>OY282500.1:3170607-8450607 GCA_958295605.1 Ajuga chamaepitys | reverse complement strand
TTGCTTAAAAATATTTTATGAAAATCGGGTTGTTACAATATTAGTAGACATCCTTTTCTTTTTTTTGGGAATGAGGAATTTGTTTGATATAAATAAAGCCTTTGTTGTACAATCTTTGTGGAAATTGAGAACTTCTAATGCTCTTTGGTGCCAATTTTTTAAACAAAAATGCCTGAAAAACACATCCTTTTAATGCTGATGTTGTTAGAAACCAATCTCATTTTTGGACAAGACTCCTTAAAGTCCAAGAGATTATTGATAAAAATATTTTCTGGAGGCTGGGGTCTGGGGATATATCTTTTTGGTTTGATAATTGGATGTGTGATTCCCCTTTGTGCAAATTTGTGGATATTTTCAATTGTGATGAGAAAGTGCAAGATTTTTGAGAAAATGATTGTTGGAATTTGACCAAACTGAATTCTTTGCTTCCTGAGCATGTTGTTGATAACATTAAAGTTTTTTCTATCCATGCTACTGCTCCTGACAGACCTGTTTGGAAGCTAACATCAAATGGTCTCTTCACCTTTGCTTCTGCCTGGACTTCCCTGAAAATGTCCAAGCCCTTAATGACTTGACATTCAATGATGTGGCCCAAATCCATTCTTATCTCCCACTCAATGTTCATGTGGAGGTTGTTAAATTCCTTTGTACCTATTGACAACAACCTCAGAAAAAAAGGATTTGAGCTTATTTCTATTTGCCCTTTATGTTCTTGTGCCTATGAAGAGATTAAGCATACTCTCATACACTGCTCTTATTCAGTAGCGATCTGGAAACATTTTGCTTCTTTCTTTCTGATTGAGATCCTCCTAACTGCTCTGTTCAAAGCTTGCTTGAAAGATGGTTTGTTAAGAACCGTGGCACTGAGCATATTAGAAGTACACTTCCTTTTCTGATTTTTTGGTACATATGGTATGCTCGAAACTTATTTCAGCACAAGATCCTGCATGTTACCCAAATTCAATGAATGGTGGTTGATAAGCTTAGACTTGCGTCTATAGAAAATTTGTTGCCCGTTGGATTTTGGAGTGGCAGCTGGTATCTTGCAGCAATTTGACAGATTCCTTTAAGAATCAAAAGTGGAAAAACTCCGGTTTTAGTAAAATGGCTTCTCCCAAATGATGATTTTTTTAAATTAAACACTGATGGTGCTAGTAAAGGCAATCCTGGACCTGCTGGTTCAGGAGGATTGATCCGAAACACTGATAGCAAATTTATAGCTGGTTTCTGGAAATTTTTGCATATTACTGACAACACAATTACTGAATTGGCTGCTATTGTTGAAGGCCTACCTTTTTGCAGAAAATTGGGTATAAGAAGAGTATGGCTTGAGGCGGATGCTCTTGCTGTGATTTGAATGTTAAAAAGATGATGTGGTTGGTGGTTGGAAGCATCAGCAGCTTTTTATTCAATTTGCAAAATTGACAGGAGATATGGAATTACGGATTTCGCACATCCACACAGAGAGAAACCAAGCAGCAGATTACTTGGCAAATAGAGAAATCCAAGAGAGAAGCACATTTGAATTTTTTTAACTGGAGAAATGTAATAGTATTAAAGGATTCATTTCTTTAGATGCTTTGGGATTGCCCAACTTTAAATTTCATTAAGTGTAGTTTTGTTTTGACAGGCTATTGTTGTGTTTGTAAATTTCCAGAACTTTTGCAATATATAGGTTGGGGATCTGCCTAATCCCCCCATCATGCTGATGAAAAAAAAAAAAAAAAAAAAAAAAAAAAGAAAAAAAACTATGTAATCCAAAACTTTCTCCATCTATTATTATACAATATCAAATTTCACATCTATTTTTACCCCTGAAAAATACATGTACAAGTATTATATATAAGGCCACTTTATACTATGAGTGTAAGTATTTTGACATTATCGAAATTTATTACTTACAACTTCTATCAATTAATATCTTAATAATTAAGGTACGATAACACATCATATGTTAATTTTCTAACATATTTACTCGTTTAGTATTTTAATAAACTTATAATATGTATATCTTCTCGAACGCTCTATAAGTTCACCTATAATAATTATATTATTTTGTCAATATATAATACTCCCTCAGTCCGATAATTAAAGACTTTTTTTAAAAAAAAAAAAAAAATCTTGTCAAAAAATGAGAGTCATGTTTCAAAAGTCTATGTGTATCATTTTATTAGTCGGAATAAAAATTTTAATATTTTAATTTCACGAATTATTTATTTATTGAATAAATAAAATAAGTTGTAAGTTTGATTGGTGGTTTTAGGGAGTTTATACCTTATCAAAATGGTAAAAAATAAAAAGTTATATATTTTCAAATATAACTCTTGTCATGGGATGAAAGGAGTATAAGTTTCAATCACCCTGCATGATCATCATCTCAACTTTTTGTGTTTTTTCACTTTGCCATATAAAAAAAATTCCGTAACAAACTACAACCTACACTTACAATATGTCGTTAATTGTCATGTACAAGAAATTTCAGTCGCCCACAGTTAGACACATGTACATCAATCAATGATTGAAGCTTTTTCGAGATGAAAATTTGCAACAAAAAAGAAGTTTGTACATCGAAGTTAAAAAGAATGCAAAGTCGAGATGACAAATTGTATTTTTTCCTATACCCATAATAAAGATGAGGTAGTCTTTGCCAAGATGCCAGAGACAAACTTTATGATATTTTACTCAAAATCTTCTCTTATTTTGATTAGAAAATTCGACATCTAGACTTGAGATAGATAACCTATAGGTTGACGAAAACTTTCTACGAACAAGTGCAATCAAAATAATTCTTTATAATACCATAAAAATAAATTTAATTGTAGAAAATTCTAAAGCATAGAAGATTAAGTAAACTATTGAAGTTTAGGTAACATTTTTGACATCTACATGTGTGTGTATTTTTTACTATGATAGTCTACTATCTTAATCATATATGCTAACTAAATTACCATGATATATATTTCTAAGTCTTTACTTAGTTTTTCAATATCAAGTCTATTAGCAATTTTAATTAAGATCTAATGTAATATACTCATTTTTATGGATAATAACATATGAGGGTCTCTAATTACATATTATTCTTGTTTTAATTAAACTTTTAAAACATTTGCTTCTTAATATATATTGAGTCCTTGTACCTTTATTTACATAAAAAATTGGGTTACTGCATTTAGTGGTCATTTTGTGTACTATAAGACCCGATTAAAGAAAAGTATAATGACTAACTTTTTCAAAATAGAATCAACTTCTATGAAAAAATTACAATAACTTGATACTTTCAAATAAGAGTAGAGGAACATGATTTATTGATAAATTAGAAGTATTCAAATATAAATTTTATTTTCATATACATAATGTTTGGATATGATTAGATATATCATAGCAAATTTGCTCATTGTACCTTTTTTTCATCCAAATTTTTAGATTTTGCATTATTCTAATATGATCTTACTTAAATAAATAGTGTTAAGAAAATGAATATTTGTCTATCTATATACAATTTTTTCTGTTTTCATTTTATAAAAAATAATATTATTTTATAATCACATTTTTATATGCAATCATAACATCTTCAACTATATTTACTTGCTAATACTCAATCGAACGAATTTAACATGTAAATATAAAATTCTTAGTGTAATCTAAATATGAATAGTAAAGTAAACATATGTATTAGAACTATAAAAGTCTTAAGATTATGCTATAAAATTTAGGCACGGGCTATATACCGTCCACAAAATTTCTCATTTTAGGCCACTCATTTAAGTATTTAAGGATAAGGATTGATTTAAAGACTAAGATATCCTTATTAATAATAAAGATTTAATTAATAAAATAACTTGATTGATTCATAATTAAAAAAAAAAAAAAAATTGTGAGTTAATTTATTGAGCTCATTCTTCATCTACCTCTTCTCTCATTACTGGTGGTTGTCAAATTACTGACGAACATCACCTCTGGACCAACACGACTCCCCTTAATCGAGAATCACCATCTTGATGAAAAAAAACCCATTAACCCCACCATATTTTCATATTTTGAGTCGAATCATCATCTCCAACTGCTTTCTTTGATTCAATTTCTTTCTATATTTCATCTTCGACACTCAATACTTGTTGGCCGGTTTCTTTTAGATCATCCTCCCCTGCTATACCTATCTATTCACATAAGCTGATTTTAAGAACAAAACAAAAGACAATTACTTCTGCTATAATGGATATTCTCAAGCAAGGTCTGGATTGACTTCCGCCGATCCTTATCTTTCTAGAACGTGGATTCTGATTACCAGACTATCGGTTTGCTTTTTAATTTTTTGTTTTTGTTTTAATTTTAATAGTAAAGAGGGTAAAATGAAATTAAGTAGGGTGGATTGAGAATTTGAATCCATTATCTAAAATATGTGGTGTAGATTAATAAATGGACTGTATTGAGAAGTTTGTGGGCCTAAAATTTATAGAGTGAATTGTAAAATTATGATAATTATAATTAAATAAGGACACATAAATTACTTTAAATTACTTAATTACCCTTAAAAATAATACTTAGTAAGAATATTATACACATCACCAAAAAAAAAAAAAAAGGAACGAAACAATTCATACTTTTATAATAATAACAACAACAACAATACCACCACCACCACCAACAACAACAACAACAACAATAGATATGTATAGGTAGATGGATATAGATATTTATAATCAAATAAATGAACACTTAAAATTTCTAAATTATTTAGTTACCCTTAAATTTTAATACAACTAAGGGTCCATTAGGCATAACATAAAATGGACGAAACAAAACATTCATTTTTTTTATATAATAGGGTATATATACATATATATATATATATAATTATTGAAGCACTCCTTGATACAGGAGCTGATGTTAATTGTATTAGTGAGGAAATTATTCCTTCGCAATATTATATGAAAACTACTCAGTTTATAACTGTTGCTTATAAGCAACACCTTGTTGTTAATTACAAACTTTCTGATGTTACTATTTGTAATTCAATTATTTGTTTAAATACATCTTTTATCCTTATAAAAAATATTTTCATCTTCTTTTATAGAAAGAATATTTTTCTTTTCTTTCAAAAAATTTATTTCAACTTTTATCTGATTTATTTCTCCCTTTAAATCCGAGATAGTAGGCTCCTTTTCTATTTGTTTAGCCTTTTCTAGAATATTACTATAAGAATTAAATTCTTCTCTTTCTTCAATTTTCTGATTTAGTCTCGTAGTAGACCTTTTAGTCTAAGCATTAATATTGAGATAATGCTCTATTGCTTTTCTTTTCTCAATAGGATAAGAGATCTGATCTATAAGATCAAGAATAAAATTTTCTTCATTTGTTATGACATTAATTTCTAATCCCATAAAATTAACTAGACATATATCACAATCACAATTTGGTTTACATCTTGATTATCAGAGTCAATTTCTTTCTCGGAATCATCTAATGATTCATCAGAAGATTCTTCTGAGCTGATAAAAGCTAGATTAACATGCATATCTTTTTTATTTTCTTCCGTATTTAAGAAAATTTCGAATAATGAATTTTTTAAATCATCTCCACTATTAAGATTATTAATCTTTTTCTTGGAAAAATGTTTATTAGTTTTGTGTCCAATTCTACCACATTTTCGACAAACAGGTTGTTTAGATTCAATAGGATTGGATTTCGCTTAACTTTAAACAAACTTTTAGATGTTTTTTCTAGGGAATCTTTTATTTTCACCAAAATTCTTATTAAAAAACTTGTTTTTCTTTTTAAAAACTTTCTTTTCCTTTTTAGGATATCGAATTGGTTCAAACCCAATTTGCTCACAGAAGTTTCCTACAATATTCTATTCTCTTCTTTTTGAAGATCAAACTGTCTTTTTAGCTTGAGATCATTACATAAGGACATTCCTTCTGCTACTATTTCAGCAAAGATATCTCCATATGTTACTTTACTTCAATCAATATTATTTGTGGTCGTTTTAGACTTAAGTCTATTTCTAACACGTTCTACAAATAAATTTGGAAGATCAGAAATAAATTTTTACTTCCAAAAGTCTGCATTGCAGTCATTTCGTGTTAAAACTTTAGACATAAAAACATCTTTATACCATCTAAATTCTGATAGAGTTAGGTAATGAAGATTCATAAGTTGCTCTTGAGACCTATTTAATTGAAGCTCATTAGCTCCTATGAAATTAGATAAAATTGTATAAGAGTATTAACAACATCTGGTTCTTCTCGACCAGTTACAGGATTAAGTTTTATTGATCCAAGAATTTTATTCTTAGAATCTCTTGTAAGATAAAAATTCCACCAGCCTTATAACTGGCCAGTAAAACTAGTAATAATAGCTTGAACTATTTGCTTGTTATTATTACCTTTTATCTTAGAAGCGGATGAATATATTAACATTTGTTTGATAGTAGGCTTGATCTGATATTCAGATTTACCATTAATATTCCACTCAGTAATAGATTCACCATTAAATGGAGTGTAATCTTTATTTTCTTCAATTTGAAGATCAATAGGAGTAGGCCTATTGTAAAAAGGGTTAACAATAGATACTCTATTTAATTATTAATTTTCATATTGTCTGAAGAAGAAGATTCTTCCGTGATTTCTTCAGTTATAGTAGAAATAGAATCAACTTCTTTTCCCTTAATAGTAAGAGATTGAAGACGTTTAATTAGCCCTTCCATATAATCATCATCTTTTTTTTTTTTTTTTTAAATTTAGAAGGAACTTTTCTTTTTGAAGATTAGGAGGTGGTTTAATTATCAAAGTATCGGAACAATCTTTAAATTTAGATTGTAATTTGGGTTGGTTTTTTGAAAGAATTTCTTCTATCCTATTAATTTGATTTTCCAAAGAATGTAATGCAAGATTAGCAAAATTATTTTGCTGAATAATTTGATCAAAATCTCCTTTTCTTGTACGCGATTTAATGGACTACCATAGCTTTTTTACAACCTTTTTTAATTTGTAAGGTGGTAAAAGGAGGATGTATATCTGAAGATTCTTCTTTAGTTTCATTTATAAAAATGTTATAAGTAGATTGTAAAACAGTAATAACGTTTTTATCTTTAAAATTAGGAAATTCTCTTTTTATGCTAGGAAAATATAGTTTCTTAAGCCATTTAAAAAAATCTAATTTAGAATTATTAGTGAGGCATCATTCATTATATCGGTTTATGTATAAATCTTTTTGTTTAGAAGTATGATGACTTGTGAACCACATAACTTTATTTTTATTTTTATATTTATTAAAACTTTTCTGGATATTATCAGAAAGATTATCATTTTTAATAACCATAACATTATAACTCATATTTGAAAAAGTTGGGCTTTTAGGATTTCTTCTAGACTGGTTTCTATTCGATCTAGATTCTCCTGACTCAGGTATTTCAACCTTATATTCTGGTTGAGATACTTGTTCATGAGTTTTTTGAACTCCATAAATACTTATTTTTTCAAATTCAGTTATATGTATGGAAGAAGTAGAACTTCTGGCTTCATCTGACAATTTTAAGCGCAGATGTCTTTTAGAAGAGAATTTTATCTCAACGTCTCCATCATTATATTGAATGATACTATGCAATTCTCTGTTTTCCTCTTTTAGAGGTGGAGTTATATCTTCATGTTTTCAAATTTCTGGAAGAGTAACATTATCTCATTTAATGGTCTTTGGAATAGCCGTGTTACTTCTGTTTAGATTGGTAATAAAAAGGGTTGCTTCACCTATTTTAGAGCTGATTTGATCCGTTTTAATCCTGAAATTAGGAATCGTAGTGTTCATAACCTTATAACAATACGATAAACTAAAACAACATTTTCTGTTCCAGCTACCATATCAAATCCTTCAGTTTTAATATTTAACACAAGTCCGTCCATAATATTTAGATCAGAAAGTGATAGTGTAAAATTAGGAAAACAACTGAAATAGATGGGTCCTTCACAAAGAGAAGACTCCACTATTCCTAATAAGGAATCTTTTAATTTATTATGTCTTTGGTCTCTGACCAATATTAAGGCAGAATAAGTTAATCCCAAACGAGTCAAGGGCTTTAACCCCGCTTGAACCATTCCTAAGTGCAGAAATTTAAGAACTTGTTTATGATATTCAATTAACCTTTTAGGAAGTAAATTGAACGAATCATAACCTCCTCCTTTTAAAGGGATTGATTCTTCTATTGTTTTTATATATAATTGGTTCTAAAATTAAAATTATCAGATTTATAGATCTTCATATTAGAAGATACAGGTAATTTCCAGTTTTGAAGATTTTTTTCAAAATCTTCAGAAATAATAATATCTTTACCTTTATTAGTATTAGATACTGAATTACTTGAGCTGCTTTAATAGATTTTTTTCATGCTTAAAGATCTTATTAACTTATTCATGATGATACTTGGTAGATACAGTCAAAGATTTATTCCTACTGTACCTTCAAGGCTTTACCGGTTTTATGGATACTCGACTTAAGAATTTCTCCCCGGGAGAGCTACACTTATCATATTGTAGAGAATAAGAGAATATTTATTTATGAAAATAGTCAGAGAAAATGCTCATGGTGGATTAAATTCCTCCTAGACAATCCAACACAAACAATACCAATTTGGTTCAAAATCTTTTACTTTTCATGGGGGGTAATCCTAGTATCTATCCAAGAAATGTAAAAATTATTTAGAAAAAATTCCAGAAAACCAATAACTATATTGAAAATTTACCAGTTGTTATACAGTTTGCTATTGATTATAATGTACCTTGGATCCTAAAATGGGATTATCAACATCAAGATTAACCAAAAGAAAAAAGAGAAATTAAATTTACCCCCTCTATATTAGTAAGGAGGATACAGATTAAATGGTGGGGTAAAGAAGATTTCTTTGCATAAGGAGAAACCTATGATTGAAGAGGAATTCTCTTATTCAGTTTGCTAGACAAGCCATGAAAGTTATGGATTCGAAAAAGCCTACTCATGAGTTGCTTCTCAAAGATATTCCAACATATGGAAAAACATACCATAACTAATACTTGGAAATAAGTTTTCGGAAACAAAGGACTAGAGAATTTAAAATCTCTAGTAACAACGGAATCACCGTCTCCGTCTACCTCTTCTACCTCAAAAGGAAAATTTGAAGATATCGATGATACTGAAATGCTGGAGCAAGATGCTCAAGATCCCTATGCAGATGGAGATGATCTATTTGAAATATAAATCAAGAAAAGCCTAAAAGGCATATGTTAAAGATTACTACCGGCTTCCCCACTTAAATAAAATTGATCAAATAATAGTTTGATTATGCAAGTCATGATGTCATGTTAGGTTTTGTCTTTTCTTTCAATTTTTTTTATTTAAGGGAATGTTGTGAACCATAGTTGCACACCGAAGAAAGTCTTGAGCTTTCCTTTTCTAGCTTGATTCATTTCTTTATTAAATATTTCTTTTAGTGTTTTGTAAGAGTGAAAAAGAGAGACGAATTCTTCAAGGAAGGAGACTTTCGAATTATGTAAGTTTTTATCTATGAATAAAATTCTTGTTTATTATGTTAACATCTTGGTATACTCCAATTGATTATACTTTTCCTGGTTGTTATAATTATAAAATTATTACTAGCGCGAAAATTGCTCATATAAAAGAATACATAGAAATTTTAAGGAAGAGCTTACAAGTTTAAGCGAAGAAATTGGTAGATCTAATTTCCTTAAACAGGACTCTACCCGATTAAGATCTCAAAGATCTGCTACTTTAATTCAATTAAAAAATTCAAAATTATCGGCTAAAGCATTTGAGTCACAAGCCTTATACTACGCTACCTAAGTGGATATATATATATATATATACACACACACACACGTATATATATATACTATAAATATCAATTATTTGCAAAATTCTTAAAATCCACTTTAATCACTAATCAATCATCAAATCATTATACACATTACTTCCCACAATATTATAATATAAACTAACCATTAGAACCATACTGATAATTTTCTTACACGTGATACTTTTTTTTTTAAATTTATTTTTTGTGTATTCCAAAGTTACCAAGCAATAGTAGATGATATTGATATCGACTAGGAGTAGTGGATCGTATGGGTTGGGTGGTAATGAGTCGGCTCGATGTGAACCTAATCTATAAGTGCTAATTCAAATCTACCCGATAAGTTCATTAGTTTCAAAATAACACAGCTCGAACTTGACACAATAATAAGTCGTCAATGGCTCGGTCTGATAACCATGTTAATACTTGCATAAATGTTTATGCCTTGACTCACAAATTTTAACTATTATTACCATAATAGTTGAATTTTGTAAAATGTAAAAAATAAATTTAAATCTCAAATAAGTAGAACATCTATTCATAGTTTATCTCCATTTAAATAATATGTAACGCTCAAAAAACGAAATTACCAAACAAATGCTTTTGAATTTTCTAAAGAATATTTTCCATCTAAGCAGTTATGTTTAGGAGTAGGTCTTGGGTGCACCATGTGCACAATAGTGCTATGGTGCACCTGTTTGAGTGCCGCGGCCGCGAACAAGTGCCAAGGTCGCGACCGCGTCAACATGGATAATTGTTGATTTTTGCATAAAGTATGTTTGATATGTACATAAAGTATGTTTGACAATTTCATAAAGTATGTTTGAGTCACAATTTTAAAGTGAAACAAATTCAAGACAAAAAATCATAATATAGTACACTTAAGGTATGTTTGATATTTACATAAAGTATGTTCGACAATTTCATAAAGTATGTTTGAGTGTCAATATGCATTATTGTTGATATTTGCATAAAGTATTTTTGATATTTACATAAAGTATGTTTGATAATTTCATAAAGTATGTTTGAGTCACAATTTTAAAGTGAAACAAATTCAAGACACAAAATTTCTAACATAGATATGGTTGATTTACTCATAAAGTATGTTTATATTTGCATAAAGTATGTTTGACAATTTCATAAAGTATGTTTGAGTCACAATTTTAAACTGAAACAGATTCAAGATAAAATTCCTAACATATGTATGGTTGATCTACTCATAAAGTATGTTTGATATTTGCATAAAGTATGTTTGACAATTTCATAAAGTATGTTTGAGTCACAGTTGTGCGCCGCTGCGAAGTCTCCACAGCCCAAATACCCTTTTCAGTCACAATTGGCCGCGGCCGCGACATTTGATCGCGACCGCGGCCGAATTGATGCACAATAAGGCTATTGTGCACATGGTGCACCCAAGTTTTTGCCTATGTTTAGGCCCCATATTCTCAACTCTTGCTCTGCTATATTTTCAAAATTGACCATACAGCTTTAACCTTTCCAAATAAATATCTTGAATTAAAAGTATTAAAAAAAATACTATTACTAAAACTTTATAAGTACCATAATATATATATGTGTGTGTATTAAAGAATTTTATCTTGAATTTTATAAGTACCATAATTTTATCTTGAACTTAACCTAGATGAAATCGCAAAAGTGACGGCTACTGATTATCTTTATGTATATAAATGAAATTATTGGGCCACTATCATGTCTAATCGGGGTAGAACAATATGATGCAAATTTTATCAAATTGACCCCATAGGACCGAATTATGCAAATTCACACTGTCCTATTGGATCATGCCGGAATTGCCTCCCCTAAGATCAATATCTTGTGTTGGTGTTAATAATAGAAGATGAAAACCACTTACTATGTTTTTAATGAGTTTTTACTTTTGGAACAAAGGACTATAAAAAAATTGTCCAAATTATAAGTGATGAGTTTCAAATTCATTAGAGAGAAACAGTTACACTGTTCATCTAGTGAACGTTGATATCTTGGAACTACCCTGGAAGTCCCCTACTCATTAAAGCTTTAGGCCAACTCCATACAACATCTATACAACCACAAAATATCATGTTATTGCTATACATACACAACCCTAAAGTAGCATAAACAAAGGGATTTCTCAATTTCACAATCTCTAAGGAATGTTTCAAAAACCCTATTAGTCACACAAGCAGAGCCAATAAGTCCATTACAATCACAAATAAAACGTATAGTTAAAGTCTGATTTACATGATAGAAAGCAACAGTCTTTAATGCATAGAAAGCCCAAACAGCATAACAGGCTGAAACAGAAGGGTCCAAATCCACAACATTGCAAAAATATAAGGCCTACAGTGCAACACCGAGTAGATTTGGGCTTTCCCTCCCGGGTTTAACCCACCCACGGTTAGTCAGCTGTCCAGCTTTGCTCCACAACTTCCCTCACTTTACGATTGTAGTCGCGCTTATTCTCACTGAACATTCGAGCAGCTTCAGAATTTGCAGGGGAATTCGGATTGGGATCGCACAACAATGACTGTACTTGTTAAGAATATGGAATTTGTCATTATCTTTACCAACGACTATGTACGTTCAACAACAAAAACAAAACAGACATAAACAGAATACAACTATGAGAGGGATTTGATGACAATCACATTCTTTAGAACCATATATCTACAACAAGAATAGCAACCAAAAATGATGTTCCTAAAATACAAGAAAAGGAGGATTTCTAAGAGATATTGCTATATAAGCAAAAAAAAGCACTATGTACCATGGTAGTTACTAGATTTATGAGTTATAAGCAGATTGTCCAAATGTTGCAGGGGGATTAAGACTATTCATGGGAGATACACATCAGTTACACATTGTTATGCCAGTGTGATATGCATGATTGCATTGGAAGGAGGATAATCAGCACTATCTGCCCAATTCCATGGAACAATCTCATCTAACGAACTATACATTATCGAGGACCCACACAAGCACACGTGGATGTACCCATTCTTTGATTTTACAAGCTGTTAGCATGTACAAATGCCCTTCATCTTACAAGCATTTTTTATTCACCTTGATTCCCTAACGACCACTTTCACAGAAAAGGTTGGTAGTTTTGTGATAATAATGAATGGTTGCTGCTCAATGTTTCTTGGTGCAAACCACTCTGCAGAATTTAGTATATTCTCTGCACTAAATATAAGTACTTAATGATACCACATTTACCCTCTGATGGTTGAAGCATTAAACACAGAAGTTATGGATTCGTTGAATGACCACCCCATCTGGACAGCTAATGCTGGTAGAGGGGTAACTTAGTAAAACCTTGCAGTGGGAATTCCTCACAGAAGGGTGGCGGGGACCATTTGCTTAAAGGATCGTCCCATCTAAAAGCTTAAACTTAAGTTATAAGAAAAGAGTATTGTTTAACATTTAATTTAGTATCTTCAACAGTATTCTCAAAAAGTCAGGGATACATAACAACTGCAATAGATAGTGTCACTTCAAGAAAAGCAATTGCAATCATGATCACTCACCCTAAACTCAATTATATAGCAAGAATTGGAACCATTTTAGAAACTGCAAATTCAGTCTTCTGATTGATCCATGTTACAATATTGCAAGTTCAATAAGAGAAGCCTTTACAAGGCCATACACTTACAGACAAAATTAAGTCTATATGAAGGAAAGGCCACAATATCTGACCATACATTCTTCTGAAAACTGCTATTATAAAATGTCAGCATGTAATCAGGTACATTCCACTCAGGCGGATATAACTTTAATTCGGTCAAACTTAAAAGAATTCTGAAACATTAATTGACCAAAAATTTTAAGCAACAAAATATGTTGATCAGCATCTCATTAGTGTAGATATATTATTCTATAGCTATCAAGAACAGTAAAGGGAAATGCTTAACTCAGAAAAAACAACAGTATACCTGGACAGATGTAAGTATAGCTGCAATATCATATATGGGACTCCACTGATTTTGAAGGATGTCCAAACATATG
Source organism: Ajuga chamaepitys (assembly GCA_958295605.1). Taxonomy (NCBI): domain Eukaryota; kingdom Viridiplantae; phylum Streptophyta; class Magnoliopsida; order Lamiales; family Lamiaceae; genus Ajuga; species Ajuga chamaepitys. The sequence goes on along the minus strand of OY282500.1, from coordinate 8,436,764 downwards.
CTTCCATCAGCATAAACTGATAAAGGAATGTTGAATTTAAAAGGAATGTTCTCAATTAAGCTAACAATCCAATAAGTTGACTCTTCCTATGCATTCACTTACTATTGGGATGAAACATTCGAGACACGAATCGAACAGTTGGTGGCTTGTTTGGATAATCTTCTGAGAACTGAAGAGTCAATTTGAACGTGCCTGTCACAATCAAAGGATTGCAGGTAACAGTTAAGTTCCTCACAAAGAATAATGAATAAATTCAAGTGAAATATTTAAAGCACACAGGCCAATATGAGATTTTACACATTGTCAAAACTCTGTGTGTTTTCTTTCTATTCCTTGTCCACCCTTTCTTATATAGGAATTATGTTGGTCAAATCACATTATGATCAAAGGAGAATCATTTTTTTTGCGGACCAGTGCACAATTTTATCGAATAGCACATGATATCAAGTACTCCCTCCGTCCCGGCCCAATTTGCCTACCTTGGCCGGGCACGGAGGTTAAGAAAAAGCAGATTTTATGGAATCTTTGACTTTTTCAAAGGTGGAGATTGAATGTGGAGATTTTGAGGGGAGATTGTAAGAGAAATTTGCCATTTATGGGTTGGCAAATTAGATTGGGACAAACCAAAAAGGAAAGTAGGCAAATTAGAGCGGGACAGAGGGAGTATTTTGCGTAGGTTAAAAGTCAAAGTGCTCAAACCTACTCGCATTAGGATGTAAGTTTTAACAATCCAAGAAATTTTCTTCCACCATCATGCTTGAACGATCTATATATTTTCTTAAGCTATAGAAGACCATCTTTGCATGCTTGCAGCAATAGGTGACTATAACTTATTTGAATTTGAGCAACTTTAAACAATTCGAGGCATATTTGCTAACATCATAAAATTTTATCTTTAAATTGGCTAAGACACATACACGGTACAGTGAAAAACAGAAGGATAGAGAGAAAATACCATGCTACATATTCATGAAAAAATAGTTAGCCAAATAGAGTTAGGGTCACTTCAGGAGATTGAGTAATTCATAAAAGAGTTCACCACCAACTTTTCTCTTCCAAAAAGAACATTTAATTATATGACTCCACAAAATTGATAATAAAGCCAGAGGTCAACAGGCATGCACCGGGTCAGAAGTTGACCTCATGGACTTGCCCCATAAAATCATGTAGCAAGATGCCCCATAAAATCATGTAGCAAGATGCCCATGAGACTAGTAAAATTACCAATAAAGTTTAAGAAACCAACCAATCAGTATTGGACTTAAATATTTTTCATTATCTTAATCTTGAAAAAAAAACATAAGAGTATCTTAAAAGCATAGCTTCTTTGCATGAAGAAAATCAGCATTAAGTTACAGAGGGGCAAATGATAAAGCATCTTTCAACTGAAAGAAACAACGTAAGCCATACTTATATACAAATGTAGACATGAAGAAGTTATTGAAGTATAATTAGGCCCAAAAACAAAACGAAAAAACTCGAATAACCAAAATGTTCAAACACTATAGCAACTCACCTCCATCCCAGGGTGTATCATCAGGACTGCAATCCACAGAAGAAAAGAGAAAATAACATGTCTTAATCTGAGTATATGTCAATATAACCACAAAATGAAATAGAAAAACAGTTTGCTTCAATTTGACGAAACAAAAAACCTATACTCACCCAAATATAACTGCATTCCAGAGCATAATATTATTGTCCAGTGGGGCGCCGCTAATACCTGCAGGTGGATCCTGTTGCAACCTCTTGAAGTCCCTCATCAGCCTCTTCCTAGCCGGAGTCGACATCTTAAATGCCTGTACATCACAATCATTTACAATAGCGTGGAAATAAAACATTCAGTACACTGAATGTAACATACACTATACATATGTGTGTAAGTATGGAACAATAAAGCACCAATACACAAATCTACTTAATTCAAGCAACAATTTAGCAGCCAAGTAGTCCATGACTTGAAACCCTAATCTATTGAAAGTAAACAACAGGAAATTACAAACTAGAAAAAATAGGGTTAGGGTTATCCAAGGTATTGAGCTTCACCTACCTAGAAATTCTGAAGATCCAATTTCTGTTCACGAAAAAGTGAATTATCAGCAAAATCAACCATTCAATTACTCTATACTCGAAAATTAGAAACAAACCTAATAGCTAAAACAAAACCTTAATCCAGATTTGGAGTCATTTTTTTAACTCAAAGATCTACCCAATTCATATATTCCACATACAAATCATTTATATGATGTCATAGCAAAATATAGATTGATAAATTATTACGCAATTTACCGGCGAGGGAACCTCTGAGTGAAGTGCTCCTGCAGAAGGGATGGATGAAGTCGTCTATTATTGATATCTGATAATGACTCAATATATTAGCTTCGGAGTTTGGCTCCCTTGGAATGATGATGATTGGGGTCCACTGCTAAAAATGAGATTCTCCTTTTCTTCTTTCTCTGCCTCTTCTTTATTTTTTTCTTTTTCATTTGAATTTTTTAATTACACACGCCACCTCTGGGGATCTGGTGCAGTAGCCAAATGAACTGCACCAAGTGCAGTAGAAAAAAACCCATTTTTTAGCCTTTGACTTCGCTTTTTTCAGTTTTTTTTTTTTTTTTTTTTCTAGTTTTTAAATTAGAGGTGTATATGACACGGTATGAATCGAATCTTTAAATTCATGTTAAACTTTGGTTATTTTAAAAATAAGTATTCATCGAACAAAAAATGGGAATCGTACAATACAATTATTTTTTCTTCGGGACAGTTCGGTTCGAACTTTTGCATCTAAACGATTTAATTCGATTTGGCTCAGTTCAGATAAATGGAGATGTTTTATTTTTTGAATAATAAGTTCAATTTGAACAAAATTATATTGACATCTAACCAAAATAAATAATTTTATTACATCAAATTTATTGTCAGTTCACTAAATTGTGTTTTGAAAATTATATTATTATTAAATATAAGGTTCCTTTAATTATTTATGTTAAATTTAAATTACTATAAAATTATGGATAATTTAATTTAATTCTTATTTAAATTAATTTTGAAGGATAATTTATTTTTAAATTTATAATTAGTATTTTTTTCGGTTCGGTACGCCTCAATACGACTCATATGATTTTTAGTCTGGAAATTTGAGAAATATCTAAATTTGTACTAAAAAAATAACTAAGTCAGTTAAATTCAGAAAAAGTCAAATGATTAACGAATTTTTTAGATTTGAAACTTGTTCGATCCGATATTGATAATTTCCGAATTTCAAACATCCTATTTCTTTCTAATTTTTTCTTTATATACTTTCTTACTCTGTATAATAATTAAAATTATGCCTATTTTTTTCTTTTGATTTTTTTCGCCAAAAAATAATTTATTATAAGATATTGAGAAGGAAAAAAAAAGATGATTGACATCTTAATCACTTACAGAAGGGAATAAAAAAAATACAAAAGAGACTTGTTGTAAAGAAAACTATTAATAAGAAAAATCAAAGAAAATAACAAAAAGAAAATGGAAACGATTTAACAGCAAAACAAATAAGTAGTTTACCGAAGAAAAAATAATAGCTAATAAAAAAAGAAGTAAAGACAAACTTAACTAAATTTGCTAATGCACTGGATCCCCATCCCGCCACCTCCCCCAATATTATATTATAATATAAATATTAGATGTCCACTAGTGCTATGCACGGGTTTTTTTTTTTTTTTTTTTTTGTATAAGATAGAAAAAGAAACATTTAAATATATTATATTATTAACATGATAACATGAAATACGTTTAATGTGCATAGTATTCAAATGTTAAACTTTAAAAAATGTAATATTAATAAAAATAACAGTAACAATGTACAATTTCAATCAGATTAGGTACACATAAAACACACGTTATACTCGACACGAAAAATGACAAACTACAAACTCCTAAAGACTTCCCTATACACAACATTAACAGTTGTGTTGATATGTTTTCTTTACATCATCACAAATTAAAACTTTCAAACCTTTCCTATTTGTGACTCGTGAAAAAACAACATATAGTTGTCCATGACTAAAAACGGGTTTACGCAAGTAAAGACCAACATTAGTTAATGATTGGCCTTGAATTTTGTTTATTGTCATTGCGTAGGAAACTGTGATAGGAAACTGATGTCCTTGAAATTTGAATGGTACTTTTGAATCTGATGGAGTCATCGATAAACTAGGGATCAAAACCAATTCACTTGCACTTGAACCGATCATTATTTTTGCTTCGAGGACGTGATCACCTAGTCTGGTAAGAAGTAATCTTGTACCGTTACACAAACCTCTACTTGAGTTAATGTTCCTCAACAACATTAGCGGAGTCCCTACTTTCAAGTGTAATTCATGATTCGAAACTCCAGAACACTTGATTCTATTCAAGAATTCAAGAGTATGGACACTTGTGGCAATATCTGATGCCATTTCTGACTTGCTTACGTTGTTGGAACTGAAATTCGGACGACTCTCTCAAGTATTTTTTTCGATCATGTACTCGTTGATAAAGTCAACAACATCCAAAGTTGGCGCAAGTATAGCTCTCTGTTGTAGATATTTAGGGTCATGAATTCTTTCTGATAAGTTAGGTTATGTACTTTCAAAAATTGTTGCAATTGGATCAGGACCATTCTGCTGCAGTATATCATCAGGAATTTGTATCACCAATGAACCTTCATTCCCTTCTCTAATAGTTCCATTACCAATCTCTTGTAACCACCCTGAAAATTCTGCTAAAGATGAAGTCTCACTTTCTGAGCTCACACTTTGCAACCTCACATTCTTCGTCCAGTGGAAAACTTTGCAAGAGTCCCATATATAAGATGTGTTAATCGTTGCATTGACAATGTCTTGTCGTTGACCTTTTGGTATAACGGGTAGTATTTGATGAAAATCTCCTCCAAAAACAACTGTCTTCCCACCAAATGGCTTCTTCATGTTTTCAAGGTCAATGCTCTTCATAACATCTCTAGGACTTTTATCTAAAGCTTGAAAGCAAGATTTATGCATCATAGGAGCCTCATACCATATAATGAGCCTTGCTTTCACTATAAGTTCGGCTAAATCACTTCCTATCTTTATGCTGCACATCGACTTTTCATGGGTCTTTAAAGGTATCTTGATCCGAGAGTGTGCAGTTCGGCCTCCTGGTAGAAGGAAAGGTGTTATTCCACACGAAGCAACATTTAGAACGACATCTCCGTTGCTTCTAATTCCTGCAGATAATGTTTTTCAAACAAACGTTTTTCTAGTGCCTCCATACCCATACAAAAAGAATGTCTTACCCACGTGTCCTTGTGTTGACTCAATTATTTTATCTAACACAACGCGTTCCTCGCTCGTCAACTTTGGAAGTAAGTCTTCAAGTTCCTTGGACATTAAGTCTTTATCGTACTGTAGCTCTTCATGCAATAATCTGTTGCGACATGTTGCAACATCATTGAAGTCTGGTAGCGGGATACACTACAAGAAATATTACAGATAATGACTGATTTTAGTGACGGATAATTTCCGTCACAATCTAATTACGGACTAGTGACAGAATAGAGACGGATAGGGACTACAAGAGTGTTTGAGTATTAGCAACGACTTAGTGACGGAATTATGACGGAATTTAGTGACGGAAAAAAATCCGTCATTAAACCGTAATGTTGTGACGGAAATATTCCGTCATTAATCTTGTATTGACGGAATAGTGACGGAATTGTATTCGTTGCTATGTAATGACGGAAAATATTCCGTCATTAATCTTGTATTGACGGATTAATGACGGAAGTTTAGTCGTTACTATATAGTGACGGAAAATATTCCGTCATTAATCTTGTATTGACGGATTAATGACGGAATTGTAGTCGTTGCTATGTAGTGACGGAAAATATTCCGTCATTAATCTTGTATTGACGGATTAATGACGGAATTTTAGCCGTTGCTATGTAGTGACGGAAAATATTCCGTCATTACTTAATGCCCATGTAAATGCACTTATTCAGTGACGGAATTTTCGGTCACTAGTTTAGTGACGGAATAGTGACGGAAAATTCCGTCACTATACCCCTAAACGACATCATTTTGGCCGTAATTAATTAGGGACGGAAATATTTCCGTCACTATACCAAACGACGTCGTTTTAGAACTCCAATGCTTAAAAAATTAAAAGTGGTACACGCCAGCGTCGAACCCCGGACCTGGTGGAAATAAACCAAGGTGCTTACCACCAGGCCATTTGTTACTTATTGAGAATATCTTGCTTGGTGTTTACATATTCAGTTTTTTCACTTTCAGATTTCCCTAACCTTACCAACTGAGAGTCATTTTGCTCCAAATCCCTAATCTTCACGCCAACACTGTTCTCATTTTTCTCGATTGGCCACCGTCCTCCTTCTCAATCTTCTCCCGCGATTCAATGCGACTATAATCATGTGATAGAAAATAGGCTGACCGGAATAAATCAGGTAATGTTCATTTTAATTCTACATTATTGTTGAATATTTCAGATTCAAAGAGTGTTGCTTGAGCTTTTGATTTTTTTGTAGATTCAAAGCGGAGGTATACTCTGTGCACTCAGCTTCTTCTCATTTCGGTGTCGCCAAGCTATGGCCGTCTTCTTCCCGCATCGCTGTCGCAATCTTCTTCCCCGTGTTGCGCCGTTTTGCTCGTTTTTTTCTTTTTAGTTGCAGTCCATTTTTGCAAGCAGATATAAAGGTTAAACCTCCTAACTTTGGTTTCTTATTATTCCTGATGAAGTGAAAGGTTTGAATGGTTGATTATGTGGTGATTGATTAGGTTTTCCTCCAGAACAATGCACAGGCAAAATTTACTCCGAGAGCAGTTGCACGGATAATGCACAGACTTGGTAGTCCAGCCTTTCCTTCAGCTACTTGGTCTAGATACTCATTTCTGGTATTCATCACATTCTCTTGTCTCCTAACGATATTATCCCAATTTAAACATCTGCTTAGAAAATGTTCTAGATTAAATTATTCAAGTAATTCTCCAATCCATAATAGATGCCGCACTATATTTATATTGGAAAGAGATTTATTTTTTACTCTGAATTGTTGTTTCTTGGGATTGAAATAATTAGTGGTGAAGTGTCAGAATGGTAAGAAGAAAAAGGTGTAGAAAGATATGGGCCTTAGAAATAAATGGAGCCTTAGCTCAGATGTAAGGATGAATAGAGAAAAGTCAGGTAAAGGAAGACCTCTTAGCAAAAAGCAGAAAGAGTGGCGATTGAACACTCCCTTGGATACCCTACGTCTAGTTCGATTTTTTCCTGAATTTTGAACCTTCTTTTTATTAACATTTCATTGGCATAAGTCGGACGTAGTCCATGTCCATATAATTAAGTATATCAGAAATATTTGTACGATTAGTCTTAGTTATAAAGGTTCACCTCTTATCCTCTCTTGGTAGCATTTAGATTACAAAATCATAGTTTATCAAGTTATTTTATTTTTAGGAGAACAGAGTTGATTTTTTAGTACAACTTTGGCTGCTTATCTCGTTTTCGTCGAAAACAAATATGACTTTTGATTGTTATTTCGTCCGTAGAGTTTATATAGATGAATGAAGGGCAATAATTCTACTTCATTGCGGCTTATTTATTTGTCCAATTTAGCTTCTGATGGTGCTCTTCTGCACAGCTTGCCATGCTATATAAGTTTATGCGTATCTCTTGATATTGACACGCTCTAAATAACCACTATTTGGTCCTCAATTGATAATTTCTTCCAAAAATTAGGATTTATGGTGTTTTAGGATAGACAAATGTTGGTTGAAGATGTTACTATTTCTTTTGAATATTTGTTATAAGGTTATTTTAGTCTTCTTACCTCTAATCTCTTACATAATCTGCATCACCATTATGCTTCCCAGATGGACAAATTGTTTTTATTTTAGATCTTTTCTTGGATAACATATTGTGGTGTAGGAATTGGAAAATGCAATGTTATGCTGATATATTTTTAGAAGATTTATAATCCCATGCAAGGCCAGTTGCTTTATAGATGTGTGTCATGTGGGTGTGCCACACGAATAAAAAGTTAATCATTGATTTAAATTAGTGTACCATGTGTGGATAATATAGTAGAATTTACCCATTTTATAAGTGTGTGATCTCTCAATTTGGTTTTTTTTCCCCTCCTGCAATATCTTATAACAATTGTACTATTTAAATGACATATAATCAGCGTTGATGTAATAGTTGTATAATTATTGTAGAAGAGAAGATACTGATTGGTTGTTTCCTATTCTCGAATCAAGAGGTCACAATTTAAAGAGATTTCATAATTTTATCATCAGTAATAACTTTTTAATCAAACCTTGAAACTCGATCTTCTCTAATTGGATGTTGAGAAAAATCTAGTCATAGAAAGAAAATGAATATTTGTTATTTAAGTGAATGTCTTAGCATTATATCGGGATTAATAATTTTTAATAGTGGTGTCCATGTCTGCTTTGCAGTTAGGTTGTGCTAATGATGTTGAGGAGGACGATGCTCGTGGTAATGATGTTGAGGATGACGATGCTTGTGGTGATAATTTTGAGGAGGACGATGCTTACTTAGATGATGATTAAACTATGTTTTATGCTTGGAACTATATGTTTTGATTTTTATTAGATATTTGATGATAGAACTATATTTTATGTTGAACGTTTTGAAACTTTGATAGATTGACATGTCTTTTATCGTATTATATAAGGTTTGCTACTAATTTTAAATTTTATTAAGTGTAAATTAATTATCATATTAATTACCATAACAGGTTCTACGTTATAATATAAATAGAATTATAGAAAGAAAATTAAATAGTATAGTGACGGAATAAAGACGGATTTTTTTTTTTGTAACGGAATAATTCCGTTACTAATATAGGCAAGATAGTGACGGAAATATTCCGTCATTAATTTGTGACGGAAATATTTCGTCATTAATCCTGTAGTGACGGACTAGTGACGGAATTTTAGTCGTTGCCATTTAGTGACGGAAATATTCCGTCATAATTTTATGACGGATTTTTTTAGAATTGTGACAGAATTTCCGTCACTAAACTAGTGACGGAATAAAAAATCCGTCATTATCGGTTTAGTGACAAAGGTTTTTGTAACAAAACATTTCCGTCACTAATCCGTCACTATTCATTCATTGTGACGGAATTTTTCAATTTAGTGACGGAAATTTCCGTCGCAATTAATTATTTTTCTTGTAGTGATAGTGTCGAAATAATTTAAACTACTGCTATAGCTTCGTAGAACATTCTCAATCTCAATGAGAGCAAGATTTTTAATCTGAGACTCTATTAGCTTCAGATCTACAAAGTTAATAAAATATATTCAATAAAGTGTTCGAGTATTGCAAATAATATGTAGTACAAATTGATAATAGAAGATAAAAAATAATAAACATACCTTTATTGTGATAAAATTGCTGTTGCTTGTAGAGAATATCATCAGACAAATATTCCCAACATTTATCCCAAACCATTTCTGGCCTACCCATACATTTTTCTGTTAACAAAGTTGCAAACATTGTGCGATGAGAGTGTGCAGATGCCCAAAAACTTGTCTCAGTCAGTCCATCAATGTACTCACTATCATCATCTAAAAGACCAAACGCATAACATGCATCTCTATAAGAATCATATTGTACAAAGTGTGCTACTTTCATATCATCATGACACTTGGCTCCACAAACGACATCTATGAGGCATCTCATATAATATGAATCACCTGCTCCTGGTGGCACATGACATGGTCTTCCCAGATCATTTCCTAGACTCCTTAGAATCCAGTCTTTGGAGTCTTGCTTCCAAACAAAGTGTTGAGGGTATTCTGCGTAAGTGAGGTTATTTCCATTGGGGTAATCAACATTTGCCTTGAACCAAGCTTCAAAATTGCTTGTGTTGAAATGTTGACCATCAATGACAGATTCAATATCTTGATTTTCTGAAAAAACAACAGTTTGCTCTCCAGGAAGGTGAAAACTCAAACCTTGTACATGTGGATCTCGATATGATATATCGAACCGAAAAATTCTCCACATAGACTCACATGGTGAAACGTACCTACAATCGTAGTACAATTGTTACCTCATCAATTAATTTGCCATTCTCTACATCTTTCTTGCTTTTTATAAACTGCGCAGTTGCTCGATCACATCCTTAATTAATGTATTTGAAAAAATACTTAATGGATCGCGATTGGTTGCACCATTCCATATTCATGTGACCTTCATACCGTACCAAAAGATAAGGGCTGTGAGGCACTACGAATCGGTTATCTACAGGCACTCCATTTTTCATGATATATCTTCCATTATCCCTTCTCCTGTAAATTGGATATCCTTCATCACTGAAAGTAGTGTTATCTACAGATTCCTTTGGGAAGAACTTCGTACAACCCTTTTCAGACATACATGGAGATTTCTTGTTAGCATCTCCGCACGGACCATGAATCATAAATGTCTCAACGGCAGAATAGTTGGCAGCTTAAATATTCACATCTGGAATTTCAGCTGAGATGATCTTGTCTATATTAACACCAGTGGGGTATCTATCCTCAGCAGCTAGAAACAAAAGTATATTTGCATGTGGTAAACCTCATTTTTTAAATTCTACTGTGTAGACAACTGCAAATTATTTTCGAAATTAACATATATTTTAAGAATTTTATTAATTAAATAATAACAAATAGTGACATATGAAGTTGCATGCCAAAATATGAACATGCATGTGGTAGATTAATTACAGAGGGAATGGTGAGTATATGCTTTGACACGACTAAACACCCTATTCTTCTTCAAATCTTTGATTAGACCATCCAACTTCATCTTGAAAACTCTGCAAACTATATCTGGTCGATCTTCAGGATTCAAACCCTTTGTACTTAGATATCTGGTGATTTCAGGCCATTTTGCATTGCATGTTAATGTTATAAATAAATCAGGATAGCTTGCCCAACCACATATTGTCATAGCATCTTGAAATTTTGAATCATATATCTCGGACCTCCAGTGTAGGAAGATGGAAAAACCACTGGTAATCCTTGAGTTGCTAGATGTGTCTGACCTCTGCACAAAGCATCAGTTAGTCCCTTATACATTTCAACGGAGAGTTTTTTTTTTATCTAGATTAACCCATGTTAATCTTCCCGACTCTATAATGGTGTACTCATCAACAACTATTTGTTGGGTCAATCTTCTTGAAGATAAAATGACGCACTCTTCTCCATCTCTATCGTGAAATCTGTAGGCAAAGAATTGTCTAGTAGTCACACGTTTTTGTCTCTTTTTTTGCAGTACTTGGTGTTTTTGACAATAAGATGTCTTCCCTATACCCATCTTCCCCGTAAGGAAAAAGAAGAGAGTACTGCAAACCCAGGTAAGAAGCATGTAACTCGTTTATCCGCTTGAGATAACCATCTTGTGTTTCAACAATGATATCTCGATTACCTAATGCTTCGTCGAAGTCTCCCACGATTAAAGTCACAACTTCAGAAGTTGTTGGAAGGTTGTACATCCTACCATCATTATCTCTTCTTCCAATTAGCTTGAGCTTAACATTGGCGTCACTGCATTGTTGAATTTTATCGCTTGCTATCCTAAAACATTGGACTAAGATATTGTTTTCATCAAGCATTTCCTTAAGATCTTGAACAATATTTGTGTGAAGTCCATTTGAGTTGTTGCGAGACCTATAAAAATATAATATATCTTCAATATTGTGATGGATAAGGATAAAGTTGAATCAACTCTTTCATTATACTAAAACAGAAAAGATACCTAACGGATCTAATTCTATTTGACACTTCATTCTATGTGTCGTATATGTACAACTGAGCAAACTTAGGAGGTTATTCTTCTTTTGGCATTAAACTTCCAATCAAATGGTAGTTCTGACTGTGCAATATTGAATATAGGTGGAGAAGTTCCCGTGTTAGGGCTATTATCAATTTTTCTACCCATAGATGTAAAAGCGAACATGCTACTGTAGGCTCTGATGTATTTTATGAAGTGGTTGCTTTTTGGAGTGTTGCCACTTAAAAGATCCATCAACAACTAGGGAGGTCTTTTCATCTTTGGTAGTTTAACTTTTCCTTGAAAGCAACAATTTGAGTATTTTGGTCTTTTTGCACCATAAGCTGACCTCAACCTCTCCTCATACCAGAAGAAAGCTTTATAATACTCACATTTGTAGTCTGCATCTCCTAGATCCCAATATTCTGGATGTAGTAAAAAAATAAATTCTAATTAAATCTATGGATTATGCATTAGCTTTATTAGTCTTATGTAATAAATAAAATAACAGTACCTAGTACTTTCATGCGTAGTCCGTTCAGTTCTTGCATAAACTATAGAAAACAAAAAAATAATGTAAAGAAAAAAAATATATTTTATTACATAAAACTATATGAAAAAACTTTTACTTATGATAATTATATTTATTTGTGGTAATACATTGTCAGTGTCATAAATTTTGAATAAATTACCAGAAGTGTAAATAAATTTATCTATATACCTTCAATAGTAGAAGTTGAAGGAGACGGTGTATCTGTTGTGGTCTTTCATCTTCTTTGAAGCACATGATTAGAATTAACTGTTCAGTAATAAGAATTCCATGAAACAAAACGGAAAACATATAAAATGGAGAAGCACCATTATTTAATTAAGAACTTTTTTTCTATACCAGTTGTAACTGGTATATGTAAACTAATTGATCCTACAGCGAATGACGTTTTAAATTTCCCTGAATAATGACGAAATAGTTGGACTTTAGAATAATTGCACAAAAACTCAAAGTATTAATAAGTAATTAAATAAGATTAGATATTATATATATTTATACTTTTAAAATAAATTGTAGTAAATACATATTTAAATAAACGCAAATTGAATTACTTGGGTTATTCCTGAATGAAGTTTGGTTTGCAGTGGATGTATCACTACTCTGTCCTCTACATCTTTTTAATCTTGACGTGTGCAATTTACCTAATAAAAACAATAATGATACTCGTTAAGCATGTAACAGACTAACATACCTTGAAATATAATTTTGAAAAAACCTTATTACATTACTAGAAACATAAACTCACTGGTATCAATTTTTCTTAATGTAGACGACGATGATGGACTAGAAGTGTCACTTCCTATGGAACGTGCACACTTATTTATTGTAGTCTAATCCACCTGTATAAAAAAAAAAAAATGGTTGAGAAATATTTAATTTTTAAGTTTTTATAACAAAGTATAAAGACCGAACAAATTGTGAACATTCAAAATCTTACCAAGGGAGTTGCGTTGACGTTTGTTATTAGTTTTACTCTTTCACAGATTTCGAGCTTCTCTTGAATTATAGTCATCCATTTTGAAACAAATCTACTATAAGAAAAAAATAAAAAAATAATGAATTAGATTTCCAAGTATAACCACACAAAATATATATATATATATACATGATTTTTCCAGGTGTGCATAGGTGCAAATAGATTCAAGAGTTGTTATATGTATATAATATAGGAATATATATATGCATAAATTTAATAAAATATTATATTTAATATATGTATATATGTATAAATTTAATAAAATATTATATTTAATATATACATATATATATATATATATATATATATATATATATATGAGTCCTACTTCTGTACAACGGTTGCATTTGTGCAACCATCAAGTTTTAGCCATTATATCTTTCAAAAAATCATCCTCACCACATAATCATTTAGCAATTTATGGAAAATGAAAAAGGATGAAATAGGTGTTTCACTATTCACTCTCCCCAAGAACCCACAAGTTCCAAAACATCTCCTTCAAAATCACTTTTATCTCTCTCACACTCTCTTCTCCGAAAACTTCACTGAAATCAAAGAACTCTGAAACTCCATCGCTGGGCAAATCTGAGCTTTTTACCCCCAAGCTTTTTCATGCGTGAAAGAAAGTGGTCTTCATGTCCAACGCTAGTCGGGCTCCCTCCAACAGCAACACCCCAACGTCTGCCACAGTTCTGAATAAATAATCAACAGCCCAAAGCAGATGGAGAGACTAGCGATTTTAAGAACCAACCCTTCACAAGAAATCAACTCGGGCTTAGTCTACATTAATAAACCCTTTCCATTAAATTCTATGACTGCCACGAAAAGCCCATTTATTGTAAGAAGAACACATAAATGGTAAACATGTGGTTTAGAATCACTGTCGTTTTTCACCGCTTCATCTATAATCTCTCTTTCAGGTTGGTAATGAGGAAAATAAATGGAAGAGGAAGACCGTTTACTCTAAACGAAGAATAGAATACAATACAAAAGTCCATCAAAAAGTTAAATCATTAAGGAAGGTACCACTACTTTTATTTAAAAGATAAATCTATTCCATGGTTGCACAAATGCAACAATTGCACAGTAGAATGACCTATATATATATATGTATGAATATGTGTATATAATATAGGAATATTCACATATAAAAAAAAAAAAAAAACTATTAAACTAATTAAAGGGACACCAACTAAAGTATATGATAGATGATTTGTATGAAAAATTGGGCTCATTGGCCCATTTCTTAAATTATCCAAGTTGGCATAATAAAATTCTATCTACGACAGACTCATATAAAATGGGCCTAATTAAATTAAATAGAAAATCATTTCGGCCCAATTAAACTTATCAGTCCAAATCCATGTCTCTTGAAACAACCCAACTTTATAGCCGTGTCCTATATTAGTTGACGTGTCACGCATCCCTTCACTTGTTGAAACCTTAATTTACAGCTGGGTACTCTTATATATATTGCCTTCCTACAGTTTACTTGAACATTGTCTCTACAACTCTCTCTCTCTCTACTCTTATGTCGGCGCAATCTTCTCGATTCTTCTCTATATCTTTCTCCATTGATACAGAATAAAAAAATTTAGATCTATCTCCCAATCCTTACTGATTCAGCTAATCTGCCTTATATGTATGTGGTTAACTATTTCACTATTTGTTTTCTTCCTCGGAGGCGATTTTGACAGATATTAGAGTATTCATCTTTTCGGTCCAACTTTTCTGGATCTGTTTAAAAGATGAAGTACAATATTATATATTTTGCTATTCGAAACTCTATACATTGTTGGGTTACATGTGATTAGTGAGGCTTAGATCTGATTATTTTCTTTAATATAATTTATGTCACTATTAACAGATTGATTGGTGATATTACTGTATCTTTGGAACAAAAAAGGAAGAAAATCATAGTTTTTAGCTGAGTAATAGCTTAAAACTATGGTTTACATTTTCTTCTAACAAATGTATATATACTTATATATCTTCGTTATATGTATGTGGTTAACTATTTCTTTGTTTTCTTTCTCGGAGGCGATTTTGACAAATATGAGTGTATTCATCTTTTCGGTCCAACTTTTTTGGTCTGTTTAATAGATGAAGCACAATATTCATATTTAATTTTGTCTGTTCGTAACTCTATACATTTTTGGGTTGCATGTGGTTAATGAGGCCTAGATCTGATTATTTTCTTAAATATAATTTATGTCACTATTAACAGATTATTTGGTGATATTACTGTATCTTTGGATAAAAAGTAAAGAAAATCATAGTTTTTGGTTGAGTAATAGCTTAAAACTATGGTTATATTTTCTCTCAACATATGTATATATATATATACACACACTTATTCGTTTGTTCTGTAATGTTGAATGTCTGTATTATATATGGATAAATGACAAAAGTAGTAAAGATTAGAAAGAAAACTATAGTTTTTTGCTAATCTGATATATAAAATAAGCTAAAAAATATACATAATATTTTTAAATGATATTATACTGTAGATCTACAATTAAGTCTATAGATCTACATATATCTGAGATGTTGATTGGATTTAAGAATATGCATAATATTTTAATTTGTATTATAAATGTACATTATATATGTGCTAAGGTATTATTCTGCACCTAAAATATATATTAAATTTTTTGTTTTTATATTTTGAAAATCTAACTCTAATATCCATTTACTTATGACCTTGATCTGGAAGAAATGCTTCAACTAATATGGTTTTCACAAAAAATATTCGCCTACTAATTTCAAATTTTAAATAAAAAGCAAATAATTATTTTATTACAAAAGTGTTCTAATGTATCAAGCAATGGTAATTTTTTAATCAAAGTAATTTTTTACCTCTAATCTTTTGTAATTACTATTTGCAGTATCAGATAATCCATGTTTAAAATTCCAGTTCTAAGGTAATTTAACATTTATCTATAAACTAAATTAAATATTGATATTTCTATGTTGAATTAAACGATACTCTCAACGTTTAGTGCTTGAAACTTTCAACGTTTCTATGTTCTTTGATAAGAACAATGTTTGTATGGTATGTAGTGTAATGTTTTCTTCATCAATTTTAAACATAAAATAACTTTCATGTTTTAAAATGTTATATTTTCTTATACAACTTGATGATATTTTAAAATAATTGTGTACGTCTTACTAAGTTTTATTTGGAGAAAATGTAGTTATAAGATCACCCTTAATAAAACTATGTTTGGCTAAACTATGAACTAATTTACAGAAGGAAATCCTGTTAAAAGAAAAAGCTACACAACAGAATCAATTTCTACAAATCTAACATATTCATGTCTGTAAATTTTTTGACAAAGCAGATAGATAAAACATGTTTTATAGTATGGGTACTACTCAAAATAACAAATATACTGAGCATACAGATAATTATACAAAATATTTGAACAATGCAACCTACACATTATAAAGATTATAAACATTGAAAGCACTTTTTACTGAAACAATAAACACCAACCTTATGTAATATTCTTCCTGTTAGCGTGTAAGATTGTTGAGAGAGTGTTGTTGTTCTGCAATATTCACTTATGATTGACTATTGTGGATTACAAAAAGCATCGATTATTTGAACTTTTTTGGAGTTTCACATTGAACAAATAAACTGTTGTTCGAAAAAAAATGCTTTCATATTTGATATGGTAAAATTTAAATTTCAAATAGGTAACTTACAAAAACGTGCAATAGTTATGAATTAGTTATATGTGACTTACTAAATAATATAACACTAGTAAATGCTCCCGTGCGATGCACGGGCTATTTCTTAAAAAAGTAAATCAATATTAACATGAACAATACTTTTTATTGAAAATACATTTTTATTTGATAATATATAACGAAAAAAGAAATGGTTAAAAATTTTTACAAAGAAAACTTTTGTGTTCTTTAGCAGTGTTATTCATTCCTTGCCTCTTACTCCGGAAAATCAGAAATTTCCACTAATAAAAAAACATTTTAATTTTTCACGAATTTCTTACTCGTATCTTATTCCAGATTTTTTTTATCTTGTCTCTATCAAAACATTCATATTAAATTATGATAAATTTTGAATAGATTACACTGATTGATAATAATAAATAAAGTGAACATACATAATCCAGAATCCGGTATCAGTTAATAGAATTGAGAAACAAATAATCTAAAGAATTATTCTAATATAAAATATTTTATTAGTTTACGTACAAAACATCTTCTATTAGAAACAAAAATAAATTTTTTTAAGGATTATTCTTATATAAAATATTTTATTAGTTTACCAACAAAATATCCTCTATTGGAAATAAATTTTAAGAAAGACATAGAAAATACAATTTTATTTTAGGATGAACTGAATCTTCATAGTCCATATCATGAGCTCATTCATATAAATAGAGTTGGATTTGGATTTAGAATTTTAAAAGACATATATGACCTGAAATCTTTCAATTTTTTTATCAAATAATCTCCTATATCCATAAGATGAGCTCATTAATATAAATAAAGTTGGATTTTGATTTAGAAAATTAATGAACTAAACTAATAAATACTTTATATAAGAATAATCATTAAGAAAATATATTCTTTTCTCAATCTTATTAAATTGTATTGCAATTCTGGATTGTATATCTTCGTTGTTTGTTTATTATTATTAATCAGTATGATCTATTTCAAAATTTATTATAATTTAATATTAAGATTTTGGAAGAGAGATGAGAGAAGAAAAAAAAAAATTAAATTATTTTCGAGAGAAGAAAAAAACAAATGAAATTATTTTCGAGAGAAGAAATAAAACGGATAAAATAATTTAGAGATAAAATAATTTTGGGAAAAAAATATTGTACAGTGGAAAAATACTAAAAAAACTGATTTTGTGGAATAAGAGGCGAGGAAGAAATAAAAAATATATTTAGCGATGTTTTTTTGGTGGAGTGTGTTAGCTGGCCGAACACATTATGGGTGGGCTCTATAAGAAAACCCACCGGTGGTTCCATATCATTATTATATACAATAATCTATATATAGTTTGATACATTAATTTTTACAAGAAATTCTTGAGATCGTGCAAGCGACCATCCTTTTGGCGTTTTTATAGGGAGTATAGAAAATTAAAAATCATACCTGAAAGAAAATCATATCTAAAAGATTTGGAATGACTTTTGCCCTTTTTATAGGGAGTATAGAAAATCAGAAATCATATCTGAAAGATTTGGAATGATCTGGATATTCTGTTATCAGATATCTTCAATTAAAGATTACATATTATTATATATTAAAAAATTGATAAAATCACATCTATTTTTTGGTAAAGGTATGATAATTCATATATTAATATACACATCATAATTATAATTCATATTAAAATAAAAATCAATCTATAATGAGTATTGATTTCGCTAATCATTCCAATTATGTGATAGTTCTAAATTTATATGTGATATCATTTTATAGTTGTTATCCACCAATCTGTATATTAAATTTATTTTGTTTATAAGATAATATTTTGCAAATTTTTATGTGATAGTTCTAAATTTATATGTGATATCATTTTATAGTTGCTATCCACCAATCTGTATATTAAATTTATTTTGTTTATAAGATAATATTTTGCAAATTTTTCTACAATAGTTCATGATAGTTGTTAAATGAGATATTTCTTCTTAAAGTACTGCGTATAGTCGACTGAGTTTTATCAAAGTTTAATTGTAAACATATTGTAATGACAAAAAAACTCAAAGTTTAATTGTAAACATATTGTAATGACAAAAATGAAATACTGGCGATAAAACTAGAATTTCTATCGAAGTTGATACATGAACTTAGTTTTGCAGAAATTAAAAAATTGAATTATGCTACAATAAAATCAGAATTAGTCTTCAATCTCAGCTGCCTCGAAGAGTTGATTGTCTCTAATCTTTTGGCAATATTTTGAATGGATTGAGACTGTACATGTTATAAACAAAATGTAAAGTTTAGCACAATATATAGACAATAATATAAATAATTCACATAACAGAAATTAAAAATATAGGTTGAATTTTTATATGATTACATATTACCGTAGAAAATGATGATGGTAGATAGATTTGAATTCTGCAATCATCAAACTTGTTTTCGCCAGAATCAAGATTCAGTGTTGCTGAGATTTGCATGTAGTACTTCGAGCATCCAATGTGAAGTACCTATCAAAGTTGACCCATAATAATCAAGGAATGAAGGAATTATAGAAATTTCCAGTAAAAAATTTAAATTGCGAAATGAAAAAGAAATAGGAATATCCAGTTGTAAATGTGCGTCTCCACTAATGTGAATGAAATAAACTAAAATATTTGCTAAATAAATAAGAAATAGAAATACCAGCTGCAAACGTGATTCTCATTTACTGAACACCTTATGTATTTATAGGAGCAATAATGTTATTTGATAAAGATTTTTTTAAAATTCAAATTTCAAAATTTTAAAAAATGTGCAACAAATTCTGTTATACATATATGTACAGATTTGTTATTGCTGAATTTTAGACCGAAAAAATATTCGAAAATTTGAATCCCGCTAATATCATCGGATTTTTCAAATTTCAGAATTCAAATTCACATCTATTTATGGTAACTATTAAAATGGGCGGGAAAAGTTTCAACTTACTAATTTCGGATGACTTGGCTTATTATATATATATAGATTTTACATTTTGTAGAAACTGTAGGTTTATTTAATAAAAAAAATTAGAGTTTATTGATAATTTTGTATCAAATTATTATTTGTTTTAGGTTTATTATTATTTTTTATTATTTATATTGTTACTATTTCAATGTTTTAAATAAAGCTTTGTCTATTATCACGTGTAATTTTACTTATTTATTTGTAATTGTACTGTGCTTAAATGAGATTGTTTTTCTATTTTTTGGTGGACATGAGGCGATTGATAAACATCTCATAATCAGGTAATATATCTATGCACATTATGATTAAAATATATTTAACTTGCACATTGATAAACTGCTAGAGTTACTATGAAATGTCATACTATTTCTGAAATAGGAATAGTAACAATGTCATATATAGATTTAAAGGACATAGCTTTTATGTACAAATAAACTTGATTTCTTCAATATCCTATAAGCTTCACACGCTCATTTTCCCAAAATGTAAGCCTCTCTGTGCCAGTGGCGTATCTAGGATTTTAAAATTGGGGATACAATATGTATCGAAAAAAAAATACACATAAATATTGTTTACTATTTAAATTTACACAACCCAAAATATGAACACAAAAAGAAAAAGAGACATACATAATAATTGAATAAAAACTACAATCCCACTTTGTTTCGACAAGTCCGCATTTTTTGAAACCGGTCCACAATTTCATCATCAGTAACGTGTAGAAACACATCCTTCTCAATGAAAGTGACCAAACAATCATTTAATAATTGATCACCCATGTTATTCCGCAACTTGTTTTTTACATAGGTCATTCCGGAGAACACTCTTTCCACACTTGCAGTGGCAACTGGAAGAATCAACATCAACTTGATAAGTAAATAAATACTTGGATAAGTCAAATGCTTCTTCGTTTTGACAAGCAACATCGAAAGGGCGCCAAGATCATGCAATTTCCGAAGTCTATCATCTCTTTGCATATCTTGAATGAATATATCAAGTTGACATTCAAGAGTCATCAAATCAATACTTGAGAACTCGGAGGGATAGAATGTGGCAAGTTTAAGTACTCTTTCCTAGTGAAAAGAAGCGAAACCATTCTTAGGACATAGGCAAGCCATGCATATAAGCAACTCTGTATTGACCTCATCAAATCGATCATTGAGTTCTCCAAGTTGCAAATCAATCACTTCTACAAAACCATCAAAGCGAAAATGATGGATGTTTGTCACCTGTGGAACAAAACGCCTCGACCTTCCCTGTGGAATATAAGGAGCATCCATATCAAGAACTACAATGCCATTCTTATTGCAAAATGAAGTGACCTTAGTCAAGAGAGTCTCCCATCCATAGTCCCTCGTTTTTTGCAATAGATCTTTAGTTAAAGAAACAAGAGACATGGCATTAACAATATCTTGATCTCTTCTTTGCAAAGCAAGACACAAATCATTAGTGTATCCAAAAATGGTCGACATCAAGTGCGCCATGAAAGCAAAATCAAAGGATTCTAATGAAAATAAGATGGCTTGAGCCTTTACCCTATCTTCCGATATTGAAGCATTCTTCCCAACGATCTCAAGCACCTTAACAATTGTAGGAAACAAACGGATAACATTCAAAAGAGTTTTATAATGAGTCCCCCAACGAGTATCACCGGGCCTCTTCAAACCAAGCTCTTGATTCAAACCCGTTCCACTCTCTATTTCACCCATTTCCAAAGCTTTAGCAATTTCTTGGGCTTGACTTTCTCGGATAATTTCTCTCCGCTTACAAGAAACTCCAACCACATTTAACAAATTCGCAATAGTCTCAAAAAGCTAACAACAATCACTATTTTTCTTAGAAACAACAACAAGTGTTAATTGGAGTTGATGAGCAAAACAGTGAACATAATAGGCACATGGAGTATCCTTCATAATCAAAGTCTTAAGACCGCTTATCTCACCCTTCATATTGCTAGCCCCATCATATCCTTGCCCTCGAATCTTTGATGGGCTCAACGAATGTTCCACAAGCAAAGACATAATTGCACTTTTAAGTGACAAAGCAGTTGTATCACCAACATGTATAAGTCCAAGAAATCACTCCACTACCTTCCCTTTTTTACCATCAACATAACGCAAACAAAGTGTTAACTGTTCTATTTGGGACACATCACTTGACTCGTCAGCCAATATATCAAAGTAGTCATCACCAAGCTCCTCTATAATCCACTTAGTTGTTTGCTTGTTCAAGGAAACGTCCAGAAAGGTTGAACCATTGCATGCACTGGATGCATGCCACATCCAACCATAATTTTAGAGCATCAATTGATTTCACAATAGCTGGTTGTATATACCTTATATCCTGAAAAATGCATTAATAATATAGTGAATAGTTCTTATAACCTGAAAAATGCATCTTGAGGAATGCATTCAGGGAGTTCACACTAATTAACTTATGTATAACTAACTCGCCGAATGTGAGAAATAGGATCTTCTGGAATTAGCTCTAGCATTTTTGTGTTTTTTGTGAATAGAATCTTGTTTCGATTTGTTGAGGTTTTATTGGGACTTGTATCTTGAACAACTAAGAAATCCCTAAATGCATATATGTAGCCTTCAACTGGTGACATTCTTATCGTTTGGAGAGATGTACCCTCAATTGTGCAGTGAATTCTATCTCCCTGAAAAACATAAAATTAATTTATGTGATGAACCTGGAATATAGGAAAAACAGGAGAATCATGTTTGCTATACCTCATTGTCTTAAAAAAGACACTCAATTGCAATTATTATCTCTAGATTTCTTCTTGTGGGCATATGATAGCAATGCACCAGACAAACATAAATAGACCAGTTTGTTTTCAATGATGTGAAGTCCCTGATTAGAGCAATTGACAGTTCCATTGTCACTATTTGTTTTGTTTGTAGTCCTGTGCACATCTACTGATGTAGAGATTGATATTTATAAGGTATGTATGAAATTATAAGTAGTGGCTTTATGGATGACATGTGAATGTGGATTAATGGGGTTAGTGGGAAACATTCTCATTTAATTTCAGTACTCATTTAAAATTATAAATGACTATTTTAATATCAGAAATAAGTTTATTGAAATTTGATATTTAAAAATAAGCATATTTCAATAATTGTGTAAGTTGTATGTAACATATTTATTTTCATTATATTGCTGAAGAGCGAAAACTTATGATTTTTCAATGCAGGAATAATTTGTTTTGCGATAATAATTGGCATGCTCTATATGTTAACAACTTTGAAGACTGCACCAAGGAAGGTACTACTGAATTTTAAATGTGCCTTTTTATATTATATTAAAATTTATTTGTTATTTTGTTTTAAAGACATTAAGTATAATATAATTATTTTATATTTTAAATATGATAATTCAGTGAACCTGATATAATTAATAATTACACTTGCTATTTTAAAATTATTTAAACTATATTCACGTTTTTTTAATAGGATGAGTTCATAGTAGTAGATAAACGGATCTCTTTAGTTTTTACATTTTAAAATTAGCTAAATTTTGAATTTCAATTTGTTGTTATACACATTTGTAGGTTGTTATTTGATGTGTGATGTCTCTCATTTATATGTAGATACCTTAAAATTATATACTATAATTACATGATAATTCTAAGTACAACGACGTTTTGGCAGTTAGGCCTGAGTGGCATATTTTTTAAACAATAACAAATAAAAAACAAACTGGTAAGACTTGAAACCTTCAAATCTTGTTTGAGTCGTATTTAGTGTGGTGTTGGTCAAGTCTTGTTTAAATATGTTAACATATTTTTTATTTTATACTGAAAATAAAAGTTTTGACATGCCTCTTATATTTTTAGCAAATATGATAACTTGGTCACTTCATGTAGAGGCTCTAATGAAGGCAGCCAACTACAGATAAAACAACTCATGAAGTAAACTCAGTGAAAACTTGAGGTAAGTATTTCAATACTACATGATTTTCACAATTATGTTATGGATATAGTATTTTAATAAATATTGTATGTTTCTCTTTCTTTTTTCTTATATAATTTTAAGGTAACTACACTCTAAAATATTTATACTATTCATTATATTTCCGACAGAAACATATGTATAATAATTTACAAAATCGTTTTTACTTGTTGTTTTGCATGTATTCATAAACTTAGCGATCATCTCAGAAACACAACAATAGAAAATAGACTCTGAAACTGGAAATTGCATTAATAGTAAACTGTAGATTTCCAACACACCTATGTTGACCCTTACTGTTTATAGACTGAACTGAAACTGAAATACTCAAACATAGCTTCCTAAACGTAGTACTATGATAATTAAATTGAAATACTTAAACATAGTTCATAGTATTAAGATAAAACAATAACCCTTCTTCAATTTTATATTTCTGCCTTCTTCTTCTTTCTTGCTAAGGCACAACCCCCCTTCTCATCCTTCACTAACTTGTTCAATAGAACATCGTCGTCTCCTTCATTGTCTGCCTCGTAACCTTCCTCGATATTATTATGATCCTCTTCATCATCTGATTCCTCATCAACAATCGCAGCATCCTCGATGCAAAGAGTAGGTTTGGGGTCCTGTTGGTTGAAACATAATTAGATTAGATGTGTTGAATTGAAAATTTTTATAAATAAAAAGGCTTCAATTCATGTTTTCTGAAAGTAATTCGAAACTATATTATATCTTTTTCCCTACATATGTTTCATAGTAGGTATCTAAGATCTTTACATCAGCTGTAACCTTAGTCACATTGTAAGTAACCGAGTGCTGATTTAGGTCTGCATCCCTTACTTGAACTTTGAAAATTCCTACACGATCAGTCAGGGCTTCCACGATTTGTTTAGGAACGAAATCAAAGGCTTCAGGCTGCATTAACAACATTTCAGTTACAAAAAACATAAATTTGATAGTAAATTATATTATATAGATTTTGTGGAGAAAATGATACGTTTGCTTTCATGACATCTCTTGCAGTCTTGCCTATCAGCTCTATAGATTCGTTGTCCCACTATATAAATTTTGCCGCTCTACTTACGCCATGCATCAATACTTCAATTTTGTACCCGTGGTTGAAATTTTTGTTTTATTTAGTATAACAATATAATAATATTATTCTTTGAATGAGAAAAATAAAACTAAAATAGAGATAATACTTAGAAAAATAAATTAACTTGTAGTGACCCCTATTGTCTTTGATCCCGCATTTTGAACAAAAATAAAAGCCTGAGTCCTTGGTAAGCTTCTTGGAGCATTTGTTGCATGCCAAGTAGCACCAATCCCTTAGTGTCTCTACTTGTGTAATAGTTGCAGCAACCCAGTAGTTCCCGTCACAGTCACAACGAACTATCTCCACTAAATTCACAACATTGGCTTCTTTTTTCATAAAGACATCTGTAATAGTTGGTGCATAACAACTTGTTATAATTGTTACCACTCCAACTGACATCCTAGACTCTGCCAGACCGTGTTTTGAAAATAGTAAATTTGAAAAAATTGATTATCCATTTTCGTAAAAAGAAAGAAAATTGGAAATTTTGCATTTTGTATAACTATACGTTGGTAGAAATATTCAAATGCATTGTTTTTTCCATTAACAGTAATTTTTGTGACATTGTAGGTGTTGCAAAATATAACTTGATCTGTATGTCCATGAAAAAGATAGTCAGATTTTTTTAACAAATTAAACATTTTTTTTTAAATTTAATGTATTACCTCCGAAAATTGAAACCTTTCCAAACTCGATCAATATTACCACGCTTTCCTCAGATTCAATCTCTACATACGGTAGGAGCTTTTCAATATACTCATCCCACAGCGTGCACTTTACCATCTTTTTCTCACAATCTTCAAGCGTGAATTCCATGCGTTTCTCCTTTGCAGTAATAACTGGTGGTAACTGACATGAGGCCACTCTTCCAATCACATCTCAATATGGAAGTACATTTTTTAAATTTTTTGATGTAATAGTCTTAAGAATATTGAATGAATATTGACCACATGCAATTATTATTATTATTATTATTATTATTATTATTATTATTATTATTATTATTATTATTATTATTATTATTATTATTATTATTATTATTATTATTATTATTATTATTATTATTATTATTATTATTACCGAATAAATTAAACTGTGAAATTTCATTAGCAATCTCTAGCTCAGCAAATGATTTGAACTGATGAACAGTTGCTGGGAATTTCGCATCGAAAATTTCTTCCATTTTTGTCTTTCGTAAAAAAATTATCTTCATTGGATGAGAAGAGTTCTATACTTCATTCGATTTCCAGTGACTATGAAATCTTTCAAAGCATAGAGGTTGTCCTCTACACCTTTCCCTTGAAGAACCTCATGGTCTGGCCTCAGACAGATGCATGAATTCGATCGCCCTTACACATAATAAACCAAAAATAAAATGTGTAAAATGCATGCATGAAAACTCAATCTGTATAATATGAAGTATTTTCATGGTATGGTATTATACCTCTTTATCCTCGAAAATATATTCAAAACTTGCTACTTCAGTTTTAGAGCAGAATGTGGGGACCTCGTAACTTCGAACTAAGCGAACCTTCATTGCTGAAAGAGTGGTGGACAGGCTAACGTCTTTCACCAAACTGAAGAATGGCGCCATTGTTTCTGCAGTAGTTTTTTAAATTTTGTGTGAATGATGTAATGAAAATGTGATTCTAGTGTCTCGTAATAGTTCTATTTATAGGAGATAACTGATGGATGAAATTCAATAACTGCATATACCCACTAAATTGCAATCTAATCAACAACAGTTTGATTAGATGTGAAGTAGTGGGCTTATGTAGTTTTTGAATAATTAATGATTTTATTACTACTACTACTACTACTGCTACTGCTACTGCTACTGCTAGCTACTGCTACCGCTACTGCTACTGCTACTGCTGCTACTACTACTACTACTACTTTTTTTTTTTTTTTTTTTTTTTTTATGTTTCATACATTATTTTTATTAACAAAAGTAATATAATATTAAAATATTAATATTTATTATTATGACTCTTCATACTATTATTACTATTAGTAATATTAAAATAATGAGTATTAATATGAGTTTATTACTATTACTCTTCGTACGATTATTACTATCAGTATTATTAACATAATGAATATTAATATTAGCAACTTTATTTGTATATTTAAACGAAGACACTCCTATATAATGGGTAGTCTTTTAAAACATGGACTGGCTGTCTCAAATTCAAATTTGATGCCCCACTTTTACGAATTTTTTTCAACAGGCGCCACGTGTTAAGTTAGCAACTAATACATAGACAACTCGAAAAAAAAAATTAAATTAAATTTGGCGAAAATCTACCTTGGCGACACGTGTTTTTAGTGAGTTTCTCGCGACTCTATTTTAACATTATAGGTTGATATCTACTAAATTCCTACTGATAATTTTTGCACATTATACTTTATTTTGAGATTTATTTTATGGGTGGATTAGCTTAAGGCTTTCCTCAATAAATTTAGGGGATCAAATTCCAATAAATCACACTCATTAATAATTTGATAATCTTTCACACATTTTTTATTTTTTGGCATTTGTATGGTGAACACATTCTAATTTAGCCATTTATTATTTTACATGTAAATCTAATACTGCATTATAAGGTAACAATATAAGTGATATACTTAGGTAATATCCTGCTTTTTAGAGGGTTATTTCTCCACTTTCTATACCTAACCCTATCGTTGATTTGGCAAATCATTTGATCAATTTGTTTCCTTATTTTCTGGTATTAATTAGTTACGATTTTAATTCTACTATCATTAAATCTTCTTTTTATTTATATTCACATATGGTTTCATAGTATAAGGAAATATATATTTAAGATATTGTGCAATTTTGATTTACATTAATATATAATTGCAAAATAAAAGGGAATATATTTTTAACATATCGTGCACTTAGAAAACTCATGCCCTGCAACTAAGTTAATAGAATAAAAGGAATATTTTAATACATATATGCCACAAAATTATTATTTGAACATATTTCAAGATAAAATTGGGGCCCTGTGTTGTTTTTCAAGTTATTTAATAATGAAGTATAATCTCAACAAAAAAAAAAAAAGATAAATAGATAATAAATAAGCTAAAAAGAGAAAAAAATTATGGCATATACTAGCTACATAACTATGATGTACGGGTGGTAAGTTTTAGATGGTTAAAAAATATATATGTTTCTTAGAATAGTTTAATGTCAAACATGACAAAATATTTATGTTCCAATTTAAGTATATCAAAGTACAGTTTAGTTACCCTTAAATCAAACTATATAATTTATTTTTACGTAAATTGACATTCCTAAATTTTAGTAATAGATATAATTAATGGGATTGATTCAAATATACAGATTGCATTTGCAATTTAATAGGATAGTAGTTTCTCAGAGTCTCTCATTTTGTCGATATCACTCCAATCTTGTAGTATATCTTAATTGATCATTGCTTCATAAATTATGGATCTATCTTGATAGTGTGATTTATATCAGATGTATTTTTCCTCTATAAAAGGTACTAACATGATGGTGTTCTACATCACATCTATTATCTATATCAATAATGCGTTTAGTTTAAAGTTATGGCAACAATGTGTACTAAGAACATTACTCTTTTAAAACCCAGAGGGCGATGAAGCTGATGAGGCTGATCCGTGCGGAAACCAAGATCATCATAATGTGTAAGTGTTTGAAATTATAATATTTGAAATCATAATGTATATGGACATATGAGGATATAAAATTATTATGCATTCGTTTTATTAATTTTGTCTATATGATTTGTGTTGGGGGTGTTGTATCCATGTCATGTAGGTATGTGAGTATCAAGAGTCACCATAATTTATCCCCTCACTATTCCTTGGAGCTGGGTTGTGGGGCTTCCAGGGGGAGAGATGTCGCATTTTGCTCCAAAAGGTATGTAAGTATTAAACACATTTAGCTTCATTGTTGTTGATAAAAAATTCAGTATTGTATAAGCGTTTGTACGTATATATTTGGGTGTCAGTGTGTATAAGGATGCACCACATTTTGATGATAATTATCAACCCTATTTGAGAGTCGCTTGAACATATTGTGTTCGCCGAGTGGTTGCTTTGTGATATGAAATAGTATTTCCCCCTATGAGAAAAAAAGATGCACTACATTCGAGTTGAAAAGAGAGAAATGATACCTTACTTTATAAAGAAATTAACACATTACTACAGGAGTCCAAATTTCTCCGTTCCAGCCAAGAATTTAGCTTTTTAAAGTGTTCGCTTCACATGTTCTGAGGACCATTTTCCTTCATTTACGTACAATGTATGCAACAACTATGTTTTCATTTTTTAATAAATTAACCATCACTAAATAGTTTGAATTTCTAAACTTGTGATATTATTATAGCTTTGAAGTGTTCACTTCTTATGGTCTCTCTACCAGTTTCTCTCATTTCTGCACATTGTTTGTTGCAATTATATAACAAAAACTTACAAGTTCTTACAAGAACGTTTATGCTTTTATAGAAATGGTATAAAGTTCATGGGTACTATGCGCCAAGAGGGAAATGATATAAGAAGATCCAAAGAATCCTAAATATATATCAGGCACAAGCACCATATATGGATGGATGAAGATCAATGATTATTGTTTACATGGACAATTGAAGTTAATGGATAGTATATATAATTGGACGAGTTGCCAAGAGTTGTAAATTGATAAATAAAAAATGAGAATGAATTTTTTCTTTGTCAATTTTGGGAGTAGTACATTGCTCCCAATTCAGGAAACAATTAGAGGGATTGACAAAGTGCAAGCATGAGTGATCTTCAAAATGCCTTAGATAAGCATGGAAATATGGAAATATGGAAGTATGGAAATATTGGGATCGTGTCTTCAAACAAATGATTGGCGTATGTTTATGCGTGTGTGTATATACATTATTAAGGATAAATAAGGAATAAAGTATTCCTTATATAATATTCTTGTATTATATCTATTGTAGAATATTCTAGATATTGTATCTTATATTTCTAATTGATTTTTCCTTGTGCATCGGATGTAATCTGTATTACATAATGGAGAATTCTCATCACCAAATTCATGGTGATAGCTATAATCATCTTACATGGTATCAGACAGGTTCTTACCGAAACCCTAAGCACCTCTCTCTCCCATCTTCTTCGTCTTTCTTTATTAATGGCAGACGCAAATTACTCTCCTGCCAATGTTGTTCCTGTCAGCATTCTTCTTCATATGGTGTCGATCAAACTTACTTCGACTAATTAGCTCTTGTGGTGCAACCAAGTTACTCTAATATTGTCGAGTCATTATCTTCTCTCCTTCGCCAATGGCTCATCTTCGATCCCTCCAAAAATAATTACGAGCAACAACGTTACTTCTCCCAACCCTGCGTACATTGCTTGGCATGCCAAGGATCAACGAATCCTTAGTGTTCTTTTATCTTCCTTGACAGAAGACTCAATGAGTGAGGTTGTCGGTTGTTAAACTTCTCACTCCATTTGGGTGGCTCTTGAAAACACCTATAGCCATTCCTCCACCTCTTGGGCGCATCATCTCCGAGAAGAATTATTGTTTCTTAAAAAAGGATCCCTCCCTGTTGAAGACTTTAGCCATAAATTCAAGGTTATTTGCAATCAACTTGCCGCGAATGGTTCGTCCGTGGATGATCTCGATAAAATTCATTGGTTCATGCGTGGTTTAGGACCCTAATTTTTCGTCTTCTCTTATGTTCGTATGTCACTCACCTCGGTGCCTCCATTCTGCGATCTTGTGCAACAGGCAAATCCTATGAACTGTTTCATCGATCCATGGATTTCTCCTCCACTTCCTCGGCTGCCTTCTATGCGCAGAACCGTCCTTCCCCTGTTGGTCCACGCAGTCGCGGCCAACATTAGCGCGGTGGTTCAGTCTCCAACCACGGTGCTTCGTCTGGTGGACGTGGCAAAGGAGGTCGTAAGTTCTATTCCCCATGCTGTCAAATTTGCAAAGGAGAGCATTTTGCGGATAAATGCCCTTATCGCTATATCTGTCCCTCGGATCCTCCCTCTGCTTATTTGGCTCAAGCCTTCAACACTGTCTGCACTATTTCTGATCCGCCCAATTCTAACTGATATATTGATTCTGGTGCCTCCACTCACATGACGTCTTAGACTGTTGCCTAGGACTCTTTCGAACCTTACACTGGGATTGGTAATGTTATTGCTGGTAATGGGGATGCTCTTTCATTTCACATATTGGCACTCGTACCTTGAATTTTAATGTTAATTTGTTGGATGTTTTGGTTGTTCCCCACTTAACCAAAAATTGTTATCTATTAGTAAATTGACTTCTGATCATCCCGACGATCTTTGCCATTCACACTCGGGTCACAAAGTAAATTCTGGCTCAGGGCAAGTGTGATAAGGGGTTGTACATTTTGGAGCATGGACATCCAACACTAGTTGTTGTGCTACGCACGAAGGCTTTGAAAGCACTGTTTGATTTACGACATTTACATTTGGGGCATGTCTCATTAACTATCATTTTGTTGTTAAATAAGCTTGGCCATCTTTCTGTTACTTCCTTGTTGCCTAATCCATGCATTTATTCCTCTTGCCAATTGGTCTAGAACAAATATTTAGTTTTTCATTAAATGATTAGCGTGCTTCTCATGCACTTGAATTGGTCCATTGTGATTTTTGGGGCCCTGCTTCGGTTAATTCTTTTGATAGTTTTCATTACTACGTGGTTTTTGTGGATGATTATTGTCGGTTTTCTTGGCTATATTCTTTATGTGCCAAGTCAGAATTTTATGATGTCCTAGTCCGATTTCACAGCTTTGTGTGCAACCAATTTTCATCTACTGTTAAATGTTCCAATCTAATAGGGGCACTGAATTTGTGATCGTATGAATTTTTTTATTTACATGGCATACAACATCACATGTCTTGTCCTTATACGCCTCAACAAAACGGGCATGCTGAGCGCAAACACAGGCATGTATCCAAAACTGGTGTCTCAATGATGTTTCATGCACATACACCGGCTTCCTTTTGGTTTTGATGCATTTGCAACTATTACATACATCATCAACAGGCTTCACTCTCCCATATTGGATAAAAAGTCGCCATTTGAGCTACTATGTATGGCTCAATACATTTTTCTCGAATTTTAAACCTTTTGGTTGTCGCGTCTTTCCATATCTATGTGATTATTTTCCTATCAATTTGGCTCCTCCCAATCAGCCGTTCATATTTTTGGATATAGCGGGCAACATAAAGGCTTTCAGTGCTTTTGATCTTGAATCCTCACGAGATTTTATCACTCGCCATGCTCAGTTTGATGAGCACCATTTTCCCTTTCCGAGACATCCAAAGCTACTTCGCTCTCCAACTTGGAAATTTCTTCCTTCCATGAACCAACTGCGGTTCACTGTCATCCTGCTTTTCCTCCACAGACTCTGCCGCCATCTGCTCCTGCTCATTCGCAACCATGTTGTCCTTGCCTTTCCGAGGACCTTTCTGCTCCTCTTGCACCGCCCCTGGCACAATCAGCAGCTCGCGATGCGCCTTTCCCAGCCTCTCCCGAGCTGCCTCAAGTGCCTCCAGCAACGGCTCCAGTACCTCCCACTGCACCTCCGTCTCCTCCGATGATTACTCGTACTAAAGCAGGTATATTTTAAGCCCAAATACCCAGTTCAGTTGGATTCTTCAGCTTTGATATCTGCCTTGGTGGCCTTGTCCGAGCCTCAGGGTTTCAAATCTGCCTTGAAGTCACCCGTTTGGTTATCTGCTATGTAGGAGGAAATGGACGCTCTTCGGTCAAATAACACTTGGGACTTAGTGCCTCGTCCTCCTGGCACAAACATTATGGGTTCTAAATGGGGTTTTCGAATAAAGTTTCACTCCGACGGTTCAATTGTCACAAGGCTCGTCTCATTGCACAGGGATTTACTCAAATTCCCGGCATCGATTTTTCTCATACTTTCAGTCCAGTTGTTAAGGCTGCTATGATTTGGGTTATTCTAGCTCTCTCTGTCCAGCATAAGTGGTCTCTACATCAGTTAGATGTTAAAAATGCCTTTTTGCATGGAGTGCTTCTCAAACCCGTCTTCATGGCTCAACCGCCGGGTTTTATTGACCCTCGATACCCAGATCATGTATGTCGGTCATGGCATTTTGTCCTGAAATCGCCGAGATTTCGCGATATCTCGTGAAAATCTCGGCAAGAAATCGCCCCCTTTTACGCCTGACTCACTGCAGTTCATTTTTGTCCTTTTGTCGGCTTGTCAAATATCGACGAAGGTATTTTTTTTATTTTTTTTGCAGTAACTTTTTTATAAGCGATGGCCTTGGTTCAACAATTTGCAGCAGAAAATCAGGAGTCCATGTGACACAGCCTGTAAAGGCTTAAAAGAAGAAATGGAGGTGACAAGTGGAGTGACTGGTGTGACATTTGGAGTGACAATTTCTTCAGTAGTTGAGGGTTTCAATTTCTGTATAAATGAAGTGTAGGGTTCCTTAGTTTGTTCTACAAAAATATTGAAGAATCGTAGTTTAGGGAAAAATTTCAGCAAATACCGGGTAGTAGAGAGATCGAGCTATAAGTAGGCGCAATAGCGATTTTGCAGTCGAATAAGAATTGTCTACCCAGTCTGAAGGTCGTGAAGAACAACGGTAAATTAATTTATGTTACCAATATTAATTTCAGTCTTGATGTCTAGTTATGATTTATTTTGGAGTTAAATCCTGTTGAAATGTCTCGTGCTATGACTAAATGACTATATTTTTCGGAGAGCTATTAATGCATAAATAATATGACTATATTATTTATGTCAAAGTATTGGAAAATAACATAATTTATATATTGACGGGATCATTAACGTGTTCAGTTAAATATTTTAATTTTTTGATAAGTAGAATTTAAATGTGGAAATTGAGATATAATTCTGCACATATGAAGTTATGCATATATTTATAGTATATTATTTTTTAATTTTTAATTAAATTTTTTAAATGTGGCAATTGAGATGTAATTTTCCTTTTAAAAAATGTTATGAATTTTGCGGAACGAATTAAAAGTATATTTCCACAAAATTTATTTTTTGGACCAACCCAAATTCAGCTTTCAAATGCCTCGTGCTACATGTTGATACATGTTTATACACGTTTGATATGTTATCATCTAATTATTTAGGGCAACGTAGTCTTTCTATGGAACAAATGGCTAAAATCAACCTACATGAAAAATGTGGTTATCTCAATGTACACTATAACATTAGGCCCTAATGACCAATTAAATTAAAAGGTTATTAAACAAGAAATAGTAAGATACATCTATTTATAACTTCCTGCCTCTAGTTAGCTTAAATATGATTTATTTTGGATATAAAGTTGCTGTTGAAACTCCTCGTGATATGAAGTTTAGCTTTCAAATTTCTTGTATTTTGGTGTTTAGTCTGAATATACAATTTTGTAAGCATGTTTAAATATATTTTGTTGGTGAGGTGATTTATGAAATATAAACTAGAGGGATTTGAGAGCTATTACTGCATAAATAATATGACTATATTATTTTTGTCAAAGTATAGGAAAATAACATAATTTACATATTGACAGGATCATTAACGTGTTCAATTAAATATTTTAATAATTAAATAATAGAGGTCGCATCGCCTTTTGAGAATTATAATTCGTTGAATTGAAAAAAAAAATAATACGACTTTATAGCACATTAAATAATTAATTTTCTATTAATGACAATAATATATCCAAAATCATAATTCAATTTTATTGAATCAAAAACTGATATCAAGTTTATGTACGTTTTTTTTTTTTTTTTTTGTAATTCTAAAGTCAGATACATCTATTTTTTTCCAATCATATTAAATGTCAAAAAAAAATAAATGAAAATACCACATATTTGAACAAAGAAAAAAAAATTACGGTACAAATTAATAAGGCCTAAAAAAATGAAATATTTCGAAGACATAAATAATAATAATAAATAAAATAAGTTCACAAAATTTGAAAGGAAAAAATTAGAAAAAATATATATAAAAGTCCTCCCCAATATAGAAATAAACATGAAAAATTATCGACCTTATTTTTTTCAACATGTTTAACTATATCTTCAAAACAATGTTAGGTAGCCAATATAATTATCCTTTTATCGATACTTCCCATTGGAGAATGAAGTTCGGTAAATATCAGAACTAATTCGTGGATTACATGAACATGTAGGTGAAAAGGAATGGCGAGCGGGAGCGATGCTGGTGATCGCAGGTCTTCAAGACTTGATTACTCATGGAAGTATGCTACTGTCGTTCCAAGGAATAAAACTGCTATCATTTGTCAGTTTTGTGAAGTCCAGAATTCCGGGGGTATAACTAGGTTCAAATATCTGAGTGGTACGGACCCAGAAAAGAACGTTGCACCGTGTAGGAAAGTTCCATCAGATGTGAAGAAAGAGATTCGTCGCTTAATTAATGCCAAAAATATGGCCAAAGGGAAGAATGCCGAAAAAATAGCGGATATAAGAGCAGAATTACGACAGGGACTCTCCCAGGGTTACGAAGACGAAGACGATGAAGACGAAGATGATTATATCGCATGTCCGCCGGATCTTACACCGGAAGAGCGTAGCGACTACCGCGCCGCTGTTAGAGCGTCGAAGGCGAGTGAGTGGGAAAGGGAACAGACAGGACAGTTTGGTGGTAACAGAGGAGGGAGTTCCAGTATGCGAAAAAATCCACAATCTTCCCAATTCCGTCATTCACAGAGTGGTCGAGCAACCAACTTCGAACCTTGTCCTGCCCCGACATTGTATAAATCCGCTGACGCACGGCAAAAGAGGATCAAAAGTATGTTCTCTGGCACCAACTTAAAGGAAAAGTTGGGCAAGGCCATCAGTAAATTTTTCATTTATGATAATTTACCGCCGAACAAAGCTTCGTGTTATCATTTCAAGAATATGATAGCGTGTGCTCAAGAAGTAAGGTCGGCTATTGCAACCCCTACTCCATATGAGATAAAGCACAAGTATCTCGATGCGGAGTATGAGGAAATGCAGGAATACGTCAGTACACAAAAGAAAAAATGGGAGAAGTATGGATACACAATTATGGCGGATGGATGGATCGGGCCGACGAAGCTGTCCATAATCAATTTTATGGTTTACTGTAAGGGAACAACGGCGTTTCTGAAATCCGTGGATGCATCGAACCGGATAAAGGATCACGAATACATCTATGGGCTGCTCAGGGACATTGTGCGGGAAGTCGGGAAGGACAGGGTTGTGCAAATTGTTACCGATAATGGATCGGCTTATGTGAAAGCCGGCAGAAAGCTACAGCAGCGCTACAACTTATACTGGACTCCATGTGCTGCTCATTGTATTGACCTTATCTTGGAAGAGATCAGGAACAGAGATAACGTCAAAGCGGTCATTGTAGCTGCGAGGCAAATAACCAACTTCATATATAACCACGGTTGGTTACTTGCGCTGATGAGGGAGGTATGCCAAGGTGATATTGTTAGACCCGGAGCAACACGTTTTGCGACTAACTATATCGCCTTGGACAGTTTGTATAAGAAAAATCGCCCCTGAAGCAGATCTTCACCAGTGATGAATGGACAGCCAATAGACTCAGTCGTATGCAAGTTGGCATAGAAGTAGAGAAAAACGTGCTTGATCATTCATTTTGGGATGGAGTGCAACACGCAGTGGCTTTATTTGAGCCAATATATCAAGTGCTCCGAGTGGTTGACACAGAAGTAGTTCCAACTATGCCAATCTTGTATGACTTGATTTGGGTAATGAAAGAAAATGTCCAATCACTAAGATCTACGCAGTGGGTGACCAGGATTATTGAGTCCAGGTGGGACAAAACACTATCTCACCCACTCCACGCTGCAGGTAATAATGTCCATAATTAATTTTTAGATTTAACTTTTAACCTTGATTTTGCAAAAATGACTGATATTTCCTAAACAATATTTGATTAATTTTCGTAGCATACTACCTTAACCCCAAAACTCAGTACCAGGCCGGAGTTGGTGAGGACGCAGACCTTATACAGGCAGTCCTTCAGGTTTATGATAAGCTATACCCCGAACCAACGGGGGTTGCCGATTTTGGGAATGAGGTAACGTTAACACAACTGAAAATCAAAATCAAATTAGTGACCTAATCATTCTTGATCATTCATTTTGTGCAGCTAATCTGTTTCCGTGATGCAAAAAAATAATTCGGAAACCGGACCGCTGTAGCTGCTCGAAATACTATGGCGACAGGCAAGTTTATTTTAAATTTGTTTTAAATTTGGTATCCCATCAACTCGCAACCATTCAATTCATTGACCTAAATCCTTATTTGACAGCTGATTGGTGGGTTATGCACGGTAGTTCAGCACCAACACTGAGAGGGATAGCCGTTAGAGTACTGGCACAGACTACATCATCTTCCGCATGTGAGAGAAACTGGAGCACATTTGCCTTGATACACACAAAACAAAGAAATCGTCTTGCTTATCCAAAACTCGAAAAGCTTGTATTTTGCTACTACAACATGAAGTTAAGGATACGAGATTTGGAGGCTGAAGCAGATAGGGTTGCTAAGCAAGAATTCATAGATTTAGTGGACATCACCGGTGAAACCGACAACGAAGAGGGTGATAAGCTCTATCAATGGATTCGACCAGCACACCTAGACGACGAAGAAGGTAATCCTGATCCTCAGGCCGCTGAAGCGGCAATCCAATTCGAAATTGATGTGGATCAGGTAATGCGTGATGAAGTGGGTGTATCAAGTAGTGAAACACAGACGGGGAGCTCTACAGATGAAGACGGAAGTGATGACGATGGGAGTGGCGGTGGTAGACGTAGTGATAGCCATCAAGAATATAACCCAAGTCCAAGGGAAATGAGTCCATTCACTGTTGAGGGGTTGTACACACACACTACACAAGATGCAGATCACGGAAGTAGGGCTGGAGGTCAAGGGATCGGTGCTATTGGAAAAGATTACACGAGCAGACGGGGTCGGAACCGAGGCACGAGCTCAAACGCAGACGTAGCTTCCCTCTCGTCGAATTTTGACTCGATGAGTGTGAGCACCGATCGGGAAGATCTGTATCCTAATTTATTTCCACATAGAATAGCAGACAGATCACGAGATCCAGCCTGGACTGATCGTAGCCCCCTTGAGGACACAACCCCTCACGTGATTTATGAAGAACAACGGTACAATTCTTGGGTAAATCCGAATTATCCGGTATATGGACAGACGGTTGGACAAGGCGCTTCAACATATTTATATTATCTTGATAATTATCTTCATAATTACGCCACCTCGGTTAGCTGGTACCACTATTGTAATTACATCGATAACCAATACTCTCAGGTTGAGCCTCACCGGAATTCATTTTGGTGCTAGGAGGTAGTATTGTATGATGAAAATAGTTCATAATGGTTACCGGATCAGCGGACAGTGTATGTAATATTTCTTCTTTATCGAATAGTTGTAAATGTGTGTATTTTGATCTATGTTTTTCCATTAAAAACTAGAATTAAGCTATTTTATTGACAATCTAACAAATATCGTGATAAATTAAGTGTTTTAATACATTTTCCGTCGTTTTTCAAAAAAATTCACCGATATTCCGATATCTCCACGAATATCGATATTTTCGTCCTTGCTCAGAGGTTAATATATATCTTCACCGTACAAGTAACCCTCGATCAACATTTTCCAGAAAGCAAAATATGTTCCCTCGAAGTTTTCAACCAATGATTTTCCTTCACCCATCATATCTGCTCCCGTCAACCCCTAACTTGGAGCTCTTGATATAGTTGTTGGGATATGAACCGCAATACTAGGAAAGCAAATAAAAAGCAAGAACAAAAAAACATGAAATCATTTTCCAGTTCATCAAAGAATTGACTACGTCTGGGAGGAGCTATCAAACCAGAGATTTCAATATTTTCTAGAGTGTATAGTTACAAATACATCAGAAGACTATATATAATGTGAACCAAGCCCTAAGCATCATGGGCTTATACATAGTCAGGTTCCAAGCCCAATTGAGTGTAGGTCATTCATTGGGGTGGATGGGATGCCTCTTGAAGGGGGCATATGGTGGTGTATTGATATATGTTTTCAGTGTAGACCCAAATAACAATTTCTTCCCAATAGCTTATGTAGTTGTCTCTTATAAAAATGGTGATACATGGGAGTGCTCACACTGTTGAAGCAATACCTATTTATCACAGACCCTTCTGCTTTCACTTTCATTTCTAATAAGTAAATATGGTTAATTCAAGCAGTTTTTGTTATTTACTAATTATCCACATAATGACTTAACTAGTCAACACTTTTACACGATTGCAGGTTGTAAGGTAGACCCAAACATCACAACATCTTCAGGATGAAGTTGAGATACAAAGTCCAGGAGTGGATGTTCCCCCGGCTCCAGCCCAAGAAACCCAGGGATTATTCGGACCTCTAACACCTCCCCATGAATCAGCTGGACCCTAGTCAAATTCTCCTGCACCAGCAACAACAACTACTACTCGGAATTCTTTTCTCCATCAATGTTTCCTCCAACACCAACAACATTGGGAGTCCAGATTAGAACCCCAACACCGTGGGTCGGGGGGGAGTACTAAAGGCTTTGAATATGCTAAAGTAAATAACTCAGCCAAAGACGAACTTTAGGAAGAAGGTGGTCAAAGTAAATGGGAAGAAATATCTCAAGTTATCAGATAGAGGAAGCACTAGCAGGATGCAGTAGATGATATGAGATTTGTTCTTTTTTGATGTTATAGATGGTTTTGTTAATCTTGTGCAGATTGACCTATATGTAACAACCAGAACTATGAGCTATAATTGGTTTTATGTTGCTTTCTGTCACCATTTCAACCTAGTTGACTAGCTGGAGTCGTTAGCTACAAAAAAATTGGTTGTGCTCAAACTTGTTCAAACAAGTTCTGATTTTATTTCTTCTTGTGGTCCAATTGGCCAAGTAAAAAGTTAAATTATATGAAAGATTCCTAATATGTTATGTACATCATTCTTTGCTTTATGTGGAATGACCAATGTTGTATTATATTTCTGTTTAATAAGTTACTAGCAATTAACACATGCGTTGTATATGCCTCGTAATATTTTAAAATATAATATTAAAATGACATTGACATTTAATTTAAATTAATTATTTAATTTTAGATTGTTTCATTCTAATAAAAAATTATGTATAGATACTACAACGTAGATATTGATTTTTTTTAATTTTTTTTTTCTACTAGTGTAAATTATTTAGTGTCATATATATCCCTGACTCTATTGAATTTCTTTTAAGTTAAATGAGTTTTTAATATATGAGTTTTTAATAATGTTCTACCAAAAAATCATTTTCTCTCAATTTTTAATTGTATTATATCACATGAAACTATGAACTTTTCATTTATTTGTCATAAGCATATAAGCATATATAAATGAAAATGATAATGTATTTAATTAATTATTCAAACATGATATCATACGAAATGGAGTTATTATTTATTACTTTACATTATCTATAACTATTGGTTCCGAGTGATTAAGGCTTCGAAGGGGGTGGATAAACTCTAATTTTTTTAGCTTTTCTTCAAAAAAGAGTAGGTAGGTATTGCTCTCAGCTATAAAGAAGTGGTTCTTGCAGCAGAGCTTACAACAATTAGTTTCTTTTTAACAGTAAGCTTGCAGCTAGCCGTTAACTTCGAAACTTTAAGAACATTTTTTCAAACAATATAGTAAATCACAATAAGTAAGTTTGCAGAAATAATAAAGTAATAAGTACGCAAATAGTTTTATAAGTCCAAAAGTGGGGGCAATCCTTCAACACCTACTCTACTCTACTCTACTCTCACTCATAAAGGATTCACTAAACTTGTTTACACATTACAAATTTAGGACACGGTACACATGTCTCAACTTGTTACATACAAATCATTTTGACATATCATCACAAGGCTACACCTTTAGCTAGTAATTATCACATGTTTGGCACATGGCTCATAAACTTTTTAAAATAAAATATTAAAACAATGCAGGTATTTAATTTAAATAAATTTAATTAAGTATTTGATTCTATATTATTTCTTTTTTTTTTTTTAATTTTTTAATGTACATATATTGCAATGGAGATATTGTTTTTTTGTTTCTAATTGTGTTATACAGACAAACACACACATACACACACACACACACACATTATATTAGTGTAATGTAGATATCTCCGACTCTATTGCATATTTTTAATATATTTTCTTTTGTTAAGAGTAATAATTTATTTTTTATAATTATCTTAAATAATATATAATACAAAGTATTTATCTCTTACTTGTATAATATCTAATTTCTAACGAAATGTTATTTAAGTTATGTAAAGAAAATAACCAATGTTTCTGATATTGACATTCCATTTAAATCTACAGTTTTGATAATAATTAGATATAACTCACATCATTATTTTCTTATGATCTTAAAATCCATCTTTTCGATCTATTGTCTGTATTTGTACTCTTTATAAAAGATTCATTTTTTGTAAGAATAACTAATGATCAGTTTGTTTCTTAAATATATTCGAATCTAACAAAATACAATTTCCTAGCATGTCATGTATTATCTTAAAAACTAATTTTGAATACAATATCGATGATTCCAGATAGAAGCCATTATATTCTTCTAGCATGATTTTGATATTTGCTTTAAGCTTATATTATGGATTAAAAAAGTTTTTTTTTTTTTTTTTTTTTTTTTTTTGAGGAAACACCAATAATATTTTACTCGGCCGTAGCCTCAGAAAACACAATGTCCTGGATATGACTAGAAATGTCATCCCGATAGAAACCAGAGCAACTAGAATCAAAGGCAAATCTAGCCAGTCCATGAGCAACAGAGTTCGCCAATCGGCTGACCCATCTAATAGAAAAATCAGAAAAACGAGAACAAATACTAACAATATCAGATATTGCATTGCCAAAATATGTGAAATCTTCATCAGGCTTGTTTAGAGCATGGCATAGAATCAGTCTCCAACATCCCTTTATCCACTTTCATGGTCAAAGCTAACTCAACAACTTCCCTCATTGCTACCTTGCCTATGTCGATCGGGTATTCATTCTCAATCTGAATAGCAAAGCATTGGACTATCCTTCCCCTATCATCTCGAATTGCACCTCCCAAACCCGGCCACTCCCCTCCACCACTGATACATCAGAATTAATTTTGTGAAAGCCAACTGGTGGTAATTGCCACTTCTCCCTCCTCCGCTTGCGAATTTCCTTGACTAGATTCCCATTCGCCTCACAGTACTCCTCCACCAACCTACAAGCAGCAGCTACACACTCAACATGTTCCAGCTGCTTATGTTCGAAAACAGCCCGGTTTGGGGCATACCACCCATACCACAGCAAGACAGCAAATATGCACTGATCCCTCTCATTATTCCATTGTCTAACAATGCCTATCCATCCAAGCAGATTTGTACCAGCTTGCGTTCCTTGTAGTTTGTTCCAAACAGGAGAATACGACCAAAAATTCACACACCCCATACATTCAACCAAAGCATGTTCAATAGTTTCAGTATCAGACCCGCATCTTACGTAATTCAGATCCACCTCAATTCCTCTCCCTCGCAGTGCAACTCGAACATGAATTATCCCTTTAAGAACTTTCCACAAGAAAATTTAAATTTTAGGTGCTACTCTCAATCCCCACACCCATCGCCATATCTCCCCAGAACCGTCACCATCCCCCATATCCACCCCACCACCTCTTTTCTCACTTAGAATAACATGATATCCTGTCCAGACAAAATACTTCCCATTTTTAGTGTAACGCCAACATAATCTATCCGTCCGTCCCACTTTCCAAATCGGAATCGCAATTATCTTATGTGCCTCTTTCCTCTAAAAAATCTCCTCCACCACCCCCCGGTCCCATCCCATTAAATCATTAGTAAGAAGATCTCGCACAACCATATCACTACTCCACCCCTCCCTATCAGACTTAATCCTAAAATTGGTCTGATCAGGCACCCACGGGTCCTCCCAAACTCGAATTCTTGATCCATCTCCTACAGTCCATCTTACCCCATTCTCCACAACTTCTCTACTAGCCAAAATGCTTCTCCACGTGTAACTCAGATTATAGCTTAGATTGGCCCGTAGAAACTCCTTATGGGGATAATATTTGGCTTTAAGACACCGACCAAGTAACGAATTAGGTTCCTGCATGAGTCGCCACCCTTGCTTCGCTAGCATTGCAAGATTAAAACACTCCAAATCCCGTAACCCCAACCCACCTACACTCTTCGCCTTACAAAGACCTTCCCAATGATACCAATGAATTCTTCTCTCATCATCCATTTGTCCCCAAGAGAAGTTAGAGATAAGAGATCTAATTTTATTAAGGGTGTCCTGTGGAAGTATAAAATAACTCATTATATAAGTCGGGATTGTCTGCGCGACTGATTTAATAAGAGTAAGTTTGCCCGCTTGTGAGAGCACTCGACTTTTCCAATTCTTCAGTTTCTTTTCCACTATCCCCACTACCGCCCGAAACACCTCCTTCTTTGACTGGCCAATATTAGTTGGAAGGCCTAAGTAAATGGAATGTTTCTCCACCAACTGAACAACCAATGTGGTAGCCATCATATTGGCCTCCTGCTTATCTACCCCCGCACTAAACGCCACTTCTGACTTCTCGAGGCTAATCATTTGCCCCGAAACCCTTTCATACTCCACAATAACCTTCTTCACTTGGTCAATCTCTCCATTATTTTTCCGCCCAAATATTATGATGTCCTTTCAATAAATTATAATCTCATTATATCTAATAACATTTCATTGTTTTTTCTGACCTTTGAATTTTAATATTTTATACATTGTCCAAATATCCTATATTCATAGTATATATATATATATATATATATAGTTTTTATCAATTTATATAAATCATGTTTCTTTTCAAAGTCTCGTATTGATAGTTTAATCATTTAAAAATTAGGATAACTACAGTAAATAATGAATTTTCTCACAATATAAAAATCTGACAGTAGAATTTCTTATATTGAAGTGGTACATTGTTTATATGAGATCTTAAACTAATTCCATACTTCAACATATATATATATATATATATATATATATATATATATATAAAATGAGAAAGATAATATCTTTATCATCTATTTTTTTTAATAATTTTATTTTATAAAAGAAAAAGGATATGATCATATGTAGAAGATAACACCTAAAGCTTACTACATAAATCTTCACAAATTAAGTAATATTAAAGAATAAAACT
Source organism: Ajuga chamaepitys (assembly GCA_958295605.1). Taxonomy (NCBI): domain Eukaryota; kingdom Viridiplantae; phylum Streptophyta; class Magnoliopsida; order Lamiales; family Lamiaceae; genus Ajuga; species Ajuga chamaepitys. Next base: position 8,392,376 of record OY282500.1, on the reverse strand, counting down.
AATAATAATGGAATCTTTCATTTAATACTCAATAAAGCTTACATTGAATTCAAGCCAGGTCAAGACGGGAGATTATCTTTGGCCCTCCTTGAGCTTACCAGCCACCAAAGTCTTCATCTTTGGCTTTCAGGGGCTAGATCGATGCATTCTACATCATCCACCCACCTTTGTAAGTCCCTAGCTTCTCATGAGCTGCTCCTCCATCATCCACTTCCACTCCGGTTTTGACACCAATATGATGCAGTGTGAGCTCAAGGGAAAACAAAACTAACTCCCCCTCAAAATCATGGTCAAGAGGAAATATTTGCTCTGGCCGCTTTATCCAACATTATTGATCACAACGATGTGGGAGAATCTCCTTGGATTTACTAGCAACTAAAAGCCCTCTTCTAACTTTTCAGGGGCTAGATCGGTATATATCTCGTTCATCAACATCCCACTTAAATGCGCTTAAGTGGTTGGGGTATAGAACAAACCGATTTTACCACTTTTTTACAATATCTACGAGAAGCATATACACTATGAAATACGATAATGTAACATGGGGAAAAGTTTTGATTTGATCCAATAACTTTTTAATTTTTCTGATTTGATCTCATATTTAACTACTTTTCAATTTAGTCTCATACCTCTATCAATTGCTTAATTTTAGAATTTAGTCCCAAAATTGAGCAATTGATAAAGGTACGAGGCTAAATTGAAAAAAATAGTTAAATATGGAACCAAATCAGAAAAGTTAAAAAGTTATAGGACCAAATCAACTTTTTTTTTTTTTTTCCGTGTAACTTGTAATCTTTTCCAATCTAAAAGTAGTAATATCCAACCCTTGAACTTACAATAAACTCACTGAATAAGTCGTTACATACTTACATCAACTTATCTACTCCCTCAATTTCAATTTAATTGTTTTTTTAGAAAGAAAAAAAAGTTGGAAGAATTAAGAATTCAATTTTTTAGGATTTGATGATCTCATGCCCAGTTGATAAGATTTGATGAAATCTAAATTGAAAAGTAAGAGAGTTTTAGGATTATCATAGGGGCACAATTGGGAGAAATGGTTAAAAATAGTTAAAAATTCAAAAAAATTATTAAGAAGTTAAAAGATCGATTAAAAAGAAACGGAGAGAGTATTTTTCATTAATTCAACGGTAAATCTCCATCATGGATTTGGTTTCAAAATAACGGGGGAGGAGGGAGTTTTACATATATACCCGACATGGTGAAATTTTTAAAGTGCATAAACTATCCACATTTCTCAACGGAGATGGTCAAACATAATTAAAATAAAAAGAAAAATGAAACAAAAAGTATGAAAAATAAAAAAAATGCCGGTGCTGAAAATTATTCAGACTTTGAAAAATAAGAAAATGCCGGTGATAATTATTCAGACTTTCTTCACCAGCAGTCGCCATCTATATCCACAATTTTCTTCATCTTACATCAATCCTTTACTCAAAAAACAGTTGAAAAAAATATAAATAGGAAAAAGAAAAAACAAAAAAACATGCACAATTTGCATTACAATAAAACCCGACTATCTAAATAGACATAATTCCACCTAAGTCAGAACAGCACTCGAATTATGTACTTACAAATCAAACACCATGATCCCTGTTCTGATCACCTGGTGAGTTAGACTTACTCTTTGAGTTCGAAAACGGAAACGGAGGCGAATGAAGCATTAAACCAGCAGGTTGGGAGCTGGTAGAGGAAGCCGACTTGTCCATAAAACTAGGTGCGCATTTATTCGCATTCGAAGTCGATGGAAAGCTAGATAGAATAGGGAAAGTATCACTACCCTTACTACCAATCTGGCTCGATTTTTCGGCGCTGGCAGAAGCACCGTTCGAGCTAATGACGGATGAGAGAGCGGCGGCTAATGCAGATTGAAAACTTGGGTCTGAAGTAATAGCTTTTGTAGCAGCTGCAATGGTGTCTGGTGGAAAACTAGGGCTTGTGTTTGTTTTCTGCAAGTAGGTCTGGTATAGGTTTTCGTAGGGCTGTGAACCAAAGCTGAGAGAGTTTGCAGTTTGATGCTTGGTGAAGGGTTGAGAGCCGTAGGTAAGCATTCCATTGTTCCAAGAAATCGGGAGCGTGTTCGATTCTAAAGAGCTGAAGTTTAGGTTTTGGGTTGAGTATCTTGGGGGGTAACTGCTTAATCGGTTTAGATGAGACGAGGAGGAAGACGAGGAAGAAGTGAGGTCGAGAGTGATGGTTGGAAAAGAAGGAGAAGCTGAGATTGATGAGTTTTGGAGGTAAAAGGGCCTTGATGATCTTGAATTGTCTGAGAGGTAGAAGTTTAGGCCGTTGAGGGTGGCGGGCGTGGAGGAGGTTGATGAGCCCGAGATAAGCATAGTTGCGGCTGCTGAGGTGGTGGAAGCCATCGCGGTGGCGGAGACGGGGAGGGGATGGTTGTGTGTGCCTTCGTATGTTGTGATCAAAATTGACATATCCTCCGCACATCTTTGTACCTTTAAGATTAAAGTTCCAAAAACTTAGCTTTTTCAATAATGTATATCAAGGAAAAAAACATAATGCATGGAATAGTACTAGCGGATAAACTACACTTATATGACACTAACTATAGAGTTTGACAACATATTTCGCAATCGAGCTTTATCACTAAATTGATTTTAACATGGAAGCTCACTACATAATTAATGTATCTTCTTCACATAATTAAATGCTTCCCAGATTCTACAAATGATTTAAAATATTTCAAGCATTGGATGAACAACAGTTTCATTCTAACAATGTCCTCTTATGCACAAAAAGTTAAAGATTTGAATTTGCAAATTGCTGTAAATTGTCTAGAAAAATCTCAATCTTTAATTGATATACACTTGTCCAACAACGGATAATAAAAACTTAATTCTAGATGGCAATTTACTAAATTGTAAGTAAAGATGATAAATTGTAAATAATTTGTTTCATACTGCGAACCGTAAAAATACTAAAATTTGAGATGGCAATTTACAATTTTCCCATAAGTTTTTGTCCACCCAAATATATGAAATGTCCTACCTACCGTGGTGCATGTTAATATGTCAACCACGATATATATATATATATATATATATATATATATATATATATATATATATATATATATATATATATATATATATATATATATATGGGGCAAAGTCTCATCTGCACCAGTTGCACGGTGTAATTCATGTTGGTATTACCATTTATATTTAAAGATATTACAATACATTTACCCAAAACGGGTAATATCTTTAAGCATTAATGTTGATACCTTTTCACTGTCATACTTTTACGCATCACATGTAATACATTTAGGTATAAATAGTAATATTTCTTTATCAGAGATCTCCCCTATATATATATAGTATCCTTAAATTTTGGACCAGATAATTAACTACTTTTATAAAATTTCAACATATTACATAATGTGTATATTAACATGTGTCAACTTGGATAAGGGAAGCTGAACTGTAAAAATATATTGTCCTTGCATAGCTTTGTTTCTATAATTGCTGCTTTGCTTAGCACTAGCTAAAAGGTGAAAGATGACAAGTATACCTGTTTCCTAACCGGGCAAGATTGTGCAACTGTGCAACGGTAGTATGCTCTAGGGCATGGATTCCCCTTGGCAATCTTTTGTCCATATTTCCTCCATTGGCATCCATCATTCATCTACATTCATACAACAAAAACAATCATTAACAAACTCAAATAAATAGATATATACCTCTAATATAAAACTTAGTACCTCCGTCTCGCACCAACTTGCACACTTAAGTAGGCACATATTTTAAGAAAAAAAATATTTTTTGTTTTATTGTTGGCTTTTTAAAGGAGGATATTTAAGGTGAAGATTGTGAGAGAATTTTTTTTAAAAGTGTGCAAAGTATTGTGGAACGTACCAATAAAGAAAGTGTGCAAGTTGGTGGAACGGGGGAAGTATAATCTGGGGGGAGTATAATCTTACCGTTGGTGTGTCACATCTAACTCTGACAGAAACCCTAGCTCGTTTGGCAGGGTTTTGCTGGGAAATCTCGTCGTCATCGCCACCATCTTTTACATTCTTTATAGTCTCTACGACGTCGTCTTTCACTTGTTCTATGCTATTCTCAGGGCTAGGGTTCGGGGACGGCTCCTTCGATAGGTCGAATCTGCAATCAAGCCCTAGCGACAGCTCTCGTTTATGTTCTCCATTGTCACTCTTGGCTACTGTTTTTCGCATTTCGGGTTTTGAACTCATTCCGAGGCTAAGGTCAATGAGTTCATCATCGTTGGTGTGAATTGTAGGAGATTTTTTAGCCTCTTGTTGAATAACATCGCGGTATTGCATTTGTAGGGTTCTGTAATCCTTGAGAATTTGATCTAAGTACATCTTCAGCCTTTGGTTTTCTTCCATAACTTCATCCATTTCTGCCTTCGTTGATCCGAGTTCATTATCCAGCTGCAACCATGCAAAACTAATAGTTATTTTTATTATTCATCTACTTACTCTTTCTGCATAATCAATTCTCACTATGCATGCAATATGGCATTAATATGACCATTATAACAAGAATGCTCGTTTGGCACAAGAAAAAGGATATCTTAAAAGTAACAAGTAGTCACTAAATAGTCGTATCAATAACCCTAGCTCTTGTAAGTATTATTACTTGAAATGATAAAATTATCTCAGATGCATACACAATATTTTTTGCAACAACTGTTGTTTATAAGAGAAGACTAACCATAACTTTAAATAATTTGTAGAACATTTTGTAACGACAAGTTGTCAATAAACTTATTATTAGAGACAACAATTGTCGTTTTTGTCGTGAAACATGCGCGCGAAAAAAACATGAAGTTAAATCAACATATGAAATGAAATACTAGTTCTGTTGATGTTGTTTCCTCTCTTTAGATCTCGCTATATGTATCTTTTTTTTCTAATTGTTTTTGAGAAACTCTTTATATATATCAGTTGAACTATATGCATACAATTAATTTTGTTATAATGAATTACTGGTCATAAGTTTATGTCTTGAACTACTATTTATAGGAGGAAAGAAAAAAAATTCAAACCTGTTCCTTTTTGGCAGATGAAGATGATCTGGACTCTGATTCAGGTGATGATCTCTCCATCTTTGTTACAGCTGAGCCCTGTCGAAAAATTTATGTTAAAACCTTCAATCTTGACCCAAAATTTAATTTATATCAATATAGACTCTGCAATAAAGATTATTAATCCTTAGATTGTAAGAAAAGGAAATATATTATTAACGTTGAATTACTATTAATTTAGCTGCTATATAGTCTACTACAACTTGAATTAATTGTTGTCACCAGACTTTCCTGGTCTAAATATATAAACAAGTTGCAACCTGTCTTTATTAATAAATGGTCAATGGTATGCAAGGGCTGCTAACTAAGCATTTTACAGCTTACAACGACTTTGAAACAAGTTGAAATCCAGATATTTTTCGACTAAAAATGGTCCCCAAAATCCAATTAATCCAAATTGAGTGTTTCAAAGCTGCATGAAATATCAAAAGTAATCACATCACATTAATAGTTTCTAAGATTCCACCTTCAGACCTTTTGTCCCAAGTACGATGTTCCAACTGCATCTCACACAAAAACTACATCTTTTTGAAAAGTCGACGATACCCATAAGTTTTAAGGTTTGATCAAAACAACGTAGTTTTATACTTGGATACAATTGAAACACCGTAGTTGTGTACAGATGATATGAAATGCGTGTCTGAATAAAATTGTGTGATTTAGATTCCATATATAGGCTCTAATTCTGACCTGTTTGCTGCAATATTCTAGATTGTTCTGATTAGGAGATGATGGCTTCTTCCCTTCATCACCATGGGTGCGTTTTCCAGCTCCATACTGTTACATATAACATTAGATATTTAGATATATACACACACACACGTGTGTATCTAAATATATATATATATATATATATATACCTGAAGAGCGGTCTCTTCTACACAGCTTTCTTCATCAGCATTAGATTCAGAAGATTTCCTCTTCCCCGCTCCAAGAACAGATTTGTGGCGAGAAGTCTCCATGATAGGTGTTTCTCTCTCTTGTGGCTTAAATTTTTTTGTTTTTGTGATCTAAAGAGCAATAGTCTTGTAGTTTATAAAGAGATGCAGCAGTATTTGACTTGTTTAAACAAATTCAAACAAAATGGTTTAATCCAGCACACTTACACAAAAATGTCAATGGCCCAGTTGCACTCAACATATATATGCATATACCGCTAATATTAAACTATTCTATTCACTGTCATACTCATAAATATATAGATACATTGAGAATACAACTTGAAGAATTCAACTTCAACGTTTAAGTCTTTGAGACAACATGTATGTATATACCGCTTCAATTAAATAATATATATATGTATGTGGGGAGAGACTTTTGAGCCGTAAAAATCGCTCCTCTACACCATGTAGGCTTGTGTATACACATATCCTCCATTACATTACGTGTTTTATCTTCTAATGCATATGATTTAATACATAACGTATATTAATTAATGATATCATTCAATATAAGTATTGTTTGATCATGAATATAGTGAAATATAAAATGAACACCATAATATAACAGGTAATTTCATATGATATTTATATATAGACATACCCTATATGTGCACAACTACGATGATCCACTCGTGAACATCTGTTGATGTGTTAATGATGTATATGTAAAAAACTATGGCATGTTGTTCAAGAAAAACTATAGCATGCAATTGTTCTCATAAAGTGCTCATGTTAATTATACAACAAATCATCCCTCATATATATATGACAAAATTGCAAAATGATCTTGTAACTAATGGATGGTCCCAAGATCAATTCTTTAATTATCTATTAAAACTAGAGGATGAGTTTTACATTTTTCCTTGATATATGTCTTTTTAGATTATTTTTAAATTTAAATACTAGTTGCTATATTTCACGTACCCCAACAAATTTTACAGGATATATCTAACTAGTTGCATGCTTATGGTAACTGAGCAAGGACAATTTCATCATATCTGAAAACTATAAGAAAAATGAGCTTTTAACATAACAAAAATTAGTTTAAAATAATGAATATTTGTTATAAATTTATTATTAAAGACATGCAGTCACTAATTAGTTGTCTAAATAACTCCGACGCAAATAGTATATTTGAGACGATTAAAGTCATCTCAAATGCATCTCAAATATTTTTTGCAACAACTATTTGTATCTAAAAGTAGTTTGAAAATGATCTCAAATAACTTTTATAGAATTTTGTGATAAGTGGTTACAAATAACTTATTATTAGTGGCTACAATTATAATCTCAAAAGAATTTTTACAAAAAACTTTTTTTATAGTGGGATACTTATTTTTGATGTAGATATAGTGGAAAATTTTGGAAAATACATTGGGTGATCCAAAAATTTGTCTGTAATTTATAGCTTTTACATTTTATTTTTTTTAAAACACTATAACAAAATGACATACTAATTAGACAACTGTGAGTGTATCAATTGATGAGTTGGCAGTCTCTTCAGCAGGAATTATACACATCAGCTTAGTTGAGTTACTTGAGGAAATCAATTCAGTTATAACAAGAGAAAAGCAGTTAAAACCGCATGAAGAGAGAGAGAAGGCAACTCAACAAGAAGCAGTTTATTTCCTGTGATTAGAGGTTCTGTTTTTTAGTTAAGTTCTCTGTAAATTCTCCTGTATTCATCAATTCTGTACAGAAGAGAGTATCAGCTAGAGAGAGTACTTGTTTCTATTGTGATATAGCTCGTGAAGAAGAGTCAATAGGGCATAAAACTACTAGCTGTTGATAGTAGAAGTTAATCTGCTGTTTTTGGTCACCTAGCAGTAAAGGTGATCTGTGTAATTCTTGTACTTCTGGTGTTTTAGTGAATCTGTTCTTCTCCCGTGGATGTAGACCATAATTGGCTGAACCACGTAAACATTGCCTTATTTGATTCTATGTTTGAGTAGTCTGTAGAATCAGTTCTTTGAGATAATTGTGGTGCATGCAGTGTAAGTTTTATCTTCCTTATTGCATGTTGTTTTGTTGGGGATATTACAACTGTTAATCAGTGTAACAACAACAAAAAAGGTAACCTTGAATGATAGAAAGTTATTACAAATACAAGTTACCAATTAAAACTCTCAACAACTCCGTTGCAAATAACTTATTGAGATGATTTTTATTTTTGGCAAAGACTTATTATATTTTAAAATAGTCTAAAATTAGTTTTAAATAATTTGTATACTGAGTTTTTTATGACATGTGGCTTGTCACATAATTAAACGTTTTTACAGGCGACATTACCGTGTCAAAATATGTGACTCTAGACACCTTTTTGTAGTGTTACTTATCGAATTTAGTCCTATTTCACGTGGAAACTTAACTTATCATGGTGAAAACGGTGCCCCATGTGCAGCTCTTTATTTTTAGTGACTTTAATGTAGCTGGATTTGAAAACTGGTAAAAAAATGTCTCTGAATTTAAAGTTAAAAAGAATATTTCAATTTCTGGTGAAATATTACTATATTCTGATAATTATAAGTAAAAAGGGTAAAATTATAAAAGTAAAAACATACTCCCTCCATTTCATAAAGAATGTCATTTTAGCTATTTTTTGAGAAATTAAGGATTGGTATTTAATTGGTATGTTTTGTCAAATAAGGAAATAATAAACTAAATTAAGTAGATTGTTTAAGTTAATATTGGAAGAATTGTAGTTTTTATGGTAAAGTGATATTTATTGTGAAATTTTTAAAATGTTTAAAATAACATTCTTTATGAAACGGAAGGAATACAAGACTAATTTTGGAACCATCCAAAAATCACATGACCGGATTTTATAATTTTCCCAGATATTGACTCGATTGTCGTCAGCTCGTGATTTTGAACATTAATTTGATGAGAGTAGTTCTCTCATAAATGAGTTGCATGAATTATATATTTTTTGAGGTCGTGGATAAATTTTAATAAAAATGTATCAGTATTTGTGATGAAATTTTTTATTTGTTCCAGAAAAGATATTTATACTGTAAAGTATTCGTATTTATGTTGTAAGTTATTACTTGTTCTGAAGAAATCTAGTATGTTGAAAGGCAATATATTTCTTCAGAACAAGTGATACATTTCAGCATAAATAGTACTCCCTCCGTTCCATAATAATTGATGTTTTAGTTGATTATTCTTTTTACCATTTAATTGAACTTTTCAAAAATTCTACCAATTTTCTCCCTGAGCTCAATCTTATAACATCTCTACTTTTTAGCCTATCACAAATTTGGTCAAATCTTTATCTCCTAAGATCTTCCTGGTCATTCACTAAATTATAATCTTGAGAAAAAAGACCAGTAGAATTTTCGAAATCAATACAGATATTAACTAAGGGTATATTTATCAAGTTATTAATTTTTATTTATTTATTTTCATCCTAAAACATTTTATTATGAAACGGAGGAAGTAATACATTTCCATGGATCTTCCAATTATCTGAATGACATAAATTAAGATTCAATGTACATGAGAATCTGAGTAAATTTATTATAGCACTCTTGGTTTTTTAAAACATGGGTAAAAGTTAATAAAAATAAAAATACATGGGGCAAAACTAAAGCGTCAGAGGAGAAGTATATAAATTTAAAAACCAAGTTATTGTTTGGTAGACGGAGAAAAATGCATATACCTTACCTCGTAATGATCTTAATTAACCAATCAGAATCCAGATATTGACATATTTATTATTACCCATACATCATGATACATGTACGTGTTATGTGTATAAGGTTGAAATTTAGTACTCTACTACATACCAAAAGTCAGATGGGCAACCGGTCAAATTCGTCCCACCTCAAGCTGATTCGATGACCGCAGGTAAAACCTCTTTTAGGGCTGAATCTGATCTTTTATCTTATAATATAAGTCAAAGTCTGGTTCACCGAGCACCGGCTAGTTAGGGGTTTCTCCGCTTTTGAGTACCCCTTCTTTATTGAGCATTGACCGCTGCAAAGAAAATCAACGTGCCCATATGCTAAATAGATAGATTCGGTGGACTCTTTCTACCCTACCCCGTGGGTATTACTCGCATGTATTATACATTACTAAATTAATGTATAGATGCATGATGAAAATAATATTAACACTCCATTTTACATTTATAGTCTAATCCAATGATGTATAACACATGCGAGTAATACCCAATGGTATAATTAATTAATTCGCCGCCATCAAATGTTAGTCCCTACCAATTATGTTTAGATAGGGGGTGTAATTCTCGACGCGACTCGATTAATTTGATAAGCTCGAGCTCGGATATTAAAGGTCAGAATTAATTTTAAATGAGTTCGAGTCAAAAATAGATCAAACTCGAATAGAAAAACATGTCGGGTCAATTCGCAATTTGTTTTCCTTAAAAATTGAAGTATCTATAAAATTAGGCATATTTGTCATACTTTTTGTTATGGATTGTTATTTATAATTTTAAATTTTATTTTTCAAATTCTCAACTTGTTTTGTGGACATGTGTAATATATATTCTATATTATTGGCTTATACTTGTAATGTTTACTTAGTTTATTTTAATCTTTTGGGGGCATGAATATAAATGTAATTTAAAATTTTAAGCATATATATATATATATATATATATATATATATATATATTATTGTGACGTTTTCAGGTTCTAGGGATCATAACAATCATTTTAGATTTCTACGCAAATACAAAAATAGATTATTTATTTTTCCTTCTTTTTTTTAGTTTGGATTGAAAACATGTTAGCGGGTTGACCCGCAACCTGAACCTATCGTGTTGGGATTGAGAGTCTCAACCCATTTTACAACAATTAATTAAAAAATCCTCTGCAAAATACAATTTACAATTTTTACTATCCTATTGCGGATTTTTTTTATTCTGCTAATTCAAAAACCTACTTTATCATATTATACTCTGAAGTAAATCAGACGTTTATGTTTAAATAGGATTATTCAGTTTAATTATACTGATTTCTTTTTAATCTTAGTATATTGTTGTTTGTACTTTATAGTGGATTCAACTATTTGGGTTGGGTTCGCATTACATGTATAAAGATAAATTAAGTAACCTTGTTTTTTTCTTTTAAAGAATTGAAACTCTCATTAATCAATGTAAATCGTGCAGTACAAGATTTTCAATTCAATCAAGGGTTATTTAAATAATTGGACCGCTTAAAAAAAAAAACAAAAAGAGCAAGCTATGTGTCAACAAATTGATTCTACGAGACATATCCTCTATGCTAAAAAAACAATTAGATAGCATCAAATAAATGCTAAATCTTACCCGCGAAAAGACCAGTGGAACCAAAATATGTTCATTGCCTCTTGCCACGTGACTGCATCCACAGCGAGCAAAGGAGTTGGATGATGGACCCAGGCGGAAGCGAACTTGACAATCGGAGCAGAAAATCGGTGGAAAAAGATCATAAAAGGCCGGAAAAAAACGTACATAGACGTGTCGAAGTCTCATGATAAAACCCTAGTGGAGAGGTATGGTGAATCTTCCATTATTTCAAAGACTGAAAAAGAAAACACAAAATTAAAAATGAAACCTTCCCCATCGTTCCATGAAGAAAGACGGAGGAGGAAGACGGCTGGTAGGTCTTAAATGAAAAGATTGTTAACAATGGCGGCTAGGTTTTTGAAGTAACCTGATGAAAAGATTGTTAACAACGGCGGCTAGGTTTTTGAAGTAACCTTTGTTTTTTTAATGAAACCTAAGATAATATATTATTTTTAGGGGTTCTTTTCATTATAAATAAATAAAAATTGCATATACCACTTATTCAGTTATTCTTTTAAAAGGATTATATTATTATCCGTGCATCGAACGGATGGAAAACTCGTTAATGCAACACAATTTCCTTCTTATGAACAAATTATGAATGTTTTTCAGAGGGAGCAGGTTATGAATGTTGAAAATGATTTTTTTAAAGATAACTAACGGTATGCATAGGAAAGATCATTGAAATTTAAATTAAAGGTTTATCATTAATTACATCCCGCCTTACGACTGAGACGAGTTAATTAGATATTTGCATTTATATGCAACCAAAAATTGTTTATACTAACTATCATTGATTAAATAAATACAAGTTGAAGCAGAAGTTAATTATATAATGTGTTACTATAATTGAGCTTTTTTAACGCCTTCCAAGTAACCCCAAGTCTCCAAGTCTGGTCATAATTTAATCATCTTACCTCACACAATATTTAAATTTTAAATGATAATACCAAAATCAGCCCTAATTTCAATATGTAATTGTCTTAGTCTAAATTAAGTATCAACTTGTGAACGTGTGATGTTCAACGCAGCAGACCATAAACAATTCCACCTTGGGATCCAAAACGTTGACATCTAATAATTGGTCCCAAAATCTCTCCAACAAAGCTTTCCCCCACAAAAACAATTACTACTACAACTCCCCCACTACCAAATTATATTATCACTCAACAGATAAAATAAAACTCTTTTTTGTTTTTTGTTTATTAAATGTCTTATATGATTTTTTTCTGGATCAGCCCTAAATTACAGGACAAAAACAAATTTTCCCCTATATCGAAAATTTCTATTTTCTATGATATATGGATTTATGAATTCATAGTTCATGGATAATGGAGATAATATTATGATTCAGTTGTATCTTTTAATAATTAGAATATAGGATCCGTGCAACTCAATCCGACCCAGGCCCACGCCATACAACCCAACTCAACTCAAGAAAATTAACGGCCCAAGAGAATAATGGCCCTTCCTTAAAAGACGTATTTGGGTCTCTACCTTAAACTAAATTAAGCATCCCGGTAAGCCCAAATTCCAATTTTTCTACAAAATGAAACGTTTCGTGTATGTTTATTAAAAAAACACAAATAATAATTTAGCTTGTTTTCTTTTCCAGACAGAGGGATAGGAGAGTTTGGATGTTGTCCCATTTTGTGGAGGATTCTTTACCTAACTACTCACTTGTAGTTGAAAAAAGAATTCTTTCAATTTATCTTAATTTGTTAGATAACAATATTTATAGCCAAATGTATTACTTCATATGTGTAAAGATATTACTCGATGTGTAAAAATGTATCTATATTAGTCGAGTAAGGTATTCCTTCAATTTATATTAATTTCTGAGATAACATTACTCACGCCAAAAGTATTTATAGGGAACATTATTCATCATTCGATTTAAAATTTAATTTGTTTGTTTTCATAGTTTATAATCAAAACTCAAAATCAATTTACTAAACATACACCTTGCGAATGGATTAGCTAATTCACACGGAAATCATCCTTGTGGGTTCGATAATCTTCTATATTACCATTATAAAATATCGTACGCTTGCAATTTGGAAAGTTGTTCTAATCCAAGTGATTTAGAAAGATTTTCGAGATGTTGGGTTTAGGCCCAATTTGGGGTCAGCCCATTTTAACCCAACCCAATCCATTGACAGCCCCCACCCCTTCACCTTCCCCGTTCGGTTCATTCCCCCTTTTGTTCCCTATGTCCCTTTGGATACGGAAATGCATTCACTCCCTCTCTTTTTTTGGTCCCTTCTCCCCTATATGAAGGGTGCTTCTCTTTTTGTGTTGTAGCTTAGAGATAGAGCAGAAATACACTAAGTGTGTGTGTGGGAATTCTGCCATCCAAACCTTCTCCTTCTTCGTCTTCTTCATCCCTGTTCTCTGTGTGAAATTAATTAGTGGGTCGAGGTGTGAGTGGAGTGTGGGGTGTTACCGGGTTTGGGTTGAGTGTCTTCTTTGTGAGGATATCTCTGATATCGGGTTCTTATTCGCTGATGTCCAACGATCGATCAGAAACGGGCTCAAGGTTGTCTGAGCCATTATCGAGACCTCTTGGTGTTCGATTCCTAACACAAGAGAAGTTCACTCACGTTAACACAAATTTATAGAAATTACCCCAAATGTTTGCAATCACTATCTAATTCAACATTTATGAAAGTCCATATTTATTTCTCAATGGATTTTGCAATATTGAGAATCATGAGGCCTAGGGGAAGTGTTGTGATATGAATCCAAAATGGTGAGAGAGAAAACTGGAGCATGGAGAAAACTGCTTTGGAGTCCAGAGAGCGAAGGATCTGGAGAAAATGGTTTTGCAGCCATGACACTCCTTATTATACGATAAGAAGATCTCATCGGTTTTAATAAGTAAAGACAAAGATATTGTCACCTACCAATTTACGGGTGAACATGGCCAGAAAAAATTCTAGGAACCGTAGAGAAGAGTACATAAACATCGTGTGATCCACAAGGGGCCTATTTATATTGCAAGTAAGGTTATCCCATACAATCCCACCTGGTGGTTTTGGACCATGGATTGGTCTATATGATCCCTCTCATACCCATGTTTACTAGCAAAGCTAACTTTTGATCAATTAGTACAATTTAATCCAATCAAATGTTTACTTTCCAGTACATAGTCAATTATATATTTTTGCAATCTCAATTTTCGGTATGGGATGGTTCAGGTCAACTTGGTAAAGTTCGGTACAATTGTCGATACAGATGTCTACTCAATGTTCGGAAACTTACCATGATTTCTTCGGGTACAGTTTGGATCAAAGAAAGTCAAAAGTACCAGTTATTTTATATTTGGTGCACCTTCAGTACTATTTAGTCCACATTAAGTACTGTTCGTTAAATTTTGAGTTTCATACACACTCATAATTATAAATATATAAAAAAAATGATTTCCTTTTCTGAAGATGATTTGAGGAATGAGTCATCCACCATTTGCACAACCCACCAGTCCACGGTTAGTTTTCTTTTATTTATTTTTTTTAGATTTTTCGGTTTTCTGGAATTTTTAGTTATTTTAAATTTTCTTTATTTTTTATTCGTCTAGAATTTCCATTTTTATTTTTTGGACTTTTTGTTTACTCTTTCTTTCTAATAAAATGTGAATTGATCCTAGTCACATTTTAGATCCTTGAAATTATTCCACATAGATCTGATGGACGAAGTTAGCCGATTCAAAATTTTAAGGAAGAAATAAATATTTTATTTTCCAACAAAATGTGAGTAATTGATTTGGAACACAGTGAGAAATATATAAAAGCAATAAGCACTTTATTTAATAATAATACAAAATGGGAGAAATTACATGCAGCCATTAAAAAGGAAAAAAAAAACTTTTAAAAGGTAAAGACCTAATTTAGGGTGTAAAAATGTAATTAAATGTTTTGGTCCTAAGGGATAGTTTTGATCCTAGGGGGTGCCATGGGACCAATAATCTTAAGTATAGTCTCCAATAGTGCTTTTAATACTGGGTCGGAAGGATTAACCATTCAGACAGACTAATAAACTAAACAACAGATTGAGAGGGGTCGAATGTGACTATTTAATCTAATCCTTAGATATAGTGCAATATAAACAGTTCCCTTGGGCCCCGTTTACTTTAAGTGTTTCATTTTCCCAACAAATCTCAGCTAAGAAATCAAGAATCATAATTTAAATGACTAAATTAGTCATTAGGGGGGAGGGGGGGTTCAATAATTAGCCCAATAATCCCAAATTGTACACATAATCCCAGCTATATGGGATTGACCCGTTTTAGGAAACCAAGAAAGTAAACATTAGCTTATGTGGGATAAATAGTTCCAATCACACCCAATTTGCCAAAGTAAACATGCCCTTAGTGTTACCAAGTTTTCCAAGGGTACGAGATTGACTTGAATCTTTTGCTTTGCACTGTTATAAAGGAAAAATTTGGAGTATATGCTAGCAATGGTATTATTCGTGAGAGGAAGTGTCATAGAAAGACCTCAGTGTTAGGATGGGATGAAAACACCTTGGGAGACACCGGAACAAATGAGAACATTAACAGGTGGGATAAAGAATAAGGAAGAGTTGGACAACAATGAATAACGAAGATAGAACAGAGAGAAGATCTGAAATATTTAGCGACCAGATGATGAACATCCAAATGGACACATTCGACATGCATTTATGTTCATATTTTTATTAGTGTTTCATTAATTTGACGAGTCTGAGTCCAATAACATGCAAAGGTGTATTCCCGGTTGATTGACCTTATTCGTATGATTTTATGCACTTTTGGGTATTTTTTAGGCATATTTTTTAGGTTAAAGGAATTCGAGAAACCAAGAAAGACGTCTCTGCAACCATTCCATTCTAGCATGTATATCAAAACTCAAATAGGCCTCGTGCCCATGCCTATGTCAAACCGAAACTCATCGAATCATGAACAAAAGTCGTGAAGGAACTAGAAATATGATACACGATAATTATACATGTATTTAGATCGATTTAGGATTGTATTTGATAACATTTACATGCATATTTGGTCGAGAGTTGTGTAGATCTTTTATATTTGGACCATTTAACGTGTTTGACTTGTTATGAAGATAGTTTGAGTATTTCAGGGTCAAAAGTCGTATTTTATGACTACCGGACGAAAGAATAAGTCAAAGGAAAAGAAAAACCAGTCTGAACCGGTATGGAGATGAATCGGTGGTAAACCGTCGTGACCGCGATACAGGAAGACGCACGACCGCGACAAATGGCTAGAAATTGAAATTGACACTGTCCATGCATCGCGACCGCTACAGACATGCATCATGGCCGAGACAAAATGTGTTGTTTTAAGCTGGTTTTGGGTTAAGCCAGTCGCAAATGAGAGGCATAGCGAACAACCGCGACAAAAAGCCATTTTTGAATAGGTTTTCTGTTCCAAGTGGAAATCGAAGCCTAGAGAACTCAAGATTTGTCCCAAAGCCTATAATAGGACATAGAAGCTCGATTATGGGACATCACATGACATCATAATTTCTCAGACTTTTACATTGGAGTAGAAGGCGTGAGAGCGAGCAAGACGAAGATCGAAGAGCCGAATACTCGGGTTTACTTATTCGTTGTTTATTTCCCGTTTCTTGACAATGTGTTCATTGAATTATTGTTTTGATTTGTTAGTAGGCATGAGTAGCTAAACTACTCGTGTCCTAGGATTAGAAAGTAGAATTTTACAACCATGTTGATTTAATTGTTTAATTTATAGACTCCGGTTTTTGTTATCTGTCTATCTATGTGTTTGGTTTAATCTTTATAATTAAATTTAATCTGACCAATTAGGTCTAATTTACTTGTTTAACAATTCCGCTTCGAGAAAAAAGGAATTGTTAATAGACGGTAACACATAGCGTTATTGTCTATGATTGTGTAGGCAAAGGTTATGAATAATTGACTCGAGAGAGTAATTATCTTAATCAATCTACGATTTACTCGCTTCAAGAGAAAGGTTAAGTTAATTAAGTGCCGCCTAATAGATAGTAAAATTGGTTTAAAAGTTTATAAGTTAGAGATTAATCATCACTAGCGTAATTCCTGAAATCAAAATCCTAGGATACATTCTCTTTGATCGGAATCACTTTTGTCACTTAATTCGGTTTAATTTATTTGCACTAGTAGTTTAATAATTAATCAATCATTTACAACTTTCTAGTGTCTAGTTAGGATAGTCCTAGATAATTAGGGTATCAAACTACGTTAACTCATACCCTGTGGATCGACCTTGACTTCCACTATATACATCAACACACATACACTTGTTGTATTTTAGGGTTAGATTTAGAGCCTGTCAAGTTTTTGGCGCCGTTGCCGGGGAATAGGTTTAGCGTCTTAGTTTTATCCTGACTAATAGAAGGATTCTAGACTAGATTTTATTTTTCTGCAAATTAAATTTTGTTATTTAATTTTTATCTTTATTTATTTTAGTATTACATGGTATTTCATTTGTTGGTGTTTTCAGGTTTTGCATGCAAACTATATTAAAAGGGAAAGAGCATCTTGTTCCTTTCGGCCCTGAGATTGAGGCAACTGCCTGCCAACACCCAACGAGTAGAAATCCCACAGTCGAGATGGAGAATGCTCCACAGAATCTGAACCAAGAGGAGGCACTGAATCGGATATTGGGGGCTTTAGCCAATCTGGATGATAGAGTCACTAATATGCAGCAGCAACAGCCACCACAGCAGTGGAGACAAGCTCAGATTGTGCAAGATGACACAGACGAGGACAACACAACCATAAGTGATTGTCTTCGCCCTATGCCAAATCAGTAGTTTGGAGGAGTGCAACCCCCACTATTGAATGCCAATAGCTTCGAGTTAACACTCACTCTGATAAACATTGTTCAGTAGAACTAATTTGGTGATTGCGTGCTAGAAGACCCGAATGTGCATCTGAATAAGTTCCACGAGTTGACTGAAACGATCAAGATGAATCACGTGCCACACGAGCAAGTAAAGATGTGGTTGTTCCTGTTCTCATTGAAAGACAAAGCACTTTAGTGGTAATTCACTAGATGATGTCATAGAATGGGAAGACTTTAAGCACGAGATTTCTATTGAAGTACTTTTCGCCGAGCAAGAAGTTAGATCTACAGAATAAGATCAATCAATTTAGGTATATGGATCAAGAACCATTCGGCGAAGCTTGGGAGCGATTCTGGATCTTATCCGGAGTTGTCCCCAACATGGGTTTTCGAAGAATAGTAGGTGTGCAAGTTTTATAATGGTTTGACTGCTCCAGCACGCAACCAGGTAGATGCAACAGTAGGGGGTAGCCTGATGGAAAAGAACATAAAGGATGCATTCTCAGTCTTGGATGCGATGGCCAGAACCAGCTATCAGTGGCCGAATGAGAGGAACCAGCTGAGAAGAGTGGCTAGTGTTGTAGAAGCAGAGTCAAACGATACTATTACCTCTCAGTTGTCTGCCTTGACAAACCAACCAAGTAAGTCTACTAACTAGCCTAACATTAGCATAACACACTGATACCTCAGCACAATAGTCATCCGGACAACAAGATATTGAAGAGGTTAACTTCGTAAATCAAAGAAACTTCAATAACTTCCAGAATGACCAGCCTAGGCACAATCAATATCCACCTAACCGGAATAACCAAAACTTCTAAAGTGACAACATGAAAAATTCATTTAATCCACCGCTAGGTTTTGCTGTCACAAATGGTATGATCCATGATGGCCAAAAGCCGACACAAGAGGAGATAGTACAATCACAGTTTACAAAATGCGATGAAAAATTAGCTCAAATGGAGAGAAAGATGGATGGAAGATTTATTGAGTTAAACAAGCAAGTGACTAGTCAAGGAGCGGAGATCAAGCAAATGGGAGAGAATATGAAAGAAATATCCAACAACCTAAATCAGTTGATAAAGACTGTTGGGGCTCAACACAAGCAGGGACAATTTCCCAGTGACACCGTCATCAACCCAAGAGAAAAGTGTAATGCTATCTACTATATGGGCGAGACTGAACAAGAGAGTTAAGAGCCGAAGGAAGCTGAAAAGAGGATGGAACAAAACCAAGAGGAGGTGGTTGAATCTGGTTTTGCACCACTGAAAAGGAAAATAATCGACGATGTCCCCGAATACATACCTCCCATTCAATTTCCTCTAGCACTCATTAAAAGAGGGATGAGAAACTCCGCATCGAACATGCTAAGTTTTTGGAAGAACTTGAAGCTAAGAAGAAGTTGGCAAAGGAGGAACAGGCAGTGATGGCAAAGATAAGAAAACACTACTTTCTTTTGTTGATGAGTCATCTGAATTAACCTTACATGATAAGGTCTCTGCTAACCAAGTTCCTTTAGAATGTTCTAGTACGTTTTATGTAGTGCAGGACAAACTCGAGAAAGAAATTGAGAATAAGGGAGTCATGAAAGAAGCCCTGGATATAAGTGTTATGGAAGCTGGTTACCTGCTAAAGGATTCAAGGATGATGCACACCGAGAAAGAGGCAACGATGAAGGAGGACACGAGTCGCCCATAGAGCATAAACACTCGCACAAATAGGGCAACCAAAAAGAAAGTTCCAGGGAGTTTTTCCATATCTTGTTCTATTGGTGGTCAATTGTTTAGTTTAGTTTAGTTTAGTTTAGTTTAGTTTAGTTTAGTGACAATTTAATGCCTCTAATATTGTATGCACGATTAGGGTTAGGGGTAGTAAAATAATCTTCTACTACTATCCGATTGGCAGATAGATCAGTACTAACGCCATTGGGAGTAGTCGAGGACGTGCTTATTCGAGTTGAAAATTTTGAATTCCCTAGCGATTTTCTAGTTATTGACATGCAAGGAAATATAGATGTCTCTTTCATTTTAGGTCGACCATTCTTGGCAACAAGTCAAGCTGTGATAGACATGCCTAAAGGGAAGTTGATGTTTCTTATTCAAAACAAGGTAGTCACATTCCCCATTTATAATAGGGAGAGCCTAAAAGAAAAGGACAAAATGTTGTGTCGGTTACACTGTTGTGAAGAGCCTAAAGTTGCTAAATAGAGTCTTAACTAATCCGAGAGCAAGTAAAGCTAGTTGTTTGGGCTTCGGTTAATAAAGAAACGGGGGTCGTCGGGCTGAAGTCATAAAATTTAGCATTTGTTGGGAGGCAACCCAATGTTTACCGTTTTCTTAATTTTTTGTTATTTTGTATTTTTTTTATGTTTTTACGTGTGTTTCTAGTGTTTGTAATGCTTTTAGGAACCAAAATGGACGAGCATAGCAAAAAAATAAGGGTCGAAAGATGGAGAAAATCGAGTTGGGACAAATTAAGGGAGTCGTGGCCACGACAAAAGCGGCATAAATAAGCAAACATTATGTTGAAGCAATGCGACCGCGAGGGACCTTCCTCGTGACTCGTTAATGCTTTTGAAGTTGTGGTTGCATCGCGACCGCAATCAACCTTTTGCGTGGCCGTGACAAAACAAGCCTGGAAAGTGCAAGTTTAAGTTCAAATCATCGCGATAGCAACGCTCAAATCGGGTGGCCGCGATAATTACATTCAGGTTTAAAATCGCGACAAACACAATTTTCTTCACTTTCCCTCTATTCTCTCTTGCACACGCGAAGAACACACACGCACGCACATAAAAAATTCTTGTTCAAATACCACACAATCACACTATAGTACACACAAAGATTCATCTCTTACACCACGAATGTCGGATTGCTCGACCCGTTTGGACGAACCTAGGGCACTTCTAAGTTCGACTTTTTGGCTAAAGTTCTCTGGTAAGTGAAGCTAACCCAAGCTTTTATTTGCTCTTTTTTTATTATGCTTATTTATCATCAAAGTTAGTTGAATTTTCGAATTTGAAGAAGTATTGGTTCATAATTAATTGTTATTGGCACTTGTAGTGCATATTAGTTGATAAAATCAATTGGGTCGTTAATGTAGATAGTATAGGTGTTCCTCGGAGCTGAAATTGTGTTGTTGATTGTGTTTGGATTGGTTGAATAACAATAATATGCAATTTAATGTGTTTTGTTCTTTGAGGAATTTCATCGAACACGTTATGTGCGTAGGTTAAATGTAGGTTTAACTTGAGTTTATGACCTTCTTAGGCTTTTTGTGTGTAATAAGAAGATGAATGACTTTCATATTAGATGTTCATATGAGTCGTCTTAGACTATATGCATACTCTAGGGTGTAAAAGTTGAGTTAACAATGCTACATGTTGCTTAAGTGGTGCTTATGTTGTGTAAAGATGATTGAACTAATCTTTGCAATCTAAATTTATCTTTGAGCTTAATTGTAAATGCGTTTTGATTGCATATTGTGTTAAATGAATGATATTTAGTTGTCTAAGTAGTTCATGATTTATATAACATCATTGCTTGTTGAATTTAGAGTTGTGTTTTGTGTGTGTAGGTTCACTAAGAAGGCTCTTAAAAAGGCAAGCTCTAGCCGTAGCAAAGGAAAGTAACCCATGGTTGAAGAACCGGCAGCACAGAATCCAAATGATAGCCAGACTTTGTATGGATTCACACTGGAGAGGGACGAGTACAAGGCTCGGTTTGATTAGCTTTGCCATCTCCCAGTTGTGGCAACAAGGTTCAACAATGATGAATTGTTGGGCGATGGGAATCTATGATAATATCAGAGCTTTACTGGTCCAGGGAGGTTTGCTCAAATTCATGCAAGCACAACTTACTTAGAAGAGACTCACAATGGAGTTTCTGAGTACATTTGCCATCATTGTGGCAAGTGCACTGCAATCTCGTCGATCGGACAACATCACATTCCAGCTGATGGGCAAACAACGTTCACTGACCTATGCCCAGCTGGATCAGATTTATGGCTTCCCTAAGGCCGCCCGATCGCGCTGTCGAGGCACATCAAATTAGTTATTATTTCCTAACTTACTTTTCTAATAGTAGATAGAGTAAGCCAGGGTCAATCCCACAGAGAACAGAGAAACTAATCGAATTATCGTATTAAACCAATTTATATAACTAATTATAATAATATAAATATAATATGGGGTGAGTTGTTTTGTGTAAATTAACTTAAAGCAAATAAAAATTAAACTAACAAAGTAAAGATGAATTAAATTATGATAAAAAAGGTATTCCCGCCTTTAACCCAGTATCCCCCTAGTCCGAATGATTCTTGTAATTAATGCAATTGCTTGACCAACTAGTTCTGAAACCCATACCCCAAGAAAAACAAGTACGCTTAGCTAATCTTTGTTATCCCTTAAGTATAATTAATCACAGGTTCGCTTAGCAATTAATCCTATCCGATTAAGTAGTCCTAGGATACGATAGCTAGAACACCATTAATTAAACTCATAAAGAACTAAGGCAATGGAGTAGGTACGGTGTTGTACTCGCAAGTTCGGTACAAGTGACTGCGATTTATGTTATCCTAGTGAATAATTCACTATTTGCTACTTTTAGACATAAACGCATAACAATTACAGATTATGAATTTACGACCTAGTAACAGTTATATGCCTAACGCCCGGGTGATCAATCCAAATAGCAAACATATAAAAGATATGAAGAAATCGAATAACATAAATAATTTCAGAACGTAGCTAAATCAAACAATCACCGAATTATTTACAAGAATATCATTCTAGGGTTCAACTTAGTCAAAGACGGAAATTAAAAGCTTAGCCGATCATAATGAGGGCTAAGAACAAACTACAAATAAAAGACATAAACTTCGAAAACCCAAGATGCCGATTCTTGAATCTTCGTGTTCTTCCGAATTCCCAAGTCCGTGCTCTCAAAATCAAAGTAAAAAAGTCTTATTTTCTTACTTCGGGTCTTCTTTTATATAGATGGGGATGAATTAGGCTTAATTTGGGCTGGAAAAGGGTAATCTTCGAAAAAATCTTCTCTTAACCCACGTCGTGTCTTGGTCGAGAATGACGGTCTTAGCCGAGCCCTCTATATTACATTCTCGGCCGAGAATCAGCGTCTCGGCCGAGCCTCTTCCCCAGCAAAATATTGGTTTCCTCTGACCCTTTGCTCAGTTTCCTAAAGCTTTGGCTCGGTTTTTCTTTGTTTTTGACTTGTGAGACTTGTTTTCAACATCCATCCTTAGTCGAGTTCGACTTTTTGGTCTAAATTCACCTAAATAGCTTCAAAACAAGTCACATACCATCAAATTGTCCAATAATGCAAATATGAACAATACACGGTCAATTACGCATCCAAATGTCATTAAATGAACACTTAAATCGACCTATTATGCATGCATAAACACATGTACCACCGCCATACAGTACCCACCGGAGCTTTTCAATGTTCAAGAGTTTTGGGGTTTATTGACAGCCATCCACCTCTTGTAGAACCCCAAAGGTATGTTACTAATGCTGCTAAAGCTTCTTGGATTCGCAATCCTGTAATTTGGTACATCCAAAAGATGTTGGCCCACACATTGTTTGCATGAAGAGAAACAGGGGCTATGAGACAAGCCTAGTTGCAAATGATCTGGAATATGCCTCATGGCCATAAAGTTGATATTGCTAAGGTATTGATGGGGGCATTTAGAGAATGTAACCCGGAAGCAGAAAGACAACATCATGATTGGAGGATTGATCGCACTTATAGCCACGTCGTTTAATGATATTGAGTTAGATGATTTGATAACGATTAAGGGTGAGGTCCAATTCACATGGGAGTTACTAGAGAATATGCAAGTAGTGGTGATGGGAGAAGACGGGAAGGTCTCGTATGTTTACCAAAATGTGGGGCCCTACCTTTGACTTTCCTTTGAGATAGGAATGGCTATAACAAGCCTCACTGATACAGACAACTTGGCCTTATCCACTGAGGTCCACCTTGAGCTCTCCCAAATGTCGGACTCCGATGTCTTTCGATCAGGTCAAGCAACCGAAGGCAGCAGTAGTGCTCCTAGACCGTCTAGGAAGAAGAGATCAACAACAACAGTTGTATCCACGTCCGAGCTGACTGAGGACGTGGAGGGATTCATAGCATCTCTCCGGGATGATGTTCAGCTTTATCATCGAGAGGATTGGCACCCATATGGAGTGACACCAAACAGAGGTTCGAGGTGTAGTTCAAACCATCAACACAGAGTTGCATGATCAGCGAGCTATTCTAAATACCCTCCTCGACCGAAGCAACAAGGAACGTACGTGGAGGCAGTAGCAGGACCTTCGGTGGGATGCATTGGCCCAATTTTGGAGCCAACATGGTTTCCAACCACCACCGCCGCCACAATGATTGTAAGTTAGCACCAAGGCGTACCACAATTTTCCTCCAAACATTGGCTTTCTACCAAGTTTGGGGGAGGGCGTGTACCATGGGACGTCTTGGCTGCTATTTATATTTGTTGCTGCTTTTGCCTTTTAGCTTCTTTTTGCTTGTTTCTTTGCTTTGCTATTTGCTTGTTGTTGTTTGTTCATATTTTAGGTTGATTGTTGGGTCTGTGACCCCACTTACTTGCATGTTTTTGCTGCTATAATTGGAGTATAGGGTCTGTGTGTCCATTTTATTGTTTTGTTGGAGCTGTTGGGTAGTAGTTTAGTTTTAGGTTTTATGTTTTTACTTTGTTTTGTTGGAGTCTAGGAAAACCCCGAGTCGTTAGTGGTAACAAGTGATTAGAAAGAAGAAAAGAAAAAAAAAATAGGGAAAGATAGATGATGAAAAGATTTTGGAAATTGATGCAAAATTGGCACATAATAGAGCATGAGAGGTGATTTGAGACGAAATTGAGCTTGAACTTACAATATTTGATCAAAACTAACCTTGTGAGAATTTGAGTCTAATTTTACTCTTATTATTGGAGTAATATGACTTCTTTCGGTGTGAATTTTGATTGAATATGTGTATTAGTTTCTAGAACTTGCCTTGAGTCTTTACTATGAATGTGTCAAGTATGTGTTGTGACTTAGGAAATGATCTTAGGCAGTTTTTGTTTTTTAGCCTATTTTTTAGCCTTGAAAAGTTGCCCTTTGTACCAAAGTTCATAATTTATCCATAGTTAGCCCATTTGAGCTTAATAGCCTCTTATTTCATAGCCATACATTACAAGCCAAAAACCTTTCGATTTAAGCCTTTGGTCATAACTGGATTAATCAAGTGAGAGGGAGGAAGATTGGAAGGTAGTTGGATAAAAAAATTGGGAAGAAAAAAGGAAAAACTAGTGGATATTCAAAAAGATGAAGGGAAGACAAAATGATAGGTGAAAGCCAAGATGAATAACATCTCCTAGTTCGAAAAGAAAAAAAAAAAAAGAGAAAAGAAAAGAAAAAAGAAAAAGAAAAAGAAGAGAAAATTGGAAAAAATATAAGTTGTTTAGTATTTTTTAGGAGAGGCTAGGATATAAGTGCTTAATTGATTAATTTGAATAGAAAAGTCGGGTAGCCCCAGATGTGATACCCATATAATTGAAAAGCACTTAAGGTGTAAGGATTCTTGAAGGTGAAGAAGTCACTTTGCGGGGGTGATTTGCTGAAATTTGATGAGTGAGACTGAGTGATAGTATTGAGGGGTAGTCAGGTTAGGAGTAACTTGATTAGTCCAAAAGTGGACACTTTTATCCAAATATATCTCACCTTACCTTAAGCCCTCATTACAACAAAAAAGAAAGACCTTTTTTATCCTTTGTCACACAAATCGAGTATGAGGTCTATAGTATAGACGATTGGCAAGCATATGGTAGGTTTTACAAGTAGTTCAATTTGAGAGGAAATATGTTTTAACCTGAACACTTGAGAGATGAGTAAAACACTTACATGGTGAGGATTAAATAATTCGAAAGTTCAAATTCTCGAAAGTAATTGATTTTTGCGCTATCACATATGTTCATTTTAATTATGTTGGCTAGCTTTTTGAAGAAAAATCAGTCTGAAATTGAATTCACCATCCACTCGCTCTAAATCATTGCATAATCTCTTGTATTCTTTGTGTCGTTTGTTTTGTTATTCGAGACTAACAACAATTTAAGTTTGGGGGAGTCTTGATACACGTTAATTATGCATGTATTTAGGTCAATTTAGGATTTTATTTGATAGCATTTACATGCATATTTGGTCGAGAGTTGTGTAGATTTGGTGTATTTGGATCATTAAATGTGTTTCACTTGTTATGAAGGTATTTTGAGTATTTCAGGGTCAAAAGTCGTATTTTACGACTATTGGACGAAAGAACAAGTTAAAGGAAAGGAAAAATTGGTCTGAACCGGTCGGAAACGGTCTGGAGATGAACCGGTGGTGAACCGTCACGACCGCGATACAGGAAGGCGTGCGGCCGCGACAAAAAGTGGTTGGAAATTAAAATTGACACTGTCTATGCATTGCGACCACGACAAAATGTGTTGTTTTAAGCTGGTTTTGGGTTAAGCCAATCGCGACGGCGAGAGGCATAGCGTGCGGCCACGATATAAATCCGTTTTTGAAAAGGTTTCCTGTTCCAAGTGGAATCAAAGTCTAGAGACCCCAAGATTCGTCTCGATGCCTATAAAAAGACATAGAAGCTCGATTATGGGACATCACATGACATCATAATTTCTCAGACTTTTACATTGGAGTAGAAGGCATGAGAGCGAGCTAGACGAAGATCGAAGAGCCGAATACTCGGGTTTACTTATTCTTTATTTATTTCCCATTTCTTGACAATGTGCTCATTAAATTATTATTTTGATTTGGTAGTAGGCATGAGTAGCTAAACTACTTGTGTCCTAGGATTATAAAGTAAGGTTTTACAACAATGTTGATTTAATTGTTTAATTTATAGACGCCAGTTTTTGTTATCTATCTTTGTGTTTGGTTTCATCTTTATAATTGAATTTAATCTAGCTAATTATGTTTAATTTACTTGTTTAACAATTCCACTTCGAGAGAAGGAAATTGTTAATAGACGTTAACGCATAACGCGGTTGTCTATAATCGTGTAGGCAAAGGTTAAGATGTTGTTAGGAGTTGTTAGGAATAATTGACTCGAGAGAGTAATTATCTTAATCAATCTACGATTTAGTTGCTTCGAGAGAAGGGTTAAGTTAAGTGCCGCCTAATAGATAGTCCTAGATAGTTAGGGTATCAAACAACATTAACTTATTCCTTGTAGATCGACCTTTCTAGTGTCTAGTTAGGATAGTCCTAGATAATTAGGGTATCAAACTACGTTAACTCATTCCTTATGGATCGACCTTGAATTCCACTATATATATCTACACCCGTAAACTTGTGGTATTTTAGGGTTAGAATTAGAGCCTGTTAAAAAAATAATGAGCAGAACAAGCCCAAAAGAAAGACGAAAGACGACAACACGCAGAGGGACGAACGGTACCGGTATGGATACCCCTAACCGGTAATGCTCGCCGGTGCTGGTAGTTAGGGAGGTAGTGTTGGGCAGTATGTTTTGTTTTGGGCCCCTGATGGATACCGGTGCAGTATGATGTTGTGGTATGACTCGTCGATTCACCTCGTTGTACTATTGTTTTCCAGTCGTAATTTCCTCGTCTAATATTTGGTTGATTAAAGTTGCTATAGAAAGATAACAAAGAGTTCTACAATTTAGTAGAAGAAGTAGAGAGCCGATTATGAACCATTTGTTCCCAGTTTTTTCCGAGAAGATCAACTCACTTGCATCCAGCACCAACTAGGCTACCCCTTAAGTTCTACCTTTATTTATATACATTTTGGCCCCTTGTTTTAAGTCTACTTTCGTCTGAATATTTTCAAGAGTTAGGGAATGGATTGGATCTGTAAATACTTCTCTCTTCCCTCACATTCTCCTCTCTTCTCTCTTAGTTTAGTTTTTAGCTCTCTCTCCCTCTCTCTTTGCTCAGGGAAAGTTTGCTCTCACCAGCTCTGTTTCTCGGATGGAAACCTGACATTATTTCCAATTTTCTTTACCCTATGGCTTCACAGTGATACACGTCATGTATGCATGCATTTAGGTCGATTTTACGTGTGTATTTATAGCATTTGCGTACATATATAGTCGAGAATTGCTTAGATTGGTTACATTGGACCATTTGACGTGTTTTGTGGAGTTTTGTTGATTTTAGGCCAAAATATTGAGTATATGGCGGACTAGAGATGAAACGGACCAAGAATAGGCGAAATGGGCCGCGATGGGCCCAAAGACAAAAAATCATGTTTCTGGGCAAGAAGTAGCGATTCAAGGTCGCGTCAAATTCAGCCCACAATGGTAATTTCAGTGTGGCTCGATGCGGCCGTGTTAAGCCCATGCAAGGCCGCGTCAAAATGTGGCAAAAAGGTGACTTTAGTGAGGCTCAACACGGCCACGTCACTAGCGTTCAAGGCCGCGTCAAAATCATTCCAGAACTCCAAATCGGGTTTAAGTTGGGCTTTTTGTCCTAACCTTTCAAGATTTCATCCCAAACTTATAAACAGGACCCCAAGCTCGCGAATTGAAGGTTAGACACTCCATATTCTCACATCCGCTTAGAAGAAGAAGTAGAAGGCTTGGAGGACGAAGAAGACGAAGATCGACAAGACGAATTCGTTCGGGTTTAGTTGTTTATTTTCTAGTTTTTGTTCTTATAATGTTTTCCATGAATTATTGTATCGAATTTCTGCTAGGCATGAGTGGCTACGCTATTCGTGTCCTAGGGTGTAGAAAGAAGGGATTTTTACAACAATATTTTGAATTATGTTTTAATTTATAGACTCTATTTTTATGTGTTTATCTTTGTGTTTGTTTTTCCAACGTACACTTGCGGTAATTAGGGGTTAGAAAATAGTGCTGTCAAGTTTTTGGCACCGTTGCCGGGGAATAGGCTTAGCGTCTTAGTTTTTATCTTGAGTAATAGGAGGACACTGGACTAGATTTTTCTTTTCGTAATTGTTATTTTTAATTTTCGTTTTTATTTAATTCGTTAATTTTCGTTTTACGTGGTATTCCGTTCTTGTTGGTGTTTCAGGGTCCTTATGCAAACTAGATCAAAAGGGAAAGAACAACTTGTCCCTCTAGATCCTGAAATTGAAGCGACTTCCTGCAGACACCAAACAAGAAGGAATCACACATTTGAGATGGAAAATGTACCACAACGACCGAATCAGGATGAAGTTCTTAACAGAGTACTCACAACTCTGGCACGCTTGGATGATCGAGTCACCAATATTCAGCAGCGGCTACCTCCGCATGAGCCATAACTGCAACAGCAACAGGAACAAGTTCAGGAAGAACCAGATGAAGTAGATGAGGATGACACTACCTCCAGTGATTGTTTGCGACCTAACTCAAATTAGCAGAAGGGAAGAGTACAACCTCCTCCATTGAATGCCAACAGTTTTGAGCTGAAGCCTGTACTAATCAACATAGTGCAGCAAAACCAGTTTGGGGGAAGTGCTCTAGAAGATCCAAATGTGCACCTGATTGAATTTCGCAGGCTGGCGGACACAATAAAGATCAATCATGTGCCACACGAACATGTCAAGATGAGGTTGTTCCCATTCTCCCTGAAAGACAGAGCCTTATAATGGTTCAACTCATTGGAAGACATCGCAGATTGGGAGGATTTGAGCACTTCATTTCTTCTGATATATTTTCCGCCGAGCAAGATGCTAGACCTACAGAATCAGATAAACCAGTTCAAGAAAATGGACCAAGAGCCGTTTGGTGAAGCTTTGGAGCAATTCCGGGATCTTATCTGGAGTTTCCCTCGACATGGTTTTACAAAGAAGCAACAAGTTTGCAAGTTCTACAAAGGGCTACTTGCTCCAACAAGGAATCAGGTAGATGCAGCTGCAGGAGGGAGTTTGATGGAGAAATCAGTGAGGATTGCATTCTCAATTTTGGATGCCATGTCCAGAACGAGCTATCAGTGACCAAATGAGAGAAATCAGCCGAGAAGAGTGGCGAGTGTCCAAGAAGTCCAACCAGTCAATAATGAGCCATTCGAAAAGCTCACATCGCAGCTAACAGCATTGACGAGTTAGGTGAATTTGCTAACTAGTCTGACGTTAGCACAGCACACAGACATTGCGGTGCAGTAGCTAGGGGGTCAGGAAGAAGTTGAAGATGTAAATTTTGTGAATCAGTGGAACTTCAACAACTTCCAGAACAATCAGCCAATGTATAATCAATACCCTCAAAATCGGAACCACCAGAATTTTTCTTATGGTAACTCAAAGAATACACTCAATTTGCCACCGAGATTTGCCGTTACAAATGGAATGATCCATGACAGTAAGAAGACAACATAAGAGGAGGTTGTTCAGTCACAGTTTGCTAAGTATGATGAGAAACTAGCTCAGCTGGAGAGAAAGGTGGATGGTAAGTTTATTGAGCTAAATAAGAATATGACTGGACAGGGAGCTGCCATAAAAAGGCTCGAGAATACCATGACTCAAACACAAGAAAGCATTGGTGAGTTATCTTCAAATATGAGTCAACTGATAAAGATTGTTGGAGCCCAACATAAGCAGGGGCATTTCCCTAGTGATACAGTGGTGAATCCGAGAGAACAATGCCAAGCCATTCAGCTGAGGAGTGGTACTGAGTACATAGGACCAAAGCTGCCTGTTGACAAAGAAAAGGTGGTGGAGAAGGAACAATTGGTAAAGAAAGTAAGGAAGCAGAAAGAGGTCTTGCAATCAAGTGAGGGGCAAGAAATCAAAGCAAACATACCACCATATGTCCCTCATGTCCCATTTCCACAAGCCTTGAGGAAAAAGAAGATCGATGAACAGTTCGCAAAGTTCTTGGATGTGCTAAAAAAGATCCAGATTAATATCCCGTTTGTTGAAGCACTACACCAGATGCCGAACTATGCGAAGTTCTTGAAGGAAGTGATATCAAAGAAGAGGAAGTGGGAAAAGTACGAGACAGTAAATTTGACTGAAGAGTGCAGTGCAGTGGTCCAGAGGAAGCTACCACTAAAGCGCAAAGATCCAGGTAGTTTTACTCTTGATGCGAAATAGGTAACATAACTTTTGATAAGGCACTGTGTGATCTAGGGGCTAGTATCAACTTAATGCCACTGTCTATTTATGAAAAATTAGGTATAGACACAATGAAACTCACTACAATCGCCCTACAAATGGTCGATCATTCTATGACTTGGCCAAGGGGGATTGTAGCGGACGTTTTGTTCAAAGTGGGTAAATTTATAATTCCTGCTGATTTCGTAGTCCTTGATATGATAGAAGACAAGGATGTTCCTCTAATCTTATGTTGCCCGTTTTTAGCAGCGGGTAAAGTACTCATTGATGTACAAAGGGAGAGTTGACTTTAAGGGTAGATAAAGAGCAGGTCACATTTTCGATTTATAAGGCTCTTCAGCATCATGATAGTGAAGAGGTAGTTCAAGTTGAAATATGTAGTTCTATTCATTCAGTAGATGTTGCATTGTGTAGAAAACTAGTTTCACCAAGTGATAGCGATACCCTTGAAACTTGTCTCATCAATTCTGTTTATAGTACTGATTTCCATGACCCTACTGGCCTTGATCTTTTGGAAAGTGTTTGTGCACTAAATTCTTTTCGGAAGCTCCCAAGGAAAGCTCAACCCAAGAGGACATCAATAAGAAAGTGGTAGAGGAAGTACCAAAAGGAGGCGAGGGATGCCCAGAACTTAAGCCATTACCAGATCATCTGCGGTACGAATTTTAGATAGCGAACACAGATATCCGGTATTAATTTCTTCCTCTTTGATTGATGTTGAAACTGATAAACTGCTGCGAGTGCTGAGAACTTATAAGTATGCGATAGGTTGGTCAATAGCTGATTTGAAGGGAATTAGTCCCACAATTTGCATGCATAAGATATTGATGGAGGACGAGTATAAACCCTCAGTTTAAAATCAATGTAGGCTTAATCCCATGATGCAAGAAGTAGTTAGGAAAGAGGTTCTTAAATGGTTAGATACAGAAATAGTCTTTCTGATTTCCAATAGCAAGTGGGTGAGTCCAACCCAAGTAGTGCCTAAGAAAGGAGGAATGACTGTAGTGAAGGGTGATCTAGATGAGGTCATAGCCACTAGGGTAATGGCGTGTGTGCATAGACTATAGGAAACTCAATGCAGCTACCCGAAAAGACCATTCTCCCCTCCCATTCCTAGATCAGATGCTTGATAGGTTAGTAGGGTATGCGTATTACTGTTTCCTCGATGGTTATTTGGGATACAATCAAATTATGATTGTCCCGGAAGATCAAGAGAAAACTGCTTTCGTATGTCCTTATGGTGTCTTTACTTTTCGTAGAATGCCGTTTGGGCTTTGTAATGCACCTGCTACTTTTCAGCGTTGCATGATGGCCATCTTTGGGGGGTTGATAGAGAACATTATGGAGATGTTTATGGATGATTTTTATGTTTTTCGGTCATCTTTTGATACTTGCTTAGATAACTTAGTTCAGGTTCTAAAAAGGTGTGAAGAAACCAATCTAGTCTTAAATTGGGAGAAGTGTCACTTCATGGTTAAGGATGGCATAGTCCTTGGTCATAAAATTTCGTCTGCAGGGCTAGAAGTTGATAGAGCTAAGGTAGTGGTCATAGAGAAATTACCACCTCCTAGGAATGAAAAAGGGGTTAGAAGTTTCTTAGGACATGCGAGATTCTATAGAAGGTTCATTAAGGATTTTTCAAAAATTTCTAAACCTTTATCTCGTTTACTAGAAAAATATACTCCTTTTATGTTCGATGATGTATGCGTGCTGGCTTTTGAGACACTGAAGAAGGCATTGATCACTGCTCCAGTACTAATCACACCTAATTGGTCTCAACCCTTTGAAATAATGTGTGATGCAAGTGACATGGCTGTGGGAGCTACATTGGGCCAGAAGAGGGAAAAGCTTATTAGAGTCATCTACTATGCCAGCAAGACTCTTGATCCGACCCAAGAAAATTATACGACCACAGAGAAGGAATTATTAGCTGTTGTTTATGCTTGTGATAAATTTTGTTCATATTTTATACAGGTAAAAACCATAGTTTATACTGACCATGTTGTTGTTAAGTACTTGTTTGCCAAACAGGATTCAAAGCCTAGGCTGATAGATGGATATTGTTATTACAAGAGTTTGATTTGGAGATCCGGGATAGAAAAGGTTGCGAGAATGTGGTAGCAGACCACTTGTCCAGAATTGAGAATAAAGCAGATGCAAAGGGCCAACAGACAGCCATAAGCGACATATTTCCAGACGAACATGTGATGGTTATGGAGAATGGTCCATGGTACAGTGATATCGCGAATTACATCGCGAGTGGGATTACACCGGATTTGTCACCTCATAAGAAGAAGAAGTTCTTCCACAATGTGAAGTTCTATATATGAGATGATCCCTATCTCTATAGAAGATGTGCAGACACAATCATCCGAAGGTGTGTCCCTTATTCTGAAGTAAGGGACATCATTGATCATTGTCATTCTTCCCCAACTGGGGGACATTTTGCATCAGCTAGGACAATCGCAAAG
Organism: Ajuga chamaepitys; assembly: GCA_958295605.1. Lineage (NCBI taxonomy): Eukaryota > Viridiplantae > Streptophyta > Magnoliopsida > Lamiales > Lamiaceae > Ajuga > Ajuga chamaepitys. Next base: position 8,358,640 of record OY282500.1, on the reverse strand, counting down.
GTGCTTCAAAGTGGCTTTTATTGGCCAACAATTCATAAAGACTATCACGAATTTATCTTGCAATGTGACCGGTGCCAAAGAACATGAGGAATAACACGAAAGCACGAGATGCCCTTTACTACAATCCTTGAAGTCGAACTGTTTGATGTGTGGGGCATATGCTTTATGGGACCCTTCCTAGCTTCGAATAGGTTCCAATACATCTTGGTCGCGGTAGAGTATGTTTCTAGATGGGTGGAAGTTGTTCCGACCCAAACAAATGATGCCGAGGTGGTGCTGAAATTCCTCCAAAAGAAACATTCTTACAAGGTATGGTACTCCAAGAGCTTTGATAAGTGATTGGGGATCACATTTTTGTAACAAGTGGATGTCAGCTTTGTTGGCTAAATATGGGGTGAAGCATCGTGTGACAACACCGTATCATCCTCAAGCTAATGGTCAAGTGGAGCTCGCTAATCGAGAAATAAAGCAAATTCTGGAAAAGTCGGTGAATGGGAACCGGAAAGATTGGTTGATGAAGTTAGATGACGCACTATGGGCGTATAGGACGGCATATAAGACTCCTTTGGGGCTTTCGCTGTATCAGCTAGTGTTTGGGAAAGCATGTCATCTACCGGTGGAGTTCGAGCATAGAGCATATTGGACGGTTAAGAAGTTGAATTTTGACTTCGAAGCTGATGGTAAGGAGCGACTTCTTAAGCTCAATAAATTAGAGGAGTTCAGAAACCAAGCGTTCGAGAATTCTAGTTTGTACAAGGAGCGTGTCAAGCGGTTTCAAGACCGAATGATCAAGAATCGCACTTTTGAAGCCGGTGAACAAGTCTTATTGTTCGATTCTCGACTGAGATTGTTTCCGGGCAAGCTAAAAGTCAGGTGGTCGGGTTCATTCACGATAAAAGCAGTTCGAGCTTCTGGGGTGGTGGAACTTCTAAATCAAGACGGGAGTATGTTTCTTGTCAATGGACAAAGAATCAAGAAGTAATACAAACTAGACCAGATTTCCATCATACACGAAGTACGGTTGAACGAACTCAAGTAAATCCCGAACCAGGTCGTCCAGCTTGGGACGTTAAACGAAGCGCTTATTGGGAGGCAACCCAAACTTTTATTTACTTTTAAGTTTTTTATTTTGTTTTAAATTAGTGTTAACTTTGATTTTATTTGGTAGTTTATAGTATTTAATGCATAGGGACCAACAACTCTACTGAGGAAAACGCGAGATGGGGAAGAAATGGGTGAAATTGAACGAAAACGAAAATTTTGGCAGCGTGGACTAACGCGGCCGCGTTGCAGGCCTTCAAGGCCGCGTCACAAAAGGCCCTCAAAGGGGACTTCAGTATGGCCCAACACGGCCGCGTCGCGAGGCTTCAAGGCCGCGTTAAAAACGGCCAGCAAAGGTGAGTTCAGAGTCGCCTAACGCGGCCGCGTCGCACAGCCCAGGCCCAGGTTCGGTTTTTCTATTAAAGGGTTCCTCTCATTCATTTTCCTTTCCAAACTCGCGACTTCTTCTCTTTTTCTCACACATTCACTCAATTTCTCCATTCAAAACACCAAATCTTCACACACTTTCACCCATAATCATAATCCTACATCAATTTCACTCACTTCCACCGATTGGATTTGGGTTTTTTTGACCCAATTGGCACAAAAACGGGACAAGCTCATTCCTTCCTCTTCGACTAAATTTATCCGGTAAGATTAGCTAACTCGATCTTCTATGCTTAATTCTTTGATTGTTGTGCAATTCATTGCTGAGGATTAAGGATTATAGTGAGTTCTTGTCTAAGATTTTAGTTTAGTCACATTTAGTATGCAATATGGATGAACTTTGTGCCATATGTGTTAAATTTAGAGTCAATTGGTGCGTAATTGTTGTGGAATTGTGCTCTTGTGATTGTTGGGAGTGGGTGGGAAGCAACAAGATTGATGTAACATGTTATTTTCATTGAGGCATTTCATCGAACATGTTATGTGCATTCATGATATCTAGCATTACCTTGAGATTATGATCTTTCTAGACCTACAATATGTAATAGGATGATAAATTATGATCATATTATGTGTTCTAAGAATTTAAATGAGTCCATTCATGCATTCCTACGCTTAAGTTTCAGTAGTTTGGTTTTAGAGCAGGGTTTAGGGGGTAAAATTTTGAGTTAAAAGTTAGAATTGTTGCTGAAAGTGGTGATTAAGTCCATGAATATGATTGAATTATTCTTCGAAAGCTAAAGCCACCATTTGAATCTAACATAAATAGGTTCTAATTTACATGTTAGGTAAACAGGATGCGGTTTAGTAGTCGGAGTTAATTTCTGATTTGTGGAATATTGTTGGTTTATGAAGAAAAAATTTTGTGTTGTGTTTTTCAGGTTCACTAAGATGCCTAAGGCAGGTACTAGCAAGAGCAAAGGCAAGGGCAAAAAGCAGGTGGAGTAGGAGCCTCCAGAAAGGGTGATGATCGACCCTCAGGATAGTCGTCTCATATGTGGGTTCATCTTGCAGAATCCCGCTCATCGCACAAGGTTTCAGCAACTTCGGGCACGTCCTATTGTGCCCACGCAATTCTCCACAGCCGAGATAACAAAGGCAATGGGCATTGCTGACAAGATCAGATTATTCTTGATCATTGCAGGGTTAAAAGAGTTTATGAAGCCGACCCTCACTTATGAACGCCTCACTATGGAGTTCATGTGCACTTTCATCATCAATGCAGCGAGTCAGCCACATCAACGGAGGCCTGACAGTATATCATTCCTGCTGCTAGGCTCTGCACACACACTGACATTTGATGAGCTGGATGACCTGTATAGCTTCAAACAGCCCTCCGGAGACCATCCAGAAGACGGGGAATTTTGATTCCCAGGCACTCTATGGGCAGTTGACGGCTGCCCTACCACTTTTACCACCTCAACTGTATAGATCCAAGACTGCTCGAGCAACCTAGATCCGAAACCCAGCGAATCAGATATTTCCAAAAAAATGCTCGCGTATACATTATTCGCTAGAAGGGAGATAGGGGCTTTTCGGCAAAACGATATGCGCTACATATGGTCTGTCATGCATGAACGTACACGAGAAAATGCGGTCCTCTTAACAAGCCATCTTGAGAGTGTAGCCACGAAGCAGTCTGTCAGCATCTTCATCGGGGGTCTAATCACTCCCATTGCTTCTTATTTGGATGTTCGCAATACATGGTTTATTAAGCTGACACCTGTTCAAGGTGAATACTTATTCACTTGGCCATTGTTGTAGAAGCTGGAGGTAGTAACGATGAGAAACTAGGGTAAGGTTCCGTTTGTCTTTCAAAATTTGGGACCTTACTTCCGGCTTCCCAACTCAGAATTGACTATGGTGCTGAACCTCGATGATAATCCCAATTTTGCTATGTCATCACTATCCCATCTTAGTTTATATGTTGATGGCAATGATCATGTTTTCCTATTTGGAGATCATGCTGATGGAAGGTCTCGAGTACCTCGTCCGTTGAAGAAACGGAAGGCGGCTATAGCCAGTGAATCTTCACCGGCTCCTGTTGAAGAAGAAGAAGAAGATGATATACATTCCCAGATAGCCGCTCTCTAAGAAGGATTTGCCGACCTCCGTCATCAGGCGGAGACTCGAGGAGTTGCTAAAAATGTCAATGAAAAGCTCGATGCACTTTTGGCTCAAGCATGTGCCGACCGTGAATGGAGAGAGCATTGGGGGTAATGTGTGGACTCAGCACGGGTTTAGTAGTCCTTTGTAAGTAAAAGCACCCAGCAGTCTCACTCTTTTCCCATAAACTTGGCTTTCGATCAAGTTTGGGGGGGGGGTGATAGTGGGACGACTAGGGCCACTTACTTATTTTTATGTATTATTTTTGGTGGTTTTATATGCTTTTCTAGTGTTACATGTGGGTCAATATCGTGATGTTTGCTGTGATCTGGTATTTGTTTGAAAGTGTCGGGTCTGTGAACCCAGTTTTGTTGGTCGTAGAAGTTTTTAATTTTTGCATTTGTTTTAGTTTACTTTTAGTCTTGTTGGAGTCCAGAAGTAGACCCGAGTTGAAGTTGTTGAAAAATTTAGGGGTTTGATGGATGATGATGTGTTAATGATGAGACGATTTTGTGCATAAATTTTAAAAATTGACACATAGTAGAGCATGATAGATAATTCGAGACGAAATTGAGCTTGAGCCTAGAATATTTGATCAAAATGACCCTTGTGAGAAATTGAGCTTAATTGTGACTCCTATTTTCAGAGCAATATATTTTCTTTCGGTGTGATTTTGATTGGATATGTGTATTTGTTTCTAGAACTTGCCTTGAGACTTTGCTATGAATATGTCAAGTGTGTAATGTGACTCAGAAAATGATATAGACAGTTTTTTATTTGTAGCCTATTTTGAGCATTTTAAAGCTATCTTTTTTACCAATAATTGTTGAAAATTATCTTTAGTTAGCCTACTTGAGCTTTTAGCCTTTTTGTTTCACAACCTTACATTACAAGCCAAGTACCTTTGATGTTACTAATTGAGTAAAGAGGGAGGTGGATTGGAAGGTAGTTTGGATTAAAATTGGGAACAAAGTGGGTGCACTTATGGATAGATTAAAGGGTAAAGGGAATTTGAAGTGTCAGGTGCAAAATCAAGCAAGTATAACCTATCCTAGTGTTATGTTTAGTTTTATTTTTAATTTTCGATTAATGTGTTAAAAAAAGAGAAAAAAAATCGAAAAAGCAAAAGAAAGAGTTAGTTGTAGATATGTGTTTTACTGTTTTAGTGTTGTTAAGGAGCGGTTAGAAGAAAAAGTGCTTGGTTGATTTGAAAAAATGGGGTAGTCCCACAATGTGGTACCCGAATATTGAGTATGAAAAGCACTTGGCTGAAAAGCACTTTTGGGAAGGTGAAGAAATCACCTTGAGGGGTGATTTGCTGAGATTGGGAAAGTGAGGTTGAGTGATTGTATTTAGGGGTAGTCGGGTTATAAATAACTTGATTAGTCCAATGGATAGTCACTTTTGTCCAAATTTATCCCACCTTTCCTTAAGCCAACATTACAACCAAAATAAAGACCTACTTGATTCTTTGTCACTTATGCCGAGTACTGATTCTAGTTTAGACAATTGGCAAGCTTATGGTAAACTATGCAGGTAATCTGATTTGAGTGAAATGATATCTTTAGCCTAAACACTTGAGAGATGAGAGAAACACTTACCTAGTGAGGATCAAATACTTCGAAAGTTTAAGTCTCGAAAGTAGTTAATTTTTGCTCTATCAAATATGCTCATTTACGCTATGATGTCTGGCTTTTGAAAAAAAAATCTATCTGAAACTAATTCGTCATCTAATCGCCCTGAATACATGTGTCTTTGTTCTCTTTTATGTTGTTCGGGTCGAACAACAATTTAAGTTTGGGGGATTTTGATACACGTCATGTATGCATGCATTTAGGTCGATTTTAAGTGTGTATTTATAGCATTTGGGTGCATATATGGTTGAGAATTGCTTATATTGGTTACACTGGACCATTTGACGTGTTTTGTGGAGTTTTGTTGATTTTAGGCTAAAATATTGAGTATATGGCTGACTAGAGACGAAACGGACCAAGAACAGGCGAAATGGGCCGCGATGGGCCTAAAGACATAAAATCATATTTCTGGGCAAGAAGTGACGCGGCCTTGAATCGGCCGCGTCAAATTTAGCCCAAAAGGGTAATTTCAGTGTAGCTCGATGCGGCCGCGTCAAGACCATGCAAGGCCGCGTAAAAAAGGGGCAAAAAAGGTGACTTCAGTGAGGCTCAACGCGGCCGCATCACTAGCGTTCAAGGCCGCGTCAAAATCATTCCAGAACTCCAAATCGGGTTTAAGTTGGGCTTTTTGTCCTAATCTTTAAAGATTCCATCCCAAACTTATAAATAGGACCCCCAAGCTCACGAATTGAAGGTTAGACACTCCATATTCTCTCATATGCTTAGAAGAAGAAGTGGAAGGCTTGGAGGATGAAGAAGACGAAGATCGACAAGACGAATTCGTTCGGGTTTAGTGGTTTCTTTTCTAGTTTTTTGTTCTTACAATGTTTTCCATGAATTATTGTATCGAATTTCTGCTAGGCATGAGTAGCTACGCTATTCGTGTCGTAGGGTGTAGAAAGTAGGGATTTTTACAATAATGTTTTGAATTATGGTTTAATTTATAGACTCCGTTTTTATGTGTTTATCTCTGTGTTTGTTTTTCCAACTGGATTTAGCTTGATCAGCTAGATTTAGTTATCTCATTTAAGAATTCCGCTTCGAGAGGAGGGAATTGTTATTAGACGTACGACATAGAGTGCAGTTGTCTATGACTGTGTAGGCAGTGGCTCAGGAACTTTTGGGAGTTATTAGGATTAATTAACTCGAGAGGGTAATTATATTAATTAATCTACGATCTAGTCGCTTCAAGAGAAGGGTTAGGTTATTAGAGCGCCGCCTAATGAACACTAGAATCCGGTTTAAAGGTCTATAAGTTGAGCATATTCATCATTGAAGTAAATTTCTGAAATCGAATCCCTAGGATACTTTTCTTGTTAATTGGAATTCATTTTTGTCTGACAAGTTGTTAAGTAGTTCAAGTTCTTAAATTTAGTTAAAAACAGCCTTGCAATCTTAGTATCTAGTTAGGATAATCCTAGATAATTAGGGTATCGAACTACCTAACCTATTCCTTGTGGGATCGACCTTGACTGTCATTACTACACCTACACCCGTACACTTGCGGTAATTAGGGGTTAGAAAATAGTCCTGTCACACAGCCATGTACTCCTAATCTAGTTGCTTACACGAATTACCAAATCGACTCATACTTATACTAACAGTTTCCGTGGTTGGCAAAACACACCCAATCTTGGGCTTTTTATCCAGCGGCGCCGCCTCATCTTGCGCCATTACAGACCCTGTCCTCCACTATTCAACCTCCGTCAGCCATGCCTGGCTTCACACAGGCTAATATTCTCAGGCCTGGATCCATGCCAGCTACAGATACAGGTCAGTAAGATCGTTCTGTTATGACTATTCCTGTTATTTTGTCGTATCTTTCGACGACAGCTTTTTTTGATGTACCAACGATGACGGCTCTTTCATCGTATCACCTACCATAGCATTTCGACACGAGGTCCGCCCTTCTTCCAACGCTAGTCATGGAAGCTGCTCCACAGAATCTAGGGTTTGGCTCAACCCTACAGGCTACAGATTTTAATTCCTGGCACTAGCATTTTTTGCTGACGTCGTTCACTTTTCCCTCATTGTTGGCTCTTCTCGAGTACAGTCTGACCTTCCACCGAAACACATGGTGACTTTATGTCCGCAAGATTTAATTTTTTTATTCCCTGCAACTGAATCTCCTATATTGGAGTTGGACGCAAGATTATCATGTCATATTACTGTACAGCTGCCATGGAGGCTTTTACGTCGGCCTCTTGTCGTCAGCACGATGACCCATCCACTACCCTGATTACCAGTGTCCTACAGGTGGCCTCACGTAATCCTCAAATTTGTTTTTTGATGACGAGATAAGATCATGTTGTTAAACCTTCATCGGGTTTCAGTTGGGATCATCTTGTTTCGTCGGGTTTTGACATGAACTCCTTATTCTTGGAATTCTATGGCATCAGGCACGATGATCATACTTATTTGCTCAGGAGTCTAGTGATGTTGCTCCTGGATTGCAATGTTACACACCGGTTTGGTTAATCCTAGTCTTGTATCCAACGTTGAGTTCAGTTATGCCGGGTTCTTTTGAGCCGGTGTCATTGCACTCAGGTTTGCTGGCTCAGACACCGGGTACTGCTTACCTGGGACAACATCATTCATCCTTGACTTCTGCGTAGACTAGGTTGAATTCATTAAGTTCTTCGACTCTTCAATCTAGCTCAGTTCCTTCATTAGGTTTCGTGCCGAAATTGGTTACAACTTCCCGAATGCTATTGAGTCATGCGATTATTCCATCTGGAACTAGTCCCTCCATCGGTACCCTAGATCGAGGAAATTCCCATACCCTCCTTCCTCCATTGACCCGATCCATAGAAGTAATATTATCTCTATGTCCATCAATGTGGATAGATATAATGCTCGAATCAAATATTGAGTAACTCTCTTATTGGGAGAAGGATGTATGTTAAGAAGGATAAACCTTGGTCGAATGTGGACTTAAAGGCTAAATAGTAGGATATGTGGGACATTAAGCATCCTTGACAGTTGGTTGTTCGTTTAGCATATTATAATTTTTAAGTTACTGATGATTCTTACAGGACTAAGGTTTTGCACGTAGTGTCTATAATTTGTAACCAGGTACTGGGTGTTTGTCTCGTTGGGTACTGGATTTGACCCTTATAAGGTTCAGCCATCCGTTGCCTGGGTGTGGATTTGAATTTTTTAGTTTTGAGTATTGGGACACCGAACTTCTTTTAGATATTGTCAAGGTTGCAGGGACTTCTTTGCAGGTTGACGAAAATGGAGGATTCTTTCAGCTACTTTACCCGAATTTTGGTGGAGGAGGATTTCAGGAAGCCATTACAAAAAAGTCTGCGGATTATTTTACGAGGATCCTTCGGATTTCTGTTTGCACTATCAAATTGTTGGACATTTTCTTGACATTTCCCATTGGAGTAAGCAAACATCTATGGAGAAAGATACCAAGCATACTGCCACTGGGAATGATACTCAGACATGTTCTCTCCCGTGACCGCATCAGGAACATTATCCAAAGATTGTGACCACTTCTCAGCAGCGTCTAGGGGTGAGCAAAACCAAATCGCAACCAAAAAATCGAACCAAACCGACTCATTTGGTTTCGTTTGGTTCGGCTAAGTATTAGTGTTCTGTTCAGTCATATAATTTTAAAACTGATATTTTTTAGCTCGGTACCGTTATAGCTTTTGAAAAATTCGATTAGGCGAATCAAATCGATATAATATTATTATTTTAGATATCTTATTATATATATACTATATATTTATGCAATATTATACTATATATTTAAAGTTAAATCACAAATTCTATTTTTAATTCATCCCTGGTGTGAAATTTTGTGTCTACCACTCAAATGAATCAAAATAAACCCTTCTCCTATGTTTGCGCGGCTGCAATCACCACCACTAGTCCACCACACTCTACAACCAGCTTTTCAATTCGCACTTCGAATGGAGCGACGAACAACCTCACTGCTATTTTTATCTACTTAGAATTTTAGCTATCAAGTAATATAATATTTGTTGCACCTATTTCTATCTCTGTAGAAGAATGGAGGAACAGTTCCCCATGGCCATATTAATAGATATCATGAGCGGCGAAATTCTGGGAAATGCATCAATTGTCTTGAAATTGAGTTTGCCAAAATCAACAACCGACTAAGCCGAACTAAAAAATTTCTATCCAATTTTGGTTCGATTAAGTGTCTATGTCTAGTTCAGTTCAACCAAACCTACCGATTGCTCAACCCCAGCAACATCAGCAGGCCCCCAGAATGTCAATCTCTGTGGAGGTTGGTACCCATCTGTTCAACACATTTCTGAAATTGTTGCCACTATTCTCGTTCCAAATGTGTTTGTGACTCTTGTGGATTTGGGAGAGGAGGGTGATCCTGTCTTGCCCAATACGGATCATTCTAGTGCGAATGCGGTGGAGTTGGATTCCTTAGCTCCATTACCTACCGCATCCTGCAAGTCGTGTGTCACCGATGTTTATGATCATATTCAGGACTACAAATTAGTTATCCATAAATCAAGATTTGAATGAGGCTGCTCTAGTGCTTTTACAGGAGACCAATGCTAATGATGATATTGTTCAGGAGCAGGATATTAGATGGAACACTTCTAGTGCTGGGCCGCCACAACGACACTGCTCCCTTTCTCCTCCTTCACAGTGTTGTCACTCAGCTTTGGTGCTTAAGGAGGCTGTCAATGTCCCTTCGGATGATATCCCACCATTTTTTAGATCAATCACTTGTGCAGCTGCCCGTAGCAGCTCCGTCTCTTATTGAGCAATCACACCGAACTCACACCTCACATGCTACTATGCAGCCTACTCGCATGTCTACTAGGCTACAACAGTGCACCCATGCTAAGCAAGACTTTTCTTTTCCAAATTTCCATATTGTTTCTCATGTTTCGGGTAATGCTTCTTTGCAGGCAATGCGACTGGTGGCCATAAGAAGTTGGACGATTATCTAGATGACCCTGACCCAGATGCTGCCTTTCTGGGCTCTTCTTTTTGTAGAATATACGTCCTATGAGATTTCTATTTTTGTATATGCTGCTCCTGTCGACTTGTGGCATGGATAGGTTTTCACTTTATTTTCACTTTTGGTGGTGAGGGTCCACTTTGTGGCCCCTCCCTTTGTTTTTCTTTTTTTTTGGTTTTATATAAGCAACTATTGGCTCTTAATTTAGTTTCTACATTTTAGTCTTTAATTCATTTGTATGCCTGAAAATAGGTTTTACTTCTCCTTAAGAGAAGCCAATCACTTTGTTGTGGAAGAAGTTGTGGATTGCTCGACTCTTGTAACGCCGGCCTTCATTGCTGAAGATTCTCCAAACAATCTTCAATACTAAGCATTTCTTTCTCTTAATATTTTTATTTGATTATGTGATGATTTGCTATGTACTTTTTATCATTGTTATTTCTTTGATGTTGTGTGAGTAGTTCGCTTGTTTCCCGAGGTCAGGGAGTAACATGAACTTCAGGGTTAATGTATTGATGGTTTGAATGTACGATTTATTGTGTGATTATAGACTTAGGATTGTTGGATCTATTTTGTGTGTTGTTCATGTTTATGCTAAGTGTTAAGATGTACGAGCTTTGAATCAAGATTACCTGAAACTACACTTCATAAGCGTAGGGATAGCTATGGTTTGGAGAGGGATTAGGTTTAGCTAAGCTTATTTTGAGAGGTGCATTTTCCTTTGTACTTGAGTAGTTAATGATTCGAACGTCGGTCTTTAGCGAGAGAATTCGTGGTGTATTTGCCTCTACCTTTAAGAGTACTTAAACCCGATAATCTGTGCTTAGGTAGCTTATCTACATGTAGGGATTTAGCCATATCCTCCTCCCCTAGGTCAGAATTGGTCAACCTTTGAGGTTCACCCAAACCACGAATCAGTGTGAGTATCTTTGAGGAGTTTGATTCACGAGGAATTAACATTCCTCTCATGTTAGTTCCACAACGAGTCGTACACTTACTTCAGCACTATAGCCTCTTCTAGGTTCGTTTGAAACCGACCATTGGGAAAATCTTCTCATAAGTAATCTTTTATTGTTTATTGTTTGTTCCTTGTATGCTCGTACACACACTCAACTCTTGATATTGCTAAACTTATGCAAAACAATTAATTTAGCTAGTTTACAAAAAAAATCTTCCTCATGGATACGATAGTCTTCTATACTACCTCTATCAAGGATTGTATGCTTGCACCTTAGAATACAAACTTTTTAGTATGTATTTCCCGACAATTTCCCCAGAGAAAAGAAAAATATCAAAGAGAGGAAAATAGTTAGTAGTGTGTCAAATGGGTTCAAACATGGTGCAGGTATAGGTCAAAAGGAGATAGCCGATCATCTTCTCCTTTTGACCTTGTCTTCCTAATTTATTTTATTTTTTTTTAGTTGGGGATTTTTTCCCTGAGGATCTTAACAATTACCCCTTTAAGTAACATGATGGATTTGACATTATAGGAGATATTAAATTCAATTTAAACTAGTGTTATTATAATCGGACCGGACAACAAACCGACTTAGCTAATAATTCATGGTTCAACCATTGGTCCATTCGTTATAATAAATATTAATTATATTTTTTATAATATTAGTTAGGATATATCATTTTGAAAATAAGTAGGTTTATTTTTCTTCTAGGGGGAAGATAAGTAGGCTTTAATTAAATAAATTAATATTCTATTTGTATCATATTAATTGACGTTTTATGATGAAAGAGAAGAATTAAGAATTGAAAGTTTTGACAGATATACTCTCAGCTAAAGATTTGATCAAATTAAAATATATCTGATAAATTGAAAAGTAGAAATATTTTAGGATCGAATCTAAGAAGAAAATTGATAGAATTGAATATGTAAAACGTCAATTAATTGAAAAAAAAAACATTCTAAAACGTCGATTAATATGAAACGGAGGGAATAACAAATAAGAGATTCATGATTTTGTCCATATGTGAATGTATTAACTTCATTCAATAACAAAAAGAAAAGACAGTCAGGTGCTCACATTTCTCCATAACAGTCACATATTCATCTTCTCTCTCCTCCCAATCAGAATCTCCTAGGTTTTCTCTATGAATCTGATCCTATTTCTCTTCATCTCTAATAAAATCTTGTTGAATAAAGATTGTAGTTCTTTCTAATAATTATTTTCATGGGGCCTCCCTCAATAAAAACATGAACAGATTTTGAAATTCCTCAACCAAAACGTTTGCTGCTAACTAATCCTACGTTTGCTGGAATTCATCCATAGTTGCAGAAGCCACTGGATTTTTACCTGTATGTTGGCAGGTTTAACCAGGTTTTCCAGTTCTAACCGGTTTTGACCGGATCCCTGTTGAACTTCGTTTCTGGTTTTGTACCCATAGACGGACCGGATTTATGATGGTTCTCTGTTCAACCGGTTGAATCGATCGATCCAATTATGGCATCATTGATTTAAACAACATATCCAATTAATTGATCACCATTGTCAACAATAGAAGCTAGGTTCCTGTATTACTCCCCTTTCTTCTTTTGTCGTTTTTTATTTCTTTTCGACTTCCAAATTTTTGTATTTCGATATTAAAAATATTGAATACAAAACTACCTTTTTGTGACGATATTACAGTCATATTATATGGATTTGTAGTTTAATAATTGCTGACGTGTTTAAGTTTATTAGGCAAAATATACGTTTTAAAGTGTTGAACAAAGTATCCTCAAAAAAAAAAAAAGTGTTGAACAAAGCATTTTAATTAGTAACTATGTAAGAACCTTAAACTTGTTTATAAAAAAAAAAAAAAGAGAGAACCTTAAATTCAATTATAGCGAAAATAATATCTGAAATTAATAATGGTAGAGAAAAACTTGTAGCGTGGCGGCGATGAATGAAGGAAGATAAAGAGTTGAAAAAGTGAATATGGAAATTATTAATTGTTCCATGTGAGAGTTGGACATACCAAATTTCAACTTTCTTGTCAAGTTATTAGAAAACAAGTTCAAGACGACCAGTCATGGGGCCAGAACAATCTCTCAATATATTTTAAATGTATACCTATAATTATATGAAAAACATAGACATAAATATGTGTATATAACTAACTTTTTATGACCTATCTTTTTATATCAACTTATTCATGTAATTACAATAATATATATGTTTACTTTGACTAAACTAAGGTATTGATGTTCGGAACATTAACTTTTATGTAATTCTTTGTTGTACCGATTACACGGATCTAAATAATTGAGGTCGAGGTAAATCCGCAGGTAATGTGCAAATTTACATGAAAATGTATTAGTGTTTAATTGTTAATTTGTAGTGAAATGTATTATTTGTTATGAATAAACGTATTAGTGTTTCTTGCATGATTAACAATACGTTTCATAGAAAAACATAAATTTCAAAATAAATAGTTAGAACTTTCACCAAATATATTATAAATTAAAGTGTTGTGTACATAGACAATGTTTACGAGTAACAATGTTTTATTCTTCTTAGATAAAGGATAAAAAATAAATTAATAAATATTTTAAAAGTTCATATCCATAGATATTCTGCAATTCTTCCTTAATTCTTATCCATGTACCCAACATGGAAGCACATATTGCTCAATCTAGTGAAGTGTGTCCCCATCTTGTCAATAATCGTTTTTTAAATACTTATTAGTTTGTTTGGCTCATCTAACACCCCAAAATATTGACTCTTAATTATATAAATACATTTTCATTAATTGTATAAACATAATGATAGTGGTTATGTACATATGAAGAGTCATAAGCTTTAGACTTTGCTAGATTCTTTGCAATTGTGGTGTTATTATATTCGATAAAGTGAATGGTTATCATGGACATTGTATAATTCTTTTGGAGCTAGTAATATATATAATTATCAATTTTCTAAATAGACAGTAAAATTATGTTGATGAAAAATTTGAAATGGTAATTTTGATTGGAAATTTTATACGGCAAACTTACCTTTCTTAAACTATGACCGACTCTTAGATACATGGTGAGTTAATTGGTGCTCACTGAGATATGATTTTTCTAGAATTCCACTATGTATTTTGGAGAAAATAACATACTCTATATTTCAATAGAATACAGAGGCGTTAGGGGTGTGCGCAGTACGATCTGGATCGAATATTTAAAAATATTTAGATTTATACCAAAGATCGATTATTTAAAAAAATGAGTATCCAAAATCAATCCAAAATATTGGAACGGTACGATACGGTTTTTTTTTTCGGACAGCTCGGTTCAGATTTTTGGATCCAACGGAACGATTCAATTCGGTTATGTTCAGTTCGGATAACTGGAGATTTTTTTTATCTTTTGAATAATAGATTCAATTTGAACAAAATATATTAACGTCTAACTAATATAAATAATTTTGTAACATCAAATTTGTTTCTAATTCACTAACTTGTATTTTAAAAATTATATAATAATTAAATATAAAGTTCTTTAATTATTTATATTAAAGACTTATTTAAATTAATATTTTAGGGATAATATATTTTTAAGCTTATAATTTTGTTATGTTATTCGGTTATTTGGTTCTATACAGTTCGGTATGGTTCAATGTGGTTCAGTATGGTTTTCGTTTCGAAAATTTAAGAAATATTCAAATTCGTACAAAAAAATAATCGGTTCAATTCGATATTAAAAAAATAGTATGGTTAACGAATTTATTCGGTCTTAAACTTTTCATCTCTATCTGAAATATGAATAGCTAAATGTCCCTTTTCTTATAATACAACAGTTACAACTTAGCTAGTGTTTGGTCGCAGTAACCACAGTACATGTAGATGGGCTTCTAAGTTAATATATGGATAATTCTAAATACAACCACAATTTTTCTCTATACAACCATCTTTTTTAATTAAAATTAAAATATGTTACAAAATTCCCCTTTTTACCCTATCATCCCTACGATGTACTAATCCAGGATAACAAGAAATTAAATTCCGACTTTCTTCTTCTTTATTCTTTATAGCAGCAACATAGTTTTCTGTGCATAGGTAGAGTAACAAAGAAGAAGAAACCCAATTTTGTTGAGATCTTAGAGTAGTAATATACAAATTCAAAATTTATTTGTTCTTTATATCATTTTCAAAAACTTATCATGAATTTTCTTAAAATATCAAGATTCAGAATTCAAACTCAAAATCACAGAAAAAAATTCAATCAAAGTTTAACTCATAATACGAATTTCTACAATCCACCTTCATGCTCTTCAAGTAGGGATGTGCAATATATTGAATATATTTTGTCCGGCCCAATAGTTGAATATATTTTGTCCGGCCCATGATTATTTTCCTTCAAGAATGGCACGTTTGGAATTTAAATGTTATTAACGATGTATATGAGCGAAGTTTTTATATTCAGTTTCCAGTTTTTACATGGAATAATGATAATGATTTTCAAATTCTAAATTAGTTTTTACTATCTTTGATTCCCTGTGCGATGCACTGAAAAGATCTTAAATAATTTTAATTTATATACTACGCACAATGCCATTTTATTTAGTATTAAGAAATTAGGGGTGACAAAACTCGCGACCCGTTACCACGACACAAATTCGTTTGAGTTCCGGCGGAGGTCTATCGAGCTTGGATCATTATCTGGTCAACCTGATAAGACACGATAAAATTTGGGTCGAGTTTCCCCAATAACTTTAATATTCTAATTATTACTAATTGTAATAATTTATTTGAAAATATTGGAGTTAATTGATCTAGGGGAAGAAATTTAATTGAAGAAGAGTTTGAAAACATATAGCCTAGTCACTTAGAGGGGAATGTTGATTAGGTAATTTTAAACAAAATATTGATTGATAATTTGAAAGAATTTCGTTTAATGACTATGTATTATATTCTAAACCTTCGTTGTGACCTATTTTTTATATGTATGTTTCTTTGTTCATCTATTATGTGAATAGCTTTGTTCATCCATTATATATGTGAATTGAGATTAATGGGGTACCTGCAAATAATTGTGCTTTTAGAGAAATGATTTGAATTGATTTTTGTGCACAAATTAGAATTTAGTAGTGTCTGAAAATAAAGTGATTTTAAAGTCAAAAGTTGGTATAAGTTGCGTGTCGACAACTTCTCATAATCAAATTTTACACTCCTAAATTCATTCTTCATAACAAAAATAACAATAACAAAATTCAACAGAAAAACCTCTATTCTAAGAATTCGGAGGACCTATCAAAAGAAAAATAGGAAGTGTCTTGAAGATTAATATTGCTAAGTTAACACGTCTGAAAAGGACTATAAATGTATTGGTAAAAACCTTAAAATTATTGAAGAAAATAACTGAAAACATGTTAAGTTGCTCCCACGTGATGCACAATATCTAGTTTTTACAGATAACATACGGTAGGGCGCGCGGGCAGTTGGACCGCACGTACCAAATTAAATATTTATAATTCCGATTTCCCAACTCTACAAGCAGAGCGGTAAGTCAGGTCGAACCCACAGAGAATGGTAGTCTAGTGTTATCTTAATAAATCAAGCGATTATGAAATCTAAATAAAAGTAGAAACAAACAATGAAAGCAATAAAAATAGTTTACAAACTACTAAACTAGATAACCCAAAACAACTAAACACTTAAAGATTCAATTATCACAAGAACAAAAGATAATTAGAATGAGTTTTTGGTTTTTCGTATAAATTTAAGGAATCTATCCTTGATCTAGTATCCCTTTGGCTTCAATTATTATCTAACTATTGTTGATGCCCAACCCGATACAACTCAAGTCCCTATCCCACGAATTACTAAGTCTGTTCTAGCAATCGTGTTATCTCTTACGTTTAGCTAATCGAAAGTCTGCTCTTCGACTAGCCCTATCCAATTAAACCAATCAAATCAATAAAACACCAAGATAACGGAATAGATTCGACTTGAACCTCGAAAGCTCGGGTTTAGAGGTCGAATTCTACAATATCACCAACGACATCATTCGTTGTTCGCTACTGGGGGAATCAGAGAACCTACTATTACGGATAGAGATCTCTAATTCTAGCAACACATCTACACACTCCCTAGAGGGTGATCAATCCAATAAAAAGCATGTAAACATGAATCAATACCAGCAAATAATGTAGAACACTTGAAATTGCATTAGAAATGTAACATCAACTAGCAATAGTTACATAATCATTGTCACTCAAAGTTCAACTTATGATCAAGGGTAGAAATAGAGGTGCTACTCACCCACTAATACTAAAACTAACAGAAATTCAATGTAAAAGCTAAGAAACATGATAAATATAAAGATGAAACCAAAAATCTTGATTGGGGAAGAAGATTCTTCAATCCTTTGCCCAATCTCCCTTCTTGGTGGTCTTGATGGCTAGAAATGGCTATTAGATATGTCCCAAGATAGGTCAAATTCGAAATGGAACTTATATATATAAGGGAAGAGTTGTCACTTAGATTTTAGGCAAAACCGCATCACAATTTTAAAACAGGGTGAATAATCTCGGCTGAGATTCAGGTGTGTCTCGGTCGAGACGAAGCAACGAGGGTTTTATGCTTTTTGGCTCGAAGGCTGAGGGGAATTCAGGGCTTTGTTAGGGTTTGGCTCATCTCGGCCGAGATTTGGGTTTCATCTCGGCCGAGATCTTGATCTCTTGAAATTTTTTCTTTTTCCTGGAACATCATCTCGGCCAAGATGCATTGCCCGTCTCGGCCGAGATCTTCAACTCTTCAAAACTTCAAGTCATCTCGACCGAGATTTGTAACTTGTCTCGGCCGAGATCTTCCTTTAGCCTTGTCCTTTGTTGCTTCGATCGATCCATTGGCTCTACGATCTTTTAATGCTCTTTTTCGATCCATTTGTACCTGTTTTAACATAAAAACGAACCAACAACATTATTTTGCCCAATGAGAATTAAATGCACAAAATACATGTGAAATTGAACACAAACATCACTAAATTGACACTTAAAGCGTCCTAAAGTGTGTGCACAAACACGTGTACCAATATAATTAAAATATCTTAAACTTAATGCATAAAAAATAATATTGTATGACAGAAACACAGTACCACATTTTTATACAGATAAGTAGTAATTTTTATCCTAAAGTTTGTGTGAGCTAAATAAGCTAAATCACATTCTTAAGGACTAAATTGTATTCATTGAAAAGGCCTAGGGACTGATGTGCAAATGATAAAGAGTTGAGTTCTTAAGAATGATAACTAACTTTCAAATGAAGTCAGCAACGGTTTTAAAGAGGAAACAGTAGCAGTTTTGTTCAGAAGCAGCTGTGAAGATCAAAACTCAGTGTATAACTTCTTGTAAAAGTTGTTACAATTTAGTTCACTTCTTGATCAGTTTATTCAGTCAGTTTTGCATAAGAGAAGTAGTTTTAGATGAACACTAGTTAGAGAGTTCATAACTAGAAGTGAAGAGTAGAGAAGGGGTGGAAATACGATATTGAATACATCATTTTCTGGTATGATCTCCTTACTCTTGTCTTGTATTCGTGTAGCGTTTTTCTAGTGGATCAATAAAGGAGATTTGCTTGGTTGTGCCGTGGATGTAGATTTCATCATTTGAAATCGAACCACGTATATTGGTGTCTTGTTTGCAAGGTATTTGATTCTTGGTGTGGGTGAGTTTTAGTTCATCAATTGAGTTATTGTGTGTGATTAAGTTGATTGTCTTGATTGTCTTAACAAATTGGTGCCGTATGTGGAAAACCAACACAATGGGATCGGCAAGATTTGATGTTGAGAAGTTCTGTGGGATCAGATTTTGGACTATGGAGGATTAAGATGAAAGCTCTTATGGTTCAACAAGGGATTGCACAGGCTTTGGATGGTGAGAATAAAATACCTGCTGCTTTGAAGCTTGAAGAAAAACAGCTTATACTTGATAAATTACACAGCACATTGATCTTATGTCTAGGGAATAAGGTACTCAGAGAAGTGGCAAATGACACTACAGCCAATGATATTTGGGCAAAACTGGATAAGCTCTACATGGTAAATTGCAAATAGACTTTACATGAAACAAAGGCTCGGTGCCTTCAAAATGATGGATGAAAAAGGGATAATTGATGAGTTTAACAAGATCCTTGATGGTCTTGAAAATATTGATGTGAAATTAGAGGATGAAGACAAGACCTTAGTCTTGCTAAGTGCTCTCCCAAAGACTTACGAAAACTTCAAGGATGTTATCTTGTTCGGAAGACAAAGCAAGATAACTTTGAATGAAGTGGAATCTGCTCCCAATTCTAAAGAACTGTAGAAAGGGGTTGACTTAAGTCATCAAGAACAGTCCGGTGAGGGGTTGATGATCAAACAGACTGGTGGCAAGAAGTTTCAAAAGTTTAAAGGGAGACAGCAATGGAAGAAACATGAGAGCAACACATCTGCAGATGGAGAAACCAAGAAATGCTTCAAGTGTCTTGTACTTGGACATCTAGCAAAGGATTGTCCCAAGAAAGCTAAGGCAACCAAGGGAAAGCTCAGAATCAAAAGAACATAAATGTCAAAGGCAAGAATATTGTAGACATAGTAGAGGCCACTGATGGTTATGAGTCAGGTGAAGTCCTAACTATTTCAACTAATGTTGTTACATCTGAATGGGTTTTGGACTCAGGCTGCTCATTTCATATTTGTCCCATAAAAGAATGGGTTTATCATTTTAAACATCAGAATGGAGGTTCTACTCTTCTAGGAAATTATCTTGAATGCAAAATGAATGGTATAGGCTCTGTTAGAATTCAAGTGCATGATGGTGTTGTTGGGATTTTAGATAATGTCAAATATGTTCCACAGTTGAAAAGAAATTGATATCTCTTGAAATGCTTGATACTATAGGTTATAAGTTTTATTCATAGAATGATAATATCATAGTTTCTAAGGGATCAAAGATTGTGATTAAGGCTGTAAAGAAAAATGAATTATACTTCATTCTTGGTAGCACAGTGGTTGGAGAATCATCTAATACAGTTAGTGCAAACAAGACATCTTTGTGGCATAAAAAGACTTGCACACATAAGTGAGAAAGGTTTGCATGAGCTAAGCAAACAAGGTCTCTTATGTGGAGATAGCATCTCACACATGGAACTGTGTGAACACTGTGTATATGGGAAAGCAAACAGGTTGAAATGTGGACAGTCAAAGCACACTACATAGGATAAACTGGACTATATCCACTCAGATTGTGGGGACCAGCAAAGATTCAGACTATGAGTGCTGGAAGGTATTTTCTAACCATTATCGATGATTTCTCAAGAAAATTATGGGTGTATGTTCTCAAAGCTAAGAGTGAAGCTTTCACCAAGTTCAAAGAATGGCTAGTTGAAACAGATTATTTAACTGGTAGAAGAGAAAAGCATTTGAGAACAGATAATGGTTTAGAATATGTGTCAGAGGAATTCAACCAATTCTGCAAACAAAGAGGATCATTAGACACAACATTGTACGAGGAACACCTCAGCAAAATGGATTAGCTAAGAGGATGAATAGAACAATGCTTGAGAGAGTAAGGTGCATGATTTCAAGTTCTGGTGTTTCAGACTTACTAGGGAGAAGTTGTTACAACAGCTTGTTATCTAATCAACAGATCACCATCTACTGCATTAGACTTTAAAACTCATGAAGATATCTAGAATAGTTCACCAGCATCTTATTCAGATCTCAGAGTGTTCGGATGTTTGGCTTTTGCTCATATATGACAGTTGAAGTTAGAACCTAGAGCAATCAAGTGCATGTTCCCGGGTTATCCGAAGGGTGTCAAAGGCTATAAGTTGTGGTGCATAGAACCAGGGAATCAGAAATGCATCATTAGCATAGATGTGGTGTTCAATGAGAACATTATGCCCTTGAAGAAATCTGAATTGGGAGAAAGCTCAAATTCTAACAGAACAAGAACACAACTAGAGGTGGAGCCAGAGAGATTGACAACTGCTATTAATCCTAAAGAAGAAGGAGATGATACAAAACATTATAGTAGCCATCAGTTGGTAAGAGATAGGCAAAGGAGACAAATTCATCCACCTAACAGATATGGTCATGCAGACATGGTCTCTTATGCCTTGTATACAAGAGAAGAAATGGAGTGTCATGAACCAACAACTTATACAGATGCTATAAGTTGTGAAGAGAAAGACAAATGGGTTGTGGCAATGGAAGAAGAATTGTTATAATTGGAGAAGAATAAGGCATGGGAGGTTGTAGATAAGCCAAGGAAGCAGAAGCTTGTTGGATGTAGGTGGATCTACAAGAAGAAGTCTAATAATGATGGAAGTATCGGGTATAAAGCTAGGCTTGTTGCTAAGGGATTTACACAGAAAGAAGGAATATATTACACTAAGATATTCTCTCCATTTGTTAAACATTGCTTAATGAGAATATTACTGGCCATTGTAGCTCAATTTGATTTGGAATTGCATCAGATCGATGTCACAGAAGCTTTCTTACATGGAGAGTTAAGAGAAAATATTTATATGAAGATTCCAGAGGGATTTCATGTGGAGAATGCAGATGACAAAGCTCGTTTCCTTAGGAAATCATGGTATGGACTTAAATAAAGTCCAAGACAGTGGTATCTTAGATTTGATGAGTTCATGATCAGAGTTGGATTCTCAAGGAGCAGATATGATTGTTGTGTTTATTTCAGACAAGAAGAAGACACATCTCAGTTATATCTTCTATTATACGTATATGACATGATGTTGGCTAGTAAGACTCTAGCTGGTATTAAGAAGATCAAGAAGCTACTGAAAGCTGAGTTTGAAATGAAAGACTTAAGTGAAGCTAAGAAAATTCTAGGTATGGATATCAAGAGAGATAGAAAGCTAGAAAAGCGTTTATGTCACACAGGTCATATCTTAACAAAGTGTTGAAGAGGTTCAACATGAATATGTGCAAAACAATGAATACTCCATTGGGACAGCACAAGAAGCTTTCACTGCAGCAATGTCCCAAGTCATATCAAGACAAATTCAAGATGCAAAGAGTGTCATATGCTAGTGCAGTAGATAGCATAATGTATGTGCAAAAGGAGTGATTAATTAGTTTAATATTTAGCTTAGCCGGATATTTAGTTAGTACAATTAGTTTCTTAACTGGTTTCTAATAACCGTATTAACACCCTCATATAAATGAGAGATAGAACACTAAGAGAACAATCTTCTTCATTTATATCTTTCGTAAACTTGATTCAATACAAACCTTCCAGTTTTGTTTCATGAATCTTTACATGGTATCAGTTACCACATCTATCCATTCCGCCTGCGACTAAATTCGTTGTTGTTCATTCCGATTGGGAAGTTTTTCCTTAATTTTCATCCCTATTCGTTTTTGTTCCTCATTGGGATGATTTTTCCCCAATTTGTCGTTTAATTCGATTTCATTTTCAATCTCTTTGAGTTCTTTGTGATTAATTGGGACGAATTTCCCCAATTTTTGTTCGTTAATTCCCCTCAATTTCGATTCCAAATTCTTCAAAAAAAAATCTCTAATTCGCCAATGGTAACAGAATTGAATCCTACACTCAATCCATTCTCCCCTCTTGCCCTAAGCCCCAATTACAATCTGACAGTCCCGATTGTGCTCGATCCCTTCACAGGATTGAATTTCCTTTCTTGGAGCCATGCGGTAAAGAGAGCACTCAGTGTCAAGAATAAAGTGGCGTTGATTGATGGTAGTCTGCCTTCTCAGATCATTTTTGGTGATCCTACTGTTCTTTTCGCTTGGACACGCGCAAACGACCTTGTTCTGATGTCGATACTCAATTCCATACATGCTGATATAAAGAAGTCTCTCGAGTTATTCACTATTGCCAAAGATTGTGGGACGAGCTGAATCTCAGGTACACTCGTTCCGGTAGTACTCGTGTTTACCACTTAGAAAAGTCTCTTAGTTCAATTGTCAACGGATCGAAGTCCTTAGTTATCTATTACAACTCTTTCAAGGCTTTATGGGACGAATATATTAGCTACAGACCTGTCTTGACTTGTTCTTGTGGCCTTTGCACCTGTGATCTGTCTAAACTTGCTAACCAATTACAAGAGAAGGATTATGCCATGAAATTCTTGACTGGACTGGATGAGTCGTATTCAGTTGTTAGAAGTCAGTTATTGATGCAAGATCCCCTACCCTCCTTGAATAAGATTTACTCAATTCTATTGAAAGAAGAATCACAACGTGAGTTGAATGGTTTTCTGCCTTCTATTGAAACTGATGCAGTGGCTATGTTAGCAAAGAACACTAACTTCTATAAGGATAAAAAGAATCCTATGTTCTGTTCTCACTGTGAACAACCTGGCCATACGATTGATAGGTATTTTCAAATAATTGGGTACCCCTCCCCCCTCCCGATTGGAGAGGACCCAAAGGAAAGAAAGGGAAATCTGATTCCAGTTCTAACAATGCCAATTCTACAACCTTTGCAAATTCCACAGCAAATCCAATAATGAATCAAACCATGCTGATAATTTTGTGGTTACTAATCCTCTGTTTTCCCGAGATATGTTTGAACAGTTTTTTACCTTTGCAAAGAACCAGAAAAACTCTGTTAGCTCTGCTTCACCTTACTTAGCTACTGGTGTATTTGTACAAGCTTCCACTTCTTCCACTTCAGGTAAAACTGAAGGTGAGAGTTGTTTAAATTCTATTCCTGTCAGCCATTCCTCCTGGACACTGGACACAGGAGCAATAGACCATATGGTACATGATACTTCCCTTTTTTCTACTGTGTCAAGACCAGTGAACATTACAGTTAAATTACCAAATAATGCTATAACAACAACTTTAATTGGTGATGTAACTTTAAACAATGATTTAATCTTGCAAGATGTGTTGTATGTTCCAGATTTTACATACAATTTATTGTCAATTTCACACTTGACTAAGTATTCTAACTACACTGTGAGTTTCCTATCCTCACATTGTGTCTTGCAGGACAATCACACAAAGAAGATGATTGGTTTTGCTGAGCAAGATGGAGGCTTTTATTACTTGAAAACTTCAAACCCTGTAAACATTTGTGTTGTTAATTATGTTGTCAATACTGTTTATTCATATGGTGTGTGGCATAGTAGGCTAGGGCATATTTCTCCTAAAAACATGGCCCTCATACCCAATTTAGTTGTAAAGAAAACTGCCATAGACAATAATGATTGTTTCATTTGTCCTTTACCAAAACAGAAGAAGAATCATTTCCTATTTCACAATCTGTCTCTACTGCTGCTTTTGACTTAGTTCATATAGATTTTTGGGGACCTTTTAGTATTGTTTCCATTGATGGTGCAAAGTACTTCTTAACCATAGTTGATGACTATAGTAGATGTACTTGGATTTATATGTTGAAGGCAAAGTCTGATGTAAGAGCTTCCTTGGATAATTTCTATAACATGGTGCACACACAATTTGATAAGAAAATCAAAGTCATAAGAAGTGATAATGGCACATAGTTTCACTTACCAGACTTTTACCACAAATATGGTATTTTACATAAAAACTCTTGTATAGAAATACCACAACAAAATGGTATTGTTGAAAGAAAGCATCAACATCTTTTACAAGTTGCTAGGTCATTACTTTTCCAATCTGCACTACCTTTGAAGTATTGGAGCTTTACATCATGACTGTTGCACACATCATCAATAGAACACCTTCTAGTGTCTTTGCAAACCTAACCCCTTATGAAAAACTCTACCAAAAACAACCCATTTACAATCATTTGAGAGTGTTTGGTTGCTTGTGTTTTGGTAGTACTTTAACTGTTCATAGACATAAGTTTGATCCAAGGGCCACTAAATGTGTCTTTCTTGGATACCCTTTAGGTACAAAGGGGTACAGGTTATTAGATTTAAGCACTGGAAAAATCTTTACAACTAGAAATGTTAAATTTTTTGAACATATTTTTCCATATTTTGACAAAGCTGCTACAAACAAATTGATTGATGAATTGTCTGTGGCAAATACTTTTGAACATTCTGCTAATGACATTTTGCTTGATACAACTGCTTTTTTTGATGGTAACACTACTCCATCCACTCATAACTCTGCTCCTGTTGACACAATATTGCATGATGAACTTGAACAAGAAATCATTGAATCAGCTGATGTTGTTCATGACCAATCTGCTGTCACAAACACCTCTGCTGACCCATTAATTTCTAATGATCATCATGACAATACTGAACATCACAGGAAATCAGGTGGGCAGAAAGTTCCGCCTGCATACCTTAGCTTATATCATACTACTCTACCATCCTCTCTAGAACACAAACCTGCTTCTGTCAACACAACAATTAGATACCCCATATCTGATTATATTTTTATTGCTAGGCTATCTGATAATCATAGAGCCTTCACAACTTCTATATCCCATATAACAGAACCTAAAACTTACACACAAGCTAGCAAAGATATTAATTGCCAGAAAGCAATGGATCTTAAGGTTAGTGCTCTAGAGAGAACAAATACTTGGACTTCAGTACCATTTCCACCAAACAAACACACTATTGGTTGCAAATGGGTATATAAAGTAAAGTACAAACCAGATGGTACCATAGAAAGGTACAAAGCTAGACTAGTAGCCAAAGGCTACACCTAACAAGAAGGGTTGGATTACTTTGACACATTCTCTCATGTTGCTATGATAACAACAGTTAGAATATTACTTTCAATTGTTGTAATAGAGAACTAGCATATACATCAATGTGATGTAAACAACGCCTTCCTACATGGAGACTTAATTGAAGAGGGTATACATGATACCTCCACCAGGTTACTGCAAACCAGGTGATAATAGAGTATGCAAGCTTAACAAATCATTGTATGGCATAAAACAGGCATCAAAACAATGGTTTGATAAGCTCTCAGAAACTCTAATAAGTTTTGGTTATATTCAATCAAAAGCTTACACATCCTTGTTTACAAAGAAGACAGGTAATAACTTCACAGTTCTATTGTGTTATGTGGATGATATCATCCTTTCAGGTAACAGTTTAGATGAGATATCTAAAGTCAAATCCTTTTTTCATGAAAAGTTTACAATCAAAGATTTAGGGGTCTTAAAGTACATACTTGCCATTGAAGTGGCTAGGTCTAAAGTTGGACTCCACTTATGCCAAAGAAAATATACTTTGGATCTCCTTAATCAAACAGGATACTTAAATAGCAAACCTTGAAATACTCTCATGGATTCAAAACAAAGTTTTACAAACTACACAACTTCTACTCTAGCTGATGCATCTCTTTACAGAAAACTTGTGGGATAGTTGCTATATCTTACGGCTACAAGACCTGACATATCCTATGCTATACAAACATTATCACAGTTTATGAACAAACCAAAAAGTGCTCATCCATCTGTTGTTCATAGGGTCTTAAGGTACCTTAGGACCACTATCAGACAAGGCATTTTTTATCCTTCAAACACTAACTACAAACTGCAAGCCTTCACATATTCCGATTGGGCTCGATGTGAAGAAACAAGACGAAGCATCACCGGTTACACCATATACTTGCGTGATTCATTAATATCTTGGAAGTCTAAAAAGAAATCCACCTTCAGCAAGTCTTCAGCAAAGGCAAAATATAGAGCAATGGGCTCAACAACTTCAGAAATCCAGTGGGTGACATACATTCTGCATGATCTTGGAGTACAATTCAGGAAACCAGTTATAGTCTACACAGACAGCAAGGCAGCTTATAGATTGCTCACAACCCCGTCCTACACAAAAAGACAAAGCACATTCAGATATATTAACATTACACGAGAGAAAAGATCAAAGAAAGCCTACTCAAAATCATATAAATCCCAACAGACAAAAACTTGGCAGATCTACTTACAAAGCCACTGCCACCAACTCCCTATTAAGAATTGAAGTCCACAATGGGATTGTTAAAGATCCACTTCCATTTTGAGGGGGGGTGGGGGTGGGGGGGGGGGTAAAAGGAGCGATTAATTAGCTGGATATTTAGTTAGCGCAATTAGTTTCTTAACTGGCTTCTAATAACCGTATTAACACCCTCATATAAAATAGAACACTAAGAGAACAATCTTCTTCATTTGTATCTTTCGTAAACTTGATTCAATATAAACCTTCCAGTTTTGTTTCATGAATCTTTACAGTATGCTATGGTTGGTGTAAACCAGATCCTGCATATGCTATGAGTATTGTCAACAGGTATATGGGAAATCCTGGAAATGCTCATTAGGAGTTTGTGAAGTGGGTCTTGAGGTACATCAAGGGATCAGATAATAGAGGTTTATGCTTTGAGAAGCAGGATAAATCAAGTGCTCCACTTGTTGGGTTTGTAGATGTTGATTATGCAGCTAACCTTGATACAAGAAAGTCAATTACAAGTTACGTTTTTTCATTATTTGGAACTGTTGTAAGCTGGAGGACAACACATCAGTCAGTAGTTGCATTATCTACTACAGAATCTGAATATGCTATACTCGCTGATGCTATAATGGAGGCTCTATGGATGAAAGGTATAGTGAGTGAGTTTGGAGTAGAACAGAAAAGTGTGACAGTTTTCTACAATCAAAGTGTCATTCATTTGGCAAAACTTCAGGGGTATCATGAGAAAACTAAACATATAGATGTGAAACTACATTTTGTAAGGGATGTGGTTACAAAAGGCAAAGTGAAGGTTGCCAAGATTTCAACTAATTTGAATCTAGCAGGAAATTTCACAAAAGTTTTACATATTGCTAAGTTTGAGTTGTGTTTGATCTGGTTAACTTGAAAATAGTTGGTGTTTTTTTAGAAAGACAGAGGATGCACAGAAGATAAAGTGTATACAGCTTGTAGTTGATGATTTGGATTTAAGGTGGAGATTTTTTAGCTAAACAAGCTAAAATCACATTCTTAAGGACTAAAGCGTATTCATTTAAAAGGCCCAGGGACTAATGTGCAAATGATAAATAGTTAAGCTATTAAGAATGATAACTAACTTTTCAAAAGAAGTCAGCAATGGTTTCAAAGAGGAAATAGTAGCAGTTTTGTTCAGAAGCAGCTGTGAGATCAAAACTCAGTGTATAACTTCTTGTAAAAGCTATTACAATTTAGTTCTCTTCTTGATCAGTTTATTCGGTCAGTTTTGCATAAGAGAAGTCAGTTTTAGATGAGCACTAGTTACAGAGTTCATAGCTAGAAGAGAGAAGTAGAGAAGGGAAGAAATAGGAGATTGAATACATCATTTTCTGGTGTGATCTCCTTACTCTTGTCTTGTAATTCTTGTAACATTTTTCTAGTGGATCAATAAAGGAGATATGCTTGGTTGTGCCGTGGATGTAGATTTCATCATTTGAAATCGAACCACGTATATTGGTGTCTTGTTTGCAAGTGTTTGATTCTTGGTGTGGATGAGTTTTAATTCATCAATTGAGTTGTGTGTGATTAAGTTGATCATCTTGATTATCTTAACAGTTTGTTATTACACATTTATTAAAATGTAAATACTTAATTAACTAAATGCATATTTTTTAGGGTGAACTGGAACTAGATTTTCGGTCATGATTAAAAATTAGAAATAAAAATTTAGTTGCACTACAAAACTTTTTTAAAAGCAAATAGAAAAATAAAAATAAAAAACCCAAAAAAAAAAGAAAGAACATGCAAAGTAGGATTGCAACAACTTCACAGGTTTGGCGAAGTGTGGGTGAAAATCATATTTGTTGTGCAAAATGTAATTTCATTAGCTTGCCATGGTTTCCGATTTCACTCAACTGATGAAGAACTCATTACCTTCTATTTAGCTTCCATAGTCTTCAATGGCACCTTTTGTAGTGTTGAAATTGTTGAAGTTTATCTCAACATATATATGTTTTCTTCATCTTAACTCTCATGTGCGTATGGGTGTGAGAGAGAGGAGGGGGGACTGTGATCTTTATATGATTCTTAATTTTGTCTAGAGTATCATTTGTTAAGCTCAATATTTTGTATCATTTACTGCAATAATTTCTTTATGCGATTAGAGGGTTTTGAATTATTTATTGATCCTCTCATTCTCATTATATATGATATTCAACAACTGAAAAGTAACAAAATTCTTTAGCCCTTTCACATTTCCTGCAACAAAATCTAAATATCTTCCCGAACATCAGCCTTATGGTGGTTGCGCATGAGCAATGACTGCAAATCATTATTCCAACAAATTATATTAAAAAAAACATGGATTAAACTATGTAGTTTCTTCAATCTG
Source organism: Ajuga chamaepitys (assembly GCA_958295605.1). Lineage (NCBI taxonomy): Eukaryota > Viridiplantae > Streptophyta > Magnoliopsida > Lamiales > Lamiaceae > Ajuga > Ajuga chamaepitys. Next base: position 8,329,236 of record OY282500.1, on the reverse strand, counting down.
AATCTAGTTGCAAAGAATTGATGAAGGGATAATTCATTCATTTTACTGCAAGGCAAGTTAGTTTACCAAGATTAGTCATGTAGACAGCAACATTGGATTCCTCAACAATCTTGATCAATCTCGAGAGCATCTGACCTAATTTTTTTGCTGGAAACAGTGCAGAAAGTCGTATTCAGCGAAGGATCAGACAGTAAGAGCTTTTAAACTAACAAAATATTAAGTACTTCCCGGATCGATATCATGAATGTAGGGACTACTGCTTCAAGATTATTGTTGAAACAAAGAAGATAGCAAATAAAAGTGATTCACGTTCGATACCTTAACCATGGTATTCTAGAGCTTCTTTTTCCGAGCTATGCCACATTAACATTTGCATATTAATGCCTCAAAGATGATTGTCGGTTGTTGATCCTCCTACGTTCGTGACTTCTACTTGTGTTACTTCTCAAAACCATGCTACTCGTGTTACTTCTCATAACCAGTGTTTTTGTGGGAAAAAGAATTGATCCAGTATTTAAACTTACACATCTAGGGCTTGATTTATTTTCGAAATAGAGGGAATATCTCAATAGATTCATCAATAATTAAATAGATTATGTCTTCCGTCAAATATTGAAAGATATCAAGTTGCTAAAATTAAGAGATTTTATTTTGTTAATTGAATTTATACACATAATAGTTCCTTATTATTAGGGAGGGATATCCTATTTTTCGAAAAAATTGGATTTGATTCAATTTTTACCATATTGGTTAGTTAAGGAAACCGTTTTCCTAATTTATCGGAGTAAAAAATGGTAGGCCAGTGGGCCAGCCATAAGTTAAAATTTACAGCCAAATCTTAAAATAAAATATTTTTTTTTTATTTTCCAAACTAGTAGGTGCAAATGGGCGGGAAAATACATTGTTTTCCAATTGTGGAAACAATACAACTTGTTATCATATATATACAGATATAGATGTTAGTTAACGGATAAATTCTCGTATAACGCGTGTAATGTCAAATATAGGTTAAAGTAATGAAGATTTTTAATTGATTCAACAAATCGCATGGAAACCGAAATAATATTATTGGACGGAAGGCAGATATTTCTGACATAAAATATGATAACTACATGTAATATGGACAGGGCATATATCCCGGCTTAAAATGTGATGATTAGATGAAGTATAATACTCCCCCCATTTCAAAAATAAGTGTCATTTTAACCTCTCTTTTTTTAAAATAAGGATTGATAAAAATGACAAATATATATCCATACAAGATCCATTTAATTTGGTATGTTTTGTGGAATAAGGAAATAATCAACTAAATTAAGTAGATTGTTTAGGGTAAGATTAGAAGAATTATGATTTTTTTATGTTAAACGACATTTATTTTGAATTTTTTTATCTTCTCTTAAACGACATTTATTTTGAAACGGGGAGAATACTTCTTCATCCATTATGCACATATTTTTTCCCACATTATAAAACATCATGATCTTTATAACTATGACTAAAAATTATGTAGATGTACAGTATAATTAGAATATTCATATATTTTTTCCTAGATTATAAAACAACATGATCTTTATAAATATGACTAGAAACTATATAGATGTACAATATAATTAGAATATATATATAACGGGAGTTAATAATGTAAATTACATTTTTCCGCCTAAATTACCATATTAATTATCTAATGCATTCTGCTATATTCTACTAAGATTATACGTTATTTGTAATCCCTATCAATAGTCCTATTCTTACGCCTCTCTCTTGATTAGTATTAATTATGGTAGTCAACTATTAGAAATCAATTAGCAGGTTACCCTTGAAAAAAAAAAAGAAATCAATTAGCAGGTTTTTTCTTTTTTCTTTTTTTGGGGGGGGGGGGGGGTGGGGGTTAATTTTAAAGCTTTAAATTTGGAAGACATGAGTGTTTGCAATTTCTTTTTTTAATCGTTTTCCAACTTATAGCTTGAGAAAAGTAATTTTGGAGTGTTTGAGAAAATATCTTCAGATTTAATAAAAGTGATTTTAATGAAATATTAAGACTATTTAAAGGGATTTAGGGGGTATTTGCAGTTGCTTTTCCTAAGTGCTTTCAGCTTATAGCTTGAGAAATCCTATTTTGTAATGTTTGCAAAGCCAGCTTCTGTTTTAAAAAAAGTGCTTCCAAGGTAAAAGCTAAAAGCAGAATTTTAATGTTTTTCTCTACTCAACGACAAATTTGTAAGCAATATGATATCTTTTAAATGACATAAGTAATTTTATACCAAACACTCCAACTTCTAGTTTTGTAAGAAGTCATTTTTTTCTCAAAAACTACCTACTTGTTAACGAGATAAACTCTAACCTATATTTATGGCCGGTTCATTGATATATTTATTTCTCAAAAGTTTGACATACCTTTCGTACAACAATAGCCTATATATTGCGGTACTGTGCAGATTAAAAAACCACGATTTCACGAGACTCTTCTTTTTCTCTCTTATATGATCAATCATCTTCTTTATAATTGTTTTTCTAAAAAAAACACAATCGCTCCGGTATTCAATATTATCACGGAGATCAATCCTTCCAAAACTAATATTATATCGGCAGCGCAATGTCTTACGAAAATTATTACTTTCTTTAAATTTTTATCTATAGATTTAGCGTGTCTTTCTAATTTTCAATTTTTATTTTGGTTTATGCTAGAATTACAATTATCCGAAGAAGAAATAAAATCTCTAGCTTTGGTGGAGATAGAAAAGTTGTTGAGAAACTTCGGAAAAAGCTTGAGAGATTACCCTCCCATGGAAGTCCCTGTAGTCCAAGATTTTGCTATTTATCAAAACAAGTATATACTTGATGAAATTCAGTATGATCGCAAGGCATTGCTTGAGGAATGTGATAAATTAGTGAGAAATCTTACAGATGAGCAGCTTCATGTTTATACCACCATCATGGATTCAGTTCAAGGGAATAACAGAGACACTTTTTTTTATATGATTATGCGGGAACTGGTAATACTTTTATGTGGAGAACACTATCTGTTGCCTTAAGATCAAGATGAGATATTGTTTTGAATGTTGCTTCAAGTGGAATTGCGTCACTATTGTTGCCAGGTGGAAGAACTGCTCATTCTAGGTTCAAAATTCCATTGAAACTGACTAAGGATACATATTGCAATATTGATAAGACAGCTCTCTTGCAGAATTGATTGTCAGGGCAAGCTTATAATATGGGATGAAGCTCCTATGGTCCATAGGCACTGTTTTGAAGCTCTAGATAGAATGTTGAAAGATATAACGAGCGATGTTAATCTACTTCGCACTGATATTATTTTGGGGGGTAAAACAGTTAAATTCTTCCCGCAGTTCCAAAAGGTAGCAGACAAGATGTAGTGCACGCAACTGTCTTCCTACATTTGGCAACATTGTACAATGCTAAGGCTCACCAAGAACATGAGGCTGCAAAACCTTGGATCAAATCCAGATAGTTCTGATATTAAGTTATTTGCAGAATGGATTTCACGCATAGGGGATGGTACACTAGGCGGTCCAAATGATGGTCTGGTTGAAATTGACATTCCAGAGGATTTGTTGTTGCAAAATAAAGGTAATCCGATAGAGACTATAGTTAAGAGTACATATTCGATGTTTGGGAAATCAAGTGATGACTCATCCTACATGGAAGGAAGAGCTATACTAGCTCCTACAAATGAAGTCATACAATCTATAAAAGAATACATGACTTCGAACATTTTTGGTGAGTGCAGAACATATTTGAGCTCGGATAGTCCATGTAATTCAGATACTGCTTCAAGCTTATTGGATGGAGTACACACAACTGAATTTTTAAATGGGGTTAAGTGTTCTGGCATACCGAATCATGAGATAAAGCTAAAGGTTGGTACACCAATTATGTTATTGCGAAATGTAGACCATTCACTCGGTTTGTGTAATGGTACTCGATTGGTCGTTACAATTCTTGGTGACCACATTATCCAAGCAAAGGTTCTTTCTGGAAGCAATGCAGGTCAAAAGGTTCTAATCCCAAGAATGACGTTGATGCCCTTTGATATTATATTACCATTTAGATTCCAAATGAGACAGTTCCTATTGATGGTTTCCTATGCAATGACCATCAACAAGAGTCAAGGTCAAGCATTTAGTCATGCTGGACTACCTCTGAAGAAACCTATTTTTAGCCACAGTCAACTATAAGTTGTCGTATCTAGAGTGACCAATAGAAAAGGGTTGAAAATCTTCATATGTGGCAAAGATGACGAAAGTAAAAATTCAACTACCAATGTTGTCTATAAGGAAGTATTTCAAATTTTGTAATATTCAACTTTTTAACTCATTTGGACTCTGATTTATTACTTCAATTTAAATTTATCTATCTATTGTTTAATTAATTTCTCGAATTTTCTTATGATGAACTTCACTATTGTACAAATTATTTATCACGTATATAGAATTGTGGTACCACACACATGATATTTGGAAACAAACGTAAATTCATATTACCTCGTGATAACATATTAGTGACTACTTAATTTAATACTTCAAAAGTATGTTAGATACACATATATGACCAGTTTCACATGTATTTGCCTCATAGTAGTATTTGTCCAATTCATTTTATAATATTTATGTTCGATGAACAGTTCCATTGTTTTTTATTTTATAAAACCAATAGAAAATGAAAATAAAATTTAATGCTTCTGTGCATCGCATGGGTCGAGTACTAGTAGCAAAATAAAAGGCAGATATTTAGAGGCGATTTTGGAACTTTTTTTAATTAAAAGTGATACATCCTGATTTAGAAATATAAAATGGGCGGGAAAATGCTACAGTTTCTAAAAATAAAGGATTTCACTTTATTATTACGTTAGATAATACAAGTATATGCTACTAAAAAAGAGATAAATAATAGTAATACTAATAATAATAAATGATTAATTATAGTGCAAGAAATTATATATATGACAAGTCAATGGAGCGACTGCCGAACGTTTGGTGGCTAAATAACCAAATATCATAAAAAGATTGACAGGGGCGGTCAACCCAGTGCAGCCACACTAGGTCCCCACTGGTTAGCGCCTATTTTTTTTTGGTTAAGTATATATGTCTATATAGTTAATAAATATATATATATATATATATAAATGTAACACCCCGATTTTTGTAGTTTTACGTAAAAGATATTTTTGAAGGGATGAGCTACATCACATATTTTGAACTTATAAAACTTGTTTGAACAGTTGAAAGACGTATTTGAAAGTAAACTAACATAAAATTTTGGAAACATATCAAATAAAACACTTTGGAAAAAAAAAATGGCGGAAGGCGTAATTCGAATAGAACTCTACAACTTGACTCAATAAATGCATAATCGAACTTCAGTAAAAATCTTTTTTTTTTACTCAACATCAACATCGGTATAAATCATATTTTGACCTTAGATAAATTTAGAAGTAACTATTTGACTCTTTGACTCCACCGCCTCCTCGTACCACAATCCAACTCCAATGGCCTGTAGAAACTGAAATATAGAATGGGGTTAGCAAGTCACAAGCTCAGTGGAACATGTTTGTCGACCTTAAATACAAATCATGCAATAATTAATGAATACATACAACACACTATAGAAATAGATGTTAGCATAGCATAGCACAACACATAGCATAGCATATAGCATGTTGCCTTATGAGCATAGCACAACACATAGCATAGCATAGAATGTAATTAACATGTTGCCTGTTGAGCATAACATAGCACAACACAAAGCATAGCATAACATAGCATATAACGTGTTACCTAGAGTCTATGGAATGTTGCGCTTAGACATTAACATCACAATCAAAGCATTTAAAATAGACAAACATGACCCATAGAATAGAAATAATCCCCACACTACTACAAAAAATGTCTAAGACTACGGTCAAAAACCATAGTTTAAGACATTCAACGATCGTGGTAGTAGGTATCGTAGTGGTAGACCTACCACCAATAACTACGGTTAACGAACCGTTGTAATTAACAATAAAGACTACGGTTGATAACCGTTGTCGTAATAGTAGCATCTACGACTACGGTATGTATGACCATGGTTGGTGATTTTCATCGACTACGGTCTGAACCGTGGTAATTAACGAGAAAGACTACGGTTGATAACCGTTGTCGTAATAGTAGCATCTAGGACTACGGTATGTATGACCATGGTTGGTGACTTTCTTAGACTACAGTCAAAGACCGTTGTCTTTTCTTTTTCATAAACCGTTGTTGTAGATGATGCTCTTTTATAGTTTTTTATATATTTTTATTTTCTTTTGTAATTTATATATATATATATATATATATATATATAACATAAATTAATATTTATGTGTGTTGTTTAATCTTCAATAACATATCACATAAGAAAGAGTCAATATTAGATTAAATAAATCCATTTATTTCTAAATATCAAAGTTACCTTACATCTCAAAGCTAGAAAAGAAAAAAAAAATTACAAATTAATTTCTCTATACTTAAATCTATTACAGTGGCGTATCTTTTCTTCTGAATCATCTTTCATTATCCTGCAAAAAACAATAACACCAAAAAGGATAGAATTAAACACAAAAAAATATTTGTCAATCCAGAATCTACAACACAAAATAGTAAAAAACATTAAGTATAAGGTCATGATTAGATATATCTAAAGTATAAAACACAAATATAAAAATTAATAAAAAAACCAACAGTATGTGCCTTTGCTGTTTTCACCTTAAAAGTCCACCTTGATCGATACATACACTATACCTTCATGAATTTCATTAATATTTAAACTTTCGAAAATATATTTAGGCCGCTAATTTTTCTAATTGTAAGAAAAGTTTTTACACGCCATAAATGTGAAACTGGTGTATTTTTATCCTAGGGTGGGAAGGAAGGAAGGATGTATTAAGTGAAAATAGATGTCGCAGAACCATATGACATTAAATGCACAACTTATTTGTTGTTCTAAAAGCTTGGAGAACAGATTTCTAAAAGAAAATACAACATCACTATCAATATATTACTGAAGTGAAGTGCATTTTCAGTATTGTCTAGTTAAATATGAAATTTCCAAAAACCTAGAGTGCATTTAACAACTTCATAAAACATTAGATACATTGGTTTAGCCCGAAAAATTAGAACTTACCTGGCCACAGTTCCAACTATTATTGTGATGTCCCCCATCTTTGTTGTCTTCGCCATTAGCCATATGTGCTTGTCATTTGTAAGTTACCAAATCAGCCCAAGAAAAACCATCATGAGAAAACAAAATCTTGTGATGTCTGTAGTCCTATTGTCCATAGCCTTCAATAGCCTCGTTCTCTTTTCCACTTAGACATGAATGAACCTATCTTGTTTTTAAATATATGTGGGATTTGAAAATTGAAAATTTAGAGTTTGGTAGAAGCTCTAGGAAGTTTTGAAAGAAATCAATTATTTGTAGGAATAGATTTGTTTCGCAACAGCGAATAAATAATTTATTTTTCATACACGATAAGGAATATACCTTACAAAAATTCACTGTAGCAAATAAACTTACGTTGGAAGTATCATACTAAATTTTCAGAATTTTTCAAGAAGCGTAAATATAGAACTAAATTTCTAAAATCGGATATGTTAAAACTGAAAATTTTGCGCAGCGGTAGAAAAAATGTTTATAAATAAAAAAATAATGATTGGATACCTTTAAACTTTTACAGTAATATAGCAGAAATGTATATAAAATACATATCCAGAATTTGGAATTTTTTAACAACGTTAAGTATATATATCAAATTTTATAAATTAGAATAGGGAAATTTTCAAATTCTGCGATGAAGTAGTATAAAAATCATATAAAATAAAATACATGTTCAATAGACTTGAAATTTTTAAGGAATATCAAAAAAAAAAATATGCATAACATGTAAAATTTCATAATTTTTGGAATTTTATAAATATGGGAACGAAATTTCAAAACAGAACACCTGGAGGAGTTGAGATTGAGAGACATTCGGCACTGGAAAATATATAGGATGATATGGATGTTATTTTTTGTTTTGAGGAAGATCAGATTGTTGGGTTGTTATTTTGACTTATGAGATGAATCCCATATATATAGGTTATATTCCTAGAGTTTAGGGCTCCTAATTGGATTAGGAAAATGTTTCTTGTTCCTTGAGTAAAAAAATCATGGGCTTGAACCTTGATTCTAGAACAAGGTCTTCAATAATAAATTATTACATAATTTAAAAATAATAATTAGACCATAAAATAATATGGAGCTCAATCTAATCATAATAATATTTTATGGGTATTACAATAAATGTTACTGAATACATTATTCTTAGTTGAGTATAATTACAATTAATTATTTTTATTATAGTTAAAATTTAATTAGATTCTTATTATTTTATTTTAAGTTTGAAAAAAAAAATGTGGATTATTATATGTAATTAAAATTAATTATAACAACTTTCTCTTTTTATTACTCCTACCATTCAATTTTATTTGTTTTTTTTTTTAATCAAGGAATTATGATATGAAAACTTGTATTTTTCCCTAGGTACATAGAAAATTGTTTCGTTAGATATTTCCCTTTAGATTTTTGTTGTTTTATTTTCATTCGGTAAAAATATATATATATATTATAATATGAAAAATTGTGTTTCCAAGTCGATGAAAATTATTTTCGCCGAAAACAAAACTGTTTTTAGTTACTTTATTTACATGGAGCAAGGAGCCATTTTTTTCCTCTTGGCACTGGACCCTTAAAATATTGGACCGGCTCTGAAGATTGCAATTATGTAATAAATTTCAAACATTTAATAAAATTATGTATTAAGTTGCAATTTTAAAAATATTACAAATAATTTTTTAAAAATGGTAAAACTCATACGTTTTCTTCAATTAACCCTTTAGAAAACCAAATGCAAGAATGTGCATAAGAAAACACATCCAATATATGGTATTTTTTTTAGGGATCCAATATATGGTGTGGAATAAGAATTAACTGTAAAATGTTATTTGAAATAGAGAAATTCAACTATAAATTAAGACACGTACATAAGATGTTTATCGGAAAATATAATGTTTACCCTGTCTCTTTGTTACACTCGATAATTATAGTGATAGTATTGTGCTTATAAAACTTTATATGGACTTGCATTACAACAATGAAGAATGATCATATGGCATTGGTAGGCTTCTTCGCATGGAGCATCTGGTGCGCTCATAACATATTTTATTTTGAAGGATAAGACTTTAGTTGGGACTTGGTTATCTGTAAAACCCTGCAGTTGATGTTTGAAATTAAACACGAAGCATTAGAGGATGGCCATGCAATTATTGGTCCAAGGACGACATGCAAGACATGGACAACCCCACCGCCTAGTTTGATGTAGATTAATTGCGACGTGGCTTGTTTCAGTAATGGAGAAATAATTAGAAAACAACTAATCTAGCAAAGAATGACATTGTAGGATCATGGTCGGATCTAGTTATGTCCGGGCCTGAGTCAAACTTCTACAATGAGGGGCCCTAAACTTACATTTTTTTATTCAATGTACAGACACGAAAAATAAAACTGAAGCATTTATAATATTCTAAATATTTATGTTAAAAAGTATAAATCAAGTATGTATAGTCAAGTTGCTCAATAACTTCTTTCTCAATCGATAACATAACATAGTTAATCCATTCAAACTTTTTGTGACGTTGTTGACCAGAAATAAGTTTTAAAGAGCTTCAACTTTGAGAGTTTATTTCTGTACTTGCTACTTGTAGGCGATGTTGTCAACAAGATTTTCTTGTAATTCTTTTATAAGTCTATTTGGTCACACCCTAGAACATGTTGTACTAATTTCCTTCCTATTTTGGAAGCTACACTAGTAGAGCAATTAAAGAAAGAAAAAAAAAAAGAGTTCTTATATGAGGCCTATGCATACGTAACATCGACCCATGTTAAGTTATTCAAAAACAATAACACCGTTGACGCAGCGAACAATCGAACCTGCATCCAACAATTTTTGCTCAGGTTCTTTTGTCGCTGGGCTACTCGTCAATGTGTAATCTATTAATGGATAAATATATATGTATATATATTAAGGCACGTAAGAAATTTTGGTTTTTTCAGGCCCGAGTTGATGGACTCTCCGCCTAAAAAGAGGTCCTGCCTTGTGTAGGATAAAAAAGGTAATGCGGTATAAAAGGGAATTTTTGGAGTTGAAGAATATGATTTTCAATTGATGATAGGAACAATTGTTTACATGTATTTATACAAGGGTATCATCCTACTAGCTAGGTTATCGAGGAGTGCTACATAAAACAAGTCAACTACATAATATCATCTTTTCATCTTGATCGTGGAATCAATTGGCTTTTGTGCGGCTTGTATCTTTGTTTATTTCCTGGCAACTTAAAGTCTCCTCCAAGTCTGTACTTCAGTTATATTAATGGGAACAACAGTGGCTTTGACTGACCGTTGAAAAGGAAAGCTTGAGCTCCAAGTTTGCTAACTTGTGCTCACATGTTGAGGTCGTTATTGGTGAATTGTCCTACCACATGTGAGCTGAGCTGGAATAGGTGCCACATAGGATAGAAAGACTTCTGCAGAGGTTGGACGTGCATGGCTTTGGATTCTTGATCTGACAACATTATGAGGCTTAACATCCCGACTCAATTCAAGTTGGGCTAAGGAAGCCACTTGGAGTTTGCTCCTGATCCTAGTGAAGAATTGATTGCTGAGAGGTATAGTTGGGATATCTGTAATTTGATCCTGACATGTAGCACTTGTAATCTTTTAAATGATATTTCATCCCTGAAAAAATGGAGATGAAGTTCTATATGCTTAGTTCTAGCATGTAAAACTGGATTAGAAGTAAAAGAGATAGAGCTTAATTAAGTTATCTACCCATGCAGTAAGATTTTTGTCCATAGGAACATATAATTCATGATCAAGAGATTGTAGCCATTTAATTTCGGATATAAGATGTGCAAGGCTTTTGTATTCAAATCATGTACTAGATCTGGAAACACTTTGTCGTTTCTTGGATTTACAGGAAACAAGATTACAACCAAGAAACACATAGAACCCTGTTATGGACTTTCTGTCATTAATGTCAGTAACCTAATCAGAATCACTGAAACCAATCAAATGTTGGCTTCAAGATTATTGAATATGCAAGTCATGGTCATATGTTCCTGCCAAGTACCTTTAGATTCTTTTTACAAATTTCCAACTGGTGTCAAGATGAGCTGAAATCGATTGGTTCATCTTGTTAACACCAAATGAAATTTCAGTCTTGTGATGAGGGAATACTGCAAGCCACCAACAATAATTTTCTACAAGAAGCCATTGGAACAAGAGTTGCCATCATGCTTAGATAGTTAAGGAGAAGTTGACAGGCCCTTAGCTCCCTGCATTTATGCTGTCTTTAACAGCTCTGTAATGTTTTTCTTCTAGTTTACTGCAACCCATAGCTTGTTTTAGTACCTTCTATTCCCAGGAAATGTTGTACCTCTCCCAAATCTTTGAGTGAGAAACTACCTAGTTGCTGGATCACAACAACAATATGTTGATCATTATTTCATGATTAAAATGCCATCTGCATAGATGAATATGTAGATGACAGATGATCTCTGAAACTTAAAATACAAAGAATTGTCAGCTTTAGAGTCTTTGAAACCATAGTTCGGTAGTAATTTTTTAATTATAAGATACCAACCCCTTGAAGCATGCTTAAGGCCATAGGGGGCCTTAGATAGCTTACAAACCAGCTCACTTCCAATTTTTGGCTTAAATTCAAAGCCAAGAGGTTACTTCATGTATATAGCCTTCTTTAATTATCCATGGAGAAAGGCATTGTCCAAATCCAAATACCTTATTGACCATTCTTTTGAAACATCAATGGAGAAAACAACTCTGATGGTGGTTGGTTTAACAACAGGACTAAAGGTTTCAGAAATATTTAAACCAGTAGCTTGAGAAAATCCATGTGCTACCAATCTAGTTTTGTATCTCAAAATCTGGCCATTTGAATTTCTTTTTATCTTAAAGATCCATTTGTTCCCTACCAAGTTCTTCTTAGGGGCAAGAGGAGTGAGTGTCCAAATTCTATTTCTGATAAGAGCATCATACTTATATTCATAGCATTCTACAGTTCTTATTCAGAACAACCTCTTTAAAGGATGTTGACTCTTTCTGTTCAAGGAGATTAGAAGAGTACACTTTGGGTTTATTTATGCCAACTTTGGATCTAGTGATCATGTGGTGAATAGGAGGTTGTTGTTGAGCAGGTAAATGGGATTGGGTAGATTGAGAGGATTGGGATTTGGTGGGTGGGGGTGGGGTGCTCTCTTATAAGTGAGCTTTGTGGACTGACTTCATGAGGTGGATTACTGTTTTGCTGAGAAACTGGTTTTCAAGTGAATCTGGATCATTAGGATGTTCTAGATAAGTGAAATTGTTGGGGGTTGGGAGGAGTGAGTAAGATTCCTTGGAAGTTGGCTAATTTTGGTACAGGGTTAATTTGGAATCGACATAAGGAAAATCTTTTTCACTAAACACAATATCTCTAGTGGTGATAACTTTCTTGTTTGGCAAAAGAACTTTATAACCTTTATATTGGTTATTGTAACCAATGAAAGTGGAAGGGGTTGATTAAATTCCAACTTAATTATGCTTATTGAAAGGTCTAACATGAGGATAACACAAGCATCTAAGGAGTCTAAGCCTGAGATAATCAAGCTTATGTTTATAAAGAAGTTCTAGAGGACTTTTGTACTTCAAAGATTTCATAGGCAATCAGAGGATAGAAAGGCATCATCGCATAAATAAACAGGTAAGTGGGAATGAGCAAGGACAGATAAACCCATCTATACTATGTGCCTGTGCTTTCTCTCGGCAACGCCATTTATAAGGACATGAAATCCGGTGTTCTTTCCACACTGTTGTAGGATAATTTTCAAGCCCAAAACGTCACCACCCTCATTACATTGAAGACACTTTAGTTTGGCACCAAGTTGGTGCTCAAGCAAACTCTTAAAACTAAGAAATGTTGTCGTGACTTCACTCTTGAGTTTTAACAAATAAATTTGTGAACTTAGTACAGTGATCGATGAAACTGATGTAGTAAATAAAACCATTTCTCGATTTAGTTGGTGTAGAACCCATAAAACCATTTCTTGGTTTAGTTGTTGTAGAACCCTACATATCACCATGGACCAACTGGAATGGCAATGTGTAAACAATAGAGGATTCTGGAAGGGGTGATTTGTGACATTTAGCTGAATTGCAGGATTGACAAAGGAATCCATAGATTCTTTCATTGAACTTGGAAGATTACAATCTTGCAAAGCCCTTTTTATAATATCATAGCTACTGTAACCTAATCTTTGTTGCCATATCTAGATCAGGGCTTTTGCTTAGGGAAACAAAAAGTTCATTGCAATTTAAACTAGAAGACTTAAACCTAGAAGATTTAAAACTTGAAGCTGGAGCAAAGGTTGATAAAGTGTGTGAGATTGAGGCTTGTCGGGGCTTGAGGTTGAAATGGTAGAGGCCATCCTTAAAAGTCCTTGGATAACACATCTTGAGCTACTTGGTCCCTAACAACACAAAGAGAAGGGAGAAATTCAAAATATATACCATTATTGTGAGAAATTTGAGAAACACTTAAGAGATTTTAGGTGATATTAGGCACATGCAACAAATTTCTTATAAGAAAGGCTCTTTGATTATGAATAGTAAGGAAAGTATTACCAATGTGAGTTATAAACTCATCAACTTTATTTCCCATCTGAGTTATAAGCAGTTTGCTTTAAATATTATGAATGTTATATATATTTATTGCATAATGTTTGAATACTTTACATTGTAGATAATGTGGTGTGTAGTAGATCACAGAAGATCACATTGTTGGTTCCTTGTAATAAGTATAAAGATTCATAACTTAGATGGAGTTGAACAATTCATTCGTAGAAGTTGATGTGTAAGGCTCAGATTGGTTTGTCTTGACCAAGAGATTACACTAGTGCATTCGTTGCCCTGAATTGGACCAACAACGAGAGAATTTTTCTAGACTGACTTGAAGGAAAAATTGGATCTCAATGGTTATTGTTTTCTTAATTTCTGTCACTTAATTGGGATTGCATATAATTTATTAATGTTTCTTTGATTTATTATGGATAAAGAGTCATTGGGACTCAATACTCTATATTTTGGGCAATATTATTAATTATATGACAGATTGCTAAGTTAATACAGAATATCGTGTCTTGGTAAAACAAGTTGATTATGTCCCCTTGATGAGCTCATAATGTTTATCATATCAAACCTGTACAGTGGATTATTCCGGTATGATAATAAAGTTGAGCTATTTCTTCTCAAGGAATAAAAGATATTAATTAATTAAAGCATTCAATAGCTTAAATTAAGTAATGTGACATTGAATCTTAAGCACGGAAAAAATAACCGGGAGTCATATTTCGTAATATGGACTAGAATGGGTAGTTCAATATTAACTATATAGTGGAATGAATTAATATTAATGGGCAAGAATAATATTGATGGCTCAATATGGATATCTAGACCCATTGGGAGGTCCAATTATATTCCTCCTGAAGGTCCCTTGAGTAGCCCAATAGAAGTCCATTAACTAAAATGATAAGGATTAATTAGAAGTAGGAGATAAGGAAAGAAAAGATGTGGAAGAATCTAATTCCTAAGGGGATTAGGATTTATCCATATTTTCCTCTCCCAAGTGGGAGAGGATTTCCTAATCCTAAAAGAGGGCAGATTTCGGCCCTCCCTATAAATAGGGGACCAATCTTGGTCCTCATATGCAATAGGAGATGCATAAGTGAGTGGGTGTTTTTCTAGAAAATTAATCATTTCCTTGAGAGTTAAAAAGTTCGTTTGATTTTCCACCTAATTGGCGAGCTTGGACTTAGGGAATACTCAAGAAGATCTTTGGTTTGAAAGATTAATTCTTCTCAACGATCTCTCTCCGATTCGAAGGTAAAATACTATAATCCCTTAGTTCCGCATGTTTAGGGCCTATTGTATGATTATCTTGATTCAATTACATGAATTATATGATTTGATCGTTCATATCATTGTTGTTTGATTTTTTAAAATAGAAATTCAAATTACAACTCGAATAGATCCTTGGCACAATCCCCAATTCCCCAACAGAGATTAGAGACTTCATTGTCAACATGGTTGGATGCTCCTGTTCAGGATACCAGCTGGTATCAACTCCAATGTTAGCACCATAGTTGGGAATTTGGGTCAAGTTGAGTGAAGGATTTCTAGAATTTGGATAAATTTGAGCCTGTAGATTGTTCTTTTGGCCAGTGTATTAAGTGTTAGCCCACACACCATTTTGTTTTGAGTGTATCGTCTACCTCTACCACATTTGAAACCACTTATGTTATTTCTTCATCCATTTCTGACTCCAATGTTGTTTGCAACATAGTTGTTTGCTCTACCTTCTCCTTGATAATTGTTGATTGGAAATCTTCCTTTAGTGGTTCGAGTGACAGAGTTGACACTCATCTTGAGGCTTCAATTTTGGCAAGTGAAGGTTTGTTATTTTCAAGCCTTGACTCAAAGCTCAAGAGAATAGCTTGCAACTCAGGGATAAGGATTGGATCAAACTGGATGTTATGCCCACCATGACAACCATATTCTGAGCCTAATCCTCCAAGGATATAGAGGAATTGATCTTGTTCAGATATGGAATTTCCAGCGGAGGTTAAAATGTCAAAGCAACTCTTTATATGCCTAGAAAATCCCTCATAAGAATTCTAGTTTTCGTAAGGTTGTGCAACTGCAGTTTATGCTGCATCACCTTTGGTTTCTTCTGGCTGGAGAAGTTAACCTGAAGATTTTCCCACATTTCTTGTGATGAGTTCAATCCCACCATGAGATTAAGGATGTTGTCAGAGAGAGATGACAGAATCCAAGCTGCTAAGAGTTGATCTTGCTTTATCCAAAGAGCAAAGTTGGATTAACTTCTTCTCTAGTGGTAGTGATGTTGAATTTAATGTTTTGGTTTCTTCTCCTGTTATGTAACCTTCATGACCGTAACCTCGAATAGCAATAAAGATTTGTTGCTTCTGTATCAGGTAATTTAACTCGCCAAGCTCAAGACAGTTCAGTTGGCCTTGGAGCTAAACTATGGGAACAACTGGATTGTTTGGAACATTAGGAGTAGCAACTTTAGCAGTGGTAGTGTTAACCACTTATGCAACAGTTTCAGTAGCCACAAGGAGATATTAAAGAGAAAATCGATAGGATAAGAAGAAATAAGGGAGAGATAGTCAGAAAGATATAAAGAAGCAATGCAGTATAAAAGGGAATTTTTGGAGCTGAAGTATATGATTTTCAATTAATGACAGAAGCAACTGTTTAAATGTATTTATATAAGGGTATCATCCTACTATCTACGTTAACAACCACTACTACATAAAACAACAAAATCAACGACAAAATATCATCTTTTCATCTTGGTCGAATAGCTTTTGTGCAGCTTGTAACAGAAAGTTGTTGTTTCTTTTTTTCTTTCCTGGCAACTAAGTGTGTACTTAATTTGCACTAATGGGAACAATAGTGCCTTTGAATAGTCGTTGTAAAGGAAAGCCTGAGTTCCAAGTTTGCCGACTTGTGCTCACATGTGGAGGTTGTTGTTGGTGAGATATCCTACCACATGTGAGCTGAGCTGGAGTAGGTGCCACGTAGGATAGAAGGACTTCTTCATAGGGTGGACGTGCAGGAATTTGGATTGCTCATTCAACAATTATGAGGCTTAACAGAATTAGACTTCGATTTTGTGGTAAGAGACAATAGGGGAGATGTGCTCTTAGCAAGAGTGAAGTGCACAAGAGTAGAGGGCAGCGTAACGACCTTGGAGGGTTTGGCTATGTTATTCGTGGTTAGAAGTACGGTGGAGAGTGGGATTAATTCTCTTTGTCTAGAACGCGATTGCAAAAATCCAGTGGAAGGTTTTAAAGGAAATGAAACGCTTGATCCAGTAGCAGACTTTATTGCGGGAGATATTGTTACTATTTTTAACTCCATAGGATGTTCTATTTTCCAATATGTTCCTAGATCATCCAATATAGTGGCACACTGGCACACTTCCTAGCACACTACGAGACTGACCTTAGTCAGAATTTTTTTGGGTTGAGGAGGTGCCTTCACAAGCTAATTTTCTTGTTGCAAATGATGTAGGGTATGTTTGTTTACATATTTTTTCCGCCAGACTTGCGTTTGTGCTGAGACTTAAAATTAGGATTCTTTAGTCCACTTAATTCCAAGTCTCTCTCTCTCTCTCTCTCTCTCTCTCAATGTACTCATTACAAAAATTACTTTTTCATTATTTTTCTAGTATAATGATTGCATATTTTATAAATTTTGTCATATTTCATCCTAGAACAAACACAACATTTACATTATTATTTAGATTCGCACGTCCTAAAATGCACGCCCCAATTTATTACATCCCGCTCAATCCATAAACAAACATTCTCATAAGGATATTGCCTCATTACGATTGATGAAAAGTTTCATTACCCTAAAACTACAATAGAACAAATGTTGAAACATTATACACATTTTCTCAAGAAAAAAACATTATACACATTGAAAATTCCACAATAACTATAGTTCTAGGAATAAAACGTACAAAATGACAAAAACATATAATTATTTATAATATTTTGAGATAGAATATTTATTGCGTTAGTACTTAAAACAGCCTAATAAATATTTTTTGAGAAAAGAAAAAACAGTTTTCCTTCAAGGTAAAAAAGGAAACAAAAAGCACAGAAAGCACGGTCATTAATTGCTGTTTTACTTTCTGCTCCAAATGGGCCTTTGTTAACAGCCGAAAAAAATAATATTTTTAACATTTGAAATTTGGGCCTCTATTAACATCCCCAAAAAATCATATTTTTTACCTTTAGAATTTGGCCTCTTAACAGCCCAAATAATCAGATTCTCTACCTTCAAAATTGGGCCTCTGTGAACAGCCCAATATATTAAGAATATTTTCTACCTTCAAAATCTGGGCCTTTGAACTGCCGACATAATCATATTTTCTACCTTCAAAATCTTCTCTACCAAAACGTCTAAAACCCTGAACGCCACCACACCAGTGCAACTACCACACTACCTCTTCCTCCGACGCTGTACTTCACCCTCACTCGCCCCACAACCAGCAAGTCTCTTTGAAATGACTTTGCTCGAAGTAATAACCAAAGCTTCATCCGCTATTCAAACCCTGCCCGACCAAGAGTCCGATTACCCGATAGTGCTCAATCCGGAGCCCATTTTCCTCAAGCTAAAGCCCGAAAAAGATGAACTGCAAGATCAAAACCCTGTTAAAAAGGTTACGGGATGGGAAGTATCGCTAACGGACCTTGAACTTATCGAATTAGGGCAAAAGTTCTTCAAGAAGCTGAAGAGGAATTTGAAAAACACGAACTCGTTCGGTAAAGTTGAGTTCATGGAAATGTTTACTTCGCATTTGGAGAAAATTGCTGGTAAAGTTGGAATATCTCTTGACTTCAATAAATTAGAAGAAGGGTACGCATCTACACTAGTTGAGAAAGTGGGGAATTTTATGGGTAGAGCTGTTAATGGCTTGATTTTGGAGGGTTGTATTGGTTTGGGGACTTGGGATGTGTTGGAGAGTTTGATAGTTAGTGGGCTTATAGAACATGCATATACATCAAACTTGGTTCAAAGTTTAATCGAAAAACGAAAGTCGGATTTGATTGTTTTGTGCGTGAAACATTTGTTGGATTTACAGACTTATGATGTAATGTGCATTTTGAAGTATTTCTTGATGCTTCCTGGTGATGGATACAAGAGCTTAACTAGTGTTAGGAAGGATTGGGAGAGCCAAGCATTATTAGCAATAGAGCGAGCGAGTGGGAAGGGAGTCAGTGGGAAAGATAAGGGCTTGGCAAAGGAAGCAGCCCTCTTGGTCATGGTGGCCCATGATGGATTTTCGGTGTCCGAATTGTGCTTGCATTATCTAGTTTCATCTTCAAATCTTGATGAGGTGATTTTTTCAGCTTGTGTTAGTAAGTTGAATGGTGAGGAGATTAAGGCTTTGATTCAGTACTTGGGGAAGTGGGTGAGGAAATATGAAAGGTTTCCTCAGGTCGGGCCTTGCCCCAAGGCATCGTCTGCATTGGGCTTAAAGGTCTGCGATTGGATTCCGAATCTTGAAAATGTTGCAAAGTGTCTTGGTGTGGTTGTTGATGAGCATTTCTCTTCTCTGGTATTGCATGCGGAGTTTCATGAGCTGAGGTCTTTGGAAGAAGTTGTTGGTTCCTTGGCTGCCGAGGCAAGGATTTGTGGTTCTTTGGCGAATTTGACGGAAAGGTTGAGAATGGAACGCCAGGGTATGGATTCTGTCTTATCTTGTATTTACGTACCATGATTGCTCTTATAGTTTGTGCTTGTGCAATGAGTTCAGTAGGCTGCTTTATGTTTTATAAGTGTAATGTGAATTTTGATCTTTTGATGCTGTTCAAGTGGAGTTCAGTATTATGTTTTTTGAGTTTGATATTATTGTGTATTGTGGTGCTGCAGTAAGCACTTTCGATCTTTTCTCTATTGGAGTGGCTTATCATTGTTCCTTGCCAATGTTAATTATCGTTATGCTTTTCTAGAATTGTGACACTGACGCTTTATTCTTTGGCGGAAATGTGTGTGGGATCTTGTTGATGATACGACTTAAAATATTTCTGTCCTATTGTGGAATTATGAGGATGCTCATGCTACAGTTGAGGATTTTATGTTCTTGCCTTTACCTGTATAAAGACTTTATGAACTAAAGTTAGAATGCACTTGTCAAGATGAAACAGACATGCCAATTGTGTATAGAGACCACTTAAAACCACAGGTTGCATACAGTTCTATGGATATTACAATTAGGTGGAGACTGAAAACAAAATACCTCTGGAATAAGTTTTCTATATGTTGGATATCGTGATATAAGATAATTAATCAGCTTGTGAGACAATTTGTGGACTATTGCCAATAAAGGGTGGCTAGCTTATTAACTCTGTTTGATTTCGAGTCTGAGTAATTTTTGAACCTTGAGGTTATATTGACATAGAAGCAATGGGTGTCATTACATGTTAACAAATAAACTATGTTACTCGGACTCTCCAAATGTGGAGGAACACCGATGTCCTAGATATGCACCCGATTCAAAAAAAATTCCACCAGATGTCCTATGTGTGGAGCAGAAGCAGTTTCGCATTTTCTGGTTCTATTGGAGAGTTGGACTGTTGGAGACGATGTGAGAATCCCCAGATAGCACAAAATATGCTTTTAGGGTTACGCTTTTCATTTTTCTTTGCTTTTTTTTTTCTTTTAATTTTTCAGTTTTTCTGCCTAGAGATATTGGTTATCTATAATAGAAATCTTAGGGGTAAGCACTTCATTTTCAACTGTTGACAAATTAAATCACAAAAAGTTCAGAGAATTTGATAAATTATATGACAATGTTAACGATAGACGTGTCCCTGTACCCATATTCTATTTCAGATCCTTTTTATCCACGTCCATGTGTCCTTAATTTTGGAAGCTTAAGGATCCAACTTCTGTACATGCACCCCCGTTGGACACCCAGTCCGAGTAACATAGGAAATAAACAAATATGTGAAAAAAGAAATGTATTAAGAAATTTACTTGTTTTCTGTAGTTGACCTTAGCTAAAATAGGGTTATTTTAATTTATTTATAAATAAATCACAGTGTCACAATGTGTTTGCGAGTTGTTGGAATCTGAGCAGTTCAATGCTTTGGAATGTTAGGATCCAACTAAAATGGGATCGAGGCTGGTATTTAATTTGCCATCACTAAAAGCAGGGAGGTAATATGCAATTTTGCTTATTCACACATAATGACCACATTTTTTACATGTTGCTTATGTTTTGTCGGGCTTAATTTACCTTATTTTGGTTGTTACATCAATGTCGTTTTGAGGAATATCTAACAATAATTCTCGTAAATATCTAAGAAGAAGTTGTGTATGAACTACATGGTAACTGGGATCTTTGTTCTATAATAAGGTCTGCCCCAGTGCGTCATTCTACCAATTAGGTCCTAATGTAGATTGACATGTAGTAGACAACTCAATGATTAGATGTTGAGTGAGTAATATATATTGTGATTTTATTATTGCCTGAGCAGTAGTTTTGTTTCTATTGTCAGAGGAGACATAATAAAGATTGAAATGAAGACCTCCGCAAAGTGGCTTTTCAAACCAATGGGCAATTGCTTGACGCGCTGTTCCGAAACTTTTAAGCAAAAAGACTTAATAAGGAAAACCTTGTTCTTTATTTTATTTTTTTTTAGAAAAAACTCGATTATAGTCGGTTGATGAACAGGTTGTTTTCTCACTCAAGTTTAAGAACCAAGATTTTCGTAGCTACTGGTTTGGGGGTGATTTGAGATTTACACTAGATCTTCATTGCTTTTTTTGGTATACCACAGAAAGTTTATTCATCTTAGAGCCCTATTAGAAATTTAGAACAAACATAACATACTACTAGCTTCTAAAAGCACTCTAAAGTCTTTATATATTTTTTTATGCCTGTGATCATTGTATTTCTTTTTATTCTAATTGAACACTTGTGTTTGTGGAGTGCCTATCCTTGACATAGTTGATTATTTTATCATCTCACGCCCTGCTTTACATCATACTTCTTGTTCATAGTCTATTTCATTTGCTGCAAATATGCAATCCCCTGACACTCTTCAGTACCTTTAACTAATGATTTTTCTCATGTGACTAAGCTACATACAAAACCTTATTCTTCCAAAGACACAAAGTTATGCAACTACACTGCAAATAGCCTCGTCCATTAGAAACTACCGTTTATGGTGCATGATCAGATGTGCTCACTCGAAGCTCCTTCATATCTAATTAATCTTTTCTATCCTTCCATTCTTTTCTTTGAGGCTTACTACCCAGTTTTCAATCTTATGGGAGTTGTACAATAACTTAGTAGTTAGCACCCACTCCCGTTTTTCAAATCTTCAGATCAATTTGGCATACTTGGAACTAATGCTGATCATTTTTTGCGTTAGTTATGTCTTGGATGGAATTTCTATACTAACGGGTGATGCATGTCGGACTTTTTGCAGCGTACCACCATGATTCATTGGGGAACTTCGCATTTTGAAGACTTCAATTGCAAGGTGTACTGTATCGATCTTGTTTTGGCAGAGAGATGTTATTTCCTTCAACTCTTGTGTAACCTACTTTTTTCAATCCAATTTTGATGAATTAGAAGAACATTAGTCGGTAGAAACGTATAATTTAGCACATGTTAGTGCAGGTTTTGAAGAATGGATATGAATCCAATTTTAAGGACCAAATCAAGTTTCATTCATTTTCAGTTTTTGGTGTTGTCATGTAATTTTGCGTGATCTGATCTCTTAATGCAGCTTATTATACTGTTAGCCATTACGTTACCCACCTATTTGTAAAATTTTCAAAACTACGTAGAAAGTTACTCGTGTCCACTTATGGATACATGTTGTCAATCAATTTTGTAGTTAGATGTTCAAAATGAACGCGAATTTTGTATATCAGAAGTGATGTGGCCATGGTGTGTAGGTGATGCTACTACATTTTTCAACTGTTTGATGAACCTACAGCTTAGGACTCATTATTACTGTGATGCACAATTTATAAAGGAAAAGTATACAAATTTTGCCCTTCACAGACTTTTTTTTTTATTAAAGTAGATACTTAAACTTATTAAATTAGCTGAATATTTCCTTGAAAAGTTCAAGGCAAATAAAACCCTCTAAAATATTAAAGTATTAACAAAATTTTAAGAATATTTAATACTATTTAACATACAAAAAATAACAAATTAAATGAATAAATGTTAAAAGTATAAAAGTTTAAAAAATTAACATAAAAATTTATAAAATTATTCAGTGACTCAAAAAAAAAAATCACCATCAAGGACAACTACAAACATCCAACAATTAGAAATAGTGGTAATGGGCCACTTGTTGAAAATAAAATGATACTCCCTCCGTCCCACTCTAAGTTTCCTACTTTCCTTTTTCGTACGTTTCAACTGAACTTTCCACCTCCAAAATGGTTAAAAAAGTCAAATATTAAAATCCCCACTTTTTCACTTTTATTACAAAATTGTCATAATTAAAACAGATTTTACTTCCCTAAATCTGACTTTGTTAAATTAACCCTAACCCATTAATTAACCCCACCCAAATCCTAAATCTATCAGCCCAGCCCAAATCCACATAACCCACCCATAACTTTTGATCCCTCTCATTTCTGGCTGTTCATCTCTCTCTCTTTATCATGATCGTCTCTCTCTCTCTACAAATCGTAATTCTGAAACTCCGCCGCTGCTCCCTCTCACCACTGCCCCCTCCTCCTCTCACCCAGATCTGAACCAGATCTGAGTTTTCTACCATTTCACCACCCCGTATTGTGTTTGAAACGCTCGATTTGTGATTTGGGGATGGATCTTGAATCCTCTGAATCTGAAGAGGGTTTCGTCTTCGACTCCGAAGAGTCCTTCGTTCCTGAAACTGACCCTGAAGAAGTGGATTCAAGAGCTCTCCCAACTGGGATTGAGGCGTCGAAGGTCACTTCGGATGGGTTACGAAGTCCAGAAATGCGAAGATTTATTTTCAAACTGCTGGTTGTTTGGATTCCGGCGCTCAAAAGGTTATGTACTTCGATTGGCCTATATTTCGCCACTTTCCTGTCTTTTTAGCATAAGATCTGTGAGATCTTTCGATTTGGGCTGATTTATAATGATACTGTTGATTTTTTCCTGATTTGACGCGGTTCTATGAGGCTGCATGTTGATCTGTTGATGATTTGGGATGAACCCTAATTTGTTGTTAGTCTGATGTTTATAATTTCGGATTTTTTGAAATTGAATGGGGGTGATTTTCTGAAATTGATTTTCTATGGGCTGATTGTGTCTGATTTTATGATGATTGCACAAATTATTTGACTGAAAAGCAATTGGCTAAATTGTTGCATATTTGAGCTTTTTTGATTTACTGTTGAATGCAAATTTTTTTGGAACATGACTAAAATTAGAGAACCTGTTGTTGGCTTGGGCAATTTTGAAATTTCGATTTGGGATGATTTACTGTTGAATGCACTAATTTTTGGAACATGACTGAAATTAGAGAATCTATTCTTTGCTTGGGAAATGTTGAAATTGATTTGGGATGATTTCCCAATTCTGAAATTTGTGTTTCTGCAAAATTGTGCTGATTTAGGCTGTTTTTTTTTCAATTTGAGCTGATTTGTGATGATGTTGTTGGATTTGTATGAGGTCCTGAATCGCTTACTAGCTGCACTCTACACTGTGGGTGGCTTGAATTTCAAAGTGATGTTTTGTCTGATTTTAGCTGATTGTTTCTTGCTGCCCAGTTTATCATGTCCCTGTGCTATGTGAATATATAGTGTAATTGAATATTTAGTGGTAGCCAGTCAATATAATTGAAACTGAAGCTGCCCTACACTATCTATATTGTCAACTCCAAACTGAAATTTTGGGTTGATTAAGGTAAGCTCGGGTAGCTTGAACTAGTCCAAAAGGGCTACTTCAAAGCTGCCAGCTTAACCTAGTGGGTATTTGCTTGGTCCCTGTGATGAAATTATTCTGAGGGATGAAAAAAACACAACTCCAAAAGATTTTTTTTTTTAAATTATCCATCTTTTTATTGTTCACAGTTTAAGCAAAATGAACACTTCACATGTGTTTACACTGCGAACAATAAAATCAAAAGTTGTGTCCTACCTAATTTGTTTCAAATGTAGCCCAAATCTTGTTGGAAATTGATTTGGAATTTTGGGTTTTGACTCAAAATTGACCAATTTAATTAATTCAATCCATTTGTTAAAAATGGAAACAAGTTGCAAATTCATAATCTACACTTCGAGTAGATGAATTTAATGTATTAATATGCTCAAAACCAATTTCGGGTGAATGAGATATTAATTGTCAAATATTGCAACTTAAACATGGAAGTTGAAGAGTTTG
Organism: Ajuga chamaepitys; assembly: GCA_958295605.1. NCBI lineage: Eukaryota > Viridiplantae > Streptophyta > Magnoliopsida > Lamiales > Lamiaceae > Ajuga > Ajuga chamaepitys. The sequence continues at coordinate 8,304,158 of OY282500.1, read as the reverse complement.
TGAAGTAAATATATGGGAATTGTCCCACATAGAAAAATTGGAGTAAGTGGATACTCCTTATTTAGTAGAGCACTTGATAAGTAGTTATCAAGTGTGCTCCCCTATGGTGGACCTTATGGTGGATCCTAGTGGGATTTTAGCCTTTGGCTAAAATGGACCCGAGGATGGTGCGCCCGAGCCCGGGCCCGCACGCACATGTCGCATTGAGTCGCTTTAGAGGCGCACTTCGCACGTACGCGTCGTCGCGAGGAGCTGGAGGAGCCTTAAAGTTTTGGCTAGGTGGTCCAGACGGATGGCTCACAGGTTCGTGGCGGTTCGAGTCAGGCGGTGCGGTGACGTGGACCGGTCTGGTTCGGTCAGGAACCGGGTCGGCTGTTCGGACCGGTCGAACCGGACCGGGGCAGTGGGTCGGACCGACCCGCCAGCAAACCAGTGCGACCCGTCTCCCGCCAGGGCGCGGGTCAGCCTGCGGGTGCGACCCCCCAGCGAACAGGTGGGTCCAGTCCAAAGGGTGCAACCAAGGGGTGAAGAGGTGCCTTTACAAAAGGGCACCACAACTCTTCAACATATATAAATAGGCCCCTCCACATTTTATTTCATTCATTCGAATTCACAAGTTCTTTAAGATTCAAAAAGCATTCTAAATTCTGCATTAGTAGAGTCCGAAAGTTCCGAATATCCGAGTACGTTCGCCGATAACTTCCGACTCGTAGTGCAGCGGTCTGAAGTTTTAAAGTCGTTGTATCTTGGAGGCGATTTGCTACTAAACGTATTGCACCTGAGTACGTGGCAATTTCGTCTTACGGATATAGAGTCAAACTCTAGCCTCGACTTTGTCTGTATTCTACATCTTCGTCTATACATTCACATACCAACTTATAACAGCGTAAGACGAAATTCTTTGTATATTCGGAGATGTCTTCTACTGTTTCTACTCCTTCCATCCCCGCTGCTCACGCCGAAAAACCGGCTAAATTTGCCGGAAATGATTTCAAGAGATGGCAGCAGAAAATGCTGTTCTATTTGACAACTCTCAGTCTTGCCCGTTTCTTGAGGGAAGATCCTCCTACCGTTGAAACAGGGGATAAAGAGGGAATGACTGCTTTGGACGCATGGAACCACAGTGACTTCCTGTGTCGAAATTACATTCTAAATGGATTAGACGATTCTCTTTACAATGTCTACTCCATTTTTAAAACCGCAAAAGAATTGTGATTATCGTTGGAGAAAAAGTACAAAACGGAGGATGCCGGAATGAAGAAATTCATTGTCGGACGGTTCCTCGACTTCAAAATGGTAGACTCGAAGACGGTCATGGACCAAGTTCGAGAGTTGCAGTTGATCCTCCATGAGATTCATGCTGAAGGTATGCAACTATCTGAATCCTTTCAAGTAGCCGCATTCATAGAAAAGCTACCGCCTCAATGGAAGGATTTCAAAAATTATCTCAAGCACAAACGCAAGGAAATGGGGCTTGAGGACTTGATCGTGAGACTACGGATCGAGGAAGACAACCGGAAATCCGAAGTCAAAAGCGACAAGAACCGTGGAGAGGCACGTGTGAATTTGGCAGAGTCCGGAAGTGGCAAGAAGAGAAAACGTGGTGCTGGCTCTAATAAGCAACAGAAGACCTCAAACAAAAGATTCAAAGGTAACTGTTATAACTGTGATAAGCCCGGACACAAGTCGAGTGAATGTCGACTGCCAAAGAAAGCAAATCAAGGCCAGAAGAATCAGGCCAACCTTGCCGAGCACAAATCCTTGCCAGAAGAACTGTCTGAATTGGATCTGTCCGCCGTCGTATTCGAGGCCAACTTGGTAGATAATCCAAGGGAGTGGTGGATCGACACAGGGGCTACCCGTCATATCTGTTCAGACAAGGAACTGTTCTCCACTTACCAAGAGATCAATGGCAGAAAGATTTTTATGGGAAACTCTGCAACGTCTCCAGTGGTAGGATTGGGAAAGGTCGTGTTGAAGATGACATCGGGAAAAGAACTAACTCTCGTGGATGTGCCGCATGTCCCAGACATTCGCAAGAATTTAGTCTCCGGTTCTTTATTGAGTAAGGCCGGATTTAGGTTGGTTTTTGAAGCAAATAATTTTGTACTGACCAAATGTGGTCAATTTATTGGGAAAGGCTATCTCGAAAAGAGCCTTTTCAAAATGAATGTAATGACTGTAAAGCGCGACATTAAGCGCAATATTAATATAAGTGAAGTTAATTATTTGCTTGAGTGTTCTAATTTATGGCATGGTAGATTAGGACATGTAAATCAAAATACACTTCGACGTTTAGTGAATTTAGATTTACTTCCTAGAATGGAATTTGATTCACAAAAGTGTGAGATCTGTGTGGAGGCAAAATTGGCCAAAACAGCATTCCATTCAGTTGATAGAAGTACTTCTCCTCTAGAACTTGTTCATACTGATGTGTGTGATTTAAAGTTTGTACAAACTAGAGGTGGTAAGAATTACTTCATTACTTTTATTGATGATTGCACAAGATACTGTTATGTATATCTTTTGAAAAGTAAAGATAAAGCCATTAAGGCATTCAAAAATTATAAGAATGAAGTTGAAAATCAACTTAGCAAAAGAATCAAAGTGATTCGTAGTGATAGAGGTGGAGAATATGTAGCTCCATTTGAAGAATTTTGCCAACAAAACGGTATTATTCATCAAACTACAGCTCCATATTCACCTCAATCAAATGGTGTAGCAGAACGCAAGAACCGAACTCTAAAAGAAATGATGAATGCTATGTTGATAAGTTCGGGCTTACCCCAGAACATGTGGGGGGAAGCCATCTTGTCTGCCAACTACATTCTTAACAAATTGCCACATAAGAAAAGGGACAAAACTCCGTACGAATTGTGGAAAGGAAGAAAACCTTCCTACCATTACCTTAAAGTGTGGGGGTGCCTAGCTAAGGTTGAAGTACCTAAGCCAAAACAAGTGAGAATAGGACCCAAAACTGTTGATTGCATTTTCATTGGATATGCGCATAACAGTAGTGCATATCGATTTCTGGTGCACAAATCAGACATTCCTGATATAAAAGTGGGAATGACTATTGAGTCAAGGAACGTGGTGTTCTTTGACAACATATTTCCTAAGAAGGAAAACACAGAAGTAGGTTCTCGTAAAAGAACTTATGAAATTACAAATGGTTCACCTGCTGAGGTTAATAAAAAACCTGAGGGTAATGAGGAACCGAGACGTAGTAAAAGGGCCAGAAAGAAAAAGTCCTTTGGGCCGGATTTTCTATCATACATGATGGAAAGTGAACCCAGGACAATACATGAGGCATTGTCCAGTCCAGATGCTCCTCTCTGGAAAGAGGCAATAAACAGTGAAATCGAGTCCATCATGCAAAATCACACGTGGGAGATTGTAGATCTACCACCAGGCTGTAAACCACTTGGATGCAAGTGGATCCTAAAGAGGAAGTATAAAGCCGATGGATTAATTGATAAGTATAAGGCTAGATTGGTAGCCAAAGGGTTCAAGCAAAGAGAAGGATACGACTTCTTAGATACGTATTCCCCAGTTACGAGGATCACATCCATTAGAGTTCTCATTGCTATTGCAGCTCTGCATAACCTTGAGATACATCAAATGGATGTGAAGACGGCCTTCTTAAATGGGGAATTGGAGGAGGAGATATATATGGAACAACCTGAAGGGTTTGTAGTTCCTGGCCAAGAAAAGAAGGTGGGTAAACTTGTTAGATCTTTGTACGGACTCAAACAAGCACCTCTTAAATGGCATGAAAAATTTGATAATGTGATGCTCTCTAATGGTTTCAAAATCAATGAGTGCGATAAGTGTGTCTATATAAAGGGCACTCCAGAAGATTATGTAATAGTGTGTCTATACGTCGATGACATGCTTATTACGGGAAGTAATCATGACTCGATCATGAATACTAAAAACATGTTAAAACGAAATTTTGACATGAAAGACATGGGTCTGGCTGACGTCATTTTAGGGATGAAAATTTCTAGAACTTCTGATGGAATTTTCCTATCACAAACTCATTACGTTGAGAATGTGTTGAGGAAATTTGATGCTTATGACGTACCCCCGGCTAACACTCCTGTAGATGTTAATCTACACTTAGCCAAAAATAGAGGTGACCCAGTGCTGCAACTGAAATATGCAAGAATTATCGGAAGCCTGATGTACTTGACGAATGGTACGCGTCCGGATATAGCATATTCAGTTAGCAAACTTAGTAGATTTACAAGTAATCCTAACAAGGATCACTGGAAAGCTCTGATGAGAGTTTTAAGTTATTTAAAACATACCATGAATCATGAAATTTTGTATACAAGATATCCAGCCGTATTGGAAGGATACACAGATGCAAACTGGATATCTGATACTAAAGATTCAAAATCCACCAGTGGTTATGTATTCACTATAGGTGGAGGAGTTGTGGCTTGGAAATCCTCTAAACAAACTTGCATAGTTCGTTCCACAATGGAATCGGAGTTCATTGCTTTAGACAAAGCTGGTGAAGAAGCCGAATGGCTTCGGAACTTCTTAGAGGATATTCCTGGTTGGTGCAAACCAGTGCCTCCCGTGATGATACACTGTGATAGCATGTCTGCTATAGGGAGGGCACAAAGCCACATGTATAATGGTAAGTCTCGACACATCCGGAGGAGACACAATACCGTTAGACATTTGATCTCAAGTGGGGTAATCTCCATTGACTACGTAAAGTCAAAAGACAACATTGCGGATCCGCTGACTAAAGGCATTGGTCGAGATCAAATGTATAGCGCGGTAAGGGGAATGGGGCTAAAACCCACACACTAAAGAGTGTTCATAGTGGTAACTCGTCCATGATGACTGGAGGATCCCAAGAACTTGGTTCAACGAGACAACTAAGCTTTGAAGCACTCAGTTTTGCACTTGAAAACAAATTTCAAGCTCATTCTCGATTCCGCTCAAGTGCCAAATGTACCTATTTGGTACAAAACCTGATGACGTGTGGTGAGGGTAAGCTTAACAACTTTTAATGATTCCTATACCTTCGTGGTAAGGTATTTCAGGGTATCTTTAATAGGAGATCACCTATGTAAGTGTGAAGTGGGGCCGCTTCAAACTGACAAATGTAATATTTTCAGTATACACTTATGAATCCAAGATAAGGTCTATGGCCAAAATGGACAACAACGTGAGAACCAAAAGGATATTAGAGTCGTCACTTTGTGGTTGTCATTGTACTTGATTTACACAAAAGCTGACCAGTTCAAGACATCATGTTCACTGAGCAGTGAGTAAATCCGATGGCATCTCACTAGGGAAGGTTCAAAGCCTGAAGCTACCTATCCTGATGAAGGGACGGCTCGTTGGGACTTTCTTAGGTGTGCATTGCATTAATATCATTCATGTGGGCGATTGTTGGAAATTGATTTGGAATTTTGGGTTTTGACTCAAAATTGACCAATTTAATTAATTCAATCCATTTGTTAAAAATGGAAACAAGTTGCAAATTCATAATCTACACTTCGAGTAGATGAATTTAATGTATTAATATGCTCAAAACCAATTTCGGGTGAATGAGATATTAATTGTCAAAGATTGCAACTTAAACATGGAAGTTGAAGAGTTTGTGAAGTAAATATATGGGAACTTGTCCCACATAGGAAAATTGGAGTAAGTGGATACTCCTTATTTAGTAGAGCACTTGATAAGTAGTTATCAAGTGTGCTCCCCTATGGTGGACCTTATGGTGGATCCTAGTGGGATTTTAGCCTTTGGCTAAAATGGACCCGAGGATGGTGCTTCGCACCATCCGAGCCCGAGCCCGAGCCCGGGCCCGGGCCCGCACGCGCACGTCGCACATGTCGCATTGAGTCGCTTTAGAGGCGCACTTTGCACTTTGCACGTACGCGTCGTCTGGAGGAGCCTTAAAGTTTTGGCTAGGTGGTCCAGACGGATGGCTCACAGGTTCGTGGCGGTTCGAGTCGGGCGGTGCGGTGACGTGGACCGGTCGAACCGGACCAGGGCAGTGGGTCGGACCGACCCGCCAGCGAACCAGTGCGACCCGTCGCCCGCCAGGGCGCGGGTCAGCCTGCGGGTGCGACCGCCCAGCGAACAGGTGGGTCCAGTCCAAAGGGTGCAACCAAGGGGTGAAGAGGTGCCTTTACAAAAGGGCACCACAACTCTTCAACATATATAAATAGGCCCCTCCACATTTTATTTCATTCATTCGAATTCACAAGTTCTTTAAGATTCAAAAAGCATTCTAAATTCTGCATTAGTAGAGTCCGAAAGTTCCGAATATCCGAGTACGTTCGCCGATAACTTCCGACTCGTAGTGCAGCGGTCTGAAGTTTTAAAGTCGTTGTATCTTGGAGGCGATTTGCTACTAAACGTATTGCACCTGAGTACGTGGCAATTTAGTCTTACGGATATAGAGTCAAACTCTAGCCTCGACTTTGTCTGTATCTTACATCTTCGTCTATACATTCACATACCAACTTATAACAAATCTGACATGATACCTTCAATGCCATAGTGTTTGGTTGCTTCTTCGTTTGCAATTATAAACTCAATAGTATCCCGAACAAGCTGCTCTTCCACTTCTATCACTTTTGGTAGATTATCAACCCTTGCCAAGGCTGCCTTCCCTATGTGAGGCAGCTTATAATTATTTCCACCCCTAACTTTCATTATTTCCACCAAACAAGTTTGCAAACTCAGAAAAATTTTATTTAACTTTTCATGTCCTAGTTCTTCAAATGAAAGAAGCACGTTTGCAACCAAATCATCCACATTATAGCTTCTGGTTTCCACTTGCAAGCTTTGAATTGCTCTGAAATAACCCAAATCCAAAACGTTTGTGTCCGGTGAATTTGGGGGCTGGCACATCAGCCTAATATCAAAGCCATCGGATGTAGCCACCCTCCTAAAATCTGGATCTAAGTTACTCAAATGAGGTCTTGCGTTGCCTTGCTGGATTATGATTTGTTTACTAACATGTGCTGGCCATTTCTCTTTGATTGCTGGAATTATCTATTTTTTTATGCCAAATGATGAAAAAACAGTAAAAATGAACTGCACAAAGTCACCAAATCAGTCCGAATATTTTTACAAATATATGGATGATTTTAGGAGACTTACAAACACTAGTAACTAAATGATGAATAATTTCTGATAGTAAATGGATTACCTTATCCAAAAGACAGCTTTTAATCACCTGTTTGTTTATTGAATCGATCGGTTTTGTAACCATCGTGCCTCTTGATCTGTTTGCACTATTTATGATGGCTGCCTCTTGAATTGTGAAAGGAAATATGCCTATTTTCCCATAAAAAATTACATCCCCCGCCTCCGTATATAATGGTCTAGCAACCGCACACATAAACATGACTTTTGGGATGAATCTTTTACTCTTGCATGCTCTATACAGGTCAAATTCTGATGCAAGCTTATATGCCCTTTCTGATGCCCTTTGCATATAAAACCACTTCTCATCTATGTGGATAACATTGTGCATGCTAGCAAATGTAATTTTGTTGTTGATATCTTGTTGCAAATATGACAAACTGTACTTCACCCTATGCATTTTGTTCAAATCTGTTAATGCAGGTTTGATTGCATTTGTATGTGCCTTTATTCTCCCAGATTTGACTCATCTTCCTACCTTTGATTTACTTACCTCTAGCTCTTTGGCTAGTCGTCTAACCATGCCTCTCTTGTTGTATGGTATCGCCCTCATGGCTTCTTCATCCAACGTTGGAACATGAGATGAAGGTGGTCGGGGTCTTACCTCGAGAAAGGAAATGGGCTGCCCCTCTGAAATTTGATTTTTGCAGCCTGCCATATGAGCCGAACAGTCCGAGTCGAGACTCCAAATGATGATGCGATTTCTTCACTAATGGTTTTTCAACACACCGTTGATGTTGTTAAGAAGAAGGCGTTGAGCAATAAATAATCGATCTGATGGAGAAAGGTTCTTCCCATTTTTTGTGTCTTTCATGTTTTGAACTTTGTAATTTGAAATTTGTTGTAAAAAAGTTGGTGAATCTGCATTGAATGCAGATCTGTGGGTATTTATAGATGCTTTTAATGTTGAAATAGAGGGAACTTTTGAATGTATTTTCAGTTTTAGGGTTGAAACTTTTTTATTGTAACCCTCCAAAATGTTGAGAGGGAACTTAGATTTTCAGGATTTGGTGGGAAATTTCCCACCTTTTTTTGTTCAGATTTTTGGGATATGTAATATTCTGAAATTTTGGTGACTTGAGCATTTCCAGAAGATTAATTCTAGTTTTTTCTGTTTATTTAAGGTTTTTTTTTTTTTAAATTGTTGAATTAGGAAAATGTTTAGAAAGTTGATTCCCTTAATCCTTCCTTAATTTAAATGCTGAAAATCCAAAAAGTCAGCAAAATGAGCTGGTCAACTGCTTTTTCTTAAGCTCCGTGCCCGGTCAAAGTAGGAAACTTAGACCGGGACGGAGAGAGTACAATCTTTTAATTTTCAAGAAATTTTCTATTTTCTATTAATTTTTAATGCTAATGTATTAGGTAAAATCTCATGTGCACCGATTGCACGGTGCAATTCAAATTGGGTATCACGATTCATGCTTAAAAATATTGCATACAATACATTTACCCCTAACATGTAATACATTTAAGCAAATCGTGATACTTTTTCACCGTGATATGTGATAGTACCTTTAGGCATAAATAGTACTACCTCCCTTCCACTCTAATTTTCCTACTTTCCTTTTCGCTTTGTCCCAACTTAACTTTTCAATCCATAATTGACAAATTTCTTTTACAATCTCCACCCTCAAAATCTTCATACTCGATCTCCATCTTTAAAAAAGTTAAAGATTCCATAAAATCTGTTTTTTCTTAACCTCCGTGTCCGGTCAAAGTAGGAAAGTTAAGCCGGAACGGACGGAGTAATACATTTTGATCCATAATTCGAATTGTACGGATCCAAGATCTGTGTAACTGGTGCACAAGAGACCTCCCCAATGTATTAAGGGTCATTTTTGCATTTTATGCAAAATATGATGGCCTGTTTGCAATTTGCCGAGTTTCTCAAACAAAGCTACAATTTTGCAAATCTGCTCAGTTCGTCTGTCTTGTTTGCTGCACACAACCGATTTTTCAAATAGAAAAGAAAGAAATTGTTTTTTGGTTCCAATAGAGGAAATTGATGGCGTCTGGGAATGTAGATGCTTCTGAGTCGATGGATTTGAAAGCAGAGAAGCAGAAAAAGAAGAAGAAGAAAGCGTCCGAGGAAAAGTTGCAGATAGAAGGCTACTCAATCGACGGCTTGTCGATTGCAGGGCATGAGACTTGTGTGATTTTGCCTACTCTCAACTTGGCATTCGATATTGGCAAGTGCCCTCAGCGCGCCGTGTCCCAGCAGTTCCTCTTCATCTCCCATGGCCACATGGACCATATTGTAATGTCCCCTCTATCTCTTGTTACATTCAAGTTCTGATTTTCCGATAAACTAATAACTCCAAATGCTTATGGAACATGTATGTGATTGTGATGGGTTCTGCTCAGACTTGGTTTCAAGTTCTTTTAAGTCTCTAATCAACCTTTCTTTTCGTGCATCCATGTGTACCAGAGGTGCTTGTGTAAATGCCTGTTAGACAACCACATTTTTTTATTGTATCTTCACTCAATTATATTTAGTCTATTGCGAAATATGTACTAGTCTTGCTCAGAAATATAGTTAATGATCTTTTTATTGTTTCTAGGGAGGACTACCCATGTATGTTGCTACACGAGGTTTATACCGAATGGCACCCCCAACTATTTTCGTACCAAAAGTCATCAAGGAAAATGTGGAAAAGATTTTTGAAGCACACAGAGCGATGGATCAATCTGAGCTTAAGCATACTCTTATTGGTCTTGATGTGGGTAATAAAGAACATCTTTATTGTTAATCATTCTTGCAAAGTCTTTCGCCGTAGGGCTCTAACCTAACCATGATTTTGTAGGTGAAGATTTTTATTTAAGAAGAGACCTGAAAGTTAGAGCATTTAGAACTTATCATGTCATTCCAAGCCAGGTTATTATCAAGAATTTCTAGCTGCTTTAATTTTTTCATTTCATATTGAAATACATTGTTTCTTAATGGATTTTGTTTTATTTTTCCTAGGGATATATAGTTTATTCCGTGAGGCAGAAACTTAAGCCGGAATTTGTCGGGCTTCCTGGAGCTGAGATAAAGAGCCTGAAACTATCAGGTGTGGAGGTACATCTATGAATCTTGCAGTTCAATTTTGGGAACATCTTTGAAGTTCTGAAGGCAGTAAATTGTTATATTTGCAGGTTTCTACTCTATTGTTTTTTCTTTAGCATATCTTACATCCAAAATGGAAGAAAAATGCTTGTTTGTGGTGTATGCTTTTGAAGGTGTATGGTATTGATTTGACACATGCTTCACATGGACGTTGTTGTATAATGGATTATATTATGTAAACCATGTCTCATATGTTAGTTTGACTTGTTCTTGCTTGCATTCTAGCCTTGGCAACTTAAATTTGCACACTAGAATATGACAAGGACTGTAGAAGTTTGAGACAAATCTTACCATATGGTGTTTAAGTGTTGTAATAAATATAGTACCTTACTTTCAGATATCTTATTAAAAAATCTTTACTATGTTCAATTTCTTTTATGGAATATGATTCTCCAGCTCAATATATATTTAAGATGGATTTAGACCATTTGCTTACTATTTTGTTTCGGATTGCTTTTTTGTTAATATATGCTTCTAGAATAGGTGGTTGTAATATTTTCATGCATTGTCTAAGTATTAACACATTGCAAAACTTTTTCACCTTTCCGAAAGTCTTTGGACAAATTTAATATATCTAATTTTGCCTTTCAAGAGCGTGATCGCCAATGTGTGCCTTCATCTCTCTTATTTTAAGCAGAATTAGAAATGACTAGTGGTGAAGATTCTTTTGGTACTGTGTATCTTGTTCTACAAGCTGTCAATTACTTTTACTGAAATTCCTTTAGGTTGCGTTTGGATGGAGGGATTTGGAAATCTAATAATTTTATTTAAAATTCTTTGTATTAGGAAACCCACTCATTTCAAATCTATAGTTTGGATGCTTGAATTTACATGAGTTGATTTGAATTATTTGAACTTCTTTTCCCCTTCTTTTTTTTTTCAAGGTGGATGATGATGAAATTGTATGAAGTGTGTGTAATGTGTGCAGTATGTGTTGTGTGTGTATGTCATGTGTTGTAGTGTGTGAAGTGTATGTAGTGTGTGTATTTTGTACATGTGAAGTGTGTGTGTAGTGTGTGAAGTGCGTGTAGAGTGTGTATAGTGTGTGTGTGTGTGTACATTGTGTGCAATGTATGTGATTATGTGGCTATATATATACACGAGTGAGTGAGAATAAATCTCAAAATGACCAGGTTGCGGAAAGGATTTCAAATCCATCCAAAATGAACTAGAAATTTAGGAGGGTTTTAAATCCTTTGATTTGATGTTTTTGTCAAACAAGTTGAGTGGATATTATTGTGGATTTTAAAATTCATCCCTCAATTCCCTCCATCCAAATGCAAACTTAGTTATGATCAAATTTTCCTTTGCATTCGCAGATAACAGACACGTATACGTCCCCTGAAGTTGCGTTCACAGGAGACACTATGTCAGACTTCATTGTCGATGCAGACAATGTTGATGCTTTGAAGGCAAAGATTCTAATTATGGAGGTAATGATAGTTAACTCTCCAACCTATATCTGTTAATTGTTTCTTGCAAGTCCTAGGGCCCCAAATTGATGTGAATAACAGTTCTGTAGTTGTCAATGCTCATATCATGTTCCATGCTTTGTTGTGTTCAGTTTCTAGTCAAATTGCGGCATATCGGTGTTGAATCACAGAGTGACAACATAAGAATCAATTGAATGGTAGGGGCAATTGAAAGAAATGTTCTAATTTTTTGTTACACATATTATGGATTCATACAGTATAGTGATCTCAAGACCAAATATTGTAAGCATTCTAAAGAATGCTTGTCGAGGCATGGATGGTTGTATGATGGGATGAGTGACATATGACTTAGTTTATGACTGAAGTTGATTTTGTTTCCTTTTATATATATCATCAAGAGCAAAAACTTGACATGTTTAGCTCCAGTGCCAAATAAGATCTTATGGTTATGCTTTATTCTATTTATGACGGTGTTTTGTCTGTGACCTGAGCTGGTCTATCTTATTTGCAGTTCTCTTTTCTATTATCCTTTTTGTCTCAAGATGAACATTCCACATCCTTACATATTGCATACCTCGAAAATAGTTAATGACAGTTAGCTGAGAGATAATAGATGGTGGCTAGATAAAAAAATTCTTGTTCGTTCCATCTTGTAGTTTTACAACAAGGTTATGCTTATGTCCCGTTGTGGACATCAGATAAAAAAACTATAAGTTTATGCTTATTTAGTTGCAAACTGAACCCTGTAGGAAGAATTGAAGGGAATATATGGATGAGATTGACGCCTTTGGACTTTAGGTGATCTTAAGACAAGTTTGCATGGAAATGTGTGTGTGTGTATGTTTTTCCCCCTCATTATTGGTTTAGGATGTCAAAAGGCACTTCCATAATCCAATTAAAAAAGTCTGTCACATACAAAAGGTAACCTGTTTTCTCGATAACCAAGTTCTTGGTTTTCTAGTTAATTGTGATGTGTATCAAGATCAAAGCCCATCAAAATGGGGCATTCTTCAAATTTTAAGTCATCAATATAGTTATTTATCATTACTGTTTGTTTCTAATTTCCTCATCTAGAGCACCTTTGTTGAGAATTCGAGCACAGTGGAGGATGCAAGAGAGTACGGGCACACTCATTTGTCTGAGGTTAATGCACTAATGCCCTTGTATTCCTCTTTTCTATTACCTGATACTCTGCTACTCAACAAATACTGATTCCTTTTCGATTTTCTGATTTGTTGCAAAACCAGATTATAAGTTATGCAGATAGGTTTCAGAACAAAGCAATTCTTCTCATTCACTTTTCAGCTCGTTACCAACTAGATGTAAGTTACTTTTGTATCTTTGTTCTGCTTAAAAATCAGAATGCGTTTGGGGATTTGTAGATTGAAGTGAATAGGCTGTCAAGATAACATGCATGTAAAGTAGTATATTGTTTAATAATATTGCTAAGTTTTGCGTGCGTGAATTACCAGGTCATTGAAGCTGCTGTTTCTGCATTACAGCCTCCTTTGGCTGGGCGAGTTTTTGCCCTCACAAAAGGTTTTTGAAGTACATAATGGATAAAACTTATCTGATATCTGAACGCGTTGAAAGGGCAATCAGCTTACTCAGAATATGCAGAGCGTTGAACGCCTGTGTTTTAGATTGTTGAGCAACAAGGATTGAACTCGACGAGTTGAGTTGCTCTGTAGTGAGTCACTGACCTGCTCATCCACAATGTAGGCGTTTCTCTGAGATTTAGCTGTAGTATAATTTGAGTATTTCCTCATCGTTTTATGAGCAGTTCGGTTTGATTACATCCCGTAGTCTTGTTTATTCTTTTACAATTTGCTTAATCTGCTTTGATACCCGTCAAGATGTACTTTTTGGTGAGTAAAAATAAAACAGACAGAATCACTCCTTGATTCCCCGCCCGCTGATATCAAGGGAGAAAAGATCTTTCACGTTCAACCAATATTGTCGATTCTTCAAAACACAGTCCTCTTACATCCGGTCAACGAACATTGAGAAGCCAAAAAACTTGCAAAAGAAATGCCTACTCATTTGTAGTAAACAATAAATACACATAAATTGGGAAATTTAGGTGTGTTTGCCTAAGACTGTGAACTGCTGACTTACTGTTGATTGTGGGAGTATATGAGTGTGTTTTATTGAGATTGGGTCTCCTCAATGAATTGAGGACAATCTAAAACGAATACGCCCATAAAGTGCCTTCTACAAGGTTTGGGCGGTTTTAAAACTTGTCCAATATTTCACGTGAATCGAAGAAAGAGAGTAAACATAATGATACGACACAATATGTGCGAGCTCATTAAGGATTGATTACCGGTCTAAGCCTACGCCCATGTCAGATCAAATTTATCATAACAGAAGGATTAATCGCAAGGGAATTTTTATCGAAGAATGAAATTGGCCTCTTCTCTATATTCCTCTCTAACTCTCTTGATTAGTGATGAAGTATGGGGGAGATGCCTAAGCCCATGCCTATCAGATCAAATTTATCATAATAGAGGGATCAATTGCAAGAATTTTTATCGAAGAATGAATTTGGCCTCTTCTCTATGTTCCTCTGTAACTCTCTTGATTAGTGATGAAGTATGGGGGAGATATAACCTCCGTCAAACTTTATGCCCTCGAAACGTTCAAATTCCTCATCCATAGTAATATCCTCTATTTTTATAGTTATGGGAGCGGGAAACGAAAATAAATCTATTGATTCTGGTGAAGAGCTCACTGAATTTTGCTTGGAGACATGAATGCTTGGATCAGGAATTTTGACGAACACTTGGTGCGCAAGTGGTCCAACATTATGAGGTGGTTGATCAAATGTGGTCGGGGAAGTGTAGTATTGCTCCAAATGAAACTGCAACTCTTCTAATAGGGAATCGACTATACATGGACAGAACCATGGGGGCTAGGTGGGGCGGCCGCACCCCCTCAACTTTCAAAAAAAAATAATATCAGAAGAAAATTGACTTTTGTCTCCCAAAAAGATTCTGAGATCTTGTCTCCCCTCTCCCAACTACTAAATAACTCAACTGAAATTTAATATTGTTTCCCCAAACTAAAATTTCTGGTTCCGTCCCTCCGACTATGGAACTCTCAATGAAAGTACCAATAATACGATCCGAATAAATTCGTATCGATAATTCGCTATTTGAGTGAGCGTAAACTCCTAAGAATTATAGAAAAGACCAGAGAAGGGAATGAGAAACAAATTGATAAAGAGAGTTAGAAAGGAATATATAGAAGAGGTCAATTTCATTCTTCCATAAAGATTTCCCTGCCATTGAATCAATCCTTAATAATCTCTCACACATGGGACCATATCACAAAGTAAATAGTAAATGTTAAAAGAAATCAACTGTGAATTTTGAATATTCTAATTGTTGTTTGTATTTGTGAATTTGATCAAATTGTAAATCATGATAACATAAAATTAGGAGCAAAAATTTAATTATGTTAATTATAGATTTGATTTTTATTTTGAGATAAATTGTGCTAAAGTTTATATAAAATATTGTCGAATATAGTTTTAAAAAGTATCAAAATATATTAAATAACTAAACAATAATTAATAAACTATTAAATTAAATGTCCTCATCTCCATCCCCAATTTGCTAAAATTGATAATCACGAATGAATTCAGAGGTACATTTGTTGATGAATTGAGTGTCACGTTGTAAATTCGAGCATGTAAATTTTGAGATGTGTGAATTTAAATGATGGTGTGAATTTTAGAATTAATATGGTAGGATCTACAAAAACGTACTATCATTGAAAATCGAAATAAAGCAATGAAAAGAAACAACAAAATTGACTTATATTTATGTGGATTAAAACATCATAATTTTAAGTCTTAGGGGATAATTGGACAGGGATGTCCCCATCCGGATATGGCATGGGACATCCTCAACGTATTTCATTTTACACTGGATGGTCCATCCCTCCACATCCGCACCCTATTACCTACATCACCTTTTACAATTTTCAATACACCTTTTACAATTTCCAATACACATCCTACCCTACTATACCCTTAAACTAAGATACGTTTTTGGATGTTCCGTCCGTGGATGTGCTCCATCGAACGTGGTACATGCCACTACATCCCAATCCAATTATCCCCTTGTTCCAAATATTAAATTGGATTAACCCGTCATTCATCCGACCCGCAAATTCATAATCACCACACCCTTTTGAAAAGATTTCATCGAACGGTAAAATAAAATCCCCCTACCCCCTTCTTATATATATGCACCCACCATCCACGCAGTCTTCTCATATTCCGCGAAAATACACGAGTTCTGAAAGCAAACCAATGCTACTTGAAGTATAGTCATGATAAAGTCCCCTAATCTGTGCTTCTTCCTCGCTTGAAACCCTAAATATTTCTCTAGATAATCCCCTAAATTACTGTACCAACTACCTGGAACATGGAGTATCCATGGCGTCCTAGGCCTCCGAATGCTAATATCTGTCCCGTCTGCGCGCATTCTCACATTCCCTTCTGCCCTCCCCTTCCCCCACAATACTTCAGGCCTCCACCACCGCCTCCAGATCAATTTTTCCACACTCCCCCACCACCGCCTCCAGATCAATTCTTCACTCCCCCACCACCGCCCCCGCCGTCACAACCATCATATGATCCGTTCGTCGACCACCAAGGCGGGCCCCCCATTACTCCTTATCCACCGCCTGGACCGGCCCATATTTCACATCGGCCATGGAATGCTAACCCTGAGTTTGGTAGGGATTACTATGCGAATTCAAATCCTGGATCGGATTATGACAATAACGGTCAAATCGGTGTCAAGAGAATGCGATTCAATGATGCAAATGATAGTTATATGGGTTTGTCGGAAGATGAGAGGAGATTGAAATTGATTCGGGATCATGGAGTTACGGTTCATGGTTTAGATAGGAAATACGACGGAGGATACAGGATTGCAAATCATTCTTCTCGGCCGAGCAATTTTGGTGATAAGAGTGGAAGTTTAGGTTATCTTCGAGAAATGGATTCAGACATTAAACAGAATTATGGAGAGCATCAAGTTGCATATCAGCAAATTGAAAAGAACCATGGAAGTAATGTGGTGCGCAATCAAGGGTATGGGAATAGTGTTCCTGGAGCTGACGCGAACAGTAATTTTAAACGGCCAAGAGGAGATATTGAAACTTCATATGATGATGCTACTTACCAAGGACAGAGAAGTTTTTCAACAGATAGCCGCGAGTTTAGCAAACAGTTTTTGCATTCCCATGCTACACAACACAGAATGGAGCCTAAATCAGCCTATTATAGTCACTATAATCAGAGTGATAATGTGCGTCTTCTGCAGGAATCCCCAGGATTGAAGGCACAGCCTCCACTCCCGGCTTCCCCACCACCGCCGATTCCTGTGGAACAAACAAGGTTTCGTTTCTCAGAGTCTATAGTTCCATCTTCTGGACCTGGCTCATTGTTTCCAGTTGCTGTTGATTCTGCATCCTCATTCCAGACTCCATATGCCATGATTTCAGAGTCCATGCCATCTGTGTCTCACTATACAAATAAAGTTAATCGAAATTCAAGTGGTCATTATCCAGAGGTGTGTTACTTATGACTCATTTTCTTCATATTAAGATTCAGTTGAAAATAATAACCAATTATCTGTGCGTGAATCACTTTTAGTCAAAAGGGCTAGAGATTGTTTCTGTGTTTTTAAGGTAAATGTTTGTTGAAGTGGAATTAATGCGTTGAGATGCTTATGTATTAACAAAATACAATGAATATAGTTGTTAAAATACCTGAAAATTTCCCTCTTCTTGGAAATTATCCGATTCTTAATCGCAGTTTGATTTGAGGTGATATAATTAAGTAATAAAGACAGCACCTGATTTTATTGTTACTTCAAGTGATCTCATACCATGTAAGCATGATGGTTTTATCATGCATATATATGGGTCAATTGTCGAACCGTTTGGTGAATGGTTGAACATAACTATTTTTTTCTTTTCAAATGTGTTTGAATGACCTGCTCCTAACCTTTCGTTTGTTGAATTCATGCAAGAACTTGCCTTCAAAACTATAAGTTGATTTATGGTGATGAATCTAACTGTTATGATCTATTTGTAATTGGTATACACCCCTAAATTGTTTTCCACTAGTTTCACTGGAGTAAGTTTTATGTCATTGGAGTTACATCTCGGTGTGAACATACTTCACCTTTCACCAGAGTTGGCCAATGCATTTGCTTGTTGATGGAACTGTCTGGGTTTCTGGATACTAGATCTTGATACTTGTCATGTTCCTCTGCATGTGCTCTACCCGGGCAGTGTAACATTGCTATATTGGCTAACAGTCAATATGAATATTCCCAAGTTATGATTAAATGAGATTTCTCCTGAGTTTGTTAAATAGTTTGGAGTAGATGATTTGACTGGAATGCTAGTGAATATACAAAAAGTACTTGGGTTGTTTGATGGTTTTAGAAACAAAGGGGAGGGGGTCACTTTGTCCGTGGTGGCAAAGGAATTAAATTGAGGTTTCTCCTGAGCTTATTAAATAGTTTAGAGTGGGTGAGTTGATATGAATGCGATGGAATGTAAAGAAATTAGTTTCATGAGTAGCATCTTGAGTATGTTGTTTTGGATGGTCTATTTGGTTTTCCTTTGACGTTCTGGAAGCAGGTCTCTCTCCTATGTTTATGCATGTGATATGATGACTACTTCGGTTTGGGTTATACCTTGGAGTACCCTTTAAGGATTTAATTTTAATAATATGATGTTCAGGAAGCTTGTGCCGCACACAATTCTTCATCCAGGACTTCCAATGGAGAAACTGAAAGCTTCCACTCAAGGAGCCACCCGTTAGACAAGCCACAAGTTATTGATGCCTCCCACATTTTAAAGCATCCACACCGTGCAAACCGTCCTGATCATATTGTTATTATTCTTCGAGGACTTCCAGGTTCCTTTATTTCTATAAAAAATGTCTTCCACTTAATTAGTTATTTAGTATACTGCTGTTTGTCAATATTCAGACACCGTAAAATTCTGTCGGTATATGTGTGTGTCTCTTACTCATCATGTGTAATACTTAAGAATGCATGAGACCAAAATCGTTTTGAATCAGCTGCTCTGCGTTTTGGTTGTGCATTGAGCTTTGCTTGTTTTTGAATTCAAATGATCCTTTAGGATATAGGTAGGTGAGTTAAAGGAACGAGCATTTTCCAGCCCATCATCGTAATTGAATGTCATGTGGTCTCAAATGCACGTGAGTTGCAATGTCATTAGAGAATTTAGGAAGTGTGATGTCAGACATTAAATGTGAAATATTTGGTAACATGGTGTTTGGCATACGTGTGCTTATATATCTGTTTAGATATATCTATATGTAATAGGTTATTTATAGTTTGTGTACTAAGCATACGTTTTTTGTGGCATTGTCGGCGTTGGTGTTTAACGAATATGAGTACACGAAGTCAGATTCACTTGATTAGGTATACATGCTACTATGGAATACCTGGAGCTTTTCAAGTTCACTATAAAAAGCCCCTCTAGGAATATCAGCTTATATAATGGATAATTTTTTAGTAGAGCTTGTTTCGACTTCTGTGGGCCTGGCTATGATATCTGCATGCTCCTTTTAGTGCTGTTACCTGGTTATGTTTTGTTAAGTTATTATTATATTCTATTTCTCCAAAGATTGTACTACAACCATATCAAAATTTCAATAAATATACTGATATATTGAGTCCAGCATCCCCAGCTCTTTGTTGTTATTAATAATATTATTCTGCTCCTAGTTTTTTTTTATACTTCAAGTGAAATTGTTATGTAGATTACTTATGTCGACATTTTTATACTTGCACTTCCAGGGAGTGGCAAGAGCTACTTGGCAAAATTTTTGCGTGATCTTGAGGTTGAAAATGGTGGCACTGCTCCACGGATTCATTCCATGGATGAATATTTTATGACTGAGGTTGAAAAGGTTGTTTTATTGTCAATTATATTTTTCTTCAGAAGAGTTTTAATTGAAGCTACTGTTGTTTCTCTGATACTGATTATTCTTTACGTGGCATTATTCATTTCTGACTTGCTTCATCCATTTGTGAGATATTAGAATAATTCAACTATGAATATTCTCTTTACTGTTACAGGTTGAGAGTGAGGGTTCAAGGTCTTCTGGTTCAGTTAGAGGAAAAAAACCAGTTATGAAGAAGGTCATGGAGTACTGTTATGAACCTGAAATGGAAGAGGTGAACCAAAAAAATCTGATTTTCCTTGATATCTTGTTTTATGCAATTCTGGTCCATAATTTAGCAACTTTGCTTAAAGTGGGGTGAGCTAATAGCCTAAGTATAAAGTTTACTAGGAAAAGATATGGTGCCTGTTCTTGCATATCAAGATTCTATGATGACCTTTAGCTGGGATAGTACATACCTTATGAAGCCAACCTTTGAAGTTTTAGAGCCATCCTTTAGTTTTAGTTCTCAGATTTGGTCTATTTTGAGATCATAGTTCGGACTGTTAACCATTCTGATCAGTCTTTTGAATATCATTCTTTGTTAAGATTTGAAAGTTATTAGCACAATTTATCACAAATTGGCTGTGAAAGATATGATCTATTGCAAATAGGGTTCCTGTGGGATGCTATTGCCTCCCTGCCTCAACCTTCCCACACACGCACACAACCAAAAGCACATGCTGGATCACATTCTGCTGTAATATTTTTGGAGGATAACATAGTATGTAGAAGTGATCGGAAGGCAATAGAAAAATATAATGCATATGGCATGTGTGCTAATTTCTTGAAATGTTAAAGTACAACACTTAGGTCTTGACCAACATTTTTTCTTTTTAAAGTTGACCTTTATGCCTTGGTTATTAACTAACCCCATCCTGTTTATATCACCCAAAGAGATGCAAATTTCAGAAAGTTAAGAAAAACAAAAGTTGCCCAAAAATAGCTTCATCTGTTATCTTATTTGCTAGAGGAAAGGTTACTCATTGTAGAACTTGTATAAGTCTTCAATCCAGGGGCAGAGGTTCCTACTAGAATTTCTTGTATCGAACTAAAATTTCAGTGGATCCAAAGCCTTTTTATCCTTTTCTGTCCTGTTGTTCAGGTGTGTTTTTATTTGTCAGTTCTTCTCTAATATTGTTTTAATCTGTCAGGCTTATCGGTTAAGCATGTTGAAGGCATTTAGAAAGACACTTGATGAAGGGACCTTCCCCTTTGTAATCGGTATGATTTTTCTGTGGAGGAACCACAATCAAAATTTGATAGTTTTAGGTTTTCTTTTTCTTGCTCTTGAAAGCTTGACTAGGATTTCCATGAATGATTGTTGAAAGATTGGCAGGTCATTGACCTTTTCTTGAGATGCGATTTTGTGCTTTTTATTAGAGGTTTTCTCATTCGCTGATAATACTGCACTGCTTTTAATAACGTCAATGTTTATTTTTGATGGTTCTAGCTGTGACATGGTGAACATGTCAGGTCAGCTGATGCATGTATGGACAAGTTAATGATGTTTTTCTTAAAAATGTTCAAGTTCATGGTAGATGATCTAAAAATCAAATTAAGTGAGAATACAAAATAGTTGAAAGACGTAGTCTTATTATAAATTAAGTGGTGATGCAGTGCTTTTGCACTGCCTTCAGTTTGACTAACTACAGATGCAGTTTATTCGGCAATTGACCCATTTCTTGCTCTGGTATTTGTGCCTCGTCTTAGTGGATGACCGCAATCTGCGGGTAGCTGATTTTGCTCAGTTTTGGGCAACTGCAAAGGTATACTCTCAATCTCTCTTTAAGGCGGCCTCTCGGTGTGTATTCTTGTTCTTTTTCTGGAATACTGGAGGTCTGTGATTTTTAGCTTATATAAACGAGATATGGGATGTGAAACCTGTTTGCAGCATTTTTACATTCAAAGATAAATCTGTCAATACACAATAAATATGCATGGTGAACAAAGTGTTGTCACAAAAGGAAAGAAAAAAAGACACCTATACGACTTTCTATTTTCTCTTTGAGGTTGTCCTATATAGTTTTCTAAAAGTTTTATATTATTCCTTGAGTCTTAATTAACTTCCTTGAGGCCCCTCAATTTATACTGTGGGAAGTGTGACAGGGTAAGTTGTTTCAAAGTGTAACAGTACCATAATTTCTCATATAGATTCTTGTTTATTAACATTTGAAAGTCAAGTTCTTTGACAATGTCTTTTCATATTTAAACTTTTCTAGCTCTTGGTGTACTTTATCATGTGGTTCCATTAATTAAAGCGTATGTGTCACACACCATCTTCTACTAAGCAAAAATATTGTAGCTTGAAGTTTGCTGGAACAGATTGACATTAGAAGACTTGAACTTTAGTCTGAACTGTGAATTTTCATATATTTGTATCAATCTTTTGGTGTATAGACTTCCTTTCCTCTTTAGAAGAACTTGTCAGGGAGGAGCTGATTGAGACGAATGATTGACATTAGAAGACTTGAACTTTAGTCTGAATTGTGAAATTTCATATATTTGTATTGATCTTTTGGTGTATAGGTATTTATTTCCTTTCCTCTTTAGAAGAACTTGTCAGGGAGGGAGCTGATTGAGATTAATTACATTGTTGCAAAGGTGTATTTGATGAACTTATGCTGTTATTTTTTTAGAACAGTTCTGTCTGATGAAGTTGATATCTGGTAGATCCTTTATGTGATTGTTCCTTTATGATTGTTGCGATCATTTAATTGCCATATTCATGCATATTCAGTGCATAGATCCACATTTTTTAACTTTTTTATAGTTCATTTGTCCTCATTACATAGCTAAGTTCTCATAGTTGAGGAATATCATGTCCGAGTTCTAGTTATGGTTGAACGATGTGTAATATTTTCTTTCAGTTTCTTGTTTTAGTGTGCTCAATGATGAAATTTGGTGATTGACATCCAGTTGGTCTTCCTCGCCACACAATATACAGATCTCGATTATATGATATTACTTTTTGACTTGTATATAGATGCACGACATCGTCCTAGTTAATGACACATGTGATCCAACTGATTGGAAAATCGTACTGTACTTGTTACATCTAGGTAGAGTGGTGTATGTTCTTAAAAATTACATGGCCGTCACTTGGCTTTTGTTGGTAATTTTTGAGGTGGACCGATTGCATAAATTCTTAAATGACATTATGGTAACCATCAGTAACTTTATTTGCGTAGACTTCTATGGACTTTGGTTTTCATTTCCCCAGTCTATTACATATTCTTGATGAAGATTAATCATTAATTGTTGTTCCATTGAGCATAAAAGTTGTTGCATCATTTCCATTTTCGCCTTAATCAGCTTAGATGACCAGTTCATGTTAAATGATTTTGTTTGTTTGCTTTGTTTATCGATATTTTATTAAATCTTGATAACTTATGCATTTCTTGCTTTATAATGTTCTCAATTTGAGGTTTCAGCATTTTATTATTCAATTTTGCTCATTGAGAATTCTTGTTATCCGTATTTTATTTTCTGAATGCTCATTGTTCATTGTGTCGCATGCGACATATTGATTCTCATTTGACATTATTTTTTTATGTAATCTCCAATTAATAACCATTTTTATTTATTGTTGTTTTTTGTTTTGGGACAAATTATCCTGTCACTCTCGGGAACCATGCCCTATCTTGTGGCATCTTTTGGCTGAAGACCTGAGGTCTTTTCTAGTGCCCTATTTCTAGAATTCCAGAATTTCAATAGAAATTTCTGAGAGCCATGCCCACGGGTTGCATGATATTTTGTAGGCTTCAGCCAGACTATTGTGCAATGCATCTGATATATTATATATGCTCTTAATCACATGCAGAGCATTTTTCATTAAATTGTTGCGTCCGTTTAGAGATCGTTGTGTTTTGCTTTCTTGGATATGTTAAACTTCTCACTGCTTGAGCTCTTCCTCTCTGTTAACATTTTGTTTCCTGATTAGCTTTTATAGTCTAGCTGAGTGAAGTGGCTTCTTATTTTTGGATTACTTCATCTTCAATTTTCGTTATTGCAGAGGTCGGGATATGAAGTTTACATACTTGAGGCCACGTACAAGGATCCAGCGGTGAGTTTTTGTTTCTCTGAAATTATATCTGTTCATGAACGTACTAGCACTGGTAGCCTCTTATCACAATTCATTAAGTGATAAAACTTAGACAAGACTGATGGAACAAATGCAAGTGGTAAGACTGAGAGAAAAGGCTTAAATAATCACACTGTATCCTAGATAAGCATGAGATAATTCTTTGTTGCGTCGATATTCTGGATAAGTATGGGATAACTTCTTGTTTGAGTTGAGTGATTTAATTGTGGTGTTTATTAGTTTTGACCTGTCCACTTTGTGATGTCTATTTTTCATCAAATTGACTCTTCAGCAAATGATAACTTATTCTTAAATGGTTATTTTCCATAGCTTCGTTTCTTTGGGTTTCAGGGTTGTGCCGCAAGGAATGTTCACGGTTTCACTCAGAGTGACATACACAAGATGGCTAATCAATGGGAGGAAGCTCCATCTCTGTATATGAAGCTAGACGTCAAGGTGTTCATAGTTTAATTTGCATTTTACCGTCTATTGATGTGTTGACTTGAGCAGGATTTTTCAAAGTTGATTGCTTTTTTATTGTGCAAATGCTGGAATTATAACATACGAAGTTTGATTACATGGCAGTCGTTGCTCCACGGAGATGCTTTGGAGCAAAATGGGATTGAAGAGGTAATTCCATGGCTATATAGATGATATATTCCTTATTCTACTTATAGCTTTATCTATGAAGGGCTGGTTTAGTTAAAAAAATCCATGGTGGATAAGAGAAGATAAAAACATTTGGATAATAATTGAAACCAGTAGTCTTCCCGAAGGTTCAGTCTGTTATGGTTACATATCTTAAGGTTTTATTGTGACTTATTTCCTTATGTCGGTAAGTCGAAGGTTTATCTCCGGGCATGTCAAGTGCTGTGGTATCAAATGCAAACTGTGTGACAATCCACTGATTAACCTGGCAGGTTGACATGGATACCGAAGATGGAAATTACGGTGGTGATCCCTCTTTGTCTGGAGATACCAATGTTCAAACAGTTCCCAAACCTTCTGAAAGTGATCTTGCCGGTGATGGTCCTGGTATATTTCAGTTCATGCATCTTTCCTATCTCGTTTTGAATAGAACATCCTTTTATAAAAACCAGCTTTATTTGTTTGTTTCTCCTGTTAATATTCAATGCGTAGTTATATTGAATTGAGATATGACTGCCTTTGTTTGCTGCACTGGCTTGCATGCTGATAACTGAAGTGTATTGACCTAGTACAATGCATGGGTTTCATGCGATGATGTAATTTCTGCAAGTAGGAATGTTCTCTAAGTGGTTATCTTTTAGACGATAGTTTATCAGTTGCTTAAGTTATCATCAGAGATGGTCGTGTGTTGCCGCTTCTTTGGTTTCATTCTTCATTAATCATCGTAATTGTTGTGCTTAAAAGTTGTATATCGCAAATACCCCCTTTTGTTTTTCTGTTTATTTACCAGCTTTCCGGTGTTGGGGTGGGGCTGGTGGAATTTTGAGTCAGATATAGTCTTAATGTGAATTTTTAATCAGTTATATTTTCATTATTTACCAGGTATATTGAATTTTTAATCAACTTAAAAATGATTAATGTTCCGCATATCCTGTACAATAATTCTTTTGATTTTGGATTTAGGTCCAGTAATAGATGAGAAGGGGTATGGTGCAGAAAAACGTCCAGTGGAGGTGGTGAAAGAACTGGGAAAGAGCAAGTGGTCAAATGATTTGGATGATGATGATGTCAGCAAAATTGAAGTGACCAAGGGAAATTCAGGTGCTTTCTCTAGTTCAGTTAAATCATACAGCGAGAAAGGTAAATCTGTGCGTTGGGGTGATCAGGTATGCTAGTATCCGTTTTTTCCTCTCGAGTATAAAGGTTTTTGATTATTGCTATAATCTAAGATTGGTTGCTTGCAACGTGCCTCCTTAAAATAAAGATATCATTAAGATTACTGTACACCTAGAGATGTAACGGTTCTTATAAAAAAGTGATATCATGCTAAATTATAACTGCATTGTTATATTAATGTCATGGTAATCATGAATGTGACCATTGTATTGTTCTTCAATGTATATTGAGTTTTAGAAGTCAAAACAACATATATATGCTAGATATAGTGTGAATATGTTTATGACTTCAGTTGTTAACATGTTATCCAGAAGAGATGACAGCGGTCTTCAGTTTATTCCTAATGCTACACATTTGGAATCATCTTAAGGAGCACATAAATTTTACTGGAACATCTTAAAAATAATTTCTCTTCCCATGACTAAACTTTGGTGAGCCGGGTTCTGTAAGTTGTTGATAGAAAATTCTCTCATAGTACATATGTAAAATCGAACAGAATTTAAGCTATCTCATTTTTAAAGATCTCAAATTTTGGATCCGAGTTGTTACTTTGCATGTAGCTCGCTCCTCTTGATTAAGTTTTCACGGAGGTCCTATTGGAAGAATATATTTTCCATCTTTGTGTAGAAACTGTATCTTGTATCACACATGTACATGCACCCTTTGTAATATCAAATATTGTATTAAGTCTATTGGAATTAGAGCATATTAAACTTGATTTTCTGAACATGTTCTTAACATCCCGTGGATTTGGCTCTCTCAGATTGGCAGGATCGGTTTTTCAATAGGTGTGGGGAAGTCAGCGAATGTATCTTTAGTCATTGGTCCTGGTTCTGGATACAACTTGGTGAGATGCCTGTTGTAGATTTTATGCTAGTAATTTATTGGTGACAGCATGCACTTCAAAAACCTTCAAAAAACTTGATTTAATTGCACTCTGTCATATTTGTTTTTCCATCAATTGCAGAGGTCAAATCCCCTACCTGAAGAAGAGAAGCTTACCCGGAGATATACCGGTGAATCAAGAAGGCAAAACATATTCCAAGAACAATTGCAGGCTGAGCGCGAGTCTTTCAGAGCTGTTTTCGACAGGAGGAAACAGCGAATTGGTGGGTTTGATGCTGAGGAAGAATAAGTTTTTGAATTTAGTTTTGACCTCATTTTTTGTAGTTAAGCTTTAATGTAACTTTTGTATACTGTGTTGTAAATTATAGCATCAGGGTACATCAAAATAGAGATATTTAGACAACTTATACTCTGAAAAAAATAAGTTCCGCTAGTTCACGCTACACACACTTCACACACTACACATACTCTAAACATACTCACTTCATGGTTTTTACACACTACACAAATTATACTCCACATATTTCATACATTACGTACTACATGCTTTTCACACATTACACATTGCGCACAGTTCACCCAAATAACACTTTTCACACATAATACACACTTCACAAACTACACACTTCACCCGCTATTCACACTAATCACATTACGCAAATTTCACACTTCACACACTTCTCATACTTCACACTAAATACACTACACACATTTCGCACACTACACATTTTAAACATTTTTCACACTACCCATACTTCACACACTATACACACACTACACACAGTTCACACAATTCACATACTGCACACATTTCAAACACTACACACACTACACACATTTCTCACTCTACACAGATTTCACACATGACACACTTAATACATTTTACACACTACACACATCACTCATTTCACACTACACACAGGACACAAATGACACACTTCACACATTGCACATATCGCACACTTCACATATTTCACACCCTAGACATTTAACACAGTTTACACCCGACACACTTCACACAATACACACTACATATACTTCACACACTATATAGTACATACACTTCACAAACTACACACCCTTCACACATTACACACACTTCACACACTACACGCACTACGCACACTACGCAAATTTCACAGACTACACAATTTCACACACTTTTCACACTTCACACACTACACACATTTCAAACATTTCACACACTACACACTACACACATTTCAAACATTTCACACACTACATATACTTCACACACTATACACACACTACACATATTACACTCATTATACACAGTACACACACTTTACATATATTTCACAAACTTCACACACTACACACACCACACACTACACATGTTTCACACACCACACACACGACATACATTTTACATACTACACACAATTCACATACTATACACATTGCACACACAACATTCACTTCACAAACTACATATACTTCACACACTTAACACTAGACACATTTCCCACACTACACACACTTCACGAACTACAAACCACACACAACATACATTTCACACACTACACAATTAACACCCTACACACCAATAAACACATTTAATACACTATACACATTTCACACACTACACATACTTCATACATTTCACACACTATACACATTTCACACATTTCACACATTACACACACTACACACCCTTCACACATTACACACACTACACACATTTCACACACTACACAAATTTTCCACCACACAAAAAATTCACACTTTAAACTTCACACTTCACATATTATACACACTACATATATTTCACACATTACATACATTTTAAACGTCTCACGCACTACACACACTTCGCACACTATACACACACTACACACATTTCACACACCACACAATATACACACTACACACACTTCACATACTTCATACATTTCACACACTACATACATACACACCACACACTACACATGCTTCACACACTACACACACTTCACACATTACACACATTTCACATACTACACTCACTTCACAAACTACACACAGTTCACACTACACACATTTTTCATACTTCACACACTACACACACTACACACACTCCTCACGCTATACACACTACACACACTACGCACACTACAAAAATTTCACACACTACACACATTTCATACTTCACACACTTCTCACACTTCACACACTACATCGACTACATACATTTCACACACTACACACATTTCATACACTTCACACACTTCTCACATTTCACCACTACACACATTTCAAACATTTCACACACAACACACACTATCCACAATTTACACACTACACACACTTCGAACACTATACACACACTGCACACATTACACACACTACATGCATTTCACACACTACACACAGTATACACAATACAAACACTTCACATACTTCATACATTTCACACTCACACACTACATACATTTCACACACTACACACATTTCACGCACTACACAAACTCACAAATTTCACACACTTCACATGTTAATACACTTCATACAGTTCACACACAACACACATTTCACACATTTCACACACTACACACAATTCACCACACTATACATACTTCACACACTACACACACTTCACACATTACACACACTACAAACATTTCATATATGTCACACTATACACACTACACAAAAAATTCACACACTTCACACATTTCTCATACTTCCCACACTACACACACTACATACATTTCACACTACACACATTTTAAACATTTCACACACTACACACACTACCCACAATTCACATACTTCACACACTATACATACACTACACACAATACATACATTTCACACTCTACACACAATACACACACACACACACTTCACATACTTCAAACATTTCACATATTTCACGCACTACACACCTCGCACGCACTACACATGCTTCACACACAATACACATTTCACACACTACACTCACTTCACAAACTACACACACTTCACACACTACACTCACTTCACAAACTACACACACTTCACACTATAAATATTTTTCACACTACACGCACTTCACATACTACACGCACTTCACACACTACATATGTTTCACAAATTACACAGTTCACACACTACACACCAGTACACACATTTCATACACTATACACATGTCACACACTACACACACTCCACACATTTCACAAACTCCACACATTTCACACACTACATACATATCTCTCTAAACACACTAGATACCTCACACACTACACAAATTTCACACACTACACATATTTCATACACTTCACACACTTCTCAGCCTTAACACACTACACAGACTACATACATTTCACACACTACCCATAATTCACACATTACACACACTTCACACACTACACAAATTACACACACTACACACAATTTACACAGTACACACACAACATACATTTCACACACTACACATATTTCACACACTACACACACTCACACATTTCACACACTTTACATACTAAATACACTTCATGTATTTCACACACATTTCACACATTTCACACACTACACGTAGTTCAACACACTACACATACTTCACTCACTATATAGTACATATATTTCTCATACTACACACATTTTACACACTACACACTCTTCACACATTATACACACTACACACATTTCACACACTACACACACTATGCAAACTAAACAAATTCACACTACACAAAAATTTCACACACTACACACATTTCACACGCTACACTCACTTCACAAACTACACATACTTCACACTACACACATTTTCCACACTACAGGCACTTCACACACTACATATGTTTCACAAATTACATAGTTCACACACTACACACCAGTACACACGCTTCACACACTACACACATTTCACACACTACACACACTATACACATATCTCACTAAATACACTACACACCTCACACACTGCACACACTACACAAATATTTCACACACGACACACATTTCATACACTTCACACACTTCACACACTACACAGACGACATACATTTCACACACTACCCACAATTCACACACTTCACACATTTCACACACTACACACACTACATACACTTCACATACTTCACCCATTTCACACATTCCAGACACTACAAACACTACACACACTTCACAGACTACTTACATTTCACACACTACACACATTTCATGCACTACACACACTCACACATTTCACACACTTCACATACTAAATACACTTCATACATAACACACATTTCACCCACTACACGCAGTCACCAGATTACACATACTTCACACACTACATAGTACATATATTTCTCATACTACACACATTTCACACACTACACACCCTTCACACATTACACACATTACACACATTTCACATATTTCACACACTACACAAATTTCACACTACACAAAAATTTCACACACTACACACATTTCACACACTTCACACATTTCTCACACTTCACACACTACACACACTACATACATTTCACACTATACACATTTTAAACATTTCACACACTACACAAACTATCCACAATTCACACACTATACATGCAGTACACACATTACTCACAATACACACATTTCATACGCTACACACACTATACACACTTCACATACTCCACATATTTCACATATTTCACACACTACACACACTTCACGCACTACACACACGCGCACTACACTTGTTTCACACACCACACACACTTCACATACTACATACATTTCACACACTACACACATTTCACACACTACACTCACTTCACAAACTATACATACTTCACACTACACACATTTTTCACACTACACGCACTTCACACACTAGACACACTTCACACACTACATACGTTTCACAAATTACACAGTTTACACACAATACACCAGTACACACATTTCATACACTATGCACATTTCACATACCACACACATTTCACACACTACAACACTGTACACATATCTCACTAAACACACTACACACCTCACACACTATACACACAATGCACACACTACACAAACTTCACACAGTACTCACACTACACACATTTCTCTCACTAAACACACTACACACTACACATTTTTCACACACTATATACACACTACACACACGTCACACACTTCACACACACGCCTCACACATTTCACATACTACACACAGTTCTCACACTCATTTCACGCATTACACACACTGAACATACTTCACAGACTACACACATCACACATTTCACACTACACACACGACACACATGACATACATCACGCATTGCACACATCACACATACACACTTCACACATTTAACACACCACAGACATTTCACAGTATACACCCTACAAGCCTCACACATTTCACGCAATACACACACTGCACACACTGCACATACTTTACACACTACACACCCTTCACACATTACACACATTACACACATTACACACACTTCACACACTGTACACACTACTCACACAACACACACTACGCACACTACAAAAATTTCACACACTCCAAAAAAATTTTACACACTACACACATTTCACACACTTCACATACTTCTCCCACTTCACACACTACACACACTACCCACAATTCACACACTACACACACTTCACACACTACACACACTACACACATTTCACACATTACACACTACACACACTACACACACTACACACAATTCACACATTTCACACACTACACATGCTTCACACACTACACACATTTCACACACACACACACACACACACTTAAACACTACACACATTTCACACACTACACTCACTTCACAAACTACACACACTTCACACACTTCACACTACACACATTTTCCACACTACACGCACTTCACACACTACATACATTTCACACAATTACACAGTTCACACACTACACACCAATATACACATTTCATACACTATACACATTTCACGCACTACTCACATTACACACACTTCACATACTACAAACATATCACACACTGCACACATTTCATGCACTACATACTCACACATTTTCCACACTTCACATGACACACACTTCATACATTTCACACACTTCACACATTTCACACACTACACACACTACACATACTTCACACACTACATAGTACATATATTTCTCACACTACACACACTTCACACACTACACACCCTTCACACATTACACACACAACACACATTTCACACACTACACACACTACGCACACTACACAAATTTCACACTACACAAAAATTTCATACACTACACACACTTCACACACTACACATACTACATACATTTCACATATTACACATATTCTAAACATTTCACACACGACACACACTTCACACACTATGCACATACTACACACATTACATGCACTACACACATTTCACACAATACACATACTACATACACTACACACACTTCACATACTTCACACAGTACATACACATCACATACTTCACACGTTTCACACACTACACATACTAAACACACTTCACACACTACACTCACCACACTACACATGCTTCACACACTACACACACATCACACACTACACACATATTGCACACTACACAAACTTCAGATACTACACTCACTTCACAAACTACACACATTTCACACTACACACATTTTTCACCCTACACACACTTCACACACTACACACTCTTCACACACTGCATACATTTCACACATCACACAGTTCATAGACTACACACTAGTACACACATTTCAAACACTATACACATTTCACACACTGCACACACTATACACATGTTACATACTACACACACTACACACATATCTCACTAAACATGCTACACACCACACACATAGTTCACACACTATACACACACTTTACACACTACACATACTTCACACACTACACACATTTCTCTCACTAAACACACTACACACTACACATACTTCACACACTACACACACTTCACACCTTAACGCAACACATTTCTTACACTACACACATTGCACACATTACACACGCTTAACACACTTCACACCCTACACAAATCACACATTTCAAACGAACACATGACACACATGGCACACTTCACACACTATAGACATTTCACACAGTACACACGCTACACACTACCCACACTACACACATTTCACCACACTACACATACTTCACACACTACATAGTACACACACTTTACACACTACACACCCGTCACACACTGTACACACTACACACACTACGCACACTACACAAAAATATCACACACTTCTCACACTTCACACACTACACACACTACATACATTTCACACATTACACACATTTTTAACATTTCATACACTACGCACACTATCAACAATTCACACACTACACACACTTCACACTATACACACACTACACACATTACGAACACTACACACACTTCACACACTACACTCAGTACACACACTACACACACTTCACATACTTCACACATTTCACACTACACACACTTCACACACTACACATGCTTCACACACTACACACACTTCATATACTACAAACATTTCACACACTACACTCACTTCACAAACTACACACACTTCACACTACACGCACTTCACACACTACACACACTTCACACACTACACAGTTCATACATCACACACCAGTACACACATTTCATACAATATACACATTTCGCACACTACACACACCATACACACACTTCATATACTACACACATTTCATGCACTACACATACTCACACACTTCACACACTTCACACACTACACACACTTCATACAGTTCACATACTACACACACTACACACACTTCACACACTACACACACCACGCACTACACACGCTTCGCACACTACACACACTTCACACACTGCCCACACTTCACACACTACACACATATCACAGACTACACTCACTTCACAAACTACACACACTTCACATTTCACACACTACACACACTTCACACACTACACATCAGTACACATATTTCATATAGTATACACACTTCACACACTTCACGCACTATGCACACACCACACACACTTCACACACTATGCACACACTATACACATTTCATGCATTACACACACTCACACATTTCACACACTTCACATACTACACACACTTCATACATTTCACACACTACACACATTTCATGCACTTCTTATACTACACACAATTCACACACTACACACATTTTACACACGTCATACGCTATACAGATTTCACACACTACACACGTTTCATACACTATGTACACTTTATAGCTAAATCACTTTATTCAATTGCAAGCTTATAAGCTCTTTTATCCAAACACTTTATTAACTTATAAACTCTTAAGAAGTTACATCTTATAAGCTCTTTGAACAACTTATAAGATGATGGAGCTTATAAGATGTTTGAAATAAATTTGGCCAAACTCTCTCTTAGTTAAGGTTAACGACTCATTAATGATCCATCCATTCCACAACAACCGAACCTAAATTTTATTGCATTATCACTACACTATTGTCTCATGCACTCCACCTCACCTGCACGCACACCTCTGTTGACGGACATCTCTTTTGCCAAAAAATAACAAACTGAGGTCAGTGAGTTTTGAGGTGCTCTGGCACTGCTAGAGACGAATTTAATAACTGAGACGGGTTTTAGAATTGGAACGATTGTGAGGGCCACACTTGAGAGAGATATTTTAAGGTATTAAATTTTTTCTGTTGAAGCTACATTGTTAAAAAGATGTTCGTTTCTTATTTGTATGTACTGGATTTTTTAATTGTTTGTTAAATGATATTTGTCTCATGTTGGTGATGATGGTTCTGATTATTTTCTACCTGTAATTATCGTCGGTTTGTATATTGATCTTCATTTATATCAATGGGAAATTGCATCTATTTAAGTTTATATCAATGGCATATTCCATCAGAAGGAGCTCGCATATATACTACCCACATAATCATTGATGTACATTTTTTTTGTTGATATACATAATATTTCGATATATATATTTTCTTTTATGACTACTTTTACATATGCATTAATGGACATGTTAAAAAAAAATATATATCAATGTTATTTTGCTTATAAGTTTATGTCGATGTTGGTTTCCTTCGGTATATGTTCATATCGAAGCAAAATAACATCGATATATATTTATCTTCCCCAATTACTTTGATATACACTGTTTTCTCCAACTTGATATATATATTTTTTCAAATATCAAACAGTGGATGCACAGAAAACTAAATAAGTCACTAAATAACCAAAGTCAGAATATACACACAGGAATATGTGAAATACATCAAATCCATACATTGATACACCTAAATCAAACCTTAATATATGGGGAAAATTGGTTTAAATGCCCCATATATTTTCCATAATTAGTTACATGTCCTTTATGTTTTGTATCTTTTAAAAACGTCCTACATATCACAAAATAATGTTTAAAATATCCTGAAACCAGCTACAACTTGTAAATCAGCAGATACGCTGACGTGGCTGATGAGTTGATGATGTGGATTCGTTTTTAACCTGCTATTCACTAGAAAACAACAGTTTGGTAAAAAATAATTATAAATGTACATGTGTATTTATTTTGAAGAATGTGTGTGTGTTTTGATCCCTCAAAATTATAAATTACGAGGATAAATTATGATATAATATGCAATAAAGCGCTCTAAGTTTTAGTACATAGGTAACTAGTGATACACTTGATATATTTAATAATAAATATTGTTGATATTCTAATTAAATAATATATATATATATATATATATATATATATATATATATATATATATATTTAATATCAACTATCACGTTTATATTAATGTTTCCCGGTGGTTATCCGTTTGTCCGCCTCTCCTAATCATATGTCTGAATCCGCCCTTTACATCATTAATGATTATTTGTCATGCATTAATATTCGTGGTTTCAATTTCTCCTATTTTAACAGAAAATTCAATAGGCAAACCAACTAGGTAAGTTTCTAAGTAGCTCAAACTTTAACCAAATTAATATCCTTCGATTAATTAATTGGAACCCGAGTAAAAATATAAAAATCACTCAAAGTATAGATAATTAATTTATAATTTCAACTAGCTGATAAAATAAATCATAAATAGCATAATAAAAATAAATTATTTGCAATCATGAATAACGAAAAAGAACGATAATCAATTTTCAATTTTCAATTTGTGAATTAAAAATAATGTTGCGATAGAAAAAACTAGGGCTCAACATGAAATAATAAATATTAATGTAACCTTGGAATTAGATGAAGGAAAATAATCCTAATCTATAAAAGTTTATGCCTTATCTTTTGGATTACAAAAAGTATTATCATTCATTTATAATTATAGTTAGTGATTAAAATTATATCTATAATTACATACTTCCTCCGTTCCATAATACTTGACGTTTTAGCTAGTTTTTTTTTTTTTTCAATTAATTAACTTTATAGATACTTTCGACAAATTCTACCAATTTTCTCCCTGTTCTCAGTTCTAAAATATCTCTATTTTTTAACTTATCACAGATTTTGTCAAATATTTATCCCCTAACACAGATATTAGCTGAGGGTATATTTGGCAAGTTATTTAATTCTTAATTCTTCATTTTCATTCTAAAACGTCAATTATTATGGAACGGGGGGAGTTATATATACATACATATTATATGAGTTTGGACTGGTTTTAATGGTTTTAAATTTTCTTTAAGTCATAAACAAATCAAATATTCGATTGGTAAAATATTAGAATTCATAACTATCCATAAATTAATATACTAATATAAATCATGGTTCTCGAATTGAATTGAATTGACTCGATTTAATTGGGTCACTTAGTTATATTCTATACAAACCTAATTAATACTACCTCCGTTTTTTTAGATGTCCTTTTAGCTTTTGTACTTTGTTTATAAATAGTTGTTATTTTAATTTTCTTTTACATTTTTTCCAATAGTATCCATATAATTAATCCTAAAAAAACTTTAATTATCTAATCTACCATATTTATGTAATCTAATTAAGAATTTATTTGTCTATTTTTATATTTCTTATTCAAATCTAAAAGAACAACTAAAAAAATGGAGATAGTATTATATAATAAGTGAGGTTGCATCCAATAGGGCAACCGCTGCAGCCATGTATGATTGAAAACTTTTACCCGCAGCAGATAACTTTCGACGAAGCTGTGTTCTTACATTAATTATTTGCCTCCATTTTTGAACATCTCTACCATTCTTACCTGTTAATCCACAAAAGTCGGATGATATTCTTTATTAACTGTATAAATATCAAACATTTACCGTGACTTTGTAAAAAGTATGATATCGATATCATGCATGTTTTCTATATAGTTTGTGCAGAAACAGTCACAGACGTAAGTTAATTGACGGTGAAAACTTCCGAAGATTTGCCACATTTTCTGTTCGGTCACTTTCATTGGTTACCCCACTAAGAATTTGACTAATTGCTCGTAGCTGACTCGTGACCTCTATTCTTAAAGATTTAATTTATCAGGTGCTAGAGGGTTTTTAGTTGCTTATATTTTCTTTTAACCTCTCCCCGTTTAATTTTATTTAAACTCGATTAATCCCATCTAAATCCTAATAAAACGTTAAATCCTAGTTTGTCATGCGATTAACAATTAGCGTCTTTTAGAACACTGCTCGTAAGACACGTAGACATGATATGTAATAAAGAAATTTTAGAACATTGCTCGTGATGCATGTGCAGGACATGTAGGCATGATATGTAATAAAGAAAATACCGACTAGGTCTATACCATATCTTTCTAGAATATTCTTGTTGTATATACTGTTGTAATTTTATATATTTGTACACGTACGTCCAATAAAATTCATTCAGTGATTAATTTATCACTTATATGGTATCAGATGGGATTTCACCGAAACCTTAAAGCTATATATGTAAGAGATATATATATATAGTTATATATATATATATATTGTGTATATGGGTAGAATATACGTATATGACACTAAACCCACAACCTATTTTTACCTTAATATAATTTGACGGATACGAACAATATCCTACTCGTTACTTTAAAGTTCAGACCTTGGCCTACCCTTTTTACATTTTACTAGAGTAAACCTTACCGTATGATAAAACTAACTCCCTGACCATAACAGCATATATCCTTATTAGTTACGTCTCCAGCAACACATCGATCTACATTGCTCTCTATAATATAACCTGATTTACTCTTTTTTTTTTTTTTTTTTTTTTTTTTTAAGTTAGTTGAGAAATCTTACAACGTGAAAATAACCGGTGGAAACAATAAATATTAGGATTTAGAAATTGCGTGATAAATATATGTAATCTTTTAAACAAAATATAATAGATGCCTCAATTCTAAGGTCTTAATATCTGTATTATATTAGGATTCATTGTTAGAATGGTTATTCAATTACCAGAAAGAATTTAAGATTTGAAAAACCCACAAAAAATTAATACTACATTCGTTTTTTTAGATGTCCTTTTAGCTTTTATATTTTGTTTATAAATAGTTGTTCTTTTAGTATTTTTTCTATATTTTTTCAATAGTACCCCTAAAATTATTTTTAAAAAAACTCTAATTATCTAATCTACCACATCTATATAATCTAATTGAGGACTTATTTGTCCATTTTTCATACCTCTTAATTTTCTTATTCAAATCTACAATCAAGATCGTAATCTCCATCAAACTTTATCTCGGACGCTTTTCAATCACAACAGCCTTCAAAGCCGAAAGATTCAAAGAAAATTGGAGATCGAAAGCCGCACAAGGCATAGAAAGACGCACAAAGGCGCAAAAAAATCTCACAAAGACAAACTTGAGAAGAGGAAAAAAAAAAGACGAAAACCAATAACTTGATAGAAGTATTCTCTAATCCTTCTATTATTGGCGAATGAAGGAAGGAGGAGGATATAAACTTTTAGGAGATGGAGGAAGCAGTTTCGTTTTGGAACGCTACAATAATATACGCTACGTACATGCACTACCACTTTCATTTTTTCATTTTATTTCCTTCCACAAAACAATCTATTTCATTCTTCGTTTTTTCTTTTAATTTTTAAATAATATCTGAAATATAAAACGTGAATCATGAATCGTGAATTCATGAATTATGAATGAGTGGGGCTTGGGTGCACCATATGCACAATAATACTATGGTGCACTACTCATACAATATTTTTTCGTTCACTTAAGGTATAGTTGATTTACTTATACAGTATGGTGGAATTACTCATACAGTATATCACTATCAGTATGGTTGATTTACTCATACAGTATGGTTGATTTACTGACTCATAAAGTATAGTTGATTGGTTGATTTACTCATACAGTATGGTTGATTTATTGACTTATAAATTATAGTTGATTTGCACTTAAGGTATGGTTGATTTACTCATACAGTATGATTGATTTACTCATACAGTACACCCCTATCAGTATGGTTGATTTACTCATACAGTATAATTGATTTACTAACTCATAAAGTAGGGTTGTTGTTCATACAGTATTGTGGTGCACAATAAGCCTATTGTGCACCTTGTGCACACAAGTTTTTGCCATTATGAATTTATGAAGCGTGAAATTAAACTATTGCCTAATAATAAAGCTTAAATCCTCGACGGTAAATTGAATCTGAACCATGAACTCATGAACCCGTGAACTATGAATTAAAAAAAAAAAAAAACATATTATTTTGTGGAAGGAAATTAGAAGAAAAAAGAAAAAAAGAAAAAAGGAAAAAAAGGAATGAAAAGTTAGGAGATAGCATATATAATATAATTATTTGTAGCGCTCAGAATCAAATTTCATTGCGGAAGTAGACTTTTTTCTCAAAGAACTTCTTTGATGTGTCTGACCATTTTTAACTGTATTATCATTGTTAATTAGATTAGATGACTAGTAAGTTTCACAATATACGGTACAAGATTTACAAAATATACACAGATAACTACGAATAACTATATAGTACAATGTAAAATAATATATTAGAAGATAGCAAATATTTATTTTCCTTATCATATGTACTCCCCGTTTATAAATAAATATCATTTTAAAATTTTAGGTGGAATTTAGGAAATTATAGAATGGACAATAACATCCCTTTAAATCTCTTTGTCAATTTCTTTATTACCAAAATTTCTCTATCTTTCCTCCATAACTTATTTGGCAAAAACTTGGGTGCACCATGTGCACAATAACCTTATTGTGCATCGCTTCGGCCACGGCCGCGACATTTGATCGCGGGCACGACCAATTGTGACTAAAAGGGAATTTGGGTTGTGGAGTTGGCGCGGCCGCGCACAACTGTGGCTCAAACACGGCTGCGGCCGCGCACAACTGTGACTCAAACATACTTTATGAAATTGTCAAACATACTTTATGCAAATATCAAACATACTTTATGAGTAAATCAACCATACCTACGTTAGGAATTTTGTGTCTTGAATCTATTTCACTTTAAAATTGTGACTCAAACATACTTTATGAAATTATCAAACATACTTTATGCAAATATAAAAAATACTTTATGCAAATATCAACAATAATGCATGTTGACGCTCAAACATACTTTATAAAATTGTCAAACATACTTTATGTAAATATCAAACATACTTTATGAGTAAATCAACCATACCTTAAGTGCACTATATTAGGATTTTGTGTCTTGAATCTGTTTCACTTTAAAATTGTGACTCAAATATACTTTATGAAATTGTCAAACATACTTTATGCAAATATCAACAATAATGCATGTTGACGCGATCGCGACACTTTGTCGTGACCGGGACACTTGGTCGCGGCCGCGGCACTCAAACAGGTGCACCATAGCACTATTGTGCACATGGTGCACCCAAGACCTACTCAACTTATTTATGCAAATATTATAAAATATAGATGGTAATCTCCTTAGACTTAGCTAAGGGCAATGTTGGAAGAAATGGAAAAAAATGTTAGAATGAAGTACTCCCTCCGTCCCGGCTTAATTGTCTTACTTGCCTTATTTGTTTGTCCCAAGCTAATTGTCCTATCCCATAAATGGCAAATTCTCCCACAATCTCCACCATCAAAATCTCCACATTCAATCTCCACCTTTGAAAAAGTCAAAGATTCCACAAAATCTGCTTTTTCTTAGTATCCGTGCCAGATCAAGGTAGGACAATTAGCCTGGGACGGAGGGAGTAATATATAAGGAAATGGCAATACAACACTGTTAAGTATATAACGTACACAATTTTTTAAAATACTTACGTGGACGCAAGTTAATACTCTACCAACTAATGTCTTAACATCTCATAAAATGAATTTAGTTATCTTTTTCAAATTTAAGAATAAGATCTGTATACATTAAATAATTAATATCCACGATGAATAATAATATTAGGAAAATGACATGGTTCATTCCCTTTGGTATCTGTCGTCAGGGTGAAGAAGTGTCCCTTTCGCTTTACGTTTAATGTCACGTTCAAGTTTATTCACCTGCTCAATTGGTCAATTTCAGATATTTAACCAAGATTAATTGCTTTGACTTCTCCAGAAAAGCCTATGACTAATTGCATGCCTATTCATCTAATTGTCTAACTAATTGCACTTAATTATTAATGTCTAATTGCACGCTAAGACCGCTTAATTAATTTATTTGTTCAACAGACTGATTGTCATTACCGTTATTTGTCGTTCATATCATATTATTTTACAATTATCCAAACAATATTTGGGTGGTTTTACTTCAGATTTAGCGGCCAAAATCTCGATAAAGTACACTTAGTAACTCGTTTAGTTAAATTTGATTCAGTACTCCTCAGTCTTAAATAAACACATCCTATATATATGAACTATATTTTAGAAACATATATAATCCAAACAAAAGTTAGTTTCGGAGTTGCAATAAGAACTTGGCTAATATTATGAAATGGTGAAACCGCAACACACTTTATTGAGCAACACTTATATGTACAAGCTTCATATGTATTATTTTTTTATATATATAATGGGTCGATTTATGCTAAACGAATTGTAGATATTTGCTCAATTAAAATAAAATGAAATAAAATAAATTTTTGCATTAAGGAAAAATAGATTAAGTGATATTCTTTTAACAAAAATGTAATATTTTAGAAACTAAATAATTTATGTGTTTTTTTAATAAATTACGTTCTTGTCAAATTTGTATAACTTTTCAATGTCAAGATTTGTATAAGTTCTTTTTATAACTCACAAATTGTATTCAACTACTCTTTAATTGGATTATTTAAAAGTAATACTTTCGAAAAAAGTAATACGTTTTTCAGAAAAAGTATTATGTTTTTGAGGAAAAGTATTTGTTACTTTTACTTCCAATGGTAATATTTTTCTTGTAATATTGTTTTAGTAAAATAACATTTTTTAATGAAATTTAACAATTGTTGTGTGTTTTATGACTTCATGTGTTCGTATCAAGTTTTATATAAGTTTTACAATCAAGTTTATATACATGTACATATTTACAACTTATGTATTGTTATCTCATCACCTAGTTTTGAATAATACATTTTCTAAAAGAAAAATAGTAATCGCCGGAAATAAGATGCCAAATGAATGTAATCAATTTTTCTTT
The DNA here is from genome assembly GCA_958295605.1 of Ajuga chamaepitys. Lineage (NCBI taxonomy): Eukaryota > Viridiplantae > Streptophyta > Magnoliopsida > Lamiales > Lamiaceae > Ajuga > Ajuga chamaepitys. The sequence continues at coordinate 8,261,117 of OY282500.1, read as the reverse complement.
TTTGTTTATTGAGTGCCTTTTTAGGTCTGCTCAATCAAGGACAGAACCAAGGGGACTGGGGGTAGTCACCCCACTTCGCTTTTAAAAAAAAATCAAAGAGCATATATATATGTATAGTGTAATATCAAAACAAATTACAATTCCCTCCTAAAGATTCTGAAGGCTTGCCTCCCCTGCCTCAACTCTAAATACATCAATTATGTAGATAAGAAACTAAAATTTAATATTGATGAAATTATTTTATTGCCCCCTTAACTAAAATTCCTGATTCCGTCCCTGCGCTCAATCTAATAAGGTGACGAAAAGTATCGCTTAATATGGCAAAAATATTATTTATAAATAGGGGTGGCAAAAATCCCGCGGGGACCCGTCCCTGTTGGGACCCGAAAATATTGGAGCGGGGATTCCCATTCCCCGTTATTTTATATATATATATACTATCCCTTAAATAGGTTTAAATAATATTATATATAATTATATATACACTAAACACACGCTCACAACTTACTGCATTACTTCATCTTTAGTTAAAAAATATTATACATATATAATTACATATATTCCTTATGTAATTTGTTATTTTAATATTTTTATTTTAGATTTATTGATTTTTAACATGTTTTGAGCTTGATGGTTGTATGTTATAACTTTATTATTCTTTTTGTCTAAAAAATTTGGAAAAAAAAAATACGGAAAACCCGAATCCCCGTGGAGACACTCTTCCCCGAATGGGGATCCCCCATCCCCGACCCAAGATCTCCAAGCGGGGAATTTAGCGGGGATGGGAATCGGGTTAGGAGTTGGGAATGGGGATAGGGAGTCCAATATCAGCCCCGATCCCACTCATTGCCACTCCTATTTATAAAAGCATTAATAAAAGTATCAGTTTATTGAAAATCTTATTAATTATGTAATACTTTTGACCAATCAAAAATTACTTTTTTGTTAGAAAATTGATTAGATATACTTTATAGAAAAGGTATACACATAAATAAATAGATAAATAGAGTTGTTTATAGTTTATAAACTCATAGTATAGTAATAATTTACCCTACAAACCAAAAGTATTTGGCCTTGTGAACATTTTTGTTCTTTAAAGTTTGTTGTGATTGAATATATATCGCAAGAACTATATCGGAAGTTAAATTGATATTCATTGGAAATGACTGGGGGATAATTGGATTGGGATGTTCCCATTTGGATATGACATGGGTCATCCTCAACGTATTTTATTTTATACTGTATGGTTCATTCCTCCACATCCACACCCTATTATCTACATCACATTTTACAATTTCCAACACACCTTTTACAAATTTCAATACACATCCTAACCTACTATACCCTTAAATTAAAATACTTATTTGGATGTTTCTTCGATGAATGTGCTCCATCGAACGTGGTTATGCCACTACACCCCAATTCAATCATCCCCTAAATGTTTCTGTTATAAAAGTTCCTTTCTAATATCAAGCAGGCTCCATCTAGGCACCTATACTAGCATTGATCATATGCTCTCTCTGGCTCTATTCTATTTAGTGGTTGTTTTGGTTGTTTGGCTAGACTTATTTTAAATATTTTATAAGTTGTTTTAAGAGTTTATAAGATATAATTTTTCAAGAGCTTATAATTTAATAAAATGTTTAGATAAAACAACTTATAAGCTTGCAATTGAATGAAGTAATTTAAAAGACTAATTTGAAATCAACTATCAAACACACATTGACTAGTGTAAGAAATGTGTGAAGTGTGTGTAGTATGTGTTGTGTGTAATGTAGGTAGGGTGTTTATTTTGTGTAGTGCGTGAAGTGTGTGTGTGTGTATTATGTGTAAATTGTATGAAGTGTGTGTATAGGGTGTATTGTGTGTAGTGTATGTGCAGTGTGTGTAGTGTGTTTAGTGTCTGTAGTATGTGCAGTGTGTGTAATGTATTTATTGTAGGTAGTGTGTATTGTGTATAGTGTGTATTGTGTGTAATGTGTTTATTGTGTATAGTGTGAGCAATATGTGAAATTTGAGTGTAATAATTTATCTTAAAAAATAAGATGGATATATCAACTTATTAGATCTTGTAAGCTCTAAACATCTTTCTTTGCAAGAGCTTATAAGCTCCTAATTATCTTATAAGAATAAGATGTTTTATAATATGTTTTTAAGAATTTATAAGCTCAGCAAAGCACCCTCTTGATCTTATCTAAATCCCACCTAATTTCGTAGGAGTTCCGAATAAACGCTAGATTTTAATCTGGCGCGCGTATGATAAAGTGTGTAGCGTCTGATATCTCCTCCGATTAACATGTTAATACTAAACCACGATATCGTTTGGGCAAATTTGACATGGCATTTGATCGACACAAGTAATGCACATCAGTATGAGGTAGGAAGGATTTAGGCAGGTCTTACTATCCCAATTCCTAAGTTAATTTATTTATGGAAAGATACAGAACTTTCAATATTTGTTAGTCAGAAAATGGATTTTGACCTGTCCACGACTTTAATTCAATGTTTTGGCCTCGGTCTTCATAGTACAAATATTTTTGGACTTATTTTACCAACAAAAATCAATAAGTAAGTGTCATTGAATCTGTAGATATTTATTTTGTTACATCCCCTCCTGCAGCTCACGTGCTATTGTCTATTGACTAGTAGTAAATAGTAATAATGATATTTTCACAGATTTGTTTCTTTGATTTTTTATATATGGCTTTTTGATACATTTATTATTTTTAGTAACTTTTACTTCTAAATTTTATTCTCTCAATTTCTAAATACTAGTGGTTTTTTTTTTCTTTAAAAAAAATCACTTTGTTCCAAATAATAAGTAATTCTAATAAAAGAAACATATACATTTCTTTCAATTTAGCCCTGAATATATCCCAACGATCACCCCAAAAATCTTCTTATTATGGTATATGATAAAGATAAATTACATAAGAATATATTTGTCCGTTTTAATAATTTTTACTTTCTCCTATAAAATCTAAAACTACCAATATTTAATAATGGAAATACTATATTTTATAAAGTAGGAAAACTTATCAACTTTATAACAAAAGAAGCTTGCCAAATAAATAATAAATTAATACATAAAAGTGCGGATTTACTGTTTACTAATAAAAGTATAGACCGTTGTGTATAATTGACATTTGACACCATATCAACATATACATAATAATGTTGGCATAAATGATTAAATAATAGAGAAAATCACATACAAGTTAAAACTACCGCCAAGATATATTTGTTACATATAATAAGTAGTTTATCACTATTTTATTATTAAAAATAACATGTGGTCACTAATTAGTCGTCAATAAATTGGATGGAAATAATATTTGAGCCGACTAAGTCTCAAATATTTTCATAAATAAATAAGTGGAAAATATATAACACATCATTGGATTTTTCCAAATTTATTAGTCACGTGCAGCGCAGGTGACTAATTCTGGCAAATTAGTTGTCGGAGCTGAGCAATGTTCTTAATTGAACAATGTTTTGAACATACATGATTAAAATTGAATTTTTCTAACATACTAATTTTTTTCCAAACAAAGTCTAACATACATGTAAAATAAAAAATTCCCTATACTCTATTGTGTTGTTTTATCTTAGATTGTACTCCCTCCGTCCCGAATGAACTTGCACACTTTCCATTTCGACCCGTCCCAAACAATTTGTACACTTTCTTAAAAAGGAAACAAATCTCACAAATTTTACCCCACAATAAAACTTCATTTACCAAATAAAGCAAAAAGATAGGTTTGAAAAATCAACATAACCCAAAAAATAATTTTTTCTTGGGAAAATTGATAAAAATGCCCTTTAACTTTGACATAATTAAAAAATTACCCTGTAACTTAGGCCATTTAAAAAAATACCCTGTAATTTACAAAATGTTGATAAAATTGCCCTGCAACCGGGTATAGTAGGTGACACAACAGGTCACCTGTTGAGGTGGCAAGAATTTACTGACGTGGCGGTTGTTTTTTTTAATTATTTTATGTTTTTTTTGCTGAGTCACCTATTAGGGTGGAAAAAAATAGAAAAATAGTATAAAAATTAATTTTAGTTTATAAAACATTAGAACTCCAAAAAAGTTATTTAAAATTCAGAAATAAAATATTTATTTGTGAAAATTATTTTAAAATACTAAAATTTATGTAATTTCAGAAAATTTAAATTATCTTGAGAATTCAAAAATTCCTTTAGATTTCAGAAATTAAAAAAAAATATAAATTATTTTAAAAATACTAAAATTCATAAAACTAAAAAGAACAAGAAAATAGAGCATCAGCCGCAATTAATTAGAACAAGAGAAAAAATGAAAGAGATCAAAAGGAAGGAAGAAGAAAGATGATCTCCCAAGGAGGTTGACCAAGCTTTAGGGACAATTTCCTTACATTTCATATACTTTGATTTGACAAGTGTTACCGATCGAAAGTTCTAGATCATCATTGCATGTGTTATGCCTAATTGAAGGCTGAAGCTGCTCTACTTTGGAAATGGAATGTTGTAGCAGATTAGTTTGGTGTAAATGCGTGTTCTCGAGTTTGATTTACTGGTCACAATTTAAATTTTGGAAATTATATCTAATTAGATCGGCCAACGTGGGAGCATATCAGATCTGCGATTTATTTGTGCAATCGATCGATTCTTCTCTTTGTTTACGAAAATATTTAGATACGTGGGATTATCGTCATCTTCGTCCATGAATTGATGAAATCTGAGACGACGAAGCAGCAAATCGAAGCTCACAGAACAGAGCCCAACTTGCAGAAGTGGGTGTGCAACCCCATTACTAGAAACTTAGGAACTGTGTAACAAAAATTGGGTAAAAGCAAATAGAAAATAAAACGTGAAAAAATAAAATTGGTAAAAGCAAATAGAAAATAAAACGTGAAAATATATATATATATATATATATAAACAAAGGTTGGCCGGCGGCTGCTTGGTTTTGCTTTGTGCTAGAATTTTTCTCATGGCCACTCGACGACTCTTCCTGAATCTCCCTTCCTTAAGCTCAATTTCATTTTCGCTTTTAAAATCACCATTAGAAGAGAGGGAGTAATACGAAGAGCAACTAAATCCATCTCTCCTCACCTTCTGCCTGCCCTCCTCTCTCAAGAAATTTTCCTCCTCTAATGTCCTTCCTTCCACCGCCGCCGCACCACTATCTCCCTCCCACGCTGCCGCGCCAATGCCATCCTCCCACCGCCGCGCCACCGGGCTGAAATTGATTAATTTGGAGACTGAGAAAGGGCTGGGACAGGACATGGAGGGTGGGTTGGGGGGTGTGGGTCCTGAGGGTTATTATAAAATAAATAATTTTTTTTTGTTTTTTTAATATTCACAATTTACTATTATCCAAATAAGCATATTATAGCACACTACAATAACACATGTTTTTTTAACATAATGCCACATAGAAAAAAAATGCCTTGTAGTATAGTCAAATCATCTTAAATGAGCCACATCAGTTGTCACCTGTTGTGTCACCTGCTATAATTGCAGGGCGATTTTATCAACATTTTGTAAATTACAGAGTAATTTTTTAAATGACCTAAGTTACAGGATAATTTTTTAATTATGCCAAAGTTAAAGGACATTTTTATCAATTTTCCTTTTTTCTTAATATGTGTGTTCACTTACCAGTGCAAATTTATTCGAGACGGAAGGAGTATAATGTAATTTATAATATTATTTTCAAGCCCACTAATTAATAATGGTGACTAGTTGAAATATGACTATATGAGAAGAAGAACTCCCGTTGGAAATCGAAATAGGAGATAAAATATTAAAATTATTTTAAGCATTTATAAAATATTTTATCTTTTTGAAGATATTTCTTGTTGATAAATAATTTATTCGTATTGCAGGCCTGATTAATTAATCTAGCATTTACTTTTATATTTAGGTACTAACCAATAGAAGCAATCCAGATCAACTTGGCATATTTATTTTTGCACCAAATAGTCCACCGTATTTATATGCCAAGTTGTATTAATTTGGACACAGATTACCATTTATATTATTTTTGAGAAAATTAATTCAGACAAAAAAACTATATGAGTCTTACTTAAAACTGGAAAGTGCTGGACTAAATATAACTGAGAAAATTAATGAATATATTTTATTGAAATTCGACTCTAAATTTACTGAGTCTAATCTTACGCAAACCGACCATATAGTTTTTGTAAAAGCATTATAAAATTATTTGAGTAGACCAGTAGTGTGGGTTTATATATTTTCCTTTCAGGCGGCCTGCTAAGTGCTAACTCGGCTAATAATTCATGATTCTTTTGATCAGTCCTGCTATTGCTGACGTTAAAAAAAGAAAAAAAGAAAAAAAAAAAAAAAAAGCCATACTGTAGAAGCGGATCCGGAAATTAGCAATAAGGTGGGTTGGAATATAATAAATATTGGCTTTATGAAATTTGTACATATTAATATATTTTTCAAGCTTCAAATAAGTTGCATCTGACGAGGTTTCAAACTATAGAACTCATATATAATTGACTCTAAATTTATTTCGGTAACATAACCACGTTCAATATATAGCATTAAACAATCTGGATGAAAATCATCCTTCATTTTGCTTTGGAGTATCGTCGTTACATGCTTTATTGTTGAAAACGTCCGTTCAATCAATGTAGTAGAAACACGCAGAGTTAAAAGAAGATGAATCATAATGTGGGTTTATCTTTAAGAGTTAATTATAAGAAAAATTACGACATTTAGTTCAGTTTCAATTATAACATGACTTTCAAAATTTATCAGTGTTAGTCAATTATAATTTTTTTCAACTACAACATCGATTATATTTTTTTACATCTAATTGTGTTGCAAGCACCACTATTAAATCCGCTTAGACAAGACATTCTTTTGCCCTCGATCAAATTTACAATCCGTCATTTCACCGCCATTAATTGGGAGCCAAAAACGTGATATAATAACTTCAATCACCGACCAACGACACTGAAAATAATGCATTGTGAAATTTTTCGAGGGTAAGTGAAGGTTTTGTGCGGGTGATGGTGGTGAACACAATCAAATGTCGAAAAAATATAGTCGACTTTGTAATTGAAAAAAATATAGTCTGTTACCAATATTTATAAGTTCTAAAAGTCATGTTGCAATTGAAAATTGGACCAAAAGGTCGTGATTTTGTTCTTAACCTTATTTTTAATGGGGTAACTTAATTTTATTTGGGGTGGGCTTAACATCAATTACGACTATTAATACTAGTAGACCTTTGAAAGGGGAGGGTTGGATTGAAGCACGGGACGGGCCACATCCCTCTGCCCCTGCCACACTCCGTATGTTTCATAATAAATATTCTGTTTTAAAAATTTCTGGTCCGAAAACAAAAGTTTCGGTTCGAAATGAATGTGTTGTTTTACTGGTTCATGTAAAAAATTAATATTTATTTTACGAATTAATTAGATGCGATTGAATCTATATCTATATATATATATATAAAAGTAAAATGGAGGGTATTAGTGTCATTTTAGTTTTCCCTCCAAAAATTTTAAACTATAATTAGTAAATTTTCCTATTTTTGGTATGTTCATAACTTTCTTTTATTTATTTTTAAATACAAATAAATTTTTCATCTTAAATCCAATTTTTATGCATTATATACCAAATTATTCATCTTTTCACGAACTTCGATTTGACATCCATATCACATACATTATAATGAGATATTTGATTTGAATAAACGGATTGATTGTTTATTAATTTTTGTGTTATAATTGATGGTCATTGTAACTTGAACTATAATATTTTGGTTTTAATTGCAACTAAAATTAGTAAAATGATTTCTTTAAAAAAACCATGAGTATTTTTTTATAATTATTTTAATTACTTATTTATATTTTTAATAATGTGTATTTTGTTAAGATTACTCTTTTAAGGAAATTTATTCTCTGCCGCCTAAATTATGACATTTGTTAATTTTTGCAATCTTTTTAATTTTTTTACTTTTTCTAATATTCAATTATATATGTTTAGGGTTTGTAAGCTAAATAATACTTTATCGCACTAATCAACATCAACTGTCATTTTTACTCTTAACAATCTAAGTAGCTTTTTCCGCATCAATCAATTTTTATCTTCAAATAAATAAATTATTTGTAAGAAAAATATAACAGTTATATAAATAATTTACAATACCATATAAAATACGAAAATATCCAAATATTTTGAAGCGCTCATCGACTTTAATTTGTTATTTGAATTATTAAATAACTTTTGAATTTTATTTTGTTAAAATAAGAATTTCTTAAATAAAATTATTTAAGTATATTTGAAATCACCAAATGAAATCTCAAAAGTTGCAAATGAAAATCTAACTTTATAATTAGAATTAAAATTTTTTTTAGATAAATTAAAAAAATATAAAATAAATGTAAGGACATAAAGAAAAACAATATTAAACTTTACATTACATATGAACTACCCAAATATAATAGCATTGTTCCGTTTATTATATATTTCATGGATATTTTAAATTATTTATAGTTAGAATGTTAAAATTATTTTATAAATTAAAAATCTATCTATATATATACTCCCTCCGTCCCGGCTTAAGTTTCCTACTTTGACCGGGCACGGAGGTTAAGAAAAAGGTGATTTTGTGGAATCTTTGACTTTTTAAAAGATGGAGATTGAGTGTGGAGATTTTGAGGGTATAGATTATGAGGAAAATTTGCCATTTATGGGCTGGAAAGTTAAGTTGGGACAAACCAAAAAGGAAAGTAGGAAAGTTAGAGCGGGACGGAGGTAGGGTCATTTCTGTAAGTAGCACTTTCCAGCTTAAAATTTCAGACTGTGATTGATAAGTTGTTGTCACATTTGGTAAGAATCAAAATTAATTTTACTTTCTAAGGTGGCAAATATCTTTTTCCATTTCTCATATATTTATTATGTATACTATATCAAATTAATCATCTTTTGACGATATTCGATTTGACATTCATATGTGTATATATATTAAAACAAATATAACATTGAGTAAGATTTCAATATCTATTGTAGGTTGCAAAACAAATATAGCATTGATTCGGAACAAAATGAAAAATCATTCAAATAATTCTCTTTACAAATTATATTACTTGATTATTTCATTATAACGACAACTAATCAGTTTCATTTATTTGACTTGAATTATCTCAAGTTTTTTTCATTTATTACATTGAGAGAAAAATCATTGTATATATAGTTGAACACATACTATATCGAATTAAAAGATATAGTTAATATTTGATTTATAATCATCTTATTAAATTATTAAATTTGCTAATGTTTATTTGTTATAATAATTATTTTTGTTGATAAATCACAAAACTATGACTTTCGCTCATATATATAACTTTATATATGGTAATTAATCTTAAAAAAATATTACTTTTTATATTTTGCATATATTAATGTTACTTTTCTATAAATAATTACACTTTGCAACCTAAACCATCCTATTATACAAGTTGCAACTAAACTTCTTTTAAATAAGAAAAATTAACCAACTTAAACTATATATATTTTTTTAACTTTGCAACCTAAACATTACTTGGTAACATTAACCAATCTCAATTATGTCCTTTTTTTTTTTTTTTCCCCACATTTTGCATCCTAAGCAATTTGTTTACATTAACCAATGTGTATCTTTAGATGAATCTACTATTTACAATATAAACGTATAATTTAATTGAAACTTTTCAACATATATATGAAAGTATTAAGAAATATTGAAGAACTCATATGTTTTATTTTGTCATTCGAACTATTCAAAAAAAACAAAAGATGTTTTATTTTGTTATTCCAATTATTGAATAACTTTTGAATCTTATTTTGTTATTTTTTCATTTTGTTATTCTTTGTATATCTAAAATACCAAGTAAGATATTAAAACTTGCAACTAAGATTTTTTAAAAGTAAATAGTTATAATTAGAATTTAAAATTTTATATAGATAAATTTAAATATTTAAAGTAGAATAGAACAAATGAAAGAAAAATAATTTACTTATAACGTTATTCAGTTTATTTTATTTAATAATATGAGTTGATAGTTAAATATTTATGTTTGTTTTAACATTCATAATTAATTAAGCTATAATTCATATAGGTGGAGAATGAAACAGACACACTAAATGTGTGTTTGGATTTCAAAGATAAAAAATAACATTTTGAAAAAGATATTTATCTTAATATTAATTTTTATATATAGACATATATAATATACCTATATATAAAGTGATTTATATTAAATTCATGTATAACATGCGAAAAATTTATATTCACATTACTTATAATTTTATTTATGATTTATTCTACATTTAAAAAAATTATTTTATTAGGGTAAAACGATCACATATTAAAATATTAGACTATAGCATATTTAGTTTTATTAAAATCATTATTTTTTAAATAAACTTCCGTGCATCGTACGGGAATAGTACTAGTACGCATAAAGATAAAATAAATCGTGCAGATACGTATTAATGATCTTCGAATAATTGTATCTTTATTTAGTTGACAAAAATAAAAATTATTTCCCTTTCCAAATAGGACTTTCTTATGGACACATGAAGAAACGTCATTTGAGCTAATTTTGTGACATGAGCAAAGTACATTTGATCATTGAATCTTCTCAAAATTGAATTTGATTGGATCATTTTAATCTTAGTATAATTTTTTTAGGTTGTGGTTGGATGGAAGGATTTAAAAAACGAAGGATTTGATTTCACTCATTTCAAATCTCTTATTTGGATGTTTAAATTCAAATGAGTGGATTTGAATTGTTAACGTTTCCCTTTTCAGTTCTTTCTTAACATTTTTGAAAGGATGATGATAATGAAAGTGTGTGTAGTGTGTGTGAAGTGTATGTGTGTGCGTGAAGTGTGTTCGTGTAGTATATGCAAGTTGTATGTGTGTAGTATGTGAAGCGTGTGTGAGGTGTGTGTAGTATGTGAAGCGTGTGTGAAGTGTGTGTAGTATGTAAAGTGTGTATGACATGTGTGTAGCGTGCGTGTGCGCGCGCGCGTGTAATAGTGTTGTGTGTGTGCGTGTAGTAGTGTTGTGTGCGCAGTGTGTGTGAAGTGCGTGTAGTGTGTGAAATGAGTGTAAAGTGTGTGTAGTATGTGTGTGAACTGTGGTATTTATAATCTGTTGTGTGCGTAGTGTGTGATAATGTGGCTATGCATACATGAGAGGTAGCAAGGCTTTATAAATGACTAGGTTATTGGATGAATTTGAAATCTATCCAAAATGAATTAGAAATTTAGGAAGATTTAAAATCTCTTGATTTAATTTTTTTTGCCAAATAAATTGAGGCCCCATTTGGATGGAGGGATTTGTGATATGGATTTATAAATTCATTGTCAAGTCCACTCCATGTGTTTGGATAAAATACTAAATGAGTGGATTTGTAAATTCAGATTTTTAAATCAACTCATTTAGAAATCCAAGATTTGAGATTCTCCATTTTGCACTATATTTGGGTGGATTTCAAATCCTTTGACAAAGGTAGTCATTTATAAATCCCTCCTCACTCAAACCTCTCTCTCTCTCGTCCCCCCTCTCTCTCTTCTTCTCTTCTCTCTATCGCTATCTCTTCCTCTCGTTCTCCAATAAAATGCTCATAATATTTTTTTTATTTTTATTTTCTTTTATCTCTAATAAAATGCTCCCAATATATTTTTGGGATATAAAATACATAATATGTATATATGTGTATATATATAATTGGAAAAAAAATTGTTCGGTTAATTTAGATGTAGATAAATATTATTTTATTTAATAAAAAATATAAATTATTAGTTTAAACTTTAAAGAAAAAAATTGAATTTTACAAATATTGTATCAGTTTTTTGCCAAATAATGGATTTGAAAATTTTGGATTTAAAAATCCTTTTACAAATCCACCATAAATCCAAACAAGGGATTTCAAGTCCATGGATTTTAAATCTAAGGATTTTGAAATCCATTCATTTTAAATCTCTTGGCAAATCAAATCCCTCCATCCAAATGGGGCCTGAATGAATTTGATGATGGATTTCCAAATCCACCTCACAAATCCCTCCATTCAAATAGACTTCTTAGCGACATTCAACTCTCAAGACAAAACTGAAGTACTAATTTACATGCCCCGCCGCATAATTAGTTGAATTTGGAGGACAAGTTTTTCTAGAGATACATATTTTAGGACGATATTGTCATCTCTAAAAATAAGTTAATGTGAGGATTTATCATCACAACACACTTCATATATTATTTAAAGATGCTTTAGATTATTTTTGGAGGCTTAGTTGTTGCAAGAAAGAAAGAAAATATTTCAAACGACTTTTGTTGTTTAAAAAAAAAAATACTCGTAACAAAATTAAGAAATAAAGAAAACAAATAATGTATTTGTCACAACCTCGTATTATTTGATGTAACATTTTATTATATCAAGACTCTTTTCTTGTAGAAAAATAAAGAAAACTACAATTGGTAGAAGTTTGGGCGCCAAATTAAGCTTGGCCCTTCACACGTGTCATGTTTGCATGCCTAAGTTTATACCGACCCTACCCATGCGTGTGCAACATCTTCGGACTAACCTTGCCCGAAATATCATGTCGACCTTCCCGAGAATATGAGGATGTTTGTGAGTACAGTGGCAAAATCGATGTCATTCGATAAGTTGATCTAGTAAATTCAATATTTTTTTGGGGTTGAATTATAAATATATAGACTCGAAGTACTATTTGATCCGATTAAATTAATTCGATGGATAAAAAGTTCGACGAGTCCCGAATCAACATGATAATTTTTAGTGTATTATAGATAATATTTCGAATCGAACTAATTAATTTTAGGTACAATCAAAATATGACCTGATCCAATTCGATCCGAAATATAATGTTGGATCGACGAAGTGCCTGATTGCCCAAATTCAGCCTCTATTCGTGAGGATGCTTATGTGACGTGTCAAGCATCATCCATATAGCCGCATAAGGTTAGCACAAAGCACGACTAGGTTGAATTATAAGAAAAGGACACGTCATAATTTATTAAAAATGTGCTACTACTAATAAGGTGTCATAATTTTATACGGGGATATGGCTTTTCGTATTCGCACCACTCTCAACTTATTTTAACTTTAGGAGATATTTGAATTGTGATGTAGTGGAATGTGTTCCGTTCGTTGGGGCACATTTACGGTTGATTCATCCATAAATGTATTTTTGTTTCAAGGTATAGTATGATAGAATGTATATTGTAGATGTCACAGCAATAAGTTTTAGGTGATGTAAGTAATGATTGGTTGATTGAGTGATGATAAAAATGTGTATTGGAAATTGTAAAATGTGTATTGAGAATCGTAAAAGATGATAAAGTGAATTGGAAATTGTAAAAAGTGATGTAGATAATGATATAGATAATAGGAGGTGGATGATGAGAGATGGGCAATCCAAATGACCGATCCATAAAGTGAAATACAAGCGGATCGGGTCATCCTAATTCCGGATTGCTCAATCCCAATCCAAATATGTCCTAAGTTGCTAACATAAAATTAATTTTTTATGTACCTTAAATATTGGATTTGAGATCTAGACACTAAATTTATCTACATAAAAAATAAATTTGATTTTGCAACTTATATTCATTTCTATGAAGAAGAATATGATAAAATTGTTGAAAGATTAATCATCACCTACTTTATATATGACAATCTGAAATATTCAAGTCTACTTGATTAATTCATTCCTACTCATGGATTTGGTTCTTTAGTTTCAATTATTTTGTTCTATTGTGGACTGTTACTAGTAAACATTATAAATATATTCAAGGTCAGCTGTAATTTATTGAAAGAAGTAGATAAACGTTAAACTTTCAAGCCGTTTTTGTAAGCTAAAGTTGGAATGATGAAAAAGAATACAGTATAATTAATTAATCAATAAATTCATAGAAAAATATATACTAAATGTGTGTCTAAAACCAAATATGGCACATTATCCATTTACCTGCATCAAATTGGAATGAGCTAAATTACGATTTTGCCATTTATTTTTTAGTAACACTTGTGTGCATGTATCACTACAATTTAACGCATGGACTCCAAAAAATCGTTGAAATATAATTTATAAAAAATTAGTGTCCGCGAACTGGGTCAACACGCGGGTCACGCCTTTTTTAAAAAAAAAAATTCTATTGCAAGAACAAAATAAGTCTACTGTAAGAACACAATAAGTCTACTCTTAACATAAAATAGTTATACTGCAAGAACACTATAAGTCTATTGAAGAAAACAATAAGTCTACTCTAAACACAAAATTACTATACTACAAGAACATAATACGTCTACTGTAAGAACACAATAAGTTTACTGTAAAAACACAAAAAAAAAAAAAAAAAGAAATTTCATGCGGGTCACGCGCAACCCGCACGCAAATTTGAATCTGATTGTACATTAAGCACTATTATGCATCATATGCACTCAAGTTTTTGCCTTTATTTTTAACGTTGCTCACTTCATTTATCTTTCGATAGATGCAGCGCTTTATTTGGAGGTTTATGGCCAACCTGTTTTCGTAATTTATTTAATACTCCCTCTTAGAGAAAGAGTTAGATTTTAAAATATTATTTGTCCTGAAAAAAGAGTTATATTTAAAAATATGTTTATCGTTTTATTAGTCAAAGTAAATATTTTGATGTTATAAATAAATTAGACATATTTGAATAAGTCAAATAAATAATGAGAGAATAAGTTTAGGATGATGTACCCTCATTAAATTGATGAAAATACATAATTATTCTTTGTAAAATATAACTCCTTTTTTCGGGACGGAGGAAGTAATTAACTAGTGTTTACATTAGAGTTATGAAAATGGTTTTGGCTCAGGGACTGGCCCACCTCACCCTGCCCCGACAACCAACCTGTTCTATATATTGTCTTGCAGAGTTGTAGGTTATTTGTATGTTTGATGAAGGATGAACGTTGAAAAATGAATGAACTTTTGGATTAATTTCATTTTATAGTATTAGCAAATGATGAATTAGATTATGATTAGTTGTCTAATTGTATATTAGTAGATTTTTTTAAATTAATCATAATCCATATTCTTTAGGGGTACATAGAGAGACAGAGAATAGTGTTACTATACATATGCGCGACCCAGTACATGCCTCTATTTTTTCTATTCGACTTTTGTACATTATAATATGTGTAACCTTGTAGATTTGCTGACTATATTTTATGTTTGACAGACGTTGAAAAATGGATTAGCAGATTATTTTGATATCTAGGGATTCATCGATAAATAATGAGTTATATTATGACTTGTATAATTGTTAAATTTGTAATAAATAGTTCCCTTTACAACTCTACTATTATATTCTTTTACCTTGTTTAGATAATTAATTATGGTACATAGGCTCAAAAATTTAATATATATATATATATATATGTATGTATATATTATATAAGAAAAGGTGGTAGCTCGCCCCAACTGATTGCCCATGGTGGCTCGTTGGGTCGAGATTTTTTAGTAGCCTGCCATTTTTTTAGGAGTAGGTCTCTTTACAGATCCGTGCAATCTAGATCATGGACAAATTTTCATGAAAAAATATTAGTGTTTATATACTTAAAGTTATTACTTGTTCTGAGAAAAAATATCATGCTGAAAAGGTATCACTTTTTAGGTGCGTTCTACGGTACCCGCGATGCGTTAATGACCACGGATATTTATGGTGGTAAATGGTAACTTTTTGGTGGGTCCAGATTTGACTAAGAGATTATATTGTACATCTGGTGCATTGCTCCATATGAGGAATTCCCATTACTTGGTAGTCAATATTCCTAACTTCCCTAACCTTCTTCCACCATTTTTATTTTCTACTCGTTTGACATATCTTTCAGAAAAATAGAAAGATTTTTAAATTTTCAAACTTTCTTAATTTTCTTCCATCGTTTTTATTTTCTACTCCGTTTAACATATATTTCGAAAAAACAGAAAGATTTTTTATTTTCAGATTACGTAATAAGCTCTTTTTTTTTTTTTTTTTGGTTTATATATCTGTTACGAATATTTACATATATATAATATACTATTTTTATTTATTTCCAAAAAAAACACAACTTTTTTATTCGGACTTATTTGCTCTGCTTTATATAATAGAAATCCATATTAAAATTCAATAATTAACTGATCTCAGAATAATATTTATATCAAAAGTATTTAGTTGGAATTTTTTTTTTGGCTTTTAAAATCTAGAATACAGAACCCGAACGATAAAAAAAAACTTAACACAAAAAAAACTTTATCTAGACAAAACCTTCAACCGATCAAAAGGTTAGCCTTGCAATCTAACAAAACCTTATTTACAACCCTAGATGTCCAAATGCTCTATTCAACTACCCATCCGTTCCAGAGACATGGGTCGCCTCTAACAGGTTTTTCAATCCACTTGGGATCGTATTCTGCAGATGTTGCAATAAGCCATTGGAAGTCGAGGGTCCCCATTTTTAGTCGTCGAAAAAAAGGGTCAAGTACAGACCATTTATGGTCCAACCACGATCGCAACAAGAGTTTTTTGTCACCCTACATAAAAATATCAATAATTAAAAAAATTGAAAAAGTATAACAAATATACAGTGATTTTCTTATGATCTTATCAATCTACTGTGTATTCATCGTCGGACGAAATCTGACTTATGTAGTAAGCAATGCGATGGAAAACCTCTGGACTTCTAGCGAACCAAGGAAATTCAAGATATCGATCCGGAGCAGCTTGGAACTTCCTGGCAACATCTTCAGCCGCAAGCTGCTGATGATAAGAACCGTATATTGTATAGGCAAGACTGGGCAACACGTCACAGATCGCATAAGGATCAGAGACATCCTGATTTGTGAAAACATGAATAAGTTACCAATAAGCAGAATCTCTTCGCCGCAAATCCACTTCCTTGTACTAACTTCTTTATCCTCGCCGGAGTCCTCTTCCACATCAGAGATGAAACCCCCTTCGGAATTAGGTAAGGACTCTTCCTCTTCTTCGGAATAAGATAGGGACTCTTCTTCGCTAGTCTAGTCCATTTTGCTAACTTTTTCATGGTTATCAGTAGTAGAGGCCATATTTAATTGATTGTATTTCTTTGGGGTTTAGAGAAGCTCTGAAAAACTGTTGCTGAAAATTGCGTACTGAAAATGTTGATAAGACGGTTTAAATAAATTAAGAATAATGCTTGGTACACGCGTTTATATATGCACTTTAAGTCCACTTAAGTGTCGGTTTAACAATGTGCGTGTAGATTGGCTTGTTTTATATATTTGGATCATTTGACGCTTGTGGTTTCATTTTGAGCTGATTAGGTGATATAAGGCCAAGTATTTATACTCGGCCAGATATACGACGAAGGAACGAAGTCCGGGAAGTCAAATGGAGGAAAAATGCATGAAAACAAGGAAGCCAACCGCGACCGTGGCCGCGACGTGTTGAAAGACAAGAATCGAGCGCGGGCGCGGCAGTTTTGTGCGGCCGCGACCTGTTAAGTCGGCCAATTAGTGCTTGGGCTACAATGTTTCCGATTTTGAGCCCAAAACTACCCCAACTTGACCTCCTCTATAAAAAGGGATCCTAAGGTCCGGAAATTGGACACATTCACTTTACGAGAAAGCAGTATTGAGAGGATTTCGAAGGAGACGAGCAATCAAGATCGATAATTCTTCAGGTTTTTCTTTCCTTTGAGTTATTTTGAGTATGTATTTTCATTTTAAGATGTCTTTTCTCGTCGTCATGATCGGCTAGTAGGTTATTTCAGTCATTAGTCAAGTCGAACCCTAGTTTTATTATCTTGTGGTATTTACAATAATTGTTAAACAATTGTTTACCTTAAAACGTTGTTATACTATTTGTTTATCCTTCAATGCTTATATGTTTATATGCTAGATTGATCACCTAGGATTATAATTGCATAAGTATTGCTAGGTCATAATCGTAATTCGTAAATGTTACGAACCTATAGCCACTTAGTAGCGAATAGTGAGTGATATCACTAGGGTAGTATATGGCTCGGTCTGAATGGGTCCGAGCTTACGAGGCCCACACTGTGTCTATCCCGTTATCCTAGTACTCTAGGCGTCCGGTTTATGAGCTCAGGAGAGCTTATTCTGAGATCACTCAATTGGATAGACTAACCAAATAACTTGTTTTTGTTAGTTAAACACAAGGGATAATGAGGTTAGCAGAGCTTGTTGCTAACCTTGGGGTAGGAGTTTTATGGTTAAAATTGGTTAATAATTGCATCTATCACAGGGTAGTATAAACTAGGGAGAGATAAGATTGAGAGCTGAGATTCGTCATTTCATAAGTAGACACTTTCGTAATTATTTGCTTAATTTCTGCATTAGTTCTTTAGTTAATTAAAAATCAACTACAAAACCCTCATATATATATATATATATTCATATATTGCTAGTATTAGAATTCATATCAAACACTATAAGTCTTCCTGCTCCCTGTGGGATCGACCATACTTATCATTTCTACAAGCTAGAGGAGTAAGTAGGTATTGTTAATTTGTTGCACCTCGACAGTGCGATCAGGGTTGTAAGGACGTCTTAAGAAATGATGATGATGATGATTATGAACAGGCATGTCTTTCAAGTTTCCAATAACACATATTTTTCTGATTTTAAATAAATTAATTAGAAATTTTATTATTATTACTATTGTTATTATTCTAAAGATTTGAAAGAACGCGTATCGGAAATTATTTTATTATATGATGAAAAGGCTAACCTTTGAGTTTCCAATTACTTACTGGAATCAAAATAAATTAGAAACGAACTTGGTAAACATGTGATTTGGTTGATGGGAGATAATTAAAGATGTGATTTTGTTTTTTTGTTTTTTGTTTTTTTTTTTTTTCTGTTTATGGTAATGCAACTTGAACTGTACAATCTTTGATTATATTTAACAGATTCTCCAAAACTAAGCAATGCTGCAATCTCTAGCAAAATAAACACCCCATATATTCACAACTAAAGCGACGTAAGATTATTAAGTAAATAAAATAATAGGAAAGACATAATTGAAAATAAAAACCAACCTTAATTTTATCCAATCCAACTTTCACATTAACAAAAAAAAAAAAAAAAAAGTTGCAACCTGCAAACTTCCCCTCACGTTTTTAATTAGCATGTATAGTGGTCATTACATTGTATGTTGATTAATCAAATCTAGATCATATCAATTCCAAAGATGTCATCATTCCCAAAACAATAATAAAACAAGAGGGTCTAGAATAGATTAATTTGGCGGGCAAGACCATAAAATTAGGAATACATTAAGAATAAATATTAGAGCTCACTATACTAGAAAGAAAAAGATCATTGTCACTTTTTTTAATCTCCTACTACCATTTCTTATTATTTGTTCTTTTAGTTTTTGACTTATGTTTCAATCTAATTTTTGTTTTAACTTTTTTTTTTTAGATTTAATCCAATATTAACCCCTAAAATCAATCCAATGAAAGGAAATATATAATTAAATAGATAAAATTGGAGAAAGAGATTAAGGTGAGGATTCAGTTGTTCATCATCCCTATGCCTTTATCCTTTCCAACTCTAGAAGAACAATTATGAAAAACTTAGGTAGTACTCCGATTTAATAAGAAGCTAAACCACATTTTCAAAAATTAGGAGAGGTACATTATTAAACTAAAAAAAATAGGTTGCATTCAAATAAAGAAATGTATGCAGGAAGAAACTAAAAATTAAAATTGAGAATGTCAAAATTTTGTTTTAGCATTAGGCATCAATGATTGAAACCAAACTTTGTTTAGCTTAAAACCAGCAACACTTTACAGAGAATATCTACGAACTACATAGTAGCTAGCAATGTTACGAAGTTCAACCAAATAGTATTTCCAACACCACCTATACGTACAATCCTACGGATAGCAATGTCAGAAGATGAAACAGCCAACCAGTTAATGCGGCAACTGCAGTTATCAATTAATGGGAAAAAATAGTTCAACCTGTTTCCTAATATTTAGTACATCTAGTAAATAAAAAGGGTCTCCATTTCCTCCCTCTTCACCACACATTAGAACTTTAATTATAGCTGACCAACAAACACCAGTTTGCTCCGGTGGAAAGTTTCAATTTCACAGCAATACCATAAGCCCCTTCGAACCCCCACTTAAGAATGTCTTCCTACGCAGCCCCACCCTCTCCACCATATGATGTCAGGTGAGACCCCCAAGAAGTTTTCCCTACTTCGATTTCTCGTTATCGTAAGATCTGGAGCATGGAGATGGAAGCCACAAAGTATCATGACGAGCGTCTGGCTAGCAAGCTCTTCTCAAGCTATGATTGTCGTTACATCAAAGAGGGTATTGAATGGTTTAGGATGATGACCGGAAGGTACCCTACTTATCCCAACCTTACGAGAATTTTTCTCACCCTTCTCTCCATTCACGACGAGCATGAAAATTACCTCGAGGACTTTGGATTTTAGTTCGCCATTCATGGAATCAAGTACCATATTGACGTGGTGCAGTTGGCCAGTATTTTTGGGCTTGAAACACGACATCAAGAACAACATTTCCGGATTTTGAACCCAACATGTTATGGGAGAAAGTCACAGCGGAACGCTCCTTTGATGAGAACACTGCTCAGGCCATTCAAATCTAAAATCCGACGCTCTGGTACTTATAGTATTGTATCTCACACACGATTTTTGGTTGATCTAGGTGCCGGAATAGGGTTATGAGGAATGACCTTCTGGCAATTTGGGATTGCAACAACGGGCAACAGATTAACATGGGAGTCTTATTCGTTAAGCACTTGTACTACTTCACCATTCCTTCGGACCGTAACATCGTTACAGGTGGCCTTGTCACGCGCATTCTCCTTTTTGTCGGAATCGTTGTAGGTCGACAAAGGCTAATAAGGCCCGGATTGGTTAGCAAAAAAGTGTTCATCCAGTTAGGAATGTTATCACAAGATGGCAAATGGGGACCCTTGAAGTTGAATTTCACTTTTCGAAACCCTATGTACCTCCCAAATTTCAAGCACGTGGAACTTCGCAACCCAAACAATTATAATATGCTCGAGAGAGAAGGAGATGACCAAGTAGGAGGAACGAGGAGCACGTAGTAGCTCAGACACAGATTAAAGTTTAGGTAAAGTTCTTGTTTATCTCCACCCAAGTGTTTATCCGGCTTTTACACAAATATCGGAATATAAAATTAAGCTATGTGGTTCTCTACTTCTTTCCGTAGTTTCTAATGAGAATCTACTTAAATTTTCTTAAGCACTAGTTTCATATTTGATTTTTGTAAGGTTACTAAACGAATGTAGCTTTTTAAGTTCATTATCCTATGGTCAGAAATGAAAGCTTAAGATTTCTTTTTAGTCTGAATTTGACGTTACACTGTATTTGTTTAAACTCTTATTTTGAAACATTATTTTCGTCTGTACACTATATTTATGCTGGTTGTTTTAGAGAAATACTAATATCTTATTTTGGCAAGAATAACTATGAAAATTTATATAATGAATAACTCAGAAGAATAATATCGTCAAATTATCTATAATTGATTTCAAGATTCTCCGTGGTAATCAATGAGATTGATCGTCACCACTATAAATTATCATGTCAAAACATTTTTATCATTACATGATACATGTAGTATAAGATATATATTTAGTTATAGAAATCATAATTAAATTATTTTGAAATGATAATGATGATTAATCTGAAGTCTGGACAAAATTTAAAATAGTAGCGTTCAGTCACATCCATTTAGTGATTTCACTTATAACCTGTGAGAGTATAGTTGACTGACGTAACATCTTGACAATATATACAGATTAGGAAGAGATGAGGGTCTACATTTTTATGTTAAGATACATTTCCATTGTCTTATTTCAAGGGTTTTTGTTCGTGTGTAGTAAATGGAAAATTATACAATTTCTTTTGAAATTAAGTTAATATGTATGTCTAAAATTTTAAAGTAGATACAACCAGATTCAATTTCTACTCCCACATTTCAAGTTAAATGATGTATACTTAATTTACATATATAAGAATTAAATGTATTTCCAATTAAACCCTAAAAGTGATCGGATTTTATCAAGTCAGTAGAGGTTAAATAGAAGTAGATATTTCAGGATTAGCATATGGCCAGAGAAATTGTAAAAAATAGCAGACATCAATTAACTGGAAAATATCATTAAGAAGCTAAAACATTTAATAAATTGAACATAGGGAGTATATTTTATAATGAGATTTCTCTTAGTTAAAAGAATCCTGCGTGTGTTTTGTGTAGCACTATAGTATAAGCTAAATAAAATAAATTATTTGTACACTAATTCTTTTTCCAGATCTTTCTATTTCGTCGTTGTTGTTGATACTATTCTTCTGGTCTTAGGTGAGTATTATGCAATATGGGTCTCTCGATTTCATATTGTCATCTTTTTCGTTAATTTTGAGAGTGAGATACATGGTAGTAAAAGAAAAAAACATAGAGACTAAGTATGCGAAGATAAACACTACCATGTCTTTCTCTATCGCAAATTAACAAGCAATTGACCAAGATAAAATTGAGAGGATCCATGTTGCGTTTTTCCAGAATCGTACAAAACCTAGTTAGGTTTATGTATACAAAACTCAAATCTATTGAGAAATAGCAACTATATTTTCATTTACCAACCAATCAAGCAATCCCATCAAAATTCTAATTACCACTTATAAAATATCTTTGTCCAACAAAATGGGACAACATAGTACAAACCCAACATTGAATTGGACATCCAAGAATTCCTTTTTTTTTTTTTTTTTTGTAATCCATTTTTTAGAGGGAATCAACCATAATGTTTATATATAGTGAAATTATGAATTAAGGACAATTATAATTATCCACTAGCAAAGAAGTTGGTCTTTCTCGAGGGGACACATCTAGAAATTTTGATAGTGTCAAATAAGGAGAAATTATATTCCTGTCATCAAGAATGTAGTTAATACAAAATGTTTTAGCTGGTAAGGGCATCTGTAATTCCTGTCGATGTAGCTAAGAAGATTTGTCTAAAATATTTTGCCTATGACGTCGATAGCCAACAACAGGGAGACCTTCAACAGCTTACCTTCCTGACTTTGGTGGTCTTCCCTTCTTCTTCCCTGAGTTGTTGCCCAATGTAGCTTTAGGCTGTGCGCAACACTCTGGTTCTCTCCATATCTTCTGGATTTGTTCCTGCCGTACAAAGTGCAACAATATATTAATAAATGAAGGGGAACTAAACACACATGAAAGTTACTTATTTGCATTCAACTGGCGGCAATCATACATTATTAGCACTTCCACTCTCAGGAAAACTTACATAATTTTCAAGTTCTTCGATCATTCCTGACTTGTTTGGCCTTCCCCCGCCCCTTGTCCCACTACGTACAGCTGTTGCTTCAGGCTTAATTGGAGACTTCACTCCTAACTTGGCTGACCTTCCCCTTTCTCTCTTCCCACTATTTGTAGTTGTTACATCAGGTTCAACCATTCTTATCATTCCTGGCTTGCTTGGCCTTCCTCGCCCCCTTTTCACACCGCTCACCGATGTCAATTCAGGCACAACAGCTGTCCTCATTCCTGACTTGCTTGGCCTTCCTCGCCCCCTTTTCCCACTGTTTGCAATTATTTTTTCAGGTCCAACCGCTCTTATCATTCCTGACTTGTTTGGCCTTCCTCGGCCCCTTTTCACACCATTTACAGATATCGGATCACGCACAACAACTGTCATAATTCCTGACTTGCTTGGCCTTCCTCGCCCCCTATACCCATCGTTTATATGTTTTGCTTCAAGCTCAACCGCTCTCATTGCTCCAGACCTAGTTGGCCTTCTCAGCACCTCACCTCCTACCTAGCGTTCCCTCCTGATTTTCCCGGCCTGCCCCGCCCCCTTCTTGCGCCGCCTGTTTATGTTGGTTCTGGGTGTGAGTCGTCCTCAAGGAGTGTGCGGTTGTGATTTTGTATTTGCAGCACATGTTAAATATGTATGTTAGCAATTCAAGGGAATTGTCCCACATGTTGCCCCACACATACACAATTCACCATATTTCTACCTACATTTTCCTCATTTTGTTGCATAATTCCCTCGACTTGATCCTGAGGGAAATGGCCAGCAATTTTGTAGTTTCTTTGTTGGCCTCCCCTTTTCAACATCTGAACATTGGGGTGAGTTGCTTCATGCATCAAGACTCTCTCCTTAGGGTGTTCCAAAACTTTTTCAATCTCGACTGGTGGGAAAGCTCCTGCATTTACAGGTTCCTTAAGCTTTGCTACCTTTGCTTTCCCACCCTTTTTCCTCTTCGCTCCCTTTGGATACATCCCTTCATGGATTCTAGTGCAGACTTGTTCATGTTCATTGCCTTGATCTTCATGTTGAAGTTCATTTTATAACCATTTTTTATCGTTACAAGAGAATTTCACGCAAATAATAAAAAAAAGCAGTTAGTATACGTATGTATCATTGAACTCACCTCTGTATCTTCCAGGCAGATGACTACAACACCCGCATTAGCTTGGCAACCTGCAACAAATGGAAATGTCGTCTTCCTGAAAATCCTTCGTGAACTTCTCCTATTCCTATTCCCACTAATTTCAGTCTTTGCTTTGGGCATCGGGCCACAAAGTCGTTCATCTACAACACCAGGCTCCTTTGTTGCTTTCGCTGTGATTCCCCTACTTTACTTCCGGCCCTTTGGATAGATTTTGCCACGGATTTTCTCACAAGAGTACCCATTTACCTTCCTTTGTTCTCATCCTGAAGTACATACAATATAATTTTACTCAAAATATTAAGACAAGTACATTTCAAATATTTGACACCATACCGACCTTTGTCTCTTCTTGGCGAACACGAGCCTCTACCACGTAAGGAAGGGATTCTTCAACCAGCGGTTGAGCTCTCCTCTTAACAATCTTTCGTGACCTACCCATTTTCCTCTTCTGATTACACTTTTCCATTGCTGCGGCTTCCAAGGAGGACCTCTGTCCAGTTAGATTTTTTTAGTTTTTGAGTCTGCATTTCATTTTATAATATCCTCGCGGTTATAAAAAGTCGGGTGCTCGTGCACAAAATGTGTAACAAAAGTACTTAACATAAACAGACCTTTTTACCATCCTTCTTATCCATTAAATTGTCATCAAATTTATCATGAACTATGGTACACGTGTTCCGTGCACGCACTTTAGGGCACTTTTAGTGTCATTTTAGTGTCAATAATGTGCATAATCACGTGTATTTAGTGCTTTTATACTCTCATGGGTAAAATAATGCGTTTGTGCTGTTTTTGTGTTAAGACAGGTGAAAAAGGGTCGAAAAAGAACATCAAACGACCGCGGAGTCGAGGGATCGATCGAGGCAACAAAAGGAAGGGCTAACTGAAGATCTCGGCCGAGATAAGATGAAAATCTCGGCCGAGATGAGCCTCCAGGGTATTCATGAAGAATTGCAAAAACTGAAGATCTCGGCCGAGATGAGCCTCCAGGGTATTCATGAAGAATTGCAAAAACTGAAGATCTCGGCCGAGACAAACAACGCATCTCGGCCGAGATGTGTTTCCAGAGAATTTCAAGGCTTTTCAAAGGACCAAGATCTCGGCCGAGATGAAATCCAATCTCGGCCGAGATGAGTCAAGCCCTAGCCAGCCTCATTTCCCCTTTTTACGTCTCGGCCGAGATGAAGTTGAATCTCCGCTGAGATCAGCCTTCGACCCACCAATCTGGAAAACCCTTTTTCATGTCTCGACCGAGACACACTTTCGTCTCGGCCGAGATTCATTACTCTGTTTTGAAATCCTGAATGCGTTTTTGCCTATTTTTTACTAGCACTTTCTCCCCTTATATATATATATATATATATATCACCCCATTCGAATTTAACCTAACTTTTGATAACTTTTTGATACTTTTGGAAGTACTATTCAGCTACCATCACATCCAAGGAGGAGAGAAGGGGCAAGAAGAAGACACATCATCTTCCCCATTGATCATCCTTTGGTTTTATCACTTTATCTTTATGAATTCTTGTATTTTCTGTAATTTCCTTATTGTATTAGGTGTAATGGGTGGCTAGCACCCTTAGTTCACCCTTGATCATTGTGGAACCTTGAGTTGAAGATATTGATGTGATTATTGCGGTTAATGTTACCGAAAATATTGTGTATTCAAATGTTTTGTGTTATTTGCTGTTATTGAGTCACATTTATTAATTGATTATTGGATTGATCACCCTTTAAGGGATTTTTGAATGTGTTGCTAGAATAGGAAATTACTATCCGTAATTGTAGGATTTCTGATTCCCGTTGAGCAAACAATATATTTATTTATTGGTGATAACACAAAGTTCAACCACTAAAACCGAGCTTGCGAGTTTTATGTTGAATTTATCTCGTTTTCTTAGTGTTTAATGCATTTGGTTATTGAATCTAAGAGAGCTTGTTCGAGGATTCGATTAAATTGAATAGGGTTAGTTGAAGAGCTTATTTTGATTAACTAAGATTGAGGGACAACAAGGCTATTAGAGCTTGTTAATAGCCTTGAGATAAGGGCTTGAATCACAATTTAATCGGGCATTAACATAGTTGCATCAATCGTCCGAGACCAAGGGGAAGCATGATCAAGGGTGGATCGTTTTACTACTTGAAAACAAAAAAAAAACCAAGAAAATCTCTTCTATTGTCTTTGATTATTTGTTTCTTTGAATTCGAATGTTAGATGCTTTTAATTTCGCTTAGTTGCCTTTATTTGTTACTCGTAGATCGTTAGTCCATTATCAAGTCCCCCCAACCTTTATTGCTTTCTTAAGTATTTATTTCTTGCATATTTAATTATAAATTGCTTGGCATCGGAACAAAACTGTTCGGCCGTTCCCTGTGGGATCGACCCTTATTTACCATTCTACTAGTTAGAATAGTTGATAAGGTTAGTATAATTTTATACACATATTAATTTATCATGAACTACAGGAACTGCCTCCCCCGCCTTTCCACCGTGCTTAGGTGGCCTTCCCCTTTTCCTCTTCCCAATTTTTGGACTGATTGTAATGATGTCCCCAGTCGGGCACTGATCACTATGGGTTCCACTTTCAGTGTCG
Organism: Ajuga chamaepitys; assembly: GCA_958295605.1. Taxonomy (NCBI): domain Eukaryota; kingdom Viridiplantae; phylum Streptophyta; class Magnoliopsida; order Lamiales; family Lamiaceae; genus Ajuga; species Ajuga chamaepitys. The sequence continues at coordinate 8,233,979 of OY282500.1, read as the reverse complement.
ATCATCTGCTTTTTTCCTCCCTTTTCTTTTGTCTTTTCATCTTCTCTAATACCAGCCTTAGATGTAATCTTCGGATCATTCCAAAGTACTACGTTCCCTAGCATATCCTTTGTCCACTTAGAATCAAGATACACACTAGCACACCTGTAATACAACTTAGTACCATCAAACAGTAAAAACAACTCAGTTCCAATGACAAGCTCCCTGAACTTCCGTCTCTTATCTACATAATAGAAGGTCTTAGGACCTAAGTACCCCAGCTGCTCCACCAGCGTCCCTAAATAAGTCAAGGATAGTTTTCGTGCATCCACAAAATCAAAAGCAGACATTGTCCCGTCTTTATAACCTACTACCCGATCTTTGGAAATTTTTTTCAACGGGACTCCCATGATGAATCTTTAACGTGAGAAATTCTTTATGTCCCTTAAAAAATCAAACATAAGAGTATAAGCATGGATTATTGATTACACAATGAACACGGTCAAATAATATTAATAGGTATTAGTTAGCACCAAGAAAGATCTAATTATCTTGATTTGTGATTTGGAACAATATCAAACAAGTGTATGTCATACTCTTTCTTAAATATATAAGTAAGACAACTTCCCATTAAATAATGTTTTTCAACTACTTCGGTAGTGCACCCATCAACAATAACGAGATGTTCTAAAATCCAACTAAAAAAAAAAAAAAAAAAGAGTTCTTAAATAACACATGTAATTTCTGCACCACAATCTCGTATCCTAGTACAGAGTACCCTCAAAAGACCACATTCTTACAATAATTACAACAATAATACTTTTTGGGTTGACAATGCATTTGCTAATTTAAAAATTTAGAAATAAGAAAATGAACTACCCATTTTAGGGTGATAGTTACAAACAAATACTTAATGTATTTGAACTGGGCCTCGTCCACCCAGAATTTTCGCCGGATTACAGGTCCCACCCCCTTCCGACAGATATGTTTGCCTGGACCATCATGCTTGGGAGGAGGATCCATTATATGTAAATCACGCAATGAGAGTAGTCCTGAAAGTTTTGGAAAGAGGGTTTTTACAGTGTAAAACCTGGAGTCAAAATTAGGCCTTGAGATTGAGATTGGATTTGCTGTGAATGAAGGATTTTGCGAAAATAAGGGTTTGAGGATGTAAACCTAATTCAGCACGAGAGTGATCCTGAAATTTTAAGAAAAAGGGATTTTACAGTGCAAATCCGGAATAAAATTAGGCCATGGAAATCGTATTTGGATTTGTTGTAACTGACGGATTTTGCGAAAATAGGGATCGAGCATGTAAACCCTAATTCTTAGGAGCGTGACCTTGAGACATTCACTTGGAGGGAAGCTAAGGCGTAAGGACAAAGTAACACAAGGAATTGAATTGAAATCTTAATAAGAAGAAGTGTTGTTGACCCACTACGTATCTTCTTATAAAGAGACTTTGAAAAAAAAAACATATATATATATATATATATCATATATATACCAACTGCGCGAAACCAATAAGATTTTCAGTTTTTTTTTTTTTTTTTTTTTTTTTTTTTTTTTTTTTTTTCTTTTGAGTGAAAAAGATTTCCAGGTTAAACTAGCCTACTGTGGTCAGTTTACTTTCTCCATTAACTAATTGGCCACCCATGCACTGGATACCTATTTTCTACTAATTTTTTATTAGAATGCAAGTGAATATTTTCACAAGAAAGTACTAGTTGACATGCTTAAAAAAAAATAATAACTCCAACTTTTAAAAATGTCTAACATTTACATTAAATTATACTCCCTCCGTCCCAGCCTAATTTGCAACCTGCTCCGGCGCGTATATTAAGAAAAAGCTATTTTTTTGCTTTTTAGTTTACTTTCTCAAATATGGAGATTAATGGTGGAGATTTTATGGGTGGAGATTGTGAGAGAAATTTTCTTTTTATCGGTGTGTGCAAATTAGTGTGGGATGGACCGAAAAAGAAAATGTGCAATAGGGTGGGACGGAGGGAGTACAAAAGAAATTAAAACCCACTCTTACAAGAAAGTTACTTACACTGAAAACCTAAAATTCAGTTCTAAAAATTATTTAATTAAGTTCTAAAACAATTATTTTATTTAGCACAAAGGGTAACCAAGTTTGTGGTAATATCCGGATCTGAGACAAATAAATTGAACGGCATTTAAATAAATTTATGGGTAAATAATTGTGAGGGTGATAATTAGATTTTCATAAACTTCTTAAATCCATTGACTAACATTATGGAGAAAAGGTTCAAATGTTTAAGCTCAGATTTCCCACATACAAGAAAATATATATATATATTTTAAAACAGTAAACATAATTTATTAAGGAGTATTTAGAGGGATTTGGTCATCCAACTTTATTATTAAATTTTTATATGTTTTATTAGCACTTAATAGACCCAAATTAGACGCTTTTACACTGTATTAGATTGTTTATGCTTTGGAGATAACTACTTACATATTTTTATTTCTCCCGACATTTTGCCTTGATAATCCAATTATACGTATGATGGTTTTGCAATTATTTGGTTTTATACAGTAGGAAGCATAAATTTAGATGCCTCCGAAGAAAATGTTAAATCAAACTTGCTTAAAATTAATATATTAACTTTCCCCCCAGTTTGATTTGTTGTGTCCCGGCTCTCGGCAGATTCCACAACGTCGCCTTACATGTGTCACGTGTGCCACCCTGGCCTTCTGGCTGAGATGACCCTTTTGTTTTCACCACTAGCGGACCCCGTAGCAATGTCCCTTCAGATTTACGTTTATTCTTGTTTGAACAGCTTGTACTGTCTCACTTGACCTGCACTAGGCGAGATAGGGTACTATCAATTTCAGCTAGTGCGAGATTATACAGTTCGTCCTTCTCTGATGCAACGTCCCAGAGAGAATACTCTACCATGCAATCCACCTAACCTGATTTCTTTACACGACGATATAGTCGACGCGTATGAGTCCCCTGATCTAAGATGTTGTCGTGCCCATCTCTGCTTCAGCATAACTTGAGGGATTGACGACTTACTGGCTTCTTTCATTGCACAAAATATGTGCTTGCACGACCACCAGTTATGTTTAAACTTCATGCAGCTGCACGAAAGACGATCGTCGTCATTTCATAGAGTTATAATTTTCTCAGTGTCTTTTGAACGTCCATATTTCACAATTGAAAATTTCTTGGACGTATCATTGCTTAATGTGGCCTTGCACGTGTATGTTGAAACCTTTTTAATCTCACCATGTACCTACACAATTTAGCTAATTTCATTAGCTTTTGAAGTTTATAAATATAATAAAATTAATTACTAATTAGGAACTGTAATACATTACATTTGTCACACCTTAATGAAAAAGGCTCTACTGTAGTGCTTGGAGGCTGACTTCTCAATCGCTTCGAGATGTGTCAGAGTAGCCAGCTTCCAAAAATCGTCTTTGAACTCCTTCTTGAGTTCATTTTGTCTGAGACTTCTGATTCCCCTACAGAATTGTTTGACGAATTTGTATAAACTTAGATCACTCCTAAGGAAACGTTTGATGTAAGCATTCATACTCTCACATGTTGATGTGGTCGTCATCCCCGCACTGAAAATGCCGCTGGAAAATATACCCGCCTATTTTTCTTTTTCTCTATACATATCGTTCACCCACTGATTATTTTCGAGCTTGTGCTTGCCCACAAAGGAATGCCACCGAACCTCAAATTCATCCTCCGAAAACATTTTGAACATTAACTTCCTGAGTTCCCGCAAAAAATCCTCGTTGAGAGACACAGAGCGTGCGTTCCACATTAGGTGTCAATAACAAAGCCTATGCCTAGCTGCGGCATAATGCAACATATACTTGTCTCCATTGCCTCATCGGCGGCTGTTATAAGCGTTTGTGGTTGTTTGTCCCCCATTGCCTCCATAAATGTTTGGAAAACAAATGAGTAGGAGCCAACTAAGAATTCCACGATAGCATCGTCTCCAAAACTAGATACAATGTACTTCATGGTTTGGTTAGGCTTAATTTCCGCTGTTTCTTCCTGGATATCCGGGTTGTGGCCGGAAAGAGTTACCCAACGGTCCGCCAGAGGGTGGTTGTGGTCATAGATGAATCTCGCCACAGTGTACACCCCCTTCATCTATTAGGTATTTAATGCCGAAACTAGCTCTGCATCCGCACCTTATTATTGGGTTGCTCGCTCGCTTACGATTTGTACGGTCAACATATTTGGAGTCCTTCATTTCTCGCCGATTACAAACCCAAACACGATAGGTGACCACATCCAAGTTCTGACATTTTGTTTTAGTACTGCGCCGAACTCCAAATCCTAACTTTAGTGCATAGGCCTTGTAGAATATCTCAACTTCTTCTACGGTCTTAAAAGTAAGGGAAGCCAAATCCTCAAGCCTCAAATCGCCGACGTCCTTGTCAATGAGTCTGAGCACCTCCTCAACATCTATTTCATTAGTCGAAGCCATTGTGTGACCAATTCTCTTACTAGAAACTGCATCATCAGATTTGTAATCTCCCCACTCACTTTCCTCACCTTCAAACACTGGTACTTGGCCTCCGCATTGGGCATAGGGTTATGTTCAGCAAAAAGACTTGCTGACTGAGTTTCTTCTGTTGCTTACTTATGAGGGGGTTTATAAACTTTGTTAAAAATAAAACGAATCTAAAAATTTGATATAAGAACGGAGAACGGATGACGATTCAAAGCCAGACTAGTATACAATATAAAGTGGTATATGAAAAAAAAATTGTGTATGCGTCTGTTGTTAACCCGAAATTGACGAATGGTCCAAGTAAAAGTCTAACGAAATGCTAATTGTGTGTAAAGATGCAGACCCTAGAAGCACTGATTCTGTAGCCAGCCTTACTGCTACTGCAGCCTATCATACTTGCCGATTATTGAATCAATAAGCAGTAGATGTCCGCAACAAGCAACCATGTTTTTTACCGGTGAACTAAAAAGAACAAATATAAAGTTTTTCACTCCAAAGTACAAAAATAAATATTAACTTTCTGAATATTTTTTTATTATGCTTTAGTATTATTGTAATTGTTATTATTATTTTTTTCTTGAAAAATAACTACGTACATAAATAGATCGGTTCGGCCTCCTCAGTTGAAAAAATTGACCGAATCTTGTATTTGTAATATTTTTTACGTTTAAACTGCGTATTAAAATTACTTCAAATAATGATTAGGTTGTGTTATTTTCATGTTATAATATTAAAAAAATTAGAACTCTAACAACCTGTAAAATAGTTTCATAAATGATCAAATCTTTTCATGGTACATTACACAATTATTTTTTCTACTCAATGGTGGAAAGTATGGTTGATAACGAAATAGATCCGGTCATAATAATAATAATAATAATAATAATAATAATAATAATAATAATAATAATAATAATAATAATAATAATAATAATAATAATAATAATAATAATAATAATAATAATAATAATAATAATAATAATGATGATGATAATTTATACTTATGCAACGCATTTATTTAAAATGCCAACTAGGTTTGTATTGTTGTACAAGCAATATATAAGTAAATAGTATTTGAATATTTCGCTGACAAAATTCTTTTAATTATGAAAAATTTGGACAAATTAAAGTAAAATCTTTTCAAAATATTAAGTTGATTCCTTGTTCTTTTTTTTAACCGCACCACTAAACTGATTCTTTCTTTAAAACCTCTTTTACTATATTTTGACAATATGCAAACCCACATCCTATTCCTATGTCATGCTAAGCTTTTAAGTTTAACTATTAATTTTATTCCTAAAGAAGGTTTAAATTTATTTAAGAAGATGAAGATCCATCAGGAGGACATTAGCTTCAAAGTGTAAAAAGAAACAAATTTGATTCAAATGTGAGCGTCTATGAATTCTTCTAAAAACACGAAAACAACGGAAGATAAAATGAACATCCAAATAAGAAGAACTAAATGTAGCAGTTGTAAGCATAGTAGATTATTACCTGGCGGTAATTCCAAAACTACAGTAAACTACCCATAGTATTGGATGCACTACCACCGATCCCACTCATTTCTAAAAGTATAGTTAACCAATCATAGGAGTATTGGATGCTAAACCACCCACCCGACCCAAGGACCAACCGAAGCGGAAAACTACTAGGAGAAGCGAAGACAAAAACATTTTTAACTTCAACTTAAGAGCCTTATTTCTTGTTTCCAGGGACTTCTTTTCTTTCTCCAGGCGGATAATCATCCCTCCAAGTCTCTTATTGTCTTCCTGCAATGTTTTTAACAAAACTTCTAAATTTGTCTTTACGTTGTTGAGATCATTGTTCCAATCCAAGAGGTCCCCATTGATCTCTTGGAGCTGATTATGTTCTTGCCTCACCACATTGACGGTCCTTTGCAAACGACAGATTACAACTTTGGAACGATCGCAAAATGGCGGATCAACCCATCGGAAGAATCCATAACTACTCAAACCTGCTCTCTGTAACAAATTTGACAGTTAAGCAATAGGGCAGAAAGAGGAGTGCAGTCAATTGTATAGGTCAATAGAAACAAGAACAATAACAGAAATAGGAAAAAGTCAAGCTAAAAGGAAGAAACAAACATCAGATAAGCCAAAGACAGTGATGAAGATATGGTCTAGAGACATAAACTAACATCATAGTTGGGGCATCCACAAAACCTCCTCCCTGAATTATCATTAGTCCTCCATTCTACAACTACAACCCTATCCCCACAGTCACACTTCACGTTGTTCCGAGCTCTAGCGGATGCAGACAAACTAGAGGACCGAGACATTTCAAGTTTTAGTAGTTGGTGAGTATGTAAGTGTTGCAAGAAAAGGTTGGGTTTAAATTAGAAAAATGAACCTCAAATAGGGATAGATGGAGATAACTATATAACCAGCCCCACCCCCACAATTTTACTGATGTTATTCCCTTGTACCGAAAAAAGTGCTAAGACTATGATACACGCCTAATAAAATAATCTAATCATTTATTTACCTTTAATAAATTATAAAGTACATTTTAAATTGTGTATAGTAGGACAATACTATTTATATGTAATTACGTCGTGACAGTAGGATACTAGTTGTTGTTTGTTTATTTTTTTATGTCAATACAAAGACGATGATTCGTATATATGTATAAATCAATGTTTGCAGGTCAAACTATGATCCACACTGTATCCTTTAGGTTAAGAAAATTACAAAATAGTCCCTGCTATGTTTCTTTATGTGTCCTTAAACCCGAGAATCGTCTATGTCAACTAAGAATCACATAACTAATTAAGCAGTTATTTTTTTTATTTTTTTAAAAAAATTAGAGTAAATCACTACCCCCTCTAGAAAAAGTAGGTGATTAATTTTTAAAATTAAATAATAAGAGATCTACAAAAGGAGAAACTCATTTGGATAATAGGAAAGTAAACTCGTAAGATTCGACAACTTATACTCCCTCCATCCCAACTTATTTTGCACAGTACCGGGCATGGATGTTAAGAAAAAATATATTTTACTTTTTTTCTTTAACTCTTTTTAAAGGTGGAGAATGAAGGTTGAAATTTTAAGGGTGAAGATTGTACGAGAAGAAGGCTGAGATTGAGGGGTCAGATTTTGAGGATGAAGACTGTAGGAGAAGTTTCCTTTTTAGGGGTGTGCAAAATAAGTTGTAGAATGTAGACTACGGAAAGTGTGCTAAATAAGACGGGATGGAAGGAGTACAAAATAACTATATGTATAAATCATGGTATATATTATGTATTTTAATTACAAGTTCTGAACTGACTTCTACATTACTAAATTTGGAATATTATACATATAAATAAACTAAAAGGCATGAAAACTACAATACAGAACAACATTTTTGGCATGACGATTAATACATATATTTAGTTAGGCAGTCCTACATTATAATTGAAATACTTTTAATTTAAGAGAACATAAAAAAATGGCCATCGTGAAATATAGTACTAAATAAAAAAGAGCTAGTATAATTTTTCTGGGTATTAGATTGTAATCGGAACTTGATATTTTTTAAATAAAATATGATTTTCATCAAAATTAGCTCTCTTTGTGAATAATTTTCTCTATGAATTTTTTAAAAATATTTTTTTTGGATAATAAACAATCTATAATTCGTATAATATGTGTGTTTATCATTAGGATAGAATAAATTTAATTTTCATAAAATTATTTAACTAGTATAAAAATCGAAAACACGTAATATGGCATTAGCAAACTCAAGAGGGAGTAGTGCAATTTATTGTACCTCGATTTTACTACGGCTTCACGACTTCGAGATTGAGCATGTCGCAACTCTTCCACTTAAATAGAATTCTGAACTTCTCACTGAATGTATGCTAAGGAAATCACATATAAAGTAGAACCCACCCATTGGGCATGCACAAGTACTCTAAACAAGAGGGAAATGGCAATCGATAGTCTAAAAGTACTACAAAAGAAAACACAAAACAAGAAGACGGTTTATTTGTGATTACAAGGAACACAACTGATCACTAGTTATAAAAATATGCTCAACCACAGTACCCTTGTACTTTTTTATGATACTGATGAAGTTGTTGAATAACTTGTCGTTTCTTTCTAACATAAAGTACTTCTTTTTCTACCTCATGCGTTAAGCTCACATGAGAAGCCGACCGTTGTGCATCTATTTGAACTCTAATGATCTCTCTTCCAAGCAGTTCAATACATCTATCTAGTACAAGGATCATTTCATCATGGTGTCCGGTTCTTCCTTTCGGGGCCATTCCAACCTGCAACTCCAGTGTGAGTTTGTAGTCCAGGAGCTGGTCGATAGATCTACATGTCGTAAGCACTGAGTCGTCCATTGGTTTCTGTAAATATGTGACGATGTACAACAGATTACAGAACAACCAAAGTTACCTCAATTTGTTTGAGAATTCTACTAGAATACCTAATTTTAGCAACTAGGAAGAAGACCCCCCCCCCCCTCCCAAAAAAAAAGAAAATAAAAAAGAGCAATTGTACCAAAACAATTTACCAATGTATTATTAGAGGATTGTAGTCTCCCTATTACTTCCGGACCAGTAAATTGAGTGCCATTAGGCAGCGGATATCCAATGGAATGACCCTTCGTTGCAAAATTTTAATAGTAGATTGAAAATCTTGTGCAATATAGAAATAATTTATTAACAAATAATTAAGAATATTGTGATCCCATACCAAAAACATGTACTTTGGAGCTCTTGGTGGCTGCTGGTTATTGTGGTTGGGAGGAATAACTGGTTGCATCCCTCTCGCCTTCTTAATTGTCTTTGGGCGCACAGATTCATAAATTCAAATTAAAGGTTATAGTTAGAGGAAACAACATCAAAATAAAAAGCAACCGAATGCAAATAGATCATTTCTGCAACGCTAATAACATCGACAGCCATAAAAGATTCCTTGTATCATCTGAAGATTACTTAAATGAATAAGAATCCACCCCCTCAACACACTACTAAAAAAAGACAGACCCCAAATCCCCAAAAAACTAAAGTTTTTTTTTCCCTAACATACTAACATAGTGTATACCCGAAACCTACACCGAAAAGTTTATAGATTACAACCTGCAACTAGATCCAACAACTCGCGATTCGTAAAACCTTGAGTCCCTGCACAACAGGCATTCACTGCAGTCCTCCTACCCGATTGGGTCTAGCACATAAGGATAGCTGACAAACAACCCCTCACCCCCCCCCCCCCCCCCCCCAAAAAAAAAAAATACCCAAAATCCAAACCATGTGACTCATACTGAAAATAATCAAGGAACTTTGTACTCACCACAAGGGGGGAGTACTCAGAGGTCCTGCAAACTGATCCAAAAGAAAGGTGTATATTATCTCGTTCACCTTTTGAAGTACCTTCAATGTGCTTTCTCTTACGATAAGTGGAATTAGCAGTACTTGTGACCAGGCTACGGGCTACAGTTGGTTGGCTATCCATCGCATGCCCTAGAAGATGAATGAACATAAAAGTAGAAGAGGGGATATGGATACTATAATTTGGGGAGAAACAACAGGACAATTATGGATACTGTAATTTAGAAAGAAACATTCAATGTGGGGACCACGTTTTCTATTTTTTCATTCATATATTTGGTGAGTCTGACTCTTCAGGTAAACTATGCGTGTTCAATTTATTTAGTACTCACTTCATCCCCAATGAACTTGCACCCTAAGGGTGTACATATTAAGAAAATCTGCTTTTAGCTGTTTTAGGTTGACTTTTCAAAGGTAGATTAAGAGTGAATATTTTGGGGTAAAGATTGTGTTATAACTTTTTCCTTTTTAATTGGCGTGCACATTTAATTTAGACAGAAGGGTAAGTACTAGTTAGTTGCAAAAATATATGTGATCTAAATGTGTGTTTTGGTGCAATGCTTGGTGAACGGTGACAATTCTTGTACTTGTCATTTGTGTTTTAGAGAATATTGTCGGCATTGGTTTATTAGTAATACGTGTAATATTTGGGACATATCCGTGGACACAGAGCAGTCATTAAACACGTGACACTAAGTTAAAATTCCCGCCGCCAGCCCGATCATTGGTCATTAATCTAGGGTGATATATGTTGCCCAAACGTGATCCAATATAACATCCTAATGCCTCCGAATAAGATAAAAATAACTAAAGATTAGACTGCCGGTCACTGCCCCTCGCAACCCCCACCCAAGTGCATGAGATCATCTATTACACTTTGATGTTACATCTTGCATTTCATTATATTCACCAACACGTGTATAGTATGGTGCGACAAATTAATATGTATCACGAAATGAATTGAGTATAACAAATAATGGAACACGGGGCATGTTTGCTTAAGAATGGTAGTGCTGAGCCAAACTTGACTGATGGAGTTAATAAGTGTGCGCTATTGGTATTTGCTCCTCTAAATCTACTGAGGCCAACCTAAAACAAACACACCCCTACTGTAGCAGAGAATACGAATTGGGCCCAATTGGGTTTTTTTTTTTTTTTTTTTCTTTTTTTTCTTTTCTATTACTATGTTTTGTTTTGATGATTCTAGGGCTGGAAAATCACGCGGCCGTGTAGCGAAACTGCGGAAGGCCCTATCCCAGCGCCGGGAACTTCTATGCTATCTCATGAGGTAGTGCAGTAACCCATTGGATGTATGCCACATGTTACATGATAAAACAGTGACTATATTTTATTGACATTTCTCTCTAACTTATTTGAGTAGACTCAATCAAAAGTTTACCAATAACCATAAATAGTGTCCATAGATATTAGTATAACCACCTCCATTTATTTTTAGTTCTCTTTTTAGCTTTTACACTTTGTTTATAATTTTTTTTTCCACATTTGTCAATTTTCCATACTTTTCAATTTTGTTATCTGAACCTAAAAGAACATCTAAATAAAAAGGTGGTAGTACCAAACATATGCCAGTTGTAGTAATTTGTTTTACGAAACGAGGAGTTCAATGTGCCAAATTTTTCGCTAGAAAGGTTTACTAAAAATTTAGCTATTTTGTTAATTAATTGCAATGCAATAACATAAACTTCCCCAACTGTTGGCTAATGAAGTAATGACATTCATCTCATTCTTACTATATTATTATTATTACAAATAATATAATTCCAAATGCAAGTTACAAGGGAAATGAGTTGTTTACTAAAATATTACAAATCAGAATAAAGAACATGACTCTTCCAGAGCAATAGTAAACATTGGGACAACCATAGTGAGAGGTTGATTAGACAGTTTGAAGCAAGCTGCAAATGGCACAAACTCAGAATCACTTGGAGCCTAACTCATACCGTCATACAATCTTATAAAGAATATATGACCGCGTTTTTGTTAACTTTACGACTATAAGGCCGACTAGATTGCAAGAGCACTGAACAATAAATGGAGCAACAGTAATAATAGGAGAATTTTGTATACAAGTTCTTCTAAATTAGGAAAATACCCCGGCCAAAATACAGGAAAATTTTTACAGTATTATGCTTTTGCCAAAAAATACTAAATATTTTTAAATTAATTTTTTTTTATAATACATTCTGCCAAGATTCATACAATAGCTCCCACGAATATTATAAAAATTTATCCCGAAAAATAGCCATGGATTTGTTAACTTTACTATGGTATTGCTTCCTTCAAATAATAATTGACGCGTAAAGAACAAAACAAGTACGTTTGCATAAGTCCACATAAATTATTCTTTTAGAATTTGAAGAATACATGAAGTAAACGAAATACATAACGTGTTAACAAAAACTCGATGTAAGCGAAAACAAAAGTTTATTTGCCTAAAATACCGTTATAGATATGTTTGACGCCTTCAATTATAAGCCACACAGAGACCCTTACACGAATAAAAAAAAATATATAAACAAGTGCTATTTTAACAAAAAAAATAAAAATAAATAATAAGTGTCATTTTAACCAAAATGATATAATAATAATCCCTCCGTTTCAAAATAAGTGTCATTTAACAGAATATAAAAAAAATTCAAAATAAGTGCCATTTTATAAATTAAAAAAAAAATATCATAATTCTTCCAATCTTACCCTAATCAACAAACTTAATTTAGTTGATTATTTCCTTATTCCACAACGCATACCAAATTACATAGATTTTATGCGTATCTATTTGCCGTCTTTATCAATCCTTAATTTTTATAAGAAAAAACTTAAAATGACACTTATTTTGAAATGGAGGGATATGTAAATATATATATATATATATATATATATATATTGCTTGAAAAACGCTGAGTAAAAAAATAAGTAAGATACTAAAAATTTAAATCTAAGTGGTCTGTTGGGAAGAACATTTTAATATATAAATTTACCCTGTATTTTGCAGGAGTAATTTTGCAAAGATAGACGTATTTATATGCATTTCCTTGCATTATTGATGCTACTAAATTTATAATTCAACAATTCTTTGTGCCTTAGACGGCACTACAGTAGTAAAATTACAAAGCCGTAGCCTTTGTTGAAATCTTGCCTACGAAGTTTCCTTGAGATTATTAACCAGCAGCCAGGACATTAAATAATAAGTACAAATGCAAGCAAAAAGGCAAGAGAAGTAACAGTATTATACAAACTCTTGCTAAGGCCATTCCAAGCACTAACTTCAGCTTTCACTATTCACTTCTTCTTCAAAGCTTCCTATCCTATTTGAAAATGGTTGAAGAAGAAATATTATATTCATGAAAAAGTGGTCTCTGTAGCAGATGAAAGGCCGTATTTAGAGAACAAAACAATAAAGGGAATACTTGTTTGGTTTATCAGTCAAAGCTGTTGTTCATATTAGAAGATCCATTTGGGAGATTAAATGCATCGTGCATTAAGAGAGATAGATGGACTTGGATCCTCTATTTGGATCCTCTATATTTCGTTTGGTGAATTTCTTGGTGAAGTTGGAGAGAGATAGACACATAAAATAAAATATATAAATAATTAAGTATGAGAACTATATATTTCTTATTATCATGTGTCACTCTCTCTCCTAACTTTACCAAGATATTCACCAAAGAAAACGTAGAGGATCCAAATCCGAGAAAGACACATACATGCAGAACTATGTGTCTTTCTCTCTCCTAATGCACTCTGCATTAACTATAGAGAATCCAAATCTGAAGAAGATTTGATATTGAGCAGAGTATGAATTCCAACAGAGTATAAGATTTTATCTGATGCGCTGCTCTGTCTACACACTGTACTGAAAAAGTAATTCGCTTGTCAGATAAGACGATCTGATGCAGCAGAAAATATAAAATAATTTTTTAAGATTTATTAATATCGGTAAAGCTAAGCAAGCACAATGTGCCCGAGCCCAATTTTTTTTCCTTTTATATTATATATATATATATATATATATATATATATGAAAAATTATTAGTGAAAAATTATGTGTGAAGATGATAATTTAATTTTAAACAATAAAAGACGCCAACTTTTTTAAATCGCTTGAAAATGATAGTTAACATTTATTTTTTGTCTTGTGATAGTTATTGATTGTATCTGTAGTTGTAATTAGAAGATGATCGGAAAAAATTAACAAAAGAAAAAAAAAAAAAAAAAACACCCTAGCACAATGTGCCCGTTTAGGTGTATCCTATTAATATTAATGTGATCTATCTCAATAAAAAATAGTAAATTATTGATAAGATCGTTACTTAATTAGAATGAACGGTAAATTTATTAGGAATCTACACATCAAACAAACCTTGCGAATTCAGCAGTTTGAATATTTAGTGATTTATAATTTGTAAGGCTGTTACTTAATTAGCTATTTTTATATTTTGAATATTTCTATTACTGAATTATTTTGTTGAGAAATGGTAAACTTTTGTCATTACTTGTTATTCTACTATAATGTAAAAAATTATTTGTCCATTGTGGTTTTCGAGTTGAATTTAATTAAGGGATGCGAATGGTTATTCCAAAAGGAGTATTATTTTACAAATTTTGCAGTTTAATTAATATACCTTGACCAACTCCAATGAATAAGTGAGCAGCTTTTTTTTTTTCTTTTTTTTTTTCCAGAGAAAAGACCTTATACAATGCACAATCCATTGAACTATTTCCTTCCTATTTATCTGCTCCAGTGTTATTAATATTGATTCCATTATCATTTAAACATCAAATAATAATTGAGCAGCTATTTTTAGGTAGTATTTATATTTATATACGACCTATAATATATTCTTCTCTAAATAATTTTGGTTAGTCCGTCTCTTGATAAACTATTTTCAATATAGGGTATTACTTTTGGTACACGTAATTATGCGTGCATAATAGGTCGAATAAAGTGTCTAGTTAATAACATTTGCATGCATAATTAGTCGTGTAGTGCTCGTATTGGCATTATTGGACAAATTGATGTTGTTTGACTTGTTTTGAAGTATTAAAGTGAAATTAGACCAAAAAGTCGAACTCGACTTAAACTGGATGTGAGAACAAGTTTCGCAAATCAAAAACCGAGAGGAAATCGATCCAAGGATGCTGGGAATTAGTCTCGGCCGAGCCATAGGAGCTCGGCCGAGCTTGAAGGTCAGCGAAAGAGGTAAAATTGGCTGTTAAAGATTCTCGACCGAGCCGTATATTCTCGGCCGTGCCACTATTATAGGCAATTCGGCCGAGCTTAAAATTCTCGGCCGAGACAGGTGGCGGCCCTGCCCAAGTCATACGCGGATGAGTCCTTTTTCAGTCCAAATTGAGCCCAATTGATCCTCAACTATAAATAGAAGATCCAAACGTCCGAAAATTACACTTTGACTTTGATTCGAGAGCTCGGACGTGGAAATTCTGAAGAACACGGAGATTCAAGACTCAGCAATTTCGGGTTTTATAGTTTTATGTTTTGTTTTATTAAATTGTTCTTAGCGATCGCTATGATCGGCTAAGCTTTTACTTTCCCATCTTTGACTATGTTGAACCTAGACTGTTATTTATGTAATTAAGTCAGTAATTGTTTAATTTAATTATGTTCTGAGATTACTTGTGTTATTGGATTACTCTATCTTTTATATGTTTATTATGTGGACTGGTCACCCTAGTAATAGGCATATAGCTGTCGCTAGGTCATGAATTCATAATCCGTAATTGTTATGCGTTTGTGCCCAAAAGTAGCAAAAAATGGTTACTCGCTAGGATAACATAAAGTCGTGGTCACTTGTATCGAGTTTGTGAGTACAGCACCGTACCTACTCTGTTACCTTAGTTCCCTATGCGTTTGATTAATATTGTTCTAGCGAGCGTCTCCTAGGACTACTTAATTAGATAGGATTAATTACTAAGTTCTTATGATTAATTATACTTAAGGGGTAACAAGGGTTAGCTAAGCGTACCTGTTAATTCTTGGAGTAGGGGTCTCAGAACTAATTAGTTAAGTAGTTGCATTAGTTACATGGATATTCAGGCTAGAGGGATACTGGGTTAAAGGCGGGAATCCTTTCTATTCATATTTAAATTATCTTAATTTGCTAGTTTAATTATTAAGTTTTTAGTCAACTTTGCATCACAACAACTTCCCCCTTATTATAGTTATATTATTATTTAGTACTTATATAAAGTTGGTTAATACAATTATTTGATTAATTCCTGTTCTCTGTGGGATCGACCCTGACTTGCTCTAGCTACTTTTAGGAATAGTTAGGTAAAAACTTGACACGTCGGTCTCTAACCTAGTGCTCCGTGGTAGCGTCGTTTCTTGCTACCAAATTAATGTATAGACATATACACTTAACCTTATCCTACTACTCTAACTAGTAGAGTGGCAAGTAAGGGTTGATCCTGATAACACGTTATTTATGCATGTATTTAGGTCGATTTAGGATCATATTTTATAGCATATACGTGTATATTTGACCAGCACTTATTAATATTTATAATATTTGGGTCATTTGACGTTTTTCGACTTGTTTTGAAGATAATTAGGTATTTTTATGCCATTTGGATGAAGTTCGAAGGAGAAACAAGTCAAATAGAGTGAAAACCGGCCCAAAGGAGTAAAAACCGTCCAAGAACCGGTCCAAACCGGTCCGAACCGGCCTGAACCGGTCCAGTAGTAAAATAACACAAGAATCGACACGGCCGCGTCAGACCTGCAACACGACCGTGTCAAAAGTGGCTTGCAACGCGCTGTTAGTTCTGGAATAGAACACGGCCGTGTCACAAAGCAACACGGCCGTGTCAAATGTTGCGCAGAAATTGAATAATTGCAAAGCAACACGGCCGTGTCACTTAAGCAACACGGCCGTGTCAAAAAGGCTGCCGATAAGAGAAATCTTGTTTTAAAGGGGATTTTGATTTCCTAATAGGATTTTAAGCCTATCTTTCCCAAGATTCGTTCCCAAACTCTATAAAAAGGATCCCAAGCTCTAGGAAAAAGGAATCAATCACGGAAGAACATCAATTACATCATTCTACCTAGAAGATATCTTGGAGGACAAAGAAGACGAAGATCATCGAGACGGATTCATCCGGGTTTAATTATTCTTTTCTTAGTTTTAATTCTTTACAATGTTATTATTAGAATTTTGTATTGGATTATTACTAGGCATGAGTAGCTAAGCTATTCGTGTCATAGGGTTAGAAAGTAGGGATTTTTATGACAATGTTTTGATTTATGGTTTAATTTATTAATTCCGTTCTTTACGTGTTTTATCTCTATGTTTGTGCTTAAAACTGAATTTAGCTTGATCACCTAGATTTAGTAATTTAGTTTAACAATTCCGCTTCGAGAGGAGGGAATTGTTATCAGACTTAGAACATAGAGCGCAGTTGTCTATGACTGTGTAGGCCGTGGCTTAGGATCGTTTGGCAGTTATTAGGTTTAATTGACTCGAGAGGGTAAGTAGCTTAATTAATCAACGGTTTAATTGCTTCGAGAGAAGGATTAGATTATTGTCGTGCCGCCTAATAAACATTAGAATTGGTAAATTTATAGGTTAATCATATTCCACATTGAATTAATATCCTGAAATCGAAGCCCTAGGATACCTATTCTCTTTGATTGTTAGTTTTTGCGTTTCCTAAGTTTGAAGTTATATTTAATTGAGTATTTTAATTAGTAAAATCAACCTTTGCAATTTAGTATCTAGTTAGGACATTCCTAGAGTATTAAGGTACCAAACTACCTAAAACTATTCCTTGTGGGATCGACCTTGACAATAGTACTACACCTACATCCGTACACTTGCGGAACGCTAGGTTAGAAACCGACGTGTCAAGTTTTTTGCGCCGTTGTCGGGGAATAGGATTTAGCGCTTAGTTTTTATCTTGAAAAATAGGAGGAAACTAGACTAGATTTTATTTTTTAGTAATTTTAATTTTAATTTTCGTTTTTATTTTTGGGTTAATTTTTGTATTACACGGTATTTGCTGTTTTTGGTGTTATCAGGCATCGCATGCACACCAGATCAAAAGGAGAAGAGACTCTTCTTCCTTTCGATCCAGAGATTGAAGCGACAGCTCGTAGACACCGCAATAGAAGGTCTGAGATGGAGAACCCACCGCAGCAACCGAATGATGAAGCATTAAATAGAGTGCTAACAGCCTTAGCACGATTGGACGATTGCGTCACTACTATACAGCAGCAGATACCTGTACAGCAGCAACAGTTGCCACAACAGCACAGACAGATTCCAATAGAGCTAGATGCGGGAGAAGAAGACGATACACCTATTAGTGACTGTTTAAAGCCGAATCCTAATCAACAGTCAGGAGGAGTACGACTCCCGCCTCTGAATGCCAATAGTTTCGAGCTGAAGCCTGCACTGATCAACATAGTGCAGCAGAACCAGTATGGAGGAAGTGCAATGGAGGATCCGAACGCTCACCTGATAAAGTTCCGAAGATTGGCGGACACAATCAAAATAAACCATGTACCACACGAGCAGGTTAAGCTACGATTGTTTCCTTTTTCATTGAAGGATAGAGCCCTCCAATGGTTCAATTCCTTGGAAGATATCATCAGCTGGGAAGAGTTGAGCACTTCGTTCCTATTGAAGTACTTTCCACCGAGCAAGATGCTCGACTTGCAGAATCAAATTAATCAGTTCAAGCAATTGGACCAAGAGCCATTCGGAGAGGCTTGGGAGCGATTCCGGGATCTTATCCGGAGTTGCCCTCAACATGGGTTCACCAAGAAGCAACAAGTATGCAAGTTCTACAATGGTCTACTTGCTCCGACTAGAAACCAAGTGAATGCAGCTGCGGGTGAAAGTTTGATGGAGAAGTCAGTGAGGATGGCATTCTCAATCCTGGATGCTATGGCCAGAACGAGCTACCAATGGTCGAATGAAAGAAACATGCCAAGGAGGGTAGCAAGTGTCCAAAAAGTCGAGCCAGTCAATAATGAGCCGATTGAAAAGCTCACAGCACAAGTAACAGCATTGACGAGCCAGGTGAATTTGCTAACTAATCTGACGTTAGCACAACAGCCAGGGGGTCCGGAAGAAGTTGAAGAAGTAAAATTTGTGAATCAACGGAACTTCAACAATTTCCAGAACAATCAGCCTCGGTACAATCAGTACCCTCAGAATCCGAACCATCAGAACTTTTCATATGGGAACGCGCAAAATACGATTAATCCGCCACCCGGATTTGCTGTTACAAATGGCATGATCCATGAAGGTAAAAAGCCATCACAAGAAGAAATCGCGCTGTCACAATTTGAAAAGTATGATGAAAAGTTAGCTCAGTTGGAGAAGAAAGTGGATGGAAAATTCATGGAGCTAAACAAGCATATCACTGGGCAAGGGGCAGACATCAAGAGGCTCGAGAACACACTGGTTCAGACTCAAGTTAGCATTGGAGAATTGTCATCAAACATGAGGCAACTAATAAAGATAGTAGGAGCTCAACACAAGCAAGGCCAATACCCGAGTGATACAGTGGTTAACCCGAAGGAGCACTGTAATATTGTGGAGCTAGAGGAGCATGAAGAGAGCATGAAGGACCAAGAGGCGAAGGAATCAAGCGAGGAAGTCAAAAACATCGAGAAAGAGGAGGTTAATACAATCATAGATAAGAAAAGTTCATCTCCTATTTTTTATGAGTCTTTTGATTTGTGTTTTAAAAATTCATTCTTTGCTAACCTTGATCCTTTAGAGCAATCTAAAGCTATTGTTGTGAAATAGGAACCACTAAAGGAGAGAATCCAAGTTAAAGAGAAAACAAAGGAGTGGAAGGATGGAAAAGAGACGACGAAGAAGGAACCGAGCAGGCCCAAGAAGAACGCAACCACAAGCATGAAACCGAGAAGAGCAACAAAAGCAAAAGATCCAGGGAGTTTTACTATTTCTTGCTCAATTGGTAGTCATGAGTTTCATAATGTCATGTGTGATTTAGGGTCTAGCATAAACTTAATGTCTCTTAAGCAGTATAGACAATTAGGATTAAGGGAAATTAAACGGTCCTTTACTACTATCAAATTGGCGGATGGATCTTCACTAACGCCGTTGGGAGTAGCAGAGGATGTAGTGGTAAAAGTGTTAAATTTTGAATTCCCTAGTGATTTTTTAGTTGTCGACATGAAAGGGAATGAGGAATTTCCTTTTATCTTAGGAAGACCCTTCTTGGCGACTAGCCAAGCACTAATAGATGTACCTAAAAGGGTGTTGATTTTTCGGGTTCAAAACAAAATAATCACACTCAAAATACATAAGTCGGGTCTAAGGGGTAGGCACAATAGTAGCATTATTTACACTACCCTAGCTGCTGTAGAAAATCCTCATAGCTCTTTAATCGTTGAGAAAACATCCGACTCGGGGTGGCTAGAAAAAGGTTGATAAGAAAAGGACGTCCGGCTGAAGACGTAAAACAAAGCGCTTGTCGAGAGGCAACCCGATGTTTATTGTTTTATGTTTATTTTTATTGCGTTAATATTACGTGTGTTTAAGTGTTTTATGTTTTTAGGAATCAACATGGACGAGTGTTGCAAGAAACGGGGGTCGAAAAGACGGAAAAATCGCGTTAAAATGAGCAGAAGATGCAACACGGCCGTGTCACACTACTGACACGGCCGCGTCAAAAGGCACCTAGAAAGTGTTTCTAGCACTGGAATGCAACACGGCCGCGTCACATGCTGGACACGGCCGCGTTAAGAGAGTTCAAACGCAACACGGCCGTGTCACACAATTGACACGGCCGCGTCAAAAGTCTTCTCAAAACATGAATCCACACTGAAATGTAACACGGCCGTGTCACACAAACGACACGGCCGTGTCAAAATCGGCCCAGAAACATCAACTGTGGCTCAATTGTAACACGGCCGTGTCACAACCTTCAAACACGGCCGTGTCAGTACCTCAGCAGAAAGATGCAAAAATTCAGAGCGCGATGCGGAGACGGCCGAACCAAGATTCAGTAGGAGAAAAATGGCACGATTTCGGAGCTCGTAGGGGTTTCAAAACGCCACCGTCGGCACAACGATTTGTAAGTTAGCACCAAGGCGTACCACGTTTTTCCTCTAGACTGTGGGACGTCTTGGCAGCTATATTTCTAGTTTTGATTTACTTTTAGTTGATCGTTCGAGTTCTTGCTGTTGATTGTGGGTCCGTTTGCCCATTGTGCTGATTTTTATTGTTTCAATTGGTGTTATCGGGTCTGTGAGCCCAGTTTTCTGATTTATTGGTGTTGTTGGGTCTGTGAGCCCAAGTTTGACTGCATATCGTTTCCATGTTGAGTTTTAGGAGTTTTTGTTTTTAGTTTTTAGAGTCAGAAAGAATGAGAAAAACCCGGAAATAGGTAACAAGTGAAAAGAAAAATAAAAAAAGAGAATAATAGGGAAAGATGGATGATGAATAGTTAATGATAAGATGATTTTGAGAAGTAGATGAAAAAATGGCACATAATAGAGCATGAGAGGCGTTTTGAGACGAAATTGAGCTTGAACTTAGAATATTCAATCAAAATTAACCTTGTGAGAATTTGAGCCTAATTACACTCCAATTTTCGGAGTAATATACTCTCCTTCGGTGAATTTGATTGAATATGTGTACTAGTCTCTAGAACTTGCCTTGAGTCTTTACTAAGAATGTGTCAAGTATATGTTGTGATTTAGGAAATGATCTTAGGCAACTTTTTGTTTAAGCCTATTTATTCGAACCATGAAAATTGCCTTTGACCCATAATGAAAAAAATTATCCCTAGTTAGCACAATGTCAGCCGAAACCTTTTGATTTATCTCTTTTGGCCCTAATTGGATTAATCAAGTTAGAGGGAGGAGAATTGGAAGGAATTTTTGGGTGAACAATTTGTGGGAAGGAATGGGAAGTAGGGATATTTTCAAAAGATGAAGGAAATAAGAGAAAAGTGATAGGTGAAAAACGAAGACTGGCCTCTCCTAGAAAAAAAAAAAAAAAAAAGAAGAAGAAAAAAAGGAAAAAAAAAAAAGAAGAAAAAGAGAAAAGTTGTTATTATAGAGGAGAGGCTAGGAAATAAAGTGCTTAAATTGTGAATTTGATTAGAACAGTCGGGTAGTCCCAAAGATGTGGTACCCGCAGAATTGAAAAGCACTTAAGTTGTACGGACTTTTGAAGGTGAAGAAGTCACTTTGAGGGGTGATTTGCTGAAATTTGGAGAGCGAGGTTGAGTGATTGTATTGAGGGGTAGTCGGGTTAGACGTAACTTGATTAGTCCAATGAATAGTCACTTATATCCAAATGTATCCCACCTTACCTTAAGCCCACATTATAACCAAAACAAAGACCTTTTTGATCCTTTGTCACACATATCAAGTACGAGGTCTAGTTTAGACGATTGGCAAGCATATGGTAGACTTTGCATGTAATTCAATATGAGTGGAAATTATTTTAGCCTAAACACTTGAGAGATGAGTGAAACACTTACCCGGTGAGGGTTGAATAATTCGAAAGTTCAAAGTCTCGAGATTAGTTGATTTTCGCGTTATCGCATATGCTCAAGTG
Source organism: Ajuga chamaepitys (assembly GCA_958295605.1). NCBI lineage: Eukaryota > Viridiplantae > Streptophyta > Magnoliopsida > Lamiales > Lamiaceae > Ajuga > Ajuga chamaepitys. The sequence continues at coordinate 8,211,555 of OY282500.1, read as the reverse complement.
AATTGTGTTGCCTAGTTGTTTTAAGAAAAATCAGACTGAAACTGAATTCATCGTCTAATCGCCCTAAACAAAATGCATAATCACTTGTCTTCTTTGTGTCTTTTTGTATGATGTTCGGGACGAACAGCAGTTTAAGTTTGGGGGAGTTTGATAACACATTATTTATGCATGTATTTAGGTCGATTTAGGATCATATTTTATAGCATATACGTGTATATTTGACCAGCACTTATTAATATTTATAATATTTGGGCCATTTGACGTGTTTCGACTTGTTTTGAAGATAATTAGGTATTTTTATGCCATTTGGATGAAGTTCGAAGGAGAAACAAGTCAAATAGAGTGAAAACCGGCCCAAAGGAGTAAAAACCGTCCAAGAACCGGTCCAAACCGGTCCGAACCGGCCTGAACCGGTCCAGTAGTAAAATAACACAAGAATCGACACGGCCGCGTCAGACCTGCAACACGACCGTGTCAAAAGTGGCTTGCAACGCGCTGTTAGTTCTGGAATAGAACACGGCCGTGTCACAAAGCAACACGGCCGTGTCAAATGTTGCGCAGAAATTGAATAATTGCAAAGCAACACGGCCGTGTCACTTAAGCAACACGGCCGTGTCAAAAAGGCTGCCGATAAGAGAAATCTTGTTTTAAAGGGGATTTTGATTTCCTAATAGGATTTTAAGCCTATCTTTCCCAAGATTCGTTCCCAAACTCTATAAAAAGGATCCCAAGCTCTAGGAAAAAGGAATCAATCACGGAAGAACATCAATTACATCATTCTACCTAGAAGATATCTTGGAGGACAAAGAAGACGAAGATCATCGAGACGGATTCATCCGGGTTTAATTATTCTTTTCTTAGTTTTAATTCTTTACAATGTTATTATTAGAATTTTGTATTGGATTATTACTAGGCATGAGTAGCTAAGCTATTCGTGTCATAGGGTTAGAAAGTAGGGATTTTTATGACAATGTTTTGATTTATGGTTTAATTTATTAATTCCGTTCTTTACGTGTTTTATCTCTATGTTTGTGCTTAAAACTGAATTTAGCTTGATCACCTAGATTTAGTAATTTAGTTTAACAATTCCGCTTCGAGAGGAGGGAATTGTTATCAGACTTAGAACATAGAGCGCAGTTGTCTATGACTGTGTAGGCCGTGGCTTAGGATCGTTTGGCAGTTATTAGGTTTAATTGACTCGAGAGGGTAAGTAGCTTAATTAATCAACGGTTTAATTGCTTCGAGAGAAGGATTAGATTATTGTCGTGCCGCCTAATAAACATTAGAATTGGTAAATTTATAGGTTAATCATATTCCACATTGAATTAATATCCTGAAATCGAAGCCCTAGGATACCTATTCTCTTTGATTGTTAGTTTTTGCGTTTCCTAAGTTTGAAGTTATATTTAATTGAGTATTTTAATTAGTAAAATCAACCTTTGCAATTTAGTATCTAGTTAGGACATTCCTAGAGTATTAAGGTACCAAACTACCTAAAACTATTCCTTGTGGGATCGACCTTGACAATAGTACTACACCTACATCCGTACACTTGCGGAACGCTAGGTTAGAAACCGACGTGTCAGATCCCACGAGGAACGGTCGAACAATTTTGCTTCATTGCATTAAGCTATTATGATCAAGAACTACAATGTAAATAAGTTAGAAAACAATAAAGAAGTGGGGGGATTTTAATGAAATAACAACTAACACCTAAATAAAACAAAGACAAATAAAGAGATTTGTTTTGGTTTTTGGTTTTTTAAATAGTAAAACAAGCCACCCTTGATCATGCTTCCCCTTGGTCTTAGACCATTGATGCAACTATTGTTAATGCCCTATTCAATTGTGATTCTAGCACTTATCTCAAGGCTATTAACAAGCTCTAATAGCCTTGTTATCCCTTAATCTTAGTTAATCAAAACAAGCTCTTCGACTAACCTATTCAATTTAATCGAATCCTCGAACAAGCTCTCTTAGATTCAATAACCAAATGCATTAAACACTAGGACAACGAGATAAATTCAACATAAAACTCGCAAGCTCGGTTTTAGTGGTTGAACTTTGTGTTATCACCAATAAATAAATCTATTATTTGCTACACGGGAATCGGAAATCCTACAATTACGGATAGTAATTTCCTATTCTAGCAACACATTCACAAATCTCTTAAAGGGTGATCAATCCAATAATTAATTCATAAATGTGAGTCAATAAGAGCAAATAACACAAAACACTTGAATACACAATATTTTCGGTAACATTAACCGTAATAATCACATAAACGTCTTAAACTCAAGGTTCCACAATAATCAAGGATGAACAAAATAGTGCTAGTCACCCATTTTACCTAATACAAAGATAAAATAACAGAAAATTAAATAAAACATGAAAATATGATAGAAAGAACCAAAAGTTAGGGTTGAAGATCAAGATCTTCAACCCCCTTCCACTCCTTTGCTTCCAATGGAGAAAAGTGGCTGATTATGTGTGGGGGATGGGTTCTAGGTTAGGTAAAATTCGAAAATGACTTTATATATAGAGGAGAAAATGTTGGGCTGAAAAATTGGGCAAAAACGTGTTTCGGGATTAAAAACAGGGTATCGGTCGCGGCCGTGAACCAAAGTCGCGGCCACGAACCCTTCATTTTGCTTTGAACAATTTTGTTTCATGGGCACGGTCGCGGGCGCGACGGTGGGTCGCGGGCGCGAACCGTGCCCTGTCTCTTTGATAGGTCGCGACCGTGACATCCGATCGCGGTCGCGACTCGTCGTTCGAAACTCCTCCCTTTATTCCATCATTGGCTCGTTCTCCGTTCCGGACTTCTTCGATGCTTATTTTTCGGCCTTAATTCACCTGTTTTGTCCTGAAATGAGCTCAACACATTAAATGACCCAATAATACAAATATGCGAGATACACGATCAAATGTGCATTAAAATATCATTAAAACGACACTTAAAGCGACCTAAAATGCATGCATTTTCACGTGTACCACTCCGCAAGTGTACGGATGTAGGTGTAGTAACAATTATCAAGGTTGATCCCACAAGGAATAGTTTTTAGGTAGTTTGATACCTCAATATTCTAGGAATGTCCTAACTAGATACTAATTCGCAAAAGATTGATTTTACTAACTAAAATACTTAATTAAATATGAATTCAAACTTGGTAACCACAAAGAATTAACAATCAAGGATAAACGGCATCCTAGGGTGTTGATTTCAGAATATTTATTCCAATGATGATTAGAATTAACTTATTGATTTTAACCGATCTAGTGTTTATTAAGCGGCGCAATATTAACCTTACTCTCCTCTCGAAGTAATTAAATCGTTGATTAACTAAGACAATTACCCTCTCGAGTCAATTAATCCTAGAAACTCCAAAAAGCTCATGAACCTATGCCTACACAGTCATAGACAACTGTGCTCTATATCCTACGTCTAATAACAAACCCCTTCTCTCGAAGCGAATTTGTTAAACGAGATTACTAAACCTAGATGGCCAGTCCAAATTTAGTTATTAAAACAAATATAAAGATAAACACATATAAGAACGGAATTCAATAAGTTAAAATGAAAATCAAAACATTGTCATAAAATAATCTATACTTTCTAACCCTAGGACACGAATAGCTTAGCTACTCATACCTAGGCTCAATCCAATACAATATTCAAGACAAAACATTATAGAGAATTAAAACTAGGAAAAATTGCTAAACCCGAGTAAATCGTTCCGTAGATTGAATCTTCGTCGCTGTCCAAGTCGTCTATTGCCTCAAACTCGGATAATATGTGTCTCCCCTGAAAAAACGAACTTAGACCTCTTTTTATAGAGCTTAGATAAGCCCCCTTAAATTAGGTAAATATAAACGTTTATCATAAAATTATAAATAAATATATACACTCATCCTTTATACAAGATGGTCAACATGACCTTCATAAATGGATACTAGAGATATTCATACATTAAGAAAAAGAAAAATGAATATTCTGCAACTTACTCATATTCATATATTTTTTTACGATTAATACTTTTAATTGATTCTTCTTTCATTAACATATAACTTTCCATCTCTTATTAACGTATAACATATAAAATTCTTATTATTTATTCATTTACATTTACAACGGTGCATCGCACGGGGATACTACTAGTCTACATAATAACAAAATCCACTTAAAATAGTAACCTAAGAATTTTCACGCCCAAATCACCTTTTCATTTCTGGACACGTTATTTTTATTATAAAGCATTTTATTTGGGCCTAAATCTACATATATTTGCCTAAAATATATTTAGGCACCATTATCTCAAAGTGATAGTAAGTCCCCACAATCACATTAATTTATCCAAGTTTATAAAATGAGACACTCACGCAACCTTCCTAAAAAGGTCTGAACTCATATCACACGTTCCACACAATCAATTTACTTTTTAATTGAAATCACACAACCTTCCTAAACAGGTGATAGTTTAAGCATATATGGTGATACCTTTTAACCGTACCTTTTACCTTTACGGGATTATGTAATACATATATGCATAAACACTTAAACACTAATACCTTTTGACCCATGACCCAAATTGCATGCATATATATGTGTATCTTAATTCATTTTGTTCAATTTTGTAATTCTACTTTTGCAATTTTAATACAGTCATTATGTTAACATCTTATTTTAAATGCTTGGAAAAAAAACCACCTTATTATACGTGTGGAATTAAAATAATTCATTTTCCTTGAAATATATTAGAAAAAGCGCCAAAAATAATATGCAAATATTAAACCATATCAAACATATTAGTTTTGTAAGGTAATAGGTTATGTAGTTGTATAAAAGAAATTAATATTTATTAAAATGTGCAGTTGTGTTGGATTGTTAATAAAGTATATAATTTTATTTTTGGGTTGTGGAGTCGCTTGTGTATGTAGATGAGAGAGAAACAAATATTTTATTGAAATAATATTTAATTTATCTTTACGGGCGTAAAGATATGGTGGGTTCAAAGTGCACTAATTTTTCAATTTTTTATTGTACTTGTTTTCCTGCTAAAATCTATGAGTTCTTTCTTCAATTATACAGATATAGTAAAAATATGATTTTTTTTTTAAAAGCAAGTTACTTTTTTAGTCTATCTTATTGAATTTAATTTGACTGTATTGCTATGTGTACATTGATGTTTATTTTACTATCAATTACTTTTTTTTAACATATTAAAACACTAGATGTATAATTCTCATTTGTAAGGACGTGGTAAAAAAGATCAGTCAGTAAAAACAAAGTACATGGAATTGTTACGCTAATAACTTGTTGAGTATAATTTTAATTGTAAAGTGTGGTGAAAAGACTATTTAGATTTTTTTTTTTTTAATATTTACGCCGAATTGGATTGGTGACATGGGACGTAGTAATTGGCTTTTCTAAGCAAAAGTAATAACGACCAATGTAAATTGTAAGTGTCTATCACAATTTTTTCCCCATGGCTATCTATGCGGCAAATAACGTGAAAACGGTATATTCTGAACGTTGAAAACTAATTTCAAGTAATATGAATAATATACCAATTAAAAATATATAATACTCCATGTAACAAAACATCTTCTCTTATTGGCGCTCTTGCAGGTCGGACAACTCTAATAATTAGTTTCTGGGTTTGGATTTGACTTGCACCAATTTCCTAAATATTAGCGTGACTAGAGTGCCAACACTAATAACTCTTCAATACCCTTAGTATACTCTAATACCTACACCTAGTGTACATTATGAATTAATGGTTGATATGCTTAAAAGTTAATGCCAGATAAATGTGGCTGTACTTTACCTTTTTTTATAAATTCTTTGTTGATAGTTGTAGGTGTAATTTTATAGTAGTATTTTTTAGTTTTAACCTAGATGGCTCGAAACGAGTAGAGGAACAGGCATTGAAAGGAATGCATAAAACATTAAATCAGTGTGCGAAATTATACCTCCGATAATCTTCTTCTTTTAACATAGAGGTTAGCAGGAATCGATTCCTTGTTAGTCCACCGATTAAATACAACACCAATTTAACACTTCGCTAGTAGTGTTAAATTATTTATATCAATTGAGAACTAGTGTATAATAAGGAGATAATATTGGAAGAACAATTCTTCAATTGCCGAAAAAGGGAAGAATAAACTTAATCTCGTGACATCGTGATATATATCCTTTTTTAATAGAAAACCTAATTCCCATTTGACTATATATCCGCCGCCACCTTTAATAGGAGTGATTGTTCCTTATTCAAACAAATCCACTCTATTTTTAGCTAATGGGTTAACAACTCACTTTGAAAATAATCCACGTTTTAGTGGATGGAGTCAAACTCCAGTTTATGTTACAAACTTTTATGTATATATATAGATATAATATATATATATATATATATATATTATTTAGATAAACATATATATCTAAATATTATCTCCTTAATTATTATTATTAGTGGACTCCTCATAATAAAACCCACTAATTACAGTATTGGGCTTGAACTAATTAACCCAATTAATTAGTCGTTTTCGATCACTAATAATTTTAATCAAGTCAATTGATTAAATTCTTTACACTATTAATGTCAATTAAATAATTATTATTTAACTGGATATATATTTGATTCAACAATTGAATCGAAATATAATTCTACTTAATTAATTATATCCAACTATTGGATTATACTAATTGATAAATGTTGTCATTCAAACTTAGGTGTGACCCTTTAGGCTCAATACTAACACTAGCAGTAGGCTTACAACTTTTGTAATTTTGCAAATAACAATTATTTAATATTTTGAATTAACTCTTTAATTCAAAAACCTACATATCACGGTAACACCTAGCAAGTAGCGTGATCACCTAGTGTCAGGTGAAATAGTGAGTAAACTTATATAGTTGCAATTGTCATACATGTAAGGTCCTTCCAACAACTAATCTCCCGATTGATTCTAAGATATGGATTAGAATCGAAACCCCGTTAGATCAATAATTGTGTTATTCTATTCAAGTTACAATGATTCTTGATAAATTCATATTCATCCTGTCTTGGCCAAGGTCTTCAAATCAAGAGCAACGAAAACACAGGAGATTCTCTTGTTAATGACAAGTGTTGAGTTCTATGTTGGCCATTGACAAGTCTCTACGTACATTTATTTAATACTTAATATATCCCCTTGCGATATTGCCAAGCAATCAGAAGATATATCTAAGTATTACATGATATACACAAGACTACCGTCATGCCTCAAGTCTAAGGACTAATCATGTACTAGCGCAATTAGGAAATTCTTATTTCGACAGGATATCTCCAATTAAGTTTTTCCTGCGGATAAAGTCCAATGAACTTGTTCTATAACAAACATCTGCATACATGAACTCGTGTTACCACGCTAATACTTATGGAATATAGTATTCTCGTCTTACGAGTATTCATCGTATGCACAAGTCTTATCAGTTACTCAATGTCTTATCTTGAATAGCTTCGACTTGGGACTAATTTAAGACCAAAGCTTCAAGAGCATATTCCATGATCACCATCACATGTGTGGCTGTGCCCCTTAACTTATTTTGATCTAAGAACTTTATCTGATATTTGTAAATATGAAAAACAATATAAAAGATAGAGAGTAATGCCTTCATTAATATAATTCCAATAAAATTGTTTACATTTAAAATGTGAAAGAGTATAATAATCCAATCTAATTTTATAGTAGTTTTTTTTTTTTAGTTTTTAAATTTTTTTACCAACTAGTGTCACAATAATTAACTACAATGTTTTGGATAACTGATAATTACACAGATATATATATATATATATATATATATATATATATATATATATATATCATATGTTAGTCTATATTTTTTTATTTCACAATGTATCTTTAAAATATTTTTATTTATCCCGAAAAATCAGTGATCAACATCATACGTTTTGTGTACGAAGAAATTATTTCCAAAGCATGCTTAAGTAATATTACAATCAACCAATTTTATCATACTGTTCTAAATTTCTTTTATATAACTTGCGATTTAAAGGAATCACTACCACTGCAAAAGGGTGAAGATCAAGTATTAATAATTAATATTGTTTTAATAATATTATTAATAATTAAAATAATAATAATAATAATAATAATAATAATAATAATAATAATAATAATAATAATAATAATAATAATAATAATAATAATAATAATAATAATAATATTTATCAAGAATAATGATAATAATAGTAAGGTAACAGAGAAGGGGGATGAAAAAACAAGATTCGATGCAATTCCAGAATCTTCTTTAAACCTATAGAAGTATTGAATAACCGTCCAATTGAAAATTAACCATGTAAGTTTATATCTTCTCATTGGCCTTGTTTGAGATTTATAATAATTATAGTGTTTCCATCAATTGGATTTGGAATAGATTGGCGTGACTATGGCGGTGTCTACCAATACTTTCCTCGTACACTTAATATATTATACAACGTACACCTAGCGTATACAATAAAAACTAGTGTGTGTTTTTTTTTTCAATCATTGTATGTATACAAATACCAAAATAATTCAGGTAAATCAATCCAAATCAACAGTCAATAAGTATTTATTTTTTGGATGAATATGTAGAAATGTTTGTAAAAATTTCATTAAAAAATATCATCAGTAATCAAAACTACGGCTCTTTTTATTCTAAAAACAAGGCAATGTTCTTTCTTATGTGTTTAGCATCTTGAATCGAAATTCTATTAGCTTAATTATTAACCATAAAAAAAATAAAATAATAATAAGTCTTCCGAATAGGATATTGGGTCTAAAATATCTGCATTTCTTTTATTGTAGGGACATAATATTATATTATAATTTGAGATATGTATTTCATACAAAATATTTTCCCAAAAAAAGAATTATATGATTTATATGACAACCGAATTTGTTCAATTGACAGTGAATTATCCAGAACAACATAAGTTTCCTTTCAAAATCTTTCCCCACATTAAAACTAATATATAAAGGTGACTTCTGTCAACATGGAGGGACTAAAAAAAGAAACTAGATGAAACTAATGCGGAATGTTATTTTCTATACGTTGTACAACAATATGAATAGTATGATAATTGATAATATATATACACCAGAGCATCGTCTCTCATTGGCGGTCTTGTGCGGTGAATAAATTGTAGTAGTAATAATAATTAGATTCCAGGTTTGGAATCGAGTTACCGCCAATTTTTCAAATATTTGCGTGTCTAGAGCGCAAACAATAATAATTCTCTTATACCTATATTGCACTCTAGTACCTACACCAAGTGTACACATTGGTATGCTTAAATCTTAAGCCTGCCAAAATGTGGTTGTAGTTTACCTTTTAATTTTTATAAATTCATTGTTGATAATTATAGGTATAATTTTTTAATAATATTAAATTTTTTGTTTTTAAATTTTTTATATGTAAGCTGCTATTTGGGTAGATTCAGCCCAGGCCGAAAAAAATATTTTATTATTATTATTATTATTATTATTATTATTATTATTATTATTATTATTATTATTATTATTATTATTATTATTATTATTATTATTATTATTATTATTATTATTATTATTATTATTATTTTATTTTGCGATTATCTTCGAATAAGAATTACAAATTAATTGATAACTATGACAAGATGAAATTAAGATGTTAACTATATATATATATATATATATATATATATATATATATATACACATACACATACATATACATTTGTCGATATTTTTATATTTCAAAATGTGCCTATAAAATATTTCTACTTTTGTCCAAAAACTAAATAAAAAGTACTTCTCACGATTATATTAATATTGGTAAAAAAAATTATTTATCGGCCCCCCTAACCATATGTTCTTGGTCCGTCCCTGGACTAGTGGGTGGACGATTTTGTCAATTTAGGTATAGAGTTTCAAAATTCACACTTCATGTAGAATGTACATTAATTTCTTAATACACTACTGAGCTTGAACATCGCGAACGGCCTCTCGATCGACCACATTGATACCTGCTTGGGTATAACCAAGGAATAGGTTTCCGACACCATCCCCAGTCGGTAGGTAGCACCGATCCCATACGCAGTCGGTTGTAGGAGAAGATCTCGAAAGGACCTCCCCACTGCCACGTCGTTGGACGAGGTTTTAAAGCAAGGACTGGAGTTTCTCAATTCACACTTCACGTAAATAGTAAATTAATTTCTTAACATATTATTGAGTTTAAACATCACGAACAAACTCTCGACCGATTACGTTGACATACACGATTTCAAATTAAGGAACATGTTTCTAAATGGACTTGTCACATAAAATAACAGTTTGTAAGTTTTTAACAGAGAATTGAGTTTTTTTTATTAATATCCAAATATATGACAGAAGATTATTGCCCATAAATGGATGGTACCGTGATCGGTAGGTAGCTCCGACCCCCTACCCGGTCGGTTGTAGGAGAAGATCTCGAAAGGACCTCCCCACTACCACGTCGTTGGACGAGGTTTTCTTCTTACACCCCAACCCATATCCTTAATATAAAAAAAATTAGTCTCTCCAGTTGGGTGGGTTCTGGGGAATCTTCTTCTTCTAACCCTTACGCCCGCTGAACGTAATGAATTGTGTTTGCTTAATGGGAGTTAGAGTAAAGAGGGAATTGAAACTTATGAAATCAACTTTAATGTTGATTTGCATCAATATTCTACAAGAGATAATTAAAAGTTAAGATAGCATTGGGTGCTAGATGGCTCAGAGAAAACTCATATTTCAGGAAAATTTCATTCAACAAAGGGTTAGGAGGAATTGTAAGTCCGTTGCGGAATTGATCGAGAAACACAGTGAAGAAACCATTTGGAGGATCCGTCACTCCACCTAGGCACTTTATACGGACACTTGCTGAGAGACAATCCCAAAATGCCCCAAAGATCACTTATGTTGAACTGGGTAAGGGTTGTCGACATTGAAATCTTAGACCGCTTGTTGTTGGGTTCGTTACAATCCACCATGTTATCTTCTTCTATTTCCAATGCCTTATTAGTGGTGTTGGCTGAATGAAAGCCAAACACATCGCTACCACGCCTACCAAAAGTATCAACGCCACCAGAGGAACTTGCAAATTGTAGGAAACCTTGTACCATGTTTCTCCCTTGTCCACCTACAATTGTTTTACCGTCCATCCACATCATATTGTACCAGAAAGACTTCGGTAGTAGCAGATTCAAATTGACAATGGAAACTAATAATGTAATTGTTTGAAGTTAACTGAAAAGAAGTCTACACAGCTAAAGAAAAATTGTTCTTTCACACAACAAAGCATGGTGTCAAATAGTGAGTACTTGTCACACCTGTATCATTAAAGGCAACATCTTGTCACTAGTTAGTCAGATTTGCGCCGACTTTTGTTCCAAATGCGTCTCAAAAGTTTCTTGCAACAACAAGTTGCCTTAAAAAGTTGACTTAAAATATATTAAAATATTTTGTATAGAGAGTGTTCTTACCACTAGCACTCACAAGTAACTTATTAGTAGTAACCCATTTGTTGTCTCAAAGAGAGCTCCATCACTAGATGTATGACATATGGGAAAGTCGTTAAAATGAAGAAAAATGTGTCCATTAATTTTTAGCTATATGCCATGTGACACACATCAAGTTAATAAGTGCGCTAGAACATCCCCAAAGGGTGTTCTACCTTATATTCCAACTATATGGCACGCGTCTAACATAATATTATGGTGACATCATAAACAATGAGGTGACATATATTGGTTGAGATGGAACAGAATATGGAATGCTATTTGGAATAGAGGATCTTGTTTGCTTTTATTGTATTGATAAGGCTATGGTAAACAATATTGCCCTGAAAAATTGTCAATAAAATAAAACCCTAACTAAAAACCCTGCCCGTAAAACCCTAAAACACATTCGGCTCAGAAGTAGGTTGCGTAATCACATGCGGCTTACTACATACTAACAAGTGCACGAAACACACCAAGTATGAAGAGAAAAGCAACTCACACACACTAAAACTAATGAATCACCCTGGTCAATTAGAAAACATTTACAATATGACGAGGTGGTCTGTGGTCGAGAGTGGGCTATCACGGTGGCTTTTCAATGACTAAGAGTAAGATGTTTGGAAGCCTACCACCTATATTTGATCGAATGTTGCAAACAATAAAACCCTGAATAAATATGCACGTTTCCGTGGGATACGCGTTAATAAAAACCAACCATTAATATTTCAAAAAATAAGGCATGAATAAAAACCAACGAATAATAATTCCCAAAATAAGGTTAATTATGATTTATGATATCATAATCCCGGCAATAAATCGTAAGATAATTTCGAGACTGTTTTCTTGTTACGGATTTTGCAAGATACACAAGATTAATAAGTTGGGTCAATAGTTTAGAATTAGGCTGATCCCTCAAATCATATTTTTGGAAAGTTACAGAGCAGCATTGATATTTCTAGTAAAATATTGTCGTGCATATATGCCTAGGTAGCTTGCGAGGGAAAAAATATTGTGTCGATCGGAAAGGTTGTGCGTTGCAAAGCAATGCAAACAACAAAAAGTAACAACAGTATCTACCCAACAAAAGTGTTTCCGTTTTTTCACTATGCCTTGCAAGTTGCATCGCATCCAATATGTATTGCAAAACATCATATCTTTTATGTCTTACAAAATCAAATCAAATCTTGAGTTAGGAATTAAAAACAAATTATATATATATATATATATATGGGAAAAAGTTACATAAGTAAGCTTTATCGCCTACCTTTGAATATACTACCTTGTTTGAACTGTAGAATTCAAAATTCAAATAAATTTAAACTTAAAATAAAGAGTTCTTAATAGAGATTTGAATCTACCTTTGTTTGAACAATAGAACTAAAATTAAAAAAAAATAAAATAAAAGTGAAATAAAGAATTCTTCATGAGTTGCACATTGATGTAAATTTCTTTTTTGCATTGCATCGCATCATTACCCGCAGCAACCTATTTATCACTGCAAAACATCACTATCTCTATTACTTTTGCAATTCAAAATAATCTAGACAATCAAATATAAAATTTAAAAAGTATATTTAAAAAATTGTATATGTGATAGTAAAACCTAGTAGTAAAACTATTTTTAATAATACACACTATATGAAACTTGGAAATAAAATTTTAAAAAAATTGAAAAGGTGTAGAATTATACAAGGTTTTAAAAACTAACAGGAAAGTAAATAACCATATCAAGCCAACAATAATATTATTGGTCTCTGATCTAGAAAGGAAAATAAGTAGCATTGCATTGCATCCAAACTATGCAAACCAAAATAAAGTCTTTTATTGATTGTAACCATCTTTTGCAATGCAAAATATAATGTACACATAATAAAAATAACATATATAAATAAATGTGTTAACATTAGAAATAGATGTTGGTACATTTTTGGAATAATGAATTTCTAGCTCAAAATATTATCGACCAAATAACAAAAATTCAATATGAAACAGGATCTACAATTATAATATAGAAAATGATAAAACTAAAAAACGTTCCAAAAAAAAAATGATCAGTTTAAGAAGCTACAATAAAAATATCGTGATGAAGAAAAAATTCGGAGATGTTTGTATAACAAGAACCATTAGGCAAATATGGATCTTAAGACTTGTGAACTAAGTGGTCGAATAAATTATAATGGTCAACAATATTATCTGGCTATATATTTTTCTTCATTTTTTCATACTAACTTATCTTACAACTCAACAATCTAATCCTCTTCATCTTCTCTTTTTCTTCATGTCAAAAAATACAAAAACTCATTCATCGGCGTCCAAAAATACCCAATTTACTTATTCATCGGCATCTTCAGGTAAAAAAATATCCAATATTGACTTAATTTATGGACAGAAATTTGATTTTCTCTGACTGAATTTTCGATGCTTCTAATACCAGAATCCCGATCAATGCCAAAAATATCCAAACCGGATATTAAATTGTGTGATTTTAGATGTAGAATTAATTGAAAATGTTAAAAATCAAAATTGTATGTTTCGGTGGCTAGAGATGTGATTTTTTTCAGACTCTGAGTATTCAAAGAACTCTATCATCTTCAAAACAAAGTTCTTTCTAATGTCGGAATCTCGGATCCTTTTAAAAAGAATACCCAAATTGGATCTTAAAATGTGTCATTTTTTGTGTAGAATTAATTGGAATAGTTAAACTCAGCGTTTGATCGATTCTACAGTCTCAGATTTGCGTTTTTAGGAATGAAGGGAATTATGTTGGTGTAGGTACACCACCGCAATATTTTTGTGGATGAGAGAGAAAAAGATTATGGTCATTTTTTTTTTCGGAGCAGTAAAAAGTGAAGGGTAAAAGTAGCGGGTAATAAAATGAAGGTCCAGGAATTAGCAGGTTAACATCCAACGGTCACTTTTTCATGTGCATTAATGGTGCGCGGGTATTGAAGAAATTCTATATTGAAATGTATTACTCGTTATGGGTAAATGTATTACCTTTACCTAGAACGAGTAATACTTTTCATTATAAACAGTGATATCTTTTCATGGATAACCCGGATTGCACCGTGCACCTAGTGTATAGGAGACTTTTCTTTTTTTAAGAGCACAATTGTGGTGATTAATAACAAGTTATGTGTGACCACTTGTTGTCACAAAAATCTCTATACATTAAATGAGACCATTTTCATACTACTTTCACAAAATATTTGAGGTGCATCAGAGACAACTTTTGTTGTCTCTAATAATGATGTTGTTATAAATACGCATTATTTGTGACCACTTTTATTATTTCAAAAGATCATTTTTCTTGCAGTTCTCGCCAAGTGGTGAAGCTTTAGTGGGTTTTGGTCCATTCCATCCCACGAACCCGTTTGGAGAGCTCAAGTTCAGATACATTTTCTTCATATGTCATATTATTTTTGAGGTTTCGCTTGATCAGTTTAAATTATATTTGTTTTCTGTCGTAAATACATGAATATTGTTTATTTTGAAAAAGTAAGAGTGGTGTGTCGTGAGGATAAAAAAATAAGAGATATTTGTTGCAGAAATTAAAATTAAGACGGTTCTAACTAAAAAGACAATGTTGATTGTGTAGTCTTCAATTATATGAAGTCGCATTCACATTCATATTCATACACTTTTATAGAAAGAAATAAATTTGATGGGCAATTTTGATAAATGATCAGGACATGTACGAAGTTGTTGTATTATGACCTTGTTTTTTGTTGGATACACAATAAGCTAGTTACTAATTCAGTCAGCTTGTGAAAAAGTACTTATGCAAGTTAAGCTGGGAAGTGTGACATGCACGTGAGCAATTATGCATTAGAAGCAGTTAGTTCTGAAAGAAGAGGAGGGACTGCCTAAGAAGTTGAATGCTGCGCAGAAGGAGGAAATCTTCGAGAAGGAAAATAACATGACCATACTTTGTCTAACTGATAAAGTATTGAGGGAAGCTTCCAAAGAAAAATCGGGGCAGTATGGGCCAAGTTGGATAGCCTATATGTGACTAAATCCATGTCTAATCACATACACCAAGCAGAGGTTATATTCTTTATGTTTCTCTGAAGACAAGAGCGCAGAAGATCAACTTATGAATTCAACAAGCTTCCTGATGATTTAGAAAACATCGATGTGAAGCTTGAAGACGAAGCTAAGGCAGTTATAATGTTAAATGCATTGCTAAGATCTTTTGAGCATTTAAAGGATGCTCCATCATATGGAAGATAGACTGCTACAAAACTTATAGAGGTTCAAACCGCTATAAGAGAAAAAGAGATGCGAAAGGCCCAAGACATCAACAATGATGCAGGTGGTGAAGGTTTAAACATAAGGAAAGGTAAGCAGTTCAAGAACAAGAAGCAACAGCAAGGTTGAAATGACAAGATGTTTTCCCAAGAAAAGATCAAGAATCCTAAGGCTAAAGAAACCAGGAAATTCCATTACTGTAAGAGGCTAGGTCATTTGAAGAAGAGTTGTTTTGAATGGAAGAGAAAGCAGGCCATGAAAGCACAAGCAACAAATTCTGCTGAAGTAGTGGAAGTTGATCAAGAAGCTGAAGTCCTAAATATGACTGAAAAGTCAGTTGAAGGTACGTGGATTCTAGAATTTGGTTGTAGCTTTCATATGACACCACATAGAGATTGGTTTATTCAATATACAACACAAGAATTTGGTTGTGTTCTTCTAAGAAATGATCACGTGCATGCTGTAAAAGGCACAAGATAGGTAAAACTGAAAATGAATGATGGATCAAGTAAGATTTTAAGTGATGTCAGATATATCCCAAACCTCAAAAGAAATTTGATTAGTTTGGGAACATTAGAAGGAAAGGGTTGCAGTTTTAGAAGTCAGGATGGTTGTATGCATGTGATAAGAATAGAAATGTGATGATGAAGGGAGTCAGGAAATCCAGTTTGTATTATTTGATTGTAGAGACTGTTGTGGGGGAATATGAAAGTGCTGCTGATGATAGTTACATATTGGCATAGAAGACTTGCTCATCTCAGTGAAAAAGGGTTCAATGAGCTTCTGAAAAGGAAACTCATAACAGGGAACACCAAGTTGAGTTTGAGCAAGTGTGGAAAGTGCATCTCAGGGAAAAGTAAGAAAACCTCATTCCCTGTTGGAAAGAAAAGTTCAAGTTCACCCCTAGACTATGCACATTCTAACCTCTTGGGTCCCTGTAGGGTGAATTCTCCAGGTGGAGGAAATTATTTCATGAGCATCATTGATGATTACTCAAGAAGGTTGTGGGTTAACATCCTCAAGAACAAGTCAGAAGCCTTTGGAAAATTTAAAGAATGTTGTACAGAGGTTGAACTTGAGAAGGGGACAAGATTGAAATGTTTGAGGACTGACAATGGCTTGGAATTTCTATTAGAGGAGTTTATGAACTATTGCAAACCCAAGGGAATTAAACGACATAGAACAGTTCCTGGCACACCACAACAGTTTATGATTGTACCTAGGCTGATTATTCTGGAAGTTATTAAAGTTCCTCTGATTTACAAAGTTAACATCTTCAACATCTTCCTGGCTCGATGACTACTGTGATGAGGTATTAGTGTGTTGTGCTAACGTCAGACTAGTTAGCAAACTTACTTGGTTCGTCAGAGTGGACAATAGAGAGGTAAGGGTATCATTCGGCTCTGCTTCCACTAATCTAGCCACTCGTCTTGGCCGATTACTCTCGTTTAGCCACTAATAGCTGGTTCTGGCCATTGCATCCAAAATAGATAATGCAGTCCTCATGTCCTTCTCCATCAGACTACCCCCTGCGGTAGCATCCATATGATCTTGTGCTGGAGCAAGCAAACATTATAGAACTTGCACACTTGCTTCTTCTTCGAAAACCCATGTTGAGGACAACTCCGGATAAGATCCCAGAATCGTTCCCAAGCTTCACCGAATGGTTCTTGATCCATCTGCTTGAACTGATTATCTTGTTCTATAGATCTAGCATCTTTCTCGGTGGAAAGTACTTCAGAAGAAATCTTGCGCTTAAGTCTTCCCATTCTGTGACATCATCTAGCGAATTATACCACCGCAATGCTTTGTCTTTCAGTGACAACGGGAACAACCTCATCTTCACTTACTCGCGTGGCACATGATTCATCTTGATTGTTTCAGCCAACATGCGGAACTTATTCAGATGTACATTCGGGTCTTCTAACGCGCTACCACCAAACTAGTTCTATTGAATACTCCCTCCGTCCCGCCCTAATTTGCATACTTTCCTTTTTCGGTCGTCCCACCTTATTTTGCACACCTCTAAAATGGAAAGGAATCTTACAATCTCCACCCTTAAAATCTACACCCTCAATCTCCACCTTTAAAAAAGTCAAAGATTCCACAAAATCTGATTTTTCTTAATATACGCGCCGGAGTAGGTGTGCAAATTAAGTCGGGACGGAGGGAGTAATATTTATCAAAGCGGGCTTCAACTCAAAGCTATTAGCATTCAATGGTGGTGGTTGCACTCCTCCAACCGGATGATTTAGCATGGGACAAAGATAATCACTTATGGGTGTGATGTCTTCGTCTGCATCATCCTGTCCAATCTGAGCTTGTCTCCATTGCTATGGTGGATGTTGCAGCTGCAGATTAGTAACTCTATCATCCAGATGGGCTAGAGCCCCTAATATCCTATTAAGTGTGTCCTCTTGGTTTGGATTATGTGGAACGTTATCCATCTCAAAAGTGAGATTTCTTCTCGTTTGGTATCTTCGGGTAGTTACCTCAATCTCAAGATCAAAAGGAACAAGATGTTCTTTTCATTTTGACCTAGTTTGCATGCGAAATCTGAAAAACCAATAAAAAAAAGTACCGCATAATACTAAAATAATTAAAACGAAAAGTAGATAACAAAATTTAAATTGAAGAAAAATAAAATCTAGTCTAGTATCCTCCTATTACTCAGAATAAAAACTAAGACAATAAACCTATTCCCTGACAACGACACCAAAAACTTAATAGACTCTAATCCTAACCCTTAATTACCGCAAGTGTACGGGTATAGGTATATATAGTGGAAGTCAATGTCGATCCACAGAAAATAATTTAACGTAGTTTGATACCCTAATTATCTAGGACTATCCTAACTAGACACTAGAATTTGTGAATGATTGATTAATTATTAAACTAAATTTCTTATAACTATTAAACGAATTAATTAACAAAAAGAGAGTCCAATCAAAGATAGTGTATCATAGGGTGTCGATTTCAGGAATTACGCTAATGATGATTAATCTCTAACTTATAAATTTTTAAACCAGTTTTAATATCTACTAGACGACACTCAATTAACTTAACCCTTCTCTCGAAGCGACTAAGTCGTAGATTTATTAGAATAATTACTCTCTCGAGTCAATTAATCTTAACAGCTCCTAGCAACCCCTTAACCCTTGCCTACGCAGTCATAGACAACTACGCTATATATCGTACGTATATTAACAACTCCCTTCTCTTGAAGCGGAATTGTTAA
Source organism: Ajuga chamaepitys (assembly GCA_958295605.1). Classification (NCBI taxonomy): domain Eukaryota; kingdom Viridiplantae; phylum Streptophyta; class Magnoliopsida; order Lamiales; family Lamiaceae; genus Ajuga; species Ajuga chamaepitys. The sequence goes on along the minus strand of OY282500.1, from coordinate 8,192,520 downwards.
ACGATTAGACTAAGCCTAATTGATCAAATTATGCTCAATCATAAGTTAAGAACAAACACATAGATAGATAACAAAAACTGGAGTCTATAAATCAAAAGATTAAGTCAAACATTATTGTAAAACCCTACTCTCTAAATTCTAGGACACGAGTAGTTTAGCTACTCATGCCTAGTATCAAATCCATACAATAATTCAAAAGAAACATTGTAAAGAAATTCAAAATGGAGCAAGAAATAATTAAACCCGAGTAGTCGGCTCTTTGATCTTCGCCTTGTTTTGCTCGTCAATCCTCGCTCTCACGCCTTCTACTCTGATGTATGAAAAAGTATGATATTTTATGATCTGATGTCTAAAACTTGAGCTTCCAAAGCTTTTTATAAGCTTCGGGACGAATCTTGGGGTCTCTAGGCTTCGATTTCTACTTAGAACAAGATACCTCTAAAAATCGACTTTTATCGCGGCCGCGCGTCTTACTTCTCGCGGTCGCGATGCTTTCGACTCAAAACAAGCTTAAAACGTGAGCTTTTGTCGCGGTCGCGATGGGCTCACTACTTTGAATCCCAATTCTGGCCACTTTCTGTCGCGGCCGCGAGCCTTCTTTTGTATCGGTTGCGACGGTTCTTCACCGGTTCAGACTGGCTTTTCCTTCTCTTTGACTTGTTCTTTCGTTCGATAGTCGTAAAATACGACTTTCAACACTGAAATACTCAAAATACCTTCAAAATAAATCAAACACATTAAATGGTCCAAATATAACAAATCTACACAACTCTCGACCAAATATGCATGTAAATGCTATCAAATACATTCCAAAATCGACCTAAATACATGCATAATTAACGTGTATCAGTAGCACCGTAAAGTCCACATGTCTATTAATTTGCAACCTCCGATACAATTTTCGGTGGGAAAATTAAAACCATAAATTATTTAAAACTCATAAAATATTATTTAAAAAATTAAATTTCGTACAAATATTTAAAAAAACAAATAATTTCACGCGAGAAAAATGCAAAAATTAAAAAATTAATAATCATTAAATAAAAAAATAAATTACTTTAAAATCTATATAAAAAACATTTAACTATTTGAAAATTATCTAGGAAATGTTAGAAATATTTTAGAAAACATTCAATTTTTTAGAATTAGTTTAAAATAATTTATGAAAAGTATAAAAATTATTTAAAGTCCATTTTTAATCTAGTTTCATGATTTTTTTTAAATTAAAATAAAGTAAAATAATCAAATTTTAGAATGAATTTTTGCAACCGGGTTTAATGGTACCATTATTGGAGTGCATGAACGACTTTTTCATTCACCGTGTTTTTAATTTTCTCATGTTATCACACTTCCACTTTGATTAATAGAACATCATAACAAAATAAATGCCTTGAATTTTTCTATTCTTTGGCATAATATATTTATTCTTTTCAACAGTAAAGTAGCCATCTAAAATTAGCTAACAAAAATTAATTTCGGAATGAATTTTTAAAATTTGAGATTTTAGTAAAATTCTAATTATTTATGAAATTAGATTTAAAAAAAATTATTTATGATTTTTAGATAATTATTATATTTTTTTATAAATTATATTAAAAGTATTTAATTTTTTTGAATGTTTACAGAAATAATTCTAGTATTTCCTAGATTATTTTCATATAGTTTAAATTATTTTTTATTATCTTGATAATAATTTTCAAATTTTTAAATAATTTTGTGATTTTGAAATTCTTTTATTAATTTTTTTTTTTGTTTTTCTTACTATTTTTTTTTTAAATTTTCTATGAAATTTAATTTTTAAATAATTTCAACATTTTTCAATTTTTTTTAATATTTTAACGGAATTCTTGAATTAAAAAATAATTTTCTGATTTTGAATTATTAAACCAATGGACTTTAGGGTGCTACTTGATACCAAAAAAAAAAAGGTTAAAATAGAAATATGCAAAGTTTAGGATGCAATTTGATATTAACTCTATATATTATTTGTGACGGGATTATTGAAATGACTAATTACTGACAGTAGGGTGCATGTCTCCAATAATGTATTTGTTACTCATAATAATTTGAGACCATATTTTGTTGTCTCAAAAGGTTTTATTTTTTCTTGGTATAGTGTGTGCAATTATATCTTTGAAATTAAATTGGAGCGAATAAGTTTCATGCGCCGTTTGTCGTCAAACTTTTACAGAAGAAATCAGAAAAAGAAGTGTGCATGTCATCTTCAGAAGTGACCTCTCGATATCTTGTGTAAAGATGTGGTGAGAGGAGGTCTTTTGAGTTCTGGGGTAGGCGACAACATTGACCGACTTATGAGATGTGACAACATTAATTCGCAAGCGGCGGAGGTTTAGCGGTGGTACTATTTGGTTTGTTCATATTAACAAATTAAGGTTGACACTAAATTGAAGTTGTTGCCATGCCGTTGCTGTCTTTCTCTTATGTGAAATCCTAATCTGAATGATGAGGACTTCTTTATTAGTTAGTGGTTTGAAACTTCCAATGATATAATTCATAAAAAAAAAAATGATTGGTTTAATTTTCTAGATTTGTTAAAAATGTAAAACTCTAGGAATATTTTTGCATCTTGCATTTGTAATTTTCTGAGTCAACTTTACTACCGTGGAATTCCATCCGACACATAAGTTAATTTAGATAGTAATTTAGAGACGTAAGTTATAATTGTTAAAATTTCGATAGGTTATGATTCAATAAACAATCATTAAAATATTGTGCTAGTTTTATTATATATAATTGTGAAATTTTGTGATATATTTGTATATTTTGCCTAATAATTAATATATCATGTAATTTAGAGATTGAGTAAGAGAAGATGAAACAAGTTGTATCACAAACTACTTGAATTAGTTCACCGTAGTAATATTTCATATTTTGGATATGTCAAAACTTATAAGGCATGTATTTGAGATAAATGATCAATTTTTTTTCTTAAATTTCTGTTAGTTTTCAGAAGTAAATGTGTATAGATGAAGATGAAATAAATGTTGTTACAATGTTCTGGAAAGCAGAAAGTAAACAAAAGCAAATGAAAGCAAAAACCGAGACGTGGAAGACCACTGTCCTTAGGACAAATTACTTCCCGGCTAGTGCTCACGGAATGAAGTAATAGACCCCAAAGATATAAAGGTTTACGTTCTTTTCTGTAGTAGCACCACTAACAGAAAAGGCTCCTGCGAACTTAGATGTTCGAGTCTGAACTGGAGCAAAATGCAGAGAATGTAGAGAAGGAATATGAAGAATTCAGGTGAAAATTGTGTGTTTGTTTGCATGCAGGGAGCATGTATTTATAGGTGCAGCTGGGGAACTTAATTCTGTCACTTAATTGTTGGCTGTTACGGGCTTAGTAACGGCCCAATTAATTACTCTTTAACAGCCCATAATGCTGGATGTTACAGGTTTGAATTTAAATTCAAACCCATCCACATTTTGGGCTCCTGAAGCTCATCCGTCAAACCCAATTGATTTTGGGCTTCCAAAAAGTTACTTGGGCCTCGGCCGAGGCATTTCCCAAAGCCCAAGGCCCGAGCCGAGGCGTGGCGTGGTCGTGGCCGTGCCGTGCCGAGCCGAGCGAGCGAGCGCGCGTGTGGGCTTCCCTTGGATTCCCTCACATGTATAATTGATACACCTTAATGATGAGCTTTCATATATATATATACTAACTTAAAGAGCATTTAAACCAACGTGGGATAATAACTACTCTTAGTTATTAATCCTACATTTAATACATAATCAAGTGGTAAACTTTATGTATTAATTTCTCACTCACCACATATCGGTTTTGAGTAAATTAAAATCCTACGATCATCTACTTTCTCCATAGATTAATCGTGTGAAGTTTAATTCCTACAAAATTAAACTTCCGACCACTTAATTATATCATTAAAGTGTCTTATCCACACTTTAATTATTACTAATTTCCAATAATCCCCCACATGAGTGAAAATTAATGCATGCATGAATGCAATCTCCAGTCTAGACTCTTAGTGATCAGTACTGCCTAAGGAAAAGTAGTTTATGACTTTGAACCTTCCATAGTATTTCATTTGTCGGATACACCGGTGGTTTGGTAGATTTTTTAATCTTCGAACCAATCCTCCTTAGTGTGTACCTAGTCAACAATGAATACACAATACTGACCAGAACATCCTTGTTCTCACGTTTTGGTCCGTTTCGGCCATGGACCCTCTTTGGATTCATAAGTGTTTCATTTGAAGCGGCCCTTTACTTCACACTTACATAGGTGACTTCTTTATCGAATATCCTGTACTATTCTACCTCATTGAGGTGTTTCGAAGTCATTAAAAGTCATAAGACTTATCCTCTACCACCGTTTACAGGTTTTACGGACTTATCTTGCGTTCTAGGGATGGATTTTGAAGACATAATCTTCCAAGTGCCTCCTTTGAACTTTCAAACTTAGTTGTCCCATTGAACCAAGTTTGTGGGATCTCCACTCATCATGGTTGGGTATCCATTTTGATTATTCTTTAGCTGGTGGGTTTTACTCCCATTCCCTCTCGCAATTTTAACAACTGATCTCGGTTTAAACCTTTGGTCAACGGATCCGCTAAGTTATCTTTAGACTTTATATAGTTTATTGTGATAACCCCACTAGAGATCAACTGTCTTACGGTGTTGTGCCTACGGCGTATATGCCTAGACTTACCGTTATACATATTGTTCAACGCTCTTCCTATAGCGGCTTGACAGTCACAATGAACCATTATAGCCGGTACAGGTTTACTCCAACATGGAATGTCTTCTAAAAAATTTCGAAGCCATTCTGTTTCCTCACCAGCTTTATCCAAAGCTATGAACTCTGATTCCATGGTGGATCTGGCTATACACGTATGTTTTGTAGATTTCCATGACACGGATCCACCTCCAATAGTGAATACGTATCCACTAGTGGAAAAGGAGTCTTTAGTGTCCGAAATCCAATTCGCATCACTGTATCCTTCAATAACTGTAGGATATCTCGTGTAATGAAGCCCATGATTAAGAGTATTCTTTAAGTATCTCAGAATCCTTGTCAATGCTTTCCAATGCTCTTGGCTTGGATTACTTGTAAACCTGCTCATTTTGTTAACCGAACATGAATGATCCGGTCTAGTACAGTTTGTTATGTACATAAGACTCCCTATCACTTTAGCATATTCAACTTGAGCTACAGGTTCACCCATGTTCTTCCTAAGATGAACATTTAATTCTAATGGAGTCTTGGCAGGTGGTCCATCAAAGGTATTGAATTTTCTGAGTACTTTCTCTACATAGTGAGATTGTGTCAGAACAATTCCCTCTGATGTCCTAGCTATTTTGATTCCAAGAATCACATCAGCCAAACCCATATCCTTCATGTCGAAATTTCTTTTCAACATCTTTTTAGTATCCATGATTATCTCATGACTACTTCCCATGATTAACATATCGTCTACGTATAGACATACTATGACATATACTTCTGATGTACCTTTTATGTACACACATTTGTCACATTCGTTGTTTCTGAAACCATTTGACAACATTGTAGTGTCAAATTTCAAGTGCCATTGTTTTGGCGCTTGTTTGAGACCATATAATGACTTTACTAGTCTACATACCTTAGTTTCTTGTCCCGGTACCACAAACCCTTCGGGTTGATGCATATAGATCTCTTCTTCTAACTCTCCATTTAAAAACGCAGTCTTCACATCCATTTGATGAATCTCAAGATTGTGTATTGCAGCAATCGAGAGAAGCACTCGAATGGATGTAATCCTGGTCACAGGGGAGTAAGTATCAAAGAAGTCATCTCCTTCTTTCTGTTTGAAGCCTTTAGCTACCAAACGAGCTTTGTATTTATCTATTGAACCATCTGCTTTGTACTTTTTCTTTAGGATCCACTTGCATCCTAAAGGTTTACAACCTGACGGAAGGTCAGTTAACTCCCACGTGTGATTTTGCATGATGGATTCAATTTCACTGTTGATTGCTTCTTTCCAGTATGGTGCATCTGGACTAGACAGAGCTTCTTTTATTGATCTCGGTTCATCTTCTAACATATATATGATAAAATCAGGACCGAATGACTTGGCAGTCTTTGCTCTTTTGCTACATCTCGTTTCCTCTTCTTCTAAGGTCCGAGAACTACTTGTAGCTTCAACAGTTCTTTTTATATTTGAACTACTTCCTTTTTCTAAAGTAATTCCTTGATTTGAACTTTCTATCAATCTTTCTCTACAAGGAAAGATATTTTCAAAGAATACTGCGTTCCTTGATTCCATGACTGTTCCAACAGTCATATCTGGAATTTTTCAGATTTATGAATCTGAAATCTATACGCACTGCTGTTGAGTGCATACCCAACAAATATACAATCAACCGTTTTAGGGCCAATTCTCACTTGTTTAGGTAATGACACCTCAACCTTAGCCAAACACCCCCACACTTTGAGATATTTGTAAGATGGCTTACGCCCTTTCCACATTTCGTAAGAAGTTTTATCAACTCTTTTTAGTGGAATTTTATTCAATATATAATTAGCTGTAAGAACAGCTTCCCCCCACATGTTCTGGGGGTAATCCTGAGCTAATCAACAAAGCGTTCATCATCTCCTTAAGAGTACGATTTTTGCGTTCTGCAACGCCGTTAGATTGTGGAGAATACGGAGCTGTTGTTTTATGAATTATGCCATTTTGAGCACATAACTCTTCAAACGGAGCCACATATTCACCACCTCTATCACTTCGGATTATCTTTATCCGAGTGCTTAGTTGATTTTCAGCTTCGACTTTGTAGTGTTTAAATGCCTCTATTGCTTCATCTTTACTTCTTAGAAGATAAAGATAGCAATATCTTGTGCAATCATCTATAAAAGTTATAAAAAAAATTTTACCACCTCTAGTCTACACAAATTTCAAGTCACACACATCAGTGTGTATTAATTCTAGAGGTATTGTGCTCCTTTCTACTGAATGAAAAGGTAGTTTAGCCATTTTAGCTTCAACACATACCTCACATTTTCCATGTGATTTAATTTCATTCAGTTTTAGCAAATCTAAATTTACTAAGCGTTTTATAGCATTGAGATTAACATGTCCTAATCTAGAATGCCATAAAGAGGAACACTCAAGCAAGTAAGAAGAAGTTGATGCTTTTTCATTCATAGCAGAAGTTACATTATTCATTTGGCGCTTGGCCATTACATTCAATTTGAACAATCCATTCACTACAAAGCCTTTCCCTATGAAAACTCCTTGCTTGCTTAGTATGAACTTGTCAGCTTCGAAAACTAGACGAAACCCATGCTTTACCAGCAAAGAACCAGAAACCAAATTTTTCCGGATGTCTGGGACATGCAGCACATCCTTTAGGGTGAGCTCTTTGCCAGAAGTTAACTTCAGAACTACGTTGCCCACTCCGGACACCTCAGAAGAGGCTTGGTTTCCCATATGAAGCTTCCTCCCGGAAGAAGCCTTATAACTTGAGAAGACCTCTCTGTCAGAACAAACGTGACAAGAGGCTCCTGTATCAACAAAGCATTCTCTTAGATTGTCCACAATGTTGGCCTCAAAGATTACAGCAGTGAGGTCCAACTCATTCTCCTCAACAACATTAGCTGTCACTTTCTTCTTCTTCTTCTGCTTCGGCAGATTACAGTTCTTAGCCATATGGTTAGGCTTGCCACAGTTGTAACAATTTCCTGCAAATCTAGTCACATTAGCAGGTTGCTTACCTTTACCATTGTTATTTGGCGCACGGTTTCCCTGATTGTTGTTGTCATTTGGGCGTTTCCTCTTGTTATCACTCGAGGATCCCCTCTCCATAAGGTTGGCCCTTGCATCAACATGAGCCCTAAACCTGGTCTCATTCTTCCGGTTGTCCTCTTCAATCCTCAGCTTAAGGATTAAGTCTTCTACTGTCATTTCCTTTCGCTTATGCTTCAAGTAGTTCTTGAAGTCACTCCAACCCTGAGGTAGTTTTTCTATCAAACTTGCCACCACAAATGGCACCGGAAGTTTCATATCTTCAGCCGAAGCTTCATGAACTATGAGCTGAAACTCTTGGGCTTGTTCCACAACTGAACGGTTGTCTACCATTTTAAAGTCTAAAAACCGAGCCACCACAAATTTCTTTGTGCCGGCATCATTTGTCTTGTACTTCTTTTCCAAAGCATCCCATAGTTCTTTGGTAGACTTGATATCTTGATACACGTTGTATAATGGATCAGCAAGTCCATTCATCACATAGTTTCTGCAGAGGTAGTCACCATGTGACCATGAATCAAAGGCAACTCGCCTTTGTTGATCAGTATCTGTTTCTGCAGGAGCAGCCGGAGGATCTTCCTTGAGAAACGAAGCAAACCCTAAAGTAGTGAGGTAGAACAGCATCTTTTGCTGCCATCTCTTGAAATTGTCACCGGAGAACTTTTCCGGCTTTTCAACTGAGTTAGCCGGTGGAGTCGAGATAACTCTTGCTGGAACAGAAGGAACAATCTGATTGCTCGACATTTTTCCAGAAACCAGAAAACGATAATTTGTCCTAAGATTGTTATTACAATGTTCTGGAAAACAGAAAGTAAACAGAAGCAAACGAAAGCAAAAACCGAGACGTGGAAGACCACTGTCCTTAGGACAAATTACTTCCCAGCTAGTGCTCACAGAATGAAGTAATAGACCCCAAAGATATAACGATTTACGTCCTTTTCTGTAGTAGCACCACTAACAGAAAAGGCTCCGGCGAACTTAGATGTTCGAGTCTGAACTGGAGCAAAATGCAGAGAATGTAGAGAAGGAATATGAAGAATTCAGGTGAAAATTGTGTGTCTGTTTGCATGCAGGGAGCATGTATTTATAGGTGCAGCTGGGGAACTTAATTTTGTCACTTAATTGTTGGCTGTTACGGGCTTAGTAACGGCCCAATTAATTACTCTTTAATAGCCCATAATGCTGGATGTTACAGGTTTGAATTTAAATTCAAACCCATCCACATTTTGGGCTCCTAAAGCTCATCCGTCAAGCCCAATTGATTTTGGGCTTCCAAAAAGTTACTTGGGCCTCGGCCGAGGCATTCCCCAAAGCCCAAGGCCCGAGCCTGAGCCCGAGGCGAGGCGTGACCGTGCCGAGCCGAGCCCGAGCCCGAGGCGAGGCGTGGCCGTGGTCGTGCCGAGCCGAGCCGAGCGAGCGAGCGCGCGTGTTGGCTTCCCTTGGATTCCCTCACATGTATAATTGATACACCTTAATGATGAGCTTTCATATATATATACTAACTTAAAGAGCATTTAAACCAATGTGGGATAATAACTACTCTTAGTTATTAATCCTACATTTAATACATAATCAAGTGGTAAACTTTATGTATTAATTTCTCACTCACCACATATCGATTTTGAGTAAATTAAAACCCTACGATCGTCTACTTTCTCCATAGATTAATAGTGTGCAGTTTAATTCCTACAAAATTAAACTTTCGACCACTTAATTATATCATTAAAGTATCTTATCCACACTTTAATTATTACTAATTTCCAACAATAAATGCAGACTCTTATAAACAAAGTCGAGGTTAGAGTTTGACTCTATGTCCGTAAGACGATATTGCCACGTACACATGTGCAATACGTATTAAAGCAAGCGCTCCAAGATACAATGACTTTAGAACTTTATACTATTGCACTACGAATCATATGCTATCGGCAAACGGACTCAGGTATCCGGAACTTTCTTGACACAACTAATGCAGAACTTAAGAGAACTAGAATACTTATAAGCTGTATTGGTGCTTTGTGAATTTTCAAGTGACTAGAATGCAATCTGAGGGGTATATTTATATATTACGAAGAGTTGTGGTGCCATTTCAGAAATGCACCATTTGACCCTTGGTGGCACTAGTTCGGCTAGGCTCGAACTAGTTCGAACTTGGACCCACCAGTTCGCTGGGCGGTCACACCCGCAGGCAGACTCGCGCCCTGTCGGGCGATGGGTCGCACTAATTCACGGGTCCGGGCTCATACCCGCCCGATCCGTATTGGTCGCTAGCGGGTCGATCTGATCCGAACCGGTGCGCCCCTGTTTCACCTCGCTGGTGTGCCACGTCACCGCACCTGACTCGAACCTTCGGGAATCCGTGAGCCACCTGTTCGGACCATTCGGCCAAAATTTTAATGCTCCTCCAGCTCCTCGCGACGACGTGTACGTGCGAAGTACGCCTCTAAAGCGACTCAATGAAACATATGTGGGCCCCGGCTCGGGCCCATTTAGCCAAAGGCTAAAATCCCACTATGATCCATCATAAGATCCACCATAGGGGAGCACACTTAATAATATCCCTTATCAAGTGCTCTACTAATAAGGAGTATCAAAATACTCATACTTTCCTATGTGGGACAAGTTCCCATATTTCTTTATGAACTCTTCAAATTTTCAAGTTTAAGTTGCAACCTTTAGGCATTAATTTCTCATTCACTCGAATTTGGATTTGAGAACATAAATACACTAAATTCATCTACTCGAAACGTAGATCGTGAATTTGTAACTTATTTTTATTTTTCATGAATGGATTAATATAATAAAATTGGTCAAATTTGGGTCAACGTCCAAAATTCCAAACCAATTTCCAATAGTTTTAGTATGTGCTAGCAAGGGTATTCACAGTGCCGGTCCTAACAATTTAGGGGTCTGAGTCGAGTGAAAGAAAATGAGGTCCCCAATTTTCTATCATACATTTTAAAATAAATATGAATCAATAAAACCTTTGCTCGAACCCTATTATGCTTCATGTATTAAAAAGAGGACCGACAAAATTAAATATGTCAAAACCAATGTTTATCTAACTTAAGTTTCTCACCGCTAGAACATATAGCTTTGAATGTTATTTATTAAATATCTATTATATCTTGTATATGATAAATTTAGGAAAAAACAGTTAAAAAAGTTAAGAATAGAATTTGAACTTTAGTAGCACATTTCTTGTGCACAATATTTTACTGTTAAAACAAATACGAATAGTTTTTACATTTATATCATATATAGCATTACATAACATGGGGGAGGGGAGGGGGGCAGGAGGGGGTCCTAAATATCACATTTGTTTGGGGCCTGAGGCGACCGCCTCCTTTTCGTCATGGAAGGAGCAGCCATGGGTATTCATGAATTAAAGTATATAGGTAATAACCTTTAGGCCCCATTTGGATGGAGGAATTTGTGGTATGAATTTATAAATCCATTGTCAAATTTACTTCATGTGTTTGGATAAAATACTAAATGAGTAGATCTGTAAATTATGATTTTTAAATCAACCCAATTAAAAATTCAAGATTTGAGATTGGCTATTTTAAACTATATTTTGATGGATTTCAAATCATTTGAAAAAGATAGTCATTTACAAATCATCCCCCCACCCCTTCTTCCGTCTCTCTCCTCCCCTCCCCCCCCCCCCCTTCCCCCCCCCCCCCCTCTCTCTCTCTCTCTCTTCCGTTCTCTCTCTCCTCCCTGCTCTCTCCCCATTGGCTCTTTCTCTCTCTTCTTCCCTTCTCACCATCGCTGTCTCTCCCTCTCGTTCTCCAATGAAATGTTCCAAGTAATTTTTTATTCTTTTTATTATTTTATTCGTTTTTATTCTTTTTTTCTTTTATCTCCAATAAAATGTTCCTAATATTTTTTTGGGATATAAAATATAATATATATATATATATATGTGTGTGTGTGTGTGTGTGTGTGTGTATGTATAATTGGAAAAAATAATTGTTCGGTTAATTTAGATGTAGAGAAATATTATTTTGTTTAATAAAAAATAAAATTGTGAGTTTAAACTTTAAAGAAAAAAGCTGAATTTTACATATGTTGTATTAGGTTTTAGCCAAATAATGGACTTGAAAATTTTAGTCCTTTCACATATCCAGTGACGGACCCAAATTTTTTGTTGAGGGGGGTCCATATATAGACAAATCTAGGTATTCGTTTTATCGGGGTGATTTTTTTTATTATATCTAAAATTTGAAGGCAATTTTTATACCAATTAGGTGACTCACTTTGAGAAGGCTAGAAAATAAACTATCATACATTATACTCTAAATTTAATATTTTGTAAAATACATTTAAAACTAAAGTTTTAGAAAAAAAAGGGCCGGTGCGTCTCTAAATTTGTCCACGGGCTTCAACAATATTCAACTATATATATATGATTAAAAAGTACTAATGATATTGATAAGATTAATAAATTGATTCAATTATTGACAAAAAAGATAATCAAGATTTAGTGTTTCTAAACCTTTCATTCTATTTTTTAAAATTTTTATCTCTATTGCATACACTTAAGAATACATCGATTGATTATTATTAAATCATATTCAAGTCAAATAATAAAATTATTTATTTTATTTAATTACGTCGTATTAAAATCGACTAAAATACACTAATATAATTGCACATTTCGACCGATGTCAGGGGAGCCCGGTGCCCCATGTAGGTCCGTCAATGCACATATCCATCATAAATCTAAACAAGAGATTTTAAGTCAATAAATTTTAAATCTAAAAATTTTAAAATCTATTCATTTTAAATTTTTTGACAAATCAATCCCTCCGTTCAAAACTTCAAATGAGACCTTATAGGTTATAGACTACATAATCCTAACTGCGTTGCGTAATATTGCATGCATGATAAGTTTAGATAGTAATTTTATGCAAAGCGTACTGTTCATGCCTGTTTGAAACTAGAAAAGCATGGATGAGTGGTGTCGGTGTCATGCACCATATATAATAATTACAAATATAAATAAATTTCATGCACCATATCCCTTTATTAATCTTAAAACAGATGAGCGTTAATTCCACGCAACATCCCCTTAATAATTTATGTTTGATATTCCCTATAAAAAAAAAAAAGAAAAAGAACAAATTATGTTTGATAAATTTTGATTTACAAAATTAATGTAGATTATAAAGCCGTCTGTCATGAGTATTTCTCTTGTACATCAATTAAGATTCATGCAATTCGAGTCGTAGATAATTTTTCATGAAAATATATTATTTGTTATAATGAAAAAATATCATGCTGAAAATTATTAATGTTTATGCTGAAAGATATGACTTATTTTGTAGAAATGTATTATCTTGAAATGTTATACCTTTCTACAGTACAAGTAATATCTTTGAATATAAATAATGATACATTTTTATAGAATTTACCCGAATCTAAAATCCATTCATCTGATTTACATGATAATTTGTAATCTATCATTTATTAACACCATGGTATATTCCCCTACATAACATTCATCTTAGTTAAATATATACACTTGTAAGAGTTCTTTTAGTATACCCCTCAAATTGTTGCACCAAGGTGTAACTTTTCATTCCCTTTATTGTTTGGAAGTTAGAAATTTATTTGACTTGAAAGGCAAAATATTTTGCAAGTAAAAATACTCTAACCAATTAAAAATCATTCTCAACGCGATTGTAAGGAAGAAGATGGACGTTGGGAAAGAAAAAATATATCACGATTGCTGCACTTTTGAACATATGAAGATCAAAGAAAAAATTCATTAAAGTACTTACAGCAAAGTACAAACCATCGAACTGTGATTAACAAATCAAACTTTTCATGCAAATCGCAATTGCTTTCACAACTATTAGAAAATGTTAGGGACACTTAGATCATCAGCTAAGAAATGTGATTCTGTTGTAATTGAAAGTTTTTATAGCTAGTGACAGAAATTGATAAGCCATATTAAAACAAAAAATAGGACCAAAAGTCGCTAACTTTTTCATTTTTTTTTTTTTTTTGCAGCTAACCTTTTTCCAAAAGTAAATTTCTATTTACAGCCCACAAAATTTTTTAGCACAGCTCACTTCTTAAGGTAGCCTATTTTTATTTAAAATTCAGTACAAATTTCTTAATACAATCCACTAAATATTAATTATAACCTTTCTTTATCAAATTAATTAATTAAAATTAAAAAATTATAAATAAAGGGATAAAAAAGTTAAAAATAATACGTATAATTTCTGCCGTCTTCTGCAAACTAATTTATTTGCCATCTTCTTCATCCGATCAACTTTATGGTGTTTTAGTTCTCAAAGTCTAATACTTTGTTTTGTTTCTCCATACATAATGAAAACTTAATAAATAATTTGTGTCTACAGATTGTCAATTGAGAAGACATGCGTCATTTTTTTTCCGATCTTTTCCTTTCTTTCTTTTTTATCGCCATTCCCATATATTAATCAGATTTAAGCCAGGTTTTCGATCTTTCCTTTCTTTCTTTTTTATCACCATTCCCAGAGATTAGATTTAAGCCACATTTTCTTCCTTTTTGAGATAACAGATAGAAGCTATGTTACTGTCCTGCGGGTTTATCATATGACAATGCTTTTGTGTTCTTTAAAATCAAAACAAAAAACAACTCGTCATTGATCCACTTATCAATCTTCAAACTCCGTTTATAATTGGGCCGGAAATTGTTATTGGCGGAATCACTTTATGTTTTATTACTTAATATGATCTTTATTCTAAGATTTAATATCTATGCTCAATGATTATTTATGCCCTCCATTGATGAATTTTTTTAAGAGAACTAGGATTTATGGAGTTCAAGAAATAAACACTGTAGTGTTGAAAATGACACAGAAGAAAGAGAAATTATATATATTTTTGAATTTTATATATATATATATATTGTTTTAATTGATTATTTTATATTTTCATTAAGGGTGTTATAGTCTTTTACTAATAACTTTTTGTAAAAGTAAATTGGAAAGAATAAAGAGAACAGAAAGAAAAGCAGAAATAGATGGAAAAGCGGCGTATATTGTTTCACAATAGATGTCTCTTATATAGGCATACATGTAGGGTTTATGTATACAAGATATAATGAAACGCCTAAATTGCCCCTCATCAGTTACTTTTGATGAAGGCACACTAATTGTGTTTTTCCTTCAACACTCCCCCTTGTGCCAAATCAAAAGGGTGGATGATGCAAGAATGTTGCCTCGTTAAAAATCTTGCCAAGTAACAAAACCCAGTGGGAAAAATAAACCTTGGTCGAAGGGAAAAAGAGTGCAACGCACCTATGTTGAGACTCCCCCTGAAGTCTACACCTTTCACCTGATACGTACATCTATCAAGTGAGCTCAGAAAGTCTACGCATCCCAATCCTTTTCACATGTTTCTCAAAGATTGTCTTGGGCAGTGATTTTGTAAACAGATCAGCTGCATTTTCTTCAGAGCTGACTTGAGTTACTTGAATGTTGAGCAAAGCTTGTTGTTGCTGGTTGTAGAAGAACTTCGGTGATATATGCTTTGTATTGTCGCCTTTGATGTATCCTAGTTTCATCTGTTCGATGCAAGCAGCATTGTCTTCATATATACATGTAGGCTCTTCAGTAGTAGAACTTAATCCACTACTCCTTTGAATGTGTGTGATGATCGACCTTAACCAAATAGACTCACGAACTGCTTCATGTAAGGCAATGATCTCTGAATGGTTTGATGAGGTAGCTACAAGGGTTTGCTTAGTTGATCTCCAAGATATCGCCGTATTTCCAATGGTAAATACGTAACTAGTTTGGGAACGCCCTTTATGTGGATCGGAAAGATAACCAGCATCAGCAAAACCAACTAATACATTATTTGGTGTATCGGTGTAGGGAGTAGCTTCAACATTTGCTTTAGGGATTACAATTTCATCTGTGTTCCCTTTTCTTCCTCTGTAAGGAAAAAACAAGCCCATGTCAATGGTTCCTTTTAGGTATCAGAATATATTCTTGACACCATTCCAATGACGCTGCGTTGGTCCTGAACTAAATCTAGCTAACAAGTTCACTGAGAAAGTAATACCTGGTCGAGTACATTGAGCTAAGTACAATAATGCGCCTATTGCACTTAAATAGGGAATTTCAGCTCCCAATAGCTCTTCGTCGTCTTCCTTTGGACGAAATGGATCTTTCTTTAAATCCAAACTTCGACCGATCATGGGAGTGCTAACAGCATGCACTTTGTCCATGTTAAATCGCCTGAGCATCTTCTGGACATATGCAGACTGGTGGATAAGTATTCCACAAGCTCGGTGCTCTAGTTCAATGCCTAGACAAAATCGAGTTTTCCCAAGATCCTTCATCTCAAACTCGGATTTCAAATAGTTCGTGGTTTCTCTTATTTCATTAAGAGTACCTATTATGTTCATGTCATCAACATAAACTGCTACAATCGCAAATCCGGAACTATTTTTCTTTATGAATACGCAGGGGCACTGTTCATCGTTCTTGTAACCTTTCCCAATCAAGTAGTCACTTAGACGGGTATACTACATCCGTCCGGATTGTTTCAATCCATAAAGTGGGCGTTTCAATCTGATTGCAAACGCACTCCGTGGTTTAGAGTCACTTGACTTGGGCAATGGAAGGCCATCAGGCACTTTCATATATATCTCTGAATCAAGATCCCCATAGAGATATGCAGTAACCACATCCATCAGCTGCATTTCCAGTCCTTCGGAAACTACCAAGCTAACTAAGTAGCGGAACGTTATGACGTCCATTACGGGAGAGTACGTCTCCTCATAGTCAATTCCAGGGGGTTGTGAGAAGCCTTGTGCTACAAGGCGAGCTTTATATCTCATGACCTCGTTTTTCTCATTACGCTTTCTGACAATGACCCATTTATGTCCTACAGGCTTTACACTCGGTGGGGCTAGCACTACCGGACCGAATACCTGTCTCTTTGTCAAAGAATCAAGTTCTGCCTGGATTGCTTCTTTCCATTTAGGCCAATCTGCTCTTTGTTGACATTCTGCAACAGAGCGTGGTTCGATATCATCATGCTCTATAATTTCTTGAGCAACTGTATAAGCAAATACATCATCAATTTGTGTGCAATGTCTGTCCATCAACTCGTTTGCACTCTCATAATCCATAGAGATTTCTTTGTTCTCTGGAATCATATCAAACATCGGAGCGTCCTCCAGTAATGATTCTAGGACATAACTATAATCAGAGATAATCTCATGAGATGGATTCTCAACATTGATGATTAATGGATCATGTTGTGCCACACCTACCCTTTTCTTCCTTGGGTGGGTGTCAATTGAACCAAGTGGCCTCCCCCTTTTCCTTTTGGAAGCCACGGCCTCAACCACACCTCCACCAGGTGTGATTGCAACACCTTTATCTGCGGTGTTGTGCCCCTTATTGGGGACTTCTAACCTTGCAGGCACATTTGCAGCTGGTATATGAGACCTAGTCACTTTTGCGATATCAGCAAACGCATCAGGCATCGAATCTGCTACGTTCTGAAGATCAATTATTCTTTTTACTTCACTTTCACATTGTGAAGTCCGGGGATCAAAATGAGACAGAGTGGGGACAGACCACAATAATTCCTGTCGTTCCCTTAGAAATTTCTTTTTCTCATCTCCCCCTAACGACGGGAAGACTGTCTCATTAAAGTGACAATCCGCAAATCTAGCGGTAAAGAGGTCGCCTGTCAAAGGTTCTAAATAGCGGATAATTGTTGGAGATTCATATCCAACGTATATACCTAATCGTCTCTGGGGACCCATTTTCGTGCGTTGTGGGGGCGCAATAGGCACATATATTGCACAACCAAATATGCGTAGGTGTGAAATGTCAGGCTCATATCCAGTTACCAACTGGTACGCAGAAAATGGTTGGTCAACAGTGGGTCTGAGACGAATAAGTAAAGCTGCATGCAATATTGCATAACCCCATGCAGATATAGGCATGTTGGTGCGCATAACCAAAGCCCTAGCCACCATTTGTAATCTTTTGATGGTGGCTTCTGCGAGACCGTTTTGTGTATGCACATGGGGTACGGGATGCTCTACATCGATCCCGATAGACATGCAATAATCATCAAATGTTTTTTATGTGAACTCTCCAGCATTATCAAGTCTTATGGACTTGATAGGGTTATCAGGGTGGTGAGCCCTTAAACGAATAATTTGTGCTAAGAGTTTTGCAAATGCAGAATTTCTTGTGGACAATAAAGCGACATGTGACCAGCGTGTCGAAGCATCAACCAAAACCATAAAATACTTAAATGGTCCGCATTCTGGATGAATAGGTCCACAAATATCTCCTTGTATCCTGTGTAAGAATGAAATATTTTGTTTGGTATCTTTAGCATAAGACGGTCTCGGTGTTACTTTTGCTAAAGAACAGGCTTTGCAAAATGAGTGATGTGCCTTTGAGATTTGTAATGAGGCAGGGTGGGATGTAGATAGTGCATCTGGTGCTTCAGAAAACACAGGTTGTGATGGAGCAACAACATAACCGATATCGTCCATCGTATCGGATTTGCGTCCCTTTCTATGGTTCACTCGAAAAAAAGGATGTCCGTGTGAGTTTTTCAAAATACGGATCATCATATCACGACCGGGATGTCCAAGACGGTCATGCCAAAGCCTGTATAAACTAGTGTCACATAGTTCATCATTGGTGACAGCATAAGATTCGAGAATTCGAATAGTAGTGATGTACAACCCACTAGATTGACTCATTAGTTTCTCTAAGATGCGTTTTCTTCCACATTCATTAGAGGTAATATATATAAATTCAATTCCATTCTCACTGTGAGTTTCCAAATGATAGCCGTTGGCACGAATATCTTTAAAACTTAACAAGGTTCGATTAGCTCTTGGTGCATAAAGAGCTTCTTTGATTTTAATAATTGTACCGTTAGGCATCAAGAATTTGGCAGTACCTCGCCCTTTTATTAATTGGGATGATCCAATCATTGTAGTTATAGATGAAGTGTAAGGAATAAGTTCAATGAATAATTGTCTATTCCTTAAAATTGTGTGGGTAGTCCCACTATCAGCTAAGCACTCTATTTCTCCGCGAGACATTCCTAGAAGTAAATGTGATATGTGTTATTAATTTAGTTGGAAATCTTATCTCATTTTCCTTTTGAGTATTTCAATTTTAATAGAATGATTTACTTGTCATTCGATATTTCCTTTTATTCCTAAGATGTATTACTTTACATTGGGATAGTGCTATTTTCGAACCATGTATATTGAGGTACAATAAATTCAAATATATTCAATACTTGATAATAACATTCAAATTTATTGAAAAAACCAACGTCAATAAAAGTAAAGTCTCATACAAAAAAAATCTAACTCAAAAAAACAATTAGTCTAAGTAACTTAAAGACTAAAAAACAATTGTCCAAATAAAATGAGGCATAATGCCTTAACAATATTCTCGAAAAAAATAAATAAATTAGTGAAGCAGATTAGTCAAAATCGGGAGTATCCATTGACTGAGCAAAGTCCTTATTGCCATTGAAATCTGCAATCGTGAGGTTAACGTCTGTGAGTTGATCCTCGCCTTCCATGTAGTGGGTCTCTTGTTCTTTAGATTCCCTATACCTCTTATAGTTGGCCGCTACATGGTTGCTTGCACGACAGTTGCTATACCAATGGTCAGTGTCTCCACACCTATAGCAAGGTTCATTGCCAACTCGTTCCTTTTTGTTCAAAGGGTTTTTAGGTGCCTTTTGCACCTTAGCTCCACGACCACCGTGGCCACTAGGAGCACCAACACCTACTTGCCGCCCTCCAGTGGGAGGGCCACCACGGCCCCGACCACGACCTCTACCATGGCCCCCACGGCCCCTACCCCGTGGTGCATTATTCCCACGGTGGTAAGGATGAGCACGTCCTGCCCCCTTTCCTTTGGGGTTCGTTCCATTGTTCCCTTGATTAAAGTTTGCCTCGGGAATTTTCTTTGTCCCAGCAGGCCTGGCATTATTGTTTAGAAGAACTTGGTCATGCCTCTCAGCAACTTGCAGCATGTTCATCAGCTTATTAAATGTTGTGATTCTTTTGTTATCATATTAAAGTCTATACTGGTTTGCCAGTATAAGTGCTGAGGTAGGAAAGGTGGAAAGAGTTTTTTGTATCATGTCATCTTCTGTGATTTTCTTTCCACAGAAAGTAAGACGTGCTTTAAGGCGTAACATATCCTTATTGAAATCATTGACCCTTTTGTAGTCAAGTAAGCGGATTTCATTCCACTGGACTGTTAGTTCTGGAAGAAGAGTATCATGTATGTTTCCAAAACGTTCCTTTAAGGCATCCCACAGTTCTTTGGGGGTTTTCAATTGAAGGTACTCCCAGCGTAAACTAGGATCGATATGTCGCCTAAGAAACATTAGGGTGTTTGCTTTGACCTTGTCGGACGGTTCTTGGTCATTTGGGTCAGTGGATGGTTTGATTGTGGAAAGATAATCCTTCCCTAAGAAGGTAGTTTCCACATCCGAAACCCAACGATGGTACTCAATTCCTTCTGAGTCCAAAATTTCAAATTTAGGTCGAGTTGGTTCAGCCATTTGCTGTAAACAAAAAGGAATATATATTAATTATGCAAGCGTAGCAATATACAATTTTTTTCAAGAATGTGAGTTGAGTTCGATTTTGAGACAAAGTGGTCACATATATATTTTTCGATGCTTTGTGAAAATACTTTATCACATTAATTTGTACTCATATTTATCGTCCATGAATTTTCTTTATCATGGAGGTATTCAATAAAAAATATATAAACACAAACAGAATATGGAAAATTTCGAAATTTCATCATAGCTTGCAATTTTGGGAGTTATCACCAAAACAGAGTCTTTTCTTCTTGAGATGATTTCCCGTTCGTTAATTCACCACCGTTTCTTGTTTCCGTTTCTTGTTCCGTAGAGATCGTGCTGATAACGTGTAAAAGTAAATTGGAAAGAATAAAGAGAACAGAAAGAAAAGCAGAAATAGATGGAAAAGCGGCGTATATTGTTTCACAATAGATGTCTCTTATATAGGCATACATGTAGGGTTTATGTATACAAGATATAATGAAACGCCTAAATTGCCCCTCATCAGTTACTTTTGATGAAGGCACACTAATTGTGTTTTTCCTTCAACACTTTTTAATTTATTAAAGTAATGGGTTGTATTAAGAAATTTTGTGGACTGCGAATAGTCGCAGTCTTATTATTATCCATGGAAGAAATCGCGTTTAAGTTGTTGTAACTTTTCGCGACTTTATAAATAATTTTCAGGCTTTTATATTTTCACATCCAATATGTAAAATTTTAATATGAGTTAATTTAATTTTTATTCACATAATTTCCATATTAATATTGTTTTCCATATTTGGACAGATAATTTTCACGTAGATTTATAAGTTGTTTTAATTTTGTTGAATCATTTTTTAATATGATCTTAATATTTTTTTAGTTAATTTAAACACAAAATTCAGATAAATTTTGATTAAGCATTTAATAGTGAAAAAGACAGAAGCTGCAGTTGCTCATTTGACTTGCATTGATTTGATAAATTTTCTTTCTCTTTCAACAAATATGTCGTCACCTGTTCTATTGAAAACCAAAGTTACTCCCATATCACATCAAATAATTCTGGCAATAGAAATCATCCTAAGGGTATTTCAGTAAACAACTTTGCTATTTCGTCAAATTTTGATCATGAGCCGAATTCTTATTAAGTTTTTCATTTTTTTATTTTATATATATATATATATATTTTTGGCGATGAGTCCTTATTTTAAATTACTTCTATGATAAAAAAATATTACTCCCTTCATTCCATATTAATTGATGTTTTATGATGAAAGAGAAGAATTAAGGATTGAATATTTGACAAATATACTCTCAGATAAAGAATTGACCAAATTAAAATATCTCTCATAGATTGAAAAGTAGAGATATTTTAGGATTGAGTCCAGGGAGAAAATTGGTAGAATTGGTGAAAAATATGTAAAACGTCAATTAATTGAAAAGGGAAAAATATTCTAAAACGTCAA
Source organism: Ajuga chamaepitys (assembly GCA_958295605.1). Taxonomy (NCBI): domain Eukaryota; kingdom Viridiplantae; phylum Streptophyta; class Magnoliopsida; order Lamiales; family Lamiaceae; genus Ajuga; species Ajuga chamaepitys. The sequence continues at coordinate 8,170,691 of OY282500.1, read as the reverse complement.
TTAATATGAAACGGAGGGAGTAGAAAAAATTCAAATGTTAACTATCATTTTGAATCTGTGATGCTCGGGACCGATAAGGAAAGGAAGTGGTTCGTAGCATAACATTCTGAGACTGTGCAAGTATGTGACTCTGCAATTGAAGAGAGGTTAAAGAATTAATTAGTGTGACTCATACCAACAATGTGCACATATATTCTTTTCTAGTGCACCTTTTGATAAAACTCTAAGAACTTAAACGTATTTAGCCTGAGACAATCCCTCTTTCTGTTCTTTTACCCTTAATCTAGTTTTAATATTAAAAATTTAATTGCTATCTTCATATATACCTTATTCTTAAAAGTAAAATCTTTGAAAAGTCAAACTGCTTATATGTCTTTTTCTTAGCTTTTTGAGTTTTTTTAAATTCTAATTCATTGATAATTTAAATTTTTTTAGCCTAAAAAAGAAAAGAAGAATGGAAAAGAGAGAAATATGAGGGAGTTGGTTAAAAGTCAACCAATCACATTTTTTTGTTTTTTGTTTTTTTTTTTGTTTTTCCCCTTAATATTTAAAAGTCGTATAGCTTTTTCGATTCAACTTCGTTTTTTGTAAGAAATATACTGAATTAATCTCCATTTCACTATCTTCGATTTGACATCCATTATGCATATATTAAATATTAATTTTTAAGTGTAACTTACTTTTTTTATGATTATTATGATACATTTCAATTTGAATTATTTTTTTTTGTATACAAAATAGAAATATCAAATATTATCAAAATAATATTTAATTTGAAAAATTATCTACTCTTTTCTAGAAGATTAATTTCTTTTATTTTAATTTATCCTATTATAATAATTTTGGTGAATCATTTTGTTCTACAGAAATTTGATAAAAAAAAATGGGTCAATTTGTTAAAGTTACAATTTACCTTCAAAAGCTTAGATATAATAGTTAAAATGATTTGATGACTGAATTAGTGCCTCTTTTGTGAAAAGAAAATTGATGTTACAAATATAATAGATTGTTTTTTTTTTTTTTTTGCTTTTTTTTTTAAATACGTCACAATGTTACATACTTTAGCACCATTGATTAAGAAACTAATACCATTGCGCAATCTCATGCTAATATTACTAAATACGAAATATAATATATGTGACTTCTGGCATTGCTTGTCTTATACGAATATGCAATTGCATTAGTATATTATTTAAATATCACAAATATACAATTATTACATAACCAGTGTCATGCAATATATTTTATACTCCCTACGTCCCGCCTAATTTTACATATTTTCTCTTTTGGTCCGTCCCACATAATTTTGCACACCCTTAAAAAATAAAAGAAATTTCTCTCACAATCTTCACCCTCAATATCCATCTTTGGAAAAGTCAATTAAAAAACAAAAATAACTTTTTCTTCAACCGTTCAAAGTTAGGCAGGACGGAGGTAGTATCAAATTTTTACCTATTAAATAGTACAACATTTCATACAAGTCATATCTAATATATTTAATTTATTACTTATTTTAATTTTCATTATTATACATATTTATCTTTATTTTTTAATAATAATTTAATAAAAAAATTCTAACCCGTGCATCGCACGGGTGGAAAACTAATTTAATTTAACATTAACATTTTCCAATACATTTATCAACTGAAAAATTAATGTTCTTAAAAAAAATTATTGTTGGCCAGCCATCATTTTTCTTCAATAAATTAAGAAATGAAAAATATTTATTTATTTATTAGAACTAATTCTAGTGTACACGGGAAACACGAATCTAATCTAGATTAGAAAACGAATCCATAAAAATGTATCATTATTTATACTTAAATGTACTACTTGTTTAAAAAAAATGTATGACCTTTCACTGTAATACAGTTCTTCAGAGTAAGGAATAATATATTTCAGCAAAAATCCTAATACCTATTAAGATACATATTTTATAAATACTAATACATTTTTCATGAAAACTTATTCATGATCCAGATTGCACGGATCTAGGATCCGTATAACCGATGTACAGGAGAATTACTCATTTATTGAACACTTCATTTTTTAATTCTGAATTAGAATTACTTGATTCTTAAAAAAACCCCTTAATCAGAGTCCATTTCTACTGTAGTTGGTATCTCGATCCCCTAAATTATGGAACGGAATTGTCAAGTTCTAGTGGCTAAGCCTACTTTTCTTCAATTCAGATTTCCTGTTACAGTAGGTGCTTCATCCTCTATTACACTCAATTCACTAGATGACACATATTAATTTGTGACATCATACCATACATGTGTCGGTTAGTGAATGAGTGAAACACAAAATGTAATACCAAAGTGTAACAGATGATCTCATGGGACTTTTCTTGAAACATATTCCTATTTTCCAATTGCAAACAGTCATTCTTCTAATAAAATAAAATAATAATAGTAGAAAGAAGTTATATTATTAAAAAACATGACAAATTAAAAGTAAGAAGTTATACCCTACTTAGCCAAATCATCACGTAAAACATGAGAATTTTCCGTTTTCAAGAATTTTTTTTCCACGAGGGCGTTATACTACAACAATGGCGGCTTAATGTTAATCAAATCCCTAATTTTTTAAACTTTACTAGTATAAGACAAAAGTTCAAACTAGGTTTTTAACAAAAAAGTAAAAAAAGTTCAAAATCTTTTGTCAAAGGGAAATATGCATAGAAAATTTCGAACACCACACAACCATTACAAGAAAAAATATGGTATTTACCTCTACTCTTTTCAAAACTACGAGAATAGTTACATAAAATATTTTATACAATTTACTAAAAATTTGCTGTAATATGAAAAACTCTTTTACAACTACTTGTAGTTACAAATACCTAGTAATTACAAAGTAGTTGCAAACAATATTTGCAAATACATTAATAACTGCAAAGTTGTTGATTTTTTTTTTTTTTTCTTGTGCATTTTACTATAAGTGAGTACCTTATAGTAACTACATGTGGCTACTAAAAATATTTTTGTGACCATTTTTTTTTTTTAACTATATTTTGCAGTGACAAAAAACATTAATTTTTGTAGTGAACAAATCATCAGACTTGATTAACAACCTAAAATTTTATACTTCCTCCACATCATAAAGAAAGTCATGTTTAAAAAGTTATAATTTCTTTCTCTTTTATTAATTTGAGGAAGTTACAACTTTTTGGAATGTTAGCATTTATTTATTTACTTGTATTCTTTTGTTTAGTTGTCCCACACTCATTTTGTTCTTTGTATTTGTTTTTGTTATAGAAGATTGTTCTTTGTATTTAATTCTATATAAAGGAATATTTGTGCTCTTTATTTCGTATTATATACACAACTTTCTTGATGGTCTCTTTGTTTGCTCTTGTAAATTCATGGATTATATAAAATCTAACATGGAAAACATCAATTCTTACCAACTACACGACTTATTTTTATTTTTGGTTTGATTTACTCAATCATATATAATTAATTAATAAAATAAAGATTTCAAAATTTTACTTGGACTAATAAAACTAAATATTGACTTTTAAAACAAAGCTCTAAAATTTTCATTATGAGACGTAGGAATTATTATATTTTGAATGAAAGGGATTTGGTTATATTTCATATTTGGGGTGAATTTAATTGGGGTGAATACTTGTTATTTAATCCACAATTAAATCCACCATTTTTTAATTTTTTTTGCTAAATCTGAAATTAATTAATTTTAAATACCTCCTATAATTTTTTGGTTATTTTTTTTGTAGCTCTTAAATACTTTCTAACATTTAATCATTGAAAATCCATCTCTCTCTCACACACACACGTATGCACACGACACGCCCAAACACACACATATATATATAATACTACATGCTTGGGCTGAATCATCATTTTTGGTCCCGTAACTTTTCACTTGTACAATTTTGGTCCCAAAAAAAGTTAAAAATTTAATTTAGTCCTGTAACTTAGGAATTGGTCCAAATTTAGTCCTTTTTTTCGCCGTCGGTGATCAATTTGGCCGAAAAATTGCACGTGTTGGCCACCAGACTCATTTTTTCATCCAATTTTTCTATACCTGGCATCGACAAGTGATTGTGAAGTAAAAATAACATTAAAAATTAAAAAAAATAAAAGAAAGAGGATTTTTTTTATTTTTTTATTTTTTCTCGCTTCTCATCACTTGTTGGTGCTACATATTAAAAATTATGTTGCAAAAATGAGTCATGTGAATGATACATGTAATTTTCCAATTAGATTGGTCACTTTCGGAAAGAAAATGGACTAAATCTGAACCAATTCCAAAGTTACAGGACTAAATTGAATTTTTAATTTTTTTTGGGATCAAAATTGTACAAGTGAAGAGTTACGGGACCAAAACTGATTTAGCCCCCTACATGCTTTCAAAATAAAAAATATGAAAAAAGTATCATACATACTATCATCATTTATTTGAAAAAAATTAAAGAAAATCAACATTTTAAACCCGTTCATTTCAAATAGAAGAGATTTGACTTCAACAAATTTCCAGGTACAAAACATTTTGGCTGTGTTTGCTTTAGATTGAGGGTGACCAAGGTACTATATCCTGGGGAAAATAATGTGGAAAATAGAGGTCGAGTTAAATAAATCGGTATTTAGTTTTATTGGTTGGAGATTAAGTTGCGATTTTATATTATAAAATGTGAAATGTAATGTTATGTGTGTAACGTTAGTTATGAAATGATTGGTTGATGTTTGTTTATATTATAAAAGTTGAAAAAAGTGATGTGATGTGTGTAAAAAATACTTAAGAAATCATTGATTATTGATTAAAGTGGTGTTGAAAATTATTTTTTATTAATGATGTGTGTGACCGTTAGTTATAGGATTGTGAGTATTTTATTGGGGACAATATATTGCCAACAACTTTTAACAAAATGCGGCCTTGTTGACCCAATCCTCAATGAATTGGGTCAATCCCAAAACAAAGCACAATCTTTAAATCAATTCATCTAAGATCACTCTTATTATTAAATCCTCCCTTCCAAAAGTAAACTTAAATGAATATGCTTGATCTCAACCTAAAAACTTGCGTGCATCTGATGCACAATAGAATTATTGTACATCTGGGATTTCTAGGATTTTAAGATTTTTAAAGTTTAGTGTTTCAGGGGTTTTTAAGATTTTTTTAGAATTTAGAGTTTTAGGAAGAAATTTTTAGGGAGGTTGTACACTAAGCCATATTATGCAATTTATGCACCCAAACCCCACTCTAAAACTAATGATGCGCCCCAAACCACTTACTAGGCGGACCTACCCTAATGGATGGGGTGGCCCTGCCACACCCTCCACCCTACCTCATTATTTTTATGTCTAAGATGTGTATAATATGTATATTGTGTATTTATTTTGAAGAATATTGTATTTTGACCCCCTTAAAATTATAAAATACTATAATATTCTCAAACCATTTTCATGATATACAATAAAAACGCTCTAAGTTTTAATTAATGATACATTTGAAAATCATACGATTTGAGTCCACCTTACATACGCACTTTTCTCTAAAGATCAGTCTCTAGGTGATTGATTATTTAAAATATCCACGATCCATCAGTATTCCTATATAATTTCTGTTTTTTTAACATGTTCAATATCGTATAGTGTGGAAGACCAATATTTCCTTCTATCGACTTGAATTATACAAAAAAAATAGATATATAATGTTATATTCCAAAGGCCTTCCTAGTCTAAGAGCATAGCCACTCCCTATGTTAAAAAAAGGAAAGAAAAGAATTTTGAGTCAAATATTTGAAAACAACCAACAGTGCAAGACTTTTATTATTATAGTTTAATAAATGCACATAAAATATAGTTGCCATGCCATATTACATGGAATGCAACACACACTTCGTGTGTATAAATACAAGGTAGATTCCCATGCTTATTGCATCCAATAACACAACTTTTTGCAAAGCCCACAAAACAAAACAAAACACACACAACACACACTAACAACACATGGCAATTACTACTAGACACTGCATTGCTCGTCTTATGGACGTTGAGCCCATCAAATGTTCTTTTTCATCTCCAACTGCCATTGCAAAGCCATCAGTCCATCTGCCCAAGCATGTAAGAATAATATATATATCACCTTTTTTTTGTCTTTTCTACTAATAGAAAGGTACAAACAATCAAAGCACATATCATGCTCACCACATATAATGGATACTCATTTTTCCTTCTCTTGATAGAAATATCAAGAATTGAGCTCCTTGTCCATGAATGGCTGCGGAGGTGATCCTAGAGCCCCTATCGGAGTCGTCGAAACCCGAACATTCCCCACCGCGCCTACGCCAGCATTGGCGGTCGACCGCCTCAACTCCGCCCTCTACGAACTCAAGTTGAGCTCTCCGCCGTCCGATTCTGGGATTATCCGGATTGAGGTGAGTGATTCTTGAATCTTGATCCCTTGATCATCGCTTGAGAACTCAAATTTTCAGTTGTTTTTTGAGCATGCGAAAAATGAGAGATGATTACAGTTCTTTGACATGCCACGTGGTTGGCTGTGAGAGGATAGATGATAGTCCAATCTTGAATCTTATCCTTCATTGGGAATTCAGATTATGGGATTGGTAATATTGCATGTTTTTATCAAATAAATGGACTTCGGTTGAAGGGATAAATGTCTGTCCTTTGAAAACTGTTTGTCTGATAATTGATATGATATATATATTTTTAAATTAATTAACCATAATGGAAATCTTGAATTGGATTTTCCTGAGTTTAAGTTGTAGATGATCATTTTTTTTTACTAACAATCAATTTCTCCTTTTTACAAAATCGTGCAGCATGGGTCATGTAGAAGAGGGCCTATTTGTTTGTACATTTTTTTATTTTGAAGAAGAAAATATTTCTAGGTGCTGCAATAACAATTATGGCACACTTGATACAGATCACGCCTAACTTAATTAAAGTATAAAAGATACTACATCTGTCTCGCTCTAACTTGTTTATTTTTCTTTTTGGTTTATCTCAATTTAATTTGTCAACTCATAAATGACAAAATTCTCTCACAATCTCCACCTCAAAATCTCCACCCTCAATCTTCACCTTTAAAAAAATTAAAAATTCCACAAAATTTATTTTTTCTTAACCTTCGTGTCCGATCAAAGTAAGAAAGTTAGGCCGGAACGGAGGGAATATCAAATAAAGGAGAGTTTATTATTGTTAGAAGGTTGTAGATTTATTTACTCGAGAAACATGAGTTTTATGTAGGACGGGTGGAGTATTTAAAACCCCCCCTCCCCAATAATAACAGTCATTTTTTTTTTTTGGTCATAAAAAAAATTCACTTTCAAAAAGTAAACTTATTGTTATATTAGCCAAAAATATCTTATTAACAAGAAAACTTATTACATCTATTAAACATAACTCTTAATACGGACAGATTACTTGAATTCACATCAAAAGAGCATAAAATAACAGCTATTGTGCCAAACTTATTAATGCATTCGTTAGAGTTGGTAAAATAAGGCTCATAGAAGCTAATAAAGCATAGTTTGAAAAGTCAGTGCCTAAATTGGCAATTTTTTGTCCAATATATACTATTTGAGAGGAATGATTTATAAAAAATGTGCAAGTTAACTAAATATCGAGATATTATATATGCATGTTGGAGATGCTCCTCCATCCATAGTAGGTTAAGAGAGATTATCTATTTCAATTAGTGTTTCAGCAACTATTCAAATTTTATCAAAATGCACCACGTGCTTATTACTTGTGTTACGATGATGCCATTTTACACACGTAACTTATGTTGTTGATATTGGAATAACACATGAACACCCTTTGAAATAAAGGATCATGTCCGATCGTGGCACATGTTAATATGTGCAAAGTTGATGCGTAAATATTTTATCCTACAATTTAGATAAGAAAATTACTTCTTTGTTTGAGAATTTGACACATCAGAGAATAGTTAACACATACGATGGATAGAAAGACTGATATGTGTGTGTATTATATAGGCTATAGTATGTGTGTGTGTGAATAAGTTATACAATACTGCAATAAAAGATAAAATGTAAGTTACAATAGAGAATTCAAAATAGGCAAAAACTTATATATAAGATATGCATGGATCTTCTTATATATAACAGGTTGACTCGGTTCAACAACATTAATTTTTGAAAAAAAAAAAGTTAAGTAAAATTTTTTTTTTCTTTAAAATTGGCACTTCATGTATTATTTTGAACAAAAAAAACACGCATTTCCTTTAAAAATGTCGAATTTTCCTTAAAAACATTACTTTTTTGCCAAAAAGTATCTATTGTTGGCAAATTAATGGACTCCAAAAAATTTTTCAAAAAAAAAAAAAGGACTCCAATTTTTTTATGCTTTTTTATTTAGCACCTATTTTGGAGTCTACAGACTCCAAAACTTTTATATACTTTTATGAAGCTTATTTTAGGTCCGCTCAATAAAATGATGAAAAATATCACTTAATGGGCCAAATATATCATATTTTCTATATAATATTGATACTTTATCGACAATACTATCAGGAAAAGATAATACTTTGATTAATTAAGTAATATTCTTTTATTAGAAAAATGACACTTCTAAAATTGGTCTGACCCGTTGTACATAACAATATCCATGCATATAGTGTAAATAAGCTTTACTCTATTTAAAAAGAAAAGACAAATACTTACGTGTGACGGTCATACGGATCTCATTCCGCGTAAAAGATCTATTCTATAACTAAATAAACAACACAGTCTCCATATTCAAGTCTTTATCTTGGCTCCATATCTAAATCTTGACCCTATTCAAACACTGTGTTTTTCCTGAATCCATCTTTATCTAAGAAAAAGAAAAAGACAACTCGCCAGGTGGATTTCTATGTCTTTTGATCTTAAATACTTTTATTGCATATATTAACGTACTATTATAATTATAAGGTCATAATGATGCAACGTATTGTAATAATATGAGAACATAAATGAGATGGAAGTATGCAACAATATCTTGCGCCGGGATTGGACAAATAATCGCTACTATTAAAATATTGCCAAGATGATCTATGTATCTAAAATTCATTATTCCAGAGGATACCACTTTATTGAGATGTTTAATTTTTTTTTTTTTTTTGCCTTTTTTCATAATTATTTTCTACTATTAAAATTAAAAAAAAAATCATATAATTGAGATTTCATAGTTTTTAGAAAATTACTGAAAAAAGTTACATCTTTGTCATACACGATTTTCTTAAAGATAGATGGAGTATAACGCAAATTGGAGTTTTAGACTTGACTAACAAATCCAAACTTGAAAATATAATTTGACTTCACTAGAAAATGAGAAGAACTTTCAAGACCACCATAAATTTCAGCACCCTGGCCAGGAATATTTGTTATTTAGAATAGGACATTGAGGTGTTCGGATAATGTAAGATAACGACAATTTTATAGTTAAAAGTAAAATCTTATTTGAGAAAATAACTTAGGTCGCTTTTAGACAACTTTTAACACTGTATTTGAGTATTGAATTGTTTACTCAGCACTTTAATTAAGATATTTCTGATATGTTACTTCCTCCATCCTATTCAGTTTTTTACAACTTTTTTTTTCGTTCTGTCCCATTCAATTTTATACACTCTTAAAAAGGAAATTTATTTTTCAATCTCCACCCTCAATCTTCACATTTAAAAAAATTAACAAAAAAATAAAAAATAATTTTTTCTTAATATATATGTCCGTTCCTACGTACAAAAATGAACGGGACGGAGGGAGTATGATCTTAGCTAAACATAATGTTATTAATCTGTATTTGACTATTTTAATTGTCAGATTTTTAGTTGGGTGTATCTATTAATCCCCAACTGTTTTAAATACACTTCATGAAATCTTTAGTTTTATTAGTGTGTGATTAATGTCAACTATATATTTTTCAACCACATACTTTCAAAATGTTAAAATAAGATATTTGATAAAAAATATATATATATTTGCACGAATTAGATGAACACCTTAAAATATGTTAAGTTGGTATAATTAAACATCCTTATATTTATTTCAGTCAAAATGACTGAACACTTCTCTTGAAGTGTATTTATTCTTTTTCTTTTTGCAAACTCCAAATCCATTTTCTTTTTATTTATTTTTAATAATGTTTTACTAAAATGAAAATATAAAGAATAATAATGTGTGTGGGTTGGTTTTGAAGGTGCCGATTCAGCAGCAGATAGAGGCCCTTGATTGGCTCCGATCGCAGAGCGACAGCATTCTTCCGCGCTGTTATTTCTCCGGCAGGGAGTCCGGCAGCATCCCGCTTATTCATGGAAACGACGTCGCTTCTTCTCATGAAAACGAAACTCAACCGAAGAAGTTGGTCAGTGTGGCTGGCCTTGGCTCCGCCGTCTCCTTCCGCCATCTCACTCCATTCTCTTTGGACGACTGGCATTCCATCAAAAGGTATTATCTATGCCCTAATCATCAATATATACATGATCGAATTTGGATTTCAGTGGAATAGCTGTAATTAATTGATTAGTTGATACTATTATAATTTTAAAATTTAATCTGTTATGCACCAAACCTGAGTATTCAATCACGAGCAAGTTAAGTGCCTCTAACAATATTTTGCTTGAACCGATAAACCATATTTGATCTAAGTACTGATTAAACTTACCTGGTTGGAAAATCAAGTTTTGAAATTAGAAAAGTGATTGAATTACATTGATATGCTATCATATTACCTTCTGCATCCTAATTTTTATTGTATTTCTACCTAGGTTTTTATCCAAAAAGTCTCCATTGATTCGCGCGTATGGCGCAATGCGATTTGATGCGAGGTCTGCTATAGCCCCTGAGTGGAATGGTTTTGGTTCATTTTATTTTATGGTCCCTCAGGTAAATATATATCTATATCGTATTTATACACACACGTATGGCAAGGAGGTTTCTAGTATGCACTTATAGCATATGATATTTAGCCCTTTAGTGTGGATGAATGACAAAGTGGGGCGCTAATTGCAGGTTGAATTTGATGAGTTTGAAGGAAGTTCAATGATAGCTGCAACTGTTGCATGGGATAACCGATTGTCACGGACCTATGAAGAAGCAGTTGCTGCTCTTGAATCTACAATGTGGCAGGTCTAACATCAAATTTTGTCTTGTATATCAAGAATTGAGTTTTGTATGGTAAACTTTAAGTCTGTGTTACAGGTTTCATCCATTGTCCGACGATTAAATGGTAGCAATCGTCATCCTGTCATGATCCACCAGACAAATGTTCCTGACAAAGCGTCATGGGACTCTGCTGTTAATCGAGCATTGGACTTGATGACTAGGAAAAATTCATCTCTTGTTAAGGTTTCACATTAATACCTTGCAAGCTCCCTCTCTCTTTCTCTCCCTCTCTCTCTCTCCCTCTCTCAGCATGTATTTGGTGTTTGAATTACAGGTTGTCCTTGCACGGAGCAGCAGAGTACTGACCACTGTAGAGATTGACCCTTTAGAGTGGCTGACAAGCTTGCAGGTTGGTTTTGTGACAATTTTACTTTACCATCAGTCACAAGGAAGACATACATGATGAAGTGTTTTTAAATATGCAATGCTGAATAATTGTTATAGGTTGAAGGGGTTAATGCATACCAGTTTTGCCTTCAGCCTCCGGAATCACCAGCATTCATTGGGAATACGGTAAGTTATTTAGAAGAGTATATAGATGTTCTGTAGTACTATAGCAGGATTTGATTTAATGATTTGTTTGTTGTGTAACGTGTATATAGCCTGAGCGACTGTTCTACCGAGATCGGCTTAATGTTTTTAGTGAGGCTTTGGCGGGAACACGAGCTAGAGGTGGAACTGCTTCTCTTGATTTGCAAATAGGAAATGATTTACTCACCAGGTTAGTCCCCATTCTAGTCACAATGCAGCAGCCTCTTGATACTTTGACTTTCGTAACTTATACTATTTTCTGTTTGAATTTATTTGCAGTGCAAAAGACCACCATGAATTTACTGTAGTAAGAGAAAGCATAAGACGCAACTTTGAGGCAAGTAAAGCTACATTTTGCAGATCTTAACATTATTTATGATCTTACCGACAGTGAACCAATTTTTATCGTGCCATTTGGATTGTGTTTGCTGGACTGACCTCATTGTTTTCCTTTCTAAATTTTGCATTTCAGAGAGTATGTTCCAGAACGGTTGTTGAACCAAGCAAAGTTCTCCGTAAACTTCCACGTGTTCAACATCTTTACGCTAAACTGGCAGGCACATTGAAGAAAGAAGACGACGAGGTATTTTTCCATTTTCATGTTTCCTGTCTAAATTCTTATTCTTATATTATTTCGGCCTAATATTTAATGATACACAAAATTTATTACAAACAAAAATATTTCTGAATAGATAGCTTGATTTATTACATGACTTACAACAATCTGATCAAGATTATTTTTCAACATGTTAATGGACAATTTTCCTGTTTTCAGTTCAAGATTTTGTCTTCCCTTCATCCAACTCCTGCTGTTTGTGGGCTTCCAATGGAAGAGGCACGGGTTTTGATATCAGAAACTGGTAAGCATATTCCACAATATTTCAATAATCCTCTTATTTCCTTCAAATTATTTCTTATGGTCCTTTATATGTATGCTACTAAAGAATTCAAGGACCAAGAACATTTATCAGATATTAATAAATAAATGAAATGCAGAAATGTTTGATCGAGGCATGTATGCTGGCCCTGTTGGGTGGTTTGGTGGTGCAGAGAGTGAGTTTGCAGTTGGAATAAGGTCAGCATTGGTTGGAAAGGTAAGGTTACTAGCATCTCTTAATGACTAATGAATTATGACGTATTTTCCCAGTTCTTTTGAAAACATTTTTTGTCAATATAAGTAACAGATAGTTGGATTATATTTTAAATCACCCTAGGTAATTTACTAAAAAAATGTGTTGATTTGTATTCACAAGGGTTCTGGTGCATTACTTTATGCTGGAACTGGGATAGTAGAAGGAAGTAATTCAGCCCTGGAATGGCAGGAACTCGAACTCAAGATTTCACAAGTTTGTGCTTCAACTGAATGTTATTTATCCTGAATTTGATTTGCCATCATTTCATAAAAATTCATTATTTTGTTTCCAATGCTTTACAGTTCACCAAATTGATGAAGCAAGAGGCGCCTCTTGTGGTGATGAGAGAGAAGGTCGGGCTTTAATTTATGAGGTCAGTGGCTCTCAATAACTTGTCTGCCTTCCTACAGCGTGTCTAGTTCTGAATGTGATTGCACGTTTTTGCTAACAGATTCCAAAGATAAGATGGTAATTTAGGCAGTCAAATATATTCATTCGCTTGTGGTGAAAATGCAGCGTTCCATTTTTTCTGTAAATAGCTGGTTTACTATCAGCCATGATTTGATCAACTGTATATACACTTATAGAGAGAAGCGCACATGGTATCTTCAGATGGAATGGGTTGTATATATTATTCGATTCCTTTTACGATATGTGTTGTAGCTTAATGGAAAACATTGTAAATACAGTAGCACTCTTTCCTATTTTACCCATACATGTTTATGCCATTTTTCTTGTACATTTTTTGTTTGACTTGAAATTAGATCAGGATCTCTCTCTCTCGCTCTCCTGAAGATATCCAGAAAACTAATAATCCATGTTAATTCCCCAATTTTTGCAGATGTCTTTGTTTACATTACATTATAAAGGTCAATATTTCCTGGTTCTCGTCAGTAACATAAAGGGGCTTCTGCAAATCAGACTGTTTGATAAATGCTCCATTCTATATATACAACACTCTCTGTATCTATCGGTGCGATCTCCATGCTTGGTTCGTCGACGCGTCCTCCGGAGCATAGTCTCTTCTTAGGCAACTAAATAACAGTAGAAGAAGAATTACAAGCAACAAATATGTTCCTTTTTTATTTTTTTATTTTCTACCTTACATATACATGTAACCAAGAATAAAAGAGAAGTTTTCAATCTCCAGTAAAATAGCATGTTCTTATACAAAGTTATATTGGTTCATCGAGCTCTTCTCAAGCAATAATATTCCATGTGTTGGCGTGGAGGTGCAAAAGTAAAACTGAAACTATATAAACAACACAAATAAATTTTTTAACCCTTTTTTAGTGTGGAAAAATGTATTGTAACGAACTATTCAAGAAAGAGGAAAGCCATTATGGTATGTGTACTTTTCTTATCTCATTGATTAATGAATGTAAAATGTGAACGACGATCAAGCAATCGAGCCTGTTTATATATAGCAATAGCAATATACTATAAATAAATTTGAAAGGGTTGTTTATGTAATTAACTCGTTTTTTTTAAATCTGACCATAAACCTTTTGGATTAGCAAGCAAAGAAAAGAATAAACTTTGCCTCTTTTAGCAAAAACCTAGACTAAAAGTTAGGAACAAATACATTTATGATATGTTAAGTAAAGTAATAATCCTTGCCTTTTTCTCTTCCTGCTTAATAAACATATAAAATTGCATACTTGTGTTCATATTAAAAACTATTTAAATTTGCAGTTGAAAAAATATCTGGTTGTATAATCAATGGAATATGAAAGGAGAAATTCTAGAAATACGTCTTTTGAATATATACGGCCTTCTTCCCACTGGACTGAGAATACTGATTCTCATTGTCTGCTCATTCATCTTCCAGGTATTCATAAATATTTTATTTATGTATATATTTAACTTCCTAAACTATAAATGTTATATAAAAAATGTACAAGGATGTCTAAAATTACAGTGTATTAGAATATTTCATGATTTCGGAAGAATAAAATGTGAATGGGTCATATAAATTTGTTCTGAACTGAAGTAATATCACTTCGTGTAAGATTTATGTAAATCAATGCATGAATATTTTTATGTTCTAACTTTAGAAGTGTCATTATTACCAAAATTATTAGTTAATTTGCCAAAAGTATTACTCCATCCGTCCCGAATGAATTTGTACTGGCAAGTGTGCGCACCTATTATAAAAAATTATTTTTTGGGTTATGTTGACTCTTCAAATCTATATTTTTGTTTTATTTGGTAAATAAATGTGTATTGTGAGGTAAAATTTGTGTAATGTGTTTCCTTTTTAAGAAAGTGTGCAAATTGCTTGGGACAGACCAAAATAAAAAGTGTGCAAGTTCATTCGGGACGGATGTAATATTTCTTTTTGAAAGAACTATGTGTTCAATAAAGTATTACGTTTACCGATAATTTTATAAGAAAAAAGTGTACTTTTAGCCAATTGATGATACTTTCCACCACTTTATTGAGCGGGCTTAACAAAGGTGCTCAATCAAAAAATATGAAAAAATTGGAGTTCGTGGATTTCAAAAAAGGCGCTAAATGAAAAAATTTAAAAATTCCAGCCATTGATACTTTTATTGTAAAAAAGTACTCCCTCCAATGAAAAAAAAAAGTCTCCAATGAAAAAAAAATGTTGCTTTAGACTTTTTTGGAAAAAATATAAATGAGTGAAAATGACAAATATATTTCTATACAATCTATTTAAGTGGGATATGTTTTATGGAATAAGGAAATATAATCAACTAAATTAAGTAGATTGCATAGAGTAAGATTGAAAGAATTATATTTTACTGCTAAAATGACACTTATTTTAACAAATTTATCTTCTCTAAAGCGATATATATATATACTTCATTTATTTCAAAATAAGTGTCTTTTTAGTTTCTTTTGAAAAAAATAAGGATAGATATAAAAGACAAAAATTTCCATGCAAGATTCATTTTATTGGATATATTTTCTAGAATAAGGAAATAATCAATAAATTTAGTAAGCTGTTTAATAAAATTAGAAGAATTGTTGTTTTTTTGTATTATTATTTTGTCTAAAAGACACTTATTTTGAAACGGATGGAGTATTTTAGGGGAGGAAGTAATACTTTTTAAAATAAGATTAATTGGCAATTGCCATAGGAATTATATGGCGGCGGCTATTGCCACCGCAAAATATTCTTTAGAAACCACATTTATATTTTAGATAAAAATAACCCTAAATTAATTGACTAACCTATCATTTTATATAAAAGTAAAAAATTAAATATAAATTATAAAACCAATCCCCTCATTTTTTTTCTTCATCGCCACTCTAGAAACAAAAAAACAAACTGAAAGAAAAAAAGAAAAAAATTCAGAAGCCATTAATTTCTTGTTCAGAAACATTACGAACCAAGATTAAAATTGATCCTTATGATATATTTTTCTTCCAGAAACATGTATCGTACATCTCTTATAGGATCAAGAGTTAAAAATTTAGCCCAAGATCCATTGTTTTTCATCATCCACACAGGCATTTATCAGCCTGATATGTAGCACCAAATGATTAGCAAAACCAGTAAATCACCATTTAGGATAATTTCAAGATCATACGATCTCGTGATCTAAGTAATTTGAAGTTTGTATTTCTCGGAACTGCTCGCTCCTCATATCACCATCAATGCATCCCCACAGTCTATCAGCCAATATAAACACCATTCAAGTATTTGCCAAACTATAAATTCGGTGAAAATTTGGATTTGGTGAGAAATCAGTTTAGTGTTTATTTTAAGGTAAAAACTTGTGTGCATAAGATGCACCATAGTGTTATTGTACACCTTGTGGACTCCACTGGTTCGGCTCAAATAAATCGTGCTCTGAACCGGCCAATTATTATTATATTAATATTTTTTTTTGCGCGCATTTTATATAATTAGCGGCATGTTTGTTAAACACTAAAAGCAAGTGGTCTGGTGGTATTTAATGCCGTCTTAAATATCTCAACCTTGAGGTCAAGGGTTTAATTCCATTAGCATATTTTTTCCTTCTTCCTTCATTTTTTTCCCTTTTCCTTCTTCTTTCTTTTGTTTTTTGCCCTTTAATTTTTTTATCTTTTAGCCAATATAAAACAAAAATTAACTAAAAACAACGTATACTGTCAGGCATCTTTTTCCTTCTTCCTTCATTTTTTTTTTTCCTTTTCCTTCTTCTTTCTTTTGTTTTTTGCCCTTTAATTTTTTTATCTTTTAGCCAATATAAAACAAAAATTAACTAAAAACAACGTATACTGTCAGACATCATAACGTATACTGTATCGAAATATTAAATATACTATGAGTATTGTAAGTTGAAAAAAATAAATATTTTGCAGTATAAAACAAAACTTAACTAAAACAACGTATACTATCATGCAATATAACGTATACTACATCGAAATATTAAATATACTGTTAGGCATGTATGAAACAAAAATTAACTAAAACAACATATACTGTCAGGCATCACAACATATACTATATCGAAATATTAAATATACTGTGAGTATTGTAAGCTGGAAAAAAAAAAATTTTCTCAGTATAAAACAAAAGTTAACTAAAAACAACATATACTGTTAGGCATCATAACGTATACTGTATCGAAATATTAAATATACTGTAAGTATTGAATATAAATTTGAATATACTGAGGTGTTGTTCATATACTCTCAGACTTTATAACATATATTATGCTCGGAATTTGAATATACTGTTGGTGAAAAATAAAAAAGGCTTTATAACATATATTATGCTCGGAATTTGAATATACTGTTGGTGAAAAATATTAAATATACTGTAAGTATTGAATATAAATTTGAATATACTGCTGGTGAAAAATAAAAAGGTGTTGTTCATATACTCTCAGGCTTTATAACATATATTATGCTCGGAATTTGAATATACTGTTGGTGAAAAATAAATAAAAAAGGCTTTATAACATATATTATGCTCGGAATTTGAATATACTGTTGGTGAAAAATAAATAAAAAAGGCTTTATAACATATATTATGCTCGGAATTTGAATATACTGTTGGTGAAAAATAAAAAGGTGTTGTTAAGATTCGAACCCGCGCACTGAAGGGTAAAATGACGTGCCTTTACCAACTAAGCTAGCGCCTATTTTGTGATTTCAAACACACCTTAATATATATAGATTGCGCGCGCAAAAATTATAAGTGGGACCCACAAGGTGTACAATAACACTAATGTGCATAAGATGCACATGAGTGTCACTCTTATTTTAAATATTTCAATCTTCATCCTCCTTCTTCTTTTATGTTTTTTATATTTTTATTTGATATTTAATGGGAGAAAGGTAATATGGGACATTTGTGTGGTGTATAAAGAAATTATAGAAGTTTAAATATTATGTGTATGGTGTACATAGAAAATGTGGTGTCTAAAGAATATTTTGTAGTGGCAATAGCCGTCGCCGGATTATATTTACAAAAACCTGGAACGAAATTAAGCAGTTAATGGTTTAGCCTTTTCCTTTCCCTATTAAAAATGGAATATGTGCTTCCAACATTGAAAATAAAGGGCACAATCTTGGCCAACTTTCTAGTATTCTTTTCCCTTTTAATTTCCAAATGAAATTATATTTGTGGCTGCAGGTAATAGATTTAAGTTAATGAAATAGTTGAAGTTGGTGACCACAAATGAGTGTAATATAGAGCCAATTATCGCCAAAACTTCCATAAAATTTAATTTATTATGAGTTTAAAATCTTCTCCTCGTAGATCCAACAACTCTACACAAACAAAACATTCAATTGAGTTTGTTTTCTGTGTTGAATATATACACTTGGCAGGATTCAAGATGGAACAAGTGAGAATTCGAGCTGATAAATACGGTCATATAATAGTAACAGGAGAGAGGCAAACGAACGACGACAAACTCATCTATTTCGAGCAATCGTATAAAGTCCCAGAAAATTGTGACATAGAGGAGACTAGTGCTATTTTAGAGGATGCGATATATTATGTAACAATCCCAAAAATACCAGAAAAAGAAATTCAGAATTCAACTGCTCATGATCAACACCAAAATAAAATCAAGAATAATGTTGACAATGACTATAATCAAGAAAAGGAAGGAGCACTTCAAGAAGAAGAAGAATTCCGTCAATGTATTCCAGCAAATGAGTTATCTAAGAGCAGTCTATTGGAGAAAATATCCAAAAATCTGAGGAAAAATAGATGCATTTTTTTGACAGCCTTTTTAGCATTTTCATTAGGAGTTGTTGTATCTAATAATTGGAGTATCAACAATAAAACTGAAAAGAAGAAGTTACAAGACTGTCGTAGCAACAAAGAGTAGTTAGCTAAAGATGGTAGTTATGAAATTTATGTAGCTAACAGTTAGTTATGATTGTAAATAACTTGTAAGTAATGATTACTTGTTAGACTTTAGCTAACAAGTATCTTGTATAATTATACCATTAAACGAATGAAAAAGTAAGCAAGTTCGATGCAAAATTAGCATGGTATCAAGAGTCAAACACCTAACTGCTTCATCTCTTCTTCTTCTTCTTCTTCTTCTTCTTCTTCTTCTTCATTCCTTTCGTTTCTTTTCTTGAACCAAACTGCTTCTTCTGCAACTATCTTGTCTTTCTTGATCCTAGAGCCATCTCAATGGCTACTTCTGCTGCATCTGCGTCATCTTCAATGGCCATCTCTACTCTACCATATTTACCAACACTCACTCTCAAGCTTGATCAATCCAACTACTCTTATTAGAAGGTGCAAATCATTACTACAACAAGAGCTCATGAGTTTGAGAAGTCCTACCTCGAACAACTGAGCCACCGGCACAATGTGTTTGAGCAACAACTCAAATGGTGAGTAGTCCAAAGTACACTCTTTAGGTAAGGAAAGATTCTTTGTTGTTTAGTTGGCTTCTTCAATCTATGACTGAATCCATGCTTGGCTATGTCAATAGATGTAATAGATCATGTGAGGTGTGGCACATTCTTAAGTCATTATTTCAATCTTAATTTAAGGCTCGTTCTATGCATGCGAGATCACAATTACAAA
Source organism: Ajuga chamaepitys (assembly GCA_958295605.1). Taxonomy (NCBI): domain Eukaryota; kingdom Viridiplantae; phylum Streptophyta; class Magnoliopsida; order Lamiales; family Lamiaceae; genus Ajuga; species Ajuga chamaepitys. The sequence continues at coordinate 8,150,854 of OY282500.1, read as the reverse complement.
CAACTAAGAAAAGAAATTTCAAAGGAATATGTGTTGAGAATGAGAGGAATGGTTGATGCTCAACTGCCTCTAGGCAAATCATTACTGATGAAGAATTAGTGTCATATGTTCTTGCTGGTTTAGGGCAAGACTTTGAATCAGTAGCAGTTAATATCTCCTTAAGGTCTAAGGCACTCAATTTACAAGAAGTACAATTTGCCTTGCGACACACATGAAATGAGATTAAATCAGTTTCATGCTGATACACATCTCGGACTACCTTATGCCCATTATGACTCTTGTGGAGCAACTAGAGGAGGACATACATGAAATAGAGGTAATAAATAAAAAAACAGAGGAAGTATTGGCAGAGATAGAGGCAGGAATAGTGGAAACTACAATAATAATAATAATAACAAAAATAAAAGGCCTACATGTCAAATTTGTGGGAAAAACAACCATATAGCCTCCAAGTGTTTTAAAAGGTTTGATGAAACCTTTTCTGGTATAAGTCTCAATTCCGCTCAAGCACATGCTGCTTCAGTAGAAATCAGTCCAATTAGTTTAACAACACAAGTCAAGATCAAGGATATTGTACTACTCAGAATGAAAATCCATGAACTAATGGATTTCACTCAGCTAATATGGCATGGTATGTTGACAGTGGAGTAACCAACCATGTCAATCCTGATGTAAATCTTTCAACCAAGAGTTAGTATAATGGCCAAGACAGATTGGCAGTAGAAAATGGTTCTAAACTGGTTATATCTCATATTGGATCTTCAATTATTCCTAGTTATACTTTATCTAAAAAGCTTATTCATTGAAATGTGTTGTATGTGCCTGATATAACCAGTAATCTACTTAACATATCTCAATTTACATTAGATAATAATATTTTTATGGAATTTCATCAATTTACTTGTTTTGTTAGGGACAAAGCAACCAGTAGGATCCTGTTGAAAGGCCCTCTTAAGTAAAGGGATACACCAGCTTAATCTTGCTCACCTTGTTGTTATAAAGATCAGTAATAATACTTTGAATCATGATAATAGAGGTTTTCAGTGTAATTCTTAAAAATCTACATACTCTAACCCTCCAAGTTTAAATGTTATTCAATGTAAGCATTTTCATTGATGTTGATCTTTGGCATAGTAGATTAACTCATTGGTGTTCCTCTGCACTGTCTGAAGTATTAAAACGACGTAATAAAGCTTGTTTTGTCATATAAGAATCTATCAATTTGTAATTCTTGCAAACTTGGGAAAAATACATAGTGTATATCTTTTCCATCTACAAACTTAAAAACTAGTGCTCATTTTCAATTGATATTTTCTGATGTATGGGGCCCAGATGGAACTCAAGCTCTCAAAGGTTTCGTATATTACATACATTTCTTGATGATTTCACTAGGTATACATGGATCTATCCTATAAACACTAAAAATGAAGCTTTAAATGCCTTCAAACAGTTTAATATGATATTTGAAAGGCAGTTCAACTCTAATATACAAGCTTTTCAAGAAGATTTTGGTAAGGAGTATAGGCAAATTTTTACTTACTTGCATTCAATAGGAGTTAAGGTGAGACAACCATGCCCACACACACATTCTCAAAATGGAAAGCCAGAAAGAAGCACCAACATCTAGTTGAAACTGGGCTGACTATACTAGCAAAAAATAAAGTTACCAATGTCATTTTGGTGGGATACTTTTGTTGCTGCTTTGTTCATCATCAACAGGCTGCCAACACCTACTCTAGGTAACATGTCTCTGTTTCAGAACTTTTTAGTCAAAAACCTGATTACATATTTCTTAAAACATTTGGCTGCACTTGTTTCCCTTATCTAAAACTACATAACAGCAAAAAAATTTATGTTTAGATCTTCAAAATGTTTGTTTCTTGCCTATAGTCTTTCTCATAAAGGATACAAATATTTAGACCCATATAGGAGAATTTGTATCAGTAGAAAGATAATGTTCAATGAATAAGAGTTTCCATAAAAAGAGTGCTTTGCGAAAACTATGATTAATGACACTAAGCAGAGTCATAAAGCCTGCTTGCCCTTATTTTCCTACCTACAAATCCTATTAAGAATTCACCTATAGTATCTCGTCAAGGTATTAATTCTACTGAATGAGAGAATATGCCAATAGTGCTTCCCAAAGTCAGCAACATCTTGTTCTTTATGACTAGTGAAAATAATTATTCTCAGAATCAAAATAATTATGTTCACAGTCCGTTAACTCGTAATTCATCTTCTACCAGTTCATCCACCTCTAATTCACACTAACAAAACACTCATCATATGGTCACTAGGTCCAAGCTAGGCATTTTCAGACCAAAGGTAGAATTACTGCAGTCCAATCCTTTAGAGCATACTTATGTTGCACAAGCTCTCTCTAGTCCTGATTGGAAAGCTGCTCTGGAAGCTGAATTCCAAGCCTTAGCAAACAATAAAACCTGGATTCTTTTTCCAAAAACTAATGATATGAAAGTGGTACAAAATAAATGGGTGTTTATAGTTAAACAAAAGGCAGGCGGTTCAATAGAAAGGTATAAGGCTAGACTTGTGGAAAATGGATTCCACGTAAGTGCTGGCACAATGATCACTCCATATTTTACGTAATTTTTAGGCACATATTGTTAGGAAATTTATATTTAGTTTTAATGATGGCAAAACCACTTTTGATGTAGGAACTAGTGCCCCCCACAAATTATGTACTTTGTGTAATAGATAGGGCTAGTTCTACTTAGGCAAAGTAGCAGCCATCAAACAACAAGATCATCAAGGTTACTACAAGCAACAAAGTTCAAGTAAGTAGCACGGAACTGAGACTGTAGTAAGTACGCACTACAGTTGCTTATGTCAATCTACCATACAACATCGCTTGCAGCAAGGGAGGTACACCCAGCAAGCAAGCAGCAGTCGTGTCCAAACTGTCAAGGTGAAAGTCAAAAGTCAAGGAATCAATTTAAAATATAGCCAGTAGAGACAAGGTTCATACCTTGTACAAACTAAATTCAAGCTGCAACCAAACTCTACAATCAAGCTAGCTCTCAAGTTTTGTCTCGGTCCTAATCCTTCTCAAAATTAGGACGTGCCTGATACACGTTAATTATGCTTGTAATTAGGTCGAGTTATGATACTATTTTATAGGAATTATGTGCATAGATGGTCAAGAATTGGATGAAATGTTATATAAGTGACCAATTAACGTACTCGGCTTGTTTTAAGGTATTTTTGAGCTTTTTCAGGATTAAAGGTTGTGATTTACGACTACCGAACGAGGAAACAAGTTGGAAAAGAGTGAAAACCGGCCCAAAAGAGTGAAAACTGGCCCAAAAGAGTGAAAACCGTCGAAGAACCGGTCCAAACCGGTCCGAACCGGCCTGAACCGGTCCAGGAGCAAAACGGGGCAAGAACTGACACGGCCGCGTCAAACCTTCAACACGGTCGTGTCAAAAGTGGTGCACAAGGTTCAAAACGGCTCTGGAACAGAACACGGCCGTGTCAAATATTGCGCATAAATTGAAGTTTACAAAGCAACACGGTCGTGTCAAAAAGACCGCCGATAAGGGAGATCCTGTTTAATAGGGGATTTGATTTCTTAATAGGATTTTGAGCCTATCTTCTCAAATATTCGTCCCCAACTCTATAAAAAGGACCCCAAGCTTTAGGAAAAAGATCAGGAATCACGAGAGGAAGAACATCAATTACATCATTCCACCTAGAAGAAATCTGGGAAGACAAAGAAGACGAAGATCATCGAGACGGAGTCATCCGGGTTTACTTATTCTTTTCTAGTTTAATTCTTTACAATGCTTTTATTAAAATCTTGTATTGGATTATTGCTAGGCATGAGTAGCTAAGCTATTCGTGTCCTAGGGTTAGAAAGTAGGGATTATTATGACAATGTTTTGATTTATGGTTTAATTTATTAATTCCGTTCTTTACGTGTTTTATCTCTATGTTTGTGCTTAAAACTGAATTTAGCTTGATCACCTAGATTTAGTAATTTAGTTTAACAATTCCGCTTCGAGAGGAGGGAATCGTTATCAGACTTAGAACATAGAGCGCAGTTGTCTATGACTGTGTAGGCCGTGGCTGAGGATCGTTTGGGAGTTATTAGGTTTAATTGACTCGAGAGGGTAATTAGCTTAATTAATCAACGGTTTAATCGCTTCGAGAGAAGGATTAGATTATTGTCGTGCCGCCTAATAAACATTAGAATTGGTAAATTAATAGGTTAATCATATTCAACATTGAAGTAATATCCTGAAATCGAAGCCCTAGGATACCCTTTCTCATTGATTGTTAGTTCTTTGTGTTTCCTAAGTTTGAAGTCATATTTAATTGAGTAGTTTAATTAGTAAAATCAACCTTTTACAATCTAGTATCTAGTTAGGACATTCCTAGAGTATTGAGGTATCAAACTACTTAAAACTATTCCTTGTGGGATCGACCTTGATAATCGTTACTACACCTACATCCGTACACTTGCGGAACACTAGGTTAAAAACCGACGTGTCAAGTTTTTGGCACCGTTGCCGGGGAATAGGATTTAGCGCTTAGTTTTTATCTTGAAAAATAGGAGGAAACTAGACTAGATTTTATTTTTTTTCGTAATTTTAATTTTAATTTTCATTTTTATTTTTAGGTTAATTTTTGTATTACGCGGTAGTTCTTGTTTTTGGTGTTTTCAGGCTTCGTATGCACACTAGATCAAAAGGGAAAGAAACCCTTCTCCCTTTCGATCCAGAAATTGAAGTGACAGCTCGCAGACACCGAACTAGAAGAAACTTCGCATCTGAGATGGAGAACCCACCACAGCATCTGAATCAGGATGACGCACTTAACAGAGTACTGACAGCTCTGGCACGTTTGGATGATCGAGTCACGAATATACAGCAGCAGCTACCTCCGCAAGGGCCACAGCTACAACAGTAGTACGGCCCAATTCAGATAGACCCAGCTGCAGGCGATGAAGATGACACGCCTATTAGCGACTGCTTGAAGCCCAGTCCAAATCAGCAAGCAGGAGGAGTACAACCTCCACCACTCAATGCCAACAATTTCGAGCTGAAGCCTGCACTAATCAACATAGTGCAGCAAAACCAGTATGGGGGAAGTGCTTTGGAGGATCCGAATGCGCATCTGATCAAGTTTCACAGACTGGCTGACACAATCAAGATCAATCATGTGCCACACGAGCAAGTCAAGATGAGACTGTTCCCTTTCTCACTGAAGGACAGAGCGCTACAGTGGTTCAATTCGCTGGAAGATATCAGAGATTGGGAAGACTTGAGTACTTCTTTTCTGTTGAAGTACTTTCCACCAAGCAAGATGCTCGACCTACAGAACCAGATCAATCAATTCAAACAATTGGACCAAGAGCCATTCGGAGAGGCTTGGGAGCGATTCCGGGATCTTATCCGGAGTTGCCCTCAACATGGGTTCACCAAGAAGCAGCAAGTGTGCAAGTTCTACAATGGTTTACTTGCTCCGACTAGAAACCAAGTGGATGCAGCTGCGGGTGGAAGTTTGATGGAGAAGTCAGTAAGGATGGCATTCTCAATCCTGGACGCGATGGCCAGAACAAGCTACCAATGGTCGAATGAGGGAAACATGCCAAAGAGGATAGCCAGTGTCCAAAAAGTCGAGCCCGTCAATAATGAGCCAATTGAAAAGCTCACAGCACAAGTAACAGCGTTGACGAGCCAGGTGAACTTGCTAACTAATCTGACGTTAGCACAACAGCCAGGGGGTCCGGAAGAAGTTGAAGAAGTAAAATTTGTGAATCAACGAAACTTTAACAATTTCCAGAATAATCAACCTCGGTACAATCAGTACCCTCAGAATCAGAACCATCAGAACTTTTCATATGGGAACGCGCAAAATACACTTAATCCGCCACCCGGATTTGCTGTTACAAATGGCATGATCCATGACGGTAAGAAGCCATCACAAGAAGAGATCGCGCAGTCACAATTTGAAAAGTATGATGAAAAGTTAGCTCAGTTGGAGAAGAAAGTGGATGGGAAATTTATGGAGCTAAACAAGCATATCACTGGACAAGGGGCAGACATCAAGAGGCTCGAGAACACATTGGTGTAGACTCAAGCAAGCATTGGTGAATTGTCATCAAACATGAGCCAATTGATAAAGATAGTAGGAGCTCAACACAAGCAAGGCCAATATCCGAGTGATACAGTGGTTAATCCGAAGGAGCACTGCAATATTGTGAAGCTAGAAAGCATGAGGAAAGCATGAAGGACCATGAAGCGAAGAAATCAAGCGAGGAAGTCAAAACCATTGAGAAGGAGGAGGTCAAACCAATCATAGATAAGAAAAGTTCATCTCATATTCTTGATGAGTCTTTTGATTTTTGTTTTAAAAATTCATTCTTTGCTAACCTTGATCCTTTAGAGCAATCTAGAGCTATTGTTGTGAAACAGGAACCACTAAAGGAGAGAATCCAAGATAAAGAGGAAACAAAGGAGTGGAAGGATGGAAAAGAGACGACAAAGAAGAAACCGAGCAGGCCCAAAAAGAACGCAACCACAAGCATGAAACCGAGAAGAGCAACAAAAGCAAAAGATCCAGGGAGTTTTACTATTTCTTGCTCAATTGGTAGTCATGAGTTTCATAATGTCATGTGTGATTTAGGATCTAGCATAAATTTGATGTCTCTTAAGCAGTATAGACAATTAGGATTAAGGGAAATTAAAAGGTCCTTTACTACTATCAAATTGGCGGATGGATCTTCATTAACGCCGTTGGGAGTAGCAGAGGATGTAGTGGTGAGAGTGCTAAGTTTTGAATTCCCTAGTGATTTCTTAGTTGTCGATATGAAAGGGAATGATGAATTTCCTTTTATCTTAGGAAGACCATTCTTGGCGACTAGCCAAGCACTAATAGATGTACCTGAAGGGGAGTTGATTTTTCGTGTTCAAAACGAAACAATCACACTCAAAATACATAAGTCGGGTCTAAGGGGTAGGCACAATTGTAGCATTGTTTACACTACCCAAGCTGCTGTAGAAAATCCTCATGTCCCAAATAGCTCTTTAATTGTTCAGAAAACATCCAACTCGGGGTGGCTAGAAAAAGGTTGATAGGAAAAGGACGTCCGGCTGATGACGTAAAACAAAGCGCTTGTCGGGAGGCAACCCGATGTTTATCGTTTTATGTTTATTTTCATTTTTATTGCGTGAATTTTATGTTTTTACTTGTGTTTTAGTGTGTTATGTTTTTAGCATCAACATGGACGAGTGTTGCAAGAAACGGGGGGGTCGAAAAGATGGAAAATGGCGTGTGGACGGAAAACGGAGCAACACGGCCGTGTCACTTGATAAACACGGCCGTGTCAAAACTTGCGTAAAAGGGCAAAATCCACTGGAAAGCAACACGGCCGCGTCCAATTCAGCTCAAAATCAACACGGCCGCGTCTCACAAATGACACGGCCGTGTCAAAAGATCGCTCCAAAAGGTAAAATGCACTGGAATGCAACACGGCCGTGTCACATTACTTAACACGGCCGTGTCATAAACGGCTCAGAAATACAGGTTTGATTCCAACTCAACACGGCCGTGTCACATTACAACACGGCCGTGTCACATTACAACACGGCCGTGTCACCTTTTCCACAATTTAAAACATGCGTCAGTACCTTAGCCGCTTAAAAAAAAAAAAAAATGCAAAATTCAGAGCGTGATGCGGAGACGGCCGAACCAAGATTCAGTAGGAGCAAAATGGCACGATTTCGGAGCTCGTAGGGGTTTCAAAACGCCGCCGTCATAACAACGATTTGTAAGTTAGCACCAAGGCGTACCACGTTTTTCCTCCAAACATTGGCTTTCAGCCAAGTTTGGGGGAGGGGGTAGACCATGGGACGTCTTGGCAGCTATATTTCTAGTTTTGATTTACTTTTAGTTGATCGTTCGAGTCTTTTGCTGTTAATTGTGGGTCCGTGTGCCCATTGTGCTGATTTTGATTGTTTCGATTGGTGTTGTTGGGTCTGTGAGCCCAAGTTTGACTGCATATCGTTTCCATGTTGAGTCTTAGGAGTGTAGAGTTTAGAGTCTTATTAGTGTTTTAGTTTTTAGAGTCATAAGAATAATAAAACCCGGAAATAGGTAACAAGTGAAAAGAAAAATAAAAAAGGAGAACAATAGGGAAAGATGGATGATGAATAGTTAATGATGAGATGATTTTGAGAAGTAGATAAAAAAATGGCACATAATAGAGCATGAGAGGTGTTTTGAGACGAAATTGAGCTTGAACTTAGAATATTCAATCAAAATTAACCTTGTGAGAATTTGAGCCTAATTATACTCCAATTTTTGGGGTAATATACTTTCTTTCGGTGTGAATTTGATTGAATATATGTACTAGTCGCTAGAACTTGCCTTGAGTCTTTACTAAGAATGTGTCAAGTATGTGTTGTGATTTAGGAAATGATATTAGGCAACTTTTTGTTTAAGCCTATTTGTTCGAACCATGAAAATTGCCTTTGAACCATAATGGAATAAATTGTCCCTAGTTAGCCCACTTGAGCCTTATAGCTTTATTTATTCATAACCTAAACAATGTCAGCCGAAATCCTTTTGATTTAACTCTTTTGGCCTTAATTGGATTAATCAAGTTAGAGGGAGGAGAATTGGAAGGAATTTTGGGTGAACAATTTGTGGGAAGGAATGGGAAGTAGGGATATTTTCAAAAGATGAAGGAAATAAGAGAAAAGTGATAGGTGAAAAACGAAGAATGGCCTCTCCTAGAAAAAAGAAAAAAGGAAAAAAAAAAAAAAAAAGGGAAAGTTTGTTGTTGTTAGTATTCTAGAGGAGAGGCTATGAAATAAAGTGCTTAAATTGTGAATTTGATTAGAACAGTCAGGTAGTCCCAAAGATGTGGTACCCACAGAAATGAAAAGCACTTAAGTTGTACGGACTTTTGAAGGTGAAGAAGTCACTTTGCGGGGTGATTTGCTGAAATTTGAAGAGTAAGGCTGAGTGATTGTATTGAGGGGTAGTCGGGTTAGACGTAACTTGATTAGTCCAATGAATAGTCACTTATATCTAAATGTATCCCACCTTACCTTAAGCCCATATTACAACCAAAAGAAAGACCTTTTTTATCCTTTGTCACACGTATCAAGTACGAGGTCTAGTTTAGACGATTGGCAAGCATATGGTAGGCTTTGCATGTAATTCAATGTGAGTGGAAATTATTTTAGCCTAAACACTTGAGAGAAGAGTGAAACACTTATCCGGTGAGGATTGAATACTTCGAAAGTTCAAAGTCTCGAGATTAGTTGATTTTCGCGTTATCACATATGCTCAAGTGTATTGTGTTGCCTAGTTGTTTAAGAAAAATCAGACTGAAACTAGATTCATCATCTAGTCGCCCTAAACAAATGCATAATCACTTGTATTCTTTGTGTCTTTTTGTATGATGTTCGGGACGAACAACAGTTTAAGTTTGGGGGGTTTTGATACACGTTAATTATGCTTGTAATTAGGTCGAGTTATGATACTATTTTATAGGAATTATGTGCATAGATGGTCAAGAATTGGATGAAATGTTATATAAGTGACCAATTAACGTACTCGGCTTGTTTTAAGGTATTTTTGAGCTTTTTCAGGATTAAAGGTTGTCATTTACGACTACCGGACGAGGAAACAAGTTGGAAAAGAGTGAAAATTGGCCCAAAAGAGTGAAAACCGGCCCAAAAGAGTGAAAACCGTCGAAGAACCGGTCCAAACCGGTCCGAACCGGCCTGAACCGGTCCAGGAGCAAAACGGGGCAAGAACCGACACGGCCGCGTCAAACCTTCAACACGGCCGTGTCAAAAGTGGTGCACAAGGTTCAAAACGGCTCTGGAACAGAACACGGCCGCGTCACAATTGCAACACGGCCGTGTCAAATATTGCTCAGAAATTGAAGTTTACAAAGCAACACGGCCGTGTCAAAAAGACCGCCAATAAGGGAGATCCTGTTTAATAGGGGATTTGATTTCTTAATAGGATTTTGAGCCTATCTTCTCAAAGATTCGTCCCCAACTCTATAAAAAGGACCCCAAGCTTTAGGAAAAAGATCAGGAATCACGAGAGGAAGAACATCAATTACATCATTCCACCTAGAAGAAATCTGGGAAGACAAAGAAGACGAAGATCATCGAGACGGAGTCATCCGGGTTTACTTATTCTTTTCTAGTTAATTCTTTACAATGCTTTTATTAAAATCTTGTATTGGATTATTGCTAGGCATGAGTAGCTAAGCTATTCGTGTCCTAGGGTTAGAAAGTAGGGATTATTATGACAATGTTTTGATTTATGGTTTAATTTATTAATTCCGTTCTTTACATGTTTTATCTCTATGTTTGTGCTTAAAACTGAATTTAGCTTGATCACCTAGATTTAGTAATTTAGTTTAACAATTCCGCTTCGAGAGGAGGGAATCGTTATCAGGCTTAGAACATAGAGCGCAGTTGTCTATGACTGTGTAGGCCGTGGCTGAGGATCGTTTGGGAGTTATTAGGTTTAATTGACTCGAGAGGGTAATTAGCTTAATTAATCAACGATTTAATCGCTTCGAGAGAAGGATTAGATTATTGTCGTACCGCCTAATAAAAATTAGAATTGGTAAATTAATAGGTTAATCATATTCAACATTGAAGTAATATGAAATCGAAGCCCTAGGATACCCTTTCTCACTGATTGTTAGTTCTTTGTGTTCCCTAAGTTTGAAGTCATATTTAATTGAGTAGTTTAATTAGTAAAATCAACCTTTTACAATCTAGTATCTAGTTAGGACATTCCTAGAGTATTGAGGTATCAAACTACTTAAAACTATTCCTTGTGGGATCGACCTTGATAATCGTTACTACACCTACATCCGTACACTTGCGGAACACTAGGTTAGAAACCGACGTGTCAGTGCCCACATTACAGTTGATATTCAAGTGTAGTGGCAACTACCAGAAGTTGAAGAAAAACCTTCATTAACCAATCTCACGAGTGATTTTTTGAATGTGGAGTCTTCCTTTGAATCCGGAATTCAAACTAGACTAGTGTTCTAAGGAATGTGTATACAACAGTGGAGTAGCCTTACGAGGATAGACAAAATTGTATTGAGCTGAATTGGACTTACACTTCGGCGAAGCTAAGTTGTACAATGTGAACTTCTTAGTGCATTTTCCCTGTGTGAGGGAAGAGTGGACGTAGAATAATTAAACCCCACCTTCAAACCATTATAAATTGTGTGTCTACTTTTATATTGCTTTTACTTAATGTTGTTGGCATACTACATAGTTACTGCATTGATTTGTAAAAAAACAGATTTAAATATATTCCGCTGCATAAAACTCTACTTAAGCATTGCCTACTATAAGTAACCAAAGACCAGTCTGCTTCGTGTCTACTGCCTGGGGTTAACTTACTGTAACAATTTTGCCGTAAGAATAAGTTTCTTACATTAAGCAGCAAACTACTGCTCAAAGTGTTTTAAAAGAAAAATTAAGTTAGAGGTTTATTCACCCCTTCCCCCTCTAAACCTCTACCACTTGGGACCAACACATATTTATATATAAAATAATTCATCATTTGCGTAAATTGGCACCTCATAACTCATGTTTACATAAGTTTGACAGATTTTATGTGTTTGTTGATTTGTAGTGTTTTCAGTATAAAACAGAGTTTTTTTACAGTTAATGGTGAAACTGCAAGTCCAAACGGAAAAAAGGATGGCGGAAGAATGAATTGAATAATTGGGCCCAAAATAGACTTTAGATAGGTCCAAGATGGAGTGGAGTAACATAAAGATGAGTTAAAAAGAGAAGAAAGACAAACAACATTTTCTTGACCTAGTGCAACCTTCACAGTGTCAAAAGTGGTGTAAGCAACGAGTATTTGCTCGACCGAGTAGCTAGGCAACTCGATTGTGTATCATGCAAAGTGAAGCTTGTTCGTAGATAGACATTAGCTCGACCAAGTAGCTAAGCAATGCGGTCGTGCAAAATCCTGTATATATTGATGGTTGGACGCTTTTTGAAGGGCTTATCTTATTTGATCCCTATATTAGCCTATTGTTGTACTCCTATAATTACCTAGACTTAGTAATTGTAAAACATCATACTTATCATACTTTTCATTAGTTTAGGGTTTGTAATAGTTTTTAGCAGCAAGTTAGAGTAGTCTGCCTAGGAGCTGGAGAAGAAGGAGATTAATCCAATGGCTTTGATTAGTGACTGTAGTATTCCGACTCTCTTTATTTTCTGTTTAGTTTACTATTTTTAAACGATGAATTTATTTATAAAATTTTTTGTTTTTATTAAATTGTCTATGAAGTAGTTGTTTAATCATCTTAGGATAGAAAGTAGGTTTTGATTACAAATGTGAATATTTATATATTACATATGTTCCATAATTGCACGTTTTTATTGTTATTGTTATTCGTTGTGTTGAGAATTAATTAATGTTAGAATATATTGATCACCTAGTCTAGCACTCTAGAATCACATACTGGTACACGTGTTTATACATGCATATTAGGTTGATTAAAGTGTTCATTTAGTGACATTTGCATGTATAACTGATCGTGTATTGTTCATATTTGTATTATTGAGCAATTTGACATTGTTTAACTTGTTCTAAAGTTATTTGGGTAAATCTAGACCGAAAAGCCGAACTCGACTAAAGATGGACGAAGAAACAAGTCTCGCAAGTCTAAAACGAAGCAAAATCGAGCCAAGCATGAGAAAGAGCCAATTGTCTCGGCCGAGACGAACCTTCTCGGCCGAGATACAAAGTCGGTTTACACAGTAATTTGCTCGAAGGTTACCTTTTTAAGCCCAATTCATCCCCATCTATATAAAGAAGATCCTAAGTCCCAAAAAGGGAGTTTTGGATTGACTCTGAAGCTTGGACTTGGGGATTCCGGAGAATACGAATAATCAACATTCATCGTATCGGGGTTTTCTATTTTAATTTTCATGTCTTTCATTATTACATTGTTTTTAGTCGTCACTATGATCGGCTAAGTTCCTTTATTTCCGTCTTTAACTGATGTTGAACCCTAGGAGGATATTTTTGTAGTTCTTACAGTAATGGTTTGACTGAATCATGTCCTGGAATTATTTATGTTATTCGGTTTATTTATACTCCCTCCGTCCCGGCTTATCTTGCACCCCCGGGGGGGGGGAGGGTCGGCATGGGTACTAAGAAAAGTTGCTTTTTGGTTGTTTGTTGACTTATCAAATGTGGATTGATGGAAGAGGTTGAGGGTGGAGATTATGTTATGACTTTCCTTTTTTGGGCTATGCAAGATAAGGTGGGACAGTTGTTTAATAAAAGTATGCAAGATAAGGTGAGACGGAGGAAGTATCTTTTATGTATTTTGTTATTTGGATTAATCACCCGGGTAGTAATCACACAATCGTTGCTAGGTCATAAATCATAATCCGTAATTGTTACGAAATTATGTCTACGAGTGGCAAATAGTGAATTCATTCGCTATGATAACATAAGTCGCGGTCACTTGTATCGAGCTTGTGAGTGCAATGCCGTACCTATCCCGTTTCCTTGGTACTCTATGCGTTCGGTTAACGGTGTTTTAGAGATCTTATCCTAAGACCACTTAGTCCGATAGATTAATTACAGAGCGTATTTGTTAATTCTTGGGGTAGGGGTTTCAGAACTAATTGTCAAACAGTTGCATGAATTACGAGGATAACCCAGACTAGGGGGATACTATGTTAAAGGCGGGAATACCTTCTTATATTTGAATTCATCTTTAAATTACTGGTCCACTTGTTATCTGCAATAGTTACTTAATTTCAATCACCCCCCCTACTTTATTATATACACCCTCTGTCCCGGCCTAATTGGCCAACTTGCCATATTTGTTTATCGCAACCTAATTGTCCTAGCCTATAAATGACAAATTCTCTAACAATCTCCACCCTCAAAATCTCCACTCTTAATCTCCACATTTGAAAAAGTCAAAGATTCCACAAAATCTGTTTTTTCTTAGTCTCCGTGCCCGGCCAAGGTTGGCCAATTAGGCCTGGACGAAGGGAGTATATTATATATTATTACTATTATTTGCATAATTAGGTTAAATACATAAACATATTTAGTTTTCCTGTTCCATGTGAGATCGACTTGACTTACCCTTTCTACTATTTAGAAAAGAAAAGCTAGGAATAAAAGAAATAACTAATTTGACTGCACCCGACATAGCGGTCACATACCCAAGATACCGGAAAGTGAGGGTATTGATGGCTAAATAATACATGACATAATAATATATGCTGAGATACTGGAATTCTAAGGGTATATTATGTGGGTATTTCTGAGGTGCGTTTAGGAGTAATAGGCACTTCATTCGAGAGGTTGTCTGTTGTCTGTTGTCTATAATCCACACATTAGGCGCTCTGGAAGGGGATTTAATATGCATAATCGCGAAGTCTCAAAACAATAAAACTTGTCAATTATGGATATATATATATATATATGTATATATATTTGGGTAAGGTTTTAATGGTTACTTTCACTTTATCACCATGGATGATGACCTAATATTAGCCATTTGATAAAAAAATCAAAGGATGAGATTGATTGAGTAGTTGGGTCATGCACTTAATTCACCTAAAAAGAATAAAATACATTTAATGGTGAGAAAATGGGTAACCTGATGACATGTAGGTAATAATGATGATGTGTCATTTTTTTTATTTATTTTTTAATTAAATTTAATTAAATTTAAGAAAGCTAAAACTAAAGATTTCATGTCCTTTTTTTATCATTTTAGTAGGGATTATTGATTCTCGAACCTTAATTAAATGTACTACATGCATGTTGATTGATGAGAATCATTAAATATAAGAATTACTATTTCACGCTACCCACTAATTTCAAATAAGTAATTGTTTAATTTGAATTTTTGTTAATAATTGCTACATAATTAATACACCTAATAATTAGTATTTTTCTTTAATAATCAGCTGCGTCTTATTTATTTATTTATTTGTGTAATAGGCGGAAACTACTAATTAATACACAACTGACATTTTTTTTCTATTAATACACCTTATAATTTTGTTTTTTTTTCCTATTAATTAATTGATTGTGTATTTGTTAGGTATGCACTCCTTAATAGAATTACATTTTTCCTTAATAATTTATGCTCAATTTTTTGTTGCTTTTTTATTAATATAGGTCGTCTTCATTTTCTTCTATACCTCGTCAGAATTGCTCTTTTCCTTAATAATTAATACACAAATTTGTGTTGATTTTTATTAATATAGGAGATGTTTCCATCTTTTATTGTGTATATGCGGCTTTTTATTTTATTTTATTATTTTTTCTTGTAAAAATAGAACATTAATTATTTGTGGAATGATACATAAAAAAATCATGAAGAAACAACTATTTATTCATTTGTTTAGCCGATCATTAATGATTTGTTTGGGGGTTCTAAAGTAAATAATAAATAACAACTATATGTTTAATGTTTAACGATCCTTATTAATCGTAAAACTTCTCTGCTTGCTCCATTGTAGCAAACTCCTTACATAGTAGATCTTCATCTTCTACATCTTGTGCCTCCTTCTCAATACCTATATTATTATTTTTTTCATACTACATATTAAGTCTGGATCTTCCCAATCTTGATCCCCAACAACATTGCTATCTTCATTTGGAAAATGATTCTCAACATCTTCAATTGCACATTCTATATTGATGTCCATCATTTTAAGATATTGAACATTCAAATTTTAGTATGGAAAAGAATTTTGTAGAAAGTAATATGATATATAACAACTATACTTTTGAAATATGTGACTTTAAATGTTGTATTAAATTAGTATTGGGAAACTATCCATGGCTAATTATATGACACGTTAAATAAAAAAAAAAAATCTAATTCCTAAAAAGAAATTCAACTTTTCATTAATGACACCCTATATCGATTGTTAGAGTCACTATCTTTTATAGAATTTTATTAACTTCGAAATTATAAATTTGATTACTAATAATCAAATAGGAAACTTAAAGGAAATAGTTGAAAATAGTTGGGAAAAATTGACCCGATAAGTCGAATTGGGTTAAATAGTTGATACGTCTTGATCCGATAAGTTGAATCGATCAAATAGTAATGACACCCTATATCTAATGTTAGAGTACATGTTTTTTATAGAATTTTTTAACTTCGAAATTATAACTTTGATTACTATAATCAAATAGGAAATTTAAAGAAAATAGTTGGTATGTCTTGATCAAATAAGTCGAACGGGTCAAATAGTGGTACGCCTTGATCTGATAAGTGAAATCGGTCAAATAGTGTGTACTTGTTTATTCGATAAGTCGAATCAGTCAAATAGGGTACATGTTGAGTCGATAAGTCAAACGGGTCAAATAGTTGGTACGTCTTGATCTAATAAGTCGAATCGGGACAAATAGCGGTATCTTGTTGATCTGATAAACCGAATCGATCAAATAGTAGGTACTTATTGATTCAAGAAGCTGAATGGATCAAATAGTGTTATCTGTTGATCCGATAAATCAAACGTGTCAAATAATTTGTACGTCTTGAACCGATAAGTGGAATCGGTCAAATAGCGTGTACTTGTTTATCCGATAAGCCGAATCGGTCAAATAGTGGGTAATGTTGAGCAGATAAACTAAACGGGTCAAATAGTTGGTACGTCTTGATCTAATAAGTCGAATCGGGATAAATAGTGGTATCTTGTTGATCTGATAAACTGAATCGGTCAAATAGTAGGTACTTATTGATTCAAGATCCAATAGCGGTACCTCGTTGATTCGATAAGTTGAATCGAGGCAAATAGTAGGTATTTGTTGAGCCGATAAGTTGAATCGGGTCAAATAGTGTGTAGTGGTTTATTCGATAAGCCGAACCGGTCAAATAGCGGGTACATGTTGAGTCGATAAGCCAAACAGGTCAAATAGTTGGTACGTCTTGATCTAATAAGTCGAATCGGGACAAATAGCGGTATCTTGTTGATCTGATAAACCGAATCGATCAAATAGTAGGTACTTATTGATTCAAGAAGCTGAATGGATCAAATAGTGTTATCTGTTGATCCGATAAATCAAACGTGTCAAATAATTTGTACGTCTTGAACCGATAAGTGGAATCGGTCAAATAGCGTGTACTTGTTTATCCGATAAGCCGAATCGGTCAAATAGTGGGTAATGTTGAGCAGATAAACTAAACGGGTCAAATAGTTGGTACGTCTTGATCTAATAAGTCGAATCGGGATAAATAGTGGTATCTTGTTGATCTGATAAACTGAATCGGTCAAATAGTAGGTACTTATTGATTCAAGATCCAATAGCGGTACCTCGTTGATTCGATAAGTTGAATCGAGGCAAATAGTAGGTATTTGTTGAGCCGATAAGTTGAATCGGGTCAAATAGTGTGTAGTGGTTTATTCGATAAGCCGAACCGGTCAAATAGCGGGTACATGTTGAGTCGATAAGCCAAACATGTCAAATAGTTGGTACGTCTTGATCTAATAAGTCGAATCGGGACAAATAGCGGTATCTTGTTGATCTGATAAATCGAATTGATCAAATAGTAGGTATTTATTGATTCAAGAAGCCAAATGGGTCAAATAATTGTACCTTGTTGATCAGGTAAGTCGAATCGAGGCAAATAGTGGGTATCTATTGAGCTGATAAGTCGAATCGGGACAAATAGTATGTACTTGTTTATTCAATAAGCCGAATTGGTAAAATAGTGGGTACTTGTTGAGCCGATAAGTCAAACGAGTCAAATAGTTGGTATGTCTTGATCTAATAAGTCGAATCGGGTCAAATAGCGGTACCTTGTTGATTCGATAAGCCGAATCGGCCAAATAGTTGATACGTCTTGATCTAATAAGTTGAATGGGTCAAATAGTGGTATCTTCTTGATTTGATAAGTCGAATCGGAACAAACGGTGGATACACGTTGAGCCGATAAGTGAAATCAGTCAAATAGTCGGTACCTGTTGATCCGATAAGCCGAAGCGGTCAAATAGTGGGTACGTCTTGATCTAATAAGTCGAATTGGTCAAATAGTGGTACCTTGTTGATCCGATAAGTCAAAATGGGGAAAATGGTGGGTCTCTATTGAGCAGATAAGTGGAATTAGTCAAATAGTGGGTACTTGTTGATCTGATAAGTCGAATCGATCAAATAGTGGATACCTGTTGAGCCGATAAGCTAAACGGGTCAAATAGTTGGTACATCTTGATCTAATAAGTCGAACCGGGCCAAATAATGATACCATGTTGAGCCGGTAAGTTGAATCGGTCAAATAATGTAAACTTGTTGGTTTAAGAAGCCGAACAGGTTAAATAGATGGTACATGTTGATTTGAGAAGTCGAACGGGTCAAACAGTGGTACCTTGTTGATCCGATAAGTCGAATGGGGGCAAATGGTGGGTACTTGTTGAGCCACTAAGTTAAATCGGGTCAAATATTGGGTACTTGTTGAGCCGACAAGCTGAATCAAGAAATATAGTGTGTACTTGTTTATCCGATAAGCTGAATCGGTCAAATAGTGGGTACCAGTTGAGCTGATAAACCAAACGGGTCAAATAGTTGGTAGGTGTTGATACGAGATGTCGAATCGGGTCGAATCGGTCAAATAAAAGGTACTTGTTGGTTCAAGAAGTCGAAGGGGTCAAGTGGTAGGTACTTGTTAATCCGAGAAGTTGAATCGGGTCTTTAGTAAAAGGGTCAACCGGATATCGTGAAACAAAGGTTTATGAAACTGGACCGACCGGTTTGACCGATCCAACCTCGAATTGGCCCCTAGTGTGGTCCAGTCGGGCTAATTAAATGGATATACCATTAACCTGGATATTCTCGTTGAAAACCATCCAAAATCGGTTGTCCCGCCAGTCCGCCAACCCGCTAAAATCCGTTTCTGTTTTTTATTTTATTTTCTTTTAAGGGATCTAAGACTTCCAGTCTAATCCCACAAACACTGCGTGAAACTACTAAATTTTTAAGTAATACATATAAAATAATAAATTTTTTATTTTATTTTATTTTTCCTTATATTTTTTAATAATTTTATAGTGTAATTTTACATACTATCACTTTTATCACAATCGAAACTTTATAGTGTAATTTTATCTACAATCACTTTTATCACAAGCGAAACTTTATAGTATAATTTTACCTACAATCACTTTTATCACAAGCGAAACTTTGTAGTTTACTTAAAATTACTTAAAATTTTAATTTATTATTATAGTTTTCTTTTATCTTTTATCTTTTTTTTTTTTTTTTTTTTTGGCATTGGATGAATTAATTAAAAAAGTCATCTTTTTCTCAATATACTTAAAGAAAAACTAGATATTAAATGTATGTTATTAATTGGAGTTGTAATTTTCAATAAACTAACATTAATTACTTACCTTTAAAATACCAAAATGACCTTAAGAATCTAAAGGAATCTTATGACATGCATTAAAAAAAATACAAAATTATTTTTAATCCACTATAATAGGTAAGTGTCATTTAATATCATTTAATACAAAACACATTTTCGTAGTAACCTTCCATGGTTACAAAAAGTAGGTAACCATTGAAAATTCATTCATATATATATATGTGTGTGTGTGTGTGTGTTCTGTAAATCTTTGTAATAGATAAGGCTAGTTCTACTTAGGCAGAAGTCGCATCAAGCAAGTAGCAAGGTTATCAAGTTTACATTAAGCAACAAGTTCACTATCGCAACAAGAAAAGAGACTGTAGTGAGCACGCAATAAGGTTATGATGCTCATCCAACATACAACATTGCTTGCAGCAAAGAAGGTACAACCAGCAAGCAAACACGAGCTATTACCATAGTGTCAAAGTCAAGGTAAAAAATCAGGATATTCGAATTCAAATATATACCCAATGAAGACAAGTTTAAAAACTTGTATTGAATATCCAAAAGCGTGGGGACACATCACCTGAATGATACACATTACTTATGCATGGATGTAGGTCGATTTAGGAACATATTTTATATCATTTACGTGCATATTCAGTCAAGATTTGTTTATATTTGTCATATTGGACCATTTAACATGTTGTGACTTATTTTGAAGGGTTTTAAGTATTTTTAGGTTGAAAAGTCGTATTTTACGATTATTGGTTGAAGGAAAAAGTCAAGAATGGGAAAACCCAGTTTTAAACTGATCAAAAACAGAGTTGGACCACAATGAACCGTCGCGACCGCGTCACTATGGTGAGCTGCCACGATAAAAGAGCTCTAGAAAGTGATTTTTGAACTAACCAAGGGTCGCGACCGCGATAAGGATCTCTCGCAGCCGCGAAAAAGTGATCGATTTGGACTTGTTTTGGAGACGCATGTCACGACAGCGACAT
Organism: Ajuga chamaepitys; assembly: GCA_958295605.1. Lineage (NCBI taxonomy): Eukaryota > Viridiplantae > Streptophyta > Magnoliopsida > Lamiales > Lamiaceae > Ajuga > Ajuga chamaepitys. The sequence goes on along the minus strand of OY282500.1, from coordinate 8,130,475 downwards.
GGCTTGCGCACGACCGCAACAGAAACCCGATTTTGAATAAGAGTCCTAATTCAAGTGGGATTTTGATCTTATCCCCCAAAGATTCATCCCCAAATTTATAAAAAGAACTTCAAGCTCGAGTTTTAGCATAGAATCTCATAGAATTACATACTCGGAAGCAAGGATCGAAGATTAAGGCGTGACACGACGAAGATCGACTCGGGTTTAGTTCATTCTTTCTTTTGTATTTAATTTCCCATGACTTTTGTCTATGAATGTTTATGTGTTTATCAATATATTTGCTTTATTCTCATGATTTAGTATAAATTGATCACTTAATTTATAATCTACAAGTTTAATAGTTTCACGCCAGGAGGAGGAAATTATTAATAGATGTACAACACATAGCATAATTATCTATGATTGTGTAGACATTGGTTAAGGGTCATTTGGGAGTCTTTAGGTTTAGTCGACTTGGAAGAGTGACTAAGTCTAATAGATCAACAATCTAATCGCTTCAGGAGGAGGGTTAGGTTTACTTAAGTGTAGTCTAATAAACACTAAAAATGGTTTAAAAGTCGAGAATTTTAGGTTAAATTATACATCAGGATCGTAATTGAAATCTATACCCTAGGATACGCTTTATTCCATCTAAGTCAGTCTTAACCATTAAATCTTTATTTTCCAGGTTATTCATGGTTTATTTAGTACTTTTCTGAAAATTGGTATTAATTTTTATAAACAACCTTCACTATTCTAGAGTCTAGTTAGAAGAGTCTTAGAATTATTCGGGGTATCGAACTACGCTTAGAGTCAGTCCCTGAGGATCGACCTAGACTACCACTACCTACACCTACATCGTATACTTGCGGTAAATTAGGGTTAGAACACCTTTGTCAAGTTTTTGATGTTGTTGCCGGGGACTGGTTATAACGTCTAAGTTTTTATTCTGATAAATAGGACAACAATAGACTAGACATTATTTTTCTGCAATTAAAATTCAATTTATTTATTTATATTTACTTCTCTTATTTTTGTTTTTACGTGGTATTGTTTATGTTTGTGCTCTCAGGTAGTACATGTAAACTAGATCGAAAGGAAAAACTCACCTAGTTCCTCTTGATCCTGGAATAGAAGCAACTGCCTGAAGATACAGGACAAGGAAGAATCCATTGTTTGAGATGGCTGAAATTACACATAATATAATTCAAGAGGAGATGATGAAGCGAATGCTAGGAGTCATAATAAATCTGGATGCTAGAGTGACTGTTATACATAATCAGCTTCCACAGTAGCAGAAGAGACCATCACAGAACGTTCAAGGTGACCCAAACGATGACACCACACTAATCAGTGATTGTCTTCGTCCTATGACGAATCAGCTTACCGGAGGAATCGAACCACCACTGAATGCAAATAGCTTCGAACTGAAGTCAGCTCTGATTAATATAGTTAAACAGAATCAATTCGGTGGAAGTGCACAAGAAGATCCCAATGTTCATCTGAACAAATTTTGTGGGTTGTCTTAGACTATGAAGATAAATCACTTTCCACATGAGCAGGTAAAAATGAGACTATTCCCATTCTCACTGACAAATCAAGCACTACAATGGTTTAATTCACTTGAAGATGTTACTGAGTGGGAAGATTTGAGCACAAGGTTTCTACTGAAGTATTCCCTATTGAGTAAGATGCTGGATCTACATAATAATATCAATCAGTTCAAGCGATTAGATGCAGAACCATTTGGCGAGGCTTGGGAGCGATTCCGGGATATTATCCGGAGTTGCCCTCAACATGGATTTACCAAGAAGCAGCAGATATGCAAGTTTAATAATGGACTGCTCGCGCCAGCAAAGGGATCATGTAGATGCAGCAGCAAGGGGTACTTTGATGGAAAAGAACGTGAGGGCAGCACTCTCTATTTTGGATGCAATGTCTATAACAAGTTATCGGTGGACAAAAGAGATAAATCAGCCAAGAAGAGTGGCTAGTGTGATAGACGTAGAGCCGAATGATACGGTTACTTCTCAGCTAACAGCACTGACAAATCAAGTAAGTCTGTTAACTAGTTTGACTTTAGCCCAACACATTGACTCTTCAAGCAACAACCATCTAGGCAAGAAGAAGTTGAAGATATTAATATTTTCAATCAAAGAAACTTCAACAACTTCCAGGGCAACTAGCAGAGGTACAATCAGTACCCACAAGGAAATCAGAACCACCCTAACTTATCTTATGGAAATTCCAAGAATTCACTCAATCCGCCACCGGGATTCACTGTTACTAATGGCATAATTCACGATGGAAGAAACCCAACTCAAGAGGAGTTAAGACAATCGCAAATGACAAAGTTTGAGGAAAAGTTAGCTCAACTTGAGAAGAAGATGGATAGTAAATATATCGAGTTGAACAAACATGTGACTAGTCAAGGGGCGGACCTCAAGGAGATCGCATCCAGTGTGAGTCAATTGATAAAAATCGCAGTGTGAGTACGAAGGTCCAAAGATGTCAGTTGACCAAGAAAAAACTATCGAGAAAGAGTAATTGGAAGAAAAGAGAAAGCCACAAGAAAAGAGGAAGGGGCTTTGAAGCCAAGAGAAAGGAGAATTACTATATAAGAAGGCCCAAAATATGTCCTCCAATTCCATTCTCACAAGACTTAAGAAGAAAGAAAGTTGATGAACAATTTGCGAAGTTTTTGGACATATTCAAGAAGATACAAATCAACAACCCATTTATTGATGCATTACAGCAGATGCCAAACTAAACTTGTCGTGAAAGTCGCTCTAAATCGATGTGATTAGAACGACCTTCTCAAACTGCAAGTGTACGGTTTGTGTCAGAGGTAGTACAAAAGATATCATATCCATAAGGAGGATTTTCCGTGAGAATCGGCTTAAGCACATTCGAGCAAGTTAGGTCAAATGCAAATTGAGAGTGATGACTAATCTAATAACATAAAATAAATATATAAAGCAAGAAGGGAACCGATCGATGGGGAGATATTCCCAAGGCTCGGTTTCACACAAGAAAAATGGAATTAACAATTTAAAGACGATTAAAGGAAACAAGTATGAGGTCTATGTGGTTGAATTCTCAACCCAATCGATATCCTAATTGGGTGATAATTCTAGAATACGGTTGAGATGTCGTATTCCCTTATGATAGGTAAGTAATCGGGGTTCGATGTAGACTATCTACAAGAATGAGAATAACAAACTCAACCTCGGGCCTTGGGTTATCAACTATGTAAGACTAGAAGAGGTTAGCTCGACTTCTTTACGTTAAAGACCGGCTTAGGGGTGTAGTTCCTACACACACGACTAGACCTAATTTTGTCCATCCTAGCCAAGACGGCCTAGGCTCTACTTCTCCGTTTGGTAGAGATTCTCCTCCATAGGTCTCCTTCCTACCAATTGGGTTTTGATTGATTTAGGTTCCGAATTGAATTTTTCTCCCGACTAATGTAAGGCATAGAAATCCATTCCTAAGCTCATTTAAGATCAAATCGAATCTCCTCAAAAGGGTGGCAATACCTAGCCTAGGTTTCGATTATCCCATCTCAAATGCACAATCATACAAAATAAGGCTGAGTTATCGAAAGTCGAGCGACCAAAGCAAGCTTATAATCAAAGCCCTAGTTTTATATGATAATCATAACAAATCAACCAAATCTAACCCTAGGTTACCACAACCCACAACAAATACAATAATCAATCAACTAATCATCAACCCCAAAGCTTGGGCTACTCCCGGGCTTCGAAAAACACGAAAATCACTCAGAAATCATCAAAGCAATAAAAAGGCATCATCAACATCAAGCAATAAAAATAATAAAAATCGAAAATAAAGAGAAGAGATAGAAAATGCTTATGTATTGAAGAAACCCTCGAAATTCTTTGATGAAATAGTCGGGTTTCACAAGCCTGCGAGTAATCCCCGAGTTCTCCTCCAAAGACGGCTTTCTCCTTGAAGAGGAGGAAGGAAAACCGTAGTTTCTAAGCTAAAATCTGAAAATGTAAAGAGAAAGAGTGAAGGAGTAGTGGGGAAGATTCAAAAGGAAGCAAAATGTTTCATACTTTACAAATGAGAGGGGAAGGGATATATATAGGTCCCGCCAACCCTCAAAATCTGTTGAAAAATAAGCCCTAGTAAGGGTAAAAGTGTAAAAATACAAAAGGGAGTGTTTGGTCCTTTAAGTTATTGAGTCGAGCCCCTTGTGCACGCTCGGCTCGTCCTTCTCATGATTTCGGAGAAATATTCATTTGGAATCAGCCATCGACAAAAACTATAAAGTCATAGATTATCTTCTTGACTACATGTGAAAACTTAGATTACTTGAATTGGAGCTCGGACGAGGAAGTTACGACCGAAACACAAAAATAGCATGCTGAAAAACTAAGCGCGGGCGCGAACCACCGGATCGCTGGCGGAACAGCCGCCGGGCCCGCAATCGGGCTGGTAGTATGGGCAGCTGTCTTTCTAGGTTAATTCTGGACCAACTGCCGGCTACCTGCCGGTCCGACAGCTGGTCTGGTAGGTGCTGCGGCGGTTTGGTTGAGTCTAGCCCCTGCTTTGACCTTCGTATTCCGTCGCCATTTCGGAGCCATTGCTCTCATCTTCTTAATCCAACTCCTTCACGACTTTTATTCGTGACTCGTTGAACTTTGATTTAGGCTCTTGTTGGGTCTGATTTGAATTTTTTTGGGCCGCAATTTGTGGGCTAGAACGTGGAGTATGCGCGATCATCCTCTTCTTCTTTCTTTCTCCAATTTGAGGCCTTTTCATCCATTTTCTCGGCCTGACTCCTTCATGACTTTAACTCGTGACTTGATGATCTTTAGTTCAGGCCTGACCCTGACCCATTTTAGACCTATTTGGGCCTCAAGATATGGGCCGGAGTATGAAAATGGATGCGAGGGATCTTTTAAATTCTTTCGAGTTTCCTAACCTTCAAAATACGACTAAAAAAACACCCAAAAGTGCATCAAATCATATTAAAAAGGAAAATCAACTCAGAAATACAATAAAATACAAAATCAACTATAAACACAATAATTACACACAATTCTGCACAAGTAATGAACGTGAAAAGTACAAGAAAAACAGTAATTTTACGTTTATCACAAACTATGCAAAGTTTCTCAAGGAGGTGATAGCAAGGAAGCGAAAGCTTGAAGATTATGAAACTGTTAACTTAACAGAGGAGTGCAACATGGTGATTCAAAGAAAGCTATCATTGAAGCGAAAAGATCCAGGTAGTTTTACGATTGCTTGTAAGATAGGAATAAGCACAATAAAAGCCACTACAATCGCCCTTCAAATGGTTGATTGATCCTTGACTTATCCAAGGGTCATTGTAGAAGATGTTTTATTATAAGTTGGCAAGTTCATAATTCCAGCAGATCTCGTAGTCTTAGAAATGGAAGATAAAGAGGTTCCCTTAATTCTAGGTCGTCAATTTTTAGCAACGGGCAGTGCGTTAATAAATGTACAAAAAGGGAATTAACTCTGAGGATAAATAATGAAAAACTAACATTTTCTATTTGTAAGGTTATGCAATTGCATGATAGTGAGGGAGTTAATCAAATTGAGACATGTAGTTCTATATAATGTTTAGATTCTACATTACAAAGAGATCTTTTAGCCTCTATTGATAAAGATGCATTAGAAGCCTATCTGTCGAATTCAGTCTTTATTTTGAATGATATTGATGCTACTAACCTTGATCTTGTGGAAAGTGTTAGTGCATTAAATTCTATGCAGGAAGCACCCAAAGATAGTTGGACGAAAGAGGACATAAATAAAGAATTTGTGAAATAAGAGTTAAAAGAGAGTGCAAGTAGGCTTGAATTGAAGCCATTACCAGAACACTTAAGGTCTGAATTCCTTCATGATGAGAAAAAGTAACAAGTAATTATTTATGCATATTTGACTGATTCAGAATGTGGGAAGCTGTTAAGAGTACTTAGGAAGCATAAGTCGGCAATAGGATGGACTATCTATGATGTGAAAGAGATTAGCCTGACTGTGGGGTATGCATAAAATCCTAATGGAAGATGTGTATAAACCGAGTGTCCAAAATCAGTGTAGACTAACCCCAATGATGCAAGAAGTAGTAAGAAAAGAGGTACTTAAATGGTTAGATGCGGGTATCGTCTTTCCAATTTCTGATAGTAAGTGGGTTAATCCAACTCAGGCAGTTCCTAAGAAAGGGGGTATGACAATAGTAAAGAGTGATAATGATGAAGTCATAGCCACTAGGTTAGTCACGGGGTGGCGTGCGTGTGTTGATTATAGAAAACTTAATGCAGCCACTCGTAAGGACCACTTTTCCCTCCCCTTTTTAGATCAAATGCTTGATAGGTTAGCAGGGTATGAGTTTTATTGTTTCTTAGATGGTTATTCGGGGTACAATCAAATTATGATTACCCCTGAAGACCAAGAGAAAACCACGTTTGTGTGCCCTTATGGAATATTTGCTTTTCGTAGAATGCCTTTCGGGCTATGTAATGCGCCTCCTACCTTTCACGATGTATGATGACAATCTTTAGTGGACCCATAGAGAATGTATGGAGGTTTTTATGGATGATTTTTCCATTTTGGATCGTCTTTCGACCATTGTCTCAATAACCTTTCCCTAGTGTTGCAATGATGTGAGGATACTAACTTGGTTTTGAACTGGAGAAATGTCACTTCATGGTAATAGATGGCATAGTATTAGGACATAAGATTTTTGTTGCAGGTTTAGATGTGGATAGAGCAAAAGTAGTTGCAATCGAGTGACTACTACCTCCAACAAATAAAAAGGCAGTAAGAAGCTTTCTTGGCCATATGGGTATCTATCGAAGGTTTATTCGTGATTTCTCTAAAATCTCTAAACCTTTATCTCGTTTGTTAGAATAAAATATTGCTTTTCTCTTTAATGATGCATGTGTGCAGGCTTTTGAGACTCTAAAGAAGGCATTAGTATTTGCTCCAATATTGATCACACTGGATTGGTCCCAACCATTCGAACTGATGTGTAACGCAAGTGATATGGCTGTTGGGGCAGCTTTGGACCAAAAGAGAGATCAAATCTTCTGAGTCGTCTACTACGCCATCAAGACCCTTGATTCAGCTCAAGCTAATTACACCACTACGAAGAAAGAGATGTCAACGGTCATTTATACATTTGATAAGTTTCGATCCCATATGATTGGAGCAAAGACGATAGTGTATACAAACCATGAAACTATCTGGTACTTGTTCGATAAAAAGGACTTGAAGCCAAGACTCATCAGATGGATCATTTTATTGCAAGAGTTGGATGACGAGATTAAAGATCGGAAGGGGTGTGAAAATGTGGTTGCAGACCATTTGTCTCGAATCACAAATGAAGCTGACACAGAAGGGCATCAAGAGGTAATCAAACAGACATTCCTGGATGAGTGTATTTTGGCCGTAGACAAAATGTCATGGTATGGTCATATAGTAAATTTCTTGGCATGTAGAATACAACCACTCGATTTGACATCTCACCAAAGAATAAATTCTTTCATGATATTAACTTCTACATATGAGATGATCCTTACTTGTATAGAATATCTGCCAACACAATCATTCGAAGGTGTGTTCCTCATACTGGAGTGAGGGAAATATTAGTCAGTGTCACTCGTCTCCAAGTGGGGGGCATTTTGATTTAGCTAGAACAACAACAAAGGTCCTACAAAGGGGGTTTTATTGGCCGACGATCTACAAGGATTGTCATGATTTTATCATTCAGTGCGATCGTTGCCAACGAACAGGGAGTATTCCAAGAAAGCATGAGATGTCTCTCACAAGCATCATTGAAGTGGAGTTGTTTGATGTGTGGAGTATTGATTTCATGGGACCCCTTCCTTCATCTAAGGGGTTCCAATATATAATACTTGCAATCAATTATGTCTTAAGATGGGTTGAAGTAATTCCAACCCAAATTAATGATTCAAAGGTAGTGATCAAATTCCTTCACAAGAACATCATCACGAGGTATGGAGTGCCACGAGCTTTACTTAGCGATGGGGGTTCTCACTTCTGCAACAAATGGGTAACTGCTTTATTAGCCAAATCTGGAGTGAAGCATCGAGTAACTACGCCATATCATCCTCAAGCCAATGGACAAGTGAAGTTGGCAAACCGAGAAATTAAGAAAATTCTTGAGAAATCAGTGAATGGAAATAGAAAGGATTGGTCTACCAAATTGGATGATGCACTATGGGCATATAGGAAAGCGTACAAGACCTCTTTGGGACTTTCGCTGTATCAACTTGTTTTTGGGAAATCATGTCACTTACCGGTAGAGTTAGACCACCGTGCCTATTGAGCGGTCAAGAAGTTGAATTTTGGCTTTGAGGCAGCCGTGCTACCTCGTATTCTCAAACTCAACGAAGAGCGCACGAAGAGGTTCCATGATCGCATGATAAAGAACTGACAATTTTGAAGTCGGTGACCAAGTCATATTGTTCAATTCGCGTTTGTGAATATTCCCGGGAAAGCTAAAATCTAGGTGGTCAGGACCATTCACGATCAAGACTATTCGCGCCTCCGGAGTAGTAGAATTGATAAACAAAGAATGAGGCACTTTTCTTGTAAAAGGATAACGGATAAAGCAATACTACAAGCCGGAGCAAATTAAAATCGTGCATGAAGCGCGGTTGACAGATTCGTGTCTTAACTATGCTATCATCTCTGCCAGAAAGTTGGGCCGGCACAGTGACAACAGTTAGCGCGCAGAGCCTAAGCTACAATTTGACAAAGTAAGGGATCTGATGATTGGTGAAGAAATTCGAAGGAGAGAATCTAGATCTACTTCGGGGTCAGCACTGAATATGGAGAATAGCGGAAGGTCGAAAGGAAAGTAGAATAGGGAAAGGTCAAAATCCAGAGGAGAGAGTTAATCCGGGAAAGATAGGAGCTCAATCAAGTGATGGATGTGACGAGTTCGGTCACTTCAAAAATTAGTGTGAAGCACCGAAAAAAAATAATAAAAAGGATCAGAAAGACAAGAACACAGCTAACACAATCATAGAAGACGACAATGGTGATGCGTTGGTCTTGAGTGTGAGCAGTACGTTGGAGTTATGGGTGCTGGATTTTGGAGCATCATTTCATTCATGCAGTAATGTTGGTATAATGGATAATTATGGTTCTAGAGGAGTGGCAAAACCTTGAAGACGTAGAAGCTGGAATTGGTTCATAGTGATCTATGGGGACCAGTGCCTGTGACATCCCTTAGAGGATCACTGTACTACATGACTTTCATCAACTATTCCACTAGAAAGGTATGGCTTTATTTTCTGAAAAATAAATCTGATGTGTTTGATGCTTTCAGGAAATGGAAGGCCATTGTAGAAACTGAAACAGAGCTGAAAGTGAAATGTCTACGGTCCGATAATGGAGGTGAGTATGAACTCAGAGAATTTAAAGACCACTATGCTGAGAATGGGATTCGCATGGAAAAGACTGTGCGAGGAACTCCCCAGCAAAATGTAGTAGTAGAAAGAATGAACAGGACGCTGAATGAGCGAGCGAGGTGCATGAGGCTGAAAAGTGGTTTGCCAAAGACATTTTGAACGGATGCAGTGTGCACATTTGCATTCCTGATCAATAAAGGTCCATCAATTCCATTGGAGAATCGAATACCTGAGGAAGTATGGATGGGAAATGAGGTAATCTGTCTTTTCTACGTGTTTTTAGTTGTGTTGCCTACGTTCATGTTAATTCTATTGAGAGAAGCAAGTTGGATGCCAAATCTGTTAAGTGTATGTTCATTGGCTATGGAGGTGATGAGTTTGGTTATAAGCTCTGGGATGAGCAGAACCGAAAGGTAATTTGCAGTTGAGGCATGATTTTTAATGAACAGGTGATGTACAAGGACAGATGTGATAGAGCTGGCAATTCGGATCGCCTAGCCCAGCCCAGCCCGTTGGGATAAGGTGTATGCTCGGGCTGAGCCTGGTGGACCTGACAACCATTGGACTGATAAATGTATAGCCTAACCCAACCTACCGTGGGCCAACCCAGCCGATCACCTATTTTTTTCTCCCAAACTAATGATATAATGACAAATAAAAGATTTAAAATTTAAACAACCAACAAACAAATAATCAACAAAATGAGAAGTTTAATTTAGAAAGTGAGTTAAGAGTAGAATTAAAATGTATTTGATTAGTATTTCCTAATTATTGTGTAATGAAACTAAAAAATAATGAAATAAACTAATAAAGTGTAATGAAACTAAAAAATAATGAAATAAACTAATAAAGTATCTACGTGGTGATGCGGTGATGCTTCCAGTATGATGCAGTTATGATGAATGCTAAAAACTTACTTAACTACGTAAGGGTTTTGGTGGGGAATAGGGGATTCGGGAAGAAAAAATAGAGGGTGGGTCGTGGGCTATCCATGGGTTACGTTGGGCCGATGGGTCGGGACTTCGTGGGCCGACAATCCCTTGGGCCAGTAATTTTAGAGCCCAGTCCATCTAAAATGTCAGGCGGGCCAGGCCGACCCATCGGGCTGGGCCGATTTTTTCAGCTCTAGATGTGAGGCATCGAGCTCTGGCAATTCAGAATCCCATGCTATTGAATTAGACATCTCAAACCGAGTGGGAGTAAGAAGAGTCGGAATGAAGAAGAGGTTCTTGAGGAAGAGCCAAGAACTTCCCTGCTACCTCAGGATGTTCCGCTGCAGAGACAAGCTAGAGAACGAAGTCCACCCAATAGGTACTCACCCTCTAACTATTACTTATTACGTACTGACGGTGGTGAACCTGTGTGCTATATAGAGGCAGGACAGGTTGGTGATAGGACAAAGGTGGAAAGCTGCCATCGATGATGAATTGGCATCTCTCCTCCTGAATGGCACTTGGGAACTCATTGAGCTCCCGAAGGGAAAAAAAGACATTTCATTGCAAGTGGGTCTACCGAATCAAGATTGAAGCTGATGGTAGCAAGCGTGATAAGTAGAAAAATGTGCATTATTTATATTGATAGGAATGTGATTTTATTGCATTTTATTTGTTATGCACAGTTATTTTTCTACTTATCCGCACATTTCAGTCAAATACTCCAAAATTGTGTTTATTGTGAAATTGTAGTAAAATTGAAGTAATTTTGGATCAACTGGATTGGATCAACAAGTGAAGGAAGAAGTGGGCCGGAGTGAGCCCAATTAAAAGAGAAGAAAGTCAGTATAATTAGGAGAAAGGCTGACGGGCCTAAGAATGGAAGAAAGGGTCCAACAGGGCCATTATGATTTAATCTGATTTATTTAAGGAGTTGACTTTGGGTTAGTATGTTTTGTTAGGGGCAGAAGTCCACTTGAAAGCGTGGACTTGGAGTATTGATTTATTAAGGAACAAGGTTTGATGTTGGATGGAGAAGGCCATTGGGCCACATAATTTAAAAGAGGCGGAGGCCCATTATCTCATGAGTTCGTTTCGGAAAAGGGCCAGGATTGTTTATAAAAGAAAAGAGGACAGCGTATGAAAGAAGACAAGCCTCCAGAAAGAGATTTCGAGCGTGGAACAGAGAGCAAGAGTCCGAGACGCGTTCTTCGACATTCGTTTGATTCCTTTAATTCCGTTTGTTTTAATTATGTTTTGTTTTTATCAGATTTTAGATAATAGTTTAATTATGAGTAGCTAATTTATTTTATACTAGTTTGAAGGGATGTTGAACCCTATTCGTTTTTATGATTAATTGATCCGTAGTTAAATTCTGATTTATTATTTCGCAATTTATTTGTGTTACTTGCTCTTATGACTCATGATTGATTGATTGCTTGATTTGATAGGGCCCGTCGAATTAGGTTATTATTTCATCACTGCTAGGTTATAAAATTGTGATCCATAATTGTTATAATTTTATAATCGCAACTAGCAATAACGATTAATTCGTTAGGGGTAACATAAAGCTAGGCCATCCGGATCGAGCATGTGTATTTGGAGTCTAGTCTGACTTATTATCCTAATTATTAATGCGTTTAATGAATTAAACCTAGAGAGCTTGTTCTAGGCTGTTCAATTAAATAGGGTTAGCTAATGATCTTATCTTAGTTAACTAATCTTAAAGGATAATTCGGGCCGACAGAGCTTGTTGTCGGTCTAGGGTTAGAAGATTGTGGATAAATAATCAGGTTTAATTAGTTAATTAATTTATATACGAATAGGAGGATACTGAATTGAGAACTAGTATTATTTTGATATTGATTTAAGTCAGGTTAGTATTGCTTACTTGAGTCTTTGAGGTTTTCAGCATTATAATTGTTTATTTGTTTAGTTTAGTACGTAGATTATTAAAACTCAAAACCCCACTTTTATTTCCTTTTGTTGTTAATTATTAATATTAGAGGAATAATTAATTCATCCGCTCCTTGTGGGATTCGACCCTTGCTTATCGCTACTACTAGTTAGTGAAGGTAGAGAAGGTAGTTAATTTGAGGTGCCTCGACAGCGCGGTCAAATTTTGGCGCCGTTGTCGGGGAGCGGTGTTGAATTAATTTAGTTTCCATTATTAATTATTATTAATTTTAGTTGATATTCATTCCCAGCTACTGCTCTACGTCATTTTTTTATTTTTGTTGAATTCTGGCAGTTGCACATTAGTAACAGGACGACATTGGGTCATCCAGTGTGTGCGTTAGATTTCTGATTTTACGTACTAATTTATGTTGACTTCATCGTGTTTCAGGGTTTCCAAGAAGTTCCGATAGTGAATGAACACACGTTCATCTGGTAGGAAAGATTTGGAATATTATTCGGAGATTACGAGACGAGATAGAATTACTCAGACAGTAACCCATTCAGCTAAGGCAACATTGAATCAATTGCCCTTTTCCTCAAATTTCTGAATCTAGCGAATCAGATAGTGAAGAGACATTTATGGACGCCGATCCGACACTTAAGGAGTTAGCTAATCCTGATCTAGCCCAACAGCCTCTTTGCATTACATTCCCTGACCTCGGGGGAAACACTACTTGAGCTAAAATCTGGCTTAATTCACTTGTTACCATCCTTCCATGGCCACGCCGGAGAATACCCTCATAAACACATGAAGGAGTTTCACATTGTTTGCTCTAGTATGAAACCACATGGGGTTACTGAAAAACAGGTTAAGCTGCGAGCTTTTCCCTTTTCATTGAAGGATGTGGCGAAAGATTGGCTGTCTTTTCTTCCGCCAGGGTCAATTACAAAGTGCACAGAGATGGAACGTGCGTTTCTTCAGAATTACTTTCCGGCATCCAGAGCTGCTAATATTCGGAAGGAAATTTGCGAAGCAAGACAGATGCACGGAGAATCACTATATGAGTATTGGGAGCGATACAAGAAACTGCTAGCTAGTTGCCCGCATCACCAATTCACCGAGCAACTTATTATCCAGTATTTCTATGAAGGGTTAATAACGATTGATTGCAATATGATAGATGCAGCTACTGGGGGAAGGTTGGACAATAAAACTCTGGCAGAAGCCAAGAACCTTATAGCAGATATGGCAGCTAATGCCCAACAATTCAGTGTCAAGAGAACTTCCGCCAAAAATGGTAAGGGAGGTAGGTGTTTCGTCCGTTGAAGATAAATTAGAAGAACTTACGTCCTTTGTCAGAACAATAGCCACCTCTGGCACCCCACAGGTGAAAACGTGTTGGATTTGCGACACACTTGAGCATACCACTGATAACACGTTACTTATGCATGTATTTAGGTCGATTTAGGATCATATTTTATATCATTTACGTGCATATTTGACCGGCACTTATTTATATTTATAATATTTGGGTCATTTGATGTGTTTCGACTTGTTTTGAAGTTAACTAGGTATTTTTATTCCATTTGGATGAAGTTCGAAGAAGAAACAAGTCAAATAGAGTGAAAATCGGCCTAAAAGAGTGAAACCGGTCCAAGAACCGGTCCAAACCGATCTGAACCGGCATGAACCGGTCCAGTAGCAAAACGACGCAAGAACCGACACGGCCGCGTCAAACATTCAACACGGCCGTGTCAAAAGTGGTGCACAACGTCCAAAACGGCTCTGGAACAGAACACGGCCGCGTCACAATTGCAACACGGCCGTGTCAAATTGTTGCTGGAAAAGGAAGAATTGTAAAGCAACACGGCCGTGTCATTTAAGCAACACGGCCGTGTCAAAAAGGCTGCCGATAAGAGAAATCCTGTTTAATAGGGGATTTGATTTCCTAATAGGATTTTGAGCCTATCTTCTCAAAGATTCGTCCCCCAACTCTATAAAAAGGACCCCAAGCTCTAGGAAAAACATCAAGAACATCAATTACATTATTCCACCTAGAAGAAATCTTGGAGGGCAAGGAAGACGAAGATCATCGAGACGGAGTCATCCGGGTTTAATTATTCTTTTCTTAGTTTTAATTCTTTACAATGTTTTTATTAGAATTTTGTATTGGATTATTACTAGGCATGAGTAGCTAAGCTATTCGTGTCCTAGGGTTAGAAAGTAGGGATTTTTATGACAATGGTTTGATTATGATTTAATCTATTTAATTCCGTTCTTTATGTGGTTTATCTCTATGTTTGTGCTTAAAACTGAATTTAGCTTGATCACCTAGATTTAGTGATTTAGTTTAACAATTCTGCTTCGAGAGGAGGGAATCATTATCAGACTTAGAACATAGAGCGCAGTTGTCTATGACTGTGTAGGCCGTGGCTTAGGATCGTTTGGGAGTTATTAGGTTTAATTGACTCGAGAGGGTAATTAGCTTAATTAATCAACGGTTTAATCGCTTCGAGAGAAGGATTAGATTATTGTCGTGCCGCCTAATAAACATTAGAATTGGTAAATTTATTGGTTAATTATATCCAACATTGAATTAATATCCTGAAATCGAAGCCCTAGGATACCTTTTCTCATTGATTGTTAGTTCTATTTGTTTGCCAGTTATTAGTTAAATTCCTTAATTCTTGTTAAAATCAACTTTTGCAGCTTAGTATCTAGTTAGGACATTCCTAGAGTATTAAGGTATCAAACTACCTAAAACTATTCCTTGTGGGATCGACCTTGACAATAGTACTACACCTACATCCGTACACTTGCGGAACACTAGGTTAGAAACCGACGTGTCAACCACCGATAAATGCAAACTGCTAACAGACGAGATCGATACACAACCAAATGATGTTGGTACTGGGAATTTTCAAGGGAGAAGATACGATCCTTACTCTTAGTCCTATAATCCCGGATGGCGGGATCATCCCAATTTCAGGTATGGAAACCAGAAACCACAAGCGGGTGAACAGATTCGACCACCACCACCGAGGGGAATGTATTACCCAAAATAGCCAGCTGAACACACCTCTAACTCGTCCTTGGAAGACATCGTGAAAACTATGGCAACCAACACTGTTCAATTTCAGAAAGATACGCAATCGAGCATAAAGAATCTTGAGACTCAAGTGAGTCAATTGGCCACCGCCATGAGTCAACTGGAAAGCATGAATAGTGGAAAGCTACCTTCCTAATCCGAAATAAATCCGAGGAATGTGAGCGCCATTACTTTGCGAAGTGAAAAATAGCTTGGAGAGCCTAACAAGCCCGAGCTAGAAGAAGGGAATATGAATAGTAAAGAAAACGCAGATAAAACATAAAAGAACGTGGCGAACAATGTACAACAGTCACACATTGGGACATCCAGTGTACCGCAGCACATTGGATCAGAAGAGCACATTGGGTCATCCAATGTGTCGAGTCCAAAATCATCCGTTGAGGTAAAAACTCCTATATCTAATTCTATTATTACTAACCTGTTGCCGTTTCCCTCTAGAATCAGAAAACCCGAACAGGAAAATAAGGAGAAATAGGTCCTCGATATTTTTCGGAAGGTGGAAACCAATATACCATTGATCGATACAATTGAGCAGATCCCAAGGTATGCGAAATTCCTCAAGGAATTATGTACCAACAAGCGAAAGTTGAAAGGCACCGAGAAAGTGCTTATGGGAGAAAATGTGTCTGCTATCTTCCAAAAGAAACTACCATCTAAGCTAAAGGACCCAGGTATATTTGTTGTTCCTTGTCAAATCGGGAATAGTCAAATTGAATGAGCCATGTTAGATTTAGGAGCTTCTATTAATGTAATGACACGATCTGTTTATGCTTCTTTAAATCTTGGTCTATTAAGGGAAACAGGAGTAGTTATTCAATTAGCCGGCCGCAATATTGCGTAGAGGATGTACTTGTGCAGATTCATGAACTTCTTTTCCCCACTGATTTTTATGTTTTGGAAATGAATGGCAGTCCACCGGATTCCATGCCGATTTTGTTAGGGAAGCCGTTCTTGAACACCTCCCAAACGAAGATAGACGTCTGAGAGGGCACTCTCACCATGGAATTTGATGGTCAAGTCATTAAATTTAATATTTATGAGTCTATGAAATTTCCGGATGATTCGACTTTTGTTTTTGCTATAAGTGCTATTGACCCTCTCGTCGAGGATATTTTTGAGTTGAATTGCAAGGACACATTGGAGACCGTGTTGGTAAGAAGCATGGGAGATGGTGAGGAAGAAAATTCTAAGGAAGTGAAAGATATCATAGCAGCGGTACAGGCTTTCGAGCCTTTGCCGCCCAGGTCTGTGGTTAACTTTATTGAATTACCTGAGTCTCACCAAAAGATACTTCCTGCCATTGTACAGGCACCTGAGCTTGAATTGAAATCACTTCCTGAGCATTTGAAGTAAGTCTATTTGGGAAAGAATTCCACATTGCCGGTAATCATTTCGGCACGATTAACTCAGACTCAAGAGAATGCTTTGATTATCGTCCTCCAGGACCATAAAGAAGCGATTGGATGGACGGTGGATGATATAAAAGGGATAATCCCCTCTGTGTGTATGCATCGTGTCCTTTTGGAGGAGAATTCGAAGCGCACTAGGGAAGCACAAAGGCGTTTGAATCCTCCAATGATGGAAGTTGTTAAAAAAGAGATCATAAAGCTTCTTGTTGTCGGGATAATTTTCCCAATTTCTGATAGCAAATACGTGAGCCCCACACAGGTAGTACCCAAGAAGTCTGGGGTAACAGTGGTCGAGAATTAGGAAGGTGAATTGGTTCCAACTCGAGTACAGACTGGGTAGCGGGTTTGCATAGATTATCGGAAGCTAAATTCCATGACCCGCAAATATCACTTCCCTCTACCATTTATTGATCAGTTGCTTGAGCGGCTTGCCGGGCATTCATTTTATTGTTTTTTGGACGGTTTTTCAGGTTACTTTCAGATAGCCATAGCACCGGAGGATCAGGAAAAGACGACGTTCACTTGCCCATTTGGAACGTCCGCTTATCGACAAATGTCGTTCGGACTCTGTAATGCTCCAGCCACATTCCAGCGATGTATGGTAAGTATATTTAGTGAATATATGGGTAGCATTATAGAAGTTTTTATGGATGATTTTAGTGTCTATGGGGATTCGTTTGAAATTTGCCTTGAGAACCTTGTCTTAATTTTGAAGAGATGTATAGAAACTAACCTTGTCCTTAATTGGGAGAAATGTCATTTTATGGTGGAACAGGGGATAGTTTTAGGACATATTATTTCTTCAAAGGGGATTGAAGTTGATAAATCTAAGATAGACCTTATTACTGCTTTGCCTTACCCCCGCGAGTGTGCGGGAAGTGCGTTATTTTCTTGGTCATGGAGGGTTTTATCGACGATTTATTAAAGACTTCTCCAAGATCGCTTCTCCTTTGTGCAAGCTGTTGCAGAAGGATGTAGAGTATGAGTTGACAGATGAGTGTAAAGCAGCTTTTGATAAACTCAAAGAGTCGTTGACGACACCACCCATAATCCAACCACCAAATTGGAACCTACCGTTCGAGACCATGTGTGACACGAGCGATTATGCGGTGGGAGCCGTGTTGGGGCAAAGAGTGGGTAGAGTAGCCCATGTGATCTATTACGCTTCAAGAACCCTCAACCCTGCTCAAGTGCACTACACTACACGGAGAAAGAACTTTTGGCTGTCGTTTTGCTTTAGAAAAATTTCGATCTTATTTATTGGGGACTAAAGTGATTGTTTATACTGACCATGCAGCGTTAAAATTTTTACGCACCAAAAAGGAAGCAAAACCTAGGTTGATTCGCTGGATCCTTCTCCTTCAAGAATTTGACTTGGAGATAAAGGATAAAAAGGGTGCCGAACACGCAGTAGCTGATCATCTCAGTCAGCTAACACACGATCAAAACAACCTGCACATTCTAGAGCAGTTCCCTGATGAACAGCTTTCTGCACTGTTCACACATCAGCAGGCTCAGAACACATCGGATCATCCAATGTGTGGCGAAACAGCACCTTGGTACGCTGATATTGTTAATTTTCTTGCTACTCACGTTTTTCCTACAGGAATGACGAAAGTCAAACGGGATAAACTTAAGAGTGATGCCAAGCATTATGTGTGAGACGATCCATATTTGTCGAAACACTGCGCTGATCAGGTAATTAGAAGGTGCGTACCCGAATCTTAGTTTCAATCTATATTAATCTTTTGTCATTCGTACGCGTGTGGTGGTCATTTCGGATCAAAACGAACATCCCATAAAATTTTGGAAAGTGGTTTCTTCTGGCCTTCCTTATTTAAGGATGCATATGTTTTTTGTAAGACCTGTGATAGTTGCCAAAGAACTGGCAACAATTCTCAAAGAAACGAGATGCCCCAAACCCCAATTATCATATGCGAAATCTTTGATACTTGGGGTATGGATTTCATGGGCCCCTTTCCGTCATCTTATGGGAATGTTTATATTTTACTCACCGTTGATTATGTCTCAAAATGGGTGGAGGCGAAGGCCACCTGGACTAACGATTCTAAAGTTGTGGCAGGTTTTGTGAAGGCTAAAATTTTTGCCAGGTTTAGAATCTTGAAAGCCATTATCAGCGATAGAGGAACACATTTTTACAATAGGACAGTGGAAGCCGTGCTGAAAAAGTGGTGTGTTGTACATAAAGTTTCCACTGCTTATCACCCTCAGACGAGCGGATAAGCCGAAACGTCTAATCGAGAAATTAAATTCATTCTAGAGAAAACGGTGCAGCCTAACCAAAAAGATTGGAGTTTGCGGCTCGACGATGCACTATGGGCATACCGGACCGCATATAAGACACCAATTGGAATGTCCCCGTACAGACTCGTCAATGGAAAATTGTGTCACTTGCCAGTGGAACTTGAGCACCGCACGTACTGGGCGATTAAGAAGTGTAACATGAATTTTCATGCAGCAGGTGTGCACCAAAAATTGCAATTGCAAGAACTCGAGGAGATCCGGAATGAAGCGTTTGAGAACGCGATGATTTATAAGGTGAAAACGAAAGCTTTTCACGATTCGAGAATCACTCGAAAGAATTTCGTCGTTGGTGAGAAAGTTCTACTCTATCACTCCAGGCTCAAACTATTTCTAGGTAAGTTGTGTTCGCGTTGGATTGGTCCATTTATTATTATTAATGTGTTTTCTCATGGCGCAGTGGAAATAAAGAGCGAAAAAACGAGCAAGATATTCAAGGAGAATGGATATTTTCTTAAGCCCTATTTTGAGGGTTTTCAAGAAGTTGAAGTGGAACAACAGCGAATCGAAGACCCTTCGACAAACTAATCAGGGAGTCCAGTTGAGCCAACGACATTAAAGAAAGGCGCTAATGGGAGGCAACCCATATTATTAATTTTTTTTTGTACATATTTATTTTCTAGTATTTATCATTATGTTAGTATTATCTTAAACTAGTAATCAATTTATTAATTAGCAAAAAAAAAAAAAAAATGGAGCTGCTGTGTGCGTGCGTAGAAGAATAAAAAGGGGGGTTAAATACTTAAACACTTCTAGAGCTATAAGCACTTTTTAGAGAAGTAATCAATAAGCACTTTTTTATTTTTCTTCTCTCTCCTCACTTCTAATTAATATGTGAAATCTTTCCTTCTCTCCCTACGCCACTATTGCTGCTGTTTTCTTTCCCCTTTTTGTTTTTTTAAAACAGGAAACCCTTCATCTTCCTGCTACAACAGCAGCACTGACGCACAACCTTCGCCACCATCAGCGCCACCGCACACTCCGCTCACCGCCGCCATCTTCCACGCAAGCCACCAGCATGAGCCGCTGCTACAGTCGCGACCTGTGTCGCTGGTCTAGTTTGCCGTCCCGCTGCGCGACGCCGTCGTGCGCCACCAGGCATCACCGCCGCCGTGTGTGTACCACTGTCCAGCGGCAGTCCCAGGCTGTTGCTTTTGAAATTTCATGCCCAAAACACCCTATATTGGACAGCCCTTGTCTGAATCAAAAAGGGGCCAGATTAAGCCCTAGTCCAATTTTGAAATCTGCCTCACTGGGAAGACGAATTTAGAATTGGGGACGAAACCAGTTTGAAAAAGGGTTGGTTGTAATTTTGTTTTTGAACAGTTGAAAAATGGCGCGAACCAGAGGAGGTCGTACGGGGGGTTCCGTGGATCGCACGCAAAGGCAATGAGGGGTGTTCAGAATGCCAAATCGACATAATATCCGACTCCACAGCCTCGCCTATGCCACTCGGTATCACCAGCTTGCTCGAAGGCATGTAAAACCGAACTCCTATCTTGATGATAGTTTACTTCGACAGTTGGGTCTATATGATGATATTATTAGATGTCTTGATGTTGTGGGATTGACGGGTTTGGTGACTGGAAATATGCCTGTTTATGAGGATTTAACATATGAGTTTCTGAGTTCATTGCTAGTTGAATATGAGGGTGATGGGTTGGTAAAATTTTGTTTAGATGGGCAGGGATATGAATGGAGTATGGATAGGTTTAGGGAAATGATAGGTTTGGTGCAGCCTGTTGACGATGTTGAGGTTCCTAATAGTGAGATTTGGGGGGAAATAACAAATATAGACAGCCCCTACGAGGCAAGGAGTGCACGTCCCAGTCATATTTGGAACCCTGTATTACGGTATATTCATAGGTTGTTGGCCTCAACTATTTTTAGACGGGGGACGAATAAAAATGTGGTAGAAAGTGTTGAACTGAGAGTGATGTGGGCAATGTTGCACGGAAAGAGCATATTTGTGGCTCCTTTAATTTTACGCCATATGGAGCAACGTGGTTGAGACGAAAGGAGAGATTTATGTAGGGGGAATTATTACCGCTATAGCTAGAGCTGCAGGGGTAGATGTTGACAACCGAGTTCCGAGTGACAATGCTGAGAAACTAGATATTTTGAAAATTCAGAAAATGCAGTTGTTGACGACTGACAAGGACAGGTTTATGTGGAAAATTTCGGAGGAAGAAACCATCGCCCTTCCCAATCCGGAGTTCACTACTCCATGGGACGAACTGAACTTAAAAATGCAATATGACTCGTTTTCGAAGTTTCCCGACCATCTTCCGATCGACCAAGCTGGGTCGATCCCCGTTCCACAGCCCGACCATGAGCTGAGCATCCAGGAGCAGTTAGATCGCATTCGGGCGGATCAGCTGATACTTTCTCGGAAAATAGACGAGTTCCTTCATCTATTGAGGGCGCAGCAGCTTCTGACTCCTTGATCCGGTGACTTCCTTCCTTTACTTTATTCTTATTTGTCATTGTTTGTCATTGTTTGCTTGCATATGCATGTGATTCAGTTTGGGAGGGGGGGGGGGGTTAATTACTAGCCGAGACAGTTGTATATATTTGATTAGATGCTTTAGAGTTTCATTGTAAATTTCATGTTATGATTGTTGCTGCTGTATAATTGCTGCGTTATTTTACTAGTCCAAAGAAAAAAAGAAAAAAATAGAGAAATAAAGGGGTGGTCTTCGATGCAAAGTCTAATCCAATGGTCCGACTAGTTCTTGTCTTGTTAAGTATAGTATAGTTATACAAAAAAAAAAAAAAATTGTGAGAAAAGATGGTGAGGGGTTGAATCAGCTGCCTGCTCGTAGGGGTTCGGATGTGAAAATCAAATAAAAGAAAAAATTGCAAATCAATAATTGCACACGGACTAACCTACGAGTGGTGTGGAGCTGCCGACCTCACCCACAAAGAAAAAAAGAAAAAAAAAAGAAAAAAATGGAGAAATAAAGGGGTGGTCCTCGATGCGAAGTCTAATCCAATTGTCCGACTAGTTCTTGTCTTGTTAAGTATAGTATAGTTTTATAAAAAAAAAAAAGAGATAAAAAAAAGAAGCATGCTTGACGAAATTGTGTTTGAATTGCGAAAAGTTTGGACGGCGATGCCCTTTTCACCGAAAAAGTTTAGTGGGGAGTTTGATTTCAGTCCGGAATTTTGTGTGTTCTAAAAAGAAAGTTTGTACTTCTTCCTATCAAGTGATGAAAACCCTAAAGTGTGATTGGTAGGTGTCTGAGCGAGTGATAACCTTATTTGATTCCCCTAAATTATTTTTGTGCTAAATTGCTTGAAGACAAGTAATGATTTAAGTTTGGGGGGATTTGATAAGTAGAAAAATGTGCATTATTTATATTGATAGGAATGTGATTTTATTGCATTTTATTTGTGATGCATGGTTATTTTTCTACTTATCTGCACATTTCAGTCAAATACTCAAAAATTGTGTTTATTGTGAAATTGTAGTAAAATTGGAGTAACTTTGGATCAATTGGATTGGATCAACAAGTGAAGGAAGAATTGGGCCGGAGTGAGCCTAGTTAAAAGAGAAGAAAGTCGGTATAATTAGGAGAAAGGCTGATGGGCCTAAGAATGGAAGAAAGGGTCCAACAGGGCCATTATGATTTAATCTGATTTATTTAAGGAGTTGACTTTAGGTTAGTATGTTTTGTTAGGGGCAGAAGTCCACTTGAAAGCGTGGACTTGGAGTATTGATTTATTAAGGAACAAGGTTTGATGTTGGATGGAGAAGGCCATTGGGCCACATAATTTAAAAGAGGCGATGGCCCATTATCTCATGGGTTCGTTTCGGAAAAGGTGCAGGATTGTTTATGAAAGAAAAGAGGGCATCGTAGAAAGAAGCCAAGCCTCTAGGAAGAGATTTCGAGCGTGGAACAGAGAGCGAGAGTCCGAGACGCGTTTTTCGACATTCATTTGATTCTTTTAATTCCGTTTGTTTTAATTATGTTTTGTTTTTATCAGATTTTAGATAATAGTTTAATTATGAGTAGCTAATATATTTTATACTAGTTTGAAGGGATGTTGAACCCTATTCGTTTTTATGATTAATTGAGCGTAGTTAAATTCTGATTTATTATTTCGCAACTTATTTGTGTTACTTATTCTTATGACCCATGATTGATTGATTGCTTGATTTGATAGGGCTCGTCGAATTAGGTTATTAATTCATCACTGCTAGGTTATAAAATTATGATCCGTAATTGTTATAATTTTATAATTGCAAGTAGCAATAACGATTAATTCGTTAGGGTTAACATAAATCTAGGTCATCCGGATCGAGCGTATGTATTTGGAGTCTAGTATGACTTATTATCCTAATTATTAATGTGTTTAATGAATTAAACCTAGGGAGCTTGTTTTAGGCTGTTCAATTAATAAGGTTAGCTAATGATCTTATCTTAGTTAACTAATCTTAAGGGATAATTCGGGCCGACAGAGCTTGTTGTCGGTCTAGGGTTAGAAGGTTGTGGATAAATAATCAGGTTTAATTAGTTATTTAATTTATATACGAATAGGGGGATACTGAACTGAGAACTAGTATTATTTTGATATGAATTTAAGTCAGGTTAGTATTGCTTAATTGAGTCTTTGAGGTTTTTAGCTTTATAATTGTTTATTTGTTTAGTTTAGTAAGTAGATTATTAAAACTCAAAACCCCCTTTTATTTCCTTTTGTTGTTAATTATTAATATTAAAGGCATAATTAATTCATCCGCTCCTTGTGGGATTCGACCCTTGCTTATTGCTACTACTAGTTAATAGAGGTAGAGAAGGTAGTTAATTTGACGTGCCTCGACAGCGCGGTCAAATTTTGCTACAAGGTTTGGCTGGTTGTAAAAGGGTTTGAGTAATGATATGGTATTGATTATACGACGTGTTGACTCCTGTTATGAAATTAATTACTATTCGCATGGTTATTGCAAAAAACTTGTTGTTACATAAGATCGATGTAAAAACGACATTCTTTCATGGTGACTTGGAGGAGGACTTATACATGACACATCTAGAGGGATTCATGACCAAAGAAAAGGAATGACATGTGTGCAAGTTGAAGAAGAGCTTGTATGGATTTAAGCAAGCTCCAAAGTAGTGGTACAAGAAGTTTGACAATTTCATGCTCGAAATTGGATACAGTAGATGCTACGCTGACCGCTGCTGTTACTACAAGAGGTTTGACAAAAGCTACCTCACCCTATTGTTATATGTTGATGATATGTTGATTATAGGAGCTGATCTAAATGATATGGATAAGCTGAAGAAGCAATTGTCTGAGCGATTCTCCATGAAGGATCTTGGAGAGGCAAAGCGGATTTTGGGTATGAGATTCGAGAGGAAGAAAACAACAGGAAAATTGTATCTTTCTCAGGCATATTACATTCAAAAGGTCCTGAAAATATTTACATAGAGGATTCGAAGCCTGTGAATATCCCGTGGGGGGTCATTTCAAGCTTTCGAAGAAGAAGTCGCCAAGTACCAAAGAGGAACATGCCCAAATGAAAAAGGTTCTCTATACTTCAGCAATTGGTAGCATCATGTATGCTATGGTGTGTAAAAGACCAGATATTGCGCATACAGAGGGAGTAGCGAGCCGGTTCATGGGTGATCTGGGAAAGCAACATTAGGAAGTTGTGAAATGGATTTTGTGATACTTGAGAGGTACCACGGACAAGGCTTTATGTTTCAATGGTAAGAGCGTCGAGCTGTTGGTTATGTTGATGCAGACTTAGTGTCAAATGATCTTGATGGGAGAAGAAGTACTACCAGGTACATATTTACTTATGGTGGTACTGCTATTTCTTGGACTTCTAAGCTGCAAAAAGTTGTTGCTCTATCCACCATGGAAGCGAGTATGTAGCCGTGACTGAAGCGAGTAAGGAGATGGTATGGTTGCAAAAAAATTTGGGTGAACTTGGGAAGGGCATAAGAATAGTACTCTCTACAGTGACGGTCAAAGTGTTATTTCTTAGCAAATAATCCGGCATTTTACTCAAGGACGAAGCATGTTGAGTTGAAGTTTCACTACATTCGTCACCTATTGGAGAAGAAGATCTTGCAATTCATGAAGATACTTGAAAGTGAGAATCCAGTGGACATATTTACTAAGGTGTTGACCTTAAAGAAATTGAAGTTATGCATAATTTCAATTGGCCTTAGAACTTGAAGATGATAGGCGATGCTAAGCGGATACGGGGTGGAGAACAAGAAGTTATGGTTATTTGGGAGTTCAGTCTCCAATTAGGAGATTGTTGGAGTATGGAACCTGAAGGTACAATAGTTTAGCATGACAGTGGCGATCTACCAAATTTGTGGGCCGTCCATACAGTCCAATTTTAGGCCCAGTTGCGTAAGCCCTAGTGTCTTTCTCGAACACATCACCGGCGGGCTTCTTGGTTTGTGACTGCGGTTTGAGGCCTGTTCTCCAAACATCCAAGAAAGAGGAATTGTTTGGCCACAGATTTTATGGGTGTCGTAATTGGAAGGTTAGTTTTGTTGAAATAGTAACTGGTATAAAAATTTGTTTACATTGTACGAAATTAAGTTTGATTTGTCAATGTAAAACCGATTTGGGATTCTAATTGTTGTTTTATGCTGTTAAACCCTTCAATGGCAGAGGGGTGGTTGCTTATTTTTTGAGTGGGTCGACGTTCCCAACAATGTTGGGTCTAGTTCAGGAGCTGTTGGTTTGCACGCCGAATTGATGGCACTGTCGGGTAGGCTTGATGCTATGCAACAAAAACTGGATAAAATTAGCAGAAAAATCAAGCTTGTGAAGCTTATTTCGACAGTCACTTGGGTTCTTTTGTTGGCCATGCTGATCAGTTGCTGGAAAAAAATCTGAGCAGCTTGGAAAATGTGTAGCTGCCATGTTTAGAGTAATTAAATGGTTCATTTGCAATCTTCTGAGTTATATAAGAGCTTATTTTAAGTGGTTGTGATGTAATCTGTTTGTTTAGTCTTGTATTGTATTTGCTTGTTAATGTAAAAGTGTAATTGCTATGTAATTGGAGGATGTATTTGCTATGTATTTGGAGCACCTTTTTCTATGTATTTGGGATATATTGCTTCAATTGAGTATGGAAAATGATTGGGATATCCACTTTAAACGTTTGTTGTTTTTTTAACTAATGTTTTGAATAACAAAAAAAATTGCAATAGAAAGCGGAATTGCAATAATTACAAGCACTACTTGAATTACTTGAATGGCAGTTTACATCCCACATGTACATAATATGCAACAATTCAACTTGTAATCCTACTTTTAGCAACCCTACAGAAGTTCCTTAAACTTGTCTTCACCAAAATGATGGCAGCTAGCCTAACCCATACTTCAAAAGTGACACATCAAAAGCAATCACTGTCCAATGTTGCCAACAAGTTCTAAATTGTTACATATTGGTCTGCCACAAAATAACAAAAGATTGAAAATATGCTACACCACAAACTATCACATGAGATTGCAGCCAGGGGGCACCCCAGCTGTGAAAGGAACATTACTCCCCGATGCAAATTCTTTCATCACCGAGAGGTGGATGTTTTGTAGTATATTGGCTTCTTCTTCTATGCTCCCCTGAAGATCATCACAGATATTCGCGGCCTCCGGCAGCTCCGCTGGATAGCCACCTACTACTCATGTTCCTGACATTGAATGTCGGTGCGCATGTGTGATTTGGTATGCAAGTGGTAACAACAAAGGATGTTTCACCGGGCCTCCTCAACGCGTTTAGTCTAAATCCACAGTTCTCATCGTCACAAATAGCATAAATACGATGCTTGTCTGATTTCTTGAAGCTGACCGACCGCTTCTCTATGATGGCATGAGTGTCAACCATATCTCTGAATTCCTTTTTCGTGCTAAAGACCATGCCCAACACAAGTGTAGGTGACCTCCGGTAGTCCGGTCTCCATCCAGGTGCCATTGCGTCCGGATTGTCATCATCGGACTCATGGATACTACGGAAATCATCCTCACTTATACACATGTCATCTTCACCGAGTGGATCAAGCTGCCCAGATTCGTCCCCGCCACTACCACCCACATCGTTACGAATTCCAGCCCATTCAGCGTCTTTGTCCGTGAATTTTTCAAAATCTTGATCATCCTTGGCTTCTCCCTCATCTTCAATCTCTTCATAGTCGCTGTCCCTGCACTCATCATCGTCTCCTTCATCGTCGTCAACATCTATCACGTCCACTAGTCGCTTACCCCTCCTAACTTCATCCCTCTTTTTTTTAGCCCTCTACTTCTTACTACTTCCCTCAATCTCAGATTCAACAACTAGCTCCTCAATAACCACATCATGTAAACCGGTGTCTTCACCCTCCTTATTACCTATAGAAGTATTTTCTGAATACAAGTGGACCTCCCTACTAAAATTGGCATCTTTAAGCAATAGTTGCAGCTCAATATCATTTGTTAACGGAGTGAAATACTTATCGTATTGACCCCTACCCCACAACAATGGCTCCTTACACTTCTCCAGATGAGCAATAAACTTAATTAGATCCTTCAACGTATACCTATTAGCCTCAACATAATCAAACTTCACCACTTCGCCTCCAATATAGGCCCCTTCCCAATTCTCGACTATTCCCCCATAGCTAATGGAGAATGTGTACAATTCATGGTTAGGTCCTGTCACAAGTAAATAAAGACACCATAAACCACAAATTGACAATAACAAATAATGGAAGATGAAGGGCAAGTGTGTAATACCAAAAAAACCCTCAACCCGCAATAAAAAAATCCAACATATGGGCATACTGACAAGAAATTTTGACCAAAAGACAATTGTCACCCATTATTTTTTCAGAAATTGAACTAAATGCTGGCTGGGACCACACCCAACAACATCACAAAAGCAGACAAAAACCATCCCCCACAAAAGAGCATAACAGAATAAAAAAACCCTTTCCCTTGGACACTAAACAACATCTTCACCCTATTCGAAACATGTTGTCGTCTAAACTGAATAAAAAATAGAATCGAAAGACCCCACACATGACAATTTCAGTTTGCTGTCCCCCACTCCAAAATCTCTAAATAAAATAGCCCTAAACCCTAAATTACCACAACTAAACTTTCGAATAAAGCTCAATAAATCTGAGAGTATAATACACGAAGCTCAATAATCAAACATAATCCAAAAAACCCTAAACATGTCGAAGGTGAACTTACCATAATCGGGGCAAGGAGCATCGTTTTTGGTTCGATCTCGACAGAGCATCCTCTTTTAGAAATCGCGATTTTGGCGAAGATGTTGATTGTGTATAGGTAGGGTGTTGAGCGTGACCAAATTGGTCGCCGTTTTTCTAGGAGTTGTGTTTAGCTAGAGAAACCGCAAAATTGCAATTAGGGAGGAGGAAGTGAGTTCAGCCCTAATTTGGGCATGTGCCTAGCACATGGTGTAGTTTTCCCTCTTAAAAAATCCACGTCAATTACCACGTGTACAAAAATCTAGACCACATCAGCAGACCCACGCCACCTCAACAGGTTACCTGCTGGGTTACAGGCGATTGCCGGTAGCGGGGCATTTTTATCAACATTTTTTAAGTTACAGGGTAATTTTTTAAATGGCGTAAGTTACAGGGTAATTTTTTAATTACGCAAAAGTTAAAAGGCATTTTTATCAATTTTCCCTGTTATTATAATCTCCCATTATATATTGTATCTGAAAAACATAGTGAAAATTTCTGGCTTGGCATCACCCTCTGGCATAGTTACACCCCGTAATGAACTAGGTCAACAATTTCGTGTTTTATTTTCTTTGATTTCGCTACACATCCTATGACACGACATTTTTGGCATGGGCTATTTTTTTTTTTTAAGGAGGAGCACCTATATCTTGGCGGACTAAAAAACAGTCAGGTGTTTCTCGTTCCTCAGCAGAGGCAGAATATAGAGCTACGGCAACATTTGTTAGTGAATCTTATGACTACGGTGACCACTCAAAGATATGATGCACCTCAACTCACAACGACTTCACTTTTTTGTGATAATGAAGCGGCTCATCACATTGAAAATAATCTAGTTTTTTCACGAATACAAGAAGCATGTGGAGATAGATTGCTATTTTTTTGTAAGCTTGTCGAATCCAATAAAATCTTACCGTGCAAAAGTTCCACGGAGCATCAAGTTGCTGGTTTATTCACCAAAACCGTGGGAGCAACCCGCTTTTATTTTCTCGTTGACAAGTTGGGTGTTCCTAACCTTCACGCTCCAACTCGAGGGGGAGACAAGGTTTGATATCCCCATTATATTTTTTCTTATTTATTTATTTATTGTGATCTTGTAAAATTAGTTAGGTAATATTTACACTAATTAGCTAGTATAATTAGTACGTGTTGTATCCGCAACTTGTATATATATGTATCCCAAAACTCTGGTGATTGTAAATATTCCGAACTTATATATTTCTGCGTGTGCGACTTTTTACAAGGCATGTGATAATGCGCAATCCGGTAACCACACAATTAAACAAGAATCTACGTCAACAATATAAGAACACACAAGAATTACGTGGTTCGATCCGGAGATCTACGTCCACGGGCAGAAAACGGCAATCGCCGAGGTGTTTCTCTTTACTAGAACGCGGAGTTTACAGTGCGTATTACAGAATGCAAAATGCGAACCCTCATTCCGAGTTCTTTTCACCTATTTATCCTACTAAATCAAAACCCTAACTAACTCCCTATAATCTTGCCCACCAAATCTGCATAGCAGTTGGGAAAAGATCATGGCCTTGATTTGTGGAGCAGACTTGATTCGCGTGTTGCTGGGCTTGCTGGGCCTGGGAGCTTGCTGGGCCTGGGCCGGTAAGTGGGCTCAGGTATCAACCCGACCCGAAGTGACCGGGTTATCCCTATCAGATGCCCCTCCCCCCCCAGCCGAAGCGAGGAGGGAGCTTCGGTTGTCACCGGAGTGGTACGGTAAGCAGGAAGAACCGGGGTCTCTGGCGGGCTGGAGTGTTTATGCAGGACTGAGTCTATCCGCGTCCCTGGGACTCTGCGAAGCGGTCAATGGACACAGTGCTGAGCTGGGCCGAAGTACGCGGGGCATATAGCGAGATATCGAATTCCCCAGAAACCAAAAACGTGTTGGAAGGATATGTCAGTCTGGCCGAGGTGGAGGGTACACCGGAGTGAGTATTTCGGCCGAAATAGTAGGAGCACCGGAGTGTGGTTATTCGATCGAGGTGGAAGGTACACCGGAGTGCATCTTGAATCTTCCTGAAGAAGGGTGAGGCTGATGTGATTGGCGGCGCCATAATGAGAGAGAGAGTCGTGAAGTGACACGCTCTGCGAGTTCCAAGACAGCTGTTCCCCACGCGCCTCGGTAACTGTGAAGTGCGTGGAGATCACGCATGAATCCCCATCACTGAATTTGAATAGGCTGCATCAGAGCCGTCGGTTTTTTGCATGTATATTGGGAATAACTGCACAGTAACTTTTCATCTTCTTCATTGCAATTCATCTGTTTAGAAAGCGGGAAAAAGAGGAAACCTGCATTTGCGATTCATCAGAGATCAAAAATTTCTCAAATCAACCCTTTCGAGTTCAAACCAAGTAAGTATGTCTTCCTCTCCATCTTCGTCATCTTCTGGCTCGATCGAAGAATTAGGGACATCGAATGCCCCGTTAGATATCCCCCCCCTATCATACATCATTCCGGAGAGGGATGATGTTAGAACAATAGACATAGTTGATGGCTTAGAGTGTAACGTTATGATGGTATCGTTTTATGAATGCCCGGTGGAAAATCTTGAGGTGTCCTCTATAGCGTTACGGATGTCGCGGGAACAACTTGAGAGGGAACTCCCATCATTTTATCTTCCCTTCGACCTTGAGTATATAATTCCTACCCCCGAGGATAGGGCCTGTTGCCCACCGCAGGGGTTTATGACCATGTATATCGACCCCCTTAGAGTAGGATTGAGATTGCCGTTGTGGGACGTAGTCATTGAGTTGTTAAAATTCTACGGCATCGCTCTCTGCCAGTTAGCGCCGAACGCGGTGAGGCAGTTGGTAGGATTCACTGTAGTCTGTAAACAGGCCGGATTAAAGCCGACGGTAGAGCTCTTTAGGTTTTTCTTCCAGCTTAAAAACTTCGGGAAGTCCAAGGGGTGGTATTCCTTTAGTCCCCGAGCCCGAGGAGGGTTCAAGGTTCAGAACCCGAGCAAAGTAGAGGGGTGGAAGGAGAAGTTCATCTTCGTTAGGAATAAAATAGCACTCCCGAAGTGGAGGATTGACGAGGTGCTTGATACCGCCCCCGTGGAGAGCCCGGGGGCCGAAGTGGAGCATACGTTCCGGACAGTAGGGACTTTTAAAACCCTCTGCTCCGAGGAGGAGTTGGAGAAGGCAGGATTGAGCCTGTACTATGCGGGAAATGGGGGCACCGAAGAGGGTAGGAGTTTTGTCGTTCTTTGATTTTTTGAAGTTGTCATTTTGCGCAGAACTAACCATAGACTTTATATGCAGTGGGACGCTTCGGAAAGCAACCAGCAGCAGGAAGCCCCGCTAAGACTGCAGCGGCGAAGAAGAAAGGGAAAGCCGCTGAGGTGTCTCCCCGGGGGGAGATGCCACCCAGTGCACGACCGTCGACGGAGTCGGAGGAACGGGTGACGCCGGCGGGGTCTCCGGCCGTAGCAAAGAAGAGGCCGGGGCCTGCTGGGACTCCGCAGGCACCATCCAAAAGACCCCGGGTTGGGGCGAGTACGGAGGTAACATTCAAAAACGCTGACCATTACTTTAACTTACGCGAGGTGTATTGTTGAGGTCTGAGCCATATGTCACGTTGTGTTTAACTTATCCAGGGAGGGCAGGCGTCCCCCAGCAGTCTGGGATTTGACGGCGCGGACGCCGAGAAGATTCTGCGGCTGGCCAAAGGAATCATAGAGGTCGGCCTGAAGAGCGAGGTGAAGGCCAGGGAAGGGCTAGCTGCAACAGCGCGGGATCTTCGCGCACGAAACGATAAGCTGGCGTATGACCTAACCGAGGCACGCAAGAGAGCTGCCATGGTGGAGACCGAGGTCGCGCGTCTGCGCGGGGTGGACGCAGAGAACCACGCTCTCCGCGGTGAGCTGATGCAGCTGCGAGCGGACATGGAAATGAGGGAAGCGGCCGTGGTCGAAGGGCAGGGAGCCTTGCTAAGGGCCTTCGCTGATAAACTGTTCAAAACCACGACTTTCCTCGATTTTCAGATGAAGTTTGTGGCCATCGGGATAAAGCCACACGGGCCTTGGTGCTGGAAGAGGTGAAGGAGGCGTACCCGAATGTGGACATCAGTCGTCCAGAATTCAGGTATGACCCTGAGGCGGCTGCCGAGGTGGAAAAGGCTTATTACGCCTCTTTAGCGGAGCTGCCAGAATGGCCCCTGGTGAAGGTACTCGGGGAAAAGAAGCAGCTTCTGACTGCCGCGGAAGTGGCCAGCTGTGAAGTGGACCAGGACGAAGAGTTCCTGGCATTCAGCCGCTGTGAACTGGCCACTGCACCCCCGAGCATCGAGCCCCCCCCACAGATGGAGGTCGAAGTCCCCGCCACGACTGAGGCCGTCGTAGCTGCCGAAGGAGAAGAAGCCGAAGTGTCTGAGGGCCGGCGAGAGGAGTTGCCCGAAGAGACTGAGGCAATTGAGCGAGAGGTCAGTCGATCCCCGCAAATTTAAACTTGTAAATTTGTAGAAATGTTAGGGGTGATGTACTGGAACAGTTGTACTCTTGCAATTTGAAATACAATTCCCTTTTCTTGGACTTCTTGCCTTCTGTTTACTTGTATGGTCAATTTATGTTTGTTGCCGAACTGTATTCAATTTTGCATGCCTGAGAGTAATCGATCTGATTGACTCTTATCATTTGTCTAGAACACCGCGGAGCTGCACGAAACAATAAAAAAGCTAATGGAATCACTTGAGTGGTTCCGCGGAGAGAAGAATCGTCTGGAAATGCACGTAGTGCCCAAGTTGAAGAAGCAGATTGTCTCGGTGGAGAAGAAGGTGGTCGAGGCCAATGAAAGAGCCAAAGACTTCGAAATGAAGTATCGAACCACAGCTGCCGAGATGAGCCGCGTCCGCGTTCACCATAAGGAGTATGAGCGGATTCTGTCCGAGTTCGGTCTTCTAACTTTTGAAGAAGTAGAAGAGCGGACCGTTGAAATCCAAAGTGACATCGCGGCGTTGATGTCGAGGAGCTCGGTCGAGTCCGCGGAGCTCGTGAGGAAAAGAGAAGTCCTGGAACTGCTGCTCAGTATGTACGAAGGGTTGAAGGGCCGAATCAGGCGAAGGCCTTCTGCTGATGAGTTCATCGCGAGCACCAGTCGGGACCGAAGTGCGCAGAAAGCTCCTCGGAAGGACAGGAAG
This sequence comes from Ajuga chamaepitys, assembly GCA_958295605.1. Taxonomy (NCBI): domain Eukaryota; kingdom Viridiplantae; phylum Streptophyta; class Magnoliopsida; order Lamiales; family Lamiaceae; genus Ajuga; species Ajuga chamaepitys. The sequence goes on along the minus strand of OY282500.1, from coordinate 8,097,011 downwards.
ACCAAAGGCAAGAAGAAACCCTCCGAGCAGAGCAAAGGCATAGTCATCCGAGGGCCAACTCCGGTGACCACAGTTGAAGAAGAACCCCCGGTGGTTGCTGAGGAGGTGGTCGAGGAGCTGGCCCGGGAAATCGAGGTGATGGCTCCGGCCGAGTGGGACCCTGAGCAGTGGGCTCAAACATCGAGGTCGGCCCCACAGTCCAGCAACCGAGCACAGTCCAGAGATGAAGCCCCTAGGCCAGTGCCCAGAGAAAGTCCTCGGCGGAGGGAGACTCGAAGGGATGACCGAGCCGGAGCCCGAGGGGGTAACAGAGCCGGAGCCCGAGGTCGAGGATTTCCAAGATACCGGAGGACCCAACGCAGACCGAGGAGCGGGTCCCAGCGCCGGAGCGCTGAATATTGGCTCGGGGGCCGTAGGCAGTAGCTTTTGTATTTGTTGTCTTTGTTGTTGTTTTTGTTTTTTTTTTTTTTTTTATGTTTGTAGTCTTATGTAAAAAAACCATTTGATTTGAATACTCAGAAGATAATAATAAAACTGTTGTAACGTGTACAACCTGGTGTAATTAAAGTAACAGGTTACAAATCACTTTAATCGGGTGTTCGGGAACATGATAGAAAACTTGTTAAGTGTTTTAAGTAGGTGTTCGGGAACACGGTATGGATAAATCCAATCTCCCTGGACGGATCAGGCGGGAGTAAAAACTCCCCGGAACATTTCTCCGGTTAAACAGACGAGAAAGTTATGTGAGTCCGGGGACTAACATGCAAACCTCCTCGGACGGACCGAGAGAGAGGTTTAATTGTCCGGAGACTAATAATGATAGTATGATTGTGTTAGGGCGTCCCCGTAACGTAAAGAATAACACAGTAAGTTATGTAAGCAAAGAATTTTTATTCAATGATAAGTCCCGGAGCAAACTCAAAAGTACAAAGTGAAATAACAACTATAAAGGAAATTAAAGGAAAGATAGTACTTGCGATGTGGCCTTCACAGATAGAAACGCCTCAAATTTGTGACGTGCCAACTTCGGGGGATCGGGGTCCCGTTGATATGTTCAAGCTGATAGGATCCAGAGTCATGTACAGCAACGATTCGGTAGGGGCCTTCCCAAGAAGCATGTAGTTTGCCCTCGGGGGCAGCTTTGCTGGCCGAGTTGAGCCGAAGGACTAAGTCCCCGACATTGAACTGTGTACCTCGAACCCGGAGGTTATAATACTGGGCAGCTCGCTGTTTGCACTTAGCCTGCTGAATGAACGATTGTTCCCGGCGATTCTCAAGCTCATCCAAATTTGCGCGAAGAGCCTCGTCATTATCATCCGGAACTAATGTGAGGAGGCGAGGACTCGACACACTGATTTCAGCGGGGATAACGGCCTCGGAGCCGTAAGTAAGGCTGTAAGGAGTCTCCCCGGTGGAGGTGTGCGGCGTTGTACGAATAGCCCATAAGACTTGTGGAAGGTTTTCAGCCCAAAGACCTTTGGCACTATCCAGGCGCTTCTTTATTCCCGTGAGAAGGGTCCGATTGGTGACCTCAACCTGCCCGTTTGCTTGAGGGTGAGCAACCGAAGTGAAAATCTGTTTGATGTGGAGTTCTTCACACCATGAGCGGAATGGATCATTGGCAAACTGTTTACCATTGTCCGAGATAATAGTGCTCGGGATGCCGAAGCGGCAAACGATATTGCGCCATACAAATTTCAAAATATTCTGACCGGTAATAGCGGTAAGTGGTTCGGCTTCGACCCACTTAGTGAAGTAGTCTACGGCAACGACCAAGAACTTCAACCCTCCCGGAGCCACGGGGAAGGGTCCAACAATATCAATACCCCACTGAATAAATGGCCACGCACTCTGGATTCCCGTGAGTTCGGTTTGTGGCAGATGCTTTACACGGGAGTGTAGTTGGCACTTGCTGCATTTGGACACTAAGTCATGAGCATCGTTGAACAGGGTAGGCCAATAGTATCCCCAGCGGAGAACTTTCTTTGCTAAAGTCCAAGAACCGATATGGCTTGCGCAGGCCCCTTCGTGGACCTCCCGCAGAACTTGAATGGCCTCGGCAGGGGCGAGGCACCGGAGATTCGGTTGTAGGTACGATTGTCGATATAGAACTCCATTATGAAGGGAGTATTTGGGGGCTTTGAGCACAACTTGCCGAGCTCGTAGCTTGTCAGTGGGCAGAATCCCATCTCGGAGATACTGAATGATCGGAGTCATCCAGTTCGGATCATTGTCGGTCAGTACCGAAACTGTAGCCTCATGAATTGCTGGATGGGGGAGGTCTTCGACCATGATATCCGGAGATATATTAGTTTGGACCGCGGAGGCCAACTTGCTGAGTGCGTCTGCCCTGGAATTTTGAGCACGCGGGATTTTCTGGACAATAACTGCATCAAAAGTTGACATGAGTTTGAGTGCTAGAGAGCGATACCTGACCATTGTTTCTTCCTTTGCGACATAAGTCCCCTGAATTTGCTTAGACACGATCTCGGAGTCCGTGAAGAGCTCTAGGTGACGAACACCTAAAGATTGAGCGAGCCGGAGCCCGGCGAGGACTGCCTCGTATTCCGCTTCATTGTTAGTCACTTTAAATTTGAATCTGATGACATATTTAAACTCAACCTCCTCGGGGTCGATGAGAAGCAGTCCGGCGCCACTTCCTCGGACCGTGGATGCTCCATCCACGAATAGTTGCCACTTTCGGGGTGAAGGAGCGAGTGTGACGTGGATATCATTGTCTGCGGGGGACTCATGATTGTCTGCCGGGGCTTCGGCCAGGAAGTCGGCAAGTGCTTGACCCTTAATTGCTCGACGGGGGAGAAATTGGATATCATATTCGCCCAACTCAATGGCCCATTTGGCGAGGCGCCCAGACACCTCGTGTTTCACAAGGATTTGGCGTATAGGGTGATTAGTCAAGACTCGTATTTCACGTCCTTGGAAGTATGGCCGAAGACGCCGGGCTGCCATAACAAGGGCCAAGGCGGTTTTTTCTAGAACGGAATATCGCGTCTCAGCTCCATGAAGCACCCGGCTTGCAAAATACACGGGGTGTTGAACCCCCTCCACTTCTCGCACAAGAGCGGCGCTAACAGCCTCCTCGGCGGAAGCCAGATATAAGTACAGCGGCTCTCCGGGGAGAGGAACTGACAAGGTAGGCAGCTGTTGTATATGACGTTTCAAGGCCTCGAAAGCTTCGGTGCACTCCGGAGTCCACTCAAAGGACTTCGCTTGCCTCAGGATTCTAAAAAATGGGAGCTGGCGCTCTGCTACTTTCGATAAGAATCTGTTTAATGCCGCCAAACCACCTGTGAGGCGTTGAACTTCCCTGAATGGTTTTGGTGGCTGCAGATCTAATACATCACGGAGTTTAGCCGGATTGGCCTGCAGGCCGTTTTGTGAAACCATGTACCCGAGAAACTTCCCGGAGCCAACACCGAAGGTGCATTTTGCTGGATTGAGTCGCAAGTTATAGCGCCGCAGGGTGCGCAATGTTTCGGCAATGTCCTGCACACATGAACGATGGGAGGAGCTTTTGATGACCAAGTCATCGACGTAGACCTCAACATTACGACCTATCTGGTCGTGGAAGACGGAGTCCATTAGACGCTGATAGGTGGCTCCAGCATTCTTAAGCCCGAAGGGCAATTTCTTAAAAGCGAAGCACCCAAAGGCAGTGATAAACGCCGTTTTGAGGGCATCCTGTGGATCCATAAAAATCTGGTGGTAGCCCTTGTACAGATCTAAGAAACAAAGTGCCACGTACCCCGTAATGGCTTCGGCCTTTTGGTCGATGGAGGGCAGAGGATAGCAGTCTTTCGGACAGTGCTTATTGAGATCGGAAAAATCAACACACATCCGCCATGCCCCACTGGTTTTCGTTACCATTACCGGGTTGGATAACCAAGAGGGGTAGAATACCTCGAACAAGATGTCCGCATCTAGGAGTTGTTTCACCTCAACTCGAATAGCTTCATTTCGCTTCGGAGCGAATTTTCTCTGCTTTTGTTGGATTGGCTTTACGCTGGGATCAATGTTCAGCTTATGAGTAATCACTTCGGGTGAAACTCCGGGCATATCCAGAGGAGACCATGCAAAAACATCGGAATATTCTCGCAGGGTCTGAATAATGGCCTGATGTAGTCATGGCACATCCACAGCGCCTACAGTTACAGTCCGCTCCGGCTTGGACGGATCAAGCGGTACTCGAGCGGTGGCATCCCCCAACGGGGCACAGTCCCGAGGTTCCCTAACCGGGGAGGTTACCAGGAGCTGCTGTTTGGGAGGAACCTTAGCAGTCTTTTTGAGTGCTACGTACATACACTCTTTCGAAACTCGCTGACTTCCGCGGATAGCCACTTCACCATGCGAAGTGGGAAACTTGAGCTCGAGGTGATACGTGGAGCATATGGCTTTTGCCGGGGTGAGCCAGTCCCGGCCCAATATCATGTTATATGGTGATGGAGAATTCACCACGTAAAAGTCCACGAAGATAGTTTTTATCCTCGGATAAGTCCCCAAAGACGCTGGTAGAGTGATGATACCTTCTGGCCGGACTTCACCCTGAGTGAAAGTCTGTAGTGGCCCGGGGGCCGGTCGAAGTTGATCTCGAGAAATCCCCATCCTTTCGAAACAGTCTGCAAATATAACGCTTACCGCGGCCCCGTTATCCACGAAGACCCGCCTTACCGTTATGTTGGCTACAGTCATGTCGATGACAATAGCGTCCGTGTGAGGTGTTATCTCCGGAACGGGGTCCCTATCCGTGAAGCTAACGGTCTCGGACTGATGGAGGCGTTTGTGACGTGGCTCCTCGGGAGGAGGACGTCGAGCTTCTGCCTTTAAGGCATGTCGTGAAGCCCCGGTGGGTAGGGCCCCATATATCACGTTTATCACGTGAGGGGGTGCGTTGTCTTCGGGTCCCCCCGGAGGGGGAGGTGGTAGCGGGAGACGTGGTTGCTGGCGATTGCCAGAATCTTGCCGTGCGTAGTTATTTGGCCCCGGCCGATTATTCTGCCATGACGGCCGATTTTGTTGAGCACCTCGGTCGTGATAACCTCCGCGGTTGTGGGAAGAGCCCCCATTGTGGTTTGCCCGAGGTTGGTCCCCGGTTCGCGCAACGTATTGCCGCAAGAGACCCTTCTTGAGGCATTCCTCAATCTCCTTGCTAAGTTCCCGGCACTCCTCTGTCTCGTGCCCATGGTCTCGGTGGTATGAGCACCACTTTCCCCGGTTCCTCTTCTCAGGTGGTGCAGTCATCCGCGGACAAGGTCGCAGATCGTTCTTGTGGATTGAAAGGATCTCAGCTCGTGACTTCGTCAACGGAGTCAATTGCGGAATTTCACTTCGGGTTTCTAAACGCCCCGGTGTCAGGTGGGAAAATGCACTAGGTCGAGTACTAGGCCCGGCTTGAGCCTTGTCAGATTGCCTCTTGCTAGCGTGTTTCTCACGCTTCTGGCGAGTCTGCTCCTCGGCCTTAGCAAATTTGCACACTGTTTTGAACAGTGCTCGAGTTGTGACCAGGGTGTTCCGAGCTAACTCGGTGTGGAGTGCTCCGGGGCGGAGTCCATTCATAAAAGCGTTGATAGCCACATCGTCTGGGCAGTTTCCCACCTTGAGGCTTACCGCTGTGAAACGGTCTAGAAACTGGGTAACGGTTTCACCGTCCCGCTGTTCCATGCTCATGACGTCGGCCAGGGTGGCCATGGGCTTCGCCCGTGCTTCGAACCGTGCCCAAAAGTGGTCGGCGAGTTCTCTGAAAGAGGATACACTGTCGCGCGGGAGAGAATCAAACCAAACCCGAGCTTCATCTTGTAAGTACTCGGGGAAAATCTTGCAATACTGGAGGGATGTGATGCTATCATGGCTAAGCATGTTGTGCCTAAAAGCTCCAAGAAAATTAGCCGGATCTCCTGTGCCATTGTAAGGTGGTATGGCTGGCCGTTTAAACCCTTCGGGAAGGGAAGTGGCAATGATTTCCTGGGAGAAAGGTGTGATGATCTCTCCATTGGCATCAAGGCCCAGGATTCTATCCAGTTCAACGTTGCGTTGAACTCGCTCATACTCTTGAAGATCCAGAGCATGAGGATTTGCGTAGCGAACTCTCTTGGCCGCATTAAGTGGACGGCGACGATCCACATCAGTAGGTTCCTCATTGCGAGGTCGCGATTCATTAGAACTCCCATGGTCCTCGGAAGAACCAGGTTGTTCTCGTCGTCGATCATGACGCCTGCGGTGCCCCGGATCCTGTGGATCACGCGAGCGTGGTGGAGGCACCACGGGATTAGCATTATGGCTAGCAGGCCCCGCGGCAGGCCCCGCGGGACGTAGGCGATTAACTGCCCAATCTTGGAGGACATGTGCATGCTCTTGTAAGAAATCTTGGAGCAATTCTGGGGTGATTTGAATGTTCACCGGTGGTTGAGCAGCAGCAATATTAGGGTTTTGCTGGTCTTGAGGGGGTGGAGGGTTTTGATTACCCTGATGGTTGGATGCACTCCCTGCCGGCAATTGCCTCAGCGGCACAACTTGATCCACAGGTGGATCTTGATCGGATTGATCCCCGCGGCGAGCTTGATTCAAACGAGTCGTCACCATGATGTTTGGATGCAACGTGAACGTAAAAAAATGTTGGTTAGCGCCTTCAAAAAACTGCCTTGTCTTTCCCACAGACGGCGCCAATTTGATAATGCGCAATCTGGTAACCACACAATTAAACAAGAATCTACGTCAACAATATAAGAACACACAAGAATTACGTGGTTCGATCCGGAGATCTACGTCCACGGGCAGAAAACGGCAATCGCCGAGGTGTTTCTCTTTACTAGAACGCGGAGTTTACAGTGCGTATTACAGAATGCAAAATGCGAACCCTCATTCCGAGTTCTTTTCACCTATTTATCCTACTAAATCAAAACCCTAACTAACTCCCTATAATCTTGCCCACCAAATCTGCATAGCAGTTGGGAAAAGATCATGGCCTTGATTCGTGGAGCAGACTTGATTCGCGTGTTGCTGGGCTTGCTGGGCCTGGGCCGGTAAGTGGGCTCAGGTATCAACCCGACCCGAAGTGACCGGGTTATTCCTATCAGCATGGAAGAATTAGAAAAAATATAAGTTGTCTGAATTTAGAGTCTAGACAGAGATTTGTTGGAATTTTTTGCAACAAAAACAATGGAAACCACTAAACTAATCAAGAACTTATATATCGAATCATTTTTCCAAAGACATACGTAGACTATTTTGATCATACCATCAAAATGTTGGACCTAAATGAACCTCTAGACGTCAAAAATATCTGATAGGACGAGTTCGTATAAAAGATTAAGCAATACTTAAAAAATAGAAAGAAAAAAAGAACGAAAAAGAGGAATTGTTTTTCATGCGATAAACATCCACGAAAATATCCCATAAAGAATCAGTTAAAGTAATTTTATCTTAGAAGGATCAGATTCCTAAAACACAAATCCACCAAATCAGAAAAGATGAAATCGTGCACTTAATTGGGGAGTTCAAAATAGTCCCATAACTTTTTGTTTTTACGAATTTAATCTTATAAATTATTGTTTTTATGATTTAGTCCCACATCTTTAATAATTTCTCAATTTTAATTTAATTTTGACCAAATGTTGATCAATTGACCGGACACGTGCTAGCGCGATTTTGAAATTTCCGGCCAAAATGGTCCCGTAACTTTTACTTTTTCGAATTTAGTCCCATAAATTATTGTTTTTTTTTTTTTTTATTTAGTCTCACATCTCTAGTAAGTGCTCAATTTTGGTCCAATTTTGACCTAATGTTGACCAGCTGACCAAAAAAGGTCATGTGACCTTCACGTGCCGACGCGATATTAGGAATTCCACCTACTTATATGTTTTATCAACTCATTGTTGATGGACTCCAACTCTTTGTTCATTAACTCCACCTTTTTTTTCTCTTTAACGAGTAGCTCATTCTTTCATTATCTATATCGGTTACGGAAATAATTTCTTCGAGATTGATCATGCGGGCATTATGCAGGGCCTCATTTTCAGGATTTTTCTCGTTAAGCCTTCACATGAGCCCTCTTATTATGTGTCTGCTTCTATCACATAGAAGTGCATCTATCCACCTAGAACTCGTACAATGACCTTCATTCTACCAAAAATATACCCAGTATATTTCAATTAATTCAATTCAACCTTGAATAAACCAATAAAATTTAAGCAAGAACCAAAAATCATATTGAGTGTCGCGAGCAGCTGTAGAACCTACGCCCAACATTTTCTTCTTTCCAAGAGGTTTTAATGGGAGAATTCAAACGTCAATCGCGCACAATGCTATTTCGCGAGATATTCCTAGATTAGGACATGGTTCTTTGATTTCGTGCGTTTCCAATTTTGGGGGAGTTGAAGCCGCAACTTTCAAATAGAAAAGATTGAAAGAGAAAAGTTAGGATTTTTTCTTGTAGAAGGACGCGAACTAAAGAAGAAGAAGAAGGTATGTTGATTCTGATTTAAGGGTTAGATCGATAAGATATTGCATTTTCTTATTTTGCATTTGTATTTTTGGAGTTTAATTCAATTCAGGCTAAAGAAAAATATAAGATGGCATGGTAAATGAATTGTTGATGTGGCCTCCTAATAAAAAATAAAAATAAAAACTTAAAAAAAAAATAGTCCACCTCGAAAGTCTGGCGACACGTGTCATAAGTCGTCGGAATTAATCTCGCAGGCACGTGAAGGTCACTTGACCTTTCCCGGTCAGCTAGTCAACATTCGGTCAAAATTGGACAAAAATTAAGCAATTACTAGAGTAATGGGACTAAATTGAAAAAGCAATAACTTATGGGACCAAATCCGAAAAAGTAAAAAGTTATGGGAACATTTTAGCCGGAATTTCCAAGACCGCGCCGGCACGTGAAGGTCACGTGACCTTTTCCGGTCAATTGGTCAACATTGGGTCAAAATTAAACCAAAATTGAGCAATTACTAAAATTGTGGGACTAAATCGAAAAAACAATAACTTATGAGATTAAATCAAAAAAAAAAAAAAATATATGGGACCATTTGTAATTTTTTTGCTAATTAGGAGTTATCATTATTGATGGAATGAAACTAAGCATGCCCAAAGATGAAGAAAATGTATGCTTGAAGCCAGAAAACAATAAAAATTTAGATTAACCATAAAAAAAGAATTACGATATTTGGTCCAATTTTCAATTGCAACATAACTTTTAAAACTTATGAATATTGATCACTAATTTTAAATTTTTCTCAATTACAACATCGACTAATTTTTTTTATATTTGATTGAATCACCATCATAACTGTTAAATGCGCCTGGACAAGGCCTTGTTTTACCCTCGATCAATTTCACAATCCGTCATTTTCACTATCGTTAATTGGGAGTCGAAGAAGTGACAAAATAAATTCAATCATTGATTAACGACAATGAAAATGACGGATTGTGAAATTGATCGAGGGTAAATGAATATCTTGTCCAGGCGCATTTAACAGTGGTGATGACGACGCAGTCCGATGTCAAAAAGTTTAGTTGATGTTGTAATCGGAAAAAAAATGAAGTTGGTAACCAACATTGATAAATTTTAAAAATTTTGTTAAAATTAAAAATTGAATTAAAGATCGTGAATTTTTTTATAATTAACCCTAAAAGTTTAATAAGTAATATTACATGTGATTCCAATATAAAATTAATAAGTAGATTTAGATAGTATATTACTATAAACTAATGCTTTAATTAGTGGTTTATTTCCAAATGTGCATTTCTTTATTCATTCAAAGCTTCTTAGTTATCTGTCACTCAATTACGAATGGACCAATCATTATTAATCTAGTGAATGTAATAAATAATGATATAATTCAGACACATCCTGAAATGGTAGTTAGGCTACAATGAGTGAGAATTAAGTGTCTGCCCTTGACCACCTCCACTTTTACTAGGGGTAGCGATTCGGACTAGTTGATTTGTCGGGTCAGTATCATATGTTGTGTTAAATTATGTTGGTCTGAAATTTTATCAGATTTACAGTTGATAAGTCTAGTTCAGAGTCATTAAATACACTAAGAACATCATCAGATCAAGTTTATTAAGCCCGATAATAGTTCGAGTTAAGGTTCCTATAGTCCAACTCACCTAGAATGTTGGGCAGGCTAGGCCAACTCACGTGATGTATCTAATTTTACGACTTCTAGCTTTCATAGTGATCGGATCTCCTATACATGTAGCCAGCAGTCCCTCCTAATTATGAATTTGTAGTGAAAAGAGAGATAATCTAAGAGTAGAAATGGAGATAATTATCCTAGTCTGGAAGAAAATAAGGAAGTGAGAAAGGTGCAGTGTTGACAAGGAAGGGGTTTGAAGAATAAGAACCTGAATCAATAAAGAAGCTGCTTTTTCTGCAACTTTATTTGAAAATGTTGGCAAAAAGGAGGTGGAATCATGTGCTTCCAGGAGCATCCTATTTTTGAGAGTGTTGTTGTTAAGTAGAAGGAGTAGGAAATAAGCTAGCTAAGCTAAGCTATCTGGGAAGAATATATGCTATTTAATGTGTTTAAAACAAAGTTTGATTTGAGACGAAGTTGGATAACTCAAGTGACAGGGCATCTACTACCTAGATCTTTGGTCCTGGGTACAAGTCACTGTAGGGGAGGAGATGAATTTTTCTTTGTTCTTAGATTAGGAGAATTTTGTAAAAAAAACAAAGTTTGATTTGATATCCTCCAACAAAGTGAAATTGTGTTGTACCATTTTCTTGTACATGAAAACTAAGGGTTTGTCTGTTTAAGGTTTCCCTCGGTAGATTTAGGGAACTAAATTTAATAAAACACATTCATTAACTCTTTCGGTCAAGTTTAACTCAGCACTCCCTAACCTTAAATAAACACATCCTAAAAGAATTTTCTTGGGATGATGACAGCTCAAATCACCAAATGCCCATTTTTACCAATATTTTGGCATTTTCAGACATGGGCCAAAATGGGTTTGCCCAGCTGGGATCACCTTAAAATTAAATAAAATTGTTACCCACAATAATTCAATACAATGTTTTGATCATACAACTTTGGAGTATATCTATATAATTGTTGACATTTTTCTTCTTCCAACTAAACTACGCCCTTTTTAATTGAGTTAATTGAAAAAAAAAAAATCAGGGTCTTTTATCAAATTTTTAACTACAATAACCTTTAAAACTTATCAATGTTAACACTATCTATAAATTTATTTCAATTATCAATATTTGATGTAGAAAAAAAAATCATAATTAGTGTTTAATATTGATAACTTCTAAAGATCAAGGTGTAACTAGGCATGTCAACGGGGCGGGGCGGGGCGGATTTTTGGATTTTTTGACCTGCCCCGCCCCCGCCCCGCCCTGCCCCGCCCCGCCCCGCGCCCCGCCACGGGGCAAAAAATATCTGCCCCATGATCTGCCCCGCACGGGGCGGATCTGCCCCGCCCCGCTCCGACCCGCCTTTATCTTTTTTTTTTTTTTTTCCTTTAAAAACAAAAACTATTTTTTTTAATTAAAAACCTTGTTTTTTTTATAATTGAAATTAATAGGGTTTTAATTTTTAGGTTTACATTTGTTTTGTTTTAACATTTTTTATATTTTGTAAAATTAATTATTAGAAAATGGGATTTGATTATTTAAATTTATTCTAATCATAATTTAATGTATTAGGATGACATATATATAACATATCATATATAAAATTTGATATTATAAATACATATATACACATATTTAATATTTATGTGTGTGTATATATATATATATCTATATAATATTACATAATATATATTTAAAATTAAAATAAATTATATATATAAGGGAGGGAGCGGGGCGGGGCGGGTCAGGGGTCATGACCCGCATCTGACCCGCCCCGTGGACGGGGCGGGGCAGGGCGTGCCCCAAGGACCTCGGATCGGAGCGGATCGGGGCGGGGCGGATCGATTTTGACATGCCTAGGTGTAACTGAAAATTGGACTAAATGTGGAATTTATTATTATTATTACTTTCTTAATTAACCTTTTTTTAATATTGGTAGCACAGGCTAGGATCAACGTGATCATACGAGTTTGATGTATATGAAAGAAGTTAATTTACCATTATAGATCGAGAAAAATGTCCTTCATTTTGTTGGTGATAGGGATGACCCGGTTACTTCGGGCCGGATTAACCCTGAGGCCCATTTACCAGCTCAGCGAACGCGCCAGCAAGCGCGAAGGCCCAGGCCCAACAGGCCCAGCAACGCGCATTCGATTCAGCAAATCAAATCGGTTCCGTGAATCAAGGCTCATGATCTTTTCCCAACGGCCATGCAGATTTGGGAGGCAAGTTTATAGGGATTTAGTTAGGGTTTAAGTTTAGTGGTATAAATAGATGAAAAGAACTCTGAATTAGGGTTCGGACTTTGTTTTCTGTAACACGCACTGTAAACTCAACATTCGAGTGAAAGAAACACCTCGGCGATTGCCGTTTTCTCCCCGTGGACGTAGATCTCCGGATCGAACCACGTAAATTCTGTGTTTTTATATTTTGTTCTTGTTGATTACTGTTCGATTGGGTGATTACTGGATTGTGCATTATCAAATTGGCGCCGTCTGTGGGAACGACAAGGCAGTTTTTTTAACGCATTAACCGGTAATCTTAGACGTTCGCATTGCATTCAAGAATCATGGTGACGACTCGTTTGAATCAAGCCCGCCGTGGAGACCATTCCGATCAAGATCCACCCGTGGATCAAGTTGCACCGCCGAGGCAATTGTCGGAAGCGAGTGCATCCAATCATCAGGGTAATCAAAACCCTCCACCCCCCCCCAAGATCAGCAAGACCCTAATATTGTTGTTGCTCAGCCACCGGTGAACATTCAAATCACCCCAGAACTGCTCCAAGATTTCTTACAGGAGCATGCGCATGTCCTACAAGATTGGGCAGTTAATCGCCTACGCCCAGCGGGGCCTGCCGCAGAACCTGTTAGCCATAATGATAATCCTGGGGTGCCTCCACCTCGCCCGCGCGGACAGCAGGAACCGGGCTATCGCGGGCGTCAGGATCGACGACGGGAACGACCTGGTTCTTCCGAGGACCTTGGGAGTTCAAACGGATCACGACCTCGCAATGAGGAACCAGCTGATGTGGATCGCCGTCGTCCACTTAATGCGGCTAAAAAAGCTCGCTACGCTGACTCTCATGCTCAGGATCTCCAAGAGTATGAGCGGGTTCAACGCAACGTTGAACTGGACAGAATCCTAGGCCTTGATGCCAATGGAGAGATTATCACGCCGTTCTCCTCCAAAATCATGGCCATCACCCTTCCCGAAGGGTTCAAACGGCCAGCTATATCACCTTACAACGGCACGGGAGATCCGGCCAATTTTCTTGGTGCTTTTAGGCACAGTATGCTTAGTCATGATAACATCACATCCCTTCAGTACTGTAGGATTTTCCCGGAGTACTTACAGGATGAAGCTCGGGTCTGGTTTGATTCTCTCCCACGGGACAGCATATCCTCATTCAGAGAACTCGCCGAGCACTTCTGGGCAAGGTTCGAAGCCCGAGCGAAGCCCATGGCCACTCTGGCCGACGTTATGAGTATGGAACAACGGGACGGTGAAACCGTTACTCAATTTCTGGACCGTTTCACAGCGGTAAGTCTCAAGGTGGGAAATTGCCCCGACGATGTGGCCATCAACGCCTTCATGAATGGACTCCGCCCTGGAGCACTCCACACCGAGTTAGCTCGGAACACCCCGGTCACAACTCGAGCACTGTTCAAAACAGTGTGCAAATTTGCTAAGGCCGAGGAACAGACACGGCAGAAGCGTGAGAAGCATGCAATCAAGCGACAGGCCGACAAGGCACAAACTGGTCCTAGTACGCGAACTAGCGCATTTTCACGCTTGACACCGGGGCATTCAGAATCCCGAAGTGCAATTCCGCAATTGACTCCACTGACGAAGTCACGGGCTGAAATTCTTTCACTCCACAAAAACGATTTCCGACCTTGTCTGCGGATGACAGCGCCTCCTGAAAAGAGGAACCGTGGAAAGTGGTGCGCATACCACCGAGATCACGGACATGAGACAGAGGAGTGCCGAGAACTCGGCAAGGAGATTGAGGAATGCCTCAAGAAAGGGTTTTTGCGGCAATACGTTGCGCGAACCGGAGACCAACCTCGGGCAAACCACAATGGGGGCTCGTCTCATCACCGCGGAGGTTACCATGATCGAGATAATCAACAAAATCGGCCACATTGGCAGAATAATCGGCAGGGGCCCAGTAACTACGCGCGACAAGATTCTGGCAATCGCCAGCCGTCACGTCTCCCACTTCCACCTCCTCCTCCGGGAGGACCCGGGGACAACGCACCCCCTCACGTGATAAACGTGATATATGGAGCCCTACCCACCGGGGCTTCACGACATGCCTTGAAGGCAGAGGCTCGACGTCCTCCTCCCGAGGAGCCATGCCACAAACGCCTCCATCAGTCCGAAACTGTCAGCTTCACGGATAGGGATCCGGTTCCAGAGATAACACCCCACACTGACGCTATTGTCATTGACATGACTGTAGCCAATATAACAATACGACGGGTCTTCGTGGACAATGGTGCTGCAGTAAGCATCATATTTGCGGACTGTTTTGAGAGGATGGGGATCTCCAGAGACCAACTTCGACCGGCCCCCGGGCCATTACAGACATTCACCCAGGGTGAAGTCCGGCCGGAAGGTATCATTACTCTCCCAGCGTCTTTGGGGACTTATCCGAAGATAAAAACTATCTTCGTGGACTTTTATGTGGTGAATTCTCCCTCACCATATAACATGATATTGGGCCGAGACTGGCTCACCCCGGCAAAAGCCATATGCTCCACGTATCACCTCGCGCTAAAGTTTCCCACTTCGCATGGTGAAGTGACCATCCGTGGCAGTCAACGGGTCTCAAAAGAGTGCATGTATGTGGCGCTCAAGAAGACTGCTAAGGTTTCTCCCAAACAGCAGCTTCAGGTAACATCACAGGTTCTGGAACCTCGGGACCGTACCCCATTGGGGGATGCCACTGCTCAAATCCCGCTAGATCCGTCTAAGCCGGAGCAGACAGTAACAGTAGGGGCCGTGGACGTGCCATGGCTACATCAGGCCATTATCCAGACCCTGCGAGAGTATTCCGATGTTTTCGCATGGTCTCCTCTGGACATGCCCGGAGTCTCTCCCGAGGTGATTACCCACAAGCTGAATATCGATCCCAGTGTCAAGCCAATCCAACAGAAGCAGAGGAAATTCGCTCCGGAGCGAAATGAAGCCATTCGAATTGAGGTGAAGCAACTCCTAGATGCGGACATCTTGTTCGAGGTATTCTACCCCTCCTGGTTGTCCAATCCAGTGATGGTAACAAAAAGCAGTGGGGCGTGGCGGATGTGTGTCGATTTTTCCGATCTTAATAAGCACTGTCCCAAGGACTGCTATCCTCTGTCCTCCATCGATCAAAAGGCCGAAGCCATTACGGGGTACGTGGCACTTTGTTTTTGGACCTGTACAAAGGCTATCATCAGATCTTTATGGATCCACAGGATGCTATCAAAACGGCGTTTATCACTGCCTTTGGATGCTACGCTTTCAAGAAACTGCCCTTCGGGCTCAAGAATGCTGGGGCCACCTATCAGCGCCTAATGGACTTTGTCTTCCACGACCAGATAGGTCGCAATGTTGAGGTTTACGTCGATGACTTGGTCATCAAAAGCTCCTCCCATCCTTCATGTGTGCAGGATATCGCCGAAACATTGCGCACCCTGCGGCGCTATAACTTGCGACTCAATCCGGCAAAATGCACTTTCGGTGTTGGCTCCGGGAAGTTCCTCGGATACATGGTTTCACAAAACGGCTTGCAAGCCAATCCAGCTAAACTCCGTGATGTATTAGATTTGCAGCCCCCAAAAACATTCAGGGAAGTTCAACGCCTTACAGGTGGCCTAGCGGCTTTAAACAGATTCTTATCGAAAGCAGCGGAGCGTCAGCTCCCATTTTTCAAGATCCTGAGGCAAGCGAAGTCCTTTGAGTGGACTCCAGAGTGCACCGAGGCTTTTGAAGCCTTGAAACTACATATACAGCAGCTACCTACTTTGTCAGTTCCTCTCCCCGGAGAGCCACTGTACTTATATCTGGCATCCGCCGAAGAAGCTGTCAGCGCCGCTCTTGTGCGCGAAGTGGAGGGGGTTCAACATCCCGTATATTTTGCAAGCCGGGTGCTCCATGGAGCCGAGACGCGATATTCAGAACTTGAAAAAACCGCTTTGGCTCTTGTTATGGCAGCTCGGCGTCTTCGGCCATACTTCCAGGGGCGTGAAATACGGGTCCTAACCAATCACCCTATACGCCAGATCCTTGTGAAACCCGAGGTGTCCGGGCGCCTCGCTAAGTGGGCAATTGAGTTAGGTGAGTATGATATCCAGTTCCTCCCCCGCCGAGCAATTAAAGGTCAAGCACTTGCTGACTTCCTGGCCGAAACCCCGGCAGATAATCATGAGTCCTCCGCAGACAATGATGCACCACACCGCGTCATACCCACTCCTCCACCACGGATGTGGCAACTATTTGTAGATGGAGCATCCACAGTCCGAGGAAGTGGTGCTGGGCTGCTTCTCATCGACCCCGAGGGGGTCGAGGTCAAATATGTCATCCGACTCAAATTTAAGGTGACTAACAATGTAGCAGAATACGAGGCAGTCCTCGCCGGGCTCCGGCTCGCTCAATCTTTAGGTGTTCGTCACTTAGAGCTTTTCACGGACTCCGAGATCGTGTCTAAGCAAATTCAGGGGACTTATGTCGCCAAAGAAGAAACAATGGTCAGGTACCGCGCTCTAGCACTCAAATTCATATCAACTTTTGATACAGTTATTATCCGGAAAATCCCACGTGCTCAAAATTCCAGGGCAGACACACTCAGCAAGTTGGCCTCCGTGGTCCAAACCAATATATCTCCGGATATCAAGGTTGAAGACCTTTCCCATCCAGCTATTCATGAGGCTACAGTCTCGGTACTGACCAACAGTGATCCGAACTGGATGACTCCGATCATTCAGTATCTCCAAGATGGGATTCTACCCACTGACAAGCTACGAGCTCGGCAAGTTGTGCTCAAAGCCCCCAAATACTCCCTTCATAATGGAGTTCTATACCGACAATCGTACCTACAACCGAATCTTCGGTGCCTCGCCCCTGCCGAGGCTATTCAAGTTCTGCGAGAGGTTCATGAAGGGGCCTGTGCAAGCCATATCGGTTCCCGAACTCTAGCAAAAAAAGTTCTCCGTTGGGGATACTATTGGCCTACCCTATTCAACGATGCTCACGACTTAGTGACTAGATGCAGCAAGTGTCAGCTACACTCCAGGATGAAGCATTTGCCACAAACCGAGCTCACCGGATTCCAAGGAGCATGGCCGTTCATCCAATGGGGCATTGATATTGTTGGGCCTTTCCCTGTCGCTCCGGGAGGGTTGAAATTCCTGGTTGTCGCCGTAGACTACTTCACTAAGTGGGTCGAAGCCGAACCACTTACGGCTATCACCGGACAGAACATTTTAAAGTTTGTGTGGCGCAATATTGTTTGTCGCTTCGGCATCCCGAGCACTATCATCTCAGACAACGGTAAACAGTTTGCCAACGATCCATTCCGCTCATGGTGTGAAGAACTCCACATCAAATAGATTTTCACTTCGGTGGCTCACCCTCAAGCAAACGGGCAGGTTGAGGTCACCAACCGGACCCTTCTCACGGGAATAAAAAAGCGCCTGGATAATGCCAAAGGTCTTTGGGCTGAAAACCTTCCACAAGTCTTATGGGCTATTCGGACAACGCCGCACACCTCCACCGGGGAGACTCCTTACAGCCTTACTTACGGCTCCGAAGCCGTTATCCCCGCTGAGATCAGTGTGCCGAGTCCTCGCCTCCTCACATTAGTTCCAGATGATAATGACGAGGCTCTTCGCGCAAATCTGGATGAGCTCGAGAATCGTCGAGAACAATCGTTCATTCAGCAGGCTAAGTACAAACAGAGAGCTGCTCAGTATTACAACCTCCGGGTTCGAGGTACACAGATCAATGTCGGGGACTTAGTCCTTCGACTTAATTCGGCCAGCAAAGCTGCCCCCGAGGGCAAACTGCATGCTTCTTGGGAAGGCCCCTACCGAGTCGTTGCTGTACATGACTCCGGATCTTATCAGCTTGAACAAATCAACGGGACCCCGATCCCCCAAAGTTGGCACGTCACAAATTTGAGGCGTTTCTATTTATGAAGGCTACATTGCAAGTACCATCTTTCCTTTAATTTCCTTTATAGTTGTTATTTCGCTTTGTACTTTCGAGTTTGCTCCGGCACTTATCATTGAATAAAAATTATTTGCTTGCATAACTTACTGTGTTATTCTTTATGTTACGGGGACGCCCTAACACGATCACACTATCATTATTAGTCTCCGGACAAGTAAGTCTCTTTCTCGGTCCGTCCGAGGAGGTTTGCATATCAGTCCCCGGACTTACACCCCTTTCTCGTCTGTTTAATCGGAGAAATGTCTACTCCCGCCTGATCCGTCCGGGGAGGTATTTTTACTCCTGCCTGATCCTTCCGGGGAGATTGGATTTATCCATACCGTGTTCCCGAACACCTATTTAAAACAGTTAACAAGTTCTCTATTATGTTCCCGAACACCCGATTAAAATGATTTGTAACGAGTTACTTTCATTACACCAGCTTGTACACATTACAACAGTTATCATCTTTTCAATATTACATATCAAATGGTTTTTTACATAAAACTCCGAAAAAAAAAAAAAAAAAAAAAAACAAATAACAACAAGGCAACAGATAAACCTACTGTCTATGGCCCCCGAGCCAATACTGCGCGCTCCGGCGCTGGGACCCGCTCCACGGTCTTTGTTGAGTCCTCCGGGATCTTGAAGATCTTTGACCTCGGGCTCCGGCTCTATTACCCTCTTGGGCTCTGGCTCGGTCATCCCTTCGCGGTTCCCTTCGCCGAGGACTTTCTCTAGGCGCTGGCCAAGGAGCTTCATCTCTGGTCCGCTCTCGGCTGGTTCGTTGTGACGTGGACCTCGGAATTTGAGCCCATTGCTCAGGGTCCCACTCCTCCGGGACCATCGCCTCAATCTCTTGAGTCAGCTCATCGACTACCTGTTCGGCAATCGTCACGGGCTCCTCTTCAGTTATAGTCACCGGAGTTGGCTCTTGGATGACTATGCCTTTGCTCCGCTCAGAGGGCTTTTTCTTGCCTTTGGTCTTCTTTTCCTTCCGAGGAGCTTTTTGCGTACTTCGGTCCTGGCTTGTGCTCGCAATGAACTCTTCAGCAACGGGCCTCCGCCTGATTCGGCCTTTTAGCCCTTCGTACATACTAAGCAGCAATTCCAGGACTTCTCTTTTTCTCACCAGCTCCGCGGACTCGACCGAGCTCCTCGACATCAACGCCGCGATGTCACTCTGGATTTCAACAGTCCGCTCTTCTACTTCTTCAAAAGTTAGAAGACCGAACTCGGACAAAATCCGTTCATATTCCTTGTGGTGAACGCGGACGCGGCTCATCTCGGCAGCTGTGGTTCGATACTTCATCTCGAAGTCTTTGGCTCTTTCATTGGCCTCGACCACCTTCTCCTCTGCCGAGGCTATCTGCTTCTTCAGCTTTGGCACTACGTGCATTTCCAGACGGTTCTTCTCTCCGCGGAACCACTCAAGTGATTTCATTAACTTCTTTATTGTCTCGTGCAGCTCCGCAGTGTTCTATACACATGATAAGAGTCAACCAGAACGATTACTCACCAACATATTATAGTTGAATACAGTTCGGCAACAACATAATGGATGGCGTAAATAAACAAATGACAAGAGTCCAAGAAAGGGGAATTGTATTTCAAGTTGCAAAAGTACAATTGTTCAATTACATCATCCCTAACATTTCTACAAATTTACAAGTTTAAATTTGCGGGGATCTACTGACCTCCCGCTCAATTGCCTCAGTCTCCTCGGGCAACTTTTCTTGCTGGCCCTCAGGCACTTCGGCATTTCCCCCTTCGGCTACTACGACGGCCTCGGTTTCAGCGGGGACTTCGGCTTCCATCGGTGGGAGGGGCTCGGTGTTTTGGGGGGCTGGGACCAGTTCACCCCTGCAGAAGGCCAGGAATTCAGCGTCCTGGTCCACTTCGCAGTTCGCGACTTCTGCGGCAGTTAGGAGCTGCTTCTTCTCCCCGAGTGCATTCACCAACGGCCACTCCGGCAGCTCCGTTAGAGAGGCGTAGTACGCCTTTTCCACCTCGGCCGCTGCCTCAGGGTCATACCCGAATTCTGGACGGGTAATGTCCACGTCCGGGTATGCCTCCTTCACCTCCTCCAGCACCATGGCTCGGGTGGCTTTGTCCCCTATTGCCACGAACTTCGTCTGAAAGTCGAGGAAGGTCGTGGTCTTGAACAGCTTCTCAGCGAAGGTCTTCAGCAGAGCTCCCTGCCCTCCAACCACGGCTGCTTCCCTCGCCTCCATCTCCGCTCGCAGCTGCATCAGCTCACCCCGGAGACCATGGTTCTCCGTCTCCACACTGCGCAGACGCACGATCTCGGACTCAACCAAGGCAGCCCTCTTGCGTGCCTGGGTCAAGTCGTATGACAGTTTGTCATTTCGGGCGCGAAGGTCCCGTGCCGTCGAGGCTAGCTCTTCCCTGGCCTCCACTTTGCTCTTCAGGCCGACCTCTATAATCCCTTTGGCCAGCCGAAGAATTTTCTCAGCATCCGTGCTGTCAAACCCCAACATATTGGGGATCGCCTGCTCTCCCTGGGTAATTTAAACACAACGCGACACAGGGATTAGACCTCGGTTATACACCTCGCGTAAGTTCACGTAATGAGCAGCGTTTTTGGGTGTTACCTGCGAGCTCTCCCCCGTCCGGGGCCTCTTGGATGGGGCCTGTGGCATCCCAGTAGGCTCCGGCCTCTTCTTTGACAACGCCGGAGACCCCGCCGGCGTCACTCTTTCCTCCGACCCCGTCGGCGGACGCGCACCGGTTTGTATCTTCCCCCGGGAAGATACCTCCGCAGCTTTCCCCTTCTTCTTGGCCGCTTCAGCCTTGGCGGGGCTCCCCGATGCCGGTTGCTTTCCGAAGCGTCCTACTGCAAATATATATCAAAGTCAGTCCTGCGCAAAACGGCAAAATTAAAAAACAGGACGAAAGCACTCCTACCCTCTTCGGCATCTCCGTTTCCCGAATAATATAGGCTAAGCCCAGCCTTCTCCAGTTCCTCCTCGGAACAGAGGGTTTGGAAAGTCCCCACTTGCAGGAATATGTGCCTCATTTCGGCGCCCGGATTCTCCACAGGGGCGGAGTCCTGCACCTCGTCACTCCTCCACTTCGGGAGAGCTATCTTATTCCTGACAAATATGAACCTCTCCTTCCACCCCTCTACTTTGCTCGGATTTTGGACCTTAAACCCTCCTCGGGCTCGGGGACTAAAAGAATACCACCCCTTGGACTTCCCGAAGTTCTTCAGCTGGTAGAAAAACCTAAAAAGCTCTACAGTTGGCTCTATCCCGGCCTGCTTACTAACTACTGTGAATCCTACCAACTGCCTCACCGCGTTCGGCGCTAACTGGCAGAGGGCAATGCCGTAGTATCTTAACAACTCTACAACTATGCCCCACAGCGGCAGTCTCAACCCTACTCTGAGGGAGTCAATATATACGGTCATAAACCCCTGCGGTGGGCAACAGGCCCTATCCTCGGGGGTAGGAATTATGTAATCGAGGTCGAAAGGAAGATAAAATGATGGGAGTTCCCTCTCAAGTTGCCCCCGCGACATCCGTAAACCTATGGAGGATACCTCAAGATCAACCGCCGGACATTCGTAAAACGATACCATCCTGGTATTACACTCTAAACCATCGACTCTGTCTATGGTTCTAATCACATCCTTCTCCGGAAAGATATATGATAGGGGGGGGACATCTAACGGTTTGTCCGAATCTCCTACTACTTTGATCGAGACCGAAGATGGGGCAGAAGATGAAGAAGATGAAGAGGATGACATACTTACTTGATTTGAATTCGAAAGGACGGATTTGAGAAATTTTTGATCTCTGATGAATCACAAACGCAAAGTTCCTCTTTTTCCCGCTTTCTATAACAGATGAATCACAATGGAGAAGATGAAAAGTTACTGTGCAGTTATTCCTAATATAAATGCAAAAAACCGACGGCTCAGATGCAGCCTATTCAAATTCAGTGATGGAGATTCATGCGTGCTTCTCACGCGCTTTGCAGTTACCGAGGCGCGTGGGGAACAGCTGTCTTGAAACTCGCAGAGCGTGTCACTTCACGTCTCTCTCTCTCATTATGGCGCCGCCAATCACATCAGCCTTACTCTTCGCCAGGAAGATTAAAATCACACTCCGGTGTTCCTTTCATTTTGGCCAGCTTACCGCACTCCGGTGTCCTCTTTACCTCGGTCATAATCCTATACTCCGGGGTATTCTCCACCTCGGTTATACTGCCACACTCCGGTGATCCCTCCATTTTAGCCACACAACTCGCTCCGGCGTACCTTCACCTCGGCCAGGTTATTATAAACTCCCAACGCGCTTCTTGCTTCTGGGAAACTCGATCTCTCCACATTTGCCCCGTGCACTTCGGCTCAGCTCGACTCCGAGTCTACAGACTGTTCCGCGGAGTGCCCAGGGACGCGGATAGACTTAGTCCTCCATGAACACTTCGGCCCGTCAGCGACCACGGTTCCTCCTACTTACGATTCCATCCCGGTGACAACCGAAGCTCCCTCCTCACTTCGGCTGGGGGGGGGGGCATCTGATAGGGATGACCCGGTTACTTCGGGCCGGGTTAACCCTGAGGCCCATTTACCAGCTCAGCGAACGCGCCAGCAAGCGCGAAGGCCCAGGCCCAACAGGCCCAGCAACGCGCATTCGATTCAGCAAATCAAATCGGCTCCGTGAATCAAGGCCCATGATCTTTTCCCAACGGCCATGCAGATTTGGGAGGCAAGTTTATAGGGATTTAGTTAGGGTTTAAGTTTAGTGGTATAAATAGATGAAAAGAACTCTGAATTAGGGTTCGGACTTTATTTTCTGTAACACGCACTGTAAACTCAACATTCGAGTGAAAGAAACACCTCGGCGATTGCCGTTTTCTCCCCGTGGACGTAGATCTCCGGATCGAACCACGTAAATTCTGTGTTTTTATATTTTGTTCTTGTTGATTACTGTTCGATTGGGTGATTACTGGATTTTGCATTATCAGTTGGCATGAGCAATTGGTATTATAGACAAAAAGGGTAAAGATGTCCAAACAAAAATAGTGTTAAGAAAATGAAATGTAGGATACATTTAAAACTATTCCCTCACACATGACGTTATGTGAAAATATCTGAGACCTAACTAGATATTATTACTCCAAGGTTATAATTGAAACAATACGTAAATTTAAGGGCAAACATACATAGATGGCTTAATTCATTATCTCATTACCTTGAACTCTAACTTTCCTGTTTCAGCAAAAGGAATCCTTCTCTTACAACATCTTTTACAACTTGTTCAAAAAAAATCATGTACAAAAATTATTCACTAATAACAACCCGTGAACCCAACTGCGGATTCTTTGTGGAAGGTAATCACATTGTATTTTTGTCTTATCATATTGCAGAGGTATGTTATTATTCTACTGTAATATTGATATTAGGAGGGGGAGGAGAGAAAGTAAGGGAATGGATAAATTTACAGGTGCTTATGGAATTATCCAATAACTCCGACTACTACTCTCATTACCAACTGCGATACTGTTTAAATCCAGTTAAACTAACTCCAAATATTATGTTTTTCTTATTTTCACATTATAAAATGTCACCATAATCCTAAAAAAAAAAAAATAGTTTGACGATGGAGTAGAGCTAGTTTGAAATACAATGTTATTGGAGGATAACTTGAGACAAAATCCAAGTCCATCTCTCAGGCTTTTCCAATTCAACAGAGTTCCTACATGCGAAAATTAAATATACTAAAGCATTGTCTAAGATCAAAGTATGCTAATTAAAGAATCTAAATAAGTATTATTAAATTTTTAATGGGCTAGTAATATCAAATTTATAGTGTAAACTGGAAGTTGTAGTTGAAGAACCTAAATTGAGGACCCAATAACAAAAAGGTGGTGCAACACAAAAAAGTAGCAGTCATTAAATATTGAAAAGCCACAAAACTTCATCAGAGAGAATGGAATCCAATCTCTCTACCTCACACACACGTATGCACGCACAAGCACAAATAAATTACCAACATTCGCCCCTCACATTCCACAAACATTCCCACCATCTCTAAATCCACCTAAAAAGTGTAAAAAAACACAAAATCGATTAAATTATTAACTTCTCGCTGTATGTGGATATAATTATACATCCCATCTAATTAATTATTATTTTTAACTTATTAATTTCGTTTTTGTATTGTTCTGTTTTTATATACATACAAATAATGTTTTAAAAGATGCTAGGCGCTAGTCAAGTTATAAACTAGGATCTAACGTCAAATTAAAATTTAGGCAAGCTTAATTGGGTGTAAAAGGTTTAGATGGAGAGGAGTTGGAAAAAAATATAGATGGTCAATGTCTGTGTAGCTCCTAAACAGCATATAATCATCTTATTCCACTTTTAATATGTTAATTTGACATCAATATCCTACGTCATAAAAATATAAACATAAATTTTAAAGAATGTGAATGTTTTTTGCTACTCAAATATTCGACATCATTTTTTTTTAAAGCTTCAAATTATCGTTAAACAGCCTTAATATTTTACTATTCAAATAATCATATACATCCTGAATGTTCCGAAACAAATGTGCTCTGGACAACATTCTCTTAAACCAGGCATATAGGCCTATTATAATATTTCATTTGAGAAAAAGATAATACCAATACCAAAGAGAAGTTCGCAAAACAAAGAATATTGCACAAAAGCACCTCAAACACCAACTCACCATTATGAACCCATGACGATGCACTCCGACCACCCTCCGCCGCCCTCCGACCAGCACAAGCCACCAGCCCCCGTCCGGAAACTTATCGTTGAGGTGATCGAGGCGCGTGACCTCCTCCCCAAAGATGGCCAAGGCAGCTCCAGCCCCTACGTCGTCGCCGATTTCGATGGTCAGAAACAGCGGACTTCTACTGTGGAAAGAAACCTTAATCCGGTGTGGAATGAGACCTTGGAGTTCATCGTTACCGATCCCAAAACGATGGAATTCGAGGAGCTGAATATCGAGGTTTTTAATGATAAGAAGCTCAGTAATGGGAACGCCAGGAAGAATCACTTTCTGGGGAGGGTGAAGTTGTACGGATCGCAGTTTGTGAAGAGAGGGGATGAAGGATTGGTGTATTTTATGCTGGAGAAGAAGAGTGTTTTTAGTTGGATTAGGGGGGAATTGGGTTTGAAGATTTATTACTATGATGAGAATGTGGAAGAGGAGCCGCCTCCGCAGCAGCCGCCGCCACTAGATCAGCCACCGATGGACCAGCAGCATCAGCCGCCGCCGGAGCCAGTGCCGATGGGTATGGAGCAGCCTCCGCCGATGCAACTACCGAGACATGTACAGATGGAGCACCGAGAGCATTCGCCTCCGGTAGTCAGGTATCATGAGCCTCAATATAACGGGCCGCCGCCGGAGAACATGCCTCCCGCGCAATTTAGCGGGCCTCCCCCGCAATATAGCGGGCCACCTCCGGAGAGCATGCCTCCGCCGCAGTATAACGGGCCTCCGCCGGAAAACATGCCTCCCCCGCAATATAACGGGCCTCCGCCGGAGAACATTCCTCCGCCTCAATACTCGCCGGACGTGAGGAGAATGCAGATGGGTGGAAACGGGATGGGCGGGCCCATGCCCGGAGAGAGGGTGAAGGTACTCCGCCGTCCGACAAACGGAGATTACTCGCCGAAAATAATCTCGGGGAAATCCGCTGGAGATACATCGGAGAGGTTTCAGGCATTCGATTTAGTCGAGCCGATGCAATACTTATTCGTAAGAATAGTTAAAGCCCGTGGGCTAACTCAGAACGAAAATCCACACGTGAGAATCCGCACTTCGGGTCATTTCCTCCGATCAAAGCCCGCCACGTATCCCGCCGGAAGCGACCCATCCAACCCTGAATGGAGCCAAGTATTCGCTCTGGGGTACAATAAAGACACGGCGGCGAATTCCACGCTCGAAATCTCCGTTTGGGACGGCGCGTCTGAGAGATTCCTCGGCGGAGTCTGTTTCGATCTCTCCGACGTACCGGTGCGAGATCCACCGGACAGCCCCCTCGCCCCTCAGTGGTACCACCTGGAAGGCGGCGCCGCAGACGATCAGAACAGTGTCTCTGGCGATCTACAGCTGTCAGTGTGGATCGGCACGCAAGCCGATGAAGCATTCCCTGAGTCCTGCAGCGCCGACGCGCCGCAGCCTTTCGTGACATACACGCGCCCGAAGGTATACCAGTCGCCTAAATTATGGTACCTCAGGGTAACCATAATTGAAGCTCAGGATCTTCACATAATTCCCAATTTACCCCCACTAACCACTCCGGAGATTCGGATCAAGGGTCAACTCGGGTTTCAGTCGGTCCGGACCCGGAGAGGGTCCATGAGCCATCACACGTCAGCATTTCACTGGAACGAGGATTTGATTTTTGTTGCTGGTGAGCCCCTCGAAGACAGTTTAATTTTGCTTGTGGAAGATCGCACGGGGAAAGATCCAGTGCTTCTCGGGCACGTCCAGGTCCCTGTGGGATCTATAGAGCAACGAATTGACGAGCGACACGTGGCGGCCAAGTGGCACGGCTTGGAAGGTGGGCCCAATGGGGACGGGTCCTACTCCGGCCGGCTCCATTTAAGGATGTGTTTGGAGGGAGGGTACCATGTGTTGGATGAAGCTGCTCATCTTTGTAGTGATTATAGACCAACTGCCAAACAGTTATGGAAACCTGCTGTTGGAATTTTGGAGCTGGGAATTCTTGGCTGCAGAGGATTATTGCCCATGAAATCCAAGGGAAATGGGAAAGGGTCCACGGATGCTTATTGTGTTGCCAAGTATGGCAAGAAATGGGTCCGGACCCGGACTGTCACGGATAGTTTCGACCCAAGGTGGAACGAGCAGTACACGTGGCAAGTGTACGACCCGTGTACGGTGATGACGCTAGGTGTATTTGACAATTGGCGTATGTTTGCGGAGCCCGGTGAGGAGAGGCCGGATTGTCGGGTTGGAAAAGTCCGGATCCGGATATCTACATTGGACAGCAATAAGGTGTACATGAATTCGTATCCATTAATGGTGTTGACCCGGAGCGGGTTGAAGAAAATGGGCGAGATTGAATTGGCAGTTCGGTTTGCTTGCCCGTCATTGCTGCCCGACACTTGTGGCGTATATGGGCAGCCAATGCTGCCCCGGATGCACTACCTCCGCCCTCTGGGGGTGGCTCAGCAGGAGGCGTTGCGTAGTGCCGCTACTAAATTGGTGGCATCATGGTTGACGAGGTCTGAGCCGCCTCTAGGGCCGGAGGTGGTACGGTACATGTTGGATGCGGATTCGCATAGTTGGAGCATGAGGAAGAGCAAGGCTAATTGGTTTCGGATTGTTGCTGTTTTAGCTTGGGCCGTCGGGTTAGCGAAGTGGTTGGATCATATTCGGAGGTGGAAGAATCCGGTAACGACGATATTAGTCCATGTTTTATACTTGGTCTTGGTTTGGTACCCGGATTTGATCGTCCCAACCGGGTTTTTATACGTGTTTTTGATAGGTGTTTGGTATTACCGTTTCAAGCCAAAAATACCCGCAGGTATGGATATCAAACTCTCTCAAGCGGATACGGTTGATCCGGATGAGTTAGACGAGGAATTCGACACGTTTCCGAGTTCAAGACCGCCCGAGATTGTCCGGGTCCGGTATGATAGGTTAAGGATCTTGGCTGCAAGGGTCCAAACAGTGTTGGGTGATTTTGCAACACAAGGTGAAAGAATCCAGGCCTTGGTTAGTTGGAGGGACCCCAGGGCAACAAAATTGTTCATAGGGATCTGTCTTGCAATTACGATAATTTTATACGTCGTCCCGCCCAAAATGGTGGCGGTGGCCCTTGGTTTCTACTTCCTCCGCCACCCGATGTTCCGGGATCCGATGCCGCCGGCAAGCTTGAGTTTTTTCAGAAGGCTTCCAGGCCTGTCTGATAGGTTACTATAGTGTAGTTGAAATTTGGGGTAGCAGAAATTGTGGGTGTGGTGGAGGGAGAATTTTGAGGTGTGAGAAAAGTCTTTTTTTGGGCCCTATTTCAGGAAAAGGGCTTGATTAATAACCTTGGAGGAAGTGAAAAAGTGGAAAATTTGTGACTTTATTTTTTGTGGTAATTGATTTCATTGACCAAGCATGGGGAGAATGGGGAAGGAGATGAAATGACAAGATTTATAATGTAATTTTTGTCGTGAAAAGTATAGACATTGATATTCATAATATAAAATATTGAATTATGTGATCATGGTTTTACACTGTCATGCAATCAAAATAGATATGGCCTGCATTTCAAACTTGATTATAGGAAATTAAAATTCAGAGTGGACTATTGCAGATGATCCATATTTAAA
The DNA here is from genome assembly GCA_958295605.1 of Ajuga chamaepitys. Lineage (NCBI taxonomy): Eukaryota > Viridiplantae > Streptophyta > Magnoliopsida > Lamiales > Lamiaceae > Ajuga > Ajuga chamaepitys. The sequence goes on along the minus strand of OY282500.1, from coordinate 8,068,350 downwards.
ACGGTTACAGATCTTTTTTATATTTGTTTGATATTAATGTAGTACACTGATCTAGAGGGATCTTTCAGATCAGTGGTTAGAAATGAAAATACCAAAAATTGATTTATGAAGGATAAAAGAACAGTGGGGTTACATTACATGCCAAAAAATTTGTTGAGAATGCAGAAAAGTAGGACTTTGGCATTTCTAATAAGCCATCACTTTCTGATGTAATGTTGTCCACTGTTTGATTTTATCTAAGTATAAATAATCTTTATAATTGGAGCTTGAATCAATTTTTAAACATCTGGTAAGAAAAATCCATCAAAGGGCAACCATTAGGTATGTTCAGTATCTTCTTCTTCACTTGGTATGTTCTTTACAAAAACTTCTGGTATAATTGATAGTTTTTATTTATATGATGGTTCGTCCTATTATCTGCTTCATCCTGTGTTTCATTACGTCAATTCAATCTAGATGTGAAGTGGCGATGACATGTGCATGTGTTGGTGAATCAAACAGGAGATAAACAACACGCACGCGCACACACAAACACATATAATGGCATTACAAACATTAGCAGCACCTTCTGTATGTAATAGTTTCATTAGTAAGAAAATTTTAAACTCATTTTCAGGTCGATTTGAGCCAAGAATAATGTGATAGACAACGTATAGCTGAAAAAAATGGCAGTGCAGCCAAAACCAAAGCGAAAAAGAAGCCTAAAAAGAAAGAGAAAGATAACCTCTCGAGGGAATAGGGCGCGGAAGATGAAGAGACGAATCATCACAAGAAAATGGAAGATAGGTATCCATATAAGAAGACGACGAGGAAGAATCATCATCCTGAAAAAACGAAAAATATCGAGCAAAGTTCACTGCAGAAAATCTTGAAGCTGAAAATAACAATGCAAGCAAAATTCAAGCACAAACCAATCATAGCTTCTATAGGCACCTCAATCAGAAAATAGCAGATGTAGAATTCGAATTTACATACGATTAAATACTAGGAACATCTTGTGTATATAATATATCGATCCTATGCACAGAATTTCAAGTAGCCAATGTACAATTCTTCAAACAGTGTACCTCAAAAAAGAACATATTGTTCAAAGGCATATAGAAAAAAAAAACAAGAGCAGACAATATCTAACACAGACAAAAAACACTTTTGTTATGTGTCATTCAACCCTTAACTTATTAACGCATCCGAAGTAGTTAGATAGTATGCGGGTTCGCCTGAAGAAGCCCATCACGAATCTGGGAAGCCACATCACGAACAGCCCCAGGCCCGTGTGGGATGAACACCGCAGATGACTTGGAGGTAGCACCGATCTCTTTCATGGTATCGAAGTATTGGGTCACAAGTACCATGTCCATAACGTCCTTGGCAGTTGTTCCTGGCACGTTGACTGAGAAGCCCAGCACGCTGTCTCTTAGCCCGTCCACAATCGCCTGACGTTGGCGGGCTATACCCAGGCCCGATAGGTATTTGGCCTCCGCCTCACCTTCTGCCCTCTTAATTTGCAGTATTTTTTCAGCCTCTGCCTTTTCATTCGCAGCCAACCTCATCCTTGCAGCTGTAAATTTGAAAAGATTTATGAATTAATATGTCTTGAACAAAAAAACATAGAAATTGATAAAAATAATGTCTTTCAAATAAATGAAAACATGCTTCGAAAGCACTAGTATTCCTTGCAAACATCACAGAATTTAACTATTAATTTCTCAGTTACTAAGATTATATAATAATAATCCCATGTATCGAATTCATTGAAATGTTCCCATCTGTTATGAAATAATAGCAGAATACAAGTTAAAATAACATAACATCCAAATTTTACCTGCGTTGATTTCATTCATAGCTCTCTTAACATGCTCATCAGGTTCAATGTCAACGATTAGAGTCTGAACAATCTCATACCCGTATGCAGACATTGCCTGCAAAAAAATAAACACAAAATAAATCAAACCCCCCATATTATTATGTCAATTAGTCTGCTTCAATTAGCATCACTAGGAAATATCTTGTACCTTTTCCAGTTCCTCTTCAACAGCCTTTGCGATCTCATTTTTCTGCTCAAACGTATCATCAAGATTGAGTTTTGGAACACTAGCTCTAATCACTGGAAAACAAATTAATGCATGGTTCAGGTTGGACAGTGTTTGCCAAAAACCATAATCGTCGAGTAATTTAAGATGTGAGACGTCGTACCATCAAAGACATATGCCTGAATTTGACCTCTCGTATTGCTCAGTTTGTAAAAAGCATCACTGGCCTTGTCTGCAAGGGCACGGTACTGCACTGATGCCACGACGTTTACAAATACGTTGTCCTGAAAGACGAAATATTATGTATGTTAGTTAGTATAGTAACACACATAAAACAAATTTTGATCCATATAAACTGAAATTTCAACAATTTGAATCAAAATATCTGGAGCAGAAACGAACCTTAGTCTTGGTCTCGCAGCGAACGTCTAATTGCTGCAAGCGGAGCGTGAGATGGCCGGCCAGCTGGCTCCCGAAGCACCAAGGCAAACAGTGGCAGCCAGGCTCCAGGACATCATCAAATTTACCGAACCGCTCTTTGATAGCAACCGTGGATTGGTCCACTTGAACACAGCAAAATAAATTTCCCATATCCTACACAAATTGCAAGAAATCGTTATGAAGGACACCCCCATAAGAGGGGGATAGAAACTAAAGAAAATAATAATAAAATTATATAAACCACAAAACACAGACACTCACACGCCTTAAAGAACTGCTACTTCAGTCCAGAGTTTTTTACTTATCAAAAACACATGTTACAGATCATCTATGAATTAGAGTTATAACAAGAAAAACACACACAGAGAAAGAGACCCCTAATGTACAGAACATGTATAGAGTAGGATCAAACAAGAAGTCTTCATAATCAAGATCATTAATTAACACGGAAAATGCAAATTCCTCAATATTAAACCCAGTAGTTACCCACGCAATTGATAGAATAGTAAACTGAAATCTCCTAAAACAACAACTTTATTCAGAGATTAGGGTTATAATTATTCAAAAAAGAAACAGAGTTTCTCCTAACACGTAGAATTCCAATTCTGATGGAATTTCAGAATCTGGGGCGACCACTGAATCAGTTATGAACAAATAAGTTAATTGGAAGATCAAGATTCATGGTACGAAAGAGAAACTCAAGAAAAGAAGACTTACAGTTGGCCAAATTGATTGCGGTGACAGAGAAATTGGGTTGTTTTTTTTTCTGTTTGTTTAGAGAGTGCGAGTTAACGTGAGTTGGAAATTGGCGATGTTATATAGCACACTTGCTGCGTAAGAAATATCACCTGTAATTTACCAACTTCCGATTCGGATCTAGTTTTAGTTATTACTTGTAGCCTATTTCCAACGTGGATTTTGCGCGCATCACTTGTCGGGACGAAACTCACTTGAAAAACAAAAAGATAAAACAATGTTTTAGAAAACTAGACTTAGGCTAAACGTTTACTATGATTTATCAGATCTAAAATATCCACAATCATTTTTTTACAAATAACGGATTCACACGGTGTTTGGCTAAATTTATTTCAAAACTTTTATAAATTGTTCAAACAGCTTATCAGATGCAATTTGTTAAAAGCTTATAAGTTAATAAAATGATTGGATAAAAGATCTTATAATATAATAATTGAATGGAATAATTTAGTCATGAAATGTGTAAATATGTGAAGTGTGTGAAATTTATGTACTGTGTGTAGTGTAGGAAGTGTATGTAGTGTGTGAAATGTGTGTAGTGTGTGTAGTAGGTGAAATTGGGGTGTAACTTATAAGATCTTAAAAAGTATGTTGGCTTAGATGAACTTATTGTTTTTTAAGCTTATTTTTACATCTTACAAGTTGTCTAACATCTTATTTTGTCAAATACATTACAAGAGCTTATAAACTCTTATAAACGAAATTTATAAGCTTAGCCAAACGAAATTCAAATCTGAACCCCATCAAATTTCGGTCCAATCTGCTTTACATTCGATTAAAAGAGTTTTAGTGGGTTTGAATTGGGTCAAGAGTTTTGCTAATTTCACCCCTAAAAATATAAATATTTTATAATTTTAAAAAGTACTTAACATCAAATAAATTATTTTAAAATATTTTACATCCCCTTCCACCTAGGTGATGGTACTTGGTTTAATATAATTACTTTTCGAATATTTTGTATATGATTTATAAGATGTTTATGTATGGTTATTTTTCTGTTAAATTGACATTTAATGTGACTATTTTCAATTATTCAGCTCTTCTGTGCCTTTGTTTGTAAATGAAGTTGTTTATATTTAATTTACGAATCATCTTTAAAATATCTAATATTTAATTTAATTTCGTTGCACTTTATGACGGGGTGAATAATCTAACGAGTAAATCTAATGGGACGAAGATAATTACACATTCATGAACTCTTTTACGGACCGGGTTATGGATTTAGAATTGTGAGCCCTTGTTGTTATCCCCAACAAATCACGGGAAGGTTTGCTAATATTCGAAAATCTTGATTAATTAATTAGTGTCATTCTGAAGAAGGTTGATTAGCTTAATTAGTTTAGGGAGTCACAATCAAGGTTGCTGTCCGTTGTTGATTACAACTTCTTTTCCTCTATAGTTTGGTTGGTTGTTAACTGTGGGCCCACCTACGCACACAGATAGTTTACCATCACGGGATTTTACATTGCATGATAAAGTTCACAAAAATTAAATAAAAACAATCAAAATCTTATGTTTCATATCAATTTAAATATACCATAATATGCTTATGGATTAGCCATTCAGTTTCATTTTCAAAGGAAAGTATGCCAAAATATGAAGATTGAGAAATGGAAAATAAAAGCTAATTAAAGTTAAGATATCATCAAATCTTTAATTCTGATTCTTACCACATGTTTATTAAGATTTGGATTTTCTAAAAGAGATTAATTGAGAAATGGAAAATGAAAGCTAATTAACGTCAAGATGTTATCAAATCTTCAATTCTGATATTTACCACATGTTTATTAAGATTTGGATTTTTAAAAAAAATATTTTTATATCTTTGTTTAATAGAATTAAGGCTAGGGTTCAGTTTATGTTTACTATACATATCTTAGCCTTTTGATGTGTAAAATATAGGTATTGCATGAATTAAAATTTTGAGACATTACTTAGAAAATCATGACATTATTTTTGTGGATGTGATTTTCTACACTTTTAACCATCATCCAGTATACTCCCTCCGAATCAATGAATTTTTTGATATTGTATTGTGAATAAGCGAATTATCGTACATAATGTTTAATTATACCCTTCTGCTACATCACTTTGTCCCATTAGTGCCTTCAGACTCATAAGTCATATTCAGTGACAGACCAAGAACTTAATCGAGGGGCTCATTTATGGATAAATGTAGGAGGTCATCTCAAAGTAAATTTTTTATTTTTTTTAACTATACTCAGGGTTATGTGGCAACTTTGTAGCAAAAAAAAAAGGGCAAATTCTGAGTATGTTAGAAAACAAATTCTTTTATATTTTGATCTAAATTTAAAATATTGGATAAATTACATTAAAAAATTATATACATGAGTATATCAACTGTATAAATAAAACTAAAAAAGTATTAACAATTCAGATAAGATCAATAAATTGTTTTAATTACAAAATGAAAAAATAAGATATAATGTTTCCATACACATTATATTATCTAACATGTTTATATTTTTATTCCTTATAAATAACAATACATCCATTTTGTTCAAGTTAAACAATATAATTATTTATTTCATTTAATTAATCATACTAAAATCGACTAAAATAAATATATATGATAGCACATTATGACGGGGAATAAAGAGACACTGATATATAATACTACCTCCATTAAAAAATTATAACCGAATAATATATAATTTCTGAATTATAACCGAATAATATATAATTTCTGAATAATTTTATTATATCTTATTACCTCACGATTCATTCCTTCTGACATCGTTTTCTTCTCTTTTAGAAGAATCCGTCCTAGGTCTTGATCTCCTCTACATTTCAATAGTTTACTTTTGTTTTCTTTTTTTTTTTTATGAAAACAAAATGATTTCACTCGATTAAATAAAAAAATATTCTAAAAAATTAGGAATTTACCGGAAAATAATTTGAATGGTTAGATAAAAGAAAATATACCAGTCAACTTGGCAAAGTCAACTGAAAAAATAAAGAATTAAATTTGTTAATGGTCTTATCCTGATGAATCTGCTAGGAAAATGAAAGGTGGGTAACAGCGTACGTTACAAGATATTTTATCCACTATGCGTGTTGGTGCATTTAATCATAGAATTACTAGGAAATTTTCTGCATTGTTATAAATGTTTAGACATTGACAACTTTTCTTCAATTCCTAGGGCATGTTTGAATTGGCCTATAGTGGGCAGAGCATATCTGGCTCGACATATCTAGGATATGTACAAAAATTTAAATAGTAAACATTGATATTTGTATTATACTGAAATAGGGTGGGAGTTACAGTAAATTATATAAGTTGTGTGTATGACATTGTAGATGTCAAATCAATCGATTAGTTAGAAAAATAGTAATGATTACTTAGATTTAGTGGATGATCGAACCCATCTATAACCCAAAACAAATATTTGAGGAGGATGGGTTACCCTCCATCCGGCCAATTTGGATCATTTGTCATATTATTACGTTCTGTTGGTATCTCACTTCAAAATTGAATCCAATTGTGAATTCATGAATTACAAACCTTAAACAATTAAAAAATTGAATTATGAACATTGAGCCATTTTAATCATGAATCGTAAAGTCATAATTTTGAATATATACTCTAGTCTCAAAAAATTGAACCATAGATCCTAAACATTAACCGGAACGTAAATTATGAATCATCAATTTAAATCATGAACCTTAAACTTACAAAACCACAATAGGTAATTATAATGAATTAATTCTTTTAGTGGGACACGATAAAAAGTAGAACAAATGATCTCATGTGCCATCTAGTTAGGTACAAACTAGCTGAAACATTAGCCAGATATTGAAAATTCCTGAAATTTTGGTGAATTTTGCCTAAATTTCAGTTTATTTTTACCTCTCGAAATGAAATGAGGTGCAATGATTTCTGTCAAAATTCGTCGAAATTTCGAGAAAAATTGGTGAAATTTTGGTAATATCGATTAGTACAATTTGTTATAATGTGAGGGAAATATTGGTTAATTTTGATTTTTTGTGGTTAATTTCAATTTTTTTTTTTTTTTTTTGAAATAGTTGGGAGTTGATGGTGTGACAGATTGATGTCCATTTTACTAATATTGGACATTTTGGACGTAAAGATTCTCTATTTTAGGAATAGAGGAGCAGTATGGGCCCAAGCAATGTTTAAATTATTTAATATTTATAAATTAATTAGTTGTAAATATACCAATTTATATAAAACTTTAAGATAAACATGTATATTTAAGTTACTTATAACAATCTATAAAATATCATGTTAATTTATTTTTTCTCTTTTAAACATTTTCCACTATTTTTTAAAACATGTACCGATATTTCCGTAAAATTGAAAATTTTCATATTTCCATCCTTGACATTAGCTTAGGTGTCTAGATTGGAAGCTTTGGTAGTTTATGGTGAATGACAGAGTTTGACATTTACAAGAAAAAACAAGATATATATCTTTGTATTCATTTATTTGCAAGCTACTTCAAAGTCCAGCTACTTGGAATTGGAAACTATTATCATCTATATCACTTTGAATTCATCTTCTACGTTGACGCATATTACTCTTTACATTCTCATCAAATGTCACTTTACCGTAGGAAAAAATTGTTCCAAAACTATTTCTCATCTTCGAATATCAAATTATATTAATTGTCCTTGATTAATTTCGAGGATAGCCCCTATTTTAAATGAAGCTATACTGATAGGAAATACATATGTAATACTCCATTCGTTTCAAAAAGAATGTCATTTTAAACACTTTGAAAAATTTCATAATAATTGTCACTTTACCAAAAATACTACAATTCTTCCAATTTTATCTTAAATAACCTACTTAATTTAGTTGATTATTTTCTTATTTCACAAAATATACCAATTAAATATCAATTTTTAATTTCTCAAAAAATAGTTAAAATGACATTTTTTTTAAACGAAGGGAGTATAATTTTGAATACATCATCAATCATCAATAATTATTTGTCGTTGTAAGTGCTATTGAAATAAGATATGTGGCCCACAAGCCACAATGAATGCATGGAAATTGCCTAAAAATTAAGGCTATGTTTGGTTGGGGTTGGGGTGGCTGGGCTGGGGGAAGTGGATGGAGTTAGTGGCTTGGTGTGTTAGAGAGTAATGTTTGGTTGGGTGGCTGGGGTTGCGATTGGAGTGTCGGATTTAATTATTAATTATAAAATGTGATATGATATGTGTAAGAGGTAGTTTTTAATGATTGGAAGAATGATTAAAGTAGTATTATGATTTGTAATTGATTGATGTTGTATGTAATTATTGATAGGTGGCTTGGCCAAGCTAACCCAAACAAACATTATAAGGGGTTGGCCCAACTGATGAGAGGTTGGGCCAACCCCAAGCAAACATGCCCTAAGATTGGAGGGAAAATTATCCACAAAAAGAAAATAAAGGGAAACTCCAGTTGTTGGAATATAGTTACATTTACATTGTAGTATTGATTGTCCAAGTCTATTATAACGCGTGGTAGGGAGTTCACTATCCATTTTAGGTCTTTCTTCAATTTATTATTTTATCGTTTCGGTGCAACTTTGGAGATAAAGTACCATAATTTGAAATTAGATTAAATTTTCTTTTTAAGTTAGGGTAGACAAGTTAATTTATGAAGGATATATAATAAAAACAAGAGAGGTGAACTATTTATTTACTAGCCTAAAAGTTGGCAATTTGTTTTTACTCACTAACCACAAGTATGCAGCTTAACAATAAATAACACGAGTAAGGTTCTTCCCCAAAAACCAGAGCTTTCAAACCTTTTCATTACAATTCTTATAATTCAATATCTAGACAAAAAAAATTCAAGTATACAGTTTTAATTAGGGCTGTGCACGGAGCTTGGAAATTATCGAAACCCGGACCGAATAAGTTCCGGATCGGAAAAATCCGTTGATCATTTGACTTTTTCTGAACCGATTATGCTTTTGGTACGGATTTGGATATTTCTCAATTTTCAGAACCGAAACCCGTATTGAACCCTACTGAATCATACCGAACTGTATTGAACCGAATAACCGAATAAAATAACAAATTATAAATTTAAAAATATATTATCCTTAACAAATAATTTAAATAAGAATAAAAATTAAATTATTCATAATTTTGTAGTTAGTTATATGTAACATAAATTATTAAAAATATTATATTTAATTATTATATAATTTTCAAAACACAAGTTAGTTAGTTGGAAACAAATTTGATGTAATAAAATTATTTATATTAGTTAGAAGTCAATATATTATATTCAATTGAATTTATAATTCAAAAGATAAAATAAATCTCCGATTATCCGAACTGAACCGAACCGTATTGAACCGTTCCGTTAGATCCGAAATTCTGAACCGAACTGTCCCGAAAAAATAAATAACCGCACCGTACCGTCCCGATTTTTTGGATCGGTAATGGATACTAATTTTTTAAATAACCGAAGTTTAGCATGGATCTGGATATTTTCAAATATCCGATCCACACCGTACCGTGCACACCCCTAATTTTAATCAAGCAATTTTTTTTTTTTAATTTTTTTTGAAAGGTAATCAAGAAAATATTCAAAACAAAACAAAACAAAATCAATGAATTAAATTCACCATTAGAGACAAATAAGATTTGGTCAAATAGCAAGAAAATATTGTTGCAATTTAATTTTTCAATTGTGTTGGGCCTTAAATTTCTATCGGATTAACTGAGCATGTAATTGAATTCTATTATCTATAGGTAAAAATTTGGGTGCATAAGATGCACTATAGTGTTATTGTACACTTTATGGGGCCCATCGGTTTAGCCAAAAAAAATTGCGCGGTTCAGACCGATCTGAACCGCTCAATTATTATTATATTGATTTTTTTCGCGCGCGCATATTATATACTGAATGACCTGTTTGTTGAACACTAAAAGCAAGTGGTTTGGTGGTATTTAATGCAGTCTTAAATATCTCAACCTTGAGGTCAAAGGTTCAATTTTGTTTGCATCTTTTTTTCTTCTTCCTTCATTTTTTTTCCTTTTCCTTCTTCTTTCTTTTATTTTTTGCCCTTTAATTTTTTTATCTTTTAGCCTGTGAGTGTGGAAAAAATTATAAATTGTATTATTAAGTTTTTTTATAATGCAACAATAATTGTATTGTAAGTTCGAAACATAAATATTGTACAATATACAAGAAAAATTAATCTAACCAAACCTATACTGTCATACATCATAATATACACCGTATCGAAATATTAAATATACTGTGAGTATTATAAGTTGAAAAAAATAAATATTTCGCAGTATGAAACAAAAATTAACTAAAACAACATATACTGTCAGGCATCACAACATATACTGTATCGAAATATTAAATATACTGTGAGTATTGTAAGTTGGAAAAAATAAATTCGCAGTATAAAACAAAAATTAACTAAAATAACGTATACTGTCAGGCTTTATAACATATACTATGCTCGGAATTTGAATATACTGTTGGTGAAAAATAAAAAGGTGTTGTTAAGATTCAAACCCGCGCACTGAAGGGTACAATGTACCGCCTTTACCAACTAAACTAGCGCCTGTTTTGTGATTCTAAACAACCTTAATATATATATATATATATATATATATATCACGCGCGCGAAAATCATAAGTGGACCCCACAAGGTGTACAATAACACTAATGTGCATCTTATGCACATGAGTATCACTAGATAAGGCGATCTCAAAATTAGTTTAAACCTCCTATTAAGACAAATAAGAAGTGGATTACATGTTAGAATTGTCAATTAAGAATAGCATGCAACATATCAATTAATACACCGTAATTAGATAAATTAGCATGCTACATAAATAACCAAACTAAACCCACTGTATGACGGTAATCCAAGATGGGAAGAACAACCTAGATCACGAAAGCACACCTGAATATATATTTGATCTTGTGCAAGATTCGATATGGTCTTCCAAACAATCAATTACATCCTTAATCACCTTTTGTACAACGAATACATAATATGAAATTAAACAACTGACGCTTGTGGAACATAACTCTAACTTACAACAATAAGTTTACTTTATTGTCAATTTATCCCTCAACAAATTGAAAAATCATTATAGAATCTCTACATAAAGTCTATAATTATTTAAGGGTTAATTACAAAATGCAACATGTACTATGCGAGGGTTTTCACTTTGCAACCTAAATCAAATATTTTTTCCGATCACAATCCATATTACACATTTTTTACACTTTGCAACTTTTAACTATATATTTCGGCAGTATATATAGGCCATGTGCTCAGCACATGCCAAACGATTCAATAAGATGGCCACATGTGGCCACCCATAAACAAAGAAAAAAAACAACATAAAAAAAAAGGAAGATTCTAGAAAATAAAAATAAAAACAAGAAATGTACTTAAAATTCAATTTTAGATTGTTAAAAAAAAAAAAAATCCAAAAAATTGTTAAAATTTTAAAAATAAAAAGGTACATTTATAGAAAATAAAAAATAAAATTTAATTTTAAATTTCAAAAATAAAAATAAAATTGCAGAAAGTTATTAAATTATGAAAACATTATATCAAAAAGTTCCAGAAAAATAGCAAAAAGAAGAAATGTTTTGTGATTTTATTTTTTATTTTTTTTCAATTTGTTTTAAAAAGATTAAATATCACAAAGACAATTAGACATATTAGACTGTATATTTGTTGGTCCCAATACGTTGGATATATCCAACATTACATGCAAGAGTTATTATTATCTTTAGTCAACTACATAACTACAAAAAAGTATGAAAGAACAAAGTCCTCACAAAAACTCTTGAACTTCTTTAGTTTTGTTGAATAACCATGTTATGTACTCTAGGCTTAATAACAAAACTCATCTCCCGAATATTGATTTATTGATACCTAACATGTCTAACAGTTGATCAGACCGTCACACATTCAATCATATCAAGAACACATTAATAGAGAAATAGAACGGGGCTTAATTAATTAAATATCATCAAAGGATCCACAACAATGTAATTTCTAACCATAGAATAAAGAATTCAAGTTGGCATGATTGAGTATAAAATATGAATCAAACTAGAGAAGTTTATACTTTTTAATAAAAACAAATAAACGACTCAACCAATTTTTGTGGTCTTGAGTTATTGGGTTCTTGCTATTGGCATTTTCTTCGTTTTTCTTTTTTCCTGGTTCCAAATTATGATATAAGACGATCGTCTACAGTCTAGCAGGTTATATTATAATTGGGGCTAATAATGACACGAAAAATGATAGGATTAGAGAAGTTAATCTAATTTAAAGAAAAAAAAAATATGAAAAGGGGATATTGAATGTTTTTATCAGGGGATGTTTGGATAATAATGGGTACATTCGGATGGCGGTTGTGTCCATCTAAAAGATATATTTGTATTGGGATGGAATAGGATATGATACATGTGTGGTAAGCATCAAATCAATATGTTGTTGGATGATGATCTATATTATTATATTGTGATAAGTGATATGTAATGATCGATTAATGGATAATAAATGAAAAGATAATTGAGATTGTTGGAAATTGCATTTAAAATGTTATTTTAAATGCCTTTTGGGGCAGCCGATTTGGGCAAGTTTTGGGTGGAACTCGGTAATGGAACGTGGAGGCGCGGTTCAAGCCTCGAACCAAGGGACTTGTGTGAGAGCACGACCTACGTACACGAATGTCAGTCTGGTAGAGGAGCAGCCCCGCGAGCTATTTTTGTTATTTTTTTCCTTCCCTTTCTGCATGCCTCTTCAAATTCCTAACTGTTGTCTTCTCATTTTCTCCACATTTGTGAAGCCTTGAAGACATTAAACTTCAGGTTTTAATTGACATTACTGCAAGAGTAATGGTTAGAACATGGGTCATCTAAGAGCCTTTTATAGCCATAAAAGGTGGCTTTTTCAGCTCATTTGGCATCCCCTTCGAAATTGATACAGAATATTATATTCAAGCATCCTGCTATCATCTCTCCGTTTTTTTCCAGTAGATTTCTCGTTGGCCCTCCAGTCTTGTTTGTGATACAAACTGGGCGCTAAGTCAGTTTACCAGTTAGTAGAAACTCAGTGCTAGAGTTTCTTCTTTGCATGACCGTTATATCCTGGAAAACAGACGTCCACGAGTCTCTTAGCACGTGAGAGCGGACGAATCTGTTTTAAGAATATTGTGCTTGCCACAGGTCTCGGTTTTATTGTTGTTTCTGTTTTCCATCATCCTCATTTTTCATACAGAGATTTGTAAAAGATGTTAGGATTCTGGATGGAGATGTACTAATCCAGATAGAGCACATCTTCCTATGTCCTCCAAACATCCCTGACATTGATTCACTTATGAAATTAATGCCAAGTTACCCATATATATATCAACTATACTTTTTTTACATAAATATTTTTAGGACGGATAAATATTTACATTAATATAAAAGTGCCTTAAGTTTCAGCCAGTTTTTTTTGTACCTATTTATCCCTTCAAATTAATCAATTTAGGGTTAATAATGTTATTTTTTAAAACTTTATATATTAGGTCTTATATATCCCCTTATTTATTATGATAGTTAGACCTTCATTTTTTTGTTCTCATATAGATTATTACGGCAAGTACAAACAATATTAAGTTTCAACCTGTTTTATTTGACATATTTTATCCCTTTTAAATTAATTATTTTAGGTTAACGATGTATTTTCCTAATTTCATTTCATAGTTTAGCCCAACTCTATTTGGTCATCTATATTGTTAGGAAATTGACGTATAGTTTTGACGATGACAAAACCATGTTGTAGGTAGGATCTAGTGCCCCCACATACTCTGTAATCTTTTGTAAGGCTAGTTCTACTTAGGCAGAAGACACATTAAGCATATAACAAGATCATCAAGGACGTATGCAGCAAGAAGTCTGCATTAAGAAGTAATCAACAAAGGCTGTAAATAGCATGCAATAAGAAGCGTATGCTTTCGTGGCATACAACAAGGTCTACTGTAAGGAAGATCCAATAATTTGTTAAGTCGGTATCTTGCAGCTAGCATGCATCAGCCATGTCAACAATGAATAAGTCAAGTCAAAGTGTGAGGTTCAAAGATTAAAAGATATAGCTAGTGGAAACAAGAAGTAATGCTTGTAATGACTATTCAATCACGTGAAGACACCTGTTCTGACAAAAAGAAGAACAACTCAGCATCACTAGCATCAAGCCGCACCAACTTTAACCTTTTTTTTTTGCAAAAGGACAACAACGACTGAAAAATCGTACAAAGATCATTAATTGTCAACAGGAGACTTCTCACTCTTCAACCAGGAGGAATCTCAAATGCTATAAATAGATGGAAATAGAGGACGAGCAAAGACTACTGAAACTGAAATTGAAATACTATCATTAACACCTTTGAGCTTTCAAATTTAAAGCTTCTAAGCACTCATATATCGTGATCAATTTTAAATGTGTGTGTTTAGTAATAGAGAGCAAATAGCAGTACTCAACAACAATCTACACAAGTGAAGATTCAAAGCTGCAACAACTTCTCAAGTCAAATCTAGCTAGCTCTCAGAAAGCTTTGTCTCGGTCATAATTCTTCTCATCAAGAAAGCATGCACACATCTTGATTGATACTCAAGTTTAAATGTAGTTCTAGAAGTTGAAGAAAATCTTTCATTAAACATTCTCTAACGAGTGGTTTTTAACATGGAGTCTTCGTTTGAGTTAGAAATTCAAAGTAGACTAGGATTACTCTGAGGAGCGTGTATAGTATAGGAGTAGCCTTCCGAGGATAGACAAAAATTATTGTAAGGTGCCAGGTTGGACTTGGACAACGGTGTAGCTTAGATTGTACTGTGTGAATAACTCAGTGAATTTTTCCTGGGTGAGGGGAAAATGGACGTAGAAGGTTTACTCTCACCTTTTAACCACTATAATTTGTTGTGTATGTATTTTATAACTATTATGGCATACTATATATTACTTATTGCATAGCTTTTGGAAAACGTATTTACATATTCCACTGCACAAAACTCTACCTAAGCACTAAAACATTAATGAACTTATGTAACACCTAAAAAGTGTTACATATATACAAAAATGTTGCAATTGACTTTAGGTAACATTTTACTGGTGTTACATTTACCGGTGTTACCTAAAGTCTGAAGTAATACTATAGATGATCTTTAGTAACACTTTTCATAAGTGTTACATTAGATTTTGAATTGCAAAACTTTGCGATAACACTTCATGGTAGCACTAAAAATGTTACATATAACAATTTATGTAACACTTTTTTTTTTTTTTAAGAAAAATATTGAATATTTGTCATTGTTGTGTTTCGAACCCAATTGGAAGCTTGCAAGATCATTAACTATAAAGGCCAAACCACTAGGCTATCATAACTCAACTTTTATGTAATAAGATAAACTATATATATATACACGATTTTTTATTGCAACATCAATAAACTCTTCTCAAGATTAACTTCTTATCAAACTACAACCTAACTTCATTTTCCTTTGCCTATTCTACTTTCTAACTCAATACAAAGTTTTCATTAATTAATTTTTTTTCCAATTTCGTCCACTCGTGTGAGTTTGTGTATATATATTATTCAATACCACACTAATTACATCTAATTCTTGTATATAAATTTTAAGACATTATCATTAATTTCAAGTGCAATAATCTTATGTATCTATTTCTTGTAGAGAATTTTAAGAAACCATAAAGTCACCTTGAAAATTAAGTATTTAATTACTTTTGTTGCGTTTTATAGAATATAAAATTAAATAAAAAATAAACTTATATGAAAGACATGACAAAATGTTTCAAGTCCATGTTTTTATACTTTAAAAATGTATTCAAACTTTTAAGCTACAAAACTCCTTTCTCGTTGTTAGTAAAATATAATTTGTATATATACACAAAAATCACTAATAAAATTTATTTTAAATATCTAATAAGTAAATTCTTAGGTGCTCTAATAAATTATTATTTTAGTCAATTGTTTTCATCATCTCATGTTACAAATGTTCTAATGTGATAATTAAGATGTAACACATCTAAAATTTATGCCTCAAAAAAGCCATTTTACAAAATATAAGAGATTGAAAGATTTTAATACTTCAAAAGTCACGTGAGAAAAATAAAACCAAAGATATTTTATTAGTTTAAAATAAAAGAAATATATGATTTTATTAATTGAAAGTGTTACCTAAAAAGTGTTACATATTTATAAGTGTTATATGAAATTGTTACTTATTCAAAAGCATTACGGAAAAAGCTTTACTTATTTATGAGTCCAACTTGTGTGCAATGGTTGCTTTGGTACAACTTACCAATTTCAGCCCTTGGATCCTCAAATCTCTTATCCTAGCCATTCAAACATTTTTTAACCTTTAAAAAATTGAAAAGGGCGAATGTGTCATTGCAATCATGTTATTTTCCAAGAAGTCACAAATACCACGATTTTTTTTCTTAAATTTCAATGTTGCTTCTCTCTTAGGTATTGTTCCAAAACCATCCACTTCTCCATTTGTGCTCAGAGTTTGAGCATTTCTGTGTAGCCTCTTCTATTTTCACAAACCCTAGCTGTCAATAAATTATTTCCCGCTATTGTGAAATAAGGAATGGGGAAATGGAAGAAATGACGTTTGGACAAACCCAGACCTTCAAACTTCATCATCTTCATCACCGGTGAGATTGATGACGGTTAATGTTGTGATAAACAACAAAATTCAGATTTGAAAGGGATAGAAAATTCAGAGATATTCCTGGATACAAATCCTCTCCATTCCTCTCCATTTGAGCATCCGTCAATTTGGTCATTTTCTTTTGATCTCCGCCACTCAATATTATCAAAGGCTTGAAACATGCCACATCACCACTTTAAATGGTGTGCCAGGCTATCAACGCACTAATTCATTCTCTCTCTCTCTCTCTCTTTTTTTTTTTTTTTTTTTTTTTTCCTTTTTTTCCTTCAATCTCTTTTTATCTCTTTCACACGTTTTCTCCCCATGGCAGCCAATCTTTTAGAAAATAAAATAAGAATGGCGGATGGGTGGTTGGTTAACAGTCTTCAAAGCCTATTCACAGCTGAATTGATGAAAATTCTAGAATTAAGGATGGCAGACTTGAGGAGATCTGAATTCTGCTTTGAAGACGGTGGACATGGAGAATTAGCTGGCGAAGACGGACTGATTAAACGATGAAGGAGAAAAATCGGGTTGCCGCGTGCGGGTTGCGGAGCTTGAGAATAGAGCGTCGGTGGCGGAGCATGAGTGGTGGTTTTCTGGGAGCGGGCCGCTCTGTTCTTTCACGAGAATAAATCTGATTTCGAGTCAAATTCATATTTATAATTCATAATGCATTTCAAAGAGAAAGGATTCTGATGTTTATGATGACGTGAAAGATCCGAAAAAAAAATGACGACTTAAAAGATTGCTGGCCATTGATATAATTAAAGGTGGGGATGATCTGAAATTCACGAAATTGACGAAAAGATAAACATGAGACGATCTGGGTCCGATATTCCTGGGCATTAAATTGCAAAATGAAATTAAGAAATTAAAATATTACCAAGAGTGCCACTAAATATTGTAAAAAGATAAGTATATCCTCAAGTTGCACCAGTACAACGATTGCGCCACAGAACTACCCCTTATTTAAAGTATTACCTAAGAGTGTTACAATTTAAAAAGTGATACATCCAAAATGTTGCATGAATGTGTTACATATTCGTACATTTTACAGAAGTGTTACATAAAAGTTAAAATTTTGAAAGTATTACAAAGAGAATGTTACATAAAGTCATTTATGTTGTAGTGACATTACTTGATGTAAATACCCTAAAAGTTTGTTGTAAGCTTACTGCACTAAGGTTACTTATTGCTTTAGCTTTACTGTAAGAACTAATTTCCTACAGCAACAACATCCCCTTGCTCTAAGCATTTAAAAAGAGAAATCGATATAATTAGAGGTGTATTCACGCCCCCTCTAAACCTCTACCACTTGAGACCACCATATACATACATACATACATACATACATACATACATACATACATACATATTCCTTATTTATAGTAATTAAACTTTTAAAAATTATTTTCTCATAGAGATTATTACAACATGGCCAAACAACCTTAGGTTTCACCTTATTTTTATCTGGCCTATAGTACCCTTTTCAACTTATTTAGTTTAGGTTAATGATATAATTTGATAATTTTTCTTCGTAGTTTAGCCTAATTCTACTAGGTCTTGTATATCCCTCGATAGGCATTTACAAATCATTCTCATTAAGATTATTACCACGAGGCCAAACAACCTTAATTAAGTTTCTGTTAATTATGTTTTGCCCCCTTCAAATTAAATTAATTTAGAGTTAATGATATAATTTCCTTTGATAGTTTACACTAGTTCTATAGGTTTTATATGTAATATATCATTTAGTTATAGTAATCGGGCATTTAAACATCTAAGTCCAACAAAGTTTAGTTATCAAACATACAAACATGGCTTTTTCGTTGAGAAAGAATAAAATAATACTATTCAAAGTAATATAATTAGTTGTGAAAAAAATATTACTAAAATTATTTTGATCCCGTAACTTTTCGCTGGTACAATTTTGGTAAAAAATAAAGTTAAAAATTCAATTTTGTCCTGTAACTTTAGAATTGGCCACACCATGACATACTAGGCCCCTACCGAGACAAACTCTCAACGGATCCTCGGCGCGCCTGACCGCCTAATGCCCGCACAACCACGCTTACGGCTCTCTACCCCAACCCAACTACAAGTCCTCAAGCCGAAATAGCAGGAGCATGCCGGATTGCCTGGGCTATGGGCCGGTGCGACTTCCCTCAGTTGGTTTGGGTGGCATAGCCCGTTTTTTCTCCGTTGGTGGCCAATATGGCCAGAAAATGGCACGTGCCGTTCACATGACTCATTTATCCGACCATTGTATGATACTTGATTTTAGTAAATAATAGACATACTAAGAAGACAAATATGAATGTTGGGGGAGTATGGATAATAGTAGCTTTGTGATCTATTACCCATGCAAATATTGAAATTTACTAGAAGTCATATATAATATTAAAGCATATTGAAATAGATAAAGAAAAGAGTGTCATGTATGCTATCCGATAATAAAGATTGTTGCTGATGAAACATAGACATGAAAAAATGAAGATAGCAAAATTATGAATGTTAAAACGAATACACTGACTCACTAGATTAGATAAAATTAGAAGGAGCAAGTACAAAAATCTCAAGAAAAAGTAGGCTATGGATCAATTAGGTAATAATTAGAGATGATAACATGTTTGTGTATTTATAGTAGTCTAACATCATTGCCTAGTAGACCGAGGTATCAAAACCTTCACCAACTCTACTTAAGATTCTTGTTCTCAAATACTAAAACAAAAATACTTTTATGTGAAACCATGGCTCACAAGTATTAACAATTATACAATTTGAATATATTGTGTCGTTTGCGTTTAACTTTTTATTTGAACTCTATTGTTGGAGGAAGAGAAAAAACAAAGAAAAAGAGCGAACATAAGAAGTACGAAATAACAATATAAAATTTTATATATCCCGTAAATAAAATTATATATAATATATCGATAATTAATTTTATTTTGATAAGAATATAATTTTTTTCTTAAATAAAGTTGTTAGATTTATGATATTTTTACTTTCTAATTAGGATAATAGGAAAATGTTATGAAAAAAGTTACCAAAATATGAAAAACATGAATAGAACTTAACATAGATATTTAGGGCTTACATTTTTCAGCTTAAAACATTTTATTGAATTTAATTAGTGTGTTGTATATAACTGATTATATGGAAATTATAATTTTTAAAATACCTTAAATATTTTAGTTGAATAAAAGGGCTTTTCTGGGGTGCATCTGGGACACGGTGCACCTAGATGAGATTTACCTGCTTTGTAGGTTACATGTTAATATTTACTATTTTTAATTTATTTTTATTTTAAATATATTTTCTCCACCTTTTAATTTTTCACGTTTAACTTTATATTGGGGCGGACTTTTATATATATAATTTTTAATTTTGCCTTCGAATTTTATGGACTTATTTTATTTATTATTATGACGCAAACTATTTGCAACCCACAAATTTTCTTAATGCAGGCCACTCATTTTTTATTAACAATACGATTATTGAAAGACCAAAGTATCCTTAATGGAACTAAAACATAAATTATTAAAAAAATTAGAAAATTAGAAAAACGAAAAAAGAAAAAATATCTTCCTTCTTCTTTCCCATCTTCAACGCAGCCCTTTCTCTCTCACCATTTTCTGTTTGAAAACACCATAAATCCTTGTATTACGAGGAGTAGACAGTGATGTGTAGAATTGTTTCTACCTTTTTAAGGAAATTATAGTTTGTTAAAACAAGTGGAAACAAAAACATTTGATTTAAGCAGCTCGAAAATTCTTAAATTAGAACAAGTAACCCTACTGCAAATTGAAATAGTGTAATTATTTTGCAATGGAATCTGCAATGCCTCTCGAAGTAAGGTTAATTTAATAAAAGAGAAAACTCAAAAGCCGGATCCTAATTTTGTGTCGCAATATCGAAACCTATGTTGCAACAGTTTTTCTTCCATCTTCCTTTTCTAGTTGTTGTAATATTAATGTTTTCTTCAATGTGCAAACCTGGTCTTTTTTTTTTTTTCTAGTTGCTTTAAGAATGTGTGCTTTTTTCTAGTTGCTTTAAATTAAGTGTTCGTCAATCTCTAAATTCTGCAAAAGCGTTAATACTCGCCATTGTAATCTTCTATTCTTCTTCTTTTTTTTCTTTCTCTTTTTTCTTTCTTTTGTTTTTTCAGATTAATATAATTTGATGATAAGGGCATTGTTGGACGTGACTGGGATGTATTGAGAAAAAAATATGTATTTATAAATGTAAGTGGAATGTATCAAGAAATGAGTTGTGTTAAGAAATTAAATAGGCTGTAAATAGTCTGCACCTATTATTATTTATGCCTTCGAAATATTTATATTTAGTGATTTTAAGACTTTTATTTTTTGTTGTATATTTTTTCTTTTATCGAAATATGTAGTGATTTCAATTTTTTTTGACATTTAATATGATTGAAAAAAAAATAGTGTACCTGACTTTAGAATTTAAAAAAATAAATCGATATCAGTTTTCGATTCAATAATATCGAATCATGATTTTGGAGATATTATTGTAATTAATAATAGACAATTAATTATTCAATGTTAATAATTTTAAGTGAAATAGGTAGAATAGGTAATAAGTATAAGGAGAGAGAGTATTATTTTGATCTAACGGTTGGATTATGAGTTGACTAAATCTAATGGTTTAAAATAGTTCAAGTGCATCGTGTCCTCGGTGCATCAAAGTTGGACTCTAAATAAAAATGTGAAAAATAACTATATAACATGTCATAATTAAAAAAAGTTATAAATAAATTACATAATAATCCTCTCCTGTGTAAAAATAAGCCCAAAGTTTGAGGTGGTTAAAAGCCTTACAAAATCTGTGAAGCCCAGAAACACGGGGAAAGCCCAAAATTTGTGGCCTAACATATGAAATTGACTACGTGAGCCCAGCGCTTAAGCCTTTGAGGCTGTGAAAACCACGGCCCATTAAACCATTCACCAGAACCCTAGGCCCAATTAGTGGCCCAAGATATGAAATTGAACCAAAAAATGGAGATGCGGGGTATCGATCCCCGTACCTCTCGCATGCTAAGCGAGCGCTCTACCATCTGAGCTACATCCCCATATTGTATTAATTGTAAAATAACAATTAAATATAATAACCAGTTTCTTCAGAAATGAAGGTTAATTCCAATTTAAACATAAATTGGGAAAAAATCATTGGTAATATTTAAAGTTAGACTACTTGTTAAATAAAACTCCTGGAAGATATATGAAATACACTTTAATTATTTGCTAGAGATCGTGCAAATGATACTTGTTTTTTGTTTTACTTTCTATTTTTCGTAACAATATTATTCAAAGCTTTGAACTTCATCATATAAAAACGAGGTGATGATAAAAAAGTGATGCTCCCTGCATTTCATAAAAAAAGTTTTATTTGAAAGTTTTACTTGCTCCAAAACAATACTAAGTATATTTTAAAAATCATGTCTCGTTTTACAAGTAAAAATCAAAATTTTTGTTTTAGAAATTAGGTAGATAAGATTGAATAAGTCGAATAAAAAAAATTTGTGTAAATGTATACTAATGGATTTTGAAAGTTGTACCTTCACCAAATTAACAAAAATAAAAAGTTGTACATTTTTCAAATATGATTCCTTTTATGGGACGGATAAAGTATTTATTGTAATATAGTACATATGTTGGAGTATCTTTCTTTTTCATTATATTGAAGATATGTATGTAAAATATCTTGAGCTTTTCTCCAGTACTACATGTGCATGGATGTTTTATGCAAGCACATCCTCAATCGTACCTATATGAAACTCAAAGTTTTTTCTAAATATACCTTACTGTTGATATTAGGTCCGTCCGACCCGCAAAATAATCAGGGGTCAGTTTATTCGTTGTGCGTGTTTTATATATATATATATATATATATATATATATATATATATATATATATATATTGATGCAGTTTTGAATAAAATTTGTTGATCCTTAGGTGGCGAGGGCACACATTAGAATTTATGACATTTGAGACCTTACGACCTCCAATTTTTATTAATTATTTTGTTTATATATTTATTAATACATGAATTGCTATTAATTAATAGTAATTGGTAAATAAACATTTATTAATTAACAATGTAAATAAACTATTAATTTATTGTGTTCTTAATTTTTTATTTATTTTAAATTTAACTTTTAAAGTTTTGATTTGATTTATTTTTATATTTGTTTCATTTTAAAATTTATTTGTTTCGTTAATTATTCATTTTTATTTTATATTAATTTTTGTAAATATCTTTTCTCCATGCTATTGCGAGTTTGATATAGTATTACTTGTGCAAACAGAACGTACTATTTGTTTACTTATTATTTGTGATTTTCTATTTTTCTATCTTGTTGTGGATTCGATATAATATTACTATTTTAACCAAACATATTATCTATTTACCTATAAAGTATCATTACTAATTTTGTAGTTTTTATTTCTTTTCTTGTTGTTGAGGATCTGATATAGTATTATTTGTTTACCTGAACAATATTATTTATAACTCTTCTAAGTTTTGTTGGCGGATCTAAATTATATTACTTATTTAACCAAAACGTATTATTTATTTATTTATCTGAATAACATATTCTCATTTTTTATTTTTTGGTGGCGATCATTCTCAATGTAGCTCACTTATATTTAAAAAATAAATAGAATGTTCTTAATACAACTTACGTAGCACCAATTCTACCATTTCAATTACATTATTTAGAATAGATATTATACAAAAAAATAATAAAAAAATTAAAAAGAAAAAGAAAAGAAAAGAAATGGCCGGCCAGCGGTAATAGTCGAGCAATACGACTGCACTTTCATGTTTGCCACCATCTTGCTCATCATTATCCTCCGATAAAAGAAATTATGAAATTATGACAATACCATAAGTTCAGGAAAGTAATACCATAAGTTTGATAAAAACTTGAGGTGTGTTCGATCATAGCAGTTGAACTTTTGTTAGATCAGAGCAGTTGAATCTCAGTATAATTGTTCGATTTACTAGTTGAACATGTGCAATTATGCCCGATCATCAAAATCAAACATTGTACACTACATTTGACCTTGTGTGTCGAAGACTCGAACAGTAACCAAGACAAGTTCGTTTATAGATTAAAAAAAGAAGAAAAAAGCAATGAAAAGCAACGAAAAGAAGATTACTTTTCCATATTGATTGATTGTTCATTGTTAGTTAGACCATCCATTGATAACCCTTGAGAAACAAGGGTTTATGCAGTTTTGGGGAAGAGAGACGCGATCAGAATAAAGATAACAAGAAGAATATATATATATTGTTATCTTTAAGGGCATTCTAGTTATTTTATGACAACATTTTAATTTATTAAATCAGTGGATTGCTTTAAGAAATTTTGTGGAATGTAAATAGTCGCTGCCTTTTTTCTTGTTGTTGCAGATGTGATATAGTATGACTTGTTTAAACAAAATATATTATTTGTTTAACTAAAACGTATAACTTGTAAATAAAATAAAAATAAAATGAGTTCCAAAAAAATCCAAAGAGAATTTAAAAAGTAAATCTTATAATAAATAAATAATTTATTTTATTGTTTAATTAATTAATATATATTTACTAGTTATTACTATTAATTAATAAATTAATACATAAAGAAGGTAATTGATAAGAGCAGGAGGCACGCCATCAGACCATTATCGCCTAATGTTTTAAATCCGCTTCTAAATATAATTTGCACAAAGCAAAAAAAGAATATAAAATGTGCCCCACAAACAGTTTGCTGGTCGGGGAAGGGGGGTTGGGCGGACGTGAAATCAGCAATCAAGTGTATTTGAGTGAAAAATCAAGGTTTATATGGGCATGTCAACCGAATGCACGAATATAACATCCTTGCACTAAGTCCATACAAGTTTTTGCTTAGAATAGTTCTATTATATACCAATTTTAAGGTTCTTAGATCCGTTTCATCTAGGTCGTGTGAAGTTTTTTTATGAAAATGTAAAAGTGATTATGCTGAAATATATAACTTGTTCTGAAAAAAGATATTGTGCTGAAGATATATTAGTGTTTACGATAAAAGATAGTACTTGTTCTGAAGAAAAATATTATGTTGAAAGTTAATACCTCTCTTTAGAACAACTAATACATTTTAGTATAAACAAAGATACTATTTCATGGATCCATCCATAACTCGGATTCCATATATTTATGGTCTATGCACCTAGTGTGCACAAAAAATTGCATTGTGCTAAATAAGAGTGAAAAGTGAGAAATTTATTTTACAGGCAAACACGACATGTGATGAGACGTTAGTGCTTAGTAAATTCATTTTACAGCTAGTGAAAATTGACAAATAAGAGTGAAAAGTGAGAAATTTAGAGAAAGAGAGAGAGCGTGTAATACAACATCAGTTTGCTAGAGCAGTTCGTTTTCAGTTCGTTTTTAGTTTTACTTTTGTACTTTTGTTGTCTTTATATTTTACACTTGGTTGTGTGGTGTGGGGAGTAGTTAAGTATTAATCCAACCACATTGTCCAAATAATCATTACTTAAACACTACACACATGCACTAGATCATAATGTGATATTCAAAAGTTAATCAAAATCTAAATATTTTGCGGACACATAATCCTTAAAATATGTTATAGACTTACAAGTAATATAGTTAATTTTAGGGTTAATTATATTGCAGTTTACAAACTTTATCTTGAATTTAGTTTACAATATGAATATTAAAAGGCCACAAAAGGATTCATCAATTTTATTTTCTTTACAAATTAATTTATCGGATTCTAACTCTAACTCAATTATAGACAAGGAAAAGAGAAAAGGCAAAAACACCTAATAGCCAATCGACGTCGTCAAACTTAACGTAAGAAAAGAAAAATTTAACATAAGAAAAAGGAAAATAAATAAATGTAATAACACCAATCGTTTCCATTGTTTCTAAGCTACATGCCCATTGGCAGTTCGGCACCGCAGCACCACCAAAGATTTGGGCTCAGATGAAGGTCCGAAATAGAAAAAATTACCAAATCTCTAAAGCCCAACAAAAGTTTGGGCTCAGACGAAGACCCAAATTTGATAGTCTATTATTTCTTTTGACGCCGAAAATGCAAAAAATTGGTAAATAAAGTTGGAGATGTGGGGTATCGATCCTCGTACCTCTCGCATGCTAAGTGAGCGCTCTACCATCTGAGCTACATCCCCACAATAAATATAAATTTATTTAAAATCATATATTTATGAAATTATAAAAACAATTTCTTTAGTTACTCACATTGGACAAGTCAAGCATAATAATATTGTAATAATTTTCATGATATTGATGTGCATATTTGTTAGGATTGATAATTAATAGGAGTAGAACAAACGGTTATTAATCGAGATAACAAGAAAGAAAATGATTACAATACAACATCTTTCATTACATTTCAATCTACACAATATGTGTATATGATGATATCACATCACATCATAAATGATTATATGACATGATTAGTGTAATATGTTGTAGAAGATGTTGTATCAAATGTTGTAGAAGATCCAAAACATGCTAAGATCATAATTGCCTCATTATTTGAAGTATTACCCGTGTCAATGCTATGTTAACAAGTCTTATCAAATTTTCATAGTAACTAGATATCCACCCATGCAATGCACGAGATAGAATAATTTTTTGTACTAACAATGTTACCAAAATTTTGTTATTGTTATAAAGAGTTATACAATATATAAGTAACATGATATGACATAAAAAACACTTAGAAACTTATAATAATACAACAAATTAAACAATAATGATACAAACAAAGTGTCTACAAAATTTAAAGACCTAAGAACCCTTATAAACTATTAACCACATGTTTTGGAATACCTCAATTTACACGACATTCACAGTTGATTTATTACGTGACTAAAATTTATTTTATGTAAGAAGAGGTCAACATAAATGATCCTGACTCTTATGGGATTGCTATATATGAAACAATAAGAGAAAATTGTTGTCGTTGGTTCATTGAAATTTGAAAGTTAGTTTCATATCAAATGGGACAACTCTAATGCATAATGATTAGCTTTTCATATATTATATTAAGCAAATAATTCAATTCAAAGTTCAGATCTAAACTTTATTCTTAAGAAATCAACTAATTTTAAAATATATACAATATGAGTGTTAATGAAATATTATTTGTTAAAATTTATTAGAAACAAAAAAGTTACAAAATTTATGAATTATGATTGCAAAGGAATTCTTTTCAAATAACTTTCAAACTCGATATATACATATTTTTAAATTTTCATTCTTTTCTTTTCTTCTTGAGCACTTAATAGTTTGAACAAAATAGGTATTTTAAGGTTAAGGATCCCAACTGCCGCCAGCAAACCCTAGCCCCACCCTTTGCGCCTTCTTGTACCATCATGTGACTTTTGGCACCATCGTGTGTCTTTCTGGGGATTATGCACAATTTTCATTTCGCTTCGAGTAATTCCTCTCTACCATGTTTTCCTCGTCTGGGTGATATTTTTTGTTGTTTTCGTTCTTTTAGTTCTTGTTTTTGTTCTTTTTCTCTATTGCGGTGTTGTTTGATTTTTATTCTTGTATTTCAAGTTTTGTACAACTACAATGGGGAGATAATCGACTCATATTTTGGTTAAGTTTTAGGTTCGAAGACTATTAATCTTACAGAGGAATATTAGGTTAACATTGTGGTTCCAAAACCGGTGAATTTTAATCCTATCATTTGAGGTTGTAAAATGTAGCTCAAATATAACCAATACATTTGAACGATTAAAATTCAATTAAGAATTAGTTGATGGCATAACATCAAATTTGATAATGACTTGGATTGGAAATGAATTCAGTAACTCAGTTCGGATGGAATGGGCCGAACTGCAAGTAAGTTTTCAGCCGGAATGGGCCGAACACGTGCAAGAAGTCTGTTATGGATTCTCTTATTGATTTGCTTACTCTTTATGCTGTATAACTCATGTGTGGAGGGTTGGAGAGCAGTTACTAGTCATAGAGAGTATGTGTAGAACGTTTTCTTGATGTATACAAAAGGTAGATTCAAGAAAAACAATCAAGAGAGTGACAATAGATGATTTAGAGCTGTTGTTGAGTTGAGAGTTTGATCTTGTAAGTTTTGTACTCAGTTTTTGATTAGTGAAGTTGCTGTTCTTCTCCTGTGGATGTAGGATCACATATTGTGATCTGAACCACGTAAATCCGGTGTCTATCTTTCTACTTCTTCATATTTCAATTTTAAAACATAGAATATCAGATTTGAGTTTGTGTATGTGTTTCTGATTTCATTGACATATTGGTTGTGTGTTTGGGTGGAAAATCCTTACAATTTGGCGCCGTCTGTGGGAAGTAGCAACCAAATGATGGGATCAACACGGTTTGATGTAGAGAGGTTCACAGGGAAGTCTGATTTTGGTTTATGGAGGGTGAAAATGAAGGCATTACTTGTGCAGCAAGGTCTGTCCATGGCATTGGATGGAGAAGTAGGTATGCCATCAACTCTGAAGCCTGAAGAGAAGCAGATGATCATGGAAAAGGCACATAGTGCCATTATTTTGTGTCTTGGTGATAAGGTGTTGAGGGAAGTGGTAAAAGAAACCACTGCAAAAGCTATCTGGGATAAGTTGGAGAAGACTTATATGATAAAATCAGTTGCTGACAGATTATATATGAAACAAAGGCTCTATGCGTTCAAGATGCTTGATGAAAAGCCAATAACAGATCAGATTGACTTGTTTCACAAAATTCTGGATGATTTGGAAAATATAGAAGTGAAAATGGATGATGAAGACAAAGCACTTATATTGTTAAGTGCTCTTCCAAAGTCTTATGAAAATTTCAAGGATGCAATCTTGTTTGGAAGGGAAAAATAGATTACATTGGCTGAAATTACATCTGCTTTGAAATCAAAGGAGCTGCAAAAGATAAATGAGTTAGGACAACAAAAAACACATGGTGAGGGATTGATGATCAAGAAAAAATTCAAGAAGAAGTTTCAAAATCAATCTAAGACTCATTGGAAGAAGAATGAGAACTCCTCTTCTGTTGAACCAGAAACCAGGAAGTGTTTCAAGTGCCACTTGCCAGGTCATTTAGCCAAAGACTGCCCTAAGAAGTCAAAGAATCAAGCCAAGTCACAAGTTCCAGCAAACAGAAATGCAAAGACAAAGCCTTCTGCTGATATTGCAGAGGATACTGCAGGATATGAATCTGGAGAAGTTCTTACCGTGTCTTCTGAACAAATTGACACAGAGTGGGTATTGGACTCAGGATGTTCATTCCATATATGTCCAAACAAGGAGTGGTTCTATCATTTCAAGCAACAAAACTGTGGATCAGTACTACTTGGAAATAATCTAGAGTGTAAGATTAAAAGATCAGGTTCTATTAAACTAAAGATGCATGATGGTGTGGTCAGAATTCTAGAGAATGTCAGGTATGTTCCTCAACTAAAAAGGAACATAATCTCCCTAGGCATGCTAGACACTATGGGGTATAAATTCCAATCAGAGGGTGGTAGCTTAATAGTGTCTAGAGGTAATAATGTTGTAATGAAAGCTGTGAAGAGGAATGAGTTATATTTTATTTTGGGCTCTACTGTTTTTGGTGAAGTATCACATACTACAAGTGGTGATAGAATAATTCTCTGGCATAAGAGACTTGGTCATATCAGTTTCAAGGGATTACAGGAACTGGGTAAACAAAGCCTCTTAGGGGATGATAAACTCAATGATTTTGATCTCTGTGAGGATTGTGTATATGGTAAAGCTCAAAGGATGAAGTTCCCAAAGGCCAAACATACAACAAAAGCCATACTAGAATACATTCATTCAGATTTATGGGGACCTGCAAAAATTCAGTCACTAAGTGGTGGAAAATATTTTCTCTCCATAATTGATGATTACTCTAGAAAAGTATGGGTATATATATTGAAAGCAAAATCTGAAGCACTCAGCAGATTCAAAGAATGGATAAGTGAGGTTGAAAATCAAACAGGAAAAAGAGTAAAATGTCTTAGAACAGACAATGGTTTGGAGTTTGTCTGTGATGAGTTCAACAAGTTTTGCAAGGAGAAGGGAATTCAAAGGCATAAGATAGTAGCTGGAACTCCTCAGCAAAATGGCCTTGCTGAGAGAATGAATAGGACTCTCCTGGAGAGAGTAAGATGTATGATGTCAAGCTCAGGGATTACCAGAAGTTTTTTAGGAGAAATGGTAAATACTGCAAGCTACCTAGTGAATAGATGTCCTTCTACTGCTTTAGATTTGAAGACTCCTGAGGAAGTTTGGAGTGGAACACCAGCAAATTATATGAATCTCAAGGTGTTTGGATGTTTGGCACTAGCATATGTCAAACATGACAAGCTTGAACCAAGAGCAATAAGGTGTGTATTCATTGGCTATCCAAAGGGTGTAAAGGGTTTTAAATTGTGGTGCATTGAACCTGTAAATCAGAAGTGTATAATAAGTAGAGATGTTACATTCAATGAGAATGTAATGCCACTGAAAAAGGAAAGTTTAAGTTCAAATCAGGTGAATGATCCAATTCAGCTTGAGGTGGAGCCTGAAAGAATTGTTCTAAATCCTGAATTTGAAAACACTGAATCAGTTCATGAAGATCAAGAGGAGCAGGATTATCAGCAAGATTATAGTGGCTATCAGTTGGTCAGGGACAGAGAAAGAAGAAAGATTCATCCACCATTGAGATTTGGACATGCTGATATGGTCTCATATGCACTTTATACTGCTGAAGAAATGGAAAATTCTGAACCAGCAACCTACATAGAAGCTATTGCATGTGTTAACAAAGAAAAATGGTTATTAGCTATGCAAGAAGAGTTACTCTCTCTGGAGAAGAACAATAGTTGGACTATAGTGGAAAGGCCAAAGAATCAGAAGCTTATAGGATGTAAGTGGATTTTTAAGAAGAAGTTTGAGACAGGAAGCAAAGCAGCTATTACATACAAAGCTAGACTGGTTGCAAGAGGTTTTACACAGAGAGAAGGCTTGGATTATAATGAGATCTTCTCAGCAGTGGTAAAACACTGTTCCATCAGGATCTTGCTAGCAATTGTGGCTCATTTTAATGTTGAACTTCATCAGATGGATGTCACTACAGCTTTTCTACATGGAGAACTGAAGGAACAAATATATATGAAAGTTCCAGAAGGAATTCATGTCACAGAAGCTGATAGCAAGGCATGTTTGCTTAAAAGATCTCTGTATGGACTCAAACAAAGTCCAAGACAGTGGTATTTAAGGTTTGATGACTTCATGCTAAGGATTGGATTTAAAAGAAGCAGATATGACAACTGTGTGTATCTCAAACAAGACTCTCAATACTCTCACATGTATTTGTTGCTGTATGTAGATGATATGTTGTTGGCTTGTGAGAATTTGGATGGTATAAACAGAATCAAGGATCAACTGAAATTAGAATTTGAAATGAAAGATCTTGGTGAGGCTCAAAGAATTCTGGGAATTGATATTTTGAGAAATAGACAGAAACACCAAATTTTTCTGTCACAGAAACACTACCTTGAAAAAGTGCTTTACAGGTTTAACATGCATTTGAGCAAACCTATCTCAACTCCTTTGGGACAATAGTTGAAATTATCTTTACTGCAGTGTCCTAAAACTGCTCAAGAAAGGATTAAGATGCAGAAGATACCCTATGCAAGTGCAATGGTATGCTGCAGACCAGATTTGGCCTATTGCATGAGTGTTATTAGCAGATATATGAGTGATCCTGGAAATACTCATTGGGAAGCTGTTACGTGAGTGTTGAGATACATTAGAGGAACCACATACAAAGGATTGAGGTTTGAAATGCAAGAAAAGCAAGACAGTCCACTGGTAGGTTTCACAGATGCAGATTATGCTACTAATCTGGATACAAGGAAGTCCTTATCAGGATATGCATTTACACTCTTTGGCACAACAATAAGCTGGAGAGCATGTCATCAATCTGTTGTAGCTCTTTCAACAACAGAATCGGAATATGTTGCTCTCACTGATGCAATTAAGGAAGCAATTTGATTGAAAGGTATTCTAAATGAATTTGGGGTGCTGCAGAGGAGAGTAACAGTCTACTGTGACAATCAAAGTGCCATACACTTGGCAAAACATCAAGGGTATCATGAAAAGACTAAGCACATAGATGTTAAGCTTCACCATGTGAGAGATATTGTATCCAAAGGTGTGATTAAGGTAGCAAAGATTGCTACTGAGTTCAATCCTGCTGATTGTTTCACAAAAGCTCTACCTGGAGGAAAGTTGGAATTGTGTCTGGATTTGATCAAGGTGAAGACAGAGGGAGCTACTCAAGGTAAGTGAAGACAGTTGAAGTGGATGGTATTTGAGCTAAGGTGGAGAATTGTAAAATGTAGCTCAAATATAACCAAATACATTTGAACAATTAAAATTCAGTTAAAAATTAGTTGTGAGGGCATAACAGCAAATTTGATAATGACTTGGATTGGAAATGAATTCAGTAACTCAGTTCGGATGGAATGGGCTAAACATCAAGTAAGTTTTCAGCCGGAATGGGCCGAACACGTGCATGAAGTCTGTTATGGATTCTGTTATTGATTTGCTGACTCTTTATGCTGTATAACTCATGTGTGGAGGGTTGGAGAGCAGTAACTAGTCATAGAGAGTATGTGTAGAACGTTTTCTTGATGTATACAAAAGGTATATTCAAGAAAAACAATCAAGAGAGTGACAATAGATGATTTAAAGCTGTTGTTGAGTTGAGAGTTTGATCTTGTAAGTTTTGTACTCGGTTTTTTATTAGTGAAGTTGTTGTTCTTCTCGTGTGGATGTAGGATCACATATTGTGATCTGAACCACGTAAATCCGGTGTTTATCTTTCTACTTCTTCGCATTTCAGTTTTAGAACATAGAATATCAGATTTGAGTTTGTGTATGTGTTTCTGGTTCATTGACATATTGGTTGTGTGTTTGGGTGGGAAATCCTTACAGAGGTCTTTTGGAGTGCAAAGATTGTGTCACTGGACAAGCTAGCGTGCTGCATGAGAAATTCATGAACATATGATAAAGGTCGGGATTGTTCCTAATATTTATATTTTAGCAGAGACCGAGTAAGGACCAGTCTCGCCATTTACTCTGATCTTTATTGCTTGGTGTGTATGGGGCTTGAGAAACACTATACACACCTTACTTTGATCTTGATGCTTGGTATGTATGGGGATTGAGAACCACTATACACGTGTAATCTTCAACGATTATCAATAAAAAGGATCCATGAGTCTTGTTATTTTTTAGTTTGTCTTGATTTTATGTTTTGTTTGGGTCTTGGTATCTTGTAGGTTTTTCTAGTTATTCATTTAATATTAAGTAAGGTTTGATGCTTGTGTTGATCTTATGGGGTTTGGGTTCTTATGTTTTCATCGGTCTAGTGCCGTAGTCTTTCTCTGGGTTTATATGACTTCTCCAGCTGCCGTGCAGGTAGTCATGATTTTGGAAGCGTTGCTGGTGCTAGATCTATGTGGCTTCTTTGATCGTCATGCCGTACAAGCAGTCATAGTATTTGGGTGTGCTTTTATCTAATTTGTAACATCCTGGAGATTTGCAATAGCCGTGATTGGTTTCTTGGGTGCAATAGCCGTTATTGGTTTTCTTAGATTTACAGTTGTAAGTTTTTCTTTATCCTCTTTCCTCACACTTGAATTGAAGCTAGATTTCTTGGTTAGATTTTTGTATTAGTATTTCCAGATTTTCAATTAATACAAATCTAATTCATTAAAATAATAATAATAATAATAATAAAATAAAATGAATAGAATAGGCATCAAATACAATTACAAGGAGGTTAATTAGACTACCGACACTCGCCCTCATTTTCAAAGACGATGACTTGAGTTACTACTTTAACTTGTAGATTATCATTTGATCTAAATTTTGGGGATAGAATTATAAAACTGTGATGTATTTGTTTCTTTAATTTAAATCAATGTTTATTCTCTATTTATTTAAAAATAATATTGTCGGACATGCAATTGGTTCATGTGGCATCAAGAAAATTTATAGCCATTGACTTTAGATGTTTGAGAAACAATGTGTGTTCAAACCTTATTCGTGGCTCTTTCATAATCTATGGATAACATATTCAATTTTGGATCTAAGTCCCAAAAATTATTGAATGTATCAAAAAATCTAAGTCAACATTATCTCCATGGTTACATGTATGTGTCCTATAATAGTAAAGCTATCAGGACATTATCCCTTCATAGAACCTGATAATGCACAACCCGGTATCCACACAATTTAAACGGTAATCTATGTAAAAAATATAAGAACACACAAGAATTACGTGGTTCGATCCGGAGATCTACGTCCACGGGCAAAAAACGGCAACCGCCGAGGTGTTTTTTTTTACTAGAACGCGGAGTTTACAGTACGTATTACAGAAGGCAAAGTGCGAACCCTAATTCAGAGTCCTTTTCACCTATTTATACTACTAAACCAAAACCCTAACTAAATCCCTATAATCTTGCCCACCAAATCTGCATGGCAGTTGGGACAAGATCATGGCCTTGATTCACGGAACAGATTTGATTCACTAAACAGAATGCGTGTTGCTGGCGCGCTTGCTGGGCCTGGGCTCAAGTTTGTGCATGCTGGGCTTCGCTGTTAGCCCGGCCTGAGCTGATCGGGTTGGTGACCCGACCCGAGCTGATCGGGTCATCCCTATCAGATGCCCTCCCCCCAGCCGGAGCGAGGTAGGAGCTTCGGTTGTCACCGGGGTGGAACCGTAAGGAAGGAAAACCGGGGTCTCCGGTAGGCCGAAGTGTTTATGCGTGACTGAGTCGGTCCGCGCCCCAGGGACTCTGCGGAGCAGTCTGTAGACTCGGAGTCGAACGGAGCCGAAGTGCACGGGGCATTTGTCGAGAAATCGAGTTTCCTAGAAACAAGAAACGCGTTGGGAGTTTATAACAACCTGGCCGAGGTGAAGGTACGCCGGAGCGACTTGTTTGGTCAAAATGAAAGGAACACCGGAGTGTGGTTGTATGGCCGAGGTAAAGAGGACTCCGGAGTGAGTTTTGAATCTTTCTGAGGAAGGGTGAGGCTGATGTGATTGGCGGCGCCATAAAGAGAGAGAGAGAGACGTGAAATGACACGCTCTGCGGGTTCCAAGACAGCTGTTCCCCACGCGCCTCGGTAACTGTAAAGCGCGTGAAGAGCACGCACGAATCCTCAGCACTGAATTTGAATAGGCTGCATCAGAGCCGTCGGTTTCTGCATTTATATAAGGAATAACTGCACAGTAACTTTTCATCTTCTCCATTTTTATCATCTGTTATAGAAAGCGGGAAAAAGAGGAACACTGCGATTGTGAGTCATCAAAGATCAAAAATTTCTCAAATCCATCCTTTCGAATTCAAATCAAGTAAGTATGTCATCCTCTTCATCTGCTTCATCTTCTGCCCCCTCTTCGGCCTCGGTCAAATTAGTGGGAGATTCGGATAATCCGTTAGATATCCCCCCTATATCATATATCTTTCTGGAGAAGGATGCGATAAGAACCATAGATAGAGTCGATGGTTTAGAGTGTAATACCAGGACGATATCGTTTTACGAATGCCCGGCGGTTGATCTTGAGGTGTCCTCCATAGGTTTACGGATGTCGCGGGGGCAACTTGAGAGGGAACTCCCATCATTTTATCTTCCTTTCGACCTTGATTATATAATTCCTACCCCCGAGGATAGGGCCTGTTGCCCACCGCAGGGGTTTATGACAATATATATTGACCCCCTTAGAGTAGGATTGAGGTTGCCGTTGTGGGGCATAGTCGTAGAGTTGTTAAGATACTACGGCATTGCCCTCTGCCAATTAGCGCCGAACGCGGTGAGGCAGTTGGTAGGATTCACGGTAGTCTGTAAGCAGGCCGGGGTAGAGCCAACTGTAGAACTGTTTAGGTTTTTCTACCAGCTTAAGAACTTCGGGAAGTCTAAGGGATGGTACTCTTTTAGTCCCCGAGCCCGCGGAGGGTTCAAGGTTCAAAACCCGAGCAAGGTAGAAGGGTGGAAGGAGAGGTTCATATTTGTTAGGAATAAAATAGCCCTCCCGAAGTGGAGGAGTGACGAGGTGCAGGATTCCGCTCCCGTGGAGAATCCGGGGCCCGAAACGAGGCACGTATTCCTGCAAGTGGGGACTTTCCAAACCCTTTGTTCCGAGGAGGAACTGGAGAAGGCTGGGCTTAGCCCATATTATTCGGGAAATGGAGGTGCCGAAGAGGGTAGGATTTCTCTGTCTTGTTGCTTAAACTGCCATTTTGTGGAGAACTAACCATGAATGTATATGCAGTGGGACGCTTCGGAAAGCAGCCAGCCTCGGGAAGCCCGGAAGCGGTCAAGAAGAAGGGAAAAACCGTGGAAGTACCTTCCCGGGGGAAAATGCCAACTGCTGCGCGGCCGTCGACAGGGTCGGAGGAGAGGATGACGCCGGCGGGGTCTCCTGTATTGTCGAGGAAGAGGCCGGAGCCCACGGGGATGCCACAGGCCCCATCCAAGAAGCCCCGGACTGGGGAGAGCTCGCAGGTAACACCCAAAAACCCGTTCAGTACGCAAACTTACGCGAGGGGTATGACCGAGGTCTAATCCGTGTGTCGTATTGTGTTTAACTTTTCCAGGGAGAGCAGGTGATCCCCGGTATGCTGGGGTTCGACAGCACAGATGCCGAGAAGATTCTTCGGCTGGCCAAAGGGATAATTGAGGTCGGCCTGAAGGGCGAAATAGAGGCCAAGGAAGGGCTAGCTGCGACGGCGCGGGAGCTACGCGCTAAAAATGACAAGCTGTCATATGACTTGACCCAGGCACGCAAGAGGGCTGCCGTGGTTGAGTCCGAGGTCGCGCGTCTGCGCAGCGTAGAAGCAGAAAATCATGGCCTCCGCGGAGAGCTGATGCAGCTGCGGGCAGAGATGGAAGCTAGGGAAGCAGCCGTGGTTGGGGGGCAGGGAGCTCTGCTGAGGAGCTTCGCCGAGAAGCTGTTCAAGACCACTACCTTCCTCGACTTCCAGACGAGGTTTGTGGCAATCGGGGATAAGGCTACCCGAGCCATGGTGCTGGAGGAGGTGAAGGAGGCATACCCGGATGTGGACATTAATCGTCCCGAATTCGGGTATGACCCTGAGGCGGCGGCCGAGGTGGAAAAGGCCTACTACGCCTTTCTGACGGAGCTGCCGGAGTGGCCGTTGGCGAACGCACTCGGGGAGAAAAGACATCTCCTAACTGCCGCAGAAGTCGCGAACTGCGAAGTGGACCAGGACGCTGAATTCCTGGCCTTCTGCAGGGGTGAACTGGTCCCAGCCCCCCAAAACACCGAGCCTCTCCCACCGATGGAAGCCGAGGTCCCGGCTGAAACCGAGGCCGTCGTAGCAGCCGAAGGGGGAAATGCCGAAGTGCCTGAGGGCCATCAAGAAGAGTTGCCCGAGGAAACTGAGGCAATTGAGCGGGAGGTCAGTAGATCCCCGCAAATTTAACTTTGTAAATTTGTAGAAATGATAGGAATGATGTAATTGACCCATTGTACTTTGGCAATGTGAAATATAATTTCCTCTTTTCGGACCCTTGCAATCTGTTCATTTACGTAATCCATTGTCTGTTGTCGAACTGTATTCAACTCTTATATGTTGTAGAGTAATTCTGTTTGATTTTTACCAACTGTCTAGAACACCGCGGAGCTGCACGAGACAATAAAGAAGTTAATGAAATCACTTGAGTGGTTCCGCGGAGAGAAGAACCGTCTGGAAATGCAAGTAGTGCCAAAGCTGAAGAAGCAGATAGCCTCGGCAGAGGAGAAGGTGGTCGAGGCCAATGAGAGGGCCAAAGACTTCGAGATGAAGTATCGAACCACAGCTGCCGAGATGAGCCGCGTTCGCGTTCACCACAAGGAATATGAACGGATTTTATCCGAGTTCGGTCTTCTAACTTTTGAAGAAGTAGAAGAACGAACTGTTGAAATTCAGAGTGACATCGCGGCGTTGATGTCGGGGAGCTCGGTCGAGTCCGCGGAGCTGGTGAGAAAAAGAGAAGTCCTGGAATTGCTGCTTAGCATGTACGAAGGGCTAAAGGGCCGAATCAGGCGGAGGCCCATTGCTGAAGAGTTTATTGCGAGCACAAGCCAGGACCGAAGTACGCAAAAAGCTCCTCGGAAGGAAAAGAAGACCAAAGGCAAGAAAAAACCCTCTGAGCCGAGCAAAGGCATAGTCATCCGAGAGCCAACTCCGGTGACTATAGCTGAAGAGGAGCCCGTGACGATTGCCGAACAGGTAGTCGACGAGCTGACTCAAGAGATTGAGGCGATGGTCCCGGAGGAGTGGGACCCTGAGCAATGGGCTCAAACCCCGAGGTCCACGTCACAACGAGCTAGCAGAGAACGGACCAGGGGTCAAGCTCTTAGGCCAGCGCCTAGAGAAAGTCTTCGGCGAAGGGAACCACAAAGGGATGACCGAGCTAGGGCCCAAGAGGGTAATAGAGCCGGAGCCCGAGGTCAAAGATCTTCAAGATCCCGGAGGACTCAACACAGACCGGGGAACGGGTCCCAGCGCCGGAGCGCGCAGTATTGGCTCGGGGGCCATAGACAGTAGGTTTATCTGTTGCCTTGTTGTTATTTGTTTTTTTTTTTTTTTTTTTTTTTTTGAGTTTTATGTAAAAAACCATTTGTTATGTAATATTCGAAAAATGATAACTGCTGTAATGTGTACAAACTGGTGTAATGAAAGTGGTTCGTCACAAATCATTTTAATCGGTTGTTCGGGAACATAATAGGGAACTTGGTAACTGTTTTAAGTTGGTGTTCGGAAACACAGTATGAATAGGTTACTCCCCGGACAGATCAGGCAGGAGTAATGTCTCCCCGGACGGATCAGGCAGGAGTAATGTCTCCCCGGACGGATCAGGCAGGAGAAAACACTTCTCCGATTAATCAGACGAGAAAGTGATACGAGTCCGGAGACTAAATGTGAATCTCCTCGGATGGATCGAGGGACAGTTGTGATGGTCCGGAGACTAACAACGATCATATGTTAGTGTTAGGGTGTCCCCGTAACGTAAAGAAAAAACACAACGAGGTGCATAAACCGAGATGTTTTATTCAGTAATAAGTGCCGGAGCAAACTTCAAAAGTACAAAGGGAAATAATAACTAAAAAAGAAATCAAAGGAAAGATAGTACTTGCGGTGTGGCTGTCACAGATAGAAGCGTCTCAAATTTGTGACGTGCCAACTTCGGGGGATCGGGGTCCCGTTGAGGTGTTCAAGTTGATAAGAGCCGGAGTCGTGCGTGGCAACGACTCGGTAGGGGCCTTCCCATGAAGCATGTAGTTTGCCCTCGGGGGCAGCTTTGCTGGCCGAGTTGAGTCGGAGGACTAAGTCCCCGACATTGAACTGAGTACCTCGGACCCGGAGGTTATAATATTGGGCAGCTCGCTGCTTGCACTTAGCCTGGCGAACGAACGCTTGTTCCCGGCGATTCTCAAGCTCATCCAAATTCGTGCGAAGAGCCTCGTCATTATCATCTGGGACTAGTGTGAGGAGGCGAGGACTCGGCACACTGATCTCAGCGGGGATAACGGCTTCGGAGCCGTAGGTAAGGCTGTAAGGAGTCTCCCCGGTGGAAGTGTGCGGCGTTGTCCGAATAGCCCATAAGACTTGTAGAAGGTTTTCAGCCCAAAGACCTTTGGCATTATCCAGGCGCTTTTTTATTCCCGTGAGAAGGGTCCGGTTGGTGACCTCAACCTGCCCGTTTGCTTGAGGGTGAGCCACCGAAGTGAAAATCTGCTTGATGTGGAACTCTTCACACCATGAGCGGAATGGATCGTTGGCAAACTGTTTACCGTTGTCTGAAATGATAGTACTCGGGA
The DNA here is from genome assembly GCA_958295605.1 of Ajuga chamaepitys. Taxonomy (NCBI): domain Eukaryota; kingdom Viridiplantae; phylum Streptophyta; class Magnoliopsida; order Lamiales; family Lamiaceae; genus Ajuga; species Ajuga chamaepitys. Next base: position 8,028,518 of record OY282500.1, on the reverse strand, counting down.
TGCCGAAGCGACAAACAATATTGCGCCACACAAACTTTAAAATGTTCTGTCCGGTGATAGCCGTAAGCGGTTCGGCTTCGACCCACTTAGTGAAGTAGTCTACGGCGACAACCAGGAATTTCAACCCTCCCGGAGCGACAGGGAAAGGCCCAACAATATCAATGCCCCATTGGATGAAAGGCCATGCTCCTTGGATTCCGGTGAGCTCGGTCTGTGGCAAATGCTTCACCCTGGAGTGTAGCTGGCACTTGCTGCATCTAGTCACTAAGTCGTGAGCATCGTTGAATAGGGTAGGCCAATAGTATCCCCAACGGAGGACTTTTTTTGCTAGAGTTCGGGAACCGATATGGCTTGCACAGGCCCCCTCATGAACCTCTCGCAGAACTTGAGTAGCCTCGGCTGGGGCGAGGCACCGAAGACTCGGTTGTAGGTACGATTGTCGGTATAAAACTCCATCATGAAGGGAGTATTTGGGGGCTTTGAGCACAACTTGCCGAGCTCGTAGCTTGTCAGTGGGTAGAATCCCATCTTGGAGATACTGAATGATCGGAATCATCCAGTTCGGATCACTGTCGGTCAGTACTGAGACTGTAGCCTCACGAATAGCTGGATGGGAAAGGTCTTCAACCTTGATATCCGGAGATATATTAGTTTGGACTGCGGAAGCCAACTTGCTGAGTGTGTCTGCCCTGGAATGTTGGGCACGCGGGATTTTCCGGATAATAACTGTATCAAAAGTTGATATAAATTTGAGTGCTAGAGCGTGGTACCTGACCATTGTTTCTTCTTTGGCGACATAAGTTCCCTGAATTTGCTTAGACACGATCTCGGAGTCCGTAAAAAGCTCTAAGTGACGAACACCTAAAGATTGAGCGAGCCGGAGCCCGGCGAGGACTGCCTCGTATTCTGCTACATTGTTAGTCACCTTAAATTTGAATCGGATGACATATTTGACCTCGACCCCCTCGGGGTCGATGAGAAGCAGCCCAGCACCACTTCCTCGGACTGTGGATGCTCCATCTACAAATAGTTGCCACATCCGTGGCGGAGGGGTGGGTGTGACGCGGTGTGGTGCATCATTGTCTGCGGAGGACTCATGATTATCTGCCGGGGTTTCGGCCAGGAAGTCAGCAAGTGCTTGACCTTTAATTGCTCGGCGAGGGAGGAACTGGATATCATACTCACCTAACTCAATTGCCCACTTAGCAAGGCGTCCGGACACCTCGGGTTTCACAAGGATCTGGCGTATAGGGTGATTGGTTAGGACCCGTATTTCACGCCCCTGGAAGTATGGCCGAAGACGCCGAGCTGCCATAACAAGAGCCAAAGCGGTTTTTTCAAGTTCTGAATATCGCGTCTCGGCTCCATGGAGCACCCGGCTTGCAAAATAAACGGGATGTTGAACCCCCTCTACTTCGCGCACAAGAGCGGCGCTGACAGCTTCTTCGGCGGATGCCAGATACAAGTATAGTGGCTCTCCGGGGAGAGGAACTGACAAAGTAGGCAGCTGCTGTATATGCAGTTTCAAAGCTTCAAAAGCCTCGGTGCACTCTGGAGTCCACTCAAAGGACTTCGCTTGCCTCAGGATCTTGAAGAATGGGAGCTGACGCTCCGCTGCTTTCGATAAGAATCTGTTTAAAGCCGCTAGGCCACCTGTAAGGCGTTGAACTTCCCTGAATGTTTTTGGGAGCTGCAAATCTAATATATCACGGAGTTTAGCTGGATTGGCTTGCAAGCCGTTTTGTGAAACCATGTATCCGAGGAACTTCCCGGAGCCAACACCGAAAGTGCATTTTGCCGGATTGAGTCGCAAGTTATAACGCCGCAGGGTGCGCAATGTTTCGGTGATATCCTGCACACATGAAGGATGGGAGGAGCTTTTAATGACCAAGTCATCGACGTAAACCTCAACATTGCGACCTATCTGGTCATGGAAGACAAAGTCCATTAGGCGCTGATAGGTGGCCCCAGCATTCTTGAGCCCGAAGGGCAATTTCTTGAAAGCATAGCATCCAAAGGCAGTGATAAACGCTGTTTTGATAGCATCCTGTGGATCCATAAAGATCTGATGATAGCCTTTGTACAGGTCCAAGAAACAAAGTACCGCGTACCCCGTAATGGCTTCGGCCTTTTGATCGATGGAGGGCAGAGGATAGCAGTCCTTGGGACAGTGCTTATTAAGATCAGAAAAATCGACACACATTCGCCATGCCCCACTGCTTTTTGTTACCATTACTGGATTGGACAACCAGGAGGGGTAGAATACCTCGAACAAGATGTCCGCATCTAGGAGTTGTTTCACCTCAATTCGAATGGCTTCATTTCGCTCTGGAGCGAATTTCCTCTGCTTCTGTTGGATTGGCTTGACACTAGGATCAATATTCAGCTTGTGGGTAATCACCTCGGGAGAGACTCCGGGCATGTCTAGAGGAGACCATGCGAAAACATCGGAATATTCTCGCAGGGTCTGGATAATGGCCTGATGTAGCCATGGCACGTCCACAGCCCCTACTGTTACTGTCTGCTCCGGCTTAGACGGATCTAGCGGGATTTGTGCAGTGGCATCCCCCAACGGGGTACGGTCCCGAGGTTCCAGAACCTGTGATGTTACCTGAAGCTGCTGTTTGGGAGAAACCTTAGCAGTCTTCTTGAGCGCCACATACATGCACTCCTTTGAGACCCGTTGACTGCCACGGATGGTCACTTCACCATGCGAAGTGGGAAACTTTAGAGCGAGGTGATACGTGGAGCATATGGCTTTTGCCGGGGTGAGCCAATCTCGGCCCAATACCATATTATATGGTGAAGGAGAATTCACCACATAAAAGTCCACAAAGATAGTTTTTATCTTCGGATAAGTCCCCAAAGATGCTGGGAGAGTAATGATACCTTCCGGCCGGACTTCACCCTGGGTGAATGTCTGTAATGGCCCGGGGGCCGGTCGAAGTTGTTCTCGGGAGATCCCCATCCTCTCAAAACAATCCGCAAAGATGATGCTTACCGCAGCACCATTGTCCACGAAGACCCGCCGTATTGTTATATTGGCTACAGTCATGTCAATGACAATAGCGTCAGTGTGGGGTGTTATCTCCGGAACCGGATCCCTATCCGTGAAGCTGATAGTCTCGGACTGATGGAGGCGTTTGTGTCGCGGCTCCTCGGGAGGAGGACGTCGAGCCTCTGCCTTCAAGGCATGTCGTGAAGCACCGGTGGGTAAGGCTCCGTATATCACGTTTATCACGTGGGGAGGTGCATTGTCCCCGGGTTCTCCCGGAGGAGGAGGTGGAAGTGGGTGACGTGACGGCTGGCGATTGCCAGAATCTTGTCGCGCGTAGTTACTGGGCCCCTGCCGATTATTCTGCCAATGTGGCCGATTTTGTTGATTATCTCGATCATGGTAACCTCCGCGGTGATGAGACGAGCCCCCATTGTGGTTTGCCCGAGGTTGGTCTCCGGTTCGCGCAACGTATTGCCGCAGAAACCCTTTCTTGAGGCATTCCTCAATCTCCTTGCCGAGTTCTCGGCACTCCTCTGTCTCATGTCCGTGATCTTGGTGGTATGCGCACCACTTTCCACGGTTCCTCTTTTCAGGAGGCGCTGTCATCCGCGGACAAGGCCGGAAGTCGTTTTTGTGGAGTGAAAGAATTTCAGCCCGTGACTTCGTCAGCGGAGTCAATTGCGGAATTGCACTTCGGGATTCTGAATGCCCCGGTGTCAAGCGTGAAAATGCACTAGTTCGCGTACTAGGTCCAGTTTGCGCCTTGTCGGCCTGTCGCTTGATTGCGTGCTTCTCACGTTTCTGCCGTGTCTGTTCCTCGGCCTTAGCAAATTTGCACACTGTTTTGAACAGTGCTCGAGTTGTGACCGGGGTGTTCCGAGCTAACTCGGTGTGGAGAGCTCCAGGGCGGAGTCCATTCATGAAGGCGTTGATGGCTACATCGTCAGGGCAATTTCCCACCTTAAGACTTACCACTGTGAAACGGTCCAGAAATTGTGTAACGGTTTCGCCGTCCCGTTGTTCCATACTCATAATGTCGGCCAGAGTGGTCATGGGCTTCGCTCGAGCTTCGAACCTTGCCCAGAAATGCTCGGCGAGTTCTCTGAATGAGGATATGCTGTCTCTCGGGAGGGAATCAAACCAAACCCGAGCTTCATCCTGTAAGTACTCCGGGAAAATCCTACAGTACTGAAGAGATGTGATGTTATCATGACTAAGCATACTGTGCCTAAAAGCACCAAGAAAATTGGCCGGGTCTCCCGTGCCGTTGTAAGGTGATATAGCTGGCCGTTTGAACCCTTCGGGAAGGGTAATGGCCATGATTTTGGAGGAGAACGGCGTGATAATCTCTCCGTTAGCATCAAGGCCTAGGATTCTGTCAAGTTCAACGTTGCGTTGAACCCGCTCATACTCTTGGAGGTCCTGAGCATGAGAGTCAGCATAGCGAGCTTTTTTAGCCGCACTAAGTGGACGACGGCGATCCACATCAGCTGGTTCTTCATTACGAGGTCGTGATCCGTTTGAACTCCCAAGGTCCTCGGAAGAACCAGGTCGTTCCCGTCGTCGATCCTGACGCCCGCGATAGCCCGGTGCTGGCTGTCCGCGCGGGCGAGGTGGAGGTACGCCGGGATTATCGTTATGGCTAACAGGTTCCGCAGCAGGTCTCGCTGGTCGTAGGCGATTGACTGCCCAATCTTGTAGGACATGCGCATGCTCCTGTAAGAAATCTTGGAGCAGTTCTGGTGTGATTTGAATGTTCACCGGTGGCTGAGCAACAGCAATATTAGGGCCTTGCTGATCTTGAGGGGGTGGAGGGTTTTGATTACCCTGATGATTGGATGCACTCGTTTCCGGCAATGGCCTCGGCGGTGCAACTTGATCCACGGGTGGATCCTGATCGGAATGGTCTCCACGACGGGCTTGATTCAAACTAGTTGTCACCATAATTCTTGGATGCAATGCAAACGTAAAAACTGTCTTGTCGTTCCCACAGACGGCGCCAATTTGATAATGCACAACCCGGTATCCACACAATTTAAACGGTAATCTATGTAAAAAATATAAGAACACACAAGAATTACGTGGTTCGATCCGGAGATCTACGTCCACGGGCAAAAAACGGCAACCGCCGAGGTGTTTTTTTTTACTAGAACGCGGAGTTTACAGTACGTATTACAGAAGGCAAAGTGCGAACCCTAATTCAGAGTCCTTTTCACCTATTTATACTACTAAACCAAAACCCTAACTAAATCCCTATAATCTTGCCCACCAAATCTGCATGGCAGTTGGGACAAGATCATGGCCTTGATTCACGGAACAGATTTGATTCACTAAACAGAATGCGTGTTGCTGGCGCGCTTGCTGGGCCTGGGCTCAAGTTTGTGCATGCTGGGCTTCGCTGTTAGCCCGGCCTGAGCTGATCGGGTTGGTGACCCGACCCGAGCTGATCGGGTCATCCCTATCAGAACCCTAATTGATTATTGTAATAGGTGGACAGGATAAGATTCGTGCATTTCTGTATAATTTTTAATTTTCAAATGAGAGGACAAATGAACAAAAAAAATCGTATTTTATGGTTTTGGTCTTGATATTACTTTAGTGTGTTTTAGCCTATATATACTTATTTTTAGAACAAAATAAAAATAAAATAAGATAAATCAGTTAATCATATTACTTTAAAAGTTAGAATTATTAACAGATCTCTTAAGAAAATATATAACTACTTTTTTAGTTGAAATATCGTACAAGTAACATTATAAGAAAATTGTCAATTCCAACGAAGAAAACTGTCAATTTCAACGATTTTTGCAACCATATTTCCCAACAAATATTCAATTATTTCCAACGGGATATTACCGATGGAAAATCCATTGGAATTAAAAATTCCAACGGTTTTTCAACCATATTTTCCAACAATTGTTTATGCCGTTGCAATGATTGTTGGAAAATTCCAACTGTTCAATTTGTCCATTGGAATTTAAAATTCAAACGGTTTTTCCAATCATATTTTCCAACAATTGTTTATGTCGTTGGAATGGTTGTTGGAAGATTCCAATTGTTCAATTTATCATTAGAATTGCCATTGAAAATTTTAAAATTATAATAAATATACGTTCCGTTGAAATTCTTTTGTTGGAATTCGGCAGTTTTCTTGTAGTATAATTTGACAACAATATACATTTATTTCTAACCTAAATAACAAATAGTTAACAATCGAGTGTTTGGAATACAATCTCACACTTAAAAAAAAAATCAAAATCTGATGCAAGCTCACATATATATGTATTGTGTGTGTGTATTTGTTTATATCATGTAAAATGTCTTTAAATAAATGTTGTGACATGTAATCGGTGTAACATTATAGTAGTGCAACCCATGTAACAGCTGACAGCTCAACCCGATAATTTATTGGTATGTTTTTTCCTTGCAAGTAGGCCATAAATAGATATTTTCTTGCAACAGGTGTAATGTAATAATCAACTAGAAGTGGCAACACATTTATAAAAGAATTGGCGAAAATAATATTTGTAAAAGGGGGACTAAGCCATTGGTATTTTGCCAAGACTTAGGGGATAATTGGACTGGGATGTCCCCATCCGAATGTGGCATGGGCCATCCTCAACGTATTTTATTTTACACCGGATGACACATCCCTCTACATCTACACCCTATTACCTACATCACCTTTTACAATTTTCAACACACCTTTAACAAATTCCAATACACCTTTTACAATTTCCAATGCACATACTAACCTACTATATCCTTAAACTAAAATACCTTTTTGGATGTTCCGTTCATGGATGTGCTCCATTGGACATGATCAAGCCACTACATCCCAATCCAATTATCCCCTTAATATTTAAATAATTATATTAGATCATAGAGTAGAACATAAGTTAGGATTTAGAGAGGAGTTGTCAATGCAAAAGTTGTACTCGTTATTTAGCAGGTCTCTTGTATTGTTGTACAAGTCAGTGTAATTTGGGTCATTAGTTTTTTTTTTTTTTATGAAAATGTATTAGTTTTTATATTTAAAGATATTATATGATCTGAATAAAAATATCACGTTGAAAAAATATTAATGTTTATACTTAAAGATATTACTTGTTCACTATAATAAAATAAGTCTTTTGTATAATATTTTTTTAGACCATAATTATGGTCACTATAGTAAGTTATTTGTGACTACTTGTTGTCACAAATATCTTTATAAATTATTTGAGACTATTTTAAGAATACTTTTAGTGACAACTAGTTGTTGTAAAAAATATTTTAGATGCATTTGAGACCACTTTTGCGGTCACAAATATATTATTCGCGTCCGAGTTATTAAGACGACGATAAAGTTGTGACAAACATTCATAAGCTGTGATAAATACTCAGTATTTGAGACTACTTCTTATACGGTGTGACAAATTCTCATGATTTGAGACTAGTTTTTGTTGTCTCAAAAAACCATTTTTGTTGTAGTGGTTATGGGCAAAGTTATTATAACACATTTTACCCAGGCTAGTTGAACATCTTGTAACCCAGACCAGTGGCTAGAGATCAAATCCCATCGACCCACTCTATCAGGATTTGTACTAAAAAAAGAACAAGTAATACCGTGATACCCAACCCGAATTGCATCGTGCACATGGTGAAGAATGGCGAATTGATAACCGCCATAGCTGCACTCTAGAACTTAGAGAGAGAAAATTATGTTATCTCATTAGTTTTGAAAATGAAAATTACAACCAACTTTTCTATATTCTTCTGTATATATACAAAGCTACTAACTGAAGTTTCTAGAAGGTTTTATTAAGCTAACTAACAATTAATTACTAAACTAATTCTATTTACATATATACCAGCATACTTAATACCCCCTTCTCAAGTTGGAACGCGGTGAAAGTCAGCGACGCCCAACTTGGACAAGAAATACTGAAACTGTGTTGGTCCCAAGATTTTCGTGAAAAAATCTGCTGTTTGTTGCTTTGTCGAAACATGCCGTAGATCAATGAACCCCTCTTTGTACTTATCACTAACAACATGGCAATCTATTTCTAAGTGTTTGGTTCTTTCGTGGAAAACCGGATTAGATGTGATGTGTATAGCCGCCTTGCTGTCGCAATATAGTGAAATAGGAAGCGGTAAAGATAACCTGAAGTCAACAGCTAAAGATTGTATCCATTGAAGCTCGGCAACGGTCGCACTGAGAGCCCGATATTCGGATTCTGCAGACGACCTCGAGACGGTAGTTTGCTTCTTACTTTTCCACGATACTAAAGATCCTCCCAAAAATATGCAGTACCCGGTAATCGATCTCCTTGTGTCTTTGCAGGCTGCCCTGTCTGAGTCACAGTAGGCTTGCAAGGTGGTAGAGCCTGAAGCTGAGTAGTATAGACCTAAGGCGGGACAACTTTTCAAGTAACGCACTATGTGAAGTGCCGCATTCCAGTGGCATGTAGTGGGTCTGAGAACAAATTGGCTAAGTTGTTGTACAGAGTATGTCAAGTCTGGTCGAGTTAGATTAAGGTATAATAATCTTTCTATAAGATTCCTATACTTCTCCGGATCAGGAAGCACTTCTCCTTCCTCAGCAGATAAATGCAATCCTGTTGGTAATGGAGTTGCAGCTTGTTTACAACCTGGGAGGCCCATATCTTTCAATATATCCAGTACATATTTGCGCTGACATAGGTAGGTCCCTTTAGTGTTTCTTGCCACCTCCATTCTGAGAAAATAGCGAGCAAATCCAAGGTCTTTAATCGTAAATGCTTGGTCCAGAAATGTTTTCAGCTGAGCAATGATAGATTCGTCTGATCCTGTTATTAAAACGTCATCGACATACACGAGTAGTATGAGAAAAACATTTGGAGCTGAGTAAACAAATAGACAATGATCAGATGGGGATTGTCGAAATCCAAATTCTTGTAATTTGGCACAAAATGCATGATTCCATTGTCGGGATGCTTGCTTAAGACCGTATAAACTTCTTTGCAGCTTACATACGTCTCCTTTCTTAGCTTTGCTGTAACCAGGGGGAGGGAGCATATATACCTCCGTGTCAATATCCCCGTGCAAAAACGCGTTATTTATATCAAGTTGAAAAACAGGCCAATGTCTCATTGTAGCAACACAAATAACATGCGAATAGTAACAGTTTTGGCAACAGGTGAAAAACTCTCCAAATAATCTTCTCCATAAACTTGATTATAACCTTTGGCTACTAACCTCGCCTTGTATCGTTCAATTGTGCCATCAGGGTTCAGTTTTACTTTGTAGACCCATTTGCAACCAATAGGGGTCTTTCCATGTGGTAAAGTAGTAACAATCCAAGTCTCATTTTGCTCTAGAGCTGCCAATTCTTTATTCATAGCTTCTACCCACTCCTTGCTTTTACTAGCCTGTGTGTAGGATGTTGGTTCTTGGATAGCAGACACATTGCCCAAGAAAGTCACATAGGCATGTTCAAACATAGGATTAGGCATATAGAGAAATGTGTGTAAAGGATATGCTTTACCTGCAGGAACTTTAGAATGACTATAAGAGGAATTTGTGACTTTGAATTGATCAGTTACAACATTGCATATAAAATCTGAAAGGTAATTCGGTTTCTTCTTCTGTCTCTGTCCCCTACCCATGTTTTTGTGTGGGAGAGAAACAGGATTAAGGGTGGAGGAAGTAATATACTCTGAAGCACTAGGAGAGTTGAAAGAATCTGGAGCACTATTTTGAGTAGAAATTTACTCTGGAGTAATAGGGGCTGCTTTGGGAAGTGGTAGGGAATCCTGAGAAATTTCAGTAACTTTGTATGGAAAAATATCTGAAAAGAAAACTACATCTCTGGAAATTAATGTCCTTTTCTGAGATAAATCATACAATAAGTAGCCTTTCTTTCCAAGTACATATCCTAGGAAAATGCACTTGAAAGATCTTGTGTCAAACTTTGATTTATGAGGAGTGGTATTAGCTGCAAATGCTAAGCAACCAAAGGGTTTTAGGATATTATAGTCTGGTGTTTTGGAATGTAAGATCTCAAAAGGGGTTTTCCATTTGAGAAGAGCTGTTGGCAATCTATTAATCAAATAGGCAGCTAGTAATATAGCATATGACCAGAATTGAAGGGGAAGTTTGGAATGAAACATTAAGGCTCTAGCAATTTCTAAGAGATGCCTATGCTTTCTTTCGACAACACCATTTTGTTGTGGTGTATATACACAAGTGGTTTGGTGGATAATTCCTAGAGACACAAACATGTCATGGCATTCTTTGCCTATAAATTCTAGGCCATTATTTGATCTTACCATTTTGACAGTGGTAGAATATTGAGTTTTAACCATAAGAAAAAATTGATGTAGAAATCTAGGTGTTTGAGTTTTGTTTTGCATGAGGTATACCCAAGTGCAACGGCTGAAGTCATCAACGAGTGTGAGAAAATAAGGGGTATTTGTCAAGCAATCATTCCTGCAGTGACCCCAAATATCAATATGTATCAATTCAAAAACTGCACTAGTGGTAATTGAACTAGGAGAAAAGGATGTTCGGTGTTGTTTAGCTTGAAAGCAAGAGGTACAACTTTGAATTTGTAATACATCAGTAGCATGAGGCAATGACTTTAGAAAAGGTACATGAGACAAAGTACTAAGGGAAGCATGACCTAGGACAGAATGCCAATACAATAGTGAAGTACTACAAGTAACATGCAAAGCTTTATCCAGAGAATATCTAAGGGATGTAGAGTTATCTTGAAAACAGGGTTGTAAGATGTAGAGCTTGTTTGTTAGCTGAGCAGTTCGAAGCACTCTCTTAGTCTTCAGGTCCTGCAGTAGACACTGTTGAGCAGTAAAAACACATTGGATATTAGATGTACTTGTTAGTTGATAAATGGATAAAAGGTTATAATGGAAAGAAGGCACATAAAGGACATCATGTAAGGTAATGTGTTTGTCTAGGATGATTTTACCAGAATGAGTAATTGGCTTGGTTTAACCATCGGGTAAAATGATAGATGTAGGTGATGAAACAGGAGATAATTGGGTAAAATAATGTTTGGCATGACACATGTGCTTACTAGCACCTGTGTCTAATATCCAAGTTCCTTCATCATTACCACTGGACATCATAAAAGCAGAATTTAAACCATAGTGTGCAACAGTACCTGCAAAGTTGACTGAATTGGCAAAATCTACTGGTGAATCAATGGGACCAGTATTGTTGGCATTGCCCAAATATTTGGCAATCTCTTGTTTGATCATTAAGGAAAAATCTGGTGTAACCATCGTGGCTTCTTGTTTGTCAGCAACCATTAACAGCCACTTTGCCTCTCTGTTCTTGAAGCTTCTTGTACCAATCAGGTGTGCCATGAAGCTGAAAACACTCACTAACATCATGTCGTGTACCTCCACAATGAGAGCATACCAGCTTGGCTCTTTCCTCTCTAGTCTTCCTGTATTGTCCTTTGATTTTTCCCCCATTCCATGAACCTTCTGGACCAGCAGGCTTAGACATATTGTTCTTGGAGTTAAATCGTTTTACCATCATAGCAGCTTGCTCAACGGACTCAGGGAATGAGATTTGCACCGAACGCTGTTTCTCCACCGTAGAGATCATAGAATAAGCCTTGTTTATCACAGGTAATGGCTCCATGAGCAAGATTTGATTACACACATGATCGAAGCCATCATTCAATCCCATAAGAAATTGAATTAGCTTTGTCTGATTGTCCATTTCTAGTGTAGCCTTGCCATTTGCACATGTACAGATAGTAATCGGAACTAAATAGGACATCTGATCCCATAATTTCTTCAGACGTGTAAAATATAACTGGACAGATTCAGTACCTTGAGTAATCGTCGCAATTTCCCGTGGCAGCTGATAGAGGAGTGGACCGTTGCTCTCGCCAAATCGTTGAGCGATCTCCTCCCAAAGTTCTTTCGCACTGTTTGCATAGACAAAACCTTCCGCGATGTCTTTAGACATGCTGTTCAGAATCCACGATATTAACATACAACCAGCTTTCTTCCATGACTCGAAAGTAGCATCGGTTTGTGCAGGAGGTGGAATCCTGCCATCAACGAATCCTAGCTTCGATTTAGCGCCGAGGGCAAGGATCATGGACTTGCGCCATGAATTATAGTTAGGACCAGTGAGCGGATGTGACAGTAGTGTCATTCCTGGATTATCAGACGGAGCTAACATAAACGGATCATCCGCTTTCATCGCATTGCTCGATTCAGCCGCAGTTCTGTTTCCAGCGGCCAAAATGGGCCAAGCTGACCTTGAATTGAGGTCCATTGTGTAGCAAATCAGAATCAGAATGAAGAATATGACTAATGAATCGGAGTAGAATAGAGAATAGTGAAGATTGGATGGATCGACACCATTAAACTGATACCATGAAGAATGGCGAATTGATAACCGCCATAGTTGCACTCTAGAGCTTAGAGAGAGAAAATTCTGTTATCTCATTAGTTTTGGAAGTGAAAATTACAACCAACTTTTCTATATTCTTCTGTATATATACAAAGCTACTAACTGAAGTTTCTAGAAGGTTTTATTAAGCTAACTAACAATTAATTACTAAACTAATTCTATTTACATATATACCAGCATACTTAATACATGGTGTATATGATATTTTGCCTTGTTGTTTCTACATATATTACTCCCTCCGTCCCACCTAATTTGCATATGCACTTTCCTTTTCGGTCCGTCCCACACTGATTTGTACATCTTTAAAAAGGAAATTTCTCTTACAATCTCCACCTGTAAAATCTCCACACTCATTCTCCACTTTTGAAAAAATCAACTAAAAAGTAAAAAAATAATTTTTTCTTAATATACGCATCGGAGCAGTTTGCAAATTAAACTGGGACTGAGGAAGTATAAGCTTAAAGCAACAGATATTTGAAGACTTTAAAAATTGAAGATTTGGGCAAGAGTGATTCAAACCATATGATTTATTTCTCCATATCTTTTATTTTGTTAAATATTATGATCAAGTATTTTGTTTTTCTTTTGGATCCTGATAATGCGCAATCCGATATCCAAGAAACTTAACAAGAACCTACGTAAGCAATATGAAAACACACAAGATTTACGTGGTTCGATCCGGAGATCTACGTCCACGGGCAGAAAATACACTTGCCGAGGTGTTTCTTTTACTCGAGCTTTGAGTTTACACGTAGTAATTCAGAATACAGAATGCGAACCCTAATTCAGAGTTCTTTTCTCATATTTATACTCAACTTTCCTAAACCCTAACTGAACCCTAACTAATTCCCTATTCTCACGCCTATTTCCCGCTGCATGGCGGTTGGGAACGGATCGTGGGCCTTGATTCGCGGAACAAACCACCCATTGGGCCGACGCGTGTTTCTGGACCTGCTGGGCCTACGCGTGCTGGGCCTACGCGTGCTTGCTGGGCCTACGCGTGCTGGGCCGGTCAGTGGGCTCAGGTATTAACCCGACCCGAAGTGATCGGGCCATCCCTATCAGATGCCCCCCCCCCCCAGCCGAAGCGAGGAAGAAGCTTCAGTTGGCACCGGGGTGGAACCATAATCAAGAGGGGCCGTGGTCACGGGCGCGCCGAAGTGTTTGTGGATGACTAAGTCTATCCGCGTCCCAGGGACTCCGCGGCGCAGTCTGCGGAAGCGAAACCGAACTAGGCCGAAGTGCACATGACAGATAGCGAGATACCGAATTTCCCAAAAGCAAGAAACGTGTCGGAAGTACATAATGACCTGGCCGAGGTGGAGGGTACACCGGAGTGTAGTAGTCTGGCCACAATGAAGGGAGCGCCGGAGTGTGGTAGTATGGCCGAGGTAAAGGGATCATCGGAGTGCAGTTTAAATCTTCCTGACGAAGGGTGAGGTTGATGTGATTGGCGGCGCCATCATGAGAGAGAGGGATGTGAAGTGACACGCTCTGCGATTTCCAATAAACCTGTTCCCCACGCGCCTTGGGAACTGTAAAGCGCGTGAAGAGCACTTCTAAATCTCCATCACTGAATTTGAATAGGCTGTATCAGAGCCGTTGGTTTTTTGCGTATATATTTGGAATAACTGCACAGTAACTTTTCATCTTCTTCATTGCGATTTACCAGTTTAGAAAGCGGGAAAAAGAGGGGAATTTTGTGCTTGTGATTCATCTCAAATCCAAACTTCTCAAACTCTACCCAAGTAAGTATGCCTTCTTCTTCATCTTCTGCCTCTATTCAAGAAGTAGGGACTACGAGTGCCCCGTTAGATGTCCCCCCCCTTCGGTATCTCATTCCGGAAAGGAATGAGATTAGGACCGTAGACAGGGCCGATGGCCTGGAAAGCAATGTTATGATGGTCGTGTTTTATCAATGCGCGGAGGAGGATTTTGAGGTGGCCTCTGTAGCATTACGGATGTCGCGAGTGCAGATTGAGAGAGAAATCCCTTCATTTTACTTTCCATTTAACTTAGAGTACATAATACCGAACCCCGACGATAGGGCCTGCTGCCCGCCGCAGGGGTTTATTAGTGTGTACATAGATCCCCTTAGAATAGGCTTGAGACTGCCCCTGTGGGACATTGTGATCCAATTGCTGAAATACTATGGTATTGCCTTGAGCCAACTAGCACCGAACGCGATGAGGCAAGTAGTGGGATTCACCGTAGTGTGCAAGAACGCCGGGATAGAACCGACCGTAGAGCTTTTTAGGTTTTTCTACCAATTAAAAAACTTCAGGAAATCCAAGGGGTGGTACTCATTCAGTCCCCGAGCCCGAGGTGGGTTCAAGGTTCAAAACCCTAGTAAGGTGGAGGGATGGAAGGAGAGGTTTATATATGTAAAGAACAAAGTAGCTATCCCGAAGTGGAGGAGGGATGAGGTACTTGATACCGCTCCGGTGGAGAACCCGGAGGCCGAAGTCCTACATGTATTCCGGTCAGTGGGGACTTTCAAAACCCTCTGTTCCGAGGAAGAACTGGAGGGGGTAGGACTGAGCCCGTATTATTCGGGCGATGCGGATGCCGAAGAGGGTAGGAGTTCTTCTATCTTGCTTTTTACAACTGTTGTCTTACATAGGACTAACTATAACCTCTGTATACAGTGGGACGCTTCGGAAAAGAACCAGCCGGAAGCCCGGCTGCAGCGGCCAAGAAAAAAGGTAAATCTACTGAGGTGTCTCCTCGGATGAAGACGGTGCCCAGTCCACGACCGTCTGCGGGGTCGGAAGAACGAGTTATGCCGGCGGGGTCAATTCCCGGAACGAAGAGGAGGCCGGAGCCTACCGGGACTCCGCTGGCACCATCCAAAAGACCCCGAGTAGGGGAGAGCACGGAGGTAAATTTGAAACGCTGCTCACAATTTTTACGCACACGAAGTGTGTACTATTAATACTGAGTTCGGTGTCATGTCTTGTGTAATTATCCAGGTGGAACAAGTGGCCCCTGGTCTGCTGGGGTTGGAAGGCGCAGACGCCGAAGAACTTCTGCGCTTGGCGCGAGGTATCCTGGACCTCGGTCGGAAGAGCAAGAAGGAAGGCAAGGAGGAACTGGCAGAAGTGGCAAGGGAGCTTCGGGCGCGCAACGACCGATTAACCCACGACCTGACCGAGGCACGCAAGAGGGCTGCCTTGGTCGAAAATGAGGTTGCGCGTCTGCGCGGAGTGGAGGCAGAGACCAATGTCCTCCGAGGTGAAGTACTGCGGCTGCGGGCAGAGATGGAGGCTCGGGAAGCGGCCGTAGTCGAAGGGCAAGGAGCGATGCTGAAGGCATTCGCCGACAAATTATTCCAAACCAGCACGTTCCTTGACTTCCAGACGGAGTTTGTGGCAATAGGGGACCAGGCCACACGATCCGCGCTGCTGGAGCAGGTGAAGGAGGTCTACCCGAATGTGGATGTATATCGTCCAGAATTCGGGTACGACTTTGAGGCAGTGGCCGGGATGGAAAAGGCCTACTACGCAGCTCTAGCGAATCTGCCGGAGTGGCCCCTGGTGAAGGCTCTAGGGGAGAAGAAGCAACTGCTGACGGCCGCGGAGATCGCCAACTGTGAGGTGGACCAGGACCAAGAGTTCATGGCGTTCCGCCGGGGTGAGCTGGTCTCCGAGCCCCGAAACAAAGAACCCCCCCCCTCCGAATGGAGGTCGAAGCCATAGCTGCGGACGAAGCTGTCGCTGCGAATGAAGAGGGAGAAGCCGAAGTGTCTGAGGGCCGGCGAGAGGTGTTGCCCAAGATATTGAGGGAACTGAGCGGGAGGTCAGTCGTTCCCCGCAAATTTAAAATTGTAGATAATAGGAGTATATGCGAACATTGTACTGAATTCTGGATATTGTACTTCCATTTTGTTGAATAGAATTTTTGTTTCTCAGACACTTCGTCTTCCTTTTGCTTGCATGATCAATTTATGTTGTTTTCGAACTGAATTCCAACTCTTTACATACTTGAGATTGATCGATCTGGTTGACTCTTCTGTCTGTTTAGAATACCGCGGAATTGCACGAAACAATAAAGAAACTCATGCGATCACTTGAGTGGTTCCACGGAGAAAAGAACAACCTGCAAATGCACGTAGTGCCAAAGCTAGAAAAGCAGGTGGCCTCGGCAGAGAGGAAAGCAGTTGAAGCCGAAGAGAGAGCCAAAGATTTCGAACTGAAGTACCGGGCTAAAGCTGCTGAAATGAGTCGTGTCCTCGTTCATCAAAGGGAATATGACCGGATACTGTCGGAGTTTGGCCTTCTTACCTTTGAGGAAGTGGAGGAGCGGGTCGTAGAGATTCAGGGCGAAATCTCGGCGCTTGTGGCAAATAACCCAGCGGAGTCCTCAGAGCTTGTAAGAAAGCGAGAAGTTCTGGAGTTGCTTCTCAGCATGTACGAAGGGCTGAAGGGCCGAGGCAGGTGGAGGCCTTCTGCCGAGGAATTCATTGCGAGTTCAAGCCGGGGCCAAGGTACTCCAAAAGCTCCCCGGAAGGATAAAAAGAAACCCTCTGGAAAGAGCAAAGGCATTGTTATCCGAGAGCCAGCTCCAGTGACCACGATTGAAGAAGAGCCCGCTGTGGTCGTCGAACAAGTAGTCGAGGAGCTGGCCAGAGAAATTGAAGTGATGGCTCCGGAGGAGTGGGACCCTGTGCAGTGGGCCCAAACTTCGAGGTCTGCTCCGCAGCCAGGTAGCCGCGCTCATACAAGGGACGAAATTCCCCGACAAGCACCAAGGACAAGTCCACCGTCGGGGAGCCCGCGGGGGGGAAAGAGCCGGAGCCCGAGGTCGAGGATCTACAAGATCCCGGAGGACACAACGCAGATCTAGGAGTAGGCCTCAACGCCGGAGCGCTGAATACTGGCTCGGGGGCCGTAGATGATTGTTTGTGTATTTTTTTTTTTTAGTTTTATGTAAAGAACTTTTTGTCGTAGGATTATTCAGAAAATAATAAAATCGTTTTGGTGTGCATAAATGTGTTAAGGAAAACAACAAGTTATGCTCTAACAGTGATACCTGTTTTAATTGAGTGTTCGGGAACACAGTATGGATAAATCCAATGCAAATCTCCCCGGACGGATCGGGCGGGAGTAAAATCTCCCCGGACGGGTCAGGCGGGAGTAACCACTTCTCCGGTTAGACAGGCGAGAAAGTGATATGAGTCCGGGGACGGAATGTGAATCTCCTCGGACGGATCGAGAGAGAGAGTTAATTGTCCGGAGATGGATAATAATTTTATGAATGCGTTAGGGCGTCCCCGTAACGTAAAAGTGAACACAGCAAGATGCATAAACAAAGAACTTTTATTCAATGATAAGTGCCGGAGCAAATTAAAGAATACAAAGAGAGATAACAATCATAAAAGAAACGTACAATGAGCATAAAGATAAGATGGTACTTGTGATTTGGCATTCACAGATAAAAGCGCCTCAAGTTGGTAACGTGCCAGCTTCGGGGAATCGAGGTCCCATTGAGATGCTCTAACTGATAGGATCCGGAATCGTGCGCGGCAACGACGCTGTAGGGACCCTCCCAAGAAGCATGTAATTTCCCCTCGGGGGCAGCTTTGCTGGCTGAATTGAGCCGAAGCACTAGGTCCCCGACATTAAACTGAGTGCCCCGGACCCGGAGGTTATGATACTGGGCTGCACGTTGTTTACACCTGGCCTGTTGAATGAATGATTGGTCACGACGATTTTCAAGCTCATCCAAATTCGCTCCGAGAGCCTCGTCATTATCCTCTGGAACCAATGTGATGAGGCGGGGGCTTGGTACACTGATTTTCGCAGGAATAACGGCTTCGGATCCATAAGTAAGGCTGTAAGGAGTCTCCCCGGTAGAGGTATGAGGTGTCGTGCGATAAGCCCATAGGACTTGCGGAAGGTTTTCAGCCCAAAGACCTTTGGCATTATCCAGGCGTTTCTTTATACCCGTGAGCAGTGTACGATTGGTGACTTCAACCTGACCGTTGGCTCGAGGGTGAGCAACCGAAGTGAAAATTTGTTTGATGTGAAGCTCTTCGCACCATGACCGAAAGGGATCGTTGGCAAATTGTTTACCATTGTCCGAGATAATAGTGCTCGGGATGCCGAAGCGACATACGATATTGCGCCATACAAACTTCAAGATATTTTGACCAGTAATGGCCGTAAGAGGTTCGGCTTCGACCCACTTAGTGAAGTAATCTACGGCAACGACCAGAAATTTCAATCCCCCCGGAGCAACTAGGAATGGGCCGACAATGTCGATACCCCACTGAATAAACGGCCACGCACTTTGGATTCCAGTGAGCTCGGTCTGCGGCAGATGCTTCACACGGGAGTGCAGCTGGCACTTGCTGCATTTGGTCACTAAGTCGTGGGCATCGTTGAACAAAGTTGGCCAATAATATCCCTAGCGGAGAACTTTCTTGGCCAATGTCCGGGAGCCGATATGGCTGGTACAGGCCCCTTCGTGAACCTCCCGTAGAACTTGAGTAGCTTCGGCAGGAGCGAGACACCGGAGACTCGGTTGTAGGTATGACCACCGGTACAAGACTCCATCATGAAAGGAGTATTTAGGGGCTTTGAGGACAACTTGCCGAGCTCGCAGCTTATCAGTAGGCAGAATTCCATCTCGGAGATATTGAATGATAGGAGTCATCCAATTCGGATCACTATCGGTCAGTACCGAAACTGTGGCCTCATGAATTGCTGGATGAGATAAGTCTTCGACCATGATATCCGGAGATATATTAGTTCGGACCGCAGAGGCCAATTTGCTGAGCGTGTCTGCTCTTGCATTCTGAGCACGTGGTATTTTCTGGATAACAACTGTATCAAGAGTTGACATAAGCTTGAGTGTTAGAGCACGATACCTGATCATTGTTTCATCCTTGGCGACATAAGTCCCCTGGATTTGCTTGGACACGACCTCGGAGTCCGTGAAGAACTCAAGATGACGAACGTCTAAGGATTGAGCGAGCCGGAGCCCGGCGAGAACTGCCTCGTACTCCGCTTCATTATTGGTCACCTTAAATTTGAATCGGATGACGTACTTAACCTCAACTCCCTCAGGGTCAATGAGGAGCACCCCGGCACCACTTCCTCGGGTAGTGGATGCACCATCCACATATAAGTGCCACTTGCGAGGTGAGGATACGAGGGCAGCGGGATGATGGGTACCGCTATCTGCCGAAGAGTCATGATTATCTCCCGGGGTTTCGGCCAAAAAGTCGGCAAGTGCTTGACCCTTGATAGCTCGGCGGGGAAGAAATTGAATATCGTATTCGTCTAGCTCAACTGCCCACTTGGCGAGGCGCCCAGACACCTCGGGCTTGACAAGAATCTGACGGATAGGATGATTGGTCAGAACTCGTATTTCGCGTCCTTGGAAATATGGCCGCAGACACCGAGCTGCCATGACAAGAGCCAGCACAGTGGAGTACACGACTTGCGAAATACACGGGATGTTGAACCCCATTGACTTCGCGCACAAGGGCGGCGCTAATAGCTTCCTCGGCGGAAGCCAAATATAAGTAAAGCGGCTCTCCGGAGAGAGGAACTGACAAAGTAGGCAGCTGCTGTATATGACGTTTCAAAGCCTCGAAAGCCTCGGTGCACGCCGGAGTCCATTCAAAGGACTTCGATTGTCGCAAGATTTTGAAGAATGGGAGTTGGCGCTCTGCCGCTTTGGATAAAAAACGATTTAAGGCCGCCAAACCGCCCGTGAGGCGCTGAACGTCTCTGAACGTCTTCGGTGGCTGCAGATCCAAAACATCCCGAAGTTTGGCTGGATTAGCCTGAAGACCGTGTTGTGAAACCATATAACCAAGGAACTTGCCGGAGCCAACGCCGAAAGTGCATTTTGCTAGATTAAGTCGCAAATTGTAACGCCGCAGAGTGCGCAACGTTTCGGCAATGTCCTGTACACATGAAGAATGGGTGGTGCTCTTTATAACAAGATCATCAACGTAAACCTCGACGTTGCGGCCAATCTGGTCATGAAAAATGCGGTCCATGAGACGTTGATATGTGGCTCCGGCGTTCTTGAGCCCGAAGCGCATTTTCTTAAAAGCAAAACACCCGAAAGCAGTGATGAATGCTGTCTTGAGGGCATCCTGCGGATCCATAAAGATCTGGTGGTATCCCTTATACAGATCTAAGAAACAAAGCGCCACGTAACCAGTAATGGCTTCGGCCTTCTGGTCGATGGAAGGTAGAGGATAGCAGTCCTTCGGACAATGTTTATTGAGGTCGGAGAAATCGACACACATCCGCCATGCCCCACTGGACTTAATTACCATTACTGGATTGGATAGCCAGGAGGGGTAATATACTTCGAACAGGATGTCCGCATCCAAGAGTTGTTGCACCTCGATTCGAATTGCGTCATTTCGCTCCGGAGCGAATTTCCTTTGCTTATGCTGTATAGGCTTTACGCTGGGATCGATGTTCAGCTTGTGGGTTATTATATCGGGAGAGACCCCGGGCATATCTAGAGGAGACCATGCGAAGACATCGGAATATTCTCGCAAGGTCTGAATGATAGCCTGGTGTAACCATGGCACATCCACGGCTCCGACAGTTACAGTCTGTTCCGGCTTGGATGGATCAAGCGGTACTTGGGCGGTGGCATCCCCCAATGAGGTACATACCCGAGGTTCAAGAGCCGATGATGCTACCTGAAGCTGCTGTTTGGCAGGAACTTTAGCAGTCTTTTTGAGTGCCACGTACATACACTCCTTTGAAACCCGCTGACTCCCGCGGATAGCCACTTCGCCATGCGAAGTGGGGAACTTTAGAGCGAGGTGGTATGTGGAGCATATGGCTTTGGCAGGGGTAAGCCAGTCCCGGCCCAAGATCATGTTGTACGGTGATGGGGAGTTCACCACATAAAAATCCACGAAAATGGTTTTTATCGCCGGATAAGTCCCAAAAGACGCCGGGAGAGTGATGACACCCTCTGGCTGGACTTCACCCTGAGTGAAAGTCTGCAGTGGCCCGGGGGCCGGCCGAAGTTGTTCCCGAGGAATCCCCATCTTCTGGAAACAGTCGGAAAATATGACACTCACTGCGGCTCCATTGTCCACGAAGACCCGCTTTATTGTGATATTGGCCACAGTCATGTCGATGACAATGGCATCAGTATGAGGTGTTATCTCTGGAACAGGGTCCCTGTCTGTGAAACTAACAGTTTTGGATTGATGGAGGCGCTTATGACGTAGCTCCTCGGGAGGAGGACGGCGAGCCTCTGCCTTCAAGGCATTTCGTGAAGCCCCGGTGGGAAGGGCCCCGTATATCACGTTTATTACGTGAGTGGGTGCATTGTCTCCGGGTCCTCCCGGAGGAGGAGGTGGTGGCAGAAAACGAGGCTGTTGGCGATTGCCATAGTCTTGCCGTGCATTATTGCTAGGTCCCGGCCGATTATTCTGCCACGGCGGCCGATTCTGTTGTGCGCCCCGGTCATGATAACCTCCGCGGTTATGAGACGTACCCCCATTCTGGCTTGTCCGAGGTTTGTCATCGGTCCGCGCGATGTATTGTCGCAGGAGACCTTTCCTTAGACACTCCTCGATTTCCTTGCTGAGCTCTCGGCACTCTTCTGTCTCGTGCCCATGATCTCGGTGGTACGCACACCACTTTCCACGGTTCCTCTTTTCAGGCGGAGCAGTCATCCGCGGACAAGGCCGTAGATTGTTCTTGTGAACAGAAAGGATTTCGGCTCGTGACTTTGTCAACGGAGTAAATTGTGGAATATCACCTCGAGATTCTGAACGCCCCGGGTTCAGACGGGAAAAGGCACTAGGTCGCGTGCTAGGCCCAGCTTGTGCCCTATCGGACTGCCGCTTGCTAGCATGTTTCTCACGTTTCCGGCGAGTCTGCTCCTCGGCTTTGGCATATCTGCACACCGTTTTGAACAGTGCTCGGGTTGTGACCGATGGGTTTCGAACCAACTCGGTGTAAAGTGGACTAGGACGGAGTCCATTCATGAATGCGTTGATGACTACGTCCTCTGAACAATTTCCCACCTTGAGGCTTTCCGTTGTGAAGCGGTCAAGGAATTGGGTAACGGTTTCACCGTCTCGCTGTTCCATATTCATGAGGTCGGCCAAGGTGGCCATGGGCTTCGCGCGTGCTTCGAAACGCGCCCAAAAGTGTTCGGCGAGTTCTCTAAAAGAAGATACGCTGTTGCGTGGGAGAGAATCAAACCAAACCCGAAATTCATCCTGAAGGTACTCAGGGAAAATCTTACAGTAATGGAGGGATGTAGTGTGATCGCGGCTAAGCATGTTATGCCTGAAAGCTCCAAGAAAATTGGCTGGATCTCCGGTGCCGTCGTAAGGTGGTATGGCCGGCCGTTTGAACCCTTCGGGAAGGGAGGTGGCCATGATTTCTTGGGAGAACGGTGTGATGATATCTCCATTGGCATCAAGGCCCAGGATTCTGTCCAGTTCGACATTGCGTTGGACTCGCTCATACTCTTGAAGATCTAGAGTATGAGGATTGGCATAACGAACTCTCTTAGCCGCGTTGAGTAGACGGCGGCGATCGACATCGGTAGGTTCATCGTTGCGTTGTCGTGATTCGTTAGAACTCCCATGGTCCTCGGAAGAACCAGGTCGTTTCCGTCGCCGATCCTGACGCCCGCGATGCCCCGGGTCTTGTTGATCACGCCCAGCCTGGAGCAATTCTGGAGTGATTTGAATGTTAACCGGTGGCTGGGCAGCAACGGGATTAGGGTTTTGCATGTCTTGTGGGGGTGGAGGCAAGAACTGGTTGTCTGGATTCACAACCGGGCCTTGGTTGCCCTGATGATGAGACGCACCTCTTGTCGGCGACTGCCTCGGCGGCAAAACCTGATCCACGGGTGGATCTTGATTGGATTGATCACCGTGGCGAGATTGATTCAGTCGAGTCATCACCATGATATTTGAATGCACTATTAACGTCAAAAATTGCTTTGCGGTTCCCACAGACGGCGCCAATTGATAATGCGCAATCCGATATCCAAGAAACTTAACAAGAACCTACGTAAGCAATATGAAAACACACAAGATTTACGTGGTTCGATCCGGAGATCTACGTCCATGGGCAGAAAATACACTTGCCGAGGTGTTTCTTTTACTCGAGCTTTGAGTTTACACGTAGTAATTCAGAATACAGAATGCGAACCCTAATTCAGAGTTCTTTTCTCATATTTATACTCAACTTTCCTAAACCCTAACTGAACCCTAACTAATTCCCTATTCTCACGCCTATTTCCCGCTGCATGGCGGTTGGGAACGGATCGTGGGCCTTGATTCGCGGAACAAACCACCCGTTGGGCCGACGCGTGTTTCTGGACCTGCTGGGCCTACGCGTGCTTGCTGGGCCGGTCAGTGGGCTCAGGTATTAACCCGACCCGAAGTGATCGGGCCATCCCTATCAGATCCGAAAACATGTTAAGTATCTAGCTTATTTGTGATCATAGTTTAATAGGTCACATATTTTAAATTTGATTAATTAATTAAAAGTTTCATTTCCTTTTTCATTCATATGTTTATTGTGCTTATTTCTCATGTATGACTGTTTGGTTAAATTATGCATGCTAGTTCATTAAATTGAAATTAAGTGATGAGATATGGTAAATAAGTTGTGAAGTGAGAGATTTGCGTTGTTTCTAATGTGAATATATTTCTACGTTCTCAAAGAGTTGATGGTTGATCGTCCATCCCGATTTTCATCCCTGTATAATTCTTTAATTAAAAAGTTTGAATCGAGGATAGGGAATCTCGTTTGAAAAAGAATGTCTTTGCGGAGATTCGAATTTTCTGTAGTCATTTTTTGTTCAATTTTGGACAAAATAAGTATCTAAATTTAACTTCCAACACCAAGTCCAAAATAATATAAATAAAAGTATTGAACGTAAAAATTATACTATAAAGAATAATTTTACATTTATTAATATAACATAAATCACTAGAATAAATTTTGGCTTTCTTGCTTGCCTCATCACATATGCACATTCACATCTTGAAAGCATAATTATGGTAAAATTGATGTCAGTATCATATCACTTAGTACACAAATAAGTGAAGCTAACACTTCACATATTTTTCATCTCCTTCATATTTTTTTGAGGGGATATATATATATATATATATATATATATATATATATATATATATATATATGTATTAATAAATCTATATATATATAAAAGTAAAATGGAGGGCATTTATATCATTGTAACTTTCCCGCCTAAAATTTTAACAATAATTTGGTAAGTTTATGTTAATTTTGGTAAATTCATAATCTTCTTTCAATTTTTTAAAATGCAAATAACTTTTTTATTTATGTTCTGTTTTTTTATGTATATTATATCAAATTAGTCGTCTTTTCACGGTGTTCAGTTTTGACATAAATATCACATATATTATAATGATATATGTGATTTGAAAAACAATTTTTTTATTGGGATTATATTTAATTGTTTATTGTGAATTGAACTATACAGTTGGGTCTAAGCTGCAACTAAAAAGTAATAAAATAATCATCTGATAATATTAGTTAAAACTTTTTTAAAGTACAACGCATTAATTTATTTTATTTTATATTAATTTTTAATATTTTTACTTATTTTATACCCGAGATAAAAATAAGTGAAACTCCTATTTTATTAAATTGAAGGCAAAAATTAATGTTTAATTTTTACAAATTATTTATTAAATCATTACATCTGGTAATATATATATATATATATACATATATATTATAATAAGAAGTATAAAATTTATGCATATGTATGTTTACATATCATATACATTATTGAGATTATTTTTTGTTACTTCTTCATATTTTTATATAATTTATTTTTTTATAATATTTTATTAAATAAGTTTACACTTTGAAACTTAAATTATGATATTTGTTACACTTTTCAATCTTGTCTTTTATGTATACCAACCTCAATTATATATTTTTAAACTTTGCAATCGTAAAAATACTTTGTCACACGAACTAACTTCAACTATGTCTTTTTTTTTTAACTCTTTGCAACCTAAGCAATTTTGAACGCACTAATCCATTTTATCGCAAAAATGTTTAATTTATTTGAATAAATTACCATACCAAATAAAACTTCAAAATATTCAAATATCTGAAAAACTCACATACTTTAAATAATCAATCTACTTTTGGATTTTATTTTGTTATTGCTAGGATTTACTAAAAAATAAGAAGTAAATGAGTATATCACCAAGTGATTTATTACAAGTTGCAAATGATAATCTGATTTTAGAAAACTATTAATTATTTATAGTTATAACTTGGAAATGATTTAGATATGTTAAGAAATCTACACATATATAAAAGCTACTCCTTTCGACCCAAAAAAAAAAAAAAAATGTCGCTTTAGACTTTGTTTTGAAAAACTAAGGATGAGTGGAAATGATAAATGCATCCCTACACAATATATTTATATGTTTTGTGGATTTAAGAAAATATAGTCAAGTAAATTAAATAGGTTGTGGTAAGATTTGAAGAATTGTGTTTTTCTTTCTTTAGTTGCTAAAATGACAATTATTTGAACAATTTCATTTTCTCTAAAGCGGTACATTTTTCAGATAGGAGGGAGTATAAGTGAGTTAAAATTATAAATTGCATTTTTCCACCAAAATATTTTGTGTTATTTATGGTTACAAGTGCCTACTTTTTTTTTTTCTTTTCATTTTTTTTCTTTTGCCCTTCTTTCTAAGAAAATTCATTTTTTCCCTTTTTAAATACAAATAAATTTGTTTTTATCTTAAACATTTGTTGCATATTATATATAAAATTAATCATCTTTTTATGATCTCTATTTTTGAGTACTTATTGTAGATGTTTACTGATGTCATATTTAGGCTGCAAATACAAATTAGTTAAGCAATTCTATTAAAAATATATTTTATTTTATTTTTTAAATAATTTAATTTATTTATTTATTGTATTTACTTATTTATAAATTAATCTATATCTATACTAATATACATATAAATGTGTGTGTGTATAATAAAATAAAATAAAATGAAGTCAAATATGTAAAAAAAAAAAAAAAAATCATAGTATGTTCAATTGCAAATCAAACATTTTCAAGGATTTTATTTATGCATGTGTCCCTAAAGATAAGTTGTTATAGTATCAACATTCTATCACTTTGTTTCTTTGTTAACAACATTTTTCTATGTTTTAAAATGCTAACAAGGATTTTTTTTTTTTTGTTTTTAACCTGTTTTACATATAATATATCAAATTAATAATCATTTCACCTTCTTTAAGTTGAATAATATTTTAAGTCTTTTGTGGATTAGACTATGTATATAGTGAATTAGACTATATAATAATAAATCAATTGGCAAATTTTAACAATAAAAATATGAGATTATTCAGAAAGAAAAATCTAATTTTCATATAAATTATCAATGTACTTTATCACTATCTTATCTTTTTTTTTAATAAGTTGTGTGTCATTATAATTTGTATTTTTTTCCAACACATGCAATTAATTGGACTATTTGTGGTTATTCGAATAGGTTAAAAATGATAAGGTATGTTTGAGTTTTTAGAAAAAAAAAAAAAAAGTAAGCATTTTTATTTGTTATTTGTTATATTTAATATTTATTTTAGTTGTATCAATAACAATATTTTTTATTTATAAACAATAAGCATATATTTAATTCAAATATTTTAGGGGAGAAACGAATATTTACACTATTTAAAATTTTACTATAATATAATTCAAAATTTTAAAATATTTATTTTATCAAGTATACAATAGTTATATTTTAAATAGTAAAGTAATATACAATTAAATTTAGTTAAAATATTATTCTACTAGAAGACTTCCGTGCATCACATGGGAGTAATACTAGTATATATAATAACAAGGTTTGTGAATCCAGTCTAGTCTATACGGGACAAGGTTGGGACGGGGGCAGGGTCGGGGTGTATGAGTTGCATCCCCATACCATCCCTATTCACAAAATTTCGAGAAATTTCCGTCCCCATTCTATTTCTTTTGAGAATTTCTCATCCCAATAATTTTGGATACCAACAGAAATGGATTCCCATGAAATTTTTACCAACACTATAATAGGGGATTACTCAAACTATTTACTATCTATAACTTTAGACTAGTTAAAAATAATTATTGGAAGCTCTCACTTATAATTGCACTTTGAATTAGAGTTCGAGTCCAACAAATAATCATGTCGGTCAACAACTTTGTAATTTAATGACATTACTCGTATTTTATAACTAAGAGATTAAAAGTTCTAAATTTATTTTCAACCCCTAATTTTCAATGTACTCAAAACGATCACAGTCACACACTACTTTATTTAGCAAAACAAAGGAAGAAATTGTATTATAGCAAATGACATCGTAATTTCTTCCGTTATTTTGCCTAACAACGTTGATAGGTATGGCCCAGTCACTTCGGGTCGGGTTAATACCTCGGCCCACTTACCGGCCCAGAAGGTCCAGAAATACGCGTCGTCCCAGATAATGTGGCACGATCCAACTTATGGCTTGTTCCGCGATTCAAGGCCCACGATCCGTTCCCAACCGCCATGCAGCAGAAAATAGGCGCGATAATAGGGAGTTAGTTAGGTTTTAGTAGGGGATAGTATAAATATGAGAAAAGAACTCGGAATTAGGGTTCACATTCTGTATTCTGAAATTATTACGTGTAAACTCAAAACGATAGTGAAGAAAACACCTCGGCAGGTGTCATTTTGAGCCCGTGGACGTAGATCTCCGGATCGAACCACATATATCTTGCTTGTTTTCATACTTCTTGTATTGATTGCTAACTGAACTGATTGGATACCGGATTGCACTTTATCAATTGGCGCCGTCTGTGGGAACGCAAGTGGTTTTTTGATATTAACAGTGCATTCGATATGTCATGGTGATGACTCGTCTAAATTAATCTCGCCAGGGTGATCAAGCCAATCAAGATCCACCTGTGGATCAGGTTATGCCGCCGAGACAATCGCCGATGAGGGATACATCTCATCATCAGGGCAATCAAGGCCCAGCCATGAATCCGGATAACCAATTCTTACCTCTGCCCCCGCAAGACATGCAAAACCCTAATCCCGCTGCGCCCGGCCGCAGTTTAATATTCAAGTGACTCCAGAATTACTCCAGGCTTTCCTACAAGAGCATGCTCATGTCCTTCAAGACTGGGCGGCCAATCGCCTGAATTCTGATGGACCTGCCGGACATGCTACCCACCTCGCAGTGCCTCCACATCGTCAGCATTCGCACGATCGACAAGACCCGGTGCACCGCGGGCGTCAGGATCGGCGACGGGAACGGCCTGGTTCTCCCGAGGACCATGGGAGTTCTAATGGGTCAAGACAGAGCAACGACGAACCTGCAGATGTCGATCGCCGCCGTCCACTTAACGCGGCTAAAAGAGTTCGTTATGCCAATCCTCATACTCTAGATCTTCAAGAGTATGAGCGAGTCCAACGCAATGTCGAGCTAGACAGAATCCTGGGCCTTGATGCCAATGGAGATATCATCACACCGTTCTCTCAAGAAATCATGGCCACCTCCCTTCCCGAAGGGTTCAAAAGGCCTGCCATACCACCTTACGACGGCACTGGAGATCCAGCCAATTTTCTTGGAGCTTTCAGGCACAACATGCTTAGCCGCGATCATACTACATCCCTTCATCACTGTAAGATTTTCCCTGAGTATCTTCAGGATGAAGCTCGGGTTTGGTTTGATTCTCTCCCTCGCAATAGCGTATCCTCTTTTAGAGAACTCGCCGAGCACTTTTGGGCGCGTTTTGAAGCACGTGCGAAGCCCATGGCCACCCTGGCCGACCTCATGAATATGGAACAACGGGACGGCGAAACCGTTACCCAATTTCTTAACCGCTTTACAGCGGAGAGTCTCAAGGTAGGAAGTTGCTCAGATGATGTTATCATCAACGCATTCATGAATGGACTCCGTCCCGGACCACTCTATACCGAGCTGGTTCGTAATCCACCGGTTACAACCCGAGCACTGTTTAATACGGTGTGCAGATATGCTAAGGCCGAGGAGCAGACTCGTCGGAAACGTGAGAAACATGCTAGCAAGCGGCAGTCCGACAGGGCACAGGTTGGGCCTAGCACACGACCTAGTGCCTTTTCTCGTCTGAACCCGGGGCGTTCAGAATCTCGAGGTGATATTTCACAATTCACTCCGCTGACAAAATCACGAGCTGAAATTCTTTCTGTTCACAAGAATGATTTACGGCCCTGTCCGCGGATGATTGCTCCGCCTGAGAAAAGGAACCGCGGAAAGTGGTGTGCGTACCACCGAGATCATGGGCACGAGACAGAGGAGTGCCGAGAACTCAGCAAGGAAATTGAGGAATGTTTAAGGAAAGGTCTCTTGCGACAATATATTGCGCGGACCGATGACAAGCCTCGGACAAATCAGAATGGGGGTTCGTCTCTCAACCGCGGAGGTTATCATGATCGGGGTTCACAGCAAAATCGGCCGCCGTGGCAGAATAATCGGCCGGGGCCTAGCAATTATGCACGGCAAGACTCTGGTAATCGCCAACAACCTTGTTTTTTGCCACCACCTCCTCCTCCGGGAGGACCCGGAGACAATGCACCTACTCACGTAATAAACGTGATATATGGGGCCCTTCCCACGGGGGCTTCTCGAAATGCGTTGAAGGCAGAGGCACGCCGTCCTCCTCCCGAGGAGCCGCGGCATAAGCGCCTCCATCAGTTTGAAACTGTCAGTTTCACAGATAGAGACCCGGTTCCAGAGATTACACCCCATACTGACGCCATCGTCATCGATATGGTTGTAGCCAATGTTACGATAAAGCGAGTTTTCGTAGATAATGGAGGCGCAGTGAGTGTTATATTCGCTGACTGTTTCCAAAAAATGGGAATTCCTCGGGAGCAACTTCGGCCGGTCCCCGGGCCACTGCAGACTTTCACCCAGGGAGAAGTTCAGCCAGAAGGCGTTATCAGTCTCCCGGCGACTCTTGGAACTTATCCAGCGATAAAAATCATTTTCGTGGTTTTTACGTGGTTAACTCCCCGTCACCGTATAATATGATCTTGGGTCGGGATTGGCTTACTCCCGCAAAAGCCATATGCTTCACATATCACCTCGCGTTAAAATTCCCTACATCGCACGGCGAAGTGGCCATCCGCGGCAGTCAGCGGGTTTCTAAGGAGTGTATGTACGTCGCGCTCAAAAAGACAACCAAGGTTCTTCCCAAACAGCAGCTTCAGGTGGCGTCATCGGCTCTTGAACCCCATGTATGTACCTCATTGGGGGACACCACCGTCCAGGTGCCGCTCGATCCATCCAAGCCTGAACAAACAGTAACTGTCGGTGCCGTGGATGTGCCGTGGTTGCATCAGGCCATCATTCAGACTTTGCGAGAGTATTCCGATGTCTTCGCATGGTCACCTTTGGATATGCCCGGGGTCTCTCCTGATGTAATAACCCACAAGCTGAACATCGATCCCAGCGTTAAACCTGTACAGCAAAAACAAAGGAAGTTTGCTCCGGAGCGAAATGCAGCCATTCGAATCGAGGTACAACAACTCTTGGACGCAGACATCTTGTTCGAAGTCTATTACCCTTCTTGGCTATCCAATCCAGTGATGGTGATAAAGTCCGGCGGGGCATGGCGAATGTGTGTCGATTTCTCTGATCTCAATAAACATTGTCCGAAGGACTGTTATCCTTTACCTTCCATCGACCAAAAGGTCGAGGCCATTACTGGGTACGTGGCACTTTGTTTCTTAGACCTGTATAAGGGATACCACCAGATCTTCATGAATCCTCAGGATGCCCTCAAAACGACATTTATTACTGCTTTTGGGTGTTTTGCTTTTAAGAAAATGCCCTTCGGGCTCAAAAACGCTTGAGCCACATATCAACGTCTCATGGACCGCGTTTTTCGCGATCAAATTGGCCGCAACGTCGAGGTTTACGTTGATGATCTGTTTATAAAAAGTACCTCCCACTCTTCATGTGTGCAAGACATTGTTGAAACGTTGTGTATTCTGCGGCGTTACAATTTGCGGCTTAATCCGGCAAAATGCACTTTCGGCGTTGGTTCCGGAAAGTTTCTTGGGTATATGGTTTCGCAACATGGTCTTCAGGCCAATCCGGCCAAGCTTCGGGATGTTTTAGATCTGCAACCACCGAAGACATATAGAGACGTTCAACGCCTCACGGGTGGTTTGGCGGCTTTAAATTGCTTTTTATCTAAAGCAGCAGAGCGTCAACTCCCATTCTTCAAACTTTTGAGACAGGCGAAGTCATTTGAGTGGACTCCGGAGTGTACTGAGGCTTTCGAGGCTTTGAAGCGTCATATACAGCAACTACCCACTTTGTCAGTTCCTCTCTCCGGAGAGCCGCTTTACATGTATAGCCATTAGCGCTGCGCTTGTACGAGAAGTCAATGGTGTTCAACATCCAGTGTATTTCGCAAGCCGAGTGCTTCACGGGGCGGAGACACGGTACTCCATGCTGGAAAAAACAGTGCTGGCTCTTGTTATGGCGGCTCGGCGTTTGCGCCCATATTTCCAAGGGCGAGAAATACGGGTTCTAACTAACCATCCCATCCGTCAAATTCTTGTCAAGCCCGAGGTGTCAGGGCGTTTCGCCAAGTGGGCTGTTGAACTAGGAGAGTATGACATTCAGTTTCTTCCTCGCCGAGCTATCAAGGGTCAAGCACTTGCAGATTTCTTGGCCGAGACCCCCGGGGATAATAATCATGGATCGTCAGCAAACAACGATGATCCCCACCCCGCTTCTCTTGAACCTACACCTCGCACCTGGAAATTATATGTGGATGGTGCTTCCACAGCTCGTGGGAGTGGTGCTGGGCTGCTTCTTATTGACTCCGAGGGAGTCGAGGTTAAATACGTCATCCGATTCAAATTTAAGGTGACCAATAATGAAGCAGAATACGAGGCAGTTCTCGCCGGGCTCCGGCTCGCTCGATCCTTAGCTATCCGTCATCTTGAGCTCTTTACGGATTCCGAGATTGTATCCAATCAGATCCGGAGATCTACGTCCACGGACTCAAAATGACACCTGCCGAGGTGTTTTCTTCACTATCGTTTTGAGTTTACACGTAATAATTTCAGAATACAGAATGCGAACCCTAATTCCGAGTTCTTTTCTCATATTTATACTATTCCCTACTAAAACCTAACTAACTCCCTATTATCGCGCCTATTTTCCGCTGCATGGCGGTTGGGAACGGATCGTGGGTCTTGAATCGCGGAACAAGCCATAAGTTGGGCCGTGCCACATTATCTGGGACGACGCGTATTTCTGGACCTTCTGGGCCGGTAAGTGGGCCAAGGTATTAACCCGACTCGAAGTGACTGTGCCATACCTATCAAACTCAAAACGATAGTGAAGAAAACACCTCGGCAGGTGTCATTTTGAGCCCGTGGACGTAGATCTCCGGATCGAACCACGTATATCTTGCTTGTTTTCATACTTCTTGTATTGATTGCTAACTGAATTGATTGGATACCGGATTGCGCTTTATCAAACGTCAAAATGTATTTTGCCCGACATTTGTATTATTACCAAAAATATATCGGTGACTCAAATTGCAAGTGTACGTAAAACTCAATTTATTTTATCTCGGAAAAATGTTATTGAATTTTAAGATGTAAATTTTGCGACGACGATAATATTTTTCTTTGAAAAAAATTACAAAAATTTGAGTGCGACAGACCACGCGACATGTAGCTGATCTAATTTATAACTATCCAAAATCCATATCTAAATCCTAATCCTACTGATCCTATTTAAGAAATATATTCTTTTCTTTCTTTGTTTTAAGAAAATGTAGGTTTGAATGTTCTAAAAAAAAGTATAGTCCTCCGACTTTCGTCGATCCCAAACACACCTGAAATTGGAGGCAAGAATCTTTGTGACCTCGGCTCAGCTACTACAAAACCCGAATCTATCTTTCCATCTCAGAATTTTGAAAAGCAAGATTTTTATTTAACCTTTCCATACTTGGATTCCTTCTTATTGTTCATCTGTAGAGTTGAATAATCTTATCAAACAACACACAGAACACACACTACTCTGCCTGTTTTGGTCTGGTGATGGGTGTGATGAGCAGCCGCTGTTCCCACACTTCCCATATCACCGCCATCATCATCACCAGCTTTTTCCGCCACAAATTCTAATCATTTCAATCTTTCCAACGATTCTCAAGCTAATCAGGTAAAGGGTCTTCTCCATTTTCAGTAAAAAAAGTATAAAGAAAATGGGGGATTCTTAACAAATCGTTATTCTATTACTGCTTTGGAAAGAAAATTTGTTTGTTGTTGGATATGGCGGATCGTGGTGGCGGCGGTGCGAAGAAGCTCAAGATTTCTTGTGATGATCAGCCTCAGGATTCTATCTTTGCATCTGTTTCTTCAAATTCAATTCTTGGTACTCCTTCACTCAAAACCCAAAATCTAGTTTCGTTGACTTTTTGCTATCTGTATTGATTTTTGTGTTTGTATCTGTAATTTTATAATTGGTTATTGATATTTAAGTTAATCCTTGATATGTTTAAATTTATGATTGTGGGTCAGCCTGTATACATACTTCCATTTGGGAAAGTTTTGCAATTCTTCTTGGCTGATTAAAGTGCCTTTTGCATCATGTTTTCAACACCATGATTTTTATTTTCTTCTTTTCTGATTGTCTGTTTACATTTCTGAGTAAAGCTCGTGTTAGACCATCTTCCAGAATCCATAGGATGGGAGTCATTTTTATAAAAAAAAAATTGTCACGTTCGAAGTTAAAAATATTACTTTTATCCAACTTTACACTAATTAGGCGATATATTAGGCCTAGCAACTAGTCGAAGTTTAAACTGGAAAAAATTGGGGGAAAAAAATATAGGCACTAATAGGAACCTATCGTCTAGGTGGAGACTCGTTGGAGCTAATCGGAGATTCTTGCAATAGAACTTATTTACAAAAAAAAACAGTTACTTTTTCAAAATTGTTATTTTTGTATAAAAATTATCACTTAAAGCAACACTTTGTGCATCAAAAGTAATATTTTTAATGATAAAAACAACAAAATATTTCATGTCTTGTTGAAACAGAGCAATTGGGACTTGTTATATGCAGATGAAGTTTTGCTAGATTCCAGATTCTATGGTTAATAATACATTGCTTTCGGTTTGAGGGATTTGAAACACCAGTCTTTAAAATGATTATCCAACAAAATCCTCCAAATATAGAAACGAGAGTGATGGATTTTAAATCCATATCAAATAGCTACTATAGATTTCAAGCTGAATTCAAATCCTTCTGTCCAAACACAACGTAATTTTGTGTATGAAATCTCCGTTGTCCAGGCTCGAGCGCGATGGTTAGTTTTGGTGCAGGAAAGGGATCCGGAAACTCCTTTTATAATTCTTTGGATGCGCAAGAAAATGGTGATGAATACTTTGATGATTATTTTAACCAACCGGAAAAGAAGAAGAGGCTTTCCTTGGGCCAAGTCCAGTTTCTTGAGAGAAGTTTCGAGGTGGAGAATAAACTCGAACCGGAGAGGAAAACCCAGCTTGCTAATGAGCTTGGTTTGCAGCCTCGTCAGATCGCTGTGTGGTTTCAGAACCGTCGGGCCCGTTGGAAGACAAAGCACCTCGAGACGGAGTATGAAACACTACATGCTAGCTATAAGACCCTCAAAACCGACTATGATTGCCTTCTCAAGGAGAATCAGAAGCTAAAAGATCAGGTGATGATCTCATTTGATACATTGTTTCTACGATAATTGTATATTTGGGGGTCCCTACAGACTACAGTTTTATTTATAAATATCAATTTTATGAAAGTTGTTCGACGCTAGTCAGATTATAGACTAGGGCCTAGCGACTAGTCAGACATAGGTGAGGCTTAACAGGACATAGGTGTGGTTAGGCGAGGAAGAATTGGGAAAAAAGAAATAGGCAGCCAATGACAGGCTAGAGCCTAGACGGGAACTATTTGGAGCCAGCTGGGGAGTTTTGGAACAGAGAAATATTGAGTCCCTGTACTTTCACTCTTTTTGAACAAGGTCTAAAAAAAATTGTCTGAATAATGTCCAAAGTACGTTTTTTTTCCTTCATTTTATATTTCATACTAGGGGCATGATTGTATTTTAATCCTCTACTTTTGGCCAGGTTGTTAATCTCAAACACAATGGACATGTTGAAGATATAGACAATGTAAACTCACGACTATGTGATACCAAAGAATCGTATGAATCAACGCCAAGAGAAGAGTCTATGTTGTCAGCAAAAAGAGATGCAACAGATGTAGATAGTCCCTGTCCTTTGCAGTTAGAATCAGGTGAGTCGTCTCGTGTGTTTGAGCCTGATCACACAGATAGCTTAAATGAGGAACTATTACAACGTGCACATGTCTTCCCTAAAATTGATGATGCTTACAGTCAGCCGTATGGTAATTCCTGTGGGCATGGATTTGCTCTTGAGGATCACGGCTTCAGTTTCTGGTCGTATTGAGCTATACTTGGTTTGTTTCTGTGATTCATACGAAATGTTTTTTACTCGGTAATAAAATGACTATGGTAATAAATCCCGACTCTAATAGAGAGGTGTGACCATGTTAAAATGGTTGTGTTGGTATGTGAATGAGAGTGATTTCAAACGTTTGTAATATTTTGTATGTTGCAGCTGTACAAAGACCTGTTAGTCCCATACCCGGTTTTCCCTTCCTAACTGCTTTGTAGTAGATATTAGTGTGGTACGGAATATACACGAGATGTTTTAATCCAAATGGTGCTTCATTCTCTTAATTCTCTCATAATAGAGATCTAATGTTGTAGGTAATATAAGTGAAATTCATTATTTCAAACAGTGCTTCATTTTCAACTTCAGTTACACTTGCCACGTGTATAACGAATACAATTGCATGTTCTTTTCTTAAGTTATTGAAAGAGATCATGCATGTATTTTGAGATAGCTTCAAACCAAAAATCTTCCTATGCCCAATTGGAATTCTCCATTATACTATGATGCATCCATGATCCGTGTTAATTAATGACATCATCTAATATATGTGTTGTATGAAACAAAGCATAAAATATAGAAGTATAACACGTGAGCTGATGAGCTTATGGTGTAGAAAGAACGATAACATAGCTGTTATCAGATGCTACATGGGCTGGCATAGTTCGACGATATAGCCCTGAAATTGATGGATTAGGGAGAAAAGTTAAGAGCCCATTTAGGTTGGGCTAAATCAGGCTTCAACTTGGATCGATTGGGCCGTAGTCTTTTTATGGGTAGAATTCTAAATACAACCACCATAATTCTGTTTACAGCCGTCATTTTAAATATATGATTAAAATTTTCTATTTTACCCTCAATGTTTACATTTACATCTCCACAACCCAACTCCTTTCGTTCTTATTTCTCTCTTGACAACCATCTTTATCTCTTTTATCAGTTCTCTCCAGTTATCTTTAAAGGCTTCCACATGAAAAGTAAAACAAGTATTTTCCAGCTTTGCCTAATGACTCGACATAATCTCGTGGTTCTTTTTACCAAATAAGCATTTGTGTGCTTTGTCAGACTCAATACTGGAGCACCAATAGTGAGGTTTGGCACAAAGTGACTGATAGGTATGACCCAGCAACTCCGGGTCGGGTCAACACTCCGGGCCGGATCAACCCGACCCGAAGCAACTGAGCCCAGGAAAGTAAGCTCAACAACCGGCCCAGAAGCGCGCATGAACCTTGAGCAGCCCAATCGCGGCGTATTTGGAAAATGAGATCCCCACGATCTTCCTCCAACTTCCATGCAGAGATGATAGGCGCAATTGTAGGGATTTAGTTAGGGTTTGAGTTGGGTAGTATAAATAGGAGAATTGTACTCAGAATTAGGGTTGGCACTTTGTACTCCTAAACTATTGCGTGTAAGCTTGACAAGAATAGTGAAGAAACATCTCGGCAGGTGATATTTTAAGCCCGTGGACGTAGATCTCCGAATCGAACCACGTACATCCTGTGTTCTTTAATTTTCTTACGTTGATTTACGTTACAAACTGATTTTCGTTCGGAGTTCATTTGATAACCGATTAGCGCTTTATCAATTGGCGCCGTCTATGGAAAACGAACCAAGAAAACCCTAGTTTTTCATCGCAATCGCTATGGTGAATACTCGTAGGTCTGCTAATCCTACTCGGTCCCGTCGTGATCCCCCTGTGGACCATATTCCGCTGCCCCATCAACGGAACCAAGATCCGTCCGCTGAGCATGCTAACATGCCGAATCATCCCCCTGCTGATGATCCAGCGCAAGCTAATCCTCCGCCAGCCCCCGAGCTGTCGCAGGTGCAGCGAGCCTTTCTTCAGGAACACGCTGCTTTGTTCCAAGAATGGAACGATCGGCGCGCTCACTCCCGTGAACGTGCCAACAATGGCGCGGTGTATGTGAGAAACCCACCCCGTGATTTGTCACGTGACTTGGACGAAGATCCCCCTCATCGAGCGAGACTTGAGCGTCGACGACGGAGGACAGTTTCTCCGGTAGATAACCGTAGTTCTAATGGGTCAAGGCCCCGAGACGTCCACGAGGGAGTACACCGCCGAAGACCTGCGGACGTCCCGAAGCGTGCTCGTTTAGACCAATCCCGTGTGCTGGATCCCATGGAACAAGAGCAAGCCCAATTTGCCGTGGAGCTTGACAAGGTTTTGGGTCTTGATGCCGACGGGGAGATCATCACCCAATTCTCTGACGAGATTCTTGCTGTCCCACTCCCTGATGGTTTCAAGCTTCCCCCAGTGGCCGTATACAACGGTACTGGGGATCCAAGTAATTTTTTGAACGCCTTCAAGTACGCTATGTTCAACCGCAACTGCACTCCTCACCACCTGTGCAAGGTGTTTCCTGAATATCTCCAGGACGAGGCTAGACTTTGGTTCGATTCTCTACCACGGGGTAGCGTTACTTCCTTTCGCGATCTTGCCGAACAGTTTTGGGCGCGTTTTCATACGCGGGCAAAGCCCATGGCCACCTTGGCCGACCTCATGAATATGGAACAGCGGGATGGAGAAACCGTCACCCAATTTCTTGATCGCTTTACAGTGGAGAGTCTCAAAGTGGGGAGCTGGTCGGATGATGTTATCATCAATGCCTTCATGAATGGCCTTCGTCCCGGACCGCTCTACACCGAGCTGGTCTGGAACCCACCAGCCACAACCCGGGCTTTGTTTAACATTGTGTGCAGATATGCTAAGGCTGAGGAGCAGACTCGCCGTAAGCGTGAGAAGCATGCTAGCAAACGGCAGTCCGACAGAGCACAAGCCGGGCCCAGCACTCAACCCAGCGCCTTCTCTCGTCTAAACCGAGGACGTCCAGAATCTCGCGGAGATATCCCACAGCTCACTCCGCTTACAAAATCACGGGCCGAAATTCTTTCTGTTCACAAGAATGATCTGCGGCCGTGTCCGCGGATGACTGTTCCGGCAGAAAAGTGCAACCGCGAAAAGTGGTGCGCGTACCACCATGATCATGGACATGAAACAGAGGAGTGTAGGGAGCTCGGCAAAGAAATCGAAGATTGTCTAAAGAAAGGTTTCCTACGGTGGTATGTTGCTCGGACCGACGATAGGTCTCGGTCAGGCCAGAATGGAGGTTCACATCAAAACCGCGGATGCTATAATGATCGTGGTTCAAGTCAAAACAGGCCGCAATGGCAGAATAACAGGCCTGGGTACAACAACTATGCGCGGCAGGACCAAGGAAATCGTCAACAGCCCCACTTTTTGCCGCCGCTGCCTCCTCAGGGAGGACCTGGAGACAATCCGCCTACTCATGTTATAAACGTGATTTATGGAGCCATCCCCACCGTGGCTTCCCTGAGTGCCTTGAAGGCGGAAGCACGCCGGCCTCCTCCCGAGGAGCCGCGTCACACACGCCTCCACCAATCTGAAACCGTCAGTTTTACTGACAAATATCCTGTTCCCGAGCTCACCCCACATACCGACGCTATCGTCATTGACATGGTTGTAGCTAATGTTACAATAAAGCAGGTTTTCGTCGACAATGGAGCCGCAGTCAGTGTCATATTCACCGACTGCTTTCAAAAAATGGGTATTCCTCATGAGCAGCTTCGACCGGCCCCTGGGCCGCTACAGACCTTCACCCAGGGTGAAGTCCAACCTGAAGGAGTTATTAACCTCCCCGCATCTCTTGGAACTTATCCGGCGATAAAAACCATCTTCGTGGATTTCTATGTGGTTAATTCTCCGTCCCCATACAACATGATTTTGGGTCGGGATTGGCTTACTCCGGCAAGAGCCGTTTGCTCCACATACCACCTCGCGCTGAAATTCCCTACATCACATGGCGAGGTGGCTATCCGCGGCAATCAGCGGGTCTCTAAGGAGTGCATGTATGTCGCAAAAAGGCAACATAGGTTCCCCCTAAGCCACAGTTTCAGGTAACAACCTCGGCTCTCATGACTGATTCCACTATGTCGCTAGGGGACAACACTGTTCAGGTGCCGCTTGATCCAGCTAAGCCAGAGCAAACTGTAACTGTCGGCGCTATGAATGTGCCGTGGTTACATAATGCCATCATTCAGACCTTGCGGGAGTATTTTGAAGTCTTCGCATGGTCTCCCTTGGACATGCCCGAGGTCTCTCCGGATGTTATAACTCACAAGTTGAATATCGACCCCAATGTGAAGCCCATACAACAAAACGGAGGAAATTCGCTCCAGAGAGGAACGCAGCCATCCGAATTGAAGTACAACATGGTAACGAAATCCAACGGGGCATGGAGAATGTGCGTAGATTTCTCGGATCTTAATAAGCACTGCCCAAAAGATTGTTATCCTTTGCCCTCTATTGACCAAAAAGCCGAAGCCATTACTGGGCACAAGGCATTGTGCTTCTTGGACCTGTACAAAGGATATCATCAAATCCATATGGATCGTTGGGATGCACTCAAAACGGCATTTATCACTGACTTCAGATGCTTTGCCTTCAAGAAAATGCCTTTTGGGCTCAAGAATGCGGGAGCCACTTACCAGCGCCTTATGGACCACGTCTTCCGAGGTCAAATTGGTCGTAATGTTGAGGTATATGTTGATGATTTAATTATAAAAAGTACTTCTCAATCTTCATGTGTGCAAGATATTGCTGAAACGTTGAGTACCTTGCGGCGTTATAATTTGCGTCTCAATCCGGCAAAATGCACCTTCGGCGTTGGCTCCGGAAAATTTCTGGGCTATGTGGTTTCATAGCATGGCCTCCAGGCCAATCAGGCCAAGATTCGAGATGTATTGGATCTGCAACCGCCGAAGACGGTAAAAGAAGTTCAGCGCCTTACTGGTGGTCTGACGGCCTTAAATCGTTTCCTCTCTAAAGCCGCGGAGCGTCAGCTTCCATTCTTCAAAATTCTGTAGCAGGCAAAGCACTTTGAGTGGACCCCGCAGTGCACCGAAGCTTTTGAGGCTCTAAAGCACCATATTAAACAGTTGCCCACATGTCCGCTCCTCTCCCCGGAGAGCCTTTATATGTATATTTAGCCTCCGAAGAAGCCATCAGCGCGACTCTTGTGCGCGAGGCTAATGGCACACAGCACCCTGTATATTTTGCGAGCCGAGCACTCCAAGGGGCGGAAACCCGGTACTCTGTGATGCAGAAAACAGTGCTAGCTCTCGTCATGGCGGCTCGACGTCTGCGGCCTTATTTCCAAGGACGTGATATTAGGGTTCTTACTAATCACCCCATTCGTCAAGTTCTTGTCAAGCCCGATGTGTCTGGACGCCTCGCTAAGTGGGCTATCGAGCTAGGAGAGTATGATATTTAATTTCTCCCACGCCGAGCCATCAAGGGTCAAGCCCTAGCAGATTTTTTGGCCGAGGTAACAGTGGATAACCCCGAACTTTCTGCAAATAACGCCGGTCCTAACCCCGCTGCCCTTGAAGCTCCACCCCGTAAGTGGCAACTGCATGTGGATGTAGCTTCCGCGGTTCGAGGAAGTGGTGCTGGGGTCCTTCTCATTGGCCCTGAGGGCGTTGAAATCAAATACGTCCTACGGTTTAAATTCAAGGTAACTAATAATGAAGCGGAATATGAGGCAGTCCTTGCCGGGCTCCGGCTCGCTCAATCCTTTGCAGCCTCCCATCTCCAACTCTTCACGGATTCCGAGGTTGTATCTAATCAAATCAAAGGCACCTACACGGCCAAGGATGAAACGTTGAAAATGTACCTCGCTTTGACACTCAAACTTTTGTCAACTTTTGCTTCGGTTGATATCCAGCAGGTACCTCGTAAACAGAATGTTCAAGCTGATGCTCTCAGCAAAATGGCCTCCGCGGTCCTTACAAACATGTCTCCGGATATCATAGTCGAAGATGCCCTTCATCTGGCAATTCATGAGGCCACAGTCTCCGCATTGACTGAACGCAGTCCCAATTGGATGACCCCGATCATCCATTACCTCCGAGATGGTACGTTGCCGATCGATAAATTGCAAGCTCGGAGGATAGTTCTTAAGGCACCTAAGTACACACTCCACGATGGGATTTTGTACCGCCGGTCGTACTTACAACCGAGTCTTCGGTACCTTGCTCCTGCCCAGGCTGATCAGGTTCTTCGGGAATTTCACGAGGGGGCCTGTGCCAGCCATATTGGTTCACGAACGTTGGCCAAGAAAATTCTTCGGTGGGGGTACTACTGGCCAACATTGTTTAACGATGCCCATGATTTGGTGGCCAAGTGCGACAAGTGTCAGCGACACTCTCGCGTAAAGCATCTACCGCAAACCGAGCTTACTGGCATACAAAGCGCCTAGCCATTTATCCAATGGGGAATTGATATTGTGGGCCCGTTTCCAGTCGCTCCGGGAGGACTCAAATTTCTTGTGGTCGCTGTTGATTACTTCACCAAATGGGTTGAAGCCGAAGCTCTTACCGCCATCACTGGTCAAAACATCTTGAAGTTCGTCTGGCGTAATATCATATGCCGCTTCGGCATCCCGAGCACCATTATCTCAGACAACGGCAAACAGTTCGCCAATGACCCCTTCCGGTCATGGTGCGAGGAGCTCCACATTAAGCAAATTTTCACCTCGGCGCTCATCCTCAAGCCAATGGTCAAGTCGAAGTCACCAATCGCACACTCCTTACGGGTCTAAAGAAACGCTTAGATCAAGCTAAGGGTCTTTGGGCCGAGAATCTTCTGCAGGTTCTTTGGGCCTATCGCACCACACCGTACACCTCAACATGAGAAACTCCCTACAGCCTCACTTACGGTTCCGAGACCGTCATTCCTGCGGAAATCGGCGTGCCTAGTCCCCGCCTCGTGACTTTGGATCCCGGGACTAATAATGAAGCCATCCGTGCTAACTTAGACGAGCTCGAATATCGTCGTGATCAATCTTTCATCCAGCAAGCCAAGTGTAAGCAACGCGCAGCTCAGTATCACCACCTCCGGGTTCGAGGTACTCAGTTTAATGTCGGAGACTTGGTACTCCGGCTCAACTCAGCCAGCAAGGCTGCCCCCGAGGGGAAATTGCATGCCGCCTAGGAAGGTCCTTATCGCGTCATTGCCGCGCATGACTCCGGATGCTACCAGTTAGCGCATCTTGATGGAACTCCGATTCCCCGAAGCTGGCATGTTACCAACTTAAGGCGTTTCTATCTATGACACCACGAGACAAGTATCGTTTTTACCTTTACATTCCTTGTACATTAATTTTTAGTTGTGAGTTCCCTTTGTATTTTTTAATTATTCTGACAATTAATTTGAATAAAGTTTTTACTTTACGAATTTTACTGTACTTTCTATAACGCTACGGGGATGCCCTAGCTCAGACTTACTATTATTATCCGTCTCCGGACAGTTTGATCTCTCGCCTGATCCGTCCGGGGAGATTAACATTTGGTCCCCGGACTTATATTCCCTCTCGCCCGTTTAACCGGAGAGGTCCTTAACTCCCGCTCGATCCGTCCGGGGAGATTCTTTGCCTTGTTTTTCTAGCAGGCATTATGTACATATGGTGCTCCCGAGTACCTGTTAAAGTAATTCCACGTGCATTCTGGTTAAAAGTTCATTACTTTTCTTTCAAAGTACACATCATTACATACCAAAATGTTTCTATCATTTTTATCAACCACAAAAATTTATTTACATTACTGCATACAACGCTACAAAAGTAAACACTATTTTCGGTTTCCGAGCCAATACTCGGCGCTCCGGCGTTGAGACCCGTCTCGGGAACTTCTCCGGGTCCTCCGGGATCCCGAGGCTTCTCGGCTTTGCACCCCAGCTCTTTCCCTACTACGGCTCCCTCTGCGCCGAGGACTCACCATTGGCACTTGTCTTGGGGCATCGCCCCTCGCCTTGTCCCGAGGACTCGGCTGAGGCGCTGGTCTCGACGTCTTGGCCCATTCCGCGGGATCCCACTCCGCGGGGTCCATCACCTCGATTTCCTCAGCCAGTTTCTCGACCTCCTCTTCCGCAACAACTACGGGAACTTCCTCGGCTGCGGTTACCGGGGTCGGCTCTTGGATTACTATCCCTTTGCTTTTTCCTGCCAGTTTCTTTTTGCCCTTCCGAGGCGCTTTGGCAATCTCTTGGCCCCGACTGGAGCTCGCGATGTACTCTTCGGCAGTGCGCCGCCACCTGCCGCGTCCTTTCATTTCTTCGTACATATTCAGGAGTAACTTCAGCACCTCTCGCTTTCTTATTAGCTCCGAGGACTCAGCATGACCCGTCGTCATCAGCGATGAGATTTCGCCTTGGATCTCGGTGATCCGTTCCTCCACCTCTTCAAAAGTCAGCAGGCCGTACTCCGTCAGTATCCGGTCATACTCCCTTTGATGGATAATGACGCGGTCAAGTTCGGCCA
Source organism: Ajuga chamaepitys (assembly GCA_958295605.1). Taxonomy (NCBI): domain Eukaryota; kingdom Viridiplantae; phylum Streptophyta; class Magnoliopsida; order Lamiales; family Lamiaceae; genus Ajuga; species Ajuga chamaepitys. The sequence goes on along the minus strand of OY282500.1, from coordinate 7,984,196 downwards.
CCGTCGACAAATACTTCAGTTCCTGGTCTCTAGCCTTCTCCGCGGCCTTGGCTCTTGCCTCCTCGGCCTCTTTGGCTCTTCTCTCCGCTATGGCCACCCTTCTCTCCAACTGCGGCACCACTTGCTTTTGCAAGTTATCCTTCTCCCCGCGGAACCAGTCAAAGGATTGCATGAGTTTCTTTATTGTATTGTGCAGCTCCGCGGTATCCTCCTGATCGGACAACACAATCAGTGCAAAAGATAAACCTCACACACATCGCTGGGCAAATACTCCATCGTATGGACAAATCAACTTATATTCACAAAAACGAGCATACATTGTCAAAAGTTTTTACAACAGAATTACAGTTATTTCTATCATCTACTATATTATGACAGGGCATCAAAATTGCGGGGAACGACTGACCTCCCCCTCTTCGGTTCCTTCAATGGCCTCCGGCACTCCCCCCGTCCTCCTCATCCACCTCGTGCTCCACCTCCTGCCGTTCTCCGACCACCCCTGCCTCATTTCCCGCGGCCTCCGCGGCGATCCATGCGGGGAGGTGGTTCATTATTTCGGGGCTCTGGGACGAACTCACCACGGCGAAATGCCAGGAACTCTTGGTCCTGGTCCACCTCGCAGTTCGCGATCTCCTCGGCACTTAAGATCTTCTTCTCTGCCAGTGCCTTCACGAGGGGCCACTCCGGGACACGCGCCAGGGCTTGATAATATGCCTCCTCTACACCTCCCACGGCGTTGAAGTCATACCCGAACTCTGGACGATAGACGTCCACGTTCGGATAGACCTCCTTGATTTTCTCCAGTAGCACTGATCGGGTGGTCGTATCCCCAACTGCGACAAAGTTGGTCTGAAAGTCGAGAAAGGTGCTCGTCTGAAACAACTTCTCGGCAAACGCTCTCAACATTGCCTCTTGACCGTCCACCACAGCCGCTTCTCGGGCCTTTATCTCTGCCCGCAGTTCAGCCGTTTCACCACGGAGAACCCCGGCCTCCGCCTCCACTTCGCGCAGCCGATCGACCTCCTTCTCCACCAAGGAAGCTCTCTTGCGCGCTTCGGACAGATCGTGCGTAAGTCTGTCGTTGCGCGCGCGCAGCTTCCTTGCAACCTCGGCCAGCTCCTCTTTGGCCTCCCTCTCGCTCCTTCGGCCGAGGTCCATGATCCCTCGCTCCAAGTGCAGCAGCTCCTCGGCCTCAGTCCCCTCTAAACCCAACACACTTATGGGTCCCTGCCCCTTCACAAACATGACACCGGGGTCGGTATCAGCACTATACAAAACTATCTACAAGGTTTTTTACCTCCGCGAAGGATTATGTAACTTTACCTCGGCGCTCTGCTCCGTGCGGAGTCTTTTTGCCGCCCCCGGAGATGTCACGGATGGTTCCGACCTCCTTTTGGTACAGGGGGTTGACCCCGTTGCCACTCCTCGCTCCTCCGACCCAGCTGATGGCCTTGCACTGGGCGACACCCTCCCTCTGGGAGACACTTCGGTCGCTATGCCCTTTTTCTTCGCTGATACGGGCACCGCGGGGCTTCCAGCCGGTTCTTTTCCGAAGCGTCCCACTGCATACAAAAATTGGAGTTAGTCCTGCACAACAGGCCAATATTACACAGGTGTAAGAGTTCCTACCCTCCTCGGCAACCCCGACTCCCGACTCCTGGCCCCGCGCGGACAGACCCTCTGCATCGCCCGAGTAATATGGGCTCAATCCTGCCTCCTCCAGCTCCGCCTCGGTGCAGAGGGTCTTGAATGTCCCCACTGAATGGAAAGGCCCCACCTCCTCGGTCTCCGGTTCCACCACTGGGGCATTATCCAACACCTTCTCTCTCCTCCACCTCGGGAGGGCCACGCCTGTCTTCATATAGATAAATTTCTCCTTCCACCCCTCCACCTTGCTCGGGTTTTGTACTTTGAAACCGCCTCGGGCTCGGGGGCTGAAGGAGTACCAGCCTTTTGATTTCCCGAAGGCTTTAAGTTGGAAGAAATACCGGAACAATTCTACATTTGGTTCTACCCCGACATTCTTGCATACCGCGGTAAACTCGACTACTTGCCTCACGGCATTGGGCGCTAATTGGCTCAGGGCAATGTTATAATATCTCAGCAGCTGTATAACAATGTCCCAGAGGGGGAATCTTAATCCTATCTTCAAATGATCTATATATACGCTAATGAAGCCCTTCGGCGGGCAACAAGCCCTGTCGCCGGGCTCCGGCACTATGTACTCTAAGTTAAACGGAAAGTAAAATGAGGGGATCAGGGTTTCTATTTGCACCCGTGTCATCCGCAGTACTACCACCGAAACTTTGAATTCCTCCTCCAGACATTCCCCAAATCCCACTGTCCGGGTACCGGACTCCATCAAGTCAGCCCTATACACCATCCTATTCACTAGTTTTTCTGGGATAATAAAGTGTATGGGTGGTACATTTAGAGGGGCGTTCTCCGTTCCCACTTCCCTAATTGAAGAAGAAGACGATGAAAAAGACATACTTACTTGATCTTGGTTTGAGATGAATCACAAGTGCACAGAGGAGTCTCTTTTTTTCCCGCTTTCTGAAACTTGCAACCGCAAATGAGGAAGATGAAGTATACTGTGCACCTATTTCTATATATATACTCTTGAACCAACGGCTTAGATCTGGCCTTTTCAAATTTCGCGTCTCAGATTCGCACGTGGTGCTCACGCGCGTTACAGTTTCCAAGGCGCGTGGGGAACAAGTTCCTTGGAAATCTCCAAACGCGTTACTTCACATCCCTCTCTCTCATGATGGCGCCGCCAATCACATCAACCTCATTCTTGGCCAGGAAGTTTTGGGGTCACTCCGGTGTCTCCTCCACCTCGGACAAATTACAGTCCGGTTCGGCTCCGGTCGACTTCCTCCCCCCGGGGTGTTTCACTACGGATTAGGACGCCTCCTTCACCTCGGGGTCATTCAGTTCGGTCCGATTTGATCCTCGCAGATCCCATCACTCCGGGTGTGGAATATCTCGGCTCCAATTAATTCTCGGACCTTAGGAGTACTTCGGCTCGACATTGACAACATCTCATCTTGCTCGTTGCTTTGTTGCCTCGCTTAACCCCAGCACCTGTTATATCTCATCCTACTTATAACCGCAGCTCCTCCCTCGCTCCGGCTGGTGGGGGGGCATCTGATAGGTATGGCCCAGCAACTCCGGGTCGGGTCAACACTCCGGGCCGGATCAACCCAACCCGAAGCAACTGAGCCCAGGAAAGTAAGCTCAACAACCGGCCCAAAAGCGTGCATGAACCTTGAGCAGCTCAATCGCGGCGTATTTGGAAAATGAGATCCCCACGATCTTCCTCCAACTTCCATGCAGAGATGATAGGCGCAATTGTAGGGATTTAGTTAGGGTTTGAGTTGGGTAGTATAAATAGGAGAATTGTACTCAGAATTAGGGTTGACACTTTGTACTCCTAAACTATTGCGTGTAAGCTTGACAAGAATAGTGAAGAAACACCTCGGCAGGTGATATTTTAAGCCCGTGGAAATAGATCTTCGGATCGAACAACGTACATCCTGTGTTCTTTAATTTTCTTGCATTGATTTACGTTACAAACTGATCTTCTTTCGGAGTTCATTTGATAACCGGTTAGCGCTTTATTAGTGACCATCCATTAATTTATGCCCATGTGCAGCCAATCCGCGCCAGAACGAAGCATCTTTTCAGCTTCCGATACTAAATTCGCCAAGTCTGACGAAAGCATCGACGACGCAATTTTCGGCCCCACCATTTCTGATTCTGATGTTGGCACCGCAGCGCAGCTCACTCTCCTTCCAGTGCCGGAATTCTTCTCAGGCGAGAAATCAAGCAATGAAGAAATCCCCAAATTTTAAATAATATTTGAAAGATTTAAAAAAACAAGAATTTCTTTTCCATTTCGTAAGGCCGTTCGGGCTGGTATACCAATCTGTGAAATAGCCAATATAATAGACAGCGTTGCGCTGTAAGGTGCTATCATGAATTGTGCTTTGGCAAGAAGAAATGGAAGAAGCATAGGCCTCCAAGTTCTTAATAAATCGACCAGACCAAAGAAAACCAATAACAAACGATTACATATCAGATGTCTGCAAATTTGGCGGAAAAAAAAATATTTGGAATATTGGCAACTGATAAAAATTATAAGGGCAAAAAGAGATTTAAAGTAGACTTTTTAATATATTTAAAGTTGGTGTGGTTGTGTTTAGAATGGCCCCTTACTTTTATAAGCAGATATTTTTTCTTTTCCTTTTATATGTCTAGTCACCGTCTAACAATCTAAAATATATTATCTGAATATTAGTTAGGGAAAATTGGTAAAAATATCCCATAAATTTGCCCTAATTAAGAAAATATCTTTTAAGTTTGACACTTTTTAAAAATGCCTCATAACTTACAAAATATTGATAAAAATGTCCTGCCACCGGCTATAACTAGTAACTCATCCGGTGACAGGCTGATGTGGACAGAATTTGGTGATGTGGCATCCCAATTGCCACGTTTTTTAAATTGCTAGGCTGATTTGGCTTAATAAATTAATTTAATTATTTTTTTAAATAAATTTAATTAAAAAATATATAAAAGCCTTCGCAAACAAGCCCTAATTCTTCTACCGTTTCTCTTCCCCCGTCGCCCATCCACGGTAGTGTACGCCATCGGCGTCGACTACGGCACGGTCGCTGACAACCTCCCTCCGCCGTCTCAGGTCGTTGCATTCATCAGAGACAAAACCACCATCGACAAGATGAAGATCTTCGATGCTAATCCTGACATCATAACAGCCTTCGCAAACACCAACATTTCCCTCACCAACGACGCCGTTTTGGCCATCACAAAGCTTTCCGCCGCCCAATCATGATAGCCACCAACGTCCTCCCCTTCCACCCTGCCACCAAAATTCGCCGCATCGCCGTCGGTAACGAAATCCTCGCTATCGACAACGATTTCGAATAAAAATTAAAGATGAGAATTAAAAAAAAAAAAGTACATCCAACGATTCCATGAACCTCACTTTCGACAAATCAAACTCGAAAATCGTTCCTCGAGATCACTATGGTGTTCGTTACCTTCCACTCACAAAGAACACGGACGCATCTTTGATAGATTATTTTTCGAAATATCAACGGATGAGAAGTTTATGTTTGATAATTAAATAGGGGGAATTTCGCCGAATAGTTTGTTATGCGACAAAATCAGCGATGAAGGTTTTGATAATGTCGCCGGATAGTTAGTTGCAGTTCAGATTGATGGCGTAGAGGTGGTTGGGGATTTTTGGAGGCGGAGGTTTTGGAGGTGTGGAGATGGTTTCGTTGTAGGTTTTGGAGGTGGTGGAGGTGTGTTTTTCTTTTCTTTATTTTTTTTATTCATATATTTTAATAAATTTATTTAAAAAAATAATTAAATTAATTTATTAAGTCAAATCAGCCTAGCAATTTAAAAAACGTGGCAATTGGGACGCCACATCACCAAATTCTGTCCACGTCAGCCTGTCACCGGATGAGTTACTGGTTATAGCCGGTGGCAGGGCATTTTTATCAATATTTTATAAGTTACGAGGCATTTTTAAAAATCGTCAAACTTAAAGGATATTTTCTTAATTAGGGTATACTTACGAGATATTTTTACCAATTTTTCCTATTAGTTAACTTTGAGGGAATATTTGTTTTGGGATGTACTTATCCGGGTAAGACGTGATAGTTGAATGGCCCATTCATTTACATCCACATCCTATTACTTATATTATTTTTTACAATTCTCAACACATTTTTTATAATTTTCAATACATATTTTATACTCCCTCCGTCCCTGCTAAGTTTGCACACTTTCCTTTTCGTGACGTCCCATCTAAGTTTGCACACCCTTAAAAAGGAAAATTTTCTCACAATCTTCACCTTTAAAATCTCCACTTTCAATCTCCACCTTTAAAAAAGTCAACCAAAAAGCAAATAATAGTTTTTCTTAATATACGTGCCGACTCAAGTGTGCAAACTCAGCCGCGATGGAGGGAGTAATTTACAATACACATCTTACCCTACAAATTCCTTAAAAAAAAGTACCTTTACTCTATTTAAGTGGATATATCGTCCAAGGATGTGCCACAGTGGACGTTGCACATGTCACTACATCCTAGCACAAGTATCCTCTGAGTGCTTAAACTTTGATAAAAAAAAATGGTAAAATTATATTTTCCCTCGAATTTTTTTAGTTGTCGTTTTAACTTTTATACTTTGTTTACAAATAGTTGTTTTTTTTAGCATTTTATCTATTTTTTTTCTAATATTATCCCTGTAATTATTCCTAAAAAATTTCTAATTATCTAACCTACCATATTTATATAATGTAGTTTAGAGTTTATTTAATAATTTTTTATACTCCTTAATCTTCTTATCCATAAAAAGGCATCTAAAACAACGAAGGTTGTATTTCATTAAATAAACTAAGAAAAGGGGGAAACGATGAATACTATCTTTTGTAATTTGTATCTATTGAGTATCTTAATAATAAAAAAAAAAATTAACCTTGAAATTGTGAGAAATTAGATCAATTGTGGAGAAATCACTTGTCCCAAGTTTCTTATTCAAAGGATAGACAAGATTTTATAGCTACTCATTACAATTGTAGTCTTCCTGACTATTGAGTTTCTAAGGTTATTGTACTAATCTATATTCCGATGCATTTTTGAAATACCACTACTCTTTTTCTGTGAGTGTAACGCTATAAATTACAAGAATTTTGAACCAATAATATACTTTTGAACTCAGTTTGAAGGAGAAAAACAAAATACAAGATTTAGATCAATAAGTCTTTGTTGGCCAGCATTTGTCTGCACTACCACAAATTAAAGACTGCAAAAATGTACAAAATTAATAAATAAACCCCCAATTAGATTATATAGATATGATATATTTGATAATTAGAGATTATTTAGAATTAATTATAATTGAAATATAGAGAAAAAGTTAAAAGGACAATTATTTATAAACAAATCATAAAACCTACAAAAAAATCTAAAATAAAATGGAGGTAGTAATATAATACTCCCTCCGTCCCAAGCTAATTGTCCTACCTTGACTTGACACGGAGACTAAGAAAAAACAGATTTTGTGGAATCTTTGACTTTTTCAAAGGTGGAGATTGAATGTGGAGATTTTGATGGTGGAGATTGTGGGAGAATTTGCCATTTATGGGGTAGGACAATTAGCTTGGGACAAACAAATAAGGCAAGTAGGACAATTAAGTCGGGACGGAGGGAGTATTTCAATAAAATGTAGTAATCACATGTAACATATATTATGGTAGTAATATAATATTTCAATAAAACATAAAATCACATGTGTTACATGTTGTTATCGGTAGTTATTAAAAACGTGAAAAGATAAGATAGTAAATAGTTGAAAAGCTATAGCCTCCAACACGTACATAATTTTCCTAGGGTCTCTTTATTCAAATGTTGACCGTAAGGGTCAACTTTATTTCATCAAACAAAGCACGTAGATTAAAAACATTAATTATAAATTGAGGTAATTAAGCAGCTTTGCGCCTCTTGGTAGATTGCGCAGCATTCTCCTCCTCGTCGTCCTCCACCTCCATTAATTGTCTCTTGCTCGGTGTTTTGTTGGGTTTTGGCTCCAGTAAGAATTTGACATACCAAATCGCAGAATCTCTAGCGTATCGTGTTAGGTCATTCACGTAGTCCGTATACATTATCCCGAATCGTGATGTGTATCCCCAGCTCCATTCATAGTTGTCGCACCACGACCACAAGAAATAGCCCTTCAGTTTTGCCTTCAGATCCGGGATGTCCCTGTAGTTACATTTTCATTAGTAGTTGCAATTTACTACCAACAGGACCATTCTATATTTTAATGGGACTCACTCCATTGCTTTATGAATATTGGCAAGGTGATCTTGGATGTATTGAGTCTTTTGTTGGTCGTTGCAGCAAGCTTTTTTTGCAGTCAGCTTGCAATCATTCGCAGACGACATTCCTGTATTCACAAAACCACAATTATTTTAGAACACTAAATGTTTAACATATAACTAATGAGTAAGTCTTACCGTTCTCAGTGATGAAAATCAACTCTAGGTCTTTGTATTTCTTATTCACATTCTCCAGAAGATGGTATACTCCCTGTGGGACCACATACAACCATTCGGATCCCGCACTCTGAATATCACAAGATAAGAAAATCAATATAACTTAGTAATATATTATATCGGCAAAAAGAGTATAGGACTTTGTCCTGCATCCAAGAGGTTAGTGCAATTGTAGTTTATAAATGACTTCTCGATCTCTAATTATCATGATTCTAATGTATTGACGTGTTGCTTCACTGAACCATATATGTTACTTCTCAAAACATAATATATTAAATGCATTGGGCGAACGATAACTTACCTGAACTCCAATAACATTGCCGTTCACATCCTCTGTAAATACAAGATAAAATAGCATTTAGTTAACTTATGAGTGGATTTATTATTAAAATTGAAAATTATCAACGTACTAGATTTCAGAAAGTGGTCCAACAAAAGATGGTTTAATACATAATTAGTGTTTTAGTGAACAACTTACTCTCTAAGAAATCAGCTTGTTGATCAGCAGGATAGCCATACATTTTGGTAGAAGAGATCGGACTGAATTTGACAAACTGCGCTGTGTAATAATTCAAACCTACAAAATCTATGGAACCTTTGAGCATCCTTTTTTCCGCCTCTGTAAAATGTGCATCTCTTAAATTCCGAGAAGGGACAAATGCTTTCATAGATTCTGGATAATCACCGCGCAATGCTGGTTCCAAAAACCTGGAACAAATACGCACGTGTTAATGTTTGCTTAAGGATGGGAGCGCTGGGCTGAGAGAGTTAATGATTTATTGAGATTTGGTCCTCTGAATTTCCATTGCCTTGAGGGATAAATTCGTAAATAAATTGCCACTCAAGGTTGTAAAGAACGTACCATCCAAGCATGAAATCAGTTGCCCTATCAGCTGCCTCGTTGTCCTCTTGTTTGTTTTTGTCATAAGGCGCAAACCAATGTATGTTTAGTACAATACCAATCTTGCCATTTTGAATTTTCTGATTATATGTCATAAAATGAAGGTTGTTACTTCCGACAAGTCAATTGTTTTTTCCCCAAATGAGCTCAATAAAAACACAGACGAAATTCCTAAATTTTGGCGACATAAAAGCATGTTTATAACCTGATATCTATCTCTGTAGACTTGAACAGCTTCAGCATGAGCAAGAAGCAAATTCCTAGCGACGGTATAGGCCTCCCATGGTTCAGCAACAACGATAGCGCTTGGTTGTTCACCTTCATCGTCTCCGCTGGCGGCAAGTGCGGTGGCACGTTCCACAGTTTCCTTTGAAGGTGCGGATCTACGGGAAGGAAGCCTGCTGGAAAGTAATCTGAGTGGCGCCGGAATTGCGTGGCCCGGAGGGAAATTGCCGTCAATGTATCCGCCAAGGCAATAGCTGAATGGTTCATTTAAGGTTGTCCAGTATTTCACCCTGTCTCCGAATTCCCAAAAGCAGAGCTCCGCGAACTCGCGGAAATCATCCCTGCACCACCACCATTTATAAATCATCCCTGTACCACCACCATATTTATACTCTATTTAAGGAGTTAACGTACTTGATTCTTCTATCCAAGAACCCACCGTACTCCTTTTCCAAGCAGTAAGGAGTATCAAAGTGAAACAGAGTCACAAAGGGTATCATATCTGCATACATACGGATATAATCACTTATACAGATCGAGAGAGACTTATGAGAGATGATAGAATAAAGAATTACCATATTCGAGGATAGTATCGATAACATCATTATAATATTTAATTGCATCTCTGTTTATTCCACCACAGCATCTTCCACCTATATACATGTCATCAGTGCAAATTAATACAAAGGTTAACCATTCTCTTTCTTTTTTTTCTTCTTCTTAATTTCACTCTTTCAAGACAAATAGGTTAATTCAATTACTTGGCAGAACTCTTGCCCATGAAATCGAAAATCTGTAGGATTTAAGCCCCATTTGCTTCATCATCCGAATATCATCCTGCAATTTTATACATTTAATTAAAAATTTCATTAATTCACTAAATCAAGAGTGTAATTCTACAATGAATTTTACCTTATATCTCATGTACATATCACATGCAACATTGCCATTGGTCCCATCCTTTATTTTATCTGCCAGTCACGTAGAAAGTAGGTAATTACAAATTGGTATCGAGAGAGAAAGACATGCGTAGAGCCTAGGGTTGTTGACGAATCGAGTCAACTTCAGCTATAAATTCCTCCAGCAATGTTCATTAAGTTTGGAAGTAAATTGAGTCTAGTCATTTAGTATCGGTTGATTTCCGCGAGTAGTGATTAAGGAACACCAAGTTTATAAATAATTTGTGTTCGTGTAAGCAAATATTAGATATATATTATTCCATTTTTTACAAAAATCATCTTTGTTTTAGCTGTTTCAACAAGTTAATGGACATTTTAAGATAAATGAGTTATGTAAATATATAACATAAATACTATTACTATATATTCAAGCCCAGTGAACATGCTTAAGAGCCGATAATGAATGAGCCCTTCAATTTTTAAGCTCCACTCATTATGGAAAGAACATAAGAAAATGAGTTTAAACGAGCGTTAATTTAACTCGAATACGAGTTTTTTAGTGAATTCTCAATTCGTAAACATCTGTAGTACTAGTAGAGAGAGAGAGAGAGAGACCAGGGTTGCCCGTAGCGAAGACATCCCATATACTGAGGCCTTTGCCATCTTTATTATAAGCTCCTTCTACCTGCAAAAGTTAAAACGTACTAGATGTGATGAAGGAAGCTAGATAATATAAATTCTGAAGTTTAAATTAATGTATAGAGAGTAATGTTGTAAAAGCCAGTGCAAGCTAGTTGGCAATGGCTGTAGTCGGGAAATAGGGAGTTGGGCAAACCTGGTAGGCAGATGTTCCAGTGCCGAAGATAAAGTCGTCGGGGAAATCAAGACGTCTTAGGCCGCTATTGTCCGTACCTTTTGGAACGGGCCCTTTGCCTTGCCCGTTGAGACATGAACGCACAGCCAACTGATTATTTGATGCTATTGGAGAAGCATCAATGGCGGCGCCGTTTAGTACAATCTCCATTTCCCAAACTGAAACAAAAGATGGTTAGCTTCTGAGTTCTGAGTAGAGAGATTGGTGATCGTAGTAATAACCCACTTCACCTATTTATAGCCGCAAAATGCATGCCTCGTCACCTCTATTTTTTTTTGATATTTTGATTCTATAGAGGACAAGAGTATTACAGGTAAGGATTAACTTTCATTCCACACCAACTTTTCATGTAAAAACATAAAATATTAATTACCAAAATATTTTTTAGCGCTCGGTCGGTTTTATTGTTCTTTTTATTAAGAAAAACGCAAAATAAATAACCATACAACACATTACACCAATTTAGCCGTTTATCCCCTCCAAAGAAGGAAAACGTTCTCCTTTCGAGTCTTATGTAATATTCAACCTTATTCGAATCGAACTGATCAGTTCAATCAATAGAACTAAAAATTAGTGCTCGTCTCAGTCCGAAATATTCTATAAAATCATTTTAGTAGTTAAGGAAACAATTGTATTGAACTAAAAAAAACTGAAAAACTCAAAAGAACTTGTTATTTACTTTTTTCTTTTTCTCGTGGATGGGGGGTGTTTTTTTTCTTACTTATGGATTTCTTTTATTTTTCTATTTATGAATTTATGTTTTAAGATATATGATTACATAAAAAAAAAATGACGGTGACTATCAGTCTTCCTGTTAGATCATCAATCTGATCGATTTGTTCGTATGTTCGATTATAACAATAATGGTAGTACTCGCGTCATACTCCCTCCATACCAAAAATATAGTTCAGTATTCCGGATTTATCTGTCCCAGATCATAAATGATACAATTCGTTTAAATATCCTTATTTTAGTGTAAGTGTCTTGTGGATTATTAACTCCATTTACTATAAAGATAAGGGTAACTAGGAAATATTAGTGGATACCTTTTGTCAGTTGATTATATATATATATATATATATATATATATATATATATATATATTTATTTATTTGAAACATCGAAGAATCTTATAACTAGCAACATCTTTAAGTACAAGATTCCTGACCCATAAATGAATATCATCACCCATTCAAACAGACAATGGGGAGATAAAAAAAGAAAAAGCAGCCAACCTATGAGCAACTCAATTACATTCACGTTTCATATGTAGCACACTAGTCACTTGACTTCCTTCCAACAACGACAGAAGCTCATCAAGCACAACCCCACAATAGTCCAAGGATTCCTCTTGCCCCGTGACTGCCTGCACAACAAGTAAAAAATCCAAAAAAAAAAACCGCAATAGGTCGAAACCACATTCACAACAAAAACGAACACTACTCAAAATTGCCTCAATTTCCGTTGCTTTCACCGATGGAGAATGCCTTATACGGTGCGCCGCAGCAGCAATTTCTTCCCCCAGATGATTATGTACCACAAATCCAACCCCATATAAACCCTTCTCATCATTATAGGCAACATCAACATCCAAAAGAAAAAGACCCGCCTCCGAAAGATACAACGAGGCCGCGGTCCTCTTCCAATACCAGAAGACGGACGTACAAAAAAAGACTCATTAGCCCTACCAAATTGACTTAAGTATCCCTTCACCTCGTTCCATGATGGCAACCGCCAAGTCGAAGAGCCCTTATGTTTAAAAAGCGCATAAAGTACGCCACACACTCCAAGCCCCCACAATAAACAATTGAAGCAAATCGTTTCCAAATAGATTAGCTATCATCTCACAACAATCCTGAAAAGAGGCCATATGATTCTTTTTTAAAGAAAGCCAAAAACACGAGTCCTTCCAAAATGGTTTCACACGATCACAAAAGAAAAAAAACCATGCATTGAAGAACCCTCCGCAAACTTACAAAACATACATAAAGGCGATATAGGGATATGATGTTTAGCTAAGTTAAGAGGGAGCGCTATAAAATCAAAGCAAGCTTACCAACAAAAAAATCTAACCTTAGGTGGGAGGGAAAGTGACCACATATACTTCCACCAAGCATTGCAAATCAAGGAAGAATTCTCCGGGTTAAGAAAGCCACCCGAACTAACCAAATACCCACTACGAACAGAATACTTGCCATTATTCAAATCGCAAGTATCTAGAATCGGCTCGTGCATTTTGTCCTAATGGAATATCCAAAATCGTATCAACCTCAAAAGGCAAGAAAGCAATCCTCAACTTCGACTCATCCTGAACCTAGACCAATAAAATAAGATACCGGAGCAGCCGAAGCACATCCTCTTGAAGAAATACAGCCATAAGATAACCCCGGGACACAATTATCTCAAAAAAGGGCAATTATTCCTCCCATCTCCAACTAGCCACATTAAACCCTGTATTAGCACTTCTCGACTCCAACATAAGGATCACCACATATAGGAAGGATTAGAACTAATATTAGCCTCCATGATGTTACAATGTTTGAAATATCTACCTTTCATCAAGCGGGCAACCAAAGAAGTTGGATTCATTATAATGCGTCAAACCTGTTTCGCCAGAATTGTCTGATTAAAAGACTCAAAGTCTCGAAAACCTATACCACCAAATTCTTTCAACTGACATAAGGACTCCCACCTTGCCCAATGCATGGAACGACCCTCCCTCTATGGGCCCCACCAGAAATTAGCACAAACTTGCTCTAACTAATGACATATAAAAGCCGAGATGCGAAAACATAACATGACATAAGTGGGAATAGCTTGTAACACCGCCTTAATCATCACCTCTTTCCCACCTCTCGTAAACATCCGATTACTCCAACCATTAATTCTCTTTAAAACCCTTTCTCTTAAAAAAGCAAAACTGCAACTTTTTCTGACGAAAAGAAAATGTAGGTAGTCCGAGATACAAATCATGCCCTTGGACCACCGCAATAGATAAAATACATTTAATATCCTCAATGGTATTCGAAGCAACAGCCAGACTAAAAGTGATTGCTGATTTATCATAGTTAATCAACTGCCCAAAAGCCTTCTCATACAGACTAAGACATATATCGTTTAACTTGTTCCGCATCATTCCGAGTGGCTCGAAAGAATAACAAGCTATCATCCGCAAAAAAGAGATGCGTGATAGTCGGGCATGTAGAAGCAATACAGACACCTCGAAATAATCCTTGACTTTGTGCTGAGCATAAAAGAGATGTCAGTCCCTGCGAGCACAAAGCAAATAGTAATGGAGAGAGCGGATCACCCTGATGTAAACCCCTAATAGGTCTTACATTATCCATTTAAATTAAAGAAGTAGGAGACCGAGGATAGACAACGCCTTATTAAATCAATCAAAGCAGTGTCAAAGCCCAATTTGGCCAAAAGTGCCGTAAGAAAATCTCATTCAACCCGATCATAACCCTTGCTCATGTCCAATTTTAAAGCACAATACCCATTTCTAGTTTGCTTGTTGTTCTGAATCCAATGCATACATTCGAAGCCAATCAGAACATTATCAGTAATTAATCTTCTCGGGATGAAAGCAGTTTGTTGTTGATCCACAATCTTATCCAGTATGGACCCCAATCTATTCGACAACACACAAGAAACAATTTTTGCCACAGTGTTACATAGGCTAATCGGCCTATAATCCTTCAAAGTACATGGTTCTGCCACTTTAGGAATCAGTGTAACCAAAGTTCTATTCCAATCACCTAGATCAGCCCCATCATTTATAATATTGAGTACCTCAATAACAACATCATCACCAATGAAAATCCATGTCTTCTGAAAGAATAATACAGTAAAGCCATCAATCTCAGGTGCCTTGGACGGGTGCATGTCAAACAATGCCTTTCGAACCTCCTCTCCCAAAAACGGTTTGGACAAATATGTATTCATCTCCCTAGTTACTCTGGGAGCAATACCATCAATAATCTCCCTCATATCTTCCACATTCGGTCTAGAAGAACCAAAAAGATCCGAATAATATCCAACCACAATTTTGGTCAAAGCTTCTATAGATGTGCACCAATTCCCATGCAAGTTTAATAGCCCTTTAATATCGTTTCTTCTCCTTCTCTCAGAAGTAGTTGCACAACTAGGTTTTTTTGTTGCCTTGTTTCAACCAATTAGTACGGGATCTTTGTTGCCAATATGCCTCTTCCTTCGTTAAAAGACTTTCCAAATCCCTATGTACCATATCGACATAATTCGGATCCACCCCAAATGGTCCTGGGAGAAGAGCTGCATCAAGACGTTTCTTCAACAAGACAATATCCCTCTTACGACCTTTGAACCGGGAAAAAGACAACTGAGTCAAGAATTGCCGAACGACCTCTAACCGATCTAAGAGAGAACTACAAGACCGGCCCCACACTTTTTTAATTTCCTCCATAAAATCCAGTTCCAATAACCAAACATGCTAAAAAAAAACGTGGCGGATGACGAATTATAGCTGACTCCGACATATTATTAAACGACAAACACACCGGCCTACGATCAAGACCAGAAAAATCTAAATTCGAGACACCAGCCAAAGGGAACATCATCCGCCAATTTAAATTAGCAACAAAATGATCCAGTCTTTCAAGAATATATTGCCCATTTACCCTCTTAGAGAACCACATGAAAAATTCGCCGAACAACTGAAATCTTGTACCCCAATATCCAATAATACAGAATTAAATAAATTCATCTGAGCAAAACTACGATCATCTCTACCACACTTTTCCGAATCATATAAGATTTCATTAAAATCACCCCCAATAAGCCATGGTAAAGTATTCAATTCATTTATATCATACAATCGCTTCAATAACTGCCAAGAGAGATGACGTAAATGCACCATAAGATTACCTTAAAACCCAGTAAAGTGCCACTTAAAAGAGTCAAAATACACCAAATAATCCATATGTCCTTTACTAAAAGAGAGAATATTTACATGAAAAGGTTCCTTCCAAAAAATTACTAAACCACCACTACGACCCATCGATTCAACATAAAACATTCCAGAAAAGTCAAATAGAATCCTAAAGCGGGAATAAACAACTGAAGACAACTTAGATTCAGAAATGAAAAGAATATCGGGATTATGATTGGCAATTAATTACCTCAAGTTCAGGAATGCACGATGATTTCCCAAGCCACGTGCATACCATACTATACAATTAATAGCTCCCGGTGGTGCTGGTCCACACCAGACACCGCTGATTCTACAAGATTCAAATTAATAGCAGGATCAACAGACAAAACCGATACCAATACCGTCATCAACAGATAAAGTGACGTCCCTCTCCGAGGTCTGAACTAAATCCGCTAGCCCACCACCATCTTCCACCTAAACCATCATACCTATATTCGTACAAGACCCCTTTCGATGATCATCCGGGATACCAACCAAGTGGGCAACCGAACCAGATGTTGTGATTCTCCATCAGAATCCACCTTTTCCTGTCCTTTAGATCCACCATCCGAGGTCTGCCCAAGATTGACTCGCAACCATTCCACTGTTTGCGAACAAACTACCAATCGTCCTAATCATCGAGTGTCCTTGTCCGTCAGTCCGAAGCCATGGACCGTATAATCGTTGTGCTGTGTCAGAACCTTCAGCCATCCGATTACTGATCACACAGTCCGCTTCCACATGATCAAGCTTTCCACAACAATAACAAAACTTCGATAGCTTCTCATATTGGAAGAGTACAACGTCCTGCTGTCCTTGAACAGAAATAGCAGACCCTCTACTCAATGGATTATGTATATTCACCATAACCCGGATTTGCAATTATTTCCCAAGAACCCTAGGTGGATCAACAGTCAAAACCCAGCCGTCTTAGAAACCGACTGCCCTCCATACTTCATCCGTAATATGACGAAATTGCAAACTATGAATTTGTACCCAAAATGGCACACATGAGATCACCAATGAATCGGGTTTTTGGACACCAGAAAGTTGAGCCAGAGCCAAAATGGAAACATTGAAGTTCCAAGGCTGACCTTTCAAAACCCTACTGCATTCTCCCAAATTTTTCCAAACTTGAAACACAAAATGCCTCCCCCCCACAGACAACACCTCCAACGATCCATCTAAATGCCAAATTCGTTGTAGTGCCAACATGAGATATTGAAGTCCAATATGGCGGGGAATTACAAATTTTCCATACAAAAATGATTCTATTACTGCTTTCGAACTAGGTAGCACAACAACAACCTCCGCCTCCGTTTCCGAAAGCTTAAAGGTGTCCCATATATCGGCTAGAGAGTTAAGAGGATCACCCTTCCAAATTGCGAATTATGCAGATAACCGCAGTAATTCTATGTATCTTCACTAACCAGAAAAATAACAAAAGGGTCTATAGAAACGAGACCGAAGATGAAAATTCTCGATCAGAGAAAGGCAGAAACCACTGGAAAAAACGCAGAGAAACTACATGGAAAGATCTCACAAGAGGGCAAGAGGAACCCTAACCCTAGTTGGAGAGGAATGATTATTTATATATATTTCTATATATCATAACTAATTATGCTGCGGGATTTTGAAAAATAGTTAAATTTTGTGCAATTCAAGCATAATATTGACCCGAATATTGTAATTGGACTCAATCAACACGTGAAGGGCTTAATTCGGGTACACATAATTGTCAGGTACATCTGACGTATGGATTTTAGATTCATATAGTTCGGGTCAAGGTGTTGTAGAGTTTTTCATGAAAATGAATCATTATCTATAGTGAAATATATTATTTATTTTGAAGAAAGGTATTATATTTTAGCATAATTTTCTTTTCACAACAAGTAATATCTCAGCATAAACATTACAAATATTTTTTCAGTATAATACTTTAAAAAAAAAAAAAAAAGTAACAGTTTTCAGCGCACACATATTTTCATCAAAATTTCTGACAACACAACAAATCAGCCTGCAAACCAAATTAGATGGAGTTAAGATACATACAACCCCATTCATGTCACAGGGTAGTCGTGTTGGATGATAAAGTAGCTGATGAGTGTTCTTTTGGATTTCTTCACGAAAATTCAAATTTACTTTTATTTTTATTTCATTTTTAATTAATCTGTAAACTATTTGAAATACCTTTTTGATTTAATATAACTTAAATCGTGGTATACTGGTATGGTATATAAATCTTTGTCCCAGTCAAACAGGATAAAAGAGGCCAGCTAAAAGGTTTTGTTGGAGCTTAATGTGTGCACAAAAAATTGTCAATTTGTATATAGAATTTGTGTGCATGGTATTTGATCCATTTATAAGCACCTCTTGCTACTGAATTCAAGATAAAGACCTGTTTATGTTTTACAACATTTATTTTTCTATTTAAAACAACTAAAAACGCTCCCGTGCGATGCACGGAAATTTATTTAAAAAATAATAATTTAATTAAATTAAATATTATATAATCTAATATTAAAAAAATGAAGTTGTTGCATTCTAAACTAAATAAATATTTGAATAGTTTTGATAAAACATATAAAAGTTATAAGTAATGTAACTATCTATTTGTGTTCACATGATATATGGATTTAATATAACATACATTTTATAAATGTATTCTCTTATGGATTAACATAAAGAAATGAATATTCGAACAAAAAATATATATATTTAAGAACATCAAATTGTTGTGTGAGCATATATTTAAGTGATAATGAATAGTCAAACAAACACTAATATTATCTTAATATTGAACTCAAGCATATATTTAGTGTGTCTATATCCATATTGATATGTGTGGACACCCACAAATAGCTTAAGTGATAAAGAATAGTCAAACAAACACTAATATTATCTTAATATTGAACTCAAACATATATTTAGTATGTCTGTATCCATATTGATATGTGTGGACACCCACAAATAGCTTAAGTGATAAAGAATATTCAAACAAATACAAATATCTAAATAACATAGAATCCATCAAAATATATTAAATATAATAAACTGAATAATATTATATGTAAATTCGTGTTTTTTTAGTTTTTCATTTTATTTAGATATTTTAAGTTATCTAAATAATTTTAAAATTTTGAATATACCTACTTAACTTCCTCTTTTAAAAAGAGAATACTAATTTTATAGATTTAATCAGGGTTAAATGATTCTTGATACTAACAAAATAAATTCAAAGATCATTCAATAGTTGGAATAACAAAATAAAATATATGAGTTTTTCAATATATCTTAAGGATTTCATATATGTTGAAGTTTATTCAAATAAATTCTATATTTTCATTATAGATATTATATTTTATTTAAAGATACAAATTTATTAATTTAAATAAATTAACTAATTAGGTTGAAAAATGTGGATAATAGACATAGTTAATTAATGCGGCAGAGTAATGTTTAGGTTGCAAAATCTACAAAAATTATAAAGACCAAGCAGATTAATTTTATTTTAAAAAAAAAAAAATAGATTGCAACACGTATAAAATCTCATAGTTTAGGTTGCAAAGTGTAAATTTTTAATAAAAATAATATATTAAATATAAACTATGAAAAAAATGAATAAGTAATAAAAAAAAAATTCAGTATGAATTTTCATATATAAATATGTGTGGAAGTCGTAGTCCTGAGATTAACCAAACAAAATTGTTATTATAACAAACAACATATTAATAGATGCAAATATAATGATTTAATAAGCAGATTATTATATTATACTACTAAAATTTTATTTTAAATTTAAGAAATTACATAGTTAATCATTTAAATAATGAATTTATTTCGACACGTAAATTAAGAAAAAATTTCGTTAAATTAAATAATAATTAATTTTACTTTTAATAAAATAATCAAGATAGTTATTTTTTTATTAGAGAACTATTTACCTAATTTTAGTTGTATTCGGTCCAAGGCTATAGTACAAACCACCTTAACAGCTCAAATCTTATTCAAATAATCAACGAACCAACGATATAAAATTTCCAAATGAAATATCTAATTATAATATATGTGATATGAATATCAAATTTTCCTAAAAAAATATGAATATCAAATTAAAGATCTTCAAAAGAGCTTTAATTTGATATATTATACATAATTAAAAATAGGTTCGAAATGAAAAAGTTATTTGCAGTTTAAAAGATTAAAATAAAGTTTGATTTTTACTAAATGTGACAATACCATACTACATCCGTTGTTTTTTATATGCAATTTTAATTTTGAATTAGAGAATCAAAATACAGGGGAAATGGTATATCCTCAACCAAATTTCTTATCTCCCCACAAAATCCCTTAAATTTATCCTAGTAGAATTTCAGTTGAAGACTTGAATTTTGGAAAAGTGCCCCAGTGACCAAATTAAAATATCTCTGATAGATTGAAAAATAGAGATATTTTAGGATTCAGAGAAAAAATTGGTAGAATTGATGAAAAATATGTAAAACGTCAATTAATTGAAATGTCCTAAAACGTCAATTAATATGAAACGGAGGGAGTAGTATTTAATACATATAATTAGCAAAGAAAATAATATTGTTTTTCAACTCATTATAATATATGTGATATGGATGTCAAATTAAAGCTCGTGAAAAGACAATTTAAATGATATATCTTACATAAAAATCGGATTAAAAATGAAAAAGTTATTAGTATTGAAAAAATTAAAATAAAATTTAAAACTTACTAAAGTTACAATAATTTACCAAATTTTGGAGTAAAAATTAGGAGGGAAAGTTAAAATAACAAAAGTAACCCTCATTTTACTTTTATATATATATAGATAAAACAAAACATGTATTGGGTTACGCATTATATGTATACTACTATTAGTTAAATGTAAAAACGTAGTAGTCAATTTGTTGATATTTTTCTACAATGGTTTTAATATTTTTTATTTATTATAAAAACTTTAAAGTTAGAAATTTCTTTCAACTAAAAAAAAGAGTACAAATAACTCTAACAAATAGGGTTGGCAACGGGGCGGGACGGGGCGTTGCGGGGCAAGTCCCCATCCCCATCTCCACGTTCGCGGGGATTCCCCGTCCCCGTCCCCGCAAAACTGGTGGGGATTCTTTTTATCCCCATCCATGTCCCCGCGGGGATCCCCATCCCCGGGGGATTCCCCGTCCCCCCCTTTTTTTAAAATTTTATTTAATATATCTACTAATAAAATTTAAAATAAAATAAATTTAGAAATAATTAATAGACTTAAATTTAATAAAGTCGAAAAAAAAGGATATAATATATTTAAGTCATTTTAATATTATAATAATAGGAACATAATAAAAATAAAATTTATTTTTACTAAATAAATAGATAGAATTACATAAAATTATCGGATCCCTGCGGAGAACGGGGCGAGGAGTGCATTCCCCACTACATATATAAGGAAAAAAAAAACTATATAGCGGGGCCCCGCGGGGAACGGGTCGGGGAACCCTGTCCCCGTTCCCGCCCCACTGGAGGAAGAAAATGGGGAACCCCTCCCCCCCTCCCCCCGTTCGGGGCGGGTCCCAGCGAGGAATGGGGATTCCCCGCCCCATTGCCAACCCTACTAACAAATTAGGAAAAACCAGTTTCAACACAATTTGAGGGAAGGAGATCGACACAGAAAAAACCACGTTACTTGCAGTTTTAAACTTATGAAGACAAAAAAAATCCTAATTAAGTACCTGCAAATCATCATTATAGGCTCAGCGAACCAAGTTTCTCCTACAGAAAGACCACAAAAAATGAAAATAAGGAGACTCGAACAACAACAAAAGAAAGCCAAGAGATGCATCGGTTACTGGAGCTTGGAGGATGCACAGGGCATGGAAGGCCAAAAAGATCCATTGAACATGCAGATTAGAGGCTGATACTTGTTGTGTATGCATATATTTAGGTCGATTTATACGAGTAATAGACGGTGTTTGTATATAAATTCGGTTGTTTTTTGTATATTTGATTACCTTAAGTCGAATGACGTGTTTACTTATTCTATAGTGAAAAGTGTATATTTTAGGAACAAAAGTGTTGGGATAAGATTTGGAAGAGAAAGAACAAGTTAATTTGGGGAAAAAATAATCAAAAAAAGAGTTAGAAGATGGACTGGGCGAGCAAAAACGAACCAGACTCGGACAGGACCCGAATGGCTGAGTTCAGCAGCGCGGCCAAGCAAAGTGATCTGGAACAACGATTTTTCACTATGACATCAACACGGCCGTGTTGGATGGAGCAGCCGAGCTGGTGAACTGGCCCTGATGGGTAAACTGACCGAATTCGTCAGGCAGTTCACGCATTTTGACCTATTTTCGCCAATTCGTTCCAAACTTATTAATAAAGACCTCCAAGTCCGAAAATCATATCATACATCATTAGAAACACCTTAGAAGCTTGGATTGAAGAGCAACGAACGCGAGAGAGATGAATATCAAGATCCAAGATTTCAGATTTTATTGTTTTTATTTATTTTTATCATTCAAGAATGTTTGTCTATGAATATTGGAGAGTAGATTTTGTCTTATATATTCTAGACTCCATTTTTATTGTTTATCTATATGATTATTTTAATTTTATGAATTTATCAACCTGATCAATTGATTTTATTCTACATGCTTAACAATTCGACGTCCGAGGGGAGATGATCGTTAATAGGCTTACAACACATACCATAGGTTTGAAAATAATCGTTCAAAAGAAGTGGGATATCTGTGTAGGCCCTGGCTTAGGGTCTTTCTAGAGTCTTTACATGATAATTTGCCCCATAGGGTAATTATTCATAAGTGATCTACACATTAGCATCGTCCGAGAGGAGGGCTAGTCAACAGTTATGCCGCCTAATAAACAATAGAAATTTGTTTAAAAGTATAGAATAATAGAATAATCCAACATAGGAGATTGTAGTTAAAATTGAATCCCTAGAATACATCTTTTATCTGATTTAACTTTCGTGATTTCTTTCATTCAAGCGTTTGTTTGTTTATTTTAATTTTTTATTTTATGCAATTTAGGTTTTAGGTTAAACAAAAAATCATCTTAATTCGAGAGTTTAGATAGGGTTGACCTATTAAAATTATGATATAAAATTGAATATAAGACATAGTCCTTGTGGGAACCTTGCTCACTACTATATGCACTAACACCGTTCACTTGCGGTATACTAGGTTATAAATTAGTGTGTCAAGTTTTTGGCGTCGTTGCCGAGGATCGGTAATTGTGTTCAAGTTTTATTCTGATAAATAGTTCAATGCTAGATTAGATATTTATTTTTGATACTTTAATTTTTAGTTTTTATATTATTTCGAGTTTACACTGTTTTCTTTATTGTAATCTCAAGTAGCGTATGCAACCCCAATCTAAAGGAAAAGACAACTCGGTCGATGATAACCAAGGTTAAGGCCTGTGATCATTCTCATGGTAGCACAAGAGAATTTCTACAATCATCTTGGAATGATTATGGTAGTCAAGTTGAGGTCCAGGGAGTAAGCCCGAATTCGAGCTTCTTTTGATGATTGGCTGAAGAAAACATGAGTCATGGATGACCCAGTTGGAGCTGCAACAGAAGGAATTGCAGACTACTGCTCGTCAAACTAGGAAGGAATTGCTAGCTCAAATAGAGAATATGATGGTGCAAGCAGATCAAATACTTAAGATGCTTGTAGGCCTACAAAAGGAGTAACTTCATACTGGAGTTCACATAGAAGAGCACAGACTGATTGTCGACGAGTCAGAAATTGAAGAGTTATTTGAGAAAGATGTGCGAGGGAGTTGAGGAGAAAATTCAAGATGAAATTCACATGCAAGATTCTCGAGAATAATTGCCCATTGCTCTGCATGAGTTGACTGACAGCCCTGATGAAGGCCTCTCTGGTGAGCTTCCACGAGAAGACAACAACGATGGTTGAGTTGATTTAAAACAAAGTACACCTCATCACATTGATTCAGGGAGTTTAATTTCTCTATATCGTTTTACTGAGTCAAATTATGATTATTTATCTAACTGGTATGCATGTTTTGAATAATATTTTCTATATAATTTTAGAAAACTTGCACCACAATTGGGCATGGGACTCATCTTTTTATTAAAAATACTGCCCATAAAATTATCAAGGATCGTTCTTGCTATGTTTCCATAAAAGATTCGTCAGTTCTCTTAGAGCAAACAAAAGCATGACAAGAAAAATACTTCTTTTTTTATCCTAGATAACATTAATGACGTCTGGCTAAAGACGTAAAACTTAGTTCTTGTCGGGAGGCAACCCGGCGTTTACCCTTTTTTTCCATTTTTGTTAAGTTTTATTTTTTTTCACTTGTTATTTTATTTTCTTTTAGGATACTAGCATGACATGTATGATAATGCAGTTAGACGAGGCAGAAAATTGTGAAAAAGGGGGGACAAATGAGCTTTGGGGGCTAGTCTTGATCGAAGTCAAGCGAAAAATGGTCAAGTGGAATTTTGGTATAAGCTGAATGGGGACGTGCCCACTAGCATGACCATACCTTAAATGGCCTCAAAATAAAATTTTGCACTACCTTGGTAATGCGACCATGCACAACAGCGAGGCAGCGCTCGGTTCTTCAGCCACTTATATCACGAACAGACAACAATACGACCAATGGGAGCGTACGAAGGAGTTCATGGATAATTGAGATGTTCCACCACCCACTCCATCTCCTCAATAGTACTGTGAGTGCCACCAAGGCGTACCACTTCTTTCCCACAAACATTGATCTTTGATCAAGTTTAGGGAGAGGGTATGAGTGGGACGTCTTAGCAGCTTATTTTTCATCACTTTCATGTTTTGCTTTCTGCTGCTATTTCAGTCTCTTAGTTGCTTGCTAGTGTAACATTTGTTGTGATTGATTGGGCCTTTTGAGTCAATTGTATCATGTTAGTTTAGTTTGTTTTATTCTATTCATTTAGTTTGTTTTATTTATTTCTTTCGAATGTTAAGTTTAATTTCTATTGAGAGAGTCAAACCCGGAGTTGTTTTTCATGATGAAAAAATAGCTAAAAAGGGTTAATTGGTGATGATGTGTCAATGATAAGTCGAGTTTTAAAAATCTTTATGACACGTAGACGAGCATGATTGGTACACTTGGCATGAAATTGAGCATGCATGAAGAATGATGATAGCATTAACCTGTGAGGTTTCGAGCCTTTGATTAATCTCCTATTTTTGGAGTATATATTGCATATTTCTTTCGGTGTGATTTGTTGGTCATCATGTAAGTGTGTTTGTAAAACTTGTCTTGTGTCTGCTTAAAAGTCGTCAAGTAGACATTGTGGATTTAGATTTTGGGTTGTTCTTTTTTTTAGCTCATTATTTGAGCCAAAATTGACCTTTATACAAAATTTCATAAAGAGATTCCCTTATTAGCCACTTTGAGCATTTAGCTTTATTTTTCATAGTCATACATTACAAGTTTATAACCGTTCCTTTTAGCCTTTATCCCTTAACTTGGACTAGTAGATTATGGGTATAAGAGTAGAAAAATTGGCCTCCTCTCAGTTATTTATATTTATTTTCGTCCATTCTAAAAAAGAAAAAAATATTTGTGCATACGTTCTCAAAAGATTTTGCATATGTTGAAGGTTGAGTTTGTTGTTTTATATTATGTTCTAGGAGGAGGTTAATTAGAGAAAAAATGCTTAATATGTCTAAGTGTTTGAAATATGAGTAGTCCCAAAGTGGTACTCAATATTTGTTGGCATTTAGAAGTACTTAGTTGATGTAGTGCATTGCTTGTTTATGTGGGGTGAAGAAGCCATATTTTTTGTTTTCTGAGGTTTGAAAAGTGAGGAAGAAGTGAACATTATTTGAGGGGTAGTTGGGTTAGGAATAGTTTGATTAGTCCAAGAATGTGTTACTTTTACCCAAATTTGTCCTACCTTACCTTAAGCCAACATTATAATAAAAAACAAAGACCTTCTTGATTCTTTGTTGACACGTGTCAAGTATGAAGCATATGTCAGACAATAGGCAATCATATGGTAGACTGTGCGTGTGATTCAACTTTAGTGAAAACATGTTCGATTTTATCCACTTGGGATATGAGCATTACACTAATCCAATGAGGATCATCTATTTGAAGTGTTATGTTTTGAAAGTAGTTGATATGTGTCATGTCGAATATACTCATAAATCTATGTTGTCTATTTTTGAAAATTATTTTGAGACTAGATTTTTTGCCTACATCGTCCTAATGCTTGAGTTCTTGCTTTGTCTACTTATGTTGTTTGGAGACAAACGACAGTATAAGTTTGGGTACATGTAGTGTATGCATGCATTTAGACCAATTTATACGAGTATTTTGATACAGTTGGCATATAAATTCGGTAGTTTTGTTTTATATTTGATTAACTTGAGATGAATAACGTGTTTGCTTCTTTTGTAGTAAAAATTATATATTTTAGGGCAAAATTTTGTTGGGAGAAAAGAACAACTCAAATAGGGGTGAAAACGATAAGATAGGAGTTAGAAGATGGACAGGGCGAGCCAAAATGACATAAATCCATCCGTGAGCTAGAAAAACTCAATCTAGCTGCTCTAAACCAACTCGGCCGCACAAAAAGTGACCTAGAAACACAAAAAGCGCGTTTTAGCCAAGCTCGGCTGCACTGGAATCTCGGCCAACTTAACAGACCTCTAGTATTTTGCTCATACCCTGAGATCTACAAGTCCAAATGAGGTCCAATTGGTGGTTTTGGAAAACTAATTCAAAGGGCTACAACTTTGCTAGAAATAGCGAAGACCAAATTATGATCGGACGACCCTAAAAACGGCTTGGAAGATGGATCTAAAAGTCGGCCAGGCCAAACTCAACCTCGCCCGATGGCGGTTCGTATGCATTTTGCACTCGTTTTGGCCTATTTTAGGCCTGTTTTAGCCCCAATCCTTCCCAACTTATAATATATAGAGCCTCTCGAAGTTCGAAAATCATCATCAAACATCATAAGGAATACCTTCGAGGCTTGAACCGAAGGGCAAGAAGCGACGACGCGGAGAAGATCAAGATTGAAGACTCCGGTTTAGTCGTTCTTGTTTATTTTATTGCTTTTGGAATGTTTATCTATGAATGTTCTTTGATTTTAATTATAGATATGAGTGGCTAAACACGTTTTAGGGCTTGAAAGTAGGTTCACGTTTAAATATGTTTTTATTACTGTTTTATTCTAGACTCCGTTCAATAATCTTATCGTATGTGTTGGCTCTTATTTTGTTAATTGATTGATTTGACCAATTAGTTTGTTCTATTTGCTTAATAACTCGAAAAACAAGAGGGGAGTGTTGTTAATAGGCACACAACACATAGCATATGTATCAATTACTGTCCGAGAGGAGTGAGATACTTGTGTAGGCATTGGTTTTAGGAACCATTTGGAGTTATGTACGTAATAGTTAGCCTGAGAGGGTAATTATTTCTACATAATAAACATGTTAACATTGTTTGAGAGGAGGTTTAACTAGAGTAGTGCCACCTATAAGAATTTGAATTCAGTTTAAAAGTCTAGAATATTAGGATAATTGAACATAGGAAATCGTAACTAAAATTGAACTCCAGAATACGTTCTTCTATATGATTTACTCCTTCGTAACTTCTTGTTGCTTTTTTAAGAGTTTTACATATTTTATCTTAGGTTAATAGTTAAAAATAATCATCTTTATTCGAGAGTCTAGATAGGGTTGGCCTATACGATCAACGTATTAAATTAATATAGGTAATCAGTCTTTATAGATCGACCTTGCTCACTAGTAGTTACAGTTGCATTGTACACTTGCGGTGATACTAGGTTAGAAAAAGTGTTGTCACTCTCCACCACTTCTCTGATTGATAGTTCATAACCTAGGTTAAAGTTACCATGAGACTCTCATTTCTAGAATAATATTATTTTCCTGTTGTTGAGGCGACTTCTCCTGTCACTCCTATCTTTGGCATGTGACTTTAATAATGGCATCTAAGTGCTTCAATCACTTATGTGCTGCCTGAAAATTTCTAATACGTTTTCCAGATCAATAGGCTCCCTTCTTTCCAGTAACCACTCAACATCAGGTCCACTTATAGGTGTCTAAAAATTCCTACCACGAGCTCTCAAAGTGCGATCTCTAAAGGTGCTTCGTCTAAGGTAAATGTGAAAAGGTAAAAAAAATAGAGTAGGTATTTATGAGTAAATTGGCGGCGGTTAAAATACAATAGATTATCACGATTGTATGTCTTCAACAGCTAGAACGCGCCGCAATCACTTTCAATTGCGTACAGACACGTGGAAACTACTGCTCCCCTCTTCTTGTGGATGGTCACCTCAAAATTAATTTTGTAATGTTAAAGTAAAAGTCAAGATTAGTATTAAGACATGTCTTTAAGTTGCGTGACCAGAGTGGTCTCAGATCTCACAGAGGCCACAGACAGACCCATGTCACGGGTCATTTAAGACACCAGATTGCAGAATATATTCACAAAGATCGCGACCTTTATCACACAATGGTGGAAAGTCGTGCCGACTTGCCACGAGTGAACAACCTCTACAGAAGGCTCACACATGTCCAATGTGTGTCAACTCCAAATGAAGACGGCCACATATATGCTACATTCGCAAACCCATGTCCACCATGCAAGGCAGTTTAACTTCTATAATACCCCCCGCCCCCCTCCCCCTTGTATAATCTCCCATATTTGGTTGCACTCCCGTCTGTTTGCCCTGAAAAACCGTCAGTAAAAAATAAATTTGTCACAGTCGGAGCCGATCGAGCAAGTTTTTAAGCGATGTATCCGATTTTCTCTTCCGACCTTGTTTAGGAGCTGAGAATCCCTCTGTAAGTATTTTTTTTATTTTAGTCCCACAAGTATTTGCTTTTTCAATTTAGTCTCATAAGTGCTGAAATTGCCCAATTTAAGGGGAAAAAAAATCCTGTAAAACACTAAATTGGCCGAAAATAGTCACGTACAATTCACATGACCCTAATATTTGGGAGAGTTCGGCGACACTAAGCGACGTGGTATATATAGATGAGTTTGACTTTTTCTTGTCAAATTTCAATTCAAAATAAAAATATTATTCATGTTATTAGAGAAATTTAATTTGCAATTGGTAAAAGTCTAATGTAAAAGAATATTAAACTAAACTTAATTAAACTTATTAGAAAAATCAATTGCGTCTTTTCACATCTAACATAACAAATCCTAATACCAAAAATTCCAAATTTCT
This sequence comes from Ajuga chamaepitys, assembly GCA_958295605.1. NCBI lineage: Eukaryota > Viridiplantae > Streptophyta > Magnoliopsida > Lamiales > Lamiaceae > Ajuga > Ajuga chamaepitys. Next base: position 7,955,000 of record OY282500.1, on the reverse strand, counting down.
TAGAAGAACCCATGAAAAAATCCCAAAAAATTTCTCGATTTGAAGTCCTATCTTTTGAAGTTATCATCAACGAGGAGAGGGAGCAAATTCGCAATGGTTTTTTTTTGCGGAAGAAGGGGGCTGTATTCTGGGCCCTTCCCAAATACGGTGAGTTTCGCCACAAATACAGTCTGTTTTTTTCTAATGACATGGATAATATTTTTATTTTGAATTAAAATTTGACAGAAAAAAGTACAACTCAGCTATTTTATGCCACGACACATAGTGTCGCTTGTTCTCTCAAATATTAGGCCACATGAGTAGCACGTGACTATTTTCGGCCAATTTAGTCTTTTCCGGTGGATATTATCCCTATTTTCAGCACTTACCGGACTAAATTGAAAAAGTTAATACTTAGGAGACCAAAAGTATTTGGGACTGAGAAAAAGTTAAGGAGACAGAGGATCTCCTTGTTTGATTCCTCTTCCGGGGGAAAAAGACTCAATAGGGGATTCATTAAGAAGAACTGAATATGTCACAGAAGTCACACACCTCATCACAAGAGACACCCAAAGATTATCATAACCAAATTCAAGCAAAATGTCCCGACGAAAACCCCTCTCGACTTTACTTATATCTAATTTAAGAGCCAGAGAACCATTATTACCCATGTTTTTTTCACATGCATATGATGAAATAATTCAAGTGGAATCATGGCATTATCAGTGATGAGCCTATTGGGGATAAAAGCGCTCTGGGTGGGGGAGATAACCGTCGGTAAACGATGCTTCACTCTATTGCCAATGACCGTAGTGATAAATAAATACAACGTTGCACAGAGTAATTGGTCGAAAGTCTTTCCGGGTCTTAGGGACTTAAAATAACTACTTATAAGTAGAATTGTGAACAATGGTTGGAGGTATCTGCAGATAATTGTACTTTTAGATAAGTGATTTGAATTAACTTTTATTGAAAATTCTGAATTGGATAGTATTTGAAAATAAATTAATTTGCCCTAAATCAAGTGTTTCATTAAAAATGGTCATGTTTGAAAAAAAAAAAAAAAAAAAAAAAAAAAATTACTTTTTATACAATTTCACCAAAATCCCCCGCTTTAATCTTACCGGTACAAGCAATAAATACCACTTCCAAAGGATGAATAAGTTAAGAAAAAAGTTGCAATCACATAAAAACCAATAAGTTGGTAGAAGCTGGGACTATTCCACTTCTAAAAATCTGGTTTAAAGGGCTTTTCAGAAGTTTTTTCTTCAGAAATTCTAATTTCAACACTCACTAAACCAATTTTTGGTTTCAAACATATTTTTGGAACTTAAATTTTTTATTTGCAACCACCAGAAGTTTGTGCAAATTTAGGATTGGTATTGGACTCAAGTAACACGTTTAGGGCTTCATTCGGGTCACCGGGTCTTTCTTCTTGATTAGACAATTAATGTGGTCCTACATAGTCGTGGTGTGCCCGCATACAGTTAGATGTGTGATATGTGTTTCATCTACAAAAATGAATAATCAATACTTTTTTCGTTTCATATTAATTGTTGTTCTAAACACTTTTTTCTTTTTTCAATTAATTGACTTTTTATATATTTTTCATCAATTCTAACAATCTTCTCTTTGACTCAATTTTAGAATATCTCTACTTTTCATATCAGATATTTTATTTGGTCAAATCTTTATCCCCTATTATTAGCTGAGGGTATATTTGTAAAATATTATATCCTTGAGTCTTTCATTTTTTTTAAAATGACAATTAATATGAAATTGAGGAAGTATTTTACAACTTTCTTTAAATATAGGCATTATACATCTTAAGGTCCTTAAAGTATTAATGTTTGTTTTAAATGGTCCTTAAAGTATCATTTTGTTTTAATTGGTCCTTGAAGTTATAAATTTTTAAATCAATTAGTCCCTGAAGTATTTTTTGTTTCAATTGGTCCCTTATGTTTTACAATCATTTCAATTGATCCTTAAACTATTACGAAATTCTATCTAAAGGCCCCCTAAAAGAAAAAAAGATACATAAAATATGTGAAATCGTCGATTTAATTCAAAATAATATTATAACATATCTTTTATTAAATAAATATTGTGTTATTTGTTTATGATACTTTTACCATCAAACGAGGTGAATTATACTATAATAGGATTTGAACAAAAGTTCGAGATTATAATTTCTCAATAATTTTATCCAAACTTTGAGAAATACTTTGTGGTACTTTAATTTTAGTGATAATTTAGTTGATATATTTTGAACTCTATCTATCTTGAATTTAATGTAAAACTGAACATTATTAACGAAAGGACTTTGAAATTTTATGTTTGAAGGTCTTTACAATATTTAAAAAAAATTAAAGTTATTTCGTTGATAATGTTCAATTTTACTTTAAATTCAATATAGTTAGAGTTCAAAATATCTGGATCAAATTAGCACGTTTCTAACTAAAATAAAGTAGCACAAAGTATTTTCTCAAAGTTTGGATGAAATTCTTGAAAAAATATAATCTTGGAGTTTTATTCAAATCGATATTTTAGTATAATTCACCTTCGTTTCAGGGGGAAAGCATCAGAATGATAAATTACAAAACATTTATTTAATAAAAGATATGCTACAATATCATTTTGAATTAAATCGGTGATTTCACATATTTTATGTATTTTTTTCTTCTAGGGACCTTAAATATATTTTTGTAATAGTTTAATGACTAATTGAAATAATTCCAAAACATAAGGGACTAATTAAAATAAAAAATACTTCAGGGGACCAATTGAATAAAAAAACTAGAACTTTAAGGACCAATTAAAACAAAATGATACTTTAAGGACTATTTAAAACAAACATCAATACTTTAAGGACTTCAAGATGTATATTGCCTTAAATATATTAAATGTCACACATCCTTAATGTACATGCACTACCTTCGAGGGTAACATAGAATTTATGTTGAATGATGAGGGTATTGATGCTTGGTCTTTTAGGATTCTCCATGATATTTATTTTTACTATCTTTTTATTTTTTGTTAATTTGTAATTTTTTAAAATAATCTTTCAGATGTTTTAAATTTAAATTTATTGTATTTTGAAATTGATTTCATGTTAAAAAGTACAAATTTATGAGATTACCATGGATCTTTTAAAATTACATCTAACTTGCTAAAAGTAATTTCATTTTTTTGCTGAATATGGTTTTCAAAAGATTTGTAAATAAAAAAAAAATATATTTAATAATTATCTGATTTATTTGAGTCATGTTTAACTTTTTACAAGTTTCATTCTTTGACTTATTTAAGTACAAGTAATTTGTATTTGAAATTAAAAAAATTAACTTTTTGAATAGTAAAATTGCACGTTGACTTTTGAGTCACCATTCCTTTGGGGTGTTTGGTTTAGGTTTAAGTGCATCGGAAGAAATCCTAACTTTAAAAATTTAGGATTTAAAAATGAGTGACACTCATGTGCATAAGATGCACATTAGTGTTAATGTACACCTTGTGGGTTCCACTTATAATTTTTGTACGCGCGATCTATATATATTAAGGTGTGTTTGGAATCACAAAATAGGCGTTAACTTAGTTGGTAAAGGCGTGACATTTTACCCTTTAGTGCGCGGGTTCGAATCTTAACAGCACATTTTTATTTTTCACCAACAGTATATTCAAATTCCGAGTATAATATATGTTATAAAGCCTGTGAGTATATGAACAACACCTTTTTATTTTTCACAAGCAGTATATTCAAATTTTAAGCATAGTATATGTTATAATGCCTAACAGTATATTTAATATTTCGATGTAGTATACGTTATGTTGTATGACAGTATACGTTGTTCCTTTTTATTTTTCATCAGCAGTATATTCAAATTTCGAGCATAGTATATGTTATGATGTCTAACAGTATATTAATATTTCGATGTAGTATACGTTATGTTGCATGACAGTATACGATTGTTTTAGTTAAGTTTTGTTTTATACTGCGAAATATTTATTTTTTCCAACTTACAATACTCACAGTATATTTAATATTTCGATACAGTATACGTTATGATGCCTGACAGTATACATTATTTTAGTTAATTTTTTTTTTATACTGCGAATTTTTTTTTTCCAACTTACAATACTCACAGTATATTTAATATTTTGATACGGTGTATATTATGATGTATGACAGTATAGGTTTGGTTAGATAAATTTTTCTTGTATATTGTACAATATTTATGTTTCGAACTTACAATACAATTATTGTTGCATTATAAAAAAAAATTAATAATACAATTTATAATTTTTTTTTCAGATTCACAGGCTAAAAGATAAAAAAATTAAAGGACAAAAAAAAAAAAAAAAAAAAAAGAAGAAAGAAGAAGAAGGAAAAGGAAAAGGAAAAAAAAAATGAAGGAAGAAGGAAAAAATATGCAAACGGAGTTGAACCCTTGACCTCAAGGTTGATATATTTAAGACTGCATTAAATACCACCAGCTTGCTTTTAGTGTTCAACAAAGACCATTAAATATATAAAATGCGCGCGCAAACAATATTAATATAATAATAATTGGCCAGTTCAGACTGGTCTGAACTAGTTCAGACCGGGGTTTATTTGGACTGAACCAGTGGGGCCCACAAGGTGCACAATAACACTATGGTGCATCTTATGCACCCAAGTTTTTGCCTTTAAAAATAAAGATAAATAGTAAAGAAGTATGTTTGTTTTGAGATTGTATAAGATATAATTGTACTGTAGATGTCAAATCAATGTTGAAAAATAGAGATATGTATTAGATTGTGTATATGATAAGTGTAGGTAGGTTTTATAGGATAAGATTGTATTGGATAAAATATTTTGAGTTGAAATCTTAAGACAAACGAGAATTAAGTATTTTAACATTCAAAATACGTCTGTGCTAAGCTTAAAACAAACACCCCCGTTTGTCTCACAAAAGAACCATGCTTTAAAAAAATGTCCTATGAAAACAGTCATGTTTCATTCTATATTTCGTTTTATTAGCTAATTTAAAAAGATTTAAAAAACTTATTTCGCGAATAAGTGAATGTGATTGATTAAGTTAATCAAATAGTAAACAAAATCTTATAATTGAGAACGACTCTTACAAAATTGTACTTCATTCAATTGACAAAAATAAAATAAAAAGCTGTATAGTTGTATTTTTTAACATTATATCTTAAATAATTGTCACGTAAATCTCCGAAATCCTTTTTACGGTGGCTAGTTTGTTTAATGTATTCATACAATCAATTAGGAGATGCTGCACGAGAAAGTTCATATCCGTATGCATAATTTTATCATATAGTTAATTAAATTTTTTTTTTCTCCTAATTTAAGAACAAAGAAAAAAAATTTCCACCCTCCACGATGACTCGAACCCAGGACCAAATATCTAGGTAATAGATGCTCTGCCACTTGAGTTATCCAACTTCGTCCATATAGTTAATTAATTTAGAAATACAAATATTACATAGGCTAAACCTTGTTTGAAACGATTCAACCATGCCACCGGTTGAGAAAAAGATAAAAAGAATAATTTTCTGGTAAAAAACACTTTTAGGAATTATTAATACTCCGTTTACTATTTCTCAAAGTAGAATTTCTTACATTGAAATGTATTTTTTCCTCGAAAAAACATATTTTATCTTCTTTGGAATTGCTACAGAGTATAGCTTTAAATGATGTGTACAAAGTTGAGAGGCTTCTATATTTCATCTTGTTTATGCTTAAACAAGATCATTTATTGCAAATAAATAATCTCCTATTTAGATATCATCAAAACAAGTTGTATGTACGAAAACAATCAAGATACACAGTAGATGTTGATACTCTAAAACTAGAAAACAGAAAGCTAATTTTGAAAAATCGGGGTCTCTAAAAAGTGGGGGATGATGGGAGGGAATAGATTTAGCACCTATGAAACGAGAGACGGGACCTCTAATTAGCGGCTAGTAAGTTCAATAAGATTGTCTTATATCAATTTATGAAACAATGACGATCTCAGATAAAGGATTGGAATAAACCTCTACTCTTGATCATGTTTTTAGATGGAGTTAGGTTCGTCTCCCTAAGTCCACACAACATCTGATTGGTATGAAAGGTAGAATATAAGCCTCTCCAATGGTTGGTGGATGATGAAGGGCATCGATTTAGCCCTCTTAAAGCCTCCCTTAAAGGTGGATGAATGATGTATGAGGCATCTAGTTTCTAAGGAGGGCCTTTAGTAAGCTCAACGAGAGTCTGGTGGCGTTAAGCCAAATAAAATTGTTTGACATTAGTTTATATTGCAATCCTGACATTGGATAAAGGGTCGAAACAAATATCTATTTTTGACTATGTTTTTAAAGTGGATTCAAGTTCGTGCCGCTTTTGAATAAAGAAGCTAGAGGAAACTCCTCAATTTACCCATAATTTTAATGCTCGGTCCCTCAAATCCACGGTACATCGGGTCGAATTGTCCAATTCTTCTCCTATCTTTTGTAGATCTTTTAATCTTTAGAACTTAGAATTACTTCAGCTAAAATAATAATGTATAATTTGGAATTTGTTTGATTTTGATAAAGGCTATTCCACTTAATGATGTTATTATGACTAATTAATAAAATTTCAGTTTGTCCTTTATGATATTATGCGCCGCCGTCCACGTGTCATAATGTACCTGTGAAACAGTGAAAGCATGACTTTGAAGCCTTTATTCCACATTAATTAAAAAAGTCCTTTGTTCACATTAAAAGCAACAAAAAGCAATTAGTTAGTCCTTCACGTGAAATATTTATTAGCTCGCTGTTACATAGTGTACAATTACTGAAAATAAAAACTCGTGTGCGTTTATATGCAACTGTACCCTCGTAGAAAGATTGAAAATATTTTCTACCACTTTACTTTATATATAAATTATTGAAGTATTCATTGTTAGAGTTTTTGTTCCACAATGTTCTTATATATATATATATATATATATTCTTATATTAATTCAGAATATATAATTTAGATTTTCGGTCGAGTCCTATAATTTTCGAAAATATTCAATTTCGATTTTTTTATTTTTCTACGTACTATTTATGAAATTGGTCTTGTAGATAAATATTCATGCAAGATCTGATACCACGCACAAAATTGGTATCAGAGCCCTATGTTTATTTAAGAAATCATGAATTATATTTATTACGTTATGTACTATCCTAATGGAGGAGACACACTAGTAAAATATGAATCTGAATGAAAGTTCGAGAGAAAATACTCTACAGGAATACTTGGGTGAAAACTCAAGTAACAAGGATATTTCATATTCCGGAAAGACAAAAACAGGATTTCTTCAAAGAATTTCTTCGAAGATGTGACAATACTCTGGAAAGCCATATAAAGCTCATGAACGAGCTAAAGGAGCCTTTCAAGATGCCAAACTCAGACTCTCAGAGGAAGGGAATGAAAAGATCAGACAAAAGACCTTAGAACAGGAGATACCTGTAGAAGGGAATGCAAATGATCTCATCCACTTCACAAACATCTAGGGAAGATTCCCTACTAAGGAGATTTGGAGAAAGCGTCCCAATCTGTCCCCATCGGATATCCAGAAACCTCATTTACATTTCTGGAAGAAATCATGAGGGGACCTAATTGGGAAGAAGTGAGTGAAGAAAAATCTAAGATTACAGATCTTAGAAAAATCCAGAATACAGTGCAGAGTTATGGAGAGACCATCCTCAACCAACAGAAGAATATCCTTGAAACACTCAGAAGGTTCAAAGGAGATTGACCATCTTGGAAACTAAGCCAAGTATGGCAAGGAGAAGAGAAGGTTCACCATCTTTCGGCACAAAACCCCTGTTACATCAAAATGAAAAACTACCGAAGTGAAGAGAGAGCTGATAGATACAGAAAAGATGATTGCTTTTCTAAATCGGAAGCATCTATCCTAATGGATAGAATAAATTTGGAGGATTTGCAGGACCTTGCACAATCCTTTGCAGGATTGGGTCTTGTAGATCTAAAAATGCAAGAAAATATATCTATGGGGCAACAACAGACTCCCCGAAATACACCACAGAATCCAACAAATGTGATAGAAAGTGAGGGATCCCATGAACCTCCAACAGGCGTAAATATACCACCAACGGGAGATTTCTCTACTGGAGCGTATATTCATCCCGCAGAAACAAGAAAGAGAACGCAAAGGCCAAACTATATGCAATCGCCTTATGGGAGATCTCAGCTGGAGCCAATATATCCATACGGGTTAGTGCTGAACCTGGATACATTGAACTTCAAGAACCGAGAACTCATCATAGATGAGTGGGCAGGCACAATGAAAATTGCAGCTGGAATGCTAGATCTGGACAAAGAAAATTTTATCTCTTTTCTAAAGATAAGTTTGGAAGAATCAGTGAAAATTGCTTGGGAAGCTACTAATCCAGAGATAGTAGAAAATGTCTGGGCTGACAAAGTCTTAGCATATATCATCAACAAAATGGCTCAAGTAATTAAAGTGGGTTTTGTTGGAGTTGTCTACTTTGGAGGAGCCAAAGACGATAAGGCCAGACGATATAGACAGACACTTCATAGCCTAGAGTTACTTGATATTTATCACGTAGATGAGTTCATCAAACTCTTCACAGAGTACAATTGCAAGTCAAAGATGCAGGAACGTGACGCCATTCTATTATTCTTTGCTAAGATCCCAAGTCCATGGAGAGAAATGTTGATTAAAGAATATCAACCACCTTTAGAGGATATAATGGATACCGTGGCGAGGAGAATGTCGTTCCTCAAAGTTAAGCTTGCAGAGTGGTGTTGGTACACGTGTTTCGTGCACACACTTTAGGGCACTTTTAGTGTCAATAATGTGCATAATCACGTGTATTTAGTGCTTTTATACTCTCATGGGCAAAATAATGCATTTGTGCTGTTTTTGTGTTAAAACAGGTGAAAAATGATCGAAAAAGAACATCAAACGACCACGGAGTCAAGGGATCGATCGAGGCAACAAAAGGAAGGGCTAACTGAAGATCTCGGCCAAGACAGGATGCAAATCTCGGCCGAGATGAGTCTCCAGGGTAATCATGAAGAATTGCAAAATTGAAGATCTAGGCCGAGACGGATGTTGCATCTAGGCCGAGATGAGTCTCCAAGGGATTTCAGAAATTCAAGAGATGAAGATCTCGACCGAGATGAAATCCAATCACGGCCGAGATGAGTCAAATCCTAAAAAGTCCTAATTTTCTCTTTTCACGTCTCGGCCGAGATGCAACCCAATCTCGGCCGAGATCAGCCTTCGACCCACCAGCTAAAAATCTCTTTTTCACGTCTCGGCCGAGACACACTTGCATCTCTGCCGAGATTCCTTACCCTATTTTAAAATCCTGAATGCAATTTTGCCTATTTTTTACTAGCATTTTTCCCCCTTATATATATCTCCTCCCGTTCGAATTTAACCTAACCTAGAACCCATCCCCCACACGTAATCAGCCACTTTTCTCCATTGGAAGCAAAGGAATGGAAGGGGGTTGAAGATCTTGATCTTCAACCCTAACCTTTGGTTCTTTCTATCCTGTTTTCATGTTTTCTTTAATTTTCTGTTATTTTATCTTTGTAATAGATGTAATGGGTGACTAGCACCCTTGAATTCACTCTTGATTATTGTGGAACCTTTAGTTTAAGACGTTTATGTGATTATTGCGGTTAATGTTACCGAAAATATTGTGTATTCAAGTGTTTTGTGTTATTTGCTGTTATTGAGTCACATTTATGAATTAATTATTGGATTGATCACTCTTTAAGGGATTTGTGAATGTGTTGCTAGAATAGGAAATTACTATCCGTAATTGTAGGATTTCCGATTCTCGTGTAGCAAACAATAAATTTATTTATTGGTGATAACACAAAGTTCAACCACTAAAACCGAGCTTGCGAGTTTTATGTTGAATTTATCTCGTTGTCCTAGTGTTTAATGCATTTGGTTATTGGATCTAAGAGAGCTTGTTTGAGGATTCGATTAAATTGAATAGGGTTAGTCGAAGAGCTTATTTTGATTAACTAAGATTGAGGGACAACAAGGCTATTAGAGCTTGTTAATAGCCTTGAGATAAGGGCTAGAATCACAATTTAATAGGGCATTAACAATAGTTGCATAAATCGTCCAAGACCAAGGTGAAACATGATCAAGGGTGAATCGTTTTATTATTTAAAAACCAAAAACCTAAAAAAAATCTCTTTATTTGTCTTTGTTTACTTAGGTGTTAGTTGTTATTTCATTAAAATTCTCCCCCCACTTCTTTATTGTTTTCTAGCTTATTTACATTATATTTCTTGATCATAATAGCTTAATACATAAAAGAAAAATTGTTCGACCGTTCCTCGTGGGATCGACCCTTACTTGCCACTCTACTAGTTAGAGTAGTAGAGTAGTAGGATGAGGTTTAGTGTATTCTTTATACACAATTTATTTGGTAAAGCGACACACGACAATCGCACTACGAGGTGCTATCAAGCGGCGCTCCATAAGAATTACAAGATGCTAAGAGAAATAAACAAAAGTGTTCCTCTATGCTGTATTGAAAACGATATCCCTACTATTGTAGGAGGCCAACCTTTTAGGCAAAAGAGGATAAAAAAGAGAAGTCATCATTATGCTAGAAGAGATGGTAGCAAGAAATGTGGATCTTCATAGAGACCTAGGAAGTTTTGGTCCAAACAGAAGGCCCGAAGATACAAAATGGGGCAGAGGTCAGGACCAAGCCGGAGTAGAGCTTCTTCCCCAGGCTCAAATCAAATGAGCATGGGAAGATCATCAACAACAAGGAAAATTTTCAGAAGAGCTCATACAAGAGCTAATAAGAGTTTCAAAGACTGCAATTGCTGGACATGTGGTGCCAAAAGCCACACAACTGATTGTCCAGAAAATCAAAGACGAGGAATCATAAAGTTTGAGGCAACTCTAGAAATAGAAGAAACTGTTTACTTTCAGGATCTGATTCAAGTATATCGACTCGAAGGTATTCCTTCAGATGAAAGCATATACGAAGAAGAAGATTACAGTGAGGATGATTCTTCAGAATCAGAATCAAACATGCAAGAAGATCTCTGTGGATTCTTCTCACATATGTCAATTTCTCATAAGACTCTTATGAAAATTAAGGGAGAAGACCCAAAACTCCAAATCTATGATGGGTTTTCCGTTGGGAGATTGGACAAGACTTTGGGGCATTTCCTAAAAAAGAGAAAACATCACATCATCTACAAAGTTACTGGTACACGTGTTTATGCATGCATAATAGGTCGATTTAAGTGTTCATTTAATGACATTTGCATGCGTAATGGATCGTGTATTGTTCATATTTGCATTATTAGATAATTTGATGTTATGTGACTTTTTTAAAGCTATTTGGGTGAATTTAGACCAAAAAGTCGAACTCGACTAAGGATGGACGTAGAAAACAAGTCTAGCAAGTCCAAAAACGAAGCAACAATTGATCCAAGCCTCAAGAAGCTGAGCTCGGCCGAGACAATCAGGCTCGACTGAGACGGATGATCAGTGAAAACCGTATTTTAGCTGTGGAAGTAGCTCGGCCGAGACGCTGATTCTTGGCTCAGAATTCGGTACATAGAGTTCGGCCGAGATAGTTATCTCGGTCGAGACTCAACGCGGTTTAAGTGAAGATTTGCTCGAAGATTATTCTTTTCCAGCATAAGTAAAGCCTAATTCATCCCCATCTATAAAAGATAGATCCCAAGTCCGAAAATAGGATTTTGATATTGATTTTGGAACATAAACTTGGGGATTTCGAAGAGCATGAAGAAATATTGCAGGGAAAATCGCAATTGTCATGGAGTTGACAAGTAATATGATGGAGATGCAGCTAGTTCCGATGAGAGAAATTAGATAGGAACTTAGCAGAATGAATAAAGAGATTGCTTAGAATATGCAGTGGATCCATATCGGAGCCATCAGAATTCTTATCAAATAAACATTCAAGAAAAGAATTGATTCTCTTATTGATATTGCTATCTTTGACAAGAAGAATCAAGAATTTGCGAGATGCAGGTCTGGGAGGAATCTCAGGCAATGTTTATGCTAGAAAAGTGGTGTCCTACATTTATCCAAGGATTTCCTATAACTTGGTAGATCACGATTATAATAGAGTGCTAATAACCCTTCATCAAGATTTCAAGAACAAGGAGTTGATGAAAGAAAGGAATAGACCATACTCTATTACCTACAGTATTTCGTATGCACATTCCAATACCCACCATTCAGAATTATTCATGGGAAAGGAGTTCATCGAGATACCAGATATCTTTGAGCAGGTGGCAAATGCAGAGAAGATTATGGAGTTGCCACCAATCCATGAGATGGATATGTGAATCGCAAATCAACCTATTATGACTAGAGCTACAAGTCAGAGGTTCGAGCCAAGAAGAGTCTCATTTCATGGATAGTAGAATCATGAGTCGGAGCTGGGAAAAGAGGCCTATCTCACAAGAGAATCTGGAACCAGAAAGATTCACAACCAAAGGTGAATTAAAGTGTCCAGAAGGATGGAAAGAAGTGGAGATAATATTCGATATCACTCAAAAGGATAACATATTTCCTTGTGATGTCTTGTATTATTTATAACAAACTTCACTGGGGAGATTTGAAGGACTTCTCCAGCTTGGAGAAAATGAGTTGATAATCCAAGGAATAGCAGGGCGAGAAAATGGGCATCTTGTTCTTGGATTAGAGTTTTTCGAAGAGCACAAACCTTGGGAAAGACAACCAGAAAAGGTGGTATTTACAGTGGCTCATAGAAAATATCAGGTTTTATGATACTCTCGGGTTACTTGGCCAGCTCTAATGGCTACTAGTCCATTCTCGATATACATCTCTATAGGGATGTTATATGAAAAATATCGAGCGGAGTATTTCGCGGCCTACATTGATTTAGACGCAGGAATATGCACAGCCAAGCCATAAATTTTTCCTACAGGAATGGGAGAAGATCTACCGGCTATTGCAGGAAGAGATTTCTCGAAGATGATTCTTATCATCAAAAGAGGAATTAAACAAGCGGATATAATGATCTGAGGAGCAGGGGACACCCCATGGTACAAAGTCAAGACTCTGCCGATATATTTCCATAATACAGGTGCAAATATTCTGTTAGGAAACAATTTTCTACAGACATTCAAGCGGTTTACTCAAGAGAATGAAACATGAAGGCTTATTTTCGCAACCCTATGTGATCATAAGATTATTTTTCTGAGATTAAGGGAGGCATTTCATCGAAAAATGCCCATTAATTTTCGCAACAAGTGTGGTGATGAAGGAAAACTGAGTCACGCAAAGATGAAGGATCATCGAAGATACGGAGATGCACTCCTTCAATATCGAGCCGAAACACTAGGAGGAGACATGGATGAGCAAATGTCAAATGAGATAATCCAATTCGTCAAGGTGTCTATAGAAGCAAGTCCACAACTTGATAGCACAATTGAAGAACAAATATCTCTAGAAGATGTCAAGAAGAGGATAAAGAGGAATTTCAATGAAGATCCTCTAGCATGGTGGAATAAAAATGAACGCAAGGCAACTTTGAAGGTGAAATCCGGAAAAGAAAATGAGTTTGTTCGATACAAACCCATCCTTATGAATCAAGCAGATCATTAGGATATGAAGCAGATACTTAAGCAACACCTGAACCTTAAGCTGATCTAAGAAGGAATCTCTCCATACAACAGCCCAGGATTTCTCGTAAGAAACCATAGAGAAATAAAGAGAGGAAAGCCAAGATAGGTGATCAATTACAAAGGGATCAACGACATCTTGGAATTCGATGGATATATTTCAAGCAAAAGAACACCTAGTGAACTAAATTAAGGAGGCGAAGGTATTCTCTAAATTTGATTGTAAATCTGGTTTCTATCAGATTAAGATGGAAGATGCCAGCAAGAAGTATACAACGTTTTCTAAACCACAAGGACATTATATCTGGTACATGATGCCAATGGGATTAGGAAATGCTCCCTAGATATCCCAAAGGAAGATGGATAATCTTTTTAATGATTATTTTAAATCCATGCTCGTGTATGTCGATGATGTACTAATTGCCTAAAGGAATATGAACTGCAGTGCGAAAGGCCTTCAGAAAATGGCCCTTATTCATGTTGCCTAAGAAATTTACTATACCAAATTAATTATATTTTTATAAAGTTTCCAAACTTCTCACCTTACGAGGTAAAGTGGTAACTGTAGGTTGAATACACTGGGAACGGAAGAATAGTATTAAATACATATCAAGCACTAAGGACCTCAAAATAGGAAAAGTAAATAAGTAACCAAAACAATAGGAAAGGGGGAGGGGGTTTGATTGTGATTATCCAACTATAAACTACTAGCGATTACCAAGAACAACTATTAAACTAATGATCAAATAAACTCTAAGATTCAATTAACAAAAGATGATAAGATAAGTAGATTGATTTTTGGTTTTTTAAAATATGATTAAGGTATCTATCCTTGATCTAGTATCCCTTTGGTTCCAATGAATTATACAGCTATTGTTGATGCCCAATTGAAAGCATTTCAAGTCCATATTTCACGACTACTAAAAAGCTCTAGCAACTGTGTTATCTCTTAATTTTGGCTAATCGAAAAAGCTCTTCGACTAACCCTATCCAATTAAACCAAATGTCGAATAAGCTCTCTTCAATTTTACAATCGAATGATAAAAGCTCCAAGCTAATGAAATAGATTCGACATAAACCTCGAAAGCTCGGGTTTAGAGGTCGAACTCTACACTATCACCAACGAAATCACTCGTTGTTTTCTACTAGGGGAATCGAAAATCCTACAATTACTGATAGTAATTTCCAATTCTAGCAACACAGTCATACACTTCCTAGAGGGTGATCAAGCCAAGAAAAATCATATAAATATGAGTCAATAACAGCAAATAGTGTAGAACACTTGAAATTACAATCATAAGGTAACATCAACTAGTAATAATCATGTAAACATTGTCGCTTAAAGTTTTACATTTGATCAAGGGTAGAAATAAAGGTGCTACTCACCCATGGAAGCTAAAACAAATAGAAAATAAGTAGAAAAGTAAAGAAACAAGATACTAAGATGGATGAAACCAAAGATGTCAATTGGAGAAGATGATCCTTCAATCTCTAGTCCAATCTCCCTCCTTGGTGGCTTTGGTGGCTGAAAAGTGGGTATTATTTCAATCTAAAAGTAGGCCAATTTCGAAAGGGAGGATATATATAGGGGAGAAATCATTGGTCCGATTATCAGCAAAGTCGCATTTTTTAATTTAAAACAGGGAGGTGAATCTCGACCGAGACGTAAGTGTATCTCGGCTGAGACGAAGCAAAGGGGAAATCAGGGGATTTCAGGGTTTGACCTCTTCTCGGCCGAGATCAGTGTTCATCTCGACCGAGATCTTGAATCCTTGAAAATCATCATTTGCTCTGGAAAGTCGTCTCGGCCAAGATGCATCTGTGTCTCGGCTAAGATCTTCAACTCTTCAAACCTTCAATTCTTTCTTGGAAAGTCATCTCGGCTGAGATTTGTTGCCTGTATCGGCCGAGATCTTCCCTCAGCCTTGTCATTTGTTGCTTCGATCGATCCGTCAACTCTGCGATCTTTTGATGCTCGTTTCTTGGTCTAATTTACCTGTTTTGACATAGAAAATAAATAAACACATCAAACTGCCCAATGAAAGATAAATGCTCGGAATACACATGAAAATGCACACAAACGTCACTAAATTGACACTTAAAGCGTCCTGAAGTGTGTGCACGAACACGTGTACCAAGTGTCAAAGCTTGCTTAACGAAAAAGATTGAATCTAAACCTGAGAAAGCTAGATTACTTATATAGCAAGCTAATTGTCAGTATTTTGACTATGAAGTTGTCATTGTAAAGTCTCACGAAAATGTTCTTGCAGAATTTCTAACGAGAGATGGAGTCCAGTGAAGCCAACTACATCCTAACAAGATACAGGCATCTCCAGGACCGTTTGGAGGAGCTTGATAAGAGGATCAACGACCTAGATATTCAAGCCAAGGTCGCGGGTCGAGTACAACAAGAGGACTTGTTAAAAGTCTGAAGAGCGCTGAAGCTACCAAACTTGCAAGTAATTACCTTTGGGACAGCCTGATTATTCCTATCCGAAGGGAAGCTTTTTTAGTAAAGCAAAATGTCGAGTTTCGAGAATGGGCCTCTAACCCAGTTGCTACAGATTCAAGTATTGTGAGCACAAGTTCTTGGTTGGATCCTTACATGGATTTAGCTGAAGAAACAATTGAGCAAATAGAGGATACTCCTCCTGCTATCTCAAGCCAACCTAGCACCTCTAGGGTAAAAGAGGGAGAGATCAATCTTAGGCCAATGGTTGGCAACCTCTATGCTTGATACTAACGAGCTTAAAATTTCTCCTTTTCATGTTTATCAATGAACATGGCAGAAAATTCTTACCGAGGTTGGAATTAACCCAGCAAAATGCCAGATTGATCGATCTAGTAAATATCCAAGAATGCGGATGATCCTAGGAGTCAATCTGCAAGAAATAAAGGAATGGTATGATTTTGGACTCTAGCTTCAGCTCATACTGTGGCACCAAGTTTCCTAGAAATCTCAAAAATTCCAGGATAGATATACAATGCCGTGTTCGAGACATGGGAAAATAATAATCACCTTGAACGTGGAGATGTTCTGGAGCTGAAGTTTATATTAGTAGCCTCAGAACCATACAAGAACGGGTTTTATCCAGCTTCTCATTTTATAAAGCTACAAAGACCTGATACCAGACAGGCAAACAAGAATATGTCTGCCCCAGATCACAAGATCCTCAACCTTTACGGAGGATGATATTACTACAAGGAGAGCTTGGGGCCTATGGGTTTGCCTCATGGAAATGAGAAAGATCAAAGGGAGCTTCAAAGTCTTCCACAAGACGACGAATGGATCACTTTTGACCGACACCATGACATCCAAAACCTCTCCATATGCAGAGACTATCTTTGAACAGAAGAGAGAGATGTTATGGAAGAACGAGCTGCCGACAAATTCAGAATGAGCTCAAGTTTATGTAGATGATATTGTTTTTGCTGAATTTTGTTCAAAAAATATCATCCAATTTAGAGATGAGCTTATTTGGTGAGCTGAGTTACTTTCTAGTTCTTCAAATCAAACATCTTGAACAAGGTACTTTCATATCTCAGTCCAAATATGCTAGAAATCTTGTCCAGAAATTTGATTTAGTGTTTGCTAAACAAATGAAAAATCCTTTGAGATCCAGTTTAAAGATCTGTAAAGATAGTGCTGGACAAGGTGTTGAACACACCTTGTACAGGAGTATGATTGGTAGGCTCCTGTATCTTGCGGCAAGTCGTCCGGGCCTGTGTTATAGTGTCTCAGTTTGTGCTAGATATCAGTTTGATCCCAAATTATCTCATTTAAATGTTGTGAAAAGGATCATCAAATATGTGAATGGGACCTCTGAGTTAGGAATCTGATATTCTAAGGACACTAATACCAATTTGATAGGTTTTTGTGATGCATATTGGGCTAGGGATGTGGATGATAGAAAGAGTACCTCAGGGGGATGTTTTTATCTTGGAAATAATATGGTATTCTGGCATTGCAAGAAACAAAATTGTGCCTCATTGTCCACTTGCTAATTTGAATACATAACTTTAGGTAGCTGTTGTACTCAGTTACTTTAAATGCAACAGATGTTAGATGATTATGGTCTAAATAACAACATACTTACAATCTTTTGTGATAACTCCAGTGCCATTGACATAACCAAAAATCCTATCGAACATTCTCGAACAAAACACATTAACATTAGACATCATTTCATTAGGGATCTTGTTGAGAAAAGATTGATCAAAATTGAACACATTCCAACTGAAAGACAACTGGCATATATTTTCACAAAAAGATTGGATTTTGAGAGATTTTTCTGGATTAAATAGTCTCTCGGTTTAAGTACTTTGTGAAAACGTGTTTCACATAGTACTTCAACATTTTGTATATTCTTCTGTATTTACTTATTTTATTGTTTTCTTTTTATTTCTTTTTTCTCTTTTTCCCCTTCCTATATGTTCCTTGAGATGACAAATCAAAACAAAAATAAGATGTTTTGAGTGATATGGTTCTCCAAGTTTCTTATTCATCATTTGATCTCATAGCAGTCATTATCCTGTCAGATTTTCCTACCTGTTTCAGATTTTTTTGATAATGATTTTATTATTGATTTCAAATGATCAAGTAAGTTTTGATACTCCAACTGCCATCATGGAAATTTCTGATTCTTCAGTAATCTCTTTTGTGTTGGAGTACCTTGGACAACACCATATTTTTTGTATGACTCGCAACTTCAATTTGGTTTGATTTATCTCTTTAGCAGGAACTCTTCTTGCTTATTTTATGTATGTACATATATAAGAGATATGTATTATTTGTGAAATAAAAAAAATAATTCATTTCTTTTTGTAAAAATATCTACCCATATTCCTTATTTTTCTCCTCTTCACTTAGCATTATCTTCTATTTTGTGTTTTTTTGGGGCAGTTTTTTCTAGTAGGTAGTTTTTGTTAGGGTGCCATTTCTTTTAGGTAGTTGTATTTTTGGATCAGCTATTTATAAGGAGTTTTGTGTTTTCATCAGCCCATTACTTTTCTCTGTTTTGTTTTATTTACCAAAATAACGGATTCAGATGAATAGATAGCTAATATTATTGTTGATTTAAAAGACTCTGTACAAGAAAGGTCATCTATTCTTTCATCTTTATCCATACCACTCACTGCTAATACTCATATTCCTTCTTCTTCTATAGAAAACGTGCTTCTACTATGACTAACCCTTTACAGAATCCACTCGACATACGCTCCGAATATGCTCATTCAAATCCAGTTGGTGTTGTGCATGGTGTTGAAACACCCCCACCTTCAGAGTCCTCCATGGCTTTAGAGGAGTTTGTTCCTCCAGATGCTTACCTCAACATGTAATTGCCTTGAGATTTTGGAAAACCTGTGGATGCCGATGATCCTACCTTGTTCGATCCAATCAAACTCACAGTTCGAGCACAATCTGGACCTGAAATTAGGGTTTCCAAATGATAAAGAGAGCTTTCACCCACTCTTGGTGAACATGGCCTACCAGCAACAAAGAAGGGTCCAATGATTGTGCCTCCACCTCCAAAGTATAAACTGGCCTCTGATGATGATGATAACAGTGAGACTGATCCTGATTTTGATGTTTTGTTCTCTTCTCCCAAAACCCAGAAAATGAGTGCTGAGAGAGTAAAATCCAAAAGAGCTGGAGAAGGACAACCCTTAAACAGTGGTTCCTCTGGTTCTAAAACTCCTTCTGCAACACCTAGTGTTCCTTTGGTCTCCACTCCAGAAGAAGATCAAATCCCTAGGTATGCTCCTGATCAAACACTTGTCCAATATGTTCAAGGTATCCGAGAGCGCCTTCGATGTCAGGGGGAGACTGTTTCCAATCCTGGTGGTGTGACTGATTGTGCTGAAACATCTAGTATTCTTGGTTGTGATGAAACAACTCCTGAAACAGAGGAACAAATGAATGAAAATGTTGAAGCATTTGCTAAGGAATTAGATGATGATCTAAACTCTGTAGAACTTGAGGAAAATGGTTCTGATGATTCTTGTGACTCTGGGAATTCTAATAAGGAGGTGAAAAATGCACAAGCAGCCAGTGATATTGAAAGCACCGAATCTGATTCACCATCTCCACCTCTTAAACGTGTTGTGCGAACTACTACAACAATTCAGGTAACAAAGAGGTACTCCAACATTTTCTACTCCATTGATGCATTTCATAGGTGGGAATTCTATAAAAATAGAGACACCTGGATACTCAGCAGTTTGAGAAATTTGGTCTGATTTCATTCCTAAAATCTCTTCATTTACGAAAGTCTCTCACCACTAATTGTAGTTTTGTGAAGGATATTGTACGTGAGTTTACTGCAATCTTACACATTCCATGAAAGATTCTTCTACTCCCTGTTTTAGTCAAGTGTTTTTAGAAAAAGAATTTACATGTTTACACCCTCTTTGATCCATGATTTTCTGGGATTTCCTTATGTTGCTGATGAAGTGATTCTAGCAGACTTAACCTCTGTCATTTCACATCTTACTGGGGGAGTTATTACTCAATTGAAAAGAAACAAGAAAACTCCTGCCTACAAACTCACTTCTAAATATGACATTCTTCACAAAATCATTTGCTACAATTGGCTCCCTTCTAAAAACAGAAATGTCGTCACTCATACTCAAATGAGATTGCTGTATCAAATTGGAAATAGAATGAGGTTCAATTTGGGTCAGTTAATCTTTGACACTGTGGTTTCTTTTGCTGAAAGTGAGTCCATCTTTGGTGGTCTTCCCTATCCTTGTCTTATTTGGAGTATGTTAAAAGGGAAAAATCATTATGTTCCTACCACTTCCCATTTTTCCCTGGATTCTACCCTCATCAAGGTTGATCGAAAGCTATTAGATCCTCCACATATCTGTGATGTGGTGGAAATACCTGCGAGTCCAGAAGCCAACACTACCATTTTTTTAAGACAGTGTTGCAACATCTTCTGTTCCTTCAGTCACAATTCCAGTTTCAAAGATTCACTCATGGATTGAAATGTCCAATTCCAGACGTCGAGGTGCTGAGATTGATGTCATTTACTGGACCCAAGTCAAGCATGACCTTAAGTCTCTTCTTCCTGGCCAAAAAGGGAGAGATATTGGTGACGGAGGTAATGATGTTGGAACCAATGGAAGTGGTAGTGCTGATGTCTGATGGGTAATTAGTATGTAGGTATATATGCTTTATAGTTATTTTCTGTAATACATTCAGTTTATGATATTCTATGTTAGCAACAATATTGAACTCAGGGGGAGTATAACATTAAAGGGGAGTGAGTGGGGTTGTTTGTGATCCACCACCAATTCCTCTGTATGTGTGTTTGCTTGTGATAGTGTTTGTTCAGTTGTAAATATGTTTATGTTTGTTCTAGTATTGTCTATTCTAAGTTTTGGCTAGCAAGGTGAAAAAGGGGGAGATTGTTACAAACTGGTAATCACAAAGTGTTTCAACACCTAAGTGTTGAACAGAGTGTTATAACACTTTGTAAAACTACTTTGTTGTTTTATCGTTTTTATTATTATTTTCACCCCGCTGCATAATATTATTTTATATTCTTAGTTACTAAGTGTTAGATATATCTACTTAAGTCTTGTTTTTACAGGGAGAAAACTTTTGGATAAGGATTTTTTTCCTAATCCTTATCCAAATTGAACTAACTATCTTCGGTCAGAAAACTTTCTTTTATTTTCTCTTTCTTAACCCTGTTCTCAGGAAATGGATTATGGAAGAGTATAAAAGGCAAAAATCAAAGTGAAGATGGTTGACGTAGTGAGACAGAAAATGAGAGAGTGAAAAAGCAGTTAAGTTGAGAGGAAGATCATTTGAGAGATTGAGACTGAACTTAACATACAGTCTTACTTTTATCTTGTAAGAAACTGATAGATTGTCCAAAGATAATTTCTTCAGTTTAGTATGTTAGGAACTGCTTTGAGAAGAAAGTATTGAAAGATTATCTTGTTCTTTCAATTCTTTGAGTTGTAATTGTTGATATACACAACACCAATTTCGTTGTTTGTATAAAGAAATTGATCAGGCTTTTGTTTACCTTATTTGTGATTGCTTTCTAAATACTCGATCTACTCTGTTTAAGTTTTCTATAGTTGTTCAATCTGGAATGATTTTACTTAGTGTTGCAACACCTTGTGCAACACTTGGGAATTCAGGGGATCAAATTCTTTCAGATACGTTGGGGATGGACCATGCCCCCAGGGCTGGTCCAATACTTAGAGAGGCCTTGTGCAAAAACAAAAATTTTGCCCTTGGGTTATTATTTTCTTATGCAGATCAAACAAAAAATATATTTTTGTCTTTCAATTTTAAATATTTACAAATAACTAAAGAATAAGGAAAATAAATTGGTGATAACAATAAGAGATGAATTCTTTTGCAGGAGAATGATACAAGTTTTAGGATTAGCGTTTATAATGAGTTGTGATTATAAGTAGAAGTCAAATAAGAAAACTTAAGTAAAGGCAAAAGAGACTAAAGTAGTTTTAGTGAGAAGAAAAAGATTAAATTAAATAAATATTAACTTAATGTTACCATTGATATGAAATAAGAATGAACAAAAATTCAAGAATTTAATTAGCTAAATAAAGTTTTAATGTAGATAAAAGAAGCATTTTTCCTGAATTAGCTAAATAAATTTTTTATGTAGATAAAAGAAGCATTTTTCCTGGGAAAAAAAAACAAAAAGGAAAATGTACTAAAAATTAAAGTTGCTATTAGGCTGGCTAAGAATTAAACACAAGACCTCTTACATAAAAGACAATCTCCATCCACTAAGCTACTAACATCCACGGTTTTTATGGATGAAGCTTTATATATATATATATATATATATATATATATATATATATATATATATATATATATATTGTGCACAGTTTCATATTTTGTAAAAAGAAAAAAAAATTATGAGGTTCCTTCTCGTCCGGTGCAGCGGCACCGGGTTGACCGCGCCCGAGCCGAGCATGCATGCTCCATCCGGATGAGGACATGCCAACCAAAATATCCCCTGTGTGTTACAATTGTTTTCGCTGGATTCGGTCACTATCACATAAATTCTAAAAGATAGATATCATATAACATATTGCAATGTCCGAAGAGGACACATTAACCACATACCGAATTTTCAATGTAAAAATACATTACATTATTAGCAAAAGTCAGACAATAAAGTAGATCATTAGTAACTTAGAAAATAAACTACTACAACGAGTTCAGCTTAAATGTATGCACACAAATTCATTTTATACAATTGAAAAAGAAAAGAAAAAACAAGGGCAAGGAAGATTGTGTGTATTTGTCTAAGAAGAGTATAAATTTGGAACCGAACAACATGAAAATACAAAAACAAAAGAAAATGACCAACCCAACCACGAAATTGAACCATGGAAAAATGACGGACAAAAGAAAATTATAGTAAAAATGATAGAAAAAGAGAAACTATAAAAGAAACAAGAGAAATAAAGCAACATCAAGGAAAATCCCATGAGATCACCTGTTACACTTTGGTGTTACATTTTGTGTTTCACTCATTCACTAACCGACACATGTATGGTATGATGTCACAAATTAACATGTGTCACCTAATGAATTGAGTGTAACAGAGGATGAAACAACTACTGTAACAGGGAATCCGAATTGAAGGAAAATCACCAGAAAAGAAAAAACAAATTCAAGGGGAGAACAAGGAAGGAGAAAAAGAGAAATAACAACAAAGATTTATGAGGAATTTATTGCCGATCAAAAGGATGACAAAGTGCAATTATCGAATACATTATTGAAACAAGAAAGAATACAAAGAATTCAATGCTTTTAATATCCTCTTGTCATGAGTTTTGAGCTGTTTACTTTAGTTTACTTGTATGGAACAACTATATATGTGGAACTTTTCTGTTTTTATTTTTCTTTAGAGTTTGTTGTTTTTGTCAGAAAAATAGTAAACGTACAATACAATATTTGGTTCTTCAATATAAACTTGAACTAGTAAATGCTCCCGTGCGATGTACGGGCTATTTTTTTTAAGAGTAAATTAATATTTATATGAACAATACCTTTTATTAAAAATGCATTTTTATTTGATAATATATAACAAAAAAAGAAATGGTTAAAATTTGTTACAAATAAAACTTTTGTGTTATTTTGCAGTGCTATTCATTCCTTGTCTCTTACTCCAGAAAATCAGATTTTTCCTCTAAGAAAAATACATTTTAATTTTTACGAATTTCTTCCTCGTATCTTATTCCAGAATTTTTTATTTTTTATTTTTTGATTTCATCCTTTTATTTAGCTTCTCTTGTCTATCTCAAAACATTCATATTAAATTATAATAAATTTGAATAGATCACACTGATTGATAATAATAATAAATAAAGTGAACACACATAATCCAGAATCTGATATGATTGAACAGATTGAGAAACAAAAAGTTTCAAATCTAATATCAATCAATTAATAGGATTGAGAAACAAATAATCTTAAGGATTATTCTTATACAAAATATTTTATTAGTTTACGTACAAAACATCTTCTATTAGAAACAACAACAAAAAGAATTAAGGATTATTCTTATATAAAATATTTTATTAGTTTACCTACAAAATATCCTCTATTAGAAATAAATTTTAAGAAAGACATAGAAAATACAATTTTATTTTAGGATGAATTGAATCTTTATAGTCCATATGATGAGCTGCTTCATATAAATAGAGTTGAATTTGGATTTAGAATTTTTAAAGACATAGATGACCTCAAATCTTTCAATTAGCTCATACAAATAAAGTTGGATTTGATTTAGATAAACATAAAGAAAAATTAATGAACTAAACTAATAAAATACTTTATATAGGAATAATCATTAAGAAAATATATTCTTTTCTCAATCTTTGCAATTCTGGATTGTATATCTTCGTTGTTTGTTTATTATTGTTAATCAGTATGATCTATTCCAAAATTTATTATAATTTAATATTAAGATTTTGGGAGAGAGATGAGAGAAGAAAAAAACCGAATGAAATTAAGTATTTTCAGATTGTAAATTACCAATTTAAATTTATTTCTAAAAAAATGAACATTCTAAATTTCTATTAATTTAGAAATATTCCACCATTTGAAATAAATTTGTTCTAAGATAAATTATTTTGTATTTTTCTGATCGTAATTTTGTATTTTTTCTATATCAACTGACTTTGAAACTAAAATTTTGCGTGTGACAGATATGGATATATGGATGAAGGGGTCCAGATATTTATAGCCTATATAAAACCCTAGTATACACGCGTCTGTAACTACGTTCTGTTAAACATACCGCGTAAAAACATATTTTACTGATTATATAATTCCTGAAATCTCTCAACTACATTTTAAATAATAACTTTAAAAAAAAATCATTAGTTTATCTTTTTTTGGGACCGAAAATATACATCTTATAATGTTTCAATAATATTGTACAAATTATTAAAAAAGATATATGGCGTTTTTATATTCTATGTAAATATTCTTTGATTTATAAATTGAAATATATAATTATAAATTTTTTTAATCAGTGATTATATCCACATTAGTTATTTAAAAATTATTTATATTTATTTCACAAATAAAAAATAGATATAATGTTCTTTAAAAATATAGAATACATATATATACAATTTATTCAATTCCTCAAATATCTCAATTACATATCTAAATTTTATAATATGTTTTCATTATATCTATACTAATGAAATAATTTTAAATTGATTTTATAAGTTGTATTATATACATGCATTGAATATGTAGCAAACATTTTCTTTTTAAACAACATGCTCGCCTTAGTATACACGCATCTAAATATTCATTCTGTTAAACATTAATTTTAAAAATCGGGAGTCCATATATTTATTTAAAGTTTATTTAAAACTCTAATATACACATGTCTAAATATTTATTATGTTGATTAAATTAGCGAAATAGTATATTTTAACGAATGTATAATTCCTGAAATATCTCAACTATATTTTACACTATATATTAAAATAAATTACATGTCTATTTTTTTGTTTTATTTGTTTCGGATATTTAAATATTCTAATATTCAATTATATTTTACCCTTTGATTTTAGATATGTATTGCCTTTTTTTATCCTAACTAACTATACATATATATATATATATATATATATATATATATATATATATAAATTCTTTTATTCATAAATTGTATTATATAACTATAAATTTTAAACAGATATGATGTATTTTAAAATTCTAAAAAACATATCTGTAACATATTTTTTAATTTCTAAAACATCTCAACAACATGAACAATTCAAAACTAAATATATACCATGTTGATATGATTTGGACTGGATATTTAGATCGTTTAATATGACAATTAGATTTCCAATTGAAAAGTAAATTAATATATGGCCTTTTCAACTCCACGGAATTTTCAATAGAAATATTTTGATTTATAAATATATATTTCTACGTTTTTTTTCTTTTTAGAATATCTTAACCAAACAACGTTTTTGCCGAGATATTTTAATTTATATATATTTCAATGATTTTAAATTGCTTACTAAAACATTATCAGAATTGTGAATAATGTCGATTCAATTGAAGTTGATACATGGATTTATTTAAATAAAAATTATAAAATTGAAATCTACTACTACAATAAAATCAGATTTGGTCTTCAACATCAGCGGATCCTCGAATGTTTAGCGAATCTCTAACCCTTTTCCAATATTCTTCGCGGATTGACATGTAATAAACCAAATTGTTATTTTCTTAGAAACATATATTGACAACAATTTAAATAATTCACATAGCAGGAAATAAATAAATCTAAACCTTTTATATGATTACATATTACCGTAGAAAAAGATGATGGTAGGTAAATTTGATTTTTGCAATCTTCAAAGCTATTTTTCGCCAGAATCATGATTCAATGTTACTGATTTTTTCTTATCTTTATTTGCAGGTCGTCCCTTTGGAGCATCCATTATGGTGAAGTATCTATCAAAGTTGTCACATAATAATTAAGGAATATCAGAATAATAGAAATTTGCATCCACAAATGTGAATCCAAAAAACTGTAATAGTTACAAAGCTAAGAAATTGCAAAATGAATAAGAAATAGAATTACTCAGCAAAATCAAATATGAATCAAATAAATTGAAAATGAATAAGAAACAGAATTACTCAGCAAAATCAAATATGAATCAAATAAACTGAAATAGTGGCGAAATAAAGAAATTACGAAATGAATAAAACATAAAAATACCCAGCTGCAAATGTGATTCTCATTTACGTGATTCTCATTTACTGAAGACACTGTATTTATAGGAGCAAATATGTTATCAGATAAGGATTTTTTTAAATTTCAAAATTCAAAATTTTAAATAATATAACGAAATCTGTTTTAAATATCTTTACAGATTTATTGTTGCTGATTTTTCGCCAGATCTCAAAATATAACATGGGATAATTTAAAATTCAAAATTCGAAATTCAAATTCACTTCTATTCTTAGTAACTAAATAATTGGACGGGAAAAATCTTAACTTACTAATTTTGGATGACTTGGCTTATTATATATATATAAATTTTAGAAAACGACAGGGGTAGACAACAAATTCTTTTTGGGCACAAATTATCACTTCAAACCAATCTACAAACAACATATTAGAAATGTGCACTGAGTGTATGATTTTAAAATATATATTTTTTTTAATTTATAACCGAAAAATAAATTGTTTATTAAGGAAGCAGACACAAAAGAGTTCGTTAAAATGTCGTGTATATATATATATATGGACTCTTTCTCCGTGTTTCTTTTTGTGTACATGATTGTTGTCGAGTCGTTATTGGGCCATGTATCAATCGTAACAAGAATACAAAATCACGAACTACAAAATCATTTATTGTGTATTAGACATTTTAGGCCACCACTATTCATACACACTTTTTTTGTGTCCATATTTTCTGGGTAGAAAAATCTTAAAATATTTTGTTTAACGGATTGGAAGTTATTTATGTAATTTTTGGTTATACAAATTAGGGCTAAAATCATTTTTTTGTAATTTGCTGGTCACATGAGTCATTTATTTGGCCAATTTTTAAATACTTGGTACTGGCGAGTGACGTTAAAGTAAAAAAATAAAAAAAATGAAAGAGAGATTTATTTTATTCTTTTAATATTTTAAATTCCTCGTCACTCGTCGATGCCACGTATTTAAAAATGAGTCATGTAAACGGTACATGTGATTTTTCAGTCAAATTGGTTACCAACGGTGAGAAAATAACTAAATTCGCACCAATTTCAAAGTTACAGGACCAAATTAATTTTTAACTTTTTTCGAAACCAAAATTATACAAATGAAAAGTTACCAGAATATAGTATTTGCAAGTCTCATGTTTAATTTGTGATTCCAGTTTCTTGTTTCCTTACTAATTAATTAATTAATCTTATGGTGATTTTATAGACATTGTCATACTAAAACTGTTAGATATAAAGATTTAATTATAATTTTATATTCATTTAAATAATTTTATGACGTTCGCTCGTTATTGGTCGAAAACTTCAGAAATGTTAGATAAGCTTCGTAAAAAGAACAAAGTTTTATGCATGTATAGTATGTCGATTTAAGTGTCTATTTAATGACATTTGCATGCATAGTTGACTGTAATTGACTTAGTTTCGTATTATTGGACTATTTGACGTTATGAATTTGCTTTTGATGTTATTCAAGTTATTTAAAGCCAAAATTGTGCATTTGGCTAAGGATGGACGAAGAAACGAGTCCGAGGAAGTACAAAACGGAGAAAAATCGAGCCAAATACGAAAAAGTCAGTCGCGGCCGCGACCTACTTGCACGGTCGCGACAAAAGTGTGCTAGGAATAGCTAAACGGCACTGAAAACTCTCTGCGGCTGCGATCAGCCTACGTAGAGACGAGCGCGGCCGCAATACTTTAAAAGCGGAATTAAAAGCTTTTTTCCAAAAGGATTTCGATTTTGAGCTCAATTCAATCCCAACTTTGTCCCGATTATAAATAGGAGTCCCTAGGTCCGAAATTAGAGACTTGAACTGAGCTTTGGGAGGATTCTAGAGAAGACGAGCAAACGAAGATCGGTAATTATTCAGGTTTTTCTTTCTAGTTTATGTTTTTTTTATTAATTCAATTATGTATTTGTCACCGCCATGAGCGGCTAGTCGTTTATTTCAGTCCTTGATCTATGTTGAACTCTAGCTCGAATACCTTGTAATTATTACAGTAATTCTTTGAAGGTTTTAGTATTGAAAAAATATTTTATGTTATTCGGGTGTATTTACATTCTTATGTACATTGTTACTTAGATTGATCACCTAGGTAGTTAATCACATATTTATCGCTAGATAATTGTCGTAATACATAATCGTTACGAACGTATGCCATTAGTAGCAAATAGTGATTTAATCACTAGGATAACATAAGTCACGGTCCCTTGTACCAAGCTTGTGAGTCCAATACCGTGTCTATCCTGTTATCTTAATACTCTATGAGTTCGGTTAATGAGGTCTAGCGAGCTCCTCCTAAGATCACTCAATCAAATAGACTAACTAAAGAGCTTGTTTTGGTTAGTTAAACATAAGGAGTAACAAGGTTAGCAGAGTTTGTTGCTAATCTTGGGATAGAAGTTTCATAACTAAAACTAGATAATTATTGCATTAATTATAAGGGCAATTCGATTAGGGGGATACTAGATTAAGGGCTAAGATTTTTATCATATTTGAGTTTTAAGTACTTTTTAATTGCTACTTGGTTATTTCTTGTGTTTAGTTTAATTAGTTAATTAAATCAAATCAAACCCCATTCTATATATATATATATATATATATATATACATATACATATATATTTATATGTTACTAGTATTTTAGGTTATTATCTAAAACACATTAAATCTTCCTGCTCCTTATGGGCTCGACCCTGACTTTTCACTTCTACAAAATTAGAAGAGGAAAGCTAGGAATAGTTAATTTTACTGCACCTCGACAATATGGTTAAATTTTGGCACCGTTGCCGGGGAGCGGTGCTAGATTTATTGTGTTTTAGTTTTAATCAGTTATTTATATTATATTTGCGAATTTCTTTAGTTTTAATTCTCTGAAACTCACTTGTGGTTTTCTTCGATTTTATTTCAGCTGTGAATGATCACCCATTCACGCGAAAACAAAGATTTGTTGTTCGACCCCTAGTAATCCGAAGGGGCCGAATTTTGAGAAAGCAAGCAAGGAAAACTCAAGAGAAGTTTGAAGCATTATCATTCGCTATTGAAAATCTGTTTGAATGAGAAACTGAACCAAAAGACATGGCAGCATAAAGAACCATGAAGGAGCTGGTCAATACTCGCGTCACACATCAGCATCTCTGCATCACCTTTCCGGAACTGGGAAAGGACACTACTTTCGAGCTCAGATCCGGACTTATCCATCTTTTGCCTTCATTTCACGGACTCTCAGGTGAAGATCATCATAAGTATTTGAAGGAATTTTACATTGTATGTTCGAGCATGAAACCGACCCGAGTCACTAAAGAGCAAATCAAGTTGCGGGCTTTTCCCTTCTCCTTGAAGGATTTGTCAAAGATTGGCTCTACTATCGTCCTCCGGCATCCATCAATACATGGGAGAAAATGAAGACTCAATTTCTAGAGAAGTACTTTCCAGCATCTAGAGCAACGAACATATGGAAAGACATAAGTGGAGTTGTACAATTGCCTAGTGAGACTTTGTACGAATACTTGGAACGTTTAAAGAAACTAGTGGTAAGTAGTCTGAAGCATTAGATAACTGAACAACTATTAATCCAGTACTTTTACGAAATACTATCGGTGTCGGATCAAAACATGATCGATTCGGCTAGCGGAGGAACATTAGTGGATAAGATCCCAACTGCAGCTAAGGCACTTTTATCGAAGATGGCAGCGAACTCGTAGCAATTTGTGTCTCGGGAAAAATCTTTGAGAACAGTGAACCGGGTAAGCGATTCATCCCTTGAAGAGAAGCTAGAAAAGTTAACGACCTTAGTCACAAAGGTTGCTATAGGGGTAATCAGACTGTCAGGCCCTGCCGCCATGTGTGATACTCATACGATAGACAATTGTGAGATTCTTGGGATTAAGATCGACGTAGATGGAGGGACCATTCCAACTTTAGATATGGGAATCAACAAGCACGGTCGGGAGAGCAAAACCCCTACCACAAAGAGGTATGTACTACACTAAGCAACCGACCAACCAAGTCCCCAGTCCATCTTTGGAAGATATTATCAAAACTTAGGCAACAAACACCGTCCAATTTCAAAAGGACACTATCCAGTTTCAGAGGGATACATAGCCGAGCATCAAGAATCTCGAAACTCAAGTAAGTCAGTTGGCAACTGCCGGGAACCGACTGGAGAACCTAAACAGAGAAAACTTACTAGCTCAACCAAAAACTAATTTATGGTTGATGTGGAAGAATCGAGTTTACCACAAAGTTTTGAAACACTTAATGAAACCGCGAGAACATCATTGAATATGAACTACTTCAAAGTGCCTTTAGAGAAATGCATGGAGAACTAGTGATTGCTCTAAAGGGTCTCAAAGAAGTAAAATAAAAAAATGACAAATTAAAGAAGAAAATTCTTAATCTTGAGAAAAATTTATCTCAAAAGGACAAAATTCTTGAATCTGTTATTTATGATGCAAATAGAAAATCACTAAGCTCTAAACGGTTCAGCAATGGAACAAACAAGCTTAATAAAGTTTTATCTGTTCAACAATTTGGTAACTCAGGAATAGGATACTCTGAGAAAAATCAAAGCTTTTTTGGGTCTTCAACAGAGGAATATAGAACACCCATTTTCACAAGGGAAAGTCACAACTCAATAAGTGTGAAAAATGATCTGACTTGTACTAAGAAACTGGAGTTTGATTATGAAATACACAATCTTTCCAAGAAAACAGAAAAATTGAACATTTCTGAATCTAATTCAATTTTTCCTTATGTCAAATTATACATTTCAACTTGTGAAAATGTGGGTATCAATTCTAGAACAAAAAGGCTTCGATCAGATTCTGAGACTCATAAAAAATGATTTGTGTGTGATTTTTATTGTTCTATGCCTGGACACATAAGACCATTCTGTTTCATAAGAAAAAGGAAATTTTTTAAAAGAAGAATATCAAAGGTGTCTAAAAACGTATTGCAACACCATTCACTGTGTTGTTCTAATCCTAGAACAAATTCTTCTTCTGATGAAAAATCACAAAACAGTAAATTTTGCAATATGATTTATACATCTTTGAGTGCTGATGTGTCTAGTGTCTGGTACTTTGATAGTGGTTGTTCTCGTCACATGACTGGAACAAAATATTTTCTAAAAGATTATGTACTTACTGATGGAGGTAAGGTAACATTTGGAGGAGGCACAAAAGGTAAAATCATTGGTAAAGGAACACTGAATGTTCATGGACTCCCAAATATTTCAAATGTTTAACATGTTCAAGGATTGATGGCTAATTTGATTAGCATCAGTCAACTCTGTGATGAGAACTTACATGTCAAGTTTGAGAAAGAGATTACAAGGTATTCAACAAAGAGAAAAAGTGCATCATGACTGGAACAAGAGCCTCAAACAACTATTATTCGATTGAAGAAGGGACAGATTGTCACAAGGCTCAGATTAATGATGTGGATTTGTGGCATCAGAAATTAGGCAATGGGAATTTTTATCAACGGAAGAGAATTGCAAATATGGAAGTTGTGAAAGGTCTACCTAAACTGACTGGTAAAATTAAAAAAAGTTTGTAAATCCTGCTCCAAAGGTAAGCAAACTAAAAGTGTGCACAAAGTGTTGCAACACATTGGTACTTCTCATTGTTTTGAATTGTGCCACATGGATCTTATGGGTCCAATTGAAATTGATAGTTTAGAAGGCAAAAGGTATATTTGTGTGTCTATAGATGATTTTTCAAGATACACTTGGGTATTCGTTTTGAAAGAAAAATAAAAAACTTTTGTATCTATAAAAAATCTGGCCACACAAATGCACAACTGACATGGAGTTTGGTTTAATCGAATTAGGACTGATCATGGAAGAGAATTTGAAAATTCCTTGTTTACTAAATTCTGTGAAAAGAAGGGCATAAAGCATGAATTTTCAGCTCCTAAAATACCTCAGCAAAATGGAGTGGCTAAAAGAAAGAATAGATTGCTTCAAGAAATGGCTATGGTTATGCTATGTGCAAAAATTCTTTGAAAGTAATTTTGGGCTGAAGTTGTAAGTACAGCATGTCACATTTCGAATCGTGTTTACCTGAGACCTGGAAGTACTATGACACCTTATGAAATACTTAAAGGCAAAAAACCTGAAGTATTTTAATGTCTCTGGGTGTTTGTGCTACATTCTAAATGATAGGGGACCTCTAGGTAAATTTGATTCAACAAGTGACAGTGGTTTGTTTCGTGGTTACTATTCAAATAGTCATGCTTTCTGTATCTTTAACCTCAGAACTCGAACTATACAAGAAACTATAAATGTTGTCTTTGATGATCTTTCTAACATTGCAGGGAACATGGAGGAAGATCAAGTACAAGACTTGATAGAAGAGAAAGAAAGTTCAAATTTGAAGCAAACTGAAGAAAGTGTTCAAGAAGGTGATGCAACACCTCAAGCAACTCAAGAACAACTTGAACAGAATGATGATGATAACTCTACTGAAGCAGTTTCGTCAAATCAACAGAATGTACCACATGAAGAAATGCTAATCAGAAGAGATCCTTTTGGCAGAATTAGAAGAAATCATCCCATTTCTCAAGTTATTGGTAATGTTCATGATAGTCTTCGAACTCGTACCAAGGAAAGAAAGGATTACTCCAAAATGGTAAAAATTGCTTGTTTATCCTCTTCTTTCCTAAGTGTACATGGTGACTGTTTCATTTCAAATGTGGAACCAAAAAATGTTGATGAATCTTTAAAGGATGAATTTTGGATAAATGTTATGCATGAAGAGCTTCATCAATTCACTCACAATGATGTTTGGTATTTAGTTCCTAGACCTCATGATGTAAATGTGATTGGAACAAAAATAATTTTTAGAAACAAAACTGATGAGCCAGGAAAAGTAATTTGTAATAAAGCCTGTCTAGTGGCACAAAGTTATACTCAAATAGAAGGGCTTAATTATGATGAAACTTTTTCTCCTGTTGCTAGGCTAGAATCTAGTCGTTTCTTAATTGCCATTTCTTGCTATCTAAAAGTAAAGCTTTTTCAGATGGATGTTCAGGGTGCTTTTTTAAATGGTTCTCTAAATGAAGAAGCATTTGTAGAACAACCTAAATGTTTTGAGGATCCTCATAAATCTGATCATGTATTCAAACTGAAAAAGGTTGTGTATGGTCTTAAACAAGCTCCTAGAGCTTGGTATGATAGACTGACAGAATTCTTGATGACTCTTAGCTTTGAGAGAGGAAATGTTGATAAAACTCTTTTTGTTCAGAAAAAATGTCTCACATAACTGTTGCGTAAGTTTATGTTGATGATATTGTTTTTGGTTCAACTTGTGACAAGCAACTGCAGAATTTTGTTCAAAAAATGTCATCTACTTTTGAGATGAGTTTAGTTGGTGAGCTGAGTTACTTTCTAGGTCTTCAAATCAAACAACTGGAACAAGGTACTTTCATATCTCAGTCCAAATATGCTAGAAATCTTGTCCAAAAATTTGATTTAGTGTCTGCTAAACACATAAAAACTCCTTTGAGCTCCAGTCTAAAGATCTATAGACAGTGCTGGACAAGGTGTTGAACACACCTTGTACAGGAGTATGAGTGGTAGTCTCCTGTATCTTACAACAAGTCATCCTGACCTGTGTTATAGTGTCTCTGTTTGCTAGATATCAGACTGCTCCTAAATTGTCTCATTTTAATGCTGTAAAAAGGATCATCAAATATGTGAATGAGACCTCTTATTTAGGAATCTGGTATTCTAAGGACACTAATACCAAATTGGCAGGTTTTTGTGATGTAGATTGGGTTGGGGATGTGGATGATAAAAAGAGTACCTCCGGGGGATGTTTTTATCTTGGAAATAATCTGGTATCCTAGCATTGCAAGAAACAAAATTGTGACTCATTGTCCACTGCTGAATCTGAATACATAGCTTTAGGTATTTGTTGTACTCAATTACTTTGGATGTAACAGATGTAAGATGATTGTGGTCTAGATAGCAACACGCTTACAATCTTTTGTGATAATTCCAGTTCCATTGACATAGCCAAAAATCTTGTTCAACATTCTCAAACAAAACACATTGACATTAGACATCATTTCATTAGGGATCTTGTTGAGAAAAGATTGATCAAAAGTGAACACATTCCCATTGAAAGACAACTGGCAGATATTTTCACGAAAGGATTGGATTTTGAGAGATTTTCTTGGCTTAAAAAGTCTCTCGGTTTAAGTGCTTTGTGAAACCGTGTTTTACATAGTACTTCAACACTTTGTACATTCTTCAGTATTTATTTATTTTATTTTTGTTCTTTCTTCTTACTCTCTCTCTCTTTTCCCTTCCTAAATGTTCTTTGAGATGATCAAACCAAAACAAAAATAAGTTGTTTTGAGCGATATGGTTCT
This sequence comes from Ajuga chamaepitys, assembly GCA_958295605.1. Lineage (NCBI taxonomy): Eukaryota > Viridiplantae > Streptophyta > Magnoliopsida > Lamiales > Lamiaceae > Ajuga > Ajuga chamaepitys. The sequence goes on along the minus strand of OY282500.1, from coordinate 7,919,705 downwards.
CCGAGTTTCTTATTCATCATTTGATCTCATGGAAGTCATTATCTTGTCTGATTTTCCTAACTGTTTCAGATTTTCTTTTTATAATGATTTTATTATTGATTTCAAAGATCCAGTATTCTCTTTTGTGTTCGAGTACCTTGGACAACACCGTTTTTTTTTTATGACTCGCAACTTCAATTTGGTTTTTTTTTTTTTTACAGGAACTCTTCTTGCTTCTCTTATTTATGTATATATATGAAAGATATATTTATTAAAAAGAAAAAAAAAATCTTTTCGTTTCTTTTTGTAAAAACATCTGCCCATTTTCCTTATCTTTCCCCTCTCCACTTAGCATTATCGTATATTTCCTATTTTTGTGGGGTAGTTTTTCTTAGTGGGTAGTTTTTGTGTTAGTGAGCCCTTTTTTTTTTTTTTTTTGGTAGTTTTATTTTTGGATCAGCTATTTATTATTTGTTTTTGTATTTTTATCAGCCCATTACTTTTCTCTGTTCTGTTTTATTTGCCAAAATGACGGATTCAAATGAAGAGATTGCTAATATTATTGCTGGTTTAAAAGACTCTGCACAAGAAAGCTCATCTACTCTTTCATCTTTATCCATACCTCTCACTACAAATACTCACATGTAGCAAAAGAGCTAAGACTGCTAAGATATTTGGTTCTGATTTTATCATTTATATGCTACATGATGAACCAATCACTCAAAGAAGCTCTGCTAGACCAAATGCTCCATTCTGGAAGGAAGCAATCAACAGTGAAATTGAATCTATCATGCGAAACCATACATGGGAGTTAACCGACCTTCCACCAGGTTGTAAACCCTTAAGGATGGTTTGGTTGGGAGGTTGGGATATGGGCTGTTAGCTGGGCACGGCCCCCTTAAGGTGTGTTGGGCTAGTGTGGATAAGCAATAAGTAGTTTGGTTCTGTAAAGTTTTCTTCATACCTAATGTGGGTCACAATGTTTTAAGTTGTTTGGTTACAAGAACAGTCCATCTAGGTTGAATTTTGTATTACCCTTTTACCCTCGTTATTATTTTCTATTCCCAAATTTGCCAAAGTCATAATTACAATTTTGACACTAACGTCTCTTCAGATTCTGCGACTTCCAAGAATGATCAGGTATATGGAAGCCAAAAAAGTTCTTCTTCTCTCATTTTAAGCTCGTCTTTTTTCCAAATGAGGATTTTTTGGCTTTAGTCCATTATCCCTGTACCACCATTTTGGGAATATCGCAATTTTTAGTTCGTTTCTGCGAAAAAGACTTACAATATTACAAGCGATTTTGCGACAAGGTATGTATTCCTTGGCGAGCAAAACTTGAGAATATTGCGCGCAATAAATTCGATTCAGCGGCTTCTATGTGCTAATTTCTGGTTATTTATTTTGTTTTATCTCTAGTATTTGCTGCATCGCTATGTTTATTTGATTTGTTTCTTATGCGGGGGTAAATACCGAACATCTTATCTGGGGCCAAAGTAGCATTTAGGGTTTCTCAGTGAATCATCATATCTTCTTTTAAATAACATTGAATCGTCGACCGCAGAAATTGTGTGTTGTTCCATCGTCCTGAGCCTAGTGTTTGTTTTTTTCAAGATATGCCGGAATATCGCAATGGAGCATGGTTTAGTTTTTAAGTGATGAAGAATAAAATTATTAAGGCGTCGTTTCTTAAGCTGCATGTTTGCTGGAGACACTGCTCTCTGGAAACAAACCAACCATCTACGATTTATTTAACTTCAAGCAACAATCCAGAGAATTCAATACTATATCTTCCAGCTTGCATTATGTTAAACCAAAAATAAGTTATAGGTACTTGAATCCTTTTTGCGCAGAGATGATAATGACTAGTTCTTGTCTACAAATCAATTGCTATGTGGTCGTTTAGGTTAGAATACTATTTGCCGCGGAGCTTAGTTTGTTCATACTAGTGTGTGTAATCTATATTTCACACCATAGCCAAGGATGTCCTAGTTAGAAGTTTTTATTTACCTAATTTACTGTAATATACTCCCTTGTATATTTTTTTGCAATTGAAGGGAATTGCACAACTAACAACAATTCCACTTCGATCCAAATAAATGCACAAGGCAACCGCTCTTAGTTCGAACCATCCTAACAACATAATTGAGACAAGAAACAGTAAACTTCGTGGCATGTTAAAGAACTACCTTAGTGGTAGAAAGGAGAGATGGATGATGAATCGTCTACGCAACGAATCTGTACTTCACGACGTAACAGACGATGTTCAGTGGAGCTTATGCTTAGCGAGAGTCGCACGAGAGATGGAGCAGAATTTCAGTGATCCATTTTTAAGCCCACCATTCATTAAGTTTCATGTTATGCTTCTCCGTGAATACTATTTGCTATTCAAGGAATTCGCGTTTGAAACCCCCGGCAACGTACAAAAGAATAAAGTACGTGTTGATGGGAACTATTGGAGCCATATCAAAAAGGTATTGCTGAGAGTAATGTGTTCTAGTTCTCATCAACGAATTATTCCTTGTTTCTGGAGCGTTTTTATAATTCAGTCTTCAACTTTTACAGGAGCACAAGTTGTATCGCTACTTCCGGACATTCGGTTTCATTCTCTACGAGGATTGTCAATTTATTTTTGACGTCCAACGAGCCGGCAACACAATCTACGAGAATATTGGGGATGTACCTGAACATCCTATAATTATAGACAATGTGGCTGACTCTAGCGAGGAAACTGAATCACTTAACTCGGAGATGAGTAACTCCATTTGATGTCTAGATTGTCGGTGCTCTCCTCCGAGTTTTTCCCCCACGCATCGGAGCTATATTCTGCAGATAGGCACTATTATTAAGTTAGATGTTTTTTGTTAAAATTCTTCTGCATTGTATGTGTATGAAAGCGTGTTTTGCTACTGAAGATTGACTTCGTGTTGAAGGGTGTTCTGTCGTACTCTTGTCTAATATATTGCAATTAAATGTTAGTGCTAAACATGTTTAGGTTACTTGTTCTATCTATGAATATTTTTTTAAGTTTATTTTCAGTAGATTGATTACCGGCATTTTTCAGCTTTAAGGTTCATGAAACAATGTGTGTTGAGATGTAGTAGCTCTAAATCCCCTTAAGTGCCACCTAATTACTTCAGAATTGTGTACTGGTAATCGTTCTGCTAACAAGCATCCTTGCTGCCATTCAATACCTTTCTACCCATACAACATTTCACAACTGTTTATCGAATAGCCTACACAAGGCCGGCAGCCTTATATAGACATCAGGCTTTTCCTAATTTTGCTCTTTTACAACTTCCAAAGTCATTTTCCTCTTCACATGCCAATATATTGACTAGTAATGTGTCTTCTAGTGAATACTCAGAGAGATACTCCTCCAAACGTAATTCGACAGCTCATACGTCAAACTACATATATAAACATGAAGCTCCGACAAAGTTTCAAGAAAAATTTTTAGGCAACATATCTTTGCAAAAAAATTCTTCCACTCAATCAATGGCCCTCTCTAGCCTCTCATGCCCATCTTCATGGACTGAAAAAACATTCCCTCCAACCAAATTTTACGATCCGGAAGTAACAAACCTCATACTGTCGTATCCAGATGTGGTATTCTTCAAAAGCAGGAGCGACTGGTTTAGGCTCATGAGGTTGGACAGTTTTTGCTACCCAACTTTGTCAGCCGATTTTTTATCTTCCATCAGTGTAATCAATACAGACAACATGTGGTTGGACAATTGTGTCGTCGAGTTCACACTTCTCAATGTACGCTACAGGATTTCGATTGCTGAGCTTAACGAGGTATACACTATCGAGCGCGCCGAATGCCGAACTGAGTACTTAGAGTTCGACCAAAGTTCCTTTTGGAAGAGGATATCTGGAATTGATGGCTACGACTATTCCGACGCGACGGCATATCCGATTAGGAACCCCATTCTTCGATATCTTCATTACGTGATTGCAAATACGATTTTCGGTCGAAGTAAAGGGATGGAGCGTGTTGTCCCCATGGATCTTTTCGCTCTATGGTGCCTTACTGTAGGCAACCAAGCGAATATGACATATTTTATGTTTAAGCATTTTGATGACGTTGCCCGCTATGCGGACCGTGTAGTCGTTGGTAGTATGCTAACGCCAATTTTCGAGTATTTAGGAATAAACCTAGACTTGTACGCTGCTCATCCTGGTCCAAATAAGCTTGGGCTCGATGAACTTGTTGAACTTGGTATGCTGAGTCCACATTTCGAGGGTGGGTGGTACTTTCACACATGCAATCGGCCGACCATTCCACTACCAAATTTTGAAGTCATACGGCTCGACAAAGAATGCAACTGGCTACTCGAAGACGATGCTTAATACTTCGAGCCAATAATCCTCGCAAATAAGGTTGTTATGGAGGCGACGTTAACGTGCTACTTTTCGTTTCAAGCGTGATCGTGGAATTTAAAATTATGTTGTATCGTCAATTTTGTGTTTGCGTATTACATTGTTTGAACCTCCTGCTCAATTATCAGCCGAGTTTGATAAATTAATCCCATTCTAGTCAGTCTACGTTCTTTCCAAATTTAAGTAGTTAATTACTAATGCCCAAGTCTGTGTGATTAGTATATTAAACAACAGCTATGGAAAAGTTCGACGTAGTTGCATGCGTTTGCGGCAACTAATTTACATGAGCCGATTGGTGCTACTAGTGTCACTGGCTGGGATAAAATTATTCATACGTCGGTAGTTGAATCTTGATAATGCAAGTAATTTGTTATGGATGTGTGATTATGCAGATCATGTAGGTATCATTATAGGAACAACCAAAGCTCTTCTAACGTCAGATCATAATACTATGTACAAACTAAAAATGTATCGTGCCTTATCGCAACAATAACGGGGTTCTGGGAGGTTAGGTCACGCAATCGGAGACAACCTCCTCCGTCAACATAACCCGTCACGCAAACACCATAGCCGGTGTTTTCCGGTAATATAAGAAAATCGTAATCCAGCGTTACTTTTACATAAACCCACAGTATAAATAGTAACTCGAGGAATGAAACCTACCCCTCTCCCTCGACCTCGCGGTTGTTTATAGATATAACAACGTAGGCGTTGCAATTCTACGTGTACAGTTAACTATTGAGATATATGATGCACATAATTCGGTCTACTCAATGGTGCTTAATTACTTTATTAACCTCGAGACCATGAAATATTCCTTCAGTACTATTACCCTCACAGAATTAGTAGTAATCACTTGGATAGTGTGTAAGGCTTCATTTCAAAAACTACATGTGCCTGTCTTGTTATTCCTCCTAAATACAGCACTCTCATTTCCAGACAAGAAGGTTTAATGGCGAACAAAAAACCAGCACCCGGTGGGTTGCTGTCACAGTCTCGTGTCTTCTACACACACGAGTGGACCAAAGAAGTCGATTGTCACTTCCAAAGGGGCCTTGCAATGGCCACCGTCAATGGCCAAACCGTTTGCAATGGTCCTAACAATGAAGCTATAACCACGGCTAAGTCATGGGTAAACAGTCAACTGGGTACAAGTTTTAACTACAAAACTTGTCTCGATCGTTACCGAAAGCTGCGAAAGCATTGCAATACATTCTCATGGATCAAGTCGCTGTCGAGGGTTGAATTCAACCTCACTAAAAAAAACAGTTACGTGCGACGACAAAACTTGGGATCGGATCGCTCGTGTAAGTGCCTATAAACATGTATAAAACAAATAACTTGTCTGCAGGATCATATTCTTCTTTCACAATACTATCCGTATCGCACTTGATCAGAGTAGTGAGCGCGTCCTAATTATGTTAATCCTATCTTGATGTTTTATTTGTAGGAGGACCCCCTGGGCATGACATATCTAAACCAGGGAGAGGAGGATCTTACTTACCTTACACTAATTTTTTAAGAGTATAAGCCAGCCCTCTGGGAGACAGAAGACGACCAAGATGAGCTTTCAACTGAAAACTTTCCCGACGAAGATTTTGTCACCGCTCTCCCAAGGGCCGAGGTTGTACCTGAGGGTGACAAAACAGCCAACTACTTCGCCCAAGAGATCGCTTGGCACCATAGCGATAGCGATAGTGTCTCGTACGACGGCGTTGGTACTCATAGCACTGACACAAGGTTTTCAAGTAACCAGAAAAGTTCGATTCCTTGGGCTCGAAGGTCACGAAATTCAGTTGGTTGCGATGGTGTCGAACCCTCAGGTTCAGGACCCAGTTCCCAGGCATCATGCAGCCCACATAAAAAATGTTGATTCTCGTGGAGCCCCAATCAGCCGGTTATATCTGGTTCATTACGGGATGCTTCTAATATTTATCTTATCTTTCTTGTTTTTTAAGGTATAAATCTTATGCTCTTTAGAGGTCGATGGACTGATGGGGTTTATCACTATGTTTTGATCTTGTGCTCCTTCTAATTAATGGTGTTTTGTCATTGTGTGCACTAGTTTCCGAAATAGTCGGCTTTAATTAGTTATTAGCAAAGTTCAAAAGTTGGCGATTTTATTCGGTGGCATGTATTTAAAAGACAGGCCGTCCTTGTTCAGCTCCGTTGTATTCTAATATTGTGTTCTGCGTATTAATAATTTTTTTACGAAGTGAATATACCATAGTATAATTCCAGAATATAGTAAAATTACCGATAGGTTCAGTAAAAATATTGTGAGGAAGTGTTCAATATCATCAAGTGAGCTATATTTTGAAATAGGATGTGTCTAGAATGTGGAACCGGGATCATGAAGTGAAGAACCGGGTAGTTAGACCGGGTTTTAGCGTGAAAAAGTAAGTCTGTACAGAAAAACCGGGTTCAGGGTTGTTGGAGGATAACCGTCAGTTGTGACGAGTTTGTTACAGTTTTGTGACGGAATAAACCGTCACATTTGTCCGGTAGCAGCAGTCGTCTTCAATCAGTTAGAACTTCTTGGTTGGTTACATTCGAGCTACAAGACCTATATCATTGGAAAGCTCTCTTCCTGGAGAACAACACTACGTCGAGCAATTTCCAGTTTTCATAGATTACAGAGAGAATTTGAGAGATATAGTTTTCTGCCCTAATTTTGTTCCAGAATTGGGCATATTCGTTTCAGAGTGTAATTTCTGTAATTGATTGGATATCTTAGTGAATTGAGGTGTGCCTTGCCTCCGTGGATGTAGTTCATCTTGAACGAACCACGTAAATTGATTGTGTGATTCATTTTATTTTCAGTTCTGCGCGAAGCTTACTTCGGTCACAACTCTGGCCGAACAGTCGTGTGTTTTTCAGAAGTTTCATTTTCGAACTCGTTCCAGCTTCTTAGTGTTGTGTGATTAGGAGTTGATTTGTCTAACAAGTGGCGCCGTCTGTGGGAATCAACTTGCACAGTTTGAAGAAGAGGAGGAATGGCTGGTATGAAGATGGATTTTGAGAAGTTTACTGGAAGAAATGACTTCACATTGTGGAAGATCAAGATGAACGCAATCCTGGTTCACAATGGCCTTGATCTTGCACTGTTACCTCTGGAATCATGGGAAGAAACAGAGAAACCTAAGTTTGCATCAGTGGATAAGAAGGCCCTAAGTCTTATCTTCTTGTGTTTAGGTGATAAACCGTTGAGGGAGGTTTCAAGATGCAAGAGTTCCTTAGAAGCATGGAGGAGATTGGAAGAACTGTATCAATCCAAGTCAGTATCTAACAAACTGTTCCTGAAGCAGAAGATGTTAGCCTTCAAAATCACAGAAGACAAGGTAATATCTGATCAACTTGATGAGTTCATTAAGATGATTGAAGAATTGGAAGATCTGGATGTGAAACTGGAGGAGGATGACAAGGCATTGATGGTATTAAATATTCTTCCAAAATCCATGGAAAGCTTTAAGGATGCCTTGATGTATGGGAGGGATGAGCAGCTGTCCTATGATGGAATAGTGAAGGCTCTGAGATCAAAATGCTTCCAGACTCAAGGAGACAAAGGCATGGTGCAATCTGGAGAAGGTTTGAATGTTAAATTCAAGAAACCGTGGCAAGGCAAGAAGGGTCAGAATGCTAAGGATCCAAAGTCAGGGGACTCAAATCCTAAGAAGGGGAATGACTGGGTTGAAAAGAGGAAATGCTTCAAGTGTAAACAGCCAAGTCACCTGAAGAAGGATTGTCCTAAGAAGAATAAGAAAGCTGGAAATCAAGGGGCAGAAGCTGCTGCCATTGATCATCAACAAGACCCTCCAGAAGTATTAAATGTTACTGATTCAAGAATGGTGAAGGAATGGGTCCTGGACACAGGGTGTTCTTTTCATATGTGTCCTCATCAGTCATGGTTCAATGAACTGAAGAAAGAAGATGGTGGAAATGTTCTCCTGGGGAATGACCAATCATGCAAGGTCAAAGGGGTTGGATCAGTGAGCATAAGAATGTTTGATGGAGTGATCAGAATCATCTCAAATGTTAGGTATGTTCCTGGCCTTAAAAGGAATCTTCTATCTCTGGGCTCATTGGTAACCAGTGGATGTCAGTTTAGCTCAGTAGAGGGATTCTTGCATATCACAAAACATGGAAAAATGGTGATAAAAGGAAGACAGCATAATGGACTATTTATACTGATTGGTTCACCTATTGTTGGAAGTGTAGATGTGGTCCTGAACAATACTGAGATTGCTAAATGGCATAAGAGACTTGGACACATAGGAGAAAAAGGACTGAAGGAATTGGCAAGGAGTGGAGTAATTGGAAATCTGGGAAATCAAGAACTGGAGTTCTGTGATCAGTGTGCTCTGGGCAAATCCAAGAAGTTGCCCTATGGAAAGGGAGTTCATACAACTCAAGAACCATTGGATTATGTTCACTCTGACATATGGGGCCCTGCAAGAACAGAATCCCATGGTGGTGCCAGATATTTCATGTCCCTGATTGATGATTACAGCAGAAAGGTATGGATCATGTTGCTGAAGAACAAGAGTGATGCCTTTCATAAGTTCAAAACATGGTTGATCCAACTGGAAAATGTCAAAGGGAAGAAGCTGAAGCACTTGAGGACTGATAATGGACTGGAGTACCTCTCTACAGAGTTTACAAACTTCTGTGAAGAAAGAGGAATCAAGAGACACAGGACTGTGCCAATGAATCCTCAACAGAATGGAGTTGCAGAAAGGTTTAACAGGACTCTCCTTGAAAGAGTGAGGTGTATGCTGTTGGATGCTGGGTTGCCAAAGGTGTTTTGGGGAGAAACCATTGCTACAGCATGCTATCTTATTAACAAGTCACCCTCATCAGTGATTGGGTTCAAAACACCTGAAGAGGTGTGGAGTGGACAGAAACCAAGTTATGAAGGATTAAGGGTGTTTGGGTGTCTTGCTTATGCCCACATCAAGCAAGACAAATTAGATGCAAGGGCTCTCAGATGTGTGTTTCTTGGATATCCGGATGGGATTAAGGGTTACAGATTGTGGTGCCTGGAACAAGGAAATCAGAAGATAATCACAAGTAGAGATGTGAAGTTTAATGAGAATGTGATGGCCTATACTTCTACAGGCTCTAAGGAAGAATTTGATGCTGCAAAAGAAGCAGAGGAGATATCAATTCAGGTGGAGCAACCTGCAGAAGATAATCACACACCTCAACCACAAGCAGATTTACAAGATAATGATTCATCATCTGAAGAAGAGGCACAAACTGGACCTGTACAAAATATCAGGGAATATAGCATTGGAAGAGATAGGCCTAGAAGAACAATCAACAGACCTGATTTCTATGGCCACGCAGGGAGTGTATATTATGCCTTAAGTGTTGCTGAAGACCTGGAATCACAAGAGCCTAGCAGCTTTCAAGAAGCACTGGATTGTGAAGAAGGTGAACACTGGATACAGGCAATGACTGAAGAAATGGAGTCTCTGGAAAAGAATAAGACCTGGGTACTGGTGGAAAAACCAAAAGGTCAGAAACTGGTAAGCTCCAAGTGGATATACAAGAAGAAACTTGAAACTGCAGGGTCCAAACAGGTGAGGTTTAAAGCAAGGTTGGTAGCCAGGGGCTTTACACAAAGAGAAGGAATTGATTACAATGAGGTCTTCTCTCCTGTAGTAAAGCACTGCTCAATCAGGTTGCTTTTATCAAAAGTCACACAGGAGGATATGGAACTACAGCAACTGGATGTAAAGACAGCTTTCTTACATGGAGAACTCAATGAGGAAATATATATGAAACAGCCAGAAGGCTTTGTTGTTCCTGGGAAAGAAGACAAAGTATGTTTACTGAAGAAGTCACTATATGGACTTAAACAAAGTCCTAGACAATGGAACAAGAGGTTCAATGACTTCATGATCAGTGCTGGCTTTGTAAGAAGCCTTTATGATAGTTGTGTTTACTTCAACAAAGTTTCAAAGCAAGATAAAGTTTTTCTTCTATTGTATGTGGATGACATGCTAATTGCCAGCAGAAACAAGGAGAGAGTACAATGGTTGAAGGATAGACTCAATGCTGAGTTTGACATGAAGGATCTGGGAGAAGCTAAGAAGATATTGGGAATGAACATTCTAAGAGACAGAGAAGCTGGAGTACTTTGGTTATCTCAGAGACAATACCTACAGAAAGTATTGGAGAGGTTTCATATGCATGAAGCCAAACCTCTCTCCACTCCAGTTAATCTACAGAAGAAACTTTCCAAAGAACAATGCCCAAATACTGAAGAGGAGATCATACAGATGAGCAATATCCCCTATGCAAGTGGAGTTGGAAGTCTTATGTATGGAATGATCTGTAGCAGGCCTGACTTGGCATATGCTGTATCTTTGGTAAGCAGGTTCATGTCAAATCCAGGAGTTGAACACTGGGAAGCTTTGAAACATGTGATGAGGTATCTAAAAGGATCAGTGAACATGTCACTGAAATTTGAGAAGAAAGCAGATGGTAGTACTGTTGCATTGGAGGGGTTTGCTGACTCTGATTTTGCAGCAAACGTGGACACAAGGAAGTCAATTTCTGGATTTGTGTTTACCTTATATGGGACAGCCATCAGCTGGAGGAGTGCACAACAATCTGTTGTGGCACTATCAACTACAGAAGCAGAATATATCTCTTTAACTGAAGCTATCAAGGAGTCAATCTGGTTGAAAGGGGTGTTGAGAGATTTGGATATCAAGCAAAAGTGTGTGGTAATCTACTGTGATAATCAAAGTGCTTTACACCTTGTGAAACACCAAGCATTTCATGAAAGGTCAAAACACATTGATGTGAGGTTACATTTTGCTAGAGATGTCATAGATTCTGGGTCTGTGGAGGTGAAGAAGGTGCATACTTTGCATAATCCTGCTGATTTTCTTACAAAGGGTGTACCTGGAAACAAAGTGGAGCATTGCTCGAGCTTGCTGCAGCTTGAGCAGTGTCATGAAGAGCAGTAACAGATAAGCAGTGAAGAGGCAGGATGAGGTATACTTGATTCATTGAGGTGGAGATTTGTGAGGAAGTGTTCAATATCATCAAGTGAGCTATATTTTGAAATAGGATGTGTCTAGAATGTGGAACCGGGATCATGAAGTGAAGAACCGGGTAGTTAGACCGGGTTTTAGCGTGAAAAAGTAAGTCTGTACAGAAAAACTGGGTTCAGGGTTGTTGGAGGATAACCGTCAGTTGTGACGAGTTTGTTACAGTTTTGTGACGGAATAAACCGTCACATTTGTCCGGTAGCAGCAGTCGTCTTCAATCAGTTAGAACTTCTTGGTTGGTTACATTCGAGCTACAAGACCTATATCATTGGAAAGCTCTCTTCCTGGAGAACAACACTACGTCGAGCAATTTCCAGTTTTCATAGATTACAGAGAGAATTTGAGAGATATAGTTTTCTGCCGTAATTTTGTTCCAGAATTGGGCATATTCATTTCAGAGTGTAATTTCTGTAATTGATTGGATATCTTAGTGAATTGAGGTGTGCCTTGCCTCCGTGGATGTAGTTCATCTTGAACGAACCACGTAAATTGATTGTGTGATTCATTTTATTTTCAGTTCTGCGCGAAGCTTACTTCGGTCACAACTCTGGCCGAACAGTCGTGTGTTTTTCAGAAGTTTCATTTTCGAACTCGTTCCAGCTTCTTAGTGTTGTGTGATTAGGAGTTGATTTGTCTAACAAATATCAAGGGAAAGACTACTTCCTTTTTTTCAACGAAATCCGAATTTTTTAACATTACGTGCAATCATTGTGTGGGTTTGAGCTACGTTGCGACCCTTCGCATCGCGGCCATGCATAATTGAAAACCTACCGCATTGGGTTTACTAATTGTGCCCATTACAAACTTGGAGATTGATAAATTAATGGGGTGTTCAATGTACCGGAAATTCAATATTTAGGTGGTTGTCGAACGAGTATGCCAAAAAACCAATAAGATATATTACCTCCACGAAACAACAGCTTTATGGGAATATCGTTTAGAATTTAAAGAGAAAGATGGAAATACTAATCATTCGAGAATTTTTTACCTACACGTAGGGGTAATGCCCCTACGACACGTAGGCAGAAAACTAAATTTTACAATTTTTTGGCCTACGTGTCATGCTTCCAGTGTTGTGGATACATTACCCCTACGAGTAGGTAAGAATTACCCAGTTATATCCTACCATATCCGATCAGTGGCAAAATTAAAATTATTACTACATTATTGGGTTAATAGTTACTCATATTGCATCTTTCCGACGAGTTGAATGGTCTTACAAAAGATTGCAGTGAGATGTTGCCAGAAATTACAGTACATAATATACGCAAATCTGAATTGGGAATCCACATAATATAATCTCTTGTTTGGTCAAAAACGTTATCGTAGTGTAACTATTATCTCTACTTTCACGTGATTACTGCATGGTCACATGCAAACATAGTGAAATGAAGTAAAAGACGTATTATTCCAAAGTGGTGAAGCCTGTCAGAAAGCACAGACTCATACCTGTAATATGGAATATATATTCCTCCAATTGCAACTCACCTGGCAACTCTTGCGCTACACACTCACAACTATCAGATATTTTCCCCCTCCCCCTCTTCCCCCCCCCCCCCCTCCCCCCACCCCATTGTTAGTGATGTCCTCTTCGCATACCTCTCTGCCTCCAACACTTTCCGGACTCGCTCAATACTCGATATTCTACACCGAGGCATGGACTAAGGAGATCGATACTCGCTTCACCGAGCTTCTACATGGTGAGAAGGCTAATGGATCTTTTGATCCTAACCGAAAAAATTCGGTGAGTCTTCGACGTATTATGAAGGCATTAAATACGGAGTTTGGCGGAACCTTCGACTTCACTTTCTTGACAGATCGGGTTAAGAAGCTGCAGAAACGGTACAAAACTTTCTACTATATCACAAAGTACCGTGGGGTTACCTTCAACCTTGAAACACAGAAGATCGAGTGTGACGCAGATTTGTGGACCGAGATTTGCAAGGTAAGTAACTTTGTTAAGTTATATATGTATGTATATAATTCTACCAGACGTTCAGCTACTGAACGTACGTAATGGTCGATTCTAGTAAACAAAATTTACATATTAATTAAACCTTGTAGAACCGGAATTTGGCGATGGCGTATGCTACTCAAGGTGAAGCTGAATACGACAACTTACGATACATCTTCAAACAAGAAGACAACTCAGTAGGGTGGTTCCGATTGGAAGACATCGTCCAAATATCAAGCGAGTTTTCGGACCTTAGCATTCCAAATTGGGTTCGTTTCCCAAGAGTAATGTGTGAGGGGTCTTCTAAGTCTTCATTTTGGCATTATGAGGCTGGCAATGGTTTAGGCAGCTCAGGTATGATCATATCTGACAACACTCCCACACACAGTAATTCAGTGTCCGTACTCGTGAACGAGCCATCTGAGCGGGAAGTGAATTCAGCCAAGCAAGTGATTGATGAAGAAAAGGAGGAGGGTGCCACAAAGAAACTAAAAGTAGAGTGAATAAGAACGGGGGATGGATGTATTAAATTCCCTTTTTATCGTAGGGGGATTGTAGTTTTTAACCCTTCAAAGTGTTCTTTGTTAGGCTTCTATGTTTGCATCTTAGTTTTTACATTATTTAAGTTTGTATCAAGGATATACTCATGTTATGTCCAACGGTTGTATTAGTCTCAAGTTTGTTGTATTCCTTGATTTGGTCTAGAGGATACTAGTGGCTTCTCTGTAGGCAATACAACTGAAGTATGATGTTTGTAACAAGTATGCACTTCACTTCGTTTTTCAAAATGATTTAATGGGGGTTTGTTAAATTAAGATACAACATAGGTGTTGTTTGATTTCACAGTATATTACCCAAAAAATGCGTATAAAATAAAAGGCGTCATTGAGGAAGGTTTGTGAACTGCTTGGGGCGTAAAATTTCCAATTGGGATTATCACGACCATGTCCTACGAAATGCTCATTTGTTTAAATTAATGCTCTAACGATATTGACCAGTCTCGTGAAGTGATACTGTTGATTGGCTAGGCATAATTTGTTATGGAAGTGTTCATTTTACAAAAAATGAACAAAATAAATGTGCTTTAGGAACAATGCATATGGAACACAAATTTATGGTTTTGAATGTACCCTAAACTAAAATACACTCCTGAATCACTAAGAAAAAATAAAAATTGGATTCATATGTAGATGGAGTGCGCAAACACACACACCTCGACATTGACAATCCACCCAAAATGAACCTTGTAGATACTAAGGAATGGCACAAGCACGAGAGTGGACGATTTTTTAGAGATCTGCCTAAACACCTCCAAACTTACTATTATTAAATCACACACATGCATATAGAGGGAAGTCCGAATAATTCAAAAGGCATAGCACATAAGTTTTCAGTTATATTTACATACTACCGGCGGTACGAAAACGCCTACTAATTCAAAGTCAATGGCCAAATATTGGGAACCACCACAGGACCGTGAACTCAGACATCAGTAAACAGTACAAAAGTAAATTTCAGTTTGAACGGTCGTATCCGTTTTAGACGGCAAAAACAACAAGAAATGCACAATTAGGATGACATTCAAATCCGACCAGAAAGTTTCATACGAGCCCACTCCTCCTTGGCATCATCGGGCAAGCCAGAGAAAATCTCCAGGTCTTCAGTGGATTGTCCAAGCAGTTTAGTAGCATGGAGTTTTTCTTGCAGGGTCAAACCTGCAATCTTATCGACAAAGATGAATACCTGTTTACGGGCATTACCGAGATCGAAATCATACCTGATACGTTCAGCAATATCTTTCAAACGTTGAGAAGCATCAACGCAAAACTTCCCCACATCTCAGCTAGTGCGTCAGTCTGATCAGAAACCTTCCTTTTGCGTCCCGCCAGTTTCTTGATCACAGTTGTGCTAGAACTGGGCTTGTCGGGCGTTAGGGTTGGGTCGTTCTCACCAGTCCAGCCCTCAAACATACCCTGCAACGCATTAGCAGTGTCCTGTTGCATTTCAGCTGGAGCAGGAGCATTGACAGATGGCGCTGCCGATGCATCCCCACTATCTTTGGCACCAGTTCCATTTGCTCGGTCCTTTCCAAATATTTTGCACCATGCCTCATAGTACGGCCATGTTTTGTGGCGCATCAGACGTGAATTGGGGTCCACCTTATGAATTAGGGTCCACCTTAAAAAATATAAATTAAGTATTGGGTAAGTCGTAGAGTAATATATCAGGGGGATTAATATAGCTTACAAGAGAGGCAGAGAAAAATAGTTTTTAGGTCATTTAAGTGGAGGGTACATTGCCAGACCACAAAAAAAAAAAAAAAGGAAAACGGTGAATAAGTGTACACGAAATACCTTAACGTGCGCTTCCCAAGCTTCATCGGTCGCTTCGATCATCTTTGTCATATGGTCCATGCCAATACCAGTCTTCGCCATCATTGAGGATAAACTGCCATAATTTTTTTTCCAAGTATGCACACGAAAATTGATGTGCGGAATAGCTTTAATATTCGTCTTGGGAAACGTCTTGAGCATCATGCCTTCTAGAACCTGTAGGTAACCCGGGCGAAAGCTGTTATCAGATTTCCAGCCTCGGCTACGATTTCTTTCATGCTTGCAATGAGGACATCTTCCTCCATCGTACTCCAACCTCGACGACCCTTGTCGACACG
This sequence comes from Ajuga chamaepitys, assembly GCA_958295605.1. Classification (NCBI taxonomy): domain Eukaryota; kingdom Viridiplantae; phylum Streptophyta; class Magnoliopsida; order Lamiales; family Lamiaceae; genus Ajuga; species Ajuga chamaepitys. Next base: position 7,903,648 of record OY282500.1, on the reverse strand, counting down.
TAACACTTGCGGACGCTGGAAACCGCTGGAATTCTGAGACATGGTGATCTGCAGTAGTACGGTTAGCATAACAAGTCACAATGTATTATACATTATCTATACATCCAAGAATAACAACAATGTGATGAGCCATAGGAAAATCACATGTACAAGAACACAACACTACTCCATTTAGGACATAGCAAATTAATTGTTATCCAATTGATAATAAAAATGTAATGGAAAACATTAAAAATGCGATTAAATTAAAATAAACAACACACATGTACTTATAGTTACTCTACTGACGTAAATTTAACAAAGGCATTTAAATTGCACAGATTAACGTTCGGCGAAGATGATGTAGATTCAAACCAAAAGGGATGCAGTAGGAAATTAAACATGCATTAGCTACAAATTACATATTGTTTGACATGTCACACTTACAAAACAGAATAATATTTTACATAACCAAATGCAATTATCTGTTAATAAAACAAAATAAGCACAACCACCAACGTTCTTTTCAATTCTAGAGCCCCTTCCACTCCGCATACATGCGATTCGCCAAGTCATCGCGGTACGTGTTCCAAGCTTGAGTTGATTCAACTGAATCGATGAGTTCAACAGCCTCTTCATTGTCGTGATCCAAATTAACGTCATCGAGAGAGTCAAGGAGTGGGTCATTAGGCATGAAGACACGAATGAAGTTGTGTAGAAGGGCGCATGCCATAATCAAACGGTTCTGGATTGTGATTGGGTAGTACGTAGGGATCTTATACAAGCCCAACGTTTTTCAAGACACCAAAGGAGCGTTCAATTACGTTCCTTACCCCCGAATGGTTTAAGTTAAAAAACTCCTGGTAGTTTTGAGGAGACGAAGGTCCGCTGGCCCAATCATCTAAATGGTAGCGGACGGACTTGTATGGTGTCAAGAAGCCCTCGCAGTTCATGTAACCGTTATCACATAAGTAAAAATTACCTGACAATGATAAGATCGTTTGAGTAGAATGCATCATTCCTTGGAAAAACACTAAAATGCGAAATATTACTAACATAGGTTTGGGAAATTGCTTATGACCCAGTGGGTTGCTTTCTTACTCGAGACTATTACCTTGTGGAACTTGCGGGCCATTAGGTCGGTTTATCGCATCTCACAAAATCCTACAGTCAGCAGCTGACCCCTCCCAGCCGGTCAACATATATGTGAATTTCAAATCCTTATCGCAAGCCGCAAGAACGTTAACAGCCATTGTACCCTTACGTGTTCTATACCTTGGTTTATTGCTTTCAGGAACCGTGACCTCTACGTAGGTCCCGTCTAAGGCTCCTATGCAGCCCTAAAAAAAGGGTAAATTATTGTCAATCAGTCATCTAGCCCATTACTCTACTATTTGGCTGCTTATTAGACACTTTGAAATAAAAGAGGAATGATAATTACCTTGAACCACTTCCACCTACAATGTGTGCAGGTTTCGTCGATGGGTACCAGTTTTGATAAGAGAATTGGATGTAATTTTAAAATGATGTCTAACACGGAGTGAACATACACGCTCAGTGTATGCATGCTATGTTTGAAATCAAAGCGGACACATCGAAGCTTAGTATGATGAGCAAGGATGGTGAGGAAGAGAGAGACTTTTTCGCATAGGGATACGTATTTTCCATTAGTCAAACCCCCGGCATGATGTAGGAGGAAGCAAAGCCTAGAGAAAGTGTCTTGGTTGATCCTAAGTTTGACAAAACAATCTTCATCATTTTTGCCTACTAAGGAGTTTAGGTACAACGCTCTTGTTGGTATCATGTCAGCCATTCTATACCTAATAACCCTGTCATGAGACATGCGAGTAAGGCGTCAACGGGATTGGCTTTTAACACCAAGAATGTTAAAAATGAACGCTATCTGTAGTATAAACTCCTCGAGGAAAAGCTGGATCTCAAATTTCCGCTTACGCAAGCGGGCCATTGGCACTTCTGTATGGACAAAACAATAGGCAGAAAAAGAGGGAAGTAAACACTAACGGGTTACCCAAGGCATACTGCACTCAGGAGAAAAACAAATGAATTGTTGGGATATTGAGATTTGGTTGATTGAAGCTCGCACACACCATACAATAACACATACTACAGGCAGTTAAATTCAATGGATGTGTTTTTTTAAACCCCAAAAAAAAAAAAAAAAAAAAAAAACTTTCCAAGTAATTATAAAGTACATAGTTGTTCGAGAATAATACCGTAGACCAAAAATTCACAGAAGGGATTGGTAGTTTAAGGAATCATTCTGGTTCATTAGCATACACATATAGTTACTTGATAGCCTAGTGCAACACATAAGACACAAAAGCCAAAAGATTTGTTTTGAAACGTAGGCTGTAATCTACTCACTTACCTACAAGCACATGCTCACCCATAAAATATCTGAATTAATTTTAGTTTCAAACATCAACACATTATGTGAAAGAGGACGGAGAATGACGATGAAAACCACAAAAAAAAAAAAAATTATGAAATCTAACAACTGTATTTTATCATGAATTTAATGAACAAATATCTTCGCAAGCTAACATTTACCTGACTGGAACTCTTTTTTATTGGGACGACGAGGAGATTACCGAATCGTTGCGCGAATCCATCATAACATACAACACCAAAAAAAGACAAGGGGATTTGGGGGTTAGATCTAAGAACTCATCGCTGAACCAAAAAAAGGGGAAGATCTGAAGTCTAAATACTGTAATACGATGTTCAATAAACTTGGAAAGTTGTATATAGAGGAAGACATTGGCAAGAAACTCAACGTAAAGGGCGGTCTGAATCTTACGATCAGAATTCTTCGCCAACGACGACCCCAGCTATAGCTCGCTCCTGGAACTCTTGCTCCCCAAATCTCCTAGTGCGGCGCTGAATGAATGAATAACCTAGGGTTGCAGCTCGTAATGTTGTGAAAAGCGGGGAAAATAAATCACAAGGACATGTAAGTCATCTCGTCTGACGTGGCAGGGTGGGATATGATGAAGGGATAAGGAGTGTCAACGTAACTTGCCCAAAGAGGTGGGTTCTAGTATACCAGGTTTATGGGTTTGTTAATGCGGGCCGAGCGTTAATTAAAAAAAAATGGAAAAGTTTGTACCAAACAACAGTATCGGCGGGTTACTTAATACAACCTGCCTAAAACCATTAACCAAACCATCCCTTAGTATAAATGGATCCTAAAGAAGAAGTATAAGGTTGATGGTTCAATAGATAAGTATAAAGCTTGTTTGGTAGCCAAAGGCTTTAAACAGAAAGAAGGTGATGACTTCTTTGATACCTACTCCCATATGACCAGGATTACTTCCATTCGAGTGCTTCTCTCGATTGCTGCAATACGCAATCTTGAGATTCATTAAATGGATGTGAAAACTTTGTTCTTAAATAAAGATTTGGAAGAGGAGATCTATATGAATCAACCTGAAGGGTTTGTAGTATCTGGACAAGAAAAGAAGGTATGCAGACTAGTTAGGTCTTTATATGGTCTCAAACAAGCGCCAAAACAGTGGCACTTGAAATTTGACACCACCATGTTGTCAAATGGTTTCAGAAATAACGAATGTGGCAAGTGTGTGTACGTAAAAGGTACATCAAAAGCATTTATCATAGTATGTCTATACGTAGACGATATGTTAATCATGGGCAGTACCCATGAGATTATAATGGAAACAAAAAGGATGTTAAAGAAACTTAGACATGAAAGATATGGGCTTGCCTGATGTGATTTTAGGAATCAAGATTATTAGGACATCTAAGGGAATTGTTCTGACTCAATCTCACTATGTGGAGAAAGTACTCAAAAAATTCAACGCTTATGATAATCCACCTACCAAGACACCATTGGAACTTAATGTTCATCAAAAGAAGAACATAGGTGAACCTGTAGCTCAAGTTGAATATGCAAAAGTGATAGGAAGTCTGATGTACATAACAAATCGTACTATATCGGATCTTGCATGTTTTGTAAACAAAATGAGCAAGTTTACAAGCAATCCAAGTCAAGAACATTGGAAAGCTTTGACTAGGATTCTGAGATAATTAAAGTATACTCTAAATCATGGGCTACACTATACTAGATATCCTCCTGTACTTGAAGGGTACAGTGATGCAAATTGGATTTCTGACACGAATGATTCATTCTCCACGAATGGATATGTTTTCACGATTGGAGGTGGAGCAGTCTCGTGGAAATCAACTAAACAAACTTGTATAGCCCGATCCACCATGGAATCAGGATTCATCGCTTTGGATAAAGTTGGTGAAGAAGTTTAATGGCTTCGTAATTTCTTAGAAGATATTCCATGTTGGAGTAAGCCAGTGCCATCAGTTATGGTTCATTGTGATTGTCAAGACACGATTACTAGGGCACCAAATAACATGTATAATGGTAAGTCAAGGCACATAAATTAGAGAATGATCAAAACAAACACCCAACCATGATGAGTAGAGATCCTACAAACTTGGTTCAATGGAAAAACTAAGTTTTGAAAGTTCCGAAGAAGCACTTCGAAGACTATGTCTTAAAATTCCTCCCCTAGAACGCAAGATAAGTGCGTAAGACCTGTAACGGTGGTAGAGGATAAGTCCTATGACTTTTAATGACTCCTAAATACCTCGAGAAAGGTAGAGTAGTACAGAATACTCGATAAAGGAGTCACCTATATAAGTGAGAAGTAAAGGGTCGCTTCAAATGAAACACTTATGTATCCAAAGTGGGTCCATGGCCGAAACGAACAAAAACGTGAGAACAAGTATGTTTTGATCAGCATGGTGCAAACACTGTTGATTAGGTGCACACTAAGGGGTAGTGGTTCAAGGATTTAAATCTACCAAGCCACCGGTGCATCCGATGGTGTGTTGTTATGGAAGATTCAAAGCCACAAACTACCTATCATTAGGCTATGCTGGTAAAGGAGTCTGAACTGAAAACAGTATTCATGCATGCATTAATTTTTACTCATGCGGGGGTTTGTTGGATAATTTTATAATTAAAGTGTGTAAGTTGTCACTTTAATTAAATAATTAAGGGTGGAAAATTTAATTTTGTAGGAATTAAACTCTACACGATTAATCTATGTGTGGGGAAGATAATCGTAGGATTTTAAATTTCTCAAAAGCGATTTTTGGTGAGTGATTTATCAATTCATAAAGTGAGTCACTTAATTATGTGTTAATATAGGATGAGAGACTAAATACATTTAATATCCCACATCCCATATTGAAACTTGAACTTCTTAATTACAACTACAAATATAAGAGCACATCATTAAAGCATATCAAGTATGCTTGTGAGGGAGTCCTCTTGGAAGCCCACACGGGCTCGGCACGGCCACGCCTTGGGCTTGGGCCTTGGTACTTGGTCCTTGGGAAGGTCCTTGGGAAGGCCTCAACCGCGGCCCATGGGCTTTGGGCCTTAGGCTGCTAGTTATCTTTTTGGGCTTGTCGGATGAAATCAGAAGCCCAAACAATTGGGCTTAAGGATGGGTTTGAATTTCAAATTCAAACATGTAACATTCATATTAAACAACCAGTAATGTGCTGAGTGAAGGAGTAATCAAGTGAGTTGTTACTCAGCCCCTAACAACCAATATAATGGCTGAATAATGACATTTAAAATTGTTGTCTCGGGCCTATAATAAGGTTGTCTCCTGCATAAATACATACAACAATTTTTAACCTAAAATCACATTCTGAGCATCTCAAATAATTATAGCATTCCGATTTAGACGAACATTACTTAGTTCGTTGGTATCTTTTGTGATAGTGATGCTACTTCAGAAAAGGAGGAAGTCGTTTTATCATTGGAGTCAAATACTTCAATCCGTGAGCACTATCCAGGAAGTATTTCGTCTTAAGGAGAGTGTTCAACACGACTCGACTTACTGTTCCAGTTTCTCCTTTTCCTGAAATTCATTTTCCATATTGTTTATAACAATACTGTCAAGTGAGCACAAGTGGTCAAACATGATGAGACGTGTTCGATTAGAGCAGGCCGAACGTAATGAGCGTGTTCAATCGACGAAGCCAAAACATGATGAGCCTCGTCCGTTGGCTCTTTCATGAACCCAATTGTTGTTGATTAATTTCCAGCAATGTTAGGGTAGGAGTTTGCTGCCGTCCTACAATTTAATTCTTAAATTTGGAAGATCCATATTAGACAATAGCTCAATTTCAGTTTGTGTGCTCTTACGAGGTATTTTGCCTTTACCTGAAACACCGGATGAGAAAAAAAAAAAACCCCTCTCACTTAGGGTTGCTTCTCCCACAGCTTGGAGATATTTCTTCCTCAAGTTTAGGAATCTGGAGATCGACGTATCTCAGCAGGAATTTAACTCAAGCACGACGCAATTACAAGTAATACCCTCACTCGCTCAGTTTTTCTAGGATTTTGCCGCAATCGATTAACCCTCAACTGGTTAACATGTAACATTTAGGGATTTGTTGATTTTCGCTGTTTCTTGAAACTCAATTTCAGCTTCAGTCATTTTCATTTCCGTTTCAGTTGCTCTTCCTCACTCTCTTTGTGTGCTCTGCTGTGTTTATATACTTGACTGAAATTGTGATTTTTTGGTTTGAAATTTTCTCTATTTGTTATTTCGACCTGCTGCTGGTTCCCTTGCTGTGCTTCCTTTTCTCTGCTTAACAGGACCCAGATGGATAATACGGACCATCAAAGAGCAGAACTCTCAGAAGAAGAAGAGAAACCCTTAAACCTCTACGAAGGAGAGGCAGTCACTGCACCTTCATCCTCTCTTTGCATAGTGGCCTCGGTCTGGACGGGAAAAGCATTCAATGCTTTTGGTTTCCTCGAAGCTATGCGCAATGCTTGGAACCCGAAGCATGGCATGACAGCAAAAGAGATCAAGACAAACTTATTTGCGTTCAAATTCAACCGTAAAAGTGATATGGATAAAGTCTTTCTTCTTGCGCCGTGGACGTTTAAAAGTGACTTGATCGTCTTGAAGGAACTGGGATTAAACGAACAGCCTTCTTCAGTTAGATTTACAGAAACAGAATTATGGCTCCGCCTTTACGACCTTCCCATTTCAGCTCGCAACGAGAATCATATCCAAAAAATAGCACAAAGGGCGGGACGTTTCCTCGAAATAGATAAAGGTTCATTGGACGGAGTAGGGCGCAGCGTTCGAATAAAAATCATGATTGCTCTCAACAAACCACTGAAGAAGGGTACACATGTTCTGCTGTCAAAAGATCAAAACGTCTGGATTCCCTTCAAGTATGAAAAAATTCCCTCCTTCTGCTATGTTTGTGGACACTTAGGCCATATGAAACGCCAATGCGACGAAGTCGATAACTCTCCGGATATTCTCCAAATCCCAGATATCGAGCTCCCTTACGGGGAATGGATGAAAGCAACTCCGATTAAACAAGCCCAAGTTCGAGCAGAGGCCTATTCGAGCGCAAGAAACACGGATCATGTTCGGAAACCTCTATTTGGAAATATCTCCAAAACCAGGCCAAAAAGCCAAAATCAGCTTGATAATCTTACTACAACTCCTAGTTCGAAAGCGGTGGATCAAATAACAGACGTTCTGCAGCACGTGTCTGTCACAAAGTATGCTCCGGCAGCATTTGAGGTCACTGACCACACCCCACTACAGCAAGGAAAACTCAAAATTGAGCAATCCTGCAACCCCACAACCCAAAACCAAATTACGCCCAAATCGCATTCATACTCCCCTTCCTCGGTCCCAAACTACACCACTACCTTGAGCCTACCCGAACTAGCTGAAGACTATCACCAACGTCAAAACCATATCCGAGCTCCAGTCCCAACTAGTAAACAGGTCTGCCACCTCACGCCAAACTCCCACCTCTCCGCCAAACCATCAATTAACTGCTTAAGCTTAGAGAAATCTGACCTCCTCAAAGAGGAAAACCTTATCCCAACTCATATATTGCAAACCCTATGCAATGATTCCACCAAAACAAACTCTTCCAGAATCCAAACTCCACAACAGTATAACAAACCATCACTCCTCAACCCAAAGATTGAACCCCAAAGCTCATCCAAACCCACTATTACTAGGAGAAAGCCAAACATTCATAAAAGGATAAATTCACACAACCATCTACCAAACCTCAGCAGGAATATAACCGGGATCAAGAGACAAGCAGAAAATGAGGACCACATTCGGGGACCTAAACGATCCAGAGACGGGGAGTTTGAAGATATCGACGTATCGGCGGAGGCTGGATCCCAGCCCCGCCGGGACCAATGAGTCTTCTATCTTGGAACTGTCGCGGGCTTGGGAACCGAGCGACAGTCCGACAATTGGAAAAGATCCTGCATGAGGAAAATCCCGGTGTAGTTTTCCTCATGGAAACCAGACTTGATATACACCAAATGCAATCACTAAACTTTCGTCGTTTCCATTTTTCAGGTTGCCTCCCCATCGGATGCGAAGGCGATCGACACTCAAGAAAGGGTGGACTTTGCATCTTGTGGCAGAATCCATTCGATCTTCAAATTACTTCCTTCTCTACTCACCATATCTCAGCAAATGTCAACATGGAAGGGTACAATAAAATGTGGCATCTCTCGGGTATTTACGGCTGGCCAGATCACCACCTCCGATCTAATACTTGGGCTTTGCTTCATCGCATCGCTCCAGCTCAACCGACCCCATGGATCGCTTTCGGTGATTTCAACGAGATCCTTTGGTCATCAGAAAAACGAGGAGGTAACCGGAGAGCGACTTCTTTGATGAGAAATTTCCGAGAGGCCCTTTTGGACCTAAATCTAGAAGACCTGGGTTTCTATGGCTTTCCATTTACATGGACAAACAGACAGCAAGGAGGCGATAACATCCAATGTCGACTGGATAGATTCAATGCAACGCTAGAATGGAAGAGGGCCTTTCCATACTGTCGTGTACGACACCTGTTTCGACACCGGTCAGACCACGCCCCAATTATTGCAGATCTCCAGGCCAAAGTATGTAGCAGTCCAGGCTCAAATAGGAAGAAGCGAAAGAAAATTTTCAGATTTGAACAAGCTTGGCTTTCACATGACCAATGCATGGAGGTGGTCAAGCAGAGCTGGTCCAAGCAAAGAGGGGATTATCTATCAAAAATGCGGGCTGTCACGACACATTTAAAGGCATGGGACGCGGGAGTCTTTGGGAATGTTCGTACCAAGTTAGCCAGGTTGCGCACTAGACTGGAAACGCTACAGCAGCTCACACAGTCAAGTAATGTGATCTCGGAAACGCGAGAAGTTGAGGATCAGATTGATTCAATTGAGGGACAAGAAGAACTCATATGGGGACAGAGGTCTAGAGCCCTTTGGTTGAAGTCCGGTGACCGCAATACATGATTTTTTCACCAGAAGGCATCAAACCGGAAAAAGCGAAACACAGTGTCCCGTATGAAAGATCCGAACGGTCTGTGGATTGAGGATGAAGAACACATGGCTAAGCTTATGAGGGACTACTTTGTGGATCTCTTCTCATCGGAAGGGGTTTCAGACACAAATCAAGTCCTGGCAGCAGTACCCACAACGGTTAACGATCGCATGAATCAATCCTTGACAAGACCCTATACAGACCTCGAAATCCAGATTGCCCTGAAGCAAATGCACCCGATTAAGGCTCCCGGACCTGATGGTATGCCCCCCCTCTTTTACCAAAAATTCTGGAATGTCGTGGGGTCGGATGTCACTGATTCTTGTCTTCAAATTTTAAATAATGGATGTGATCCGGCTCACTTAAATCATACTTTTATTGTCTTAATCCCCAAGCTGAAATCCCCCGAAACCCCCAAGGACTTTCGCCCTATTAGTCTTTGCAATGTTATATTTCGCATTATCACAAAAGTCATTGCTAATAGGCTTAAGTCGCTTTTACCCAATGTCATTTCTCCGACCCAAAGTGCTTTCATTCCTAATAGACTGATAACTGATAACGCCCTTGTTGCCTTTGAAGTATTCCATCATATGCGCACCAAGAAACAGGGGAAGAAGGGCATATTATCGTTAAAACTGGATATGAGCAAAGCCTACGATAGGATTGAATGGGGTTTCCTCCGTTCTATCCTATTGAAAATGGGCTTTGCTCATAATTGGGTCGATCTGGTCATGAGATGTGTTACGTCTGTCTCATATTCGGTTCTGTTTAACGGGCACCCAACTGAGCCTTTCTCTCCAGGAAGAGGGCTCAGGCAGGGCGATCCCCTCTCACCTTATCTGTTTATATGTTGTGCAGAAGGCTTTACAGCTCTGATTCGCCAGGCTGGACAGACTAAGCGAATTCATGGAGTTCAAATCGCAAGAAATGCCCCATTTATCTCTCACCTTTTCTTTGCAGACGATAGCATCTTGTTTTTCAGGGCATCCAGAGAAGAATGTGATCAGATCCGTAATATTCTTCGTGTCTACCAAAATGCCTCGGGTCAGCGTATAAACTTGGACAAATCCGAGGTAATTGCTAGTGCGAATATATGTGAAAGGGAAAAAACCCGCTTCGCGGAGTTTCTTGGAGTCAAAGATACTACCAAGTTTGCAAGGTACTTGGGTCTACCTACGGTGATCGGGCGATCGAAGAAACAAATCTTCCAAGGAGTTGTCGACAGGGTGATCAGCCGGATGAAAAGCTGGAAGGAGAATTTCCTTACAAAAGCAGGCCGTGAAATTCTAATAAAAACTGTTTTGCAGGCTATCCCAACTTACACAATGAGTTGCTTCCTCTTCCCGGTAGGTACATGCAAAGAGATTGAACGAGCCATCTCACGTTTCTACTGGGGATCCACGGAAGGAAACCGGAAATACCATTGGTCCAGCTGGGAGAAGATGGCGAGATCAAAAAGGGACGGAGGTTTGGGTTTTCGAGAAATTTTCTTCTTTAATCTCGCTTTAATATCTAAACAGTACTGGCGCATCCTTTCATCCCCCAACTCCCTTATGACTAGACTTCTTAAGGCAAAATATTTCCCTAACACGTCTCTTGCAGTAGCACAGGTTGGACATAATCCTAGCTACTCCTGGCGTAGTATCATTCAGGCACGAAGCCTTGTCCAGATTGGTATGGCCTGGAGGGTTGGAAATGGCAGGAGCATAAATGCGAGACGGGACAACTGGATCGGACTAAATGATCCAGTACCGCCTTCGGGCAATGTCACAAACATTCCAACTAATGCTCTTGTTTCTGATTTTGTATTTCCAGATACGCGATGTTGGAACGAGGCGATGATCCGTGCAACTTTTGATTCCGATGATGCAATGAAGATTTTGGCTACACCGCTTAGCGAGCGGTGGCCTAGTGATCGACTTTTTTGGAAATTGACGGCAGACGGACACTTTAGTGTTAAAACAGCGTACCATCTTGCTGTAAAAATCTTCTCGAAACTTGGCCACGATCTCCCAACCTCAAGCAATCCCAACATGGCATGGTTATCGATGTGGAATCTGCCATTGATCCCGAAGATCAGACACTTCTTATGGAGAGCTTGCCTTGATGCATTGCCTACCCGAGCATCTCTAGTCCGAAGACATATGGGAACCGAAGCCCACTGCATACTTTGTGGCGAGGGTATCGAAACGGCCGAACACCTTTTCTTTGATTGTACAGCCATTCAGGATGCCTGGAGACTTAGTCCTTTCCGTCTGACGAAATCGCGAGAACCATTCCGAACGAGGCTATGGAACCTCTTTGATGCACTGCCGAGACTAGGATCCCAGCTCCTCTCATGCTTCCTGTGGCAAATCTGGTATGCTCGAAACAAATTTATCTTCGAAGGTCGAGCTCTCCAATGCCAAATGATAGTCCAGCTTGCCATTAAGCAACACCTCAACTTCAACGATGTGTTAATGGCAACTGATAGCCCTCCCACTGCAGCGGATGGCCCACATCCTGCTTCGACTCCCGTCAGATGGTCTGCGCCACCATGGAATCTACTTAAGCTGAATTTTGATGCAGCAGTCTTTGGTGATGGCACAATAGGGCTCGGCTTCCTTATCCGAGACAGTCTTGGCAACATAACCCTTGCGGGTACAAATCGTATACGAGCTCAAGGTGACTCCTTTCTTTTTGAAGCCTTAGCACTGCGATTTGCTTTAAACATGGCATTAGAAGCGGGGATCGATAATCTTATCATCGAGGGTGATAATAAATCACTTATGCAATGTTTGACGAGGCGCAAGGACAGATTGGATTATGTTGGTCTTATTTCTGACGACATCCTAGCACTAGCTGATAGGATTCATTGTCATGGCTTTATTTTCACTCCGCGTAGTGCTAACTCGGTAGCACATACCTTAGCACATTGTAAGGTCGCTACCGGTGTCTCAAAGGTTTGGGTTGATGATGTCCCACCTAACATTGTTGTACTCACACTTCGGGATGTAGGGCGTTTGCCTAATTGACCGTTTCAACGATATGGGATTTACTCAAAAAAAAAAAAAAAGAAACACCGGATGAGGAACGTTCAGAGATAATCCCTGATAACGAGAGAGCAATTTCTGACGACCAATTGAAGACACACCGAAGGATTAGGGGAAGAAAAGGAAGATTATGACATGTTCTTTTGATTGGAGGATAGAATTGGAAAACTAAGGGCTGCACAAAGTAAATTTTGTGATTAAAAAAAAATATAAGTGATGTGGATAAAATTTGCCTAAAAATAATAATTGACCAAAGTTAAATGAATATTTATGAAATTAAGCCAATAGAAAGTACTACCCTTATATTTCACCTAATGTTGCATCTATACTACCAGAAACAGTTGAGAGCTAGATACAACGACCAATCATCAATATCTACAAGTGCAAGAGAAAATTGCACATTCCTAATTAGAGAACCATAATATCCACGATTCAACGAGATATTACGCAATATATCTCAACCCACATACATCAAAAATAAAATAAAGAATATACTCCATCAGCCTTACAAGTACTGATCCATCATGTCATTTATCTGAATGAGATTCATAAAACTCACTGAGGCAAGGTGACATTACTTCTTGCTCCAAGAACTGCAACACTTGTTGCATTGATGGCCGCTCTTCTGGATTCGCATCTGTGCACCGTGCTGCTATCTCCACGATTACTTCTACCGTCTCTGCCTCAGCATCGCTGCACCTTTTATCGACCACATCCTCCAATCGGTTCTCTTTCAAAAGGGTGTTCATCTGAAATAAATGAAAGGCAGTTTCAAGAATTGGGAGATAAATATGTATGTTAAATAGCTTTTGATTGTTTGAAGTTTGAACATACCCAGCCAACGACATTTAATCCCCTCTTGACGAATGTTGGATCAGTGGGTCTCTTTCCGGTTACAAGTTCTAGTAATAGAACACCAAAGCTGTAAACATCGGATTTCTCAGTAGCTCTACCGCTCTGCAAGTACTCTGCAGTATGTTAAAAGAATTAGTTCAAAATGAAGCCTCAATTTAAATACATATTGTTCCAAACTCCATTTTCATCTTTCAATCCAAATGCAACCTTGGGATACATTTATTTTGCGTATGCGGGGTGACATACAAAATTGTGTGGGCCTCTATAGGTTAGTAGTCACTTGCATACTAAATTGTGGACTATTTCCACCTTGCAACATATTGATCCCCATCTCAAACTTCAATACTGACAATGCAAGAACTATTATGACATACAAAAACAAAATGAAAGTTTAAGGCATGTTTGTTATAGATTTGCCTGTTCAGATAGAGGACGGGTCAATCCAATCTTACGTTTGGCTAGGATTTAAAATTAGGATCCTTGGATACACTCAAATCCAAGCTTGTCCTACTCTCTTTCTAGCATAATGACTGCACTTTTCTTTTAAATCTTACTATATACCATCCTAGAACAAATACAGGATTTACACCATTATTTGGATTCACATGCCTTAGGATTTGCACACCCGGATTTACCATGCCCCACTCAATCCATAAACAAACATACCTTAAGATACAATTATCAAAACTTATTGTAACTAACGAATTCAACGGTGCTGTGTTTTAAACGTAAAGGAAGTGAAACAAGAATCTGATGCTGGTGTAACCCCAGCTGCAATCTAATTGAGATATATTTCAGAATTAAAAGCAGATGCCAGAAAGTGAAATAACATAAACAACGAATAACATATAGCCAACCAAATCATTATCAAATTATAGAAAGGCAATGTATACAAGAGCCTAAACAATGCAGAATTGAACCTGGAGCAAGATAGCCGAATGTGCCTGCAACAACAGTTGTTACATGAGCATCCTCATCGACCAACAATTTAGCAAGCCCAAAATCCGAAACATGAGGCTCTAGGTTTTCATCGAGCAGTATATTGCTAGATTTTATATCACGATGAACAATCTTCGGTGAGCAGTCATGGTGCAGGTAAGCCAATCCCCTAGCCGAACCAATAGCTATTCTTAGACGAGCATTCCAGTTCAGTAAACGCTCTTGTGCCAAATTTTCTGATCAAGAACCATAAACATACTTTCATATTCCACAAACCAAATAAAATAAGAAAAAAATCACTTCTTTATTGGATTTAAAAGAAGAAAAATACCATGCAACAAATAATCCAAGCTGCCCATGGCTAAATAATCATATATAAGAAGCCTTGCTGTAGGAAGCCGACAGTAGCCTCTTAGGTTTACAAGATTTATATGCTTGACACTACCCAAGATCTCGAGCTCCCTCTCAAATACTTGATCGGAACCTTCTCTTGTCTGATCGATCTTTTTGACAGCAAAAGTTCCACAATCATTCATAACCATTCTGTACACAGTGCCAAACCCCCCTGCCCCTACAACGTCTTCCTCCACAAGAGATTCAATCTTTTCCACAAGCTCGCAAGAAGGGTACGGAAGATCACCGTGGAAGGTGATCAGCTTGGCTCCTACCATTCAAAAAATTTATAAATAAAACAATAAGGAAAATATAATGCAGACAAAACAAAAAAAGGAAAAGGTATTATTCTGACTTGGTTCTTGATGAGTTTGTTTTTTCACTTCAGTGTATCTTTTGGCTGCCCTTTCTTTCTTCGTGAGCAAACAAATCCAGAGAAAGCCAAGAAGCAAAATAATACCAACGGCTAACATGGATACTGCACCAATTACTATTCCTTTGAGCAAGTGAGAGGATCGCTTATGCACTGCATAAGAATGCACAAGTTACTACTTTCATTGATATTTGAAGATGATGCAACCATGATAGATACTAAAACACTTTAGGCCTCATTTGCTTGTTAAAAAACATTGTAGATTAAGTTTTTGCTACAATCAATACCTGTTGCTCTATCACTTTCAGCATGAGGCAATACAGCAGGAAAGCCAAGTGAAGTTCGGCATGGCTTGTTCACTTGCTGCCCACATAGATCTAAATTACCAATAAACCTATATCGGCATAAGCATATAACTTCAGATTAGCCTCCAAATATTTGACATTACAAAAGGGAAGAGCAAAAACTGGAAGCTCAAACCATCGTGTAAACTGTAAACAAGAATCTTGGATCGTAGACCTGATTTTCTATGTAAGTATTCCCTAAATCCTAAATTCATATTTAAATTTAAAGCTTAAATCTTACATTGCAAAGATAGCTAGGATGGAGATAGAAACTATAACTATAAACTGAAATTAAGAAAAGCTGGATATTATGGGTATCGAACCATTTTCCATTTCAATTAGCATGTGAATTTACGAAAGTAGAAGTTCAGAATGCAGGACATCATGTGAATTTACGAAAGTGAAAGTTCAGAATTCGGGATGTGCGACGGCCTTCAACATTTGGTCATCTCCCTTGAGCTGAATTCGACACATAAAGAAGCACTAAAAAAACAAACCAAAAGTTTGACGATATCTAATCGATAGAAGAACCTTTTTGAATTTAGGATTTCTTTTATTGCCCTATACTCCACAAGAAACCGCTAATACACGAGAAATAACATGAAAACATATTGACAATAATCAAGACGCTCTCCTCTGATTATTTCTAGTGTGATCAATGGCAAAACAGAGTAATAAAAGGATATACAGGAGTTTAAAAAGTTCGGAATCTTAATAGTTGATACAGATTGTCGGAGTATGTAGTTCAAAACAAACAAAGGAACTTACGACTTGCTCCCAAACTTGCTCAGCACTCCAACATCAGGGATTTCACCAGACAAGAAGTTTGCGGACAAATTTCTGGGAAAAAAACAAAAACAAAAAGAAAGAATCTTATATGCCATCATGTATCAATTTATTATGTTGAAACATTAAATACAACAATTTTATCAGACTTACAGATATACTAGACGTGTGAGACGGCCTAGAGAAGAAGGTATAGCACCTCTTAGAGTATTGCTCGATAAATCCCTACGCATCAATCATTAACATCCATTACTCAAACAATTACACAAATTTATAGATGCTACGAATAGAAGACGGAATCATGAATAAATCTTACAATATGGTCAGTAGAGAAAGGTTTCCGATAGTTGAAGGGACGCCTCCTTGAATATAGTTAGCTCGAAGATACCTATGTATACAACATCATAAATGCCAGATGAATAATGAAGAAATAACAGGACAGAATTATGTAAACAACTTAAAATTTGTTCCACAACGTTCACTTACAGGGCTCTGAGTTCAGAACATTCTGTAATCTCATTAGGAATAAAGCCATGAAGACTATTCTGATGAAGTGCCCTTAACCGGAAAATAGAAGAAGTTTAGCAAAATACACAAAGTAATGAACTTGCAAATTTAACATTAATGCATTAAAACACAAACACACAGACTTACAATCTTTGCAACTTATTGAGTCTACAAATGGTAGGGGGTATAACTCCTCCAAGCTGCATATAAGGCAAATTTCTGAATGCACAAAAATAGAATTCCTAGTAAGATTTGGAATATTTCAAACTGAAACAAGCAAAAGAAAAAAAATAGAGAGAGAGAGAGAGAGAAACATACATAGCTATTACTCTTTGGTCTTGTGAGCTGCAAGAAATACCAGTCCACTTACATGGAGATTCATCGCTATCTTTCCAGTTACTCAGAAAGTTTCTACTGTCATTTAAACTGCTTTTCACTTCCAACAAAGTAACACCTAAGATCAAGGACAAACAAGAAACCAATATTTTTTATTTTTTCTACATAATTTCAAGAAACCAAATTCATAGAATATATAAAAGAAAAACTATTCTTTAACTGAAAATATGAAAAATTAGACATCATACCATCTGGAGTGAGAGCAAGAGAGCATTCCTTCAAAAGGGTTGTTGACAAAGCAACTACCAAGACCAAAGCTAAAACACCCATTTTCATTTCTTGATTTCTTTACCCCAAGCTTCCAGAAAATAAATTATTTTTCTTCTTCAACTTCTTCTATCTTGGCAGAATTTGAATGAAAAGATAAAAGAGGAAAGCATTTTTTTATGATGAAAAGGTGGAAACTTGGAAAGAATGGTGGGGTTTTGAGAGTGGGTACTGCTATAATTACAAATGTGCTTACTTCAAAAATCCATAATTATTACTCACAAAGTCACAAGAACCTACTACTACTACTATCTCTCAAACTCAATCACCAATGTTATTAAACACCCCATATTTTCTTAGCACTATAACGTGTTTCTTGGGAGTTGGATGATATAATATTTTATTTTTACGCTTCAAAAGTGTTTAATAAATACTATTTCCGTATCAACTAACTTGTCACAGTTGATTGGACATGAATATTAAGAAAAAAAAAAGATTTTTATTTTTATTTTTTAAGATAGAAATTGAGTGTAATTTTGAGGGTGAACATTATGAGAGAAATTTATTTTTTAAAGGTGTGAAAAGTTAGGTGAGACGAATTCAAATGAAAAGTGTGATAAATTAGCTGGAACGGCAAACATAATTTATTTAATTAAAAAATATTAAAAGAAACTGAGAGTTACTAATCACATCTTTTTATATGGTTTTAAATTAAAATTAAAATTTTCTCCTCGTTTTTCACTTAATTTCTCCTTTTTCTTCTTTTTCCATTTTCCATAAATTTGTTGTTGAAGTGAGTTGTAAGATTCACTTTGAAACTATATAGGCATCTGTGCTGAGACATAGCCGTTGTCTGATGGTGTTCAAAAGTTTTTGGTCATTAGGATATTCTCAATAAAAGCGCGTGGTAAGTAAAGGGTGTATAAGAATCTGACCATCCACGTGGAAACTGTGTAAGAGAGAGTGAGAAGGAGTTCGTCATTAGCGGCGCGTGCAACTGAGGTCTTCGTATATAGGAAAAGTCCAAAGTTGCACTGCCCGAGTCTGAAGTTATACAGAAATCTTAACAAATCATTCATTAAATTAAATTGGTAATATTTTCAGGCGCCAAAAATAAGGTGTTTAACGATTTTGAGTTACTTTCCTATTTTCTCATTTTCTATTTTCTTTGCGGTTAGTTAATGGGTTAGCCCACTAACTTTAGGGGATCAAATTTTAATAAAATACGCTCATTAATTTTATCAGTTAAATTTGATTCAGCATTACTCAGCCTTAAACAAACATAAACGTAGGATGGTAGGTAAGTGAAAAGAAATTATAATTAAATTTTTTTGTAAAGTTAGTTCGAAAGTATGAGAATTTGAATTATCTATCTGCCTCTCGTGTAGTTTATTTAAATAAAAGGTAACTAAAAATAAAAAATTAACTGAAAAAGAAAGTTAGTTCACGTTGGTTGTAAGAATAAAAGAAAAGAAATCTTGTTTCATTTTAGTTGTAAAAACATTAGGGCATCCCCAATAACTCTACTCAATTCCTATATCTTTTTACGCCAGGCCATTATCATATCAAAAGTTAAAAAAACTTGTATCTTTAAATAAATACATCACCAAATATTCTACCTAAAATGTTACTCCCTTCATTCCATATTAATTGACGTTTTAGGATGAAAGGGGAGAATTAAGAATTGAATATTTTGGCAGATATACTCTCAGCTAAAAATTTGACCAAATCAAAATATCTCTACTAAATTAAAAATTAGATATATTTTAAGATTGAGTCCAGGAGAAAAATTGGTAAAATTGGTAAAAAATATTAAAAACATCAATTAATTAAAAAATGAAAGAACATCCTAAAATATTAATTAATATGAAATGGAGGAAGTACTATTCATTGTCCCATTATCAAATCACTCATTTATCTTGTATATCTTTATTAAGTTACCATCTTTATATTTTAGTTATATAAAAATCATAATATTTTTAAAATGTATTTAATATTTTTATTTTGAATATTTATCTAATGTAGTAAAACATAAAATGAAATTGAACTATATATTATTAAATTTATTAACAATAAACAAAGGAAGTACTACGTAAAAATATAAGCAAAATAAATATTTTACAAACATGCACTAAATCTATATCTATATATATATAATAAGCCAAGTCATCCAGAATTAGTAAGTTAAGATTTTTCCCGCCTAATTATTTAGTTACTAAGAATATAAGTGAATTTGAATTTCGAATTTTGAATTTTAAATTATCCCATGTTATATTTTGAGATCTGGCGAAAAATCAGCAACAATAAATCTGTAAAGATATTTAAAACAGATTTCGTTATATTATTTAAAATTTTGAAATTTGAAATTTAAAAAAATCCTTATCTGATAACATATTTCCTCCTATAAATACAGTGTCTTCAGTAAATGAGAATCACGTAAATGAGAATCACATTTGCAGCTGGGTATTTTTATTTTTTATTTATTTCGCAATTTCTTTATTTCGCCACTATTTCAGTTTATTTGATTCATATTTGATTTTGCTGAGTAATTCTATTTCTTATTCATTTTCAGTTTATTTGATTCATATTTGATTTTGTTGAGTAATTCTATTTCTTATTCATTTTGCAATTTCTTAGCTTTGTAACTATTACAGTTTTTTGGATTCACATTTGTGGATGCAAATTTCTATTATTCTGACATTCCTTAATTATTATGTGTCAACTTTGATAGATACTTCACCATAATGGATGCTCCAAAGGGACGACCTGCAAATAAAGATAAGAAAAAATCAGCAACACTGAATCATGATTCTAGCGAAAATAGCTTTGAAGATTGCAAAAATCAAATTTACCTACCATCATCTTTTTCTACGGTAATATGTAATCATATAAAAATTTTAGATTTATTTATTTCCTGTTATGTGGATTATTTAAATTGTTTTCAATATATTTTTCTAAGAAAATAACAATTTGGTTTATTACATGTATACAGCCAATCCGCGAAGAATATTGGAAAAGGGTTAGAGATTCGCTAAACATTCGAGGATCCGCTGATGTTGAAGACCAAATCTGATTTTATTGTAGTAGTAGATTTCAATTTTATAATTTTTATTTAAATAAATCCATGTATCAACTTCAATTGGATCGACATTTTTCACAATTCTGATAATGTTTTAGTAAGCAATATAAAATCATTGAAATATATATAAATTAAAATATCTCGGCAAAAGCGTTGTTTGGTTAAGATATTCTAAAAAGAAAAAAACGTAGAAATATATATTTATAAATCAAAATATTTCTATTGAAAATTTCGTGGAGTTGAAAAGGCCATATATTAATTTACTTTTATCTAAACATCCAGTCCAAATCATATCAACATGGTATATATTTAATTTTGAATTGTTCATGTTGTTGAGATGTTTTAGAAATTAAAAAATATGTTACAGATATGTTTTTTAGAATTTTAAAATACATCATATCTATTTAAAATTTACAGTTATATAATACAATTTATAAATAAAAGAATATATATATATATATATATATATATATATATTTAGGATAAAAAAAGGCAATACATATGTAAAATCAAAGGGTAAAATATAATTGAATATTAGAATATTTAAATATCCGAACTAAATAAAACAAAAGAATAGACATGTAATTTATTTTAATATATAGCGTAAAATGTAGTTGAGATATTTCAGGAATTATGGTTGAAATATACTATTTCGACTAATTTAATCAACAGAATAAATATTTAAACATGTGTATATTAGATTTTTAGAATTTTAAATAAACTTTAAATAAATATATGGACTCCTGATTTTTTAAATTAATGTTTAACAGAGTGAATATTTAGATGCGTGTATACTAAGACGAGCCTGTTGTTTAAAAAGAAAATGTTTGCCACATATTCAATGCATGTATATAATACAACTTATAAAATCAATTTAAAATTATTTCATTAGTATAGATATAATAAAGACATATTATAAAATTTAGATATGTAATTGAGATATTTCAGGAATTGAATAAATTGTATATATATGTATTCTATATTTTTAAAGAACATTATATCTATTTTTATTTATGAAATAAATATAAATAATTTTTAAATAACCAATGTGGATATATTCACTGATTAAAAAAATTTATAATTATACATTTCAATTTATAAATCAAAGAATATTTACATAACGTAGTTACAGACGCGTGTATACTAGGGTTTTATATAAGCTATAAATATCTTGACCCCTTCATCCATATCTGTCACACGTAAGATTTTAGTTTTAAAGTCAGTTGATACAGAAACAATGGCTCCGGTATTCAACATGGTTGATGAACTTACTCCAAAAAAAAATGTCTTATTCCAAAAAAAATATTGTGGCAGTAAGGGTTCGTTTAGTCAGAGCGTACAAGCTCCTCGACCAGGTGAACCTTACAACTACAGAAAAAATAATTATAAATTACGATCAGAAAAATACAAAATAATTTATCTTAGAACAAATTTATTTCAAATTGTGGAATATTTCTAAATTAATAGAAATTTAGAATGTTCATTTTTTTTAAATAAATTTAAATTGGTAATTTACAATCCGAAAATACTTAATTTCATTCGGTTTTTTTCTTCTCTCATCTCTCTCTCAAAATCTTAATATTAAATTATAATAAATTTTGGAATAGATCATACTGATTAACAATAATAAACAAACAATGAAGATAAACAATCCAGAATTGTAATACAATTTAATAAGATTGAGAAAACGAAGATAAACAATCCAGAATTGCAATACAATTTAATAAGATTGAGAAAAGAATATATTTTCTTAATGATTATTCCTATATAAAGTATTTTATTAGTTTAGTTCATTAATTTTTCTTTATGTTTATCTAAATCAAAATCCAACTTTATTTGTATTAATGAGTTAATTGAAAGATTTGAGGTCATCTATGTCTTTGAAAATTCTAAATTCAAATTCAACTCTATTTATATGAATCAACTCATCATATGGACTATGAAGATTCAATTCATCATAAAATAAAATTTTATTTTCTATGTCTTTCTTAAAATTTATTTCTAATAGAGGATATTTTGTAGGTAAACTAATAAAATATTTTATATAAGAATAATCTTTAATTTTTTTTTTGTTGTTGTTTCTAATAGAAGATGTTTTGTAAGTAAACTAATAAAATATTTTATATAAGAATAATCTTTAAGATTATTTGTTTCTCAATCCTATTAATTGATATTAGATTTGAAACTTTTTGTTTCTCAATTGTTCAATCATATCGGATTCTGGATTATGTATGTTCACTGTATTTATTATTATCAATCAGGGTGATCTATTCAAATTTATTATAATTTAATATGAATGTTTTGATATAGACAAGAGAAGCTAAATAAACAGATGAAATATATATATATATATATATATATATATATATATATATATTCTGGAATAAGATACGAGGAAGAAATTCGTGAAAAAATTAAAATGTATTTTTATTAGTGGAAAAATCTGAATTTTTGGAGTAAGAGGCAAGGAATGAATAACAGCAAAAGAACACAAAAGTTTTCTTTGTAACAAATTTTAACAATTTCTTTTTTTGTTATATATTATCAAATAAAAATGCATTTTTAATAAAAGGTATTGTTCATATTAATATTGATTTTCTCTTAAAAAAATGGTCCGTGCATCGCACGGGAGCATTTACTAGTTAATATTAATGCCCACAAAAACGAAAAATAGCACAACAAACAATTAAAAAGAAAAACAAAGGAATGGTAGGGGCATGCGCGGGGCCCATGCTAGCTAGCGGCCCACGCCTGTCCTGGCCTTGTTTTTAACTTACTATAATAAGTAATAGGTCTTTTATTTATTTAATAAAGTAAGGGTTCGATTACTTAAAATTAAACTCAATAGATTTAGAAGATCGAATTCCAATAAACACACTCATTAACTCTTTCAACTAGATTTAATCTAACATTCCTCAGTGTGAAGCAAACGAACCCTAAATATTCTTAATTCCAGGACATCCCCTCCCTGTTTTCCAAACTTACTTTACCTCTTATGTTTTTCTTTTTCATTTAGTTTATTGTCCCTGATTTTATCTCCTCAACTATCTCAAAAAATAAAATAAAATAAAACAAACAAAATTATAAACAAACCTTGCCTTGCATTCCCTTTTCGATTCCAATTCCCTTAAGCCCCCTCTCTAATTTGAATTTGTATTCATTTTTCTTTTCTCTTTTCAATTGAACTAAAATTATTAAATAAACAAATGTATTTAATAAAAATAAGTGAAACAATGTAAAACTATTAATATTATTTGATAAATTATTTAAATAATTTTTTAGTGAATAAATATTTTTATGACTGAAAATATAATAGACACATGGAAATTCATATATTATAGGAGATTGAAAACTATATCTAGTCTATTTGATTTTCTTTTAAAATAACTAAAAAAGGTTATAGATATCATAAATTACGTAATGTACTTTATATACTTTTATTTGAATAAGCTAGATATTTTTAGTTTTCCAAATATCAATGTCATTTCATATGTGTGGATAAGTATTTGCATTACTAAATTTTAATTTTTAGAGAAGTTTATCTACTTTTAAAATTGATCTCAATTTAAAATTAACAAAACGTCCCCACCATTAGAGGAAATGTGTTTATACACTCCACGTTCCTAATTTTCAAAATTTCTTCTGAATTACTTCCTCAAATAAAAATGAAAAGAACTCCCGTCAAAAAATGAAATTCTCAATAGAATAAAAGAAAAATGCAAGCAAATACAGAGAGAGAAAAAACTCACAACTTTTTTATCAAAAGAAGATACAGAAAAAGGGGAACTTTCATAAAAGGGGCGCCAGTTACTGTACCCCTGTCAGGGGTTTCAAACAACTTTTTTACTTATCTCACTTTTTAACTTACAATATACCCCTTTTCGTGTGAAGACCCCAAGTTATCCCTGCTTTAAAGTTAGCTCACCCACCCCAATTTCACTCTTCTTTTGTCACCCCCACTCGCCACTCTCAGTTCACAGCTCTGAAAATAATTTAAATCTTCGAAGCTTTGCAGCATTGGGATTCAGGCTCGATTCCACTAATCGCGTACAGTTTCCACTTCGAAGGTGTGTATTTTGCTTCCGATTGTGTACCATTGTTCAGCTATTGGCCCTTTAATTTTTTTTTTTTTTTTCATTTCTGCTATGTGAATGACAGTTTTACACGAGAAATTGTTTAAACGAGATTGTCGGTGTGTTACACGAGATTACACGATATTACACGAGAATACAAAAAATTACATTGGAAAACGAGATTACACGAGATTACACGATATAACACGATATTACACGATATTACACGATATTACACGAGAATATCCCTTACACGAGATTACACGAGATTAACATGTTACACATGAAAGTAATCAGCTTTCAGCTTACACGAGATTGACATGTACACGAGAAATTGTTTACACGAGATTGTCGGTGTGTTACGAGATTACACGATATTACACGAGAATACCAAAAATTACATGGGAAAACTGCTTACACGAGATTACACGATATTACACTATATTACACGATATTACACGAGAATATCCCTTACACGATATTACACGAGATTAACATGTTACACATGAAAGTAATCAGCTTACACGAGATTGACATGTTACACGTAAGAGTATTTACTTTACACGAGATTCACATGTTACACATGAGAGTAATCATGTTACACGAGATTGACATGTTACACATAAGAGTAATGAGTTTACACGAGATTAACATGTTAGACGTAAGAGTATTTATTTTACACGAGATTAAATGTTATACATGAGAGTAATCATCTTACACGAGATTAACATGTTACACATGATAGTAATCAGCTTACACGAGATTGACATGTTACACATGAGATGTATTATTGCTTACACGAGATTAAATGTTACACATGAGGGTAATCATCTTAACATAATGCACTGAATAAAATATTTTAATAATTAAAATAATAACTTACTTAATATAATATTTTAATAATTTACTTAATAAAAAAATTTAATTAGTTTAGTAATTATCTTACAAAAAAATATTAAAATATTTTACTTAATAAAATCATTTACTTAATAATTATGTTAGAATTAAATTATTACACTTAATAAAATACTTTTCCTAATAATTATCTCAGAAAAAATTAATAAATTATTACACTTAATAAAATCTTTTACTTAATAATTATGTTAGAAAATTTTTTTAAATTATTACACTTAATAAAAGACTGTTCCAAAATAATTATCTTAGAAAAAATTATTAAATTATTACACTTAATAAAATAATTTACGTAATAATTATCTTAGAAAAAGTTAATAAATTATTACACTTATTGAAATCTTTTACTTAATAATTATGTAATATTAAGTTGTGAAATATTAATAAATAATTAAACTTCATATTTATCTAATATTGCATAATTTTTTTTTTGTCGAACTTTTTATGTGTTTTATTACATGCACTCATTAATTTTTTTCCTATGTTTTTTGAAATAGATGAGCTGGAAACGGATAGTAGTTTGTTTCGGTGGGCATTGGGAAAATCTTGAATATAAGGATGGTGTCGAAGAAGTACTCCCAGTGCCGCCGGGTGGTATAAGTTATACGAGCCTACTGGAACGCATCCAGTCCATCGTCCAAGCTGATACGACTGAAGTTCTTTATGTCTTAGCTTCATTGGACGGCAATGGGAGTAGAATTGTTAAGTTGAAGTTGAAAAATGACATTGATGTGCAATATCTCTTGGCATCGAATGAGGATCCTGTTATATACGTTACCTTAAAGGCAATAGTTGGGGGGAGAGATGTGTGTGGTGTTGGGGGGTTTAGCGGAAATTATGTTGAATGTACTAATCAGTCGAGATACGGTGGTGGCTACACATTCCACTCCCAACACTTGGGCAATTCCACACGAGACCTTGGCGGCCCCAGTTCAACTCCACAGATCAATACCCAAGTGTTGGGGGTCGATAGAAATGCATCTGAAGAATTTGTTGTTGATTTAGGGGTTGATGATAGTTTTAGGAATGTTGCTCGTGGCGTGGATGTATCAGCTGGTTGTCAACCTTTTCCTTATCGTGATGACGATGATGATGTTGTCTGTGAGAATTTCCAGTCGGAAATGAATAATTTGTATGGTGTGGATTCAAGGAAGGACAAACAGACGTTCACGGAT
This sequence comes from Ajuga chamaepitys, assembly GCA_958295605.1. Classification (NCBI taxonomy): domain Eukaryota; kingdom Viridiplantae; phylum Streptophyta; class Magnoliopsida; order Lamiales; family Lamiaceae; genus Ajuga; species Ajuga chamaepitys. Next base: position 7,877,200 of record OY282500.1, on the reverse strand, counting down.
TACTGTGGATTTCTAAGTTCGCCAATTCGTAACGTGGATCACTCTGTACCATCACAAGATATTGGAGGATCGCAGGCCGACTATTTCTCAAATGAAAACATTCTCCCCACAGATGGCGTCACAAAAAGGAGGTGGGTAATCCCCGTCATGCCAGTGGTCTCATCTCCGACAGCTGATGAATCAGTATCTGTTTGTTCGTCCAGTGTGTTAATGGAGGGGGCCGTGTACGAAACAAAGAAGGAGCTCGTTACAGCTGTGGGTATCTATCACATACACAACCAAGCTGAGTTCAGGGTGTCAAAATCGGATAAGGTACGCTATCTAATTATATGTAAATTTGAAGGTTGTCAATTCCGTCTTTTGGCGAATGGAATCGGCGGGATTTGGACAGTTCGGAGACTTGTTGAGCATGACTGTATGTTGGACCCCAACTGCAGTGCACCCCGATCAATCTCTTCTAAAGTGCTAGGTTCTTTCTTCGAAAAGGATTTAAGGTGCGAGGGTTCTGTCCTAAATACTTGGGATATGATATCTGAAATGCAAACGGATCACTCTTTTGAAATCAAATACGACCTCGCACTTAAGGCCAAGCACCATGCTCTTGCTGCTATTTACGGGGATGAGAAAGAGTCGTTCCGCATGATTCCATCGTTCGTAGAATTGCTTAAGGAAGCAAATCCAGACAGTATCGCCAAAGAAGAAGTAGACAGTCTTCAGAGGTTCAGATATGTGTTCTATGCACTAGGTGCTTGTAGAGCTGGGTTTGGTTATGGACGGCCCGTGATTGTTGTTGACGGGACTCACCTGAAAGGTTCCTACAAGGGTATAGTGTTTGTTGCTGTAACGAAGGACGCCAACAACCAGATATTTCCACTGGCAGTTGGAATCGGTTCGGTGGAGTCGGAAGAATCGTGGAGTTGGTTTTTGCTTAAGGTGAGAGAGTCATATGGGTGCCCCACTGACCTTATCATTGTTTCGGATGGTCACCTTGGTATAGCGGCAGCAGTTGAAAAGGTGTTTCCATCTACCATCCATGGTTTATGTACTTACCACATGAAGCAAAATCTAGGCGTTTATGGTAAACAAGTTGTGGAGTTGTTCCTCAGAGCAGCATATACATACAAGGTGGAGGAATTCCAAAAGTACGTCTCGGCCATTCAAGCAATTAAACCAAAAGCATTCTTAATGTTGAAGGATAAAGGCTTTCACCGGTGGGCTCGGTCGATGTATCCTGTTAAAAGGTTTGACATAATGAATTCTAACATTGTGGAGAGCTTTAATTCCCGGATCTTGAAGGCCAGACACTTACCAGTTTGCACAGTTCTAGAAGTTATTAGGTCTATTATTGAGAAATGGTTTGTTGAAAGAAGAACTGCTGCAGAACTCATGGTGGGGCCATTGACAGATGATGCTGCTGCTAGATTATCGAAGAACGTTAAGGCTGGAATGAAGTTCACTGTAACCGGCTTAGACTCATGGATCTTCAAGGTAGTCGACGATCGGAAGGTCTTTGTTGTGAACTTGAAGCGGAAGGAATGTTCTTGTAAGATGTTCGAGTTTGACTTGTTCCCCTGTCCTCATGCAACGGCTGCAATTAGGTAGGGAAGATGATATTGTTCTTATATCTATACTCATATTACTAATAGACGTCTTTCTTTTTTTTTTTACTTTGTTTTAATCTGTTTTGAACTGACACGAGGGTAAGGCATGACATGCACGCCTACGTGGCTGATTGTTACAAGCTTCAAAGTCTCCGAAATATGTATGGGGGCATTGTTTACCCCGTGCCTGACCCTAGTCAGTGGAACGTGCCCAAAGAAGTTAAGGCTAAGGTTTGCGAGCCACCAGAGAAGCATAGACAAGCCGGTCGCCCAAAGGAAAAGCGTTATCAGTCAGCGGCAGAGTCAACCACCAAAAGGAAGCCTCAGCTCTGTGGTCGGTGCAAAGGAGAAGGTCATAACGTAGCTAGTTGTTTATGTCCTTCTCCACCTCCTTCACTGACTGAGGAAATTCACCCGCCCCCTGGGGCCCGGAGAGAGAGAAGGTGTAGTTTGTGTCGGATGACTGATCATACAAAGCAAAAATGTCCGTTGCGTTTGCATAAACGGAACGAGTGGCCAGATCTAGACCTGAACCAGACGCCCCAACCAGAGTAAATCGAAGGGTTTGTGTATTTTCATATAATTTATCTCCACACTTTATTGATTTATATTTTATTACTAATCACAATTCTGTTAAATCAGGTCCGGTAGTACATTTTGGATAGTTTGGACGGCCCAAATGTATCTACCACGGTGCAGAGGTTGTCCATTATTGTTGACGGAGTTTTTATTTTCTTCATTCATCCTTCAGGATTCTGTTATTATCATCGATGTACTAGTGCTCACATTGAACGAAGAATTATTTCTTAGCATTTAAGTTTTAAAATTTGTATCTTTGATAGGGATTTGAGTATATGTTTTAAGGTGTCAAGACCATTTGAACAAACGCTACCTGATGTAGAAATGTTAAGATAAAGAACAAACGCTTCCATATTAAATTAAAAATGCAATCAAACATTACACGTGGTACAAAATAGAACTAATGGATCCTTAATATTATATTTTATCAAACTTGCAGACGCATATAACACACCAAACTCTGTTCTTCATTAATTGAGCCGCACTGGTGGGTCTGGTGGAACCCCAAAAATCATCTCCATGGTTTCCCACATGCTTTCACCTTCATGGCGATAAGCTTGCGCATACGTGTCGTACTTCAACATTTTGCATAGTATCAGAAAATGGCGTAGATATAGTAAAATAGATGTGTGTTAACCTGAATGCATTGTATCGAATATGGATTGATTAAGTATTTAGAGGTGTTACCTGGAAATGTTGCTGCCATATGTTAGGTGGGATATGCATGACGTTGGATTGGGTGTTGTGGACAACACCCTCCATGGAAGTCAACGCTTTAAATGCATTATATCGATTCTGCAATTCGTCTAATCTGCTCCTGAAATAATCCATTGAATACAAGCGATTATGCATATCATAAAAATACGATCTAGCTTCAGTGAACACGGCGGTATGATCCCCACATAGTATGAAGTTCCCCCTACGCGTTTCTATCGCCAAAAATTTGATGAAAGTCTCATCGACATCTTTTGTCCAATATCTGTCGTAGAACATGCGGTGTTGAAGATTATTAGTACCAGATCTTGTTCTACGATTATAATTATTCATTGTTGTGAGTATTTAGGGTGTTTTGCCCAATACCGAATATCAAATATATTTATAGCGTCTGAGCAACGCTAAAACTAGTGGGCGTCACGTGACTAAGGTCCTGTCAGTGGTTGTATTGTCATGTCGTAGCGAAATGACCAGTCCAGCATGGAGAAACGTGTAGCCAGTGTTGTCACGTCTTCACGAATTGACATGTATTACATGGGATGGCGTGTATTGGATGTGTTTTCCAATCCCGTGCTTCAAAGAAGGGTCTTTTACGAGTTAGCGTGAATTGGTCGTGTTGTCATTTCATACACATGTGACTTGTCTTTCGTGAACATGAGGAGTTGCTTTTCGTGAACAGTAAACATATAATGGACTCGTTCATCTTTTCATCAACCTGCAATTTGAACAAATACAAGTAAAAAAAGCATAGGTTCACGAGTAGTCGTGACAAAGGAGAGTATATGGGCACTAGCCTAATTAGGAGCGTCTTCGCTAAAAAGGACCTGAAGATCTTTGTATACTGGAGGAAAAATGAAAGGGACCCCCTACTCTTGGCTTTTTTTGGTTGTAGAGTTGTCATTTCAATCTTTCAAATGTCTACTCCTTTTTATTTTATATAAATTCACATGTGACTTACTTTTACATTATTACTACGTCTGTATTTGGTGAAACTAAATTGATATATATAGGGACCCACAACTTTGTTTTTTGGCTTAGTGTCTATATGTTGCAGGCAATTTATTTGGCTGCAGGAAAAATTAAAGGGACCCCCTACTCTTTGCTTTTTTTTTTTGTAGAGTTGTCATTTCACTCTTTTATATGTCCCCTCCCTTTTTAGAAATTATTTAAAATCACAAATGACAATCTTTTCCACTATAAGTACGTGTTTTCCTGAGTTCACAAATTCACAAACACTACAATACACAATCTCCCTCCCACCATGAGTGACGATGAATTTTTCAAGCTAACTGGTAGTTCGCATGGTCCCCGGTTTGATGCATACATTTGGGATTTACAATTGGCACCACACTACCTATTTGTAAGATTTATGCTCATCAATAGATATCAATTTTTATTAAAAATTTTGTGGCAATTCTAATTACTTTGTTCTTGCTGCAACTGTATAGAAAATACCTACTGACATGGTGCCTCTGCTACCACGTAAGAAAGTTGATGCCACGCTACGCTACGAGAAACGTGAGTGGGTTGTGGAATATGTAGGGGATCATGAGACCCCTATGTTTGAAAAAGCCGGATGGGGGAGGTTTGTCGAGGATAACAACATCGGGCGTGATATGACACTGAATTTTGAAGCTGCCCAAATATCAGATCACTCCATTTATTTTAAGGTGTTTCTGTTACCAATACCAGATGAAGACGTTCTTCGTTACATGGCGAAGCGTCACAACTACACTCCATCTCCCCCGGGTGGGACTTCAACTGGATATCCTGAACGTGCATACCCCTAGAATGCTTTCGTCTGTATTGAAGGAGCTAGATGTAAGGAATTGTGGAAGTCTGTACCGAAGGAGGTGGCCGATTTACTTTGTTCATGTTATGTCGTCTATTATGTGTACCAGTTGTCAAAGAAGGCATTAGCCATTTACTGTATTTGTAATTTATGTTTCGTGTCATCACCGGCTTCAAAATCAATCGAAAATAATATTACACAATGATCCCTTTAACTTGATACGTCATTTCCGTGGAAAAAAAAATTGTACCTGTATAAAGTAAGGTTCAGAGAATACATTGGGAAGGGAAATATTAATAATCTTTTATCGGATATTGTGCCGGTCCCACTTCTGAACGCCTATTTAAGGAAAAAAATGGTTAAAAAACATTTACACAAAATTGAAAGAATGAGTGACGTAGAAGAGAGTATGAATTCCGAAGATCTGAAGCCATTTTTTTCGATGTCCCTGGATGATGAAAATGTCTCACCACAGAATCTAATGGTACAAATTATACAATTTTATATCTTATAATAAAGACTTCTGGAGTGGATTTGGTGCTTATCTGCTCATTTCTCTGTTGATTTCGAAATGATTCTAAGCAGGTCTTTCCAAAATACATGGTAAGGCAACTACCAAGGGCTACATCAGAAGCAACTCTCTTGTTTCGCAGCAATGAGTGGCAAATTAAATATCGGGGAGATCATATCAACCCAAGATTTTGTAATATTGGTTGGGGCCAGTTCATTGCTGACAATGGACTCTCTGTCGGGGACACATTACTGTTTTACGTTGAGTGCAGGGACTACGGGTCACTCGTATTCCAAGTGCACAAGCTTTATCCGCACGATCCTCATGTTCTAGACGTATTAATGTAGTGCTGCACTCAACGTATTTTACGGTAACATCAGGAATTGCAAGACGATAAATAATACACTTTTCATCTTTTCATTTTTTTTTTAGTAATTAAATTTTGCATTATTTATTTACAAAAAAGGGGATCTCACCCAAAAAATGAGCATGATATAAGCTCATAACCGGAGATGTTGAATAAATATGTGAACAAAACGTATATTAATATTAAAAAAAATATATTAAAAAAAAAAACCATAAATCAATAAACATTGATAAACGGTCCCAAAATTCCAATTTAAAACCAAAATTGCGATCACAGTACAAAAAGAAGATCTACTGATCTAGGGTGTCCTAACCCGTGCTAAATCTAGAAAGGGATAAGGCCATTTCTCGCCTAGTTGCTGCCAGGTCCTTGCAAACAGCCCCCGGATTGATCTAATACGTTGTGAAGTTTCCTGTACATGGCAGATTTTACACAATGATCCCTTTAACTTAATATTATACAATAATATTACACAATGATCCCTTTAATTCCATCCAAAACTCAAGTCTACAATATCTGTATTTTTATTGGGATACAAATTGGATACCGGCGATGGATGAAATCATCATGCGTAATCTACAACGTGAAAAACGTTTGGGTTACTGGGATCCGGATCCAGAAATGCCGAATCACCAAAGTTATGTGTCTGTGGGTGGCTTGTCATTTGACACGTAGTTATTTTATTATATTATATTCTTGTTTCTGTAGGCATATCCTCTAATCCCTAAACTATTCTTCATGTATTGCTGAACATGCAATGTTGAACTTGTACGTTTGATTTAATAACGTTTAAAGTAACCAGCAAAATGAGAGTTTGTACAATGATAATTTAAAATAAATAAAAGAAAAAAAATATCAACAGTCATCCAACTGAACAGGCAATGTGGACTCGTCTGTACTAAATCTATATACACTAAGGGCCATCTGCCTCCTCATCATAGAAATATCAGCCCAGACAACTCCAGGGTCGATTGACTTCTGTAGAATGCCCTCAAGTTGTTTAAGCGCAATTGTACCTGTCTGAACGGCATCCTCCAGCTCGTACACGTGTTCGGGCATGGCGTAGGTACAGGAGAAAACAGGCTTGATGTGAATATCTGGACGTTGCTCCGAAATGAGTGAGTGGCGCAGTAGTGCACTGAGCATACGTCGTAGTGGTTTTGACTCTATACATCTCTCGAACCGAAGCTCATCACAATCGCCGTGCTGTAAGGTGTCGTACATAGCGAACCGGCACGTGGCGAGCTCTAGGCGAACAACGATCCAGTGTCCGTTGCAATTCCAGCACGAAAGGACCTATTCACAATTTTTAAATTATATAATCCTCGTAAACATATACTGTATTTCTATATCTATGATAGTTAATAATTAACGACAATCTAATTTGATGAAATGTACTAACCGTGTCCAGCTCAATCCACGGGCGTACATTGCCCCAGCGAGGAAGGTCCCCAGTAATGTATCCCATAAACTCATCAAGAATGCTGCCGGGAACTTCCTCGGGGACGTCGTCGGGGAGAAAGGTGCCGGGAGGGTCATTCACATGTAGCTCTATAAATCTGAGCATCAGCCTATCCTGTGAAGTTACAGGCAAAACAAAGATTGTATGAGTCAATCTATCAAAAAACAATTTAATAATCAAAACAATTTCGTGTACTCATCGGCTATAAACTTACCCAGAAGCAGGGATCTACGATACCGTATCGACCCTTCCAATCAGCGCTCACGTACACCCTAGGGATGTCCGGTCTCGCATGTAGAAGTCCCAAGTATGCCATGACATGCTGAACAAAATTATAAATTTCATATATGAGTTTAGTGAACAACATATTAAAGTTAATACATCGGAACTCTGAACCTGCTGGATTACGTACATCGGTGAAAATTGGATGCTCTGGGTCCATGAATTCCCGAAACCAATCTGGTCCTACTCCATATCCAATACCTACGTTTCTACTGTAAACAAACGAAGTTCATCGATAACAATGGTCAGAGACAAATAAAATACACGGATTGTATAGAAATTCAGATATAATAATAATACTTACAGCCCATCTGGATTCCTGAGGAATGCATCAAACTGTTGACCGGTAGCCCGGATCCATCTGACATCTGTAGCCAAGAAAGGGCTGCACACGCGAGGGGCTGGTCGCCAGAGACGTGCAACACGGATCGAGTCGTCTACCCTTACCACATAACAAATCTTCCCAGCAATATCACTCGGAGCTCGATCCGCAGTAGATCTATCTAAATCGACCAAGTCGGTATTAAGCCCTGCATCCAGCAATACACGAGTACTGCTCTGACCATGTGATCCCTCATCGGTCACTGGATCAGTCTCCTCCGGCGTCTCTACAGGATCAATAGGAGGGATGTCCGCTGCACGCTCGAATGCCGGAACCAAGCATCTGCTGATCGTCTCCTCCCCGCCCAATTGCCCAGCGTAGGCATCCGAAGTGCTGGTATGAGGGTCATCCACCGGGTCCCCAACTACAATAGGCGGGGACTCAACTGGGTGGGTATCACGAGGAACGGTGGAAGGGTTTCCTAAACCCTCGCCACTAGCTTCGGCCCGGTGCGTCGACGGGTGTGGAGCTCGTCCACTTCTTCCAGATGTGCCGTGCGGGAAAGAGTAGTTTGAAAAGAAGGGATCGTTCGGATCAATGTTATACGAATCAGCAAGCAACGCGGACTGGATCATCTTCGGTATCTTAGTGTCGAGTCTCTTCTCCAACCCATCAATCTTCGCGTCAATATACCTCGTCAACTCCGTGAAGAGAGTGTCTAGATCTCTAATACGAGGAGCAGAGGGCTGATGCGCCTCTGGAACCTACCCCTGTGCCGGAACCGCCTCAGGTATGTCCCCAGCACACCTGGAGGACTCACCAGTGTGCATCACGCCTGCGTCTGAGACTGGATGAGCTACTCCCGCATGCAAGACCGAAGCGGTCATAATGGGGACCTCAGTGGCCGGTCCCGTAGACAAGTGCTCCACGTGACTCGGCTGTGTGGATGCACCCTCTGGAACAGGAGACAAACTCCTCCTACTAGAAGCACCACCTACCCTACGTCTCTTCGTAACTCGCGGCTCCGGCTGCTCCGGCTCGTCACCTCCTGATTGTGACCCCCTCCCAACAACTCCACCAGGCCGATCGTCTGAAACCGCAACAACGGAAGAACGATCACGACCCCGACGTCCACCTCGATCACCTCGCGGACCCCGTGCTGCTCGTGGACCTCGAGGACCTCGCCTGGCACCACTAGGACGGGCCCTTTCCTCATGTTCCCCTTCTCTGATTGTCGGGCCCTTACGCTGACCCTTGAACTCTCGAGGGACGTATTGTACAATCCCATCTCGGAGATCAACATGAGCAGATAGCCAATAATCAGCCGTGACCTCCTCTCCATTGGGAACAAGAGTCTCAAGACACTCCCCCTACATTTTAGTACAACATAATAAAATAAATGATTCAAGCAATTATTATATTGACTTTAATACTAAAAATTCACGGATAAAAGTTGAAAATACCTCAACTGTAGCTTGCCCGAGGACATCGTCAGTCGCCGAGGAAATTCGCCATCGAAGCCATCGGGGGGTCTGTGGATGTGGCTCGGGTATGGATGTACCGCATTTACGTGCCAACGCGGGAATAGCCTCCAGAGCCCACACCTACCAGAAAAATTATATCAGTACTATCAACGATATTTATTTTCTAAACCCTAATACATTCAAGGTAAACACGTACCATAAACGCAAGCTCACATCCGTAGAAGTGATAGACCAGTCGTCCGCCGTTGTCGCAACTGTCCTCCAAATTAAGACCGACAGTGGGCAATAAGGAGGCCAATATCTGGTAACTGTATTTCCCCCAAGGGAAACTATCAAACAAAACCGGCTGCTCCACCAAGGACCATACCCAATCATCGACCGAGCACTGCAACTGGTCTCGCCCGAACAAGTTTATGTATATCAGGAGCACCTTGGCGATGACCACGTCATGTGCTGGATTTCCTCTAAAGTCTCCAGCTACAAACCGTTTCCGTAGCGCACCTATCTTAATCTTTCGGCGATCATCTCCACGAACAACCGTCTCGTAAAAACCATCTTCTGGGATAGGCGGAGGATTCCTCGGGTCAAAAGGAATATCACGAAAACTGAGGCCGGTCACTAGTGCGAACTCGAACTTCGAGAATCTAAGGTATCTCTCGCCAATTCTGTACCAGAACTCGTCGTCCGAACAACCAGGCTTGATGACCTCGGATACAATCAAACTGTGTACAACAGCTTGAGGGAAAGTAGAATCGGTCGGGATTTGTAACAACTTCCCGAAGCATGAACGCTCAAACTCTACTAGTGCATCACCTCCAGCAGCTTCTAACTCCTTTCTTATCTCATTTATGACATCAAACTTAAAATAGCCATTTATGTAGGCTTTGTGACGGCGTAAATTTGGCCTCCGCCAAGGCCAAATACCCTGTTTTGCCGCATATTATTGAAAAGGATATTACAAATCACAATTCCAAACTAACAAAAATATAGACTAAGTTGGGTATGTAATACTTGACCAAACCAGATTGTTGTTTCTAGAGACTCGTCTCTTTCAAAGATGATATTGGATAATTACAATGGCAAAATATTTTATTAAGTAATATATTTTATTAATTTTTTCTAAGCTAATTTTTAAGATAAAAATTAAGTCAATTATTATAATTTTTTAAATTTTTTGGTGTAGTACAAATATTTTTTTAATTTTTTGCTAAGATAATATTAGAATATTATTTTATTAAGTAAAATGTTTTATTGTTTTTTTCTAAAATCATATTAGATAATTACTAAGGAACAAATTATGTTAAGTAAAATATTTTATTAAATTTTTCTAAGATAATATTAAGAAAAATATTATATTAAGCAATATATTTTATTAATTATTACAATGATGATATTAGAAAATGAATAAACATATTTTAAATAGTAAGATATTATATTAATTATTTCAAAGATGATACTAGATAATTACAATGGGAAAATATTTTATTAATATATATATATTTTTCATTTTTTCTAAGCTAATTAAAAAGAAAAATATTAATTCAATATTTTTTTTAATTTTTTGGTAAGATATTATTAGAATATTCTTTTATTAAGTCACAAATTTTATTGTTTTATTTTAAGATCATATGAGATAATTATTAAGGAATAAATTATAGTAAGTAAAATATTTTATTAAATTTTTTGTAAGATAATAGTAGATAATTATTAAGAAAAATATTATTTTAAGCAATATATTTTGTTAATTATTTCAATGATAATATTAGATAATGAATAAGTAAAAGATCTTAAATAGTAAAATCTTCTATTAAATTTATTATCGAGTATAAAATTTTATTAATATTAACTAAGGTAATATTAGATAATTAATCTCGTGTAATATGGTTTAAAACATAAAGTTATTCACGTGTAATTTAATAATCTCGTGTAAGTTAAAGGCTCCTCATGTAAACAATAAGGTATCTACTGTAAGTACAAAAGACTAATAATCACATGTAAACTAAAATTAATCTCGTGTAAGTTGACAGAATCTCGTGTAATATCGTTTAAAACATACAATTAATCACGTGTAAGTTTCTAATCTCATGTATACTAATAAATCTCGTGTAAGTTAACTGATCATCATGTAATCTCTTTTAATACATAAAATTATTCACGTGTAAGTTTCTAATCTCATGTATCTCGTGTAAGTAATGTGAATCTCGTGTATTATAATCTCGTGTATTACATTTCCTGATTCTCGTGTAAAGATCTAATGTTTCTCGTGTAACTAATTCATTCTCGTGTAACATCGTGTAAGAAATTAACATGTTATCTCGTGTAAATTTCAAAATGTTCTCGTGTAACTAAACATTTCTCGTGTAAAAGTCTGTAAGAACTTAACATGTTATATCGTGTAAGGCATCCTGAATCTCGTGTATCATCGTGTAAGAACATAAGTTTATCTCGTGTAAGGAATCCTGATTCTCGTGTATCTCATGTAACCCTAGTTTTCTATCTCGTGTAACTAATAAAGGGGCAAAAAAAACCCTAATTTCCAAAACGAAAAAATTTAATTAAAGCCTTCACCAACCTCTCCGGCGCCGTCATCTTCTACGACGACCCGATCCGTAATTCCGGCGGGATCTGCAGATGTGGACGTCTCGGGAATCGCCACAACAGGTCCTGCATCGACGCCGCCGTCGCTCTCCGCACCGACGTGAACATTGCCGCCGCCTTCTCGATTGGCTCCACCATCTCCCACCATCGCGGGCATATTGAAATTCCGGTCATCTCCTCCGTGTTGTCGGCCACCGCCGGCGCCACCGTCAAAATTAGAAGGGGTAGTTGACTGTTCCTCCATTGATACACGAGAATGAGCTTCTCTCATGTAAAGTTTGAATAGTATTCGTGTAGGTTACATGATATCCCAAAAATTATACAAGGTGGAAATTATACACAGCTTCCAAATTAAATTGTTACACGAGAATCCTATTACACGAGATTTCTAAATTTACACAATATTACAATTTTATCCTATTATTGTTTACACCATACTCTTACACGAGATACACGATACTTTCAAGATTTACACGATATACGGATAAATTTTGTACACGAGATAGTTACACGAGAATTTCAATACTTACAAGATATTACACGAGAACAGCTTGCACGATATATGGATAAAATTGTACACGAGATACACGATAATTTCAAAATTTACACGATATTGCAAGTTAATCCTATTATTTCTTACACGATATATGGATAAAATTGTACACGACATTACACGAGAATTGTACACGAAAATTTCAATACGGATAAATTTGTACACGAGATTACACGAGAATTTCAATTCTTACAAGATATTACACGAAAACAGCTTACACGATATATGGATAAAATTGTACACGATATACACTTAATTTCAAAATTTACACGATATTACACGTGGATCCTATTATTTCTTACACGATATATACATAAAATTGTACACGATATTACACGAGAATTGTACACGAGATTCCCATTTCAATCTTAGAAAGATGAAAGCTGTGAGTCACAGCCAATTTCAAGTTATCGAATTGCAGGAGGGTAAAACTGGCAGCACACTACTTTTGAGGCATTTCATCAAGAAAAAAGTTAAGTAAGTAAAAAAGAGGGTTGACAAGGCCTGACAGGACCTGCGAGAGTATTCCCACTTCATGGAACTGAGAAGGAAAAGAAATTCCTGAAAATAAGTAGAAAATTCCCCCCAAAAAGAAAAAGAAAAACTACATAAAATTTGTCGATCATTTTTTCCTTCTTCCCAAATTAGGCTTCTTCTTCTCATATTTTCTGGAACTCTTTTTTCTTTTCTAAAACTCTTCTCGTTATCTTTTTTTGGAATATTTTATTTTATTTATCTTCAAAGGCTAGAACTATGTAAGAACTGCAACTATAAAGGAATAAACACTAAGAATTCTGTACAGCCGATGTTCGAACTGTACAGGAACGTCTTCGAGGATTTTGAACAGATGATGTTCAAACGACACTGGAACAGCTCACGAACCACTTCAAATATTTTGGACAGAATACGTTCGAACAACGCAAGAACAACTCCGAAATTTTGGAGAAATGGTGCCTCTGAAACAGATGTTAGAACTACAAAAGAACAAGGGTGAAGTCGAGTCGAGGTCAGACCTCTTTCCGCAAAACGAATACGTCCCGGCTAGTGCTCACGATTTGACGTAACGTTCCTAAAAATAAAACGACTTCCGTCTTCTGGATAGTAGCACCACAAATCCAGAAGCACCAGCAAACTAGAATATGTGGTAAGAACTGGGAAAAAACTATATGCCAAATCAGTTTGGAATGCAAGGATCTTCGTAAAATGCAATGAGATGCAGTATTTCAAGTGTTTCTGATTTTTCCAAAAGTATTCCATGCAGGAAAATAATGACCTACTTATATAGGCACCATCCATGTGACCCGATTTAGTGGTACCTTGTATAGTATTCTTTAACTCTTTGACCGTCGAATGTAGTTCACAAATAATTCTTTCCATCCTAGTCTTATGTTTGGTTTCAGAATTGGTAATATTAAACTGACCACCGAATGTTGACGGCGACATCTCCATAGACTCAACCACTCTTCTAACCAAAGACATTTCTTGTTCGCTATTCCTCATGCACCGTAACATCACCCCATTATGTGCGACCAACTTATCACTCATGAACTGAATTGCCGATAAGATGTCTGAGACAACTTAGACGTATTTCCGCCCAAAGAACCTTGCTAATTTTGGAAAACACGTCTCATTCCTAAGCAATTGTTTGATGTTAAAACACATTCTTCATTTTGTAGTTGACCATAATCTTAGACAAAATTACTATAAATGAGTTTCGTAAATTCAACTTCCAATCTAATCAAAATTAAAATCTATTAACTACAATTTGTACTATCATTGCATAAGAAAACTCATACAGTCACATAATCAATTCCAAAATCAGCAAAGCCAAATCCAATAAGCGATTTATTTGGTATAATCAATGCATATTTACCAAAGTTAGTTAACAATAGCATTATTCAACCATAAAAAAATATGTCAATTAGAGTAATATCCACATTATATATAATTGAAATGTGCATTGGAAATTCTCATTCGTCATTCACTTTCTTTCAATCTCTTCTCTGGTGATGAATATGTGTAAAGTTTGCAGATTAGAATATCCTATATTTCAATTCTTCAAATTTGCTTCAAAATCTTCACTCTAAACTAACATATGCTCTCTAAAAATGAATTCAATATTATCGATCGTTACCCCCCTAAAATCAAATTTCAGAACTTTTATTTGGGTATTTTGGGTTAGGTTCTCATATTTGGCTTACAATCTAAGAAGAATATTAATAATTTTTTATTCTGCCATACACTTATTTTGTAACGATTTTTTGCACTTGACAAGTCTTTCAACCCACCCCCAGAATCTAAATAGATAAACACACAGCAAGAAGACATGTCATCTTTTCAAAATACAAAATATATATCATAAGAAGAAAATTGAATGTTTAGATTTGTGAAAACTATAAACTTATCTTTCAATTTCTTAAAAATAACTTGAGAATCTACACTACAGGTTTGTTTGTTTTTTTTCTCAAGAAAAAGTCCAACGCCCATCCATCTTTCCTCCATATAGAATCAAATTAAGGATCTTTGTTTTGGGTTTTTTTTTTTGGGGGGGGAGGGGTTTTCAATTTGGTTTATGATGTAAGAAAAAACGAAAAAAAAATTCTACCTTAAAGTTTTCTTTTTTTCTAACAAATTTTGTCCGCACAGTACATTCACTACTTGAGCACATGTAGAATAGATAGGTTCAACAGAAAGGACATAATACACAACAGATGAAAAAAGTGATGCAATGTACAGTCTCTTAGGGCATCTCCAGCAGATTGCACTACTTCCCAGCAGCTTTTGCTCTACTTTACAGCAAAAGCTGCACCTCTTCTCCAGCAGTTTGCACTACTCTTTACACTAAAAAAGAATATTCCTTAAAATTCATTTTTTTAAGTTTAATTATATTACTTTACTTATAAATTATATTATGCATTCAATATTATTACACATAAAATGTTATATTTATATTTTTACTTTTACAGTTTCTTGGACGATCAATGTTAACTGAACATTCCAAATAAATTAAAATCCATAATAATATTACAACCAAACAAACATTACACTGCTCAAAACGAAGAAATACCTAGTCGAGCCCATAAAAATAGTATGTTTCTAATTTTGTATTGTATTTATTTAAGTTTTGCATTTTGATTTACTTTTTCATATCGTTGTAATTTTATGGTGTGTAATTGTATTTGATATGTTTTAATTTCATAGCATATATTTTATTTTATTGAAATTGTATATATATATATATTTATATAATTAAAAATAATCTTATATTAATTTTATTAGATAAATTATTAGTAGGAAAAAAAAATACATATATATTAATTAAACTAAAACATCAAAAGAAAGGAAAAAAAAAAAAAATGGGAAGGAGTAGCGCAGCGCAAAGCTTGCGCCACTATTACAGCCAAACACCCTGCATCTTCAGAATACAGCAATTAAATACAGCTGCATTGGAGAAGAAATGGCTTGCGCCAACTTTATTGTGGAGCATTGCTGGACATGCTCTTAGAATTTTCTGTACACAAGATGGAAATTTTACAGTTGTTAATTGAATTTTTTCGAGAAAAAGAACACTTTTTCAAACTCTAAAAACACTTATATGTTTGTCCTCAGATTTTGATACAATTTCTCAAATTAATGATCTTTCAATTAAAAAAAGTGTTGGTTATGGGTTAGAGGCGGTACTATTTATATTTGTGTTCGGGTTGCAAATAAAATTCATGATAAAATGCATAATATTTTATATCAGTTTATAATTATTTAATTTCATGCATGATACACGTATTCTAAAGCTTTTTTTTTTTTTTTACTTTATTAGAATAAGCAACAAGTCAAATTATAGCTTAACGCCCAATCAACGTGAACGTCTAATTAGACTCCATGTGTAATTAATATTATCTAACCATTTAAAACTAATACATAATAAACTTATTATTACTATATATTATATTCAGACAAAGTTTGATAAAAGAATACATTTAGTTTTTTAAAAGTTAATATCAACTTTTTGCAGAATTATTACTTTTTTTAATTTTCAATTTTCAATATATATATATATATACATACATACTATTTTTTGTTTCTATATATGTTAATGTTCTTAATAAAAAAAATTAGACTTTTCTATATGATTATCATATTTATTATATTATAATCTCTAGATTTGTAAGAAATACAAAGTTTAATTTGTCATTATTCTATAGGATCACATCAATTGTCAAGTCAATAAAATAGGATTAGTAACTCAAGTTAACACCTTCGTATGCAATTTATATGTTGATTGACCTCATATATGAGATTCACACTTAAATTATCTGTAATTTGTACAATGCATTCAATTATGATCCAAAATTGCCAAGCCAAAAAGAGGTTGTATGAATAAACTATCTAACAAGATGTATATTTTTTTAAATAATTATATTATTTCACTAAAATTTTACATTATAGTTATCATTATTTTGTTAAAATTTATAAACTTCATAACTTCAATTTATTCCATCTTTCAAATATTGCTCAAATCGCGCATCACGCGGGTACTATACTAGTAAGTACTAATAAGAAATGCAAAAAATGATACGATAAGAATATAAACAAACACTTTCTAACAATAACTTACAATATTTATATCTATTTTTTATACTATTTATGTTTGATATTATTTCATCTAGTGAACTTAATATAAATGCAGAAACATGATACGATAAGAATACAAACAAACACTTTCTAAAAATAAATTACGATATTAATATCTATTTTTTTATACTATTTATGTTTGATATTATTTCATCTAATGAACTTAATATAAATAGCATAAAACCACAACAAATAACATGTTTGGTAATTGAAAAGTAAATATAACTTATTAAACTCGATTTATTTCGAAAAATGCGACTAATTTTGTTGATTAGACGTTATTTTACCAATTTTATCCGTTTTATTCACCAATTAAACCCGAACCGCTAATAATTGACAGTTCCGAATAACACCTGGACCCGAATTTTGTTACTATGGTGACCCATATGTGCCAGCGCGATTTGGGAAATTATGGCTACTGATGACTCACATCGCCAGTATTCTAATTAATGTCGAATATTTGTTTCTTTAATTATTGTTATTAATAAAAAAATTGATAAAAAATGTAAATTTTTGTAAGTTAATTTTATTGTTTGAATTTGAGATATACTTTTTTCTATATTTTCGTATAAATGTGATAATTTTTTTGAATATCGATCATAAACGTAATTCATATAAATATGTCAAAAAATTATATATATATATATATATATATTTGTAATAATAGTTAGGGAAAATTGGTAAAAATGTCTCATAAGTTTGCCTTAATTAAGAAAATATCCTTTAAGTTTGGCACTTTTTAAAAATGTCTTCTAACTTACAAAAAATTGATAAAAATGCCCTGTGACCGGCTACTGCAGGTTACCCATTAGGTCATTCATGAGCTGGCTGTATTTTGCTTACGTGGCACTTAATTTTTTTACTTTTTGTGTTTTTCCTGCTTAGTCACTTATTAGGATGGTAAAGAAATTAAAATATATATATATATATGTATATATATATAAATTAATATAGTATTAAAATTTAGATATAAATGATAATTAATTTTATATAATATTTAAAATTCATAGTTTTAAATTATAATCTGATATATTATTTTTAAAAATCTTTAATATATTATTTTAAATTAATCTAGATTGTAAAATATATAAAATATTCAAACTAAATTATAGAACGATTTAAAAACAAAAATATATATAGATATATGATTACTAAAATCTTTAATATTAAATTAATTTTTTTAATTTATCTATAAAATCAGTAAAATTATTTTAATAAATCTTAAAGTAACTTGAAATTTTTAAATTAATTAATAAAAATAAAATTATTTTTTAGAAATTAATGTAAGATTTAAGACTCTTCTAAACTTTTACCTTTATAAATTAATTTTAAAAAATTTCAAGTTACTTTAAGATTTACTAAAATAATTTTACTGATTTTACAGATAAAATTTAAATATTTAATCTAATATTTAAGATTTTAGTAATCATATATATATATATATATATATTTGTTTTTAAATTATTTTATAATTTATTTTGAATATTTTATATATTTTACAATCAAGATTAATTCAAAATAATATATTAAAGATTTATTAAAATAATTTCTCAAATTAGAATTTAAAAATATGAATTTTTAAATAATATATAAAGTTAATTATCATTTATATCTAAGTTTTAATATTATATTAATATATATATATATATATATATATTTTTTTTTTTTTTTAATTTCTTACCATCCTAATAAGTGACTAAGCAGGAAAAACACAAAAAAAGTAAAAAAATTAAGTGTCACATAAGCAAAACACAGCCACCTCATGGATGACCTGATGGGTAACCTGCAGTAGCCGATCGCGAGGCACTTTTATCAATTTTTTGTAAGTTAGAAGACATTTTTAAAAAGTGTCAAACTTAAAGGATATTTTCTTCATTAGGGCAAACTTAATGGCCATTTTTACCAATTTTCCTAATAGTTATTAATCTTGCATTGACATGTAAAATCTTAATGTATAATTAGTTGGAGCTATCAATAAATAGTGAAGTTACAGCTCCCCTATTCTGTATATTGTCATATAGAAAAAGTAACTTTTTTGTCTTTTTTTTTTTGGGAAACATGCTAGATAAAAAACGGCGCTTATGTAACACTTCCCCCATGTAGTAGATGGTTATTAGACGAGCTTTTCATAGATGAAAAACAGGCCGCAACTCTTAATTCTTAATAGTTATGTTACCAAAAAAATTTTTCTTACCAATTTCGCAGTACGTTTTTTTTTTTTTTTTTTTTATTTATAATTATCTTACCGTTTCTTACTATAAGCATTTTTTTAATGATTTTTAATTTGACATTCAATTGAATATAATTAAAAATAATAATTATATTAGAAAAAATGCTATTTACATCGGTTATTACTTGAGTTAAACTTTAGAATTTATTGTACATTTTTTGTTGTGACTGACTGAAAATAAAACTTCTAATCAATTAAATATAGCTCTTTTTTTATTTATGTTTCTTTAAAAATTACGCTAACAAACATTTTTTTTTAATTTTTGATGTGATATATTATTGTAAAAATAAAAAATGTGAGTATAATCAGATTCACATTTAAATTATCTGCAATTTGTACAATGCATTCAATTATGATCCAAAATTGCCAAGCCAAAAAGAGGTTGTATGAATAAACTATCCGACAAGATGTATATTTTTTTAAATAATTATATTATTTCACTAAATTTTTACATTATACTTATCATTATTTTGTTAAAATCTATAAACTTCATAACTTCAATTTATTTCACCTTTCAAATATTTCTCAAATCGCGCATCGCGCGGGTACTATACTAGTAAGTACTAATAAGAAATGCAAAAACATGATACGATAAGAATATAAACAAACACTTTCTAACAATAAATTACAATATTTATATCTATTTTTTATACTATTATGTTTGATATTATTTCATCTAATGAACTTAATATAAATGCAGAAACATGATACGATAAGAATACAAACAAACACTTTTTAACAATAAATTACGATATTTATATCTATTTTTTTAAATAATTTATGTTTTATATTATTTCATCTAATGAACTTAATATAAATAGCATAAAACCACCACAAATAACATGTTCGGTAATTGAAAATTAAATTTAACTTATTAAACTCGATTTATTTCGAAAAATGCGACGAATTTTGTTGATTAGACGTTATTTTACCAATTTTATCTGTTTTATTCACCAATTAAACCCGAACCGCTAATAATTAACAGTTCCGAATAACACATGTACCCGAATTTTATTACTATGGTGACCATATGTGCCGGGGCGATTTTGAAAATTATGGCGACTGATGACTCACATGGCCAGTATTCTAATGTCGAATATTTGTTTCTTTAATTATTGTTATTAATAAAAAAGAAATGATAAAAAATGTAAAATTTTGTAAGTTAATTTTACTGTTTGAATTTGAGATATACTTTTTTTTTTTATATTTTTGTATAAATGTGATAATTTTTTTGAATATCGATCATAAACTTAATTCATATAAATATGTCAAAATTAATATATATATATATATATATATATATATTTGTATTAATAGTTATTAATTTTGCATAGACATGTAAAATCTTAATGTATAATTAGTTGGAGCTATCAATAAATAGCGAAGTTACAGCTCCCCTATTCTGTATGTTGTCATATAGAAAAAGGAACCTTTTTTTTTTTTTTTTTTTTTTTTTTTTTTTTTTAATTTCCCCCTTTTTGGTAACGTGCTAGATAAAAAACGGCCCTTATGTAACACTCCCCCATGTAGTAAACGGTTACTGAACGAGCTTTTCATAGATGAAAAACAGGCCGCAACTCTTAATTCTTAATAGTACATGTTACCAGAATTTTTTTCTTACCAATTTCGCATTATGTTTATTTATAATTATCTTACAGTTTCTTACTTTAATCATTTTTTTAATAATTTTTAATTTGACACTCAGTTGAATATAATTAAAAAAATAATTATATTAGAAAAAATGTTATTTACATCAGTTATTACTTGAGTTAAACTTTAGAATTTATTGAATATTTTTTGTTGTGACTGATTGAAAATAAAACTTCTAATCAATTAAATATAGCTCAATGTTTTTTTTATTTACATTTCTTTAAATATTACGCTAACAAGCATTTTTTTTTTAATTCTTGATGTGATATTTTATTATAAAAATAAAAAATTTGAGTATAATCAAGAAAAATAAAAAAATATGGCCAGAATAAATGAGATTAGCGTATAGAACACATCGCACCGTATGTTGGGATGTAGCTCCCTCCAGATCTTCCGACGATGATTGAATTTAGCAATGCAGTGTGATTTATTTATGATACACATATTTATGCATGCATAATAGGTCGAGTTAAGTGTGTATTTAGTGACATTTGCATGTATAATTGATCGTGTATTGCTCATATTTATATTACTGGACAATTTGATGTTTTGTGACTTGTTTTGAAGCTATTTGGGTAAATCTAGACCAAAAAGTCGAATTCGACTAAGGATGGACGAAGAAACAAGTCTCGCAAGTCAAAAAACAAAGTAAAAATCGAGTCAAGCCTAAGAGGAGCTCGGCCGAGAAGACTCAGGCTCTGCCGAGATAAAGGAGCAGTGTACGCCATATTTTGATTGTGGAATTGGCTCGGTCGAGACATTCATTCTCGACCGAGAACTTTGTACTTGGCTCTTGGCCAAGACAGTCCTTCTCGGTCGAGACACAAGTCGATTCACAATAGGATTTGCTCGAAGATTGTCATTTTCAAGCTCAACTGAAACTAGCCACGCCAAAATCGGAATGGCATAATTAATAAATCAATTATTAAAAATTATTTAAAAGATAAAGAATACCAACAAAACCAAAAGAAAAAAACCTTATAGAAAGACATCCTTAATTGTGGCAGCCTTAACTGAGAAGGAAAAGGAAAACCTGGAAAAAAAGTACCAACAATACAATAGGACATACGTGAACACATAGAGAGATAACAACATCCTAAACAGTTTTTCACCCAATTTACAAGATCACAGACTCTAAAGCGCAACCACTGAACCGTTGGATACAACATACATGGAATATCTCCCTGTCATCTTCGATGATTTCTACCCTGGATGTGTATTTTATAGATTACAACAGGAAGGGGTATAAGGGCGGCAAGAGCAATTGAAATACAGTAACGTATTCAATCAAATCAATTTCAGCAGTCAAAATTACTACACTAACAGAAAAGAGAAGCTATGTTTTTTTTAATTTAAATAAAATCCTTAACCTTCATCCCGGGTAAAAATGGCAGCCTTAGAAGTCTAATTGGAGGTGATTCTTCTATTAAAAACCCTCCTGTTAAGGGTAAACGCGGAGAATCTCTCATGGGCCTGCTGTTATCGTCAATGATGGCGGGCTGCTTCAAATGGTGGGTACGGGACGGAGAATTTAAGATGAAGTGGAAGGTTTTGTATCGGCAGTCCTAACCTAGCTTCATTTGCTCCATTGAACAAAAATCCGGCGACACCCAACCTCGCTCCGATGACCGAAACCGACAAACGGATTGGCGACACCGATGTAGGGGGTTGCACGAAGCTGCGACGAGCAGCAAAGGGAGGAAACAATACAAGTTGAAATCTCATTTACTTTTATTCTATTACTCAGTAAACAGATAAAATAATATAAAACAAAGGAGAGGGTCCCATTATTTTGTTCAACAAGTTTTTACTACGGTGAAAAATATGATTGTATTGATAACACAATTGTACTATAAAATTTTCCAATAATTTAAGTTCATATTAAAAAATTTAGGGTTTAACATTTAGGTATATAATTGTTTTCCATAGGCATGCATCCATTGTCTAGAGTTTATAGTTTAAAGGTTTTTTTTTAGTTTCACGATTAATATTTTGAACA
Organism: Ajuga chamaepitys; assembly: GCA_958295605.1. Taxonomy (NCBI): domain Eukaryota; kingdom Viridiplantae; phylum Streptophyta; class Magnoliopsida; order Lamiales; family Lamiaceae; genus Ajuga; species Ajuga chamaepitys. The sequence continues at coordinate 7,854,427 of OY282500.1, read as the reverse complement.
TAATATTAACTTCAGAGTATTTGAGGATAACTTATAAGATACTTAAAATTTTCAAAATGAAAGAATATACTGAATTTTAATGTAGTTGTGATAAATTCCTAGAGAGAGAACACTATATTTTAAAAATAGAAAAAGAAATTGACGTATTTGAAAGATTTTAAGCTTATTTAACTTTAATTCTACTTCCTATAAATCTATTTTTTATACAATCTTCAATATGATTTTTGCTTTAAATTTGACTCAATTCATTGAGGATTGGGTCAATAAAATCGCGTTTGGTTTCAATATTGATCTCAATAACTTGAGACAAATTTAGTTGGGGGATTCAATCACTCAATATTAAAATAATAATTATAATATTCATTATCAGTCAAACACAATTCTCAACATCTACTTTAATTAATAATCATTCATCTCTAACTAATTTTTATATACTCCCTTCGTCCCGGTTTAATTGTCCATCTTGCCATATTTGTTTGTCCCAAGCTAATTGTCCAAGTTTATAAATGACAAATTATCTCACAATCTCCACCCTCAAAATCTCTACTTTTAATCTCCACCTTTGAAAAAATCAAAGATTCCACAAAATCTGTTTTTTCTTAGTCTCTGTGCCCGGCTAAGGTTGGACAATTAGGCCAGGACGGAGGGAGTACATCATATCACATTTTTCACCTTTTATAATATATACAAACCTCAATACAACCTCGTTTTACCACTTTATTCTCCTCAATCTACGGTACTTCAATCTTCCATAGCTTAAAGCAACCACAACACTTAACTATAAAATAGTCTTGGATATAATTGGTTTATATCGATTTAACTTATTTTTTATTGGGTAGGGTTATCCACCGTGAAGTAACGACTAAAGGAGTAGATTAAATGGTAAACAAAAAAAATTTATTCGATCCATTACAAAAAGCGAGTCATGTTTCTATAACTATACGAACAGAGTAAGCAATGTTGAACGTGAATGATGAGCTAAAAACAGAACCAGCAGGCAGATTTTTTCCCTAAATTTCAACGATATCAATCTCAACTTGGTCTGCTGGTTTTGGATGAGGAAGATACAACATTTCCGCATTTGGATTAACCAATTTCCATCTGAAAATTGAACCAAAATTTCCGTTATGCTCATAACATTGTTCTGTAATAAACTTTTAACAGCTTACTTTTCAAGAAAATGGTCACTGGCTCAATGAAATTAATGTTCGTTATGATCACCTGTATCGTACAACCAAATGATGAAGCAAAACAGCAACCTGCACCCGAGCAAGCATGTTTCCAGCGCACATTCTTGATCCTCCTCCGAACACTAGATATGATCCTGGCTTTGGTGATTCCTAGAAAGAGAGAGAGAGAGACATGTCACATACATGCAAAGTGTTTTCATGTCATCAGTATCATTTTATTCGCTTACATTCCATCTATCCGGATTAAAGCACATAGGGTCATCAAAATTTTCCGGATTTGTGTGAAGGTACCGAATCCAGCACGCTACCTGCCAACCTTTCGGAATTTTGTAGCCTGTTCGAAGAACAACGCCAGATCATTAAAAAGCTTAGCCTCTATAGAGTGATTTATTCATGTCATTACCTTTGTATTCAACATCTTTAGTAGCAATCCGGAAAATGAATGCTGATATGTTAGCCAATCTAATTACTTCTTCCACCACCTAAGTACACTAATTAGATATTTATCTTCATCAAGATAATGCAAATTATGCATCGTATATAAACTGTTCTGTATACCTTACTAGTATACTTGCAAGATGCAATATCATCATATGTGACAAAGTTTCCGTTCAATTTATTGGCTATCGGTGTGTGCTCTTCCTGCAGTTAATAGTGTAGGCCGATTTAGAGAAATATAGTCGATGATAAGGCATAATGCACAATCTAGTTTTACCCGAAGCTTTTCCAGAACATCAGGGTACTTGGCAAGATAATAGACAGCCCACATGAGAGCAACGGAAGTGGATGTATACCCTGCTACAACAAGGATTACAATGTTATCAAGAACCTCAATGTCAGTTAATCGGTTACCCTCCTCATCCGTCATTTTCATTAGCCCTTCCATTAGATCGTTTTTCGGCTCTGAAGCTTCATGATTCTTCCTTTCTTCCAACTCCTCTCTAAATATTGCCATTACTTTCTCACGACACTGTCCGATGTACGTGCAATTTCATCAGCAAAGCAATGTCAAAGTAATGTACAATTATATATAAGAGCATCTCCAATTTAGCTTCGTTGATATGATGAAGTGTTATTGAGGTCATAACATACACATAAACGTGCTGAGTAGAAAAGAGCGGACCTTGAGAGCATTGTGAAGGGTGGTTCCAGGAAAATCGAGAGGATAAGCTCTAAATCCATCAACTACACCTGTAAATAATTCTTCAAGGGTATCCAGAACATGGCCTGGCTCAAAGCTTGCAAAATACTTTCCAATGTTCGCAAATGTGATCTATAGAGAGAGACAGAGAGAGAGAGAGAGAGAGAGGAGACTTCCTCATGGTTTAGTTGTTTTTACAGTGCTTGTTTCGTCAACATGAAGTTGTTGGTGATTTTACCTTCCTTGCTTCCTCGTATGCCCTGATTCTACCTTTCTGTGACCATAATTTGAGGGCAGCAGCTACACGAGGTTGCACCATGAGGGTGATCTTACGTAGCGCATCAGGTTTATTGGCAGCCCTTACAACGAGGCTTCTAACTCTGGCATGAGAACCTCCTCCTACAGCTACCAGTGATGCACGTCCCACAAGATCCACATTAGGCCACTCCAAAGAAAAACTCGATTCTGTTTGCAGCACGAATTTGTTGGCAGAAGGGGTGCAAGCTATAATGGTTGGTGAACCAAAGAGGTGTGTTCTATATAGTCCTACTCCATCACCATACCTAATAAATCACAACAAAATATTCGAGTCTTCAACTTATCCACAAATTAAAAATCTTGTTTGGATAAGATAGTCAATGATGAAATAGAGGATCATCCACTCAATCCATGCCATCAATTTGTGCTGATTTAGTCTAGAACAAGAGAGCTACACAAACAATACAAGTTCAAAGAAAAGAGAGCTAGTGATAACATACTTGCTACGTTTAGCATTGATGAAGTCATCAGGGCGGCGAAGGACCTTGAAGTACCAGAGAAAAGCGAGCATCTCCCCCAGAAAAGGTATTCCCATATAGCCAGGAGGGAGCTTTGGGCCGTGCCGCCGGAGACTAAACGACAGAGCATACCAACAGTCATTCCACCACAAGACCAATCCAACACCTAACGGCAGTAGCAATCCTACCCACAAACCTGTTGTGTCCATTACAATGATCCAGTTAGAACGTTACTACTATACTGCAAATGGAAGCTGATATAACATTGTAGATGAAACCAGCCAGTTAGTATGTATATGTATGCTGCAAAAATGATACCTGAGTGATGATTCTGTAGTGTTGAGAGAGCTTAAGGACAAACTCGATCTGCCCATGTGAGAAAGAAAATGATAATGCATTCGAACGAATTGGCATTTTGTCGAATATGTAGAGCTCAATCTGATTGTAGTATTTCCACTATTCCTGCATGAGTTAATATTAGAGACAAAATAAAAGGCTCCTTATTGGAATCACAGCCCGTTTCTAATAGGAGCTTTCCTTTGTTTGTTTTTTTAATATCAGAGACAAAATAAAAGGCTCCTTATTGGAATCACAATTCTAGTTTATTATAATATTCAACCTTTCATTGAAATACACCTATGTATATAGAAACAAGTTAAAAAAATAAATTACACAGTTTTTTACATAATTCCAGTTTCTCGAGAATGTCTCTCATTTTGGCATCATTTCGACCGTTTCGGACCAAACGGCTGAGAAATTGGCTAAAACGAAAGACTGTCAAAGAATTCCGTTTAATGACCAGAATGAAACGTTTCGGCCATTTCGAACGAAACGGAACGAAATCAATAACCATGATTCAAGGTCTCATCTTTGCATAGAATGAAAGGTTTTTTTTGTCAAATAGTAACACACACCATGACTTATTTTAAAAAGTATTTCATCTTCTATTTTTAACGTCAAGAAAAAATATTACATATATAAAATAATGGGATAATTCTTCTGTGCAACCGTTGCACCAATGCAATCGTAGGGTATTTTTATCATTTTAAGTGTTGCTGTGGGTCTCATTATCCTTTTTTTAATAATTTGAATCCACCCTTGTCAGAGTTAATCATAATTTCAAGAGAGGGAGAGAGAGTTGAGGAGACCTTGTCTCTGAGAACTCTTAAGGGATTCATTGACGTAGGCGGCTGAAATTTGTAATGCCCGGTAATGGGTAAGCAGGGAATTTAGCTCGTGGGTTTGGAAGGGGACCTCATCATAATCGAATCGAGGTGGATTTGCCGACGCTCTTCCTCTTCATAACCGAAACGAAGACCACTGAAAAAGGGGATGTCACAACGGAGGTGAACACGCTTGTTGGGGTCGATGGAGGCGACGCTGTTGGAGAAAGCCCTGCTCTCATTAGACATGGTACGTCTATCTGAGAGGATGAAGACGGATTGGTGTAAAACCGCAATATGTTGCGCAGAAGTGAACATAAAAAGTTGTTTGAAAAGCTTGCCTAATGGAGGATTATTTTCGAAACAGAGGGAGATAGAGTGTTGAACTTAGTTTTCATAAAGGTTTTCTGGGGATTTGTAATAACTTATGGGAAAGAGGAGATAATGATTTGACATTTCAGCTCTTTTTCTTTTTTTAAATTATTCGAATTAAATGGACATTCAGGATCGAAATGGAATAAATCTAATGGTGGACAAAAGAGGGTTGCATGGGTGCAACGATTGTGCAGAAGTTGGACTCATTACTATTACCTATTTTAAAATAAAATTATAATTTATTTTATTTGACAAGTTTATAATTCTAAATTGCTATTTTATTTTATGATTTTTGAAAATATAGTACTTTGAAATAGGAACTTAAAAAAACATAATATAAAGAATACAATTACAAGTAGTGAAAACAATGTCACATGAATTATATGAATATTATTCGTGATACGTTCGTATATATTGTGAATGAATTTTATCCCCTAAATTATCGGGTGTTGCAATACTTAGTACGAACCATTCCAGATTGAACAAGTAACAGTACAAAAACTTAAATAGTGTAGAACAAGTATCTAGAAATCAATCAAAATCAGGCAAACAAAAACCTAATCAATTTCTTTATATTAACAACGGAATTGGTGTTTTGTACATCAAATATTATAACTCAAAAGGATTGAAAGAACAAGACAATCTTTCAATCATTTCCTCTCGAAGTAGTTCCTAACATACTAAACTGAAAGAGCGTATTTGATATTCTATTAGTTTCTTACAAGAAACAAGTAAGACAGTATGTTGAGATCCTTCTCAATCTCTCAAATGATCGTCCTCCTAACTTGTTTATTTTTTCTCTTTTTTCATTTCTCTCTCTGTGAAAGCACATCTTCACTTTGTTTTTTGCTTTTATACTTATCCTCCAGTCGGTTTCCTGAGAACAGGGATAAGAAAGGGAAAGCAGCACTGGCAGTTTCTAAACGCTGATTGTTAGTTCAGTTTGGATAAGGATTAGAAATCTAATCCTTATCCATACATCGTTTGCTTCATGTATAAACATAACTTAAATATATATCTACAAATAGTAAATAAGAACATAGAAAAAGTATTAGGCAGCAAGGTGAAAATAATACAAGAGATAAAATATCAAAGTGGTTCACAAAGTGCTACAACACTCTGTTCAACACTTAAGTGTTGAAACACTTTGTGATTACCGGTTTGTAACGATCTCCCTCTTTTTGACCTTGCTGGCCAAAACCTAAAATAGACAACAAACTATTCTTAATCAAACATCAACAAGATATTATACAGGAGGAACAACTTAACAAACACCATCACAAACATTTCTAATACAAACTACGACATGAAAAGAGGAGAGAAGAACATAAACACATCACATATAGGAGAAGTTGTGGTGGATCACAAACAGCCCCACTCACTCCCCCTGAGTTCAATATGTCCTAACACAGAATACCACAAAACTAACATATAACTAGATATTGCAATGTTCAATATAAAATATATAAGACAAAACGAATAAGTACTATGAGTTACCCATCAGCAGTACCACTTCCTCCAGCACCACTGCCACTTGCTCCAGCACCACTACTTCCTTCACCAATATATCCCCCTTTTTGGCCAAGAAGAAGAGATTCAAGTTCATGTTCGACTTGGGTCCAATAAGTGACTTCTATCTCAGCACCTCTACGCCTGGAATTTGCCATTTGAATGCACGAGAGAATCTTTGAGACTGGAATTGTGACAGAAGGAGCTGAAGTTATTGCAACACTGTTTGGAACACTGGTGGTGGTGACTTCTGGACTCTCAGGTATTTCCACCACATCACAAATATGTGGGGGATCCAACAGTTTCCAATCAACCTTTATGAGGGTAGAATCCAGGGAAAATTTTCCCTTTTATGGTAGGAACAGACAAATCTTGCCCTTTTAACATACTCCAAATGAGACAAGGATAAGGAAGACCACCAAAGGTGGATTTACTTTCAGCAAAAGAACCCACGATGTCAAAGATTAATTAACCTAAGTTAAATTTCATCCTATTTCCAATTTTATAAAGCAATCTCATTTTAGTATGAGTGACAATGTTTCTATTTTTAGAAGGGAGCCAATTGTAGCAAGTGATTTTTCGAAGAATGGCATTTTAGAGGTGAGTTTTGAGGCAGGTGTTTTCTTGTTTCGTTGCCATTGAGTAATGACTCCTCCAGTAAGATGAGAAATAATAGAATTCTAGTCGGTGTGAATAACTTCATCAACAACAAAAGGAAATTCCAGAAAGTCATTGATCAGAGAGGGTGTAAACATGAAAATCCTTTTTCTTAAAAACACTTGACCAAAACAAAGACTGGAAGGATGTTTCATGGAATTTGTAAGATTGCAATAAAACTCACGGACAATGTCCTTCACAAAGCTATAATTTATAGTGAGAGACTTTCCTAAATGAAGAGATTTTAAGAAAGAAATCAAACCAAAATTTTCAAACTGTTGAGTATCAAGTTGTCTCTCTGAAATAGTGTCCCTATTCTTGTAGTATTCCCACCTAAGAAAAGTGTCAAGGGAGTAAAAAAGGTTTGAATGCCTCTTTGATACCTGAAGTGCTGTAGCACTTAGCACAACACGTTTGGGAGGTGGAGAGGGTGTATCAGATTTTGGTGCTCTCAGTGTCACTGGAAACTTGTGCATTTGTCACCTCCATATTAGAATTTCCAGAGTTAGAATGATCATCAGAATCATTTTCTTCAAGTTCCATAGAGTTTAGATCATCATCTAATTCCTTTGCGAAGGCTTCAACATTCCTAGTCAATTGTTCCTCTGTTTCAGTAGTTGTTTCAGCACTACCAGTCATACCAGCAGGATTGGAATCAATCTCCCTCTGACGTCGAAGGCGTTTTCTAATACCTTGAAAATATTGGGCAAGTGTTTGATCTAGAGCATATCCAGGGATTTGATCTTCTTCTGGAGTGGAAACTAGAGGAACACCAGGTGTTGTAGAAGAATTTTAGCACCAGAAGGACCACTGTTCAAAGGTTGTCCATCGCCAGAATTTTTGGATTTTAACCATTCATCAGACATTTCTAGGTTTTGGGAGAAGAGACCAAAACTTCAAAATCAGGATCATCCTCACCGTTATCATCATCATCAGAGGCCAGTTTGTATTTTGGAGGTGGAGGCACAATCTTAGGACCCTTCTTTGTTTCTGGTGGACCATGTTCACCAAGAGTAGGTGAAAGTCCTCTTTGGCGTTTGGAAACCCTAATTTTTGGTCCAGACTGTGCTCGAACTGTGGGTTTAATCAGATCGAACGGAGGAGGATAATTAACATCCACAAGATTTTCAAAATCACCATGCAATTGCATGTTGAGATAGGCATCTTGAGGGACAAACTCTTCCAAAGCAATGGATGACTCTGAAGGAGGAGGTGTTTCAAAACCATGCGCAACACCAAAAGGATTTGAATAAGCATATTCAGAGCGAATGTCGAGTGGATTCTACAAAAGGTTAGCCATAGTAGAAACTAAAGGAGTTTCTGCAGAAGAAGAAGAAGAAACGTGAGCGGTTGCAGTGTAACAAGAGGGCAAAGAGGGCAGGATAGAGGATGTTCTTGTACAGACTCTTTTAAACCAGCAATAATATTAACAATATCTTCATCTGATTCCGTCATTTTGTCAAGTAAAAATAAAACTGAGAAAGAATGGGCTAGACAAAAACACTTAAGAACAATATAAATAAATGATCCAAGCAGTTAATAGTTAGGGATAATTACAAAATGGTCGCCGAACTATTAGCACTTTTTCACTTCGGCATATAAACTATTAACGTTGGCTAAACCGCCGCCAACCTATTTAAATGTTACTACTCGAAAGCTGCCGGCCATAATACCGCCCAAATTCATTGCACACCCGGTTTTGCAAAACCACCTTTTGGGACAAAATTTGGGCGGTATTCTGGCCGACAGCTTTCGAGTAGTAATATTCAAATAGGTTGGCGGCGGTTTTGTTAATGTTAATAGTTTATATGCCGAAGTGAAAAAGTGCTAATAGTTCGGTGGCCATTTTGTAATTATCCCTAATAGTAAAACTACCCACAACTATAAAACAACCCACTAGAAAAAACTAACCACTAATGAAAAACCACCCACTAATTTAGGGAAACATTTAGATAAAACCTAGAAAAACAGGGAAAATAGATTTTATGGGCAGATATTCTCACAAAAAGATTAGATTTTTATTTTTTATTTTTTTAGTAATACTATAAAGGAAGTATGTACAAAATTTTTGTAAAAGAGATATATCAGAAAAAATTTAAGTTTGAGTCAAGAAAGATATGATGTTGACCAAGGTGCTCTAACACATAGAAATTACTGAATAATCAGAAATTTCCAGGATGTGAGTTGGAGTAACAAAACTTACTGAATCATTTGATATCATTAAGAAAATCATTATCAATTCAAAATCTGAATAATAAAAAAAATCAGACAAGATAATGACTATCATGAAATCAAATGATGAATAAGAAACTTGGAACAACCACATCACTCAAAACAGGTTATTTTGTTTTGAACATCTCTAGATAAAAAGAAAAGAGGAAAAAAAAATATGTACAAAAGAAAGTATAAAGTATTGAAACACAAAGAGAAACACTTTTTCAAAAGGTACTTAAACCGAGAGACTTTTTAAGCTAAGAAAATCTCTCAAAGTCTAATCCTTTTATGAAAATATCTGCCAACTATCTTTCAGTGGGGATGTGTCCAATTTTGATTAATCTTTTCTCAACAAGATCCCTAATGAAATGATGTCTAATGTCAATGTGTTTTGTTCGGGAATGTTGAACTGGATTCTTGGTTATGTTAATGGCACTAGAGTTATAAAAAAAGACTGTAAGTGTGTTACTTTCTAGCCCATAATCATCTAACATCTGCTGCATCCGAAGTAATTGAGTACAACAACTACCTAAAGCTATGTATTCAGATTCTGCTGTGGATAGTGAGACACAATTTTGTTTCTTGCAATGCCAAGATACCAGATTATTTCCAAGATAAAAACATCCCCCGAGGTACTCTTTCTATCATCTACATCCCTAACCCAATCTGCATCACAAAAACCTACCAAATTGGTATTAGTGTCCTTAGAATACCAGATTCCTAAATCAGAGGTCCCACTTTGATGATTCTTTTTACAGCATTCAAATGAGACAATTTAGGGTCAGATTGATATCTAGCACAAACTGAGACACTATAGCACAGATCAGGACGGCTTGCTGTAAGATACAGGAGACTACCAATCATGCTCCTATACAAGGTGTGTTCAACACTTGTCCAACACTGTCTTTACAGATTATGAAACTGGAGCTCAAAGGAGTTTTCATGTGTTTAGCAGATACTAAATCAAAATTCTTGACAAGATTTCTAGCATATTTGGACTGAGATATGAAACTACCTTGTTCAAGTTGTTTGATTTGAAGGCCTAGAAAGTAGCTCAGTTCACCAACTAAACTCATCTCAAAAGTAGATGACATTTTTTTAACAAAGTTCTGCAGTTGCTTGTCACAAGTTGAACCAAAAACAATATCATCTACATAAACCTGAGCAACAGTTATATGAGACACTTTCTTCTGACCAAAAAGAGTTTTTATCAACATTGCCTCTTTCAAAGCCTAGAGTCATCAAGAATTCAGTCAGTCTATCATACCAAGCTCTAGGTGCTTGTTTTAGACCATACAAAGCTTTTTTCAGTTTTGAACACATGATCAGGTTTATAAAGATCTGCAAAACCTTTTGGTTGCTCAACAAATGCTTCTTCATTTAGAAAACCATTTAAAAAAAGCACTTTTAACATCCATCTGAAAAAACTTTATTTTGAGATAGCATAAAATGGCAATTAAGAAACGAATAGATTCCAGCCTAGCAACAGGAGCAAAAGTTTCATCATAATCAAGCCCTTCTATTTGAGTATAACCTTGTGCCACTAGACGAGCTTTATTACGAATAACTTTTCTTGACTCATCAATTTCGTTTCTAAAAATCCATTTTGTTCCAATTACATTTACATCATGAGGTCTAGGAACTAAATCCCAAACATCATTACGAGTAAATTGATGGAGCTCCTCATGCATAACATTTATCCAAAATTCATCCTTTAAAGCTTCATCATTATTTTTTGGTTCTACATTAGAAATGAAATAGTCCCCATGCACACTCAAGAAAGAAGAGGATAGATAAGCAATTTTTACCATTTTGGAGTAATCCTTTCTTTCCTTAGTACGAGTTCGAAGACTATCATTGGTACGAGTCGTTGGATCGTACCAAATTATTTATATATAAATATATACTTATCATTATCCTACTACTCTAACTAGTAGAGTGGTAATAAGGTTCGATCTCACGAGGACCGGTCGAATAATATCATTTCGATGTATTCAAGCAACTAAGAAATTTAAATAAAGATAGTAATAAACAAGTAAACACGATAAAGGTTGTGGGGGGGGAGGGGGGGAAGTGTTAGCAATTAACTAACAACCTACTAATAACAATAAAAAGCAATTCAAAGAACAATTACTCTAAAAATACTTAGCAATTCAACAATTCAAATAAATAAAGACAAATAGAATGATTTTTTGAGTTTTTCTTATAAATGATAAAAGGATTCAACCCTTGATCAAGTATCCCCTTGACTCAAATAACCTATGTAATTAATGTTACTACCCAATTAACTAGCCTTAGAACTCCTACTCCAAGATTAATAACAAGCTCTATCAATCTTGTTGTCTCTTAAGTATAATTAATCAAAACAAGCTCTTCAATCAATCCTACTCAACTTATCAATTCCTAAAACAAGTTCTCTAAGAATCAATAGTCAAGTGCATTAAGAATGAAGACAACGAAGTATATTCGACATAAAACTCGCAAGCTCGGTTTTAGTGGTCGAAATCTATGTTATCCCCAATAAAATAAATCTATTGTTTGCTATACGGGAATCGGATTCATAACAATTACGGATTATAAGCCCAATTCTAGCAACACACAAACAAATATCCAAATGGGTGATCAAACCACAATTCAATTCATAAGTGTGAATCAACAATCCCAAATAACATAGAACATTCCAAAAACATAATCCAATCGGTTAATAACCGTAAAAATTACACAAACATCCTAACCCAAGGTTCAACTAATGATCAAGGATTGAATTACAGGGTGCTAGCCACCCATTACACCTAATACAAACAGCAAATAGAAATAAATACAAGAAGACATGATAAATTTAAAGAATAAGCCAAGAACATGGGTTGAGGAATGAAAGGTCTTCAATCTTCTTCCCAATGTTGTCGTTGAGGATGATGGAGGCTGGAAATGTGTTATGAAAACGTCCCAAGATAGGTCAATTTCGGAAGGGAGGATATGCATATATAGAGGAGAAAGTGTTTGTGCCAAGATAGGCAAAAACGTGTTTGGATTTTTAAAACAGGGGCCCCACCGCGGCCGTGACATACAATTAGCCGCGGGTGTGGTGAAAACAAGGGGTTGGGCCCAATTTGGGGCCACGGCCGCGGTCCAGTCATCACCTCGGTCGTGGTCTTGGTTGGGCTGGATTTACCCCTTCTTCTGTATCTTTGGCCACGACCGAGGCTAATGCTGACCGCGGGGGCGGGCCGTGAGATTTCCTCGGCCGAGGCAGGTAAAGCAGAAAACGGCCAACTTCTGGAGGTTTTACCACGGCCGTGGGCTAGTCAGTCTTGGCCATGGCATCAGCAACTCGGGCATGGCATCAGCAACTCGGGCATGGTCCCCTGTTTTTCCTTGTTTTCTTTCTTTGAGCTCGAATTGTCAATTTGAGATCTTCGAACCTGTTTTTCGGCCTTAATTCACCTGTTTTGAAACGAACTAAACATGTCAAATTTCCCAATGATAAATAAACGCACAAAACACACGTGAATATGCACACAAAAGTCCATAAAAGGACACTTAAATTGACCTAAAAGTTTGTGCACTACACGTGTACCAATCATGAACATTACCAATAACTTGAGAAATGGGATGATTTCTTCTAATTCTGCCAGGAGGATCTCTTCTGACCAGCATTTCTTTATGTGGCACATTATGTTGGTTTGAGGAATCCATTTCAGTAGGGTTATTACCATCATTCTGTTCATTTTGTTCTTGAGTTTCCTAAGGTGTTCCATCACCTTCTTGAACACTTTCTTCAATTGGATTTAGATTTGAACTTTCCTTCTCATTGATCAAGTCTTGCACTTGATCTTCCTCCCTGTTTCCTACAATGTTAGAAAAGTCATAAAAAATGACATTTACACTTTCTTGTATAGTTTGTGTTTCGAGGTTAAAGATCCGGAAAGCATGACTATTTGAAGAGTAACCAAGAAACAAACCATTGTCACTTTTTGAATCAAATTTACCTAGAGGTTCCCTGTCATTTAGGATGAAGCACAAGCACCCAAAGACATGAAAATACTTCAGGTTAAGCTTTTTGCCTTTAAGTATTTCATAAGGTGTCATAGTACTTCCAGGCCTCAGATAAACATGATTTGAAATGTGACATGCTGTACTGACAGCTTCAGCCGAAAATCGTTTTGAAAGATTTTTTGCACATAACATAACTCTAGCCATTTCTTGAAGTAATTTGTTCTTTCTTTCACCTATTCCATTTTGCTGAGGTGTTTTAGGAGCTGGAAACTCATGTTTTATACCTTTCTTTTGACAGAATTCAGAAAACTAGGTATTTTGAAATTCTCTTCCATGATTAGTCCTGATTCGATTAAACCAAACTCCATGTGAATTGTGTATTTGTGTGGCAAGATTTTTGAAAACTACAAAAGCATCAGATTTTATTTCAGAAAGAATACCCAAGTGAACCTTGAAAAATCATCTACAACCACACAACCATACCTTTTGTCTCCTGAACTATCAATTTCAATTGGTGCCATTAGATCCATATGACACAGTTCAAAACAATGAGAAGTACCAAAGTGTTGCAACAATTTATGCACACTTTTGGTCTGCTTACCTTTGGTACAGGATTTGCAAACTTTTTCAATTTTACAAGTAATTTTAGGTAGACGTTTCACAACTTCAATATTTATAATTCCTTTCAGCTACTGAAAATTCACATGCCCTAATTTTTTTATGCCACAAATCAACTTCATCAATCTGAGCTTTGTGACAATCTATTCCTTCTTCATTTGAATAACAGTTGTTTGAGGCTCTTGTTCCAGTCATGATGCACTTCTTCTCTTGATTGAACACCCTGCATATCTCTTTCTCAAATTTGACATGTAAGTTCGCATCACAGAGTTAACTGATGCTAATCAAATTAGCCATAAGTCCTCGAACATGAAAAACATTAGAAAGATTTGGGAGACCATGAACATTCAATGTTCCTTTACCAATGATTTTACCTTTTGCACCCCCACCAAATGTTACCTTACCTCCATCAGTATTCACATAATCTTTAAAGAAGGTCTTTGTTCTCGTCATATGATGAGAGCAACCACTATCAAAGTACCAGACACTAGACACATCAGCCCTCAAAGATGTATAAATCATATTCCAAAATTCACTGTTTTGTGATTTTTCATCAGAAGAAGAATTATATTCTAGGATTAGAATAGCACAGTGAATGGTCTTGCAATACGTTTTTAGACATCTTTGATACCTTTCTTTTAAAAAATTTCCTTTTTCTTCTGAAATAGAAAGGTCTTATGTGTCCAGGCATTGAACAAAAATTACACGCAAATTGTTTTCCATGAGCCTCAGAATCTAATCGAAGCCTTTTTTTTTTTTTTTTATCTAGATATGATATTCTCATTTTCACCAGTTGAAATGTCCAATTTGACATAAGGAACAATTGAATTAGATTCTGAAATGTGTAGTTTTTCTATTTTCTTGGAAAGATTAAATATTTCAGAATCAAACTCTAGTTTCTTAGTACAAGTTAGATTATTTCTCACACTTATTGAGTTGTGACTTTCCCTTGTGAAAATGGGTGTTCCATATTCTTCTATTGAAGAGCCCAAAAAGCTTGGAATATTCTCAGAGTATCCTATTCCAGAATTACCAAATTGTTAAACAATAGAACTTCATTAAGCATGTTTGTTCCATTGTTGAAACATTTAAAGCTTAGTGGTTTTCTATTTGTATCAGAAATGGCAGATTCAAGAGTTTTGTCCCTTTGAGACAATTTTTTCTCAAGATTAAGAATTTTCTTCTTTAATTTGTCATTTTCTAATTTTACTTCTTTAAGACCCTTTAGGGCAACCACCAGTTCTCCATGCATTTCTCTAAAGGCACTCAGAAGTAGTTCATATTCAGTAATTTCAGAATCATTTCTCACTATCTCATCAAGTGTTTCAACACTTTGTGGTAAACTCAATTCTTCCACATTGACCATTAGTGATGAAACATATTGTGAATCAAGAGTTTCTTCATCACAATTAGTATCTTCATCACTTAAGGTAACAACTAGATTTGTGCCTCTTTCATAAGATTATTGGCACATTGATTTGCATAGTGACCAAAACCAGAACATGCTCTACATTGAATGTTTTTCAAATCCTTTGGAGCATATGAGTTGCGATTTGTATTCATGGGACTAGGATTTGAGTTTTGACCAAAAGACTTCTTCAAGAAATTCTTTCCAGAATTCTGTCCTTCAAAACTTTTTTATAGCAGGGTTAAAAACACCTTTGGAAACATTTTTCTTTTTATTTTTGGACAAGAATCTTTGATATTTTTTGGTTAGATATGCAATGGGATCAACATGATTTACTTTTAAAAGAATGCTATCCCCTTTTTGTTTTGAATTCGACTCTTCAGATTGAGAAGGAAATGCAATAGTTTTATTGCTTCCTCTCATTTGTTGTTGTTGATTCAAATTCAATTCAAAGGTTTGAAGTATTCCTATGAGTTCATCTAAAGACATTTTAGATATATCACGGGAATCTTACAATGGATACACTTTAATATTAAATCTTTCAGGGAGAGTTCTCAATGCCTTATTGACCAACTTCTCATTATTGATGGGATCACCAAGTGCATGAGATTCATTTGCCAACTCACACAAACGGGCATTGTAAGAGGAAATTTTTTTAGTTTCATCTATTTTCAGTGTTTCAAACTGTGTTGCAATCATTCTGAGCTTTAACTTCCTAACACTTTCAGATCCTTCACACCATATCTGCAGAGTTTCCCAAGCCTCTTTTGCCGAAATACAATTTTGAATCATCCTAAACAAGGATAAGTCCACTAATCCGAAAATTACATTTATTGCTTTAGCGTTGTAACATGACAAAGCGAATTCATCATTTGTCCATGTTAGTGAAATCAACTCTTGAACACACAACACCAAAGAATCTGGAAATGTACAAAGAAAACAATTCGAAATCACACATGCAATTCGGCCAGAGTTGTGACCGAACTGAACTCGCGCAGAACAGGAAATAGAAATGGATCAAACACAGTTTTAACGTGGTTCGTTCAAGATGAACTACATCCACGGAGGCAAGGCACACCTCAATCCACTAAGAACTTCAATCAATTACAGAGAATAAGCTCAAGAAATGAAATGCCCAATTCTGGATACAAATTAGGGCACGGACGCTTAATCTCTAAATACTCTCTCTAATCTAAAGAACAAGGAAATTATGCGACGTAGTGATCTTCTCCTCAATGAGAGCTTTACAATGATATATGGATTGAAGCTCGAATGCAACTGTACAGGAAGTTCTAACTGAAAGAAGTTAAGCTGAGCTACCGGACAAATGTGACGGTTTTCTTCGTCACTGAACTGCAACTGCTTCGTCACAAATGACGGTTATCTCAAACTACCTCAAACCCGGTTTATTCTGACCAGCTTGTATTCTTGATGCTAAAACCCGGTTTAAACCTCCGGTTCTCCACTCCCTGACTCCGGTTCCACATTCCCAACACCCCATATTACAAAGTATGGCTCACTTGATGAAATTGAACATCACATCACAAATCTCCACCTCAATGAATCATGTGTGCCTCTTCCTGCCTCACCACTGCCTTGTCTTGTTAATGCTCTTCATGACATTGCTCAAGCTGCAGCAGGCTCGAGCAATGATCCACTTTGTTCCCAGGTACACCCTTAGTAAGAAAATCAGCAGGGTTATGCGATGTGTGTACCTTCTTCACTTCCACAGAACCAGAATCAATGATATCCCTAGCAAAATGCAACCTAACATCAATGTGTTTTGACCTTTCATGAAATGCTTGGTGTTTCACAAGGTGTAAAGAACTTTGATTATCACAGTAAATTGCCACACACTTTTGCTTGATGTCCAAATCTCTCAAAATCCCTTTAAGCCAGATTGCTTCTTTGATAGCTTCAGTGAGAGAGATATATTCTGCTTCTGTTGTTGACAGTGCTACAACTGATTGTTGTACACTTCTCCAGCTGATGGCTGTTCCAAATAAGGTAAACACAAATCCAGAAATAGATTTCCCCGTGTCTATGTTTGCTGCAAAATCAGAATCAGCAAATTCCTCCAATGCAACAGTGCTTCCATTCACTTTCTTCTCAAACTTCAGTGACAAGTTCACTGAACCCTTCAAATACCTCATCACATGCTTCAAAGCTTCCCAATGCTCAACTCCTGAGTTTGACATGAACCTGCTCACTAAAGAAACAACATAGGCCAAGTCAGGCCTACTACAAATCATTCCATACATGAGACTTCCAACTCCACTTGCATAAGGAATATTGCTCATATGTATGACTTCCTCTTCAGTCTTTGGGCATTGTTCTTTGGAGAGTTTCTTCTGTAGATTAACTGGAGTGGAGAGAGGTTTGGATTCATGCATATGGAACCTCTCCAAAACCTTCTGTAGATATTGCCTCTGAGATAACCAAAGCACTCCAGCTTCTCTTTTCCTCAGAATGTTCATGCCCAAAATCTTCTTGGCATCTCCCAGATCTTTCATGTCAAATTCAGTGTTAAGTCTGTCCTTCAGCCATTGTACACTCTTCTTGTTCTTGCTGGCAATCAGCATATCATCCACATACAAAAGCAGGAAGACTTTATCTTGCTTTGAACACTTGTTGAAGTAAACACAACTATCATAAAGACTTCTTACAACGCCAACACTGATCATGAAGTCATTGAACCTCTTATTCCACTGTCTTGGACTTTGTTTGAGTCCATACAGTGACTTCTTCAGTAAACAAACTTTGTCTTCTTGTTCAGGAACAACAAAGCCTTCTGGTTGTTTCATATATATTTTCTCAATGAGTTCTCCATGTGAGAATGCTGTCTTTACATCTAGTTGTTGTAGTTCCATGTCCTCTTGAGTAACCTTTGATAAAAGCAACCTGATTGAGCAATGCTTTACTACTGGAGAGAAAACTTCATTAAAATCAATCCCTTCCCTTTGTGTAAAGCCCCTAGCCACCAATCTTGCTTTAAACCTCACCTGTTTGGATCCTGCAGTCTCTAGTTTCTTCTTGTATATCCATTTAGAACTCACAAGTTTCTGACCTTTTGGTTTATCCACCAATATCCAGGTCTCATTCTTTTCCAGGGATTCCATCTCTTCAATCATTGCCTGAATCCAGTGTTCTCTTTCTTCACAGTCTAGTGCTTCTTTAAAACTACTAGGCTCTTGTGATTCCAGGTCTTCAGCAACACTCAAGGCATAATAAACACTCCCTGCTTGACCATAGAAGTCAGGTCTATTGATTGTTCTTCTAGGCCTGTCCCTTCCAATGCTATATTCTCTGACATTTTGTGAAGGTCCAGCTTGTTCTTCTTCTTCAGATGATGAATCACTATCTTGTAGATTCTCTTGTGGTTGAGATGTGTGATCATTTTCAGCAGGATGCTCCACCTGAATTGATATCTCTTCTGTCTCTTTAGCACCATCAAATTCTTCCTTAGAGCCTGTTGAAGTATAAGCCATCACATTCTCATTAAACTTTACATCTCTACTTGTGATTATCTTCTGATTTCCCTTGTCTAGACACCACAATCTGTAGCCCTTTATTCCATCTGGATATCCAAGAAATACACATCTTAGAGCTCTTGCATCTAACTTGTCTTGCTTGACATGGACAAAGGCAAGACAACCAAACACCCTTAAACCTCCATAACTTGGTTTCTGTCCACTCCACACCTCTTCAGGTGTTTTGAACCCAATCACTGATGAGGGTGACCTGTTAATGAGATAACATGCTGTAGCAATGGTTTCACCCCAAAATACCTTTGGCAACCCAGCATCCAACAGCATACACCTTACTCTTTCAAGAAGAGTCCTATTAAACCTCTCAGCAACCCCATTCTGTTGAGGATTCATTGGGACAGTCCTATGTCTCTTGATTTCTCTTTCTTCACAGAAGTTTGTGAACTCAGTAGAGAGGTATTCCAATCCATTATCAGTCCTAAGGTGCTTCAGCTTCTTCCCTTTGACATTTTCCAGTTGAATCAACCATGTTTTGAACTTATGAAAAGCATCACTCTTATTCTTCATCAACATGATCCACACCTTTCTGCTGTATTCATCAATCAAAGACATGAAATACCTTGCTCCACCATGAGTCTCTGTCCTTGCAGGACCCCATATGTCAGAGTGGACATAATCTAATGGCTCTTGAGTTGTGTGAACACCCTTTCCATAGGGCAGCTTCTTGGACTTGCCCAAAGCACACTGATCACAAAACTCCAGGTTTTGGTTTCCCATGTTTCCAATTACACCACTTCTTGACAACTCTTTCAACCCTTTCTCTCCTATGTGTCCAAGCCTCTTGTGCCACTTAACAAGCTCAGAACTGCTCAAGACCATATCAACACTCCCAACAACAGGTGAACCAATCAAGATAAACAACCCATTATGCTGTCTACCTTTAATCACCACTTTATCATGTTTTGTGATATGCAAGAAACCATCCACTGAGCTAAACTGACACCCACTAGTTACCAAAGAACCAAGAGATAGAAGATTTCTTTTGAGGCCAGGAACATATCTTACATTTGAGATGATTCTGACCACACCATCAAACATTCTTATGCTCACTGATCCAACTCCTTTGACCTTGCATGATTGGTCATTTCCCAGGAAAACATTTCCACCATCTTCTCTCTTCAGTTCATCAAACCATGACTGGTGTGGACACATATGAAAGGAGCAGCCTGTGTCCAAGACCCATTCCTTTACCATTCTTGATTCAGTAACATTTAATACCTCTGGAGGATCTTCTTGATGGTCAATGGCAGCAGCTTCTGCCCCTTGATTTCCACCTTTCTTGTTTTTCTTAGGACAATCCTTCTTCAAGTGACCAGGTTGCTTGCACTTGAAGCATTTCCTTTTCTCAACCCATTCATTTCCCTTCTTTGGATTAGAGTCTCCTGCCTTGGGGTCCTTAGCATTCTGTCCCTTCTTCCCTTGCCAAGGTTTCTTGAATTTAACATTCAAACCTTCTCCAGATTGCACCATGCCTTTATCACCTTGAGTCTGGAAGCATTTAGACCTCAGAGCCTTCACTATCCCATCATAAGATAGCTGCTCATCTCTCCCATACATCAAGGCATCCTTAAAGCTTTCCATGGATTTTGGAAGAATGTTTAACACCATCAATGCTTTATCATACTCCTCCAATTTCACATCCAGGTCTTCCAATTCCTCAACCATCTTAATAAACTCATCAAGTTGATCAGAAATTACCTTATCTTCAGTGATCTTGAAGGCCAACATCTTCTGCTTCAAGAACAGCTTGTTGGAAACTGACTTAGATTGATACAGATCTTCCAATCTCTTCCATGCTTCTGAGGAACTCTTGCATCTTGAGACCTCTCTTAGCGGTTTATCACCCAAACACAGAAAGATAAGACTGAGGGCCTTCTTATCCACTGATGCAAACTTGGGTTTCTCACTTTCTTCCCACGAATCAAGAGGTATCAAAGCAAGATCAAGGCCATTGTGAACCAAAACTGCATTCATCTTGATCTTCCACAATGTGAAGTAATTTCTCCTTGTAAACTTCTCAAAGCCCATCTTCATACCAGCCATTCCTTCCCTTCTTCAAGCTGTGAGAGTTGGTTTTCCACAGACGGCGCCACTTGTTAGTGAAATCAACTCTTGAACACACAACACCAAAGAATCTGGAAATGTACAAAGAAAACAATTCGAAATCACACATGCAATTCGGCCAGAGTTGTGACCGAACTGAACTCGCGCAGAACAGGAAATGGAAATGGATCAAACACAGTTTTAACGTGGTTCGTTCAAGATGAACTACATCCACGGAGGCAAGGCACACCTCAATCCACTAAGAACTTCAATCAATTACAGAGAATAAGCTCAAGAAATGAAATGCCCAATTCTGGATACAAATTAGGGCACGAACGCTCAATCTCTAAATACTCTCTCTAATCTAAAGAACAAGGAAATTATGCGACGTAGTGATCTTCTCCTCAATGAGAGCTTTACAATGATATATGGATTGAAGCTCGAATGCCACTGCACAGGAAGTTCTAACTGAAAGAAGTTAAGCTGAGCTACCGGACAAATGTGACGGTTTTCTTCGTCACTGAACTGCAACTGCTTCGTCACAAATGACGGTTATCTTAAACTACCTCAAACCCGGTTTATTCTGACCAGCTTGTATTCTTGATGCTAAAACCCGGTTTAAACCTCTGGTTCTCCACTCCCTGACTCCGGTTCCACATTCCCAACACCCCATATTACAAAGTATGGCTCACTTGATGAAATTGAACATCACCTCACAGTCCAAGTTGCTTCTGGCTTAGGAAGAATATCATCATCTTCATCTTCCTTACGAGGTGGTGTCCATCCAACTACAATTGATCTCCATGCACGTTCATCAAGAGACTTAATATAAGCTCTCATCTAGATTTTCCAGATTGAATAGTTCGTACCATCCAGAATGGGTGGATGCATAACTGTTGTACCAGAGACATCCATAATTCTTTATCTCAGGATCACACTTAGTAATGTCAAGCGAAGGCTCTTTATGCCAATTGAAAGAATTTGATCCCCTAAATTACTAGGTGTTGGACAAGGTGTTGCAATACTTAGTACAGACCATTCCAGATTGAACAAGTAACAATACAAAAACTTAAACAGAGTAGATCAAGTATCTAGAAATCAATCAAAATCAGGCAAACAAAAGCCTCATCAATTTCTTTATACTAACAGTCGAATTGGTGTTTTGTACATCAAACATTACAACTCAAAAGGATTGCAAGAACAAGACAATATTTCAATCATTTCCTCTCAAAGTAGTTCCTAACATACTAAACTGAAAGAGCAATATTTGATAATTCTATCAGTTTCTTACAGGATACAAGTAAGACCGTATGTTGAGATCATTCTCAATCTCTCGAATGATCGTCCTCCTAACTTGTCTGCTATTTTCTCTTTTTCTTTTCTCTCTCTGTGAAAGCACATCTTGACTTTGTTTTCTGCTTTTATACTTATCCTCCAGTCGGTTTTTTGAGAACAGGGATAAGAAAGAGAAAGCAACACTAGCAGTTTCTAAACGTTGATTGTTCGTTCAGTTTGGATAAGGATTAGAAATCTAATCCTTATCCATACATCGTTTGCTTCTAGTATAAACAGAACTTAAATATATATATATCTACAAATAGTAAATAAGAACATAGAAAAAGTATTAGGCAGCAAGGCAAAACTAGTACAAGAGATAAAATATCAAAGTGGTTCACAAAGTGCTACAACACCCTATTCAACACTTAGGTGTTGAAACACTTTGTGATTATCAGTTTGTAAGATATTGTATTTTGATAATTTCGAGTTTTAATCGTATTTTTAACTTTTCTTTAAAAATATGCGATAAATATTAGAGAAATTGAAAAATTCTGAGAATTTTGTTACTATGGCGATGAGAGAGAGAAAATAAAAATATCAATAAAGGCCTAAGTTTCAATTATTTCTCTTACCTTTAATTCTTTTCTTTGTATGTATTTTCTTGAATTAGATGACAACTTCTGTGTAAATATCAATGGGGTTAATTGAAACCTTGACCACATAAATGTTAGGGTGACACTCATGTGCATAAACTGTACATTAAGTTTATTGTACATCTCCTTCTATTCTTGCGCGCGCGATCTATATATATTAAGGTCTGTTTGGAATCACAAAATAAGCACTAGCTTAGTTTGTAAATGTGCGACATCTCACCCTTTTGGGTGCAGGTTCGAATCCTAACAACACCTTTTATTTTTCACCAGCAGTATATTCAAATTCCGAGCATAGTATATGTTATAAAACCTAAGAGTATATTTTTATTTTGATTATTTTTTCTATTATGCCATGAGAAAAATATTATTCATATTTACAAATTAATTAGTTTCAACTCACAGTATATTTATTATTTAATATTTCGATATAGTATATGTTATGATGCCTGACAGTATACGTTGTTTTAGTTAATTTATGTTTCATACTACGGAATATTTATTTGTTCCAACTTACAATACTCATAGTATATTTAATATTTCGATATAGTATACGTTATGATGCCTGAAAGTATACGTTGTTTTAGTTAATTTTTATTTCATACTGCAGAATATTTATTTTTTCCAACTTACAATACTCACAGTATATTTAATATTTCGATATAGTATGCATTATGATGCCTGACAGTATAAGTTTTTTTAGTTAATTTTTGCTTCATTCTGCGAAATATTTATCTTTTCCAACTTACAATACTCACAGTATATTTAATATTTCGATATAATATACGTTATGATGTCTGACAGTATACATTTTCTTTAACTAACTTTCTTGTACATTGCGAACTATTTATGTTTTGCAAATTAATTTTTAACCACACAATATATTTAATATTTGAACATAATATATATTATGACGTATAACAGTATAGGTTTGGTTAGATTAATTTTTCTTGATATTGTACAATATTTATGTTTCGAACTTACAATACAATTATTTTTGCATTATAAAAAAATTTAATAATACAATTTAACTCAGGCTAAAAAACAAAAAAAAATTAAAGGGCAAAAAAAAAAAAAAAAAAAAAAAAGAAAGAAAGAAGAAGGAAAAGGAAAAGGAAAAAAAAATGGAAGGAAGAAGGGGAAAAGACGCAGAAAAAAGAAAAAAATATAAAGCATGGGCTAGAAGCAACATCCAGAATTGAAACTCTAACCTCAAGGGTAAGATGTTTAAGGCTGCATCAAATACCACCAGACCATTTGCTTTTAGAAATTCAATAAACATATCCTTATTTATATAAAAAGTGCGTGCGAAATATTATTATAAAAATAGGGTGGTGTACAATAAGTTATGATGCATTACATGCACCCAAGTTTTTGCCAAAATGTTATGCGTTAAATTACATGGATAAATGGCGGTTGTTTTGGAATTATTTTTGGAAATAAATTCTATAATTTATGTCATAATATTATAAATACATTTATTAACTAATAATTATACATGCAATCTGAAATATAATATGATAATATGGTGTGAAATTTGTAATATATCATTTGATTTTTCCTTTTTTTTTTTTTTTACCAAAAAAAGAAGATGAAAATGGTAGAAAGAACTAATCTATTGCACCAATTCCCATCACAAGTTGATTAAAAAAATCGAAGATTTTTTCCTACAGTTTGGTCACTAAAATTATATAATTTCCATTGAGGTTCGAGTATTTTTGTACAATTGTTTTATTTCATAAATATATATTTTTAGCTTCATATAGTTTCTTATTCACTAAATAACTATTATTCAATTACTACAGTGTCCGAAAATGATTTGACACATAAATGATCCAACATGATAGTTTAACCTAACACACTAAAACCCCATAATCCAATTGAAACAATCTTGAAAGTTATTGCAGGTTATTTAACCTGCGATAATAGGTAATTCATCTGGTGTACCGATACTTAGATGAACACTAGGATTCCTCTATAACTAGTTAACTTAAATTTAATTATAAATTTTTTACGATTTAAAATATATTTATTTATAAGAAAAAATACTTAATTTATTTTTATTTATTATTCGAATTTAATAAAATGGTTTCAACTCAAAATAGATATTCAAAAAAAAAAAAAATTCTTATTTTAAAGTTAATATTTAATATTAAATATTTGATATTAGTATTAGATTAAATATTGAGGAATGATGATCGATTTTAATCTGTTATAGGTTAAAATAAATTAACAAAAAAATTATTCATGGCTTCAGTTAATGGAGAAATACTTCAAAAATGTTAAAAAACACAGAGAGCTAGAGAGAGAGAGAGAGAGAGAGCGCTAATAGGCGTATAATATAAACCGGAAAAAAATATCAAAATACAAAAAGGAAAAAAAAAGAAATGGACAAACCCAAACAAGAGAGGTACAAAAAGACTTGCTACTGCAGCCCAGTAGAGCTAAGTCTTAAAAGGTCTGGTCCCGTTAAAACCTACGTATGGAAAAATCCAGTGGGAAAAAACCATACGTAGGAAAGAGAGTACCAGCCTGCTATGAACTAACACGGAAAAATTCTAGATAAATATCCCAGGTCACCAGTTGTGCAATGTGATGTGGGAGGTAATCAAACCATGTGAAAGGAATGTGGAGTTTTGACAAAGCATCCGCCGTTTGATTGCCTGCCTTGTAAATATGGCTACACTTGAACTCCATGAAGCGTAAGCGATAAAGGACACGCATCTACCGTGACTTAAGTCTCCAAGGAACATCCTCCGTCCTTGTAATAAATAATTGGATCACCATGGAGGAGTCACTTTCTATCCAAACCCGCCACCAATGCCGATCATAAGTCAATTCCAAGGCTAGAATAGTAGTCTCCAACTCTACTTCAAAAGCATAGCCCAAACCAAAGGAAGTCGAAAAAGCTCCTAAAATCATACCCCCATACCCTCTAAAAACCGCTCCTCCATGTAACAAGCCTGGTGTACCAATGCCACTGTTGTCTATATTTATTTTAATCTAACCAGGACTTGGCAACAACCGAAAAATCGAAGCAACTTTCAGCGGTGGCCTTATATTAGGCCGAATCGGAAACCTATGCAAACATAAGAGTTCCGTGGCCGAATTGTCCATGAATCCTTTGCAGAGGGAGTTTGTCTCATGCAATGCTATTCAAATGAAGGAGATAACCTATGTAGGGGAAAAGGTCACGTCATTGAATAATGTTGCATTTCTATTTGCCCATATTTTTTATTCCTACTCAGGTGCATCTTATTCATCCACTATTTTTTAACAAAAAATAATATTATCTCTAATTTTAAAATTGAGATACGGTTGGCTTTAACTATTTCTAAAATATTATATTAGTAAACATAATTTATATGAATTTCTTTATGCAATAAAATTAACATTTCAAAAATAAATAAAACTGAGTATTAAAAAATAATAATGTAATGAATATTAATAAAAAGAAATCTTTTTTAAAATATTCAATTAATTTTTATCTCAAGCTTATACCCAATATAGATAATCGAACACACACTACACACAAATTTAACCTAAAAAAATCGACAAAGAATTGTATTTTTCTAATAAACTTTTTTTTTTAAAAAAAAAATGTTATATATATGTCAAATTAAAGACCATAAAAAATTATTTTGATCTATTATACATAAAATAAAAATGTAACAGAAAATTATTTGTGTATTAATTTTTGAAAAAAATATTATATATATTATATATCAATCATAAGTTACTTGCTATAATTTTTCAAATATGGCAACTTGCCAAAAAACATTAAATTTGAAATAATTTTTTTTGCATGATTTACTATATGTTTATGTAATACAATCACATATATTTTAAAATATTAGTAATGATTAAACTTTCTAATTTTAGCAGATAAAATGGACGAAAAATATTTATGCTTTACTCTTATAGAGAGTTCTCTTTTATCTTGTTGCCTTTTATACAAGGATTATGAAAAGTAATTGGAAAAGACAAAGATATAATCAATTTCCTAATATACACATATTTAATGAGTACTATACTATTCAATATATTATTTAATGCTCATATGAATAGGGGTATATTAGTAAATAAGTTAAATAAATGCTACTATATATAGAAGCTGAACTATATATTTGTGACATCAAAAAAAAAAAATATATTTGCCCATATAATTGGGACGAAGGAAGTATATAGTAATATATTACACAACAGAGGAAACATAACTCTTTTAGGACAAATGATGTTTTTAGAAAAAATAAAAAAAAAACAATTATCTTCTAGGACAAAGGGGGTATGATTTAGACATGGTAGATCCTACACCAGGTTGAATATTCTTCACTTTTGAAGTGGTAGTGTTTGAAAGAAAGATATTTTTAACCAAAAAAAAAAAAAAAAGTGAGGACAAAAAGTAGAATAGTGGCTAAGAATAAGTTTGAAGTAAGGAAAATCTGCTTTTATATTTTGGCTTTGGAGTAATTTTGCAAGCCAAATGCAAATTATGCAAACACCCCAAATATATATATATATTTTAATGGAAAAGCACATAGTTGCTAAAATGAAGCCGCAATTGCAAACACCCTTACTATAAGCTAAAATGGATGTATGGGGTGTTTGACTTCTACTATGATTAATTGCTCAAAATCTGAAAGTTGGTAAGCAACAAATATACGCTTTTAGCTGCTTCTTCTATTATATATTTGAAAATTCATTGTCGAAAATTAAAACATAAATAAGTCTTTATTGCGTTTTTATGGTTTTCTGTATAATATCAAAACAATCTTTTTGTAATTTAATTTGAAATTTATATCACATTTTTTACTAATAAGTTATAGTTGGTTTTTAATTATTTATGTTAGATTTGTACATGCAGTATGAAATGAATTATCTAAATTAGATTTGAGTTACTTATAAAAAATAATTAAATATGTTACAAAATATATTTTTTTATTAGTATTCATTGCATATATATCTTTTGAAGAAATACTAAATTCAGAATATTTTTTTAAAATCTTAATTTTATTACATAAAGGAATCCATATAATTTTTATTTATTTTTACTATAATTATTTAGAAATAGTAAAAATAAACAATTTTTCAATTTTCAAAATTAGACATAATATATTTTTTATATAAACAAAGGAATTAAAAGGTTCCGTGTGAGTGATAAGAAAATTCGGAGTTTTTTTTTTTTGGTAGATCTATCTAGCTCTTTCTCTCTCTTAATTTTTTTAAAGCAATTTTTCTCAGAATATATATGTATGAGGCATTCAGATGTTCTTTGAAAAAAATATTGGCGGTTTTCTTTAATCGTGTCATATGTCGTAACAATTAAATCTAGGGTCAATCTTTATTTCATGTGAGAATGTTCCTAAAAAAAGCCATATTCAGTAAGGATCAACTATATATTGCTGTTTCGAGAGTCACAAATCGAAGAGGGTTGAAGATATTTATTTGACATAAAGAAAATAAAAGTTGTAATAGAACAACAAACATTGTTTACAATGAGGTGTGTAGAGATGTGTAGATTTGTTATATTTTCAAATAAATGATCCAATATAAATATAATATATATTTCTTTTGAACTTTATGAATTCTTAATCTTTTCTTCTTATCTATTGGTTTCTTTAATACGTTTCACATAGAAAATATGATCATTGATGTGTAAGTTCATTCTTATTTGTACGACTATTTACCAAAATAAAATGCACTTTAAACTATCACATAATATAATAATATTTTATTTTTAAAACATCTTTATGACTGTGCATCGCACGGGTGATTTATCAAAATTTCAGATATCTAATTTTTTTTGTGATAAAACATAGAAGGCTTTTAGACATTACATCAATATCAATATCCTAATCGACTTTTGAATACTACTTCATATTTTACATAATAATATAAAATTAATTATAAATAAATGAAACAAATATAGTGATAAATATGGAATGTTTACATATTCTTAACTTTTTCAAGAGTTATAGATCAGTTAAATATTTACAGTTTTTCACAACATATATATATATATATATATATATATATATATAAAAGTATAATAGCATACATGCAATAATATTTTTATGAATTAGCCCGTGGTTACTTAGAAATTATATTCAGAGATTAATTTATTTATAATTATTATAATTTAGTTATATATATATATATATATATATATATATATATTACGCATGCAATGATAAAATGTTATGATATGACAAAAAATAATTTAAAATACTTTTCATGATTTTTTTTTTCCTCAATGTAAAAGTGAGTAAGTTATAAAAATACTAATTTTACCTATCAAAATTCATATTCAATAAAATTAATCTTTTTCACTTACATGTAAACCAAGAAATCAATAAGATCCATATGTCAATTTTATTCTACCTTCATTTATTTAGTTGATAAATTTTATTTTCAAATATTAATAAGCCACCAATTATGTTTTAGTTTTTATTAATTAAACAGTGGATTTTTCGTATTTCATGAGGAATTTCTCACAAAATATTGACTTCACAAAAATAAGATAAATATCGTTAATAATATTGAGATACTTATTATATTTTTAAATTAAAAATTGTATACAATCTAAAGACAGATTATGTAAATCATGGCAAAATCCAAACTTAAAACTTGAGCTCCCTTAAATCGTCACACAGAGCCGTTACATAGTCAAATATTGTTTATTGTAAATATGTCTTATTTCTATCTATATATTTTCATAAATATGCTAAGATTAAACATTACCTAAATCAAAGTCATCTAGTAATTAGAGATTGATAATATTTACTCCCTGTCAAAAGAATTAGTCATGTTTAAAATATTTTTTATCCTAAAAAGGAGTATGTGTGTTTCAGAAGTTAATATCTTATTTTTATTAGTTAAAGTAATTGAATATTTTATTTCACCTGTTAATTAATGTGGTTGTCAATATTTTTTTTTTCTTTCTACTGTTTTAGGAATAAATCAATAAATAAATGAAGTTGGGTGAGTATGTTATTATTTTATAAGGTTGTACATGCATAGAATAGTACATTTGTCAATCAATTTTTTTGAGACAAGAATATTACTATCTACGTTTTGGGTAATTCCCTTACTCTGATCAGGCACGGAGGTTAAGAAAAAACAGATTGTGTAGCATCTTTGACTTTTTAAAAAGTGAAAATTGAGGGTGGTTGATTTTGAGGGTAGTGATTGTGAGGTAAATTTCTTTACTTAGGCTGACAAAGTTATTTGGGACAAACTAAAAAGATAAGTAGACAAATTAAGTCGGGACGGAGGGAGTAGTTTCTTTGAGTCAAAAAATCAATCAAGAGGATCCCCAATAGACGTGGGGCATAGTAAACTTGGAGTGAAGATATTGGTTTTACCAATTCTAAATTTAATGTTTGTTTTGAAATAAAATGTAATAAAATTTATAAAATACTATAAAATTATTATTAAAAAGTGATAAAAAAATATTTAAATAATTCAATAATAATTAATAAAATTATTTGAATTAGATTGTTACGGATAAATTCATAAACATAGTCCAATTTTCAAAGCAAGTTTACTCTAATTTTTTATTTCACCTTAACACTACTATGTAATTAGGCGCAGACACGGAGTCAAATGGAGGAATAATGGGTGCAACCAACAAATTTATTAAATTTTATGGTCATGATAGGTTTCGAATGGAATATCTACAGAGTCCTTTTCACTTTAATTAGTATAATAGCAACTGAGATGTGATGAATCAAAAGTAAGGATTTATTTATTTAATTGGCTCATCATATTTTTAATTCGGAATGTCTTTTCCAACAGAAACTTAAAAAGCGATGAATCATAGTATCATGTTTTGAATAATTAAACTGTCCTTTTTTATTTTTTGAAGGGAAGATTTTTGTTTTTCAGAGAAATAAAAATCTTACAACTCAATCACGGTTACTAAGTACAAGATTCTTAATTCAACTAGGATCATTTTTCATCCCAACATGTGGATCAGACGATGAAAAAAAAAGGAGTCAAACTATGAGCAACAACATTGCACCGTCGATTCATATGGTTGATACTCAAAATCTGATTCCTTTGGCACAACGTTTGAATCTCCTCAATAAGACAACCATAATAATCCAAATAATTGTCTTGCTTCGCGATTGTCTGCACAGCGAGCGAAAAATTCGAAAACACCACAATATTATCATAAGCACAATCTTACAAAATCTAATCCCACTTTCCAAAGCCTCCAACTTAGCTACCATAACTGATGAAGGTTTTTGAATAGGATGAGAAGCCGCCACCAAAATTTTTTCGAGGGCATCCCGCAATACAAATCCAACACCATACTAACCTCTCACGTCATCCACCGCCTCATCAACATCTAAAAGGACCGAGTTAGACATGTTAGGAATTATCACAAAATTGAAAGAAATAAAGAACGAGAACACAATAATTGGGTTACCCAGTTCGTTACGATGTGTAACTACGTCTTGGGGCGATACCAAGCTAGGGATTCACTCGTGTATGTTAATTTTCAGATTACATGATATAATGAAGGAACCACTATTTATAATAGCTTTATGGACCTAAAATTCGACCTCAGCTTGAGGCCCACGCAACTCCCATCTGCGCTCCAGGTCGCGGCCGCGCCACCTCCACAGCGCTGATTCTTAATGGGGTCACCTTTAACACGACCGCGCCATTTCTGGCGAGTTTTAGGCTCCATCTTCAACAATCTCCCACTTGGAGACTGAAACACCTTCAAACATCCATTCTCCTCTGTTCTCCTTCCCGTATCTGCTTTGTATCGCCTAGCCTCTTCTTCAAGTACCAAGGCCAATTGAAGTTATGCTTAACTTCAATTTCTCTAAGGTCACCACCTTAGTAAACATGTCAGCTGGATTCTCACTCCCGAGAATTTTCACAAGTTGCAAAGTCTTCTTCTCCAACAGGTGTCTTATGTAGTGATATTTCAACTCAATGTTCTTAGTCCTGAATGAAAAGGAGGATTGCTAGCCAAGAAAATTGTACTCTGACTATCGTTGTAGAGTACACTATTGTCATGCTTCCTTCCAAATTCATCCAAGAATACCACACCATCTCTTTGCTCACCTCCGTCACAACTATATACTCAGCCTCTGTGGTGGATAGAGCCACAACCTTCTGCAACTTCAATGTTCAAGAAATTGTTGTGCCACCATAAGTAAAGGCATACCCGGTAGTACTCTTTCTCCCATCAAGATCATTTGATGCCAAGTCTGCATCAACATAACTAACCAGCTTGGAATTTCTATCATCAAAGCACAATGCTTTATTCGTGGTACCTCTCAAGTATCGCGGTACCCACTTCACTGCCTCCTAATGTTCTTTTTCCAGGATCGCTCATGAATCGGTTCACTACTACCACTGCATGTGCAATATCCGGCCTAGTACACACCATAGCATATATTATGCTATCAATTGCCGAAGCATATGTGACATTCTTCATTTGGGCACGTTCCTCCTTAGAATCGGCGACTACTTCTTCGACAGCTTGAAGTGACTTCCCAGGAACACTCACAGACTTCGAATTCTCCATGTTGAATCTTTCCAGGACCTTATGGATGCAATCCGCCTGCGAAAGATACAATTTACCTGCCGCTCTATTCCTCTCGATTCTCATACCTAAAATCTGCTTAGCTTCTCCAAGATCTTTCATGGAAAACCGCTCAGACAACTGGTTCTTCAACTTATCCAACTCTTTTGGATCAACTCCTGCGATCAGCATGTCATCAACATACAATAGAAGGATAAGAATTTTTTTGTCAAATCTCTTATAGTAACAACAATGGTCGGCGTGACACTTATGATAACCAATCTCTTCCATCAAACTGTCAAACTTCTTGTACCATTGCTTCGAAGCTTGCTTCAACCCATACAAGCTCTTCCTCAACTTGCACACAAGTTCTTCCTTTTCCTTGGCCACGAATCCCTCCAGCTGAACCATATACAATTCCTCCACCAGATCACCATGAAGGAATACCGTCTTTACATCCATCTGATGAAATAACAAGTTCTCTGCAGCAACCATACTCAACACAATAGGAGTAAATACATTAGTATAGTCAATATCAAATCGGTGTTCAAACCCTTTCACAACCAGCCTAGCTTTGTAGCGCTTGCTGCCATCTTCTTCATTCTTGATTCTGTAATCCCACTTGTTGTGCAATGCCTTCATACCCTTGGAAAGCTCTCTCAATTCCCAAGTGTTATTCACATGAAGTGATGTCATTTCATCCTCCATGGCAGCTCTCCACTTTCGTCTATCAACAACCTGTTCTGCTTCTACAAAGCTCTCAGGTTCACCACTGTAAGTAAGAAATAAATAATAGCTGAGGGCGAATACCTATCAGGTGCACGTCGCTCTCTAGTCGGTCTCTGCAGCGGAACATTCTCCTGCGGTGGTGGAGTTCTTGGATCATCCTCAAGAACCTCCTCGTCAGCTTGCCCCTCCTTTCCCCCATTCGAGTTTGAGATGTCTAACTCGACTACCTAGGGATTTGAGCTGTCAGAACTCGATGCCTTTAATCTGTCCTTGTACATTACCTATTCATTAAACACCACATCTCTACTACGAATTACCTTTCGGTTCTACTCATCCCAGAGCCTATAACAAATCTCATCACCACCATAACCAACGAATGTACATCTAACAGACTTAGCATCTAATTTACTTCTATCAGCAGAGCTAACATGGGCATAAGCTATACGACCAAAAATAGGTAGAGAGGACAGGCTTACCTCCTTTCCCGTCCATACCTCCTCCGGTATCCGGTTCTCCAGTGGAACCGATGGGCCTCGGTTGATAAAAAATCCAGTTGTGTTAACATCCTCGCCCTAAAACATCTTTGGCATCCCACTTTTCAGCCTCATGCATCTAGCCTGCTCATTCAGCATTCTGTTAATCTGTTATGCTACTCCATTATGCTGGGGAGTTCCACGCACTGTCTTCTCCATGCGAATCTCATTATCAGCACAATAGTCTTTAAACTCCTTTAGGTCATATTCATCTCCACTATCAGACCTCAGACACTTCACCTTCAGCCCTGTTTCGGTTTCAACCACGGCTTTCCACCTCCTGAAAGTATCGAACGCATTAGATTAACTTTTCAGAAAATAAACTCATACCTTTCTCGTGGAATCATCGATGAAGGTCATGTAGTATAGTGTTTCTCCGGGGGTCTCCACAGGTGCCGGTCCCCATAGATCACTATGGACCAGCTCCAACTTCTTAGTTTTCAAGGCTCTGCCGACTCTTGAAAAACTCACGTGCCTATGTTTTCCAAACACACAGTCTTCACATTTGCCAACTTCCATAGATTTCAGGTCAGGCAGTCAAACTTTCGAGCACATCAGTTTCATCCCCTTCTCACTCATGTGGCCCAACCTCCATGCCACAGATTAACATCACCTGCTGCGTCTGTAAGATCAATGTGATCTTTGGAATTTGTTTCCTTGTACAACATACCTTCCTTCTTACCTCGAGCCACTACCATAGCTCCTCTGGTAATCTTCCAATTGCTATAGCTGAATGTTACCACATAACCCTCCTTATCTAGCTGCCTAACTGAAAGTAGATTCCTCTTCAGTTCGGGAATGTATCAAACTTCTTTCAGCACCAAAGTGGATCTGTTCGATGTTGCAACTCGTACACTTTCCTTTCCCACGATTTTCAGGGCTTCATCATCTGCAAGATATACCTGTCCAAAATCGTCAGAAACATAATCATTCATAATGTTCACATTACCACATGAATGAAACGACGCTCTGGAATCCAACACCCAAGACTCCATGGGGGTAGACACGCTCAGGACCAAGGCATCTCCGTCATCTTCCTCTGTGGTTGCGTTCGTTGTCCCCTTGTTTGCTTGACCTTTCTTGTTCTTCTTTGGTGCCTTGCATTGATTTCTAAAGTGACCGAACTCGTCACAATTCCAGCACTTGATTGAGCTCGTATCCTTCCTGGATTGGCTCCTTCCCCTGGATTTGGACCTTCCCCGATTTTACTGTCTTCCTGTCGGTCTGCCTCTGTTCTTGGTGTTCAGTGTTGATCCCGAAGTGGATCCTGATTCTTTCCTGTGAATCTCCTCGCTAATCATCACATCCTTTACCTTGCCAAACATCAGCTCAGCTTTCGCGGCGCTAACTGCTGTCACTGTACTGGCCCAACTGTCTGGCAGAGACGATAGCATAATCAGGGCTCTTAGTTCATCGTCAAATCTAATCTCGACTAAGTTCAACTGCGAGGTAATCATGTTGAACTTGTCCAGGTGCTGTTGCACTGGTGTACCTCCGACATCCTTAGGTTGAAAAGTCTCCTAATCAGATATACCTTGTTCACCATCGATGGTTTCTGATACATCTCCTCCAAAATCACAAGCATCTCCCTTGTGGACTTTGCTGCAGTCGTGTGATAGGTGATCTCCTTGGACAACGATAAACATATCGTGCTCATCGTCTTCCTGTCTAATAACGCTTACTCCGCCGCCTCCATCTTCTCGGGCTTCTCTTTTAGAGGCAAGTGTTGATCTTTATCGTAGAGATAATCTTCCATCTGCATCTTTCAGAATCCGAAGTCAGAACCATCAAACTTCTCGATCGAAACCTTTTCTTCCATCGTGATGCTCCCTTCGAACCCGGAGCTCTTGATAATAATTGTTAGGAATTCACCCACACACGATCACGAAATTGAAAGAAATAAAGAACGAGAACACAATAATTTGGTTACCCAGTTCATTACGATGTGTAACTACGTCTGGAGCGATACCAAGCCAGGAATTCACTCGTATATGTTAATTTTTGGATTACATGATATAATGAAGGAAACAACTATTTATAATAGCTTAATGGACCTAAAATCTGACCTCAGCTTGAGGCCCATGCAACTCCCATCCATGCTCCAGGCCTCGGCCGCGCTGTCCGCTGCGGCCGCGCTCTTCTATCGTGGTTGCGCCAACTCCACAGCGCTGATTCTTAATGCGGCCACTTTTAACGCGATCGTGCCTCTTCCCTGGCGCGGTTGCACCAATTCTGGCGAGTTTCAGGCTCCATCTTCAACAAGACAGTGGATTCTCCCACCTCGTTACAACTGCCCTTCTAACTGAACCTCCACCACCACGCCTGCATGTCCCCACCGCCCTATCACGCTGCAAAACGTAAGCTTCAATCTCATCCCAAGATGGCCTCTTCCAATGCGACCCCCTACCATGTGAGAAAACGCATGTAGAATGCCAAATAGATCACAATGCAACAACAAATAAGCGGAACAAATCGGCACCAAACAACTTACAAATACGATCACCACATTGTTGGAACGAGGCCAACCTCGTTATTTTCAACGAGACCCATAAGCAACTCCCCTACAAAAAATCCCTAACCATTTCACAATAAAAGAAGTCATGCATTGTAGCAGCAACAAAAGTATGGAAAAATGAACACATCGGAGAAAGTGGTACATGATGCAAATATAAATTATAAGGAAGCGCAATAAAGTCAGATAAACCTTCCAAAGAAATATTTTGACTTTCAATGGTAAGGATATAGCTCATAAAAACTTCCACTACCCCTTATCTCTCGAAACTGAAGAAGTTGGCGGCTCGAATCCCCCCATAGCTAGACGATAACCACTATTTGCCGAATATCTCTGTTTCCGACCAAACCTCCAGAACCGCCTATCCGGCCCCAGCATCATCTGTAACGGTATCTCCAGAATGTCATCGACCTCATAAGGCAAAAAGACCACACACAATCGATCCACGTCCTATAATCTATTCGGCCGAATAAAGTGGCTCACACGGCAACTAGAAACAGCATGTCGAGAAGATATTTTGCCCAACGCCAACCAGGGATCCATAAATCTCGAAATGGCACAGTAGAGAGACCATCGCCCACTGTCCACATCAGACCTTGTGCAATCAAATCACGAATCCAACATAATGAATGCCAAATATAAGATAGATTCGACCAAATATCTGCCTCCATAATATCACCGTACTTGAAGTACCATGCCTTAAACAATTTTGCAACTAAAGAAATTGGGTTTTGGATGATCCGCCATATTTGCTTGGCTAACAACGCTTTATTAAACATCATTAAATCTTGAAATCTATGACCACCCTCCGTCTTTGGTAAACACAGTCACGACCATGATGCCCAATGTAAGCCCTTACCATCAGACTAAGACTCCCACCAAAACTTCGCACAACATTGATCCATCTGTTTGCAAATTGAAATCGGCACCCAGAAGCAAGACATGACATAGGTAGGAATTGTTTGCAACACCGCCATGATCATTACCTCTTTCCCTCCTCGAGAGAACATATTACTAGACCACTCATCCACCTTTCGCATCATCCTTAATTTCCCAGAGGTAACGAAACTGCAATTTCTTATTCATTAAGGAAAACGTCGGCAAACCCAAGTAGAGCTCATGACCTTGCAACACAGAAATAACCAGAATATCTGTGAGAGTTACCGCAGGACTAAAATTGGTTGCCTATGTCTCATAATTAATATGTTGACCAGATGCCAACTCATGTTGTTTATGGCACACCCTCACCTGTCTCACATCATTCAGTGTTGCTTGCAAAAAAAAAAAAAACAGTCTATCATCCGCATAGAATAAGTGGGAAATAATAGGAGCAGTAGAAACTATTCAGACTTCCCAAAACAAACCCTGCTCGAGGCATGTTGTAGAGCAGAATGACCTTAGGAACATAGAGTGAACAACAAATGCGATAAGGGATCTCCCTGTCGGAGCCCCCCAGCCGGCCTAATATCTCCAATAGTATCTCCATTCAGATTAAACATATAAGAAACTGACGGGATACACCTCCACTCAAGGTTCACCAATTCCTCTGAAAATCCCATCCGCGTCATCAAAGAACATAAGAAATTCCACTCCACTATGTCATAAACTTTACTCATGTCCATCTTGAATGCATAGTACCCGCCCGTGTCTGTGGGTTATTCCGAATCCAATGCACACATTCAAAACCATTTAATACATTATTAGTAATTAACCGACCTGGAATAAATGCACTTGTTGATCAATCAATTCATTTAGAACTACACCCAGTCGATTAGAAATCAACCTAGAAACAATCTTTGCCACATTGTTACATAGACTAATAGGACGAAAATTCTTCAAAGTACACGGCTGATTAATTTTCGGCACCAAAGTAAACGGGTTCTGATTCCAATCCCCAAACCCTCAGCACCATTTAGCACTCGGAGAACTTCATGCACAACCGAATCCTCCATAAAAGTCCATGTCTTTTAAAAGAATAACGGCGTATGATCATCCACCCTTGGGGCCTTAGAAGGATGCATTTGGAGTAAAGCAGTTCGGATCTCTTCTGCATTGATGAGTTAGGAAAAACATTCATGTCATCCGTAACACATGGATTCACGACATTAAGAATTCCTTGCATGCTGATGGGGTTAGGCTGTGAAGAAGTAAACAACTCCTTATAATAATCAACACCAATCTTCGTCATAATGGAGTAGAAGTACACCAGTCCCCATGCTTATTCAGGATTCTATTAGACGCAACAACATGAAAATATTTAGTATAACGATCCCTCTGATGTAGCCAATTCACTCTCGATCGCTGATGCCAGTGAGTCTCTTATTTCATAAGCAAAAGCTCAAGCTCCATTTGAAGATCCCGAACCGTCCTCCCATTTACCATTCCATTATGTTGCCTTAAGGCCCCAACCAATCTTCGCAGAATAGTGGAATTTATGTTTTCGCAATTGCCAAACCTCTCCGAGGCCCACTTCCACATGAAACACGTTACCGAAGCTATTTCACGAGGTAGTGTAATGGTAGACACCAATTGTCCCCATTTTTTTTTTCTTCTAAAATCTCCATAAAGTCCAGTTATCTCAACCACGCATGTTCAAAGAAGAAACAGGGGGGATGCTTTTGAAACGCCACAGGAGTAGTTGAGCGTAAGGTAAGATAGACTCACCAATGATCCGAACCATAAAACTCAAGATTCGAAACCGATGTTGTTGGAAACATAAGACGCCACTCCAGATAGACAACAAAACGGTTAATTCGCTCTAAGATCACCTCGTCACCACTCCTCTTATTAAATTAATTGTAAAACTCCCCCAGACAACCAAGATCCTATACATGAATATCGTCAAGCACATCTTATAAAGCACTCATTTGGGCTATCGGGTGCAAGTGACCTCCAACTTTCTCCGAATCATACAAAATTTTGTTAAAATCACCACCAATAGCCCAAGGTAAATCATGAAATTGAGACAGAACAAACAAACGTCTCACCAAAGCCTTGACTGAGACTGCAGAGACACCATTGGACATCCATAAAAACCCACAAAATGTCATTTATAATCCACAGTAGAAACAATACAATCAATTTGCCCTTGCGAAGAAGACAACACCCTAACATTTATAGAATTAGTCCAGAAAAGAACCAATCCGCCAAGAACACCCACCACTTCAATACAGTATATATCAGAAAAATGGAAAAAAAAAAAATAGTCGTACATGATCACAAGAGGCAAATAACAATTTTGACTCAGAAAGAAACAATAAAGATGAGTCTTTACAGGCAATAAGCTGCCGAAGATTGCGGAATGCACGCTGGTTCCCAAGTCCATATGCATTCCAGACTACACAACTCATGGCAACTGGTGGGGCTAGAACTCGCCAACCTTCGCCACTTCAAAGCTCTTTTCGACATCCATGGCACTAACCGCAACCGTTTATCACCATAATAGTCAACATCCTCAGTTTCATTAGACCTTTTTTTTTGCAATCGCTCGCCCATAGATGACGAGGCATCTCTATGTTCTGGGCGCCGATCCCCCTTCCTTTCGGATGCCCTAGCCGCTTAGAGGTCTTCTTTCTACCACTCCCATCACCTAACGCCACTTTGAGATTCTCCATCACACTCGACACCGGAACCATAGTACCAGCCACCCCATGAACATTCACCTCAGCCGCAGTAGGAAATATAGGCGACTGAATTAGCAACTGTCCACTCGGGACCACATCATGAACTCGTGGGTCTCCTCGTTCACTCTGTCATCATGTCCAAAAGAATACGCTGCATCATCAAAAGACAAAGCAGCAGGCCAAAAATCATTATCCGTCGCCAAAGTAGACTGGTCCTCTGAAGCTGGAACACGTCTAATGTCCTCAAGGGGACCTTTCCCCCCAGCCCAATTCGACCAGCAGCATCAGCACACTGGCTCTCCCCCCCAAATCTTCTACTATCCCGATAGTCGACAAACCTTGGTCCTCCGGCCTCAGCCAAGGGCCAAATTAACGGGCCACTTCCTTCCCTTCATTCTTTATGCTTATAGCAGTCGGGTAATCCCCTTCAACATGATCAAACCACCCGCATACATTACAAAAATATGAAAGCTTCTCGTAGCGACAAAGAACCACATCTCTACTCCCACTGACCTTAAACGTTATTCCAAAGGTTGTGAGAGATTAACCATCACTACAACACGAAGATACTTTCTAACACCCCTCGGGGTGTCAACCTCACAACCTACCAATTGGTTTCTCAATAACCATACCCACTTCTCTCGTTTGTGGCAAAACTTGAGACCATGAAACTAGACACAAAAAGGAACCTGTTTAATCTCAAGTTGTTCAGGTTTCTGATCCCTATTCAGCCTCGCCAACCCTAGAAAAGCACCATTGAGATTTTGGGGTTGATTACAGAGGACACACATATGGTCCACCGAGTCTCCAAACCTGAAACCATCACCCCTCTACCAATATTCACAATTTCAAGGGTACCCTCCAACCGCCATATCCTGCATAGAGCCACTGATATGTACTGTTGGCCAATCGGCTGATTCGGAATGAAATGGCCATGTAGGCATTCTGCAGCGTCAGGCCCGTCTCCTATTTAGATCACTACATCATCCCCTTCAGCCTATGAATGTCGGAGAGAATCCAGAGATCGGTTAATGAAGTAACTTCATCCCCCACCATAAAACAAACGGAAACCCTACATCCAAAAGACAACACTAAACACCCAAACACAAGTCACCGAAACCGTCTACTACCAAAGAAAAACAGGAAATAACCAGAATTTAATCTTAGTGGAAAAAGGACGTCGAGAAAGATGTCGGAGAAAATGCACGATTTGCATGGCAAAATCTCACATTGGCCTCAACCTAATTTTAAGGAGAAAATAAGGACCACAATCGTGAATGGTATTTTCCGTAGAAATAGTATTCTTACCGTGAGTTCGAGTTAGCCCTTCGAAGTCGAAGGGAGGGACCTCTCAAACGGAGGCAAGGAAGAGTCCAACGATCTTTCTCGGTGGAAGCTCATCCGAAACTAGAGCCCAACTCTATCTTCCTTATCATCGGAACACTCCAACATATCTGATTTCCTAGGGATTATCTCTCCATTGAATCAAATTGGCCAAAGGTGGATTTGAAAGATCCAAAACCTAAAATAGTGGTATTTTTGTTCTCGTGTATGGGGATCAAAACTAATGAAAATCACTCATAAGTGTCACTACAAGAACAAAATTACATGATATCTCAAAATGATTGTGAAATCACATTATATCCATCTCAAAATGTTAACAATGATGCATTTGAAACAAAAATGTTCATCTATAATATGTTTATTCCTAAGATTGAGAGGCAAAAATTTTCTGTCTTTAATATAAAATTAGAGAGCATATTACCTATATATATAAAATGGTTAATATCAAAAAAGCATTGTACACTATGCACGTTTTATCACTTAAGTACCTAAAATCCTTTTGTCTTCGATTGCAACCTGTAGTATGCGTTGCGACCTTTGGCAAATTTTCTGGCGAGAATTTAAATTTTGAACGGTAATTCTGTGATTATCGTAAAACTTATGTTTAAAATTTAGAAAGTAAATATAAAAAATAATTTTTAAAAATCTAGTAATTATCTTTATAAATTCAAAAAATAATTATTAAAAATCTAGAAATTATATTTAAAATGTGAAAATGATTTAAGAATATCTGAAAATTATATTTCAAAATCTGAAAATAATTTTGAAAAATATAGAAATTATTAAAAAAAAAATCTAAAGGAGATAATATTAGAAATTATTTGCAGTTTAATTTTCAGACCTAAAAAATTTCTTTAAAGATATTAAAATAATACTAGAAAATATTTTTATCAAAAGAACATCAAAAATTATTATCTTAAACAATTTTTTTTACAAAGTTGAAATAATTTTATAAATTTATTTTAAAATTAAAAAAATTAAATGTATCTGAGACTCGCTTTTTAAAATCTAACAATATTTTTAAAAGATCTCAAAATTATTGGGAAAACTCTAAAAAATGTTCCAATCATTTCTTAATAATTATAAATCACGCAATGGATAAATCTTGCAATTCAGCCATCCCGCCCTAACCTCTCGGGCCCATCAAATTGTTTGACTATTTCATAGAATTATTTTATGATATTTTGAATATTTTAATTATTTTTAGATTTTTAAAAATATTTTTGGAGGAAAAAAAATCAGACTTAAAAATTTAAAATTTCCAAAAAAAACTCCAGATTTAAAAAAATATTTGTAAAATTTTTAAATTTTTATAATTATTTTTCAGATTAAAAAGATAAAATAAAATTCCAAAAAAATCCATATTTAAAAAAATTAAAAATTTTAAATATAATTTCTAGTTTCTAAAATAATTATTCTTCATTTATAAATAAAATTTCCAAAATTTTTAAGTTAATTTTTTAATTTGTTTTGTCATTTTTTAATTTTAAAACTAATTTCTATGAAAATTACGGGATATCATTCACAATTTAAATATTTGCCGAAAAAATTGCTAGAGGTTGTTGTAACAACAAATTTTGTGGGAAAATAATTAAACACAAAAAGAGTTCGTACAAATTGAATATATCGAATCAAAATAATTTTACGGTACAATCTCTAAAATTCACTTGATTCTCTCTTCAACTGGTATCACTTGGAATTTGGAGTAGAGCTTCACTTAGATCTTCTCCGGAATTTAGATATTTGACTTAATAACGTTAATTCGAGGGCTCAATGTCTTAATTTCGAATTAAAGGTTATTAATTGGAGAACTCCGTGAAAATCGCCTTGAATGTTGATAGACTCACGAAGAACATTGTTGGACTTTGACTTGATTTACGCCAATCTGAGGGATTCAGCACCTTAATCTCGGATCAGACGACGTTTTTGTAAGGATTTCTTGAAGAACGACGAAGAACGCTAGAAGCTTGAGGAGCGTCGAAGTTGCCTCTACTCTGGAATTCTTCACTTGATTCTTGACTTGTGTCGTTGATGATTTTTGGTGGAGAATGAGGCCCTATTTATAGTTGT
Source organism: Ajuga chamaepitys (assembly GCA_958295605.1). Classification (NCBI taxonomy): domain Eukaryota; kingdom Viridiplantae; phylum Streptophyta; class Magnoliopsida; order Lamiales; family Lamiaceae; genus Ajuga; species Ajuga chamaepitys. The sequence goes on along the minus strand of OY282500.1, from coordinate 7,811,503 downwards.
AGGATGAAGAAACCTAATGGGCCTAGCTCTGAACAGAGCGATATGATTGGTCTTTCACAATATCATTATCAATAAGATAATTATTAAATTAATTGTATTTAATTTAATAATTACTGCAACAACTTGACACATGGAGCGTTCTGATTGATCCATTATGACTTGATGTTTATCTTCATCTTCTTGGATAATTACTAAATTAGTTTAATTTAATTTAGTAATATTTGCATCATCTTTGACATGGGGCAACTTCCGATTGACCAATAAAATATTTAGTAAATCACCAATTAAATTGATTATTTAACTTAGGAATTTCATTTAATTAATTCCTAATATTAAACTAATCAATATAAAATTGATTTTTCGCTCATGTTTTATTACATGGCGCATTTTAAGTGGATATAAATTTTGCGTAACAACAGTTGCAGTCAGATAAAACCCGTATGCTACAGGTTGTAATCGGATACATAAAAAATGTTTATATATTTAATTGATAAAACACGCATTACAAGTTTTTTTGTATTCTATATAAAAAGAATTATGTATATCTGGTTTTAGAGAAAGTTTATGTATATCTCCAATATTTGGTTGTTAATTTGGTACTAATTAGACTATAATGATTTAAAAAGTTTGTGTCGCTTTCCATCAATACTCCGATTCTTTATATTTTTTATAGAAAATTAAGAAACTAGCTAGAAGTGGGCAAATAATCTTTAAAATCAAAGATAATTTGAGTGACAATCAACTATTAAGGCTGAAAAGTAAGATTAATGAAAAGAATAATTCAAGACTAAATGTATGTTTGTTTATAGATTGAGTAGGGTGTGAAAAATATGGACGAAAATATTTTGAGTGCATGAATTCTAAATTTAATATTTATTTTGGGATGAATTTGCGGTAAAATTGATAATATATTACCAAATCATCATTAAAAATTGATCAAGATATATTAAAATTTTAAATAATAATTAATAAAATTATTTAAATTAAATCATCACGCCCTTTATCGGAACGGAGAAATCTATAAACAAGTATACCCTAAAAGATTATTTTGAGATTCGTTGGGAATAGAGATAGAGCCAAGAAGTGTACTTTTGTTGTATATGTTCACAAGTCGATCTTAATCAGCTTTAATATACATGTACAAATGAAAACACACAAGCACAAATCGTTGATTCATAATAAGTATTAGTTAGCCCTAAATATTTGTGAGGAAACATATTTTTATTTTGTATAATTCTAAACAGCTATTATTTCTAATAGAAAATAAATTAATTAATATAAAGAAACCCATTTCCATCGCAATCTTTTGAAAATGACAAAGAAAAGAGAACGGAATGAAGTTTAAATTAACTTTAATGCTTACCTTTTCAATAACTTTAGGTCGCTCTCATAGTAGGATTATTGAAGGGAAGTCCCACAAATAGAGGTGGCAATTCGGACGGCCCGGCGGGCTCGGGTCGGGTTTAGTTGGGCTAAGAAAAAGTTCGGGCCGGGTCGAGTCGGGCCCGGTTTATTTCGGGCCTAGAAATGTTAGGCCCAGCCCGGAGAACCTCGGGCCCTCGGGCCATCGGGCCAAAAAAGCCCATCAATGAGTTTTTTTTTTTTTTTTTTTATTACTTTAATCATGAAGTAGAATTATGTATTGAGGCGAACTTCAGTTTAATTCTCTTAAGAAAATACTTGATCGGAAGACAATATATTACTATTCGTTGCAATATGGAATGATATCTATTAATCTATAGGCATGTCTTAAACCCCAGATATAACAATAATGATAATAATAATAATAATAATAATAATAATAATAATAATAATAATAATAATAATAATAATAATAATAATAATAATAATAATAATAATAATAATAATAATAATAATAATAATAATAATAATAATAATAATAATAATAATAAAAGAAGGAATGGATGATGATATATAATTATATACTATATGTCACAAGTTATTTAATTTTTGTGTACGTACTATACTACATGTTAATCAATTTTTCATTTTTCGTCACATAATAATTAATGAGCATGCTTGGATCTAATTCATTTTCCATCTTCTACTAATAAAACTGAAGAAATAGAGTATTAAATTAGTCAAATATTTTAATTTCTCGGTAAATAGATACATTTATGCTCTACTAGAAAGAGAAAAAAGAAAAACATGTTTCAAATAGTACACAAGATATTACTTAATTCCTAAATTTTTCTTATTCGATTAGTGAGGAGAAAAAATTTCAATTCCATTGGGCCGGCCCGCGGGCCTTCGGGCCGGGCCGGGCTTGGCCCGCAAAAAGAAAAGCCCGTTCAGACCGGGCCAAAAAAGCCCGAATTTTTTCGGGCCTCTAATATTCCGGCCCAGCCCGCTCTATATTTCGGGCTAAACGGGCCGGCCCGTTTGCCATCTCTACCCACAAAGGTATTTTCACCACTCTGCACAATGTATTTAATTTTACATCGGATGATTCATCCATTCACATTCACACCCTAATACTTACATTACATTTTACAATTTTTAATACACATAATATCCTTAAACTAAAATACTTTTTTAAATGTTCCTTTCGTAAATGTGCCTCATCGAACGCGGTACATGCCACTACATCCCAATTTAATTATACCCTTAACAAACCATTATTTTTAACAGGGTCATCATGCTATTCTTTTTTTTTTTTTTTTTTTGTCACAAGACCAGTGAAACATCCATCAATGTATAAATAGACAATTTTATTTTAACTTACAGAAATTAACAATCAATTATAAGATACTAATAATATAGTTTCAAGGTTATAACAAGCCATAAAATTGAATTGAAATAAGGAAAAATCTATACTCTTTTCAGAGGAAAGAAATCCATAGTCATATCTGTTTAAATAATATAAAGAATGGAGAAACCAATTTTTGGTGTCATTCTTTCTTCTCAATATGAAGTAACTATCGTATTGTCTCTAATAATAATAATTGTGATAAATACCGTTCGTAGATAATTTTCTATTATCTCACAAACTAGTATCGCTCCCGTGCGATGCACGAAAATTTATTTAAAAGTTAATTATTTTATTAAATTAAATATAATATTATGGCATCAGCAGTGATTTCTCTGTCTTTAGAAGGTGGGCTGGTCTTCTCTATGGAGGCCAGCCTGGCAGCCGGAGAGAGGTGACCATCATCTGCGGCGGTGTTCCCGGTGAGGCGTTGTACCAGGTTCATGAAGTCGCTGACCGTTGTGTGGATGACTTTAGGCGGGACGGCGTAGATTATGACGGGCTGGGCGCGGTCCTCTGATGGGGGACGGTGGTGGGGCGGCGGTGCGATTGGTGGCTTTCTGATAAAAAATAGAATTATTATATTCTAACTAAATGAGTATTTGAATAATCATTTTTTCATTTTTTACAATCAACCTAAACTTTGCGGTTTTCAACCTTTGCAACCTTTGGTAGTAATTTTCGTAGAGAAAAGCAACTATTTAAAAATAATAAAAATATTTAAAATATACAATATTTATTTTTAAATTCTAAAAAAATATTAAAAATATCATAAACTTAACTGAGAAAATGTAGAAAATATTTTAATAAAAATCAATTTTCATAAAAAAAGATCGAATAATTTTAAATATTTTTAAAAAGATTTATTTTTTCAAAAAATTAATTGAAAAGATACTTATATCATAAAATTAGACTTTTCATAGATACTTCCACATGTCTTAAATGAAATTTTAGATATTTTAAAATAATTTTTCAAGATAACTTTCAAATAGTTTAAATAAATTTTTAGAGTTGAAAAGATAATTTACAGAAATTTATAATAGTTTTATGATTTAAAAAAATAATAACTTTTTATTTTTCTTGCTTAAAATGATTTGAGTTGAAATTTTTTTATAAAAAAAATTCAATTTTTTAATATATTTTCAAAATATTTAAGTTAATTTTCTGGTAATTTAAATGAAGTTTAGAATTTAAAAAATATTTTTTAGATTTTTTAAAAATTTATGTTATTTAAATATTCTTTAATATTATTTTATTTTTCGCACTTAAATTGCTAGCAGAGGTTGCAAATGTGAAAAAAATGTATAGTTCAGGCTGTGATTGAAAAAAAAAAAAAAAAAGAAACTGAAAAATGCGCATACTACATGTTGCAAAATATTATAGAAACCCAAAATATAAATAATGTAAATATCAATTTCTCCCAAGTGACATATGTATTTAATATAACTTAAATTTTATAAATTTACATTAAGATAAATTATTAAATGTAAAATTAAATTATATCAACTTTTTTAAGAATGAATATCTCCTAATATTGAAACTCAAAGATATATTTAGTGTGTGTATGTGTGTGTGTGTATGTGTATCCACCTTAACCTAGCTATGTGAACACCACAATAGCTTAATTGAAAATGAATATTAAAATAAACACAAATACTTATATATCACACGACACACCAAAATATATCAAATAAAATAAATTGAACTGTATTATAAGAAAATTAGTGTTTTCTTTTTTTTTTTTTTCTCAATTTTTTTTAAATATTTTGATTTATCCAAATAATTTTTTAAATTTTAACTATAAATATTTACTTTATTTTAAGAAAAATTAATTTTCAACTTTTAATATTTTACATGGTGGTTTAATATACTCAAATACTTTTTAGATTTTAAATAAATCTTGATATTAATAAAATAAAATTCAGTGGTTATTTTATAGTTGGACTAACAAAATAAAACATATGTATTCTTATATCTGAATAATATATGTCTACGTTGAAATTTATTTAAAGATACAATTAATATATATATATATATATATATATATATATATATATATGTATGTATGTATGTCTGTATATTTTGCTTGGTTGCAAAATATGGAAAAATGCGACAACGTATTGTTTATATTGAGAGCTCTAAAAAGCCTAGTTAGCTCAAACATATTAATTTTATTTTTTAAATAGAAATATAGATTGTAGCACATGTAAAACCTTATAGTTTAGATTGCAACGTGTAATTATCATGTATAAAGAAATAATATTAATAAATAGAAAATATGAATAAGTAAAAAAAATAAAAAATCAAGATTAATTATCATATATAAATATGTGAAAGTCCTAGTCCCATGATTAATTATAACAAATTAATATTTGTAAATACAATTAAATTATACATTAACTTTTAATTTTAATTTAATAAAGTATATATTCATTTATTAAGGAAGCTAATACTTAATATTGCATTAAATTAAAGAAAAAAATATAATTAATGTTTATTAAGAAATTAAAAATACTTTAAAGATGGATTTTAGGCGAAAAAAGATAATTTACAATAATAATCCTCATTTTACTTTTATATATATATAGATTCATGTCTTGTGATGAAAATGGAAATGGAAAAGCACGATTGTGCAAAGATAACAGAAGCACAAATCATTTAGATACCCATAGTGTCAAGAAAAGAAAAATAATACTATATAGAGAATGAAATTTCAGAAAAATATATAGTTCTACAGTCCCGATAATAATAAGTTATAGAAAAAATTGGTAAAAATATCCCGTAAGTTTGTCATATTTAAGAAAATATTCTTTAAATTTGACAATTTTTGAAAATGTCTCATAACTTACAAAAGATTGTCAAAAATACCCTGCAACCGGATATAGCAGGTCACCCATCCGGTCACATGCTGAGGTGGACAAATTCGTTGACGTGGCATCTTAATTGCCACGTTTTTTTTCATCAGAAATTCTTATTTTTTTCCATAAATTTTTCTTATATATTACTGATATATATACACATATATACGTATATATCTACCACAACTCCACACATATATATCTTAACCTGAACTGATATATATATACACACCTATATGTATATATCCACCACAACTCCACCCTGCCGTCACCGCCGCTCTCGCCGTCACCGCAGCTCCGCCGCTCTATGCTCTGCCGTCACCGCAGCTCCGCCGCTCCATGCTCCGCCGTCACCGCCGCTTCGCCGTCACCGCCTCCCACACTCTCATACTGTTCTTCTTTCCTCTCACTCTCTTGTTATGTATGGGAATGAAACTCAGCTTCCCTCTCTTCTGAAAATAAGTTAAGCCCATCCTCCACACCTCGAACCCCCTTCCCCTTCCCCCTCCCCCTCCCATTCCCCCTCTTCTTCTGGTGCTCCTCCACCCCCGTTTCCGGCATCCCCTCACCATAAAAACATTAACCCCAGCCCTGAAACAGATCTGAAATCAGAAACATTAACCCCCATTTTGGACACAATACTTCCTTGAAACATATCTGAAATTATGTGAAACAAATTTGAAATTAGATCTAGGGGTGAGTGACATTTTTTTTTTTTTTTTAATTCACCACTATACGCCAGAATCCGCGGTGGCGATGAGGTGGGTGACGGAAAAAGTTGCGTGGCGGTGATAGGTGAGTGACGGAGGAGATTGTAGGAGTGGCCGACGGCGGTGGAACAAGATTGGCCGGACTGTGTAACAATTAACCTTCCTCTTCATAATAACAAAGACGAACTAATTTAATTTAACATTTTCAAAAAAAATTACTAACTGAAAGAGTAAAAACTTGAAATCTAACTAATTTAATTTAACATTTAAAAAAAAATTACTAATTCAAAGAGAGAAACTTGAATTCTAACATTTTTTTAAAGAAATCAGATTTAAATTAACTTTTTCTTTTCTGCATAATTTCTTATCTTTTCTTATTTGTTAATTCTAAATTTTGTGCTTCAATATATATTTGATTTTTGTTATCCTAATTAATTTTAAAAGAAAAGAACAATAATAAGGCAAAAGAAAAATAAAAAATATTAATATCACATCATACAAAATTCACATCAGCTTCTTAAAATAATTCTTTTTGTCCACCTCAGCATGTGACTAGATGGGTGACCTGCTATATCCGGTTGCAGGGCATTTTTGACAATCTTTTGTAAATTATGAGGCATTTTAAAAAATTATCAAATATAGAGAAATTTTCTTAAATATGACAAATTTACGAGATGTTTTTACCAATTTTCCCTAAGTTATAAGGCCTCAATTTTTAAATTTAAAGAAGGAAAAGATTATGAAGTGAAATCAAACAACGTCACTCTCCAATATGATGTGATTGCGGTGCACCTCCTTTGACTGTCCACAGCATTCACACCGCCACGTTGTGTTTAGATACATCTCCTTTTGTTTTTATTCGGACTAAGATTTATCACCACATCTCAATTTCAAACTGACCAAACTTGGTTTAATCATTGATTCCATCACAGATTTACGGGATATTGGGATGGTAGCCTCATGTTCCATGTCCGATGAAACATATTCATGGGCGGTCATTCAATAAAAATATGTTAATTTAAGGATATAATAGGATATAAAGTGTATTGAAAATTATAAAATGTGTATTAGAAATTGTAAAAGATAATATAGATAGTAAGGTGTGAATGTAGAGGAATAGACCATCCAGGTGTAAAATAAAAGGGAAAAGATTTTATCTATCACATTTGGAAAATAATATATACAATGTAACCAACTTTTAAATTAATATCAAAATTATCACTTTTGCACTATTCACGCCACTCTCCTTTTCTCTCTCCTCTGCATTTTCTCTCTCCTCTCTCCTCTCTTCTCTCTCCTATTCTATTTTCCGGAACTCATATTGTTTCCCTCTCTTCTCCATTTCAAAATTTCACCATTTTTTCTGAAGATGCATGACACACATGGGGGTTTTTCATTTCGTTTTTCTCTTTCCCTTTCTCTTTGTATCTTTAATGGAAGATCTGTCCAGCCGGCGACGAGATATATCATGATACGAAATATATATTTTTATGGCACAAAGTCTATTAGTTAATGTTTTGACGTCGTGCCGCTGAAGATTTGTCCAGCCGACGACGAAATATATTTTTTATGGAACGAAGTAGTCATGGCACGAGTAGTGATATAATATTCTGACGTCGTGCCGCTGCCCTCTAATATCTAGCAATTGTTTGTTCTCACGTCGTGCCAATGTATATCATGACACGAGATATATTTTTTATGGCACGAGTAATAATATAATATTCTGACATCGTGCCGCTGCCCCCTAATATCTCGCAATTGCTTATTCTCACATCGTGCCAAGGTATATCATGGCACGACATATATTTTTTATGGCACGAAGTATTAGTCATGACACGAGTAGTAATATAATATTCCATCGTGTCGCTGCCCCCTAATATCTCGCAATTGCTTATTCTCACGTCGTGTCAAGATATATCATGGCACGACATATATTTTTTATGACACGAAGTGTATTAGTAATGACACAAGTACGTAATATCATTCCTACATGTGGCACTAACATCTAGTAATATAATATTTCGACTTCGTGCTGATCGTGCTCTGTTGAAGAAAAAAATGAAAGCTTGAATGGCGTCTCTGTAAATTGAAGACAAGAGAGAGAAAGCTTGAAAATAAATTCTGCAAATAAGAAAGGAGGAGAGAGAAAGGGGAAAAGTACAAGTAATTAAAGAGGAGAGAGAAGGGGAAAAATGAACGAAATGATGGGTTTGCAGGAGGGGGGATGGGAGTGGGGGTGAGAGTGAAATGGGCACTACAAGACAAAAGGTGATAGATTTAATATATTTTTGTAAAGCTGATACATTTTATATGTTTATTACAACACGTGATGGATTTGAAGGTTTTTACAAAATAAAATGCATCAAGGATGAATGAGAAGAATTAATGATGGAATATTTTGACTGATATATCATTAACTAAAGATTTGACGAAATCAAAATATCTTTTATAGATTAAAAAGTAGAGATATTTTAGGCTTCAGCAAGGAAGAAAATTGGTAGAATTGGTGAAAAATATGTAAAACGTCAATTAATTGAAAAAAAAAAGAACATCCTAAAACGTCAATTAATATGGAACATAAGGAGTAGTTAATAAATCTTATCTTATCATAATATAATGTCACAATTATCTTCCACGTTTCCTTTTCTAACACAAAATTAACCATACAACCTCATCATATATATATTCCCTCCGTCCCAGACTCTCAGCTAGTTTTGCATATATGAAGGGGCATGTATATTAAGAAGAAACTGTTTTTTACTTTTTATTTAACTTTTTCAAATGTGGAGATTGATGGTGAAGATTGTGAGAGAAATTTTCTTTTTAAGGATATAAAAAATTGTGCGGGACGGACCAAAAGAAAAAATGTGCAAAATTCAGTGAGATGAAAGTAGCATATTGTATAACAAAAATCCACTGTTTTTCATAATTGCTCTTGTTGAAAGATTTAAACAAAAACATAATAAACAAGATCAAAGTAAAGAAGCATGGTAAGGAAGATGATCTCAAAAGATTGGCTTCATTAATAGTTTTCTTTCTACAGCTGTATTGCGGCTAGCAACAACATTACATTCTTCATTCCTGTTTGTTTCACTATATATATCAGTCCGAAGACTGTGCCCTAGAAGTCTTTACAAACTAGAGAAAAAACAATTAAAGACTTGCCATAAAAAGTGTGAGCATGCAGAAGTGATGCAAGTGTATCACAAAAGAAGCTCTCCTAAAACAGCTTAATCATAGCTAACTTAAACTAAAGAATAGCAAAAAAAAGTTAACTAAAAACTGATAAGTTCAACACCCCCTGCTCAAGCTGGACGGGCATGGATGTGCAGTCCAAGCTTGGACATAATACTGTGAAAAACTCCTGGAGGTAGCTGCTTGGTAAGTATGTCAGCCAGTCGATTCTTGGAGGAGACAGGATGAAAAACTATGAAGCCATCTTTGAATTTGTTTCTGACCACATGACAGTCTATGTCCAAATGTTTGGTCCTTTCATGAAACACTGGATTTTCAGCAATATGAATCGCAACTTGATTATCACAGGCCAAGTGTAGTGGTTTAGGAACTTGAATACCCAAATCTGCAGAAATATAGTTTATCCACATTAGCTCACAAGTAATTGAAGCCATGGCTTTATACTCAGCTTCAACAGAACTTCGAGAAACGGTTGTTTACTTCTTAGATTTCCAAGATATCAAACAGTCACCAAGGAACACATAGTAACTGACTTCCTGGTGTCCTGGCAAGCGCCCCAATCCGAATCACAAAAACCCCTTAATAATGAAGTCACTGGAATTGGGATAGAAAAGTCCTAGGTGTGTGGTACCTTTTAAGTACTTGAGAAGATGCACTGCTGCATTCCAGTGAGTGGTTCTGGGAGCACTGACAAACTGGCTGAGTTGCTGAGTGGCATAAGTGAGGTCTGGCCAAGTCAAATTAAGGTACAGAAGTCGGCCAATGAGTCGTGTATATGGTTCAACATCTGTGAGGAGAGAGCCATTTGAGTTACTTAGTTTCTGATTGCATGGCAAGGGAGTAGAATCGGATTTACAATTATCCAAACCTACATCATTGATGATGTCAAGAGCATACTTCCTTTGAGAAAGCAGAGTTCCAGAAGTATTCTTAATTAATTCCACTCCAAGAAAGTATGTTGCTTCTCCCAAATCTTTGATTGTGAAAACTTCATCCAGAAACCGCTTAAGAGCATTAATAAGGATTCTGTCATTACCAGTAATAAGGACATCATCCACATACACTAGAACATCCAGGAAAGATGTATCTTTAATCATAGTAAAAAGGTAGTGATCATGAGGGGATTGTTCAAAACCAAAATCCACCAATTTTGCACAAAATTCAGTGTTTCACTACCTAGAAGCCTGTTTCAAACCATAAAGGCTTTTCTTAAGTCTGCACACTTGGTTTGAAGAGGCTTTGGCATAACCATAAGGAGGTTTCAAATAAACTTCCTTATCCAAAAAACCATGTAAAAATACATTATTTATGTCTATGTGGTGCAATGCCCATTGTTTTATGGTAGCTAATGCAATGAGGTATCTTACTATAACTGGTTTTGCCACAGGAGAGAAGCTGGCATTATAATATTTACTAAGGACTTGGTTGTATCCTTTTGCAACCAGTCTTGCCTTATACCTTTACACTAATCCATTTGGATATAATTACACTTTTTAAACCCATTTACTGCCTATTGCCTTCTTTCCAGCTGGTAGTGTAGTAATTTCCCATGTGTCATTATCTTCCAGGGCCTTGAGTTCCTGTTGCATGGCTTGGATCCATTCTGGATATCTGCTAGATTCTTTGAAAATAGTGGGTTCAGGAATGGTGAGGTGGTGAGCATGAAATGCAGCATGAGATGGAGGTGACTAGAAATAACTAACAGGATGAAGTGGATCAATGGAATCAGTAGTGGTTTGGATATAGTCCTGTAAATGAGCAGGTCTGTGAGGGACTCTGCCACTTCTTCTAACTGGAGCCTGATTGGTAGTCTGCATCTCATCAGTTTGCTCAGGAGCAGGAGCTTGAATATTTGGTGGTGAAGCAGAGGATGAAGATTATGCAGGTGAGTCATTCAGAGGAGATGAGAGTGAGTTCAGATTTGGGTCATCGTCACTAAAGAAGGGGAAAGGCAGTATTGGTTCAACATCCTGGTTTTGGTTATGAGCATTGGCATAAGGGTAAGTGGTTTCAAGGAAAATGACATCTCTAGAGGTGATCACCTTGTGATTGCTTATGTCATACAACCTATAGCCTTTCTGATGTGGCACATACGCAATGAAAATACATTTCTTCCACCTCTCGTCAAATTTTGTTTTGTGTGGCTCAGTATCAGTGGCATAAGCTAAGCACCCAAATGGTTTCATCTTCTCATAAGGTGCCACATCCTTGAAAATGATCTCATAGCGCACCTACCAGTCCAATACCTTTGTGGGCAATCTGTTGATGATATGTGCTGCAGTTAAAATTGAGTAAGGCCATAAATAGTGTGGTGCAAAGGATTCCTTCATAAGTTCTCGTGCCATTTCAAGCAGATGCATGTGTTTCCTCTCCACTAACCCATTCTGTTGTGGAGTGCAAATACATGTTCTCTAATGTATGATTCCCTTACTGGAAAAGAACTCTTGACAATCCTTGCTCAGAAACTCTGCTCCATTGTCAGTTCTCACTATCTTTACTTGTATTTCAAGCTGTCTAGAGATCATGTTGATGAATTGCTGAAGTGACGTGAGTGCCTGCTTCTTACTGGCCATCAAATTGACCCAAGTCATCCTGTTGTAGTCATCTACAACAGTGAGAAAATATGAGGTTTCTGTGATACTAGGTCGGGAATAAGGCCCCCAAATGTCTACATGCAACAGCTCCAATGCTCTAGAGCTCTAACTTGAGCTGGTTGAAAAACTGACTCTGGTCTGCTTAGTTATGTGACATATGTCATAATGTCTGTGTTCTCCAATAATTGGAGGAGTGCATATGTGTTTAAGAAAATACAGATGATGCATGGTGGTAGGAGAAGCATGGTCAAGCCTCCTATGCCAGGTTCTAAAGATTTTTGTGTAATGAGAAGCATTTAAGGCATAAGAAGCCATTGCTTCAGCTGAGTAAGCAGGTTGTGCAATGTACATCTCCCAAGCAGTAGACCAGTCAGTAATATGCCACCATCATAAGCATCTTTCACAACACAAGATTCTTGATCAAAAGTAGCTAGAGCTCCACTGTCTTAGGTAAATTGAGAGATAGATAGTAAGTTGCAGGCAAAGCTTGGCACAAGAAACAATTCCCTCAATGTTAGTTTATCTGATAATGTCACATCTCCATAGTGAGTGACCTGTTTCTGTGCACCATCTGGTAGAGTGATCACAACAGTGTTTTGGATGGCTTTGAGATTGGTCATGAGTGTGGAATCATTGCACATGTGTCTGCTTGCACCTGTATCAATGATCCAAGCTCCATCATCTATCCCTTCTATTAGAGTAAAAGCAAAATGTGAACTTCCAATGGATGAAAAAACCTGTGGCTTTCCTCTTGAAGCATCAACAGATCCTTTGGAGCTGGATTTAGCAGCCAATATCTTTGCTACTTCCTTCTGTACAAGAACAGATGTATCTGGAGTGTTTCTTGTGGAGTTTGTGTTGTTTCCAATCCGATTTTCACCTCCAGAATCAGCTTCCACTGCATTAGCATAGTTTCTTTGTTCCTTTGGTACATAGTACAATCAGGATACCCCTTCAGTTTAAAACAGTCAGTTATCACATGGCCATGAATGCCACAGTGCTCACAAAGCAACTTTGCCTTTTCTTCTTTAGTCAGTCTGGAATTTCCTCTGCCTCTCCCACTAGAGGATCTTCCTCTGGTAAACGAGTTGTGAGGAGAACCTCTTCCTACAAATCCTCTACCACTGTTGTTGAATTTGACATTCATAGCAGTGTGATCAGTCCCTTCACTTCCACTGACATTCACATTTCTTTGTTTTTCAATTCTGAGCACCATGGAGTATGCTTTATCCACACTTGGAAGTGGATCCATCATGAGGATCTGGCTTCTAACAGGATCATATGAATCATTTAATCCCATAAGGAATTGGATTAACTTCCCTGACATTTTAAACTCCTCCCATTTCTTGGCAGCATCACAAGTGCACACAGGTATGCATTTCAGCAAAGATATTTCATTCCAAAGCTTGTGTAAATGATTGTAATAAACAGCTATTGATTGATTTCCTTGGGTAAGATTGCATATATCTTTTTGGATTTGGAACAGCTGAGGTCCATTGCTGTCACCAAATCTACTAGCTACAGTGTCCCATAAGCTCTTAGCAGATTTTGCATACAGAAAGGTTTCAGAAATATCTTTTGCTAGTGAATTAATCAGCCAGGCTCCACCATGCCATCCACTCTTTCCCATTGTTCTTTAAGCTTAACTTCAGAAGGTATTTCAATACTACCATTTATAAAACCTAGCTTGATTTTTGCTAGAAGAGCTATTTGCACTGATCTACTCCAAGGCAAATAATTATTTTCAGTAAGCTTGTTGGATACCAAACTCATACGTGGGTGATCCGAGCCATGAAGGCTGAGAGGATCATTTTCTGATAGATTTAAAACTAAGGCAGAAGCTGTAACATCAGTGGCCATGAGAGCAGGATGTGTAGATCCAGATCCAAGTTGTGGCTAATCCTCTGTAGTATTATTCCAAGGTTTCGAGCTTGAAGTCATAGTACAAGACTATGGCTCTGGTACCTTGTTGAAAGATTTAAATAGAAACATAATAAACAAGATCAAAGTAAAGAAGCATGGTAAGGAAGATGATCTCAAAAGATTGGCTTCATTAATAGTTTTCTTTCTATAGTTGTATTGCGGCTAGCAACAACATTACATGCTTCATTCTTGTTTGTTTCACTATATATATCAGTCCAAAGACCGTGCCCTAGAAGTTTTTACAAACTAGACAAAAAACAATTAAAGACTTGCAATAAAAGGCAAGACAACATTTGGTAGTTTTGCATGTGAGCATGCAGAAGTGCTGCAAGTGTATCACAAAAGAAGCTCTCCTAAAACAGCTTAATAATAGCTAACTTAAACTAAAAAACAACAAAACAAAGTTATTTAAAATTGATAAGTGAACTGGTAAGTTCAACAGCTCTATCTCAAAATAGGTTTCCTCGTGTCAATGAACATTTGTCCTAGTAGTAAAGAGGAGACACTTACAAGTAACATGTCATTTTTTAAGATCATGGGTTCACGGCAATGTAAGGATTCCAATCTCTGTGGGAATCACAAGGGAGCGTCTTTATGCGTAGTAGTGACGATATTGAAAATATAAGAACTATATAATGTACCTCCCAATTTATAGAAGACCGAAGCTGACCTCCGAGAACCGGCCAAATGCAAATTTGAATCTTGATTACAAAAATAAAAAATAAAAAAAATTCCTGATCCAGCGTTACAGGAACGCCATACTGATAGTGGCTACAGAAACTGTAGTGGAAACAAATTGGATAGAGACATATGTGATGGTTATGGTGCAGACTGAAAAGTGAAAGGGATATTCCACCATAGACTACTATTCCTATTTCCCAGTAGCAATCAATTAGTTATATCTATGATCTGCTTTACTGATGTGAAACAAAACAAAACATTTTTTACTTAGAAATTTGAAATATTATTCTGACATTCTTGCCCTATAATAATGGCAATAAACTCATAGAATTTATTTAATCTTTGTTTAACGTGTATTAAACTTTTCATAACTGAAGTTAAATCATGAGGCTGGTGAGAGTGATATTTTTCAGGCAGGTACAAATGTAAAAGTACATACACCTTTTTTTAGGCCATACACGTATTATATAAGCCTAAACTATAAAAATTTAGTTCAATAATCCATTATTTTAAGGGAAATCCATACCAATAGTTCGCAAACTATTAACCTTTTTGATTTAAAACATATAAAATATCAACATTTACTAATAGATCACCAAATGAAAAGTTGCACCGTAAATTTATTTTTCCCCGCTCAATATCCTTTAGAATATAAAAGAAGGAAAGAAAAAGAAAAGTGAAAAACATAAAATTGGTTAAGCATGAACAACATTTACTTTTGGGGTCCAAAATATACTGCCCCAGTTTCATATTAATTTTTGTTTGAAAAAAAAAAGAATTAAGGATGAAATATTTTGACAGATATACCCTCAACTAATACTAAAGAATAAAAATTTGATCAAATAAAATATTTGTGATAAGTAAAAAAGTAGAGATATTCTAGCTAGGATTGAGTTCGGGGAGAAAATTGGTAGAATTTGTGAAAAATATCTAAAACGTCAATTAATTAAAAAAAAGATAGTTAAAACGACAATTAATATGGAACGGGGAGTATATGATAAGGAAAATATCATGGACAAAATATGAAATAAAAGATATGTAGCATACTAATATCGTGTAAGCTCTTTATTTTCTGAATTGCTTTTGGAGACCTCTGTTATATATTATGATCGAACACCCAGGAAGCGGAAGCAAAAGCTATTCGCAAGGGTCTTGGTTGAGTAAAACAGTTGGGTTACTTGTGGAGGTGGTAAAATCGAACGATTTGATGGGTCGGTCAGTAGATCTAATATTTCTTATGGGTTGGATCATAAAAATATTGACCCGATCGAACAAGTTCGATGAGCCAAAAGTCTAACGAAATCACAGATCGACCCGATAATTTTAATATATTATATGGAAACAAGTCGGACGGGACCGACTGATTTTAAACCGGATTAAATTTTAACCCGATCCGAAATATGACATTGATAACATGTTGGGTCCCAGACCACTCAAGTTGCGACCTCTAATTACTTAGCTTACATGTTATCCTCGAATCTGAACTCCCAAGGTAGCGGTGAAAGCTATTAAAAAATTAATTATCATATGATCTATGGAGTTCGGTATTGTTGTTTTGTCATGCTGGCAAATTTTGGTTAATGGCTCCTCTTTCAATTTTTTTTTTTTTTTTTTGCCAGAAGACAAGCTAATACCGCGGCTTCTTTTTGCACCGTCACATATTGGTGCTTCTCTCGCTGTGAATTGTAATTATCTTGATGGTATTGAAGTGTTGGGTGATGGAGTCTAAGCAACTGTTTTACAATCCCCTGAAATTATTTTGGGTCTTTAAAATAGTAGAGTCCAGTTTTAATTATAAATAACTCTCTTATTCGTTGTATTTATTGTGAATATTAGTAAATCTCCGAACTTGATACTAGCTCCTCAATAATAATTTTTGAGGAACCGAATCAACAAATTTGTATTATTTATTTTTTATTCCTATTAAATTTTCTATAATTACACTCCAATTTCTAACACGGTTTTTTAATGTGATTTCAAAAAATAAAGACGCGTATAGTACTTATGATTGTGCTGGGTGAAAGTGATAGTCCACTGTGGCACTATGATTATTTTCCTAGTAGTTATCATTGTTACGTTCTAATTCTATTGTGGAACACTCAACACTTCCAACAGCCCTTTATATATATATATATATATATATATATATATATATATATATATATATGTGGGGTTAATTTCTTTAAAAAAGTAAAAATTTTAATTTCTTAAAAAAGGTAAATTTTTTATTTTTTAATCTGCAATAACAACATAAATTTTTTAAGTTGATAATCTCATTCACAAACTTTACTTTTCTTTCTATTTTTGCAATTTTAATCATCGATACAAGTTCTGGCAAATTTACGCTGATGTGACCGCCAGTGAATGCCCAATTAGTTGCAGTGACTAGGAATTTTCTTTTCTTTTGTGATACGTTCAGAACACTTAGTCAAATTCTTATACCTTGATAGAGATTCTTTAAATTAGTTAAGATTTAACTAAAGTACTGGTAATTTCATTCACAAACTTTACTGTTTCTTTTGCAAATTTTAATCACCAATGAGAATTCCGACAATTTTACGCTAATGTGGTCACTGGTGAATGTCCAGTCGGACGACAAGTGGTGAGCTGATTTTTTCCCCCCTTCTTTTATGATATGTTAAGAATACTTACCCAATGTCCTATAACTTGATAGAGATTCTTTAGTTAAATTTTAAACTATATTTTATTTAAAATAAAAGGAAAAAAGATTTTAAAAAAACACAATTAAAAAATAACAAATTTAGACTAAATCTTATTAAAGAATCTCTATCAAGACATAGGAATTCCAACTCATCACTTGACAACCGACTGGACTTTCACCAATGAACCATTTCAGTGTAAAACTATTGAATTGATGATTAAAATTTAAAATACGTAAAGTTTGTGAATAACATTGCCAACTTTAAAAGGTTCATGTTGTAATTGTAAATCAAGGTATAATTCTTGAATTATTTTTTAGTACTTAACCTTATACATTTAAAGGTTAGATTATAGTTAATCTGCAATAAAAATAAAAAATTACAAGTACAGAAAATTCTAACGAACCACACAATTTTATTATCAACTCTTCATAAAGGAAAACTCACTAAACTGCTAAAAACCATTACACTCTGATCACCGAATCATATTTCCCTTGTGGCGCAACCTTTTTTTCTTTTTTTTTTTAAGCAGAAGAACATCATAAAATTAACTAG
This sequence comes from Ajuga chamaepitys, assembly GCA_958295605.1. Taxonomy (NCBI): domain Eukaryota; kingdom Viridiplantae; phylum Streptophyta; class Magnoliopsida; order Lamiales; family Lamiaceae; genus Ajuga; species Ajuga chamaepitys. Next base: position 7,793,557 of record OY282500.1, on the reverse strand, counting down.
ATGCCAAATCGGTTATTACAAATTATTCAAGCGATGGCGGAACAGCACAAAGCATTAACCCCAACAAAAGACAATGAAATGTAAACAGCGCAAGGTTATGCGCAAGGGCATTCCTCGAGCGCCGGACAAGATTGAAATTGACTAACTCAAAAGACGAATATATCTCAAGAATATTATCAACAATTGATCCACAATAAATAAGATCGGGGATTCCAGCTTTGTAATTCCAACTGTGAGACTGTTAATCATCTTCTTGTTAACGGTCCATTTTGGAAATAGGTTTGGTTATTCTTTTACTATTTTTTTCAGTTTCACATTCCTTGCACCCTGTCCTTGTTTTAGCTCTTTGACTTTTGGTTCCAACGACTTCATAGTCAGAAACATATTCGTGGTGTTTTGCCTTTGTTAATCTGCTAACAGATTTGGAAAGCCAGAAACATGATGAAATTTCAGAATATAATTCCATCCCCCAAGGCTTCAATACCTGGTGTTTGGAATGCTGAGAAACATTTCCTTAGCTAACCTGATGCCAGATGGATTTGTGATGGTTATTGGCAGTTTGGCACATTGCCAAGTTATGAATGGGTAAAACTAAATTATGATGGAACATCTAAAGGGAATCCTGGCTTGGGGGGTTTGGGGTTTATTAGAGACTCTGGAGCTAATTTTGTAGCAGGATTTTACGTTGTCATTTCATTTTGTGATAACATTTTTTCTGAACTCAAGCTATTATAAATCGCATTGAGTTGTGTTTTAAGCTTGGTTTTCGTAAGATTTAGGTAGAAGTAGATGCTTTGTCTGTTGTTTATATATATATATATAAAAGTAAAATGAGGGTTATTATTGTGAATTACCTTTTCCCTCCTAAAATATATCTTTAATGCATTCTTAATTTCTTCTAAGACATTAATTATATTTTTCTCTTCAAATTAATACAATATTAAGTATTACCTTTCTTAATAAATGAATATATACTTTCTATTAAAAGTAAAAGTTAATGTATAATTTAATGATTGACTAATTAAATTATTGTATTTACAAATTGTTATAATTAATCATGGGACTAGGACTTTCACATATATTTATATATGATAATTAATCTTGAAATTATTTTTTTATTACATATTTATATTTTCTATTTATTAATATTATTTCTTTATAAATAATAATTACACGTTGCAATCTAAACTATGAGATTTTACATGTGCTACAATCTATATTTCTAATTAAAAAATAAAATTAACATGTTTGAGCTAACTAGGTTTTTTAGAGCTCTCAATATAAACAATACGTTGTCGCATGTTTTCATATTTTGCAACCCAAGCAAAATATACAAACATATATATATATATATATATATATATTAATTGTATCTTTAAATAAATTTCAACATAGACATATTATTCAGATATGTTGAAGAATACATATGTTTTATATTGTTAGTCCAACTATAGAACAATCATAGAATTTTATTTTATTAATATCAAGATTTATTTAAAATCTAAAAAGTGTTTGAGTATATTAAACCACCATGTAAAATATTAAAACTTGAAAATTATTTTTTCTTAAAATAATAAATATTTATAGTTAAAATTTGAAAAATTATTTGGAGAAATCAAAATATTTAAAAAACTTGAGAAAAATAAAAGAAAACACTAATTATCTTATAATACAATTCAATTTATTTTATTTGATATATTTTGGTGTGTCGTGTGATATTTATGTATTTGTGTCTATTTTAATATTCATTTTCAATTAAGCTATTTTGGTGTTCACATAGGTTAAGTTGGATACACACACACACGCACACAGTGAAGGAGCCGGGGGGACTGGCGGCGCCCCCCCCCCCCCCCTCCCCCCCAAATTTTTCGACTGGTGTACTATATATGTACATATACAGTGTAATTATAGTTAAAAAATTGATTTCGCCACCCTCAAATTTTCGAAAACGTTTATATATATTTCAAAAAAAATATTTCGCCCCCCTCATTATAAAATCCTGACTCCGTCCCTGCACACACACACACTAAATATATGTTTGAGTTTCAATATTAGGAGATATTCATTCTTAAAAGTAGATATAATTTATTTTCTACTTCTAATAATTTATCTTAATGTAAATTTATAAAATAATATATTTATAAAATGTAAGTTATCTTATATCCATATATCACTTGGGAGAAATTGATATTTACATTATTTATAGTTTGGGTTTATATTATTTTGCAACATGTAGTATGCGCATTTTTCAGTTTTTTTTTTTTTTTCAATCACAACCTGAGCTATACATTTTTTCACGTTTGCAACCTCTGCTAGCAATTTAAGTGCGGAAAATAAAAGAATATTAGAAAATATTTAAATAACATAATTTTTTAATTCTAAACTTCATTTAAAATACCAGAAAATTAACTTAAACATGTTGAAAATGTATTAAAAATTGAGTTTTTTTTTTTTATATAAAAAATTTCAACTCAAATCATTTTAAGCAAGAAAAATTAAAAGTTATTATTATTTTTAAATCATAAAACTATTATAAGTTTCTGAAAATTATCTTTTAAACTCTAAAAATTTATTTAAACTATTTGAAAATTATCTTGAAAAATTATTTTAAAATCTCTAAAATTTCGTTTAAGACATGTGGAAGTATCTATGAAAAGTCTAATTTTATGATATAAGTATCTTTTCAATTATTTTTTTGAAAAAATAAATCCTTTTAAAAATATTTAAAATTATTTGAAGTAATATAAAAATTACTCGATCCTTTTTTTATGAAAATTGATTTTTTCTTAAATTATTTTCTACATTTTTTTAGTTAAGTTATGATATTTTTAATATTTTTTTAGAATTTAAAAATAAATATTATATCTTTTAAATATTTTTATTATTTTTAAATAGTTTATTTTCTCTCCGAAAATTGCTACCAAAGGTTGCAAACGTTGAAAAACGCAAAGTTTAGGTTGATCTTATAAAAAAAAACACGATTATTCAAATATTCATTTAGTTAGAATATAATAATTCTGTTTTTTTATTTTAGATAATATTATATTTAATTTAATAAAATAATTATTTTTTACATAAATTTCCGTGCATCGTCCGAAAATGATACTAGTACGTTGAAACAGGTAAACTTGAGGGATGGCAATATCAAATGCTTATTGCTCAGTTTGAAGAGTTGAAGATAAAAAGTTCCATTTTTGTTTCCCATTTACATAAAGAGGGAATAAAGTGGTGGACTATTTAGCCAATGGAGCTGTTAGAAGACAAAATTGCTGTAAATTCTATAGTTTGCTGGATTGTAATAAGATTGGTGGTTTGGATAGACTTGTATTTTGATTTGCCTCTAGCAAACAGATTGTTTGGTTTCTAGAGTAAAGGTTGGGGATATGCCTTAATTCCCCGATCTACGGATGGTTATTAATTTTTTTTTTTTTTTGGCGTATACAATTACTTATAAATATGTATTTATATTAAAGTTTTATCAATGAATTTGTAAAATGTTTTTGTGAATTCATTACCAAAAGTAAATCTAAAATAAATCATACAATGGCATTTTTTTTGGGTAATGAGTCCCGGGCAGATTCTGCCCAGGCAGACTCTTTTTTCCATTTTTTTGGTTAAAATTCAATTTTTTTTTTTTTATAAAATGCATTTAAGAAATATTAATGAACATTTATTTGTAAATGCGCTAATTCAAATTTTAACATTAAGAACTCAAAAAAATAAATTAAAATCGGTCAGTTTTTAGATCACTTCATAAAATTTGATCTTGTGACAGTTATCAATTATATTTGTAATTATAATTAGAAGATGATAGAAATATATATATATATATATATATATATATATATATATTCTGCCCGGGCAGATTTTGCTCGGATAGCAAAGTCCTTTTTTTTTTTTTTTAACTTTCTTTGAGGAGAGATGGAGTAGACTAACTGAAATCCAGCCAAAATCATGCAAAGAAACATTTTTAAATGAACGTGGTCGATTTCAAATCCATGGCATATATATTCAAACGACCTAATTCAAGTTATAATTATATATTCAAAACTATTCTCGAATCCTTCTCTTCAAGCACAACTTAAGATTAGTTCTAACATAATAGATAATAGGCCGTAGCCAGAGATCTCATGATAAAATGAAACGTTAGATTTGACTGAATTACACGGGTAGAGGTGAAACTCATTGGTGCAACTTCTTCCTCTCCATTGTAAGTCGAGATTAAATTAAAATAGTACTCCAACCAAAAGAGTTATATATATCTTTCAAAAGTTAATGTCTCATTTTATTATTTAAAATAAATCTTTCAGAATTTGATTTGAAGGGTAAATTACATATGATTAAATAAGTCGCATTAAACAACAAACAAAAATATCATATAGAGGAGAATTTATAATTTTAAAAGATTGTAACTTCTCTAAATTGACTAAAAAAAAATAAAAAAAAATTATACATTCATAAACATGACTTGAATTTGAGATGGAGATAATGTCTGATCTTGTATCGTGATATCACTGTAGAGTGTACAGGAAATACATGATGAGATAGGGATATGCACATTGCAATCACAAATCATATCCCACATAACAAACATCTGTAGTAATTCTTTTCTTTTGAACCCCCAAAATTCCTGTATGAGCCGCTCATGTGCTCCACACATTCTTGTCCTGTTAACTACCCCATTAAGAACTCTGCCCCACCTAAGCCTCACACTATTGCAACTATTATATATATATATTTGCTTCAACAACATTACAACAATTTGCCTTGCTTTCTGAACCTATATGCTACTCTCTTTTTTCACATACTTGTGTGTGTAGATAATTGAGCAGAAACACATATGGAAACCAAGGACAACACAATTGTTGAAAATGATGAAGATGATGAGCCTCAGAACAATTATAGAGGTGTCAAAGCCATGCCCTTCATCATAGGTAATTAATTTACTATAACACAAATCATTTTAGTTCAATCCCAGTTACAACATTAATTATACTTAGAGTTTTTTTTTATGAAAAATAAAAATCAGGAAATGAGACATTTGAGAAGCTTGGAGCCATTGGAACGCTCTCCAATCTTCAAGTCTACTTAACCACAGTTTTCAACATGAAACGAATTACCGCTACTACACTTCTTAGCGTCTTCAATGGCACCACCAACTTCGCCACCTTAATTGGTGCTTACCTTTGCGACACCTATTTCGGCCGCTACAAAACCCTCGGGTTTGGCTCCATCACTTCCTTCTTGGTAAAATTATTTCTCGTATTTTATTTTATCAGTTCATATATTATTGGAAATGAATACTCTGCTGCGTGTCCATTCCTGCACCCCATGCTGGACATCAAAACGAAGATATTTTTCTCTTTTCTAACGTGGCTCTTCCTGGTTGAAGGGCCTGCTGGTGATAACGCTCACCGCAGCATTCAAGAACCTGCACCCACCGCATTGCGGCCCACAGGATGACCACTGCGTGGGCCCCACGCCGTGGCAAATGACATTCCTACTTGGCGGGTTCGGGTTGATGATTGCTGGCGCCGGGGCAATACGTCCGTGCAACCTGGCCTTCGGCGCCGACCAGTTCAACCCGAACACGGAATCTGGGAAGAGAGGGATCGATAGCTTCTTCAACTGGTACTTCTTCACGCTGACGTTTGCACAGATGGTGTCGGTGACTCTTGTGGTGTACGTGCAGTCTGACGTCAGCTGGCCCATTGGGCTTGCTATTCCCACGATATTTATGTTGATATCGTGTTTCCTGTTCTTCGTGGGGACTAAAATTTATGTAATCGTGAAGCCAGAAGGGAGTCCCTTGACCAGCGTGGCGCAGGTGGTGGCGGTCGCCGCCAAGAAGCGGCGGCTGAGGCCACCGCAGCAGCCGTGGCTCAGCCTCTTCAGTTACGCGCCGCCAATGTCCATCAATTCCAAGCTTCCTTACACGGATCAGTTCAGGTATTTTTACCTTTTTAACTGATAAGTGATGAGCATATATATTGGGTTTATTTGAATTAAGGAAATTTTAAAATTGTGTTTTTTGTTTATATTAAAAGAAAAATATGCTACCATTAGTGCAGTGATTGGGTCTAGTCATTATTAATATCTGAATTATATAGGATTTAGAAAATAGAGATGTAATCCGGAACCGCATATATTTGTTAACTACTGAGTCAAATTTAAGTTTAATCTATTAATGACGTTGATCTGTTAAACTATAAAAGTTCAATAAATATAAAATATATAATATCTATCATTAATTAATAAAATAAATTAGTTTTTTTGAAAATTATAATATATTTTATAATATTCATTTTTAGTCCTGTATATTAGGCATTATCTAGTAAAAATCATGTATGTTAGAAAATTTCAATTTTAGTCTTGTATGTTGTAAAAGTTGTCAAAATTTAAGGACATTAACCATCAGAAACGGCCAATTCAACGACAATTAATCACGTGCGACGCACGTGACTAATAAATTTGAGAAAGATGAAGAAAGAAAGAAAAATAAAATGAAAAATGCACCTCATATTAAAATTAGAGTTTACCTTTTCCTTTTCTTTTTTTAGCGATCTACTAAAGTAATTTAATGATTTGACATGTTATCTGCACAAATACTTAACACATATGCATTAACACTAAAAATCCTAAATTTATTAGTCTAATTCCGGCTAAATTGGTCGTTGGTGATGGTCAGTGTCCTTAAATTAGACAACTTTTGGAACATACAGGATTAAAATTGAAATTAAATTTCTAAAATACAGGACTTTTACTAGACAAGACCTAACATATTGGACCAAAAATGAAATTTTTCCCAAACATATGATTTTAGTTAGGAAGCAGAATATTATTAATTTCCCAAACATATGTATAATATATTAGTTTAAATTTTGTAAATTAGCTTACAAACCAATTAATGAACTTATTTTTGAGTTGGGAAGCAGAATATTATTAATTTTGAGTTTTGTTCATTTATTTTAATGAATCACACTAAACAAGTTCGATTGAACTATTGTTGAATCAAGCTCCGAATAGTTTACAAGTTGCTTGGTGTAATTACATGGCTAATAGGTAATATGTCAGAGTATAAATATATTTATCTAAGTAAGTTCTCATATACACCGAGTGCACTAACTTTTTTTTTTGTGCAATTCGAATTGCGAATAGATTCGTCGGTTATTATGCATGAGAAGATATCAATCATTATTTATACTAAAAAAAATATGACTCCATCAGCCTAAAAAAATAATCTCCTGTTCCTTTTCCTTTTTCGGATGTTTAAAAAAGATAATTGGCTTTCTTTTGAAAAGAGTATTAAATAATTATTTTCCTGTATATCCCTATTAATTATTTATGGAGATGACTACTTATATAGAACACACTTTTATTAACCATATTAAATAAGGGTGTAACAATAAGTTATACATATAATAAAAAAAATCTCTTAATATGTGTAGAACTTAGTTGGATACTCTCTTTTTGAGAAAGTACTGAGGAAAATATATTGCATTTCCATATAATGTCATTTTTAAAACCAGAATATATTTAAGTATAAATACTAATATATTTTTAGCATTTTAACTTTCTTCATAACAACTAATATCTTTTAATATGAACACTAATATGTTTTCACATAAACTATTCCTAACCCACTCTTAAATTACACAAATTTAAGAATTTTAAGATAAATATAATAAGAGTACAAGAAAATGCAATCTAGTGCAGAAATGGTCCCATGTGAGCTTTTTTTCTGCCAATTGTCATTCTTGATCCACATTTTGGATGGACCACCTACTACTTTTTATTTTAAACACAATTTCTTGAAATCAACCAGAGATAGAACTAGAAGTATCTCATGCATTAAATATTATTCATAAATAAATTATCCTTTAATTTTCATCTACCTGAGGGTTTTTCTATAATGAATTGGAAGAAATAATAATTAAATAACTTAACAAATATATCCTCAATTAGTCCTCTTTCTTTCACTTATTAGTTCTAAAATTAGATAGCAATAATTATGCCGAGATAGGATTAGAATTGGAAGAAATCATGAAAAATATTTAAAACGTCACTTAATTTGAAAAATTATTAACAAGCTAAAGTCACTTATTTTAAAACGGGGAAGTATAGTTGAGACTTCTTTCATTTTTCTATTTTTACCCGCGGCTATGCGGTGTCACTGAAAAAGGGTGCGAAGATCAAAGAATTTAAGAAGATAGTAGTTGAGGGTAGTTCATATTCCTTACTTGTTAATTATTTTATTCAAAAATAAAATTAGATTTGAAATAACAGAGGTAGTATATTACTATAGTAGTAAGATATAAGAGATCAATAAAATAAGAATAGAGCAGGAGATGAAGCAATATATATGATCTGGTGACATACAACATGAAATAAATTAATATATTCGAGTACAGAATTCGAATAATCAAAATACACAATCTCTTTTCTTAAATCAACTTGACAAACTTGAATTTTGTTCTTCATATTTATTAATGCACACTGCGATCGAGAAGTACTTGTTCCACTTCTAGTTGGCCACACAAACTGACAATTATTAGAGGTTTCTAAAAAGAATTAGTTCATGTTTAGTTGGGGCTGAAATTGGTGGGGTACTGTTAGCTGGAGATAATTGGATTTAGGGTTAGGTAGGGTAAAATTGCAGACTCAGCCATGTAACTTCACTATGGGGATATTTGGACTAGGCTGTTGTCAGCCGGATGTTGAAGGTATTTTACTTTATGGATCGTCAATCCGAATCGCCCAGCCAATTTCCATCCAACTCTAACACATTTTCATCATTACATAATCATCCAATCATTATCTACATCACCTTTTACAATTTTCAATACATTTTTTTATCATTACCTAACACCCTACATAACCTTTTACAATTCTATCATTACCTATCATCTCAATACCTATTGATTTGACATCACTTTACACATCCTACCCTACCACATCCTTAAACAAAAATACCTTTTTACTATTTAAATGGATGTACCAGCCGTGGATGTGCTCCAGCGAACGGGGCACATTCCACTACATCCCAATCCAAATATCCCCTATATGATGGACTCAAGTCTTGTTGTCCCCACAAATTCAATTACGTATCTATCAAATTGTTTTCGAAACCTCTTACTTTAGAGCGTGTTTTGTTTAACCTTAAGTGGGTTGGGAAAAATTCGGTTATTGATATCCTAAAATTTAGAAATAAAGATGAATAATAAAAATGTATATTTGTTTTGAGTTTGTATAGGATATGATTGTACTGTAAATATCAAATCAATACTGTAAAATAATGATATGTATTTTATTAGGTATAGAATAGATGTAGTCAAGTTTTATAAGATAGAATTTTATTTGATGAAAAATTTTGAATTTAAATCTCAAAACTAACGTCGATCAAATATTTTAATATTCAAAATTGATCCGTGCTAAATTAGAAACAAACGTCCCTTGGGCTATAGTTTTTAGCCCAAAGCATACTCCATCGTATATATAAGCTTATCCTTTTACAACAAAGTAAGAAAATTTATTATATGATATTCAACATGAAGAGTTAAATGGCAATAAATATATTACAACATAATTAAGTAACACCTAATTAAAAAGTATTACATATATATAAAAATGTTACTTTAGACTTTACACAACATTTTATTAGTATTACATTTGCTGGTGTCACCTAAAGTGTACTATAACACTTTTGATAAGTTAAGAAAACATATTGATGATCATTGGTCGGTTTTAAGCCTAGGTTGCTAGACGGCAGAACCTTAAGTGTACAGACCAAATCACTAAACTACCATAACTCTTTTGCTTTTTTTTTTTTTAATAAGAAAAATTATACATATACACAATATTTTATAGTAATATCAATAAGCTAAGCACAAGTTTAAATTAATTTCCATCAAACTACAATTGCATTTAGTCTATTCTATTTCCTAATTTGATACAACGTTTCCATAATTTTTTATTTTTTTCAATTTCGTCTACTCATATATGTATATTTATAATATCACATTAATTTAATATATCTAATTGTTGCATACAAAATTTAAGACACTTTAATTACAATAATTTATGTATCTACTTGTATATAATTTTTGAGTCACTTTAAAGTCACCTTTAAACTAAGATGAATTAAGCTTGTTTGTTTTATAAAATATAGAGTTAAATAAAAAATAAACTTACAAACATGAAGAGACATAACAAAATGTTTCAAGTTCAGGTTCGCACACTTAAGAAAATTATTTAAATACATTTTAGCTACAAAACTCTTTTGTTGTTATTTTGTAAAACTATAATGTGTGAACACTCACACAAATCACTAAGGCCCCATTTGGATTGAGAGATTTGATTTGTCAAGGGATTTAAAATGAATAGATTTCAAAATCCTTAGATTTGAAATCCATGGACTTGAAATCCCTTGTTTGGATTTATGGTGAATTTGTGAAGGGATTTTGAAATCCAAAATTTTCAAATCCATTATTTGGCAAAAAAACTGATACAATATTTGTAAAACCTAATTTTTTTCTTTAAAGTTTAAACTAACAATTTATATTTTTTATTAAATAAAATAATATTTATCTACATCTAAATTAATCGAACAATTTTTTTTCCAATTAAATATATACACACATATATACATATTATGTATTTTATATCCCAAAAAATTATTGGGGGTTATTGGAGATAAAAGAAAAAAAAATAAAAAAAAAGAATTAAAAAAATATTAGGAGCATTTTATTGGAGAACATGCGATGGGGAGAAGAGAAGAAGAGAGAGAGAGAGAGCGGGGGGAGAAAAGAGAGAGAGAGAGAGAGGACGAGAGAGATAGAGATAGAGAGAGAGAGAACGAGAGAGATAGAGTTAGAGAGAGGACGAGAGAGAGAGAGAGAGAGAGAGAGAGAGAGAGAGGGGGAAGGGAGAGAGAAGTGTGAGTGATGAGGGATTTGAAAATGACTACATTTGTGAAAGGATTTGAAATCCACCCAAATATAATGTAAATTGGAGAATCTCAAATCCTGGATTTGTAAATGGATTGATTTCAAAATCTGGATTTACAAATCCACTCATTTAATATTTTATCCAAACACATGGAGTGGATTTGATAATGGATTTACAAATCCATAGCACAAATCCCTCCATCCAAATGGGGCCTAATAAAATTTATTTTAGGTATAGAATAAGTAAATCTTTAGGTGCTATAATAAATAATTATGTTTTGTAGGCCTGAGTTGGTCGTTTCACCATTTTTATTACGAATGTTCTATTGTGATAATTAAGATATAACACATTTATAAACCTTTGGCTCAAAATGTCATTTTACAAAATATAAATGATTGACAATTTTAATTCTTCAAGAGTCACATTGAAAAAATAAATCCAAAAATATTTAATTTGTTTATAATAAATGAAACATATAAATTGTTAATTACAAGTGTTACCTAAACAATGTTACTTATTTAAAAGTATTTTGTAAAAGATATAACTTATTTAATTAAAAGTGTAACAAATTAAAAGTATTACGTCGTCCAAAGTGTTACATGAAGGTGTCACATATTTGCAGATGTTACAAAAATATAAATTGAGGTGTTACATATTTATAAGTCTTACAAAAATATTACATAAAAGTTAAAAAATTAAAAAGTTTATAAACGAAATGTTACATAAAGTCATTTATGTTGGAGTGATGTAAGTGAAATTAAATGAATCATTTGGTTTATGTATAATAGAAAAATCAACATTTAATACACTGTTAGTAAGAATAAGTATCTCTTTTAGATATCCAAAAAAAGTAAAGAGGATTATCTTTGTGTGATGGAGAGAGCATGAAATTATTTAAAAAAAACGATTTACATAAATGTGCTAATTTCTTTTATTTTTTTTTCCTTACAGAGAAACTCCAGGGTTGAGTTCTAGCTCCAAGTTTTTTTTTAAAGATGAATTTTAGGCGGTTCTGTGACTTATATATTTATAAATAGATGTTTTTTTAACTTCTTTTTTCCCTCAATTTTTTTTCAATATCACCAATATTATTGCACCTAAAATTCTCTAATTTTTTAACCTATCATATTCAATATCATAAATTAATGAAAAAATAAATAATATGAAAAATAGAGGAGAAAATTTTAAAAAATAATTTATTTGTCCATTCTCCAATCTCTTATATCAATGTTAAACCGCAATGCCACATTTTCAGACTTGCCTTTATGTTTTAGCATGTTGCTGTTTGACGTGACTAAAAATATGTACACATAAAAAAAAAAAAAAAAAAACTGTAGAAATATCTTTCCTATGTTCATTTGGCCAATTTACGAGCCCCTTGTCTTTTATTGACGCAAGTATAGTACAATTCTCAACATAGTCTTAGTATACACTTCATCAGAGTTCAACAAATTCAATTTAACTGCTGCTTGAGCTAAAGGATTACCGTTGATCAGGTTCCTAGACAAGGCGGCAATCATCACCCCCGACGACTCAATCAAACCCGACGGATCAGCCGCCGATCCATGGCGCCTCTGCAGCATGCAGCAAGTCGAAGAAGTCAAATGCATCCTCCGCGTAATCCCCATATGGGCCGCCGCCATCCTCTACCACGTCGGAGAAAAACAGCAGTACCTCGTCTTCCAAGCCATGCAATCCAACCGCCACCTCGCCTCCACCACCTTCCAGATCCCTCCGGCCACCTACTCCATCTTCGCCATGCTCACCCTCACAATCTTTCTCCCAATCTACGACCGCCTCCTCGTCCCCTTCCTCCGCCGCCTCACCGGAAAACCCGCCGGAATCACCGTTCTTCAAAGGATCGGGATCGGAATCTTCCTAACAATCCTAGAATCGCTCGTATCAGCATTTGTCGAGCAGAGAAGGAGACATTTGGCAATAACCAATCCGATTGAAGGGATGAAATCGAACAGAGGGGCGGTGTCGTCAATGTCGGCGTTATGGCTGGTGCCGCAGCTGTCCCTCGCCGGCATGGCGGAGGCATTTTCGGCGATAGGGCAAGTGGAGTTTTTCTACAAGCAGTTTCCGGAGAATATGAGGAGTATTGCAGGGTCTTTCTTCTTCTGTGGGATGGCGGCGGCGAATTATCTAAACGGGTTTTTGATATCGGTGGTGCATCGGACGACGGAGAAGTCGGCGGCGGGGAACTGGTTGCCGGAGGATCTGAATAAGGGGAGGCTGGATTATTTTTATTTTCTGATAACGGGTTTGTGTGTGGTGAATTTTGGGTATTATCTTGTTTGTGCGAGGTGGTATAGTTATAAGGGGACTGGAGGGAGTGTTGTTGCTGTTGAAATGGAGGGAAACAAGTTTGGAAAGGATATGGATCCTAAGGGAGTATGACCGATTAGTTTTAGTTGTACTACAAAGTAGTAGTATGATAGCCAATAATTGGAATGTAATTTCTTTGCCATGATTTATCCTAAATTATTACGAAAAAATCAATTTCGATCCTCCAGAACTTGTTTTATATTCTGTTATTCGATTTTAATAGTACGTAGGGACAGAGCCAAAATTTCATAATGATGAGGACGAAATAGTTTTTTTTAGGATATTCATATCAAAATTTTGGAAATTTGAGGGGACGAAATCCGTTCTTTAAATACAATTACACTGTATACATATTAGCTTCACCGGAAAATTTGAGAGGGACGGCCATCACCGCCAGCTCCCCCTTAGCTCCGGTCACTTATGATACATACTAATAGTTGATAAACATAATTAAATACTAGTACAACATAAAATGCATAAATATAACATGGCACGGAGAAAAATACTTCTCGAAAAATCTGATGGAAATTCTACAGCCTGTTTTCGACGAGTTATGGTAATGAGATCCTAATATAGTAATGAATGGGGCAATGTGAACAGAAGGAAGTCTTATATACGTACGCTCGCCGTTTTAAATTCATTGACATTTTAGATTGTAGAGGAAACTTATGAATTAAATGTATTAATTGACATTTATCTCTCATCTATCTCCTTTTTCTGACCTATTTATTCGAGTAGGTCTTTTGTACACCAATTACACAGATTCTAATTAGATACTTGCAGCTTGGATAATGGCAAAAATGTATGAGTATTTATGTCTAAATGTGTTACAAGCTCTGCGTAAAAGTATGTTATTTGTTCTGGATAAATATATTATAATACGTTTACTCAAAACATATAATATCTTTAAGTATAAATCGTGATACCCAACCCGATTGCACCGTACACCTAGTGTGCGATTAATCCCTACCCTTTCTCTTGCCTATTAATCCCTAAAATCACCTTCTAAATTCTTTGACCAATTAATTCCTACCTTTTCTCTACCTATTAATTCATCATGTTTCAATAATTGTAGTCTTCATGTTCCCTCGCTTTCTTTTGTATGATAATTATGATTCCCCCTTCTCTCGCAGATATGATACTATAGAACTAACTACCATTACTAGCATATGACTCTCTCTTATAGGCTACTCCTCTCAACTCTCTTTTTCTCATCACCAAATTTTTACTTTTACTTCTTTCTCTTCCGTCTTCACAGGTATATACTACCTCCGTCCCAGCTTAACCTGCCTACTTGTCATTTTGGTTTGTCCCACCTTAACCTGTCAGCCCTATAAATGACAAATTTCTCTCACAATCTCTACCCTCAAAATCTCCATTCTCAATCTCCACCTTTAAAAAAGTCAAAGATTCCACAAAATTTATTTTTCCTTAACCTCCGTGCCGGGTCAACCTAGGCAGGTTAAGCCGGGACGGAGGGAGTATATTTGTAGATGTCTTTAAATCTCCATCTTATGCTTTCATATCTGCATTCATTGTACCTTTTAAATCATCACATTTTTTTTTATATATTTAAGAAAATAGAGCGAAATATTTCAAGAAAAAAGAGGAAAGTAAGTGATTTCAATATAAATTGACAGAATGGATGAGAGAGAAACAATATGGAGTAGATAATTAAAAATAAAAGACCCAGGGATGATCATAAAAATTTGATGAAATAAAATATTAGTGGTAGGTAGAAAAGTATGAGATTTTTTATAATTGTGCTAGGTACAAAGTGGGATGAAATCATGAAAAATATGTAAAACGACAATTAATTTGAAAGTTTGCGAGCAAGTTGAGACGTCAAAATTGAAACGTCGGGAGTATTTTAAGAAAATATTTTGTATACATTGTAGTTTGATGAACCTCATGTAATAATTTAGTTTTTCGATTTTTATACTAGTCAAAATTATTCTATGCCGTCAACAATAATATATACTCTTTACCAATTCAGGCATGAATATTAATTTCTGGTTCGATTGAGATACAAATATTAATTCCAATAAAATTAGGACCGAATTTGCAAAATTAAAATTATAAACCAGATTTAATTGTGAGTTTTGATTGTATACGAATGAAATTAGAAACGATCGTATTATAGTTTTCTCAAAATTGTAGAAGCCCAGATCGTATACTCTTTACCAATTCAGGCATGAAAATTGAAAGGCAAAAACTCGTATGTGACCGTCACACGGTGGTCACACGGTGTGACGGAAAAAAGTATCACTTTTTTTGAACCAAAAAAAATATCACTTTTTGTAGCAAAAGTATCAACTTTATCTGTAAAAGTATCAATGTAGTAAAAGTATCACATTTTCCTGTAAAAGTATCACTTTTTCCCGTAAAAGTATCAATATTTTCTGTAAAAGTGCATTCCGTCACACGTGTAACCGTTCACACACAAGACTCCCTCTTATTGAAAATAGGAGTGGAAGGCCCAGCAAAGGCCCATAGATATTCAGTAAGGGCCACGGAATTAGGTTTGTAATTCAAACGGTGGGCCAACTTCAATAAGGTTACTGTAAATTCCTAAAACCCATTCGTGGGTTATATATATATATATATATTTTTTAATTTTTCTGAGAATGTGGGTTATATGAAATTGAGGTGGCCTTATTTGGTAATATTCTCTGTGTTCCACAATATATGATGTTTTAGAAAAAAGTGGAAGAATTAAGAAATAGATATATTGTCAAATATATCTCCTAAAATTTGTGGAGATAAGATTTAATGAAATTAAATGTGAGTGAGAGGTTGAAAAGTCAAAGATATTTTTTGATTTACATAGGGATAAAATTGAGAAAAATGATAAAAAAAACCTAAAACATCAATTATTTTGGAAAATGATTAAAAAGTTAAAACATCATCTATTTTGGAATAGAGGGAGTATTAGACTTTGAGTGATGACTACAAATTCGGACCAAATTATTAATTTGGATATTAAATCAAATTGTGTTGAGCTTTTAGACCAAAAGTGGTAAGCAAAGGCAACAACGACCACACATATCTCAATGTCACATGGAAGTTTGAAGAGCTTGGCTAACCTTATTTATAACGTATTATAAGCCTCAACATTTTACATATGTTTTTAATTAGGGTAGCAAATCGCGTGAGTTAATTCGATAACGGTTCAACGACTAATCCTGATTCGTGTACTAAGGGCATCTCCAGCAGTTTGCACTACTTTCCAGCAGCTTTTGCTCTACTTTACAGCAAAAGCTGCACCCCTTTTCCAGCAGTTTGCACTACTTTTAGCACTAAAAAAGAATATTCCTTAAAATTCATTTTTTCACAATTAATTATATTACTTTACTTATAAATTATATTATGCATGCAATATTATTACATATAAAATGTTATATTTATATTTTTACAAAATAGAGTTTCTTGGACGATCAATTTTAATTGAACATTCAAAATAAATTAAAATTCATAACAATATTACGACCAAACAAACATTACACTGCTTAAAACGAAGAACTACCTAGTCGAGCCCATAAATGATCAACTAATGCATTTCGAAGTTTATAATGAGCTTCTGCATTTCTAATTTCTCTAAAACGACCAAGAAAACTCTGAAAATGTGCATGATCATTTTCAGCAAATTCAACGTCCGGAGTTGGCACTTCCCTTGTTTCGTCAATAGGAGCATTGAGTTCTCTTTCATTATCTATTATCATATTATGCATTATTATGCACGCAGTCATAATATCTTTCAAATCATTCTTGCTCCAAAAACGAGCTGGATTTGCTACAATCGCAAAGCGGCTTTGGAGGACTCCAAACGCGCGTTCCACATCTTTTCTGCACGCTTCCTGTCTTTTTGTAAAATATTCTTTTTTTGGACCAGTTGGTTCATGTATAGTTTGCACAATAGTTGCCCATTTCGGATATATCCCATCTGCCAAGTAGTAGCCCATGTTGAACTCTTGTCCCTGGATGACATAATTGGCAGGAGGAGCAATACCTCTTGCAAGGTTTGAGAAAATATGGGACGTTTCAATCACGTTAATGTCATTGTTGGATCCTGGCATTCCGAAATGAGCATGCCATATCCACAGATCATAATCTGCAACTGCCTCAAGGATGATTGTTGGATGTCCACTACGGCCAGAATATCGTCCTGCCCATGCTGTTGGGCAATTTTTCCACCTCCAATGCATGCAATCCAGACTTCCCAACATTCCTGGAAAGCCACGTTGCTCACCGACGTAGAGTAATCTAGCAACTTCATTAGCAGTGGGCGATCTTAAATATTGGTCCCCAAATATTTCCACAATAGCACGACAAAATTTTTTCACACATTCAATTGCAGTAGATTCTCCAATTTTGATATATTCATCAGTTGCATCTGCTGGAACTGCATACGCTAGGATTCGAAATGCAGCTGTTATCTTTTGGAGAGTAGACAGACCAAGCGTTCCTGCTGCATTCCTTCGCTGTATAAAATAGTTATCATGATTTTTAACAGCGTCAACAATATAGAGGAATAAACTCCTGGACATCCGAAAACGCCGGGGAAACTGCTCTTCGTTATATGTTGGATTTTCAGAGAAGTAGTCTCTGAAAAGGTTCCTGGCCGCTTCTTCTCGATTACGCCATATTGTTCTACGACCCGGAACTGAGCCTCCATGAGTGGGTTGAGCGTTCCGCCGCCGCCTAAGATATTCAGCTAGCATGCGATTATTGTTGTTTATTTGCTGAACAATAACTTGTTCTTCTACATCCAAAGCCTCCTGACGCTCATCATCCGATGAACTGAAAGAGGAAGAAGAAGATATGGTGGAATTGCCTCCAAAATGAAAATTCATTTTCTTTCTTCCAGACAAACAATCTGGTGTTTGAAAATAAGAAAAGATAAAGTAAAAAGTAAAAGCTATAACTGTGAAGGTGATATGATAAAATTCTTGAAAGTGAGGAAAGCTTTCAACAAAGTGGTGTGGAACAAATAGTTGATTTATGCTCAATATATAGAAGATTTAAAGTCCGGTCATGTTGTTAAAGTAGAAAGCACAATCCGTGTGCTTTCACCACGAGCCGTT
The DNA here is from genome assembly GCA_958295605.1 of Ajuga chamaepitys. NCBI lineage: Eukaryota > Viridiplantae > Streptophyta > Magnoliopsida > Lamiales > Lamiaceae > Ajuga > Ajuga chamaepitys. The sequence continues at coordinate 7,775,195 of OY282500.1, read as the reverse complement.
GATAAATATCTAAAACTTTTGATCTCAAGGATCACTAAAGTAGAAAGACAATCCGTGAGCTTTCACCACGAGCCGTTGATAAATCTCTAAAACTTTAGATCTCAGCCCTACAATTAAAGTAGAAAGCACAATCCGTGAGTTTTCACCACGAGCCGTTGATAAATCTCTAAAACTTTAGATCTCAGCCCTACAATTAAAGTAGAAAGCACAATCCGTGAGTTTTCACCACGAGCCGTTGATAAATCTCTAAAACTTTAGATCTCAGCCCTACAATTAAAGTAGAAAGCACAATCGATTTTCTATAAATGTGACCCATATCATAACAAGATGCCACACCATTTTCTTCTCCCATATTATATCTATTGCACAATCTGAATTAAAATGCCTCCTAAGCCGGCACGCACTTCTAATTATACTGATAATGAAGATAAGCTTCTCGTTAGAATGTATCTTGACATCTCTCAAGATCCAATCACAGGTATAAACCAATCAAAAAATGTATTCTGGGGTCGCGTTTCACGGCAGTATCATGCTGAAAAATCACCCAGGATGCAAGATCGTACCCAAAGATCATTGCAATGCCGCATGCTAACCATGCTCAAAGATTGTAGAAAATTCAATGGATGTATACGTCAGGTTGAACTACGTAATCCAAGTGGTGCAAATGAGCAAACTATAGTAAGTCTATTATTTTTATGTTTCTTTTGTAGTTCTATTTTGTCAAATAATACATCCTAACTCACATTATTTTCTAACATTTTATAGTTAAATAGTGCGCACGATGTGATGAAGCAACATCCAGATTATCCACGGGGTTTCAAATTTGAGCACGTGTGGCCAATTATAAAAGTGTTTGTGCAGTCTGAAGATTTAACTGTGGAAAATAATATCAACGCTCCCTCTTTTTCAACTAATCCATCGTTATCTTCATTTTCTATAAATTTGAGTGATGACAGTTGCAGTGGTGATGGTGGTGGTTCGTCATCGCAACGACCCGAAGGTGTGAAAAAATCTAAATTAAAGAGGAAACAAGATGAAAGTGACGATGAGTTTGTGCAAACACTTAAAGAAGAAAATGCTGCACTTAGAGAAATATTAATAGCAGGTCAAAACAAAAGGGCAGAAGCAGATAATATAAAAGAAGAAAACAAAACTTTGAGGATGAAGTTGGAGAACATTGATGATCTCGTGGTTCGTGAGTACTTCCGATTGGAGCAACAACAAATTTTACAGAAGCGGAGAGCGGCACAAGCCGCAAAACAACATGACAATCAATTTAATATGTTTGGAGGTTATTTCCCTGATATTGGAGGAGGGTCTGGAGGTGGAATCGGAAATTGCTAGAAAAAGTAGTGTGTTTCTTATTTTTGTAATTTGTATTTGTTTAAGTTTTGCATTTTGATTTACTTTTTCTTATCGTTGTAATTTTATGGTGTTTAATTTAATTTGATGTGTTTCAATGCATATATTTTATTTATTGAAATTATATGTATATATATATATATTTATATAATTAGAAACAATCTTAAATTAAATTTATTAGATAAATTATTAATAGGAATATAAAACAAAAATATACATCATATTAAAATAACCATAAAAGATTAAAAAATAAAAAAAAATAAAAAAAAAAAGGAAATAAGTGGCGCAGCGCAAAGCTTGCGCCACTAGTGCAGCAAAAATGTGGACATCATCAAAGTAGAGCAATAATTAAACGCACTGCTGGAGCCCATAAATGTTGCACCATCTTTATTTTAAAGAGCTGTTGGAGTTGCTCTAAGTTCATTGAGTTGTGATAGGTATGGCCCAGCAACTCCAGGTCGGGTCAACACCTCGGGCCGAACCAACCCGACCCGAAATAACTGAGCTCATGAAAGCAAGCCCAGCAACCGGCCTAGAAGAGTGCACTCAACCTAAAACGGCCCAATCGCGGCGTATGGGGGAAGCAAGATCCCCATGATCTTCTCCCAACTCCCATGCAGAGATGATAGGCGCAATTGTAGGGAGTTAGTTAGGGTTTGAGTTGAGTAGTATAAGTAAGAGAATTGTACTCAGAATTGAGGTTCGCATTTTGTACTCTGAAATTATTACGTGTAAACTCAAAGAATATAGTGGAAAAACACCCCGGCAGGCACTACAAGAAATATAGGTTTTTGCGTCCGCTTTATTTGCGTCAACCATTGTTGACGCTAAACATCATCTTTTGCGACTACTTGGTTTCGCAAATGCTGGTATCGGGACTCCCACGCCGGCTCTTAATTGCGATAATTTGTTGTCGCAAATACTCATTTTATTAGCGTCGACTTGCCCACGCAAATAGAGAAAAGAGTATTTGCGTCTACATGTTGACGCAATTAACCAAAATTATTTTTTCCGGATTTTTTTACTTTTAATTGAATAGATTAGTTGACGCTAAAAGTTAATTAATATTTTTATATATATCGAGAAAAGACTATTTGCATCTACTCGGTAGCGTCAACTTTTTGTTGTCGCTAATACCTATTATTTACGTTGACTAATTCTCGCAAATAATTTATAAATTTTATCCCCGCGAATCTCCAAATATAATTCCCTCCTTCCCCCTTAAACCTTTTGTATCCTTTTAAAAAAATAGAAAGGAAGATAATAAACCCTTGTTCCATACAATCCGGACTGCAGAAAAAATTATAGAAGAAACCCGGAGGCATTGCTGTGACGTTGTGAGAGGGGCCGCGATCAGGGTTGGACAATAGGGTTGGACAATAGCGGCGCGATAAGGGGCCGCGATCAGGGACTGAGACCAGCGGCCGTGACCCGCATCGCCACCAGGGCTGCGACCAGAGGCGCGACCAGGGGCTGCGACCAGCGGCGCAACCAGCGGCGCGACCAGGGGCCGCGACCAGCGGCCACAACCAGCGACGCGCGACCAGCGGCGCGCGACCAGGGGCCGCCACCAGCGGCGCGACCAGGGGCCGCGAGCAGCGGTGCGACCGGCGGCGCGTCCAGCGGTTCCACCAGCGGCTGCGTTTGATCAACACCGTGCACTCTCATCTCCGCAAATCTACGCTCTTCCTGGTAAGATTATTTTTTTCCAGCTTGGTTTATATACAATTGAGATTTTATTGTTCAATTTACAGCTTTTGTTATGTAGATGTTTAGGTTAATAAATCATGCCCCAATGCCCTTTTATGATTGAATATATTGATAAATCAATTGACATTTCGGATTGTTCAATTTACAGCTTTTGTTATGTAGATGTTTTTGTTAATAAATCATGCCCCATTGCCCTTTTATGATTGAATGATGGATGAAGTACTTGATAAATTTGATCAAAATTGAGTGGTGATTAAGAAAGAGGGTATTAGATTGTGGTGGATCAGAAACGTGAGAATGATGAATTGTGGAAACATGTAGTTTCACAATGTAATATTTAAATGTTGTTGCTTGGTGATCTTCATATTCTTACTTTATTTATTTTTTATTTTATATGGCCTTTTGGTTCTGTACTATATCATTGATTTTATATTCTCTGTATTTTGCTTTGCTGATAGCTTGTCTATATATTGTACTAACATATGCGAGTGCATAGCCTACCAGGACAATATAAAGATCCAAAAGATATTTATTTAATATAGAAAGAAAAGATAATAATAATTGCATATACAAATATCACAGAGCGCTTATGCTTAGCCATTGGGACAATACAGTCGCTGAAATCAAAATAATGGTAGGATAACTCACGTTCTGTATATTTTCACAAGTATTTGCAAGTGAATTTGTTTGATATAGCCGATTCCTTTTTAAGAAAAAATTGGGAGTGTTTGATATAATAAGTGATTCATTAAAAAGTATATACCTTCTTAAGAGTTACCATCTTCCTTATATGTTTGTTTTAGCATTTGTTTTAACTTTCTTTTGTTTTTATATTTGTTTTTATATTTTCCTTCTATTATTAATTTGTATTGTATAATGATTTTATTGTGTTTCTTATTCATAGTTTAGTTAAAAAGAATGATGGACAAGAGTATCTTACATATAAAAAATCGTTTGTCAAATGATTTTTGGAAAGCTTTGCTTGATGGAATACATTTGAGAGAGTTTCCTTTGTGGTTTCGGAACATGGTATAACATTTAATTTTATTTTTCCATTATACAATTACACACTTATTATCTAAACACAATAATTACATTTCAGATGTTTACACTACAAAAAATACAAGCATCAGAGGCAACCAAGCAGTTAGTTTCCCTTGCATTTGGTTCAAACTTTATAGCAAAACGGTATCCTGGATGCATGGTGAATGGAGTTAAATTTTTGACGGCAAGTCGAGATCTTAATAGAGTAACCCAAAGTAGCGGGGTTTCAGTTAAGGGACCTGATGACCAAGTTTATTATGGTCAAGTGGAGGATATTTATGAATTAAGTTAGGGAGGCGATAACACAGTTACTCTTTTCAAATGTAAGTGGTTTGACACAAACCCAAGACGAAAGAGAGTTAGACAATACAAAAATAAGATAAGCATTTGTATAAAAGATGTGTGGTACGAAAATGAGCCATTCATTCTTGCATCTCAAGCAGAACAGGTGTTCTATGTGGATGATATATTTAATGGTCCACAATGGAAGGTTGTAGAGCATTTCAGGCACAGACATATTTGGGCCCTTCATCATACAGAAACTGATGATGTAATGATAGTTCAAGATAATGAGTCATCCGGGATTGAATTATACGTTGAACTACCAACTGTTGACTCAATGACATGGAATTCTGGAAATGTGCCATAAGGTGTTGTCACTTCTGATGTGGGAGGCATCTTTACAGACAAGTTACCTGTGCAAGATAATTTTATTAATGATGAAGAGGTTGAAAATTTACATGATGAGTATAGGGAAGAGAGTGAAGATGATTCTATGAGTGACGATGATGATATAGATGATGATATAGATGATGATTTAGATGATGAGGGAATGAACATTAATAGCGATGATGAATAAGTATGTGCATTACTTTTATTTATGCTTAATACTCTTGTTTTGTGCATATGTGTTTATCATTGATATTTCAAAGAGCATTCGGTGGCTTCATAGAAATTGTATCGACGGTATGTTGCTTGCCATACTGTACTTTTATTTTTATTTTTATACCTTTTATCTAGATTTTTCTTATTTGCTCATGAATTTACCTATAATTTCTTTGTTTATTCTTAGATAGAAAGATCTTATGGCTGGACCTGTAGCTACTTGTGCTGGATCATCCGGAGGAGCACAACCTCCACCTGATCCTAATAGATTACCAGGGCATTGTGAGTCAGGTAATAAATATAATATCTATAATTTGATATAATATGAAATTAGTATTATGACTAATATTTGTGTTTGAGATTGTGTAGCCCCTGAAGCACGTATTCGTACTCGAGAGAATGAAAAAAAGAAAGGTAGGGGGGTGGCAAAAGGAGAGGACATCATATCTGCTATAGCCAATGGGGGAAAAATAAAAGTTGATTTTGACATGGATGGTAAGACGTATAAGGCAATTGGCCCTAATGCTAACTGGTGGCAAAGTGCAGTAGGGATACACACTCGAGATTGTTGTGATCCTTTTTATGATCAGTGGGCAGATGTCCCAGGTCAACAGAAGGCTATGATATGGCAGCGTATGTTGGTAAGTATTTTATTAACAAATCAAATTTTATTTTTTGAAATAACTATTCTACACCACCTATCTAACATCGTTGATTATTTAAGGATTGGTTTGACTTGACTTTGGATGGCGTCTTACGTGAAGTACTTGATCGAGATGCAAATGAATGTTACAATGATTGGAAGGGCAACCTATCAAAACATTTCAAGAGGCATAGAGGTATGCCGGCAGCCTTAAATCATAAGCCACAATCTGTACGGAATGTTGAGCAGTGGCAACGATGTTGTGAAAGATTTGCTTCTCCTGAATTTCAGGTTTAGTTAAAAGATCTTTTCCAGTTATATTCTGGTTTACAATGTTTTTCTAATACGAACTTCATTTGTAAATATAGAAAGCCTCAAGGAGAAACTCAGACAATCGTCACACGACTGAGGATACTAGCTCACATGGCCGAAAAGCATACGCTCAATACCTCAATGACAAGGTAAGATAATATTTAGTTTGATATATTTATTGAGAATTTATTGATAATGATAATTTCAATTTCTATGTTCGATATTTAGTTTGATATGTGCTTATATTGCTTATTGGCAGGTGAACCCCGAAACGGGTGAGTCATATTCTCCTATTGAAAATTGGAAAGATCAACGCACTCGTGGGGGTAAATGGACTAATGTGGAATCACAACAAAAATATGTAAGTACTTTATAATTGTCTCTATATGAACAATTGTAGTAATTTTAACAATAACATTTTGTATATGTTTAAATGCTTAGGAAGGGATGTCTGAAGAAATTCAGACACAGCTGACGTCAGGTTCCACTAATGAGAGAGCTATAATGGACAAACATCTAGGAAAACGTAGAAAACGTTTGAGTGGACAGGGCCCCACATTGCGTAAGTCGGCATTTCGATATTCAGAAAGTACCGAGTCGGCAACAGAGTCATCCGCATTATCAAAGGCTTATGCATATATTCAGAGAATGGACAGTGAGATGGCTCAATTAAAGGATGCGTTGGCACGCTATATTCCAGGCTTTCAGGTTGCCCCACCTGATGATCCTACATCTTCTTCAGGTGATAATCCTGGTAATTGTGATGATGAGGACGCAGCGAATTTGGAAGATTAGGAGTGTTTAATATATTATGATGACGTGCTTTGATGTAAATTTAAAACTTACTTGACATTTGACTTGTGTCTTTTGTGGTATTTTGATGAGGATTTAAAACTTAGTTGGCTATTTACTTGTGTCTTTTGTGGTTTTTAGCATAAAAGTAATTTCTTTAATGCGATATGTGGTGAATGCAAACAGGTTGGACGAAAAAACAAATGAAAATCCATATATATATATATATATATATATATACATCCTATTTTTTTTTTTTTTAAAAATGCCATAATTTTAGCGACGACGAATTGACGCAAATGTTGATGTAGAAAATAATTGAATATTGTCTTTTGTGACAAAAAATCGACGCTAAACAATAAGAAAAATAATAATATATATATATATTTGTGTCAACACGTCCACGCTAAAAGTGGGAGCAAAAAATAATTGTTATTTTTAAAAAATGTATTTGCGTCAACGAGTCGACGCTAAGAATTCGAATAAAAATTAAATGAAAAATAAAATAATATCTTTTACGTCAACCTGTCGACGCAAATGACCGGCAAGAGGATGAATGCCGAACTGCTATTGGCGTCAACAAGTTGACGCAAAAGCTTTGAAACTTTTGCGACAACCTTTATGTCGACGCAAAAGCGCTTTTGCGTCGGAGCTTCAGCGTCAACTTAATAGCGTCAGCTTGTTGACGCAAAAACACTTTTTGCGTCGACCTCCCAGTATTTGCGTCCACAAAGTGTGGACGCAAAAACCCCTATTTCTTGTAGTGAGGTGATATTCTTTGCCCGTGGACGTAGATCTCCGTCGAACCACGTACATCTTGTGTTCTCCAAGTTTCTTGCGTTTATTTACGTTTCCAGCAGATTTTCGTTCGGAGTTTATTTGATAACCGGATCGCGCATTATCAAGTTGAAAAACTCAACAGAACATGAATCAATAAAAAATTCGATAGCCCAAGCCGACCTGATAAACTTGTCAATATTTATATATGTATTTATGTTGTATTATTTATGCAGACCCACTGCATGTATTGCTACTATTATTTTTATAATAGTACAAAACAATTTTAAACATTCAAATTAAGTAGCACGTCTATTCTATAATTAACTTCCATTTCCTAATAGATGGACGAAAAAGAAAGAAAGAAAGAAAGAAAGATAGATAAAAAAATCACAGTAAAGGTCTAGAACATTAGACATATTTATTGAGAATAAAATATTACCAATAAGAATAATAATAGTAAAATTATCGGGCCATTATTGAATTTTATCGGGTTGACCTGATATGACCGAATTTTACTATGTCTTATCGGGTTGATCCAATAATGATTCAAACCCAATTGACATCAACCCAAACCCGAAATTATCATGCAGGTTCATGTCGTGCCCTGTTTTGTCACCCCTATTTTTAGTGCTGGAAATTGGTTTAAGAAACTGATTTGAAAGTGGTTAAATATTTAATTTGGGAGGAGTTAATTAGCATAATATAGATCTATTTACGAGTAGATGGTTGTAATGTGTTGATTTTCTCAAAATCGAATTTGGTGAGTGGGAAATAATGCACAAAGTTAGCCTCTTCGCATATGACATTTGTATAAGAATGTGGGAGGTGAAAAATACTAGAAAGTCTATCACACATAGGGTTGTAAACAAATCAAATATTTTTTATTCGATTCGTGATTCGAATTCGATTAAGATGATCTGAATTCGAAAAAATCGAATTCGAATTCGAATACGAATTAGTTATAAGATTCGAATAATATTCGAATTCGAATTCGAGTATAGTTGTATTCGATTCGAATAATTCGAATATTCGATTCGAATAATTCGAATATTCGATTCGTTTATATATAATATATTTTAAAAATTAAATAATACATATAATACTAAATATATGTATATAATATATTTATATAGCTATATATTTAAATTAAGTTATATATAATATATATTATTAAAATTTGTAATTGAAAACAATTAAAAAAATAATAATATTTGAATATTTGAAAAATTAAAAATATCAATATATAAAAATAAAAAAGAACTTTTCGAATCTCGAATCGAATCGAATAGTTCGAATATTTCTCACGAATCGAATTCGAATCACCTATTTAAATTCGATTAATATTCGATTCGAATTCGAATTCGAATTCGAGTTTATATTTTTCGAATTCGAATCGAATTTCTTAATATTCGGTTCGATTCGATTCGTTTACATCCCTTTATTCCCACATTGAAAAGTTCATGATGTGAATTCTAACTTGTAAGTAAGGACACAATAGAGAGGTGTTGAATGACTACATCTACGGGTGGGTAAATGAGAATCATGCGGGAGCATGCTCGACTCGGCTAAGCAACCGTTTAATTTTGTCTCTCAGGTTCGACCCGCTTGACCGATGCCCGTGTGTAACCTCCAAGAGGCGTAACTCCTTAGAATTAATGGACATCATGAAAGTGCTAATGGAGTTGTAACCCCACAAATTCTGACATGACATGAATACCATAAAGCCACCATAAATGGCTGATTTGAATGTCATAATGTCACCCATTAAAGGCCTATTAATCCCATTTGAATGGAAGAGTACCACATACTATATGAGGCACATGTTATTGGAGAAAACACACACATAGAGATATAATGGAAATACTAGTAGCATACATTGCATTCTCAAAATTCTCTTGCATAAAAGTTGTTTTTGCATGTAGAAATTCTTCACATGTCTTAAATATCGTTCTAGTTCGTCGGTGCTTTTGAGTACTGGTGCTATTATTCTAATACAAAATTGTCACTTGTATAATATGCACACATTGTCCAATGACACGGTTGTTAGGTGGCGCCACGTGGACAACAGAGCTCCTAGAGTTAAAATGTTGAAGTACGTTTTATGGGCGTTTAAACCGTGCATTGATGGTTTCAAACAGTGTCGGAAGGTCATCAGTGTTGATGGAATCCATCTATACACTAAGTACAAGCACAAAATGTTGATTGTTGTAGCAATGGAAGCCAACCAACAAGTTTTGCCTTTAGCGTATGCAATTGTCGATGAAGAAACGTTCGCCTCTTGGAAATGGTTCCTTAAGAAGTTAACGAAGCTTGTTGTACGAGGAGTTGAGGGGCTGTGTCTTGTATCTGATCGACATGTTGGATTAATCGAAGCCGCTAAACAATTTCCACAATTCACGCCACCTGAGGGTGTTCAGCGCTTCTGCCTGAGGCATGTTTGTTCGAATTTTAACACGTTAGTGAAAAATATTAAGCTGAAGGATTTGTGTTGGGAGGCTGGATCAGCATTTACTGTACGACAAGTTGAGAATGCGATGTCAAAGATTAGGGCCTTAAGTGAAAGTGGCTACGCATACTTTTTAGTGGACTATTTCACATGAGGTGGCTGGAGAAGTGGGATACTAACAACAAACTTGTCCGAATGCATGAACGGAGTCCTAAAGCGTGCACGAAGACTACCAATTTGTGCAATTTTTTAAATCACTTTCTATCGGTCCACCAAATACTTCTTCGATCGCTTGTAGATTGGGTCGTCAAATGCAAGAAAGGTGTCAACCATGGCCTGATGAGATATTCAAGCAATATGATCAGAGACATCGGAAAGCACTGCATCACGTCGTGTTCCAAGTTGATCTATCAGAACAATCAGCGTCTGTTAAGACTTTTTCACCAGGGTCGAACAATACATTCACACATGTTGTGAAATTGTCTACCAGAGAATGCACATACGGAAAGTGGAAACAAAATGGGATTCCTTGTTCTCACGCAATGCAAACTTGTCGTCATTGCAGTGTTGATCCAGGCATTTACATGCGATCATACTACAACACAAGCTTCTACGTCGAGACATATAGCAGTAGATTTAATCCCTTTCCAGACGAATACTATTGGGATGAACCATCATTCGAGTTATGCCACAACCTAGAGTTGCGGAAGCCACGACGTCGTGGAACGCCTGAGTCCACAAGATACCAAAAGAAATGGATTGGCCTCAAGTCCGCGCAAGACAGCAATATCAGTCAGAAGCAGCTTCTAGGGATCAGTCGGGATCATCAACATACAGAAGACGGTGAGAATGGACAAGTAGTCAAGTCACTTCTACTATTCGACACATACTTCTTTCATATTTTGTTTTAGGAGCGGCATGATAACTTGAGTGTGTGTTGTTTCTAGGGGAATCTAAGAAATATGTAATTTTGTATCCTTTGCTCCTTATTCTTTATTATTATTGAACTCATGAAACCTTATTAATATGTTGTGTTACATTTATCTATATTTATGGAATGATCAAATCGTTGTTTCTAATCTGAGTTTTGATGAACTCTATTTTCGTAGCATGGAGCACCTCGGACAATATGGACGCATTGATAATAGGGTTTTAACTGAGCAAGAGTAGGGGTGTTCACTATTCGGTTGAAACCGAAAAAACCGCCCGAACCGAACCGAAATGTAAAATTCGGTTCGGTTTTTCTTTTAATCAGTTCGGTTTCGGTTTTATATATAACAGTATTTCGGTTTTCGGTTCGGTTCGGTTTTTTTCCAATAACAACCGCATTAGAATCCGAAAAACCGAATTAAGTACCCCTTAAATTAAAACCCCCCTCCTCATTTGTCTTTCATATGCATTTTAATTTCATTTCATTTAAATTTCATTTTCTATCTACCAAGTAACAACTAATGGGCAAATAAAACATAATCTGTAGCACCGTAGTTTGTTGTTTTCTCACGTCCATTTTGATTAGCCTCCTGTACTCTTTTTTGTTTTTTTTTGAAACCGCCTCCTGTACTCTTTTGGATAACAAGAAAAGTTGACTCTTCGACCAACTCATTTTTATATCAAGAATTTTTATTTAAATGCAGTTAATATTCAAAGTTTTATTTTAGTAAAAAACTTAAAAATTAGTGTAAAAATTCGGTTTTCGGTTTTGACCGCAACCGAACCGAAATATTTCGGTTCGGTTGATTTCGATTTTTGATAATTTTCGGTTCGGTTTCGGTTATCAATTTTTAAGGATTTCAGTTTTCGGTTTTGTTAATTCGGTTCGGTTTCAGACCGATGAACACCCCTAAGCAAGAGACACACCGTTCCGCAGAGGTATTCGAGGAGACATTAATAAAAATTTGAAATGCCGCCTTTCAAGCAATATTTTTTTGAGGATTGATGACTACGCTAACGAGTACGATGATGATGAAAACAATGATAAACTCAAACGTAATCAGAGGTTGCATTATAGAGTTATAGCGATGTTACATGAGATGGAGTTTTATGGGATTTACCGATGTGGTGACTATGTCATTAATACAGCTATCATCACTGCCTTGCACTACAAGAAAACTTACTTTTGGTGAGAAAAAAATAGTGAGAGTAAGAAAAAACTCTCACTAAATGTCCTATATAGTTAGCTTTTGTGAGAGTAAAAAATACTCTCACTAAAAGTTAATTTTTGGTGACAAAATCTGAATTAAAATAAAAAATAAAAAAGCTCCCGTCACTAATACTTGGTAAAAATTTAGGCGCCATTCTTTCCCATCACTTCCAAAAATTTCTCGTGAATTTTTACTAAAATAACAGCAAATAAAACAACAAAAGTCAAAATTGATAAGAATTTGCTTCTCTCTCTTCACATTCGACTTTCTCTTTCTAAAACCCTTCTTCTGGAACTCTTCTCCATTGCTGCATCTGCGTCCGACTGTTACTCCCCGCCATCGCGGGTTCAGCCACAAGTTTAGAGGTATAATTCTCTCTCTCTCTCTCTCTCTCTCTCTCCCCCTCTCTCCTCCTTTCACCGGCCAATTCCCCTAAATCAAACATTCTACAATTTCGGGTTGCGAAGCGGATATAATTTGATCCCCTTTTCGAACGCAATCCTAAATCTTTGCAGGTGTTTCTTTATTTGTAGCTTTGGGGTTTCTTCTCTACGGCGGAAGGTTGTTTTTAATGCTAAAAAAGGTTTCCCGTGGAATCAAAAGGGCGGCGCAAGAAACTGCAGGAGGTTGGCTATGTGACGACAATATGTTTTACATGTTTTCTCCTTCGATGTATTATGAATTGCTTTGATGCATTTGAGCCAGCTGCAGATTTAGATGTTCTGGATCATCCTATCTTGAATTTTATCTACTACCTACTCTCCCCCTCTCTGTCTCTCTCTCTTAAAACCCTTGAGTCGTGTTTGTTTTTCTGAATCTTCTTCATAGAATCCGTGCTATCTGAATCGTTTTCTCCAAATCGCACATTTTCACCTCCGAAAACCCCTAAATTATTCATCTCTCGCTCTCTCTCTTCAACTGTTGAGCACTCGCGAGAGGTATATAATAATCCACCACCTGCTTTTATAATCACAGTTTACAAAAGCATTGTTTTGTTATCGTTATTTACTTTAATTGACGAATTGAAATAGGTTTTCAATATTTGCTGTCATGGATCATTATTGGCGGATCTGCTTGTTGTAGTTGTTTGATTTACTTTTTTTAGTCGAAAAGTTGGTCTCCTTTATGTTATTATCGACCATAGGATGTTTAATTTGCTTTTAGTGATCGCTTTAGCCGCTTTTATTGTCATTCAAATCAGTTGAAAGTCTTACTGCAATGAATATTATGTAATTTAGATTGAGTTAGGTGATTGGGTTGTCGTTTACTTGATTAGGCGTTGGATTTAAACTGAATGTGAGAGCTGTATTTGAGGTCAAGAGTGTTACCTGTTAATCAATTTCTGTATTCGTGAGTTTGCATTCGATGTTTGCGTATAGTTTTTGGGGTTGCTTGGACTTTGGGTGTGCCTTTTTATGGGAAGAAGCTTTATTAACTACCCATAATTATATGAGGATTTCATGTTTCTTTGTTGATTCTTTAACGAAAAAAATAGGTAAAGATTTAAAGCTTTTCAGTTAGTCTTGATTTACACAATTTGTGTCGCTGCATCAGTTTCATCCTTGGATTTAGATTTTGGTCATACTGTGTAGATGGTTCCCTGATTGAACATTGTGATGGACTCTCTCTCTTAAAACCCTCGGTATATCTATTTGTCATAATTTCGTCTCTTTGTGTATATCTGCATATTGTAATTGGTATGTCTTCCTCCATTATCTGAGAGTGCATGTCAAGCTTCGACGACTTTTTCAGTTAATAGGTATGAAGAATTTCAAATATCCCATTTTATAAATCTGCCAATTTTTTTGTTTATATAAGTTCTCTATTTTCATATTTTAGTGAAAACAATAGCTGATTAAAGGAGCTGATATAGAGGCTGATTCTGTGTGTGGAACGCCCCTGCATTGAATTTCATATGCTGCAAATGTTCAATCTGTAAATTTTCTGGTGGAACGTGGTGCTGATAGTTCAAAGGCTATGTTCTTTCCTTTTCACCCAAAAATCTCATTGGTTAGTGCTCTATTTTTATTTTTTCTTTTGATCTAGACATTATTGCTGATAAGGCGTCATACCTGCGAACTTGTGATCGAACAAGTGATTGCTTTAATAGGCTGATGAATATGAAGCTACAAGTCTAATAGCATTGAATGCCAAATTAAACATGAGTTCATTCGTATGATCTTATAGAAATTTGGTCATGTACAGGTAATGCGTAATCTCATCCTTGCAGGACATGAAGTACATGTGGTAACTATGCTCCTGCTATATTTTTACCACTGAAAGTCTTAGCAGCGGATCATGCCTTTCTAAGATAGTAATAGTCAACTTTTTTCTAGTTTTTTTATGCCAATAGATTTACAAAGTTGTTGTACTCTTAAGATTGAATTACCAAATGATTGTCTTTCCTATTGCCGAAGTTGACTGAGCTGATGATGGAGTAATTATGTGATTCTGATGGTATACTGAAGTCCTTATGAAACTAATTGTCATATATTCTTGAATCTTCAGTGCCTGCTTTCTGCAATGCCATTGATGTGCCTCTTGTAGTACGGAGATTACGCAAGTCTAGGACAGAGGTTGATTAATTCTACCAGAGGAGCCCTGCTGGTCTGAGTTGAATTACTTACTAATCATTTTACTTTTGATCAGGTCAGGAAAGAGCTCGAAATTACAGAAGAAGAGAAAGTCCTGATTTATAATTTTGGACGGCAGGTAAAGTTCTTGCTGTTTTTTACACTATTGAGATTTCTGCTGTTTGTGATCACATCACGAGCAATGTTCTCTTTAGATCTTATATTCTAACTTATCAAACAAGAACATGTTATATTTCTGTTATCATTATTTTAAATGTATTTGTTTTCATTCAAGGAAGGCCTGATAAGAAATATTTCCATGACCATGATGAGATGGTTTGTAACATATAAAGTTAACATTTACTAATAATATCACAATGCAATGTTACAGCCAGCTGGATGGGAGAGCTACATAACCCGATGGATGGATATGTTTGGTTTGTTTCCTGACAGCTCTATGTAGGCATGTTGACTACGTGATTCTTGTTTCAAGTGAAAAAATTCTCGTATGTATATTTTTACTTGATATAGGTGTGAAGCATCAGAAGGGCAGCTACTTCCAGAAAATTTTGTGAAGCTTCCGAAGGATATCTACACGCCTGACATAATTGCAGCTGCAGACTGCATGTTAGGTACTTCAAAGATGAGTTCTTGAAGTATTTCTCTGTCTTTGCAAACGAACAAGTTTATCATATATGAATATTCTCAATTTACATCGCAATGACTCTTATATCTTTCAGGTAAAATTGGCTATGGTACAGTGAGCGAAGCTTTGGCATACAAGGTGCCTCTGATCTTTGTAAGAAGGGATTATTTTAATGAAGAACCATTTGTGAGGAACATGCTGGAGGTACAATTGGATGCCAAACCTCTTATTATAGTCACTTGCTTTGTCAAAGCAGAATCAGTAGTCCTTTGAGCTCCTACAAAGTTATATCCTCTTGTATAAACGGTACTTTCAATGTGGCGTGGAGATAATAAGGAGAGATTTGCTTACTGGGCGCTGGGCTCCTTATATTGAACGTGCAACTACCCTGAGACCTTTCTATGATGCGGGAATTAATGGTGATGAGGTAACTTCTCTCTCTCTTTCTTCATCCACGTGCATTCACAAACTGGCGGATATGAGCAAATAATCATGTTTAATGATCATTGTTGAACTCTATAGATGAGTTTACCATCTCTAGTGCCTCACAGATCATCGTTCTGTTTTCCGTTCTCTCCATTTTATATCCGTCTGTTCATCTTACCTTTTATGATCTACTTTGTTTCTGGTACTAAGTTATTCTATATGACCTTGCTGTGACTTCTGGAGTACTTTTAGTTAGATTATATATTGAATGAAGGCCAAGTTTCATAACTTGTTTAAACTCATAATTCTTATAATGATATGATCATCTACAACTTTGTTTGGAATTTTTTTTTTTTTATCTCAATAAGGATTTTATATTTTCTGGTGTGCTTATGACCTTAAAAATCTCAGACTTTTTAGTTCAATTAACATTTATTCTGATGAACTTTAAAGGTGGTTGCTCAAATACTATAGGATACGGCTTTGGGAAAAAATCCTACTCCATCTAAGGTAACCTTTGTTTGCGACAACTTATAACCATTCTTTCTTCTTCTCGTATATGCATGTCCAACTGCATGTAGCTCTGCATCCAATGTAATCTTGTGTTAGTAGTTTTGTAATTAAGACTCTAGGAGCAAAGATATAATGAAATTTGATCCGAGAAATATATCAAACAATCAGTATCCAAAGTTATCAAAGTCGCTTAAAACTAGAATAACAAATTATAAAATCAGCATCATCTGGTAGTATCTTTGAGTATGATGCATAAAGATTATAATGGTAAGACAGTTAATATGGTAGTTGAGTGTCATTCTGTTTGTGGATATTGCCTGTGTAGTAATTGGGACCATTGCAGCCAGCTTAACATAGTACTAGTAGTGGTTCCAAAGGTACTGATCTTACCATTAACTTGAAGCCCCTTAACTTGATCTACCAGTATGTATTAGTTGACGTGTGATTCAGTTGTTAGGTAATGTATGTTTGAGCATATACATGTAGCTGCATGTCAACAATTTCCCGCACTATGTATTAGCTTCCACCACTGACAATCCTTTGAACAGGTCATGTTATTACACTAAAAAATAAGTCAACAATTTCAGCATTATATATGTTAGTTTCCAGCACTATGTATTTAGTGGAAACTAATACATTTTTGCCAGCCTCTAGTTAATGTATTACACTCAGCACTATGTATTACTTCGTAGTAGCAGTATAAATTGTAGTCAATAAGCAATCTCAATACTTACTTCATTGTACTATGAAAAATTATAGCTGAATATTGGTGAAATTGTACCTATGTGTTTTTTAGTAATGTATTAATTTGTGGTTGTTATGTTTTTAGGTGGAAGCTATTTGAAGGAAAAAGTAAGAATCTGAAGAACTACAACAATTCGACATTGGAAGCTTTTTGTCAAGCAGTTTAAATACTTTATCTTTTGGACTTGTCTGCTTAAAACTCCGAATTTATTTTTGTATTTACTTTTTCCTTCAAATTGCGTGAACTGCTTTTGTTAAACATTGTATCTCTTCATAAAAACATTACTTCCATATTGTATCTCTTCATAAAAACATTACTTCCATTACCCCTTGGTCGTTTGTTAATTAAAATTAACTTTATTGATTATATATGTTTTTATACATTTAAATTACCATAGTAATCCACTGTGACGAAGAACAACAACAACAACAACAACAATGTGTAGCTTTTTTATATAATGGGGGAGAATTTTCTTAAAAAATTAGAACATTTAGTGACAGGAGGTGATATATATATAGTGAGAGTAATAAATAGTTAATAGCTACCTTATAATGAGGGGAATTAATACTATTAGTGACAGTATTTTCCGTCATTAAAAATATAATTAGTGATAGTAGAATTTCTCTCACTAATTATTTTTTAGTGACGGGACACTATATACAATTAGCTACGGAAGCGATAGCCAGAGGCCGTGACGGGAGATCACCCGTCACTAAAAGTCTTTTGTGACGGTTTTTTCACTTTTACCCACAGTTCTTCCTGTCACTAAAACTAACTTTTCTTGTAGTGTTGGTTGAACGATGGAGACCAGAGACACATACATTCCACTTTAGGGTCGGAGAGACGACTGTCGCGCTACAGGGTAGATGGAAGGCCGGTAACGGAGTTACAGAATTAACCTCTAACTATTGGAAAGGTAGATGTGAAGATCTACTAGGTTGGAGTCCAGACCCAAGTGATATTAGTGGTTCGAGATTCTCAATGACAACCCTTGGAAAGCATTTGAGGGATAACCCAGTGGATGATGATACAGAAGACGCCGAAGTTGAGCAATACTCGCATGGGATTGCGTTGATTCTGTTGGGGTCTATTATGTGCCCAGACACATCAGGCAGATTTGGATCTCTACTGTACTTGACTGAATTGGAAGATATTTCTGAATGCTACGAATACAGTTGGGGCAGTGCCGTATTGGGCTTTTTGTACCACCAATTATGTGGGGCAGTACGAAGAGATAGAAAGTCCATTGGCAGGGCTATGCAGTTACTTCAGGTTCACCGTCATCCTCTATTTATTTATACCTTGTTCAATCCAATTTATTGCATGTTATTCATAAATATATGTTATGAACTTTTTTTTAGATTTGGGCCTGGACGTATAACATTTCTGAGGCCTAGAAATGTGGAGAGTCGATTCGATATAGGTTTAATCGATGGTGAAGCCGGTGAACTCCGTATTGCACCATATGGAGCTGAATGGTTGCAATATCACACTTTCACGCACAGCCTTAACAGCAACGTGAAGACTATCTGAGAGTACTTGGATAGACAAACCCCGGAGGAGGTATAACCTTCATTTTTCTCTTATTCCTTTCTAAAATAAAAATAATGTAATAATTTACTGTTAAATTTGCTTTAATTTGCAGTTTGTTTGGAGACTGTATGAGCCAATCCCACCAACAGTCCAATCATATCTTGATGATAATATTATTAATGTTACGTACACATGGATGTCGAAATGTCCACTTATTCATCACTCTATCGTTGAGCTATATTATCTTGATCGGGTATTTCGGCAACTCGGTATGCGATAATCTATCCCTCCGTCGATTTTAGCTGAACACAGAAATTTGCATGGTAGAACAGATCGACGTGGACGTTCTAGTCAAAACTGACTTGAAACACACGCTCAGTATGTGGAGCAATGGAACACCAGAAATCAGTCTATTGTGACCGCCCCTCAGATCGGGGAACAAGGTGATGAAGTGGACATTGGATACATGGGTTGGTATTAAGAGATCAGACGTTAATTGATAACTCCTGAAATAGGTGTGCAAGAGGGATCTCAGCCGTCAACTAATGCATATATAAAAAATTTGGTGGGTAAACAACTTCTTATTGACTATACATATAAATAGATCCAAAACGTTTAAAATTCAAACTCATATATGTTTATTTACAACCTTTACTTTAGGAAAGAATCGTTGAGAGAATGCATCAACTAGCTGTCGGAGAGAGGGACTATATGAGAGAGCCGACCAGAAGATCATTTGAGAAGTTATATCAGGAAGCACAACAAGATTTTCATGATCACTGTCCAGCCTACCATCAACCACAGCCAGACACACAACACCAAGCTGCTGGGATGCTCATGCCAAATGACGCGGCCCAACAAGGGAGGAGACGTAGTACGTCCACATGTGCTAACTTCAGACAACGAGTTGCTGGTACTACCTCGCGTAACACCCATCCATTTAGGTCTGTGTCAAGCGATCTCCCCGGGCCTTCACATTCTACCGTTCATGAGCATCCTAGTGTGGACATGCAGTCAGACTACTATGTGCCTCCAGTGGTGAACAAACAAGATTTTTTCACTCCTCATCGTGATTCAATGTGGTTTGATCATTCCTTCAATTCGCTCTTGGAGGTCGGCAACTACACAACAACTGAACCAATTTTTCCTCAACACCCAAATTTGGCAGGTCATCCAGGACAGTTCAATACGTCTCTGATCTCATATTTGGGTCAAACATCATTTTCATCTGTTCGGCCGACGTTTAGTTTGAATATCAGCACACCTGATGATGGTCAATCACAACGCGCCCAAGACACTGAATCCGATGCCCCTATCGAGGAGCGGAGAGGGAGCGCTAAACGAAATAGGAAAAAAACTCGTTGCGAGACTAGTCATGAATATTAGATCTTGTCTTTTTCAAGTTATTTGCAATAATTTGATAAAAACTACTTCATGTTTTAAGTATTTGTGATTAACCTAAATATTATGTTTTTATCGTAACAGGATTTAAATATCGACTATACTCGATACATCTTAAATTAAAAAAAAAAAAAAAGAAACGATAGGTGCGACTCAAATTAAAGAAAAAAAAAAAGATTGAAACTCTGTTAACACTATTAAATAAACAACTTTCAGATTAAAAAAATAAAATACATATATATATATATATACACACACTATAAATTGCCAAGGCGACATAAAAAAAATGAAAGTCGCCTCTGACAAAGGCGTTTTCCAAAAAAAAAAAGGAAATTTAATTGAAGTCGCCTTTGACGGGGTGACTTTGAACAGTAGTTTTCAGTTTTTTGTGAAGTCGTCTGTGAATCATATAAATAAATAAAAAGACAACTTATAATTTTAATGATTTTGTGAACAGTGCATTATTTTATTGAATTTACCTAATTTTAGGGAGATGAATCTGAAAACAAAGGGGAGAGAAACCTACCTGACAGAAATATTCTGAAAAAAAATAAGCTACCCAACAATTTTAAGATGTGCATCTACGTGATTATCAGATTCTAGCGTCTAACACAGAGACGTGATTAAGGATCTGCCTTACATTAATATTCTTGTCGGTATTGATTCCTTCATATATTACCAAATCGTTATGGGACTTAAATTGCTCCTTGTCCTTCACTTTTATTTTGGCTAAACTTTTGCCATCTCTATTTAATTTTGTCCTCTTCGCTTCCTTTTTTTCCTTTTCCTTAACAACAACAAGTTTGTCTTTGCCTCTAAATGATAGACAAGTTTCAAAAGTAACGGCATGCTTTTGTTAATCAACTACCTATAATACGATAGGTCAAATTAAAAATAACAAACTAATTAGTTGTGTAAGTGAGAATTGATATTTTTAAAGAGTTTTATATTTGTTAAGTTGTTACAAAAAAAAAAAGAAGATTGTATTATTGAAATAAGAGTCTTATTATAGAACGGACGGAGGAAGTACAGAGTTAGTTCCAAATTGAAATAAAGTATAATGGCAGTAGCCAAAGGTTTATGAAATTATTTGCATTAAATTGCCACGTTCTCATTCGGACGAAAAATTCATAAATAAACATACTCTTATTGATTCAAGTGTTGATTATGTCATTATAGCTATATATATGTAATAGAAATTTAAATGATTCGAATTCATAACCAAAAATTTAAGCGGTGAATCACTACAAGGAAAAGGGTCTTTTGACACCACAAAAAAATGGTCTCAAATAATGAGTATTTGCCACAACTTAAGCAAAGTGGTCTCAAATAATGAGTATTTGTCACAACTTATGAGTATTTGTCACAACTTTATTGTCGTCTCAATAACTCCGTCGCAAATAATATATTTGTGACGACAAAAGTGGTCTCAAATGCGTCTCAAATATTTTTTGCAACAACTACTTGTCTCTAAAAGTAGTCTTAAAGTTGTCTCAAATAATTTGTAAAGAGATTTGTGACAACAAGTGGTCACAAATAACTTATTATTAGTGACCACAATTGTGGTGTCAAAAAGTCTTATACAAAAGACTTCTTTTGTTGTAGTGAATATTCTGTCACATATCCTATCGAACTTCGTGATCAGTGGAGGTATAATGGCAATGAGCTTTTCGTTTGTAAGAAAATAAAGTTGACTTGAACATCTAATGATTAATGATCATTCAACATGTTAGCGAAGATGCGGTTTTGTCTTTTTTGTCAACACGGCAAAATGAAAGGTCAGGGGTACGGGGGGGACCAATAATTACAGCATCATTTTTTTTCTGTACAAGATTAGTTTAACAAAGAAAAACCATTTTATAATAAAATCTATTAATAAATTTTATATATAACTCGATATAAAGACTTTTTTAAGACATTTTTCAAGAATTTTTCCTTGCATCATTTGAAAGTAGAAGTTCGGTTAGGACTTCACTTCAGCCCAATAATTGATTCCAAGAGGAACCAAAAAAATTCGTGCTTTATAATATACTTTCTCCGTCTCAACCTAACTTGTCTATTTTTATCGGGGTACGAAAATTAAAAATAAATAAATATTGTGAAACTTTTGACGTTTTTAAAGATGTAGATTGAGGGTAGAGATTGTGAGAGAAAATTGTCACTTATAAACTGACAGTTAAATTGAGACAAAACGAAAATGAATATAGACAAATTAGATGTTTAAGATTGGGGATGGTGAAGGCCCACACGAATTTGACGGGTTGAGTGGAACTGCAAGAAACAAACCATCGAACCTTCGTGAACCCAATACTAATACCACTAACCTATAAACTTTGTCCTAGGCTATCGTCTCTTACGAATTTGAATCTTTCATTTCATTATTATTCAGAGGATTGAAAATTGTAAATATATATTCTGCTTTACGGTGTTTCACTAAAAAAAAAAAAAATTGTTTCTATTTTAGTTTGATTTAATTCAATTTTATGGAATCATAACTAATAACTTAAGGGTTCATATATTCATAATTCAGGTTCAAAGTTAGAGCTTAGGATTTATCCCACATCTTGCTTCACAGTTTGTCACTCTCACGGTGACAATCCACATGATTACCACTCTAATCGTTTGATGTTTACCTCAATAACTATAATCACAAAGTTTGGCGCTGCCACCACTTTTCACGGCGACGCCTGATCATCACACACTCTTACCAACTGTGAACTTGCGATCTTCAAACGGAATTATGTTTCTGAATACTGGACTTAATCTAATTGAGAATGGCTATATTAGGAAGATCACGTGTTCATAATCTGGAAAAACCGATCATGATCCTGCGATCATTGATGAAGTAATAAAAGTGCGATCAATTATTTTTATGTAGACAATATAAGTTCTAAATGCGAACTATGATCGTGATGATCAACAAAGTACAGAAAGAATCTCTTTTAGCTTAACAACTTTTCTTGTATTTATGTAGTGATTTTCTCTTGTGATTACAACATGAACCTTAAGAAATAGTTGAGGGGTATTTATAGGGGTTAAGGTGCCTTTGCATGGGCGACATGTGGTTGGCAAGTGGTAGGCTTGGCTGACACGTGTCTGGCACCTGGTTTGATTAGGTTGAGGTGCATCCTTAATGTACTCCATGTGTTTGGTCAATGGGTGTAATCATAAGACGGTGTGCGATCGTATTTATTTTAGCGATCTTATCATAATTTTTGCGGTCTAACATAAAGCGATCACTGATCCATAAATCTAATGAGCCCAGCGATCGATGATCTTGGGACCTTGGGTGGCTGCGGTCCCAATCGTTTTACTTCGTGGCTTTTACCGTTCATAGGCGGGCAGTCGTTACGGGCCCTTCGCATTAAGGATCTGTGGTAAATTAAGTTGATTTTATTCCAGAATTATGCGGTCTACACCCACAAAAACACTTATGTACCTCTCTAGCTTCAGTTTCACAAATTGTGACCTGGGCTTTGTTCGTTCATGCCCTAGTTGCGGATTCCCCAAGAGTTAAGGTATCATCATCTAACTGTGTTTCATCATTATCAATCTAGTCGGGAATGTTTTCCTGCTGAAACTGGCATTACAACAAAAAAATGTATTTGTTGCTATTCTTTTTATAATTATAATAGTGATTACTAAAAATAATTCAATTTTATAACTATTAGTAGTTATATAAAATATTTCATACAATTTTAAACAAATTTGCTATAATATGACAAACCTCTTTTATAATTATTTGTAGTTACAAATACATTAGTAACTACAAAGTACAAGTAGTTGCAAAAAATAGTTACACATACATTACTAAATATAAAGTAGTTGCAAAAAATAATTTTGCATTTTACTATAAGTGGCTAACCCTAGAGAAAATTTCATTTTTAGTCCAGTATGTTAAGCCTTGTCTAGTAAAAGTCTTCTATGTTAGAAAATTTCAATTTTAGTCCTGTATGTTTCAAAAGTTGTCCAATTTAAGGATACTAACCATCACCAATGACCAATTTAGCCGGAATTAGACTAATAAATTTAGGGTTTTTGAGTGCTAATGCTTATGTATTAAGTATTTGTCCAGATAACATATCAAATCATTAAATTACTTTAGTAGCTCGCCCAAAAAAGAAAAGAAAAAGGTAAACCCTAATTTCTGTAGAGGTGCATTTCATTTTATTTTTTATTTTATTTTTCTTTCTCTCTTCATCTTTCTCAAATTTATTAGTCACGTGCGGCGTACGTAATTAATTGTGGGCAAACTGGCCGTTTCTAATGGTCAGTGTCCTTAAATGGACAACTTTTGAAACATACAGGACTAAAATTAAATTTTTCTAACATATAGGATTTTTACTAGACAAGACCTAATATACAGGACTAAAAATGAATTTTTCCCGGCTACCCTATAATAACTACATTTAGACATTTGGTTACTAAAAATATTTTTGTGACCACTCTCCCTTTTTGTAATTACATTTGTAGTGACAAAAAGTCTTAATTCTAATAATGTGGCCTTGTTTCATCTTTCCCGACTGCCCACTATTATTTATTTTAGTTTTTCGCTAAGGCATAATATGAGGTGTGTCATGTAGTTGTTACTAGACACGTAAAAACAACGATCAGAAAGCTCCCACTTAATTGCATTCGCGTATCGTTTTGACAATTTACCATTAAGTTTACGATTTTTGACGAAATTATTCTTAAATTGAATAATATTTTAATATACCGGATCAAGATTTATATTTCGTAAGATACATAATTTTTTTGCACTCGTATTAATTTACAGGAAAAAAAAAATTCTGACAGGGTCCGTCCCACTTCCACTCGCTCCTTTTATTCCACTACTTATCTTTCTCCGGTTCTTACGACATCACATATATTATCCATACATCATTTTGTTTTTTTATTTTAATGGAAGATTTGACTCCAAAATTCGTGCAGCCCGGCCCAGATGATGGATCATGCCACTTTCTCAACAATTAAAATATTATGGAACAGATCACATGTGATATAGTTTATTGTTTTTACAAACATATTATTGAACGTCGTGCAAACTCTTCGTTTTTACTTATTTGTAGTTAAATAACTTATCGGACGTCAGATGAGATCTGACGTCTTAATCAGTGTTTCATTTTGTATTTTAAAATAAGCATACGCGTTATATATATATGATAATATTACTAACTAATACATAGCGTATAGTAATTGTTTTGAAATACAAGATGGAACACAAATTAGAACAGAAAACCCGATCAGATGCATGCATACTTTCCAGAATTATCTGACACGTAATTCTTGACGTAATATCTTTTGAGCACTATGTATGCATGATTTGTTTATACAAATTGTAATAAGAATAATAAATAATCCTACTAAAAAGAATTTGTTATAACGGAGAATACGATATATTTTTTTACTCCTTTCACATTCTAAATTGAATAAATTTTCATCACTAGTAGCAACAAGTGGTTGCTGAGATTTACGTAGTAACATCTGCCCTCAATATCGATTGAATAATTCCTACTCACCCATGTGCAAAATGTAGCAAGTAAATTTCCTACGAATTCTCTGAGAAGTATAGGATTCTAGACGGGCTACAAAGATCATGTTACAACGTACGTTAAGATCTGAAGATTAAAGAGTACAGTAGTTGACGAGAATGAGCTTCGAAAGTACGATTCGGAGTTCTTGTAGAGTGGCACCATTCAATATCATACATGGCATACGGAATAATAGATATGTATGTATAGTAAAATAACATCAAATTAGCTTCAAATTTAATTTTTATGGCAATTTGCTATATATAAAAATTATAATTTATAACTAAATATTAATTTGTTTTATAAGAAACTAAAAGTTAAAATGCAAACAATTTTTTTATTCCTTTTCTTTTTTCATGTAAAATATATTTGATTAACCTTTTTATGACCTTTAGTGTAACATCTATATTATATGTATATATTTAAAATAATTTTGTCGATTGCACAATAAATGTATTCATACCCTATCATGCTTATAGATGTAAGCGCATTTGTAGATATTTCAAGAATTTATTTTGAATTATAAGTTCAATACTTTGAGTCTATACGTACTATACAGATTAAATATTTAATATTACGTCTTAACATCATATTGAATATTAAATTATGCACATTTAGAACTCAAGTTGATTTGTGATGTAGAGAGAGCAGATCTGGATAATGACTCCAGCTAATTAATTATATTTGTATCAATTTTTATGTATTTTAATTCATTCGAGAAGTATATTTTTTATTGTTTATTTTAATTTAACCAGAATTCCATATAATTCTTTTGATATTTATGCATAGTTTGAAGTAGAGGAAACAAATTTGCATTATTATGGGTTATCAACTCATTACTCATCCTTGTACAAACTGGAAATCGTATCGAATTGTACCGAGTGACCTACATCTCGCTTCATATCGATTGAGATAACAAATATATAAAAATATACATATAGTAATTTATAATTAGTTTTGTGCATAATTTCACACATTAGTACTTTTGTACGACCTACTTGAAAGGTTTACTTATTGCTTAATATATATGCCGACATTAAATTCGATTTCAATATTTAAATTCTTAATCCGTATTATCCTGTACACGACCCTAGCACTTGTTACCACTTGCGGACGGTTTCTCTTTTATTGTAAGTAGTGATAAATTAGTCGATAATCTGTAGAGTTTATTACTAATTCCGCCATGTCATAATATTATGAATCTTGTATGTATTATTTCATGATGGAACAACTCTATCCATTCATTATGGGCAGGCACCAGTTGACAAACTACACAAACATGTATCATCATTTCAAGCTCCAGCTAACCAACAGGTTAGAGAGAGAGAGAGAGAGATGATTAATTACTAACTAGTTGACGGCAATTAATATAGCCAAGCCATATAATATATAATACTATCTCCATCCCGACCTAATTTAACTACCTTGATCGGACACAGAGGTTAAGAAAAAATAAATTTTGCGGAACCTTTGATTTTTTTTTAAAAGGTGGAGATTGAGGGTACATAGATTATGAGGGTGAAGATTGTGAGATAAATTTATCATTTATAGGCTGACAAATTAAATTGGAACAAACTGAAAAGACAATCAAATTAGAGCAGGACGGAGGTAATAGTATATATCCCCAGCATAGTAGAAAAATTACATATTTAGACATAAACTCAATACAATAAAAAAGTCTTTGTAACATATTTTTTTTGGACTATAATTGTGGTCTCTAATAGTGATCATTTATTCTCATAAAATATTCTACTAATTATTTGAGACATTTTGAGATTACTTAAAGACAAATAGTTGTTGCAAAAAATATTTGAGACGCACATTAAAGATAATTTTTATCTGTTTCAAATATATTATTTGTAATCGAATTATTGAGATGACTAATTAGAGATGATAAGTTGTTTCTAATAATACAATTATGAAAAATACTTATTATTTAGAACCATTTTTTTTTTGTTTTAAAAGATAATTTTCCTTGTAGCGGCTATATAGGCTGATATACATATACTAGTATTCCCTCAGAAAAACCAAAAAACAATTAGTAAAATACTCCCTCCGTCCCGCTCTAATTTGCCTACTTTCCTTTTTGGTTTGTCCCAATCTAATTTGTCAACTCATAAATGATAATTTCCTCTCACAATCTCCACCCTCAAAATCTCCACATTCAATCTCCACCTTTAAAAAAGTAAAAAATTCCACAAAATCTACTTTCTCTTAACCTCCGTGCCCGGCCAAGGTAGGCAAATTGGGCCGGGACGGAGGGAGTATATAACAATGCAATAGTAGGTGCAAAGAAATAAGCATTTAAACTGCAGTTATAGGCAGCATCGAGTTCCCAGATCTCATCTGGGGAAGGCCACTCTTCTCTCTTTCTCATCTTGATTCTGCAGAAAATTAATTATCAGCTGAGAAGTGTGCGTAGAAATGGAGAAGAATGAGAAAGACAACATGGAAGTGGCAGAGAAAACACCACCTCCAGCAGCTCATGATGAACCTGAGATTAACTACCCAGGGCTCAAGTCCATGCCCTTTATCATTGGTAAGCTCAGCAAAATATCAACAATAATTTTTCCTGATTCTTGAAAAATGAATATTCTAAACTTGTTAATTCTGTTGGTTTTGGGCAGGAAATGAAACGTTTGAAAAACTTGGAGCAATAGGGACAGTGTCGAACCTGCAGGTGTATCTGACGACAGTGTTCAACATGAGCCGCCTTTCTGCAACGACGCTACTTAACGTGTTCGGCGGCACCACCAACATTGCCACCTTAGTCGGAGCTTATCTCAGCGACACTCACTTCGGCCGTTACAACACCCTCGGCTTCGCCTCCATTGCCTCCTTATTCGTACGTCTATACTCCTTCCAAAATACTTCCCAGTAAACATATACTTCAGTTTTCCTTTCTTTTTTCACTTCCTAAATTACAAAAATGCGACAAAAACTTCGTGGATTGGATTGCGAGATTCTTAAGAGAAATCACATGTACATTCGACCAATTTTCAAATTTTTTAGATGCCCAAATATTCGATACTTTTTCTCTTGATACCCTATACAATGCTTCTTAGATTAAATATATGTATTATCTTTCAATTAGCTAGTGCGTAAAGAATTCTCCTGTATACACACTCTACCCCAAAGTAATTATGGTTTTACTATATAAATTTCTCCTAAAATAATTTTCATTTTTGGAATTCAAGAATATTGCTTATATTATAAACGAGTCTTTTAAATGAAGAAAAAAAGATTATTTATAAGGCAGAAAAAGACAATTTTTTAAAATGTAATAAGAAAATTACATGTGAGTCATTTTATGAAGTTGATTAATTTGCATGAGATTCTCTAAAATGATGATTATTCTAAGACCAGAGGAGTATAAAATACAAATTGTAATCTGTGGCAAATACAAAGAATACACGGAAATCGCCAGTTAATTATTAGTAATTGATAATTTATTTATTTATTTTGGTATAGGGGTTGCTATTGGTGAATCTAACAGCAGTTTTCAAGAACCTGCACCCACCCCACTGCAACGAAGGAGACAGCCGATGCACCGGGCCGGACGCGGGCCAGATGGCCTTCCTACTATTCGGGTTCGGGCTAATGATAGTCGGGGCAGGAGGTATCCGGCCCTGCAACTTGGCATTCGGAGCTGATCAGTTCAATCCCAATACAGATTCAGGCAAACGAGGCATCGACAGCTTCTTCAACTGGTACTATTTCACTGTCACGTTTGCACAGATAGTCTCCGTTACGCTGGTCGTTTACGTGCAATCCAACGTTAGCTGGTCCCTGGGGTTGGCCATACCAGTCATCTTCATGTTCCTCTCATGTTTCTTGTATTTTGTCGGCTCCAAAATGTATGTCAAAGTGCTGCCCGAAGGAAGCCCGTTGACTAGTCTGGTCCAGGTGGCGGTGGTGGCGTTCAAGAAGCGACGGTTGACGCTGCCGGCGCAGCCGTGGCTCCACCTCTGCAATTATACGCGGGTTAAGTCTGTCAATTCTACGCTGCCTTACACTGATCAATTCAGGTAATTACTATTTTACCATAACTCCCTTTCTTTTTGTCTTTCAGTTAATATTATAAAATCTTTTCGTATAAAGACTTGAGATCTATCACTAAAAGCTACTAATAGTAAAATGTGTCCAATCTATCTGTACTACTAAAGAAGTTTGAATTATCAAGGCCTATGGAAACACATGAGATGAATTACATTTTGGTGTTTCTATCTTATATTTCATCATATTCTTTAATCGATGTGTGTATTGGATAATGTCAAGAATTAATACGTATTGTATATTGAAATGAATGTAACAAAAGATGAAATATCTTTCGTAAAAAGGATCTGAATTGGTATGGTACTCAATAGTACTTCAGTCTCAATCACTATAACAAAAAAAGATTTTTGTAATGTAGTTTTTTACGCCACAATTATGGTCACTGATAATAAGTTATTTGTGATAATTTGTTGTCACAATACTCTAGACAAATTATTTTAGACCATTTTCAATATTTTTTAAATATAATTAGTTGTTGTAAAAAATATTGGAGATATAATTGAGACATTTCTTGTCATTTCAAATTCATTATTACAACCGAAAGACAATTAATTAATGAAAATATGTTGTGTTTATTACGAGATGCCTATTATTATCTCAAAAGATATTTTTAGTTTAGTGAATTCTCTCAGGCCAAACCTCCATAAAACGTGGGGCAGGCTATTTTGCTACCTAAAGTATATTTGTTAGTTTTATTTGATTTCTTTAAAATAAAATAATAAATGTGAGACTGTTGATTCTAGATTAGCTGGAAGGATGATATACTAGTCTCCTCTATTTGTCCACTCTCATTTTCGACCATATATCTCCCCCTCTCTCCCCCTTCTCTCTCTATAATATTAATAATAATAAAAAAAAAAAAGATTAAAAAAAAAAAAAAAAACTCTTCCTCTGATATGTGTGTATATATTCTCTCCATTTCCTTTTAATATCATTTTGTGTTTTCTTGTCAAATATTAATGAACGCTAAAACATTATAAGAACAATATTAACCAAGGGGAAAGAGTTTCGGGTAGACTATGTTCGGGCAGAATTTTCTTTTTTTTTTTTCTTAAAATTCAATTTTTATCTTATAAAGGCATTTAACAAGTATTAATGAACATTTATTCGTAAAGGCGGTAATTCAAATTTTCACATCAAGAATTTCAAAAAATAAATTAAAAATCGATCAGTTTTTTATATCACTTCAAAATGATACTGAATATTAAAATTTAATCTTGTCATAATTATCAATTATATTTGTAATTTTAATTAGTCCCTAATGAGGTCATATGAAATGAGACATTGATTAGGAAAGATGTGAGGTTGGTTCGGAGCCCAATCCAACGTAAATTATTACGCGAGTTGCATCATCATTAGTCAATTAGGACGTTAAACATGCAAAAAAAAATTATTTTATTTTAACTTTACCTACATTTGTTATTACTTATATATATATATGTACTTTTCTCCTTATAGTCCATGTTAACCAATCGATAACACTTGGAATTCTAATTTGACTTGAAAGATGATATCACGCGTCTCCTCAATATTCAACTTCCATTTTCAACCCAATTACCTACACACTACTGTAACCAACCACTCTTTTTAATTTCTAAAATCAGGTAAGCTTTTTCAATAAGGCTGACCATCACTTCCCTAATTCGGTTATACTCATAATTAATTCCTCCTCCCTATCAACAAAAAGATGAAAAAGTTTTATTACAAATAGCAAAAAAATTGTAAGCTAAAGATTTATTTGAACTAAAAGTAGACTGAAAATCTGAGTACATAATCCTAACCGGCTAAGAATATAGTTAGGGGTGGGAAAAAATATCGAAATACCGCACATACCGTATTGAGAAAATATCGAAATTTTCAGTATACCGAATTTTCGGTACGGTACCG
This sequence comes from Ajuga chamaepitys, assembly GCA_958295605.1. NCBI lineage: Eukaryota > Viridiplantae > Streptophyta > Magnoliopsida > Lamiales > Lamiaceae > Ajuga > Ajuga chamaepitys. The sequence continues at coordinate 7,743,769 of OY282500.1, read as the reverse complement.
TACCAGAAATTTTCGGTACTGGAACGGTATGATAATCTAAAAATTTCGATATTTCGGTATTTATCGAAATACTGAAAAAAGTTCGGTATTTTTGGTATATATCGGTATACCAATTTTTTTTCGGTATTTAGGTATACCAAATTCCTAACGGTATATCGTAATTTTTCGGTATACCAAAATTTCGGTATACCAAAATCAACAGTATGAATCGGTATATACCGACACCGATACAAAATTCGGTATACTGAATTTTTGGTGTGCTGAATTTCGGTATACCGAAATTTCGATACGTTAATAATATGATTTTTTTACGTACGATAACAATATGAGTAATTCGGTACGGTATACCGTGCCGAATCACCCCTAAATATATAGTAGTATACTTTTTATAGGATAGGAGAATTATATTCTGTTTGCAACCATATTGTGTATGTAGATTAAAACCACAAGTTAAATATATGTCACACCAAAATTGATATTAAATTGTTAATCACTCAAAAGAATTAACAAAGTGAGATTATTATATTATGGAAAAGGATAAACACCTTAGCCTTTTTATTTACAAAATAAAAATAAATAAAAAAAAGTAAAAAGATCCAAAATAAGCCCAAGACCAAAAACAAAGAAAAGAAGTCCAATAACGGAGCCCAAAAACGGCCCTCTTCATAAGTATTTGTGGGCCCTCTTCATAGTGTAGGTTCCTCTTCATAGTATTTGCGGGCCCTCTATGTGGGTCTAGCCTATCTAACAACACGTATATAACTTCGCGAGGAGACTATCTTCAGGACCCAACCCTATTAACTCCTCCCGTCGCATATATATAGGATAATTAATTTTTTTTTTATAAATATTAAAGAAGTCACTAAATTTGACAAATGAACAAAGAGACTTTTTAACGTGTCCTCTTTTAACGAATATTATAATATTTAATGTTTTTATATTAGTAAATGAGTTAAAAAAAGTGCTATTATACGTAGAAATTGCACTATATATATGACACATCTAAAAATATATTTATTTATATAATTGGGAGTTGGGACACAAGGAGTATGATAATTGTTCTCTAATATTGTACACCCTTACTTGGTATGATCTGTTCTTTATTCTGAATTATATATAATTCCGAATAATTAATTAAGAAAAATATGCCACTGATTATAGGTTTTAAAAATTAAAACAAAAAATAACTTGATGCAATAATCCATCTATATTTGTCTCACTCTAGATTCATGGACAAAGCTGCAATGATAACCCCAGAAGACACTCTAAACCCAGATGGATCACCAACAAATCCATGGAACCTCTGCAGCATGCAACAAATTGAAGAAGCTAAATGTGTCCTTAGAGTCATCCCAATCTCCCTCACAGCCATTATCTACCACATTGGAGCCCAGCCCCAATATCTCATCTTCCAAGCCCTCCAATCCGACCGCCGCCTCGCCAACACCTCCTTCGAGATCCCCGCCGCCTCCTACGTCATCTTCGCCATGATCACCCTCTCCCTCTGGGTCCCACTCTACGACCGCATCATTGTCCCCTTCACCCGGAGACTCAACAAACGAGGCGAGGGCATCACCGTCCTCCAGAGAATCGGCATCGGCCTATTCATAACGATTGTTGAGTCCCTCATTGGTGCCTTCGTGGAAGAACGTAGGCGGACGTTGGCCCTTAGAAACGGGACCCACGTCTCGCCTATGTCATCCATGTGGTTTGTGCCACAGCTAGCCCTTGCAGGGCTTGCTGAGGCATTTAATGCGATTGGACAGCTTGAGTTTTACTACAAGCAGTTCCCCGAGAACATGAGGAGTATTGCAGGTTCATTTTACTTCTGCGGGGCTGCGGTTTCTGGATATGTGTACAGTTTCTTGATATCCACGGTGCACCGGGTGACCGAGAACGACGACTCGGGCAACTGGCTGCCCGAGGACCTCAACAAGGGGAGATTGGATTACTTCTACTACTTGGTTACAATGTTGTGTGGGTTGAATTTCTGCTATTTTCTTGTGTGTGCTAGTCTGTATAGGTACAAAGGAATTGGAGATAACAGCATTGGAGTCGAACTGGAGGCAAAGAAACTCGAACATACTGCTTGATACAACAATGAATCATACAGAACTTGTACGACAATTTTCAGATTGAATTTCTTTTGTATTATATATTATATTTTGTTTATATTGTTTACGTAATTTAATGATACTCATTCCACCATGATAGGCTCATTTTTTATCTATATAAATATGCTTCTTTTATTCAATAAATAGTGTATTATTTTCCCTCCTCTTTATATTGTCCTTAAACAAATAATTGCAAATGAATTTGTCATTAACGTACATAGTAATTCAATTATGCAACGCAGCTTAGGGAGTTTGGTAAATATCTTATAATTTTCGAATCATTAATTAGAATTTCTTAATCCGTGTAAAATTAAAAATGTCTTCGAAACTAGGATGGAAGGAGTATATGTTTGCATTTTGTTGAACAAACGTACACTTGAATCAAATGAACGATGTCTACCACGTTAATTACACCATTAATTTGCACATCTGATTTTGGCACAAATGGTCAAATGATACTAAAAGGAAACCTTTTCCGGGATTGAAGGATTTAAAATCCCGGTAACAAATTCCTTAGTAAACGTAAAATCAACTCTGCATTTCAAATTCCTTAATCCAAACGCAGTCGAAAGCATGGCTCCCTAAACTGCAGCTAAATGGGCAAAAGGGAGGGAGAATAAAGAGAGATTTAAAACTTAAAAAGGACAATTAATCCTACTTTGTTATTCCATATACACTACACAAAAGATGACAGTGTTCCAAGGTTTTATCACTGCCTCAAAAAAGTAAAACACAACAGAAAACCACAACACTGAAAACACTTTCAAGTTTTATAAACATCGACGTCTAAAGTAACAACCGGAAATATATCCAAATGCGGTCTGGACGTCTGCAAAGGCGAAGAAACCAACGGCCGTGTAATTCTTAAATCACACTTACCATGTACTCATAAATAGACGTTGATTGCGTCTCCTTCACTCAATGTGTATTGTCTTCTCATACGGTGTATGCTTGTTGGATCGTATCTATATCAAGACCCTTCAGCCTCACCACTGATTCCACATGACCTTTCAGCGTGTGCAATTCCCTCAATCTGCAGAACAACATAACAGCACGGTTTAGCACGGCAAACGGGACAGAACCGTCGGATTCAGAAGACAGGTTCTTTTCCCAAAAATAAAAATTGAGTCTTTACCTAGCAATCTCAGCTCTCCTTTTCGCTTCCTCGGCTAACTGATTAAGTTCTGAAAAATTGTTATTTTCATTAAACAGTTTGGTGTCGGGGACTTGCAGCCCGTGAAGGGTTCTTTGAGCGTGGGCCCACTTGAGCTCACGCTGCTCTTTTCCGAAATCTTTTTTCCTTGTGAAAGCAATCTGCAGTAGACGAAACCCATCAAGAAAAGAGGAAATCAAGAGTATAGTGAGCTGGTGAAGGAACTCATATCATGGAGCAAAATGAACGTGTTTTCTTATTTACCCTTTGCTCAAGAACAAGATCCCAAGCCCTTCCACTAAGAGCGTAACGGGTTAAGAACTTGATGATATCGAGCGGGATGTAGAAAATGATATTATAAAGCCAGATCACTCCAGCCCAACCCCAACCAATTCCTTCAATGGCTGCGAAGCTCCAACTTGCATATACAGCGATCAAAGTGGCAACCTGCTTCCAGTGAAGTGTTCAAGATCCATGTTTGTTCAAAAGCAAAATGCACAAATTACATAAATTACCAGTTTGTAATTTTTTCTACAAATACCCCACGCCCCACAGGTGCAAATTGTGAGGAATAGTTGGGTTGTTTGGTGATTAGACTAAATGTTAGGAGTAGTTTTTTTAATTATCCTAAATGAAAATCAGAACAAAATGTGAGGACAAGAGTAGCTAACCAGTTGGGCAACTATGAATGCTGCTACGAGCAACAAACCAGGACGCTCAAAATAGGACCAGCTTCGGGATCTTGTAACGAAGATTAGGGCCTGACTGATAGTGCTCACTTGAAGATATATTGCTGACGCAAGCTTCCTAAAGTCGTCATGTGCAGTCTTCTCAAGGGTCGACACTCCAAATACTCGCTGGAAATTTAGTAGCAAAAATGCATGAATTAAACACAATCACAATATCTCTGTTTTCACATGATTCTGTAATATAAACTAATCCAAAAGGATAAGTATAGAGGTAGACACGAAATCTAGAAACATGACAATAGCAATTCAGTATCTTATTAGCTCGATTTCATAGATGAGAGAGAGGTTTAAATTGAAGTTAAATAAAAACTTAGGCATATTAGGCTTCACAAAATTTTGCAGACATCTTTGTATAATCCAATAACAAAGGAGAGATTGGAAGCCCAACAGTAGAGAATAGAATTAAGTTTCAAGAATAGCCTACCGGAAAGAAATCAGTTTTGTATGCTGCCCAAAAGAATATGACGGTCATCATTGCCAGGTAACCGCCAAGAATGACTCCAGTGGCGAAAATCTCAGATAGCTTCCAGCTGTCGGGAAGAGGAGAGGGTTTCACTCTATCTTTCGATATGGTCATGATTGTACCTTCGATGATAAATCGTATGAGAAGTGTCAGGAGAAGCAGCAAGTGAAGCAACATAAGATTTATTGTATGATTAATTGAATCCACAGGGTACTACTTCAGATGGTGATTCAGAGAGCGAGAGATGGAAGAGCTTACCATCATTGAGAATTGCAATGATAAGCACCATAAAAGGAGGAAAGTCGAACTCCCATATCAGGGCTAACAACATGAAACCGAGCTGTTACACAAAGAAAAATGAAAACGTTAAACTATAGCTTAAGATTTATAAAGTAAATCAAAAGATTTAAAAACCAACAAACAGCGGATAAATATAACTTACCACAATACGTATAGTAATAGAAACAGCATAAATCTGCCAAAATTAAGGAACATGGATGAGTTCATGTATAATGTTGCAGGGCAGAAGTACCAACAAACAACTAAAGTGGCACTTTGACCTCAAACATGAACGTGAGAACTTAGGAAACAGATAGTACCGTGTAATTTTTCATCCTCTGGAAGATTGCCCGACTTGTTAAAACAGCGCTGATAATAACACTTAGGCCAGGTTCTGTAAGAACAATATCAGAAGCACTACGAGCTGCATCCGTTGCATCAGCCACAGCAATTCCAATATCAGCCTTCTTCAGGGCAGGAGCGTCGTTTACACCATCACCGGTCATCCCACATATATGTTTCCTTGCTTGCAGACGCTTTACTATTTCATATTTGTGCTCTGACCGACATCCAAGACGAGAAGATAAATAAGATTAAAATTCAAAGAATACATTTCAATGCTGTTAACGTAAACTCCACGAAACGAAAATGGGAATACAGTGATAATTAAGAAAAGTAAAGCAAAAATACCTGGGAAGACACCAGCAAAACCATCAGCTTTCTCAATGAGTTCATCGACTGGTAGTGCAGCGATTGATTCATCCTTGTTTTGTCCCAACAAAGCTGATGATGGATACATGTTAGTTCCCATTCCTAACCTTCGTCCTGTTTCCTTTCCTATTGCGAGTTGATCCCCTGTCAAAAGCACCTCGTTTCAGCAATTAAAATTCAAGAAAATACCGTATTTCAAATTCTGAACACAACAATATCGAAAGATGAAAAATGGAACCCATAATCGAGTATCCTGGTGCAACTTCATGATATTTATTCCATTGGATCTTTGAATAGCTAAGTATCAAATTGTACTGACAGAGAAGGATATGTCAATTTCCCCTACTCCATTACCAGGGAAAGTATTGCCTGGTTAATCGTAATCGTAACTTCTAGTAGACCTTAACTAGGAATAGACCGAGTCATGCATCTGTCACTTACAACTTGCAATACAGTAAAAGACGATAATTACCAAGCGATCCTGCGAGATAACACAAGAAACCTTATGGTTTACAGTAGCAAACATGAGATTTACCTGTTATCATTTTAACATTTACTCCAAGATTTAGTGCCCGTCTTATAGTTTCTGCACTATCATGTCTGGGTGGATCGAACAAGGGCATGAGACCAATGAACTGCCATGGCCCTCCAGGGCTCTCTTTCATTCCTTCTGGGACTTCCTGCACGTAATGATAGCACCTTTAAGCTACAGCAATGGTGTAACAATTCAGTACATCCACTGCATGGCGATTACATCTTCAACGCAAGAAGATCAATTTACCTGGTATGCCACGGCAAGTGACCTTAAACCTCGTTCTGCGAACTTGTCAATCACAGCATGAACCCTTCGCTCTATCTCAGACTTGTTGTGTGCAAGGTTCAGAATCTACATACACATTTCTACTTCATTCAGTATTCCATTTATCAGGGGTGGGCGGGTGGGGAGAAAGAAGGATGTAGACTATACCTGCTCAGGTGCACCTTTACTGACTCTGTGCCATTTTCCTTCACTGTCAATATAAGTCAACGCAGTTCGCTTGTCAGTGGGGTTAAAAGGAAGGAAGTGTATTTCCCGAACACCAGCACGTGCCTGTCCACAGGAATGTATTTAATCAAGCAAACTTGCAACAAACTGGAAACATGAATTTTAAGAGAGTGTGAGAGAGAGTACCTCCTTCGGGTCAGCCAACATTCCAACGATAGCAGCATCAATAGCATCTTGATTTTCCGTCCGAGAGGCTCTTGCTGCCATCAGAACCACAGTATCTGCATCAACTCCTTTGGAAAAAACCTACACAAAAGAGTTAACAGAAGCATGGTTTCAGCATCTGCTAACTGTGACAATGCAATCAAAATCATCAGAAAAGGCAAGACAAGAGACTAACCTCAATGAGATTCTTGTCGACAGTAAGCTTATTCAGTGTCAAAGTTCCGGTTTTATCACTGCAGAGCACATCCATACCAGCCATTTCCTCTATAGCAGTCATTCTCTTTGTAATAGCTCCCTACACACATTATTCCTCATTACATACTGCCAGTTCTGTATAAACAATTAATCAACATACACGTCAGAAGAAAGCAAACCTGCTGTGCCAAACGGTGAGAACCAATGGCCATCGTAACTGAAAGAACAGTTGGCATGGCAATTGGAATTCCTCCAATGAGAAGCACAAGAAGATTATCGATCCCAGGGCGATATTTCCTATGTTGAATAGGGTACATCACAATAATCTCTATAACCATGCCGACCGCAATAGAGCAAATGCAGAAGTTCCCGATTGCAGTCAGAACCTAACAAGGACAATAAAGAAAACAATTAGTATTTCCAATATATATACAGGATCAAGAATCAATATAAAATTACAAGGATTTACAGAACTTGCCTTTTGGAAGTGCCCCACTTGATTGGTAGAATCAACAAGATGTGCAGCTTTGCCAAAGAAGGTGTGGACCCCAGTGGCAATAACAATAGCCTCGATCTCTCCCTGTTTGCAGGTCGAACCAGAGTAGATGCCGTCCCCTGGCCCCTTTGTCACGGGAAGGGACTCTCCGGTCAAAGCAGACTGCCAATCATACCATAATTCGACTAAATAAACGGAATTCGGACTTATCTTGAAAGCTTACTATGGAAGAATACACACCTGATCGATTTTCAGAGGATCGCCATCAAGCAATCGAGCATCAGCAGGAACTATATCTCCTAGTTTGACGCTGATTATGTCACCAGGCACTAATACAGCTGCATCTTCTTCATTCCACCTTCCATCTCTAAGAACCTTTACACGATCACCAATGCTCAGATAAGACCAAATGAAAAAGAAAAGGAAAAAGCTAATCATTCATCAGAAACTCTACAGTAAGATAATGACGAACCTTGGCTTTTGGAGCAAGACGGGCCATGAGAGCAGCTGCTGCATTTCCGGCATTATTCTCCTCGATAAAACTAATTGTCGAGTTTATCACAAGTAAAGTAATGATACCCACAAAGTCCTGCCAATCTGGGGGCTTACCCTGCAAAAAACAAAATCAATAATCAATAACAAAAAAATTACGGACTTAAACAAATTCAGCTAACAAATTGTATCCTTAGGCTTACTCCTCCATTAGCAAGAGCAATTGCCATGATGGCAGCAGCTTCCATGACCCATGAAAGTGGGTTCCACATAAACCCCAAAAACTTGAAGAACTTACTTTCCTGACAATTCAAAAGACAAAGTTTAAAATTTATCCTTGAAAGAATCATAAAAAAATTCAAAATAATAACTCATATGGAGCTAAAGAATATCAACCAAAAGAAGCCAAAAATGGTAAAAAAGAGCTAAAAGAAGGATTAGAACTATTAAAGACATTAAATTCAAAAAGTACATAGGAAGTGGAAGATTCATTCAACAACATCAGTACTGTAACTCATAACAAACAATAGAAATGACAGAGTGTTCAAAACCTTCTTCTCTTCAAGCTTGTTGTATCCAAAAATGGCTAATCTCTCCTGAGCCGCCTCGCTTGTAAGACCCTCTTTGGTGCATCTCAGATTTTCAAACACTTCCTCAATTGGAATGTTCTCCTGCAATCACACACACACACACACACAAAATTTAGACACACACAATCAAGAAAATCCTTAATTTCAGTTGTCAGATCCATTACCAAATCCACAACTTCCTTCAATACAGCATCAAGAACTTCAGTTTTGTCCCCCATCTTCAAAATCTACAACACTTCTGTCCAAATAACACGTTTCAGATCAAACCTTATTCAAGAACCACCATGAACAAAGGCCCTTAATGCAGGGAAAAATTGTGAGGAAAATGAAAGGGCAGCCCAGAAAACAAAAAATTAAAAAATTGAACTTAGAGCAGTTTATAAGTGTGAGGAAAAACAATGAGGCTTACCCACCAACACCAAATCTATAAAGAGAGTGAAAACCGCTGATAAGTGTGGTAGCAGTTACAGTAGAACCTAACCTTTTGTATTTCCCATTATTATTTTTGTTGAAAGAGTTTTTTTATTAAAAAAATAATTACTAATGTACAGCTTTGACATCTTTTTTGTTAGGTACTTGAACCATCAAGCATCAATATTTGTACCTTTCTCAGTTGAATATAGAAAGTATTTGCAGTGAATAAAGATGAATTTTTTTATGTGCTATTTATTGTTTAATTTACTTTTTCTGGTAAAAAGATAGTTTTGGGCTTTAAAGATTGAATCTTTTGTTTTTTTTTCCGGAATCGACGACATTTTGGCAGATAGATAAATGTTGCAGCAAAGCCAAGAACCACAAAACTGCACATGGGCTCTTCGCCCTACTCTTTAGTTTCCTTTCCCAGATATACATGCTGTCCACCTTCTTTTCTTCATTTTAGTTATAAATAGGAAAATATATTAATAATTCATATATATCAAAAATTTCATCGATTAAATTTGGTAGTTATGTGAATACAATTAAATGTATGTCCAAAAGTGATATACTCTGTCAAGAAAAAACAGTTACGAATTAGACTGTCAATTTAGTAGTCGTTTCTTTCTTTGTTCTATCTTTTTCCCTCGTGATTAGGTTGTACTTGATTTTTCTTAGTTTGTTAAAGTTTTTAGTATTTGCAAATTTCTTCTATTTTTTCTTAATTTAAATATATCTCTAACTTCAGATATTAGAAAATATATTATCTTTTTAGCTTTAATTAGTATGATAAAGGTACAATCTTCAAAAAATTATAATTTTTTTTATATGACTTATTCAGCTATATTTAATTTATCTATAAAATTAAAAAAATTAATTTTTATTTTGACAAATAAAATGAGATACTGAAAAATAATTTTGTAAGACAATGGAATATATATTTGTTTGAAAAATATATAATACTAGTCTCTTGTAAAATCATCTCACAAAATGTAGTACAACGAAAGGTATGGCAATTCAATTAAAAATAAAATAAGAAAAGTAGTAGTATTCTTCAAAAAAAGTTATTGCAATTTTTTAACAAAAGCAAATTGTTACTTTTTAAATATAAACTATTACTATTGTTCCATCGCAAAAGCTGCATTCTTTGAGATAGTTTCTCCTTTTTTCTTTTTTTTATTTTTATCATGACTACGTATCTTTATACTCTAGCAAGTTTCCCTATTATATAAGCAAATTATTTTTTCTTTAAAGAAAAGACAAAAAAAAAAAAAAAAAAACCCTTCAAAGGCCCGGCCCGGCCCGGTGGATGTTAATGTGGAGCTCCTAATTATATCTTACTTCCTCCACCTTATAAAAATAGTTTCATGTTCTTTTTTCTAGATTTCTCCCAATGATAATCTCATTTCCATATAAAAGGTGTATTAAATATTATTTTTTCCTAATACATCCCTATTTAATTTCATAAAAAAGTACTATATGCATTTTTACCATCCTTTAATTAACTATATTAGGTAATGAGATTGTAGGTCAATTCGTAGAGCATTTCAATTTATATGATATTTGAACGTAAATTATTTGTAAAAAAAAGGTGAAGTGTTTCTATAAGTCCATCTCAAATCACACACAAAAACTCTATCTTTTTTTTTGGGGGGGGGGGGGGGGGGGGGAATTTTAGAGTTTATCCCTCCAACCACACTCTAAAACAACCCTCTATATTTAGGGGATGAACAGTGTCCCCCAATAAATAAGGGGACACTGTTCATCCACACAAAAATTGTATTTATATATTATATGCTCAAAATACCCCTAAATTCAGTTTTAACTACATAAATATTATATTTGTATTATTATTTGTATTTAATAATTTATCTAATTCAATTAAATTTAATTACGATTTAATCTTGCATATTTAAGTGTGAAATTATTAATAAATTTTAACTAAAATAAATATTGTTGATTTTTTATAGTAAGTAAAATGTAAATAATTATTTATAAATAAAATAAGAAGTAGGTAATTTTATTGTGTAAAATTTAGTGGAATATAGTTGGGTTGAAGATGGTTTACACAAAACTGTAAATTTAGTGGGATAGAGATGGTTACACAGAACTATAAATTTAGTGGGATAGAATTGAATTGGAGATAATGTACACAAAAACTGTATTTTTAGTGCTAAATTCACACTATTAATAGAGGATGGGTTGGAGATGCTCTAAGACGGGGAAGTATCTAACACATTTATCTGATGGTAAGTAACAATCAGAAATTAAGGAGTTACTTCAGAAAAGAGATATATATAGTTATATATGTGTATGTGTGCATTTTATTTAATTAATACTTATATATTTGCAGCATAGAAGCATCATAGCTGAGGTGGCCACAGCAGAAGAAATGAGTCTTTGTTGCTGATGTATATTTTTTCTTAAATCTTACACTCCGCAATCTTTGACTATAGACTGTCACAAATGTCCCACTTATTATATATGATTATGATTATGATTATGATTTTTAATAATTAATTTTTGGTGCTGGAAAAGATGCCAGATTGATGGGAAGCATGGTTAGAGTTTGGTAAGCACCACTTACTTATATATTTTCCTTTCCCAATAATTTGACACTCAACTTCCGTTGGTTCACCTAAACATGGGGAAACCAAAAATTCACAAAAGGACTTTCATGCCTAAATTAAATATCTAACAAATTAATAAACTTTTAATGACATCTATTTTACATATATCACTAACATGTGCTTCTTGTTACATTTTGTTATTTTTTTAAGATATAAATATAAATATTCCTATAAAATTTTATAATACACATAAAAATAAAAAGACAAAGATATATATTTTTTATTTTTTATTTTTAAAGGAAAGCTTCGATAATTTCTTTCCACCACAGATGGAGCTATAGGCTTAATTATATGGACTATTTTTATTCATATTAATATTATCCTCCTGCGATAGCTCAAGTGACAAGAGCATTCATTGTCTAGAAATTTTAAGAAAAATAAATATTACCATCAAACAATACGTTTTATAACATATATATTTGCAAATATATATATATATATATATTTATAACTCAATTTTGAGTTAAACAATATTTTATGTATATCCAAAGTATTTTATCATTTTATAGTAATAGACAAGTAAACACACACATGTAAGGTAGTTATATGCATGGGGATGATAAGAATTAAAATATCTTCGATATTCACCTATATTTTTTCGAAATTCCTCTTTTTTTGTGATCTCGAAACGAAATTCTGATGTAATAAATTTTTGTAAGAATTTCTCCAAAATATCTCCCAAATTTCGATTTGAGCTATCTCTAGGTATAATTTGTTGAAATTTCGTGAAACTTTTTTCGAAATTTCGGTGAATTTCGGTGAAATTTTACGATATTTTCAATTTTTTTTTGTAAATGACTGACCTGATATGCAATTGGTTCTTAATCATTTGAAACTGATATTTCTTCGAAATTTCTCTCAAACTAAAACACTGATATTTTCGTAAAAATAAATATTTTCATCCGAAATGTCACACGGGAGAAAAATTTGTAAAAAAAATTTAGTACTTCTATGTTCATTATTTTAATTGTTATTCATTCTATAATTTAGCTAACATGTCCCATTTAATTGTCATGTTCACATTTTTATGTTTATCTCACGCATAAATAATATCTCAAACCAAAAAAATGTCATCCTCTTCCGTTCTAAATTAATCTATTAGTTCCTCTCTCTCAAAAGACTATCGCTTCAGCTTGTTTTGTAAAAATTAAAATTAATTAAAATAATATATATATATATATCCATAAATAATCCATTTAATATGGAATTGGAAATATTAAGTGGAATAAAAAATATTTAACTAAATAAATTAGGTTGTTTAGGGTAAAATTGGAAGGATATTGTGGTATTTTTGCTAAAACCATGGTTATCAAACTCGCAATTTGAAGTAAAATCGAATCGTAAGATTCTACTACCTATACAAAATAACCATATATATAAATTATTCTAAATATATTTTAATTACAACAAGTTCTGAATAGATTTCTCATATAAAAATACACATATTATATACACAAATAATCAAAAAGAAAAAAAATACAATATAGAGAAATGTTTTAGACATCATGGTTCATATATACATTTAGTAAGGTGTTCCTAAATTAATATTATGAAAATTTTAATTTTAAGAGAAAATTAAAAAATAATCTTAGCGAAATTAAGTACTACATAAAAAATTATATATTTTTTTTGTATTAAACTTAGATTTTAATTTAGATATTGATAGTTAGAAAATAATTCAGCAAAATTGGTTATCTTTGTATATAATTTGCTCTAGAAAAAAAATTAAAATCCCAATTTTAAGTTGGTATAAATTCTTCGTATTATATATATTTTAATTGGTAAAATAGAATAAAACGTAATATGTCATAAAATTGTTAAACTCGTACACAAAATCGTAAAATCGCATGAGCAAACTCGAGAGTTTACTCCGGTTTCATCAGATCTCAATTTTATCACGTGTTAACTCGTTTAGGGAGAAATAACTCGTAAGCTCGTAGGATCGTAAGAGTTAACTCGAGATTTTGACAACATTAGCTAAAACGACACTAATTTGAAACTTTCAATGTTCTTTGAAGTGACACTTATTATGAAACGAGGAGAGTAATTTTTAGTAATTTTTTTGTAGAAATTTAATTCCTTGAAGATTCTATTGCTGATATTTTTTTCAGGGTCAATTACCAAAAGCAACCTGTATTATGAGCCTTTTTCAGTATTGCAACCTAAACTTTTTAGTTTTTCCGATGACAACCTGTATTAATTATTTTTTTTCAATTTGCAACCTCCGGATATATTTCCGGCTATATAGGCCATGTGACTTGCACATGTTCTTTTTTGGATCAATAAGATGGCGACACGTGGCGGCTAATAAAATATTTAAAAAAATATTAATAAATATTTTAAAAATTTCATAAAATTCATTAATAAATCTAGAAAATTAAAAAAAAATCTGAAATTCTTTTAGAAATTCTAAAAATTTATTTAAAATTTAAAAAAAATATTTAAATTTTAAAAAAATTATTTATAATCGAAAAATAAAATAATTTTGTAATTAATTAAAAATTTCAGAAATTTCATTATAAATTCTGAAAAAAAAATATTATTTCTAAAATTAATTTGAAATTCTAAAAATTTATTTAAAATTAAGAAAAATCATTTAAAATCAAAAAAATAATTTTAAAAATAGAAAATAAAAAATAATAAAAAAACCGGAAAAATTAATTCCTAAAATAAATTTTTTTAATTAGCTATCTGATTTTAAATGATTTTTCTTAATTTTAAATAAATTTTTATTATTTTTTATTTTCTGTTTTTAAAATTATTTTTTTGATTTTAAATGATTTTTCTTAATTTTAAATAAATTTTTAGAATTTCAAATTAATTTTAGAAATAATTTTTTTTTTCAGAATTTATAATGAAATTTCTAAAATTTTTAATTAATTACAAAATTATTTTATTTTATTTTTCGATTATAAATAATTTTTTTAAATTTTAAATATTTTTTTTAAATTTTAAATAAATTTTTAGAATTTCTAAAAGAATTTCAGATTTTTTTTTTAATTTTCTAGATTTATTAATGAATTTTCAGAAATTTTTAATTAATTATAAAATTATTTTATTTTATTTTTTCGATTATAAATAATTTTTTTAAATTTTAAATAATTTTTTTAAATTTTAAATAAATTTTTAGAATTTCTAAAAGAATTTCAGATTTTTTTTTTAATTTTCTAGATTTATTAATGAATTTTCAGAAATTTTTAATTAATTACAAAATTATTTTATTTTATTTTTTCGATTATATATAATTTTTTTAAATTTTAAATAATTATTTTAAATTTTAAATAATTTTTTAGAATTTCTAAAAGAATTTCAGATTTTTTTTATTAATTTTCTAGATTTATTAATGAAATTTCTGAAATTTTTAAAATATTTATTAATATTTTTTTAAATATTTTATTAGCCGCCACGTGTCGCCATCTTATTGGTCCAAAAAAGAACATGTGCAAGTCACATGGCCTATATAGCCGGAAATATAGCCGGAGGTTGCAAATTGAAAAAAAATAATTAATACAGGTTGTCATCGGAAAAACTAAAAAGTTTAGGTTGCAAAACTGAAAAAGGCTCATAATACAGATTGTTTTTGGTAATTGACCCTTTTTTTCAAGTCTAATAAAATGTAAATTTTTTAAAATTAATTTAATTAACATATTTTAATTTTTACATTCTAGTTTATTCCATTAACATTAAATTCGGAATCCGTCCCTAATTACATAAATCCCTAGAAGAAATCGTGATAAGAATTTAGGTGACTACCAAAGAAAAAAGAGGGTGGTAGCTAACATAAATACTTTGTCTTCCTGTGTCCATAGTTAGGCAAGCTACACGTATGACTAAGCTTGTCCAATTTCCTACTTTCTTATTTTTCTCGCTTTCTTTTGCAAGTGTTGTAAGATACTAAATTTGAGATTCTTAGAATCTTATTCGTCTTAAAAAAAAAAAAAAAAAAATTAAAATTCACCTCTTCAGATAATTAGACAAAATATGATAATAAAACTAATAATATGATAACCTATCAATTCTGATTAAGATATTTAGGTGAGATCCCAAGGTCTTTTTACAATTCCTTACTTTTGATGGTGTTCTTTATTCAAAATTTAGTATTTCAACATGTTTTGGTGAATAAAAATGTTAAAATTGGTGTCTTTTGGAAGGATCCAATCAGAGTGGATTTACTGTTTGTGTCTAAGCAGTTAATTCATCTTACTTAATAATAAAGGGGAACCCTCTATAAGTAGAAACAACTGATTTTCTCGCCCAAATACTATTACTAAATCAAGAAATATTAATTTATGGTAAAATCTTTTATAATGTGAAAAAAATCTCCTATCATATATTAGCTACATTTAAATGATATTCAGCCAAAATTGGTCATAAACTGCTATAAATTACTCTCATATTTAAAGAAAATCTCCAATCTCATATTAGTCATATTTGCAATGATATTCTCCAATCATATATTAGACATATTTGTAATGATATTATGTCAATAATCACTCAGTCATATTTAGGAAAGGTTTCCAGTCATATAAAAATGACTCGCCATTATCTGTCAAAATCTACTCCCATATTGAAGAAAAATCTTCAATCATTAGTAAATAAGATTTGTAGTGATATTCGACCAAATTCTAACCGTATATGTTGGTGACATTTATTTTGGGAGAGTTCAAATCATACATCTTAATAATTTTTTTTTTTATTATTTTTTTTTTCATTTGTATACGTCCAATTATATAGTACCTATAAATGAAAATGTCAAATTCTATCATTTATTTTGGAAAAGTTCAAATCATGCACAATTACTCGGTCAAAAATTGAGGGAAAAATGACGAACTTTCTATCTATAAACATCCGTCATACTCCTCAACGTCAGGTTTATCAGTCAAACTTTCTTTGTTGCTGACATTTATCAAACGAGTTAATTAAGCAAATCAAGCAAATCAGATGATTATAATATATAACTATCATATTTGAACCGATTATAGTAGATTCTCAAACTATTTAAATAAATTTTACACCCTTTGTGATATTATGTCTTGGTATTTTACAATCTGTGTTTATTAAATAATACACGCATACAGATAAAATAGGATCAAAATTGGATATGTATGTATTCGTTGAAGTCCTCGATGGATATTTTGTTAAGTAGGATCCATATCGACTTGTCCTACTGGAAGTGTGTGTGATATACAACCCGGCGAAGCATGTGAAGTGTATTGTAATAAAAAAAATCTATTTTTATTTATTTAATCTAATAATTTTTGCCTGTTGGTTTTCACTGTTTTCTTATCCATAAATGTAGTTTGTTACTGAAGAGTTCTGCGTAAACTTTTCCAAGGAAGTTCCGACACAATTCAAGTTTGATATGTCTCAGGGTATGTGGCATGATGTTCGAGTTATCCTCCGTGAATTTTTTTTACTACATTGTAGATGGTCGGTCTCATTTTATCGAAGTCTCAAAGATTCGGCAATGTGATCCATCAGATTTAAATATTTTACACCCTCATCATTCCAGGTGTTCATGTTTCATAAGTCTTGAGCGATTACGGATGGTCTAGCTATACATTTTAGTTATTTTAGTTATTTATTAGGGATTATATTTCAATTTTGGTTATTATCTGTGCAGATGGTGGGTTTATGTTCATTTATGTATCCCTAAATAAATTAAATCATAATTCGACTATTTTCTAATTCGCACTTCATCCATTATTAATGTCATGCATGTATGATATGTAAAATATTTCATAACCGTGCATCGCACGGGGGATTTACTAGTGTATGTAATAGTGTTATTGGTTGTACCTTCTTTCCTTTCTTTGTGTATGCTTCTTGCAATAGAAAGGAGAGATTGCTTTTGTGGGATTAGCTTAGGTTAAATGCTCAATCTTCTGATCCTTGGTAACAGGACTAAATCAATTAACGATTGGTTTAGTCAATGTAAATCTTGTAGATTTTGTAAATTCATATTATTATTATCATTCCTTATATATCGCTTGTAATCATACTGATAAATAGTTAATTATTTTCTCACCAAATCAACGGTGAACAATACCAATTCTTTCATGGTATCAAGTCTCTCACCTTAACCCTCTCATTATTTTCTCACGCCTTTCTGCAACTTCTTCTCCCTCCCATGGAATCTTCATCATCTTCCTCCCTCCCTATCAATACTTGCCCACATGTTAACTATTAAATTGACACCTTCAAACTATCTCATCTGGTGCGAACAGATTGCTTCTGTTCTATCAAGTTACGATCTCTTCTCTCACGTTGACGGCACGTCTTCTGCTCCCACTGATACTATCATCACTGACGGGACAACAGTTCCAAACCCTGCTTATGCTTCATGGTTGTCCCTTGATTTAAAAATAAAGAGTCTCATTCTTTCATCTCTCACCGAGGAAGTCATGACGGAGGTCGTTAGCTCTCTTCTTCTCGCGCTGTCTGGTCGGCTCTCGAGGAGGCGTTTAGTCACTCCTCCGTCTCCAGAATAAATCAACTCCGTGGTGAACTCTTCAACCTTCGCTGCAATGATTCTCCGGTTGATGAATATATTCGTAAATTTCGCATGTTATGCGACCAATTGGCTGCTGTTGGTCGACCAGTGGATCCATCAGATAAATGCCACTGGTTTTTGAATGGTCTTGGACCCAAGTTTCTGAGCTTTACCGACACCCGACTCTCCATGTCTCCGATGCCTCCGTTCTGTGATCTCATTAATCAAGCTAAGAACTTTGAGGGATTAACTCGCCATATGAATCCCTCCTCTGCTCCTGTTCCGGTCTTCGCTGCCACTCATCAGCGGTCATCTTCCTCCACAACTCAGTCACGCCACCCGCCTGTCAATTCTGGAAATTCTGGTGGTTATGGGTCCCGGCAGCAGCCGACTGCTCCTTCTCCGTCTCGTCCATTTTCTGGCTCGTCTGGGAATTCTGGTGGTAAAGGTCGCAAACCATACATCCCGAGGTGCCAAATCTGCCGAGGCGAGCATTACGCCGATCGCTGTCCTCAGCGTTATGCTCGCTCAGACGACATCACGGCCAATCTCGCTCATTCTTTTGCTTCTCAATGTGCCATCTCTCCCCACTCAGCGTCGGATTGGTTTCTCGATACGGGAGCATCTGCACACATGAAACCGGACACATCCAACATGGAGTCTCTTACTCCTTATCACGGTAATGATCATGTTGTGGTTGCAAATGGTAATCATGCTTCTATTTCTCATGTTGGTACATGTCAAGTTGCTGAAAATGTTAAACTTTTGGATGTGTTGGTGGTCCCTCATATTACTAAGAATCTCATGTCTATTAGTAAATTAACCTCAGACTATCCTGTTGATGTCTTATTCACTGATCAGTCATTTGTGATTCAGAACCGGCTGACAAAAGCACCTCTGGCTCGGGGCAGACGTAGTTGTGGACTTTACATTTTGGAACAGGGTACTTCGGCGTTGATTGCAGCTTTACACTCTACTTCGTTAAAGGCTTCTTTTGAACTATGGCACCATAGATTAGGCCACGTCCCCTTTTCCATTATTGCTATGTTGAATAAATTAGGCCAATTATCTGTTACTTCTTTGCTTCCATCTCCCCGATTGTGTTCGCCTTGTCAAATGGCCAAAAGCAAACATTTGTCTTTTTCTTTAAATGACAAACGTGCCTCTAATGTTTTGGACTTAATTCATTGCGATTTATGGGGCCCTGCACCTGTTTGCACTAATGATGGTTTTCGCTATTATATGATTTTCGTGGATGATTTTTCTCGTTTCACCTGGCTATATCCTTTGAAAACCAAGTCTGAATTTTATGCTGTTTTGGTTAGCTTTCACAAGTTTGTATGTACCCAATTCTCTCGTTCTGTTAAGGTGTTTCAAAGTGATGGGGGTACTGAGTTTATAAATCAGTCTGTTCGCACTTATTTTCAGTCCAATGGCATTCATCATCGTATTTCGTGTCCGTATACACCTCAGCAGAATGGTAGGGCTGAACGTAAGCACCGGCATATAACTGAAACTGGTCTTTCTCTGATGTTTCATGCTAATATTCCTGCTTGTTTTTGGTTGGATGCATTTTCTACTGCCGTTTATGTTATCAACCGTCTGCCCACTAAGCTGCTTGATAACAAGTCCCCCTTTGAGTTACTTTACAACGTGGCTCCAAACTATGCTAATTTTAAATCCTTTGGACGTCGTGTCTTTCCATATCTTCGTGATTATGCTCCGAACAAGCTTGCCCCTCGTAGCTTACCATGCATATTTTTGGGGTATAACTCCTCTCACAAAGGGTTTCGGTGTTTCGATCCTGCTACATCTCGTTTTTACACAACTCGACATGCTCGATTTGATGAATTGGTATTTCCGTTTTCTAGTTCTACAGGCTACTCTGATATTAACACCTTGGATGTTTCCTCTTTTATGGAGCCGTGTACTGGAAGTTCGCCATCTCCTTCTTCCACCTCACTTCTGCAATCACCAGTACAATCCTACCGACTTTGTCCGGAATCAGTGTTCGACTCAGATACACCTCCACCTCCTCTTCCAGTACCACCTGTTGCTCCATTATAGCTGTCTCCCGAGCAGATTCCTCCACCATCCACTTCGAGTCATCCAATGACCACTCGCTCTAAGTCAGGTATCTTTAAGCCTCATTACTTTGCTGACTTCACTACTACGTCTCTGCTATCTGCTCTTGCACAATCTGATGAACCTAAGGGTTTTCGCTCTGCTATGGAACACCCTCATTGGTTGGCTGCCATGCGTGAAGAGCTTGCTGCCTTAGACAGCAATGATACGTGGGATTTAGTTCCTCGTCCCTCTACTGCAAATATCGTTGGTTCTAAATGGGTATTTAGGACTAAATATCATTCTGATGGGTCCATTGAACGTTATAAGGCTCGTCTAGTTGCTCAGGGGTTCTCTCAGATTCCAGGATTTGATTTTTCTCATACCTTCAGTCCTGTGGTTCGGGCTGCTACAGTTCGAATCATCCTCGCTTTGGCTGTCCGTAATAGTTGGCCTTTACGTCAGTTGGATGTTAAAAATGCCTTTCTACATGGAGTTCTGACTAAGCCAGTGTACATGTCTCAACTGCCTGGTTTCATTGACCCACGATTCCCTAATCATGTTTGTCGCCTCAAAAAAGCTCTTTATGGTCTTCGCCAGGCTCCTCGTGCCTGGTTCACTCGCTTCAGTGATTTCTTACTCCATCTGGGTTTCTCCTGCAGTCGGGCTGATACATCCCTCTTTTATTTTCGTCGTGATGATATTCTAATATACCTTCTTTTGTATGTTGATGACATTATTGTCACAGGGAATAATACCGTTGCTCTACAAAAGCTTGTTAACCGCATTGACCATGAATTTGCTGTGAAAGATTTGGGTCGCTTAAATTACTTTCTTGGCTTAGAAATTAGTCATATCGGAGATGGTCTTTTCCTTAGCCAAGCCAAGTATGCCTCTGAAATTCTCGGTCGTGCTGAACTTTTGGAGTCCAAGCCTGTTGCGACACCTCTTGTTGCCGGTGAATCCCTTGTTAGCACAGGTTCTCCATTTTCCAATCCTACTCTTTATCGATCGTTGGTTGGGGCGTTACAGTATCTCACCATCACGCGTCCTGACTTATCTTATGCGGTAAATCACGTCAGTCAGTTCTTACAGTTTCCCACTGATAATCATTTCCTTGCGGTCAAACGTATTCTGCTTTATGTGAAAGGTACTTTGAATTTTGGTTTATCATTCACAAAGGGTTCGGATTTTTCTCTTACTGGATATTCTGATGCTGATTGGGCTCGATGTGTGGAGACCCGTCGTTCCACCTATGGGTATTCTATATTTTTGGGTGGTAATCTGGTGTCTTGGAGTGCTAAGAAGTAACCAACTGTGGCTAAGTCTAGCTGTGAATCTGAATATCGCGCCTTAGCTCATGCTGCTCAAAAGATGGTTTGGATTATCAATTTGTTACAAGAGCTGACTATATTGCCCATGGGACGTCCTCTGCTGCTCTCTGACAATAAAAGTGCACTCTTTCTTACTCAAAATCCGGTGGCTCACAAACGTGCCAAGCATATTGACTTAGACTATCACTTCATTCGCGAGCTTGTCACTTCCGGTCGCATTGACACACAATTTGTTCCTTCTTCTTTGCAAGTGGCCGATATTTTCACCAAGAGTCTACCTCGGCCACTCTTCGAGCTTTTCCGATCCAAGCTATGTGTTGCCTTACATCCACAGCATCGCTTGAGGGGGGGTAACAGGAGTCAATGTAAATCTTGTAGATTTTGTAAATTGATATTATTGTTATCGTTCCTTATATATCGCTTGTAATCATACTGATAAATAGTGAATTATTTTCTCACCAAATCAACGGTGAACAATACCAATTCTTTCACTTGGGTTGTAAGTGGAGATTTTAACACCATACTTACAACTGAGGAAAAGAAAGGGGGGTGGCATTCTTAAGCTCAAATCTATGGATGATTTTGGTAAAATGATATTGGATTGTGGCTTAGAGGATGCAGGGTACTGTGGATCTGCCTTCACATGGCATGCAAACCATGTGTTTGTTAGATTGGATAGAGCCCTGACATCCTCCAAGTGGATTGACCTTTTTAATAAATTTGAAGTTAAGCATTTATCTAAGAGTCGGATCACTGCCCATTGTTGTTATGTTATAAACTGGCTATGTGATTCTGGACAATGGATGTAGAATAAATTAGAAGAGAAATCGAGTCGTGGCTAACCACTGCTCTTAAGACAAATTACGTCTTGGTTCTCGGAATGACGTAAATTACGTCATTTCTGAAGTAGCACCACTATAAGAAAGGCACCGGCAAACTTAGTATGTTCGTCTGAATTAGAACTCAATATGAAATGCACTGAAATGCAGAGATGCGAAAGAGAGAGTGAAATTTTCAGGAGAGAATTTGTTGTATTTTGTGTGCATGCATGAGACACTATTTATAGGCATGCTGGGGGGGACAACAGTTTAATTGACTTTAATCAGCCTTTATGTTGGCTGTTACGAGCTGAGTAACAGCCCACTTGATTGCACCATAAACTCAGCCATTACTGGTGTTTTAATTGGGTTGTAGGTTTGCATTTGAAAATTCAAACCCATCCTCAAGCCTAACCATTTTGGGCTTCTAAGCCCATCCGGTAAGCGCAACCGTTTT
Organism: Ajuga chamaepitys; assembly: GCA_958295605.1. Lineage (NCBI taxonomy): Eukaryota > Viridiplantae > Streptophyta > Magnoliopsida > Lamiales > Lamiaceae > Ajuga > Ajuga chamaepitys. The sequence continues at coordinate 7,721,107 of OY282500.1, read as the reverse complement.
GGGTTTTCAAAAAGATAAGAGGCAGCCCAAGGCCCACGGACCACGACCGAGGCCTTTCCAAGGACCAAGCCCAAGCCCAAGCCCGGCTCGAGCCCGTGGCATGGCGTGGCCGTGGCCGTGCCGAGCCGCACGCAGACGCGCGCGCGTGTGTGGGCTTCCAATGGGACTCCCTCACAAGCATAATTAATGTACTTACTTAAGGTGCTCTTATATTTACAGTTGTAATCAAGGAGTTCAAGTGCCAATGTGGGATGTGGGATATTAAATGTATTTAATCTCTCATCCTACATTAACACATAATTAAGTGGCTCACTTTATAAATTAATTTCTCACTCACCAAAAGTCGATTTTGAGAAATTCAAAATCTTGCAATTATCTATTGCACACGTAGATTATCATATCAAATTTAATTTCTACAAAATTAAACTTTCCACCACTTAATTATTTAATTAAAGTGACTACTTACTCACTTTAATTATATAATTATCCAACAATCCCCTACATGAGTGAAAATTAATGCATGCATGAAAGCAAATTTCAGTCCAGTCTCTTTTGACCAGCATAACCTAAGGATAGGTAGTTTATGTCTTTAAACCTTCCATAGCAATACACCATCGGATGCACCGACCGCTTGGTAGATGTAAATCCCTGAACCACTCCCCCTTAGTGTACACCTAGTCAACAGTGTTTACACCATACTGATCATAACATACTTGTTCTCACGTTTTTGTCCGTTTCGGTCATGGACACACTTTGGATTCATAAGTGTTTCATCGAAGCGGCCCTTTACTTCACACTTACATAGGTGATTCCTTTATCGAGTATCTTGTACTAATCAATCTTTCTCAAGGTATATCGAAATCATTAAAAGTCATAAAACTTATCCTCACCACCGTTACAGGTCTTTCACACTTGTCTTGTGTTCTAGGGATGGATTTTAAAGACATAGTCTTCCAAGTGTTTCTCTCAAACTTACAAAACTTAGTTTTCCCTTTGAACCAAGTTTGTGGGATCTTCACTCATCATGGTTGGGTATCCGTTTTAATCATTCTCTAATTGGTGGGTTTTACTCCCATTCCCTCTCGCAACTTGTTTAATTGATCTCGGTTTAAACCTTTGGTTAATGGATCCGCTAAGTTATCCTTAGACCTTATATAGTTTATTGAGATAACCCCACTAGAGATTAATTGTCTCACGGTATTATGTCTACGGCCTATGTGCCTGAACTTACCATTATACATGTTATTTAGTGCCCTTCCAATTGTGGCTTGATAGTCACATTAAACCATAACAGCTAGCACTGGCTTACTCCAGCATGGAATATCTTCTAAGAAGTTACGAAGCCATTTAGCTTCTTCACCAGCTTTATCCAAAGCAATGAATTCTGATTCCATGGTGGATCGGATTATACATGTTTGTTTAGTGAATTTCCACGAAACTGCTCTACCCCCAATCGTGAAAACATATTCACTAGTGGGGAACGAGTCCTTTGTATCAGAAATCCAATTTGCATCACTGTACCGTTCAAGTAAAGGAGGATATCTCGTGTAGTGTAGCCCATAATTATGAGTATACTTTAAGTATCTCAAAATCCTTGTTAAAGCTTTCCAATGTTCCTGACTTGGATTGCTCGTGACCCTGCTCATTTTGTTCACCGAACATGCAAGGTCAGGTCTAGTACAATTTGTAATGTACATCAGACTTCCAATTACTTTTGCATATTCTACTTGAGCTACTGGTTCACCCATGTTCTTTTTCAGATAAACATTCAATTCTAATGGTGTCTTAGCAGGTGCATCATCATAAGCGTTGAATTATTTGAGTACTTTCTCTACATAATGAGATCGTGACAGAATAATTCCCTCAGATGTCCTGATAATCTTGATTCCTATAATCACATCAGCCAAGCCTATATCCTTCATGTCGAAGTTTCGTTTCAACATCCGTTTCATATTAATGATAATTTCATGGTTACTTCCCATGATCAACATGTCGTCTACGTATAGACACACTATGACAAATGCTTCCGATGTACCTTTTAGGTACACATACATGTCGCACTCATTGATCTTGAAACCATTTGACGGCATAGTGTTGTCAAATTTCAAGTGCCATTGTTTAGGCGCTTGTTTGAGACCATATAATGACCTTACGAGTCTGCATACCTTTTTCTCTTGTCTTGGTACTACAAACCCTTCAGATTGATTCATATAAATCTCTTCTTCTAACTCTCCGTTCAAGAACGCAGTCTTTACATCCATTTGATGAATCTCAAGATTGTGTATTGCAGCAATCGAGAGAAGCACACGAATAGACGTAATCCTGGTCACAGGAGAGTAGGTATCAAAGAAGTCATCACCTTCTTTCTGTTTGAAGCCTTTGGCTACCAAACGAGCTTTGTACTTATCAATTGAACCATCAGCTTTGTACTTTTTCTTTAGGATCCATTTGCATACTAAAGGCTTACAACCAGGTGGAAGATCAGATAACTCCCACGTGTGATTTTTCATGATGGATTCAATTTCACTGTTAATTGCCTCTTTCCAGAATGGGGCTGTAACAACAAATTTCGTGTATTAAATAAATAAACACAAATAATTACAAAATCAAATTTCTCGGATCAAATGGATTATCTTTACAATTTTGTGGATCCTATCTCTAGTTCTCCTCTGATTCTTCTCTTCGATTGATTGATGTCGGAGTTGACCTTGATTTTTCCCGATTTTGGACTTTAACTTGAGTAACGTTAATTCAAAGGCTTGTGAGCTTGATTTTGAATTAAACAATACTTTTGATTCAATATGCGAAGAACGTCTTCGAAGATCTTGACGAACGACGAAGAACACCTTCGAAGTTTTGACTTGAAACGTCGATCAGAGGGGCTTAGCACCTTGATCTCGGATCAAACGTTGAAAATCTTGAGATTGGCTTTGTAACGCCTTGAAAAAATCTCAAGATTGGCTTCATAATGCCGGATTGTAATACCGGATTGGCTTTGTACCGCCTTAAGCTCAAGATTGGTTTTGTACCACCTTTCTTGAGCTTGTCTTGTTGTTGATTTTCTCGAAGAACGTCGAAGAACTCCGAAGAACGTTGAAATTCCTTTGTACCGGAATTCTTCGCTTGATATTCCTTTGTACCGGAATTCTTCACTTGATTCTTGACTTGTGTTCTTGTGATTTTTGGTGGAGAATGAGGCCCTATTTATAGTTGTAGGATGGGAAAACCCTAACGGGCTTGAGCCTGAATGGAGCGATATGATTGGTCCTCCATAATATCATTATCCATAAGATAATTATTAAATTAATTGTATTTAATTTAATAATTACTGCAACAACTTGACACATGGAGCATTCTGATTGGTCCACCATGACTTGATGTTTATCCTCATCTTCTTGGATAATTACTAAATTATTTTAATTTAATTTAGTAATATCTGCATCATCTTGACACGTGGCGGCTTTCCATTGGTCAATAAATATATAGTAAATCACCAATTAAATTGACTATTTAACTTAGGAATTTTATTTATCCAATTCCTAATATTAAAAATAATCAATAAAAAAATTGATTTTCAGCATATATTTTACTACGTGGCACATTTTAATTGGATACGGAATTTGCGTATCAACAGGGGCGTCTGGACTAGACAAAGTTTCCTTGAGTGACTTTGGTTCATCATCTAGCATATAAATGATAAAGTCAGAACCAAATGACTTTGCAGTCTTTGTTCTTTTGCTACGCCTCGGTTCCTCTTCTTGAAAAGACTGAGAACTACTAGTAGCATCAATATTTCTTTTCAAGTTCGAAGCACTACCTTTCTCGAAGGTAATCTCTTGATTCGAACTTTCTGGCACTCTTTCTCTGCATGGAAAGATATTTTCAAAGAACACGGCGTTCCCTGATTCTATCGTTGTTCCCATAGTCATATCCGGAATTTCAGACTTGTGGATTAAAAAACGATAAGCACTATTGTTGAGTGCGTATCTAAAAAATATACAATAAACTGTTTTAGGGTCAATTCTAACTTGTTTAGGTAATGGTACCTCAACTTTAGCTAAACACCCCACACTTTGAGGTATTTATATGACGGCTTGCGTCCTTCCCATAATTCATAAGACGTTTTATCAATACCCCTAAGTGGTATCTTATTTAAGATATAATTAGCTGTGAGGACAGCTTCTCCCCACGTGTTCTGGGGTAACCCAGAACTAATCAACAAAGCATTCATCATCTCCTTAAGAGTACGATTTTTGCATTCTGCTACGCCATTCGACTGTGGAGAATAAGGAGTCGAAGTTTGATGAATTATGCCACTTGTGGAGCATAACTCTTCAAACGGAGCTACATACCAGATTGTTTTAATCCGAGTACCAAGTTAATTTTCTGCTTCAGCTTTATATTTCTTAAAAGCTTCTATTGCTTCATCTTTACTTTTTAAAAGATAAAGATAGCAATATCTTGTGCAATCATCTATAAAAGTTATGAAAAAAAAAATCCCACCTCTAGTTTGCACAAGCTTTAGATTGCACACATCAGTGTGAATTAGTTTTAGAGGTGTAGTGCTCATTTCTACTGAATGAAAAGGTAACTTTGTCATTTTGGCTTCAACACATACTTCACACTTGTTATGTGATTTTATTTTATTCAGTTTTAGCAAATCTAAATTTACTAATCGTTTTATAGCATTAAGATTTACATGTCATATTCTAGAATGCCATAAAGAGGAACACACAAGCAAGTAAGAAGAAGTTGAAGCTTTTCCATTCATAGTAGTGGTTACATTATTGACTTGGCGTTTAGCCATTACATTGATTTTAAACAAACCATTCACAACAAAACATTTTCCTATGAATACTCCTTGCTTGCTCAGAATAAACTTATCAGCTTCAAAGACCAAGCGGAATCCATGCTTGACCAGTAGCGATCTGGAGACCAAATTTTTCTGGATGTCTGGGACATGCAGCACATCCTTCAGAGTGAGCTCCTTTCCAGAGGTCAACTTTAAGACCACATTGCCCCCTCCAGAGTCGGCCAGTCCGTTTAGGACATAATTACGACACAAGTAATCCCCTTGTGTCCAAGTGTCTAGGGCGATATGTGTTGCAGTATCAGTATCATTTTCAGCTCGAGTAGCTGGAGCTTCTTGTTTCAGAAAAGAAGCAATTCCGAGTGTTGTTAGGTAAAACATCACCTTCTGATGCCATCTCTTGAAGTTGTCACCATAAAATTTCTTCGATTTCTCAACAGTATTTGCTGGAGGAGTCGGTACAGCAGAGGTGGAAGCCATTGTTTAGAAAGAATAATTTGTCTTAAGATTGTTATAAACTGGCTATGTGATCCTGGACAATGGATATAGAATAAAGTAGAAGAGAAATCGAGTCGTGGCTAACCACTGCCCTTAAGAAAAATTACCTCCCGACTAGTGCTCTCGGAATGACATAAGTGCCTCCAAAGGTAAAACAATTACTGGGGGACACAATAGTTTAATTGACTTTAATCAGCCTTTATGTTCGCTATTACGGGCTGAGTAACAGCCCACTTGATTACACCATAAACTTAGCCATTATTGGTTGTTTTAATAGGGATGTTACATATTTGAATTTGAAAATTCAAACCTATCCTCAAGCCCAATAGTTTTGGGCTTCTGAGCCTATCCGGCAAGCCCAGCCGTGTTGGGTTTCCAAAAAGATAAGAGGCAGCCCAAGGCCCAAAGCCACGAGCCGCCGTCGAGGCCTTCCCAAGGACCAAGCCCAAGCCCAAGCCCGACCCGAGCCCGTGGCGTGGTCGTGCCGTGCCGAACCGAGTCAAACGCACGTGCGCGCGTGTGTGGGCTTCCAATGGAACTCCCTCACAAGCATAATTAATATACTAACTTAAGGTGCTCTTATATTTATAGTTGTAATCAAGGAGTCCAAGTTCTAATGTAGGATGTGGGATATTAAATATATTTAATCTTTCATCCCACATTAACACATAATTAAGTGGCTCACTTTATGAATTAATTTACCATTCATCAAAAGTCGGTTTTGAGAAATTCAAAATCCTACGATTATCTACTTCACATGTGGATTAATCATATAATGTTTAATTTTGTAAAAAATTAAACTTTCCACCACTTAATTATTTAATTAAAGTGACTAATTACTCACTTTAATTATATAATTATCCAACATGTTATCCTTGGTTTCTGATAGTGGCCGACATAGGCCCCCCTTTAGGTTTATCAATGCTTGGTTTAAACATCATGATTTTTTTAGAGTGGTTAAGGAGTCTTGAGACTATCCACTGGTTAAAGAGGCATGATTAACTTCCAACAGAAGCTGTTTAGGCTTAAATCTTGTCTAAACTTTGGAATAAAAGTGTTTTTTGAAATATTATGGATAAGGTTAAGGTTGCTGAGGATAATTTGAGTGTGCAAGAAAATTCTTATCTTAATAACCCCAATGACTCTGAACTTTGTCTGCTCAAACAAAGACAATCCGAGCTTATTCATTGCTTGACTTTGGAAAAGTCTTTTTGGAAACAAAAAGCAGCCTGTAAATGGTTGAAGGAGAGAGAAAAACACAGCCTATTCCCATACTTTAGTAAAGAAAAAGAGGTTTAAGAACAGGATTTCTGAAATTAAAGTGAATGAAGCTTTGATAACTGATCCTCATACTATACCCTCTTCTGATTGTAAGTTTTTTGAAAAAATATTTTCTTCTGAGAATTGTAACTTGGATAGCCCTATTTTTAGCACTATCGAACCCCTTATAAACCAAACTGAAGCCTGCAAGCTTATTGCTAGGCCAGAGCTCAGTGAGGTTTCTGAGGTTGTGTTTGATATGGATAAAGATAGTATGACAGATTCGGGTGGATTTTCTGCTCACTTCTTTCAAGTATGCTGGGACATAATGAAGTCTGATCTTTTTGAAGCTGCTAAGGAATTTTTTCTAGGTGTTCCTATGCCCAGAAGCTTTACTTGCACTTCAATTTCCCTTATTCCTAAAAAAGAACACCCTATCAGCTGGCCTGATTTTAGACCAATCAGTCTTTGCAATGTCATTAATAAAATCTTTACTAAAATGGTCAATAATAGGTTGTCTTATCTCCTTTCTACATTAGTGCCTCCTCTCCAAAGTGGATTTGTCCCATCTAGAAACATAGGTGACAATATAATTCTTGCTCAAGAAATGGTGAGTGATCTTAATGTTAAAAACAAAGGGGGTAGAATGATTTTAAAGGTTGATCTACATAAAGCATATGATAGAATTGAGTGGGGGGCCCTTTATAAAGTGCTTGATTTGCTTGACTTTCCCAGTCTGTTTGTGACCTATGTGCGCAATTGTGTTGAAAACTCTTGGTTCTCAATCTTGATTAATGGTGCTTTGAGTGGGTTTTTTAAATCTACTAGAGGCATAAGGCAAGGAGATCCATTATCTCCTAGTATGTTTGCACTGTTTCCCAATTTGCTGACCAATGGTTTGTTGGAATTATATGAGATATACCCTGGTTTAAGGTACTATAAAAAGGGATGCTTATTCCCTCATTATCCTTTGCAGATGACACTGTGATTTTTGCTTCAACTGATGTAGCTTGTTTTAAAAAACTGCTCCATTTTATTACGTGCTTTGAATCTACTTCAGGTCAGAAAATTAATTTTCTAAAAGTTCGTTTATTTTTTGGAAACATACTGTGGGATATAGAAAGAAGAGAGTGTTAGAACTGTCCAATTTTGTAGAGGAAAGCCTCCCCTTTATAAATTTGGGTGTCCCTCTTTATAAAGGCAGAATGAAAAATAGCTTGTTTCAGGAAGTTTTTGAAAAAATAGAAAACAGACTATCTGGTTGGAACAAAATGTTTCTTAGTATATGGGCAGCAGACTTGAGCTCATTTCTAGTATTTTGGCTTATATTCCCTTATACACACCTTAGAGTGGTAGGTTCAACAAAATCTGTTGTGAAGCGCTTTCATAGGCTTTTCAACAGTTTTATGTAGAGATCTAAAGTAGATATAAGGAAAATACATTGGGCTTCTTGGGAGCAAGTGTGTGTTCCTAAGGAAGAGGGTGGTTTGGGAATAAGAAATTTGTTTGATATAAATAATGCATTTTATGTTCAATCATGGTGGAAAATGAGAACTTTTACTGCTCTTTGATGTTAGTTTTTAAAACAAAAGTACTTGAAAAACACTCATCCTTTTAATGCTGATGTTGTTAGAAACCAATCTTATTTCTGGCAAGACTCCTTAAGGTTCAAGAGGCTACTGATAAAAATATTTTTTGGAGGCATGGGTCAGGGGATATATCCTTTTGGTTTGATAATTAGATGTGTGACTCTCCTTCGTGCAAATTTGTGGATATTTTCAATTGCAGTGAGAAAGTGAATGATTTTTGGGAAAATAATTGTTGGAATTTGAACAAACTGAACTGTTTGCTACCTGAGCATATTATTGATAACATTAAAGCTTGTACTATCCATGATAAATCTCCTGACAGACCAGTTTGGAAGCTCACCTCAAATGGTCTCTTCACCTTCGTTTCTGGCTAGAATTCCCTGAGAATGACCAAGCCCTTAATGGTTTGGCATTCAATGATGTGGCCCAAATCCATCCTTAAATCTTATTCGATGTTCATTTGGAGGTTGCTTAATTCATTTGCTCCTTTTGGTAACAACCTCAGGAAAAAAGGATTTAAGCTTGTATCTATTTGTCCTTTATGCTCTTGTGCCTGTGAAGAGACTAAACATACTCTCATACACTGTTCTTATTTATTATCAATCTGGAATCACTTTGCTTCTTTCTTTCAGATTGAGATTCATCCTAACTGTTATGTTCAAAGTTTGCTTGACCGATGGTTTGTTAAGAACCGTAGGAATTATCATATCAGAAGTACACTGCCTTTTCTGATTTTTTGGTACATCTGGTATGCTCGTAATTTAGCCAAATTTCAGCACAAGATCCTGCTTGTTACCCAAATCCAACGAATGGTGGTTGACAAGCTTAGACTATGGCTAATCTACTGCTCATTGGGTTTTGGAGTGGCAGCTAGTTTCTTGCAGCAATTTGACAGATTCCTTTGAGAATCAAAAGAGGGAATACACCGGTTTTAGTAAAATGGATCCCCCCAAATGAGGAATTCTTTAAATTAAACACTGATGGAGTTAGTTAAGGAAATCCTGGACCTGCGGGTTCAGGAGGCTTGATTCGAAACACTGGTAGCAAATTTATAGCTGGTTTCTGGAAATTTTTGCATAATACTGATAACACAACTGCTGAATTGACTGCCATTGTAGAAGGCCTTCTTCTTTGCAGAAAGCTGGGTATAAGAAAATTATGATTTGAAGTGGATGCTCTAGCTGTGATTTTCATGTTGAAAAATGATGTGGTTGTTGGATGGAAGCATCAACAGCTCTTTACTAAATTTGCGAAACTGACAGATGATATGGTATTGCGGAGTTTACACATCCATAGAGAGGAAAACAAGGCAACGGACCACTTGGCAAATAAAGTAATGCTTGAATTTTTTGAAGTTGAGAAATATAACAGTATTAAAGGTTTCATTTCCGTAGATGCTTTGGGGCTGCCCAATTTTATATTTCATTAAGTTTTCCTTTATAATAGCATATTATTGTTGTGCTTGTACATTTCCAGAACTGATGTAATATACAGGTTGGGGATCTGTCTTATCCCCCATCACGTTGATGGTTTGATAAAAAAAAAAAAATATATTTGATGGTGTTCTTTAAATCGAGAGTGCGCTCAAAAGAGAGATGATGAGTTATTAGTAATTGCTTTTGTGGCTTCATGTGATTATCTTTTGTAAGTTTTTGCTAATATTCTTGAATATATTATAGGTTTTATATAAACTTAGTATGATACGCCATAAGTCTTTGACGTGGTGGCTTAAATTAGATATTATTATATGGATTTCAAGAGAAGTTATTACTAATTCCGCTAAAGAAGTTACCTCACTTTCTTGAATAACTTTTAATTGGATTTTTATTATTACAATTATTAATGTAGGAATGATTTTGACATAAACGTCGTTTTGTTCTTTTCCCCCCAAATAAATTGATGCTCAATTATGATGGTTTGAAAGTGACCTAATCTAAACTCCACATAGGAATAGATTAGGCATACGTGCTCACCATTCATTAAAAAAGAAAATTTCTCAGTTATGATCTTTCCACATCAATTGAAAGGCATCGTGGTAGCTTCATTAGAGTGAGCACATATTTCGAAGATAATTTAAATTCGAAGTACTTTTAAAATTTAACAATATAAATTATTCCTGAAATCTGTTTACCCCTATTAAAAATGCACTAAAAATCCTTTCGACTGTTTCAAATGATCCAAATTACATGTCGGACTAGAATCTTAAATTCCAATTAATCCACTTAAAATATTTAGTTAATCCATTTTGCTCTAGTGCAAAACTATCTACAGTAAGAAGTTCAAATTAAATTTGACATTTATTCTCAATCTCTATGTAAAACACATTTATATCCATCTATATTTGCAACCCTACTTCGATGTGCCTCAATTTTGTTGGAGCACTTAATTAAGAACATGTTAATAATTTGCTACTATCATTGGGAATTTTTATTTTTAATTTGTTATATTGTATTTTACTCGTCATACACCACAACTATTCTAAAAATTGAAGATATGTGCAATCATCCAACTATTAGTTTATTTTCTGTAAATTGCACTCCTTCCGTTCCTAAAAAAATCACTTTATACCTGAAATAAGTTGTTCTTAGCAAAAACATCATCTTTCATTCAATATTACGCTTGGATATATCCCAACAAATCTCTTAATTTATTATTACCTAAATTAGTTATTCTTTAATTAGTAAATTAGGAGGAGAGAGAGAGCAACATTATGTGGTAAAGTGTGAATTTTTTAAGAAAAGAAATTAATTTAGAATAATTAATAAAGATAAATCGTATGGGGATATATATATTTATCAACCATATGAGTTCTTATATTTTTCCTCAAAATCTAAAACGACTCCTATTTAGAAACACGAAGAGTAGATTATTCCGATGGTTTCACTGTATAAATATTTTTTTATTAGATGAGGCGATGCATCTTATAATACTAAAAAATTATTTGGGCTTTATATACTCTTCTCTTTGCTTTTCTCAGATTCCAAATCAAAGGTTACCTTGAAATATTAAGCCTTTTCTTAAAAGAAAAATATAATATAAAAATAAAATAATAATAATAATAATATTATAATAGTAAATAAAAAGTTTATTGGCCATGTGAGAGAAAGATTTGAAAAGGTACTGCAGTTGTCATTGAACGATAACATGCATCCTTTGTACTAATGATAATAAACTTTATATAGAAACTAAACTCGCCTGCTACATGTAGTAAAATATACATATATATAAGGAGGTCTCTTGTATATTAATTGCACGAATTTTAAATTCGTATAATTCGAATTACAGATAAAAGAGTATTCGTATTTATGTATAAAAATATTACATGATATGAGCAAAAGTTTCACGACGAAAATATATTAATGTTTATTCTTAAAAATATTACTTGTTTTGAGTAAATGTGTCTATACGCATGAGTACATGAGAATTATGAAATTGTATAGTCAGCATCTATTTGTTTTATCAAAGGGAAAATTATAAATTGATATCTCAACATTTTGTGTTTTTTATATATCTCAACTTATAAAAAATTGTTGTAATTAGCATCTAGGAGAGATCTAAACTACTCACAAGTTGACACGTGTATATTAATCTAACGGTTGAACTTGTGAGAAATATGGATGTTTGGAAGTATCAAAGTGATTTAATGAGTTTGATGCCAAAATTCTAGTTAACTAATCACACACACAAATACACACGCACGTGTATAAATAATTAAATTGCTAAACATCACTGTGTTCATAATAATCATTTATTTTAGGGGAATTTCATAATAATCTTGTTAGATAGTGAACAAATTTTTGGTTGTTTTCTTTTTTAAGAAGAAGAAAAGTGAATGGATCTTATTAATTGATCATTAGTAATTTAATTAATGAATAATGATTAATCATTATTTGTGACGGTGAAGAGTCGATTCCTTCTCTCCATGAATCCGACACTCCACACACATAGACATATATTAGTGATGACTAAGTACTCTGTAGATGTTAAACAAAAACACGCTCTCCCACATATGTTATACTTGATTTTTTATATTTTTTCTATTCAGGAATGTTAAATCATGCGGGTTGAACAGTTATGAGACTATCCTAGTAAGACCTAAACTGATAAAGGTTAACTCGAATCTACACAATAAGAATATGGATTAAAATAGCAATTCGAACTAACTCCGACCGATGCTATAAGCATATTAATACTTGGATATATACTTATATTTGTCTAGGCTCACTAAACATGTTGCTACCATTACTATAAGTTGTTTTTCTTTTATTATATATATAAGCAAAACACAAATTTAATATTCAAATTAAATAACCCATATATTCTTAGTTAATCTCGGCTACAACAAATCTATTCAACATAAGATACGGTCATTAAACAAAATACTTCTAATTCTTTGATTAATGCTTTCGAATTTACTATTAAATATTTCTCTTGAGGTGGCTAAGTCTAGGCCCTATATTTTTTAAACCCTTCGGCTAATAAATTTCTTCCAATTGATCAACCAACTCCAACTTTCTAATTAAATATCATAAATTCAAAATAACAGGATTTCTAATTTTCTTGGTAATAGAAGAGATTTGTATTAATAGAACTAGAGAATACAAATACAAAATGTTAAGCTGGAAATCTAGCCTTAACCTAAACGTGAGGAGAAGAAAAGGACAAAAGAAAAAAAATATTGCAGCACTGTAAATTAGTAAGTACAAAAATTAGATCGCATTGAATAATAATAGCTACTGCAATCGTCATGGATGAACCAACCAAATCAAAGCATTCTCAATATCATGATTGCTTCAATGGTACAAAAGAAGTCATAAAAAGTCAGAAATGCATCAACCAACCCTCCAACGAATCAAAGCACCGTCAACCCCATGACAACTTGCACGGGTGTTGGAAAAACCATATAAATTATCAAACAGAGGAGAATTAAAAAGGTAAAAGTCGCACAAGACGTGAAAGATGTACATGACATATGGAGGTCGCATAAGGTATGAAAGGTGCACAAGTCATGAAACCATAACATGTGTAAAAGCAACACTAAATGCAAGACACAAAACTAAGAAGAAGAAAAAACAAATAAAACAAATTCCACAATTCACAAATTCACTTACCCTAGACAAAGTTACAAATGGGGCGGTATAAATCATTTTCTTTAAAATAAATGATATTATCATACTATTATCATGTACTCTCTTCGTTTTTTTTTAAATGTTCATTTAGACTTGGATAAGCAAATTAAGGAATAGGGGAAATAGACAAATAAATCCTTACTAGATTAAATTAAATATGGTAGATTAGATAATGAGAGATTTTGTAGGGATATTAAAAGGGGGTAGTATTGAAAAAATTGTGTAAAAAAAGCTAAAAGAACATTAAAAAAACAAAACACTAAAGCTAAATGAACATAAAAAAAAACGGAGGGAGTATATTATATTTTACCGGATTATCGTAATAGCAGCCATAATCCCATAAATTTTGGTCTAAACTAAAAAATACGGTACAAATTCATATCCTACTATAAATTATTATCCGTACCTCTATTATGTAGGAGCTTCGATTGTAAAATTTCAAAACCATATTTTATTTGACAGTATCATTACTTTAAGTACATTATAATAGTCTAAAACAAGTAAACATTGAAGATGATAAATCAAATAATTGAAGAAAATAAAATATTAAGATAAGGTTGGGGAACATGGTCCATGTGCAGATGTAGCCCTAAATAAATGAGTGGGGCCCAATGGTATACAGTGTTTTTCCAAAAAGAATATTGTTCCTTTTAAAAGTACATCCGTACCAGACCGTAACACCTCATATTTTCTGAGTCACCTCAACCTTAAAAACAAAATCAGAAAACGAAAATATTCAAAAATCTGTTTTGGTGGATTTAGGTGGGACTCCATTTCTTCATTAACATATTATTACTTAATTATTTCGTTTCGATATGGTATGATTTACTCAATGTGATTTCAGATTAAAACCATTATTAGTTTACTTCAATTAAATCAACAAATTTCAAATAATAATTGGTAAATTCTCTAATAAGTTCGGTTGACACGAATATTACAGATAAAAATCACATTCCATTTTTAGCAGTCTTAAATATAAGGTATGTTTCCGATTGCTTTTGCTTTTAAAAAAGTTATTAAAATTAGAGTTTTATAAAAATCACTTCTTGAAAAAGTAAGTAGTGTTTATAAAAAATATGATTTCCAATAAAAATAAAAATTGGAGTGTTTGCTATAGAATCACTGATGTCTTTTAGAAAATATCATATTATTTACAGAATTGTCATTGAGTGGAGAAAAACATTAAATTTTTACTTTTAGCTTTTACATTGGAAGCACTTCTTTTAAAGCAGAAGTTGGCTTTGCAAACACTACAAAATAACTTTTCTCAAGTTATAAGCTGAAAATCAATTAGAAAAAACAAATGCAAACACCCCTATAGAGTTGTCAAAATTAACTCAACGTGATGGATATGTCCGTCCAATTCAAAAAAATATACTAGGCTGGACTGAATTTTTATTGACCTAAAAAGATATGGCCCGATCTCAGCAGCCTGACGAGCCGGCCAGGCTTAACCCGTTTCGACCCAAAAAACTTGGGCTGACCAACCTTTATTTTTTATATTTTTATCTAATTTTTTTTTTTTTAAATATGAGACTCAACTCTCATTTAACCAGTATCTATTAATTATATAACTTATCTGGGGTGGTTAAATGGTTTTTTTTCTCCAATTACTTTTAGAGGAAAAAGTCCATTTATTTTAGAGTTTTTACTATGTGCAAATAAATGAAATGAGTGAATCCAAAACAATCTAACACATTATGCAATAAACGAGAAAGAAATTGAGTTTTCTATTTTCTCTGTTCCAAGCCATGCCGCAAGTTCATCTTCATCTTCTTTCTCTTTGCACGCCTCCTAAAATTGGTGTATCTACTATCAAGTTTTGTTTTCTCTCTCTTTCTCCTTCCTCCCTCCCTCCCTTCCACCCCAACACCACCCCCTTCCACCCCCCCCCCCCCCCCCCGAGTTTTAATAGTTTCATTTGTATATGATTAATGTGTTGGTATTAAAGGGGCTTCTTTTAGGGGGGAAATGAATAAAATATATTGGACCAAATTGGTCTTATAATTCGATGGTTCAAAGAAGGATTGGACTGAGCTAGCATTTTGGTAGCCAAATTAATTTGGTCCGCTCTAATCTGGACCAATTTTTCATGTTGGCCCGACTGCTGGTCCGACCAAACCATTTTGACAGTCTACCATACAAGAAATGTAAGCTGTGGGATATGGATTCGATAGTTCTTCTTCTTATTTTGGTTAATTGCCAAAAAAAAAAAAAAAACAAATACAAACTTTTACCTATAATTTAATCATATTATTTTAAATTGACAATTTAATAGATATTTTTTTCAAGTCCGATGTACCGTGTGACTTTTTAGATGAAATATTCATGACATAATTTTCGGAGTTCGACACTTGTTACTACTGTGTTTCGAATTTACTTAACTAGACAATTTATTACATATTAAATTTATATATTTAACTCATTGCACTTAAGAATTTGAATTGAGTCTTTTTGGTTAAGTGACGTGACATTTGCTGAAGGAGCTGGCATCGAGTTTTTGGTGCCAAATCATCAAGATCTTATAAAATAATTACAATTGCGCATTTAATGAAAAAAAATAAAAAAGAAATCCATGCATTAAATTCCGCCCAGTTTTGCAAGTAAGGACGGACACGTACATTAATAAAAAAAATGTTTTTTACTTTTTTTTTGTTGACTTTTTTAAAGGTGGAGAGTGAGGGTAGAGATTGTAAGAAAAAATTCTTTTTAAGAATATGCAACACCGAATGGGACGGACCAAAAATGAAAGTGTGCAAAATTGAACGGGACGGAGAAAGTAATTTAAAAATTATATAATTAAACTTGCAAAAAAATATGATAAACCCACGTATTTTAATAAATTAATCTCCTTTTAGCTAGGAAAAGATAAAGCTAGATATGCAATAGGTGAAAATTTGATGCATTAATCTTTCCCCCAATTCCGTTGGCATGCTATTTTTTAAGTAATACTTTATTTATTTTTGATCGTTTGTAGACGGCTTAACAATAAATAATATACCTACAATATCACCTTCAAAACATTATTAGAGCTAACTATCTTTCAGATTCCTTATTAGGGAGGGCATAAGGACACAAAAATTAAATTTTTGGACCATTTTGTGTTTGCAATTGCAAGTGGACTTCGTTATGTCCTCTTCATTATTATTATTATTATTATTATTATTATTATTATTATTATTATTATTTGAGTGATATGAGTATGTACGGTCAAAATCGTTGACCTTTATAAGAAATTGATGAGGTTATGCCACAAGATTACTACGACCTAGATCTATGGATATTTTCTCTATTTTTAATTTAATTGTTATGTGGCTATATAACTTTTTGGTACCATAATTGCGATTTGGGTGAGTGAGAATCGAATTCTTAAACCTTCACTATATAACGTGAGGTAATATCACTGACAATAGTTGCGGACCTAGGATTTCCAAATAATATACACACAACTTTATTGAAGTATTGGGATGATCTGGGCCAATGGGCCCGGTAAACAGGCACCCAAGTGGGTTGCCCTTAGGGTGAGCAAAATTCAATTCGGTTATCGAACCGAATTAATTAGTGAAATCAAAATACGAACCGAATTAAAAAATTTAAACTGAAAATCAAACCATTGTTTCAAAAATCGAACTACTACTGTACCGAATTTATTCTTATGTTCAGTTAGTTCGGTTTTCGATGGAACCGAAATATATTTTCTCAAAATATTTCCATTATTCATTACTGAAAAATAAACCTATATAAATATTTATCCTACATAAAAATGTAAAAGTTATAGGTTTCCAATATATATATATATATATATATATGAATATATTGAAAATAAAATATTATAAATTTCGGTTTGATTCGCTTATTTTGGTAATTTATTTTAAAATTGAACCGAATTGAATTTGACCGAAAATTCTAAATACTAAACCCGAAAATCAAATCATTTTTAAAAATAATCCAAATGATAAATTCAATTTGAATCGGTCGGTTAATTCTGTTTAAACTGAATTTTTTTCACTCCTAGTTGACCTCATGCATTAGTAAGTGGATGGAAATAGGAGGTTATTCAATAACCATATCCCCTGTAAAAAAATATCCACTTATTAATTCCCCTCTATCTTTCCATATACCAGTTAACACTGCTAGACAATACATAAAAGAATCAGAATGCAGAATAGATAGAACAGAGAGAAATCTGATGTAAGAATTTTATTGTGATTGTCCAACCACCGGAGATGGAACTTGGGTCGTGAATAGCGATGGATTTTCCGCTTGTGATTTCTACCTTGACTAGAATAAGGAACATCTATGATTAGACTGTGGCTCAACCTGTATAAGATCCAGGGATCCGTTCAGCTGCAATCAAATTAAGGTATATGGTATTTCCAGCAATGGCATCAGAGCTGTAAATGTTAGAACTTGTTCTTGATTGAGGTTTGATACATGTACATAATGATTTATTCGGGTTATAATGTGCAATGGCTTAGAGTCCCGATTTTACCTACTTAATTTTTCGCATGAAAATGGTATAATCATATACTACATGTTTATAGCTTCAATATGACATTTGAACCATTAGATTCGTTAAGAAATGAATTTTATATGATTTTTCGAAGTTGAGCCTTGCAAATCTAAAAATTCTAGCGAAAATTATTTTTTCAATCTTATTTGGATTCAATTTTCGTCCATCTACTATTTTGTTTTCAGTGTAAAAGTTATATCTTTGGAATTCTTGTTTAAAGTGCTTCCATGGACATATTATGCACATATTTTCGATTTAAATTGCATGAGTGTTTTGTGTTGTGCTGGTTGGATGAAAATTATGTTTTTTCTGGAAAAAAAATCGGAAATTGAATTTGTGCATAATTATTTAAACCTGATTCAAGCATATTTATCGTTAGATTCGATACATGAATATGGATTCTTTAATTGCTCTTTGAATGTGATCCAATTCGATATATTGCATGTGTTAATTGGATTAGAATTGAGAGAGATAACATGCTTAGAAATTTGAAATTGGATCAAAATGAATTCTGGAGATGTTCTTGATGAAGAACATTGTTGTTCTTCTCTCAGAAAATAATTTTTTTTTATTCAAAGACATGCTTAGGAGTGTCGGATCAAAAAATTAATTGCACCAATTGAATTCTGAGTTGTCGAGAATGGGGGGTAATCGAAGCGCCGCTGACCAAAAATGTCGGGAAAGCGGCGCGTGCACTTCACTTCCTGGTCGGTGAGAGAGGGCTTCACCTAGGTCTAAGGTGATACACGTCATTCCCCGCCAGCACATGTAGGTGAATAAGATTGCACCACGTGTGCCACATCAGCGCAGAGTCGCGAGCCTTGTAAGTGGCCACGTCAGACCACATTAGCTTACGTGGGCATATAACATCACAACACGTGTGACATAACAACACCGAGTCAGAAGAATAGGTAACACATCATTCATCCACAAGTGAGGTGAAGGCCTGTGGCAGCCGAATAAACCTGACCGATTTTGCAATGGTAAAAAATGGGTTCATCGCCGGAACGCTGCCGGTTCACAGGCGTCCCAAGACGACCTGCAGCCGCTGAGGTAGTCCCTAACTGTGGTTGGACCACCGCCAGACTGCCATGGACAGTCACTAACCGGTAGCTGAACCACCACCGCACTGTCGCAGACAGTCGATGGTTGAACTGCCACAACGGAGTGCTGGAAGTTTACGGTACTTGAGAGCGTGTGAAGGCTCATGGGGGCACATGTGGCGCGTGGCAACGTGTGCTAAGCACGTGAAAGCACATGTGATGAACGTGAAAATTACCATTTTTCTTGCACTTTTCACGTTCATATTTTGAAGAATTACGTGTAATTATTGTGTTCAGGTGCGATTTTGTGTTTTATTATATTTTCAGGTTTCTTTTCCTTTTTAATATGATTTGATGCGCTTTGGGTGTTTTTGAGTCGTATTTTGAAGGTTAGGAAACTAGGAAGAATTTAGAAGATCGATTGCATCCATTTTCATACTCCGGCCCGCATTCTAAGCCCAAATGGACCTAAATTGGGTCAGGATCAGGCCTGAATTGAAGATCATCAAGACACGAGTAAAAGTCATGAAGGAGTCGGGCCGATAAAATGGATGAAAAGGCCTCAGATTGGAGAAAAAAAAAAAAAGAGGTCGATCGCACATATGCCATGTTCCAGCCTGCAAATCGAGGTCCAAATTTACCCAAATCGGGCCCCAAAAAGAGCTCAAATCAAATTTCGTCAAATCACGAACAAAAGCTGTGAAGAGGTCAGGTCGAGAAAACGAGATAAAGGGCTCCGAAACGGCGACGAAAGACGGAGGTGCAAAGCTGAAAACTGAACCGGACCAACAGCCGGACCACCTACCGGACCGGCCGAACCACCGACTGTCAGTCCAAAATCGACCCAGGCATCACCTGCCGGACCACCTACCGGCCCAGCTGCTGGGCCGGCAGTTCGCGGCCGCATGCCCTGTTTCGTGCAGTTTTTGTATTTCGGCTGTAACTTCTTCGTTCAAGCTCCGATTCAAGTGATTCAAGTTGCCACATGTAGAAGAGACGAAGATCTACAACTTTGTGGTTGAATTCAAAGGCTTACTCTGGACGGATTTTTCTTAGAAATCACGAGAAGGACGAGTCGAGCGCGCACAAGGGGTTCGACTCAACAACTTAAAAGGACCAAATACTCCCTTTTGTTTTTTTTTTTTACACTTTTGCCCTGGCTAGGGCTTATTTTCAGCTGATTTTGAGGGTTGTGGGGGCGGGGGGGGGGGGGGGGGAGAGGGAGGGGATCTATATACATTCCTTTCCCTCTCATTTATAATAATCAAATTATCCTACAACATTTGCCTCCTTTTAAAAGCTTTCTCTACACTATTTTCTCTCTTCTCTTTACATTTTCATATTTTAGCTTAGAAAACTAGGGTTTTTCTTCCTCCTCTTCAAGGAGGAAGCCATATTTGGTGGAGAACTCGAAAGCTAGCCACGAGATTGTGACACCCGTCAAGATTGTCAGAGTATTTCAAGGATTCATTAAATTATTGAGCAGTTTTCTTCCCTTCTCTTTATTTTCAGTTTGTATTATTTTTATTGCTTGCTATTGATGATTCTTGTATATGCCTTGATGATCTGTGAGTTATTTTCGTGTTTTCTGAAGCTCAGGAGTAGCCCAAGCTTCGGGATTGATGATTAGTTGATTGATTATTGGACTGTTGTGGGTTGTAACCTAGGTTAGGATTTGATTGATTTATTACGATTTTCATATGAAATTAGGGCTTGATTATAGGCTGGACTCGGTGGCTTGAGCTTTCAATAATTTAGTTCTATTTTTTATGATTGTGCATTTGAGAAAGGATAATCGGAACCTAGGCTAGGGTTTGCCACCCTTTCGAGGAATTCGATTTTATCTTAAATGAGCTTAGGATTGAATTTATGTGCCTTAGATTGTTAGGGAAAGGGACTTTAATCCGAGAACGTGAATCAATCAAAATCCAATATGTAGGAGGGAGACCTATGGAGGAGAACACCTACCGAAAGGGAAAGTAGAGCCTAGGGGGTCTTGGCTTGGTTTGACGAAATTAGGTTTAGTTGCGTGTGTAGGAACTACAGTCCTACGCCGGTTTGTAGCGTAGGAGACATCGGACTAACCTCTTCTAGTCTTCCGTAGTTGGTAACCCAGGGCCCGAGGTTGAGTTTGTAAATCTCATCCATGTAGGTAGTCTACATCGAACCCCGAATACTTACCTATCTTAGGGGAATACGGCACCTCAACAGTATTCAGGAATTATCACCCAATTATGATATCGATTGGGATGAGAATTCAATCACATAGAGCTCACACTAGTTTCTTATAATCGTCTTCGAATTGTTAATCCCATTTTTACTTGTGTGAAACCGAGCTTCGAAAATATCTCTCCATCGATCGGTTCCCTCCTTGCATTTATTTATTGTTTTATGTTGTTTAGTTTAGTCAAACCTCTCACTTTGCATTTAACCTAACTTGCTCGAACATGCTTAAGCCGATTCTCACGGGAAATCTTCCATGTGAATTCAATATCTTGTATATTACCTCTGTCACAAATCGTACGCTTGCGGTTTGAGAAGGTCATTCCAATCACATCGATTTGGAGCAATTTTCGCGACAAGTTCAATATGGGACGTGCGTGATAGTGCATGAAGGCGTGTGCAGAAGCATGGGGGGCATGTAGAATCGTGACAGCGCTTGTGTTCTTTTGATTATGCATGAGCGTGCATGCCTCACTCGATTTTTGCCTGAAAAATTTCAGCGACATTAATTTTTCACGCCCTATTTTTTGTGATTTTTAATTATTTTTCTGATGGATTCTGAATTATTTAGAAATTCGATTCCTCTTAAGAATTTAATTAAATCCAAAAAATTGGTTGGTGTGTGAGAACAATACAAAATTTTCCTAGAGAAATTAGTATGTGTCACCTTACGTTTGTTAGGATATACAAGATGACTTATGCAATGAATCATGTAGGATTAACTTGTTGTCGATACAACTTGAGTGTGATCAACACAGTAGAATAGTGATGAGAACATGATTGGTAACTTGAGTAGGGGTTATGGGTTGGAATAATCTTTGAATTTTCTCACCCATTATAATTGGAGACTGTATGTTATGATTGAGTTGTGATAATGTGACGGCTGGATATGATGATGATTGGAAACATAGTGAACTTTGGAGGTCATACATTTCGTTAAATTATCATAATGTTAATTCTAAGAACAAAATCTTGTGTTCCTTTAGGAAGCACAAATGTGTGCATTCACCTCCCCTATACTTAGACCTTGACATGAAACATAGTTAGTTAGTTTCTCTTGAGTTAATCATATATGTGGTGATTAGTGGATGACGAAACACTTATGTTTAGGAGGTCATAACAATTAGATATGTACTAGACGTATAGATGGTCTTAAATGACATCAACTTAATCATGTGAACCTTAAGAGGGTGTCAGTGTTCAACTAGAGAAGGAAGCAGAAGTGGTTCTAGTAGTATGGAATTGAAGATGATTCCTCTACCAACAAATTCTTGGATATCAAACTAATTATTTGGTTGTTGATCACTTACATTTAATGTGGAAATATTTTAACTCAAGATATCAGGGTATATCAGAGTGAAAGTTAGATTCTTTATCGTCACCAGTTAAATGTTGATAATCCAAGTCTTCTCGGTGAACAATAAAGTTTAAGTTAGAGTTAGTATATTCCCGTTCAATGGGGGCATCTAAAATTCAATCGTGTGGTTCAGATTTTTGAAGATGCTACTCATCATGGTAATTAGAATTGACTTGAATCTTCAAATCAATGTCAAGTTCCCAATTAAGATGCAATTCTAAACACAAGAGCATGATAAAATGTAAAGTAGAAGAGATTGACAACAGAGTTTAGAAGAACGTCTCCCAATGAAGACAAATTAGTCATTTTGGGAAATTGAAAATATGAGCAAATACAGTTCATTTTGTTTGGCTCAACATCTGTAGCAAAATTAATTGGAATATCACTTAGTCGTGTCAATCCATTGTATATTTCTTAGTTTTTATCATGCCAAAAGGAGTTGACAATGAGTATTACGCATGTTGTAGTATTCATTAAGTGTGGTTGTAGATGCTTGGACACTTTCTTTTAGAGCACTTAATATTTCACAATCAACTTGAATAACTATAAATGCTAAACAACGTCAATCTCATCAAATAGTTCATTTACTTTGGATAAAATGATTTAAGGCAACAAATGTTAGAATTAGAAAATTTGAGAATTTTTTTTTTCTATTTTCATAGGATTATGAGGATAATACATGAATTTATGCCATATTAATGTAGGGATTTTATCACTGCAAATTGGATTTGCAATATGCTAGAGTTGATAATTAGGCTTGAGCAGTTGCAATTTGAAATTGCATGATGACCTAAACTTTTCCTGTTTGTTGTCCTTAAACATCTTGAAATTAGACAATATTAGTTTCAGCTGGAGTTCTTCTAAGATCAAGACTTAAATTGAGACAATGAGAGATTGATTGATTATTGTGAGAAGGCTTTCTATCCTCTCTAAAAATTCATCTCCAACACTAAACCTAGGTGCTGTTGTTGTTGTTGTTGTTTTTTTTTTTTTTTTTTTTTTTTTTTTTTTTTTTTCATCTTCCCTCAAGGGAGGATAGGGGAATATTTCATCTTTAATTTTTGTTTTATTTTTCTCTTTCATTTCTCTTCATGAGAGATTTTCAATTTGTCTTTATGCGAGTTTTCGTCTCCCCTCAATAAGTGGGAGTATTAGTCCTTGAAATAATGAAAGATTCATTATTCGTGGTGTATTTTTTGAAGATTCAGTCATCATTGAGCATTTCACATTGATCTGCTCATTTTTTGGGCTTTCACCATAAGAGTATTAATAAATCCGAATATCAATTTTTTTTGTACGTAATTTTCCAGCACATTAGCTATTTTTCTGATTAACTGAGTTTAGATCTATATAGGTTTAGATCTAGTAGTTTTGTGCTTCATATGTTTCATTGTGTTTTGTTGATTGTTTATTCTTGTCAATCAGTAATGACCGATTCCAACAATTTAATTTTATTTTATTATCTTAAAAAAGAGATTGATTGGTTAATAAATATTAAGAAAATATTGTTGATGGGCATAACGAGAATGTTTCGTGTTGTTGGAGGAAACAAGCAAAGGAAGTGTATATTAGTGCAAATGTGTAGACTAGTTTACATCAGGCGATACATAACGTACCGATTGAGGAGAAATACACACGAGGAGTCATTTTTACGATTTTTTTTCTTCCTATTGGGGTTATGTTTCGCTTATATCATCAATAATAGAAAAATTTTATAGACAATTAGGACAAAACATACTGTTGCGATTACTCTATTCTAATATTTTATGATTCGACGACGTAATAATTGAGAATGTGCCTAATCCTCTGATACATATGAGGATTTCTTACATGAATTGGCCAATGTTATTTCATTCCCTAAAAACTCATAAACATTTTGAGTGTTTTAGAAAACGTGCTACCAAAGAAGAATAAAATAAATAGGGTAAGGAGTACTCTTAGGCTGATTGAAGGTGTGAAAAATCTCATTATCACTCTATATTATAAATGTAATGGGGTTGGATATTATCAAGCAACTATCTATTCTTCACGCACTTTTTTGACAAAATTATGTAGTGAAGAGGGAAGGAGAAGATGTTGCTTAGATAAATGATTAGGTCCATGATGGTGCAAGTCAACTAGTTTATTTCATTGGAAAAGAATGTTGACTGCGATTTATACCTTGGAAAGGGTATTCATTGGAAAATAACATTGATTGTGACTTATATCATGGAAAAGGGTGTTCATTGAATCAACGTAATCATTGAATCAATAACTTATATATCTTGTAAACTTTGGACTTATAGACAATCAGACCTAAGCAAATGAGGGTTTTAAGGGTCAATGAGGATCCTAAGGATCAATAGCTTAGGTGAATGACATTTTCCAATTAATTCTGGAAAGCTAAATCCTAAAAGAGAGGAAATGTATCTTTAAGGGATACTCTGTCAGTCAAGAGATTATGTGTTTAAGGTTGAACTATCGACAAGTTTGTTACTAAAATGAAATCAAAATACCTAATATTTTTGGAAATTTCCTGGTACGGGTTGACATAGAGAAGAACCCTTCATGAAAGTGTCCAATGATGATCTGTATCCAACTGAACTATGGGCAGTTCAAAGGAAATCCTGATACAAGGTTCCAGGAGATGTTCAACTTTCAATTATAACATGATCTATTTGAGTTTTCGCTGGAACAATACTGGGAAATACATGCCTAAATCTATGAGATTGCAAGATATGTTTGATTGTGGATCTCCAAAAATTGAGAGTGAGTGGAAAGCATGAGTTGGAATACGTTGGATAGATGGATGAAAGCAGAGAAACGGTTGTCTAACTATTGTAATTGAAACCATATCCATGAACTGCTTGATATTTTGTTGCACACAAAGAAACTGTGGACAAACGGTTCTCAAAAGGCTGTGAAAATTATTGAGGATTATTGATCTCAAATTGGTTGAAAAGTTACGTTTAGTGTGTGAGAAGTTTCTTTGAAGACATTTGCTATCAATTATGATTTTTAGCACCATTCATCACTAGTTATCCAACCTAGAATTAGATTTGCAAGTTTTGAGGTGGTTGAGAGTGTATTTTTCACTAAAGAACTTAACCAATTAACAAATTGGTATTCCAAAAGAGGTTTATGGTCAAAGGCCGATAAATCAAATTTGTGGCCTAATATAGTGCTCAAATCAATGGTATATGAGATTTTAAGCAAGTAATAATCTCTTGCAACTTCATCACGATGGACCATTAAGATTCGCTACACCACGAGGAAACTTGCAATCTAATAATTTTTGCTAGTAGGGCAATAACTTTGAGTATTCTGATCTGCTGAGAAATGATTTGTCTTACAACTTGAAGTTGAAAGACATGGATCAGGCTACTTATGTGATAAGTAAAGGTTTCAAGGGGCCAGGTAGAGAACTACTCGTGATTGAGTAAGCATTGCTTATAAAAGTCTCAGAATGATTCGATATGAATGCCCATATATCCATTAATACTCTTATTAGCCAGAGACGAAGTTTAAAGTTGTTGAATAAGTCAAGTAACTTATTAAGAGAAGTTTATGATGTCCAGAGTACAATATTTTAGTTTAGGAGCTAGAAATGGCTAAAAGATGTGTGTGCCTTAGTATAGACTATGTCATGGTTCTAGTAATTTGTTAGGATTAGCTCAACCTCACACAAAACAACACACAACTGAGTTTGAATGAAATGCAACCAAGAAATCGGCCAACAACAACCGAACCAAGAACAGGAAAGAAAATGATGATGAACACAGGGCTTTTACGTGGTTCGATCAATGTGATCTACATCCACGGAGGTTCTATACACCTTAATTTACTCCATTAATCAACCAATTTACAAGAATTATCCAGAAATCCAGAAAACCCCAAATCACAGCTTGATTTGAGCAGAAAACCCTAGAGATCTAATTCTCTTGATTGAGTAATGTTTACAGAGGGGAAATTACGTCTACTAGCTCGCAACTACAAGTGTTTACAATGTATATAAATGCTGGAGCTCGAATCAGGGAATTGAGGCAGTTGTAACCAAATTTGACTCAAGTTCCAAAAACTGCTGCAGCGAAAATACTACAACGGTTTCTCATGCAACAGAATAGAAACCGTTGTAATCAGCGGTTATAACTACCATGGACCCGGTTCTCTTTCTAACCTCTTTTATGAATCTGGTTAAACTCCGGTTCTCTGATCCGATTCCTTACACTTCGAACCCGGTTCTGGAATCCTCAAAACCTCTACTTCATACCACAAACACTTGATGATATTGAACTAATATCTACATAATTAAGCATTAATTGAATCCAATTAAAAATGTGGAGTGCACTTGAAAGGATTCTTGGGTCGTCTAAGATGCACTATACCGTTCCCCTACATAGAGAAACTATGATTTGAATGGAATGATAACATAGCAAATAAGGACGGTGACACAAGTCAGGGAGTATCTTCATCAAAGTAACTTTTTCTTGCAAAAGGAAGACATCTCGTGGAGATGCGAGCAGTGAGAGAATGTATTGATCTCCATAGTCAAAGTAAAGCTTGAAACTTTCGCTTCTCCAGTGCAACAATATTTTTTGGTAAAGAAATTGCATAATATTGGAGTGATAAGCAGTTTAGTGGGGGTATCGGCAACTCACAATCTATAGATGAGATATTGCTTATGAGGGACTCAAAATACTAACCAAATAGAATCACAACTTGAATTTAGTTAGGATATTTTCACATAGTGGCAGGTGATTATGATGTATTTATGTACACTTATGAAGAGACGATTCATTTAAAAGTATGTCGGACAAGTTAATAAATGATTGACTCTCTCACACGAGCAGTCGCTTCTAATGTCTGGTGACATGGGAGACGAGACTAGTATAGAATTCATTTAGTGATACAATCCATATCGTCTTACTGCGCTAAGATGAGATCGATGTTTGGTAACATGTAATCGAATTGGACATCCCGTCATCTAATTATGACTCGTTGTATAACCAATGTGAGTTTTCTCGAGTTAGACGTTGACTCAAGGACATCTAAGGAGAAAACACAGGTCAGGTATAGAAAAACATTTAAACAAGATATGTACATTGTGTTCAATAAATGACATTTAAAGGTGGCAAAAATAGCTCAACCCAATTGGCCGGCCCACGTAACCCAAAATATATAGTGGGCTGGGCTAAAAAGTTAGAGGCCCGAAAAATTTGGGCATAATGGCCCGACCTGAATGGGGCTTTATTTTTGGCGGGCTGGCCCGCTGTTTTTTATTTTTTGTTGAATTGATTTAATTAGCCTTTTAGTTTTAAGTTTTAAAGATGCTGCCTGCCGGACAAAAAAAAAATATAAAGAAGACAGAAAAAAAATGTGAGAGCGAGATTTTGAAAATTGAAACCTTTCTAGGCTGCCTCTAGTCCACTTGCGTCGCGCTACCTGCATTCTTTAGTTCTCTCTTAATATCTCTCTCCCTCATCAGACAACACGACAGGCGACAACACCCAAGACCTAGCCTAAAAAATAACTTCAAGGTACATTTTGGGTTGATTTTGGTAAATGGGCACTCAATTTAGCATGCTTAGTTCTTTTTTGTAGTGAATTAGTTGTTGGGTTCTTTGATAAAATTAATATGATGCTTGTGCATCATTTTCTTTTCTTTTTTATTATATTTAACAAACATAGCCTAAACAAATAAATTGAATTTTCGTTCTTGTAGATAATGAACAATCAAATTTTGTGTCCATGGATGTCACTGCTTGCCAATTTGTGGCAAACGATTATACATAATTTTTTGTCTTGGAAAGAAAAACACACAGAAAGTTATATAATTGGAATGAAACTTATTCTTCTACTGATTCTACTCCAACAAATTGTCTGGAATAATCTGGACCAATAAGGTGGGCTCAAATAAAAATAGTTGGCTCTTAAATAAAAACAATAGTAATTTGGCCTTAGAAAATATTTTTTTACTATTATAAAAATGGGTTTTATTAAATAAAGTATAAAATCAGGCTATAATATTTATGAACCTTAGTCTATAATAACCAAACTCTTGATAGTCTATAATAAAGACACATGAAGAGAATTGCTCTTGATGGTACTTTTCTTCATCTGGGGTTAACAATTGTCTTCAATTAATGTGGAATAATATAGTTATTTCTTGTTCAATTGACAAATCCCACAATGCCTTGTTCACACATTGAGCAATTAACTGAAGATATTGAGCAATTGGCATATGTTACATGCTCTTAATTAACAATCAAATGTAATTTTTTTGAATTATCTTCGGTCACACACATGACCTTTTTCGTAATATTCTTAATTGTTTATAGTTCAGTTACATGCTCTTAATGGTAATTGTTTAATTGTCTTCATGTTGGATTAACAATTGTCTTCAGTTATACATCTATCTTTGGTTACAATTGTCTTCATATCAATTTTTAGCATATCAATTTTATATATGTGGAATGATAACATAATTGCCTTCTTATTTTTAGATTAGCAAGAATGGAAGGCATTGAACAAATTTAGCGAGTGTCGATGGAGAATTGAAAATATTCAATGATGACGACAACTTCGAAATGTTTGAATCTCCTCCACTCGCCACCTGCAGTGTTAAGAGTATTGCAGTTACTACTTCTTATATTGTTGGTGCAAATACTATAGATGATGGTATTGATAATGATAAGGGACCCAAGTCTGTAGTGTGGGAATATTTTGAAAAACTTCAGGAGTTAGTAGATGGGGCACAGAAGTCAAAATGCAAGGGTTGTGGTAAACTATATAGTTGTGCATCTACTAGGAGTACAACTTATCCAGAGCCCCATGCTAATACATTTGTTAAACTTCCGATTTACCATAATGTGGGGGACATGCTAGATAACCAAGTTGCATGCACAATGAGATGGACATTTGATAGTAAGGCCTATCGAGATGCACTTGCTAAAAGTATAATTATGCATGATCTTCCATTTAGTTGGAATGCATATGTAAGTGAAAAGGGAAAATTAAAGGGTGAGTTAGCTTTTATTCCTGTTAGATTTTGTTTGACTTCTGATCTATGGACTGCATCTATACAAGGTTATATGACTCTCACAACTCATTATGTTGATACAATTTAAAGTTGAATAGCAAGTTACTTGCATTTGTTGAGTTGGATTGTCAACATAATGGGGCCAAACTAGCAGTAAGGCTTATGTAGTGCTTAAGGAGTGGGGGATAGACTCCATTTTTTTTTCTCTCACCAAGGATAATGCCTATATTAACGATGTCATGCAAAAAAAATTGAAAGAGAGTATTAATTTGCGAAATGGTTTTATATGTAAAGGTGATTTTTTCATGTGAGGTACTGGTCCCAAGTAGTAGAGGTTTAAGGGGGGAGGGGGGAGGGTGAATAAACATCTAACTTGATTTTCTCCTTTTCAAATAATTTGAGCACAAGTTTGCTCCTTACTACAAGAAACTTGTTCTTGCAGCAAATCTAATGCAGTAAGCTTACTTTAGGCAGTAGACACAAAGCAGACTGGGCTTAAGTAACTTATAGTAAGCAATGTTCAAGGGAGTTTTACGTGCAACATAAGATGTCTAAAACGTTTCTTACAGATCTGAGTAGTAGATAAGTAGTATGCATCACCAATAATAAAGACAGTATAAAAATAGACACACTATTTATACTTGTTCGAAGGTGGGGGTAATCCTTCTACATCCACTCTTCTCTCACACAGTGGGAAAATTCAATAAGAAGTTTACACACAATACAACTTAGCTACTCTGTAGTCTAAGTCCAACTTAGCTCCTTATAATTGTTTTTGTCTATCCTCGGAAGGCTACTCTTCTATTGTACACATGTTCCTTGGAACACACGTCAACTTCGAATCTCCGATTCAAACGAAGACTCCCCGTTTCAAAAACCTTTCGCGAGATTGGTTTGATTAAAGTTTTTCTTCAACTTCTGGTAGCTGCCACTAAACTTGATTACAGTTGAGATATGGACAAGCTTCTTGGTTTTAGAAGGATTAGGACTGAAGTAAAGCTAGAGAGCTAGTTTGACTTGAGAGTTGTTGGAGCTTTAGATCTTCACTTGTGTTCTTGCTGCTTGCTATCTTGCTCTTGTATACTTTGCATAAACACTAGTATTATTATCAAAGTATGCTTTGAAGCTTTAAATAAGAATGTTGAGTGCTTGATGCGAAGTAATCTTGAATGCTTGAGTTTCAGTAGCATCTACTTCGTCCTCCATTTCCTTCTATTTATAGAAGTTGAGATTCCTTCTTGTTGAAGAGAGACATAATCACGTTGATATTTAATGCTCCTTGTACGACAAAGAGCCGTTTGTCCTTTCTCGCAAGGAGTTGGTCAGAATGATTGCGGCTTGGTGTCAATGCCCAGTGTTGCTTTTAATTTTTGTCAAGTGGTGTGACACCATGCTATTGGATAGTCACTACAAGGTTTTAACCTTATCTCCGCTGGCTATATATTTGAATTCGAATACCCTTACTTTGACCTTGACTTTGACAATGGACATGACTCCTACTTACTTGTTGGTTGTACCTTCCTTGCTGCAAGTAATGTTGTATGTTGGATGGGCATAAGCAACATGTTGCATGCTCATTGAAGTCTTTGTCCCTTGCTGCGATAGCGAACTTATTTCTTCAAGTAAGCTTGATGATCTTGTTGCTTGCTTGCTGCAACTTCTGCCTAAGTAGAACTAGCCCTATCTATTACAAAGGTTTACAGAATTACTGAGGGCACTAGTTCCTATCTTACAGGAGGTTTTGCAATCATCAAAACTAAACATAAATTTACTAACAATTTTCCCCTTTTTGATGATGTCAAAGTTCTAAGTGAAACGTACTTCTTAAAGTCACAAAATAGCAAACTATTAGAATAGATAATTATTCATCAAAAGGTACTTAAGATGCAACATGCATGATGTAAGATTACGAGTTGTAATCATTTGGCAAGAATTATAGTTGTTTTCATTAGATATTCCTATCTATTACAGTTACAATAATCACGTGCCAACTCAAAAAAATCTTACATCCAGAGTTATAGACAAGAAAAATTTACCCAATAGTAATTCACTGTATGTTCTTCTTCTAGTGACGCTTTGTGGATTGCTGCTTGGCATGCTTTCTACCTCTGTGCCTTGCTCTGTCTTCTTCTTTCAGATCCCTATCCTTCCTAGATATGTCGTGATTAATCTCAGTGTACCTCCACCATTCATTGTACATTTTCTATTCGAAGTTCCTGTATTCAAGCTCCCCCTTAGGAGCGAGTTCTTCCATCAGCCACCATTCATTAGAAGGGGAGATCTTATATCATTCTCACTTC
This sequence comes from Ajuga chamaepitys, assembly GCA_958295605.1. Taxonomy (NCBI): domain Eukaryota; kingdom Viridiplantae; phylum Streptophyta; class Magnoliopsida; order Lamiales; family Lamiaceae; genus Ajuga; species Ajuga chamaepitys. The sequence goes on along the minus strand of OY282500.1, from coordinate 7,689,367 downwards.
AAGCATTTGAGCTCAATCTAGAACAGAAGTACTCATGCGTGTAATTATTTTCCATTATTCTCTTAGCTTGTCTCCATTGGAACCTTCACCATTGTTATACGTGCCTTGACTTAGTAGGTACTCGAAGCATCTGAGAATTTCAGCCATCCTCCAACGATCAATTTCCTTTTTTGTAGGATATCTTTTTGTTGGAATTTGATAAGTACGGAGATCTTCTAGCTGCTCATCTATGCAGTCATGCAACAACCAGTCTTCATACTTAAAGATGATTGATAGATTGGGAGGGGCATCCTGTTTTCTTTCACTTGAGGTAGCAGATTGTTTTCTGTGAACAGGTGGGTCATGAACCATCCCAGTAGTAAGATAGATCTCGTGGAGTTCATCTTCTTCCTTTTCAAGGATATAGCGTACTCTTGCTTCTGAATCCTGCAAAGATCTCTCAAAATCTTGTTATTCGCGAGTTTCCAATTGTTGTACTCTCGATTTGGTTTCATGTTCTTGTCTTCTTTGTGTAGCAATGAATTGCTCTTATTCTTCCCTTTGTTGTTGCTCAGCACGTCTTTCCCTTGTCTTCTCTTCCCCATTTTTGACATCAACAATATTGATCCCAGAATGTGCTTCTAATATGTTTAGGATATTAACCAATATGGTTCTGTCATCGGCTTTCTCTTCCCGCATTAGGGAGAATTCATCCTTCAAGGACTGTAGACCATCATTTTTCTCTTTTGGCCTATCCTTCATGATGGATGCGAGGCCAGTAACTTCAACTTGTCCATTGATGTAGTTGTTAAATTTTTTTACAAGTTTCTCTATCCATTGCCTTTCACTTCGTGCTTCAGTCACAAACTTGAGGTCTCGCATGCTCTTGAGAACCAAGGATACTGCTTTGCAAATAGATCCAAGAGCTTTGAGTATCCCAGAAGCGTCATTGCTCATTTCTCTTCACAGCTGTTGTGCCAAGAACTCAGTTGTTGTCAGTGTATGATCAAATCTTTCTAGCACTTCTTGTATAGCAGCACTAGTTGGCAGATTTAACTCTACATGGGATTGCCTAATTCTCACTAGGGTTTCATTATCACGCTCAAGAGACTTCTCCGCTTGTTTCTTTTGTCTTTTGGTTGTCGCCTGTGCTGTATCAGAAAGGTACCTGAGCCATTTCTGTAAGTGGAATTCTTCAAGAGGTGATGGTTCATTACTACCTCGAATATCCAGGTCTTCATTAAAACTGTTAGTTGGGGTTGCTGGAGTTAGAGCTGGTGGTCTCCTTATCTCTTCCACATGTGATCTTTCAGTTGCAGCTACTTTTGTTGCTCCATGAGATTGTCCAGTAGGCTCACCATCAGTAGTGGCCTTCTCATGTTGCTGTCCGAATGTAGCTAGCTCCAATTCCCCCTCAACTGGTCATGCATGCTGGCCAGTATCTTGAGTAGGTAACTCAGCTTCTACTCCAGCATCTGATTTGCCTTGAGTCTCAACTTCATTTGTAGGGTTTGCATCAGTACAAACTTCATCATCTGACTCCTTTTACAAACCTTGTACAACATCTTTTAGTTGAGCCACTGCATCGTTTGCTGATCTTGTGTCAGTACAGGTAGCATCTGTTTGCTTCATAGCCAAACCTCCTTCTATGGCGTAAGGTGTTGCTTTATGTGCTAAGCTTTCTATATCACACGTTGCACCAGCCTTCTCCTTTGCCATTGCCTCTTCCGCGTCATGTTCCATCTCTATAACGTTTAGTTTCTCTTCTATATATTCTAGAGTAGTTGGCGCTTTATCGCTTAGCCTGATCGAAATATCATTAACGGCTGGATCATTTTCCATTTTCTCGTCCTCCAATAAATAGTCTTCCTCCTCATCTGCGTTGCTCTAGGAATGGGTATCATTGTAATCTAACAACTATTCATCTTCATGTTGTTCAAGTGTCTGTGAGTCCGGAGTATCTTCAAGTATGATTACCTCCGCAGAAGTATGAACTGGATCTTCAGCAGAAGGTGTTGCAACTTCAACAAGGTTACTCGGTGTGTGAATCCGCTCCTCATTTTCTTAAGTTGCCTACTGTTGTGAAGTAGTTTCTACATCTCCTACTACTTCTGAGATCCTACCTTCTGTACTCCCTGGCGCATGTACACTTTGTGCATGAGAGATGGACACTGCCTTGTCTACTGCAATTTCTCCTATAATAGGTTCATCGATGAACCATGAAGTGCTTGATGCCTTTTCTGCTACCACTTCATCAATAACAGATTCATTGGCATTTGCAGCATCTGCCTCAACTACTTGTTCTGCATTTTGGTAGCTTCAGGGGCATTGGTACACGTGTCCCGTGCACGCACTTTAGGGCATATTTAGTGCCATTTTAATGTCAATAATGTGCACAATCACGTGTATTTAGTGCTTTTGTATTCTCATGGGCAAAATAATGTGTTTGTGGTGTTTATGTGTTAAAACAGGTGCAAAAGAATCGTAAAAGAACATCAAACGATCACGGAATTGATGGATCGATCGAGGCAACAAGGGACAGGACTAAGAGATTGATCTCGGCCGAGACAGGGCACAAATCTCGGCCGAGATACCTCTTCAGAGAAATCCTGGAATTTTGAGAACTGAAGATCTCGGCCGAGACGAATATTGCATCTCGGCCGAGATACCTCTCCAGGGAAAAATCAGAGATTCAAGAGATGAAGATCTCGGCCGAGATGAAACCCAATCTCAGTCGAGATAACCTAAACCCTAAAAAGCCCTAAAATCCTCTTTTCACATCTCGGCCGAGATGCAACCCAATCTCGGCCGAGATCACCCCTCGGTTTACAATTTGAAAAAGCCCTTTTTCACATCTCGGCCGAGACACACTTGCATCTCGGCCGAGATTCCTTGCCCTATTTTAAATTCCTGAATGCGATTTTGCCTTAAACTGAAGTAACAACTCTTTCCCTATATATATATATCCTCCCTTTCGAAATTAACCTATCTTGGGCACAAATTTGAAGAACTTTTCAGCCACCATCACTTCCAATGAGGAGAGAAGGGCAAGAAGGAGTCATCCCATCTTCCTCATTGATCAACCTTTGGTTCTATCATTTCATTTTTATGAATTCTTGTATTTCCTTGGATTTACTGATTGTATTAGAAGTAATGGGTGGCTAGCACCCTTAATTCTACCATTGATCATGTTGAACCTCGATTAAAAATGAATATGTGAATATTGACTTTTGGTGTTACCCTTTTTATGCAATTTAAATGTTCTATAATGCTTGTTTGAATTGTCTCATGCCTAGATGCTTGTTTTAGGATTGATCACCCTTGTAGAAGCATTTATTGTATGTTGCTAGAGATTGAAATTCACTTTCCGTGATTGTTGAAGTTTCAATCTCCCTTAGTAGTGAACAATGCTTGATATCATTGGTGGCATTATAGAGTTCGGCCTCTAAACCCGATCAATTCAAGGTTTATGCCTTATTTATCCCGTTGTTTTAGTTCGTGATCATCCAATATTGATTAGTGTGAAAAGAGCTTGTTTGGATCACTAATTGATTTGGATAGGGATAAATCGATAAGCGAACCTTCGATTTATCCACAATTAAGGAACAACACAATTTACAGAAGCGGACCTTGTAGATTGTGGGTAAGGATTTGAAATTGCATTGAATTGGGGCATCAGCAAGAATCCATAGGTAGTCGGATTCAAGGGGATACTAGATCGAGGGTAGATCTCTTTAACATATTCTAAAACCCGAAAATATTTACTTGTTTTCTTTCTTTGATCCTTTGATTAATATAAAATACCAAAAACATCTATTGCATTCTAGATTGGTAGTTAATACTTGGTAGACTTTAGTTGTTAGACTCAATCAAACCCCCCCCCCCCCATCCCCATTTACTTGCTTATGTTTATTGCTTTTATTCCAACCTAAATCACTAATTCCTTGAAATATTTGAATAAACACTACTCATCATTCTCTGTGGGATCGACTCGGACTTACCGCTTTACCTAGTAAAGTCGAGAAAGTTCAGAACTCATTATAAATCATTCTAATTTGGGCAGTGCGAACGTTTCGACGATGCGTCTGCGACACTACCAAATTTTGGCGCCGTTGCCGGGGAACGGTGTGTGTAGTGTTATTTTCTTTTCAATCACCATCTCTAGCATATTAATTATCTATTGTATTGCTTAACTAGTAATTGACACTCACTAGTTTGTGTAATTTTGGTTGTGTTGTGCATGTTCACCCACTCCCAAGGAGACAAAGGGCTTTGGTTTGAACCGAATATCGTTGGGAAAGAAAGAATACTGAGAAGACGAGCTCGATTGCTTGACGAGATCCGGAAGTCTTTTGAAAGCCTCAACATTGAGAGCGGAGAATCTAGTGAACCTGAAGCAATGGCAGCGGAACGAGCACCTGAGAAGACATTGAAAGAACTGGCCAACACAAGGGTCAACCAAGAACCCTTGTGTATTACTTTCCCCGAGATTGGAGCTGATACACAGTTCGAACTGAAGACAGGGGTAGTGAACTTACTACCCTCCCTTCATGGCATGGCTGGGGATGATCCACATAAGCATCTAAAGGAATTTCACGTGGTATGCTCTTCCATGAAACCGGCATGAGTCACCGATGAACATATTAAGCTTCGAGCCTTCCCATTTTATCTCAAAGATTTGGCTCGTGTTGGCTTTACTATCTTCCGGCCAGCTCGGTTACCACATGGGATCAGATGGAATCTCTCTTTTTGGAAAAGTATTTCCCAGCATCAAGGGCCACAAACATTCGAAAGGGGATAAACAGTATCTTGCAGATGCAAGGGGAGACGTTGTATGAGTACTGGAAAAGATTTAATAAGCTCGTGTCGAGTTGTCCTCAACATCAAATAACCGAGCAGCTGCTGATACAATACTTTTATGAGGGCTTGTGTGTAGTGGATAGAAACATGATCGATAGTGCCAGTGGGGGGCATTATTAGACAAAACCCCTACTGAGGCTTGGGATCTTATTTCGAAGATAGCAGTGGATACGCAGCAATTTGGGACTAGAGATAGTGTCAGGTCAAGTCGGGGAACTCAAGGATCCGATATAGAGGACCGGCTGGATCAGTTGACGACCCTTGTGAGATAAATAGCTGCTGGAAGTATGCCTAGCCCTAAACCGTGCAGAGTGTGTCATGTCACAGATCACAATACCGACAATTGCCCAGTTCTAGGAGAGGATATTGAGGCCCATGCAAATTCTTGCCACAATTGGTACGAGATGCCAAGGTCACCTCCGGAAAGAAGGAAAAATTACCTGTATTCGAATAGCTACAATCCGGGATGGCGGAATCATCCGAATTTCAGCTATGGTCCACAGAATCAGAATGTTCAGAAACTGGGAGAACAGAGCCATCAAAATAGGCCTCCTTTCCCAAAGGGAGTTTACCAACAGAAAGCACCGGTCGAGTCAAATCCTTCGGACCCATCCCTTTCAGATATGGTTAAGAGCCTCGCAAATAGCACAATCCAGTTGCAGAAGGACAACAATTCGAGATTCACCAATCTCGAAACTCAAATGAGCCAAATAGCCTCTGTCGTGTCAAGGCTTGAAAACAACCAAGGGGGAAAGTTACCGGCCCAACCAGAAGTGAATCCGAAAAATGTGAGTGCCATTGTTGTTGTGAATGAATAGTTACTTGGAGAGCCTGAAAAGCCCTGGTATACTTCACAGGCAAAGACTGAAGAATTGCATGAACATCCAAGGATAGAAGAGATACCAACTCCACATGTGGCTGAAGTCCAAGTGAAGACACCGAAGTGGAAGATTGCTAAGGAGTTGAGAAGACAAAAGGAGGCATTAGCTGCATGCTTTCCTGCCCACTTACTACCTTTTCCTACCAAGAGATACGCTCCACAGAATGAAACTGAAAATGTCAGTGTGGGAATCTTGAGAAGCGGGAAGGTACTCGAGAAAGGGAAGTTGAGAGGTGAAGAGAGGAGAATCCAAAGTGAAGAGGAAATTGTTGAGAATGAAATCTCGGCCGAGATAGCTCACCTCGTTCAGAAAAGGAAATCCCCTGTCCACATGTCTCAACCGAGATCAAGCAACTCTGAGTGAAGGAAGAAAGCGCTGCACACTTGTCTCGGCCGAGACACAAGGCAATCTCGGCCGAGATTCTCAGGAAGGACAAATCAATTCTGTAACTCCTCCACTTCCATTTCCGAGTCAAATGAAGAGGATTCCAGACATAAATAGAGACAAGGAGACAATGGAGGTATTCAAGAAAGTTGAAATTACTATTCCCTTGGTGGAGGTCGTAAACCAGATTCCTCGATACCCAAAGTTTCTGAAAGACTTGTACACAAACAAAAAGCGGCTACAAGGGAATGAGAAAGTCCTTATGGGAGAAAGTGTTTCAGCAGTTTTCCAGAAAAAGATGCCACAGAAATGCAAGGATCCAAGGATGTTCGTCATCCCGTGTAAAATTGGTAACACTAGAATAGAGAAAGCCATGTTGGATCTAGGGGCATCCATCAATGTGATGCCTCGTTTTATTTCGATAGCTTAAACTTGGGGCCACTGAAGGATACGAGGGTGGTCATCCAATTAGCCGACTGAAGCACCTCGTTCCCGAACGGGGTGATTGAGGACGTGTTAGTTGAGGTGGATAACCTCATATTCCCAGCGGATTTCTATGTTCTGGATATGCATGGAGATTCGTCAAATTCCACTCCAATCTTGCTTAGGAGGTCATTCTTGAATACCTCCCAAACAAAGATTGACATGCGAGAGGGAACTCTTAGCATGGAATTTGATGGCCAAGTGGTTCACTTCAACATCTTTGAATCGATGAAGTATCCCGAAGATTTGCATGTGTGTATTCTATTGATGTTATTGACCCTTTTGTAAAGGTAACGCTTGAGTATTATTGCAGGGACCAAGAGACAAATGAATTGGAGAATGATCTAGAGGAGATAGAGCCCATGGACACCAAGGAAGAGTTGGTGGGGATAGTGGAACAATCACAACCCTCTAAGCCATTCCGGACCAAGTCCATTCCCAAATTCATTTCCCTCCCGGAATCACAAGAAAAAGTTCTACCTTCTACAATCAAGGCACCTGTTCTTGAGCTTAAGGCCCTTCCTTCTCATCTCAAGTATGTGTACCTTAGGGAGGACGAGACATTACCTGTGATCATTTCTTCAAAGTTAACTCACAATCAAGAGCAGGCATTGATTGAGGTTCTCAAGCAGAAAAAGGAGGCAATAGGATGGACTATTGCCGACATCAAGGGAATAAGTCCATCCTTATGCATGCACCGCATACTTCTCGAAAATGATGCGAAGCCAAGTAGAGAACCACAGCGAAGACTCAATCCTCCCATGATGGAGGTAGTCAAGAACGAAGTCATCAAACTATTGGATGTGGGAATCATCTACCCCATATCCGATAGCAGATTTGTGAGCCCGACTCAGGTGGTCCCAAAGAAATTCGGTATAACAGTCATAGAGGGAAAAGATGGGGAGATGATGCCTACACGACTACAGACCGGCTGGCAAGTCTGTATCGACTACAGAAAGCTGAATACTATGACAAGGAAAGACCATTTCCCACTACCCTTCATTGACCAAATGCTAGAGAGATTAGCCAGCCACCCCTTCTATTGCTTCTTGGATGGTTTTTCCGGCTACTTCCAAGTTCCGATTGCTTCAGAGGATTAGGAGAAGACAACCTTCACATGCCCCTTTGGCACATTCGCTTGGAGACGCATGTCATTCGGGCTTTGCAATGCACCTGCCACCTTCAAAGGTGTATGGTAAGTATCGTCTCCGAATTTATTGGGCATTTCATTGAAGTTTTAATGGATGACTTTAGTTTTTATGAAAAATCATTCGAAAATTGCCTTGAGAATCTTATGAAAATCCTTAAAGATGCATTGATAAAAATCTCTTGTTGAACTGGGAAAATGCCATTTCATGGTAGAACAAGGAATTACTAGGACATTTGATTTCTGAGAAAGGCATTGAAGTGGATAAAGCTAAGGTTGAAATAATTGCATCTTTGCCTTACCCCGCAAATTTGCGGGAAGTTCGTTCATTTCTTGGCCATGTATTGTCTTTAACTATTTGGGTTTTCGAATTCTATTTCTACCTCTAATCGTTACAAGGAGTATGTTGTATGCACTAGTAATGGACATGTATTGTTTTGAGCAACATTGAGCAATAATTTTCAGTATTTTATTCTAACTTAGGCTCGCTAAAACGTAACCCTTGATGATTGCTAATCAAATAAATAAAATATATAAAATATCCATCGGCGGACTATTTTAGCCCGATGGCCGAAGGTTCGTTGGGCTGGGTCTAACATATATAGGCCTCATTTATATTTGACCAGACTCAAGAATACACTCTAACGGGTCACCCAAATTGTCAGCTCCAATGACATAAACTTACTTGATGGAAATGATACATTGTAATATGCATTTCATTTCGCGTGTGCTTGTGACCGAAACTGATAATACGAGTCCTTCTTTCTCATTGCGAGAGATCCAGAGGTTTAGCTTACTTCATAGTATGTCCATAAGACTTTCTTCATATATCTTAGTGTTGCTACTTTAGCATGTACTCAATAACCAAGAATTGATTTGGCCATGCGGGACGTGCCTAGGAAAGCAGCTAGATAAAGGACTAGGAGATATAAGGAGAAATGAAGATCATTATTGTCGTCATTGTTTAGAAGATTCACTAGCACCAATTACGTTTAAGATATATAATAGTGAATGCAAAATGAAGTAAAAAATCTGGTATGCTCCTTCAAAGTTAAGGTACGGGGAGACATAGTGATTCTTGGCATTGGGTAATGAGTATGGGGCATAGCGAGTTCGTTGTCCTCAATTTCTTGATGTGGAGTTGTTGTATATATTAACCAGTGTATAACCTTATGCTTTTCAGATACTCGCAGGTCACACAATCCATTTGCCAATATGATATTAATAATGTTGGAAAAGTCACATCATGTTAAGGTTCAGCCCTTATGGGTGAGTGGGGGATGTTGGAATGACCCGGGTCAATGGGCCCGGTCAACGAGCGCCCAAGTGGGCTAACCTAATCCATTAGTAAGTGGATAGACATGGGAGGTTAACCATAACTCTAGTAAACCTTATCCACTTACTATTCCCCTCTATCTCTCTATATACAGGTTCACACTAGATACTATAGAAAAGCATCAAATTACAGAATTCTTTCGTAAATACACATAGAGAGAACAAAGAGGACTCTAACATAAGAACTTTAATATAATCATCCGACCACCGAAGATGTCACTTGGGTCGTGATCATCGGTGGATTTCTGCTTGTGATTTCCACGGACTAGAGTAAGGAACATCGAGGATCAAATCGTTGTTTAACCCGTTGTACACACATAAAATTTGTTCCCAATTAAATATCAACAAGTGTTCAAATCTTTATTTCTTGGTACTCAAGATAAAGTATTGCCAATATGAAAGAAAATTACCAATACTTTGGTAACAAAATCAAATCAAATCATATCTCCCTATTGAAGGAAGAAAATGTCATCAAATCATTAATGACCAATCAAATTGCGTCCTTCTGATAAGAACTCTCATCCTGGTCATCTTCTTTATTCCAAGAGACAAGGCAAAAAATGAAGACACAAGTCAAGAGGTGAAGAAGTTATGAGAACTCCTATAAATTTCTCTCCAGCAATTCAAGGTATTCTTCAACACGTTTTTCAATAAATTCATCAAAAATCGACATTTGATCCGAGATTCAGGAGCTAAGCCCCTTAGATCGGCGTTAATCAAGTTAAGTCCAACATTGTTTTTCGTGGATCTAACGTCATTCAAGACGTTCTTCTCGGAGTTCCCCAATTGATAACATTTAATTCAATATTAAGGCGTTGATCCCTCGAATTAACATTGTTAAGTCAAATATCCAAATCAAGCAACAATCTAAGTGAAGTTCTGCTCCAAATTCCAAAGAAGATCATTTCGGAGATAAGAATCAAAGAAATACTAGATATTGTAGCCCAAATTATTTCTTTGATTCGATATATTTATTTGTGCAATTTTTCTTGTTTATTTTATAGCAGACAAAAAAATTATTGTTACACTCGTATATAATCAGAGATCCATTCTTTTGCAATCAAATCTAGATTCTCGGTATTCCCAAAATAAAGTATTATATAAAAGAAAATGAAACTAAGATTTCGGGAAAATAAGTACAACATAAAAATATATTTCAAACTCTAAAAATTTTTTAAAAAAAAAAAACATTGCACTTTTCAGCATTTTTTTTCTTTTTATATAAGTAGGCCCGTGGAGTATTCATTTTTTGTCTTGAAACTTAGTTTTGTCCTGTGTCATATCGAAGCATTATTGAGTATGCGTACGTTAATTTTGATATATTTAATCTACCCAGTCCCAGAGTATTTGCATTTTTTTAATAATTATGATGTAAAAAAATCAACTAAAACAATGCAATATCAATAAATGAGAAATTCCCTTTTATGACCAGCATTAAGTCTACTGATAGGTCAAGGGTTCAAATTCCACTCTCTCTATCTTCCATTCATAAAAGAAAATTTTTATTTTCGAAATAATCTATTCGGTAATATATACACACATAACTTTTTTTAGGGAGAAGAGTATGCACTTGCACACTTCCTCCCGATATAGGTCCACTAAGGAGTAAGGATTGACCTACCAAAACTTAGATTTTTTACAATTCAGCAGTAGGCATGTACTCTCTCTCTCTACCATATATATGTTGCTTGTCTTTTTTACAAGGATTGTGCCCATATTTAATATTATAATATATAATTCAATATACTATTTAATGTTGATATGAATATGTGTATATTAGTAAGTGAGGTAGATGAGTACTTACTATACATAGAAATTGAATTGTATATTTAAGACGGATGAAGTATGAATTTTATGAGCACCCAAAATATCTATAATTTGGTCATGTGTAGGAAACCTACATCAAACTTCAAACTTCAAACTAATGAAAGCTAAACAAAGTTGCATGTTTAGGTCACCTGTATATGTTGCTCTCTTTCTTAACTACCTACGAGAATTGGTCCGACTTTCAGTGGCAATAATGGAATTTTAAAAACATTTTTTTTTCTGAAGAAGAGTAACGTTGAATAGTTAAAATTAGTAAAGTTTCAATAATACCCTTAGTGACTAATAATTTTGAGTCAGATATGGTTGTTATTTTCTAAACAGAATAAAAGTTATAAGGCGTAAAAATAAAAATGAGGACTTATAACTAGTTGTATATCATGATTTGTCAACCAAATCTATTTAATTTGCACACTTGCTCCGGACTCTGGTACACATACTTAAGAAAAAATTATTCTATACTTTTTAATTGATTTCTTCAAAGGTGAAGATTGAGGGTGGAGATTTTAAGGGTGTAAATTGTAAAATTTCTTTCTATTTTGAGGGTGTGCAAAATAGAATGGGACGACCGAAAAAGGAAAGTGTGCAAACTAGGGTGGGACGAAGGGAATAGATTATACTGCCTTTGTCTATAAGCAGAGTCATGTTTAAAAAGACTTATTCTAGAATAAAAGTCATGTTTTAAATGTTAGTGTCTCATTTTTTCAGTCTAACTAAAAGTATTAAATTTTTAACTTCACAAATTATTTACATATATGACTAAATATTACAAATTAAAAATAAAATAAATCATGTAAGTGAGAATTAATATTTTTAAGGATTCTACCTTTAAATTGGACAAAAATAAAATGTTAATATTTTTAGATAGAACTCCTTATAAGACGGAGGAGTAAAATGTAACTATTTATACTTAAAGGTATAATTTGGGTAAAAATATAATGGTTAAAAGATATCCCAAATTATGCTTAAATTTAATATCTATTTTGGGTAAAATATTATAATACCTTAACCCAAAATATGTGATACCTTTAAACATAAATCGTAATCCATCATAAACAGCATCATACAACTGGTACACATGAGACTTTGTCATTATTAAACAAGACTCCTCTGTTGGCTAGATTAACTATTAGGGTCTGTTTGCTTAAGACTGAGGAGTGTTGGGCCAAATCTGACTGGGGGAGTTAATGAGTATGCTTTATTGGGATTCGATCATCTAAATTTAGTGAGCTCAATCTTAAGCAAACAAACCCTTAGTTTATAATAGAAGAAAAAAAAATTTAAATGTACAGTAAGAAGTTGCAAGTGGCATCCGTCGCATTATTGCGTGATGAGCGAAGCTTAATTTGTTCAACTCCTAAACCATACGATTGGTACGAAGAAAAGGGGTGAGAATGAAATGATCTCTCACTTAATTGTTCTCATTTTTTTTATTGGTATAAATTTATGATGAGAATAAGTATTCCCAAAGAAATTTCTACTCCATTCTTCATGGGATTAGCCATTCCTCCAACCCCATATGATATTAACGATTCCTAACAACTAAAATTAAATTAATTATTATTATTATTATCTGATTAATTAGTTTTTATTATTATTATTTATTATCAATAATCAAAAATTATTTTTAATTATTCTTAATTATTCATTATTAATTAATTTATTGATTGACGATAATGATGTTCTTATTCTTGTGGTGGTTGTGTTGTTATTACTTATTAATTAACTAATTACTATTAGTCGATATTATTTCTAATTTAATTATTAATAACATATTTTATAATTTATAATAACTTAATAATAATAATAATTACTACTACTATTATTATTATTATTATTATTATTATTATTATTATTATTATTATTATTATTATTGTTGTTATTATTATTATTACTACTACTACTACGATTATCATGATTATCATACCGTTATCATCCATTGATAACTAATTAAATTATTAAATCGGCTACAGTTATCGATGATGATGATGATGATGATGATGATGATGATGATATGTTATTAATATTACTATCTTGATATTTTATTTAGATAAAATATTTCATTTCTCATCATTCCTTGAGCATGTTAATGGAATGCTTATAATTATTTCATTCATTTCCCATTTTCATTCTATTTCATTTCTTTTCTAGAGAGTCTATGGCTATGTCTGGTTGGGGCTGGGGTGGCTGGGCTGGGAGAAGTGGATGAAGTTAGTGGCTGGGGGTGTTAGAGAGTGATGTTTGGTTGGGTGGATGGGGTTGTGATTGGAGTGTCGGATTTAATTATTAAATGTAAAAATGTGATGTGATATGTGTAAGAGGTAGTTCTTAATGATTGGAGAATGATTAAAATAATATTAAGATTTGTGATTGATTGATTTTGTGTGTAATTATTGATAGGTAGCTTGGCCAAACCAGCTCAAATAAACATTATAAGGGGTTGGCCCAACCTATGAGAGGTTGGGCCAACCCCAAGCAAACATGGCCTATATTTCATTCCTAAATTTAATTTAATTCACACGTTATTTCATTCATTCATACTAATCATGCCTTATAATTTTTATGAGTGAGTAATCTTTGGATAATCAACTCTTTTATTTAATTATCATTGTTCAATATTTTATTTTTTGTGTGAAAACCCATTCAATTTCTTTTTTTCTTTCATTGATGTGTTATATTATTATTTATTTGGTGGAAAAATCTTTCTCAAATCACTCTTTATTCTACTTCTATCCCCGTATTATTCATGGGTACTACACTAATTTATACAAAACATAATTGAAATTAATTATGTACTATTTGACAAATTAATAGTGGCAAGACAGAAAACATTCTTTTGAAAAGAAAAACATATGAGATCCTAATCAGGCCTCACCTTCACTTTCACTTTCAATCAACAGTTTTTATCTGGGTTCTTTTGAAATTCTCCATGAAAGATTGAAAATCAGACTCTAAACTGACATACATTTATCAGAAATTCATGATAGTACACACAAATCATAAATAAAAATAATATAAAAAAGTTTCTTCACCTAATACACATTTGATTTCTGGTGCATTTATCAGGTATGACATAAAGCGAAAAAACACTAAAAAAATGCATAACTAACAAAGCGGATCATGTTTCTATTAACTGAATGATCCCCTCCAATCGAATTAATTAGTTCAGCAACAAGATTATCAACCATTCATGCTGATGAACGTAGCTAGATCTAATCTACAAAACACAAGTATAATTAAATCGCTTGTCAGCGATAAATAATGTCACTAGAGATAAATGATAATGCCCACACAAATACGAGCATCGTATCAGGTATCAGCTTCCTTCCACAAGAGAGTCCCTTTTTTATAAAATGTAATTCAGATACCTCAAATAGCACGCGTTTTTCATATATATACACTGTATGCTGCATCACCTGCTGCCCGTACTAGTAGTGTAGCTTCCAATATTCAGGAAATGTTTATCATGAATTTCCTCCCAAGACCCTCCGCAGTTCATGTTTTTGGGCTTCGGTGAGTCTCTCGGGGTATCTCACATCAATTTGGATCCTGAGAGTACCCTTTCTCCGAGGGTTCTTGGAAACGGGCATTCCTTCATTAGGGACAGAAACCTCATGTCCAGGTTTCACAATCTCAGTCAAAGGGACTGTCAAATTTCTGCCGTCGAGTGTGGTAAGCTCGAAAGTCTTTCCGGTTAAGGATTCGAGGAGTGTTATCTCCTGCTTCACCACCAAATCACTCCCTTCTCTAATGTAAACTGGATGAGGTTTTTCATCTACCACAAAAATGAGGTCTGCAGGAATTACACCGGGTTCTTCGTTGCCTTTCTCTGGGAAAGTTATTTTTGTGCCCTTCTTCCAACCAGGTTTTATGTCAATAGTTAGAATCTCATCCAACACACGGACCCTTCTGCACGATAAAGAAGCACAAACCAAGCTAAACTGATAGTGGATCACATTCGTGAAAAAAAATATATCAAAGAAAAATCGTCCAACAGGAACATGTTATTGAGAACAAGATCAGTGAATTTAGGCACAAGATGCCCAAGTGATTGTTATGTGATCTTTAGAACATCCACAGCAAAATATGTCATGTCTATTAAAGCTGATTAGTTTGGACTATAGAAGTTCAGGAATACACAATCTTCAGAGTATGCCAAGAAAGAAATTAATTGAAAATTAAAAATGATGTGTCTCCTACTAAATATCAATATAAATTTGTATTTTACTGTGACACTGGCACAAAAGATCCAACAACATATCACCCTTGGAACTTCCTACTGAAATAGACACTAGATGTGTGACAAGGCCACCATCAACAAAGTCATAAGTGCCATGATAATAAGACAGAAAGGAAGTTATAAGAAATAACACAGTTTCTTCAGATAGATATTCCAGGGAACATCATAGCTAAGACAGGTATGAAGTCTTCCCTGAATCAAAAACCAAGGCAGAAACCACATCTCATGGACGTGTTTTCTGCACACGTTAAGGCACTTATGAGTTGCAACAATGACAAGACCAATTCCTCCTAAAACACCGTTTCAACTTGCAAGTCTAACTTTAATAGATTTCAGCAACGAAAACGGTTCTTTAGCCAACAATGGATTGCAGAAATATTCGGTGTGCAATTGTGACTCTCTCTAACTTCAAGTGTGTAATATATGTCCAATAGTAACTCCCAACTACTTGGCATAAGCTTAAAGGGCAGGACTCCACAGAAATCCAAGCAATCAATCGGTACTACCAGTCCCACCCGCGTGACAAACAGCTTCATATTTTAGCAATGGAGAAGCAAGAAATCGAAATAGTAGTTCTTTATTTTAAGAGCTACACTATATAACTATCAACATAATTCAAATGGCCTTCTACATTTTTTAACGTGACTCATATCATATCCAACAACTGGGATTTACTTAAGATACAAGGAATGCAAGACATAATACGTTGTATGCTTACTGATCATTATACAAAACTTTCACCTCCTACGATTAACAATTTGCGTAACTTAGCTTTCAGTTTCCAATCACAGATTATATTGTACCCAGCAAAAGAAAAGTTTCAACAAAGTGTCACAATTATGCAGAATAACAGCAGAGTTATCCCATATTGGATTATTTACTCTATAAGCAGCACATCACCAGAGCACAATGGTAACAAAAATAAAATGTCCACTGCTTCACACCCCATACGCATCCAAAAAACACAAACTTTACCAAACATAAACTCTATAAGGTTTTCAATCTCTTCTAAACCAAAAATGAGTTTATATATGAAACTGGGAAATTTCTTATTTGCATGCAGGCTGAAAACCATATATTACCACACTGAAGAAATGTCCATATTCCATATCTTAGAAGCTACTAGTTGGTTTTTAAGGCAAACATCAGTACATGTATTGCAGCATCAGGAACTTGCAAAGTTGTTAAACTCGCGATTCTAACTTGGATAGATGGATGGTCTACAGAATCAGATCGTAGGATCGTAAGATTCACAAACTATGCAAATATAAATCTGTATTTATGTATATATATACATCTCAAATATGCTTATATATATTGAAAATTGCATTCAGATGGGGAAATGATAATTGGCAATGAAGATTTTGATTCCATTATTGTGTCTTGCCTAAAATCTCTCCACAAATGTTATTTTGTTTTTCCTCTCAAAGTAGAATGAGTTTTAAAAATGATGTTTAGGCAAAACAATATATTCATGCTTACTAATTGGGGTTTTAATTTATAAAAGTAATTTTTGGAATTTTAAAGATTGTATCTGTCCTACCTGTGATTCTACCGATTCGACTCGCAATTCTACAGTGGTTCCATCAATACTCGATCTAGTATACGAGTTGAATCGTTGAAGCATGAACGACTCGTTAAATCGTACAATCCAGATCGCGATTTTGACAACATTGAACATTTAAGACTCTGTAACTTCAAAGGATAAAAGTACTTAATTCAAACAAAGCACATTAAGTAGTGTAGGAGTCCTAATTATTTGTGACAGAGGATCCTATAATATGATGTACATGAGTATAAGCAGAAAATATCTCCAGCTTCCAATAAAGCACCACCTTGACGTGACAATCAAACCTAAAAACTATTATATATGACAGGTCCCTCATGATTAAGCAAAGAAAAAACTAAACATGCTATTTATGATGGAGAATCTAGTTCCTGAGGGTTAAGACGAGTAAAAACATTATTAGAATTTAAGCTATTCAGGTGTCCGATGGATAGCAAGCAAGTATTCTAGTGACCTTGGTTCAAGTACAAGGGCTAATCAACATTCAATCATGAGATATGGTGATAATTTATTCTGCTCCAGATGAATGCATGTGAAAAACATGCATTAAAGCAAACGAATGAAAGATACATATAGCTATAAGTGAAACTAGTTCAATAATGAATCAAATTCACTCATAACCTTATCCGATAGGTAAATTCATTTGATCTACAAAGACAAAATTATTCATGCAATATCAGTAACAAATTTATTCTAATAGATCCTTGATGACATATTTTGCTTTGACCACCGCTGGTCAGTGCTAAAACGAATGATTCCACAGCCATAGCCTTACATATATGGTGGATCATAATAGGCATCAGTAATAATCGTTGCTTGTACATTTTGCCACCACAAATACATGACAGAAATTAAAGAAAGATGAAAGAGAAGAGCCAAATACTCTCAAAATTTAAATAAACTACATAATTCCACTTAATGTAGAAAAGGAAATGACTAATAATAATAATAACGCCTGATTGTTCAATAACTAAAGATTTAGTTCAAAATTTACAAAGGTTGAGTCTATTAGCATCCCCAAATTACAAAAATTACACCCCATAAAAAGTTGATCCTTTTAGAGTGTTGTGTCAAATTGGCATAACATTTTTAAATCGAGAAAATGAGGTTTCGGTCATACCAACCGGGCACCTCAAAACATGCTTGGCTAATTTGTGATCAAGCACATTTATATTCGTTCTGCCAAAGTGATTGAAAACTTTTTTTTGGTTGCATT
The DNA here is from genome assembly GCA_958295605.1 of Ajuga chamaepitys. Taxonomy (NCBI): domain Eukaryota; kingdom Viridiplantae; phylum Streptophyta; class Magnoliopsida; order Lamiales; family Lamiaceae; genus Ajuga; species Ajuga chamaepitys. The sequence goes on along the minus strand of OY282500.1, from coordinate 7,671,451 downwards.
TAGAGGAACTCAGGTGTTAATAGCCAACCCCTCTAAAAAAATCATATAAGACGTGTCACAAATATGTAGGGGTATTACAAGTGGCAATGACTAGAATCTGACCATGTGAATAACAAGAAATATCCATGGCATCCATCCCAAATTTATCACACAATCATATATTTCACTGAACAAATGTAGAATGAATGTACTCCAAAAAGCAACAGCTCAGTCACACCCCAAACCAGAATCTCCGGACAAAACAGTAAACAAGAAAACAATGACCATGTATAATGCACAGTGGAGAGGAGAGAAATAGAAATATTAGAGATGAATAAGGTTAAAAAAAGAAAGAAAAACACATACCCATTAGAATCAAGAACATTTCTAGAGATCTTCATCTTCCGGGTGGAACCAGTATACAATTCCTCCAAGCTACACATGAGCACATTCTCCAACGGCGCGGCCTTCCTCAATCCTCCCCCACCTGAATTCTCCCTACCTCCGCCATTCGTTGACGTACTCCTGAAAAACCCATCTCTCCTAGGCCCACTATTACTACTACTACTGCTAGCACCACCAGTATTCCCATTACTATTCTCCCCAAAGATCTCAGCATAGATGTCATCAGCATTCCTCGGATTAAACCTAAAATTAGGGTTTGGATGCTGCGGATTATTGTAGTAAAACCCCTGATTCCTGGAGCTACGCGGAGGAGGGGGAAATTGACCCGATTTAAGACCCTCCTCACCGTAAAGGTCGTAGATCTGGCGCTTCTGCGGGTCGCTTAAAACATCGTAGGCTTCGGAAATCTGCTTGAATTTGGCCTCCGCTTCCTGCTTATTCATATTCTTGTCGGGATGCCAAATCATCGCCAAGCGGCGGTAGGCTCTCTTCAAGTCTTCAACGCTGGCGCTACGATTCACTTTGAGGATATTGTAGTAATCCACCCCCATATTTGGGATGAAACGCTTGTTTTCCCCCTTGTGTTTTTCCTTTTACAGTGTGATCGTAGATGAATAGGTAAGTTTCGGGGACAATGCGACGAACAGAGATAAGTGTGTGCGGCGCGTCGAGGCTGAGGGTGGCCGGATTGGAGGAAGAAGCAGAGGGAGAGTCGTCTGTGGCTCCGAATATGGTTAGAGTTTTGATTTGATGACGAGAGAGAAAGGAAGGTGACGAGGTGCGAGGATTTGGAAGGGTGGGGTATCTGCAGGATTTAGTGGGGGCCATACATTTCGAATTTTCGGATTTCACTAGGGCCATTTCTCATTTATATGTAATTTATTATTTTACTCTAGAAAATGAGGGAAAAAAAACGAACTACTGTGTGGAATGGGGGCGTACAGTTTGGGAATTTGAAAATTTTAGTACTGTTAAAAAATTTCATTCTAGCAACCAAAACCGAATCAAAACTAATAAAAATTCATATTGAACCGTCCCAAAATTCGCAGTTCGGTAAAGTATCTCAGATTTAACGGATCTAGTCACACGGTATTATTCAAAAAAAATTCAAGATTTTTAATATCAAAGTTAAAGCTAGAGGACAAAATTCAAGATATTCACATCAGAGTTGAAACTAAAATTAAAATTTATCTGGACATAAACATCATGTCAGATAAAAATTTCAAGTAAGGTCGTCCAAAAGAAGTGATGTATGAAAATTATGTATAAAACTATGGAACTCCTTCAGATGCTTGTGCGAGTCTTCTCCTACTAACCCATGGAAAGAGGGCAACGGATGAATTAACCCTGAGCGGAGTTCGAAAGTGCTGTCCTCCCCTAGGTCAGGGAAGGTCAGAGAGGCTGGTGAGTGGCACCAATGTTAGCCAATTCCTTCATAGTTCTTTCGGCTACCATTGAATCTAACTCAGATTCAGAATCGGAAGGGTTCTCAGTTACAAAAGACAAAGCTTCGAACTTTTCTCGGTTTTCTCTTGCTTGTCTTCTCAAAATGCGATCCCTACGAGTTATCTCTGGGTCGAAAAGCAATTCTTTGTTCTCGCGTGAACGTATGATCATTCACTGCTGAACAAGATTAGAATGAGTGAGTTTCCAAATTTATAGCAGTTACAAAGTAAAAGATACTAAACGAATTATAAGAATAATAATACTAAACACTTAAAATCTTGCACCACTCCCCGGCAACGACGCCAAAATTTGACCGCACTGTCGTGGTGCAGTAAATTAATAAAACCTAGCTACCCTTCTAGCTTGTAGAAGTGATAAATAGGGTTAATCCCATATAGAGCAGGGAGACTTATAGTGTTTGATATAAATCCTAATACTAGTAATATATTAATAAATATATAAGTAATGGGGGGTTTGTAGTTGATTCTTAATTAACTAATGAGCTAAAACAGAATTTAAGCAATTAATTGTGAAAATATTCTACTTATGATATGATGAATCTCAGTCCTTAATCTTATCTCCCCCTAGTTTATACTACCCTATGATAGATGCAATTATTAACCAATTTTAATCATAAAACTCCTACCCCGAGGTTAGCAACAAGCTCAGCTAACCTCGTCATCCCTTATGTTTAACAAACCAAAGCAAGTTCTTTGGTTAGTCTATCCAGTTGAGTGATCTCAGAATAAGCTCTCTGGATCTCATAAACTGTACCCCTAGAGTACTAAGATAACGAGATAGACACGGTGTGGGCCTCGTAAGCTCGGACCCATTCAGACCAAGCTATATATTATCCTAGTGATATCACTCACTATTCGCTACTAAGTGGCTATAGGTTTGTAACAATTACGGATTACGATTATAACATAGCGTTACTTATGCAATTATAATCCTAGGTGATCAATCTAGCACATAAACACATAAGCATTAAAAGATAAACAAATAGTATAATAACGTTTTGAGGTAAACAATCAGTTAACAACTACTTTAAATACCACAAGATAATAAAACGAGGATTCGACTCGACTAAGGACTGAAATAACCTACTAGCCGCTCATGGCGGTGACAGAAGACATCTTGAAATCAAAATACATAATTGAAATAACTCAAAGGAAAGAAAAACCCGAAGAACTGTTGATCTTAATTGCTCGTCTCCTTCGAAATCCTCTCAATACTGCTCTCTCGTAAAGTTAAAGTGTCTAATTTTCAGACATTAGGATCCCTTTATATAGATGAGGTCAAGTTAGGGTAGTTTTGGGCTCCAAATCGGAAGTCTTGCAACCCAAGTATTAAGTGGCCGCCTTAACAGGTCGCGGCGCGCCCGTGCTCGCTTCTCGTCTTTCAACACGCCGCGGCCGCGCCACTTATACAGAGATTTGGGCTTGTTTTTCTTCAGTTTGGCCGCGGCCGCGCACTTGGGTCGCGGTCGTGGAGCTCTTTTCCTTATTTTCACACATTTTTCCTTCATTTGACTTCTCGGACTTTGGTAGCGTTGTTTCTTACTACCAAATTAATGTATAGAAATATACACTAAACCTTACCAACTATCCTACTTAGTAGAATGGTAAATAAGGGTCGATCCCACAGGGAACGGCCGAACAGTTTTGATTCCAATGTTAAGCAATTTATGATTAAATATGCAATAAGTAAATACCTAAGAAAGCAATAAAGATGGGGGGAATTGGTAAGGAACTAACAATCTACTAGTGACAGATAAAAGCAACTAAACACAATTAAAAGAAACAAATAATCAAAGACAATAGAAGAGATTTTTTCGGTTTTTATTTTTCAAGTAATAAAACAATCCACCCTTGATCATGTTTTCCCTTGGTCGTGGACGATTGATGCAACTATGTTAATGCCCGATTAAATTGTGATTCTAGCCCTTATCTCAAGGCTATTAACAAGCTCTAATAGCCTTGTTGTCCCTGAATCTTAGTTAATCAAAATAAGCTCTTTGACTAACCCTATTCAATTTAACTGAATCCTCGAACAAGCTCTCTTGGATCCAATAACCAAATGCATTAAACACTAGGACAACGAGATAAATTCAACATAAAACTCGCAAACTCGGTTTTAGTGGTTGAACTTTGTGTTATCCCCAATAAATAAATCTATTGTTTGCTACACGGGGAATCGGAAATCTTACAATTACGGATAGTAATTTCCTATTCTAGCAACACATTCACAAATCCCTTAAAGGGTGATCAATCCAATAATCAATTCATAAATGTGACTCAATAACAGCAAATAACACAAAACACTTGAATACACAATAATCTCGGTAACATTAACCGCAATAATCACATCAATGTCTTCAACTCAAGGTTCCACAATGATCAAGGATGAACTAAGGGGTGCTAGCCACCCACATTAACTAATACAATTAGAAAATAAATAGAAACATAAGAAAACATGATAAATTGAAAGATTAAACCAAGAACTTTGGGTTGAGGATGAATTGACCTTCAATCTTCTTCCCAATGTGTTCTTGATGAGGATGGAGGCTTCAAAGTGGCTGGAAAATGTGTTCCAGGGTAAGTCATTTTTGAATTGGAGGATATATATAGGGGAGAAAGTGTTAGCTCCAAATTAGGCAAAAACGTGCTTGGGTTTTTAAAACAGGGAACCCCGCCGCGGCCGTGGCACAATGATGGCCGCGGGCGTGGTGAACAAGGGTTTTGGGCCTAATTTGGGGCCGCGGCCGTGGTCTAGCTCCTGCCTCGGCCGTGGTCTTGCTTGGGCTGAATTTGCCTTTCTTCTGGAGGACTGGCCACGGCCGCGGCTGATTCAGACCGCGGTCGTGGGGTTTGGCATGCCACAGTCGTGGTGTTTGTTTGCCTCGGTCGTGGCAAATGATGCTGAAATGTGGCCTTCTCTGGAGGATTGACCACGGCCGAGGCAGTCTGGCTTGAGCCACGGGCGTGGCCTCACCACCTCGGGCATGGTCCCCTGTTTTCTTCTTCCTTTGAGCTCGATTTGTCAATTTGAGATCTTCGAACCTATTTTTCAGCCTTAATTCATCTGTCTTGACATGGAAATGAACCAAACACGTCAAATTGCCCAACGAGAAATAAACGCACAAAACACACGTGAAAATGCACACAAAAGTCCGTAAAAAGACACTTAAATTGACCTAAAAGTGTGTGCACTACCACGTGTATCAGACTTCGTTCCTTTGTCGTACATCTAGTAGAGTACAAATACTTGGCCTTATATCACCTAATTAGCTCAAAACGAAACCACAAGCGTCAAACAATCCAAAGATATAAAAACAAACACGATCACTTATACACGCAAACATTGTAATTCAACACTTAAACCGACTTAAAGTGAATAAATAAATGTGTGTACTAGTAGTACTTATCTTTCTTTGTGTATATGAGAATATTAAAAGCTTGGTGTTCAATTAAAATTGTAGAATATGGTGACTAAATTTTACTATTTCTCCTCTAAAGGTGATAAAGCAGGTATGCATCTACTTTGTTTTGTTTTTCCCTTCTCATTACATGGTTGTGACCAATGTGCATATGGGTTTTTTTCTTTTCCTTTTTGTAGAAAATATAGTTTTTCTTCCCTTTTATGCTATTTTCCAGCATTCATGGCAAGTTAAAACATGAAAATGTCGATGCCACACTGATTCATTGGTTCGTGGCTATAGGAAAATAACGCGTTGTATTTTTTGTGGCAAGTTAAGATATGCTAATAAGAATTGATGTGCATCAGTTGAATTTATTTGTGTTAGTGACATTATTTAAGTAGTCCGTGACAAATAAGAATTGATATTCATGGTAAGAGTGAATTATACTTTGTTAATTTTTTCTCTGTTGTATTTACATGAATGTATCTCGTATATGATCATTTTCGTAGGAGGGTTAACGACAGACAATATGTGGATTAACTCGATTCTTTTATATTTTAGGAGAAATGGAAGTGGAAACGGAAGGTAATGCAGTCTATGAAGAACAAAATCATCATCTATAGCCAATACAATATCACAAAAATCATCAAGGATGAGCTTCACAGAGTGGGCCCGAAGCTATTGAGAAGTTTAAGGAGTTCTGTTTTAGAATTACTTAGAAGTGCGTGTAATTGTAGCAACGTCAATGCAGAATCACGTATGCAAGACATTTGCCGCCAGCACATTAAGGAACCTCTCTTGATACTCTACAAAGTAACATGCAAATTATGGTAGTGAGATGTAGTTAACTTTAGACTAACTTCTATTTTGTCTGGAGTTTTGCAAAGTAACATGAAAATTATGGTAGTGAGATGTAGTTAACTTTAGACTAACTTCGATTTTGTCTGGAGTTTTACAAAGTAACATGCAAATTATGGTAGTGAGATGTAGTTAACTTTAGACTAACTTCTATTTTATCTGGAGTTGTTTGAAATATGTAATATTATTTTGTGGCAATACTATTGTGAAGTTTCCAATATTGAGTATTAATTCATGGCAATGCTACATTTAATTACTTTTACACTTTGTGGCATGCTTTACATTACTTTTTTTTTTATGGGTTCTTGGCTTTACTAGTGAGTTACAGTGCACTTCTTTGATAAGCATATTTTAGTCAAAGAAAATGATATATTGTGTAAGATTGTGTTGGAGGATAAAAAGAAAAACGAAGTTACTGCTAGCGACATATATGCCATTAAGTTACTATACTGTTTGGTTTTCATGGTTGCCACAACATAATTGGCTTACCGCAAGAAAAAAGTATGCCATGAAATCTGATATATTTGATTTTATTTGACACGAAGGTAAAATCAAGTTAATTCAATTTTGCATCAATATATTTCTGTCATGAAAGAAATTAATCTTGTCATGATAGCCACTGGAAGTAAATTTTCCTTGTGGCCCATACGCCACAAAGTTATTTCTCGCGGTATATGTGTCATGAAGTTATTGCATGATATACATAAGTGCCACGAAATACCTGGTCTACTACAAAAAGTAAAAGTTATTGCATCAATATAGTTTCTTGGCAAATGGTAACAAAGTCATTAAGGACTTCCACGGCAGTAGCACCTAACGGGCTTTCGTGCTAAGATCATTTGTTAATAACAAGTATCCTGTGGTAATATAAACCTACAAATTTACCAAACCATATTTTTAAAATTAAATAAACAAATTATACACCTAACAGTTGTTCATTTTCACCACTACCCTTGAAAATGTTAGAATCACCAACCTCGATAGTTAAGGAAGGTATTACTTCATCTACATCACCACCTTATCAACCTTAGGAGCTCTAGATTTAGAAGTCAAGGTGTGACATCTATTTGCTAGATGACCAAGTTCACGAAATTTATCAAAAGCCCCTCTTTTGCTTTGGCTTCTCGGTCGCATTACTTGTCATGGCACAACTTGAACTGTTATTTCCCATGTCGCATTAACCAATCTCAACTATATCCTTTTTTCACATTTGCAACCTGCGCAATTTTTTCACATTATCAATATGTATCTTTAAATAAATCTAGCATTTACAATATAAATGTATAAAGTTGTTTGGAAAATTCTACATTTGTATGAAAATATTAAGAAACTCATATGTTTTATTTTGTTATTCCAACTATTTAATATTTTTTTAATTTTATTTGTTACTTTTTTAATTTAGTATAACTGAAATCACCAAGTACAAAGTTAAATGTGGTTTTTGTAACGTTAAATAGTTATAGTTAGAATTTGAGTTTTTTTTTTTAAATTGAAATATTTAAAATAAAAGGAAAACTAATTTCTTATAATATTCTTTAATTTATTTTATTTAATAATATGAATTGATATATATACATATATATATATATAAAGTAAGTTATATTAAATTTAGATATAGCGTGAGAGAAACTTATACTTACATTATTTATAGTTTTATTTTTATTTAATGTAAAATTTTTAATATTTATTTTATTAGGATAAAACGATCACTTTTATAAATATTAGATTATTTCATATTAAATTATTACTTTTAAGCTTCTGCATTGCACGAGAATAATAACCAGTAAAAACTAAAAATAAAAACTTAGAAAAGGTGAAAGAACATGGCATCTTTTGAAGTAAACTATGAATCTTTCCGAAAGATCACAAAAATTCAACTGTTGGGTCTGAACAACACACATTACATATAGACAACACAAATCAAATAACAAAAAAATATACAACCAACACCACCCAAAAAGACAAGAAAAAAGAGAAGAATCTACACCTAATATACTAGCAACGTCACCAACATCACCTTCCAAACCCCATAAACTCCTCCACTCAGATACCAACCAAGAATAACACTACAAAAGCTATCCTTTTCAGAAGCTTATGTTTTTCAAGAATTTCCAGATAGATGGATAGTGAAACTGCAAAGATGTTTGTTAGTTGTATTAGACGACAACGGTTTGGCCAGTGAACCCATCCTGAAGTTGCAGAGAGCCATCTTTCATCAGATTAAGGCTCAAGCTCTTAAACCGCTCTCTTGAGTATTGTCGAGACGCCTTTCTCCAGTCCGTTCCAGTCTTCATCATCGCTACAAACTCTTCGTAACTAATCCGACCATCCTGAAAGTTGCCCCCACAAAATAACTATAGTTTGAGAGAGAATTTTCTAGCCATATTAAATATGGTAAAATGTTATAGTGAGACCAATTCAACGAAATAAAACGAAAACACACAAAAAAAAAATGGAGTATAGCTACTTTGGCAGATTGAAAGACGAAAATACTCTGTGTAAACGACAGTCTCTAGACATGCATAAACTCGAACACTGGATGTGGAGCATATACTCAAGACATCTACATAGGAAGCTCCAGACATGATGTCTCAAGCTTCACATGTTCGGCTCTAGTCATCCGCTATCTTGATCTTTTGTATGTTTGGGACGCGTGGAGAGAGGTAAAACTTATGTCTTCTACAAATTGAACTCATCGAGGGTATCCTGGTATTTCTAAAGGGCTAAAAGGTTAAAAGCAAAAGGGTCAAAACCCACATTTGTGTAAGTAATTCTACAATATATTCACTACGGTATATAAAAGGACTACGGTACCCATTTTAGCAAAAGACTGTTGCCAAAACATGCACAAACCAATATAGACAATAGATATCTTGAGCATGTGATGTCTTGAAACGCAAAAAGAGAGAACTTGTTCTCTTTTAACGGGCAAAATTTGTTAGATCCATTGTTTCGTTTAAAAGGTGCTGAGGTGTATAACTGAAATATTAGAAAACACACATTTACTGCAATTAATTTCTACTACTCCAAGGAGATTTTGAAATATCTGGTCTCAGAAGTGTTGTGAAATAAGATGAATTTGGAAGGATTTGGACAAACCTTGTCAGTGTCAACCTCCTGCATGATGTTGTTAAGCGCATCGCTATCAATCTCACCCGACTCATCAGCTAAAGCTTCTCGTAGCTCATCAAGTTCAATATGCCCACTTCCATCTTTATCAAAAAACATAAACGCTCTACGGAAATGCTCATCGTTCTCCATTCTCTGCAAGTGTATGGTCACTGCAACAAACTCACCATAGTCCAAGACTCCATTTCCATCTACATCAGCCTGTTTATATCCATCTATTAGGACTTACAGAGTATGACTTTATTGAAGTTTGTAAGAATGGAGAAACTGATATTTACCACATCCATCAATAACTTTATCTCGGGCTCAGCCAACTGAGAGCCCACTTTCCTTAGACCAGTTTTTAGTTCCTCATACGTAACCTTCCCATCACTGTCAGTATCCATCAATGCAAACATGTCTCTGATCACTTCTACCTCTTCAACCGATAAATGTTCCGCTATCACCTATAAGATATTTGTCGAACAATAACCATTACAAATCAATTCAAATACACAGAAGTCACCTCTAATATGCATTCATTACCTGTTGTAGCTTTGTTTTTAGTGACTGAAACTTTTAACAGTCTAATATATACCATTTGATCAAATTGTTTTAAACATAGCAAATATTGATGATAGAGCTTACCCGTAATGCTTTCTTCTTAAATCTGTTCATGACAGAGAATTGTCTGAGTCTTGCCCTCACTATATCTCCCAGTGGAACATTTGAAGCTTTCTTCCCATTTTGTATCCATGGGTGATCTGACAAAGACAAGAAAGAAAAAACAAACATGTAGAAAAAAGATCACATCTTATATTCTCATCTTTATTTCTGCATAAGCTAATTGTCCTTTACAAAGTAAACCCTAAACAGTAGGCTCAGAGAAAGCCTAACAGTACCCTGTAGACTCGAAATTTGTTAATCCATACAGAAACCATCTCTAATGATATAGTATAATGTTAGATTACCACCAAACTGTAATTTCAGATTGCCCACATGTTTGATTGCTTAATTCTTTTTCTCTACTTTGTACCACTGCTCCTAATAGAGTCCTATGCTTCTTATGATTTTGAAAAATAGGTTTAGGAAAAAACTCCATGTTATAGAAACAGAGTTAATGCGACAATATAAGTATTTGTCATAGTCTTATATTTTTGCTTGTCAATTTGGTTGTTAAGGCATTAGAGTATAGCAGACACAAAGAACCAAATTGACACTTTTGAGATAATAGAAACACAAGTACACTCGTAACATTCAAACCATGCAACAAGTAAGAATGCTGTTTAGAAGGAACTGTAGAAAAAGAAAATTCACTTCTTTCATTATGTTTGATATAAAATTTAAATTTACAATAAAAGATTATAACACAGAAATATAGGTTAGATAATTCTCCTAGAATCAATAGGATTTGGGGAGAGTTGTAAAAACAAAGCCAAAGGAAGGGGGGGCTAACAGAGTGTAGAAGCTAGACATTAATTAATAGCATCTCTTTTATTAAGTTCTCCTATGGTCTTTTATTTTGGATAAGTAAATTTGTATTTAGAATGAGTTATTTTCACAATATTAGGCACTTCAAATCTTTCTAAAGTTCACCAAAAAGGCAGAAGCATTTCCAGATCTTCATTTTTCAAAAGGAAAATAAAAGGTCCCCCCTTCCCCCGCCAATGCATAAAGATCATCATAATACCACATCGAAGTTATTATTATACAAATTCATTCATTTCTTTATTGCATATGCAAATGCCCAAAAAAGAAAACGAAAAAAGGGTTCGTCTTGGCCCAATTACACTTGCTTTTTACAAACTAAATCTAAAAAAATTCCAGAACTTTGCATGCCTGATGCAAATCTTTACTTTTCTCAGCATGTTTCCCATCATCATTTGTTAGAGAACAGTAGTCACATGCAGCTCAGCCTTTAACTTTATGGATACTTTTCACTATTGTTTACAGCTAAAATGTGACATACAAACTCACCAAGAACTTGTTGGGCTGTCAAACGCTTTTTGGGGTCTGGATCCAGCATCTGCCTAACAAGACTTTTTGCACTTTCAGAAACTTGTGGCCATGGCTCCCTCTTAAAATCAAGAACTCCTCTCAAAATTGCTAATGCCACACCTTGTTCAGTTTCTGAAACAATTTATTGCAGTGCAAATAATATCGATTCAGTTCGGGTTTTTTTGATGCTATACACATAGTGCATTAATTTATCGCCTAACAATGGACCACAGAGAGAGAGGGAGGAGAGAGAACCTGCCCAGAAGGGAGGAACACCACATAACAAAATATAAAGAATCACACCGGCACTCCAGATATCGACTTCTGGTCCATAATTTCTCTTCAAAACTTCAGGGGCCATGTAGTATGGACTTCCCACAATCTCAGAAAATCTTTCACCTGATTAAAGTTTAATTAGATCTAGATTAATTAATTAATTTTTCAAGAACACGAAAAGAAGACCAATAGAACAGGTTAATATGATCTCATAAATGGATAAACAGTTCCACTACAAACCAGCAGGATAAGTTACCAAGAAGAAGAAGGAAGTGATTGAAACTAAATCAAATAACTCAAAGGCTCAAAATTGAACATCGGATTCGCCTTAATTTCCAGAAAAACAAGAACAAGGCAGATATAGAAAGATCATAAAAGCACTTTTACAGCGGAAAAGTCATGTCATAAGAGAGAGAAAGAGAGATTAAAACTAGAAACATAGGGCACAGCACTTACCAGGCTTGAAAAACACTGACAATCCAAAATCAATAGCCTTGAGAGCAGAATTCTCCTTCTTATTCGCAAACAAAAAATTCTCTGGCTTCAAATCGCGATGCATAACCCCATGCTGATGACACATCCTGACTACCTCCGCAACCGTCTTCGCAACGGCGGCAGCTGCCCTCTCGCTGTAATGCCCACGCGCCACTATTCTGTCAAACAATTCCCCACCCTCGCACAACTCCATCACCAAATGGACCGCCTCGTTGTCTTCATACGTGGCGCGTAGCTTCACGATGTTCGGGTGCTCCGGTAGGCTCGACATAATCGCCACCTCTCGGCGCACGTCCTCAATATCCACCGCCGTCCGGAGCTTTTTCTTAGAGATTGACTTGCACGCGAGGCCTTCGCGCGTCTCCCGGTCGGTGCAGAGGTAGGTGATACCGAATTCGCCACGGCCGAGCTCACGCCCGAGGATATACTTGTCGGAGATTTTGGTCCGTGGGATGAAGTCCTTGAGGACTCGGATCGACGTCGGAGATTGAGAGTAGGGGTTGGGGTAGTGTTCGCGGTGTTTCTTTTTGGGTTTAGGGGTTTGTGGTTTAGGAGTTGGAGGCTCGCTCTCTGTAGGTCTTATGCAGGCGTTGCAATTCCCCATAATTGATGGCTAGTGAGAGAATTCGAAGAGATTTTTTTTCCGTTATTCTGGTTGCGCCGCCGTCAGTGGTGGTGGCGGAGGCGGTGGCTAGTAACGGAGGAAGATGGCATGTTGAAGAAGCAAGTTCTGAAATGAGAAAACGCGCGTCAAATTGTAGAAAATTTTGCCATTTGAAAAAGGTCCTCCTTTTTAAAGTGATTATTATATTACCATAAAAATTAAATTAAGCTATTTCATATTTGCGAAATAGTGTACTACTTCTCAATTAAAATTGTACTAAGAACCTGAGATATTAGTAAGTTCCAGCATATTTTCTCATTTGATAAAATATAAAATTCGGAATGAGCTCGTCTTTAGTTCAATTAAAGCTCATTTATGTCCGATTTAATTAATAATTAGACGAGCTAAAATATAATATAATATTAAAAGCTCAATAATATTTCAAATAAATTTACACAACGGTATATTTAACTTAGACTCATATAGAGTCCTACATGTAATAGATAATTTTAATAGTCATTAAATATTTGTACTGATTATTATTTATTTCAGAAATATCAGAAAAGTGTATTTCATCTGTGAATAAAACTCAACTTATAAAATACGATGAATAATATAAAATAGAATACTATGATGATTTTATCTTGCTTTAGAAGATAGAATGTTGTAAAAAGTCAACATCTTATGTTTATAATACTTTAATTCCAGAAGGAATAAAAATAAATTAGAAGTCTAATAATGAAATTAAGACCAAGAAAGGGTACATAATAAACAATCATGTTTGCTTGGTGCCTTTGATTTTTACCAAGTCATCACAATAATGACACCTACCAACCACCAGCATGATTGGTTCAAAGACCATTATCATGATCATATTAATATAGAGATATATATGTATATATGTTTGTGTGTTTCACAGTATTTTATTCTTTATTTTTTTTTAATAATAAAACAATTTTGTCTTTCATTTTAGACCCTTTGTATAAGAGTGAGAAATTAGAAGAAATCAGAATTTAGATTTGGAACAGTACAAAGATTGGAACCTTAGTAAGTTAGTTGGCTGAAGTGTGATTAGAAATTCAATTTTGTCCATATGTAAGGTTTTTCTTTTTAGTTTTAGAAAGAGAAAAAGAAATGTCATATATAATTTGAGAAAATTGAGTGATAGTTGTTGGATGAGGTTGTTTAACCAATTTACACTTTTGTTGATGACTATTTGGTCGCTTATACCTAACAATGGAACTCCATTTTGTTATCATTATTGTAATTTGGAGTTTCATTTTGACTTAGATTCCTCACATATACTTATTACATATTTTAGGACTATATGTTGAACTAAAATGGAAGCTGCAAATTAGGAACAAGAATTAAACATAGACTTGGGAAAATGTACATTACCGAAGATTGAACACATGCGATCTTTTTATGTATTGAAAATTGAAAATGGTAGCATTAATAAAATGATATGATCATCAATCAACCAGATGTAGTTCATATTCAATATACATTAATAATATGCGGTGCTACATAACAACGATATTGAGATAATAAATGAAGTTTAGTAGAATCGGTGTTTTAGGCCTAACCAGATGGTCAATTAAGGAAAACCATCGAGTGAGTCTCTTATTGTCGTTCTAAACTTAATTAAACTGAATTTATTTCAATCAAATTGGCCAAAATAAAATTTATTTTAATCGAAAAGTGGTTTCAGATGAACTAACGAATTGGTTATGCTAGGCTCCACCCATAAATAGAATCCAAATATTCCAGGCTTGGTTTTGCTCTTTAGCTCACCTCCCAAATCCCAATAGTCCAATTGCCACCTTAAACAAATATTGCAAACTTGCAATGGAATATTTTGATTCAAAATAAATAAGGTAATAGATGAAATGCTATTTATAGGGTTTATTACCAAAAGCAATTTGAGGTATACCCGTTTTTATCACTTGCAACATATTTTAAAATTCGTCACTGATTACAACCTGACTTACTCGCGTTTTACCGATTACAACCTATTTATTAAATTTCGGCCAAAATCAATACCTGATATCTCTTTTTTCTTTTTAATTTTTCTTTTACGTTTTATTAAAAGAAAATTTTACCTGATATCGATTCTTCTCCGCTTGCAAATGCAAGTTCCCTCTTAGTTCTCCCTTTACAGTGTTCCTTCTCAAGTCTCCCTCCTCTTCATTGGCGTCTTGATATTTCTCTCTCGACTCTCTCTCCTCAACCATGTTGTCGCCGTTCCTGTCTTCAGTCGGATTGAGAAATCTCCAGTACATATCACTTTGTTATTGAACTTGTTTCCGCCAGGTGAGTGACTCAAATTTGTGAATTATTCACTTCCCATGGTAGATTTGTTGATGTATATTTTCTACGTATTAATTACATTAATTTGAGAATATTTTGAGACCCAATAGCATCTGTAAAAATTATTGAGAATATTTTCTACGCATTATTTACTTTGAGAAGATTAACTGCTGGAATCAATTTACCAGCTCTAGACAAGAGACTCTAGCACAAACGATTATCTCATGTGATTCGGATTTCTTGAATTTAATATTGTTATTTTTTCAATTTTCTCAAACTCCATATGTTTATGTTTGGCTTCCAAAAGTAACAAAAATACTACCGCAATAACATCCAAGTTTTGGTCATTAAAAAAATTATTTGTGAAATTAATGACGACAAGGGCTATTTAATTATAGTTGTTTGCATGTTAAAATGCTTTCAATGTAATTTTTCTTTGGTTATTATTTTTGGCTCCTCAACTTAATTCTGGTTGGTCTAGTGGCAAAAAATATTAACGTAGTGATTACATTTCTCCATCATTTGATGTCCAAAAGTCAATTTAATTAGAACATACTACCAGTTGGTCTAGTGACAAGTAACTTGCTCTAAAACCTGCAATAGTTCAACCTACACTCTTACAACATATACACTATGAACATATGCTTATATTACCTATAACTAATTCTTGGATATTTCCAACAATTATGTCTTTTGTTACTACTATTATTATTTATATTGAAATTGTATTTGTCTTATTTTCTAGCAATGGAAGATAGCAACGATCAATCATTTACTCCCCAAGTTGCAGATGATCAAAAGCCAAAAGTTGGAACGGAATTCGCATCAATAGAAGAGACATATTCATTTAATAACCAATATGCACGAGAAGCCAGCTTTAGTGGTAGGATGAGGAATAGTAAGAAAAACAATGACAAAGGAGATTGTTTATAAGAAATTCCTATGCAATAAAGAAGGACAAACTGATGAAGTGTGCTTAGAAAAACAAGAACAATATGATCAACCAAAACAAGAATGAGCTCGTGGGGAAGTGAGAACTTGTTGTAAGGCCAAAATTTTAATTTCTAAGCAATTGGAAAGGTCTAATTGGCTTGTCAGTAAGTTCATATAAGATCATATTCATCCATTGTCTACTTCGTCTAAGGTACATTTGTTACGTTCACATCGTAATGTTTCAACAGCAAAGAAGGCATTGACTCTATAGCTTTCAGAAGCTAACATTCTGACTTGTCAACGAATGCGTTTATTGGAGATAGAGTATGGAGCACCTGAACATGTCGGTTGTACAGAAAGAGATATTAGAAATTTTGAAAAGAAACAAAGGGATGAAAAAAAGAGGATCGACTATAAAACCTTGATTGAGTACTTTACATCGGAGAAAGAAAATAATTTAGCTTTTTTCTTTGAATATGAGACCGATTCAGAAAGTAGATTTAATAAGTGTTTTTGGGCAGCACATGTATCAAGGAGGGCATATGGCATACTTGGTGATGTATTTGTATTTGACACAACACATAACAGCAATAAATATGGGTTGATTTTTGCACCTTTGGTAGAAGTTAATCATCATAATCAAACAATCGCTTTCGATTGCGAATTTTTAAGTGATGAGAGAACTGATTCGTTTATTTGGTTACTTAATAAATGGATGGAAGCCATGCCTATAGGTGCACCAAAGATAATAATTAAATATTTGGATCCCGCTATGTCGAAGGCCATTACGCAGGTGCTCCATCAAACAGTGCATCGATGTTGCTTGTGGCATATATTGACTAAATTCCCAAATAAAGTAGCTCCCATAATTTTTTGTGACCACTATAAAAGTATAAAAAATGTCACTGAAAATTCTTCAACACCTGAAGAATTCGAGAAGTCTTGGAAAGAGATTATCAAGTGTGCTAACTTGGAGTAAAATTGTTCGATATCACTGATGTACGAATGCGGCACAAGTGGGTCCCAGTGTACTTCGGCCTTCTGTTTAACGGTGGAATGTTGAGTAGTCGAAGAGCTGAAAGTTCGCATTCATTTTTTAAGATGTATGTCTCAAATAAGAACTCGTTGATGGATTTTGTCACCCGATTCAATAGAACACTCAAGAACCAAAGGCATAATCAATAAGTTGCTGACCATTTTGATATGCATGCGCATCCAAAGATTAAGTCGGATTGGCCAGTAGAATCCCAGATGGTTAAGGTGTACACAAAAAAGAAATGGGTGGAGTTCCAGAGTGAAATTAGCTTTAGTCATGGTTACTATGTGAAATGTGAACCCGAAGGAGTTCAAATAGCGGCTTACAGTGTGAAGAATATAAAATTTCTTCATCCAAATCAAGGCTCCTGATGCATGCTATACAAAAGGACCATATATCATGTAGTTGCAGGAAATTTGAGTTTCAGGGTATTCCATGCAGGCATATGTTAGCTTTCTTTTGCATTAATCAAACATGTCAATTTCCTGATAAATATATACTCAACGATGGACAAGAGATGCAAATATTGAAGCAATATATGATATTGGTGATCAGGACATGAGTAAAGACCCAAAAAGTTTCTTAATGTAACGACACTCGAGATTATCTTATAAAGCTTCGGTTTTAGATGATGCATCATTGACCGAGGTGGGGACAAACTTTTTGAACGAACAATTCGATTACATCCATATCAAAATCAAAGAGATGAACATCAATAGAATGTTTAACAATGGAAGCGAACGGATGAAAAACATAGATAGAGCCCCTATTAGTATTGATCCATCTGAAGTAAGAACAAAGGGGTGTGCAAAGAGAATGAAGTCATCAAAGGAGAATTACTACTTAAGGAATTAATAAGCAATTAGTTAATTTAAGCTGTCAGAGGCTTTAATTAATTCATGGATATTCGATATCTTAACTACGGGGATTAAATTAAGTCTAATTCAAGCCCCGACTCAATTCGAAAATAAGGGGATAAGTCAATATTAATTCTCTAGTAGAATGAATTAATTATGTTCTGGGCTGTACGTAGAAAAATTAATTCATAGTTAGGCCCATCTTTATTCCTTGTATTTGATCTCTGGGCTGGCCCATTTGGCTCCCAGCCCAAGAGGGAATTAATCTATCAGGTCAGGGCCAGACTCAATGTATTAAGTTTAAATACATAACTCTTGATCTGTGATTTTAATTGACCTACCGTAAAATCACAGAAAAGAGAGAAATAGAGAGGGGAGCGGCGCCTGTAGAAAAATTCTCAGGCTTGGGATTTCTCAAAGTTTGTCGTCCATCCGGCATTGGGAATTGAGCAGAGATGCAGCCTAGAGGATCAAAGCTGGAGTCTCATCAGTCCGTTTTGTACCCCAATTCTCAGATTAATTCTAAAAATCAAAGTGTTGCAATTAAATTAAATAGATGCATTTTAGGATTAATCAATGTATGATGAATTATGATAATCCAAGAAGAACCTAGGAAAATTCAAACTTCTTACATGTTCTTACATGAAGGAGTTCTTGAGTACTATGGTTGAAGATCATCATCACAAATATACAAGAGACTAGTGGCTTGAGTCCTACTGCAGAAGACTTACCTAAATTTATGAAGATAATGCAGTTTGCAACAAGAAGATGGAACAATCCTACATCAAAGATGATTATATGAAGCATATGTCACAAAGTTTGTCTATAACTAGCCACCATAAACTGTTCTCATGATTTATGTAAAATCGAGGATGCAGAGACTTTCAAAACTCTCCTGATAGATGTACGTATCAGGGGGGGTCTCAACATAGGTGTGTTACACTTTTTTTTTCCTTCGGCCAAGGTTTATTTTTCCCACTGGGTTTTGTTACTTGGCAAGATTTTTAACGAGGCAACAAGGTATGCACCATTCCCTTATGATTTGGCACAAGGGGGAGTGTTGAAGAAACAACACAATTAGAGTATCTTCATCAAAAGTAACTGATGAGAGGCAACATAGGCATTTACTATATTTTATTTGTCGTTGTAACCCTATATATAGGGATCTGATGAATGAGAAATTCCTAATTATTTTGCGCCTCTTTTCTGTTCTTTACTTTTATGTTTTTCCTACGACAATAATCTATATATAAATGAACTACAAAATGATGGGTTTAGAGATTAGCAAATTCAATTGACAAAAATATAAAGATGTGCCTTTACTGAATCCAACTTTCATTACCAAAGAGATAAAATTATCAAGTATCTAGACCATGGGAATAAAAAAGCAGCATGGATAAAAAAGGATTGAAATTTTTTGAGGTATAGACAAATCTCCCTAGAATAACATACCAAGCATTTTTGTTAGGCGGCGGTTATCCGCAGTCCACAAAAATTTTCAATGCAATCTACTGGTTTAATAAATTAAAATATTATTATAAAAGACTACACTATCCTTAATGGAAGATTAACATAATCAATTAATATATATATATATAAATTTAAAAATATATATATATATATATATAATATTATTTCTTATGCATCATTTTTTTTTCCAGAACACTAAACCCTAATTTCTTAAAGATTTCATTAATGGTGCACTAAATAATTGTTAGACGTCTATAGTCGAACGACTTGATGTCTGTTGGAACAAAAAATATGATTCTTTTATTTTTTATATGTGTGCATTCTGCACAAATGTTAATTATATTAAATGTTCACAGAAGAGCACTGAAGAATGATTACCAAGAGTTGAAGGAAGGATTAACATTCAATCCGATTCCTCTATCTCCTTTCAAATGGGCTGCGACACTTAAAAAAGAAGAAAATTAACAAGGATCTACATAAAATATTTTTCTTTTTCTTCTCTTCTTCTTCTTCCTCCTCCTCTTTTCTCTATTTTCTTTCTTTTTTTGTTTTGTAATTTTTCTTTTTCTCTTCTTAAACAGTTGTTGCCCCCGTTTCTCTCTTTTTTCTTGTTTCTTTCTATGTTTTATTATTTTACTTGTAACATTTTAATTTAAATAAATTAAGTTAATAAAAAGGATATGATTGGTATTATGTGGGCTATATTAAAAATTATATACTAATTTTTGAATAAAAGTGAACTGCATTAAGAAGTGGGCTGTATGGAGAAATTTTGTGAACTGCGAATAGCCGCCGCCTTTTTGTTATTGTTTCTTATAAACCATGTCTAAATCGACGTGGAATTTATGATTGCACGGCCAATAAAAAAAAAAATCCAAGCCTATATTGTGACGATCTTTATACATGCTATTAAGAAGATGTACGAGATTAAAACATAATAAAATAAAAATAAAGAATAGGTTGATTGAGACTTGAGAGAGATATGAAGCAATGATGCAAAAAATATTCACATAGACTCTTCTTTATACCCTGGCAATGCCATAGAGTGTTATGAATGAATTTAATAAAAAGGCCTTTTGAGGGGGCAACACCCATCATCTTTGCTTATGGCTCTTTGCCTTTCAAACTCCATAAAATAAACATATTAATAAGAATTACTTTACACAATTTATTTTCTTGGTTTTTTTTGTTTCGTACATCAAGAATATATGGACGGAAATTGTGTCTAGAACCCGTGACATCTTGGTTCTATACCAAGGTTGATGGTATTGTTTAATGAATCTTTATTTATATGCTACCTTCATTTTTTTTTAGTTGTCATTCTAGCTTATATGTTTGTTTGTAAATATTTGTCATTTTAATCTTTTTATCACTTTTTTTACAATACTAACCCTATAGTTATGGAAAGTGTTAACAATATATAAAAATGATTAAAAAAATCAAGGGATTTAAAGAAATGAGTTGAGGGTTAGATTTGTCAACTCCTTAAGTCCCTTAACTTTTTATTCAAAGTTAGAATAACAACTTAAAGAAACGGAGGCAGTAGCTATTATGATGAAGTTGGAGTAGTGGATTGAAGTTATAACGTCTTATTCAATTATGTTTTCATATTAAACATAAAAATTGTGGTGAAGAATAATTGAAGGTTTGTGGGGAAGAAAACAATTCCATGGAAAATGAAAGACATAGTCAAAGTCATTTACTCATTTTGCATGCAATCAATTTAAGTACAATGACTTATGAGAGTTGACTCCATTTTCAACACCTGGCAAATATTACTTGTATGATCCCTTCCAGGAAAATTAGTTGGCAAGTCAACAACTGCAAAATATTAATAGTGACTAATTAAGTCACAGAAAAACTCCAACTATCTCTCTAATTTAATCCCCAAAACCCTAGCAGCCGTTCATTTCTCCCTTGGCAAAAACTTGTGTGCACCCAACACACAATTGCACTATTGTGCACTCTCCTATTTAATTTGAAATTAAGAATATATATAAGGGCCTTGTTTGGATGAATTTATAACAACAACATGTGGGTGCAACGGTAAGTCACGCGCAGGTGTTGTTTAGGTGCGCGGGTTCGAACACTGATTTTGCTCTGTTTTTACCTCTTTTTATGTTGTTCAATAGTATATGTTATATTGCGCAATAGTATATGATATATCGCGTAATAGTATATGTTATAGTTCCACGTACAATTTTTTAATAAAATATTCTGTTGTTTAATAGTATATGTTATATTGCGTAATAGTATATGTTGTATTGTGTAATAGTATATGTAACATTATATTGTGCAATAGTATATGTTATGTTACAGGTATACACATTTTTTTTTGAATAATATATAATTTTTTTAAATATTCTGTTGTTTAATAGTATATGTTATATTGCGTAATAGTATATGTTATATTACAGGTATACACATTTTTTTTGAATAATAATATATAATTTTTTTAAATAATATATTACATTGTCTAAAATAATATAAAAAATGCACATATATAAAAAATTGAAGAAGATGGGATTCGAACCCATGCCCTAATATGTAACAATTTAAGATTTTACCAACTAGGGTAGTGTCTCATGTGATAACAAACATGCCTTAATATATATATATATATATACACACATATATTATTAATTTGAATTAAAAGAAAAAAGAAAAAATTGCGCGCTGGCTGAGGTCTCGAACTCGAGACCTCAGCGCGCGCGTGATGCTTTAACCGCTGGGCCACCGGCCTTTTATGCTTATCCAAACGCAGCCCTTAATATATATTTAATTCCCAAATTAAATTGAGAAGTGCACAATAAACTTATTGTGTGTTGGGTGCACCCAAGACCTACTCTTCTCCCTTTCTGTTAAGTCTAAAAATTTGGGTAGATTTTCCTATGCAGATTTCTTAATTTGGTTAATAAGGTGCAGTGCTAGCTCATTCTGGTCTTGATGTAATTAGTTAGGGTCGTCAAACGGGTCAGTTACAGCGATTTCGAGGCTAGCCCTAGCGATTTTCTGGTTATAAGGTCTCGAGCTTATCGGGCTATTTTATTGACCTACAATACGATGAACCTAATCCTAACCCTATCGATTTTCGGCTCTTTCAATTCATAGATGTAGATCTCGGACCTATGAATGGGAACGAAGAGTTGTTGCGGCGCTGGAATGAAGTGGAGTCAAGGAGAGGGGGAAACGGGAATTGAGAATGGGGGGTGTTAACTCAAATTCAAGTTAATAGGGTTAGTATATTATTGTATTACTATGTATTATTAAAGTATTATTAATATTATTGTTTTATTGTATCAATATTACTTTGTATCACAATATGTAATACGTATTTAGTAGCATTGAGTTGAGTTCATTGAATCAACTAACTTAAAATGTCAGACTCCAATTAAAAAAAAAAAAAATTATAAATACATATATTTCTTGAACCAGTCCGCAGGGCCCTACGGATCCGGCAATCCTGGCCAAAAAATTCGGATTTTAAATGGGCCGTAAATACCTAAACCTAATCTTGAATTTTTTAGGGAGGGCTCGGGCCGACCCGGGCTCAGGCCATTTTAGCAACCCTATAAATAGTGTCCACCCCCGTTGCCACGGAAGAATCACATCACATCTATAGCCATTTTGAGGCCGGTCTTGAAATTATGCCCTATCCCATGGGGTATTACCTTCACCGAAAATATGTAGATAAGTGTGAATATAATGCACATTTTAATGGCTCCATTTTACTTTTAATTTCTTATAAAAAGATATTTCTCATACATCTACCCATCAGATAGGACAGGACAGAATTAGCCCATTTTGGGTTGCCAACATCCACATTTGTTTCCCTTGAAGTATTTTAGGGACCACTAGTCAATTCGTTTGAGTTATTTAATGCACTACCATATCAAAATCAAAAAAAAAAAAGAACAAATTTAATAATGCTGTTCGGCAAGTATTTTTTTTATTTTTAAGGTTGTTAATACAATATATCGAAACATGTTAATGTAGATTAAGTGGGAAGACTGTAATTACAATTTTATCATTATTGTAATCAACATCTGAACATTTTTTCTGATAATTTTTCATCATAATAGTAATCTAATATTAAGATTGATCGAAATTTAAACCATAATTTTCTGCCCGGGTCATTACCCAAACAAATTAGTGTCTCAAACTATAAAACGTCTAAAAGTTGACCAAGCTCTGAATCGGACGGAAATGATCGCCTTCCTCCGGGCATGTCTGTCAATGATATGTCAGTCAATCATCTTATCTTAAACCATACAGTTGTAATCATAACATATCACCAACAAACACATTAATATTCACCCACAACAAATAGGTTATCATTCCCGCTGTACTGGAAAGAGAATACAATTCCCAAAAAGTAGCATACACCACTACCAATGTCTTGGGATCATATCAATGTGCCATGTAAAATTACTCATCGGTTTGGCACCATCAAATTTGTGCATACTGGAATAAGCTCATTCTGTGGGGAAAATGAAAAAAAGAACCTACAACAAATACCTTTCCACAACCCTATGAACATGCCAGAAATCGAAGTTTTGCAACTAATCCACGATGCGGTCTCATCAAAGTCATGAATCATACGGAGGGCCAACAAACATAACGGACAAGGTTCATGTGGTGTAACAATACTTGACCGGCGCCAACAGATCAACATAGACAAACTTTGATTAGTTTTGTCACAACCTTTGTACATCCCTCAGCAGTCAATCCTCTTGTCAGCCAATTCTTAGTCGTCAACAACCATAAAGGGAAATCCCCTGGAAAGAATGACAAATTATACCATAACTTAGCATTTATAAACTGAATCAAGAACTATTGTAGTACCAGTAGATTATTACCCAAATCAAAGACAATGCTTAGCCAAAAACATTTATACACCAAAAATTTAACGATTGAACCATCTATATATATATATATATGTATATATATTTGCGTCAATGTGATACTAGTACTTCAACAACACAGACACACACTACAACATTATGAATGTCATGCAATAATTACCAGCGGTGGTTATTCATTTTCATCTGAATGGAAACACGATGTGAACCTACCACATTGGAAATAAGTTTTGGATAAAGCTTGACAATTTGGCATCAAAACGGGTTCGAGCTAAAAAAAACTCGATAACTAAACTAAACAAGACGATTTCAGGTCAATTTGATATGATCCACTTGTTTGTAAGTTTTATAATATATTAAGGCTATGTTTGGAGCATTTAATTAATAGAATAGGTTGAGGTTTTAATGTACAGGATAGCTTCGGTGCATTCAGGTTTATGATTAGCTTTTTTCACACGGAAATCAAGGATCATTTACAATATATGCAAACCAAAAGGTTTGTATCTTTTTAGTGCTTGATATTGAAATTATTTGAGGCATATGATATAACTATCTTCTTACCAGCCCCCATGTCGGGAGAAATAGTCATTATCAAGTGAAACAGCGAGTGCAACAGCTACTGCTCTCTCGGACAGAGTCAACGAACGAGTTACTTTCAACTCTTGAACCTACAATATGCAGAAAAATAGTTAAGAAACTCACCTAACTATATAAAACGATTTAGGGGCTTATGCAGTAATTACCCCTGGAGCAGGCTCAACACCAGAGTTGGCACTCCCAAACCGAATCACATACTGACCAGCATCAGTAAAAATCTGCATCGCACAAATAAAACTTTGATTATTTTCCCGGTTTTCTAATCAAAGATGGATCTGGATTACCACTTACAGCACTACCAACTGCTATTTCTAATCGATCTATTACATATATGGATTATTATATATTGCATTTGCTTGACTGGTGACACTGTTAATGAAAACATGAAATCATGTCTATAATTAGTCACTTGCACCAACGACAACATAAAGGATAAATCTTCTGTTTCACTTAAAAGTAAAAATAGGCCCTTAGGTCTATTCTGGGTTAGCTGCAATGCAAGATGGAAGGGGAGACCAATCAACTGAATCAACTTGAATAAATTAAAATCAAACCTCAAATCCGAAACCTCTCCAGTCACGATCTACTTCAGCCAACACATTTCCGTCAATGTCCTTCAAAGTGAAAGTCCAGTTCCATAAGCCAGGGTTCTCAACAACAGCAAATTGCTTATCCCTAAGACCGAAGAGGAAAGAACAAGGGGAAGAGAGATGGGGCCCAAGAGACAAAGAGATGTCATAATTCAAAACAGAGAAGTTACAGACATCCACAAATATGCTAAGATAGGTCAGTGAGGAAGGCTTGAACATGAGCTGAACACTCTCGCTCTAATAAAACCAAGCAAGATGCTCTAGTTCAACAGTCCAGCAATGACCACAGTATTACATTGTGTCATGTAGAGTCTCCGACAGGACAAGACTATATCATTTCCACGAAAAAAGAAAAAAAAAAAAAAAAAGAGTAAAAAAACAAGGGAAATTATGGGCAAACATGCATTGACCAATAAACTACACCACTCCAGGCAACAGGTGATATTCTCTACCAGTAATAACTTTACTGTACTCCAGCATCCTTATTAACTGGAACACTTTATTTATTAGCACAAATTGTACTAGAACTTGACCATCAACAAAAATCTCTAGCATGCACAGTGAAAATCCTATACAGGAAACATTACCCCAAGTACAAATCATAAATTCTCCTCCAGAGATGCCATCTTCTGTGAACCACACCAATTTCCTGAGAGAAAAGATAATAACTAAATAAATAAATAAAATTCAGTCCAAGATATCTTCTATTACAAAAAGGTTCAGGGTTAGGCTATATTATTTAAAAAAAAGAAAGGAAAGCACCCATACTTTTCCATTTATCTCTGCATAGATTGAACTGGTGATCCACCAAAAAGGCCGCCGAACCTACTTGGACAGTTTTATGATAGGTAAACAAGTGGTATCAACAGAATGCCAAACAAGGCTTGCAAATGTTGGGAGAATATACACAGCATATTAAAGGTTCTTACCCTAAAGAGTTCGTTACCTAATCCATCAGTTATGTGTGCAATAAAAGGGCGCCTTAGGCGAAGCAACTGCAAAATAGCAGGAGTTATCATCTCATCACCAAAAAATAAAAAAATAAAAAAATCATAATGACAACTTAAAGACAGAAACATAGTTCGTATTATGGGGGAACTCAGCCCCAGAGCTTTTCCCTTTTTTCTAGTTTTGCTATATATTGTACAAAAGCAAAAAAGAGTTACATATTAATTACTTTAATGAAAAAACACTGTGCTCCATTACAAAAATGTTTTGCTATGTAATTTACCACAGGAATTACAATTTCAAAATCACAGAAATATATCAAAAGAAAGAGGCAGTAACTGAACTTTGAAAACAATCCTTTAATTACAACATATATTTTCTCGTTACATTTGATAATAGATTTGCCACATCAGAAACTTACTGGAGTAAGTGTGTATATTAATAAAATCATTGTTGCAATTGTAATTCAATTAATTCGATTATGATTTTCGACCGTTTCTGCCCAATATAAATGAAAATGCTTTTCAGAGGAAAGAATACAAGCAGCAAATACTACAGTAAGACGAAAGACGCATTACTAAAAAGCAAACAAATCCTGCACGATCTGAATACTAAGTGTAACTTTTACCTGTCTTGCAATCACATTACTCTGCTCTCTTATAAAACCTACAGGCTACAAAACAATGTTACAGATGAGTTGGTGCTAATGACCGCAATGTTAGTCATTGTCTTTAAAACAGCACTGAATAAAGGGTAAAACATTGAAGGACTAAGAGAGATAGACCGAGACATACTGCTTGAGGGTAGCAGACATCAACTATTGCATACCGATTTTCCTGCAATTCCAAGACACATCATTAAAAAAAGTCATTTGAGCAAAGTGTTTGTAACATGATAAAATTATTTCAGAAAATTGTCAAAGAGCCCAATTCACAAGCCATATATGTTTCAAATAGTGTTTTTTGCCCAATCAGTTTCAGTATACTCTTGTAAAACTGAGTGTTCCCTAGCTCAGACCTAGACAATATTTTTGCAAAATTTTGAAGCAGTTAGGCACAAAATCATGCACAGCATGCCAAATAAAATGTCAGAAAAAAATATAACTGGACAGGAAACCCAGAGCTTTCAAGATTTAAGAATCATTGCAGGACACTGACACCCAGTCTCTCTGTATTTACATAAGTGAAGCTGATTTCACGTGGTGAGTTTTCTTTTCTTTTTTTTTCTTCTGCTGCATAAGATGGAACAAAACAATTTTATTCACCAGCCAAAAAAATGTTCAGTCTCACCAGAAGAACTGTGGAACCAGATTTAATGCCTACCCACTTATAGAATTTAGGACTTTTGGGGAAGACTAAAGAGAGGCAATTTCTTTGCATATCACAACATCTGGAGAAATTGATAAACCTTAAAAGTTACCTGCTCAAAACCAAGAACCAAGTTGGCCCACTCTATATCCCTCGTTATCAGCAGATTGGATCTTGCAAGAAGAGGTGCTACCTTGGACTGAAATAAGTATCAAGCAAGTCAATGATATATAGAAGCATGATATGTTTAACTAAAGAATTGCTGGGGTATATAAATTTGATATGCTAAAATTTGGCACATGCATAAACTCGCCCCCCATAACTGTTTCTCTAGATTAGTATCTTTTCCACTGTGCCAGATTCTTATTTTCCACATTGTTGGAAGTTCAATGCTTAACAGATATGTAATTACGAAGCATGAGTCCAACTCAATTATACTTGACTTTGCTGTGTAAATTTTTACAGGAGTATAGACTACTACACTAGAAACAGCTAGAAATAAATGCAAACATTCTTATAGAAGTTGTATTGAGACACATAAAAAAATAATAAATAAATAAAGGCTTTGTATTGACAACTATCAATCACATAGAAACAAAGGTTTACCGGAGCTTGAAACCCAGAAGTTTAGGAGGCAAAAAAATTGCATAGAGGGGATTGATGATGCAATCCAAGTTCTGTCCCAGCAAATGAGTGAAAAAGTATAGTCCTAATCCTCGTTTTTTAATGAGAATCAACAAAGTTTAATCGTGTCAAATACTTAATAGCAGCTAAATGGACGCTTCTTAGATTTTAATATTAATATTTTAAAAACATGGAAAAGGGCAATAAACAATATGATTTACATGGTAGCAGAAGATGATACAGACAGATATTCAACAGATATCAATGATGCAAATAAAATTCACAGGGGATATGCAAGTAGGTATAACCAAAATAACTAACAGCTTCAATTTTCCAAGCAAATGAGTATCCTGTACGCTACATGAGACAGGACACCTTGCCTCTTCTAAAGACATTGGTTCCAGTATTCCGGTGACAGATTGGCTGGTAGGTGGTTGTCTCAAACCAGACTTCTTGTTATAAGATTTTGCTTTCATAGCCGATGCACCAGGATAAAATCTTTCAATAAGTCCAGAAATAGTTCGATCGACACCAAATGTTTCACTACTACCACTGGATATAATAACTCTAGCCTTTTGTTTCCCAGAGTGCCTTGACTTCTTTCTATCAGCAATCCAGAGCCGTACAAAAAAATCTCTACTTAAGTTCGGGCCATTATGCACACTATGCACATATCTAGGGAACATACTTTTACACCCCAAGAAAGTTCCGGCAGAAAGATATGGCAGTTTGGCCCTCCATGATGTCTTTATCACCAAAGGATGCCCTCCCGGATGGTGCATAGAGGAGACCGTCTTATCAACATACAGAACCCCATTCAGATACCTGTCCTTCATTGTATAACATGGTGATTTGCTCCTGAATTGCTTTTTAACACAACCCCACACCCTCATCCAGCTGAATACACTACCCCTGGAAAGCGAATTTGGGGATCGGGGAGGGAGAGAAGCGTTAGAAACGACTAATCCAAACCCACAAGAAAATCACCCAAAAATATTTGATTTCGAGATATAAACGAAAACCAAATTGAAGAGAATTTTTTGATAATTTTAAGTGTGAAATCATACCTTCAACTTGCCCAGACGTTTTCGGTTCGTTACCTACCTCCGACAAGATTTGGAAGCAATCACTTTAAGAGAATGGCGACGAAGAAACGGGAGGAGGTTTCAGGCTCCTCTTCGCGACTGTAAACTTGGGGAAGAAGGCTGGTTAAGATGGTGAATCCAAAAGGGCAAAATAGTACGACTAACACGGGGTCTAATATTTCCTATCAAACAAGTGATATGCTATATATCTATGATCCGATATAATCTATCAAACGCAAGATATGATACTATATAACCTATATCATGATAGCTTCCATCCTGTGAACTAGGCTCTGCTTGTTTATGGCTGTGGGTGGCTGGAGTACTGTAGGCTGTAGGGAATAAAGTGGAATATGGAAGTTGTGGTAAATAAGTGAGTGTTTGTTTAGGTTGGTTGGAGATTGAATAGTGAGGTGATTATAATATAAAATGTGTTAAAGTAGATTTGATGTGTATAATAGTTAGTTAGTGAATAATTGACTATTGATTAAAGTGTGTATTAGGAATGATGTTTGATTAATGATGTGTGTAAGAGTTAGTTAGTGGATTAATGATTGATATTTTATTGACCACAATATATTGGGTCAAACCACTTGCCAAACGCACCATTGGTTGAGCTCAATCCTGAACGGCTGGGCCCAACCACGAACAAACCCACCCTAATAATTGCTACCAAATGAGCCCTTAGGGCATCCACAATGCAATGGTACAAACCATTAAATGTACCCATTAATTGGTAGCATTCCCATTGTGGGAATCTGAGGTGGAGGAGTGATAAATTTTGGGTAGATTTAATTGTACCCAAAAAAGGGACAGCTGCATGAGAGTGGAGAGGGAGAGCGTGGGGCGCAACGGCTGGGACTTGTGAGGAGCACTCAGGCGCGTGGCTCCCACGCGTGCCAAGCACGCGTGGCGGCGGGGGGCCCGCGCCTGAAAAGTGAGTTGGTGGGGGGAGGGGGGGTAGCTGCCATTGTTTTTTGTCTTTTTCGTTTTTTCATTATTTTTTTTAGTTAATTATGAATATTGTGCCATTCTTTTGAAAGTGGGGTTCATCAATATAATTTATCCGTTGGATGGAGCACATTTATTATTTATAATTCCGATTTGTGATGGTTCTTTTTAAAAAAAAAAAAAAATCTCCAATTTTAATAATAGAATATGAAAAGAAAAATGAAGCAAATGTTTTTATTGTTGTTACAATTTTTAGAAAAATTAAATTAATTACATTTTTAAAAAAAAAACCGAAATTTAATTTAATTAAAAAAAGAATTATGAATATTAATTAAATTAATTGTATGTGTGAAAATTATAAATAAGATTTTAATATATTGTATATATGAAAAAAATATGGTAGTTTGCATGTGGGACCCATAAATAGTGTCAATTGTAACTAGGAGGATTGGGGAGAAATAGGTACAATTTGAGTGAGAATTAACTTTTAAGGTGGCAGTGATGTGGTATGTACAATTGAGAGAAGGATTGTGGATGCTCTTAGGCTATATTTGGGCTGGGATGGGTCAGTCAGGATTGGGCATGGCCCATCCCCCCCTTATTTATGTTCAGCCCGGAATGGCCCATCTAACCCCATCCTCTCCTATAAATTAATATATCACCTAATCTGCCCTAGTCTATTGAGGGGTCATTTCAGTGTCTCTCTCTTCACTTTAATTGTTGAAAGTTTGTTTCTCTCTCTTCTATCTAACGCCATTGAAGAGAGCCGTTGGTGCTCCCATTTTCTGCCCTTTCGTCGTCTCTACTGTATTAACATTGACCAAGAGAAAAGTGTAATTCCGTCAAATTTGACGGCCATTTACACCATCCCACCTACCGTCTGTGCTCCTTTTACTCCCCCGTGATTTTATCTCTTCCACAGCAACTTTTTGCAGGGAATATATTCCCCCTTCCAGGCGAAGAGCCATAACTGAGACGATGCCCCGCTGTAAATTGCTGTGCGTGATTTGATCTTACAGTCAGCATAGCTTCTGCCCCTCAGATTTTTTTTGATTTTGTTGTTTATTTATGATCTGTGTTAGAGCTTAGTATTTTATAGGTTGCTGGGTCAGTTTTTCTGTATAAATAAGAGCAAGATTTGTGCACAAATGGTCCACAAATCTCACACATCTCACACACTTTGCACATGCAAAATATGTGGTAGTAGTGCTTGGGTAGTTTGGCAGTCGAAAGGAAAGAGAAAGCGCGGTCTGAGATCGGGCTCGGTTGAATCGGGAAACAATTCGTCTTCTCCCAACCCCTCTCGCGAAAAGGTATTTTTTTACTGCCCTTTTTTTTTCCCAGTTTGCGTCAGTTGGTAATAGGTTTTGCTGGTGATTTTGTGGGTTTATTTGGTGGAAATCGGAATTATTTTGAGTATGTGCTGTTTAGTTGGGTGATAATATGTATTGTGTGAATCTGGATTGTTTTGTTTGATATTTTGGAAAAATATTTGGGAATGAGTACAATTGGTGTTATTGAATCTGGTTACTTGTTCTACATGTGTTTTTGTTTTCTGGGAACAAAATTGGTTCGGATCGGAAAAAGAAATCAGTTTTTAACAAATCTGGGCAACCTATGACATTTTACTTGCAAATCTGAGTTGAGTCTGATTTTTCGAAGCTGCTGGAATAAAACGAGTACTCCTCTGTTATTTTTTCTATATGTGTTCTGATTATGTGTTTCCATCTGGTTTATTTGTGTTCTGGTTTGGGATTTAGAAAAAATAAATAGTCCTTTATTTTTTGATTTGGTGAATATTTGGGAATGAGTAAAATGGTTACTCCTCTCTTTTCTTTTCATGGTGATATGTGTTCTGATACTAGTTAAGATGATGGGTTAGTTTAGTCATTCATGTTTACTAGGAGTAAGGCATTCCCCCTTTACCGAGTATAGGACATGCATTCAAGTGAGTTATTCGTTATTAGTCCCGATAGAGATTTACAGCGATGCATGTGTGCGTCCCGTATGTCAATAAACTGTCATTGCAAGCATTATTTTGCTAATGTTATATGTTATAATATCAGTCCCCTTTAGCTGCTCTTACTTGATTGTTTGTTGTAATCTATATGTATGCTAATATATGACAATTTTCTTTCGTTGTTTGGTTAATCCTCGTATTAATGCTTGCACCGTGTGTTGACAAATATTAAATAGCGGTTCGATGACTATGTCCAGCCAATTAATGGCCCGACAGCTTAGTCGGACCTGCCAACATTTTTTCTCTCGCGTCTCAACTGTTCTTCTTGTTACGTAGTAATATCATTTTTATATCCATATGTGAGCTTGTTGTAGCTTATATGTACTGTTTTGTAAGATTGTAACTATGATGAATGATATCATATTTTTAAGAATTAGCTCATGTACTCCCTTTTCCCTTGATATTAGTTGCAATGGATGATTGTTAAATTAACTTTTTGGTAATTTTTTTGTTAGGGATAATTACAAAATGGCCGCCGAACTATTAGTACTTTTTCACTTCGCATATAAACTATTAACGTTAACTAAACCGCCGCCAACCTATTTAAATATTACTACTCGAAAGCTGCCGGCCAGAATACCGTCCAAATTCATTGCACACCCGGTTTTGCAAAACCACCTTTTGGGACAAAATTTGGGCGGTATTCTGGCTGGCAGCTTTCGAGTAGTAATATTCAAATAGGTTGGCGGCGGTTTAGTTAACGTTAATAGTTTATATGCCGAAGTGAAAAAGTGCTAATAGTTCGGCGGCCATTTTGGAATTATCCCTTTTTGTTATTCTAAACATTACTTCTACTTAATAATAATGTTTTATCACAAACAAATCGTAAAACTCTCGAAAATATTAAATAAATTAGCTTCTTGCTGGGCGAAAATGAACTACTTGTTTTGATGTAATCCTTTTCAGTAGTAATGTGTGACCTATTGTTAAAATTGTCCAATGTTCAATCAAAGGTCCTACCAACACTATTTAAAATAAGTTATGAAAATTTAATCAAAGCTAGACCGTTCTATATTCGTTTACATGTAGCCTACGGATAACAAAGTTGGTTCTTTTTAAAAATTAAAGCAGATAAAATGCTAATTTCGTAAAGATCAACATGAATTCACATTCGGTGAGAATCTTCCTTTTCAACATTACTTTATTTCATCAAACTCAATATATACAAAATTTTGACGTGTAATTTCTTAATAAAAAATAATCTACTCAACCGAGCTATTGTAGTGTAAACATATTGAACTATTTTTGTCTAAAAACTAGTATGTTTATTAACATAAATTTCCAACTGTAGTGATGTTAGGAATTATTACTAGATATCAGAACCAAATATGAGTTGTACTTTAAGTTTTATTTCATCAAACTTAATATATACAAAACTTTGATGTGTAATTTCGTAATAAAAATTTATCTAGTCACCCGAGCTATTGTAGTGTAAACATATTGACTAATTCTGTCTCAAAACAAAGTAATTTATTACCACAAATTTTCAACTATAGTGAAGTTAGGAATTCTTATAGATATTAGAACCATATATAAGCGGTCAAATTGCATTATTTTCTAACGTAACATAAACCATACTTAGATGCCACGCGTTAATGCACCGTTCGAGAAGGTTACTTGGTCGAAGGCAAACGAGGCCAACTTCATCCACCTATGCCACTTGGAGTACCTGAATGGCCAGTTGCTTACTCTCACCTTCTCAAACCCTACTCTAGGACAAATTTACCTTAAACTAAACGCAATGGCTATCGCACCGTGTACACAATTGGTCACTGCAAGATCAAATGGAAGAACCTGAAAAAGTCATGGAAGCTACTTTATGATCTCTGTTATAAGAGAGGGTCGGGGCTTGGGTGGGATGAGTCTTTAGGCACCGTCTTTGGGCCGGATGATGTTATGGAACAAATTTATCTGGTAATTAACTACTTCCCCTTGATAACATTTTCTATCTTACCTAAATTTTCATCAACCATCCTCAATTCCATTAAAACAACGATATATTATAGGAGCACCGGGACAACCGAGCTATCATCCGGAAAGGGATCCCACATTTCAACTACTGCACAGACTTGTTCGGGAAGAACACCGCTAGTGGAAGTGCTGCACGCTCGTCTGGAGCTGGACTTGAGGACACGGAGGACGAAGACACCGACGCTGATAATGGAGATCATAATGCTGAGACAGAGTTGAACCCTGAGACTGTTGGCCAAGAGGGGGTAGGTGTGTCCCGTGTCCCTAGTCGTAGACGTTCTAGCGGTGTTGCTGAGCGCGATGCTGCACTCACTCGAGTTCTCGACAACTTTAATGGCTACCTCGATAAGCGTCGTGGACACTCCACTTCAATGAATGCCGAGTTTCTATCTTCCTACGACATGGTTCGAGGGATGGTGGATATCCCTCCTCTACAGATGAGGAGGGTCGGGGAGATGCTGCAGTCGCAAGCAGCACGGAGGATGTTTCTGACCTTCACCCCGGAGGAGAGGCATGGCTGGGTGTCGACCCTTATCTGATTCAGTTGGTGGCCACGTCTGTTAGTGGGTTCACGGGTTGGTATGGTGGGTTCTAAACTAATTATTCGTTGTGCAGCTGCTGCCTGCGAAACAATTTGATTTGCTTTGTTTGCTTTCCTTTTTTTATTGTTGTTTGGATGTCGTAATTTAGGAGTTCTAGGGGTAACTGGATCTTCTTTGTAACTGGATCTTATTAGTTGGATTTCACTCCAACTTATTATTATATCACGAGCTTGCGGATGCTCGAATTTTCCCTAAATTTATGCTACCTTCTTAATTGTTATAGGCATTGAACTATTCTAATTAATACTTGTACATTTTCAAACAAAACTGTATGAAATATATAACTTGGTTTTCCTTTCATGTAACCCGAGTGCTAACTTAGATTTTCCAATCTCATTTTCTAATTTTATGCGTCAAGGATAATGAATTTTCACGCTGGGCCAAGTACCGAGAAAGATTCAGACTCAGAAGAAGAAGAGACTATCAATCGTTTTATGGCCGAAGTTGTATTGCCTATGACATCTATCCAGACAATTATTCCTCGACACACATCCAGGCTCCCGGGGGGTGATTGGGTCGGGGAAGTAATCATGGGCCATGAGGGTCGATTCTTCGATAACATGCGCCTCACACAACCTCATTTCCGTGCTCTAGTAAGTTTGTTAGAGTCAAGGGGTTTGATACAGGACTGCCCCCAAACACGTGTCTCTTGCTTCAAGTCTATGGCAATTTTCATGCGCACTGTAGGAATGCACCTTCATCATCTTGATAATATGGAAAGGTTCCAGCATTCCGGGGAAACCGTCAATAGGCACGTCCACAGAATTATGGATGCTCTTGTCAGTCTCGCTCCTGAGTTCATATCCGCCCCCAATTACGAGTACATTCACCCTCGTATCCTGAACAATAATGATTTCTTCCCTTACTTTGAGGTATTTTTAGATTCCCAACAATGAATTTGTTATAAGTAGTCGGGGGTTTATGAAATATCAAGTTGGAGATTTTTTTTTCCTCATTTACATTTACCAATTACTATATTCCTTCGTGGCACTTTCAGGGGTGTGTTGGAGCAATGGATGGGACTCTCATCCCCGCGGCTGTACCGATACGACTTCAGAACGTCTTCCGTTCACGAAAATCGTCAACTGCCCAAAATGAATGTGCTATATGTGATTTTGACATGCAGTTTAACTATGTCTGTGCTGGGTGGGAAGGGAGTGCGAGCGATGCACACGTACTGACTAATGCAATCCGTAATGACGTTGCCCATTTCCCTTGGCCTCCTAATGGTAAACTAAACCAATCTCTAGTTACGCTTCCTAAATTTATAAAAAAATTCAACTTGTTTAAGATCAACTGTTATGTAACTAAAAAAAATAAATTAACTTTGTAGGTCGTTTTTACCTCGTCGATGCTGGATATGCAAACTACGGACCATTCTTAGCACCGTACCGGAATGTTCGCTACCATTTGCCGGAGTGGAATGCCGTAGGTGTTACAACACAGACTGATAAGGAGCTCTTCAACCACCGCCATGCACGTCTGCGAAACTGCATTGAGAGGGCATTTGGTGTTCTAAAAAGTCGATTCCCCATCCTACGTTACGGGATGCCAAGCTACATGTTAAGCAATCAAGTCAAGATGGTTATTGCATGTTGTGTCATTCACAACTTCGTCCGCTGTCAGGTTCTGCCCGACCCACTTTTTGATGGGGTTCATCCACACTACCATCCTGACACTCTTTTATTTTCTGGTACCACGTACCCAAACCCGCATAACGTTGAAGCACAAAATGACACAAGGGCTCAGATGACCACTGCTATGTGGGCTGATAGGAATCCCCAGAGTTAGTCGAAGTGGTGATGATAGAAGGCTAGTACCTCGACTTGTTGCAGGCTCGTATTGATTCGGTTATTTATGTTTCCAAGACATTGTTCAATTTGGGTTGTGTGTTAAGACATTTTAATTTCAATTTGGGCTTGTACTATCACATACTATTTCACTGTTTGTTGTTTCACTTTCCGGACTAGTTTGTTTAGAATTATGGATTGCGCTTTCAATTCAAATTGTTTAAAACTTAACAATATATTAGCATATTTTGGTCCTTGGTGATGCATGATCTTACGGGCTTATATTTTGATAATCGCTTGCCTTCTAAATTTTTTATTTGCTTAGGTTATGTGATTAAGTTCTATTTTGTATTAACCAAACAATTGATGTTTATTGGAAATTATTATTATTATTATTAGTATTTATTATTATTATTATTATTATTATTATTATTATTATTATTATTATTATTATTATTATTATTATTACTACTACTACTACTATTACTACTAAAACTACTACTGCTAATGATACTATTATTATCGTCATTATTATTAGTATTATCATTATTTTTATAATTACTATTACTACTACTATTTACATTACTAATTTTAGTATTGTTATTATCTCTTCTTATTATGCTGGTTACTATTATGATTTGTTATTAGAAAATATCGAATGAAAATTCAATTAGTACGACTATGGGGATGTTTAGCCCATACAAATATGTGTTTGATTGAGTAGGCTAATTCAATTTAGTTTTATTAAAAAAAAATCAAAAGAATTGATATTAGTACATATTGGATTAGTTGAATAAATTGCAAGTTGGAAAAAAAAATCTAATCGCACAAATCGAAATCGGTAGAAAAAATAAAACAATTGGATTGTGCGCATACCATTTTCGGCTTTTTTAAATATAGCCACTAGTTAATTACTTAACTTTATTTAAAACAAAAAGAATGGGTGGCTAGCTAAAATGGGAAATGAATTTGTCCACTTTGTTTTTCCATACAGAGCCAATTCAGATTTTTCATACAAAACACCAAATCCACCAGACAACTTTTTACGGATATGCCTAAACGGATACATTGTGCCCGGGAAATCAAATCCTTTTTTTATGTGTTTTTCTTTTGTTTTTCTTTTTTCCGATCATCGACTAGTTACATTATTAATATAATTGATAAATATCACAAGACGAAAAATAAACGTTAATTATCATTTTGAAGCAATCTAAAAAAAATGACGTCTTCTTTTTTTCTTCATCCGTAATCGAGCTTTATTGTTAAAAAATAAATTATTGTCTTCATAAAAAAAAATCACTAATAATTTTTCATACATTTATAAAAAATAAAAAATTAACAAAAAATAAAAAAAATCGGCCCGGACACAATGTGCCCGGCTAGCTTTACTGTTTAATAATTCTTCAATCATTGTTTATCAATCAAATACAATTTCTATCAATCAATCACAATTTCCAATATACCTTTTAATCATTTTCCAATCAACCAATCATTACCCACATCACCTATCACAATATTTTAATACAATCAACAACCTAAAACCTATTGATGTGACATCTACAGTACACATCCTACCCTACACATCCTTTAAACAAAAATACATTTTCACTATTTAAATGGACGTACCATCCGAGGATGTGCCACAGCCGACGGGCCACATTCTACTACATCCCAGCACAAGTATGGCCTTAGAGTGACTCCAAATTACAACAAAAGGTTTCATTTATTCGCCACACATAATTATACACGATCCACATGTATTATTTTCACAATTTTAATTGGTTGGCAAGTAACTTTTTATTTTACAACATAGTCTTTTGTCATGTGACACATACCATGACTTGTAATACCAAAGTACAATGTACCGACGACAATCAGGCCATCATTGAGAAGATCTCAAGTTGCCTCAAAACCTGAATATACTAAGTAAACTAAGTATTGCAAAGTTGAAACGTAATTGGAAAAAGCACCACAATTGTCACACTCCTACTACCATCATGCTATATACAGAAACCAAGTTACGGTCCAGATAATACGCTCCAGCACTTCAAAATCGAGCTCATTAGAGCACAGGACAAGACTAATAACATTCAAAATCCTGCACTGTAAAAGGTCAATCTCAACTAGCAAGAACCATGTTAGTTACTAAATAGACTTTGCAATATTAAAAGAAAAATGGATGTCAACAAAGGAGCATAAAATGACACGCCAAGATTTACGACAGGAAAAGTATGAAGCCTAAGTATAATTTAAACAGGGATTTATTTTTACCTTATCCAAATGACAAAAGTAGAGCTTCCAAAATTTTATAAACACATCCAGAAAGTAGAGCTTCCTGTTACCAGCACATTTCTATAACTTGACCCATACCCGGTGACCATTGGTTACCTACAACATCAACAAATAATCAAAATAAATCGAAGCTCAGCATACTTGAACATGAAAGAACATGGGCAAATAATTCAACATCTCAAAATCTTTCAGATGACAAATAAGGGCTCTTTACACACAATACAGATTCAATACCAACCTCTAAAAGACATATCAAGATAAGTCATATAATTACTGTGATGTATGCATGCACAAAGCAGACCAACATGCAAATCATAGACATTGGTTGAGCTTTCACGTCTTCTGAAAATGAAGTTGCCATGATATGATTTTCTGACTAATGCCTCAGTTGACTCCATTTTATTCTAGTATAGATGGTTGGCTGTCCTAAGGGTGTCTAATCATAGAATGCTCAAAATATATCATGTGTCAGATATAGTTAGATGTTGGAGTTTAGTACTCTAATATTTTCATTGTAGGGATCTCTCATCCCGATCCTTTGTAATTTTTTTCACAGTTTTTATCAGTATAAAATAGTATTTTTTTCATATTAAAAACGAAAGTATGATAGAACAGGAAACATCCTAGCATAAGAAGGTCTAGAGTGTTTTACTCAACAGTACCAAGAAATCTTCCTCTCAGAAGCAATGAGTCCTTAAAGTTTGCACCCTCTGAAATAAAAAGTTGCTCA
Source organism: Ajuga chamaepitys (assembly GCA_958295605.1). Taxonomy (NCBI): domain Eukaryota; kingdom Viridiplantae; phylum Streptophyta; class Magnoliopsida; order Lamiales; family Lamiaceae; genus Ajuga; species Ajuga chamaepitys. Next base: position 7,631,886 of record OY282500.1, on the reverse strand, counting down.
GTATAGTTTTACAGAACAAACTGCTTTAAATCGTCCCCTCACCCTCAAAAAATAGGAAAGGTTTATTTCAGTACTCATAGTTTTCAAGACATTCAAATTATTCAGTATTGATAGCTTTCAAGCCATTCAAATTCTTGAATGAGCCAAAGATTGCTCTAGCCTTGAAAATATACGTTAATACTGAGTGGACATTTCTCCCTTTGAAAAACAAGTATCCATCATAATTGTTTGATAACCTCAATTTCCCCGAGATACAATGATACAATTGACATTATTCTTATAATAACAGGAGTTTAAGCTAATAGAGGAGGAAGCATGATCAGCGTTCCAACTTTTTCCTCGATAAAAATTGGAAACATCCATATCGAAAGGTTAATCTCAAAATCCTGATATAAGTAACAAAAAATATAGTATACTACACATAGTACATATCCCCCACCGAAAATTAACAAGAAACTCAGCTGATATACTCACAAAGCGGTGCCTAATAACGAAATTTCCCAGACGGAATCGGAGAGCGTGCGATTAATGTAGTTCGATGGTCGCCGCCGGTGAGGGAAGGGTTGCAAGATCGTTTCTGAGCTCCTTTTTTCTGGAAAATACTGAGGAATTTGGGGGAATGGTTGACTCACATTGAGAAGAGTCGTGGTGGTGGAGCTGCTGACGTCGATCGGCGGCGATGCGTGGAGGGTGGTTGTGGAGTCTAAGCTCTAGAAGAGAGAAACGGAGAGCTGTGAATATTGTAGAATTTTCTCCATGAAATTTGGGGTCAGTTTATAATTATTCTGGAGCCCAATGATTCTTGTTTTTACAATTTGAACCCTCACGCTAATGTTCATCTCAAAAAAATAGTAGAGGTGTGCATTATGCCATCTCCAATGCTATGGCACCAATTTGATGTCAATTCATAGGCAAAAATTTGCGTGCACTCAACACACAATACTACTATTGTTCACCTCAATTATTTGACCCGGGCGCGGGTCGTCCTTTTTTTTTCTCTTTTTTCTGCGCAGAGATACTAGATATATATATTAAGGGCGCATTTAATGAATGAATGAATGATAAGGTGCTCCAGTGGTAAGCCCATTGGTAGAAGAAGTGTGCAGGCGCTGGAAGAACACGGGTTCGAATCCCCCGTGCCTCACTTTGCTATTTGTTTTTTTTTTTGTTTCAATGAAATAGCTAATACTTCCTCCGTCCCGAATGAACTTGCACACTTTCCGTTTTCGTCCGTCCCAAATGAGCTTGCACTCCCTTAAAAAGGAAAGTTCTAACACAATCTCCACCCTCAAAATCTCCACTCTCAATCTCCACCATCAATCAACCTTTGAAAAGTCAACAAAATTCCAAAAAGCAACTTTTTCTTAATATGCGTGCCGACCCCCCTGTGCAAGTTCATTCGGGACGGAGGGAGTATAAAGTAGGCTGCGTTTGTATGTTTAGTGTAATAGCTAGCTAAACTAGTTAAGTGCTTGCTTGTAAAGGAGTAGGTTGCGGGTTCGATGCTCCAAGATGTGTTAGCTATATTTTCCTTTTTTTTTTTTTTTTTTGTGCTGCAATTTAACTGAATATATTAGGTGGCCTTTGTTTAACGGAAGAGGACATAGTTAAGATGGAAAATGTGCATTGTTGTTGGCGTGGAGGCAAGGGTTTAAATCTCATGTGTTACTATTTTCTCTTTTCTTTTTATATCTATTTATTCTATGTATGTTACTCTATAATTATATAATTATTTTTCATGGTTACAGTATATTAATTATTTGCTTATAGTATATATTATGTTGCCTAATAGTATAGTCTTTTTTTTGTTGTATAATATTGCATATCTTTTATATTCATTTATTTTTGGTATGTTACTCTATAATTATTTTTCCAGGTTATAGTATATTAATTATTTGCATATAGTATATATTATGTTGCCTAATAGTATGTCTTTTCTGTTGTATAATATTGTATATCTTTTATATCTATTTATTTTTTGTATATTACTCTATAATTATTTTTCCAGGTTATAGTATATTAATTATCTGCTTATAGTATATATTATGTTGCCTGATAGTATAAGTTTATTAGTTACAGTATAATCTTTTTTTTGTTGTATACTACTGTATATTTATTTTTTCAGCTTACAATATAATTATTGTTCCCTTATAGTATATATTATTTTGCTTAAAAGTATATGTTCATTTAGTAGTTAAATTATAATTTACAGTATAACTATTAAATTATATTACTCTATAATTATTTCTCCAGGTTACAATATATTTTAGGTTTGCTTATAGTATATACCATGTTGGCTAACTAATAGAATTATTATCAACATAGTATAATTTGTGTTACTAAAATTTAGTTTTGTTTACCTAAACAGTATAACTTATAAATAAAAAATAAAACAAAAATGAAACAAAAGAAGTAATTAAAACTATTTTGTTAAACAAGTTATCACATATCTAATCCCTAACATTAGAAAAAATAAACATTAAAATTATAAATAATATTTTTAGTTAAATATATAAATTAATATATAAAGAAAATAATCACTAAATATAAATTAGAAAAAAGTAAAGATAATTGATAAAATTAAATTTGGGAATTAAAAAGTAAAAGATGGATTTAGAACCCTAATCTTTCGCTTATTGTGGTTGCTACATAACCACTAGGCCATAACCCATACCTATTAATCAACTATATTTTTAATTTTATAAACCAAGATATGTTTAAAAAAAAAAAGGGACAAAAAAACAGGTTGGAGTGGGATTCGAACTCCAGCCCTGCACTTCCAAAGACCATGCGTTATCCACTGCGCCACTGGAGATTTTGTTAAACAAACACGCTCTTAATATATTTAAAAGCAACCTCAGATTTAAAAAAAAAAATTAAAAAAAATTCGCGACCGCGGGTCGCGCGGATCTTCAGCAAATGGATGCGAAATGTGTCCAAAACTGGAATTGAGCGAAATTTTCAAATCCATGAGTTAATTGAGGCAAGTGCACAATAAGCCCTATTGTGTGTTGGGTGCACGCAAGACCTACTCCAATTCATATCATTAACAAGGAAAAAAAAATTGTACACCAGTTCAGTTCACGTGATTTGACTCCATTCGGTTTGATTTTATGGACCGAAGGGGTATATCATAATCTTTTACCTCTCCTTTTTCACATTGTATTTACCCTCTCTCCCTTCCCTCCCCCTCCTCCCCCAACTCTCTCTTCTTAGCTTTCTCCAGTCGTCGTCGTTGCCGATCGTCGTTCTTATTCGTCCTTCATCTTCGACTGTACGTGTTAGCTTTCTCCTCTTTTCCTTAATTTCTTATTTGTTTCGAAACCTTAGTTTTTATATTGTTGCGTTCAAAAAACGGAAGGCTCAGAGGAGAAACCTTACATTAATACCTGCAACTATTCTAGATCTTGCTTTTGAATTGTGTTGTACAGTCTCTAGCTTGTTATTTATGAAGTAGAATTTCTCTTTAGCCTTGGATCTTTCCATCCCGTATTAAGGTTGTGTAAATGTAGGTTTATATGGCTGATAAGAGTGATAAAGCTTTCAAGAAATCTGGTGGATATTTTAAACAACCAATTGGTAAGCTAAGAGGGTGCCGAGGGCTGAAGCTGAAAAAAAAAATTGATATTTGTTGCAAAGAAGATGAAGCTTTCGCAGGCTACTCAAAAAGATTGTGGTGTTGATTATGGAAAAAATCTAGAATCTACTGGGAAAGCATGTTCCGAAGATGTTGTTTCAAAATCATTTAAAGCGGCTACTTGTATAGTTGTTGTTGCTTTGAAAGCTTTATTAAAGATTTTCTTGCGAAGTTCTCCAAGCCATCTCACAAGGAAATGAAGAAATTACGACATGATGGGCAAAAGAAATTGAAGAAGGCTAGAAAACTTTATGAAGACGGGGGGAGGGGGGGATCGAACTGAAAGGTATATGTTATGTTATAATTTTGTAAGGTGGATTAGCAGGAAATTGCTTGTTAAAGTATATGCTATGTTCTCACAAACTATATGTTATGTTCACTAAAATCATATTATAAAAGTATGTGTTTTGTTTATAGTATGTTGTATCTGTCTTTAAAGTACATGGTATACTTTCTAAAAGTAAACTATTTATTAGCTTATAGTATGTTCTATATCTTTTGAAAATATGTTTCAATTGGATATTTATTTTTCTGTATAGTATGTTGTATCTGTCTTCAAAGTATATGTTATGTTCTTTAAAGTTATATTGTTATGTTTTTCTTTTAAAATATACTATAAGGTTGTGTTTGGATGAAAGGATCTGGAAAGTAAATGATTGATTTCCAATTCTTCGTATTTGAAAATTCACTCGGTTCAAATCCCTTAATTGGATGTTAAATTCAAATGAGTAGATTTGAATTGTTTAAACTTTTCCTTTTTCAGTTCTTTCTTAATATTTTTTAAAGAATGATGATAATAAAAGTGCATGTAGTGTGTGTGAAGTGTGTGTAGTATGTGTGCAGTATGTGTGTAGTGTGTGTGTGTAGTGTGTGAAATGCATGTGAAGTGTGTGTAGTATGTGTGTGAAGTGTCTGTGTGTGTGGTATGTGTAATGTGTTGTTGTTTAGTGTGTGAAATATGTGTGATAATGTGGCTATACATACAGGAGAGATATGATAGATTTATAAATGACTAGGTTGTTTGATGAATTTGAAATCCATCCAAAATGAACTAAAAATTTAGGAGGGATTTAAAATCCCTTAATTTGATTTTTTTTTTTTGTCAAACAAGTTGGGTGGATTTAATGATGGATTTCCAAATCCACTCCTCAAATCTCTCCATCCAAATGGACCCTAAAAGTTTATGTTATGTCGCATTCTTATTCAAAGTATACTACTTTGTTCATATAGTATGTTGTATGTGACATTAAATATGGTAATATTAAATATTATGCATGTTTACACTTTTGTCATTCATTCTTTGTTTTTATTAATTATTAACACTTATTGTCTCTTGTAATATGCAGGCTTCTCTACAATCAGTGTTCTCCTTTTGCTCTATTTAACATCATTCAAAGTTTGAATGATGCTAAAAACAAGGATATTGGGAGTATTGGTTTCGGTGGTCTTTTGCATCTATCTATTAATAGGAATTTTGACCATAGATTACTACGTTGGTTGGTTTCTACTTCAACCCTAGGAGTAGAATGTTAACAATAGACAACTTTCGTAGGATAGCAATTACCGCAAACGATGATTTTGTTGTCTTTATGATCCTCGGAATGAGGGTGTTTCTGTGTCAATTTATGTTAGATCGGATGGTAATTCAAATCTTGTTGATAGGTTTAGTTTTGATTATGGTATTATGTTCGGTGCAAAGGTTCTATTTTACAACATTTGATCACTGGTAGGTTGAAGGATGGGGTGATGATTTTAAGAGGGTATGTTTGTTGCTTGGTGTTTTTTCAATCCTTAACCCTCATGCAAATCGTTCTCTTACTACGGTGATATTGAAGGCAATGGAGAATGTTTCCCTTATTGCTTTGTATGATTGGTGTACTTCTGTTCTATAAATATTATGCCATGGGGTATAAAGTTACAGGAAAAATGAGGGTGGGTACGCCTGTGGTTGTACAATGTTTCTTCAAGTTTTTTTATTTTCATATGATTAAATGGCAATGAGTGGCTGAACCATATGTTCTCCCTCTAATATGTCATTAGACTGATAGCAAAGTATCCAAGAGATAAACTGAGGAGGCTGACGCAGAGGTGTATGGGGATGGAGACTTGGTGTTGGATACATAACCTATATCTAGGAACAATAGTGTTATGGTTAGTGATGTTAGCATTGAAGTCGAGGAAGGAATTGTTCGGGAAAGAGTTTCTGATAAAGACCAAGTAAAAGAGCAGAGTCTTGATGATGATTTGGACTTCTCAAGTTTGATTTATCAGACGGTGATATGAAGAACTCAGAGGTTCGGAAGGCAGCAAGTGATGTAAGTGCAGTTCTTCTATTCTGCATTTTTTACAGTATGCTTATTGTACTCTTATAGTATGTCTTTGATACTTTAAAAAATATTATGTTCGAAGTCTTAAAGTATAGTAGTAGTTATCTTAAAGTATGATGCTTATTATTTTAAAGTATTCTAGTAGTTATCTTATAGTATGTTTTGCCTTTAGAGTATAGTGTGTTTCTAATACATTATGTTTCTTAAAAGTATGGCGTCCATCCTCTTAAAGTATACTAGTAGTTATCTTATAGTATGTTTATTTTGCATTTAGAGTATAGTGTTTTTCTAATACATTTTTCCTTTTAAATTGTCGTAGCCTCTGCATGAATTGTTTCTGTTTTTGAAGAGGGATTCCTCAATTGTATCTAATTTCTATATGAAGAAATATCTAGAGATGAGGAGATCTTCTTCTCCAGAAACCGGGGTGACCTCAGCTTCTACCCGTGAGATGTCAGAATCACAAAGTTTTTTTTGCAGATCCTAGAGTTCATTCAATCATTGATGATATGGCGAACAAATTTGTGCGATTCAAGAATATGGGTTTCGAGGGTCCAACATTTAACATTCTGACTCCATCTCCAGTTGTTGAGAAAGCGGCTGAGGTCGTAGAGGATGAGAATCAGGCTGTTGGTGATGAGGAACTTTGTGATGCACTGAAGTCACGCAGTGTAAAAAAGAAAGATTCATTTGTGGAGGATGCTGCTTGTTTGGCGGTTGATGAGACTGTAGGATACATTTCTCGTTTTATGGATAAATGAAAAGATTTGCTGGTTGTGATAGATCTAAAAGGCATAGGGAAAAATTTAGATTACTGCATGTTTATTGATCATGATCCATCGACTAATCTGTAAGTAATATATTCTTATCTTACAGTATGAGTAGCTTACATAAACATTAACATTTTGATTACTTATAGTTTTTTTTTTTTTTTTAATTGTTGAGGTGTTTAGGGTTGGATATCTGTAAATTGTGCCGAAGGAGCATATTATATCATTAACTCTAGCTCAGCAAATATTAAGTCTGTTGTTGACACCTAGAGTTTAATGATTAACCGTGGTGAAGGTGCTCTGGGTCAACGAAGTCGTTATGTTTTTAATGTGGAGCACAGTGTAAATGTTATTTTCTTTATTTATATATCTCTTACTGTAACTTTTGATATTTGATTATACTTATTGTTTGTTATTAGAATTTGTTAAGGAGGGTGTTGGATGATGTGGGAGATAAAAAGGAGAATTTGGATGTTATGATAAGTATGTGGGATTTATGGCTTTGTGGATATATAAATTTACTACTTTCTGCTGATTTGGTGAGGTTTTTTATACTGTTATCTTTATACTAGTAATTCACTCGTGCGATGCACGATTAAGATTTACACTGTGAATACATAGTGATTAACATCTTATGAGTTTTAATACATAAACTAGTTTGTAAATTTGTAGTTACACACTAAGTACAATTCATATAATGGACCATGTAATCCTATCAGGATGTATATAAAAAAGCTATTTGAAAGCTTGTAAATAAGTAAAATGAAAAATATAATTTACAAAAAGTCAAAATGTGTATATTGCGTACAACTAATTGAAGAATAGTATATCTACACATTTCTAAACACTTCCTTATATACAACATTTGTTGTTTTGCTAGAGCTTCTATTTTCCTGATCACAAATCAATATCTTTAGCCCTCTCCGGTTTGTGACCCTTGAAACTGCAACGTAAAGTTGGTCGTGATTGAACACTGACTTTTTCAAATATAGACCAACATGAGACAGGGATTACCCTTGACTTTTATTAATTGTCATAGCATCCGACACAATTATAGGGAACTGTCTGCGTTGGAATTTGAAAGCCAATGTAGGGTCTGATGGAGTCAGAGACATTCGAGGTATTAATACCAAATCGCCAACATTGCTTCCGGTCAGAACTTTTCCTTCTAAGACATGAAATCCCAATTTCGTAATGACCAGTCTAGTACCATTTCACAATCCGATAGAAGGATCTATATTTATTAACAACATAATCGGTGTTCCGACCTTCAAAGACAACTCGTGATTGGGGGTTCCAGAACATTGGATCTTATTCAAAAATTGAGGTGTGTGAACCTCGGCCATCACATCTCCATTTGAGTCAGATTTGCAAGCACTGTTTGAACTATAATATATCTGTGCATCATTTGCATTTCTCTCTATCATGTGTTCATTAACTGTACTGACCATGTAAAGAGTTGGACATAAAATAGCTCTCTCCTGCAAATATTTTGGATCATCCAATTTGTTGCAGAAATTAGGATATGTACTATGAACAATGGTTTCAACTGGGTCGTCATAGAATTTCAGCAAAAGATCGTCAGGTATCTCAATTTCAGTATTTCCATGATTTGAGCCGCCTACTTTACCGTCGCCTATGCTCGCAACCCAATCTGAAAACTCTCTAAGTTCATCCGTTTCACGACCCAATATAGATTTGATAAGCCTCATTTTTTGTCAACCTTAAGACGGTGCAATGCTCCCATATTTCAGACGAATTAATTGTAGCATGTACTACATCTTGTCTGGTACCTTTTGGAATAACTGGTAATATTTGTCTAAAATCACCACAAAAAACTACAGGTTTTCCACTGAAAGGAGTTGTCTTGTTTCGGGGATCCTTGAGTTGCATGATATCCTCCAATGATTTGTCAAGTGCTTCAAAACAATGTTTATGCATCATCGGTGCTTCATCCCAAGTAATCAATTTGCACATGATAATTAATTCTGCTAGTTCAGTTCCTTAAAAGCTATTGCAAGTTGTGTTTTCTTTTACACCAATAGGTATAGCAAACTGAGAATGTGCAGTTCTTCCACCAGGGAGTAACAAAGATGCTATGCCACTCGAAGCAACGTTCAAAACAATATCTCCATTTGATCTTATTGAAGCAGACAAAGTTCTCCACAAATAAGTCTTTCCAGTGCCACCATATCCGTAAACGAAAAGAATTCCACCTTTATTTGATTCCACCGATGTCATAATCGTGTCATAAACATTTCGTTGCTCTTCGGTCAAATTTGGTAGGAGATGGGCAAGTTCTTTGGATAAAGCTTCTCTATTGTAGCTCATTTCTCTTGCAATCAAGTTATTAACTTGCTGGCTTGACGCATCCATCCTTGTAGAAACAACAGAATGTGGGCATGTGAAAGCCCACGTTTCTGAAACTCCACCGTGTATATTACTGCAATAAATAACAAAATTTGAGATGATTATTTTAGGAAAATGGTATGATTTAACTCAAATTATTTTGAAAAGGTACATATGCAAGACACTCTCTTACCAGCTTTAAGTTTTCCAAAAATTTCATTTTGGCGAAAATCTCGGATCAGATTGTCCAACTTCATTTTAAAGACACGACAAATAATATCTGACCGATCCTCTGGACTAAGTCCCCTAGGTTCAAGGACCTTGAAATTTTAGGCCACTTAGGATTACATATGGAAGTTATAAACAAATTCGGATATCCAGCCCAATCACATATCGCCATGGAGTCCTGGTAGTTCTGTATCATATAACGGGCTCCTCCAGTATATGATGGTGGCAGTACTATACGTTTACCTTGAGAACGTGAATCTGTCTCACCACGAAACAACGCATCTGACAAACCTCTATACATGTAAATACGAAGTTGTTTCTGATGCGTGCGAACATATCGCAACCTTCCAGGTTCAATCATTGTATAACCATCGACGCTTATTTGTTGGAATAGCCTCCTAGATAACAGAATGGTCGACAAAACACCTTCTCTTTGTTGAAAACGGTAAGGAAAGTATTCCCTAACACTAACTCTTCTTCTTCCACTAGGAATTTGAACTCGGGCATCAGAGTACAGGATATCCTCTCTATAACCATCTTCTCCATATGGAAATAACAATAGATATTGCAACCCACGGTAAGAGGGGTTTAGTTCATTGATACGCTGCAATTGTCCCGATTGAGTTTCAACTAAAATGTCTCTACTCTCTAGTGAGATGTCAAAATCTCCAACTATTAAAGCAGCTACTTCAGATGCCGGTGACAAATAATACCTATGTGCATCACCGCCTCGCTTTCCTATAAGTTGCAGTTTAACATTAGAATGACATTGTTGAATTTTTTGTCCAGCCATTCGGAATGCTTTTGCGAAAACATTATGCTCACCCAACAATTCCTTTAATTCAACAACAATCTCTGTGTGGAGGTTGTTTATCTCATTCCTTTGCCTAAAACAAATAAATAAATTAATATTAAAAAAGTATATTGGCTAATATAACTATATTGTAAAATACAAATATTTATACTTAAAAAATAAGGGGAAAAAAATAAAGAAGCACCTGTCAGATTTCATCCGATTATTAATCTCTTTATCTGTGTCATAAATATACAATTGCGCACACTTTGGAGTGTTGCCTTCAGCTGGAAGCAAGCTGAATCAACTTGTCATACTTGTCATATAGATCTTCATCTGAATCAACTTCAAGGTCACTAACGTTATCCTTACTGGACCTAGTTTGACTCAAATCAATATTCTGATTAACACTTGATTGATTTGCATCCTCTTCCGTCAAATCAATTATCTGATTAACACTTTCAGAGGTGGTTCTTATTCAGTCAAATCAATTATCTCGGGTAGTTGTTTATTGGTAAATGAAGAACTTATGAGAACATAAACGTCTAATAATTTTTTCCTTTTTAGACTGCTGGAACTGCCGCCAATATGTCCAATAACTAATTTAGAATAAATTATGATAAAAAAAAAAAAAAACATTTAATATTACTATGATAATAAAAGTGTACAATGTATGCTTTATTTAATAATTAAAAAAAAATAGAATTATCGTTCGAGATGTCACTAAGAGGACTAATTTGAGAAATTGACAAAGTATTTTGACTAACATCTCCAAACTTCTAAGATGCTTGTGTGTTACGGTCCTTGATTCGATCGTTCCAAATAGCTATTTCCGAGAGTTCTACGAAACATATTTTTTTGCAAGAAGTAAAATAATAATAAATTGTAATGTATCGTGTAAATAGATGAACATTATACAAAAGTAAGCAACATAAAAAAATACTTCATCAAATTATATATCATATTACCAGAATTGATCCCATCCGCTACCATCCGCGTCACCAATAGACAGCCGCCACGTGGCAGGCTTATTTAATGAAACATAATTAATAAAAAAGAAAGAGAAACAACTTTTATGAATAAAAAAATAAGAAGATAGCTGACTACATCTCCAAATGAAAAGGGAATATGTTTTCTCCAATTAGGTTCCGTCTGTCCACCGCAAACGCCGCCGCCTACCGCCTACCACCGTCACCATCATCGTCCTTCTCCCCTCGGACAATGTTCTCCGGCCGGCGACAACTAAGGTAAATAATATTTTTGAATTTCTTTTGTTTAGCTTCTTTTTTCTTAGTCAGGGCTTGAAGTCTTGCTCTGTCCCAATTTACATAATGGGGTTGTAAAAAACTTTAACAAGCTTTGAATTGGTAAGGGTAGGTCGAGAAAATGGCTACTGAGAAAGGTTTTCCCGGAGTTCCGACAATTTATTCATAATGGGGTTGTTGCCGAGTCCCGACAATTTATTCAATTCAACAACGCCCTTTTGCATACAGGTATAAAACATCCATGAATTTTTGTGGTTTAATTTGTTAAATATCTCAATTTCATTTTCTTCTCCATTAAAATTTGCAACAACTATTCAATTAATATATCAATTTAGTACAAATTTTCTGATGTTGGAAAAAGTTCTTATACATGCTCTTTTGTATTTGTTTATACAGTTGCTTAGTTGTTCCAGTTGGAGTTACAATTACAAGGGTTTAATAGTATATATAGTGGCATCTAGTTCACTTGCTTTATAATTTTTTTTTGCAATTTTGGCATGGTACGATGAGGGTGTTTGCAAACCCAATTGCACCAATAAGATCACTTTTATAAAGCATTTTTAGTTTGAAGGGTGTTTGCAATCTCATATTAGGGGTCTCAAATTACTTCCAAAAAATATTTTTGAGAATCCCCAAAACTTTAGATTTTGGTTTCTTTTGGCTTTCTTTTCAAATAAATGGAACTATTGGTTATTTTATTTATTATGTTTTATTTGTCTAGAATCACTTTTCCCAAACTTTACCAAATTTTTGTACCATAAAATCAATTCAGATCACTTTTTCTAGAATCACTATTGTTTGCAAACACTCTATATGTTGGTCTTATTGGATTTGGATCAAGATTTATCTTTTGAACGAAATTTGTGTTTTATTGGTCCTCTTTGCATTGAGTTCTGAGGTATGATTTCTTGATACTCAGTCAATCTTGGAATTGTTTAATTTGATCATCGGTAATGTTTCTTATGGTTCCTAAATTGAGAATTTGCTTTGGATCATTGTTGAGACACATTTGCTTATTAATCTTAGATGAAAGTCTTAACAGACTCTATTGGAGTTGACTGCTTAGTTTTTGATTGTATAAGTTAATATTGGCTAGATTGAGCTATAAATAAAGACGAAATAAACCACTAAATTTTTTCATCCCTCTCACGTCAGTTCTTAGTTGTTTTGTTCTTCATAAAAAGATATACTAATTTAATTTACTAATTTTATAAAATCAATAATATTTCAGTTTCTAATATTATGGGTTTTCTTTACGAAGGATAACAAAAAAAATAGTGAATGAACAACATGCGCCCGCATAAAAGATGAATTTTTAAATTTGTTTCGATTTTTTGCAGTTCTCTTTCACTCTTTCTTAAATTTGTTTAAAGTATTTCACCAACATCCAGGCACGAATAAAATTCTTGTTGTTATTTTTTTTAACTTAAACCAATTGATAAAAATCAAAACATCCTTTCTCAATATATTTTTAATCTGATACTAATACTGAACTTTTTATATGAAATATTAAATTTAAAATAAACAATACCTTGTTGGTTTTTTATTGGGACTTGAAATTGAATATCTATTGTGGATTGATATATTTTTATTAAATTCGAATTGTAAATAAAAATAAATTAAACTTGTTTTCTAATAAAATACATATTTTTCAAATCGTGCATCGCACGATGAGGAAATTCTAGTATATATAATAAAGGGATAATTACATATAACCATACAACCTTTGGTTCTTTTTTCACTTAACTACAAAAAGTATTTTTTGTTACAGATTCCCATAAAACCTTTGCGGGTTATATAAGTAACCATATGAACTTTTTTTCCGGCAGCATCTCCGGTCAAGTATGCACGTGGCACGCACGGGATCAGCTAAAACAGGGGTATTTACGTCATTTTGCACACTCCAACAGCTCTATTTCCCCAACCACCTCTATATAATCATTCCCTACCCCAATTCAAGACACCAAAATAGCAGAAGCCATCAAAAAGGAAGAACAGAAGCCATTAAAAAGGAAGAAGAAGCTAGTTTTTCAATTCAAACGAGTTGAACGAAAAAAATGGAAGGCATGGAGGTCGAGCTTTGTTTATTCGGTAGACCAGTTCGACCACCACAATCGAGCATAGTAAGCATCGTTGAACCCGACGATGGAACAGGGTGAAATTGAACCGTATTCAAATTCTTTGTTGTATCTAAACAAAGAAAAAGTTGGCAAGTTTGTAATTATAAAAACATCATATTCGAATCAAATTTGCTTTCTTTTACAATTGTTAGTATTTTATTTTAGATGAAATAAACTTTACCTTTAGAGCCATACAACATAAAAATTAATAGAAACAGGGAAAGTAAAATAAAATAAAATTAAAATATGACTTTTCTTTATATATAACATAATTATTCAAATAATCAGTATAAATATATATATCTACAATGCCCTATCTAAATATGACATAAAAAGATAAATATATAAATACACAAACATATATATACCTTTCATATACATCCTCCCCACTGCAAAAATATGATCAACACAGATAAAAAGTAGAAAAAATTTCAGTAGCTACGTTGTTTATTTTACCCTATAATTAAGCCAAACCCTTCGACTGCAGTCTAACTACATGAATTCTTGCCACCAACAACAGCAATGTCAAAATTCCATCCGTTTTAGTTAACAGTATAACACAGTAAATGTTAGCTCGACGAATCTGTAGTATTCCTCCTTCGAATCAGTCTACCGGAGAAACAAAACCCGACCTCCATACCTTCCACTTTCTCCGTTCAACTCGTTTGAATTGAAAAACTAGCTTCTTCTTCCTTCTTTGATGACTTTTGCTATTTTGGTGTCTTAAATTGGGGTATAGAATGATTGTATAGAGGTGGTTGGGGAAATAGAGCTGTTGGAGTGTGCAAAATGACGTAAATACGTCTATTTTAGCTGACCCCGTGCACGCCACGTGCATACTTGGCCGGAGATGCTGCCGGAAAAAAAAAGTTCATATGGTTACTTATAAAACCCGCAAATGTTATATGGGAATCTGTAACAAAAAATACTTTTTATAGTTAAGTGAAAAAAGGGCCAAAGGTTGTATGGTTATATATAATTATCCCTATAATAAATCAATCATAAGTTGTTTCCGATAATATATATAGAAAATTACCAATGAAAAAAATCTAAAATCGGAACCAACTTTTTTTTTTCTTTTTTTGCTTTTACTATATAAACACATATATCTTGTATATTATCTTATTATATTAATAATGATAATAATAAAATTACCTATTTTAACAAGTAAATTGGGCGGAAAAATGTCATGATTTCCTCGTATTAATGATTCCCTTTTAATATATAGTAAGATTAATTGACATATATTTAAATTAGTCAGTTTAAAATATATGAAAGCTAATTAAAAGAAGTGATTTTTATGACTCTAATTTATGTTATTATTTGGATGTAATTTTTTTTTATATTAATAGAAAAATATATTCATTATAAATAAACTATATTTATGAAATTATTTATCAAAAAATCCTCTAAAAATTAATTGATGTTTATCTTTATTAAAAGTATAATTATATAATTATAAAATAAACTAATAATTAAGTGGAATAAAATATGTTAAAATGACAAAAAAAATTATAGCATTTGGTGAACAGTTGGGCAACAACTAATTAAGTGGAATAAAATATGTTAAAACAACAAAAAAACTTATAGCATTTGGTGAACAGTTGGGCAGCAGTTTTGCTGCTCAATTGTTCACATTAGGTAATTAATTGCGTAATTAGCGAGCCTATTGGAGAAGGATGTCAGCAGCAACTTACTGTTGTCTGGCAAATTGCCTCCACATTGAGATGGTCCAACAATAGACACACATACGCGCACACACATATACATATATATTCAATATTACATAAATGTGTTTTTCTAAAAATACATATATATTATAACAATAGTTACAATATACATAAAATTTGTTTGGCCTACCGAGCCAACCCTAGACCTAAGCGGACTAGCTCTATAGAGTTTCGGGCTAATCGAATCTCGGTTTTATCAGACAATTTTAAACGAACTAACAATATAATGAATCTAATTCTACATGATTTAAGACGATTTTCAGGCTGACTCTGAAATTTTGAGCTTTTCTGATATCTTTACCTTTTACTCGATATGACAACTTTGATCACATCTCCACCTTCTCATGCCTTCTTGGTTTGCTCGCATTAGCTGCACGACTTATTATGCTTAAGAATAACAATAACAATAAATTAATACTCATAAAGAAATAAATATAACAGGAGTATATCTTCTAAGTTCTAAGAAAGCAATTAATTCCTTTTATTAGAGAGTGAGTCTTGTGTGTGAACGGTCACACGTGTGACGGAATATACTTTTACAAAAAATATTGATATTTTTACAGGAAAAAGTGATCATTTTACAGGAAAAAGTAATACTTTTACTACATTGATACTTTTACAGATAAATGTGATACTTTTGCTACAAAAAGTGATATATTTCTTTTTTGTTAAAAAAAGTTGATACTTTTACAGATAAACGTGATATTTTTACCACAAAAAGTGATACTTTTTCCTGTCACTTCGTGTGACGACCGTGTAACGGTCACATACAAATTTTTACCTTTATTAGAGCCATGACATTAATTTTTTATCCCGCCCCCAAATAAAATTCTTATTTGAAAAGTATTTTTTTCATAACTTAATAATTATATTCAAGTGAAATCTCAAATGACATTAAGAAAGTTTAATTTTATAAATAAGATTTATGTGATTGAATAAAGGATTTTGTATAGTAAGAATTTATAGTTTTAAGAAGTCGTATCATTACCTAGTGCTTGTCAAATTATAGTTATATATGAACTCTTTTTTTTTTTTTTTTTCTCGAAGCAAACTGTAACTCAATGATATTACTTACCCTATTCGATCTTTTTTAAGGCATGAGTTAAGATTTTCTTTTAAAGATATAAAAATATATTCTTTTATATATATATATATTGAGTACAATGAAGGGGTTTTGTGAGATTTAAGTATATGACCTGAATTACAAAGTGTTATACCATTCAGAATCTAACACTTCTTCATATCTTTGGAGACGAACTGAGTTTTAATCATCAATACCCAAAATATACGCTTATATTTGACATAAAAAAAGTAACAATATCCTATTCCATATCCATATTATATTCCAATATCATAGTCGAAAAATATTCTTCAAAAAAGGCAAAAATACTATTAGAATTGTAAATAAATATTAGTAGTTGGTAATGATGAATATCTACTGAGGTTTATGAGAGCTTTCTTGTTTAGACTACATGTTCAAGTCCTGTCGGCCCCAGATTTGTGCAGACCCCACAACCCTAAATTCAGAAATCAGTCCGGCCGGTTCACTGGAGAAAACGCCCTAACAGAGATTTGGGGAGTGAAGAGAGTATTAGGGATTTGAGCTTTGAAGAAGAGAAGAGGAGATAGCAGAGTAGCGTAAGATAGACCGGTGGAGGAAGAATCTTCGAATCACACAACTTGGTTTGGTTGCTCTTTTTTCTCTTCGCGTGCATCGTACGGTCTATTTAACGCTTGTCTGCTTTCTCCCCTCTCTCTCTACCGCTCTTCATCTCTCTCTATGTCTCTCGCCCACCTTTTCGATTAACTAGGAGTTATATTGGTTGCTTAATTTATAAGCTTGTCTGGGTTGCGATTCTTTAATTTAAGCTGTTTATTCTGTTTATTGTTGCGCTCTTTAGTATAAAGCACTGGAAAGTTTGTTCCTTTGATTATGAGTATGTGAGTTAGTGGTAAAGGTTATTTACGGTTTATCTGTTGCATACATAAACAAGCTGTGCTAGTAGATTCTTTTACTGGTTATAATTGCATATTAGTTAAGTAATAAGCAGAAAGAATGGACAAAGAGGGGGCTGCGAATTCAGTTGTGGCTTGTGGTCTTGCTACCGATGGCAGGCCATCGTACTGGTTAGATGCGTGCGAGGACGTGTGTAGTGATGATTATTTTGTTGATTATGGGACTGCCACGACCACTTCAATTCATGAACCATTGCCGCACTCTCAGGAAGCCTGCAACGACCCGAATTTCTTTGGTGAAATTGATCAGATTCTTGAAAACATAAAAAGTGGTGGCACTGATTTGCCCACTGATTTGCCTACTAACAATTCCGCAAACGGCAGCAGGAATGGACTTCACAAGACCTCTCCCCAGAAGCACTCAGTGTCCAAGAATGTATTTGTTAAAAGCAATGGAAGTGTTCGAGATGAAGACCCAGTGTCCAAGAATGAACTTGTTAAATGCAATGGAAAAAGGGCTACGGCTTGTAGTAATGTATTCAATAATGATAAAACTAAACTTGGCAAGAGGTCTCACGAGTTATATGACTCCGAGGAGAGACACAACAGAAAAATACGTGGTAGGGATCCGAAAGATAGGAAAATTTGGGATAAGGCTCCCTCTAGGAAGAGACCACGTGGATGGGATGATGTGGATATGAATGGCCAGCAAAAGGACCAACAAAGGAGGAGAGAACGTTATAGTACAGGTAGCTGGAAGGACAGAGATTTCAGGGAAGCAAGGGGTTACTGGGAGCGGGAAAGAGAAACAAATGAAGCTGTTTTCCGTGTTGGTTCCTGGGAGTCTACTAGAAATAAAGATGAAAAGTCAAATGCTCAGAGAAGCAACATAGGAAATTCAGAGGAGAAGAAACCTGAGCAGCCAAAAGAGAAACTCCCTGAAGAGCAAGCTCGCCAGTACCAGCTGGATGTTCTTGAGCAGGCAAAGACGAGAAACACAATTGCTTTTCTTGAAACAGGGGCTGGGAAAACACTAATTGCTGTCCTACTCATGAGAAGTATTAGCACTGAATTGCAAAAAAAGAATAAGAAAATGCTAGCGGTCTTTTTGGTGCCTAAAGTTCCACTTGTTTATCAGGTAGGATCTTATGAGCAGTGAATGAAGTATTGCGACTCTCTTAATTTGTCACTTGAATGTAATTTTTTTTAATGTTTTGGTTAAAATGCAGCAAGCTGAGGTAATCCGTGAGCGTACAGGCTATCAAGTTGGACATTATTGTGGTGAAATGGGTCAAGATTTCTGGGATGCAAGGAGATGGCAACGCGAGTTTGAAAGCAAGCAGGTAATATAATCCTGTCTTTAAACTTATCTCGAACAAGTTATGATAATATTTATTTTACGTCTCTTGTCTCCCATAACAATGATGTTGCAAAGTGAAGGGCGTGATGTTAAATGCTCATTGTTTGTTGGGGCTTACATAATGATGTTTGACTCTCATGTGTCTTCTTAGTTGAAGTGAATATCACAGTGAAATATGTCATCTCTTATTTGTTCTTTGTGTTAACTAACTTAACTTGTCATGGCAACCTGGATTCAAGCACTAGATATATCTCCATGTAATTTGTGAGTGGCTAGAGGTGGAATCACCTTGAATGATGGCGGTACTCATTTAGCAGATAAGTTGGTAGAGGTGACAAGTGAGCTATAAGATAAGGAAGTATAAGTGGATGTGTAAGAAAGACTCACCTGTTCATGAAATTGGAAGGATCAGAAGCCATTCCAACCTCCCTTTGATTAAACAATGTTGGCTGGAATGGGCCATGTGACAGTACAGCCCAAAATTTTCTTCATATCTCCTGTATGACTGTATCTAGACATTAAAACTCCGGTTTGGCTTCAAAGAAAATTGCAGTGCAATAAACAGAAAAAGTGATGTTATCGCCCCACCATATTCTTGCAGGGTTGTAGTAAAACAAGGGGAAGTCAGTTGTGCCAAACATCTCGAAGTAGAATATTGTACTTCACAATAATCCATTTTGCTTCATTTCACTTCCCTTTTTCTGATGTTATACTGTTATGCCAAACAATGCCTAAATGCTGAACTTGAAAAAACTATAGAAATTGTTGTAACTGTTAGATAGAACTGTTCAAAATGTCTAGTTTTGGGTAAGCAATTGCAATGTAGTTTTTACGGTTATAGGTAATGTAATTATATGTTTGTGTGTGTATCTGTTGCCAACTCTTATAGCAGTTCTTCGATAGAATCCTTTATTGGCTGAACATCATGCTTCCCTTCTATAGTGAACTTGGCCATATTAATGTGTCCAAGCTGCTGAGCACCACGTGCATCTGTGTACCCATGCCAAGCTTTGGAAAATATTATTAAATGGAAAAGAGGACTTACTATTATGGAATATCCGATTCGGTATCTTCGTTAAAAAACGAGGAGAATGTCGTCAATGTGTTATAGCCACTGTTTATACTATTGGAAACCTTTGTAATCATCAATGTACATTCCAGTGGGTTGTTTCTCAACTAGCATTGTACCTTCCACCGAAAGACCTAGCATAATCTCTCTCTTAAGCACTTCTTTAGCATGATGTCTTATCTTTGATATTCATACTCTCCTATACCATTATCGACTCCCATAAGTGCTCACTACATACTTTTATTTTGCACCTTGTTTACTGAATTCGATGTTAATGTGGCTCGATTGGGTGGCAAACTCGCAGGTTGGTTAGAGCCTTGGTTGGTGCTAGCATTCAGGGTGCTGACTAAATATCCTGTTTGATAAATTCTAAAATTTCACTGAAAAAGGATACAAACATGATAAACTAAGTATGTTGAAAAAGTATCTTTATTTTTCTTGTGTAATTCCAATTTAGTGAAGAAATTATTGTTATTATATATTTGTGTTTGTGTGTGTTATGGTGTGTTGCTCACATGTGTGTGGTTTAACCACTCTTGGTGGTCAAACATTTGGGCTGACTAGTTTCCTAGGGCTAGGAGGAGGGTACGTTTATCTTTAATTTCTTTCTCTCTCAGCACATATAGATTTCCTTACAAATGCATGTGCATTCTCATTTGTACTCGGACATGTAGATTCTGTAACCTTCTTTTATTTCTCCCTCCAACTTCTTGTTAGCTTTTATGATATAGATGTTTGTCTCGTATTCTATTCTTATAAGATTAATGGTTACCCTTAATCACCATAAAATCTTCACATGATTTGTCAGTTAAAACATAAGTTCGTTTCTATGTGTGTGTGTGTGTGTATTTTTTTAGAACTATAAATCTTGGTTGATTAAATTTTTTATTGGTGTTTGGATTGTAATTGCATTTTAACACACATTCTTAATACAGACGAGTGCAATAATAATCAATTCACTGTATGCGACAATAAAGTTGTCCAACATAGTTCAAAACTCCATTTAAACCAACAGCCTTTTCATGTTTGTCATGCAAATACCTGTAACTGCTGTAGGAAGACAGTTGCTCAACTCATCCCACTTATGCTGTTTCTTGCCAGGTCTTAGTGATGACAGCGCAGATTCTTCTGAATATTCTCAGACACAGTATAATAAAAATGGAAGCAATTCATCTCCTCATTCTGGATGAGTGCCATCATGCTGTGAAGAAACATCCTTATTCTCTAGTGATGTCTGAGTTCTATCATACAACACAACCGGAGAAGAGGCCATCAGTATTTGGGATGACTGCATCTCCTGTAAATTTGAAGGGTATGCCCCTGATACTCTGTTCAATACATTTTCTACTATTGTGAAGTGATGGGTTTCTTGTCAGAAGATGACATGGCTAAACCATCTCAGTATATGCATTGAGTTCTCTATATTTTGCTTGCTCTATTGTCCTATCAGGTATCTTTGATTGGCTTGTTCTTTAACCAAAACTTATTCACCTACAACTCAGGTGTTTCTAGCCAAGTTGATTGTGCACTGAAGATTAGGAATCTGGAGAGTAAATTAGATGCAGTAGTTTGTACTATAAAGGACCGCAAGGAGCTGGAGAAACATGTACCAATGCCATCAGAAGTGGTTGTGGAATACGACAAGGCTGCCAGTTTGTGGTCGCTGCATGAGCAAATAAAACAAATGGAGAAGACTGTCGAAGAAGCTGCTCGTTCAAGCTCCAGAAGAAGTAAATGGCAATTTATGGGAGCTAGAGATGCTGGAGCTAAGGAAGAGCTGCGCCAAGTTTATGGTGTGTCTGAACGGTCTGAAAGTGATGGTGCTGCTAACTTAATACAGAAATTGAGGGCCATCAACTATGCACTGGGTGAGCTTGGACAGTGGTGTGCTTTTAAGGTGATATAACATGTTCATATTATGTTTTCTTTATACTCTGTGTCTGTAGCTTTATACTCTGGTTTGTTATGTTACAAGTTTTGGAATACCTCTTGGTTCTAGTGGTTCTCCAAGTTATTCTTTTCTGGTGAAAGGGACAGTTAGTCCCTAAGAATTTTAAGTTATCCTTTTGATTTATCCTGTTTTAACCTTGTGCTCTCCGTGGGAGGTGTCTTCTCTTGTTGGAGCCAAGTGGTTTTGAAGTTCAGTGATTACTTGTACCATCTTTTCTGATGTTTAGTTCCACAAGGATAGACATATTTTGTATAGGTTGGGAGTCAACTCTGAGTTAATATTACTAACGCTGATTTCTTCTGCAGGTTGCACAAGCTTTTTTAACTGCTTTGCAGAATGATGAAAGGGCGAATTATCAACTTGATGTCAAGTTCCAAGAATCATATCTACAAAAAGTAGTCACTCTATTGCAATGTCAATTGTCTGAAGGTGGCATCTTGGATAGTGATCCTATAGACACTGATACGAACAATTGTGCTGCACGTGAGAACGAGCATGAAGAGCTAGAGGAGGGGGAGCTTACCAATAACTGTGGTGAGTAGATCTTCTTTGTGGCAAATGTAATCTCAATTTGAACCGTGTATGTTTCCTAGCTATTCCTGTGGCTGTGGCCTGTGATATTTTCTCAAACATTGCAGTAGTCTTGACGTATTCTTAGTTTTTTCTTCATATCATGTGTTGTGTATCCTCTCTTCGTTTCATCTCTTTGTTTCAGTCGGATGTATAATGTAATGGTGTATATCTGTCGTAGTTGTCTCTGGTGGCGAACATGTTGATGTGATTATTGGAGCTGCTGTTGCTGATGGGAAAGTGACTCCTAAGGTGCAGTCGTTGATCAAAATACTTCTGAAGTACCAGCATACGGAGGATTTTCGTGCTATAATCTTTGTAGAACGTGTTGTGACTGCTCTGGTTCTTCCTAAGGTCAGCTGACTTCATAAAGACATAAACATCTGTTGGTTTTTGCTTGCTGTCACTTTCATACATCAATTGATATTTTCTTTGTACATGCAGGTTTTCGCAGAGCTTCCATCATTAAATTTTGTCAAATCTGCAAGTTTGATTGGACACAATAATAGTCAAGAAATGCGGACCAGCCAAATGCAAGATACAATTGCCCGATTCCGAGATGGTCGTGTATGTTGAACTATTATGTCATCATGTGCTTGCCTCAAATGTCCTGGGCTCATCTCATCAATTTATTTGTATTTACTTTCAGGTGACTGTTTTAGTTGCCACCAGTGTCGCTGAGGAGGGACTGGATATTAGGCAGTGCAATGTTGTCATACGCTTTGATCTTGCAAAAACTGTACTTGCTTACATTCAGTCTAGAGGCCGTGCCAGAAAACCTGGGTCGGACTACATTTTGATGGTTGAGAGGTACTAGCCAGATATGTGATTTCAATGTCTGCTAGTATATTTATGAAGATTAAGTAGCTTACTTTACCATTGCTGATTTATGTGTAGGGGAAATATTTCGCATCTAGCCTTTTTAAAGAATGCTAGGAATAGTGAAGAAACTTTGCGGAAAGAAGCTATTGAGAGAACTGATATCAGTCATATCAAGGATAACTGCAACATGGTTTCAGGAGAGGATATAGCTGGTGCAGTGTACAAAGTGGAGTCCACTGGTGCTGTTGTGAGTTTAAATTCTGCTGTTGGACTCATCCACTTTTACTGCTCCCAGCTGCCCAGCGACAGGTCTCTCTCTCTTTCCCTCTCTCTCTTTGTAGATGTGTGTGCACTCTGATGTGTACTTATCTTCACTTTCTCCTTTCTCTACAGTTCGATGCTATATTGACTATATTTTTCACTTTTAATTATATGTAGGTATTCCATTCTTCATCCAGAGTTTATCATGGAGCGCCATGAGATACCTGGAAGCCCTACTGAGTATTCTTGCAAGCTTCAACTTCCCTGTAACGCACCATTTCAGAAATTGGAGGGGCCTCCATGCAAATCGATGCGCCTCGCACAACAGGCATGTTTCATCTGTCATAAGTTTCAGTAATTTCTTCTGGGTGCAAAAAATTCTAGCTGAAAGATCATGCAATTTGCAGGCTGTTTGTTTGGCTGCTTGCAAGAAGCTCCATGAGATGGGAGCATTTACCGACATGCTATTACCAGACAAGGGAACTGGGGAAGAAGCTGACAAAGGTGAAGAAAATGATGATGGGGATCCTCTCCCTGGAACTGCTAGGCATAGAGAATTTTACCCTGAAGGAGTAGCTGATATTCTCCGGGTTAGTTCCTATCTTTTTCTTATTACTATTATTATTTTTAAATTTACTTTTTCCCCTTCCTTTACGTGTAACTGGTTTTGTGCTGTTGAAAAATGACTGCATTTAATGTGGGCTTCTGGATTTGTCTTTAATTTTTGTGTCTGATCATAATGACATTATTCGATTTAAAATGTCATTTAAAGCTCCCTTTTTCATATCATAAGAATAAGAATACAATTTAAATTATATCCGAGGTAAAGCCATGGTGGCACCTACACATATACATCGATGTTTGTGGTCCTTTCTCTTTCCTTTGGATGAAAAGTTATTTGTGGGTTCATTTACTTAAACGCTCCACAGATTTGATTCCGTAATACTCCCTCCGTCCCGGTTAAAGCTTCCACTTTGACCCGGCACGGATGTTAAGAAAAATCAGTTATTTGACCTTTTTAAAGGTGGAGATTTAGTGGTTGAGATTTTGAGGGTGAGGATTGTGGGATTAGTTTGGTGTCAACTTTAGTTGGGACGCACCGAAAAGGCAAGCAGGCAGCTTTAAGCGGGACAGAGGGAGTAGCAATTACCTTGTTAGTTGTTTGAATTAACATGGATTTGAAATCCATCAATTCCATTTTGAATTAGTTCTCAAGGGATTTGGGTTGATTAGAAATCTCTCCAACTTGGATGGATTTGGAATTCCTTCGCTCCAAATTCTTCAATCCAAATGCAACCAAAAAGAATTGAATTCCACTCAAGAAGTGATAAATTCTGCATTTGTCGCGTATAATACCAGACTCTCCCAAACATAAGCATTACTTCTTTTTATTATTTTTTCCTTTTCTCTTTCCTTTATAAGAAACGGATTCTGAACACTGGCATTTCGCATCTCACATGCAGCCTTAAAAATTTGTGTTGCTGAAAAAAGGTGTATCTTGATGGACACTTCTCATATCTTTTTGTAGACAAATTATCTTGATATAAAATTGTGGTTGTGTGTGAATACACTTCTCTATCCGCAACTTGGTGACATAAATATCTGTCTATTTCTCCGCTGTTAAGTGACCAACAATTGACATTCTAAGCAGTAGGCAACCAGGGTTAAGAGGAAATCTTAGGAAAGTAAATGGTGGAATGTAGACTATAATTGGTTTTGCTGGTGGCTTGATGGAGAGAAGTTGGATTTTCTTCACTCTATGTTGCCTATGCAAAGTTGATATTAACCATATTACTCTTTTTGCATTAAATGTTTGGGTTTATTGCATTAAATTTATCAACTATGATTCAGTTTTCAATTGCGACATTACTATGAAATTATAAACGTTAGAAAGCATGAACTGTTATTTTTTCTTTTTTCAATTACAACATCTGCCACATTTTCTGGCATCAAATTGTGACGCCACCACCAACACTGGATGTGCCACAACAATACAATTTTAGATTCATTGTCATTGCCGTCATCGTGAATTGAGCCTGAAAAACATGACAAATTTGAACTTCCTCACTTGATTCACAACGAGAGAACATCGAATGGCAAAATGGGTGTTGGATTTGGACAGCCTTTGTCGAGCCATATCCAATGATTGTGGCGCACTCGCAAGTTGATGTTGGAAAATGTGATTGTTGTTGTAAGTGTTATTTTCTCAAGTTCAAGATGCAATTGAATATTGACCCACAGTGCATGACTTCTATGCAATTAACCCTAAATGTTTTAGGGAAAAAATAGGTAAACTGAATGATGAAGCCCTGAACCTTCTGCTGCTTAGCTGATCTTAAAGTGTCCCGCATATAGTTACTTTCCACCCCCAACATATAGAGAAGGTTTAAGTTGTCCATGTCGGATATGAAAATAGATTCTAGATGCCTTTATGAGATGATGTCCCTACCAAGGTGAAGTTAAATATTGTGGGTTCTCACAGATGTGGATTCTTATTTTTAATACCCTTCAATACTGGAGGCTGGATAACATAATTCAGTCTTGGATAAGTGAGGTTTTGGGGCCTGCTTGGTTTTGGTATGTTTAGCTTCGCCTATGTTTGTTTATTTATTATTTTTAATTTCTTTTCTCTTTCTAAATTCCTTTCTGGAGCCACAAATTGTAATATAATTTACCTTTTTCTCCAGGAAATTTATAGAACGTACATGGAAAGGAAAACACACTTATTCTTTTCTTGAAAGATGTATATGAGTATCTATTGATACTTCACTCAGTGTCTAATTTAAGGTATACAGTGTACACTTGAATTAGGATTTGTATCAGAGATAGTACGTAGGACAGTTTAGTTCCTCTCTTAGAGTATCGCATGAATTTGGGGCTTTTGTAGTTGTGGCTCCATCTTATGTTCAGATACCTTGATGGCTGTTTGTATGTTATTGCTGGGCCTTCTTTTGCCATTGATGCTGCACAATTATCTGGTCAATCTTAGGTGCTCATTGCTTTTGTTTGTCTCTGCAGGGAGAATGGATATTATCGGGGAAAACCTGTGATGACTCCAAGTTGTTTCATCTTTACATGTATGCTGTGAAATGTGAAAATGTTGGCTTCTCCAAAGATCCTTTATCAGCTAACATTTCAGAGTTTGCAATATTGTTTGGCAATGCATTGGACTCAGAGGTATCCTAGTAGCCTTTACACTTTGTTTATTTTGAAAGTAAGGTTCTAAACTTGCTGTTCTACCTTTAACAGGTATTGTCAATGTCAATGGATTTATTCATTGCTCGGTCTTTGATAACAAAAGCTTCACTTGTCTTTAAAGGGCCTCTAGAAATTAGAGAAACTCAGGTGCATTGCAAAGTTCATTAGCTATTTGAATTATTGTTTTAACTTTTCGCTATGAGATGAGAGTTTGATGTGATCTTCTGTGTACAGTTGACATTGCTTAAGAGCTTTCATGTAAGATTGATGAGCATTGTATTGGATGTGGATGTCGATCCATCCAACACTCCTTGGGACATTGCAAAAGCGTATTTGTTTGTTCCTCTGGCTGGAGGTGAATCTGCAGATCCAATGAATCTTATTAACTGGGATCTAGTTGAAAATGTTACCAGCACTGATGCATGGAGCAATCCCCTTCAGAAAGCTAGGCCAGATGTTTACCTTGGCACTAGTGAGCGGTCTCTAGGTGGAGACCGGAAGGAATATGGATTTGGAAAATTACGGCAAGGCCTTGCCTTTGACCAGAAATCTCACCCTACCTATGGGATTAGAGGAGCTGTTGCACAGTTTGATGTGGTAAAAGCAGCTGGATTAGCACCTAAACGAGATGCTACTGATTTGCCTAAAGTTGATTCAAAAGAAGGCAGATTGATGATGGCTGATTCTTGTGTTAAAGTGGAAGATCTGATGGGGAAAATTGTCACTGCCGCTCATTCTGGAAAGAGGTTCTATGTAGATTCTGTGCGATTTGATATGACAGCAGAAAACTCATTTCCAAGGAAAGAAGGCTACCTTGGTCCCCTGGAATACAGCTCTTATGCCGATTATTACAAGCAAAAGTATGTTCTTTTTGTTATTTTGTTTTTTTTGCCAGAATGTATCTTGCATCCATTCTGTTTTTTCTTCCGCTCCCTCTGGCTCCATGTTTTGGATCTGTTCATTTATTTGATTTTCTGGGGGACTTAACTGTAAAGATAGGGCTGAGATAAGGAATGATAGTTAGGAGAGAAGAATCACAGTTATTCATTACCAGTTATTTTAGCTTATTTCTAATACGCAAGGTTTTGTATATCCCATGTATTCTCTTAACTTGAAATTCACAATGGTTGAGTTTCCCGTTCTGCACTTGCAATATGGTGCATTTGATGATTACCACCAAATTGTTTGTAGGTATGGGGTAGATTTGATGTATAAAAAGCAACCGCTAATAAGAGCCCGTGGTGTTTCATATTGCAAGAATCTTTTGTCTCCCCGTTTTGAACATTCAGAAGGTATGGTCTTTATGGTTTAGTTTTGGTTTATCTACTTTGGCAGATTATTTTGTCATCCCACTAATTGTTGAAGTTTGTTATAGGTCATGATGGTCAATCTGAAGATGTACATGAGAAAATCTATTATGTTTTTCTCCCTCCTGAACTCTGTTTTGTGCATCCACTTCCTGGATCACTAGTTAGGGGTGCTCAGAGATTGCCATCAATTATGAGGAGGATCGAAAGCATGCTGCTTGCTGTACAGCTCAAAGATGTCATTAATTATCCTGTTCCTGCTACGAAGGTACTTTAAATCATCTTGTGTGATGCTCTAATGTCATTTTTAACTAAACCTGATATGCAAGTGTTTTCTCCCCCTAGATTTTAGAGGCCTTGACTGCGGCATCTTGTCAGGAGACGTTCTGTTATGAAAGAGCAGAACTCTTAGGAGATGCTTATCTGAAATGGGTTGTCAGTAGATTCCTTTTCCTAAAATACCCTCAGAAGCATGAAGGTCAGCTTACTAGGATGAGACAACAAATGGTAAGCAACATCGTATTATATCAATTTGCACTGGACAAGGGGCTTCAGTCCTACATCCAGGCAGATCGCTTTGCTCCATCTAGGTGGGCTGCACCTGGGGTGCTTCCTGTTTATGATGAGGATACCAAAGAAGACGAATCTTTATTTACTGATCAGGAGGGTTCTGTCGAGAGCTTAAAAAGAAAGCGTGATAGTGATGAATATGTAGAAGTTGAAGAATATGAAATGGAAGATGGCGAGGTCGAGGGTGATGCAAGTTCATATCGTGTGCTCTCTGGCAAAACGCTGGCAGATGTTGTCGAGGCATTGATTGGTGTGTATTATGTTGAAGGCGGAAAGAATGCTGCAAACCACCTTATGAACTGGATTGGGATTGAGATCGATTTTGATCTGAAAGAGATAAACTACTCAATTAAGCCGAGTTCAGTTCCAGACAATATACTAAGAACTGTGGATTTTGATGCACTAGAGAGTTCCTTGAATGCCAAGTTTAATGACAGGGGTTTGTTGGTAGAAGCCATAACCCATGCATCTCGACCATCGTCTGGAGTGTCTTGTTACCAACGGTTAGAATTTGTTGGTGATGCGGTGTTGGATCATCTTATCACAAAGCATCTTTTCTTTACATACACAGATTTGCCTCCGGGACGCCTGACCGACTTACGAGCAGCTGCTGTCAATAATGAGAATTTTGCTCGTGTAGCTGTTAAACATAAAATTCATCTGCACCTTCGACATGGATCAAGTGCACTTGAAAAGCAGGTACTTGGCTTTTCCTCATCGTGGTCCACTGTTGGGATGATTACAGAACTGCACTTTAGGTTTAGCCTATTAGCAAAAAAACTAAAAATAAAATAAAGGAGAAAAAGAAAAGCATGGAAACTATTTGCTTACTTACCAATTGAGGGGGGTCGCAGAATGTTTGTAAGAAAAATACAAAACTTGAAGGACCTGCCTCTAGTCCCTTCTTGGCTGCTTTTTAAAGAAAAACCTTCAATATTTGTTCCGTAATTAGGATAAACCTCAACATAATTTTTTGAGATGATCCCTGTTCTGTTTATGGATTTGAGTTGTTCATCTAATGCACTTATTGTTGCACTTACAGATTCGAGACTTTGTAAAAGAGGTGCAGAATGAACTTTTGAAACCTGGGTTCAATTCATTTGGTCTAGGGGATTGCAAAGCTCCTAAAGTACTTGGAGATATTGTAGAATCAATTGCTGGGGCTATGTTCCTTGACGCTGGGTGTAATACTGCGGCTGTGTGGAAGGTTTGATTCTTATTCTTGCCTCATCTCATTTAGAGGGTCTTTGTCGGGGTTGTTAGCGATGGTTGCAATTGCCTCTCAAAGTCTTTCTATATATATATATATATATATTTGTATTTGTATGTTATTGTTGTCATGGTTTTTTGTCACTGTATTTGGTGATGGATTGGGATATATGATGATTTGAAATTTCTCGTATTGGTCTATATTTAGGTCTTTCAACCATTGTTGCAACCAATGGTTACCCCAGAGACGCTCCCTATGCATCCCGTCAGAGAATTACAAGAAAGATGTCAGCAACAAGCTGAAGGTCTTGAATATAAAGCCACCCGAAATGGGAACTTGGCTACTGTGGAGGTATACGTCGATGGTGTTCAGGTTGGGGTTGCTCATAACCCCCAGAAGAAAATGGCCCAAAAATTAGCAGCACGAAACGCTTTGGTTGCTCTGAAAGAGAAGGAGGAGGCTGAAGCCAAACAGAAAGCGGAGGATGATGCCAAGGAAAAGAAAAACGGGAGCCAAACTTTTACCAGACAAACCTTGAATGATATTTGTCTACGTAGAAATTGGCCGATGCCCTTATACAAGTAAGATATTTCCTCCCAGTTGGAACTTTTTTAATTAATAATATGTGCTAATGGGACTTTCTAGCGAAATTTTATACACGTGGATGTGTTTTGTTGTTGTTCAATGTTTATATCGAAGGCAACTTATATATATGGACGTCACCTTTGATATATGTTTATATCAAATGTGATGTCCTTCGATAAATGTTTATATTGAAGTTTTCCTTTGCTAAATGTTGCTTCGACATTTTCAGACTTAGATTCATTGAGGGGTATTTTGGTACTTTACCCTTAAAAGTGGCTAAAAAACATCTACGGGAAAAGATGGATATAAAACATCTCCTCTTTATTTCATTTGACCATTTTAAATCCATCTAAAAGCCTTCAAAACCTTATTAGGGTAGTTTGTTGCCTTATTTGATGAAAAAGGTAAAGAAATTACAGAAGACACCTGATTCTGGATGGAACGTAATATATGCTAACATAATCTTCTCCATTCAGGTGCATACATGAGGGTGGTCCTGCACATGCAAAAAGATTCACATTCGCTGTACGCGTTAATACATCTGATCGAGGGTGGACTGATGAATGCGTTGGCGATCCAATGCCAAGTGTGAAGAAAGCCAAGGATTCTGCCGCAGTTCTCCTCTTAGAACTTCTGAATAAATGGTACTCGTAACAATTCTTTCGCACGAGCAAATGGTTGATTCTAAAGCATGCTTGTGATAATTTATAAAGCTCTTTGGGGATACCATGAACCTCGTGTATGAACCATGTTCACTTGAACTCTAGGAAGATCTATTATCATTTTATTTTATTCTGAGCTAGCAGGTCATTTATTCAGATATTATTTTTCAAATGTTATTTATTGTTTATTTAACAATTAAAGATAGACACAATCCGGCTGGATGTGGATATGTTGAGGAAAGGAACAGACTGATGTGGAAATATCATTTTTTCTTGAGTAATGAAAAAAGAGGAATCTGCTTATGTATATGCGTCACCTTGAGCTGAATTTCAAAAGTATTTTGCTTGATTACTTTGTATTCTGATGCTCTTTTTTCCTGAATAATGTGTTTTGTTGGAAATTGGATCTGTCATTTATTACGGCGCCATTGATGATGTTAGAATATGAGATGAAATATGATTTACATTTAATGTTTTTGGGGGGAAGTAGTGGAGGGGGTTGTATGGATCCACAGGTGATTGTACTCGTTTTAGCCTCTCTTCAGAACTTCGATTCACCTTCAATAGTTGAGCATCTTGTAGGTTCTTGTAATCCAAATCACTTATCAAAGATCTTTAATTTACATGGGCCTCTTCTGCTTGGGTTAGTGGCGTCATAACCAACATTAAATATTTAAATCTAAATCCAATAAATAATACTCCTAATTGCTTATTTAAGTTTTAATATTTTTAATCAACCATTTAAGTATTGAAATAAATTGTAAGAGATGACTTTTTATTTGTTGCAAGCTAAAAAACAATCTAAGAGCAAGGAGTTATTTGTGCCTTCAGAATGTTATGAAATAGTTTTATAACTTCCAAGAAAGAGTGTCCTAAAAAAGAAAATGAAGTAAATTTCTAGATTTTTTACATCCCTTACACGGCTGGACACATATTGTCTATCTGCCACTTTTTTTCTTTACAAAAAGGCAAATACTGTAGTTGGATTTATAAACTAGAAAATAGTTGTTTTTTACTATTTTTAAAGCATTAAGAAATTATATTAGTGAAGATAAATATGTAGATTAATTTATAGAATATAACAGTAGGTTTGCAAAACTAATTTATATCAACTAATATCATAAAAATAAAAATACCTAAAAAAGAATCACGTACTAAAGAATCATAAAACTCTATATATATGTACATTTAAATATTTAGTTAATTTTTTATATTCAGTCCAGCCAAATATAAATAATTTCACTGACATCATATACAGTCCCAATTATTGATAAATAATTTCATTTTCTTCGAATGTAACATTTTAAAGTATGACACATACATATCAAAATAAAGACCTCGAAGGAAAAATTAATTGTATATATTATACATACAATCAGATAAAAAAATACAATTATGTTCTAGTTTCTTGGGATTTTTAAATTTAAACTAATTATAGGCTGCTATATGTGATTTTCTTTTCACAAATACTTACGTACACCTGGTGCACGCTAACTTTTTCTATGCACTCATCTCCATTGCTATCCCCGCATTTGCTGACCGTGTTTTCAATTTTTTTTTTATTACCTTACTATTATATATTGCAACGTGTATTGATACCTCTAGGCGCGGATAGCTTGATGGTTTGATCTTCTTTTGCATTCACAAAGTTGTGGGTTTAAACCCACAACTTGCTATTTTTTCCGATATATTATTAGGTTTAAAATTAAAAATTAAAAATTTTGAAAAAGTTCAATAATAAAAACATAAATTATAGTTTAATTATTATTTTATTGTTCATTATTAAATTAATTAATATTTATCTACTAAATTACTAATTAATTAAAGTATTACAAAATAATGAATGAAAATAGGGGTTTACCAAGTTTCGAAGAGTCGATCTCATGATTATAATTAGGAAAAATTGATGAAAATGTCCTATAAGTTATCACTGTTTATGAAAATGTCCTTTATGTTTCACACTTTATGAAAATATTCTGTATGTTAGCAAAAATTGTTAAAGTAATAGCAGGTAAACTAACAGGTCATATAGTGATGTCACAATAAAAAACTGATGTGGTGTCCACGTGGCTTAATTTTTTAGATTTATCATTAATATAATTTTCACACTATGATTTGGATTATTAAAAAATAAAAATAAAATTAACTATTTGTAAAAATTATTACTAAAACTAAAAAGACCTTGTTATTATTAATAAAAATCAATAAACCTAATAATGAAAATGATGTAAATTAATTTTGTTAGGAAGAAAATTGATGTAAAATATTAATATTAAATATTATAAAAGTCAATAATTATATTAATATTAAAATGATATTTAAAATGTCCCCCAGCTACTTCCGAGTACTGGTAATACGGTGGGGCGTTAGGGTTGGGGTACTGTGACAGAGGAAAAGACAACCGTGAAAACGTAATGGTTGATAGTGATCACCGTTTGCGGTGCCTGTCATCTAGGTGGAGGAGGGTGACTCAGCCAGCTTACAGTTTTCTCCGACCGTGCATGCAATTACTACCAGTGCTACTCATGATGTATGAATTATGCAAATAAATTCATTATAGAGCAAAGCGAGATAATCAAAACAATTGAAACAAAAGATGTTAACGTATTTTAATTGGATGCGAATAAATGTAGGTTTTATTAATTATTAGGGTTATGGTAAGGAAGAAATGAGAAGGGAGAAAGGTAATATATATTGGAAGTCGTGGGATGTTTGAGGGAGGAGGGGGGCTTAGGGAAATTTAAAAAAAAAATTATATTATATTTTGATAATAAAATAATTATTTAATATAATTATCAATATTTATAATATTTAATATTTTACGGTAATTTTATTACTAATTTTTTATAATAATTTTCATAAATATTTAATTTTTTTTTAATGTCATTTTCAATTTTTTTTTTTTAATAATCCAAATCATAATGTTAAAAATATATATTGATGGTATATCAGAGAAATCAAGCCACATGGAGATCACATCAGCCATTTATTATCACATCATTATATGACTTGTTGGTCTACCTACAATAACAGCTTACATGTTTTTTTAACAATGTTTAGCAACATATGAGATATTTTCATAAAGTGTGAAATATAAAAGATATTTTATAAATAGCGATAACTTACAGGATATTTTCACCAATTTTCCCTTATAATTAGAAGCCCTGTTTCTATTGTTCAAAAACCGGAACCTGTTTTATATAATATGCAACCTGAAGCGGAAAAAGAAAATGACCCGTGAAGACCTCACGGGTCGGACAAGCTGGATATATACGAAGTGACTATAGATTGCATTTGAACAAAAAATTGAAGTTCATGTGTTAAACGAGGGGAGTGAGAGTTATTATGCACTTCATGCGCACATAAGTATAACTCTTTTATGTATAACAAATTGCAAAATAATTTTTAACTAATTCTTGACGTGGTTTTACTTAGTGTTGTTATAATCAGACCGACAATCAGATCAACCGGTTGGACCGGGGTAATAAATTGTCACCATTTAATTAGTTTTTGATATAATTATACACATTATCATGCACAAAAAATATATACTTAGAAAATATCAATTAACCCTAATTTCAAATAAAGATAACTATAACGTAATCTACTACTTATGAACATGGATGACTTTAATACTCCCTCTGTCCCGAATGAACTTGCACACTTTCCATGTTCGTCCTTCCCAAACAAACTTTTACATTGCTTAATAAAGAAAGTTATAACACAATCTCCACCCTCAATCCATCTTTGAAAAATCAACAAAATCCCAAAATACAAATTTTCTTAATATGTGTGCCGACCCTTCTGTGCAAGTTCATTTGGACGGAGGGAGTATAATTTAATGGTTTATAGTTCATAAGTTTCTTTTAACTTCAAAATTCCTTTCCAAACATGACAAATATGGTAAATAAATGAGTAACTTGTTAAAACTAGAATTTTTCTATTGTGCGCTAGATGATTTGAAATATATTTATTTTATTAGAGAATTTATTGAATTTATTGGTATTTACAACTCGAATTTAATAAAAATAGATCAACCAACAACATATATTCAATTTCAATGCCCAATAAAAACCCAACAAATTATTGTTTCCTTTAAATTTAATATTTTATATCAGAATATTCAATATTGATGTCAAATTAAATATTGTGAAAAGATGTTTAAATTTTATCTTTTGTAAGTGAAAAAAATAAATTAACAGAAAAAATATTATTGCCTTGTTATTGGAGAAACTTTCAACAAATTTAAAAGTGAGATGGGGTGAGAGAGAGTGAGTGCCAAAAAAAAAAAAAAAAAACAAAACAAAACTCTAAATTTTTTTTCAAATTTTACGTGAGTGCACGTTGTTCATCCACTATTTTTTGTTTGTTCTTCAAGAAAAAGAAAATATTATATCTAATTTTGAAAACTGAAAAATTGTTGATATTATAAAATGAGTAAATCAATTTACTAAAGATAAGATTATACTAATTTAATTATAGAATAACATTAAGGTTTTTAAAAATAAATTAAACTGGACATTTTTCAAAAATATATAATAAATATTAATAGAATATATTTTTTAAATGTTTAATTAATTTATATTTGCAGCTTACACACATATAATTGCACTCATACTACACAAATCTAACCTAAACAAATGTGCTTTTTTATGATACTTATTTTAAAATTTGAAAGGTAGATGTCAAATTAAAGATCATAAAAATATTAATTTAATATATTATACTTAAAAATGAAAGTATAATAGAATACAATTTGTGTTTTAATATTTGGATTTTGTTTTCATGCATAAAAAATCAATCATAACTAAATTGCCAAAATAATTCAATATTAAAAATCATTCGTGATTTTACTATTTGTAGTGCCGGATCCGATTTCATAATAATTAAAAATATTACTTATTTTTAGTAGATAAAATGGATGGAAAGATGTTCCTAACTACCATATATATATATATATATTAATAATAATTAAATTACTTATTTTTAGTAGATAAAATGGATGGAAAAGTGTTCCTTACTACCTCTTACAGAGGTTTATCTTTTATTATATAGTAAATTCTATAAACTCAAAAAAAAAAAAAAAAAAAAAAAAAACCCTGTAAGTGAAATAAACACCAAAAACCTAAAAAGAGAAACTAAAAACAAAAAAAAATTAAAAAATATGAAAATAATCGATTTTTCCTGTTTCCCTATTCGCTCTGGTTCTAACAACAACAATTTTACTATAAATATAATATCTTTTGTTTTATTAGTAGTGATTTAATATATCTATTTTTAGCATGTTTAATATACGAAAAGAATATCATAATTTTATTTTGTATAGGAATATCATTTATTACTATATAGTAAGATTAATATGGATAGCCATATTATTTTCGACATTTTTTTTTTCTTGACAGTATTTTTTTCCGACACATTTAAATATCCACTCGACATTATTTTATATTAAAAAATAAATATCCACATTGACAAGAAACACGATAAAATATGAAGTGAGGGTGAAAACAACAGATGTATTCTTGATGGAAAAGAAACTCCTGACTGCTCAATTTGATTTTTCCTATCCATTTTTTTAAATATTATTTTCTCTAGAATGACGTGTACATTCTAGAACCCGAGGTTTTGTCTGGTGGGGAGTCACTACAGATTCGCAACCTTTTAATGTGACACTTTCTCCATTTTATAGAAAAATATTTCAAAATAAATAAGTAAATTAAAAGTTAGTACCTTATATATTAGTCAAAATAAAAATTAATGTGATTGAATAAGTTAAT
The DNA here is from genome assembly GCA_958295605.1 of Ajuga chamaepitys. Lineage (NCBI taxonomy): Eukaryota > Viridiplantae > Streptophyta > Magnoliopsida > Lamiales > Lamiaceae > Ajuga > Ajuga chamaepitys. The sequence continues at coordinate 7,595,369 of OY282500.1, read as the reverse complement.
AAAAAAATACGTTATACAATACAAATTTTTAAAAGATCATATCTTTATCTAATTTATTTTATGAAAAATAAATGATTATACTTTCAACAAATGTTTAACTGAACTAGTGAGCGAATCGATCATGCTATCGGTATGATCTGTCAACCAGTGATTCCATCGGAAATGATAATTAATTAGATTTTAAAATTATTTTATATTATATTCTCATAGAATATAATAGGGTTAATTATCACGAACCTTGGTCCAATTTTCAATTGCAACATGACTTTTAAAATTTATCAATATTGGTTGTTAACTATAATTCTTTTTCAGTTACAACATCGGCTAAATTTTTTGACACTTGATTGTGTCTCCATCACTACCACTAGATGCGCTTGGACACGACCTTCATTTGCCCTCGATCAATTTCACAATCCGCCAATTTTCCTATTGTTAATTGAGAGTCGAAGAAGTGACATAATAACTTCAACCACCGATTAACGACAATGAAAATGACGGATTGTGAAATCGATCGAGGGTAAATGACGATCTTGTCCAGGTGCATCTAATGGTGGTGATGTCGACACAATCAGGTGCTAAAAAAATTAACCGATGTTGTAATTGAAAAAATGTTATAGTTGGTGACCAACATTTATAAGTTTTCAAAGTCATGTTGCAATTGAAAATTGTACTAAAGGTCGTGATTTTTTTGGTAATTAACCCAATATAATATATATTATATTTGAAAAATGACACAAAGGTTTAAAGGAGCAAAAAATATATATTTATAATAAACTAAGAGATGAGATTAAATAAAATATTTAATATTGTATAATTATTATTTTTAAAATAAAATTTCAACTATTTTTAAAGTAGGAAACGATATTTCCTGTTCAACCGATTCGGTTTTATCCAATTTTGACCGATTCTGACCAGTTCTAATCGGTTTAATATTGTTTTCGATTTTGTATCACTACCGAATCAGATTAAAAACCGATTCACAAATGAACTAATCGATCCGGCTCCGAAAACATTACTTTCAGCACAATTTCTTATGTGTCAGGAGGAGAACATTTTTACGAATATTACTTGAAATTTTAATTTTAATAGATTAAAGGAGGCAAAAATATTAATTTTCTTTTCCCTTGTTTATTTGTCCTTTTTGTAATTATTGTACCTCAAAATTCAAAGCTTTATCTAGTTACTTCATGAATTAAAAATAAGTTCATGAAACAGGTATTAGAAAGAAAAAAAATTGATTGTTAGCAAATTATTCAAAATATATGCAGCCCTACTATCTTTGATACATGTATCTTGCCAAAATTAAATTTAAAAATATTCTAAATATGATTTATAAGAATACCGTGGAACAAAAAAATAAAACAAAATACATGCAAAATAACACCGCCATAATTAATTATGTTATAAAACATAAATATTATGCAGTTATTATTAAAGTATTTAGAGAAATATAATTTAAAAATACACGTGTATTTTAAAGATATTATTGGTCTAAAAACAATATTGAAGAAAATACTTGAATGTTTACATAAAAATATGGTCAACGAAATTCACCCTTCCAATAGTCAAAATCCGGAAAATTAAGCACAAAAAAATCAAAGGCCTAAAAGGGAACATATCACAGCGCTAAAGCTCTCCGGCTGCGAGTCTCACCACGTGAAGGTGCTGACGTGGCACCATGGAAATCATAAACACACAAAATATCAGCCTAATCAAATCAAATTCACTTGCCCAAAAATATTACTACTAGTATTTAAATTGAAAAAATAGAAATGGAGATAAAAAAAAGAAAAGGGAATAAGTTACAGTGGCAACTGCCCAAGTTGCTTGGAGACTGAATAGGTCAGGAAAACCAAACAACAGCCGCCTCCTTTAACCCTTCCTCTGTCTCCTACTTTCCTTCTTTGCCAAATTATGTAAATTATCAATCTTGCTCATACCCTTCTTCTCATTTTATTGAATGATTCTTGTGGGTTCGTTAACAACATCATCTTGAGGTACTTCTTTCTTACTCATTGACTTTTCTGCTTCATGTCAAATGCAAAAGTTTGCGACTTTATGTTTCTGCTAGCTGTTCTTGATATTTAATGGTGAGTTCCACTTTTCTGAAGTGTTTCTATGGTGTTATTGTGGTGTTCTATAATGTGGGCTTTGATTCTTTTCTTTTCTTTTCTTGGAAGATTAATTTCTTATTGTTTTGGTTCTTCGTGTATTAAGGTCTTATAATTGTGATATATAGCGTCTTTTGCACAAGATTATGCCTTGTGAAGTTGTGTGTGTGTGTGTGTGCGTATTTTACGTGTTTTTGTTTAGATTTGGTAAACAATGTAATTAAAATTGCATTACATTTGAATATTTGATGTTTGGATATTAGTTTGTGTGAAACACAATTTTCTTGAAGTGTTATCTGGTGACTCATGCTATATAATTTGAGGTTAACTCTTGTGCATGTAATTGTATTGCCACCTTCCCAAGGTTTGTCATTTGCCTCATCACTGTTGTTTTTGGGGTGGGAGAACGCATTAGTAAAATAATTGTAATTTGAACTAACATTAAGTTCTTTGATATAAATTTTTTATTTTGTTCTTGATTGATTAAATAAGAAAATTAGGCATAATTTATGTTATATCAGTGACATGTGTGTATGTTTGTTGAGGTAATTATTGTACTTTGAGAAAGTTGTCGTGAAACTGAAGAAGTTTTTTAACTTAAGATTCATCTTTATAGCTGTCTCCAGTAACAATGCGTTCCACAACTTTCTCTCTTTAAGTGCTTGGTGTAATTCCTCGTTTTCACATAAGTATTAATCAAAATATTGAAGGCAAAACGATCGACAACGTGTGAATACTACTTTTTGAATTTTTATTTTCCGTAGCTTGCTTATGATATTAACAGCAACCCATTTCCACTGTTGATGGCGTATATAATGGCTTTGTGGGTTCTTTTTATGTAGTTTTTCCTTTTACTTCTTGGTCTTGATATAGTAAACCTGTGTTATCTAGATATACAATGAGCGCGTCCATCAGTTCTTTTCCTTTAAAAAGATTTCCCTAATCATCTCTTGGCACTTTGCTTTTCTATTGATTGTGATTAATTTTCTAACCACTAATTCTGCAGACAATGTTACGAGCAAAGCATCTCGGTACCCTATCCCAGTCTGCCCGATCCTTCTTCCTAAGTGGATCGCGATGCAGTGCAGCAGATGGAAGTTCATGCACTTGCTCCTCTGAAGATGATGCTTGTATTTCTAGAAGACCTCTGAGAACCAATGTACAGAACTTGCAAGCAGCATCTCCATTATTACTGTCAAAAGCTACAGTAGGATTAAGTTCACTGTCTTCAGTCGATTCGGACAAACAGTTGAATGGTAAGAAGCCAGAAAATAGCCCTCTGTCGCAAGGAGTAGCTGCGTCCCACGTGTTGAACAGAGCAGAATCTGCTAGCTATGGAGATGATCTTGATGCAAAGGATATGATTCATTCATCACCTCATATGTCAGAACACTTTGTTAAGGCAGGTATGGCTGCAGTCGGGCTTCTATCCGACATCGTGAACTATAGGATCCCGATGACCGAGGGGAGTGCGATGCTAACTCCGACCTCGAATTCTGTGATTAATAGGTCAAAGACTGTTTCTAGTATCAGACCTGCAGATGTCAAAGCGTCTAGAAAAGAGAGAGCATGTGTTAAACCATCTTCCGAACCAATGCCTGGCCCGGGCTTTACAACTGACTCGGGTGGTGCAAAAGGCAGAGTTGATAGATCAAGTTCTTTAAAGGGGGTGGCAAATGAGTCCAATAATTTATCAAGGAACTTAGCAGAAACTCGCGAGCTGTCCTCTGAGGCCCGTGAAAGGAAAAGGCCGGTTCTTCAAAGACCAAGAGGTTATTCAAACCGATTCATTCCAAACACACAACAGTCAGAAGTGAAGTTAAGTGACAACAACAATTCAGAAGGGTTTACGAGGGCAGCGAGACAGACAAAAGTAATGACAGGGACAGCCCCAATGTGTAGGCAATTTATGAGCTCTGGTTCTATTGTTGAAAGCGTTTCTCGAATTTTGCATCAGTTGAAATGGACTGCTGCCACTGAAGAGGCTCTTGGGAAGATCAACTGCTCATTGGATGCATATCAGGCGAATCAAATTCTTAAGCAGATTCAGGATTATACTGTGGCTCTCGGGTTTTTCTATTGGTTGAAACGGAAACCAGGGTTCAAGCATGATGGGCATACGTATACGACCATGGTTGGTATTCTTGGCCGTGCAAGACAGTTTGGGGCCATCAACAAACTGCTCGATCAGATGGTTAATGATGGATGTGAGCCCAATATCGTTACCTATAATCGCCTTATTCACAGTTATGGCAGGGCTAATTATTTGAGTGATGCCATGGGTGTTTTCAATCAGATGCAGGAGGTAGGTTGTGAACCTGATCGTGTAACATACTGTACACTTATCGATATCCATGCTAAATCCGGGTATCTCGATGTTGCTATTGATATGTATCAGAGGATGCAAGAAGCTGGGCTTTCACCCGATACTTTCACTTACAGTGTAATCATTAATTGCCTAGGGAAAGCAGGCCACTTGGCTGCGGCCCACAAGCTGTTCTGTGAGATGGTTGATCAGGGCTGTGTGCCTAACTTGGTGACCTATAATATCATGATTGCTTTACATGCGAAGGCCCGAAATTACCAAAGTTCTTTACAGCTGTACCGTGACATGCAAAGTGCTGGATTTGAGCCCGATAAAGTGACTTACAGTATTGTTATGGAGGTTCTTGGCCACTGCGGCTATCTGGAGGAGGCTGAGGGTGTTTTTGCAGAGATGAAAAGAAAGAATTGGATCCCTGATGAGCCTGTTTACGGTCTTCTTGTGGACCTATGGGGAAAGGCTGGCAATGTTGAGAAGGCTTGGGAGTGGTATCGGGCCATGCTTAGCGCGGGCTTACGCCCTAATGTCCCCACTTGCAATTCTTTGCTCAGTGCTTTCCTCAGGGTACATTGTCTTCGTGATGCGTATGACTTGCTTCAGAGTATGCTTAGTTTAGGCTTAATCCCTTCACTCCAAACCTACACCCTTCTTCTTAGCTGTTGTACAGATGCCCAAACACCATCGGATATGAAATTTTGTTGTCAGCTCATGACTGTTACGGGCCACCCAGCCCATAGATTCCTCCTTTCCATGCCCACTCCTGGGCCGGACGGTCAGAATGTTCGGGATCACGTGAGCAACTTTCTTGACATGATGCATAGCGAAGATAGGGAGAGCAAACGGGGACTTGTGGATGCAGTGATCGATTTCTTCCACAAAACAGGCCTAAAGGAGGAAGCAGGGTCCGTGTGGGAAGTGGCGGCTCAGAAGAACGTATATCCAGACGCCATAAGACAGAAAAGCTCGTGCTATTGGCTCATAAACCTACATGTTATGTCCGATGGGACAGCTGTGACTGCCCTATCAAGAACCCTAGCATGGTTCCGTAGAGAACTGCTCGCCTCTGGAATCGGGCCAAGCCGTATTGACATTGTGACGGGTTGGGGCAGGCGGAGCCGGGTCACAGGGGCGTCTCTTGTTAGGCAGGCGGTTCAAGACCTGCTGAACAGGTTCCGTTTCCCCTTTTTTACGGAAAACGGGAACTCGGGGTGCTTTGTTGGGTACGGGGAGCCTCTAAACCGTTGGTTGCTTCAGTCATACGTTGAGAGGATGCATTTGCTGTAGAGAGTAAAGGTTAAGGGTTTGTGTGTTATAGTCCAAGTTTTGTTTTTTGCAGAGGAATGAAGGTGGATAATCCTCAGGGCTAAGCATGTATTTAAGTTTATAATGTGTAGTTAAATTGGATAAAATTTTCACCTATTTACCTGAATGCCAGTTTTCAGGTGGTAATTATTATTGTATTCTTTTATGGGCTCTTATATTGGCTGCTTAATTTATTAGCTTATCTGGGTTGCGATTCTTTAATTAAGCTGTTTATTCTGTTTATTGTTGCGGTCTTCAGTACAAAGCAGTGGAAAGTTTGTTCGTTTGTTTATGAGTATGTGAGTTAGTGGTACAGGTTATTTGCGGTTTATCTGTTGCATACATAAAGAAGCTGTGCTGGTAGATTCTTTTACTGGTTATAATTGCATATTAGTTAAGTAATAAGCAGAAAGAATGGATAAAGAGGGGGCTGCCATTTCAGTTGTGGCTTGTAATCTTGCTACTCGTACTGGTTAGATGCGTGCGAGGACGTGTGTTTTTGGTGCCTAAAGTTCCCCTTGTTTACGAGGTAGGATCTTATGAGCAGTGAATGAAGTATTGCGACTCACCCTATCCTATCTCTAAACTTGGAGATTATTGTGGTGAAATGGGTCAAGATTTCTTGGATGCAATGAGTTTGAAAGCGAGCAGGTAATATAACCACCCTATCCTATCTCTAAACTTATCTTGAACAACCCATAACAATGATGTTAAATGCTCATTTGTTTGTTGGAGCTTACATAATCATGTTTGCCCTCTTGTGTCTTCATAGTTGAAGTGAATATGTATGCCATCTCTTATTTGTTGTTTGTGTCAACTAACTTGTCATTAAATATATCTAAATTGTAGTTTGAAAAGTGATGTTATCGCCGCATCATATTCTTGACAGTAGGGATGCCAATGGGGTGGGTCAAACCTGAATTCGCATGAAATTCGTTTTGGTCAAACCCGTTAAAAACTCGATCAAAAGGATTTCAACGAGTTTGAAGCGGATAAAGGATTTTGCTAAACTCGCCCCAAGCCTGACCAGAGTATATTAGATATATAAATATTTTATAATTTTATACGTACATAATACAAATAAGTTATTTTAAAATAGTTCACACCTCCTCCCACCTCGGTGATGATGCTTTCTTTTAATATTAATTCTTTTTAAGGATATTTTGTTATTCTTATAATATTACTTTTTTATGTGTCTTATCTTTAAAATATTTGATATTTTATTTAATTTCATTGCATTTTGGGCTGGCAGATTAACTCGGTGGAACGAAGCGGGCATATGAATTTATGATTTCTTTTTTGAGGCGGGTTATAAATTTAGTCAAACTCTCTCCATACCCGACTCATTGCCATTTGCTACTTGCCAGGTTGTAATAAAAAAAGGGGAAGTCAATTGTGCCAAACATCTCGAAGTAGAATTATTGTACAATAATCCATTTTGCTTCATTTCACTTCCCTTTTCTGATGTTATACTGTTATGCCAAACAATGCCTAAATGCTGAACTTGAATAAACTATCGAAATTGTTGAACTGTTAGAACTGTTTGAGCATTGATGTAATATTTAACTATACTATCAGAAAACAAATACTCCCTCCATCCTGAATGAACTTGCACATTTTTCATTTTTGTTCGTCTGAAGCAAACTTGCACACTTTTTAATAAAGGAAGGTATAATACAATCTCTATCCTCAGAATCTCCATCCTCAATACACCTTTGAAAAGTCAACAAAACCCCCTCAAAATCAATTTTTCTTAATATGTATATTGATCCATGTGTAAATTCATTTGGGACGGAGGGAGTATACAATTCCCCTATGCTCGCCAGATCCACTTTAGTAAAATCCAAACATGCCCTCCGTGATACCCGACAATCAATTAATTATTCATTATTATTTTTGGGCTTAACAAAAGCATATAAAAATTAAGGGGTCCTTCTACTATACAACCATTATATTAATACAACCATAGATAATAACCATTAGATCCCCTTCTTTTAATCTTGACCCTTAAATGAAATTACTTGCAACCTGCTAAATTGGTCACCATATTCCAATTATTAAATTCACAACATGTTATATTTAACTATATATGTCCCTTTTTATTTTTACTTTTCAATTTTCTTTCATACCTGATGTTGCTTTGGCTCCTCGTTGCTCAATCTTCATTTTTTTTTTTAATCATTTTCTTTTCCCTAGCCATCATTTTATAACTAAAATTTGATATGATATTTATGTAGATACAAATTGTAAATGACATTAGCATATATAAAAAAATCACACAAATGAAAATAAGAATGATTTATTCACAAACTTTAAATAAAAAATTAGCACAAATTATATAAATAAAATAATTGTATTAACAAAATTTTTAGTGATTATAAAAATTCCTAGAAAACATCCAGCAAAAGAATTCCAAGAAAAAAAGAGAATGCAGAATTCCAAAAAACATTAGAAGATATTGGGAAGAAAAAGAAAAAAAAAAAGGAAACGGCTGTTTTTATAAATTTTTTCTATCAATTTTCTTTTTATTGTCTAGATTTTACCCTTTTTTATTTAAAAATGAAAAAGTTATTTGTGTTTATAAAAAATAAAAGAAAGTTATGAAATTACCAAAAATAAAATTAAAAAAAAGTTACCAATTATATAGTGTAAATTTTTTGGAGGAAAAGTTAGAATGACATTAATACTCTTCATTTTACTTTTATATATATATAGATGGCAAAAACTTGTATATGACCGTCACACGGCGTGACGGGCAAAAAGTATTACTTTTTGTAGTAAAAGTAACACGTTTATCTGTAAAAGTATCACTTTTTTTTTAACAAAAATAAGTATCACTTTTTGTTACAAAAGTATCACTTCTATCTGTAAAAGTATCACTTTAGCAAAAGTATCATTTTTATCTGTAAAAGTATCAATATTTCCTGTAAAAGTGTATTCCGTCACACGTGAGACCGTCACATACAAGACTCACTCTATATATATATAGATTCTTCTACACATTTTAATTATTAATAGGCATGTTAATTTACGAGTTATTATTATTGTTATTGTTGTTGTTGTTATAGTTTAGGAAGAAAGATAATTGATAAGAAAAAATGTCGATTGTATCAACAATATTCCGCAGAATTGTGAAAAGCACGCTAATTTCAATTTGATGAATTTATACATATTTAGATGAGAATCATTTTCTAATAAAATATAACTTAGTCCAATACTTATCCACACATACGAAATCTCTTGGCTTTGATATTTGAAAAAATCTAAACATTGGCTCATTTAGAGGAATAAAATGTACTAAGTATATTGCATAACTTATTTCTATTTATAATTATTTCGGTATTTTATGTATTTTCTTCAAACAAAGTAAAGAATAGTAAAATTCTTCTTTACCGTTGCTACATGGGGCATGATAGCTTATGAGTTGTTATTATATATATTAATATTAATATTATATTATTTGAGGAAGTAATTTAGGAGAAATTTTAGTTTAATGAAAACTAAGAATGTGAATTATGTAGACTTACTTTTAAAATATAGAGATCTCGTAATTTGTTTGTTAAAGAATACATTAATTTTAAATGTACAATCTTAAAATGTAGATAATTTTACTTTACATATTTCATACGAGAATCATTTTTTAACAACATTTGAAATAAAAACAGATAAAGATAGGTTAAATGAGATTTTTCTTTTAATTTTTTCAAACTGAAAAAATATTAATAAAAAGGAAAAGACAAATTAGTATAAAGGTAAAAAAAAAAAATTCAGCATTTTGACATATGAAAAGAAGAGGGGCACGTGGGATTTATCTTATTAAATAAATAAATAAAATATTATTTATTGTTACCTATTATAGCAAGTTAAAAGTAAGTTGTATCAATATAATGGTTGTACCCAAAATTAAGAATACCAAATATCGTATTTATTCGACTCTGGGCCAAGTAATAAGGGCCTCACTTTAAAGAGAGTGAGTTTTAGCAAAGCTTGGCTTCCTTATTTAATTTTATGATATTGGGCCTATGTGACATGTTGATCAATTTAGGAGCCCATGCCCTGTCTTGTGTACTTCTGGTATGATTCTTGTGTTGCTCTGTGCTTGGCTCGATTGGGATTTACAATTCTGTTAAGCTTAATTTCAGGTTCACCTTTGTAGGATCCGTAACGCCTAAAAAATATTAGATTCATTACGTACTTCGTCTCGTTTTTCCAAAAATCTTACCACCAACCTAGTGGGTTATCCTTCCCCTGCCCCGCTCAACATTTTTTTTCTTTTTTCTTTTTTTAAATTTAATGTCTAATATTGTTCTCATTATTCTTTAGCATAATAGTGTAGAATTGAAATATACAATAATGAGTAAAACTTCATACAACAGTATAACTAAATAAGTTTTAAAACTAAATGAAACATAATAAAACAAGACTATATAATTAAAGGTCGAATATATTGGTAGTAAGTTAAATATATTAGCATAATAAATATAAATACAAAAAATGTTAATATGAGTTATACGAGGCGGGTTTAGCAAAACCTGCTATCTGTATCTGTCCTGTAACACATTTAATCAGATTTGGTGCAGGCATGGGTTCGGATTTTATCTCTTCGTAGCATCCCCTAAGCTTTCCTTGTCTAATGTATCCTTCCTATTTCCGTTTCCTTCATTTTTTATTTATATACTTTTCTCTTTTTTGAGTATAATTTTGACTGGAAAGAGGTTTGGGAGAATCTGATCCCTGATCTATAACCTGGATTATAATGGGTTGTACCAACTAAGCTGTAATTAATTCTTTAAGTTTACGATATATTAAAAGGTGTGAAAGACGCTCTTTCCCTATTTTATTCAATATATTTTTATGTATTTCTTTTGAAATTACGATAGAATCATATACAAAATACTCCTGTGGAGTATAATATTTTGAGTATTGTTTTCTTTTCAAGGAGAACTTTTTTTAAATTTCAAAATAAATAGAAACTCAAGCATCTGTTTATTGTATTAAAAGAATGAAAGCAAGTTAAAATATTACCAAAAGTAATAGCCAAAAGCATTATGGCAATTCTTTGCGGTTAAAATGGTACAATCAATATTATAGGGGGTAAAATGACGCAAAAAGGAAGTATAAAAGGATAAAATTATGTAAATAAAAGTACAAGAGTTTACAAGTGCACTGATTCTTACGTATCCGTGTAATTCGGGTTAATGGACAGGTCCCTAAAATATATCACTGTTTATACCGAAAGAAATTACTTATTTTAAATTCAGAACAGATAATATATTTTAGGCTTTTAGCATAACAATTAATAATTTTTTTACATGGTACATTTCTTAAAAATAAATATATATATATATATATATATATATCTTTCAGTATAAACACTAATATTTTTACATGAAAAACTGTCACACTCCAAATTATACGTATCTAAAATATGTACAACTGATGTATATGAGTACTACTTTTACAAGTGATATTCATGGACTGATGGACGCAATATAGAGAAAAATAGAATTTTCCTAAAAATGAAGTATGATCGGGAAATATTCTTGGGATGTATAGATCCAGATTTCACAATCTGGACAAATTCTCTGCCAAAATTAGATGAGAAAAATTTAAGGTCGAATTTTCTGTTTCAATTACAATGTTTTAATTGTGACTAAAGCACCCTTAGTAATAATAACAAAACATAAAATAATTAAAAACAATAAATACATATATTTAAGAAAAAAAAAAGATCTTATTTTTTTTCAACCAAACATCCTCTAAACAAAGTAATCTCATAGTACTATTTTTTTTTTTTTCAACTGTTATTAATGTACTTCTTATTGTTCTTTTTCTTCTACTATTTTCGATTTGGAGATCGATATGGCTACCGTTATGATTCGATCACTGGCGGCCAAAACTTTTATGTTACACAGATTCATTGCGTTCCTTAAAAGAATCAAACCCCATTTAAAACACGATTGAATCCTAGGATCTCCTTTACTCACATAACATGATCAAGTTTCCGTAGTCTCTGGTAAGGATTTTCCAAGAAATACTTCTTTACTAAGAATGATAAGAAAGTTTTTTCAGCCACTATCACTATTTTCCTTTGTTTCTTTCTTCTCTTTTTATTTGTTTTTTATGTTTATATTTTTATTGTTAAAATATTTTATTTTAAATAGTTTAGTTTTATTTAATAAAGAAGGATTACTTAGGTATTCTTAAGAAATTTGTACTCAATTTTCGAATTAAATAGGTTATATTGAGAATTCAACTGCATTAAAAAATATAGTGGGTTACAAATAGTTGCCAAAGAAAGAATTGCTTACATAATTGCCACTTTGCGGCTTATACGATTGAAAAAGGCATCCACAATTGAGAGAAGAAAAACTTCCATTTTTTGGTCAATTTTGTTGTTACATGATTGGTGGCTTATACCATTGAGTGATAATTTAGTTAAATTATATATATATATATATATATATATATTTTATTTTATTTTGAAAGATAGGTTAAAAAAAAATCCCCCTACTTAAGTGGATATCGTAAGAATTTTCCCTGTTTCTTGAGCCGTCGAGCATTTAAGTTCAACAAGTGTTCAAATAATAATATGATAAAAAAAAAAAAAAAAGAATTTGTGAATACAGTTTATTTTGTTCAAATAGAAGTTGGGGAGGAAAAGCATATATGGTACATGTGTATATATTTTCTATTTCAATTTATAGTAGTAATAATACTAATATCTTTTGATGTTTGGATATTTGATTTAATTATGGATATAAAGTTTATCAATTTTTTTATTTTTTTTCTTCTTTGTGAGTGGACAGCAGACTCAGAAGTTAAAAGAAGTTGGCGACTTGATGACAGAGAAGCCCAAGAACGAAAGCCTAGTGAACGGCGGTCATAACTATAATAGTTCTAAGGTAGCCAAATTCTTTGTCGCGTATGTTTCAGAATGAGGCTCAGTAAAATAGACACGATGTTGAAATTATAAGATGTTTGAAATAAGTTTAATGAAATACTATCGTAACTGAGCTTAGATTTTTCATTGAGCTTAAGCTAGACTTATTAAAACTCGGACATGCTGGGGCTTCACTCAACTAAATTTTGCTCATACATGTATTCTAAAATTTATCTTTCAGACAGTTGTGCAGTTTGGAATGTCTGTTTTAGATGATTTTGAGCTACTGATATAGAGCTGTTACTGATGAAGTCACTCTGTTTATCACAAGATGAAACTTGTGCAACTCCAATCATAGCATACACAAGTTAGGAACAAATAATAAGAACAGAAATAGATCCCTTTGTACAAGGCAAAGATTATGTGGAAACTGTAGTTCCAGCATGGGAGAAAATTAGCGTGTAAGTAGAGGATGGTGGAAATCGTGTGCGCGCGTGTGTAAATACAGTTACTTCAGAATCTTGCAGTGTGATAGTGTAATGAATAGTAAAGCCGCTCACAATGTAAAGCAAGAATTCAGAAAATTTTAAGGTTCAGACAACAATGCACTCAGTCAATTCTTTAAATTTGAATTATTTTTATCAAGCAATATTTGTAGCAGAAAAGAAATGCATAAACATACTTTACATGAACTAAGACATTATCAAATAAAATCGACATATTCAAAATAGTCAAGAGGATACAGAACTTAGTAAACTAATCTACTGAATATCTGCAAAAATCCTTCTAGCTAGAGGTTACCTCAACGATTCTTACAGATTGAGAAGGACAAAGGGGAAAAGAAAAAGGAAAATAGAACGTTTCTTCTGGACCTTACTGCCTTATTTAAACAACTCAGATTTCAGAACATTTACAAATCAGTGATACAGTGTCGTTCATGAGATTTCAGACGCAAATATGCTGGGAAGGGAAGGAAAGGAAAATATCATCCATCACATGATGTATCCTCCCATCTAACATTACTTCTCAACAAAATCACAATAGTGTATCCCCAGACTATCATGAAAAGAAGCTACAATATTCACAGATTGAACTTAAGTACAAATGACTACACTCCAAAATCTCTCTGCTGGAGGAAAAAATGGTGATAGACTAGCTTAAAAAGTTTATCTACTGCAAAGTGCATCTGTGGCGTACCAGTTGCATAAATTTTGGAGGAAAACGTGGCAATGTAGAAAATTACACATACGTCTAGAATTTTTGTCATAGAAGCCTTGTATTATAGGAACCACAATTTGGACACTTGTGATAAAGCCAGTGAAAAGAGGCAGATCCTCTTTTCTCACAATCGTTGCATAATATGCCCTGCATATCCGTTGCACAAACAACTTGAAATAGCTTTAAAATAGATTGAGTTTATGATGTTGAAGAACCACTAATACTGATGCATGCAGAAAATAATCTACCTGAACCTGGCCTGAGTACTCCTCCGGAATTTTTTCTTCAGCTAAGAAAGCATCTAACATTCCGAAATATATCTGAACAGGAGACATATGCTAAATTATTACTCAGAAAGACCTTAACTAACAGATATGGACTGAGACAGTAAATGTAAGGCATTCCATACAAGCTCATCTTTATCAAAAGAATGAACTTTTGCGCCATTGTTCAGCTCATATTGAATCCCTGTTTAGTTTGTGCAATGCTTAGGTGTATCTAAGATGTTCCCTTACTAAAGAACTGCACTCAGACTCTTTACACATGCACCGATTTTTGGCATGTAAAGTTCAGTGATAGATTTTTGGCATGTAAATTTCAGTGATTCAAGTTGTTGATTATATGTTTCTGATGGAAAATAAGTATTTGGCCATATAATAATAAGGTAGTGGACAACTGATGAGTTGGTTATTCACTTTTTTATTAGACACTTCGCTAAATAGCGGTCATTATCAAAGCTTAATCCACTGCTTATGAGTTCAGCAACAGAACATATGTTCTTTAACTTCTGCGACCTTCACACATACTATCATTTAATACATAACCTAGAATGTCTTCCTTAACCATCTTCATCCAAGTTTTTAGCAGCTGATCCCTACTATGCCTTACTGCCAATCTAAGACTGTTCTGACTGAAGCAGTAGTTGGTCTCCTATGAACTTGACCGAGCCGTGTTAAATGTCTTCTCCAATCTTTTTTTTAGATAGTATAAGAATGTACTCTGAGTTATCAGATTGTGTAACAAGAAAAGCTGAGGCTTGGAAACGAAGTACTTAGTGACATTAAAGAATGAACCAGTAAATATGCACTTGGAATTACAAGAATATGAAATAGTTTATCTACTATCACCAAGAATGACGGGAGCTGCTGTTGTAAGAGATAAGGATATCAACTAACCTGCATATCACCCAGCGATTTGCTACAGATCGGGCAAATATAGTGAGAACAAGTGTAGTCCTAGCAGCAGAAAAAAGGGGAATGATATATTAATTTAGAATATTATTACGAAATTTATACGCTAAAAAATAAAAAAACAATTACCTGAAAACAAGATGAATGCATCGAATGGCCACATGGAAGTTGTTTGACTGGAGAGTTTGATGTAAAGATATATTCGTGGCAAATTGGGCAGTTTTCCTCAAGGCACTTCTCTCTACATACATGCACAAAGAGAGACTTTGACATACAAGCATTGCATTTCATGCAATGGAAGTAATCGAGGCCCAAACCCTTCCCAACTCGGCACAAGTTGCAGTAAGGACAGTGATATATTTGCCTGCCCAAGTTCTTGATGTCAGAACTATTCAGTAGGATACAGCATTACATTGAAAATAGTTTTCTGAAATTAGAAGAATGGAACTCTGTGGACTTTCTAAGTTAACTAAAGTTAAAGTGCGCTCAATTGTCTCCAAAATGAGACTTATACTGAAAATGAAACCTTTTCCCCTTAGTGTGCTAAATAAGCCATACTAATTGGCCAAAAGATGCATAATAAAAAGAGTCGTATTGAAAATTCCAATACACTTAATTAGGTCCCCACGTTTCTCTTTCACATAAGCCATTATTAAGACATTTTATGTGCTCTAAATGCTTCAATTTGAGTCTACAGCTTTTAAGTTCTTTACCAGAAGATCGCTATTCAGTGAGAAATTACGACACTAAGAAGTAATAGACTCATAGTTAAGGAAATTGTGCAATCAATGTCTGCCTATATCTATGATGTGTTCGGAATAAAACAAGCTTCCTCTACTCTGTTAGTCCATTATAGACGAACAAAATTTCTGAATACTACTTGGTAATCCCATCGAAAAAGTTAATTTATACCAACATTCATTTATAGCTACTTGTACTTGAATATAATCTCATGCATAAATTTGTTCCTGTTCGGCTTTTTAATTGATTTTTTTGTGCATACATTAGCCTAAACTAGCCTGTTTACTGATTCTGTACATTATTCAACAATTATATGCAGTATAAGGATGGCTATTACTGATTCTGCACTTTTGTAGGTTGAGTCAGTGTGGTGATGCACAAAAAATGGTTTGAAATAAAAACACTTCCAAATAGTCAGCCAATCATCTTGTTTAATAGAAAAGAAAAGAACGATTATGATTAATGGAATTCCTCAAGTTGCTTCAAGAATTATGCCAGCCAGAAAACGTCTTCAGCTATTCTAAATGATGAGGAAGAGGACCATGAAAATAAGAAGTCAATCATTCAAGGAAAACGAGATTTGCATAACAAACTCACTTTTCATCATCAAACAATTTGCAAATGCTGCAGTAGTATCTTCCCATGGAGAAGCCACTACAAGATTGGCTCATACATTTCGGGCCGATTGGCTGAATTACCAGGCATTTCATGCACATCATTTTTGTTATAGCTTTTCTGCAGCAAGAAATACCAAATATGAGTATGCATGTCAAAAAATTTGAGCATCAAATTATTCGTGTTAGTCTAACCTGTCCACAGAATGATCAGTTAGGTCATCATGGCAACGTATGCACGTGTAAAGCTTATTGCAACATGGAGCAAGAAGCTTACAATTCCTCTTGTAATGCTTGCAACCAAAAGTTAATTTGAGATTGTCTAGGTAGGATGGGCTTTGACCTGGGATTTCTAACTCATTATCTGCTACAGAAGCCTCCTGACGAGACCTCTTTTGGGTCATAAACCAAGGACTGTAATAATAATTATAAAAAACCCGTTAAACCCAATAAAACATGCATAAACAACAATATTAACTGTCTTAGAACTAGCACTTGAATTTCCAATCACTAACGACAGTCCCAACAAATTTTTTTTATTGAGATATCTAGACCCTAGCATAATAAGAGACAGAAGAAAAAATAAGTAAATGTTTATTTTTACCTCAATAGCAAATTCTGGATAACATATGCCTTTTTTTGACAATCGAGAGTAGAGTCACGAGATACTCTTTTTATTGCATCTTCCAGCTCATCCTGACTTATGCTCAGGGGGTGCTCCTGATGTCTCAACTGCTGACTTTCTTTATCCTGTTGCTCTGCTTCATCATGGCATCTTTCATTCACTTCCTTGTAATTTTTCTTGTCAATCTCACTCTGGTATTTGCTTAAATCTTGAGACTGACATACATCTTGACCACCACTACTAATAGTAGATTTGTCAACATTAGAAGATCTAGAACGCTTGAAATTTTCAACAGGAAATTCCTTCTGTGCCTTTCTGTTGTTACCAACTCTTTGAGTTTGTGTACCATCTTTCAGCAGATACATTGAAACAACTTCCAGTGGGTCAGCAGCCAATGGAGTTGGTCGAGATTCCTCCTCCACTGTGGATACATCATATTTGGTCATACCTTCCCACCATTCTCTTAACCATTCATTAAACTTTGTATTTCTAGCAAGTTTGAGCCATAGAGACATCACAACATGCTGCTCGTCAGAGGTTAAGTATGCCATTAGCCAGGGTATCATCTCTTGTAACATCTCTGCGCTTGTCCTTCCAAGCATATGCCCTATAATCTTTTCTTCTTCCTCAGGGGAGAAGCGCTCTCTAAACAAAGGGAAAATTTCAACTTCTTCACGATATATATGGTCAGATAGTACCTTATGCAGAGTCAGACATGTTTCATGGAGCTTTAAGAACAACTTGTAGAGCTGTAGGCTAGACTCCTTGGTGCGTTCATTATCCTGCAATTCAGAGATCCCTTCCAGGATTTTGGAAGTTTTTCTGAAATATTTGTCTTCCAATTTATGGTCAATGCAGTAGGAGTTGCTAATGTTTTGAAGTGCTCCCTTTGATTCCAGGGCTGGAAAAATAGTTTGATCCTCCGAGGTACTGTGAATCTGATAGATGTTACGGAAAAGTATGAAATGGCTCTTAAACTCAGAAAGAAATCGGTCATGTGCAGCCAGCTTAGATGACAAGCTGACAAGATAGTCCAGATCTTTTAAGAGACCTCTGTGAATATAAAAGACAAGATCCATGGGTCTCGACTCAAGACTAAGAGAAGTAGCATGACCAGATTCTGCCAGATTCTTTTGAAGGGGCAGCCTTTTAAACATCTGAGAAAAGAATATGTGAAGATTCATCCCACTATCACCAAAAATATCATGCTCATCAGTTTTGGCAGAGGCAGAAGATGAGGGAGTTGCAAAACTTTTGTTCAACTTTGTAGTTGAGTTTGGTTCAAGCAACTGATCAGATAACACAGTTTCCTGTTCATTTGGCTTGGCCAAGTAAAAGCTTCTACCATCGAACATTTCTTCCAGATTTTGTCTAAATTTGTCGGTGGATATTTTCCCTGAACAACCTACTCGAACCCATTCGCATAACAGAGATGTAAAGGACTTACTTATCGAAGGACATCCCATTTTCATGCTCTTTAGGATAGAGGTGGACTGGTTCTCAGTTAAGTGAGCAGAGAACCAAGTAGCTGTACACCTTAGCAGCCCAAGTGGCATCATATGAAGGAAAGTGTACAGTAACCATTGCTGCATCTCGTTGGTGCATCTCTCACTAATAGATAGGAATACCTGGAAGACACAGGAAAATAAAGTTACTGAGGCAACAAAATTCGGCTCTTGATTAGACCGCTCAATGCTTTTTTAGATGAAAAACTTATTTAGGTTCCAGGTCATTATACTCTAATTCATGTTTGCATTTATAAAATAAAAAATAACAGTATTCAGAAGAAGAAACAATAAGAATTTTGAACCTAACACATAACTTTCACATAAACCTTAAAAAGGAAATGTAGTGCTATTGTCAATCAATTTTACAGGATAGGTTCATTTATCTGATGCGGTGATGCCATAGTTTTGAAGCCTTCATGTGACTGGAACTTATTACGGTTGAATTTTCACAAAACACTTATTTAATATATTTTTCTACCATCTAAAGTATAGTTTGATAAGCTTCAAGAATCTAAGTGCATGACATTGATCTCCGTGAGCTATGAGCATATTGTGGCTTCTTATTACTCAAAAAAAATTTGAAATATAAGAAACTTGAGATTCTAATATCACTTCACATTTATATTTGTGTGATTTCCTAGAAGAAGTTATTGTAGATGAATCATAGAAAAGATGTATTATTAACACAGGCTAATTCAAATTATTCATGGCTTGAGATACACAGATTAATCTGTATCTTCTACTATAACAGCCTTGGCATCGACAATATTCCAGAAAAGCTATCATTTCAGCAGAAACTACAGATATACAAGTGCTAGATCTTCCCTAAAAGGATAAACTTTTCAAATAATCAACAACCGAGAGTTCATTTATGGGAAGAAAAATTAAAAAAAACTATCAGCCGCTCCATGCAAATAACTAGCTCTCGTATACGAGATGTCGTTCCTTGGGAAAAGACAAAATTGTACCTCTGTTTCAAGAAACATCAGGTTCTTTCCCAGCCCCTTTACAAGGGATTCCAGTTCCTGACAAAGCATATCTACGAAGCTTCTTAGTTGTGCCGAACCTTGATGATCGCAGAACAGCAACCTTTGAAGACCTTTAATATGGCGTTCATCAATGAGTGGACTTGAAGGAGATAGGCTATTCTTCGACAGAAGATTTAGCAATGGATAAAAGATTTTGTCCCAAGAATTGCTGATAAAATGAGAGAGAAGAACTATCAACAAGCATCCAATTCAGCATATAAATAAAAATAATAATAATTAAAAAAAAAAAAAGATAAATATGTTACTGTCTATGAGTTTTCAAGCTACATATCTAGTAGTGTCTCTATGAACATGAATAAAAATCAAGATGCATCCACCATTGTATTGAGTTTTGGATGATTAAAGCTCTAGATATATTTCTCGGGAACAGAAGTAGGGATCAACATCGAGGAAAATCCATTAATAAGATAAGGTAGAACTTTCCACTATCCACTATATGAATCATGTCAATCTTAGTGATGTCATTCAGATGGCTTTCGCGACCATGATGACTAAAGATAAGAAACATCTAATTTGATGGTCATGGAAGTGTGGGTGCATTATGTGTCTCAAACCTCGTCTCAACCTCAATCAAGTTGGAGTCGTAATGACAAAAGTTGTCATGGTGTTTACCTATAGAAGATCAAGACGTCTGCGGTAAATTTTAGCTGAACAATGACTGCAGCCAAGCTAGTAAAACAGCTTGAGCTCCTTATTTGATACAATTCCTCTATGATTTGATCAAGGTCTCTTCTAAGAGCATCATGCCAAAAATAAATGCCCTTGATGGGGACCTCAATGCCATTTGTTTGCACTGAACATGGTTCTGGGAGTTGCTGTTCTCGTTCACGATGAATCTGAGGTGGAAATAGCTTATTTATGTCGTTGGAATTGGAAAGTCCATTTAAAAGACGATACCCTTTTCCACATACGTTGTCAGCCTCAGACAAAAATCTCTCCTCATGCTGAATCCAGGATATGACTACCTGTGGAGGCCCCAGTTAATTACCAAAACTTAAGTACAAAGCTTCACATTGTAGCTCAGGGTCTACCTCTTGAAGTACTTTTTCTTTAGGTATGATAAGTGTTATGCAGCGTAGAACATCTATTTTTTCATCCGAAGTAAGATGAAGAGTCATCCATGGCAAAAATTCTTCCAGAATCATGACGGGAACACTGCAAATATACTGCCAGACGAGCTGGCACTGCTCTTCAGAAGTGAATTTCTTCATTAGCAAAGGAAAAACCTGCACCAACATGGACATAAGATAGATCATCTGTGAAGGCATCTGATTGGGATGAAGTTGTTCTGAGAAAAAAAAAAAAAAAAAAAAAAAAAAAAAATGGTATTGTGCATAGAATTTCATTTTACTGCAAAGAAATTCTCCCCAAACTCATTTAACTAATGTGGTAGCAGCTTATCTTCCACATGATCAACTAGCTGGGCCATACTTGATTTTACCTACTCAAGATGATCAATCTTTGATAGTTTCAAGTACCAGAGTCTTAATTTTTCGTGTTCAAAGAGTGGGGCCAGATTAGTAATCTATCAATCAACTGTTGCTTTCTTTCTCCAACTTCTTTTTCCCTCATGAGATAATTTTTGTAATTTTATTCTTAACTAGAGAACTGCTTACTTTTGAAAAGCCAGGATGCAGTTGATGATATCTTCATTCAAAAAAAAGAAATTTCTTTCTGAATCAACAGCTGATGTTGAGCTTGCAAGATAAAGTTGCAAGAGAATGAGAAATTTCAAGAATACGGCAATTGAAGAACACACTTTCAGCTAGAAATGCTCTCCTGTGCGGAACTCTGGAGTCTTACTATTTGATCCACACCAAATACTAGTGTTTCCAGAATGAACTCTTGCCAAGCAGGTCATAGTACTCATAAGAAGTGGCCCCAAGTGATGCTAGAATAGTGTTTTATTTTGGGCTTACATACATCTAAGCAAAAGTGAAATGAATGTCCAGGAAGAATTACCATAAGATCCACGTGCAGTCTGTGCAGATGTGCTCATCTTCCTGAGGTTTCACCAAATATTTAGTTCTAAAGCTAAGTGCCACAGATCAATCCAAAATTCCATTACTTCAGCCCCCAATTGGACTTCTTCTAAATCTAAATTATTCATTCGACTTCTTTTAGGGTGTTTCTGAGTTTCATCCACTGTGGCTTACTATCTAGATCTTCTGAGTTGCCCTCGTTTTAGGTATGTCGACCAATAGGTTAATTATTTCATCTAATAAATTCGATAAATAAATATCAAAAAGGAACATCAGGTACTTGAACAATAAATGTTTATATGTATGCTCTATAAGCCATCTTATTTGGACCTGGAAAAAGAAAATAAAAACTTTGCAGGCAAAGCATTGAATTATTTCATAGGTACCTGGTCCTCTTCTTTATGCATATGATGACAAATCATGGCCTCCACAGTACCAATAGATGAAATAAGCTCTTGAAACATCTGAGGAGTATCTTCATTTGTCTTCATTAAGAGATCCAAGTGATGGAAGATACAGCTGACATTACGTTCTATAGAATTATGTTCAAGGGAATATGTGGGCACTACATTCTTTACTTTAGCATCTAACGCCAGAAAAATAACCTGTTGATATTTACGATATACATTTAGAACTATTGATTCATTGGAACACATCAAAGCTGCAAAAACAGCACAAATAAATGATGAAGTTTCATGGTATAGTGCTTATTCGCAAGACTAAATGTGGAGGATCTGGGCCAAACTATTCCACGTGAAATCTTTTAAGCATGCCAACGTTCAGGCCAAACTAATAGATTCTAATTTCCCTCTCTCTCAAGTACGTTCTTCCATGCGGCAGCTCAAGCCTCGCCCATACGAAAGAAATGCTTCTATATGATTTAATCAGGTACTTCAGTTTAAACTTATCCAATTTTCAATACAAAAGCTTCTTAGCTTTATTAATCACAATTAAGTAGTTTAACTCAGATATTATTGCAAATATAATCAAGTTCACTTTTTCCATCTGTTCCTCTAGTATATAATCATGGAACGAAATCTTGATCATATGTAAGCAGCTGTACTTCAAACCCAGGTTATCTTCTATTGAAAGAAAAAATAAAATTAGATGATCTACAGCAGTTCGAGCAATGACATTGCTGCAATTACGTGCCGAAAATATAGTTAACAAATACGATTTTGCCCCAACTCAACATTCCATACTTGTTGTGCACACACACACACACAGAGACCTTTTTCCCCAAATTACTAAATTGCATACATAATTGGCAGCCCTGATTTTTTTATTGCTGGCCTCATAAGCACTTCTAGGCAGTAGAATAACATAATATAGCTACCAATGAAGAACTTCCACAGACAATTGTCTTGATTCAGAAAAAAAAAAAAAAAAAAAAAACAATTTCACAAAAGCAGGCATGTCATTAATTAGAAAACGTGTATAAATAAACCTCATCTTCAGCAGCAGAGTGGTAGTTAGATACAAGCTTCAAGAACTCCAACCTCCGGCCAAGGTCAACTAGAAGCCCGCGCCTGCCGTCCCCATTCTCAGCGGCCTCCGTCGCCACGTGATGGAGCGATGCGAGCTCCGCACGGAAAGCCTTGTGAGTAACGACAAAGAACAGAATAGGTGCGTCAACGAGTCTGACTCCTGCAACCGAAGATGCCGGCCAATCCTCCTCCTTCTCGGATTCTTCGCCGCCCATTGATTAACGCGCCACCAGCACGAGCACCTTTCATCAATGGCGAGACAGAGCCAAAAGGGGAAGCTCCGGCGATGGATTTCAGCTCCAATTTAAAGGAATTCCTTCTCCCTCTGCTGGTGAGATGCTTCATCGCAGATTCAAGCATTATTATTCAAATGATTGTTTTAATTTTTATTTAAAATTAACTGATTTCGACGTTTTAACTACCGCTGCGTGGCAAGGGAGAGCGGGCCTTTTCTTTTTTGTTTGATTCCGTACAGAAATTTTTTGGCGGGGAATGTCCGCCAATGAAAAAGTGCCACGAGTATAGGTGTTTTTTGCACCGGCCAGGACTCAGGAGAGGTTCAGTTCATGCCGTACTTGTATTTCGACGTCACGTGCGTGTGCCGGGCACGTGCCTTCCTCATGCCGACACGCTCCCTCAGGATATTTGACTTTGGGCTGTTTGGGCTTTAGTTGGGCCCCATTAATATTTCAAAAATATGTATTTCGATTTATAAATTGCTAACACTATTAATTTATATAGTAGAGATGAAGAGAGCAAGTACACAACAGATGTATTTTGCCCGGAGTGCCCGGTACGACGTGGATCGAATAATTAAAAATATTTAGATTCATACCGAGCTTCGATTATTTGAAAATAAGTATTCAAAATCAATTCGAAATTTGGGACGGTATGGTACGATTTTTTTTTTGGGACAGTTCGATTCAGAATCTCGAATTTAACGGAGCGATTCAATTCACTTCGGTTCAGTTTTTATAACTGGAGACTTTTTATCTTTTGAATAGTAGATTCAATTTGAACAAAATATATTGACGTCTAACTGATATAAATAATTTTATTATATCAAATTTATTTCCAACTAATAACTTGTGTTTTGAAAATTATATAATAATTCAATATATGGTTCATCAATTAATTTTTCAGAGAAAATATATTTTTAAATTTATAATTTGTTATTTTATTCGATTATTCGGTTTAATAGAGTTTCGTATCGTTTGGTTCGATTTAGAAAAAAATTAAATAATCAATGAATTTTTCGATTTGCAACTTTTTCGATTTAGGTTTTGGGTCGATTTCGATAATTTTCAAGCTTTGTGAACAGTCATTTTTACCAATATAATGACACAAGTTCGATCAAATGGCTGTAGGAGTCTTTGAAGGTTTTATATTTTAGAAAAATAATTTATTTAAGAAACTCATAATAAATTATTGAGTTGATTAACAAAAAAATAATGATCTTTTTGGTTCAAATTTTAATTGCAATATGACTTTTAAAATTTATCAATGTTGGTCATCAATTACAATTTTTTTCAGTTACAACATCGACTAATTTTTTTTTACACTTAATTGTGTCGCAATCACCACTGTTAGATGCACTTGGACAAGCCTTTCACTTACCCTCGATTAATTTCACAATCTGTCATTTTTATTACCGTTAATCGATGATTGAAGTTATTGTGTCACTTCTTCAACCCCCAATTAATGATAGTGGAATTGATGAATTGTGAAATTGGTCGAGGGCAAATGAAGATCTTGTCCAGGCATATTGAATGGTGGTGATGACGACCCAATAAGATGTTAAAAATTTTAGTCGATGTTGTAACTGAAAAAAAAAAAAATAGTTGGTGACCAACATTAATAAGTTTTAAAAGTCATGTTGCAATTGAAAATTGGACAAAAGATCGTGATTTTTTGGATAATTAACCCTAAATTATTCAGGAAAAAAAAAATTGACTTCAAGAAAAGGAAAGAAAAATATCTTGGGAAATAGGAACTACTACAGCAGGGCCGTACCTTCTATTAGTTAGAATAGTCTATCGTCTCAGACCCGAAAAGTTTTCAAATTTTTACGGGTCCATAAATTTTTTTATGTCTTACATATATTATGTGTATATATTTATGTGCGCGTATGAGTTTACAATGTTGTGGCTTTAGTGCCCTTGCAGGCTTTTGAAATGATTGTTTGGCTAGGTTGATGTTGGTAGAATTATGTTAATCGCTAATTTGTTGCTTGGTTAATAATGGATAGGCCTCTTAGCAGTTAATTGAGAACTTAATTGGATTTTTATTTAAGCAATTTATTTATTACTCCCTACATAACAGTTTTGTTTCATAACATTTTCTTTTTATTTATAATCTAATAAAGGTAAGGATAAAAATTTGATGATGAAAAATGAAAGAAAGTGTGAAAGAAAGCCATTAAAGACTCAAAAGGAATTCTGCCAATTTTCTGTTTTCAGTTTCTCATTGATTGATGGATTATGTTACATTGAGTTCCTCTATTTATACATTGGACAATGCTCTAACATTTTAACCTAGATGAGCAGCGGCTACACTATAGACAAAAGCAACAACTACTTCTTCAGAATAGTACACACCAGAGCAATACACAGTGGACAGTTGCAACAGCTATGCAGAAACTGCATCTGTATTTTGCTTGTCTTGTTTCTTCATCTGATGTGGCTTGCTGATTTGCTGAGTTGGAATGCCAGCTAGACTAACATCCCCCCGCAATTCTTGCGAGGGTAAAGGAACAACGTTGAGTTTGTTTCGAAGTCGAGCAAAGAATTGAATGTTGAGTGGTTTAGTGAAGATATCAACAACTTGATCAATGGAAGGAACATGTTGAACTTTAAGTTGATTTGCTGCAACAACTTCTCGAACAAAATGATAATCCAGCTGCACGTGTTTGGTTCGAGAGTGAAGAATGGGATTGGATGCCATGGAGATAGTACTCATGTTGTCTATCCAAGCAATAGGAATCTGAGACAAGGGGATTCGTAGTTCATGTAGCAGAGATTCAAGCCATGTTAATTCTGCGGTAAGATGTGCGAGGCTCTTGTACTCTGCCTCGGTGCTAGAGCGAGAGACAGAGTGTTGTTTCTTTGAGCTCCAGGAAACTAAGGAATTGCCAAGGAAAACACAAAGTCCAGAGATTGACTTTCGATTATCAGGATCGCCACCCCAATCTAAATCAGAAAAAACAACTAGACGAAGACCTGTATGGGGTGTTATGAGAATGCCAGAATCAGCAGTGCCACTAAGATACCGTAAAATTCGTTTAACTGCTTTCCAGTGGGAGTCAAGAGGATTGGCCATGAACTGACTAACTTTATTTACTGCATAGGCGATCTCAGGTCTTGTAAGAGTGAGATATTGCAGAGCCCCTACGATACTTCTGTAATGGCGAGGATCAGAGACAGGGACACCATCAAATTTGGATAGAGGAGGGGAAGTAACCATAGGAGTTGCTATAGGATTAGCATTTGACATGTTGGCCTTGGCAAGGAGGTCTGTGATGTATTGCTTCTGAGATAAATGAAAACCTCTCTTAGTATAGGCAACTTCAATACCTAAGAAATGATGTAGACAACCGAGATCCTTGAGAGAAAACACCTCATGAAGCTGAGATATAACATGTTGAATCTGAGAAGCACTGCTACCAGTTAGAAGGATATCATCTACGTAGATGAGAAGGTAAATGATAGTGCCTTGATGCAGTTTGACAAACAGAGAAGAGTCGGCTTTAGAGGCTTCAAAACCTATGGATAAAAGAACACCCTTGACTTTGAGATACCATGCTCTTGAAGCCTGTTTAAGCCCATAAATGGCTTTGGAGAGTTTGCAAACCAGATTGGTACCTTGTTCAAATCCTGGTGATTGCTTCATATAAAGATTTTCAACTACATCGTCGTGCAAGAACGCATTATTAACATCTAGCTGTTGGATTTGCCAATTAAACTGAACTGCCACTGTGAGAATAACTTGAATAGTAGTTGGTTTAACCACTGGACTAAAGGTATCTTTGAAATCAAGACCGGCATTTTGAGAGAAGCCCTGAGCAACAAGTCTTGCTTTATACTTAGAGATAGTGCCATCAGCATGTCTTTTTATCTTAAAAATCCACTTACAACCAATAAGATTTCTGTCCGGTGGAAGAGGGGTGAGATGCCGGGTTTTATTTCATTATAAGGCAGTGAATTCAGCTTCCATGGCAGCTTTCCACTGAGGATGCTGTAGCAGCAACATATGTAGGTTCGGATTCCGCAGTGGTATCAGCGAGGTAGAGCTTGGGCTTGAAAATCCCATGTTTACTTCTAGTAAGCATGGGATGTGTCTGACTGGAGGAGGTGAAGAAGGTGATTGAGTGTTAGAACCTGCAGAAGCATTACTCATGATGGGCAAATTGTTAGTTAAAGAAACATTTTCAGTAGCAGAAACATTGTCAGTATTAGAGAAGCTGTTGCAAGGAGTCTGAGCAGGTGATGAGGGAGTGGGTGTTTGTGATGGTATAGTATGAGTGGGAGGGGAGGATATGTGAGGAAATATTGGAAGAGAAGAAGTATTAAGTGAATCAGTGTTAGAAGAGGTGAGGTGGGAGTTATGAGAAGAAAAACTGTGATATGGAAATTAGAGTTCATCAAAGATAACATGCCTTGTGATGACAATTTTGCCGGAAGGGAGTAAGACTTTGTAGCCTTTGTAAGAGTTGTTGTATCCTAAGAAAAGTCCAGGAGAAGATCGGTATTGAAGTTTATGGGAGTTATATGGTCTAAGATGAGGATAGCACAGACAACCAAAGATTTTGAGTCTGGTATAGTCAGGTTTGTGACCATAAAGCAATTCAAGAGGAGTTTTGAAGTGAAGGACTTTGGAAGGGATGCGATTTATGATGTAGCATGTTGTGGTAAAATCATCATCCCAGAAAGATATGGGAAGGGAGGCATTGGATAAAAGAGCTAACCCCATCTCCACAAGGTGTCTGTGCTTCCTCTCAGCTAGTCCATTTTGCTGAGGGGTATATGGACATGAAATTCTGTGTGTAATGCCATTATTTGAGAAAAACGTGGATAAAGATTGGTATTCAGTGCCTCCATCAGTCTGAAGCATCTGAATATTAGTTTGGAATTGGGTTTGGATCATTTTATGAAAATGCATGAAAACAGATTTGACATCAGATTTGTTATTAAGGAGATATATCCAAGTGAACCTCGTGGTGTGGTCTATAAAATTGATGTAGTAGTGATATCCATTTCTGGATGTGATAGGAGCCGGACCCCAGAGATCAGAATGAATGAGAGTAAATGGTTGAACGTATGTAGAGGTAGAATTAGGGAAAGGCAGTTTGTGAGATTTAGAAATTGCACATGATGTACATAAACTGGAATCACTTTCATTACTAGAGAAAAACACTTTACAATCTATTAAGGCCCTTTTTACAATATCATAAGCACAATGGCCAAGCCTTTGATGCCATACTCTAATGCTAGGACCTAAACTTAGTTGGTGCAAACTAGGAATAATAGAAAGAGAACTAGAATAAGAACTGGGAACTAAGGTTGAGTATTGAGACTTGGAACTGATATCTGGAGGTGTAGGAGACTTGATTTGGTGGAGATTGAAGTGGTAGAGGCCATCTCTAACTCTCCCTTTGAGAAGAACTGCTTGGGTATCCAAATCCTTCACAAGACAGAAATCAGGATGAAATTCAAAATATACATGGTTATCAAAGGCAAATTGAGAAACACTAAGAAGGTTTTTAGTGACTGTGGGGACATGCAATAGGTTCTTTAAAATGAATGTTCTGTCATGAGAATGATTCTTTAACTTAGAATTACCAACATGAGCAATGTTTATACCTGTCCCATTACTCAAATGCAGCTTCATACCTCCATAGTTTTCTGTGGCAGTGTTGAGGTTGGCAAGATCATGAGTGACATGATTTGTGGCTCCAGTGTCAGGGAACCATGAACTCTCTGAGCCTGCATCAAAATATTGAAAATTTGACGATTGAACCATATTGAGATTGGGAGCAGTGTTGGATCCTCTGCCATAGTTTTGGTTTGGAGCTTGTTGGGTGTAGTTTTGTGGGTTGTAAGTGGGTTGATTGGCTGGTATAGGGTTAGGTTTCATCGAATCTGTGCCAGCATTCATAAGCAGCATGTTTAGGTTTCTCACATAGTTGACAGAACAAATTGTTTCTGTTGATTCTGCCACCTCCTCTTCCTCTTCCTTGAGTAGGGCTTCCTCCTCTTGGAGACCATCTTCCTCTACCTTGATTTTGTGGTGGTCTGCCTCTGCCCCTTTGAGAGTTGAAGTTGTTGTTGTTGTATCCTCTTCCTTGGGCAAATCTGTTCATTGTAGCTGTATTCAAACTAGGCTGAGAACCATCAGGATTGATGACATTTGCTGAAGATGCTTCCAATCTTGACTCATAGCTCAAGAGCAATGCCTGAACTTTTGGTACTGACCATGGTTGAATCCTTGAGGTGATGGAAATCATCACTGCATCATATTCACTACCCAGGCCAGCAATAATATGAAGTATCTTGTCTTGTTCTTCAAGAACATGTCCAGCCGAGGCAAGTAAATCAAAGCATTCTTTGATTTTGTTTAGATATTCCCTCATAGTTGATCCTCCTTTTTTCAACATCTGCAGTTTGTATTTGTATTGCATGAGTTTGGCTCCAGATTGACTGGCATAGCTAAGGCCAAGAGCACTCCATATTTCCTTAGAAGTGTTGAGGCCAACAACTTGAACTAAAATGCTTGGAGACAAGGATGACAGGATCCATGATGCCAAGAGTTGATCCTGCCTTTTCCACAGCAAATAGGCAGGATTAGGTGTTTTAGTTTGCTTCGTGATATCTGTGATGTGCTCCTCTGGTGGTTCCTCCTTCTCATCAATGAATTTCTCAAGGTCATAGCCTCTAATGGTGATAAGCACATGCTGCTTCCACACGAAATAGTTAGTTTCATCTAATTTGACAGAAATGAGCTGATGTGGTAATGGAACCACATCATTATTATTGACAACCGTTGCCAATTCCGATGATGTTGACATATCAGCTTAAAGTAAAAAGGAGGAGAGATGTGTGTAGGATTTCAGAAGCAGGAAAGCCTGCTATGATACCATGATGAAAAATGAAAGAAAGTGTGAAAGAAAGCCATTAAAGACTCAAAAGGAATTCTGCCAATTTTATGTTTTCAGTTTCTCATTGATTAATGGATTCTGTTACATTGAGTTCCTCTATTTATACATTGGACAATGCTCTAACATTTTAACCTAGATGAGCAGCGGATACACTATAGACAAAAGCAATAACTACTTCTTCAGCATAGTACACACCAGAGCAATACATAGTGGACAGTTGCAGCAACTATGCAGAAACATGCATCTGTATATTTTGAGGACCACTTTGCTTGTCTTGTTTCTTCATCTGATGTGGCTTGCTGATTTGCTGAGTTGGAATGCCAGCTAGACTAACATTCGAACTTTATCTTTAGAAAGAGAGAGAGACTTAAATATATATAATTAGAACTTGAAAGTTTAATTAGATCAATTTAAAAAATATATAAAATAAAAGCAGGGACATAAAGAAAAAAATATTAAACTTTATATTACGTATGAAATATCCAAATAAAATATCATTGTTCCTTTTATTATCTATTTCATGGTTATTTTTAATTATTTATAGTTAGAATTTAAAAATTATTTTATAAATTAAAAAATCTATATATATTTATAATTTTATATATATAAGCCACAATATGGACATTCTATAAGTAATAGTTTCCACCTAAAATTTTAGACTGTGATTGATATGTTGTTGTCACATTTGGTTAGAATCAAAATTTATTTTATTTTCTAAAGTTGCAAGATTATGTATACTATATCAAATTAATCATCTTTTGATGATGTTTGATTTGACATTCATATAATAATAATAATAATAATAATAATAATAATAATAATAATAATAATAATAATAATAATAATAATAATAATAATAATAATAATAATAATAGTAATAATAAGATATTCTATTTAAAATATTATATTATTTGTTCGATGATTATTTGAGTAAGATCACAATGTTTATTGTGGATTGTACAGTAAATACAATATTGGTTCGGAATAAAATTAAAAATCATTCAAGTAATTATCTTTTACAAATTATTTCATTAAAATCACAACTAATCAGATTGTTTTATCTGACATGAATTGTCTCAAATTTTCTCCATTTATTACATTGAGAGAAAAATCAATGTGTATATAATTGAATACATATTTTATAGAAGTAAAAGTGACAGTTAATATTTGATTTATAATCAATGTATTAAATTATTAAATTTGCTAATATTTATTTGTTATAATAATTATTTTTGTTGATAATTAATCACAAAATTATGACTTTTTGCTCATATATATAGCCTAAACTATGATGTTATATAAGTTGCAACTAAACTTTTTTTAAATAAGCAAAATTAATCAACTCGAACTATATTTTTTTAAGACTTTGTAACCTAAACAATACTTGGTCACATTAACCAATCTCAATTATGTAAATTTTTTTTTTTCACATTTTGCAACCTAATTAAGCAATTTTTTTTTATATTAAACAATTTGTATCTTTAAGTGAATCTACTATTTACAATATAGATTAATTTAATTGAAACTTTTCAACATATATATGAAAGTATTAAGAAATATTGAAGAACTCATATGTTTTATTTTGTTATTTCAACTATTGAATAACTTTTGAATGTTGTTTTGTTATTCTTTGTGTCTTTAAAATATCAAGTAAAGTATTAAAACTTGCAAATAAGATATTTCAAAGTAAATAGTTATAGATAAATTTAAACCTTTATTTAGATATATTTAAATATTTAAAGTAAAATGGAAAAAATTAAAGATATATAAGTTTCTTATGACATTATTCATTTTTTTTTTTAATATGAATTGATATTTAGATATTTATGTTTGATGTAACATTAATAATTAATTAAGCTATATGCATATAGGTGAAGAATGATACAGACACACTAAATGTGTCTTTTGATTTCGAAGATAAGAAATGATCATGTTGGAAAAGATTTTTGTTTTATATTTAATATTTATCTTGATTTTAATATATATATATATATATATATATATATAAAGTAAGTTATATTAAATCCATATATAACGTGCGAGAAACTTATATTTACATTACTTATAATTTTATATATGTTTTATCCTACATTATTAAAAAACATATTAGGATCAAATTGTCACATATTTAAATATTAGATTAAATTATATTATATTTAGTTTTATTAAAATCATTACTTTTTAAATAAACTTCCGTGTATCGCACGGTGATAGGTATGGCCCAGTAACTCTGGATCGGGTTAACCCGACTCGGAGCAACCGGGCCCAGAAGAACGAACCCAGCAACTAAGCCGGCCCAGAAGCGCGCACGAGCCTAGCACAGCCCAGTCGCGACATATTTGGAAAGTGAGATCCCCATGATCTCCTCCCAACTTCCATGCAGATTTGGTGGGCGCAATTGTAGGGATTCAGTTAGGGTTTTGAATTGTATAGTATAAATAGTAGAATTGTACTCAGATTTAAGGTTGACACTTTGTACTCCAAAACTACAACGTGTAAAATTGACAGGAAGATAGTGGAAAACACCTCATACGCCCGTGGACGTAGATCTCCTGATCGAACCACGTATATCTTGTGTTCTTTACTTTTTCTCGTGTTTGGTAGTGTGGTTAATCGTACTTTACTTCGAATTCCTGGGATAAGCGGACTGCGCATCATCGACTTGCAAGATACAGAGAGCGGGAAAAAAGAGATTCATCTGTGCCATTTGTGAACCATCTCAAATCGAAACCAAGTATGTATGTCTTCCTCATCATCTTCATCTTCAATTAGAGAGGTAGGGACCGAAAAAACCCCGTTGGATGTACCTCCCCTGCGCTTTATTATTCCAGAAAGAAGAGTGATTAGTATGGTATATAGGGTCGACGGCATGGAATCCGGCACACGGGCAGTAGGGTTCAGTGAGTGTTTGGAGAGGATTTCGAGGTGGCCGTGGAGGCACTGCGGATGACCCGGTGGCAAATAGAAACCCTGATTCCAACCTTTTACTTCCCGTTTAACTTAGAATACATAGTGTCGGAGCCTAGTGACCGAGCTTGTTGCCCGTCGAAGGGCTTCATAAGTGTGTACATAGACCATTTGAGAATAGAAATTAGATTGCCCCTTTGGGACTTCGTCGTACAGTTGCTGAGGTATTACGGCATCGCCTTAAGTCAATTTGCACCCCCGTGAGACAAGTTGTCGGATTTACAGTGGTATGTAAGAATGCCGGGGTGGAACCAAACGTAGATTTGTTTAGGTTTTTCTTCCAACTGAAGGCCTTCGGGAAATCGAAGGGATGGTACTCCTTTAGCCCTAGGGCCCGAGGTGGGTTTAAGGTGCAAAACCCGAGTAAGGTGGAGGGTTGGAAGGAGAAATTTATTTATGTGAAGACTGGCCTGGTCCTTCCGAGGTGGAGGAGGGAAGAGGTATTAGATAATGCCCCGGTGGTAGAGCCGGAGCCAAAGGTTTTAAGACAATTCCGTACTGTAGGTACGTTCAAGACCCTCTACACCGAGGAGGAGCTGGAAGAGGCAGGGTTAAGCCCGTGTTACTCGGGCGGAGCAGAGGGGGATCCCACCCGGGGGTAGGAGTCGGCAGTCGGGGCAGCCGAGGAGGGTAAGAACTTTAAAATTGTGTAACTGTCTGCAACTTGCACAGGATTAACCACGAATATCTTTTGCAGTGGGACGCTTCAGAAAGGAGACTTCGTGAAGCCCTGCGGTGCCCGAGGCGTCAAAGAAGAAGGGAACTGCAGCTAAAGTGGCACCTAGAAGTGGGGTGTCACCGAGTCCGAGGCCGTCAGCAGGGACGGAAGAAGATGTGGTGGTCGCGGGGGCGACCCCGAGGTCGAAGAGGAGGTCGGAGCCATCTGTGACTTTCCCGGGAGCGGCCAAAAGACTGCGTACGGAGTCGATCCCCGAGGTAAAGCATTTGTAACCATTGCTGGAGTGAAAAACTGTTGTTGAATCTTTCTTCTAATGTTTGTTACTGGTTTTGTGTTTCAAGGGGCAAGGGCGGACAAGCGTGTTGGGTCTGGAGGGGCCCGATGCCGAGGAGCTTCTACGTCTGGCTCAGGGGATCATGGACCTGGGCCGAAGGAGTGAGAGAGAGGCCAAGGAAGGGCTAGCCGAAGCGGTGAGGGAGCTGCGTTCCCGGAATGATAGGTTAACTCACGATCTGTCCGAGGCTAGCAAGAGAGCTTCCTTGGTGGAGAATGAGGTGGCGCGACTGCGCGAGGTGGAGGCAGAAGCCGGGGTGCTCCGCGGCAAAGTGGTGGAACTGCGGACGGAGATGAAAGCCAAGGAGGCGGCCGTAGTGGATGGCCAAGGGGCCGTGCTGAAGACATTTGTAGAGAAACTATTGCAAACCAGCACATTTCTCGACTATCAGACAAGCTTCGTCGCGGTCGGGGACATGGCAACACGGTCAGTGTTGCTAGAGAAAGTCAAGGAAATCTATTCGAACGTGGATGTCTATCGTCCAGAGTTCGGATATGATTTCAACGCCGTGGGCACTGTGGAGGAGGCGTATTATAACACACTGGGTCGTGTCCCGGAGTGGCCCTTAGTGAAGGCTCTGGAGGAGAAGAAGACGATTCTGAGCGCCGAGGAGATCGCTGCCTGTGATATGGATCAAGACGAAGAGTTCTTGGCCTTTCGCCGGGGTGAACTCATCCCGGAGCCCAGAGACAAGGATCCACCTCCGTGCATGGAAATCACCGCGGAGGCAGCGGGAGGTGACGCGGGAGTGATCCAAGAGATGCCGGAAGGAGAGCACGAGGTTGAGGTGGAGGTGCCGGAGGCAGCTGAAGGAAACGAACAGGGGGAGGTCAGTCGTTCCCCACAATTTTGATGAACTGTACATATAATAGATGATATGAAAAACTTGTATTTCTGATGTAATGACTGCAGACGATGTATACACTTGTCTTTTTTGAATATGAAGTCGATTGTTGTCAAAATTGCTGAGTTACTGATTTGTCGTTGGTTTGAGAATATTATACGAGTACTGATTGTGTGCTGCAAACAGGAGAATGCCGAGGAGCTTCATAATGTAATAAAGAAACTCATGCAGTCTTTAGACTGGTTCCGCGGGGAAAAGGATAATCTGCAAAAACAAGTGGTTCCTCGGTTGGAGAGGAGGGTGGCCGTAGCGGAGAGAAGGGCCAAGGAGGCCGAAGAGGCAAGGGCCAAAGCTGTGGAAAAGGCGAGAGATCGGGAGCTGAAATATTTGTCGACGGTCGCCGAACTAGACCCCGTCATCATCCACCAAAAGGAGTATGAGCAAATACTGACGGAGTACGGCCTGCTAACTTTTGAGGAGGTCAAGGAGCGGATAACCGAGATTCAGGAGGAAATTTCGGCGTTGATGGCGGCCGGTCCCACAGACTCCTCCGAGCTTGTTAGAAAGCGGGAGGTGCTGGAATTACTCCTTTATATGTACGAGGGCTTAAGAGGCCGCGGCAGCTGGCGCCGTACTGCAGAAGAATATGTTGCGAGCTGCAGCCGGGGCCAAGATGTCTCGAAGGCTCCGCGGAGGAGTAAAAAGGGAGCGGCGGAAAAAGGTAAAGGGATCATAATCCAAGAGCCGACCCCGGTGGCCGTTAGGGAGGAGACCCCGGTAGCTGTTGCGGAGGAGGAGTTGAGAAGCTAGCCGAGGAGATTGAAGTAATGGACCCCGCGGAATGGGCTAACACTCTGAGACCAGCGCCTCAACCGAGTCCTCGGGGCCGAGTGAGGAGCGATGTTCCAAGGGTAGTGCCGAGGGTGAGTCCTCGGCGTAGAGGAGGTCAAAGTAGGGGAAGAACCGGAGCTCAAAGCCGAGAAACCTCCAGTTCCCGGAGGATGTGAAGAAGCTCCCGGGACGGGTCCCAACGCCGGAGCGCAGAGTATTGGCTCGGAGGCCGAAGATAATGCTTAGTTGTTGTAATAACACATGCATATATGTAAAGAACTCTTTTGGGAAGCAAAATGGCGAAAATATTTTGATATGTTTGACAAGTGTGTTAAATAAGAGTGGTTAATGTTTGATCATGAGGCAACTACTTTAAATTATTTTGACATGTCATTACGAAAATAATGAGGTAATTAGAACTAGGGAGTACAATATGTAAAGAAGGCCTTGTAGAGAAACAAGGCAGAAAATCTCACACGACGGATCGGGCGGGAGTTAATGATCTCTCCGGACGGATCAGGCGAGAGTGAATGACCTCTCCGATTAAGCTGACGAGAGGGAATATATGTCCGGGGACAAAATGCTGATCTCTCTGGACGGATCAGGCGAGAGATAAGTGTGTCCGGAGACAGATAATAATGAGTCTAGGCTAGGGCGTCCCCGCAGCGTAGAAGAAAGTACAGTAATTGACCGCACTGTCGCGATGCGGTAAAATTAGTTAAACCTAGCTACCCTTCTAGCCTGTAGAAGTGGTAAGTAGGGTCGATCCCACAGGGAGCAGGAAGACTATTAGTGTTTCAAATAGATCCTAATACTAGCAACGTATATAAAAATATAAATAATGGGGGTTTGTAAATTGATGTATATTAACTAAGGAATCAAACAGAAATTAAGCAATATAATTATGAACCGTCCTACTTATGAAATAACGAATCCCAGCCCTTAATCTTATCTCCCCCTAGTTATTACTACCCTGTGATAGATGTAATTATTAATCAATTTTATCCTTAGAACTCCTACCCCGAGATTAGCAACAAGCTCTGCTAACCTCGTTATCCCTTATGTTTAACCAACCAAAACAAGCTCTTTGGTTAGTCTATCCAGTTGAGTGACCTCAGAATAAGCTCTCTGGATCTCATTAACCGGACGCTTAGAGTACTAGGATAACGGGATAGACACGGTGTGGACCTCACTCGCTATTCGCTACTAATTGGCTATAGGTTCGTAACAATTACGGATTACGATTATAACCTAGCGTTACGTATGCAATTATCATCCTAGGTGATCAATCTAGCACATAAACACACAAGCATTGAAGGATAAACAAATAGCATAACAACGTTTAAAGGAATCAACTGATTAATAATCACTGTAAATATCACAAGATAGTAAAACTAGGGTTTGACTCGACTAAGGACTGAAATAACCTACTAGCCGCTCATGGCGGTGACAAAAGACAAATTAAAACGAAAATACATCATTTAAATAATTTAAGGACAAGAAAACCCGAATACTGTCGATCTTGATTGCTCGTCCCCTTCGGAATCTCCCAATCTTGCTCTCTCGTAATGTCCAAGTCCCCAATTCCCGAGTATAAGGGTCCCCTTTTATAGAGGAAGTCAAATTGGGTTGATTTTGGGCTCTAATTCGGAATTCTTGTGGCCCAAGTATAGTCAACAGCCTTATCGGGCCGCGATCGCACATATGGGCCGCGCCCGCGCCCGTCTTGGTCCAGCAACACGCCGCGGCCGCGCCATTGTGCCTCGGCCGCGCCACTTGTCCAGAACTTTTCCTGATTTCTTCACTTTGACCGCGGCCGCGCCAATGTGCCACGGTCGCGGTACTATGTTCTCATTTTTCGGCTGTTTTTCCATCAATTTTTCCATCCTTTTGACATCCGGACTTCATTCTCTTGTTGTGCATCCGGCCGAGTATGAATACTTAGCCTTAAATCACCTATTTAGCTCAAAACGAAAGCACAAACGTCAACTAGTCCAAAGACATCAAAACAAGCTAAATACTCTCCATTATACACGCAAACATCACAATTCATCACTCTAACAGACTTAAAGTGCATAAATAAACGCGTGTACCAAAATCCCCCAAACTTAACCCTTTGTTCGTCCCGAACAAATCTAAATCAAACAACAATCAAGACACGGGTTTTAAGGCACTTTAAGTGGCAATTACGAGTTTCACAAAAGTTTTCAAAAAAAAACACAGCAACATGATGTAACCGAGCATATTTGATAGGGCAACATCAACTACTTTCATCACTTATGATTTTCAACAATTGATCCTCACCGGAATTGTGTATCGCTCTTCTCTCAAGTGTTTAAGGTATGCAAAGTATTACACTCACACTGACTTATATGCAACGACCACCATATGCTTGCCAATTATTTAAGTCGGACCTAGTGCTCAGCATGTGTGGCGAAGAATAAAAAAGGTCTTTAATTCGGTTGTAATTTAGGCTTAGGTAGGGTAGGATAAAATTTGGATGAAAGTGACTAAAACGTGGATTAACCGAGTTATTCCTACTCAACCACCCCTCAAAACAATCACTCACATCTCACTCTCCAAATCTCAGTAAATCACCCCAAGGAATGACTTCTTCTCCCCACGAAAGGTCTTTTATAACCAAGTGCTTTTCTTTTTCCCACTACTTTTCTTCTCGTCTTATTTTTTTCTCTTTTTTTTTTCTTTTTTTTTTCTTTCACTTGGGTACCACATTTTCTGGGACTACCAGAATTCTTGTTTTTCTTTCTTTTTTTTTTTTTTTTTAACTAAGCACTTTTCTTACTCCCCTCCTCAAATCATGCTTCATATGTACCCAACTCATTTCTTTTCTTACTTTCGCATTGTACAAATCAACAAGTCTAAACTTTTTAGCACATAGGAGGGTAAACCTTCTTGAATTTTCTATCACCAATTCCCTTTTCATTTCTCATTTTATTCCCTTTTTTCAGCCCATAGGAATCCCAAATAACATCCCCGACTACCTCTCCTTTCGCCTCCCTCTTAACTAGATTAGTCCAATAAGGTCAAGGCCAATTTGAAAGATATTCGGCTTGTAATATTCGGCTAACAAATGACAGGCTTACGGCTCAAATGGCTAACTAAGGGAAATTTCTTTTTTCAAGTTTACGGTAAAAAAGGGTAATTATTTTGAGTGTCTGAAATAGGCTAAAATCAAGAAATGCCTAAGATCATTTTCTAAGCCACAACACACATTGACTTATTCACGACAGACATGCAAGGCAAGTTCTAGGGTCTATATGCACATAATCAATGAAAATGACACCGAAAGAATTTATACAAATTACTCCAAGACTGGAGATACAAAATAGGCTCAAAGTCCTCACAGGGCAATTTTACTGATCAACGTTGCAAATTACAGCTCAATTTCATATCCATTACCCGTCATGCTCTATCATGTGCTATTGTAAACAAGTTTTAACACAAATCATCATGAACTCATTGCCCACTTATCATCACCTTAATGTGTTCAGCTTCTTTCTTAACAGCACAATTCAGTTTTCTTTTCCCTTTCTATACTCGATCTAGACTCTACCAAAATAAACACAATAAAACATAAAGACTCCACAAAACAAAATAATGAAACAAAAACTACGGCTCACAGGCCCAACACATCATCAATGGCACACAGGCCCAATCCTCAACTAATTGGCTCACAGGCTCAACAACAATAAAAACAGACAGCTAATACAAAAACGGATAACATACTAGAGACGCGGCCAAGTCGCCCCACGTCACAACCCCCCTCCCCCAAACTTGGTTGAAAACCAAAGTTTGAGGGAAGAAAAAAGTGGTGCGGCTTGGTACGTACTTACAGTGCTTTACTGAGGTGGCAGTGGAGGTGGATGACCCCCTTGTCCCCAAAGGGACTGCATGTAGTTCCACTGAGCTTCTTGCTGCCTCTGCCATTCCTGCTGTGGCTCCTCAAATGTCTGCTGCTGCTGCTGAAATGCCTGTTGCTGCTGCTGCCATAATTGCATTTGGTCCCAACGATTATCCTCCACACCCCAACGATTTTCCATGGCTGTCCAGCGATCATCCTCCACAACCCAGCGATTTTCCATGGCCGTCCAACGATCATCTTCCACCTGCCAACGTTGCTCCATAGAATGGTGCCATGAAGTCTCACGTTCTTGACTTGCTTGAAAAGCGGCCATAATCTCCTGATGGCCCGACTGGCTCTCTCCTCTATAAAGGGCTAAATCGTCCTTGAGTGAGGTGATGAGCCCTTCCATATGCTCCTGAAATTCCCACTGTGACTGAATGGCAGCAGCGGGCCTCTTCTGCCTGGTCTGGCGGTGGTGACTGCTTCCTTCAGCCGGGTCTTCTTGATCCGGAGAAGTGTCATCGTCTGGCTGAGGGATGATCGGGACTCGCCCCAACTGGTACCACTGCAATTCGGTGTCATCAGGCTGTCGAGAAGCGGCCAAGTGGGCGGGTGACGCCAAAGATAAGTTTCGAGTATCAGAAATACCCGTCACCTCAGTGAGCCTCGGATTTGGCAGTCGAAGGAATGGTCCCACATTTTGTATAACATATGGGACAGTCTTGTTGGATGGCTTTCGGGCCACCCCTTCTTTGTAACCCAAGGTCACGACTCTCATTTTCTCCAAATCCTCCCAAGTGAGGAGGAACTGAGTGGTCACTGGTGTCAGATCAA
Organism: Ajuga chamaepitys; assembly: GCA_958295605.1. Lineage (NCBI taxonomy): Eukaryota > Viridiplantae > Streptophyta > Magnoliopsida > Lamiales > Lamiaceae > Ajuga > Ajuga chamaepitys. The sequence continues at coordinate 7,554,829 of OY282500.1, read as the reverse complement.
CTAACGGAACGCCACAATCAGCTGCAATCGGAGTAATCAGGCCTCCCACGTATATGTTATCCCGCTGTTTGAGCACCACGTGTTCAAAGTGCTCGAGCATCAACTCGGCTACTATCACCTGCTGCTTGTTCAACATATGCCACAATAGCTTTAACTCGTTATGGCGTGTTGCCCCTGTTTCTTTCCTTGCAAAGATGGTGAGGCTAAGGAGCTTCTGAATGTACGGGATCACGGGGCTACGAATCCAAGAGTTCTTCGAGGTCTTAGTGGAAAAGGGTTGAGCATCAACAAGTCCTGGTGCAGCTGTGAGTTGCCCCCAAAAAATTTGCACATCAAACTTATTGTGGCAGTTTGTAACCGCGCTATATGGCATATCATAAATCGCGGAGAGTGCTTCTATGGTCCTAGTGAAAGTCTGCCCCCCTAGTTGAAATGTGATGCTTTCGGGCTCATCCCCGCACTTGTTGGTGTCCATGATGATCTCGAGGGTGCTTAAAAATTCGAGTGTCAGCCCCTTGTATGTCAGCTGGGGTTTCATGACTCCCCTAAGTCCGGCGGAATCCAAAAGGGAGGTCACATTATCATATATGCCCATGTCCTTAAGGAGCTGGTCTCGACCGTACCGAGTGGCCATGATCGGTCTGTTGCACAGCTTCTTGAACCGCTCTTTATGGGAGTCCTTGGTCAAAACAAAGCCGAAGTGTCGGCTGTCAGTGGGGTCAGACGGTAGCACCGGAGGTGGGGTTTCCACTGGTGGCTCTTCAACCACCGGCTGCTTGCCCTTGGCCTATCTACGACTAGGATGGGGAGGCATGATTATAGGTACCTATACCAACAATACCATAAGTATCCAAGTAGTATGAAAAATACCTAAAAATGTAAATATATAGCTTAACATACTATGATTTTGGTTCAAGGTGGCATGCACGAACATGATACAACTAAGATGAGCATATGAAAAGTACGATGCAACCGGAGGTATGTGATGCATTATCCTAAATTCATGCATAATTCGGAATAAGACTTCAAACAGTTGTTGTTCAAGCTATATAAAGTGATGCAAGCAAGGTGTTCGACAAAATGTCACAAAGAAGGACCACTCCCAATTGAGCCATCATAACAACAATAAAATAGCCACAAAAACAACACACTAACTCCACGACTAACCCTATGAATTATTCATCTAGAATCGTCAATAGGAGCCAATTTATCAACACAATGCATAAACATATATAGTCAACTCCTACTAGCAATAACAAAGGAACTTCACCCCTCTCGTATGCACAATATTACGAAATTGAAGATGAAATACAAAGGAGAAGGGTTAGCATCACGTACCGGATGAGTTTAGTCGAGGAAAATTCGAATTTGTGTTTCGCGCCCAAATCGACCTGCCCAAAAATGTGATGAAAATCCGAAAGTAATCGGACTAGTTTGTGTTTAGAGGGGTGTGTGTGTGGATTAGTGCTCAATTTTAGTGATTTGTGGGTAAAAAATGATTTTGTGTGTGCAAAGTGTGTGTTTTTCGCGAGGGGAAGGAAGAGAATGAGAAAAAAGAACCTGGCCGCGGCCGCGTAGATAAGCCGCGGCCGCGCTCGATTGAATTGCCACGGTCGCGCACTAGTACCGCGGTCGCGCAACGTGTCCAGCAATTCTGGTGTTTCTGGAGCAATTTGGCCGCGGCTGCGCGTAATTGCCGCGGCCGAAGGCCCTGTTTCGAGCCTTAGACTCAATTTCTCCGTTTGTCTGACCCCCGTCTCGCTTTTATGGCATTCCTGGTCCTGTGAACCTCATGAAATACAAGAAAACATAAAAATAAAATTGCTCTAACATAAAAACAAGAAAAATCAAAAGACAGAAAGAACAAAAATAACCGTAAACATCGGGTTGCCTCCCGACAAGCGCTGTTGGTTAACGTCGTTGGCTCGACGGGTGTACTGCTCAAGTCGGAGAGGGATCTTCGACCTGAGTTAATTCTTTGGGAACTTGCCGAAAATTCTCGAAGTATGGCTTCAGTAGATGGCCATTAACCTTGAACACTTTCCCCATTTTCTCGCTTTTTATTTCGACTGCACCATAGGGAAAAACATTAGCAATAATAAATGGTCCTATCCACCTAGAACGTAACTTACCGGGAAACAACTTTAACCGCGAGTGGTATAAGAGCACTTTTTCTTCCACGGAAAAATTCTTTCGCTTGATGCGAGAATCGTGGAATACTTTGGTCTTCTCTTGGTAAATGAGCGCATTCTCGAACGCCTCATTCCGTATTTCCTCGAGCTCTTGAAGTTGCAATTTCCGGTGTGTGCCGGTGGTGTCGAAGTCCATGTTGCACCTTTTGATGGCCCAGTAGGCCCTGTGCTCAAGTTCTACCGGCAAATGGCAAGGCTTCCCGTAGACTAGTTGGTAGGGAGACATGCCGATGGGAGTTTTGTATGCCGTTCGGTACGCCCACAGTGCATCATCAAGGCGTAAGCTCCAATCTTTCCTGTTGGGTTGCACGATTTTCTCAAGAATGGATTTTATTTCCCGGTTGGATGTCTCCGCTTGACCACTCGTCTGGGGGTGATATGCTGTGGAAACTTTGTGTATAACACAGTATTTCCGTAGCACTGCCTCAATGGTTCGATTGCAGAAATGCGTCTCCCTGTCGCTGATTATGGCTTTTGGAACTCCAAACCTAGAAAAAATGTTAGCCTTCACAAAATCTGCGACAACCTTAGAATCGTTAGTTCGGGTGGCTTTTGCCTCCACCCATTTGGAAACGTAATCGACAGCCAATAAAATGTATGTGTTTCTATAAGACGACGGGAAAGGTCCCATAAAGTCCATGCCCCACGTATCAAATATTTCATAAATCATGATTGGGTTTTGAGGCATTTCATTCCTCTGGGAGTTGTTCCCAGTTCTTTGACAGTTGTCACAGGTTTTACAAAATATGTATGCATCCCTAAACAATGATGGCCAGTAAAACCCATTCTCTAGAACCTTATGTGCTGTCCTCCTAGACCCATAGTGTCCCCCACAAGCATATGTATGACAAAATTTTAAAATGGACTCATGTTCTTCCTCAGGCACACAACGTCTAATTACTTGATCCGCACAATGTTTCCATAGATATGGATCATCCCAAACAAAGTATTTAGCATCACTTTTAAGTTTATCTTTCCTTGCTTTAGTATAGTCAGCGCGCAAATAACGAGATGCAAGAAAATTAACTAAGTCAGCGTACCATGGTGTATTTGGAAGTGTTGTGGGATAAGGAATATGTGTGACCTGAAGTAATTGCTCGTCGGGAAAATTCTTCTCGCAGTGGTTGTACACTCTCTTGTAGGGATAACCGACTCAAGTGGTCAGCCACCGAATTCTCAGCTCCCTTCTTATCTCTGATTTCTATGTCGAACTCTTGTAGAAGGAGAATCCACCGTATTAGCCTCGGTTTTGCCTCCTTCTTGGATAGTAAATATCAAAGAGCTGCATGATCAGAATAGACAATAATTTTAGTGCCCAATAAATACGAACGGAATTTCTCTAAAGCAAAAACAATTGTTAAAAGCTCTTTTTCCGCCGTGGTATAGTTCGATTGGGCTGGGTTCAATGTTCGGGACGCGTAGTAAATCACGTGTGACGCTTTCCCCATCTTTTGTCCTAACACCGCCCCTATCGCGTAGTCGCTTGCATCGCACATGATTTCAAATGGGAGGTCCCAATTCGGCGGCTGAATGATAGGCGGTGTGGTAAGTACTTCTTTCGGTTGATTGAAGGCAGCCTTACATTCGCCGGTCATCTTGAATTCTACATGTTTTTGTAACATCTTGCACAAAGGTGTTGAGATCTTGGAAAAATCCTTGATGAATCTTTTGTAGAAACCTGCATGACCAAGGAAAGAACGAATCTCCCGCACACTGGTGGGGTAAGGCAAAGAGGTAATAATATCAATCTTCGACTTATCAACTTCTATACCCCTAGATGATATAATATGACCCAGAACTATCCCTTGTTCGACCATAAAATGACATTTCTCCCAGTTCAAAACAAGGTTAGTATCGACACACCTTTTTAAGATAAGTACCAGATTTTCAAGGCTTTTTTCAAATGTTTCCCCGTACACACTAAAGTCGTCCATAAAGACTTCTATTATGTGACCCACATACTCAGAAAATATACTTACCATACAGCATTGGAATGTCGCTGGCGCATTGCACAACCCAAATGGCATTCTTCGCCAAGCAAACGTTCCAAAGGGGCACGTGAACGTGGTTTTTTCTTGATCCTCTAGTGCTATCGCGATTTGAAAGTAACCTGAAAAACCATCTAGAAAACAGTAAAATGAATGTCCTGCTAATCTTTCTAGCATTTGATCAATAAACGGTAAAGGAAAATGGTCCTTTCGAGTAATTGCATTCAACTTGCGATAGTCAATGCAAACTCGCCACCCAGTTTGTAACCGAGTAGGGACCAACTCACCATCTTTGTTTTCTACCACTGTTACTCCAGATTTCTTCGGCACTACCTGTGTGGGGCTGATGTACTTACTGTCGGAGATTGGGTAGATAATGCCTACGTTCAACAGCTTAATCACCTCCTTCTTGACCACTTCCATCATTGGCGGGTTCAATCGCCTTTGTGGTTCTCGACTCGGTTTGGAGTCTTCTTCAAGGAGTATTCTGTGCATGCACAGTGAAGGGCTGATCCCCTGGATATCGGCTATTGTCCATCCAATTGCTCTCTTATGCTCTTTTAGAACTTCTATCAAAGCTGCCTCTTGCTGTGGGGTCAGTCGCGATGAGATGATGACAGGCAGAGTTCCACTCTTCCCCAAGTAAACGTATTTGAGATGCTCGGGCACGGACTTGAGTTCTAACTTAGGTGCTTCGACTGTAGAGGGAAGTAGCTTTTGACTAGTTTCAGGTAAATCAATGAATTTTTGTTCATACCTTGGTTTGGCTGTTTGAAGGGATTGGAGGGACGCTACGAGCTCGGCCAACTCTTTATTGGCCTTCCACAGTTCAAAGGTGTCCTTCTCCAAATCCCGCGTGAGCACAATTTCCAAAGGTTCCCTGCATGTCAACTGAAAAACTTCCTCTACGAGAGGGTCAATTACGCTTACAGAAAAAACATAATTCACATCCTCCGGGTGTCTCATAGCATCATAAATATTAAACTTAACAAGTTGCCCAGCAAATTCCATCGTTAAAGTTCCCTCACTGACATCGATTTTTGTTTGAGCGGTGTTTAAGAACGGCCGCCCTAACAAAATCGGAGGAGGTGTAGGAGAATCTCCTTGCATATCTAGAACATAAAAATCAGCGGGAAATACCAGTTCACCTACTTCTACTAAGACATCTTCAATTAGACCATCGGGGTATGTGTTACTACGATCTGCTAACTGAATTACTATCCTAGTTTCTTTCAGTGGTCCTAGTTTTAATGCATGAAACATTGCTCTTGGCATTACATTAATGGACGCTCCTAGGTCTAGCATGGCACGTTCAATGTTTTCGCCTTCTATTCTACATGGGATGAAGAACATACCTGGATCCTTACATTTAGGTGGATCTTCTTTTGGAAGATTGCTGAGACGTTTTCTCCCATCAGGACCTTTTCGTCCCCCTTTAGTCTACGCTTGTTGGTACATAGCTCCTTTAAGAACTTGGCGTATCTGGGGATTTGCTTGATAGCATCGATCAAGGGAATGTTGATGTCAACCTCGCGAAACACCTCCAAGATCTCCTTCTCTTTGTCAGGTCGTGCTGGTCTGATCATACGCCTGGGAAAAGGGAGTGGTTGAGACGGAATTGAGGCAGAATCTGCTAATTTCGGCTCCGCAGCCGCGCTAGTATGCCGCGGTCGCGCTATGTCTACATAAATTCCACCTTCAGGACCGTCAGGTTGGGCGCGGCCGCGCAAGTCTGCCGCGGCCGCGGCTCTATCTTCTGCTGTCTTGTCCGAAATGTCGTTTATATCATCTTCCAATGGTTGTCCGGGCTTCTTAAGCTCTCCAAGCTGATTACCACTCCTCAATGTGATGACACTGACATTTCTTGGGTTCATTTTGGGTTGTGATGGCAGTTTTCCACTTTGCATGTTCTCTAGGCGACTTATAGCAGTTGCCATCTGGCTCATCTGTGTCTCGAGATTCTTGATGCTTGATGTGGCATCCTTTTGAAATTGCACAGTATTTGTTGCTAAAGTCTTCACAATATCCGCCAAGGATGAGTCAGGTGCTTGTTCGGCTGGCTGCTTCGTGTAATACATACCTCTAGGTGGTGGAGGTCTATTTTGCCACTTGACTGGCCTTGCTGATTACCATAGCTGAAATTTGGATGATCCCTCCATCCTGGGTTGTACGACTGAGAATATGAGTCGTACTTCCTGCCTTGGAAGTTTCCAGTTCCGACAGCATTGGCGTGTGCTTCTAACTCATTACCCAGAACTTCGCAATTATCGGTTGTGTGATCTGTGGTATCACATATTCGGCAAGGTCGGATATTTGAGCTCCCCCCCCCCCAAAACAGCCTTCTGAACCATTTTGGTAAGCTGATCAATCTTCTTATCCATTTGAGAATCGTTCACCTCCCTCACTATCCGCGTAGAGGCATCCCTTGTCCCGAACTGTTGAGTCTTGGCAGCCATTTTCGAAATGAGTGCTCTAGCAGTTGTCGGGGTTTTGTCACATAGGTCTCCCCCACTAGCAGAGTCTAACATGTTCCGATTTGATTGCGTCAGCCCTTCATAAAAGTATTGAATGAGTAGTTGTTTTGTGATCTGATGTTGGGGACATCTGGCCACCAGCTTTTCAAAACGTTCCCAATACTCGTACAAGGTCTCTCCGGGCACTTGTATCACTCCACTGATTTCCTTTCGGATGTTCGTGGCCTTAGATGCCAGAAAGTACTTCTCCAAGAACTGGGCCTCCATTTCCTCCCAAGTTTTTATAGATGCTGAGGGCAGGTAGTAGAGCCAATCCTTGGTCATATCCTTCAGAGAAAAAGGGAATGCACGCAGCTTTATCTGTTCTTCTGTGACTTTGGTCGGCTTCATACTCGAACAGACGATGTGAAACTCCTTCAGATGTTTGTGCGGGTCTTCTCCTGCTAACCCATGGAAAGAGGGTAACAGGTGAATTAACCCTGACCGGAGTTCGAAAGTGGTGTCCTCCCCTAAATCAAGGAAGGTGATGCATAGAGGCTGGTGAGTAGTGCCAGTGGTGGCCAATTCCCTCATAGTCCTTTCGGCTGCCATTGATTCTAGCTCAAGTTCAGACTCGGAAGAGTTCTCGGTGGCAAAAGGTAAGGCTTCAAATTCCTCTAGATTTTCTCTTGCTTGTCTTCTCAGAATGCGGTCTCTACGAGTTATTTCAGGATCGAAAAGCAGTTCTTTATTTTGGCGTGAACGAGTGATCATTCACTGCTAAAACAAAAAGAAACTTAGGCGAGTTCAAGTGTATCGCAGATATTATAAAAAAATTACGAGACTCAATATAAAACTAATAAAACTAAACACTTAAAATCTTGCACCGCTCCCCGGCAACGGCACCAAAATTTGACCGTACTGTCGCGATGCGGTAAAATTAGTTAAACCTAGCTACCCTTCTAGCCTGAAGAAGTGGTAAGTAGGGTCGATCCCACAGGGAGCAGGAAGACTATTAGTGTTTCAAATGATCCTAATACTAGCAACGTATATAAAAATATAAATAATGGGGGTTTGTAAATTGATGTATATTAACTAAGGAATCAAACAGAAATTAAGCAAAATAATTATGAACCGTCCTACTTATGAAATAACGAATCCCAGCCCTTAATCTTATCTCCCCCTAGTTATTACTACCCTGTGATAGATGTAATTATTAATCAATTTTATCCTTAGAACTCCTACCCCGAGATTAGCAACAAGCTCTGCTAACCTCGTTATCCCTTATGTTTAACCAACCAAAACAAGCTCTTTGGTTAGTCTATCCAGTTGAGTGACCTCAGAATAAGCTCTCTGGATCTCATTATCCGGACGCCTAGAGTACTAGGATAACGGGATAGACACGGTGTGGACCTCATAAGCTCGGACCCATTCAGACCGAGCTATATGCTACCCTAGCGATATCACTCGCTATTTACTACTAATTGGCTATAGGTTCGTAACAATTACGGATTACGATTATAACCTAGCGTTACATATGCAATTATCATCCTAGGTGATCAATCTAGCACATAAACACACAAGCATTGAAGGATAAACAAATAGCATAACAACATTTAAAGGAATCAACCAATTAATAATCACTGTAAATATCACAAGATAGTAAAACTAGGGTTTGACTCGAGTAAGGACTGAAATAACCTACTAGCCGCTCATGACGGTGACAAAAGACAAATTAAAACGAAAATACATCATTTAAATAATTTAAAGACAAGAAAACCCGAATACTGTTGATCTTGATTGCTCGTCCCCTTCGGAATCTCCCAATCTTGCTCTCTCGTAATGTCTAAGTCCCCAATTCCCGAGTATAAGGGTCCCCTTTTATAGAGGAAGTCAAATTGGGTTGATTTTGGGCTCTAATTCGGAATTCTTGTGGCCCAAGTATAGTCAACCGTCTTATCGGGCCGCGACCGCGCATATGGGCCGCGGCCGCGCCCGTCTTGGTCCAGCAACACGCCGCGGCCGCGCCATTGTGCCTCGGCCGTGCCACTTGTCCAGAACTTTTCCTGATTTCTTCACTTTGACCTCGGCCACGCTAATGTGCCGCGGTCGCGGTACTCTGTTCTCATTTTCTGGCGGTTTTTCCATCAATTTTTCCATCCTTTTGACATCCGGACTTCATTCCCTCGTTGTGCATCTGGCCGAGTATGAATACTTAGCTTTAAATCACCTATTTAGCTCAAAACGAAAGCACAAACGTCAACTAGTCCAAAGACATCAAAACAAGCTAAATACTCTCCATTATACACGCAAACATCACAATTCATCACTCTAATAGACTTAAAGTGCATAAATAAACGCGTGTACCAGTAATATACGTAAAGTAAAAACTTTATTCAAAGTAATTGTCGGAACAAACGAGAATACAAAGAGACTCATAAAACAAAACGTTATAGTACGGAAATGAAATAACGTACAAAGAACGTAAAGGTAGAAAAGATACTTGAGAATCGGGAATCATAGATAGAAATGCCGTAGATTAGTAACATGCCATGTTCGGGGGATCGGCGTACCATCTAGATGTGCTAACTGATAGCACCCGGAGGCATGCGCGGCAATGACGCGGTAAGGCCCTTCCCTGGCGGCATGCAATTTGTCCTCGGGGGCAGCTTTGCTGGCAGAGTTTAACCGGAGTACTAGGTCTCCGACTTTAAATTGAGTACCCTTAACCCGGAGGTTGTGATACTGAGCTGCTCGTTGCTTACATTTAGCTTGTTGAATGAAGGATTGATCGCGGCGGTGTTCGAGCTCATCCAAGTTAGCACGGAGTGCATCGTCGTTAGCCTCGGGATCAAGGGTAACGAGGCGGGGGCTGGGTACCCCCACCTCAGCAGGGATGACAGCCTCGGAGCCATAAGTGAGGTTGTATGGGGTTTCTCCGGTTGACGTGTGCGGCGTGGTACGAGAGGCCCAGAGAACCTGCGGAAGATTCTCGGCCCAGAGACCTTTAGCTTGATCTAAGCGCTTCTTTCAACTAGTAAGCAGGGTGCGGTTGGTGACTTCGACCTGATCATTGGCTTGAGGATGAGCGACCGAGGTGAAAATTTGTTTGATGTGCAACTCCTCGCACTAGGACCGGAAGGGGTCATTGGCGAATTGTTTGCCATTGTCTGAGATAATGGCGCTCGGGATGCCGAAGCGGCATATGATGTTACGCCCAAACAAACTTCAAGATGTTCTGACCGGTGATAGCAGTGAGGGGCTTGGCTTCAACCCATTTGGTGAAGTAATCCACTGCAACCACAAGAAATTTTAAGCCTCCCGGAGCGACTGGAAACGGGCCCACAATGTCGATTCCCTACTGGATAACCAGGCACTTTGTATGCCAGTGAGCTTGGTTTGTGATAAATGCTTCACTCGGGAGTGTCGCTGACACTTGTCACACTTTGTCACTAAATTATGGGCATCATTAAATAACGTGGGCCAGTAGTATCCCCACCGAAGGACTTTCTTGGCTAACATCCGCGAGCCAATATGGCTGGCACAGGCCCCCTCGTGAAATTCGCAAAGGATATAGTCAGCCTGGACTGCATCAAGGCAGCGAATACTCGGCTGTAAGTATGACTGACGGTACAGGATTCTATCGTGGAGTGTATACTTCGGTGCCTTAAGAATTATCCGTCGAGCGAGTAATTTATCATCCGGCAGTGTACCATCTCGAAGATAATGGATGACTGGAGTCATCCAATTGGGACTGCTCTCAGTTAATATAGAAACTGTTGCCTCATGTATGGAAGGGTGGATAGCATCTTCGACGATTATGTCCGGAGACATGTTGGTCGGGACCGCGGAGGCCATTTTGCTAAGAGCATCAGCTTGAAAATTTTGTTTGCGAGGCACCTGCTGGATATCAACTGAAGCAAAAGTTGACAAAAGCTTAAGTGTCAAAGCGAGGTACCTTTTCAACGTATCATCCTTGGCTGCATAGGTGCCTTTAATTGACTAGAGACCACCTCAGAGTCCGTGAAAAGTTGGAGATGTGAGGCTGCAAAGGATTGAGCGAGCCGGAGCCCAGCAAGAACTGCCTCATATTCCGCTTCATTGTTAGTCACCTTGAACTTAAATCGCAAGACATATTTGATTTCAACACCATCGGGGCCAATGAGAAGGACCCCGGCGCCATTGCCTCGGGCCGCAGAGGCACCATCCACGTACAATTGTCACTCGCGGGCTTCAGCTTCGGGATTTGAGTGATTAGGAGTAGTGGCATATGCAGTTGAACCGGGATCAGTGAATGGTGCTTCTACCAAAAAATCTGCAAGGGCTTGGCCTTTGATGGCCCAGCGAGGTAGAAATTGAATATCATATTCCCCTAGTTCGATGGCCCACTTAGCCAGACGTCCTGACACATCGGGCCTAACGAGAACTTGACGAATAGGGTGATTAGTGAGAACCCTGATGTCACGTCCTTGGAAATAGGGCCGTAGGCGGCGGGCAGCCATGGCGAGGGCCAACACTGTCTTCTCTACCACAGAATATCGGGTCTCTGCCCCTTGAAGTGCCCGACTCACAAAATACACGGGTTGCTGACTCTCGTGATCCTCGCAGACGAGGGCCGCGCTGATTGCTTCCTCGGCAGATGCCAGGTATACATAAAGGGGCTCTCCGGGGACAGGTGCAGACATAGTTGGCAGCTGCTTGATGTGTTGCTTTAAAGCCTCAAAGGCTTCGGTGCACTGCGGAGTTCACTCAAATTTGTTTGCCTGACGCAAAATTTTGAAGAACGGGAGCTGACGCTCCGCGGCCTTAGACAAAAAACGATTCAAGGCGGCGAGACCACCGGTGAGACGCCGGACATCCTTCACTGTCTTCGGCGGCTGAAGATCCAATACATCTCTGATTTTGGCTGGGTTTGCTTGGAGACCATGCTGCGAGACCAAGTATCCTAGAAATTTACCTGAGCCAACGCCAAAGGTACACTTGGCCGGATTGAGGCGTAGATTATAGCATCGCAACGCGCTTAGCGTCTCGGCAATGTCTTGTATACATGTGGTGGGGGAGGAACTTTTTAACAAGATCGTCAACATATACTTCAATGTTTCGACCGATTTGATTTCGGAAGACGTGGTCCATAAGGCGTTGGTATGTGGCTCACGCATTCTTGAGCCCGAAGGGCATTTTTTTGAAGGCAAAACACCCGAAGTCAGTGATAAAGGCCGTTTTGATGGCATCACGGTGATCCATTTGAATTTAATGGTATCCCTTGTATAAATCTAAAAAGCAAAGTGCCTTGTGCCTAGTGATGGCCTCGACTTTTTGGTCGATGGGGGGGAGGGCAGAGGATAACAATCCTTTGGGCAGTGCTTATTGAGATCAGAGAAATCAACGCACATTCTCCATGCCCCGCTGGACTTCGTCACCATCACTGGATAAGAAAGCCAGGACGGATAGTGTACTTCAAATAGGATATCTGCATCCAGGAGCTGTTGAACTTCGGTTCGGATGGCTGCGTTCCTCTCCGGAGCAAATTGCCTCCGTTTTTGTTGTATGGGCTTCACGTCAGGGTCAATGTTTAACTTATGAGTAATGAAGTCCGGAGAGACCCCCGACATATCCAAGGGAGACCACGCAAAAACTTCAGAATATTCGCGTAAGGTCTGGATAATGGCATTATGTAGCGATGGGGTGTCTACAGCGCCGACTGTAACAGTCTGCTCCGGTTTAGCCGGGTCGAGCGGCACCTTAACAGTATCGTCCCCGAGTGATGCAGACGAATCCGAGGTAGGAGCCGAGGTGGCTACTTGAAACTGTGGCTTGGGAGGAACCTTCATCATCTTTTTAAGTGCTACATACATGCACTCTTTAGAGACCCGTTGATTGCCACGGATGGCCACCGCGCCGTGGGGTGTAGGAAACTTCAGTGCGAGGTGGTATGTGGAACAAACGGCCTTCGTCGGGGTGAGCCAATCTCGGCCCAAAATCATGTTGTATGGAGATGGAGAATTGACCACATAAAAATCGACGAAGATGGTTTTTATTGCTGGATAAGTACCGAGCGAGGCGGGAAGGTTGATGATTCCTTCAGGTCGAACCTCACCCTGGGTGAAGGTCTGTAATGGCTCGGGGGCCGGTCGAAGTTGTTCACGAGGGATGCCCATTTTCTGGAAACAATCAGCGAATATGACGCTAACTGCGGCTCCATTGTCGATGAAAACTCGTTTTATCGTAACATTAGCCACGGCCATACCGATTACGATGGCATCAGTATGTGGGGTGAGCTCGGGAACAGGATCTTCATCAGTGAAACTTACAGTTTCAGATTTGTGGAGGCGTTTGTGGCGTGGCTCCTCGGGAGGAGGCCTACGCGCTTCCGCCTTCAGGGCACTTCGGGAAGTCCCGGTTGGAATGGCCCCATAGATCACATTTATAACGTGGTTGGGCGCATTATCTCCAGGTACTCCATGAGGAGGCGGTTGCGGCAGCAACTGGGGTTGTTGACGACTTCCCTGGTCTTGCCGAGCATAGTTGTTGTACCCCCGACCTGTTATTCTGCCACTGAGGCCTGTTTTGTCGTGGACCTCGGTCGTTGTAACCTCCGCGGCTTTGTGTGAGCCTCCATTTTGGTTTGACCGAGACCTGTCCTCGGTCTGAGCTACATATTGCCGTAAGAAAACCCTCTTCAAGCAATCTTCAATTTCTTTCCCAAGTTCGCGACACTCTTCGGTGTCATGTCCATGATCATGGTAGTATGCACACCACTTGTCACGATTACATTTCTCTGTCGGAGCAGTCATCCGTGGGCACGATCGCAGATCATTCTTGTGAACAGAAAGAATTTATGTCCTTGATTTTGTAAGCGCAGTGAGCTGAGGGATATCTCCGTGAGGTTCCAAACGTCCTCTGCTTAGGCGAGTGAAGGCAGTAGGCCGGGTACTGGTCCCGGCTTGTGTTTTATCCGATTATCGTTTGATGGCATGTTTCTCGCGCTTGCGGCGGGTTTGCTCCTCAGCCTTGGCAAACCTGCTTACAATGCTGAAAAGAGCCCGGGTCGTAGTAGGTTCGGACAAGCTCGGTGTAAAGCGGCCCGGGGCGAAGGCCATTCATAAAGGCATTGATGATAACATCATCAGACCGGCTGCCAACCTTAAGGCTCTCTGCAGTAAAGCGATCGAGAAATTGGATAACAGTCTCCCCATCTCGCTGTTCCAGATTCATGAGATCGGCCAAGGTGGCCATGGGTTTTGCTCGCATATGAAAGCGCGCCCAAAACTGCTCGGCAAGAACTCGAAAAGAGGTAACGCTGCCCCGGGGTAAAGAATCGAACCAAAGTCTAGCTTCGTCTTGGAGATACTCAGGAAACACCTTACACAAGTGGTGAGATGTACAATTGCGGTTGAACATAGCATACTTGAAGGCGTTTAGAAAATTACTTGGATCTCCGGTGCCATTGTAGACGGACACGGGGGGAAGCTTGAACCCCCCGGGAGTGGGGTAGCAAGAATCTCCTCGGAGAACGGGGTGATGATCTCCCCGTCAGCATCGAGACTCAACATCTTGTCAAGCTCCACAACAAATTGGGCTTGTTCTTGTTCCAGAGGATCTAGCACACGGGATTTGTCTAAGCGAGCACGCTTTGGTGCATCTATAGGTCTGCGACGATCCACGCCTTCGTGGGCGTAACGGGGTCTCGACCCATTAGAGTTGCGGTTGTCCGCTGGAGAGGCCGATCGCTGTCGACGACGATCATGCCTTGCTCGGTGAGGTGGATCTTCATCCAATTCGCGTGATAAATCGCGGGGCGGATTCCTCACACCCTGGTCGACGCCATTGTTGGCGCGCTCACCGGAGTGGGCGCGTCGATTATTCCATTCTTGGAATAGAGCGGCATGCTCCCTAAGAAAGGCTTGTTGCACCTGCAACAACTTGGGGGCAGGTGGTGGATTAACTTGCGCCGGATCATTGGCAGGAGGGAGATTCTGCATGTTAACGTGCTCCGCAGGCGGATCTTGATTCTGTTGACGGGGTGGGGGATTCTGATCCACGAGAGGATTGCGACGGGACCGGGTAGGATTAGCAGATCGGCGAGTATTCACCATAGCGGTTGTGATGACGCTGAAGTATACTAGGGTTTTCTTTCGAATCGTTCCCACAGACGGCGCCAATTGATGATGCGCAGTCCGCTTATCCCAGGAATTCGAAGTAAAGTACGATTAACCACACTACCAAACACGAGAAAAAGTAAAGAACACAAGATATACGTGGTTCGATCCGGAGATCTACGTCCACGGGCGTAAACAATCACCTACCGAGGTGTTCTCCACTATCTTCCTGTCAATTTTACACGTTGTAGTTTTGGAGTACAAAGTGTCAACCCTAAATCTGAGTACAATTCTACTATTTATACTATACAATTCAAAACCCTAACTGAATCCCTACAATTGCGCCCACCAAATCTGCATGGAAGTTGGGAGGAGATCATGGGGATCTCACTTTCCAAATATGCCGCGGCTGGGCTGTGCTAGGCTCCTGCGCGCTTATGGGCCGGCTTAATTGCTGGGTTCGTTCTTCTGAGCCCGATTGCTTAACCCGATCCGGAGTTACTGGGCCATACCTATCACACGGAAATATTACTAGTACATACAACGTCAATTAAAAATCAGTCATTACATTCACAACCCCAACAACTATAATAATCATTACATAGTTATTCAAACACAAGCACTTCGACAATTGCTTATGTTACATTTCACAATATTATAACACACAACCACCTACTAATTTTATATCTACAATGCACGTTCAACTTTACTTTTATCCCAAAATGATACCAGTTCCGCTACTCAGTATTCTCATAAATCTTAATAATTAACTCTCGAATGGATATGCTAAGTATTCTTCTGCTGCAGTCCAAATATACTTCTACTCTATAAGAAACCTAGAGAAGTAATTTACAATCTTGATCTAATGTTCTACTTTTTAGGATTATTAATACTATTGTTGTTACATTGTTATTATTGTTATTGGGGTTTATAGCGTTACTATCATCTTCATTTTTCCCTTTGCTACGTCAAGATCACGAGTAGCATTTTCACTTGGTGACTTACGATAAGTTAGAACGATAACATTTTTGTGCATACATTTTCTTATTGTATTTTTTCTAATGATATTCTTTTGGTTTGTAAATTCATAATCTTATTCACAAATACACATATGAGTATAATATTTACAAAATAGAAATGCACTAATATTAGTTTTGTTATTATTATTATTAAACAGAACTTGTGGGTGGAAAGTGGTGTGTGTATAAGATGTGTAATTTGTATGCAAGAGAGAAAAAAAAGTGAAGGGTTGAGTAAAAAAATCAAATCAAATAATTTTTATTCAATTGTAATTCGAATTAAAGGGGTAAAAAATGAGAATGAATGATGACTTATTCCCATTTATGGTGCTTGGTACATAATAAATAAGTAAATCATTACCTTATTTTATTAACAATTCTCCTCATTTCATTTTATAATATAATTAATCCCTCATTCATACTCATTATTATTGTCATTGATGATTGAAATCAAGCAGAACCAAAAAATAGTGAATTTAATATTTGGTTCGATTCATCTCGAGTCAATTCAATTCATTTGGGTCACATCCGTTCCAGGAAAGGGAAAAAGAGCACCAACACCCATTAAAAGAACCCGACCCAACAACCCGCCCGAAATTCTCCACATATATATACATGATATATATACACTCCATATCACATAAGCCTCGGCAGACAAAATCAAACCGATTACAGGCGAGGTATTTCTGGTATACGACGCCGTCCGTAATTTCTCGTTGAAGAACACGAAGAGGAAATCTAATTAGTGGTTTATTGGAAGCCCATCAAAATGGTGAAGACAACGAAGGGAGGCAAAACCATGAACCCTACGGATGCTTACCGCAAGGAGCTGCGGAAAAAGGAATTGAAACGGGTAATTCTTTCTGTATCTTCGTTTTTTTTTTGTTTGTGTACTTCATGTATGCATATGTATTTGTTCCAATTGCGTTGTGGTTATTGACAGAATGTTAATTTTGTATTATTAGATGTTGTCGAACTTCCCTTTCTAATTTAATGTTTTTAGGGTTCTAATGCAAAGTTTTTTGGGGGGTTTTACTGTAATGTCTGAACTTTTTAAAGTGTTTATTTTGCTGTTTAGGGGCAATTGCTTTTGCTTGTCATCAAGGATTCTTTCTTTTGTTTTAGTTTACCTTTTCCCCCTAATTTTCTAAATATACATTTCTGTGTATGAGGAAGAGGAATTTTGAGCGTGTTTGTTGTTACTCAAATTTGTGCTACACATGATCAGAGAATATTTTGGCATTGAGAACATATGATACATTTGTGTTGCTATTGAACAGAACAAAAAGGAGAGGAAGAAGGTGAGGGAGGTCGGCATCTTGAAAAAGGATCCAGAGACCTTGAAAGATCAGATACAGAAGCTGGAAGCAATGAGTAAGTCCTGAGTAGCATTAATTGCATTTGTTTTGTATCTGTGGCAAATTCTTCGTTTCTTTATTTCCAAGATGAATCTAGTTCTTTAACACCCCTACGCTTTGATTAGTGATTAGTCACCTCTCATCTTAGGTATTTTTGGATAACTTCCCCCTCAGTTTTGGAGTAGATTGGAAAGCATAAACCATAAGGTTGCATTTGGATGGAGGGGTTTGACTATGGATTTGGGGGGTAGGTAGTTTTAAATCCACTAAACTTGTTTGGGCAAAAAATTCTAATCAATGGGTTATAAATTCCTTCTAAATTCTTAGTTCAATTTTTACAAATTCCTAATCCTTTCTACAATGTAGTAGTTTCAAAATCCAGTTTCATTCTCATATATATTTATGTAACTATATAATACGCATTACACACATTACACTACACATGCTTCACTTCACACACTACACTCACTTCACACGCACTACACACACATACATATATAGAGTACATATATGACAGATGGAATAAATCAAATGATTCAAGTCCCGTCATTTCAAACCAAACATTCAAACAAGAGATTTGAAGGGAGTGGGTTTCAAAATACAAAGTATTTCAAATCCATACATTGGAAATTACTTTGATTTCCAAAACCTCTATCTAAATGTGACCTAAGAGCTGAGTGATTGATGTTGACATTTGAGTCCATGCTGTCAAGTATGAATGAATCTATGGTTGTGAATTTATACAATTCTTAGCATATGCCACCATATGATTTCCACTTCAGAGACAGCTCGGTTCTGCTCTTTTCTACTAAATTTGTCTCAAGATGGTTCGGACAAAAACAGCATAGCTGTCCAGGGCGGGAGGCGCAACCGATGCGCAAGGGCCCTGGTGGCGCCCGAGGCGCGTGCCTTTGGATGCAACCTCCAAAATCCGATAAAACAATATCTATAGCTAAACATTTGACTTCCACTCATTATTAGGCTAAAATAAGCATTTAAAAAGTAAATAATTGCACACACATAAAAATATCAATATCGAAACACACAAGTGACATAAAAATCAAGATCCAAACAAACAAGTTCACTAGTTCACTTCAACAAGCAACAAAACATGCAAACAAAACATAACTAAAAGAGCAAGTCCAGCGGCGGGCGGCGGTCAGCTGCGGTCTCGGAGGGGGCAGTAGAGGGGGGCAGCAGGGGGCAGTAGCAGGTTTGGTGGAGTAAGAAGTGAAGAACATTCTGTTTTTTAAATTATATTTGAAACCCTAGATATATTAAAAGGCTATAAATGACCTAAAAGTGCTAACATATTAGAAACGAAATAAAAGTGTGCATTTATTTAAAAGAAAACGTGTTTGAAAGGGGGTAAAAGACTGATGTACAAAAGGCGTGCGTCTTTTAGGTGAGGAAAGGCGCTGAAGGTGCACATAGGGGTTCGCCTGCGGAACGGCGCCCACCTTTGGTGTACGCAGGCGATTCCCTCAGAAACAGCTGCGCCTTTGACAGCTATGAGAAACAGATAGACTATAAATGTTTTCTTTGTTATATAAGCTTCTCTTTTTCTGCAGCACACTTGCTTTGTGCTCTGTTTATCTGATTTTCATGCATCTTTTGCCTTGCATTGGAATGGGACGAAGTTTGTGTCTTTTATTTGTTTCGGTTCTCAGAAGTTGTAAACCATACATATTCTCTGAGGACAAGCCCAGTAGTCTTTTCTGGCATCGAACACTGCTGTTATGCAGAGTGCACACCAGACTAAACTAATCATAGTCACACTACCCTTGCCTCTTGTTTATCGTATGAAAAGAAATATTAATTTTGTTCATCTGCCATATTCCATAGGAAAGTGCGACATAGTTAATAGAAAATAGAAGTGCTGGGAAGTTTCTCAAAACATACTTGATTTAATTTCTCCCTGATTATCCTTTTTCCGGAACTAATTGATCCCACTTAGCCTGTCAACGATTGAACATCATACTTTTATCACTTATCTACTTTTCCAGCTAAGTGCTGTTTCCTTCTATATTTTGGAGTATGAATAGAGTCTATCGAGTTACCCCATTGACTCGTGGTGATAAGTCAGTTTATCTTTGCATGCTTGATTTAGTAAGCAGCAGACAGTTTTTCTTTTCAAAATTTCTTCTGAAACTCTTTGTTTGATGTTACATCTGGTCTATGAGTAAGTCTATAGTTTGTCCTCTTGTAGTTCTATTCATACTTCTCCAATTAGTCCAATATTTGACTGGTGTCTGATGTAGTCATTTTGTTCACTTCCATTATTTACATTTATCTTGATCATTGTTAATCTATTCTTGCAGAGGCAGATGGTGCTTTGGACAAAGCAAGAAAGCACAAAAAGAGACAACTTGAAGATACACTCAATCTTGTGCTAAAAAAGAGGAAGGTAATTCCTTATCTGAAGCCATATGGTATATTTATTAACATGATTTCTGTGATATGAAATTGAGTCCTGTTCCTTCCATGGATTATTGGGCTTTTGAGACTGAAGATGGTAAAAATTGTTAGGAAATCCTGGTCCATGCAAGAAGCATTCGTGTTTCAGAAGGATAGCTTCTAGTGAGAGCTAGATGTGTTAAGATGATACTGCAAACTTGTGTTTAAATTGGAATCTCAAAAGACATAGGCAAACATAGTTTTAACCTTCCATAGATATCAATTTTAACATGTTCCAGTCCCTGAAGTCCCCTCCCCTTTTTCTTCATATAATTTAGTTATGGTTTTACTTTTTAAATGTGTAATGTTGGTTTATGCTTGCATTGGAAAAGTTGCTCTTGTGAGCCCTCAAATTATTTTGAGTAGTTAATAAGATATAGTATATTTTTATGTCCTTTCCTTTTCTTTTCTTAGTATGCCATTCAAATGTCAATTCACATCTATTTTCGTTTTCTGTCAAGGAATATGAAGAGAAAATGAAGGAAAAAGGCGACAAAGAACCAGTTATGTTCAGGTGAAGAAGCCTTCCCTATGTTTCCATTTACTAATCAATTTTTCTTTACTAGTTATGGATGTTTATGTTGAGTTCATAGTTTATAAGTACGGTGGCCAATCTTTGCGCAGTCACTTGGCACCTGTGCGAAGGCGAGCTACTGCAGAAGAGGAAGAAAGGGTTAAGCATCCCAGGCCTGAAGTAAGTATATTTTAGTTTTGATCTTTCGTTTATATTGAACTCTTCTGCTGATCTGTCAGACACATTTAGCAATTTTTTGATGCAGGACTCAGTCTATTATCACCCGACGCTAAATCCTTCTGGAGCTCCTCCACCTGGAAAACCTCCAATGTTTAAGTCATCAATAGGTATGTTATATTTTTTTCTATATTCCAAAAGAACACGGTTGTAGTTTTCTCCGCTTGTATTTATCTTTGTTGTACTTCCCCAGAATACTATATATTTATACCTCACCTTTTAAGTTTTAGTTTGCTTTTGAATGCAGGACCGAGAATACCCCTATCAGAAGCTTCAGGGAGCAATGTGGCATCATCATCGATGTTGGAAACAGATGACGCCACATTAGCTGTCCCTTTACCACCCTCACCCCCTCCATTGCCTAGTTCAGGTTTAGAGTCTGGAGATGGCACTGTTTTACCCGTGTCTTTGCCTTTGCCGCCTCCTCCCCCAATGCCTCCAATGCCGACAAATGCAGACATAACATCATCATTACCTCCACCCAATTTGCCTCCACCACCTCCTCCCCCTGGCCCACCACCTAAAGAAGTACTTGCTGGTCGTCCCCCACTTCCTCCACCCCCACCTATTCATGCATCTGCTCAGCCACCTTCCCCCGCTACAGTTGGTAATGAGAATAGAAAAACAGATGAATCAGCTTCCCGGGATTCAGTTCAGGTATACCTCTTGAATTGAAATAATATAATGGAGTAGTTCAAAATCTCTGTAACATGATTTTCATAGTATTCATGTACTAGATAATCGTAAATCAATTTTTTTCTGAAAGCTAATCTTAATCAAATAGGTGTACACTGTATATAATTTTTAGCTGATGGCTTTACATCCTGATTTTGTATTAGATGCCTCCGCCACCTCCACCAATTGGGCTGCCCGTGAAGTCAGGGGATACTCAGCACGAAGGCTCATCGTCTTCATCTGATGCAAAAACTCTTGATGCCAAAGATCTTCTTAAAATGGCCCCTCCACCACCACCATTAAGGCAACAGCCACAGGTGCCTGGAGCTGCTGTGGGCCCTAATTTGCAGCCCGATGTACTTCCTCCAGGCATGCAACGATTTCTACCGCCGCCGCCGCCGCCACCAACTGACATGCGTCCTCCATTGTCCACTCCTGGGATTGCTGGGCAGCCTGTTCCCCCTGGACTCATGGTCCCACTTCTGCCAAGACCACCTTATGGGATTCCCCTTGCTCCTCCACCTATGATGAGACCACCACTTCCACCTGGCCCACCTCCTATTCCACAAGATGACTTCAATGCAAGACCATTTGTACCGCAGAAGCCTTCCTATGTTAAATCAGCTGCATCTACTGTAGTAAAGAGGCCTCTGGCACAACATACTCCTGAGCTGACGGCCATGGTGAGTTCATCTGCAACTGCTATCTGCATTTGTGGTCTTTATTCTAATTTACCAAATCTCTCATTGTAGTGTTGGTTTTGTTAACAAGTGAGTGGTGTGTTGCTCATGTTCTCCGAGGAAGTCAATGTCACTTCTCTTGAAAGGTCCAAGTTTATGTTACCATTTTCTTTGGCAACCAATGACGAAATTGTATTCAAGGGATGAAGCACGCTGCTTGGACTGCAATTCTTTATCTTGTAATCCATATATTTTCAATCTTGATTTTAATTACAAAACTAGCTAACCTGCCATTCTGAAACATGTAACTTGTATGTTCTAACTCTAACCTCTCTTTTGATGGAAAGCTTAGGATAGATTCAGTAAATGCCCTACATCTTATAAAAACATTTAAAAGGCCTTATATTAGGTAGTTGCGTATTCAAGAAATAACTTTGCTGTTCTTTAGATCAAAAGTCTTGGTTGTAAGTTTAATAATGAGTATAGGATTTCCTTGTGACCAATTTTAACATAGAATGGCTTCTTTATAGAAAAATGATGTCCAGGTCTTGATGCGTTCAACTGTACTCTGATTTTATGGGGAATGAGATGATACTCGAATACCTTCAGGTGGTTGTCAAATCTTTTAATTTGTATAGTTTTTCTTCTGTTGATTGAGAACAGGAATAACATACTTGCTACATGGTTCATGCGATATTAAGGCGGTTATGATTGTTGGATGGTGATAATATAGAACTACGGTGATTGGTAAAATAATAGTGTAGCTGTTCATCTTGATGATTTTGTACTTAGCCCTATATAATCATGCATGAACACTAAACCCAATATTTAAAAATAATATTGTAGCTGTTCATCTTGTTACTTATTATAATTTATATTTAAATTTTCAGGTTCCTGCATCAGTACGAGTGAGGAGAGAGACGGTTCTCCCAAAAGCGAAGCCAAAGACCTCGACTCCTTTGACTTCAACCCGGCCTATTGTAGCTCCCCCCGTTGCAAAGCAGGAATCGACTAGCTCATCTTCTGCACCAAAACCACAAAGTATCGATGACTCATACACAGCATTCCTCGAGGACATGAAAGCGCTCGGAGCTCTTGATGGTTGAACCGAAACACAATTACTGCTAGTGATGGTTGAAGAGGGGTGCGGGACACAATGGATTGCATCATTAGAGGAAGCAGCGGAAGGAAGGCTCTTGCTATGGCTTGTCTTGGTGGACTGTATTTTGTCATGTTTTATTAGGCTCGATTTTTTCACCTTGTTATAGGCCTACAATTCAACGCTAGGGTTGTATTGGTTGAGATATAGGGGGTGATATACCTCATTCTCTTCCTCGGGCGCTATAAATCTTGTTTCTTTGCAGGAATGGAAGTAAGAAACTAATCTATAACGAGCCTTGATCAATTTCTGCCTCAAAATCTGTGTGTAGGGTAATTTATACTTTGTTGTGCACTTTACAAACTACTTCTAGTGACACTTTTACCTTGACCTACAACATTTGTTCTACATTGCGATATAAAGCTGGTGGGACACTGGCAATGTTTGACTTTCAGAGAAAGCAGCAGGCGTTTTTTCGAGATGCATATTTACTCATCATAATTGTCGTAGTTCTGCTCTATCTTTGAGATGCTACACCTAGAGATTTTCATCACGTGTCTTATCTATCGTAGATTTTCACAAATATATGTGGGAGTGTGTGAATGTGTGTATTTAGATAGTTGATAAACTACATGGTGTAGATCTTTGGGTGTAGCAAGGAATCAACGCAGTAGGGTTGGGGTGGGACAACTATAATTTGAGTGCTTAACCATAGTCATCAAGTGTCTACCTTCATATTCTGTGATAATTTTTTATTCATCAGTTTAAACATCTTAATCACCAACAACTTGCACTAAGGAACAATTTAGTTTTCAACTCTTTGGTTTTTATTATTTGTCACTAAATTTGAAAATTTCAGAAATATGAGATATATTAGTGTCATTTGCCGAAATATTTGTAACAAATTTGGACACGTTTTTTTGAGGACTCTAAGTTCCTTTTTGTCCTCTGCATTTTTTGTATACTTTCGCTCCTTGAATACTAAGCGAGGAAAGTTAATAATAAAATAGACTAATACGATATTTTTATAATTTCAGAACATATAAAATCTTGTGAGTTATAATAATATATTGTATGTATGTTTTAAAGGACGTGCTGGCCAAACTTAATTAAGGAAGTTAATGAGTGTGCTTTGATCCCCTAAATATACTGGGCTAAATTATAAACAAACATACCCTAAATCTTTAGGGGGTGTTTGGTTTAGGCTTAATTGGGTCGGAGGAAATTTTGACTTTGAAATTCTAAAATTTAAAAAAAAGGTAAATAGTAATGATGTATGTTTGTTTTGAGATTGTATATGATATGATTGTAGTGTAGATGTCAAATCAATGTTGAAAAATAGAGATATGTATTTTATTGTGTATAAGATAGATGTAGGTAAGTTTTATAGGATAAAATTATATTGGATGAAATATTTTGAGTTGAAATCTTAAAACAAACGGAAATTGAATATTTTAACATTCAAAATTCGTCCGTGCTAAGCCTAAACCAAACACCCCTTAGTGAAATTAGAAGGAATTGCGAAAAGAAAATTATTTTATTTGTAGTACTAGACAACATTCAATTCGGTCAGTTTCCAAGTACATGTATCGTTTTGTGCAGTCAAATAATCGATGAAGTTGTCTTCAAATATTTGATTTGCCACATTGGGACACAGACGCACATGTCTTTTATAAAAATGGGAGAAAAGTGCCAGTCAGAAAGAACAAACATGAATCCTGCCACTTTAACTTTTCAAATGCAAAAATATTCACTTTTGAAGTGAATGTCCTAAACTACCCTTCATTTATTTCACTCTCACCCACCTTCTCCCTCACCCTACTACAATCAATAATAACAAAACACTTCGTCTGGGACATTCAGAAATTACAGATTAAAACCTTCATTGTTCTTCGCCGGCGGGTAATCTTCATCAATTCTACATTTCCGAATCACATTACGAGCACATCCCGACCGACCCCGAATCACATTACCACATTGGCTGGGACATTCCGACCGACTCCGAATCACATTACCAGCACATTTCCAGGTCATAACTCTTGTAAACAATTTTAAAATTTTGATGCTTTTATTTCGTAAATGTTAATAGGTCTAGTAATTTTGATCCATTTTCGTGTATCAATTAGTCCGGTTTAACGACATAATCCTTAATGCACGACCTAAAATTAGGCTTGATGCACGATTTTAATTTTGAGTTGATGCACAACCATCTCATATATAAGGCTTGATGCACGATTTTAATGTGGAATTGATGCATGAGATGGGCTTGATGCACGATTTTAATGTTGACTTGATGCACGACCATCTCATATAATAGGCTTGATGCACGATTTTAATGTAGACTTGATGCACGACCATCTCATATATTAGGCTTGATGCACGACTATTACGTAGACTTGATGCACGACTATTACTTAAACTTGATTCACGACTATTACTTAGACTAGATGCACGACCCTTATTTGTAGACTTGATGTACGCCAAACTTAAATTAGGCTTGATGCACGAATGTAATGTTGACTTGATGCACGACCTTCTCATATAATAGGCTTCATGCACGACTATTACTTAGACTAGATGCATGACCCCTTATTGTAGACTTGATGCACGGCCCCCCTAGACTTGATGCACGACTATAATTCAACTTATTTTTTACGAACTTATATTAGACGTGATGCACGACCGAGTATTTGACATGATGCACGACCGAGCATTTGACATGATGCATACATTTTACTTGTTTGATTTTTTAATGATAATGATGCTATAGTTATTAAAAGATCACGTAATATATAATAATAATAATCCACTAACAATGGTCCCGTTTTTTTTATACGTTACATCGAATTTGCAGATGGGTTGGAAGAAGCTTTTTGTTCATTTCGGAGGACACTGGGAGAACCTCGAGTATTTGGGGGGTGATTTAGGGATGTTGCCTGATATTCGCAGTTGGTACAAAATATAATGTCCATTCTCCCAGCAAATTCGATCAATTCGTGTCCGACACTGTACTCACTTGATGCTAGTGGGAGTAGAGTGGTCAAGTGGATTGTTAAGAACGACACGGACGTCGGCTATCTATTGCATGCGAATGAGTAGGGCTGTGCGTCGATCGGTCTCGGTAACCGAACCGACCGACCTGGACAAACCGACCATTAACCGATTTCACCATATTAATGACCGAAACCGACCGAATTCTAGTGGAAACCGAACTCTAAACCGACCGACAAAAGTCGGTCGGTTTTCGGTCATAACCGAAACCGAAAAAATAAGCAAATTACCTGTTTTCTGAGCTACCTAACCGAAAAACCGACCAAACCGAAACCGACCGACATCTAAAGAACCGATGAAAAACCGACAGAAATAAAGCAAAAAGACTTGTTTTCAAGCTTTTGATTCAAAATGCAACATCCCAACCACTATCAAGCAATCCAAAATCCATTCAAAATGCAATCCACATAATTTCTTCAACACATTCCAATCGTTAAACAATTCAAGCAAAATATCAAAGAACTCAACAAGCATAACAATCAAAAACTACAATCACAATAGTCCTAGACATCAATGTCCAAAATACAAATTAACAATCTCAATATCCAAAATGCAATCACAAGAAGTCAATGACAATCAACTTCATTTCTTCAATACTTCATGTGCTAACACCCCATCCTAACTCCAAAGTTTCATCTGCAAGACTGCAAACAACTTGAATCTTATCAACAATTATATAAAAAAAAAAATCAAACACTAATGTTATATTTATGAAATAAATATCTCATTCAAATTCCACTCGTTTGATTTTGTCCAATTCCCACAGTAGGCAAATCTAAAGAAACATCAATTCAACATGTTAAAATTATAAATAATAAAATTTACATAATAACACACCAAATACACAATGATGAAATAAATACCTTTCTCAAAGTTTTCAAGCTCCTCAAGTTGCTCTTCAACACAAAGAGGTTCATCTTCATTTCGTAGCCAATCTTGTGCGCATATCAAAGCCTCGATAATTTTAGGAGTCAAGCTACTCCTAAATGGATCTAGTACCCTTCCACCGGTACTAAAAACCGACTCTGATGCAACGGTTGATATAGGAACGCACAACATGTCACGAGCCATTCTTGAAAGAACGGGAAATCGTTCACAATTGCCTTTCCACCACTTTAACACATCAAGATTGTCTCCCTCTATGATTTCCTCATTCAAATAGATTTCCAATTCCGATTTCTTGGTACCATAACCCCCACTTTCCAACTTTTGCCTCTTGAATTTGGCTTTCAAGATTGAACATGGCTTGCTACTTACCGAATCACAATCTGAAACACTCGTGGCACCGGCTAAACTTGAGCCACTTCCACTGTCCGAACTTGCAACTGCATTAATATCCGGCTGATATTTTCTCTTATATTAATCAAACAACTCATACAACTCACCCCTCACATTCTCCATAATCCTATCACCTTTTTCCAAACCATACATCTCATGCAACGAATATGCCATGTACTCAAACTTATCACGCGGATCCAAAATATTTGCCCAAAAAATGATTTTGTTCATCTTTTCCGGTTCACCCCAATATTTATCAAATTTAATCTTCATAGACTCACCTAAGCTCATGATCAAGAGATCATCGCTCTTCCTCCACTCATTTAAGATGCAACACAAATCACTAACCTCACTGAAAAAAGTATTAGCAGTGACATACAAAGAACCTGAGATTCGTAATGTCATGTCATAGAAAAACTTTAAGAGGTCAGAGATTTTACGAACACATGACCAATCATAAGATGTTGGAACCCCATCGTTTCCTAAATCACCAATAAAGGAAGGCTCCTCACTTTCATACCTATCAAATGCCTTCTCAAATTTTTCAGCCGTGCTAAGCATCAAATAAGTCGAATTCCACCTATTGGACACATCCAGACACAACGACTTCTTAGTTTCTATCCCTTCCCACTCCACACACTCCTTGAACTTTCTAAGTCTAGTCGGGGAATTTCTAACATACCTAATTGCATCTCTAACACGCTTCACAGAAGGGTTTACTTCCTTCAAGCCCTCAGAAACAACCAAGTTAATTATATGTGCAATACACCTCATGTGAAGATATTTGCAACTTGCAACACTACCACCCCAATTCAACATTCTTTTTTTAAAAAATGCTAAAGCCGTATCATTTGAACTTGCATTATCTACGGTTATGGTAAACACATTCTTTAACCCCCAGTCTAAGACACATGTTTCTAAGGACTTGCCAATGTAATCACCCTTATGGCTACTAACTTAGACAAAATTCAATATTCTTTTGTGTAAATTCCAGTCATTATCAATGAAGTGAGCTGTAATGCACATATAGTTAATCCTTTGTAACGAAGTCCAAGTGTCAGTCGTAAGACTAACTCTTTGACAGTTACTTTTCAAAAATGATTTCAATTTTGCCCTTTCACTGACAAATAAATCATAGCAATCCCTAGAAATAGTCCATCGAGAAGGGATATTAAACCTAGGACATGCTTTACTCATAACCCGCTTAAACCCTTTACCTTCTACAAACTTAAAGGGCAATTCATCAACTATAATCATGTAGGCAATAGCTCCTCTAACTTCGTCATAATCATACTTCCATGTGGTCAATGTGGCTACCCCAGACCCACCCCCTTTGTTACTTGGCTGTAGATTAAGTAGAGCTTGTCGAGTTTCAACATTATGTGGATTTTTCATACAACTATTCATATGAGATGTAAGTGATGATGTACCATTTTTTTTTTGAGTGGGCACCAAGCTCACTATCACAATAGTTGCATTTAGCCTTTCTCACGATGCCGTCTGGGTCTACGATCTTCTCGAAATGGTCCCACACTTCAGATTTCGTCCTTGTGGTTTTTCTTTTTTTCTTTGGGGCAGCCGAAGAGGATGTGGAATTTGATGGCACATTTGAGTTGTCGGCCGAAGACCCTTCTACGGGCTGATTGTTTGGATCAATTTCCATGTCAGTGTTGTTGCTCCCACCTATCTCCCCCGGGGATGACATCTGCAAAATTTATGTAAGGACAAGTTCGGGGATAAAGCAAATAATCAGACTTCATAACACAACAACGAGGAGCCGGGAAAAAATTATTAACACTTAAGCGTAGTCTTAACTGAACTAGGTGACACTTTTAGAATAGATTTTAAATCTGAAAAAAACACAAGCAAAGGACATAGAGTTCCTACTCCCCACATACTCATCTTTAATTGGAGGGATTTCATTATCAAATTATTGACCTTCACTTAAATCAATTTTCCGATTATCATTCTTACCGGCCATGTTCAACATTATCGCTTCTAGTGCATGTCCATTTCACTTATCTACCATTCTTCTCTTCAAAAATGATATCCTCAAAATTAATGCCGTCACTGCTACCTTTTCCATCATCCAAATTATAAGCTAACATCCATTATTTTCATGCATGTATAATTCAAATATTAAGAACAGTTAATTGTCACAAAACTTTTTAACCCCATTTGTAGCTTGAGTTCCAACATATACATCGCTTGCATTGCATTTGTATTGATCAACAGATTCAACACCTGGGATTTCTTTGTGCTATCATTTAATGGATTTAATGAACAATCTCAAACTGTTGCTTTATTGTTCTCACCAGAAATTGATAAGCTGAAAAGTGAAAACCACATTTATTCTTGGAAAAAAAATAGGCAACAATTATACAAACAGAATCAAACAGCAATTTGCAATTTGCATATCGCTCATTTTCATTTTAATTCCATATCGCTAAATATTTAAATATGAATCAGATCAACAGCCCGAATACCCGACCCGCTTCAACAGCACGATGAATCAAAGGAAAATTCAAAATCAAACTAACCTACGAATTTATGATAATGACGGCGGCGGTGGACGGGCTCCGGCGAGACGGTGAGCGAGAGCGAGAGCCGGATGAACTGAGTGAGAGATGAGAGCGTTTCAGTTTGTAAATTCCAGGCTTTCAGCGTTTGGGGTTGTGGGTGGGGTCGAGAGTGTGAGAGAGACGAGGGGACTCAGGGGGAAGGCTTGGCCGGCGGCCGGCGGGGCAGTGGGTTGCGCGAATTTATCGCTGCTCCTGCTGGCTGCTGGTGATGGCTGCTGGTGATGGGTTGCGCGAATTTAGGGGTGAATTAGGGTTTGACAACTTGTATATGGCTTAATTATCGGTCGGTTTCGGTTACGGCGGTTTTTAATTTTTCAGAACCGACACCGACCGATATAACCGACTTTTATCTTTTCCATAACCGACCACCGAACCGACTTATACATAACCGAACTGACCGACATTTTTCGGTCGGTTTTTTCGGTTTTTTCGGTTATAACCGAATTTTGCACACCCCTACGAATGAGGAACCCGTGGTATTTGTTACACTAAAACCGCTCCCGACCTCGGGTTTGTTTGAATCAGTCGGGATTTCTCGATATGGAGATGGGCTTCCTTACTTCACTCAGCAACTACGCACTAACCACGTAGACGATGAGTGTCGTTCTGGTAGCATTGTTAGACCAAATATTGCCTTAGGAAGCCAAGAATTTGCCGTCAATCTAGGAGATCCAGATTGTTTCAATTTTCCAATGAATGTAGGAGTGGACGGGGAACAAAGAAATAATGAAAAAGGTTTTAGCGGGGTCGAAGGTCGTCGTGTTTCTCAATCATTTAGTGATTATTGTGGTTTTCGTCGTTGCAATGAGCAGGCGAATTACGAACAATTTGTTGGCGTGAGTGAATCGGGGGATTCAATTGCAGATCCGGAAATTGACACAAACGGAGAAGAAATTTATCGGGAGAGTAATGGTTCAGCGCCCCAGCCTTTTTGGGAAATTCCAGTCATTGATGAAGAGGACGCGCAGACGTTGAACGATGAACCTTCTATTGCATCATCGAAAGGCTTAATGGAGGGCTCCATTTATGATTCTAAGAGTGAGTTTGTGACGGCAGTGGGGATGTACCATTTGCACAATTCAGCTGAGTTCCGTGTTACTCGATCGTGCAAGGCACGGTACGCTGCAATTTGCAAAATAGATAAGTGTTCGTTTACTTTGAATGCTGATGGGAAATGAGGGGTTTGGAGGGTTTGGCAATTAACTGATCACGATTGTGTTCAAGATCCTAACCTCAGTGCCCCTCGTAAAATTTCGGCTAAGCTTCTTGGTAGTTACTTTAAAAATGATTTAATGACTGAGCGGTCCAAACTAATTCCACGGCAGATGATAGCTCAGTTGCGTAGGGACCATGCTGTAGAAGTAAGTTATGACTTGGCACTGAGGGGTAGGAATGTGGCCTACGCCACGAAGTTTGGAGATGCCATTGAGTCATTTATGATGTTGCCAGGGTACGTTCATTATTTGAAGAAAGGAAATCCCGGTACTAAAGCAAAATGTGTATCTGATGCCGAAGGGCGGTTCCAATATGTGTTCTATGCACTTGGGCCCTCCAGAACCGGGTTTGCATTTTGCCGGCCTGTTATTGTGGTTGACGGAACACACTTGAAGGGCCCTTACAAGGGTATAGTGTTTGTTGCTGTTTGCAAAGACGCTAACATCAGAAGCAACTCTCTTGTTTCGCAGCAATGAGTGACAAATTAAATATCGGGGAGATCATATCAACCCAAGATTTTGTAATATTGGTTGGGGCCAGTTCATTGCTGATAATGGACTATCTGTCGGGGACACATTATTGTTTTACGTTGAGTGCAGTGACTACGGGTCACTCGTATTCCAAGTGCACAAGCTTTATCCGCACGATCCTCATTTTCTAGACGTATTAATGTAGTGCTGCACTCAACGTATTTTACGGTAACATCAGGAATTGCAAGACGATAAATAATACACTTTTCATCTTTTCATTATTTTTTTTTTAGTAATTAAATTTTGCAATATTTTTTTACAAATAAGGGGATCTCACCCAAAAAATGTGCATGATATAAGCTCAGAACAGGAGATGTTGAATAAATATGTGAACAAAACGTATATTAATATTAAAAAAAATATATTAAAAAAAATAATAAATCAATAAACATTGATAAAACGGTCCCAAATTCCAGTTTAAAACCAAGATTGTGATCACAGTACAAAAAGAATATCTACTGATCTAGGGTGTCCTCACCCGTGCTAAATCTATAAAGGGATAAGGCCATTTCTCGCCTAGTTGCTGCCAGGTCCTTGCAAACAACCCCCGGATTGATCGACCTCTGAAGTAAGCTCTCAACCTGCTTCAAGACCAAAGGAGCCAGATTACAACCGGTGTCCTCCTGGTACACAAATCTAGCGGGTGCATAAGTTATTTCCCGAACAGACAGAGCAAAATATTGCGGGCGTTGCTGATATAATCCAGACATCGAACAAAGTGCCCCAATCATGCGGCGCAAGGGCAAAGTGGCATGCTGAAGATAATCCAAGCTGACGTTAGATAGACGATGCACCCTAGAATCATATAAGACGAAATGGCATTTTTCGAAGTCTAGCCTAACAACCACCAAATGATCGTCCATCTGCCAAACGCTAATAACCTATGACCAGATTTACGACAATACTATCATGTGTTAGACTACGATATGGCGTATTAGGAAAATAAAAAATAAGTAATTAAATACTTACCGCATCCAACTCCACCCAAGGCTCACGTTTGCCCAAGCAGGGAGGCCCCCATATACATACTCCAACAAAGGCTCCATGGATAAATACGGCACATCCTCAGGTTCCGTTTCACTATACACAACGGAGGGGGGGTCGGCCTCGTGGAGGTTGTCCCATATCGCCATCAAACCAATCTGCAACAGATTGAGGAAAAATAATTATTAAATTATATTTCAAATTAAATACACTGTAATTATATCATTTAATTTAAATTTGATAGGTAACACTTACAAATAAGGTAGGATCGATAATCCCTACACGACCATCCCAGTCCCGATTCACTGTCACGCCAGCCAAGTCTGGTCGGCTTTGCAAAAGGGACAGGTAAGCTGAGATATGCTACAAGTACAAACAAGCAATTGTTATGTATGATGTCAGTTCAATTGAGCAGAAATGTGTAGTTGCAACAAAATAAAATAATAACATACATCTGCTGTAATCTCAGAGGTGACATCAATCATTGTCCTGAACCAATCGGGGGTGACCCCATGTCCGATACCGACGTTTCGCCTGTTTCAGATGGCCACGCAATATTAGTTATAATTAATTATCTAGAGTGACTACAAGTTTACTAAATATTTACATCTAGATAGGAATTTCAACTTACAAGCCATCTGGGTTGGTCAGGTAATCCATAAATTGGACGACGTCTGCGTCAGCAGGTCTGGTATCGCCGGGCTTGAATGGACTACGTAGTGATGGACCTGGCCTTCTTGCTCGAACTATTCTGACATCCGAGTCATGCTCTCGTATTGTACATCCCTGCCGAGGAGGGATCGGATCTGTGGGGGTCTCCGCGAAGACACTCTCCACTACCTCTTGAATTGATTCTAGAGTCGGATCAACGGATGGAGAGGGTACCCGTGCTCCCTCGAAGTTGGGACCCAAATCTCTGGCGAGTGGTGTCTCGCAAGGCGCAGATGTACTGGGAAGAGGATTGCCATCCCCACGACGATGACTGTCTCGGCTCGGGTTCAATCTAGAACGTACAATATCGACATCTAGGACGTCAGCCATGAAAGCTGACAGGCCTTCTTCAGTGGGGACATTTGCCTGGAAGAACATATCCTGCACAAGCTTCGGGAGATCCGCCCTGAATGCCTCAAATTTTTGGTCCACATACTTCTTGAGGTCTTCAACCGCTTCAAATTTCTTGTCAATATGACTCTTCAAGTCATCAAAGTAACCTTTCATGTCCTTTCGAAGCTCCTCATGTAATGTCTTAAGGTCACTCACAGTAGGCCCCGAATCTTCACCTTCCGCCCGACCCGTGCTACATCCCGGGGCATCAGGAATCACTCCAGCTGAGGTACTCCCAAACACATGCTCTGTACCCATTCGGTTCGCTACATCTTCAGGAGCATCTTCCGGTACGGGAGCCATACCTGCTTGGTCGAACCGGCATCTAGCACGCTTTGTAGGACGAGCGATATCCTCGATGTGGGGGTCCGAACGATGAGGAGCCTCTTCCCTGTTTAACCCTCCCATCACTCCTCTACCACGACCTCTACCTCGTCCTCTTGTACGCCCTCTACCACGTACTCTCGAACAACCGGGTTGTTCATTGGCTCGATCAAGGCCCATATCGGCAGGAGGTACCCCTACTGGTGCATCACTCGGCGCTGGGCGTATGTTGTCAATCCCCTCCGCCTGGCCAATGCGGAGGTCCACATCAGCATCAACATGCCTGAGGTACTGGGACTCTGCCTCTTCTGGCGATGGAATAAGAGTTTCGTAACATTCCATCTACAATTCAAAGGTCCGCATCAATGTAACTCAAGACATTCAATTACTCTTAACAACAATAATATACGAAATAAGTTTTGCTTAAAATAAACTAACCTCTGAATTAAAAAACTGCAGCACATTATCCCTCTGTCCCCCACTCATTGTCCAACGAAGAAGTCTCGGCCGCTGGGGTAGTGGAGGTGGTAGACGACGACCAAACTTCTTCCCAAACGCCGGAATGGCTTCCATCGCCCAGGTCTGTTACACAAAATATTGTTTAGTGGCTAAGAACTGACAAAGAAACAAAACTTTATATAATCTAATTTATATTTAATTTAAAATAAGAATTCTTTCTAAAAGAGTAAATTCATACCGCAAAGGCCAGCTCGGACCCGTAAAAGTGATATGAAGCAAGTTTGTTCTTCCCCACCGGATCAGGAGGCAACTGTTTGGGGAGGTTATCTAGGTAATGGGCTAGCTTCTGGAATGTGTATTTCCCTCAAGGAAAAGACTCAAACTTTTCCGGCTGATCCACCAAAGCCCACATCCAATCCTCGATCGAGGCCTTCCGCCCGTCAGGGCACAACAATATATAATAGAGGACCAGCAACTTAGCAACAATAACAACAGCATGCAAATTGTTTCGGAAAGACCCACCGACAAAAGCGGCGTGAAGATCATCCACCTTATTTACTCCAAGCGGCTTTATAACGGTATTGTAAAAACCCTCTTCTGCCAGTTCATGCGCATCTTCAATATCGAAATCATTATCCATAAAGTTCAAGCCTGTCACGATTGCGTACTCAACGTGTGAAAATCTAATATGCTTACTACCAACTCGAAACCAGAACTCATAATCACCGGCATTTGGATTTATAACCTCCCTCAAAATTAATGAATGAATTCCCTTTTGGGGCAGCGATGTGGATGACCTACAGTCAAGGAAGTGACCAAAACATCCTGCAAGGAAATTTTCCACCGCCTCGCCGCCGGCCATCTCCAATTGACTCCTAACCTCATCGAAAATCTTTAGCCGGACATACGTATTGATGGTGGCCGTACGATCACGTATATCCGGCCTTTTCCAAGGCCAAACGTTCTACATAACGAACATCACAGTCATGCATATAAATTAACAAAGTGGTGCATCAAGCATAATACAATGGTCGTGCATCAAACAAATAATATGGTCGTGCATCAAACAAAATACAAAGGTCGTGCACCATCTACCGTCCAAAGGTCGTGCATCAAGTATATTACAAAGGTCGTGCATCATGTATAATACAAAGGTCGTGCATCAAACAAAATAATTCGGTCGTGCATCAAACATAATTATTCGGTCGTGCATCAAGGGTCGGTCGTGCATCAAACATAATAACTCGGGTCATGCAACTAGTATAAAACTTAGTCGTGCATCTAATTATGTCGTGCATCAAGGATTGGTCGTGCATCAATCAAAGGTCGTGCATCATGTACCGTCCAAAGGTCGTGCATCAAGTATATCGACTATTACGTGCATCTTGTATCAAGCCGCGGTCGTGCATCAAACAAAATAGTACGGTCGTGCATCAAACAAAAAAAATAAGGTCGTGTATCAAGCCGCGGTCGTGCATCAAGCATGATATCTATGTCGTGCATCAAGGCTCGGTCGTGTATTTAGTATAATTATATGGTCGTGTATCAAGCTAAATTATATGGTCGTGCAAGTCGTGCATAATGCCCAAAAATTCAAAAAAATTACTGTTCATCTTCTCCCCTTTTCAAATTTGACATATATGAATGACGAAATACACGAAATAAATGGAGATTATTCCTAACCTCTCCCACCGACGGTGAGGTCGCCGGACGATTTGACGGCGAGGTCGGTTCTACAGGGTTTGCGGGATCGGGGTCGGCGACGTGCATAGGGTTTCCGGCTTCGGGGTCGGCGTCGGGTATAGGGGTTACGGGGTCGGGTTCGGCGGCGGGTACGGCGGCGTCTACGGCGTCGGGGACGGCGTCGGGGACGGCGGCGGCCATGATATACGAAAGTATTACACGACAAGTGAGGGGGAATGATACACGACCAAGGAGGAAGAATTATACACGATTGTAAAGAGGGAATGATTCACGAAATCACGACCAAGGAGTGAGAATGATACACGAAAGTAAAGTGGGAATGATTCACGAAATCTGATTCACGAAATCAGAAGGATGAAGGTGACAGGCAGGTTACATTAGGTTACCTCACCCAAAAGAGAGGGCAGTTTTGGTAAATTGGGTATTTTTGCATCATAGAAGTTAAAGTGACAAAAAAGAACATTTGAACTTTCTGAATGGGCCTGCAGCGGTATTCCCACTATAAAAATTGTCTGTTTCTCTATGTTTCTAAGTTCTAACATTTTCTTAACTTCAATTTTTCTAATTTATTTCTCATTTATGATATGATAATTTTGGAAGGTTTGGGGCATATTTTAATGCTAAATGACTCATTAATGAAGTACTCTTTTTTTACACCATTTTTTTTTTAAATTCTCATTTTCTTTTTGTGCTAGACAAGTTCATTCAATTCAGCTGCATATATGGTGAGACTGGTGCAGTCAAACGTTGTCGTCCTCCAACAACGACACAGACAAAGTTGTCTGCACAGATTTGATTTACCCGTATTTGATATGTAGTATATACACACAGACACACATATATATGCTCATCTTGCTTTCTTGAATTATTTAGAGGAAAAATCAATGAAGAATGTGTAGATTCAACCCCCAAGAGCCACCCTACCTGGGTTCTTTTTCTTAGAAATTAAATAATGGAATACCTGTTTTCTTCTCAACTACCCTATAAAATAAAATTTCATTTTTATTCTGTTGATTCATAATTCTCCAAAAAAAAAAAAAAAAAAAAAAAGAAAAGAAAAGAAAAAGAGAATACCCGTTTTCTTCTCAACTACCCAATAAATTTCCATTTTTTTTGTTCCATCTATTCATGTTTCCAAGTCAACTAAAGATTTGATACTGCAAGTTGATGCATCCCATCTAGTTCACAAGGGGAAATGTCAAACACCCTTGTGGGGAGAGAGACAAAGACAGAAACTTTATAAATATATTAAACTGGATAATCTTGGGGATTTTGGCTTTTTTCAATTTAGGGTCAAGACCAATAATTGAAGGTCAAAGAAATAGTATGGCGCCTGATGTTTGAATCCAATTAATCTTTTTTTTTTTTTTTTTGTGTTTTGTTTTTGTAGTCAAAACATAATCTTGGAAAGTGGGGCTGTGTTTGTTCTTGTTGAGCATCATTCATGTAGGAAAAAAGTAGTTTCTTGGTGTTTATTGTTTTTGGTCAAGATTGGGAATGATGAGAGGCAATAATTTTTCTAGGATTATTCAGTTGTTGATCTTGCTGCAGTTTCTTGATTCTTATTCTGCTCTTCCTCTCTGTACTGATTCAAGTAAGTTTGTGATTTCAACTGTTTAATTCAATTTCTGCACATTCTGGAATCATGTTTAACTCTCTCTCTCTCTCTCTCTCTACAGGAGCACCCTTTAAAACAAGAGCACCTCTGCAGTTCTGCTCCTACAATGGTAGCACATGCTGCAACTCCACCGATGATTTGCGTTTGAGGAAGCAATTTGAATCCATGAATGTTTCAGATTCTGCATGTGCTTCTCTTCTTAAATCTATCCTTTGTGCGGTAAGAAATATTTTGAGTTCTTCAAAACTCATGCAACTCTACAGCTCAATCTTCATATTTGGTAGATTAGTATCTTCAAATCCTTGATTTCTTCCTATACCTAAATTCAATGTTCTAAAAGACGTTTGACGCTAGTCGGTCAACACACAGTAGTCTAGCGCCTAATCGTTGCTTAGGCGGGGTTAAGCGTGATTTAGGCGGGGTGTAGCAAGAGTCAGGGGAGAAAATATAGGCGATTGATGACAATCTAGCGCCTAAGTCAGGCCTAGTCGATGTTAGACGGATACTTTTAGAACAAATACTCAATTACAAGATCTCTCTCCTCCCTCTCTAGGTGTAACTTGTGTTTTATCATTCATGTTGTAGTTTAAAGCTAGTCCTTGCATGATTATGATTCTTCAAGAATGTTCAAACATTATCTATCTTTGTGTCTCTTTAGCTTTGAAGAAAATTAATTCTATATAGCATTGATTATATTTTGTATCGGCTATATACAGAGGTGTGATCAGTATTCAGCTGATCTATTTACAGTCAACTCTACGCCTCGAAAACTACCCCTCCTTTGTAACTCAACACAATCCAGCTTCTGTTCACAAGTATGGAACACTTGCCAAAACATCTCCATCTTCAATTCCCCCTTTGCACCTTCACTACAAGGCCCTCCAACACCCTCCAACTCCACTAAGCTAACCCATCTTTGGCAATCGCAAACCGACTTCTGTAATGCTCTTGGTGGATCCTCATCCCCGTGCTTCAACGGCTCATTCGTCACCCTAAACGATACCAGCCCTCCGGCCCCTCCAAGTGGCATGTGCCTCGAGAAGATTGGGAACGGATCCTACCTCAACATGGTTGGCCACCCTGATGGTTCGGACCGGGCCTTCTTCTCGAACCAGCAAGGCAAGATTTGGTTGGCTACAATCCCCAAACAGGGCTCCGGGGGTATGTTGGAGCTCGATGAAAGTAATCCGTTTCTAGACCTGACCGATGAGGTTCATTTTGATACGGAGTTTGGAATGTTGGGAATTGCGGTTCATCCTAACTTCGTAGAAAATGGCCGGTTTTTTGCTTCGTTTAATTGTGACAAGGCCAAGTGGCCGGATTGTGCGGGTAGGTGCGCCTGTAATTCTGATGTGAACTGTGATCCGTCGAAATTATCTCCTGATAATGGTGCGAATCCTTGTCAGTTTCAAAGTGTTATTGCAGAGTTTACAGCTAATGGGACGGTATGAATTAAAACTTAAACATAGTAGTTCATTTTACTCTTCTTTTGTCGATTATGAACAGAATGTTGTCTCTTTGATCAGGCAACAAGAGCTAATCCTTCGGAAGTTAGAAGGATTTTCACGATGGGACTTCCGTTTACGTCTCACCATGGAGGCCAAATTCTTTTTGGGCCACGAGATGGATATTTGTACTTTATGATGGGAGATGGGGGAGGTGTAGGTGATCCGTATAATTTTGCGCAGAATAAGAAGTCTTTGCTTGGGAAGATCATGAGGATTGACGTCGATAACATACCGAGTGAGTCGTAAAATGTACAACTTAATGTGATATCCTTATTTCCAATGTTGTTTACTTGTATATGTCATCACATACTTCAAGAATCTATCTATGTTAGAAACTAGCCTACATAAGTGAACATAACCAAATGTTTACTTGTATTATGTGATCAAACTCTGATCTTTTCCCGTTTCCGTGAAATTTATGCAGGTGCAAGCGAAGTTAGTCGGCTTGGTCTCTGGGGAAACTATTCTATCCCCAAAGACAACCCTTACACTACAGACAAAGATTTGCAGAAAGAAATATGGGCTATAGGCTTACGCAACCCTTGGCGCTGCAGTTTCGACTCTGCTAGGCCCTCGTATTTCGCATGCACAGATGTTGGGCAGGTATCGTATTTCTCTCTAAATAAATCCGTATTGACTAACTTGAACTCAAAAAGGATAACATAATCTTGCTATATTTTATGTTGCTGTAATAATTGAACAGGATCTGTACGAAGAGGTGAATTTGATCACCAGTGGTGAAAATTACGGGTGGCGTGCTTATGAGGGCACCGCCGTCTATAAACCTCCTCAATCTCCCGGAGGAAATACCTCACTAAGCTCAATAAGGCCTGTTTTTCCGGTTATGGGGTATAACCACTCTGAGGTCAATGTAAACGAGGGCTCTGCATCGATCGCTGGTGGCTACTTTTATCGGTCCATGACCGATCCTTGTATGCAGGGGAGGTAAGTAATAGTTATCAATTCTTTTCTGCTCAATATGGTCACAATAACTTTGCTTGCGCACGCCCCCCCCGGCCAGTGTAGCCAAAACATCTTGTTATGTTAGCGAAAACGACATTTTGCACATTTTGCAGGTATTTGTTTGCAGATCTTTATGCAGGTGCTATATGGGCAGGCACTGAAAACCCAACTAACAGTGGCAATTTCACCAGCAGCAAGATTCCATTTAACTGCGCGCACGACTCCCCATTGAGCTGCACGTTCACTCCCGGCAGTTCACTTCCGTCATTGAGTTACATCTTCTCGTTTGGCGAAGATAACGTGAAGGATGTTTATCTCCTCACAAACAGTGGCGTTTACAGGGTTGTTCGTCCTAGTCGGTGTAGCTATACGTGCGCCTCGGAAGAGGCCCCGAGTGCTGTGTCTCCGGCCCCTGCGGGTCCGGCTCAGCCCTCTAACGGAAGCTTTTCGAGAGGTCCACGTGGGGTTTTGCTGGGCCTGGTTTCGTTTTTGTGCTTGGTTTTCATGAGCAAATTTGAGTAGTTAATGTTATAGTGTTTCCACTTTCTTTGTGGTGTTATCTGTACAATGAGAAGAGTATAAACACCATTATTTGATTCTCAAAGGATGAAATATTGAAGGTTTTCATATTGCTTTCGAATTACAAGATTTGATTTTTTTCATTTATTTGAGACTAGTATCGCACGGGAAAGACCTTAAATAATATTATATACAATAATATTATTTTGTTTAATGTTAAGAAATTAGAGGTGGAAAAACTCGACATCACCCGTTACCAAAACACGAACTCGTATGATAATTTTGAGTTCGGGTGGATGTCTATCGGACCTGGGTCGTCATATAGTCAACCTGATAAGAAATGATAAAATTTGGATCAACGATAAAATTTTGGTCTTGCAAATCAAATAATTGCCCTATAACTTTAATATTCTAATTATAACTTATGAGTAATAATTTATTTGGAGTTGATTGATCTAGTAGAAAAAATTTACTTGACGAAGAGTTTGAAAACATGTAAGTATTAAATCTGATACCTAATCTTACAATTTGCAACTATTCTCAATTTGTCTCATATAACCCGTATTTCGAGCACAACACAACCTGCAACATTAGCTTCAATAACATATTGATGTCACTCTAAGAAGAGAACCTACCAAATCAGAAACAAATGCCCTATAATAACCAGTAGTAACAACATCTGTCTTGCTACTTGTAAGTTATTTATCAAGAATCACATTGATTTAATTAATCTTATGCCAAATAAAACAAAGCAAAGACACAAAACATATTCAGAGATGAACAGTTAAGATGGGAACAAATGCCCTCAAGCAAGTCAAATACCGACAACAAAGACTCACCGCTTGGCAGTGCCAAATAAAATCTTCATACGCCCCTCTCACGGGAGGTGTCCGTGATGCGTCATAGCTCCATGGAGTCATTACTCAAGATTGTCATTGATGTAAGGCTGTCAAATAAACCTTGGATAATGAGAATGATAAATTCAAGAGGATTATGAATATACCTTGGAAGATAAATGAGAGGATGTTTTTTTTGAATGATGATCTTTTTATGAAATGAAGTGTGAAGATGTGATATTTATTATATCTTATTAGGTCAAAAATCTCATAACATAATAATCTAAAATATAGGAGTTTTAAAATCTGCCAATTTTTATCACCATAAATTAAGGATTTCAATTTTTTTTATTAAAACTTGAATAATTTATAAATGATTTTAATATCAAATTTATATATAAAAAAAAGATTAATGGTGGATGTCTTATTATTAAGTAAGATAGAATATGATTGATATATTTCAGTTTTCAAAACGGAGGGAATATATTAACAGATTCATCAATTAATCAAAATGGATTATGTATTCAGTCAAATACTGAATAATATTCAGTTGCTAAAGTTAAGGGATTTTATTTTGTAAATTAAATCTATATGATTATTTATTTTTTATTTTTACGGAGGGATATCATAACTTCCACAAAAAATGTGATTTGATTTAATTTTTACCAAATTAGTTAGTTAAAGAAACTGTTTCCTAATTTATCGGAGTAAAAAAGGGTAGATCAGTGGGACATCCATAAATTAAAATTTACAGCCAAATAATAAATAAAATAACTTTTTATTTCCCAAATAAGTATATAAGTAGTGTGCGGGTGGGGGGGGGGGGGGGGAGGGGGATGAAATGATTTATTTCCAAGTATAAAAATAATACATTTTTTAGATAGTTGGAATAGAGGGTTTGTAATTAGTATTTTTTACCCTAATTTTATGCGATAAAATAAATTTGTAGATTCATTTGCATAGTAATTTCGATAAAAAATAAAATAGCTGATTTATTTAGTTATTGTGACATAAATAATATTGGTAAAGATTCATTCTAAAATATTATGGTTAAAGATTGATTTGTACATTACGATCACCATTACATATATATATGTACCAGATTCGGAGATATTTTAGGCATATATTGTGTTCTTTTTTAATTAAAAAAAAATTATTACCAAATATAGTAAGTGGTTTGGGCGGAAAAAACACCATTTTCCAATTGTAGTATAAATCCATTTTGTTTTTATATATATATAGATATAGATTAATGAATTTTGGATTCAGTTACAATTACTAAAAGGTGTTAGTTTGAGTGTTAACTTATACAAAGCAACAACCTTCAAAAATAACAATGGCTTTTTAGTGAGAAATATAAATATATATTATATTATAAGAAATATTTTTTATGATGAAAGTGGCTCCGATCTTATAAAAGATCATATTACATAAGTGTCGCGCTTCTCCTCTCTAAACTACATTATTGATGGTCTAATGTTTCCCTTCCAACTAGTACTACTCAGTGGCGTATCCAGGAATTTAAAATTGGGGGTACGAAATATACTTTACAAAAATATTATTTAAATCTGCCATAACAAAATACAAAAATGAAAAAAAAAAATTACGAACAGGATTCAAACTCCAATCTTCTTATATATAACAACAATTAAGTCCATATCCGGAAAAAAACATCTATTTTTCCGCCCACATAACAATCCACTTTTAGTAAGACCCCTTTTAGAAAGTAAATCATATTCAATAAATGTCACGATTGTGTGCAATTAATAACACACTGTTATTTTAAAAAATATATCATATCCAATAAATGGCATTATTTTTGCCATTTTTGGAAAACATTATTTTTGATATAAAGCATTTTATATGGAAAACATTATTTTTGGTATAAAGCATTTTATTTGGAAATAGCTTAATTTGGATTTTGTTTCCTCTTTCTATTAATTTTTTTAATCATATACAAATACAAAAATTAAATTATTTAGTAAATATTTTATAATTTCATTCGGTTTATAATTTAAATATTTTATTTTATTTCCAAATAAAATTATTTTCTTGAAATAGAAAATATATTTTTTCATTTATAATGTGATTTTTCTGTATAATAAATTAAATTAATCATCTATTATCAATCTATAGTTTGACAACATATTGTATAAATAAATTAAATTAAAGATAAATAATTGTTTGTTGGTTGTTTATGTGGATTAATTATTAGTGTGTTTGTGCTACAAATTAAAATTAATAAACTTAGAATGTAGTGTTATTGTACTCACTAAAAGCTTTTGAAATTTTTTTGAACATTATATTTGAAAAAAAAAAAAAATAGGTACTTTCGATAAATATAAACGTTTCTCATAAAATTATAAATTTAAATATATATACGCTCATCCTTTGTACAAGATGGTCAACATGACCTATATACATGGATGCTAGAGATATTCTATACATTAAGAAAAACAAATATGATATTATGTAACTTACTCAATTTTTTTTAATATTTTTCAATGACTCTTCTTTTATTAACATAAATCTTTTCATCTCTTATTGTATATTAATTGTAATATTTTATTATATTAAATTCTTATTATTTATTCATTTAAATTTACAAACCGTGCATCGCACGGGGATACTGCTAGTTAATGAAAAGAGAGTTCTGAAGTGCTATCGCTACGCCAACATGACAATAATGCCTAACTATGCTGCCTATAATGAAAAAATCTAAATATTTTGGGGGTACAACTACGTGCTACCGCTGCGCCAACATGACAATAATGTCTAAAAATGCTGTCTATTAATGAAAAAACTAAATATTTTGGGGGTACAGTAATACCCCCTTGTTCTAGGCTGGATACACCTCTGGTACTACTCCTATGCATGCCTATTTTGTAAATATTGCATGGATGATATAGGAATTAATAAAATGGACTACTACATATTTATTTTGATGAAAATATAACGGATAATTAAAACGATATATAATAAGAAATGGAACACTATATATAGTTAGTTTAACAAAAAGTGGAAAACTCTCCAAAAATTAAGAAGATAAGTATGTTGTGAAATAGAAAATTATTGAGTAAAACCAGGGAAGCATTATATGAGGCTTGGTTGGATTGATTTTAATTATAATTGTAAACGTGTACTTAAAATTGAGAATGAATAAAATTTCCATTGTTTAATTTAGATTTTAATTTGATTTTTCAGTGTCGTATTTGACTATTGACATGTTAATATAAGAA
Source organism: Ajuga chamaepitys (assembly GCA_958295605.1). Taxonomy (NCBI): domain Eukaryota; kingdom Viridiplantae; phylum Streptophyta; class Magnoliopsida; order Lamiales; family Lamiaceae; genus Ajuga; species Ajuga chamaepitys. Next base: position 7,510,144 of record OY282500.1, on the reverse strand, counting down.
TTGGTCTTAATAGCCTAGAATATTTGGTAATTGAAATTATTAAATGTGATGATAACAAATGTTAAGGGGACACATGGACTGGGTTGGTGAGTCGGTGATATCTGGTTAGGGGTGGTCCGATTCGATTTCAGTTCATTTTATGGATCGGTGATTCGGATCGATCATCTAAGCTTATCCGCACATATTAACAAGATTATTTTACGGTCTATATTCTCTAACACTATTTTTCATTACTTACATTACCTTTTACAATTTGACATCACCTTTACAAATTTTATCATACTCAATTCTTAAACTACTTTTTTTTTTTATAATTCAAGTAAGTGTACTAACCGTAAATGTATCCTAGCAGACGGATCACATTCCACGATATTCCACGACATCACAATTCAAGTATCTCTCAAGGGATGTGGCTATTGGGTAGACCCATTACGACACATGTTCAGCTTCCATTACATATCAAGGCATATTTAAAGTTAACATGAAAATATATATTATATAAAAAATTATAGAATCTGATTGTCTTTTATCTCTAAAAGGGATCCTTGTTTATAATGCCGCTCACTTGTCAGTGTGCAATTTATGACTCGGTTCTCTGTACTAGAATAACTGGTATTTAAGAAGCCATGAGGAAAAAATGTTCCTAATGCAAGAGAAGGTCACCACGTTCAGAATCTACCGATTGACCTGATTCAAGTCCAATAGAATTGTGTCTTGACTAACATTATTATTGGGCTGGGCGCAACTTGAGATTAGCGTAATTTTTGTACGGAGCCCACAAGAATTGTATAATTTAACTAATCAGTAATTATGATATGATTATTCTTCGAAAAATTTGAACATCTAGTACTTGGAAAAGTGAGAGTTGACCAAAGAAAACATGTGGAAAATGTTGTATAGGGTTTGATAAATTGTATGGGTTGGACCGTTACCAAAAAACTTGATAAGGTCCATCGATAATGATTCATCCAAACTTGCTCAATAAATTTATTTGGTTGAAAGTAGCAACCCGAATTCGACACGTTAATAACTTAATGACCAAACTTGACCTGATAAGCCCATAATTACTTATATATATGTACATATATATTGTTTAGGCCCACTAACCTTATTTATTAGTTGATTAGTTGATTTTCGTGAAAAGTACCACACAAATTCAAATATCAAAGAAATAGCACTTCTATTCCACATATCAAACAAAAGTATTGAACATAAGATACAATCATTAAGCAAATTACTTCGAATTCTCTAATAAATTGTCTCTCTAGGTGGCTAGGTCTAGCCCCATGTATTCAAACACTTCTTCAAACAATTATTTTTTTTCTAATTGTCAATCCACTCCTACTTTCCAAATAAATATCCTAAACTAAAAAAAACTATTACTTGATTTTTTTTTTCCAGGTAATCCCACCATTAAAATAAAATGTTCAGGGAAAATACCTTACATCCCGAGAAACAAGCAAATAAATATTAAGTGGAATATTATCCACCCACACTCGACTGACATGCAAGTCACCCTTACACTGACCCAAAGCATGTGCCACAAAATTAGCAACACGTGGTACAAAGTGAGACTGAACGCTATGGACTCTAGCCGCCAAGGCGATGATATCGTCTATAAATAAGACCACAATAGTCCAAAAAACGCTCCACCCTTTGATCCAAATAATACATTAAGGACTTATTATCGCCTTTGACCCAAAGATTGCGTAGACCGGTACCTGCTGTGATGCCCGGGACCGACGAGGGCGGGGAGTAATCGCCAGTGCAACAAGAGATGAAGGCACGGACAATGAGCGACTCCTGACAGGCTTTTAGGTGAAGGGAGACATGAACGAACCGATCTCGCACCCGTAAAAGAGGATATCTTGAGACTATGCGGGTATGGGACCGTATAGTCGACTTTGAGGGGCCATTTAGAGACTATGTAGGTATGTGACTGCATAAGTTGAAGAGGGCTTAAAGAATTGATTAGTGCTACTCATACCACCAAGGTGCATCTTCTTTTCTGGTGCACATTCTGAAAGAACTCTAAGGTTAAGCGTGTTTGGCCTCGGGAAATTTCAGGATGGGTGACCCCCTGGGAAGTTTCTCAGGGTGCGGGTGAGTGAGGACAAAGCGCGCTATGAAAGACATGTGGTGGTTTGTGGGGACAGTCCATCAAATCTAGAAGCGGGTCGTTACATCTGCAGCTACAGATAATGCATAACGTAATGCCAACGCTTCGAAAAGAATAACCTTACCCTAAACATGTGTCCAATAGGAGCCTGCCATAACCATACCACCATGCACGTCTCTGATAATGAACCCCTGGCCAACTGTCTTATCGCCGGTCACTGTTGCATCGAAGTTCAGTTTATGTGCTCCTGCAGGTGGCGAAGACCAAGTAAATGGGCTTGGTGGAGCTGTCGTTGTACGCTGCTCCACGGCTTGGGCTGTCGCAACAAATTCTACACCCTGATATTATGCTACACTAAGGATCTGGCGAGGCTCAATCGGCTTGGCTTCGAAGATGAATCGATTGCGAGCCAACCACATCTTATATAGCAGATACGAGATAAGTTGATTTCCTTCACGAGGGAGCTTCCCAAATAGTCCAGACTGAGTTCGGAACGAATGATCCTCCCGTGGAAATACAAACGGGCTTCGACCATGAACTTCATGAAACATTGGATAGGCAAAGAAAAGTGTTCTTTAAATTCGTCCGTCTCCCCCTCACATGACGCAAAAGGCTTTTGTTGCCATCTTCCTACGAACCAAATTTAGCTGGGTGGGTAAGGCTTGGCACATGCTCGCCGTAAGAAAGGACGGACTTTTGGGATAATAGGCACGTTCCAAATCATTAACCATGCCTTCGTGGGCTTACTTGCACTTGGTAAGTGATGACCAAGTTCTAAAAGTGTCTCCACAACCAAGTGATAAGCCGTTTTGACTGTAAATTTACCATTTTCCGTTAATTTCCAAAAAAAATTATCACTAAGCCACCGCAAGCTGAGCGGTGTAGCCAAAATACAATCCGTGTCCACTGAGTCGAACATATGCTTGATTAAATCCACATTCCAAGTATACGAGTATCTGTTCACAAAGAGAGAGACATCAATATTGTCAGGAATTGGGTTAGCACTACCACTGGTCAGGCTAGGAATTTCAAGTCCTATCCAATTATTGGCTTTCGTATTTATGCACGTCCTATATTCCAACTCACCATGCCATCCCGATCTTAACTATGTTACTCGCTTGCATAATGCTTCGCCATGTGTAGCTTGGGTTGTGACCTACCTGCGCTATGACATGAGAAGTGTTAGGGTAATATTTGGCTTTCAACAGCCGTGCCATAAGGGAATTTGGCTAAGTGAGAATTCACCAATATTATCTCGAAACCATTGCTAAATAAAAGAAGATCTCACAAAAACCCAATCTCCTTGCGCGCTTAGCTCGTGCCATTTTGTCCCAACTAACCCAATGGTGTTTGCGCTCACTCGGAAGAGCCCCAGCAGAGTCGGGCCATAGCTTTCTCAATATCTTTGCAAACACTAACCGGGAACATAAAGTAGCTCATTGCATATGTGGGGATTGTCTGCAAAACAATTTTGATTAGAATTTCATGCCCTGCCTGTGTGAGAGATTTCTCCTCCCATGATTTCATCCGACTGATCACCCTATCAATGACGCTCCGGAAAATGTACTTCTTTGATCTTTCAGTGACCATTGGAAGTCCTGAGCACTTGTGAAAGTGTTCAGCTTCCTCGAACCCTAACATCTTTGCAGAACACGTTTTATCCTCTGCACTTATATTCCCGCTCGTGACCGCCTCCAATTTTTCCAAGTTGATCCCTTGACCTGAGGCATTTTGATAATGTCACAGCCTGAATTTTGTAGCTTTAAATAAAAGACAATTTCTTTGAAGGGATGTGAGCTGCATTAAATCTTTTGAACTTGCAAAACATTTTGGAACGATTGAAAGACATATTTGAAAGGAAAAAAAAACATATCTTTTAAAAATAACCAATTTGAAACATTTAAAATAGAATATTGGCGGAAGCGTAATTTGAATAAAATTACATAAGTTGACTTAAAACTTTTTATATTAGAACATCAATAGAAATCCTATTTTTACACCATTAAAACTTTGACTCGAATAGATAAGAAAACTTTTGAGAACCTTTTGACAATAACATTCACTGCCTCCTCGTACCACGACCCAGCTCCAATAACCTGTAGAAACTGAAATGTTGGATCGCGTGAGCAAACCACAAGCTCAGTGGGGACATGTTTGTCAATCTTAAGTACAAATCATGCAATAATTAATGAATGCATACAACACACTGTAAAATAGTTGTTAGCATAACACATCACATAGCATAGCATAGCATAACCCTGTAGCCTGTTGAACATAGCATAGCATAGCACATAACATAGCGTAGCATAGCATATAATGTAATTAACCTGTTGCCTATTGACTAGCATAGCAAAGCACAAAGCGTAGCATAGCATAGTATATAGCCTATTGCCTATGGAATGTTGCGCTTAGACATTAAAAATACAATCATGGCATTTAAAATAGACAAACATAGCCCATAGAGTAGAAATAATCCCCACCTTGAAAATAACCTTGTATGTAGATGCATGCTCCTATTGTCCATAGTCTTTTCGTAGTCTCATTCTTCCTTCCACTTAGACACACATGAACCTATTTTATCAATATATATATATATATATATATATATATATATATATATATGGGATTTTGAAATTGGGGGAAAATTATAAATTTAGGGCTTGATAGAGACTTTAGGAAATTTTGAAAGAAATTGAGAATTTGTAGGAATGAATTTGTTGCATAGTAATGAATAAATAATTTTTTTTTTTATTTTATAAACGACAAGAGATAACAATTTGAAAATTAACCAGTAGATAATATACGCATGTGAAACAATCATATTAAAATTTAGGAATTTTTCAAGAAATATAACTATAGATTCTGAATTTTTGAATTTGGATTTGTTGAAACTGAGAATTCTGCCCAGCAATAGTAAAACCTTTATAAATAAAAAAATAATGGTTGGATACCTTTGAAATTTAACAAAATGATAGAAAACATATATATGGACAATATATCCAAATTTTTTTTTTTTTTAAGAAGTATAAATACATAAATCGAATTTTGTAAATCGGAATAGAATGATTTTCAGATTCTGCCACGAGGTGGTGTAAAAATCATATAAAATAAACTGTACCTTAAATGGACTTGATTTATATAACGTTTTAGGCATAACAATAGACGACATAGTAAAATTTCATAATTTTTGGAACTTTTTAGACAGAAGAACGAAATTTAAAACGAAATATATGTCTATTCGGAGGAAGAGCGGTTGAAGATGAAAGTAGCACAATAAAAGTCTCTAAAATAGTGTGGACAAAAAAATTGAGTGAAAATCAGATTATTTGACCATGATTTTGATTTATGAGGTAATCCCATATATATAGATTATATTCCTAGGGTATAGGACTCCTAATTGGACTAGAAAATTATTTTCTTGGTCCCTAAGTAAAATCATGGGCCTGGGCTTGATTCTAGAATATGGTCTCCAAAAATAATTACATCCTAAAATAATTACATCCTAAAATAATATGGAACTCAATATAAAAATAAAAATATTTTATGGGTGTTATAGATAAAGCCTCAGGATACTACGAATCTGGTCACATTCCTCTCTGCATGCCCTGAAAAAAATGGTGTCGTCTGCAAAAAAGAGATGTGAGATAGTCAGTGCATTTCTTGCAATCTGCTCCCCATGGATTCGGTTCTCATGTTCTGTCTTACGAATAAAGGTTGTGAAGCCTTTTGCACAACACAAAAACAAGTAAGGTAAGAGGGGGTCACCCTGTCCCAGTCCTCTTCCGAGGAAAAAAGGCTCAGTTTGGTTCTCATTAACTAAACCAGAATAAGAAACCGACAAAACGAATCTCATAACCGAATCAACCCAAGAAAAAAAATCCCATTTTTAACAAGATAGCCTGGAGAAAACTCAATTCTACCCTATCGTAGGCTTTGCTCATATCCACTTTCAGTGACATAAACTTTTTACCCTTCTTTTTGTTATGCTTATAAAAAGCTCGAAGGCGACAAAGGCATTATCAGTGATGAGCCGATTAGGGATAAAAGCACTCTGAGTAAAAAAAAATCACATCAAGAGGGGTCAGTTTAAGTCTATTGGCAATAACTTTTGTAATTGTCCGAAAAATCACATTACACAAACTGATTGGGCGAAAATCTTTTGGGGTTTCCGGGGAATGAATCTTAGGGATTAAGACATTAAACATGTGATTAAGAAAGCCCTAATTCAAGCCAAGATTAAGGATATCAAGACACAGAGAAGTAACATTAGAACCTATAACATGCCAAAATTTTTGACAAAATAATAGAGGCATACCGCCAGGCTCAGGGGCCTTAATGGGTGCATCTGTTCAATGTTCGTTGTGCCTCCAATCTAGTGTAAGGTCTGAGTAGTGTCTGTCTCATGCGTGGACTAACCCTGGAGGCAATTGCATCAAGAACTGAGCTCACATATGTTACACCTTCTGACTTAAATAAGGTCATGAAGTACTCTCTCATAATATTTTCTATCTGCACCTCATCCTCAACCCAAATACCAATGTCAAATTTAAGATGCAAAACTATGTTACACGACTTACATTTAGAGGTTATTCAGTGAAAGAAACTTGTATTTCTATCCCCCTATTTAAGCCACAGCACATAAGAACGCTGACCTCAAATGATTTCTTCCCTGCCTTCCAACCTATCAATATCGTCCTCAATCTTTTTCTAGTAGCCACTATACTCTCAGATTGTTATCGTTGCTGTAACTCGGAGAGTTGATCTCGCAACTTTATAAGTCCCCGGCGGACATTACCGAAGACGCATACTTCCCAGCTTTTGAAGAGCAGATGAAGCAGCTGAATCTTGCATGAATAACTCCCATCAGCAGCTTCTCATTCGTTTTCAACTAGAGGTTTACACTCCTCATGAGTCAGCTAAGCTTGCTCAAATTTGAAGATTTTCACATGTTTCATACGATTCTGCCCCCTGAAGATCTATCAAAGGCATGGAGTTCGGCCAAAATCGGTGCACAAACGGAACGAACTCTTGCCAAGTGCCTAACACGAAAGTAAGGGAACTTCTGTTTCCAACCTTGGTTTGCTACGAACCGGTCCAAACAACATTGGAATTATCGACCCATGTTGCTTATGAGACCATGTAAACTCATAACCGTAGAAACCTAAATTTTGCATAAGAGAGATAGGTCGCCAATTGCCCCATTTTTTTCCAATGACCATAGTATCTCCTTAAAGTCACCGAAAGTAAGCCACACAGTTAGGGTATCCGGTGCAATCACGTGCATTAAGTCCCAAGTCTTGAATCTGAGGTATTATTCCGACCACCCTTAAATACCCGAGAGGTGCCACTCAAAATTCTTCCCATCCTTCTGAACCTCTGCTAATATATGATGAGGTAAAAACGTAGAAATATGTACATCAAAAGGTCCCTTCCGCAGAAGGCATAAACCATCGCGGCGAGAATGTCGATCCCCTTCACATGCAACTGGAAAACATCCTGAAAAGTGTAACTGGAGGAAGTTTAATCGTTGCATTTGGCGTATAGTAAATTTGGTCTCCATGAGAAAGACTACATTGGGATCCTCCTCACGCAGAAGCTTCTCTAATTCGTGAATTGTCACCCAGTTTCCAAGTCCGCGACGATTCTAGGATAGGATACTCATTGATCTCGGTGGGGCTGGCAACCAGCCTTCGTCGTTATATCAAAATCAGTGTAATACCCGCGCCGGTATATCATTCTTGCATTTCATGCATTCAATTATTTCCACGCCCTATTTGCATTTTTATATATATTGCAATTTATATTTTATTTTCCATATACATCACGATTGAATTTTAGAATGTTTACTTTGGTAGTCGAGAATTCCTTAGTCTAAGATATTGGGAGAAGCTAAATAACATAAGACTACGTTAGATAAGTTTAAAATATGAAACCCACTAGGTAGTACGTGTGAGTGTTAGATGTGTAAAGGGTGTCATTGTCGGAATAATAACAACAACAACAACAACAACAACACCAACACCAACAACAACAACAACAACAACAACAACAACACCAACAACAACAAGAACAATAAGAACAATAATAATAATAATAATAATAATAATAATAATAATAATAATAATAATAATAATAATAATAATAATAATAATAATAATAATAATAATAATAATAATAATAATAATAATAATAATAATAATAATAATAAAAGGAAACTAACCTGATTAAGGAAAGGAAGGGTGAGGCGGTGGTTCTCCACTATATATATAGCATCTCAATCAACAAATAAGTAAAAGCTCACAAATAATCACATAAAAAGAAAAAAAGAAACAGGGACGAGGAGGCAAGATAAAAAGGAAAAAAAAAAATAGGTACCAAATTTCTTCTAGTTTTCAATATTGAAATCATTGAAAGTATATGCCTTAATATATATTACTGCAGAAATCATAGTTATGATTGGAAAATAAATAATTACCTAGCTTCAACAAGTCAACCACTGAGTAGAATTGATACAGCTACTTTACTTGAGCATTAGAAAGCATAAAATAAATTTCTATCATTTTTCTTGTTCTTCTTTCATTTCGGCATGTGATATGCCAAATATTATTATTGATATTACTTAGTTTGTTGCTTTCAGGTAATAAATACCTACACACTGTTCGCTTGAATGATTAAATAATAGTTAAAATGAGATTAAACTTGTTTGGAATGTCTTTCGGCTTACTTTTGTTAGATTATAATTTGAGTACAACTTTGGATAGGGTCACAGGATAAACTTAACAAGGTGATTTAGGATTGTGAGATGTCGTTCCTGCATTGTTAAATTACCACATGGTGTGCAAATAATGAATTTCAGATTATTGCTATCGGCGAAGAGGTAAGTAGAAATCTATATACAACTACAATGCTTGAACATAGTATTTGTACTTATTATTTACGTTAATTGATTATAACATGTGCAATTGCATACCTCTGTATAAGGTGTTTATTCCATTATTAGTAAAATAGTGAGCATATCAATCATTAGCATTAGCATTTGCATGGATTTGCATGTGTACATGAAAGAAGTCAAAATAGCATAATTTCATAAATTAAAAATATTTTGGGGTTGGTCACCACTGACACATTGAGAGTTATATATTATATATGGTGTCTCTCAGGATGCTTCCAGTGACAGGCGTGCACGTGGAAGAGGTTCCCACTTCAGCACCTTTATGATGATGGGTACGGGAAGAGGTAGACTTTCCGGTGGACTGCGAGGGTAGGCAGGAGGCGGACCCCTGGTAGTCTCAGAATGATAGCCACTTGGTCGTACCAACCATCAATAATGTCTCGGGTGGACTATAAGGGGGAGGAGGAGGGACCCTTGGTAGTCACGAGTATGGCCAATGAGTGATATTTTGAGGAGGATTGTGCTAGTGACGGGAGCCAATTCCCACCAAATATGATTTCTTTTGAAAAAGAGTTGAAAGAAATGGTTTTATAGCATGCACCTCACCAATGCATCTCAAACACGGTTTATAGTCAGTTGTATTTGTACACTACTCATGCATGATTTCTGCTTACTGAGCTTTAGCTCACGTAGTTCTTGCATTGTAGGTGAGTTTGACTACGCATGAGTTCGTGGATTGGTCTGGCATGCTGTTGAAGCTTCTGCAAGCTTTGGTGCCCCGTGTATATGAATGACGATCTGTGGGGCTAAACAATGGACTCATTATGCTATTGCTAGTGTTATAATAATCTTTTTGGACATGTTTAAGTCAAGAAACTTTAATATGTATATTTCTGTAAATATGGTGTTGAATGGAGTGTGTCACTTTTGTACTCAGGCTGGTTCTATGTAAATATATGTAGGTGAGATTTTGGTATTGAAGGAGTATTTTAAATTGTTAATTTTGGGGAAAAAAAAAATACAAGTTTTGTAAGGCTAAGAATTAGGGCCCGTTTACTTTGGATTGTGAATAATAAGGTGTATAAGATTATGGTGTATTAGAATGAGGGATTGGAAGAATATGGTGTTAGTGAAAACAACTCAGGAACACACAACACAAAGAATCTGGAAATTACACAAAGAATACACTTCGAATTCACACAAGCAGTTCGGCCAGAGTTGTGGCCGAATTGAACTTACGCAGAACAGGAAATAGAAATGGATCAAACACAGATTTAACGTGGTTCGTTCAAGATGAACTACATCCACGGAGGCAAGACACACCTCAATCCACTAAGAACTTCAATCAATTACAGAGAATTAGCTCAAGAAATGAAATGCCCAATTCTGAATGCAAATTAGGGCACGAACACTCAATCTCTAAATACTCTCTCTAATCTAAAGAACAAGGAAATTATGCGACGTAGTGATCTTCTCCTCAATGAGAGCTTTACAATGATATATGGATTGAAGCTCGAATGCAACTGAACAGGAAGTTATAACTGCATGAAGCTAAGCTGAGCTACCGGACAAATGTGACGGTTTTCTTCGTCACTAATCTGCAACTGCTTCGTCACAAATGACGGTTATCCCAAACTAACTCGAACCCGGTTTGTTCTGACCAGTTTGTCTTCTTGATGCTAAAACCCGGTTTAAACCACCGGTTCTTCACTCCCTGACTCCGGTTCCACATTCCCAACACACCATATTACAAAGTATAGGCTCACTTGATGAAATTGAACATCACCTCACAAATCTCCACCTCAATGAATCATGTGTGCCTCTTCCTGCCTCACCACTGCCTTGTCTTGTTAATGCTCTTCATGACATTGCTCAAGCTGCAGCAGGCTCGAGCAATGCGCTACTTTATTCCCAGGTACACCCTTAGTAAGAAAATCAGCAGGGTTATGCAATGTGTGTACCTTCTTCACTTCCACAGAACCAGAATCAATGATATCTCTAGCAAAATGCAACCTAACATCAATGTGCTTTGACCTTTCATGAAATGCTTGGTGTTTCACAAGGTGTAGAGCACTCTGATTATCACAGTAAATCGCCACACACTTTTGCTTGATGTCCAAATCTCTCAAAATCCCTTTAAGCCAGATTGCTTCTTTGATAGCTTCAGTGAGAGAGATATATTCTGCTTCTGTTGTTGAAAGTGCTACAACTGATTGTTGTACACTTCTCCAGCTGATGGCTGTTCCAAATAAGGTGAACACAAATCCAGAAATAGATTTCCTAGTGTCTATGTTTGCTGCAAAATCAGAATCAGCAAACCCCTCCAATGCAACAGTGCTTCCATTCACTTTCTTCTCAAACTTCAGTGACAAGTTCACTGAACCCTTCAAATACCTCATCACATGTTTCAAAGCTTCCCAATGCTCAACACCTGGGTTTAACATGAACCTGCTTACTAAAGAAACAGCATAGGCCAAGTCAGGCCTACTACAAATCATTCCATACACGAGACTTCCAACTCCACTTGCATAAGGAATATTGCTCATATGTATGATCTCCTCTTCAGTCTTTGGGCATTGTTCTTTGGTGAGTTTCTTCTGTAGATTAACTGGAGTGGAGAGAGGTTTGGATTCATGCATGTGGAACCTCTCCAAAACCTTCTGTAGATATTGCCTTTGAGATAACCAAAGAACTCCAGCTTCTCTGTTCCTCAGAATATCCATGCCCAAAATCTTCTTGGCATCTCCCAGATCTTTCATGTCAAATTCAGTGTTAAGTCTGTCCTTCAACCATTGTACACTCTTCTTGTTCTTGCTGGCAATCAGCATATCATCCACATACAAAAGCAGGAAGACTTTATCTTGCTTTGATCACTTGTTGAAGTAAACACAACTATCATAAAGACTTCTTACAAAGCCAACACTGATCATGAAGTCATTGAACCTCTTATTCCACTGTCTTGGACTTTGTTTGAGTCCATACAGTGACTTCTTCAGCAAACACACTTTGTCTTCTTGTTCAGGAACAACAAAGCCTTCTGGCTGTTTCATATATATATTCTCAATGAGTTCTCCATGTAAGAATGCTGTCTTTACATCTAGTTGTTGTAATTCCATGTCCTCTTGAGTAACCTTTGCTAAAAGCAACCTGATTGAGCAGTGCTTTACTACTGGAGAGAAAACTTCATTAAAATCAATCCCTTCCCTTTTGTAAAGCCCCTAGCCACCAATCTTGCTTTAAATCTCACTTGTTTGGATCCTGCAGTCTCTAACTTCTTCTTGTATATCCATTTAGAACTCACAAGTTTCTGACCTTTTGGTTTATCCACCAATGTCCAGGTCTCATTCTTTTCCAGGGATTCCATCTCTTCAATCATTGCCTGAATCCAGTGTTCACCTTCTTCACAATCTAGTGCTTCTTTAAAACTACTAGGCTCTTGTGATTCCAGGTCTTCAGCAACACTCAAGGCATAGTAAACACTCCCTGCTTGACCATAGAAGTCAGGTCTATTGATTGTTCTTCTAGGCCTGTCCCTTCCAATGCTATATTCTCTAACATTTTGTGAAGGTCCAGCTTGTTCTTCTTCTTCAGATGATGAATCACTATCTTGTAGATTCTCTTGTGGTTGAGATGTGTGATTATCTTCAGCAGGATGCTCCACCTGAATTGATATCTCTTCTGTCTTTTTAGCACCATCAAATTCTTCCTTAGAGCCTGTTGAAGTATAAGCCATCACATTCTCATTAAACTTTACATCTCTACTTGTGATTATCTTCTGATTTCCCTTCTCTAGACACCACAATCTGTAGCACTTTATTCCATCTGGATATCCAAGAAATACACATCTTAGAGCTCTTGCATCTAACTTGTCTTGCTTGACATGGACAAAAGCAAGACAACCAAACACCCTTAAACCTTCATAACTTGGTTTCTGTCCACTCCACACCTCTTCAGGTGTTTTGAACCCAATCACTGATGAGGGTGACCTGTTAATGAGATAACATGCTGTAGCAATGGTTTCACCCCAAAATACCTTTGGCAACCCAGCATCCAACAGCATACACCTTACTCTTTCAAGAAGAGTCCTATTAAGCCTCTCAGCAACCCCATTCTGTTGAGGATTCATTGGGACAGTCCTATGTCTCTTGATTCCTCTTTCTTCACAGAAGTTTGTGAACTCAGTAGAGAGGTATTCCAATCCATTATCAGTCCTAAGGTGCTTCAGCTTCTTCCCTTTGACATTTTCCAGTTGAATCAACCATGTTTTGAACTTATAAAAAGCATCACTCTTATTCTTCATCAACATGATCCACTCCTTTCTACTGTAATCATCAATCAAAGACATGAAATACCTCGCTCCACCATGAGTCTCTGTCCTTGCAGGACCCCATATGTCAGAGTGGACATAATCTAATGGTTCTTGAGTTGTGTGAACACCCTTTCCATAGGGCAGCTTCTTGGACTTGCCCAAAGCACACTGATCACAGAACTCCAGGTTTTGATTTCCCATGTTTCCAATTACTCCACTTCTTGACAGTTCCTTCAACCCTTTCTCTCCTATGTGTCCAAGCCTCTTATGCCATTTAACAAGCTCAGAACTGCTCAAGACCATATCAACACTCCCAACAACAGGTGAACCAATCAAGATAAACAACCCATTATGCTGTCTACCTTTAATCATCACTTTACCATGTTTAGTGATATGCAGGAAGCCATCCACTGAGCTAAACTGACAACCACTGGTTACCAAAGAACCAAGAGATAGAAGATTTCTTTTAAGGCCAGGAACATATCTCACATTAGAGATGATTCTGACCACACCATCAAACATTCTTATGCTCACTGATCCAATTCCTTTGACCTTGCATGATTGGTCATTACCCAGGAGAACATTTCCACCATCTTCTCTCTTCAGTTCATCAAACCATGACTGGTGTGGACACATATGAAAGGAGCAGCCTGTGTCCAAGACCCATTCCTTCACCATTCTTGATTCAGTAACATTTAATACCTCTGGAGGATCTTCTTGAAGGTCAATGGCAGCAGCTTCTGCCCCTTGGTTTCCTCCTTTCTTGTTTCTTTTAGGACAATCCTTCTTCAAGTGACCAGGCTGCTTGCACTTGAAGCATTTCCTTTTCTCAACCCATTCACTTCCCTTCTTTGGATTAGAATCTCCTGCTTTGGAGTCCTTAGAATTCTGTCCCTTCTTCCCTTGCCAAGGTTTCTTGAATTTAACATTCAAACCTTCTCCAGATTGCACCATGCCTTTATCATCTTGAGTCTGGAAGCATTTGGACCTCAGAGCCTTCATTATCCCATCATAAGATAGCTGCTCATCTCTCCCATACATCAAGGCATCCTTAAAGCTTTCCATGGATTTTGGAAGAATGTTTAACACCATCAATGCTTTATCATCCTCCTCCATTTTCACATCCAGGTCTTCCAATTCCTCAACCATCTTAATAAACTCATCAAGTTGGTCAGAAATTACCTTATCTTCAGTGATCTTGAAGGCCAACATCTTCTGCTTTAAGAACAGCTTGTTGGATACTGACTTAGATTGATATAACTCCTCCAACCTCTTCCATGCTTCTAAGGAACTCTTGCATCTTGAGACCTCTCTTAGCGGTTTATCACCCAAACACAGAAAGATAAGACTGAGGGCTTTCTTATCCACTGATACAAACTTGGGTTTCTCACTTTCTTCCCACGAATCAAGAGGTATCAAAGCAAGATCAAGGCCATTGTGAACCAAAACTGCATTCATCTTGATCTTCCACAGTGTGAAATCATTTCTCCCTGTAAACTTCTCAAAGTCCATCTTCATACCAGCCATTCCTTCCCTTCTTCAAGCTGTGAGAGTTTATTCCCACAGACGGCGCCACTTGTTAGTGAAAACAACTCAGGAACACACAACACAAAGAATCTGGAAATTACATAAAGAATACATTTCGAATTCACACAAGCAGTTCGGCCAGAGTTGTGGCCGAATTGAACTTACGCAGAACAGGAAATAGAAATGGATCAAACACAGATTTAACGTGGTTCGTTCAAGATGAACTACATCCACGGAGGCAAGGCACACCTCAATCCACTAAGAACTTCAATCAATTACAGAGAATTAGCTCAAGAAATGAAATGCCCAATTCTGAATGCAAATTAGGGCACGAACACTCAATCTCTAAATACTCTCTCTAATCTAAAGAACAAGGAAATTATGCGACGTAGTGATCTTCTCCTCAATGAGAGCTTTACAATGATATATGGATTGAAGCTCGAATGCAACTGAACAGGAAGTTATAACTGCATGAAGCTAAGCTGAGCTACCGGACAAATGTGACGGTTTTCTTCGTCACTAATCTGCAACTGCTTCGTCACAAATGACGGTTATCCCAAACTAACTCGAACCCGGTTTGTTCTGACCAGTTTGTCTTCTTGATGCTAAAACCCGGTTTAAACCACCGGTTCTTCACTCCCTGACTCCGGTTCCACATTCCCAACACACCATATTACAAAGTATAGGCTCACTTGATGAAATTGAACATCACCTCACATATGGATTATCCTATCTAATGTTTACTAGGTGTGATTATGTTCTATTATTTGTAAAGGGAAATTTCTATCTTATATTATTCAATGTTTACTCTAGATGATTAAGTTGAATTGTTTAAATATGATTTTTCCTATCACTAATAATTGGTCCGCCTGCCATTTTGAGCTAAATTTTTTGAAAAAATGCTACGATAAGAGATCAACATTCTCACTTATAAATCATCTATTCATCACAAGAAAAGTTGTTTCTGCAAATTATTTCAAAGAAAGGAAACTTTTCTTCCCAAATAAAACTCGTTCACGGAGAACGGCGGCAGTGGCGGGCGATTTTCCCCAGTTTCAGGGTAGTGGTCTTGTAGAGCGTACGTCTCTTTGCTGGTGCGTGGGGTTTGTAAATGAAGATAGATATTTGTTTAATTCAATAACAAATAATTTAATTATGGGTCCCCTATTAATCAAATACAATCCAGCAAATGGGATAAATAAACCCACCTCTAGAGGTGGGATAGGTAATGGGGGTATTTTGCATTGAAAAATGTGTTATCCCGGATATCCGGGATAAGCCACATTTTAAATACCAACGAAGTAAACATCGGATTGTCCTAAATAATTTGTTCTTATTCAAGTTAATCCTATGAAGTAAACGGGGCCTTAGTATAAAATAAGTTTACAAGGGTGGGTGTGACAATCAGACTATTCGGCAACTCTGTTTCTCTTAACGATTCTCATGTCATGTCCAACACTTTCACGCCATCTTGTGCATGGAGACATCACACCTTTTCTGCAGTGTCTCGAGGGGTGTGATGTCGGTTAATGATAAGGATGTGGGGTTAGTTTGCTTATTTACGAAGCATGGAAGAATGGGGGATGGAATAGGTGGGTTCAATTTGAGTTTTGTTGTGGTGGGGTGATGTGGCGTGTTAGCTGATGATGGACGATTGGGTTGATTGCATGGGGCCGGGGTTTCATGAGGTTGTGAATGGGTAGGGGTAGGTACAACAAAAAGGGAAGGGGGATTGTTGTGCATGGGGAGATGGGGATCCACATGAAGCAGGTTGTGGGCCGTGTAAGATGGTTATGGGTGTGCATGGATTGGTTGACTGACCGAACTAAACCGGAGCTGACGATTCGGTTGGAATCGAAAATTCGATTCGGTTTTTGGTTATTAGTTTTGGCTAGTTTTGGTTTTCCATTCAGTTTCGGTTTTTAAATTTGGTTAACCGATCCAAATCAAAAATCGAATGTAAACTTTTTATTTTATTTTTCTCTTTTTCATATGATAATTTCGTCCTTTTTTCTCTTTTTTTCTTGTTTAATTTTTACATATTATAGTGACTTCACTTTTATAGATTAGCGACTTACTTCTAGATTGTTTACTCTTCTAATTTTATTTCTTTCATTTCTAATTTCATCATTCACATTTAATTTGTTTTATTTCTACTTTGTGGTTTATTTTTTCTCGTTAAACTTCAACTTTTATTTTATCACGAAGTTTAAATCAAAAGCATGTTGTATTTTGGGTTCTGAATTTTTACTTGATACAAAAATAAAACAAAAAAAGTTAACCGAAACCGAATAAAACAAAAAATTTTCAGTTTTAACCGAACCGAATCGTTGTGGTTCGGTTCGATTTTCGGTTCCCTAAGCTGACCAACCGAATTTTCAGTTAACCGAAATTTCGGTTCGGTTCAGCCGAATGCATATCCCTAAAGATGGTCGTAAATTGTTGCTTGCGATATCGGGGGTGAAGGGTTGATTTCTGACCAGCTGTATTGATCAGACTCTCTTGACTGGTGGACATTTGCTGATTCAGGATATCCATTGGCAGTTGCGATACGGGCTGGTTGGTGATTTTGACGTCTTGGAGAGACGTGGCCAAAACGTTGAGTTCATTCGGATTAAAAACCATCTTTCCTGATGTTATTTGTGTAAGAGAATCTGGCTTAACTCTAGACTGGTTGGAACATAATTGTCTACGGCTTTGTTGGGATCCAGAGGGCCATGAGTGCCCATCTGATTTGACTTGAATGTGTTTCTGCAATGATGCTTTCATCCGCACTCCATATGGTAGTTTAGATTCCGGAAGGTTAAGAATAACAGGAGATTGATCGACCACGTCACACTAACGTTTCATGTGGCCCAGTAACCCACAAATATAGCAGAAAGAGAGGATTTTTTCATATTTAAATGGAATCCATGTTGTCTGATTACGGCCAACTTGAACATGGGTACCCTTTTTAGAAACTTTTGGAGGGGACTATAACCTTTATTATGACGCTACGCCCCACCCCTTCCAAGGACTTTCAATCATGCTCAAGAAACTGTCATGCTCTTTTAGCAATCAGCTTTAGGGACTTTCTTGCTCTTGCCGCAATTGAGAGATCATATAGGTGGAGCCACAATGCCACTTCAGTAAACACAATAGTTGACGGTTGCTCCAAAGGACTGAGCTCTTTTATCACCACCAAGTCGTTTTTGAAGGTCTATGGTGTCAACGTGGAAACCTTCTCAATGTCACTCTTTTGATTAACTTGGAAAAAAAATAGGTTCATCTTTATTTCCCGTCCTGTCATACCATGTCTTAGGCTCCATACATTTCACATAGCCTCCAGAAAGCAAAAGCATTAAACGGTTTTCCGAACAAAACTAATGCAATGATATACCGAGATGAGTATACTCCATCCAGCTTGTTTTCAAATATGTTCAAAGTCTCTTCTTCGTCTGTCGTATCATGAATATGATTGGATGAAGTTGTGGCCAATGTGAAGAGCTGCAAAAACAACATAAGCAAGCAGACGCAAAACATAAAACAAGTGCCAAACCCTTAAAACCCAAGCAAAATAACTACGACGATGAACACCAGGCCCATAAATGAACCTCAAACCCTAGGCATAAAAGACCCGCATAGATGTTTTAAACAGAAATGATAATAACCAACGATCAACAATTCGTTCGAGTAAAGCAAATAGCAGGGCAAGTTCGACAGTATAGTAAACACATTGAAGTAAACAAAAATAAACCATAACAACCAAACTGACTATGTAATGCTAAGTATTGAATCAATAAATGCATTAAAGGAACCCGTATACAGTTGTAATGGTATGAAGACGCGTATTGGTAGCAACTGGATCCGTGCAATCCGCAAGATCCAAGTAACGGGGAGAAGAGAGACACCAAGCAAGGAAGGCTAAGAAACCCTAAGCTAGAGGGATGGAACAGAATTATTCGAATTTTATAAGTAACATAATTTTTCGGGTCTTATTGGGTTGACTCGATAATGGCAAAACTCGACAAACCTCAGTTCAACTTAAAAAATATTGTGCGAGGTCGTATCGTGTATCCGATCGTGCTGAAAATTGACATCCTTAATATTATATAACGTTCTAGTTATGGTTGATTTTTTTAACAGATTATGATTAATTTTGATTATAATATTTTGAAATATTCAAATCATGTCAGTAATACTTTTAAAACAACATCAAACACCCCCAAATCAAGTTATTTCCAATTGAATATATGTACACTTTTTTAAGATGTATTTAGAGGAATTATAGAAGTCATGAATGGTTTCTTTTTCCTTATATATTTTGTTACAGGACAAAGAAGAATTTAAATACGGCTAACGTTTCAATTCTTTTAATTATATATGGGTGGCGCTAAACAGTAAAAATCTGATTAACAAGAATTGCATTAATTAATTCAATAATAACAATTAGCCTCTGTTAATTATCTCCTTGACCCTATGCAAATTTGGCTCAAGTATTCTTGCAATGGCGCAAAATTTCTCCTCTCCGTATTGCCTCCCCTAGTTCTCGCTTAATGTACCAAAACTAATAATTATTCACAATTTTTGTCACTAATACTACATTTACTAAAAATAAAAAATTAGGCTCATCATATAACTACCACATATAAAAACGTATGTGTAGTATCCAAACTAAATGTATATGCCAATAATCTAATTAATATAAAAAATTAATTCGGGATACATTAAATCGAACCATAGTAACTCATCACGGGCTATATATTAATAGTAAGTCCAACCTATATGTTCCTTCCATTGTATCAACTGAAGAAGTATAAAAAAGAACAGAGTCGGCCTTTAGGGGGGGCAATGTGGCGCCGCCGCTCAGGGACCCCGCCGGCAAGGGCCTCTGATTTTTTTCTTTTTTCTATTTTCTGTATATTAATCTGTACTTTAGTATATATATTTGACATATGCTAAGCATAATATAAATTAATGTAGCTCAAGTGGCTATTTTTTGAAGCGAAGAGATTAGAGAGGTGAGAGGACTTGAGATCGATAAGTAACAATGAATTTTTACATACTAAATGATATGACGGACCTATTACTTTGAGACCCATTTTTAGTTGATTAAAATTATTTTCAAAACAACAATATTAATATTTTAAGGGGGCCCAAATATTTTTTTTTTGCACCGGACCCTTTGAAAGATTGGACCGTCTCTGAAAAAGAACCCAAATATATATATATATATATTATTATGACTCTCCACAACAACGATAATATTGAGATACTGAATGACGAATTTCCATCGTTTAACGTTGTATTTTGGATGCAAAATCCATGCTGATCAACAATAGTATATGTTTCACACTTTTTACAAAATCTTAGTATTGTTCGATTTTAATTAAACTAGTATATTTTAAATCGTTAATATACTCGATATTGTAAAAAAGCATTGAATGTTAACGTTGTAATTGAAATAGTATTAACTAATGTTATTCTCATTTTATATATTTGATTATTATACCTACAAATTGAACTAATTTGATCAAAGAATTGACAAGTATCCACAAATTGATCCGCTTCGATCCACGAACTAACAAGTATCCACTATTTAACTCAATTCAATAAGAAAACGATACATATTAACTATTTGACTCGATTCAATCCACTGATAGACAAATATCTAGAAATTGACCCAATTCGATCCACAGATAGACAAATACCCACTATTTAACCCGATTCAATCGAGTGATCGACAAATACCCACTATTTGACCCGATTCACTAAATTAAGTCAAATGGTACCCACAAATTAACCCGATTAGATCCACGGATCGACACGTATCCATAAATTAACCCGATTCAATTAATGGATCGATAGATACCCACTATTTGATCCAATTCGGTTGAATCGGGTATTATACACTATTTGACTCTATTCACTAAATTGGCTGAAATAGTACCAAAAAATTAACCCGATTCGAATGAAGAATCGACACATATGCACAAATTGGCTCAGTTTGATACACGGGTCAACAAGTACCCACTATTTGATCCGATTCGATCGAATAATTGACAAGTACCCACTATTTGACATCATTCACTAAATTAGATCAAATAGTACCCACAAATTGACCTGATTCGATCGAAGAATCGACACGTACCATAAATTAATCTGATTCAATCCACATATCAATAAGTATCCACTATATGATTCGATTCGATCGAAAGATTAACAAGTGCCCGCTATTTAACCCAAGAACTAAATTGTGTCAAATAGAACCCACAAATTGACCCGATTCGATCGAAAAATCAACACATACCCACTATTTGACACTATTCGATCCACGGATCAACAAATATCCATACTGATTCGAATGAAGAATTAACACGTACCCACTATTTAACCCGATTCGATCAACGGACAGACAAATACCAACTATTTGGCCTAATTCGAACTAGAGATCGACATTTATCCACTCTTTGGCACTATTCGGTCAACAGGTCGACAAATATTCACTATTTAATTCGATTCAATCTACAGATAGACATATATCCAATATTTGACCTGATTCAATTCATAGATCAAGAAGTATCCACTATTCGACCCGATTCGATTGATGCATCGACAAGTACCCGCTATTTAACTTGATTCTATTCACAGATCGACAAGTCGACACTAATTCACCCTGTTCGATCAATGGTTCTACACGTAGCCACTATTTGATCCGATTCGATCAACAGATCGACAAGTATCCACCATTTGATAAGTATCAACACATGCCCACTATTTAACCCAATTCGATCCACGTATCGATAAAAATCCACCATATGACCCGATTTAATCCACGGATTGTAAGTTATCCACTATTTGATCTGATTCGATCACAGACCCAATATTTGAACAATTGGATCCATGGATCAATACGTACCCACTATTTGACCTGATTGATACACGTTAATTATGCATGTAATTAGGTCGATTTATGATAGTATTTTTATAGGAATTATGTGCATAATTGGTCAAGAATTGGATAAAGTGCTATGAATTGGACCATTTAACGTGTTTGACTTGTTTTAAGGTATTTTTGAGTATTTTCAGGAGTAAAAGTCATGATTTACGACTAAGGGACGAAAGAACAAGTCAAAGGGGTATTTAAACCGGACAAAATTGGCGAAAAAAACCGGTCCAAATCGGCCAAAAACCGGCCTAGACTGGCCCAGACCGGTCAAGAGGACAAACTAGAGCAGATATGACACGACCGTGTCACGAGAGTCACGAGAGTAATCCTTGAGTTCTCCTCCAAAGATGGCTTCCTCCTTGAAGAGGAGGAAGAAGAACCCTAACTTTCTACCTTAAGAAAATCTGAAAATCTATTCTATAGAGAGACAAGAATAGTGGGGAAGGTTTACAAATGGAGGCTTATTACAAACGAGAGTGGGAAGGGGTACTTATAATACCCCAATCCAACAAGTGTGAAAAGATACAAAATCTACAGAAAATACCCCTTTAGTAAGGGTATAAGGGTAAAAATACAAAAGGGAGTGATTGACCCTTTAAAATATTGAGTCAAACCCTTCAATCATGCTCGACTCGGTCTTCTCGTGAATTCTGAGAATTTTCCATTCGGAACTAGCCTTCGACTTATACTACAAACTTGTAGATCTTTGTCTCAACTACGCGTGATATCTTGAATTTCTTGAATCCAATTTCATATGAAGTTGTTATGGTTGAAATACAAAGGAGACATACTAAAAAGGGGCAAAACTGGCCAACTGCCAGACCGGCTGCCGGGTCCGGCGATGCCATTTTTCACCCATCGCATGTCGTCTTCTTCCGTCGCCATTTTGGATCATTTTCTCTCGTCTTCTCAACCCGACTTCTTCTTAACTTTATTTGTGACTCGACGATCTTCGAGTCGGGCTATCGTGGAGTCCAATTCGCGCCCGTTTGGGCCTCAATTTATGGGCCGGAATGGAGAAACACATGCGTTTGACCTCTTCTTCCATTTTTCATCGTCTTGAGGCCTTTCCACCTATTTTCTCGGCTTCACTCCTTCATGACTCTTGTTCTTAACTTGGAAAACTTCAATTTGGGCATAATCTCGTCCTAGTTTGGGCCATTTAGGCCTCATTTTGCAGACTGTAGTGAGGAAATAGTTGCAAATGACCTTCTTGATCTCCCGGATATTCCTAACCTTCAAAACATGAATAAAAAACACCAAAAAATACATCAGATCATATAAAAAAGGATAACCAACCTGAAATGCACTTAAACACAAAATCGCACTTAAACATGATAAATACTCGCAATTCTCATAAAAATATGGACATGAAATATGCGAAAAAAGGAGAATTTTTTACGTTCATGGTAAAGATCTTACTTTACCTCATAGAAATGCTGTGAAAGTATGTGCAGATCTCATGAACCAACAATCACATATCGCACAAAATATTGAGAAGTTCACGTCTCAAGAAATTGTTGAAAGTAGCCTTTGTTTGAAAGCTTCAATTGAGGCAACTAGGTAGCTTTCATTTCAAGGATGCTCTTTTAGAGGTAATGATGAGTCCAAAGCATCAATGAATTGTGGCAACTTTTTAGAACTTTTGAGTTCCATTGGCTCTTTAATGACAACATGACGGAAGGTTTGGATAATGCTCCTGGAGATGCATCATATACATCACCGAAAATACATGCAAAAATATATTTTACAAGTCATGGCAACTTAAGTCAAGAATGTAATTCGGGAAGAAATTGGTGATGCAAAATTTTGTATCATAGTTGATGAAGCTCTATATGAATAAAAACAGAGCAAATGTTGATTGTCTTGAGATCTGTTGACAAAGAAGGTTATGTGCAAGAGCGTTTTTCGTACATGTCGAGGACACTGGTGCATCAAAATTGAAAAAATGTATTATCTCTGTCCTATCTCGTCATATTCTTGATGTTCAGAATATTAGAGGGCAAGGATATGATGGTGCAAACAATATGCATGGAGAATGAAATGGTTTACAAGCCTTGGTTTTAGATGAGTGTCCTTATGCTCACTAGGTTCAATGTTTTGCACATCGTCTGTAACTGGCACTAGTTGCTGCTTCGAAAGAAGTTATATTACACAGGTCTATCAGTATTTTATTAAATTGAACTCTATCATCAATATTGTTGGTGCGTCATGTAAGTGTAGAGACCAATTAAAAGTCGTTCATGCTTCAAATGTTGCTTATATACTAGAGATAAATGAGTTAGAGAGTGGGAAATGACTTAATCAAATTAGTTATCTACAAAGGGCAGGAGATACTCGTTGGAGTTTTCATTTGAAATCTATATCCAATTTAATGATGATGTATTGTGAGACTTGTAAAGTTTTGCTGATTATTGTTGATAATGGGATAACATATGCTCAACGTGGAGATGCAGGTGCTTCTTATGAGGTTTTGACTTCTTTTGAATTTGTTTTCATAATGCATCTTGTGAGAACAAAATTAAAGATTTATAATATACGTTGTCAAGCTCTGCAAGTCCAATCTCAAGATATTTTGAATGTAATGCATCTTGTATGGTCTACTAAGTTGCTCCTTCAGAAATTGAGAGATGATGGATGTGATGAACGAGTTGCAAATGTGAAATGTTTTTGTGAAGCTATCAACATACCTAGGTTGGACTTTAATGCTCAATATGTTCCAAGGAAAGGAAGACTCGTCATCAGCCAAATAAAAAAACAGTTGGGATATCGTTACAAGTTTAACATTTTTAATGAAGCGATAAACTCTCAGTTGAATGAATTGACTAGCAGACTAAGTGATAACACTGTTAAGTTACTCTTGCATCAACATCATGTCCAAGAGAGATGTGCATATTGCTCAAAATTGATGACATTTGCAGGTTGGTAGAAAAGTATTATCCACGTGATTTTGAATGAGACGCTACAACTGAGAATTCAATTTTAACATTTTGATCATGTGCAGAAACTTTCTGTGTTTAGATTGTTGAAGACCATTTCTGATTTGTGCCAATGGATGGTGAAATCTAGAAAATAAAAAACCTACCCTCTTGTCATTAGAGTGGTAACTCTCATTCTTACGCTTCCAGTTTCTACGGGTACCTCGGAGCGTCGTTTTCAACCATGAATATAATGAAGACCTCACTCTGTAATAAGATTGAAGATGAATTTCTTAGTGATTGTTTACTAGTATATATTGAAAGGAAAATTGTGAAGAAACTTAGTCTAGATTCTCTTATAGATGACTTTCGTGTTTAAAGTGTTGTACATGTAAATATTAGCACTTTTTTTTTTTGTTGTCCATCATTGTATATTGTTGCCCCTCCCCCCCCCCCCCCCTCAATGTATAATTCTTGTTCTGCCCCTGCTTATAGACGAACATATTTTATCTACCAACAATCAACATGAAGAAAAACAAAAACGAAAGGTAAGAGATAAGGAGTTGTTGTAAGGAGTTGCAGAAGAGAGAGAATTAAAGGGACGACTCATTAAGAGTGGGAGAGGAGAGAGGAAAGAGAAACCACTTTAATTATTAGGCGCCACATAAAGAAATGATTGGTCCAACCATTAACGGGCTCACATAGGGGCCAAGGGGCCGTCAAAATGTGATATTATAGATGTGCATTTAAGTATATTTTAATACAACTTAATCAAATAAAATAAATAATTTTATTGTTTAATTTGAACTAAATGAATGTATTATTATGTATAAGCAATAGAAATAAAGAGTAGAAAAAATATTGAATAAAGAAATATTAATCTAGATAAATTTTTATTTTTTTGTAATTAAGTTAATTTATTGATTTAATCTAAATAGTTAGTATTTTCTTGTTTTAATTATAGAGTTGACTATTGTTGAAATTCATGGAAATATTTATGGGGCGCACAACGATATTCCCTCTTTTAAATTTTCAAAAATATTATTTTTATGTAATTTATTCAATATTTTAAGTTTAGAGTCTAATATAAGAAAAAATAATTTCTAGCCTACTCAAACATTGTCCCTTATTTGGTAAAATTTACCACATAATATTAGAGCATAGTAAAAAAATTACCTATGAGACGAACTCCTAGATTCTTCTAGAAGTGAATCCCTCGATTAAATTTCTAAATTCATCACTGGGCACAAAAACCTCCCCAATATATTGAGCTGAATATATAAACAAACACAGTAGGACAGACTCACTCCTCAACGAATTAGGTCAAACAATAAGCAAACGCATATCAAGCTACGGGTAATGGAGATTTGTAAATAGGGGTCAAATCTTACCAAAATGGAAGATAGGGATGTTGAGGGACCCAAAGAAAGAGTTGGATTCACGTTGCATTTTTTAACAAACATTTGCCTCTATATTTTTGTCTTTTTAATACATGTAGACTTGCAGATAGAATGATGTGGGGAAAAGAATAATACTTACCTTATACGTTTTCGGATTGCTCTATTAATTTAAAGGCAAAAACTTGTGTGCACCCAACACACAATTGCACTATTGTGCACTCTCCTATTTAATTTGAAATTAAGAATATATATAAGGGCCTTGTTTGGATGAATTTCCAACAATAACATGTGGTGCAGTGGTGAGACACATGCGCGGGGTCCAGGCGTGCGGGACGGGCGGGTTCGAACCCTGATTTTGCTCTGTTTTTACCTCTTTTTATGTTGTTCAATAGTATATGTTATATTGCGCAATAATATATGTTATATCGCGTAATAGTATATGTTATAGTTACATGTACAATTTTTTAATAATATATTCCGTTGTTTAATAGTATATGTTATATTGCGTAATAGTATATGATATATTGTGTAATAGTATATGTAACATTATATTGTGTAATAGTATATGTTGGGTATGTTTACTTAAGGCTGGAGAGTGTTGGGCCAAATCTGGCTGAAGGAGTTAGTGAGTGTGCTTTATCGGGATTTGAACCCTTAAATCTACTGAGTCAAGTCTTAAGTAAACATAACCGTTATGTTACAAGTATACACATTTTTTTTAAATAATATATAATTTTTTTAAACAATATATTACATTGTCTAAAATAATATAAAAAGTGCACATATATAAAAATTTGGAGAAGATGGGATTTGAACCCATGCCCTAACATCTAACAGTTTAAGATTTTACCACCTAAGCTAGTGTATCTTATGTGATAACAAACATGACTTAATATATATATATATATATATATATATATATATATATATTATTCGTTTTACAGAATAAAAAAAAAAAAATTCAAGGTTGCGCGCTGCAGCGAGGCTTGAACGCGAGACCTCAGCGTGCACGCAACAGCGCTACACCACTGCGCCACTATTAGTTTGGTGACATCCAAACACAACCCTTATTATATATGTAATTCCAAGATTAAATTGGGAAATGCACAATAAACTTATTGTGTGGTGGGTGCACCCAAGACCTACTCTAATTTAAATAGGGTAATGTTCAAAATCTACTAAAACTATATAATCATATAAGTTAAATAAGAATGTTGTACTGTTTTCTAATATATAAAAATATATGGCCTAATATATAAAAATATATGGCCTGTTTATTTATGGTTGTGGGTGACTAGAGTACTATAAGCTGTAGAGAATAAAGTGAAATTAGTAAGTTGGAGGTAAATAAATGAGTGTTTATTTATGTTGATTGGAGTTGGTTTATATTATAAAAGGTGATAAATGTGATTTGATGTGTGTAAGAGGTAATCAAGAAATGATTGGTTATTGATTAAAGTTGTATTGAGAATTGAGTTTAATTGATGATGTGTGTAAGAGTTATTTAAAAAATGATTGATTATTGAAAAAATGTATATTGACAATTGAATTTGATTTATGATGTGCATAAGAGGTAGTTAAAGAATGATTAGTTATTGATTAAATTTGTATTGAAAATTGAGTTAATTAATGATGTGTGTAAGAGGGTTGATGATAATGTATTATTCAAAATCCATAAACAAACACATGTTGGATTATGCACAATCCACAACGGATTGGCCCAACCACAAACAAACAGAGTCTATATTAATATGTGACAATAAAAAATTACTCCCTCCGTTCCATGTTAATTGACGTTTTAGAATGAAAGGAAATAATTAAGGATGAAATATCTTGACAGATATACCCTCAGCTAAATGTTTGACCAAATCAAAATATTCCGATAGATTGAAAAATAGAGACATTTTAGGATTCAACCAGAGAGAGAATTGCTAGAATTGGTAAAAAATATGTAAAACGTCAATTAATTGGAAAAAGGAAGAACATCCTAAAACGTCAATTAATATAAAATGGAGGGAGTATAATTTGTATATCTATTTTAACATGCAATATTTTGCATCACCTTATATACCTGAAAAGCAAGTATATCATTTGTCACATCAGCACCACCTTAAAAGTTAAAATACATATACCTCAAAACAAAACTCCTCCCCTACAATATACCCCAAAAGCAGGAATATGTGGGGGGCCCACCTCAATATCCTATTTATCTTTTTTATTTATTAATCTATCAACTAAATTAATTATTTAATTTTCAGATAAATAATAAATAATTAATATTCCGACTATTTTAGTTTTTATATTTAATTATATTTCGGAAAAAAAATCTCAAAAAATTATTATTAATTTTTTTATTCATATAAAACGTAAAAATACAAAACGAAAGCACACACGGTACATTAAAAAAGGCAACAAAGTAAATTTCGAGGGCTAACTTAATATTTTGCTAATTATTGCCGGATCGGGGTCCAAACATGCTCAGTTAAATCTTGCCGAAGCTGGTGATGTTTCTGCTTATCGCGTAGTTGAACACCTCTCCGGATGTAGTCATTGAATGCTCGGGTTGATCCTTGACTTACTTGTGGAGGTGGCGTAGCGTAATTGGGATCGTCGGACCAATCGGCCGCTGCATTTTCTTCATTTTCAATTATCATATTGTGCAATATAATGCAAGCTAACATAATTTTCTTTAAGTTATTCTTGTACCAGAAACGACTTGGACCTTTTATCATTGCCCAACGAGCTTGAAGTACTCCAAATGCACGTTCGACATCCTTTCTAGCAGCCTCTTGCAGTTCTTTGAAATGCTTTCTCTTCGGATCTTGTGGACATGAAAAACTTTTCACAAAAGTAGCCCACTCTGGATAGATTCCATCTGTAAGATAGTATCCTTGATTATATTGCTTGCCATTGATTGTGAAATTAACGGATGGAGCGCGACCTTGCAAAGTATCCGTGAATAAAGTAGACTGGTTGAGCACGATTATGTCGTTGTTAGATCCTGCAACTCCAAAGTAGGCATGCCATATCCACAAATCAACAGATGCTACCGCTTCGAGCATGATAGTTGGGACGCCATGATCACCGCGTGTGAATTGGCCTTTCCAAGCAACTGGACAGTTCTTCCAGGCTCAATGCATACAATCAAGGCTCCCCAACATTCCGGAAAATCTGTGCCTTTCTTCATGCATTTGTAACAACCGTTGACAATCTAGGACATTGGGTTTCCTCAAGTAGTGTACGTCAAATAGTTCAATCACACCGCGACAACAATTAAAGAGACATTCAATGGCGATTGTTTCGACAACACGTAGGTACTCATCGTAATGGTCGGTAGGTCCACCATAAGCCGGTCGACGAATAGCCACCGTGCACTTTTGTAGTGGAAAGAATCTTTTTTTACCAGCTCATCGACCCTCCACCCGAAATAATCATAGTTGGACTCCAATGCATTAACTATCTGCAGGAACAACTCTCTGGACATACGAAAACGTCGGCGAAATACATCACTTTCGTATATCGGATCTTCAGTGAAGTAATCAAGGTAGAGTCTTGCGTGTCCCGCCTCACGATCTCGTCCCACATATGTTCTTCGCTTCCTGACTCCGCCAGCAGAACTCCCAGCACCGCCAAGTAACTCTTGTTTTTTTCGAAGCAACGACTGTATGTCTATCTCAGTCGTGTCATCAACTAAGAATTCAAGAAGAATCTCACTATCACTTTCCCCGGATAACGAGTGAGAAGACGAACACATGTTTGAGAGATGGATATAAACTTAATGAAGAAGTAATAGTGATGTGTAATGGTTTGAGATGAGAGATGCAACAATCCGATTGGAGTCTATTAATAGAAAACGAAAGCACACAACGACTAGTTTTACAACAACTGCTTTTACAACGGCTACTTTCACAACGACTAATTTCACAACGGCTACTTTTATAATGGCTACATTTACAACGACTACTTTTATAACATCTAGTTTAACAATGAAAACACACAACGGCTAGATTAACAACGAAAGCACACAACGACTAGTTTAACAACGAAAGTACAAAATGACTAATTTAACAACGACTAGGCACACAACAGCTAATTTTCAAACCTACAGCCCCCAATTCGTCTTGATTTTATCACACATATAGAGATGGATACAAAGTTGTTCTTTCATCTTCGAGGTATCCTTCATGAGTATTTTATACTCACGGGTGGCAGCAAGTCTCATTAGGCCTTCAAGTTTTTTCTTGTTCTGTTCTTCCAAGACCTGAAGCCTTTGCTCAATCCCATCTCTGTTATCTTCAGAAGACGTGCTTGCTTTTCCTTTACCCTTACCCATTTTCTTTGCCGCTTTCTGGTCCATAGGACGGGTGCGTTCTACCCTAACTTCCTCCCCAGCGCTTGAATCAGTGTTGGAAGATGTTACATACTCTCCAGATGCATAGTTTTTTTTTTTTTGGTCCACGAACATTGTTGTCTGGATCGGCAAATTTCGGACTGTCTTTCAAAATATTCCAAGCACCCATATTCCTAAAATCACCCCTCGTGTTTTACTTTGTATTGGGCCTTCGCCTTCTCTATGATATCCGCATCACTACAACCACTTCCCCAAGCCTTCTTTTCCTAATTGAAACAACAACATAACCATTTCACCTGTTTCTGGAGTGTATAGTAATGTGTTTCAACACATCATGATTCCTAAACAGTGTGTTGCTAGGACGATTCCGATTGTACACCTCACCGATTCAGACCATATTTGTTCCAACTTTTATAAGTTGCCTACCACAGAGTCTGTACTAATATCGAGCTTGCAAGAAGAGTGTTTTCTGCATCAGAGTAAGTTTTCTTTTTTACAGTTGGAACCCTTGGTGGATCATCGGCGATTTCAAAGTTGCCAGAGAGATTTATCCGCTCAAGTCCTATTGGAGAGAATTGAGATGAGAGAGGAGACGAACGTTGCGAAGTTGGAGTTGGGGTGTCTCTGTCTGTATCTGATGACGAAATCCGTATTGAGGAATTAACATATAGGGAATTTGATTTGGATGTCCATAGAATGATGCTCCAGATGAATTGAGCGGATTGAATTGAGTGTTACTACCTTCCGAAAAATTTAGAAAATGGGTTGGATAGTTTTGAGGATGAAAATTAGGATTTTCAGGATGGTAGTTGGTAATCGGTGGACGAAAATTGATATTTAGAGGTGGTGCATTTTCTCCATAATTTGAAGAATTGCACCATTGATTCCATTTTATCCATTTTTTCAGATGAGAATTGTGAAATTTGGCTGGAAGATTGAAATTATAGTAGTAGTAGAGAATGTAGAAAAGGGTGAATTGAGAACATATACTTATAGGAAAAAATTAAATATTTAAAAAAATAACTGAAATTAAAATATAGCCGTTGGAAGATGATAATTAAAAAAAAAAAAAAAGAAGATAAAAGCAAACGACTATTTTGTTCCCTAAAGTATGTGAATAGTATTCAAAAGAATAAAGAAAACAATTTAAAAAGAAAAAAGAAAAAACTCAAAAAAGAAAAATATTGGGAGGGGGGGGGGGGAAGCCACGCGCCCTTGCTGACCCTTTTTTTGTGCGCGTGGTCCGCGCCATCCCCTCATTCGCCACATGCCATTCCCTCACTTCCTCCTCAAATTCCTGGGTAGCATTTTTGCTACCCTGGAATAATTCCCCTACCCCAAATTCTCCTCCCCCCTCCCTGGAAATGACAAAATACCTAACTTTGAGTATTTTCACTTTTTCATGTCATCAAATACTTTCTTAGTGGAGATGCTCTTAGGGCTGTGTATTTTATAACTAATCTAACGCAAAGTTGATGCGACTTTTGTGAAGAACCACCCTAGATTTAGCAGTTAATTTGTCACTTATATGAGACAAGTTATTAAGTTCACATGGTATATTAGTAGATTATGAATTAGTAATTAGTAATATCATTTCATTATTATTTGAAAAAAATCACTTAGGCCCCATTTGGATGGAGGGATTTGATTTGTCAAGGGATTTAAAATGAATAGATTTCAAAATCCTTAGATTTGAAATCCATGGACTTGAAATCCCTTGTTTGGATTTATAGTGGATTTGTGAAAGGATTTTTAAATCCAAAATTTTCAAATTCATTATTTGGCAAAAAACTGATACAATATTTTTAAAATTCAATTTCTTTCTTTAAAGCTTAAACTAACAATTTATATTTTTTATTAAATAAAATAATATTTATCTACATCTAAATTAACCGAACAATTTTTTTTTTCAATTATATATACACACACATATATACATATTATGTATTTTATATCCCAAAAAATTATTGGGAGCATTTTATTGGAGATAAAAGAAAATAAAAATAAAAAAATATTATGAGCATTTTATTGGAGAACGAGAGGAAGAGATAGCAATAGAGAGAAGAGAAGAAGAGAGAGAGAGCGGGGAGGGGAGAGAGAGAGGGGGGGGGGGACGAGAGAGAGAGAGAGAGGGGAGAGAGAGGTTTGAGTGAGGAGGGATTTGTAAATGACTACCTTTGTCAAATGATTTGAAATTCACCCAAATATAGTGTAAAATGGAGAATCTCAAATCTTGGATTTTTAAATGAGTTGATTTACAAATCCATTCATTTAGTATTTTATCCAAACACATGAAGTGGATTTGACAATGGATTGATAAATCCATAGCACAAATCCCTCCATCCAAATGGGGCCTTAGATAAGTGCCAATAACCTTTTAATTTGACGATACGCTCCTAATCTTATAATTATAAGGTTAATAATTCTAAACTCATTTCCTATCCTAATTTTTGGATGTACCCTAAATTTCTTAATATACTAAAGGGAAAAAAACACTTGGATAAGGTCAAATTCCTGACTAACATAAAATCTTCCTAGGCCTCAACAGTAACGGGAAACAACACCGTATATGTACATTGATTACATATTTATGTTACAAGCACAAATCATATCCAATACAAAATTGTGCTATCTCAACAAAAAAACGTACCCAAAGAATTCAACTTTCGTGGGTTATAGTGAAACTAAGGATTATAATTCGGATCGGATAGGTATTAGATTTTATATTTATCAGGAATATAATGAGCTATAATTCGGATCG
This sequence comes from Ajuga chamaepitys, assembly GCA_958295605.1. Classification (NCBI taxonomy): domain Eukaryota; kingdom Viridiplantae; phylum Streptophyta; class Magnoliopsida; order Lamiales; family Lamiaceae; genus Ajuga; species Ajuga chamaepitys. The sequence continues at coordinate 7,476,939 of OY282500.1, read as the reverse complement.
AATACATATTTCATTTCAATTGATTCGAATTATATATTAAAAATGATTAAAACATATTATTGTAATATTTTATGGTAAATTATCGATATTGAATCGTCTAAATTAGAATCGGATTAACTCAAATAGTGCTGGATTAATTTTGAATTTCTCGAATGAGATGGGATCAAATTGTGTTCATCATGTCGGTGAAGCCCCTGAAATCTCCATATTTACGTGGTTCACCCCCAATTTTCACCATTTCTTTTCAGTTTTCACCCTGGCGAGGTAAAATTCACGAAACTCAATTTCTCCTCCAATTCTCTCTCTCCTTGTTTCTCCTTCCATAATTTTATCTGGGCAGAAGACAGCGTCACTTCGAAAACTCACCACAAACTCCAAAACCCGTTCCAGCATTTTCCTTGTTTAGTATTAATTATTGTTTTGACGACAATATCTGATTATGCCCTTTTCACCTTTTACAGTTTCTTGGCGTTCAGTATCGTTATTGTTATCAAATTTGTTTCTTTGCTAAACCCCCCAGCTTATTGTCCCTTTGTTTCTAACACCAATTTTTCGGTGTACTTCAATGCAAGCCCTTGATTTCCTACGTAACCCTTCCGTGGACCCTCCTGCAAACGATACCTCCCCCATGCCGGAAAACTCCTCTCCGATCCACGACTCGTCCGCCAACCCCGACGACAGAAAAACCCATGTGGAAAGTAACGCCGAGAATGAGAATGGTAAGGTGGACAGCGTTAGGAATGCTAGTGTGGTAAAAAATAGTGATAGTTGTAGCGTAGTTTTTAGAAGGGACAGGCCGCCCAGGGCGTGCACGCAACGAGCTGCGGCGAGGCTGCAGGCTGCGGCCGAGGCGGAGGCAGAGAGGAAAAAGAAGAGAGCTAACAAGAGGGAAACAATGGCGTTGAGGGTGTTGAAGGAGGAGTCTGAGGAGGAGGAGGAAGAGGAAGAGGAAGAGGAGGAGGATGGCTCATTGCAATGTAGGAAGATGGTGACTCCTTTGGTTGGAGATATGGAGCCCTCACAGTTGCCGAGGTTGAATATACGGTCCATGTGGCAGCTGGCTTCAATTCTCAATTTCTTGAATGTACGAGGTTTTCGGAGAATGATAAAGACTTGAACTTCATGTTAAGTTTTAATATTGTGGAGTTAAATTGTATGTTTTCTGTTGTGTTTTGAGGTATAGGTGTTCAGGCATTTGCTGAATATTAAAGTTGAGTTCTCAGCTGAGGAGTTTGAGACGGCATTGCTTACTCCGAATAATACTTTGGGTGATGTACATATGCCTTTGTTGAAGGTTCGTGCTTTGTTTATGTGGTTTTAGTGGAAAGTGGATTCTTTGAATCACCTTAGAGTGATAGTTTATGTTGATACAGTTGTTTCTTCAAAAGTTTATGTAAGCCTTTTGATAGAACTTTTTGTGCTATGGGGCCCTTGACATGATATTGTTATATTATATTCTACATTGGTTGTATTTCTGAAACCCAGCTATTTTTGTTGGGGTTCATTCTGTTTCCATAGCATGCTTGAATGCAAAGTAACTTTCGGATTCAACTTGGTTAAAATTTTGTGTTATTAATTGTGAAAATATTTGTTTTGATGTATTTATTCATGAATAGCTGGTTCTAAAAGAGTGTCAAATTATCCAAGTACTGATGTTGCTGTGTTAATTAACTATCAACATATGAAACTTGATTTATGGTTTTGAGTTGATGTTTTGACGTGTAGAACTGGGAAATTTTTTAGTCGGTTGGTTGTAAGCACATGAGTTTTATTTTTTTTCTTTTATCTGGATGTCTTAAGTTTTGACTACTGATGCAATTCCTGTGATTGGTATTAAGCTTTTTGTCAGCTTTTCATGGTTCATGAAGATGGTAGTGTAGGTTGCTTCGGTCATGAGGAATTTCATTAAGGAGTCACAGTTTTGATTCCCCATACTGTCTGCTGACAGTTCTTTATTGCAACCATGTTCATTCATTATAGCATAAACTTATCTGTTAGAGTTGCTGAAGATTTATTTTGTTACACCTCATTGACACGACAACCGGTTTTTCTCTTGTGTTTATCTCCTTTACTTTTTGTGTAGGCAATTCCTCCTGTTACTAGAATAGCACTAGGGCATGGTACTTGGGTGACCGTTTTGTGCAGAAAATTGAGAGACTGGTGGCGTTGGGTAATCTAATCGTTCGTCTTTGAATAGCTTTATGAGGAATTCCTTCGATGGGGTCTATCTTTGCTATTGGGCTCTTGGGTTTACGTGGTTTGGTGAATTGCAGGTTGCGGAAGGGGACCTGCCTATAGTTGCAGCACAGGGGTGAGCAGAAATTTACTTTCGAAATTTTTTATACTTATAACTTTATAAGGGAGACACAATTTGTGCATGAGTTTGAGTTTGGTCTTATTGTTCAGGGCTGAAGTTGAAGCATATAATGCACTTGATCCAGGGGTCAGAGTGGTGATCCTGAAGGCATTATGTGATATTCGTCTTGAGGTACAATATTTTTTAAGTGTATTCTTCTCTAATATTGTGATACTTGCTTTAAGGTTTAAGCTTGATACTACTTGGTCTTGTTCTCATACTCAAAGTAACTTAGTTATAGGTTCATTTCTTGAATTATCAGTGTTACAGCCTGACTGTTATTTCAGAATTTGTTCTTCAGAAGTTGTTCTGTCCTGGATTTCATTTAAAATAAATATTTAATTTTTTTGAGGATTTTCGTGATTGATTGACACTCATCTTCCAATATCTTCTTCCAAGTCAAAGTTCTTGTCACTCTGGCAATTAAGTATCACTCTACTGCATGTTAACATGACGGAAACGGTTCTCTGAAAGGTTCGACTTTCAGAATTTAGAATTTATGTAGAACACATGGTGAATAAAAACTTCCCGAGCTGAGTGATAAATTTGTCAACAGAAGTGGTGAAACCCCAGTCTTTTGGTAAGAGACCCTTTATTTTTACCCAAAACCTTAGACCTTTTGGAACATAGTCTATGGCCATAATATCAGGATGATCCGTCTCTATGAAGCAGTAAATCACAAGTGTGAAAGGAATTTTTATTGGCAAATTTGCAATATGACTTATTCTTAATTTTCACGATCTAATTAGGAGCGCGATTCAATAGTTAATCATTTTTGTTATGCCTAGATACATTTACTCTTTAAAGTTTAAATACAGCATTTGTCTTTCCTTAGATACCAATACACTTGTACACGTTGATCAATAGTTAGTTGTGTTATTATGTCAAGATACCATTCTGCTTTAAGCAAAGTCTTGGATATTGAAAGCTCGTTAATTCACTAGACAACCATTCTTTCTCTTTTTTGTGCTCTCCATTTTTATAGTGTTTTGGTTCTTACTTAGTTTGCTTCAATGCTATGCCAATTTTGGCTATTGATGTTTCATTGGGCAGCAAGAAGATATAAAGAACTACATAGATGATTCAATAAAACAGGGTGTTCACCTATCTGCATTTCGCAAAGAACGCATTGGTGGTGACTCCCATGGAATCTCATATTGGTAATATATACTCCCCCCACATCGAATACATCAGGTTTTTCTTTTTCTTACTTCAAAAAGGTTTATGTGCTTATATTTTGGTTCTCAAGCTCTATAAGGACCGTACTTTTTCTTTATATACCTTTTCAGTGAAATTTTATATCTATCAGCTTACTGTAAATTCATCAATGCAAGTTTTATCTTTAAAAGATGTCGTGTTATTATGTGATGAAGGTATGAAGATGATCCCATCATTGGCCATCGACTATACCGAGAGATTAGGAAAGTTGAGGTGAAAAAACGAAAAGGGAAGAATGTTCCACCGATTCCTCATTCATGTTATCAATGGGAAGCAGTTGCAACTAATTTAGATGAATTTGTGAATGTTTCTGTAAGTTTTCTTTATTCTCAATACTTCCTATCCAATAGAAGAAACCACTTGGTGCAAAAAATGTTTATATTGTTCCTTTGCTACCCATAGATACAACAAATATGACATTACAAGTAAAAGTGGTCAGGATTTGAGCCCATAAAAGTATACAGAAGGAAGGCTCTCAAGTCACATAAGAGTGGCTCCGGTTGTCGAAATCTCAAATAATTGAGGTGGAAGTGGTTTAGGACTTGTGCTGGAAAACAATGAAAATTACAACTAATACTTTAATTCAAATTCTTTTTAAGTGAGTAACAGTCACATCCCATGTATATTTTGCATTTCTATACCTTATAAACAAAAACCATCATTCTTCTGTATGGGTTGTGAAAAATTGTAGGTTTGAGGTAGGTGATTAATTTTTCGACTGAGCTTTAGATAAAATTAGGTTGATGAGGAGGTAGAAGATAGAGATTATAAAACAGAAATTCGATCAATTTAGTTCTCTATCCATTTTCCTTCTTTCCTTACCAAACTCCAGAGTTTATTGTCAATCCTTTCACTGTTAGCAAATCTGCCCTCCCTCCACCCCTAAGCCTTTCCCTATTATAAGCATATATTTCACTCACAGTAACCAGTGATAGAGTTTCCCACATAGTGCTTTCTTTTCTTTTTTTGTTTTGTCCCAGTTATGATTTAGAAAATTTTAGTTGAGTTTAAATTTTTTAGAGTATTGTAAAGTGGAACTCTCACTTTGAGTCTGCTGAGTTCAGAGGGCAGGAGCTCCGACACTTGAAGAGAACCATGTGGTCCTGATGAGGATGTAGTCACTATCCAAGAGTGTGTTTTATGGATTTAAGATCCTTACCTATCCTTTATTAGCCTGAAGCCCTGAAGAACTTATGAGCCTATGATATTAAGAGGCGTAAGTTTTCTGTTACAAATATAAATAAGAGAACTACACCACTTATATTAAGTGATACTAAAATAATATGCTTACTATATTAGGTAACTTTTCAAAATTTCAAACGCTTGACTTTCAAATTATGTGGATCTCAATCAAAAAATTATATTAGATATAGACGTGACATATTATCGATCCCATATATCAACAATGATATTTTATATATATATATATATATATATTTGTGTTAATAGTAATTATAATTTTACAGCATGCGTATTTGACCACTAATGATTAAACCTACTTGCAGAAAAAGAAAAAAAAAAAATATAATATGCCCGTGCATCGCACGGGTGCACATACTAGTGATATTAAGAGGCGCAAGTTTTTCTGTTACAAATACAAATAAATAAATACGTTAAGAAACAAAGGCGTCTCCTGATCGTGAGCAACTATTCAATAAACCTAATTAATTTTATTCATTCTGACTTGTGATTTTTGGCTCGCATACAACTGCATGTGTTCCTCAAAGCCCCACAGTAAAATTGGACCTGAGCAGTAAGTTATTACACATACTATTAATCTTCTTACTAACAACTACAGCTTTGTGTGAATCTAGGAGTCATTGATCCATGTAAGACATTCCTTTAAATTGGGGGAAACATATATTTTCTGTAAGAGGAGAAATGTGAAGAATTTTGCCTTGAAATGTCTTGATGTATGTTTGTACAGAGATGAATAAAAGCAGTAATTTCTCTAAGACTGAGCTGGCTGGCGGCGGGATCCACGACTGTCACTCAGGGAAAGCGAATCTTTTGAACTACTTATAAAGGAATGGGCCAAAATTTTGCCAAGTAGGGGGACAAATTTTGAAACAACAGGGTTGGGGGGTTCTCTTATGTAAGATTCTAAAAAATATATAGAATTAGATTACATATAAAAATAAATTATAGAAAATCCAGCAACCCCTGGCTTATTGTTCTCTTTAAAGTTGGTCCTTTTATTGATGGTGTCACCGTAAAAAATGTAGGAGTTTGTCATTCATATCTTTGGAACAGGAAAATGTCCTGATTAAGGTTGCTTATAATGTCGGGAGTGCACAAATTCCATATTCTTTCCTCTATCAGCTATGAGTTTGCTTTACAATAGAATTGGGCTGTTTTGATCAGATGAACCTGTATATTGAAGGGTATATGTTGAATTTTGACTTGTAAGCTTTCTCTTATTCAATTAACTTGCAGCTTTTCTTAAAGTCAAATGTTGGTAAATTATTTTCCAACTTCACTTACTTTCAACATTACGAAGATAAGGTGTAGTAGAGGAGATTCTGTGTTACTTTGGATTTTCCGTCAGAAAGTATGTCAAGGATTAAGAGCAATCAAACGGTCGGAAATTCAGAAAAAGAAACGAAGAATAGGAGATGAGAGGAAAAACATGAAAAGTGAATTGAATAACATTATGTGTGTGGGGTAGTTGAAAAAAGATCTGATCACTAGAGTGTTATAATAAATAGAACTGCCTTTGGTTCCCTGGAGAAACAGGGAGTAGGACTTGGTGAGATTAAAGTTTACCCTTGTGTTCATACAATGCCGAGCAGTGATAAGTAGCTGGTTTATTTGAAAGAGACTCGACCTATATGTCGGTTTATTGCACTTTTTGACGTCTATTTGTAGGTTAACTTGTATTGTATATATGTCTATTTAAATGAAAACTTAAGATGTTGAATGAATAAAACCCATTGTATGCTTTTACGCCACCTTTTTCATGATCAAAGTTCATTTTTAACTGTCTTTATCCTGCCTCTCATGTCCCTCCTGATCCTCCTGATTAATTATAGAATTTGTTGCTCACAGGAGAAGTTGTTTACAAGTAAAAATAGAACAGAGATTTCCGTGGGGAAGAAACTGAGAAATGTCATGCTTCCGGAAATTGAGAAGGTCCACAAGGTGGTCTACTACTTGTTTGGAAGATTATGTACCCTGCTTTCTCCCTCGTTATCGCGCTCTCTCTGAATGAGCTAAAAACTTCTATTTTGGGATGTTATTCTCTTTGATGTTATTGGTGCTAAGATGTGATTTTGTACAGAGGAAGGAGAAAAAGTTAAAGAAACAGCATAGAGAAGCACTTATGCTTGACGGCATGATGAGTATGAACGGCATTGCAGCTGGGCGTTCTCTTCGTGATAGAAAACCCGTCACTTACACTTTTGGTATGTCTATTCTACTCATCATGTCTCGTGATTCTTTTTCCTTCTTTTCTAATCTATTCTTAGATCATTAGTCATATGTTCTTTTTTTAATTAGTCATATGTTCTTTTTTTAATTATTTTCTTTTTTGTTGGCAGATGATTATGATCGTTCGATTAATGAGGCTCTGAAGGTCACCAAGTAAGGATTTGAGCACCTAGAAATTCGATCAAGCTTAAAAAAAGTTGCAGTTGCATGTATATATTTATTTTAGCAGATTTCTTTTTTGCTCATAATTTCCTTTTACCTGCTCTATATCAGGAGGAAACTGCCATCCCCAGAACCTTCTGAAAGGAGGGACCCTCATGTAATTGAAGTTTCTACGAATGGTAGATTGCGTGGTCCTTCACAATATTCTCAACTCGATTCGTTCACTGCTGTCTCCCCAAATTCACATGAATCACTTGATAGAGATGAATCTTGTGATGATCGCAAAGCAGAGGCATTGGATCGAAGGTACTTGTTCATGAATATACAACTTTCGCCTTTTGTTTTAGGGATACTTAAAAAATTACCCTTGAAGTTTAGCTCTATTACACACGCGCATTCACACATATGAGAGTTGGTTCCTTGCAAACTGCACCATTTGATGGGAGTGTTTGTAAAAAAGGAAACTTTGTTGGTTTCTTTTCCTTTCTAACTATGCTAAACTTTGAGGCTAGTTTTGTAATCATCCAAATGTTGTAAAATTCTCCATCAATTTGTAAATTAAGTCAAACTGTATCTTGATTCGTAGTAACCGAAGAAGACAGAAGCCTCAACGGTACGCTGCGGATGACTTTATCGAAGCTGGTTCGGAAAATGAAGCCGATGCCGACAGCGATAATGATATAGTCGGTGAAGCAGTGTATGATGACGAATACTTAAGGAGACGGGAAATGAGAAGGAAGACATCGAGTAGCTCAGAGGGCGACGGTGAGTATCATTTGGATGAAGAAAGCCCCGAAGATGAGGAGGAAGAAGATGTTGATAGCTTAAGTACGAGCGAAGAGAGTGGCGGGCCTCGCAGGCGCAGACACAACAAACCCTTGCCCGGCCGGAGTAGGAGGGAGACTAAATTGAGGTCGGTTGGTGAGCGGTCGGGCCTTAGGCGTAGTAAACGGGCCACCAAAAACCGTATTGATTATAGGCGGATAGAGATGTCCGGATCAGAAACAGAGCCTGAGAAGTCAACTGCGAGAGACGAGCACTTTGACGCGAGTGATCATGAAGAGTTGTCCATAGGTAGTCAAGATTCAGGTGAAAAGGTGAAGACAGATGCAAACCAAGAGATAGGTGACGAAAAGCAAGCGGGCCCAAAAGAAAGAACGAATAGCGGAGGTGAAGAATCGGATGGTGCAAAGGAAAGACGCTTTCTTGATCTGAATGAGCTTGCTCACAGTCCTGGGTTCGATAAGGGGCCTACCTCGGTGAGAGTTGAAGACGATGATGACTAGTAAGTGCGTGTTCTATGTTTCTTCTTTATGTAGGATTAGTCTATAATTTTTTGGGGGAAAGAAATTCACAAATGAGATATGAGTGTCAGATTTTGTTTAGAGATCGTTACGGTCCAGTTTGTACAATATTTGTTATGAAAAGGTTTCTGTTAGAATTTTGTCTTTTTTGGTCATTTTGTCTCCGTTTCATTGATGAATTTCAACATCTGCCAATATTCTTTTATACTATTTTTGTCAAACTACTGAACCAAATCGTTTTTCATTAAGGGCTCATTTACTTTAGACGAAGGATATTAGGGTTGCATTGTCAAAAAAACATTGTCAAAAACTTGTATGTGGCAGTTAAACGAATCTCATTCTGTGTGACGGGTCAACTTGTCACACCTTAAGCTCAAAAACTCAAGATGCGCACATTAACTTGAAGATGTAACAGAAAGGGAAAAAAAAAAAAAACTGAGAAAGACAGAGAAGATACTTGTGGTTCACCTAATTGAAAGAAAAAACGTACTCAGTCCCCTAATTAACTAAACAACATAAACAACTTCTAAAACAATAGAAATGAAATTAAAATAGAAAAAATAGAACAACTCTGTGACATTACACCCCCTTCAACTTGTCTTGCCCTCAAGACGAGAGGTTTGGATATTTGGCCTCGATCTCTTCATAAAACTTTCATGTAGCTTCTTCCTCGGGCAAGTGAGCCCACTGAAATAAGGAGTTGGGCAGCCACAACATTCCCCCTCTTAACCATCTCCTGGCCATAACTTTCACTAGTTGAAGCAACACCTTTCCCTCATCATCAAACTCCGGAAGGCTTTTAGATACAGTTGTAGCTAGTCTCACTCTTTTCTTCAATAATGAAACAGAAAAACTGGATGCACCTTGGCTGCAATAGGTAGCAGCAGTTTATAAGCCACTGTTCCAATTTTAGCAACCACTTGAAAGGGCCCAAAATATTTTGGGCTCAGTTTCCACATTTTATCTTTGTGAAGGGTGGCTTGCTTATCAGGTTTCAGTTTAAGGTAAACCCAGTCTCATACCGCAAACACCCTCTCAATCCTCTTCCTATCAGCATAACTTTCATCCTTTCTTGTGCTTTGCTCAGCAGTTCTTTGAGTTTTTGTTGTATGTCTTGCTTATGCTTCAAAATTTATGTTACTCCCTCTACTGAGCTCTTTACTTGGGAATCAAAGTCGGGAATGGGCTTAAACCCATAAAGTGCCTCAAATGGTAACATCCCTATAGCAGTGCAGAAGCAAAAATTGTACTAGCTCTGCTAACGGTAGCCAGGAAGCCCATAACTTAGGACTTGAGCTACACATGCACCTCAAGTAAGTCTTCAACCATTGATTCACCCTCTCAGTTGGCCATCAGATTAAGGGTGATAAGCAATACTCATGTTTGTTGAATCCCTATCAACTTGAGAAGTTGCTGCCAGAATTGGCTAGTAAAAATCTTGTCCCTGTAACTCACAATGCTATGGGGCAAACCATAAAGTTTGTAGATATGGTCAAGGAAGAGGCCAGCTACTTTAGAAGCTGTCAATGGATGATTCAAGGCAAGGAAGTGACAGTGACTGTACTTGGTGAACCTATCCACTACTACCCAAATAGTGTCCTTTCCCACTGGTAGAGGTAGTTGCTCAATGAAATCCATTGAAATTTGTGTCCAAGCCTGAGCTGGTACAGGTAGAGGTTGCAATAACCCAGGGGTTTTCAGATTCTCATGTTTTCTCAATTGGCATTGATGGCAAGTAGAGAGCTTCTCATGCACCAACTTCTTTTACATCTGGCCACCAGAAGACATTAGTCAATCTATTTAGTGTTACCGCTTCACTAGAGTGCCTACCAAAACTAGATGAATGCATGTATTTAACAATCTGCATCCTCAAGTCAGTATGTTGCCAATGTATAACTTACCCTTGTATCTGATTATCCCATCCTTTAGTGAATAATAAGAGACATTGTAGGGAGTAGTTATCCTTTCAGCTATTATGTTATGGGCTTCTGCATCTCCTACATAACGCTGCTGAATTTCTTCCATCCACACAGGTGTAAGAATGGTAATGGCATTGTATCAGCTTCCTCCAATCTCACCATTGAGAGAGCATCAATTACCTTGTTTTTTGTCCCCTTTTTAAATTCAATCTTATAGTCAAATCCCAACAATTTTGTTAGATATTTATGCTGCAGCAGTGTGGATATTTTTTGCTCTAGCAAATACTTTAAATTTTTCTTGTTTATCTTGATTGTGGAAGGCTTATGCAGAAGACAACTCCTCCATTTTTCCACAACTAAAATCATGGCAAGGAATTATTTTCATAGATGAATAGCCCCATATTCTTGATTCCCAATGATTTACTTATGAAAACTAAAGGATGTTGTTCTTGCATCAGAACAACTCCTAAACCCCCATCACTGGCATCTGTTTCAATCACATAGGTCTTGGAGAAATCTGGCAGCTTAAGGACAGGAGCTAGCACCATTGCCTCCTTTAGTTTAGTGAAAGTCTCTTCTGCTTCTGAGTTCCACTGAAAGTTCCCTTTTTTACTAAGTTCAGTGAGAGGTTTAGCTATTAATCTATAATCTTTCACAAATTTTCTGTAGTATCTTGTCAAGCCTAGAAAACCCTTAAAGCCTTCACACTCTTGGGCTGCGGCCGTTCCACCATTGCTCTGATCTTTCCAGGATTAGCATAAACTCCTTGACCACTTATAACATGTCCAAGTTACTCTACGTGATTCTACCCAAAAGTGCATTTAGACAGCTTGGGAAAAAAATTCTGCTCTTAAAACTTTTGCAATACTAGACAACACATTGGCTTGGCCCAGCTCATCCATCAAATCTTCAATCAATGGGATAGGATAGTTGTCTTTTAATATGATGGAATTAAGTCTCATGTAGTCAACACAGAACCTCCAACTGCCATCCTTCTTCTTTACGAGCAGCACTAGAGATGGTAAGGACCGATGCTATGTTGAATGACCCCTGTTGCAATATTTCCTTGTCCAATGCCTCCTCTATTTCTTGTCTTTGAACAAAAGGATACCTTTACGGACCCTCTTTGATTGGTTCCATTCATTTTTTTATAGGAATCTGTGATATAAATTTCTGGAAGGTGGAGGAACAATGGGTGTTTCGAAAACATCCTTGAAATCCTCCAGAAGAGACTGCACTTTAACTACTCGTCCTCCACTCTTTGCAGATTCTTTAGCTGATATAAGGCAGAGGTGAGCAATTATTACCTCACCTTGCCCCTTTATGATAAGTCTCTTCATCTATTTCCTTGTGACCATGCTATCTCTAGCTTTTGATTGAGCCCCTTGCAACATGATTAGTCTTTCCTTAAGCTTGAATTGGACACAATTGCTCTTGAAGTCAAAAGTGATTAGGCCAAATTGACTCAAAAAATCCACAACTGTTACCATGTCACCACCCCTCCCCTCTCCCCGCCCAAACCAATTTAAGCAACCTTACAACAGCGCTAAACTTGCATTCTCCCATCACCTATTCAAATTAAGAGCACTTTGAATTGCACTTAACTTGAGTGCCATCAGCCACAGTCACCAATAGAAGATGTGTGTACTCAATTAGACAGCCCACTTGCTCAGTTGCTTGAGGATCCAAGAAGCTATGTGTGCTTCGTGTGTCAAGCAATATGGTTAGATCCTTGTCTACAGCTCTGCCAATCAACTTGATAGTGACAGGGTGTGTTTGCCCAGCCAAAGCATTCAAGGAGATCTGAGGGTGTTTTTCCTCATCAAGTACCAATTTATCAGGTAGGTTATCTCCTGGGCTCAAAACTATTACAAATAGATTTTTACATCTATGCCCTATGTGATAAGTCTCATCACAATTGAAATAAAGATTTTTCTTCCTATTAGCAATCATCCTCTTAAGGGGTGGTTACTTATCCCCACCTTGTATCACCACTTTGCCTTGGATATCTGTTCAGAAATAGTCTTGCTCCAATTGTTAGAGTATGAGCTTACTGGTTTCCCAATTCCATGTTGCCTTTGGCTAACACTTGCAACAGAGTTTCTTGCTTCAGGGCTAGTTGAGCAGCTACCATCAGAGTGTTACAACATGTCCACCACTTTATCAATATCCTCCCTCAAGCCACTCACAAAACTCTGAATGAAATATTCTTCATATGGGGACCTGTTCATCTCAATCATAAAAGCCTTAAGCTCTTCAAATTCCTTCATATAGTTCTGTACATAACCATTTTGCTTCAATTTATTGAACTGAGCAATGAAACTTCCTCCATCACCACTAGTAAATTTGTTTCACACCATTGTAGAAAATGTTTCCCACAACATGTTTTCCTTACCCTCCACATAATCCACATACCATTGATCAGCATACCCTTCCAAATTCATATCAACTAACACAACTTTTTCATAATTCGACATAGGAATAAAAGTGAAATATCTATTCTATTTCCTTATCCACAACCGAGGATTATCTCCATTGAACCGTGGAAAGTCCAACTTTGGCATCCTAGAGTTTTGATTTGCAGCAACATGTTATCACGCACAAAAGGAACCCCACTACTACTACCTCCAGGATGAGCCACATAAATATTAGGATAGAGTGGTTCTTCACCTTTGTTAGGTGGACACAACTCTTTCATTACGCCCACGATTTGCAGAAGCACTACCTTTGAGATCCCATCAATCCTCTTGTTGGTCTCCTCTTGATTGCTCATGATCATGTCTTGGCTTTGCAACATTTCATTCACTTGTTGTTCTAGAGTATCGATCCGTTGGGTGTTGTTCTTGGCCATAGATGAAAGTGGCTTTGGATACCACTTGTCACGCCTTAAGATTGAAAAAAAAAAAAAAAAAAAAAAAAAAAAACTCAAGATGCACATGTTAGCTTGAAGAATGTAACAGAAAGGGGAGAGATAGAGAAAGACAGAGAAATAGGAGGAATTTGCAGGGTTCTTTCATTCAACAAAAACATGTATAGCTCGTCATGTTGGTACAAAATATATCAGAGTTTGTTACCCAAAACGACATCGCTTGGGATTCATGTGGTTTACTTAATTGAAAGAAATAACGTAGTCACGCCTCTATAAGTAACACACGCTTCCTTCCCTAATTAACTTATTAACAGAGACAACTTCTAAAATGGTAGAAATGGAATTAAAACAGAAAAAATAGAACAACTATGTGACACAACTCTAAAAGTGAAATGGGTAAATGGGTTATTGGAGCTCCGCCTTTTTCTCCTTATTGTGAGTAAATAAGCAACTTAGTTCATCTACTGAAGAAAGGTACGGTCGCCAATGGCTGGATAGATAAGGCGTGTGAAGCGCAAAGTGGATGGATGTTTGAGCAGTTGAAAGAGTCGTTTTTTCCCAAAGCAAGTTCGCCACCAATCGTAGCAGCACCATCTGCTAAACTTTGTCCCTTTTTAATGCATTTACCCCTCGAAGCTTAAAAAATGAAGCCCGTTTCTTGTGAACCCCACTATCGTAATGGCATTAAACCTTTTATTGAACATAATGATGCAAATAGGGCTTTACTGAGTTATAATATGCAACGTCATGCATCATATGTTTACTGTGGGCTTAGACGTTGATACCCGTGCCTACTTCACTGCAGCTATCATGATTATATTTGTCCCCATGGAATGTGGTGTAAGGTGAAAATCGTTGGTGTGGGTGGCGCCGGCGCATTGGAATTCATGTTGGTGATCCTATTAGTGAAGCAAATTCAATAAACAACAACTGGTACAATAGAAAAATGCAGCATGTATGGCTTGGGCACGGTTCTGTAGAGCCGCTTTGGTTAGACCGACTACAACTACTATAGGTTAGGCTAGTTACTTCTAGGTTCTATAGTGGCCCTTCCACTTTGGCGTAGTTTTCACCCGATCCTCTACTTTTGGGAAAAAATGGAATAATGGACGCATCAGGGTCGAAATCAAACCTGATAGAAGATTCATCAAAGCTGGGCATAGTGCTTGAAGAGTTTGGAACCCTAGTTTTGGAATTTTTGCCCCAACCTAGATTACGGGGTCGTTAGACCGTAGCTTGCTGCTGAAAAACGAATAGGCTTTTATGACAATGGGTGCACCTTGGTATTCTCTTCCATTTGCACTCAGAAATAGCTAAAAGTCGGTGGGGTGACATGATCACCAACCAAAAAGCTCTGCGTCGAACTTCAGCCCCTTCGAGTTGGCCACGGGGCCCTCTGATGCCCCACACCATTGGACAACACCTCTATCTGCACATTCTCTCCTTTGGAACCTCCGTTGCGAGTGACAAGTAGCGGACAACCTCGACATCACTAACTTAAAGAGGCAACCGGTAGTTGACGAGGCCCACTTCACACACGCACTGGCTTGATAGTGTGCATCTGCATCTGTCCCTTACTTGGGAATAGAGAGGGGAAACATAGCATGTCACAAGAGCGAGGCGAGGTTTGGAATTGGAGAAATGCCTCATCATTTTTTGGGTCTTTGAGGAAAGCAGTGTGGTCTCTCTCTAATAGGGCAAAAACCACGCACAAGGCTCGCTCTATAAGATAAGGGTGTATTAGGATGTGGGATGGGGTTTAAAAAGAGTTATTATATCCCACAATTATGTTAATTGGTTTTGCGGACTGATAAGGATGTATGTATCCGTATTCCATCTTTACTTTGTTATATTTGAGAGGATGCACTTGGACTATTACTGAAATACCCTCATAAAAAGTTAAAATACTAGGAATTTTGGGTCGGAGATTTAAAAATCTTCAAATCCACACCAAACTTCAATTATTTTATAATTAGTATAAAGATCAATCTATAAAATTGGGACGGAACGGTTGTTTTTTTTTCCTTCGGGATAGTTCGGTTTGAAATTTCGTATCTAACGAAACATTTCAATTCGGTTTGGCTCATTTTGGAGATAACTGGAGTTTTTCTATCTTCTGAATAATGTATTCAATTTACAAAAATATATTGACATTTAACCAAAATAAATACTTTTATTGTGTCAAATTTATTTCTAATTTACTAACTTGTGTTTGAAAAATTATATAAAAAAGAAATATAAGGTAAACTATTTTATGTTAAATTTAACTAACTATAACATTATGGAGAATTGAATTTTAGTTTTAATTTAAACTAATTTTAAATTTATCTATTTTTATTCGGTTATTCAGTTTACTACAGTTCGGTATAGCCCAGTACAGGTCAGTTTAGAAAATTGAGAAATATATTCAGAAAAAATGAAATAGTCAACGATTTTTTTTTTTGGTTCATAACTTTTTCTACCTAGTTTCAGTAATCTCCAAGCTCTTCTGTGCACAACCCTACCTCAGATTACCCATAACTCACCAAATTTTTCATATTTGGGTTGGGTATATCTTTACAGGAAAACATAAAATCTAGTGCAGGTCTTCTCTTTACAGAAGGTCACGTTGAGATTTTTGGAGGTTTTTATGGCCCGATAGGAAAAAAAATTGTACCTTCTCGATTTATTTTTTAATTTTTCACTGAAGGTGGTGTCGCCCGAAACCTCCATCCCCACCGGCTGACACAGTGCTACTGTATCTCAATTCATAGTTAAGGTCAAGTAGTCAATCGTATTTCTTATAATAGATTTGAGACGTCATATTAGAAGTTAATAGATTTTCTTTTTATCATGTAGAAGTTCCTAGGTGGGATGTACAATCAACTACTTTTCCTCGAAAAACGGTGCTATCTCGAATATGACAAAAAATGCTTTCTTGATCAAATGAAAAAGATGAGTGATAAGCCTTTATAAGGTATCCTTACTCAAGTCTATCACCCAAAGTAAAGGGGTCCTGAATTGCTATACGAACTGTGACATAAAAATAAATCAACACCGAACCACTTGTGTGCTTCAGTTTTTGGAATGTAAATTTGGAACATCACGTATCTTCCTTTATTGTTAAAGCAGAGTTCTAATTCTTCCGCTAAAACCATGCGACAGACTCCCAATTTTTTGAATAAATTCTTTTTGGAGTTAAAAGTCCTTCAGGAACGCGCCTCTTTGCCCATATTCGCGCGAAATTGAATTTAAATTTTCTCTAAAAAACTGCCAAAAGGCACGTGTCATTATGCATTATTTATCGCCAACCCGAACCCAACATGTTCAGGTTTTGGATCGACCCACACCCCGTTTCAACCCGAATTAAAAAAGGAAAAAGAAAAAAAGCCATCAATTTCTGTGTTTTCATAGAAACCTAAAATGATTGTGATAAACATTAAAATCTGAAAACGTCACAATGCATGCATGTTTAAAATTTCAAATTGCATTTTACGCATTGCAAATTGAATACTCATATCCATCATGACGAAGAATCTAATATCACTAAGTCTATTGGATAGTAAGGGGTCCAGTTTCGGAGGTGAAGGTAAAGGTTTGTATGTCTGCAAGGGTTCTACCGTGGTTTTGAAAGGTGTAAAATGGGGGACTCTGTATTTACCATAGGGTTCAACTTTATTTGATTATACTGTTGTTGCATCATCCGAGGTTCCCAAAGATGATATGTCTAAGTTATGGCACATGAGACTTGGTCACATGGGTGAAAGGGGGATGCAGATTCTGTCGAAAGGAGATTTTCTTGGTGGCCACAAGATCATTAGCCTTGAATTCTGTGAACACTGTGTTTTTAGGAAGCTACATCAAAACAAGTTTCCCAAGGTAGTTCATAGAACGAAAGACACACTTGATTCATTCTGATTGTTGGGGTCCTTCACGTGTTGAATCTCTAAGTGGCCATAGATATTTCGTGTCTATGATTGATGACTACTCAAGAATGACTTGGGTAATTATGATGAAGCATAAAAGTGAAGCTTTCAAGAGTTTTAAGCAGTGGAAGGCATTGGTGGAATATCAAACTCAGAGGAAAATTAAAAGGTTGTGAACTGATAATGGTCTGGAATTCTGCTCTTCTGATTTTGATAAGTTCTGCGAGAATGAGGGGATCGCAAGGCATCATATAGTAAGGAAACACCACAACAGAATAGTGTAGCAGAAAGCATGAACCAGACACTTCTGGAGAGAGCTCGATGCATGCTCTCTAATGTTGGGTTAGCTCGAATATTTTGGACTGAAGCGGTGAGCACAACATGTTACCTGATAAACTGTGGACCTCATACATGTATCAACCTAAAAAGCCCCTATGAGGTGTAGTCTGGTAATTCTGTTGATTACTCTAATTTGAGAGCTTTTGGTTGATCTGTTTATTACTCCCTTCGTCCCACTTAACTTGTCACACTTTCTATTTCGGTCCGTCTCACTTAACTTTTCACACCCATAAATGGCAATTAAAATTAATAATCTTCACCCTCAAAATCTCCACATTCAATCTCCACCTTTGAAAAAGTCAAAGATTCCACAAGATCTGTTTTTTCTTAACATCCGTACCCAGTCAACTGTGACAAGTTAAGTGGACGGAGGGAGTATAATGTAAATGAGGAGAAATTGGAGCTAACAGCAAAGAAGAGAGTTTTTATGGGCTATGGGGATGGTGTTAGGGGTATAGAATCTAGTCTCCATCTGAAAAATAAAGTAATAGACAACAGAAATGTTATTTTTTGATGAGTATGTTTAACCCCACTGTGAAGTCTATTGTTGTGTCGGGAAACGATAATGTTGACAAATAGGTGGAGCAGAGTAAGTCACAGAAAGATGATGGAGAAGGACACTCACATTCTGACAGCAAGCTAATAGATATTTTACCACCAGAAACTCAACCATCTGAAGCTAGACCATACATATAGAACTTGATTGAGCTAGAAGGATTGAAGTTGAAGCTGCAAAGAGATATGGGTTTAAGGATATAGTGGGTTATGCATTACAGGTTGCTGAAAAGGTGGATTCTCATGAGTTATCCACCTAGAAAGAAGTTGTTACATGTACTGAGTCCACCCAATAGCTTGCTACCATGGGAGATGAGATGGAGTCACTTCACAAGAATATGACTTGGGAATTATTCAAAGGGCCTCTAGAGAGAAAAAATATTACTTGTAAATGGATTTTCAAGAAGAAGGAAGGGATATCACCTGCTGAAGGTATCAGGTATAAGGTCGGATTCATTGCTACAGGGTTCACGCAGAGATAGGGAGTAGACTACGATGAGATATTCTCACCTGTGGTCGGACATACTTCCATCAGAGTACTGTTACAAGTGGTTACTCATTAGAATCTGAAACTTGAACAACTCGATGTAAAGACAATTTTTCTACATGGAGTTGGATAAGGAGATATACATAACTCAACCAGATGGTTTTCAAGTTCCAGGGAAAAGAGATTATGTTTGCAAGTTGAATAAGTCCTTGTATGGGCTAAAGTAGTCTCCAAGGTAGTGGTACACAAGATTTGATAGTCACATGACACATCTTGGCTACAAAAAGAGTCCGTATAATAGCTATGTGTATCACAACAAACTGGAAGATCGTTTATACATCTACTTGATTCTTTATGTAGATGATATGTTGATAGCAGCTAAGGACAAGTCAGATATTCAGAAGTTGAAGGGCCTTTTCAGTGTAGAATATGATATGAAAGATTTGGGTCCTTCTTAGAATATATTGGGCATGGAGATTTATAGGGATAGAAGTCAGAAGAAGCTTTTTCTTTCTCAAAGGGATTATATTCAAAAGATATTATCAAGGTTTAGTATGTCTACAACTAAACTTATTGATACTCCAAGTGCTGCAAATATTCATTTGTCTATTGCCTTTGCCCCCAAATCTAATGAGGAGAATGAGTGCATGTCTCGAGTTTCCTATGCTAGTGTAGTGCGGAGGTTGATGTATGCTATGGTCTGCACCAGACTTAATTTTGCACATGTTGTCAATGTGGCTAATAGGTTCATGGCTGAACCTGGTAAGGAACAGTGGCAAGCAATGAAGAAGACTTTTCAGTACCTTAGAGGTACGTCTGATGTTGGTCTCATTTATGGAGGTGATACAAACTATTTTATTGCAGGATATTATGATTCAAATTATGCAAGAGATCTGGACAGTAGGAGGTCCATGGCCAGTCATGTTTTTCACCCTTGGTAGTTCTGTTGTTAGTTGGAAGACTAGTTTGCAGCCTACAATTACTTTTTCTACTACAGAAATAGAGTACATGGCTTTGATGGAAGTAGCCAAAGAGGGAATCTGGTTGAGATGATTGGTAGTGATCTTGGTCTCCATCATGATTATGCATCTGTGTTCTGTGACAGTTTGAGTGCAATATGTTTGGCCAAGGATCAAGTTCATCATGAGAGGACAAAGCATATTAATGTCAGGTTTCACTTTCTGAGAAGTGAGAGGACGAAGCATATTGGTATTAGGTATCACTTTCTGAGAAGTGAGAGGAGGAATAAGGTGAAGAAAGTTGGGACTGCTGATAACCCTGCTGATATGTTCACCAACCCTGTTCCGAGTAAATAGTTCCAACATTATTTGGACTTGTTAAGTGGTATAAGTTGTAGTGTTCCCATTTTTGGGGACAATTCTGTGTACAAGGAGTTGCTCGTACGACTGGGCATTTTTATGGTGCATCTGTTCATCTGTGAGAGGATTCAAGTCAAGGTGGAGATTTGTTGGAATGCCTTGAACCCTGCACTGAGTTGGTCCGGGGTCTTACTGCCCGGTCAGTGAGTGGGGGGTCCAAGGGGCGTTGCGCCCCTGGTCCGGGGTTTGGGGGCAACCCCTCCGAACTTTACGGTCTATATTATGTTTGGGCTCAGTTTATGTTTTAGGCCCAGTCGGTAAGGTTGTTAAATAGCCTTATTATTTTGACCTAGGGTCATTTTGTACTCTATAATCATCATGATCACATGATATACGTTTCCTCTCTTTTGCCCGTGGACGTAGCTAATACATTATTAGTGAAACACGTAAATTATGTGTTCGTTTATTCTCGTATATGCATCTTTCTCGCATCCCATTATAACATGAGGCCGGTTGGATGCTCCACCCCGACGACAATACTTATTGCAAGGTAATTCTTATACTCCTTCACTATTAACGTGCTTTTTTTTTTCTTTTTTGCCACCATTATTTTTTCCATTTTCTGTATTTTATGTCATGAATAAGGAAATAGTAAGAGTCGTTTTCTAAAATACATGAAAATCTTATTATTTTCCCATGATCCATTGTATTACTTGGGATTTTATTGTTAATGGTCCTACTTTCTTCCCTTTGTTGACCCATAATTATTGAGGATTGACTAGTAACATAGAGATAATCGTTAGTTCAGTTTTAACACATTTCTTTGATGCGGAGTGTCTCGACTTGACCAAGTACATGGCAGGGGATTTAGAATCGTTATGCACATTTACTAGCCGTAAGTTCAGTATTCTCGTGTTTGGTCATGGTTATTATGAATTTTTACTACTATTACCCTTGATTTTTAATGCCACAGTCACAGAGATTGACCGATCCCAACGTCTTTTATGATTTCTCACTAAAAAATATTTGGTTGTGAAGTCTTTATATTGAAATAAAATCAAATGTCATTGGATACTGGTACACGTGTTCATATATGTATTTTAGGTCTGATTAAGTGTCGTTTTAATAACAGTTACGTGCATTATTGTCCATGTATTGTTCATATTTGAGGGTGGCGAAATCAATTTTTTAACTATAATTACACTGTATATGTATATATACAGTACATCGGTCGAAAAATTTGGGGGGAGGGGGGACTGGCTCCGTCATTGGTTTCTGCCCTTCTTGATAATAGTACTAAAATTAAGATTCCATAAATTTTGCACTAAGCTGGAGTCGGATATTTGTCAAGAATAGCTCCGCCAGTGTATCCAACCTGAGTAGCTCCGCCCATGTATCCAACGTAGTAGTGATTTGTCTAATTTAGCAGGTTTATATCTGTATAGATTTAGATTTTGTGCTTCAATTGTTATATATTTTCTTATGTTGTTTTGTCTGTTTTTTCTTGTTAATCAATGTTGATTGATTCCAATAATTTAACGATATTTTGTTATCACAATAAAGAAAAGGAACCTATTTCTAATGTTAATTTATACACAACATTAGAATTTAAACATGCCAAATTAATTATCTAAATTAAAAATGGTTCAAGAATATTCCTTTTTAAATACTCAAAATAAATAAATTAAATTCCTATATATTAAAATGTAGAATATCCCAATTCATATTATGCTGGAGTTGCGCTGGAGTTGCCTGTCCTAAAACGAAATTGTGGTCCAACTGCTGTCCCACTTGTGTTTGGATTCATCACCTTTTCTACCAATAAATTCTTTCCAACTCAAACTCAACATTTCGGTTACGGTTTCACCCGGTTGTTTTATAATTACTTCCTCCAGTCTTATAAAAGTATTTTTATTTGAAAATATACAATTTTTTTTAATCAATTAAATAAATATACAACTCTTCAAACTCATTCATAAAAACTCACACCACTTATTTCAATTTTTTAGTTGACTTATTCAATTATATCTAACTAACATGTGAAACTAATTTTCACTTGAAATAGTAAAACGAGACATTGTTTTAAAATAAGACTACTGTTTTGAGACAATAATTTTTTTAAGGTTTATTACCAAAAGCAACCTGATGTATACCCGTTTTTACCACTTGCAACATATTTTAAAAGTCGTCGCCGATTGCAACCTGACTTACTCTCATTTTACCGATTACAACATATTTTATAAATTCCGGCCAAAATTAAGAGCGTGTGTCACACGCGCGTAATGTTGAGCAAGTGGTAAAAACGGGTATACCTCGGGTTGCTTTTGGTAATAAATTATTTTTCTTTTTTATTTTTTCTTTTCTTCCCGCCATCATTTTCTCTCTCATCCTCCTTTTTAACAGAGCTAAATCGAATATCTAAGAGTTTGAGTTTAGTTCATTAATTATCGAGTCGAACTCGAGCTTAATTTGTTAAATATATGGACGGCTCGTGAACTTACTCGAGCCTCTAGTGAGTCTAATCGAGCCCAAATGAATTCAATAAATATAAATTACAAATATGTTACTAATCATTATATAATTAAAAATAAGCTATAAATTCTTAAAATTATAATATACCTACTAAGATTAATTAATTACATATATACAAATGCATGGTTTTAATTATATAATTATATATTTTATTATAAGTATAACTATAAAATTAGAAATTAGTTATAAGCATTAGCTTAATATTTACGAACTAGCTCTCGAGCCAACAAATAAAATTGCTCGCGAGCTAACGAATCGAATATCATCAATCTTAAGTTTGGTTCGTTTATTTTAACGAGCCACATTAGACTAGCCCGATCGAGCTTTTCACGAACCGAGATCCGAATAGTTTACGAGCGAATTGGTTCGTGTACATCCCTATCCCTCCCTTCTCTCTCTGACCTAATTCACCCTCATCCTAACACCAGTTCGTCTCCTCTCTCCACTAATTTCCATAAATTTCTTCAATACGAATCCTCTTCTACATTTATGATTTACAGATCCAGAAGAAACTAACTCTGAATCATCAAAAATTCGATCATTATCCAGAAGAAGTACTTTGAACAGTTCGGTGAAATTTTGGAAGTTGTGGTTATCACTGATAAAGCTACTGGAAGATTCTATATATGCTACTGTTGGATAAGAGTTCAATTCTCTTCGGTTTATTTCTCAGTAGAAAATCTAGCTTGGAGTTGTTCTTATTTGTATGTTTTTGTATCTATACTCATTCATTTCTTCAAATTATCTTGTTGAGGATAGTTCAATTTTCTTCAATTTATTTTTCAGACGAAGATCTAGGTAGGAGTTGTTCTAATTTGTATGTATTTGTATCTATACTCGGTCATTTCATCAAATTCTCCTGTTGAAAATGATGGAGGGAAGAAAAGGAAAAAAAAAAAGTTTATTACCAAAAGCAACCTGAAGTATACCCGTTTTTACCACTTGCTCAAAATTGCGCGTGTGTAGCACGCTCTTGATTTTGGCCGAAATTTATAAAATAGGTTGTAATCGGTAAAACGCGAGTAATTCAGGTTGCAATCGGCGACGAAATTTAAAATAGGTTGCAAGTGGTAAAAACGGGTATACCTCGAGTTGCTTTTGGTAATAAACCCATTTTTTTAATACTAGACTTTGGTTGATGAAACGGAGAAAGTATTTTTTTTTTTTGTGAAATTTAGTTATGCATAATGCGTATGATTATCTAATAAAATTGTCGACATTAAATTATAAAATACAACTAATAGACTACAAAATTAGACCAAATTAAAATTATTAATAAAAATATATATAAATAAGACACAACCATCGATTTTAATTTTGAACAGAAACCCAGTCAACAGGTAACGAAACCGTTGACCACGGTTCGGTTACGGCTTAAATAAAACAAGCTGGCCAGTGCAAGGCCACTTCAAATAAAAACATGGAAGTAAATAAATAAATAAAAGAGCGGCAGAAACTGCACCCAAATAAGGCCGAAGCCAGGGCAGGTGGGCCCTTAGAAGGGCGTTTACAAATTAAGGTTGCTGAAACTAGCAATCTTCGTTCACACCAACAAAATAAAGCAATATTAATGTTCCCTACTGCCCCATCACTGGTCCAAACCAATTCATGGTTGGTTTTGCATCTCAACCCCCCTCCCCTCCCCTCCCTCCCCCCCCCCCAAAAAAAAAGAAAAAAAGAAAGAGGGGTAACTACACATGGTACAAATTGAGAATGTGATAATGTAAGTCCAGACTAGGATCAGTGCACAACATATAAGTAAATCTATACATTACTGCTGCCAGAGATTCCAGCCATGTCTACTCTACTTTCGGTTCCTTTTCATCCTCGAATGAAAACTAGAACGAACCGACATTGGAGGATAACGAACGAATACAACAGATTTCAAGAGGTCGTTTATCAGCTACAAACCAGTCCACAGGATGTACAGTATACCTTACTATCTCACTGCAAAATTTGTCCATCCCATTTCATCCCGTCATGCTGGTGTCATCTCATGTTGCAACATGAAGGCTTTCCGAGCTGTCTGAGTTTGTTCCAGAGACAGATCATCTGCCTCGGGGATTGGTAGTGAGCCGTTATGTAGTCTTCTATGCACCCGAATTGGCAGAATTTCAAGCTGTGCACATACTCCACTGGTTTTGTGGTATTCATTTTCTCCACCCACATTCCCATGCTAACATCTTCCATTTTGAATAACTGCAAATGGAGGACGACATACCGTTTTACCTTTCTGTGCAAGTGAGGAACTCTATGAGGGCATATATGGGATGTGTTTCGAGTTTTAGAGACTCTTACCCTTAGTTTGTGTTCGTCGAAATCAGAAAGAATAGCATTTGCAATGTCGGATGAGATGATGTAGCCTGGCCCGTTTGCATAGGGTGGATACTCTTCCTCCGGCCATTCCTGAATAACCAAAAGAAAAAAATAAATAACTTGACTAATGAAGAATGCAATTTAAACTACATTCGGATAAGAATCACTTAGAATTACTCAGACTTTTCATTCCAAAACAATCAATCCATATTGGTGGAGGTTGGGAGAAGGAGACACATCCAAACCGCCAAAACACACACACACAACCTATGCAACTGCAGTTCCCTGTTCCTGATTTTAAACTGAGGAGGGTTTCTCGTGCAGATAAATTTCTGAAAGATTCAATCTACTAACACTACATAATTCTGAAGTGAAATAAGGACAGAACTGCATTTCAAATACTGAAGTTCTATGTAAAAAGAGGTAAAAGAACAGGCAAATAACAATTTGTTGAGCAATTTTTTTAACGGAATATCAACTAAGCAACAACAACTAATAGATTCACTGGAGCAGTAGAGCTACAATGCCACATTGTACAAAGAGGAAAACCAAAGCTTGATCGATTTGAAGTAAGGAAAGATGAATAAACCACACGGTACAAAAGAATAAACTTAAAAAGACAAGTCCAGTAACAAAAAGAAAATATCAATAATCAACTATGAGAAATAAAAAAAGGAAAGTCTTGAAGGAGAACCTCGTATGTAACTGCCCATTTACCACTGCGCTGGGGCTTATGATAGTAATTCATGTTTCCAATATATAAGCTTTTGTTCTCCGGGACTTTCTTTGCTTCATTAATAACTGCATCGATCCTCACAAATGTGTCATCATCACCCTTCATGATATACTTGGCAGAGACAGTACGCACCTGCAATCACACCGTATTCAAATAAATAATTCGGCCAGGAAGAAGAAAAGGAACACACAATTTCGAATTCTTGAAAGATCAACAACTAACCCCATATTCACAGATAGCAGCAGTTTTAAGAACAACAAGGTCATAGTTGTCCATGTACGGTACTATAACAATGTCACCGAAAAACTCAGCTTCTCTCTTCACTTCTACATTCACTTCCTTTCGCCCATGCTGTTCAAAAATGGTAAAAAATTTAGTTCCGAAATCCTACAACTAAGGAAGATCATTGCACTATCATTATATTTTTTTCAAGAAACCAATTATTTTTACCCACCAATGCGACAAAGAACCGCACAACAACATTCGTAGATTTGACAAGTTTATGCTGCATCCAAGACTTCCTCACAGCCATCCGTTCTGCAAAGTGGTTGCCTGCTGAAAGAACACCAATGAACAGTTCGACGGGCCCATAAGGAATAGGTGGAGCTTTCCATCGCTCAGACATGTCAAGATGTCTTTGAGGATCAAAACTGGGATGCGTTGTGGGCAAGGAAGCAGCAAAGACGGAATGGACATCAATATCCCCATTCAAAGTCAATCCAGTGGCATCATCAAGGGTAAATCCCTAAATTTATTCAACATAATTTTCATCACTTCTCGGATACATATACGTATATACATACAAAGACCATAAAAAGCAGTACGCTACTCACAGTGCGATATGGAAACGAGGTGACGTGCCTCCCATCAACATTGACATGGTAGCCTTCTAGGCCAGCACTGAGAGTGAGCACAAACAATTTGTCTTCAACAAAAGGGAATGGCCAATCGATAGTGACCTTCTTAGTTCTTCCTATTAACCGGTTTAACCACCATGTGGCCTTTGACTCCTCCGCCCCGTTATCATCATCCCGTATCCACTTCTCACATTTCACCAATCCATCAACTGCGCAAAGTTCAAATAATACCCCCATGATCTCCAACACAATTTGATGACATTTAAATACACGTAAATGCAGTAATAAAGTAAACAGATAGTTCATATGATGTATCCCCCTATTCCAATCATACAATTTCTAAAAGGGGTTTTTTTTGCCTATTAACTAATGATGTGTATCCCCCAACACCCCACCCCCAACCCCACACCACCAAATCAAGCATTTCACCAATCTGTTGATCATCACACAATTCTAATTTTTGGCAAACTCACAACAAACATAATCTAATCAAATTTATCAAAAATAACCAATAAGCAATCAAAAGGCAATGCCTCACCAGTTTCCTCATCGGCACGTGACTTCCAGCCCTCGCACCGCTGTGACGTCCCCCATTGCATCCTGTAACAAGTGTTCTGCTCAATAACAGGCTTCCCACTCCAATCCCCCTTCAACCGCGGATTGAAGTGCAGAATCCTCGGAGGATCCTCCCCTTCCACCGTTTTCAGCCCCTGCAACTCCATCATAAACTGTGAAACCATCACATACTGCCCCTCCTTCAACAGCGAAATCTTCGTATCTGATTCAGGGTGAGCCACCCTCGGTTTCCCCACAACTGTTATATGCGACCCCAATGTCAGGCCACACGGTAACATCACCAATCGCCCATTTTTCGAAAATTCATCTCCGGTTACAGATATCGAATGCGGGCAAAGCTCAGACTTACTGCCATTAACGTTACCAGCGCCGTTAAATTCTCGATTGCTGCTGTTTTTGCTCATCGATTCCAGCTCCTTCCAGAGCTTTCTGCCGACCTCGAGAGCATCTTTAGCAGACTTCACAATCGAACCCTTGCCGCTTAAATCAACAATGCCGGCTGTGAAATTCAAGCTCGAAAGCGCCGTTTTAGCAACTTGTTTGATTTTTCTGTCCGCTGCTGATTGGTACGGGAAATCAAGGGGGCGTATGGGGGCTTCTTTTTTCTCCAAATTCTCCTCGCTTTCCAGTATGAATTGCTGCGAATTGAGGAAACCATTACCGTTGCTGAAGAGCTCCTCTTGAGAAACTGAACTGAAGCCATTTTTGAACACAAAGGGGACTTCGAGTATCACAAACACCGCGTAGAAAAGCCCCAACGCAATCAGCACCCGAATTGATCTCTGTCGGCTCACCGAAAACAACAGGTCTACATTAGCCCTTTTCATATCTCGATTTTACGATATTTTCAGCAAAAAACTGAAAATACGCAGCTCAATTTAACAACTTGTGATCATTTAGCAAAAAAAAAAAAAAAATACGTTTAGGAGAACTGCAAAACACCCAACGAAGAAGTTCACGAAGAGAAGAAAGAAGCGTTTAGGTGAGCAACACCCTGCAACCGCGTCTCCACAGATATAGAGATACACGGTGTGTATGTATAGGCAGAGAGAGAGACAGATGGGGGTGGAGGCTGAGGTGGTGGTGTGTGAAGCCTCCTTTCTGGGTCGGTCACTTTTGTTTATTCAGAATGGGAATTCCTTTTCAATTAATTCAAATTTAAAACAAACTGCCTTCATTTTTCTTACTATTGTTTACTCAGAAAGGAATATTGAGGAATTAATATTTATTATTATTATATTTACTCGCCGAAATACTTTAATGTGATGGTGCAAAATGGCAGGAATGTACAAGCTGTATTGCGCGTAGCACAACTGAATAATTCCTCATTGGTATATAAACAAGGTAGTCAAGACATTAACATCAACTATATATTTTATCAACATAATTATTTAAGTATCTAAATATTATCAATAGTAATAAACAATATAATAATGAGATAAAGATAAAATTTGAGTGAGATCCAAATTATCTAGAAAAACTAGTAAGAAAGAATTACGGAGATAATGACGCCTATTGACTAACTTGCGTAATCACTTCTAGAATAATGCAAAAATATTCGGCGTTGGATTATCTAATTATGAAATTGTATTTATCTCGCTTTTTGCTTATGTATTTTATATCAACAATATTTGTAGAATATGATAATATTATTACGATACACTTATACACATCATATATAATAAGATAAAGTTAGAGATTTTATTTTTCCCTAAAAATAAAGGCAGAGATTTGTATGAATGGAGGGAAGTGCGTTCATTTCAGTTAAATCTTCCCCCCAAAATATGGGAATTTGTGTATCAGATATTGGATAATCAGATTATGCTTTTGACCAGGACGAGGGGTAAAATTAACATGATATTACATATTTCATGAATAAGTTATTGCTGAATTTTAGGAACTTTTTTCTTACTATAAAATATTTTAATTGGGGGAAAAATTGCCGACTAATTTATTGTTAGTTTTATTGAAGTTTGAGTAGCCGCATTTCTTGATATTAGTCATGTAGGTCCGTTTTTTGCCCAGACTTTATGGATCTCATTTGGTATGTTGTTTCATTGGTAAATGTTACCCTTATAAAATTAATGTTACAATTTTTTATATGAACACCAACAATTATTATTATGAGTGTACTCGTGAATTTCCCACGAATTTTAAATTAGTAGTACATCTTCAGGGTAAATGATATATATATATGTACAATACACATCAGCTTAGATCAACAACTCATTTTAGTAAATATAGTCGTCGATCGTGATCATGTGAGGATCTGAAGTTCGGACCACATGCAAATCATATCACACGATAATTTTACATTTGCAGCTCAGGTCATAGTATGAAACTATCAATCATATACACATGACGTACGACAAACATGTGTGACAAGTAAAAGAAAATACATGCATACTCCTACGATCTGAGATAGGCGAGAAAATAATAGTGATTATGTCTTTCAATGTATTTTTTCCTATAAAATGGTCATAAACCAAAAAAAAAAAGGGTTAATTACCGAATCCAACCTGTAGTATAGCACTTTTTTCCACTTACAACCCCGAGTATAAAAAGTTTCCGATTGCAACCCATACTACACGGGTTTTTCCGATCACAACCTAATTTCGAATCAATCAATATTTTCCGGCAACTTAAATTTCACGTGACTTGCACGCGTGATACTAATGGCATTATTGTAATTTTTGCGATGTCTCCCACCTTCAACCCAACACGTGAGTTTCACATGATCAGGTTTAGCATAATTTGGGGAGTTTAGCCCTAATTCAGTATCATTTGCAAGTACAGAAAATACGTCACTGCAGATTATCTTCATTACTTATTCACCAAAAAAATCGAATATCCATCTAGGGTTTTGGCATTTCAAGATCGACAGAGCTATAATGGTTTTAGAGAATTAGACATCACGAACACGTAGATGATATGATATTAGGTTTTAGGTTTAAACATGTCCAGTCGCATTTTCATGAATCAGCTTCATTGAATCGTCCTTAAACAATTAAGTTCGAACTTACAGACAAAATTTAAGTGTTCACCCGATAGTCATCGCAAGCAACGTATCTTTGGCCTGGGTTGTTGTCAGTCCAAGAAGTTCTCTCGACGACGATTATTTCATAGTGGCAGCGAACTTCCATGGTTGCAAGGACCTGGAACTCATTTGAGCTGGTATTGAAATCCAATTGAAACGAACCCTAGCTCCCCGTTTTTGTACCCAATTTGGTTTGGAAGGTTACCGTTGGGAGCATTAATTAGAAACAGCTGGGTTATTAAGTTCGCAAAAATTACAATAATACCATTAGTATCACGCGTGCAAGTCACGTGAAATTTAAGTTGCCGGAAAATATTGATTGATTCGAAATTAGGTTGTGATCGGAAAAACCCGTGTAGTATGGGTTGCAATCGGAAACTTTTTATACTCGGGGTTGTAAGTGGAAAAAAGTGCTATACTACAGGTTGGATTCGGTAATTAACCCAAAAAAAAAAAAAGGCCAACTAAGTTGCACGTGTATAGACAAAAGAGTTAAATAGTGTATAACAACCTGCAACCTCAAGTATGCATCTTGCGTCCAACTTATTACGTTATAATAAGAAATCATACACTTCTCGCTTTGTTCTGTGGTGTCATCTGTGTGTTAACTCTATTTAGCAACCAAAATACTTCCATAAACCTTAATTATAAATAAATAATAAATTTAAGAAACATCTATGACGTAAGTTGTGTTTTCCAAGCTTATTACAAACTTGGGTATCTCATTTTTTTATTTCGTTAGTAAATGCCCCACTTTGTAGCCATAACCTTTATGAACCCACAAATGAATGCACATGATTATGATTGTACTTCTATTGCACTTGAAATTTCCAAAGAAACCTCCTAAATGAATTCACTAGGGTTGAAGTTTGATTAGGTTAAATTGTTATTTTCTGGACTAGTTAATGTGAATTGTATTATTCAGAGCATAATTGGTTAAATTTATAATTTTACATTACCATTAATTCTAAACGGTTGTACATATTACTATTACTCTCCCCGTCTAGTAAGTATAGTCACATTTCAATTTTCCATGTATATACTAAGAGAAATCTTAAATGTTCTTGGAAAAAGAAATTTAACCCACAATTCTTTTATGCCCTAATTATTTATTTTGAGTATTTGAAATTAATGATCCAAAAGTCACTTACATTAAATTGTATCATTTTAATAAGAAAATGGCTATAATTGAGACATATAAAAGGATAATGTTGAACTATTTTTGGGGGACAAAAGGGGCATATTATATGCTTTACAAAGTTTGTTAGTTGTAATTAAATTAAATAAGAAATAATTAATATAAAATGATAACTTTTGATAGAGCCATTTGGGTTGCCATTAATTATGTGATTATTAATCACAGAAGTACGAAACAGCCTTGCCATGAGTGTTTAGTGGTACCTTTAGCTTCAAAAAGTTGTACCTAGCTTCAAAAGGTCCAAAAACAACAAATTTGACTTGTCATTGTCCAAATGCAGCCAATTGGGCCTACAATGTAGGTCAATATTCAAGTCTTTTCAACTGAACCGTTGCACAATTCTAATTTGATTTAAACAAATCCACATTTATCTTTTGTTATTTATGTATGAAATTGAAAATGACCCCATAATTATTGAGCAAATAAATTGAACTGTGAAAGCAATTTCGGTCTACCGGCTATTATTTAGAGTTCACATTTATTTTCAATGTTGTTTATTAATTTATTTAAATCATAAAAAGTATATTATTGAAAGAGTAAATATTCTTTCTAATAAAAAATTAATTATTTAGAAAATAAATAAGATTTTATTACCCAAAGTACACCTTACTGGAGTTACATATTCAACAATGGACATCTTTGCAATAAAAGAGAGACCTTAACATGATGTGAAACTTCTTGAAGTTGTCCATCAAAGAAAATTAATTCTTCTATGACTATGGGTCTGGACAGGAGAACCTTGATCGGCTTCATTCTTCCCTTTCTTGTTCAATTGCATCGAGGGGTTTACAAGATACATTCTGCCTCACACGGATCTGATTATAGGATATTGTTTGACTTGGGTTAGTGAAACAATATGAACCTTGTTCGTTTTCAAGAGAAACACTTGTTTGTATGTCCGACATACATGGACGAACACACGTCTAATTGTTCGACTTTGAACATTTTACTATTTTTCATGATTCACTTATCTCTTTCGTTTTTTGTACAAGTCCTCATGAAAGATCTTTCTTTTGGGGAAGGGGGACAAGCGAACTACTGAATTCTTTTGAAATGATGATAACTTTGTTAGGCCACGTGATTGAGTCTATTAAAATGAAGCAATCTTATGAAAATGGTCATTCAAAGTATAAAACACATAGAAATTTTTTACCTTTTGAAAAGGAAAAAAATGTACAAGAACTCTTAGAATAAGCAAGACCTATTTGAAACTATGTTTAGTCAGGTAAATACACTTCAATCCCTCTACATAGGAGTATGTGAATGTGTAGAATAGAGGCTCTCTCTCGCGCACCTAGGCGCATAAGGTGCAAATCAAGGGCCAATTCGAGCCTCGGACCAAGAGACTTGTGTAAGCGTGACCTACATACACGAATGTCGGTCCAATTGAGGGGTGGTCCCGCGAGCCAATTTTTCAGCTTCATGGCTATTAGACTTTTTTGCTATTTTTTTCCAATTCTGCATGGCTTTTCAGCTTCATGGCTGTTAGATTGCTCCATGTTTTACCTTAAGTTAATTTTGAATATTTATTCAGGTTTAGTGGAGCTTTAAGATGGCTCAACCAACAATCAATACGAGCCTCTTTAAGTTTGCAGTTTCTAGTAAACCCTCTTAGCCTTTTGTTGTTTGGTGATACAGTTAATGCATCTATTTGATGCACTAAATTCTAACCTAGTAATCCGCAAGTATACGGTGCTAGGGTAGATAATGATAGTCAAGGTCGATCCCACAGAAACTGAGTTGTGCGCCTAGTTTACTACTCTAATCGTAATGAAACTACTCTAACTAGACTCTCCATTCACGAAAGTTGGTATGTTTCTCTAAGACCTAATTGCTAGAAATAATAAATAAAAACTAAATTACTCATAAACAAGGAATGATTGACAAGGAAGGACTCAAATAGGATTAAGACGTGTTCTAGGGATTCGATTTCGATTCTTATCTCCTATGTTTCATTATTCTAAAATCCTAGACTTTTATACTGATTCTATCATTATTAGGTGGTGCTACTATAGTTAATCCTTCTCTCGGACGATGTTAATGTGTAGATTACGTGTGAATAATTACCATATCGGGCTAACCATCGCATACGTAACTCACAGTGGCTCCTAAACCAATGTCTAAGTCCTCACTCCTCTCGGACGAATATTGGTACCTATGTTATATGTTTTCTATGCCTATTAACTACCCTCTCCTCTTGGACGACGAGCTATTAAGCAAGTAGAGCTAATTAATTAGCAGCCAAATCAACTCATTCATAAATTAAGATCAACGCATACAAATAACCATATAACGGAGTCTAGAATTAAACAAATAAATCAAAACATATTCAGCAATTACGTACTCTCTAACCCTAGAACACAACGTATTTAGCTACTCATGTCTAATAATAAAAACTCACAATATTCATAGACAAACATTACTCACAAATAAAAAACTTAGACAAAAGAAGAATAAACTCGAATCTCGAATTTCGAATCTCGATCTTCGTCCTTGCGCTCCTTGATCTTCGTTCCAAGTCTCCAAGCACTTTTTCAAGTATAAGAATATAATATCGTGTATTCTTGTCAGACTTAGAAACTTGTATTTATCATTGGGGATGAACTTGGGTGAAGATGGACCAAAATCTCAATTAGATTTGGACTAGGAAATGCCAACCGCCCTTCTGTCGCGGCCGCAAAGACTGGTGTCACGGTCACGACAACTTGTACCCAAAACTTCTAAAAACGGCTTTTTTTTTTTGCAGCTGCGATGGGTTGTGTCACGGTCACAATGCTCGTCCAGTGCTCAATTCATGTTGGAGCCACTTTTTGTCGCGGCCGTGACAACATGTACCGCGATCGCGACCGATGTACTCCGGTTCAAGTCCGGTTCTTTCCCGTCTTGACTTATTTCTCGGTCCAACTTCTTAAAACATGGGTTTTTGATCCACAAATACTCAATATCTTCAAAACACGTCAAATGGCAAAAATTAATGAATATACGCAATTCCCGGCCAAATATGCATGTAAATGATATAAATTAGACATCTAAGTCGACCTAAATGCATGCACACACAACGTGTATCAAAATTCCCCAAACTTAAATTTTTCTTCATCACAAACAACAAAAACAATCAAGAACGCTCATGTTTAGGATGATTAGATGATGAATCTAGTTTCAGTCAGATTTTTCTCAAAAAGCTAGGGAACATAGTAATTTGAGCATATTTGACATAGCAAAATCAACTACTTTCAAGACTTGCAACTTTCGAACAATTAATCTTCACGGGGTAAGTGTATCACTCATCTCTCACGTGTATAAATTATGACATGTTTTCACTCAAATTGGACCATATGCATTGTCTACCACAAGCTTGTATATTGCCTAAATTAGACCTCGTACTCTACATATGTGTCATAGGATCAAAAAGACTTTCATTTTTGGTTGTAATGTAGGCTTAAGATAATGTGGCACAAATTTGGGTAAAAAATGACTAATCTCGGACTAACCAAGTTAATGCTAACCCGACTATCCCTCTACAACAATCACTCAAACCTCACTCTTCAATTTTCATAAAACCATCAAATATGGCTTCTTCACCCTCACAAAAGTACTTAACAACCAAGTACTTTTCATGCCAACTTATTCGAGTACCATATTTTTTGGACTACACGATCATTTCAATCAACAAGACATTTAAGCACTTCTCTATTCCTAACCTCTCCTCAATCATCAAAATAAAACACATATTTACATCACTTCCTTTTTTCCTGATTTTTTTTTCTCTTTTCAGATTTTTCTCTTTTTTTTATTCACAAACAAAAATAATTACAAACACAAACTATCAATACTATGAGAGGTTACTTCTTCCTGATTTACACCTACTATATTTTATTTCTTCCACCAAAATCATCCCATTAAATTATCCACTTCAATCCCATGATTTTTCCCATTCTACCTTCCAATCCACTAGGCTAAAAGCTCAAGTGGCTAACTAGGGAATATTTTTCACAATTTTTTGGTAAAAAGAATTTCTTTTAAGGCTAAAAAATAGGCTGAAAATCAAGAATGCCTAGAATCACTTTCTAAATCACATGTACTTGATACATTCTTAAAAGAGATATATATTACTCCTAGCGACGGCCACCATTAGTTCTGCGTTTTTTCTTAATTCAAGTCGGATAGTCCTCTCAACAGGTTTTTCTATTTCGATTTCTTCACACCAATTTTATTTTATTTTGTTCAAAAAAATTCTTTCCTTATATATTACTGCTGGTAGTTCCGATTATGTGTGTATATATTTCTATTGATAGCATTGAGTATTTGTTTCTTTTTCTGTTTTATATAGAATGTTAGCGTATATATACATATGATCCTTTGTATGTTCAATTAATTATTATATTATGTTATTTCAATTCCTAATTTGTTAATACTTTATGTCTTGTATTTTTGTTTCAGTTGCATAAATTAGAGTTTATATAGCATAGTAGAATTCATGGCCAAATCCCGCTCAGTTGCATCCGGTCAAACCAGTGGCACACGGGTTACTCGACCGAACGCCGCTCCTAGCGAATCTGATGACTCTGATGATGTTCCCATTCAGAAACGAGCACGACTTGACAAGGCTTTACACATTCTTCCACCTTCCGAAGCTGATTTGAATGGTCATCTCACGTTCACACGGAAGAAGGATAAAGAAAGGTACAAGGCTGTTTGCCAACGAAACATTGTTCCTTGTAAGTGTCTCGACTTTCCTACCATGGAGGCTTTGCATATTAAGGATGAAGTTCTTGCATTAGTTCATAATATAGGTTGGGATAACTTCTTTTCCATTAATTACCCTGCTTATATTGAAATTGTTCGTGAGTTTTATACCACATTTGAGTTCAAGAAATCTAATGTCGTAGGTCTCAATACCCCTAAGGTTATACAGTTTCATTTGATGGGAAAAATATTTAACTTCTCTTTGACTGATTTTAACATTGCTTTTGGATTTATCACTGAGGAGTTTGCTATGACTGAGGAGTACTTGCACACTATTTGTGATTATGATTTGAATTTTACTCCTTTAGTAGTCTATAGAGATATTTCCAATCATCCGGCTATGTATAACCCCAAAAAATCTATGGATACCTATCTTCATAACTCTGCTTTGAAATATATTCATAGGTTCCTGGCTTTTTCTTTTTCGGGTAGAAAAGATAACTCTGCGTTGTTGAATAAAGCTGAACTTTACTTCTTACATTGTATGCAAAACCAAGGTAAGGCCAATCTCGGATATTGGGTAGCTTTTCAGTTTACTCATGCTCTATCCACAAAGAGAAATTTGATATTAGGATCTCTCATTACTCAATTGGCTGTGAACTTAAACTTAATTGATCCTAATGATAATGACCTTCATGTGGCTTGTAACATGCCTCCTTTGGACTTACATTGCTTGGAGATGATGTGTTTAATTGAGAAGGTAGGTGATGGGTATCAATTTTGTGCTCCGGGACCTATGGACGTTCGAAAACCACATGATGCGCATGGCTCTCAACACCGGTCCCGTCACTTGGTTGATGATGATGATGATATCACACCACCTCCAGCCGATGTCTCATTTGAAACATTTTGCAAGGAACAATTTGGACTACTTCGGGAACAATTGCAACGAATAGAGCTTAACCAAATGGCGTACTTCCAACGTGAGGGTTTCGATCCACCTTTTCCACCTCCTCAACAATAGATGCCGCCCAGTTCTACGATGCTCTACTTTTCAGGGACGTTTTCTAACTCTTTATTATATTTTGAGCATCTAGTTTCTTTACATTGAGGACAATGTTGTGAATAAGTATGGGGGAATAGGTCATGATTGTTGTTGCTTCATGCTAGACATTATGGATTAAGTTTTTGCTTCTATCATGCTAGGTTGTTTCACTTGTCATTCATTTTATGAGTCCTAACTCTTCGATACTTAATTCTTGTTCGTGATTGTCATCGCCCTAAATTCTGATTCTTCTAATGCTCATGGGTGTTGTGTGTTTTATCTCAAAAATGAAAAAAAAATGAAAAAAAAAAAGAAAAAAAAAAGTATTCTCCTCTAGCTGCATTGTGGTTGATTGTTGTCAATAGTTGAAAAAAAAGTTTGCATAAATCTGACTCACATACACCTATATTTTGTGAGATTTGAGCCGATGAGCATTCACTATATAATACGCTCAATTTCTTTGTTGTGTGGTTGTCATGCATAGTTGATTTTTCTAGAACTTGCATTGTTGCATGTTTTGATTATGTCAATTGATGAGTTGAATGTATTGAATAAAATAAAGGTATTTAGGTTTAAACCCGTTTCTTGTTATCGTTGCCTTTTGCTTCTAGTCTACCCTTGTTCATTTACCCCTAGTGAACTCATATTGAGCTTTAACCTTTTCTTTTGCTAATTAACCACATTACAAGCCTTGATAACCTTTTTGTTGATTTTCCCCCATTTTGAACCTTGAGTTGAAGGATTATATGGACTTGTTCATGCTTAGTTGCTTGATTCTAATTTAGATGACTGCTTAAGTGTGAGAATTGTGAAGTTTTTGAGTTATGTTCTTCCTCCATAGAGAAGGATAAGTAGAGTGAAAAAAAAGAAAAAAAAAAAGCGAAAGTGAAAAAAGAAAAAAAAACAAAAACGAAAAAAAAAAAAGAAAAAGAAAAGAAAATAAATGATTGAAAAAAAAAGAGAAAAAAATTGAGAAAGTAAAAGTGTTTGTACATAGAGTCGTGTAAAATAATCCAAAGCAGTCTAGTATCATCATTTAATTGTGCTATGTGTGGCAATAACATATGATTCATTTGACTCTATTAACCAAAAATCCTCTTCATCTTACCAACCCAAGCCTTCTACATGTTTTCAATTACATCCCTACCCAATATTCTTGCATTCAATTTCTGTCATTTGGTAATTGAGATGTGATATATTTGCAAGCTTATGGTAAAAGTCTTCTATGCATTGACATGAGAGTTGATTGTTATATTTTTGAAGCCTAAACACATTTGAGTGTAAAAAGTTAATCCATTGTGAGGGAGTTAGATTTTATGCATTCCAATTTCAATTTGTTGATGTGATTGACTATTTTTGTTGGTAGGGGGGAATTGTTTGCCAATTTTATTTATAAAAAAAAAAAAAAAGAGAAGAGAGTTTGAGCAACGGAAGAAGAAGGATTAACGAAAATATGATGTCATTGATAAGAGTTGAGTCATATACTTGAGGATAATCATTGTTTAAGTGTGGGGGAATTTGATAAGACTCATATTTCACATTTATGCATCATATTTTCTCATATTCTATTTGTAAAAATTATGCTTAACTCTTGTATTTTGATGAAAATTTGTATTTGTAGGATAAAAGGATGATTTGAGCAACTTGGATGTAAATTCGGTTGATTTTGAAGAATTCAAGAATTTTTCACAAAGATGGCATTTCCAGGAGATGTTTTTGCATAAGGAGTGGGCACGCCTTAACCAGCAGGATGTCAAATTGCGTTTTGAACATAAGGCGTGGGCACGACTTACCTGAAAGTGTATACCTGCGGGATTTTTACAAAGGAGACTCCTATCTTTCTCTCTCCAAGAGATTTGAAATTAGTTTTAATATATTTGGACTTTTATTAGAATAGTTTTAGATAAGGTCAAAGGGAGAGAGATATAAGGTGAGAAATTCAAAAACAGAAAAAAAAAAATTTACGCTATTATTTCTTTCTGTCTTCTCTCTTTTATCTTCTCACCTAAAAGTATTTTTGTAAAAAACTCCATGGAAGGCGAAACTCCATTCTCCGATCGAAGAATAATTAAAGGTTTGGTTCTTCCATATTCGTGAGATCTAAATTGTTTTACTTGTTCTTCAATTCTTTATTATTCGTATATCTCCCGTGTTTGATGCAATTACTGTTTTGATTGATTGAATGATGTGGCCAATTGTTTAATTGTCAAAATAGTATAGTACAAATTAGAGCGTTAAATCCGTAATTGTTCAACTGTTCTAATATTTGTGGTAAATAACATAGTTGATTACAAAAATAGGTTTTGTGTCTATGTTATGGAGGTATACGATCTAGTCTAAATGAACCTACATGTGTGTTTGTTGGCTAGAATTGGTGGTCTCTCTTTTTAATGTCGTTGATAAATTAAATTCTACGATCGTATCTAGAATTGTTTATTGGCAAGAGAAGTAATCAGAGATCGTATCCTGATTATCGAATCAGTAAGGAGGGACAGGTTATTAGGTCATACCAATAGCCATAACCAATTTAATGTTGAATTAAAGAATTTATTATTGCATCTATGATCGAATATGAGAACCATGTCTGAAATTAGACTTTGATCGGATTCCTTGTCAATTATTAATCTTTAACACACTTCAATACTGTTTTAGTTAATTTAATTTTGTTCAATATCAATCTTCAAAATCCCCCCATCTTTAGTTAATTTATTTTCAATTATCTTGCAAAAGAATACATCTCTATCAATCCCTGAGGATCCGACCTTGTTTCCACTATCACAAGTTTATAATTAGAACAAGTATTTGTATATTTGTTGGTTTCGACACCCAACAAATTTCTTGAATTTCAACAAAATGGTTATCAAGGCTTGTAATGTGGTTAATTAGCAAAGAAAAGGTTAAAGCTCAATATGGGTTCACTAGGGGTAAATGAACAAGGGTAGACTAGAAGCAAAAGGCAACGATAACAAGAAATGGGTTTAAACCTAAATACCCTTATTTTAGTCAATACATTCAACTCATCAATTGGCATAATCAAAACATGCATAACAATGCAAGTTCTAGAAAAATCAACTATGCATGACAACCACACAACAAAGAAATTGAGCGTATTATATAGTGAATGCTCATCGGCTCAATGTCACAAAATATAGGTGTATGTGAGTCAGATTTATGCAATTTTTTTTTCCAACTATTGACAACAAGCAACCACAATGCAGCTAGAGGAGAATACATTTTCTTTTTTCTTTTTTTCTTTTTTTCTTTTTTTTTTTTTTTGTGTGAGATAAAACCCACAACACTCATGAGCATTAGAAGAATCAGAATTTAGGGCGATGACAATCACGAACAAGAATTAAGTATCGAAGAGTTAGGACTCATAAAATGAATGACAAGTGAAACAACCTAGCATGATAGAAGCAAAAATTTAATCCATAAAGTCTAGCATGAAGCAACAACAATCATGACCTATTCCCCCACACTTGTTCACAACATTGTCCTCAATGTAAAGAAACTAGATGCTCAAAATATAATAAAGAGTTAGAAAACGTCCCTGAAAAGTAGAGCATAGTAGAACTGGGCGGCATCTATTGTTGAGGAGGTGGAAAAGGTGGATCGAAACCCTCACGTTGGAAGTACGCCATTTGGTTAAGCTCTATTCATTGCAATTGTTCCCGAAGAAGTCCAAACTATTCCTTGCAAAATGTTTCAAATGAGACATCAGCTGGAGGTGGTGTGATATCATCATCATCATCAACCAAGTGACGGGACCGGTGTTGAGAGCCATGCGCATCATGTGGTTTTCGAACGTCCACAAGTCCCGGGGCACAAAATTGATACCCATCACCTACCTTCTCAATTAAACACATAATCTCCAAGCAATGTAAGTCCAAAGGAGGCATGTTACAAGTCACATGAAGGTCATTATCATTAGGATCGATTAAGTTTAAGTTCATAGCCAATTGAGTAATGAGAGATCCTAATATCAAATTTCTCTATGTGGATAGAGCATGAGTAAACTGAGAAGCTACCCAATATCCGAGATTGACCTTAACTTGGTTTTGCATACAATGTAAGAAGTAAAGTTCGGCTTTATTCAACAAAGCAGAGTTATCTTTTCTACCCGAAAAAGAAAAAGCCAGGAACCTATGAATATATTTCAAAGTAGAGTTATGAAGATAGGTATCCGTAGATTTTTTGGGGTTATACATAGCCGGATGATTGGAAACATCTCTATAGACTAATAAAGGAGTAAAATTCAAATCATAATCACAAACAGTGTGCACGTACTCCTCACTCATAGCAAACTCCTCAGTGATAAATCCAAAAGCAATGTTAAAATCAGTTAAAGAGAAGTTAAATGATTTTCCCATCAAACGAAATTGTATAACCTTAGGGGTATTGAGACCTATGACATTAGATTTCTTGAACTCAAATGTTGTATAAAACTCACGAACAAGTTCAATATAAGCAGGGTAATTAATGGAAAAGAAGTTATCCCAACCTATATTATGAACTAATGCAAGAACTTCATCCTTAATATGCAAAGCCTCCATGGTAGGAAAGTCGAGACACTTACAAGGAATAATGTTTCGTTGGCAAACAGCCTTGTACCTTTCTTTATCCTTCTTCCGTGTGAACGTGAGATGACCATTCAAATCAGCTTCGGAAGGTGGAAGAATGTGTAAAGCCTTGCCAAGTCGTGCTCATTTCCGAATGGGAACAACATCAGAGTCATCAGATTCGCTAGGAGTGGCGTTCGATCGAGTAACCTGTGTGCCACTGGTTTGACCGGATGCAACTGAGCGGGATTTAGCCATGAATTCTACTATGCTGTTGAGAGGACTATCCGACTTGAACTAAGGAAAAATGCATAATTAATGGTGGCCGTCGCTGCTCTGGACAGGGGCGGAGGAGAAGAATTGATCTGAAAGGAGGACGACGGAACAGACGATGTTGACGGCGGAGAGGAAACGAGACGAGTTGAAGAGAAGGAAAAATGGAGGATGTGCGTTGGATATCGAGGTATGAGAAGCTATGGAGGTGTGTTAATGGCGGAATAAGGAGAATTTTAAGTGAAGAGAAAGAAAGATGATATAGGGTTTAAGAGTGTCTCCCTTCTTTTCCTCTGTCAAACAGCGACTGCCCTTGGTTCTTTTTCTACTTTTTTTTTTCTTTTTATATAGTAGGCTGTTATAAAAATAATATATATATATATATATGTACAAATCAAAGAGGAAACCATGAATAATAATTTGTGACTTCTGCGACTTTAAAAACGCGATTCCGTGTTGTACTTTTTTTCTTTTTCATTTTTTTTAAATATATTAAACCTGGAGGTAAAGAGAACATGTAGAAGGAAAATTTAATTAAGGCGTGGGCACGCTCTATTTCATATCATCTTGATCTTGAAAGTATCAGAAAAAGCATAAGGCGTGCCCACGCTTTAAACTAAAACGTCCCCTGGAATAGAAACACCAATTTCTTTTTTTTTTTTTTTTTTAAACGAAACTAATCCTTAAAATACTGTAATAAATTAAACTACCACTAGGAAAGATAAACCTTGGGTTGCCTCCCAAGAAGCGCCTTTCTTTAACGTCTTTGGCTAGACCTTACCAATTCATCAACCATGGTATGTGGGGTTTGCAAGATCAATAGTATCAACATTATGTACCGGAAAGCCTTCATAAAGACCTTCAAACGATGACCATTGACCTTAAAAATCTTACCAGTTTCCGGGCTTTCTATTTCAACTGCACCATGAGAAAATACTTTAGTAACAATAAAAGGACCTAGCCATCTAGAACGCAATTTTCCAGGAAACAATTTTAACTTGGAATGATAAAGCAAAACTTTTTTACCAATGTAAAAATCTTTCCTAGATATCATACGATCATGAAAAGCCTTAGTCTTTTCTTTGTAAATCCTCGAGCTTTCATAAGCATCATGGCGAATTTCTTCTAATTCTTGCAATTGCAATTTTCTTGAGTCACCCGCTTCATCCAAACTCATATTACATTGCTTAATAGCCCAATAAGCACGATGTTCGAGTTCTACAGGTAAATGACAAGATTTTCCAAATACCAAGCGGTAAGGTGACATACCTATAGGAGTCTTATAAGCCGTTCGATAGGCCCAAAGAGCATCATCAAGTCGAACACTCCAATCTTTCCGGTTTGGATTGACGGTTCTTGATTTCCCTATTAGATATTTCAGCTTGTCCACTCGTCTGCGGATGGTAAGCAGTGGAAACTCGATGAGTGACACCATATTTCTTCATTAAAGTTTCAAACACTCTATTGCAGAAATGAGTTCCACGATCGCTTACAATATCCCTTGGTGTTCCATACCTAGCAAAGATATGAGATTTGACAAAATCCACCACAATCTTAGCATCATTAGTCCGGGTGGCCTTAGCCTCCACCCGTTTCGAAACATAATCCGCAGTAAGAAGAATGTAGACATTGCCAAAAGAAGATGGAAAAGGACCCATAAAATCAATTCCCCAAACATAAAATATCTCACAAACTAGAATGGGATTAAGTGGCATTTGATCTCTATGTCCTAAGCTTCCAGTTTTCTGACATTGCCCACAAGTCTTACAAAACGTGTATGAATCCCGAAAAATAGTAGGCCAAAACAATCCACATTCTAACACCTTACGAGCTGTTCTTTTAGGACCAAAGTGTCCCCCGCATGCATATGAATGACAAAACTGTAAAATAGAAGGAATTTCATGTTCAGGCACACATCTCCGAATAACTTGATCAGAACAATATTTCCATAAATAAGGTTCATCCCAAGTATAGTACTTAGCATCACTTTAATTTTATCTCTTTGAGCCCTAGATAAAGTACTTGGTAATGTCCTAGTTACCAAATAATTAGCAATATCGGCAAACCAAGGACTCTTCTGATGTAAAGAAAAGAGATGCTCATCTGGAAAATCATCTTTCAACGGGGATGCACTTTCGCTTGTGAGCAACCTGCTAAGATGATCGGCAACTAGATTCTCAGACCCTTTTTTGTTACGTATCTCTAAGTGAAACTCCTGCAATAAGAGTATCCATCGGATAAGCCTAGGCTTTGATTCCTTCTTTGTGAGCAAATACTTGAGCGCTGCATGATCAAAATAGACAATTATTTTAGCACCAAGTAAATATGAACGAAATTTCTCTAAAGTAAAAAGAATTGCTAAAAGTTCTTTTTCCGTTGTGGAATAATTGCTCTGTGCACTGTCAAGTGTTCTCGAAGCATAGTAAATGACATGTGGAGCTCTATCAACTCTTTGTCCAAGAACAGCACCAACAGCATAATTGCTTGCATCACACATAATTTCAAATAGGAGATTCCAATTTGGAGGTTGCATAATCGGTGCTGAAGTCAACTTATCCTTTAGCATATCAAATGCATCCTTGCATACTTCATTGAATTCAAACATTGCATCTTTTTGCAACAGCCTGGACAAGGGAAGAGTGATCTTCGAGAAATCTTTGATAAAGCGACGATAGAAACCTGCATGTCCAAGAAATGAACGGACTTCCCGCACACTTGCGGGATAAGGCAAAGATTTGATAACATCTATCTTAGCTTTATCTACTTCAATTCCTGTAGTAGAAACAACATGACCTAGAATAATACCTTGATCAACCATAAAATGACATTTTTCATAGTTCAAAACAAGGTTCTTTTCTATGCATCTTTGAAGGATCTTTGTAAGGTTAGTAAGACATGCATCAAAAGAATTACCATAGACTGTAAAATCATCCATAAA
This sequence comes from Ajuga chamaepitys, assembly GCA_958295605.1. Classification (NCBI taxonomy): domain Eukaryota; kingdom Viridiplantae; phylum Streptophyta; class Magnoliopsida; order Lamiales; family Lamiaceae; genus Ajuga; species Ajuga chamaepitys. Next base: position 7,432,324 of record OY282500.1, on the reverse strand, counting down.
CACTTCTATGATGTTCTCTACATAATCCGAGAAGATACTAACCATACACCTTTGGAATGTGGCAGGTGCATTACAAAGTCCAAACGGCATACGTCGGTATGCAAAAGTACCAAACGGGCATGTGAATGTTGTTGTTTCCTGATCTTCCGGTGCAACCGGAATTTGGTGAAAACCTGAGTAACCATCAAGGCAACAATAATGAGTACGACCGGCTAATCGTTCAAGCATTTGATCAGTAAAAGGAAGCGAAAAATGATCTTTTCTTGTTAAGGCATTTAACTTCCTATAATCTATACAGACTCGCCACCCATTTTGAACACGAGTTGCTACCAACTCACCATCAAGATTTTCTACCACTGTTATACCTGTTTTCTTTGGAACAACTTGAACATGGCTTACCCATTTGCTATCCGAAATTGGAAAGATCATACCTGCATCGAGAAGTTTCAGAATTTCTAGCTTCACCACCTCCATCATAGGTGGATTCAATCTACGCTGGGCTTCTCTAGAAGGCTTACACCCTTCCTCCAGGAGAATTCTATGCATGCATACATGAGAACTTATTCCCTTGATGTAAGCAATTGTCCATCCAATAGCCCCCTTGAATTCTTTAAGCACACGAATCAACTTCTCTTCCTCGATGGCTGAAAGTTTACTAGAGACAATGACTGGCAAAGTGTCATTCTCTCCCAAGAAAGCATATTTCAAATGACTTGGAAGGTTTTCAATTCCAATTTGGGTGCCTGTATGAGAGATGGAAGAAGTTTAGTGTGTGAGATAGGCAACTGAACATAAGAAATATTGCACCTCATTGATGGCAATGAGTCCAACTCATGAATTATTTCCTGCAAATCAGAATGTAGCTCAAACTTTTTCATGACTTCTTTGGACTTTTCAACAGTGAAACTCCTATTAAGTGCTACTTTCAATTTATCATCATCATGCAAATCAAAGATTTTATGCGTTAGAGGTTCTACAACATCGACAACAAAAACAGATGACACATCACTTGGATATCTCATGGCTTCATAAATATTAAATTTAATAATCTCACCATCAAATTCCATTGTGAGTGAACCATCATGCACATCAATTTTTGTCCTAGATGTTTTCAAAAAAGGTCTTCCTAACAAAATCAAAGAATAAGATGACTCCTCCTCATCCATGTTTAGCACACAAAAGTCAGCAGGAAAAATCAACTCATTTACTTGCACCAAAACATCTTCTAAGACACCCTCGGGATAAACATTAGATCTATCGGCTAGTTGAATTATCACACCAGTATCTTTCAACAGTCCAACATTCAAAGATGAATAAACAGATAATGGCATGACATTAATTGAAGCACCTAGATCTAACATTGCTCTTTCAACTCGAACATTACCAACTTTGCAAGGGATAGTGAACATACCTGGATCCTTGCATTTAGGAGGTAACTTTTTCTGTAGAACAGCTGAAACATTTTCACCCATACTAACATACTCATTACCTTTCAATTTCCTCTTATTGGTGCACAGCTCCGTGAGAAATTTAGCATATCGAGGTACCTGTTTAATTACATCAAGTAAGGGAATATTCACTTCGACCTTACGAAAGGTGTCAAAGATTTCTTTTTCCTCTTCTTCCTTCTTGGATTTGGACAATCTAGATGGGAAAGGAGCACTTTTCATAACCATTGGTGAAGGCTCTGCACTAGACCCTTGAGATTGCTCGACTTGAACTCTAGGAACCTCAACTTCCTTTTCAGCTTCTTCCTCTGGATTTCTTGCTCGAGATGGTTTAGTGAGCTCTTTCAACTCCTTTCCATTCCTCAAAGTAACTACATTTGCATTTTGCTTTGGGTTGACAATTGTTTGTGATGGCAACTTTTCTTGAGATTCCAATCGGCTCACAACTGATGCTAGTTGGTTCATTTGATCCTCAATCTTCTTAATATTTGTTCTCGTCTCTTGTTGGAATTGTTGTGTATTGACTGCAAGCGACTTAACAATATCCTCAAGAGACAAATTTGAACTCGATGATGGTTGTTGTTGAGGTTGAACAAATTGTCTTGGTTGGAAATTTTGATGTTGAGGTCGTGGACCATAACGGAAGTTAGGATAATCCCTCCAACCTGGATTGTAGGTATTTGAGAAGGGATCATATTCCTTTGTAGTGGACCTGGATATCCTCCAACTGCATTAGCTTGCTCATGAGGTTCATCTTGGAGTGTGGGACACATGTCAGTCAGATGTCCTGGAGCAGCACAAATTCCACAAGCTTTGACTTGTTGCACATTTCCTGTGGCCAATTGCTGAACAAGAGAAGTTAGATTAGCTATTTGATTTTCAAGAGAAGAAGAATTTACCTCATTCACTCGTCTATAAGATGAGTCTTGTCTAAAACAAAATTGTTGAGAGTTGGCGGCCATAGTGGTGATCAATTCTCTTGCCTCACGAGGAGTTTTGTTCACGATAGCACCTCCACTTGCAGCATCCATCATTCTTCTCTCCATGGGAAGAAGTCCTTCATAGAAGTATTGCATAAGCAGTTGCTCAGAGATACCATGTTGAGGACAACTTGCCGACAATTGCTTAAATCGTTCCCAATATTCATGAAGAGTTTCAGAATTTTTTGCTTAATTCCACATATTTCTCTCCTAAGACTTGCAGCTCTTGAAGCGGGGAAAAATTTATCAAGGAACAACCTAACCATCCCCGTCCAAGTTGTTATAGAACCAGGAGGCAAATAAAACAACCAATCTTTTGCTCTGTCTGCTAGGGAGAATGGGAACGCTCTTAATTTGATTTGATCTTCAGTAACTCCTTGTGGCTTCATGCTAGAACACACCACATGGAATTCCTTTAAGTGTTTGTGAGGATCATCATTCTCCAGGCGATGGAATCTTGGAAGCAAATGAATCAACCCTGACTTCAATTCAAAATCTCCTTCCAAAGCTGGAAATTGAATGCAAAGCGGCTGCTGATTTATATCCGGTGGTGCAGTCAGTTCTCTCAATGTTCTTTCTTCATTAGCCAATTCTGGTTCAATCTCAGAATCACTTGAAGAATCAACCGGTGAAACTTCCAAATTCAGTGCAGAAAATGAAGATGACACAGCTTGTTTCCTCAATTTAGTATTCTTCCTCAATTTTTTAGCAGTCTTTTCGATTTCAGGATCAAATCGAAGTTCACCTGTACGAGAAGAACGTGGCATCAAAAGAAACACAACAATCTTAACTAGAACTAAATATGAAAATAAAGAAAACAAAAGAATAATCTACTTGACACCAATCCCCGGCAACGGCCCCAGAAATTTGTTGGGTGTCGAAACCAACAAATATACAAATACTTGTTCTAATTATAAACTTGTGATAGTGAAAACAAGGTCGAATCACCAGGGATTGGTAGAGATGTATTCTTTTGCAAGATAATTGAAAATAAATTAACTAAAGATGGGGGGATTTTGAAGATTGATATTGAACAAAATTAAATTAACTAAAACAATATTGAAGTGTGTTAAAGATTAATAATTGACAAGGAATCCGATCAAAGTCTAATTTTAGACATGGTTCTCATATTCGATCATAGATGCAATAATAAATTCTTTAATTCAACATTAAATTGGTTATGTCTATTGGTACGACCTAATAACCTGTCCCTCCTTACTGATTCGATAATCAGGATACGATCTCTGATTACTTCTCTTGCCAATAAACAATTCTAGATACAATCGTAGAATTTAATTTATCAACAGCATTAAAAAGAGAGAGACCACCAATTCTAGCCAACAAACACACATGTAGGTTCATTTAGACTAGATCGTATACCTCCATAACATAAACAGAAAACCTATTTTTGTAATCAACTATGTTATTTACCACAAATATTAGAACAGTTAAACAATTACAGATTTAATGCTCTAATTGGTACTATACTATTTTGACAATTAAACAATTGGCCACATCATTCACTCAATCAAAACAGTAATTGCATCAAACACGGGAGATATATGAATAATAAAGAATTGAAGAACAAGTAAAATAATTTAGATCTCATAAATATGGAAGAACCAAGCCTTTAATTATTCTTCGATCGGAGAACGGAGTTTAGCCTTCCATGGAGTTTTTTACAAAAGTACTTTTGGGTGAGAAGAGAAAAGAGAGAAGACAGAAAGAAATAATAGCGTAAGTTTTTTTTTTTCTGTTTTTGAATTTATCACCTTATATCTCTCTCCCTTTGACCTTATCTAAAACTATTCTAATAAAAGTCCAAATATATTAAAACTAATTTCAAATCTCTTGGAGAGAGAAAGATAGGAGTCTCCTTTGTAAAAATCCCGCAGGTATACACTTTCAGGTAAGTCGTGCCCACGCCTTATGTTCAAAACGCAATTTGACATCCTGCTGGTTAAGGCGTGCCCACGCCTTATGCAAAAACATCTCCTGGAAATGCCATCTTTGTGGAAAATTCTTGAATTCTTCAAAATCAACCGAATTTACATCCAAGTTGCTCAAATCATCCTTTTATCCTACAAATACAATTTTTCATCAAAATACAAGAGTTAAGCATAATTTTTACAAATAGAACATAAATGTGAAATATGAGTCTTATCAACTATCAACATGACAATGAAATCAACTAGCAATGGGCACACAAACTCGACTCACGATCAACTCAACAACGTGGGATCACAGACCCAATATACCAAGAAAGCACAGAAATAGCATGAAACAAGCAACAAAATCTAGAGCATATAAAACGTAAATAGCGACCAATGCGTCCCACTATACACCTCCTCCCCCAAACTTGGTCGAAGACCAATGTTTGTGAGAAAAGAGTGGTACATCTTGGCGCTTAACTCACAGTCTATGGCTGAGGTGATGGTTGGAAGCCTTGTTGACTGCAATAGTGACTCTGTTGCTGCCTCCATGTTCTCTAGTGAAACTTAGTCGGAGACTGAATTTTCGGAATCGCCCTGTCGCGGCTAAGGTTTATTGCCTGAAAACCACACTGTCGCGACCGTGAAGACTGGTGTCGCGGTTGCTATGATTTGAGCTCAAACTTGCACTTTCTGCGATGAATTTGTCGCGACTGCGTCGAGGTTGGCCGCGGTCACGGTGAAGTAGTCAGTGCATTTTGAGGATTCTAGGACAATTAGTCGCAGTCGTGATGTTGTGTGTTGCGGTCGCGTTGGACTAATTTCGTCCCCAGTGTTACTTTTCGTCCTCTCTACCCCAATTTCTTGCTTTCGTGACCATGTTCCATTGCTTCGTGGATCTTGTGTCATGTCAATTTCTAAAACAATAAAAACACTAAAAACAAACATTAAAACATGATAAAAACAAATGTTGAAATTAAAAAAAAAACGATAAACATCGGGTTGCCTCCCGACAAGCGCTTTGTTTTACGTCTTCATCTAGACGACCTTTTTGGTTCTATTTGAACTCCAAACACCCCAACTTAGGAGTATTTTCATCGATTGAGAACTCATACTCATTTTCGGATTCATCATAGCAGTTTTACTCTTTCTTTCAACAGCGTAGACAACACAACACTTATGTTTCCCTCTTGAACCCGACCTATTGTAAATCGGGAAAGTAACCGTTTCATTTTAAATATGAAAGGTAAGCTTCCCCTTTGAGACATCTATCAATGTTTGTCTAGTTACCAAGAAAGGTCGACCTAAGATGAAAGGGACATCAGTATTCCCTTGTATGTCAACAACTAGGAAATCACTAGGGAATTCAAGATTTGAAACTCTAACCAACACGTCCTCTACTACTCTGACCGACATTAGCAAGGAACCATCCGCCAACTGAATAGTAGTAAAGGTTTGTTTTGCCGCCCCTAGTCCTAATTGTCTATATATTTTAAGAGGCATTAAATTAACGTTTGACCCTAAATCACACAACACGTTTTGAAAATTATGACTACCAATAGAACATGGGATAGAACAACTCCCTGGATCATTCACTTTTTCTGCTCTTCTTGGTTGTGTGCTTATATTAGTGCTTCTTTTGGGACTTGTTATTTTTTTCTTATTTGCCTCATTTTCTTTGTGCACCTCCTTCTTTTTTTTCTCGTGCACAATCAGATTTTTCAACAAGTGGCTTCAGCGCCTCCTTTATTACCTCCTCACTATTGATGATATCCGTAGATTCATCCTGTATCACAGAAAATATACTAACACAATCTACAAGGTTAAGGCTAACAAAGAATGTATCATATAGACAAAATTCGAAAGGATTATCATTAAGAAAAGGTAGAACTTTCTTATCTAAGTTTGTTCGACCTTCCTTCTTCTGCTTAGTAATTTCAAATCTCTCAAGCCTTTTCTTTTCTTCAAGCTCCTCCACAAGCTTAGCACCATTAGGGCCACTAGTTACAGTTCTTAAGGCTTGTAGGAATGGAATTGGAGGGACATATTTCAGGCCTTCTTCTATAATGATTCCTCTTAGCCTCGTAACCCATTTTTTGGCCAACTCATAAGCCTCCTCATAGCTGATTTCTTCTTGATGGTTCTATATCTGATCTTCAGGATCAAGTGGCTTTTGGCTCGTATACCTAGTCTCATCCGTCGTATAAATGGCATTGCACTGCTCCCTTAGATTAACTATGGTGTCACTAGGGAATTGCCCTTGCTTGTGTTGTGCCTCTACAATTTATATAAGTTGACTCATGTGAGGCCACATCTCCTTTATGTGCACTCCTTGTTAGGTCACAGTCTAAGTCAATTCTTTCAAATCCCCCCTTTGACTAGCCATGTTTTTGTCCAACTCTATGATTTTACTATCTGTCTCCATCTTGAATTGAACTAACTTCTCATCATGCTTGGCGTCTTGTGATTGTGCTAACTCCTCTTAAGTTGAGTTCCGTTGGTAGACGTGTTTATGTGTGCATAATAGGTCGATTTAAGTGTCTATTTAGTAGCATTTTCATGCGTAATTGACCGTGTATTGCTCATATTTGTATTATTGGGCAATTTGATGGTTGTGACTTGTTTTGAAGTTATTTGGGTGAAATTAGACCAAAAAATCGAACTCGACTAAGAATGGATGTTGAGAACAAGTCCCACAAGTCAAAAATCAAGAAAATCGAGCCAAAGCTTCAGGAGATCGAGCTCGGCCGAGAAATGGAGTCTCGGCCGAGACAGAAGGTCAGGGAACTCGAATTTTTGGGCTGTAGAAGCATCTCGGCCGAGAATCATCAGTCCCGGCCGAGACTTATTGCTGCCAACTTGACACACCTCTAGTGTTTTGGCTATATCTTGAGATTTACAACTCCGATTAAGGTGAAATTGGTGGTGTTAGAAATCTGATTCAAAGAGCTACAACTTTGTGTGAAAGAGGCAAAACCCAAAAATGACTAGAAGACCCTAAAAATAACTTTGAATTTGGAAAAGCAATGTAGTGTCGGCCCATTACTTGGCCCACAAGCTCAAAAACGAGTTTTAGACTTATTTTCCTATTTTAATTAGGTTTTCTCCCTCTTTATCCTAGAGATGCACTCCTATAAATATCTTAAGGCCTAGACATCAAGGGAGAACTTTGGACATCAATTTGGAGAGCACGGATTGGGGATTAGGAAGAGCACGAAGAGTCAAGATTCGCATTCCGGGTTTTCTAGTTTTATATTTTTCTTTATTAGTTTGTTCTTAGCGATCACTATGATCGGCTAAGTTTTATATTTCCCGTCTTTGACTAAGTTGAACCCTAGACTGATGTTTATGTGAATAATCCGGTGATTGTTTGATTTAATTATGTTCTCAAATTACTTATGTTATTGATTTACTCTATCTTTTATATGTTTGTTATGTGGATTGATCACCCTAATAATAGGCATATAGCTGTCGCTAGGTCATAAAATCATAATCCGTAATTGTTATGCGTTTATGCCCAAAAGTAGCAAAAAGTGGTTACTCGCTAGGATAACATACGTTGCGGTCACTTGTATTGAGCTTGTGAGTACAACATTGTACCTACTCCTTTACCTAAGGTCGTTAAGCGTTTGATTAATGGTGTTCTAGAGATCGTATCCTAGGACTACTTAATTGGATAGGATTAATTACTAAGCGTACCTGTAATTAATTATACTTAAGGGGTAACAAGAGTTTTCTAAGCGTACCTGTTAATTCTTGGAGCAGGGGTTTCAGAACTAATTAGTCAAACAGTTGCATTAGTTACATGGATATTCAGGTTAGAAGGATACTGGATTAAAGGCGGGAATATCTTTTATTCATAAGTTAATTCATTAGCTAATTCATCTTTAGTTTACTTGTTATTTGCAATAGTTAAATAATTCTCATAAAAAATCCCCCCACTTTATATTATATTTATACTATTATAATTAGTTATATAAAATTGGTTAATTACAATAATTCGATTAGTTCATGTTCCCTGTGGGATCGACTCTGACTTATCATATCTACTAGCTAGGAAAAGAATAGTTAGGTAATAATAATCTAATTTATCCGCACCCGATAGTGCGGGTTATCTGTCCATCATGAATCATGTCATTTGTGATGACAAATCCCGGTGGCAGTTGAAGTGAATTATTTGGGGGGTTGTATGAGAGGTTAGGATGATTCCTATTACCTATTGATACTGATTGTCCCGCTGCTGGTTGCCTTGGAAGTTGTTGAAGTTTCTTTGATTGACAAAATTAACATCTTCAACTCCTTCTTGCACATGTGATTGTTGTGAATTAGTCTCGGTGTGCTGGGCCAAAGTCAAACTAGTTAATAGACTCACTTATTTTGCCAAAGCTGCCAATTGAGTTGTAAGTGTCTCATTCGGCTCAGAATCGGCAGTTCTAGCCACTTTCCTTAGCTGATTCTTTTCGTTCGGCCAATAATAGCTAGTTGTGGCCATCTCATCCAGCATATAAAACGCAGCTCTTACATTCTTTGCCAATAAACCACCCCCGTTGTTGCGTCTACATGGTCTCTTGTAGGTGCAACCAACCCCTTGTAGAACTTGCAAATTTGCTGCTTCTGAGTGAACCCATGTTGAGGGAAACTCTGGAGTAGATCCCGGAATCGCTCCCATGTATCGCCAAACGGTTCTCTATCTAACTGCTTAAATCGATTGATTTTATTCTGAAATTCAAACATCTTGCTCGGTGGAAAATATTTCAATATATATCTCGTGCTCAATTAATCCCACGTAGTGACATCCTCTAGTGAATAATACCATTGAAGTGTTTTGTCTTTGACCGAGAATGGAAATAGCCTTAACCTAACTTGCTCATGCGGAATGTGATTTACCTTTAGCATTTCAGACACTTTCCTGAACTTGTTCAGATGAACATTGGGGTCTTCTTGTACGGTTGTACCCCTCCACCAAACTGATTATGCTGGACTATTTAATCAAAGTTGGCTTAAGTTCAAAGCTATTAGCCTGAATCGGTGGTGGTTGGACTCCTCCGTTGCGCTGATTCAGTAAAGGTCGAAGACAATCACTAATCGGTGTGATATCTTCATCTGGATCATTCGGTAGCTGTGACCGTGGTTGCTCTTGTTGATGCTCGTGTAATGCATTCGGGTATCCAAACTAGTTATGACTCCGAAAGTCGTGTGATTATTTCCTCTTGTATCAAATTCTGTGGAACGCCAGTCACTTCGTAAGTTAGTTTTTCTTTGTTTTACTTCCTCTAGCAGTTGCTTCAATTTCAGGATCAAATGAGACAAGATGAGCTTTTCGTTTCGATCTAGTGTGCATTCCTGAGAAAACAGACAAAGAACTACCACGTAATACAAAAGTAACAAAAACAATTAACTAACAAAAATTTGAAATTGCAGAAATTAAATGTCTAGTCTAGTATCGTTCTATTTATCATAATATTTCTATTTATCATAATATAAACTAAACACAGTTATCAGTCACCGGCAACAGAGCCAAAAACTTGATGCATTAAATTCTAACCTAGTAATCCGCAAGTATACAGTACTAGTGTAAATAATGGCAGTCAAGGTTGATCCCACAGGGACTGAGTTTTGTGCCTATTTTACTACCCTAATCATAATAAAACTACCCTAACTAGACTCTCGATTAATAAAAGTTGGTGTGTTTCTCTAACACCTAATTGCTAGAAATAATGAATAAAAACTTAATTACTTGTAAACAAGGAATGATTGATAAGGAATGTCTCAAATAGGATTAAGACGTATTCTAGGGATTCGATTTCAGTTCTTATCTCCTATGTTTGATTATTCTAAAATCCTAGACTTTTATGCCAATTCTATCATTATTAGGCGGTGCTACTATAGTTAACCCTCCTCTCGGACGATGTTAACGTGTAGATTACGTGTGAATAATTACCCTCTCAGGCTAACTATCTCATACGTAACTCCCAAGAGCTCCTAAACTAATGCCTACGTAAGACCTCATTCATCTCAGACGAATATTGGTACCTACATTTTATGCTTATAACTACCCCCCTCCTCTTGGACGACGAGTTGTTAAGAAAGTAGAACTAATTAATTGGTGACCAAATCTACTAATTCATAAATTAAGATCAATGCATACAAATAACGATATAACGGAGTCTAGAATTAAAAAATAAATCAAAACATATTCAGTAATTACTTACTCTCTAACCCTAGAACACAACGTGTTTAGCTACTCATGTCTAATAATAAAAACTCACAATATTCATAGACAAATATTTTGCTCACAAATAAGAACTTAGACAAAAGAAGAATAAACTCGAATCTCGAATCTTGATCTTCGTCCTTGCGTTCCTTGATCTTCGTTCCAAGTCTCCAAGCACTTTTTCAAGTGTAAGAATATAATATCGTGTGTTATTTTCGGACTTAGAAACTTGTATTTATAATTGGGGATGAACTTGGGTGAAGATGGGCCAAAATCTCAATTAGATTCGGACTAGGAAAGGCCAACTGCCCTTCTGTCGCGGCCGCGAAGACTGGTGTCGCGGTCGCGACAACTTGTACCCAAAACTTCTAAAAATGGCTCCTTTTGTTGCGGTTGCACGGGTAGTGTCACGGTCGCGATGCTCGTTCAATGCTCAATTCATATTGGAGCCACTTTTTATCGTGTCCGTGAAAGCATGTTACGTGGTCGCGATCGGTTTACTCTGGTTCAGGTCCGGTTCTTCCCCTTCTTGACTTGTTTCTTGGTTCAACTTCGTGAAACACGACTTTTTTACCTAAAAATACTCAAATACCTTCAAAACACATCAAATGGCAAAAACTAATTAATACACGTATTTTTTGGCCAAATATGCATGCAAATGATATAAATTAGGCATCTAAATCGACCTAAATGCATGCATACAAACGTGTATCACTATTTCAGTTGTTTGTAGAGCCAAAATTGTGTGCTATGGTTTTTTTCTAAATCCGTTGAATCCTGGAAAACCAACGTCTGATAGTTCTCTTAGTACCAGTGAGGAGAGGACGGAATAGTTTTAAAGAAACTGTGATAATCACAGACCACGGTTTGTTACATTTCATAACCATCACTTATTTTCATTCTACATGTACACGCCACTTAGTTTTGTCAGCATTATTTATCCTTGACTATTTTTGAAATACAACACATATAGTATGTGTGTGTGTTTTAATATTTTCTTTTACATGATACTTTATATCTTTGTGACTTTGCATGTGTCGTAACTGTTGTTGTGATTGTTGATACACAAATTTTGTATTTAATTAAAAGACACCACGTGTCAGATGATATTATTAAATTTAATTTAATTAATTTAATAATTATTTGAAATATAACAATAAATATCAAATTGTGATGAACCAATTAAAATACGCCATGAATCAAGATGTTGCCAAATCGCTCACGGATAAACATAAGATATGCTGAATTAGCCGAATCCACTAAAGTCAACACATGGTTGAAGTATGAGTGAATGTTGAAGATGTTGGTATTATTAGATAAAGATAAAGGGTTCGTTTACTTAAGATTGGGCTCAGTAGATTTAGATGACTGAATCCCAATAATTAAAAGGACTGAAAGATTCTCAACATCTTCATTGTATTTTATGCGAATTTGAGGGTTATTAATTAATATAATAATTTTAATAATTATTTAAAAGATATTTGATAGATTTAATATTATGGAAGATCAATTAAATTGCTCCATTCAGATCATAGGCCCGTCAAGATTCTCTATCTATAACTACAAATAGGGTCTGATTTTCCATCAAAATTCACAACAACACAACACTATTTCAAGAAGCAAGTGGAAGATCCAGAGTTGTTTTAAAGGTATTACAAGGCATTACAAAGCTTTCCACGCGTCACAAAAAAAATCTCGAGATTTTCTATGTTTGGACAAAGCTTTTCAGGCATTACAAAAAAAATCTCGAGATTTTCTATGTTTGATCTGAGATTAATGTGTTGATAAAACAAATCTTGAGATTTTCTACGTTTGATCTCTCGAGATTTTCTATATTTGATCTGAGATTAAGGTGTTGACAAAACAAATCTCGAATTTTTTTGCGTTTGATTTGAGATTAAGGTATTGAGCCCTTCTGATCATCTCGGGATTTTTTACGTTTAATTTGAGATTAAGGTGTTGAGCCCTTCCGATCTGATTTTCTATGTTTGATCTGAGATACGTTTGATCTGAGATAAAGGTGTTGAGCCCCTCCGATCATCTCGAGATTTTATACGTTTGATATGAGATTAAGGTATTGAGCCCCTCCAATCGAATTTTCTACATTTGATCTGAGATTAAGGTGCTGAGCCCCTCCGATCGGCGTTTTCAAGTTAGAACTTGAAGGTGTTCTCGGTCAGTGTTGTCAAGTTAGAACTTGAAGGTGATCTTCGTTGTTCGTCAAGATCTTCGAACTTGTTCTTCGAATATCCATCCAAGCAGTTTGATCCAAAATCAAGCTTCTAAGCCTTTTGATTGACGTTATCCAAGCCAAAAACTCAAAACCGGAGAAGGTTAAAGTCAACTTCGAGTTTGAAGATGTCAAGTTATTAAAAGAAGAATCAGAGGAAAAATAAAATTTATAAACACATATTAATTTCATGTCAATAAACTTCGTTGGCACAATTTCTTGTTTGTTTTAAATTGCAGATAATAAATTTGTTGTTACATTGCTGTATAGATTGATTTTTAGGTATATTTAAATGCCATGTTTGCCGTCCTCGACAAATAATGGGATAACTATACAAAGAAATTGGGAATCGTATTATGTGGTGTTTCTATAACTTATTTTGCAATAGAATGTCATTATTTCTAAATAAATCCACTTACTTTATCATGCATAAGTGGTGGATATCAGCTACCTTCAATCTTTTTTAATCATCTAACTAGTATAATCCTAATTAAAAATAATTACCTCTAACAACCCTCTAACCATATTAATCTACAAACATTTGTTTCCTTTTCATGATGATAAATAATTCAATTAACAACAATTGTTTATTCAACTTAGCATCAATCTAAACCAAACAATTCACCCAAGTTGAACCTGCATGTTTCAAATGCTCTTTACACCATTAAAACACCAAAAAAATGCAGGTTATCCATACAAATTTGCTTATACTTTTTTCAACCTTATCAAAAAAATGAAAATTTAGTCATGCAAATACAGCTTAATCTCTCAAGCCCTCATGCTTTTCTTGCCACACTCACATGACCTCTTTTTCATTCTCGACTTCTTTCACAAATGCTGTTTATTAAAGGGCTCTTAATTCATCGTAAAACTCGAAAAATTTAGGTTACTTCTCCCCCTTTTCATTTCCTCTAGTAATGGTAAAAACTTCCTTCTTTGACGCGCAAAAGGGCGTTTGGAACGAAGAAGAAGATGAAAAAACAAACTCATATGCTTCAAAGCTGCACGGATCAGGTAATTGGACCGCGTTTTCAAAGCGAACAGGTAAAGAATCAAGTTCTTGATCCTCTGTTTGTATTGTAATTTTGTTTCTCAAATTTACAAAACTTCGCGAAAAGTAATAAATTTTCGATTATCTGATCATTCGATTATCTGATCATTAGGGCAGAGAAGAAGTGGGAAAAACAGTCGAGAAAAGTGGAGTGGCAAGACGAAAAGTGATCCAAAACTCAAGAGTTTTACACCTCAGGAAGAGGAATTGGTCATCCAATTACATTCTGCAATAGGCAGCAGGTACGAAAACTAATCCCTATTTCGATTGATCCAACACTTTTGAAAATGTGTTCGTTCACTTCTGTTAGTGACCGAACATGTTCTGACAACTTTAACTGTATGAAACAATCAATAATTTTTACTTTATTTATGTTCGTATGCTGCAGATGGCCTATAATAGCGCAACAACTCCCTGGGAAAACAGACAATGATGTGAAAGTCCTATGGAACAGTAAATTAAGAAAAAGGCTATCAGCAATGGGGATTGATCCAGTTACTCATAAACCCTTCTCCCAAATCCTTGCAGACTACGGAAACATCGGCGCCTTCCCAAAGGCTCGTATGCGCTTCACTTCTCTCTCGAGGGACCTGAAAAACGCGATCATTTTGAAGCCCGAACAGCCTCAGAAGCCCGAATTTCCTGATCAGTACCACTCACTACAACTCTACTCTCAGCTTCAAGCTGTCAATTTAGTCACAGAAGCCTCAGACTACGTTAAAACTACTGAGAATACGAGGCAGAACATCACGGCTTGTACATCCGAATCACCATACTCAGTTGAAAATCAAGAGATTTCAAGCTTCAATTGGAGCGATTTTTTCGTGGAAGATGCATTTTCCCCCACGGAAAACTTCGTACAATGCGACGAAAACGGAGAAGGGAAGAAATATCTGGGAACAGTTGAAGGTAAGAATGGTGTAGTAGGAAATAACAGCTTTGAAGCATCATCATCTTCAAACAGTTCATCATTTGTTGAAGCCATGATTGGAGGTCAAGATGATGAAATGTTTTTACAGCTGCCTTGCTTTTATGAAGAGCCCTTTTACTACTGAAACTGAATGTGATTATTATATCACTTTTAACCAAAAAATAAGATGAAATAAAACTTCCCCATTTGTATGTTTATCCCTCTTAGTGAGGCCATTGATACTAAGGACCATTTCATTTACAGTATCATCTTTGTTGATAATCCAAATTCACCACTATTACTATTTGATAATCTGAGCTTGTTTTTGTTTCTATCATTAGGAAATAGAGTTACCTCTAGCAAAATTTCGTCTGCGGATTTATGAACAGATTGAATCAAGATCCAATCTTTTTATGCTTCCGTACTCCTTTATCTCGACAAAAATTACGTGTAGAAATCCACCACTAATTCCAAACCAAGTACTGATTTTAGTAATGGATTTTCACATGTTTTTGTTTTATGTATTTTCTGCCTACTCGGACAACTCATCACCCGGGTCCAATCCAACTCAAACTTAATCTATCAAACACTCATCAACTTTATAAAGCCTAATTGCGCCAAAACAATATCAATAAGCATAAATTAAAAAATGAAAAGATAAGTCTTAAATTCTGCAAAAATTTATGTAATTACTAAAATTTAGTATTTAATTTAATAAATGACTTTAGTTAGATAATTATATACTAACGATCAGTAAAATTATAAAAATTACAAATTATTAGTTTAATATTTTACGAACAACCTCACAAGCTAATGAATAGAATATTTTTAAGTTTAAGCTAATGAATGAGTATTTTCAAGTTTAAGTTCGATTCTTTATTTACAAAAATCTCAATAAAAAATAGAGATCCGAATAGCTCACTGACAACTTATTAGTTTAATTTGATCCCTACATGGATTCTTAGACGGAACATATAATTGTTGGGTTTTTTTTATAAAATATAATTATTGGTTTTTTGCGTAAAGATTTATACAAAAAAATCCTCATAATAATATTTTTTTTAAAACTATAATGACAAATATGGCTGAAAAAAATCAAACCATGCTACTCGATATTTTATTTGAGATCGTTTGTTAAAAGTTCGTTTAAACTATTTCGTTCCCGAAGAGAGGGAAAAGATCTTAGAAAAGGGGCTTAAAGATATCAAACAAGCTTAAACATACTTTTACGTTTGAAAAAATCTAAAGCTCGATTCAAGCTCAATAAGCTAAAGATGTTAAACCAAGTGTAAAAATGTCAAAATACTTGATGTTGACTCGTGCCCGGCACGATTAAAGTTTTTTCAAACTCGATTCGATTCATAATCAAACAAGCCCAAACATTACGTTAAAGTTCAATAATATTTCAAACAAGTTTGAACAATCATACATTCGACTCGACTCGCCTCATTTACTGCCCTAATTACAAAAACACTATTTATACTAAAAAATACACATATATAGTACTTGTGTTTTCCTAAAAAAGATAAATAATTATATTTTTCGTTAATTCCAGACGTAAACAATAAATCTCCTCAGTATTTTTTCTAAAACTATAAATAAAAAACAGAAAAGGGGAAGACAGAGGAGAACGAAAGAAATGGTGGCAATATCACTGTACAAAGGCAACCTCCACAAAACGCCCGATGTACCCCACCGTTGGCCGCGCCCCACCCCCAAGATTTCACTCAAGGACTTCAAAACTCTCCTCCGCCGCCGAGACAGGGCCCTCTGCCGCCTCAACTCCTCTGCCGATGTCGCAACCGTTGTGGCCACGACTTCAAACCCTAATTCTGCCCCTGCCCCTAATTCCAGCTCCAACTGTGTTAATACGGACCGGAATGGTAGTAGTGGTGGAAATCATGTTGATAATCCCTGTTCTGAACGTGAGTTGATTGAGAAGAGGGATTTGAAGGAGGGAGAAGGGGAAAAAGAGGAGGTGAGGGAGGAGGGAAAGGCGACGGATGAGAGATTGGTAAAGGGAGATGGTTCTTTGAAGAAATTGGGGGAGAAATCTGATGCCTTGGTGGAGCAGACGAACGAGGAGACTGATAAGAATGATGAGAAAGCAGAGGCTCCTTTGAATCCGTCGGTTGAGGTATCGTGTTCGTATCTTTGTGGTTTTACACTGTCTTTGCGGATTTTGCACTTCTACGTATTGAATTGATGTGCTTCATAATTCTAAATTTTGGTCTTGATATGTTATACGTTTGTGTTATGTTGCGGACTGTTATTTTTATGTGAATTCTTCAATCTTGGAGACGTCTTACCGTTGTTTACGTTATTTTTGTGTATGATATGTAGAGATTGCATCCATCATGACATTTTAGATCTTTGAATTGTATTTTCCTTTTAGATTGTGTTTCTATTCATGCATACTTTCATAAAACTATGCAATTCCCTGCATTGAGGTAAAGATAATTAACTGATATATTAACAAATCTGGTGTAGATGGGGCGTTCATCTGACCTGTAAGCTGCTTGAATTTGTAAAACATTACATATTGGGGCATTGATCACCGCATCAATTGTTACCAATTCCTGTCAGTTATGGGTTTCAGCAAATTATTTATAAGTATCAGTAGTGTAAATTGTAGGTGATTGCTTATAAATATAAAATATTAATACAAACAGAAAACTTAATTTGTGTGTTGTGCAGACAGTCACTTAAGCTTTTATTGATTGTTGGATAGAGTGTAGTGAGAGTAAGAACTTGAGCTAATGTTATGTGTGGAGCCTGTTTGTGGGTTTCCCACTTTTGTGAAATCAATTTTGCTTATGAGGAATTGACTGATTGGTTGCATTTTCTTATATTATCTCTAGCTTGTGTACATCCTCCCTTCCTGTGGTTATTTTAGAATCTAGGCGCCTTGCTCCCATAAACTCAACTTGTTTACTTGCTTCTTCTTGTTTGGCATACCATCAACTTCAAGCATCATTATTCCTAAAATATGTTAAGTGTTTGAATGAGCATTTTTTGTTCATTCACTAGGGTTTTTTAGGTAACATGAGGTGATTCTGAAAAAAAAAAAGGAAATGTCTAGGAGAAAAAGAATTCTTTTGTATGATATATTGAAAATTGCATTCCTCATAACATTTTTAGATTTTTGAACTGTACTTTCCTTTCAGATTGTGTTTGTGTTCATACTTGTCATAAAACGCTCCAATGCCGTGCATTGATTTAAACTAAATAAGCAGTGATATCTTAACAACTCTGGTGTATATAGGGCATTCGCCTCACCTGTAAGCTGCATGAATTTTTAATACATTACTTTTTTGTCCATTGATCGTCGCATCAATTGTTACCACTTCCCGCTAATTATTGGTTTCAGCAGATTGTTTGTTCATTGCTGATTTAAATAGGAACCTAAACATTGCACTAGCTTAGATGTTTGCTGTAAATTTATATATGGGAAACCTCTTCCCATGACTGTAGCCTTTTAAGCTATCAATAAAAGTCTTGTTTTGTATCCAAAAAAAAAAAAAGCAGATTGTTTGTTAGTATCAATAGTTCAAGTTCGCGTGATTGCTTACTGAATCCAAACAGAAAATATCTATCTTGTAGGCAGTTTACCTAAGCCTGTAATGATTATTTGATAGAGAGAAACAAGAGTAGACTTTACCTTATGTAACATATGAAGCCTGATAGTCTTTTTTCCAGTTTTCTGAAATCAATATGCTTATGGGGAAAGTGACAGATTGGCAGAATTTGCTTATATAACCTCTCGATAACATCTCTTCTGTTCTCTTACTGCCTCACATATATTAAGCTCAACTTGTGTACTTACTTCTTATTTGGCATCTACTGCAAGCATCATTATTCCTAAAATCTGTTAATTGTTTGAATGGTCATCTTTTTTCTGACCCCCTATGGTTTTTTTGGAGACGCAGGGGTGAATCTGAAAAACAAATGTTTAGGAGAAAAGTGTGCTAGAATTAGTGGATTAATGCAAATCATAAGCACTTGTTGACGGCAGTTCTGTTTTTTCTTCTCGAATCTTCACTTATAGCATGCACATTTGCTTTTCTTTGTTTTTTTTCCTTTACTGTTCAGAAAATCAGCTCAGAAACTGCTATAAGTGATGTGGAGAAAAGGAAAAAGGAGGTTAAGGATAAGTTGGAGATTTTGAATGAGAAAAAGCATAGTTTGGTACAAGTGCTGAAGCAGGTAACATCAATCTTCTTGATCATGTGGAGTGGAGATTCTGGATGCTTCTTTTGGCATTTACTATACAAAAGATTTCTCTTTGTATCTTCTTGACAGATTCTGAATGCAGAGGAGCAGTTAAAGAGACAAAATAGTGTGCCGGGAATGTCAGGCCGCCCACCTCTTCCACTACAAGTGGATACCACAACCGATTCTGGGTCAATGACTCGGGTCAACACCCCTAGAATGGTCTCAGATGGAAATCCTTCTGGTGATATTGAGGGTGGAGAAGGTGATGATGTTTCAAACCATAATATGCACACTCGGCACCTACCACGTCTGAGCAGTACTTCGCCATCCTCTGACTCCCAGCTGCGAAAGCCAGCCTCCAACACGGTAATTATTTAAAAGGAGACTGTAAACACAAAAAAATACCCTTCATGTTTAGCCTAATTACATAAAGAAATTCAGTGAAGCATGTTTTCTTACACCCCTTTAGGGTATCGCGAAGTGTTTTTCTTACACACATCCCTTGGTGCAATGAGGTGGTCTCGCGTAAGATGGTCTTTAGGGTAAGATGGATGGTCAGATAGTAAGACCATATAGGAGTTTTTGGCTGGTAAAATTTGTAACGACACAAACTTTCATGTTTTTCTTTTCTTCTTTTGGTGATTGACCAAAACCTCAGGGGTAGTTTTGTAATTATACCTGACTTGAATCAGTTGATGATATTCATCTATAGCTTTTTGCTTTTAAAGTTTTCCAATCATGAAAGAGCTTTCTGATAAGTCAACTGGTATTAGGTTTCTAATACTAATGACCATGGATCTAAACTCGAGGCATGGCCATGCATTAATTTGTTTCCATGGCAATAGGTACCTCACTCCTATCGGACCACACTAGCGGTTGCTGTAGGGAGTCCTCCTTCTCGGTTTGCACATACTGCACATGGTCCCCCATCCGTTTCTGGCTCGGGAGCAAGCTATATAGCCTCTACGCCTTCTCCTGCAGCATCAGGTGGTACTTCGGTCTTTCGAGATGCTAGGCTCCCCAGTCCATGGAATTAGAAGGTTCTTTTTCCCTAATTAATTTTCATTATATCAGACTAGGAAACCCTTTTTATGTATCCTAAAAACGTGTATCATCTACTTTAATGTGTACATATAACCTTTTACCAATGTCAAAATCACATTTTCAGACTTGAATAAGGGTAGGTAGGAGATAGATCTGGCTTTAATCACATTAATCATGATTATTAATGTGATATTACTGAGAATCATGTTTAACTCATTTGAGACAAATTTGAATTAGATATTATTCTAACTCTATTGATTATAGTGTAGGGACGGAGACATTAAATTTTGCAAGATAATGGTAACATTTTGTTTGTAACAGTCAATATCATGCTTCCCATTCTTGTGATCCTCCTGTGCTTTGATTGGTTTGCCCTTATCTGTCTCTTTGTTGCTTAAGAATAATATCTTCTTGTTTAAATGATCCTGCCTTTGCTGTATGATTGTGTCCCCTGCACCACTATGATACTCATTTCATGCCTTCCCTTTTAGTTACAAAAATGGAACTTTTGGATTACTGATGACTATGGGTGACAAAATCGTCGGGTCTGGGCCATAGAAATCTACTCTTAGTCCGAAGTACCATTGAGGCCAACAGGCTCGACCTGCTGACCAAATGGCGCAAGTGCTGTGTGCTGGCCCGAAAATCTTAGTAGCATTATGTTTTAGGGGGTTGAGCTTACAAATTTTTTGGCCCGATTGAATGTTCTGGATTGGATATTGCTGCTATATATTTAAAAATAAGATTAGCTTGTGTTCTTGCTCAGCATGCTACATTTTGCAGAGGGTGGCTTTTACCGCGAATTTCACTTAACAAATGACATTAATGTCATGCGAGTGAAATTTGTGTTAAATACCCTGGTGCATTGTAGCAGTAGGAACAAGCTGATGATGAGGATGACGGAAATGCATATTTTTGTATGTTGATTTGCGAATTATCAAGCTGGCAACTGATGAAGGAATTTACTTTAGGCATTTGTAGAAAGAATTGAACAATTTAAGTAACATGCGTGTATGTTTATGTAGTGGTGGTTTTTATTATTTTGAATAATATGAGAAATAATGGTTGTCATTTTTGGTAATCAATGTGAAATAATAGTGAATTTTAGCCGTTAAGGAATTATATTAATAAAAAGTAGTGTGTGTAGGGACCAGGCCGAATAATGTGGAGAGACGAAATTGATGGTGGACAATTTCGTGTTCTTGTGAATGTGGTCCCCGCAGCGTATAATATATATAGACGAAACAATCAATCAAAGTAATAGTAGTCATTTATTGAGAAACCAATTTCCTTTAAGCCGTTATTCAGAATTTGGTATAGAATGGTAAGATCCTGGAATCCAAATCAAAATTTGTTTCTGCCATATATCCTCACAGATTCCATTCAGTACCGCCATACTTAAATTAATGTTTGAGTGGTCATATTCAAATTCTACTCTTATTTAAAAAATGTTGTTTTTTAAAATTTATGTAACCGCTACACACAAAACTTACTTTGCCTCATTAGGTAAACATTGTGTAAGTTATTTAAAATATTTTATACGCTATGTTATTTAAAAATAAGTTCCAGAATTGATGAGACGATCATGATGATGGAGCTTATAAAATGTTAGCAATAATTAATTGTGTACCTAAAAGCAATTAATATAAATGATTTCTTTTTAAAAGGATCTTATTTCATAAATAATTTTTTATTTTATTTTTCTGAAATTTTGTATAATATTTTAAACTCTTGAACTTATTAATTGTTTCAAAGAGAAGCAACTATAAGGGTCTTTCGGCCTTGACCATGTTTGACAGGTCGGTTATAGTATATGATAAAATAGGTTGAAAGAGGATGTTAATAGTTTATAAAAGTTTTCTCTATATACATATATAATCTGTTAACTTTGGACCAACAATAAATACGTTCCACTAAACGTAATATGTATATGTATTACCTTGTTAAAGATATACAAATTGTAAACAATCACATTATTCAAATATTAAAAAAATACTCTAAAATAAATAAAGGTATTAAAAAAATTGAGAGTTAAAAATTATTTTTCCAAGTGAAATAAAGATGTTTTATTAATCAGTACAAGAAATAAAATGTGATTCTTTTTTAGATAGGGGGAGTATAAAAGATTGATGAATGTTATATGAAATACAACATCCACGGCATAGTTATGAGCGTGTCATCCTTGCGCAATTACGGCATAGTTATGAGTCAACAATATGTTTTTTACGAATTATTTATTGTAGTTGCTCATAAGCTTGCACTTTTTTCTTTCTTTAACCGATCCGATTGTATGGATATATCTTAATTTTCATGATTGAATTGAGTCTTGTATTGAAAATTGATTAATAAAATTTTAAATTAAGAAAAAAATTATTAAACGATCTAGTGTTACAATATTCCAAGTGAGTCAAATGCACAATACTATGTTAATAGTATTTATTATTATTATTTGAAGGAAAACTGCGTTAATATTATTATAAGGAGGCGAAGTTGGCAAATCTTTTTAAAACCCTAGTAACAATCTGTTACATCAATATAAACATTAGTTAATAACATTGAAAAATTTGATCTCTAATTAAATTATGGAATAGTACCTAACTAACTTACAATTATTAATGTTGATTAATTAGTTTGGTAATTCCCCCTACATAGGGTTGCTATAGTCTATATACAACCTGTAACATAAGTGATGGTTAGTCCATTCAAATTTCAAAGCAGCTAATTTTGTTGACCATACAACTTTTATTCGCCGAAATCTCCTTGTCATTATTAATTAATTAACATTAACTCAAACTAATTAATCAAATCTTATTCTGAGAATATTATTTTTATTAGGAAGAAAAGTTTAATATGTGTGTGTTTGTTAAATTAAACAAAAAAAAAGGTGTACCTTAAGGCCCACAACATGCCACTTAGTAATGGTGGAGCGGCCACTGTGGGCCACCCTAATTTTGCAATAACGTAGTGCATATGAAGACAAATAATCCCATCATTTTTTTAAATAATTGTCTTGGGTGCAATAAAAAATTCAAAGTACTACTTAAATAAATACATAATATATTTGACGAGATATACATATATTTGTATAAAGTAAATTGTATTTTTTAACCATCAAAGTTTATCCTTTTCTTAAGAGTACAACTTTTGATATTTAATATTTAATTTTTAATTTTGATCATATAACTTTACGTAAGATAACTGACGATGTGAATATGGATGGTATTTTTTTACACTGTGATTTTACAAAATGAAATCACATCTGTCATCCGATTGCCTTACCTAATATAGATGATAAGTGAAGGAATTTGTCTAATTTTATAAAATTAATGAACAAAAATCTAAATGGTCAAAGAAATATCTTTAAATAAAAAATAGTAAAATTTACTAGATAAAAAAAACTATTTATCCGCGTATGTTAATAAGGCAAAGTTAACATAAATTTTATATTTTACACTTGTTATAATTCAAAAGCATACTGAATGCTTATACAAATATTTTTTTTTTTCAAAAAGGAAGAAAAAAGTTTGAAACATTTATCAGAGTCACAAGAATAATTGGACTGGTCTTCAGAATCCAGACTTCAATATTGTTGTTTCCTAAATAATTTATTATTATTATTATTATTATTATTATTATTATTATTATTATTATTATTATTATTATTATTATTATTATTATTATTATTATTATTATAAAACGTCCTAAATAAAATCTGGAATGTTATACTTACCCTTTTTTAAGTTAGATCTCATACAAAATATAAATTCACCGGATAAGAATAATTTGGAACAATACCCTAATCTATATATATATATATATATATATAAAAGCAAAATGGGGGGCATTAATGTAATTTTAGCTTTCCCTCCAAAAAATTTAGATTAAAATTGGTAACATTTTTCTTATTTTTTGTAAGTTCACAACTTTCTTTTACTTTTCTAAAACACAAATAACTTTTTCATTTTTAATCCGATTTTTATGCATAATATACCAAATTATTCATCTTTTCACGATCTTCAATTCGACATCCATATCACATATATTATAATGAGATATTTGATTTGAATAAACAAATTATTTGTTGGTTAATTATTTGTGCTATAATTGATGTTTAATGTGAATTGAACTATAATATTTTGGTTTTAGTTGCAACTAGAATTAGTAAAATATTTTTTTATAAAACAATATGAGTATTTTTTTTAATAAAAATACAACTAATCAATTTATTTTACTAGACATGAATTTTCCAATATTTTTCTTATTTAAGTCAGGGAGAAAACTCAATGTTTATATAATTAAAGTCCTACTTTATTAAATCAAAGACAAAAACAACAAATCTATTTTATAATCAACTTATTAAATCATTAAATCTGTTAAAATATCTTCTTATCACGACTTTGAGCATATATATAATTATGTATTAAAATAGTTACTGAATTTATTTTTAATTACTTATTTATATTTTTAACAACGAGTATTTAGTTAAATTACACTTTTAAGGAAATTTACTCTTTGTAGCCTAAATTATGACTTTTATTACATTTGGAAATATTTTTAGTTTTTTACTTTTACTAAAATTTCAAGTATATGTTTTTACACTTTCTAAGCTAAGTAATACTTGATCGCACAAATTAACATCGAATGCCTTTTTTACTCTTAACAATCTAAATAAATTTGTTCGCATTAATCAATTTTTATCTTCAAATAAATAAATTATTTATAAGAAGACTATAACATTTATATAAATAATTTACAATACCAAATAAAATAAGAAAATATTCAAATATTTTGAAAAAACCAAAGACTTTAATTTGTTATTCGAATCAATAAATAAATTTTGAATTCTATTTTGTTAAAATAAGATTTTATTAAATAAAAATTATTTAAGTATGTTTGAAATCACCAAATGAAATGTTAAAAGTTGCAAATGAAAATTCAATGTTATAAAGAAAAAAATTAAATATTTATAATTAGAATTTGAAAGTTTATTCAAATAAATTAAACGTTAAATATAATAAAAGCAGGGACATAATGAAAAAAGTATTAAACTTTACATTACATATGATCCAAATAAAATATCATTGTTCCTTTTATTATATATTTTACGATTATTTTTTATTATTTATAGTTAGAATTTAAAAATTATTTTATAAATTAAAATATCTATATTTATATATATATATATATATGTAACACAATAGTGACAATTCTGTAAGTAACACTTTCGAGCCTAAAATTTTAGACTGTGATTGATAAGTTGTTACATTTGGTATGAATAAAAATTTATTTACTTTCTAAAGTTGCAAGTATCTTTTTCTCATTTCTAATCTATTTATTATGTATACTATATCAAATTATCATCTTTTGACGATGTTTGATTTGACATTCATATGATATATATAATAATAAGGTATTATATTTAAAATATTATATTATTTGTTCGTTTATTATTTACGTAAGATTTCAGTGTTTATTGTGGGTTGTACAAAAAATATAGCATTGATTTGGAATACAATTAAAAATCATTCAAATAATTCTCTTTTACAAATTATTTTACTTGATTATTTTATTAAAACCACACCTAATCAGTTTGTTTTATCTGAGAATTTTCTCAAGTTAATATTTGATTTATAATCAGCTTATTAAATTATTGAATTTGCTAATGCTTATTTGATATAATAATTATTTTTGTTGATAAATCACAAAACTATGATTTTCGTTCATATATACGACAATTAATCTTAGAAAATTTTTTATTAATTTTTTATATTTAGATATATTAATGTTATTTTTATATAAATAATTACAATTTGCAATCTATACTATGATATTATACAAGTTGCAACTAAACTTCTTTTAAATAAGCAAAATTAATCAACTAGAACTATATGTTTTTTAGACTTTGCAACCTAAATAATACCGAGTCACATTAACCAATCTCAATTATGTCTTCTTTTCTTTTCTTTTTTCACATTTTGCAACCTAAGCAATTATTTTTTTACATTAATCAATGTATATCTTTAAATGAATCTACTATTTACAATATAAATTTATAATTTAATTGAAACTTTTCAACATATATATGAAAGTATTAAGAAATATTGAGGTACTCATATGTTTTATTTTGTTATTCCAACTATTGAATTATTTTGTTATTCAAACTATTGAATAAATTTTAAATTTTATTTTGTTAATTTGTTATTTTTTGTATATCGAAAATACCAAGTAAAGTACTAAAACTGCAAATAAGATTTTTTGTAAAAGGAGAGAGTTATAGTTAGAATTTAAAACTTTATTTATATAACTTGAAATATTTGAAGTAAAATGAAAAAAATTAAAGAAAAATAAATTTCTTATAACATTATCCACTTTATTTTATTTATTAATATGAGTTGATAGTTAGATATTTATGTTTGTTTTAACATTAATAATTAATTACGATATTATGCACAGAGGTGAAGAATGATGCAGACACACTAAATGTGTGTTTGGATTTCAAAGATAAAAAATGTTCATTTTGAAAAAGAATTCTTTTTATATTAAATATTATCTTAATGTTAATCTATAAATATATGTGTGTATATATATATATATATACCTATATATAAAGTAAGTTATATTAAATTCATATATGACGTGCGACAAAATTTTATTTACATTAATTATAATTTTATCTATGTTTTATCCTATATTTTAAAATAATATATATTTTATTATGATAAAACGATCATATATTTAAATATTAGATTATATCATATTCAGTTTTATTAAAATCATTACTTTTTAAATAAATTTTCGTGCATCACACGAGAATATTACTAGTTCTAAAAAAAACAGAGAGAGAAAAAATAGAGGTAGTGTAATATATATTTTTCAAATTAATACTCCATAAAACTAATAATCAACCATTTAACATGGGACTTGATTATGGTTCAGTCGATAGAGCTCTTTGTAACCAGGTCATACACATAAATATTTTCGATTGCGTTTCAGGAAATATGAACTTGATTAATAATTTTAAGAAAAATCAATATTACTTTTCAAGAAATGTATAAGAAATTTTGAAGTCCAAAAAATAAAATCCCCATTTTTATTGATGTGTCTCTAATGAAATGTAGGAGGTAAAATTTTATATCTCTATATTGAACTACAAGATTTTTGACAAATTCTACTAGATTTTGATTTGTTATTTGGTTCGTAGTTCTCAAAATTAAGAAATCAGATTGCATTAACTTTTTTAGAGATTAATGAAGCAGAATGTTCAGAATCTTAATAATAAGACTTGAATGCAGTTACTACAAATTATACCTTAAAATATATATGTGTGTATATATATATATATTATGTTATTTAAGACATGAAATTCCATGTACCGCCCCTAATGCAATCAGTACCACATCCACATGGCTTGTAAGAAATGAGCAAACACAGATCAGGTCAACACTTTGACTCCACCCCTTCCCCCCTTCTCGTACGCACCCCAGCGTATTTTAGCAACACCCCCCTACAAACAGATCTCATAACATTGTCTAGTCCACATCCATATGTACATTCAACCCCCACACACAGTCTCCTTTCTTTCTCCCCCTCCCTCTCTCACACACTCACTCACACACACTTCCTTTATCCTGTAAAAATGTCTCACCACACCACTCACAGTCACAGGCGCATTTTAGCTACTCCAGAACCTGAAACAACCATGGTTCCCACATCAAGAAAGCCCAAACCCAACCCTTCCACCACCACGGGTGCGGCGGCAGCCAACCGCCGCCACCCACACCCTCTCCCAGATCCCACCTTTACCCCTTCTTCCACCATCCAAAACATATCCCACCGCTTCTCCAAACTCTACATAAATCACAAGAAACTTGTTTCCAACACCCTCAAACCCCACCCGCACCCCCACCCCCACCCCCACCCCCAACCAGACCCACCAAATCTCCATGAAAAGAAGCTCTCATGCACCACTTTGACCAAATCAAGCAGCCAACACGAGAGAAGTTTCACTGATAAAAATCAGTTCTTGAGCACAAAAACCAATGCCAAGGGCAAAAAAGACCCAAAAGAGCAATCTTTTGAGGAGTTTGATGTGAAAAAGGCATCAAAATTGATGCCCAAAGATGAGGAAATTAAGGGGAGGAATTCAGCGTCATCAATCCCTCAGAGTATAGTTGTTAATGGGGGAGGCAGAAGAAGATCATTCTGCAACTCACAATTTGAGTTAGCTGATTTCTTGGCCTGTAATGGTGTCAAAGTTGTGGCTGTTGATATGCCGCCATTCATGCAGATTCATGCTGTGGATTGTGCAAGAAAGACTCATGATAGCTTGGAAAAGTTCACTTCCAAGACCCTTGCTTTCACACTCAAAAAGGTAATTAGATCATCATAATCATCTTATTTCTTTGATTAATTATCTGGGCTTTGCTTAATTTCCTTGTCCTTTTTTGGGTTTTTTTTTTCTTTCAATTATATATATTTAGGGCTTGACTATTAACACTCTAGTCCCACTAAATGCACTCCATGAAAAAATTAGGATTTTTTGTGATCGGTTAAAACAAGAAAATGCACATCAGCCGAACAACTTAAAACATATTTAACTGATGTAACCGAACACCCTTATACTTGTTTTGTTAAAATGACCACACTTTTTTCTGGTGTATTTAGAAGAAATGGTGGTGTTAATAGCCTTATGTATATGTGTATGTGTTGATAAGATAGTTAAAAGTTTGTTGCATTTTGCAGGAGTTTGATGGGGTATATGGGCCTGCTTGGCACTGTATAGTAGGGACAAGTTTTGGGTCATTTGTGACACATTCAGTGGGGGGTTTTATGTACTTCTCCATGGATCACAAGCTATACATCCTTCTCTTCAAGACCACTGTACAAAGAGCAGAATGAAATCCTATACCAATTCATCACCCAAATTAAAAGGTTCTCGTGGTGATCAATTTTCAGTTTTTAGCATAGAAAAAAAGGAGATTTTGGAAAGAAATTTGATGTATCCAATCATGTTGATGTAGTTTTTGTACATTATTATTATTATTATTATAAAAGGTTGGCAAATTTGGTGGCATAGTTGAGGATGATGGCATGTTATAGATTTTCTTTCAAATTGGGCACTTTTTATTGGTTTCAGTAAATTTGTTGGGAAATACAAGAATTGATGATGTGTTTGTCAGTTTCATAGAGAAGACCCTTTGACTGTCACTTTTATTTTTGATTTGCCATTCAACCCCCTTTCAATGCTGAATTGGCTCTCTTTTTCTTCTTTTTTTGGGGCTTTATCTCTACTTGGCTTTGTTGTGTAGTAGTATTTCATAATACATGTGCGAATCGAATGCAAATTTTGTGCTCTCTTTTTTCTAACAAGCTACTTTTGTGTTTATGTTTTTATTCTTACTGGGAACGGGATTGGGTTCGAATTGGTAACTTTTATGATAAATGAGTGAGGCAATGTGGTTAGAGGAGCAATAACGCAACATGCTACTTCTATGTTTAAACTTTGAATCCAGAATTCAATGTCATGCAATATGTATGATGGTCATGAATGATGCGACGTACACTGTCTTTGGTCTTTTATCATTAATTTGACATTAAATCGTATTTGTAGCATCGAATGAACCCTCCTTAGGAGAAGAAAGAAAACTTTAATAACTGAAGATCTACCTCCAATAATAATAATAATAATAATATCGCAATTATTATAAATAGTAATATTAAAGATGTCAATAAGGGTTGTTCCTCCCTACCAGGCTCAAGTCCTAAAAAGCCCAAGTCTTATAAGGTTACGACTATAAGTTTTGATGTTATAAGACTATCTTTATCAACCGACTTTGGGCCTTAGGTCGTAACAAAACGACAAAGGAAGAATAAAAAAATAAAAATGATATTAAAGTGCATGACCTGGCTGTTGTTTGGATTGGTGACAAACGGGATTTTCAGTTATGAAAACAAGCTTAGAATAGAGATTTTATCGTATATTTGTGTATTCAAAACTCTCGTTTATCATATAATCCATGTTTTCTTTCTTTCGTCGGGAAAATCGATTTTTGAGTATTTTGTAGGTAAAATAGGTTAAAAGTACGACGAACATAAATGAGTTGAAGAAACGAAGGTGAAAGAGCAAGGGACAAAAATGTCGAGTGAAAAGAGGCGAAAATGCAGAATTTTAAACTAACGCACATTTGATGTTTTGGGCATTGGAAAGCCAACTCAAAGGGCTACATCTTTGTCAGAGATAGAAAAAGTCAAATTCGGACCCGAAAACCTTGAAAAATGACTTGGAAGTTGGAATACATGTGCAGTTTTGGCCGCGCACGACCACGAACGTGCCCTTATACGGCTGTGCAATAGAACAACACATCCATTGATTTTGGGGTCTTGCACGTGCAAGACCTCCGGAGATTTTGGGGTCTTGCACGTGCAAGACCTCCGGAATTAAATGGGCTTTAGCTCATTTATGTGATTTTTTAGCTCAATACCTTAAAAAGCCCACAAGTTGTATATAAACCCTACCACTTCAGGTTTTGGGGATCATTCATTATTTGTATAGTTTCTAGAGATAGAAATTAGAGAGCAAAATAAGGGGAATTGAACTTGAAGATCAAGATCAACATTAAAATATATTTTATCTTTTCATTTCAATTTAATATTTGTATGAACATGATTATGTCTATATATTTGTGTTTATCTCTTATTATGATCATAGTTGGTCAACTTTCTTCAATCTAGGTTTAGAAAATAGATTATGGGTGATTAGTGATTTCTACCCGATTAATTTAATTTCGTGTTAGGCTTAGTTGATTAATTGTTATAATGCTTGTCAAATGATTTGGCCACTTGTTTAACAATTTATTGGGAATTAAATAGGAACCGAGAGGGAAAATTTGATCCGAGATCATATTAATTGACATGATTGAACATATATTTGAGCTAATTGTGGGAACTTTGATCTTAGGATCGATTGGGAGTTGTATTTGATTAATCGACCGGAGACGGTGATTAATTCTATAAATCGACACGTAATTCGCTCCTAGAGGGGGTCTTGCATATAATTGTGATCGTTACCTAATACATAGCATTCGGTTTAAAGGTCGAATTGATCGGGATAATAATTGTTAATTATCCTTAATTGAAATCTAATCCCAGATCATCTTTATTAATTGGTTAATCCCTATAATTTGTTTTCTAGTCTATCTTATTAGCTTTAATTACTTGTTTATTTTAATTAGTTCTTAAAATACCAAAAAAATTCAACCACTCTATGGTCTAGTTAGCCATTAAAATAGTTATTTAGATTTGTCTATCTGATGTCGAGCCGATTCCTCGTGGTATCGACCTTGTACTCGCTTAGTGCTACTATTGAGACCGTACCCTTGCGATTGCTCAATTTTAGTTGCAAAAATTAAGTTTGTGTCAGTTGGTCAACCAACCCATTCCACAACCCAGTTTCATTCCATAATTTGCCACATGTCAACTCTCTATTGGTTGTATTAAATTATTTATTGGATAAAATTTTAATGATAAATAAATGAAATAATTTTTATTTTGATAGAATTAAAAAATTAATCGAAATTCTTGTATTGACTCTACAAGTAGAGCCTAATGTTAACTATTTTGAATTAAAATTTGAAGCAAATATTTTTTCCCTCTATAGATAGACAAATAGATTATGTATGTGGGTAAAAGAAATTAATATTTATAAAAATGTTGGGTTGTGTTGGGTCGCTGATAAAGTATAAAAATATTGGAGTTGGGTTATGAAGTAGGTTATGTATGTGAACGAGTGAGAAATAAATATTTTATTGATAGGTTGAGATGTGATGAGTTGTTGATAAATATGGTCTAAGGATTATGAAAATTCAAGACCATCTCTATCTCTAAAGCCCAGGCCGGACCGTACCACATGTTTTTTCATTGTCAATATTCTCAAATTCAATAATCAACATGTTTAAATTTCTCCAAATAAAGGATTAACTAAAATATACCAAAATACAAATACCCCAATTCCTAAATATGAATATATAACAAAGCTAAGTAGGAAAGTATGGCTACATATTAGCAAAACAACAGCTTATGTCTCGTAATAATATTTAACAAGTGGGGCTAAATGTGTGAAAAAGGTAAAAAATTGTTGACCGAATGAAATTTTAGATTTACCTATGTGATATTATTTATAATAGTTATCATTATATTATATGTAATTTAAAATAATAAATATATAAGAGCCCGCCTGAGCTTTAGTAGATTCAGAGGTCGAGTAAGATTGGGCTAAAAGCTTTGAAATTATTAAGGCCTGCAAAGCTAGCGGACTCAAACAGGTCGGATTGAGACTTGATTATTACGAGTTTTTTTCTCAATCCGCCAACCCATTTTTACCCGAATAAAAAAATCATTAATTTCTCCATAAAAACTTAAAATGATTGTAATAAACTCTAAAATGTCAAAAAGTCGCAATATATACATGTTTAAAATTTCAAATTGCATTAGTGCATTTCGAATCATATAATCATGTCCCAAAGATTAAAAGTCTAAGTTGACGGTACGACTACAAACCAAAAACACAAAATACACATTACACATGTCCACAAAATAAGTTGGAGTTGAAAAATAAATTTAACATTATAAATAACAAAAAGTCACAAAAAAATATTACAAATGTCAAGAACCTTGTAGTTCGATAACATCACTTTTGGTCTTGTAACCAAGAGATTTAGGGTTCTAGATACATTTCTCAATGCACGACACATTTCTCGGTATACTAAAAAATTAAAAAGTATTACAAGACCCATTCCCCAATATACTTAAAAAAATAAAAAAGTATTACAAATGCCAATAATCTTGTTTGTAGTTCGATGGTATTACTAGTCTTGACTTTGTAATCAAGAGGTTGAAAGTTCTAGACTCATTTTCTAATATACTAAAAAAAGTACTATAAATAAGTCTAAATTCATAAGTATCCTGATTTTTATTTTACTTTTCTAAGAAAACGGGTTGCGAGTTGACCTGATCTGTCATGTTCTCCTTGCTGATCATTGGATTAAACCCCTTTTTTTTTCTCTGAATATGTTAGAGTTAATACTAACCCTTAATTTTGAATTCGATTGTGTCAGGAAAATTAACACTCCTAAATAAAACTAAGATCCCTCTTATAAATTTTTAGGATTAGACCAGAATCACTCTATAAAAATAGGAGTTATTTTGATATATCTAAATAATGGTGGGGGTGGTGTGATGTTGGTATTGTTGACCAAATTTGGTTGGATAAAAAGCCCTTACGTACCCGGTACATGGCACCACTAAATTTGGAACAAAAGATGTCACCATTTCTTTTGAGGGAACAGGAACGAAATTAGGTGCACCGCTTTGACCCCCAAAAAGGATATTTTTAATCATATACAGATTTTAAATAAGTGAACCAACTTACTCCTTTTCACAGTATTTTCACACATCACGATTTCACCCAATTGTTTCTAAATTTATTCTTCATCATCAATATGAATTATATGTTTGTTTTTTAGTACAAAATATGATTGGGCATAATTATAATATGTATTGGTAAATCGAAATATACTATTTATGTTTCATATTAAGAGTCTTGTTTTCTTTATTAATTTAATAATGGTACAACTCTTCAAAAACCATCAAGTTGCATTTATAATATTTTTTCTATTTGACTTACATATTCAATCATAACTAACTAACCGTGAAATTAAAAAAAAAATTAATCTTTTATTTAGATTACTAAGATGGGATAGTTTTAAAAATAATTTTTTTATTTTTGGACGGAGGGAGTATATGGTAAATCTTAACATAAAGTGATAAAAGTACACCAGTTTATTGACAGTGAAAACCCCATAAGACACGAGAGGACTGTAGTGTATGATGGAGGACAAAAGCATAGAGTTTTTGTCACTATTTCTAAAATGCTGCAACTACGTTACATATCAATGGGGACCAAAAATAATACAATTAAACTTGT
Organism: Ajuga chamaepitys; assembly: GCA_958295605.1. Taxonomy (NCBI): domain Eukaryota; kingdom Viridiplantae; phylum Streptophyta; class Magnoliopsida; order Lamiales; family Lamiaceae; genus Ajuga; species Ajuga chamaepitys. Next base: position 7,398,320 of record OY282500.1, on the reverse strand, counting down.
GACAATCTCCTCCGAATACGTAGAAACAAACCCAACATCTCTTAGAGACAAAAAAAGAGATTGGGACTAAAAAAAGAATGTTCCCAATCTATGAATACAAACACCTGCCCAGTTCAGCTCGTCATCCCCAAAAATCTAGCTTGGTCCATCCCAGTTTGTAACTCAGATTCAGTACAACTTTGTTACTTTTTAACAATTCGATCGTAATTCAGATTAGCTTATATCAACAGCTCAGATGGTTGGGTAGTGTAGGGTATAAGCTCAGGTCGTCTCTTAATTGACATACACGCCTCAGTTCACCAACCAGGATGACACACAACATGCATGTCCCACGACCTCAATAAAACGTTAGTGGACTAAAAAGATTATTATGTCCCACTCTAATTTACCATTATAAATAGAATTCAGGAGAGAGAAAGTTACAGACGAGTGCTAGTTACCCAGCTCGTTATTTAAATAATCGTATGTAATCAACAGATAAAGTCTCAAGACAGGTCTTATTATCTTTAAGCAGTTATGTACTAATGGCTTAATTTCCTTCTAGATGCTAATTAGTGTGCATTAAATATAGGGGTGTCAATTCCCAACCCGACCCGAACAATTCGACACGATCAAACTCCAATTTTGAGGATTAGGATCAATCTGAACTCAAACGGATTTCAAACATGCTGAACCCGTTTGACACAATAAAAAATAAAAAAATGGGTTGGGTCGGTCAACCCACAGGTTGACCAGCAACCCCATTTTAAAAAATGGTAGAAAAGGAAATTAAAATCAAACAACAATTTTTAAAAAATAATAATAAGTACAGAAACAGAACCTAATAATCATGTTGCTGAATATTTGTTGTGGTAACTAATAATCATGTGAATGTATTGTCTAGAACCTATAGAAATCAATATTGTTTTGGTTTACAATAAAGCTCATAATTTGTTTTTCATTCTGTTTTTCTGATAACTCTTTGAGAGCAAATCCTTATAAATCTAAGCATAATAGTCCATATTCTCTTCCACAATTAATGTTAATTTTCTTATAAGAGATGCGAGAATGAAGCATTGATCATTAAACAAACAACAACCTTTGACGAAAATGTGCTTAGAAAAGATCATGCAACAATTACATTTGGTATTTGTAAGAGCATGATAAATTTACAAATAAAAGAAATTCACTTGACGGGCTTGTATCCATTTAATAAGAAATTATCCCCTAAAAAAAATAACAAGAAATTATATATGTTCAACATAATATTAAAAAATGAGAGTGAGGCAGTGAGAGCTTTTCAGAATATTTTATAAACTTTGTAATTTAATATTTAGAGTTTTAGTATGATAACTTTGTGTTGTATTGTTATTATTCGGCTTGAAAAATAGGTTGACGGGTGGGTTCAAGTTGCAGGTTCGACCCGAATATGAAAACGTGTCAGGTCGGGTTCGAGTTTAAATTGGCCAAAATTTCGTAAGCAGGTCTCAATTCAATATAACTCTATCTGTTTGCCACCCCTATTTACATAGCCTAATAGCCACATTTACTATAATTATCCCCACGTATCTTTTCATAAATGAGAAGTAAGGAAATGGATTTAAATTTCAGATCAAATTTGTCTAATTATATCTTACTTGTTTGGTAATTCAATCTAGGTTTTATGATAAAAACAGGACTACTACTATATGAAAACCCAAATATTACCTTAAATGCGGCCCATTTGTTTAAGCCCCAAGTAGACCAACCAATTGGGCTGTACTGAAACTGCCCATGAAGAGTTATGGGCCAACTCTGAAACTGCGCACGAAGAGTTATGGGCTGTTACGATGATAATATATGATATGCCAGACTTATGTCCCGATATCAATATGCATGAATTTTCTTATTTTGGTCACAAAAGTATGAACTTCAAAGTATTAGATTGTTTTAAGTATTGATTTTCTCAAAAGGTCCTCAAAATATCGATTATCTTTTAAGGTTTTTAAAGTATTAAAAAATAATATTTTAATATCCTTTCGTGAACAATGGTCGGTTTTACTTTAAATCTAAAATAAAAAAATAAAATTAGCATGTTTCCTAAAATCAAATCAAATTATTTTTCTGCTTGCATGAATTTTTTTAAAATTATATCTCGAACTATTGTTTATATCCATATTCTCATTTAATTTACCTTTGTTTAATATCATAATAAATACTCCCTCCGTCCCGGCTTAACCTGCCTAGGTTGACCGGGCACGGAGATTAAGAAAAAACAGATTTTGTGGAATCTTTGACTTTTTTAAAGATGGAGATTGAGAATGAAGATTTTGAGGGTGAAGATTGTGAGAGAAATTTACTATTTATGGGGTAGGCAGGTTAAGGTGGGACAAACTAAAATGGCAAGTAGGCAGGTTAAACTGGGATGGAGGTAGTATTACACAATATTTCTTTAGTGAAAGATATATTATAGTAATTTCATATATTGTATGTATTTTTTCTTTTAAGGCCTTAAGTTAGATTATTGTAACAATTTAAGGACCAACTAAAATAATTTTAAAACAATAGGACTAGTTGAGACAAAAAAAATATTTTAGGGACCAATTGAAACAAAATCTTAGAGCTTCATGAATCAACTAAAATTGAAAGGGCTAAAAACTTTTTTGGTCCCGTAACTTTTGACTTGTGTTATTTTGGTCCCAGAAAAAGTTATGAATTCAATTTAGTCCAACAACTCTTGAATTGGATCCCTTTTGGTCCTAATTTGGCCCGCGGTAACTAATTTTGCCGGAAAACAGCACGTGTGGGTCACGTGTCAAAAAAATTCGATCGCTCTTTTCCGGCGAAATTAGTTACCGCCGGCCAAATTAGGACAAAAAGGGATCCAATTCAAGAGTTGTAGGGCTAAATTGAATTCATAACTTTTTCTAGGACCAAAATAGCACAAGCCAAAAGTTACGGGACCAAAAAAAAATTTAACACAAAATTAAAACAATACTTGAAGGGCCAATTTAAACAGACCTTAATACTTTAGTCACCTTAAGATGTATATTGTCATTTCTTATTTATAATGACTCAATCCGATTTTGATTTATAAGTTTTCGCTCAATTAAAAAAGAAAACACAAATTAAAAACATAGGGTAAGTAATACTTTTTCAGGAAAGCTAATACTTTTTCTGAAAAATGTAATTTTTTTTTAGAAAACTTAATAATTTATATGTTCTTTTAATAAATTGTGTGTTTTTAATAATTCTTGTATTTCTTAAATTTATTTATTCTTATCAAGTTTTATATAAGTGTGCACCATCAAGTTTATTACAAGTATATCATCTAACCCTAATATTAATAATCATCATCTACATTTGAATAATGTCTTTTACAAAAAGGAAAGTAATGTATTTTCTAGAAACAATAGTATTAGCTTTCCTCGACAAAGTATTATCTTTTCACGAAAACATATTCATCGTTGGGAGTTGTTGGATATGCGAAATAGATGTTAATTTTTTTAAGTTCGTGCGGATCGGCTTAATAAGGTATCACTTAATTTACCAAATATATTGCTTAATTGACCAAATGTATTTTTTATGAAAGTATTAATAAAGTGGGTTATTAAAAAAAAGTAAAAACTTTGACTAATAAAATACTCCTTCTGTTTCAAAATAAGTGTCGTTTTAGATATTATGAAAATTTTCAAAATAAGCGTTGCTTTAGCATAAAATACAATTCTTCCATCTTACCCTAAACAACCTACTTTTTTTTTAGGGAACCTAAACAATCTACTTAATTTAGTTGATTATTTCCTTGTTCTATAAAATATATCCCAATTAAATGAATTATTTATGGATATATTTGTCTTTTTTATCCATCCGTAATTTTTTAAAGACAAGTTAAAGCGATACTTATTTGAAATGGATGGAGTAATATTTTGACCAGAAAAGTTATACTTCTAAAATTAGTAATAATAATTAAGGTTGGATCAGATAATCCAATTCGTTGTACATAAGAAGATCAATATATGTGATGCATCAAAATTTGTGCCATGTTAGGAACCAATATCAACGGGTTTTCGGTTTTCCAACGAATAATTTATTCCCTATTTTCACAAGGCGACGACTATTCGCAACCTACAAAATTTCTCAACGCAACCCATTAAATTATTAATATTAAAATGCAATTAGAAAAAAACTACAATATCCTTAATGAAAAATAAATATAATCAATTAAAAACATTATGTACATACATATATATATATATAATTATGAAATTTAAAAAAAAATGTAAAAGAAAAAAAAAACCTTTCTTCTGTTTCATCTTCATCAGATGTCTCTTTTTTCCAGAACTCCATAAACCCTAGTTTTTTCAAGGTTCATCAAGGGAGGAAGGTCCATGCCCTAGCTAATTTTTTTCAAGGTTCATCAATGGAGGATATAATTAACAACGACAAATCACTTAATATCAACAATATTTTCTTGATTCCGTCAGTTAACTACCAACTGCAAATCGCGCATAATTCGATTAATTCAACATTCAAAACTCTTTTCTCCCTTCTCTCCTCCAACCAGCTCATCAGTAAGTTCATCAACTCTTTCCTGTAAAACAAATTTAGCTATACTCATCAGAAAAATCCATTTTAAGAACCCGGCACCCCCAGTACTTAAGTTGTGTCATTCAAAAAAATATCGTCAAATACCCAAGTTAAAAATAGCAAAGACTCCATGGGTGGCAGCTGCTTCTTCTCGTCGCTACCCTTTTTTATTTGCTTTATGTTTTTCTAATATTTTGTTATTTTATTTGTAATATTTTAAAATTTAAATAATATAATTTAATAAAATGATATAATTAGTATGTAATGCGTTGTTTTAAAATTTTTAAATAAAATTAGATTGCAATGAAAAGAGAACTGCATTGAAAAATTTTATGAATTACAAATAGTCGTCGCGGTTTTACAAATACATTATTGTGTTATACAGTGTGATGCTTCTTGATAACTTATTAACATTCTTTCCATGAACCTATACTATTTCATATAATTTTATATTGACACATAGTCTAATTACTCGTAAACCTCAAGGATAAGTTTTATCCGCTATGTTATAGTGTATAGGCAGTCTTTTGTACATCAAGTGTGACAGGGATGGCTCGATCACTTCGGGTCGGGTTAATATCTGAGTCCACTGACCGGCCCAGCACGCGTAGGCCCAGCAAGCACGCGTAGGCCCAGCAGGACCAGGAACACGCGTCGGCCCAACGGATGGTTTGTTCCGCGAATCAAGGCTCACGATCCGTTCCCAACCGCCATGCAGCGAGAAATAGGCGTGAGAATAGGGAATTAGTTAGGGTTCAGTTAGGGTTTAGGAAAGTTGAGTATAAATATGAGAAAAGAACTCTGAATTAGGGTTCGCATTCTGTATTCTGAATTATTGCTTGTAAACTCAAAGTTCTAGTGAAAGAAACACCTCGGCAAGAGTGATTTTCTGCCCGTGGACGTAGATCTCCGGATCGAACCACGTAAATCTTGTGTGTTTTCATATTGTTTACGTAAATTTCCGTTAAGTTTCCTGGATACCAGATTGCGCATTATCAATTGGCGCCGTCTGTGGGAACGTAAAGCAATTTTTGACATTCACAGTGTATTCAAAGATCATGGTGACGACTCGTTTGAATCAATCTCGCCACGGTGATCAATCCAATGGATCAAGTTTTGCCGCCGAGGCAATCGCCGGCAAGAGGAACATCTCATCATCAGGGCAACCAAGGCCCGGTTGCGAATCCAGACAATCGGTATTTACCTCCACCCCCTCAAGACATTGCGAATCCAGACAATCGGTATTTACCTCCACCCCCTCAAGACATGCAAAACCCTAATCTTGCTGCTGCCCAGCCACCGGTTAACATTCAAGTCACTCCAGAATTACTCCAGGCCTTTCTACAAGAGCATGCTCATGTTCTTCAAGATTGGGCAGCCAATCGCCTAAATCCCGGGGGACCTGCCGGACAGAATGTCAATCCCGTGGTGCCTCCACATCGTCAGCATTCGCGTGATCGACAAGACCCGGGGCATCGCGAGCGTCAGGATCGTCGACGCAAACGACCAGGTTCTTCCGAGGACTACGGGAGTTCTAACGAATCACGACAGCGCAACGATGAACCTATCGATGTCGATCGCCGCCGTCCACTCAACGCGGCTAAGAGAGTTCGCTATGCCAATCCTCATACTCTAGATCTTCAAGAGTATGAGCGGGTTCAACGCAATGTCGAGCTGGACAGAATCTTGGGCCTTGATGCCAATGGAGATATCATCACACCGTTCTCCCAAGAAATCATGGGCACCTCCCTTCCCGAAGGGTTCAAACGGCCAGCCATACCACCTTACGACGGCACCGGAGATCCTGCCAATTTTCTTGGAGCTTTCCGGCACAACATGCTTAGCCGTGATCACACTACATCCCTCCATTACTGTAAGATTTTCCCTGAGTATTTACAGGATGAAGCTCGGGTTTGGTTTGATTCTCTCCCACGCAACAGCGTATCCTCTTTTAGAGAACTCGCCGAACACTTTTGGGCGCGTTTCGAAGCACGTGCGAAGCCCATGGCCACCTTGGCCGACCTCATGAATATGGAACAGCGGGACGGTGAAACCGTTACCCAATTTCTTGACCGCTTTACAGCGGAGAGCCTCAAGGTGGGAAATTGCTCCGAAGACGTAGTCATCAACGCATTCATGAATGGACTCCGTCCCGGAACACTTTACACCGAGTTGGTTCGAAACACACCGGTCACAACCCGAGCATTGTTCAAAACGGTGTGCAGATATGCTAAAGCAGAGGAGCAGACTCGCCGGAAACGTGAGAAACATGCTAGCAAGCGGCAGTCCGACAGGGCACAAGCTGTGCCTAGCACGCGACCTAGTGCCTTTTCCCGTCTGAACCCGGGGCGTTCAGAATCCCGAGGTGATATTCCACAATTTACTCCGTTGACAAAGTCACGAGCCGAAATCCTTTCTGTTCACAAGAACGATCTACGGCCTTGTCCGCGGATGACTGCTCCGCCTGAAAAAAGGAACCGTGGAAAGTGGTGTGCGTACCACCGAGATCATGGGCACGAGACAGAGGAGTGCCGAGAACTCAGCAAGGAAAACGAGAAGTGCCTAAGGAGAGGTTTCCTGCGACAATACATCGCGCGAACCGATGACAAACCTCGGACAAGCCAGAATGGGGATTCGTCTCATAACCGTGGAGGTTATCATGACCGGGGCGCACAACAGAATCGGCCGCCGTGGCAGAATAATCGGCCGGGGCCTAGCAATAATGCACGGCAAGACTCTGGCAATCGCCAACAGCCTCGTTTTCTGCCACCACCTCCTCCTCCGGGAGGACCCGGAGACAATGCACCCACTCACGTAATAAACGTGATATACGGGGCCCTTCCCACCGGGGCTTCACGAAATGCCTTGAAGGCAGAGGCTCGCCGTCCTCCTCCCGAGGAACCACGTCATAAGCGCCTCCATCAATCCGAAACTGTTAGTTTCACTGACAGGGACCCTGTTCCAGAGATAACGCCTCATACTGATGCCATTGTCATTGACATGACAGTGGCCAATATCACAATAAAGCGGGTCTTCGTGGACAATGGAGCCGCAGTGAGTGTCATATTTGCCGACTGTTTCCAGAAGATGGGGATTCCTCGGGAACAACTTCGGCCGGCCCCCGGGCCACTACAGACTTTCACTCAGGGTGAAGTCCAGCCAGAGGGTGTCATCACTCTCCCGGCGTCTTTGGGGACTTATCCGGCGATAAAAACCATTTTCGTGGATTTTTATGTGGTGAATTCCCCATCACCGTACAACATGATCTTGGGCTGGGACTGGCTCACCCCCGCCAAAGCCATATGCTCCACGTATCACCTCGCACTAAAGTTCCCCACTTCGCATGGCGAAGTGGCTATCCGCGGGAGTCAACGGGTTTCAAAGGAGTGTATGTACGTGGCACTCAAAAAGACTGCTAAAGTTCCTCCCAAACAGCAGCTTCAGGTAGCATCATCGGCTCTGGAACCTCGGGAATGTACCTCATTGGGGGATGCCACCGCCCAAGTACCGCTTGATCCGTCCAAGCCGAAACAGACTGTAACCGTCGAAGCCGTGGATGTGCCATGGTTACACCAGGCTATCATTCAGACCTTGCGAGAATATTCCGATGTCTTCGCATGGTCTCCTCTAGATATGCCCGGGGTCTCTCCCGATATAATAACACACAAGCTGAACATCGATCCCAGCATAAAGCCTATCCAGCAGAAGCAAAGGAAGTTCGCTCCGGAGCGAAATGAAGCCATTCGAGTCGATGTGCAACAGCTTTTGGATGCGGACATCTTGTTCGAAGTGTATTACCCCTCTTGGCTGTCCAATCCGGTGATGGTGATAAAGTCCAGCGGGGCATAGCGGATGTGCGTCGACTTCTCCGACCTCAACAAACATTGTCCGAAGGATTGTTATCCCCTACCTTCCATAGACCAAAAGGCCGAAGCCATTACTGGGTATGTGGCACTTTGTTTCTTAGATCTGTATAAGGGATACCACCAGATCTTTATGGATCCGCAAGATGCCATCAAGACAGCATTCATCACTGCTTTCGGGTGTTTTGCTTTTAAGAAAATGCCCTTCGGGCTCAAGAATGCCGGAGCCACATATCAACGTCTCATGGACCGCGTTTTTCACGACCAGATTGGCCGCAATGTCGAGGTTTACGTTGATGATCTTGTTATAAAGAGCACCACCCATTCTTCATGTGTACAAGACATTGCCGAAACGTTGCGCACTCTGCGGCGTTACAATTTGCGACTTAATCAAGCAAAATGCACTTTCGGCGTTGGCTCCGGCAAGTTCCTTGGATATATGGTTTCACAACACGGTCTTCAGGCTAATCCAGCCAAACTTCGGGATGTTTTGGATCTGCAGCCACCGAAGACGTTCAGAGACGTTCAGCGCCTCACGGGCGGTTTGGCGGCCTTAAATCGTTTTCTGTCCAAAGCGGCAGAGCGCCAACTCCCATTCTTCAAAATCTTGCGACAATCGAAGTCCTTTGAATGGACTCCGGCGTGCACCGAGGCTTTCGAGGCTTTGAAACGTCATATACAGCAGCTGCCTACTTTGTCAGTTCCTCTCTCCAGAGAGCCTCTTTATGTGTATCTAACCTCCGCCGAGGAAGCTATTAGCGCTGCACTTGTGCGCGAAGTCAATGGGGTTCAACATCCCGTGTATTTCGTAAGTCGTGTCCTCCACGGGGCGGAGACACGATACTCCATGCTGGAAAAAACTGTACTGGCTCTTGTCATGGCAGCTCGGCATCTGCGCCCATATTTCCAAGGGCGTGAAATACGGGTTCTGACCAATCATCCTATCCGTCAGATTCTTGTCAAACCCGAGGTGTCTGGGCGCCTCGCAAAGTGGGCTGTCGAGTTAGGCGAATATGATATTCAATACCTTCCCCGCCGAGCAATCAAGGGTCAAGCACTCGCCGACTTTCTGGCTGAAACCCCGGAAGACAATCATGAGTCTCCGGCAGACAGTGATACACATCACCCCGCTACCCTCGTATCTTCACCTCGGAAATGGCAACTATTCGTGGATGGAGCATCCACGACTCGAGGAAGTGGTGCCGGGGTGCTTCTCATTGACCCCGAGGGGGTTGAAGTTAAATACGTCATTCGATTCAAATTCAAGGTGACCAATAATGAAGCGGAGTACGAGGCAGTTCTCGCCGGGCTCCGGCTCGCTCAATCCTTAGACGTTCGTCATCTTGAGCTCTTCACGGACTCCGAGATTGTGTCCAAGCAAATCCAGGGGACTTATGTCGCCAAGGATGAAACAATGGTCAGGTATCGTGCTCTAACACTCAAGCTTATGTCAACTCTTGCTACAGTTGTTATCCAGAAAATACCGCGTGCTCAGAATGCAAGAGCAGACGCGCTCAGCAAATTGGCCTCCGCGGTCCGAACTAATATATCTCCGGATATCATGTTCGAAGACCTATCTCATCCAGCAATTCATGAGGCCACAGTTTCGGTACTGACCGATAGTGATCCGAATTGGATGACTCCTATCATTCAATATCTCCGAGATGGAATCCTGCCTACTGATAAGCTGTGAGCTCGGCAAGTTGTCCTCAAAGCCCCCAAATACTCCTTTCATGATGGAGTCTTGTACCGGCGGTCATACCTACAACCGAGTCTCCGGTGTCTCGCTCCTGCCGAAGCTAATCAAGTTCTACGGGAGGTTCACGAAGGGGCCTGTGCCAGCCATATCGGCTCCCGGATATTAGCCAAGAAAGTTCTCCGCTGGGGATATTATTGGCCATTCCTGTTCAACGATGCCCACGACTTAGTGACCAAATGCAGCAAGTGTCAGCTGCACTCCCGTGTAAAGCATTTGCCGCAGACCGAGCTCACTGGAATCCAGAGTGCGTGGTCGTTTATTCAATGGGGAATCGACATTGTCGGCCCATTCCCAGTTGCTCCAGGGGGATTGAAGTTCCTGGTCGTTGTCGTAGACTACTTCACTAAGTGGGTCGAAGCCGAACCTCTTACGGCCATTACTGGTCAGAATATCTTGAAGTTTGTGTGGTGCAATATCGTTTGTCGCTTCGGCATCCCGAGCACTATTATCTCGGACAATGGTAAACAATTCGCCAATGATCCCTTTCGGTCATGGTACGAAGAGCTTCACATCAAACAAATTTTCACTTCGGTTGCTCACCCTCAAGCCAACGGTCAGGTTGAAGTCACCAATCGTACACTGCTCACGGGTATAAAGAAACGCCTGGATAATGCCAAAGGTATTTGGGCTGAAAACCTTCCGCAAGTCCTACGGGCTTATCGCACGACACCTCATACCTCTACCGGGGAGACTCCTTACAGCCTTACTTATGGATCCGAAGCCGTTATTCCCGCGGAAATCAGTGTACCAAGCCCCCGCCTCATCACATTGGTTCCAGAGGATAATGACGAGGCTCTCCGAGCAAATTTGGATGAGCTTGAAAATCGTCGTGACCAATCATTCATTCAACAGGCCAGGTGTAAACAACGTGCAGCCCAGTACCATAACCTCCGGGTCCGGGGCACTCAGTTCAATGTCGGGGACCTAGTGCTTCGGCTCAATTCGGCCAGCAAAGCTGCCCCCGAGGGGAAATTACATGCTTCTTGGGAGGGTCCCTACCGCGTCGTCGCCGCGCACGATTCCGGATCCTATCAGTTAGAGCATCTCAATGGGACCTCGATTCCCCGAAGCTGGCACGTTACCAACTTGAGGCGCTTCTATCTGTGAATGCCAAATCACAAGTACTATCTTATCTTTTTGCTCATTGTACGTATCTTTCATGATTGTTATCTCTCTTTGTACTCTTTAGTTTGCTCCGGCACTCATCGTTGAATAGAAATTCTTTGTTTATGCATCTTGCTGTATTTTCCTTTACGTTACGGGGACGCCCTAACACAATCGTATTATCATTATTAGTCTCCGGACAATTAAATCTCTCCCTCGGTCCGTCCGAGGAGATTCACATTTTGTCCCCGGACTTATATCACTATCTCGCCTGTTTAACCGGGGAAGTGTTTACTCCCGCCTGATCCATCCGGGGAGACTTACTTTACTCCCGCCTGATCCGTCCGGGGAGAATTTACTCCTGCCTGATCCGTCCGGGGAGATTTACATTAGAGTTTTCGAATTGTGTTCCCGGACACCTAACTAAAACAGTTAATAACTTGTTATTTTCCTTAACACATTTGTGCACATCAAATCGATTCTATTATCTTCAAAATGATATAACACCGAAAAGTTTTTTACATAAAACTTCAAAAAAAAAAAAAAAAAAAGCCATTATCTACGGCCCCCGAGCCAATATTCAGCGCTCCGGCGTTGAGGCCTGCTCCTCGGTCTGCGCTGTGTCCTCCGGGATCTTGTAGATCCTTGACCTCGGGCTCCGGCTCTTTCTCCCCCGCGAGCTTCCCGACGCCGAGGACTTGCTCTGGGCGTTTGCCTGGGGACTTCGTCTCTAGTCCGAACTCGGCTACTTGGTTGTGGAGCGGACCTCGGGGTTTGGGCCCACTGCACAGGGTCCCACTCCTCCGGAGCCATCACTTCAATTTCTCTGGCCAGCTCCTCGACTACTTCCTCGGCAATCACAGCGGGCTCTTCTTCAATCGTGGTCACTGGAGCTGGCTCTCGGATAACAATGCCTTTGCTCTTTCCAGAGGGTTTCTTTTTATCCTTCCGGGGAGCTTTTGGAGTACCTTGGCCCCGGCTTGAACTCGCAATGAATTCCTCGGCAGAAGGCCTCCACCTGCCTCGGCCCTTCAGCCCTTCGTACATGCTGAGAAGCAACTCCAGAACTTCTCGCTTTCTTACGAGCTCCGAGGACTCTACTGGGCTCCTTGCCGTAAGCGCAGAAATCTCCTCCTGAATTTCTACGATCCGTGCCTCAACTTCCTCAAATGTCAGTAAGCCGAACTCCGTCAGTATCCGTTCATACTCTCCTTGATGGACGAGGACACGGCTCAATTCAGCAGCTGTGGCCAGATACTTTAATTCTTGGTCCCTGGCCTTCTCCGTGGCTTTTGACATGGCCTTCTCGGCTGCTTCCGCTCTCTTTTCTGCGATGGACACCCGCTTTTCTAGCTTTGGCACTACGTGCATTTGCAGGTTGTTCTTTTCTTCGCGGAATCACTCAAGTGATCGCATGAGTTTCTTTATTGTTTCGTGCAATTCCGCGGTATTCTAAACAGAAAGAAGAGTCAACCAGGTCGATCAATCGCAAGTATGTAAAGAGTTGGAATTCAGTTCGAAAACAACAAACATTGATCATTCACGCAAAAGGAAGACGAAGTGTCTGAGAAACAAACTTTATATTTAACAGAATGGAAGTACAATATCCAGGAATCAGTATAATGTTCGCATACACTCCTATTATCTACAATTTTAAATTTGCGGGGATCGACTGACCTCCCGCTCAGTTGCCTCAATGTCCTCGGGCAACACCTCTCGCCGGCCCTCTGACACTTCGGCTTCTTCCTCCTCATTCGCTGCGACAGCTTCGTCCGCAGCTATGGCTTCGACCTCCATCCGTGGGGGGGGGGGGGGTTTCTTTGTTTCGGGGCTCGGAGACCAGCTCACCCCGGCGGAACGCCATGAACTCTTGGTCCTGGTCCACCTCACAGTTGGCGATCTCCGCGGCCGTCAACAGTTGCTTCTTCTCCCCTAGAGCCTTCACCAGGGGCCACTCCGGCAGATTCGCTAGAGCCGCGTAATAGGCCTTTTCTACCCCGGCCACTGCCTCAAAGTCATACCCGAATTCTGGACGATATACATCCACATTCGGGTAGACCTCCTTCACCTGCTCCAGCAGCGCGGATCGTGTGGCCTGGTCCCCTATTGCCACAAACTCCGTCTGGAAGTCAAGGAACGTGCTGGTTTGGAATAATTTGTCGGCGAATGTCTTCAGCATCGCTCCTTGCCCTTCGACTACGGCCGCTTCCCGAGCCTCCATCTCTGCCCGCAGCCGCAGCACTTCACCTCGGAGGACATTGGTCTCTGCCTCCACCCCGCGCAGACGCGCAACCTCGTTTTCGACCAAGGCAGCCCTCTTGCGTGCCTCGGTTAGGTCGTGGGTCAATCGGTCGTTGCGCGCCCGAAGCTCCCTTGCCACTTCGGCCAGTTCCTCCTTGCCTTCCTTCTCGCTCTTCCGACCGAGGTCCAGGATACCTCGCGCCAAGCGCAGAAGTTCTTCGGCGTCCGCGCATTCTAACCCCAACAGACTTGGGGGCCCCTGCTCCTTCAACTGAACCAATGATAGCACACAATGATCAGCACAGAAGAATATACAATGTAATTGCATTAACAGTAGCTGACAACACGACTGGAACTTACCTCCATACCCCCCTCCGTGCGGAGTCTTTTCGCTGCTGTTGGAGGAGTCCCAGATGGCTCCGGCCTCTTCTTGGACATAGGGGTAGGCTTCGTTACCCCTACCTGCTCCTCGGACCCAGCACTGGGCCTCGTATCGGATGGCATCTTTCCCCGGGGAGATGCCTCAGCAGATTTGCCTTTCTTTTTTGCCGTCGCCGCCACCGCGGGGTTTCCAGCCGGCTCTTTCCCGAAGCGTCCCACTGCACACAGAAGGTAAAGTTAGTTATATACACAGTCAACAGTTGTAAAAAGCAAGATAGAAGAACTCCTACCCTCTTCGGCACCTGCATTGCCCGAATAATACGGGCTCAGTCCTGCCTCCTCCAGTTCTTCCTCGGTGCAGAGGGTTTTGAAAGTCCCCACTGACCAGAATACATGTATGACTTCGGGCTCCGGGTTCTCCACCGGAGCGGTATCCAGTACCTCATCCCTCCTCCACTTCGGGAGGGCTACTTTGTTTTTTACAAATATAAACCTCTCCTTCCACCCCTCTACCTTACTTGGGTTTTGAACCTTGAACCCACCTCGGGTTCGGGGGCTGAAGGAGTACCACCCCTTGGACTTTCCGAAGTTTTTTAATTGGTAAAAAAACCTAAAAATCTCTACGGTGGGTTCTATCCCGGCGTTCTTACACACCACGGTGAATCCCACTACCTGCCTCACCGCGTTCGGCGCTAGTTGGCTCAAGGCAATACCGTAGTATTGCAGCAACCGGATCACAATGTCCCACAGGGGCAGTCTCAGGCCTATTCTAAGGGGATCTATGTACACACTAATAAACCCCTGCGGTGGGCAGCAGGCCCTATCATCGGGGTTCGGTATTATATACTCTAAGTTAAAGGGAAAGTAAAATGACGGGATTTCTCTCTCAATCTGCACTCGCGTCATCCGTAACGCTACAGAGGCCACCTCCAAATCCTCCTCCGCGCATTGATAAAAGGCAACCATCATAACGTTGCTCTCCAGCCCATCGGCCCTGTCTACGGTCCTAATCTCATTCCTCTCCGGAATGAGGTATCGAAGGGGGGGGGGACATCTAACGGGGCACTCGTAGTCCCTACTTCTTGAATAGAGGCAGAAGATGAGGCAGAAGATGAAGAGGAAGGCATACTTACTTGGGTTGAATTTGAGAAGTTTTGATTTGAGATGAATCACAGGCACAGAATTCCCCTCTTTTTCCCGCTTTCTAAACTGGTAAATCGCAATGAAGAAGATGAAGAGTTACTGTGCAGTTATTCCAAATATATACGCAAAAAACCAACGGCTCTGATACAGCCTATTCAAATTCAATGATGGAGATTTAAACGTGCTCTTCACGCGCTTTACAGTTCCCAAGGCGCGTGGGGAACAGGTTTCTTGGAAATCGCAGAGCGTGTCACTTCACATCCCTCTCTCTCATGATGGCGCCGCCAATCACATCAACCTCACCCTTCGTCAGGAAGATTCAAACTACACTCCGGTGATTCCTTTACCTCGGTCATACTACCACACTCCGGTGCTTCCTTCATTTCGGCCAGACTACTACACTCCGGTGATTCCTTTACCTCGGCCAGGTCATTATGTACTTCCGATACGTTTCTTGCGTCTGGGAGGCTCGGTATCCCACTGTCTGTCCCGGACACTTCGGCCTAGTTCGGTTCCGCTTCCGCAGACTGCGCCGCGGAGTGGGACGCGGATAGATTTAGTCATCCATAAACACTTCGGCGCGCCTGCGACCACGACCCTTCTTGCTTATGGTTTCACCCCGGTGACAACCGAAGCTCCTTCCTCGCTTCGGCTGGGAGGGGGGCATCTGATAGGGATGGCCTGATCACTTCGGGTCGGGTTAATACCTGAGCCCACTGACCGGCCCAGCACGCGTAGGCCCAGCATGCGTAGGCCCAGCAGGACCAGGAACACGCGTCGGCCCAACGGATGGTTTGTTCCGCGAATCAAGGCTCACGATCCGTTCCCAACCGCCATGCAGCGAGAAATAGGCGTGAGAATAGGGAATTAGTTAGGGTTCAGTTAGGGTTTAGGAAAGTTGAGTATAAATATGAGAAAAGAACTCTGAATTAGGGTTCGCATTCTGTATTCTGAATTATTGCTTGTAAACTCAAAGTTCTAGTGAAAGAAACACCTCGGCAAGAGTGATTTTCTGCCCGTGGACGTAGATCTCCGGATCGAACCACGTAAATCTTGTGTGTTTTCATATTGTTTACGTAAATTTCCGTTAAGTTTCCTGGATACCAGATTGCGCATTATCAAAGTGCAAATTGTAATTTAAATTGGATATCATATTTATACTTAAAATTATTTACTTGTTCTCGTTAAAGATAATTTATAACTTTTACCTATAACAAAGTAATATTTCTAATTATAAATATTATTTTTTTTTTAATCATGATACCTCTACCCAGAACAAGTAATACATTTAAGCATCAACACTAATATTTTTTTGCTCATAATTTAAATTATATAAATTTAAGATTTGTCCAACTGATACACAAGAGACATACTCTATGATATATATTTATTATATTCATGAGTTCTCTACTGAAGCATTTATAAATGTTATTTTTACGGATTCAAGGCGGACTATTATTAAACTAGCTTTTGAGCCTTTTCTATCTATTGGGCCAAAAAATAGATGGGCTGGACCAGTGGAGTTTTCCGGAATAACAATTCAGAATGAGTCTTACTCGCTCTACTAATTCCCACTCGCAAAAACTATATGTGATGTAAAAAATATCACTTTTTTGTGGTAAAAGTATCATCTTTATCTGTAAAAGTATCATCTTTTTTTGAACAAAAAAAGTATCACTTTTTGTATCAAAAGTATCACATTTATCTGTAAAAGTATCAATGTAGTAAAAGTATAACTTTTTTCTGTAAAAATATCACTTTTTTCCGGTAAAAGTATCGATGTTTTTGTAAAAATGTATTTCGTCACACGTGTGACCGTTCACACACAAGACTCACTCATTCCCACTGAATTCCAACTCCTCAAATTATTGGACGGGTAATATCAATATAATTAAATCTAATTTGGGAAAAAAAGATTAACTGGAAATGCAGTAGCTATAAACATTCTTGGGTATTACGCTATCGGTCTACCGACTACCATACAAAAAATCACAAAATATGACATGTTTTTTGGAATGGAAGAGTTACTCGTTTTACTGTTTAAACCCTCAAAATCATTTATTTTTTTTCAGATGAGATCGTCTGTTCTAATTGGTGTTTTATTTTCTATCCAGACGACTCATCAAACGGATCAATTTAAGAGACAATCTTGGAATTTTTATTAGGTATTAACTTATTCAACAATCCTAGTTTGATCTCACAAGGGTAAGTGCAACACCATCTTTCCTTTACAATGAGTATTTTGATGTCCCATTATACAATGTGAGTTTGTACAAAACTGATAATTTCCAAGTGAAATTAGGGTACAAATATATAATAGGAAAGAAAATGAAAAATAAAATAAAAAAGGCACTTTAGCCATGATTAGAGTTTTCCTGAGTACCAATCAAACCTTGACATTTCTCAAGCTAAAGAAAAATCCACTCACCACCAATCTTTCTTCTAGTGTTTGTCTACCACATTTCATATTCTCACTTGCCATTTTGATGTAACAATGAAAGTACTTTTGTGGGCACATCATATTTCATGTGTCTTTAATTGGATGTAATGGACAAGTGAGATAGGAGGGTTAATTGGAATAGAATAGTCACAACACCCTATACCAAACCCATACCTTTAGGACATGTGCCAAATGCCCAACAAAGCATAAAACCTAAAAATAAGGTGTTGGCCACTCTCATTATAACCATCACTTATAATATTTTAGTTATATTAGTGAGCAAGATAGCTTATACGTGTCACTATAAGCTGCTTGTATAATATACCATATTCAAGTTGTGTACAGTGCTAAAGAGTTTTCTTAAAGATTTTATGAAAAAACATCTCGTTTTTCTTGAAAGTCCAAGATAACTAAGTAGTAATGACAGTTCAAATCACTCAACCCCAAATAGACTAAGTTCAGTGGGCCATGGTCTCAAGCTTGAACCCAAATGGAGCCAACCCATGACCTACTATGCTAGGCTATTGGCCCTTCAGGCAAGACCAAATGCATCCAATTGCATTCTAGGTTCAAAAACCCAACCCAACTTCTTTGTTTGGCCATTTGAGTTGTCTCATCGCGCTACCATTGCGTCAGCTCTTTGAGTAAGACAAATAAAACTAGTCGAAAACTTCAAATTAGCCCTTCTGCGGGTCATACTTATAGATACAAAAAAGATTGTAAAATTATTTTAAAAAGTGTGATAGATTATTCAAAAGGTTGTATTTTGATGGTGAGAGAGGATGACAATAGGGGATAAGAGTTTGGAGGGAGTGAAGTTAGAGGCGTCATAATAAAACTTCCATAATGGGTATCATTGAATATAGACTTTATGTAATTACTAGAGATGTTTAATTAGAATTATGCAATGTGAGGCAAAGTTAGGCAGTGTGGGGAAAAAAGGTATGATGTCAAGCGAGAATTAAATAAGATTAGGTTGGTAAGAACCTCCAAATCTTTTCTCGTTTCTTATATTCTTTCATTCATAATAGGGAAATTATTTAATATGACATCATATGTGTGTGGAAGACAGACGCAAACCTTCATTATGCTAATTGCAAAACTCATCCTGTAATTTATGTTTTTAATTGCTTACATTTAGATCTTGACCTCTTTAATTACTCAAATTTGATTTTCTTTTTCTGTCGGAATTTGGAATCTTTGCTAAATAATTGCGCATACTCCATACAACCGATTCAAATTGGTTTTTTTTTTTTCTTTTTTTTTTTTTTTTTGGCATTTCAAACGATGTGGACGTGTCACCTAATAAACAACATGACATAAACAACATACCAAAACTTACTATGCAGATGAAGTTCTTTTGACCTCCTGAAACGAAATGAGGGCGGTGAATTTCTGTAATATCAATTTCAGTTGACATAATGTATATTTTGTTGTAATATCACTAATATTTTGGCGAAATATCAGTTAATTTCGATTTTTGTGGTTAATTTTGATGTTTCTTTTTTAAATTGTGGGTAGTTTATGGTGTGGCATATTAGCATCCATTTTACTAATGTTTGGCATTTTGAAGATAAAGATCCTATATTTCAGAATTAAATGAGTAGTAGGGGTCCAAACAATGTTTATCATATTAATTGATAGTGTTTATATTATTTAATCTTTATAAATTAGTTGTAAACGTATCAATTTGTATAAAATTTTAAGATAAATATGTTTTAGTTATAACAATCTATGGAATCATGCTAAGTTTCCGGTTTTTAAATTATTTTTCAGTATTTTCAAAAATTACACTAATATTTTCATCGATACTGATTTCTTCATAAAATTTTAGACTATCGACATTTTCATTAAAATCGATATTTTCGTCCTTGTGCGGACCACAACTCCATTGAAAATTAAAATTTCACAATTTGACGTGGTCATGCGTTATCCAATGAAAATCTTGAATTCTAGCTAAAAAAATTGACGAAATTCGAGAAAAATGATAAATTGTTGTCTTGAGATTGTCTATAAATTATTGAACAACTTTTAGGCAAATTTAATTAACTACCGTACTATTCACAAAATTATTAAAATAATACTGCCAGGGACAACTTCAATTAATTTTTTTTTTATAGGAAAAATTGGTATAAATGTCCAGTATATTTTCACTATTTAGAAACTAGGACACTAAGTATACCACTTTTTAAAAATGTCTTCTAACTTACGAAAAATTGATGAAAATGCCCTGTGACTGGCTATAGGCTGTTAACCAGTCGGTCTGTCTTTTTACTTTTGGGAAAATTTGTATAAATGGCGAGTATGTTTTCCTTATTTAAAAACTAGGACATTAAGTATATACTTTTTAAAAATACCTTCTAACTTAGCAAAAAATTGTGAAAATGTCACGTGACTATCTATAGACTGTGACACAACTAGTCATTAATGAGGTGAAACACTTTTTCTGACGTGACATTAATTTTTCGTTTTATTTTTTATTTTTTATGTTGACTCATTTGTTAGCCTGGAAAAAAATATGTCGTCGACTTTGGTGGTGGCAGATTCGACGGGAAGAAGACGAATAGGCGAAGAGAATCATTGGTCAGATTCCGATCAGTTAATGGATGGATGGGTTGGGCGAAGCATTGTTGGTTTCTTCTTCGTCTTTCATGTTGGTGTCTTTGTAAGATTGCATAAGGTTTAGTATGTTGTAACTAGGGAAGAAGAATGGAACAATTTAGTCTTTAATTTTTTAAAATAATGATCTAAAATTTATTTATTAGTATTTCATATAATTATCCTAATTCATAATTTAAAATAAAATAATAATAACATGAGAAAAGTAAAAAATAAATTTGAAAATATTAATGAATTTTAGAAATTTAAAAAAAATCATAATTTTTTTATTTTTCTGATTTTTAAATAAATTTTAGAATTTTTTAAAAAATATCAGAAATAATTTTTTAATTTTTTAATTTTAAATAAATTTTATAATTTTAAAAATAAATTTTAGAAATATTTTTTTTATTTTTGAATTTAAAATGAATTTTATAATTTTTGAAATAAATATCAGAAATTTGAATTTTAAAATTTTTAAAATAAATTTCACAAATAAAATTTTTATTTTTCTAAAGTTTAAACAATTTTCTAAGGGTTATAATTTTTTATAAATTTGAACTAATATTTTTTTTTCACCTAACAAATGAGTCAACAAAAAAAAAAAAAAAAAAAAAAATAATGTCACATCAAAAAAGAGTCTCACCTCATTAATGATCGGTTGTGTCACAGTCTATAGACGTTCACGGGACATTTTCACAATTTTTTGGTAAGTTAGAAGATATTTTTAAAAAGTGGTATATTTAATGTCCTAGTTTTTAAATAAGTGAAACATACTGGTCATTTATACCAATTTTCTCGAAAATAAAAAGACAGCTCACAGGTGACCGGCTAGTTAACAGCCTATAGCCGGTCACAGGGCATTTTCACCAATTTTTCGCAAGTTAGAAGACATTTTTAAAAAGTGGTATATTTAGTGTCCTAGTTTCTAAATAGAGAAAACATACTGGACATTTATACCAATTTTCCCCTTTTTATATGATAATGCCTATAGCATAGGCGATTTCATTCTAATTTTTTTTTTTTTTTTATAGTTATAAGTTTGATGATGATGATGATGATGATGATGATGATGATGATGATGATGATGATGATGATGATGATGATGATGATGATGATGATGATGATGATGATGATGATGATGATGATGATGATGATGATAATAATAATAATAATAATAATAATAATAATAATAGTAGTAAACACTGAAACAATTAGGGGTATGCACGGTACGATGTGAATCGGATATTTGAAAATATCTAAACTCATATCAAATTTCGGCTATTTAAAAAGTAGTATCTATCACCGATCCAAAAAATCGGGACGATACGGTGCGATTATTTTTTTTTTTTTGGTTCAGTTAACCGTTCTGTTAGGTCCGAAATTTATGAACCGAACTGTCCCTAAAAAAATAAATAATCGCACCGTACCATCTCGATTTTTTGGATCGGTCATAGATACTCACTTTTTAAATAGCTGAAATTTGATATGGATTTAGATATTTTCAAATATCCGATTCACATCGTACTGTGCACACCCCTAATTGTTACGGTGTTTACTACTACGTACTACTATCATCATCATCATCATCATCACCACCCCTAAAAAAAAGTTAGAATGAAATCGCCTATGCTATAGGCGTTATCATAAAAAAAAAAAAAAAAAATAATTGACAGGGGCGACTTTGAATAGTGTTCTGCAATATTTTGTGAAGTCGCCTGCGGCACAGACGACTTCACTTATTCTTATAAATACACAAAAAGACACTTATTATTTTAATAATGTTGTGAATAGTACGATAGTTAATTAAATTTGCCCAACTTTTACAATTTTCTTGATAAGGACCAGAAAATTCTAGAAACACAAAAATATATACCAGAATTTTTCAAAAAAAAAAAAACTAAATAGGTCCCAAATGTAAAAATAAAAATTCCAGTAAAATTGAGAAGAACCCTATACTGAGGATGAAGAAGATTGAGAAAATTAAGATGATTAGTGAGTTACTCTTTACTTTATTGTATTTTTTTTTTCTTTTCTTTCTTATTTTTTTTATTATTCTTTGGGAAATTCTGATAAAATCTTTTTTTTTTCTAGAAATTTCTTTTTTTTTTTCCTTAATTTTTTCTTAAAAGTTTAGTTGTTTTGAATTCTTCATTCAAAATAATATTTCTAGAATTTTTTTTAAGTTTTTGGAATTTTCTATTTTTTTCCTTTTTGTCGATGTTCTTTAATAATATATGACCTGGAAATTGGAAAAATTAATCTTAGACCCGTGTAAGTTGCTTGAAATCAATGAAATCATGATGCACGGACAAAATTGATAAAAATCCTCATTAAAATAAAATTAATATTTTTTTATTAGGGAACTTAAATTGTAAAATTCTGATCGATTTAAATATTTATAGGACTAAAAATAACCTTTTCTTGAAGATCACCCACTAGCTGAGTGTGATTTTTTTGAAGAAAAAAAGAAATTAATTTTTTAGTTAAGTTTGCAAAGTATGTTTATTATTCTGAGTGTACGTCATTACGGGGAAGAAAGCTTCCATTTCAATATCATGTTATTAATTAATACTCCTTCCGTCCCACAAATATAAACTTACTTTTCATTTTCATCCGTTTTATATAGATAGAATTGTTACTATATTTTGCATATCATTAATTTTTCATTTTTATATTTGTCTATATTTAAAAACCCTATAAGTCTATCTTTGTGAAACAGAGGGAGTAGTAAAGAATAAAGAGGTTTAAATGATCCCGTAAATTGAAACCGAACTGAGAGCCAAAGGACATTCGAAACCCATTGATTCGATTTCGGTTCCAAACGGAGCCACAGCTGTAAATTTTTAGTGTTCGGTTTCAATTTCACTTTTCATGTAATCGTAAACAATAACCAACAGTTGAACGGGGGACGAACTGAAACGAGCGGTTTCAATTTGAACCACTGGTTTTCCACTATTTTTATGTAATTTGTACAAACACCTCAACATTTTCTCCACACAATTTTCCAACCTCAATACTTAATTTTATTATATAATTATAAATATTACCATAGAAAAACAAAAAAAAAAAAAAAAGAAAAAAAAAACATTATACAAAAGAAGTTAAAAATAAATATAAAAGAATATATATATAAATGTCTGAACATGCCGGTACGACTTCAACCGGTTATGGTTTGAACCGCCGGATCAGAACCGTAACCAAAACCGTGATATAATATTGTGCGGTTTCGCTTTGCCCATACATGATTTTTGAACCGCCAGTTCGAAATTGAAACCGATGATTCGAACCGTTTAGGCAGCTCTAGTAAAAAGAACATAACCTTCTGCTATGTTGTATACTGAAATCTCGAACACTGTGGTAGTGAGTGATGGATTTGTATATGCTAAACACATCTCAAAAGATGACATATTTAAAGATATAACTCCTCCGACTACGGTGCAAATGGTTTTAGAAGAATTTAACTTTCAGGAAACAAAGTTCATTTCGCTTGTAACTCGAAAGTTGTACTCTCTCGAATTACATGGAGCAATAATCAAAATGTTTATTTGAAAAACAATTAATATATGAGAGAATAAAGAGATAATTTGTGTGGAGGTCTTCTTTCTGATGTATCTCGTAGGGTGTATATATATAATTTGTGAATAGTTATTTTGAATTGACACATCCAAAACAAACGTCTGTTTATTCATAAGTGGTTGCAATAAATTACATTTATTCATTTAAATACATATTCACTTACATCTTTCAGAGATCACATCATCACAACCCTTCAATGTATTCTATTTATTTATATCTATCTCTTATATATATATATATATAACAAACTAATTAGTTTATTATAATATCTCATGAAACATTGATGCATGAAGAGTATGCATCTTGAACTCCTAAGATTCGTGCAATTCGAATCATGTGTTAAAAAATATTAGCATTTATGTCTAAAGGTGTTACATGTTCTAGGTAAAAGTACAATGGTGAAAATGTATTAATGGTTATGATTAAAGGTATTGCGAATTCTAGGTAAATGTATTACGTTTAAGCATAAATCGTGATACCCAACCCAATATTACACCATGCGACTAGTGTACAGGAGATTTTGTCATGCATGAAAGATGTGAATATGTGTTTATATGATTTGGTGCAACTCACTGCAACTATTCATGAAAAGACACCTTATTGTACTTGGTGTGTCCATTCAAGACAACCATTGTAAAACTATATATACGCCCTATAGGATAAATCAAAGGATGAAATCATTGAATTATAAGTAAATTCCTTCACACAAGTTCTCTCTTTATTATTTCATATTAGATGTTGTGATTCTTGTTCCATGTAATTTGAAAGAGGGCAACTTTCAAATTGCAAGTGAAATAGACTTTGGATTCTAGAAGGTGAACTCCTCTAAACTATTTGCAACGTAGTGGGAGGAATTTATACCTTTAAAGATAACATATTTTAAGATGTGTCTAACCTATACAAAGTCACCATCCATATACAATAGTGTTCGAGATTTCAACATACAACATATTCATATACCATAGATCTCTCTAATTTGTTTACAAATCTCTTTTAGTTTTTTTCTAAGAGAAAACTTATATGATACATGTATGCAACAATAAACTTTTGGAAAAAGAAATATTGTACTACTTTATGTATAAAAAAATTATTTTCTTTATCAATCATCGTAAAAACCTCTTTTATACGTACTTTACCAAAAATACCCTTTATAAAGTGGAACTGTATTTCTAACTTATTAGTTTCACGATTTACGATTTAGTTCTATTACGATACTGCAGCCTGCAGGCTTTATGTTTATGCAGGATCATACTTTGATCCAAGATATGGCGCAAGATACCGCGACTGACAGCAGGAATGGATCCAACAAAATTCCAATGAGGAGGCATAATTCATATATAAGGGAGCACAATTAAGTGTGGGAGCACGTGCCCCTATAGTGGGGGTTGTACATATGTCTCTACATGACAGATGAGGGGTAATCGTGTAAGATATGAATCTATGAAATGCATATCCTCATGATATGGAGCAGTCACGATAAGTGTATAAAGATTTAGTGAAACCGTGTACTGGATAATTGACACGAGATGAATAAACAGGAAGACAAACAATTTTCACAAAGGCAAAACCTCTAGAGAACTAGAATGCCAAAAAATAGACTTAATTATTTTATGAGCGAAAAAAAAAAAATCAAAAGTCTATACAATTATAGGAGTACACAAATCCAAAATCTAAAATAAAAATAAATTCTAAACTAAAAAAGAAAAAAAAAAAGAAAGATCCTTAAAAGAAAAATAAATTCTATTAAATGAAAATCAATTTCCAAATAAATTGAAACTCTCAATTGATTGACTCTTGAGAGTCTTCAACTTGTCACATATGATACTCTCGTGCTTGAAAAGAACTCATCCTCGAGTGATCCGTTGATTCAGGCAGATCAACTGCCTAAGCATTTTCATAAATCTCGCAAACAATTTTGAATGGACCATACTTATGTAGCTATAATTTACATAGATACTTGCACCTATGTCTTGGTATAAAACGAATATGATTATATCCACTCTATAGATATATTTTTGTGAAAGGTCTCGCCCTAACCAATCTATCTAATATATCTTCAAGCCAAGGAATAAGAATTCTATGTAGCACACTGTTGCAAAATATCGTTCTCTCCAAGACTTATTTGATAATGAGACAAATTTGGCAATGTCGTGTCAGAGACAAAATCAATTGCACGCTGAGCATTTGTCATTAGAGATAAATGTTGGATATTTGGTGTTTGAAGTTAATATTTCTATTACTAAGATATTATATTATAGTTAATATATATATATATATATATATAATTATTGGATTTATATATTAATATATTATATTTAATTAATAATGATATATGCAAAGATTTGAATCTTGGCAGATTGATTACAATGGACGTGTCATTCAAAACAATGCGTCTATTTGAATGGGCGTCTTCTTTCTAATGAAGAACTGTGTCTATCTGTATATAAATATATATAAATATATGTAACAAGATAGATTCATAAATTAATTGTACCGGAGATGAGAGAAATATAGAAAGTACAAAGTTCATACTTCTTAAATTCTAGTGTGCGGAATTTGAAGAAGAATAGACAATTGAATTTATTTCTACTATATGCTACAAATTGTTGCAACAATCTAAAACGTAATAGTTTTTAATACCATATATTAACGAAAATAAATGAGAATATTTTGTTGGTCGATGTCGGAATCATCCACAGACGGAGGCGAGGCCATATCGACTTTCACGGAATTACATTTCTATGAAGCGGTGAGACGAGTGAGACAGGGCAATAAAAATTTCTGACATTTGAAATCCAATATAACTGTTAAGTTGCACTGCTCCATTTTCTTGTGATTGGCAGCGGTGGAGAAAAGGTGGAAGGTCGACGACTGCTAAAGCCCGTGAGTTGCGACTTGCAAATGGTTCAGAATGACTCGTTGTGGCCAGGGGCGGAGCCATTAAGGGCCCAGGGGGTGCACTGGGCCCCCCCTGGAATTTTTCAGAATATTAGAGGATATATCTGTAATTTTGTACTAGCAGCATAAGATATAAAATTTATGCCTAAACCAAACATGTTGGCATTTGTAGTTCAGCAGATGGTAATTGGGTCATTTGGTGGGATGATTACAAGTTCGATTCCTTTTGGCAATAAGATTGAATACTTTTTGTGCCTATTAAATTTTATTCGGAAAAAGTAACATTTTGGCCTGTTTTGTACCTAATCTGATTTATTATATTATATTTGTATATTAGTATAATATTTTGGGGCCTAGACTACTATTAAACCTATTTTAGAAGATAAAATATTATTTTGCTCAATTAAAGAATAAAAAAAGTTTTATCGTTTTTTTCTAGTTTCTAACTAATTTTGTTTTTAGAAATTATTTTATATTCTTTAAAGGAGTATACCGAAATACCAAATTTCTTGAATTGTCATACCGATATCGTGCCAAAATGTCCGGTATGGGATCATATCATACCAAAAAATTTGATATTTTTTCTCCATCTCTAGTTAGTTGGGCCCCCCTGAATACAATTTATGGCTCCGTCACTGGTTGTGGTTGTATATATCGCTACCAAGAGTTGTCCTCTCGTACGATGAGAGAATAGGGATGGAGTGCGAGATTTGGTAATGAACACATCCGGAAAATTTTCAAAAGGGACTGCAGTCATCGAGTTCGGTGGACTGCACAACAGCTATTGAAGTGACGGGCTGCTCGATGATTGTGAATCACATGCTCTAATAGCAACCTCTTCTAGCCATCATCATGGATTCTCGTTGAAAAACCGTTGCCCCGAATATAGAGCGATTGAGATATGATCGGTGTTGGTTAAAAGATATTGTGGATACGGGTGTTGATAATTCAGTTATCCACACAAAAGCCACAAACCGGAAACGAAGCGTCTCCTTTGTGAGAGATGCAATGTTGTCAAAATCTCGAGTTAACTCTTACGATTCTACGAGTTTACGAGTTATTTATCCCTAAACGAGTTAATTCGTGATAAAATCGAGATCTAATGAAATCGGAGTAAACTCTCGAGTTTGCTCATGCGATTTTACGAGTTTACAATTTTACGATTTTGTATTCGAGTTTAAGAATTTTTATAACATATTACCTTTTATTCTATTTTACCAATTAAAAAAACATACAATACGAATTGTAGAATTTATACCAACTTAAAATTGAGATTTTAAGACTTCTATAACAAATTATATACAAAGAGAGCCAATTTTGCTGAAACCTTTTTTTTTCTTTTTCCTAACAATCAAGTTCTAAATTAAAATATAAGCTTCATTCATTTTTTTTTATGTAGTACTTAACTTCACTAAGGTTATTTTCTAGTTTTATCTTAAAATTAAAGTATTCATAATTATAATTTAGGAATGTCGTACTAAATGTATATATGAACCATGATGTCTAAAATATTTCTTCATATTATATATATTTTTTCTCTTTGATGAATTGTGTAAATAATATATGTATTTTTTATATGCGATATCTATTTAGAACTTGTTGTAATTAAAAAAAATATATATAATATATATAATATATATATATATATATGTGTGTGTGTGTGTGGTAATTTTGTGTAGGTAGTAGAATCTTACGATTTTACGATTCGATTTCACGATCCGATTTTACAGACACTCCACCGATTTTACTTAAAATCGCGAGTTTGACAACCTTGGAGAGATGTACACAGTGCCTTTTAAAAGAAAAGACGTAAGCACTAATATGATGAGAATGAACTAGATTAAATTTTAATTTGTGAGGCTAGAAAACCTTCTTGAGTTTAATTGGCCGCTCATTTTTAATTGATGGGCAAAATCTCATATAACCTATTCCGTGGGTTAAAAGTTTAAACTTTATTATGGGCCTAATCGAATTGTAGTGTCTTTGAACTTGACCAAATTGGTCAGCAAAGAATAGTCAGACATACCCTTGGGGCATGTTGAAGTTTAACGACTTCAAATAAAGTAAGTCAATTAAAACACTGGGCTTAATTCAAGTTCGATGGTGCGAATTTAAAATGACTGAGAGGTTCAAAGAGGACTTATTAATAACTTTTGTGAAGATATTATAGTCTGGCATTAGCCTGTGACAATTATATATATAAATTATGATAGTATGCCAACACAAATTGGAGCAAAGAATAGCGTAAGTCAAAGCATATTAGGCGGATACATAATACAATAAGATAGTTGCTCTCAAATGAAGTTATTTCCATGGAAAATATAAAGTCAAAAGAAAATGCGGACAAAAACCCTAACAAGAGAGTAAAATAAAATATTATCGAGACGAATGGGTTTAAAGTCAATCAATGAGTAGAACCTGGCAGAAACTTAACCTAGCAGATTGGAGATCACATGGCCTAGGTTCAATAGGCAAACTAGTTAGGTGATACTCAAATAGGAAAATACACATCCAACTCGTTGCTATGATAATTGTGTGTTGGTAAAAGTGGTTAAGGGTATGCATATCACATTTTGTGACAATTGTAGGAGTCTATGAGACTTAAATAGTGTCACCTATATGATGATAAGTGTGGGGTCGCATTTGTGAGAATGAAATGACTAAGTTCTCTAAAGCTACCACCAAACCGGGATATGTTCAGGACCAAAATGAATACAACTGCGAACTTCTATAAATGAATATACAATGTGTGAGATTTATTGTCTTGATTACTATAAACGGTGAACAATTCAAGATCGTCTTTATCCACTGCTTCACCAAGTAATTCCGATAACTTTTCACTAAGGTAAGTTCAAGTCTTTTTAGACAGTTCACCTGATGCATGATATATTGATGTTTCTCTCAGAAGAATATTGATAAAGATTAAGTATAAAAATAAAACTTCAAATGTGGGATATGTTGGATATTTGATGTTTGAAGTTAATATTTTTAATAATAAGATATTATATTGTGGTTAATTTTTATATAAAAATTATTGGATTTATATATTAATATATTATATTTAATCAATGATGATATATGCCAAGATTTAATTCTTGGTAGATTGATTACAAAGTATTCATCATTCAAATACAATGCACCTATTTAAATGGGCGTCTTCTTTCAAATGAAGTATTGTGTCTATTTGAGGAGTCCCTTAAATCTGTATATATATATATCTAACAAGATAAATTCATAAATTAATTTTATTGGAGATGAGAGAAACACATAAAATACAAAGTTCAGACTTCTAAAATTCTATGGTGCGGAATTTGAAGAATAATACGCAGTTGAATCCTGCGAACAGAACACCCGTAGTCTTCAGCACATTAGAGAAGGGATGAGATATTTCGTTTTAGGACATTGCTAAAAGCAAGCCTCCGTGTCAATTATTTCGATTAATTTATTTATACTAATATGCTATAAATTGTTCCAACAGTAAAATAGATGGAAGTTCTTCTATATATGTTAACTCATTGTTTGCAGTTAAAAACACTTTTGGGGTTTGAATCTCCTTTGTATCTTAGGTTTCTAATATTAAAATAAAATCCGAACAAGTGAAAGTCATAATTGTTTTAGTTCTTCGTGATTTAGATTTCTGTTGAAGATCCAATAAGAATGATTTTCTCCCGGACATCTTTCTTTCCAGGTCCAACGCTAGGCCTTGCACTCACCCTTGCGTCTATTTGTTGTCCCACGGTTTTCATTAGATTAAATGATGAGGATAGACGCAAGAAATTTGTAGTATACCTGTTTATAGATTTTTGTTCATGCGTTAACTTCTGGTATTGATGGAACAAAAACTAGTCATAGTTTGATGGAAGAAATCTAGTCATCATCATCTTCTTCATCTTTGGCCAAAGCCTAATAGGTTTTCTACTGAACGACGATGTTGCGTCTGGATTGGTTCCCACCATGAAAAATCCTATTATTTTAATCGATAGACTATTAGCTTTACTTGTTTCCCATAGGTATTTTTTTATACTCGAAAAAAATCTTTCTACTTCCACCACCCAATCCAGAAAAATCTTCAATGTTTAGGCTTCCATAAAACAGAGGAATACCAACCTTAATATACACTACACTTCTTGTATTGTTGAGGTGCCTTAAAATTAGTATTTCTGCCTAGCACATTTGTAACATCTTCATCAGATGAATTGTCATCGTTGGTATGAGTCCTACGAGGTTGTTGGGGTGACACAAACTTGGCTTGAGGTGCTTGAACGATTCTTTTGATTACATCTTCGCCAAATGCATCACCCTGGATAGTCTACGATGGCAGAAATCCCTCCTCTGTTCATTCAACATGCATAAAGAAGGGTTGAAATGTTGGAATCTTTTGTATCTCTCTGAACACATAAGAAAGAGAAATATTGTCTTTGTCTTTGTTTGTAGTCATTACGATGGAGAAACCTAGGCTCGTAATATCAACTGAAACGACACAAATAAATAGAAAGACAAACAATCTTGACAAAGACACAAGCTCTCGAGAGCTAGAATGTCAAAAGATAGATTTAATTATTTAAATGCAAAAAAAAAAAAAAAATGAAAAGTTTAGACAAGTATTATAGGATTAAATAAATCCTGAATCTAAAAAGGAAATAAATTCTAAAGTTAAAAAAAAAAAAAAAAAAAAAATTGAAGAGGAAAATAAAATCCTAAAGTAAAAAAAGGAATATTATAAGAGAATGAATTCCAAATAAATTGAAACTCCTAATTGATGGACACCTGGAGTCCGACGTATCATACATTAATCATATACGCGGCCTATGGACTCTAGGGTTTTGTTGTTGTATAAATATATAATTCGACTTATAATTCGTAACTTGAGTATTGAGAGACATAATAAAATATCAGTAATTTAACTGTCCAGAGATAAAAATAATGAGTAGGTTGTCCGTGTCGTAACATAATCAGAAGATTCTTTGGAATAACAATCTTCACCACAGGATCTGGAGATTATATGCATCCATCAGTGGTTTGTCATATTTTTCATTATGGGATTATGTGTGACCATCAGTGGTTTGCCGTGTTAGCTCTAGGAAAGACGGCGAGAATCGACGGACGATGTTGGTAATAACGTACTTTAGGTAGTAAAGTTTGCTTTCTCTATGTAAAACATAACCTATACAATTTTATTATCAACAACCAAGTCCGAAGGTCTGAGAAATTTCAACCCCGTTTTAATTTTGGTGTTTGGTGTCTATTTTTATTGTTAGTTAATTGTATGTTATAACATTATAGTGCAAACTATAAAATTTTAAGTTCACCATTAAATTTACAATTTAAGATTGTGTAGTTTCACAATTACAACTGAATTCACGAATTCATTTCAATCACGATTCATGATTCACAATTATATAATTTCTGAATTAGATTCACAATTTACCATTTTAAATCACGATTCACGAGTGTATTGATAACTTGGATTACAATTTCACTTGTAATCTCTATTAAGTTATAAAGATGTATATATAAAGGCAAATTAGACCATTGGCATGAAAAATGGTAAAAGGTATTAAAATAAGATGTTAAAATATTCGTCATTCTTGGAGGAGATTCCCACTAAACTTCACCAACGAACATGAAATTGTCAGCCACTCCTCTCTCGCGGGAAGCAACACGTGGCCGTCACCACTTTAACTCATGGCTCGTGGAAACTTCATCATTCAGATAATAATACTCCCGAATAAATTTACGCACTTTTTATTTCGATTCATCTCAAATAATTTATATATTTTTTTAAAAATAAATAAATCTCACAAATTCTATTTCACAATACATATTTATTTATCAAAAAAAGCAAAAAAATAGATTTGAAAAATCAACATAACCCAAAAAGAAGTCACTACAACATAAATGACTTTATGTAACACTTCGTTTGTAACACTTTTAAAATTTTGACATTTATGTAACACTTTTGTAACACTTATGAATATGTAACACTTTCATGTAACACTTTTGTAACATCTGCGAATATGTAACACTTTCGTGTAACACTTTTGGAATATGTAACGCTTTGAACGTAACACTTTTAAATTGTAACACATTTAGGTAACACTTTTAAATAAGTAACACTTTTTATGCAACACTTTTGAATATGTTACACTTTTATGTAACACTTATAAATAAATAACACTTGTAATTAATAAAATTATTTATTTTATTTTAAACTAATTAAATATTTGTGGATTTATTTTTCTCATGTGACTTTTATTTTTATTGGTCTCATATGTTACATCTTAATTACCACAATAGAATATATGTAACATAAATGGTGAAAACAATAGACTCAAACCTACAAAAATAACAATTTATTAAAGCACCTAAAGATTTACTTATTCGTTATAGAAAATACATTAAATTTTATTTATGACTTATTTGTGTGTATGTATATATATACACACATTATATTTTTACTAAACAATAACAAAATAGACTTGTAGCTTTAACAATTTGAATACATTTCTTAAGTGTGAGAACCTAGACTTTGGACATTTGGTCATGTCTCTTCATGCTTGTAAGTTTATTTTTTTTTATTTAAAATCTATAAAACACAATATTTAAGGTGTTTTATACATAAAATTATGGTAATTAAAGCTAATGATAGTGTCTTAAGATTTATATACAATAATTAGATGTATAAAATTAATGTGATATAAAATAAGTTATATATATATATATATATATAAATATATATATATATATATATATATATATATATGAGTGGATGAAAATGGAAGAACAATTAATGAAAACTTTGTGTCAAACTGATATGGATAACCTAAATAAAATTAAGTTAGATTGTAATTTGATGAGAACTTAACTGTGAGCGTATTTTATTGATTTTACAATAAAATCTTGTGTATATATTGTTTTTCTTAAAAAAATAACTAAAAAAGTTATTGTAGCCTAGTGGTTAAGACATTGTGCTTAAACTCCTGCAATCTAGCAACCTGGGTTCGAAACCCAGCAATGACAAGTTTTTAATGTAACATAAAGGGGGGTTATATGTAACATTTTTTAGTGTTACCATAAAGTGTTACAATTTAAAACATAATGTAACACTTATTAAAAGTGTTACTAAAGATCATCAAAAGTGTTACATTAGACTTTTGGTAGCACCAGCAAATGTAACACCAATAAAGTGTTACCTAAAGTCTATAGTAACATATTTTAGTATATATGTAACACTTTTTGGGTGTTACATTAGCTCATTTATGTTGTAGTGAGTGCAAGTTCATTCGGAATAGAGGGAGTAATAACAATCCATCCGCCTAAATTATTGCTCCGATCGTTTCATAATAATTGACATTCTAGCTACTTTTTTTTTCAATTAATTAATATTTTAGATATTTTTCACAAATTTTATCAATTTTTTTCTAAATTCGATCTTAAAATATCTCTACTTTTTAACTTATAACATATTTGGTCAAATCTTTATCCCCTAAAACAGATTTTAGTTGAGGATATATTTGTCAAGTTATTTAATTCTTAATTATTTTATTTCATCCTAAAATCAATTATTATGGAACAAAATGAGTAATTTTCTTTCTTATTTCTTAAAACTAGTCCATTTTTAATAATGTATTAAATGTTACCTTTATAATATATTCTTACTAAATTATTTATTAATATTATTATTTATATATAATACCCTTTTATTCATTATACCATGTAGTTGTTCTTTATACAATAAATAACTTTTTTAATTAGCGTAAAATGAAGAAAATCAATTGTATAAAAAAGGAAGTCATTGTAGCAAAACAGCCAAACCTTTTCTAATATTATACTCCCACTACAAGAAAGGTATTTGCCGCTAACTTTTTGTAACTACATGAGTGGTTACTAAAAATAATTTTTTTTGTAATTATTAGTAGTTACATAAAATATTTCATATAATTTTAACCAAATTTGCTACAATATGCCAAGCTCTATTACAACTACTTGTAGTTACAAATACATTAGTAGAGCTGGCAAAACTGGACCGGCCCGACGGGCCGGCCCGTTTAGCCCGAAATATAGACCGGGCTGGGCCGGCATATTAGAGGCCCGAAAAAATTCGGGTTTTTTTGGCCCGGCCCGAACGGGCTTTTCTTTTGGCGGGCCAAGCCCGCCCCGGCCCGATGGAATTGAATTTTTCCCCCCTCACTAATCGAATAAGAAAAATTTAAGAATTAGGTAATATCTTGTGTACTATTTGAAACATGTTTTTTTTTTTTTTTTTTTTTTTTCTAGAGCATAAATGTATCTATTTACCGAGAAATTAAAACATTTGACTAATTTAATACTCTATTTCATTAGTTTTATTAGCCGAAGATGGAAAATGAATTGGATCCAAGCATGCTCACTTAATTATTATGTGTCGAAAAATGAAAAATTGATTAACATGAAGTATAGTACGTACGCAAAAATTAAATAACTTCTGACGTGTAGTATATAACTATATATCATCATCCATTCCTTCTTTATTATTATTATTATTATTATTATTATTATTATTATTATTATTATTATTATTATTATTATTATTATTATTATTATTATTATTGTTATACATGGGTTTTGAGATATGCCAATAGATTAATAGATATCATTCCATATTGTAACGAATAGTAATATATTATCTTTTCTTAAGAGAATTAAATTGAAGTTCGCCTCAATATATAATTCTATTTCATGGTTAAAGTAATAAAAAAAGAAAAGAAAAAAATTCATTGGTGGGCTTTTTTGGCCCGATGGCCCGAGGTCCTCCGG
This sequence comes from Ajuga chamaepitys, assembly GCA_958295605.1. Taxonomy (NCBI): domain Eukaryota; kingdom Viridiplantae; phylum Streptophyta; class Magnoliopsida; order Lamiales; family Lamiaceae; genus Ajuga; species Ajuga chamaepitys. The sequence goes on along the minus strand of OY282500.1, from coordinate 7,362,973 downwards.
GCCAGGCCTAGCATTTCTAGGCCCGAAATAAATCGGGGCCCGGCCCGACCCGGCCCAAACTTTTCCTTGGCCCGACTGGTCCCGGCCCGGCCGCCCGAATTGCCACCTCTATACATTAGTAACTACAAAGTAGTTGCAAAAAATAGTTATAAATACATTAGTAACTATAAAGTAGTTATAAAAAAACTTTTTGCATCTTATTATAAGTGACTACCCTATAGTAACTATTTTTAGATTTGTAGTTACTAAAAAAAAATTTGTGACTACTCTTTTTTTTTTGTAATTACATTTTATAGTGGCAAAACATCGTATTTCTGGTAGTGTCCCTCCAATCCAAATAGAATACTTTTAGACTTTTTACGAAAAATTAAAGTGATTGGAAAAAAATAAATATATCCCTACATAATTGGTCTCTTTCACTATAAATATTTATTATGGTTGTGGATTAAGGGAATAAAATCAACTAAATTTCTATGTTGAATTTGATAGAATTCTTAATTAAAGTAATGTCAAAATTATGAGGATTTTTAAGAAGATTTGTTGGGATATGTAACATTGGAGGTTTTTTTTTTTTTTTTTTCAAATTAAAAATATATTTTTTGGATCAAAATTGTCGTAACTGAAGTGACTTCTATTTTCGACGGGAGGGAGTATATTCAAAAAGTCTCTCGGTATATCTCTTAATTTTATTATTATCTCAATTAATTATTTTCTCTTATTAGTAAACAAAAATTTAAGATAATCGAGATAGATTCTACAGAAAATATTTATTAATTTCAAAAGTTTTTTTGTGAAATTTGGAATTCAGTCAATTCATTGGAGTAACCATCAACGGGGGCGTTGATTGGTCAAGAATTTATAATTGTGGCATGGTTTGACGGGGCGCAATGTGGTTACTGTATTTGATCACTCTTTCAACGGATCAGCCAACCAAATTGTGAAAAAAAATACCTCACTTGCTAAAACAAGCATACCATCTCAATTATTGTTCAGATCTGTGTATAAATTTATAGAATATTCTTCAGGCCTACATCATAGATGTTATTTTAAATAGAATGTTACGTGTTGGTAGCTTTGTTATAAAAGTTTTTGTCTATTTCGATTATATTTCGTCAAAACGTTAAAAGATCTTTGACTGCTTAAGGTTTTTCCCAACTTTTTTGTGCTTAGCCTCGCTAGACCCGATTACTTCGTTAGAACCCAATTAAACACTAAATTCTATTCTGCCACTCAACTAACATCTAATATCTTTTAGAGAATTTGTTTGTGGAGGAAGCTGGTGTCTTCTCCTTGTCTCTAGCTGCAGACACTTCAGACACAGGTTGGGAGTTCTTCCCCAAATATGTCAACTCATCATCCTCCTCCACTACAAGTCTTGCTTTCCAGCCCATGTCTAAGAACACTAGGAGAAAACGAAGTTAGTCACTTGTAAAATAAAACACATCATAATAATAAATTAGAAGAGGAAGTGCGAGATAAATACTCGCCCAGGAGGGAGGTCAATCTTGGCCTTTAAGAACCCGAAGTGAGACAGAGTTGTCTGCTTCCTATATAGGAGGGCTATCTTAAACCCCTTGTTCTTTCTCATCCAGAAGGTTAAAAGATATCTAATGTGTTCATAAAATTAACTTAAAAAGGATTAGAAAGAAAAAAAAAAAAAAACTAGTTACTCATAAATATGAAGGTAATCTATATATAAAAAAAAAAAAATTATAACATTTGATTCAATTTTTAAATGTAATATGACATTTAGAACTTAGCAATATTTAGTATTAATTATGAATTTTTTTCAATTACACCATTGACTATATTTTTTTGAATCTAATCGTGTCATCACCACTATCATTAAATACGTTGTGACGGACCGTCCAACATTTATAACCAATTTTTTTATACATGACTACAATTGTAGTTAATATGAGATTGAAGTTATGATTATCACACCTTCCACTGCAAATTGTGAACTTGGTAAAGTAAATAAATGTCTCGTTAAGGCGAATATAATGATGATGGTAGTGGTGACACAATGAGATATAAAAAAATATGATCGATGTTATAATTGAAAAAATATTTAGTTACAGACATACATTAATAATTTCTAAAATTCGTATTATAATTAAAATTTAGATTAAATGTCTTATTTTGTGTGGCTAGTCTTTTTTTCCGTAATTGGTCCTTAAATATATGGTCTTTTTACTCTTTAAAATAAACCAGGCCTGAGCTATCTACAATGGACAAGTTAATGTTTTTATTCGTTGATCCATGTGTATCCCAAAGAATATAGCTAATTATCACGTTCACAATTTAAAAATGAGATCTTTATACATGAATTGTGAGCGCACTGCTTATAATAAATTATAATTGGTTAGGAAGAACCTATATTTGGGTCCTTGTTTTTAACATTTTATTGGGTCACTTTACTTTTATTTAATAAACATTGGTTTTCTTTTTTATTCGTATTAAGAATGCAAGAACTACCTTTAAAAAATGGGATAACTCAATATATAAATAAAGCATAAAACATCAAATATTTTTGTGCAAATTGAAGTATAGAAACTCTTTTAAAACAAAACAATTACACCTAATTAGCATAAGTACAAAAAACTGGTTATTAGGGTGTTTGGTTTCCAAATTGTGTGTTTTCTTAGGAAAAAAAATAAAAATTGTCCGACTTCGAAGTGTTAATGTGTGCATGTGTGGCTTATAACCAATTCCGCTATAACTCAACATCATCATAATTTTGTAGTTATTAGCGTGTTGGTTCCCTAAATCGTATCTTACTAGTTACTCCTAAAAAAAAATTGTAAATACAAAATTTTAGTATTACTTATCCTTCAAAAAAATTATTTTTAAAGTGCGAACCATATGAATTTTTTTTAATTTTCTACAAAATATTCAATCGATGTACACTTTATTTTGTAAAGCGATATTTAGAAGCCATCCTTTTTATCCCTCATTCTTATATCTTCTAGTTTACAATTTAATTTCTCCACAAATTGTGACAATGTCACATTTTAACTAAATATGTAAATTAAATTTAATTAAACTGCCTTGCTTCAAATACAATAAGGAAGGAAATAAGATCCATTTGGCCTATTTCAAATAAATATAAATAGATATTTATAAATACTAAAAAGAAACTTCATTCGTATAAATTCTTTATATCATCCATAGGCGTACTCATTCAAAAAAAAAGGTCAAGATCTCTATTTTTTCCAATCATACTCCCTTCGTTTCATATTAATTGACGTTTTAGAATATTTTTTTCTTTTTCAATTAATTGACGTTTTACATATTTTTCACCAATTCTACCAATTTTCTCCCTGACTGAATCCTAAAATACCTCTAATTTCATCCGTAATTCTTCCCTATTTCATCCTTAATTCTTTCCTTTCATTCTAAAACGTCAATTAATATGGAACGGATGGAGTATTTGTTATTTTTCTACGCATCTTATGGTCATCTCAATTTTCGTACAAAAATGAATGGAATAATATGCTTTTTTTCTCCTTTTACAGAAAAGTTGTTTACAAGATGTTGATTATCCAATATCTTTCTACTTTTTATAAAAAAAATTGAAACCTTATCAGTTCTCAAGTTTATCTATATATTGAAAATATTGTCAACTAATATAAAAGTTTTATAATATCATTGTTTTTTAGCGGAAAGCGAATAATAATAATAATAATAATAATAATAATATATTAGTTTGTTATTCTATATTTCTAAAGGTCATAAAATATAAGATCTTATTCTTAGAACCAATAATCTCACGTTTTTGAGTAAATAATACTAGTATTATAGAGCTTTTAGTACAAATCAATTATGGTGTATCACTTTTTTTTTAATAATTGAATCTAATTATTTAAAAGTTTTGATGTACAAAATTTTCAATAGGAAAAGAAATATTTGGTCCAACCTAAATAGACGGATTGACAGAAATAAACGAAAAAGGCGCAACATCATAACAATGTCTATACATATGAGAAATTGTGTAAAAATCAACTCATACATGAGTCTCTAAATCTTATCCACAATAAATCCATAAAAATTCAAAGAATTCATTTGCTCTGTGAATGCATGCATTACAAACAAGGAATCCGGAAAGCCGTCCACCTTTATAGCCGAAAAATCCATAGAAAATCAGAGAAGACCATCATTAAGACCCATCTGAAAACAAATCCATAGAGAAGTGGAGAAGATCAGAAGTAAGACTCATCTAAAAATAAAGATCTGATGTCGCACACGGTGTGATAAGATGAACAAAGGCAAAAAAAACCTCAAAAGACAATCTTGGGAGAGGAAAAAATAGACAAAAACCAAGGGAAAATCTCACAATAGTAATCATGGAAGAGGAAAAAAAAGACAAAAACCAAGACGAAACACAACAAATTAAAATAAATAATTAATAATATGTTTGAAGTATTCATCATCCTCCTATAATTGGAGGATGAAGGAAGAAGATATCTAAACTTTCAGTCGATGAAGATGACAGAGGAAGAAGGAGATTATGTATTTATTTAAGTCATGTGTGTTTGCTTAAGGTTGGAGAGTGCTGATTCAAACTTAATTAATGAAATTAATAAATGTGCTTTATTGAAATTTGATCCTCTAAATCTACTGAGTCCAACCTAAAACCAACACACCCATTGAGTCAGTATATCACATTATTAACTTATGAAACTTTAACAACTTCAACTCTCTTTTAAAGAAAATAAATGAATTGTACTTTGGAGCTAAGATTTTGTCAGGATCTTTTTATGTGGAAATTGCAAAATAAGAAAGTCGTATGGAGCAGGCCAACTTTTAAATATATTATGGAAATCAAAATTGGCCTCGTAATTTTTCCACGAATCCCAAAAATAATAATATTGGCGACAAAGGATCTGTACAATTTTATCTAATTAATGACACTAGTCACTTGTCATTAAATATTTAAGTTTAGTTAACTTATTATCAAAATGACTGTTGATTAACAGAACATTAGGTAAAACGTTTGTATTTGAGTTTAATTAACTTCGTTCAAACTCGATTAGTTCTGTACTTTAATATTTGAGTTTAATTAACTTTGTTCAAACTTGTTTATTTATGTATTTTAATAAATGAGCTCGTTCACTAGTTGTTTGTGAAATATTATGCGTTAGACTTGTATAACAACAACACAAATACTAATAATTTGTATTATTTATGTAAATAATTTATTGTTAAATCTTCATAAATTTGTTGTTTGAAAGAACAAAGCATAACGTTTTTCTTACAATATTAAGGTAATATCTAGTACTCACATTTGCCAATATACGAATTTAGTATTAAATAATGATCGCGAACACCAATTTTACGAGTTCGATTGAACTTAACAATTATTACTGAAATAATCCAAATGACTAATTGCAGCAACCCCATCAAACTATTAGCGTTTTTTAACATAAATTACTAAATTATTTTTTTGTGGCATTCATACATATAAAACTATAGGGATTGACAGATAAACCACCAAACTTATTTTTCGATCGGCAGATAAACCATCAAACTTATTTTCCGATCATTTTTTCGTCAAAATTCTGCATGTGACTTGCGCGTGGTAAACCGTTAATAATTTTTTTTGGTACAAACAACATTTTTAGTACGCCACAAATGAAATTCTTTCACATTTTTATTCTCCATAGTAATTTCTTTGAATTATTAATAGTTCTCTCTCCCAATATTTAAAATTTTAATTGTTGAAGACGGGGGATCCTCTACCTACTCAAAAACATGTTTGTACGAAAAAACTCTTAGAAATTTATAACACGAAAGTCACATGTGAAATTCCAGGTAAACATAATTGGAAAATATGTATAGATGTCACAGGAAAAAAAACAATAATTTATGAGCAAAACCACTTATAGTTCGGTGACGTTAATGTAATTAAGTCTAATCTATCGGTTTAACTCTAATCTATCGGTTTAGTTGAGTTGGCTGACAACCCTAATTGCCAATAAATTTACAGTGCAAATGGAGGTTACTCAAAATGGGCAAAAGTAGGAATAGGTAAAAAGAGAGAATGAAAATGAAAGGATAGCTGCCTTGGCCAGTGCTAACATACGCATAAGGCGGAGTGTCCTTCTATCTCCTTCCTCTACCTCACATCACGGTCACTACGCTTTCACTCTCAGTAGCCAATACTATCTTCTTTATAACCCCATTCCCTCGCCCAGTGCTTACACTCTCCACATTCACTCGCGCACTTTATCAAACACATTAACTGCACAAAAAGTTTGCACACATTTGTAAATACTTCTTCTTTCCGTGACCATTTTATGGTGGGGTGAGAAGAATTCAAGACATGGATCCGCCGTTGGTAAACGAGGCATCATTTACTGCTGCAGCAAACCCGTCTTCGTATAGTTTAGCGGGGCTGCTTTCATTCCCAACTGGCGGCGGCGGACTGGGACTCAGAATGGGGAACTTGGGCCGTAGCGGAGGAGATGGTTCGCTTGAGGAATCCACGGTAACGGAGCAGAGCGGCAGTGGAAATGGCAGTGCCAAGAGAAGAAGGGATGTCGGAAGTTCATTTGACGATAGCTCTTCCAAGCTTGCTTCTACCAGTAGTGCTGTTCAAGATGTGGTAATCTTATCACTAGTAATTAATTTGATACTCTCTCCCCTTTTCTTGTTCCTTTTTGCATTTGTTTCTAGTACTTTTTTGCTGTTACTTTCAGCTGCTACTTACTGTTAATTTGTGGTTCTATGGCCCATAATTGCATCTTTCACTGTTAATCTGATATTCTTTTCTATAATTAATATCCAACTGATTCCATTTTATCATTTGCTTTAACATTTTTGTTTTGATTAATTTGCTCGTTTGATGAAATGTTGTTGCTTAACATGGTTGTGGAAGGTGAACCCCCTCTTTGTGTGTGTGTGTGTGTGTATGTGCGTTTGTGGAGTTTCTGATAATACACAATCATTGAATTAAGAACAATAGATGGTTACTTATCATCACAAAGTTTTACTAATACTTAAATTGGATTTCAGAGATCTTTCCTTTTTATCCCTTTCCAACATTGATAATTGTGTTTTTCTTGGAAAAATTATCACCTAATGCAATTAATGTTATTTTCTCGGTGACAGAATGAGTCGAATGCCAAACGAACAAAAGCATCTGAATCCAGGGACCGTAACAGTGGCTCAAAAACAGAAGCAGAAGCAGAAGCAGAAGCAAATTCAGGTACAAGTGTGAAGCCAGTTGCGGAGAAAAGCAAATCTGAACCACCAAAGGACTACATTCATGTCAGAGCAAGAAGGGGTCAAGCTACAGATAGCCACAGTTTAGCTGAAAGAGTAATTCTCTCTCTCGACCCATTTCATATTTGTCTGTAACCTCGTTTCTGATTGGCCGTCTTCATTTCAGGCTCGGAGGGAAAAGATTAGTGAGAGGATGAAAATTTTACAAGATTTGGTCCCGGGATGTAACAAGGTCTTAGCATATATTTGTGTCTTGAACGTTAGTTTAGATTTTGATGAAATATAGTAGATAATAAATGTTTAATTTCTTCAGGTTATTGGAAAAGCTCTCGTTCTTGATGAGATTATTAATTACATCCAGTCACTGCAGCGCCAAGTTGAGGTGACTTTTCTTGAATTGCCATTTTTTACCCTTATCTTCCTCAAGCTCATTTCTATGTTTATGTTTAATTCTCTAATTTTTGGTCCAGTTTTTGTCGATGAAGCTTGAAGCAGTTAATTCAAGGTTGAATCCAACGATAGAAGGCTTTCCTGCCAAAGATGTATGTCCAACTGCTTCTATTGGTTACCTTGATGCCTGATTACAATTTTATTGGTTCTTTTTTTAATTAAATAGGAGCCTGCATCCGCAGTCAGAATAAAAAAGATTGTTGTTGTAGTCATTGCATTTATAACCCTGATTTGTTTTCTATGATGAGATAAAACGCTAGCTAACCCCTTCCTATTTTAATTGAATTTGACTACATCGCCACAACAGGTGTATTGCAAATTTCTTTTTTTTTTGGTCATTGTAATTATACCATCGGAATTTTGTTATATAGATGTACATCTTGTTGGGTTCAAGAGATTGAGACTTACTGGCGGTTAGCAGAGATTTTCGCTCGTGTGCCATCTTTGCATCTCATCCTTAACAAAAAAATCTGATTTGATTATTTTTCTTGCCTTATTAAATACTTCACTCAACGTCTAAAAAATTTCCATGATTAGGAATGCGTCTTATCACATCTTCATTTTGTGTAAATTTAAAAAGCATCAAGGCAGTTAATGTTATTCGTTGAGTAGGACCATAGTTGTGAGGACCTATTTCTTTAAGTTCCAAAATATCCTACTTTGTGACTGTTTAACAATCTATTATCTATATGCATTTACACTGTGAACTAAAATTGAGCAGGCAGAGCAGCCGGCATTTTAATTGGTGTTAACTGCTTTGTCGTCAAATTTCAATTGTTGAACTCGTTGCCTTGTGAATTTATGTTGATTTTCTCTGTCGTCCCCAACATGTTGTCCCTTATTGTCTGTATTGTTTTGTTAAATGTAGTTAGATAGAACACTATCTTGAGTCAATTTTTGTAATTTGTTATAGTTGTCAACTTTGTATTAATATCTAACCAACAAGACTGCATATTCAGTGATGACTATAGTACCAGCATATGATTACGTGAATCTCTTGACACTTTCTGCTTTTGACCGATTTACAATCAGTTTTCACATTTTCATATTTTCCAAGTTGTGCTGTATGTGGAAGCCGAAATCAATGATTATTTAGTGAATTTACCGCAGATGCTGTCATACTCATTCTACATCTCAAACTATATTCTTGAACTCTGCAATCCGTTTATTTAGGCATGCTGTCACCATCTTCTCTTTTGTGTAAGAACACTTCAATCCATTTATTTAGGCATGTTTTCATCACCTTCTTTTGTGTTTAAGCACATTGTGTGTATATCCAAATTACAGTAATACTCTTGTTGTAGATAGACGGTTGATCTTTTCTTCTGTGTTGCCTTCTCATAGACACTCTTGTACTAATTCCAATCTGAAAATGTGGCAATGCAGCTAGCAGCGCCATCATTTGATGCGAATGGAATGATATATGGATCGAACACAACAGGAGAATATGCGAGAGGATCACAAGCTGAGTGGCTTCACATGCAGGTAGGAACTAGTTATGACGAAAGAGCAAGCTGATATGGAAGTTAGCTATCATCATATGAAGCCACCATTTTAGACTCTCCCTCAATTAATTGATTAAGAGTAACCTATTTTAGGTTCTGGAGCAGCCTCTCCCATGTACAAGAATAGTTATTAGATTGTAATCATTCTGTGCTAGCTAACTTGTATTTGCTTACTTACTGCATAAGCTATGTCTAGTACATGTAACATGTGTTTCTTTTATTATTTGTACAAAGATATCTACCTTGATGCGTTATGAATCACAGAAGATTGTACACCCAAAATTATATCTATTCAAGCCCAGCTCCAATCCCAATTGGAACATTAACAAGAATGGGTACCTAGATCATTTCTTTAATCTTGTCTCTCCACCCGCTCAATTCATATATCAACTCTCTTCATTTGATTGCAAATTCTTTTAATTTTCAAATTGCGACATTTCTTTCTAAGTTTTCTTTATTTATTTCAGTTTTTAGGTTTGTTTTTCTTTTTTCCTCCTAAGAATTTAGAGTGTTCACTCGAGCTTATAAGTTCCTTAAACTAATGTATTTTATAGGACAGTTAAGTCCTTATAACCTCTTTAATAATATTTGGCAAACTTTTAGAAATAAGATTTTATTTAACGCATAAATAAGGTGTTGGGAGATATTTTCTAAATGTTAAAGAAAATCCAACTTATTTATGGAATTAGATCTTATTTTTATTATCATGTTAGTTAACAATTGCACGTTACTAACATTTTATAAACTCACTTGATCAATTTTATCCAAACTCTTCAGTAATTTCTTTTGAAATAAGATAGAACATCCAAAACAATTCTGAATGAAAAGCTAGGTGGAAGCACATCACAAATGGGGAGAGTAGGGTTGGAGGAAGAAGTCTAATTCTAGTTATTACTGACACTTATTTATCTAACTTTCATTTTTGAGTGCAAAGGTAAAAGGGATGAGTTGATTGGCTTTCTGAATGAATGGATTGGATGCTCTTACCACCATTAGATGACTTTCTTTTCCATGAGTCTTTCATTTCTAATGATAAATGGTAAAAAGTGAGTCCATTGTGACGTAAGAGCTTATAATTTTTAAATTAAGTTTAGCTAAACATTCACTTAGTCTCGCTAGATGTCTACCCGTGCGATGCATCTCCATATTAACATTTTTCCAAACATGATTTATTCCCACTACATTTAGGCATGATCTTATAAGGTTATCAAAATCTCTCACAAGCTAGTGTGTTTTAACAAGCAGAAGAGCTCAATATACGTAACAAGGTGCTAGCTATCACAAGCCCAATACAGTGAGATTAATTGACCTTGTTCTAGTTGATCAATGTTTGTTAGCAGCGTAACGGGAGTTCCAATCTTCAAGTTCAACTAATGATTGAGGACAGCTGAGCATTTTATTGAGCTGAGGAACTCAGGTTTGTGGACATTTGTCATCAGTCATTGTTGGAACTGAAATACGATCAACTCTCTCCAGTATTTTCTGGGCTTATGCATTAAATATCAAAGACTTTAGTATCATTCATTTCTCTTCCTCTTTCCTCAAGACTCTACGTTGTAGTATAACAGAGAAATCAAATAATAAGATTTCCTAACATACAAACTCATACTAACCTGAAAATGGTGCCATCCGAATTGGTGCAAAACAATAATTACTTGCAGGGATGACACAAACCATCTTCTACACTTCTCCTTTACATACTATACGCCGCTGCAAAGATAATTAACATCCTCCTTGTTGGATTCATAATCTTCATCAGATTCAAGTATTCAAAAAGATATTTACATAATATTTCTGTGTGTCTTCTTCATCTTTGCAGTTAAGGAAAAACTCACACCGGAAATACGACCATTTTGTTTCATTACTTAGTATGTGAATACGGCAGTTGAGATTTTGAAATAAAATGACTTATGTTGCAGTTTTTTGTTTGTCATGTCAGAGGGTATAAAACAATTAATAAATTGAGGTATATTAAAAAAATTTATAGAGTGGAAATTAGTGAGATAAATGCGGTGGTCATCACACCTCACCTATACTATCCTTAAGGGGAGGGGATATGCAGCTCTTTCATTTTTTCTACATTCAAACATGCTTTGGGGTAAGTAAAATCGAACCGAAATCGATTTTAGATCGATTTTGTATATACAGTCGATTCGATACGGTATTAGGATCGATTTATAATTTGGTTCGGTACTTAACTAAAAATAATTGGTTGACCTAACCGGATCGAATTACTCATATTTAATCATGTGTTTTCAATTATATATTTATTGATTGAATTGATATACATTAGTAATTTTCACAATTAACATGCATGAAAATTAAAACTTATCCCTATTTTTTGGTCTCTTCTTTAATTTGATTTTTTAATAGAAAAAAATATTATGAAAATCGAATTTTGTTGCTATATATAAAAAAAAAAGAAAAAAAAAAGTAAAAACTGATAACCAAACCAAACCAAACCGAAAAATTTCGGTTCGATTAAGAAGATGTGTCCGATTCAATTCAATTTCCGTTGTTGTTGGTTCGGTTCGATTTTCAATCGAATCGATCGAATGCTCACCCCTAAAACATACCACCTTCACTCTTTTGCATCACTTACGAATTTTCAATTTGTTTTATTATTAGTAACTACTACTCGATCCTTGCTATGTACAAAAATATATTTATATAATATTGTTCACTGAATAATCATATTTATATAACATCAAAGGCGTTATCTTTATTTTATGGACCCATGGACATTAAACTAGTCTTGACATGATCGTTTATTCGTTTATAAAATTAATCATTTTCCCGAATTAGAAGAGAGTTGAGGAGAAATAAAAAAATGGGTCAATAATAAAAATTAACCTATACTATTCATGTTTTGACACTTTGCAATCTAATTTTTTTTTTAACCGATAGCAACTTGTACTTTACGTTTTTCAACTTCCGGCAATATTTTTCGACAACAAAATTAAAAATTATTCAAAAAATATTTTAAAATTAGAATTATTTAAAAAAATCTGAAATTATTTCGAAAACTATAAAATTTTGTTTAAAATATCTTAAAATTAATTTGAAATAGTGGGATTATTTTTAAAATTTTCAATTTTATTTTACAATTTTAAAACATTTTATAAAAAATATAAAAATAATTTAAATTTCCGGCTAGAAAATAAAAAAAAATATTAAAAATCACAAAATTATATAAAAAATCTGATATTATTGCTAAAATATAAAATATTGTTTAAAGTATCTTAAAATTAACTTGAAATGATGGTATTATTTTTAAAACTTTTAATTTTATTTAAAAAGTTTAAAATAATTTATAGATTAACTATTTTTCTTATAACCTAGATATTAACTAATCATACTAATTGAAATTATTATAGGTTGTATAAATTAGTTTGATTAGTTTTTATCATAGTGCATTATAATTTTTTCAAAAGTTATTGGTGAAGCTATTGCAATTCGTCAATCTCAATACAAAATTTTCAAAAACACTTGAAAATATTAAATTTAAACAAACAATTATATAAATTAAATAGTATAATTTTTACTTTTATAAATATTATTTGATATTTTTTATTTGTAGCTCAAACTTATATAAGAAATTAGCTCACTATCTATTTAAAATTTGATACGTATAACAAAATTAAAACAAATTATTCAACACATAAATAATTAATTGTATTCCATGTTTTGGAAACCAAAGACCTCACATTTATGTTCTAAACTTTTAAATAATTCTTTATTTTTATTTAGTTCGAAGACAAAATCTTTGAATAAAAGTCGTATATATATAGGATACCAAAAAACTAATTAAACTAATTTACACAACCTGTAAATTATAAATTATTTTAAACTTTTTAAATAAAATTAAAAATTTTAAAAATAATTCCGCCATTTCAAGTTAATTTTAAGATATTCTAAATGAATTTTAGTTTTAGAAATAATTTCAGATTTTTTAAAGTAATCTTATAATTTGCTAGCCAAAAAATTAAATTACTTTTAAATTTAATATTTTTATTTTTTTATAAATTATTTTTATTTTTTTAAATAAAATTAAAAATTTAAAAGTAATTCCACTATTTTAAATTAATTTTAATTTTAAATGAATTTTTATAGTTTAAGAAATATTTTCATAATTTTTTAAATAATTTTCTAATTTTTTGGCGGAAAATATTGTCGGAAGTTGAAAACCGTAAAATACTTAATAATTTTTAATTTTTTGACGGAAAATATTGTCGGAAGTTGAAAAACGTAAAGTACGAGTTACAATCGATCAACTAAAAAAGTTTAGCTTCAAAGTGTCAAAACACGAATAGTAACGATTGATCTCTGTTATTGACCCTAAAAGAATCGAGTCGGGAACTCTTATTTTTTCCGTTATATATAACGGTGACTGCAAAATACAAACGGGCTTCACAAAAAAATAAAAATTGGTTTAAGAAACCCTCACCACACCAGCCAAACCGTCGTCACCCAGCCGACGATGTTCGTCCCCGACCATCGCCAAAATTGCGTCTAGGAAACCTCACCACCCGCCAAGCCGTCGTCACCCAGCCGACGCTGTCGCCACCGAGCCGTAGTCCACGGGCGTCGCCCTTCCTGTCGTAATTCGATTTGATTTCGCCCAGCCACCGCGCTCCTTCCTGATTTGTTTTATTTTTGTTAGTTTCTACTATGAACACATCTTACAGTCTCTCCCTCTTTACCTTTGAATCAATTATCTCTAGTATCTATGCGGACTAGTTAATTCTAGGAAATTGTAATTTGAAGGTGTTTGCAGATTTTAAGAAGATGAGGACAGTGTAATTGAAAGTTATGAGTACGGTGTAATTGAAAGTTGAATATTATATGTTTTTGTTTAGCTGCTTCGCCCTGATTTTTGGTCTAAGACTCGTTGTTTAAGGATTGAGCTTAAAGTTTATATTTTGAAACTTTTATTCATCTATTTTATTGATCTTTTGGAACTGTACTTTTCTATTGTTTCCAAATAATAATAATTATAATAAATAAATAATAAATAAATGAAGGGAGCTTATTTGTCTTTTGATTGTCTAACCCACTTTGCTTTCTCACCGGTCACAAAATTTTGAAATCGTCTCAAATAGATTATCTTTTGGGACGTTTTGCATATATTGTCCCAAATAAATTATTGTGAGATATTTTTTTAAAAACGTCTCTAAATGAAATACTATCTGTGACGTTTTCTTAGAAACGTCTCAAAATGAGATATTATTTTGTGACATTTTTATAAATATGTCTCAAAATGGTGTATATTAGTGATGTTTTTCTTAAATGTCTCAAAATGTTACATTATTTTGTGACATTTTTAAAGAATGTCTCAAAAGGATATATATTAGTGACGTTTTCTTTTAAACGTCTCAAAGCGAGACATTATTTTGTGACATTTTATTAGGTACGTCTCAAAATGATGCATTATTTTGTGACATTTTCTTAGATACGTCTCAAAAGGATGTTTTTGTGATGTTTTTACCTAAACCGTCACAATTTTAATTTTAGAATTACTTATAACACATTTTGTGACTTTTTTTTCCCTAAAACGTCACAATATCATTTTCTTTTAATTTTAAAATTACTTTAGCACAGTTTATGACATATTTCCAAAAACGTCACAATATCATTTTCTTTTTATTTTAAAATTACTTTTAGCTTAATGTGTGACATTTATCTAAAAACGTCACAATATCATTTTATTTTAATTTTAGAATTACTTAGAACACATTTTGTGATGTTTTTTCCTAAAACGTCATAATATCATTTTCTTTTAATTTTAAAATTACTAATCGCACAAATTTTGACATTTTAGGATCATTTTATTTTGATTTTAGAATTACTAATAGCACATTTTGTGACATTTTTCCCTAAAACGTCACAATATCATTTTCTTTTAATTTTAAAATTACTTTTAGCACAATTTGTGACATTTTTAAAAAAAACGTCACAATATCATTTTATTTTAATTTTAGAATTACTTATAGCACATTTTGTGACATTATTCCCTAAAACGTCATAACATCATTTTCTTTTAATTTTAAAATTACTTTTAGCACAATTTGTGACCTTTTTTTTTTTTTTCCCAAAAACGTCACAATATCATTTTATTTTAATTTTAGAATTAGTTATAATACATTTTGGGACGTTTTTTTCCTAAAACGTCACAATATCATTTTGTTTTTATTTTATAATTACTTATAACACAATCAGTGACATTTTTCCAAAATCGTCATAATATTATTTTTTTTTTAAATTTTAAAATTACCTTTAACACAATTGTGACGTTTTTCAAGGGAATAATTGCAATATGAGATGAGATAGATTGAAAAAATATTTTCTGAATCTTTGTTGGCACTTTTATTGTTTGATACTAGACATCCAGAAAACTTGAGGACCTGAACGACCAGAAAAATGCACAGAACAACCCTAGGCTCAACAAGATGTTAGAGCTCTGTGTGACAATGTGCATTAGTTTAGTGCTCTCTAGTTCCTCATTTTTGGTGAATGGGATTATTAACACTATATGTTCTTTTCTGATTGAGTAGTTATTGGCAGGGGACGACTTGGTTTTTGCTGACTCTGATTCCACATTTTAGAAAGGTACGTTCCTCATAAATTAGGCCATCTTGTACAGCTTTGTCATCAGAGTTATCCTCAAAGTAACCAAATTAGTTATTTTGAAGACCAAATTCCAGTATAATTGAAACATTGAGGATTCAGCTGAAACTCATCTCCCTCCTTTCATGTTCCAAAGGGATTCTAATTATATTGTTCAATGTGTTATCTTCATTTCTTATATCACAGATATTGCTATCAGCTTTTGAATGTCCGCATTGTGAATGCATTTATATATTGTGATTTATTCGAGTTGGAAATTTTTTTAGTTTGTTTCAGTAATTCTGCTTCTTTCCATATAATCTGTAGATTTTTTTCCCTCTGATGAATAAGTTTGTTGTTTTCCTTCCTTTGATTGAAGGGTTAAGCAAGCATACATTGTTCCTCTCCTCAATTTGTGCGTTTCCTCATCAGGCTATAAGATTCAAGTTAAGCTACTCTATTTTTGATTCGAGATTGTTAAACTTTATTTGATTCGAGATTGTTAAACTTTATTTGATGAAGATATCACATATATCTGAACATACTCTTAAGGTTGATAAAATTAAAAGCTGGGTTTCAACTTGAGCTCGATGAATAAAATTTGTAAAGACAGGTGTTAAAGTATCAAACTATTTGAATTCGACTCGAGTAGAGCTTGTTTAAGCTCGACTCGACAAAAAATCAAACATAATATTAAAAGTTTGATCACATGACATAATTAGCCGTTACTATAAATGGCTTGGATCACATGCCATAAACAAGGATGATGTTGTTAGACCAAAGCTATTTCAATTCTGATAATTCATTAGTAAATTAGATTTAATCATAAATTATTCATACATTTCTAGTTTTCATCTATCTTCAATCTTGGGGAAGATTTATATCGTAGTAAAACAAGGCGATAGTGATTAACAAGCCAAATTTATTGTTTTCTTGTAGCTATTAATCCTAGTATATAACATCTAGTAAAGTAGTTTTTACCAAATCGAAGTAGCATGGAATGGATGTGCATTCGTTCCTGATTTAGGACAGAATGTTGTTGTTTCGGGTGCAGATTATGCAGCTTGTGGTACACCTGAGTGGAGAAGGAAAGGCATCACCTGTGTTTGCTTTAAGCGAAAGGGAAGCCTAGCAAGGATTGCATCAATTCGACACCATTACAGGCAAGTCGATTGTTCAAAGTATTACTGATTTTACGTACCATTGCTGGCATTTGGGACTAGCTTTCCGCAGATTTCTTTGGCAACTATTGATGCTATAAGGAATCTTGGGAACTTGTATGCTGCAGGTTTGTCACTTCTTTATGGTTTGAGTTTTTTTATTAACGGAAACCAACATCTTATCATATACTGATTTGCCACACTAGAGCATGTGTTTTGCTTCTTGCCATCTCTCTAGATTTTAAATGACCACTGTCCTGGGAAAGTTTGGATTCCTCTTTTCCAGAATTGATGATGCTTCTTATTTCCCTCTTGGTTACACCTACAATTCACTTATCTAATGTTTATAAATTATACAATTCACTTATCTAATGTTTATAAATTATTTCTTTGCTAGCCATAATTAAGTGCTTAATTGAGTTGTTACACTGCCAAGTTACCAATTCTTTGTCAAGGAACTGCCGTTACTGCACCAGAAATATTGAGTTTCTGTTTTATTAAGTTCCAGATTCTTGGACAGACTCATACATAACTAAATATGTGTGTGTGTTTGTGTTTTTTATAAATAATATTTTGCTGAGCTTTTGTATTTGCTTCTAGGGATGAAAAGCTGATCTAGCAATATGTCCCCAACTTTTCAACTGAGAAATTGATGGAACATTTTGCTTGATTCTCACCAGTCATCTCCCCCTCTTGAACTTGTGTTTGATATTGTATTGGTACCTACCAAAAGGAGAGGCAAGAAAAAAAAATCTTTTATAAGGTAATAAAGATTAAATCGACTGAAATCATGGTCTGTGTGGTTATGGATGACAACGATGAATTATGATACTTCTGGACTTGTTTTCACTCAGACATTTCTTTTTCCTTTTTAAATTACAAAACAATTTGGGAGAGATTCCTTATTTTTATCGAGGATATTGAATTTTACTTGGACTATTAGACATTGAGTATCATTCTCCAAATGTCATTACTCTCTGGCTTTGTTAACAGTAATGCAATACGGTCTGCTGCTTATACATGTCTATACCGAAGATAATCATTGGCCATATGTTTCTCTGCTATGTAGGTTTATAAACTTCATATTGTTTTCCTTCTCCTTTTGCGAAATTAAATATCCTAGAGCTTATATATTATAAGGAAAGAAGAGAATCAATGTATGATTTTGTACTTGTCGCATTTATCATTGTTGATTAGGACAAGAGATGAGAGGCTGAAAGACTGGGTACCAGCAGAAGCTCCTCATACAGGAAAGGAAATTGGACTTCTGAGAAAATTAGAAAAATATCACTAAAAATAATTCTTTGAGACAATTAAGAAATGTCACTAAAAAAATATTTTATGGACGTTTTGAAAAATTCATCTGTAAATACTATTAGTGACTAGGATATTGTGACGTTTGATGTGACAAAATAATTTCGTCCCACATAACTATTAGTGACATTTTTATGACTTTTAGTGACCTTTTTCATTCGTCCCTAATTCCCTTATTTGTTATAGTATGTGTGTATGTACATTGATTATCAAATACTGAAAAATAAATTTGACAATCATTCTAGCCTCCAATAGTTCTATCTATTGTACTTATAATTTATTCCACAAATAACTAGTATAATTATTTGAACAAGTTCCATATATTATTCCACAAATAACTATAATTGTTTGAACTTATACTCTGGAGTTTATGTTCTCTTTAAGCATCAATACAGAGTAATCTCTTTATAATGACAAAACAACTAATGGTGAAATGGATTATATATTGTTTGGTTTTTCTTTTAAACTTGTGTGTAAAATTTGAAAGAGATTTCCACCTGGAACAACATTTTTACCTCAAAAATCATATGAGAGTAGAATGGAGTGACAACACTCATTACATCTTTTCTATCCAAAATTTAAAACAATATTTTATGAACCATTAGAACTGCATCCAATATTGCGAGTTGGCACTACATATATAATATGGTTTATCTATTTTATTTATACATTCTACATATATATATCATACTAAAAATTTAACCATGAAAAGGAACCTCTATATACACAATATTGTCAAATAAAAAGATACATTTGTACACACTGATACAATATTAATGTAGTAAATAAATCTTAGAAATTAACAAATATATTTTCTAGTTAATAATAATATAGATTTTCACTAGATTATACTGATATGTTAACATTTCAATAAAAAAATAACTCTAGATCACATATAAAATATTTTCTTTATTTTACTAATACAATATACATATTATTTTAACTTTCTATACATAATTAAGTCAAATCAGACTATTCAACTTAGGGCCTGTTTGTTTATGGCTGTGGGTGGCTTGAATACTGTAGATTGTAGAGAATAAAGCAAAATTTTTAGGTTGGGTAATAAATGAGTGTTTGTTTATGTTGGTTGGGAAATTGGGTTGGAGTTGGTTTATATTATAAAAGTTGGTAAAGGTGATTTGATGTGTGTAAGAGATAGTCTATGAATAGGGGAAAATTCACTGTAGCCAGGCAAAAACTTAAAAAAAGTTTTCTGCCACTTTGACTTTTGATATGCAAATATACCCACTTTTGATGTTAATACCCTAAACTACCCCTCATTTATTCCACTCTCACCCACCAATCCCCTCACCCACTATATCCCTCACCCTACACTAATCAGTAACAACAAAAAAAATTCAAGAACACAATTTATCGCATCTTTGTTTTACAGCGTCGGCGACTGACGTTGAAGAATCCGTTATCGGGGGTAAGTAGCTGGGACATTCCGACCACCTTTGAATCACATTACCAGGTCATAAACTCTTAATCACCCTTCTCAATTTTTTATGCGAAAATTTCGTGTTGTAGATCTGAATTTTCAATATTTCGTGCATCCTAATTTTTAAGTCGTGCATCTTGCTATCATGTAAGTTTGGTTAGTGTTAATAGGATAGGAATTCAGTTTCAGTTTCGTGCATCATGTTCATGTAAGGGAACATGATGCACGACAAAATTGTTCAACATGATGCACGACACTATTTGTATTTCGTGCATGGCTAATGCACGAAACTTATGCATGCGTTGATGCACGACTTTCTTAACATCTTGATGCACGACTATTTTCATTTGTTGATGCACGACCTTATTGATACATTGATGCACGACCTTATTTATGCCTTGATGCACGATCTTATTTATGCCTTGATGCACGACCGAATGGTTGCGTTGATGGACGAATGGTTATGTGTGATGCACGACCAGTTGTTGCACTAGAATAATCCACAAATATTTCTAGTGCTGATGTACAACTAGATAGTAGAGTTGATGCACGGAAACCTTTAAAATTTGGTGCATGATAATATGCACGAAATGGTGCCTCATGTATTATACCTTTAGGATGGTGCTGTAGTCGTGCAACATCATTTTGAAAGACATGATGCATGATAACAAGTAGTATGTCTACACACACAAACTTTTAAGATGTTGCTGTTTTCGGGAATCAAGATTGAAAAAAAAAAAATTATGCACGTCATTCAGTGATTTTTTCATATACGACTGCCTTGTGGTAATTATTGTGGCACGACAACGTGGTGGACCTTATTATTGTTTACGGTTTAGGGTTGATAAACGACTGCCTTGTGGTAATTATTGTGGCACAACAATGTGGTGGACCTTATCATCACGCAATAAACAATAATAATTCGCTGACATTCTTAATTGTTTTATGCTACACTGAAGTTACAGATGAGTTGGAAGAAGATTTTTGTTCATTTCGGACACTGGAAGAACCTTGAGTATTTGGGAGGTGACTTAGGGATGTTGCCTATTTCTTCGGAGGGGCTAACATATTCGAATCTAGTACCCAATATAATGTCCATTCTCCCGGTAGATTTGAACAATTCGTGTTCGACGCTCTACTCACTTGATGCAAGTGGTAGTAGAGTAGTTAAGTGGATCGTTAAGAACAATACGGACACCGACTTTCTATTGCATGCGAATAAGGAACCCGTTGTATTTGTTACAGTAAAACCGATCCCGAGCTCAGATATGTTTGAATCAGTCGGAGTTTCTAGATACGGAGATGGTCTACCTTATTTCCCTCAGCAGCTTCGCACTAACCGCGTAAACAATGCGGGCCCTAGTAGTAGTACTTTTACACCGAATACTGCCATTGGAAGCCAAGATTTTGTTGTCAATCTAGGAGATTCAAATTCCTACCATTTTCCAAGTAATGAAGGAGTTGGCGGGGAACTAAGAGATAATGAAAGACGTGTTGACGGGGCTGATTGTTTCGATTTTGGCCAGTTTGGGAGTCAAGATCAGTATGGTATTGAAGCTCGTAGTGTTTCTCAATCATTCAGTGATTACTGTGGTTTCCATCGTTGCAATGAGCAGGCGAATTGCGAAGGATTTGTTGACGTGAACGAATCCGGAGAACCCAGTCTAGATCCGGAAATTGACACTAACGAAGATGAAATTTATCGGGAGAGTAATGGTTCAGCTCCTCAGCCGGCAAAATTTTGGGAAATTCCTGCGATTGATGAAGAAGACACGCCGACGCTGAACGATGAACCTTCCATTACATCATCAAAAGGCTTAATGGAGGGATCCATTTACGATTCTAAGAGTGAGTTTGTCATGGCAATGGGAATGTACCATTTGCACAATTCAGCTGAGTTCAGGGTTACTCGGTCGTGCAAGGCACGTTACGCTATAATTTGCAAAATAGATAAGTGTTCGTTCACTTTAAGTGCTGATGTGAAAGGAGGGGTTTGGAGGGTTTGGAAATTTACTGCGCATGATTGTGTCCTAGATCCTAACCTTAGTGCGCCTCGTAAAGTCTCGGCGAAGCTGCTCGGAAGTTACTTTAAAAAGGATTTAATGCATGAGCGGTCCAAACTAATTCCACAGCAAATGATAGATGAGTTGCGTAGGGACCATTCGGTTAAAGTAAGTTACGACTTGGCACTAAGGGGTAGGAATGTCGCTTATGCCACGAAGTTCGGAGATGCAATTGAGTCCTTTATGATGCTTCCGGCCTACGTTCATTATTTGAAGAAAGGAAATCCCGGTACTAAGGCAAAATGTGTATCTGATGCAGAAGGACGGTTCCAATATGTGTTCTATGCACTTGGCCCCTCCAGTACCGGGTTTATGTATTGCCTAGTTGACGGAACACACTTAAAGGGTCCTTACAAGGGTATAGTGTTTGTTGCTGTATCCAAAGACGCTAACAATCAAAATTTTCCGCTGGCTGTTGGAATTGGCGCCGTTGAATCGGAGGACTCATGGGAGTGGTTTTTGAGAAGAGTCTAAAAGTCGTATGGATGCCACCCTCAATTACTTATTGTACCAGACGCGCATCCAGACATTAGTGCTGCTATTAAGACAGTGTTTCCAACGGCAGCGCATGGGTTGTATTGTTATCACATTAGAAAGAATCTGGCCACGTTCGGGCCGCATGTTGTTGGGTTTTTCGAAAAGCGTCGTACGCATATACTGAAGGAGAGTTAGAGAAGGCCTTCAATGCCATAAGAGTTGCCTCCCCAAAAGCACATGAGGCTTTGACTTCCAAAATTCCGAAGCGGTGGGCGAGGGCTTTGTGTCCCGTTAGAAGGTATGATATTATGAGTTCTAATATTGTTGAGAGTTTCAATAGCAGAATTATGAGGGCTCGAGAGCTTCCCGTTTGCTCCGTACTTGAGATGATTAGAGGGATTATTGGGAAGTGGTTCGTTCGACAGGAAAGCCGCAGCTGCTATAATCCTTGGTCCCCTCATGGACAATGCGGCTGCGACACTGCTTCATAATGTCCAAGCGGGATCGAGATTCACTGCTGAGCAAATCGACGTTTTGATCTTCAGGGTTCAATCAGAATCGAAAGTTTATGTTGTTAATCTTAGACAAAAATCATGCTCTTGCAAATTCTTTCAACATCAAATGTTCCCTTGTTCACATGCAACCACAACCATAAAGTTAGTAGAACAAAGTAAGTAATAAATTTTAAATATGTACTTTACTCAATATTTCTCTGTAATAAGTATAACGAGTGAATTCAATTAACTGCATGGACAATAGGAAGATCAAGCACGATCAGCACGCTTATGTGCACCTATGTTACAAGGTTGATACTCTTTTCCAGATATGGTTCGGCACCGTCCATGCAGTGTTGGATCCAACTGAGTGGACCCCCCCCCCCTCCAAGAAAGTGAAGGACAAGGTGTCTCTCCCACCAGAAAAGCCAAGACCAGCAGGGCGCCCAAAAGAAAAGAGATATCCCTCTGGTGCAGAGTCAAGTACCAGACGAAAGCCTCAGGTGTGCGGTCGATGCAAAGAGGCCAGGTATAACATAAGTAAATGTGTTTGCTCGGTAGAACCATCCGAAACTAGTGAGGGAGTTGATTCGGCCGCAGTATCAAAGAAGGAACGGAAATGCAGTGTCTGTAGACAGAAGGGTCATATTAGACCTAGATGTCCTACTTATTTAAAATCATTACGAGGTGCGGGTGGAATCAATCTTAATGAGCCCATTCCCTAAGTATGAGGTATATGTATCATTCGCTAGTATATTTCGATATGTCGTAGGGCCGTTTCTTTGGTACTTCATTTAATATGTAAATTATGGGTTATTCGCAGGTCCACCTTCGAAACCTGCTTTTGGATTACCTAGAGCTTGGCCACTTGTAGTGTCGTTTTACTTTATTTCATGGACCCCAAGGACGTTGGTGTATTGCTTATGATTTGGGACGTAATGTCCTGCAAATTTGTTTGTTTATTCCTCAAACAACATTGTAGTTAGCTAAACATTATATTGATGTCTTAATTGCATGAATTTTAATTATGTTGCTAAGAATTTGATTATTGGACCTTTTTATTTTTTCGTGTAATTCTTTGAACTACAAGAAAGTTTAGGATATTTGTCTATTTGGCATGTCATTAATTATTATATTCACCTTAAAATTTCCTATGAACAACTTGTAGATAATGAGCGACGACGAGGGTTTCCCCATTGATGGATCAAAACCTTTTTTCGATATATTCCTCGGAAAATCCGAGGTGGCGCCGCACTATTTCATGGTCAGTAATGTATTGCAATTCATAGTATGGAAATGTTTTCTTTTTCAGGTGTTCCTTATAAATTTATTTAAGCGTACTTATGCCTCTTAATTTTGCAGAGGATTCCTGCATTCGTTGCTAGTCGGCTCCCGCCTTCAACCCTTGAATGCACTCTCTTGTTCCACCGGCAGTCGTGGAAGGTCCCCTACCGCGGGGATCAAGTTATTCCCAAATTCGGGAACAATGGGTGGAAGGATTTGGTAGTATCTAACCATCTTAAGAAAGATGATGTATTTGTCGTCTAAGTTGAGGACATGGACGACCTATCCATCACCATGAGGGTGCAACAGTTGCATCCACCGGGTCCTGAGCTCATGAAAGAGTTCATGGAATTAGGAAAGGGTAAGGGTGGACCGAGTGGAACGTCACCCTCTGATGCAGTCATCATTGATTAGTGTTTATCGTTTAGTTTAATTAAATGTTGTAAGGCTACTAAATTATGCAGGACTGGACCGTGACTTCTATTGTTTTCCTATCGTTTATTAAATCTGTATTATGCGTTTGGAACTTAATTTGGAATCAGTGGTTTATAACTTTTCAGTTTGTTGTATCGATATCATTATAACAAAAATTAACTTCATTTTTTACGTTAATAAAAGAAAATATACATTTCAGTGTCTGACAGAAACCGAAACTAACATTTTTCTCGATTACCTGGTAGTAATTAGACCCTGGAAAAATAAGTACGAATAGGATACAATTCTTAACTTAAATAGCCGGTTTTAGGATATCGACGAATGCCGATCCGGCGGATGGCTAATGCCTTCTTTAATTAGCATACATTCTTCATGGTAAAGGAGAATCATCCCCTTAACAGGGGCACGATTAAAAACAAACAGACATACGCTACTTGTAGTTGGAGTAACATGCACGGATGGGATATCCAAAGGGGCAACCAGTAGGGGAAGGTTCTGGCCACCCTTTCTTAGCGGCCCATCGTTTGATGTCTTCGTCAGGTTCAGGGATGTCAAAAACCCTGAAAAGGATTGAGTCCTCCGTGATATGAATAGCATCGTAATTCAAACTCATGCAACGAGTAATGTTGTTGTCTTCGACAAATTTTTGCCAGCCGGCTTTGTCGAATGTAGGCGCCTCTTTGTCTCCCTCATATTGGACGACCCAATGCATCTTGCGGTAACAGAATGTTGTGTCCACTTTCTTTCGTGGTAATTGCTCGATAATTCCAGGTAGTATTTTTTGTTTCAGTAATTTAGCTGTTACTGCAAGGAAAATCAACATTTTGAAAAACTCGTTCTGTAACATTGAATCATAATGTACTTACCAATAAGTATTTTGGTGCAAGCTATCGGTCCCACATGTAAGCGTCAAACTCCAGGCCATGTCGACTATTCACCTTGTAGAATTCGTCGCCACTCATTTTGTTTCTACTCGATTTATCCAAATATTTCGGCACAAGATAACCTTCAACCTAGCCCATATTTATAGTGCCACAACTCGCATTAGAAAAACTCAAAATGGTGTCCAGTATTTAGGTGTGAATTGTCACAATCCTATGTGATGTAAATAGTTATACTGTCTTCAACACGCCAATACTCAGGTATGAATAGTTCTGTACATCCCACTGTTTACATGTGAATGATGTGAGAAGTCATACTCTCCTTCAGCTGAAATTATTCAGGTATGAATAGTCCCATCGACCTTTATTTATTATTATGTGGGTGCATTCCCCAAGAATGTATTTTGCCTCTAACTTGATTTGCATAAACATGAATCAAATATTTTACCCAGATCAGGTTCAATTATGTAAGGGTCATGATAGGTGGTGTGATTGTTACCGATGTATAAAACCGTAGGGTTTTGGTAAAATAATTGTAATGGAAACATTATAAGATGGGTGATAAATGACTAATTGGTTATAATTCACCCCAAAAAGAAAGGATACCCGATATTACAATCAAATAACCAAAAAGACACAGTCAATTACCAAAGGATATAGTGATATAGATACAGTCTCTAATTGCACGACAAATACATGGAAGTACACGGTAGGAAATTGATCTGCGAATTACTTAAACCTAATAACTACTAAGAATCCGGCCACTGTAAGGCCATCATTGTTCTTCTTTAGTTTAGGTTTCTCGGAGAAGTTGTTTCACCGAAAACCTTCTCCATCGCATTGAACTCCCCTTCCTCTGAGTACGCGTACACAAAGTCACCATCTTCTTGAAACCAAGAATCCCACTGTTCGTGTGATGTCATCACTTTGTTTGATATCTCGTTCCATACAACGTCGTTGGTTGTTATCATCTTAAGGAAAAGCAGGTACCGACGACGGAGAATATCCACTCGGTGCTTTACGTCCTGCTCAGTGAATTCGCGTAATGCACCAAATTCCTCCCTGAGTAAACACATAACTGAGACCATACTCAAGTGGTTTGGTTCGTCCGGGTCAGCGTCCCAGTAACCCCTATTTCTCTCAAGACTCAGATTATGTAGGATGCAATCATCCATGCCTGGGGTCCATGTGGTATCTTCGTAGAAGTAGATATTTTGAATGGTCAGAGGGTAAGATCTTGGGTTGATTGGGGCTTCCCTTAGATGTTTAGTGAATATGGATTCTGTGTGTGTTTAGGGATGCAAAGTTGAGTCACTATTTCAGCAGGAGGAAACATCTAGGGGTAAACATGTAAGATAGTGGGGTACTATCTTCTTGTAGGGGCCCCTAAATTCAACTTTGTAAGACATGAATTGACAACTCAAGCACGAGATTTCGTGTATTTATGGGTAAGAATCTGTCATTCATGGATTTACTAAAGCTAACGTGTATTCGTTAGATTGACTTTCTACAACACTTAGGATTACAGTGAATTGATAGCATTGAAAATAATAGTGAATAGTAAGATGCTTATGTATATGATTAGAGGGGTCTTTATTATGTGTCTTTTAGGTGTGATGTCTTTCAAGGTTACTGTATTACATCAATTGCCAGGCCTGCTATTAATAAAAACCATCACAAAAAGTAAAATAAAGGCCTCACTTTTTTTTTTTTTTGTGCAATTATGTTACAGTCACTTTATTAGAATTGACTTGTAGTACAACCAAAGAGTCTTTTTCCCCTATTTATGATGGCTTTTTCATATAGAGTGGTCTAATCATTATGAATTTGTACATTGCTACTTTTATTTTTATAGTCTATCACAAATGGCATATTTTTCCCTTATAAGTACGTATCGCATTGGCTTCCTAAATTCATATCTAGTACATTAAAATACAATAATACTTTACTAAAATGAGTGACGATTAATGTTTCCTGGTAATCGGCAGTCGTCATGGCCCAAGGTTTGATGCATACATCTGGGATGTCCAATTGTCACTAGACTACCTATTTGTAAGATCTATGATATTCAATTCTTTTTAATATATTTATTTTGGTGTTAATTAAATAATGTAGTTCTAAATGCTACGTGCTTACCACAAATGTACAGAAAATACCAACTCACATTGTGCCTTTGTTACCACGTAAGAAAGTCGAAGAAAAAATTCGTTACTGCAAACATGAGTAGGTAGTGGAATATCTAGGAGATCACGAGACCCCTATGTTTGAGAAAGCTGGATGGGCTAGGTTTGTGGAGGCTAACCAAATCAGGCGCGATATGACATTGAATTTTGATGCAACCCAAATATCAGCTGACTCCATTTATTTTAAGGTCTTTGAGCTGCATATAGTGGATCCGGACGTCCTCCGTTACATGGCGAAGCGTCACAATTACACTCCATCACCCCCGGGCGGTACTTCGTCTGGATATCCTGAGCGAGCTATCCACTAAATAACTCAATGCACGACTTTGGTCGTGCATTGAGTTGCGTAGTGCACATGGCCAGGGAATAAATAATCCGGTGTACGTGTCCCTTTTATGTCCTTGATTATGTGTACTCGTTCTGAAAGAATGCACTAGCCATTTGTTATAATATTTAAGTTAAGTTGGACTATAGAGATGAATAGTCTAACATGATGGTTTGTATGTTTCGTGCTATTATGAATTGAAATTATTTTTTGTACTACTGTTACTAGATAACGTGAACATTTATAGGGTGTGTGGTCTTTTGATGTGAAACATAAAAATTTAATTCAGTGAATTCAAATGAATAGATAAGAAAAAAGGGGTTAAACAATTTTAAACACTGGTCTCCCTCTAATATAACATGTCTTGGCAAAAAAAATTATATAATGACGCAGTCTGTAGTGTCCATCAAAGATTACATCGGGAAGGGAAACTTTGAAATTCAGTCATCGGATATTGTGTTGGTCCTACATGTGTAGGCCTATTTAATTTGAAAATTGTTAAGTGGAATTCACATAAATTTTCAAATATGAGTGACGAAGATAGTGGCACTTCCGAAGACCCCAAGCCTTTTTTTTTCTCTTTCCTTAGATGATGAACATGTTTCGCCGGAGAATCTGTTGGTAAATCCTCTTAACCGTGCTATTTTACTGTAATAGGATTTTGCAGTTTCTTTAGTAACCATCCTCACGGTTTCCTGGTCACTACAATATTGTTTTAAGCAGGTCTTTCCAAAATACATGGTAAGGCAACTACCTAGGGCAACAGTTGAAGCAACTCTTTTGTTCCGCAATAAGCAGTGGCAATTCAAATATCTGGGAGATCATATCAACCCAAGATTCAATGGTATTGGATGGGGTCAGTTTATTGCTGACAATGGGGTAGTTATCGGGGATGAAATATTGTTCTATGTTGAGTGCAGTGACTTTGATTCACTCGTATTCCAAGTGCACAACCTTTATCCGCACGATCCTCATTTCCTAGACATCATTATGTAGTCGTCGGAAGTGTGTATTTTTCAGTAAAACTACGTAAAATAAACTAATTTCTCATCATAATTAATTATCTTGATGTTTATTGATACTATGATTTTATTTTATTTTAATTGGTTTGTTTAGGTAGCATGAATCATGGCTTTAAATGCAAGTATGATTTATGTTTTCTCAGCAAGAAAATAATATGTTGAACATATTGTGACCATGTTCAAATCCCACACAAAATCAGTGATACACAATGGGTAGGGTATTTGTTCACTAGACAAAAGTAATCATAATATGTTTATATTTAATCCAAAATAAACACTTAAAACATTAGAAATCCACCTAAAATTCAACTAACAAACACAGATTACGATTAAAGTACACACTAATGAACTAATCATCTAAGGCCTCTCCCGTGCTAAATCTATAGAGGGATAAGGCCATTTCGCGCCGAGTTGCCGAAATGTCCTTGCAAACAACCCCAGGATTAACCGTCTTCTACAATATACTTTCAACCTGCTTCAAGACTAAAGGACCGACATTAGGCTTAGTGTCTTCCTGGTACACAAATCTAGCCGGTGCATATGTGATTTCTCAGACGGCCAGGGCAAAATATTTCGATCGCTGCTGGATCCAGACGCAGAGCACAATGCACCTATCATGCGACGCAAGGGCAAAGTAGCTTCTTGAAGATAGTCCAAGCGCACATCTGACATACGATGGACCCGGGAATCATAAAAGACAAAATGACACTTTACGAAATCTAACCTAACATCCACCCAGTGACCGTTCATCTTCCAAACGCTGATAACCTATAAACCAAATACACAACAAATAGTTATTGCTGAGGCTAAATCAGGGCATATTTAAAAATGATAAAGAATAAGTTAATTATTTACCGAGTCCAAATCTAGCCATGGCTTAACGTTTGCCCAAGCAGGCAAATTTTCCATAAACATACTCCAACAAAGGTGTAATGGATCCATGCGGCACATCCTCAGGAGTTGTTTCACTGTATTTAGTAGATGGGGGATCGGCCTCGTGTAGGTTGTCCCATATCGCCATCAACCCAATCTGCAAAACATGGACCATAAAAATTTATCTTTAGGAATATACAGAATTATATCATTTAATTAATTGTTGATTGGTAACACTTACAAATAAAGTAGGATCGATAATTCCTACGTGGCCGTCCCACTCCCGGGTGACAGTCACGCCGACAAGATTTGGTCGAGTCTGCAAAAGGGATAGGTACACACAAATATGCTAGATGTGCGCATAAAATTGTCATTTATGATGTAAATGCACTTGGCAAAGATATGTGTAGATAAAACGTGGTAAAAATGACATACGTCTACCGTAATTTCAGTGCTGGCGTCAATCATTGTCCTAAACCAACCAGGGCTAACCCCGCGTCCGATACCAACGTTCCTTCTATGTCAAATTGTATTGCAAATAATGTGACAATAAAAATTTGAAACGACAGAAAACTAAACATTTGGTTGTCAAGAAATGAAATTCTACTCACATGCCATCAAGATTCTTCAAGTACTCCTTAAATTGGTGTTCATCTGCGTCTGCACGTCTGGTATCGCCGGGCCAAAATGGAGATAGCAAAGCTGGACCTGGCCGTCTTTCACGCATTACCCTCACTTCCGAACCATGCTCTTGGATGGTGCATACCGGGTGAGCAGGGACAGAATCTCGAGGGGACCCGGCACCAACACTTTCCACAACCTCTAGAATGGCTGCCTCCATTGGATTAATGGATGTAGAGGGTACCCGTGCTCCATCAACTCGGGAACTAGATCTCGGGCCAATGGTGACTTGATCCTAGCAGATGAGCCGGAAAGTGGATCGTCACGCCTAGTACCCTAACAGTGTGCGGCCGGGTTGTTACGCGAACGTACAATATCGACTTCCTGTATGTCGGCCATGAAAGCTGAAAGGCCTTCCTCAGTGGGGTCATTTGCCTTGAAGAAGATATCCCGCACCATTTTCGACAAATCGGTCCTAAATGACTCAAACTTCTCGTCCACTTATTCCTTCAGCTCTTCAACAGCTTCAAATTTCTTGTAAACGTGCCTCTTCAAGTCCTCAAAGTAACCTTTCATGTCCTTTCGAAGCTCCTCGTGCAGAGTCTTCAGGTCACTCACAGTAGGCCTCGACTCTTCGCCTTTCGCCCGGCCAGTGCTAGATCCTGGGGGATCCGGAACTACTCCCGCTGAAGTACTAGTGCGCACATGCTCCATATCAAATCGATTCTCTAAATCTTATGAAAGATCATCCAAACGGTCATGCATATGACTACCAAAGTCCGCCTCAGATACTGCCGCGTCTTCCGGTACATGACCTAGACTACGTTGCCCGGTTTGTCCAGTCCCACATCTAGCACGCTTCGTAGGGTGGGTGTTATCCTCCGTGCGGGGGTTCAATCCGTGAACACCCTCTTCTCTGTTTAATGCTCCCACAACAACTCTACCACGTCCTCTACCACGTCCTCTCGCACGTCCTCTCCCACGTCCTCTGTCACTACCGGGGTGTTCATTGACCCGGTCCGGAGCCAGATCAACGGCAGTCTCCCCTTCTGCAGCATCAACAGAACCAGTGCGTCTATTGCCTCGGCCCTCTCTGACCCCATACTGCCCAATGCGCAAGTCCACATCGTCATCTACATGGCTAAGGTATTGGGGCCCCGCCTCCTCTTGCATTGGAATTAGAGTTTTGAAACATTCCATCTACAATGCGGCACAACTCGTTAACGTATTTGGAGGCTTTCAATTACCATGAACAAGAGTACAATACGAAACAATTTCCGATTAACAAAACTAACCTCTGAATCAAAGAACTTCAACACATTATCCCTCTGTCCCCCACTCATTGTCCATCGAAGAAGTCTAGGGCGTTGGGGTAGCGGAGAGGGTAGTAGCCGACCGAACTTCTTCCTGAACGCCGGTATGGCTTCCATCGCCCAGGTCTGTTAAACATAATATTGTTATGTGACCAAGGCATCGCAAAGAAACTAAAATCTATACACTAATATAAAAGTGCCTTAAGTTTCAGCCAATTTACGTTTGGTCTATTTTACCCCATCTAAGTTTAAATATTTTAAGGACAATGTTGTAATTTCCTACCATACATATCCTAATTAATATATTGTAATCCTACGATTGGCCTATCTTACCCTCTTTTAATTTAAATATTCTAAGCATAATATTGTAATTTCCTACCATACATATCCTAATTATTATATTCTAATCCTAATTCCAATCTTAATTGTATTATAATTACATATTATAATTATCTACACAAGCATTGACTTACTTGAGAATTAATTAAGTTTAAATAGAATAATGAAAGTTCAAATTTAAGTAAATATTTTAAGGATAATATTGTAATTTTCTACCTTACATATCCTAATTATAATATTCCAACCCTAATTCTAATTCTAATTGTATTATAATCATGTATATATACTCATTAAATACACTAGCATCGATGTATTTGAGAATTAATTAAGTTTAAATAACTAAATGAAAGTTCAATAAGATTGAATACTTATGTGTTCATGACTTTTGTTTGACAAAATTTACACTTGCACACGTTAGCATATGTCTTTATTCGAATAATAGAATGAGTTTGTTCGGATATTAATGTGATTAATACAGATCCTAATTGTATTTCAAGTCTAATTCAACGCATCCTGAAATCTACCAACGTATCGGGCAGAGAGGTTCAACACAAAAGTATTCTGGACAAATGAATAAACGAATCCAATCTCGATCTCTTATTGAACGATATTTCTTGAAGAGCAGTCTCGGTCTTTAGATAATAACAGAGAATTAAGAAACGAATTGAATTACTTATTTCGCTTCATATGTGTAGTGGAATTAGATTTGATCAATAATTTAATCTTATAATGTTCAAGATATGTTTTGCCTATTTTACCCTCTTAAAGTTTAAATATTCTAGGGACAATATTGTAATTTTTTAATATATTCTAATCATTTTATTCGGATTCTAATTCTAATTTTAATAGTATTCTAATATCCTAATTACATACCAAGATTCAGTAATATTTTAACCTCATGAAGTAATTTCACTTCATATGTGTAGCAAACTAAGAAATCAATTAAGTTAACAATGGTATGTTCATGATTGAATAGTTATATGTTTGTGACTTTCGTTTGACAAAATTATTTACACTTGCACACGTTCGCGATTTATTTTTATTCTAATAATAGAATGGGTATATTCAAATATTAATGTGATTAATACGAAATCCAATTTGTATTCCAAGCCTAATTCTACACATCCTAATTATGTACAGAAGTATCGTGCAGAGAGGTTCAACACAAAAGTATTATGGACAAATCAAGAAACGAATTCAATCTTGAAGCGGTTATTGAATGAGATTTCTTGGAGAACAGTCTTGATCTTTGGCTAATCACGGAGAATCAAGAAACGAATTAAATCGCTTATTGATAATATTATAAAATTATTGTCCTACTGTATTATCTAACCAATGTAGTTAACTTATTATTTTACAAGTATCAATTCATAATAGTAAAGTTATGGGAAAATATGACAAAACATAAAGGACAAAATATTAGAGGAAATAATCAATCAAAAGTCAATGATTGCCTCGCAAGGATTACACCAAATGAATTCAAAGGTAATCAATTAAAACAATAAAATATAAAAATATTAGGAAACCACAATTAAGCTGAAATATATTTTCATGTTAGGCGAGATTCAATTGCAAACAACACCAACTTCAACTATACAAATTAATCCACCTTCTAAAGAGCTTAAGGATATGAAACAATGATAAGAACTCTATATTTAATTTGAAAACAAAAATAGTATGAATAAATTATTTTAAAAAATTCTATATGAATAGTTAATATATTAAATTTTGTCATGCACCATTCATGATGCTTTAGATACGTGCAAACTATCAATGGTCAAAAGGATAAAAAATGCAAAAGGAGAAAACACTTGAACATTTCATAAAACAAAAGAAAAGTTTGACAAAGGTAAAAATAACAAAAAATATAAGTAAACGATAAAATATAACAAGAAAATAAAATCGAAATACACATAACCATGTATTTTAAAGTTGGTAAAAAACATATGCTAAGAAAGCTGCTAAAAACAATCATTCAACTAAACTAAAAAATCAATTAACTTAACAGTGGTATGTTCAACGAATACCTACTAGGCTATTACTATAATACCGGAATGATTGAAGGTGTTGAAAATGAGGCAAAAATATGATATGACTCCTGCAAAATTTGAACTAGATCGGTGCGCAAAAGTGAGACTACTACAATATGCAACAAGTGCTAAGATGAGCCAATGGAAGCAATACCAAGATATAAATGTCTATAATATAATCTTCGTGATACTTTTATAATAGGTTAGGTCATAGATCTCTTGGCCCGTGACTCGATGGACTAAAAGACCGAAGAGCCGTGAGTCGACCCGATAATCTTAGTATCTATAGGGGGCTAAGCTGGGCCGGGCTGACTAATTTTAAGTCTAATCAAAATTTGGCTCGGTCATGGCGTTGGCTCGGTCAGACTCGACCCGACCCGAGGAGCTAGGTCCGAACCGAGCTAGGTTGCCCTAATTGCCACCTCTACAGGTACATAATAAACCTAAACGTTCATCAATGAATCTATAACGCAACAATAACCATGTATGATCGATGATATAACAACATTATATCTTGAATGCTCAGCACATGAATGCACTGAGTCCATAGAAAAGGTAATAACTTACTTTGTAATAACCAACACTAATAAATTCATACATTAAAAAATGTAATCTTACTAAGATAAATCTAATACATGGAAAAAATGAATCCAAATACTATAAAAAATTAATCTTACTGAATGCAAATGATGTGTGGTTCTTTGCCGCACAAGATCAAAATACTAATTAAAGTTGTCGAAGGAAGATTGAACATAATAATAGAGGCAACCGAAATGATAGAACCCACAGAGCAAAAAGAAGATAACGAGAAATATACAACTACAGTAATACATAAGATAAACTACAAAAGTGGAAGGAAAGAAAACGAGGCGAACAACAAAGAAAAATTAAGAGGATGAAGAAACTAGAAGAATAGAAGAGAAGAAGAAATGACGTAACACCAAAACAATAGTAGAAGACTGCATTCAGATTGAAAGCGATGATAAGGTGATAGAAATCACAAAAGAAAAATAAAGAGGAACAAAACAACAACTTTAGTTTTGGAGGATAAAACTATAGAAGTTGAAGGGAAGAAAACAAGAACAAAATCCAAGAAAAAACAACATGAACAAACTGCAACAACAGAAGAGAAGAAGAAATGAAGAAATTCAAAGAGAAAAATAGAGGACAACAGTCAAATAGAGCGATGATGAGCAAACACTCAAACAATTTTGAATAAAAAAAAGGTATCGATAACTAGGAAGATCAAGAAGGAGAAAAATTAGAAACAAGTGCATCCGTAAAAAGAAAGAATTATGCCATTTCAAAAGAACTTCCAAGACAAATAAGGTGTCTTTTTTTTTTTTTTTTCCTTTTTTTCTTTTTAATTTTAAATAACATAGATGAATATAGTTTCATATAAATCAATTTGAAGCAATTCATTTATAGGTACTAGGACAAAGTTGTGATGTCACAATTTTCCTCAGGTTACGTATATTATTTATTATTAGTTAATTTAGTAAAAATGTTGTATATCTTATTTTACATACTATGTTTAGACTTTTACTCAAATTAACATTTTAACAACTACACTATTTTCGAACAAAATTTATAGAATATTTCTTTTTAAATAGGGTACTGTTGAGATATCTCCAGTTTTACGTAATTATACATAAAAGAAGTAGGGATACGATAATATTATGATTTCTTATACAATTCTCTGGAAAATGATTTATTCTCTGAATACTTTCCGTTGATTAGAAATTGCTAAACAAATAAAAAAATAAATATAAAAACAAGTGCCAAAATATAATTTTTAAAATTTATATACTAACACTACAAGAAAAGTTCAAATTAGAGATGGAAAAATTAATTAGTAACAGATAATATCGGTCACTAAATAAAAACGAAATAAAAATAGAATAGTGACGAAAAGTGGCAAGAGATCATTAGTATCCGGTTAGTGAAGAAATAACAATCGGATATTAGAGACTGATTGGTCTCTTTTCTATAGATAATTTGGTCTTTAATTTTATAATAGAGATTAAAATTTCATCCCAAAATTTAGAGAGGAAACTAATCCCTCTCTAAATTTTAGAGAAAAATATTATAGAAATCAAACATTTTGTTTCAAGTCAGTCACTACTTTAGTCTAGGATGGATACCATGTGATTAGAGACGAATTTTTCTGTCTCTAATTTAATTTTTTCTTATAATGTAAGTGTCGCACGTGCAACGCACGTGCCAAAGTCTAGTTGTATTAAATGTGGAATAACACATTAATGCACAATTAAAATTCATACCGCAAAAGCCAACTCGGACCCGTAAAAGTGATATGCAGCAAGTTTGTTCTTCCCAACGGGATTAGGCGACAACTCAGTGGGGAGGTTACCAAGGTAATGAACTAGCTTCTGGAATGTGTATTTTCCCAGGGGAATGATTCAAACTTTTCCGGCTGATCCACCAAAGCCCACATCCAGTTTTCGATCGGGGACTTCCTCCCATCAGGGCACAAAAGTATGTAATACAACATCAACAACTTAGCGACAGTAACAATGGCATGCAGATTATCTCGGAAATTCCCTCGGACAAATGCAACCCGAAGATCATCCACCATTCTCAATCCAAACGGCTTTATAACGGTATTGTAAAAACCGTCATCCGCCAGTTTAGGTGCATCTTCAATATCGAACTCATTATCCACGAAGTTCAAGCCGGTCACAAGTGCGTACTCAACGTGTGAAAATCTAATGTGCTTACTCCCGACCTGAAACCAGAACTCAGAATCACCAGCATCTGGATTTATAACCTCCCTCAATATTAATGAGTGAATTCCCTTTTAGGGCAAAGATGTGGAGGACCTACAATCAATGAAGTGACCAAAACAGCTTGCACGGAATGTCTGCACCGCTTCAGCTCCGGCCAGCTCGAGTTCACTCCTAACCTCATCGAAAATCTTACGGCGCACATAAGTATTAATGGTGACCGTTCGGTCGCGTAAATTGGGCCTTTTCCAAGCCCAAATGTTCTAGAAACCGAAGAATAATATAGTCGTGCATCAACTTTTGTAAAATTTAAATTAAAGTCGTGTATCATGTACTAAACTAACTGTCATGCATCATGGTGTTATTTATGTCGTGTTAAGTCGAAAACAACAAAGCAGTCGTGCATCATGTACATGTCGTAAGTCAAAAAGTAATGAACAATCATGCATAAAAAAAATTACTCTTTCGTGAATAATGATAAAAAAAAGACATTTCGTGCATCAACCTAACTTTACATTTCGTGAATCAAATTAATTATACAAGTCGTTCATCATACTAAAATTTCAGTCGTGCATCAGAATAAAAAACCTTTCGTGAATAATTGAAAAAAATGGCATTTCGTGCATCAAGTTCATTAAACAAGTCGTGCACGAATATAAATAAACAATCGTGCATCAAAACTAACACGACAGTCGTGCATCAGAATAAAATACCTTTTGTGCATAATGTAAATAATAGACACTTCGTGCTTCAAGTTCAGTTAACAAGTCATGCATCAATATAAATAAACAATCGTGCATCAAGCCCCATCCTAAAATTTAGGTCGTGTATTTAGCAATTACAAGTCGTGCATCAAGTCCCCCTCCTAAAATTTAGGTCGTGTATTAAGTCTGAAGCTTCATCTTCCCCAAAATTCAAAAAATTTGCAGCGGCAGTTCGCAAAATTGACAAGAATAGATCCTAACCTCTACGGGAAAGTCTCTTGCCGACTGTGAGGTCTCCGGCTGATTTGAGGGGGAAGTGGGTTGTCCAGCGCCATCCACCGAAGTTGCCGCTTCAAGGTCAGTGTGGTCTCCGGCGCCGATGGGATGAGGGTCAACAACGGTGTCAATTATCGATTTTGAATTTTGTGTTGATTTACGAGAGTGATTTACGATCTTTAACTTAAAGGACTTGATTCACGAAATAACAGTACACATTTGATATGTATCACAAGCAAGTGAGGTTAAAGATACCCAGCCAAAAGTGGAGGCAAATGTTGGTATTTTTACAACTTATAAGTTAAAGTGCCAGAAAATTAGGTTTGCACTTTCTATTGGGCCTGCGACCCCATTACCACTTAATGAATAATTGATTATTAATTAAAGTTGTATTAGGAATTGAGTTTGAATGATGATGTGTGTAAGAGTTTGTTAATAATGATTGGTTATTGGATAAAGGTGTATTGAAAATTGGATTTGGTTTATGACGTGTGTAAGAGGTAATTACAAAATGATAATTATTGATTAAAGTTGTATTCAAAATTGAGTTTAATTAATGATGTGTGTAAGAAGATTGGAGACAATATATCGTCCCAAACCCATAAACAAACACATGTTGAGTTGGGCACAATCTACAACGGATTGGCTCAACCATAAACAAACAGACCCTTAGTTAAAAACCCTTATATTATCCAATTAATATTATAATTAAATAAATAAATAAGGAAATAAATATCGAAATTGCAGACAATACCAATTTACAATAGATAGGTATGCTTCACAAGATGGATCACACTTCACTGATATATAATTACACAAATTTAACGTATTACAGCCTTTATGTTGTACACAGACATTGAGGGTTGTTAGGCTTTTTGTATTATCGTGGAGTGCTTTGTGCAGTCACTAAATAATCAGTTCTACTTCAACCTTACTGGTTTGTCCCTGATAAATAATGCCCAACAAAATTGTTGCAGAACTTTACGGTTTACGAGCACGATCACGCCACGAACCTTTTCTCTGCATAGTTACAACCTGCAGAGACCAAAATTTTACCAAAAAGGATTAGCAAAGTACCTTTTCTATATATAAACAAGCACTATGATGTGCATTGTTTATTACCTGGTCACTAAGAAGACTTGTGATGGGGGCATTTTCGACGTTTTCATTCTTTTGGCTTTTCTCTTCTGCATTATCATCTGATTCTGTAGGTGGTGGATATGAATATGAAGGGGCTCCAAACATGGCTTCATCGTGAACACTTTTCATCTCTTCCTCTTTCCTTGCCTTCAAAATTGATGCAATAGATACGAAATTATAATTCTCAACCAGAACAGTGTGATAAACAAGCGAAGCATTAATAAGTAAATACCTCAACTGCAGAGAAACGAAAGCTTTGTCCGATGTGCTTGACCAATACTGCGTCATCCTCAGTAGCTGCAACGGGTAATAAGCATTGTTATTATAATCATCATAATAAAAAAAAAAATCGCCACAAACACAAAGTGACAGTTT
This sequence comes from Ajuga chamaepitys, assembly GCA_958295605.1. Taxonomy (NCBI): domain Eukaryota; kingdom Viridiplantae; phylum Streptophyta; class Magnoliopsida; order Lamiales; family Lamiaceae; genus Ajuga; species Ajuga chamaepitys. The sequence goes on along the minus strand of OY282500.1, from coordinate 7,323,691 downwards.
ATTCTGTTATCTCTTTGGAGAAAAAGGAACAACGCCGTTTTCAAGCAACTCCATGTTGGATTTGTAAGCCCTTTTGTTACATGATCTAATTTAGTCTTTCTTCTACCACAATTAAAGAAACAGCATCCATTCTTTCAAGTCAACGACCGAAACCAAAATTAGATATGATTCACCTTCAATTTCCTCATCATCGAGAGGCGCATCCTTATCGAAGTCGAAACGCTCCCATCCAGACCCTTTTCCAATTGATTCATCATTTTCAGCTGCAACAACAATGTTTTAACGTAACTATTCAAAATGACATTTAAGGAAACATCATCAAAAGGAAACCAATAGTAAAAGGTTGAGAGAAAAATTTGCATCTTTCCTTGGCTATCAGGAGTAACCGAGCAAGTGTAAAAGCTACTGACTAGTTTCTTTGAGTAAGAAAAAGTCTCAGACCATTTGAAACCAAACATAATAAACATAAACCAATTCCATATTGATGTGGATCGGCCTCAGAATTGTAAAGTATCAGTATCTCAATAATAGTTCCTATGCTGTGCTAACAATAATATAGCATTTCACGACCTATAATTTGATGAATCAAGTTACTCACGCACATGAACTACGCTTGAAGTATCATTTTTTCAAACATACAAGTTGTTCAAGAAATTGTCTATTTAAGTAGCAAAGTTGCGTCCAGGCGATTGCTGCCAAAAACCTTCGTAGATGAAGCATTTTCACTCTGAATAATCTTTAGGATAATTTAGCCATTGGCAAGTGTCGAGGTAATTTATCTGTCTGTATTTTAAAAATCAAAGTAAGAGAACTGCAGAAGAATCTAGAAGATGTATATCATTAAGCTCAAAATATTGTGATGTACACAGTCTCATATTTATAGGCACAGAAACACGGATCCTAAAACGAGAAATTGAAAGATGAAACAATGCCGTAACACAGTAACTAACAAATTAGAAAATTAAATGAAGTGTAATGCACTTTTAAGTCCTTTTCTAGAAAGTGCTACTGAGCTGAAGGAGGCGCGAGTTTGCTGATAATAATACTCTAACAGGGGTTCCAGACATTATTGAAACATCTACAGCCAACCAAATGTTACTCTAGGTTGATGGTGCTATGTGTCAGCTCCATTATTCATAGTTTTTCATGTCAGACAATTTCAAAAGCTATTTCTTACTTGCCCAGGGCCTGATAATCTAGTGGCATCGCCTCACTACTAATGATGGTCAGGGGTTCGAACCCCATCCCACTAAAAAAAAACACTATTTTTTAATTTCATTTATGTCAAATTTTCAAGGTCCTATTTTTCTGGATACACATCTCCTGCCACTACATATAGAGCAATAATATTCCAGTGAGAAAAGGAGCCAAAGTTTAATTCTCTCTACAGTAGGATAAAAGAACAAAACAAGAATTTTCAGAACCTTCATTTATCAACAAATCGCCATTTTACAGGATTTTTTGTGAGTATATCTGCAATACTTTCTCATAAGAGAGATAAATTTTAAAGGTGCTCGTTGATGTAATGATCTGTAATCCATATACATTTACACTCATCGAAGGGTAGACTTAACAGAGTTGAGTTTGGGCATTCAAGGAAATAGGGGGTGTCACTATACAACAGCAAATAATCTAAGCAGTGATTGAAAAAGTACTCGGATACCTAGGGAAATACCAATAATTAAATGAGGATGCATTACCAGTTTTTGAAAGCTGAAGCTTCATCTTTGCTTTGACTCTTTCAGCTGCTGTCTGTTAACATTAAAACAGAACTATCACTAGGACTCAACAGGCCAGACAAATCAAAGAAGAAAACTCGAAGGAACTCATTATGCTAAACATTGATATCCATCCTGAAGGTAGTTTGGGAGCTCGTTAGGTTCCCTTTAGCCCACGAAATTTTACCATATACAAAGTTAAAATAAACAAAAGGAATCACAGTAAAAACATACATTGAAAATTATAATTTATAATGTTCAATTGCAAGAGCTTTTGCTGATAACAGACCTTTAGGTAATAGTTTGTGAAGCTCCGAGCAATGTCACAATAAACGTCTCGTAAATGACAATCTATTTATTTGTCCAATTGCTCCATACAACCCATCCAAAATGACCAATGATGAAAACAAAATCAAATGCAGCTAATAGAAGTTACTGCAAATAACAGATGCAGAATAGTAACCACATTTAATCAATCCTCAACAGCGTCTAGTCAAATGCCTGCATTTGACTATTTGCAAACTATGTAGCAGAACTCACACTTGCACAACTTTTCAGACAACCAAAAAATCAGTTCTTGCTGAGGGTAATTTAATCTTTATGATGCATTCATTTTTTCATTGTCTAACGATAACTAGCTGCAAGTGTACTAAGCAGCAAAGCATCCACATGCTTTAGGATGATCACAACACCACTGGAACATGCATCTAAGATTCTTTGTAAACCCATAATTCACTATTGTTGCAATGTAGGCATTTTTAGAACTGCACAGAGCTCTTTCTCAGCCCAATACAGTAACTCAATAAAGCCAAATATTATTGCCATGACTCAAAACGCAAATGTACACAGTTCATCTTCCAAAGACCCTCGATTTAATGAAAGAACAATTACGCCGAAAAGCTTACATTCCCACAAGAAAACTCACCATATTGTCATAACCATCAATCAGCTTAGCAAAATCAGTCCCACCACCTCGCACATCCCCCGCCTTTTTCCCCTTCAGCGACCTCCGGTCTTCCGGCGACCTTTGCCTTTTACTTCTCTCTCTATTCTTTTCTCTGCTCCTACTCCTACTCCTAGACCGATATTTACGCCTCGATCCCTCCTCTCGGCTCCTACTTCTTTTCCTCGACCGCCTATCACCACTTCGGCTCCGACTCCTCCGCCGTGAATGTCTATCTCGGCTCCGGCTCCTGCTTTTGAGCTTTGGAGGCTTGTCCGTAATCTCATCTCGGCTTCGGCTACGGCTTCTGCATCGTCGCTTGGATTGCTTAACCCTATCTCGGCTTGGACTGCGACTTCGGCTCCTTCGTCCTAAATTTCGTTTAGGGCTACGGCTTCGGGTCTCCCGTTTAGGTTTTTTGCTAAGCTTATTTTGGATGGATTGAAGCTGCACTTGCTTATCAAATTCGGCGGTTTTGGATGGACTCGATGCTTTAACGAAGCTACTAAGGAAAGACGAGGTAGTTGGGAGCGCGGAACCTCGGGAAGGAACGTCGTCGTTTGTGTTGGAGGAAAAGCCGAGACCTTGTTTGAATCGGGCGGCGCCACCGCCTCTGCGCGTAAGGTCGTCGTAGTACGCGGCCAGTTTCTCGTCCTCCATTCCCGCTGACAGCAGAAACTGTCCAGGAGGAGTAAAATACCAGGATTAAATGCAAAAACCCTAGGGAAATATTGATCTGTTCAGAAATTGGAAGGAGGAGACCCCTTTCTAGTTAGGGAAAATTACAAATAACATATGAACTATAAGCATTTTTTATGGAAGTTTTTGGGCAGATTCGTTTCGGGCTGAATTTTTTTTTTCTAAAAATTAATTAATTAATATTTATTTTTTTCGATTATTTTCTAATTACAAATATAATTGATAATTAAAATTAAATGTTAACCAATTATTTTGGAACATTCTAAAAATCTTAACGTGTTTTCTTAGGGTATGTTTACTTAAGGCTGGAGAGTGCTGGGCCAAATCTGGCTGAAGGAGTTTATGAGTGTGCGTTATCGGGATTTGAGCCCTTAAATCTACTGAGTCAAGCCTTAAGTAAACATAGCCCTATTCTTTTTTGTGTTTTCTTACTTTTTAACTCGTAATCGAGTGTTAATGTTAAAATTTTAGTTACCGTCTTCACAAATAAATTTTCATTAATAATATTCAATATATTTATAAAAAAAATTAACTTTAAGAAAATATATATTTTTTGACCCGAGCAGAATCAGCCCAAACATCTTTATTCCTTTTTTATTTAGATATAGATATAGATATAGATAATGGATAATTTTGGAGTTACAGATTCTCATCCAATCTTTTGGGTGTTTTATAAATAACCACCATATAAGACAAGTTTCAGTCATATTTTAAGGCCAAATATCTACGTAATTTGCACGCATAAATTTTGGAGTTACAGATTCTCATCCAACCTTTACAAATTTTATAAGTAACCATCTAGGACGAATTCCAACCATATTTTTCGGCCGGTATAGCAATGTGACTTGCAGGCACCTTCTTAAACAAGGGCTCACACACTGGTGGATTTTGATAGCATACTTTTCAGGCAAGTGGAATTCGGTACAACCAATGGGCTGTATTCAGGTGAGATAGAGTACACCAGAGAGTTGCGGTTTAACGAGTTTAATCTTTTGTTTTTCTTAAACTCGTTGTCATTGTTGTTAATGGGGGTATTGAGAGGAGGAGATAATCTGGTGCCACATGGGCTAGCATTGTTTCTGGTGGATCCTCTCAGAGAAAAGAGTTCTTCATCTGGGTTGTTGTTTTCATGTTCTTCTTCTCCTTTCGAAGTGGTAACATGGGTATTTTGTAACTTCAGGGGGATTACTGACGTGACAATGGTGGTATAGGGTAGAGGTTCAATGAGATGAGTCTTTAGTAGTGCATCGCCGTATGAGGGGTATTTGTGTCAATCTGTATGGCATTGTGGGCCACGGTAGTAGATTTATCCGGAAACCTTGATCACGGGATATCAATGGTGCGAACATTGTTGTGGCCTAAGAACTTAACAACGTGGTGTAAGCAAAATATTGCAACCCAAGCCATCTACAATCAAAATGCGACTATCCGAGTTAAAGGGCCCTTGTTGAATAGAATAGACTTCAATTTAGGGGTGATTAGGGGCTGTTTGGATTGTACGGCCACCAGAGTAGTGGTTGCAGAGAATTAAGGGATGGTTGAGGAACCAAGGAGTTGGTTCTTGAGAAAAGAGAGGGACGACGAAGAGTGTGATGAGAGAGACAGGGAGGGTGAGTGGAACTTGAAGGGGAATGGGTTCACAATGGTAGCGGTCGATTTGGTGGGGTGGCGGCAGGCGGTTGTTGTGAGGGTAGTGAGGGTTTCAGTTTGTGAAAATGTGGTCTTGGAGAATCTGGTTGTTTAGTAATGATAGTCATTGTTGGGGTTGCTCAGAAGATGGCACGTTTTTTTCTTCTTTAACAGAAAAAACCCTTGCTTAAGTAGGGGCCTGCAAGTCAAGTGGGTATTTGGTTGGAATATTTGGCCAGAATTCATCCTAGGTGGTTAATTGTAAACGCGTAAAGATTTATGTGAATTTGTAACTCAAAAAAGTATATGTGCAAGTCACGTGGGTATTTGGCCTGAAAAAATGGTTAGAATTCGTCCCAGATGGCTACTTATAAAACACGCAAAGGTTGGATGGGATCTGTAACTTGGAAAAGTATCGAAATCTAAGTGAAAAAGTACCTATAATTTAGATAGTTATTTATGCTGACTCTCCGTTTTATAACTCCTCGGCAGGGAAGGCTCGCTAGACCCGCTTTTATAATTGGCTGCTCCTTATTGGCATCTCAATAAAAAATCTTTCTTGCAGAACCACCCGACCAGATTGGTTGGGAATTATTGCAAAGTATAAAACATTTACAGATTCGTCTGCTGCAAAAGCTTATATCAAAGACTCTCTGCAATGTCAAAATGGAGAACATATAGTAGCGAAATAAGTGACTATTGCTTTCATTCTTACTGGATGTACTTTTTTTATACCGAGTGGGTGAAGCTGGAAGAGAAGAAAGACGTAGAATGCGATCACATGAATCTTGGCATGAACCCTCCGGAGTCCGGAGACAAACGCCACTACAAAGACATCAACTACCGTACTAACCATTGCTTTGATTTTCCCTCCTAATTATAGCCCATTTTGTTCTTGGAGTGGCACAATAAAATTTTACTTCTAGCACTAAAAGAGTTCTTAGTTGTTGAATAATTGTTAAAGGATAATGGATGGTACCGATCTTAAAAATGTCTTATATTAGTGTATTTACTTTACGATTACAGTTAGTTATAAATTATTATATTTTGGTATAGTTAAAACAAATGACAACTGAAGTCAAAGTTTAATCTAATTTATATTTTTGTCTCTAAATATTATAACTCTAACATAATGTAAAGGCATAGCAAAAGGTGGAGGCTTTGAGTCTTATCACATCCTCGATGAATGGATTATTTTTTATATCTAAATTGAACTAATTTACTCTTTTTATATCTAAGTAATCTAATTTAGGCGGTGCTAATGCCGGGAACACCTACAACAGCCGATTTTCATGAACTTGGGTCGGTCAATGACCGACTAGAGCCTAGGCGGCCGACCGCTTAGCATGAGTTCTAAATCACTGTATGCGCCTCTCCGCACCACCATACGCCTTTTCCCCCTTTGTTGGTGATTCCTCTTCGTCAGGGTTTCCTCACGTGAGATCTTCTTGTCCTCGTTCTTCCAATTTTGGTTCTCGTTCATTTTCTCTACTACGGTATTGGTTGGTTCACATTCTTGAGTTCTATGTTTTTGGTACTGCTACTTTGGGGAATTTATCGACTGGTGCCTTGGCATCTATGGAGAATGAACATGTTAATATACATGAGGTATTGAGAATTCTCAATTCTACCTACCATCATAAATTACTTAGATTGGAATGTTCAATGGCTTGGGGAACAAGTGTGCATTCATGATTTATATTATGTATTGCTAAAAAGGACACATCCGTTTTATTTGTTTATGAGGGTAAAGTTGGTCGTGCTCATTTTGTTTGGGTCTTGGTGCTTTTTACGTTCTTTTAGTTATTTCACAGTGTTGAGTCGCGTTTGTTGTTTGTCTTATTTTTGTGGGGTCTAGTTTCTTCAATGTTTTCAATGGTCATGTGTCATGGTTTGATGCTTATATGGATCTATATATCTTCTCTAACTACCATGCAAGCATGTTGAAGATGGTTTAATTCATATGCACGTTGATTGGTTATTTCTAGATCTTCATGGTTTGATCCATTACATTGCAAGAAGTCATGATATTGAGAGCATTTTGATCCGTTCCATCCAGAAGAACTGCAGTAGCGGTTACTATCGACTTTTTTCAATAGTTTGTTTGTTTTCTTTTGTCCCCCTCTTCTCCTCACATGGGTTGAGATTGGCTAGTTTTCTGGCTTAGAGTTAGTATTTGTGTTCTATAATTGTATTAATAGTTTAATACAATTCTCTTGCATTCACCAAAAAAAGAAAAAAAAAAAAGATTGAGATGTTGTGGCAATATACTATTAGCATATACCTAGGATTTTTTACGCTATTTCTAATCATGAAAAAATTAGCAATCAATAGTTAATATGTGGTAACTCTATTTTCTACCAGCTAAACGACAAGTGCACAACTTAAAGCTTAGTGACAAATAAGGCCGTATTCCACAGGGATTGGTGAAGGGATCCTAGTCAAAATATTATAGTCGTTTTAGTCCTGATATATCTAAACTTATCGAATAAGTAATTAATTGGTATTGTCCTAATTACTCTAACTATGACCCTCTATTAATGAAAATGGACAATTAAAGTTATTGCCTAATAAAGACTAAGTTCAATAACTAGTGGATTATCTTAGGATGTGCAATTTTAGAATCACTTACCGTGAGACTGTAGAAAACTGCACATGCAGGCACATATATTATCCTTAACCTATATGATTATGTTATTATGAGGCTTTTCAACTATGAATCTCAAACCCCTTTCCAGAGCACTTGAGTTGTAGATCATATACAACAGATCAACCTCCCGGTAAGCCCGTGTATGCGACTCCTGAAAGTGCTTAAGAATAACCCCATAATATATCCTTACCCTTTCGGTTTATCAGACATATTATATTTTGTGTTGTTTGGCATTAATATCCCCACCTTTTGGAATCTTGGTTATTGATTCGTGTATGCTAAATATAGATGATCAGTCTAATCTAACAAAAATCATACCTCAACACATCTAATAACGTAAAAATGAATATAGGCGCTAGGGATAAATGCACGGCGAGGCAAAGTTTTGCCCGACAAAAAAAATGCAACATACTGCACTACTAGCCCGATTCCAAAGATATTTTTTGAGGTGTTCCGGTTGGAATATGACATGGCCTATTTTTGACAAAGTTGTATATATATTTGAATTAGCTTGCCAATGCCACTAGCTTGATGAACTTGTCATAAAACCCCCCTCAATTCGATTAAATTAGGAAAGAGTTTTCTTATCTCGCAAGCGAACGAGAAAAGATAGAGGTAGTAATAAATCGACCCATAGGAAGGACTTCTGTGTGAATTATCTGGGTCATAGGTCTATAAGTTTAGCTACTTGGAATTTGAAGATTGATTAAGACTAAAATAGTAAATGATAAAGAAGGCAAATGATGGAAAATGTCTCTCGAAACTCGGTTTCACCCAACCGTTTAAGGCCAATGTTTGAATAACGATTGTCAAAATGAAATATATATAGTTTAACTCGGTTAAAATACTACCCAACTAGCAGCCCAATTAGGCAATACTTCTAGAATACGGTTGAGGTGTCGTAGTCCCCTAGGATTGGTGAGTAAACAGAGTTCTATGTAGACTACCTACATGGATAATCAATCATGATTCAATCATGGGCCCTGGGATTCCTGTTATGTGAGACTAGAAGAAGATAGTTCGACTCTCCTATGCTAAAGACCGGTGTAGGGTGTAAAACTTACACACGCGGTGAAACTTAATTTCGTCTGTCTCAACCGACGCCCCCTAGACTCTACTCCCCCTCTCAGTAAAGCTTCTCCTCCATAGGTCTACCTTCTACCAATTGGGCCTCGATTAATCTAATTATTTGGAATTAATTTCTTACCCGACCATTCTAAGGTGTATCAATTAATTCCTAAACTCAATTAAGATCTGGTCGGCAAGCCTCAAAAGGGTAGCAATCCCAAGTCTAGGGAGCCAATTATCATCTCCTAATTGCACAAACAATCAAAATAATTCTTAGCCACCGAAAGTCGAGTGATGGTAATGCAAGTCTATGAACTTAGTCTTGATTTCAATTGGAAATTACTACAAACTTAATCAAACCCTAACCCTAAGTTACCAAACCCTTATCAAAACAACAATCAACAATCAAACATCAACTCCGAAGCTCCGCTCCGGCTACGCCCTTGCTTCGGGAAACAATAAGAACTACTCACGATCCTTCAATAAAATCCCAACATATAACATCATCAAGCAATAATCACAAATGAATAAAAATAGAGAAAGAAAGAGATAAGAAATGCTTAGTGATGATTATAATCGAGAAATCTTCAATAAACCTTCAAGGTTTTCACCTCCTTAGAATATTCTTATAAGTTTCCACCAAGAACCCTAGTTCTTCTCTTGAGAAGAACCCTAAGGAAATGCTGAAAATCTTCTAAGAGAAGTTTAGAAAGTGAAGGATGAAGTACAAGTTATGAAATGGGGGTGAGGGAGGGGGTATATATAGACTTCCAACCCTCACCACAATCTGCCTCAAGGACCGTTTAGTAAGGGCATAACAGTAAATATTACAAATAAGAACGCAAGGGGTCATAAGCTATTGAGTTGAGCCCTTCATATGTGTTTGACTCGGTCTTTTCATGAAATATAAAAAATATACGTACAGAATCAGCTCTCAACTTGAACATAAAAATTGTAGATCTTTATCTCTCTATCACATGGCATCTTGAATCGCTTGAATCGGAGTCTGGACGAAGAGGATATGGCTAAAACATGGAGAAGACGCGCTCGAACGGGTGCAAATCGGCCAACTGCCAGATCGGGTGTTGGCCGGTAATGGGCCAGTACCAGAGGAGGCTGGCAGCTATTGGACGGACTACCAAACCAGCGGCCACCGGTACTAGGTTCCGGCGGTGCTGTTTTTCACCCGTTGCATGCTCGTCGGGTGTGCAACGTGTTCTCGACGCGTGTCGTTTTCTTCTGTCGCTGTTTTGGACTATTTCCTCTAGTCTTTCGACCCGACCCCTTTAAGAATTTTGTTTGAGACTCAAAGATATTCGAGTCAAGCTTTTGTGGAGTCTAATTCGGGCCTATTTAGGCCTTATTTTGCGGGCTGGAATGGGAAAGTGTATGCGTTTTTTTCCGTTCTTCATCGTTTTGAGGCATTTCCACCAATTTTCTCAACTTGACTCCTTTATGACTTTTGTTCGTGACTTGAAAAACTTCAAGTCAGTCCTAACCCTCGATATGCCGGGCGGGCTGAGGACATGGGTTCAATCAACCTTCTTGATCTCCCGGGTTTTTCTAACCTTCAAAATACAACTCAAAAACATCCGAAAGTGCATTAAATTATATCAAAAGAAAAATTAACCTAAGAATGCAATAAAAAACAAAATCGCACGTGAACATGATAAACATTCACAACTCAAACAAAAATATGAACATTAAATGTATGTGAAAAACGAATATTGTCACGTTCACCATCCCCACAAACTTGAGCTTTGATTGTCCTCGAGCAAATTTTAACAATTAAGTACAAAAATAAGAACGAGGTTGGATAGTTATTAGAAGCTCGTTAGTATGAATTTCACTTTTTATTGAGCATTTTCCAATTTCTGATTAACCAATCTCGACTTAATCATTTTCTCTCGAGGAATTTGATAGACAAGTAAAATAATATTAAGGCATAGGACCTAGGAAATTAAAATAAGTAATATTATTATTTCAATTAGTACCATAGGCCACGTACTAAGAACTCTCACTCCAACCCTAAAACGTGCATAAGTAACATGACCTTGGACGACTCGTGATCTTTCAAAATCCTTGACTTTAGGTGTTTCGACTCGGTTTTTTTAGGAAGACTCCACGCACTAACCCGGTGTAGGTAATGTGGCTCTTTTCTTCTGCGAGTCAACTGATTCTTGATTTTATCTTCCAATTTCTCCTTTTTCCACAGAGCTTAGTCCAAAAGGATGAAATTGCTATTCTAGTTTTTTTTGTACTGTTTTCAAAACAATACTCTTTTCGAGTTTCACAAGATTTACAATAATTTCAACACTCGATTGAATGTTTTGAGCTTGTTCACTTTTTTCGACGTTTCATAAAACGTACTTCCTCCATCCCGACCTAACTTTTCTACTTTGACCGGGCACGGAGGTTAAGAAAAAGTAGATTTTGTGGAATCTGACTTTTTTAAAGGTGGAGATTGAGGGTAGAGATTTTGAGGGTGGAGATTGTGAGAGAAATTTACCATATATGGGCTGGAAAGTTAAGTTGGGACAAACCGAAAAGGAAAATAGGAAAGTTAGAGCGGGATGGAGGTAGTAATTTTTTTCCCTTTTTATGCTCAACTCAATTACTAGAGTATACAAATGCTCACTAGAATCTATTACACACGATGAGATGCAGTGATGATGAACGTAAAAATTACTGTTTTTCTTGTACTTTTCACGTTCATATTTTGTGAAGAATGTAGTGTAATTGATATGTTCACGTGTGATTTTGAGCTTTATTGGATTTTCGAGTTGAATTTTCTTTTTGATATGATTTGATGCTCTTTCAGGTGTTTTTGAGTCTTATTTTGAAGGTTAGGAAGTTCGGAGGAATTTAGAAGAGTGTTCGAGTCCATTTTCACACTCCGGTCCACATCTTGAGGCCCAAACAGGCCCAAAATGGGTCGGGGTCAGGCCCCATTAAAGATCATCAAGCTACGAGGAAAGCTCGTGAAGAACTCGGGCCGAGAAGATGGATAGAAAAGCCCCAAATTGAAAAAGGAAGAAGACAAGGGCAATCGCACATGCTTCGTGTTCAAGCCCACAAGCGGAAGCTCAAACGAACCTGAATTAGACCCAACAAGATCCTAAGTTGAAATTTGTCTAGTCACGAAGAAAAGCCGTGAAGGGGTCGGGTCGAGAAAATAAGAGGAGGGGATCCAAAACGACGACGGAAGACGGAGGCGCAAAGCTGGAGCAGGACCAACAACCGCAGCCAAAACCAGACCGGCTACCAAACCGGCATGACCACCGGTACCAGTATGAAAGCCAGGATTCAGCCACCAACACAACCGCCCCGGCTGCCGGACCGGCAGCTGTCCCGGCAGTTCGCGTCCAGCTCTCCTATTTCGTGCAGTTTCTTTTTTGGCCGTAAGTTCTTCGTTCGAGCTCCAATTTGAGTGATTTAAGTGGCCACGTGTAGCCAAGACGAAGACCTATAACTTTCATGTTTAGACCATGAGCCAATTCCAAGCTGATTCTTCCCAGAATTCGTGTGAAGTTCGAGTCGAGTGCACGAAGGAGGGTTCGACCAACAACTTATAATCCCTAGTGTTCTAAATTGCTTTTGACTATTTTACCCTTACTTTTGAGGGACTTTTCAGGAAGTCTCGGTTGGGATAAACAACGATAGTCTAAGTTGTGCGTGTAGAGAAATCTACCCCTACATCGGTCTATAATGTAGGAGAAGCCACACAAGGTTATTTTAGTTTACTTAATCGGTAATTCGGGGCACGGGGTTGATTTTGTTTGCTAACTATTTAGGTATTTTTTATAGAACCCTGTTTATTCTCCGACTCTAGGGGGATATGGCACCTAAACCATATCCCGGAATTTCTATCTATTGGGACGCTATTTAGGTAGGAATTTAACCATTTCTTCCCTTTTTACCTTGACTTGATTGCGTTTGGGCATTAACCCCTCAAAATTGGGTGAAACCAAGTTTTGGGAAGAATTTTTCATCATTCATCTATTTATATCTTTTAATTCAGTTTTAGTAAAAATCAACTCTCAATTTCAATTAGCTAAACTTAAGAAAATTATAGCTCGGGTAGTCCACACGGATGTACTCCTTGTGGTTCGACTTATTACTACCTCTGTTTGATCTCCTATGCTTGTGAGAAAGAAAGACTATTAAAAAACAAACGTATTTGGACGGTTTCTCCGGACAAGTTCAAGTTGAAAGAATTTATGCACTGGTCATGAGAGTGTTACACTGGGTGTTGTAACACTGAACGAACACACTCTATTTAAAGTTGAATTGTAGGTTGTATAAAACTAGAAATAACAAACAGAGACGAGATAATTCAAACTCAGACGAAATAAAGCCTGAGCAATTTTATCATCAATCACAGCGGAGTGAGTTTTATACAATGCCTTCCAAAACCTAAATTTGATCATACAACAAACAATCAAATTTACACTCAAACTAGGTCAACATACAAAGTGATCTTGTTTTGAGAGAAGAATCACAAAAGTTCTCACAATGAAAAGTGTGAGATGTATGAAGATGTTAGTCTTCAACTTTTGGTGTGAAAATGACTTGGAGATTTCAGATCTTTACACTTCGGTTTTCTCTCCTTTTTGTCACACCTTGATCTTCTTCTTGTTGCCTAGCCTTGAAGAATGGCAATTATAACCTGCAACATAAGATCAAAAACACAACCGCCAATCTTGCAAGAGAAGACTTTCAGTTTGGATAAGTTTCACAAGCAGTTATACATTTAAAACCAAACTTATCCGAATACATATACATACCATAAACATAAAATAAACATACAAGGGAAGCAAGGTAAAAATACAGGGAACAGTAGAACATATTTCTCAGGGTGTTGCAACACAGGGTGAAACACTGAACCTAGAACACTGGAAGAAACATTTGTTCTAACAATCTCCCCCTTTTTTACTTGCTGGCCAAAACAAACACATAATCACATACTTAATAAACAAACATCAACAGAACTATAACAAGTCCTAATGTGCGACATATAAAACATAAAACCACAAAACCATAACATTCATCCTACGAGAGAGGTGAGAGGTCACAAACAGCTCCACTCTCTTTCCCCTTAATATGTACAATACAAACACACAAAAGAAAGAGTAATCAACTCCCCCTCAAACCGATGTCCATGCATCATTCAGACAAACCAACATAAAGATGTCTAGCATAAAAAACCATCACTAACATACAAGCATACCTATCAATTATCCTTGGTACCACTGGTACCAACAATGTTAGTCACATCCACAAATCCACCACCTGTTTCACCATCATCATTTTCCCCAGAACCCGCTCCATCATCTTCTTCCTCTATGTCACCACCAGCATCAGCACCAGCCTCACCAACACTTTCTCCCCCTTTTTGGCCGGCAAGTATGCTTCGTAGGTCCCTCTCAACACTTTCCCAGAAGGCTGCATCCTTTTCTGCACTCCTTCTCCAAGCTTTAGCCATCTGAATCCAATTCAAGAGTTGCATGATTGGGACAGAGACTGTTCCTGAGTGTGTTGCACCATGGTCAGCAGCATCTCCCAATAACTGTCAATCAACTATGCATGCCATTTCTCATTTCCATCCTAATCAATTATTACGAAAACATAAACCCTAACCTTACACTATCTACACACGAAAGGAGTTTGAGAAAGAGAGGCTAAATCATAGGGAGGGGATCCTCAACCCTTTTTTGGTCAGGATAGTGTGAGTTAGAATTTGAAACAGGCATCTAACGGCTTTGTCTTTGATTAACAAATAGCGAGATCGGCTCTCAAACTTCCTATCTCCGTCAAGCTTTCCAAAAATACATAGGCTTTGTAGTCACCGTGTGCCCCGTGGGGTGTACTTTTCTTCTCTTATTCCCAATTTTCTCCGAGTTCCCTCACCCTCATTTTCTTGCTTCTCTCCCTTATTAGGAAACTTTGTCAATTTCCCTTTTCCTTTTTTCACCCGTAACTTTCCCCATTTTCAACTAAACCTATAATCCCAAGAGCTACAGCAAACACACAAAATATGTCTGGAATATAAATCCAAGGAGGGAAAAATATAGCCCGTGTGTTTAAGGTGTGCTAACTAGGGGAATTCACATGAAATAAGCAAGAAAATCGAAAACTACCTTCAAAATCATAAAGGAGCCAAATTTTTTACCTTGGAGGTGGTTGTAGGATTTCGACGACTTTTACCTGAATATAATAAGTGCAAAATGATCCTCTCGGTCCAGGTGGCAATCCCTTCGAAGGACACACGCTAACTCCAAATAGTTAGAGAGTAATTTGAAAATCAAAGTGGCAAAATTTTGGAGGTTTTTAGAGAGAGAGAGAGAGACCCACTTCTAGAGAGATTCGAGGACTTAAGTTTCTACTTTTTTTATTCCACAAGTACCTAATGTTGTAGAGATGTAAGTGAGGGATCTAATATAATCTAATCTAATATGTATAAGGGCCGACTAATGCCACCTCAAAACTTTCTTTACCCACCACATTTTCTTTGTGAAGTAACAACATGTAATCTATTGGGCCAATATTTTGTGATTCAATAAAAAAACATTAGAAATTATACCTAATTATAACATATTATAATCATATAAGTTAGTATTCGTCATACACACAATTTGCATTCGAGAAATTTACGATATTGCATGCGTAATACGTGCCAACTAGTTTTGTTTCACTACTGTTATCGTGTTAACATGGTTCAACTTGAATTTGTTCTCTAGAGTGTTTGTACTAATTTATCTTTTTTTACAACCTCTAGATGGATTGTTCTTTGAATTTTTAAGATCACATGGATTGTTCTTTTTAGCAACTAGACTTATATATTTTTCTTTTCTCGATTAGAGTCCTACTTCAGTATTATTAAGGTTTAGAGTTGTCCAAATTTTATCTTAATATTTTGTTTAAGTCATAATTTCTATTTATAGGTTAATTTTAATTTTTAACCTTTAGTTGGTCATTTTTATCTCGATCCACATAAACTTATTTTTATCCTCAACTCATTAATAATTTTTTAAAGACTTAACTAATAAAGTATCTAATATTTTATTGAAGTAGGTTTCTAAAATTATAGATACTTATACATCTTCCTATGGAGTTTAAAATAAATCAAACAAACTAACACAATTTTTTAAAAAATGAAAAAACTCTATATTTCCTAAAGAATGAATGTGATTTAAAATATTTTTAAGTTAACACAACGAAATATTTTTCTAATAAGTATATCTGAAATAAATATAGGAAATAAAATTCTATTTTGGAATAAACTGAATCTCCAATGTTCATTTGATTTGCTCATAATTATAAATAGAGTTGAAGTGTCTAATTATATTAAGAAGATTTGTAAGAAATATATATTTTTTCTTACTCGACATCTCTATTAAAGTTTTTTAAAAATAATTGTACAAGTTAAATAATATATTTTCGTAATAACATTAAAACAGTTAATAGAAAATTATATTAATCACGTGCATAGCACGTGCACTTTACTAGTAGAAAGAAAACATCAACATAAGTTGCTGATAATACTTAATGAATAAATACATCAATTATTAAAAGACAGAAAATCTAGAGGAGATCACAAGAAGCCTTATAATAAGCACTGTAATTTAATAATCCTTAAAAGACACTAAAAACAAACAATCAATATAAAAAACTATCATTGAGTTCAAATATTGACTCATGTTGTATTGAATGTTGACATTTAGTCTTGATATTCACAACCCCT
Organism: Ajuga chamaepitys; assembly: GCA_958295605.1. NCBI lineage: Eukaryota > Viridiplantae > Streptophyta > Magnoliopsida > Lamiales > Lamiaceae > Ajuga > Ajuga chamaepitys. The sequence goes on along the minus strand of OY282500.1, from coordinate 7,307,240 downwards.
TTCAGACTCAATATTTGGCACGCATAGTGATTATCACACACGAACAAATGTTGTTTGAGTATTGAATCTTTTGCAGATATATAAAGGTCGTGGATCTTTACCTGTAGTACCTGTGACACTAAAGAATCCCTTCTCTACTACAATCTCCGCCAAGTCGTCAATGCCTGCATTTTGAGTACGCTGATCTGACCCAAGAATTCTTTTTCATGAGCCGCTATAGCGAGACCGCTCCCACACTTGGTTGAGGGTAGATTATGCAGTGTGTGAAAGCTTCGTTGGCTTGAGTGACTCCCGAAATTGGATAACAAGTGACGAGCCCAACAATACAGGTCAAACCTAAATATAGGATGAGAACATGCAATTTGTTGAAAGAGATAGAAATAGATCACATAGAGAGACGAGTATGATATACAAAGAGAATCTGATCGGGTTATTTGCAATAATATAAAGGAATTATGGGCTCCCTTGCATGTGTTGCTGCTCCGAAATCTACAAAATGGAATTGAGTGAATGAACTTCAAAGGTCTTGTCCAATGATGTGTGATACAAAATTTATGAGGAATCCTGATAAAAGAGTAAGATTGCAATATTTTAGATGGATTTTTCGAAGAATTAAGATTCTACCTTTTTTTCACAAATACTTAATCTTGGAGAGATGTATGTGTGGAATCTAATCCAATTTAATATGTATAAAGGCCGGCTAATGTCACCACAAAACTTTCTTTATTCACCACATTTTTATGTGAAGTAACAACATGTAATCTATTGGGCCCAGTATTTCGCGTATCAATAATAAAATAGAAATTATCCCTAATTGTAGCATATTATAAATTGTTAAGTCAGCTTGCGTCATACACACTATTTATGCATTCGAGCAATTCACAATATTGTGTGCATAATATGTGGCAACTAGTTTTGTTTCTATACTATTGTCATGTTAACATGGTTCATCTTGAATTTACTCTCTTGAATGTTTGTACTAATTTATCTTTCTTGAAAGCCTCCAATGGGTTGTTCTTTGAATATTTGAGATCACATGTATTTTTCTTTTTAGCAACTAGACTTTCACCCTTTTTATTTTCTCGATTATACTCCCGCAGTCAGTATTATTAAGGTTTGGACTTGCCCAAATTTTATCTTAATTTTTTATATCATTATTTCTATTTTATGGTCAATTTGCAGCAATTAGTAGGTCACTTCAATCTGGATCCACGTTAACTTATTTTTATCCCTAGCCTAAGATAATTAACTCATTAATAATTTTGATTTTAAATTACGAAAAGTTCTTTGTTGTGATGATAAACCATTTATAAAGATCCATAATATGTTTAAGAGTGACCGAACTTGGTTGTTATTCTTTTTTATATGTACCACAACATATTGGTTAGTTGATCACAAACTATTTGTTTCTATATTATGGAAGAGAGGTTCTTTCTAGTAATCATTTACATTTTACAAATTTCAACCTTGAGTATTATTGATTATGAACTTGTCAGTTGCACATCCAAGTAACTTTGCATCACTACAATGGATGCACGATCCCCTACAACACTGCCTAATTACACCTCTTTAGAAAAGTTACCAACAGTGTGGAATGTGGAGAGGTGGAATATCACATCAGTTCTATAAGTACTAAAGTTTGCTCATTTACATGCAAACTAATATTTTTTCCACCAACTTTGCACCTGAAAAACACTGATTTTATTGACCAGTTATTGAACGTCACACCAATTGTGTGTTGTACTAAGAATAGATAGATCTCAAGCCATAAACCATTTCCCCATCAACCCCCACATTGTTATTAGAATTAGTGAGAGTTCAATAGTAAAATCTAAAGAAAATAAAGGTAATACTACTACTTACATAAAGTAGACACCAACCTATCACTACCTGCTCTCCCTAAACTTGCACTCATGGTGATGATTATCTCTTATCAAAACCAAATTGGTCTTTCGGGGACCAGTTTCAACCACCTCATGGTACTCCCTCATCCAAATAAAAATGCACACTTGTAGTGGATGCTGAATATGACTCAATCTAGTGGAAGCCTCTAGAGTTTCTTGGCTTAAGGATCAAGCTATTACCTTGGGAACCAAGTTTTGGATTAAGTTATTTCCTAATCTAATTAGGATTTTCTTAGATTAAGTTGTTTCCTGATCTAATTTGGATGACTTACCTCTTGGGTTTAGGGGGTTATAAATAGATGCATTAGCTAGCATAACTCTTGTATAAAATACAAATCTCATCAAAAATATTCTCTCCAGTGGAAGTAGAAAATTTATCGAACCACGCAAATCTTGTGTTCTTATTTTCTTGCTTTACCATTTATATATTATCGCTGCGTTTCTATATTTCTTTGGTGCTTGTTTCACAACGATTGATAGCTAGCGCAACATTAGATGGCTGAGCCTAGCGCGAGTTTGATGATAGAGTTCGATAGAAATAGGGATTTAGGATTATGACAAAGACGTGACAAGGATTTGTTGGTACAATAACGGATGACTAAAGCTCTATCTGGGAAGAAGCCCAAGAAGATAGAGGAGCAAGAGTGGTGTGAGTTTGAGGCCAAGGTGGTGGCGGCTATTTGCTTGTGCTTGGAGGATAACTTGATGTATCAAGTCATGGATGAGGAGTCACCAACTGCAGTTTCGCTAAAACTCAAAAGTCCTTACATGTTGAAGTTGATGTCGAACAAGCTATATCTTAAGTAAAGACGGTATGGGCTTGAGATGGTTGATGGCAAGGATCTGAGTCTTTACATCAACATGTTTAATCAGATTATCAGCAATCTGATTAGGGTGGATGAGAAATTCGAGGATCATTTATCAGTTTTTACTTGAAAGCGTCAAAGCTACTTCTTTTTTATCCCACCAAAGACAACAAAAGATCTTATCATTAAACCAAAAACTTTCACAAAAGTTATACCCAAAATCTCCACCTTGTTTAAGAACAGGGTAGCCAAGATCATGATCTTTCGTTTTGCAATGTACATTCAATGGTGAAACACCCTTCGGGAGATCATTAATAACATTAACACTAAACCTCAAAGTCTAATAGCACCAGAATTTTCCTGCGCAAATGCTTGAAAGCCTACTAGAAGAAGTAAAAACACCTTTATCTTCGACAATTTTATTTTGCTAGATACTTAATTTTGAGATGGTTGAAAAATAAGTTTCTCTTGATTCTCTATTTAGAGATTAAAAAAGATCATGATATTGCCAGATAATAAGAATAAGAATAAAAATTAAATTATCTCTTAGATAGATAAGTAAAGGAACCTTACATTTAATTATTATATAATTTTCAAAAAAAAAGTTAGTAGATTAGAAACAAATTTGATGTAATATATTTTTTTGGTAGATGTCAATATATATTATTTAAATTAAATATGTTATTCAAAAGATAGAAAATCTCTATTAATAAAAAATGAACTAAATCGAACCGAATGGAACCATTATGTTGATCCGAAATGCCAAACTGAACTGTCTCAAAGGAAAAAATAATCACACTTTTGCTTTGGTTTTGGATATCAATTTGAAAACAACCGAACTTTAGTATGAATTTGGAGAATTTCAAATCTCCAATCCGCATCGTGCCATGCATACACGCACACGTCGCATGCACTTTTATTATCATCCTTCTTGAAAAAAAAAATTAAATAATTCAAATCCACTCATAGAATTCTAACATCTAGACAAAGAATTTGAAAAAATACATAATTTTTAAACCAATTCATTTAAATCATCGCGATTTTAAAATTTCTTCATTTAAATCATCGCGATATATAATTTCTTCTTAGTTTGTGATTATTCAAATTTATTTCATGTGGCTATTATGGCGAGTGATGATGACATGTTATTAGAATGCTGCCTTCATGGACCAAATTCACCCTTTTGGACTCTCATGGGCTTAAAGTATCCATCTCCCTTTAGGAAATTAGGGGGAAAACGAAAAGGAAAAATGTGACATCCACATTCCAATAAACCTCATATTTATAAAAAAATAGAGAACGTCACTACCTGATCTCTCTCTCTCTCTCTCTCTCTCTCTCTCTCTCTCTCTCTCTCTCTCTATATATATATATATATATATATATATATATATATATAATCGCGGAACTTTGATTTTGAAAAGAATACTAGCTCGAAATATAATTAAAAAAAGTCTTTTGTAAATCATCATGTTAACCCAACCATAAAAGCGGAACACGTAATCACCTCGAAATAGTTTACCATCACTTTAAGATAGAAATTGCATAATTTCGAAAAACTAGTTTTGCAGAGTTTAAAGCGGAATAGCATAAAGAAGTTGACAAAGTCAGCTTACATGTCCAATAACATAGAGTTTAATAAAGTTTTTTATCAATTCTTAGTAGCTTTCACTTCGGACGAGGGCTCACATCCATCTTCATTCCTCTTCCACATTAGTACCTGAAAGGTGAGGCTGAGTGTTCGAGAAAACACTCTGTGGGTTCGCTCGGTAACCCACTTAAATGTCATACAAAGAATTGCAATAATGGACAATTACATAAAAAATGCATATACCAACAACATATAAAGCAAATTCGAGAACATATTGGAGTCTTAAAATAAAATGAATATATATTCACATTTATACATACTATATAGATACATATAGGAACACATAGGTGGGGCATGCATTGTCCCGCTCGAGCAGCATAGCATATCAGGGAGCGACCCAAGGATGATCTTTCGATCCATAAACATGTACGGTATTACCGGTAGAGCATAATCATATACGATTTTACACGTAAGCATAATCGTGTACGGTTTTACTCATAAAGCATAATATGTACGATTTTACACGTAATTTATTTAAAAAAAATATATTTGGGAACGACCCGAGGATTTTGTACAGTGTTAGTCGCAATCCTAACATAGCTGGTACGGTATAACCCGTATATAATACATATAATATGGGTTTACCCATAACTTCACATAAATTTCACATATTCGTCACATAAACATTGGTGTAAGCAATATTCATGTAACACCATTATAACATTAATTTGCATGAAACATAAGTAGACAACAAAAATTAGTCAAATAGAGATTCCCCACCTAGAAGTGCATATGGGCTAGTTGGTGGTATAGTCCTCCTCTAGACCAAAGTCCGTTTCTACTTCAACTTCCTTTAGTCCTACAATATAGAATATTTGTCTTCGCATTGGCGGATACTAGGCTTAAACATAAATTGAAGATTTGGGGTAAATTTCATAATTTTATAAAAGTTGAGGGATCATTTTGTAATTTTATAAAATATTCTAGATTCATATTTTTCTGTAAAACCGTAGATTTTTTAATTTGGGTTATTTTTCAACTGATTCGAGTCGAATCAGGTTGAAAATGAGTATTTTATGACACTTTGAAGGTCTAGTGACATTGTTGTAATTTCTGGAAAAAGAGTCACAATTTTGTAAAAAGGGTAGTGGCATTTTTCGTAAATACTTGGATTGGTTGACTTCCAAAAAGGCTGACTTTGACTAGGGACGGAATTAAAAACTCAAAAATTACATTTTAGCCCCTAAAGAATATCTAATTTTCAAAAGACGTTACATGAACTTCTGGAGAAACTTTAACCGAACTTTTCTGGCGACTCGGTCATCAAAATTTCAATTGGGACATGGTTAGGGAAAGCTCTTGTCCAGAGTGACCAGCCACAACAGAATCGAAGTTCGGAGCAGAAAGTTATGACTCCTTGAAGGTGGTTCGGGTACATGGGTTTCGCCTCAACTTTGGCCGGCCATAACCGGAGTTCTAGAGCTCGGATTACGATTCCGGAAACTGTTATGGAATTCTCTCGCCGACACCTATCATATAGTACCAGAAAATATGGGTTCTGACAGAGGGACAAAAATAAAAGTAGGGCAGCAGCTGATCTGGCGAGCTTAAAAAGCTACCTAGTAAGTTTTTAGCAATTTCGCCGGATTTCAATGGTTGGGGACGGAAAATTTTAGAGGGCATGAGGGAAAAATTACATGCTATTCTTTGTGGGAGAAGAAGGGAAACATTTAAGTTTTGGTGGGAGAAGACGATGGAATGAAGGCTCCCCCTACATCTCTATATATAGGCATAACAAGCACACTTCCCTAGGAAAAATCACTTATATCTACTGCTAGGTTAGTTGATCTTGTGGGCATAAAATCATGGTATGTAGCCAGTGGTTTTGGGCAATCTTGTAGGAATGAAACCATGATTTTCGGCCATTGATTTTGGACAATCTTGTAAGAATGAAACCATGGTTTTTCAGCCGTTGTTTTTTTTAAAGAGGGCATACCCTAAAAATGTGAGCTTCTCCTATACCATTGGGTAATGTCGCGTCTAAGTGTTGTCTAATTAAACTTTCATATCTCGACCCGTTCAAAATATTAATTCATACCATTACTTATGAAGATTGATAATTTATGTAAGTGTAAGAAAAATAACTAAAACAAGTAAAATGCACACAAAAATATAATGCAACTCATATAGTTTCACATAAATCAAGTAAAAGATGCAACTAGAAAATCTGGGTAGTGACACTAGTGTTGTTCTAGAAACCCGAGGAGGAAGAGTTTACCTTCAGTGGGTCGAAAGTGGGGTCTACAACCCGAGTTATATAATCAATGAAGGCAACCAAATTGCTAAAAAAGGGCGTGCATGCTTTTTTGGTGAACGTAATAGAAACCAAGAAAGAGATGCCAACAGTTTATGATGTGCCAATAGTAAGGGAACACAATGATGTTTTCCTAGAAAACTTTCCCGGTTTACTGCCAAACCGACAAGTCGAGTTCACAATAGACCTGCTTCTAGGAGCAGCACCCTGTATCGAAGGCACCCTACAGAATGTCACCAAAGGAACAACAGGAACTAAAGGTTCAACTGCAAGAGTTACTGGATAGAGAATTTGTCCAACCCAATGTGTCACCTTGGGGAGCTCTAGTATTGTTTGTCAAGAAGAAGGATGGGACATTCGGAATGTGCATTGACTACAGAGAATTGAACAAACTCACGATTAAGAACAAATATCCGCTTCCCTGGAATTGAGGATCTTTTCGATCAATTAAAGAAAGCCAGCGTATTCTCTAAGATTGACCATAGGTTGGTGATAGGGATGACCCGGTTACTTCGGGCCGGGTTAATCCTGAGCCCATTCACCAGTTCAGCGAACACGCCAGCAAGCGCGAAGGCCCAGGCCCAACAGGCCCAGCAACACGCATTCGGTCCAGCGAATCAAATCTGTTCCGTGAATCAAGGCCCATGATCTTTTCCCAACCGCCATGCAGATTTGGTGGGCAAGATTATAGGGATTTAGTTAGGGTTTGGGTTTAGTAGTATAAATAGAGGAAAAGAACTCTGAATTAGGGTTCGCACTTTGCTTTCTGTAATACGCACTGTAAACTCAACATTCGAGTAAAAGAAACACCTCGGCGATTGCCGTTTTCTCCCCGTGGACGTAGATCTCCGGATCGAACCACGTAAATTCTGTGTTTTTACATTCTGTTCTTGTTGATTACTGTTCGATTGTGTGATTACCGGATTGCGCATAATCAAATTGGCGCCGTCTGTGGGAACGACAAGGTAGTATTTTGTAATATCATTGCCTTCCGAAATCATGGTGACAACTCGTCAGAATCAATCTCGCCAAGGAGATCAACCTAACCAAGATCCACCCGTGGATCAAGTTTTGCCGCCGAGGCAATTGCCGGCGGGGAGTACGTCCAATCATCAGGGTAATCAAAACCCTCCACCCCCTCAAGATCAGCAAGACCCTAATATTGCTGCTGCTCAACCACCGGTGAACGTTCAAATCACCCCAGAACTGCTTCAAGATTTCTTACAAGAGCATGCACATGTCCTTCAAGATTGGGCAGTTAATCGCCTACGCCCAGCGGAGCCTGCCGCAGGACCTGTTAGCCACAATGATAATCCTGTGGTGCCTCCACCCCGCCTGCGCGGCCAACGGGAACCGGGGTACCGCGGGCGTCAGGAACGACGACGGGAACGACCTAGTTCTTCCGAGGACCTTGGGAGTTCAAATGGATCACGACCTCGCAATGAGGAACCAACTGATGTGGATCGCCGCCGTCCACTTAATGCGGCTAAAAGAGTGCGCTACGCTGATTCTCATGCTCAGGATCTCCAAGAGTATGAGCGAGTTCAACGCAACGTTGAACTGGATAGAATCCTGGGCCTTGATGCCAATGGAGAGATCATCACGCCGTTCTCCTCAGAAATCATGGCCATCACCCTTCCCGAAGGGTTCAAACGGCCAGCTATACCACCTTACAACGGCGCTGGAGATCCGGCCAATTTTCTTGGCGCTTTTAGGCACAGCATGCTTAGTCATGATAACATCACATCCCTTCAGTACTGCAGGATTTTCCCGGAGTACTTACAGGATGAAGCTCGGGTCTGGTTTGATTCTCTCCCGCGAGACAGCATATCCTCTTTCAGAGAACTCGCCGAGCACTTTTGGGCACGGTTCGAAGCCCGGGCGAAGCCCATGGCCACTCTGGCCGATGTCATGAATATGGAGCAATGGGACGGTGAAACCGTTACTCAATTTCTGGACCGTTTCACAGCGGTAAGCCTCAAGGTGGGAAATTGCCCCGACGATGTGGCCATCAACGCCTTTATGAATGGACTCCGCCCTGGAGCACTCCACACCGAGTTAGCTCGGAACACCCCGGTCACAACTCGAGCACTGTTCAAAACAGTGTGCAAATTTGCTAAGGCCGAGGAGCAGACTCGGCAGAAGCGTGAGAAGCACGCAATCAAGCGACAGGCCGACAAAGCACAAACTGGGCCTAATACGCGAACTAGCGCATTTTCACGCTTGACACCGGGGCGTTCAGAATCCCGAAGTGAAATTCCGCAATTGACTCCACTGACGAAGTCACGGGCTGAAATTCTTTCACTCCACAAAAACGATTTCCGACCTTGTCCGCGGATGACAGTGCCTCCGGAAAAGAGGAACCGTGGAAAGTGATGCGCGTACCACCGAGATCACGGCCATGAGACAGAGGAGTGCCGAGAACTCGGCAAGGAGATTGAGGAATGCCTCAAGAAAGGGTTTTTGCGGCAATACGTTGCGCGAACCGGAGACCAACCTCGGGCAAACCACAATGGGGGCTCGTCTCATAACCGCGGAGGTTACCATGATCGAGATACTCAACAAAATCGGCCACATTGGCAGAATAACCGGCAGGGGCCCAATAACTACGCACGACAAGATTCTGGCAATCGCCAGCCGCCACGTCTCCCACTTCCACCTCCTCCTCCGGGAGGACCCGGGGACAACGCACCACCTCACGTGATAAACGTGATATATGGAGCCCTACCCACCGGGGCTTCACGACATGCCTTAAAGGCAGAGGCTCGACGTCCTCCTCCCGAGGAGCCACGTCACAAACGCCTCCATCAGTCCGAGACTGTCAGCTTCACGGATAGGGATCCGGTTCCAGAGATAACACCCCACACTGACGCTATTGTCATCGACATGACTGTAGCTAATATAACAGTACGGCGGGTCTTCGTGGACAATGGTGCTGCAGTAAGCATTATATTTGCGGACTGTTTCGAGAGGATGGGGATCTCCCGAGACCAACTTCGACCGGCCCCCGGGCCACTACAGACTTTCACTCAGGGTGAAGTCCGGCCGGAAGGTATCATCACTCTCCCAGCGTCTTTGGGGACTTATCCGAAGATAAAAACTATCTTCGTGGACTTTTATGTGGTGAATTCTCCATCACCATATAACATGATATTGGGCCGAGACTGGCTCACCCCGGCAAAGGCCATATGCTCCACGTATCACCTCGCGCTCAAGTTTCCTACTTCGCATGGTGAGGTGGCTATCCGCGGAAGTCAAAGGGTCTCAAAGGAGTGTATGTACGTAGCACTCAAAAAGACTGCTAAGGTCCCTCCCAAACAGCAGCTTCAGGTAACATCACAGGTTCTAGAACCTCGGGACCGTACCCCATTGGGGGATGCCACTGCTCAAATCCCGCTAGATCCGTCTAAGCCGGAGCAGACAGTAACAGTAGGGGCCGTGGACGTGCCATGGCTACATCAGGCCATTATTCAGACCCTGCGAGAATATTCCGATGTTTTTGCATGGTCTCCTCTGGACATGCCCGGGGTCTCTCCCGAGGTGATTACCCACAAGCTGAACATCGATCCTAGTGTCAAGCCAATCCAACAGAAGCAGAGGAAATTCGCCCCGGAGCGAAATGAAGCCATTCGAGTTGAGGTGAAACAACTCCTAGATGCGGACATCTTGTTCGAGGTATTCTACCCCTCCTGGTTGTCCAATCCAGTAATGGTAACAAAAAGCAGTGGGGCATGGCGGATGTGTGTTGATTTTTCCGATCTCAATAAGCACTGTCCGAAGGACTGCTATCCTTTGCCCTCCATCGATCAAAAGGCCGAAGCCATTACGGGGTACGTGGCACTTTGTTTCTTAGATCTGTACAAAGGCTATCATCAGATCTTTATGGATCCACAGGATGCTATCAAAACGGCATTTATCACTGCCTTTGGGTGCTACGCTTTCAAGAAACTGCCCTTCGGGCTCAAGAATGCTGGAGCCACCTATCAGCGTCTAATGGACTTTGTCTTCCACGACCAGATAGGTCGCAATGTTGAGGTTTACGTCGATGACTTGGTCATCAAAAGCTCCTCCCATCCTTCATGTGTGCAGGATATCGCCGAAACATTGCGCACCCTGCGGTGCTATAACTTGCGACTCAATCCGGCAAAATGCACCTTCGGTGTTGGCTCCGGGAAGTTCCTCGGATACATGGTTTCACAAAACGGCTTGCAAGCCAATCCAGCTAAACTCCGTGATGTATTAGATTTGCAGCCCCCAAAAACATTCAGGGAAGTTCAACGCCTTACAGGTGGCCTAGCGGCCTTAAACAGATTCTTATCGAAGGCAGCGGAGCGCCAGCTCCCATTTTTCAAGATCCTGAGGCAAACGAAGTTCTTTGAGTGGACTCCAGAGTGTACCGAGGCTTTTGAAGCCTTGAAACGTCACATACAGCAGCTGCCTACTTTGTCAGTTCCTCTCCCAGGAGAGCCGCTGTACTTATATCTGGCATCCGCCGAAGAAGCTGTCAGCGCCGCTCTTGTGCGCGAAGTGGAGGGGGTTCAACATCCCGTATATTTTGCAAGCCGGGTGCTCCATGGGGCCGAGACGCGATATTCAGAACTTGAAAAAACCGCTTTGGCCCTTGTTATGGCAGCTCGGCGTCTTCGGCCATACTTCCAGGGACGTGAAATACGAGTCCTGACCAATCACCCTATACGCCAGATCCTTGTGAAACCCGAGGTGTCCGGGCGCCTCGCCAAGTGGGCAATTGAGTTAGGTGAGTATGATATCCAGTTCCTCCCCCGCCGAGCAATTAAAGGTCAAGCACTTGCCGACTTCCTGGCCGAAACCCCGGCAGACAATCATGAGTCCCCCGCAGACAATGATACACCGCACCGCATCACACTCGCTCCTTCACCACGGATGTGGCAACTATTTGTGGATGGAGCATCCACGGTCCGAGGAAGTGGTGCCGGGCTGCTTCTCATCGATCCCGAGGAGGTCGAGGTTAAATATGTCATCCGATTCAAATTTAAGGTGACTAACAATGTAGCGGAATACGAGGCAGTCCTCGCCGGGCTCCGGCTCGCACAATCTTTAGGTGTTCGTCACTTAGAGCTCTTCACGGACTCCGAGATCGTGTCTAAGCAAATCCAGGGGACTTATGTCGCCAAAGAAGAAACAATGGTCAGGTATCGCGCTCTAGCACTCAAATTCATATCAACTTTTGATACAGTTATTATCCGGAAAATCCCGCGTGCTCAAAATTCCAGGGCAGACACACTCAGCAAGTTGGCCTCCGCGGTCCAAACTAATATATCTCCGGATATCAAGGTTGAAGACCTCTCCCATCCAGCAATTCATGAGGCTACAGTTTCGGTACTGACCGACAGTGATCCGAACTGGATGACTCCGATCATTCAGTATCTCCAAGATGGGATTCTGCCCACTGACAAGCTACGAGCTCGGCAAGTTGTGCTCAAAGCCCCCAAATACTCCCTTCATAATGGAGTTCTATATCGACGATCGTACCTACAACCGAATCTTCGGTGCCTCGCCCCTGCCGAGGCCATTCAAGTTCTGCGGGAGGTTCATGATGGGGCCTGTGCAAGCCATATCGGTTCCCGGACTTTAGCAAAAAAAGTTCTTCGTTGGGGATACTATTGGCCTACCCTGTTCAACGATGCTCACGACTTAGTGACTAGATGCAGCAAGTGTCAGCTACACTCCAGGGTGAAGCATTTGCCACAGACCGAGCTCACCGGAATCCAAGGTGCATGGCCGTTCATCCAATGGGGCATTGATATTGTTGGGCCTTTCCCTGTCGCTCCGGGAGGGATGAAATTCCTGGTCGTCGCAGTAGACTACTTCACTAAGTGGGTCGAGGCCGAACCACTTACGGCTATCACCGGACAGAACATTTTAAAGTTTGTGTGGCGCAATATTGTTTGTCGCTTCGGCATCCCGAGCACTATCATCTCGGACAACGGTAAACAGTTTGCCAATGATCCATTCCGCTCATGGTGTGAAGAACTCCACATCAAACAGATTTTCACTTCGGTGGCTCACCCTCAAGCAAACGGGCAGGTTGAGGTCACCAACCGGACCCTTCTCACGGGAATAAAAAAGCGCCTGGATAATGCCAAAGGTCTCTGGGCTGAGAACCTTCCACAAGTCTTATGGGCTATTCGTACAACGCCGCACACCTCCACCGGGGAGACTCCTTACAGCCTTACTTACGGCTCCGAAGCCGTTATCCCCGCTGAGATCAGTGTGCCGAGTCCACGCCTCCTCACATTAGTTCCGGATGATAATGACGAGGCTCTTCGCGCAAATCTGGATGAGCTCGAGAATCGCCGAGAACAATCGTTCATTCAGCAGGCTAAGTACAAACAGAGAGCTGCTCAGTATTACAACCTCCGGGTTCGAGGTACACAGTTCAATGTCGGGGACTTAGTCCTTCGGCTCAACTTGGCCAGCAAAGCTGCCCCTGAGGGCAAACTACATGCTTCTTGGGAAGGCCCTTACCGAGTCGTTGCTGTACATGACTCTGGATCCTATCAGCTTGAACATATTAACGGGACCCCGATCCCCCGAAGTTGGCACGTCACAAATTTGAGGCGATTCTATCTGTGAAGGCCACATCGCAAGTACTATCTTTCCTTTAATTCCCTTTATAGTTGTTATTTCACTTTGTACTTTTGAGTTAGCTCCGGCATTTATCATTGAATAAAATTTCTTGCTTGCGTAACTTACTGTGTTAATTCTTTACGTTACGGGGACGCCCTAACACTATCGTACTATCATTATTAGTCTCCGGACAATCAAACCTCTCTCTCTCGGTCCGTCCGTAGAGGTTTGCAATTTAGTCCCCGGACTCAAATCACTTTCTCGTCTGTTTAACCGGAGAAACGCTTACTCCCGCCTGATCCGTCCGGGGAGGAATTTCACTCCCGCCTGATCCGTCCGGGGAGTTTTAACTCCCGCCTGATCCGTCCGGGGAGATAGGATTTATCCAAACCGTGTTCCCGAACACCTACTTAAAACAGTTAACAAATTTTCTCTCACGTTCCCAAACACCCGATTAAAATGATTTGTAACAAGTTGTCTTCGTTACTCCAATTTGTACACGTTACAACAGTTTTATTATCAACTTCTGAATATTCAAATCAAATGGTTTTTTACATAAGACTCCAAAAGAAAAAAAAAAAAACAACAACAAGGCAACAAACCAAAGCTACTGTCTATGGCCCCCGAGCCAATATTGCGCGCTCCGGCGCTGGGACCCGCTCCTCGGTCTGTGTTGGGTCCTCCGGGACCTTGAAGGTCCTTGACCTCGGGCTCCGGCTCTGTTACCCTCTCGGGCTCTGGCTCGGTCATCCCTTTGAGGTTCCCTTCGCCGAGGACTTTCTCTAGGCGCTGGCCTAGGAGCTTCATCTCTGGTCCGCTCTCGGCTGGTTTGTTGTGACGCGGACCTCGGGGTTTGAGCCCATTGCTCAGGGTCCCATTCCTCCGGGACCATCACCTCAATCTCTTGAGCAAGCTCATCGACTACCTCTTCGGCAATCGTCACGGGCTCCTCTTCAGTTATAGTCACCGGAGCTGGCTCTCGGATGACTATGCCTTTGCTCTGCTCAGAGGGCTTCTTTTTGCCTTTGGTCTTCTTTTCCTTCCGAGGAGCTTTCTGTGTACTTCGGTCCTGGCTTGTGCTCGCAATGAACTCTTCGGCAGAAGGCCTCCGCCTGATTCGGCCCTTCAGCCCTTCATACATACTGAGCAGCAGTTCCAGGACTTCTCTTTTCCTCACAAGCTCCGCGGACTCGACCGAGCTCCTCGACATCAACGCCGCGATGTCACTCTGGATTTCAACAGTCCGCTCTTCTACTTCTTCAAAAGTTAGAAGACCGAACTCGGACAGAATCCGCTCATATTCCTTATGGTGAACGCGGACGCGGCTCATCTCGGCAGCTGTGGTTCGATACTTCATCTCGAAGTCTTTGGCTCTTTCATTGGCCTCGACCACCTTCTCCTCTGCCGAGGCTATCTGCTTCTTCAGCTTAGGCACTACGTGCATTTCCAGACGGTTCTTCTCTCCGCGGAACCACTCAAGTGATTTCATTAACTTCTTTATTGTCTCGTGCAGCTCCGCGGTGTTCTAGACAGACAACGACGACAACAAGTTCAATTACTCTCAAGTATGTAAGAAGTTACATACAGTTCGGCAACAAACAAAAATTGATCATACAAGTAAACAGAAAGCAAGAGTCCAGGAAACGAGATTGTATTTCAAGTTGCAAGAGTACAATTGTTCAATTACATCATCCCTAACATTTCTACAAATTTACAAGTTTAAATTTGCGGGGATCTACTGACCTCCCGCTCAATTGCCTCAGTCTCTCCGGGCAACTCTTCTTGCTGGCCCTCAGACACTTCAGCATTTCCCCCTTCGGCTGCTACAACGGCCTCGGTATCAGCAGGGACTTCGACTTCCATCGGTGGGAGGGGCTCGGTGTTTTGGGGGGCTGGGACCAGTTCACCCCTGCAGAAGGCCAGGAATTCAGCGTCCTGGTCTACTTCGCAGCTCGCAACTTCTGCGGCAGTTAGGAGCTGTCTCTTCTCCCCGAGTGCATTCACCAGCGGCCACTCCGGCAGCTCCGTTAGAGAGGCGTAGTAGGCCTTTTCCACCTCGGCCGCTGCCTCAGGGTCATACCCGAATTCTGGACGAGTAATGTCCACATCCGGGTACGCCTCCTTCACCTCCTCCAGCACCATGGCTCGGGTGGCTTTATCCCCTATTGCCACGAACTTCGTCTGAAAGTCGAGGAAGGTCGTGGTCTTGAACAGCTTATCAGCGAAGGCCCTCAGCAAAGCCCCCTGCCCTCCAACCACGGCTGCTTCCCTCGCCTCCATCTCCGCTCGCAGCTGCATCAGCTCACCTCGGAGGCCATGATTTTCCGTCTCCACACCGCGCAGACGCGCGATTTCGGACTCCACCAAGGCAGCCCTCTTGCGTGCCTGGGTCAAGTCATACGCCAGTTTATCATTTCGCGCGCGAAGATCCCGCGCCGTCGCGGCTAGCCCTTCCTTGGCTTCTACTTCGCTCTTCAGGCCGACCTCTATAATCCCTTTGGCCAGCCGAAGAATCTTCTCGGCATCCGTGCTGTCAAACCCCAGCATACTGGGGATCGCCTGCTCTCCCTGGATAAGTTAAACACAACGCGGCACATGGATTAGACCTCGGTTATACACCTCGCGTAAGTTCACGTAATGAGCAACGTTTTTTAGTGTTACCTGCGAGCTCTCCCCCGTCCGGGGCCTCTTGGATGGGGCCTGTGGCGTCCCAGTAGGCTCCGGCCTCTTCTTTGACAACGCCGGAGACCCCGCCGGCGTCACTCTTTCCTCCGACCCCGTCGACGGGCGCGCACCGGTTGATATCTTCCCCCGGGAAGATACTTCCGCGGCTTTCCCCTTCTTCTTGGCCTCTTCAGTCTTGGCGGGGCTCCCCGATGCCGGTTGCTTTCCGAAGTGTCCCACTGCATATATATCAATGGTTAATTCTGCGCAAAACAGTAAACTTAAATAACAGGACACAAGAACTCCTACCCTCTTCGGCATCTCCATTTCCCGAATAATATGGGCTAAGCCCAGCCTTCTCCAGTTCCTCCTCGGAACAAAGGGTTTGGAAAGTCCCCACTTGCAGGAATATGTGCCTCGTTTCGGGCCCCGGATTCTCCACAGGAGCGGTATCCTGCACCTCGTCACTCCTCCACTTCGGGAGGGCTATTTTATTCCTAACAAATACGAACTTCTCCTTCCACCCCTCTACTTTGCTCGGGTTTTGAACCTTGAACCCTCCGCGGGCTCGAGGACTAAAGGAATACCACCCCTTAGACTTCCCGAAGTTCTTAAGCTGGTAGAAAAACCTAAAAAGCTCTACCGTTGGCTCTATTCCGGCCTGTTTACTAACTACAGTGAATCCTACCAACTGCCTCACCGCGTTCGGCGCTAACTGGCAGAGGGCAATGCCGTAGTATCTTAACAACTCTACGACTATGCCCCACAGCGGCAATCTCAATCCTACTCTAAGGGGGTCAATATATACGGTCATAAACCCCTGCGGTGGGCAACAGGCCCTATCCTCGGGGGTAGGAATTATGTAATCAAGGTCGAAAGGAAGATAAAATGATGGGAGTTCCCTCTCAAGTTGCCCCCGCGACATCCGTAACCCTATGGAGGATACCTCAAGATCCACCGCCGGGCATTCATAAAACGATACCATCATGGTATTACACTCTAAACCATCGACTCTGTTTATGGTTCTAATCACATCCTTCTCCGGAATGATATATGATAGGGGGGGGATATCTAACGGTTTATCCGAATCTCCTACTACTTTGATCGAGGCCGAAGATGGGGCAGAAGATGAAGAAGATGAAGAGGATGACATACTTACTTGATTTGAATTCGAAAGGATGGATTTGAGAAATTTTTTATCTCTGATGAATCACAAACGCAAAGTTCCTCTTTTTCCCGCTTTCTATAACAGATGAATCACAATGGAGAAGATGAAAAGTTACTGTGCAGTTATTCCTAATATAAATGCAAAAAACCGACGGCTCTGATGCAGCCTATTCAAATTCAGTGATGGAGATTCATGCGTGCTCTTCACGCGCTTTACAGTTACCGAGGCGCGTGGGGAACATCTGTCTTGGAACTCGCAGAGCGTGTCACTTCACGTCTCTCTCTCTCATTATGGCGCCGCCAATCACATCAGCCTCACCCTTCTTCAGGAAGATTCAAGATACACTCCGGTGTACTTTCCACCTCGGCCATACTACCACACTCCGGTGCCCCCACCATTTCGGCCAAACTACTCACTCCGGTGTACCTTCCACCTCGGCCAGGCTGTAATATACTTACAACGCGTTTTTCGCTTCTGGGAAATTCGATATCTCATTATAGGTCCCAAACACCTCGGCCCAACTCGGCACTGCGTCCATTGACTGCTCCGCAAGGTCCCAGGGACGCGGACACACTCCGTCACGCATAAACACTTCGGCCTGCCAGTGACCCAGGTCTTCTTGCTTACAGTTCCACCCCGGTGACAACCGAAGCTCCTACCTCGCTTCGGCTGGGGGGGGGCATCTGATAGGGATGACCCGGTTACTTCGGGCCGGGTTAATCCTGAGCCCATTCACCAGTTCAGCGAACACGCCAGCAAGCGCGAAGGCCCAGGCCCAACAGGCCCAGCAACACGCATTCGGTCCAGCGAATCAAATCTGTTCCGTGAATCAAGGCCCATGATCTTTTCCCAACCGCCATGCAGATTTGGTGGGCAAGATTATAGGGATTTAGTTAGGGTTTGGGTTTAGTAGTATAAATAGAGGAAAAGAACTCTGAATTAGGGTTCGCACTTTGCTTTCTGTAATACGCACTGTAAACTCAACATTCGAGTAAAAGAAACACCTCGGCGATTGCCGTTTTCTCCCCGTGGACGTAGATCTCCGGATCGAACCACGTAAATTCTGTGTTTTTACATTCTGTTCTTGTTGATTACTGTTCGATTGTGTGATTACCGGATTGCGCATTATCAGTTGGGTTGTCATCAAGTGAGGATCAAGGAAGGATATATACCTAAGACAGAGTTCAGAACATGCTATGGAATTCACAAGTTCGTGGTTATGCCTTTTGGACTCAACAATGCACCGACAATATTCATGGATCTCATGAATCATGTTTTCCATCCTTACATAGACAAGTTTGTGATTGTCTTCATCGATCATATTTTGGTCTTCTCACGAGATAAGACTCAACACGAGGAACATTTGAGGATCACCTTAGAAACCCTTTGCAAGGAGAGACTTTATGCCAATTCAAGAAGTGTGAATTTCAGTTGGACAAGGTAGTGTTTCTTGGACATATAATCTCAGCCAGAGGAATCGAAGTGGACCCAGCTAAAGTGGAGGTAGTCAATAACTGGAAGACGCTGACCAATTGGTTTAGTAGGATACTATCGAAGATTCATTAAATGTTCTGCTAAGATTGCAATACCCCTGATGCGTTTAACCTAGAGAGGTGTTAGTTACCAATGGACAACTAAGTGCGAAAGCAGTTTCCAGGAGTTGAAGAAGAGATTGATTACTGCACCAGTTCTGATATACCCGGTGGAAGTGAGGGATTCATTATCTATAGTTATGCGTCTAAACTTTAGTTGCGCCCTGATGCAAAATAGAAATGTAGTAGCCTACGCCTCCAAGCAATTGAAGAAATATAAGGAAAACTATCCAACCCATGACTTAGAACTTGTTGATGTTGTTCATGCTTTTAAGATATGGCGACACTGTCTCTATGGAGGGAGGTGCGAGATATACACAGACCACAAGAGCCTTAAGTATCTATTTGAACAAAAAGAGTTGAATATGAGGCATAGGAGATGGTTGGAATTAGTCAAAAACTACGACTGTACCATCTCTATCACCCAGGGAAAACGAATGTGTTTGCTAACGCTTTGAGCCATAAAGGAGGAGAAAGTGTAGCTTGTATATTGACTAGTCAAGAGTGATTGATTGAAGAGTTCAATAAAATGAAGTTGGAAATTGTAGTGCCACCAGCTAGTACTAAAGTTGTCATAGCAAGCTTTGTTGCAAAGCCCACACTTTGAGAGAAGATAGTTGAAGCTCAACGTAGAGATAAATTTCTAGAGAAGCTAAGGAGAAGGGCCACATATGGTACTATCAAGGGATTTTCCATAGCTGTCGATGGTGCTCTAGTATTTTGCAGTAGAATATGTGTGCCAATGGATGAGGATATCCGCAGAGAGATTCCAGAAGAAGCACATAGTACTCCGTACTCTGCTCGCCCCGGAATCAATAAGATGTATCAAGATTTAAAGAAAGTCTTCTGGTGGAGAAGTATGAAGAGAAGTATAGTCTTGTTCGTCCAAGGATGCTTAAGTTGCCAACGAACTAAGGCAGAATACCAATGATCAATTGGTCTCTTACAACTGCTTGAGATACCAGAATGGAAGTGGGAACACATCACAATGGATTTTTTCGTTGAATTACTGAGATCAAAACGTGGAAACGATGCAATTTGGGTTATTGTGGACAGTTTGACCAAGTCAGCCCACTTTTTGCCAATCAAGATGAAATTTAGCTTCGATAAACTAGCACAGATATATCTAGAAGAAGTATTAAAACTCCATGGGGTCCGTGTATCTATCGTCTCATATCGAGATCCAAGATTCACTTCTCAATTTTGGCGAAGCCTGCAGAAAGCCATGAGAACTAATCTTAACTTTAGCACTGCTTTTCACCCACAATCAGATGGAGAGACTGGGAGGACAATTCAAACACTGGAGGATATGCTAAGAACATGTGTTTTGGATTTTGGAGAAAAGTGGGAGGAATATCTACTCTTAGTCGAATTCTCCTATAATAATAGTTTTCAAGCCACCATAGGAATGACACCCTATGAAGCACTCTACAGGAGAAAGTGCAGATCGCCTTTGTATTGGGATAAGGTTGGAGAAAGAAAGATTATAGGCCTGGAGATAACTGAAAGGACAATTAAAGCCATTGAGAAGATCGAAGTAAGGATAAAGATGGCTAAGGATAGACAGAAATTCTATGCAGACAAAAGACGGAAGAAGTTGAAATTTGCAGTTGGGGAAAAAGTTTTTTCTCAAGGTAGCACCCACAAGAGGAGTTGTAAGTTTTGGCAAGAAAGGAAAGCTACGACTGAGATTTATTGGGCCATATGAGATCTTGAAACGTGTGGGAGAGATGGTGTCTCTCATCGCACTGCCACCCAATCTCTCCAGAGTACATAATGTTTTCCATGTTTCCATACTGAGGAAGTATGTCTTTGATCCGAAACACTTGATTTGCCATGAAGGGGTAGAAATCAAGAATGATTTGTGCTATGAGGAAAGGTCGATTGCTATACTCGATCGAAAGATCAATATGTTGCGAAATCAGAAGATTCCCCTAGTCAAGGTTCAATGGAGCCGCCATGGCAAAGAAGAGGCCCCTTGGGAGCTCGCGAGCGAGATTTTGGTCAAATGTCCGGACTTACCAAGATTAGGTAACTTCTAAATTTCGAGGACGAAAATTTTTTAAGAGGGGGAGGGTGTAACGACCCGGATTTTCTAGTTGCATCATTTTATTTGATTTATGTGAAACTATATGAGTTGCATTATTTGTTTGTGTGCATTTTATTTGGTGTAATTATTTTTCTTACGCTTGCATAAATTATCAATCTTCAAAGTAATGGTATGAATTGATATTTTGAACGGGCCGGGATGCGGAAGTTTAATTAGATAACACTTAGGCGTAATATTACCCAATGATATAGGAGAAGCTCACATTTCTAATGTAAGCCCTCTTCATAGGATTACTAACCCCTCTTTTAGAAAAACAACAGTCGAAAAACCATGGTTTCATTCCCACAAGATTGCTCAAAACCAACTGCCAAAAATCATGGTTTCATTCCCACAAGATTGTCCAAAACCAATGCTAAATACCATGGTTTTATGCCCACAAGATCAACTAAATTAACAGCCGATACCACAGTTTTATTCCAACGATTTTTCCTAGGGAAGTGTACTTGTTATGCCTATATATAGGGATGTGGGGGAAGCTGTCATTCCATCAACTTTTCCCACCAAAACTTAGCTTGAAAGTTTTTCCTTCTTCTCCCACAAAGCTTAGTTGGTAAGTTCAGACCTCACAATTTATGATAGGTCTTGGCGAGAGGACACCGGACAATTATCGAAATTGCAATCCGAGCTCTAGAACTTCGGTTATGGCCAGTCAAAATTGAGGCGAAACCCATGTAACCGAACCACCATCAAGGAGTCATAACTTTTTGCTCTGAACTTCGATTCTATTGTGGCTAGTCATTCTAGAAAGCTCTTGTCAAGAGCTTTTCGTAGCTATGTCCGATTGAAATTTTGGTGATCGAGTCGCAAGAAAAGTTCGGTCAAAGTTTCTGCAGAAGTCCATGTACCATCTTTTGAAAATTAGATATTCTTTAGGGGCTAAATGCGATTTTCGCATTTTCGTTTATGCCCCTAGTCAAAGTCAACCTTTTTGGTAGTAAAAAAGTCAAAGTATTTACGAAAAATATCACTGCCCTTTTTTACAAAATTGCCACTCTTTTTCCACAAATTACAACAATGCCACAAGACCTTCAAAGTGTCATAAAATGCTCGTTTTTAACCTGATTTGACTCAAACCAGTTACAAAAGAGCCCAAATTAAAATATCTACAGTTTTAGACAAAAATATGAATCTGAAATATTTTAGGATATTACAAAATGATCCCTCAACTTTTATAAAATTATGAATTTTGCCCCAAATCTTCAATTATGTTTAAGCCTAGTATCCACCTATGCTAAGACAAATATTCTATATTGTAGGACTAAAGGAAGTTGAAGTTGAAGTAGAAGAGGACTTTAGGAGGACTATACCACCAACTAGCTTGTACGCACTTCTAGGTGGGTTGACTCTATGTCTCTATGTGGCTATTTTATGTTGTCTACTTGTTTTCATGCAAATTATTATTATAATGGTTTTACATGAATATTGCTTACGCTTATGTTGTTGAAAGATAACATCATCGGCATTATCCCAATCCTTGACAAACAAAAAAGGATAAGTAATCCAAATTTGTACTCAAGAAATTGACAATCCAAACTCAACATAAACACTTATTTAACTGCTTTGCCCGATTAAATTGGGGAAAACGCAATCAAAAAAAAAAAAAAATGAGTGCTCCGAGTTTTCTTCTCAAGAAATTGACAAAAACACTGATCCTTTGTTCTTTTTTCTACAGACGCCAAACATAATGCCTATAATTGAGACTTGAGAGTAAGTATAATTGTGTGAAGCACTGATAGTGAACAACAAATTTCCACAACAAAATCTATTAAAATCCATTCAGTTAATCAATAATAATGAAATGGAACCTTCTACTTACCCTTTAAATTTTTTTTCTCCTAATCTAAGAATAAAGTAAAAACCCTACCCTCCCCCCACGATGACTCGAACCAGGACCAAAGACCTAGGTAGTAGATGCTCTGCCACTTGAGCTATCCAACTTCGTCTCTTCTACTTACCCTTTACAAATCAGAAAGAAAACATAGTTGCGCGGAAACTAACAATAGGTGCAGGGAGAGGGTGGTGCATTGTTGCTTCTGTGAAGGAAGGCATGCAGCGGGTCAAGTCGAGGTGGTGGTGTGGCGAAGGTTTGATTAAACCAGTGCTGGAATTAACGGGAATCGTTAAGACACGGGCCGTTTGATTCCCGGTGCCAAAAAAAATGAGATTGTTAGAGGGATTTTGTCGATGAAATTGAAGCAAATTTGTCCAGGTACGTGTAAACCCTTGCTACCAATTCTTTTGATTTCTAATTTTTCCAGGGTTTGTAAACTGACCTTTTCTCTTCTGTTCAAATCTGTTTGCCAAGCCCCCAACTTCTTTACCATTTTTCTTCATATCATGAGAAGTTAGGCAACGAAAAATTAAGATATGAAAGAAATGGGCATGACTTTAGGGATTCGAAATCTGTATGGAAAATATTATAATTTCAAAGTAATAAGAACCGATAGTGTATTGAGCAACAATTTCTCACCATAAGAATTAGAAAAGAAAGAAACTGCCTCAACCACGTCTAAGATAGGTTTTTTTAATCTCAACTAGGAGAGGACACGTGAAATAATAAATTAAAACAAAAATCTGTGAAATTTTTAGAGAGACACATTTTCCCCTACTTTTTTGCAACTCTCTTTTAGTATCAAAGGTGGACGGTAGACATAATTATCGCCATCTTTAGCCCAAATATGTCTCCATATTTTAATTTTGGATATCTTTCACTGATCTTTTGCATATATATTTCATATATCTGATTTATTTAGCACATTTTTCCATATAAATGGCTGATTGACCATTTGGCCTGAATATTTTCGTTGATAAGATTGGAGCTCAATGATTGATGCATGTTAATTATGCATGTAATTAGGTCAATTTACGATACTATTTTATAGGGATTATGTGCATAAATGGTTAAGAATTGGATGAAATGTGATATAAGTGACCAATTAACGTACTCGGCTTGTTTTAAGGTGTTTTTGAGCATTTTCAGGATTAAAAGTCGTGATTTACGACTACCGGACAAGAAAATAAGTTGGAACAGAGTGAAAACCAGTCCAAAATAGTGAGAACCAGCGAAAATCGGTCCGAACCGTCTAAGAACCGGTCCAAACCGTTCTAGACCGGCCTGAACTGGTCCAGGAGCAAAACAGGGCAAGAACCGACACAACCATGTCACATAAGCAACACGGCCGTGTCAAAAGTGTTGCGCAAACGTCAAATTGGCTCTGGAGGAGTAACACGGCCGTGTCAGGTTTCAACACGGCCGTATCAAATTATGCGCAGAAACTGAATTTTTACAAGCAACACGACCGTGTCACATGATCGACACGGCAGTGTCAAAAGGGCCTCCGTTAAAAGAAATCCTATTTTAAAGAGGATTTGATTCCTAATTTAACCGGGCTTATCTAAGCTCTATAGAAAGGGGTCCAAGTTCATTTTTTCTAGAAGAGACACATAATATCCGAGTTTTGAGACGTTTGACGAAGGGGACAACGACGAAGATTCAATCAACGGAACGATTTACTCGGGTTTAGCGATTCTTCTTAGTTTTGATTCTTTATAATGTTTTGTTTAGAATATTGTATTGGATTTAACCTAGGCATGAGTAGTTAAGCTATTCGTGTCCTAGGGTTAGAAAGTAGGGATTTTTTATTGATTTCCGTTCTTATATGTGTTTATCTTTATATTTGTTTTAATAACTAAATATAGACTGGCCATCTAGGTTTAGTAATCTCGTTTAACAAATCCGCTTCGAGAGAAGGGTTTTGTTATTAGACGTACGATATAGAGCACAGTTATCTATGACTGCGTAGGCATAGGTTCATGAGCTTTATGGAGTTACTAGGATTAATTGACTCGAGACGGTAATTGTCTTAGTTAATCAACGGTTTAACTACTTCGAGAGGAGGGTTAGGTTAATAAACTTAATATTGAGCCGCTTAATAAACACTAGATCGGTTTAAAAATCAATAAGTTAATTCTAATCATCATTGAAATAAATATCCTGAAATCGATACCCTAGGATTCCTTTTATCCCTGATTGTTAATTCTTTGTGTTTACTAAGTTTGAATTCATATTTAATTGAGTATTTTAATTAGTAAAATCAATCTTTTGCAATTTAGTATCTAGTTAGGACATTCCTAGAATATTGAGGTATTGAACTACCTAAAACTATTCCTTGTGGGATCGACCTTGATTATCGCTACTACACCTACATCCGTACACTTGCGAAACACTAGGTTAGAAACCGACGTGTCAAGTTTTTGGCGCCGTTGTCGGGGAATAGGATTTAGTGCTAGTTTTTATCTTGAAAAATAGGAGGAAACTAGACTAGATTTTATTTTTTCGTTGTTATTATTTAATTTTCGTTTTTATTTAATTTTAGTGTTACGCGGTATTTGCTGTTTTTGGTGTTATCAGGCTTCGTATGCACACCAGATCAAAAGGGAAAGAAACTCTTCTTCCTTTCGATCCAGAAATTAAAGCGACAGCTCATAGACACCGAACTCGAAGGAATTTCGCGTCTGAGATGGAGAACCTACCACAGCATCCGAATCCAGATGAAGCTTTAAACAAAGTGCTAACAGCTTTGGCATGTTTGGATGATCGAGTTACTAACATACAGCAGCAGATACCTTTACAGCAGCCACAGCAGCACGGACCAATTCAGATAGAACCAGATGCGGGAGATGAAGATGATACTCCCATAAGTGACTGTTTAAAGCTTAATCCAAATCAACAGCCAGGAGGAGTACGACCCCCACCACTTAGTGCTAACAGTTTCGAGCTGAAGCCGGCACTAATCAACATAGTGCGGCAAAACCAGTATGGGGGAAGTGCGTTAGAGGATCCGAACACTCACCTGATAAAGTTCCGAAGGCTGGCAGAAACCATCAAAATAAACCATGTGCCACATGAGCAGGTTAAACTGAGACTGTTTCCCTTTTCGTTGAAAGATAGAGCCCTCCAATGGTTCAATTCACTGGAAGATATCACAAGCTGGGAAGACTTGAGTACTTCGTTTCTATTGAAGTACTTTCCACCGAGCAAGATGCTCGACTTGCAGATTAATCAGTTCAAGCAAATGGATCAAGAGCCGTTTGGAGAAGTTTGGGAGCGATTCCGGGATCTTATCCGGAGTTGCCCTCAACGTGGTTTTACGAAAAAGCAGTAGATATGTAAGTTTTATAATGGCTTACTTGCTCCGACAAGAAACCAAGTGGACGCAGATGCAGGTGGTAGTTTGATGGAGACATCAGTAAAGACAGCGTTCTCGATTTCGGATGTTATGGCTAGAACGAGTTATCAGTGGCCAAATGAGAGAAACCAGCCACGGAGGGTAGCAAATGTTATGGAAGTGGAGACAGTCAGCAATGAGCCACTTGAAAAACTCATATCACAGCTGACAGCCCTGACGAGTCAGGTAAATCTGCTAACTAGTCTGACGTTAGCACAACAGACATGGGGTCAGGAAGAAGTTGAAGAGGTTAATTTTCTAAATCAAAGGAACTTCAACAACTTCCAAAACAACCAGCCTAGGTACAATCAGTACCCACATAATAGGAATCACCAAAATTTCTCATATGGGAATTCCAAGAATACACTCAATTCACCGCCTGGGTTTGCTGTTTCAAATGGTATGATCCATGACGGTAAGAAGCCATCATAAGAAGAGATTGTCCAGTCACAGTTTGAGAAGTATGATGATAAGTTAGCTCAGTTGGAGAAAAAATTAGAAGGGAAATTTATCGAGCTAAACAAGCATATTACTGGGCAAGGGGCAGAAATCAAGAGGCTTGAGAACACGATGGTTCAGACTCAAGCAAGCATTGGTGAGTTGTCTTCCAATATGAGCCAATTGATTAAGATTGTTGGGGCCCAACACAAGCAGGGCCAATATCCGAGTGAAACGGTGGTGAATCCAAGAGAGCAATGTCAAGCCATTCAGCTGAGGAGTGGTACTGAGTACGAGGGACCCCAGTTGCCAGTTGATAAAGAGAAAGCAGTGGAAAAGGAGCAAATGGAAGAGAAGCACGATCAGTCGGGCAAAAAGAAGACAGTGA
Organism: Ajuga chamaepitys; assembly: GCA_958295605.1. Lineage (NCBI taxonomy): Eukaryota > Viridiplantae > Streptophyta > Magnoliopsida > Lamiales > Lamiaceae > Ajuga > Ajuga chamaepitys. The sequence continues at coordinate 7,280,428 of OY282500.1, read as the reverse complement.
AGCAAAGCGAAGGAAAGGAAATCAAAGCAGATATCCCACCTTATGTTCCGGCTGTCCCATTCCCACAAGCCTTAAGGAAGAAAAAGATTGATGAGCAGTTCACGAAGTTTTTGGATGTGCTAAAGAGGATCCAAATTAACATCCCCTTTGTTGAAGCACTACAGCAAATGCCGAACTACGCTAAATTTTTTAAGGAAGTGATCTCAAAGATGAAGAAGTGGGAAGAATACGAGACAGTCAACTTGACTGAAGAGTGCAGTGCTGTAATCCAAAGGAAGCTACCGCTCAAGCGAAAAGATCCAGGTAGTTTTACTATTGCATGTCAAATAGGTAATGTTACATTTGATAAAGCACTGTGTGATCTAGGGACTAGTATTAACTTGATGCCACCATCTATTTTTGAGAAATTGAATCCAGGTACCTTGAAACCCACTACAATTTCTTTACAAATGGCTGATCGGTCTATGACTTGGCTAAAGGGGATTGTAGAGGATGTTTTGTTAAAAGTTGGAAAGTTTATAATACCTGTTGATTTTGTGGTTTTAGATATGGTAGAAGACAAAGATGTCCCTTTGATTTTAGGTCGCCCGTTTCTAGCAACGGGAAAAGCATTAAAAGATGTTCAAAAGGGAGAGTTGACGTAAAGGGTAGATAAAGAGCAAGTTACTTTTTCAATCTATAAAGCTCTACAACATCATGATAGGGAGGATGTATCTCAATTAGAAACATGTAGTTTTATTCATTCTATTGAAGCTGCATTTTGTAGGAAATTAACCTCACCGAGTAATAGTGATTAGGCATGTCAACGGGGCGGGTCAGGTCGGGTTTCTGGATTTTCTGATCACGGGGCAAAAAAATTCGCCCCGTGGTCTGCCCCGCCCCGCCCCGCTCCTATCTTTTTTTTTTTTAATAAAAAAATTAGTTTTTTTTGTTAAAAAACTTGATTTTTTTTGTTGAAGTCAATAGGATTTTAATTTTAGGTTTACATTAGCTTTGTTTCAATATTTTTAATTTTTTTTAAATTTAATTATTAAAAAATAGAATTTAATTATTTAAATTTACTAGATCTAGTCATAATCTAATATATTAACTAGACATATATATAACATATTATATATAAAATTTTATATTATAAATACATATATATATATATTTTATATTTCTTTGTATATAAATACATATCTATATAATAAAACATAATATATATTTTAAAAAAATTATACATACATAGGGACGGGGCGGGATCCCTGACCCGCATATGACCCGCCCCGTGGACGGGACGGGGCAGGGCGTGCCCCATTCTTCATCGGGGCGGATCTTGTCCTGCCCCAAAGGCCTCGGATCGGAGCGGATCGGGGCTGGGCTGATCAATTTTGACATGCCTAATAGTGATCCCCTTGAAACATGCATCAATGATCGGGACAAAATCTCTTTAATTTTGGGAAAAATTAAGTTGATCCATAGAATGAAAAAACGTATTTTATAAATAAATCGGTGCTTCAGAGAGTAAAACATTTTTTCTTTTTAAGAAATGACCGGTGATTTTGGGCGGGAAAACTCCTAACTTGCTATTTTGAGATAATTTTGTTATTATATTAAGTATGATATGATTGCTAATCACATAATGTATAATATGCATAATGAAATATATATGTTATACGGTTGGGTTATCAGGTCTTATACCCGTATCACACCCTACCATATTAGTAAAATATCAAGGTCGAGTAGTACTTGATCCTATTACCTTGTGCTCGTCCAAGCAACTCGACTTCCTAATAGAATTGACATCTCTAATCTGAATGCATCAACAAGGTATAACTTCAAAATCTGTGGTTTCAAAGCATGCAAGTTCATGAACACCTCATCCGAAATGTCCGTTATATATTGAATAGCAAACTTATGAAATTTATGCATTAAATTGTACATTAATGAAAGATATGATTGAATTATAAAATACAATATATCTTTGCAATCAACCTTAAAAAATTGTGATGCTACAACTTTTCATACGTGACAGTATATCTTTGATTTAGCAAATCTGTATCTGAAAATGATTTTTAAAAATAAATAAATAATGGTAGAAGAAAAGTGTGGAGCAGCAGGAGTTCCCACAAGTGGGGAGAGAATGAGATTAATAAAAGGTAAATCCAAAAGATTCGATCTTCACAGGATCTCAAAAATGAGAACCAAACAAAAAGCATAGAAATAAATATGACTGGCACTGGATACGACGTATGGGGGCAGCCAAATATTTTTGATTTTGTTTGGTTGGACCGCTTACATGGGAGAATCACTTATTCATTTAAAAACTTGATTGGGTTTATGATTTCAAAGGAAACAAGATATATTCAACCAGATATTGTAGATATTCCATCACTCATTTGATTTGATCATTCGCTGCCTCCATTGTCAACCTTTTTCTTCACTATTTTATTTATCACTAAAACTTATGTCATGTATAAATATTTTTATGTCCCACGGGCGTATAAATTCCAGAAGTACGATTTTTTTGCAAAAAAATTAAAAAATAAAAAACACATAATTAGTGAAAATTATTACTTTTTTTTATAGAATTATTAATGAAGTACCAGTAGATGATACTTTACGCAAGTGAGTGATATTTTTCACCATCTTATTGAGTGCACCTAAAAGATTCAGTTAAAAAATATAAATATTTTGGGATCTACTGACACCAACAAAGACTCTAAATAAAAAAATTGGTGTCAGTTGATATTTTTCGTGAAATATTTTCAAAAAAAACTGATACTGTCTAAAGAAAATTTACGCGAAAGAAAACACATGAAATATCACATTTTCTGGAAAACATTATCACTGTTCGGGTAAAAATATCACTTAATCGATTTTTTACAAAAAACAAATCAATGTGGTTGGATTGAGTCAACCCGTTTTATATAAGTTGATCCATGCATATGTTATATATAAGTTTTTACCTTTGTTTATTGGCAAAATACATCTTGTGGTTCTTAAAACATGAAATTTTATTTTGAAATGTATTTAAAGTATTACTCGTTTAAGAATGTCCTTGAAGTGTTAGTTTATATTTTTAAAAAGTCATCAAAGCTTCACTTATATTTAAAGTGTTAAATGTACAAAAAATAACATATTAAATTCCTTTATTTATTTAATTGTACTTTCTTCAATTCTAAATAGTAGTTATTTTAGATTTTATAGAAGAAATTAAAAACTTCTGACAAGTATACTCCTATTAAGTTTGTTTCTCTCATCCTAAATTTCTTCTCAAAACATCTTTCCTCACCTAAATTTGGGTGCCCTCTCCCTCTCATACAATAATGAATTAATGTAATATTAGAAGAAATAACAAATTTAAGAGAATTTTAAGAAAAAAAAATTGGAATATATACAGGGTTAATATTGCAAAAAATGTAATTTTTTTAGTAAACTAACTTATTTTCCGCAATAATGTAATTTTCTTTAAAACGATTAATATTTAAAATTAGCGGAGGTATACAACTATCGTTTTTGCTATTAGTCATATTTTGGGGTGTTTGCACTAGATTTTGGTAACTTAGAAGCTGTTTCACCTTTTTATTTTCAGTTTTTGACTTTCATTTTTTTAAGTCTCAGTTTTTTCACCTTTGTAGTAAGTAGATTATGCTTTATTGCTAGGATCTAGGAGTCAAAATCTAAAAGTTGAATATACACACACATACATTCAATACACAACTTTTACATCTTTTTCATCAAATACTAAACAGTGATGCAAAATAGTCAATTATGCAAAAAATATTACTTCTGCCAAGTCATACATCACTTGAGAATCAAGTAGATTCTAGGTTTAAAATATTTTAGTTATTTCCAAACTCTATGTAGTTATTATTTTTTCAAAAAAAAATCAATTCAACCTACTTATTTATTATCGTAATCACTTAGAAACTACTATTGGACAATGAACGAGAGATCTAATTAGTTTGATGCGAATAATTATTTATGTTATTAAAAAAATGTGATAGTATACTAAGCTAATTGTGTTTATTGCATTTTAAATATAAGAAGAAATATATAATAATCGTAAAAACACAACTTATTAGAATAGAAATTGAAATAATCATGTAGCTAAAAAATAGCAAAAGAATTGGAAAATTAACTCACATCCAGCGAAACTCATTTTGAATCTCATCATCCATACAATACAACATCTTCTATTATATTTCAATCCACACATGACATGTGTATATGATAACATCGCAGATACATCATAAATAATTATGTGATATAATTAGTGTAATATATTATAGAAAATATTGTATCAAATGTGTTAGAAGATCCTAACCGTCAAATCGGTATGACCAATCTATATACTAAATAGGCTAAAATCGATTCAAGCATGTATTTTTTGTACTATTTGTGTAAAGTAATTAGCTCAAAATAATCACAAATTATGTTAACTGATGGAGGGTAGTTTCGTCATTTCCTGAAGAAGAGTAGTTAGCATTTGAAATATAGTTTCATAAAGAAACTATTTCACTGAATGGGAGAGAAGCAGAGCTTATTTCCTAAGTCGATTTACGGTATTGTTAAATACATGAGGAAGACGTAGAAACGCGCTAGTTAGTTGTTCATCTTGAGTTAGCTAGAAACGAGAGAAGAGAGATACAGAATGTGTGTGAGCTTGTGATCAAGTGTGTGAAAGATCTCCTGTAGTTTCTTGTTGTCTTGTAATATTCTTGTACGCATTTTTCCAGTGGAAGAAATACAATTTGTTGTTGGTTCTCCGTGGATGTAGAATCTGAAACTCAGATTCGAACCACGTAATCGCTTGTGTGATTTTATTTCATTTCATTCCAGTTTTTTTCTGTTAATTGATAAGGGGTGTGTGTGTGTGTGTGTGTTTGTGAGACTGCTGAGTTTGATTGTCTTAAAATTCCTAACAATTGACGTCGCCCGTGGGAACGCCATGGGATCAACACGTTTGATGTGGAGAAGTTCACAGGAAAATCTGACTTTGAATTATGGCGAATCCAAATGAAGGCACTCCTCATTCAACAAGGTCTTGCCATGGCATTTGAATGAGAAGAGAAATTGCCTTTTGCAATGAAAGTAGTAAAGAAGCAATAACTTCATGAAAAGGCTCACAGAACCATAATTCTCTGCCTTGGTGATAACGTGTTAAGGGAAGTGGTAAAAGAAACCACAGCTAAAGATGTTTAGTCGAAATAGGATAAGACATATATGGTAAAATATGTAGCAAACAGACTGTAGAATTCCATGGAGTAGAAATTGTGTAGAATCTGTAATTTTGCCAATACAATTCAATAATTTGAATATCAGTTGAAGTTTCCTGTTTTATACAGAAACTATTTTACATCAGAATGAGAAAAACGTTTTTATCTCTTTGATCCCTCCTTAGCTAACTTATTTGCTAATATGCCCTTCTATAACTAACTTATTTTCTAACCAACTCTTCCCTTTGATACCCCCCCTCAAAATGGGAGTGGATATTTAGGAGTCCCATTTTGGATTTGAAGTTCTTGAACAAGGCTGGTCCGAGTGGTTTTGTAAGAATATCTGCCAAGTTGTGTTCTGTTGGTATTTGGATAATTTTGAGGTAGTCGATTTGTATATGCTTGGTCTTTTCATGCAATACTGGGTTGTGGGCAATACTGAAAGCTGCTTTGCTGTCAGTGTACACAGTGGCTGGTTTTGTGAAGTTCACCCTCAAGTCTTGTAGAATATAGGATATCCATTGTAATTCTGAAGCAGTTGCCCCTATTGCTCGATATTCAGCTTCGGCGGAAGATTTGCTAACTGTAGACTGCTTCTTGGACTTCCAAGAAATAAGAGAACCACCTAGGTAAATAGCATATCCGGTGATACTCCTTCTTGTTTGTTCACATCTAGCCCAATCCGAATCTGAAAAAGCTTGCAATTTATAGTCAGTTTTAGAGGGGTAGAATAAACCTTGGCCAATGGTGTTTTTGATATATCTTAAGAGTCTATGTGTAGCGGCTAAATGAGCTGTAGTAGGCTGACTCATAAATTGAGAAAGGGTCTGTATTGCATAGGACAAATCGGGTCTTGTAATAGTCAAGTATAACAGCTTTCCAACAAGTCTTCTAAAAACAGAAGAATCAGTTAATAATGGAGAATCACTTTGTGTAAAAGTTTGTTTTGAGTCTATTGGAGTAAAGCATGGTCTGCTACCAAGATATCCAGAATCAGTTAGGAGGTCTAAAGCATATTTTCGTTGACATAATTGAAGACCATCTTTAGTTCTAGCGACTTCAATTCCTAGGATATACTTCAGATTTCCTAAGTCTTTAATTGTAAATTTCTGATGCAAGAAAGTTTTTACCTTATTGATCTCATTTAAGCTATTTCCTGTCAGAATTATGTCGTCTACATAACATAATAAAACTGTAAATGAGTCACCTGTAGCCTTTGTGAAGAGAGACTTATCAGCCTTTGATTGTGTATAACCAAAGCTGACCAAAGTTTCTATGAGTTTGTCAAACCATTGCTTTGAAGCCTGTTTGAGGCCGTATAAAGATTTGTTGAGTTTGCAAACTCTATTGTCCCCTGTTTTACAATATCCAGGTGGTGGTGTCATGTACACCTCTTCTGTCAAATCACCATGTAAGAAGGCATTATTTACATCACATTGATGTATATGCCAATCTTTAGAAACAGCTATTGAAAGAAGAATCCTAACTGTTTTTATCTTAGCGACAGGTGAAAAAGTATCAAAATAATCTAAGCCTTCTTGTTGTGTGTATCCTTTTGCTACTAATCGGGCCTTGTATCGTTCAATGGTACCATCGGGCTTATACTTTATTCTATAAACCCATTTACAGCCTATGGTGTGTTTATGCGGGGGTAATTGAACTAAACTCCAAGTGTTTGTCCTTTCTAAGGCATTCAATTCTAATTGCATAGCATCTTGCCAATTAGCATCTTTACATGCTTGATTATAAGTTTTAGGTTCTGTTATTTGAGAAATAGAAGCAGTAAATGCCTTATGTGCAGCAGAGAGATTATTAGCAGTTAAATAATCATGTATAGGGTATTTAGAAGTGATGCTCATATTTGATGATGTATGATTCATAGGAAAGGGTAAAGCAGTATCATAAACGCTTAAGTAAGCTGGTGGAGTTTTGTGCCTAGATGATCTTCTTAAAAAAACATTCTGATCAGTATGTCTAACAGCATTTTCTAGTAATGTGTGTTGATGTGTGTTGACTGACCCTTCTTCATCGTTTGTATCAACAATCGTGTTACTTAACTCGTCTGCTAGTTCATCATGTACTATGTCATCAGAAGAAGAAATCTCAACAATACTATTACTGGTAGGACTATCAGAATTACCTGACTCATCACACATTTCAGTATTAGAATCCCCACACATTTCAGTATTAGAATCCCTAACCAACTCTTCCCCAGAATGAGGTAAAACAGAATCATGATCAGTATGAAATATCTCATCAGCAGGAAAAACCTTAGGATTAGAAACTAACCTATTCACAATGTTATCAGCAGCAGTTTTATCAGCAAAAGGAAAAATATTTTCAAAAAATTTTGCATTTCTGGAAATAAAAATTTTCCCAGTATTCAGATCAAGAAGCCTGTATCCTTTTGTTCCCAATGGGTATCCCAGAAATACACTTTTAGTAGCTCGAAGATCAAACTTCTGCCTACTAGAGGTTAAAGTACTACCAAAACATAAACACCCAAAAACTCTCATATGCTGATAACTAGGTAATTTGGCATAGAGTTTTTCAAAAGGAGTTACACCTCCTAACACAGTAGAAGGTGTCCTGTTAACAATATGAGCAGCAGTCATGATGCAGAAACTCCAATATTTTAATGGGATTGAAGATTGGAAAAGTAAGGATCTAGCTACTTGTAAAAGGTGTTGATGTTTGCGTTCAACAACACCATTTTGTTGGGAGTTTCAACACATGTAGTTTGATGCAAAATGCCATGATTATGATAAAACTCAGCTAAAATAAATTCTGTTCCATTATCACTTCTTATGACTTTAATCTTTTTATGAAACTGAGTGTTTATCATATTAGAAAAATTTTCTAAAGACAATTTTACATCAGATTTGGCTTTAAGCATATATATCCATGTACACTTGCTAAAATCCATCAACAATTGTTAGAAAGTATCTTCCACCATCAACGGATAAAATGCTAAAAGGCTCTTTTGTTTTGCTAAGGGACAAATGAAACAGTGAGTGTTATTCATATTCTTGGTATTTACATTTAGAGTCTTTAAAAGAGACAAATTGTGATGTGAAATGTGTCCTAGTCTGTTATGCCAAATATCATAACTAGATGTAGAAGCAACATAATTAACAGAAAAACACTTTACAGGTTTAGGAGTTTTCAGAAAATAAAGTCCTTCATCCTGCTCAGCAAAACCAATCGTCTGCCGTGTTTTGTTGTCCTGCAAAATACAATGTGAAGGCAGGAAACTAACAATGCAGTTTGAGTGCTTAGTAAGACGCGAAATAGACAAGAGATTATATGTAAAATCTGAAACATATAGCACATCATATAATACGAGATTGTTATCTAATTTAACGTCTCCAATAAAAGAAGTTGTAGTTACAGCATTATTAGGCAATTTGACTTTAACATTAGCTGGCCTTAACTCAGATGTATAAAGTGCAATGTCAGAAACCATATGGTCGGTTGCACCAGTGTCTAAAATCCACGTAGAAATAGGGCTGGAAATCGAGTTAAAACAATAGGAAGTACCTTCAACCTTACCTGGAGGGACAGAATCATCCTGAACAAATGCACCAGCTGCTAGATGAGGAGATGAATCCGAGGCCTTTTTATTTTTAGCATAGGCCAAGAACTGTTCAAACATTTCTTGTGTAAACAAAGGGTTAGAAGCAGTAGGCTCATTTTCAGTTTGTATAGGTTGAGAAGAATTAACGTTGTGAGAACTAACATCGGACTTCCCTTTCTTTCCCTTAGGACCTCTCCATCCCGGAGGATAGCCTATAAGTTGGAAACACCTATCTATAGTGTGGCCCGGAACCTCACAATGGGAACAAATCATAGGTTTCTTTCTATCTTTATAGAATTTAGTGTTCTTAGCTAGCATAGCAATCGAGTCGGTTTCTGGAAAGGGCAAGCTAACGCTTAATTGCCTGTGGGATTCTTCTTGTAACAAGATAGAATAAATCTTGGGTAAAGACGGGAGAGGGATTGCATCAACAATTGACTCCTAATGACGGAATATGACTCATCAAGACCTGTTAAGAACTTCATTACACAATCCTTCTCGTGAATCTGATTAACCAGTTTAGGTAATTCACAAGTGCACTTCCCACATGTACAACTTAAAACAGGTCTGTAGCTAACCAACTCATCCCAAAGGGCCTTAAACTCATTGTAATACGAAACTAAAGATTTAGAACCCTTAACAATGGAACTAAGAGACCTATCCAAATGATACACACGGGTGCCATCAGAACGAGTGTACCTGACAAGTAATTCGTCCCATAGGTCTTTGGCGATGGTGAAGAATTCCAAGGATTTCTTGATGTCTGTATGAATAGAATTGAGGATCCACATCAACACCAAATCATTTGCACGCGTCCAGGCAGACAAGACAACAGGATCAGCAGAGACGAACGGCGACGGCAAGCTGCCGTCGATTAGGGCAAGCTTGTTTTTTACGCTGAGGGCTCTCTTCACGGCATGACTCCAGGATAAGAAATTAGTGTGAACAAATCAAGAACTATGGCAACAACAGGGTTATCATTCGAAGTTAGGGCAAGAGGCGATGAAGGATTCAAGGTCGGATTTAGCTCAAGAACCATGATGAATTAATTTGGGAAAAACGAAGGAAGAGGAAAAAAAAAACGCAACAAATTGAGGCAAAACTTCTCAAGCAGCGATTAGCGCAATGAATTGAGGGAAAACTTCTCAATCAATGATTAGCAGATATGCGGAAGCAAGAAAGACTGGATCATCAAGCGAAAAAAAACTTGACTATCTGATACCATGTAGAATTCCATGGAGTAGAAATTGTGTAGAATCTGTAATTTTGCCAATACAATTCAATAATTTGAATATCAGTTGAAGTTTCCTGTTTTATACAGAAACTATTTTATATCAGAATGAGAAAAACGTTTTTATCTATTTGATCCCTCCTTAGCTAACTTATTTGCTAATATGCCCTTCTATTACTAACTTATTTTCTAACCAACTCTTCCCTTTGATACAGACTTATATGAAACAAAGATTATATCCATTCAAGATGTTTGAAGAAAAGTCAATCACATACCAAATAGATTAATTAAATAAGATCATGGATGATCTTGAGAACATTGATGTTAAATTGGAGGATGAAGATAAGACATTGATTCAGTTGAGTGCGCTTCCAAAAGTTTGTGAAAACTTCAAGGATGCAATCTTGTTTAGAAGATAAAACAAGATTACACTAAGGCCCCATTTGGATGGAGGGATTTGTACTATCGATTTATAAATTCATTGTCAAATCCACTCCATGTGTTTGGATGAAATACTAAATGAGTGGATTTGTAAATCCAGATTTTTAAATCAATTCATTTAGAAATCCAGGATTTGAGATTCTCCATTTTACACTATATTTGGGTGGATTTCAAATCCTTTAATAAATGTAGTCATTTACAAATTCCTCTCCACTCACATCTCTCTCTCTCTATCTCTATCTCTCTCGTCCTCTCTCTCTCTCTTCTTCTCTTCTCCCTATTGCTATCTTTTCCTCTCGTTCTCCAATAAAATGCTCCTAATATTTTTTTAATTCTTTGATATTTTTTTCTTTTATCTCCAATTAAATGCTCCCAATAATTTTTGGGATATAAAATACATAATATGTATATTTGTGAGTATATATATAATTGGGAAAAAAATTGTTCGGTAAATTTAGATGTAAATAAATATTATTTTATTTGATAAAAAATATAAATTGCTAGTTTAAACTTTAAAGGAAAAAACAAAAACATGAATTTTACGAATATTGTATCAGTTTTTTGCCAAATAATGGATTTCAAAATTTTGGATTTCAAAATCCTTTCACAAATCCACCATAAATCCAAACAAGAGATTTCAAGTCCACGGATTTTAAATCTAAAAATTTTGAAATCTATTCATTTTAAATCCTTTGACAAATCAAATCCCTCCATCCAAATGGGACCTAAGTGAAGTTGAATCTACACTAAAGTCTAAAGAGCTACAGAAGGGTGTTGATACTGGCCATGTGGAAAATCATGGTGAAGGATTGATGATCAAGAAATTTAATCCAACGAAGTTCAACAATCAGAAGAATAAACAACAGCGGAAGAAATCTGATCAAACTCATCTTGCAGAATCTGAAACCATAAAGTGTTTCAAGTGTCATCTTATTGGTCATTTAGCAAAGGATTATCCAAAGAAGGGTAACCAAAATCAGAGGAATAATCAAGTGCAACAACAAAAGAAATCAAATGGAAAACACATAGCAGACGTGGTTGAAGCAACAATGGATACAAATCAAGTGAAGTTCTAACCATATCTTCAACTGTTATGACTTCTGAATGGGTTTTAGATTCAGGGTGTTCTTTCCATATCTGTCCAAATAAAGAGTGGTTTAGCCATTTTAAATATCAGAATGGGGGATCAATGTTATTAGGTAATGATCTATAATGTAAAGTGAAGGGAACAGGTGTCATTAAGATCAGAACGTATGATAGCATTGTTAGAATACTGGATAATGTCAGGTATGTTCCTCAGTTGAAGAGAAATATAATATCCCTTGGTATGTTGGACACTATAAATTCCACTCCGAATGTGGTAATTTGACAGTGTCTAAGGGGTCTCAAACAATTATCAAAGTAGTAAAGAAGAATGAACTATACTTTCTCATTGGAAGCACTGTAATAGGGGAAGTCTCTAGCACAGTAAAAAACAGACAAGACATTGTTATGGCATAAGAGATTAGCACACATTGGTGGGCTGTTGGAACTAAGCAAGTAAGGGCTATTGTGTGGTGACTGTATCTCACATATGGATGTGTGTGAACATTGCGTGTATGGAAAAGTAAAGAGATTGAAATTTGCTAAAGTTGTACACATTGCACAAGATAAGTTGCATTCCATTCACTCAGATTTGTGGGGCCTTCTAAAGTCCAAACAATGAGTGGTGGAGAGTAATTCTTGTCAATTATAGATGACTACTCCAGAAAACTATGAGTGTATCTACTCAAGGCTAAGAGTGATGCATTCTCAAAGTTTAAAGAGTGGCTTGTTGAGCTAGAGAACTTAACTGGAAAGAAAGTTAAGCACCTTAAAACTAAACTCGGTTTAGAGTATGCTTCAGATAAGTTCAATCAATTTTATAAAGATAGAGATATTGTTAGACATAAGACAGTAACTGGAACTCCTCAACAAAATTGCTTAGTGGAAAGGATGAACAAAACTATTCTTGAAAGAGTTAGGTGTATGATATCTAGCTCTAGTGTGACTAACAAATTCTGGGGAGAAGCAGTAACAACAACATCTGATAAATAGACCACCTTCAACAACTTTGGATTTCAAAACCCCTGAAGTATTTTGGAATGGTTCTTCTGCAAACTACTCTGAATTGAAAGTATTTGGCTGTCTTTTTTTTTTTTTTTTTTTCTTTTCTTTTTTGCTCAAATAAGGCAAGATAAGCTGGAACCTAGAGCTATAAAATGAATCTTCTTAAGCTATCCGAAAGGAGTGAAGGGTTATAAACTATGGTGTATAAAACCTGGAAATCGGAAATGTATCATTAGCAGAGATGTGGTATTTGAGGAAAGCATAATGCCTCTGAAGGAATCAGAAGCAGCAGAGAATTCAAGTTCAAGTATAGGAAGAACTCAGCTTGAGGTGGAGTCTGAAAGAATAACTTAAGCAAAATACTGAACATTGCAGTGAAATTTCTGATGCAGAAGATGAGAATGTTGAGGATTTCAGTAACTATCAAATATTAAGAGACATATAGAGGAGACAAATGCATCATCCTCAAAGGTTTGGGCATGCAGATATGGTCTTTTATGCACTATACACAACAGAAGAAGTAGAGTGTTATGAACCAGGCTCCTATTCTGAAGCAGTAAGTTGTGGACAAGCCCAAAAAGTAGAAGCTAGTACGATGTAAGTGGATCTACAAGAAGAAGCTTGAGTCAGGAGGTAGAGGAAATATCATATTTAAAGCAAGATTAGTTGCTAGAGGATTCACTTAAAGAGAAAGAGTGAATTATAATGAGATATTTTCTCCAATTGTTAAACATTGTTCTATAAGAATAATGCTTGCACTAGTTGCTCAGTTTGATCTAGAATCTCATCAGATAGATGTTACCACTACATTTGTTCATGGTGAATTGAAAGAGAAGATTTATATGAAGCTGCTTGAGGGTTTCAGGTGGAGGATTCTGAAAACAAGGCTTGTTTGTTAAGAAAGTCCTTGTATAGACTTAAGCAAAGTCCTAGACAGTGGTATATGAGGTTTGATGACTATATGTTAAAGATTGGTTTCTCAAGAAATAGATATGATAGTTGTGTTTATTTCAGAAAAGAGCAAGACTTATCTCAAGTGTATCTTCTACTTTATATAGATGATATGTTACTAGCTAGCAAGACTTTATCAAGGATTGAGAAGATCAAAGATCTACTGAAGTCTGAGTTTGAGTTGAAGAATCTTGGTGAAGCCAAGAGAATCTTAGGTATGGACAATGATAAAAACATAAAGGATGGAAAAATGCTTCTGTCTCGGGAAGCATATCTGAACAAGGTGTTAAAGAGATACAATATGCACATATCTAAGATTGTTACTACACCATTAGGATAACACATGAAGCTATCTCTTCAATAATGTCCTAAGTCAACTCAAGATAAGTTTCACATGCAGAAGGTTCCTTATGCAAGTGCTGTGGGCATCATCATGTATGCTATGGTATGTAGCAGACCAGATTTAGCTTATTCAATGAGTATCATTAGCAGATATATGGGGAATCCTTGAAGATTTCACCGGGAGGCTGTGAAATGGATTCTTAGATAGAGGTACATAAGCTAAAGGTTTTTGTTTCAAAAGACAAGAAGATTTGCGTACTCCTCTTGGTTTTGTTGATTCTGATTATGCAGCAAACTTGGGTACACGAAAGTCACTCACTGGATATATCTTTACACTATTTGGTACTGTTGTAAGTTGTAGAGCAACACATCAATCTGTGGCAGCCTTGTCAACCATAGAATCTAGAATATGCTGCATTAACTGAAGCAATCAAAAAGGCCTTATGGTTGAAAGGTATAGTCAAGGAGTTTGGAATTCAGCAAAAAAGAGTAACTGTTTTCTGTGACAACCAAAGTGCAATACATTTGGCTAAACATCAGGGTTATCATGAGAAGACAAAGCACATAGATGTGAAGCTGCATTTTTGTACGAGATATTGTTGCAAAGGGTACAACTAAAGTGGCAAAGATTGCAACTGAGTTGAATCCACCAAATTTTTTTACCAAGGCACTACCTTCATCAAAGTTTGATTTATGTCTTGATTTGGTAAGGCTGCAGTCTGAGCACCTGTCTTACGACAGAATGAGGTAGAGTTCCAACAAGTAATTTGTTTTCTAATTTGAGCTAAAGGTGGAGATCTGTGAAGTAATTAGCTCAAAATTATCATAAATTTTGTTAACTAATGGAGAGCAGTTTCGCCATTTCCTGAAGAAGAGCAGTTAGCATTTGAAATACAAATTTCATAACATAAATTGTTTCATTGAATGGGAGAGAAGTAGAGCTTATTTCATAATCCCATTTTTGTTGTTGTTCAATACATGAGGAAAACGTAGAAACGCGCAAGTTAGCTGTTCATCTTGAGTTAGCTAGAAACAACAGAAGAGATATAGAAAGTGTGAAATTGTGATCAAGCGTGTGAAAGATCTCCTGTAGTTTCTTGTTGTCTTGTAAGCTTCTTGTACGCGTTTTTCTGGTGGAAGGAATACAATTTGATGTTGGTTCTCCGTGGATGTAGAATATGAAATTCAGATCCAAACCACGTAATAATTGTGTGATTGTTATTTCATTTCATTGCAGTTTTTTTTTTCTGTTGATTGATAAGGTGTGTGTGTTTGTGAGACTGCTGAGTTTGATTGTTTGAAAATTCTTAACAATTTGGTTTCAAGCATTATTTTACCAGATGTATCAATTAGCTATGCTCATATTACAAACTGTTTCATGTAATATAGAACAGTAAAAGAAACCAACCAAGCCAGTTTTTTTAGAATGGCCAAGCCAGTTAAATTCACAATTCTTACAACCAAGACAGTCTTTGATCCTTGGACTAATTCTTTATAACCATGCTCATATTACTAATTGTGACTAATTCTTTACAATTTTTTATATCACAATTTTACGGTTTAGTAGACTAACTTATAATTGAATTAGTTAGATTCCAAACAAATCAATAAGATCTAACTTATGAGGGCTCGAAAAAATACGATTTATTTTCTTCAACCACAATCATACTTTCCTGGGTGCCCCTATCATTGTGTGACTAAACTTATTTCAAACATCTTATAAACTTCAATATCTTATAAGTTGTTCAAAGAACTTATAAGATGCAATTTGTTGAGAGCTTATAAGGTATTAATTTTTTTTTGGATAAAAGATCTTATAAGCTAGCAATTAAATGGAGTAATTTAACTAAGAAATGTGTAAAAGGTGTGTAGTGTGTGTAAATGTGTGAAGTGTATGAAATGTGTGTAAATGTGTGTGGTGTGTGTAAATGTGTGAAGTGTATGAAATGTGTGTAGTGTGTGAAGTGTGTGTAGTAGGTGAAATTTGAGTGTAACTTATAAGATCTTAAAAAATAAGATGGATTAGAGGAACTTATTTTTTTGAAGTTTATAAGCCCTAGGAGTTTATTTTTATATCTTACAAGTTGTCTAACATCTTATTTTGTCAAACACATTTAAAGAGCTTATAAGCTTAGTCAAACATTTTATAAGATGTTTTGAGAAGCTTATAAGCTTAATGAAACATGGTACACGTGTTTCGTGCACGCACTTTAGGGCACTTTTAGTGTCATTTTAGTGTCAATAATGTGCATAATCACGTGTATTTAGAGCTTTTATACTCTCATGGGCAAAATAATGCGTTTGTGCTATTTTTTGTGCTATTTTTTGTGTAAAAGGGTCGAAATCGAACATTAAACGACCGCGGAGTCGAGGGATCGATTGAGGCAACAAAAGGAAGGGGCAGTTGAAGATCTCGGCCGAGACAGGATGAGAGTCTCGGCCGAGATGAGTCTCCAGGGCATTTATGAAGAGTTGGACAGAAAGAAGATCTCGGCCGAGACACACAACAGATCTCGGCCGAGAAATGTTGCCAGAGAATTTCAAGGTTTTTCAAGGACCAGGATCTCGGCCAAGATCGCCTTTCGACCCACAAACCCTTGAAAACCCCTTTTCACGTCTCGGCCGAGACACACTCCCGTCTCGGCCGAGATTCAGTACCCTGTTTTAAAATCCTGAATGCGATTTTGCCTATTTTTGTCTAGCACTTTCTCCCTTTATATATATATCATCCCATTCGAATTTAAACACAACCCTAATAACCTAGAACCCATCCCCCACACATAATCAGCCACTTTTCTCCATTGGAAGCAAGGAAATGGAAGGGGGTTGAAGATCTTGATCTTCAACCCCTAACCTTTGGTTCTTTCTATCCTATTTTCATGTTTTCTTTAATTTTCTGTTATTTTATCTTTGTATTAGGTAAAATGGGTGGCTAGCACCCTTTTGTTCACTCTTGATTATTGTGGAACCTTGAGTCCAAGACATTTATGTGATTATTACGGTTAATGTTACCGAAAATATTGTGTATTCAAGTGTTTTGTGTTATTTGCTGTTATTGACTCACATTTATGAATTTATTATTGGATTGATCACTCTTTAAGGGATTTGTGAATGTGTTGCTAGAATAGGAGATTACTATCCGTAATTGTAGGATTTTCGATTCCCGAGTAGCAAACAATAGTTATTTATTGGTGATAACACAAAGTTCAACCACTAAAACCGAGCTTGCGAGTTTTATGTTGAATTTATCTCGTTGTCCTAGTGTTTACTGCATTTGGTGATTGAATCTAAGAGAGCTTGTTCGAGGATTCGGTTAAACTGAATAGGGTTAGTCGAAGAGCTTGTTTTGATTAACTAAGATTAAGGGATAACAAGACTATTAGAGCTTGTTAATAGCCTTGAGATAAGGGCTAGAATCACAATTGAATAAGGTATTAACAATAGTTGCATAAATCGTCCAAGACCTTGGTGAAACATGATCAAGGGTGAATCGTTTTGCTATTTAAAAACCAAAAACCTATAAAAATCTCTTTATTTGTCTTTGTTTATTTAGGTGTTAGTTGTTATTTCGTTAAAATCCCCCCACTTCTTTATTGTTTTCTAGTTTATTTACTTTATGTTTCTCGATCATAATAGCTTAATTAATACAATGAAGCAAAATTGTTCGACCGTTCCTCGTGGGATCGACCCTTGCTTGCCACTCTACTAGTTAGAGTAGTAGGATAAGGTTAAGTGTATTCTTTATACACAATTTAATTTGGTAGTAAGAAACGATGCTACCAAATTTCACCCTCTAAATGGACACTGACAACAATTAATTTTCGTTAGTTAGTCTAATCAGTTCCTCGATGGCTTAAAAATATGATCTTAATGACGCTTATATCTTCGTGTATATCTCAGTAGTAGGTTCAATAGGATTGTACTTGCATGGAAGAATTTATAATACATGGATTTGGAATTAACGAATTTCAACTCTGCTCAAATCCTTCGTAAAATAGTTAAAAGTGAAATCATAGATTTTCAAATGCATAGTAATCTAAAGAGCACTAATGAATTTGAGACTATGAATTTCAAATTCATCCTTAAATCATTTCATCCAAAATCCAAATGCAACTTAAGATCTTATAAATCCTCAAATTCTTCGTCCAAAATTCAAATGTAACCTAAAACCTTATAGTAATGGGTTGTACGTAATTTATGATATCATGCAACAATTTGCAGATAATATTATAAAATACGTATTTAATAAATTATTTATTGCTAACAATATTTTCCCATCTAAGCTAGCATGCATAAAATTAAATGGGTTACGGTTGAATAACTTTTTGTGTATGATAAAGTGGGCAGCTGAATCCATAATTTTAATTTAATTATATTTTAACAACAAGTAGGTATTAAATAAGGAATGTAAAAAGTAATGATAAAAGTATAAAACAAAAGAACATGCTAATAAAGGAAAAAAAACAAAAGAAAGATGACCCAACTAGAGTCCCCACAATATAAATCTGGGTAAAAAGAAAACAGAAAAAAGAAATGATAGTTGGAAAATGTAGTTGGAATTAAATATTGAGAGATATGGGAAATAGAGAGGATTGTCAATATCTTTTGGTGGGCCCAAATCTTGGTTTCATAGATTCTGTTGTTAGGATGTTTGGCTACGACTCAAAAAATGGCCCATGTTTGGTTCAGCGGTCTTCTTTAGCCGCCGGTTTCATTTATTATATTTCAAGATTTTGCAAATCAACAAGATTAGACCACTACAAATTTCTCGAATTGTCAAGTCAACCAAAATCAACTCATTATTTTTTTACACCATAATAATTAAACAAAATCAAAGACTTTTGCCCAGAGGATATGCCTAATGCCACAGTTCTTTTTTTGTGTTAATTTTTTTTATCCGTCTTTATCTTCAATTACGAATACTATTCGAGAAAAAATTAAATGTTAACGATCATTTTGAATAATCACAGCATCATCTTTTTAACCCTTAATCTAGGATTAATGTTAAAATTTTAGTCATTGCCTTTACAAATAATTTAATGCACTTACCAACTAAAAAATTAATTTTCTAATTTATTTTTTCTGCCCAGCCAGAATCTGGTCAAACAGCATTACCGATAAATAAATAGCTCAACAGTCTTAAAAAAATTTCATTTTAAATATAACATAAATTGAAAACTTTATTAAATAGACGTAAAAGATTTTTAATATATAAATTTGTTTATGAGATGTGTATAATGATACAGAATTTAATTCACCATATCAAATAGACGTAAAGAATATTTAATGATGTTTTTTATATAACTAACGTAAAGATAGTGGTAGCAATTATTATTAATTTTATTTTATTATTATTACTTGAAGCTATAGATTTGTTTGAACTAAGAAAAGTAGAAGAATACTAGTATAATTAATTAGAAAAAAATCAGTCTCAACCCAATCGTGAGGGAAGAAGATGGACAAAGAAAAAAAATCATACTGCTCATAGTTTTAAACATATGAAGATTACATAAATCCTAATTAACTAGTTGCAAATCATTATTTTGTGATGATCGAATGAAATTAGCAGATCATGATTACTTGCAAAATTACTAGAGAAAATAAGGGGACTCGAACAATAACAAAAGAAAATTGAAAGATCTATTGAAAACTAGAGATTAAGACCTCATAAGGTGTGAAAAAACGTACATGCAGGGAATAATCTCATAAAGACAAATATGATGAGAGAAATACAAATAAAACAAGACAAAATCAAGATAAATAATTAATAATCAAAATAGTTAATTAATAACTGAGATCTAAAGTTTTATAAGATGAAGGGGATGGAGAAAGAATGAGGTTAGATTTTTTTAATGTTAATAATAGTATTACTAATTTAAAACAAAGAAATTTCAAGTGTAGATCAGGAAAACAAAAAGGTCACGAATATATACATAGTTGGGGGATGTTAACATCTCTAGTTTCTCTAAATACATGAACAAAAGTTCGATTATCTTTCTCGAACAAACACAAAATTATGGTTGGTGTGTTTGAGCTTTTTATTTTCATACTATAAAGTGGTTTGATCTATAACAAGTACCAACCGAAAAGTAAAAAAAAAAAAAGATAATTTTTTGTAATGTGTATTTAGAAGAATTAAGGTCGCGAATATCTCTATCCTATACATATTTTTAAGCGAAAAAATGAAAAAGAATTACGCTTGGCGGTGGGGCGGAGACCTTCAATCTCCGCTGAGATTCGCCTCAAATATGGCGGGGATTCCCCAATTTTCTTACTTGAGCGGGGATGGGGTGAAATTTTTACTCCGATACGAAGTCGGGAAAATATTCTTTTTCCAGTTTCCCTTGAGAACCTGTTATATGTAATTACTACTTTATCTTTATATTTATCGAAATATACTAAATTTCCCGCTGTGCCAGCGATCGGGGATGATCCCCTGCCCTCGTTGTCAAGCCTAAAATATTGTAGCTGAATTTTCAGAAAATTAAAAATAAAAATAAAATCAAATTTGCAAATACTTCTTTTAAATAAGAATATATATATTATATTTAAATAAAGAAATAAAGCAATGCCCAGTCAATCAGAGCCCGAGATCCAAGACGAGTCAACAATCAGGCAGGCGGCCCCGCTGAATGACCACACAAATCCTCTACTGTTGTTTTTACCATTTCTTTTCTTTTTACCCATTTTTCACTCACCATTAATCTTCCAATCCATGTAACCGTAACCAGTTTTAATCTTTTTTTATTTTGATTATACTATTTTTCTTGTGTTTCAGAACTTCAAACTGTCAGGTAAAGCGACAAGTCGAATATAATGCGGGGTAGATTTTGCGAGATTTCTCCTGTCTCTGCTTTTAGCCTTTTCGTTTTCCTAAAGTAGATTTCCTTTCTCTCTCTATGATCTTACACAAAACCCAACAAACTCCACCGCCCCATATATATACACAATACTCGCCATTCATTTCCTCTGTATTTTTCTTCGAGGAGCTTGTATACGTTTTAACGCAGTGAAGGTGTTTGTGGAAAAGCCTATAAGAGAAAAATTATCTAGTGGAGAAAAATGGGCAGTGATTGTTCTTCCAGTGGTCTTCAAGAGCTGCATGTTCTTGCTGTTGATGACAGTCTCGTTGATCGGAAGGTTATTGAGCGCCTCCTCAAGATTTCTTGCTGTAAAGGTGTGTTTTTTGTCTCTCACTTTTGGTTTGTGTATATGTGTGTTTTTTTCATCGAGATCACCTTTATTAGATGCTGAAATTACGGTTTCGGGGATTTGCAGTAACTGCTGTAGAAAGTGGGATGACGGCTCTGCAGTATCTGGGCTTAGATGGAGAGAGAAGCTCCGTTGGATTTGATGTAAGAACATACCTCTTTCTCTGCCTTTTTATATATTAAAAATATCATGTTATATTTCTTAATTGGGAGCTGATTGTTTATTTAGTTCCTCTATGTTTCCTAATTGGGATATCAAACCTCTGGTTGAATTACACTTTCTATTGTTCTAGTTGGAAAGTAAAGAAAATTGAAGTTTTCTTCTTCCAATTCCTAGTTCATAGAGATATTAAATAATATTATGGTAACTGTTTGATTTTGAATTGAGGGTTTATGTGACAAATTTTGGATACTATTAATTCAGGAATTGAAGGTGAATTTGATAATGACAGACTATTCTATGCCTGGAATGACAGGATATGAACTTCTCAAAAAGATCAAGGTTGGTCTTAATCTTATTGGCTTATGTTAGAATGAAATTGGTTTCAATTTCACAATCTTTACTATGATTATGTTGTTTCGATCTAATCTATCTTTATTTTATTGATGATGACATTATTTTCTGGATGTTTTTGGCAGGGCTCATCCAAATTGAGGGAGATTCCAGTGGTGATTATGTCGTCTGAGAACGTTTTGGCTCGAATCGATAGGTATAATCTCTTGGATTTTGCTTCTTAAATCTGCTATATCTGAATTACAACTGTATTTGTATTTCTTTTAAGGATTTCGTCCCAATTCCATATTTAGATGCTTTGTATAATAGCCAAATTTACTGATTAGGGTAGGATTTGTGTTTAGGATGTGATCTTCAACTAATTTTGTGAATTTTGTTTGTGTCTGAACCATAGAGAGCTCTATTTGTACCTCTCTGTTTGTCCGCGTCTTTGATCTCACATATATTTAAATCTGAAAAACTAGGACATAACATATTGATTGTCTAAATAAATCCAAGCCTTTTGGTGTTGCAAGTATTGAAACATTTTTGCATATAACTGAAATTTTTAGCCACAGATTAGTTCAAGAAAAAAGAAATTGGAATACCCAATTTTACATCAGTCTTTGTACCTTACAGGCTCAATTTTCTTGGCTTGCAAGAAAAATAAAAAACTAATAAAAGAAAAAAAGTATAATTTCTTGTATGCTGGCTAGGTAGCAACTCATCTGATGAAATTCTTGGCTTGATATATAGGTGCCTTGAAGAGGGTGCTAAAGACTTCCTTGTAAAACCTGTAAAGCTATCGGATGTTGAGAGGTTGAGAGACTTCATATTGAGCGGACAGGAAAGGGAGGTGACCCGCAAGAGGAAAACCAGAGATGACGAAGACTCTCGTTCACCATCACCGTCCTGTGTTTCTTCACCATCATCATCCCTTGACTGCGATCATGCGTTGTCTCCTATCCATCTTGAGGCTCTTACCAAGCGCCCGAGATTGGTCGCCACAGACTGACTTTGAAAGTTCTAACAGCAGTAAGAGACAACCCTGTTGTTTCGTTTTTGAGCATCCTAGGATTGATTGTACATGATTACTTGTTAACACGAAATCGACACTCTCAGATGGAAGAAGTTGAGAGGCACAATTTAGAAATGTTTGTAGGCCATGAACATGTGATGGTTCATATGATTGTGCCTTGTAGGTTTTTTTACTTTTAGGATTAGGGAAAAAACGAAGACCGTACCAATTTTTTGTCGTAGATAATGAAATCTCTTTTGGCTACTGATAATGGCTCTCTCGTTTTTGTTTTTTTTTGAACTGAATGAATCATTTTATAGAACCATCCTTCCCTTTTTTTCGTTAAAAAACATCTATTATTTGCAGTAAATGATTGTTACATTAATTGTTTATGAAGATATAACTGATGAAGGTGTACATGTAAATGCCTACACGATTGAATTCTTGATACGCTCGATCAAGTTGTTTGTTACTTGATACTCATTACAAGATCGTTAATTAACCACTCATTTGAATTATATTCGATTAATGATATTACAAAAGCTTGGATATATTTTGGGTTCCATAATAGTTATAGTTCGAGCTCGATAATAAAAAAATGTTAAAATATATGTGAAGATATCAAATTATTTAAGCTCCGGTCATGCTCGTCTTGATTAAAATTTGTTATTGTAAGTAATATAACAGGTCAAACAAAATATAAAAGCCTGATAATATCTCAAATAAGCTTTTTGAACAACTGCACATCCGGCTCGACTCGACTCATTTACACCCTATTTGTCAAATTTCTTTAGTAAATTTGATTTATTTATTTTGTTTGTATTTTTATTTTAATGATCCAGCTTAAAACTTCTTTTGTTTTTATTGAATCATTCGCTGACCAATTGATTCGTTTGAATGTAAGAGGGATTGGGGGTGGCCGGAACATGGGTCCTTTGGGCCTTGGACTAAGAACTGGGCCAATGAATAAGCCCATATATGGGTCTCGAAGTCTGACCACTCGTTCCTTTTATTTATAACAGTAAATTTCCATGATTATGAGGTGTTAAATTCGGCCCGATTCAGTTGACCAGATATTTTAGATGGGCTACGTCATAAAATATAGGTTCGAAGTACTACCTGACTCGACAGATCTGATTTGATGGATTACAAGTGACTCGCGGACTGGTCCGATAATCTTAATATATTATAAGCCAATAAGTCGAGACAATTTGACTAATTTTATAACCGATTAAATTTTGACCCAATCTAATCCAATATAAAATATAACATTGGCTCGACCGACTAGGCCCCGATCGGGGCCGCCCAAATTGCGGCTAGTAAGTATGGGAGCATATCTATCTGATCAGAGAATAAAAATAAAACCATGTCACCATTTTCTAATTATATTTTAATTTTGTATGTACTCCCTCCCTCCCGATTTAATTGGCCAACCTTGGCCGAATACGGAGACTAAGAAAAAATAAATTTTGTGGAATTTTTGACTTTTTCAAAAGTGGAGATTAAAAGTGGAGATTTTGAGGGTGGGGATTGTAAGAGAATTTGCCATTTATGGATTAATACAATTAAGTTGAGACAAACAAATATGACAAGTTGACCAATTAGGCCGGGACAGAGGGAGTATGTACTATATAATTGATTTACTTTTTCAGATTTTTTTTTTCTTTTACTTTTTATAGCACTGCTCTTATATTTTAGGATTAGCGATCTTTTAAAAACTTTTAACATAATGTTCTATGTGTAAACTTGTAAGTAATATGTTTGTAGCTGTGTTGTAAAAATTCCGAACTAGCTCCAGCAAGTCCTGTCTAGGCGTTATGTTTCATTAGTTGTCCATGTCTTTTTTCTTATTCATCTACCTAATCATATATGTGCTCATGTCTTTTTTTTATACCTCTACCTAATTATATATGTATTTTGACTAGACGCTAGACTCTAATATATCGTGAGATTAATATTTAACGATTTTAACGACATCGATTTGTAGTAAAACGTTATTATACACGTGTGTAAGTGTTTTGGACTAGCTCGAGAATGTCAAAGTACCCTAATAATATCGATTTGTACAATAATGTCACATGCATTCAGTTGCCTTTTAGTACAATTGAATAATAAGTATGTAAATTATGGACAATACTTTGTCTAGACAATTTGGTGGTGTTTGCAAACTCATTTAAACTCCCAAAATCAATTTTTAAAAGTACTTTTTACAAGTTGGAGTGTTTGCAAACCCACTTTTGAGACACAAAATAGCTTCTGAAAAGCAATTAAAAACTGATTCTCAGAAGCTGCTAACACTCAGATTCTATCAGCTTTTAGCTTTAACACAATTTTATTTCCAAACACTACCAAATTCTAAACTTTTTTTCAAAATCAATTATAAGCACTTTTCCAAAAGTACAATTGTTTGCAAACACCACCAAAATATAACATCAAGATTAAGACCCCTCCTTCGTGGTCCTAACAAGGTTAGTGTGTAGTTTTGTTTTGTTTTGTTTTTGCTTTTGTTTTTTTTTTTGTTGTTTGTTTTTTTATGTAAACATTGTATTGCTCATGTAAATTAAAAGTGTGTGCATACATCCTGAATACATAACAGACATCTTATCATGAACCAAATTCAATACATTTCAAACTAATTTATACATATACAAAAATAGTGTGATATATTTCAAATATAGTCTTATATACAAATCAATGATGAGTTTATATCGTGATGGCTCGTTGACTAGCCGGATCTTGATAATCTGAATGAGCTTTTATTGTAATATCTCCTTCGGAAGCAGTGGCGAATCCAGGATTTAGTGATGGGTGGGCTAGTAAAAAACTTAAATTCATTGAAAATAAGTTGTCTTACAATACTTCAAACCAAAAAACTGTTAGCAACACAATCTACAGGAAATTTAATTTTGGAGTGAGTCTTGTGTGTGAATGGTCACACTGTAACGGAATGCACTTTTACGGAAAACATTGATACTTTTACAGAAAAAAAATGATATTTTTACTACATTGATACTTTTACAGATAAATGTGATACTTTTGCTACAAAAAGTGATTTTTTTTTTTTCAAAAAATGTGATACTTTAACAGATAAACGTGATACTTTTTCCCGTCATACCGTGTTAAGGTCGTGTGATGGTCACATACAAATTTTTGCCTTAATTTTGTTGTTGAAAATTTACTAAAACAATTAATAGGTCAATTTAAAACGAAATTGTTGCACATGATCTTTGGGTTGAGACGTTTGTTTATTTGCGGGATAGATACAATTTGTGACAAGAAAAATAAGAAAATTATGTGGCGTAATAATTAATAACTAGAACAATATAAAATTTATAGTATAAAAGAATGAGGTTCTTAAAATTTTGAATCGAGTTGGAGTTTGGTGTATGCTCGGTGTAGCTCCGTCCATAATAAAAAGTAACCATATCGATATGTAGTATAAATATAAGAAACGTATTACATAGTATAATATAGCTAAGAATCCACATTAGAGGACAAAATTAACCCTTGAAAACAAGTAAAATAGAAAGAGTTATTAGGAACAAAATTATACTAAAACAATGGCCGATCAAATAAAAGGGAATTGGTTGATGCTTGTTGCCAAGTTGGGCCCACATAACCAAATTAGAAAGAGAAAAAGTATGAAAAGGCATGTTAGCTGGGCTATGGACCCAATAATAACAATTATGTATACATAAAAGAGGGCTTGTTACTGGTTTGCACTGGGCTGAAGCCCAGTGCTGCCCTCACTATGCTCCGCCCCTGTCGGAAGGATATTGATAATCTTCCGGATGAATCATATACTTGCTGATAATAGCGTGTTTAAAATCCCCCCTTATCCTCTGCAAACACGCATACCTTATATGATAACCTTATTAGACTTCTTCTACCATGTTGGGCACCCTTCTTGTAATTACCTGTTTACCCTCGCCCCTTAAATATTTGGATGATGCTCAAAACCTGTTGGACTCATGCAATTTTCTCCAATTTGGGTTTTGGTTCCAAAGGAAGATTTCCGTTACCGCAGCGGGGGCTTTCCACCAGAACGCAGCCTACTGCTGAGCTAGTCCAAAACACCGTATTTTGTAATTGAACATGATCTATGACCACAATCTACCTGGTCTAAAAATACTTTTCTTTTAATTTTAATTCATAAATGTGGTGGGCAAAATTAGTTTTATCCTTCGATAACATTCTCCTATTTGCATAAAACACCGTCTTACAATCCAAGAAACAAGCAAGGCAGCCCATCAATATTTCTCCTTTTTCCTATTGATCCTCAGTTGATCTTCGACGTTGTTCACACGCCTCAGTAGACTTGAAATTATTCGTCGTGATCTTTCGCACATTGGTGGATCGCCCCAAACAAAGAAGGTACACCCTCCAGATTGCTGAAACAATTTACAAACAATTGTCACTATTTAACATTAGACAACAATTTCACTACCACATATTTGAAGAGAAAGAAGAACAATTAATTAGCATATCACATGAAAAAAAAAAAAAAAAACAATGGGCACAGTGAAGAAATCATCCCTACGTCTCATTATCGTAAAAAAACAGACTTGAAACATGCAAATTTACATAATGTAAACTTTGACCTTGAAGACCCTCAAGAGTGAGTCACTTGATGTGCATTTCGGTGAGTTTTTATAAATTTCCGGCAAATTATACCGAGTTGCTACTTTGTAAACTTGGAATTGTAACCAGCGAAGTTTTAAACATGATATAGTAAAATGCTAAATAACCTAAACTTGGGGTGAATTTTAATTTTTTATCCTTAAATTAAATTGAAGACTACTTAGGGGCAAATGGGTAATTGGCTATTTAAAATATTTATAAGAAAAAATATAACCGATTAAACTCCGGTCATTTAGTAAAACCCTTTTGTAATATCAATTTTGATTTCTACTTAGAAGCCTTGGGATCAATGCATATACTTTGTCATGGTGCATAATTGAGAAGTGGTCCTAGTATTGTCCACTTTTCGAGACATCATTAGTCAAGTCAATATTAAATTGAAATGTTGGTACACTTTTCCCATCAAATTCAAGATCTTTTACATACTTTGTCTCATCTTGAAACCTTATTACAAAATTGATTTGTAGTTTAACATGGATTGTGTTTGTAATTGCTAAAAATAAGGATATTTCTTGTTAACAAGTGTGAAACGAATTGATTTTGCTTAAGTTAATTCAGATGAAGCTCAAAAGATGTAGGTATATATCTAGATATGAACCATTTTTTTCTTCCATATTTTAAATACTGAAAAAGAAATTAATACCTGATCATCACCGACAACCAGTTTAAAAATGTCATTAAGCTACGAAGGGAAAAACATCCACTTCAAATCATTCCCACTATTTTTTGTTTTATTTTGTCTTTTACCACTTCACAATTTTATTTGATTTCTTTACCCCCACTAATTTTCTGTTAACTCAAGAGTATCTAAATACTTATTATCGTAAATTATTATAATTTTGTTACTATTGTAAATTTATGTTAGTCTTTCTTTGTTCAAAACTAACCTTAGATGATAACAAAAGTATCAGCTAAGGTTAGTATTAAGCAAATAAAGGATAAATTAATTAATATATGTTCATAAACATAGGCTTCATGGCAAATTTAATCAACTGTGGCACTGTTCACCAAAGCATAAAAGTTATAAGTGTCCTTTTTCATTATTTACCAGTTTAAGTGAAGTCGCCTGTGGGACTTCACAACAACCTGACAAACACTGTTCAAGGGGCGACATCAATTAATTTTTTTTTTCCTTAAGAAAACACCTCTCGCAGAGGCGACATACGGTAGGTATACGTATTCCTATACGCCAGGGGCGACTTCAATTATGTTTTTTTTTTTTTTTTTTTTTTGCTGTATGTTTTTATAGTTTTTTTTTTTTTTTAATCTTAAATTGTTTATTTAACAAAATTTCAATCGTTATCTTTTCTTTAATTTGAGTCGCACCTGTCGTTTTTTTTCTTTAATTTGAGTCGAATCCATCGTTTTATTATTATTTAAGATTAAGATGTATCGAGTATGATCGATGTTTAAATCCTGTTACGATAAAAATAAAATATTTAGGTTAATCACAAATAGTTAAAACATGAAGTAGTTTTTACCAAATTATTACAAATAACTTGAAAAATAAAATGTCTAATATTCATGACCAATCCCGCAACGAGTTTTTTTCCTGTTCAGCTCTCCCTCTCCGCTCCTCGATTGGGGCATCGGATTCCGTGTCTTGGGCGCGTTGTGATTGACCATCATCTGGTGTACCGATGTTCAAACTAAACGTTGGCCGACCTGATGAAGATGACGTCTGACCTAAATATGAGATCGGAGACATATTGAACTGTCCTGGATGACCTGCCCAATTTGGTTGGTTGAGGAAAAATTAGTTCAGTTGTTGTGTAGTTGCCGACTTCCAAGAGCGAAGAGAATGACTGATCAAACCGCATTGAATCACGATGAGGAGTGAAAAAATCTTGTTCATTCACCATTGGAGGTACATAGTAGCCTGACTGCATTTCCACACTGGGATGCTCATGAACGGTAGAATGGGAAGGCCCCATGATAGAAGGCAGTATAAGCTATCATGTCAGAAAAATCTGATTGTTTCTAAGAGTTTATCATGGGGCTATCCGGGCCCCTTGTTTTAACACATATATACTATATTGGGTACCAAACAACCGATTAAACCCAATATACTATATTATCTGGACTTATAAGGGCGACCAAATGAGCCCTAATAATATTAATAATCATACTAATAACAAAGAATGTAAAAGTAAGAATAATAAAAATTATGAATAATAATAAATATAATATTTATAAAGAAAGTAATAATAGGAGATTAAGAATAACCACAATAATAATAATAATAATAATAACAACAACAACAACAACAACAGCAACAACAACAACAACAACAACAACAACAACAACAACAACAACGTAATAAAAAATAACAATAATAATGATATTAATATTGATAATAATAATAATGATAATATTAACGTAGTAAAAAAAATTACAATAATAATAATATTAAGATTAATAATAATAATAATAATAATAATAATAATAATAATAATAATAATAATAATAATAATAATAATAATAATAATAATAATAATAATAATAATAATAATAATAATAACATACACAATAAAAATGTAACTAATAGGCATAATTAAGGTAATCATAATTAATGGACCATAATAACATTACTAAGAGCCAAAATAAAATAAAAAACATCTATTTTTTCCACTACATATAGATAAAAGTTCACAAAAAAAAAAAAAAAAAAAAAAAACATGGTCGATCTTTTGACTCTCAAATTTTTACAATACACAGTCATTAGGAAAAAAAATAATTAGAATTACATAAACAAAATTTGATACCTTAATGAAAATATGCTGTAGTTGTATTTATAAGCCTACTTCCGGGCCAAACGAGAGGCAGCACTGCGGCCACTAATTTTTCCTCAAACGAACTTCGACAGCCTTCAAAATAATTAGAAAAAAATTACAGAAAATATAACACTATTATATCAATCGAAATTTATAATATAAATTATGGAAAACGTTTAAATATAAATAAATTTGTAACCTTAGCAAATTATCTTCAGTTTCGTGTAAGTCGTCTACACAACAAATGTGATGCTTGAATACCTTCGTGTATAATCAAGTGAGAGATAGAGTTGAAGAAATTTTTTTAAGAGAAACTTGAGGTATGAGAGAAAACATTCTGTAAATGTTTGAGAAGAAGAGATGGGATAAGAGAAGAAATAGGAAGAGGATACATATATAAAAAATATCCGGTCAAAACATTCCATCAAAAAATTCAATTTGATGGGACATGTCCCTGCTGCCCCTGCACAAACGAGCTGCTGCCCCCCTGCTGGACCACCGCACCGTCCTGTCACTTCAAAACCCCCTTCCCCCTTGAACTCGCTCTTGCGACATGCGAGTTATAGTATAAGCCAAAAAATAACGCATACAGTATGTCGCCCCTGCCAGGGACGACTTCACGTATAGAATACCGTATGTTGCCTCTGCGAGAGGCGTTTTCTAAAAAAAAAAAAATAATTGATGTCGCCCCTCAATTGAACAATGTGTGTCAGGTTATTGTGAAGTCGCTTGTGCCACAAACGACTTCACTTAATCTGGTAAATAATAAAAAGGACACTTATAATTTTAATATTTTGGTGAACAGTGTCATAGTTAATTAAATTTATCTAGGCTTCAGATCATCTAGGGTACAAAATACTCTACCAAGTGAACTGTAATTAATTATCTTCTTTAAGCTAAATTTCATGTGTAGCAAAAAGGTTTCTATAAATAAAGTTTTTCAACGGTAGATATAAAGAGAAAAATTATATACTCAGCCAAAATAATTAGACAATTAATGCAAAAGTCCAGAACAATTCGTTTGGAATACTAGAACAGTAATAGAGAAACTAATAGTCCTACAAATTTCTTAAAAACACAACAAAAAAAGGAAAAATTGGCCTTTATTTATAAATAGATACAACTTCATGGTTCAATTTATTTAAAAATCACATTGCACTCTAACTTGGAACAAGAATTTACTTGCAAACTCTCTTGTGATTTTGCAATTCTACACTATTCTCGTCATGTGTTAAAAGTAATTAATTGTGTCGAAACCCAGCACACGAGCCCTAAATTTACAGCAGACCCCTCTATAATTTGATCTAAACACATCATCTTTATTTTTGGAGGGTGAATACAATATTATTACTATATTTTATGTGGTTAATATACATATAAATCCCACACACACATATATATAATATACAGAAAGTGCTACGTATTTTGGAGGGATAGCTGCCCCAATTTTGCTGACAAAAACTAATAGAATTCATGGCAATAGCAGAGATGAATTCAGAATTGTAGAGAAGAAGTTTTATTCAGCTCAAGAAGTTAGAGTTGTTACAAGGGTTCTGCGAATTGAATGAGGTGAAAGGGAAATAAATGTCTTATTTATACCCCTAGAGTAAATGGGGTTAACTAACTCTAATTTTAATATAACCACACTTAACTAACTAATGATAAGAGGGCTGTTATTTAAGCCTCAATACCCCCCCTCAAAATGTGAATGGATATTTATCATTCCCATTTTGTGTTTGAAATTCTGGAAAACAGTTGGAGGCAGTGGTTTAGTCATGATGTCTGCCAAGTTTGCTTCTGTTGGTACTTGTATTATTTTGAGTAGGCCTTCCTTGATCTTCTCTCTAGTGTAATGAAAATCTATCTGAATATGTTTAGTCTTCTCATGCAGCACCGGGTTATGAGCTATGGAAAACGCAGCTTTACTATCAGTATAGAGAATAGCCGGTTGTGAATGATTGATCCGCAGGTCTTGAAGAATGTAACATTGAAGTTCAACTGATGTGTATCCCATAGCCCTGTATTCAGCTTCAGCAGAGCTTTTGCTAACTGTTGGCTGCTTTTTAGACTTCCAGGAGATGAGAGAGTGGCCAAGATAAATTGTATATCCAGTGACACTTCTTCTTGTTTGCGGGCATCTTGCCCAATCCGAGTCACAGAAGCCCTGCAGCTTAAAATCATTGGTACCAGAGTAAAATAATCCTAAAGCTGGTGTAGATTTGATGTATCTTAGTAATCTATGTGCAGCAGAGAGATGAACTGTTAGGGGGTTACTCATGTATTGAGTATTTGAGTTAAAGTCTGTATAGAGAAAGCTAGATCAGGTCGAGTGATTGTTAAATATAACATTTTCCCTATCAATCGTCTATATGCACCTGGATCTTGTAAAGGGGGACTATCTTTGGAATTAAAAATGAGTTTTTCATCCATAGGAGTAGAGCATGGTCTACTGCCCAAATAGCCTACACTATCAAGTAAGTCTAAGGCATATTTCCTTTGACATAATTGCAAACCATCTTTATTCCTAGCAACTTCTATACCAAGTATATATTTAAGGTGTCCTAAATCTTTAATAGTGAATTGGTTATGCAAATGATCTTTGACAAGCTGTATTTCACTCATGTCATTCCCAGTAATGATCATATCATCCACATAACATAGAACAGTAGTAAAGGAATTAGCATTGTGCTTAGTGAACAAAGATGAATCAGCTGTAGATTGTTTATAACCAGTCTTATTTAGAGAATCTGAGAGTTTGGTAAACCATTGTCTGGATGCTTGTTTCAATCCATAGATGCTTTTATTGAGTTTACATACTCTCTTGTCATCATTTTTACAGTAGCCAGGAGGTGGTAACATGTACTCTTCTTCAATGAGATCACCATGTAAAAATGCATTATTAACATCACATTGATGAATCAACCAATTGTTTGCCACAACAATAGCTAACAGAATTCTAACAGTAGTTATTTTAGCTACAGGTGAAAAAGTATCAAAATAATCAACACCCTCTTGTTGAGTGTACCCTTTAGCTACCAACCTAGCTTTAAATCTTTCTACTGTCCCATCAGATTTGTGTTTAATTTTGTACACCCATTTGCAACCTATACAATGTTTGCCTGGAGGTAAGTCAACCAATGTCCAAGTGTTTGTTCTTTCTAAAGCTTTAATTTCAGAGTTCATGGCTGTTATCCAATCTTTATTATCTTTTGCTTGTTTGTATGATTTTGGCTCAATAGTTTCAGAAATAGCAGCAGTGAAACATTTATGTTTTTCTGAAAGATGAGAAGTGGATAAAAAATCAGATATAGGATATCTCACATGCTTTGAAACAGCTGCATTAACAGAATTATGATGCAATGAAGGTGGTAAACTAGTTTTATAGACATCAAGATAAGCAGGAGTATGTCTAGACCTAGTAGATTTCCTCACATCTTCTTTCACTGATGCAGTCTCAATAACAGGACAGGAATGAAGAGGATTAGAAATACCTGGTTGGGATTCACTGCAAACAGAAGCAACATTGTGTAATGACTCATTACTGTGATCAGAATCTGAAATAAACTCATCTACCTCTTCTTGAAGAGCTTGATGAAGCAAGTCCCTAGAATCTGAACTGTCCATACTATTAACATGTTCATTTTGAAAAAAATTCCATCATCAACAATTATATTTTCAGTGGCAGTCTTTGAAGTTTCACTAATATGATCAGCCAAAAACAATTTATTTATACTTTCAGCATCACATTGTGCAGAAAAAGGATAAATGGTTTCATGAAATCTTACATCTCTTGAAATAAAAATTCTTCCATTGGACATATCAAGCAATTTATAACCTTTTGTTCCAAACGGGTATCCAAGTAGAACACATTTTGCAGCTCTAGGCTGAAATTTGTGCCTATGAGCACTAATAGTGCTTGCAAAACATAAACACCCAAAGCATCTTAAATAGGACAAATCAGGTTCTTTGTTATATAATTTTTGAAAAGGTGATTCATTATTCAACACTGTTGAAGGAGTCCTATTTATCAAATGAGCTGTAGTTTGAATACATTCAGACCAAAATTTCAATGGAAGAGAAGACTGAAATAGTAAGGCTCTTGCCACTTGTAAAAGATGTTGGTGTTTTCTTTCTACAACACCGTTTTGTTGTGGAGTTTCTACACAAGATGTGTGATGAATTATACCAGTTTTATGATAAAAATCTGAAAGTATAAATTCAGTGCCATTATCACTACGTAAGCATTTAATTTTAATATTAAATTGTGTGTGAACCATATTATAAAAGTTTTCTAAAGATGATTTTACAGCAGATTTGTGCTTAAGCAAATAAATCCATGTGCACCTACTGTAATCATCTACAATAGTCAAAAAATATCTACAACCATTATGTGACTCAATAGAGAAGGGACCTCAGACATCACAATGAATCAACTCAAACATAGAAGATGAAACAGAATTACTAGTGGGAAAAGACAATCTCTTTTGCTTAGCCAAAGGGCAAATATTACAAATGTTATCAACAGTAGGAAGTTTTACACTGATATTCTTCAAGAAGGAAAATTTCTTAGGGGCAATGTGGCCTAGCCTAGCATGCCATGTATCAAAACTAATAGAATTCCCACTGGAACAAACAGAATTAGCAAATTGTTCAGATTTTAACAGATATAAACCATTTTTTTGTGCTCAACAGAACCAATCACTTTATTGGTTTTGGTTTCCTGTAAAATACAATGAGAATCACAAAAAACAACACCAATATGTGAATGCTTAGTTAAATAAGAAATGGATAACAAGTTAAAAGAGAAATCAGGAACATATAAAACATTATACAAAGTTATGTTTTGATTTATCTTAATATTGCCAATAAGAGTAGCAAAAACTGACTGACTATTAGGCAAATTGATCTTGATATTAGCAGCCATAGGAGCAGTAGTAAACAAGGTCTCATCACAACACATATGATCAGTAGCTCCTGTGTCTAATATCCATCTATGAGAAACAGATGTTGAGGCAAAAGAAAAATGCATACCTGAAGTTCCAGCTGCAGAATGCCCAACAAAAGCTCCAGCTGCAGCATGCTCACTAAAAGCTCCCGCTGCAGAGTGCTCAGAAACTTTCTGCAACTTGGCAAATGCTAAAAACTGCTCAAAAAGCTCTTGATTGAATAAAGGATTAGTGGCAGTTTCATTCTCTTTAACAGTTGAAGCAATAGCAGAAGACTCATTGACAGAAATATTTGCAGAAGTATCAGCCTTGCCCTTAGATATCTTTGGACCTTTCCATCCAGGAGGAAAACCTATAAGCTGATAGCATCTATCTATTGTATGACCCGGCAAATCACAATGTGTGCATTTAAATTGCCTTTTCCTATCCTTAAAATTCTTAGAACCTTGTCTGGCCAACATAGCAATAGAATCAGATATTGGAACATTCAAAGAACGTTGACTCTCTTCTTGTAACAACAAGGAATAGATTTTAGGCAAAGAAGGCAAAGGAGATTGTAACAATATTTGACTTCTAATCGCAGCATAGGACTCATCCAATCCTATAAGAAATTTCATAACAACATCCCTATCTTGCGTTTTAGCTACTAACTGTGGAAGATCACAAGTACAATTTGCACCACATGTACATTTTAGAATAGGTCTGTAACTAAGGTATTCATCCCACAAACTCTTAAAATGATTATAATATGCAACCCAAAGAATTTGAACCCTTAGTAATCGAACTCAAAGATTTCTCCAAATAAAAGACACGAGTACCATCAGACTTGGAGTACCTCGCGTGGAGCTCATCCCACACACCACGAGCAGAAGTGAAGAATTCCAAGGTGCTTTTGATGTCCGGATTAATTGAATTAAGAATCCAATTGAGGACAAGATCATTGGAACGAATCCAGGCACTATGCGTCACAGGATCTTCATCTGCTGTCGGAATGACCAAAGAACCATCAATCACCGGAATTTTGTTCTTGACACTAAGAGCTCTCTTGACAGCATGGCTCCAGGAAACAAAATTCACACCATTGAGAGGTTCCAAAACAATGGCCACCGCAGGATTATCTTGGGGATGTAACGCTAAAGGAGAATATGGATTTAAAAGAGGATTCAAGGAAGTAGAATCAGACGGCATGATGTCAAAGAATCAAGAAACCTTGATTTATCAATCGCGATTTCCCAAAAAAAAAAAAAAAAAAATAGAAACAGAGAATCGATCGATTTAGGAATGACAGCGGAACAAGATCAACCCTAGCATATCCGAATCAAGAGATTCGAAAAACTGATACCATAATAGAATTCATGGCAATAGCAGAGATGAATTCAGAATTGTAGAGAAGAAGTTTTATTCAGCTCAAGAAGTTAGAGTTGTTACAAGAATTCTGCAAATTGAATGAGGTGAAAGGGAAATAAATGTCTTATTTATACCCCTACAGTAAATGGGGTTAACCAACTCTAATTTTAATATAACCACACTTAACTAACTAATGATAAGAGGGCTGTTATTTAAGCCTCAATAAAAACAGTAAATTCCGATCAAATTGGTGATGACGGCTCTGTCTTATGAAGATATATGTTGAAAGAAGTAAAAAAGTTCATATTTTTCTGTAATGATTGATTTGTATTTCTATATATCTCTGTAAACAAATGTACAATCAATTTATAATACAATGCTATGTCTATAAAAAGAAAAAATATCAAGATCCTCAATTAGAGGAATTACTAATCAATCAGCCTATGAAAGGAAAGAATTAATGGGAATAATCTTTTCCTAATTCAACACTCCCCCTCAAGTTGGTAGGTGGAGGATCCCACATGCCCAACTTGTCAAGAACTTTACGAAAGGCTCTTCCAGAGACAGCTTTTGTTAGAATATCGGCAAGTTGGTCTTCAGACTTGACAAACGGAAGGGTGATATCTTCATTCTCCAGTTTTTCCTTGATGAAATGTCGGTCAATCTCTATATGCTTCGTTCGATCATGTTGGACAGGATTATGAGAAATGCTAACAGCTGCTTTATTGTCACAATAGAGTTTAAAAGCCCTTGTTTCCAACAGGCCCATCTCTGTCATCAGCTTCTTTATCCATAATAATTCTGTAATCCCCTTTACCACTCCTCAGAACTCTGCTTCTGCACTAGAGAGTGCTACCACCTTTTGTTTTTTGCTCCTCCAAGTCACCAAATTACCTCCTACGAAAGTGAAGTATCCCGCTGTCGATCGTCTGTCTGTGATATTTCCTACCTAGTCAGCATCAGTGTACCCAAAAACATCCAAGTGCTTGTTCTTCCGAAAGAATATTCCTTTCCCCGGGGATGATTTTAGGTACCTCAAAATTCTTATGGCTGCATCCATATGTTCCACTAGCGGTTTATGCATGAATTGACTTATGACCCCAACTGCATATGTTATGTCTGGACTTGTATGTGAGAGGTAGATCAGTTTACCAACGATCCTCTGGTATTGTTCTTTGTCTGCTGGCTTATCACTCGAGTCTCCTCTTAGTCCATGATTGACAGCTATTGGCGTTTCTGCTGGTTTACAATCGAGAAGCCCTGTTTCAGTAAGAAGGTCAAGAATGTATTTCCTTTGGGACAGAAATATGCCCTCCTTGGACCTCATTACTTCTATTCCGAGAAAGTACTTCAGCCCACCAAGATTCTTCATTTCAAACTCGGAAAACAAATTCTGACTGCACTGTCGGGTGCAGTCAAATAAGATGTTTATTAACCTAACTATTCCTAATAGTAGCTAGAGCAAGTCAGGGTCGATCCCACAGAGAACAGAAATTAACTAAATAATCGTACTAACCAATTCTATATAAGTACTAATAATATAAATATAATAAGGGGGGAGTTTTGATTAGATTTAATTAACTAATGCAAATAACAAGTAAACTAAAGATGAATTAACTAGTGAATAAAAAGTATCCCACCTTTAACCCAGTATCCCCCTAGCCTGAATATCCATGTAACTAATGCAACTACTTAACTAATTAGTTCTGAGACCCCTACTCCAAGAATTAACAGGTACGCTTAGCTAACCCTTGTTGCCCCTTAAGTATAATTAATCCTAAGAACTTAGTAATTAATCATATCCAATTAAGTAGTCCTAGGAGACGCTCGCTAGAACAATATTAATCAGACGCATAGGGAACTAAGGCAACGGAGTAGGTACGGTGTTGTACTCACGAACGCGGTACAAGTGACCGCGACTTTGTTTTATCCTAGCGAGTAACCACTTTTTGCTACTTTTGGGCACAAACGCACAACAATTACGGATTATGAATTCATGACCTAGCGACAACTATATGCCTATTACTAGGGTGATCAGTCCACATAGCAAACATATAAAAGATAGAGTAATCCAATAACACAAGTAATCTCAAAACATAATTAAATTAAGCAATTACTGAATTAATTACATAAATAACAATCTAGGGTTCAACATAGTCAAAGACGGGAAAATAAACGCTTAGCCGATCATAGCGATCGCTAAGAACAAACTAATAAACGAAAACATAAAACTATAAAACTATAAAACTATAAAACCCGAGTTGCTGAATCTTGAGTCTTCGTATTCTTCCGAATTTCCAAGTCCGCGCTCTCGAATCGATGTAAAAGTGTAATTTTCGGACTTTTGGATCTTCTATTTATAGTCGAGGATGAATTATGCTCAATTTGGGCCAGAAAAGGATTAATCCACGCATGACTTGGGCTGGGCCACTGCCTGTCTCGGCCGAGAATTTATGGCTCGGCCGAGAATCTTCAACAGACAATTTTTACTTCTTTCGCTGACCTTCAAGCTCGGCCGAGCTCCTCTGGCTCGGCCGAGACTACTTCCCAGCAAACTTGGATCAATTTTCGCTCGGTTTTTGACATGCGATACTTGTTCTCGTATCCAGTTTAAGTCGAGTTCGACTTTTTGGTCTAATTTCACCTTAATGCTTCAAAACAAGTCAAACAACATTAATTTGTCCAATAATACCAATACGAGCATTACACGACTAATTATGCATGCATTACACGACTAATTATGCATGCAAATGTTATTAACTAGACAATTTAATCGACCTATTCAGCACGCATAATTACGTGTACCAAATTCCTTTGAAGGAGTTTGATCTCTTCTTCATCATCTCCTGAAATAACCATGTCATCAACATAAATGATTAAACATGTGATTTTAGAATACCTCCTCTTTAGGAACAATGTGTGATCTGAATTGCTCTAAGTATTTCCATATTTCTTCATAGCCGAAGTAAATCTTCCGAACCGGGCCCGAGGTGATTGCTTCAGCCCATAAAGCGATCTCCTCAATCGACAAACTTCTCCTTCTTCAAATTCTCCTTCAAAGTCAGGTGGAATCTCCATGTATATTTCTTTGTTCAGATCTCCATGAAGAAACACATTCTTTACGTCAAACTGATATAGAGGCCAATCACGATTTGCTGCTACTAAGAGCAACACTCTTACAGTATCCAACTTCGCAACAGGGGAAAAGGTTTCTGCATAGTCGATTCCATACACTTGAGTGTATCCTTTTGCAACCAGTCGTGCTTTATACCGTTCCACTTCTCTGTCTGGATTATACTTGATGGTGAAGACCCATCTACACCCAACTGGTTTCTTCCATGGAGGCAATTTATGTTTGTCCCATGTTCCACTTTTATTGAGAGCTGCCATTTCATTATTCATTGCCTCTCTCCATTCTGGATATTTCTGTGCCTCTTCTGCATTCCTGGGTATCCACGCAGTAGATAACTTATCTCTGAACTGTTAAACTTTTCCATTTCCACCAGAAATAAAGTTAGCAATGGGATATCTGGATTTCTTAGGCTTGTATTCCGGACTATACTTCTGAGGAGGAATTCCTCTGTTCTGCCTTGGTGGAAGAGAGTAGGAGTTCTCGTTTTGACCTGTAATGTTAGAAAAAGGCACAGAATTTGGAGAATAACCAGAAGTTTCAGGCTCAGAGTCAGAAATTTGTACCTCTGAGATATTCGGTGAGGGAGATGCTGGGCTGGGGTTCATTGGAGTGGACTGTACTTCTTAAGTGGAGGGACTCGGTTCTTCAGTGGGATTCGGTTCCCAGTTTTCTTTAAACAACCAATCAGAGTGTTGACCAGTTCTCTCTCCTCAACACCTGACCGCACAGATGCATAATAATACTCTGTTTCAACAAACTCGCAATCCATCGTAACATAAAGCTTCTTGGTGATAGGATTGAGACACCGGTACCCTTTTTGATGAATCCCATATCCAAGAAATACACACTTCACGGCACAAGGGTCGAGTTTATTTAGATGGATTTTCGGAATGTGTACATACACAGAACACCCAAATACCCGAGGTTGTAACATAAGGATAGAAGGAAGGGTAAATCTGGAGGAGAGGACTTGGAGGGGGGTCTTGAATCTCAACATACGTGTAGGTAATCTATTAAGGAGATAGACAGCAGAAGCAACAACTTCAAACCAATAAGTGGATGGTACTTGAGATTCAAGTAACAGAGCACGGGTAGTTTCTAAGATATGGCGATTTTTCCGTTCAGCTACCCCATTCTGTTGAGGTGTATATGGGCAGGTGGTTTGATGAACAATTCCATTTTTCTGAAAAAAGCTTTTGAAATCATGGTTAACATATCCCCCCTCCCCCCCATTATCAGAGCGTAGGACCTGAACAGTGCTATGAAACTGATTTTGCACAAGATTGAAAAAATCAACGAACCTACTATAGACTTCAGATTTTTGTTTCAAAAAATACACCCAAGTCATACGAGTGCAATCATCAATAAACGAGACAAACCACCGGAAATCAATATCTATCGAATCAGGGGCTGGTCCCCAAACATCAGAGTGAACAAGCAAAAAAGGCACATCATTTTTATTATCAGCAGAAGAAAAAGTAGTTCGGTGGCTCTTGGCCAAATGACAAATATCATAAAAGGTATGATCATTCTTGGAAAATAAAGACGGAAACAAGTGTTTAAGATAATCATCTGAGGGGTGGCCTAACCGACAATGCCACAGCCATATCTGTCGGTTTTGAGATCCATGAGCTAAGTAAGCATTTCCTCTGTCAGACAGCTCATCAACATAGTACAATCCATTTTTCTCAGAACCACGCCCAATTATCTCCCTAGAACGAATATCCTGCAACAGACAGAAATTAGGGTAGATGAGTGCAACACAATTAAGCTCCTTTATCACTTGACTGGTGGATAATAGTTTGCAGGATAAAGAGGGAACATAGAGACAATTGGACAATTTGATTTTAGGAGAAATCTCGACAGACCCTGCCCCACGAATCGGAAAAAAACCTCCATTAGCGTTTTTAATGTAAGTTTTATTCGGTTCCGATGGATCAATAATATCGTTCTGATTGAAAGTCATCGTGTCCATCGCACCACAATCAAATATCCATCTCTTATCAATATCACTTTTAACATGTAATGAAGTAGAAGGAGATGAGGGCATAATGGGGTTTAAGGGGATGAGGGCAAAACAGGGAAATTACCCTTATTAGGGTTTAAACCCCGTCCCCCACCCCTTTTACCTCTATCGATCATTTCATCTCTCTCTCTTCTTGAGGCTGCCGTTTCGCCCCTTTCTTCTCTGGGGGTTCCGCCATGAGTGAAGGCGGCGAACCCACTGGTCGAGGCCGTAGAGGTGTTGCTGCCGCCGCTGGTGGCCTGTTCTGTGTTGCCGTGGGTGGCGGCCACCGCCGCCCTTCCTCCGCCGCTATTTCTCTGTCGGTGGCGACTCTCGTCCCACCACTCCGGATATCCGTTCAGCTGGAAGCACGTCTCTCTCGTGTGCTTGTTTCCACCACAGTGAGTGCATTTAAGTTTCTCTTTATCGTTTGGACGGGATGATGACTTTTGAGGGGCTGACCGTCCACCCCCGGAAGAACCTTTCGCGGCGAACGCCTCCCTTGGGGTTTGATGTTCTTCCGAGGACATCATCACTCCGAGTCGGAGTGCTTCTCGGCGGATGGTGGCATAGGCGGCGGCCAGATAAGGGAGTGGATTTTGATTCAAGATATTGCGTTTCACGGGATCGAACCTATCGTTCACCCCGGCTAGAAACTGGTAAAGTCTCCCTTCCTGAGTTAAACGATTATACAGTTTTATGTTCTCCTCTCCTGTGAATTGGTTGGGTTGCCTTTGGTCAATTTCGGCCCAGATTGCTTGCAGACTGCTGTAGAATTGTTCTAATGTCTGGTTCCCTTGTTTTATTTGACTTGCTCGAGTCATCAACTCAAAAATCTGCAGGTAGTTTGTGCCACTGTTGTATGTGGCTTCCAGCCCTTCCCACAGTTCCTGTGCTATCGAATATTGTAAAAAGTTGGGTACCAGCGTCGATTCGATGGAATTGATTATCCATCCCTTTACGGCATTGTCGACAGCATCCCACGTTGCGAATCCGGGATCACTGACGGAAGGGGCCGGAGGTTGGCCTGTAATGTGGTTGCCCCGTCCCCTTCCTTTGATGAACATCCCCATCAGTTTTGACCAGATCGCATAATTCCGGTCATTCAATTTCACATTCACCATCAATGGTGATGTTTCGATTGTCGGGTTCTGAGTCATTCCAGCTTTCTGAAGATTCTGGACAACAGTTAAAATGTCAGTTTCGGAAGTTTGTAACAGGGGTACTTCGGTCGGGTTTGCCATGGTAGATGATGAGAGCGAAAGTTCGACTTCAAGGAAGATCGAAACTCTGCTCTGATACCATGTTGAAAGAAGTCAAAAAGTTCATATTTTTCTGTAATGTATTGATTTGTATTTCTGTATATCTCTGTAAACAAATGTACAATCAATTTATAATACAATGCTATATCTATAAAAAGAAAAAATATCAAGATCCTCAATTAGAGGAATTACTAATCAATTAGCCTATGAAAGGAAAGAATTAATGGGAATAATCTTTTCCTAATTCAACAATATAATTGAGAACATGCCACTTTTTTACCCTCAATTCCTTCGAACAAGAACTGCCACTAACGAGGAAAGATGAAAATTGATCCTCTGCTAAAGGATGTCGAATTGGTGTCAAAACGATGCTGCTTGAGTTTGAACAAGAATTTCATAACCTTTTTTTATTTTTCTAAAATACAAATAAATTTTTCATTTTTAATCCGATTTTTATGCATAATATTTCAAATTATTCATCTTTTCACGATTTTCAATTTAACATCCCTATCACATAT
This sequence comes from Ajuga chamaepitys, assembly GCA_958295605.1. NCBI lineage: Eukaryota > Viridiplantae > Streptophyta > Magnoliopsida > Lamiales > Lamiaceae > Ajuga > Ajuga chamaepitys. The sequence continues at coordinate 7,237,246 of OY282500.1, read as the reverse complement.
ATTATAATGAAATATTTGATTTAAATAAACAAATTGTTTGTTGGTTAATTATTTGTGAATTGGGCTAAAATATTTTGGTTTTAGCTGCAACTAAAATTACTAAAATAACTTCTTTATAGAAACTATGAGTATTTTTTTTTATAAAAATACAACTAATCAATTATTTTATTTGACATGAATTTTCAATTTATTTATTTATTTATTTAAGTCATGTAGGGAGAAAACTTTGAGCATATATATAATTATGTATTAAAATAGTAATTGAAATTATTTTTAATTACCTATTTATATTTTTAATAATGTGTATTTTGCTGAAATTATTCTTTTAAGAAAATTTATTATTTGCAGCCTAAATTATGACATTTGTTACATTTGGCAATCTTTTTTAACTTTTTACTTTTACTAAAACTTCAATTATATGTTTTCACACTTTCTAAGCTAAATAATACTTTGCCGCACTAATCAACATCAACCGTCTTTTTTTAATCTTAAGAATCTAATAAACTTTGTTAGCGTTAATCAATTTGTATCTTCAAATAAATAAACTATTTATAAGGAAAATACAACATTTATATAAATAATTTACAATATCAAATAAAATAAGAAAATATTTAAATATTATGAAGAACTCAAAGACTTTAATTTGTTATTCGAATCAATAAATATATTTTGAATTTTATTTTGGTAAAATAAGATTTATTAAATAAAAATTATTTAAGTATATTTGAAATCACCAAATGAAATGTTAAAAATTGCAAATTAAAATCCAACTTTATAAAGAGAAAATTAAATATTTATAATTAGAACTTGAAAGTTTATTTAGATAAATTAAAAATTAAATATAAATAAAAGCAGGGACATAAAGAGAAAAGTTTTAAACTTTACATTACATATGAAATATCCAAATAAAATATCATTGTTCCTTTTATTATATATTTTATGGTTATTTTTAATTATTTATTAGTTAGAATTTAAAAAATATTTTATAAATTAGAATATATATATATATATATATATTTATTAATATATATATATATAAGCCACAAGAGTGACAATGCTGTAAGTAACACTTTCCAGTCTAAAATTTTAGATTGTGATTGATAAGTTGTCACATTTCGTAACAATCAAAATTTATTTTACTTTCTAAAGTTGCAAATATCTTTTCTTCATTTCTAATCTATTTATTATGTATACTATATCAAATTAGTCATATTTGATGATGTTTGATTTGACATACATATGATATATATATATATATATATATATAATAATAATAATAAGATATTCTACTTAAATTATTATATTATTTGTTTGTTGATTATCTGAGTAAGATCTCAGTATTTATTGTGGGTTGTTGTACAACAAATATAGTATTGGCTCTGAATACAATTAAATCATTCAAATTATATTATTTTACTTGATTATTTCATTAAAACCACAACTAATTAGTTTGTTTTATCTGACATGAATTGTCTCAAGTTTTTCACATTTGTTACATTGAGAGAAAAATCAATGTATATATAATTGAACACATACTTTATCGAATTAAAAGCGATAGTTAATATTTGATTTATAATCAACTTATTAAATTATTAAATTTGCTAATGCTTATTTGACATAATAATTTTTTTTTGTTGATAAATCGCAAAACTATGACTTTCGCTCATATATATAATTTTATATATGATAATTAATTTTAGAAACTTTTTATTACTCCCTCCGTTCCAAAATAGATGATGTTTTAGCTTCTTAAACAAATTCCAAAATAATTGATGTTCTAGGTTTTTTTTATCATTTCTCTCTATTTTACCCCTATGTAAATCCAAAAATATCTTTGACTTTTCAACCTCCCACTCACATTTGATATCATTAAATCTTATCTACACAAATTTTAGAGGGTTATATTTGGTAATATATTTGTTTCTTAATTATTCTGTTTTTTTCTAAAACATCATCTATTTTGGAACGGAGGGAGTACATTTTTATATTTTAGATATATTAATGTTAATTTTCTATAAATAATTACACTTTGCAACCTATACTATGATATTATATAGGTTGCAACTAAACTTCTTTTAAATAAGCAAAATTAACCAACTTGAACTATATGTTTTTTAGACTTTGCAACCTAAACAATACTTGGTCACAATAGCCAATCTCTTTCTTTTTTTACATTTTGCAACCTAAGCAATTTTTTTTTACATTAACCAATGTATATCTTTAAATGAATCTACTATTTACAGTATAAATGTATAATTTAATTTAAACTTTTCAACATATATATGAAAGTACTAAGGGCCCGCTTAGTTGGAGGGTTTAGGGGTAAGGAATGAGAATGAATGATGACTCATTCTCATTAATGGTGCTTGGTACATAATAAATAAGTTAATCATTACCTCCTTTTATTAACAATTTCCCCCATTTCATTTCATAATATGATTGACCCCACATTCATACCCATTACCATTGCCATTGATGATTTGCAACCAAGCGGGCCCTAAGAAATATTGGAGCACTCATATGTTTTATTTTATTATTCCAACTATTGGAACAAAAAAAAAGATGTTTTATTTTGTTATTCCAACTATTGAATAATTTTTTAATTTTATTTTTGTTAATTTGTTATTTTTTTGATATTGGTAAGACCAAGTAAAGTACTAAAACTTGCAAATAAGATTTTTTTTTTTAAAAAAAAGTAAACAGTTATATTAGAATTTAAAATTTTATTTAGATAAATTTAAATATTTAAAGTAAAATGAAAAAATTTAAAGAAAAACAAATTTATTATAACATTATCCAGTTTATTTATTTAATAATATGAGTTGATAGTTAGATATCTATGTTTGTTTTAACATTCATAATTAAGTTAGCTATTATGCATATAGGTGAAGAATGATGCACACACACTAGATATGTGTTTGGATTTCAAAAATAAGAAATGATCATTTTGAAAAAGATTCTTTTATATTTAATATTTATCTTAATGTTAAATTCATACATGACGTGCGAGTATTTATATTACTTATAATTTTATTTATGTATATATATTTTATTAGGATAAAATGATCACATATTTAAATATTAGATTACATTATATTTAATTTTATTAAACTTTTATTTTTTAATTAAACTTCCGTGCATCGCACGAAATATTACTAGTATGCTTGAAAGAACAATTTTTTGGCTTTTGAAACGTTCACGCTTGATTGCAGAATTTTTGGACATGCAATATGTCCGATTTACTCATATACACCGGGAAGGCAACTGAGTTGCGAGCCTTCTTGTAAATGAAGCCGTTCAAAAGAAACAGACTTTTTGCTTTTCATCTCTTGAATCTTGTACTAGTCTTAATGGTTTTATTCTTGTTGATGCATTTGACTTGCGTAACTTTAGGTATATCTTCTGCTTGATCGATCCGACAGATAGTCTTTCTCCTTACAATATAGCCTTAGAAATAGAAACGCATATTCCTACATATTTCTTGAAAACACAACAAAAAGAAGAAGAAAAAAATCCCGATTCCATGCCCTTATTTATAAATAGACAACTTCATGGTTCAATTGACTTGAAAATCACATTGCATCCTCACTCGACTATTCATGAACTAGAACTAGAACTTGCAACTCCTACCAGCTGTGAACACATGATCAATATTTTAGGAGGACGAATACAATATTATTACTGTATTTTATGCGGTTAATATACATATGTATCCCACAGGCACAATTATAGAGGGGTAAAACCTGCAGAATATTAAACTTACAGGCAGGTTTGGTACTTTTTACCCACACGTAGACAAGGTAAATCGTGCCTCTACACTCGTTCATAGCCTTCTTCTCTTCCATTCTTAACGGTGACCACAATAATGACGGCCAAAACAAGTCCAGCGCCGAACAGAGTAATAGCCCAACCAAAATTGGACACCGTCGTACTAGTGTGCACCTGCATCCACATTAGAAAATCTTAAATCTTGCTCATATATCTGTAACATGTTAAATCCTAATAGTATCACTTATAGTATACACCATAGAATCCATGTCACAACAGTATGCGGCTATGCTAATGCTTAAAGCATACTTGTGTAGGAAGTGCATTTGGTTGAGGAGATATCAAGAGGTAGAAGAGGCCCATGACTCCAGTATGTGTTTTTGAACTGCTATAATTGGATAGGAGAGTAAGGGTCTCTCCGGCAGCAATCTTGACGGACCCCGGTGAAGGATAGCAGGTCGACATCCCTACAATGTAACCGGCCTCGTTGCCAACTTCATCTCCAGTCCCGTAAGTTGGAATCGATGAGCATATCTCTCTTCCTTCCTGCTTACATACGTAGTGTGTGTACATATAAAACACAACAGTATTAGTAGTAGTCGGTCTATAACAAGAATATAAAATGCGAAACACATAAAAAACCGGTGACAATTTAGATTTATTAAAAGAAAAGAAACAGTTCACCAAGCATCTAGGATCACGTTTTAAAATGTTTAGCTACAATTTGACCAACAAAGAAGAGATGTTTTTTCTCACATTGCTCAAATTCAACGAATTAGATTCTCTGACTTGTTACTTATAAGGCTCGATGGTCCTGAGTTTCGAGCTCCATGTATCATCAAGGGCAAGAGGGTCCTTTTACTACCCAACAAGCAGTAGAAAAAGCAACAAAGATGCGTCTTTCTAAACATGGGCAAGAAACATCTTTCTCAGCTAATTCTGCCTTTTTATTCTATGATTCCCCATTGACAGCATTTTACCATTAGAACCCTATGTTCCAAACCGCAAATTTCAGCTTCTACAAGTTCGAGGCTATAAATAAGGTTGAAGAGTGTATGCATATCAAAGTAATGCAGAAATAACGTCAGAACATTCTAGAAAATAAGATTTATACAAGTAGACATACATACCTCCCCGTAAAGGGTTAAACCAATGCCTCCTGCATGCTGGTGTCCAACCCCATATATGACATCGCCACCACTCGGTAAACTAACAGTCAAGGTCTTTGTATGTGTGCAGCCATCACTTTTCGAGCCAACAAGGCAAGATTCTACTTGATATTCAATCTATGTCACATCACAAAAGAATTACGATAAGAAAAATATAACAATTTGAAACTGAATCAGAGCATTCTTTATTCCCCAAAAATCTCAAATTAGTCAGTATCTCCCCCTAGGGGGTGTTTGCAAATGCTCCAAATAAGTACTTTTGAGCTTTTGGTTTCCATTAAGCTGAAACGGGCGCTTGCATATGATAGCTCGAAATTGTTGCTTATTACAATAATTTATTCCAATCACTCCAAAAGTAGAAGCAATTGCAAAAACCCCTTTATCTTTGTAGCAGCTATGGATAAACAATCACTTTTATCATCTATAAGACTGCTTTTAGACCATGTTTGCAAAAAATGAAATAAAGTGGTTCTCTGCTTTTGGCTCGTGTTTAGCTGTTGGAGTGCTTTATTCATCAGATATTTGTTCTTAAATAAATCAGAAAAAAGGCGAAACTACAGAAACCATGCTACAAACTGATAACAAGCAATTGTATTATAATCAGTGCAAAATTTTACCAGGCAATGATGTCTAGCCTTCGTCCAAATATCAGTGACGTCGAGTATATAAATTTCAACAGGGATAATGCTTGAGGCATCCCAGTCAGTATATGTCACGGTGTACTTCAGATAGAGGCTTCTCCTCACACCCTCAAAGTCTTTCTTCACCCTGCATCTCGCGTCATCATGGCAGCATCTCAAGCCACCCTCATATCCATCCATTGTGACATTGTACAAGTCACACCTGCACTCAGTACAGCCCAACTTATCTTCCGCCCCCCGGGTATCAATAGCGTGCACATTAAGCATCCATTTCTCCTCGTATCCATCAGGCACATCTCCTGGATTACCAACCTCAATGCCATATGGATCTGGAACATCAGTAGCTGTTCTTCGCGTCTCAGAGCCCAGCCCGAAGTACTGCACAAGGCCATGCTCACACAGGCCGTTATTCTTTATGACAAGAAAGTCGGATTGAAGCGTGTCAAGACTATTATGATTGGGAATTTTTGCACCTTTACGTGAGTAGTATCTTACAACAACCCAGTGATGGAGGTAAGTCTCGTGAAGGGGGATAGGGTTCCCTTTCTCATCGATTACTTCAGCATTGAAGCTCTTGATGGCAATATGGCCTGTCGGAAAATCGACGCCGTAGTAGTATTTGTTGGCAACTGATCCTGGTTCCAATACAAATTTAGGTGACAAAAAAACATCTGTTTTCATTGTCTTCATCCCATTTTTGTGTTGTGAAGTTGGAACAACAAATAACAGGAGAATGACAGTTAGATAATGCGACAGTTGTTCTGAATTTTGAATCATGTTTACCCCTGTTGTTTACATCTGCACGAATCAGTATGGAGAATCAGGAATTTGTAAATTTCTTCAATTCGTCGTTGATTTAGGTTAAACGGTGAAATCAACTGAACGAATATTCAAAAACTGGAAATGAAACAGTAACATATACGGAATTGAAACCATATGAATCAATTAAGATGCTATAATTCTAAGTCAATACATGTTATCTACTACAACTATGCAGCTTTTATCACTGAGAGAAAAGGGGCGAAGATACCTAAATGTAATCAGGCGAACAAAAGGAAACGAGGAGGAATCACAACTTTTTGATACACAATTTTCGCTTGAATGATTAGATATATAAGAGCATGAATATAAAACCTTACACGATGATTAGTTGTGAACGTCGAAGGGACAAGGAATATTCTTCAGACTGAAGATTTAAGACTCGTGTAACCTCAATATATAGGGGATTATTGGACATGGATCTAGTGGGATGTGTCCCGTCGGCTGTGGCACGTGCTGGGATGGTACATCCACTTAAATAGTGAAAAGGTATTTTTGTTTAAAGGGATGTGTAGGATATGATGTGTACTGTAGATGTCACATCAGTAGGTTTTAGGGTGATTGATAGTATTAAAATATTGTGATAGGTGATGAAGGTAATGATTGATTGATTGAAAAATGTGATAACTTTATAGGGGGATGTGGGTGGATGGGCCACATCCACCTTTGAAATTGTTTACGAATGGACCATCCCACATTCGGATGTGTCCATCCCTGTCCAATAATCCTCATATTGTTGTTAAATAAATAAAAATATGATTGTAGATAGATACGCAGCAGAAACATAAGACCATTATAACGTATGGCTGTCTTGAACCTTAGCGTTGACCGTTCCTCTATCTTATTATTGAAATGCGAGCTAGATATGCCGACTCATTTCTCAAAGGCTCAGGCTCCCCCAATAGATTCCTCCGTTCATAATAAACAATGTTTTAGAAAATGTGAAAAAATTAAAAAATAAATATATTAGTAAATATATTCTTAAATTTTGTAATGATAATTTGATAAAATCAAATATGAGTAGGAGGTTGAAAAGTAAACGATATTTTAAGATTGATATAAGAGCAAAATTGAGAAAAAACATCAATTATTTTAAAAAATCATTAAGAAATTAAAATACCATTTATTTTAAAAGGAGGAGTATCTTTTATCAAAAACTTCACAATGCATGTCTATTACTAGACAATATCTATATACTTTAGTTTTTATATTAATTTGTATATTTATATTTAAGTTAGTTATAATCATATATAAAATACATGTTAAATTTTCAAAATTTTAATATATTTTTCAATACTTTTTAAAAATTTATTGATTTTTCTACCGATATCAAAATTTAACCTTCATAAAATTGAATTGCAAATATTTCCATCGAAGTTAATATCTTTATGGCAAAAGCTCATGTGCATCAGTTACCCAGTGAAATTCAGGGTGAGTATTTTATTTATGCTTAAATGTATCAGTTGTTCTCAGGATAAGTGATATCTATAAATATAAACATTAATATATTTTCACTATTATACCTTTACCCAAAATATGTAATACATTTAAATATAAATACTAATATTTTTTTACCCATGATCCAAAGTACAGGAATCTAATTGTTACACAAGAGACCTTTGTTTTCATCTAAGGGTTTGGGTTAATAGAGGCCTGAGTTTGGAATTAGGCGAAAAGAGGGAATTGCTATGTTTAGTGACGAAGTTGGATAGTTTAAGGGACGAGAATATTAACTATTTAAACATTTGATTCTGAGTTCGAATCACCTTGAAATATATGAGTTTTTTTCTTTACTATTAGACTAGATTAGGGGAAGAAAATTAGTGACAAATTCAACATTTTGTCTAAGTGGATGTCTTAAGAAATATCGAACAAACAATGCAAGAACTAAGCATGATAAAGACAGGCTTGGCTAGGCTTGATAACTGAGCTTTCACTACTGAATGAATATAACATAATAATGTCTTGAGCTTTACATTATAGTATCTTCCAAGGACAACAATACACCAATCAAGATTTTTTTATCTAGATCAAGTCAAAATAAAATATGGACATATTGATACACGTCGTTTATATATGTATTTTAGGTCGATTTAGGGACATATTTGATAACATTTGCATGTATATCTAGTTGAAATATGCTTAAAGCTATTATCTTGAACTAGATGACATGTTTGTGCTTGTTTCAGTGATAATCAGGTAAAAAAAAGGCTAAAAAATCTGTTTCGGAGAAGTTCGAACGAAAAACTAGTAAGAAAGCTAGAAGAAACGAAGGAAAATTGGAGCTTGGGCAGAACGAGTCAACTCGACCGAGGTCATTTGACAACTTGATCGAGGCCGAGTTGAAGGAGAACAGCGGAGAGGATAGAAGGGTTTAACTCGGTCGAGGCCCATCCAACTCGGCCGAGTTGGCCAACTCGGGCGAGTTCCGTATGGTGGTGCAATTATGGATTTTACACGTTTTTATCTGTTTCAAGCCCATCTTCACCTCAATTCAGTCTCAATTACAAAAGGAGGTCTCTAGGTTCGAAAATAACACACCACACACATTCGAGAAGTTTCGAAAGCGAGATCGAAGAGCAAGGACGTGACGAGACGAAGATTGACGTTCGAGATTTGAGTTTTTCTCGTCTTTTCGTTAGTTAAATTTTTCAATATGTTTATTCATGAATATTGTTGGTTTATTACTTTGATTATGAGTAGCTAAACATGTTTTGTGTTCTAGGGTTAGAAAGTAGATTGTGAATAATTATGTCCTGATTTTATCTTTAATTTTAGACTCCAATTTTATGTTTGTTTTTCTATGTGTTTGTTTCCTTCATATGATTTATTTAAATTGATCACTTGAATACATCTACACGTTTAGCAATTTCACTTCAGGAGGAGTTAAATGTTAATAGACGTACAACATATATCGTAGTTGTCGAAACTATCCGAAAGGAGTGAGATAATTGCATAGGCATCGGTTTAGGGACTTTTGAGAGTATTTAGGATTGGTCGACTCCGGAGAGTGAGTAGTCCTAATTGATCAACAGTTTAATCGCTTTGGGAGAATGGTTAGATTTATATACGTACCGTTTAATAAATAACATAATTGATTTAAAAGTCTAGAATTTTAGGTTAATCTTGCATAAGAGTTCATAATTGAAATCTATACCCTAGAATACAATCTTACCCATCTAAGTTTTCCTTAATATTCGATTGCTTGCTTTCCAAGAATTCTCATTAGTTAGTTTATTTAGTATTTTTAGTTAAACTAGTACTAAGTCTACAAACAACCAATTCACTTATTTAGAGTCTAGTTAGGAGAGTCTTAAATTACTCGAAGTATCGAACTACGCTGAAATTAATCTCTATGGAATCGACCTTGACTATCGCTACCTACATCTACAACATATACTTGCGGACGATTAGGATGAGAAAAAGGAATGTCACATATATATATAAAGACACACTTGTACTAAAGATAATCCTAGGCCTACACTTTGTCTTGGTTGTATTATATTCTCTACAACTCTTGGTTAAAATACTTGGAAGATAAGGGGCATAGACAAAAGATATGATTTATTTTGTATTGCTTATTGGGACAATTTCAAAAAGCAATTTGTACTATAATTATTTCTTACTTTCTTAATCTTGATTTTTTTTTTGTTTTTCTGGATGAACTTGTACTCATTATTTTTTCGTTTGTTTAACATCCGATTATATTTTCGACTGTAATTTTTTTTTTTTTTTTTGGCAAAGACCATCAATGATGGAGGGGTTAAGGCATGGACCCCCAACCTATATAAAGGATCTCAAGTAAGTCTTACAAAGAAAGGGAAATACAAAACAACCAAGTCAAATCTATTTGGGAAACCTAAAATTAGGATAACCCAATGCATCTAGCAGGAGAAATCCTCTCAAGCTTATACAATCAGAAATTTTACAAAATTCTAGATGCGTTTTCCTCTTCACTGCCAAATTAGCCAAGTGATCTGCAGCAGAGTTGCCTTCACGGTGCACATGTGAAACTCTCAACTCCAATCTCCTTAAGAGCTTCTTTATTTCTGCAATTTTAGCTTGATAGGACTAGTGTCCAACTGCATTGCTTTTTAATAGATGATAAATGGCTAAAGAATCAATTTCAAGCCAAATTTTGGAATATCCCTTTCTGGTGCAAATAGATAAGGCCTCAACAATTGCACTTAATTCAGAAGACATAGTGTCAACATTGCCCAAAAACTTATGAAACGCACACACAAGCTGCGAATTAGAATCGCGTATGATGCCCCCCGCCCCTGCGGGCCCGGGATTGCCTTTTGACGCCCCATCAGTGTTAACTTTTAAAAAACCATCATCTGGGGGGTTCCATCGGACCAAAAACGATTTTTTTGCTTTCTTTCTCATGACCGGAATATTCCAAATTTCAGCCAAATACCAAAAGCCTCTCCAAAATCCAACAGGGAGTAAGTTAGCATTAGATAGATCTCTTAGCTTGTTTACTACCTGCTGTTGAATTTGAGAAGCAATAGGCATTTTTGCTTGAAATTTAGACATGTTCCGGGCACACCAAATAAACCAGAACACAAGGATGGGCAAGGTGATGCATATGTGCTCATTATGCTGTTTTTTGGAAAACCAAAGGTGTAGCAGACTATGAATAGATATATCAGGGGTAACAATTATGTGGAAGAGAGTAGCAAAGTGATTCCACACCTGCCAAGAAATGGGACAGTGAACAAAAATATGGCTGGTCTCTTCACTAGAGTTATGGCACAAATGACACCAAGAGATGGCCACAAAACCTTTTTTAGAGAGATTATCATCAAGTGCTAAAAAGTTATTGATCAATCTCCAAATAAAGATAGAGTGAGAATTCAGTAAAGTTTTGGGCCACATCATTGACTGCCAAACCAAGAGAGACTTGAACAATCTCAGGGAATTCCAGGCTGAAGAAAAAGTGAAGAGACCACTAGAGGATAATTTCCAAACAGGAACATCTGGTGATTGTTCATCAAACGGAACAGCACATATATTATCAACAATGACCCTTGGTAAAATTAAGCATAATCTATTAATGTCCCAGTCACCATTAGTCCAATAATTATTAACCTTTTTATCACAATTAAAGCTCCCAGCATAAGCACATAATGGCGAAAAGTCGCACCAATTATCAAACCAAAAAGAAAGTCTACCTTGCCCAATTCTCCAAAAGAGATTCGAATCTGTGAAGCCTTGCGTTTGAAGCAATCTTCGCCAGAAATGTGACTGATTCAAACCCACATCAGCATTAAAGGGATGGGTCTGTTTCAAATATTTCTCCTGCAAATACTTACACCAAAGGGCATTACATGTTCGGAACTTCCACCAAGCATAAGATGCAAATGCCCGGTTAGTGTCTTGAAGGCTTCTAACCCCAAGACCACCCTCCTCCTTGGGAAAACAAAGCTTTTCCCAGGAAGACCAGTGAATCTGCTTATGCTAAGTAGTCGTTCCCCAAAAGAATGCATTGAAACTTCTATGAAATCTAGCAATAACAGATTTGGTGGCTCCAACCACCCTAAGTGTGTACATCGGAATAGAGTACATCGGAATAGAATTAAGCACACTTTTAATAAGTTCCAATCTCCCCCCTATACTTAGAAATAACTTATCCCAACCCCTCATCCTAACACTAATTTTCTCAAAAAGCTCTTGAAAAAGGATATTTTTCACTCTACCTTTGTATAAAGGAACACCCAAGTATTTAAAAGGAAGTTTTTCCTCCACAAAATTGGACTCTAAAATTTTCCTTTTACTGTAATTAGAAACATGTTTCCCAAAAATAACAGTGCTTTTTGAATAGTTAATTTTCTGCCCAGTAGCCTTCTCAAAATGACCAAAAAAGTCCAACAGCTTTATTTTCGACTGTATAAAACATGTGATTAGCACTTTTTTTTGGGCAAATAAGATGGAAATAATAAAAATAATTTAAAAATTTAAAAAAATATTTAAAATTTAAAAAAAAAATCATTTCTGAAATTAATTTAAAAATTCAAAAAAATTATATAATTTAAAAAAATTAAAAATTATTTCTGAAATTAATTTAAAATAAAAAAATCATTTAAAAATAAAAATAAATAAATTTTAAAAATTAAAAACATATTTCTGAAATTAATTTTAAAATTCTAAAAATTCAAAAAAATTGTCTAAGATCTAAAAACATTAAATTAATATTTCTAAAATTAATTTTAAAAATGAAAAAATTCTAGAAAATTCATTGAAAAACAAGAAAAAAAATATTTAAAAATCAATTTAAAATTCAAAAAATTCATTTAAAAATTCAATTGGACCAACTGGTGATGAAAAGTCTAGCGAAATCGACGTAATTAGCGGTCCAATCAGACAAATCTTGTTCCTCGCCGACGGCGTGGGAGAAGATCCATCGGAGAGTCCTCGTACGCCGATGGAAGGGGGTGTTGCAACGAGAGGTGGTACTCGACGGAGAAAGTGGAGCCGATGCAGAAGCCACCGATGTGGAAGTAAAGTAGGATGGGGAGTTTTGGGAGGTGGAGTCTGGAGGATATGGCCGGATGAGGTCTTTGGAGGAGACGCTGATGGCGGGATCTTCTGGCAACGGTGGTACGTTGGGCGAAGGATTGAGGCAGTCGATAGTGTCGCCTGTGTAGAGCTTGATCAACAGAGAGAGGTTGATCAGTATCTCTCTAGTGGTGGGAGCCATGAAAGTGTTTCTTTGGAAGATTCTTGACGTCGGAGGTTGCCGGCAGCGGAGTTGCAGTGGTGAGTGATAGTTACAGTATTTGGTTTATTCTTTGGTTGTGATTTTTTGAATTTTCAACAATGACCAAATACAAGTAAATAAGTAGGTAATCATTAAAAATATTATAATTTTTTTTTTTGGATTTTAAATAAATATTCTGAATTTAAAAAAAATCTGAATTTTAAATAATTTTTTAGAATTTTAAAACTAATTTCAGAAAGACTTTTTTTTCTTTTTTTAAATTTCAAATATTTTTTATTTTTTAAATGAATTTTTAAAATTTAAATTAATTTCAGAAATAATTTTTTAATTTTTTAAATTTTAAATAATTGGTTTTGAATTTTAAAGTTAAGTTTTGAATTTTAAAATTAATTTCAGATTTTTTTAAAATTTTTAAAATTTAAATATTTTTTTCCAATTTTAAGATAATTTCTAATTTTTTTTTTTTGGTTTTTTATAAATTGATTGACATGTGTTGCCATCTTATTAGCCTAGAAAAGGAGCATGTGCTAATCACATAGTTTATACAGCTGGAAATAGGCGTGTCAAAATTGATCCGCCCCGCCCCGATCCGCTCCGATCCGAGGCCTTTGGGGCAGAGCAAAATCCGCCCCGATAAAGAATGGGGCACGCCCCGCCCCGTCCACGGGGCGGGTCAGATACGGACCAGGGATCCCGCCCCGCCTCGCCCCGCCCCGCCCCTCCCCTATGTATGTATAATTTTTTTAAATATATATTATGTATTATTATATAGATATGTATATATATACAAAGAAATATAAAATATATATATGTATTTATAATATAAAATTTTATATATAATATGTTATATATATGTCTAGCTAATATATTAGATTATGACTAGATCTAGTAAATTTAAATAATAAAATTCTATTTTTTAATAATTAAATTTTAAAAAGAAATTAAAAATATTGAAACAAAACTAATGTAAACCTAAAATTAAAATCTTATTGACTTCAACAAAAAAAAAAAAAAAAAAAAAGAAGAAGAAGAAGATAGGGGCGGGGTAGATCACGGGGCGAATTTTCTTGCCCCGTGCCGGGGCGGGGTAGGGGCGGGGCAGATCAGAAAATCCAGAAACCCGACCTGACCCGCCCCGTTGACATGCCTAGCTAGAAATGTAACCGGAGATTGAAAAAACGGAAAAACGATTAATACATATTAGCATAAAAAAACAAAAAAATTAAGATTGAAAAAATAAAAAACACATATTACATGTTGCTTTTTGAAATTAATCCAAATTATTTTATTGGAATAGATGGGGACTGTCTATATTATTTTAGAGGCTCAATAGTTAAAAAATCTAAACTTTTTAAGTGTTTATTATTTTAACCATTTTCTTTTTTAATTTTATCAATTTATACACAACCGTTTAAAATGGTTGTTATTTTATCCAATTTGTAAAATTTAATTAAACTCATGTGACGTTGCCTGCCAGGCTGCCACATGGATTATACCCTACTATAACTTAGCTAGGGTTAATAGAAATAATTAACCTTTAACTTATCTTAATTAACTTTCACGCTTTCTTACTGACGAACTTGGATATTTTTTACTTACCACAAACGAAGCATGTAAAACAAATAAACTTTTTTCCCTTTCTCAAAATTAAATAGTCAAAAATAAAAATAAGTAAATAACTTAATAAACAAATATTCTCATTGTGGTTGGTTAGTGCAATGAACTTTCATTTGTTTGTTGTAATTAGCCGATTATGAGAATACAAAAAACCATATATGAAGAGAGTTTGAGAAAATGAAAACAAAAACGTCGGCAGGTAAAATTAAAGACACAATGTACAAGCTAGTCAATATAATTAATCCTCGTTAATTTAGGAGATAGACATGTAGCAACCACATTAGCCAATTTTATTTAAATTTTAGAAATTGGCTAAAATGATAATTATTTGTAAGATTATGTATAAAATAACAAAATTAAGGAGCGACTGAAATGACAAAAAAATTGAAAAGGTTTTGTTTTTTCCCTTTGGCTATTAGGCCTATTTTAGATGTTTTAACATCTTGAGGTAATGGTGAGCAGGCGAAATGTTGGAATCATGTTCACCCTATATTCTTGTTTCTTTTTTAATTAGTTAATCAAATATAAAATACTACGTATATAATATAACCAAAAACAAAAAAAAAAAAAACAAAAAAAAAATGAAAGAAGAAAGACCCGGCCCAAGTGAATTCTTTATTGCGCAGCAATTTATAATGTAGTTGTAAGACAAATTGTCGCAACATAATTATTATTATCATTTTTTTAATCAAAATAAGTGGAAGAGGAATTGTGGGTTCGAATCCGTGACCTCACCATAAATCGGTGAAGCAATACCACAAAGACTATTTAAGTCTGAGATAGTCGCAACATTTCTATGCCTATAGATAATTTCATGAAATTTAAGTCGTCGTGAAACACATTTAAAATCTTGGGACTTAATTATCTCAACTATTTCTATCTACTTAATTTAAATAACTACTGCTGCAGTTATGAGTATAAATCGAAGTACCTTCTGCAACGGAAATAAAGTTTACAATGTGATGCCTCGCAACAAAAGCAAACTTTAAGCATTTTTTGCCATTTCTATAAATTTAATAAAATAAAAGTACAGAAAGAAACATAGCTGAAGACAAAGTGATACGAATACTGAAAGCTTCAGCATAAAAACATATGTCATCGTTACAATTAATACAACACAAGACAGAATAAACATTCACACCAACCGCCTGACCAACCTTTTTAATTGCTGAATTTACACTAAAACCCTTCATGAATCTTGATCACAAGATCCACAACAGTACTCTGAACCAATGGCAAAATGGTCATTTCATAGTTGCAACAAAGCTGGACCAGCCACAACCACCTTAATCTACTGCTTTGAACTGTCAGCAGCCTAATATAGACACCAATCCTCGACATTGATTGTTTACAACAAGAAAATAAAGTGCCATAATTTTAAACAATTTCGCATTTTTTCACATAGGCATCTCCAATGTTAAGATAATGCTGAAAAGCTGATGATCTTTAGAGTTCTGTGCTTTTCAATCATATGAAAAGTTGAGTATGGCGATGCAAAATCGGTTAATAGTTGAAGCGGTTGCAATCACGGCCGTTATTAGCCTGATTGCAGCAGGAATATTGTTTTATTTCATCTATAGATTTAAGATTGCTCGAAGAATGAAAGAGGCGGAATTAGAGTCGAGTTTTCGAAGAGAGGATACAAATGTTGTGCCAAAGATGGAGTTCAGGCAGCATGGTGGAGCGTTGAAAGGACTTATAGTAGATGAAGAAGGATTGGATGTGTTGTACTTGAGGAAACTTGAAGGCAGCAAAATTTCGGGATGTTTTTCGAAGGTTTGGTATAATCCGATGGTGGAAGAGGTGAAGAGAATGGATGGCAGAGAAGAAAACCCGAGTGTGTCTGAACAAGTACAAGATATTCCAGTGGTTCAAGTGGGAAGAAATCGGTATGAGTCCGAGGTGTTTAAGCCATTGCCTGCAGTGAAGAGAGGCCCTCCATCACCACCACCAACTCCGCCTCCGTCACCGCCTCCACCACCTCCACCACCTCCACCACCACCGCCGCCGCCTCCTCCTCCTCTGCCTTCCCTTCCTCAAAAAGGGAGTCTAAAGACTGCACCACCACCACCACCAGGCCCACCAAGATTAAATCTTGCACCACCACCTCCACCGATAAAGACAAGGGCAACAATGTCGTCGCATAAACCACCTATTACTTCGAGAGTTACAGAAAACAGACATAGCAAAACAGAAGATTCAGACAAGGAAAGCATGAAAGAAAATGGGGTGCAGACGAAACTGAAGCCGTTACATTGGGACAAAGTTACAGCTACTACAGATCATTCAGTTGTGTGGAATGAGATCAATGATGGCTCTTTCAGGTAAGTACACACACATATATACGTATATATCTATTTCTAGATTCACTATCTTCATATTGTGCCTCCTATCTATAATTAATACTTATTGGAGTTTTTAATTTCTGTGTGACTGTAAGGTTTGATGATGAACTCATGGAATCCCTTTTCGGTTACACTACCACTAGCCAGAAACCAACTCAGAAAAGCAAGAAATCATCATACCAAGGAAGCTCCAATGCAGTTCCATCAGCTCAAATATTCATTCTTGATCCTAGGAAATCCCAAAATACGGCGATTGTCCTAAAGTCTCTAGCAACTTCTCGCAAAGAAATCCTCAATGCATTACTAGAGGGACGAGGACTCAATACAGATACCCTCGAAAAACTGACAAAAATCTGCCCAACACAAGAGGAAACAACTAAAATCCTTCAGTTCAATGGGAATCCAACAAAACTAGCTGATGCAGAGTCCTTCCTTTACCATATCCTTAAAACCGTACCTTCTGCATTTATCCGTTTCAATGCTATGCTCTTTAGATCAACCTATGATCCAGAAATATTGCATCTTAAAGAGTCTTTACAAACTCTTGAATTAGCCTGTAAGGAATTAAGAAGTGGAGGGATTTTCTTTAAACTCCTTGAAGCAATTCTTAAGGCTGGTAATAGAATGAATGCTGGAACTAATAGAGGAAATGCTCAAGGATTCAATCTTACCACACTTCGTAGACTATCCGATGTGAAAAGCACCAACGGAAAGACAACTCTGCTTCACTTTGTTGTCGAACAAGTTATCCGATCCGAAGGCAAACGTTGTTCGATCAACAGAAACAATAAACCTGTTGATGATCCCATTTCAGATTCTAACAATGGAAATGATAGAGAGCACCTAATGCTGGGATTACCAGTGGTAGAATCCATGAAGACTGATCTTTCCAATGTCAAGAAAGCAGCAACTATAGACTATGATAGTTTGATCGGCACGTGTTCGACTCTTACAACCAGAGTTGGTGAGATTAATCACCTGATGAACCACATCCACGACGTCCAATCGGGTGGATTTGTGAGAGAGATGAAGGGGTTCCTGGAAGATTGTCAGGAGGAGCTGAATGTGGTGAGAGAAGAAGAGAAACGGGTAATGGAGCTTGTGAGAAAGACAACGGCATTTTATCAAACAGGTGGTGGGAAGGACAGAGGAGGGAACCCTCTTCAGTTGTTCGTTATAGTTAAGGATTTCCTCATCAATGTCGATCAAGTTTGTGCAGAAATCGGAAAGAAAGTGCAGAAGACAAAAGTGGGAACGAGTACCGGTTCATCACCGCCATTGTCGCCGACGCCGAGGTCGCCGGTGAGGTTTCCGAACTTGCAGACTTATTTCAGGGCGCTAAGGCCTGGAACTAGTTCGAGTGATTCAGATGATGATTTCTGACTTATATTCTGCAAAAAAGAAAAAAAAGGAAAAAAAAATCCTTCTCCAATATCTAGTGATTGGTGAATTGATCAGGGAAAATATTGTAGATTTTGTTTCTACAGTAAGATTGTAGTAACAGATGAGTTTCATTCAATTTAATATTGTAAGAGCAGAATAGTAATTCAATTACGATTAGTTAAAATTATCAATTTCAACCCAAATGCACACATCAAAACACATTTCCTTCAACTATGGTGAAGAACTCGAGCATTTTGAATGAGCGCCTAGAGATTGTTTTCTGTCTATTCTTACTGTATGAAAATGGAGATATATATTTTATTTTTTCTTTCGGTTACAACCGAACCTGTAGTACCGAAAACTGAATTCTTTATATTTTGACGTCGTATGGAATCGAACACACGAGCCTAATGGAATTGAAGGATTCTTTTCATATCTTTGTTTCTTACAAAAAAGATTTTACAATTTCCATGACAATTTTCTCTCCAATTGGTAGTGGACACGATTCACTTCAAAACTTATTGATCTCTTCTTCTTAGCAAGATGTTTTTCCATGGGACGAATTGACGTCTTATGCTTTGTTATATCCATCAAGTGTTTGTTTTGATCAATTGTAGTGTTTTTGGTGTCATAACTTTTAACCAGTGTTTGTGGGACCGGATCGGTGATCAAATCGGACAAGCCACCGGTTCAAGGTTCGACCGGTCCGACCGGTTCAACAACCGGTTCAACCGGTCAAAGGCAACTTGTTGACTTTTGAATTTCAATAGTTTTTATGTGTAATACAATCTAATTTGATACTAGAGTTTAACTTGTAAAAAAAAATTCAACATATTTCAATATCAATTAATCCAAATATACTTTTAACTCTAATTTTTTTAATAACATCCTAGTGCCAAATTTAAAATAAGATGGGAATAATAAGGACAAATGAAGATAAATGTGAAAATCTTTTTTTTTTAACTTAAAATAGGCCAAAAACAACTTTATTTAAAAAAAAATAAAAAAAATACAATCCGGTTTTTTAACTCAACCGGACCGGTTCCGGGCCCAGTTCCCGGTTGAACCGGTCGAATCGGCCGGTCCGATCCGGTTCCACAAACATGGCTTTTAACATAGATCGGAAATAAATGTTCACGTTCATGTATGGCAAAGTGTTCAATCGAATATTTAAGTATATATATGAAACTAGAAATTTTGTGATTGAAAAATGTGGTTGCATATGTAAGTTAGAGTGCAGAATCTTGATGAAGTATCTGATGGTAATTCTCGAAATTAGTTGAAAATATTTACTTAATTGAAAGTTGGTATAGTGCATGAAGTGAATTGTTGTTAAGAATATTGTACTAGTGTTTCTTTTTTCAGG
This sequence comes from Ajuga chamaepitys, assembly GCA_958295605.1. NCBI lineage: Eukaryota > Viridiplantae > Streptophyta > Magnoliopsida > Lamiales > Lamiaceae > Ajuga > Ajuga chamaepitys. Next base: position 7,217,414 of record OY282500.1, on the reverse strand, counting down.
ATAATGGCTGCTCCTTAAAAATACTTATTAGATTGAAACCAGTGGAACTAAATAATCTCAGTGATTTTTTAGAGTTTCCGCTTTTCCTTCGCTTGCAAAATAGAGAAAATTGGTAAAAATATCCTTTAACTTTTGTATAAATAATTAAAAATTATCCTTTAAGTACTTGGTCAGTTCAAAAAATTGTCCTACAATTTTAAAAAAATTGATAAAATTACCCGTAATCGGCTACTCCCAGTTTTCAAACCGGTCAAATGTTGACGTGGCGCTGGTTTGCTATCTATTAATGGGTATTGACACATTTTTATTGAGGTGTCATGATGTGTCACTTTAGGAGGAAAAATGTACATGTGCCTGTCACATGTCTAAATTAAGGTTATATTAGGGCTAATAAACGAAAATGGCTATCTTCTTCACATAACACTTAACGGCTAGTCCGCTCATCCCTGAACCCTGTTTTCGTTTCCATCCCAACCGAGCTCCAATCGCGATTGCAGCCTGCAATGCTTTTCCGAGATCCAACCAAATATGACGACCCTTGCGCTGATTATGGTAAGTTTGAGCAAAGTTTCTATTTAAATTCGAAGTAGAGTTTCTGGGGTAATGTGTTTGATTTAGTTTATTCAGTTTTTTGGGAGTTGCATATACTAATGCGATGGCTTATTGTTATTTTATTCGCACATATTCTGTTGTTTAGTGGTAAAAGGTGTAAGGGGTGGGGTATTCTCGTTTTTTATGTGTTCATGTGGGGGACAACATCTTGTGAAGTTATATTTCTTTTGTTGTATGTGGACCACATAGGATTATTTATAATTTTTCATGCTTTTTAGGTAAGTGAAAGTGGCAGAAATTATTTTGGCTGGTTTCGTTGGTGAATGGGTTGTGGTCCCAACTCACATTTACTAGGCTCTGTATAAATGTTGACGATGGTGGTTAGGTTTGAATAAGACCTTTTTCTTTTTTTTTTTAATCACGGGTTGTGATATGGGTTGTTGTATGTGTGTGAAATATGTAACGAGGGTTAGTTAGGTATTTTACAACCCCACTGCTTCCCATTATTTGATTGTCAAATACTGAGTTACGTTGTTTTTGTCTTCACTATCAGCTCCCAACACTTCCTTATATACATTTTGCATTCAATATGGAGGTGTAGTTAAAAACTGGGAGGGGGCCTACATTGGAGGAGAAGTGATTAAATTCGATCACGTGGACATTCAAAGATACACTTTGAGGGAGGTTCTTAAGTTTGCTGCCCATTTGGAGAATTGCAAGAATGCAGTGTTGTGGGGAAGGGCTCATGGAGAATTTTCTTTTACTCCAATTACCCATGAGGGAGAACTGCAACTTTTACTTGGAGATGCTAATGAAAACAGAGAGGTGTATTTGTACACATAAAATCCTAATGGACAAGAAGACCTGATATGCATGAGGTGTTGGTTGGGGGAGGAGTTGACACGGGAGAGAACAAGAAGATTGATGGAAAAAAGAGGGATGCAATTAGAAGGGGTAAGAGGGCCAGTGGAAACAATAAATTTAGATGATGATGAAGATGACGAGGAGTGTAGAAACAATGATTATGAGTATGAGGAAGAAGATGGTAATACTAAGGATGATGGTGATTTTGAAAAGTTCACAGACAAAGATGCTGAATGGGCAGGCCTTCAAACTGATGTGGCTGGTGATGATGGAGACGCTGTTGAACAAGGTCATCAATTGGGGGAAGCTGATTTGTTCATGAATCTGACGATGATAATCCGGATGATATTGCACCTGGATGGAGGCCCGACTACATGAGATCACCTACAATGTTGTTAGGCATAGTTTTTAGCACGAAGAAAGAGTTTCGGGATATGATTGATACACATGCCATTCTTGAGAAACGTTCGGTTAGTTTTAAGAAGAGTGACAAGCATATGATTTACGCCATTTGTGACGCTGATAATTGTGAGTTTAGGGTTCATGCTCTAAGGAGGCCGGGTGAGACCTCTTTTGTTGTTACTACATCCATACCGGATGCCTACACATGGTTGGCTTCGAAGCCACCTCACCAATGGAGCCGTTCGCACTTCAACCAGTACCTAAGGTGTGACTTGTTAATGAACAATATGTGCGAGAGCTTCAACATTAAGATTCTTAGTGCCCGGGAGTTGCCTATATTATCAATGTTAGAAACTATAATGAATGAATTGATGAAGAGATGCACCGAAAACCGAGACCGAGCCCGGAAGTGGAATGGTGTTTTGTGCCCACGAATACAACAAATTTTGGACTTGAACAATTCTAAAGTGGCAGACTATGTACCTTTAAAAGCAAGTGATACACACTTCCAAGAGTCTTGTTTCGATGGTAACCAATATACGGTCGATTTGGAGAACAAGATGTGTACTTGTAGGAAGTGGGATTTGACGAATTCCATGCAAGCACGCACTAACTGCCATTCACCATTGGGGAAGGATGTTTACACTTATGTTCATAGGTGTGTATTTTAATCTTCATTTAATTATAGGATGTTTACACTTATTTTTATCTTTCTCAGATGTGGTCCAATGTTTATGAAAGTTGCTGTTTTTTGTGAATTATAGGTGCTATCGGGTCGAGACATATCTAGCTGCCTATGGGCCATCAATAATGCCAATTAATAGGAGAGGATAATGGGCACTCGTGGATGCAATCCCCCCATTACCTCCAAAGGTTGTTAGGCGAGTTGGAAGACCCCGAAGGCGTGTAGAAGGGAACCAGATGAACCACATAAAAAACACATGGGTAGGAGGGCAGCCCCGTCAATAGAGACGCTAGCCATCAGAAAAGGAATCAAAATACCGTGAAATGTGGAGTTTGTGGGATTCCGGGACACAATCGGAAGAGCTGTCTGTTTGCAAGTATATTGTTGTCTATTGTGTTATGAAGATTATTTTTTTCACTTGTCTAGTATAATATGTGTGATCATAATTCTATGTTGTGTAATGTCGACTCTAAATAACCACTATTAGGATGAATCCGGTGAAAACGAGGAACAAAAAGCGAACATGAAGAGGATTCTCCAAGAATATGGATTGGAGGATATCGATGACGAGGACTTCATTGAACAACTTTTCAATGACAATAACTACAACACGAATGAGGTTATGCAACTTCTTAATTATTGACCATATTTATGTCTTGATATTATTAAATGATTTTTTTTTTTTTTTTTTGTTTCATAGGATAACAATGTTGGCAATGGTACTCAAGAGTCCCCTGTTAGTCAGTTAACCCAAGTGAACATCGAATACAATGATATGGTAACCTGTTCTTATGTTTGGCCACATAATATGGCAAATTTTAGACGATAATTAATCCTCTTTGTCTACTCTTGCATTCTGTCTTAATCTCTAACACGAAACCTTTGGTTTCCATCACAATTTCATCTGTTTATGATGCAGATGGATACAACTGAATGTCATGGCACAAGTCATATATGCAGTGCAGATCAAGAACGATATGTTGTTCCAATGACGACAAGTATAATCACTCGGTGGGGATCAAAAGTTATGTCACCTACCGGGATATTCCTTAACAACCAGATGTATGATTTTTCGATTTCCTACATGGAAAGACCAGGAGCACCTGCGATGACCTTTTTGAAGCTGTCTTTTGTCAATAATACAATCACCTGTCGCATAACAGATGAATTAATGTTGTGCAGCTATATCCGAATGTGCTCCTCTGTGAGAGGTACTCATCCAGCAGTGGCGATTCGTTTAAGATGCTGATGGAATTGAAAAATAAGGGCCATTAGTTGAGAAGGGCTACTTCCGGCATGACTATGTGCTAGTTCGTGGCTCAAACACTCGCCCCAGGGACAAAATGCTGATCAACTATCCGAGAAAAGACAACTTTTCGGCCGGCTATTGATGTCACGCCGGCTGTTTTTCTTTGGAAGAAGAAGTTTTGGTTCTGCTGGTTAAGAGAGGGAAATATCATGTAGATAACGAATAGTGATTATATCGGTGTTGGAAATTATAATCTGCGTACGTTATTCTAAGTTTATGTGATTATACAAATTAACTATTTCTTGTTGCATTATGCCAATACTTTTAGCTGATGTTGTTTTGGCTTCAGATTGTGCTACATAAATGAGAAGCTAGGTTAAGAGAAAATGTAACTTAATTGTCCTACTTCAAAGAAATTAGGGAAAATTCTAAGTAATAGATGTTGACATGTGATACATCTTGAAAAAGTTAGAAAAAATTTATGCAACACTCAAACCTAACACTTACAACAGTTCTAATCAAGTGCACAAATTGACAACGTTGTATTACGCGCATCATGTTCTAAAAGTTGCTATTATTTGCGTGGTAGAATAGGTCTTAACGCTAGTTGAGACTAAGGTGGTCGCACAATGTTTTTAAAGGATTTAGGTGCTATAAGCGACAAAATAAGGCATAACCGCTAAAGTTAAGGCGGGCTCTAGGCAGCGTTAAGTGAAGAGAAATTAATGAGAAAACGTAGACGCTCGAAGACAATCTAATAACTAAACGAGACAGTTAGTATAAACGAACTTTTAAAGCAGAGATCCTGCAGAGTCGCGCACAGATATTGTTATGTGATCATATCTAAAGACGATAATTTCTTATCTACCCGTAGGGTAGTGCCTCCACCAATGAATACACGATAAATGAGCAGAAAAAATGGAAAAAGTTAGCTTTTAATCATGTGTAATATATTCAGTGGTGTGGAGCACTACCTACGGGTCGGTAAGAATTTCAAGCTAACGACCTGCAATATCTAGATTAATTCAGTGTCATTTTCTCGAATAAGAATTCTATTCGGGCTTGGCATCTACAGTCATGAAACCATTTCGCTTTTGTCCAATATAAATTCTTTTGACACTTTAATAAGAACTTTCTCAGATATTTCCTGTATCTCACGTTTTTCCACTGACTCCATTTTTCCTTCCACTGCCAAGTCAATTATGCTCATCCTTACACTACTTCTATCTCAATATAATTCCACACACCTCAATCTGTATTATAAAAAGAAGATCGAGAAAATCTCGATCATTTCATTCTCAAATTCCTTCAAACCAAAATCGAAAGGAAAACTATATAAACATATATATATGAATTAGCAGCTTCAGATTTGCAGAAGAAGATGATGGGAGGGAGAATTGGGGAGAATATAGGGTTAAGAGAAGAGATAATCCAAAAGGCTTGTAAATTATCGATGAAAGCTCACGAAAAGACCCCTGCAAAGCCGTATATATACGAGAAAACCAGAGGTGCGGCCGATGTTTATTTCGCCTTTTCTGGATCATGGTCGGCGGTTGATTGGTACAGTAAGACTCCATTTGGGGAAATTAAGGTTGATGTTTCTAGGTTTCCGTCTATGAAGAGTGTTGGAAATGAAGAAATCGGGATGGTGAATGAAGCTTTTAGCAGGAGATTTGTGGAGCTTTTTACCAGATCGTCTCTTGCAAATGAGGTACACATTATTTAATCTTGAATTTTTTTTTTTTCTTAAAAAATTACTGTGGGCTTCGTTTGTTGGGTGATCATGATTTACAAATTTCCTTTTCTTTTTGCGTTTTTTGAGGGAACGATTTACAAATTTCTTGATAACATTGAGCCATAAAAATATTTTAAGGATAAGGTCTGCCACCACCTACCGAACAAACATCCGTAGTTGTTCCAATACGTTTAACATAGGACATTATTTTATAAATTGTTAATTTATCATTTTAAAATCAACACTAAAAAGAGGCTTTAAAATAAAGGCTTTGACATAAAAAAAGAGAAAAAAATTCCAACCTTTCGCGAGATTTTGTTATTTTGGCTCATTCTCTTAAAATGTTAATTTATTAATTCAACCATGATTTTATATTGGCCATAACTGTAAAATAAATAAAAAATTAGGTTACAGGTAGTGCGCATGGAAGACTCATACTCCATCCGTGCCTGGTCAACGGTTAGCTTGTCACAATTGATCGGGCACGAATGATAAGAAAAAATAAATTTTGTGGAATCTTTGATTTTTTTAAATATGGAGATTGAATGTGGATATTTTGAGGGTGACTTTAATTGTCATTTATGGTGTGACAAGTTCAGTGGGACGGATCGAAATGAAAAGTAGGACAAGTTAACTGGGACGGAGAGAGTACAAAGGAATTAAAATTAATTCTGGATTTTGTCTAGCTGATACGTAATTAGAATCTAGAACCATCAAAACTATTTTCTGTCGATCAATTTTGTAGTCACTCACTTCTGGAACCTTTAATTCACATAATTCACAAACCATGGTTAAAATATAATTGACCAAAATAGCAAAATCTGGCAATGTTCTAGATTCTTTGGGCAATTAGGCATATATAATATTGTCTTGGCAACTGACTTTTTAACAAAACCACCTAAAAAGAGGTAATTTTTTAAAAGAACAATAGCGGAAGATTATCTATCGAAAACAGAGAGTTAATATTTTTACTTGTATTTTTAAAATTCATTCTTTGATTCAACAATTCGTATTGAACCCACAATTCTGAATCAAAACCTGTATCATAATCAGACCATAAAATAATTCAATGCTACCTACTACTTACAAACTGAAGCTGGATTTCAGGTGGAGAAAGCTATGTCAGACAATAAACAGATCATCTTCACAGGACATTCCTCAGGTGGTCCAATAGCCATTCTTGCAGCCATTTGGTCCTTTGAGAAATACATTAGATTCAATCCTTCTCAAACACCCCCTTTCTGTCTCACTTTCGGATCACCTCTCGTCGGCAACCACATTTTCTCGCACGCTCTCAGGCGAGAAAACTGGGCCCGTTATTTCATCCATTTCGTAATGAGGCACGACCTTGTACCTCGTATAATGCTATCCCCTCTCTCTGACATCCAACACGAGCTTCCCCATATCCTCGAGTTTCTCTCTCCCAAATCCCCGTTTTACCTGCACGATTCATCTGTTGCCTCGCGTTTCCTGTTGTCTGTCATGAGAAGTGCTTTATCTGTTGCTAGCCATGCTGCGTGCCATCTCAAGGGAAGCACGAATTTGTTGCTGGAAACTGTGGCTAGCATTGTTGAGCTTAGTCCTTATAGGCCGTTTGGGATATTTGTGTTTTGTACTGGGAGTGGGAAGCTCGTTGTTGTTGATAACCCGGAAGCTGTTCTGCAGTTGTTGTTCTTTTGTCTTCAGTTTGGGCCTGATGAAGAAACTCCGGAGTTTCTTCAACAGGTTTTTAAAGAGCATTTGATGTATGAAAGTGAATTGCAGGAGAGCTTGACCATGCAAGATGTTACCTATCTAGTGAATCTTGTTGATGTGCCATTGTCTCCTGATGCCAGTGATGATTATGCTGAAGCCCTCAATGATCTTGGCTTGGTATCTCTCTCTCTCTCTCACACCACACACAGAACAAACATGTAAAAGATGATTCTAACAGGACCAATAGTGGGAAAATCTTAGTTACAGGACTAAAAATAAAACTTTTACTGAATATTTATGCACGCACATATTCTTGTCGATCTCAATGCTACATATTTGATTCTCAGGTAACAAGAGCACGGCTGTGTCTTCGTGCTGCAGGCGAGTTAGAGAAGCAGAAGCTCGAAAACCAGAAAAGAATAGATTCCAACAAGGACGCCATAAAAGAAGCACTTAAGAAAATACAAGAATACAAGACTAGCTGTGAAATACGCAAGCTTGGCTATTACGACACCTTCAAGATCCAAAAAGACATAACCGATTTCAACGCCAACATCACAAGGCTAGAGCTAGCAGGCATATGGGACGAGATAGTAGAAATGATCAAAAGATACGAACTTCCAGATGGATTTGAGGGCAGGAAAGAGTGGATCGAACTAGGGACTTTGTTTCGGAGACTTCTAGAACCTTTAGACATTGCAAACTACTATAGGCACTTGAAAAATGAGGATACAGGGCCTTACTTGGTGAGGGCTAGGCCCAAGCGCTATAAATTCACACAGAAATGGAGAGAGCATGCGGAGAGGATGCCGGTTGGGCTGAGCTCAGAGACGACGTTGTGGGCCGAGGTCGAGGAGCTGAGGTTTAAGCCTTATGTTTTGGTTAAGGATAAAGTTTTGAAATTAGAGGAACAAGTATTTACATGGGTTAATAAAGGGTGGATGGGGAAAGATGTTTTCTTGGAAGAATCTACTTTCACTAAGTGGTGGAAAACACTCCCTTTTGAGCATAGGACAGGCTCTTCTATTGCAGGGTTCATAAGCACTTGATGTTCTTCAGTGCGTGTGTGTTTGTGTGGACTAATTCTATGCCACCCAATCGGGTAGTACCCGTCTGTGTAGCATAGAATTTCTCGTTTCGAGTGTGTGTGTGTTATAGCAGACAAATCTAAGTAAATTGATCAAATTGTATACAAGCAAGGTTGCAGAAGAGTAATTTTTTATGAATAAGACCACAAATAAACAAGCTTAACATATAAATTCAAGTCCTTCCCTGATTCTTCTCACTGAATTTATTTATTAAAGTACCTCAAAATTTATTGAAATTTATTTATTAATCATTTATTTTTAATGATTAATCTCTGTTTTTATAAAAAGGTTCGTTGTGTAGAACAATAAACGAGTAGCTTTGTTAAATTGGGGCAGGACAGGAATATTTTCGCACACGAATTGGATGGAGAAAGAAGTTGTATTTACAATTACATCTCATAAAAAATGCTGCTGTATTTAGAGGTGGTAATTAGGCAGTTCGGTTCTGCTTGAGCAAGCACATGGAGTCAACGTCATATGTTTGGTTGATTCGAGTACGTTCATGATTTTATCCGGCAAAAAATTAGTGAGCGAAGTCTAGTTCATCCTCCAATGCTGTATTATTATTTTCGGTTTGCCCGCAATTAATCTGACTTTTAATCCAATAAAATGAACGTGTTGAGTTCAATAATACTTCAGATCAAGAATTTTATGACCAGTCCGTTCAAATGTGACATGAAGAAGAAATACCAAATACGATAATGATAAAATTAGATGTGGCACGAAGAAAATTAAAAAAATAATTAAAAGCAACTCTTCATGGGAAAATATAGAATTTACTAACATGATTTAATGATATGCATATTACTTAATGGGTTAATTAAAATAAATTCATCAACTTTGGGTGAATTTTCAATTATAACATGAACTTTAAAAGGTAATAAGAAAATTTATCAACTTTTAACTTTTTTCATGCAATATGGACTATATTTTTATCAATCTAATTGTGTCTTCACCATCATTATTAGATTTGCGTTGACGAAAACCGTTCTATATCCATCATATATTTTACAACCTGTCATCGCAATCACCGTGAATTGATAATAAAAGTTGTGGGAACCGCAACTTCAACCATTAATTATCACAATTGTAACAATATATGACAAATTAGGTGGTGAATATTGGAGGAGCTCATTAAGCAAATCTAATAATTATGGTGGCGTAGATTAGGAGAAAAAAAATTGAAAAATTACAAAAAAATATTTTACGACGAAGTTGCATAGCTCAAGTGGCAGAGCATCTACTACCTAGGCCTTTAGTCCTGTGTTCGAGTCACGTGGGGGGAGGGGAGAATTTTTTCTTTGTTCTTAGATTAGGAGAAAAAAATAATAATAATGATGGTGACGACATAATTTGATGTCAAAAAATATGATAGTGTTGTAATTGAGAAAAAATTGAAAGTTAGTGAATTTTGTTAACTTTTAAAGTTCATGTTGTAATTGAAAATTCACTCAAATTTTTTTTTTTTTTCAATTACTTAATTACTACTCATACTTTTATAGGTAGAGAAGAGAGAGAGGGAGAGAGAAGAATTTATTTCTAGGAGTAAGGCAAAAAAAATAATACTCCCTCCGTCTCGGCTTAACCTGCCTAGGTTGACCGGGCACGTAGGTTACGAAAAAACAGATTTTGTGAAAATCTTTGACTTTTTAAAGGTGGAGATTGAGAATGAAGATTTTAAGGGTGGAGATTGTGAGAGAAATTTGCTATTTATGAGGCTGACAGGTTAAGGTGGGACAAACAAAAATGACAAGTAGGCAAGTTAAGTTGGGACGGAGGTAGTATAGGGGTGTGCATGGTACGGTGTGGATCGGATATTTGAAAATATCCAGATCCATACCAAACTTCAGTTATTTAAAAAATGAGTATCCATTACCGATCCAAAAAATCGAGACGGTACGGTGCGGTTATTTATTTTTTCGGGACAGTTCGGTTCAGAATTTCGGATCTAACAGAACGGTTCAATTCGGTTCGGTTCAGTTCGGATAATCGGAGATTTATTTTATCTTTTGAATAATAAATTCAATTGAATATAATATATTGACGTCTAACTAATATAAATAATTTTATTACATCAAATTTGTTTCCAACTAACTAACTTGTATTTTGAAAATTATATAATAATTAAATATAATATTTTTAATAATTTATGTTACATACAACTAACTAAAAAATTATGAATAATTTAATTTTTAATTCTTATTTAAATTAAAATGTTAGGGATAATATATTTTTAAATTTATAATTTGTTATTTTATTCGGTTATTCGATTCAATGCAGTTCGGTATGATTCGGTACGGTTCAATACGGGTTTCGGTTCGGAAAATTGAGAAATATCCAAACCCGTACCAAAAAAATAATCGGTTCAGTTCGATTCAGAAAAAGTCAAATGGTCAACGGATTTTTTCGGTTCGGAACTTATTCGGTCGGATTTCGGTGCGGTTTCGATAATCTCCAAGCTCCGTGCACAGCCCTAGGTAGTATTATGTAATTCTACAACGCAACCATTATATTAAAACAATTAATTTTGCACTTGCGAGTAGCATTTTTTGTTTTTTTCATAATTTGTGTGTGCCCATCTCTTTTTTAATTAGTTTGATGTTCATTCCACTCCTACAACCTTTTTATTTGAACAATCCTTCTAGCAATTTTGTCATCTATACTTTCCCTTTTCCCAGTTCTTTTCGGCGAAATTTTATTTATTGACATGAGATGTAAAAATAAAAAATTTAATAATGCAATTTTTTACCAACGTTAGCTAAATAATTAGCAACAGTTCACTAATCATATGAAAAGAAGTTGATTAATATTTTTTTAATATTAACTTGCATGATTTAGTAACACGAAAAACTTCAGACATAAAAAATAACAGGTTAATTTGAATCGACCATATTTCACTACAACAAATAAGGGAATTAGGAACGATTTATTTTGAGACGATTTTGAAATCGTCTCAAATAGGTTGCTTTTTGGGACGTTTTGCACATATTGTCCCAAATAAATTATTGTGTGACATTTTTTTTAAAACGTCTCTAAATGGTATACTATTTGTGACCTTTTTTTAGAAACGTCTCAAAATGAGACATTATTTTGTGACCTTTTTGTAAATACGTCCCAAAATAGTGTATATTAGTGACGTTTTTCTTAAATGTCTCAAAATGTTACATTATTTTGTGACATTTCTCAAGAACGTCTCAAAAGGATATATATTGGTGACCTTTTTTTAGAAACGTCTCAAAATGAGACATTATTTTGTGACCTTTTTGTAAATACGTCCCAATATAGTGTATATTAGTGACGTTTTTCTTAAATGTCTCAAAATGTTACATTATTTTGTGACATTTCTCAATAACGTCTCAAAAGGATATATATTGGTGACGTTTTTTTAGAAACGTCTCAAAATGAGACATTATTTTGTGACCTTTTTGTAAATACGTCCCAATATAGTGTATATTAGTGACGTTTTTCTTAAATGTCTCAAAATGTTACATTATTTTGTGACGTTTCTCAAGAACGTCTCAAAAGAATATATATTAGTGACCTTTTTTTAGAAACGTCTCAAAATGAGACATTATTTTGTGACCTTTTATTAGGTACGTCTCAAAATCGTGTATATCAGTGACGTTTTTCTTAAATGTCTCAAAATATTACATTATTTTGTGACATTTCTCAAGAATGTCTCAAAAGGATATATATTAGTGACCTTTTTTTTAGAAACGTCTCAAAATGAGACATTATTTTGTGACCTTTTTCTAAATACGTCCCAAAATAGTGTATATTAGTGACGTTTTTCTTAATTTTCTTTTAATTTTAGAATTACTTATAATACATTTTGTGATGTTTTCCTCTAAAACGTCACAATATCATTTTCGTTTAATTTTAAAATTACTTTATTACATTTTGAGACGTTTTTCCCTAAAACGTCACAATATCATTTTCTTTTAATTTAAAAAATTACTTTATTACATTATGTGACGTTTTTCCCTAAAACGTCACAATATCATTTTCTTTTAATTTTAGAATTACTTATAATACATTTTGTGACGTTTTCCCCTAAAACGTCACAATATCATTTTCTTTTAATTAAAAAAAATTACTTTATTACATTATGTGACGTTTTTCCTTAAAACGTCACAATATCATTTTCTTTTAATTTTAGAATTACTTATAATACATTTTGTGACGTTTTCCCCTAAAACGTCACAATATCATTTTCTTTTAATTTAAAAATTACTTTATTACATTATGTGACGTTTTTCCCTAAAACGTCACAATCTCATTTTCTTTTAATTTTAGAATTACTTATAACACATTATGTGACGTTTTCCCCTAAAACGTCAGAATATCATTTTCTTTTAATTTAAAAAATTACTTTATTACATTATGTGACGTTTCCCCTTAAAACGTCATAATATCTTGTTCTTTTAATTTTAGAATTACTTTATTACATTTTGTGACTTCTTCTTAAAACATCACAATATCATTTTTCTTTTAATTTTAAAATTATTTTATTACATTATGTGACGTTTTTCCCTTACGTCATAATATCATTTTCTTTTAATTTTAGAATTAATTATAACACATTATGTGACGTTTTCCCCTAAAACGTCAGAATATCATTTTCTTTTAATTTAAAAAATTACTTTATTACATTATGTGACGTTTCCCCTTAAAACGTCATAATATCTTGTTCTTTTAATTTTAGAATTACTTTATTACATTTTGTGACTTCTTCTTAAAACATCACAATATCATTTTTCTTTTAATTTTAAAATTATTTTATTACATTATGTGACGTTTTTCCCTTACGTCATAATATCATTTTCTTTTAATTTTAGAATTAATTATAACCCATTATGTGACGTTTTCCCCTAAAACGTCACAATATCTTATTCTTTTAATTTTAGAATTACTTAAAACACATTTTGTGACGTTTCCCCCTAAAACATCACAATATCATTTTATTTTAATTTAAAACTACATAAGCACATTTTTTTATGTTTTTATATAATATAATAAATAACAAATTGTATAAATTATAAGCAAATTTTTTAATTTTAATTCTTTTAAGTACGTTTTTTTTAATTAAGTAGCCAAGTTATAACATTTTCTCAAAATATATCAATTTTCCCTCTTATCTCTCTCTCTTAGTTAATTATTTAGAACTCCAAATAAATCAATTTCCCCAAATAGAAACTCCCAGCTCCAGCTCACTCCAGCTCGTTCACCTCGCTCGTCGACGATCTTCAACCAGAATCGGACACTCTTCCTGCAGCTCGTTGACGATCGCGCCGGAGCTGCTGTTCCATTCTCCTCGATCGCGCGAGCGAGCTCTCTCCAGCATAGTTAGCAGCAGGAGCTCTCTCTCTCTCTCTCTCTCTCCCCCCTCTCGTTTTGCTTGTTTTCGTTTCTAAATCTGCAAATTTCTCGAATAGATTCAGTATACGATGATATTTGATTTTATCAGCCACCTATTTTAGCAGAATTTTTGTCGTTTGATAGTTATAGGTAAATGGTTTTGATTATTAGTGATGCGTTATCGTCTTTTGTTGATCCTCAGCCTCATTTTCTTTCGGGACGGGAAAATTTTAGTTTGGGTAATAAGCGAATGCTGTCAATTCGTGTTGGTTGTATGCTAACTGCTTTTAACAATGTGTTTTTGAAGTTTGAATTGTTTGGTGTTAATCTGGAATTGGGGGGCTGGTGTACTTTTGTTGGTATATATCCTTGTGAAATCCCCTGATTCACAGTGATTTTTGCTTTTGGATGTTTAATTACAATGTGCAATTGTGTTACTCGTGTATGCGCTATATAATGCATTTAGCATTTAGCGTTGTCATTCGTGATTTGTCTAATTGTGTTTAATGTTTGATTTGCTACTTCGGACAGGAATCAAAGGACATTCTGCCCTAAGAAAAGTGCTCCATCGGGCAGTAAGGTGCTTCCCTTTCACTAAGATGAATATATGACTCCCTGTCTTGGTTGTTTTGATTTTGATGTTCTGTTATGCAACTACTGCTTGTAGTTTACTTCAACTATATGGATTACACTTGCAATTTGGATTTCAATACTATGCTACTAGTTTTTACCATCTGTGGAAGTGAATAGATGAAGTTCTATATTCCATATGGAACTTAGGATATATTGCCTTTTCTTTGCATTCAAGAATTATATGTCATTATGCAAATAAAGGAGACCTATTCATTACAATCATACCACCTTGTCCATTACGCATAATTAATATTTACATAAATTACCAAAAAATGACAACAAATTCTTGCCTGAGTAGTAGCATGTATGTGAAATATGATTCTTAGCTTTGTGGTAGATGCCTCTCTGTTTGACATCCTCTTTACAAGTATGGAAAATGGCATCAAAAGTCATTGCTAAATGCCCCATTAATTCGTTGATTGATTAGGTATCCTAAATGTTGGTAATTATGTTGTTTGCAAAACACTTATGTTTCAATCCCTTTTCTTTAGCAATGCCATTCACAGTGTTGCAGCATACATGCTGATTAGCCTGCGCCAAATTAAACTTCTAGCATCAATGGATGCATTTTTTCTCATATGGCTATTTGTTAGTACACATGATTGCACCTAAAGTTTTTCTAAGAAGAATCATTTGCTTATAGTTTGTAATCTTTTTTAATAAAGCCGATCAATCTCTAAAGGACCAACAATTCAAAAGTATCCACTATTCCATAAACAACTACTACAACTTGTTCATGTTTTGCATAACTTGCAATTTGTTCTTGTGGACCAGTTGCAATTGATAAAAGAAGCTGCTGGAAGGGATAAAGACATTGCAGAAGCCAAGGTATTTGTTCTCACATTATTACTACTTCATTGGAGAATCATGTTTGATACACACATACCCGCTTGCTGATGAAATGTATCTTTGATTTACTGAAATGGTTGGTTGTCAACAGTTAATACTTGATAGAATCAGTGTGTTTTGCTATCAAGATAAATATATTACTGGTAATCAAGCAGCTTTCTCTGTTATGTTTGATTTTCAACAATTTTGGCTGAAATTGATGTGTTCATGAATTTGAAAATTTAACCGAAGGAACCTGGAGTGAAGTACACGAGAAATATTTGTCTTTCTTTGTCTTTATGTACACATAGGTGCCTTCATTTCTGATTCTTCTTAAGCTGCAAACTATATACACCCTTATCCGAGTTTATTAGTTATTAGTTATCATTTAGTGATCTGTTGCCAAAACACATGCACTGTTTGCTTTTCCACTAACTAGTTTTTGAATCTACTTTGTGATGCCATAAAGTTAAGCTTGGATTAGCAAAGGGACTAAAATATATACATATACAGTAGAAAATAACACTTTACATAGCTTTACTAGTCCTTTATTCATAAGCTACTTTACACTTCAAAATTCTTATTCCATTATTACAAAGCTGTCAGCTTTTTCTTATTAGTATAATCACTACCATGCAATTATATTTTATAGGGATAATTACAAAATGGTCGCCGAACTATTAGCACTTTTTCACTTCGGCATATAAACTATTAACGTTGGCTAAACCGCCGCCAACCTATTTGAATATTACTACTCGAAAGCTGCCGGCCAGAATACCGCCCAAATTTTGTCCCAAAAGATGGTTTTGCAAAACCGGGTGTGCAATGAATTTGGGAGGTATTATGGCCGGCAGCTTTCAAGTAGTAATATTCAAATAGGTTGGCGGCGGTTTAGCCAACGTTAATAGTTTATATGCCGAAGTGAAAAAGTGCTAATAGTTCGGCGGCCATTTTGTAATTATCCCTATTTTATAAGTACCACAAATATGATTGATTTGCATATTGCTTCCATATCTAACTTTGCATCTATGACTTTCTGATCTGAGGATTGAGTTCTAATTTGGTATTGCTCTCCCTTGATTACAGGATCGGGACAGGCCATTTTTTCGTTCTTGTGAGCTCGACCTGAGGATAGAAAATATTTTATAATAATAATTGTCGTTTTATTAGCCTTTTGTTGACGAGTTGCTAGCTTACGATTTATTCATTCCTACTGAATCACATATGCAAATGGGTAATTGTATTGTATTTTGAATGAAATTACTTTGTTTTTAGATGGATTAAGTTCAGAACAATCGTCATTTACATGCAAATTATTATTGAAGATTCACTTGTGTGTTGATTATTGTTCTCTCTCTTATTATGTTGTTCTGTTATTAAAGGTACTATCAGGTATTGTAATATATAATATTGAGGCAATATAATTTATGCGTTACCACAAAATATATTTTGAGACAAATAAAGAAAACGTCACTAAAAAAGGTCTTTTAAACTATTAAAAAACACGTCGCAAAAGATATTTTTTAAAGACAATTACAAAAAAAAGTCACTAAAAGTGATCTTTGTGACAATAAAAGAATGTCACTAAAAGAACTCTTTTTGAGACAATTAAAAAAATCGTCACTAAAAGAACTCTATTGAGACAATAAAAAAAGTGTGGCTAAATGAACTATTTTGAGACAATTAATAAAAACGTCACTAAAAAAACTCTTTTGAGACAAATATAAAACGTCACTAAACAAAATCTTTTGAGACAATTAAAAAAACGTCACTAAAAATTATTTTTTGAGACAATTAAGAAACGTCACTAAAAAAATGTTTTAGAGACGTTTTGAAAAATTCGTCTCTAAATAATATTAGCGACTAGGATATTGTGACGTTTGATGTGACGAAATAATTTCGTCCCACATAACTATTAGTGACATTTCCATCACTTTTAGTGACGTTTTCCATTCGTCCCTAATTCCCTTATTTGTTGTAGTGTTTATAAAAAAAATATAGAGAATGTAAATTGTTATTCACTACACTGCTAGAGATATATACGAAATGAACTTTTTGATTTGTGTAGTTATTGAAATTCAGATATGGATCATTTTAATATTTGCATATATATATATATATATATATATATATATTATATTGATATCAATACAACTATCTATATTATTTGCAATTTGAACTATGATATATACTCCCTCCGAATCAAAGAAAGTGTCGCTTTAGAAAATATAAAAAATTTAAAAAAAGTATAATTTTAACAAGAAAAAACTACAATTCTTCTAATCTTACTTTAAAGAACATACTTAATTTAGTTGTCTATTTCCTTATTCCACAAAAACATATATAAATTAAATGGATTATGTATGGATGTATTTGTCATTTTTACCCATCTTTAATTTTTGAGAAAAAAAGCTAAAGTGACATTATTTTTAGCCTTTTTTTTTGAAACGGAGGGAGTATTATTTAAAGCACTACTACTTTTAATTAAAATTCTAAGTAGATCCTCCTACATTTATACACGCACTGGTTTATCAATAACACACACCAAAAAAACACTTCGGATTTAGATGTATAGTGTTTTTATGTGATTGTGGAAAAATATTTTTGCAATATAAATACAGATATTTAAATTTACAAGAATATTTTAGGTACACTCCTTGGATCGAAAAATTCTAACTTAATTTTTTACATTAAAAACTTTAAATTCATATTTTTAAAGATTATTTTTTTCCTAACATTTGCATTTGGACCTGGTTTAGATAATTGAAATGATAGTTTGCTTCTTCTTTTTTTTTTTTTTTTTTTTGTTAACGAGTTAGTTTACTTCTGATAAGATTTTTTTTGCAAAACGATTTTTTTTTTTAATCAAAATAAAGTAAATCCACGTCTGAAAGACAATTAATTATTAGCAACATGCAGGCAGCAAATTCAATGTGACTTACCCATCACAATTTTAGCGTTTTTTTTCATGTGATCGGTTTAACAGGTAACGAGTCAAATAGTAATTGTTATTTTAATAGCTAAAGTTAAAGATAATAAAATCTAATGATCTAAAATAAATTTGTATTGATACAATGGTTATATCATATAAGCACCCTAAAGTAAAACGTACTAAAATGAACCAAATATTTACGGTTCACGTACCGCATTCCATAATAGCATTCCAACTATGCTACCTCTAACGTACCAAAGAAAAAAGAAGTAAAATTGTGTACCTCGATTTTTCTTAGGTACAATGTTCTTGGTGATAATGGCTTAGACAACACTTACCTATTTAATTTGATGTTCTCCTTTATCAAGTTTGAGCATGAAGTTTCACCTATTAAGCAAATTAGAAAACCTCAAACTTCTATACAAACTAAAAACATGATAAAACAACTTCACTAGTTGTTTGGAACAATTTCAAGTAACAATAAGTGAAAAAGCGCTACATACGTTGAAGCACAAAAAACCCAAACAATTTAAGCAATATAAACAAATAGAATCAAGATTTAATTATTCAACGATGTTCCGGCGCTAACATGATAAATTGCCGAATGAGTTCTTCGAACTCGCATAAAAGCTAGAAGAACCTGCAAAAGAGATCTATGTACTTATAATGATAAAACACGTATATGGAAAAATGAAACTCTATAAACAACATCTATGCTTGCAAACCAGTCCCTTTATATATACATACGAGATACAAGAGTTCATGTCCAATAAGTATATCCGGTGAGAATTCGAGGGCGTTCAGCCAAGCTTATAACAAACTCAATTAATAAGTTCTTAAAATCAAATTATATATGATAGAATACATATTATTTTCTAGAAAGCTCTTAAATTTTAAAATGCATTGAATTTTAACCTTGATTATTATCAATATTAGGACATGGAAGATATGCACCTCTCCTACTTGCCCATCAATATCCCCTTATGCTTTTCCAGTCCAACAACTCTTCTTTCATTGACATGCTGGTCGATGTAGAAGAACCATACCATCACTTATCATCAGTAGACCCTTCATATGCATCAACAACCACTCCATCAACATATGATCCCTCAAATGAAGTATCAACAAATATTGTGAGTACGGACACAGGAAATTCAATTTCGGTAAATATCGGATCCCTGTAGTACCCGATCATCATTCATCGGAATCTGAAAATACCCCTTCGCCAGCATGAGAAAATGTGCGAGCAGGCGTTGATGAACTCGGGGTGCAACAATCTCTTATTCCCTGTAGAATTTTAATGTGCATAGGAATCCTGGTTGCAATTATAGCAATAGTGTTAATCACCATCCCAAGAAAGACAAAGAAGATGCACGAGTGCACCATGAGCTTTTCAATCTCAAAAGACGGAAAATCAGATTTTAGGACAATTTCAGAAGCAATAGAGGCCTCCTAGATAGTTATCCGTTAAAATTTGTATACTCATTGGGAAAGGGGAGGATAATGAGATAGTAAAAGTTAATGTCGACAAAAACAATTTGGTTTTGATGGGAGAAGCAACCGAAAAGACTAGTATCGTCTCAAATGTAAGTAATGGTGGTGTTGACATGGAAGATTGGTAATATACAACACTATGTAAAGTGTTTATATTTCTTTTTCCCCATTTTTACTTGATTAGTTGTAGTTTCAATAAATTTATTGTCTTATAATTTCTTAATTATGGGTATGAATCGTTGGGACAACTTTTACGGCTCAAGATTTGACAATATCAAATATGGTAAGCAGTGGAGCCGGTGTCGAAAATCTTTTAGCATATGTAGTGTTCTATAGGTGCATTTTTAGGAGGGCTAACATGACTTCGATTGTGGACGGACTTTAGTAGTTTTGCAGTGATTGCAATATTCATGGTAAAACTTATCTGGTGAAAGTAAATGCATACTCATTTTTCCAAGGTTGCACCTTATTTAGTGAGGGGGTGTATACGGACAAGGAGGTTGTTTATGTTGCACAATCCCTCTAGTTTATAGATGACAAAAGTAGCTCGTTATTTCACGGATGTGCTTTTAAGGCAACTGACAACTCAAAATAATGGAGAAGAAGGTTTTCGTTAGCAGTCTGATAGAAGACACCACACTTATAGTAGTGACACGGTCTTTGTTGGATGCATCAATGACATGCTATTTCACCGAGTTTGACAACAAAGGTTCCCAAGTAGGTTGAAGTGTTCACTGCCAAAGTGTCGATGAGATAACATGTCACTGACGTGTCCATCAAAGATTTTATAACTACTGTAAGTGTAGGTCTCCTAGTAGACTACCAAGGAAAACCATCTTCTCCATCTTTTTAGAGTTTTCAATTGTCTTAAAATCAAATATGTGAAATATCGTGCCAATTTGGTCTCCCATAAACAGGCGAGCTAGTCTAACATAAATAACCTTCTTGTCTTCATAAACCCCCTCACTAAATAACGTGCAACCTTGGGAAAACAAGTACGCATTTACTTTCACCAGATACGTTGTATCGTTGATATTACAATCATTGTAAAACTGCTTAAGCCTGTTTATAATAACAGTCATGTTAGCCCTACTAAGAGTGTACCTATAGAACACTACATATGATATGCTGAAAGGTTTTTGACAATGGCTCCACAGCTTGCCATATTTGATATTATCAAATCTTGAGCGGTAAAATTTATTATAATGACCCATACCCATAATCAAGAAATTAAAAGATAATAAATTTATTAAAATTACACTAATGAAGAGAAAATGAAAAAAAAAATATAAATACTTAGATAGTGTTACATTTGTCAATCTTCCATGTCAGAACCACAATACTTGCAGTTGAGACAATACTAATCTTTTCAGTTCCTTCTCCCATTAAAACCACATTATTTTTATTGGCACTAATTTTTACCATGTCATTATGCTCCCTTTTCCCAATGAGTACAAATTTTTTTCGGATAGTGATCGGGGTACACCTCTATAGCTTCTAAAATTGTCCTAAAATCTGGTTTTCTATCTTTTTAGACTGAAAAACTCACGATGCGCTCATGCATCTGCTTTGTCTTTCTTGGGATGCTGAAAATGATGATTAACACTATTTGTTGTAATTACAACAAGGATTGCTAGGCACACTAAAATTATACGGGGAATAAGAGGATGTTGCACTCCGAGTTCATCAACACCCGTTGGCACAATTTCTGATGCTGGTGAAGGGATATTTTCAGATTTCGATGAATGATGATTGGGTGCTTCAAGGATCCGATATTTATCGAAATTAAATTCTTTGTATCCACACTCATATCATTTGTTGATCGTTCGTTTGAGGGAACATATACTGATGGAGAGGCTTTTGATGCATGTGAATGGTTTCTTGATGATAAGTGATGGTATGATTATTCTACATCAACCGATATGTCATTGAGAGAAGTGTTGCTCTGATAAAGCACATAGAGTGTCGATGGGGAAAGTAGGAGAGGAGAGACTCATATCTTCTACATCCTAATATTGATAATAATTAAGATTAAATTTAATACATTGTAAAATTTAAGAGCTTTCTACAACATAATAATCGTGTTTCAAAAATAGGTTGATTTTATTTTAAGAAATTATTAATCACTAAAGGAGCTTGTTATAAGCGCAACCAAACACCATCTAATTATTTGTGGACATACTTATTGGAAATGAATTCTTGTATCTCATATGTGTACAGAGGGATAACTCTGGAAGTATAGATGCTGAATTGGAGAGAATAACCATTTAGAAAGAGCTTCATATTTCCATATACGTGAGGATATCTTTTCCGCTTGTCCATAGAAGGTTCTTCGAACTTCTAGGCGAGTTCGGAGAAGTTATTCATCTATATGTCTGAGTTAGCATCAAATTATTGACAGAAAATTAAATTTTGATTTCTTTTGTTATATTGCTTAAGCTATTTGGTTTTTCGGTGTTTCAACATATGTAGTGCAACCTACAAACTTTAACTTATTGTTACTTGAAATTGGTCCGATTAACCAGTGAAGTTAAATCATGTTTTTTTGTTTGTGTACAAGTTTGAATTTTTCTCATCTGCTTGATAGGCGAAACTTCATGCATGGACTAATAATGGAGAATATCCATTAAAATAGGAAAGTGTTGTCTGAGCTATACTTACCAGAAACGCAAACGCACACGTAAAGGGGATCGCGGTACACAATTCTCACTTTCCTTGGTACGTTAGGGCTAGACACAGTTGCTACGCTATTATGGAAAATTTTCCTTTAATGCTAACATAAAAAAGCATAACTATTTATACAATTTGCAATTTAAAAGGGATAACACAACACTATAATCCCCATTTTTCTTGTGGTCTTAAAATATTTGACTTGCCAATGGTCCAAAGAATAAAAGACACAATGGAAGTGGCGTCTACAAAAATTATATATTCACAATCGACATGTAATATACACTTTTAGTGCTTTATATATGTGAAATACTATATGTAAATTGATACTCCCTCCGTCCCACCTTATCTTGCACAGGGGGGGTCGACACAGATATTAAGAAAAATTGCTTTTTGATTGTTTGTTGACTTTTCAAAGGTGATTTGAAGGTGGAGATTGAAAGTGAAGATTTTGAGGGTGGAGATTATGTTATAACTTTCCTTTTTTAGGCTGTGCAAGATAAGGTGGGACGACCGTTTAAGGAAAGTGTGCAAGATAAGATGGGACGGAGGGAGTATTTCTTATTTTCTATGCCATCTATCCTTATTATGACTTTTCTTGAGTCAATTTATGCAAATATAAGTGTTTACTAGTATTATCATTTGACTTATTTGTTTTCCTTAACCATAAGTTGTTCTTATACTCATTTTTATTTTTAGGATAAACAATACTCCCTCCGTTTCAAAATAGATGATGTTTTAGAAAAAAACAAAATAATTAAGAAACAAATATATTACCAAATATAACCCCCTAAAATTTGTGCAGATAAGATTTAATGATATCAAATGTGAGTGGGAGGTTGAAAAGTCAAAGATATTTTTGGATTTACATAGGGGTAAAATAGAGAGAAATGGTAAAAAAAACCTAGAACATCAATTATTTTGGAATTTGTTTAAGAAGCTAAAACATCATCTATTTTGGAATGGAGGGAGTATTTTATTAGGATATCCTTGTTGGGAAAAAAATTATTTTTAGTTATGTATATTAGGTATTGTTTAGTAAAAATACTGTATGTTAGAAATTTTTAATTTTAGTTCTATATGTTTTAAAAATTGTCCAATTTAAGGACATTGACCATCACGAACAACCAATTTAATCAAATACAAAAGGCTATATAAAAATCTAAGCCATAATGTAAGAGCCTAGCCCAATTAAGAAAGGATCTAAAATCCTAACCATAATATTTCG
The DNA here is from genome assembly GCA_958295605.1 of Ajuga chamaepitys. NCBI lineage: Eukaryota > Viridiplantae > Streptophyta > Magnoliopsida > Lamiales > Lamiaceae > Ajuga > Ajuga chamaepitys. The sequence goes on along the minus strand of OY282500.1, from coordinate 7,194,001 downwards.
TCTGCAGAAAAGAAATACAGACAGCAGCGGCGCATGGAATTAAGGATCCTCACCTCTGCACTTGTTTTTTTGGTCAATTCAATTCATCGAATTCTTTAGTTGCAAAGTATTAGGTAACTATGGTCTGAGCTATATATCTATCCTCATCCCACTTTTTTAATTTCTCTCACTGTTTTTTTCCACTCTAAAAACCCTATACATACTGAATGAGAAATCAATAAACCTAAAACCTTATGGTTTTTCTTAAATGAAAGATAACAATTAGTAAAAGTAGATGATATGAATAAGCAGCTAACCTTAAAAATTTCCAATATTGAAATCCGCCGTTGCATGGAAATGCGCTGTGGAATTGAAGAAGAATTATATAAGTATGGGGAAAAAAAACGCCTCAAGCTATATATATATAGTTAATTAAACAAAATATGTAAAACAGAAAAAACTACTAGTAACTGGGTCGATCAGTTCAACCGGTTTAACCAGAAACTGATTGTTTGCTCTCCGGAAGGTGGCATAACCGGAACTCCAGTTGGACCGGGAAAGAAGTATGTTTAACCGAAAAGAACCGCCGAACAAGTCGGAGCTGAAATTCGTAACCGCTCGTTTTAAAAGAGAGAGAAATTGCGGATCTGTGAGTGCTGTTTCTTTTCGACCTAACAACAGACATTGAAGAGAGTGTGTTGATATATAACAAAAGCTTGATGGTTGGAATAAAAGATTGTGTCTTTGTGGGTGAGAGTTAGGAATGAAAAGACATGGGCAAAATATATTCTAGCACCAATAAGCCATTCATATTGATTATAACAAAGAGGTGAGGTGCTGCTAATTTTACTTCACACACACACAAATGGCTTTAATTTCTCACTAGGGGACCATCTAAGCTGTCATAACATATTAAAGGAATCTTTATCTTAAACGTCACAAATTTATTATCACTAATCTTATTCTCATTTAAGAAAGAGTACAAATCTACTTTATTACATTGTTTCATCCCAATCTGCTATTTATGGCAAATAGTTAATGCCATGATGGAGATGCACTAGATATTTTTAGCTCTTTTGAAAGCACCTTTCAGTATAATCATCTTCATGTTCATGTTTCTATACATACATGCATCCATCCATCCATACATACATACATATAAATTGATATCGTACAAAATTCTAATGCATTTGTAGCAAGTCAATGAGAGCCCACCTCCACCTAGACAGGGAAAGAAATATAGCCAGTAAAACAATATATGGTGAATATTAAAAAATTAATAAAGTACAAGAAGTAATCGTAAAAAAAAAAAAAGACAAGGAGAAATAAAACACAGTATTTTTAATTGTTAACGGGGTTAACACGCTTTGTTAGTAAAAGAAAAAATAATAAGATAAATAAAAGTACAAGAAAATAAAAACATAGTAAACAAGGTACATGGAGAAAAAGTAAAAAAAACAAGGTGAAAGTAAGAGAGCAAAAAATACGTTGTAAAAATAAAAACTATAGAAAGAAGAACCCTTTGTATTTAGTTTCTTACTACCGTCATTTTTTTTTTAAATGTTCTTTAAGTTTTTGTGTTTTTGTTTATAATTAGATGTTCATTTAGCTTCTTTTCTACAATTTTTTAATACTACCCCTTTAACTATTCCTAAAAAATCTCTCATTATACAACTTACCATATAATTAGATAACAATAGTAAGAAAATGTGGAGAAAATTAAGGGATTTAAGGGGAGAGAGAAATATAAAGAGGGACTTATTTGTCCAATCTCCCTATCCTTAATTTTCTTATTCAAATCTAAAAGAACATCTAAAAAACGGAGGTAGTACATAATTGGTATAAGTCATCATCTAGTCAGTTACACATAATTTTTGGTTAACTATATATAGAACAACCCTCCACATTTAGGTTGCATTTGGATGGAATGATTTGATGATGAATCTGCAAATTATAGTTCAAATTCATTGTTGTTGTTTAGATTATCATAAATTTAGAAATCCATGATTTTATTTTAAGCTTTTTTTTTTTTTAAAAAGGATTTGAATGAATTTCAAATCCCCTCTATGTTGAACGGATTTGAAATCTATTCATTTAAAATCCCTCAATCCAAACACAACCTTAGTTTCTTACATAATTGGTCTAGTCATTATCTTATCCCTATTTAAACAACAAGTCTGGGACCTTCTCTCTAGTGAAACCACCACCTTGCCTCTCTATAGTACCACTTACAATTTAGTGGGTTGACACAATTCGTTTTTCTTTTGTGTTAGTTGGGTCGAATCCATTTATGACCCGAACTATCAAGGTTACATAATTTAACGAACTCAATTATGTAGCGGTAAATGGAGATTTTGAAGACTACTCACCAACTTGCCTTCCACCAGGGAATAATGCATTGAGAGGGGTACCGGTATATTATTCTATAACCTATTTTATTTAATTTGGATAGGATTCGGCAATACCCGTTGGCTAGCTTGGTAGTCTATCATATACTCAGATAACCCGACCAATATACAAAAACTAAATAATACATAATATTTATATATATAATTGTGGTGCCATATTGGGACACACCCATCCCGAAGCATGAACTAGATCAGTAGAGGGCTCAGCCACTGACCCTTCTTATAAAGAGTAACTAGACCGCGAAGCACGAAGTGGTATTTCCACCCTGAGCTCAGGAGTCATGAGCACGAAGTGCAATCTATGCACTAACCCAGAGCACGAACTGAACTACGTCAAAGGATATGCGAAGCCGTCGTAGAGCAGGTTCCGACCAAAAAGTAACTAACTGTCAATAAGTACACTGACAACCGTTCTCTCTCTACCAAAAGGTGGAGGACCACTGACATGTCTCAAGACTCACTACCAGTCTCAGAGTGCTGATTAGGATTAGAGCTGAGTTGGCATATGCAAAAGGCCATTTTTACTCCTGAGCCTAAATCTGGTTAGTATATAAGGGTTCATATTTCTTCCTCACCAAAGTATGACTCACTAAATATTACTATTCACTTGCAAACACATATACACTACAATTCAATGATCCGATCTGACTTGAGCATCGGAGGCTCCTCGCTGGAGACCTCCTCCGGTGTTGGTTCTTGCAGGTTCTAGACCGGATAATCAGCATACTCGAAGAACAAAATACCAATCCCACCGAGAATCATTTTAGGTAGAGTTTATTGTATTTTTGTGAGTGCTCGATCCATTTCATAAAGACACTACAATGGCACCGTCTGTGTGAAACTGATTTCTCTTGTTTTGAAATGCGATGAGAGAATCCTTTCCCCCTTTGTAATCTTTGCTCAGTGTGTTTTTATTTCTCATTTTCCCTCATATTGAATCATTTTAGTATGGCAAGTGATGGCCTGGAGCGCGATATAAGACCTGAATTCGATAAGGAGGCTGAACGCCCACCCCCTGGGGTCACGGGAACTCCACCCCCACGGAAGCAATACTTCACAAAACGTCACTGGAAGAAGAACATACGATGATCTACTACTGGGTCAATTATTTCTTGTATAGCTCTGTATGTAAGATTGTTTTGCTTGGCATGAGTTTATTGTAACTGTAATATATAGACATATCTAATGAAAATAATTATCATTATTGCCAAATGATTACAACTCGTAATCTTACGTCATATATGTTTCATAATGGTACCTTGATGAATAACAATTTTATACTTATAGTTTGCTGCTTTGTGACTGTAAGTATTTGCTTAGAGTTTTGACATTATAAAAAAGGAGGAAATGGTTGAGAAATTTATGTATAGTTTTGATGATGACAAAATCACTATGTAAGTTAGGAACTAGTGCCCCCACTCAAATTCCGTAAATCTATGTAATAGATAAGGCTAATTCTATTTAGGCAAAGTCGCAGCTAGCAAGCATCAAGATCATCAAGGTTACTGCAGCAACAAGTCCAACTATGCAGCAAGAAACCGGGACTGCAATGAGCATGCAGTAAGGTAGCTTATGCTCTCGGAGCGCAGAGCGTTGCTTGTATCAAGCAGACAACAACCATCAAGCAAGTAGCAACTAGGTCCATAGTGACTTAGTCAAGTCAAAGTCAGAGGTTCAAACTTTCAAATATGTAGCCAGTAAAGACAAGATTCAAATCTTGTGCTGACTATCCAATCACATGAAGACAGATGATCTGGCATAAAGCAAAAGCAACCGCTACCCTGACACTAAGCTGCAACCACTTTGAACCACTCCCTGTAAGAAAGGACAAATGACTCTATGTCGCTCAAGGAGCATTAAATGTCAACGGAATATTTTTCTCATTCTTCAACAAGACCCAACTGCCATAAATAGAAGGAGATGAAGGACGAGGCGAAGGCTACCGAAATAACAAAGCATTAAAGCAATTGCTTCGCACCAAGCACTCAGTATCCTTATTCAAAGCTTAAGCGCATACAATACTTTGATATTCTTACTAGTGTTTGTGCAAAATATAAAAGAGAGAACATGAAGCAGCAAGCACTCTAGTGAAGATTCAAGCTACATAACTCTGAAGTCAAGCTAGCTCTCAAGTTTTGCCTCGGTCACAATCCTTCTCAAACCATAAAGCTTGTCCGCATCTCAACTGATATTCAAGTTTAGAGGCAACTACCAGAAGTTGAAGAAAATCTTTCATTAAACCAATCTAACGAGAGGTTTCTTGAACGGGGAGTTTTTGTTTGAACGGGAAGTTATGAGGAATGTGTTTACGGTGGAGGAGTAGCCTTCGGAGGATAGGCAAGAACTACTGTAAGGAGCTAAGTTGGACTTAGACTTCGGTGTAGCTAAAATTGTACTGTGTGAACTTCTTGGTGAATTTTCTATGTGTGAGGGAAGAGTGGACGTAGAAGGATTATCCCCACCTTCAATCCACTATAGACTTTGTGTCTACTTTTATATTGCTTTTACTTACTGTTGTTGACATACTACTTAAGTATTGTATTGGTTGTATGAAAACGATTTACATATTCCGATGCACATTAAACTCTCTCAGAGCATTGCTTACTATAAGTAAGCTAAGACTAGTCTGTTTCGTGCCTACTGCCTTAAGTTATCTTACTGTAATAACTTTGCTGTAAGAACACATTTCTTACAATAATTAGGAAGTTGCTCAAAGTATTTGGAAAAGAAAAATCAAGTTAGAAGTTTATTCACCCCCACTTTCTCAAAACCTCTACCACTTAAGACCATCATTTTCATTCTCATAAATTTACATTTTATATTGTTGAAAACATGCATCTTTTTCTAATAGAAACTATATATTATAATTAATGTCAACTAATAAATAAATAATTAAAAGAAAAATAGAAAAAAAATAAGCAACCGGAGACTCCCACAGAGGTGGAGATCTCAATGAGGTAGGGAACTAGAGATTTCTTTTAGGATTTTGTGGTAGCATCCGGGGTCATTCATTATAGCGGGGATGTGATGGAGATAGGATGGAAAATGATCTGCTTTGTCCCGGATGTTTCTAGCCCTAATATAACAATGATGAATTATAATAGTTCTCATGATAAATGATACGGATATGTGATGGTGCAATTTGTAAATGCAACTTGTGGTTATATTGGAAATAAATATAGGTAGATAATTTGTTAAGAAAAAAAAAAAAATAGAAACAACAACAATTATTATTAAATGGAAGTATTGCAATGGTTTTAGGCTTGATAGTACACCCCAACTCACCGAATAGCATGTTTTCTTACAATGCCTTCAGCCCATGAAAAGGCTCAGGCCCGTTTCAGTATTAGCAATATTCGAGTTGCTCTATTTCGGGGAGGGGTCTGAAGTTATCCCCCTCTATTAACAATATTTACTTAAATTTGAAATAACACAAATTCCCCTCAAGTATGTATATGCCTTAGTTGTTGAAGAAACCCTGATTTCTTTCTTTGCCTTTTATTCAAAGCTACGTTTGCAAGGGAGGTAATTTCACTGTCGGAAATGGCTCAGACAACCTTGAGCCCGTTTCCGATCGATCGTTGGACAACAGCGAATAAGGACCTGATATCAGAGATATCATCACAAAGAAGACACTCAACCCAAACCCAGTAACACCCCACACTTCACTCACACCTCAACCCACAAATTAATTTGATATATGATACTAGAAATTAACAAACCTAATTTTCGTTATCAGTAACATGGTTACCTTGTCACGAAATGCATTCCACAATGTTCATTAAACTAAATAAATGTAAAGGTATAATTGCCTTGTGGTCCACATGTTTTTTTTTCCTTTTTTTTTAATAGACCACACAAACATAAATAATATAAACATAAAACTTACAGATTCACCACCCTTGTCCACAAAGAATCGTGAATGCCATGATGTAGCGGATCCAACAAATGTACAATCTTTTTGTGGGGATTGATGACTGTTAAAATCCAATGATCTCTGTGTATGTATCATGTAACTATACATTAGAAGAGTTGATTGACATAATTATGATTAACAAAATTAAGATATATTAAGTAGGTGCTTACCCCACATTACATGGCACCAACACGAGTTGACTGGAGTTGTACTCCTCATCCTAGATGCTAATGCATCTGCCCTCTTATCCAACTGCTCATCCTCAAATGTCTTGTCTTTTCGAGTTGGTCGTAAATAAGCTACAATCTTAGGATCCACAAATATGTAGTTGTGGTTCATCTCGTCATGCACTAGCTTTTTATACAACAACCTAATAATATAAAAACATTTAATATTTCCAGCAAAAGTACTATTAGGTTTGAGAACACTTATAACACACAAACAACAAATTCAAACCAGAACCGAATGAAAAACAGATTGAAAATCAACCACTAGAAACCGAATGCAAAAACAGGAAATAAAATGAAGAACACAAGCTTTTACGTGGTTCGATCAATGTGATCTACATCCATGGAGGCTCTATACACCTCAATTCACTCAACTAAACAATCAATTACAAGAAACAACCCAGAAAACTAGAAGCCCCAATTCACAATCCGAATTGAGCTCAAGAACCCTAGCTCTCTAATTCTAATGATTGTGTAGTGTTTTCAGAGGGAAAATTACGTGTATCAACTCGTCTTTACATGTTGAACAAATGTATATAACAAGCTAAGCTCGAACCAAGAAACTCTGGGAGTTGGAATAAAAAATCAGTTGCAACTGTTTTCCAAACTGCTACCACTACAAGAAAATAACGAATTTGCTACAGAATTTACCAACAAAACTAATTCCGTCACTAATTAGCTACGACTTACCTAGGGATTTTTATGATATATTTTACAATATTTCACCTACGGAATTGCCAATGGAAAAGTTGATGGTAATTTACCTACGAAATAATCCGTAGGCAAAACGGTCCCAGAAAAAAACATTAGTACCCATCTACGAATTTTCCTACGAAACAGCTGTAGGTGAAAAAAAAAAAAAATATATTGCCTACGGAATTTTTCCTAGGCACATATATGTACTTATTATTTAATATATTACCTATGGAATCACCTAGGAATTAAAAAGTGCTATTTTTTATATTTTATTATTTAGCAATTATATAGCAATGTAATTTCTATTCAATTACGGATGAGTATATAATTTGGGAGACAAAAATTGAGATGGCAAATCCAATTACTTTTCCCTCTCTCTTAATCGTTATCTCCACTCCCCTTTCCTTTTGATGAAACCCTAGAATCAGAGACGACGGTGCAATTCTGTTTTGGGAAGCTCCATCTACAAACAAAATCGAAACGGCGAACTCCTTTGTCCATGGAGAAACGAGAAGGTCCTCTGTGTTCAAAATCTTCACCAGGTAATCAATCTAGTCCATTAGTATATCTTCCCCCAAATCTCACTAATTATTTGAAACCCTATTTCTTCTATTGGATTGTATTTGCGAAAGAAATACTGATATAAATTAGAAAAGTAGGAGCTGAAAGTGAAGTGAGACAATATTATGACAATGATAATGTGTTTGTTGAAATGCCTGAATGAATACATTTTCTTAGAATGAGAATATAAGATGCTGGACTTTAATGAAAAAATATTGTGATTACTTTCACGTGCTCAAAGAATCCATTGTATTCACTTCTCACATTTTTCTTTGATCATTTAGTTTCTTATACACTATGATTGATATATATGTTTTTGTGTATTGATATTAGTCTTAATCGCTTAGTTCTTTGAGTGCTCCGTCAACTGGTTATCTACTCAAATGATGTACCTTTCCACTTTCAATTTTGTTATTATCATTAATCTTTTAGGAGCACAATAATGATAAAAGAAATGGAGATGGGAGTGCTGAGAAGTCAAGAACATGTATAAAGATGTCAATGAATATCTTGACACATTTGAGCTGTTGCTTTTGAAGAAGTTAAAGCCCGGATTACTCAAAGAAAAGAGGAGGAAGAAGGTATTATTTTATTTTAGTCTTCTTTGTAATTTTTACCATAGTGTGTGTTGTCTACACTTCTCCTTATTAAGGATGGAATTGGTTCTAGGTTTTACTTTTATTTACAATGAGGTGTCTACTGATTGTACATATTTGTGTAATATGTGCCTTTGAACATGCAAGAACTGAGTGGCAGCAAGCCATCATAACAGAATGCAGTGAAGTCAATGGATTCAATTTACCTATAGTCATATGTACTGATCCAGAGTCAATTTTTTCAAAATGATCTACTGTTGCTTTCAAATAGAAAGGTAAACTATGAAGAAACTTAACTATTGTACCATTCTATGATTTACATTTCATTTGTCATTCATGTGTTGTATCTTTGGTTCATTTGCTATAGTTTACTGCTGTAGATTTTGATTAGTTATATGCAAATTTCGTTGATGGCATGCAGGTTGTTGATGCCATAGGATTACCGAATGCATATGCCTTTGCATTAGTTGATCATGTATCATAACTTCAACAAGCTAAAATTTCTTACCCTTATGCTCATCATTTCTATCAAGAGACATGGAGCATAACTTCAACTAGGCTTGACTCTGTCTCATCAATTATATACTTGCCTTACAGCTTGTAGCTATACAAGCATATTTGTTGCTTGCTATTTGCATGTTCTGAGAGATCCTTTATACTTATAGCTTTCGGATTTATTTATTTATTTATTAAGAATTGATCATGTTAATTTTTTATAGGAACATTAGAAAGTCAGTTGCAAGATTACGTGCTTGTAAGCAGGTAAAAGATAAATTTAATCAGTGTCATGATAGGAGATGACTTTGGAGAATGAACATGTATTCATTAAATTGGTGAGTCTAATATGTTTGCTGATAAGCTTAAATTCTACTATGTTGACAGGGTTCAGAGAAGGATAAATGCAAGGAGACAACTGAGAAGGACAAAAAGGTATGTTCATATTTTTCGCTACATGTTGTTAGTTAGTTTTCATGACTATTCTACTTAATATAAGTAGCTAATTTGAATCCTCGTATTAGTGGTGTGGAGAAAAAATAACGCCCATGGTTCTTAGTATTTTCCGATTTAAGTCACGAGTTTGCTATTTTTCATTGACGGATTGCAGTCCTGGCTTGGAGAGACTAGTGAACGATTTTGTTTTTTGATAAGTGATTCTTGTGCAGTAACCTTGCTTGTTGATATTGATCTAATGACTTGGATGATATATGTGTGTGTGTGTCCGCTTTTGGTTGAATCTTGTAAATGATCATTTGATGTTGCTGCAATTTATTGGGTGATGTTGTAACAAAATATTATTTCAATTTGGCAGGTTTTACAGTCATGTTCCACCGGTATTTCTTGTTGCACTAAGATTGTTTACGTAACTTTCAGCTACGTATTGCAGGCGTATTTTGTGATTGTTGGATTTATTTTATTCTAGTTCCTAATATATTATGTAGGAATACTCTGCTACTTTGACGATTGTTGGTTTTATGAAAGATACTTTTTGACTAATTTCACTTTTATGCTGTTCAACAATTTATGGAACAATTTTGTATTAATGAAGTATCATTAGTTTTGAGTTGATTATAAGTATTCTAGAAATTTTGGAACAAATAAATATAATGCTATTTAAAAAAAAAAAACAATAAAGATTGCCTACAGAATTGCCTAGGGATAGTTATAACCATTTCCTAAAATTTGCTACAGAATTAGTTCTGTAGGCAAACAACAAAAAATGGATTTATCAATAAATTATTTGAATAAACTATATTTAAAATTTGGCTACGGAATTACCAACAGAATATTTCGTCGTTGATGTTTTACCTACAGAAATTTATTTAATTTGGTAACCAAGTTGCCTACGGATTTGCGACGGAAAATCGGTAGGTAATCTTCTACGGAGTACATTTCCGTAGGCAAACAAATTACCTACGAGCAAAGTCCCTACAACTCTTGCTCGTTGGTATTCCGTAGGCAAATATAAATACCTACAAAATTAGAAGTTTTGCCTACGAAATTTTCTCTAGCCAATTAATTATTTTCTTGTAGTGTACGAGTCTTCCACAACGGTTTTTCATGCATCAGTCCAAAACCGTTGCGGATTTCTGTTATAACCGCTGCCAGCCCGGTTCACCAAATAACTTCCAAATCTGAACTGAACTTATCCCGGTTCTTCACAACCCAAACCCGGTTCCTGACCCTACTCAACCTCTACTACACTTCATGTTCACTTGAAGAAATTGAATTGATACCTACAAATCTCCACCTCAATGAATTCAAGTGCATTTCATCACCTCTTACTGTCTTCTCTTCTTCCAGGATTAAACACACTGTTCAAGCCTTATCAGGCTTGAGCAATGTACCATCTTACTTCTAGGAACTGCCTTAGTCAAAAAATCTGCCGCATTGTCCAAAGTATGCACTTTCTTGACTTCAACAGATCCAGCTTCAATGATATCCCTTGAAAAATGAAGTCTAACATCAATGTGCTTAGACCTCTCATGAAACGCTTGATGCTTCACTAAATGAAGTGCACTCTGATTGTCACACTGAATAGTAACACAGCTTTGTCTTATTCCCAAGTCCTTGAGAATTCCTGTAAGCCATAAAGCTTCTTTGATTGCCTCAGTTAATGCAATGAACTCTGCTTCTGTTGTTGACAATGCAACCACTGACTGTTGCACACTCTTCCAACTCACAGCTGTACCATACAAAGTAAAAACATATCCTGTAATGGATTTTCTAGTATCCAGATTTCCTGCAAAGTCTGCATCAACATATCCTACCAAAGGTGTGGTATTTGCTTCTTGTCTCTGGAATTTCAAACCCATACTGACAGACCCCTTCGGATATCTTAACACCTGTTTTAAGGCTTCCCAATGTGATTCCCCAGGATTTGACATATATCTGCTTACAAGAGACACACTATAGGCCAACTCTGGCCTGCTACATATCATTCCATACATTAAACTGCCAACCCCACTGGCATATGGAACATTCTTCATGTGAATCTCCTCAGCTGCAGTCTTTGGGCACTGATCCTTGGATAACTTTATCTGTAGATTTACTGGAATACTTACTGGTCTGGATTCATGCATGTGGAATCTCTCCACAACCTTCTCCAGACACTGCTTCTGTGATAGCCATAATGTTCCAGTCTCTTTCCTTCTAATGATATCCATTCCTAGAGTCTTCCTGGCTTTCCCTAGATCTTTCATGTCAAATTCTGAATTCAACTTTCCTTTCAGCTGTTGTATCTTGTCACTGCTCTTGCTGGCTATGAGCATGTCATCCACATATAACAGCAGGAACACCTATTCAGCTCTTGAACCTCTGTTAAAGTATACACAGATGTCATATAAGCTTCTAATGAACCCTGCACCCATCATGAACTCATTGAACTTCTTATTCCACTGCCTGGGACTTTGTTTCAACCCATAGAGTGACTTCCTGAGAAAACAGACCTTCTCTTCAGTTCCAGGAATCACAAAGCCCTCAGGTTGCTTCATGTATATCTTTTCAATCAGATCTCCATGCAGGAATGCTGTCTTGACATCTAGCTGCTGTAATTCCAAGTCTTCTTGAGTAACCTTTGATAGAAGTAACCTGATAGAGCAATGCTTCACTACTGGAGAAAATACTTCATTGTAACCAATGCCCTCCCTTTGAGTGAAGCCTCTGGCAACCAACCTTGCTTTGTACCTGATCTTATCATCTTTTCCAGCCTCCACCTTTTTCTTGAAAATCCATTTTGAGCTAACTAGTTTCTGCCCTTTTGGTTTGTCTACAAGCTTCCAGGTTTGGTTTCTCTCTAAGGATTCCATTTCCTCCACCATGGCTCCTATCCAGTACTCACTCTCACTGCAACTCACTGCTTCCTTGAAACTACTAGGCTCTTGAAACTCCAAGTCTTCTGCTACACTCAATGCATAAAATACACTGCCAGCTAATCCATAGAAGTCAGGTTTTTGAATTTGTCTTCTTGGCCTATCTCTTCCTATGCTATAGGTTCTGAGATTTGCCATCTCAGTTTGGCCTTCTTCCTCTTCTGATGAACTGTCATCTTCTTGCTGAGCTTGTGTATTCTCATCTGGTGGTCTCTGCTCATTATTAGGCTCCACCTGAACAGAAATTCTTTCAGGTTCCACAGCTCCATCAGCTTTCTCTTGGCTCCCAGTAGAGTTGTATCCCATTACATCTAAATTGAACTTTACATCTCTGCTTATAAGAAGCTTCTGGTTTCCCTGTTCTAAGCACCATAACCTGTAGCCTTTTATGCCCTCAGGATATCCCAAAAATACACATCTTTGTGCTCTTGCATCAAGTTTATCTTGCCTAATGTGAGCATAGGCTAGACAACCAAATACTCTTAAGTCATGGTAGTTTGGTGTCTTTCCACTCCACACTTCTTCTGGAGTTTTAAATCCTAGAGTTGATGATGGTGACCTGTTGATCAAATAACATGCAGTATTCATTGTCTCTCTCCAGAAGGATTTGGGTAACCCAGCATCAATCAACATACATCTAACTCTTTCCAGCACATTTCTGTTAAATCTTTCAGCAACTCCATTCTGTTGGGGGTTTAGAGGGACAGTTCTGTGCCTTGTGATGCCCTTCTCTTCACAGAACTCTGTGAATTCAGTGGACAGATATTCTAGGCCATTATCTGTCCTAAGATGTTTTAGCTTCTTCTCTCTTAGGTTCTCCACCTGATTCAACCATGTTTTAAACTTGAGAAATGCATCACTCTTGTTTCTCAAAACATACACCCAGGTTTTTCTGCTATAATCATCAATGATGGACATGAAATACCTTCCCCCTCCATGTGTTTATGTTCTTGAAGGCCCCCAAATATCAGAGTGTACATAATCCAGGGGTTCTTGAGTGGAATGAATCCCTTTGGCATAAGGCAGTTTCTTTGCCTTTCCCATAGCACACTTGTCACAGAAATCCAGTGTTCTATTCCCCATTTCACCAATGATACCATTCTTGGATAACTCCTTCAACCCTTTCTCTCCAATATGACCCAGTCTTCTATGCCACTTCATCGCATCTTCTTTGCTTATTACAGATTCAGCACATCCTATCACAGGTGATCCAATCAAAATAAACAGGCCATTGTGTTGCCTTCCTTTGATTACCAGCTTATTGTGTTTGGTGATGTGAAGATAACCATCTAGGGAATTGAACTGACAGCCATTTGCCACTAAAGAGCCAAGGGATAAAATATTTCTTTTCAATCCAAGGACATACCTCACTTGAGAAATAGTTCTGATGACTCCATCATGCATTTTAATTTGAACTGATCCTGTGCCTTTGACTCTGCAGGAGTGATCATTTCCTAGCAGTACACATCCTCCATCTTCTTTCTTTAGATCCTTGAACCATGATTCATTTGGGCACATGTGGAATGAGCATCCAGTGTCCAGTACCCATTCCTTTTCCATTCTGGTGTCTGTTATGTTTAAGACTTATGGGATGTCTTCTTGATGCTCTGTCATTGCCACCTCTGCCCTCTGAGTCTCCTGCTTCTTCTTCTTTTGTGGACAGTCCTTCTTTAATTGTCCTGTTTGCTTACATTTGAAACACTTCCTGGTTTCAACCCAGTTACCTTGTTTCTTTACATTTTGAGTTCCAGATTTATTGTCTTTAACTCCCTGGAACTTCTTCTTCTGGAAATTATTTTTGAACTTAATGTTCAAGCCTTCTCCACCTTGTGTAGAACCCTTCTCTCCCTGATTCTGAAAGCACTTGGTCTTCAATGCTGACAAGATGGATTCATAACTGATTTTCCCATCTCTTCCAAACATTAGTGCATCTTTGAAGCTTTCCATGGATTTTGGAAGAACATTTAACACCATCAGGGCCTTATCATCATCCTCCAAATTCACCTCCAAATCTTCCAGCTCTTCAATCATCTTGACAAACTCATTAAGTTGATCAGAAATACCTTTATCATCAGAGATATTGAAAGACATTAGCTTCTGTTTCAGAAACAGTTTGTTTGATATAGACTTTGATTGATACAGTTCCTCCAATTTTCCCCATGCCTCCACTGCATTCTTGCACCGCGTAACCTCCCTCAAAGGTTTATCTCCCAGGCATAAGAATATCAAACTCAGAGCCTTCTTATCCAATTCTAGAAACTTGGATTTCTCAGCATCAGGCCATTGGTCAACAGGAAGAAGGGCAGAGTCTAAGCCATTTTGAATCAGCACCGCATTCATCTTGATCTTCCAGAGTGAGAAGTCATTCTTTCCAGAGAACTTCTCCACATCCATCTTTACTCCAGCCATTCTTCTTCTTCTTCTTCTTCTTCTTCTTCTTCTTCTTCTTCTTCTTCTTCTTCTTCTTCTTCTTCTTCTTCTTCTTCTTCTTCGAGTTTGTGTGTATGTTTCCCACAAACGGCGCCACTTGTTAGGTTTGAGAACACTTATAACACACAAACAACAAATTCAAACTAGAACCGAATGAAAAACAGATTGAAAATCGACCACTAGAAACCGAACGCAAAAACAGGAAATAAAATGAAGAACACAAGCTTTTACGTGGTTCGATCAATGTTATCTACATCCACGGAGGCTCTATACACCTCAATTCACTCAACTAAACAATCAATTACAAGAAACAACCCAGAAAACTAGAAGCCCCAATTCACAATCCGAATTGAGCTCAAGAACCCTAGCTCTCTAATTCTAATGATTGTGTAGTGTTTTCAGAGGGAAAATTACGTGTATCAACTCGTCTTTACATGTTGAACAAATGTATATAACAAGCTAAGCTCGAACCAAGAAACTCTGGGAGTTGGAATAAAAAATCAGTTGCAACTGTTTTCCAAACTGCTACGAGTCTTCCACAACGGTTTTTCATGCATCAGTCCAAAACCGTTGCGGATTTCTGTTATAACCGCTGCCAGCCCGGTTCACCAAATAACTTCCAAATCTGAACTGAACTTATCCCGGTTCTCCGGCCCGGTTCTTCACAACCCAAACCCGGTTCCTGACCCTACTCAACCTCTACTACACTTCATGTTCACTTGAAGAAATTGAATTGATACCTACAAGTACATTGGGGAATATCAAGGTAAACAAAGTACATTAAGCTATATTAAAAGAAAACATACCATATGTAGATGGTTATACATGTTCCGGATATTGGCAACAATTGGCAGAATGGTTTAACATCTTCTAAATGAACATAGAGGGTCTTCTCGTGCCCGAAGACTTCATCATCTAGCGTTATGGGTATGTTCCCAGTTATCTCTTCATTCGCTTTAGACTATACATAGATCATGTACAGACTCCTAGGCACCTCTGATTTGTCGACTGTGGGACACTTGGGTTCCTTGATCTTCCTTTTTGGCTTCTTTTGTATTTACCAGAAAGATACAATAATATGTTAATATAGTATCAACGTTATCAGTAATGAAATTGTAACTTACAATCTCTACCTGTTCTCTAACTTTCATAAGGTGGATGGGCTAAGCCACATAAGATCCAGCCGCATTGTCGACACTTTCCAACTCACTAGTTGGTATTGGCAACTTAACATTTTTATCCACTGCTTCATCAATTGACACACGGATGCAGTGATCGGGTAACTTATTCACATGCATTAGTTTATTTTGTTCATTGGATTTTGGAACGACCCCGTATGCAGCAACTTTTGTCGTTGACTCAAGTTTCAATGCAACAACTTTTTCTTGCATAATCCTATTTGATCATATAAACGCAATTAAACTTTTAATCAAGTTCGACTTAAAATAATTTAAAAATATAAAAATTTATTTGAAATGCAGGGATGGTCGAAGAGGAAGAGATGACTGGGGACGGTGCAGGGCATTGAGAGGCCTTCTCCACTGCAGGGGAGAGATCAACGAAAGGTTCCTCAGCCTCTCTTAATTCTGTTGACTTCACGTTCTTAGCAGACAACATGGCGGCAGCTCTGCGAATGGCAGGAATCCACCAGGGGGGCGTTGGGAGGTTGAGAGGGATCACCTTTAAAGCTCTCAGGGAGTTGCAGCTTAGGGGTGATCTTGGAAAAGTCAAAGGGCAGCTCCCCATCAAAGCCCTTGGATTGGGCATCAGCAACAGCAGCAGCGAAGCCTATACGGATGAAACCCCCCAGGAAAGGAGCCATATCGCGAATATAAGCAACGCTGTTGTGATAGTCTTCAACAAGTTTTTGCTGCAGCTCCTTTAAGAAGGATTGGCCCAGCTCACTGGAAAGGAGGCGACGACGGCACTGCTCGATCCCCTCAGCCCTGCCTTGAGACAGCGCTTCAGCCTCTTTTCCCCTGGGATCCTGCAGGGTTTCCCGATGGTGGACCTCTGGGCGGCGAGCTCAGTTTTTCAGCTTCTCGTTCTCAGTACTAAGGAAGTATTATGCCTTTGTAGCTCCGTCTATTCCAGCTCCAGAACTGAGAAGTCTTCCGTGAGCTTGGTTAGTTGCTTCTGAGATCTTTCACAGCTAAAGAGCTGGTGCGGCTTCTGTGACGGCCATAGTAAGTCAGGAACTGCATCAAGAAGAAGGAGATGAATATTTTGCGAAAATAAAGAACGGATAAAAGGGGAAAACCTGGAACTCTCCAATACCTGGACTATGTGCTGATCCATGATCTCATCATTGTGCTCGTCGCTATCAGCGCTCATGGTTGCATTGTCCTCCACCGTGGGGATTTCCTTAAAAAAGATGGTGCATTGAGCCTTGGAAAGGGCTAGGAATCCCTTCGGCAGGTTCAGAGTATAATAGTCGTCCGCAGCTCTGCGAACGTCCCCCCTGCTTTTATCACGATGCTTATCTGCGGCCTTATCAGAGCTACTAGATTTCCCCTTCTTGGACTTCTTCGAGGGAGGAGCTCAACATTGGAAGGGGCTGGTCTTTTACCCTTGTCCTTGGGAGGAGCCAAAGTTGTGGCAGCGGTGGAAGAACTGACGCTTTTGCCCTTGGCAGCACTCTTTTGACCAGAGCGGGCCGGAAGGGAGGTCAGAGTTGCAGAGGGCAAGTTAGGGTCCTGCTCTATGATCTGGAGGGCATCAGATGTATCCCCCTCCGTCCCTCCAGAAGGTTGGTCATGAGCCGTAGCGCCGTCGTCGTCAGCTAATAGAAAGTTGAAATCCATACCTGCACATGAAAAATAAGTGTTAGAAAATAAGGTCTGGAAGAGAGCTGACGATTACCAGGGGCAGTCATGGGTTTATCCTCATTCCCCAAGAATCTATAATTTGCTAGCACCGCATCATTTCTAAGAAATGATATTATCGAGAAGTAAGACCTCTTTCTCCTGACGTGGGAGTTCAGCTTTTCCATGACTTCTCTGTCTTCCTCAGGGATGCAGGTGATGGAAGGACGGGAGCTGCGAGGGGTAGAGTTTACCCATTCGCAGGGAAAGGGCCAGCCTGCGTGGCGGGGGATAATTACAACCCAGCGAGGCTTCCAATTCCCGTCGCAGCTCGCGGGCTTTCCCACAAAGTGAGCAGGGCCACTAGGCCTAGAGCTGAAGTAGAAGAAATCATTTCCCCCATTTTTAAAGTCATGACAGGCTAGGAAGTAGTTAGGGGTGCACTAACCTCCATTAGCCCTCATCAAGATGTAGAAGGAAATTAAATTTCTCAGAGATGAGGGATTGATTTGGAAAACGGGGATCCTAAGACGGTTGCACACCCCAACAATATAAGAGTGGACAGGAATCGGAGCTCTGCATCTATGTGAGCCCTCCAGAGGGCCATGGAAGGAGGGGAAAGCCAGTTTGGTCGCTCGTCAGGACCAGGAATGTCAAAAAGGAAATTACGATGTAGGGCATGGTGGTCTCCAAGGAAAGTCATGTCCTCTTCGGAGAAAGTGGAGGCCCTACTTACCAAGTCCCACTCTTGCCTCTACGCGGCGGGAACAATGGTTACGTGTCTATGGAGGCAAAGGGGAATTCCTCCCTCAGTATCAAGGCTGGAAGAAGGGTCATCTATATTGGAATAAGAAACTAAGGCATGAGAACTTACCTCAACTCTGGAGGGCTGCTGATGGGAGAAGCTCCTAGTTTCTCCACCCTCCAGCGGTGCGGAAAGGGTTGTTTCACTATTGGAAGAACCAGAGGTAGAGGCAGAAGACTGCTCAGCAGCCTCCTGTCCTGAATGAAGGCGAGAAGAAGATCCTCAGAAGTGGGAGAAGATTTGGATGAAGATATGAGTTCTTGAGAAGAAATCCCAGAAAAAAAAGACGAGGAAATAAGGAATAAATGTAAAATCCAGGGGAAAGAGAGAATACCTGGATGATTTGGAAGAAAAACAAAGATCGAAAGAGGAGGTGACTTGAAGATCGCCGGAAATCTGTGGAAGCACTTGAATCGCCGGAATTGAACAGTGGAAGAAAGTAAATTCATGAAATGGGTGAATGAAGTATTTATAGGGAGGGTAAAATGCCAAAAGTAACCGCCTACATCAGGGCTCGACACGTGTACGGTCAAGGATCAATAGAAGCCCAAAGGTTGTTGTACGTGGACGACGGATATCACCATCACAAATTTGAAAAAAAATTGGACGGGAAAAAGAAAAATCACCTAAGAAGAGGAGGAGCCCCTCCCCAACTGAATTCCTGCACTTCAGAGCATCGAATACCCTTACTCTAAATTAGTTTCTCTTACTATTCAGAGTAGGGGGGAGGAGTTGGTAGGGGAGAAATGTACATCACCCTTGCACGAGAATCTATAGAGCAGGTATTAGTCAACAACAATGCGTTAGACTGGAGAACACCAGGAGCCCTCCAGCTCTGATGTGCCAAGCGTGGCAGAGCTGTTATATTCCCTGCAGAGAGGAAATCCATGGGCCAGCTAGTGATGATCTCCGCTCTGCAGGGTTGAGGCACTACAGTTTGATTGTGGTCGAGTACCAGCGCTGAGTACTAGGTCAGCTCTGAGATCCCTGTGACTGGTCTATTAGCTCTTAGCGGGAGGATTTAAGATCACTCTTCAGGTGCTCTAGTTGGCAGCATTGGAGGGAGAGCGGAGCCCTGCAAATGTGAAATTGGTAACTTAGGGACCAAGACATGTGTTCCACAATCCTCCGACAATAAGTACAAACAACTGGAGTTAAAAGTATAGACAATTGAGAGTTGTCCTGGAAAAAGTACTGTAGTCTCTGACACCGCCGCTGGGAACAGAGGACAGTTGGTACAATATTATTGGGCAACCCAAAATAACATTTGGGCACTTTGCCCTAATAAACAGTGAAGCATAAATAGGGAGTCCATTCATCTTCAACAAGGTTACACACTCTAAACTTCACTATTACTTTGCTTGAATCTTATTCTTTGAGCAGAGCACTGACTTGAGCGTCGGAGGGTTTACGCCGGGGCACTCCCTGACTTTGTTTTGCAGATTCACGGTCTTACGAAGGAGAGGAAGCTCGTCCTTGTTTCGTGGATCTTTTCCGGAAATTGTTCGTAGGTATTTCTTCACACTTCAAACATTCAAACACTGTTGAGGGCTGAATTTCAAACAGCCTCTATCATTATCAAATTCATGAATTATACTAACAATATCATAAATAATCATTGTACATAAAATAGAAGCTAATACAAATGGGGATAACCGAAACATGTTTCTGTATTAAATTAGGAGAAAGTAGAAAATATATTTTGTTGGCAGTGCCACCCTTGCACTAGGCATGGGTCCATCCGTGGATATCAGTTCCGTTAACCTTTTAGGGGAGGATCCCAGCGCAACAATGGATTAGGATACCAATGACCCTTGCCCAAACGAATTAACACTGCACTGGCGAGTAAGCTCTGAATGAAGGAAAGTTGCACATTCTGTGTTGGGGAGGTGGGTCACACTGGGCATCACTGACCCAAGGAACAGAGGAATGATGATATAAATTAAGATAAAACAAGATAACACCGACATTATGACTACCAATCCTTGAAGACATCCCTGATGGTCTATACAGGCCTATTATCGAGTTCAGCATTGATACTCATCAGAGATGGTGAACTAAATCCTTTCTAGTATGTGGCCCAACTAGCTCTATCCCCGAGCCAAACTATGGAGGTTAGTGCTCGAATCTTTGTAGGGGCTTCAGGCCCATGAAGACACCTTAACGGTGGCAGTTTTATGGGGGGTCAATTAAAAAAAGGCAAACTTTCTTATAATAGGGCTAAATTCTTTTTTGATTCTGTAACTTCAAACTCGTTTAATTTTAGTCCTAAAAAAAAGATATTCATTTCAATCCTATAACTTTAACATTTGTCCGCATTTAGTCATTTTTCATCACCAGTGATCAATTTAACCAGGAAATAGCATGTACCGATCACGTGACCCTTTTTTCGGCTGCCAAGTATTTAAAAAATCGTTTGGAAGAGAGGGTCACATGATCGACATGTGTGATTTTCCAGCTAAATTAGTCACCGACGATATAGAAAAAGAAATAAGACAAATTCTAAAATTACGGGTTAAATTCAATTTTTAGAATTTTTTGGGACAAAAATTGTCCTAATGAAAAATTAGGGGATCGAAACTAACTTTAGTTACTCCATAATATATTCAGTATTTCAAACTCAGACATAAACCATCTATATATACCCCCATTTTCACAATATATATGACGCCTCCTCCTTCTTCTTCTTTTCACTTTTACTACATTTATGTCTACGGCCGAAGGAGAGTTAGATCTTTTGTATAAGTTTGGGCGGATCATTTCGGGAGTCATCACACAGAAGTAGACAGCGGCTGCTAAGGTGGGACTACCTTCATCATTTCTCTTCCTCTTCTCTCTCGTGTGTGTGTGTATATATATATATGTATGTGTTGAATGATAAAGTGAGGGGGTTGATGAAGATAACTGAAAAGGTATTTTGTTGTTCCAGATGTATTTGCATTTTTTTTGGTTTTCTTTAGATAAGTTACTAACGTGGCACACTAAAAGTTGTTGATGAAATAGACGACGGAGATTTACCGAGATTCACTGATTTATAATAAAGCTTGCTTTGAATTTGATGTCTTCGTTGGGTCATCAGGCTTGAGCTTTATAGGTGTAAAAATTTGTTTATGTATAAAATAAACTCTTAGAACATGTTTGGTTGGGGCTGGGGTGGCTGGAGTCCTGTTGGCTGGGATAGTGGCTGGGAGAGTAAAAAAATGATGTTTGTTTGGGTGGTTGGGCAGTGATTGTAGTGTCGGATATAATTTTTAATTGTAAAATGTGATGTGATTTGTGTAAAAATTTGTTAATTATGATTTGATTTAATGATTAAAGTGGTATTAAAATTTGTGGTGGTTTGAGGTGGTTGGGCCAACCTGTATGAACAAACATAGGGAGGGGTTAGGTCAAGGCATTAGGGGTTGGACCAACCCCAACCAAACATAGTCCTAGCTTGATTCCTGATTTTATGTAATTGAGCATAATTTCTTTTTGTTTTTCTTTTTTCGATCATATATGAACTAATTTGCAACCCATGTTATAAACAAGGATTCTACTAAGAAAGAAAAAGATAATAGATCAGGGATTATGATTTTTTAATATAGGTAGGTATCACGTTAAAAAGTTCATTTTGGGTTGGTCTATTACAAAAAATATTATTGTATTCTTATTAAAAAATCATTAACGAGCTTTATCGCACAAATCATAAAAAGTAAATTGTTATGCTTCAAATTGAATGAACGTCAATAAAATACTACTACATGTAAAGATAAAAAATGGCTACAGAAATTGGTGAATGAAATACATGATACTGTAGACGTAGGTTTCATAAAGTGATGGTGTAGATGAATGAGTAATGTGGATTTGTGTTGCAGAAGCAACATTCTAAGTTAAAGTTGCCTCATAGACGAAACCCACCGGACTAACCTGCCTCTTCAAACTCCATGCCACATTAACTACAAACACCAGACCAGAATACTCACCCAATCATCATCAATGTATGTCAAACTGTTCACATCGACAACACCCGCACAGTAAAACCTAATTTTCAGTTTCTAATATATAGATTCTGTCAAGAACAACCAAACTGTTCTTCTAATTATTTGTTTTCAAATATTCAAGAAATCATTGTTTATATAATCTTTAAGCACCATTTAGTTGTATTAGGAAAAGTATATAACCAATTACCACAACATATATAAAAAATTATTCAAACAATTGGATTTCTGCACTAAATCTTTATTAAAAAAGAAAAAGAAAAAACTGAGGAAAGAAGTTATGGGCGAAATAAATCCCGTCAAGCACTAGTCGATCCGATGGAAGACCCACCGTTCGGAATATTCGTCGCCGTCACCGCAATCAGCTCCCTCCTTCGCGCCGCCAACTCACGATTAACAATCTCCAACTCCCCATAGACTTGATCAAGTTCTTTCAGTCCTAAATCCCCAACCGCTTCATTCCAATTACGGTTTTCCACCGCCTTCTCGATCCTCTTCTGCGCCTCCGTTGTCGCCACATCCATCCCGTTGGCGGTAGGACAACTTTCTACGACGCCTGATTCAGCGATCCCGTCGGTCGCAACACAACTTACGACGGTTCCTGATTCAGTGGAAGGAAATTGAGAGTCATACCGACTCATGACGTTGTCAATGTGGGGAAGGGCGAAGACGAAGCAGTTTCCGGCGTCGGAAAAAGTGATTATTGCTCCTTCTGTCCTGGTTTCTTAAAAGAACTCCCACATTTCCTTCTCCAACACCTTTCGCCGTTTCGTGAAGGTCTTGTGTCGTAAGGAATCTTTCTGGATTCGCTTGATTTCCATTTTTCTTCTTGCCATGATTAGGGTTTCCTTCTGATCAATGCTAGGTATGTGGCTTTCAGGTGCTCTAGTTGGCAGCAATGGAGGGAGAGCGGAGCCCTGCAAATGTGAAATTGGTAACTTAGGGACCAAGACATGTGTTCCACAATCCTCCCACAATAAGTACAAACAACTGGAGTTAAAAGTACAGACAATTGAGAGTTGTCCTGGAAAAAGTACTGTACTCTCTGACACCGCCGCTGGGTACAGAGGACAGTTGGTACAATATTATTGGGCAACCCAAAATAATATTTGGGCCCTTTACCCTAATAAACAGTGAAGTATAAATAGGGAGTCCATTCATCTTCAACAAGGTTACACACTCTAAAATTTACTATTACTTTGCTTGAATCTTACTCTTTGAGCAGAGCACTGACTTGAGCGTCGGAGGGTTTATGTCGGGGCACCCCCCCACTCTGTTTTGCAGATTCACGGCCTTACGAAGGAGAGGAAGCTCGTCCTTGTTTCGTGGATCTTTTCCGGAAATTGTTCGTAGGTATTTCTTCACACTTCAAACATTCAAACACTGTTGAGGGCTGAATTTCGAACAGCCTCTATCATTATCAAATTGATGAATTATAGTAACAATATCATAAATAATCATTGTACATAAATAGAAGCTAATACAAATGGGGATAACCGAAACATGTTTGTGTATTAAATTAGGAGAAAGTAGAAAATATATTTTGTTGGCAGTGCCACCCTTGCACTAGGCATGGGTCCATCCGTGGATATCAGTTCCGTTAACCTTTTAGGGGAGGATCCCAGCGCAACAATGGATTAGGATACCAATGACCCTTGCCCAAATGAATTAACACTACGCTGGCGAGTAAGCTCTGAATGAAGGAAAGTTGCACATTCTGTGTTGGGAAGGTGGGTCGCACTGGGCATCACTGACCCAAGGAACAGAGGAATGATGATATAAATTAAGATAAAATAAGATAACACCGACATTATGACTACCAATCCTTGAAGACATCCCTGATGGTCTATACAGGCCTATTATCGAGTTCAGCTTTGATACTCATCAGAGATGGTGCACTAAATCCTTTCTAGTATGTGCCCCAACTAGCTCTATCCCCGAGCCAAACTATGGAGGTTAGTGCTCGAATTTTTGTAGGGGCTTCAGGCCCATCAAGACACCTTAATGGTGGCACTTTTATGGGGGGTCAATTAAAAAAAGGCAAACTTTCTTATAATAGGGCTAAATTCTTTTTTTATTCTGTAACTTCTAGTCCTAAAAAAAATATTCATTATCCGAAAATCTCTCAAAGAACGAAGAGAATCGAAGAGAAGAAGAATCAAGAAGTAAAGAATTAGAGAGAAGAATCCGTAAGGATTGTAGACTCGAATGATACCATGTTGAAATTTGATAAACCAACTCAATCTTTCCATTGCTATTGAATGGGTATTTATACAATAGGTTTAGCTGAGAGTTATAACTGCTTCTCTCGGCTGAATTAGTTACAACAAATACTCTCTTATCATAGTTAGAGACTAACCTACTTCTTGACTCTATTTACCAACTCGACACTCACTTATCAATACTCTAATAGCCCAGGAAGTTAGCGGGTCGCAATTTATGCCCAGCTCTTTTGATGAGTGTAATTTATGCCCATCATGTAACAATTCTTGTTCAATTCGTGCCTAAATTTTGCAGGGAGTCAATTTTGCGACAACTTTGCTGAGTTGGAAGTCAACTTCGCCGGAAGTCAACTTTCCGACAGTTGACGTGGATTTTCACGACCATTTTTATAGAAAAATTGTGACACATCACTCACTCTTAATTTCAAATAAAAATAATTGAAAACTATAAAAATAAATATAAAATTTAAAAATAAAATCTGAATTTTAATGTAGAAAATCTGATTTTTAATAAAAAGATATTAATAACATTATAGAAATTTAAGAAAAAACCTCTAAATACTAGCTAATGTAAAATTTGACTTTTAATAAAAAGATATGAAAAACATTTTAAAAGTTTAAGGAAAAAAATTAAAGAATACTCTTTCGTATTCCCAGCGCCCCTCCCCTCCCCCCAACCCTTCTTCCCAATACTTGCAGAGAGTCAGCTCTGTCGAAAAGATATGGACTAAATTAAGATATGTGGGCTTTATTAATTAATAAGTCAGACTAATTAATTAATTAAGCACACATAAATATTAGGTTCATAAACCTAGGATTACTATATATACATATTCTAGA
This sequence comes from Ajuga chamaepitys, assembly GCA_958295605.1. Classification (NCBI taxonomy): domain Eukaryota; kingdom Viridiplantae; phylum Streptophyta; class Magnoliopsida; order Lamiales; family Lamiaceae; genus Ajuga; species Ajuga chamaepitys. The sequence goes on along the minus strand of OY282500.1, from coordinate 7,168,668 downwards.
GAATTAGAGGTTTTTTATCAGATAAAAATTAGAGGCATTGTAGGATCAATAAGTAATTTCCTAGCAATCAGTTATTGATCAATTGTACCAAGGGTAGTTCTTGCGGCGGACGGCATACGCGTGGATACCTGAAGTGGTGAAATCAGTCACGCTGTTCCTTACGGTTAGTTACGCACCAAGTAATTAATTCGAACTTCTGCGTAATTATGGTTCAACATCAACACGGTTATAAATCTAGATCAATATTCTCAATTAATTATTTCGTTGTGCACATTAGATGGAATCGAGAATTGCTAACACTGCCCCCCACCGTACCTCGTCTTCTTCTTCCCATCGTCCCCCTTTGGTTTTCAATCTTCTTCTCAATTCAGAGTGGAAAAAACATACTACTAGTCCAATAAGTAAGATATTGTCCTCTTTTTTGCTGTTATTTCCACCTTAATTATTTACCATGAATGCATTTATCAATTTTTTCTTCTGGGTTTTTGTTGTATGAATACCAAAGTCTTGTCTTGTTGTCTTTTTTTGTGCTATTATTACGCTTGTTGTATTACTTTGGATGGTATGAAGTAGAAAGATTGAAAAAAAGAAAGCTTGTAAAGGGGAGGGGAAGGGTGAAAATGCCTCACATAGGGAAGGCATCCTTAGCAAGGGTTGAGAATCTGCCAACAGTGATAGAAGTGGAAGAGCAACTTGTTCGGGTAACTATTGAGTTTATAATTGCAAACGAAGAAGCAACCGAACACTATGACATTGAAGGTATCATGTCAGATTTGGGCTACATTTAAAACAGCTTAGGTATGACACAACTTTTAATTTTATTGTTTGTAGTGTAAACACATGTGAAGTGTTCATTTTGCTTAAACTGCAAACAATAATAAGATGGATAATTTTATAAAAATTTCTTTGGAGCTGTTTTTTTTCTTTTTTCCCTCAGAACAATTTCATCACAGGGACTAAGACAATACCCACTAGGTTAAGCTGGCAGCTTTGAAGTAGACTAGTTCAAGCCACCCGAGCTTAACCTAAGCAACCCAAGTCCCAGAACAATTTCACATAACACAAGCACATGATAAACTGGGCTGCAAGATTCGGGGTGAGTGGGTTCCAAGGAATTATTTCACTATTGGAATTAAGGTTTTTTGCCACTACAAAATGTAGTTACAAAAAATGGTGAGTGGTCACAAAAATATTTTTAGTAACTACATATCTAAATGTAGTTACTATAGGGTAGCCACTTATAGTAAAATGCAAAAGGTTTTTTTTTGCAACTATTTTGTAGTAACTAATGTATTTATAATTATAAGTAGTTGCAAAAGAGTTTGTTATATTGTACTACCTCTGCCCATCTCTAACTTTCTTACTTTCCTTTTCAATTTGTCCCAACTTTAATTAACTTTCTAGCTCATAAATGACAAAATTTTCTCACAATCTCCACCCTCAATCTCCACCTTTCAAAAAGTCAAAGATTCTACAAAATCTGTTTTTTCTTAACCTCCGTGCCCGGTCAAAGTAGGAAAGTTAGGCCGAGACGGAGGGAGTAGCAAATTTGGTTAAAATAGTATGAAATATTTTATGTAACTACTAATAGTTACAAAAAAAGTTATTTTTAGTAACCATTCTTGTAATTGCAAAAAGAGTAGCGACAAATACCATTTTTACTTGTAATGATTGTTGGGGAAAAAGACCAGGGGGGTGGGGCAGATGGGTGCAAAATGAAATAAAACAAAATTTAAAAAAAAAAATTAAATTTCCTATGTGACCAAAAAAAAAAAATTATGCCATTTACTTATTCCGCATCGGATGCCAAATCAGTGAGAGTGGCTCGGAAGTAGTAATATCACGTGACTTTTACTAATTTCCGGTGAAATTTGGACACGAATTAAACAGAATCGCTACATAATGAACATTAATTGTATTCATAAAAACGTTGGACATAAATTGCGACGTTGGGCATATTTAGCAATTTTCCCTCAAACTATTGATACTCGATCGAAAGATTGACCACTAGAGTCGTGCTTCAATTCAATCAGTAAGATTTTTTTATCAATCCTTAGCAGATATCTCTCATGCACATAATTATGAGATCTTCAAATGCAATTATAAATAAAGATCAGGATACTATACGCATACCAAATTACACACATGATTGTATATATACTCTTTAGACAGTTCTTGGAATGATTCGATTGCAAATAAGATATTTTATTTCAATTCGTGTTTCATCTTCTATTCCAATTTTATCAATACGTGTCACATATTTATGTGTGATGTCATAGTGATGTATTTTGTACATGTAGCATGTATTGATGATATTGAAATAGATGATGAAACACCATTTGAAATAGAAGATCTTATCCGCATAGAAGTATCCAATTACATGGAATAATTTATTAAGAATCCTGAATGAAAGCATGCAAGAGAATCAACAGGCAAAATAAAACAAATAATGTTAAATGATCTCGAATGTACGTTTAGATACAAGTCTTCCTCTCCTATTGTAACACCAAATTAAACTCACATTCATGTAAATTACACTAAAAGGACACCTATAAATTCCACATAAACGGAGAAAATATGTGCTGCAAAATATGAAATGACTAAAATATTAATAGAAACTACTCACCGTCAATATAGACGTCCGTTGCTTTCTTGATGAAAACTTGTGAGGAAATAAGCTGAAATGCATGTGAGAAACCTAGCAAGCAAATAGCCGTGTTACACGTATTTTGTCCCTCGAGAATGAGAGGTGAAAATAATGCAAATAACAACTTTGAACTTATACACAGTTCTAAATGTTGATTATATCTTTTATTCTTTTTCTTTTCTTTTTACTGCTAATCATAAAAAACAATATTACTTTTTATTCATCATAAAAATCGAAGCTTACTAACTTTTCAAATATTCAATATCTAAACTAATTATCTTGCACTTTCCTCCCAAAATAATAGTCTTGTACTACCTCCGTCCCGCTCTAACTTTTCTACTTTTCTTTCGGTTTGTCCCAACTTAACTTTTCAGCCCATAAATGGCAAATTTCTCTCACAATCTCAACTCTCAAAATCTCTACCTTAAATCTTCACCTTTAAAAAAAATTAAAGATTCCACAAAATCTGTTTTTTCTTAACCTCCTTACCCGACCAAAGTAGGAAAGTTAAATCGGGACGGAATGAGTATCTATTATTCAACCTAAGAAGTCAAACTTTAAAACAACTGAAATCCTATTAAACTATTACAACCTCTTGATATACTACAGATATTTTATTCAATAATCATCAATAATTTTGAGTTATTCGTATATCCTTGTAAATTAAATATAATAAGATACAATGTAGTTGTCTTGTCAATATTATATTTTTAGTTAGTGGAGTGAGTATATAGGTATTATATATAGCTACCAAAATTTAAAAAGCAAAAAAAACTAAAAAAATCTCGAGATATGATAAATAAAACCAATAATGACCTTCCCAGTTATACAATATCCTATTTTTACTTATATATTTTTCTTTTGTGCTAATCTAAAATATATTAGTATTATCATTCACCATCAAAATACCTAATTTTAATAGTTTTCCAAATTTCCATTACCTAAATAACTCCATTTCATCGTGATCCATTTTTTTATCATTATCTGAAACTAAAAGTCTTGTAATAATTATTCTAACAAATAACACACATTTTGAAGTTATTATTTATAGACGGTTCTATTTTATTATTAAATAAGATAACTACTCATATTTCTTTCTTTCTAAAACGATAAAAAATTTGTAAACTCAATTAAAAGAGTACATCACGTCCAAATGAAATCACGAGCTCCGGACAACAATAACAAAAGTATGCCGAGGTTTAATCACTCCGAACATAGAGATGAAATAGAACACTATGATCGAGAGTAGATCTGGTAACATCGGTTTTTCATGGGCTAACTCAATTCATATAACATTTAAGATGAGTTGGACCATAAAAATATAAGTTCACAAAACTATCGGGTACCAAAAACTAAATAGGTCATGGATCATCCAAAAATATTATGGATTGAGCTCAATAATTATTGACGAATAGGATTATCGGGACTTCCTCGACCAAGACTCCTTCTTCGACCCGGCCCTACTTATGGTCGTGGCCCCCTCTAATCTGGCAGAGATAAAATACTAAAAGGAAAAAAACTCTGCTCAAATTCAAAGATAAAAACATAACAATTTGAAATTGTTAATTAATCTATTCTCTGTCAAAAACTGCTAAAATCTACCCCAAATTTCAAATTTAACTTTATCTAGGAGAATCAAGTAGGACAGCGGGAGAGAACAAACCAAGCCTATAGAAAAAGAAAAAAATATTAAAAATTATTAATTTTTTAAAGGTTAATTTTTCTTAAATAATTTTTTTATAAATATATTAAAAATTATTTGTAAAGACGATGTTGTGAATTCTACTTAATAAACACTCAAAAAACCAACGACTTCAATCTCTCAAACTCTCAGCTCCCTTCGTGAAAAGAAAATGACTTAATATGAACAGAAAATCAAACACGAACGATTTACGTGGTTCAGCTTTGAAAGCCTACATCCACGGGCAAAATCAAAAGAAGAATCCACTATGAAAATGAATCATCAAGTTACAAGAAACACTCAAGAATTAATCCCTTATATGTTGAGATTAATTTCCCACTCAAGCTCTCATTTCTTGATCTAACTTCTAAGGCTTGTTGTATTGTGTGTTTGTCATCCTCCAATGTGTATATACGCAGCTGAATGAGAAGAAAAACCGCTGCACACCGCCAGAAAACAAATTCAAGCCAAACCAGAAAAACTGCTATTTGGAAGCTAATAGACAACGGTTTTTCTGTTATGAAACCGTTGTCTTATCCCCGTAACAGAATAACCGTTTTTCCCTCTTTTGCTTTCCTGATTCTGTTTTTGCTCCTATTTCAGCTCTTCAGCTTATCTCCTTTCCTCAGCTTAACTATCCTGCTTCTAGTTTAGTTATACACACATTTTTGACACACCAAACTCACATTCTCCACCTTGTCAAACAATGTAGAAGAAAACAATTAAACCTCATAATCCAACCATATTTAATCACTCCTGTTCTTACCAACTTTTGCTCCTGTCCAGGAGCTAATTCCTTCCCAAACTAGATATCCGTACTAACTGCAGACAAAGATAGAACTTTTCTGTAGTTAGAGCTTTAGTCAGCATATCAGAAGGGTTATCTTCAGACCTGATCTTCTTCAATACCACTGTTCCCTTTTCAGTGATATCTCTGACAAAATGAAATTTTACATCAATATGCTTACTACGATCATGGAACATCAGGTGTTTAGATAAGTGCAAAGCACTTTGTGAGTCACTGAACAACTTTATTGCTTTCTGTCTGAACCCAAACTCCTCCAGGATACCCTTTAACCAGCAAGCTTCTTTAACTGCTTCAGTAATGGCCATAAACTCTGCTTCTGTGGTAGATAAGGCAACTACTGATTGCAGCATAGACTTCCAGCTAACTGATGCTCCAAACAAAGTAAAAATATAACCTGATTGAGACTTCCTTGAGTCTAGATTTGCAGCAAAATCTGAGTTATAGTAACCACATAACACATTTCCAGATTCTATATCATCTTTCTTGAACAATATTCCAAAATCACTAGTACCTTTCAGATATCTGAGTAGCCATTTTAAGGCATTCCAATGAGCTCCACCTGGATCATACATGTACCTACTAACCACAGATATGGCATGGGCCACATCAGGTCTTGTACAAATCATAGTGTACATAACACTCCCTACTGCATTTGCATAAGGTATATTCTTCATCTCATTTTCTTCTTCTCTTGTCTGTGGCTTCTGTTCTTCACTCAGCTTAAAGTGTAAACCTAGTGGAACTGATACTGGTTTGGATTCTTGCATATTAAATCTGGTCAACACCTTATGAATATAACTCTGCTGATTTAGCCAAAGTACTCCACCAGTTCTATTTCTGATGATGTCCATTCCCAATATTCTTCTAGCATTTCCCAACACCTTCATGTCAAACACAGACTGAAGTTCTCTTTTCAGATTATTAATCTCTTCTTTGCTCTTGCTAGCTACTAACATGTCATCCACATACAATAGTAGAAATACAGCAACTTCTTTTCCTCTGAACTTTAGATACACACAGCTGTCATACTTTGATTTCTGAAACCCAATCCTTTGCATATGACTGTTAAACTTTAAATACCACTGTCTAGGACTCTGTTTCAGACCATATAGTGATTTTTGCAGCAGACATACCTTGTTTTCAGTTCTAGGAATAATGAAACCCTCTGGTTGTGCCATGTATATCTTTTCATTCAAATCACCATGCAAGAAGGCTGTCTTTACATCTAACTGTTCCAGTTCCAAATCATATTGAGTGACAATGGCTAGCAAAATTCTTATTGAGGAATGTTTTACTACTGGAGAGAATATCTCATTGAAGTCAATACCCTCTTTCTGTGTGAATCCCCTGGCAACCAATCTAGCTTTGAATCTGATGGTTTCTGTCTGAGCTACCTCCAGTTTCTTCTTGAAGATCCACTTGCAACTGACCAATCTTTGATTCTTTGGTCTGTCTACCAGAGCCCATGTTTGATTCTTCTCCAAGGAGTCTAACTCTTCTCTCATTGCAAGCATCCACTGAACCCTTTCATTGCTCTCAATAGCTTCCTTATAGTTTCTAGGTTCAAAGCTGTCAATCTCTTCTGCAGAAACCAGTGCATAGGCTGTAAGATATTCATCAGCATATCTGGTAGAGGGTTTGGGTATCCTTCTTTCCCTATCCCTCACAAGCTGATAATCCTGTAAGCCTGGTTGCTCAGTATATTCAGTATCTGATTCTTCTTCAGGGTCTTCTTCTGCTTCATCTTCTGACTCCACCTTAACTGATAACTTCTTATTAGTGTTATCAGCTTGAATCCTGATCTTCTGAGTTTCTTTAAGTGGTATGTCTTCTTCTGAGAATACCACATCTCTACTGATGATAATCTTTCCTGCTCCAGGTTCTGTATTCCATAGTCTGTACCCTTTTGTTCCATCAGGATATCCAAGCATCAGGCATTTGATTGCTCTTGCTTCTAACATATCTTGTTTTGTGTGAGCATAAGCTCTACATCCAAAAACTCTTAAGTGTTCATATCTGGGAGACTTTCCAGACCATTTTTCCTCAGGAGTTAGATTATCAATGGCACTGGAAGGACATATGTTGATCAAATATGCAGCAGTGGAAGCTGCTTCTCCCCAGAATCTCTTGTCCAACCCTGAGCTTGATAACATGCTTCTAACCCTTTCCAGTATGGTTCTATTCATCCTCTCAATGATGCCATTTTGTTGAGGATTTGCTGGGACTGTTTTATGCCGTTTTATTCCCTTGGTGTTGCAGAAACTGTTAAACTCTTCAGACACAAACTCAAGACCATTGTCTGTCCTCAGACACTTCACACATGCATCTCTTTCATTTTCCACCTGCTTGCACCATACTTTGAATTTCTCCAGGGCTTCAGACTTTTGTTTCAAAACATATAACCATAGCTTTCTGGAGAAATCATCCATGATGCTCAGAAAATACCTGCCTCCTCCAAGAGTTGGAGTTCTTGAAGGGCCCCAAAGATCCGCATGAATGTATTCTAGAGGGGCATTAGAGCATTTCTTGCCTTCAGGGTACGGAAGTTTCTTGCTCTTACTGAGAATACAATCTTCACAGAGTTTCTTCTGACTCTCTTCTCTTGATTTGATCAGTTTTTGCTTCAACAACTATCTCAGTCCAGAATCACTCACATGCCCGAGTCTGGCATGCCATAAATCAATACTGCTCTTTTCCACAGCATCAGCTTCTCCAAGAATCACTGATCCCATTAGATAGTATAGGCTTGACCTTCTTACACCCCTTAGGACAACTGACTGATTCTTTATAACATCCAGAAAACCATTTTCAGATTTAAACCAGCATCCCTTCTTTTCTAAAGTGCCAAGGCTTATCAGGTTCCTTTTTAACTGGGGAATGTATCTAACTTCTGTCAAGGTGATGATCTTATTATCATGTGTTCTCAATTTTAGATCACCTATTCCCTTAACACAACATACTTGATCATTTCCTAATAAGACAGTTCCAGTGTTCGCCTATTTTATAACCTAACGCTCCGCAAGTGTACGAGTGCAAGTGTATATAACGGCAAGCAAGGTCGATCCCACAAGGACTGACTTAATGACTAGTTTGATACTCTAAATATCCTGAAACACTCCTAACTAGGCTCTAAATTGGGTTGATTTTAATATTGAACTCATCTTACTAAATTAGTACTAAACACTTAAATTCGAGTATAAGAAAACAATTTATCAAATTTGCAAGATTGGAAGATATATTCTAGAGAATTGATTTCAGAATTAACTAAGTTTGACAATCTAATTATTCTAAACTAGCAATGATTACTATCGTTATTAGACGGTACTCATATATGTTAACTCTCCTTTCGAAGCAATTAACTTGTAGATTCATTACCCCTAGCCACCCTTTCAAGTCGACTAGACCTAATGAACTCCCAATCGATCTTAGACCTATGCCTACGCATTTATCTCACCTCCTTTCAGAGCGCTCAACAACTACGCTATATGTTGTATTTCCATTCACAAATTCCTCCTTTCAAAGCCAACTTATGAATTATGTAGAAGTAGTTAAGTGATCAAATTAACCATTCATGAAAATAAATCACAACATATAGATAACGAATAACAATCATTAACTGGAATAGAAAACTTCGATTAATCAAACATCGTTAAAACCTACTTTCAAAACCCTAGAATAATAAAGAACTACTCACTCATGTTCATATTCATAACACAAATATGTTCATAGACAAAATGATTTGAAGTAAAGAAATGAGATAATGAATAAGAACCCTAATCGTCGTCTTGATCTCGATTCTTCGATGTTGCTTTCCTCTTCAAAATATCTTCTAATGAGCTCTCTCTGCTATTTTTAAAGTTTGGGACTTCCTTATATAGTAATAGGTCAAATTTGGGGCCAAAATGGGCTTTAAAACGCGCAGACTCTGTTTTGGACCCGGAAAGCTGACTCGACCGAGTTTGGCCAACTCGACCGAGTTGGGTCAACTCGACCGAGTCGTAATAGGCCTCGGGCGAGTTGGAGTTGCTGGCCAATTTTCACGTTTTCTCTTCATTCATCCCTCGACCGAGTTGATAAACAACTTGACCGAGTTGGAGTTTCTGGCCAAGCTTCAACATCTTCTTGCTATTTCCGACTTTTCTTGCTCGTTTTCCACCCGAACCTTGCCCAAACGGACTTTTTGGCCTTTTTATACCTGAATAACACCAAAACAAGCAGAAACACGTCATCTAGCTCAAGAGATGGAATTTAATCACTTTTCGCCCAAATACACATGCATATGTCCCATATTACGACCTTTAATTGACCTAAAATACATGTAAAACTAGCATGTATCAAAACCCCCAAACTTAACCATTGTTCGTCCCGAACAATAAATAAAAAGCATAACATCACAATGATCATAAAATTTCAGGGCAATTAAATGACATTTTCGGTCTCAGAAGTTCTCTTTTTGTTTTTCCTTTCAAAACCAACAACATAACATTTGAGCATTAGTGACATGGCAGGTTTCAACTACTGTCGAGACATTAAACTTAAAACAACAATCCTCACCGGATAAGTGTATCGCTCATCTCTCAAGTGTATGATATGGAAAGTATTTGCGCTCACATTGAATCACATGCATCGTCTACCATATGCTTGCCTATTGTCTAAATTAGATCTCATACTTGACATGTGTGACAAAGAATCAATAGGTCTTTATTTTTGGCTGTAATGTTGGCTTATGGTTAGGTGGGATACATTTAGATATAAATGACTATTTATTGGACTAATCAAGTTATTCCTAACCCGACTACCCATCAACTTTGTTCACTCAATCTCAATCTTCAATTCTCAGAAAAACCAATTAATTTGGCTTCTTCACCTTACCACAACATTTATGCATCAATCAAGATTATTTATGCCACTTTCACTCAGGTACCACTTTGGGACTACCCGATCGAGTACCACATTTGGGACTACTCGTTCTTCTTACAACTCATGCACACTTAGGCATATATATGCATATTCTCATTATTAACCCCTCCTCCAACTTTCTCTTTTCCAAGTTTTTTTTTTTTTTTTTTTTTTTAGGAGGGAATTTTTCTATTCCTTTCTCTTTTGCCTCCCCGAATCTCTTTTCACATCATCCCAAACATTCACTCCACCTTGATACTCTTACCCCTCTACCTTCCAATACACCTCCCTCTTACTCACTTAGTCCAATTGCTCGGGCCAAAGCTAAAAGAAAGGTATAAGCTTTTAATGTATGGCTTTGAAAAAGAAGGCTTTAAAGCTCAAAATGGCTGACTAGGGATTTTTCACTTTTTTTGGGTACAAAAGATTATTTTTAAAGGCTCAAAAATAGGGCTTTTAGCAAAAGAATGCCTAATATCATTTTCTATGCCACAGCATGTACTCGACACATTCCTATAAAGACGCAAGGCAAGTTCTAGAGACTAAATACTATGTGATCAATCACTTCACACCGAAAGAATGATAAAATTACTCTATAGATAAGAGTACATATAAAGCTCAAAACCTCACAGGTTAATTTGTGATTATTGTTCAAGTCTAAGCCCAATTTTGTCTCCAACTGCCTATCATGCTCTGTTATGTGTTCTATCCTCATTTACTTCCAAAAAAACAAATTTCATCATTGACAAATTATCATCTAATACCCTTTTTATGCTTATCAAGAACCAAATTGACGACTTCTAAACAACGAAATTTAAAATTAACCTAAAATCACAATTAAAATGCAAAACATAAACTAACATTAACTAATACGACAGATCAATCGAATCAGCTATTCGGGCACACATACCCTTTACCAACTAACTCAAGCAAGATGTAAAATACGATATACAACTAAGAACAATCATGACCTCAATAACACCGAATGAAATAACAACGAAAAAAATAATAAAAGCGGCCAAGACGTAGCACTATCCACCCCCTCCCCCAAACTTGATTGAAACCAAGTTTGTGGGAAAAAGAGTGAGGCGTCTTTGTGCCTTCTCATAGTGCTACTGAGGTGGAGGTGGTGGTGGTGGGTTAAAACCCCATGGCTGCCAGAACTGAGCCATTGCATCCAACTGCTGTTGTTGATAAGCTTGTCTCTGCTCATGTCTGATCCACCTCTCATCTTGTTGTAATCTCCAAGTGGTCTCCGTATTCCATCGATCATCCTGCTGAGCCCACCGTTCTTCTTGCCGTACTCGCCACTGTTTGTCTTCTTCAATCCTCTGATGCTGCTGTGTCATCAAATTGTTCAAAGATGTAATCAATGTAGGGAGCACTTGAGCCATGTTCTCTTGGCCTCCTTGGCCCGAGCCACTAGTTCCTTCACCTTGACTCTCAATTCGGTGCACAGCTTGATAAAGTCGAGACTCATCAGGAGTAGGGTCAACTTCTTGTGCACGATGAGCTGGGGAGTGCATCTTCCAATTAGCTATATCCTCAAGCCCCTCAATCTTAGTTAGTTGGGCATTAGGAAGACGAAAGAACCCTCCTCGATTCTGCAACAGCAAATATTGATCCTCCGTTTTGCTCCAAAAAATCATCTTCAGCCTACAAACATCATCCATTGATATACCCCAGTCGCCGGGAACTCTCTCAGCTGAGTCATCATCAGAAACCACTTGAAAATGATTCGCTATAGGAGTAATAAGACCCCCAATCGAGATATCTCCCGTTTGTTTTACTGCTTGGCGATCGAACTGCTCCATCAGAATTTGGATGAGATCAATCTTTCGTCCCGTTGCCACACACCATAAAAGAAACATCTCCTTTTGAGTCACAGTGCCCGTCTCAGGGCGAGCAAGCACCGTATAGGCAATTAAGCGATGTAAATACCGGAAAACAGGATTACGAATCCAAGACACCTTATTCCTCGATGGATCGCTCTTCATCCAAGGCACAAGTCCCGGGACTTCTACCATATGATTCCAGAACGTGTGCTCATTATATTCATCTGGCGGGGTGCAATCTCCGGTGTTTGGCAGCTTGTAGATGTCATTCAGTTCAGCCCGAGTAAGTGTGTAAGTCTTGTTGCGAAGCCGGAATGACATACTGCTCGGCTTTCTGTCTTGAGCAGAGGTAGGGTGTAGAACTAGAGTAGTGAGAAACTCTAATGTATCATTCCGATATGTGACCCAACCTCTTCCCAATAAGTTCTCCCAACCGACCCTCTTTATGAGCATCCATAAATTCTTGTGAATGCCAAAGTGGTTTTCCACGATAGAGATAGTAAATTTAGTGGGGATGATCTTTCTCCCAATGAGTTTCTTCCATCGCCTCTCTTCTTCAGGTGATTGTAGTCTGATATTGTAAAATAGAGGATTATCAGGCGAGAATGCCGGTGGATTAGCCGAGGGTGGATTAGCCGAGGATGTTTCACCTGCAACCTTCCGTTTTCTTCCTTTAGGTGGCATAATGTACCCCTATAGAACAACATTTTCCAGTTAGTACCATGGTACACACAAGCAACACCTACTCTCCTAGGCTTTATGAACGTGTAATTCATTCTCCGACTATGTTAATTGCAAATTTGCATCAAATGAGCCCACAGGAGAGGTAAACATCAATATTGCTATCAATGCAAACTTCTCTATTTTTCTGCATCAACATAGAACATAATTGAACCAATTAAAGCCTAGTCTTCACCCAAGAACCACAATGTACGCAACATATTCGATAAAATGCCACAATGACTCTTGCATGTGAATTAAAAGGAAATAGCTCTAATTCAATTCCCACAAGCATAACTACTCAACTATATGTGCAATTCACTCAAGTCCACTCATAATAAGTTTTCCTCAACAAAATTTTCTACACGGTTGCACTACAAGTGCACACATCAATGTCATGCTCAAAACTTATCAATGGAAACTACAATCCCAACTAATAAACACAATAACCATCCTTGATAAACAAACAAGTGCAAGTTAAGCATTCTTACCGGAAATTCTTAGATGCACGACCCTTTTCGAAATTGAGCCCTAAGTGGAGGAGAGAGTCCCAATTTGTCTCTTTTACAAAGTCAAAATTGGGAAACTTTGAAGATTATGAAGTGGGTTTGTGAATTTCGTGTGTTTTTGAAGAAGATTAGAGAGAATTGGGGGGGAGGGGGGGGAATGGAGGGTTTCTTAGAGAGGGAGAAGAAGGAGTAGGTAAAAATTTGAAGGAAAAGGGGAGAAAAAACGTGTTTAAGAAACTGATATCTGCGACTCGACCGAGTTACCTGTGACTCGGTCGAGTTAGTCTTTTCTGAAAACGATCACGTTTTGCCCTGTCCTGCGTCTTGACCGAGTTACCTGTGACTCGGTCGAGTTATTAGTCTGCCTCGGTCGAGTTGGATTTGGCCTCGGTCGAGTCAGACTTTCTGGAATTTCTCAGTTTTTCTCGTCAAATTGGCCTCGGGCGAGTTATTAACGCCTCGGCCGAGTTTTGGTAGACAACTCGGTCGAGTTATTTGGCCTCGACCGAGTTCAACTTTCTGGAATTCCTCTGTTTTTTTCTTCAAACTCGCCTCGGGCGAGTTTAATTTTTGCCTCGGGCGAGTTGAACTCGCTGAATCTCCCCTGTTTTAGCCTTTTCTCCGTTTTTACTCCTTTTTCTCGCATCTTTTCAAGTCTTTCCTTGCTTTTTCGATGACGTCGTATTTCCTATGCACACTAACAAACAAATTAAGACAACTCAAAACATAAATTTCAAAATACGAAAATTTAAAACAAACCAAAACATCGGGTTGCCTCCCGACAAGCACTACTTTTATCGTCTTTAGCTCGACGACCTTTTGGATTTTTAGTTCAGCTCGGTCAACCGTAATTCATCTACGGTTGCAATTTGACTCGGGTTGTAGTATTTCTTGATCCTCTGACCATTTACAAGGAATGTGCTTCCTTGTGCATCCATCAATTCCACTACTCCCGACTTTCGCACCTGCTTAATTGTGAACGGTCCCGTCCATCGTGACTTTAGCTTTCCGGGAAACAAGCGCAACCGTGAATTGAACAAAAGAACTTGTTCACCAACTTCAAAGTGTCGATTCTTTATCATTCTATCATGGATCCTTTTTGTGCGCTCCTTGTAGATGCTTGAGTTCTCAAATGCTTGTGTTCGGAATTCTTCCAATTCATTGAGTTTTAGAACTCGAGCTTGGCCCGCTGAATCAAAGTCGAAGTTGAGTTTCTTCATAGCCCAGTATGCACGATGCTCCCATTCAACCGGTAAATGACATGACTTTCCAAAGACCAATTGATATGGTGACATACCCAACGGCGTTTTGTACGCCGTTCTATACGCCCACAATGCGTCATCTAACTTCAAAGCCCAATCTTTACGGTTCCCACTAACCGATTTCTCCAAGATTTGCTTAATTTCTCGGTTGGCGAGCTCTGCTTGACCATTTGCTTGCGGGTGGTATGGAGTTGTGACACGATGTTTTACTCCATATTTAGCTAGCAGTGCAGCCAACCATTTGTTGCAGAAGTGCGAACCCCCATCACTCAGCAATGCTCTTGGTGCTCCATATCGTGTGATTACATTCTTCTGAAGGAATTTGATCACCACTCGTGAGTCATTCGTTTGGGTTGGAATCGCTTCCACCCATCTCGAAACATAATCCACTGCAAGTAGAATATATTGAAACCCCTTTGATGAAGGGAAGGGCCCCATGAAGTCGATTCCCCAAACATCGAATAGTTCCACCTCAATTATATTCGTGAGAGGCATCTCATGTTTTCTAGAGATACCCCCCGTCCTTTGGCAGCGATCACACTTCGTGATGAACTCGAAGCAATCTTTATGAATGGTTGGCCAGTAAAATCCGCTCTGTAAGACCTTCGCCGCAGTTTTCGCTGATGCAAAGTGGCCTCCACTTGGAGATGAGTGGCACTGAGTGATTATGTCTCCTACTTCAACTTGGGGAACACACTTACGAAGCATGGTATCAGCGCACCTTCGGTAAAGAACAGGATCATCCCAAATATAAAACTTGATGTCATGAAAAAACTTCCTCTTCTTATGGGTTGTCAAATCCGGAGGTGAAATTCCACATGCTAAATAGTTCACAATATCCCCAAACCATGGTACCTCCTCCATTGTCAATATGTACTCATCCGGGAAACAATCATTGATATCTTCTTTCTGCCCCTTCTTGTCCTCTTCATTGGTGATCCGAGATAAATGGTCCACAACCACGTTTTCACATCCTTTCCGGTCTCGAATCTCTACATCGAACTCTTGGAGTAAAAGAATCCATCGTATCAATCTCGGTTTGGAATCCTTCTTATCGAACAAGTATCTAATGGCTGCGTGATCAGTGTATACAATTGTTTTAGCTCCAATCAAGTACGACCGGAACTTATCAAATGCATATACCACGGCCAGCATCTCCTTCTCAGTGGTTGTATAGTTTGATTGAGCGGAATCAAGTGTTTTACTTGCATAGTAGATGATTCTGAATAGTTTGTCCCGCTTTTGCCCTAATGCAGCCCCTACGGCCATGTCACTGGCGTCGCACATCAACTCAAAGGGCTGCGACCAGTCAGGAGTGATCAGAATTGGAGCAGATACTAATGCCTTCTTCAATGTTTCAAATGCTTCCCTGCAAGAATCATAAAAAACAAACGCAACATCTTTTTCCAATAGACGGGATAAAGGCTTAGTAATTTTAGAGAAATCACGAATAAACCTTCTATAAAATCCCGCATGTCCAAGAAAACTCCTCACACCTTTCTCATTTGCCGGAGGTGGTAATCGCTCAATGGCAACTACCTTCGCACGATCAACTTCTAAACCTGCAGGAGAGATTCTATGTCCTTACACGATACCATCCTTCACCATGAAGTGGCATTTCTCCCAATTCAACACAAGATTAGTCTCTTCACAACGTTGTAATACTAATGACAAATTATTAAGACAATGATCAAACGAGGAACCAAACACAGAGAAATCATCCATAAAAACTTCCATTATATTCTCTATGAGTCCACTAAATATTGCCATCATACAACGTTGAAATGTAGCAGGAGCATTGCATAAACCAAAGGGCATTCTACGAAACGCAAACACTCCATAAGGGCATACAAAGGCTGTTTTCTCTTGATCCTCAGGTGCTATCATGATTTGGTTATACCCAGAATACCCATCTAAGAAACAATAAAACTCATACCCTGCGAGTCTATCTAGCATTTGATCCAAAAAGGGTAAGGGAAAGTGATCCTTACGAGTTGCCGCATTTAATTTTCTATAATCAATGCAAACTCTCCACCCTGTAACTACCCTGGTAGCTATGACTTCATCATTATCACCTCTTACTACCGTCATTCCCCCTTTCTTAGGTACAACCTGAGTGGGACTAACCCACTTGCTATCCGATATAGGGAAAACTATCCCTGCATCTAGCCATTTAAGAACCTCTTTTCGTACTATTTCTTGCATCATAGGATTTAATCTACGCTGATTTTGAACACTGGGTTTATAGCTATCCTCCATCAAGATTTTATGCATACATATAGTCGGGCTAATCCCTTTTAAATCATGAATTGTCCATCCTATAGCCGACTTATGTTTCCTAAGCACTCTCAACAACTTTTCAGTTTCTGACTCAGTCAAAGAAGCAGAGATGATTACCGGTTGCTTTTTCTCTAGATCAAGAAATTCGTACCTCAGATACTCCGGTAATGGTTTTAACTCAGGTCCACTGGCTTTCTCTTCAGGTGCTTCTTTCACGACTTCCTTAGTGATGTCTTCATGTTCTGCATCTTCCATCCTTTTTTCCTGCAAAGCGTTCAAAGCACTAACCCCATCTACAAGATCAAGATTAGTAGCATCTATGTCTTTCACAGAAAAAATTGAATTTGTGATACAATGCTTTAACACATCAGAATCGCTAAGTGTCAGAATGTCTTCATGCAATGTAGTATCTAACCTATCTATAGCACTACATGTTTCAACTTGATTAACCTCTTCATCATCATGCATTTTCATAGCCTTATAAATAGAGAATGTCAATTTGTCCTTATTTACTCTAAGTGTGAGTTCTCCTTTTTGGACATCAATTAAAGCACTGCCCGTTGCTAAAAACGGGCGACCTAGAATTAAAGGAACATCTTTATCCTCCATCATATCTAAGACCACAAAATCTGCAAGAAATATGAATTTATCTACTTGCACAAGAACATCTTCTACTATTCCCCTAGGATAAGTCAAAGATCTATCAGCCATTTGAAGTGCAATTGTGGTAGGTTTAAATGTGCCTATTCCTAGTTTTTCAAAAATAGAAAAGGGCATAAGATTAATGCTAGCTCCTAAATCACAAAGTGCTCTTTCAAATGTGTCATTACCTATTTTGCAAGCAATTGTAAAGCTACCTGGATCTTTCTGCTTCAATGGCAGCTTCCTTTGAATCACTGCGCTGCACTCCTCAGACAGGTTGACAGTCTCATAATCCTCAAGCTTTCGTTTCTTTGATATCACTTCCTTGAGAAATTTTGCATAATTGGGCATTTGTTGAAGTGCATCCACGAATGGAATATTGATTTGAATCTTCTTGAAGATGTCTAAGAACTTAGCAAACTGGTCGTCCACTTTCTTTCTTCTCAGTGCTTGAGGGTATGGAACTGGAGGAATATATTTAGGGCCACCTTCAAATGTAATCCCCCTCTCTATCGGTTTCTCCGCTTCTTTACCTTTTTCCTCCGGCTCAGCTTTTTCTTCCAAGTACTCTTTTTCAACAACTTTGCCTTCCACCACCGGCTTCTTCGGTCCTTCATATTCAGTGCCACTCCTCAACTGAATGGCTTGACAATGTTCCCTTGGATTAACCACTGTATCACTAGGAAACTGCCCTTTCTTATGCTGAGCTGCTGTTGCTTTAATCAAATGCTGGATGTCCGATGCCACACTTTTCAATTCTGCACCCATGCCTGCTATATTTTTACTCAGCTCAATATGCTTCCCTTCCATTTTCTTCTCCAGCTGCGCTAACTTCTCCTCAAATTGTGCTGCTTGTGCTTCTCTTAACTCTTCCGGAGTTGGGTTTCGTCCATCATGTATGATTCCATTTGTGACTTTGAACCCTGGTGGAGGAGTAAGGGTGTTCTTCGAATTTCCATAAGTCAAGTTGGAATAATTCCGATTCCCTTGTGGATATTGGTTACCTTGTGAATATTGGTTATACCTTGGCTGATTACCTTGGTAATTATTGAAATTCCGCTGATTCACAAAGTTCACATCTTCCATTTCTTCTTGGGCTAGTTGCGGCTGTGATTGCTCAGAATATTGTGCTAACGTCAGATTAGTTAGCAAGTTCATTTGGGTCGTCAAAGCTGAAATATGAGAAGCCAAATTCTGATTTGATTCCACTTCAACTACACTAGCAACTCTCATCGGCTGATTACGCTCGTTCGGCCATTGATAACTGGTTCTAGACATAGCATCTAGAATAGCAAACGCCGCATTCACACTCTTCTCCATCAAACTCCCTCCTGACGCAGCGTCTACGTGATCTCTAGTTGGTGCAAGCAAGCCATTGTAAAACTTACAGATTTGTTGCTTCCTGGTGAACCCATGCTGAGGACAGCTTCGGATTAAATCTCTGAATCTTTCCCATGCTTCACCCAGTGGCTCCTGATCCAACTGTCTGAACTATGTGATTTTGTTCTGCAATTCTAGCATCTTGCTGGGTGGGAAGTACTTCAATAAGAACCTTTCACTTAATTCATCCCACTCAGTGATCTCCTCTAACGAATTAAACCATTGCAGAGCTCTATCCCTTAAGGAAAAAGGAAAGAGCCTCATCTTCACTTGCTCATGCGGTACATGGTTGATTTTTATCGTATCAGCCAGTCTCCGAAACTTCGTTAAATGAGTGTTCGGATCTTCTAAAGCAGTACCGCCATACTGATTTTGTTGCACAATATTGATGAGCGCTGGTTTGAGCTCAAAACTGTGTGCATTGAGCGGTGGCGGTTGTACTCCTCCAGGATTCTGATTAGACAGAGGACGTAGGCAGTCACTTATTGGGGAAGTGTCCTCATCATTGTTCTCGTTGTTATTCTGATTTCTTCCTGGAAGAACTGGATTCTGTGGAGGTTGTTGTTGTTGGATATTTGTGACTCTGTCATCCAAATTGGTCAGTGCCATCAGGATGCGGTTCATAACCTCCTCTTGGTTTGGTGGATTTTCCATCTCAATTGGTCGATTTCTCCTTGCTCCGTGTCTTCGAGCTGTAGCTTCAATTTCTAGATCACACGGAATAAGATGTTCTTTTCCCTTAGACCTGGTATGCATGCACAATCCCTGAAAACACTAACAAGAAAATACCCACGTAAAATTGAAATAGATAAAAATAAAAATAAAAACTGAAATCAATTGTGCAAAAATAAATTGTTGCCTAGTCTAGTCTTGTTCTAGTTATCAGAATAAAAACTAAAACACTAAACTTAGTCCCCGGCAACGGCGCCAAAAACTTGTTCGCCTATTTTATAACCTAACGCTCCGCAAGTGTACGGGTGCAAGTGTATATAACGGCAAGCAAGGTCGATCCCACAAGGACTGACTTAATGACTAGTTTGATACTCTAAATATCCTGAAACACTCCTAACTAGGCTCTATATTGGGTTGATTTTAATATTGAACTCATCTTACTAAATTAGTACTAAACACTTAAATTCGAGTATAAGAAAACAATTTATCAAATTTGCAAGATTGGAAGATATATTCTAGAGAATTGATTTCAGAATTAACTAAGTTTGACAATCTAATTATTCTAAACTAGCAATGATTACTATCGTTATTAGACGGTACTCATATATGTTAACTCTCCTTTCGAAGCAATTAACTTGTAGATTCATTACCCCTAGCCACCCTTTCAAGTCGACTAGACCTAATGAACTCCCAATCGATCTTAGACCTATGCCTATGCATTTATCTCACCTCCTTTCAGAGCGCTCAACAACTACGCTATATGTTGTATTTCCATTCACAAATTCCTCCTTTCAAAGCCAACTTATGAATTATGTAGAAGTAGTTAAGTGATCAAATTAACCATTCATGAAAATAAATCACAACATATAGATAACGAATAACAATCATTAACTGGAATAGAAAACTTCGATTAATCAAACATCGTTAAAACCTACTTTCAAAACCCTAGAATAATAAAGAACTACTCACTCATGTTCATATTCATAACACAAATAT
Source organism: Ajuga chamaepitys (assembly GCA_958295605.1). NCBI lineage: Eukaryota > Viridiplantae > Streptophyta > Magnoliopsida > Lamiales > Lamiaceae > Ajuga > Ajuga chamaepitys. The sequence continues at coordinate 7,148,337 of OY282500.1, read as the reverse complement.
GTTCATAGACAAACATGATTTGAAGTAAAGAAATGAGATAATGAATAAGAACCCTAATCGTCGTCTTGATCTCGATTCTTCGATGTTGCTTTCCTCTTCAAAATATCTTCTAATGAGCTCTCTCTGCTATTTTTAAAGTTTGGGACTTCCTTATATAGTAATAGGTCAAATTTGGGGCCAAAATGGGCTTTAAAACGCGCAGACTCTGTTTTGGACCCGGAAAGCTGACTCGACCGAGTTTGGCCAACTCGACCGAGTTGGGTCAACTCGACCGAGTCGTAATAGGCCTCGGGCGAGTTGGAGTTGCTGGCCAATTTTCACGTTTTCTCTTCATTCATCCCTCGACCGAGTTGATAAACAACTCGACCGAGTTGGAGTTTCTGGCCAAGCTTCAACATCTTCTTGCTATTTCCGACTTTTCTTGCTCGTTTTCCACCCGAACCTTGCCCAAACGGACTTTTTGGCCTTTTTATACCTGAATAACACCAAAACAAGCAGAAACACGTCATCTAGCTCAAGAGATGGAATTTAATCACTTTTCGCCCAAATACACATGCATATGTCCCATATTACGACCTTTAATTGACCTAAAATACATGTAAAACTAGCATGTATCATCCAGCATTCTGTTCCTTAAAGTTTTCAAACCAATCTAAGTGAGGTGTCATATGAAAACTACACCCTGAATCTAAAATCCATTCACTCGTAGATTTAGAGTCTGCAATGTTTAATACCTGAGGGTCATCACTTGAGGCTTCTGCAATTTCTGCAGCATTTGAGGTAGATGCACCTTTCTGGTTTTGTTTCTTCTTCCATTCAAAACAATTCTTCTTTAAGTGTCCTGGTTTCTTGCAAAAGAAACACTTCCTGGACTCCTTCTGATCAGTTTGTTTTGGCTTTGGATTTTGATTCTTCTTGAAACTGTCTCCAGATTGGAATGGCTTCTGAAACCTGCCTTTCTTGATGTTTAGACCTTCAGGAGTACTCTCTTGCTTTACTTGTTTCATCTTCTGAAGTTCTTTTCCCTTTAATGCTGCTTGAACTACGGCCAAAGTAATTTTTGAGTCTCTTCCATAGAGCATAGCATCTCTGAGGTGGTCAAATGCCTGAGGCAGGGAGTTTAGAAGCAACACTGCCTTGTCTTCATCCTCCATCTTCACTTCTATGGCCTCCAGATCATCTAGAGTTTTGTTGAACTCATCCAACTGATCCTCAACCCCCTTTTCTGCTATAAATTTGAAGGAGAACAGTTTCTGTTTCAAATATAACCTATTTGCCATGGATTTGATGAGATAAATCTGATCCAATTTCTCCATTACTCCTTCAACACTCGTTTCTTTGGAAACTTCGCGCAAGACTTTGTCAGAAAGGCAAAGTATCACCAGGCTATGGGCCTTTTCTTGGATTTCTAACCTCTGATCAGGGGTAACAGAAGCAGAGAATCCCTTCTCTCCTTTGAGGGCAGCTCCCAGCCCTTGTTGAATCAGCAACGCCTTGATCTTCAACTTCCAGAGACCGTAATCGTTCTTGCCGTTGAATTTTTCTGCTTCAAACTTTGAGATTGACATACTGAGTGAGTATTAAGATCTTCAGTACGTGGTGTTTCCCACAGACGGCGCCACTGTTGTGAATTCTACTTAATAAACACTCAAAAAACCAACCACTTCAATCTCTCAAACTCTCAGCTCCCTTCGTGAAAAGAAAATGACTTAATATGAACAGAAAATCAAACACGAACGATTTACGTGGTTCAGCTTTGAAAGCCTACATCCACGGGCAAAATCAGAAGAAGAATCCACTATGAAAATGAATCATCAAGTTACAAGAAACACTCAAGAATTAATCCCTTATATGTTGAGATTAATTTCCCACTCAAGCTCTCATTTCTTGATCTAACTTCTAAGGCTTGTTGTATTGTGTGTTTGTCATCCTCCAATGTGTATATACGCAGCTGAATGAGAAGAAAAACCGCTACAAACCGCCAGAAAACAGATTCAAGCCAAACCAGAAAAACTGCTATTTGGAAGCTAATAGACAACGGTTTTTCTGTTATGAAACCGTTGTCTTATCCCCGTAACAGAATAACCGTTTTTCCCTCTTTTGCTTTCCTGATTCTGTTTTTGCTCCTATTTCAGCTCTTCAGCTTATCTCCTTTCCTCAGCTTAACTATCCTGCTTCTAGTTTAGTTATACACACATTTTTGACACACCAAACTCACAGACGATAATTAAAATATTAACATTAACGCTTAATTACAGTAAAAAAAAAAAAGACACCAATTTTTTAGAGTGCTTCAAAATGATAGTTAACATTTAAACATCTTGTGATAATTATCAATTATACTTATAATATTAGTTAAAATATGATCAGAAAAGAAAAAAATAATTCTAACTTTTAAAAAAATCTGCCCATAAACTTTTTCTGCCAAAAAAAAAACAAAATCCTAAGAAATGATTGGAAAAGAAAAAAATGGCAAAAAATTCAAAGGAGTCTTCCCACTCCAATTCTAAATCATATTTCATCATCCAATTCTATCCTATTCTATACCGACAAAGTCCGATGTGTACCAATTGCTCGGTAAAATTTAAATTGACTATTCTCGTTCATACTTAAAGGTATTACATATTGTGAGTAAAAGTATTTTTACTCGGAATATATAATACCTTTGAATATAATCGTATTATATTTTTACCGTGATACATTTATTCACCTAATATAATAAATACATTTATATATAAATAGTAATACATTTTAAGTTTGGAGCTGAAGTACTAAGATCAGCGTATGTAATTATGTAACAAATGTGTGCTAAGTCTTGTATTACTAGAGATTTAAAAAATTAAGCCATTAGTATGTACATTATATACACATTAGTCTTTTGCCCTTTCCATCTTATGTTTGAATCTCCATTAAGGCCACCCGCATCTCGTTGCCGCCCCCACATATTCGGTTTCTGTAAATGACAATTTCCATTAGGCATGCAAATGGGATTTAAATCAGACCTGATACCATATTGGCATCAAAATCAATCCCAGATTCACCATATTTTGACGAACAAAACATTCCAACTTCTTCGTGATACGAATGAGGAATGCCCCACATACGCCCCCAGCGCCGCCGCCGGAAGAGTCCCTCCTCCGCCCAATAACTGCCGGAGCGCGGAAGAAGAGTGCGTCTGTCCGGACGTGGCTAGTTGTGGATTCGACGGGGCAGGGGCAGCTGGTGGAGGTCGGCAAGCATGAAATCATGCGGAGAACGGGCCTCCCCGCCCGCGATCTCCGGATTTTGGACCCTGTTTTGTCATACCCTTCCACGGTTTTGGGCCGCGAGCGGGCCATCGTCGTCAATTTGGAGCACATAAAGGCCATAATCACGGCTCAGGAAGTGCTTTTTCCCAATTCCACAGACCCCATAGTCACCCCTTTTGTTAACAAGATTCAAGGAATTTTTCGCCATCGTCATGCCTTTATGTCATCACAAGTATTTCCTCTCTCTCTCTCTTATCGTCTACATGCATACATGAACCGTTTGATTCTTGTATTTTCGAGTTGTAATTTCGGTTATTGAAATGGTACGAAATCATGTGTATAGTTTTTTTATAGAGAATTTTATTTTAGATTCATAGTTCAGTTTCATGTTCCATAATTCATGGTTTACAAGTTCATGGTTCAGTTTCAAATTTACGATGTAGGGTCTATGCTTTGCAATTAGGCTATATTTATCAATTTAATGGTTCACGGATGGTTTGGGATTTAAGGTTCACATTCATAGTGTAGAATTTTAATTTTGACGTGAAACACTGAAAATGGAACATATGATTTAATGCTGATTGAAATGCATAATTTGGGACATCTAAAGTTATTTCCCGTCTTCTCTGGCTTTCCAATTTGTTCTTTATATGTTCCCAATATGATAAATGTAATTTCTCTGGAAATATGGATTGATCAATGTTAATTTTCACCTTCAGAATTGTGCTTTAATCTTTGCATAAAGGCTTATAGTATGATAGTTGAACTTTCAAATAATGGTGTAATGGTATTTAAGGAAGCTGGAGTTGATGAAAATAAGGCATGGGGAAACATGTATGATTCAGAAGAACCACAACAAACATCTCATCAATTTCACAGCGGAAGTTTCCAGAACAAGAATGAAGAGGGCAATAATACCGATGGGGAGAATGCACACGGCTTGAAGCTTCTCCCGTTTGAATTTGTTGCGCTCGAGGCTTGTCTTGAGGCTGCTTGCAGTAGCTTGGACAATGAAGTATGCATTTCTACTACTAAAGTTTCAATCGCAAAAGTTCATTTGGCTCATATATCTTCTTATATTCTATGTTTGTAAAGCGAATCATTTGTTTTTCGTCTTATCATTAATTTATTTTCTGTGTGGATTTTTAATAAGACAAGAACATTAGAGCAAGAAGCTCATCCAGCGTTGGATAAGCTGACTTCAAAGATCAGCACTCTCAATTTAGAACGTGTCAGACAAATTAAAAGTCGCTTGGTTGCTATAACAGGGCGTGTGCAAAAGGTTGAGTTTTTCTTTCTTTGAGTTTTTTGTTTTTCACATGGTTTTGTTTTTCGTCTGTGAGTAAGTTTTTGGCTAACTGAAGTTTGCCTAGTGATTGAAAATGTTTTATTTTGTTACACCATCAACATTAGCAGGTGAGGGATGAGTTAGAGCATTTACTCGATGATGATGAAGATATGGCTGAGATGTATCTGACCCAAAAGCTCGAGGAGCAGCAAATGGAAAATTCTTCCATGTCTTCCATAAAAGATGTAGATGACATAGACGAAGAACCTTTCATAGAGAACAGGCATGAAGACATTCCTGACAATATATAACATCGTGTGATGGGAAACACACCCAATGACTGACTTTTACTCATTTTCTAAATTTGCAATGTTACCACGATTCTCACTATCTCCGTGACGGGATTGGACAGGAACTCCACTGAATCTGATACCGATATTCCGGAAACTGAGAACGATCAAGAGCGGACTTTTGGCGAACCTAGTTCTCTTAGAAGACATAGTCATCGGACGCGTAGCTCACGTAGTATTACAGCGAAGAACCTTGATGTAGAGGAGCTTGAAATGATTTTGGAAGCATATTTTGTTCAGATTGAAGGGTCACTGAATAAACTATCCACTGTAAGTGCCACTCTCCCTCGTACTTCTGAGTGTTTTCTTGCTGTTTATTTTTCTCCTGGGTGTATTGGAATATTGGATGAGATAATGCTGTTTATAGTAAGTAAACCTGAAAAACTCCGTTGTTTGCCTCATGATTTGATGTTGTGTAACATTAAAGTGTAGTTAATTCCTGTAGATTCATTTGCTTCATTGCACCAACATGACTTCCTTTGTTACCTAGACATGAATCTTTCTTTGAGATGTTACTTTTTTTTCTTCGTTTGCTCTGGAAAGCTGAGGGAGTACGTTGACGATACCGAAGATTACATTAACATAATGTTGGATGACAAGCAGAACCATCTTCTGCAAATGGGAGTCATGCTAACCACTGCAACAGTTGTCGTGAGCTTTTTCATCGCCTTAACAGGGGTTTTCGGCATGAACATTACGATTGACTTGTTCGACGATCAGAAAGCAGGGATGCCGGATTTCCTGTGGACTGTCGGAGGTGGTACGGCAGGCTGTGTTGTCTTGTATGTTGCAGCCTTTGCCTGGTATAAACACAAACGCCTACTAGAATGAGGCCCTAGATTGTCATTAGATTCTCTTGAATTTCTCATTATTTCTTTAAAATTTTGTCATTTTTGTGGCGTTGATTGATATTCATGCTGTCAACCGATTATTTTGGTTAGCAATTGTAATAGTTAGAAATAGGGGTGGCGAAACTGGTCTTCCCGATTGGCAGACCAGGCGTGGCTGCCACTTTCGGCGGGATGGACCATAGCAATTTTAGTATAAAGTATTATTGAACCCGACTCAGCTATTGATCAGCTGAGAAGTCATAGGCCCCATTTAGACGGAGGAATTTGATTTGTCAAATGATTTAAAATGAATAGATTTCAAAATCCTTAGATTTGAAATCCATGAACTTGAAATCTCTTATTTGGATTTATGGTGAATTTGTAAAAGGATTTTCAAATCTAAAATTTTCATATCCATTAATTGGCAAAAAACTGATACAATATTTGTAAAATTCAATTTTTTTCTTAAAGTTTAAACTAACAATATATATTTTTTATTAAATAAAATAATATTTATCTACATCTAAATTAACTGAACAATCTTTTTTTCCAATTATATATATACACACATATATATACATATTATGCATTTTATATCCAAAAAATTATTTGGAGCATTTCATTGGAGATAAAAGAAAAAACATAAAAAAATATTAGGAGCATTTCATTGGAGAACCAGAGCGAGAGATAGTGATAGAGAGATAGAGAGAAGAGAGAGAGAGAGAGAGAGAGAGAGAGAGGGGGGAGGAAAAAGAGAACGGAAGAGAAGAGAGAAAGAGAGAGACCGAGCGGGGGAGGAGAGAGAGAACATGAGTGAACAGAAGAGAGAGAGAGAGGATGAGAGATGGAGAGGACGAGAGATGGAGAGGACGACAGAGAGGAGAGATTTGTAAATGATTATCTTTGTCAAAAGATTTGAAATCTACCCAAATATAGTGTAAAATGGAGAACCTCAAATCTTTGATTTCTAAATGAGTTGATTTAAAAATCTGAATTTACAAATTCACTCATTTAGTATTTTATCTAAACACATGGAGTGGATTTGACAATGGTCCCTCCATCCAAATGGGGCTTTAGTATATTGTAGGAGATAGATCGGGTTTGATTCGACGAGGCATAAAATAATTAATTTTCTCATTTATTTCATCACGTAAAATCTGAATAGTTCTGGAGAGATGAATCTCCATGGGCTTCAAAGCTCAAAGAAATGATAGGATGAAGAAAATCAGATTGCTTTAAGCCCAAAAGAATTGCTTGATATGTTTCAAGAATCCAAATTAAATTTCAATTACATTTACAGAAGAATAAGTAAAAATTAAATGCAGACGATGTCAAACTCCAGAGTCATAAATTTCATTCAGAAAAGGAACCATTAATCTTGGATAAAATTGGTGTTTTTAGAAGTTCAGACCCTTCATTTAAGAGTAAATCGTTTTGCTTTTATAGTTAACTATTTATAACCAATTGGAAGTGAAATTCTTTGTCTAAAAAAACAAGTGTTGGGGCAGAGGGAAATTCAAAAGATTCACTTATCTAATAAAAATTACCTGGCGATTATTCTTATTTCTCAGCCCATAAAATTTTTCAGTGTAATCCACGTTTTAATGTAAGTACTGAGTATAAACATTTTGTTGTAGCAATTTATTATCAATTATACCCTAATATATTAACTTAAATTATGTAAAACAAAAGGATTATGATTAAAGAATTGAAAAAGAAAAGAAAGAAAAGAAGTACAGCAGCCTTTGTTAGAATCAAACTACACAAGAAATGAGAGAGAGAAAAATGAAGGAAGAAGAAGAAATAATTCAATTTTCTTTAGTATTCTCTAATTTTGTGTATTTCTAGTTTTATATGTTTGTATTTTGATTTCTAGCGGTGTAGGTTGTTCAACTACAAATGTCGAACACGGTGAAGGCGGTTTGACTTTGGTGGCCGAATTCAACGAAAGATGTTCGGTCGAACGATTTGAAAAGTGTTCAACTCCGACGGTTGAAAGCCACCACGATAAGTCCGCAAAAATATTCCACTTATCATTATAATTGTTTTTTTTTTTTTTTTTTTATAGCAAAAACCATCATAGTGATGGAGGGGTTAAGGTAAGGACCCCCAACCTATATATTAATAATCATTAAGTGATTTACAAATAAATTGAAATAAGCAATCTACAAAACAAGCCTATCTAGGAAATCTAAAATTGGGATAGCTCCGAGCATCCATTAAAATAACCACGAAGGCTTTTACATTCAGAACTGTTACAAAATTCGAAAGAAAATTTTCTTTTCATCGCTAAGTGATCTGCTGCAGCATTTCCTTCTTTATGAATATGCGAAACTTTTATCTCCATCACCCTTGAAGTTTCTTGAATGTAGCAAGGTTGGATTGATAGGTCCAATGACCTACTACTTCACTTCTCAACATATGATAAATAGATAGAGAGTCTATTTCAAGTTACATTTTATTAAAACCCTTTCTAGCACATATTTTGAGTGCCTCAACAATGGCACACAATTCCAAAGATATGGTATCTTCATTGCCCAAAAAATTATAGAAAGCACAAACCATTTGAGAATTTGAATTTCGAATGATACCCCCAGCCCAGCTAATCCGGAGTTCCCTTTAGACGCCCCATCAGTATTAAATTTTAAAAAGCCATCATCTGGGGATTTCCAACAGAACAAAAAAGGTTTTCTCTCGTTTTTTTTTTATCTTGAGTGGAATTCTCCAATTTTCAGCTAAGTACCTAAAGCCTCTCCAAAAACCAACAAGGAGCAAATTTGCATTAGATAATTCTCTAAGCTTATTCACTACTTGTTGTTGGATGCAGGAAGCAGAAGGCACTTTAGCTTGAAACTTAGAGTTATTCCTAGCACACCAAATATATCAGAACACAAGGAAGGGTAGAGAGACACAAATGTGCTCAGTGCTCTGTTTTTTAGAAAACCACAGATAAATTAAGTTGGCAACGGAAATATCAGCAGGCACAATAATGTGGAAGAGATTAGCAAATAAGTCCATACTTGCAAAGAAATGGGGCAGTGCACAAATGTATGATTGGTGTCTTCATAGAAATTATGACAAAGATGACACCAAGAAGTGACCTCAAAACCTTTTTTAATGAGATTATCATCAAGGGACAAAAAATTATTGACAAATCTCCAAAGAAATATGGACTGAAAACTGAGAATAGTTTTGGGCCACAACATCGACTGCCAAGCTGTTAAAGGCTTGATCAGTCTCAGGGAATTCCAAGCTGAAGAAAATGTAAAGAGGCAACTAGGAGACAATTTCCACACAGTGATATCTTGCACATGCACATTGGTAACAATATAACGAATTGCATCCACAGATGAGAACAACAAGCCAAGTTTAGAAGTATCCCAAGAGTCATTCGACCAATAATCTCGAACCTTTTCATCATAGATGAACACTCCAACATCATAAAGGAGAGAATGAATACCAATTATCAAATCAGAATGATATGTTACCTTGGCAACTCTCCAAAACAAATTCTAATAAGTGAATTCCTGTACTTTTAACAACCTTCTCCAAAAATTTAATTGATTGTTGCCTGTATCAGCATTAAAAGGGTGAGTATGTTTCAAATATTTATTATGCAAGTACTGACACCATAGGGCCTTTGTTGTTCTCAATTTCGACCATGCATAGACATCAAAGGCTCTATTAGTGTCATAGAGAGTTCTGACCCCAAGACCACCTTCCTTCTTGGGAAAGCAAAGTTTTTCCCAAGAGGCCCAATGAATCTGCTTATGTTTAGAGTGGACCCCCAAAGGAAACCATTAAACATCTTATGAAATCTATCGATGATAGATTTAGTGGCTCCTACCACACGAAGAGTATACATAGGGATGGAGTTTAGAACACTCTTAATTAGCTCTAATCTCTCCCCTCCCCCCACCCCACCCCCACCTCCCCCAACCCATGTTGAAAAACAATTTATCCCAACCTCTAAGTCTGTCACTAACGTTTTCAAAAAGCTCTTGAAACAAAACATTCTTCAGTACGCCTTTAAACAGAGGCACACCCAAATAATTAAACGAAAGTTTCTCTTCCACAAATTAAGAAAGTTCGAGAATCCTATTTCTATATAGTTGGAGACATGTTTTCTAAAGATAACAGTACTTTTGGAATAGTTGATCTTCTGACCATAAGTTTTTTCTAAAAAAACCAAGGAATTTCAAAAGCTTTTTTAATGCAGAAACCTTAGCAAAAGTAAAGACCACTATATCATTAGCAAACGACAATGATGGAGCAAACATGCCTCTTTTATTAAATTTTAAACCAGGACAAAGGTCAAAGAGTTCCAGAAAGCCATAAGTAAGTACATTAGAAAAAATAGCACACATGCTAGGTGAAAGGGGATCACCTTGTCTAATGCCTCTACTAGATTTAAAGAACTCAGTGAGAGATTCATTAATCACAAGAGAAAACCTTGAGTTATTAGTAACATTAATAATATAAGAGACAAAAGCTTAGGGAAACCTATTAATCTCAGGATTTTGTACAAAGCAGCCCATTCAATTCTATCATAAGCTTTTTACAACTCAATCTTAAGAATCATCTTACCATTTTTGCTCTTACAATTGAGCTCACGGACCATTTCCTAAGCAAGGATAAAGTTATTAGCAATGTCTCTAATGGGAACATATCCACTTTGAGCAGTAGGGGTCAATGTAGGGAGGAGAGTAGCTAACCTATTATTGACCAACTTAGTTAAAACTTTTTTAATAACATTACAAAGACTTATAGGTCTGAAATCTGCCCAGCTAGAAGGATTATTTTTTTTAGGGATGAGAACAATTGAGGTGCAAGTGAAGCTTCTAGGCATTGACACACCTAGAAAAAAATCATGAGCAACCTCAAGTAAGTCATCCTTAATAATATCCAAACAACATTGATAAAATAGGGCTGAAAACCCATCAGGGCCAGCCATACTGTCCTTATCAATGTGCTGGATAACATCATGTACCTCATTCAAACTAAGAGGGCAGCAAAGCTTAGCAGAATTGCACTCATTAACTACAAGTTTTATAGTACTAAAAATAGCACTATCCAAGTCACAACGCTCAATGGTAAACACATTTTCAAAGAAATCACAAGCAGTTTTACAAATCTGATTATGCTCCTTAATAACCACATCATCGACCTTGGTTTCATTTATCCTATTTTTAAATCTTTTTTTCTTAACTAAAGCATGGAAATAGGCAGTACTTTTCTCACCCTCCTTAAGCCATTTACAGGTTGATTTCTGTTTCCAGAAGGATTCCTCTAAGACAAGAGCAAATGATAACTTAGCTTGCTTTTTCTTAAGAGAGATCAGCTGAATATCAGATGGGTAACCCAAGTAAATTGCTTCCTGATCCATCAATTGTTGTTCAACTTAGGCAACCCTATCAAAGATATTTCTAAACACCTATTTGTTCCAACTTTTAAGATATGTTTTGAGTCTAAAAAGTTCCTGTTGGATCCTAACTATCCCTTTCTGAGCCAGTGGAAGATTACAGGGGTCTTCCACTGTTTTCATAAATGTATAATGCTTAGTCCAAGCATTGAGGAACAAAAGAGGACTTAACACTCTGACTCACAGAAGACAAAGATATAAGCAAAGGACAATGATTAGAAGACCCTTTAGACAGATGCTTAACCCCACATTTATTAAGCAGATCACACCACTTAGAGGATACCAAGGCTCTATCAAGTCTCTCAAACACATGGTTAGCATGCCGTGTGTAAGAGAGACCGGTGAAGCCAGCATCCTCTAAACTGGTAAGTAGAAAAATGTGCATTATTTAGATTGATAGGAATGTAATTTTATTGCATTTTTTTTTTTTATTATGCACCGATTATTTTTCTACTTATTTGCATATTAAATTCAAATACTCCAAGTTGTGTTTTTATATTAAATGCAGTAGACTTGGAATACTTTTGGATCAGTGGGACGAAGCAAATTAATTAAAGGGTCCATTGAGTAATAGGGCCGAAATTAGCCCAGCATGTCCATTGAATGTACGTTGATTTACCCAAGGGCCAAGATGGCATTGAAGTGGGGCTGACTTCTAAGTGGCCCAAAACTCTCCTCTACGGGAAAAAATAGGACTTAAGGTAAGGAGTTGGAGATGTCATTCAATCTTGGAGTTTTTTACGTGGGACAACAACCATCAATAGGGGGCGAACGTTTCGAGCCAGGCGTCTATTCTCGTTTGACTTCACTTTTTCGTGTATTTCAATTATGTCGTTATTTTTGTTGTTATGAGATTTTAGACAATAGTTTAATTATGTGTAGCTAGACTATTTTATACTAGTTCGAAGGGATTTTGAACCTTACTCATTTTTTATGATTAATTGATCTGTAATTAGATTTTGATTTATATCCGATAACTTATTTGTGTTACTTGATCTCATGAAATGATATTTTTATTTCTTTATTTGATAGGGGCCGTCAAATTAGGTTATTAGTTTATCAATGCTAGATTATAAAAGTGTAATCCCTAATTGTTACAGTTTTATAATCGTAAATGGCAATAGCGATTAATTCATTAGGGGTAACACAAATCTAGGTCATCCGAATCGAGCGTATGTATTTGGAGTCTAGTCTGACCTATTATCTTAATTATAATGCGTTTAATGAATTAAACCTAGAGGCTTTGTTCAAGGTTGTTCAATTAAATAGGGTTAGCTAAAGAGCTTGTTTTAGTTAACTAATACTCCCTCCATTCTATATTAATTGACGTTTTAGGATGTTTCAATTAATTGACGTTTTACATATTTTTCATCAATTCTACCAATTTTTTTTATCTAGATTCAATCCTAAAATATCTCTATTTTTCAATCTATCAGAGATATTTTGATTTGGTTAAATCTTTAGCAAGGGTATGTCTGTCAAAATATTCATCGTTAATTCTTCCCTTTCATCCTAAAACGTCAATTAATTTGGAACGGAGGGAGTATTATGGAATAATTCGGGCCGACAGAGCTTGTTGTTGGTCTAGAGTTAGAAAATTGTGGGATAGATAATCAGGTGTAATTAGTTAATTAATTCGTATACGAGTAGGGGGATACTGAACTGAGAACTAGTATTCTTTCACTACAACAAATAGGCCGCCTAGTGACACTATTTATTTTGCTTAGGGACGCTAATAAGTGTCATAAAAAAAGTATCGGCGCTTCTAAAAGTGTCATAAATTATGTCACTAAATTTACCGTCATGAAAATATTTATGACACAAGATGATGTGTCGGTAAATTTTATCTAGCGACGCTTTTATGGTAAGTGTCGTGAATATTGTTATGGTGACACAAATTAGTGTCATAATTACTAAAATTCACATTTATTAATAGGCATCTTTAATGACCTTTTTTTAATCTATTGTGTCACAAATTAGCGTCTAGATATTAATGACATATTAATTAATTAATTAATTAGCATCACCAAATTAATGACATTTTCTTTTGTCTATTGTGTCATGACTAAGCGTCCTAAAATTAATGACACTTTTTTTATCCATTGTGCCACGAATAAGTGTCATGAAATTAATAACAAATTTATCAGTATTTAGATTTTGTGTCCTAAAACTTTTTTTCTGAAAATACAAAATCAATGTAAAAACTAATATAGAAAGCTTAAATTAATCAACAACAGACGTATTATAATAGAAATCTGGTTATAATTTAAAGAGTTAATCTAAAAACAATTAGATAAATTCATACTAGACTATCATATACAAAGCACTAACTAAAATGAAAAAGAAAGTCTTCAACACAAGGATGCACAGTAGATGTGATACATCATATGCTTCCATTATCATTTCGTATGTTGGTCAACGAGATTCCTGTTTCAATTCAACAAGAAGCAATTAGCATCTAGAATATTAAGTAAAAGTGAAAGTTAGAAACTAAGACCAACAAACATGCACATTATGTAATTCCGTGAGATTTCAGAATAAATCCATTAAAGCTGAACTTTTTGAATATTAAGAAAAAACAAGAGCATGTCAATTTTGAATGTTATGTGAGTTTATCTTGACTATACTCCATAACAACAAAAGGAAGCCTTATGATAGTCATCAAATGCAACAGGTGAGACTAACACACATGCTTAACTTAAAACTGAAATTTAACATGTGCAAGCTGCTGGGAATTATAAATTTTTGCTGCTACACTCTAATGTGGAAGACATTTAAGTCATAAGTCACAAACTCAACTACGTACAAAGTGGAAAGAATTAATCATATTTCAAACATAAAACCTTTATCATGGCCAAGATATATACGTAACTCAATTACATCTATATTAAACCAATAAGAATCAAAAGTCGTAATCCCAAGCAAAAACAAGCAGGTCACCAAAAAAATTAATATAACATATCAAAAGCATAAAATAGAATAAAGGAAGAATCAAACAAATATTTAAAAGGTTAATTTTATATTGGCACGATATATAATTTACTTACAATAGATTGGAGCATCCTGAAATTTCACATTCCTTGAGTAATTCCAAATTCTGAGAAATATGTCATATATGGCATATTTTGTAAAAGAAAACAAGAAAAATATGAAAGGAGTCTACCATAAAATTTCCATTTATTATGTAAAAAAGTAATGTAATAATATGAAAAGTATGTATATATACTTGACTATGTACAAACCTCAGAAAAATTTCTCTTAAATTCAAAGAGATCCTTTCGAAAGTTATCCATGCCTATTTGAAATTCAATCATCTTCCTCTCATAATCGGATTTCATGTTCTCCATCTTTTCCTCATACTCTCTTTCAATTGAGCTATTTGACCTTCATACTCAGACTTCAAGTTTGCTATCTCCGTTTCATGAGGTGCTTGCATATCAACAATTTCTTTTTGCACACTTTCAATTTCACTACATCTTATTTCTCTTGGCCAAGGATTCCGGTTAAGCAGTTGAGTTGGTGTAACTCCTAGCCCATATCCTCGAACCCTTCCATATTGATCTTCCCCAAAGAGTTCACCAAACACTTCATCTTCAATAACATTTTTTTTCAGAAGACTCTAACGCTTCACTACGTTCGGTAACCATATTGATAGTTGTCTCCTATTAAAATAGGCATCAGACAAATGAAATTAATATACTATGAATATACACAAAGGAATTTTATTGGATATCCCCAAAAGGGACAATATAGAAAAGGGAATTGAGAACTCTATTTTCTGTTTTAGCATATAGACACGCGCACACACACATTATATATATATATATATATATATATATACAATAAAAGATAGCCAGTATAGCTGATGGAATAGCTAATTCAGTCTAAAGAAGGTAATAAGCGATTCATTAAGCAGAAACAAGGCAATCATGAATCCAAGTAGGAGATCTAACTACAGAGATAGAGATAACTAATAGGCATCTTCGACATGATTTAAAAATAATAGTAACTTTTGGGATAGATTGACTTGACACACTGGTCATACTTATAACCATCCAAAAATTATGAATCTATTAAAGAAACTACAAATTGAGAAACCCAATAGCATAAATCACATACAAAGCAAACTAGTTACACTTAAGCACAAATGAAGTCCTTGGGAGCGTTACCACAATCTTTCTAGCTTCTTGATTAACGAAAGTTCTATCTTTCTTCAGATGCGTTATTCCATAGAACTCCAAGCGTCTAGGCTTTTTTCCATTTTTCTCTATCTAATGTGATATTATTTTAAGTTAGATAAAATAGCAACATAAATCTAATCTAAAAAGAAAACAAAAGACAACAACATTAAATTATAAGTAACATGTTCAATTCACTAAATTAATATAAAAAAAATAATTTTCAACACACATATTCTTCTCTAGACCAAGCAAAGCTCTTTGAACCAGTAGTATGAGGTGTCTTGTGGTACGTCCGTGCTGTTTTACCCATAATAGAGAGGTCCTGAAAAGAACTTATATATATCAAAAAGCAAAATGACACAATAATTGTAGTGTATTATATGAATCACATATTGATTACGTCCTACCTTTGACTTATCTGAATAGCAATACTCTACAAGTTTCTTCCATTGCAATGATGACTCTCCTTGTGGAACTGATCTTATAGTCTCTTCCATCGTCTTTTTGTCAGGCTGATAGTGTTTACCTTTCAATTCAAACTTATGGTTCTTCCACTTCTTGTTAGTTGATTTCAGGACCCACCCTTTCATTTTTGCATTATCAGGAATGCGGAAGTACGTCTATATCAAATAATAAACTCACTGTTAATTTCAATGTAATATATAAGATACACTAACTAAATTTTCTTAACCATAATAACGAAAATGAAATCAACGTCTAAGTTACCTTAGTCAGCTTCCATATATTTTCTTTATCTTGACGAGGCATTTTTCTCCAATCTGTCCATTCAATTAAACAATACTCATTTTTTCTAGCAACAATACCAAGCTAACTACCCAAAATTCCACCACCTTTTTTTTTTTGGTTGTTCCATATTATTGCATTGGACCACAACCTTTGAGCCTTTTGGTAGAGTCCACACATCTTTCCCACGGGTAGAGCCTCATTTTTTTATGCACATTGCCTTGAACATCTAATTATAGAAACCAATAATTATAGTCTACTTTATTGACTATAAATCATATATTATCATTGGAAAATTGAAAGGAGACCTCAAACTACCCTTTACATATTTTTTTATGAATATTGGCATGCATAATTCCAAATCATGAACAGTAGGTGGAATAGACTTTTGGAATGTCAAATCTCAACTAATCAACGGGTTCAAAAACAAGTGTATCACAAAGTTGAAGAAGATTATGATTGCTAGTAAATAGAAATTATTCACAGAATAAATGTAACCATTGGGGAAAAAAATTCACCAGATTAGACAAATAAAATAGGCCATATCACACAATAAATCAATCATAGACGTGCAAAACTGTGATCATCCCAGTAGTACCTCTTATTTCAATATCTTCGTAGACTTTTATCTTGTGCTTCAGTGTCAGAGTCTATGTTGTCAGGTGGTTGAGTTTCATCATCCGAAACTTCTTGGATAGTATCACGTGTTAGGGCAAAATTTTCGTAATCGGTAAAATGAGGGTCCCTTGCCTGTTTTGTTCTTGCCATTAGTCTAAATCTGAAGATCAAAACAAGTAAATCTTTGAAAATTTATATAAAGAAGATTTGAGTGCAAGTTCTGAATCATAAATAAAGACAACATACCCATCATCAATGTGTTAAAGATTGATTTTAAAACAAACAATAGAATGCAAACTTTAATTGGTATAAGTGTATAATTCGGATGAACGTAGCTAATACCTATATTTATAATATGCCTAGAATTTCACCCATCAAGATAGCACAAATTTTCTTTTTCCGAATATTTGCAGATATTACGCATTTTATAGTATCAGTTATTATCAGTTATTGGTTTTGTAAAGATTGGATGATACATAAAGCTGGAGTTGCTTGTACATCCTTAATGTCTACTCTAATTGTCTTATTCAACGATTTAACATTTAAGCATACCCATCAACAAGAAAACATATTCATCGATCAACAAACAATTTTTATGTGTGTAGGCGAGAAAAAAAAGTTTTACATTGTAGATTGTTGGAGTATAGATGAATATACTTTAACTGAAACTAGCGTAATAATGTTATCTAATGTTAATCAACACAAGAGTTCTTACAATCAATAAAAGAAAATCACTCAATTAGCAGCACAATTAAATCAAGCGAGACAATGTACCAATCATCAAATAAATAATTTCACGGACACATTAAACTAGAAGTGTACAGATTTTTCGGAAAACAATAACACAATAATTAGAAGAAAAGAGACAAAATTATTAAAAAAAAAATTAATTTCTTGAAGAAAGTTTTTGTGATGTCAACGGTGAGAGTGAAGCAGGAAGAGCTAGAAAAGAGGAAAACAAAGATGTACCTTCTATGCTTCAGTATCAATGGAGAGAATATACAGAAGGGAGGGGGAAGAGGAATACACGAGTCACGCAATTGAACGTGCTAGAAGAAGCGGTAAATCATAATTTGTGAAAAAGGAAATTGGCGCAATCTAAAATTTAGACTGGGCCTTTAGAGACTAGGGTTGTGTTTGGATGTGGAGGGACTTGAGTATGAATGGATATTGGAAGAAGCAAAAGTATCCAATAAGAGATCATTAGCAAAGCTATATGGTAAAGATCGTCAATGAATGGAGATGGGGAAACAACCCTTGAAATCATTCCTTCAATTGGGATTTCACGTATCAATAGAGATCTGGGGTGTGGGGTTTAGAGATTACAGATTTGGGTGCTTGAGGACTTCAAGAATGGAGTGAATTTTTAATACTATAATTCTATTTAGGGTGGCAATGAATCGGGTTGAAACCCGAATTCACACTAAACCCGCTTTGTATGGGGTGTATTCAAACACAGCTAAAAGGATATTACTGGGTTTGAATTGGGTTCTGGGTTTTGTTAAACCCGCCCCTAACCTGCCTCCTATATATTATTTATATTAATATTTTTTTATATTTTTTAATATAGTAATATATTCCACTTACTACTAATTCTACTACCAATATATTCACATTTTTATTATTTTATTGTGTTTGATTTAGTTTGAGAATTTATTTAGTTATTTTGGTTAATAGATTTTTTAATCAATAATGTATACATTATATTATATTTCAATTATGGAATGATTATATTAAAAAAATATTGTATATATTTGTTGTGAACAAGACTTGAAAATCTAATCACATAAAATCTCAGAACTGTGTTCGATCGAAACTTGAAGAAATTAGGCCGAACAGCTTTGAGGTGTTCGCTCCAAAACTGAGAAATTCTGGCCAGACAAACAACAAAAACAGAAACGAAATTAGACAATTCACACTTTTACATGGTTCGATCAAGAAGATCTACATCCACAGAGGTTCACTGCACCTCATTTCACTAAATTGTTGAAGAGATTACAAGAATTAAGCTGAAACTAGAAAATATCCAAATCTGGAATAGATTTAGGGCTAACGAACCCTAGCTTCTAATTCTCTCTCTACAGTAACAGGAATTTAGGGAAAATGATACAACTCTGATCGCACGAATGAGAGAAACAAGTTTAAGTATGTGGTTCAGCTCGAATCTTCAGAGAACGGAAGTTATAACCGCTTCTTGAAAACGGGCTTCAACTTGGCAAGTGGTTGGCAACGATAACGGTTCTGCAAGTTATTATCCGTTGCAGATTTCTGTTATGAAACTTAACCACCTAAGTCTGAACCCGGTTTAAGCATACACCTTCCACTGACTTGATTCAAAACCCGGTTTCTGACCCGGTTCTTGTGACCATGAACCCGGATCTCAAACCTACACACCCCATACTACTTTTGTTCATTCACTTGAAACTTATTCCACAAATCTCCACCTCAATGAAATCAAGTGCAAATCATCACCTCTTCTGCCCTTCACTTCAATACTTCAAATGCAATATTCAAGCCTAATTAGGCTCGAGCAATACCTCAGTTTGTTCCCAGGTACTGCTTTGGTTAGAAAATCAGCATCATTGTCAATAGTATGCACTTTCTTCACCTCTACATTTCCATAATCAAGCAGATCCCTCACAAAATGCAATCTTACATCAATATGCTTTGACCTTTCATGAAAGGCTTGATGCTTTACCAAATGCAGATCACTTTGATTATCACAAAGTATTGTGACACACCTTTGAACAATACCCAGATCCACAAGGATCCCTTTCAACCAGACAGCCTCCTTAACAGCTTCAGTGATGGCAATATATTCAACTTCTGCAGTGGATAAAGCCACTACAGGTTTTTGTATAATCCTCCATCTTATTGATGTTCCATACAATGTGAAAACATATCCAGAGATTGACCTCCTTGTATCCACATTGCCAGCAAAATCCGCATCCACAAAACCAAGCAATGGAACAGTGGTTCCTGCTTATTTTTCAAACTTCAAACCTAAAGTTACTGACCCATTTAGGTACCTCAACACTTGCTTTAAAGCATTCCAATGTTCTTTCCCAGGTTTAGACATGAACCTGCTTACCAAGGACACACTGTAAGCTAGGTCAGGTCTACTGCAAATTATTCCATACATCAAACTTCCAACGCCACTAGCATAAGGTATAAGTTTCATGTATTCTTCTTCTTCAGTAGTTTTAGGGCATTGCTCCTTGGATAACTTGGTCTGTTGACTCATTGGAATCTGAGAATCTTTGTTTCATGCATGTTAAACCTCTCCACCACCTTTTGAAGATAATTCCTCTGAGATAGAAACATGATTCCAGCTTGTCTATTTCTTATGATATCCATTCCAAGAATCTTTCTTGCATCCCCTAAATCCTTCATGTCAAACTCTGGATTCAACCTCTTCTTATGTAACTAGATTTTATGCTTACTTTTACTAGCAAATAACATATCATCCACATACAGCAACAAATACACATGATCATCCTTTGAACTCTTGTCAAAATTGACACAACTATCATATAAGCTTCTAGTGAAGCCTGCATTCAACATGAACCCATTGAATTTCTTGTTCCACTGTCTAAGGCTCTGTTTTTAACCCATAGAGAGATTTCCTGAGGTAGCAAATTTTCTCCTCATTCCCTGGAACCACAAAACCTTCTGGCTGTTTCATATATATATCCTCAACTAAGTTCCATGTAAGAATGCAGTCTTTACATCTAACTACTGTAATTCCAAATCCTCTTGAGTCACCTTTGAAAGAAGGAGTCTGATAGAATAATGCTTCACTACAGGAGAGAACGCTTCATTGAAATCAATGCCCTCTCTTTGAGTGAAACCCCTTGCAACAAGTCTTGCTTTGTATCTGATTCTTTCAATGTCTCCTCCTTTAATCTTCTTCTTGTAGATCCACTTATAACTCACTAGCTTCTTCCCTTTAGGCTTATCCACTAGTTTTCAAGTGTCATTTCTTTCCAGGGATTCCATTTCTTCCACCATAGCACCAATCCAATGCTCAGATTCACTTCCACTCACTGCCTCTTTGAAATTTTTAGGTTCTTGGTGTTCTAAGTCTTCAGCAATACTGAGAGCATAGTACACACTTCTAGCTTGTCCATAGAAGTCTGGCTTTTGAATTTGCCTCCTTGGTCTATTCCTGGCAATACTATAATTTCTGAGGTTTGGTGTTTGAGGCTGAACTTCATCATCTTCAGAAGAACTTAAACTTGCTTGGTGATTCCCTTGTTCTTCCTGGGGTTGAGTATTATCAGGTGAACACTCCACCTCAGCTGATATATTTCCATCTTCTATAGCCTCTTGAAACTCCTTCACACTTCCAGTGGAAGTATATCCCATGACACCCTCATTAAACTTCACATCTCTACTTACAATGAGCTTTTGATTTCCAGGCTCTAAGCACCATAACATGTATCCTTTTATCCCATATGGATATCCCAAGAATACACACCTGATTGCCCTTGGATCCAGCTTATCTTGCTTGATGTGCGCAAAGGCAAGACAACCAAAAACTTTCAAGGCAGTATAATCACTTATTCTTCCATTCCATACTTCATCAGGTGTCTTGAAACCAAGTGATGATGATGGTGATTTGTTGATGAGATAGCATGTTGTGTTCAATGTCTCTCCCTAAAACACCTTAGGCAATCCAGCATCAAGCAACATACATCTCACCCTCTCCAGAAGAGTTCTATTGAACCTTTCAGCAACACCATTTTGTTGTGGATTCATTGGCACAATTTTGTGCCTTGTTATCCCCTTCTCCTCACATAGCTCATTGAATTCAGTGGATAGATACTCTAGGCCATTGTCAGCCCTCAAATGCTTAAGTTTCATGCCCCTTAAGCTCTCCATTTGAATCAACCATGATTTGAACTTCATGAATGCATCACTTTTGTTCCTTAGCACAAACACCCACATCTTCCTACTGAAATCATCAATAATTGTCATGAAATATCTTCCTCCACCATGTGTTTCTGTCCTTGAGGGACCCCAGATATCAGAATGCCCATAATCAAAGCATTCCTGAGTTGAATGTACACCTTTTCCATAAGGCAATTTTTGAGACTTTCCTAGTGCACATTTATCACAAAACTCCAATGTTTCCGTCCCTTTACTACCAATTGCCCCTCTTCTTGATAGTTCTTTCAAAACTCTCTCCCCTATATGACCAAGCCTCTTATGCCAAAGCATAAGGTCAGATTTACCCAAAACACTATCCACTCTAGCAAGAATAGGTTGCCCTATCAAGATAAACAAACCATTGTGTTTCCTACACTTGATAACCAGTTTCTTGCCTTTGGTGATGTTTAGAAACCCCCCTACTGTGTTGAACTCACATCCAGTGGCATTAAGGGACCCTAGGGAGAGTAAATTTCTCTTTAAACCAGGAACATACCTTACATTAGAGATGGTTTTAGTCACACCATCAAACATGGTGATCTTGACTGAGCCAATGCCTTGAACTCTGCAGGAGTGATCATTTCCAAGTAGAACACATCCTCCATCTTCCTTCTTGAGCTCTTGGAGCCAATGCTCATGTGGGCACATGTGGAAAGAACATCCAGTGTCCAATACCCACTCATTCTCCATCCTTGAATTTGAGATATTCAATACTTCTGGATTATCTACTTCATGTTCAACTGCTGCAGCTTCAGCTCCTTGGCCTTCCTTCTTCTTCTTCTTTTGAGGACAATCTTTCTTTAGATGTCCCACTTGTTTACACTTGAAACACTTCCTATTCTCCACCCAAGATCCAGATCCTTTGGAACCATCAGAAGTACCTTTAGAATCCTTTGAAGATTAGCCTTTCTTCTTCTTATTGTTTGGCTTGAATTTGACATTCAAACCTTCTCCAGATGGGCTTGGTTTCTTGTCAGCATGATGCTTAAGGCATTTGGTCTTCAGAGCAATGCTTATTGAGTCATAGCTCAGCTTTTCTGTTCTCCCAAACATAAGAGTATCTTTGAAGCTCTCCATTGACTTTGGGAGTGCATTTAACACCATCAATACCTTGTCATCCTTTAATTTTGACCTCCAGGTCTTCCAGTTCATCAATCAACTTTGTAAACTCATCAAGTTGATCAGAAATTATCTTGTCATCCACCATCTTGAAGGCTAACAACTTCTGCTTGAGGAATAGTTTGTTTGACACAGACTTTGATTGGTAGAGTTCCTCTAATTTTCCCCACACCTCTAATGCAGTCTTGCATCTGGAAATTTCCCTCAATGGCTTGTCACCCAAACACAAAATGATCAGGCTCAAATCCTTTTGATCCACCTCTGCAAACTTGGGCTTCTCAGCTTCAATCCATTGATCCACAGACTTAAGAGCATTGGAGAGTCCGTTCTACATAAGAACAACATTCATTTTGATCTTCCATAATGCAAAGTCATTCTTGCCAGAAAACTTATCCAAATTCATCTCCATCCCTGCCATTCTTCTTCTTCTTCTTGTGTGAGAAAGATTCCCACAGACGGCGCTAATTTGTTGTGAACAAGACTTGAAAATATAATCATGAAAAATCTCAGAACTTTGTTTGGGCGAAACTTAAAGAAATTGGGCCAAACAGCTTTGAGGTGTTCGCTCCAAAACTGAGAAATTCTGGCCGAACAAACAACAACGCAGAAACAGAAATGAAATTGGACAATTCACACTTTTACGTGGTTCGATCAAGAAGATCTACATGCACGGAGGTTCACTGCACCTTAATTCACTAAATTGTTGAAGAGATTACAAGAATTAAGCTGAAACTAGAAAATACCCAAATCTGGAACCGATTTAGGGCAAACAAACACTAGCTTCTAATTCTCTCTCTACAGTAACATGAAATTAGGGAAAACGATACAACTCTGATCGCATGAATGAGAGAAACAAGTTTAAGTATGTGGTTCAGCTCGAATCTTCAGAGAACGGAAGTTATAATCGTTTCTTGAAAACGGGCTTCAACTTTGCAAGTGGCTGGCAACGACAACGGTTCTGCAACGGTTATTATCCGTTGCATATTTCTGTTATGAAACTTAACCACCTAAGTCCGAACCCGGTTTAAGCATACACCTTCCACTGACTTGATTCAAAACTCGGTTTCTAACCCGGTTCCTGTGACCCTGAACCCGGTTCTCAAACCTACACACCCCATACTACTTTTGTTCATTCACTTGATACAATTAAACCTTATTCCACAATATTGAAAAAATAAAAAAACTAAAACAAACGGGTCGGGCAGGTAAACCCGTCGGGTTAGCGAGGCAGGGCGGGATTGGATTTTCTGAGAAGACGAAACAAAGCGGGTTACGAATCTAATTTTTTCTATGCAGGACGGGTCTTAAGAAAAGCCAAACTCGCCCCATACCCACCTCATTGCCATCCCTAATCCTATTCATTTTTGCAGATCCGGGTGCACTTTTAAAATTTCATTTTTTATATCTTACAATTATTTTAGAAATTAAAAAAGAAAAAATTGATTTAGAAAAGTATTAGCTTATTTAGTTTATATGATTTTACATTTTAACAAAGATATAAAAATGTCAATTAGGGATGGAAATAGGCTGGGTTAAGCTCGTTTTTACATTAGACGGTTTGGGTCTGGTTTACAAACGTGGGGACCAAGCCTGACCTATTATCAATACAAGATTTTATTATTAGTCAAGCCTAGCCCTATTCATGATCAAGCTTGACATAAGCCTATTTAATGTCTATTAAAGGCCAAATATATATATATATATATATATATATATATATATATATATATAAATATATATTAGTTATTACCATATTTAGTTACATAAAATGGAGTATTATAATAATTAAAGTTTTTAAATATGTATTATATTTTATGTAATATATGTGAATTATAATATTTTGTATCTTAAGTATATTTTTATATATTATATATAAATAAATATAGTATTTATATAGGTAAATAAGCCTTATTTAAATCCCAAGAATGATCTAATTTAGTAAACAGGCTTGAGAAAAAGCCTAAGTCTGTCTTGTTTACTAAATACAAGGTCGAACTAAACCTAATGTAGGCTTGGCCTTAGGCTCTTGTCGTGTAGCCTTACCTATTCCCAGCCCTAATGTCAATATGTATAATATGGTGTGTTACAAAAATCTTGACTCGCTTCACCTAGTCCTTGTCTAGGCGCTAGACTCCCATCGATCGTCAATATTTGTTTTTCAATTTTTTCCATCTAACCACGTTCAAGCCTCGCTCAATTCCGCCAAGTCAAATTGTTAAGTGTATAAAAAAGAATAAATCGTTCATTGTATCATATATGTGCAACTAAGAGGGTACTTTTTTCAACATCTTGTAAACTCCAACATCTTGCAGAGTTTATAAGATTTTATTTCTCAAGAGCTTATACATTAATAAAGTATTAGGATAAAAGAGCTTATAAGCTTGCAATTGAATGTAGTAGTTTGCTATAAATTTGGGAACTAATTTGAAAGCCACTATAAAACACACATTTTGCTGAGTGTGAAAAGTGTGTGTGGCGTGTGTAAAGTTCATGTGAAAGAAGCGTGCAATGTGTGTAGTGTCTGTGAAGTGTGTGTGAAGTGCGTGTAATATGTGAATTTCACTGTAACTTATCAAATTTTAAAAAATAAGATGGACTAGAGAGTTTAATTCTTTTTGGAGTTTATGAGCTTTAAGAGCTTATTTTTACATCTTATAAGTTGTTTAACATCTTACTTTACAAAACGCATTTCAAGAACTTATACGCTCTCAAACATCTTATTAGATGTTTTGAAAAATTTATAAGCTTAGCCAAATATCCCCCTAAATTTAACCAAGCAGGTGAAAGCACATCTCATGCTCAACTTTCGTTAAGCTCAAGCTCTTAATACTATTTTTTAACTTATTTATTATTAATAAAGTTAAGCTCTAATGAACTTCATTTGAATCGTACACGAGTCAAGGATTAGTACTTAGGAATTTGTGACAACTAATTTCCCCTCTTAAATAGCCAAAGATTAGTACTCCGGTACATAAAATTCCTTTGGAGCAATATTCATGCAACTTCCAACTGAATGATTTTTGTAAAAGTATTATTTTTGTGCCACACAACTTTACAATGAAAAAATAAAACAAATTGATGAAAATCTACCAAAGAACCAAAACATTTAACGTTTCCTAGCACTCCCAAGAATCTTTTGTGAATAACTCATTACAATGAAATGACCTTATACTACAATCTATTCATGTTTGGGTGGAAGTTTTATAGAAGTGATAAATGGGAAATACCAATATCAGCAAGCACTACATGTACCATTTCGTTTCACTTTATGTGCTTTAGATTGGAATTACAATCTCTCACAACTTAAACCAAAATAATATGTGACGCTCAGACCAATAAAAGTTTGCCTTCTTAATATTTGTCCCAAAGTTGCATTAACAACAATAGAGATCCTGCAACTTTTTCTGGTGGCCCTGGAAAAGTTAATGAGAAGACTCTGGCTGAGGTGTTAGTTTCAAATACCAAAAAGTGGAAATGTACATAGACCAAATCTGAGAGAATAGATCAAAAGAGTTCAAAACAGAAATTTTCACGTGGTAACAATCTATCCAAGTTACATTCTTGCATAAATCAGGTGGAGGAGCCAAAACAACTATAAATCAACACTAATATGCATGAGAAAGCACTTAGGCAAGCATTCTACAAGAGGCTCCAAAAGTGACTCGGAAACTTGATGATAAGCTGAATTATCTTGAATTAGATGCCACAAAATTCGTATACAACTCCCCGAACTGCTCTAGCAAGAATTTCTGCAACCAACAAATAGATCACAGTTTCAACAGAATATGTTGTGGGAATATGCGCGCAAGATATATAAAATATCATGATTTAAAATGTTCCTTTATGTAATTCTAGAAATTCAGGAATCCATGATTCACCTTTCTACATCGTTTCCATATTGAGGGAGAATTTAACAAAGGTCCTAATATCTTGTTCTCCCAAATTAGACAAAGCTAAAGAACTCCAACATGTTATAACACCATTGACAATGAGAGGGAGAGATATGCAACAAAAGGAAATACATGTACACATACAAATAGAAAAAGTGGCAACCAAATAATAAAGAAAAAGTAAGATACTTATAGATGTAAACAACGATACTTCTAAAAATCATAAAAGAATAATTCCCTGCATTATTACCTTTTATTTTTTAAGACTGGTAGCTATAGAGTTGTTGAAGATTCCAGCCGCACAACATACCTAGTTATTTGAATTTGGTTCAGCATCCAGCCTAGCCCAATTGGGCCGACTATCATTGGTCATAGATGTATTCACATTTTGAGGCACGCATTCTGTATAAGTACCATCATCCTTATCCTGTGATCCTATCCCCATATCATACAAGTCTCTAGGTTTTGTATATATTACTTGAGACCATTCATTGTTTCTTGGATCTTGCACATAAAAGACTTGCTTTGCTTGTGAGAGAAAACAAACAGATCATCTTGTAAGGATCTCCCTGTATGTATTAACCAAGAAAAATTGACTAATATGCACCTAGTAGAATCTTTTTCCATTCCCCTGGTATTGTTAACATCAACCAAATCACACCTAAACATCATAATTTTGAACATCCTATAGTAATCTAGCTCAATTATGTCATTAAGCATGCCATAGTAAGGTTTCCATCTACTTCCACGACTACTCCGCTATTTTGGGTCTTTCTTAATCGATCACGACTCTTGGTATGGTACCTAAACCCATTAGTAATGAATCCTCTAAACCTTCTAACAATATTGTTCGGGCCTCTAGCTATAGCAACTAACTCATCCGGAACGCCATTCTCGATCATGATTGGCACCTGACATAAATTGAATAAATGAATTATGAATGACTACTAATTTCAAGGACATGCTATCATTAATCAATATAATAACTCACTTGATTTAAGAGCCATTCTGGAAAATCTTCCACAATCCACTTGTGCTTGACCTGTGGGGTAGCTCGTTTCGGGCGATAAGCTCTTCTTTGAGTGGCTAGAAAATTACTGCACCAATAACTCAAATAATTTTAGAAACTAAAAAGCATTTTTATGGGAACAATTGTACTAACATACCTCCGATAATTAGATATATTGTCATAATAAAGTAGCACATATCTATGGGTTTGTGCCAAAGACACGTCATCAAGAACCACGCTCTCGGCTTTCCCTAATATCGGTCCACCACTGAAGAAAAGGAAATCATCTCCTTTATCGACCTGATCAACATTTCTTTGAGGACGAGTAAATGTTGTCTCCACTGCTTGAAGATATCGTGAGAAAAATGTCAAACATTCATTTGCAATATAACCTTCAGCAATGGACACCTCTGGTTGAGCTCGGTTTCTCACATGAGATTTTAAATTCCCCAAGTTTCTTCAAAAGGAGAATTACAGAGTTTCGTAAAAATTAGAATTCCTTATAAGACTTGAGATATGTATAATGCAAGAAAAATATTTAGATTTGATTATTTAGAGCATTTTGTAAGAAAGTTCATAGTAGAAGCTAACATCTATATTGTACAGGACCACCAAGTATAGCTTCCTCAGATAGATGTATAATCAAGTGAACCATAATTGTAAAAAAACTAGGAGGAAAGATCTTCTCCAGATGACATAATGTGACCATCACATCTGATTGTAGTTGTTTAAGCTCCTCTACATCAAGAGTCTTTGAGCATAGTTTCTTAAAGAATGAAGATACTCAGAGATAACCACTACCAAATCAGGTGGCACAGAGGCCCTAAGAGCGATTGGGAGAATATCTTCCATCAAAATATGAGCATCATGACTTTTAAGATTAGAAAGCTTCCGATCCTTCATATTAATGCACTTGGATGTATTAGATGCTTAATTATCGGGAACCTTCATATTTTTTTAGCACATTCAAGAACAAGTCCTTTTCTTGTGTAGTCATTGTATAGCATGCTTGGGGTAAATGAACCACGTTATTAGGACCATTTATTGGGTGGAGCTCAGCTCGTATATCTAATTCCACCAAATCAAGTCTTGCTTTGTAGTTGTCTTTACTCTTACCTTCAAGATTTAACAATTTATTAATGATGTTATCACACACATTCTTTTCTATGTGCATCACATCTAAATTATGATGCAAAAGGTTAAACTCCCAATATGGTAGATCAAAGAAAATACTTCTTTTTTTCCACACACAGTTTGCTGGTGCTTGTTCTCCTAAACCCTCAGTTGAAGCAGAACTTGCAAAATCAACATTTTCCCCGATGAAATCATCAACAACATCAAACACCCCATCTTCATTGTTAATGGATTGCTCATTAGTAGCATGGCATGTAGATTTATCTATTGTTTCCCTTGTCCTCTTGTTTGTTGTTTTTTAGCTTTTCCATAAGTGAATGTAAAACCAGATAATTGGCCTAAGACAGCAATACCTGATAATGGAACTGGAGCAACTTCCAATTCTTCATTTCTATCAAATGCGTCACTTTGATAACGAAACGGATGATCCAGCTTTAACCACCTACGATGCCCCATATAGAAAAAATTACGTCCATGGGGTAACCATCGAGATTGAGTTAGATCTCCACAAGAAGGACAAGCAACACGACCTTTGGTGCTCCAACCTGACAAATTAGCATAAGCCGGGAAATCATTAATGGTCCACATTAGAGCTGCTCGTAGTTTGAAGTTAGTACCACTTGATGCATCAAATGCATCCACACCTTCCCATAATTGCTTTAGCTCATGAATTAATGGTTGCAAGAAAACATCAATATCATTTCCTGGTGCTTTCTCTCCTGGAATAACCATTGAAAATATCATAGAAGGTTGCTTCATACAAACCCAAGGCTCCAAATTATACGAAATAAGTAAAACCGGCCAAGTGCTATATATAGTGCTCATGGTACGAAATGGGTTAAATCCATCACTAGCTAGTGCTAACCTTACACTACGTGGATCATAAGCAAATTCTGGAAATCTGGAATAAAATTCTTTCCATGCTTTTCCGTCTGCTGGATGCCTTAATTTCCATCTTTGGTGCGACCTTCCATATGCCACCTCATAGATTTTGCAGTTTTTGAAGACATGTAAAGTCGTTTAAGTCTTAGTATCAAAGGAAAATACCTTAGGACTTTAGCGGCCTTTTTCTTTCTTGTCTTATCTTCATCTTCATTTATTGTATGTGTTTCGTCATCTGTGTTCATTGCCCATCGTGAAGCTGAGCACACACCACAAGTTTCATCATTAACTTTATCCCCCCAGTATAACATACAATCATTAGGACATGTATCGATTTTCTCATATCCTAGTCCCAATTCCTTAATAATCTTCCTTGCTTCATAATAAGATAATGGCAAAGAAACACCTAGTGGAAAAGCATCTTGTAGTAACTCCAGAAGCGCGCTCAAGGACCTTGCTGACCATCCATACATATATTTCAGGTGAAATGGTCGTAGAATAAATGATATCTTTGAAATTTTGGCACACCCTGGATAGAGTGATCACTATCTTTCTCCAAATTGTGGGATCTTCTTTCTTTATTAATTCCCAAATCATCACTAACAGGATGTGACTCATTGCTGAAATATTGGCTTCCATTTGCAAAATTTAATTCTTCATTTAGATGTTCGGGTGCTTCTTGTGCATTATGTTCAGGTGCACATTCAGATGCATCTTGGAGAAGTTCCCTCATTTGATATTGTCCATCAAGATTTTCTTGCACATTTTCCGAAATCTCCTCAATAGGGTTATCGTGATCATCTGATGGGGATAAAATATTTTCTCCATGAAACACCCAACGGTTATAACCATTTTGAAAGCCATCCCACAACAAATGCTCATGAACAATATTAGCATCAAATAAAGATCTATTAAAACATTTTCGACATCGGCAGTAAATAGCTCCATCAACGGATGAGTTTTCAACAGCAAATTTGATAAAATTTTCCAATGCATCAACAAATACTTTACTTGATCTAGGTTCATGCATCCAACTTTTGTCCATTGAATCAAAATCTCTTTATCTCAACATTAATTTCCTAATAAAAACAAAAAATGAGAAAAAAAATTAAAAAGAAATTTTACAATAACGGTATGTATATTCATACTTTCACACAATTTAAGTATAACTGCTCCTAAGCTGCAAAATGTCACATTTAAACAATCTTGTTAGCATGAAAAATGGAACATAAAAAACAGAGGGGTGATTTCACAATTGTTATATCATTACAACAAAAATAGAGGTGTTATTTCCAAGATCTGAGAGAGAGACTCTCTCGTTCCCCTCCCTAACCCAAAAGTCTGCTCTAAAAAAAAATTGGTTATTTCCCCTTTTCTCTATCTGAACAATAGAAAATCTTTGTGCTAAAAACCTAAGTTTGGACTCCTCATCCAAATTTTCCTTCTCCATTATAAAGTATTA
The DNA here is from genome assembly GCA_958295605.1 of Ajuga chamaepitys. Classification (NCBI taxonomy): domain Eukaryota; kingdom Viridiplantae; phylum Streptophyta; class Magnoliopsida; order Lamiales; family Lamiaceae; genus Ajuga; species Ajuga chamaepitys. The sequence continues at coordinate 7,117,228 of OY282500.1, read as the reverse complement.
CTTCTATTGTTATCACTATTAATATTTTGATCCTATAAACTCCTTATTATATTTGTTGACAAACCCATTTTAGTTTGAGCCATGTACACGACATCACTTCCTCTTATTGCTTGTTTCGCCATGCCAAGTCAAAATTTCAACTTCTCTAACTACCAATGATATTTGTCATAAAATCTCGTTTTAATAACTCAACATCGGAATATCATCATTGTAGCTAAAATAGATATATTATATAAGGACTTTTCTTCATTTTATTTCCTTTCTTCTCCCTTTTCCAGCTTTGTTTCTATCGTTTCTCAATTTTCTTTTTCTTCAATCAATCATAGTCGAACCTTTTACACATTCCAATTTGGAGCAATCTTAACTAACTACAATATTCAGATAAACCTCTAATCAGAAAATTATAAAACCTTAAAAATACACTATGGGGAGAGCATCATATTACCAAAAATTCCAAGATAATTGAAATATTAAGTCATCGACGTAGCTAAAGTTTCAAAGAATTCAATTACAAAATCAATACCAATTTCCATAACCTCAAAAACTAATTTCGTTCTCATTGATTTCATTAATAAGAGATATCAATAAAAGTGGTGACCTCGGTTAATCGCATAGGTTCGTATCAAACCTAGTATACCTTCTCTGTTTTCTTCACCAATAGACGCCCTTAGAGTTGCTGATAGAATGCCTAGAGCCACCACCAGCACCGTGATGGAGAAGTAGAACACGGAGTAACTAGCTTGATAGAAGTAGGTATACTTTTCGATTGGTAGACACTTTGAGCAACTTCACGGGATTCGTTGTAACAGATTTTTGCAATTATAATATGTTTACCCAGAGAAAAAGAGTAAATATGAAAGTTGTGGTGTGGCAGATTTTAACCTGAATTTTATTTTCTTTGTTTTCCGTTTTTTTCCTTTTTATTTTTTTTTTGGGGGGGGGGGGGGAGGGGGGGTTGCGGAGGCTGGGGTTTGTTAGGGGTGGGATTGGCGGTGGGTTTTAATGTTGTAATTAATTATGTTTCTTTTCTTTTTTTTTTTTCCCAATCTCTAGGCTATTAATATTATAAATATTGCTAATAAATTGTACAAAGATGAATAATTATATATATTCATAACATATAAAAATATTGGATTACATATATATGGAATATGCATGTATATAATAAGGAATAAGGGGTGGCGATTCGGATTATTGGGTAGGCTTCGCGTTCGATTTCGGGTCGATTCGGGTTATATAATTAAAATAATTTGAAACATATATTTTTTATTTGTTAATATATAGTATTGATTTCGGATCAAATTAGGTCGAAATCAGGTTCATCAGTTCGTGTCAGATTATTGCGGGTTCTTCTCAGTAAATTCATGTCGGGTTAGAAAGGATTCGTCGGATCAGGTTAGGAATTGCCACCATATTATATATATAAACTAGTATCGTACCCGTGCGATGCACAGGAAGATCTTTAACATGGTATCATTAAAAGAGTTTGTACGACAATTTATGTTTTTATCGTTCTTAATTGTGATGTAAGCATTTAATAAAAGTATGAAATAACTAAATGTAAACTACATTGATGATCCGACAAAATATCAAAATATTAAAAATAACACATGAAATACTCATCAACCTAAATAAATATTAAAATGTAACATATATAAACAAAATCACGTTTGCATCTACAAATTTTGAAAGACTTCCTTATACACAACATTGGTGGTAGTTTTTCTTTCTGGATCTTCGTCATCACAAATCAAAATCTTCAAACCTTTTCTATTCGTCACGCGAGATACGGCAACATATAACTGACCATGATTGAAAACAGGTTTTTTCAAGAATAAACCAACATGGTTAAGTGATTGTCCTTGACTCTTATTTATTGTCATCGCATAAGAAATAATAAATGGAAACTGGCGCCTCTGAAATCGAAAAGGCATTCTCTTGTCCGAAGGAGTCACCAAAAGCCGAGGGATTAGAACAGTTACACCAGCATTATCCCCTGATATGACCTTTGCCTCGACCACGTGATCACCAAGTTTTGTAATCACTAATCGAGTACCATTGCACAATCCTTGTGAGTGATCTATATTTCGCAACAACATCACTGGAGTACCAATTTTAATCTTTATCTCGTGATTAGGTACTCCAGAACATTTTATCGAATTCAGAAACTCCGGAGTGTGAAGATCATTCAAAAGGTCAACATTAGCATCGGATTTACACGGCGTATCTGAGCTCAAGTATGTTCTACCCTCCGAAGTGTTCAAAGAAGTCATATACTCGTTAATAGAATCAACAACACTTAGAGTAGGTGCCAGTATGGCTCTTCCATGTAGATAAGAGGTGTCATCACCTACTTTTCCAAAATTTGGATACGTACTCTCAACAATCGTTGCAATTGGATTTTCACCTCTTTCTAGAAAAATGTCTTCAGGAATATCAATCTCCACTTCTCCATCATTCGGTCCACCAATAACACCGTCTCCAATACTTGCTATCCAATCCGAAAACTTTCTCAACTCTTGACGCTCAGCATCATCAGGAAGATTTTGCAAACGCATGTTCTTTGTCAAACATAATACCTTAAAATGACGCCACAAATATGAAGAATTAATGGTCGCGTACACTATGTCCTGTCTAGTTCCTTTAGGTACTACAGGTAGGATCTGTCTAAAATCTCCTCCCAACACAACACTCTTTCCACCGAATGGGGCATCTTTTTTAGTGATATCACGAAGCAACTTATCAAGAGTTTCAAAACAATTCTTGTGCATCATTGGAGCCTCGTCCCAAATAATGAGCTTAGACATCCCTATCATCTCAGCCAATGGACCCCCTAATGTTATGCTAGACGAAGAATCCTCATGAACATTGAGTGGAATTTTAAATCGGGAGTGTGCAGTCCTTCCACCGGGCAACAATAATGATGCTATGCCACTCGATGCAACATTTAGAACTATATCACCTCTACTCCTCAAAGCAGCAGACAATGTCCTCCAAACAAAGGTTTTACCCGTCCCACCATAACCATATACAAAGAAAGCCCCACCATTACCATTGTTTAAAGAGTCCATAATTGACGAATACACAAACTCCTGTTCATCGGTCATATCGGCCAATAGTTTATCGCGTTCAACACCTAAAGCCTCGCGATCGTACAAAAGTTCATCAGCAATGAACCGATTTCTAGATCCTGGTTGGTTCATGAAATCCGCAACAGGCATCTGATCATAATCTGAAAGACTCTTTCCACGACTCCGTAACATTTTCTCTATCTCCACCAGAGTAAAATTCTTTATTTCTTCATCGGTCATCGTCAAGGCTACAAATAAAGAAACAATTTTTTTTTAGGATTTAATAATTGAAATATATATTTAATTAAAATAATAAAATCAATTTGTACCTTGATTCTTTCTCTGAATACGTTGTCTGTACAAAATGTCATCAGACAGATGCGTCCAACATTGTTCCCAAACATGCTCAGGTCGTCCAGTTGAGTTAGAAAACAAAAGTGTGACAAACAACACTCTCAAGTGTTTTTTAATATCAAGGAATGTCCTATTTTTCTTCACCTTTTGTATATGTAAAGATAAGCACAAATGTCAATTAAAAAAATTCTGATTTGATTTTTTTTGGAACTTTCGCTAAATTTATGTTAAAATAACAAACTCCCGACTTAATTAACGGGATCACAATCTTTTTCCATTAATATTGCAACAGAAACGCGTCATTTACAGCACCACAATATTACCCGGATTAGAAAGTTCAAATGGGCGGGAAAAATGTGTTATTTCCAAATCGAGCAAAAGTTCATTTTGTTATTAGATATATATAGATATAATTGAAATATAGAATAACAATTGAAGATTAGAAAAACTCTTGTGCATCAGGTATTGTGTACTTGAACATCAACATCAAAATAATATTAATTTTTTCTCTTAATACTATTACCAATTACCTACAACGTATTACTGGATCATCTAAAAGTTATTATTAATTGTTGTGGTTTTAAGGTTTAATTATTATTATTATTATTATTATTATTATTATTATTATTATTATTATTATTATTATTATTATTATTATTATTATTATTATTATTATTATTATTATTATTAATCTTAATGACACAATTAAAAATAGCGTCAGCAATATTCGCAAATGTTACGACGCTTATAAAAAGAGTCAAGAATTTTTATAAAATTGATGACGCTTTCATAAGAGTGTCATGAATTTATTAAATATGCTGACACTTTATTGTATCCGTCACTAAATTGGATACTCTTATTAAAAAGCGTCATTAAGTACTAATTTCTCCCGACGCTCTTAAAATTTGTCACTAAATAAGTGTCACTAATGGACCTTTTTGTTGTAGTGTTTTGATATTGATTTAAGTCGAGTTATTTGTTTAATTGAGCATTCGAAGTCTTTAGTATTAGTTTTTTATTTGATTAATTTAGTTAGTGGATTGATTCAAATCAAAACCTCCCTTTATTAACATTAAGAAGCATAATTAATCCAATCGCTCCTTGTGGGATTCGACCCTTACTTGTCACTGCTACTAGTTAGTATAGGTAGATAAGGTAGTTTAATTTGACATGCCTCGACAGCGCGGTCAAATTTTGGCGCCGTTTTCGGGGAGCAGTGTTGAATTAATTTAGTTTCTTTTTTTAATTAGTAATAATTAATTTCATTATTCATGTTATTTTTCCTAATTCTATTGTCGTACATTAGCAAGCGGCCGCCAAATTGGGTCATCCAATGTGCTTGTCAAACTACTGCTTTCTACAGAACCATTTTTGTTTCCTTTGATAACATGGCAGAGCAAAATTCCAATATGTTGTTGGAAGATATGATGAAAATCTTGGTTTCTAACACTCATCAATTTCAGGACGATACGTGGTCGAGAATAAATAATCTTGAAACTCAAATGAGACAATTGGTTACTGCAGTAAACCGGTTAGAAAATCAAGATAGGGTGATGATAAGGTAGTTTAATTTGACATATCTCGATAGCGCGGTCAAAAACCAAAGTCAATTAAAGATTTATTTAAGCCATGCATGGATTTACTTTTAAGGGCCCCCACCCTTTTTTTCATTAGAAGGTTCATTACCATGCCCACAATTTTTAAGATTATCCCAAAGATTCAACCTTACAGATCTAGAGAAAGATGCATAAACAAAGGAACAAAAAAAATTGCAATCAAGCACAAAATTGTACACCAACACATCAATCAGCTGATCAGATGAAAAAGTCAAAGTAATTTGAACAGGATCAATCCACATCACCCAGATTTTCCCATTGGCATTAGCAATCAAATTTCTGAAACCAAGAGTATGCACAAAAGAGTGATCAATTTCAGCAGATTTAGTTTCAAGAACAGCACAAATATACGGCTTTTGCCTCCTTATAAAATTTTTTAGATAAGTTATGGTTTTATTATTCCTAAGACTCTTTGCATTCCATGTCAACACAATCATGAAAGGTTTGGAAGATTACCTTCGGTAAACATTGTGCCCCTTCTTGTTTGCATAACAACAGGAGCAACTGTCTTCTTTTTTCTTTTCTTATTTTTCTTTTTAACATGTTTTCTCCTCTGTTCAGTGTTGAGCCCCTCATTACAGGAGATCGATTCCCTTTTTTCCTCAAATTCCTCATCAAGTAGCTCATGTAGGGGAGATATATGCACACATGAGTTAGTTTCATCAGCAATAGTAGCATGGTCTTTTAACTAATCTAAGCGATCAAAGTTAAACCTCTTTGACCCCTCAATTGTGTCCTTAATCACATTATCATACCCTTTGGAGGGTCCAGAAAGGCCATAACCCACTTGGGCAAAAGTTAATGTCATTAAGAATTCCAACAGAAGTGGAGGCAACTCCCTTGCCTTTATCTATAAGGTTGCTGTTAGGAACATGTCCTTTATTAGGAAAGTTCTCAACATGCAAGTCCTTTTCAAACCTATCCCTAGCGCTGCCAGAAGCCACTCACAACCCGTTCTTAAAACTGGATGATCAGAGTGCCTCTGTAAATTCAGGTGTAGCCAAATCCTGCAGCCGCCATAGGATCAAAAAGCTTATTTGCGGTTCTGTCTTCCAGCTTCACCGCCGCCGATTTAGCCTGCGCCACCGACAAAATTGAAGTTGGGTGCATGGAGGGGATGGGATTCTTGGGAGCGTTGGGATCGTTTTGGGGAAGATGGGGAAAATCCCCTCCCCCCCTCCTCCTCGATGGTCGTCGCAAGCGAGAAGCTCGTCGTCGCTGCCATGAGAGGTGCGACGGAGAGGTTTGCACTCGATTTTGTATGTAGCAAATATTCAACAGACAAGAGATAGGAAATGACCGTTGATGGAGAGCGGCAAAGAGAAGATAGTGATTGATGCTGATAAGTGATCTAATTTCAAAGTCCCACAAAAATTTCCGATCATAAGGACAGGCCGCTCCGCCACTAAAAGACGGCGAACCGTTACAATGTTAGCGGACAGAGGGAAAACAAGACGACTAGTATTTTTTTTAGTTTTTTTAAGAATAAGATGAAGAGGTATAATGATGAGTAAATACAACCTCAAGTCCATAAAAAAGTGTCACTTTAGACTTATTTGAAAAAATTAAGAATTGGTGGAAATGACAAGTATATCCCCAGACAATCTATTTAATTAGGATATATTTTATGAAATACAGAAATAATCAACTAAATTAAGTAGGTTGTTTATGATAATATAGGAAAAATTATGGTTTTTTTGCTAAAGAGACCTTTATTTTAACATTTTCAACTTCTCTAAAGCGACACTCTTTTTGGACGGGGGTTAAAATATGATGGCCTATTTGAATTTTGTGAAAATAGTGCACAGTGGCCTGTCAGAGGCTCACTACCCACTTTTCGGCTTCTTTAACTTTTTTGTTACAAATAGCCACATTTATGTTTACTCCATATCTTTCCTTTGCTTTATGTTAGAGGGTATTGAATCTGATTGACTGTGACTGACGATGCATGATATCGTTTAGCTTATCGTGTCATATTGATACAATAATCGTGATATTATCGTTTTTGAAACTCGGGTACACGATATATTTTACCGATCTCGTTTTCCTCGTTTAGTAATAATCTAACATCGTGTATATCGTTGTAGTATTAATCGTGTAATGGCCCAAATTAATATCATGTACCCATCTCATTTTCCTCGTTTAGTATTAATCATGTACTAGCCCAAGTTAATAACGTTTTACCCACCTCATTTTTCTCCTTTAGTATTAATTGTGTACTGGCACAAATTAATATTATGCACCCATTTTATTTTCTTCGTTTAGTATTAATCGTGGCTGGCCCAAATTAATATCGTGTACATAACGTGTTTTACCTGTTTTACCAGTCTGTTAGTAAATTCTTACACCTAGATAATGAGCCACATTTTGAGTTAGTAAGAAAAAAATTCTCGTGTTTGACCTCACTAACCTCACCACAATGATCGTGTTCTTCCAAATTCATAGGAAATAAACATATCGACTTTAGCCTCCACCTTTCGTGTTCATCCATGGTTGACCAGGACCAGATCTTTGAGTCTTTTGCAGGGGAGGCGAATGAGGTCGTCGGCTATTCATCGACCAACGTTGCTGGAGACGGAACCCGAAAAACCGAGATGCCCCTTGTTCAGCCTCAGGTTTTGCTGACCATGAAGAAGAGGCAGGCTTACTAAATCTTTACCCGATTTCAATTTTTCTTTGAAAACGATGAAAGTTAGGGTCTAAACGATTTTAGTTTTTTATGTTGTACACGATATTTTCTGTTGTCTCATTACCTATACACGATAGGACTATGATAACATATAACATGAACACGATATGAGCAAGTTTAATTAATGAGGACTTGGCATCTACACGATAAGAAATTACGCAGTACACGATAGGTACATGATAATATAAACGATATACGTGTAGACGCGATATGAACACAATAAATTAGGTTAAGTACACGATATTATTTTACACTTGTAGATGTGATCATAAACAAGGAAACGTTTACGCGTCTGTTTTTTATCGTCAAATGAGGAAAAGGTTATCGTGTTTACGAATAATATTATTGTTTAACGAGGAAAAAAAATTCTCATGTAAACGAATAATATTATGGGTTACACGAGGAAAAAAACTGAAGCATTTACACGATTTTATTTTAGCTTTTACACGATGAAAAAAATGTCTCAGGTATACGATCAATTTTATTGTTTACACGAGGAAAAAAATATTCGTTTGGGATACCTATCATTTTTTAATATGATTGGGCGGAGCACGGTAATATTTGCTCTCATACACGATGCATTGATGAATTTATATCATGTTCCTGATATTTCTTTATAGTGTACACATTATAAACCTTATGATTTACTTCATGTACAATATTTGAATAATATCGTATAGCTAAATTTATTAGTTTTTTAATTCATCTTATTCTTTGAATAAATAATCTTATTCAATTTCTATTACATTTCTAATTTTTAATTTAAGTGACAAATTTAGAAATGAAATGTTTATATAAATCAAAGAATAAATATTTAAATATTTGAATTTTACAATATTTTAAAATTTGAAAATTTAAATATTCAAATATTTAAATATTTATATACGCCTAATTAAACTATTTATATATATAATTTTAGTTGATTTTGTTAATGTTTCCTATAGTGAAGCAGAACATGGAAATATTTGTTAACGTGCAATTAGAGTTTACAAATATGTTTTTTTTTTTTTGTGTTTACATACAACTTTTTATATGTCATTAAATATTTGTGTAAATAGGGTTTATGGCTTTGGCGGAGGCCCAATTTACGCCTTCACTAGGCAAATATCAATGGATATTTCAAATTCGACGTCCTTAACGAGAATAAAACGGAGTTAGGGCTGACCGACAGTAATGCATTGGAGGATTTTCGAAGATCTTGCTACGGCAAGTTACTACAGATCCAAACCGATTCTACATTTCCTCAGATTGATGTTCATAGTTTGCTAGTATCTGAGGTCATCAAGCCCGATAGTCCCCTTGATGAGTTGTGGTACAAAATCGGGGGAAGTTACTTCAGATTCTCCAAGTACGAGTACACCCTCATTACTGGTTTGAGGTTCGGGGACAGTACGTTTGACCCTAACAATCCTCCACCACTCCTTCCTAATGGGTTTTACTCTAGGGTGGTCCGTAGGGGTCGAGGGATGCCGAAGTTAGTTGAACTGCCACACAGTTTAAAAATGGAGATTCAGGGCACAATGTTTTGATTGCTTAGGTGCTCGTGCTATATTTTAACTTGTTTGGCTAGGATGAGAGGTAGACCACAATTGAGAAATGGGTCTGGTCACTGGTCGACCACCTAGACTTGTTCGAAACCTTTCCATGGGGGAAATTTAATTTTCAGATACCGGTACAAAAGTTGCACACAATTGTTGCTAATCTGGAGGATTTCTATGATGGAAGGGGTCATCTTGTCTACCACTTCTACGGGTGCCAACTAGCATTCATGGTACAATCTTTCCCTCTGGAAACACTTCATTAGATGGTTCTATTTGTTAAAATTTCAATTGCATAATTTATCATTTAGGCATTCTGGCTTGACATTGTCTTTGTTGTCTATGTTATTCAGGTTTGGGCTCTGGAGGCTATCCTGTCCCTGACGACTAAATGCGCGACCCACTCACCAGAACCACGAGCAGAACAGCTACAATGGCTTCAGTGATATTTTGATAAAACGGCTGATGATGTACTTACAGAGTTTGCTGGAGAGGTATTTTACCCTCCGTACTGTGCATTCTTATAACAAAGTTACTATATTCATCCAAACTCTTAAAACCTGTAGTTTTAATCATTTTATTATTAATTGTAGATTGAGTCTCTAGCGTTTCTAGTTCCTACCTCTGAGGAGGCGACAACTAATTACTAGATTTCTGTTCAAGAAGACATCAATGATGGGGTAGTCCAATATAGGCACAAAGAGTTCAGGGGCCACGTCCAAGCTACTGCATGCGGTGTAGGTTTGCCCATACCTAGGGATAAGCTTAGGGGTATGACGGGCGATCGTGGTAGCGTTGGTCGTGGGCAATCGACCTCAGTGAAGTCAGTTGATGTTGATGAGGGTGGCAATATGCAAGGCACCATGCAGAAAATGGGTTGTAGACCAATACAACATCAGCGGACGACGAAGAGGCGAAGGTTGACGAGTACATCGTCTACTGGCCCATTGGAAACCATGCCAGAGGAGATGCTTTTACAAGACACTAATGTTGATCGGTCGGGCAACCAAACCCTCACTACTATCCCCCGACTTGGGCAATTTAGGTGTACCCACATCGAATGCTGATCCAGTAGCGTCAACGTAGACACAGCCCGACTCACTGCCCTTTGGAGCAGTTGGCACCACGCGAGGTCCGACTCGAGAGGTTGATCGGTCGTCTACTCGTTAGATTAGGGACCTAGACATCCTTTTAACCGAGATTATGAGGTACATTGATGATAAGATGGAGAGGTCGGAGAAGAGAATGGATGATAAGATCGAGAGGTTGGAGAAGATATTGGAGACTAAGATCCCTTCATTGATTCAAGCAGCTTTTCTTAAAGGTTTCCAATTGACCCAAACGACCCTTTCTTATGGATCGTGTACATACCGTGCACTAATTATGTCATTATCCTGTTACAATGAGTACGGCTCGTGCAACTATCATGTACAAGTTATAATGAGTAATATATTTTCTTCTTTCTATGTGAACCTTATGCAATATTATGATGAAAGAGGTACACGATATTAAACGATGAGGGGAAGAAAGCATACCTTACGATGTTTGATCTCCATTTGGAATCGATGCACAAATTTGGTGAGGGAGACAAACCAAAAAAGGTAAACTAAGTAGTTAGGTGATATTAATATTTAGTAGGGGCAAAATGAAAAGTTTACTTGAAAGTGGCTATTTTATCAAGGAAATAGTTAAACAAGTAAAAAAGTGGGTACGAACCCACTAACAATGCTACAGACAAGGACGAAAATATCGGTATTCGTGGATATATCGATCTTTCAATTTACGGAGATATCGGTGAGATATCGATTAATATCGGAATATCGGTGCAATTTTCTAAAAAATATTAAAAAATATATTAAAAATTTAAAAATTAACATGATATATTTACAATTATTATAACAAACTCAAATACATATAGACATCTTAAATTTGATAGAAATAGATTTATTTACAACTAATTTATAAATATAAAATAATATAAACAATGAGTGGCAATATAAAACATATTTTGACCTTTTTCATACATTATTAATTACTAGTACGGAAATATTATATTAAAAATTCGAAAGTTTAACAAAATATTTCAAAAATATTATAACCAACATTAATACATAAATTCATCTTAAAATTATAAACAAAACAAAAGATTTATAAAAATGTCCAATTATTATTTTATACTTAGTTTTTATATTTTTAATTTTCATTTTGATAATTAATTATAGACCAATTATTTTCATTTTGATAACTAATTGTGAACCAATTATTTTCATTTTGATAACTAATTATGGACAAAAAATAGTCAATTATTTATAATTATCATTTTCATAAGGTATGTATTATTGTAAAAAGAATTTTACTAAATAAGTTATATAAATAATATGTAGACAAAATAGCATGTTGTTGACTTGGTCTGGTGGTTAAAGCTTGGAACCTCATTCTAGAGGTCTCAGGTTTGAAACTAAGGTTGGGCAAATTTTTTAAAATTTTGCTGAAGCAAGAAAAAAAAAAAAAAAAAGAATTCTCGCCATCTGGCGATTTTTCAACAAAAACCTATAACATGCTAAAATCGTCTCGGGAGAGCAGATTTGGCGAGATTTCGGCGAAATTTAATCCTTGGCTACAGACTACATTGTCCCGCTCCTCTTGAATTTTGACTATCTTTAGTTTTTACCTTTATGGTATGGCAAAACGCATGTTTAGGTCTCTCAGTTATCCATGAATATTTGTAAAGGTCCCTAAGTTATTAAAATAGTGGTAACTCAGTTATTACATATGAATTTGTATAGGTCTCTCGGTTATTATGATAGTGGTAGAGATCCCTCAGTTATTGAATATAAATTTGTATAGGTCCCTATGCATTGGAATGTGACGAAAGTTTGTATGCCCGCCATGTTGTCTAACTTAGCAATCGACATATCCATTTTAATCATGTGGCATTAATATCCCCAAATTCATTCACAAATTTCGATGTGTGTGTACAACACTAATAAAATAAGAGTGAGTCTTGTGTGTGAACGGTCACACGTGTGACGAAATGCACTTTTACAGAAAACATTGATACTTATACAGTTAAAAAGTGATACTTTTACTACATTGATTCTTTTATAAAAGTGATACTTTTGCTACAAAAGGTGATACTTTTTTTTTTTGTTAAAAAAAGTGATACTTTCACAGATAAACGTGAAACTTTTACCACAAAAAGTTATACTTTTTTTACGTCACACCGTGTGACGGTCACATACGAGTTTTTGCCAAAAAATAAAATGGAAGGACTTATACAAATCTATATCAATAACTGAGGGATCTTTACCACTATTATAATAACTTAGGTACCTTTAAAAATATTCACGGATAACTGAGAGACCTAAACATGTATTTTGCCTTTCGGTATTAAGTAATACTACCACCGTTTCGGCTTCATTTGCCTACTTTGACCGGGCACTAAGATTAAAAAAGATTTTGTGAAATCTTTTACTTTTTCTAATGTGGAGATTGAGGTTGAGGATTTTTAGGGTAGAGAGTATGAGAAAAAAAAAAAATTGGACTGAGAAAATTATTTTGGATAAATAAAAAAAGCACGTAGGTAAATTAAGCCAGAATGAATAGAGCATTAACTTAAGCCAATCTCGATTTAAAAAAAAACATGGAAAGAGAGTAAAAAAAAGTGACGCAAATGTCTCTCAATTTTTTGTAACGTGGTCAAATATATATAGAGAGAGAATCCGAACTTCTAATTCGTTCGAGCAAGGAACGATTCCATCTCCTTATTGGTCCACCTGTGAATCCTATTTTATGGGACATTTTAGTCAATCAGATTCGATTTCCGGCGTTACCCAATAGTCAAAACAAATGACTCCGCCACCAAAAGAGTCAACTCCTCCGCAGGAAGGCGGAGTAGGCGAGGCGCCTCTCCGGGGCGGGCATCGGAAGAAGAGCGCGTGGGTCCGATCATGGCTGCTGGTTGACCCTACAGGCGAAGCCCAGGTGGTGGAGGCCGGGAAGCATGCCATCATGCGGAGGACGGGCCTCCCCGCCCGCGATCTCCGGATACTGGATCCTGTTTTGTCATACCCCTCCACTATTTTGGGCCGAGAGCGGGCCGTTGTCGTCAGTTTGGAGCACATAAAAGCGATCATCACGGCCCATGAAGTGCTCTTTGTCAATGCCAGAGATCCGTTGGTCACCCCTTTTGTTGCCAAGCTTCAGGGAATCTTCCGCCATCGCGAAGCTGTAAAGTCAACCCAGGTCTCTCTCTCTACCTCTACATGCATAGATTATTATGCTATTTTTATAGACATACTCGTTTTTGCTGATGATGATTTTGCAGTGGTAATTTTAGTGATTGAAACTGAGAATTTGAGGAGAATTTGTTTTTTCTATAATTTTTTTCTTTTTTTTTGGGGGGTGACAGGGGGAATGGGGATTTAGCTGATTGCCTTTGTACTGATGTTCTATTATTAGATTCATAGTACTTGATGTTTTTGTTGATATCATAAATTTCTTTTGAATTTCTGAGTAAATCTTATGACTTTGGAGTGGGCCTGTTACGGTCGGGGTCAGATACTCGACCTGCGCGGGTTTTACCTAATTGGGTTGGGTGCGGATGTGACCGAGCTGACCTACATCTTTCGGGTTTTCGAAGCGATGGGATTTTTGGGTACCACATTAGAAAGAAAGAAAAGAAAAAAATGAAGAACTTCAGCAATCGAACTTAGGAGAATGAAATTGAAGATGCCCATTTTCACCTAAATCCAATTCCCAAACCAAAGGTTCTCTGCAAAGCCGACCCATTAGGTACCCCATACCCGTGCGAGGTTGGGTACCGCAAGATCAGGTAGGTGTGGGGTTATTTTACTGGGTACAGACCCGATAACTCGAAATCCGACTTGATCTCATCCCTACTATGATTAGTTTCTTTAGGATTGTTGTTATGATAGTTCACACATGTACCTGCTCATATAATAGTTTTTTTAAATGTGCTACATGGGCATATAAGAAAGGTGCTCATCATACGTGTGTCGCATATCACATGTCTCTCTATATATATTTCATGTATATGAGTTTCCTCATTCATTTGATAAAATGGTCTCATGAAAATTGAAGGAAGCTGGAGGGGGTTTTGGAAATGCAGCATGGGCGAATTTGTATAGTCCCGAAGATTCACAGCCAATTGGATCTAGTACTGATCACATTAATAACGGAAATTTTCCGAATAAGAATGAAGGGGGCTATGCAGATGCTGAACAAAAACCTGAAGAAAATGCACCAGGTCTGAATCTTCTTCCGTTTGAATTCGTCGCGATAGAGGCATGCCTCGAGGCTGCTTGCACTAGTTTGGATGAAGAAGTAAGGATAATTTCTGCACTACATTTCTGTTAGTACACTGTAATGTTTCGTTTATCTGTCTCTTCAAAGTTTATAATTAATTTGATTTTGTGAAAGGCGAAAAGATTAGAGCAAGAAGCTCATCCAGCACTGGATAAGCTGACTTCAAAGATCAGCACTCTCAATTTGGAACGTGTCAGACAAATTAAGAGCCGTTTGGTTGCTATAACTGGGCGTGTGCAAAAGGTCTGTTTTTCTTTCTGCGAAGTGTTGTATGATGTTCGAACCTTGTGCCTTCAACTTTTGTATTAGTTTTCAGCTGATTTTGTACTGTGTTTGGAGTTGCTTTCTTTCGTCTTCATTGTTATTTAGTTGATGACTATGTATCTTGTATACTAACTTAAAACATGTCCGATTTAACGTATAATATGATAGATGTAAATATACTCTGCAATTTATGTATCGGTTTGAATAAGTGCAAATTGAGTGCAGACATGCCCTTGTTTCTTAATCGTACATGTTTGTCTACTTAGTAGCATTAACAACACGGATACTGACGTGGATTAGCAGGTGAGGGATGAATTAGAGAATTTACTTGATGACGACGAAGATATGGCCGAGATGTATTTGACTAAAAAATCCGAGACAGAGCAGCTCGAAACTTCTTCTGCTTCTTCCTTTAACGAGCCCCATGTAGTAGATGAAGAGGCTGATCCGCTTAATGAGGAGAATAGGTATGTTAATGTCAAACCTCCATATTTCTAACTTGTTTCTAGAGTTGCCACTATAACTCTATAATGTGATCTGATAGGAGTTCCGTTGATTCTGATCCTGAGATTGAAATCGAAAACGAGCATACTATCGGTGAACGTACTTCTCGTAGAAGCGCTTCTACGAAGAACCTTGATGTGGAGGAGCTTGAAATGATTTTAGAAGCATATTTTGTTCAAATTGAAGGCACATTGAACAACTTATCTGCTGTAAGAGTTCCTTATGCTTGGATCCAAATTCTCTGCAGCAGGGTCAGCAAGCAGTGCAAGACACCAAAATGTTGTTTTGGTGTCCTGCACTGCGTGAGAGGCTGGGCAGGCTGCAGAGGATCCATTTCCTTTATACTCATACTTTAGCTTTGCGTATTTTCTGACAATATTTGTGTAACTGACAATGTCGCTATCCGGATGTAATGAAAGCTGAGGGAGTACGTAGACGACACGGAAGACTACCTAAACATAATGTTGGACGACAAGCAGAACCATCTTCTGCAAATGGGAGTGATGCTGACGACTGCAACGGTGGTGGTGAATGCTTTTATCGCATTAGTTGGGGTGTTCGGTATGAACATCACGATCGAGTTGTTCGACGATCAGATAGCAGGGATGCCGGATTTCCTGTGGACTTGCGGAGGTGGGGCTATAGGTTGTGTTGTGTTGTATGTAGCTGCCTTCGCTTGGTATAAACACAAACGCCTATTGGCTTGACTGCTCAATACTATGTTATTGGATGTATAGAGTGACTGACTTATTTGAAGGCAGGAACTACAATTATAGTCAAAGTGGTTTTTTTTAATCCACTCTCATTTGTTTCTCTTTGAACCAGAATTACGTTATTTCGTATTAATATCATAAATAACGTCTAAAAACACTGCATTTATTACACATATCAGTTATCCACGATGCTTTGGCAGAGCTTGTGGATTTGATTATATGGTTTTCTTTTATTTAATAAAACTAAAAACATGTTTGACATTAGGGGTCGCCAGGGATGGATTTGGATTGGTATTGGGTATCCCATTCTCATCCCAAAATTACTCACTTAAGTAATTGGAGTTGTGGATGGAGATTTTCTGTTTAGGGAACGGGTCCCTCGCGGGGGTCGTGTTCCCACATATTATTTTTTTTACCTTAAACTTTTTTATTTTTTATACAAATTTATAATGAAATAATAATTTCAAATAGTGGTAGAAATTTATTGAATTAAGTACTATACCTATAACAAATCAATAACACACGCTTTATATGTTCTTTCAATTTATTTAAAACCTAAAACTATGTTTGGTTTTAATACAAAAGTAGAGAAGAATTATCGTACTTGCAAATTAGTTTGTTGGTATAAGAAACTTTAAAAATATAATACTCTCTCTAACCCGAATGCACTTGCACTGGCAAGTGGGCGTACATATTAAGAAAAGTTATTTTATGTGTTATGTTGACATTTCAAACCTATCTTTTTTGTTTTATTTGGTAAATAAAGGTGTATTATGGAGTATAATTTATGAGATTTGTTTCCTGTTTGCTTGGGACGGAGCGACATAGAAAGTGTGCAAGTTCATTCAAAACGAAGGGAGTAGTTAGGATATCCATGTCCTTATATATGTATACGTACATATTACAAAATGACAAACGCTAAATTAAATAATAAAATTGGGAAACGAGAAACTTTAATTTTAATAGAGCGGGGACGGGGAGGGGACAATATAAGGCGGGGACGAAGTGGGGAGCATGGATCCCGTTCCCATATCATCACTGCTTAGAAAAAGCGGGGAATCTTCATCCCCTCTCGAAAAATCCCCTACCCAATAACATTGAGGTATTTTGCCACCCCTATTTGACACATTCTGTGCTGATGGGCTTCCTAGCACACAACAATGGAAGGTAAAGATAATGGCTTTAAGCCCAAAAATAGATCAACATGCTAGCTTCCTATCCCCCTTTCTTTTTATTGTAGATTAGATTACTTATAGAAATTAGAATTAGCAAGAAGTAATTGACAAAGGATATCACGTTCTGGAAACTTCCACAGTAAATACAAGTTTGAGTATAAAAGTAACGTTATAAGCGACGTTTGGCGCTAATCAAATGATAAACTCATTTAGTCAGTGTAGACAGAATTAATCGGTATTTAGTCAAAATTTAGACAGAACTAATCGATGTATATATTTAATCGGAGTAGTCGGAGAATACATAGAACGAAATATTAATTAAAACGGAGCATAAAATACTAGCTTATGTGGAACAATAACGAGAATTCACTGTTATCCGCTAATTCATGCAATATTTCACTAGTAAAATTCCTGCTCAAATTCCAATTTTATATTGAGAAATCTGTTTCTTTCCACGCTGGTATCCCATTGTTTTCAATCAATTTGCTAATTGTTGAAAATGTTATAGATTTGGTGAGCAGCTGTGGTGTCCTAGTCTGTTCTATTTTCGGTCTGTATCTAATTTTATATTGCTTGTAATGAAAAACACTAAATCAACCCTTTATGTCAATGTCTGCAATAACAACAAAAAACATTACTATAAACAGTTCAGAATCTGTACTGTATATTTTGCTTTTAATTTAATCCGTCATGTTTATTTACATATATTTTGTCTTAATAGTTCAGATCACTGCCCCCTCCTTAGAGAAGAGGATTGGCAGCTCAATTGAAAGCTGTAGTTAAATTTTAATGAATGCAGATTATATATACAACGTAATAGAGACATTCTATGGTGTATGGATCCCGATACACCTGAAATATATTTTCCCACCAAACTGTCAGCGTTTTTCACATAAATCACTAAATTCTTTTTCTTGACATCGATACATACAAACTATACGGGTTTGACAGATAAACCACTAATTTTTTTTCTTAACATCGATACATACAAACTATACAGGTCTGGTAGATAAACCACTAAACTTATTTCCCAACCATTTTTCACCGGAATTCGGCATGTGACTTGCGTGTGATAAAATTTTAAAGGCGTTTTTTTTGCAAACAACCTCTTTAGTAGGCCAAAAGTGTAAAATTCCTGTAGGAATATCAGCCGTGCACAATTCACACATGCAAGTGCATGCTCACGTGGAAGAAGTTTCATCAAGTCATGCACGCAACACGTGTTGTTTGTTATCATAGCTTAAGTAGTTAGTTAGTTAGCAGTATAAATATGATCACATTGTAATCTCTTAAAAAATATGAACACTCAAAACCATTCAATAGAAATAACCATTTTCTAGCTCAAGTCCATTTTCATGGAGTATCTCAACATTCTACATGGTATCAGAAGTGAAATCAGTTTGTTCTAGAGATTTTACTCCGATTAATCGCTTCATTGAAGCTTCTTCTTTTCCGATATGCTTGTTTTCTTCGTCTCGAGCTTCATAAATCTTCAGTTTTCGCATTTCTTCAGCAATTATACCTAAAATCAGAATCACCCACTCATATCTTTGTTTCAACCAATGGTGCATCGGCGCAATCAACAATCTGTACTTAGCAAGGAAGTGTGGCCTACATTGAATACGCAGAACCAGAATCCGACGGCCACTCAGTTGCCTTCTGGATCGACTCCGGTGGATACGGATCGCTCAACCGAAAATCAAGTTGGTACGATTCCTACATTACGAGATACAGATCCTCTTATGTTGCATGGATCTGATCATCCGGGTATGATTCTCGTTTCGCATCTTTTAAATAGCTCCAATTACCTGCCATGGAGTCAGTCTATGCAAATTGCTTTACTGTCTAAAAATAAGTTCGGTTTTATTATTGGTAGTGTACAAATTCCCACTGATCCTGCCCTCTTAGATCAATGGATTAGGGCTGATAGTATGGTTCGCTCATGGCTTCTAAATGCTATATCAAAAGACATTAGTGAATCCTTCCTATATGCTAAGGATGGCAAGACATTATGGGCTACGATTACACGTCGCTTTGGTGATTGTAATGGTCCACACATCTATCAAGTGCAACGTGACATAAGTTCAATTTCTCAGGGAAATCAACCTCTAGTCGTTTATTTCAATAGATTGCATAAACTATGGGATGAACTCAACCTGCTAAAGCCTACTCCTCGATGTACATGTGGTGCATCAAGAGAATGGGATGAATTTGAGATGAGTGGAAGGTTCATTCAGTTTTTAATGGGTTTAAACGACAGTTATGACGATGTTCGCAACAACATCCTTGTAATAGATCTTCTCCCCGATGTGGACAAAGCCTATTCTCTTTTTTTTTAGAGTTGTAAGACAAAGGTCTGTTCATTCTTCCTATCCTGATCAATCAGATGCTTCAGCTCTTTTTACAAAATCTAATCAAGGGAGAGGTCAAAACACTAATTCTAGAGGAACTCACACTGCTAGCAGAGGCCGAGGTAGAGGTGTTCCACGCAAGACAAAGGAAGAAAGAGCTAAATTGTGGTGTGATCACTGTCAAACTTTAGGGCATGAAATACAAGAGTGTTTTAAGTTGAAAGGATATCCTGATTGGTATTATAAACTGAAAGAACAAAGACATGCCAACATGACAGAGGTTCATGCCGAAACAAAATCCTCTTCTACTTCTACATCTACTAAATCCACTGGAAATATATCTGAATTGTCTGTTTTTATACAAAAAGAGGTGGCTAAAGCTTTGGCTTCTCAGAACTCAAAAAGTCAGAATGCTGAAACACCAGGCTCATCATATACAAACATGGCAGACTGCACCTCACTTGGAAACTACAACTTTGTATTTACTACTTTGGCAGACTTGGCTACAGATTCTTGGATAATAGACACAGGATGCAGTAAACATATCTGTACTATCTCTTCTATAATGACCAACGTGGTTCCTCTTCATTATCCAGCTTTCAATACTCTCCCTGATGGCTCACAGCAACAAGTAAAACATATGGGCCAAGTCATTATCTCTGAACATCTCATTTTGACAGAAGTATTCTTTGTCCCTGAATTTAAATTCAACTTGCTTTATCTTTCCCAACTCGCTTTAAATTCAATATACAAGCTAGCTTTTCTGGTTTGGGATGTGAAATCACAGACATGGGCAGAAAACAGATGATTGCTACAAGCACCATGATTGGCAGATTGTACATTATACAGATACCTTCTCCTCCCAATACTGTCATTGCTTTTGCTCTAAATGCATCTTACTATCATAAGATCTTTTACTTGGCATAAAAGATTTGGCCATGCATCTATTACCACACTTCAACACTTGGACTTCCTCAAACACTTATGTACTCCACCAGTGATTGAAGCTCAAAAGGCATGTGATACTTGTCATTACTTTAAACAAACACGGATATCCTTTCCCAACAGTTCTATACACACCACCAAGGTACTTGAACTCCTTCATGTTGACATCTAGGGCCCCTACAACAGATCTAGTATCACCAATACACCCTATTTCTTAACTGGGGTAGATGATTTTAGTAGAACCACCTGAATATGCTTACTTCCCACAAAGAAACAAGTTGTAAAGGCTCTTCGAACATTCCTTAGGATGATTAATGTCCAACTCTCATACACTGTCAAAGCAATACGAACAGACAATGGCTCTGAATTTTTAAGCAATGAGTGTCAAACAATGTTTTCTGAACTGGGGATTCTTCACCAGAAATCATGTGCCTATACCCCACAATAGGGGTGTAAGTGAGTCGAGACAGCTCGCGAGCCACTCGGGATCGACTCGTAAAAAGATTGAAATCGACTCGAGACAAACGAGCCGAGCTCGAGCTCGAGCTACTCGAAAAGATACCGAGTTCGAGTTCGAGCACATTAGTACTCGACTCGATAAGCTCGCGAGCCTAAACGAGCTTCTATTGAATTTACTAGTTTACCCTTTACACTTTACTTATTTAATTTAATAACTAAATACCCTAACGTAAATAGGTGAAAACCCTAAAGGTAAAACCATATTTCCCCTTCCAAGTTACAGCGGTAGCTGTTCTTTTCTCTCTCTCATATGATCATATCTCACATTTCACAATCCCTTATTATCGATTAAATCCGGCAGCCCCTTGATGAATCGAAGCCACCTGATGTAGTCGAGATCGAGGCTAACATAGTCACGTTCGTCAAACGCCTTCATCAGTTTAAAAAACACAGAGCTAGGTAAACGATTTGCAATTCTTTTGTTGATTATTTAGGTCTTGCTTACATCTCCTTTGTAGATTTGTCATTCTTTTGTTGATTATTTAGGCCTTATTTGTAATTTCTCAGATTCAAGTTTCATTTTCTGTTTTTTTTTTCAAAACACTAACCTCTACGGTGGTTGCTGAAACAGAATTTGGGAAAATGAGATACACAGTATTCATCCAATTTTTTAAGTTTGTGACTTCATTCTCAAAATATGAAGAAATATGTCTGTGACCACCCCACTCAATCCTTATTCTAAAATTATATTATGCATGATTCTCCAATATTTATTTTTAACTACTAACTAGTCATTTTTTGTTTGATTCTTGTTGTAATATAGCACACTAACAGTGGTAGTGTCACATAATGGTATTTATTTGTAAGAAATATAATAATAGCTAACCTATTAATTTTAGGAGATGTTACATTATTAATTATAGATTCTGATTTTGAGCTATGATGTTGGATAGCTATATGCATTTTATGATTGCTAATTTGGTTACCTGATTCATCTTTTTTGAACCCATGGTTTCACTAATCACTTTTATCTCGAAGACATGCACAATAAACCAAGGTCTTTGGATATTTATTATTTGCTATGTTTACATGCATTTGAGAATTTTGTTTAGGAGTTGCATATTTATATTAAGTGTTGTTAGTTTCATCTTATTTTTATGTATATATATTTGTTTTATCATTACTCATTATACAATCTTGTCTCACAAAATTTAGATACTTATCCTGTACCAATATTAATACCATGATTATGGTAATACAGAGAAAAAATGATACTTACATCTCTTTTTTACAAATAAAAATGATTAGAATTTCTTGTTTTCTGATTATCATCTTTAACTTCTTTATAAAATATAATGTTGCTAATCTGAAAATTGTTTGTAAGATCCTGATTGCTGTTTGGTTGGTGTTTATTATATGAAATATGAAATATTAAAAGCTAAATGGACTAATTATTCTTTTTCTTTTCCAAAAACAGCTACCACTCGCCAATGGATCATCAAGCTTCACCGTCTGAGACTATTGAACCAGTTAATGCTTCTGCTGAGCATGATGTTGCAGAAGAGGAACATGATGAAGAAGATGAAGAAACTCCTCAGTTTGGCCCGAAAAAAAGAAAGAAAACTTCCAAGGTTTGGAGGGAATTCAGAATAGTCACTCTTAAGAATGATAAAAAGGTTGTCTCCAAGAAGGCTATGTGCATCCATTGCAAGAATAAACTTTCGATACTTGACAGTGGGAGTACCACCCACTTGATAAGACACTTAAAGACATGCAAGAGGCGAATGATTTATCAAAGACAACAACGGAGGATTACTTTACAACCAATTGATGAGGCTGATGCACAAGTCGTAGCACCTGCACTTACTGATGGCAAGTTTGACATGGTGAAAATGAGAGAGGCAATGTCGCATTGGATTTTGATGCATGAGCATCCATTTACAATAGTAGAAGAGGAAGGTTTCAATATGATGCAAAAACGTGGAATGCCCGAGTGGGAGAGTACTTCACGCAACACGATTAAGAAAGATTGTGTGCAAGTGTATGAAATTGAAAAGAAGAAGCTAGTGTCACAGCTGAAGAGTGTAAACAAGATTAGCCTAACAACAAATATGTGGAGATCATCCAACCAAAAGATTGGATACATGGTTGTCACGGGCCATTTTATTGATTGGAAGTGGAAGCTACAGAAACGAGTGCTTAGCTTTGTTCATGTACCTCCTCCTCATCGTGGTGTTGAGATAGCTGACAACCTATTTAAGTGCATGAAGGAGTGGGGAATCGAGAATAAGGTATACACTATTTCAGTAGATAATGCCTCGTGTAATGATTCTGCGATCAGAATTTTGAAAGACACCTTTTCAAGAAACAGAAAATTGCTTTGTGGAGGAAAGTTGTTTCATGTGCGATGTTGTGCACACATCTTAAACCTTATGGTTCAAGATGGGCTGTCAAGGATTGGAAAAATCGTCGAAGATATACACGAGAGTGTTTCTTTCATCAACCATAGTGAAGCAAGAATTATGGCATTTTCTGAAATTGTGCAACAGCTGCAATTACCTCATAGGAGGCTTATCCTTGATTGCAAAACAAGATGAAATTCGACATACCATATGTTAGAAACTGCAATCTTGTTTAAAGAGGTATTTCCAAGATATCAAGAGAGGGAGCCCCGCTACGATTCTTGTCCAAGTGATGAAGATTGGCTCAAATTGGAGAAAGTGTGTTCTATTCTAGGAGTATTTAATGCAGCCACACATATCATTTCAGGGAGTGAGTATCCTACTTCAAACTTATTTCTCAATGAAATCTACCGAATCAAAGTTTTGTTGGACAAGCTTTTTCAAGATGAAAATGAAGCAGAATTTGTTCGTGAGATGGTTGGGGATATGAAGCAAAAGTTTGATAAATATTGGGGCGAGTGCAACTTGTTGATGGCCATGGCTACCATTCTAGACCCCAGGTGCAAAATGAGGGTAATTGAGTTTTGCTTTCCTAGGATGTATCTTGAAGGGGAAGCCCAAGAGTATATTCACAAAGTCAAGAATGCATTATATGAGTTGTATGTTGAATATGTTGCTGAAATGGAGTCCGGCAGCGGTGTTCGATCTGATGAAAATGCTGCCAACACACTCAACGATAATCAAACTCAAGCTTCATCGTCTGGTTGGTCAGAATTTACTCAGTTTGTGAAGTCAATTGAAACTGTTGCACCATAGAAATCTGAACTAGATAATTACTTAGAAGAGGGCTGCTTCATTTGTGAAGGAAATTCAACACCATTTGATACATTAGAATGGTGGAAAGTGAATAACTTGAAGTATCGTACTTTGTCCAAAATGGCTCGTGATATACTTGCTATTCCAATCTCGACTGTGGCTTCTGAAGCTACTTTTAGTGCAGGGAGTAGAGTCATTGATGAATATCGTTCATCGTTGAATGCCGACACAGTTCAAGTTTTAATTTGTGGAAGTGATTGGTGTCGCAGTCTTCATGGCTTGAAGAAAAAGAACAAAGTAAGTCTTTTTTATGTTCATGATGGTTTCTTATATTTCTTAACTTTTTTTTTTTTATTTCACCGTTTGTTTCCTTTTTGTAGAATGAGAAGAAACCAAAGGAGATTATCTTGCCCATTCCCTAGAGTAAGTTCAATTAATAGCTTCAATTGTTATCTTCTTAACTTGAGTATTTTTTTTTCTTCCATACTTGTTAATATTCTGACGAAAAGATACAAAATCTTGAACTTTTGTTTAGTTTTTTGTAGATGATGGAAGAAGTAGTACATATGACTTGCTGTGAAGTTCTTTTTATTTTGTGGTAAGTGACTTCATTTGTTTATTTCGTATCTTTTCTAGGATTATTTGAAACCTTCTTTATTTGGTGTTGAATCTGACTAATTATTGAATATGATAACATGGAAATTACTTTGTGCCTTTATGAGGTTGTGCTAATACTTCAGGGGGGGGCTATAGAAGTGATTCCCTTTGTTTGATTGTCAAAATTTCTGTCACAACTGATAATTAGCAACAAGTGAAATTAAATCCCCCTCCCCAATTTGCTGATTATTTTAATTGTTAAAGTTGAACTTTTTACTTTTATAGAAGTGATCCCATATGTTTGATTGTCAAAATTTCATCACAGCTGATAATTAGCAACAAGTGAATTTAAATCCCCCCCCCCCCCCCTCCCAATTTGTTGATTATTTTAATTGTCAAAGTTGATTTTTTCACTTTTATATTGTAGGAGGAAACAATGGGTTAGCAGTGAAGTTCCAGATTTTTCAGGGCATAGCTAACTTGCAGTTCATCAAGAGACTCTTTTGATTGAAGAAAACTTAATTTTGAACTTATGTTGAAACTTCAATTGCAGAAGACTTACTTTTGACTTTTGTACAGTACTCTTGATGATATCTTTTGATCTTTGACTACTGTAAAGTCACTCTAATGATTAATTACTATCTTATTTTTGTTGCTACTTGTTTTGTTTTAGTGCATGGCCCAATTTGTGGTATAACTTATGGGGAAAAGATGTTGTATATTTGATGTTTTTTATTTAATTTTTTTTAAAAGAAAAGGTTGTACATAAATCGAGCCGATCCGAGTCGAGTTCGAGCTTAGCGAGTTTATAGCAATCCGAGTTCGAGCTTGAAAAAATTGAACTCGGTCGAGTTCGAGCCTCGAGTAACTCAAACGAGTTCGAGCTCGAGCCTGCCGATACTCGACTTGGCTCGGCTCGTTTACACCCCTACCCCACAACAGAATGGTGTTGTGGAGCGAAAACACAGACATTTGCTAGAAGTGGCACGGGCCATTATGACAGAATCCTCAGCTCCAAACTGTTTATGGCCTTACTCCATTTTGACAGCCGCTTACCTTATCATCAGGCTGCCATCATCTCTTCTTTCTTGGAAGTCACCTTATGAAGTAATGTTTGGGCAAACACCAGCATATGAGTTGCTTAAACCCTTTGATTGTCTTTGTTATGCCACTAATAATGCTCCTGACAAACCCAAGTTTTCTCCTAGAGCAATCAAAGGCATCATGCTTGGTTATCCACCAGGCCAAAAGGCTTACAAAATTTTTGATATTGTCAACAACAAGATGATCATATCACAGGATGTTGTATTCATTGAGGATGTATTCCCCTACACTTCCTCCAATGAACTAGCCTATACTCCTACTCTTCCAGTTTCTATTCCTGAAGCTGACTCTGATATGTCCTATCAAGATAGCAATCCAGTTCCAGCTGATATTTCTGATTCAGATAGATTATGTCCTCATGATTCCGCTGATAATTCTAGTCCAGCTCCTGTTATTGTTGAGGAGCCTCAACAAGCTCCACCAGTCCTCAGAAGAAGTACAAGATCATCATCTAAACCTGCTTACCTTTAGGATTATCACACCAACTCCACTGTCCCTATTGATACAGCTCACACATTTATGCCTTCTCCTGATTTTTCAGCTTTTATGTTGAATAACAAGGATGTTGTTGAGCCAAAAACCTTCGAGGAAGCTCAGCAATCCCCTCATTGGATTCAAGCCATGAACCAAGAGCTTCAAGCTCTTGAAAACAACCACACTTGGGATTTGACAGAGCTCCCACCAACAAGGAAGCCATAGGCTGCAAGTGGGTTTTTAAAACCAAAAGCTGATGGTACTGTAGATAGGTACAAAGCACGTTTGGTTGCCAAAAGTTATAGTCAAGTAGCTGGAGAAGATTTCCTTGATAGTTTATGTCTAGTTGCTAAGCAGGTAACAGTCAAAATGCTTATTGCAGTAGTAGCAGTGAAACAATGGCCCCTTCATTAGCTTGATATCAATAATGCCTTCCTCCACGGCTATATTGATAAAGATGTTTATATGCAAATCCCTCCTGGATACACCAAAGCTCAACCGGGACAAATATGCAAACTCTTTAAGAGTTTATATGGCCTCAAACAGGCCTCTGGGCAATGGAACAATAAATTCTGCTCCACTTTGCTTGATTATGGATTTATCCAATCTGCAAACGATCACTGTTTGTTTACCTGGTCCTCCAATGCTGACTTTATGGCTCTTGTGGTGTATGTTGACGATGTCTTGATTATTGGAAAATCTAATGATCACATCCTTGCATTCAAACAGTTTCTCCATGAAGCATTCACTATCAAGGACCTTGGTTTCGCAAATTACTTTCTGGTCATCGAGATAGCCCGCAATGCGCAAGGTATTCATCTTTCTCAACGAAAGGAGATCAATGATATCTTACATGATTTTGGAATGCAAGATTGTAAACCAACTTCTATACCTCTTCCTCAAGGACTCAAACTAGCTGCCAACAATGGCACCTTGCTATCTGATCTAAAGCAATACCCGCGCTTGATTGGCCTGTCTTTTGTACTTAAATCTCACGAGACCCAATATTACTTATGGGATGCAACAACTTAGTCAATTCTTCCAGAATCCATGCTCTGAACATTGGCAGGCTGCCATCCATCTACTCCGTTACTTAAAGGGTACATCCCATCTTGGCTTATTCTATGGTGTTCACACTGATTTTAAACTTACTAGTTATAGTGATTCCGATTGGGGATCATGCCTCGATTCTCGCAAGTCCCTCACAGGTTATTGCATTTTCTTAGGAGTCTGCCTGGTTTCGTGGAAGAATAAGAAACAATCCACCGTTTCTCGTAGCTCGGTCGAAGCAGAATATAGGGCTCTCGCCAGTACCACTTGTGAACTAGTATGGCTCACTTACATCGCTTCTGATTTGCGCATTTCTATCCCAAAATTAATCACTCTTTTCTGTGACAATCAGGTTCCATTACATATTGTTCACAATATATCTCGTCTTCCATGAAAGGACGAAACATATCGACATCGACTGCCACATAATCCGCAACAAATACAAATAAGACTTTCTGCGTCTCATTCATGTTCCCACAAAGCAACAACTCGCTGACTTGCTTACTAAACAGCTGGGGGTTGCTCAATTTCGGTTTTTGCTGTCCAAACTGGGCATGCTACCCATCGCCCAACTTGAGGGGAGGATGTAGGAATATCAGCCGTGCAAAATTCAGACATGCATGTCCATACTCAGGAAGAAGTTTCAACAAGTCATGCTGGCAGCACGTGTTGTTTGTTATCATAGCTTAAGTAGTTAGTTAGTTAGCAGTATAAATAGGATCACATTGTAATCTCGTAAAAAAGATGAACACTTAAAACCATTCAATAGAAATAACCATTTTCTAACTCAAGTTCATTTTCATGAAGTATCTCAACACTCTACAATTCTTTCACACGTTTATTTTCCTTAACAATTCATTTCACTACAAGAAAACTGTCAAATTCCAACGGCACAAAAACTGTTGGAATACAGCATTTTCCCATTGGAATTTCAATTCCAATGGTTTTTGTGTCGTTGGAAAAGTGACCGTCGAAATTTTTATTCCAACAATTAAATTCCAACGGAGACGGCGATGAGAGATTGCGAGCGCCGGCGGTGATGGACGGATTCTACCATTGGAAATGTTCAAAATTCCAACGGCTATATGTTTCATTGGAATTAGGCAATTTTCTTGTAGTGTTTGAATCACTAACCGTTCTCTTCCCCAATATCTAGAACTTACATTGTTGAAGATGAACAGTTCCTCCACCTACTAAAAATGTTGTTTGGAAAAAAACATCCCTAAAAGTGTATCACGTGCAAGTCGCGTGCAGAATTCTAACGAAAAATGGTTGGCAAACCCATATAGTTTGTATGTATTGATGCCAAGATAAAAAGTTTAGTGGTTTATTTTAAAAAATGTTGATAGTTGGTTGGATCGTTATACTTAACCTTAATTTACATATGGTTGATGCATTTGATTCATCATTCTTAATATTAAAATTTTACATATTTGTGCCAATAATTTTTTTCTGAAATTCAAGTGAGTGTATGGCCAAAGAGAAACTGAACAAACTTAGATCTTAATAATTACAAATATAAGTTAGTAGGCACATAATGGTTTATTAAAAACTATAAAGGTTAAAAATATGGTTTTTCCTATAATTGTAAGTTTTGTGTGTCAAAAATGTTTGCATGACTAAGATCTAAGTTTCATAGTGGATTCTTCTTCTGATTTTGCCCGTGGATGTAGGCTTTCAAAGCTGAACCACGTAAATCGTTCGTGTTTGATTTTCTGTTCATGTTGATTCATTTTTCTTTTCACAAAGAGAGTTGAGAGTTTGTGAGATTGAAGTGATTGGTTTTGAGTGTTTATTGAGTAGAAATCACAACAGTGGCGCCGTCTGTGGGAAACACCACGAACTGAAGATCTTAATACTCACTCACTATGTCAATCTCAAAGTTTGAAGCAGAAAAATTCAACGACAAGAACGACTACAGCCTCTGGAAGTTGAAGATCAAGGCGTTGCTGATTCAACAAGGGTTGGGAGCTGCCCTCAAAGGGGAGAAGGATTCTCTGCCTTTGTTACCCCTGATCAGAGGTTGGAAATCCAAGAAAAGGCTCATAGCCTGGTGATACTTTGCCTCTCTGACAAAGTCCTGCGCGAAGTTTCAAAAGAAACGAGTGTTGAAGGAGTAATGGAGAAACTGGATCAGATCTATCTCATCAAATCCATGGCAAATAGGTTATATTTGAAACAGAAATTGTTCTCTTTCAAATTTATAGCAGAAAAGGGTGTTGAGGATCAGTTGGATGAGTTTAACAAAACTCTAGATGATCTGGAGGCCATAGAAGTGAAGATGGAGGATGAAGACAAGGCAGTGTTGCTTCTAAACTCTCTGCCTCAGGCATTTGACCACCTCAGAGATGCTATGCTCTATGGAAGAGACTCAAAAATTACTTTGGCCGAGGTTCAAGCAGCATTAAAGGGAAAGGAACTTCAAAAGATGAAACAAGTAAAGCAAGAGAGTACTCCTGAAGGATTAAACATCAAGAAAGGCAGGTTTCAAAAGCCATTCCAATGTGGTGACAGTTTTAAGAAGAATCAAAATCCTAAGCCAAAGCAAACTGATCAAAAGGAGTCCAGGAAGTGTTTCTTTTGTAAGAAACCAGGACGTTTAAAGAAGAACTGCTTTGAATGGAAGAAGAAACAAAACCAGAAAGGAACATCTACCTCAAATGCTGCAGACATTGCAGAAGCATCAAGTGATGATCCTCAGGTACTAAATATTGCAGACTCTAAATCTATGGGTGAATGGATCTTAGATTCAGGGTGCAGCTTTCACATGACACCTCATTTGGATTGGTTTGAAAACTTTAAAGAACAGAATGCTGGAACTGTTCTATTGGGAAATAATCAAGTATGTTGTGTTAAGGGAATAGGTGATCTGAAATTGAAAACACATGAGAATAAGATCATCACCTTGACAGAAGTTAGATACATTCCCCAGTTAAAAAGGAATCTGATAAGCCTTGGCACTTTGGAAAAGAAGGGATGCTGGTTTAAATCTAAAAATGGTTTTCTGGATGTTATCAAGAATCAGTCAGTTGTCCTAAGGGGTGTAAGAAGGTCAAGCCTATACTATCTAATGGGATCAGTGATTCTTGGAGAAGCTGATGCTGTTGAAAAGAGCAGTATAGACTTATGGCATGCCAGACTTGGGCATGTAAGTGATTCTGGACTGAGACAATTGTTAAAACAAAAACTGATCAAATCAAGGGAAGAGAGTCAGAAGAAACTCTGTGAAGATTGTGTTCTCAGTAAGAGCAAGAAAATTCCTTACCCTGAAGGCAAGAAATGCTCTAATGCCCCTCTAGAATACATTCATGCTGATCTTTGGGGCCCTTCAAGAACACCAACTCTTGGAGGAGGCAGGTATTTTCTAAGCATCATGGATGATTTCTCCAGGAAATTATGGCTATATGTTCTGAAACAAAAGTCAGAAGCCCTGGATAAATTCAAAGTATGGTGCAAGCAGGTGGAAAATGAAAGAGATGCATGTGTGAAGTGTTTGAGGACAGACAATGGGCTTCAGTTTGTGTCTGAAGATTTTAACAGTTTCTGCAACACAAAGGGAATAAAACGGCATAAAACAGTCCCAGCAAATCCTCAACAAAATGGCATTATTGAGAGGATGAATAGAACCATACTGGAAAGGGTTAGAAGCATGTTATCAAGCTCAGGGTTGGATAAGAGATTCTGGGGAGAAGCAGCTTCCACTGCTGCTTATTTGATCAACAGATGCCCTTCCAGTGCTATTGACAATCTAACTCCTGAGGAAAAATGGTCTGGAAAGTCTCCCAGATATGAACACTTAAGAGTTTTTGGATGTAGAGCTTATGCTCACACAAAACAAGATAAGCTAGAAGCCAGAGTAATCAAATGCCTGATGCTTGGATATCTTGATGGAACAAAAGGGTACAGACTATGGAATACAGAACCTGGAGCAGGAAAGATTATCATCAGTAGAGATGTGGTATTCTCAGAAGAAGACATGCCACTTAAAGAAACTCAGAAGATCAGGATTCAAGCTGATAACACTAATAAGAAGTTATCAGTTAAGGTGGAGTCAGAAGATGAAGCAGAAGAAGACCCTGAAGAAGAATCAGATACTGAATATACTGAGCAACCAGGCTTACAGGATTATCAGCTTATAAGGGATAGGGAAAGAAGGATACCCAAACCCTCTACCAGATATGCTGATGAATATCTTACAGCCTATGCACTGGTTTCTGCAGAAGAGATTGACAGCTTTGAACCCAGAAACTATAAAGAAGCTATTGAGAGCAATGAAAGGGTTCAGTAGATGCTTGCAATGAGAGAAGAGTTAGACTCTTTGGAGAAGAATCAAACATGGGCTCTGGTAGACAGACCAAGGAATCAAATATTGGTCAGTTGCAAGTGGATCTTCAAGAAGAAACTGGAAGTAGCTCAGACAGAAACCATCAGATTCAAAGTTAGATTGGTTGCCAGGGGATTCACACAAAAGGAAGGTATTAACTTCAATGAGATATTCTCTCCAGTAGTAAAACATTCCTCAATAATAATTCTGCTAGCCATTGTCACTCAATATGATTTGGAACTGGAACAGTTAGATGTAAAGACAACCTTCTTGCATGGTGATTTGAATGAAAAGATATACATGGCACAACCAGAGAGGGTTTCATTGTTCCTGGAACTGAAAACAAGGTATGTCTGCTGCAAAAATCTCTATATGGTCTGAAACAGAGTCCTAGACAGTGGTATTTAAAGTTTAACAGTCATATGCAAAGGATTGGGTTTCAGAAATCTAGGTATGACAGCTGTGTGTATCTGAAGTTCAGAGGAAAAGAAGTTGTTGTATTTCTACTATTGTATGTGGATGACATGTTAGTAGCTAGCAAGAGCAAAGAAGAGATTAATAATCTGAAAAGAGAACTTCAGTCTGTGTTTGACATGAAGGTGTTGGGAAATGCTAGAAGAATATTGGGAATGGACATCATCAGAAATAGAGCTGGTGGAGTGCTTTGGCTAAATCAGCAGAGCTATATCCATAAGGTATTGACCAGATTTAATATGCAAGAATCCAAACCAGTATCAGTTCCTCTGGGTTTACATTTTAAGCTAAGTGAAGAACAGAAGCCACAGACAAGAGAAGAAGAGAATGAGATGAAGAATATACCTTATGCAAATGCAGTAGGGAGTGTTATGTACACTATGATTTGTACAAGACCTGATGTGGCTCATGCCATATCAGTGGTTAGCAGGTACATGTCTGATCCAGGTGGAGCTCACTGGAATGCCTTAAAATGGCTACTCAGATATCTGAAAGGTACTAGTGATTTTGGAATATCGTTCAAGAAAGATGACATAGAATCTGGAAATGTGTTATGTGGTTACTGTGACTCAGATTTTGCTGCAAATCTAGACTCTAGAAAGTGTCAATCAGGTCATATTTTTACTTTGTTTGGAGCATCAGTTAGCTGAAAGTCTATGCTGCAATCAGTAGTTGCCTTATCAACCACAGAAGCAGAGTTTATGGCCATTACTGAAGCAGTCAAAGAAGCTTGCTGGTTAAAGGGTATTCTGGAGGAGTTTGGTTTTAAACAGAAGGCAATAAAGCTGTTCAGTGACTCACAAAGTGCTTTGCACTTATCTAAACACCAGATGTTTCATGATCGTAGTAAGCATATTGATGTAAAATTTCATTTTGTCAGGGATATCACTGAAAAGGGAACAGTGGTATTAGAGAAAATCAGGTCTGAAGATAATCCCTCTAATATGCTGACTAAAGCTCTAACTACAGAAAAGTTCTATCTTTGTCTGCAGTTAGTGCGGATATCTAATTTGAAAAGGAATTAGCTCCTGGACAGGAGCAAAAGTTGGTAAGAACAGGCGTGGTTCAATATGGTTGAATTATAAGGTTTGATTGATTTATTCAACATTGTTTGACAAGGTGGAGAATGTAAGTTTTGTGTGTCAAAAATGTTTGCATGACTAAGCAAGAAGCTGGATAATTAAGCTGAGGAAAGGAGATAAGCTGAAGAACTGAAGTAGGAGGAAAAAACAGAATCAGAAAAGCAAGGGGGGAAAAACGGTTATTCTGTTACGGGAAAAAGACAACGGTTTCATAACAGAAAAAACCGTTGTCTATTAGCTTCCAAATAGCAGTTTTTCTGGTTTTGGCTTGAATCTGTTTTCTGGCGGTTTGGAGCGGTTTTTCTTCTCATTCAGCTTCGTATATACACATTGGAGGATGACAAAACAACATACAACAAGCCTTAGAAGTTAGAACAAGAAATGAGAGCTTGAGTGGAAGATTAATCTCAACATATAAGGGATTAATTCTTGAGTGTTTCTTGTAACTTTGTGATTCATTTCATAGTGGATTCTTCTTCTGATTTTGCCCGTGGATGTAGGCTTTCAAAGCTGAACCACGTAAATCGTTCGTGTTTGATTTTCTGTTCATGTTGATTCATTTTTCTTTTCACAAAGAGAGTTGAGAGTTTGTGAGATTGAAGTGATTGGTTTTGAGTGTTTATTGAGTAGAAATCACAACAATTGTGTTGAGTGCCGTCATTGTCGGTTGATGCTACTATTCGATAATAATTGTGAGAATTTGTATTAGAATTATGTTAATTTAGATAATGAATTCCAGCTATATAACCAGTAAAATAATTATATATTACTCCTCGATTAATTGTTTATTTCATATTCTTTTCTGACATTTATAACTGGTCAATCTTTTTATCTGATTATTCTGTCATATCTTATGTATGATTTTCTTCGCTCTGGTTCAGGAGAAATATATTTATAGTAATATTGTCATAACACAAGAGTCTTGAGATATCTTGGACATTAAAATGTTAGTTTTTATATATATTTAAGACAAAATAATTGTATAAGTACTGAATCATATATACTGAACTGGGAACAATTGAACTTGGTATTATTAATTGAAACATTTATCGATTTAGTTAAGGATAAATAGATAATGTGAAATGTTATAAGTACCAACCTTATTTTGTTTACTTCTTATTTGTAGCTTTTAGTGAAATGATTATAAAGATTTTCAACTTGAAATTGAGAGTATAATTTTATCTTTGTAGGCAAAACAAAAGAAAAAGAGAAATTTAGGTATTTAAGGGGTTCAGAGTTGGATTTTTTTTTTTCATTTTACATACGTCTTAGTTTTTTTCTTTTTCTTTTAATCCAAAACTAAAAATACAAGTAAAAATAAACAGTCAAACCAAAAAGTAATGTTCCAATTGAGAGTATATTCTACTCGCTCTACTCATAACTTCAAGAACTATACGTACGAATATCACGGTTCGGATTTTCTACCACATTTGGTACAACATCTTCTATAACATATTATACTAATTATGCCACATAATCACTTATGATATATTTGTGATGTCATCATATACACTTGTCGTGTGTGAATTAAATAGTGGTAGAAGATGTTGTATAGTATGGAGTAGGAGATCCAAAATGCGAATATCACGGATATAGAGGGAAACTTTTATTTTTAACGCTGTAATTTAGGACTTGTCCAGAATAAGTTTTATATATTAAGAAACAAATTAATTTCGACTGTGTATGTTCATGAGAATATCCGATTTAAAGATATTTTTTACCGGAACCACTTTATAAATTACCAGAACCGACTAAAAATGAATTTAGGATGATTTTTTAACCCCTCCACGTCACAAAAAAAAAAAATAATAATAATAATAATTAGTTGGTGTAATGCAAGTTAATTAGTGAAATCCATGGACAAGTTACTTTTATTACAATTGTTTATAGAAATCAGGAGCTTCTCTAACACAGTGATACTACTGTTGCTTAAGAGAAAAAAGTGGTTCAATCATTTTGCATTAAATAATTATGTAAGACTTAATTATAACTCAATAATTTGGATTGGATAACATTGGAATATAAAATGTGTTTAAATTAATTATAATGAGTCAAAAGATCAACATGGAAAACATAACTAGCTAGCTGTAAGACCAATAATATGTCTGGTTAGAGGGTTAAAGCAAATGTATAATTGGGATAGGTGTCTCAAATATTCCTATACATTTCAATTAATTTCCTTTATCTTCTATTATATGTTAATTAATGTCGTATTTACTAGGTCTAGACCAAATGAAGTTGAAGGAAATAAGTAAAATTAGTGTATATTACAAGACAATAGTATTTTGAGTTATCTCAAATAATACGTACGAATGTCACTACTCAATCGACAGAGACAATATAGTTATCTCAATAATTACATCGCACATATTATATATGAAACAATAAAATCTTCTTAAACTCGTCTTAAATATTTTTTTACAATAACTCATTGTCTCTAATTTAAACTACTCTAAAAATTACCTTACATAATTTATAAAACATTTC
This sequence comes from Ajuga chamaepitys, assembly GCA_958295605.1. Lineage (NCBI taxonomy): Eukaryota > Viridiplantae > Streptophyta > Magnoliopsida > Lamiales > Lamiaceae > Ajuga > Ajuga chamaepitys. The sequence continues at coordinate 7,081,411 of OY282500.1, read as the reverse complement.
TAGCGGCAATATTTTATTATAAGAGATAACAATTATCGTCTCCAAAAATTATCACCCAATTATTTTTTGTGTAGCATGCATGTTGTGGTGGTTGGGTTAAGTTGAGCTCAAACCCAATGGCCAACTACTACATAGCAACAAACAAAATTTGATGTTATAATTGTACATTTTAGTTGCTTTTAATACAATCTAATTAAGTAAATAAATGATTCTGTTTTTTTAATTTGAACAATTATTTAATAATAATCCTTGGATATATTTCTAAGTATAAGCAATAACGATCAAGATTTCACAAAATAGAATGAAATGAAATGAATAGAAACATTATATTTTTTGTAATTGAATCAATTTAGCCAGGACCGTACCTAAATACATTTAGGCCCAAGTCGAGTTTGACAAATGGGCCCATAGTTTCTTCTTCTAGTACACAAATTTAAAAAATATATATAAAAAAGTTGGAGCATTTACAACGCTCTATATATTTATTTTATCAAGGAAAAAGAAAAACAACAACAACAACAACAATGTTTTCCAAATAGGCCCATAATTATTTTTATCTGGTGTACGAACTTAAAGAAAAATATAAAAAAAAAAATGAAGCATTTGCAATACTGTTATCATAGCTAAAATAACAAAGATAAAAGTCTTAGGGAGGATTCGAACCCCTTTCTTTAAATTGTTAAAAAAAAATACACTAATCATCAGACTATATTAATTGATTTTCTAAAGAAGCAAATTTAAATATACATACATATTATATAGGTACCTAACATAAATTCGGGCCCCTAAAATATTACAAGTTTTTTGGACCCGAGACGACGGACTCTCCCGACTAAAGGGAGGTCCGGCCATGGATCTAGCATTATTAGTACTTTTCTAATTTTGAGTGTTGAATATTGTTGAGACTCATGGACAGATTTAGAGGTATGGAGCAGCGGTCCGACATTTTCTTTCAGATAATACAATATCACTAAATTGCTAGAATCAGCCGACACTAATTAACGAAAATAGTCAAAACAACGTAACATCAAAATATATGAAATAATTAAAGCACAAAACTACTAGATTTAAACATATACAAATATAACCCTAGTAAATCAAACAAATCGATATTGTATTGGACAAATCGTGTACCTATATATTTGAACTCAAATTTGTCACTAATCTTCTTGTGAAAGTCCCAAAAAATGAGCAAATTAATGTTGAAAAACTCAATAATTTTCTAAATTTGTATTTTCCTAATGTAATTTATTCAATATATTAGATAATTTAGAACCTAATATGTATGAGTTTACTTTATAGCTTCTTCATAGTTTATCTTCTATTTTGTATAAAATTTATTTTCCTAATCTTAAAATATACTAAAAATAAATTATTTCGTGAGATACACTCCTAAAGATGAACGGTTAATAAAATTTGTGGGTTGGTTAATAACACGGATTTTTTTGTAGAATGTTTTAGAAACACATATGCACTCAAAATTATTGATGGGAGATGAATCCAAAGACAAAGACATGAACGTCCACTTGGTTGCATGTGAAATTATATATGAGGGTTTTCATGATTAGGCAATACTCGGCCCTCTATTCTTTAAACCTTTATTATACATAAATATTTTGATTTTTTCAATATTGCACATGTCTTTTGTCATAATGTAATTCATAGCGGCTTAAATCCTCCAATAATTATTGAATCAAATAGTACAACGTAAGATATATATATAGATGCAGTTTCAGGTTTTCTGAATTATTATAAATAACTGCCTTTTAACTTCTTTTTAATCAATATCTTTTAATATTATTTAATTAATATTCCTAAATTTCTAATTTTCTAACCTATCATATCCATTTCCATAAATTAATGAAAAATATAAAAGAACAACGTGAAGAAATTTAAGGCATCTAAAGAAAGAAAGAAAATTAAGTTGAAGGTTTATTTATATTTTTTATAGAAGTGCCCCGTAAGTTACAAATACTCACATAAAAGTATTATTTATAAGTAGTACTTGTCAAAGTATATTAGACTTATAAAATGTACTTTTTTCATTTTAATAAATTTTCCCACCTTTTATCTCATATAGTTAGTTAGAATCCTTCTTAAAGTACTTAGTTGTTGTACTTGTATACTACTCCATCCGTTTCTTATTATTTGTCTCATTTTATCCGGTCATACAAACCAATTTTTTTATTAACTAAGATATCAAAGCACATTAACGGCCTTTTAACTACTCCCTCAATTAAGAAACTAATTGATTTTATCAAATTCATAATTATTTATTTATTTATTATGGTTATTTATGAAAAGAGAAGATAAGATGACATTAATAATGACATTGTAACAATTAAAAAGAAACGATGCTTTGAATAAAATGTGATGCTTAAAAAAGAACGGAGAGAGTACTAAATAAACAGAAGGTAGTTGTAACTTCTGCAACTTCCTAAAATTAATACATAACCTTCTCTCTCTAGCTAAGAGCTCAAGCTCATTTGATAGAGTTTTTCTTCGGACTACGTATAATTGCAAATAACTAATTAATTTTTTGTAGTGCATACCAATTTATGACCAAATGGGATTGAGGACCACTTTGATCACCCATACATGCATGCATGGCCACTAAAAGAATGTTTGTGTATATGTCGGTAAGATGATCAAAAAATCCATAAGTCCCTCAAACCCTAATCTCAAGATATTTGTCCTCTTCAAATGCTTCATTTGGTAGGATCAAGAAAACTTGTTGCTTCTCCATGTTGTGTGCCTCATACATGCAAGGAAGCTGCACATGCTAATGTTCAAATCTTGGAGTATTTAAAGCGCACATGTCTTGTAATAATATTAATTGGCTTCTAGCTATGTACATATATATTAGTGGTGTATATCATATTGTTGGGAGTCACTTTCCTACTCACTATCGATACAACTTAATATGTCCATCAGTTGATAAAGTTGTAATTTGTGATGCGACTTGACCGGACTCAACACGATTAAATCCGAATATAGAGGACTATGATTGACTTTAAATGGGTACGAGTCATAAATGAGTCGAACACGACTGACACGAAAGAAATATGAATGGGTCAACTCGCCAACTCGTTATTATTATTTTATTATTAAAAATAGTTTGTATATTGAAATTTCACAAATTTTTACGTGGTTATTTTTGTAAAATAATACGTGAATTTTTAATTATAAAATTCGGTGTTGTGTTACTCTCGGAGTTTAATTTATTTGTAACTTGTATAGTTAAGTTGTGCTTTTACACTTGTATTAATACTAGATGTCTTTAATATTGCAATTAGATTTTTATTATTCGAATATCTTGCTGTTGATATGCAAATTCCGTATCCAATTAAAATGCGCCACGTAATAAAATATATGTTGAATATCAATTTTATATTGATTAATTTTAATATTAGGAATTGGGTAAATAAACTTCCTAAGTTAAATAGTCAATTTAATTGGTAATTTACTATATATTTTATTGGCCAATGGGAAGCCGTCACGTGTCAAGATGATGCAGATAAATTAAATTAATTTAGTAGTTATCCAAGAAGATGAGGATAAATATTAAGTCATGATGGACCAATTAGAATGTTCCATATGTCAAGTTGTTGCAGTAATTATTAAATTAAATACAATTAATTTAATAATTATCTTATGGATAATGATATTATGAAGGATCAATCATATCGCTCCGTTCAGACTCAAGCCCATTAGGGTTTTCTCCATCCTACCACTATAAATAGAGCATCATTCTCCACAAAAAATCACAACAACACAAGTCAAGAATCAAGTGAAGAATTCCGGTACAAAGGAATATAAAGCGGAATTCTAAGCGAAGAATTCCGGTACAAAGGAATTCCAACGTTCTTCGCGAAGAATTCCGGTAGAAAGGAATTTCAATGTTCTTCGGTGTTCTTCCGGTACAAAGGAATTCCAACGTTCTTCGCGAAGAATTCCGGTACAAAGGAATTTCAACGTTCTTCGATGTTCTTCGACGTTCTTCGAGAAAAAAACAACAAGACAAGCTCAAGAAAGGTGGTACAAAATTAATCTTGAGCTTAAGGCGGTATAAAGCCAAAATTCAGCGTTACAAAGCCAATCCGGCATTACGAAGCCAATTTTGAGATTTTTTCAAGGCGTTACAAAGCCAATCTCAAGATTTCAACGTTTGATCCGAGATCAAGGTGCTAAGCCCCTCCGATCGGCGTTTCAAGTCAAAACTTTGAAGGTCTTCTTCGTCGTTCGTCAAGATCTTCGAAGACGTTCTTCGCATATTTAATCAAAAGTATCATTTAATTCAAAATCAAGCTCACAAGCCTTTGAATTAACGTTACTCAAGTCAAAGTTCAAAATCGGGAAAAATCAGAGCCAACTCCGACATCAATCAATCGAAAAGAAGAATCAGAGGAGAACTAGAGATAGGAACTCACAAGTTGTAAACATCATCCATTTGATCCGAGAAATTCGATTTTGTAATTCTTTTTTGTGTCTATTTATTTATACACGAAATTTATTATTATACTTGCTCATCAGTTTATAATTGTAGAATTCCTAGCTCTAAATAATTTTAGGTTTTTATAGAATCTAATTTATTTTTTTCTGGTCCAAATATGTCAACGAGTCAAGCTAAACCCAAATGGATTTTGTCCGGCTTACAAATCTTGACCTAGATAGCTAAACAAGTTGTATGAGGATCATTGTAAATTGTATTAGAATAGACTTTCAACCCCCCCGACCTGCGAATTTTGAGGCAAACCTATTTGACATCCATATCAGTTGATATGTGAACATTTTTTAGAATGTAATTAATTAACTTAATCTAAAATTTAGAGATAAAATTTTAATAGAAACATTAACTTATGTTCACCGTGTATTTTCGGTATAATTAAATAGTTGAATGTGGTACTTATAGTGGACCCAAATGTATGGCATGATTGGGATGGAGTATGTCTTTGTACTAAGTACCAAATTGTTACATTGGGCATGTCCATAATTCATGGGACAAGGCTAGTGGTTTTCTTGGACATAAGTTTTCTCTTGTTACTCAGTCAAATCATAATGGACGTCGCATCTAAGTAGTCATGGATTTCTTGAAGAGAAACAACATACCATGTTTTGTCAAGTGGATAATTAATTCATATGTTACAAAAAATTATATATATTTTTATGCCATGTTTTAATGTATAGATACATATATGTGTTAACATGTGTGGATTGAGATTTAATACTCAAAAACTACAAAAGGGTCCTTTAAAGCTTCAAAATAGATGTTAATATGGATTTGTTAGGTAATACTACTAAACTATGATGACCTCAACAATATTTGTGCACTTGAGCAAATGAGGACTTCTCTAAAATTTGCTATTTTTTATCTATCAAGTATTTTACAATGAGTAAGTCTTGTGTGAACGGTCACACGTGTGATGGAATGCACTTTTACAGAAAATATTGATACTTTTACAGGAAAAAAATGATATTTTTTTACTATATTGATACTTTTACAGATAAAGGTGATACTTTTGCTACTAAAAGTGATACTTTTTTTTTTAAAAAAAAATGATACTTTTACAGATAAACGTTACACTTTTACCACAAAAAGTGATACTTTTTCCCATCAGATCGTGTGACGGCCATGTGACGGTCACATACGAGTTTTTGCCTTTTACAATTTATTGGAGCTCAATTTGTAGCTTTTTCTTTTCTTTTTTTTTCTTTTTGTAGCTTAATTCAACAGAATGGCAGATCTAAGTAAAACGCATCTAGCAACCACTTATATAATGCAACTATATTATATGAATTGCATATAACAAACCTCTATCCGTAGCAAACTAGGCATTCCTAGTCCATATAAACGACCACTCAACCCACATGCCTCGTTTCTGCATATTTTTGGGCTGGTATAGATGAAGAATTTGGTAGCAATTGCATGCATTACTCATCATTTTGTGTTTATCTTGTGTCATTTAACATGTGCTTTTTTTGTAATAAAATGAATGAATTGCAGGTAAAAAAACCATGAGGACGAAGTCCGGAAAAAAATCAAGCAAGAAAATGAGTGAAAAGACAAAGTCAAGAAGAAATTGGTAGAAGTAGAGCTGTCAAAACAGACTAGCGATTAAAACCTCGGCCTAGCCCCACCCACCACGGACCACAAGTTGGGGCATGCCAACCCAATCTCTCTCTCTATCTCTCTCTCTCTCTCTCTCTATATATATATATATTCACATATATGTATCCCTAGAAAGATATAGTATATTTTATGTAAAGTATCTATTTATTAATTAATATAATTAGGCTACTCTAGTCTTATTCATTATTTGCTAATAGAACAAATCAAAATAGTTCTCATAGTTTTTCTATTTTTTAACTTGCGTCAAACATAAATAAATTGAGAAATTCTATGATGCACCTAGAGAACTTACCTGTTATAGGTAGGTATTACCTACAATAATTATGTGGGTTTTTAATATTTTGAGTTCCGGGCTTGGATTTTTGTTGTAAGTTTTGGGTTGTTGGTTATAGAGTTTTAGTTTGCAATGAATAAATATTTTTTTTATTTATTTATTAAATTACTTTTAAATAGTTGAATTTTAATAGTTTAATAATAGCTTCTTTATAATTAAGTAATTATCAAATTTTAATAAGAAAAGTTCAAAAATTTCATAAAATCAATCGATTTGAACCAATGAAAAATATTACCAAACAATGAAACATGGTTGGCGTAATGGTGAAATCTCCAGAGTAAGATATACTCCCTCCGTTTCATAAAAAATGTCATTTTAATTATTTTTTGAGAAATTAAGGATTGATATTTAATTGGTATATTTTGTGAAATAAGGACATAATAAACTAAATTAAGTAGGTTGTTTCAGTTAAAAATTCATTTTTAGTCCTATATATTAGGCCTTGTCCAGTAAAAATTTCTGTATGTTAGAAAATTTCAATTTTAGTCATGTATGTTTCCAAAGTTGTCCAATTTAAGGACACTGACCATCACAAATTACCAATTTGACCACAATTAATCACGTGCGACTAATAGATTTGAGAAAGATGAAGAAAGAAAGAAAAATAAAATAAAAAGTAAAATGAAATGCACCTCATAAGAAAATTAGGGTTTACCTTTTCCTTTTCTTTTTTGGCAAACTACTAAAGTAATTTAATGATATGACATGTTATCTGGACAAATACTTAACACATAACCATTAGCGCTCAAAAGCCCTAAATTTATTAGTCAAATTCCGGCTAAATTGGTCGTTGGTGATGGTTAGTGTCCTTAAATTGGATAACTTTTGAAACATACAGGACTAAAATTGAAATTTTCTAACATACAAGACTTTTACTGGACAAGGCTTAACATACTGGACTAAAAATAAAAATTTCCCTTGGAAGAATTGTAGTTTTTATGGTAAAGTAATATTTATTATAAATTTTTTCAAAATGTCTAAAATGACATTCTTTATGAACGGAGGGAATACTTTTTTAATTATAAACAAAAGTGTCATTATTAGGAAGTAACAAAATCATCTCTTATTGTCAATTTGTCATGTAGCTAAACGTAACATAAAATATATTGGTTAACATTGTATAAACTATCATCAGATAGCATATCAAGTCCAAACAACATAAATAATGTTATCTTGAGTTTGGTAGGTTGTATTTTCTCATTGTCATATATTATATCAGACGTTTGGTAGCCATTATAACGCCCCGTATAAGACCCCAAAATAGGCTGGATTTCCTAATTTGTCCCTATATATTTTTAAATAAAGTTAAATAGTTATAGTTCAAATTTAAAAAATTATTTGGATAAATTTAAATATTTAAAAATTTTGAAAAAAAAAAAGAAACACTAATTTTCTCATACTACAATTTAATTTTATTTTAAAAAAAGTAAGTTATGTTAAATTCATATATCACGTGGCAGAAATTGATATTTACATTATTTATATTTTGGGTTTATAGCATTTTGCAACATGTAGTATGCACGTTTTTTCAATTTCTTTTTTTTTTTCAATCACAACCTGAACTACATGTTTTTTCACCTTTGCAACCTCTGCCAACAATTTAAGTGCGAAAAACAAAAGAATATTAAAAAATATTTAAATAACACAAAATTGTTTAAAAATCTAAAAATAATTTTAAAATTCTAAACTTCATTTAAAATGTCATAAAATTAACTTAAACATGTTGAAAATATAAAAAAAATGTTTTTTTTTTTTAAAAAAAAAGTTAAAATCAAATCATTTTTCAAGAAAAATAAAAAGTTATTAATTTTTTTAAAAAAGCATAAAACTATTATGAATTTTTTAAAATTATCTTTTAAACTATAAAAATTTATTTAAACTATTTGAAAAATTATTTTAAAATCTCTAAAATTTTGTTTAAAATATGTGGAGGTATCTGTGAAAAGTCATTTTATGACATAAATATTTTTTTAATTTTTTTTTTTAAATAAATCCTTTTAAAAAATTTAAAATTATTTGAAATAATATCAACATTATTTGATCTTTTTTTTGTGAAAATTATTTTTTATTAAAATAATTTCTACATTTTTCAGTTATGTTCATGATATTTTAAATAATTTTTTAGAATTTAAAAATAAATATTTTATTTTCTAAATATTTTTATTATTTTTAATAGTTTCTTTTCTCTCCGAAAATTGCCACTAACGGTTGCAAATGTGGGAAACCAAAAAGGTCAGGTTGTGATCGTAAAATTATTTAAATATTCATTTAGTTAGGAATTAATTAATTCTATTTTTATATTAGATTATATAATATTTAATTAATTAAATTAAATACTTACTTTTTAAATAAATTTTCGTGCATCGCACGAGAATGATACTAGTTGTAACAAATGAATTTGGGTGCCTGTTAATGAAATTGAATTATTTTGAAAAAAGCCGAAAAAAATCTTAATGCCCCATGATAGAAGGCAATATAAGCTATCATGTCCGAAAGACCTGATTGTTTCTAAGGGTTTATCATGGGCTAATATCGGGCCCCTTATTTTAACACATATATATTATACTGGGTACCAAACAACCGATTAAGCCCGATATACTATATTATATGGGCTTATAAGGGCTACCAAATGAGCCCTATTTTTAGTTTAGTTTAGTTTAGTTTAGTTTAGTTTAGTTTAGTTTTGTTTTGTTTGGTTTTGTTTAGTTTAGTTTTGTTTTGTTTAGTTTAGTTTTAGTTTAGTTTAGTTTAGTTTAAGAAAAAAATCATCATCGTTATAATAATAATAATAAAATAATTCTTCATGTGATTTTTAGCCACAAATAAAATTCTTCCAAGGGCTTAAGATTTTTTGAAAGTTTCATTTCCATCATTAGTTACGCCCATCCAAGTTATGTGTTGACCCGCCAACTTATTTTGGACGAAAGAACGTTATTTTCTATTATTATAAACTAAAATTTCATTGATTGGACTAAAAAATTAATCTATTAAAGTAAAGGTAAATGCACTCACTCTAAAAATGAATCAATTATTAATTTATCGATGAATTTATAAGTCTTTTTATTAAGTAATAAATTCTGCATGATCCCGATGTTTTAACTTATACAGGTTTTTAACAATAAAAATACATAAGTTATTTTAAACTTATTTATATATGTACTTGTATTTTTAAAAGATCATCCTAAAATTAAATTTTAGTGCAACTCACCCCTAAAAATCAAATTTATTCGTCGGTCACTGCATTTGACTTGTGGAGGAGGAAAATTAGGAGTAGTAAGAAAGATAATAATTTTAACTAATTCAATTATCTTTGACAATTCAAATTTTCATAATTCATAATATATATAGGAAATATAAAGTATTTAAAAAATATAATAATTAACGAAGTTGTATGGGGAGGGAGGGAGGGGAGTCTGGGGTAGTGCTGTTGGGGGGTGTGGAAGGAGTGGCTGGGGGCATTACGGTGGGTGGGGGGTGGGGGGCTGGGATTGGGGGTTAATTTTTAATGCTGCTACTTTTTTTTTATTTTTTTATTGATGATCTGTGGTTCAGATAACAAGTTTTTAAATTCAATGATCATTTTTAATAGTTGAAAATTTGATGGTTGAAATACATTAGGGGTGTTGGTACCCTGGATGTAACCTAGAAGTCCCCATAAATAGTATACAAACTTTACAAGATGAAATATAAAGTTGTCAGCGGGTTGGTGGGGCGGTCATTAAATCGAAGTACAATTCACTTATTATGCGGGACGAAACAGGTCAACCCACTAAATAAAGTCCATTTTAACAGCTCTAGGCAGAAGTGACAGCTCAAATGAGTAGAGTTATGCTTCCCAATCGAGTGAGCAACACGAGGAAATTAACCTTTGAGGCAAAGACTCTTGCTCGATCGAGCAACGCCTTCCTACCCGTTCGAGCGAGGTGGCGCGTTTAAGTTAAGAATCCAATTTTCTTCGCTCGGTCAAGCCAAAGTATCCGGCTCGGTTGAGCGATGCAATGGGCCCGACGAATTTCTTGTGTTTTATACCCAACTAGTAATGCTCATGTGCGATGCATAGCTTGTAAATGTAGTATAAATATATAATAGAAATTGATATTGATATCCTGATATAGTAACATAACTAGTAGTATCCCCGTGCGATAAATGAATGAATTAGTATTTGTTTATATTTTTATATAATTTTAATATAATAAAACATTACAAGCAATAAATAATAAGATATGAATAACTATATGTTAATGAAAAAAGAGTGCAGTGAAAAGTATTAAAGACTAAAATATATATTAGTATGAATATTTATTTTTCTTAATGTATGAATATCTTTAGCATCCTTCCATATAAGACGTGTTGATGATTGAGGTTGGAATTGCAATATGTGGTTGATAGTGGATATATTTGTAATGTTAAAAATTTAGTTACCGTCTTCATAAATAATTTTTCATTAATAATATTCAATAAATTTATAAACAAAATTAATTTTAAGAAAATATGTTTTCTTCGGTCCGAGTGGAATCAACTCAAATAACTTTATCCTATTTATTTTAGGCTAATATATGACAAGTTATTGTCAATAATTGTGTTTTATATTGGGGTTGAATTTTATATACCAAAAATTATAATTTCCAAAATTAGTAATAAATTTTGGGCAAACTTCAAAGTTACTAATTTTGGCGGATTTTGTTATTATATTAAGTATAGATTAAATAATAAATCAACAAACAATAATAGATGAAAAATTATGTATTTGCTTCATTTTTTATTTTTTTGATGGGTTTTAAGAGATTTAGATGATAAATTAAGGAATAAAGTGTTTATAATATGAAATTGGAATGAGTAATTATATGTATTATACTAACAACTATTGTATTTTTCTTAGGGATAATTACAAAATGGCCGCCGAACTATTAGCACTTTTTAACTTCGGCATATAAACTATTAACGTTGGCTAAACCGCCGCCAACCTATTTATATATTACTACTCGAAAGCTGCCGGCCATAATACTGCCCAAATTCATTGCACACCCGGTTTTGCAAAACTACCTTTTGGGACAAAATTTGGGCGGTATTCTGGCCGGCAGCTTTCGAGTAGTAATATTCAAATAGGTTGGCGACAGTTTAGTTAATGTTAATAGTTTATATGCCGAAGTGAAAAAATGCTAATAGTTCGGCGGCCATTTTGTAATTATCCCTTTTTCTTATATGGAAACAACTAAAAATAGATTATGTCCCAATCATTAAGACTTTATGTATGTACAAATCATTTTTTATTGTTTTTATTATAATTCTTCCCAAATTAACCATAAAGCATTACCATTATATCCAAAGGTGAAACTTCAACAACAAAAATTAATTTCAATAAAATACAAATATCATGTGCATATAGTTTGGAGTTTTTCCCTAAAAATTAAACAGAAAATTTAATTTTTTATTTACATAAAATACAATCTAATAAAAATTTCCTTGCAAAAAACATAAAAATTAATATATTCACTAATAATAACAATAACCATCCAAAATAAATAATTCAACCCAAGAAAAGATTACAACCAATATTTTCAAATTTAATACTTTATTGTAATATAACTGCAACATTATTGACGATTTATAAATCGTAAAACGATAATTAATATCACATATTATACGTTAAAACAAATAAGAGATGTAAAATGTATTTGCGCTTGAAAAAAAATTGGATTTTTTTAGGAAATAATTACACATTTTTGTTTTAATAATAGAATTTTTGAAATTATTTTCATATTTAGAAACTAAAAATTGACAGAATTTTACTATCAATGGACAATTCTCCTTTTATATTAGTAAAGATTCAACCCATTATCACCCTATCTCACTAAAGCTTATAATATAGATGTTTTTATGAGTTTTTACCATTTGGAATAGAGAGCAAGAAAAGAAAGAAGGATCATTTTGGAATAGACCATGCTCACGCTAGTTATAGATATGTTGTACACTTGTGATTGTATTGGGTTAGAAATTAGTGAGCATATATTGTTGGAGAGGAGGGAAGAAATGATAATTGATTTTCAATAATGTAGTACATGTAAATGGAATCTTCTATTACATTTGGCATTCCATCTTGTAATTTAAAATAACCATTATGTTACATGTATTTGATGACAACAAATTGTGGTCACTAATAATAAGTTAATTGTGACCACTTGCTGTCATAACTGTACAAATTATCTGAGAGCATTTTAAGATTACTTTTATATATAATTAGTTGTTGCAAAAAATATTTGAGATGCATTTTAGATACCTTTCTTCGTCTCAAATATAATTTATTTGCGTTTAAGTTATTTAGACAAGTAATTAGTAACGATGCATTGTTTTTTTTTTTTTTTTTTTTGGAAGCGTCAACCAAATATCATTGCGGGCAAACTGCCAAATCTAGTACAAGGTGTTCAAGTGTAATAGGGACATCTCCTACCACTCGCACATGACTCGACAGAGATAAAGCATAATTGGCTAAGTGGTGAGCAAAACAATTAGTCGACCGTCTAACAATCGAAAAAGCAACATAATCAAAACAAGAAGTGGTACACGTGTTTATGCATGCACAATAGGTCGAGTTAAGTGTCTATTTAGTGGCATTTACATGCATAATTGACCATGTATTGCTAGTATTTGTATTATTGGGCAATTTGATGTTTCTGACTTATTTTGAAGTTATTTGGGTGACTTTAGACCAAAAAGTCGAACTCGACCAAAGAAGGATATGAGAACAAGTCCCGCAAGTCAAAACCCGAGAAAAATCGAGCCAAAGCTTCAGGAGACTGAGCTCAGCCGAGCTAGTGAGTCTCGACCGAGTTAGAAGGTCAGGAATCCGGATTTTGGCCATAGAAGATTCTCGGCCGAGCCCAATTTTCTTGGCCGAGAAAGATATACATAGGGCTCGGCCGAGCCGGAGATTCTCGGCCGAGCTTGATGGTGGCCCAGCCCAAATTATGCGCGAATTAATCATTTTCCAGTCCAAATTGAGTCTAATTCATCCCCATCTATAAATAGAAGATCCTAAGTCCGAAAATAACACTTTTACATTGATTCAAGAGCTCGGACTTGGGAATTTTGAAGAACACGAAGACTAAAGATTCGGCGATTTGGGTTTTATAGCTTGATGTTTTCTTTTTATAATTTGTTCTTAGCGATCACTATGATCGGCTAAGCTTTCTGTTTCCCGTCTTTGACTATGTTGAACCCTAGACTAATGTTTATGTAAATAATCCGGTAATTGTTTGATTTAATTATGTTCTGAAATTACTTGTGTTATTGGTTTACTCTATCTTTTGTATGTTTGTTATGTGGATTGATCACCCTAATAATAGCATACAGTTGTCGCTAGGTCATAAATTCATAATCCATAATTGTTATGCGTTTGTCCCCAAAAGTAGCAAAAAGTAGTTACGCGCTAGGATAACATAAAGTCGCGGTCACTTGTACCGAGCTTGTGAGTACAACACGTATCTACTCCGTTACTTTAGTTCCCTATGCGTTTGATTAATGGTGTTATAGCGATCGTATCCTAGGACTACTTAATTGGATAAGATTAATTACTAAGCGTACATGTGATTAATTATACTTAAGAGGTAACAAGAGTTAATTAAGCGTGCCTGTTAATTCTTAGAGTAGGGATTTCAGAACTAATTAGTCAAGCAGTTGCATTAGGTACATGGATATTGAGGCTAGGGGGATACTGGGTTAAAGGCGGGAATATATTTTATTCATAAGTTAATTCATCTTTAGTTTACTTGTTTTTTGCATTAGTTAATTAAATCTCATCAAAACTCCTCCCATATTATATTTATATTATTATAATTAGTTATATAAATTGGTTAGTACAATAATACAATTAGTTCCTGTTCTCTGAGGGATCGACCCTGACTTACTCTACCTACTATTAGGGAAGAAGGTTAGGAATTAAATAATCTAATTTATCTGCACCCGACGGTGTGGGTAAAATTTTGGTGCCGTTGCGGGGGAATGATTGAAATTAATTGCATTTTAGTATTAGCCATTATTATAATTTTTGTTTTATATACATTGGGCATTCACTTGTTCGTCTGCATCTTATTACAGCTGTGAATGATCACTCGTTCACACGGTAACAAAGACTTGCAATTCGATCCAGAGATTACGCGAAGAGACCGCATTCTGAGGAAGCAAGCAAGAGAGACTCGAGAGGAAACTGAACCTATCCTTTTTTAATCAAAACCTGAAATAGCAGACATGGCACAAGAAAGATCTATGAAAGAATTGGATAGTGTTGGAGCCACTCATCGGCCCTTGTGCATCACTTTCCCTAATTTGGGAGAGAACATCACATTCGAGTTGAAATCTGGGCAAATACATCTGTTGCCTTCCTTCCATGGTCTTCCAGGTGAGGACCCCCACAAACATTTAAAGGAGTTTCATGTCGTCTGCTCGAGTATGAAGCCTACTACTGTTATTGAAGAGGCAATAAAGTTGCGGGCCTTCCCCTTCTCTCTGAAGGATTTGGCCAAGGATTGGCTCTACTACTTGCCTCCATCATCCATTACTACTTGGGCAGAGATGGAGAGACTGTTTTTGGAGAAGTGTTTCCCCGCCTCTAGAGCAATGAACCTCCGGAAAGAGATCAGTGGAGCTAGACAGATGCATTGGGAGAATTTGTATGAATATTGGGAGCGGTTCAAGAAATTGGAGGCGAGCTGTCCTCAACATCAAATAACAGACCAACTGCTAATCCAGTATTTCTATGAAGACTTGTCACTGGCAGATCGGAATATGATAGATTCAGCTAGTGGAGGAGTGCTAGTTGATAAAACTCCAACTGCAGCGAGGGAATTGATATCAAAGATGGCCGCTAATGCACATCAATTTGGGTGTAGAGATGCACCGCTCAAGTCGGTGAGAGAGATGTCTGATGCAGCCATAGAAGACAAGCTTGAGGCGTTAACGACTCTGGTAAGAAACGTTGCTGCAGGAGGCAAGGCTGTTATCAAGCCTTGCCGTATTTGTGACACATTGGAGCACTCGACAGACGAGTGCCAAGTTCTAGAGAATGAGTTGGAGGCACATGCTAATGCCGTAGGCTCGGATAATTTTCAGCAAAGAAGGTATGACCCTTACTCCCATTCTTATAACCCAGGGTGGAGGGATCATCCCAACTTGAGGTATGGTAATCAACCACAGCAGTTGGGCGATCAAAATTGCCTTCCACGAGGCATGTACCAACAAAGGCAACCAAATGAGCAAGCCCCCGGCCCATCTTTGGAAGACATCGTCAAGAACTTGGCGATGAATGCTGTTCAATTCCAAAAAGATATACATTCAAGCATAAAAATCTTGAGACTTAAGTGAATAAATTAGCAACCGTGATGAGTCGATTGGAGAATGCAAACAGTGGCAAATTACCCGCTCAGCCTGAGATTAACCCTAGAAATGTGAGTGCAATCACACTGAGAAGTGAAACTGAGCTTGGAGAGCTAACAAGCCCGGGAGAAGTCGAGAAGAGGAAAGTTATGACAGAATCGAAAAAAACACTAGTGGGGTCGAGCAACCAAGCTCGGCCGAGACACCCTGTCTCGGCCGAGAACAAAGCACGCTGCCTGCCCAGCTCGGTCGAGAACCAACAGTCTCGGCCGAGACTTATTGCTCAAAACAACAGATCAGTTTTCCACCTGTTCCGGCTCAATCACTCCCATTTCCAAGCCGACTCGTGACTAAAGTTAAAGATACTAAGGAAAAAGAGATCTTGGATGTGTTCAGAAAGATCGAGATAAACATCCCGCTAATCGATGCGATCAGACAAATCTCGTGGTATGTTAAATTCCTTAAAGATATATGCACTAACAAACGCAGGTTAAAATGGGATGAAAAAATAGTTATGAGAGAAAATGTGTCAGCTATTCCCCAAAGGAAGATTCCTCCGCAGTGCAAGGACGCAGGTATGTTCGTAATACCATGTACAATAGAAAATTACACCATAGAACGAGCTATGCTATATCTAGGTGCATTTATAAACGTCAAGCCTCGGTCTATTTTCCATGCACTTAAATTTGGACCACTTAAAGAAACGAGGATAGTAATTCAATTAGCTGACCGGAGTACTACACACCCTGATGGGGTTTTGGAAAATGTACTAGTAGAAGTAGGTGATTTAGTATTTCCGGCGGATTTCTATGTGTTAGACATGCACAGCGATCCATCAAGTCCTACACCTATATTGTTAGGGAGAACGTTCTTAAACACCTCTCAAACAAAGATAGACGTTCGTGAGGGAACACTCACGATGGAGTTCGATGGACACGTCATTAAATTTAACATATTTGATGCAATTAAATTCTCTGAAAAGGACCATTCTGTTGTGCCTAATAATGTGATTAACCCGTTTGTTGAAAGAAACCGTGCGCTGAGCTGCAGGGATAAGCTGAATACTTCCATATCTTGGAAGCATCATAGAAAGAAGCATGAGAAAATGAAGGAGGTAACATGCTTAAATTGGTTAGGGCCAAGGTGGAAACCGCCATAGACCAAACGCTAAGGGACAAGTGAACTAGTCGCGCCAACGACGTAAAACAAAGGCGCTTGTCGGGAGGCAACCCGATGTTTATCGTATTTTTATTTTATTTTATGCATTTTTTTTATTTGATGTGTTTTATTCTTGTTTTTGAAAAGTATGTAAGAACTAACATTGCTCGAAATCAAAGAAATAGTGGAGCAAGATGGATATTCAGGCTAGGGGGATACTGGGTTAAAGGCAGGAATATATTTTATTCATAAGTTAATTCATCTTTAGTTTACTTGTTTTTTGCATTAGTTAATTAAATCTCATCTAAACTCCCCCCATGTTATATTTAGTTATATAAATTGGTTAGTACAATAAAATAATTAGTTCATGTTCCCTGAGGGATCGACCCTAACTTACTCTACCTACTATTAGGGAAGAAGGTTAGGAAATAATAATCTAATTTATCTGCACCCGACAGTGCGGGTTAAATTTTGGCGCTGTTGCCGGGACTAAAAATGCGTTATGGTAACTGCATAGCTTCCAACCATCATTTTAGTAGTAGCACTGTAAGTAAGCACCAAGTCGTACCCTTCTTTTCCCCACAAACTGTGATTTTTAACCAAGTTTGGGGGAGGGGGTGTAAGTGGGACGACTTGGCCGCTTTTAAACTTTTTGAGCTTTGAGTTTTATTTTCATATATTTTCTTGCTTTGTGCTAGCTGCGAGTGTCTTGTTTATTTATTGATCGGTTGGCCTGTAAGCCATAGTTGTATAGTCTGTGAGCCAATTACTTGGTTGATCATCTGGCATGTGAGCCACTGTCTTTGCAAGTTAGGTCATGTTTAGTTGTTATGTATTTTTTATTTTAGTTGAGTCTAGGATTGAGTCAACCCAAGATTGTACCTTGATTGTAACTGCATGTTTTTAAGGCAAGATATGGGAAATTGATAAGTGTGCAACTAGTTAATGATGATCATAATTCTTGCTTAAAATTTGAAAAAAATGACGTATAATAGAGCATGACATGTAATGAAGATAAAATTGAGCTTGTACTTGAGACTTGTGATCAACTATAACCTTGTGAGTTTTTTAGCCAAATTTTGTACTCCCATTTTTGGAGTAATATATATCTTCTTTCGGTGTGAATTCTTTGGTTATATGTAGCCGTCTCTAGAACTTGCCCGGAGTCTTTATTGTGAAATATGTCAGACATGTTGTGATTTAGGAAATGATATAAGGCGATTTTTTATTTTTAACCTATTATTCAGCCTTAATATGTTTTCCTTGTGACCACTAAAATTTTCCGTCGTTATCCCAGTTGAGCTTTATAGCTTTTTCCTTTGATAGCCTTACTTTACAAGTCACATTCTTTCTATATGAAACCTTTGGCCCATTTGGACTAAGAGTGAGTATGAGGGAAGAGGATTGGAAGGTAGTTGGGAAGCTTTGAGAATTAATTTGGGTGAAAGATAGGAAGTTTTGAAGGAAAAAGGGGAATACAAATGATAGGTGAAAGAATCGAGTTTAAACTAACCTTTCCTAGCTGCTATATTTAGAAAACTAATTCATCCCACTCTTTTCCCCGCAAACGTTGGTTTTCAACCAATTTGGAGGAGGGGTGTGAAGTGTGAAGTATTGGTTATTGAAATTAGAAAGAAAAAGAAAAAGAAAAAGAAAAAAGAAAAAAAAATAGAAGAAAGAAGAGAAAAGAAAAGAAAAAGTCATTGTGAATATGTGTTTTACTATTTTTGTTCAAGGAGATGTTAGGAGACTAAAAATGCTTTATGATTTGAATTAATGTAGAAATTGGGTAGTCTCAAATTGTGGTACTCGGAAATGAAGCATGAAGAAGTATTTGGGTTATTGTAAGACTTTTTGTTGGGTGAAGGGACTTTCTTGTGGGAAGTTTGCTGAAATTCAAAGAGTGAGGATTGAGTGATTATTGTGAGGGGTGGTTGAGTAGGAAAACTCGATTAGTCCAAAGATTAGTCATTTTTATCCAAATATTTCTCACCTTACCTTAATCCTACATTACAACCTAAAATAAAGACTTTTTTGATCCTATGTTGCACATGTCAAGTACGAGGTCTGATTTAGATAATGGACAAGCATATGGTAGGCGTTGCATGTAAGTCAATGTGCGTGAAATTGAATTTACCTTATACACTTGAGAGATGAGTGATACACTTAACGCGGTAAGGATCACTTGTTGAAAGTATCGAGTCTCGAAAGTAGTTTAAGTTGCTATGTCAGATATGCTCGGATTATTGTATTGTCTTTCTAAAGAAATTGTGTTCTGAAACTTTGTTTGCCACTTAAGTCGCCCTTAACATGTGTCTGTTGTGTTCTTCTTTGTTTTGCATTGTTCGGGACAAACAAAGGTTTAAGTTTGGGGGAATTTGGTACACGTATTTATGCATGCACAATAGGTCGAGTTAAGTGTCTATTTAGTGGCATTTGCATGCGTAATTGACCATGTATTGCTCGTATTTGTATTATTGGGCAATTTAATATTTGTGACTTGTTTTGAAGTTATTTGGGTGAACTTAGACCAAAAAGTCAAACTCGACCAAGGAAGGATATGAGAACAAGTCCCGCAAGTCAAAAACCGAGAAAAATCGAGTCAAAGCTTCAGACTTGGGACTTCGGAATTCTGAAGATCCTAAGTCCGAAAATAATACTTTTACATTGATTCAAGAGCTTGGACTTGGGAATTCTGAAGAACACGAAGACTAAAGATTCGGCGATTCGGATTTTATAGTATAATGTTTTCTTTTTATAATTTGTTCTTAGCGATCACTATGATCGGCTAAGCTTTCTATTTTTCGTCTTTGACTATGTTGAACCCTAGACTGATGTTTATGTAAATAATCCCGTAATTGTTTGATTTAATTATGTTCTGAAATTACTTGTGTTATTGGTTTACTCTATCTTTTATATGTTTGTTATGTGGATTGATCACCCTAATAATAGGCATACAGTCGCTAGGTCATAAATTCATAATCCGTAATTATTATACGTTTGTGCCCAAAAGTAGCAAAAAGTGGTTACTCGCTAGGATAACATAAAGTCGCGGTCACTTGTACCGAGCTTGTGAGTACAACACCGTACCTACTCCGTTACCTTAGTTCCCTATGCATTTGATTAATGGTGTTCTAGCGATCGTATCCTATGACTACTTAATTGGATAGGATTAATTACTAAGCGTACCTGTGATTAATTATACTTAAGGGGTAACAAGAGATAGCTAAATGTACCTGTTAATTCTTGGAGTAGGAATTTTAGAACTAATTAGTCAAGCAGTTGCATTAGTTGCCTGGATATTCAGGCTAGGGGGTAGAGGTGTCAAAACAGGTCGAGCCCGTTGGGCCAGCCCGCCCCGCTATACATAATAGGTGGGTTGGGTTGGATATTTAAAGGCTCGTTACAAAGCGGGCCCAAACGGGCTTGCCCATTTGGGCCGCGGGCTAGGTGGGTTGGGGGCGGGCCAGGGCGGTCTAGCTCGCTTAAAAAAAATAAATGAAATTTAGTACTACTACTAGGGTTCAAATGGACTAACCCACTTTAAAAAAACTAAATAGTAATGATGGAGATGGAGAAGAAGAAAATGAAGATGATTTTGATGATGTAATGGTTAATGAACTCTAGTACACTTTCATTTTGTGAACTTTTTATTTTTATGTTGGACTTCGAATTATAGATTATGGACCTATCACTTATGATGAATGTTTGTGAACACTTTACATTATTTAATAGCTACTCCCTCCGTCCCAGCTTAACCTGCCTACTTGCCTTTTTGGTTCGCCCACCTTAACCTGCCAGCCCATAAATTGCAAAAAAAATCAATATTTTTTATCCCTACTTTTCCATTTTATTACATGAATGCCATTAAATTATCAGCATTATTAAACTAAACTTATTACTCTAATTAAACTAAACCTATCTTATACTCTAATTTTAATTAACTAACAATTTGTTCCCAACCCACTATCTAACCCTAAATCACTATGGATCTCAACACACTGCCCCCTCTCTCTCTCTCTCTCTGCCTCTTCGATCCCCAACCCTCCCTCTCTCTCAAGAAACCCTAATATTCCCACCGTCTCTCAATCCCCCAAATCCACAATCTTCTCTATCATCTAAACTAAATCCCTTCGGATCTTTGTAGATCGATGCTCGATCTATGATATTGAGTTATTTTTAGTCCCATTGATTCGTTTTTTGAACTGGAGGTAAAGTGGATCTTGAAGGTGTTTTGCAGCGATGGAGGAGGAGAATCTTATGGATCTGGAGTCTTTCGAGTCAGGGGGGGGTTCGTGTGGGATTCTAAAGAGTCATTCGTTCTAGAAAGCGAGCTCGATGCACCCGGGAATGCTCTCCCTTCTGGAATTGAGGGATCCCTCTGCCGATCTCCAATCTTGGACGATCCTGAACTTTTTCGATTCTTCTACTGGTTTTTGGCTATATTGGCCCCTTGGTGCGAAGGTTTAAGTTTTCTGGCCCTAATCTTCCTGCATGTTTGAGTTGTTGCCTATGTTGTTATTTTTAATGGTGATGGCTCTATTTTCTGGGACCTGTGATGCCCCTTATCTTCGTTTATTTGATGGATCTGTTGGGCATGTGGGCCAATCTGTTCTTACTGTTTCTGGATGATTTGCTTGTTGTTCTTGGTATTTTCTAGGCATGTGATGCCTCTTATCTTGATTGCTTTGCCATTCGTTTATATGATAAATCTGTTGGGCGCGTGGGTCAATCTGTTCTTACTATTTCTGGATGATTTGCTTGCTGTTCTTGGCATTTTTTGGGCCTGCGTGCCGACCAAATGAGTTATAATGATGTTTTGGGTAGTGATGATGCTTGGCTTGAATTGGTCGGTTTTGTTTAGGTCAATTGGATGTAGTAGCTACACATGTTCAGTGTTGAATATGTTATACTGCCATTCAATTTTTGGCCTCCTGTAATGGTCCCGAAGATGAAATCTTTCAGTGGGATCGTGCAAGGAAAAAAAATCTGGAATTTGATGAATTTTAAAGTCTGGGGCAGACTTTCTGATGCTGGACTGTGTGAAAAAAATTGAGTTTTTTTGGTTGCTGCTTCTCAGTAATTGGATGCAGTAGTATTACATGGTTATTTACTAAACATGTAATTGTTGCCATTCAATTATGTGATTTAAAAAATGGTCCCAATGATGAAAATTTTCTGAGGGAACTTAAAAGAAAAATTGAAAAAACAGAAACTGTTTTGAAAAAATGAGGGTGCCCAACAGTTTTTTTATGAGGCAATTTAGTGTTTACATTGAGTGTGATTGATGTTATAAAATAAAAATTGGATGTGGTGGCTTTAATTGGTCAGTTTTGTTTCAATTTTTGCTGCCATTCAATTTTTCTTGGGGCCATAGCCATGTTTCCCAGTGATGAATATTTTTCTGAGGGAACACATAAAAAAAAGCCAAAATTGATTACCGTAATTCTAATTCATTCTATATGTTCAACTGTTTACAGTTAAGCAAAATGACCACATCAAGTGTGTTTACACTGTAAACAATTTACCAAAATGTTTTTTAACTACTAAGATAACTTTACATATACCCCAAGTCACTAAGAATGGTCCCAATTTCCTCATCTTCTATAGCATCTTCATTTGCAATTAGATACTCAATGGTCTCCCTCACTAATTGCTCATCAACTTGAATTGTTTGCGGTAGTGAATCAATCCTTGATAAAGCATTTTTCCCAATGTGAGGCACTTTGTAATTGTTTCCTCCTTTCACCTTGAGGATTTCTGTCAAACAAGTTTGTAGTGTGATGAAAATGTTGTTTAACTTTGGATGCTCAAGTTCTTCAAAAGATTGAAGAACGTTTGCAACCAAGTCATCAACATTGTAGCTGCGGGTTTCAATCTGCAAAGATTGAATTGCCCTAAATTACCCTAAGTCCAACACATTAGTGTCGGGGGAGTTTAGGGGCTGGCATACAAGATTGATGTCAAACCCATCTTCGGTTGCTGCTTTCCTGAAATCTGCATCTATGTTTAGTAAATGCGGTCTCGCATTATCTTGCTGAATGATGATTTGCTTGCTTGCGTTTCTTGGCCATTTTGCCTTTATAGCTGGTAGTATCTATTTAGCCATGTGATGAAATTAAACAGCAAACAATTCACCATCAGATGTGTTAGTAATGTCACCAAATTAGCCCACATGTTAAACAAAAACAAAAAGGCTGTTTTAGGAAACTTACTTCACACACTCAATAAATGATGAATAATTTTTTGATATTGTGTGTAATTACCTGCTGTAAAAGGTAGTTTTTGATGACTTCTTTGTTTATAGACTCTATTGGTTTTGTAACCATGGAACCCCTTGGTTTATTTGCTGAATTTCTGATGGCTGGAACTTGTTGTGTGAATGGGAAAATGCTAATTTTCCCATCAAACAGCAGCTCCCCTTCAGCTGTATAATGCGGTCTTGCAATAGCTGCAATAAACATAACTTTTGGAATAAAATGCTTACTCTTACAAGGTCATCTTCAGTTGGGAGTTTGTAAGCCCTTTCACTTGCTCGTTGCATGTAGAACCATTTTTCGTCAATATGGATGATATTATGCATGCTGCTAAAGCTGATATTGTTGCTGATAATATCTTTAGCTAAAAAATTGAGGCTGTATTTGATCCTCTGAAACTTATTTGCATCAGTCAAAGCTGGTTTAATTACATTTGTGTGTGCTTTGAGACTGCCAGCCTTTATCCATCTTCCAACTTGTGATTTACTAACCTCAAGTTATTTAGCTAATCTCCTTACAGTGCCTCTTTTTGAGAAAGGGATTGCTATAATGGCTTCTTCATCCAACTTTAAGAGTTGTGATGAAGGTGGTCTTGGCCTCATCTGTGGAAATGATATTGGCTGCCCCTCTGAAATTTGTTGCCTCGCAGTTTGCCAAATGGAACGAACAGTTCGGACGGAAACTCCGAATGATGTAGCGACTTCAAGAGTGATGTCGTTGTTTAGCTTGCCATTAAAGTTGTTTCCAAGAAGACGTTGTGCAATCTGAAGTCGAGCTGACGGAGATGTATTTTTGCCCTTCTTGTTCCCTCCCATTTTTTTTTGTGTAAAACTGCTTTAATTGCTGTAAACAAATTTGTTGGGCAGCATTGAATGCTTGTATTTATAGGTAAATTCAATTGGCAGTTTGATTTTAGGTTTGAAATTTTTTGGTGTAATTCCAATTTCTATTAATGGTGGGAATATGTAAACTTTTGGATTTTGGTGGGAAAAATTCCCACCAAAAATTTCAGGTCCGTCTACTGTTTTTTTTTTTTATGGCTTTCAGTTGTATTATGAATTTTTCTATTTTTTATTTTATTTCAGGTTTTTGGCTTTTTCTGGAAATTCAAAATTTTTTTGGATTAATAAAAGTGGAGGGAAGTGTTAACACACTAATCCCTTTACTTAAAAAAGTCCAAAAAACAAAAAAGTCAGCATTTTCTCCAGTCAACTGCTTTTTCTTAAGTTCCGTGCCCGGTCAACCTAGGCAGGTTAAGCTGGGACGGAGGGAGTATTATATAATGAAAATGGTTCAAAAAAAAAAGTCAAGAAAAGGTGGGTTAGCCCGCCCAACCCACAACCCACCGGTGGATTGGTTGGGTTGGGATTTGAAGGCCCGCCATATAAAAAGTTCGCCCTGCCCCGCCCCACCAAATGGTGGGTTAAGGTGGGTTGTGGGCTGGCCCGCCCCGCCAACCCATTTTAACACCTCTACTAGGGGGATACTGGGTTAAAGGCGGGAATATATTTTATTCATAACTTAATTCATCTTTAGTTTACTTGTTTTTTGCATTAGTTAATTAAATCTCATCAAAACTCCCCCATATTATATTTATATTATTATAATTAGTTATATAAATTGGTTAGTACAATAATACAATTAGTTCTTGTTCCCTGAGGGATCGACCCTGACTTACTCTACCTACTATTAGGGAAGAAGGTTAGGAAATAAATAATCTAATTTATCTGCACCCGACAGTGTGGGTCAAGAAGCAACTATAGAAATAGCACTAACAAGAGATCCAACATAAGAGATATCTTCTTGACGATTTTGGAGTTTATGCCACAAGTTGGCACAGTCTGTTTCAACAATATTCTTCTGACTTCTCTTTCTTTAGCCATCGTCAGTCCTTCAATCACAGCAAGGGCCTCAGCAACCTCCACTTCTACATTGTCCAAATCCTTCTTCCAGAAACACCAATCACTGTACCATGCTCATCTCTCAAGACCCTACCAATTCCAGTTCCTCTTCCCGCCCCACACGACGCGTCAATATTAAGTTTGAAAACTCTCGGCTCCGGTCTCTCCCATTCAGTAGTAGCAGTGGTATTATGGGCTAAAAAATTTGGAAGCTTCGCCACCCAAAAATCGTTAAGAGTACGATCCGCAATAACATAGCACTTGTTATGATCCACATTTTCTTCCTCGAACGCCTTCACATTATGGGCATGCCAGACTATCCAAGCTTGCAAACAGAAAATACACTGAGCTTCCTTCTCCTCCCACTTCGATACCCTTCGAACCAGTCGTCAATAGAGGCAGTTGGGTTTAACATGTCTTCATCTAACCGAAGATTCAAACCTTTCCAGAAAATCGTACACCAATAATAATCTCGACGAGCATGCTCTTCTAATTCCATCCCCCGTCCACACCTTTTGTAGTCCGGATCGACATCCCCCTTCGATACTGGCAAAATATTTTGAGCTACTTTCCAGATAAATACTTTGTTCATAGGTGGGATGTTGAGAGCCCAAATCCAATTCCAAAATTTTGTCGAATTCCCCGCAGACGAAGCACTCGTGCTATTTATGCTTTTAAGAGTTGTGGCCAAATGATACCTCGTTCGCACACTATAAATTCCATTCATTGACAAACCCCACATGAGAGAATCTGGCTGCATGTTGGACGTTAACGGTATTGAAAGTATATGCATGGCAGTCTCGGTTCCAAACAAATGTTCTAATAGTTGCCTTTTCCATGTTGAGCTTGATGGTAATAACAAATCTCGAACTTTGTCTATTTCACATCCAACCGGCTTTGGCAGCGGTACACGATAATCATGAATGGAAGGTATCCAAGGATCCTCTCAAACTCTCACATCCGAATTCAGTCCAATACACCACAATAACCCTTTTTTGATCAATTCTCGACCCGAAAAAATACTTCTCCATGTGTAGCTTGGATTATAGGTAAGATTAGCGTCCAAGAATGAGCAATTTGGGTAATAACGTACCTTAAAGAGTTTGGATAGAAGAGAGATCTCATCTTTGATCAATCGCTACCCTTGCTTCGCGAGCATTGCCTCGTTAAAGGCAACAAGATCTTGAAAGCCTAACCCGCCTTCCTCCTTCCTCCTACATAAATCATCCCACGCTTTCCAATGTATATTTTGCTCTGCCTGTCTCGACCCCCACCAGAAATTCGAGCAAAGGGAACGAATTCTCTGATGGGTAGATTGAGGCATCATATAGCAACTCATAAGGTAGGTTGGAATGGCCTGGGCCACCTATTTGATCAGAACTATCCTCCCCGCATTTGATAAGCAGCCACTTTTCCAGTTTTTCATTTTCTTTTCCACTCACTCCACCACCCCCCGGAATAACACCTTCTTTGATTGTCCGATTGAAGCCGTGAGGCCAAGATAAATTGCATGCTTGTTAACAACTCTAACTCCCAGTCTGTTAGCCAAAGCCGTCCGACGCCCCTCCTCCATTCCCTTACTAAAACTGACCTCCGAATTTTCCAACGAGATAGATTGTCTCGATGCTCCTTCATAACATCAGATCACTTATGCCACCCCATCCAATTCAGTCTTCGTAGCGCGGACAAAGATAATACTATCATCGGCAAAAAAGATATGGGACACTGTCGGAGCACCCTACAGATACGGGCACCATGCAATATGCTCTCTCTCTCTCTCTCTCTGATACCTGTAAAAGAGCAGAAAAGGGCTCTGTGCAAAATAGAAATAAATAAGGGGAAAGGGGGTCACCCTGTCTAAGCCCTCTAGAAGGAAAGAAAATATCACCAAGAGTTCCATTAACAAGAATTGAGAAAGACACAGTAGAGACACATCCCATGATCAGTTTAACAAAGTCCCAATTTAGGCCCAACCTAAGTATCACTCTTTCAAGAAACTCCCATTCTACCCTATCGTACCCTTTGCTCATATCTAACTTAAAAGTAAAGGTACCCTTCTTAGCAGTATTATTTTTTATGAAATGGAAAATCTCAAAAGCAGCAAGGGCATTGTCAGTGATAAGGTGACCGGGCACGAACGCAGATTGGTTAATAGAGATTAAGCGAGGAAGGATTAATTTTAACCTATTTGTAATCGTTTTAGTGATGAGTTTAAAAATAACATTGCAAAGGCTTATTGGGCGGTAGTCGGTGACAGTCTGGGGAGGTTTCTTTTTAGGGATAAGAGATATGAGCGTGTTATTAAGTGCACTAGGACTAGAAGACCCGTTAAGAATATCAAGAATAACAGAAAGTACATCAGATTGTATAATAGACCAAATTTTTTTATAAAAGACAGCAGGCATACCGTTTAGTCCAGGAACTTTGGCAGGGTGCATTTGTGACGCAACGACCTCCTCCTTAGTTAAAGGCTTTGCTATCATTTCCTGCATGTCCAGTGTTACTTTAGGTTCTACTGCAGCTACGACTCGTCCATGCATTGTTTCTAGTAATAAGGTTGTGACAAATACTCATCCACATCCACCCCATTGACAGGATAAAACAAGCACAATTTCATGAGTATATTGTATACAAATCAAGGTTGCAAAAGTTGTTAGCCACTAGTCAGACAGTAGACTGGAGCCAAGTAACTAGTCAGGGTCAGGCGGAACTGATCAGGGTATAAACGTGTTAAATAAGAAGAAATGAAAAAATGAACATAGACGATCAATAAAAATCTAACACATATATGAAGATTAGACGGAGCTAATCGATTTTTTTTTTTAAATACCGATGAAATATATTGATATGTATAGAGATTAATGGAATTGACCTGTGATTTTGAGTACCTTGGGAATATCAACACAAAAGATGGACATTTATTGCATTTGTATCCTTTCCATGAAGATGTCCTATTCATTGCATTAGTTTCACATGTCTTCATCTACATTATCATCCCACCGAACCTTCACCTCTTGCCAATCTAAATCATGGCTCTTGATGAAGGCTGTGTTACATTCATTGGATACCTTTTTTTTTTTTTTTTTCCTTCATATTGAAAATCATTGTAATTAAGTGATAAATTGCAATTATTTTGCGTCAACAAAATATTAAGACGTAGTACTTCAATTTCAAAATGGTAGAAGTTTGCTAAAAACTTGTGTGAGATCATTATATCGTGTGATGATCGTGTGATGAGAAGAAAATATCATTGTTTGTAATAAAAATATTACTTTTATCTGTAAAAGTATTACTTTTTTAGCAAAAGTATTATTTTTATCTGTAAAAGTATAATTGTACCAAAAATAATATTTTTATCTGTAAAAGTATATTCTGTCACGCACAAGACTCACTCTAGAAGTTTTATATCAGAAGTCGGTGTTCTGTATAATTAGCCAGACATAGGGCGGCAAATGAGGCGAATCAAGCGGAACGTACTGTTGTTCATACTTGTTTGAAATATTATAATTGAGTTTCTAATATTATATTTGAGCTTGTTTGATTATTAATCGAATCGAGCTTGAACGAGTTTTAATCGAGCCGAACACGAGTCGAGCTCGAGTAGTTTGACATTTTTACACTTGTTTTACCATTTTTAACTTACTAACCTCGAGTTCGAGTCGAGGTTTAGATTTTATCAAACGTAAACGTAAGTTCAAACTTGATTGATATCTTTAATCAATTACAGTTAAAACGAGCTCTCAACGAACGATCTCAAGTCGAGTATCGAATAATTTAGTTTGATTAGCAATCCAAGCCAGACAAAAAATTAATGTTTATATGGTAATACATTTATTTAACTAATTTACCAAAAATAAAGATTCATACATTTGATACAAAATTTTCATTTTAAAATGGGATCCAAAAAGAGTAATATATATTAAAGGCAAAAACTTGTATGTGACCGTCACATGGTATGACGAGAAAAAGTATTATTTTTTGTGGTAAAAATATCATGTTTATCTGTAAAAGTATCACATTTTTTGAACAAAAAAAGTATTATTTTTTGTAGCAAAAGTATCACATTTTATCTGTAAAAGTATCAATGTAGTAAAAGTATCACATTTTCCTGTAAAAGTATCATTTTTTCCTATAAAAGTATTAATGTTTTCTGTAAAAGTGTATTTCGTCACACATGTGACCATTCACACACAAGACTCACTCATATTTTAATGACATACTCCCTCCATTTCATATTAATTAACGTTTTAAGATGTTCTTCTCTTTTTCAATTAATTGACATTTTATATATTTTTTTTACCAATTCTACCAATTTTTTCACTGTCTCAATCCTAAAATATCTATATTTTTCAATCTATCAGAGATATTTTAATTTAGTCAAATTTTTACCTGAGGGTATATTTGTCAAAATATTTCATCATTATTTCTTCTCTTTCATCCTAAAATGTCAATTAATATGAAAAGAAGGGAGTATAAATCAATTCAAATTCTAAAGGAAAAATTGATATTGTAGACTGTCAGAGTTATAGTGAGATGTTTTTTGCATAGTTTAACTTTTTACATGTAAAAGTAGCCAAAGTCTGTCAAAGAGAGTTTTTATTTCGTGTACACGATATAAAATTATCGTGTACGATGTGTACACGATATAATTATTGTGTACACGATAAATTTACATCGTGTACATGATAAAAAAAAATTATCGTGTACACATATACACGATATAAAAATTATCGTGTACACGATGTAAATTCATCGTCTACACGATAAAAAAAAAAAAAATCTTGTTACAAGTACAAGATAATATTTTATCTGTACACGATATAAAATTATCGTGTACACGATAATATTATCACCTCATACACAGACTGACTACTTTTTCAAATGAAAAGTCAAACTATCCAAAAAATATTTAACTATGCCCCTGACACGCCACTGCACCCCATTTCCACAATTCTAAATAGGAATGCCAATGACCCGGATACAGGGCGAGTTTAACTTATACCATGACCTGTCGTGTCAGAAAAAATATAACTCTTCGAACACACCGAGTTCAATATCCTAAACCCGGCATGTCAAGATTGCCCTCACTACAAAAAAAATAATCTTTTGTGATATATTTTTCAACATTATAATTGTGGTTGCTAATAATAAGTTATTTCTGATCATTTATTGTCGCAAATCTCTCTACAAATTAGTTAAGATTATTTTAACACTACTTTTAGAAATATTTAGTTAATGCAAAAAATATTTAAAATAATTTTTATCATCTCAATATATTATTTACAATCAAAGTATTAAAACGACTAATTAGTGACATCTTTATCTCAAATAGGAAAATTATGGCAATCTTATTATTTAAGATTACTTTTTAATTGTCTAAATCAAGTTTACTTGTAATGTGTGCCCCGCCGTGCTTGCTTTAATTTACATAGCTAATACCAATAAGATAGAATTGTATATAAGTTAGGAAAATTGCAATCCAAATTTGGAATAAGCAATACTCGAGGTAACCGACCATTTTCAGAGGGAGAAAACTCTCTTCTAACATATTAATTGTTAATGATTTTTTAAGTACTATTCCCTCATCTTCCAAAAAAAAAGGAAAATGTTCAGACACTTTGAAAAATTTCATAATAAATATCACTTTATCAAAAAAAAATTATAATTCTTTCGATATTATCTTAAACAACTTATTTAATTTAATTGATTATTTCCTTATTTCACAAAATATACCAATTAAATACCAATCCTTAATTTCTCAAAAAATAACTAAAATGACATTCTTATTGAAACGGAGGGAGTACTGATGAATGAATTTTAACGGAAAGTTAATACTTCCTCTACCCTATTATATTATATAAACAAGTATTTTTTTTAATGTCACAAATATATAATCGAGTTTTTATATACTTCTTCCATTTATAAATAAGTGTCATCGTAAAAAATAATTTTTTTCATAAAATAGTGTAATTCTTATATTCTTTTACCTGTTTTTCCAACATTGACCTTAGCTAAATTTAAGGAAATTTCCATATAAATCTTATAATATTATATGAATAACGTAGGGAGAAAATATTATGGAAATAGAAAAATTGATGAAGAGAAACCACAACAAGAAATTTTCGTAGTAGAGATGAAAATTAGTAATGGATAATACTAGTCACTAAATAAAAACGAAATATAAATAGAATAGTGACGGAAAGTGTTAAAAAATTATTGTTATCTGACTAGTGACGAAATATCAACAGCATATTAGAGACGGACATAATATGTCTCTATTCTATATGTAGTTTGGTCTCTAATTTCATAATAGGCCCGTAACTAAATTTAGAGACGAAATAAATCGGTCTCTAAATTTTAGAGACAAACATTATAGAGACCAACAATTTCGTCTCAAGTTCGTCACAATTTTAGTTTAGAAACCGATACCCTATAAAATCCGTCTCTAATTTGATTTTTTTCTTGTAGTGAAACATGGAGGGGTGGTGTATGTTGTCCAATTTCTAATCTCTTAAATTGCACCTGAAAATTAAAAATAATCTCTCCGTCCCTCTCAATTTCGCACGTAGGGCCTGACACGTATATTAAGAAAAAATTATTTTTTACTTTTTGGTTGATTTTTTCTAGGTGGAGATTGAGGGTGAAGATTATAAGAAAAAAATTCATTTTTAAGAGTATGAAAAATTATTTTTGATTGGGTCACATACTGATCGATGATGCTGATGATGATGATGATGATTATTATTATTATTATTATTATTATTATTATTATTATTATTATTATTATTATTATTGCAAAGCTATTGCATCATCAATCTTAAAAGTCTTTCCTTCATACCATGTCCCTGTGTATATATACATTATATCAAAATTATTTTAAATTGTATTTTAGTATATTAATCTATAATTACGGGAATTAATATCCCAGCCTTAAAATTCAAAGAACTTACAAAAATTATATATGAGTCACGTGTATTACGCAAATATTTTACAGAGTGGAATACACAATTTAAAACTGATTATTTCATCCGATCAAATGATCATTAGATAATATAATGAATATTCTGGTACTCATTAAATATAGACATATTAGGAAATATAATATACATTTATCTTTACAATAACTTTTCATAATCTATATCTATGTATATATAAAAGCTAAATGAGGGGCTTTTCTGTAATTTAGCATTTCCCGCCTAAAATATGTCTTTAGTGCATTCTTAATTTATTCTAAGGCATTAATTATATTTTTTTTCTTCAATTAATACAATATTAAGTATTACATTCCTTAATAAATGAATATATACTTTAATAAATTAAAAATAAACGTTAATGTATAATTTAATGATTGACTAATTAAATTGTTGTATTTACAAATATTAAATTAAAATTAATCATGGGACTACGACTTTCACATACATTTATATATGATAATAATCTGAAAATTATTTTTTATTACATATTCATATTTTCTATTTATTAATATTATTTCTTTATAATTAATAATTACACTTTGCAATCTAAACTATGAGATTTTACATGTACTACAATCTATATTTTTATATAAAAAAATAAAATTAACAGGCTTGAGCTTTATAGCTTTTTTAGAGTTCTCAATATAAACAATACTTTGTCTCATTTTTTTCATATTTTGCAACCTAAGTGTGTATATATATGTGAAATTTGTTTAAATAAATTTCAATGTATACATGATATTATTCAGATATATTGAAGAATTAATATGCTTTATTTTGTTAGTCCAACTATAGAATAATCATTGAATTTTATTTTATTAATATACAAGATTGATTTAAAACCTAAAAAGTATTTGAGTACATTAAACCACCATGTAAAATATTAAACTTGAAATTTTTTTTTTTAAATAAAGTTAAATAGTTATAGTTCAAATTTGATTAATTATTTGGATAAATTAAAATATTTAAAAAATTGAAAAAAAAATAAAAGAAACACTAATTTTCTTATAATACAATTCAATTTATTTTATTTGATATATTTTGGTGTGTCGTGTGATATTTATATATTTGTATTTGTTTTATATTCATTTTCAATTAAACTATTGCGGTGTTCGCATAGGTTAAGGTTGATACACACACACACTAAATATATATTTGAATATAAGATATATTCATTCTTAAAAGTATATATAATTTATTTCTTACACTTAATATTTTATCTTAATGTAAATTTATAAAATAAGATATTTATAAAAGTAAGTTATATTAAATCCATATATTACGTAGAGAATTTGATATTACATTATTTATATTTTGGGTTTATATCATTTTGCAACATGTAGTATGCGCGTTTTTTCATTTTCTGTTTTTTTCTAATCACAACCTGATCAACACGTTTTTTTCACTTTTGCTACCTCTGCCAGCAATTTAAATGCGAAAAACAAAAGAATAATAAAAAAATATTTAAATAACATAAAAAAATTTAAAAATCTAAAAAATATTTTTTAAATTCTAAATTGCATCTAAAATATCGGAAAATTAACTTAACCATATTGAAAATATATTAAAAATTTGAGTTTTTAATAAAAAACGTTAAAATCAAATCATTTTCAGCAAGAAAAATAAAAGGTTATTAATATTTTCAAAAAATCATAAAGCTATTATAAATTTCTCAAAATTATCTTTTAAGCTCTAAAAACTTATTTAAACTATTTGAAAATTATTTTAAAATCTCTAACATTTCGTTAAAGATATGTGGAGGTATCTAGGAAAAGTAATTTTATGACATAAGTATTTTTTTAATTTATTTTTTTTAACAACAGAACCTTTTAAAAATTTTAAAATTATTTAAAATAATATCAACATTATTCGATCTTTTTTATGAAAACTGATTTTTTATTAAAATATTTTCTACATTTTTTTAGTTAAGTTTATGATATTTTAAATAATTGTTTAGAATTTAAAAATAAATATTATATTTTCTAAACATTTTAATTATTTTTAAATAATTTTTTTTCTCTCCAAAAATTGCTAGCAAAGGTTGCAAAGGTAGGAAACTACAAAGTTTAGGTTGTGATTGTAAAATAAGAAAAAATAATTGTTTAAATATTCATTTAGTTAAAATATAATAATTCAAGTTTTTTTTATATTAGAGTATATAATATTTAATTGAATCAAATAATTACTTTTTTAAATAATTTTCCGTGCATCGCACGGGAGCAATACTAGTTCTTGTGTAAAAGCAACAAATATATATAACTAGGACGGAGGGGGTAAGAACCTAGTCAATGAAAACAGATTATCAGCCTCAAATTCACTGATTCATGTAACTACGTCTAAATCTGCCATTAACGAGCCCTAAACATGAGATGTGTTGATGCATTTGCGGGCTTGAAGTCTTGAATCCGTTACATTATCATCCCTATTTTCAATAAATTTGTTATTCATATATTGAAAATAATCTCTTTATATATTGTTTCTTCAACAATAATCTGTTTATATATTATTTCTTCTATAAAGATAAAGAAACACAAGATTTGGACCCTTCACCAGAGTCCAATTGGATGATTCTTATTTTCTGATCTTCAGACACTGACCCTCCAACTTATCCAACCACCCACATGTCATGCATCATATCTTTTTCCATTTTATGGACTTAATTTAATTTTATTAGCACCAATACAAAATGTAGTGGTATATTCAGGGCCGGAACTTTCGTTAATCGACCCGGGCTAAAAAAATTATAATTTTTTAGGAGTCTGAAATGTTTTTTTATATATATACACATTATATATAGATTAATTGTCGTATATAATATACAATTATTAAGTGTCTTAGCGATTGGGTATTGTTTGTGATCCCGCTTTTGTTTTTTATAGTGTAAATTTGTAATCTGTTATGAACCTGAGGTGTCTATTGCTAGGCTTGTTGGGCCTCAATTTTTTGTAAGAATTCAATCCACAATGAATTTGTTTGCTAAGTGTTGACCGTCAATGAATTTAATTAATATAAATACATGATTTTTATTGTTTTTCTTTTATATTTGAACATTGAAGAAAAAAAGAATTTACAGGCCCAACGACCCAGGTCCAAACATGGCTACGTACGGCCTTGGGTATATTTAGGGATGAGATTACCTATTTCAGATGTTTCATCTTCTATTCTAGCATTCTCCACATGCTAAATGTGTACATATATTGATAATGATAGAATATATGAACACAATTTAAAATAGGTGAATCCTGAACTCATAAACATTAATTTTTCTAAACCTGTGAAACACTAACCATGAAACATGAAACATGAAACATGAATTCATGAATCCATAAACCATGAAATAAAATATATTCAATTATAAACACTAAACCTTATATTCTAAATTTAGACATGAATCATGACCTCATAAACCTGTAAATCAATAATTAAATACGATCCTGCAAAACTAAACTATGAATTCTAAATCTAATTCTTTTCGAGAAATACAAAATGAAACATCAAAATGGATGATTTGATCCCGAAACTAGAAAAAGATGATGAGGGAGAGAGAGAGAGATCGGTGAAGTGAATGGGCTATCTATCCCAACTACTTGAGTGGATTGAGCAGATTTAACATGCTTTTACTCAGAGCTGCCAATCCTCTTTGTTTGATGGCATGTGAAATGCATTATATATCATGTCCATAGGCATGTGCACTCTTCGTTATAGCTAATACATAGATTATAAATTCATAATCATGACACTTTAATGATTTTCATGTTAGCTACTGCCTTAATATTTTCTTACTTACCAACATATAAATTTATATTATATTTCTTATTCTAATACTAGGTACAAATACGTATTAGACGCACAGAATGACTAATATGTCATTGTTATTGAAATAGAATATAATCAATTTTTAAGGGGGAAAATAATATAATCATTGTTTATAATAAAAAAGGATTGGGAATGAAATCAATTTTAATCTTGTACGTCAGGACTTGTCTAGCAAAAATTTATATATCACGTAATTTCAATTTTAGTTTCGCATCTTAAAATAAATGTTCAATTTAAGGACAAAGGTGACTGGCGGTCACTAAGCAATTGACACTTGACTTCCACGTGATCAGTTAATCTGGGAATTTATAGTGACACAACAGACTTGGTAATTGATTGTCCAGCTAAGCGCGGTCCACGTATCAATAAATATTTTGGGGCAATTAAAAACAAAAAATAAAAATAAAAAATAAAAGAATTTACACATTAGCTAGACTTATGGGTATTAAAACGCGCAAATGTGAGTCAAATAACAGACTTTCTCCCCCAATTTAGATCCTAAAAAGCGCAAGAAGAACCCGAGAAAACTTTCTTCAAACTCTGCAAATGTCAGAGAGATTAATTGGTTTTGAGATGTTGTATGGGTTGGCATGCTACTGTGCACGATGCACATTGTACCATTATGGTTTACACATTTGTTGCTCAAAATGCTACAATGTAAGTTTAGCTACAATGCTAAAAACCCTTGTGTTATATTTAATTTGTTGCTCAAAATACTGAAAATGAAAGGAATTTTGTGTGCAAAGGGGAGGGTGCAACTCATTATTGGGTTGATGAGGTTGTAAATGGTGTGAATGGGTGCACGATTGAGACATTGAAGTAAGGGAACAACACCTTGAAGTTGGAAATAGAAGATTTGAAGGGCTTTATTATAGACCTGAGAAAGGAGATGAAATCAAAACTAATGTATAATAACTTCAATTAAGGATTCTATACAATTGAGGTGGCGTCTAAACGTATACGATTTACATAGTGCTTATGTTAGACCAAATATGAGAAAGAACACATAAAAATGATAAATTAAAATCGACAGCAATTTACGTGGTTCACTAACAATGTATTAGCTACGTCCACGGGCAGAAGAGAGGAAATCGTTTATTCAGATGTTACAAATGATTAGAGATAATAAAAAACTGATCCAGATTAGCCCTAATACTAATTGGAGCTATTAGATATATTCTCTAATTAGTTGGGCCTCAAAAGAGCCGAAAACTTAACTAGCATGCTATTGTCGCGACCGCGAAGAGCATCGTCGCAATCGCGTTCCGTCTAACTAGTTTACGGCTCACAAATCTATCTCAAATTGATGCGACTGCGTTACCCATCGTGGCGCCCGCGTCCAGCTTCTTGACGCGACCGTGACAAGTTCGTCGCCGCTGCGTTCACTTCACTTCACAGATCTCGTTTCTAGCCACAATTTGTGGTGGCCGTGTCACATCCTGTTCGCAGCCGCGACTCTTCAGCACGCCCAAACTTCAATAGAAACTCAGATTCAAGACATAGATCAATAAATCTCCACCTTTTGACTTGAATCCTCTGACAGATCAAAACAGATGTAACTTCAGACATATTCCAAAAAATGCACAGATGTACAAGCAACCGCTCATACCCAGATTCATCCCCAACCATGGGACAACTTAACAGCTTGTCATATTTAACAAGTCCAAAGAATGTTAGAACTTGTTACGTGGAACAAACATCGTGAACATATCGGAGGGATTATCAGTCATCCCAACCTCTTCACTTTGATTCTTCTCTCACTTCGTAGGAAATGATACCTGATGTTAATATGTTTTGTCCTCTCATGGTGCACTTGATACTTGGCCAAACATATTACACTAAGAATATCGCAAAATACAGAAGCATAGTCATGATGCAGACCGAGATCGCTAACCA
The DNA here is from genome assembly GCA_958295605.1 of Ajuga chamaepitys. Taxonomy (NCBI): domain Eukaryota; kingdom Viridiplantae; phylum Streptophyta; class Magnoliopsida; order Lamiales; family Lamiaceae; genus Ajuga; species Ajuga chamaepitys. The sequence goes on along the minus strand of OY282500.1, from coordinate 7,043,576 downwards.
ATCCTCTCAACCAAATTTCCTCCTTAGCAGCTTCCGCCAATGCCATATACTCTGCTTCAGTCGTAGATAGAGTAACCGTAGGCTACAAAATAGCCTTCCAACTCACCACGGATCCACCAAGCGTGAACACATAACCAGTCTTCGACCTCCTACTATTCACATCTCCAGCATAGTTAGAGTCATAATACCCTGATATCAAAGAACTCGTATCGTTCCCATAAATGAGACCAACATCCGATGTACCCCTAAGGTGCCGGGAAATGCTCTTCACTGCCTGCCAATGCTCCTTCCTAGGTTTGAGCCATAAACCTGCTAACCACACTGACAGAATGTACAAGATCAGGTCTAGTGCAGAGCATCGCATACATTAAACTCCATATTGCACTAGTATATGGACATGTAATCCATCTCCTCAGTCGACTTAGGTACAAATGCAATGGACAAATGAACATTAGCAGCATTAGGAGTGTCAATAGGTTTAGCATAGACACCAAGCCTTGACAATATCTTCTGAATGTATTCCTTTTGAGAAAGGAAAAGCATCTTCCGACTTCTATCTCTATAAATCTCCATGCCCAATATCTTCTGCGCAGCACCCAAATCCTTCATCTCAAACTCACCGCTGAGAAGTAATCTGCAACCCCTTTCACCCATGTGACCAAGCCTCATATACCAAAACTTGGTCAAATCATCTTTGTGAACTTTAGATGATGCAACAACAGCAGAAACAGATACAGTGGACCCCTGCAAGAAATACAGGGTCCCCCGCTTCACACCTTTCAAGACCACGTCTGAGCCCTTGCAAACATAAAAAACTCCACCTTCACCTCGGAAACTGAAACCCTTTGTGTCCAGCGGACTCAATGATATCAAATTCTTCATCATCGGTGGAACATGCCTAACATCGTTCAGAGTGCAAAATTTACCATCATGCTTCCTCAGGTTAATCGAGTCAATCCCAACCACCTTGCAAACTAAACTGTTGGACATGGAAATATTGCCACCATCAATCTGCTTGTACGTCGTGAACCACTCTCTGCGTGGACATATGTGGTAAGATACCCCCGAGTCAAGAACCCACACGTCAGTGTGACGTGCTTGTTCAGCAGTAACTAGGGCAAAATCATCCTCAGAGCTGGTGTTCTCTCCTTTAGCAACAGCAACAGTACCTGCCTTATTCTTCTGTTTTCGCTTCTTCTTTGGACAATCATTCTTCCAAAGACTTGTCTCCTTGCAGTAATTACAAGTATCAGTCGGCTTTGGACCTTTTGATCCAGAATTCTTCTTAAATTCTTCTTACCAGAATTTCCGAACCCCTTATTCCCACTCCCACTAGCTGCTAGCCCAGCAGTCTGACTATCTGAACTTGTACCAACCGCCTTGTGGCGCAACTCCCTTAAATGCAAGGCTGATCTCACTTCCTCCAGCGACAGAGTGTCTTTCCCAGTGATGAAAGACTGTACGAATTTCTCATACGATAGGGGTATAAAAACTAATAAAATCAAAGCAACATCCTCATCTCCTACTTTGACCTTAATATTATGCAATTCTAATAAGAGTATGTTCAACATCCAGATGTTCACGAAGTGACTGACCTTCGTGCATACGCAGAATAAACAGTTATTTCTTCAACAACAACTTGTTGGCGAGCGACTTCAACATATATAAGCTCTCCAGTTTTGACCACAACCCTGCCGCAGTTTCTTCCTCTGTAACTTCAGTAATGATGTCATTTGCGAGACACAGCATGAGCGCTGAGTGCACTTTCTCCTCCAGACTGGCCATCTCAGCATCAGACAGGGACACCGCCTTGCCCTTCTTATCCTTCGCCATCAAAGGTGCCCACAACCCTTGTTGTTTCAACAAGGTTCGCATCTTGATCAGTCACAGACTAAAGAAATTTCTCCCCATGAATTTATCGACTTTCAAGTTTATTCAAAACATCTTTCTCAAACAAAATTGTGGAACCCCTTCGACAAGGCTCTGGTACCAATTGGTTAGCCCAAATATGAGAAAGAACACATAAACAATAAAGTAAAATCGGCACAATAATTTACGTGGTTCACTAACAATGTGTTAGCTACGTCAACGGGCAGAAGAGAGGAAATCATTTATTTAGATGTTTCTTCAGATATTATAGATGACCTGAGATAATAAAAAATTGATCCATCCCTAACACTAATTAGAGCTATTAGATATATTCTCTAATGAGTTGGGCCTCAAAAGGGTCGAAAACTTAACTAGCACGCTGCTTGTCGCGACTGCGAAGAGCATCGTCACGGTCGTGTTTCATCTAACTAGTTGTACGACTCACAAATCTAGCTCAAATTGACACGACCGCATCACCCAACATCACGCCCACATCCAGCTTCTTGAGCGATCTCGACAAGTTCGTCGCGGCCCCGTTCACTTCACAGATAAGATCTCGTTTCTAGCCACAATTTGTCGCGGCCATGTCACCTCTTGTCGCGGTCGCGACTCTTCAGCACGTCCCAACTTCAGCAGAAACTCAGATTCAAGGCATAGATCAACAGCTTATGCAAATATGTATAGTTAATTTGATAAAAAAAATATTACTATTTACTATTTATATTGAAATTTAGTATTATTTTTTTGATGAGATGTACTCCCTCCATTTCATTTTAATTGCCATTTTCGTTTGTTAATGTTTTTAATAATTAATTGTCGTTTTAGATAGTTTTCACAATTTCTTCCTATTTTGTCTCTATCTCAATTCTAAAATATCTTTTAATTTTCCACTACTGTACCAAAGGGAGACATGGTGGATAATTACTGGGAACATGCTTTTAGGGATTAATGAGAGAGAAAATAGACCATCGAGAGATATAGTTATCAACTTCAGTCTAAGATGCTACAAAAAAACAGAGGTGTATCATTTATGCTAAAAATACTACTAGTTTTATGTTGAAATATATTATTTTTTTAATGAAATATACTCCATCCGTTCCAAGGGAGTTTGCACATATGAGGTTGCACAAATATTAAGAAAAAATATTTTTTTCCTTTTCAGTTGACTTTTCAAAGGTGGAGATTGTGAGAGAATTTTTTTTTTTTTAAGGGTGTACAAATTGGTGTGGGATGTACCAATAAGGAAAATGTGCAAACTCAGGTGGGACAAAGGTAGTATTATTTATGTTAAAAATATTAAAACCTTTCTTCAGAACAAACAATTAAGTTCCAGTATAAATATTAATACATTTTATGAAATACTACCCATAATCTAGGGATCTGCATAAGTCCATGCAACTGCTGTACAAGCGATCTACTCTTATAATATATATATATATATATATATATATATATATATATATATATATGTATGTATGTATGTATGTGTGTGTGTGTGTATTTGTCTAATTTGTGGTGCCCCATATTATATTCTCCTAATGGTCCACAAGCCCATCACTGAACTCTAGCCCTACCCCTATATATATGAATATTGTTTGTTTGTCTTTAGTAAGATAATAAGGTGAGACAACAAGACAATAGATGCAGAATATAGCTTTGTGCTAAAATAACTTTGTGCTAGAAAATCTTTGTGCTCTATTTCTCCTTCTTCTTTCTTGAGGTTTTGTGCCAATAGTATGAGGGGCTTGTGGTTTGGTGTACCTTTGTGGTCTTAGTGGTGCTAAGAATAGGAATGGGTGTTCCCCCTCGAGGTGTCCTGCGCTCTGTTGTAAAAATCCCCGACTAGCTCCGATTACTCCCTGTCTAGACTCTAAGCTTCCATTGACCACCTACGTTTATTTCCACATTCCTCCCCGCCGAACCCCTACTATGCCCCGATTAGTCCTGTCCAGGTCCCGACTAGTCGCTAGGCCCTAGTCCACCGCCTAACTAGCGCCTAGCAACTTTTACAACCTTGGTCCTGGGCCGACGTCGACGGCAAGTCCAACCAACAGTGGTATCAGAGTCGGTTGCATCGTCGCGACTTATAATCTGATCCTTGTTGGAAGGCCCCTACCCGCTGTCCGTAGTTGCTGCCTCCCGCCGTCTCCACTATTCGTTGCCCTTCGGTAAGTAGAAATTTTGTCCGAGGAATTTTGCTCAGGTAAAGAGGTTTAAATCCCTTTTTTATTGCTTTTATAGCACCGCCTGTAGCGGACTTAGGTTGGGATTTACGTGCTGCTAGAACCCTAGGTTTATTTGCTTATTTGATTTCTACATGATTCCTTGTGCTCTGTTAAAATTTCTACTATTTGTGTTTTGTAGTGATTATTTGTGACTCCAGTAATTTGCATTTATCGTTTTTTTAGTTCCCCATTTGATTCCATTTTATGTGAATTATATCGTCTTCTGAGAATTAGATTGATATGCTTTTGTATAACAAAAAATCTGATTTTAGTATTTGGAAATAAAAAAAATGAAATTTGTTAGTTTTAGAGCAGTTACTGGATCTTATTTGAAAAATGATGACGATGATAAGTAAATTGAATTGAATGAATATTGCATGTTCCACCATTTATTTGAACTTGACTGACTATGTGCTTAGGAAAGTTGATATTTTGCAATCTACGAAAATGCTTTGGGATAAACTTGATGAACTTTATAGTGATACTTCCTCGCCCGGAAAACTTTTCCTACTTGAGAAGTTTTTTCGATTCAATTTGGATTTGAGTAAAGATATTGATGAGAATCTTGATGTTTTCACTAAGATGGTTCAAGATATCAAACAAACCAGCAATAAGCATATTGATGATTATACTCATATTGTGTTGTTAAATGCTATTCTCGACTCTTAGAGTGATGTAAAATCTGCTAATATGCTAGAGATGAGATAAGTCTTGGCATTGTTGTGAATGGTATAAAGAGTAAGGAACTTGATTTGAAACATCCTGGGAGTGGCAATAAAAATTCCAGTGAGGTTATGTATATGATGGGAGATCTCGGGCTATATCTCAAAACCAAAAGCCTGATAATAACAGTGAATCTAGTGGGAAAAAGAATTATCGGGGTAAGAAGTGATCTAAGTCTAGGTCTAGATTGTGTTATCATTGTAAAGAAAGTGGTCGTTTTATCAAAAATTGTCCTAAGAAGAATAATCAAAATAATGATCAAGAAGTGAATGACGGTATTTGCAATATGGGTGTCGTATTTATGATGTCTGGTTTGTGTGATTATGCATACACGAATACTATATATGATTCTTTGTCTGAGTATGAGTGGTTAGTTGACTCTAGTTAAACCTTCCATATTTATCCTATTAGAATTTGTTTTCTAATTATTAAGAGCTTGAATCTGGCTATGTGTTACTTGCAATTGAGAAGAAATGCAATGTGTTAGGAACTGGTGATATAAGTCTTAAAATTTTCTTCTAGCTTTGTGCTTACTTGGAAGAATGTGAGATATTTTTCTGACTTATCTCATAATTTGCTTTGTTGTGCTACTCTTGAGGATGGCGGTTTGGAGGGAAAATGGGGGAATGCAGTCATGAAAATTTTAAAAAATTCCCTCGTTGTTTTCAGACGTTGAAAAGAAAAATAACTTGTATGTTTGTCGTGCTAAACTTATTCTTGACTATGTGAACTCTATGAAAGATGATAAGTTTGTCTTATGGCATAACAGATTGAGTCATATGAGTAACAAAGGACTTGACATTTTGCATAAAGGTGGTCTTTTTAGTAATGACAAATTGTCTTATATGCTTTTTTTGTAAATCATGTGTGTTAAGTAAAAAATACAAGGTTACATTCCCCTTACTCTAATAAGTCTAAGGGTACTGGAGTGCTTGAATATATTCATGCTGATGTGTGGGGTCCTTCTATAGTTTCTACCGATGGTAGTAAGAAGTATTTTCTTTCCTTGATTGATGATTTTTCTAGAAAAGTTTGGGTTTGTTTGTTGGAACACAAATCTGATGTTTTTTATAAGTTTGAAAACTAGAAAATTTCGGTTGAAAATTAAATGGGAAATAAAATAAGAACCATTAGAATTGATAATGGACTGTGTGCTTCTTTTAGTATTAAGCATCATAAAATTGTGCCTTATACACCTCAACAAAACGGACTTGCTAAAAGCATGAACATAACTCTCCTAGAGAAGGTGAGATATTTGTTATCCTCATCTGGGCTTCTAATTGTTGGGGTGAATGACCGCACTGTCGGATGCAGTCAAATTAGTTTATTTATTACCTAACTTTCCTTCCTAATGGCAGATAGAGTAAGTCAGGGTCGATCCCACAGAGAACAGGAAAACTAATCGTATTTATCGTATTAAACCAATTTTAGTAAATAATATAAATATAATATAAAGTGGGGGGAATTGTTTTAAGCAAATTAACTAAAACAATTATCAATTAAACTAACAAACTAGACAAATTAAATTATGAATAAAAAGGTATTCCCGCCTTTAACCCAGTATCCCCCTAATTCGAAGGATTCTTATAAATAATGCAATTGTTTGACCAACTAGTTCTGAAACTCCTACCCCAAGAATCAACAAGTACGCTTAGCTAATTCTTGTTACCCCTTAAGTGTAATTAATCACATGTTCCCTTAACAATTAATCCTATTCAATAAAGCAGACCTAGGATACGATCACTAGAACACCATTAATCAATGCATAGAGAAGTAAGGCAACGGAGTAGATACGGTGTTGTACTCGCAAGCTCGGTACAAGTGACCGGGATTTATGTTATCCTAGTGAATAAATTCACTACTAACTACTTCTAGACATAAATACATAACAATTACAAATTATGAATTTATGACCTAGCAACAGTTATATGCCTAATACCCGGATGATCAATCCTAATAACAAACATATAAAAGATATAAAAGAAATTGAATTACATTAATAATTTCAGAACATAGTTAAATTAAACAACTACCGGATTATTTACAAAAACATCAATCTAGGGTTCAACTTAGTCAAAGATGGAAAACAAAAGCTTAGCCGATATAATGATGCCTAAAAACAAACTAATAATAAAAGACATAAAAAAACTAGAAACCCCGAGATGCAAAATCTTGATTCTTCGTGTTCTTCGAAATTCCCAAGTTCGTGCTCCAAAATCAAGGTAAAAGTTCTATTTTCTAACTTGGAGTCTTCTTTATATAGATGGAGATGAATTAGGCCTAATTTGGGCTGGAATAGGATAATCTTCGAGCAAATCTTCTCTTGATCCGTGTTGAGTGTCTGCCGAGAATAACTATCTCAGCCGAGCCCGATGTACTAAATTCTCGGTCGAGAATTAGCGTCTCAGTCATGCCTCTTCTCCAGCCAGAATACCTATTTTCACTGATTAGCTGTCTCGGCCGAGCCTGATTGTCTCGGCCGAGCTCAGCTTCCTGGGACTTGGCTTGATTTTTCTTCATTTTTTGACTTGTGAGACTTGTTTTCTACGTCCATCCTTATTCGAGTTCGACTTCCTGGTCTAGATTCACCCAAATAGCTTCAAAACAAGTCACATATCATCAAATTATCCAATAATGAAAATATGGACAATACACGGTCAATTACGTATTATACATGCATAAACACGTGTAGCTGTGTATTTGATAAATCGGTCCCCATCTATTCCCTTAGGAGGGAAATTACCTGAATCTGTGTTTTATGGAAAACCGCTTGATTTGTTTAATTTAAGAGAATTTGGTTATGCAACTTATGTGCATAAAAAAAAAGTGATAAACTTGATCCTAGATCTAAGACATGTGTTTTCTTGGATATCCTGGAGGGATTAAGGGTTATACATTGTGGATCAAAAGTGAAGCGGGTTTAAGGTTGTGATAAGTAAAGATGTTATTTTCAGTGAAAATGAATCTCCATATTTGCATGCTCCTTTACCTGATTATGTTCCTGATTCTGATACCGCTCCTTTTGAGGAGGGGCAATTCTCTGTTGTTAACCAATCTGAAAATACTCTTGAATTGCATGAGAATTTGGATAATTCACATGTTGAAAATCAAGATGAGAATGCTTCTAATAAGGTGGAGCATGATACGCATGAGTTTCATGATACACATGATTTTCATGATGCGAATGAATTACATGACTATCAACTTGCTAGAAATAGAGTTAGAAGAACCATTAGGAAACCCGGGAGACATGATGTTTGCAATATGTCTATGTGCAATAAGCCTATGTGGGATATCTCTGATTTTTCGTTTAATGCGTTTGAGTCCCTTGAATGCAATGACGCAAAGACGTATCATGAAGCGTTAGAATCTAATCTTCTAAACAAATGGTTTGATGCTATGAAAAGTGAGATTAATTCCTTGCGTGTAAATCAAACATGAATTTTCGTTCCTAAACCTGCAAATTGTTCTGTTGTAGACTGTAAATGGTTGTTTAAGGTTAAGGAAGAATCTGAAAATGTTAGAGTTAAAGCTAGACTTGTTGCTAAGGAATTTACTCAAAACGAGGGAATCGATTATGCTGAAATATTTGATCACGTTGTTAAATTCACCAATGTTTGTATTATGCGTGCATTAATTGTGCATTTTGATTGAGAATTGAAATAAATGGATGTGACTACTGTCTTCTTGCATGGTGATCTTGATAAAGAAAAGATTTATATGAAACAACCTGAGGGATTTGTTTATCCTCAGAAACGTGACTGTGTTTGTTTGTTGAAAACTGCTTTGTATGGTCTTAAACAGTCACCTGGGCACTAGAATATTAGATTTGATAAGTGCATGCAATCTTTGAACTTTGTGAAAAGTGTCGTTGATCATTGCTTATGTTTCATGAATACTGCTTATGTTCTTGTATCTCTGGGGATGAGATGTTGATTATTAGTCTATTTCTTAAGTCTATTATGCATGTGTGAAAGTGCCTGTGAAAATTTTGACATGAAAAACTTAGGTGATGCAAAAGGATTTTGAACTTGTCTAAAAAACTCCATCAAAACGATTAAATTAAGAAAGAGGTTTTCCTATCCCGCAAGCGAACGGGAGAAGACAGTAGTGAATCGATCCACAGGGAGGATTTCTGTGTGAATTGTCCGAGTCATGGTTCTATAAGTTTAGCTAATTGGAAGTTAAAAATTGATTACGACAAAAATCACAATAAAATATAAAGAAGGAAAATGATGGAAAATGTCTCTCAAAACTCGGTACCTAAGTGTTAAGGCTAATGTTTGAATAACGATTGTCAAGAAGTTTAAATGCTACCTAACTAGCGTCCCAATTAGGCAATCCATCTAGAATATAGCTGAGGTGCCGTATTCCCCTAGGATTGGTGAGTAAACGGGGTTCTATATAGACTACCTATACTTAGTTTGGTCTATCTCAACCGACACCCCCTGGACTCTACTCCCTCTTTCAATAAAGCTTCTCTTTCATAGGTCTCCATTCTACCGATTGAGTCTCGATTAATCTAATATCCGGAATTAATTCCCCATCCTATCATTCTAAAGTATCGTAATTGAATTTCTAAACTCAATCAAGATCTAGTCGGTAAACCTTGAAACCGTAGCAATCTTAGGCTAGGGGTCGACTATCATCTCTTAATTGTACAACCAATTGAAATAATTCTAAGCCACCGAAAGTTGAGCGACTATAATGCAAGCCTGTTAACTTAGCCTCGATTGAGATAAAAAAAAATCACTATAAATTAACCAAACCCTAGGTTACCAAACCCAAATCAACTCAACAATCAATAAATCAAACATCGACCCCAAAGCTTGGGCTACTCCCTTGCTTGGGAATAATAAGAACTGCTCACGATCTATCAATAAAATCCATTATCAAGCAATAATCACAAATAAATAAAATGCTTAGTGATGATAATAATCGGGAAATCTTTGATAAACCTTCAAGGTTGTCACTCCCCTTGGAGTATTCTTACAAGCTTCCATCAAAAACCCTAGTTCTTCACTTAAAGGGAAGAAGAACTGTAAAAAAAATTGAAAATGAACTAAGAGAGAGAGATTCTTGAAGTAAATAATGAGCTAAAAGTTGTAAAAATGAGAGAGGGAGAGCGTACTTATAGAGTCCCCAACCCTCCTCAAGCCAAAGACTACAAAATCTGAAAACTAGCTCTTTTAGCAAGGGTGAGATAGTAACATTACATATAAGAGTGCAAGGGGCCTTTAAGTGTTGAGTCGAGCCTCGTAATCAAGCTTGACTCGTTCTTTTGGTCGAATCTAGGAAATACTCGTGTATATTTAGCTCTCGACTCAATCATAAAAGTTATAGATCTTCATCTTACCGTCATGTGGCATCTTGAATTATTAAAATCAGACTTTGGATGAGAAAGTTATGACTGAAATACGGAAAGACTGCAAGATCCGGACTGAAAGTGCTAGATCCGAATGGGCCGATACTGGTCCAACTAAAACATTCTGCCTCGATTTTTTGTTACAGTGCCTAGCCAGTACCAGTCCGGCTGCTACTTCCTTGTTCGATTTTTCGTGCGCCGAGCACACCGTGTTCCCCTTTCGCGCATCGTTTTCTTCCGTCGTTGTTTTGGTCATTTTTCTCTCACTTTCTCAACTCGACTTCTTCATGGTATTTTCGCGACTCGATGATTTTTTAGTTGAGATTTTTTTTTTTGTCCTAATTTGTGCCCTTTTGGGCCTCGTTTTGCAGGCCAGAATTGGGAAGTGCGTGCATTTAGTTTTTTTTTTTCTCAAGATTTCCTAACCTTCAAAATACAATTAAAAAAACCCCTCGAAAGTGAATGAAATCATATCAAAAAGGAAAATTAATCCGAGAATGCACTAAATCACGAAGTTGCACGTAAACATAACAAACATTCACAAATCAAATAAGAATATGAACATTAAACAAATGAGAAAAGTGAATATTTTCATGTTCATCAGATTCTTTGCATAAATATTGTTGGGGTGGAAAGAAGTCTACTCTTGTTTTATGTCAGATTTCATATGTTAAAAAGTTTTTTAGTACATGTCACATGTCGAACGCTAAACCTGGGAATGTACCTCTTGCTTCTCATTTTGCACTAAGTAAGGATCAGTCTCCTAAGACTGAAACTGAAATAAGTGATATGAAGAAGGTGCCATATTCTAGTGCTATAGGTTCGATCATGTATCTTTTGGTTAGTTCTAGACCTGACATTGCATACTCTGTAAGTTGCTTGAGTAGATATCTGACTAATCCCAGTTTGCCCCATTGAAATGCTCTAAGTTAGCTTCTTAGATATTTGAAATCCTCTATGAAGGTTGGTTTAACTTTCTCTAAGTGTTCTGTAGGTGTTAAACTTGTCGACTATATGGATTCTAATTATGCTAATAATAGAGATAATAGAAAGTCTACCACTTCTTATGTGTTCACCGTGTGTTTTTCTTTCATAAGTTGGACGTTTTACTACAACCCATTGTTGCATCGTTACTACAAAGTCTGAATAAGTGGCTGCAACTGAGGCTTTTAAAGAAGTTATTTGGTTAAGAGGTCTTTCGTCTGAAATTAATTTTCTAACTAAAGACGTTGTATTTTCGGATAGTCAATCTGCCATTCAACTTTTTAAGAACCCCATGTTTCATAATAGAACTAAATACATTGATGTTTAGGTTTCATTACATATGTGATATAGTTGAAAATGGGATTGTTTAACTGAACAAAATTCCATCTGAATTTAATCTTGCTGATATGGGTACTAAGTGTTTGCCTGCTGAAAAAATTATTTCATGTCAAAGGATTTTGAACTTCGAAGTTGGATGAATTTTGGTTCTATGTCCAGTTACTAGCTTGCTTTGTGCTTGTCATTGGTGATTTTTTTTGGACTTTGTGTCCTCTTCCACTTCGGCAGTTGCTTAGTTCTTTGTGAACTCGGTATACTTTGTGGATATTTTTCCCTTTGACCTTTGTGATCATGAGTTTATTTTTTGTATTCTCTACACTTGTATGGTAACGTACATGTGTATCGGCGATGATAAGTCCTCTGGTTCCCCACATTCCTTAGTGCACCATCTCGGGCAAAAGGTGGAGGTTATTAATAATGTTGGCCCATATCATATTCTCCTAATGCTCACAAGCTCATAACCAATCCCTAGCCCTACACCTATATATATGTATATTGTGAGTATCTTTAGTACGATAACAAGGTGAGACAAAAAGACAAGAGAGGCCGAATATAGCTTTGTACTAAAACTATTTTTTACTAGAAGAGTTTTGTGCTCTATCTCTCCTCCTTCTTCCTTGAGGCTTTGTGCTAATAGTGAGAGGGGTTTATGGTTTGGTGTACCTTGGTGGTCTTAGTGGTGCCAAGAATAGGATTGAGTGTTCTCATTCAAGGTGTCCTCAGCCGACGTCGACGATAAGTCCAACCAACAATATATATATATATATATATATATATATATATAAAATTTTAAGTTCGGCCAATTGGTACACGTGTTTCGTGCACGCACTTTAGGGCATTTTTAGTGTCATTTTAGTGTCAATAATGTGCATAATCACGTGTATTTAGTGTTTTTATACTCTCATGGGCAAAATAATGCGTTTGTGCTATTTTTGTGTTAAGACAGGTGAAAAAAGGGTCGAAATCGAACATTAAACGACCACGGAGTCAAGGGATCGATTGAGGCAACAAAAGGAAGGGACAGAAGATCTCGGCCGAGACAGGATGAGAGTCTCGGCCGAGATGAGTCTCCAAGGCATTTATGAAGAGTTGGACAGAAAGAAGATCTCGGCCGAGACGCACAACAGATCTCGGCCGAGAAATGTTGCCAGAGAATTTCAAGGTTTTTCAAGGCCCAGAATCTCGGCCGAGATGATATTAAATCTCGGCCGAGATCGCCTTTCGACCCACAAACCCTTGAAAACCCCTTTTCACGTCTCGGCCGAGACACACTCCCGTCTCGGCCGAGATTCAGTACCCTGTTTTAAAATCCTGAATGTGATTTTGCCTATTTTTTACTAGCACTTTCTCTCCTTATATATATATCATCCCATTCGAATTTAACCACAACCCTAACAACCTAGAACCCATCCCCCTCACATAATCAGCCACTTTTCTCCATTGGAAGCAAGGAAATGGAAGGGGGTTGAAGATCTTGATCTTCAACCCCTAACATTTGGTTCTTTCTATCCTATTTTCATGTTTTCTTTAATTTTCTGTTATTTTATCTTTGTATTAGGTAAAATGGGTGGCTAGCACCCTTAGTTCACTCTTGATTATTGTGGAACCTTGAGTCCAAGACATTTATGTGATTATTACGGTTAATGTTACCGAAAATATTGTGTATTCAAGTGTTTTGTGTTATTTGTTGTTATTAACTCACATTTATGAATTTATTATTGGATTGATCACCCTTTAAGGGATTTGTGAATGTGTTGCTAGAATAGGAGATTACTATCCGTAATTGTAGGATTTCTGATTCCCGAGTAGCAAACAATAATTATTTATTGGTGATAACACAAAGTTCAACCTCTAAAACCGAGCTTGCGAGTTTTATGTTGAATTTATCTCGTTGTCCTAGTGTTTAATGCATTTGGTGATTGAATCTAAGAGAGCTTGTTCGAGGATTCGATTAAACTGAATAGGGTTAGTCGAAGAGCTTGTTTTGATTAACTAAGATTAAGGGATAACAAGGTTATTAGAGCTTGTTAATAGCCTTGAGATAAGGGCTAGAATCACAATTGAATAGGGCATTAACAATAGTTGCATAAATCGTCCAAGACCTCGGTGAAACATGATCAAGGGTGAATCATTTTGTTATTTAAAAACCAAAAACCAAAACAAATCTCTTTATTTGTCTTTGTTTATTTAGGTGTTAGTTGTTATTTCATTAACCCCCCACTTCTTTATTGTTTTCTAGCTTATTTACTTTATGTTTCTCGATAATAATAGCTTAATACATAAAAGTAAAAGTTGTTCGACCGTTCCTCGTGGGATCGACCCTTACTTGCCACTCTACTAGTTAGAGTAGTAGGATAAGGTAAAGTGTATTCTCATACACAATTTAATTTGGTAGTGGGAAACGACGCTACCACCAATCATATAAAAATTAAGTTTTTACAGAAGGTCATTGTGGCATTGAGGAAAGATGATTTATGTGTGACTTGTTGCCCAACACCCTTTTAGATAACTCCATAACTCATAACTTAGTTATAGGTAAACAGGTAATTGGTGGTGTTTGTGATCTTCATTATCACTTTGGTCCAATTACGTGTCGTTTTGAACATTTTATTCATGCTAAAATGAGACATAATAGACGTTTCTTTGTCAATTGCTCCGTTTGGACGGACGACAGATCGAATAAATCGATCCAATTTCATTAATTATATTCGTTAATACCTATTTTTTTTTAATATAGTTTGATCCCTTTTTGAACATAATTTAGTAATATTTTATCAATTTTATTAGACACTAGGTTTAGTTAAGAAATTCTATGTTACCTAGTCGGCTAGTGCTTAATTGGGTGATCCATCCATCAATTCAGAAAGTGAATGAGGACTACATCATCATTTTACTGGTTGATTTATTTATTATAATCGGTCGTTGGACATTGTTACTAATTTTTTGCAACACAAGACATTTTCATAAAGTTAAAAAATTAAAAGGTATTTTCATAAATAATGATAATATGGAGGACATCTTTATGAATATTTGGAAAGAAAAATTGCAGTAAGATAGCTTAAACGTGTGATACGGAGCTCTAAGTTGAAGAGTCTTTTTCAACTATATATTTTGGTCGCGCGTTGTCGCATTTACTTGTCAGTCATTGATCTCAATTCACTTTTAAGTGGAAGGTTGGATCACCCAATCGGCCACTACCCGACCGGGTAGGTAGAATTTGCTAGGTTTAGGGGTACATCACATTGTATCCACCTAATATTAGCAAACTCTTTTGATCCATAGTTATAAAATAACCATTTTGTATCCATTTTACAGAGAATACCCTAAATGAAGTAGGTCCACATCTCTAACATATTACTTTCACGATTGGATTCACGACTATGTAGTTTCACGACCCTCGATTGAAATCACAATCCACATTTTAGTTCACAATTGAATTCATGATTATGTAGTTCCACGATTCACAATATTGGTTCACAATTGAATTCACGATTCATATTTTTTTGCTTACAAATGGATTCACGATTAACCATTTTTGTTCAGAATTGGATTCAGGATTCACGATGAAATTTAGATTTGGTTCATGATTGAATTCCCGATTTCTATTAAGTTTTGAGTATGCATATACAAGAGCAAAATAGACCGTGCATACACAAAGTAGGTAAAAAATAAGCATTTACAAAGAATATTGTTATACCTGCATGGTAACATAACAATGTTTCCATCTAAATTTTAAAATTCATGCAATCAAAACATTTACGAACAAATCCATCCCTAGACAAACTTATATATGAAATGAATATAGATGATGGCATGTAAGATGGAATCATGAATAGGCAAATAATTAATAAGGAAGAAAAATAAATAAGCATTAAACTATATTAATTTGTGCCCACCCTCCGTACTCGGTTAATGGCTTTAGCTGTGCCATCTAATTACCATATGCTTCTATCTTGATATTTAATTCTTGCGCCACTTTTATTTCTTTTCTTTTTCCTTTTTTTAATAAGTTTCTTTTGGACCACTTTTTTATTTCTACAAAGTAATCCTGCAACACAAAGGAAACCTGCCATGTGAACAAAACCACATGACTTAGTTTGGGTTGGGAGGAAACTCGTTACAGTTTTCCTCTAGTTTGGGAGTTTGGGCAATTTAGGCCTAACTCCTCCGTGATTTGGGATTCTAGACACTTTTGGTGTAAATCCTTGTATGTTCATTTGGATTTCATTCCTATTATTTTGTATACATAGGTTGGGGACCGAGCCTTAATCCTCCACCCTATACGGATGTTTCTCCTGGAAAAAAAAAAAAAACCCACATGACCTAGTAACAATTTAATAATGGCAATAAAGGTTTTTTTTCCTTGCAGTTTTAATTTTGAGTGAGATAAGGTTAAATTAATAAATATTTCCCACCTTCGTTTGTAACATTAATTAATAAAATAAGACATTCAATTTTAAATTAAAACTTAAAAAAAAAATCGAGATATGGATAACATTATTCTTTTTTTACCAAGAAATACTTAGGATATATGAACTTCTTTGAGATAGAGGTAAGTACCAAATTATTTGAGCTTTCGATGAAATAATTTGATTTGAGTAGGTGTTACGTTTGGAGAAATTTTCAATAACTTGGCCATATTATATGAATCTCAAGACATCAAAATCATTCAAACATCAATAACATGGTTATATTATATGCATAGTTAAGGCTTTATAAACACATTCAAACGCAATAGATTTATTTCATAATAAAATAAACTTCAAACTTTTTTCTTTGAATGATAGTTTATAAATAAATCAAACTTTGAAAACAAAATATGAATTGTTAGTCAGCTGATTAAGGATTTTTCCAGATGAGAAAAATTCGAAGCACCATATCATCATGTATGGGGCTCACGATTGGCTGAAACAGTCGCCGAAAAAGACAAAACAACTTCTCCAGGGAAGATTAGGCACTTCCGAAAAGGAAGGTTGACCACCACAAAAGAAATATAAATAATAATAATAAAATCAGATATAAAATGCATCGATGCAAAGCACCCTACATTTAAAACGATTTATCAAATGAACAACAAAACCAATAAAGGACAGGGAAAGCGAAAATAAATTGGTGAATTTCATAATACTTAGTCGATTCATATGTAAATTAGTCAAAATATCAAATTTACATTCGTTTAATACAAATCTCCGGAGAAAATGGTAGATGAAAATTGATCTCTGATCACTTATTTCAATTACAAGTCTCAATAAGAAGGAGAAAATTTCACTAGAAGATATGAATTTTAGAAATATCTTAATTTGAGGCTTGAATTTGGAGTTTTTCTTAATTAGAGACCTAGATTTTAAATTTTATTCATAATTCATGGGTTACGTCTTGAAAATAAGACACATTACCTAATGTACGTACGTAATGTTTAGAAAGATATCTCCGAAATTTCAATATACTCCTCACTAAAATTTCAATTTACTCCGTACTGAATCTTTCGTATACGGAATAGTGTTTCCTATTTTTCAGGTTGAAAACCTTGAATCGGAAATAAAATTAAAATTTATATCCTATTAAAAAAAATCAAAATTCAAGTTCTAAATTTAGACCTCTAATTAAAATGTTTTCCAGAATTTCAGATTTTCAACCGAAATATTTCGAGAGAAACTTCCAAACAACTCTTTTTATAATGTGTAGAAATTGAAACTTGACGCTACAGAAAAGATTCGGGCCTATTGCAACTTTGGGCAGGAGTAAATACTAGAAAATCACTTTTGTAATAAAGTTACATGTACGTCCAAAAACCTCACATGCTTCTCGCCTAGCATTTACGTTAGGGTTATTGGTTTATTTTCTTTACCTTTTCGTTTTCTGCTTTTTTTCTTTTCCTTTTATTTGAAAGGTTATTGGTTTCAATCCATAAATGCACATGTCCCACTTTATGAAAAAATTGAATTAGAGAAAAGAAAATTCGGCTGATTAAATATACTACCTCCGTTTTTATTTAGTTATTCTCTGGACTTAGGATTATAAAATTAAGGAATAATTAAAATGGACAAATAAATCATCAATTAGTTTTCCTACATTTTCTCAAATTCCTATAATTATACCACTATTACCTTTATATTATATCTCTTTCCAATTATTAAGGGGGTATTATTGGAAGATATATGGAAAAAAGCTAAAAAGACAAGTATTTATAAACATCTAACAAAACCTAAAAGAACAATTGATAAAAAATGGAGGAAGTATATTCTCAACTTAAGAACTGACACATTTGAGACGAATATTGGGTCTTAAAAATACTGGTTGCTAGAATTTAGAGATGGATATTTTTTTTCGTCACCAAATTTAATAACAAAATTTTCATCTCTAATATGATATTAATGATCAAATTATGAATCCAACTTCTACACCTCAATGGTATTGGTATCTATTAAAATAGGAAATTTCCTAATCTTGTGTCATTAATCGAAAAATATCATATTTGGAGTATGTTGTGTTTGGCAGGTTTAAATAACGGGTAAATTGATGTGTTTATGGCAAGATTGACAAGGAGAATCATTGATGAAGATCCTGCAATCATAATCATTCCATGTGGAGAACTAACACATCTCAAAGATCAAGGAAGAGATCAATACTTGCCACTTGAACCATGATCCTCCAAAAGGCAAAATAGAAAGAAGATTGCAATCAAGACTAGTGCAAGAGAAACAGAGTACTATTTAGAGAGATTCAGAAAATGTGCAATGCAACTAGACAATCTCGACTATTGTTATCGTACTTAGTGAACCGAGAGAGCTGTAATCGGTAGGTTGATGTTCTTCCCGTACAAGAACATCATCTAGTTGTTGGGACAATTTTGGGAGAATATTGTTAAACGGGTTGGGGAAATCTCGTAGTGCAGCGGAAGAGATTCCATGTATCAAGTCCGACTGGGGGACCAAGAGGCCAGGCAAGTAGTTAGGAGGGTATAGGGTTGGCTACTTAGGAAGGAATCCTAAAGTTTTGTAAGCCCAAACTGTACTTGTACATAACACTTCGCTAATGAAAGAGGTCTGAGAGGAGATGGTTCTTCCTCGTAATTTTATTCATAATCTTAACTCTAGTGTCCTATATTTGTTCTTACTTTCTAAGAACTTATATTATCTACTAAGCATATTTTGAAGTTGTTCTATTAAGTTATACTACTTAAGAACATTACACACGAGTACAACTTCCAATATGTCAATTGGCATCAGAGTAGGTTCCAGTTTACTTAAACAGGTAAACTAAGGGAGTAGGGATGCCATTTCTTGATCACACCTCGCTGCATCCTCCGTTTCTACACCGAGGCAACTACTCATATAGTAAATCCATGATGATGGTCTATCTTCGTTCAAACAAATGATGATACATCGTTGGAAAAGGATGAGAATAGCCGGAATTAGAAAATGAAGAAAAGAATATGATCCCAAAACTAGCAGAATCGTTCAATGATAAGGACAAGCATGAAGAAGAGGAAAATTACACTGCCTTGTATGTTGTTCTTGCCTCGGTTGATCAAATGCGTCACAAAATGATCGTCAACTGCACCGCTACAAAGGAAGCATGAAAAATATTGCAAAGTTAGTTCGAGGGAAATTCCTCGGTCAAATCCTGAAAACTCCAAAAACTGTCCTTGTAGTTTGACAACATCAACATGAATGAGGATGAAAACATTGATGTTTTATACACTCGTTTTTGTGATATTGTGAATGAGTGCTACATTATTAGCGAAGTAATCTCTAAAGACAGGCAAATCTTAAAAATTATGTGAACATGTTCCAACTCGCTTTCGAAAGAAAATTACAATCTTTGAATCCTTCATGAAAGTCAAAGACATGACGTTAGATGATCTCATGGGAGAGATGGCTATGATTTAATCAAAGCCAAAGTGATTGCTTTGAAAGCAAAAGTATCTCAAAAGTCAGAAGGAGAATCTGAAGATCTAGATGCAGGGGGCTTCGCGGATATAATGGCTTTTCTGGCCAAAATTACGGGAAGATGGTGAAGAAGTTCAACACCTCCAAGGGGCCCGGTAGGAACTCTGCAGGAACTACCAATAAGAATAAACATGGAGGCAGAAACTCAACTCCAAAAACAATGGGAAACAAGAAGGAAAATGATCAATGCTGAGAATGCAGAGGGTATGGACATTATGAAGCCGAATGCCCAAATTTCTTGAGAAATAACAAGGTATACAAAGCCACCTGCGGTGACTCTAAGTCAGATGATGAGACTCAATCAGAAGAAGTAACTCAGCACACCAGCAATCGTAGTCTGCACATCTATGGGAGATCACACATGTCAAATGGCCACGTTCGAATTTCCAAGGAACTATCCATGAAGAATAGTGGAGACCAATCTGATTCTAAAGATGCCTCTGATGAATCTTGTCCCACGACAACAACTTCACACCATGTAAGAAGAAGTGTTCTCAAGGGCAAACAAAGTAGTCGGGATCATAAAATCTCTGGAGACGAAAGTGAAACTTTATGAAAAAAGAGACAATGCAAGCTCCTCCTCTCAGTATCAAGACATGGCGTTAGTCCGAACAACCATCTTGGAAAACGAGCCTAAAATAGCTCAACAAGTAGTTGGATCCAAAGACATTTCAATTAGTTCTCTAAAACATGAAATGTTTAATTTATAGCAGGTTAATGAGGACAAAGAAAAGGAGATCCAGATGCTCAAGAATGAGATTACCAGAGTCATGAAGGAGATCAGAGGACCACAACCAGCTGACTCAACTACTCTTCCTCACAATGCAAGAAGGAGTGAAACACGACCCACAGGTCAACCCTCTGGTAAGAAAGATAGAGGTATTGAGATAAGAGAAACAGGTGCTTTTTTTTTTGTTAAAAAAATGGAATTGATCTGTTTAAAAGTTCCGGTCATTTTTTAACAATATTGCAACATAAGAAAGTCTATTTCTGGCCCATTTCAACCCCAATCCTTCCCAACTTATATATAGTTTCTCTAAGTCCGAAAATCATCATCAAACATAATAAACACCTAGGAGGCTTGAATCGAAGGTCAAGAAGTGCAAAACAGAGAAGATCAAGATTGAAGACTCCGAGTTTAGTCGTTCTTGTTTATTTATTGCTTTTAGAATGTTTGTCTATGAATGTTCTTTGGTTCTAATTATAGACATGAGTAACTAAACATATTTGTGTTCTACGACTAGAAAGTGGGTTTACATTTGGATATGTTTTTATTATTGTCTTATTCTAGACTCCATTCAATATTATTGTCGTACATGTTGGCTCTTACTTTATGAATTGATTAATTTGACCAATTAGTTTGTTCTACTTACTTAATAACTCGACGCCTGAGAAGTGAGAGTTGTTAATAGGCACACAACACATAACATAGGTATCAATAGTCGTCTGAGAGGAGTGAGATACTTGTGTAGGCATCGGTTTTAGGATTCATTTGGAGTTACGTACGTAATAGTTAACCTGGGAGGGTAATTATATTTGCATAATCAACACGTTAACATCATCCAAGAGAAGGGTTAACTAGAGTAGTGCCGCCTAATAAGAATTTGAATTCAGTTTAAAAATCTAGAATATTAGGATAATTGAACATAGGAAGTCGCAACTGATATCGAACCCTAGAATATGTTCTTCTATCTGATTTATTCCTACGTGACTTCTTGTTGCTTCTTGGTACACGTGTTTCGTGCACGCACTTTAGGTCATTTTTAGTGTCAATAATGTGCATAATCACGTGTATTTAGTGCTTATATACTCTCATGGGCAAAATAACGCGTTTGTGATGTTTTTGTGTTAAGACATGTGAAAAAGGGTCGAAAAAGAACATCAGACGACCGCGGAGTCGAGGGATCGATCGAGGCAACAAAAGGAAGGGCTAATTGAAGATCTCGGCCGAGACAGGATGCAAATCTCGGCCGAGATGAGTCTCCAAGGGATTTCATGAAGAATTGCAAAATTGAAGATCTAGGCCGAGACAGATAATGCGTCTAGGCCGAGATGAGTCTGCAGGGAATTTCAGAAATTCAAAAGATGAAGATCTAGGCCGAGATGCAATCCAATCTCGGCCTAGATGAGTCAAATCCTGAAAAGCCCTAATTTCCTCTTTTCACGTCTCGGCCGAGATGCAACCCAATCTCGGCCGAGATTAGCCTTCGACCCACCAGCTGAAAAATCCTTTTTCACGTCTCGGCCTAGACACACTTGCATCTCGGCCGAGATTCCTTACCCTATTTTAAAATCCTGAATGCGATTTTGCCTATTTTTTACTAACACTTTCTCTCCTTATATTATATCATCCCATTTGAATTTAACCTAACCTAGAACCCATCCCCCACACATAATCAGCCACTTTTCTCCATTGGAAGCAAAGGAATGGAAGGGGGTTGAAGATCTTGATCTTCAACCCTAACTTTTGGTTCTTTCTATCCTATTTTCATGTTTTCTTTAATTTTCTGTTATTTTATATTTGTATTAGGTAAAATGGGTGGCTAGCACCCTTTTGTTCACTCTTGATTATTGTGGAACCTTGAGTTCAAGACATTTATGTGATTATTACGGTTAATGTTACCGAAAATATTGTGTATTCAAGTGTTTTGTGTTATTTACTGTTATTGAGTCACATTTATTAATTGATTATTGGATTGATCACCCTTTAAGGGATTTGTGAATGTGTTGCTAGAATAGGAAATTACTATCCGTAATTGTAGGATCTCCGATTCCCGTGTAGCAAACAATAGATTTATTTATTGGTGATAACACAAAGTTCAACCACTAAAACCGAGCTTGCGAGTTTTATGTTGAATTTATCTCGTTGTCCTAGTGTTTAATGCATTTGGTGATTGAATCTAAGAGAGCTTGTTCGAGGATTGATTAAACTGAATAGGGTTAGTCGAAGAGCTTGTTTTGATTAACTAAGATTAAGGGATAACAAGGCTATTAGAGCTTGTTAATAGCCTTGAGATAAGGGCTAGAATCACAATTGAATAGGGCATTAACAATAGTTGCATAAATCATCCAAGACCTCGGTGAAACATGATCAAGGGTGAATCGTTTTGTTATTTAAAAAAAAAAAACCAAAAACCTATAAAAATCTCTTTATTTGTCTTTGTTTATTTAGGTGTTAGTTGTTATTTCATTAAAATCCCCCCACTTCTTTATTGTTTTCTAGCTTATCTACATTACATTTCTTGATCATAATAGCTTAATACAATGAAGCAAAATTGTTCGACCGTTCCTCGTGGGATCGACCCTTACTTGCCACTCTACTAGTTAGAGTAGTAGGATAAGGTTAAGTGTATATTTCATACACATTTAATTTGGTAGCAAGAAACAACGCTACCAAATTTTGGCGCCATTGCCGGGGAACGGTTTAGAACTATTTTGTTTTATGTGTTAAGCGTTAGTTTTATTTACATAACTAGTTGTTTGTTTTGTTTATTTAAAGAGCATCCGTCGAGCCAACGACGTTAAATAAAGGCGCTTGTCGGGAGGCAACCCGACGTTTATTACTTTTCGTATATTCAATTTCGTAGTTTAGGTTGTTTACTTATATTTAGATATTATCTTGTTATCTTCTTTTAGAGTGCAGAGACTATGATGATGAGGAACCGACCAATCCGTGAAATTCAAGGAGATAGCACCAAATGAAATTGAAGAAGGCCAAAAATCACTATGAGTTAGGACACCAATTCGTACCCTTTCTTCCTCACAAACTTTGGTTTTTAACCAAGTTTGGGGAAGTCTTGGTAGGTGTACGTATTGGCAGCCCAAGAGTTTAACTTTCCATATGCTACTCTATTGTCTTTTGGACTTATTAGACTTGAAATGGTTTGGTATCTTTGTATGGATTAGTCTGTTGCATTTTTAATAAATTGTAAAGTGGTGAATAATATGGTTAAATTCGGTGAGCACCAAATTGTACTCCTCTTTTCCACAAACTTAGTTTGCAACTAAGTTTGGGGAGGGGGTGGATTCGTACAAATTGGTAGCTCGAAAAAGCAATTGGATGAGTTTAGGAAAGAAAAATGTGGCATTGATTAATGATGAAAAATTTTGACAAATATTTTTGAAAGAAGCACATGGTAGAGTATGATAGACTTGTTGAAATAAAATTGAACATACACTCGCATTGATTAATGATGAAAAATTTTGACAAATATTTTTGAAAGAAGCACATGGTAGAGTATGATAGACTTGTTGAAACAAAATTGAACATACACTCAAAACTTTTGATCAAAATTGCAGCCGAGTGAGTTTTTGAGCCTTAGAAGATACTTCCATCTTTGGAGTAATTTAAACTTTCTTTTGGTGTGAAATTCATTGAGTGCATTTAGTTGTCTCTAGAACTTGCCATAATTCTCTATTTTGCATGTGTCAGTGCATTGTGTGACATTGAAAATGATCTTAGGCAATTCTTGACTTGAGCCTATTTTCAAGCTTGAAAATACTTCCTTTGTACCAAATTTGATATTGTCTCTAGTTGAGCCCCTTGAGCTTTTAGCCTCTTGTTTGACAGCCCAACTCTACAAGCCAAGTACCTTTCGATTTAGCCTTTGACCTTAATTGGACTATTTGAGTATGAGGTAGGCGGTTGGAAGGTAATCGGGTAAATTTGGGATTGAAAGGGGTAAACTATTGGGAATATTGAAGGGTGGAAGGAATTGAAACAATAGGCAAAGAATCAAGAATACTAGTCCTCTCCAATTTTTATTTACAAAAAAAAAAAAAAAAAGTCGAAAAATCAGAAAAACAAAAGAAAAAGCTAGTTGTATATACTCAATTGTTGCTTTTGATTTGGAGAGGCTAGTAATATAAATGCCTTCTGATAGATGTTCTCAAAGTTGTAAAAATTCAAAAGAAAATACACTCCAAGGGAGAATTGAGAAAGCAATTAGGTTGTGGACTTTGTGGTAAGGGGAAGAAACCAATTTTTGGGATTGGTTTACTAAGGAAGTAAAGAGTGAGGTAGAGTGATTGTTGTTTGAGGGGTAGATGAGATTAGCTAATTCATTTAGTCTGTTTTATAGTCACTTATACCAGAAATTTTCCCACCTTACCCCAAGCCAACATTACAACATATTAAAGACCTTTTTTATTCTTTGTCACACACGTCGGTATACATCGAAGTTTAGATGATTGGCAAGCTTATGGTAGGCATTTTATGCATTTCAATGTGAGCGTATACACTTCCCTTTTGATACACATGAGAGTCGAGAGATACACTCACCATGTGAGGATCTTAAGTTGAGAGTGTTATGTCTCGAGAGTAGTGGATCTAGTCTATCACATATGCTCGCTTTTATCATGATCGCTTACTCTTTCTTATGAAAATTCTGAAATCAAATGCCACTAAACTTTGCCCTAAACATGTGTCCTTTTGTCTTTCTCTTTATTGTTCGGGACGAACAAGTTTTAACTTTGGGGAGATTCGGTACACGTGTTTCGTGCACGCACTTTAGGGCATTTTTAGTGTCATTTTAGTATCAATAATATGCATAATCACGTGTATTTAGTGCTTTTATACTCTCATGGGCAAAATAATGCGTTTGTGCTGTTTTTGTGTTAAGACAAGTGAAAAAGGGTCGAAAAAGAACATCAGACGACCGCGGAGTCGAGGGATCGATCGAGGCAACAAAAGGAAGGGCTAATTGAAGATCTCGGCCGAGACAGGATGCAAATCTCGGCCGAGATGAGTCTCCAGGGGATTTCATGAAGAATTTCAAAATTGAAAATCTAGGCCGAGACAGATAATGCGTCTAGGCCGAGATGAGTCTGCAGGGGATTTCAGAAATTCAAAAGATGAAGATCTAGGCCGAGATGCAATCCAATCTCGGCCTAGATGAGTCAAATCCTGAAAAGCCCTAATTTTCTCTTTTCACGTCTCGGCCGAGATGCAACCCAATCTCGGCCGAGATTAGCCTTCGACCCACCAGCTGAAAAATCCTTTTTCACGTCTCGGCCTAGACAAACTTGCATCTCGGCCGAGATTCCTTACCCTGTTTTAAAATCCTGAATGCGATTTTGCCTATTTTTTACTAACACTTTCTCTCCTTATATATATATCATCCCATTCGAATTTAACCTAACCTAGAACCCATCCCCCACACATAATCAGCCACTTTTCTCCATTAGAAGCAAAGGAATGGAAGGGGGTTGATCTTCAACCCTAACTTTTGGTTCTTTCTATCCTATTTTCATGTTTTCTTTAATTTTCTGTTATTTTATATTTGTATTAGGTAAAATGGGTGGCTAGCACCCTTTTGTTCACTCTTGATTATTGTGGAACCTTGAGTTCAAGACATTTATGTGATTATTACGGTTAATGTTACCGAAAATATTGTGTATTCAAGTGTTTTGTGTCATTTGCTGTTATTGAGTCACATTTATTAATTGATTATTGGATTGATCACCCTTTAAGGGATTTGTGAATGTGTTGCTAGAATAGGAAATTACTATCCGTAATTGTAGGATTTTCGATTCCCGTGTAGCAAACAATAGATTTATTTATTGGTGATAACACAAAGTTCAACCACTAAAACCTAGCTTGCGAGTTTTATGTTGAATTTATCTCGTTGTCCTAGTGTTTAATGCATTTGGTGATTGAATCTAAGAGAGCTTGTTCGAGGATTCGGTTAAACTGAATAGGGTTAGTCGAAGAGCTTGTTTTGATTAACTAAGATTAAGGGATAACAAGGCTATCAGAGCTTGTTAATAGCCTTGAGATAAGGGCTAGAATCACAATTGAATAGGGCATTAACAATAGTTGCATAAATCGTCCAAGACCTCGGTGAAACATGATCAAGGGTGAATCGTTTTGTTATTTAAAAAAAAAAAAAAAACCAAAAACCTATAAAAATCTCTTTATTTGTCTTTGTTTATTTAGGTGTTAGTTGTTATTTCATTAAAATCTCCCCACTTCTTTATTGTTTTCTAGCTTATCTATATTACATTTCTTGATCATAATAGCTTAATACAATGAAGCAAAATTGTTCGACCGTTCCTCGTGGGATCGACCCTTACTTGCCACTCTACTAGTTAGAGTAGTAGGATAAGGTTAAGTGTATATTTCATACACATTTAATTTGATAGCAAGAAACGACGCTACCACTTCTTTAAGAGTTTTACATATTTTATTTACTATTTTTATGCACTTTTAGTTCGATAGTTAAAATAATCATCTTTATTTGAGATTCTAGATAAGGTTGCCCTATTACGATCGGGGTATTAAATTAACATAGGTAAACAGTCTCAGTGGGATCAAGATTGCTCACTGCTAGCTACAGTTGCACCGTACACTTGTTGTAATACTAGGTTAAAAAAAGTGTTATCAATTGGCGCCATTTTCGGGGACCGGTAACTGTGTTTAATTTCTATCTTGATAAATAGTTCGACGGTTGGTTTGACGTTTATTTTTCTTCGTATATATTTATATTTACTAGATAAGATCCCGTGCGATGCATGGATTTGTTGTGAATTTAAGGGTTAATTTTAGAAAGCAACCTGAACTATGCGGGTTTATTTCCATTTTCTACCTACACAATTTGTTACAATTTACAGCCTCCGGTCATAAATTCCGGCTATATAGGTCATGTGCCACGTACATGTCCCTTTTTAATTTTCTTTTCATAGATTTAGAGTTGTTCTAGATCTTTGTTGATGAAAAGCGGATCACCTCTGTTAAACTCAAACTTTTATCCTTTTATCATTTTTGTAGATTGTGAAGCACCCACCAGGAAGAATAGAAAATAAAGTAAAAAAATTCTGGAATTCTAGCTTGAAGAAGTTCATGTCTGTAAATTTCTCCCCCAGATCTCGCGAATTCCAATTGCAGCATCTCATCTGATCAATCGCCTTATTTCCTCAACAATTTTCCCCAAATCGTCCCAAACCCTAAGGTGACCAGTCTAGAATTTAAGCAGAGAAAAAAAATCAGATCTAGAATTCAGATTTAGAATCTTCCGAAACACAAAATTTCAAAAAATAAAAAAATAGTTAAAGCAAAGAAAAGAAAAAAGACTTCAACTTAAGATAAAACCTACAGCTGCATTTTCTGCAATGGGCATGGTTCAACGAAATTTGTCAAGATGCAATAGAAAGGCTAAATGGAAAATCGAAGGTCGCTAATGGGGAGAGGGATCTCAACAGCCCGACTGCTTCCGCTACAACTCAGTCTATTTTGTTGGTTAGATCCCATGGCAGTTCTTGAGACTCAAATGTTACATATGTATATTGTAGCATTCTAATGGACACACACCTTCCAAAAGTTGTAGATCTAGTTGTAGCATTAATTTGATTTCTCATAATGATTCTAATGAATTTCCTAATTCAAAATAATTTCCAAAAATATTTTTTAATTTCTGAATTTTAAATAAATACTAGAATTTCTAAAGTAATTTTCTGAATTTTATATTTAATTTTTAAATTATTTTTATATTTTTAATAAAAAAAATTAAAATAAGATGGTCATGTGTCATTATCTTATTGACCATTTTGGCATGTGCTGAGCACATAGCCTATGTATGCCAAAATATATAGCCAGACGATGCAAAGTATTACAAATCACATTATACAGGTTGCAATCGGAAAAATAAAATGTTTAGGTAAGAAATGAAAAAAAATCCACATATTTCAGGTTGCTTTCTGAAATTAAATCCTAAATTTAACATAGTTTTTTTATGCTGAATTTATTATTTATGCAATTTTTTTTATGTTTAATTGTACAAAACTTTTATAATTGGCTTGCTAAAAACTGATTCATACAAACTTTAAAAAAGCCATTATGAAACTGGTTGCGATAAAAGATAAGTTGTTAAAAAAATTCAGGATACTTTAGAAAGTTGATTTGTCGAATCTGGAGAGTTTCAACTCTCCTTTTATATATATAGATTACTAAAAAAATTAGTATCATGTAATTAGTTTGTATCATGTAATCAGTTTTTGATTTACTTATAGTAAGATCTTTTGTATGTAACTCTTCACACATCTAACTTGTCATTTACTTCTTCATTTTTTTGAAAAAAGGGGAACAATACTTTATACTTTTTCAAAACTAATTATACTACTTTGAAAAGTATTAACCCCAAAATAATTAACAAGGAGAGATATAAAAAAATAAGTAGGTCTCTAAATTCCGTGGAAGGGAGTATGAGAAAAATTTAGAGATTTACTTCGTTTTTTTGTAGCTCTCTCCCCCTCTCCGTCTCTCTCTATAATGTTTTAAATTCAAATCATGCATCACACGATGTGGTATTCGAGTCTATATGAGAAGATAATTTAAAGGACATAAACCATTTGCAGTCCACTAAATTTCTTAACACAGCTCATTCTCATTCAATATGCCCCTTATATTTGAAAATTACATTCAATCTTCTCAATAAGACCCATCAATACCAAAGTTACCCTTAATATTAAATTAATCTTCTCGATCCTGGCTCTCGATTGATATTTTTTTTATAATCAGTAATAATTACTAGAATTTTAATTCTAATTTTAGTGTCTTAAATTTTAGTCAAGTATTATATGTGTGTGTGTGTGTGTGTATGACTGTATGTATGCATTAGTGTAAAGATAGCATTAAGCATACATTATAAGGGTTTCACGTTCAATCTCTAGCAGTAATCAATCTTGGTTCGCGACTGATAATTTTTATTGATTAGTAATAATTATTAGAATCTTTAATTCTAATTTTATTAAACGAATGCCTAAACACGGATATTTTGATACTTCTTTTAATGTTCAAGTGGATATCAAAATCGTATATGCAATCAAATGTAACTACAAATAGAATTGAAATAGAATTTGGATACGCACAACAGGAGATTACAATATTATCCTTTAGGGTATTTCAGTTTAAAAAGGGTGAATAGGCCAAACATAAATTGGCTGAAACTTAAGGCATAAATTGGATGAAACTTAAAGTACTCTTCTATTAGATAGATAGATAGATAGATAGATAGATAGATAGATAGATAGATAGGAAATCAAATTAAAAATGCCAGATCAAGTGCACATATCACTATATTTTTTGTTTTATCAAATATCACATGTATATGATAACATGATAGGGAATGGTTGTAGCTCAATCGGTAGAGCATCTTATAACCCAGAACAGTGGTCAGGAATCGATTCCCACTAACCCCACCCCCCGACCTGGAATTGTACTTAAACAATTATGTAGGGAGATACCAATTTTATGGACCCCAAGCCTTCCCAACTTACATATAGAGCCCCTCTAAGTTCAAAAATCATCATCAAACATCATAAGAAACACCTAGGAGGCTTGAATCGAAGGACAAGAAGCGTGAAGCGGAGAAGATCAAGATTGAAGACTCCGGGTTTAGTCGTTCTTGTTTATTTTATTGCTTTTAGAATGTTTATCGATGAATGTTTTTTTTTTTAATTACAGACATGAGTAGCCATGTTTGTATTCAAAGGCTAGAAAATAGGTATACGTTTGAATATGTTTTGATTATTATTTTATTCTAGACTCCGTTCAATATTCTTGTCGTATTTGTTGGCTCTTATCTTATGAATTGATTGATTTGACCAATTAGTCTGTTCTACTTTCTTAATAACTCGACGCCCAAGAGTGGAGAGTTGTTAATAGGCACACAACACATTGAATAGATATCAATAGTCATCCGAAATGAGTGAGATACTTGTGTGGACATTGACTTTAGGAGCTCTTTGGAGTTACGTACGTAATAGTTAGCCCGAGGGGGTAATTATTTGTACGTAATCAACACGTTAACACCGTCTGAGAGGAGGACTAACTAGATTAGTGTCGCTTAATAAGAATTTGAATTCGGGTTAAAAGTCTAGAATATTAGGATAATAGGAAATTGTAACTGAAATTGAACCCTATAATACGTTCTTCTATCTGTTTTATTCCTTCCTTACCTATGTTTGCTTCTTTGAGAGTTTTATTATTTAATTTAATGGTTTACGCACTTTTAGTTTAATAGTTAAAATAATCATCTTTATTCGAGAGTGTAGATAGGATTGGCCTATTACGATCGGAGTATTATTAACATAGGTAAATAGTCTCTAATTTCTCTCTCTAAAAATCTATACAAATAATGAATGATATAAAAAATCGAAGGAGGATGAGTTTTTTACACATTCGGGGCTTTTATGGACAATGGGCCAAAAATAGGAAGTTTAGAGCTTAAAGCCCATTTTTCGTTGCATTTTGACGCGAGTCGTGTGCCTTATAACTGGCCCACACAACTGGGCCTTGTCTAACCCAAAATTTGGGATCTTTTCTGGACACCCACATGGGTTATGTGGATTTACACTGGACCACACGATCGGGTCGTGTGCGGCAAAAACTACACCTATAGTCTAACTTCAAAGTCATTTTTTGAGGTCTTCAAGTCTGATTTTGGCGTTGGCTCTTTCTGAAAAAGTTCTAGCCCTTTGAGTTGGATTTCCAATGCCGCTGATTTCACCTCCATTGGATATATATATATATCTCAAGATATGCCTAAAATATTTAAGGGTGTATAATCTGCATTTTCACCTCTTTCTCGCCCATTTTTCGACTTATTTCCATCCGTCATACTTTTGGCCTATTTTAACTATGAAATTCTTGAAAACCAATCTTTCTGACGAAAGAAATAAAATACCAAATATATGACAAACGAGAGGTTAGAATACACAAAGATACGTTAAAATATTTATTCTAAGCGTGTTTTCATAACCAAAAAACCCATTTGCCAAGGAAATGAGATCTTGGCCTATTTTACCTATGAAATTCTCGAAAACCAATCTATCCGACGAAAGAAAGAAAATACAAAATATATGACAAACGAGAGGTTAGAATACACAAATATACGATAAAATCCCTATTCTAAGCGTGTTTTCATAACCAAAAACCTCCCATTTGCCAAGGAAATGAGAGCTTTACATGGTTTTAAGGTTGCATGTAATGCATTCCTATATATCACTTGTTCTTTGCAGATGATAACATTTTGTTATTTCGTGAAACTATCGATGAGGCAGAGACAGTGGCTCATATATTACATATATATATGAGGCGGCCTCGTGCCAAAAGGTTAATATGGATAAATTGGAGATGACAGCAAGTGAGAATGTGGGTATTGATAAGAAGGAGGATTTGTGTAGATGTTTGGGTTTGTATGGTAGCCAAACATGAGAAGTATCTTGGGTTGCGCATCTTATTGGACAGTCCAAGAAGGCAAATTTTGTTATGACCGTAGATAGGGTGGTCACTAAGATGAAGGGATGGAAAGAAAAGTGCTTATTCAAGGAAGGGAAGAAGGTGTTAATAAAAGCGTTCTTATAGGCAATCCCGACATATACTATATCATGCTTTCTGTTAGAGTATTCAAACTCTTATCTTCTTCGTTTACTTTGTTTTGCCTTTTATACACATTTATATTTTATAATTAAAGATCGAATTATGAGATGTTTTTGGATGCAATGCAAATACTAGAAGTTGAAGATTTGGTCATGGCTGTTGAGAAGAAGGCAGTGAAGACTTGGTCTCCAACAAAGTGAACAAAGTCTCACTCTCCCAACTCGCCACCTTTGCGCAAGAACAGCTACTAACCGCCAACGACCTAAATTGTAGGAAGTGGTGGTTATGAGAGAGTTCTCTCCAAGCTACTCGTTGCCTATAAATAGGACTTCAACTACCAACAGAAGACAGAGAAACATACGAGAGAAAATATATGTCTGTCTATTGTGTTGTGTCGTCTAGAGCGTTTGGTTAACCGCCTGTCTAACCGAATGTGTCCAACTTTAGTAAAATTTAGATTCCTCATGAATCTAAATCCCATTTGGTAGGATACGTGTTAGGATAGTTTTAGTAGATTATTTAGTGCTCTAAACATTGTTTATCCGTCCGTTAAGACGTTAGGATTCGTGAAGAGTAAATCAAAGTCTGTCTCGATTTACTTTCTGAATCTATTTGTAATTTACAAGTAAGATATTGAGTTATTTCACCCTGGAGGCATCCACAAGTGATTTAAGGCTTGTGAAATTTTTTATTGTGGTTATCTCTTTATATTTCTGTTGTGTTTAAAACTAGGTTGACTAAACCTTGTACCCATCCTCGATTCATTTTGGCAATGCACACTTTCACTTTTTATTACCTGGAAGTATTTGTCGAGATATAGAGAAGGCGACACGTAGATTTTGGTGAGGTTATGAAAATGGAGGCCGAAAAACACATTGGGTCTCGTGGGCAATTATGACCCGGCGAAAAGAACAATAGGGGTTGGGGTATAGTGATCTTACATCTTGTAATTGGGTCATGTTAGCAAAACAAGTTTGGAGGTTAGCAAATAGTCCACAATCATTGGCGTTGAGTATATTGAAATTGGTACGAAGGAGAACTTGGTATGAAGAGAGTGTGTAGTAAATCATGTCTGCATGTTGTGTGGAGATGCGTATGTGTCGTTGCAACATTTGTTGTTGCATTGTATGGTTGTGCGACCAGTTTGGATACGAAGCCCGCTACGAATTGATCTCGGCCTGCTGCAAAGTGAAACATTGAAGTTCTTTCTGTGGGGGTGTTTTAAGCGGATAGGGGGATGAAGTGGAGTTTGTTGGGTTGCTGCTGGGAAGAATGTTGTTTGAAGGTAAACCTTTTCGATCCAGGTTTAATAATTTCGCAGGTACATCATTTATTTACTGAGGTTGTTGTTGCAAAGGAACTGAGGTCCAATGGACCACAAACAGCTTCTCCAACAATCTGCTAGTCGCCACCAGCTTGGGGAAAGATGTGCTTGAATACAGATATGGGAGTATTTGCAGACGACATGATAGGTTCCGGGTTTGTGGTGCGGGATGGTGGGGGCGATGTACTTTTAGTCGGCGCTGAACGGACTCAGCTGGAGGGAGGAAGTGCAGCGAAAGAAGGGTGGGCTATGTTGTTTCCGTTAAAAAGGACTATCGAAAGTGGGATTACGAACTTAATCGTGCAAAATGGTAATCAATCCTTGATTCAGTTGTTACATGGTCAGACGGTGATGAAGGTAGATGGAGAAGTCGCAATGGGGGATATATTGACAATTTCTCGAGCTTTTTAATCAATTAGTTTTCAGTATATTCCCCTACCCGCAAATAAAGTGGCTCATAATTTAATACACTTTGTAAGTAGTTGTTATTCTAAGTTGTTTTGGGTTGAGAATATACCTTAATAGTTAGACATTTAATTTTAAACGATGTACCAGTATATTACTTGTTACCCTACGTACATAAACTTTGAGACTGTCTAAAATGTGCTAACCATATATTCCATCACACATCTCAATTTCTCAATAAATTACATAAACCTATACCAACATCTCAAGTTCTAAAAAAATAAAAAAGGTTATTGGATTTAAAATGTAGTATGAATTAGTGAAACAATCACATGGCGTACTACTGTTAATCCATTAAGCAACAAAACATCCACTAGGAATGTCCAGCTAATTCCCAATTTCTTAATCTCTCAATTATCGAGTAAAACAAAACTACCCATCATTTTTCATAAATAACATGTAAGTCTCGTTTAGTGCGAGGGGGCCCACAGCGCAAGAAAGCGAGCGAAAAGTAAATACATCAGAGAACAGCATAATACGACAACGTACGGTAAAATTTATCCACAATTACGACACCGTTTATTTCGGTTACTCAACTTACTCTACACTATTGCCATCTATCATAATTAATGTGTATATAAAGCTAAACAAGACTGCACAAAGAGGAAAACTCCTCAAAGCTTCTGCAACACCCATCCTCACCGCGCAATGCTGCCGGAGCTTGCGGCGGCACCACTTCATCGCAATACCTGAATCTATATTAAAATTGAGAATGTCGGGTACGAATTCCAGCAAGCAGGCGCAGGCACGTGACCTGAAGCACCGGGTGCTCACGTGCCTCCACAAGCTTTCCGATAGGGATACCCACACCGCCGCCGCGTCGGAGCTTGAAATCATAGCGAAGACGCTTGCCATCGACGCTCTACCGTCGTTTATCTCGTCTATCTCAGCCACCGACTCCTCCGACAAGTCCCCGGTACGGAGGCAATGCATCCGCCTCGTCGCTGTTCTCTCCGAGCACCACGGTAACTCACTCTCCCCACACCTCTCCAAAGTCCTCACCGCCGTCGTGCGGCGCCTACGCGATCCGGACTCCTCTGTTCGCGCCGCTTGCGTCGCGGCCTCCCTCACCCTAGCCTCACAGCTCACTTCTCCTCCGTTCACCTCCATCACTAAACCCTTCCTTGAATCGCTCTTCATTGAGCAGGATTGTCACACGCAAAACGGCGCCGCATTGTGTCTCGCGGCGTTGATTGAAGGATCGAGAAATCCGGACGTGGGGAGCTTGAGGAAGCTGCTGCCGAGGCTGGAAAAATTGTCGAAATGCGAGAGTTTCAAGGCGAAGGCGGCGCTATTGGCGTTGATGGGAAGCGTTTTGGGTGTGAAAGGAGTGTTGAGCAACGGCGGGAAGCATGTGATTAGGAATTTGGTAATGTGTTTGATGGAGTTTTTGAGTAGTGACGACTGGGCTGCAAGGAAGGCGGCGGCGGAGGCACTCATAAAGATCACCGCTGTCGAGAAAGATGCTTTGTCGGAGTACAAAGCGTCTTGCCTGAAGACCTTTGAAGCTAAGCGATTCGATAAGGTTCCAATTTTTTACAATTTTGGGTGAAATTTAATTTTATTTAATTTTGTACTGTTCAGATTTTTTTTGTTGTTTTATGTGTGTGTTTGACAAGTGGGTTTGATTTGATTAGGTGAAAGCTGCGAGGGAGACGATGAATCAGATGATAGAGGCTTGGAAACAAATCCCAGATCAAACTGACGAGGTTTCACCCCCACCTGATGAATCACAGGCATCATCGAAAGGTATCATACTCTCTCTCTATCTATCTATCGATTGGCTCATATAAACTCGACATGGTTAATTGTTTTATTGATATACTTATTGTTGATTGAAACCAATTTTATGATAACATCCAAAGATCATAACTAATTCGATAAGTCAAACCCTAGAAACAATACGGAAATAGACAAAGTTACAGATATCTCAATTCATCAAAAATCCAAACAAGTGTCTAACAAACCAAAAACTAGTCTTCTTGTTGAGATGAAATAACAGGAATGCACATTTTTAGATTTGAGATGAAATAACTCTTTTTCTATCAGAATCCCAGAGAAATAACTGTGAGACGTCGGTTTGTTTTTGTCTTTGCTGTCCTCTCCTACTTTTGTTAGTAATTGTTTTGCTTGCAATATACTATTTGCACAACAAAGTGGGCCTCTTAATCCATCAATTTCGCTCTATGCTTGAGGTGAACATGAAACAACTGTTTGACAATCAAGATATTTCGAACTGTTTATAATATTGTCGTCATCTTCCTTTCTGCTTCATGTTGCATTCAAGTTCGTGGAGTTATTCCTATTTTGTCTGCATATTCTCCACGATTTTCGCCCAATGCTCATAATCCATAGTGGAATACATCAGCAACATTTTCTCTAAATTGTTCCTACTATCTTTGAGATTTCTTATTTTCTTACATAGTTGAGTATTGTTCAGAAATTGCAAGTGATGGACGTTATCCTCCTGGCTTGAGAGCTTCTATTAACTACACTTCTCCTCAAGTAAAAAGTACCCCTCTACACGACCAACCTAGGCGAAGAAATTCTCTTGGTGGCAACGAAAACAGAACCAGCCCACCAATGTTCCGAAAATTGGACCGAAAGAAACCCTCAGACATGAATATTGGAGCTGCTGCTCCTGTTGGTTCTTCAGGGTCAGTGGTTTCAGAAGATATAGATGAGGATGGGAAATTTTCAAGAAATGTAGAGGAGGGAAGACAATTAGGAAAGCCCGAAACCAAACGGGCCTTGTTTGATGAGAAGCAGAATCTTGATATGCGTAGAAGCTGTTCTCGGGTTGTGCCGTGTGGCAAGACTAGTACTGTAGCTAGTAACGAAACTGGAGATATATGTAGAAACCAGAGTGACTGCGAAGACCTCTCTCTCATCAGAAAGCAACTTTTGCAGATCGAAAATCAGCAATCCAATTTGTTAGATCTTCTCCAGGTATTCAGTTCTCCCCCCAATAGGGCCTGTTGCAAAACCGTCTAGAAATATGATTCATGTTTATATCTGTTCAAAGCCATTTTCTTGCAAGCATTAACATTTCATTATCGACCAATCTGTAATCCAGAAATTCATGGGGAGCTCACAGAATGGCATACATTCTCTCGAGGCACGTGTTCATGGTTTAGAATTGGCTTTAGATGATATCTCATTCGATTTAAGGATGTCGGAAAATGATGCCTCGTGTTGCAAGTTACCTGGTACGGAATTCTGGAGCTCTAAGCTCTGGAGAAAAACAGAAGATCGATCTTCAGCTTCTCATCAGCTAGCAGCTTCTTCCAGGACCCCGGTTCTTGCCAGTAATAGAGATGCTGAACAGTTTCCGTTGCAAAGCAGGAGACACCGTCTCCAGGGTGGCCGTGGGCTTATAATGAACCCGTTGGCCGAAATACCTAGAGGCTTCCAGGTGCTTCCGGAAGTTTCCTCGAGTGGAGTTGGAAACAACGTTGCTGCTCGAACTTAGACAGCTGGGGTTGCACATTGGAGAAAGTATGATGCTCATTGCCTGAAGAAAATGTGTATATTGTGTTCCATTTTGCTATGTAATGAGAATCTCTTTTCATAGTATGAAATGAGGTTCTCTCCTTTCGAATCACACCTGAGGATGTGATAGATGGCAATCGACATGTATCTATATGAGATAAGAATAAAATTCTATTTAGGGAAGGATCCGAAAATTTCATCTATTTTCAGAAAATGGTAAGATCTTAATAAAAGTGATATCTAAACATTAATTCAATAAATTATAAATAATTGTACTTTACAATGTAAATAATAATTATTTACCAAAAATTTAATAGAGAAAATAGTGATAATAATAAGTAACTTAAAAGTATAGCCCATTGAAGCTTTGAAGTATTATATTTCAAGAAGTGTGTAGCCCACTGGGCTTTCTAAAGTCCCTTTCCCATAGTTTTGTCCCTTTTTAAATCTTATGGCCGTTATTTCATTTTGAGTAGGTCTTGGGTGCACCATGTGCACAATAGTGTTATGGTGCACCTGTTGAAGTGTCACGATCGCGATCAAGTGTCGCGGTTATGCATTATTTTTTATATTTGCATAAAGTATGTTTGATATTTACATAAAGTATGTCTGACAATTTCATAAAGTATGTTTGAGCATCAACATGCATTATTATTGATATTTGCATAAAGTATGTTTGACAATTTCATAAAGTATGTTTGAGTCACAATTTTAAAGTGAAACATATTCAAAACACAAAATTCCTAACATAGATATGGTTGATTTACTCATAAAGTATGTTTGATATTTGCATAAATTATGTTTGACAATTTCATAAAGTATGTTTGAGTCACAGTTGTGCGCGGCCGCGCCAACTCCACAGCCCAAATTTCCCTTCCAGCCATGATTGCGACCGCTACCGAACCGATGCACAATAAGGTTATTGTGCATATGGTGCACCCAAGTTTTTGCCTTACATTTTACTGTGCAAAGATTTCCTTTTCGTCCACGTTTTTCACTTTTCTTTAATGTTTTGTCACGTTGTTAGAAAATAATATCTACATTTAGAGGGAGCAATCTTGATCGGACACAATAATACGAACTTGATCCGACCTGAATTCACTGATAGAAACACAAAATTAAGTTGACATGAAATCCTATTGATCTAATTTTGACCTGAATCAGAACTAATCATTTATTTTAAAATATGGTAATCATAAATTCTAAATAACTTTTTATGTATAGTGTATAAACGTCTGATAAACGGCCATCCATGTGTTCCACCGGAAGTTGATCTCAAACAATTTGCCTTGTAATGGTTTCACAAAGGTACCCACATCCTGTCTGGAACAATATTTTCTCATTTTTATTGCACCAAGACATTACGCATACATTGTTGATATTATTGTGTACTTTGTTCTCTGGGTATAGTTGAAACTCTTTTGTAAAGAAAAAACAAAATTTATATTCAAATATCGAAATACCCCTATGAAAAGGCCTCACCAACCAAACCTGAGTTGACGCGTGTATTAACAATATGTTACACAATATAACCTATCATATAAAACAGCAACTGTACATTAAAAAACGATCTATTTTTTTTTAATTCTTTGATCAAATTGCATATATTAATCAAAAGAAACCACCAAAAACAAACCAAAACATCTTTTCTTATTACCAACTCGAAATTGCAGCTGCGAATCAAACAAGAGAACGGAGACGGTTCAGACATATATACGACATGCAGACACGTAATGAAAACCAAGTGAACGACGATTCACACTGCAGCAAACACAAAGCTCAGCAACATTTGGACTCAAGAGGATTCCCAGATAAAAAGGACTAGAGTATAGCTTAGAAGATATTTCTACATATTAGTGTTCACAATTTGTGGAGATACATAACTATATCTTTGTCTGAAATGCAAAACGTTGATTTGAGAGATTACAAGTAATTTCTAGCATCTCTTACCGATCTTCTTGGCCAAGAAGCCTCTCCAGTTAACAGTTTGGTAATACCACAAAACGCCACTGTCAATGCCACCACTTCTTCTCAGACAAAGATATAAGCTGTCAAACCAAAAAGAAGCAATGTTGGGAAGCACATCAGTATGTAGTAATTCGGGCTCAAAATCAAGACATGACATGCTTAGCCTCTATGCTGCAACATTTTGTTGTCGGAGTATTATTACAGGTAATCTTATGGAGAACTAACAAAATCATGACAAACTCACCATATGTCTACTCCAAACCATTGTTCATGCATTAATATTTTCTTGCCAACTTTTCCTATTGACAGTTGAAGATTATCTAATTTTTTTATATACTTTGAGATATCATCAAAGAATGGACTCATGATACCCAAATGATCCTTGACAGGGCAAAATTATCAGAAGGGAAAACTCAAACGACACCTTTGTTATGAACTTTGCTTTTCCTTTTCTTTTCGCCGTAAAAAAACAATAAGCCTAAGTGGAGGAAGACCTATCCACATCAACTGTCTTCATCACTTTCAACTTGTGATGGATGATAGCACATTCGAACCTTACACTATGTTTATCATGACACTATGTGAATAGCTCGATATCGACCAAAGTACAGCAGTAGCTTCATTATGTAAATACAGCTATAGACATATTTTTCTTCATGCCCACATAATTAAGGTACACTATGTTATGACGTAAAAGAGTGAATGATATTATCATCAATTTCTCCTTCACTTGCTTCCTGGTTCCCAAATAATGCCAGTAATTCCCCTTGCCTACACCACTCAATTCATCCTCCCCTTCCCGGTGAGCTCCCTCCCTCCCTCTCTCTCTCATTCATCCTGGTACACAGTAGGAACAGAGATCATGGTCTCAACCTCTCCCTCCCTCCCTCCCTCTCTCCCCCTCTCTCTCTCATCCTGAATTTACTAAGTAGTAATAGAGATCATGGTCTTACCCTCTCCCTCCCCCCCCCCCCCGGCCTCACCCTCCCTCTCTCTCTCTCATCCTAAATTTACAAAGTAGGAACAGAGATCTCGGTCTTAATCCTGTTGGTATAAAGATTTTACGTTAGTGAAAAATCAATTGATCATCTCCCTACTAGAACTTCTCAAGATACATAGTCTCATATAATTTTCCATTGAAAAGGTATCTTGTATGTGACCCATACTGCTTTAGGAGTTTCATCAACATATGACCCAGAATTTCTTCTTCTGTAACAATCTTGGCAGTGAATATAGCCTTCTCTGGTCTATCTTCCACCTTTTCACATTATTAGCTTCTTCCAGTTGAGGCACGGCTTCTTCCCCTCTCAACATTCTATATTATCTTGGGTCAGAAAAGAAGACTCAATAAGCATCTTATTTCAGGTTGTTAATCTATATGATTCTCTAACAATTTGCAATCACTAACCGTGTTGCCCTAAACAAAATCTGTGCTAGAATAGAATCTTGCAGAGTCCTGGAACAGCGGTGGGAGTCGAATCAGGTTTTCTGGTTCAGGTTATTCAGAAAGTGTTGGTCAATGAACAAAAGTTATGTTAGCCAGAGCTAAACAGAAAGAGGGGAAAAAGAAGACACCTTTTCTCTCGATTCTATACACACTTCATTCAACTCTTGATTAACTTACGTAGTTCTTTCATTCTTGACAATGCCCATCTTTACATTGTTCATGCTTCAATGAGTTCTTGACCATATATAGCCATTAATTGGTCCAATGACCTTTGGAGACATTTTAAAGATCAGATTATTTACCCACACTGTAGCTCAACGTGCACACTCAAGGAATTCTGTATCTAGCTTACAAGATTCCACATGATAGCATAACAATTAGGCTTCACAGTTGTTAATAATCATGGTCCTGGAGAAAAACACGCCTCCTAATATGAAAATGCCAAATCCAACTTATATCAAAGAACGAAAAACGAGCATACATCAATCAGCATTAAGAGATGAATTCCGTGGCTAGTCCAACAAGTCATCGTAATCTATAACCAAAACAAAAAATATGAACATTTTTCTAGTAATATCTTCTGTTACATTTTATGAGAAAATATATTAGATCCAAACATAATGACGATATGGTATGTGACACCTCACCAATTATTGCTCCTTTTCCCCCTCATGGGAACAAATACAATTGACCAACTAATTATGTAGACAATTCCTTCCAATTTACTTACTACAAGATGTTCCAAGCTTAAGAACAGTAAATGGAAAAGTATATTAAAGAACAATTCTTCCCTGACTTGATATAGCTATTTACAGTGTTATCAAGGGAAAGCTTCAATATATTTTTATATTTTTTTGTTATTGTAATTTGACTAATTATTTTTACCACCATAACTTATTGTCTTTTGTTTCTTCTGAGATTAATAATCACTATTTATAGAATCCGACAATTAATTACTCAATCTAGAGATGACTATACTACAAAATTTATGAAAGAAAATTCCATACCAACCAAAACAACAAAGATTACACCGATTGCTAAATAACATTTTAGATAAAGTAGGCAACTTTTTCTCAAACACTTCTCGTGTAATTTAAAGTATCATTTCTCAAACACTTCTCGTGTAATTTAAAGTATCATTGCCCACATAGGACTCGAGATATCGTAATAGAATGCTCCACTAATGCTAGGAGGTTTAGTCAGTGAAAGACTCCATCTTTATATAGTCTTTTGGCCAAGACAGAGTATATAGACTTAAGGAAGTAGTTAATAGCACTCAGGCTGGAGAAACTCTCTAGGCTACCAAAATATTGAGCAAGAGAACTATACATGCATACATATATATATATATATATATATATATAGGATGCATTGAAGCACATCTCCATATGATTCGTCCAAGTAATACTGATGCTGTAACTGCAAAGGTAAAGCGAATGCATAAACATGAAACAGATAAGGTTCAATGTAGCTACATTTATTATCCACTAACCTGACGAGCAACTTGCGCCAAGCGCCTACTATCTCGCGATGATTCCACCAACAAGCTACATTTGGATGGTTCCACATTTCCATGACCATTTTCCTTCTCTCCTGCTGTCTCTTCTTTCTCAGGTGGCGCATTCACTTCAGAACAGATTGGAACCCCTCTCTTACGCTTCCTCTGAAATGTATATTTGATGACTCTTTCCCTCACAGGTTGGCTACAGAGCTCTTTAGTTTCATCTGACAGATTTGACTCTACACAATTCGATGGCATATCACAATTTTCGATATCCACTTTAGACACAGTAGACTCCAAACTCACAGCGAATCCAGTTTCTGTTTCTTCCCTTAAAGGTTCTATTTTTTCCCTGAATTCTTCATCTTTCTGCACTACGCCCGCACCTGAAGATTCCACGCATGTTTCAGCTTTACCAGCGGACAATGTTGGTTCGATCTTTGAATTATTCTCACTAGAATGATTATTTTCCGGCAACTGATCAAGTTTCTTGGAAAGATCAGTTCCCTTCCTACAGAAAGCTGTTACAGTTTTTCTTCGTCTAGTAGCTCTCTTCCTTTTCCAATTAACAGGCGGGAAGCTACTTAGCTTCACATCTTCCAGAAATTTGCTCTCAACTTCACTCTGAATCTTATCCACGGGTGATGGTGATTTGCTCGTATCTTCATCTTCTCGCTGCTCTTCGTCATTGTTCTTGTCCTTTAGCTTATTAGTTTCCCCTGAGAGAGACGATTCCTTGTCCAAAAGATTCCTCTCACATGCAAGTATTCTCTGTGTGCAACCATTTCTATATAGTCCAGGCTCTTTATTCCTCAATATTATGGAAGGCAGTTCCCGATTCCTAATATATGAACCACACATACAATCTCTCTTGCTAGGGCAGCTATCATTTTGCAACGGCATTGTTACATCAGAAGCCATAGCAAATTCATGTCGAGGTTCATTTACATTCTGCAAATTGTCTTTCTTTATCCTTTCCATTTCAGCCTGCTTTTCTCCCAACTCTTCTCTAAGATCTTTTACAATATCTTCGGCTTCCTCTAGTTGAGCTTCAAGTTCTTCAATCTTCTTCTGCTGATTCACTGCAGCAGCTTCCGCTTCAGTCGTCTGAAAAATCAGCAAACTATATCAGTTATACGATTTAAATTTTGTGCCCATTGGCTGAATGTCTGTTGGATATGCATATGATGAATTATGGGTGTGTGTGTTGTTTTTTAGGACATTTCCCTCCTTTAATAATTACAAGAAATTAAAAATGATGGACTAAATGGATAACACAAAAATAACAAGCTACATTCATCAGTGGAACACTTGCTAGTATTTCTTTAGCCAAATTATTGATCTCGGGAGAGCAAAATGCTAGTGTTTACGAAGCCACCCCAGCTAAAACATCAATAGCTTCAAGATAATAATTGCATTTGTTGCGTCAAAGAGTCAGATACTAAAATGGACCTATTTAACTAAGCAAAAGAAACATTTAAAATGCAGGCACTTATTTCATGAACAATTTCCAACACTTTGGATGAAATACCACTAAGAATACATAACCTCCACAATACCACCAAAAAGGAACACTGAGTTCAACTATAAGCACTTTTAAACCCCGTACAGACCATGATCAAGTGTCAAACACACGCTGCAAAGCATTATTAACAACATTAGAACCATTGACAAATTATACCCACAAAAAAAATCTCCAAGAACACCAAGAAATGCAGATAATCAACCCATTATATCAGAACATTATTCCAAACAAAGTGTGGGACTCTGAATAAACACATGTTTAGTTCTTCACTAGGCTACTTATTCCAAGAAGCCCATCAAATAGCAAAGTACTTAAAACTCAAACTTCAAAGCCAATGATTCATTCACCCTATAATCCATCATTTGCTTTAGCCGGAGCAGCATCCGCAGCCCCTCTTCTTTCGCCACCTTCAGCTCGTGCTGATACCGTGCTGCCCTCCTCTCCGACGACATAACCCTCGCTGCTGCCTCCTTAGATATGTTTAATATTATATCAGCATACGCCTTCTTCAATGCTATTAATTTCTACACTCAGAAAACGAAACCAATAAACGGAATTAATCCGAAAGTCATCCAAAAACTATACAACACGAGTTAAAGGATCCAGTACACCAACAGAAATCATAAAAAATTTACCCCATTACAATTTTTTAATACAGTCTTTTTCTAATTAAATCGAAACGAAAAAATGTGAACGCAAATACTCAATTTTACCTAGTCGAGAAAAGAAAAAAGAACTTGTTCAATCGCAGAACAAAGGTAAAATGAAAATCAAGCATTTAGTGTATACAAAACGAAGAACAGATGAACGCTTTCTTTCTTTCTTCTTTTTTTTTTTCAAAAAAAAGTTGAAAAAAACCGTAAGCTCCAAGAATTCAACAAGAAGATGAAGAATATGAAGAAAATAAGAGGATCAAACTAATAAACAAACAAATGCAGGAAAAAAGAAAAACGGAACTAGAAAACAAAGGGGTAACGAAACGGTTGAGGGTATCAAATTAGGTAGTTGGTGGTGGCTGGTAAACAAAAGACAGCAAGTGGTTGCGCCGCCGAGGAGACAACGATCTCCGGCGGAGGTAAAGCGGTGGCGACGATTACCTCTTCGGCGTCCATTATCGGTGATTCCTCAAACAAGTCGAAGAAACTTTCGTGCTTTTTGAGGTTTTCGGTCCGAATAGTCTTTATTAACTTGTTTCCTCAGCAGGGCTGTCTGTTATGAACTGAATCTTCTGCTGGACCTCAAATGACATATTTGCCCATCTAGACACCAGTTAATTACGAAAATGCAAGGACGCTGACAACAGTGCTGTTTCAGTTTTGGGTTCTATGGGCGCGCGCCCCAGGAGATTGGGCCCCACTGAAGCCGACGTGGCACTCTGCTACGTGGACACGGGAAATTGGCACGTGGGTTCGTGTATGTGTAATGGCTTTTGCATT
The DNA here is from genome assembly GCA_958295605.1 of Ajuga chamaepitys. NCBI lineage: Eukaryota > Viridiplantae > Streptophyta > Magnoliopsida > Lamiales > Lamiaceae > Ajuga > Ajuga chamaepitys. The sequence goes on along the minus strand of OY282500.1, from coordinate 6,998,585 downwards.
TTGGAGGGAAAGAATTAATGGGTTATAATTATCTGGAGGTTTTATCAGATTTATACTTAAATTTAAATTTTTTACACATACATATTAATTATGTATGTATAATTAAATCATCTAAAACTTTGAGAAATTTTTTATATTGGCATTTAGGGTATTCTTTTAAGTTTTCATATAACCATAACTAAATCACCCGTGCGATGCATGATTGTTAATACGTTTAGTAATATGAGAGTATATGTATAAGTTTTATTCGACCATATTTTAATACATAAATATAATAAATATTTGTCGATTTATGTAAAAGTAACTGATTGATCAATTGATTAAAAAAAATAAGAGATGTATAAAATATGAAAAATATATAAATATTAGAGTCCACAAAAAGAGAAAGAAAAATAATTCGTGTATGTCTATGGTGAACTCTTATAGAAAAAAAAAAGATAAAAAAATATACATTTCTAAACTTACCATCTATACTTCTAATCTTCCGCAAATACTTATTACACGACAGGTAACACCACTTGCTATCCTCAATGTCAACAATTGAGGCTACACCCAATATGAACCAAGTTGCACCAATTATATAAAATAAAACAAACCATTACAATTGTGACGTTTTATTCAGTAATAAGATTAAGAGGGTGTTTGGCTGAGCTTATAAACTCCTAAAAACATCTTATAAGATGTTTTAGGAGCTTATAAGCTCTTGCAAAGTGGTTGGGAAAAAAAGATGTTGTAAGAGCTTATAAGGCAAAAAAATAAACTCTAAGAGCTTATAAGATCTATAAAAAATAAGTTGCTATACCCCATCTTATTTCCATCTTATTTTTTAAGATCTTAATTATTACACTCAAATTTCACACACACTTCAGACACCACACACTAATCAAAATGTGTGTTTAATATTAACTTTAAATTAGATCCAAAATTTATAGCTAAATCACTATATTCAATTGCAAGCTTATAAACTCTTTTATCCAAACACTTTGTTAACTTATAAGCTCCTTACAAATTACATCTTATAAGCTCTCGAAACAACTTATAAGATGTTGAAGCTTATAATATGTTTAAAATAAGTTTAGCCAAACACCCTCTAAGTCGCAGATACTAATTATAAGATGTGCTTAATAGCCAATAGATTAGAAGGTAACATAAACTTTTTTGCGTTAGATACATAATTTGTAATCTATTTACTGCTATATAACACTTCAAAGAATGACACAGTAGTTTATATCATTCGGCCTACTTTTTCCATGTTGATAAGTAATACACACAACTAATTGTCGCAATTAACTAAAGAAGACAGACTACATAATGCTTTGTAATATGGTATAGATTAGACGAAAGACTATATTGAAGGCAAGTTACACCACAATGTAACTCAAAATCTTCATATAATTAATATTATCATCTATAAGTATTACCTCTCACTAAGCTGACGAACATTCAATGTTTGAACCTTACCTTTAGCCAATTCATCATCTTTAGTAACACCAGACGCTAATGATATTGTACTAATTGATGTAGTGATGGAGGACTTAGCCTTCAACTTTTTTGGATAAGGAAATTAAATAGAGAAAATTAGAGCAAAAACTCATTATAAGTTGAATAACTTGATAATATAAAATAACGTTTGATGGGTAAGTATACCTCTTCTGGAATTCCCTCACTTCTTCCTTAATGACCCCAAATATCATCCTAGATGCATGAAACATATTTGAAATAATAACCTGACCTAATATTTCATCGACAAATAAGATGTAGTTTGATATAAGACTCAATAAAAAATACGGATATAGACTAATTGATAAAAAAAAAAATAATAATAACTTATAACTCACCACTGAACTACTTAGCCCTGAAGAATCATAATATAGCAACCAGTAAATCTAGGCCGCCACCTTCAACAACCAGCATCATTTCGTCTACAAAATCACCCCACAATGTGCAGGATATAGTATTGTTCCTATTAAAAAAAAAAAAAAAAAAAGCAAGATAATATTGAAAATATGGTTCATATGCATGTATTAAGAATAAAATTGCTTTCAGCTTTAGTAAAGTCGAAACAGAGTCTAACCCCAATTAATTAGCCAATACCGAAAATGCAAACTTAATAATATCATCAAATATACGTACTCAGCGTCTTCTAACACTATGACCATCATCCTTGTAACATCGCCTCTAATATCCTTGTACTGCGGTGGTATAATCGATATATCCTCGCAGTAATGTCTGAAAATTTGTCAAAATTTTATCTAAGGTAATATATAATTGAAAATAACAATTGATTGCCACGAAAATTCTGAACCATATAACGAAATTGAACTACTTGTAATTTAGTGTAACAACGTAATCCATACCTATCAGCTTATTTTCATCCAAATCATCCAAATTCAGTAGCTTATCTACTGGCACAAAGTCATAAAGGATCGATGGAAATGACTCATCAAATAGTTCTATACGTCGGGTTTGACTTATAAAGAGGATCTTGAATTTGTTGAATGTCGTCTTGTAACGCATATTGTTGTCCGTGACAACAAAATTCTTCAGCGCGTACAAACAACCTTCAAATAGTCGCTTAGCGTAAATTTCTCTCTGGTTGGCTCGTATTGTAGCGTGATTCGTCCGTCCTTCATCATGTAAGAATCAATCAGGATTATGTACGAAATATATTTTATAGGATATTTTATTTTCATATTAAAAATAGAAGAAAAACCTCTTCATTGTGGAAGCATGATCGTGTTCACAATCCTGTTATGTTGACCATATGCTGGACAAGTGTACGTACAGACTAACCTTACCTTCATCGAGCACAGGACTTTTGACAGGTTAACATCCCTCACCAAAGAATACATAGGGGGCATGAAAGGCGAAAAGCAGAACTACGTTAGAGATATGTGATGATGCTTAACCTGATTATACCGGTATTTATAGAAATCTAATTAACTAAATACGTATGTGAATTGATTTTTTTTTTTCTCTGAATATTACTGGATTAGTGCATAAATAGGGTGAATTCATAGGAAAAGTAATTAACATTTGACGCATACTGACCGAAATAATATTTAAAGCTGAAGTCACGCATGAACAACAACAATAGTCTTCGCTACTCACATCATTAAATCAGGTATCCAAAATTTAGTATAGATTGAGTTCAAAAAATGGAAAATGCTAAATCAGTGGCCTATATGTATAATCACAATTTAGATTTCTAGTCACCCATTTTAAGGGGCATATGATTGTTCACTATCCGTTAACCAATACTCCTTCCATTCCATATTAATTGATTCTCCAGATAGTTATTACTTTTCTAATTAATTGATATTTTAGATATTTTTTACAAATTCTACTAATTTTCTCCCTGAGTTCAATTCTAAAATATCTCTACTTTTTAATCTATCACATATTTGGTCAAATCTTTATCACTTAAAACAGATATCAGTTGAGTGTATATTTGTCAAATTATTTAATTCTCAATTCTTCTCTTTCATCCTAAAACGTTAATTGATTGGCTGAATATAGATTGAAATTATGTCCAGTGATCTACCCATGTATTAGGGCATATCCATAGTACATAATACTTCCTATAACTATTACTCATAAATCAATAATCATGCATAAAAAGGGATATGGTCGTTGAATATTATTTCGGAAATATTTAGTACTCCTCCGTCCCGACTTAACCTGCCTAGGTTGACCAAGCACGGAGGTTAAGAAAAAATAGATTTTGTGAAATTTTTTAACTTTTTTAAAGGTGGAGATTGCGAATGAATATTTTGAGGGTGGAGATTGTGAGAAAATTTTGTCATTTATGGAGCTGGCGGGTTAAGGTGGGACAAACTAAAATGGCAAGTAGGCAAGTTAAGTTGGGACGGAGGTAGTATTTCATAATAGCTTTAGGTGTAGATAATATGGAATTATATTAGGTAATATTGATGAATCGTTCAAAAATATTCTTCCACCGGGATTGCATGATATTCTCTACGGTTGTAACGCCATCTGAATGGATTTTTAAATATGGCAGAATAATTACTGATTTGTTCAACATTATTGCCCATATGTGATGATTAATTATGTAGTTACGTTTTAAATTACATAAATAACGCAATCTGCCTAATTTCGATTATTTACCATACAAAAAAGATTGTTCAATTTAGGCAGCCCAATGTTTTCCATATATCATTAATCAATTTGTGCTAATGTAACCAAAAAATTGGCTGATGCTTCAATTAGGAATATATTGAATAATAAATGCGCTTTTGGTCATGCATGTGCGAATGGAGGCTGAAATAGAGGTTTTCCAGTATTAGAAAATTTGATTTAGGCGGGAAATTGTATTGATTTCTAAATTAGGCGGATTTTGTTATATTATATAGTATAGATTTGGTCAATTTAATACAAGTGTGAAATTATTTCCATGATGGTCAAGATTAGTCCACAAGTATTAATATGAAAGGTACCTAGTTTTAAAAATAATATGAAAGACAAACTTTTAGAGAACTCTAATCACATTATGTCAAGAATTAGTCACCTTTGACACAATTTTGTAGATGTAACATTTGGAGAAATACATAAAATGCAATATTTTATCATCCATCTTACATACACATGTTTGTGTGTTTGATAACACGTTATTTATGCATGTATTTAGGTAAATTTAGGATCATATTTTATGGCATATACGCGTATATTTGACCAGCATTTATTGATATTTATAATATTTGGGCCATTTGACGTGTTTCGACTTGTTTTGAAGATAATTAGGTATTTTTATGCCATTTGGATGAAGTACGAAGGAGAAACAAGTCAAATAGAGTGAAAACCGGCCCAAAGGAGTGAAAACCGTCCAAGAACCGGTTCAAACCGGTCCGAACCGCCCTGAACCGGTCCAGGAGCAAAACCGGGCAAGAACCGACACGGCCGCGTCACAAAGCAACACGGCCGTGTCAAAAGTGTCTTGCAACGCATTGTGGGTTCTGGAATGGAACACGGCCGTGTCACAGATGCAACACGGCCGTGTCAAATTGTTGCTGGAAAAGTGGATTTTTGCAAAGCAACACGGCCGTGTCACTTAAGCAACACGGCCGTGTCAGAAGTGTTTTTCTGCGAAGATTTCCTATTTTTAATAGGATTTTGAGCCTATCTTCCCCAAGATTCGTCCTCAACTCTATAAAAAGGACCTCAAGCTCTAGGAAAAAGGGATCAATCATCAAGAACATAAATTATATCATCTTGGAGGACAAAGAGGACGAAGATCATCGAGACGGAGTCATCCGAGTTAAATTGTTCTTTCTTAGTTTTAATTCTTACAATGTTTTTATTAGAATTTTGTATTGGATTATTACTAGGCATGAGTAGCTAAGCTATTCGTGTCCTAGGGTTAGAAAGTAGGGATTTTTATGACAATGGTTTAATTATGATTTAATCTATTAATTCCGTTCTTTACGTGTTTTATCTCTATGTTTGTGCTTAAAACTGAATTTAGCTTGATCACCTAGATTTAGTAATTTAGTTTAACAATTCCGCTTCGAGAGGAGGGAATTGTTATCAGACTTAGAACACAGAGCGCAGTTGTCTATGACTGTGTAGGCCGTGGCTTAGGATCGTTTGGGAGTTATTAGGTTTAATTGACTCGAGAAGGTAATTAGCTTAATTAATCAACGGTTTAATCGCTTCGAGAGAAGGATTAGATTATTGTCGTGCCGCCTAATAAACATTAGAATTGGTAAATTAATAGGTTAATCATATTCCACATTGAAATAATATCCTGAAATCGAAGCCCTATGATACCTTTTCTCTTTGATTGTTAGTTTTCGTGTTTCCTAAGTTTGAAGTTATATTTAATTGAGTAGTTTAATTAGTAAAATCAACCTTTAAAACTTAGTATCTAGTTAGGACATTCCTAGAGTATTAGGGTATCAAACTACCTAAAACTATTCCTTGTGGGATCGACCTTGACAATAGTACTACACCTACATCCGTACACTTGCGGAACACTAGGTTAGAAACCGACGTGTCAGTGTTCATATATAAATTAAAATTATCTTATTTGATATGGAGAAAACAACTAATTGATAAAATAAAAAAATAAAAACTAACAATTTTATGATGTTAGGATGGATCTCACAGAAAATTGTTAAATCATTGAAATGAATTCTATGAGTTTTGAGGATTACAATCAAACCCCTAAACTCAACAAATATTAAAATTATAAGCAGTGATCAATTTTAAACCAAATGATGATACATAGTGTAATATCAGTAGTGATGAGCATATAGCATTTCCTTTTAACCTGGCCATCATTATTGATTGAGCTAAAAACCACCACTCACTGGCTTAAATCAAAGGCCTACACGGATATTGTGACCATGTGTCTATGCAAATTGCTATGATTTGATTGTATGAAAATAGGATGAGGCACTGAAAAGGGGCAATGGCTGGCAGGAAAGAAGATCTGAGGCACGTATGTGTAGAAATAGAGCAGCCCCTTTTCGGCTACGCCTCAATTAGCATGTAGCTAAGTGGTGGACTAACTAAAAGCACAACTGTTACTTTCTTCTTCACGAACAACACCACTTTAACATTTCAAAGCCCTTTTTGTTTGAAGAAGATCATAAGCCGTTTTCACTAGCTATTATACGAGCATCTTCATTTTTCTAGCAAGCTAGAACCGCATCTTGTTATCTTTTTCAATAGTAAATTAAGCCAGCCTTAAACCAACTCACACGTCCTACGGTAGGGTGCTATTTTGAAGAGGCAACCTGGCGGACTTGAACATTTTAGTAGCCAGAGAATCCTCTTAAGCATTAGCAAATTAGATAAGAGAGGAAGTGGTTATTTTTTATAACATTATGAAGGAGATATATTAATGAAATTTAATATGCAAACGTTCGGTTATTGAATTTGAATATCATACTGGCATATCCCTTCTATAATTTCTAAAGGAATCACTATTGCAATGAGGATGAGCATCTTCGGCATTTGCTCATTTTCTGCTATTATGCTCGACGATATTGGGATAAGGTAAATCTCCTTTCTTGTATCACATTGAAAGATAATGAGGGTATTGATTTTGTGGGCTGGTTTTTTGGTTGCATTTCAAACTTGATCATATTGGTTCAAAGCCCTTTTTATGATCCTTTGGGATTATTTGGAACGAATCAAATGCAAAATTATGGGATGGAGAGTTTTTATCACCATCGTGTATTATTTTGTTGAGAAGAATAAACGTGTCAAGTAGTGTGTTGTGTAAAGGAAAAAAGTTGCATTTTCTTAATTTAAGTATAGATGTTAACTACATATTATTTTGAACTTTGAAGAGTGATTTTAGTGGTGTGAATGGAAAAGACTTACTCAAATTACCAAAACATATATTTCGCAGGAAAAATAAATAAATAAAACAAAACCATACACTACAGGGTTCTCTAAAAAAATCACACACACAAACTACGGGGACAAACGTCTTCAATTCTTCAACTCTCTTCCCCTCCATGTCTTTTTCCTCCATTAATCGGAGGCACTTCCTCCACATGCCACAAAGATCAGACACATAACAAAACATTGCGGATGTTGCAAATCTGTTGCCCATATATTTATCAAACAAAAAAAAAACAAAACAAAACAAAACAAAACAAAACAAAACATAAAAATCACTACGGGAACATACATCTTAAATTATTCAATTCGCTTCCCTTTATCTCCCTTCCAACTGATGATCGGTGTTGCCTTCTCCAAAGATCACCAAATCGGATGTGTAAATGAACATATTACGGTTGTAGTGCCAATCCGCCACCCATAATAAGGTGAACGAATTTTTTCCTATTTCTAGGTTTTAAATTGATCTGAAAATTTTCGTAGTTGAGAGTTTTGGATGTAAATACAATGCATTTTCATACATGCTTTAGTCTTATGCTTCAGCCCTTACGTAATAACCCAAGAGATCTATTTAAAAAAAATTAAAAGTAAAATTATACCACATAAGCCATCTGATTTTGGCATATAATAGTTCCATATTAGTTTTATCTAATTCTATATTAACATTGGGAGAAACATTATCATCAAATCTTTACAATTCCTTATTCTATTTCTTAGGGATTAGGTAAGCTCATGTCTAAAGAAGTTGGTGCTCTACTGTATTCCATCATCTTGGATGATTTCTCATTTAGAGCAACCACTTTGTTACTATTTTTTCAGTAAGGTGAATCATTTTGTTATTGTCGATTCCATCTCTTTTGAGATTGCTTGTGGTTCAATCCACTGGATGATCCATGACACAAGGCATTGTGTATTTTTTTTATAAATTGTTATTAATTTTTTTGTCTCTGGTACTTGAAGTAGAATTGGGCTATGGAGTAGCTACTTGTAAATGCCAATTGACGTGAGTTTTATAGAGATGGAATTGAAATATGTTTTGGGTTGAAGTTATTATATTGTGCATCAAATAGAGTACAGAGAAACCTATGTTGTTGAATATAAGGACTTATAATTCGTTTATACCAACAAATTGTATACTTTAAGTTGATCTCATTTAATAATTAACTTCAATATAGTCGAACTATATTTATTTGACTTCAAGTGTCTCGTATTAAGAGCCATATCTCAATGAAAATGAGAATGCATTGTTAATGTAATGCATTGTTTGATCACATGTCGTTAATGTAATGCATTGTTTGATCACATGTCTGCTTCACATGCTTAGAATTGGATGAATATAAGACATGAGCTTATATGTACTTGTTGAGAAAGCAGTCCAGAAATTTGTTCAAGGAAGTTAATAATAGTTATCAAGTAACAGTATATGGATTTTAGGAATATAACTAAAGTAGTACATTGTTATATTATGAGTAGCCGCTAATTGACGAGATATCTATAAAAGCAATTCACTTACATCGTGTAGCTTCAAAGGATTTCTTGGATACAATCTTTTTAATCTTTTTGGGTGCACAAAGCATCAATAAATTAGTTTCCAAATTTGGAGAACATAGGTTCTCAGCTCATTTCATTGGCCAATGTAATTTGTCTTTCTTCACACTGTATTTTGTATTACATCCGTGGAGGATTAGAAACTCTAGGTCATGGAAAAATTTCAAACATTGATTTGGTGTGTTTATGTGGCATCCCTCATTTCCAGGTGATTATTCAGAATTTGATCTCCATAACCTCCTAAGTATTAATCTTTGGGGTTAATTTATCATGGTGATGGTTGAAAACTTGCTTCATAAGCCTACCATTGTTGATTTGAAAAATTGTAATCATTAAACACTAATACGTAGTCCAGTTCAAAGTATGGCTATAATGAAGCAATGCATATCATGGTGTAGAGCTATTTATTGAAAGTGTTATTTTTTGTGCAGGGTATGAAGTTTATCACGTATTTCATACGGTAACCGCTTTTAATGAAAAGTTGAAATCTATTTTGCTCAAACACCAAGCCTGAAGAAGGATTACAGTTGGGTTCCGGGAATTAGAGGAATGCAAACATGTAGTGCAAAAAGTTAATCATAAGGGCCCATTCTTCTTCGACATCCCAGTTAGATACTCCTCCTTCAAAATCCAACATCAATGAACCCAAATTTTATCCAATCTTGATGCAAAGATGTTGCCTCTCTAAATTTTGTTGAGTTGTAGAAGCAACAACAATTGATCCAACCAATCTTCAGCTGAACTGAAAAAATAACGGCCAATGGTGGAAGCTGTACATGAGATAGTCATTTACATTCATCGATTTCACAATCTCGATTTGTTTCAGCAAGGGTAAGTGTAAATTACATAATAGCCTTTTCCTTCCTTTTATTTGCTTTGACAGTTGTTAAGAATTCGCATTCTTATTTCATTTCTAGATGGTATCAAATTAAGGTTACCATGAGATGGGAGGATGAAGACTCTAGTTCTTTCAATTTCGGTATGCCAGTAAAAGTTGTTCAATATGAAGGTGAATATTATCTTTAGTTGGTATTAATCTCCTCTAGTGGACTATCTTGTACATAAGTAATTTGTGTAAAGTTTTAGTTATGCTACAAAACATGAATTCCTAAAAAACTAAAGGAAGTTATAACTCCACGAGTTGATTTTCGTATGTAATCTGATAAGTATGATTATGTTTTAACAGTACCCATGGACATTGAAAGTTTTAAAAGTAGTCTTAATTGCTTTATCTTTTCTTGGATGGCTATCAATATGTCATTTGCGTGGGGTCAAACCTCATATCTAATCGAGATTGAAAATTTTAGCCTTTCCATGACTTTGTCAAAATTTATGCCATTTCTCTTTCATTGTCACAACAAAACTCACACTTGAAGCTAATAGTCAATAAAACCAAAAGCAAGCAAGAATAATTAGTTTTTTTATTTGAACAGATCCTGATTTGGGATCCGATGATGTGGATGGATTTTGGAAAATTGATGAGACGGACCACAGTTTTTATACACAACCTTTTCGAGTAAGATATAAACGACAGGATATTCTTTTATCGCTGATGGTTACATTCAACTTATCAACCAATAAATTTAAGGTATTGTTCTCATATTTTTCTAGGTTTTGGTTACGCAACATATGCTAGGTCATTCATGCACTTCTTGTCATGTTATAATATGCTTGTTGATTTTTGAATACAAAATAAGCTAAAAATGAAAGAAAAAATAATGAATCAACCCATTGACTAAAAGACGCGAATTAAAGTAATAATACATATTTAATAACATATGTCAATAGCCGATGCATGTGTTGGAGTTTGAAACTAACATATTTGAGTAACATCCCTTTTTATACATAGGTCGAAAAATACTCGTGTAAGCAGTTGTCTTCGTACGACTAATTTATTTTACATGTTCGCATGTATAGGTCTTATTCGTTACATTTTGATATTAGGGTGAACATTGAATTATTTTCTAATTAACAGGTTCCATCCACATCTGCCGTTATTCTAAGGTTTGAGTTGTTGTATACTCCCGTCATGGATAGCAGGTTAGCTGATAGAGCTTCTCTTTATAGTATCATTTTCAAAAAACGCATGTAATACAATTTTACTCAATACGTGATCCACAACATGGACTAAATATGTCAACTGAATTATGTGAGACTTTAAGTATTGTAGCTTTACTGAGGTTACTTGCAGGAGTAGCATTCAGGATTCTTTGGATAACACTGACACAGTCCATGAATTTCGGCTTCCCCCTAAAGCGCTTATGGGATTGCATGCTTATTGCCCAGTTCATTTTGATGATTTTCATGCTGTGTTAGTTGATATGACTGTACATGTAAGCTTGCTCAAAAGTGATAATACTTCCTCACAGAAGGTACCCAGGTTGGATCATCTATTTTCTTCAAATATGATATGTCTTGCTATTGTTTAAAAGATCAATATGTTCACTAGGAAAAATAGTTTGTGTTGATGAATGTATATAAGGCACCCGATGACAAGGTGTGAACAGAGTCTTGACAATTTTCTTCAAACCTTGATTTCAGGAGTAACATGAGAGAAGTTTCTATAACTAAAAGCTAGAAAACATGAAAATATAAATGAAAGGAAGGCAACCTAATAGTGGTTCCAACTCAAAGTGCTTAGAAGGAGAATACTATTTAAGCAAAACAATTAATTAAGAATAATAGAAAACAAATAAGCCAACATATAATTGAACCTTGAGCATACTTGTATTTGGCTGAATTAGGAAACAAATTTTCGGTAATGTCTTCCTAAAGTAGTTGTAGTTCCACATAGTCTAATTCTATGATCTTGTTATCTCCTTCACATATGTAGTAAAATACTTTACACTATAGGTTTGTCATTAAGTTCGAGGAGTTGTTGGTTTTCTCTATTTTGCAGTTCTATTTTAGGCTTTAGATTTCTGGAAAGAACCCGACAGTAAGACAAATAATGGTCTCTAGTAATTGTTGCTAACACATAATGAAAAAATAATGGGAAAAAAATTCACCATGAGATCATGGTGGCAAAATATGCATAATTCATATTTTCTATGTTTTTCAGCTTTGCATATATGAAATTATAGGAGTCTTTATCATACTTTAAGGCTACTAAATACTTTTTCGTCTTACAATTGTAATTATCTTCTTTCAGTTCCACAACCAATGAAGATGACATCAGCGAGCATGACAAGCCAAAACAAGTATGCCATAAACTTTAGTTGATCACATGCTTTTTATTATATTGGGTTATTTACTCTCTCTCTCGCTCTCTCTCTCTCTCTCACACACACACACACACATAATCTTTGTTTATAATATACCTAGAATTTAAGTTTTCTTTTCATGCTTACATTTTCACATGTTTGTAGTTATTTAAATACCATACTTTCACGTTGTATGTATATAGATCATTCCCATGTTACATGTTAGCAGTAGACGTCTTATGACATTGAGTTGTTATTCAGGCATTTAAATATCATCGTTATAATCATTTTACGTATATTACTTTCTTGTATATGCTTACAATACATGTGTACAGGAGTAATGAGTGCTTCTAATTATAGCTAGTGACTTGACTAGGTTAATGAACCTTCACCAACCAATCTCATGTGTCAATATTTGTCGTATAATATATTATCTACTATGTAGCTTCTTAACTTGCTGCAATCTATACATCAATAAATATCATATATGTGATATTGTAGGTATTGATCTTGTTTTCTTTTTCTTTTTTCCTCAGCAGGTGATGCTTGTGCAAGCATTATCAAGTGCTAAGGCCATCCTATTAGAAGATCTACATAAGCTTAGTGAGGCCATCAATCAACCAATTGATGTGAAAGATATTGATTCTAATGAATTGCTTGGTTCCACACCAAGACCAGATCCGGAAATACCTGATAGCGAAGTTTCAGGCAAACCCAATAATGTTTTTGAGGTCCTTCAATAATATGAAAAATAACTCTCATTGGCTCCTTCTGAAAGCATTCCATTATTAGTTCACAGTTGGAACCTTCATAATTATATGCATATTCCTTCTATAGGAACTATGTGGCACGAGTGATTTTCAAAATGACGTTTTTCTCCTTTCGCTATCCAAAGTTAAACTACTTCAGTTAGTCGATTTGATTGGTGATCAGATGTTGAACTTATGGAGCATATTTCTGAATTTTCACAGGTTTGTTTTTTTACCATTTATAATCTTTTTACTGAATAGTATTCTCCTGTGTGATTCTACTAGTCGCAATATAACAGCAATTTCATTCTTTTTCATTGTTCACTTCAAATTATTATCATATAGTTCATTCAATAAGAAACATATCAAGGTGGGTTCCTTGGTTTATTTTAAAAAAGAAAAAAAACTAATTTGAGTAAAACACCAACGTGTCTCTAATTTGATGTGCCTATAAGTTAATTCATAAATATGAGAAGTATTTTTTTGTAGATGTCATTTCTTTGGTGTGCGAGACTTATGTGTTCTTATTCAATGTTAATAAGAGGTTTAGAGGTCACAATAAGTTCTTACCATTTCGTCTTATCTTGATGTTAGAGTCATTATACATAATAGGAGAGTCACTATCATCGTGAAGCCTCTGTGACAATGAACACGATCAAGGAAAAAATTACATTTTTCATCTCATGCGCCACTCATTTTGACGCTTTTTACCTTTGGAAAAATAAAACTCATCCCTCAACACTTTGGACCTCATTCATTTTATGGTCAATATATATTGTTAGAAGATAAATCCATGCCTTGTAGCAGACACTTCACACCCTCAAAATATACTAGTTCGGTAAATTTTGACTATAAAAAACTCGAGCACCTATTGTATGTTGTAGTTTATTAACATTTAATTGGAAAAAAACAAAAATTGAATTTTTTTATGTTAGAGTCACATTTGGCATGTATATGATTTTTCACATGTGCAATTACAATTTGGATATTGAACTACAGCTAATATATCTTTGAGGATTTCTATATTTAGGTTCTAAATAAATATTTAAGTGGGAGATCTGTATTTCGTGAATGTATTCAATTAATATTTTTTGACATATGGGGAAGATTTATTATTCAAGGTCAGCTATAAATACAATTAACTTCCCTAATAGATATTTGGAACCTTAATAATCAATTATTGTGTTAAATAAATAAGAGAAATTATTAAGTTTTACAAACTTTACCAAGATACTTCTGAATCTTGAGATATATTTTTACTAATTGATTCACACTAATGCAAAGAGATATTTTGAATGTTAAAAATATGTTTCTAAATTTCTTAGATTGTTTGGCAAAAAGATCGAAAGTGTTATTGTTGTATTTGATTTTTATTATCAACCAAAGCACGCTTAGAATAACTAGCATATCATGCTCATCAGAGTATTAGTTGCACTTCCCTCTAAACGGTGTAACTTCATAGTGCAACATGCATCAAGGAAACTAAAATATGTCTCATCTAAAATTATTCTTATGATAACATGAGCCTAAAAATTCTTGAACCTTTAGTATATATTTTGTGCTGAAAAGTTAATTTAACTCAATTACATAAACATATATTTTTTAGATTAGGTCTTGATAATGGTAAATTGGAATTATTTGGTACCATTTGTTAAAGAAACTATCATTAGAACGGGCATAGCAAGAATAGTTCTACTCAAGGGCATTTGGCTGCTATAATCTATCTTCAAGCTAGTGTATAGAAAAATACAACCATACTATGTTTTATGTTCACCATTACTTTCTAGAAACCAATGCCATTTTATTAAATCATGCCTAGTACCAATATTCAGTTATGCATCATTATCTTTCTAGTGGGCTCAACATGATGCCTACAGTAACAGGGTAATCATACTGTTAAGAAATGTTGTATTCAAGTTGAGAATGACCAGAATATCTTCAACATTATTGATATTCATTTCAATTAAGTTCATATGTTTGGAGGGATGAATACAGTTTCAGGGGAATAATCATAAACAAACTTTTGTTCTTGTCCTTTTTTTTTCTTTTCTCTTTTCATACTGGGTTTGAAATTTGGAGAGGGGGATCAACATCCAAAGACATCATCTAAGTAAAGCCTTCATGAATGAATCAATCATGTGCTTTCTATTGAGTTGTCATCACATAAACTGGCTAATATATCAACTGCCATCATTGTGGCACTTCATCGTAAAAAAACTAATAATATTTTCATTATCAGGGTTAACACAAAAAGGATTCTTAAATGTCTCTACAATCAGTGGGCCATTGATAGGAAAACTGAATGGTCTATCTGGATGGTTTACACCATGGTCAAGATGCCTCAGTCATGTATTAATGATTCAACAGACGAGTCTTCTTACAATGAATTGCATCGCATACATGACATCTCACAATTAACTGGTGATGTAATTATGCCACTACTTTCTTTAATTGCTCGATGTTTCCATAGCTTAGTTACGAAAACCAGTACATGATAATATATATGAGTTTATGTTGTGTGCAGCCCGTACAGAATGCTGTAAAGCGAGCAGAACTTCATAGACAAAGTATTTCAACAATGACGGTCAGTCCTATTAAAGAGTCTTACATAGTCTCACTTTTTTTTGCTAAAGATTGAACAAGTATTGCATCGTTGCAGATGAACAATAGGTCTATTCAAGACATGCATATATTTGGAGATCCAGCACGTACACCCATTGTAATTGTAGAACAAGTCATCAATGTGCCTTTACATTCAACTAGTGGAAATTCTTACTTCAGCCAAATGGACCATAAAGATACAAATAAATTGTTTGTTGAGTGTGGATCTAACCCCACAAGCACAACATCCGGTATCAACTCTTGCTCAAGTGGTCGAGTCCTGAAGATTGTTGTTTTTGTCCATGGATTCCAGGCATGTTCTATGGTGCTTCCTATATTTAAGTTTATTTTTTATTTAAAGTTTACTCACACAATAATTGATGTCTGGGTGTATCTTTGGTGTCAATGTTCCTTCACTTGCCATGCCTTTTGATTAACAAGGTTGAGAAAGTACTCGTTGTTCTTGATGAGAAAACAATCAAACTTTCTTTTCATGGTTCCGTTTTAGTCTCCTCATAACCATCTATTTAACTAGTAAAGAGTGTTTAAAAATAATATTTTGGGTTTACCTTGTTTTCTTTCTTAGGGATTTGATTTGAAATGGAGATATTTTGTCCTAAGTCCAGAATGAAGATCTAATTTCACGCAGTACACTTGTTCCATTGAAAATTTAAGAGTGATATATATATATGTCAAATATAATTTACAGTTACATACATACATATAATGTGATATGAATGTAGGTTATGTATGCCTACGAGTTTACTTGGATATTTTAAGATCTTAGAAAAGCCTTATGCATATAGAAATCTAAGTACCAAAACTGAGTTTGTTTTAATTAGATATTGAATAAGTTACCTCCCTATGAAATATACCATACATAAATATATTTATAAGTTAAGTATACTGGTATTGCTTATCGCCGTGAAGTGGCTATTAGTTCTGAATTAAGAAATTCGGGCCACTTTACTAAAGTTAATTTTAAGACTGTCGTTTAAATTAGGAGACAAAAAGAAACCCCATTCTCCCATCTCTTTCTCGCTTAAAGAGACAATTTGTACACTTTGACCTTTTCTCTAGTATCTCTCTAATTACAATTAGCTATTGAGACATTGCTTAAAATTATATATTTTGGCATTATACTCAATCTTGTCCAATCTTTAGATTCATGATCTATCTAATCATTGAGCATCTGGGCCATACATGTAGGAAACAATGGCTCAATCACCTTTCATACATGAAACTGTTAAAAACTTATACATTCTAATTGGAGAATATATTTTGGATATTAATCGGTGGAAGAAATTGAAATGGGAAGTCGACATCTATATCAATATGCCGTATTTGAAATGAATAAGCACCACATTTCACATGTATGAGTAGAGAAGACAAGGACATCTTGAATGTAACACTTGAGAAAGATGTCGTCTTACAGATAAGCTCAATAATCATTATTGCATATTTACACCTTTTTGCTTTGATATTAGCCTTAGAAGGTTATATTTCTTCATTTCACTGTGGAAGCTTGTCTAACAAGCCAAGAAAACTATTTAATCTTATGGGAATAATAATTGTTTTTTTATACATATATAATAAAATACGCTACATTCGTGAGAAGTTCTACCTTCAGTTTTGTCAAATATCGTACAAAGGAGTGGTACCATCAATCAACATTTTGTTGTGACATGGTTAGAGCCAGATTAATTAGGTGTAGGTTGTATGTACTTTAAATTTGGGAATTCATCTCCATGCTTGATTAAGATAAAAAAATATCTACTAAGCAATTTTAGGTTCAAATTCATTTTCATCTATATAGGTCCTGGATTCTGGTGTTGGTTTGTGACATAAGATTAGCCAGCCCTCAGAAGCAATCATGCAATATGCTTTCTGAAATTCGTTAGATCGATTAATCATGGATGTGATGCTATCTAGCTAGTCATCAAACATTGTTATGCCTATGTGGAACTACACCTCATTTTTTTGAAGTGCAAAGTAAATCCTTATTTGGTGACAAGATTCTTCATGATGCTGCATCACTTATTTTATGTCTTACAGTTTTGTAATTGTTCTGCTTCTCCAATTTATAGTTTTTCATCTCAATACTGCATTTTATGTGCAGGGACATCACCTGGATTTGCGCCTTATCCGTAATCAGTGGTTGTTGATAGACCCAAAGATAGAATTTTTGATGTCAGAGGCTAATGAAGATAAAACATCGGGAGATTTTAGAGAAATGGGACAGAGGTTGGCACAAGAAGTTGTGACATTTGTGAAAAAGAAAATGGATAAAATGTCTAGATATGGTGTCTTGAGAACTATCAAACTAAGTTTTGTTGGGCACTCCATTGGAAACTTAATTTTGAGAACCGCTCTAACAGGTTTCGTTTATAAAACTTAGATCAACCTCTTATTCAATTATTCTACATCTCATATTGCCATATTTGTCTTGCAGATATCATTATGGAACCATACCTTAGATACTTGCATACGTATCTCTCCGTCGCGGGCCCACATCTTGGTTATCTTTACAGTTCGAACTCCTTATTCAATGGAGGTTTGTGGCTCATGAAGAAGCTAAAAGGCACACAATGCATTCACCAGCTTACTTTTACTGATGATGCTGATCTTGAAAATACTTTCTTGTACAAACTGTGCAAGGTACTATTTCGATTGGCATTGCTTCCCTTGGGTATAATTTTGTTGTTATTTCATTCAACTGTTGTGGTGTTTTTTTTTCTTATCTTGATAATTGATATGCTCTAGATGTTGTAAAAAGTTGCAAGGTCTTTCCAAGGACGAAATTATTTTACATTATTCTGTAGATCTGGTCTTGTTTGGATTGCAATACATATAAATGTGTTTCCTTAATATTTCATGCTCTAATAATTGTATTCCCTTTTAAATACAGCAGAAGACCTTGGATAATTTCAAGAACATTATTTTGTTGTCTTCACCCCAGGTAATTCCCTATTTTGCAGGTTCAAAATGTAACTAATTGGTTCATTCTTTTATTTCACCTTCTACTAAATTATTAGATGTCCGTGCACCTTTTTCCCACATATTATTTTAGTTTGTGTAATATTTTTGCAGATTGCTCTGGATTTTTAACATCTTGGTATGGCAAAATGAGAATACATAAAAAAAAAAAAAAAAGAAGGAAAATGACCACTTCATGCATGCAAATAACCTTAATGAAAATTTGACTTTAGTAAATAGATTCCATGAAATGTGCTTCTTGAGCACATGTTTCCTTCAGAAACCCGTTTCTCAGTTTGTTGAAAGTTGGGTGGCTGAGGATGGAAGACAAAGTGTAAATTAAAAATTTAGTCTTTTTTCATGGAAATTGACTACTTCTCAATTTTTTTGGAAGATAGTAGCTAGTTTTCATTTTGGACTTTCCAAGTGGTTATAAAGGCAAATTGACTACATTTTCGAGATTTGACTATTTTCTTGCATTTTGCAACACTGCCCATCTTTATATTTTTTCAGGATGGCTATGTTCCCTATCATTCTGCTAGAATTGAGATATGTCCTGCATCTTCAGTAGATCAATCAAAAAAGGGCAAGATTTTTCTAGAGATGCTTAACGAATGCTTGGACCAATTACGAGCAAGATCATCATCAGATGATCGAGTATTCATGCGTTGTGATGTTAATTTTGACATCTCCTTGCAAGGAAAAAGCCTTGATACTATCATCGGACGCACAGCTCACATCGAGTTCCTAGATTCAGACATCTTTGCGAGGCTTATTATGTGGTCCTTCCCAGATTTATTCCGTTGATCAATGTATATCTTGTAAGATGATATATTCAACTAAACGAAATTGATCCCTACCCACGGCCGACAGAAATTAATGTGTCCACTACTGATGGGTAATAATCTCATTTCCAAATAATTAGTTGCATTCTATGAGATCTTAACACATTACATAGTAGACATATTAACTTATGCCGACTGTAGGTAAGAGAGCGGGACTGTTCAATTAAAAACAAATAGTCTTACTAGAAGAAACCCTTCAAAGTTTTACTTGATCATTTGATTCCAGGGATGAGATGGTCGTTTACGTTTGTTATATTTTAATATCATAATTTGTATCATTAATACTATGTTTTTGCTAAACATGATATGCTATGATAATATATATGATTTCAATATATAACATAAGTAACAACTTTAGATATAGTTAGGATTTGATACACATTTTGTCTCCTTTATTTCAATCTACCCCCTTTAGTTTTACTCTACACTTACGCTTCAACTTTTTATGAATTTTTTCTCAGGTTTCAACATTTGTGTGGCCCCAACTTTGTGATATATATATATATGTGTGTGTGTGTGTGTGTGTGTGTGTGTGTGTATGTGTGTGTGTCGGTTATCACCGCGAGAAAGAGAGGTGAAACCATGCATGCATACATGTGTGCGAGTGAACATGTTGTGTTGTGTATGTGTATATATATATATATATATATTTATATATTATTATGTTTTAGATTCTCTTCAAATATAAAAGTACTCCTCATTGTTTATGCCTTCATTTTTTGGTGTGCTCTAATTTTATGATTTTGTTTATTATAAGTGTATAATGTGATCTCGTGAATACTAATATAGTTATGCGACCATATGATACGTATGTGAATATGCTTGAATTATATACAATGTTTTTCCCTTTCTATTATTTTATTAACCAATGAGTAGTGATTTAATGTTATTAAGGCATATACCAATGCTTATTTTTGGGCCTCTTATGGCTAACATCTCGAAAACTATTTGTATTATAGATGGTTGAGTTATTTGTCTTCCAAATAACTGATAGAAATTAAATTCCATCACCTTTTTCCAAATCACGATTTAAACAAAAAAAAGGTTGGACATAGCACTTAAGGAGATGTAGGTGAGATGTATACGATCAAATGAATAGCAAGAAATAATGTTTGTATTTGATGTAACTATTGGGATTTTGGGGAAATTATATAATATAATAGAAAATCAATTATTCTGAGGCGTGTCGCAATGACACTGTCCTAAAGGATTTACTTGAGTAATCCCCCAGGATACAACAGAACTTCTAGCTTAAGCTAGGTCCAGGAATCAACGAAATAATGCAACAAATCCAACAAAAGTGTAGTAATAAAAGATGACATATGATAATAGTTGAAAGACCACTTGTCTTTGTTCTTATTACCAACACATACACATATATATGCTCAAAAAGTAATGGTAAAATAAACATAATTAATAACATTCATGACAATCATAATAAAAATAATGAGTAGGGAAGCTACATGTTGAATAATAAGTAGTAATAATAAAACATTAATAATAATATAAATGAGTTATTTTGTGGGTTATTGTCAAACTCTTTTAAAATGCAAGATATATATTTTCAAATTATTACATACACATATTGTTATAATATATAATTAATACATTCAATTTCTTTTGAAATAATTTTTCCAACAACCCCCACCTATTTCAAAAGAAAGTATATAATGAAAAAACTATTTTTGCTGGGATAAGAGTGTAAAATGCATCGAATTTGGTGTCTTTTGGACTATGAACCAAACCTAGTAAGATAAGACATAACTCACAGAGCTTTAGTGAAGTTTTTTAACTTATATGAACTAAAGTCTCTTTGGTGTAAGTTAAAATTCTTATCAATCACATCCCACACATAGTTTCGTTGTTCAACGCGGTGTTGCGCTTTATCGGCCATGAGCGAATCTAATAGTTCATGAGCGCTCTAGAGAGTTAGTCAATACTCATAGGAACGGCCCCACTCCACACTCATATAGGTGAGTCCATCAAGTATATTCTGCAAATAATATACCACCCTTAAGGGAAATGAAACTCATTAAAAGCTTCAGCTTTTCCTCTTAATAGCATTCTAGCACCACACACACCATAGGAAGGGACAAGATTATAAAGGTGCTAGCAGGACTAATAAGTGACTTGTTATTACCCATATGAACCAAATTCATGGGATCTCCAATCACACAGGTTGGGTTACCATCATTGTTAATCTCTAGTGGCTTTAGAGTTTAGTCACATTCCCCACGATGTTTTATAAAAAACAACAAATAACTATTCAACAAACTGGCCAAGTTTCACTTTTGACTTCATATAGTTGATAAATATGATTCCATCTCTCAATACTTGGTTAACCACTTATGTATCAAATCATTTTAACACCATTTATCATCACTATATAAATAGTGGAGAACTCAAATTTTATCATCACTATATAATCAGTGGAGAACTCAATACAATACCATAATTTATGGGTTTTCTCAAGTATTTCACCTCAACCATGTGCGGAATAATGATCCACTTGTAGATTATATCTCATACCTATTTAACAACAATATCATCATTGTGTCTGTGAGCACAATGGAAAACTTATTGCAATAGCAACTTAATTTATAAAAATCTATTTGCTCAACCTTAATAGGAATTCCCCACAATTTGAAATATTTTATTCTTATTATAATTAATCAATTATTAAAAAGTGCAAGCAATTAAATAGCCAATATTGAACCATAATATCCAAAAACACCATTCATAAAATTTGAGGAAACTTAACCATCCCTTTAATCAGTGAAATAAAAGTAAGATATACTTAATATACTCATTGAGTACCCACACAAAATTAATTTCATCTATAATAGTATTCTCCTCAAATATATACATGAATATCAACACGATTATGAGAGTAATATATATATTTCATATATAAAAAAATATATTTTAAAGAGCATCTCACAAATAGATTATGCTGACGACATCTATCAAAAAGCAAGCATCAATAGAACAATCAAACTAATTTAGATAAATATAAAAGAAAACAATATTAGATTTGAAAGTCTAAATATAATATTGGAACCAGTAGTAAGTCATAATAATAATTTCTCCCATACAAATTAAACACAATGAAATTTATGAGTTTTACAACATCAGTGATACAAGAAAATAATAATGACCACGAATATGACGTTCTCATACTCTGTTTCCAAGAATATATGTGTCAAGAAAAAGACCTCTTAATTTATGCGGACAACTAAATTCACATGAAATCTCTATTTTCATATTTTTACATCAGTTTTAGATGGTTGAGTACCATCATCTAGTCATTATGCAAAACATAAATTAGGTTTTATTTATATATACAACCAGATTCATACTAAACAGAATATGCAATAACTACAACTCTCATAATATAATCATTATTATAAAAATCCGACGAAATACATGCAATATAAATAATTGAAATCAGCATTGCACCCTACTAATTATTCTAATCAAATGTTAAATCACCATCAAATTGAGATTCAGAATATTAATAAACTACTTTGAAACAATACTGATAATCTCCAATACTTAAGTTCATGTGAATTAGACAATTTCAATGCAACTATTGAATCACGTTTCAGATGTACACATGTATAACTAACAATAATATTTCACTCACATATTGACATCAAACTTTGCATATTTGAGCAAATGAGAAGAAAACATACCTGTGATGGAATTAAATTCGGAATAATAAAATTACCAGGTCCCAATT
Source organism: Ajuga chamaepitys (assembly GCA_958295605.1). Lineage (NCBI taxonomy): Eukaryota > Viridiplantae > Streptophyta > Magnoliopsida > Lamiales > Lamiaceae > Ajuga > Ajuga chamaepitys. Next base: position 6,975,550 of record OY282500.1, on the reverse strand, counting down.
TGGTTGTAGCTACTTAGAAGCATGATACTTGATAGCAATGACTGACTTTCTTGTTTGACTTAATTCCCTCAGTCAAGTAGAGACGCAATGCTTCAACACCGGAGAAGCTTTCACGGTAGCTTGTAAGGTATTTGTATTTTTTGGGATTATTAAATCCTTTAGATTGTTGGGATTTTGAGGAAAATATATAATATAACAGAAAACCAATTATTTTGAGGCGTGTCGCAATGACACTGTCCTAAATGATTTACTTGAGTTCCCCAGGATACAACAGAAGTTCTAGCTTAAGCTAGGTCCAGGAATCAACAAAACAATACAACAAACCCAACACAAGTGTAGTAATAAAAGATGGCATATGATAATATATAGTTGAAAGACCACTTGTCTCTCTTCTTATTACCAACACACACACACACACACACACACATATATATATGCTCAAAAAGTAATGGTAAAATAAATATAATTAATAACATTCATGACAATCATAATAAAAATAATGAATAGGGAAGTGACATGTTAAATAATAAGTAGTAATAATAAAACATTAATAATAATAATAATAATATAAATAAGTTATTTTGTAGGTTATGGTCAAACTCTTTTAAAATGCAAGATATATATTTTCAAATTATTACATACAAATATGTTATAATATATAATTAATACATTTAATTTCTTTTGAAATAATTTTTCCAACAGTAACATGATATGATTTGTATTACAGATGTGAAGTCAATTGATATGATGTCATGTGATGGTCGTGAATAATGATAAAAGTGATATATGTAACGAAAAATGGATTAGTAATAATTTAAAATGTTAAATTTATAAACGAGAGTAATTAGATTTTTTTTTTTTTAAATCAAGAGATCTTATAAAATCAATGACAATCCTGAATACAAAGACTCTCTAACCAATGAGGAATACCAGAACCAATCCAAACAGACAGAGTGGATGATAAAAAAGAAAAATGCGCTAACCTATGAGTGATAGAATTACACTGACGACTCATGTGAGCAACGCTCCTAATAGGACTCCGCCGACACAATCCACGAATTACAGTCACAATAGCCCCTGTATAATCCAAAGGATTCTCTTGCCTCGTGACTGCATGCACAGCAAGTAAGGAATCAGAAAACACCAAAATATCCCCAAAATCACAATCACCACAAGATCTCATCCCACTAGCTAACACTTCTAATTTGGCGCATAACACCGACAAATGTCGCTTGATACTATGTGGCCCAGCTGTCACACACTGACCAAACTCGTCACACAACACAAAACGAACCCCATAACAACCCTTCATTTCATCAAATGCTACATCGACATCCAAGCAAAGACACCCACTCGGCGGCTTGGACCATTTCGGTGGAACCTGAGGACTACTTCGATGCCGAAGAGTCTCATCCTGCACCGAAGCCACCACTACTGTGTCAAATTGCCCCACATAGGCCTCCACTTCGTACCAAGAGGGCATCTTAAAATCCTTCTTCTTACCATAAGTAAATACACAAATTGAATGTCATATCATCCATGAGGCCACCACAAAAGTATGAAAAAAGATCTTTCCCAAACAAATCAACAATTCTAGCACTAAAATCTTGGAAAGATGCATGTCTCATAAACTTCAATTTATCCCAATAACAACTCCCTTCCAGAAAACACGCACCAAATAACAAAAATACAAACGTGCATCGTCGTAGCAAAAAGAGAGGACAATGTTTACACATAGGGAAAATCAGCATATGATGATTAACTAGATTATTGGGAAAAGCAATAAAATTAGTCGATGCTTGTCACAAGAATTTTTTTATCTTCGGAGGTAAGGAGAGAGTCCAAAGGAATTTTCACCAACCTTCATCCTTTCTCGAAATTGATGGCGACGAATCAAAACTCCAGTGACCACTCTGTAGCCACTCCTCACTGTATATCTCCCCTTATTGTCAAAACTCCAATATCGCACATTTGGCGTAGCGTCAACCTAAATAGGTATCTCAAGAATTACACTAACCTCATAAGACAAGAAAACAATATTCAAACGACCTTCAACCCAAGAGTAATAAGAACTTTAAATGTGAAATATTGATACATCTTCTACCTATGTATTAAAACAAAAATCATTTTAGATAGGGGTATTTTCATAAATGGCCTAGTCAAAGTATGACTTATCAAGAATGACCTTACTTATTCTAAATAATAAAAAATAGTCTCTTGTTTAAACAACTCATGTTTTGACATATTTAACAACTCAGTTGTTTAAACAACATCCTAGTTGTTTACCGAGTTGTTTAAACAACTAGGTTATTTGAATAAAAAAACAACTCCAGTGTTTTAAACAACCCGGTTGTTTAAACACAAAACAACCATGTTGTTTTAAACAACTCAGTCGTTTTTTATACAAAACTACCATATTGTTTGCACAACTTGAAGAATGGAAAAGAAAACTATCATATAAGTATATAATCACAACCTTAAATTTTTAAAAAATATAATGTTTATAGATTGAGAAGCAAAATAAAGCAGACTATGAAAGAAAACTCACCTGCAAAAATAATCCGAACATGAATAATGATGGAGCTATGAAAGAAAAGTCGAAGATAAATGGAGAATTGAGTGAGAGAAAAAAATGAGAGAAAGTAGGAAGAGAAGAGAAAATAGTGATTACATAGGAGGAAGAATGATGGGGAAATCAATTATCTTTTAAATTTGAACTTCAAAATTTGAAAATATTATTATTTTTCTTTTTAAATTTAGTCAAACATGAGAAAGACTATTTTTTATTATAAACCGATTATTCGATCATATTTGATATATACCACTTTTGGATAAGCACGTCCGCAGTTCGGACATGGCAGTGCAATCGAAACATCGCCTTATATTTATGAATATCGGACTTTCATTTTTCCTTATAGAGAATTAACGAAATTAAAACAGTTAAAACTTAATAAATAAATTAAGTTAAATTGTTCTAATATGTTTTTTTAGTTTATCCTCAAATATGAAAGCTCCACGTGTACTCATCTTCTTTCCCCCTCTCTCTTCTTTCCCTCTCTACCCAACCGCTTAAACCCCAAATCTCCATTCTTACAGTTCCACTTTACACACACACAGAGCTTCTTCAAGCTCCACTCACATGCAAAAAAAATGACGAAACTAGCCCTATCCTACCACCAAAGTCTCCCCCCCATCCTCACCCCCAGCTCCTCCACCCCCTCCTACCTCCCTTTCCCCTCCAAATTGCACCGCCGCCTCAACCACCACCACCTCCCACTCCTCCGCCGCAGCCTCGCCGTCATCGCCAAAGCTAAAACCAAGGAACTCATCCTGGGTAACCCTAGCGTCACCGTCGAGAAGGGGAAATATAGTTACGACGTAGAAACCCTAATCAACAAGCTCTCCAGCCTCCCGCCGCGCGGCAGCATCGCTCGCTGCCTCGACTCCTTCAAAAACAAGTTATCGCTATCGGATTTCTCCCAAGTATTCAAGGAATTTGCTCAGCGCGGCGATTGGCAGCGCTCTCTCCGCCTCTTCAAGTATATGCAGCGGCAGATATGGTGTAAGCCTAACGAGCATATTTATTCTATCATTATTGGAATTCTAGGTCGTGAAGGTCTTTTGGATAAGTCTGCCGAGATTTTTGATGAAATGGTAATTCAATCTGTACCTAGAACTGTGCTTTCATATACCGCGATAATAAATGCCTATGGTCGAAATGGCCAGTATGAGGTTGCGTTAGAATTGCTTCAGAGAATGAAGAAGGAGAGGGTTTTGCCTAATATTTTGACTTATAATACTGTTATCAATTCTTGTGCTCGAGGAGGGTATTCATGGGAAGGGTTGTTGGATTTGTTTGGGGAAATGAGGCACGAGGGGATTCAGCCGGATTTGGTTACTTATAACACATTGCTGAGTGCTTGTTCTAATAGAGGGTTGGGAGATGAGGCGGAAATGGTGTTTAGGACGATGAACGAGAGTGGGGTTTTACCTGATATTACAACATATAGTTATTTAGTCGAAACTTTTGGGAAGTTGGAGAAGTTAGAGAAGGTCTCTGAGCTTCTTCAAGAGATGGAGTCTGGGGGGAATTTGCCAGAGATAATGAGTTATAATGTGTTGTTAGAGGCATATGCCCATTCGGGGAAGATAAAGGAGGCTATGGGAGTTTTCAGACAAATGCAGGGTGCAGGATGCATGCCAAATGCTGGGACGTACAGCATCTTATTGAATTTGTTTGGGAAGCATGGGAGGTATGATGAGGTGAGGGAGCTTTTCCTTGAAATGAAAGTGAGTAATACGGAGCCAGATGCGGACACATATAATATACTTATTGACGTGTTTGGTGAAGGAGGGTATTTTAAGGAAGTGGTGACGTTGTTTCATGATATGGTAGAAGAGAACATAGAGCCAAATATGGAGACTTATGAAGGGTTGATTTTTGCTTGTGGGAAGGGTGGTCTTCATGACGATGCAAAAAGGATTTTGCTTCATATGAAAGAGAAAGGATTGGTGCCTAGTGCCAAAGCATATACAGGGGTGATTGAGGCATATGGGCAAGCAGCTCTCTATGAAGAGGCTCTTGTTGCTTTCAATACGATGTATGAAGTGGGAAGCACGCCAACTATTGAGACCTATAATTCCCTGATTCATAGCTTCGCAAAAGGGGGACTCTACAAGGAAACTGAAGCTATTGTGTCAAGAATGGGTGAGTTAGGTGTTCCACGAAATAGAGATTCATTGAATGGCGTAATTGAAGCATATAGGCAGGGAGGCCAGTTTGAGGAGGCCATAAAAGCTTATGTTGACATGGAAAAGGTGAGATGTGATCCTGATGAATGCACTCTTGAAGGAGTTTTGAGTGTCTATTGCTTTGCGGGCCTTGTCGATGAGAGTGAGGAGCAGTTTAGACAAATCAAGGAGTTGGGTATTCAACCAAGCGTTATGTGCTATTGTATGATGCTGGCAGTTTATGCAAGAACTGAGAGGTCAGAATTCAACTTCATATTGTTTATCAGTTTATCTGCTTTAAAGTGAATTTTAAATATGCTGTTGCTGCCTTTAAGACAGTAGGATTGTAGGATTCTGTGAGAACGTTATTTTCATATGACAATGTTGTCAATGCCAGTAGCTTTCGTTTATCAGATAATCAGTTTCAATAAATATTGATGAAAATGAAATATATGTTAATACTACCAAAGCCAGATCGTCGTTATCCAGGGATGATTTAATGCTGGTTTGTCTCCCCGGCCCTCACACTTGACAACTTTGTCAAGTGATTCTTTGCATGTAGGCTTGGATTTAGTATGGCCTAATTCTAGAAAATGAGAAACACTCCATCTTACATGTTAAGCCCGATGAATAATTGATTAGCATGTCTAAATCTTTTGAGGTTCTGGAAATCCCCCACTGAATATATCCAGAAGGGATCAGATTATTGCTAGTATTATCGGGCAGTAAAGCAGAAATTCCATGGGTGTAAATCCAAGTATCCAACAAGCAACGTCTTCTTGCTGGTTGGAACCATGCTGAGCCAGCGAAGGTTTCAATTCTGATCTTGCATACAGATCAGGTCCCTGGACTCTGTCAAGCCTTGAACTAATTATTACAGGAGTCTTCCTAAGTATTGGTTATATTAGAGTGGTGCCTTTGATTGGTAGGCTTAATGGTGGTCGAATGCACACCTAAACCACACCACTTCTACTGCATAAATTTTATTGATTTTGAGTCAGCTCAGAATGGAGGTTCATACTGGTGATCAATTAGGTTGAAGAAATTAGGTATACTACGAGCTCAAAGAGCATATGGTTTTATATGGAAGGGTTTATTCATTTTAGACCACTCTACTTAGTGTGCTATCACAGAATCAAGGATATTTATTGGAAGAAAAGAATGCACAGTACTAATAGATGAGACTATGGAAAGGAAAAATAGAGAACCAATTGCAGCAAGTGAGATGCATGACATAAAGCTGGTTTTGGTTTTTTCCATCACATTTTTCTTCTAAGTGCATGCTAAGTTATGTTCTTCTGAGGTTAGTTCCGTGTAGGCTCTACACTCTTCTGAGGCAAACATTATTAAGGAGATTTACCTGTAAAAAAAATTAAAAAATAATCACCATGAAGTGGTAATTTCTGAAATTCTGCTTGCAATTCATGCTTGTCATATAGAATACTGGAATTCAGTGGCCTACAATTTTTTTTAAAAAAAAAAAAAAAAAAAAAAAAAAAAAAACTGGAATTCAGTGGCCTGGATTTAGCTTTTTTTCTTTGGTTCAGTGACATTGTGCTGGCCTCATGAGCTGATTGATTACAAGATGCCGAGTAGTTTAATCCCATTTGTTCTTTATACATTGGCTGTTCTTCTTGTTTGGGGTTCTCGTTTAACGTCTTGTAGTAATTTATTTCAGGTGGGACATGGCCAACAAATTGATAAATGAGATGCATACAAATAGGATATCTAATATCCACCAGGTCATTGGACAGATGATCACAGGAGATTTTGATGACGCCAGTAATTGGCAAATGGTAGAATATGTATTCGACAAACTCAGTTCCGAGGGATGTGGTTTCGGGATCAGGTTCTTCAACACAGTTCTTGAAGCACTTTGGCATTTGGGCCAGAAGGAAAGGGCTGCAAGAGTGCTTCATGAAGCAACAAAGAGGGGAATATATCCAGAATTATATCGTAAAAACAAGCTCATATGGTCTGTGGATGTTCACAGGTATGATAATTTCTCTTGCTTTTGCTTTCTTCTCATTGGCCTGCATAACATTGTTATATTTGGCATCTCGCATCTTACTTTGGGTTATTCAGGATGTGGCCTGGTGGTGCATGCACGGCCATATCAGTCTGGCTGAATAATATGAAAGAGTTTCTAAATTATGGGGAGGACCTTCCTCAACTGGCTACTGCTGTTGTAGTGTAAGTGCTTCTTATTAACTAGACTCTCTCTCGCACTCGCGCGCACACAGACACACACACACACACACTTTATATGAATGCTGATTTTAGAAGCAACCCACTTTAAATTCACCCTACTTCATGTAGAACTTGGACCGGACAAATTTCACTATATTCTATCAGGCACTGACCTGTTTTCGATGTTATTAATTTGTGGAACCGAACTCTGTGTGCTTCTTTAATCAAGCAGTATATTCCTAACTTGGGGCCTTGTAAATTAGATTATAAGAATGACCTGGTTTCTTTCCTTTTTTTCCTTCTCCTATGGAACGTTCTTGAAAGTTGCTCTATATGCAGAAGAGGGCAGATGGAAAGGAGCTCAATAACACGAGACTTCCCAGTTGCGAAGGCAGCCTATTCTTTGCTAAAAGACGTATCATCATCCTTCTGTTACCCCGGTTGGAACAAGGGACGAATTATCTGCCAAAAGCCTCAGCTTAAACGCATCTTTTCAAAGGCCGAACAGTCTTCAGAAGACTCAGAAATCGACAGCTTAGTCAGTCTATCTAATTCTCCTATTCCAAGGCCTCCCTTGAACAACCTAAAGCAACACAACACTTCTGATGCCAAAGACATCAGCTTTAGGACAAAAACAGAGCTTATGGCAAGTGGAGTATGAAACATCGTATACAATGATTGTTCCGTTATGGGGTTAATTGTTCTCTTTGGATCTTTTTTTCGTCAGTGGGCCAAGAAATCGAAGAAACCTACAGCTGCACTGAAAACTAACTTCAAGTCCTGTCAGTTGGTGGAGATTTCTACGTGCCAAAGAATGCGGTGCAGACAATGGCATCAGGTTGCTGATGGAATGTAAAAGATAATGGTGTTATTGGATCAGCCACTTTTGTTGTCTAGGTAGTGGCAGGAAACCTTAAAAAGATACGGTAGAACTGTTGGTCCATCTGACACGTGGATACACGTATGTAGTGTAACAGTTGTATATTCAACCAATGCTTGGTTAAAACTAGATCCACATAATGAAGTGAGGAAATTAGACTGCTCTCTGAAATATGCATGTTTCTAGGCTTTATTCATCGACTTTTTTTGGACCCCTTTGTTGCTGAACCAGCTAAAATACTTGAATTTACATTATGTATCAAAAGAGTTCGTACCCATAAGAACAGGGATGAGGTAGACATTTAACGTAGGAGGGGCTGCATGATTTTTGGGGACTAAATGAAGAAAAAATAAATATTTGTTGAAGGAAAAATACAATTAGTGTGTCTTCGTCAAAAGTAATTGATGAAGGGCAATTTAGGTATTCACTAAATAATATGTAACTGTGAACTCTTGCAAATAAGAGAACCCTAATTATTCCGTGTCTCTCTTCTGTCTCTCTTTACTGTTCCTTTTCTATTTTCCTACAACACGTTATCAGCACGAATTGTTCTATTGTACAAACACAATTTCAATCCTCACACCAAAATTACTTCCAATCCACACAGAAGATTAAATCGACGGTATGTGACAACAACGACATATAATCTTCTGGGTATCAGGTTTCGTCCATTCTTTCTACCTTAATTTATTAAAATTAGTGTCGCAATTTCGTAATTAGTACTCACATATGCCTCTGTCTTGATTGCTAAATGAATTAATTAATGTATTGAAAGGAAGTTCTTATAAGAACTATGATTACTTTTGTGACGGCAAGATAAAGGAAAAGGGTTATGTATTTGGCGAAAATCTTTAAATAAAACTTTTGTATAAATTTATAATTAATCGGAGTTTTTATTGCTACAATTTGTATTGAATTTTGGCAAAACAATTTGGATATTCTTGTATAACTTTGATGTAGATATTCCATTACTATAAACACTGTCTTATGTGCACGAAATTTATGGCCATAAATGTTTAATTGTTAATTGCATCTGATAACTACTTATATCTGTTCTTGAATTGTTAATGCACCGCTAAATATACTCTGCTTACTTTAATACTACTATATATGCACTACAAATATTCAAAACTGAACATGTTCAAAGTTTTAATAATTGTTTTGTTAGAATTATTATTTTGAACTCTTGAAGTTTGTGCATATAAACTGTTGATAGCATATTGATACTTTGATCATAAGTAAGCCTATTGTTAATATAGACAGAGTTCTCATGTAGTAGTCAGATGTATGTAGTGGTGCATATTTGATGGCTTTATAAATGTTCATTGGTCTTTAGCAATTTTATTGATATATTATTGAGTATTGTATTGATATATATCAGAATTGTTTGATATCTAACGATTTTCCTTGTGTATGAATTTGATTAAATTTTATTTGCACTTGTTTATTCATTGATAAATTATATTATAATGAGTAAAGAATTTTCTAGTTAAATTACTAATGTGTGAATTTCGTTCGTATTTGTGAGTATCAAATTGTTCCACAAATGTGGAGATCGGATTGGAAGGAAGCTGTTCGTAAACCTCCCTCACAAAAATTGAGAAGTACCATAGGAAAGAATCGTGTCTTTCCTCCAAGGTAACTCGAGTACCTTATTTTCTGAAATAAATAATTGTTTACAATGACAAGATGTGTTGTCCGTGGCAATCTTCTTTAATACTTAATGATTTAAATACTTATAAAAATTTAAGCATGAGAAATTGCATGGATATATGTTTCTCAGATTAGATACAACTATAGTTTTTGGCAAATTGAGATTAAATTTATATGTGCATCTAAAGTAATTGTGTACAATTTCAGAAATAATGGAATTTTGTCTGTTTGAATAATATTTACAAAGTTCACTTATGTTTAATATGCTTCTACTTTCTCATGTAATTGAAAGTTGCGCATTCAATTATTTTTTGCCTATTGCGAATTTTATGATTAGAAATCACAAATTAGCTTATTTGTCTGATAGATTATGAACTTAATCATTATTTTGCCCATGCATTTTTTTAATGATAAATTATGCATGTCCATGATAAAGGAAATTCGTGGATAAATGAACTACGTGATAAAGTAATTTCACAAAGTATCGAAAAACTTGTGATATATGATCCTGAAATCTAATTCAAAAGAAAATAATTAAACCAACTCGATCCAAATTTAAATATTGGACTCAGAAGAAATTGAGTTACCACAATTGATATTCCTAATAGGAAACCATTTCCATGAAAAATTACTACACCCTATAAGAACTCTCTTACGATCATATCATCAACCGACCCCAACGACAAAGCACTGTCTGACAAAGTAGATGTCACAGTCAATGCTCTAATGAATTTGAGACGACAAATTAATCCTAGCTTACACTAGGAGCATTATTTAGTTCAAAAATATCCGATGAGCTGCGGAATGCAATAAAAGAAATTTTAAAAATGTAGATGAATCTCTACTCTCGATATTAACTATCTAGTGGAAAGAAACTCACTCACTAGACTACAGAAGGCCCAATAGCCTCAATAAGGACACGTTGTGCCTAAAAAAACACATCTCTCTTTATGTGAAAGAAATCACTAAAGATGATATGATACATAACATCTCTTTACTTTCCTAATCTAATGCTTATACTAGCGAACCTGTATAGGCTAGAGTATGAAATAAAAGAATTACAATATTCAATTAGTTAATCAATCAGTACAAGTAGCTGAGAGACATGATCAGTTTCTCCTTAAAAGTAACACCAAACGCGTTGGGATAAAGAAAATTCTCTAGCCTAAACTAAATAGTGAAAATAACCCCAAAGTAAAGGGAACGAATGTGTCCGTCTCTACAGTTGTGGCCATGATACACCACAAAGTACGGGACATGGAAATATTATACTTTTATATAAAAACTGCTAGAACAGTTAACTATAAGAGATATAAGAAGTCCAAAGAACAGAGACTCACTACATCACTGCATAATGACCATCATTGAACCACAATTACTAAAAGGGCGAAGAATCATCGAATTCTCTAGATGCCTAATGACATAACAATTATAGTCACAAAACGCTCTATATGCACCAAGAGCTATTACAATGTTATTAAGTAAAGATAATCGTGTCAAAGACTATCATTTCAAAACTACATGTGAGAATGGAATTGAATAATTTATGATACCTTTAATGAATGTGAAAGGAAGCACATCTTAGAGAAATAAATGAGTCAATCTAGTGACATGTACTCCACTACAACTCTGATCGTTGGATCAAACACTATCACCAAAATGAACTTTGGAAGACAAAATCATATGTTACCTAAAATGAACTTTGGGACATTAATCCATATAGGTTTTGGTACGACTTTCTTAGACATCCAAGTCATAACATGATGATCCATATTTAAGAAATTATATGGATATTCTTTCTTTCGAAATGAAATACAAAAGGGATGAAAATCTGATACGATGTACAGTGTCAGTGCTAATTATATTATAACAAAGTCAATGTTTTCTAAAGTACTAAAAGCACGACAAACATTCCACTCTGCCTCATTAACTGTTTTAGGGCACATCATTCATTCTACCAAGCCTATTATTTAGCAATAAGTAGGATCGAGACCTTCCTATGCTACATATATAAGCAAGACATTCCATTCTTACAAAAGAACATAACATCATATATGTGGACCTATCAAACCAGACAGCGGGCCATTAAAGTATCTATGGTTCTGGTAAATGCCTTGGCATACTAACTGATACTCACATTATTGTCCACAAGAAATGTTGCATTTGAAAAATTCCTAGAAAATATTATATAAGGCTCACCACCCTCACTTCATAGAGTCTATAGGACTTATTAACTCTAGAGAGTTCTCATCATAAGGATTTGATGATTATTGCATATCTGTCAGGATCAATGTATAGTATCCTTTAACCCATGTGGATACACAAAAATGGTCTCACATATGCCACCATCAAAAGGATATAGATGGAGGATTAGGCATTGCAATGCGCACTAAAATGTCTATCGGACATGGGACTATGCAATACAACTTTACTTTATTTGTCTCAGACCCACTGCTAACCAATAATATTTGCGTACCAGTTGGTAACTGGATTTAGCCTGATGTTTTTACATTTACGCATACTTGGTTACGCAGTATACGTGCCTATTGCGCCCCCACAGCGTATCAAAATGGGTCTTTAAAGACGATTAAATATTTATGTTGGATATGGATTCCCAACTATTACCCGCTATTTGGAACCTTTAACAGGCAAGATCTATTTACCGTAAGATTGACGGATTGTCACTTTAATGAGACAGTCTTCCCGTCGTTAGGGGGAGATAAGAAAAATAATTTTCTAAGGGAACGACAGGAAGTGTTTCCCAGTATGTCTCATTAGGATCCCCACACTTCATAATGTAAAGTGAAGTAAAACGAATTATCGATCTTCAAAGTATGGAAGATTTGATTGCTGATGCATTTCCTAAAATCGTTAAAGTGACAAGATCATATATACCAGCTGCAAATGTGCCTGTAAGGTTAAAAGTCCCCAGTAAGGGACACAACACCGCAGATAAAGGTGTTGCAACCACACTTAGTGGAGGTGTGGTTGAGGCCGTGGCTCCCAAAAGGAAATGGGGGACGCCACGTGGTTCGATGAACACCTGCTCAAGGAAGGAGGCAGATGTGGCACAATTCGAATCATCAATAAAAAGAATTACTCTCAAATTATCTATAATTAATTATGTCCATGAATCATCACTGGAGGACGCTCCGAAGTTTAATATGATTCTAGAGATAATGAGAGTGCAAGTGAGTTAATGGAAAAAAATCGTTCACGTGCATTGATGATGTATACATTGTTGTTCAATGAATTATAGAACTCAATAATATCGAACCACGCTCTATTGTAAGATATCAACAAAGAGCATATTGGCCTATATGGAATCAATCCAGGTAGAACTCGATTCTATGACAAAACAACAGGTATTTGATTTGGTAGTGCTAGCCTTACCAAGTGTAAAGCCTGTAGGACATAAAATATGTTTTGTCAGTAAGCGTAGTGAGAAGAATAAGTCCTGAGATGCAAAACTTACCTAAAGCACAAGGTTTTCTCACAAAGCCCTGGAATTGACTATGAGGAGATATTCTCCCACAACGGACGTCATAACGTCTTATTGATAAAGTTTCCAGAGGATTGGAAATGCAGCATACTAATGTGGTTACAACATATCTCTTTGGGGATCTTGTTATTGAGATATGTGTAAGTGTCAGATGGACTTGCATTACTCAACTCAAGTAACTCTATACCACAGAGTGCATTTACAATATTAGATTGAAATGCTCACTTTGATTGAAATAAATTTGGACGGAAATGGTATACCCGTCTAAGTGACTACTTGATTGGGAAGGGAAAGAACAAGTAGTATTGCTCCTAGGCATTTATAAAGAAACACAAGTTCTATATTTGCAAGTGTAGCAATTTATGTAGATGTTAAGGACATAATAAGTACTCTTAAAGAAATAAGAGGTACTGTGATTGAGATAAAGGATCATGGGAAAACTCACCGAGTTTGTGGAATATTAATTCCTCAGTTTGCATATATCCAAAAGATCATCAGGCGATTTCACATGGATAAAGTGCAATCTGTTAGCACTCCTATGATTGGTTGAAGTGTGGACATAAGGAAATATCCATTTGAGTCCAAAGGAAATGACGAAAGAGCTGTTGGGAGATGAAATTTACTACTTAATTGAAATGTGCGCATTATTGTACAAAAAGCTTAATGCACTCAACCATGTATTATTTTCTCAAATAACTTGTTGGTTATACTTTACTCAGGACAACACAATATCAGTGGAATGATATCAAAAAGTATTTTGACATCTGAAAGAAACCATTGACTCATATTTGTTCTTCCCATATTAGAGACAAGGGAGATTACAAATGAAATTGTAAACTCTAAAGTAAATGTCAAATGCTCTCATGTAGAGAGATAGAAGGATTACAAAAGAATATGTAACTCCTAAATAAATGTTGAAGCTACCCCCTACTTCGAAATACTAGATACTACTTTGGTTGGTTTAGATGTTGGTTATCTTAGTGGCCAATGTAAAGGTCATTACCAAACCGGTTATGTATTAGCATGAGGAATACGACGAAAACTTGAAGATCAATCTATCACAACTATTCAAGCTACCTCATCACATCACTCATGGATGATATCTCACGAAGTTCATCAACCTATAGAGTTAAAGCATTAGTGACTTGAGCTATACCACCGAAGAGCGTACCCGAAGTTATGAAGATGAAGTTATTTGCAACAAACAGATGAATTATGCTACACATCAAAGGTGACGAGACCAAGCATGTACTGCCAACACTTTTCTATAACCAACAACCACATAATATCCTCATGATTTATGTAAATCGAGGATAAAGAGATTTTCGAAACTCTCTTGATAGATGTACGTATCAAGGGAGAGATGTAGACTTCAGGGGGAGTCTCAACATAGGTGCGTTGCACTCTTTTTCCCTTCGACCAAGGTTTATTTTTTCCCACTGGGTTTTGTTACTTGGCAAGGTTTTTAACGAGGCAACAAGTTATGCACCAATTCCCTTTTGACTTGGCACAAGGGGGAGTGTTGAAGGAAAAACACAATTAGTGTGCCTTCGTCAAAAGTAATTGATGAAGGGCAATTTAGGTATTCACTAAATAATATGTAATTGTGAACCCTTGTATTTGACACCCTATATAAAAGGGATCTGATGAATAAGAGAACCCTAATTATTCAATGTCTCTCTTCTGTCTCTCTTTACTGTTCCTTTTCTATTTTCCTACAACAATATTTGAAATGTGAAGACTAATATTAAATACTAGTAAATATACATAGGATGACAACATTTTTAAAATTTTAGGGGTGTGGCTCTAAGTAGAAGTGGAAAAATTGACCTAGTCCGTTCAATAATTTATGCAGGCTAGGATGTGAGAATTTAAGCTCAAAGTATTACCGAATTCAACCAATCTAACCCAATTGATTAATAGCCCAATGGGCTAGCACGACACATAACGCTGTATATTTAGGAAGCAGGCTGGGTTTAGCTCAGATTTGTTTGCCCAATAAGGCCGGGTCACGTAGCACGAATAATGGCCAGCTTTCAGGCAGTTTTGAATGGCAAAGTGCAAAATTCATGTATTTTTAATGCCGAAAATGCTAAAAAAGAAAGATTGTTATATTTAAAGGAAGAGATGAGGCCAATAAGACATCAATATTGAATTGGGCCTGCAGCAATACAGAATGATCTAAGCCCAAGTATCTAATGTAGCTATAAAGTTTGTGTTTGCAGAAGTAGAGAGAGTCGTCACTATTCCTTCTTTTGAGAGTCGTACTTAGGGTATGTTTACTTAAGGCTGGAAAGTGCTGGATTAAATCTGACTGAAGGAGTTTATGAGTGTGCTTTATCGAAATTTGAGCCCTTAAATCTACTGAGCCAAACCTTAAGTAAACATATCCTTACTTTCTCCCTTGTAATTTTAAAAGCTTATAGTAGTACTAGTTTGTACGCCATGTTTATCGGGTCTATTGTAATAGAGGGGTACCAGAAATCTAATATATTTGGCATTGTTGATGGGGTAAAGTGTGAGTTCCGTAATGAAGTGAGACGTATTTCCAACAGTGGTGTGTTAAGGGAGAGTGACATCATAAGTGGAATTGCAACAATAATGGGGTGGCCACATCTTGTCAAATAATCTCAACTAATAAGGAAATAGGAATCATAATATTTGTATCAAGAATGATGATAGCCTAACAACCACGTGATTTTGACAGCTAATGTCTAGGATCATAAACTTGCTTCAGCTTAAATGGCCATTTCTGTCTACTATAACCCCAAGTCACATCTCACTCACACCATTCAGTGTAATACTAACGAATGAGATCCTCTATTTAAAATTCTAATTTATTTGATATTTCAAAATAGTTTGTCACATGTCTCATTTATTTAGTGTCACTAACTAACACGTAATGTTTTATGATAATGAAAAAATGACACTTTTTTGGTAGAAAGGAATGGGAGTAGATGGATCAAACTCGTAATTTTTATCATAAAAGGGTGAGACAATATCACTGGACTATCAACGTCTAGAAGATAATATGGCACTTAAGGGGTATAAAATTGTTAAAGGGGTAGTTAATCGAATGTGGGTAATTATTAACTTGATTTGATTCTCATTCATGTGTACCAAACATAAGAATTGAAATTGATCCTTTTTTACTTCCATTACCCACCCCCACTCCCGTACCAAGCAATCCCTAAATAGTTAATTTGTTTTATATTTTAATGAAAATGCTTCCGTACCCATCATAAAAATGTAAATACATGTTAATGTACCTACTGTTGATGTGAAGTATCTTATTCCTAAATTCTAGTCTTTTAGATATGATAATTAATATTATTCGTAAGATCTTAACTCATCAACTGAATACATTAACATGTATCCGAAAGGCATGTAGGGTAGTGGATTGTATATTTTATACAACCCTTCCATATCTTAGAGATTATCATTTTTCCATTATCTTGGGGGTCTCAAAAGATAGTCTTCTCTCCCTATTAAAATATATTAAAAAGTTTCTTCCTTATTCATCCTTACTAAACAATTCATTTACATTATCATCTACATTTACATTTAACATGGTTTAGTTCATCATATTAAATAATTTTATTTATTTGTAAAAAATTTGGAAGGGCGCATCTTAGGGAGGAGGAATATTAATGGAGGTGTCAATTTATGTTGCCCGACCCAAACCGTCGGGTCAAAATTTTCATCAAGTTACGAAAAGGCAGGTCATATAGTTCGTCGGATTCTTGGTTCGTTGGGCCCGATTATACTTTAGGCCGAAATTCCTATTATCCAGCTTGTATAAAATATCGAACGGGCAGATTTGAAGATGGGGTATCTGGAGTTTTAGTTAGATTGATTGATGGTAGGTTATAGTTTAGTGCAAGTTGAATATGTAAAAGTTAAAAAAGAAAGGGCATTTGGTGGGTTTTTCCAGTGGTTGAGGGTGGAGTTCAAAGGGAATATTTATTGGGTCAAAAAGATTTAATCTATTGCATGGTTGCACCAAAGGTATGATGGCAGACAAAAATGGTGTTTTGGTGGAATCTGGGGATTGCATCTTCTTCATTATAAAATTAAAGTATACTTATCTTTACAACTTTGCACATTTTTGCCTTATAACTTCTCTTCACGGAACACCAACACACACAATTATACACTTTTTCCATTGGATCAAAAAGTCAAAAAGCCCCATCAGATGCCCATTGTATGCTTTTTGGATTATAACTTTCATTTTGCAACCATGTTAGGTATTAGGTTTAGCTAGTTTTATTCAAACTTGTTTTTTGAAATTGGCATACTAATATACAAATCATTTTTAACAATCTTTCCTCCTTTTTTAAGCTCAAGACAACATATTCATAAACTTTGAGTTATTGGAGTACATCGTACGAAACCTATTTCAAGTATTTAGATACAACACTGGGATAAAGTTTTAGATACAAAATATGTGTATGTTGTTAAATCTATCTATAATAGAAAAAAAAACAATAAACTTAAAACTCGGGACACTGAATCAACTCATTAACTAGACAGATTAGGTCAACTAAGGCCAAGGGCTACATGGTCCATATTGGATGATTTGTATGTGTTTTGTTACATATTGAAAGAAGGAAAAGATGTGTGATCCATTATAAAGTTGTCTTTGTATTGTTGTCTATTCATAAAGAGACGTCAATTTACATACGCATGTTTTCTCTCATGACTCTTTAACATACACGTATCATTTCTCTAATGTCGTTTTCGAAATTATAAATATATTCTTCTTCCTCATTGCACATCCTTTGTCGTTTTCGAAATTATAAATATATTCTTCTTTCTCATTGCACATCCTTTACCTGATATATTTCCGACAAATCACACAACACATAGAAATTCATCTAGGAGTACTTGTATCCCATTGAAAAACTACTCTCAAACTAGCGAGGAAAAGTATCCATTAGCCTCAAACATTATATAATATTCTTGTTTCTCTTTATAATAACTTTATGTTCTAACAATCCACTAAAAAAACTTAAAAATTTAAATAGATGAATAAATTTGAATTTGAGAGGGTAAATAGGGTAGACATTATCTTATAAGATGTTGTAGACAATAGGAGTTTTGGGAAATATGGGGCGAATAATAGCCGTTGTTTGAAGTTGGAAAAAGCATCCGTTCACTTATTATTAAGAAGGCATAAAGATAAAGATAATTGAAATTATGTGAAGCCACCAAGTTCATCATTCTTTAACTTACCACTTTACTTAAACACATAAATCACCCCTCATGTCATAATCAAGGGCCCCCAAATCAAATCATATATTAACCCTTTAATAATTTCTCCTTTTATTTATTTATTTATTATCTTTTCAAAGAATATTGATTTTCAATGACACATGTTGATTTGCTAGTTTTTACTTTAGCCTAGTTGTAACAACAAAAAAAAAAATCATTATTTTTTTCGATGATGGGAGTCCACGTAGGTAGAAATAGTGTCATATCATTGCCTACATGGTTCAATAAGAATTAAAATAATTTAATACAGTTGCCAAAAAAAATACACACATACATACAATCTTTTAAGAAAATGACTACTTAAATATGAAGTTTTAAAATTTGCAAAATGAATCACAATATTTTCAAAAATTGTAATTTTGCTATGAAAGGAAAAGAAAAACTTCATTTAATAATTTACTACACTTAAGTTTGCCTATGCAAGGATAAGGGCAAAAGTTTAGGCAAGGGGTGTGTAAATAATAAGAATGAAATTATTTCATTATTTCATCATAGAAGTTATGTAAGAATGATCAAACAAAATACTCCTTCCGTCTCAAATGAACTTGCACACTTTTCGTTTTTATTCGATCCAAGCAAACTTGCACATTCTTAAAAAGGAAAGTTATAACACAATCTCTACCCTCAATCAACCTTTGAAAAGTCAACAAAATTTAAAAAGATAATTTTTTTCTTAATATGTGTAGCGACTCCCGTGTGCAAATTTATTTAGGACGGAGGGAGTAGTTTTTAGAAAATATATATCTTATAGAGCTAAAATGTATGTTCATGATAGTTGATTAGTTTTAGATCAAGTTTGACTGCTTAGGTTCGGGGCCCAAGGTCAAACTTAATTAAACTACACTCTAATTAATATATTAATTTTTTCAAACTTAAATAAATTTTCTAAAAGGCAATATATATATAAATATAAACGTACTTGAGAGATTATATGTTGGGAAATATATAAATTCGCCTCAAAACTTATACCTCAAGTTCAAATTGGACCATTTTTTTTTTTGTTCGAATAGACACTTAAACTTTTTAAATAGGTCAAATAAGCCCTTTACTTGTAGGTTCAAGACATACAAAACCTTCCTAAATATTAAAGTGACTAAATAAATTAAAAAAATATTCAATAAATCTAAAAGTAACAAGTAAGATTAAAAAAAACATATATTAAAAATCAAGGAAAATATTAAAAATATTTAATAGAACACTAGAAAATTATTTAAATAAAGTAAAGAAAAAATTATACCAAATCCACAAGTTATTAAATATTTTCTAAATGTATTATATAATTTTAGATTTATTTGAAGTTATTAAATAATTTTTAAATTTTATGTTGTTATTTTCTTGATATATAAATACTTTTTCTATAGTTTGTTATTTTTATATTCATTAAATATTTTTAAAATTTATTTAGTTTTTTTAACATTAATTTTAGAGGGTCGCATTTGTCTTGAATTTAAAAGTTCATGTATTTGTCATATTCAAAAAGTTTAAGTGACTATTTAAAAGAAAAAATAATCTAAAGTTTAATTTGAATACGAGATATATATTAAAGGACATATTTGTACTGATAATGCGCAATCCGGTAATCACACAATCGAACAGTAATCAACAAGAACAGAATGCAAAAACACAGAATTTACGTGGTTCGATCCGGAGATCTACGTCCACGGGGAGAAAATGGCAATCGCCGAGGTGTTTCTTTTACTCGAATGTTGAGTTTACAGTGCTTATTACCGAAAACAAAGTGCGAACCCTAATTCAGAGTTCTTTTCATCTATTTATACTACTAAACCCAAACCCTAACTAAATCCCTATAATCTTGCCCACCAAATCTGCATGGCAGTTGGGAAAAGATCATGGGCCTTGATTCACGGAACAGATCTGATTCGCTGAACCGAATGCGTGTTGCTGGGCCTGTTGGGCCTGGGCCTTCGCGTTTGCTGGCGTGTTCACTGAGCTGGTAAATGAGCTCAGGATTAACCCGGCCCGAAATGACCGGGTCATCCCTATCATGTACATTTGTTTATTTTAGGCTCATTAAGCCTGTTTAGGCTAACAAGAATATTTTGAAGTGGTAATTATCGATTTGACCTCAGCTAACCAAATTTTATGTTTCAGCTCGCTACTGATAATTTTTCTGTACGATATATGCATGAAAATATATGTACATATGTCTAAAAATAAATTACTTTTATGTACAACAATATAATAAAATATTTATATATTCAATTAATTTATTTTTGTTCGAAATCCAAACACACCTCTGGTGAGTTTGTATCCTCGTAATTCATATGGTTAATTAAGATACTATAGAAATTGAAATACAAATAATTAATTGCACCGACCCTATTTAATTTTTTTTTTCTCTTAATCTAAGAACAAAGAAAAAATCCTTCCCTCCCCCTACGGTGACTCGAACCCAGGACCAAAGTCACCTACCGTATTTATAGATGGATTATTTTAGTTGGTACTGAAACTCTTTATCACCAAATACTTAAAATTTTCCTTCTTGGCCCACTTTTAAAATGTGTAGATCATTCAAACCAATCCCAGTTATTACGATTGATGCTTTTATTTAAAGATTGAATTAACGATTCATGATATTGACACGATTGGACTTATTGAATAACGATTTAATTTCATAATTCACGATTAGATTTATGATTTATAATTAGGAGTTAGTTTCACGATTGGATGGTAATTTCGTATAATTTCTATTTTTGTTAATATGTTTGTCAAAAAAAAAAAGAGTTTTCCTTATTTTTGCTCGTACATAGTATGATTTACCCCTTGATTTTAGACGATGATAGATGTTAGAATTTGTAACTCTTCTATTTAATGATAATATGCAAATTAGATAATTGGTCTACACAGTCCCAAATCAAGTGGTACAAGATATATAACATCAAATATTTTGTATAAATCGAGTTAAGAGGCATTTAAAATAACATAAAAATCTTTTGCCTCCTTCTCAAGACAAGATCTCAATTTCGAAGTAAGAGTAACAGTGGGTACAAATCAACTCATTTATTAGTTGGAAAATGGCCTTTTAAGTTAATAAAAATAAAATGTGAGAGGTCCGTTTGCTTAAAATTGAGCCAGTAAATTTAGAGGACCGAATCTCAATAAAGTACACTCATTAACTCTCTCAGTCAAATTTGACCCAGCACTCTCCAATTTTAAGCAAACGGACCCTGAGTCTAATCTCCTATCATAAAAAATTTGGCATCAACTTCTCATGCGCAATCACTTTTAGCTAACATTTTCTTCAACACTAAGGAAACCCTATTTTCACTTAAAATTAAAAATTAAGTCCTAATAGTATGCCTAAAAAGTTGTAAAGTTAAAAACATGGTTGTGCATTTTAAACATGGAAGTCAACGTTGTACAACGATTTCTCTTTCATTTCTGTCATTTAAGTGTATTTTATGGTTAAAGTATATAGTTTGTGTACATTTATTTAAAGAGATCCATACGCATATTTTAAATAATCTTTTATTGTATTGTTTTCTAACAATTTTAATAGATAGAAACATATACACATCGCATGTATTATTAACACTAAAATAGGGGCATCAATTAAAAAAAGAAAAAAAACTAATACTAAAAATATTACTCTATCATCCCATTTTAGAAATTGTAGCATGTTATGATAATTTGTATACATCGCCAATGATGGTGAGTGAGTGTACTTGTGTATATAAAGATTACAACAAAATTCACAAGGAAAACAAGATCGAAAAGATATACAAGAGATTACAAAGAATATTCTAGATACAAATTAAATCGTTGACTTGATAAATTTATGTTTTTTCCTTATTACCCCCCTCCCCCCGCCCCTCAAGTGATGTGTCAGGTGTGAGCGGATGCATAACTTGGAAGGTAGTAGCTCAAAACGCAGGCGTGGAAGGCTCTTCATAAAAATATCCACTATTTAAAGGTTGGAAGGCACAAATTTGATGAGGAGGCATCTAGTAGTGACATGTTCATGAACAAAATGACAATCAATATCAATATGTTTGGCTCGTCTATACGCAATAGGATTCTGACTAAGGAAGACCACACTTCTATTGTCACAAAGTAAAGCAGGCTTCGAGGAAGGAACAACTCGAACTCGTAATTCTTGAAGGATCTGGGTGATTCACACTATCTCTTGAGCAGCATGTGCAAGCGCACGGTACTCTGATTCACAGCAGGAACGCACAATTGTTGGTTGTTTCTTTGCACTCCAAGAAACAAGATTGTCCTCCAAAAATATAGAGTAACCATAAGTGGGCCGACGTGTCTAGACACATCGCGCCCAATCAACATCGGAGCAAGCAGTAAGCGAAAAAGAATTTGAGCGATTGAAGTGAAGACCAAAATTAAGTGTACCCTTGACATAACGGAGAATACGCTTAACAGAAAGATAATGGTCAATAGTGGGGAAGTGCAAAAATTGACTCACATGGTTGATAGCGTAAGACAGATCTGGCCGAGTGATGGTAAGATATTGAAGTGCCCCAACAAGAGAGCGATAGAGAGATGGATCCGAGAACGGTGAACCAATACTAATGACGGAGACTCTAGCCGCTAAGGGAGTTGCAACAAGTTTTGAATCAACAAGTTCGACTTGAGTGATAATATCATTAGCATATTTAGCCTGACTTAAGAATAAACCATTTGGTAGATCAGTGATTTCGAGTCCCAAAAAATAGCCAAGCTATCCAAGGTCCTTGATAGAAAACTTGGTATTTACCCAATAAATGAAACGTCTCAACAATTAAGGATCATTGCCTGCGACGATTATATCATCCACGTATAAGAGTAGATAAATAGTGGAGGACTGAAGGCGACACAAAGAGTAAGGGAACAGAACGACATGAGTAAAATCCCAAGCTCGTGAGGAAGGCACTGAAACGTTGAAACCAGGCAAGAGGGGTCTGATGAAGACCATAGAGGCATAGATAGCTTTGCGAAGATGACACACGTGGTTAGGATATTTAGGATCAATGAAGCTCGACGGTTGTGCCATGTAGACTGGCTTATTGAGAAAACCATGCAAAAAGGCATTCTTGACATCTAATTGATGCAAGGGCCAATTATTCTGAACGGGCAAGGCAAGAATGATATGAACAGTTGCGTCTTTGAGGACCGGACTGAAAGTGTGTGAAAAATCAAAACCTGGAATCTGGTAAAACCTTGAGCAACTAAGTGAGCTTTGTAATGCTCAATTGACCCATCGACGTGGTACTTAGTGCGAAAAAACTCATTTGGACCCCACAATATTTGTATCAAAGGTCAAGGTACAAGATCCCAAGTGTCGTTAGCATGAAGAGCATCCATTTCGGCTTTCATAGCATCAAGCCAGCAAGAGCGTTTAGCAGCAGATTTAAACCCCTTAGGTTCCGAGGAAGTAGCAAGAGCAGTGAGGAGAGCTGTAGTAGCAAAACTAACGAGATAACGGACCTTAAAGATGCCTGATTTTGATCGATTTGCATGGGATAAGTGGGCAAAGACGGTGAACCGGGTGGAGTCGAAAGATGCAGAGATGGTGGAGGGATCATAATAGGCGGTGCATGTGGCGGTACCATGAGTTGGGCTAGAGGAGGCAGTCCAGCAAGCTTAGGCATAGCGTCCGAACATAGCCTACAAGGCTGGACGGAGGGTTGCTGTGCAGGAGATGTGCTAGGGGGCACAGATACAAAACATGACGATGGTTCCAAAAATAAAGTAAATCAACATTCAAGTTATGAGATTCAGTCTTAGGCCCATGAAATGGATAAACAAATTCATCAAATTGAGCATGCTGCGTAATGTAGACACGAGAGAAATCAAGATTGAAACACCGAAAACCCTTATAATTGGTACAACAACCAATAAATATGCAAGGATGACTTCGAGGAGCAATGGGCATCATATGCATGAAGACATGGATAAACATGACATCTAAACGTCTTAAAATTAACATAATTTGGAACCGTGTCATACAAAATTTCAAGCAGATATTTATGATTCAGAAAAACAGACAGTAATCGATTAATAATATAAACTGCAGAAATTAGGCATCAAACCAAAAAGATGCAGGAGCATGTGCGTGAAAAAACAGAGATAATCTAGTTTCAGTTATGTGACGATGTTTTCTTTACGCTCTTCCATTTTCTTTACATCATAAAAAATGTAACTCTCTAAAAACCATGAATTCACTTACGCATTTTTATTAATGTGATATGCAACTAATTGTAGAGATTAAAATGTTTATTTTTTAAGTGAAATAGTAAGACTAGATACTGACTTTTGAAAAACGATGTTTATATGGGGAATAAAATTTTATAAGATGACTCTCAGACAGAGATAGTAGATAGAATAAATGTTGAAGCATTTTCAATCTTTTAGAAGGCAGTAAAAGTTAAACGAGAACCGTTTTAATTTTTTATTTTTTTTTTCCTTCTTTCTTGTAAGAAAAAATATATTTTAGAACTAAGTGGTTTTATAAAGTTAAAAACTGATAAAAATCAAATATATGTTATTTAAGTTAAGGAATTTTTTTTATTATTATTATCTTTTGGTGATCTATGTTATACTCCCTCCGTCCCGCGAGAGTTTGCACGGTTGACCCGGCACGTATATTAAGAAAAAACTGTTTTTGCTTTTTGGTTGACCTTTTCAGAGGTGAAGATTGATGGTGGATATTTCAAGGGTAGAGATTGTGAGAAAATTTTCTTTTTTAAGAATATACAAATTAATATAGGACGTACCGAAAAAGAAAGTGTGTAAATTCGCGTGGGAGGGAGGGAGTACATACCTCCTAATTTATACATGTGAAATTTGAAGTTAAAACCCAAAACATATTTGAAGGGCCCACTATAGATAATATTATGCCTTATCCTTTTATCTTATCCCTTCAGTGACCACCCCACCAAACACCATCATGGATCGAACTTTCTTACAATTTTTCACTCAACTTATCCAATTTTCTTTTTCAATAAATGAAACATTTTTATATTTTCTTGATTTTCCTTTTTCTTTTTTAAGAAAGCACTTTATCAAAAATGTTTTTGTTAGAAAATATGTTTTACTATGCATTTATCTATATAATTCCTGTAAAATATTTAAAATACTTCCAACTATTTATATGATCTAAAATACACCTTGGAGATAAAAATAAAATTGATTCCCACCTTCCATTTAATTAAAACATGTTGGTACGGAATTAAAAAAAAACAAAAAAAAGTGGTAAATGGATTGAACATGAAGGTGAAGCATCATGTGACCTAGCAAAGAAGGAATATGCTCATATAACCTTTGACCTAATATTTTTTTTCCGTCCTCCTTTTCCAAATTCTTTTTAGGTAAAAAAAGTTTAAAATTATATCGTGTTCAATTAAAAGCAAATATCACATATGATGCACTGTTTTAGATGTCTAATAATCGTGTAAAGCACCACCTATATTTAAAATCTAACCCGTCAAAGGTATTAGAATCTATGGCGCATTTGCTAAGTATATTTTAGTGTATTATCATTCACAATATGCGTTGCAAATTTACGACGCGATAAGATAAGACAAAATATAGTAATTTATCTAACAAAAGCATTATAATATAAAAGGTAATAGTGTTGCAATAATATTTTTTATTAAATGTAGCATCTGATCAAAAGAATCTCGTTTGATGAGATCGCCTTTTTCTATTTATTTATTTTTGTTGATATTTTGGTGAAAATAATAACAAATATATATGAAAAGGACCGCAAAAGAATCTTCGTATTTTCAATCGGCTGAAAGCCTTGAACAATATGTATCGGCTAAAATAATTTGTACTATATTGTCAAACCAAAGGTTATTCGATATTTGATTCGAGGGTGTTCATTAAAAGCTCATTTAAATTATGTTTGATTATAGTAAATGAATTTGAACGTACATTTAAATTTGATAAAATAAAAAGTTCAACTCGAGCTCGAGCTGAATAAGTGAAAATTTAAAAAAAGTGTAAAAATATCAAACTACTCGAGCTCGACTTGTGTTCGACTCGATTAAGACTTGATTTGATTCATAAATTAAATAAGTTCAAACATAATAATAGAAGTTTAATAATATTTTAAATTAAAGCTTGAACAACAATACAATGAACTTGACTCGAGTTATTCACAACCTTATTTGTACTGTCCATTTGTGTACATTAAGGAATATAGTCAAAATTGCTAGTCGGGAAGTCCCAAGCACCACCCGCACCACATGTTAAGATATGCACTGTTGATGAGTCAAATATCATAAACGCAAAATATAGAAGTAAAATTAATTAATTTCCACAAGATTTTAATACATAATCCGATGGACACATGATTTACCTAACCAATCCCGAATCACAAGCTAAAGAAAAGATATACTCCCCCGCCTCTTCTTACAAAAAGTCATGTATAAAAAATATTCTATTCAAAATAAGAGTCATTTAAATGTTAATGTCTCATTGTCTTAATTCAAGAAATTTTTTCTTTTAAATTTTTATTACACGAATTAAATATATAAGATTGAATATGTGAAATTAAAAAATAAAATAAGTAATGTGAGTGAGAATTAATGGTTTTTGAAGAGTTGTACCTTCATAAAATTGATCAAAATAAAAAGTTATATCATTTTCAAACATAACTTTTTTTATGAAATTGAAGGAGTATCTGGTATCTTTGAATGATAAAATGACCTAATTAATTATATCCTAAATAAATGAATAATGGATGAAGGGCCAACCTTAATGATGTTGGAAAGTATGAAGATAAGTTAATTAATTAAGATGGGGCAAATCTGATCCTTGATATACTGTCTTAAAGAGACAGGGTTGTCAGTTAATTATGGGTTAAGCCATTTGCTTTTCATGTGATAATCCTTTGTTAATCCAACAACTTGCAATTAATCAAACTAATTAGGATCATCGTACCGTATTGGCTGCAGTGCCCCTCGAATCAATTCATGTAGTCCTCTTAATAGCCTTCCACTAATCTTTTATTAATTCATCTCTAATTATTTAATGTATTCGTAGATGTACGCTGACGTGTATTCATGTCTATTTACCACATGCCCCTCCTATACTTTATTCATAATACAAAAATGCCACGTCATACCTATCAGAAATTAATTAGGTCAACACCCCTATAAGAATATAAATAATAGGGACAATATTTTCTTTCTGTTTCTTTGGCAATTTTAACAATTTACGGTACTGTTCACGTCGTGCTTAAAAATATAGGTGCTCTTTTTTGGTATTTGATAGAGTAAGTGAACTCGCCTGTGACACAGACGAGTTCACTTCTCCCTGACACCAGAACAGTGATCTCGCCCCTGAATTGTGATTTATTTATTTATTTATTTTTTATAATCTCGCCTATGCGAGAGGCGATTTCAGGTATAAAATACGTTTCATGTATAGTCATTTTTTTTTTTTTTTACCTGTGTACCTGAACTCGCCCATGGCAGGGGCGAGTTCAATTAAGTTATGGAATATTGGTGTAATTTTCTGAAAAATATATTAAAATTTTTAAAAAAAAAAAATTTGTGTGTATATATATATTACCTAAAAAGGAATAATTTATTTTTTTAACTCGCATTCAACTTTTTCTTTATGTAAGATTAAGATTATCGTATAGTCAATGCAATAAATTCGATTAGTTAAAATTTATAATATTTAGTTTAATTATAAATATTTAAAATATCAATTAACTTTATCAAATACCAAAAAAGAGCACCTATATTTTTAAGCACGACGTGAACAGTACCGTAAATTGTTAAAATTGCCTGTTTCTTTTGTTTCGGCTATCATGTTTGAAATATGGTCTGTTAAATTGGATTTTGATCCAATTTCGATGAGAATTATTAAATAATAGCGGAACTGTAACATGGTGCATTATAATTTTATCTTTAAGTAGATTTGGATTTTTTAACTTGTCAAAGGTTATTAAAATCGATACTCCCTCCGTTCAATGATAATAAGTTTACAGTTATTTTTTAATAAATTAATTCATGGTAGCTATTACAAATTAATATATTAAATTTCAGCAATATTTTTACATCTCATTTAGTGTTTTGTTATATTTCGTTAATAAAGAATATCGAGATGTATTAATTATGAAGAAATTTGAATAAAAACGATCAATAATGTGTTTAATGAATTAATATAGTAACTGATTTATTTTTGTGTGACAAATTACGTAATTGAGAAAAAAAATTCTCCTAATCTAAAAAATAAAGAAAAAATCCTCTCCTTTCTTCACGATGACTTGAACCCAGGACCAAATACCTAGAGAGTAAATGCTCTACCACTTGAACTATCCAACTTCATTCCCAATTATGCAATTGAGAAAGTATAATTAGATTGGGCATTGGAAAATACATTTATTGAATGCGAAGATGAAAAGTCATGTATTAATAAGTTGATTTCTTGTAAGCACTTAAAAGCCTGAGGTACACCAATTGGTGCTTGTGGTACAATAAATGCTTCGTAGGAAATTTAATTAGACTTGTTACCGTTCCTACCAATTGCAATTCGTCTTGCCCAAACTTTTACTTGGACAATTGGAAAAATTAGAAATCTAGTTTTTAGGAGTACCATATTTTGTGAAAATTTAGCACAAGTTGTTACTATTAAACATCTTGGAAAACGATTTAATTAAGATGATATTGGTTTTGATTCCAACTAACTAAAATGTGGCGTAAATCTAATTAATGCGGAATCAAATAGTAAATTGAAAAACTACGTTCCAAGAAGATGAATACAATTTTTTGAAAAAAAAAAAATCAAAATCAAAATCCATGAGTGATGGTTCAAGTTAATCATATTAAATATTGTGTAGCCACATAAATCTATTGGTGTCCTCATTAGTCTGTCTCACAAAAATAGATCACTTACTATATTAAACACATGTTAATTGTGAGCAAATTTTTTGTATCAAGGAAGTGTTTGTAAACCACTTTATATGCAACTAAGTGACGTAGTATTAACAAGTGTCATACACAAATAAGTCGTCGGTGCGAAGTCCGAATACGCCCGACTACTTGGCTTGGGCCTTGGTCATGTCTGTTTCGATCCATCTTTATTTGACTCGGCTCAATAAAATTGGGTTTTGAAGAATCATCGGGGTTTATCCAGTTTAGTTGTAATTTTTAATTGTTCAGGATGAATTTGGACAAAAATGCTAAGTGATTGTAAATGTGTATATAGATATATGTGAGTGTCATTTTCTTCTTTCCAGAAATATGACAATCACTAACAAATATGTTGAATATAATATAATTGGAGTATAAGAAAGATAAGAGAATATTATATCGGACAATGCGGACATTTTTCATCACACAAGAACAAGGTACAACAATCTCCCAATTTTCTTATGCCCAATAATTTTTATTGATAAAAAATATTGTATACATTAACTTTACCATTTGTTCTGTAGCTTTAGCATGATAAGACTTATGGCTTTTATCATCTTGTCTGTAATGAAGATTAGGAGACATATAAATAATATGGGATTGCACTTGGATGGATAAATGAATTTAGAAATTAATATGATTTTTAGTAATTTGATTTAAAATTATTTGTATTTGAAAATTCACTTATTTCAACCTTATTTGAATGTTTATAAATTTGAATTGTTTGATCTTTTATTCACTTAAAAAAAAAAAAGAATAATAGTGAAAATATTTGTAGTGTGTGCAGTGAGTGAAGGTTGTGTGTAAAATGTACATAGTGCGTGTAAAATGTTTGTGTATGTAATATGTGCGTAGTGTGTCTATGTGTGAATTATGTCCGTAGTATGTGTATCTGCACATAAAGTGTGTGTAGTGTGTGTATGTGTGAAATGTGTAAAGTGTGTGTATACGCCTAAAGTATGTATGATATATTTATATGTGAAATGTATGTACAATATGTGTAGTATATAGGTTCGCGTGGAGTGCATGCAGTATATGTGTGTAATTTTATTTTATTATTACCTTTCTTTTGAAGAAGTGTTGTGTAAGTTCTGTGTATATATGTAGTGTGAGCATTTTCATTATAAATTGCTCACCAGCGAGGAAATTAATCCAAATGAAAATTCTAATTCCATTCAATTCTAAATTGATAGAGATAACAATATGATTTGATTGTATTCTTAATAGTTAGGAAATATTTGATTTGTTACCTTTTATTTATTAGATTCTAGGGTTGAATTAATAATTATTAGTATAAATAGGACTCTTCTTTATTGTGTAAGATAGTTGATTTGATATATTGATATAAGAAAACGGGTGTTATTCCCAGTTTTGTCTCTTTTCGGGTTCTTAGAGTCAACAGATTTATATTCATTTAGACTTGCGTATTATTGTTATTCCACGCTTCTGCCTACATCAGTTGGTAGTCAGAGATCCATTCCAAGCTTCTGTCGTCATCTGAATCAGAGACCCGTTACGACCCTCGATGGTGGTTCCGAGGTATGAACTAGTTTTCTATACTATTTCTTATGAGGAGTTGCACCACAATAATTTTATGCAAATGTACCAACAAATCAATTTGGTGGCAATTCATCATGGTGGTTTTGATGAACCACCAATTTTTTATGAGGAATTGAATGTTAATAAGCCTATAATTGATGAACTATTTTCTCATCATGTGAGTTCTTCTCGGATGAGGTTGGTGATAGCGGCTATGATGGCCCACCAATTTCTAATGATGAGAATGATTGTCCTTATGTCAAGGTTATCCAAGGTGGTTATCATGAACCGCTATGTTTTGATGCACTGTGTGGAGATAATTTTTCGGCAGTTGTGATAGTGATTATGACGATTCAACACTTTTCAATACAATTTTCAGTGATTATTCAGAGGTTTATAAATATGTCTTTGTCTTAAAAGATGAAGTTTCTTATGTTCATTCTAGGATTGTGATTGCTTCATATTTTCCCATTATTTTTTCTTTGGTGCACCAACAATTTATGGATGATGTTATTCTTATTTGACTACAAGAATTCAAGGATGTTCATGCTCGTTACGAATCCTTTTCAACGAGATCGACACGATTCGAAGGCAAATCGTCTTCAGGGAGAGAAGGATGATGGAGATAACAATATAACTTGGTTGTATCTTTTAATAGTTAGTGTATATTTGATGGCGACGGCTATTTGCAGCCCACTAAATTTCTTAACGAAGCTCAGCTCTCAATGTAACCCAATTATATTTAAAAATAATTACAAATTTCTTAATACGGTCCACTTAGTATCAATTTTACCCTGATCATTACATTAAAGTATTAAAATAAAATTTACTTATAAAAATAATTAAAAGAAAAAAAATGAAAGAATAGCAGCGGCAGTGTTTGCGTCTTCCCCCGTCACTGCTCTTCCTGAAAATGGTGGCTGTCAGAAAAGAAAATTGTTTAATCCCCATGAGAGATAAACAAGAGGCTAGCTTGTTTGTTGAAGATGAAATCAAAGGCCTAATTTGTTATTGATATCAAATAATTGCACAACTAAGTCTGAGATTAAGTACTATGCAATGCTTGTTGATATTGGTGTCCATTTTTTAGGTTCTCCATTAATGAAACCTTGAAGAAATTAGGGTTTATATTTTTAAAAGAGAAATACAGTTTGATCGAAGATGACAGGAAGAAGAAAAGTATACTTATTTTTATTTTTATGTATTTATTATTTTTAATTATTATATTATTAAGGATGTTCTCGCTATTTTATAATAATATTTTTATTTATTAAATTAGTGGATTGCATTAAGAAATTTAGTGGGTTGCAAATCCTCTCCGCCATATTTAATTTGTCATAAGTTATATCTTTTGATTTGTTACCTTTTATTTTACTAGATTCTAGAGTTAAATTATTAGTGTAAATAGGAGTCTTATTTATTATATAAGGTAGTTAATTTGATATATATATTGATATTAAAGTACTTCTCTAGTTCTCACTATAAAGTACCCCAAAACTTATTTTCCTTTGCATTTCTACAAGTTATCCTTACACAAAGGGGTTCTAGGTTTGTTTTATATTTTCCAAATTAAAAAAAAAAAAAAAAAAAATTCTTACCATTTACTTAATGTTTGTTTTAGAAAATAAATCGTTCTTTTAATCCTGGGCGAGTCCAAAAATGGTCCAGTAACTATGGAATTATCAATTCTAGTCCTGTAATTTAGGTCACAATCCAATTTGAGGATAAAATTCGTCGGAATTCAGAAAAATCACCGAAAATTGTAACATGCAATGCACGTGTACTATTATTTTGGAAATTTCCGTTCAATTGTTGTTGACTCGTCCAAAATAGTCTATGTGACTGTAACAACAAATTTCGTGTATAAAATGTATAAACACGAAAAGATGTACAAAATAGATTTCTTTTGATCAAATGAGTAAACTTTACAATTTGTGGATCCTATCTCTAGTTCTCCTCTGATTCTTCTCTTCGATTGATTGATGTCGGAGTTAACCTTGATTTTCCCCGATTTTGGACTTTAACTTGAGTAACGTCAATTCAAAGGCTTGTGAGCTTGATTTTGAATTAAACGATACTTTTGATTCAATATGTGAAGAACGTCTTCGAAGATCTTGACGAACGACGAAGAACACCTTCGAAGTTTTGACTTGAAACGCCGATCGGAGGGGCTTAGCACCTTGAACTCGGATCAAACGTTGAAAATCTTGGGATTGGCTTTGTAACGCCTTGAAAAAATCTCAAGATTGGCTTCGTAATGCCGGATTGTAATACCGGATTGACTTTGTAACACCGGATTTTGGCTTTGTACCGCCTTAAGCTCAAGATTAATTTTGTACCACCTTTCTTGAGCTTGTCTTGTTGATTTTCACGAAGAACGTCGAAGAACACCGAAGAACGTTGAAATTCCTTTGTACCGGAATTCTTCGCTTGATTCTTGACTTGTGTTCTTGTGATTTTGGTGGAGAATGAGGCCCTATTTATAGTTGCAGGATGGAAAAATCCTAATGGGCTTGAGTCTGAATGGAGCGATATGATTAGGGGTGGTTCGGTACGGTGAATTGCCCATACCGTTACCGTACCGAAATTTTCGGTACGCCGAAAATCCATACCGTTACCGTACCGAAAATTTCGGCATACCGAAATTCGGCATACCGAAAATTCGGTATATCGGTAAATACCGATACCGTACCGAAAATTCGGTATACCGAATTTTGTATCGGTATCGGTATATACCGATCCATACCGTTGATTTTGGTATACCGAAATTTCGGTATACCGAAAATTTACGGTATACCGTTAGGAATTTGGTATACCGAAATACCGAACTATCAAAATACCGAAAAAAAATCGGTATACCGATAAATACCGAAAATACCGAACTTTTTTCGGTATTTCGGTATATACCGAAATACCGAAAATTTTAAATTATCATACCGTTACCGTACCAAAAATTTCCAGTACGGTATCATACCGTACCGAAAATTCGGTATACCGAAAATTTCGGCATTTTCGGTAATTTTTCGATACGGTATGTGCGGTATTTCGGCATTTCGGTATTTTTCCCCACCCCTAGATATGATTGGTCCTTCACAATATCATTATCCATAAGATAATTATTAAATTAATTGTATTTAATTTAATAATTAATGCAACAACTTGACACGTGGAGCATTCTGATTGGTCCACCATAATTTGATGTTTATCCTCATCTTCTTGGATAATTACTAAATTAATTTAATTTAATTTAGTAATATCTGCATCATCTTGACACGTGGCGACTTCCTATTGGCCAATAAAATATATAGTAAATCACCAATTAAATTGATTATTTAACTTAGGAATTTTATTTAATTAATTCCTAACATTAAAATAATCAATATAAAATTGATTTTTCACTTATATTTTATTACGTAGCGCATTTTAATTGGATACGAAATTTGCGTATCAACAGTGACATACCACTTCACTTAAATTGAAAAATTAAAAGATAATTACACATTAGCACAAATTATATGAATAAAGGGAGGAGAAGTTCCGTGCCCATTATCATCGTCTTCATCAACAACTCAAGAAAAAACAAACCCTAGTGATCGGAAACCCCCAAAATAACAATACACGTGAATAGCAAGTGACAATTTTCGGTGGTCTTTTTTGAATTTCGACGAATTTTATCCTCAAATTAGATTATACCTTGAATTACGGGATCAAAATTAATAATTCTATAGTTATTGTACCATTTTTTTACTCGCCCTAATTTACAGGACCAAAAACGAATTTTTCACATTCGTTTTATATTGTTGAATTTAGAAAAACTGAATAATCGACATGCATAAAGAACTATAACAAACTAAGAAAATTATTCTAAATCGAAGTACAAAGAACTCTAACCATTTCGAAAAATTATTCTAAACTCAATAGTAGGAATAGAAGATGGACAAAGGGGAAAATACGACTCTGCTCGCAGCTCTAAACAAAAGACGACCAAGGAATAATACTACTCCCTCCGTTCACAAATAAGTGTCGTTATATGAAAAACCATTTTGCACAAAAGAGTATCATTCTATAATATTTTGCCAGTTTATTTCAATATTGTCCTTAGCTAAATCTAAGAAAATTTCCATACAAATATTTATAATATTAAATAAAGAATGTTTGAAGAAATTTATGGTAATAAAGAAAATGATGGAGAGAAAAGTAGAGGAGTCTTGTTGTTTATGTCATAATTTTTTAATTCCACCTGAAAGTTTAAAATGATACTCATTTATGAACTGGGGAATAATTAAATAGCTGCAAAATGCAAATTATCATTTTATATTCAACTAAGCATATATTCTCATGCAAATAAGGACAAAAGAAACTCATAATCATGAATTAATGGTTAATAACTTTAAAACCTACTTATTTTTATAGAATTTGGATTTGTTTAGTCATGTTTTCTTCAAACATCGGTATCATTGTTCATTAATTATTGGGCCCTCAAATAGTGTAAATTTTGTGATCCTTCTTAGGTTTTTTGTCTTTTTTTATTTTGCAGATAAATGAGCAATAAATGCAGTCTTGTATTTTAAAATTATTTAATAGTACATATCAATATTCGCGGTCGATATTCATTTATAGATGTCGATAACATATTTATTATTAAGGCTAAAAAAAAGAAAAAGTAAAAAGAGAGAAAATGGATAGATAAAGGATATCCCTACAAGAACAATTTTATTATTTTCTCACCCTTCATTCTTCAAATCAAATCCAAATAGCCTATTATTATCTTTCAACGCGTGTCCAATTTCCCTGCCATTCAACCTCAAAATATCAATTCACATTTTAAATAATTATTATATTCACTATCATGCTCTTTTACATTCATATATATCAAAACAAAATGATTGGTGTACCAAAAATATGGCACCTTACATAGGGATGAAATCAACTTAAATCCTTCGTGAACTATTCGGCTCTTGATTCATTAAAAGTTCGATTGAGCTTTTTTTGTATAATTTGTTAAAATAAAAGAATCAAACTCAAGATTAATCATATTCGCTTCGTTAATTCGTGAACAAGTTCGTTAATGAACTCGGAAGCTACTTCGTAAAAAATAAACTAATATTTTAATAATTAATTCATAATTTTATAATTATACTTATCGTAAATATAAAATTATATAATTAAAATAATGTATTTGTTTATATGTAATTAATTAATTTTAGTAGGTATATTATAATTTTAAGAATTTATACTTTATTCTAATTAATTAATGATAAGTAACATTTTATAATTTATATTTATTAAATTCCTTTGGGTTCGCGAGAGGCTCGACTAAACTCATAAGTCATTAATATATTCAATAAATTAAGTTCGAGTTTAACTCGATAATTAATGAACTAAACACTAACTCCTAGATATTCGATGCACCTCGATTCGATTAAATCCCTAAACTTATGTTTAATCTTATATAATATTTGAAACGAGCATAGTCCAAACAAACATTTTACCGAACTTATTTAACTTTGAGTAATGAGTAGCTTAATTTTACCATCCTGTCATATTTTTAAGCTCCATAAATGCTAATTTATTATATAGATATACTTTACTTGTATGTATTAGGTGTCCAAAACAACCTTATCAATGTTTACTAAAATCCATTGTATAATTGACTATGCAATAATTTGTCGTTGAATAAAACCTATCCCTAAAGCTTAATTTTTTAATACACTTATCCTAAAATACGTAACTAATACAGTACACATTAATGATTTGTATACAACTCCTCATGAAATGCAATAATACTTATATAAATTTGTATACAATTACATAGTACACTATACCCACATTTATCATAAATTTATACAAAATTATATCTACACAAAAAATCATCACCCATAACCTGTACCTAATACCCACCTCTTTTAGTTTATATACGTACGATATCGATATAATATTTATAAGTACGAATAATTAAAAAGTATTATCGTTCTTTATATATATTCTAGACTTCTTAAAAAATATTCTTGTTTTTTATTATGATACGTTCAATACACACTATAATACTCATCACATGTACTACTTTATGAAAAGTACCCCACATATTATTAAATATTTTAATAGTTAGAATGTATTCTAAAAACTAGTACATGTCATAGAATTAGAAAATAAATATTTTGGAAGTTATAAGAATACTGCTACATATTAGATACGCATTTATATATTTTCTGATACTAAAATATTCATAATACGAAGAAATTAAATTATCTGAAATATAATTTATTATAAAATAAATGCTATAAAATTTGCAATTACTTCATATAGTAAATTAACCATTTTATCTCTCAAAGGGAAAAAATTAACCAATTTTATTTTAGGGAAAAAGTAAAATTATTATTATTATAATTAAAAGAAATGATGCTACTAGACGGAATAATGTCCATTTCCTGATTTTTTTAAAGGCAAACAGCTCCTTATCCTTTAACTTTATTTTATCGAAAAATTAAAATTCCAGCAGTGTATTGTACGGCCATCACGTTTCACAAAGCCTTTTCCCTCATCGTATAAATCGCACTCCCACTCTTTCTCCCATTTGCGTTCAATTCATTTTCACTCAACCTTCATTTCATTCACTAGAGAGAGAAAAGTGTGTTGATTCCCTGTCAAAAGGAAGGAAAATGTCTCAGTGCAGCGAGGAATCGTCCACCGCCGTGGGTGGTGGCGGAGTTGGCGAGATTATGTTGTTTGGGGTCAGAGTCAAAGTTGACCCCATGAGAAAGAGCGTTAGTATGAATAATCTGTCGGATTACGAGCCTGTCAATAATACCAGCGCTCCGAACAGCAAAAATGATGAGATTCCGATGGCAGTGGCGGAGGACGGTGGCGCCGTTGGTTACGCCTCCGCCGATGACGCCGTGCCGCAGCCGGCCAACGGAAATCGCGAGCGTAAGCGAGGTTAGATACTGATCATCCTTTTTGCTTATATGATTTCCTGTTTACTTGTTTGTTGTTGACTGAAATCATCTGTGGATGTTCGATCATCTAAATTACATTTTATCCTTTTTTGGTTTGGTTTTCTGTTCAATTTACTTGATTGATGAGACTGGTTTGTGTAATTTATAGATCCTCTTCGCCTCAAGCTTTTGGTTGAATAGAGTCAATTATCATGTAGATTTTTGTTTGCCTCAATTTTTTGGTTGAATAGAGTCAATTATCATGTAGATTTTTGTTTGCCTCAATTTTTTGGTTGAATAGAATCAATTATCATGTAGATTTTTGTTTGCCTCAAGTTTTTGGTTGAATAGAATCAACTATCATGTAGATTTTTGTTTGCCTCAATTTTTGGTTGAATCGAATCAATTATCATGTAGATTTTTGTTTTGCTTTTGTGATTTGTGATTAATCTATGTATCGTATAAGAGTGTTGAATTCTTCAAAACATTGAGAAGCAAGAGAGAGAGAGAGAGAGAGAGATTGGATGACGGATGTGTTTTTTGTATCAATGCTTAGTTTCTCCAAATTTCTGGATCATTATCGGTGTCAATGAATCTGATCCAAATTTTTTTGGTTTGGATTTTATTGTAGGAGTTCCATGGACAGAGGAAGAGCATAAGCTATTTCTCCTTGGATTGCAGAAGGTTGGAAGGGGAGACTGGAGAGGAATCTCTAGAAACTATGTCAAAACTCGCACACCAACTCAAGTTGCAAGTCATGCCCAGAAATACTTCCTTCGTCGTAGTAACCTTAATCGCCGCCGCCGTCGTTCTAGCCTCTTTGACATCACCACCGACACGGTAATTATTTTTTCAGTGTTATATGTCATCAGATTTTCTGCAATTTTAGTGGATTGAATTCATCCTGTTGGTTATTGAAATTCAAGATTTACAATTTCAATTTCATTCCATGAATTGTTTGCATTCTGTAAAAAGGTCAAACGTGCACTGTTTCTCTTTACTTTTGGGAGAAAAAAAACTCCTTTTTATAATAAAAAGCAAGAAAGAGAACTTTTTGCGTGCTTTGTAGTGTAGGATTGCCATTTCTTGATATTGAACTTCAAACAACCAATTCAAGTGAGATCTATTAACTACTATATCTGTTCAACTAGAAGTGTTATTACAGTAGATTTCACAAACATACATGGTTGTGTGTGACTAGGGATGGATGGTTGATACCCCCGATGACCTCCCCCTACTAGCCTACTTCTAGATTCGTCCCTATGTCTGATTGTGTTCATTTGACAGTTGGTTCTAAGTAATTTATTTCATCTGGAAGAGTGTAGTAATATTTTGGATCTTTCGGTTTTTTAGGTTTCAACAATGCCAATTGAAGAGAGCAAGAATCATCAGGAGAACACTCCTCTGCCTCAAAGTGCCCTGCCTTTGCCTATTACTTCAAACAGCAATGGATTCTCAGTTGTCCCTTTCCCCATGAAAGTTGCCCCCGTTTTATTCTCAATGCAAGGTGGAAATCCACGCGAAAGCACAGCAGTTAATCAAACCAATCATACAGCGAAGAATTCATTGCCAATGAATGTTTCTCCTGTGCCTAGCTCTTCACCAATGGTGGATCTTAACTTAAAGCAACAGGTTCCGATGGAGCCCTTATCATTGCGGCTCTCTCTTTCATCAGGTCAAGATCAGGCATCGAGGGGCTCAGCTTTCCAGATGATGAGAAATGGAGATAGTATCATAAGTGTTGTTTGAGTATTCTTGATTGGGTTTGAGAAAATAACAAGTGGTACAAAAAACAGAGTATTAATATTATTAATTTGGTAGAAAGAAGCTATAATGAAGTTATTATAGAATAGGGAGTTAGTTTTTCGGCTAGATATGCGTCTTTTGTCATTGTACAGACCGGGGAAAATATCATGCTGTGTTGTACCTCTTTGTTGTATGCCTAAGGTTTTAGATTCTTGCTTGTTATTTTTGTCTTGTTTTCTATGTGGTTGAGAATAAAATAGTTACCATTATTGGTGGCCCATCGAATTGTTGCTTCTATTTGTCTAGTCGTGCCCACTGCCTCAAAGACATGGGGCCATGGGCCCAGGTGATGTTTTAGGTGTTCGTGCTTGGTTCATTTATTTTTAGTCAAATTTAGTCGAGACGAGTTTGCGAGTGTTTGATTTTGTTCACAAATTTGTGAATATTTGTGCTCGTTATTATTAATTGGAATTAAAATAAATTTTCAAGCTCTCTTCTTTCAAAAAATTTGCTCATTTATCAAACAAATGAGCTCCTTAGTATACTGGTTAATGAGAATTCTGTTCGTTTGTAGTCTAGGGAGAGAGAGAGAGATGCGGCGATCTAGTGATATTTTCTTGGATAAAATGGTGGTCTAGCGACATTTTCTTGAAAAAAATGTAGGGTAGGCCAGGTACAAATCTTGAGCAAGTATTTTGTCAGTCTATAAATGTGATGCAAAAAATTAGGTATCAATCAGATTGATTGTGATGGATAATTGTGGTGGGGTTTATTAGTTACTGTGAGTGGTAGTCATAATGCTTTGCTTATCCAAATATGTGGTTGGATAAACCGGTATCACTTTCGTGTATTAATCGGGAAAATGCCAAATTTCCATATTTGGAGCATATTTAATTATCTATTTAACACGAAGTTCCACCTTTTATTTTAATTATATTAATCCACGTATGCAAAATAACATCATGATGATATTGCTAACAAACACGTAACAAGTAATAGTATAATTGGAATAGGAGATGGAATATTGCATGAAATATGTGATCTCATTTGGTGCATACGGATAAAATCACCTATATAGTAAAAAATGATATTTGTATTGAAATATGGTAGATTACGGTGTGTATTACAGATGTAAAATAAGTAGATTAATCGTGAATGAATAGGTATAGATGTCAATTAACACCGGATATAAATTATGATTAATTGGATGCAGTAGATGACCGATCTTTCATTTACAGTTCAAATCAAATATCTCTTCGATTGAGCACACGTCAACCCAAACATTCCTTGAGTTTTCTAGGTATAAAGGTTTTTTATTTTCTTTTTCTATACATAGATATTTGTTATTCAACTTGGGGAATTTGGTTTATTTAATATAATTTCATATCGGTGCGATGTATTAGAAGGGAAAAAAATAGTTCGAGACGATCAATCAATCAAAATGATTTTCTAGATGACATCAATTTTGTTGTCAATTACGAAACACAGTAAAAAATCAATTTTGCTCCTATTTTTCATGGGTTTTACAAATCTCACCATGTAGCAATGTCATACGTTTAATAATTATTGCTGCGAGTTGAACTTATTTTAAGTTAATTCCAAATTTTTAGTTCATTGTACTATTTGCAGTTCACACTCTATTATTTTACTATTCTAAACATTTTCATGTACCTTCAATTAGGTCCTCTAGACGTTAAACTGTCATTATCTACTTACATTTTCTTCCAACTCATCTATACTTTATGTTGCCTAAATTTTGTTTAGTCTCCATTTAAGTCCGATTAAAATACTAGACACTAGTTTATTGCTTAACTAGCCAGGAAATTTTTAGAGCATTGTTTATTGTCTAGCCGGTTACATGTAATTACCTCAAATTTAAAACTAAGTCTTTCTATATTCCAACACATCCATCTTAGTAATTTCCCTAATTCAAAACTAAGTCTTTATTATCTAAATTGACTTATTGAGTGATGTAAATTTAATTAGTGAAGATTTTTTGTTTTGAAGTCTTATTGGATACAAATTTTATACGGTAACATTGACTTCTCCCCCTTGGACATGATATGTTTACGTGTGACGTGGCAAACCCATATCAACCAACATGAGTGTAAAAGCATTCGGCTACTTTAAAAATAGTTCATCTTTTTTTTTTTCTTTTCTTAATACTCCATTCATTTCAAATTAAAGTGTGATTTTTAAATTAAATAAGTATCGCTTATGTGCGATGCACGAGAATTTATTTAAAAATTAAATATTTAATTTAATTAAATATTATATAATCTAATATAAAAAATAGAATTATTATATTCTAACTAAATGAATATTTAAATAATTGCTTTTTCTTGTTTTACGATCACAACCTGACCTTTACGGTTTTCCACCTTTGCAATCGTTGGTAGCAATTTTCGAAGAGAAAAGAACCTATTTAAAAATAATAAAAATGTAGAAAATAAAATATTTATTTTTAAATTCTAAAAAATTATATAAAATATCATAAACTTAACTGAAAAATGTAGAAATTATTTTAACAAAAAATTAATTTCATAAAAAAAATCGAATAATGTAGATATTATTTCAAATAATATTAATTTTTTTAGGATTTATGTTTTAAAAAAATAATTAACGAGATACTTATGTCATAAAAATTACTTTTCACAGATACCTCCACATATCTTAAATGAAATTTTAGAGATTTTAAAATAATTTTTAAAAATAATTTTTAAATAGTTTAAATAAATTTTTAGAGTTTAAAAGATAATTTTCAGAAACTTATAATAGTTTTATGATTTTAAAAAAAATTTATTTATCTTACTGAAAATTATTTGATTTTAACTTTTTTATTAAAAAACTCAAATTTTTAATATATTTTCAACATGTTTAAGCTAATTTTCTGATATTTTAAATGAATTTTAGTATTTTAAAATTATTTTTTAGATTTTTAAATAATTTTATGTTATTTAAATATTGTTTAATATTATTTTGTTTACGCACTTAAATTGCTGGCAGATGTTGCAAAGTTGAAAAAAACATGTAGTTCAGGTTGTGATTGAAAAAAAAGAAACTGAAAAAACATGCATCCTACATGTTGCAAAATGATATAAACCCAAAATATAAATAATGTAAATATCAATTTCTCCCACGTGATATATGGGTTTAATATAACTTATTTTTTATAAATATCTTATTTTATAAATTAACATTAAGATCAAATATTAAATGTAAAAAAATAAATTATATCTACTTTTAAGAATGAATATCTCTAATATTGAATCCCAAACATATATTTAGTGTGTGTATATCCACCTTAACATATGCAAACACTGCAATAACTTAATTCAAAATGAATATTAAAATAAATACAAATATATAAATATCACACAACACAGCAAAATATATCAAGTAAAATAAATTGAATTGTAGTATAAGAAAATTAGTTTTTCTTTTATATTTTTCAAAATTTTAAAATATTTTAATCTATCCAAATCATTTTTCAAATTTGAACTATAACTATTTAAATTTATTTAAAAAAAATTAATTTTCAAGTGTAATATTTTACATGGTGGTTACTCAAATACTTTTTAGGTTTTAAATAAATCTTGATATTGATAAAATAAAATTCAATGATTATTCTATAGTTGGACGACTAACAAAATAAAGCATATGAATTCTTCAATATATCTGAATAATATCATGTATCCGATGAAATTTATTTAAATAAATTCTACATTTTTATTATGAATATTAGATTTATTTAAAGATACAATTTACAATATATATAGATTGCTTAGGTTGCAAAATATGAAAAAATGCGACAAAGTATTGTTTATTTTGAGATCTAAAAAAGCTATAAAGCTCAAGCATGTTAATTTTATTTTTTATATAGAAATATAGATTGTAGCACATGTAAAATCTCATATTTTAGATTGCAAAGTGTAATTATTAATTATAAAGAAATAATAATAATAAATAGAAAATATGAATATGTAATAAAAAATAATTTCAAGATTAATTATCATATTTAAATATATGTGAAAGTCGCAGTCCTATGATTAATTATAATAAATTAATATTTGTAAAGACAATAATTTAATTAGTCAATCATTAAATTATATATTAACTTTTACTTTTAATTTAATAAAGCATATATTCATTTATTAAGGAAGGTAATACTTAATATTGTATTAATTTGAAGAAAAAATTATAATTAATGTCTTAGAAGAAATTAAGAATGCATTAAAGACATGCGGGAA
This sequence comes from Ajuga chamaepitys, assembly GCA_958295605.1. NCBI lineage: Eukaryota > Viridiplantae > Streptophyta > Magnoliopsida > Lamiales > Lamiaceae > Ajuga > Ajuga chamaepitys. The sequence continues at coordinate 6,931,964 of OY282500.1, read as the reverse complement.
ATGCTAATTTACAGAAAAGCCCCTCGTTTAGCATTATATATATATATATATATATATATATATATATATATATATATATATATGGAATGAGAAATAAACATGATAAAAACTTTGAATACCAATATACATTATCTTGACTAATTATATATTTTGTTTTGCTAATCCTAAAATAAAATATTACTTATTTATTCACCACCAGAACATCTAAATTTAATTTTTTTTTTTCAAACATAAATCATACATAAATAACTCTCTTGTAAATAGAAATTAGGTGTATCCACTATTATACCAAAGAAGTTAACCTTTGGAATATCAAAATCCTATTAAACTATTACATGTTTAATTTACTATAAATTTTGATAATATTTTTTATTATTAATGTTAGTCGTTCATATATTATAAGAAATTTATATAAAGTGGTAAATTAAATCTCATATATGATAGATTATAGTTGTCTAGTCAATATTATTTTTATTATATATAGTTACTGAAATAATAATATAGGTATTATAATTGCAAACTTGTAAAAAAAACAATATTTTTTTTCTCAAGCATGAGATGAGAAATAGAATCATTATGGGCTCTAAACTTTAGTATACATTGTCCCAATTTTTAATTGGGTATAATCAAAAGGCACCCTGTAACATACATGTTTTATCACTTGAGTATCTAAACTTTTTTTCATCTCACATTGCAACCTATAGATTGCGAAATTTTCCATTTGCAACCCCACATAAACTATTCTGACAAGAAAATTAAAAATGTATATTTTAAAATCATAGAGTAATTTAAAAAATCTTAAAATTATTTCTAAAATCCTTAAAAATTGTTTAAAATATCTAAAAAATTATTAGAATTATTTTAGAATTTAGTTTTATTAAAATTGAAAAAAATATTTAAAATATCTGGAAAATATTGGAATTATTTTTAAAAATATGGTCTAGTATACTATATTTAAAAATCATAAGGTTAGTTAAAAACTCTAAAAATTATTTAAAAAAATCAAAATTTTATTTAAAATATATGAAAAATATAATTGTTTTTGAAAAATTTGATTTTATTTAAAAATATTTAAAGATTATAAAACTATTTAAAAATGTGAAAATTGTTTTTAAAAATCTTAAAATTCATTTAAAATACTTGAAAATGTTGGAATTATTTTTATTAAAAATATTTAAAAATCATAAATTTATTTAAAAAAGAACTTAGGACTATAAAAAGCTTGAAGATCCGAATGGGTGTGAAAATCAAGTCTTATATACGTTGTGCGTTTATCTCATGCATTTAAACGATATGATTAAAATCAAATCAATTTACACAACATTCAAAAATATATATAAAAGTTCATTTGAATTATGCACCTTTTTCTTTTCTTTTAATGTATTTGAACTATACTCATAAGAATGTCAATTGAAATTGAAGTATTTTATGTACTAATTGTTCCACATCAAATTTTAAAATTTAAAATAAATTTAAATGAGGTTGAACTCACAAAAAGAATATCCCCAACATCTCATAATAAGAGTCTTGTTTCATATGGGTAAAAACAAATTCTTTCTTTTAAATAGTTTTACGATTTTTATTTTTTAATAAAATTAAAATTTTAAAATTAATTTCAATTATTTTATAGATATTTTAAATGAATTTCTCGTATGCTAGAAATACTTTTAGATACTCCTAAATAAATTTATGATTTTTAATAAAAATAAAAGTTATAAAAGTAGTCCCAACATTTTATTCAAATATTTTAAATGAACTTTTAGAATTTACAAATAATTTTTAGATTTTTTAAATAATTTCTAATTTCTGATCTTTTTTTTAATAAAACTGGAAATTGAAAAATAATTTTAACAATTTTGAGATATTTTGAAAGAATTTTTATAATTTTATAAATAACTTTTAGTTTTTTAAAATAATTTTATGATTTTGATTTTTTTTTTTTTTTTTTTGATAAAACTGAAGATTTTAAAATAATTCCAATTTTTTTAATATTTTAAATTAATTTTTAACTAATTCTATGATTTTAAACTTTTTTTTTAATAAAAATAGTTTTCTAAAAATAATTTCAACATTTTTTAGATATTTTAAATGAAATTTCAGAATTTCAAAAATAATTTTTTGGTTTTTTAAATAATTTTATGATTTTAAAATATTCTTTTAATAATTTTTCAATGTTCACGCCGAAAAATCTGTCGTGGGCAAGCAAACGAAATTTTTCACAAACAAACAGGTTACAATCTGAAACGAAAAAAGTGTAGGTACTTAGGTGATAAAACACGTATAGTATAGGGTGATTTTTTATAGTAACTCTTTCTATTATATATTTTTATTTACAAATCTTAAAAATAGTCATACTTTTCATTACCGATTTAATTGGTTTTCAGACATTTCATATCAAAATAACTTTCTTGTAGTTTTTAATTATTTTTTGATAACTTTAGTATTATAGTTTAAAATTTCTTTAGAAGTTATTTTTTTTTTAAAAAAAATCAAGAATCTCATTAATCAATCGCAATTACAACACTCTCAACCCAATCAGAAAAAACAGGGCTTATCAAAACAATCGGATTGGCTGAAGAAAAGAAAAAATGCACAAGCCTATAAGCAACTACATTAAATAATCAGTCAAAAGCATATGCTAAATATCATCCACAAAAAAACCCCAATAGCAGTAAGACCTGATTCATGTCTCGTGACTGCATGCACAACAAGCAACACATCCGAAAAAAGCACAAACAACTACCTTTGACTCTGAATCAAGATCATCAATCTCCATCAAACTTCGTTTCGGACGCTTGTCAATCACAACAGCCTTCAAAGTCGAAAGATTCATAGGAGACCGGAGGACGGAGGCCGCTCAAGGCGTGGAAAGACGCACAAAGGCGCAAAGAAGTCTCACAAAGGCAAATCCGAGAAGAGAAAAAAAAATGAAACAAAACAAAATCAAAGTAAATAACCGATAACATGTTAGAAGTATTTCCCCATCCTCCTATGATTGGAGGATGAGCGAAGGAGGAGAGAATCTAAATTTTTAGGAGATGGAGAGGAGGGAGGAAGAAGGAGATTAGGGTTATAGACTAAATCTCATATATGATACATTTTAGTTGTCTTCTTAATAGTTTCTATTATAATTAGTGAAACAAATATATAGATACTATAGTTGCAAAATGAGGAGAAACAAAATTAGTAAAGGTTTTGAACTTTAATATACATTGTTTCGATTTATATGTTTTATTTTATTAATTCTAAAAAAATAAAATATACTTTTTATTCACCTGTGAGCACCTGGCTTAATTTGTTTTCTGACATTTCATACCTAAATAATAAAAGAGAAAATAAATATTTGATATATCATAAAAAATAAAACAGAATAAAAGAAAAAAATATAATAACGGGTCAATCTTTCTCCATTTTCTACAATTATAAAATAATTTGATCATAAAAGAGAGAAAAAACATATGAGATATCATAAAAATATAACAGAAAAAAGAAAAGTATAATGTATTTTAATTAAAAAAGAAGAAAAATATAATGTCTTGAATATCTAGGTTTAAGTTATATTATTAGGTGAATTAAATATCTTATAAAATGGAATAGAAACTTCCATGAAATAATAGATGGATTTAAACTATAAAAGGATTATTATCAAACACCTATTACTTAAAAATAAGTTTACTAAATTAACCTAAAAAATATAACTTATTAAGGATATAATAGACAAATCAAAATTTGTAAAAAACAACTCACACGATTATAATAGTATAGTAGAAATATCGTTTTAAATATTTTCACAATTTATTTCAATTTTAACCTTATCACTATTTTAAAATATCTCTTATTATTTTTTATATGAAAAAGAGAGATCACAACGTACAAGAAAGAGGGAAGTATAATTATTGGAACGTAATTTTAGAATTAATAAATGAGAAAAAGAAAGGGAGTATAATTATTGAAACGCGAGTTTAGTAATAACAAGTGACATAGAGAATTAGTTGAGAAATATATTTATCAAATTATTTAATTCTTAATTCATTCATTTCATCTTAAAACGTCAATTGTTTCAAAAGGAGGGAGTATTAAGTTGATTTCTATTGGTTGTTTTGTTACTAATTCAGTCCACTCGTGTAGCTGTAAGTAGGGGTATGCATGGAACTCGGATTTTACCGAACTGTACCGAAAATCGAACTGAAAGCATACCGAACCGAAAAAGAACCATTAACTTTTGACTTTTTCCGAACCGAACTGTACCGAAAAAATTTATGGTATGGTTCTGAATATTTATTAAATATGCATACCGAAGTGGATCCGAATTGTACCGAACTATCCTGAACTGTCCCATACCGAAAGCCGAATACATAAATATATTAATAATTTCATATACATAAGATAGTTTACTAGTTATATTTAATATATGCCCTATTTTATGAGTACCTCCCCGTCCCACACTTTTACCTACGGTAAAATCTTCTTCTTTTCTTTTTATTTTTTTCTTTTATTTTTCTAGTTTTGATGTGTTGGATTGGTGAAAACGTCATGCTGCTCGATATCTGTAATTAAGTTGTGTTTCTAAGGATATTTTAGCCAATAGTGATCAACTGCAGCTTTTGAATCAGCATTTAGCATAGGGTGCCAAACTTTGGATCGTTGTAGGAGTTCTTTAACTACTACTATAGCTGAAATACTTATTTGACGCCAAGAAGTTGAGAAGTTCTAAAAATCATCTCATACTTGAAGAATTATTAGATCTTGAAAAATGGGAATTAGGTAATCAATTTTTGCCTGTGTATAAAATTAACTTTCTTAAAGATTTTATTTAAAGCTTGTGTCTTATTTTTCTATATTTTTCACAGAGTTAACTCAAGACCCCCAATATCAGAGATATCATTTTGCCAAGGATTTCATTGGATTGTTGATTTCAAGATTGTTATTTTTATAATTTCTTTCAAATTTTCCTAGAAGAAGCATGACTTTCTATCTTTTTGTTCTTAGTTGGATAATGCTTTGTGTCAAGGTTTACTTATGGCTTGATTTTTATGCCAACATTAATTTAATCTAAGAAGATCTCTGAATAATCTAGTATCTCATAGTGAACCAAACCGATTCACTAGATCCGTTAGATTTGACAATTGTACCGAATTGTTTCGAATTTTGGGACGATTCGGTATGGATTTCTATATAGTTTGGATCGGTTCCGAACATTAAATTTTAAAAGAACCGAACTTTGAGATGATACTATTTTTTTTAAATTCCCGAATCATACTATCCCGTGCGCACCCCTAGCTGTAAGTTGGGCCTTAGTGGACTTGAATATAATTACTGACCCAGTCCAGTCGTAGTATATATATGACCTTGAATAAACTTTTCTTGGGTTCAGACCCTAAACACGTGACCCACACAGGCCCAATTTTATGGCCATGATTCATGATGCCTTAAAATGTCAAATGCCACGTTTATGATCTGTCAATACTTTTAAGTTTTTCTTTCTCCTAATCTAGAAAAAATCCTTCCTTTCTTCCTAAAATGATGAATCTAGATCCGAGATTTAGGTAATGAATGCTCTGCCACTTGAAATGTTCGACTTCGTCCAAAAATGGGGATATGATTGATTTGTCAATACTTTAAAAACATGCATACCTTGCTTTCAATTAATATACAATAAAACCTCTTTAAACTAATACTGTTAGGACCATAACATTTTATTAATTTATAGACGTGTTACTTAATTTATAAATTACTAATGTATTAATTAATCGATAAGCTATTAATTTATTAATTAATAGAAGTATTTATATTCAGCGACTTTAAAGTCAATTACGTAGGAAATACATGAATATTAAATATGTTTTCAACAAACATTAATACTAAATATATAAATACATTTAAATCTAATTATTTGATGTACTTAAATTAAATACTAGGAACCTTTTGTTAACGAACATGAATCATAAATACACAATGAACTAGAATGTAATTACTCAATGTACTTTAACTAAATATTAGGAACATGAATCTAATTATTCGATGTACTAAAATGATGAAAGAACTACTATATAAAAAATAGCATAAAAACGGTTATGCGAAAGGAAGCAATAATAGCATTGACAATCCTTCATAAGTTTTTGTTACAGTTCGAGAATGCCATACCAGAGCTTTTGGATGCCGTGAAAGAAGTTAGAGATAAAATAATTATTTATTTAAATTTAAATAAAAAACAAACAACAATAGATTCATGTTTTACTAAATTGTCCTAGTTATCTTTGTAATTTTTGGAGATTCTTAATTTAGGATGTTCATGGGATCATATATTTTTATATGGGTCTTCAAAAAAATTAATATCTTATTAATTTATCGAAATTATTAATTTACTAAAGGGGCCAAGTCAGGACCGGAGAAAATTATTAATATAAAAAGGTTATAAAAAATTATCGAGTATTAATTTATGAAGGTTTTACACCAATTCCTTTTTTAAAAAAGAAAAAGAAATATTGAATTTATTTTTAAATTTAGCGTGAATACTATATTGTTCCATCTACAATAAATACTAAAATGCGTGCTTAACCATTAACCAAGAAAGTTTATTTAATTTCAAATTTAACATTTTATTTTAAGGTTACGTTTTTATTATATAGTAGTACAATTTATTATATTGAGTGTAATACATGTACACCAGAATTCATTTAATCTTCGTCTAGTTTCAGGGAAAATGATGAGACAGAGGCTTCAACTTTCTGGCATAAAGTTAAGCTACTTAAGAAAAAAAAAAAAAAAAACCATAAAATCCATATTATAAGATGTTTACGAAATTTATATTATTTCAAACCGATTATTAGATTAATTTGAATAAAAGAAATATTTAGAAGTTCATATAATATTAACGAAAAAATCGGATTAAAATTTTCACATTTGTAAGAGTAGTTATAATCAAATTAAATCATATTTTCTGAAAAAGATAGAATTCACTTCGTTGCGTTCGGATGGGAATAGTCCATCACCTAATACAACTTCATTTCGAGTAAAATTTACCCAATATAAGCTCTTTAAGACATCGTATTATTATTGAAAAAGCCCAAAAACTCGACATATCAGACAAAGACCCTCAGGGCATGATTGATATGAAGGAATGATGTGGAAATGGAATGCTCGATCACTTGTTCATTCTTATTCCTTTGATTGACATGAATTTTTTATGAGAAAAGTCATTCCAAAGGAATAACTACTCTTATATCCATGAGATTAGCCATTTCTCCCACTCCACATGGTATTAATTATTCTTAACAACAAGGAATGTGATTATTATTATTATTATTATTATTATTATTATTATTATTATTATTATTATTATTATTATTATTATTATTATTATTATTATTATTATTATTATTATTATTTACTAGTACTAGGCATGTCCATTGCAAATTGTTCACAAAATTGTCCTAATTGTTTTTTCTCAGACAAATTTTGTCTTTTTATTTGTCTATTTAATTTTATTTCATTACATAAATTTAAACCTTCTTGAATACAAGTACCAATTAATTTACCATAAGTGAATTTATCATATGGAACATGAACATTATTTCCTCTTAAATTATTTCTCACTCTTTCAGCAAATAAATAAGGTAATCCATCAATAAATTTTGATTTTCAATGAGAGCTATTACTCTCAGGGAGTTCCATGACTCTACTTAAAAATGTATCTTTATACCATCTAAAATCTGTAAGTGTTTTACACCTCAGATTTTGTAATAGTGTACGAATATGTTCACTATTACCAGAATATCTGCCAGTAAAATGTTCTATAATATTAATAATTAAGGTATAAACCGCATTTTCAACTGAAACATTATTTTCTTGTTTTATATTGTTGAGAATATAATCTCTATTTTCTTGAGTTAAATAATGATCCCACCAACCTTTAAGTTGGCCAGTAAAACCTGCAATAATCATTTTTGCAATATTTTTATCGGTATTACCATTATTCTTACAAACTGTAGAATACATTAGGATTCTATGAACAGTATTATAAATTTGTTTTTCAGTATAACCATCAATATTCCATTCATAAATATTCCTCCCACTATAGCTATTATTCAGAATATATTCTTGTTCTTCATTAAGAACATCCATAGGAGTTGGTCTCCTATAATAATAGAATCGTTGATTAGGCTTATCAGCCCACTTATCAATTTTGTTGATCTGATCTTTAATGATCTGTTTATAATCAGATCTATTTTCAAAATCTTTTTGAAAATCATTTTCTAAAGTATTTAAGGATAATTTTGAAAATTTTTCTTCTAATAATTTTTCTAATTCTGTCAAAGATTCTAATTTAAAATCTTTTATTTCTGGTGGAAGTTGTATACTAGGAGTAGCAATCAACTCTTTTTTAAAATCAATTTTTGAAATCATTTTTCCTTTTTTATTATTTATTAAAGAAATTACATTATCAACCTTATTATGAAGTGAAAGTATATGCTCTCCTAAAACATTAATAAATAAATTCATATAATTATTTTGTTTAATTAATAGATTTATATGACTACAAGTTACTTGTAAAACATCATTTTCAAATAATTTTGAAAAAGCAAGGAAATTACATATATTATTATCTTTTTCTATTTGAAAAGGTTCTTGAGGAGGAAAACCATTATTAATGATTTGTCCATTCATTAATCTATAATTTCTTTCTAAAACAGAAATATATTGATCTACATAAGTAGACATAAACCATGGAACAAATAAAATTAAAGTATTTGTCTCTTCACATTTTTTATAAAAATTTTCTTGTATAATTTGCTTTTCCATTTTATTAAAATTTTCGAAAAACCAATTTCTAAATGGTTCCCATTTGGGAAGTCTGAATTCTTCACTAATAATTTTTCTGGCTTCTGAACCAGGGCTAAAATCAATTTTTTGAGCTCTAGAATCCATAAATCAAGGAAAACTCATTTCAGACATTGTCTCCATGTGTCTACTATTGACACTCTTAACAATATTATCTTTGCCAATATGCAATTCATTTATTCTATCTTCTTCAGATATAACATCATCATTATTTCTCAAATTCTCTCTTATTAGAGAGGTAGAAGCTCTTGAAGGAGTTTCCACAGTATAATCAATAGGAGAAATATAAGATCTCATAGAGGATGATTTTAAAGATAGAGATTTATCTTTTATAAAATTATCAAACTGTATATTAACAGTTCCTTCAGAAGTTTGAAAAACATTCAATAATTTTGAAGAAATATTTGGCTGTGGTTTTACAGCTTTTTCAATAATCCAATTTTCTGGAAACACAATTTCTTCCCATTTAATAGATCTTCTTGTCATAATATTAGATCTATTGAAATTTGTCTCAATTAAAATTATTTCATTAACAGGCTTATCCTTTATTTTACAATGAGGATTCAAAGTAAATAAAGGTTTAAAATATATTCTGTAACAAATACATATTACTTCAGATCCTAAAGCATAATCATAACCATGAATTTTTACATTTAATGTCAAAGCATCAAGTATGTTTATATCAGTTAAGGATAATTGTAAATTTGGATAAACATCAAAATAGACTGGACCATGAGCCAAACTAGATTGGATTATTCCCATTAAAGATTTTTTCCAATTTAAATTTCTACCATCTCTTAAAGCTGCAATAAAGCTTTCTGGTAGTCCTTCTAAGGTTAAGGGTTTAAAAGCAATTTGCACTAAACCAATATGTAAAAATTTATATTCTTTTTTATAAGGTAAAATATCTTTTTCTGAGAGTAATTTTATAATTACTTCTTCATTATTAATAGAAATAGATTCTTCAGTTGTTTTAACAACTTGTTTAAAGCCAAGTTTTTCAAAAGTTCCTAATTTATAAATTACTTTAGGATCAATTTTCGGAATTGTCCATTTGTTTAATAACTCAAGATTTTGAGGTGTATCATACTCCATATTTAAACTATTTTTTATGGAATTATTTTGTCGAAACATTTTATATTAAAGTGTTAAATTATATCATCCCTAGATAAAGTTATCAAACCATGGCTCTGATACCATTATGGAACCCAGACACCACTATAATGATACATAATCTTGAATCTTATTGTTAGGGAGACAATGTCTTATTACAAATCTGATACCATTATGGAACCCAGGCACCACTATAATGATACATAATCTTGAATCTTATTGTTAGGGAGACAATGTCTTATTACAAATCTGAACTTAGGAATATATTACAAATTGAAAATCCGTCAACCATAACAAATATTCAGGAAATCAAATGACACCCAAACACCCTAGACGCCATCTTATAGGCAAAGGCGGGCACTACATGGGTTCAAACAGATTCCTGACTTATTCATTATAGGTCAGATAATCAATCAACCTGTCAGATTCAACCTAACTTATTGATTCAAGAGTTTATATCACATAGTTATGTACTTAGGTACATTATAATATTAAGTCATAGAATAAACAACTTTATCTAGTTCAGACATAATTTAACACTAAGGATTTAGCCCATAAGACTCATCCTTCAACAAAATAAACTCTAAAAATTTAAAGAACTATTATTTAAAGAACTTACAATGCTTAAAGAGCTTCCCCAGTACAGAGAGGATAATTTTATTTCTTCAGAATATATTACAAAAGAGATTACAAGAGAGAAGGAGAAAGAAACTGATAGAAGAAGTCCTGCCTCCTCCTAAGAATGAGACATCCTTATATAGAAGTAGTCTCCGGACTTCAAACAAAGTTTAAAAATACTTTAAAAAGTAAAAACAGTAGATTTACTGTTTATAAACAGTGGATTTACTGTTTAATACTGTTTAACAGTGATATATGTACTATTTTTGTCTATTTCTCTGTCATTTCAATTCTTCATTTCTTCAATTTCTTCATTTGGAGGATGATTCTCCTTTTTTCTCCATTTCTTGGAAAAATTTCACCATTTGTTCTTCAGAAAGAATATCTTCACATGGGTCTTGGGCATCTTGCATGGTCATGGACATTCCTTTTGACGAAGTATCACTTTGTACAGAAATCATCTCTTCTTCTTCATCTAAATCATCTAATAATTCTTTTTTCATTTGTTTGAGATATAACTCAACTATTTCTTCTTTAGATAATTTATCCACATTTCTCATTAATTTTCTAGAAATATTATTTCTAGTGGCTATTTCTTTATTTTTCTTTTTCTCTTGGCTATAAGCCTTTATAGTCTTTTGGATTTTATCCAAAGTATAAGCACCAAATAAGGCTTTTGTACTGGGATCTAATTTTATCATCTTTTCCCAAAATCTTGTATAAAAGATTCTTTTTAGACAAGGAATTTGATCAGTATAACCAACCTTAATATCCCATTTAAATATCCATGGGATTGAAAATTCAACAAAGAAATGCATGGGAGCTTCCCACGTACAAAATTTATCACTATTAGTGATGTTTTCCAATGTAGGACTCACATATTTCCAATTATTAAAATCTTCAATTAACAATTCTGGAAGAATTTCTTCCGTTGGTCCAAATACTTTCCACCATTTCTTAAACCAATTTGGTATTTCAGAGTTATAAACTTTATCACATACTTTAATCAACCAAGTATGCTTTCTTTTTTCATTATTGTAAAAGAATACTTTTTCAAAAGCTTGGATATAATCCCAATAATTATATTTTACTATAATGTTATTAAAAGAGAAAGATTTTTCTCTTGATGGAGAAATTCCCCATTCTTCAACTGTAATTAATTGTTTAATAATAATTTTTGAGAAGTTATAAACTTCATCTTTATTTCCACTAGTCATATGAGTTATTTCACATGCATTATTTATAAGTAAATTTTCATAATAATTTCGAGATTTATAAACCTCATAAGGTGATCCTTGATTAGAAAGATATCTTTCTAAAATCTTCCATGGATCATTTTCCCATTTTAAATCAGTATTACTGATTATGAAAATTATTTTTTCTTTTTCTTTCTTAATGAAATCCTTATTAGGATTTTTTTCATCAGTATCTACTATATTAGCATATGTAACTGGAGAAGTACTATTAGCACTTTCTTCATTTTGAGAAGATTTATTATCTTGGTCTTTCTTCCATTGAAGATACTCTTGGTATGACATATTTTGCGAAATATTCGCAATATTAGCAGAGATTAATTTCTGCTTGCTATGTTGAGCCAGAATAATATTTTGGCCTCTTCCACCTCTTCCCCTATAAGGGAAAGATCCTCTTCCTCGAGAATACATACCTGAAAAATTTAAGTCAAATATTCTCGAGTCAAATAATCAGGAAGAGAATTTTCTTCTCCTTTTTTATATACAATATCAAAATCAAACGGAGCTAAATGAGCTTGCCACCTAGCAAACATTTGCTTGGAAACATCATGTTTAAAATCTTTATTAAACATAAATTTAGCTGCTTTACAATCAGTTTTAATAATAAATTTCCGATTATATAAATCATCTTGAAATTTTAAAACACATTTGACTATAGCTAGAATTTCTTTGGCTATAGTAGCGTAATTCTTTTGACTATTATTCCATTTACCAGAATGGAATCTTATCAAATAATCTTTTTTATCAATAGGATCAATTTGTTTTAAAATACCTCCAAAACCAATATCTGAAGCATCTGTTTCAATAATTTTTTCCCACCTGGGATTTGCTAATGATAAACAAGGTAAATATTTAACTTTATTTTTTATTTTTCTAACTGCATCTGTGTGCTTATTATTCCATGGGATAGGATTTTTCTTTAATCTATCATATAAGATAGCAGTATCTTCTACAAGATTTTTATAGTAAGGAGAGATATAATTTAAACTCCCTAAAAATCTTTGCAACTGAGTTTTGTCAGTAATTTCATCAGGAAATTTTGAAGTAAATTCAATACTTCTATTAATAGGTATAATATTACCTTTTTCAATGAAATGTCCTAGAAATTTTATTTTTGTTTGAAAAAGTATCATTTTCAGTTTAGAAATAACTAATCCATTTTGAATTACTAAATTTTTAAATATATTTAAATGTTTAAAATGTATTTCAATATTTTTTGAAAATACTAAAATATCATTAATATATACAATTATAAACTCACTATAAGGAGTAAAAATATCATTCATTATTTTCTGAAATTCAGAAGGAGCATTTTTTAATCCAAATGGCATAACATTTCACTCATAATGTCCAAAAGGAACATTAAAGGCAGTTTTATACCTATCAGCAGGATTAATTTGAATCTGTCAAAATCCAGATTTTAAATCAAATTTTGAAAATATAACAGCATTATAAAGTCTATCAAGAAGATCCTTCTTGTTCGGAATTGGATGTCTAATCCATTTTAAAACTTTATTAAGAGGTTTATAATTTATAACTAATCTAGGTACTCCTCTTTCTTGTTCAGAATGTTTATTAACATAAAAAGCTGTACAAGACCAAGCTGATTCAGATGGTTTAATTATATTTTTTTCCAAAAGAGATTTAATCTCATTTTTGCATAATTCTAAATATTCAGAATTCATTTGACAAGGTCTAGCTTTAGTAGGAATTTTATCCTCTGTAAAATTATCTTCATAAGGAAGTAAAATAATATGTTTTTTCCTATTCCAAAAAGCATTTGGAAGATCATTACAAATGTCTATACACATTTGATTATGAATTAACTTAATCTTATCCTGTAATTTAGGATTTTTCAAATTGTCTTCTATAGATAAAATATTAATTTCTTGTTTTAGGAAATTTAACTGATTTTCTTTTGCTTTAATATTGTCATAAATATTATGTAATATTTTTGTAAAAGGTTTAGTAATAAAATTTAGTACTATAGGCTCATTTTCATATGTACCAATAATACCATTATTATCCACTTTGGTAAAAGGATATATATTATTAATAAAGGGGGATCCAAGTATAACTTGGTTAGAAATATTTTTTACAAGTAAAAAACTTGTAGAAATACATTTTTTATCAATACAAACATAAGCTTTTGGTAATTTAAAACTAATATCAAGTTTTTGCCCACCAGCATGGGATAAAGAATGCGTTGTTTTTTGGAAATATCTAGTAGGAATTAATCCTTCTTGTACAACATTTAAATCTGCACCACTATCAATGAGTGCAATAAATTCGTTTGAATAAAAATCATCAATCAAAAGAGTAATTTTTACATACCATTTTTGTGAAATAAACATTTCAATATTATTAAGAAAACTTTCATCATTATTATCAGATATAATTATAGCACTTTTTCCCTCTAATTTATCAATTCTTTTTTCCAAAACATTATTATTTTGTTTAAGAAACTTTAATTTCTTTTTTAAGATTATCAATTTCAGTACTTAAATCACCTAAAGAAGTAGGAGTTTTATCCTTCTGTTTTTCTTTAAGCATTTGATAAACCTTGCTCATAAGATAAGGTTCATCTGAAACATATATTGAATTATTATTTTCTTGATTATTTCCAATATTACTAGATGAGCTTGGGATATTATCCACTTGATCTATTATTGAAGATCTCAAATTAGGATCTTTTATTAATTTTAATAAATCCATAAAATTATTATGATCTAAGACATTTATCTCCAATTTTTTCATTTGGGATAAAAATCTATAAATTTCATCTGTTTCATCAGGCTTATTATCCTGACATTTACATTCATTAGTATCTGATAGTTCTGAATCAGATATTACTGATTCTTGATCCAAAGCTTTAAGATTTTCAATATCAGATATTTCTGACATTTCTGAATTTAATTCAGATTTTGTAATTGATTCTGATTCTGAATCATCTGATTTTAACAATATTTTGGATATCATATCTTTGATATTATCATCAATTTGAAGATTATTAATCTTCTTTTTGACCCAACAATTTCTTGCATAATGGCCAACCTTTTGGCATTTATGACATATAATTAATTTATTTCTTTGTTTTTTCCTTTCATCTCTTTCTTGTTTTCTATAAGCATGTCTTTCTATTTTTCTTTTAGAAGCCTTTTTTCTTTTCCTATATTTAAGAAAATCATGTTTATCATGTTTATTATTTACTAGTACTAGGCATGTCCATTGCAAATTGTTCACAAAATTGTCCTAATTGTTTTTTCTCAGACAAATTTTGTCTTTTTATTTGTCTATTTAATTTTATTTCATTACATAAATTTAAACCTTCTTGAATACAAGTACCAATTAATTTACCATAAGTGAATTTATCATATGGAACATGAACATTATTTCCTCTTAAATTATTTCTCACTCTTTCAGCAAATAAATAAGGTAATCCATCAATAAATTTTGATTTCCAATGAGAGCTATTACTCTCAGGGAGTTCCATGACTCTACTTAAGAATGTATCTTTATACCATCTAAAATCTGTAAGTGTTTTACACCTCAGATTTTGTAATAGTGTACGAATATGTTCACTATTATCAGAATATCTGCCAGTAAAATGTTCTATAATATTAATAATTAAAGTATAAACCGCATTTTCAACTGAAATATTATTTTCTTGTTTTATATTGTTGAGAATATAATCTCTATTTTCTTGAGTTAAATAATGATCCCACCAACCTTTAAGTTGGCCAGTAAAACCTGCAATAATCATTTTTGCAATATTTTTATCGGTATTACCATTATTCTTACAAACTGTAGAATACATTAGGATTCTATGAACAGTATTATAAATTTGTTTTTCAGTATAACCATCAATATTCCATTCATAAATATTCCTCCCACTATAGCTATTATTCAGAATATATTCTTGTTCTTCATTAAGAACATCCATAGGAGTTTAGTTTAGTTTTATAATAATAATAATAATAATAATAATAATAATAATAATAATAATAATAATAATAATAATAATAATAATAATAATAATAATAACAAGAAAGAGGAGTACCTAGATTAGTTATAAATTATAAACCTCTTAATAAAGTTTTAAAATGGATTAGACATCCAATTCCGAACAAGAAGGATCTTCTTGATAGACTTTATAATGCTGTTATATTTTCAAAATTTGATTTAAAATCTGGATTTTGGCAGATTCAAATTAATCCTGCTGATAGGTATAAAACTGCCTTTAATGTTCCTTTTGGACATTATGAGTGGAATGTTATGCCATTTGGATTAAAAAATGCTCCTTCTGAATTTCAGAAAATAATGAATGATATTTTTACTCATTATAGTGAGTTTATAATTGTATATATTGATGATATTTTAGTATTTTCAAAAAATATTGAAATACATTTTAAACATTTAAATATATTTAAAAATTTAGTAATTCAAAATGGATTAGTTATTTCTAAATCGAAAATGATATTTTTTCAAACAAAAATAAAATTTCTAGGACATTTCATTGAAAAAAGTAATATTATACCTATTAATAGAAGTATTGAATTTACTTCAAAATTTCCTGATGAAATTACTGACAAAACTCAGTTGCAAAGATTTTTAGGGAGTTTAAATTATATCTCTCCTTACTATAAAAATCTTGTAGAAGATACTGCTATCTTATATGATAGATTAAAGAAAAATCCTATCCCATGGAATAATAAGCACACAGATGCAGTTAGAAAAATAAAAAATAAAGTTAAATATTTACCTTGTTTATCATTAGCAAATCCCAAGTGGGAAAAAATTATTGAAACAGATGCTTCAGATATTGGTTTTGGAGGTATTTTAAAACAAATTGATCCTATTGATAAAAAAGATTATTTGATAAGATTCCATTCTGGTAAATGGAATAATAGTCAAAAGAATTACGCTACTATAGCCAAAGAAATTCTAGCTATAGTCAAATGTGTTTTAAAATTTCAAGATGATTTATATAATCGGAAATTTATTATTAAAACTGATTGTAAAGCAGCTAAATTTATGTTTAATAAAGATTTTAAACATGATGTTTCCAAGCAAATGTTTGCTAGGTGGCAAGCTCATTTAGCTCCGTTTGATTTTGATATTGTATATAAAAAAGGAGAAGAAAATTCTCTTCCTGATTATTTGACTCGAGAATATTTGACTTAAATTTTTCAGGTATGTATTCTCGAGGAAGAGGATCTTTCCCTTATAGGGGAAGAGGTGGAAGAGGCCAAAATATTGTTCTGGCTCAACATGGCAAGCAGAAATTAATCTCTGCTAATATTGCGAATATTTCGCAAAATATGTCATACCAAGAGTATCTTCAATGGAAGAAAGACCAAGATAATAAATCTTCTCAAAATGAAGAAAGTGCTAATAGTACTTCTCCAGTTACATATGCTAATATAGTAGATACTGATGAAAAAAATCCTAATAAGGATTTCATTAAGAAAGAAAAAGAAAAAATAATTTTCATAATCAGTAATACTGATTTAAAATGGGAAAATGATCCATGGAAGATTTTAGAAAGATATCTTTCTAATCAAGGATCACCTTATGAGGTTTATAAATCTCGAAATTATTATGAAAATTTACTTATAAATAATGCATGTGAAATAACTCATATGACTAGTGGAAATAAAGATGAAGTTTATAACTTCTCAAAAATTATTATTAAACAATTAATTACAGTTGAAGAATGGGGAATTTCTCCATCAAGAGAAAAATCTTTCTCTTGATAATTGAAGATTTTAATAATTGGAAATATGTGAGTCCTACAGTGGAAAGTATTTGGACCAACGGAAGAAATTCTTCCAGAATTGTTAATTGAAGATTTTAATAATTGGAAATATGTGAGTCCTACATTGGAAAACATCACTAATAGTGATAAATTTTGTACGTGGGAAGCTCCCATGCATTTCTTTGTTGAATTTTCAATCCCATGGATATTTAAATGGGATATTAAGGTTGGTTATACTGATCAAATTCCTTGTCTAAAAAGAATCTTTTATACAAGATTTTGGGAAAAGATGATAAAATTAGATCCCAGTACAAAAGCCTTATTTGGTGCTTATACTTTGGATAAAATCCAAAAGACTATAAAGGCTTATAGCCAAGAGAAAAAGAAAAATAAAGAAATAGCCACTAGAAATAATATTTCTAGAAAATTAATGAGAAATGTGGATAAATTATCTAAAGAAGAAATAGTTGAGTTATATCTCAAACAAATGAAAAAAGAATTATTAGATGATTTAGATGAAGAAGAAGAGATGATTTCTGTACAAAGTGATACTTCGTCAAAAGGAATGTCCATGACCATGCAAGATGCCCAAGACCCATGTGAAGATATTCTTTCTGAAGAACAAATGGTGAAATTTTTCCAAGAAATGGAGAAAAAAGGAGAATCATCCTCCAAATGAAGAAATTGAAGAAATGAAGAATTGAAATGACAGAGAAATAGACAAAAATAGTACATATATCACTGTTAAACAGTATTAAACAGTAAATCCACTGTTTATAAACAGTAAATCTACTGTTTTTACTTTTTAAAGTATTTTTAAACTTTGTTTGAAGTCCGGAGACTACTTCTATATAAGGATGTCTCATTCTTAGGAGGAGGCAGGACTTCTTCTATCAGTTTCTTTCTCCTTCTCTCTTGTAATCTCTTTTGTAATATATTCTGAAGAAATAAAATTATCCTCTCTGTACTGGGGAAGCTCTTTAAGCATTGTAAGTTCTTTAAATAATAGTTCTTTAAATTTTTAGAGTTTATTTTGTTGAAGGATGAGTCTTATGGGCTAAATCCTTAGTGTTAAATTATGTCTGAACTAGATAAAGTTGTTTATTCTATGACTTAATATTATAATGTACCTAAGTACATAACTATGTGATATAAACTCTTGAATCAATAAGTTAGGTTGAATCTGACAGGTTGATTGATTATCTGACCTATAATGAATAAGTCAGGAATCTGTTTGAACCCATGTAGTGCCCGCCTTTGCCTATAAGATGGCGTCTAGGGTGTTTGGGTGTCATTTGATTTCCTGAATATTTGTTATGGTTGACGGATTTTCAATTTGTAATATATTCCTAAGTTCAGATTTGTAATAAGACATTGTCTCCCTAACAATAAGATTCAAGATTATGTATCATTATAGTGGTGCCTGGGTTCCATAATGGTATCAGATTTGTAATAAGACATTGTCTCCCTAACAATAAGATTCAAGATTATGTATCATTATAGTGGTGTCTGGGTTCCATAATGGTATCAGAGCCATGGTTTGATAACTTTATCTAGGGATGATATAATTTAACACTTTAATATAAAATGTTTCGACAAAATAATTCCATAAAAAATAGTTTAAATATGGAGTATGATACACCTCAAAATCTTGAGTTATTAAACAAATGGACAATTCCGAAAATTGATCCTAAAGTAATTTATAAATTAGGAACTTTTGAAAAACTTGGCTTTAAACAAGTTGTTAAAACAACTGAAGAATCTATTTCTATTAATAATGAAGAAGTAATTATAAAATTACTCTCAGAAAAAGATATTTTACCTTATAAAAAAGAATATAAATTTTTACATATTGGTTTAGTGCAAATTGCTTTTAAACCCTTAACCTTAGAAGGACTACCAGAAAGCTTTATTGCAGCTTTAAGAGATGGTAGAAATTTAAATTGGAAAAAATCTTTAATGGGAATAATCCAATCTAGTTTGGCTCATGGTCCAGTCTATTTTGATGTTTATCCAAATTTACAATTATCCTTAACTGATATAAACATACTTGATGCTTTGACATTAAATGTAAAAATTCATGGTTATGATTATGCTTTAGGATCTGAAGTAATATGTATTTGTTACAGAATATATTTTAAACCTTTATTTACTTTGAATCCTCATTGTAAAATAAAGGATAAGCCTGTTAATGAAATAATTTTAATTGAGACAAATTTCAATAGATCTAATATTATGACAAGAAGATCTATTAAATGGGAAGAAATTGTGTTTCCAGAAAATTGGATTATTGAAAAAGCTGTAAAACCACAGCCAAATATTTCTTCAAAATTATTGAATGTTTTTCAAACTTCTGAAGGAACTGTTAATATACAGTTTGATAATTTTATAAAAGATAAATCTCTATCTTTAAAATCATCCTCTATGAGATCTTATATTTCTCCTATTGATTATACTGTGGAAACTCCTTCAAGAGCTTCTACCTCTCTAATAAGAGAGAATTTGAGAAATAATGATGATGTTATATCTGAAGAAGATAGAATAAATGAATTGCATATTGGCAAAGATAATATTGTTAAGAGTGTCAATAGTAGACACATGGAGACAATGTCTGAAATGAGTTTTCCTTGATTTATGGATTCTAGAGCTCAAAAAATTGATTTTAGCCCTGGTTCAGAAGCCAGAAAAATTATTAGTGAAGAATTCAGACTTCCCAAATGGGAACCATTTAGAAATTGGTTTTTCGAAAATTTTAATAAAATGGAAAAGCAAATTATACAAGAAATTTTTTATAAAAAATGTGAAGAGACAAATACTTTAATTTTATTTGTTCCATGGTTTATGTCTACTTATGTAGATCAATATATTTCTGTTTTAGAAAGAAATTATAGATTAATGAATGGACAAATCATTAATAATGGTTTTCCTCCTCAAGAACCTTTTCAAATAGAAAAAGATAATAATATATGTAATTTCCTTGCTTTTTCAAAATTATTTGAAAATGATGTTTTACAAGTAACTTGTAGTCATATAAATCTATTAATTAAACAAAATAATTATATGAATTTATTTATTAATGTTTTAGGAGAGCATATACTTTCACTTCATAATAAGGTTGATAATGTAATTTCTTTAATAAATAATAAAAAAGGAAAAATGATTTCAAAAATTGATTTTAAAAAAGAGTTGATTGCTACTCCTAGTATACAACTTCCACCAGAAATAAAAGATTTTAAATTAGAATCTTTGACAGAATTAGAAAAATTATTAGAAGAAAAATTTTCAAAATTATCCTTAAATACTTTAAAAAATGATTTTCAAAAAGATTTTGAAAATAGATCTGATTATAAACAGATCATTAAAGATCAGATCAACAAAATTGATAAGTGGGCTGATAAGCCTAATCAACGATTCTTGTGGTTATTGTTGTTGATATTATTAATGAACTAATTAAAATAATCATTGTTATTTCTAATTTAGTTATTAATAATATATTTTCATAATTTATAATTACTTTTAATAGTAATTATTATTATTACTGCCATTATTATTATTTAAATTATCACGATTATTATGATTATCATCATAATCCTAAACCCTAAACCCTAACAGCAACAATAACAACAACAATAACAATAATAATAATAATAATAATAATATGTTAATAATATTATTGTTTTGATATTTTATTATGATAATTGATTTTTCATTCCTTCAGCATACCAATCATTAGAATGATTATAATTATATCATTCCTTTCCCATCTTCATTCAATTCCTAAATTGATTCCATTCAAACATTTTTTCATTCACTCATACCAATCATGTCATCAGTGTATCAACATTTATGCAAAATACATTTGACAAGTCTACGGATCTCGACAATGTCAATAGTCACCAACACTGTTCTAAAAGTTCTCAGCTATCTTCGATTAGACCCCGTCTAGGAACATTTGTCTATGTTTTCCCCGACTCCTCCCTGCTCCTGTTTAGCCTCGTTTAAGGCTCAATTAAGCGTTAGATCCCAGTCTACCACCCAACTAACGTCCAACGTCTTTTAGAATATTCATCTCTAACATAAACTATATAAGGAATACACACACGATAATTCATATCTCCATCTGAATAGTAAGTTACCTAGAACACCTGA
This sequence comes from Ajuga chamaepitys, assembly GCA_958295605.1. Taxonomy (NCBI): domain Eukaryota; kingdom Viridiplantae; phylum Streptophyta; class Magnoliopsida; order Lamiales; family Lamiaceae; genus Ajuga; species Ajuga chamaepitys. Next base: position 6,910,232 of record OY282500.1, on the reverse strand, counting down.
AGAACTACCACCAGAAGAATCTGACATCTTGACAGTTCTATCTAGTTAATACTTTGCATCAAGAAACATGAATAACTTACAATGATAGCACAATCTATTGAAGCTTCCCCTGCAGCGACTTAACTGTTATTCGTTCATTCATTCAGACGAAAGCCAGGGGTTAGGGGCGACGTAAGTGTACCCCTGAAAATGCTCCCCTGCAGTTGGCGTAGGAGCAGGGGAGTCATCCAGAGGCATCGTAGTCCAACACTTGTCGAAATTAGCCGTGCAGTCTTTGCCGCTCACATCGGGCTTGAACTTGGGCTGGAGCTCTCTTGCCTCTATTTTCTTCCAATTGATTGTCCGAAACCATTTATGGGATTTGATCTCTTCTGCTCCTCTAGGCCCGCTGCCTAGCCTCTTCAAGGGGTCCTTCTGAAGCAGCTGTTGAAAACAAGACAGGTTGGTTTTTGCACGAAAGACAGAACAAGTGTACAAGTCAAGCATGTATGTCTCTTACTCCTTTAAGTAACGAATGAGCTTCGCTGGTCAAGCGTGGTGGAAGCTTCAGTTTTTCGTTGATTATCTTCTCCTGCAGTTTCTTCCTGTTTGCATGTGTGAACGGCGGCTGACAAAAGATCAGTTCGGTTAGACACAGCACGAGCTTTCAGGTTTTCGATCATGGAAAAACAATAGATCATACCTGGCCATTTAACATCTCATACAGAAGGATTCCAACGCTCCACCAATCCGCATTTTTGTTGTGCCCTTTCGACTGCAAGATTTCTGGAGCCATATATTCCGTTGTTCCACAGAACGAATTTGATCTGCTCGATTCTTCAATCTCCTTTGCCAGTCCAAAATCAGTTAGCATGACCTAGAAAAACAAGAACATAGATTAGTAAAGTAGAAAACCTACTTTCTACGCATGACAGAACAGAATCCTATCGTGTCATCAGTCGTGCATGACCATACATGCCCATCAGCATCCATGAGAATGTTTTCAGGTTTTAGGTCTCGATGCACAATCCCGTTCTTGTGAAGATGCGAAACAGCAGAAACAATCTCACTCGTGTAAACCCTTGCCTGTTCCTCACTACCCAAGAAATGAACCGAAAACCAGAATTAAGTGGATGAATAAGGCTCATAAGTTTGTTGTTCATCAATAGTAAATAGTACCTGAAAATCCCTTGTCTGTAAAGATGATAAAATAGGTGGCCTCCGTTTATGAAGTCTAGGATCAAATACAGCTTAGACTTCGTCTGACGGTTAAAGAAAAAACAAGTGAGTCAAAGATGGAGGAATAATGTATATAATTATGGAGGTTCATGCAGTGTAAATATCTATCAGGAATGTGCAACATCCGTTTGTGAGGATTTTACAATCTAAAGCGATAAATTGACCAAATTAACAATTCGTCCCCTAACATTTGGTTTAAGGTGCAAGTATGTATTTCAATCAATTACACCCGACCCTTGATTTTGGGGTCAAACACCCTTTAACCATTTATTTTGGTGTCAGCTACACACTTATTTTGTATAGGATGATAATAAGAAGATTTTGTATTCAACAGGAAGGACTATATAGCATAAGTCTTCTTAATAGCATCCTTGCTACATTAAATGTGTTACTGGCCGGTTAGGGGGTTGTTTTGTAACTTTTGGCTTAACAAATTAAGTTGCCACTTTATGCACCATTTATCTACTTTTATCAAAACCACAACCATAAAAACGTTTTAGCCCCACAGTCCACTGTTCCAATACCAACTTTACTCTAGCACACATGACAGTAGTAACAGCCAATGAATGGGCAACCTCTAATATACAAGTGAGCTCAAGTAAATCCAACACTTCTGATTTGCATGAAAAGACTTTAGCAGCAGAACAATCACTCTCATCTCCCAGATAAAAGTTGTACATTAGATTACCAAGGTGGAAATGAAACCAGTGCAGTAACTTCTTTGAGACAGTATATGAAATGAAGCAAGTTCCTAATTCAAAGGCAACATAAGATGTTGCAAATGATTGACAGAAAGTTGCTTTGTTGTCTCTAAAGTGGAGCATCAGAATACCAGGACGAAAGCAGGATTGTATCTTTTTCTGGAAACATGAAGGGTCTTGGACTACCAAATATAATATGGTTAGTTGTAATTGTAAGATAACAATATTCTGATGCCGAATTCAGACAAATTAAATTGGGGGATGATTAGTTGGGGGGGGGGGGGGGATAGAAAATCAAGTGTTACATAGTAAAGTCAATGTTTTACGAGTAAAATAGACATGGGATTAATAAATTTTGAGGTAAGGGGATGCTAGAGCCTGTCACTCCTGAGGAGGGAACACCCTGGATATTTGGTGTATTGTATGCTCACATTTGATAAGTATTATAAGTTATTCTGATCTCCAGCTTGAACTTGGACATTTGTAGATTACTTTTCGTAAAACCACAAAGATGAATAGTATATAATCACTTAACTAGACAATTTGCGAAAGAATCATAAGGAAAAACTGCCTAAATCCTTCAGGTGATGAGGATTATTATGAGCAGAACCAATCTTCCATAATTGATGGAAGACCGAGACAAATGTAAAACGAGTTTCATCAATATATGCAGTGAAGTGAAATAATTAGTTGTCCTTTTTCTCCCTTCCTTTTTTTACCATGAAGAAAATACTCGGTATAAAAATTAAAAAATGAGGCTTGATGAACAGAATTGGAAATTCAAGATTCCATTGGAGGGGAACCCGTATGGGAGTTCAGGGGCAGCATCAGATCCATATTAACTCATCTAGATGAACAGATTGATTTTTTTTAATATTTATATATAAACTCTCAGATTGATGACCTGTAGGTTATCATTTTTCCCTGTTGAATCATCGTTCACCTTTTCCCCTTCTGAATTTACTTTGACTTGAGATATCTTTCTACACTCCACTAAAGTTGTATGGTTACCTCTCCTATGGAGCAATATATGATCTATACTCTCCATAACTTGCCTTGTTCAGATTTTCCTAAGTGATCTAAATTAAGACTCAACCAATAAGTTTCTTCATTTGTTCATTCAAATCTTATCAAGAATCTATACACACTCTGACCATATTAAAGTTATATGGTTCTCCTTTACGGACTAACACATCTGATATACTCTACACCTAGACTTCGAACATCCCTAAAAGAGACCAAAATTGAGACTATTATAAATCTAAGATACAATTTATTTCCTTAATTTGTACGCCAAAAACACAGTTCATTTATTCTTATAAAAGCCGTCAGTTACCGGTTGGTACTAGTGGGGATGTTTTAGAAGCCATAAACAAAAACAATGAAGGTGCTGATCTCACTCACAGTCATTTGACCCCTTTCATCACTAAGTACACAATTTCTGTTTAGAATCAAGTCACAAATCACTATCATTACAATGCGAAGCAGAAAGGTACGAGGTTTCACACAAATGCAATAATCAAATCTCCAGTATCGCATTTAACCCTCAATGCAACCAAACATCACAGATCTTTAGTTTAATACAATATAAATATCTCTATCTTCTATACGAGTAATTTAAACAAAACACTGAGTCATCTGTTTAAAATCAAGTCACAAATCACTAATCACCAACGGAAAACAGCAGAGGAAACAAGATTACCTGAAAGGAGTACCTTAGCTGCACAATGAAAGGATGCACAACTTTGGTGAGAATATCCCTCTCCGCCCTCATATAATCGACATGATTGTTCTTGATTATCGTATCCTTCCTCATCACTTTCATCGCGAAAACCCCGTCACCATCCTCACCACTAGTACCCTTCATCCTCACCTGAAACACCTTTCCAAACGCACCCTTACCAATCATCCTCATGATCTCAAAATCCCCTACCCCCACCTTCTTCACCTCCTCCTCCTCCACCTCCCCATCACCGCCACTAATACCTCCACTGCCATTTCCAACACCTTCGTCTTTCGCATCAATTCCAATTGTATCATCAGAGGAAGAGTAGTAGAGGTCGTCACTCTCATCTGCATCAAAGGTGGGAAGCGACTTGGAGAGGGTGAAACGGGGAGAAGGGCCGACGAAGGAGTGGGAACGGTGGTGTATAACTTGTGGGTCCCCAAGGAAGAGCGCGGAGGAGGACGGAGGAGAGGAGGCGGCGCTGGGGCCGAAGAAGTCGGAGAAATCCAAATCTTGCGATGGATCCTCGGCGGAGGAAGTGGTGGTTGGGATGTGGAGCTGAGTCAGCCTCGAAGCTAGTATCGAATGAACGGCCTTTCTCTGGTAAGTGGTAGAAGAAGACGAGAGCTTATTCTTGTCGCCCATGGCGGCAACAAATCAAATTCTTGAAGCACTTTATCTATATATATAAGATTAATCTAAAGCAGCCAGCCAAGAAGGGCGGGCTCAATCTTACAGGATTACATTTCTCTCTCTAACAGATAGAGAGAGAGAGTAGTTGCAGAGCAGCTCTAAGGATCCTTAAAGCTCAGGTAGGGGTGGGGGTGGGGGTTGTAGTTCCAGAAATTTAAGAAAGAAAACAAAATCTAGTTTTTACTACTATTCGGCACGATTTATCTACAATAACCTTGAAATTACCCCAAAATTCTGAATCTTGATATAATTATAAATTTAGAACCCTAAAATGAAAGTGACAGGCATAAAACGTCGTCGTTTTACAGCTTTTATTTGATTTGTAAGAGTGGAAGACCGTTAATTCAGGTAAACTGCCAAAAGGAAAAGCTTTCACTTTACCATATATAGTTGTAACCAATCCCAACATCCATATTTTTGGCAAACCTCCGACTCCAACAATCTGTTTTCCTCGTTCTTCCTCGTACAGTCACAACCAGGAGAGAGAAAGTAGAGGGAGGAGGGAGAGATTCATGATCTTTGTGGGTGTTCAGCATTCCAAACGTTCTTGATTCTCTCCACTTGAAACTCACCATTTTCTTTTCCTCGAATTCTCTGGGGAATCTCGTCGAGCACAACAATGGCATCATTAAGGATTTCGATCGAAGAAAATTTCGGACCATTGCCGTATTTCTTCATCTACACAATTCTGGAATGGCTGGTAATTATCTTGCTTTTCCTCGACGGAATCCTCGCTTTCCTCTCCAACGAAATCGCCCGTGTCTTCGATCTCCGAGTCCCATGCTTGCTCTGTACGAGGCTGGATCATATTCTTGTCCACAGAGACTCAAACTTCTATTACAATGATTCCATATGCGAGGGCCACAAACAGGACATCTCTACCCTCGCCTTTTGCCACGTGCACAAGAAGCTCTCCGACATACGCACCATGTGCCAGGGCTGCCTCCTCTCCTTCGCCACCGAGAAAGAGTACAAGTCCATTGTCGGAATCTTGCACAAGGACGTCGACTATTCTGCCGAGGATGATCGGAGATTGCTCTTGAAGCCATTGAAGAAGGACGATCTGGAGATTGTGAGTGATGAGAAGATGGGCCTTATAAAGTGTTCTTGTTGTGGTGACGCTCTCAAGTCGAAATCTTCGTCCAAGTTTAATCGGAGTTTGTCAATGAATGCTCATGCTCCGGCTCCTTCACCTCGGGCGCCGTGGTTTCCCGGCCGAACGGAGGAAGGAGGAAACATGGATTTGCCCAATGTTCGATACGCAGAGCTTAAGTTGTCCGACAGTGATCCTGACCTTCATGAGGAGGAAGATGCTTCTCATGCAGATAATCATGGTGAGTTGTAAACAAAATTTGAATCTTTTTCTCTTTTATGCATTTGTTTATTCGTGCATTTTAAACATGTATAAAGAATAAACAATATGCGACACGTGATCTTGGTTAAAAGAAAAAACGTGGCTAGGATCCACTATTGCATATTAGGTGGTTCTATGTTAAGAATGATGTCATCAAACTATAAGGTTCTTGACGTTATTAGGTGATAAAAATGGTAACATGAGTACTATGGTTTGATGGAAAAATGAATTGACATATGTGGCAAATAGATTTATATGCACATGGATAATATATCTATATATTCTTGTTAAGATGATATGGGACGATTTGGTTGTAGCTATAGCAGCTAGAGAAGAAGTGATTCCAGTGAAGCCTGGTCCAGCATCGATGTTAGCAGAGACAGAGGACATGAACGAAGATGCTGGAAGAACGCCTACTTTCACACGGGGAAACAAATTCTTCGGGATCCCATTATCAGATGCAACTCCAGTAAGCCCAAGATGGTCTACTAGATCAAGCAAAAAACTAGCATCTGACAAACTGGACTTTCTTCTCGAGCCCATTGATCTTGGCAATGAGGCAGATGGCGACATGTTGACCCGTTTAAAGAGACAAATCAATGTGGATCGGAGGACCCTCATGGCCCTGTATATGGAACTGGACGAAGAAAGAAGTGCCTCTGCAGTGGCTGCGAATAATGCAATGGCGATGATTACACGTTTACAGGAGGAGAAAGCGGCCGTTCAGATGGAGGCTTTGCAGTACCAAAGAATGATGGAGGAACAGGCGGAGTACGATCAGGAGGCTTTGCAAATGCTGAAGGATATGTTGTTTAAGAGAGAGGAAGAGATAAAGGTGTTAGAGAGTGATCTTGAGATGTATAGAGAGAAATATGGGCAGATTAAGAAGATAGGGAGTGAGATATGTGAAGTTGATGTGGATGATTATTATCAGGATATGCAGTCGCAGGCATTGTCTTCATTTAGTGAGAAATCAGATTCCAGTGGAGTTGATCAGAACGAACACGATCGTGCAATGGATCATTGTTTAGATGGAGATGAGTTGTGTTTGGACTTTGAGGGGGAGAAGAGTTATCTTCTTGGGCTTTTGAAGGATCTTGAGAAGAAGATTAATGAGCCTTCGGATGAAGAGCCCGATTGTTCAGAGTTGGAAAAGGATGAGAGTGCAGGCCACAAGGGTGTTCTAAAAAGAGAAGTGTCTTTGATTAGGGAGAGATTAAGGGCAGTTGAAGCAGAAAGTGGATTCTTGAAGCATGCTGCAATGACTCTGCAAAAAGGAGGTGAAGGAACTAGGCTCTTGAATGAGATTGCCCAACATCTTCGAAGAATTCGACCCAATGCCAAATCTTCCTTCGAGGACACTGATTCATTGTCTTGAATCATATAGGTGACTTCCATTTCTTTACAAAAAAAGAAAAAAAGAACCCTACCTTTCTTGAACTTTTATGCTATTTCAATGGACATGTTTTAATTGAGGTCATTCCTAGTAGAGCTATGATCACTTATACACTTGGTTAATTGATGTTTTTAGGTTTAGATTTATCATCTGAATTTTCGTGATTTACGCTCTGAATGGCCATGGCCTACAACTTTTTTGGATGGAATTCTAGCGCGAAAATGCCATTTGGCCATGTGAAATGATATGGTTGCAGATGGAAAAGTTGCCAACAATGGCCAAAAGGTTGCAAATTGTAAATTACGAAAAATTTAGATGGTTAAGTGCTAACAAAAAAATGAGGTGGCGAAATGTAAAAATGACCATAGTGCGAGTGATATGCAATTAATGTTCGATCTTTTCCTATGTGCAGCTTAGGTTTTGTGTCTTTTCCACTCATTTTTCACCTCTTGAGGCTGTACATACACCATGGATTACCAAATGGAGCACAGAAGTCTCATATTAGATGTTATCCGAGCTCTTTGGCTATCGTTGTCCAAACATCATTACCAATCAAACAAATGTTACACAACTGAAGGTTTACGTAGATGACATTCCGCGTGTAGGATTACTTGAAGAATGTTCAAAGTTGTTCTTAGAAAGTAAACTTAGCAAACAGGAATGTGAACTAGAACTTGCCTCAAGGTGTGATATGGTACTGTATGAGTTTGTATTTCATCTTTAAGCTAGTTAGAGAAGAAGATTGGCCATTGGATTTGTATCTCTTTCCTAGTTTTTTACGCGACAAAGAGACCAATTATTGTGTTTTTGTATCTTCTTGTAATTGCTCCGCGAAACTTCTTGTTTCTCATAACATATGCCTTTGTCTATGCACACGAGTTCTCTATTTCAAATAGTGTTTCGTTTCTTATTTCTTCATAATCAGTATATGCCATGTAGAAACTTATAGAATGTATACAAGATACATGTTAAGAAGAGTAAATAAAAGAAGCAGAAGTAATGGCAACAGTTATATCTTGTTTCATTGAATGAGCTTCATAAATGAAGAACTCAGAGTGCGGCCATATTTCATTACAAAATGAGCTGCAGATGTTTGTGTTTATATATCACAATAGCAGCAAAACCTAGTAGATTAACACTAAAGACAAAGAACATTAATGTGTGCTTGTAAGAAGCAACACTAGGATAGTACCTTTCCTAAGCTAGAATGCTTTATTACCAAATATGGTAATAAGCATTAACAGGTCTAGCTTGACTAGTCTAATAAAAAAGATTAATAAAAAATACATGCATTAATGACTTAATAAGACTAAAATTTAGTGTGTATTAAGATATCAATCCATGTAATCCATATTCCAACATGCCATGTATTTCGATTCTGTTAGAGCAATCGTGGAAGTTATCTTTACAAGAGGTTTACAGGACACAATGGATCTACACTTCTAAAATTGGATATGCACAATTACTTGAAGATACGGACGAATAGAAAATAACCGAGCATGTGATATAGTTAGTCAGCAATGTACTGGAGCTAGTAGAATATTCTTAGTAGCTAATCATGAGTATAAATGGCACTTAGATTCTCATTTAAACTAATGTGAGCATAATTAATTAAGAAGCTTTGCAGTTACAAGCTTGTAAACCGTTTTTCATGCTCTTCATGAGCTCTTATTCAATATGAGAACATTCACATTCAGCATTGTTTCCTGTATTATAATATGTATTACATTGTTAATTATAAATCATGTAGATTGGTTCTTCTTTTCTATTGTATAGGATCTTGTTACATTGTTAACTAATGATGTCATCAAATATACGTGACATATATGTAACAACAAATTTCATGTACTAAATAAATGAACACGAAAAATATGTACAAAATTAACTATTCGGATCAAATGAATAAATTTTACAATATGTGAGCTTCTAAAACATTGTGGGCAACCATTACACGTAGATTTGGAGAGCGTAACGGTCCGCACATATATCAAGTACAATGAGACATCAACACTATATCCCAAGGAAATCAGCCTTCAGTGATATATTTCAACAAACTTAACAAGTCGTGGGATGAGTTTAATCTGCTTAAACGTACTCCTAGATGCATGTGTGGGGCTTCAAAAGAATAGGAGGAGTTTGAGATGAGTCGGAAGCTCATCCAATTCTTAATGGCACCCAATGACAACTATGGTGATGTTAGAAGTAACATACTTATTATGGAACCCACTCCCAAATGTTGATAAGACATATTCATTAGTCTTAAGAGTTGAAAAACAGAGGTCTGTTCACTCCTCCTTTGTATCTGGACAATTCAACTTTGTTTAGGAAAAACACACAAGGCAGAGGCTATCACAATTCAAAAGGCTCACAGTTACACACCAAAGGTGGTAGAGGCAGGGGAAGTACTCCTAAGAAGACTAAAGAAGAAAGAGCTAAACTTCTTTGCGACCAGCGTTTTAAACTAAAGAGGTATCCTGATTGGTACAGCAAGCCCAAAGACCAAAGACATGTCAATATGGTAGAAACTCAACCAGAGAAAGATTCTTCACATCACACTGCTTCTACTAAGCATGTTCAAAATGCTTCTGATCTTTCATCTCTTATTCAGAAAGAGGTTGCCAGGGCATTAGCTTCTAAGGCTTCAAATAATTCCTCTACTAATTCTACTGCTCCCTCTTATACCAACATGACAGATTTCAATTCCCTTAGGAGCTCCTATTTTGATCATGGATAATTGATACTGGATGTAGCAAACATATACGTACCATCGCTTCAATGATGACGTACCTGGTGCCTTGAACATATCCTGCATATATTACTCTACCATATGGCTCTCAGCAACAACTCACTCACATGGGGCAGATCAACTCATACTCACTGAGGTGTTTTTGGTTCCTACCTTTAAGTTTAATCTTCTGTCCATTTCTCAACTTTCTTTCCATTTCATACTCGAGCTATTTTTACTGCCACTGGGTGTGAAATTAGAGACTTGGATAAATGCATTGTTTTGGCTACTGGTAAAGTGGTTGGGAGACTGTATAAACTGCAAAATTCTCCTACAGCAAATAGCATTATCACTTTTGGCTTCACTGCTTCACTCTATTACAAAGTCCTTGACACCTAGCACAAAGGGTTTTGTCATGCTTTTCCTACCACTTTACAACATCTAGATTTCCTCAAACAATGCAAACAAGGCTTGTGATGTATGCTACTATTCCTGTAACAACCCGATTTTCATTGTTTTTTTTCAAAAGCAACTAAAATAGCAATAACTAAGAACATGAATATTATTTTTTCGAGACAATTACTAATTAGGCTGTTAGGCGAACCAAATAAAATATCGTCTGAATTTATCTTGCAAATAATAATAAATTCCAAAATAAATCATGAAATGACTACGTCACATGACATCAATTATATACATGAAAATAACAAAGATCAATTTCACACGTAGTAGCAAAACGAATAAACAAACAAATTCTAACAATATTCAAATAAGTGATAATGATAAATTAATTAAAAGTAATAAATTCAACAAACCTAATTATAGGCACACCCCTGACAAGTTGGCTTCACCTAAAAATTTCATGATTCTTTTTTAAGTCACCTTTCATAACATGAACTAGATAATTTTAGTAATATTGGTGGCATGTGATAATGATATCAGTAAAACAGTCAACTGCTAAATAATATTCTAGTTAATACATTTATTACTAAAATTAATTGTAACATTAGATCATTCAAACAAAGCAATCAAGCATAACTTCCCCTAAAATACACTACTAATAAGATAATTCAAATAATCTATTCTTAAACTCATCTTCAATTATACACAAACATGCTTATATCAGATTAATTTAGAACATATTTAACTTCACAGTAAAATTTTCTATTATCCTTACCCCTAATAACTTTCAATGAAAAACATGTGTAACTGCGGAAAACATATAAGCACAAACAATAAATTGACATAAATAAGTGTCAACACAACATCAATTCTAGTATAAGGAAAATCTTATGTGACAACGGGTATAAAAGTAAAATTTATAAATAAAGCATGCTTGGTATTTTGCAAATCAACAACTAAGTTAACACATACTCAATTCGTTTCATAAAGAATGTCATTTTAAACATTTTAAAAAATTTCACAATAAATGTCACTTTACCAAAAAAGCTACAATTCTTCCAATATTATCTTAAACAACCTACTTAATTTAGTTGATTATTTCCTTATTTCACAAAACCTACCAATTAAATACCAATCCTTAATTTCTCCAAAATAGCTAAAATGACATTTTTTTTATGAAACGGAGGGAGTATAATTTATTAATTAGTCAAATTATTTGGCGTATAATATGAATAAACATATCACTAATAAAATTATTAGAATAAACCTAAATTATTCGTAGACACACGTCTAATAAAATAATTATATCATTACACCTAAAAAACATGCTTATACCAAATCTAATTTACAACACACAATTTCCAACGTCATAAGCACCGAGAGGTTTCATTAATTATATGGAGTATGTTGTTAATATAATTTTACTTTTCAAATAAATAAATAAAAATAAGTAAACTGATTCAAGTAACAAATTCTCTAACTTATAGATTTAAGTAATTATGCTACAAAGTGTAAACCTAACAAATTTATGTTATTTTATTAGGATTTCTTTAAACTAAATAATTCAAATGATCCAAAATTATTAAGATACAAAAAAAGCAAAAGTAAAGTAAATAATTTTAATATACTAAAAAAAAAAGTAATTAATTTAAGGGTTCATTACATGAAAATTCACGATATTTTGGTTAATTATCATTTTCGATTTTTCATACATAAAATAAAAATGCATCACATTTATAATTTTTTTCATAAATGATGGAGAGAAGGAGAAGAAAACCTACATTATTATTTTATTTGAATTTATCTATTTATGGTTTTTAATTATTTATATTTTTTTCTTATTAAAGGTGTTCTATCTTTTTATACTAATATTTTACTTATTAAAGGCAAAATGCATATTCACGTCCTTTAATTATTTGTAAATATTTGTATAGGTCTCTTAATTACCAAAAAGTTTGTTCGTGTTCCTTAACTATAAAAAAATCATCCGTCCAAGTCCCATGAGACTAAAGGTAAGCAAAAATGGCCAAATCTATTTTTTTTTTTTTTGCTTTTGCAGTCCAAATATTTGCAAGTCAGCTATCCTGTTAAAGAAAAATACATAAGAATATGTTAATAGATTCGATCGATTCCGTTTCCTCCACTGCGCAGGGATTTGAAGACAGATTTTGAGTAGTTCAACACATTTTCATAACTGAAGTACCTGTATAAACATTTTTTAGGTGGCTGTATAAACATTTGTTAATTGTTAAAGGATCTAAACAAACATTTTGATAATTAAGAAAATTATACAAATATTTATCTATAGTTAAAGGACCTACACATACATGTAGTGAGCTACGAATAATCAACTCTTATTGTTTATCTATAGATTTTATCATCAACATAATATAAAAGTTTCTGAATATAGTTTATCATCAACATATTATTTCCATAATATAAATATAAATTATAAATATACTTCAAAAGAAATTAAAATATAAATAAACAATTAGATGACCAATTTTTCCAACATAAAATGACCATAATAGGGCTCCTACAAAGAATGGTTGTACGGATGACCCCATATCCAACAACCGCAGCGCCACCTTTACCTGCCACAACTCCGGCGATATTCACCCCCTTTCTTTGCCGTAACATACGCTCCTCCGCCACCATAACCTCCACCACCATGAGCGCTACCACTGCCGCCACCGCCCCACTGGACGCCATTTTCAAGCAGAAAAAGGCGCTTCGCTCGCAAGTGAAAAAAGAACTTAAGTCCATGGACCCCACTCTCAGATGTCAAGAAGGCAAGAAATTCGTTCCGAATACGAAGTAATGCGTATCAATTTGTACAATTTTTTCTTTCAATTTGTGCGTTCTTAGAGTAATTTTGGGGTATTGAGATGTGGATTTGGGTGTTTTTGTTGTTCAGATGATGCTATTCAGAGTATTGTTCTGGAAGCTCCATGGTTCAAGTCTTGTAAAAGGCTCTGTGCTTATATCAGCTGTGCTGCTTTAAGAGAAGTTGATACTTCTAAATTACTATCTGAAATATTGAAGAATCAAGGTACTTCAATTTTTTATGATTTTGCCCCCTTGTTAATGGTTTACTCATATCAATTATTTTAAGTGGCATATGATGATAACTCTGTGGGGGGAAACTTATGCTAGTATCTTCAGCTATAACTGGATTAGATGTATCGTTTGGTCATTATGAGCTTAATTTATTTGGATGGTTCATGGTAATATCATTTCGATTTCTCAATCTTTGTCGGCATTACGCGTTCTGTTTGAAGATTGGTTTTTAGGCTGTGATCGGTTTGTGAAATCTGTGATGCTTATGAAGCCTTTCTGGGAAAATCAGAAATAGGGGCAATGTTAATTACTCTGTGTTTTCTTGCAATTGTCCACAAAGCCACTTTCATCAACTTCTGAATTCTAAAGCATACGATAGTGGCTAACGACATTGATATGTTCTTCTTTTCTAACTGTTGTTTCCGTTGAGTGTTCTAATTCTTTAATTCTTCAATAAGATGATGAGTCACAGGTGAGAAAGAAGCTTTATGTGCCTAGAGTGGAGGACAAGAATAGTTTCATGCGAATGCTGAACATCTCGAAGATGGATGATTTGATTGCAAACTCGATGGATATATTGGAACCTGCTCCTTGTGATGCTGAGGGAAATGAACGTGAAGATGGTAATTTTTTCCTGTTATAATGAGAAGCCTAATTTATGATTTCCAATTACATTTCCTGTGTGAGAGTCTTGCTTTTGTCCAGACTCATACACACATACACACACTTCTCTATTTCGAAATTTCAGAGCAGTATTAACTATATCTACAAAGAGTACGGGAATTTTGGGATGCAACGTGATAAAATTTACACAACCGACCAAATGTTGTGACTTGTGACTATTGCAAAAAATAGTTGTTGGAATGTGTACTGCGTAGGTTTCATCTGTATGTTCTTCAAGAAAATGAGATGTGCTGAAGGCATATGTCGTACATATCTTCTATTTCGCACATGCTTTACTTTGCATTGACTCCTGGTCTTCATTCCATCAGCTGCATCCCCTGCTTTTACACAAGCACAAATCAGCTTATTTAACCCCCACCCACCAAAAAAAAAGGAAAAAACCCATAATTTTTAGTGTTGCAAGCAATTGGGCTGCATCAGGCTCAACGACATTCTTGCTTGTTAGAATTGATGTAATATCGTCACCTTGACATGTTGATTCTAATCAAGTCTAAATATCTCTGTGCAGTCATGTTTGCGGATGAACCTGTTGACTTGTTTATTTTACCTGGTAAGACCTTCCAATCTTACTTTCTACTGGGCTTCTACTAGGCCCGTTTCTGGTTACATTGCTTATATATTAATGTAGATAATTCTTCATTCTTGCAGGACTAGCTTTTGACAAATCCGGTCGGCGTTTGGGCCGTGGTGGAGGGTAAGTCACAGATCTTATTCTCAGTAATCCAGTATTTCACAGTTAGGATGTCAGTAATCTCAAGAGATCTTGAAATTTTCTAAAATCTGAAAGTAAGAAGGAATTGATTTGCAGTTTCCACAATGGACGTATGTCTGTAGGGTTTCAAGTGCTTTGACGTTGTTCTCTCTATTTAATTTTGTTTAACATGTTCCGAGATCTGGTGGGCAGCTGCCGTGTTCTTTAAAATGATTCTTCTTTTTTTTTTTTTACAACCCTTTGTCTCCAAATCTTCCTTTAAAGCACAAAAAATCCAATTAGTGTAAAGAATCTCCTCGTTTTTTCCTTTAGGGATATGATGGTCAATACGGTAGAGAGGCCTTTCTTCAATATCGCCAACTTAAGAGAGTAGTGCAAGAAAAAGTAATAGGAAAACAGGGTGAAAAGACCAAAAATCGATGTAATGGTTACATTAAGAAAAACCGTATACATGTCCGTGTCTGTATTACCGATTCAATGTATGTCAGAATTATACCAAGTTTGGTTTAATATTGTCTCTCTTAGTTTCTATCTTAGCTTAGCTGCTAATTTGCATCTACAATGCTCATTATGTTTTTCAAAATAATACTAACAATGACATCCATTTGTCTTTCTTTTCCAACGTTGCAATAAATCAACTGAAGTTATTACGATACCTTCCTTACGAAATATCAAGAGCTTGCAAAGGATCGAAAGTGGAAGAAACCTTTATTTGGTGAGTTTCCTCCATTCGTTACACTTCAATCTATCTTCAAAGCTTTTGCTGCAATGCAGCTACTCGTTGACACATTCTCTTTCATGGATAGTTGCTCTTTCGTATTCAAGGCAAATATTGGACGCCGGTGTTATACCTATCACTCCACATGATGTACCCATCGATGCTCTCGTCTCATCCTCTGGAGTAATCCGCATTACTCCAGCGGCCAATCAGATGTGTCCATGATGGAGTAATACAACTTTAAGGCACTCTTCCGGATGGGAATATGCTTTCGTAAGAAGCTACTTGAGGTGCCTTATCCACCGTTGATTTGCAGGGGATCCTTCGCGCAAAAGGCATTATGGCGAAAACGTCTCCATATTCTTCTTATTATTTGTTAGTATAATCTTGGGTAAGCATTGTTTGATTCAGCACAAAAAGGGTTGTAGGCTTATATGATGCTTACTGGAATTTGTTGCAAATGGAGTTTAATAATTATTTCTACTTTTTTCGTTAATTGGAGTTTAATTGATTCATATTTTGGTTTTTCTATTTCTCTTCGGTTTTCTGTTAACTAGTACTCGACCACGGAAGCAATGTCGCTTTACTGTAGGACTTTTCATTGAATAATTATGTTTATATAGCTTTCTTTTTTAATTTGTTTTCTGCATTGCTAAGTGAAATAATTTTTTTAAAACATTAAATAAAAAAGCAAAACTCATAAGTACTGTATAGTTTCTGTTATATCCTTTATCCTTTATATAGCAAAAGAGACACCATTTGACAAGTGGTGATTTCAGCTATTTCGTTAAGTGTCATTCTCTCATAATATATTTTAATAATTCAATATTTAACAATTTTAATTTTTAATATCCCATGCAGATAGCCTATAGCATAATTTACACGGTTTCATTATTATTACTATTATTATTATGATCATCTTTAATAACTTTATGAACGAATACTATAACTTTATTCATCTCATAGAATTCGCATATTTGCGTATGGAATTCTGAAATAACTTCATATATTTCTTCTTCTTCTTCTTCCTCTTCCTCTTCCTCTTCCTCCTCTTCTTCTTCTTCTTCTTCTTCTTCTTGTTGTTGTTGTCGTCGTCGTCGTCGTCGTCGTCATCATTATTATCATCATCATCTTCTTCTTCAACTTCTTATCTTTAATAGCTTTATTTACTTATATTTTATAAAAGAGTACTTTTTACAGCTCTTTAATATTACTTAAAGTAATAATATGATTCGTAATTTATTTTTTCTCTCTATATAAGTAACCTATTCACTTTTCTATTGAAAAATGAATAAATTTAACGGATTCGTGAAAAAATTTCACGGGTATTGTACTAGTTTTATAAACTAGATGTCCACCTGTGTAATGCTCGAGATGAATGAATGAATTTTATATTATATTATATTAATAATATGATAAAATTATGTCCTATATACTATTTGAGACTTGAGAGTGCAAAACCAGACACATATGATCAATTAACTTATCAATATATTATTATCCAATTATTTTTCTTCCCCCTTTCATGTCATATCCTATATATATTACTTTTAATACATTGCATTGTCCCAAATTTAAACTACCAATTAAATTTTCATGAATTTAGTTAATTCAATTATTTAAATGAAAGTTTTGATGGGTCTGGAATGAAATATAATATTGAAAACTCTGCCTAGTATTTCTTAAGTGCATTGCAGGGGTTGTAAATTTTGTAATAATATATTTCTATAATTATATAATCGTATAAAGACAAAAAAATGTCAGTTGTTCTAATAATTATTGTTTGAAAATCGCATATATTAAATTAAATAATTTAGCTTGAGAAAACTACAATGATCTTAGTTGCTTAGTCATATGAGATGGTAAAATGTGTTATGATGTCGTATTCAAATAAAAATTTAGCTTAAAAAAATATTTTAGCTAATATATCTAAGTTATCCCTCCTAAAAACAAGACTTAGGTATTCCATTGTAATATATAAACTGAATAAATTTGTTATTTTGTAAATCAAGTTTTCTTTTAAACGAAATAATTGAAACAATCCAAAATTATTAAGATACAAAGACAAACCTAAAGTAATCATTTTAATCTTCCAAAAAAAAAAAATTAATGTTTTAGAATATATATATATATATATATTTTTTTTTTTTTGAAAACCAACAAAACTAAATTACTCCGCTAAAGCCTTAGACGAAACAATGTCTCGGAGATGATTAGGAACATCATCCGTGTAGAAACATAAACAACTAGAATAAAATGCAAATCTAGCTAACCCATGAGCTACAACATTAGCCGAACGTCCAACCCACCTTACCAAATAACTATCAAAATAAGCACATAATGTAAAAATATCAGCAACAACTTTACCAAAATATGTGAAATCATCCTCCATTTTACTTGGCACATGGTATAATTTTACCGAATCCGTCTCGAGGATAACTTGACGACATTCTTTATTCAGTGCCAGCTCCACCAATTCCCTCATTGCTATAACTTCACCCACTTCAATTGGGTAAGTCTCCTCCAATTGAATAGCATAGCTAAGAATAGCTTTACCTCAATCATCCCTAATTCAACCCCCCAGTCCCGTCCCTTTCTCCTCCATCACCGAGACATCCGCGTTCAGCTTTTGCACCCCCATAGGCGGTCTTCTCCATTGCTCTCGACTCCTTGTACGAGCAATTGTCCTTCCAACTTCTTTCATAGCTATGTAATCTTTATATATCCGACCTACTGCCACCAAGCAATCATCATGTGACAGCTCTTTGTGCTGGAAAATCAGCATGTTTCTACCATACCAACTGTACCACATCAGAACCATAAACAGGCATTGGTCTTCCTCACCCCTCCACTCCCTCACTTTGTCTAGCACTTCAACCATGCATAACTCTGCTAGTATCTTCGAGATCAGCTCCCATAAGGGGGATTTCTGCCATAAATCCCGAACCCAGATGCACCCCATAAGAGCATGGTCAATGCTCTCCTCCCCCTGACCACATCTCCGACACGTTATATCCGTATCAATTCCCCTTCTCCGCAGCTCCCTTCTAACTGGAATAATACCCCGCAACAACTTCCAACAAAATAACTGAATTTTAGGAGCCACTTTAAGATCCCACACCCATTTCCATCGTTTCTCCCACATACCACTATTATCTACAGTCGTCAAATTCCTCTCCGCCATTAATGCGTAATAACCCGTTCGCCCCGAATACACACCATTTTTGGTAAAATGCCAACTCAATCTATCAGGCTGACTAACTTTCCATATTGGGATGAACAAAATCAATTTTGCTCCGTGTGCCTCGAACACCTCCTCTACTATTCCGCGATCCCACCCTATCAAATCAGCAGTCATCAAGTCCCGAACCATCATATTACTATCCTAACCCCCCATGCTTGAGGTTATTCGAAAACCCGGTTGATCAGGTGGCCACAAAATTCCAAGCATTAATACTCGACCCATCTCCCACCGTCCATCGTACCCCTTTTTGTAAAACTTCTCTCGCTGCCAAAATGCTTCTCCACGTATAACTTGGATTATAGCCTAAATTGGCTTGGAGAAAAGTCTTATAAGGGTAATACTTAGCTTTAAGGCACTGTCCCAGTAGAGATTGCTGACCCTGCATCAGTCGCCAACCCTGCTTCGCAAGTATAGCCAGATTAAAGTTAGCCCCAACCCCCCACATCTCTTTGACTTGCATAAACTCTCCTAGCTACACCAATGGACTCGTCTCTACCCCTCCTCTTGGCCCCACCAGAAATTAGTAATCAAAGACCGAATTCTTTGCAACGTATCCTACGGAAGAACAAAATAGCTCATAATATATGTAGGTATAGACTGCGCAACTGCTTTAATAAGCACCAATTTCCCCGCTTGTGATAAGACTTTACTTTTCCAGCTTTTCAATTTCTTCTCTATCCGCTCCACAATCGTTCTAAAGACTTCCTTTTTAGATCACCCAATATTAGTAGGTAATCCCAAATAAATAGCATGCTTTTCAACTTTCAGCACTCCCCAATATTTGTTTCCTTTTCAACTTTGGCCCGAAGCCATTTCATACTCCGCAATCACCCCTTTAACCACCACAATTTTATTCTCATTTGCTCTTCCAAATATTATGTTATCGTCTGCAAAGAACAAATGCGTAATCAGAGGGGCATTTCTACAAATTCTAGCCCCATGTAACAGCCCTATCCTCTCCCTCTTATGAATTAGCGCCGATAATGCTTCTGCACAAAACAAAAACAAATAGGGAGACAGAGGATCACCTTGCCGGAGACCCCGTTTTGGTGAAAAAGGGGTTGTAGGACACCAATTAATCAATATTGAAAAGGAAACAAATGAAATACACCTCATAATCAAACTAACAAAACTGTCACCCAACCCCATTTTATTCAAGACTTGTTCTAGAAAAACTCATTCCACCCTATCGTACGCCTTGCTCATGTCCAATTTGAATGCAAAGGTCCCTCGTTTCTTAGCTTTATTCAATTTCATAGTATGGAATAGCTCAAACAAAAGTAATGCATTACCAGTAATCAATCTGCCAAGAACAAAGGCAGATTGACTCTGATGGATAAGGGACGCAAGAAAAGGCTTTAAACGGTTAGCAATAGTTTTGCTAATAATTTTATAAACCATGTTACACAGGCTGATAGGGCGATAGTCTGTTGCGAGGGAAGGTTTCTTTTTCTTTGGCATAAGAACAATATGGGTGTGATTTAGCTCACGAGGACTAACACCGTTATTCAAGATATCAAGTAAGACAGGCAAAAGATCAACATTTATTAAGTTCCAGATTTTTTGGAAAAATAAAGCAGGCATACCGTCAGGCCCAGGAGCCTTCAAAGGGTGCATCTGAGATAGGGCATGTACAATCTCATCCTTCGTGAACGGTTTTGCCAGAGATTCTCGCATCAAGTCTGTGCATTTTGAATCAATTGCATCAATCACCCCTCCCATTTCTAGATTTTGCGATGCTGAGAATAGATCATGAAAATACCCCGTGAACACATTCGCAATCTCCTTATCATCCTCTCTTCGTGTCCCCTCCCCATCTAATATGTGCTTTATGAAGTTTCGCTTTTGCCTTCCCTTTGCAGTTTTATGGAAAAAACTTATGTTCTTATCCCCTTCTTTCAACCAACTCACACGTGATCGTTGCTGCCACGTAGTCTCCTCCCTACACATCAGAATCGAAATTCTATTCTCCACTGCATTTGCTTTACTCAAATCTCCCTAGTAGGTTCCATACTCTGGATATTGCCAACTTTCTCCCTATCTCTAGCTATCTCCTTCGAAACATTACCAAACACTGAGGATTCCCATGCTGCCAACTCGCATCCACACAGTTTCAGTCATGCCTTCATGCCCTCAGCATTGCTACTTGTGGACTCCAGGCAGATTCAACAACTTGCACACTTGAGCTCTCTTGAAGCAACATAGCCTCAAATTTGAACCTTCTTTTCTTCTTGTTCTTAACAACAACATTATTATTGTCCCATTCTATTAATAATGGGCAATGATCAGGTTTTTGTCGCAGAACATGCTGCACTCGGTAACCTGGGAATCTCCCTGTCCATTCAGCATTTGCAACTCCTTTGTCCAGTCTTTCTTGTATATTTTGGTCGCCTTCTCTGCCATTGTTCCACGTAAATTGATCTCCTTCATATCCCAAGTCTTCCAATTCACAATCCTCCAGTGCTTGTCTAAAATTAGCTCTCTTCTCCAATCCCCATCTCTTCCCCCCTGTTTTCGACTCCGTACATTATTTCATTGAAATCTCCTAAACACATCCAAGCCTAATGTGGAACAACGTGAAGTTTCACGTAACAAATCCCATGTTAGTTCTTTATTTCCCTCCTCCGGCCACCCATAAATGCCAGTGAATCTCCATGGTTCTGTATTGTTTTCTCTGCCCACAATAGCGTCTATATGGTGCAATGAGGACGTTTGCACCTCTACATCAAAATCTTCATTCCATAGCAGACACAACCCGCCTCCTCTTCCTCCATTAGAAGTGGTACAATCTACTGCAAAGAAACTATAATCTCGAAAGACACCCCCCAACTTTGAAAATTCGTTAGAAAGAAGTCTGGTCTCACACACAAAAACCAAACTGGGATCTTTATTCGTGATCTCACGATTGAGTACCCGAACTGTCTTGGGGTTCCCAAATATATTACAATAATTATAAAAACAGGAAAATTTCATTTTTGTCCTGTATGTTAGAGTTTGTCTAGAAAAAATTCTGTAAGTTCCGAAATTAAATTTTAGTCCACTATATTTGGAAAAATGTCCAATTTAAGGATACTGAACGCCGAATTGTGCCGCATGTGACCCTATAAATTGAGAGATTTTCGGTCAAATAGCTAATGTGGTAGTTATAGATCCATGTGTACATGCAAGTATTTTAATAGACCCAAAACGACGAGTTATTTTTCTCCAGGAAGTAAAAACGCTGATGTGGATTCAGATATTGTATTTTTTGACTGGTGCGTCGATATAATTACTTGGCATGCATACCCGAATTCATAATTGTCACATCAGCTTTTTTTTTTTTACCTAAAATCATCAATTTATTGGGCCACGTACGCATATCCCGGCACAATTAGTGGCCGCCAGTGCCTGGTGCCCTTAAATTGGATATTTTTCGAAATATAGTGGACTAAAACTAAAATTTCAAAATATACACAATTTTTTCCGAACAAGCCCTAACATATAGAACTAAAAATGAATTTTGATATGCATCACGGATGCAAATCGAAAATCGTCAAAATATGATTAATTTGGTATAATTTTCATTAAAGACGGAGTTGCGGAGAAAAAGTTATAACAATTTTAAATTTTGAGAGAAAAAATGATTGGTGAAAAGAGAGAATGAAAGAGAAGATTACACATAAGTAAGATTATCCTCCTTTTATAGTAAGGGGGATATGTCATTACTAAGTGTAAAGTTCTAAGGGTTAAAAAGTTTTTGCAGCTTAAACTATGTGCGATTTATCACTAAGGCTCCTTTTTTTTTTTTTTTTTTTGGGTTTTTGTTGGTCAAAGATTTGAAAGATAGTTCAACTATCAATTCAGGTCCTGAAAGATAATTTCTATCAATATAGGACCTAAAAAAATTGAAACTATCAAGGAAAGACCCATCCAAAATCATTATAGGGCCTGTTTGGAAAGTTGCAAAATCCAAAAAGTAAACTTATCTCGAAGTGATAAGGAAATATACGTCAAAAGCCTTTCACCACATTGTTTTTTTTTTTTAATTATCGTGATATATCTAAAATAATTAAATAATTTGCAATGTTTTTTTAAATATACAAATTAACAAAACATGTATTTAGAAAAAATTACATTTTAGTGAAATATGTTTACATGAATTTAAATATTATGAATTCAAAAAGAAATTACAGATTAAAAAAAAAATATTTTTTCCCCGTGTTTGATTTAAAAAAGAAATTACAGATGTTTTAAAAAATAAATTAAAAAAAACTAATAATTTCAAATATGAAACTACAGAAATTAAAAACATAGCAAATATAAAAAAATATCGTGAAATACTTTTGATGTATATTTCCACTGCTTATCACTTCGAGACAATTTTATTTTGTGCAATTTTATTTTGTGGGTTTTGCAAAAATTCCAAATAGGTCTTCTAATGATTTTAGACTTATAGGTCTTCCATTGATAGTTTCAAATCTTTTAGGCCCTAAATTGGTAGAATTTATCTTTCAGGACCTGAATTGATAGTTGACCTATCTTTCGGGTCTTTGACCGATAAAATTTTTTTTTTTTTTTTTTTTTTTGGTTGCTATCACTTGCATACCTGAACTACAGAAAACTCACTTAAGTGCCTGACGGTCATATTGTTGGTCAAAATTCATCGGGTGTATGCCACGATCCGTATTTAGTGGCATTTTTGTACTTTTTTTTGGAGGAATTAACTGTGGGCGCCTTTTTTCTCACGTGACTTATGCGTGTGCGATTTTTTAAGATACTGAGGATATGTTGGAAAATCAGAGGGCAACATGGAGATGGTGATCCAGATTACGGTAAGAAATATAATCACTGAATGTTCCTTCTGGTTTTGAGATGGGTTTGAGGTTGTGGTTTTGGAATTCTATTTCTAGGTTCTCAGAATTTTCTTTTTCCATGTATTGAATATGAGTTTTCTAGTTTTATCTAGTGGGTGCCAAAATTTAATCTCATCTGGAAATGTTCGTAGGATGCACGACAATGGTCTAAGTTGAGAATAGTCCAAGATGTCCTCGCCATGGTCTCGTTTCCACGACATCGAAGGTCCATCGCGCCTAAAGCCAAATTTTCGTCTTCTTCGCCTCCTCACTGGTTTTTTGATAAAGAACCCTAACCCCCAATTTATGTTGAACAATATGACCGTGGATAGAAGTAATTAAATTTCATATAGTGAATTCCTTTGAAAAAATTACAAAAACCCCACTAAATACGGAACGTGTAAGTGATAACAAAAAAAGTTTAGACTGCAAAAACTTTTTAACCCACCTTCTAATGTAAGTGACAACAAAAAGTTTAGAAATCCAAATAAAAATCTGCGCATAGTTTAGGCGGCAAAAACTTTTTAACTCGCTTTCTAATATAAAAAAAGTTATTTAATTTCAAATGTCAATAAGTGTTAACTTCTAATCTCACAATTTCTTTTGTTATTTTATGGTGTTAGCCTTCAAGTGTTACATTTCTTACGCATAAATAATTTCAATGCACTTCCAAGGTTTGAAAAAACGTAATATGCTTAACTTAGTTCAATCATAATATTATGGGAAAAGTTGTACCGTTCGATACTGTGTCTGGTTTATATAACAGTTACATTGATGAATCGGAGGTTCCGTGGTCTCCAAGTTTTCTTCACAATTTTCAGCAAGCAAGAGCCTCAATACTCACTAATGCTGCTATCTGGCTATGGAAGGATTGCAGGTGTTTTCGAACTCGGTGTTGGCGGTGTAAGCAGTCGCAACTCCCCATGAGATCACCTATTATAATTATATATTTTATTTTGTGTTTTACCTTGGTTGTATTTCATTTACCCACGACACATGTATTGTTCAGTTAGAATGTGGCGGCCCTGAGACAAGGCGAAGGGGGCGGCCATCCCGGGTCCCTTAGCTCTTGGTTGCCCACTTCTTACTTAATGTAATAACTAAACCGCCAAAGAATAGAAGCATAGGCATTTTCCCACCCAAACTCCCTTGCTAATTCTAGAAAAAAAACGTTTTCTTCTCTGTAAGCGCCGATTTGATGATAAAACACGTTTTTCTTTTTTTTTTTCTTTTTCTAAAAAATTATGTAGGCGAAATATTCAATTAGCCAATCATAAAAATATTGTTTCTACATCCCACACATTATCTTATACGATTTTGGCTCATTAATGACAATCACAGAAAATATGAGCTCAATCAAATCTGTCCATTTTCTTGCAATATATATACCCAAAATAAACTAATAGTAATCATGCAATCTAATCTGCACAAATATCGAAAAATCTAGTCAATGTATGGAAAGATATGATAAATTAAGATACACGTACAAAAAATAGGCCAAGTAGTCCATCCACGAAAATATATCGATCATTGTAATCTTTAATGTCAATCAACACAAATCAATCAGTGTAATTTTTAATGTCAACCATCAAACATAATATTTCTACATTCCATACATAATCTTCCACTTTTAGGTTCTTATATGACCCAATTAAATATATATGTCCAGTTTGTTATATACCAAAAATACCTTCAGTCAGTCAATCTATGGAAAGATTTTGTCACACTTATCGCCGTTATAACGCCTGTTTTTCGTCTGATATTCGCTGGCTGCAAAAATATTTAGCAAAAAAAAAATAATAATAACATTAACATACTTACAATAACTTTCCTATTTCAACATATGAATTTTAGTCGTATATAAATACTCAATGACGTATCACATAGATGTCGTTGCTCATCGTTCTAAAAAATATCTGTTAAATTTTAAAAAATAAAATAATTTGCATCGGCAATGACATCAAACAATGTGAATTCTGAACTACGATCAGGGAAAAAAAAAAAGAATATTTAAATGTCTTCAAACCTCACGACACGTACTATTTTTGTGTAAGTCATTATCTATTTATACCACATAGACATCAAATTATACATATGCCCGTCATTTTTTTCATTATTATTTATTTGTCATTATTTTCTTTCATTTTTCTTATTTGTTTTATTTTATTTTCATATATATATATATATATTTATTTATCCTTTTTATTTAACAAATTAAGTTATTTATTTATATTATTTAATTATTTAACTTTGATTTTCACATACAAATAACTATATTTAAAGCTTAAAATAATATGTGTATCAATATGGTACTATACCAGCATATTTTTAATGTTAGTATTTGAAATTTAATTGGTCAATCCGTTTTGGGTAACCTGAAATTCTAAACCTGAATACCAAGTTTATGAATTTATTAAGTTTGTGATTGAGGAATTTGAAATGTATGAATTCAAAATATTTACATGCTTCTCAAAAGAATACAAAAGTTTTCTTTGTAAAAAAATTTAACCATTTTCTTTTTTGTTATATATTATCAAATAAAAATGTGTTTTCAATAAAAAGTATTGTTCATGTTAACATTGATTTACTTTTTTAAAAAATAGCCTGTGCATCGCTAGAATGATAACTATGCAAACAAAATAAATTAGTTGGAATGACAACTAAAAAAAACGGAGGTAGTACTACATTAATTAATTAATTAGTTTATGGAGAAAAAAAAAATTCTTATGGAAGTTCCCCACGTTGACTACCTACTTTTTTTTTTTTTTTTTTGGTTGATTATTGCTAGGGAGGGATCTATTCTCCACTATATAAGTAATAGCAATACCCTGATTTGCTTCACATTTATAGTTCATGTATGAGTTTAAGGAATTGAAGATCTTGCAAGCAATTACTTTCTTCTATGAGGATAATTAAAGAAATATTTCTAGGTTTATGATGTAGATTTTGGTGGATCATTTTGCAAAGTCCCCGCCGAGGAACAATTTGTAGATTATATTCTCTTGCTTTTATGCAAAAGTTTTAAATGGCAAACATTTTCTTGATAGATTTCTTATTATTTTCTATAGTAATTCGTAATGGGGAAAATTGTATACCGACTTTTTCTTTCTTTTCCGATGTTATTTTCAATATTTTCAAGACTATATTTTCAAAAGTGGGAGTTTGTGATACTACTGGAATTGACGATATATACTAATTGATGATACAACTTGATATTTTTGCAATCAGGTTAGGATTGCTCTTTAGTAAGTCTATCTTCTATCGTGGTATATTCTTAGTTGTTTTTAGAGTTACGAATCAAGAATAATTGAAGATCTTGATATTTTATGGGAAAGCTACTACATGTTCGTGTATAAATAAGTATTTCAAAATTCGTTAACATTTATGTCTTTTTAGTAACTTGAATGATCTACATTAGTTTTTTCCAGTAATTTTTTGTTATAGTATGTTGATACTAAACCTTTTGTGTTTTTGCATGACTTTTTTTTTTTAAGAAACCTTACTAATTTCGAATTTTTTGAATTCATGTTGTTTATTTATGATGAATTTTGATGTTATTATGTTTGCTATTGAGGATATATTTATGAGAGTAAAAATGACAATTAAAACATTCCTAACAAGAACACACGCACACACAAAAGTTACACATTCAAATTCCAACATGTTACACTTTTAGCACTAAATTAAACGATATTTTTGTATATAAAAATATTAATTTAAACTCTTTCCCGTGCATAACACGGGGTAAATACTAGTTTGTATCAAAAGAAAAAATAAAATTAAAGCGCGCTGGCTGAAGTTCAAACTCAAGACCTCAGCGCGCGTACACAATAGTTCGACCGCTGGGCCACTAGCGTTTTTGGGTATCCAAACGCAACCCTTAATATATATCTAATTCCCAACTTAAATTGGGGAGTGCACAATAAGTTTATTGTGTGTTAAATACGCTCAAGACCTACTCCAATACAAATAGTTCAATCCACACTTGACACTAATAACTTACCCACATAATCAACCAACAAACAATTACTAGTCTTTAATCTAATATTAATATAATATAATATTTGGTATAAAACTAAAGATCGTCGAAAGATGACTAATTTGATTTATTATACATGAAAATTACATTAAAAATGAGAAAAGTTGTTTGTATATTAAAACCTTAGATTTTTTTTTTTTTTTTTTTTGGAAAAATGAAATAAAGGGTTGTCAATTATAAACTGACGACTAGACACAATTGTTAGTTTTTCCTCAATATGTTGTGTGCTTTTTACTATAGCCATTTGATTTGCTTAATTAACTCGTTTGATAAATGTCAGCAACACGAAAAGTTTAATCGATTAACCTGATGCTGAGGATTACGATAGCCGTTTATAGATGAAAAGTTCATCATTTTTCACTTAATGGGGCCGAGTAAATTTTGGCAGGATTTAGCAACGCTTAAAACTAATATATGATTGGAGATATTTTCAAAATTATGACCAGATAAATTTGACAAAATATCATTACAAATGTAGTTAATATATAATTGGATGTTTTTCCTTCAATATTGGAATAAATTTTGGCAAATTATGATAAGTTAATTTTGGCAAAATATCATTATAAATATAAATATACTTAAAATATGATTAAAGATTTTTTTCCATCGATATAGGAGTAGAATTTTAATCGCTGAATAGAGAAGTAAATTTTGGGAGAATGCATTGGTTTCTTTCCTTCCGGAGAAATTCGGGCGAAAGTTTCCCTTCTGAAACCATCGGGCGGGAATTCAAATTTGAAACCGAATTTCAATCACGTCTATTTCAGAAGTTACTGAAACCTATTTAACCCCTGATCCTGATCCTGATAACCCTAGAACTAGAAGAAATCAAAACAAACCAATCTCTCGAAAATCAGAAGAATCACCAGAAAATGAGCGAAGAATTGATCAACGATGCTACGGGCAACTGTATTTTTCCAGAAGATATCATGTTGTGCATCCTTACACGCCTCCCGGTGAAATCACTCATCCGCTTCAAGTCTGTTTGCACGCCATGGCGGAACCTCTTCACCACCCCAAAATTCAAAAAAATGCACTACCATCAGTTTTCAAGTTACCCAAAGAACCAAGTTTTCATCGTTGATGACGGTCTCCCTAGATGTAAGGAAACCATGTTTCTTGTCACCCTTAATTCCGACGACATTGAACCTGCTAAACTTGACCTACCATATCCTGATCCTTTGGAGTTGTGGCCTATAATGTTTTTGGTTGGGTGTTTAAACGGCTTAGTTTGCATGAGTGTCGACTTCGATCATAGAGTAGGAATTGTGCTCTGGAACCCTGCTATGAGGTTGTCAAAGTTTTTTCTGATTCCGGAAGCAGATTTCTGTTTCATTGACAAGATTGCACTTGGATTTGGATATGATGCTGAGGGGGATGATTTTAGGGTGGTGAAGATAGTAACTGTGCAGCCAAATTATCGGAGGAACAACACCGAAGTTGAGGCTGGCGTGTATTCGGCTAAATCTGATACTTGGATATCAATCGAGTTGCCCTTTCAGTTTACAGTGTTGGATGATGTAAATGGTTGTCTTCTTCGCAATAATACTATTGTGAATGGAAATCCGTATTGGTTTGCTAGGATTGATGAAAATGATCATAGTCTTACCGGAAGGGATGTCTTGGTGCGGTGCGATGTGACGAGATTGGAGTTCAAGATAGTGCCTCTGTCAGGGCTAAAACTGGAGGAACCAGGAAAGGTACCGTTTGTAAATTGGAAGGGTTCTCTTGCTGCTCTCTTGCATACTAAATATGACGAAAGGCTAGAATCTCTTGTAGTATGGGTATTTGATGATAATGAAATGGTCTGGAGAAAGAATCACACGTTTGGGCCTATAGAGATGAAAGTGGGCAGGTCTTTGCAGTGTTCTGAAAATGGGATAATCTTGGGCTATTGCTTAGATGAAAAACTGTTTGTGCTTGACCCTGAGACTAGATGGATTAAGAAGATTGAAATTGGTGAATACCAAAAAGAATATCTGCAGATTAATGAGTATAATGAGAGTTTAGTGTGCATCGAAGGAATGGAACAAATTAAAGTGGAAGAGGAAGAGCACGATGAGGAAATGGATGCGGATGGTGATCAGGAAATGGTAGCCGAAGGCAATCAGTAACCTCTCTGGTCCTGTTGCATAGTTATTGGCGATTATCCATTGCCATTCTAAATGGTCAGATGATTTACCTTTATGATCTGTTATTTTCTTTTGAATGTTTTGGTATAATCATGATCATAGGGAGAGCTAATTTTCTATGATATCTAATATTTATGTTATGGTTACGATATTATGTGAAGTTGCTGATTCATGTGAATGCCATCAAACTGTGGTTTCAGTCAATCCATTTCAATTTCGCTTTATTATTTTGTCTCTTGTTTGGTGAAGAGATAAAGAGCGGATTGTTATTTTTGATAGGAAAAAGACCTTATCGGGGCATTAAATACGTTTTTTAATGTCAATGGAAATTTGACGAGGGGTAGAATTCATTTGTCTGTCGTGCGAATGAATTTTACAGTTTTTTTATCGAAAAAGAAGAGGCAGAATGAAGCTTCATTGTCTCTCAAAACAACTTACTAGTTTCATGTGAATAATTCTACGTTCTAAGCTTCTTCACATTCTAAATTTAACAAAATCATGATTTACTTCGCGGTCAAGTTATTGATCAAGGGAACCACCCCCTGTCTTTTCTTACATTTATGCACCAATTATCTACACTTTTTAGTTTTACATAATCAAACTTTACTTGAGATATATCCATCTCATATTTCTGCGAAAAAGAATTATCTGCATTTGCTGCTCTACATAGCATCGTTTGAAGTCCAGAATTTTTCCCTCAGTTTTGTTCGTGTAAAATCTCAATATCTATTAACACACCTCTACAAAAGTTGTTACTTGTTAGAAATGTTAAGTGTAAGGCGCTGCACAAACTTTAGAGTAATATGGCCTCCTAAATCAGAGATATTTTTGTTAACAATTAGGACATTACCTGTGCTGGTCAAATCATATTAGGGAGTCGAATGCTAAGGTTACCACATCTTTCCTCAGCATTAATTCAGATGTAAGCGAGCCTGCTAACCTTGACCCCACACATTATTTTCCTTCAATTGAATTCTGTTATGTGCAATATGGGGTGTTGGAACTGCGTAGTTTGTATGCATAGCTCCAACCTACTTGAAGTGGGAATTCCTTTTTGGAACCCTGCTCTGAGGTTGTCA
The DNA here is from genome assembly GCA_958295605.1 of Ajuga chamaepitys. NCBI lineage: Eukaryota > Viridiplantae > Streptophyta > Magnoliopsida > Lamiales > Lamiaceae > Ajuga > Ajuga chamaepitys. The sequence goes on along the minus strand of OY282500.1, from coordinate 6,879,517 downwards.
AAGTTTGTTTTAATTTCGTTTGATGGGATTGCACTTGGATTTGGGTATGATAGTGACAATGACTTTAGAGTGGTAAGGATAGTTTTGTTGAGACAAATTAATTTTTCTGCGAGTAAGGCTGCAGTGTATTATGATAAATCTGATACTTGGGTAACAATCGAGTTGACTTTTGAGTTTAGACTGTACGGTAATGTACGTCTTTATCTTCTTTTCAATAATACTACCGTGAATGGTAATCCGTATTGGGTTGCAAGGATTCATGAAAATTATGCCTTGGTATGGTGTGATTTGACAAAATTGGAGTTCAAGATAGTGCCTGTGTCTAGCCTTAAACTGGAGAATCAAAGAGCTAGCAGCACTGGAGCAGGCAGTTTGATCTTTTGTGTAGTAATCAGACGACTATCACGCTGTAAATAAATTTCAGCATCCGAAAATGAAACAAAGAGAGGGGAGAATCTAATAACAAATTTTAGAAGCTTCATGAGTGAGTCTACATACGCTTACTGCCTCACAGGCTTAGTGAATTCCACTCACGCAAGAGCAGTCGAGGTCACCACTGAATTCAGAATTGACGAGCTGAATAGAAGGTTGGAGGAGAAAGAGCAGCTCATACAACACAAGTATCTCGATGAAATCAATAAAACATGACAGAAGGGGTGGAGGGAGCAAACCCCTATGGAGAGTTTGAGCAGGGAGGAGGTCAGAAACGGAGGGTCTACTTTACAGAATTTTGGTGGACCTGGTACAGGAGTTGGGGCGAGTAGTTTTATTATTTGGTTGAAGTTGGATTCATCATTATATATATAAGCTGGCATCAGTTGTTTGTATTCGTCTTGGCCAAAACATCTCATCTTTCTTCCAAATTTAGCTTTATTATTAGTCTTGGGACGATCAAAGATATACACAGAAGATTGTTTGATCTTTTGGTAGTTCTTTACATAAGACGATTATTGATGCATAAATTCTCTACTTTGTTGCTCTTTTTAGCTTTTACATCATCAAACTTCACTCCACATGTTTCATATATTCACCACATAATTCTGCAAGCACAAATTATTTGCATTTGCTGCTGAGCGTGCATGGTTTGACGTATTAATGGCGCAATTTGTTCGTGCCTAATCTCAAAATCTACTGATCGCAATATCTGACACGACCCGAACAACCTGACACAACCGAACCTGTATTTTGAGGGTTAGAGTCAATCCGAACCCGAACGAATAAGAAACAGGTCGAACTCGTCTGAACCAAAAAAAATGTGGTTCGGGTTAGGTCAACCCGCGGGTTGACCCGCAACCCGTTTTAAAAAAGGGCAAATTAAAAAGAAATTAAAATTAAACAATATATTTAATAAATAATCATAATAAATGCATAAACCCTATAAAACCTAATAATCACATTGCTGAATATTTGTTGTGGTAACTAATAATCATGTGAATGTATTGTCTAGAACCTATAGAAATCAATATTGTTTTGTCGTAAAGTGTTCTTCATTCTGTTTTTCTTATAGCTCTTACATAACAAATGCTTACAAATCTAAGCATAATGGTCTATATATTCTTCTACAACTAAAGTTTTTTTTTTTATATAAGAGATGCGAGTATAAAATATTGATCAGTCAACAAAATATGCAAGAAAAGAGCATGCAACAATTACATTTGGTATTTGTAAGAGTATGATAAATTTTACTAGTAAAAGAAATTCACTGGATGAGCTTATAAAGATGAATTATCCAATTAACAAGATACTCCCTCCGTCCCACTCTAAGTTTCCTACTTTCCTTTTTCGTACGTCCCAAATGAACTTTCCACCCCAAAAATGGTAAAAAAAGTCAAACATAAAAATCCCCACTTTTTCACTTTTATTACAAAATTGCCATAATTAAAATCTGTTTTATTTTCCTAAATCTGAATTTGTTAAACTGATACCCTAACCCATTAATTAACCCACCCAAATCCTAATTCTACCAGCCCAGCCCAATTCCAACATAACCCACCCATACATCTGTATCCTCTCATTTCTGGCTGTTCATCTTTCTCTCTATCATGATCGTCTCTCTCTCTCTACAAACCCTAAATCTGAAATCCGCCGCTGCTCCCTTCTCACCACCCCCCCTCCTCGTCTCACCCAGATCTGAACCAGATCTGTGTTTAGGGCCATTTCACCACCCCGTATTGTGTTTGAAACGCTCGATTTGTGATTTGGGTATGGATCTTGAATCCTCTGAATCCGAAGAAGGTTTTGTCTTCGACTCCGAAGAGTCCTTCGTTCCTGAAACTGACCCTGAAGAGGCGGATCCAGGAGCTCTCCCAACTGGGATTGAGGTGTCGGAAGTCACTTCGGAAGGGTTACGAAGTCCAGAAATGCGAAGATTTATCTTCGACCTGCTGGTTGTTTGGATTCCGGCGCTCAAAAGGTTATGTACTTCGATTGTCCTATATTTCGTCACTTTCCTGTCTTTTAAGCATAAGATCTGTGATATCTTTCGATTTGGGATGATTAACAATGATACTGTTGATTTTTTCCTGATTTGATGCGTTTTTATGATGCTGCATGTTGATCTGTTGATGATTTGGGATGAACCCTAATTTGTTGTTAGTCTGATGATTTGGGCTGAACCCTAATCTGTTGATGATTTAGTCTGTTGAGGCTGCGTGTTGCTTATTTGGCCCTTTCTGATTTACTGATAAATGCAAAAATTGATTTGGGATGATTTGGCCTTTCTGATTTGGCCCTTGCTGATTTGCAAAAATTGATTTGGCCCTTGCTGATTTACTGTTGAGGCTGCATGTTGTATATTTGGCCCTTTCTGATTTACTGATGAATGCAAAAATTGATTTGGGATGATTTGGCCTTTCTGATTTGGCCCTTGCTGATTTGCAAAAATTGATTTGTGTTTCTGCAAAATTGTGCTCATTTAGGCTGTTTTTTGCCAATTTGGGCGGCTTTGTGATGATGCTGTTGGATTTGGTTTAGTTTCTGAATAGCTTAGTTACCAACTGCACTCTACACTGCAGGTGGCTTGAACTTCAAAGTGATGTTTTGTCTGATTTTAGCTGATTGATTCTTGCTGCCCAGTTTATCAGTCCTTGTGCTATGTGAATATATAGTGTAATTGAATATGTAGTGGTAGCTAGTCAATATTGAAACTGAAGCTGCCCTACACTATATGAATTGTCAACTCCAAACTGAAATTTTGGGTTGATTAAGGTAAGCTCGGGTAGCTTGAACTAGTCCAAATGGGCTACTTCAAAGCTGCCAGCTTAACCTAGTTGGGTATTTGTGTACTCCCTGTGATGACATTTTTCTGAGGGATAAAAAAAAACAGATTCAAAAGATTTTTGCTCAAAATTATCCATCTTTTTATTGTTCACAGTTTAAGCAAAATGAACACTTCACATGTGTTTACACTGCGAACAATAAAATTATCCTACCTAATTTGTTTCAAATGTAGCCCAAATCTGACATGATACCTTCAATGTCATAGTGTTCGGTTGCTTCTTCGTTTGCAATTATAAACTCAATTGTGTCCCGAACAAGCTGCTCTTCCACTTCTATCACTTTTGGTAGATTATCAACCCTCGCCAAGGCTGTCTTCCCTATGTGAGGCAGCTTATAATTATTTCCACCCCTAACTTTCAGTATTTCCACCAAACAAGTTTGCAAACTCAGAAAAATTTTGTTTAACTTTTCATGCCCTAGTTCTTCAAATGAAAGAAGCACATTTGCAACCAAATCATCCACATTGTAGCTTCTAGTTTCAACTTGCAAGCTTTGAATTGCTCTGAAATAACCCAAATCCAAAACGTTTGTGTCCGGTGAATTTGGGGGCTGACACATCAGCCTAATATCAAAGCCATCGGATGTTGCCACCCTCCTAAAATCTGGATCTAAGTTACTCAAATGGGGTCTTGCGTTGTCTTGCTGGATTATGATTTGTTTACTAACATGTGCTGGCCATTTCTCTTTGATTGCTGGAATTATCTGTTTTTTTATGCCAAATGATGAAAAAACAGTAAAATTGAACTGCCCGGTGAATTGTCCGTAAAGTCACCAAATCAGTCCGAATATTTTTACAAATATATGGATGATTTTAGGAGACTTACAAACACAAGTAACTAAATGATGAATAATTTCTGATAGTAAATGGATTACCTTATCCAAAAGACAGCTTTTAATCACCTCTTTGTTTATTGAATCGATCGGTTTTGTAACCATCGTGCCTCTTGTTCTGTTTGCACTATTTCTGATGGCTGCCTCTTGAATTGTGAAAGGAAATATGCCTATTTTCCCATCAAAAATTACATCCCCCTCCTCCGTATATAATGGTCTATCAACCGCACACATAAACATGACTTTTGGGATGAATCTTTTACTCTTGCATGCTCTATACGGGTCTACTTCTGATGCAAGCTTATATGCCCTTTCGGATGCCCTTTGCATATAAAACCACTTCTCATCTATGTGGATAACATTGTGCATGCCCGCAAATGAAATTTTGTTGTTGATATCTTGTTGCAAATATGACAAACTGATCTTCAGCCGATGCATTTTGTTCAAATCTGTTAATGCAGGTTTGATTGCATTTGTATGTGCCTTTATTCTCCCAGATTTGACCCATCTTCCTACTTTTGATTTACTTACCTCTAGCTCTTTGGCTAGTCGTCTAATCGTGCCTCTCTTGTTATATGGTATAGCCCTCATGGCTTCTTCATCCAACGTTGGAACATGAGATGAAGGTGGTCGGGGTCTTACCTCAGGAAAGGAAATGGGCTGCCCCTCTGAAATTTGAATTTTTGCAGCCTGCCATATGAGCCGAACAGTCCGAGTCGAGACTCCAAATGATGATGCGATTTCTTCACTAATGCCGTTTTTCAGCACACCGTTGGTGTTGTTCAGAAGAAGGCATTGAGCAATAAATAATCGATCTGATGGAGAAAGGTTCTTCCCATTTTTTGTGCCTTTCATGTTTGAATTTTTGTAAGCTGAAATTTGTTGTAAACAAAGTAGGTGAATCTGCAATGAATGCAGATATGTGGGTATTTATAGGAGCTTTTAATGCTGAAATTTTCAGAGGGAAATTTTGAATGTATTTTCAGTTTTAGGTTGAAATTTTTTGATTGTAAACCCTCCAAAATGTTGAGAGGGAACTTAGATTTTCAGGATTTGGTGGGAAATTTCCCACCAGTTTTTCTTCAGATTTTGTGTACATGTAATATTCTGTTTTTGGTACATGTAATATTCTGTAATAATATTCTATTTTTTTTTTTTTTGTTTATTTAAGGTTTTTTTAAATTGTTGGATTAGGAAAATGTTTAGAAAGTTAATTCCCTTAATCCTTCTTTAATTTAAATGCTGAAAATAAAAAAAGTCAGCAAAATGAGCTGGTCAACTGTTTTTTCTTAAGCTCCGTGCCCGGTCAAAGTAGGAAACTTAGACCGGGACGGAGGGAGTATTAGATATGTTCAAAAGAATCTTAAAAAATGAGAGTGAGATAATGGAAGAGTGAGATAGTGGGAGTTTTTAGAATATTTTAGAAACTGCGTAATTTTGGCTTTTAGAGTTTTAGTATAATAATTTCGTGTTGTATTGTTATTGTGTGAGAATGTTGTTAGTTTAGAATATTGTTATTGTGGGAGAAGTAGAAAATTAGAAATGATTTAAAAAAAAAAAAAAAAAGGGGTTGAAAAACAGGTTGGCGGGTTAATCCGCAACCCTAACAGGTCGGGTTCGGGTTGCAGGTCTCGACCCGAATATGAAAACAAGTTGGGTTCGGATTGATAATTTTTTTTTTTAATAAGCAAGTCTCAACCCGACCTGTTCGCCACCCCTAATTGACACACTTTGAAACTACTCTACAACATCTCAGTTTCACCTGTCGGGTCGGGCTATCCGCCCTAATAGTATTGGGCATTGCTAGAGCTTCAAGGTGACCTATTAATGGGTAGCTCTTCGCCAATGCTCGCCAAATTATATTACAGTAGTAGTGTATGAATTAGTTTTATACCTGTTTATCTTATATATAAAAATTTTGGGGTTACTTGTAATTGTTGTATTAATACAATTAGATGTCCATCCGTGCGATGCACGAGATGAGTATTTTTTTTATTATAATAATAATATATAATAAAATTATTGACATATATTATTTACGAATATTAAATTGAGAGTTAATATTTTTTTGTCCAATCATCTTTTCTCCTCCTTACGTATCATTTTTCTACATTTGTGTTTTTTTACATTTAATATCCTCCATTATCACAAATTGAAACTACCAGTTAGATTTTCATAAATTTTGACTATTCAATTTTTTTTATTTTACTTTTAATACATGTCATTATCACAAACTAAAACTACCAATTATATTTTAATAAATCTTTGTTTATGTTTTTAAAAGTGATATTTCAAACTCAAGTGAAAATATACTTGATATATATTTTTTTAAGAATAATTGCAAAAAGTGCATGACTTTTACTTTTTTTTTTGCAATTTAATCATATCTTTTTTTAAATTGACAAAAGATGCGTGAGTTTTTAAAATTTTGCAATTCAATGCATCAATTAACGTTTTCGGTAAGATCGTGATGATGCGGCTGCCGAAGCTAAAGAGACTTTTGTCGTGTTGGACGCTACCTCAGCACAAATAAAAATTATGTGTCTTAGACATATAAAAAAAAGAAACAAATTTACCCATCTACATTCTTATCATCGACCTTATTTAAAACACTAAATTACTTTGCAATAAATTTTAAAGAAGCTCTCATGTAAGTTAATGAAACAGGTGCAGTAACTTTGAGGTTGATCAGTCCTAAAGTAATTCTTATTGAAATATAACTCAAACTCAAGCGAAAATATATTTGATATATATTCTTTACCTTATATGGATCTGCAGTGAGTTGGAAATATATGTTTCAGTCAGTGGTTGCATTATTCACTATTGAAGCTGATTTCATTGCTCTCACAGAAGCTGTGAAAGAAGCTGTGTGGATTAAAGACATTCACTCAGAATTTGGTGTTAAACAAGACTCTGTGAAGGTGAAGTGTGACTCACAAAGTGCTCTCCATTTAGAAAAATATCATGTGTTTCATGAGAGGTGCAAACACATTGATGTCAAGCTGCATTTTGTGAGGGACATAGTGGATAAGGGGTCTGTGTATATGGTTAAGGTTAGGACAGAGGAGAATGCGGCAGATATGTTGACAAAATCACCTACTAGAGACAAGTTTCAATATTGTCTCCAGTTGGTGATGATTCAAACTGTTTAAACAACTGCAGGTTGGCCCTTGAGCTGCAAAGGTAGGTGGAGTGATCTTAATCCAATTCATGGTTAAATGGCGTGGAGTGATGACTTATCTGTTAGCTTAGTTGAGAAGCCAAGGTGGAGATTGTGAGATAGTAATGTAGGGTGGCTTCAGAACTAATCAAAATTAGCTTGGAAAAGTGATTGTGTAGAATCAAGAGAAAAACAGCTTGAAATAAGTTGATGCAGTTTGGAGGGAAAAGCAGGTAAAGTTGAAAGTCAGGTGGTTAAGTTTGTTATAAAACTGTTGTCTTTCACGTGGAAAAAACGTTGCAAACTTCCAGCTCATATCACTTGTAACACACATTATTCAGTCAAGATTGGGAAGTTAGAGAGAGATTTATAGAGAGAGGTAGAGTGACATCCAAGTTCATCTTCTTTCTCTTGCATGAAGTTTTGTATATAATTCTTGGTGGTTAGTGAATTGATAGAGAACAATCTACCTATGGATGTAGGTTTTGATAATCGAACCACCTAAAAGTGTGTTTGGTTGCTTCGATTTCAGTTTTATGTTCATACTTCAATATTGCATAGAAAGTGTTTATCATATTACTTGTGAGAGGTTTGAGAGTAGCTTGATTGTATTGTTGAATTGAGTAACACTTTGCTCTTTTTTTTCTCTTTTATATTATAACACCTATTAGCTCTCTCTCCCTCTCTCCCTCTCTCCTTCTCTCTCCCCCCTTGCGAACATACATATAGAACAATATTTCAAACTCAATTCAAACATTTCTTTGCAGCCCTATAATATGGCTATCTGTTGTTTTAATTCCTCCTCACCAACAGCAAAGCTAGGCCAAAGACGTGATCATTTCCTCTATCCATAAGTTCCTATATCAAGATTCTAATACTCTATACAACCTATCTTAAGACCGAGAGAAAGAAGAGGGCCAAGACATTGGCGCCTACAAATGAAAATGAACGATAAATTTCTCGTTGTCCAACCGAAAAGTCTTACTTTTTACTGGTTGAAAGCGTCAACAGAGTTGCGTAAAATTCTTCAGTGTCATAACTTTAAATCAAGTCTCTTTCCTTGCTTCCTAAACCAAATACAGGAAAGGAATTTTGACTGACTGATAAATTATCTCACTGACCTTTTGGGCGTATATTATCTCGTCAGGGCTCTTTGCACCCGTCTCCTGTTTTTTCTGGTTGTTTCTGTAGCTGGATTTCGCCTGCAGGGTTCTCATCTATCTTGTTTTATTTTGTTCTCTGTTGATTCCTATCTTGCTTGGATGTCAGTCTTAATGGTTGCAGCTTCAATGATGATTTGATATGGGATTAGTTTCCCGAGCTGGTGTACAATGAGAGGTGCACATGGGCTTTATGCTTGATAATACAATCACATGATCCTACGTTATTCGGGGCGTTCGAGTTTGAACTAGTAAATCATGAGTTAGTGAACTCTGTTGCATGGGCAAAAGTAAGTACTTGAGCAGGTGATTGATGTATATCAGAAAAAAAATTATATTAGCCTGTTGGGAATCGAACCGTGGTCTAGGTTCGAGTTTGGCTCAGAAAAACCTTGAGCCCGTTTCCGATCGAAATAGCGACAGCAGCAAATTTGGCACCAATGGGAGAAATCCACACTAAGTAGATGTCCCAACCCAAACTCCGGTAACACCCACACTCTTCTCTCACACTCAACCCACCCAATCCCACAAAGGGAACAAGGAAGATGTAGACGAAGAAGGGGTCGTTAATGGTGGCAGAAACCCTCACACACACTAAGTGTATTACTCTATGTATTCTGCTCCACACCTCACAAAGAGAAGGGGCTCCATTCTTATAGAGAAGAATGGAGCAGAAAACCATGGCTAATAATACGTAAATCAAAGAGACACCAAAGTGGGGGGAATGAATCTGGTGGGGAATGTAAAGGGTTGGGGCTGCCATTGGGTTTGGGTTGGGGTAATTTGGGCTGCCCGATAATTGGGCCTATAACCCAACAATCTCCACCTTGGGCCCAATTCACATATGCTATCTATCGATCACGGAGACGGAGGAATCATCATCGCCAAACTCCTGTACACTAAGTATAGGAGATAACTAGCACAAAGCAAGTTATTTTTCACCAAGGGAAAGACACATAGTCAATGACACAAAGTCAAGCGCACAAAGCATACGGTAGACACAAAGTCAAATGCACAAAGCATACGGTAGACACAAAGTCAAATGCACAAAGCATAAGGTTGACACAAAGTCAAATGCACAAAGCATAAGATAGACACAAAGTCTAATGCACAAAGCATAAGGATAGACACAAAGTCTAAGAGTAATGCACAAAGCATAAGATAGACACAAAGTCAAATGCACAAAGCATAAGGATAGACACAAAGTCTAAGAGTAATGCACAAAACATAAGATAGACACAAAGTCAAATGCACAAAGCATAAGGTTGACACAAAGTCAAATGCACAAAGCATAAGATAGACACAAAGTCTAATGCACAAAGCATAAGGATAGACACAAAGTCTAAGAGTAATGCACAAAGCATAAGATAGACACAAAGTCAAATGCACAAAGCATAAGGATAGACACAAAGTCTAAGTGTAATGCACAAAGCATAAGATAGACACAAAGTCAAATGCACAAAGCATAAGGATATACACAAAGTCTAAGAGTATAACACAAAGTCAAAAGTATGACACAAAGTCAAAGATGACACAAAGTCAAGGATGACACACAGTCAAGGATATGACACAAAGTCAAGATATGACACACAGTCAAAGAGTATGACACAAAGTCAAAGGTATGACACACCGTCAAGAGTATGACACAAAGTCAAGGTATGACACACAGTCAAGGGTATGGCACAAAGTCAAAGGGTATGACACACAGTCAAGAATGACACAAAGTAGAGAATGACACACAGTCAAGGATATGACACAAAGTCAAACATGACACACAGTCAAGGGTAAGAAAACATGAGTATCAATATGGAAGTCATCAGACCAAGCAGGTGGCCTAATATTTCTCCTAGGTCTGTCCCTAGCAAGAAAGCATCATAATTAGGCACTACTTCCATATTCTCATGTACGTCAAAAAACAGATAAATCTGATTGCTCCACCTCAAAAGGAGCAGTATCAGACACAGACATAGACTCGGTTACCATAAAGACAACACCGTTTATCTCATCCCCGGAGCCTTATTAGCTTGTTCTTTCTGTTTCTCAGGACATTCTTTAATAAAATGACCAGTTTCCACCACAGTTAAAACATTTTCTAATTTTAGGTCTAGACTTAGACCTACTGCGGTTCTTCTTCTTTTTATCATAATTTTGGTTATTGTGAGATTGACCATTTTTGTCTTTATCTCTCCCTCTCACAAACATAACCTCACCATGATTTTCCCTACCCGAATTAGTTCTTAAATCCATCTCCTTGATTTTTAAACCATTTATCACAGTTTCAAGGCTAACCTGATCTCTACCATATTTAATAACAGATTTTACATAACTATATGTATCAGGGATGACATTTAAGAGCACAATCGGAGTATAGTCATCAATATTTTTATCACCCGTTTTCTTAATATCTTGAACCAGTTTTGTAAAAACATCAAGATTTTCTTCTTTGTCTTTATTCAAATCAAGTTTGAACCGGAAAAACTTTTCAAGCATAAACATCTTACTCGGCAACGAAGTTTCAGTATACATTTCTTGCAATTTTTCCCACAACTCTTTGGCACTATTCTGATCACCAACCTTTCTTAACACAGAGTCAGAAATGTTAAGGATAATGGATGAGTACGCAAGCTCATCCATTTCAGCCTTTTTCTCGTCAGAATCAGACTCAGAAAATAGTAGACTGATACACTTAAACACACGTTGTTGTATCAGAATACCTTTCATTTTCTGTTGCCAAATACCAAAGTCTGAGCGTCCATCAAATGGAGCCAGACTAAACCCAGACACAGAAACCATCACAAAATCACATAGATTTTAGGGAGGACAGAACAATCAAGGATTTCCCAGTTCTCAACACTGATTTATCAGTGGAGCAGGGGGTCACTTGATAACCTCCAGAAAGCGAGCAAGCAATCACAAAGAATGCAAAAAACTAATCACAAAGATCAAAACGAAAGCGGAAGCAACAAATAGACAATCACACAGATTATCCTAAACTACTAGCACGTACAACCAAACCTATCCATTCCTAAACGGTAGCTACAAAAGCAATAAAGGATTAAGCCAATTTACCCCAGCGGGTCCTCACTGGGAGGAGAACACGACTTACCTAAACTGGAAGGAGATCGGCTCACGTCGGGCAAAGGCGCGACGGGAGGACAGCCTAGGGGGCTGAGGTAGCTGGATTCTGGTCACTGGACTTCGGATCACTGATCTCGGCCGAGAAAAGGATGAGTCTCGGCCGAGAATTGTTTACAGCAGGCTGGGTAGTTGGACTCGGCAGACTCGTCTCGGCCGAGAAGAAAAAGAGGTCTCGGCCGAGATTCTTTAACAGCAGGAACAACAAGCTGGCACGCAGGCCCGTCTCGGCCGAGAAGGGAGTGAGTCTCGGCCGAGATTCTGAACGCGTTACAAGAACAGAAAACTGCTGGACAATCGTCTCGGCCGAGAAGAGTGTGAGTCTCGGCCGAGATTCTTCAGCGACAGGATTTCCGAGAAGATGAACAGACCGTGTTCCGCTGGAAAAACCTTCAATCCCACGATGGGATTTTCGCACACCGAAGAGACCACGGTTTTTACAACCGTGGCTCTGATACCACTGTTGGGAATCGAACCGTGGTCTAGGTTCGAGTTTGGCTCAGAAAAACCTTGAACCCGTTTCCGATCGAAATAGCGACAACAGCAAATTTGGCACCAATGAGAGAAATCCACACTAAGTAGATGTCCCAACCTAAACCCCGGTAACACCCACACTCTTCTCTCACACTCAACCCACCCAATCCCACAAAGGGAACAAGGAAGACGTAGATGAAGAAGGGGTCGTTAATGGTGGCAGAAACCCTCACACACACTAAGTGTATCACTCTATGTATTCTGCTCCACGCCTCACAAAGAGAAGGGCTCCATTCTTATAGAGAAGAATGGAGCAGAAAACCATGACTGGTAATACGTAAATCAAAGAGACACCAAAGTGGGGGGAATGAACCTGGTGGGGAATGTAAAGGGTTGGGGCTGCCATTGAGTTTGGGCTGGGGTAATTTGGGCTGCCCGATAATTGGTCCTATAACCCAACCCCCCTTCAATAAGTCCTTCTATATGACTGATCTTGGCAGCAATTCCTTATTCAGTTCTCTCTGGCTGGTTGATCATGTTTTATTTTGGGATGTAGTGATGCTTAAGATGATGCAAAGTTGATGAAGATAATTTAACTGTTATTCTGATTATGGTCTAACTCAAGCTGCCAGTAGGCTTAAGTAAGAGGCAATAGGGTTGAGATGTGTACTCGAATATTTCAGTTTCGACTAGAAGGAAGTACAAGGTAATTTCATATGGCTTCGCAAAAACAGGGATGGGATGGTGGCGACTCTGGCGCATCAACATTGTTACTTGAATTCTTAGATGGAGAGGTTGTCATAGTATACGACCATGTTTGACCATTTTGAAATGTGGTAAACCATGGTACCACTCATATAATGATTTCAGTTTGTGACTTAATCATCATCATTCCATTCTATTTTCATTCTATTCTATCTATAAAAGTATAGATTATCCATACATAACATTCTTAGTTATAAGTGTAATCAAGTAAACTGATAAATGTTTAACTTGAAAATGGTTATAAATATTATAACCTCAACAAATAAAAACTAAATAATATTAGGGAAATGTAAAAAAATGGAGTTTGGTTAAATTAATTTATATTTTAAGAGCTTTCTAATAATATATTATAAGTGTATACTTCCTACTAGATGTTACAATTTGGACGATTCGATCCGATCGGATCCTGTCTGTTGGACCAATGTCATATTTAGTCGTGTCAGACTGTACCAAAAATTGATCGGACCCAAATATGGTCGGTCCGACCCAACCATTTCTCTATAATATACTAAGAATATTGGGCCGGATCACTGCCCATGTGGTCAGGCCTATTGGGCCAAATAGTAATTCGAACCAAAATTTATATGTCATAGTCCATCTAATATGTCGGGTCCGACCGATTTTGTCGTCTCTAATCCCTATATATGTCCTATATGAGAGTACTATTTCATGACGCACGACTTTGTATTATTGATTGATTAACTTAATTTAAAGGAGTTACAACTCTCTAAAAATTATAAATTTTTATATACATGACTCTTTATTTGACTTAATCATATTTATATCAAGATTAAGTGATGGAAAAAAGAAGACAAGAAAAATAAATAATGTATTATTTTTTTAATAGACAAGGGTCCCACATAAAGAAGTAATGACTACTAAGTCCTTTAGGTGTATTGGTATCCTAGAGGTGTCGAAAAATGCAATTCGGATTCTCAATTACACTAGGTGTTTCATCATCTGTTACACTCAATTTATTAGGTGACACATATTAATTTGTGACATCATACCATACACGTGTCGATTAGTGAATGAGTGAAACACAAGATGTAACTCTAAAGTGTAACGGGTGATCTCATAGGCGAAAAATGACCCTAAAGTTAAGCATGATAAACAAATATCTCTTTATACTTTTATCATAGAAATAAAAGTCAATCTCCCGGAAAAAAATAAAAAACAAAATGGTAATAAAAAAAGATACTACTTCCGTCCCACTCTAATTTATCTACTTTTCTTTTCGATTTGTCCCAACCTAATTTGTCATCTTATAAATGACAAATTTCACTCACAATCTCCACCCTCAAAATCTCCACCTTCAATCTCCACATTTGAAAAAGTCAAAGATTCACAAAATTTGTTTTTTCTCTTAACTTCCGTATCCGACCAAAATAGACAAATTAGGCCGGGACGGATGCAGTATATTTCAACTCTTAACAACAAGTCAACATAATTTTGACAAATCTTAATTTGTATCATTACCTCAACTATGTGTGCGGGCGGGGGGTGAGGTGTCTGTTTCTATCATTTCAGTTTCCCTCCAATTACTTTTATTTATTTTTAAATGCAAATGAGTTTTTCATTACTAATCATTCTTTATGCATGATATATCAAATAATTCATCTTTTTACGATCTACAGTTTGATATTCATATTGCATATATTATAATAAGATATTTTGATTTTGAAAAAAAAAAGATTGTTTGTTGATTAACTATTTATGCTAGATTTGAGTGTTTATTGTTAATTGGATTATAATATTTTGATTTGAGTTGCCACTAAAAATTAGTGAAATAATTACTTTATAAAAAATATTAATTGAGTATTTTTAGTAAAAATTACAACTATCATTTTATTTTATTGACTTTAAAATCAAAAGTTAATATTTAATTTATACTTAACTTATTAAATTATAAGATTTGCTAATATTTCTATTTGTTATAATAAAAGGTTTTCTTTCATTAATCACGGGATTGCGACTTTCACTCATATGTATAAATTTTTATATGATAGTTAACCTTAAATTATTTTTTCATTACTTTTTATATTTTTTTATATTTTATATTTATCAATATTCTTTTTTTTTTTTTAATTAAGAATTACACTTTGCACTAAACAACGATTTTATACGCATTGCAAAATAAACTTACTTTTTGAAAAAGTAAAGTTAAGCAACATGAACTATATGCTTTATTAGACTTTTGTCATATTAACCAACAATTATGTCCTTTTGTCAACCATTGAATAACTTTTGGATTGTATTTGTTATTTTGTGTATTAAAAATCACAAAGTAAAATATAAAACTTGAAATTGAGATTTTTTTTTTTTAAAGTTAAATGGTTATAGTTAGAATTTGAAACTTTATTTAGTTAAATAAATTTTTTTAACGAAATTAGGAAAAATAAAATAAAAACCAATTTCTTACAGGGTTATTCAACTTATTCTAGTTAATATATTTTAATTACTTGATATATATCTTTATTTATTTGAAATTTTCATAATTAAATAAGCTGTTTGTGAGTATGCAGACACACACAAATATGTGTTTGAGTTTTAAAGATAAGAAATGATCATTTTAAAAATAAATATATCTTATTTTTTATATTTAATATTTTATCTGAATATTAATCTATGAAAAATATATACAAGTTTTACTATGTTTAATCTAAAACATTCAAAATATTTATTTTATCAGGATACAATGGTCATATTTTTAAGTATTATATCATATTATATTTAGTTTAATTAAAATTATTATTTTTTAAATAAATTTTCATACATCGCACTAGAGCAGTACTTGTAAAATTTAAAATAAATATTATTATCATTTGTCAATCTAATTTCCTTTTATATACTTTTTCTTTTATTTGCATATTGATTTGGTACTACAAATTATATAAATTGACCTAACCATATTATAGAATTCACTACTTTATGTTGTTGTGTTGTTTTTTTGCAATTCTTTATAAAATTGTAAGAAAAAACTCAAGTACAGTACTTAGAATAAGTAAAGTATATGTCCCTACTTAATATTAAAGGAGAAGTGTTATGCTGTGGAGGTGACTTGTGTCTGCTTCATCTTCTTTTTTGGCTTCTCCTCAAATCAATTTTTTTTCTTTCTTCTTTTTGTGTGTTTCATTTAGGAACTTAAATGCCTTAGAACTTTTAGTCAAAACTCGATTTCTGATGAAAATTATACCAATTAAATAATCTTTATACAATCTTCTAACTTGACATCGATGATGCATACATATATAATTAAAATATTGACCTTTGAGTATACAATATTTTTTTAGAATGATTATGATATATTTTGATTTTTAAGCATTTTTAAATAAAATAAAAATGTGGTATAATTTCAAAGATAATATTTTTAACTAATTAAAATTATTTAATATTTTTTAGAAGATCAAAATTATTTACTTAAATTTTACCTTTTTTATTTTATTTTAATAATGTTTGGACAATTTGAATCATTTTGCTTAAAAGAAAATTGATTAAAAACACATATTTGTTACATTTACATTTTAAAGTAAAAGAATTTTGATATATGTGTTAAAGTGGTTTGTGATTGGATTAGTTTGCTAATTAATTTTTTTAGTACTTTGTGAAAACGAAAAACTATGTTAACGACAAAAATAATAAGTGGATTATTTTCTATTTAAAAATGACATGATAATATAAGTTCACTCATATATTCAAGTAATTAATATGTTTGTGGTTTGTTATACTAATATTCTGTTATTTAACATATATGTGACTTTCAAAAGATAATTATTCAAAATATTTGACATTGTTTGTCCTTAAACGAATATATATAATTACTAATATTACAACCTGAGCAATGCAGTGGTAAAATAATAGGAAAAAAATTAATCATATTTCAAGGTTGTGTTTAAAATTTTATTTAAAATATTCAACATCATCAAATCTTGCATTCAAATGATTGAATTAAAAAAAAATTATGAAAATCTAATTGACAATTTTACTTTGTGATAATGAAATGTATTAAAGTTAATTAAAAACACACAAAAAAAAAAATGAATAATTTTTTTAATAAAAATCTAATTAGTATTTTTAATTTGTGATAATGAAAGTTGTATATATATCACACACACACTCACACAAAATACATGTAGAAAATGATATGGAAGGGGGAAGAGAGGTAATTGGACATAAATATTGACTCTCGATTTTGTGTTCTCGAATAATATATAGGAGGACAATTTTATTAGAAAAAGTATTCATCATGCATCACACGGGTGGATTCAAGTAAATAATAATAATATTAATTATTTTTAATAAGTTCAACTAATTAAGTATCTTAGTATTTTGTTGAAGTAGGTTTCTAAGAAAAGGCAAAAATATAAAGGAAAAAAACTACAAACTTTCCTTCCCATTAGAAGAGTTGTATTTGAAAATATACAACGTTTTATTTTCGATCAATTTGATAAAGGTACAATTCTCTAAAAACCATCGATACACATTTATACGACTTATTTTTTTTTATATTTGACTTATTCAATTATGTCAATTAATTTTCTAAATCAAATAAATAATTTTTTCTTTTTTACTTAAACTGGTAAAATGAGACATTAATTTTTGAAACATATTTCTTATTTTGGACAATAAATTTTTCCAAACATAATTTTTTTATCGAATGAATGGTGTATTTTCTATAATGATTATTATATAAAATATTATTAACTCCCACTGAACGTATTTACGTTCTTATGTATCTTTTTCTATATTCCTTCTTCTGCATTGTGTTGTTTCTGTGTCACTGTCTTCTGTATTTGTTCGTTCTGCATCTATTGAAATCTATATATGTTCCTTGTCTCTGTTTCAACATATTCTTTTTATATTAACAATAAAGCTTCCATTTATTCATATTTAATAAAAACCCCTCAACTATTCTTATTTAAGTCATTCCCCAATTTGAAGAAAAGGGTTATTTATTTATAAAGAAGGGTTTGTTGACAAAGTCATTTAAATAAATGACCCAAAAAAACCCTAACTCTAAACCCTAATTCAATCTTCAGACTCCAGAGTTCTCATCCTATAAATACACGAAGGAACCGGACCAAATCTCAGGAGAACCGGAAATAATTGCCAGAAAATGAGCGAAAGACTGATCGTCAATGCCATGGCTGATTGTATTTTTCCACAAGACATCATGCTCTGTATCCTCGCACGCCTTCCGGTGAATTCACTCGTTCGCTTCAAGTCTGTATGCAAGCCATGGCACGAGCTCGTCGCCAGCCACAATTCATAAGAATGCGCTATCATCAGTTTTCAAGTTCCCGAAGAAACCAAGCTTTCATCATCGATAATTTGTCCCATGACTGTTGGCGTCCCACATCTCTCCTTAGAATTGAATCCGATGTAAATAAGCCTGTTGATGTTGACCTTCCACATCCTCTCCCTTTTCACTTGAGACCCTCAATGTTTCGTGTGGGGTGTTGCAATGGTGTAGTTTGTATGGTTCTTTTTTTCGACCATATGGAAATGGAAATTGCCCTGTGGAACCCTGCTTTGAGGTTGTCAAAGATTGTTCGAATTCCAGAGGTATGGTTTAATTACGTTGATACAATCGCATTTGGGTTTGGGTATGATAGTGATGGCGATTTTAGGGCGGTGAAGATGTTTGTTATACAGAAGACGATTATTATTTTTCTTTCGAGGCTGCATTATATTCTGCTTAATCAGATACTCAAGTTGACTTTTTGAGTTCAGACTGGTCAGCATAACAAATTATTCTTTTCTTTCCAGTAACACTATTGTGAATGGAATCCGTATTGGGTTGCTAGAATTGATGAAAATGGTAAATATGGGAGTGTTACTGGATGTGATGTTTTAGTGTGGTGTGATGTGACGAAATTGGACTTCAAGACAGTGCCTCTGCTTGACCTTAACTTGGAGGATGCTGCAAAGATACCGTTTGTAAATTGGAAGGGTGCTCTTGCGGCTCTTTTGTATACAAAAAGTGATGAAAGGCTAGAATCTCTTGATGTTTGGGTGTTTCAGGAAGCTGAAATGGTCTGGACAAAGAATCACACATTTGGACCTATAGAGATGAAAGTGGACAGGTGTTTGCAGTGTTCGGAAAATGGGATAATTGTGGGCGATCTCCAAGGTGAAAAATTGTTTGTGCTTGACCCTGAGACCAGATGGGTTAAGGAGATTGAAATTGGTGAATATCGAAAGGATATCTTGGGATTCATGGTTATAATGAGAGCTTGGTGCGCATTCAAGGAATGAAACTAATTGAAGTGGAAGAGGAGTATGAGGAAATGGACGTGGAAGTTGAAGAGGATATGGAAGACGAAGAAAAGGCCATCAGTAACATCTCTCTCTTTGATTTTTCTTTTTTTCTTGAATGTTTTGGTATATTGATGATCGTTGGGAGGGTTAGTTTCTATGATATCTAATGTTTATGTTATAACTACAAGAAATCTGTTAAATAACAACGGTCCAAAGACAACGGTTTTCCTTCAAAACCCAACCGTTGTCTATTAAGAAACAACCGTTGTTGGTTCTTAAACCGTCGTTGTTTTGTTTAATAATTCGCTGAACAACAATGGTTATTCTCAGCCCTTTTTGCAGTCCCGTTTTTGTTCAGCGGTGATCTGTATTTCACTTTAATTAATTTTTTTTCTAAAAACAATAACTTTTTTTTTTTTTTTTTTTTAATTTTTCTTTTATTCTCCAAAAACAAAAAAAACGCATTTAGGATTAACGTTTTTCCGTTTTTAGAATTCACGTTTTACACACACTTTCACCTTCAGTAAAAAGTTTCCCAAACCCTAGCCGCTTCTCCCCTCCGTCGCGCCGTCTCCCTGTCGTCGGCTCGGCGTCACGTCGAACGCGGCGCTCTCGGTGCTCAAGAGACGAAGATTTCTCGACGGAGAAACAACAGATTTCTCGCACGATCCATTGAAGGCGATTGGCTTGCGGAGCATTTCTAATTTCCCTCCGATCCCTTGAAGAAGAATGTAATAGAGGTACGAAAAGTCCCCTGAAATTGTATAATTAGACTATATAGACAATTGGTACATTTGATTGAGCTATGCTCTGGCTTTGTTTTGTAGATCTGTGATCCTTTACTCGTCTGAAGATGATTTCTAGAGCTTTTTTCTGCTAGCGAATTGTGCGAGGGTATGTAATTCTATTCTCAAGTGTTTGATTTTTAGATTTGTGAAAGAAGTATGCGTATGAATCAAGGTATGGTAATTGGTGAAGATTAAAATGGTTTAGCTTGGCCAAATGTGAATTTATTGGTGATGTCGATCGGTATTTAAATTTTATGCAGTTAATTTGAGTATAATATTGTGTTGTGGACTCTCTTTGTTATGTTCAAATGGTTCATTGTGTTGTGGACGAACTTGATACTATTGGTGGAGTCTCTACTATTTGTCCAGAGTAAACACTTTTCTTTACTCCTGATAAAATAAAAGAGATTATTTTAATTTCGGTACTGATTTTAGTTTCCAGGTCTTCCACACTTCCACGATTAGGTCAAAAGTTTTTACCTTTTTGTTTTGTTTTTTGATTTGGATGATTATGACAGAAAAGGATGGGGCAAGAAATTAATTTCTTGGATTGAAAAGTTTACATCTTGGATTAGTTATCCCTTATCTAAAATTTACATTATGATATTGACAAACAATACTACATGTGTTTACTGTGTTTATGCGGGCATTCCATGATCATTAGGATGTTAAATAATTCATGGCCAATTCAAGCTCATTACGGTCTATGTTTATGACTCAAGGGGTGCGTGACAAATCTGTCCGTGAAAATTATGCTATACTAATTTTAGATCAAGCTTTTGTTTTGAGATTTAATGTGGTGAAGAATTATAGAATATTGTTAAGTTATACTTGAAAAGTGTTAAATTAGATAATAATTAATAAAATTATTGGATTAGGATCGATCCGTCCCCAACCCAAGCAGACGAATCTTTATACAAACATAGCGCCTCCTGGATGCTAGTGAAATTTATTCAATAATTAACTTGTTATTTGATCTTTGATCACTTATCTTGTTATAGTAAACACTACATGACAGATTGATGATAACACATATAAACAAGATATGTATAAATTGTAACTAGCATATCAAGAAACTCAGTAACTTATGCTGTCTGTTTTCTGTTTTCCCCCATAACAGTCTAACCTCAAGTATCGACTCTATTCCAGATGCCCTACTTCTAGAGTAAGTTCTCTCTTTTCTATATGCCCCCTTTGTTATTGGGGGCACAAATACGAACATTCATTCATGCACACTCACATGTATCTGAAGATGCAACAAAAAAAGTAGAGCATTACTTCCACTCTTGTATCAGGGTTTCAGTTCATACAGTTATCAATTTGTGCAATTTTCATGCTGCATAATTTTATTAAAAAGAAAAAGAAAAACTATCATTATATATTTCAGTTTCTATCTTAACAAATGAAATATGGGCTTTTATTTTTTTATTAGTAAATTTTGAGCTGAACATGACAAGTAAACATACAAATTGCAGTATATCTGTATTTTCTTTCCTGAAACTAAGTGGCAATGTTTTTGTCCTTACTTAACTGGCAATGTTTTTGTGTTTAAAGCAGAATCATGAATCCAGTTACACAATGTTATACTCAAATTAACTGCATACAATTTGTTCAATTTGGGAGGGAAAAATTCATTATCATTTTCTTGTACCAGATACTTTGTGATTTCTTCCTCACCTTGAAATTGCAACTTTAGTGCACACTACTAAATAGGAATTTGCTTGATAAGATCCTTTAAAGAATTGAAATAATAAGGTGACTAGAACAACTATAGTCCTCAGTTAGGGAAATGAGGACATGATACAATTCATTTTTGGCACTTCTACATAAGTTGCCTTTTGCCTTGATTTGCTTTGGCATCCAAAATCTATAGTGTGAGGATGTATGTGGATTGAAAATTTTGAGAATGGATTTGAAATCTAAGATCAATTGGATTAGGATTTTTGCCTATTTATTACTGCTGCTACAGCTGCAATGCAGTGTTCGGACCAGCTTTGGGTCATATGTGATGCATCCTCTAGAAGGCTTTCGTATATTTCTCCATTGTTAAGGTTTATGTTCTTCTCTTTAAGACTGTTGTCGAACCCTTGGCCCGGTGATCTTTTTTCTTTTTCTTTTTATTTTTATTTTTATTTTTAGCAGCATTCTCTGTTTTCGTGGATTAGCATTCCTATTGATAGAGGAGGATGTAGTTGAATCGAAAAAAAGATTATGATTCAGAATTATTCAATCAAACGAGGACGTACTTTTTCATTACTTATAAATTGGAAAATTATATATTTCTTAAAATTTATAACTACAAAGATTTACAATTATAACTTTGCATGTTTATTATTTTCGAAACACATAGTTTATACTTATGGCCACCAATTTTTTAATACTTTTAGTTCCACCTTCAATCTCATTTTAAGGTTTTTTCTTTTTCTTTTGCTTTTTTCTATTTTGTTGTTGGGCCTATAAATTAATTTATGTAATTTATAATTAAAAAAGACGTGCTCTTTTTTTTCCTTTTCTTGTAGTAATTCTTAATAATAGTCACTTAAAAATAATATTAGCCCTTCAAAGAAAGAAAATACGAAGAAAACTATTTAGGATAGGGAGTACTATATAAAATATCTATCATTATCAATAAATTTAGTAATATTTGATTCAATTTTATATAAAATATCGGGAAGATGAAAGTGAAGGAAAATGAAATGAAACCGGCTTACACTATTTTTATGCGTGGTATATAATTGTCCATTTGCAGTAGGTATCTATCAAAGTATCATCCTTGTTTGGCACTTGCTAATTATTCATATTATCGAACTTTAAAAGCGTATCACTTTTGAAGTTGATTGTGTATCTGATGAGAATTGTGATGCTATACGTAAAATGGACTATTGGTGATGAAGGTGCTTGTAGATTTTAGCAGTTATTTGAATTTGAATTTTCTGTTTTATATTGATTCTACTTCTTTCATCCCTCAAAACTTAAAAATGTTGCTGTTTGTCACCTTTTTATGTTTACTTGTCATGTTCAGCTCAGAATCTGTTTTACATGAAAATTTCCATAATACACATCAGGAAATTTGAATTGCATAAAACAAAGGAACATAAATGCATAAAGATTTTATGAGCTCTAACGGCGATATATGTACAAAGATTAAATGAAAAGATCACAATCTAATTCATTTTCTAATTTTAGAGATTATTCATGTACACCACTCAATGTTATACTTCTGATGTTAAACCATGTGTTTGGTTAATTCCTAATTATGATGAATATGTTGAATGTTTAGTCTCGAAATTTCATAACTCAAGCTGGAATTCCTTCCAAAATTCCAAGTGTCAAGTTCTCTTATTTTAGTATAAAAGGTCAAATGCTGATAATTCTGTTCCTCTTCCTCTTCAATGGGACTACTACAGAAAAGGTCATAACCTGGTTCCAGGTTCATTTTGGTTCAGAGTTAAATTAGAATTTATTTTGATTCACATGCAATTGCTTTCGTCTCCCTTCTCTTTCTCTGGTGGAACCAATAATGAATCATCTCGTTTTACCATTTTGTAATCTTTTGCAGGTTCGGACCTCCGAAAATCTGCTTAATACGAAACTTGCGGCAGCTGTTGATACGTTTCTTTTGAGGCACACATTTCGGCTCTCGAAAAATCTGTGGTACAACTCCCTTTTTCGATTCTCCTATGTTTGATTGTTGTTTGGATGCTGAAACTGCATGATTGCCTTTTTCTTTACCAATCTTATTAAATAATAATATTAGCCATGATTGTCTTCTTGAATAGAAATATACAGTACAACATTTAGGAACATGCAGTACATCGCTCAAAGAAAGCGGACTTCTGAACTTCCTAAGGATTTAACACCTTTTTTATAGGTATACAAACTATAAAACTGCACAGAAAACACTAAGAAGAAAAGAAACCATTAACAAACATGGATAAAAATAGTTATAGAAGATAGCCATGAATAGATACTTCTCAGGTCATTTTAAAGGTGAAAGAAAGTGTTAACATAAAATCAACAATAATATTACTCTTTCTCCTAATTATTAAATAATCTTTTTCACGAAATCATGTTTTTGTTTTTATTTTATTTGCGAATGGGAATTTGACATAATAGTACTCTTCCCTAATAATGAAATAATCTTTAACAAAATTATAATCAAATAAATAAAAGAATAATTTTTTTGGTTCTCAACTTTGACTAACAGAATGTGAGAAAACAGATTAATAAACAAACAAATGGTAATTTGTATTGTAGCCAATAGCAATTGGCCCATGTGGGAGACATTTTAGGCAAGATAATTAGAAACTAGAAATTAATAATAAACAAGAAACTCAAAATCATGGCTTTATTCTTTTTTGCAAATTCTTTTCTCAAATAAAGGTTATAAGTGGGTGTTTGCAATTTTAATTGAACATTGACATTTTTTATGTTAATTATTTTGAAGGTATTGTCTTATGCTGATTGATTAGTTTGGTAGTAAAAAATGGACAAAGATTGGATGACTAAGGATAAGTTATCACATGAATACAATGTTGGAGTATAGTCTTTCATGCGCTTTGCACTTGAACATGTTCAAACTCGTGGTATAATGTCTTGCCCGTGTACATTTGTTGCATTTGTTGACGAATGGTATAGATTTGACACACCGCACATGGATATGGCATGGTGAAAGGTCTACATAGGTTCCTCATCGAAGAATGATAGTGATCATCAATATTATGAACATGAGTCATTGGATGATATGGGGCATGATGCATATGAAGATAGTGAAAATCAAGATGAGTTCATAAAATTGCTTGAGGATGCTGAAAAGCCCTTGTTTCCTGGATATATGAAATTCTCAAAGTTAGCTGCAGTGGTGAAACTATATAACTTGAAGGCAAAACATGGTTGGAGTGATGCAAGTTTTAGCAGCATGCTTAGCTTGTTCGGGGAAATGCTCCCAGATAACAATGAATTACCTTCATCTTTGTATAATGCAAAGAAAACTCTAGGTACGCTAGGAATGGATTATAAAAAAATCTATAGCTGCCCCAGTGATTGTGTCTTGTATAGGAAGGAGTATGAAGATTGTACCAACTTACGTGTGGGGTCTCAAGGTGGAAGATGGGCAGCAATTCTAAGATAAATGAAAGAGTTTCGCTAAGGTTTTATGGTACTTTCCTCCTATTCCAAGATTCCAAAGGATGTTCTGGAACAAGGAAGTGTCTAAAGATTTGACCTGACATGCTGATGACAGAGTTTCTGATGATTATCTTCGTCATCCAGTTGACTCACCCTCTTGGAAGTTAGTCGACCACAAGTGGCAAGATTTTGCTTCGGAGCCAAGAAATCTTAGGTTGGCATTACCAGCAGATGGGATTAGTCCCCACAGTCTAATGTCGTTGGCCAGTTGTGTTGATTACATACAACCTTCCTCCATGATTGTATATGAAGCGGAAGTTTATGATGCTTATGATGTTGATCTCTGGCCCTAGGCAACCAAATAATGATATTGATGTATACTTAGTACCTCTAATTGAACACTTAAAGCTTCTGTGGGAAGTAGGCATTGAAACATATGATGCACACAAAGAACAAAGCTTCCTACTTAGAGTTGTATTGTTATGGACGATTAACGACTTTCCTGCTTATGGGAACTTAGCTGGATGCAATGTGAGAGGGTACCACGGATGTCCTATTTGTAGTGAAGACACATATGCAAAAAGGTTGAAGCACAGTAAGAAAATGTCTTTCACAGGCCACAGAAGATTTCTTCCAGCAAGTCATCCTTACTGAAGACAGAGGAAGGCGTTTGATGGAAATCAAGAGTTGAACTCTGCGCCGAAACCACTAAGTGGTCATGATGTGTTAAAAAAAGTTGTTGGAATTAAGTGCATATGGGGAAAGAAGAGTCGCAATCTTCAGCCTAAGGAGGAGGATGGAGACAAATCCTGTTGGAAGAAGAAATCAATTTTCTTCGAACTTGAGTACTAGGCACATCTACATATTCGACATCGTCTTGATGTGATCACATTGAGATAAATGTGTGAAAGTCTCGTTGGCACATTACTCGACATTCCTGGAAAAAAAAAAAGGATGGACTAGTAGCAAGACTTGACCTTGTGGAGTTGAAAGTGAGGAGTGAGTTGGCACCAGTGGTGGGTGAGAAGAGAACATATTTGCCACTAGCGTGTTATACACTAAGTAAGGAAGAAAAACGAAATGTTTGTGAATGTTTGGCTGGAATGAAGGTCCCTTTAGGTTATTCATCCAATGTGAAAAACTTGGTCTCAGTGAAAGATTTGAAGCTTGTTGGACTTAAGTCACACGACTATCACACTTTCATGCAATAGTTGCTTTTAGTCGCTATACGAGGTGTGTTACCTGATAATGTAAGGTATTCAATAACTCGCTTGTGCTTCTTCTTCAATGAACTTGCAACAAAGTGATAGATGTCTCAAAGTTAGACGAATTGCAAAGAGAGATTGTTAAGACTATATGTTCACTCGAGAAGTACTTTCCGCCCTCATTTTTTGATGTTATGGTTCATTTAACTATGCATCTTGTCCGTGAGATCAGATTATATGGGCCAGTTTGGTATAGATGGATGTACCCATTTGCAAGATTCATGAGAATATTAAAAGGTTATGTGCGAAAGCGCAGTCGTCCAGAAGGGTGCACGGTTGAAAGTTATATTGTTGAAGAGACTGTGGAGTTCTACTTACAATACCTATCAAATATGCACACGATTGGCATCTCATCAACGCACCGCCAAGTCGAACCTACTAAGTCTTGTATCACGTGCAACAGTTCATCATGTTAGTCCTGAGATGTTGAGTCAGGTACATCGTCATGTGTTAGCAAATGACCCTGAGATTGACCATTATATCATGTAAGTCTCTGAACTTATGAATATCATAATTTTTTATAATTATATATTTTAATTGTTCGTAATCATCTTCTTAATGAGCACTTGGCATATCTGAAGACAATGTATCCAAAACAAAAGTCTCAAAAGTGGTTGCAGGATCAACATAACCGATTATTTAGTAGTTGGTTACATGATTGAGTGAGTTCCATAACTATTATGTAGAGGGTGCATGCATGTAAAATTAATCAATAATGCTCATGATTAATCAATTTAACATAATCTGAAATGTAGGTTTCAAGTGATTGTTCCACGAATCAAACATCAGAGAAGCTGAAGTGGATCGCACGGGGACTCAACAACCAAGTGTTGAAGTATCACTGTTACTTGATTAATGGGGTTACTTATCATACAAAAGAGTGTGATGATATACGAGCTGTACAGAACTCAGGAGTCACCTTGGTTGCAAAGATCATTCAAGTTGCTAGTGCAAAGGACAAGAATCTAATTATTTCAGATATGGTGTTCTATGGCGTTATCGAAGAGATATGAGAACTTGATTATGACACCTTTCGATTTCTAATGTTCAAATGTAATTAGGTGGAGAACAATAGTGGAATTAAAGTAGATGATCTTGGGAGAAAAGGATTCAAAGATGATTCGTTCCTTTTGGGTAGTCAAGCCAAACAAGTTTTCTACGCAGAGGACCCTAAGGATCCTACATGGTCCGTTGTACTAGCAACTCCCATTAGAGTACTTTGAATACACCAAAGGCGATGAACTGGATTCTCCCATCATCCACCATCAAAGTTTCACCAATGGGTTCCCTTTAGTAGATTTTGATACAATGGAAGACGATGTACCGTCATGTGTTCGCTAGGATTGTGTTGGGACTTGGATTGACAATCCCTAGGCTTAAGTAGTTAACTTATAATTTGTGCAAGTTGTTGACTTTTAATTTGAAGTGGTTAACTTTTAGTTTGTGGAACGTTTACGCTTAATTTGTGGAAGTAGTTATATAGTTTGTGGAGATCTTTTTTCCTTAATTGTTTCTGAATTTGTGGTTAATTCAATAGTATTGTTGTTACATTTGAATTTTTTGATTTGTAAGTTTTTTTTTTTTTTTTGTTCATCAGGTTAACAACACATGGCACGAAATAAAAGAAGCGCAATGATCAAGAAACATTGAAGAAGGGTAAGAAAGCACAGAAATCCAACAATATCGAGGAGAGCGAAGTTCCAAAATTTGAGGATGTGTCTCAGGTGGATGGAGAAATCTCGGGATCTAAGAGTACGCAATCAACAAAAACTCCTAGAGGTCCCACTCATATGCATTGTCTTGTAATGCAAAGTGCACAAGGCACAAAAAAAGGTATTTAGTTTAATGATGATGGGCAGCCTATGGGGGAAAATGGATCTAAGAAGCAAAGTTATATTAGTGTTTTATCTAGGCAAAAGGTGAAAATAACATACAAGACTTGGAAAGTTGTTCCTGATGAAGTCGAAGATATGATATGGGAAGCTGTCAATGTAAGTAAATGTAGTTTATTATAGTAAGCATTTTTCCTAATAATATTCTATAACTTGCATTACATAGTGATGGGTTGCTTATACATAGAAAGACGTTCTCATGCTAGCACTTGTCCAAATATTTTCTGTAGTTGTTATGCAATGTTCATCCTTGTCGGAAGATGGGTTGCTTGGCGTCTACAAATGCAAAGTGGTGTCAGTTTAAGGCGAAGCTCACAAATGAATACATCGTCAAAAACCTCAATAATTCTGCGGAGCTTAACAAGACACCAACTAAATACAATATTGAGCAATCTGATTGGAGTGAGTTTGTAATTAGCCGGGTGAACAAAGACTTCCTGGTAATGTGATTCTCAGCTTTATAGAATTTATGTACCTTTTGTTTCGGTTGCTCATATATGTAAGTTGTAGAAACTAAGAGAGGAAAATCAAGCAAGAAGGGCTCTATACAAGCATCCTTGTCGACTTTCCAGGAAAAGATATGCACGTTTTATGTTAGAAATAGTAAGTTACTTTTTTTTATAATTTTTCTATGTGATTTCTAATTTATCTTACATCAACGCCTCGTCCAATTTATTCACTTGTTCTTTTACCCTAATGGAATCTGTTAATGAAGTGTTTGGTTTTTATTTTTTGTTGATTGTAGTCCAAGGAATTATGCGATGATCCGGAGATAAATAGAGCTATTCTTTGGATAAGGAGTCGAGAAAAAAACCATGGATCGCATTTAAAAGACAAAGAGTTTACAGCGGAAGTGACGAAGATTGTAAGAAACATTTTATTTAATGATTTTAGAATCACATGGCTGTATATTTTTTATGTTTAATACTTGTATGATATTCTGGTGCATTACAGAATCACTATATCAAAGAAAGAAGGGAGGGTAGGTTGCCTGACAATGGTTGGCGTAAGGGCATCCTTTCAAGAGGTCTAGAATCAGAAGAACATGGTGGCCGTGTGAGGGGTGTTGGAGGCAATGTCACTTAAAAAATATACTTCAATAACCCAAAAAGAAAGGCGGGGTGGACAAGGATCTGTTGAATAAGCAAGAAAAGAAGTTGAAGCAACAAGATGCCCGTTTAGTGAAACTGGAAGCCATAATCTTCAAAGAAGTCTGACCTGAAAATGAAGTTGAGGAGAAGGACAATTATTCGGTACAATTTGAGCCTCGCAAAGATAAAGAAGGAAAATCTTCCTCACATGAAGAAAGTGATGATTAAAAAAGTGTCGATGCTGATGGTGATGATGATGATGAAGAAAGTGATGATGATGTGAGGATTCTGAATGATGATGAGGCTCTGCAGGTATATCATTGAATATGATAGAAACCGCTCTTGATTATTACTACTCCTAGATATGTAGTTATCATAGTCTGCATTAATTAGGGTAAGTCCGTGACTTTGACCCTCAAATCTGGAACAAAGCATATGGTACAATTGTACCTAGAAAATCAAAGACATGGTAAGAAATTACCAGATGATCACATGTGCGTGACCATAAATCAATCTGTCGATGAAGACGGGCCATTCCCTGTTCCGACTGATGAGTGTAAAAGCATCGGTGAAGCTGTGGGCTCCAATGTGGCTTGGCCCATGAACAAAATCAAACTGCAAGATGAGGTATTATTTCCTTACAATAAAAATAAACGTATACAATTAAGGTTAACATATTTAAAATCTAATAAATTTATTGTAATTTTTAAAAGCCAAAGAAAGGACGTGAAAAAAAGATTCCTTCTTTGGATCACTCAAATGTGCCAAAGTCTTTGCGTATGCTTTATTGTTATTCAAAGCATGCTCTCGAAAATAAAGGCTGCATTAACTTACTTTTAGATACTGATTTATTTGGCACTGATCGCACACTGTTCGTGAACTTTGAAGATATTGAAACTTTCTGTCGGCTACAACCCATCCATCATACTTGTATTGCTGTATACATGTGGTAAGACATTGTGTTAGTAATAATTATACAAACACCAATTAGTTATACAAAAAAGGTATTAGTATGTAACTGAAGTACTTTTATTACAAACACCAATTAGTTATATAAAAAAGGTATTAGCATGTAACTGAAGCACATAAAAGTACTAACACAACGCCTTACGACATGTATACAGCAATACAAGTATAAGGGATGGGTTGTAGCCGACAGAAAGTGTCAATATCTTCAAAGTTCACGAACAGTGTGCGGTCAGTGCCAAATAAATCAGCATCTAAAAGTAAGTCAATGCAGTCTTTGTTCTCAAGAGCACGCTTTGAGTAAAATTAAAACATATGCAAGGACTTTGGCACATTTGAGTGATCCAAAGTAGGAATTTTTTTTCACGTCCTTTCTTTGGCTTCTAAAAATTACAAGTAAATTTTTTAGATATTGAATATGTTAACGTTAATTGTATATGTTGATTTTTATTGTAAGGAAATAATACATCATCTTACAGTTTGATTTTGTTCATGGGCCAAGTCATATTGGAGCCCATAGCTTCACCGATGTTTTTACACTCATCAGTCGGAATAGGCAATGGCCCGTCTTCATCGACTGCTTGATTTATGGCCACGTGCATGTGATTATCTGGTAATTTCTTACCATGTCTTGATTTGCTAGGTATAGTTGTACCATACGCTGCAACGCTTGTTCCAGATTTGAGGGTCAAAGCCACAGACTTACCCTAATTAATGCAGACTATGATAAGTAACATATCTAGGAGTAGTAATAAACAAGAGCTGTTTTTTTTATCATATTCAATGATATACCTGTAGAGCCTCATCATCATTGAAAATCCTCACATCAGCATCGACACTTTCTTCATGTGAGGAAGATTTTCCTTCTTTATCTTTGCGAGGCTCAAATTGTACCGAAAAACTGTCCTTCTCCTCAACTTCATTTTCAGGTCCGACTTCTTTGAAGATTATGGCTCCTAGTTTCGTTAAACGGGCATCTTGTTGCTTCAACTTCTTTTCTTGCTTTCTCAATAGATCCTTGTCCACCCTGCCCTTTCCTTTTGGGATATTGAAGTATATTTTTTAAGTGACATTACCTTCAACACCCCTCACACGGCCACCATGTTCTTCTGATTCTAAACCTCTTGAAAGGATGTCATTACGCCAACCATTGCCAAGCAACCTACCCTCCCTTCTTTCTTTGATATAGTGATTTTGTAATGCACCAGAATATCATACAAGTAAAATCATTAAATAAAATGTTTCTTACAATCTTTAAAATCATTAAATAAAATGTTTCTTACAATCTTCGTCACTTTCGCTGTAAACTCTTTGTCTTTCAAATGCAATCCATGTTTTTTTTCTCGACTCCTTATACAAAGAATAGCTCTATTTATCTCCGGAGCATCGCATAATTCCTTGGACTACAATCAACAAAAAGTAAAAACCAAACGATTCATTAACAAATTCCATTAGGGTAAAAGAACAAGTGAATAAACTGGATAAGGCGTTGATGTAAGATAAATTAGAAAGCACATAGAAGAAATTACAAAAAAATGTAACTTACTATTTCTAACTTAAAACGTGCATATCCTTTCCTAGAAAGTCGACAAGGATGCTTGTATAGACTTTCTTGCTTGATTTCCTCTCTTAGTTTCTACAACTTACATATATAAGCAACCGAAACAAAAGGTACATAAATTCTATAAAGCTGAGAATCACATTACCAGGAAGTCTTTGTTCACCCGGCTAATTACAAACTCACTCCAATTAGATTGCTCAATATTGTATTTAGTTGGCGTCTTGTTAAGCTCCGCAGAATTATTGAGGTTTTTGATGATGTATTCATTTGTGAGCTTCGCCTTAAACTGACACCACTTCTCATTTGTAGACGCCAAGCAACCCATCTTCCGACAAGGATGAACATTGCATAACAACTACAGAAAATATATGGACAAGTGCTAGCATGAGAACGTCTTTCTATGTATAAGCAACCATCACTATGTAATGCAAGTTATAGAATATTATTAGGAAAAATGCATACTGTAATAAACTACATTTACTTAAATTGTCAGCTTCCCATATCTTATTTTTGACTGCATCAGGAACAACTTTCCGAGTCTTGTATGTTATTTTCACCTTTTGCCTAGCTAGAACACCAATATAACTTTGCATCTTAGATCCATTTTCTCCCATAGGCTGCCCATCATCATTAAACTCAATGTCTTTTTTTTGTGCCTTGTGTCCTTTGCATTACAAGACAATGCATATGAGTGGGACCTCTAGGAGTTTTTGTTGATTGCGTACTCTTAGATCCCGAGATTTCCCATCCACCTGAGACCCATCCTCAAATTCTGGGACTTCGCTCTTCTCGATATTATTGGATTTTCGTGCTTTCTTACCCTTCTTCAATGTTTCTTGATCATTGCGCTTCTGTATTTCGTGCCATGTGTTGTTAACCTGATGAACAAAAAAAAAAAAAAAAAAAAAAAAACACTTACAAATCAGAAAATTCAAATGTAACAACAATACTATTGAATTAACCACAAATTCAGAAACAATTTAGGAAAAAAGATCTCCATAAACTATATAACTACTTCCACAAATTTAGCGTAAACGTTCCACAAACTAAAAGTTAACCACTTCAAATTGAAAGTCAACAACTTGCACAAATTATAAGTTAACTACTTAAGCCTAGGGATTGCAAATCCAAGTCCCAACACTGTCCTGGCGAACACATGACGGTACATCGTCTTCCATTGTATCAAAATCTACTAAAGGGAACCCATTGGTGAAACTTTGATGGTGGATGATGGGAGAATCCAGTGCATCGCCTTTGGTGTATTCAAAGTACTCTAATGGGAGTTGCTAGTACAACAGACCATGTAGGATCCCTAGGGTCCTCTACGTAGAAAACTTGTTTGGCTTGGCTACCAAAATGAACGAATCATCTTTGAATCCTTTTCTCCCAAGATTTACCAATGTGAAACCAAGATCATCTACTTTAATTCCACTATTGTTCTCCACCTAATTACATTTGAACATTAGAAATCGAAAGGTGTCATAATCAAGTTCTCATATCTCTTCGATAACGCCATAGAACACCATATCTGAAATAATTAGATTCTTGTCCTTTGCACTAGCAACTTGAATGATCTTTGCGACCAAGGTGACTCCTGAGTTCTATACAGCTCGTATATCATCACGATCTTTTGTATGATAAGTAACCCCATTAATCAAGTAACAGTGATACTTCAACACTTGGTTGTTGAGTCCCCGTGCGATCCACTTCAGCTTCTCTGATGTTTGATTCGTGGAACAATTACTTGCAACCTACATTTTGGATTATGTTAAATTGATTAATCATGAGCATTATTGATTAATTTTACGTGCATGCACCCTCTACATAATAGTTATGGAACTCACTCGATCACGTAACCAACTACTAAATAATCGGTTATGTTGATCCTGCAACCACTTTTGAGACTTTTGTTTGGATACATTGTCTTCAGATATGCCAAGTGCTCACTAAGAAGATGATTACGAACAGTTAGAATATATAATTAGAAAAAATTATGATATTCATAAGTTCAGAGACTTACTTGATATAATGGTCAATCTCAGGGTCATTTGCTAATACATGACGATGTACCTGACTCAACATCTCAGGACTAACATGATGAACTGTTGCACGTGATAAAGGCTTAGTAAGTTCGACTTGGCGGTGCGTTGATGGGATGCCAACCGTGTATATATTTAATAGGTACTGTGAGCAGAACCCCACAGCCTCTTCAGCAATATAACTTTCAGCCATGCACCCTTCTGGACGACTGCGATTTCGCATATAACCTTTTAATATTCTCATGAATCTTTCAAATGGGTACATCCATCTATACCAAACTGGCCCACATAATCTGATCTCACGGACAAGATGCACAGTTAAATGAACCATAACATAAAAAAATGAGGGCGGCAAGTACTTCTCGAGTGAATATTAATTAAAGCGAAAATACAGATCAGCGCTGAACAACAATGGCTAAGAATAATCGTTGTTGTTCAGCGGATTGTTAAACAAAACAACAACGGTTTTAGAAACAACAACGGTTGTTTCTTAATAGACAACGATTTTGAAGGAAAACCGTTGTCTTTGGGCCGTTGTTGTTTAGCCGATTTCTTGTAGTGCATATGTCAAATTCTGCACCCATTCACACCTTTTTATTTTTTAGCCACATATTTCTGCAAAACGATGTATGTTTACACTATAAAGGCTGTGTGTACCTGTGGTGTATGGGCTTAAATGTGTATTTAATGAAAATGTGATAGCCCATGGAATAGGATAAAGTATGACGATTTATCCAACCTTTACTTTGTTTGATTTCTTTTGAGATATGGATAGATGTTATCCCAGTATGTTGTTTCCTATGATAATAAAAGAATGTGATAAGTATGTGACTACTACAAAGCCCCAACTACAATGAAATCCAAAAAATCGTTTGCAGCTCAATAGGGCATCGTACTTGTACCAAGTCTAGAATTAACGTCTTGAGACCTACTCTGGAATTTTTGTTGCTGTGTCTTCTGGCACCACCACTGCCTCTATATTACTGTTTCCAAGGAGGTTTAGGAGAACTTTTGTGGTGGTTGCACCCGATTATTTACTCCATTCTTAGAGTGAAATGTTTTTGCTAGTAGCAACGAAATTAAAAAATACTCATAAATATAAATAAACGTAGGAATCTTATGACCCTTCATCTTTGTCTTGGAAATATTGCAGAGTTTTTTCGGCATTTGTTTTTCTCCGAGACAATGAGCGATGGTATGTGGAAATGGATGGAGAAAAAAAAATGCAATTTCACCCAAAACAGGGTAGATGAAAATTTCACCCAGATTGACGACTTGTAAATTCATGTCTTTCTTCATATGGATGTCTTGTTTATGTCAGAACGCTAGCTGGCACGATGTAAGTGGACACGTCACCTGTGCGAGAATGTGGAAGGAGCTAATTATGAGATGATCATTGGCTAAGTCAATAAGCGACCGGCAGATCGAGGCCAGAGGGGCAATGGCTCCGGGACCTAAGATTTGGGAACTCATCCTTAGGACGTCAAGATAGAGCCGAACTGACCTGAACAACTAGGTCGCCCTAAGCAACCTCCTTTGTTTTCTCCGCCGCGAGCTCAGCCAAAGTGGTAGATAAAGGCAAGTGCCCCTGAGATGGGTTCCGCATGCACGACACATGGCAAATATGCCTTCTTACACGACCTCGATGGGACATTCTTGATTTGAAATGGTCATAATGATGTTTCCCACCAAATTTGAGCTCTATAAATAGTGGGAACTTGTACATAACAAGGGTAAGCAAGAATAGTGGCTGCCTTGCGTTATGTTGCAGGTCGAATCTTCATTTATGGTCAAAGAAATAGCAAAATTGTGACAGTCTGTGCATTAGTTAGAAGAAGTGATGTTATGCCACCTATGCAACATTGATCATAATCTAACCTTTAGAACGCACAACCAGGTAAAGTCCTCCACAGGAATGTCTTACCATTACCGCCATAACCATAAACAAAATAAACTCCACTGTTTTTCTACCGAACTCAATATTCTATCATGGACATTTCTCTGTTTCTTATTTAGTTTGGACTGCATCTCCTCATATTCTTCCAAAGTTTTGTCCTGTTGTAGGATAGTTCATTGAAGAGCAACTTATTCTGATATGATGCAGCAGACTCCTTATCTGAAACTGGCATACCATCTTACTCTTCCAAAAACATGCCCATATTAAGTTTGCAACATTTCTTGTATATCTAACAGTGCAAAGTTCCTGATTTCATGATCAGACAATAACAGTTCTAAAATGCAGAAAGTTATGTCATTACTACACTACAACTAATTTCCTTTTTTATACGATATACCATTTCAGTGTAAAAAAATATTAATCTCTTGTAAAAAATTAAAATTACTTGGGAACTGTAGCATTTTCCCCTGTCTTAGAGAATGTCATCGAACAAATACTTCCAAAACTTTTTCCACATGAACTCGAATCAGCTCAAACTGTTTGAAAACAAAAGTGATACGAACAGATTTCTCAAAGATTGAGCAGATGCCTGATGACTTGCTTCGACAATACCGTCGATGTATTCATTGTCATCATTCAAAAGACCACGTGCATAGTATGCACCCCTAAACGTAGGGTAAATAACATGTTCGAATTCCCTGATCTTCTCATATGATGTACATCCCTTCACAACATTAAGCAGAATCTTCAGGTAATACACCTCCCCAGATTCTGGTGGGATGTAGCATATTCTTCCAATTGCGAATCGTTTGGTCCTCTTTTACCACTTCCTTTTGTCCTTTTTCCAAACATTTTTTTGTGGAAATTCTGCATTTATTAATTTGGTAGTTTCTGGATATAAGTTAGCTTTGAACAACCAAGGAGCATGCCCTCCCTAATGAATGGTCTATTCAAAACCGACTCCAACAAATTTGAATCAGAGAATATTATGCTTTGCTGATTAGGGAAGTGGAAGCAAGTCTTCGGATGGTGGGTCTTTGTACTAAATTTCAAATCTAAATTCCTCCATACTGCATCGCACAGAGAGATGCACCTGCATTCGTAAAGCACTTTAACCTCGTCGACTTCTTGGCTTGTGTTCATGTACTTAAATAGGTACTTGATTGAACGTGATCAATTGTACTACTCGACATTTATATGAGCATCATACTTCATTAGAAGGTACCTATTGTGAGGAATGACAGATGTATTATCGAGATCAACGACATTCTTGGTCACCTTCCATCATTCCTCCTTCTATATATTGGATACCATCATCGTCAATAATAGTTTCATCGACAAATTTCTTTGAAAAGTGTTTTTGTGCAAACTCCCTCTTCAGACATGCATTATGAAATCACACACAACTGCACAATTTTTGTGCAAACTCCCTCTCATCTGGTATTTCTTCAAATATTATTTTTTCAATGTCACCGCTAGTGGAATTTCTATAATGCTTGTCAGGAAACAAAAGAATATGAGCGTGTGGGAGCCCTCTTTTCTGAAACTCCACCGTGTAAATAACATTTTTTTCCTGAAGATATTAAAATTTATTCAAATCATATTTTTCTAATTTTGGCAAACTGGTAAAATGTAGATAAACTTGAAAGAATAACATGTTGCAAACTAATCAACATAACATAAATAAATATTGAAAAACAGAGATCAAGATAAATGTTTAAGATGTTTGATAGTGGAAATTCAAATTTATTAAAAATTATTTATCCCATCAACTTATCATAAATTTGGGATTAATGTTTTTGGTAATTATATATATCCAAGCATTAAGCCCTGGTCTTAACCAGACACAACGCCTTGGTCTTAACCAAGCATTAAGCCCTGGTCTTGACTAGGCACAGAGCCTTGGTCTTAACCAGCATTAAGCCCTGCTCTCAACTAGGCACAAACCCTTGGTCTTAACCAAGCACGAAGCCTTGGTCTCAGCAAAGCATTAAGTCATGGTCTCGACCAGGCATGAAATTATGATCTCCACCTAGTGCGAAGTCAAAACATTAGCTTCAACAAAAGAGTTGTCAAGTTTTTTTGGGGGATAGGGTGGCGTGCCTATCTTTCAATATTTTGAAACGAAAGAGATGAGCTCTAAAAGCACAAAGAGTAACACTTGTGAAGAAACATAAAAGCTAAAGAAAAGAAAAAAAAAATATAACGAAGCACAATACATGATCTAAAGTACTTGCAAAACATCATTCATAAAAATCCCAAAAGGGATACTTTGGATTTTACAAGTTGGGAGCGTACAGGGCGACACTTGCATCAGGACAGTGCCCCTAATTCCTCGATACAAAAATACAAAAATAACCAAAAACTACTAAGGGCTCTAAACCATATTCCACCTCATCCCCTTCTCCCTCCTCATCTCCTTCAGCTTCCTGCTGGGTGGCCGACACTTCATACCCCAGGTTGGCAGCATCCCCCATGTCAGGCGTAGGGGTGTCCTCGATATTTCCCAGCTCAGGGGGTGCTCGGTTGAAATCCCATTTGGAGGCAACACTCTTCCCACTTCATATTCCAGCTTCTGGGTGGGAGTTAGACTGAAGGAGGAGGCTTCACGTATCAGTTTGCTGGTGGTATCACGAACTACCATCTGCCACCGGGGTAAGTCCGTGATTCGCGACTTGTCCCCCTTGAAGGTAGGAGACTCTTCCACCGCCTCCACAACTTTTGCAATACTAAGCTTTGGGGAGAAACCTTGGGCTTGGGCTTAGGACTTGGCTGAGAGAAGCCCACTCTTCACGAAGTGGGAAATATGAGACCACATATCCGTTAGATACTGAGTGTTGAGCTGGTTGTTCTCAATCAGCCCAAAATGAAGTTCGCAAAGGAAGCTTTGCCCTGGAACCGAAGAGAAGAGCTTTTCACAGGTCTCTTTCACCCCTACGCGAAGCCAACCTTGTGTGCCTCTGCCTTCCGCCTATCATAATGGTGGATCAGGTCACCCTGGGCTTTCTTCGAGGCAGCTAGTTTTCCCTTCAACTCCTCCACTTCCTTTTGGAAGGCCTCCTTCTCCAGGACATCGAGATTCAGCTGGGACACATCAGTGATGACCTCGTTCGCTTTTCTTCTTGAGGGCCTCCTTCAGCGCGTGAGCATGGGCAACCTACTCCTCCATCTTCATGAGGTAGCCGAACCCGGTCACAGCCTGATAAGAAAAAAGAAAGTAAGTTAAACCAAGTAAAAGAGATTGTACATGAGGTAAATAAGACCCTTACCTGAACTAAATTCTTCGCAATCATTTCGCAAATCTTTTGGTTGTCCCCCTTCATAAGGGCTTTACTGTCCTCGATGGTGGGCAGTAGCTTGATGAAGGAGTCAGCCTCCTCTTTGTTCAAGGCCAATAAGGACTTCGACAGGGACACTGTAAATATGTCATTCGGGGCCAGTCGGATCCCCTTGCCCTTATCCGAAGCCTTGTGCCTCTTCGAGGAGGCCTCACGGGAAATGTCAGATCCTGAAGCTCTCTTGCCGCGGTCTGCCGCATAAGCCTGTCTCAGCAACGGTCATAGAGCGACCCCCACTCACAGGTTCCGCAGAAGGATCCTTTGCAGCTACCGCAGAGGATACAAATTCAGCGGATGCCTTCGCGCCACGCTCGGTGGGGGTGTATCTATTGAGGTTTGGAGGTTCTCACCCAAGCACTCCAAATCGTCGTCCTCCTCCACCACCGGTCTTGCTTTCCAGTCCATATCTGAAATATAAGATAGAACAAACTCATTAAACTTGGAAAAATGACAACACAACATAAGGAAGCTAAAAGAGGAGGAGTGTAAGGTAAATACCCGTCCTAAGGGGGATGTCAATCTTGGTTTGTAGAAACCCGAAGTGGGATAAAGTGCATGCTTCCTATAGAGGCGGGCAATCTTAAAGAGTTTTTTCTTTCGCACCCACACATTGAGCCTCTTTAATACATTGAGTTTTTAATTTCTTGTTTAATTGAACTAGTTCTTTAAATACCAAAAACCACTCATTTGATCGTCTAGTTAGCCATTTAAATGTTTATGTCACTTCAGTTTTCCGATATTGATAACAATCCTCGTGGGATCGACATTGTACTCGCTTAGTACTACTTTTAACGCCGTGCAGTTGTGGTTGCTCAATTCTAGTTACAAAAACTAAGTTTGTGTCAGCTCGCTGTAAAGCTATCTGTCGTGGGGAAAGGCTAGGTACCCGAAGTAGGGGTGACTAGGAAATACCTACTTTTCCACTTTTTCTCTATGCTAGGAGGTTTCCCCACAAAGCAGCAGAGAGCATCTTTTTTAGCAATAGAATTGAAGAATTGATTCTTTTGCTTCATTTCGTAGTAAATTTGGAACAACTCTACATCGAGCTCTCCTCCATTCCCCTTCACTATGATGTAAAAGGCAATAACGATTTGGATAGAGAAGGGGTTGATTTGGTTCAAGGGTACATCGAAGGCACTAGCACAACACCTAAGTATTCACAGATAGGGAGGCATATTCCCACCTCTACATGGGCTTCCAAAAGGCTAAGGTGGGGGGAAGTTAGGTGATTAGGCCTCTCATCCTCATCAGGGATTTCTATCACGAAGTCAGAGGTTGAGAACAAGCTTATGTTCCAAGAAGGACATATTGAAAGAGGTGGGACATGCTATGTCATCCCATCTAAACCTTTCACTAAGGGGAACTACATTCTTATCATGACCAGTAAGTACCCTGGAAGAGGCGGCTTTCCGATTCTGGTGAACTACAAGAGTCCTGCCGAGGATCCAGGGAACTGGAGCACGTGAAGTGCTCTCCAAAGCCACTGTCACGACAGAAGGGGTAGGGAACCCCCGAGGAGCGAACTAAAGCTAGAGTGTCTCTCCCCGGAACAGGTGGGGTTCCTACTGTCCTATCACTAGACAAGGGTTCCTGCTCGGGGGAATCGATAAGATTGGAGGAAGAGGCCCTGCTCTCTTCCTCCTTCGACCAACCGTTAGAGAGAAAGATAGAGGAACACCTAGTCATTGTTCCGAAAGAAGAAGATGATCGAAAAAGTGTACCTTAGAGGAGATTCTGACCTAGTTTATGATAAGAGCTAAATAGTAATCAAGCTGACAGCTATTGCCGGAGTTCGATGGGAAACCCCACCAAAAAACTCTGAGGAATTGGCTCTCGAGAAAGATGGAAATTATGAGAAGAAGAAATAGTGACAAATGATTCAAAATGGTCATATTTATAGGGAAGAAAATGGGGAAAACCGACATGGAACCCAACCAGGGCTCGACACTTGTGCCCATCTCAGCCTTCGAAAGTAGACAGACTGACACGTGCACGGTCAGAGATGGGTTGGAGATTCAGAAAACGTAAATAAGCAGGAAACGAGAAGACGAATGAGACAACTGAAAAGTGATTATTCATAGAGAGCATGCTTACTCGAGCACGAAGTGAACCTCCTGCTCGCAGTATTTTCGGAGGGACATGTGATGCCATAATAGGCCACTTCCTCTAGGAAACGCGAAACGAACTACATATCAAATGAGCTAACCTAGGGCAGGCATAAAAAAACGAACCAGAACGAGGGAAGGTCACCATCCTGACCCGAAACACAATCTGACCTGCTCACGTTCCTGGGAATTCTGAGTAAAGGCACAAAGCACGAAGTCTGAAATGAGCATCGAACATGAACTGAACCACTCAGAGAAGCATCGGGTTCTGAAAAAAAAAAAATCAACTGTCAGTAAGTACACTGATAGTCGTTCTCTTCCTACCAAAAGGTAGGGGGACCACTGACATGTCCCTAGGCTAACTGCCATCTAAGAGTGCTGACTAGGATTATGGCTTAGTTGGCACATGCAAAATGACATCTCTATCCCAAAGCCTTAATCTGGTAAGTATATAAGGCTTCATATTTCTTCTTCACCAAGGTATGACTTATTTTTTACTACTATTAATCTGCGAAAATATATACACTTCAACTCAGTTTATCTGGCCACTAACTTGAGCGTCGGAGGCTCTTCACCAGAGCCCTCATCCGGTGTTGGTTCTTGTAGGTTGTGATTAGGGCAATCAACACACTTGAAGAACAAAACATTGATCCCGCCGAATACTATTCTAGGTACATTTAGTTGTATGCTTGTGGAGTGCCCAAACTGTTTTTATTGTGGCACTATACAAGCTTTCATTTAGTTGTATTCTTGTGGAGTGCCCAAACCGTTTGTAAATTTCAGGGGTTCTCTTGCAGCTCTTTTGTATATTAAAATGATGAAAGGGTAGAATCTCTTGATGTCTAGGTGTGTCAGGATGCTGACATGGTGTGGAAAACAAATCACACATTTGGACCTATAGAGATGAAAGTGGACAAGTGTTTGTAGTGTACGCAAAGTGCCAAAGTGGACAAGGAATGAAACAAATTCAAGTGGCAATGGAAAATGCAAGACGAAGAACAAGGAAATTAGTAGCCTTTTTCTAGTCCTGATGCAGAATTATAATTGATTATCCATTGCTATTATAAATGGTCAGACTGATTTATCTTTTAAGATATTTTTTCTTGAATATTTTGGTATATTCATGAATATGGAGGGCTAATTTCTACGATATATAGTGCTTATGTTATGCTTGGGATATTTTGTGGAGTTTACATTTCAATGTTGGCATCAACTTTTACTGTTTGGTAATGAATGCCATCAAGACAGTCAAGTCATTGTAATTTTGCTTTATCATTGGTTGTTGGTTTGGGATGACCAAAGGTAGGCTGTTTGATCTTTTGCATAGTAATCATACAATTATACCTCTGTAAATAAACTATGTCGTTCATCTAAAAAGATACAAAAGGGAACTTGTCTAAAAAATCTCTAAAAAACGGTTAAGTCAGGGTAAG
This sequence comes from Ajuga chamaepitys, assembly GCA_958295605.1. Classification (NCBI taxonomy): domain Eukaryota; kingdom Viridiplantae; phylum Streptophyta; class Magnoliopsida; order Lamiales; family Lamiaceae; genus Ajuga; species Ajuga chamaepitys. The sequence continues at coordinate 6,836,950 of OY282500.1, read as the reverse complement.
GTTTTCTTAGCTCGCAAGCGAACGGGTTAAGACAAATGCAATAAAAAGTCAAACTATAAGAAGGATATCCCGTGGAGCACACCAAAGGTCTCTCGCAATATTAAATTGGGCAATTTAGAAGTTAAAATATTGATTAATTACTAAGCAAACATCAATTAAATAACAAAATAGCAAAAGAAACTCTAGAATTATAAATGAGTTTCCAAGGTTAAACCTATGATTTAAGTCTAGTGATTACTGATTAACTCAAGGGTTATGATGGAAGATCATGTTCCAAGTTAGAATTCAAGTAGGCGGTGGGCAAACAAGAGGGATTCACAAATTAACCGATTATACCACAATTCACCTTAATTCCAATTACTAAAGACAGATAACGGAATTACTAGGCCAAAGGCAAGAAAATAAAAAATATAATCAAATTAACCCTAAAATCCCCACCTCAAGTGAATATTTGCTTGGGAGCGAGATCCTAGGACATCCATCTAGATCAATAATTATGATTCGGGTTCACCCATCGTCCCCCGTGGACCCTCGAGGACAACCATTATACTCTAGGTTAAATACGTCTATGATATAAGACATACAATGCCAAAATATCAATTCCAATCACAAATCACCCATAAATCAACCAAATAATCAACAAGAAATCACAACTCTAAGGTTGGGCTACTCCTAACCCTAGACACCATAAATCAACTACTCACAAGTCATAAATACCACCCACAAATCACCATAAATGCAACAACTAAGCATTCAATAAGAGGAGAGAGAAAGATAATAAATGAAAGAAGAAATAAATAAAAAAGAGATTGAGAAAGCTTAGTCTTGAATTAATAATGGAAAGGAAGTCTTCAATTATTGTTCATAATTGACTTTTACCGATCAATCTTACAAAAGCTCCAAAAGTTCTTTTAGAAGCTCAAGAACCCTAGTGGGTTCCTCAAGAATAATGAAAAATCCTAGTTTTCTTACTAGAGAGAAAAAAAGAGAGTTCTAGTGAGAAAGTAATTAGAATGTGGGACTTTTACAAATGAAAATTGTTCCAAATGGGTGACGGGTGTTTGTATGGGGGAGAGAGAATTACACTTTTAGTCCCACGGGTCTCAATACTCCTCTTTTTTTACCTCATTAATTTCAAATGTTGCATTTTCAGTCCCAAACCTTTTTTTCATTGCATTAGTAGTCTCACATTTTTGCGGCTTTAGAGAGTGTTTGGCTAAGCTTATTTTAAACATCTTATAAGCTTCAACATCTTATAAGTTGTTTCAAGAGCTTATAAGATGTCATTTTTAAGGAGCTTATAAGTTAACAAAGTGGTTGGATAAAAGAGCTTATAAGTTTGCAATTGAATATAGTGATTTAGCTATAAATTTGGGGTCTAATTTAAAAATTACTATTAAACGCACATTTTGATTAGTGTGTGAAATGTATGTAGTGTGTGAAGTGTAAATAGTGTGTGAAATGTGTGTAGTGTGTGTAGTGTGAAATGTGTGTAGTGTGTGAAATATGTGTAGTGTGTGAAGTGTGTGTAGTGTGTGAAATGTGTGTAATGTGTGTAATGTGTGTGGAGTGTGTAGTGTGTGAAATGTGTGTGAAATTTGAGTGTAATAATTAAGATCTTAAAAAATAAGATGGAAATAAATTGGGGTAAAACAACTTATTTTTTTTAGATCTTATAAGCTCTTAGAGCTTATTTTTTTATCTTATAAGCTCCTAAACATCTTATTTTGCCAAACACTTTGCAAGAGTTTATAAGCTCTTAAACAGCTTATGAGATGTTTTTAGGAGCTTATAAGCTCAGCCAAACACTCTCTTAGTCCCACACCATTTGTAGTAGACGGATCAAGTCATGTGCTTTGCACATGCCCGTTAGAATGACGTAATAACTATATTTAGGGCCGGCTTGATTGGGGGTTTAGGGGTAAGAAATGAGAATGAATGAGGACTCATTCTCATTTATGGTGCTTGGTACATAATAAATAAGTTAATCATTACCATCTTTTATTAACAGTTCCCCTTATTTGGGACCAAAAGTGTTAATTCTTATGGGACCAAAAGTGCAAAGAATGTAACAGAAAATGTGACGGAAGGACCAAAAGTGCAACGTTTGAAACTAATGGGGGTAAAACAAAGAGAGTATTGGGACCAAAATGAAATAGGCTCGTGTCCTGTGGACCAAAAGTGCATTTTCTCATATGGGGGACTTCTCCCACACTCCTCACTTAAAATCTGCTAAACATCCACTAGAAAGTAAGGGTAGGATAGTAAAAACACAATTGAATAGATTGGGACCCTTAAACGTTGAGTTGGAACCCCTGAATGTGATTCACTCGGCATTTTCGGCAATTCTAGGAAAATTCGATATCGAATTAGCTCTTGGCCTAAATATGAAAGTTTTAGGTCTTTGTCTAGCAAGTGCGTAGTATCTTGAATCGCTCAAATACGAGTTCGTATGAGAAAGTTACGGCCAAAATACAGAGGGGACACACTGAAAACGGGTGCAACTGGCTCGGAACCGGCCAACTACTGGTTCGATACTGGTCCAGTGTTGTTTGAGGCTCTAACACACTGTATTTACTGCCATCCATTACCAACCCGGTTTGGCCCATTTTCCACCCGTAGTTCGCACGCCGACCTCCGTCGCGCGTTGTCTTCTTCCATCGCCGTTTTGGACTCTTTTTTCTAGTTTTCTCGACCCGATTTCTTCATAACTTTTGTTTGCGACTTGATGATCTTGAAGTGGAGCTTTGGTAGGGTCCTATTTGGGCCTCGTTATGCGGGCCCGAGTGGAAAATCGAGTGAAAATGACCTCCTTGAGCTTCTTCACTATTGTAAGGCCCTTCTACCATTTTCTTGCCTCGACTCCATCACGACTTTTATTTGTGACTTGACGAACTTCAAGTCGGGCCTAACCCGAGCCTAGTTTGGGCCTGTTCGGACCTCATTTTGCGAGCCGACTGAGAAAATGGGTACAAATGACCTTCTTGATCTTCCGGATTTTCCTAACCTTCAAAACATGACTCAAAAACACCCAAAAGCGCATCAAATCATGTAAAAAGGAAAAGTCAACCCAAAAATGCAATTAAACCCGAATTTGTGCTTAAATGTGATAAATACTCGCATTTTTCATAAAAATATGGACGTGAAATATGCAAGAAAATCTGTAATTTTTTCACTATCCCCACAAACTTAAGTTTTGCTCGTCCCCGAGCAAATTAAAAAATTAAGCGCAACAAGAAAACAAGGTTCGAAAGTTATTGGGAGCCCGTTAGGCATGAGTTTTTCTTTTTATTAAGCACTTTCTAATTTTTTATTCACCAATCATGCCTCCATCATTTTTTTTCAAGGAATTTGATAAACGAATAGAGGAATATAAAGACATAGTAATTTGGAAATCGAGTGGAAACGATCTCCTTGAGCGTCTTCACTATTTTAAGGCCCTTCCACCATTTTCTCGCCTCGACTCCATCACGACTTTTATTTTTGACTTGACAAACTTCAAGTCGGGCCTAACCCCAGCCCAGTTTGAGCCTGTTCGGACCTCATTTTACGGGTCGTCTGAGGAAATGGGTACAAATGACCTTCTTGATCTCCCGGATTTTCCCAACCTTCAAAACATGACTCAAGAAAACCAAGAAACGCATCAAATCATCTAAAAAGGAAATTTTAACCCGAAAATGCAATTAAACTCGCATTTGTTCTTAAACGTGATAAATACTCGCATTTCTCATAAAAAATGGACGTGAAATATGCAAGAAAAATGATAATTTTCACGTTCACCATCCCACAAACTTAAGTTTTGCTCATCCGCGAGCAAATTAAAAAATTAAGCACAACAAGAAAACAAGGTACGAAAGTTATTAGGAGCTCGTTAGACATGATTTTTTTCTTTTTATTGAGCACTTTCAAATTTTTTATTCACCATTCTTGCCTTAATCATTTTATTTTTCAAGGAATTTGATAAACGGATTAAGGAATATAAAGACATAATAATTTGGAAATGCAAGTAGTATTTTTTTCCCACTTAGTACCTAGGCCACGTGCTACGCTCTCGCCCCAACCCCAAAATGTACAAATGTGAAGTAACCTTGGACGACTCATTATTTTACAAAATCCACGACTTTAGGTGGTTTGACTCAATTCTTATTTAGGAAGACGTTATGCACTCATCCGGTGTAGGCGATGCGACTATTTTCTCCTTCGAGCCAACTGATTTTCAATTTTATCTTCCAGTTACTCATTTTTTCACCGGGCTTGGTCCAAAAGAAATAAAATTGATATTCTAGTTTTTTGTTCTTTTACAACCACAATATTCTTTTCGAGTTACACAAGATTTCAATAATTACAACACTCGATTTTTTATTTTGAGAGTTTCTTCCTCTAAGTTTCATACAACGTAATTTTTTTAATGCTCAACTCAATAATTAGATTGTTACTCCATTCTAGATGGAGACAAAAATTAAAAATAACTTAAAAAGTTTTCCAACTCTGAATCTACAAAACTATTTAATATAAAAGTGGAATCGGCTATAAATAGCAAGTTCCAAATTTTCCTGCCCAAATTCAAATATTATTTGTAGAAATTGCGATTATATGGTAAATATGTGGCGACTTTAAATATATGGTAAATATTGTGTGCCGAATTTAGATACCACGTTTATTCCTACTAACTTTAGTCAAAATCTTTTCACGTATGTTTGAGTTTTTTTATGGTATAAATATTCTAATTTCGATATATATATACACACACACACACATATATATATATATATATATATATATATATAAGAATTTATGTAATGTATGCTGTAATGTATGCAGTAGAAGAATAAAATTTAAATAAATATGCAGAATTTAAGATCGTGGTTCCCCCAGTTTCTGTCAAGGCATACTTTTACAAGGGCCTCCACTGATCATATGAACGAAAATAAATAATTTAAATAAAAATAAATATTTTTAAAACAAACCTTTTATAGAATTTGATACTGAATTTGTAATACAGGATTGGAGATACAATTTCTGGCTACCGGAAGAAGGAATGACTCCTTCTCTCTTTCTACACTCTTTTTTTTTTTTTTTTCTTTCTTTCTCACACTAAACTATTACAATTGACTGGTGCAGGTGTTTGATGCTTAAAGCTCGTACTCTCTTTTTCTCTCTAAAATATGTGGTGCCCTTCAAGTAGGAAATGGACTGGTATTTATAGACTTCTGGATGGCATCTTCAGCAGTATTTGTACAGTAGTCGGAATCTTCAACAGTATTTCCACTAGTTAGTGGTGTCATATCATGTCTTCTACTTTGTCAGAAATGAACAGGACTTGAGTGATTTTAGTTGGACAACAATTGGGGTGACATTCTTTTAGTATCCACTATGTCCAAACAGATCATCGTCTTCAAGGTTGAAAGAATTTTCTGAGCCTGCTGGGGAATTGGTCTTTGAGCCGGCTGGTGTATCGGTCTTTGTAGGACATAATTTTGTTAGAATTTTCTCTATCTCTTCAGGGGATTTTGCTGTGGCCAGGAGTGCTGCTATTTGAGACTTGTGTGCTAAAAACTCGGTTTGTTCTTTGGACTGAAACGGTATTTGTGGTAATCCAGGGTTTTTTGTTACCCAAGCTTCAACACTTTGTGGAAGGACACTTTTGACAATGTTACATTTGTCCCACCATTTGATTTTGTATTTTCTCATAATAACTGGATTGTGGTGTTCTGAAATGTCAAGAAACCATGCCATAATCCATGGCACATAGAACTTTGTACAGAAATTTGCAAACGCAGAGAATCTTCTTTCTTCCGGGGATGGTTTATACTTGGACTTGAATATTTGGTAAGATTTGAGAACGACGGGTTTTTGAATTTCCGGCAGAGAACCGAAGGTGTCCCACCAATGACCCCACCATGAAGGGTAATTGGAGATATTTGTTTCTCTGGTATCAAAATGAAATAGCCATGTATGTTAGTTTTTTAGATTTTGGATAAGGAAAGAGTTGTACTAGGCTTGTTGTTAATCCCAGTAATTAAAGGTGGTGGTATAAAAAGGAAAGGATTTAAATTGTTCAGGAAAAGCCATTGGGTCAGTAAGATTGCCATACCAATTGGCTGGGGCAATAAAAGTATGGATTTTGCAGGTAGAGAAAGCTGGTTCAGTATGATTTTGTTGGAGGTATTTGTGACTAAATGTAGCGGATCCGGTTGCTTCGAGGATAGCTTGATAAAAAAGCGGAGTTTTTTGTATATCCCATGGTTTATAGAACCATCCCGTACCAAAATACTTCTGGATGGCTTGGAAGGGATCATTATGTAGAAACCCTTTTTCAAGGGTGACGATATTTTGGTAGCTGGACTTTATAAAGTAATCTGAGCGAATTTCAGAAATTTGGGTTAAGGGGGTTTGGGTGTTTGAGGAGTCTGGTTTTGAAAAGGATTTAAAAGAAGTTGAAGTTGAAGTGACAGACGTTTCTGGCTTTGAAGGTAATAATGTGGCTGCTTTAGTAGGTAATAAGGGTTTGGATGTGTTAGAGGTTGATGATTCAGTCGTATCAAGGGTTTGGGAAAAAACTTTCTGAATTTCTGGGGAAGATCTCAAGAGGGCTGATATGATATTTTGGGTTGCAAGGTTTATAAAATCTGGAATTAGGGGTTCAGTCTGAGCTGTTTCTTCTAGCATAACAGCTTCATACCAAGAGGCGGGCTTTTTTGTTTCTGAGGGTGTTGTAGGCTTTGTGTTTGTAGTTTTTGTAACTGGAACAATGGCTTTGCCTTTGTCAATTTTCGGCGGCATCCTTGCACCTGTTTTGAAGAAACTCTCTTGTAAGGAAATCTGGGACAGAATTTGCATCTCCTTTGATAAATTCAATATCAAAATAAAAAATACTTAAAATGGCTTGCCACCAGGCAAAAATTTGTTTTGATGCAAGGTTTTGAACATCTTTTTGTAAAACTTCTTTAGCACTTTTACAATCTATGCGTAATAAAAAACTTTGATTAAGTAAATCACTTTGAAATTTTTGTATGCATAAAACAATGCTCAAGATCTCTTTTTTTATAGTGGAATATTTTCTTTGAGTGTCGTTCCAATGAGCAGAAGTAAATTGTACAATCAACTCTTTATGATTTTGTTTTTGTTTAAGGATGCCTCCATAGCCAATATCAGAGGCGTCTGTTTCAACAATCTTTTGTAGGTGAGGGTCGGCAAAGGAATTTCTAGAACTTGTTTCTTTATTTGTTGGATAATAGAGGTATGGGTATTGTTCCAGGGAGAAGGGTTGTTCTTAAGCCTCTCATGTAAGGGTTTGGCAAGTCGATTGATATTAGGATAAAAATCAAGAATGTAATTTAAACAACCTAGAAATCTTTGAAGTTGTTTTTTATCACAGATTTTATCAGGGAATTTATTGGTAAACTGAAGGGATCTTTCAATAGGGCTGATAGTTCCTTGGGAAATATAATGACCAAGAAACCTTATTTTAGTTTGAAAAAGGACCATCTTCGGCTCAGAAATAACTAAACCATTTTGTTCGATAATGTATAAGAAAGTCTTGAGGTGTTTGAAATGTTCATCAATGGTTTGGGAAAAAATCAGGATGTCATCAATGTAAACAATACAGAATTTTGAATAATCATTGAATATGTCATTCATGATTCTTTGAAATTCTGAAGGAGCATTTTTTAATCCAAATGGCATTACATTCCACTGATACTGTCCAAAAGGAACAGTAAAGGTAGTTTTGTAACGATCATTAGGAGCTATCTGTATTTGCCAAAAAACTAATTTCATATCGAATTTTGAAAATATAAAAGCCTTATGGAGCTTATTAAGAAGGTCTTTTTTATTAGGAATTGGATATCTAATCCATTGGAGAGCTTTATTGAGGGGTTTATAATTAATAACGAGCCTTGGGACACCTCGCTCGATTTCAGAAGCTTTATTGACATAAAAAGCTGAACAACTCCAGGGAGACCTTGTTTTAGAAATGAGATTTTTTCGCTCAAGATCCTGGATTTCTTGTCGACAGTATTGCTCAAGTTCATTATTCATTTGGATAGGTCGAGCTTTTGTAGGGATGTCTTTTTCATTAAAAGTTTTTTCATAAGGAAGATCAACAATATGTTTTTTGCGATTCCAAAAAGCATTAGGAAGATCAGAACAAACTTTAGATTTAAATAAATCAGATATTTTTGAGATTTGATGTTGTGTAGTTGTATTAACAAGTTGTTTATTGATTCTTTGTAAGAAAACATCTTTTTGTAATTCAGAAAGGTAAAAGTTTTTTACAAGTATAATATTGTTAACAACATTTTCATGAATAGAGCATGCTTTCAAAAGGTTTAAATTGCGGGTTCTAGGTCTTTCGAGGAAAGAAAAATGAAGTTTTTTCTTATTATGTTTAAAAAATATAGATTCAGTACCCACGGTGTAAGGAGTGATCAAGTTGATAAAAGGTGTTTCAAGAATAACAGTATGGTGAATTTCTTTGACAACAACAAAAGAAGTTTTTAGAAGAGTTCCATTATTAATAATGGATGCATCAACCTTAGAAGAGATAGTCAATTTAGAGTTATTAGCGGCATAAATTTTTTCATGAGTTTTTTCTTGAAACTTATGAGGAACAAAACCTGTTTTAATACAATTGAGATCTGCTCCCGTATCAAAGAGCGCAATGGTATCTAATTTGAAGTTGTCAGAAAACTGAAGAGTGATTTTTATAATGTATTTCGTGAAGTAATTTCTTTTAGGACAAAAAGGAAATCACCAGGGACATTTTGTAAATTAGCAATATTTTGGAGTCCATGTGTATCTTCCTCATTATCAGTATCTTCTTCATGGGTTTCTTCATGATTGACTTTAAGAACATTAATAATTTGTTTAATAGCTTCAGAGTCTTGTTTTTGTTTTTCTTTTAACTCTTTTAGTTCACCTTTGACTTCTTTTACTTCTTTTTGGAGTTCTTGGATAGTAATATCTTTGGTGTTATTCTTTTTATTTTTTGTAAGAATATTGGTTAAGTCATAAGTGTTTTTTGAAGTAGTTGGAAGGATAGTATCCTTAGTATGTTTTGTGGTAAATGAATCTAAGAATTTTTCAAGATATTGTTTTTGTAAATCAGGGTTATCAATTTGTTTTAAAACATCAATAATGATCTGTTGTTCTTTGGAAATAACATTAATAGTGAGAGTATCAGAAACCTCAGAATCTGTAGAAGAAACCTGTGTATCATCAATTTGGAGAATGTTATTGTCTTCATCATGGAAAGAATAATATCCTTCAGAGTTTTCATCTGAAGAGTCGATAAGAAGATTAGAGATTTTATTGAGAATATCCTCTTCAAGATTTAATTCGTTTATCTTTCTTATTAATTTGCAAAATCTAGCCATATGGCCTGTTTTTTGACATCTGTAATATTTGATATCTTTAAAAGATTTTCTATCAACTTTTTTGTAGGGTTTCGTATGGGTATTGTTATTATTATTGTTATTACGGGAGTTGTAATAAGGTTCACGGGAAGATTTATAAGGTTTTCGATAGTTATTACGGGAAAAGGATCTTTGTTTGTTATGGGTTTTGGCGCAGTTATCACAAGAAGAAGAAGAAGGTTTACTAGGGTTTATATCAAACTGTTGGCAAAAGGAACCGAGTTCAAGATGGGTTTTCTTCATTTCCCACTTGAGATGTTTTTGAAGTTTTAAATCTTGGCAAATTTTTAATCCTTCTTGTTGGATTATACTAACTAATTGACCATAAGTGTAGAAATCATATGGTATAATTTGTTTTCCAGAAAGTTCACGAATTTTATTACGAACTTTTTCTCCTAATAATGTAGGAAGACCAGGAAGAAATTTTTCTTTCCAAAATGGTTGGTTTGAGTCATCGCGAAGCATAACTCTTGTAAGAAAAGTATTTTTATAGACTTGGAAATCACTCAGTTTTTTGCAGCGAAGATTTGAAAGAAGTTCAGTGTTTTTATCTTTAATATGAGAGGGGTCTCCAATAAAATGGAGAGAAATGGTAAGGATGAGAATTGAAACGGAATCTTGTTGTGGATTTCTGTCCTCATCTAATATAAGATTATCCTCATCATCAGTTTTGAAAGAATTCAAAATTTCATTTTGTTGGTCAGGGGTGAGATAGTAATCCCACCATCCTTTTAATTGGCCGGAAAATCCCGCAATAAGAAGTTCTGAGATAGTTTTGTCATGAACTCCATTTTGCGTTTTATAAGCATTAGCGGCCATAGTCATTTGTTGGAGCAGAGAAAGAATTTGGTATTCATTCATACCGTCAAGATTCCAATTATAAACAGATGAGGCATTAAAACGAGTTTGTGTTTGCGGTTCAGCAGGAACGATATCAGGAGGAATAATTTGTATGGGTCTGGGATTCCAATAAATCTTATTGATGTTTGGTATATGAGACGGTTCCGGATAAGTGTCAGAGTCAGAATTTTGATCAATGGTATTAACATATAAATTTGAAATTGTACCCGGAGAATCAGGAACAACTCTATTTTATGCGGAAGAACTAGTTGTCATTTGTTGTAACTGATTTTGAAGTTCTTTAATAAAATTAGTTTTTGTATTTTGGATATTTGTAACAGAAGAAGTAGAGACTTGGTATGGTTTGAAAATAGGATTTTTTCTTTCTTTCTTAGGTTAGGAGAAAAAAAAAAAAAATAGGATTTTTCAAGATCTTTGTATTTTTAGAGGATTCTGAATGATCGATAGAAACAAATGGTTGTTTCTGGATATGTTTTTCAAGTCTATCTAATTGTTTGCCAATGGTATTGATATTAGTATTAGTATAATTATTTTGGAGAATAATATTTTTTATATTTCTTTTGTCATCTTCTCCTGGAGTTTTAAGGGGAGTAGCTTCAATAGATTGATTTTGTATATGAAGCTTAATACCTTGAAAAGGAGGATGAGTAGATTGGATTTTTTTAGAATCAACGAGAGTTTCCCATTCAGTATTTTTAGAACGAATTGTGATAGGACAAAGGGTTTTGGAAAAAGGATAACAAATATCATTATCTGTAGAGTAGATTTCAAACCAATCAAAAAAGAGAATATGTACTTTGTTATTAATAACAAAGTTATAATATTGATTTTGAATATCACTCCTTTGATCAAGAAAGTTTTTGAAAAACCAATCTCGTTTCTGAGAATTATTAGTTGAATAAAAATCATTATGAAGAAGGTTTTTATTAACATAAAATTCTTTTTCAATGACATTTAATTCATTAACCATATTTTCAGTTATTGCAGAAAACGTCGGACTAGAAGGGCTTTGTTCTGTTTGTTGGTCTGTTGGATGTTCAGGCTTTGGAATAGGTGAAGAGTAATTGACATTCCGAAAATTGTGGGGAATATCCGAAGTTGAAAACCGGGGTTGAAAAGAATTAATAACTGAGGGGATTTGTGAAACTCTTCCTAGATCAATAGTATCTGGGATAGAAAATGAATCCTCAGATCTTGAACTAGTACTGACTCTTCTTTCAAAAGAGAGTTTGACTCTACCGTCAGTGTATTGGGTGATATTTTTGAGTTGAGAGTTTGGTTTTGGTATCTCAATGGGTTGTTTTTGGACAATATTTTCTAAAATCCACTCTTCTGGAAGATTTATATCATTCCATTGAATAGATCTAGAGATAACCGCATTGGATCTAGAGAGATCTGTTTGTAAGAGGAGGGTTTCTCCTTTTTTACTGTGAAATCTGACTTTTGTAGAAAAGGCAGAGATCATAGCTTTGTAATGGACACGAAAGACTATTGCCACTGGAATAGATCCTTCTAGCATCTTATAATTATGGGTTTTTATTTGAAGAACAAGGGATTTTAAAATATTAGGATCATTTAATGATATGGAGAAATTTGGCCAACAATCAAAAGAAATTGGACCTGTACAAAGGCTAGACTCAACAGAGCTTAAAAGAGAATCCTCAAAATTTAAAAATCTAGTATCCCTAAGGACAGCAAGAATAGAGGTGTTAAGACTCTCTTTTGTAAGTGGTTTGATGCCGACCTGAATCAATCCAATATGGATGTATTTGTATGACTTGTTTCGGTGTTTTTGTAGTGAGTTAGAAGAGAGCAGTTGAATGGTTTCAAATGGTTTTGAAAGTTGAATATCTCGTTCCTCAATTTTTATCGTAAAATCAGATTTGAAACTAAGAAATCTAGAAGATTCATAAATTTGGTTTTTGTTCACTTTAGGAATTTTCCAATCATCAAGAGATCTATCGAAGTCTTCAAATATTATTTCTTCTGTGTTTACAATCTTCTTAGAAGATTTTTGGGAAGAACTGGATGCAGATCCAGTAGAAGTAATTCTACAAAATATCGTATCCATTATCCAATGTAATTTATTTTTATCTTGCTCTAGTTGCCTACAACCTTGAGTGTCTATACAGAGGATGGATGCCTTAAAAGGACTAAAACCTCAGACACTACAAGAAAAATAACTCAGCAACCAGGGAAAGACAAAGATAAAAAACGGTTGGATATGAAACAATATATTTATATACTACTCCTGCTGGCTCTGATACCAGCGGGAGTAGTATATATATATATATATATATATATATATATATATATATATAAACTATGCAAATCTACTACGAAATTTAGGGAAATAAATGTGATATACTTATTTAATATTCTGATTAAATAATGTTGAGTAATGATGAAAGTATTCTAATTGATATTAATCTCCCTCCATATCAATCAAGTTTTTATAATTTGTGTGAATCTTAATTAGCTATTTAGGTGGATTTGATTAATAATGATGAAAATATTATAATTGTTATAAGTGTCATATTATATCAACACAAAATCTTACTATATAATAAGAGAAAACCTTCTTTAAAAGAAATCGGACATATTTTTCCGCCCATTTACTTTATAAAAAAATAGTAGATTTAAATCATAACAAACAAATTAAAATATTTGTATATATATATGGGTAAATTTTTCCAAAATTAGTCCAAAGTTAAACTTTGTTGGCAATTTGCTATATAAAAAAATTGTATGTAACGCCATTTAATTGATTCATTTTATAATAAAAATAAATAAATTGAAAAGAAAATAATAAAAAAAAAGTAAATAATTTCTTATTCTTTTTCTGTTATTAATGTAAAACATAGCAAATTACATTTTTTGCATGAGCTTTAATTTGACATCTACATTGCACATTTTAAAATAAGCTATACTAAAATATTAAGGATATTTTATTTATAAGTATTTATTAGATAATCTTTTTAAAATATAAGTTATTTTTTTTTTATATTTTTAAAAACTTTATTTTAGTTTTATGAACAATATTACAATTGTTCGGAAATAGGAAAAACTAACTATTTTTCAATTTTGAGATTTACATATAATATTTAATTTTTTATAAAGAACAAAAAGAATAGCGAGGGAACATATGTGCCCCACGTTAGAGAAGGAAATTTAGAGATCACTTTACTCTTTTGTATCTCTCTTTCTCAAATATTTTGATTTTTCAACTCCTAAATGCACTAATAACTTTTTATATCCATTCCTTTTAATTGCAATAGATAAAAAACAACCATCTTTTCTTGGTATTTAATATGATACTCATATTAAATATTTCAATATAATATATTAAATATAATATAAACAATTGTTTGTTGGTTGATTATTGTGCTTAGATTTAAATATTTATTATGAGTTGAACTATTTACATTGGATATGAGTTGCAAATATAAAAAAATTAAATAATTTTTATAAATGAAATTAAAAGTGATTAAATAATTTAAAATTCTTATATTTAACAAAAAACAAGCTATTCAATTATATTGTTCAATTAGTTACTTTGATTTTTTTACAAATAAATATTATCTCTGACTCGCTATAACTTTTCTATTTTCCTTTTCGCTTTGTTACAACTTAACTTTTCAGTTTATAAATGGCAAATTTCTCTCACAATCTCTAGTCTCAAAATCTTCGCCATCAATCTCCACCTTAAAAGAATGAAAGATTCCCCAAAATCTATTTTTTTATAATCTCCGTACCCGATTAAAGTAAAAATTAAGTAAAAACGGAGGAAGTATATCTTAAATCGTGCATGGCACGTCGGGGGAATTCTAGTATATTCTCAACAATTAGAGTAAAAAAGTTTTGAGAGGTGACAAGAAAACCCTAACTCTCATCTAATTCATTCAGAGTTCCGACTTCTCAGTTCTCATCCTATAAATAGAAGAAGGAATCAGACCAAAATCTCAGGGAAACCGGAAACAATTGCCAGAAAATGAGCGAAAGATTGATCCTCAATGCCATGGCTGATTGTATTTTTCCGGAAGACATCATGCTCTGTATCCTCCCACGCCTTCCGGTGAAATCACTCGTTCGCTTCAAGTCTGTATGCAAGCCATGGTACGACCTCTTCGCCAGCCCACAATTCATAAGAATGCACTACCATCAGTTTTCAAGTTCCCGAAAAAACCAAGCTTTCATCATCGATAGTTTGTCCACATCTCTCCTTAGCATTGAATCCGATGTAAATAAGCCTGTTAATGTTGAACTTCAACATCATGTCCCTTTTCATTTGTGTCCCTCAATGTTCAGTGTGGGGTGTTGCAATGGTGTAGTTTGTATGGTTATCTTTTTCGACCATATTGAAATGGAAATTGCCCTGTGGAACCCTGCTTTGAGGTTGTCAAAGATTGTGCGAATTCCAAGGGTATGTTTTAATGACGTTGATACAATCTCATTTGGGTTTGGGTATGATAGTGATGGCGATTTTAGGGTGGTGATGATAGTTTGTTATTCAGATCACGGTTATTATTTTTATAGCGAGGCTGCATTATATTCTGCTAAATCAGATACTTGGGCATCAATCAAGTTGACTTTTGAGTTCAGAGTGGTCAGCACAACAAATGATTCTTTTCCTTCCAGTAACACTATTGTGAATGGAAATCCGTATTGGGTTGCTAGAATTGATGAAAATGGTGAATATGTGAGTGTTACTGGAAGTGATGTTTTAGTGTGGTGCGATATGACGAAATTGGAGTTCAAGACAGTGCCTCTGTCTGGCCTTAAATTGGAAGATGCTACAAAGATACCGTTTGTAAATTGGAAGGGTGCTCTTGCGGCTCTTTTGTATACAAAAAGTAATGAAAGGCTAGAATCTCTTGATGTTTGGGTGTTTCAGGAAGCTGACATGGTCTGGACAAAGAATCACACATTTGGACCTATAGAGATGAAAGTGGACAGGTGTTTGCAGTGTTCGGAAAATGGGATAATCGTGGGCGATCTCCAAGGTGGAAAATTGTTTGTGCTTGACCCTGAGACCAGATGGGTTAAGGAGATTGAAATTGGTGAATATCGAAAAGGATATCTTGGAATTCATGGTTATAATGAGAGCTTGGTGCGCATTCAAGGAATGGAACTAATTGAAGTGGAAGAGGAGTATGAGGAAATGGACGTGGAAGTTGAAGAGAATATGGAAGACGAAGAAGAAGGCCATCAGTAACCTCTCTCTCTTTGATTTTTCTTTTTCTTTTTCTTGAATGTTTTCGTATATTGGTGATCATTCGGAAGGCTAGTTTCTATATATCTAATGTTTATGTTATGTTTAAGATATTATGTGAAGTTTATATATCAATGATGGCATCAACTGTGAAAATGTTTGATCCTTGTGGATTAATTGTGAATTAGGCTTTGATGACAATTTAAATAGCCACTGTCGAGCAATAACCTGGACTCATAGTTAGATTTGGTCAAAGGATGTCTGATGAAGAGAGCCATATGTCAAATTATGCACCCACTTACACCTTCTTTTCATTTTTTAGCCATATATTTCTGCAAAGCGATGTATGTCTACACTATAAAGGCTGCGTGTACCTGTGGTGTATGGGCTTAAATGGGTATTTAATAAAGATGTGATTGCACATGGGATAGGGAAAAAGTATGACGATTTATCCGATCTTTACTTTGTTTTCTTTTGGGATATGATAATGTTATCCCAGTATGTCATTTCCTATGACAATACAAGAATGGAATAAGTATGTAACTACTACAAAGCCCCGACTAGAAGAAATTTAAAAAATACCTTTGCAGCTCAGCAGGGCGTCGTAAGAATTAATGTCTCAATTTTGTTTGTGTAAAACACTCTTGAGACCTACTCTGCAATTGTTGTTGCTGCTTTTTATAGCACCACCACTGCTTCTATGTTACTGTTTTTCCTTTTTTACTTTGATGCCCCAATTGAACAAGAAAACTGTTTGCAAAGAGGTCTATGAGAGCCTTTGTGTTGGCTGCACCCGACTCTTAGAGAGAAATGTTTCTGCTAGTAGCAATGAAATTAAAAAACACTCACAAATATAAACAAACGTAGGAGTCTGGCGATCCTTCATCTTTGTCTTGGAATTAATGCAAGGAGTTTATGGCGGAAATGAATGGAGGAAAAATATGCAATTTCACCCAAAACAGGGGCAACAAGAAGCTTATGCAAGTTTCATCAGATGAAAATTTACAGGCCTTCTTCTAAATCTTTTATCAAAGAGGGGAGGCCCTGATTGACGACTTGTAAATTCATGTCTTTCTTCCCTTGGATGTCATGCCAGTTCAAAATTGTAAAAGGACACACATAACAAATACAAGAGTTCATGGATTACAACATCATGTCTTGCAAAAGTTTACCACAAAGATAAATTTCAAAATTTCACCAGAAAGATAAATTGCAAACTAAAGACAGAATTTTTTTCCTTGTTTCGACATAAAAACAATATGAATTGGTCATCATTAAAACAGTACAAATGGCTGCAATTTGTTTAACAATCTAACATTCATAAAATCACTAACTTCACAAAGAGATTGTAGAACACCCTACAAGAAAAAAAGTCATTTGGCGCTACACTTTTTGTAGTTACAAGAATAGTTCCTAAATATAATTCTTTTTGCAACTATTAGTAGTCATATAAAAGATACTACACACTATACATACTTCTTTCACGCGCACTACACACACTACTTTCACATGCATTAAGCTCTTAAACATCTTATAAGATGTTTTGGAGAGTTTATAAATTTAGTCAAACACCCTTAGAGCTTAGCCAAATGCCCTTAGTTAGATATACGAAATGTATCCAATTTTACTCCAATATGTTTTGGCTTGAACTCTTAGTAAAATCTTTCTAGCCTAACATGTCACCCTGACTTAGATATCCTATATAATATTATGGGGAAAAAGGATAACCAACAGATAAAAGCCTTACCTAATTCATATTCCTTTTTCAATTCATATCTCTCTTCAATCCTCGCACCCCAAATTACAACCTCATCCCTCCTTCCCCAGCCCCCAGCTCCCCGTCCCGCTCCCAAATCCCTACCCTCCAAGCCAAAAAAATTGTGTTTTTTTTTTCTTTTTTTATTGTTCTTTTGAGTTTTTTTTAGACCCCTCTTCACGATAAACACTTGTTACAAATCGTATCATGAAACGCACTTGCTACGAATTCATGCCACGACACACAATAACAATGAATCTTCATTTGACACGATACACACCACGGTATTGGACTTGCAAGCTCGGTACAAGGGGCCACGACTTATAATTACAGTTTGCAATCGTGGCAGGCCCTGTGCGATATTGGAAAAAGCAGGCGCTTCACGATATCTTGACCACGTGTATTATTTTGCGCAATATGATTATCGAAGATAAACGTGATATTGTCACACCAATTAGAGAGTCTGTGGAAGCATCACATCCAGAAGTAGACATGGTTGGGGATGAAGACGCCCGTTTTCAAGATTTCCTTTCCCGACATCGAAAAATCAAGGATATAAATGCTCGCTTTGCTTTCCGAGAGGCATTGGTTGACCATTTGTGGGACGAACATGACAATGCTATCATCTAAATTTGTTTGTTATGTATAATTATTATATTAATGTTTTATGTAATTTTTATTTTCATGGTGTTGAATGCATTGTTTTATCTTTAAGTGTGAAATTATTAATAAATTTTAACTAAAATAAATAGTGTTGATTTTTTATAATAAGTAAAAAGTAAATAATTATTTATAAATAAAATAAGAAGTAAGTAATCTTTTTGTGTACTCCCTCCATTCCATATTAATTGACCTGTTAGGATGAAATAGAAAAATTAAGGATGAAATATACGTTAATTAATTGGAAAATGGAAGAACATCCTTAAAACGTCAATTAATATGGAACGGAGGGAATAAAATTTAGTGGAATAGAGTTGAGTTGGAGATACACAAAACTGTAAATTTTGTGGTATAGAGTTGAGTTGAAGATAATTTACACAAAACTGCAAATTTAGTGGAGTATAATTGAATTGGAGATAATATACACAAAAATTGTATTTTTCGTGTAAAATTCACACTATTAATAGATGGTGGGTTGCATATGGTTTAAACCTTCTACCCCTGGTTCTTCAAGACAGCAACCGCGACTACCCATTCGGCTAAAATTTCTGTCTAGCAGGGCATATCCTCACCGTGATTACAGGTAGGCTCTATCGTATTCCCGATTCGTCCGTGTGATTTGATTTCTCTGTATGCTCATTCTAATCAATCCATTTTTGTGTATTTGACAAGATCGACTTTAAAAACTGTCACAATTTTTTCCTAATATTCTCCTTTTCTTTTTCCGTTTTCGAGAATGACGGCCCTCCGCTACTAAATGAGAGCCGAAAAAATGGCTTGCGCACAAAAGCCGAAAGAGTTGATCGTTGTATACAGCTTCCACGAAGGGTTCTTTACCCAGGTATAGTGCTCTTTTCGTGATTATCCTTTTCGTTTGCGCTGGTTAGTAAATCGGTGCTATCTTGAAAAGTAGTTCATCCTCTTCTGAAAATCTAAGATAGTAGGCAGGAACTTAAATAATGGTTGCTTTGTGTCATCAAACTATATCACAAATTAAGTTGATGTACAAGAACATATATAATTGGAGATCACTACTAAAAATAAGGCTTTTTGTCACTATAAAATGTAGTTACAAAAGATGAAGAGTAGTTACAAAAATACTTTTAGTAACTAAATATCTAAAAATAGTTACTATAGGATAGTCACTTATAATAAGTTGCAAAAAGTTTTTTTGTGACTACTTTGTAGTTACTAATGTATTTGTAACTATTTTTTGCAACTACTTTGTAGTTACTAATATATTTGTAACTACAAGTAGTTGCAAAAGAGTTTGTCATATTGTAACAAATTTGATTAAAATTGTATGAAATAATTTATGTAATTACTAGTAGTTACAAAAGAGGTTATTTTTAGTAACTACTTTGTAGTTGCAAAAAACTAGTGGCAAATGCCCTTTTTTCTTGTAGTGGATTTGGTCTCAAGCTAATTTCTTTAGGGGGTGTAAGCTATATTCCTGCAGCACCCTCCCAAACTTCAAAACCTGAAATTTATTCATTAAGTTAGTACATATATAGGATTACATTGATATTGAATGGGAGGGAAATGAATTGTCAATTGAAACTTAACAAATAGAACCACTTTCTGCTAGGACCTGCATTAAACTATATACCTTTCTTTTGGAATACCTAAGATTCAGCGCATCCATTGGAATCTTTGTGTGCTCCCACAATTAGGTCATTCTTTAGCCACTCTACACTATGTTTTATGTACTCCTTTCATTTCATATTTATTGACCTTTTAGAATGAAAGGACAGACTTAAGGATTGAATATTTTGACAGATATAATCTCAACAAAATATTTGACCAAATCAAATATATATGATAAATTGAAAAATAGAGATATTTTAGGATTGAGTTCAGGAAGAAAATTGATAGAATTTATGAAAAATATAATTGAAAAAGGGAAGAACATCCTAAAACGTCAATTAATATGGAATGAAAGGAGTATTATTCATCGTCTTACACCTGTTTTGTACTTCGGAATAAGTGTGTTGTTGGGTGAAAGAACCCGACCATTGCCCAAGTTGTTCTTAATTATTGGGAAGGTGTGTGTTTGTTGTGTGATCTACACTAGTTCAAAAACCCAGGTTGTACTTAATTACGGGGAATATACAATTACTTCATTTTCTAATTCATCAGATTTAATTATCGATGCAGCTAGTTGTCCTTATTAGGTTGGACACTCACAATGTCGAATATTGGCCGAAGAAACGCTATTGTTTATCTGTTGATAGAAGAAATTCTGCATCAAACTCTTGTCAACGTCTTTTTAATAATCGACCTTCTCGGTAGATCCACAACTAGAAAAAGAAAGCGTAGTGCAATTGATAGTCGAGAGGTATTTTATGATCGACCGAATGCCCACCCAAGTTAAGCACCTCAGCCGAATGACAACAGTGAGCGACACTGACTGCGTCCTTAACCTTCGCATGGATCGAAATACGTTTGGTAGACTCTGTTTCTTAATGAGACAACTTGGAGAGTTGACTGATGGTAAGTATGTTAGTGTCGAAGAACAAGTTGCGATGTTTTTGGCTATATTAGCCCATCACAAAAAAATGGTATAGTTCGGTTTGATTTTTGGCGGTCTGGGCAAATCGTTTCCTATTATATCCACATCGTGTTAAAATCAATCCTGAAGCTACACGGGATTCTCCTGGTAAAGGAGGAAGCTATATCGGAGGATTCTACCGATACGAGATGGAAATGAGTCAAGGTACACCTAGTTTGTCGCAGTAATCTAATTAATTATTATTTGTTTCCCTTTTTTTGCTACATGCACTAGCTGCTCTAGCAACCTAGGATACTGTACTTTGATATTTGTTTTGGTTTTCGTTTATAGGGCTGTCTAGGCGCTTTAGATGAGACATACATTAATGTAATGGTACGTATCGTTGACAAGTCCAGATATAGGACTCGAAAAGAAAATATTTTCACCAATGTTCTAGCCGTCTGTGATCAAAACATGAAGTTTGTGTACATCTTACGGGGTTGGGAAGGGTCAGCAACCGATGGTAGGGTGTTGGGGGATGTAGTTAACAGGGTACATGGCCAAAAAGATCCGAAGAGTAAAATCTCATTCGAAACTTTATATTTGTAACTAAGGTAATCGTGCAACTTTTGTCACGAACCAAAAATCTATGTTATACTTAGACTGGTTTATCAATTTTAACTCTATTGGAAAATACTATCTGTGCGATTGTGGCTACGCAAATAGTGAAGGTTTTCTGTCTCTGTACAAGGAGGTGAGGTACCACCTTAAGGAGTTCGGTCCAGCCTCATAGAAACCAAGGATTATCAGGAAACTTTTAATATGAGGCATACTAGAGCCCGTAACGTGATTGAATGTACTTTTGGGATTATAAAAATGTGGTGGGAAATATGGAGGAGTACTACCCCGTTAGAATTCAGAATAGGCTCATTATGACAAGTTTTCTTCTCCACAATTCCATTCACATCAAAATGTGTTAGAGTTATGAATTTTTATTAAAAAAATATTTTAGTTTAATTTTAAAAATATCTTTTTAAATTATTATAGACCTAGTCAGTCCATTAACTGATAGGTCCGTACTTTCCTTATTATTCTTCCACTAAGTAACGTTAAAAAACCTGTCTCCTCCATTATTTAAGTGGGGGCGAGATAGAGAAGAGAGAAGACAGAGAATAAAAAACTTTTTCTGTATTCTCTATTTTTATCAGTATACCAAGCAGTAGAGGGAGTCAGTATTCCGGTGCCTTTCCGGTGCAGAAGGTTTCCGAGACAGAGAGTTTTTCTGGGCTGTTTTATCCTGGGGACGACGGGGCTGAATACTGCTTGCACAATTTGGGCAGAGCCGCGAATCGTCTTAAAGAGAGCGACCTAGTACGCGATTCAACCCAAAAAAACTATCCGGTAATTTGATTGTTGATTCTATTGTGCACCAACAATTTTAAGACGACCTTTTCTGCCATGAACACCGAAATTGATTCCGTCACCGTTGACCTCAACAAACCCTTTCGTTTTGAGGGTCTCTATTTCAAAAGATGGAGACAGAAAATGTTATTTTTTCTCACCACCAGAAAAATCTCATCCGTTCTCACTTCTGAAAAACTCACTTTACCCAATTTAACGGATAGTACTTCTGATGAACAAATTAAGCAACAAGCAGCATGGGTGAAAATTGATTTCTTGTGCAAGAATTGTATTCTTAATGGTTTGGCGGACGATTTATATGATTACTCCTCCTTCAAAGAGTCTGCCAAAGATATCTGGGATGCACTCCAGAAGAAATATGACACTGAGGAGGCTGGAGCAAAGAAATACGCGGTGAGCCGATATCTCAAGTACCAAATGTCTGATGACAAATCCGTGGAGGTACAATCTCATGAACTATAAAAAATTGCATATGAGATTATCTCAGAAGGTATGGCTTTAGATGAACAATTTCAAGTTGCTGTTTTAATTGATAAGTTACCCCCTAGTTGGAAAGATTTCAAAAATGTTCTCAGGCACAAAACCAAAGAATTCTCACTGGAAAGTCTGATAACCCGCCTTCGTATTGAGGAAGAAGCCCGGAAACAAGATCAGAAGGAAGAAATTCTTGTTGTGTCTAACAACAAAAATATTCAGAAATACTCCACCTCCGCTGTTCTAAAACCAAAACCCAAAAATATGAAGAATCAAAATCAAAATCAAAATCGTCGTAATTTTCAAAACCGGAATGCTCCTCAGTTCCAGAATAGGAATAATCAACGCCCCCTTCAAGAAATGGACCCCCAGTGAGAAAAGATGTGGTCCATACGGGAGTCCCAGTGGGAGAATTTAAATGTTGGAATTGTGACAAACCTGGCCATATGGCTAGGAATTGCCGAAATGGGACTCAACGTGTGGCACCACAGGCTAATCTTATTGAGGAGTCATTTATTGTCATGATTACTGAAATCCATTTAATTGGAGGATCCGAAGGGTGGTGTGTAGACACGGGTGCTTCTCGCCATGTCTGCTTTGATCGAACTATGTTCAAATCTTATTCTGAAACCGAGGATAAAAATGTACTTTTGGGTGATTCTCACACTACTATTGTTGCCGGGACTGGTGAGGTAGAGTTGAAGTATACCTCTGGAAAGACCCTGATTCTCAAAGATGTTTTGCATACTCCAGAGATGAGGAAGAATCTTGTTTCGGGCTACCTTCTCAACAAGGCTGGGTTTACTCAGACTATAGGGGCTGATGTTTATACTTTAGCAAAAAACAATGTTTTTGTTGGTAGGGGTTATGCTACTGATGGGATGTTTAAGTTGAATGTTGACGTGAATAAAATTTCTCCTTTTGTTTATATCTGTTCTTTTAATACTTGGCATTCTAGATTATTTCATGTCAATAAACGTATAATTAAAAATGTGTAATTTGGGCTTAATTCCGAAATTGTCTGTAAATGATTTTGAAAAATGTGAATTTTGCACTCAAGCAAAAATTACTAAAACTCCTCATAAATCAGTAATACAAAAGGAATTTGAGCCACTTGATTTAATTCATTCTGATATATGTGAATTTGATGGTGTATTAATGGAAAACGATATTTTATTACATTTATTGATGATTGCTCTAATTATACTTATGTTTATCTCATGAAACATAAGAGTGAAGCATTTGATATGTTTAAATTATTTATCACTGAAATTGAAATTCAATGCAATAAGAAAGTGAAAAGACCGCGTAGTGATAGAGGTACTGAGTATGATTCTGATATGTTTATTGAGTTTTTTAAATTACATGGCATTATTCATGAAAAAACAGCACCTTATTCTCCTGAAATGAATGGAAAAGCTGAAAGGAAAAATAGGACTTTGACTGAGTCTGTTGTTGCTATTTTATTAAATTCTGTTGCTGCTTCTTATTGGTGGGGAGAGATTTTATTGACTGCATGTTATGTATTGAACCGTGTTCCCAAATAAAAAACCAATGTCTCTCCATACGAAATTTTCAAAGGCAGAAAGCCAAATTTATCTTATTTTAAAATTTTGGTTTGTTTGGCTTACGTAAGGATTCCTGATCCAAAAAGGAAAAAACTTGCTAGTAGAGCTTATGAATGTGTGTTTGTTGGCTATGTTGTGAACAGTAAAGCATATAGATTTTTTTATTTGAATTCTCATACCATTATTGAATCAAATGATGCTGTTTTTTATGAAGATAAATTCCCTTTTATATCAAGGAATAGTGGGGGCTCGACTTCTAGTAATAATCCAATAACTAGAATAAGTGAACCTCGTATGGAATTGGAATCTGAACCCAGAAAGAGTAAACGTGCTAGAATTGCTAAAGACTATGGTTCTGATTATTATGTTTTTACTGTTGAACAAGACCCACAAAATATACAAGAAGCCTTGTCCTCTGTAGATGCTGAATTTTGGCAAGAAGCTATAAATGATGAATTGGAATCACTTAATAGGACTTGGGATTTAGTTGATTTACCTCCTGGCTGCAAAACTATAGGATGTAAATGGATATTGAAAAGGAAATTGAAACCTGATGGTACAGTTGATAAATACAAAGCTCGCCTAGTTGCTAAAGGTTTTAAACAAAAAGAGAATATTGATTTCTTTGATACTTTTTCGCCTGTTAGTCGAATTACATCAATTCGTGTTTTATTTGCACTTGCTTCTATTCATGATCTTGTTGTGCATCAAATAGATGTGAAAACTGTTTTTTTAAATGGTGAATTGATTGAAGAAATTTATATGGATCAGCCTGAGGGTTTTGTAATTTTTGAGCAAGCAAATAAAATGTGTAAATTGAATAGATCTCTTTATGGATTAAAGCAGGCTCCAATGCAGTGGCATGAAAAATTTGATAATCTTGTTATCTCACATGGTTTCAAAGTGAATGAGAGTGATAAGTGCATTTATTATAAATCAGAGAATGAGCTTTGCACTATTATATGTCTTTATGTGGATGATTTGCTTATATTTGGTTCTAATATTCATGTGGTTAACAATGTGAAATCTATGTTATGTGCAAATTTCGATATGAAAGATCTTGGTGAAGTAAACATTATTCTTGGAATTAGGATAACTAGGTCTGTAAAAGGAATTTGCTTAGATCAGTCACATTACATTGAGAAAGTTTTGAAAAAGTATAATTATTTTGATTGTAAACCTGCATGCACACCATATGATCCTAGTGTAAAATTATTTAAAAATACTGGTGATAGTGTAAGACAATCTGAATATGCGAGCATAATTGGTAGTTTACGCTATGTAACTGACTGCACTAGACCAGATATTGCATATGTTGCGGGATTGTTATGTAGATTTACAAGTAGACCGAGTATTGAACATTGGCATGCTATTGAGAGAGTTATGAGATATTTGAAAAGAACTGTGAACTTTGGTTTACATTATGAGAAGTTTCCCGCTGTCCTAGAAGGATATAGTGATGCCGACTGGAATACTCTTTCACATGACTCAAAGGCAACCAGTGGCTATATATTTAATATAGCTGGTGGGGCTGTCTCTTGGAAGTCAAAGAAACAGACTATTTTGGCTCAGTCCACTATGAAGTCTGAGATGATAGCACTAGCTACAGCTAGTAAAGAAGCAGGATGGTTAAGAAATCTGCTATGTGATACTCCCTTATGGGAAAGACTGATTCCAGCTGTATTGATCCATTGCGATAGTACCGTGGCTATTGCAAAAGTTCAGAACCGTTGTAAGCACAGTACTGTTAGAGAATACCTCTCTACAGAAGCTGTTATAGTGGATCATATACGGACTGATGAAAATTTATCTGATCCTTTGACTAAAGGATTAGCACGAGAGAAAGTTTGCAGAACCTCGAAAGGAATGAGACTTTTGCCCTTAGATTGATTGATGAGTTACATACGATGCTAACCCAACCTATAGACTGAAGATCCCAAGAAATAGGTCCAATGGGTAATAACAAGTTGTAAGTAATATGTGTGAATCATGCTAATTTTATAATTTTGGAATCATTTCGAGTATTGTTGTGTTGAAGCATGATATCCTGAAGCGATGTAATTAAGGTTGAGTTTATATTTTTTAACTCTTAATAGGTTCTATATATCCAGTTGGATTGGGGTACCTAGCTACAAGAGTACTCTTGATAGACCTACCTATATGAATGTGGAAGTGAGGCCGCTTCCTATGAGATTGTGGGCAAAATCTCTAGATCATTCACTATACCAGGATACACGTGTATGGCCGTAAAAGCACGAGCTTTTGGACTACTCCCTAGTAGAGTTGTGTGTGGGATGTTGTTAGAGATAGAGTTCAAAACTACGAGTTACTCTAGTAAAATCTAAATTATCCACACTATGTAAAGGTTCAAGTTGATCAACACCTTTACTTATGTACAACTTTATAATACTGCTTGATGAAAATGTTTTGGAAAAATACTTTGAAAAATTCAAGTGGGGGATTGTTAGAGTTATGAATTTTTATTAAAAAAAATATTTTAGTTTAATTTTAAAAATATCTTTTTAAATTATTATAGACCTAGTCAGTCCATTAACTGATAGGTCCGTTCTTTCCTTATTATTCTCCCACTAAGTAACGTTAAAAAACCTGAGAAGACAGATAATCAAAAACTTTTTCCCATATTCTATATTTTTATCAGTATACCAAGTAGTAGAGGGAGTCAGTATTCCGGTGTCTTTCTGGTGCAGAAGAGTTCCGAGACAGAGAGTTTTTCTGGGCTGTTTTATCCTGGGGACGACGGGGCTGAATACTGCTTGCACAATTTGGACAGAGCCGCGAATCGTCTTAAAGAGAACGACCTAGTACGCGACTCAACCCAAAAAAACTATCCGGTAATTTTATTGTTGATTCTATTGTGCACCAACAAAATGGAGATTGACCCCATCGAGCAGCTATTAGATGCTCAACCAGATGAACAGGAGGAACATGACGAAGAAGATGACATAATATATGGGGTCGAGCCCTCATCTGAATGGAATAATATGGGAGACCAAATCGCCCAAAGCATGTGGACCCCGCCGTCGTAATGTGTGTCCAATCTCATGATATTTGAGATGGCTTGCAATACCTGTGGAACAATATTTTGAACACACTTGTGGATTTTTATTATTATGTTTCTAGGTTCTGTTCGAAACGTGCATTCAATTTTTGCTTTGAAATTTCCATCGATTGTATGTTTGACTGTTCTTCCTGTTGTATGAGATTTGGTATGGAACATAATCCCCCTTTTCTATTGGTTCTGTTACTGGATCTTAATTTGATGGATATCTACTTCTATTATAAAAGTGTGAGTTGTTTCTTACAAATTTTGATATGCCTATTATATCCTTAATGAATTTTAATTTTTAAGGTTAGTTTGGTAACTATATCTTAAAGCTTTATTTATAAATTATATCTTTGAATTTTTATGATTAGATAAAATTTGATTTGCCTATTATATCATTAATGAATTTTAGTTTTTAAGGTTAGTTTATTAACTATATTCTCAAAGTTTTATTTATTTGGTTAGAGCCCTATATAATTCATCTATCAATTCATGGATATGATACCCTAAAAAAATTCACGGATATGATATATAATTCATCTAATGGCATAAGTTGAACCTACATATTAATCATATTCTATATTTTTCTTTATTTTTTATGATATACATAACATTATTATTTTTATTTTTAAGTTTCTTTTTAAATTTCTTATCTCTTTTATAATGAGATTCTTTTATATAATTGTCAAAAAAGAAAATTCTAGAAAAATAAATTAATTAGTAAATTTTTAACGCTAATTTAGTAACTTTATTTTTTAAAGTTTTATTTATTTAGTAAGATCCATTTTATAATAAAAATTCATCTCTCAAGTCTCAACTTATGAAATTTTCTATCACATTTTATATAATATATAGTTCAACTGGTGACATAAGTTGAACTTAAATATTCATAATATCTTATATTATTATTCCTTTGTAGTAAAATACATTATATTATTCTTTTTATTTGTTTATATTTTATTCGATTCTTCATAAATTTCTGATAATTTTTCTAATTGGTTTCTTCTATAATTGAAGAGGAAGGAGAAAGACCAATTAGCACAAATGTACTTACAATAAGTAAAATTACTTTAGTATATGATTCTCATGATATTGAATAATTGAAGATACACAAAAGATATTTATGTATTTATAAGAAAATTATAGAAATTTAAACATATTATAATGACTTTAGTAACTTCGAAGAATGACTTTTTTACTAGGATAATGATTCCAAGACTTTTAATTTCAAATAGTGGTACTTTAGAGTTATTTAGATATTAAATGTTTGCAAAACTATCAAGTTTTGGTGTTTTTTTATTGTGAAAAAAATACTAAAAGATTTTATGATTAGCAAAAACAAGAAAAAAACTATACACATAAAAATTAGAACAATTGAATAATATTGAAAGCTCTTATTTATCATTTTTCATTTTAGAGATATTTTTTTATTTTTGGTTTACTTTTTCTTTTTAATTTAGGTACGTAGTTATAATATATATATATTCATTCTACTAACCATAACCAAAAAAAATTTGACAAGACAACTATAGTGTATCATATATTCCTTTTATTTACTCTTAATTTTTTGTGAATCGATCTTTCTCATTTCTCTACAATCATAAAAGAATCCTATTAGAAGAACTATATGAAATTTATGAGAACTGAAGAAAGTATATATAAAAATTGAAAAATGATATAATGTATATTACTAAAAAGGAATAAGAATATAAGATATTATGAATATTAAAGTACTTTAGTTTATGATTCTCAAAATATTAAATAATTGAAATGTACACAAAGATATTTATATATATATATATATATATATATATATATATATATAAAAGTTATAGAAAATTAAACATAGTTTAGTAGGAGTTTAATAGCTCCAAACTTTGACTTCTTTGTTAGGTTAATCACCACAAGAATCTTAACTTACAATAGTGGTATACCATAAAGATATTTAGGTATTGAATATTATATTAAGTTTTTGTGTTTTCATGGCGAAAAAGTACTAATAGATTTTAGGATTAGCAACAAGAAGAAAAAACCATATACATAAAAATTAGAACAATGAATAATAGTGAAAGCTCTTATTGATTTAATTTATCATCTTTAAATTTCTGGAGATAATTTTTTTAGTTTACTTTTCTTTTTCTTTTTTAATTTAGGTACGGTAAGTAGCTATAACATTTATATACTCATTCCAATAACTACAACAAAACAACGATAGTGCATTATATAATATTTAATTTATCACAATATATGAATGACTCAAGATTAATGATAATAACATGATAAAGTATTTAAAATATGTAAAATGTAAAAGTTTAATATGATTTCAATAGTTATGAGTTTGACTTCATAGTCGAATAATAGACACACGATTGTTGACATATGATCATACTTATATTTTTTTATTATATAAAAATGATAGAAAGTTAAATTAAAAAACTTCTATAAAAGAACTTTTTGAAAAAAAAAAATAGATGAGATTAAATTAAATCATTTGGACTATTTAACAATATATAAACATTATATGTCAGAACAATATGTAAATGATTCACAATGATTTATGTTACTATGTATAAATTATTGACAAATTCTTACATAGTGTTTGGTCATAAATAAAATAGCCAATTATAAATATAAATTAGAATAATACTTATCTAAGAGTAACAATTTATTTGTCTAAATTTGAATATTATAAATTTGCTACTTGCAATAATCTCCCTAATTTTTTAAATTATTGAAGTATCATTATTACAACACTAAGAAACAATAATAGAATTTATGTAAGTTATCTAATGAAAAAATAAAATTTGAATATAGAATATTTAGACTAAAGTGTAAATTATTGAATTGATAAAGTGTTAGAGCTTAATGCAAATAGTAACTTAAACTTCATTATAATATAAACTTGAAGCAAGTACTGAAATCAAAGAATAAAATGACTTGCATGTGAAATCGCTGAGATTATATTTTAAAATTAACTTTTGAGTGGGTAAAAAGACATAATAGGAAATTGTATGTTTTTTTTTTTTTTTTTGTGCATACCACTTTATTAAAGTCCAACAATAGAAAATAATGTCAAAACAATTGAATAAGAACTATATGATGATAAAATGAATACAAGTGAGAAAATACATTGTGAAGAAATATAACACAAACTTATGAATAGACATTATTATTAGTAGATATAACTTTATTAACATAATGAACAAAATTATAAAAAAGCTAACGTAAAAATTATAAATATTTTAGGGTCTAAGTAAATTTTTTATTATAAAGAAAATTATAATAGACGAGTCTAGGTAATATAATTGAAAAATCAAAGAATAAACTAATATGATAGAGTCAGATATATGAGAAAAGAATACAAAAACAAAATATATATATATATATATATTTGTGTCGTTAGATGTCCATACAAGTTAATTATTACAATGTAGTATTTTAAAAGTTGGATTAAACTAGGGATACATTTAGCCTTACTGTTTTACACGCTAAATTTCTTTGTATGAGCATTATTAAGTAAATATAAATCGAATTATTATGCTTGCAGGAAATGAGTAGAAGAATGAAATCGATATACTTCATAAGTAGAATTTCTAAATATTACAACAAGAAAAAATAATAATTGATTTACGAATTTTATTGAATTCAAAGAGTATACGATAAAGTCATATATATATATATATATATATATATATATATATATATATAAGATGAAAAAAACGGAGCAAAGTGGGAAAAGTAGCTTATATATGAAATCAGTAAAATATATTGATAGAGCGCAATCCAGTAACCACAAAATCTAACGATAATCTACACAAACAGAATATAAAAACACAAGATTTACGTGGTTCGATCCGGAGATCTACGTCCACGGGCAGAAAATCACTCTTGCCGAGGTGTTTTCTTTACTAGAACGTTGAGTTTACAGGTAGTAATTCAGTATACAGAGTGCGAACCCTAATTCAGAGTTCTTTTCATGTATTTATACTTAACTTCCTAAACCCTAATTGAACCCTAACAAACTTCCTATATCCTCGCCCACCTCCAGCTGCATGGCGATTGGAAACGAATCTTTAGCCTTGATTCGCGGAACTAACCGCTCGCTGGGCCAGCGAGTGTTCCTGGGCCTGCTGGGCCTACGTGTGGTGGGCCAATCAGTGGGCTTTGGTATTAGCCCGACCCGAAGTAACCGGGTTATCCCTATCAGATGCCCCCCCCAGCCGAAGCGAGGAGGGAGCTTCGGTTTTCACCGGGGTGGAACCGGAGGCAAGAAGAACCGGGGTCGCTGGCGGGCCGAAGTGTTTATGGAGGACTGAGTCTATCCGCGTCCCTGGGACTCTGCGGAGTAGTCGGCGGACGCGGTGCCGAGCTAGGCCGAAGTGCACGGGGCGTATAGCGAGGTACCGAATATCCCAGAAGCCCGAAACGCGTTGGAAGTATGTAACAACCTGGCCGAAGTGGAGGGTACACCGGAGTGAATAGCCTGGCCAAGATGGAGGGAGCACCGGAGTGTGGGAGTATGACCGAGGTGAGGGAATCACCGGAGTGTAGTTTGAATCTTCCTGACGAAGGGTGAGGTTGATGTGATTGGCGGCGCCATCATGAGAGAGAGGGATGTGAAGTGACACGCTCTGCGACTTCCAAGAAACCTGTTCCCCACGCGCCTGGGGAACTGTAAAGCGCGTGAGCAGCACGTTTAAATCTCCACCAGTGAATTTGAATAGGCTGCATCAGGGCCGTTGGTTTTTTGCGTATATATTTGGAAATAACTGCACAGTAACCTTTCATCTTCTTCATTGTGATTCATCAGTTTAGAAAGCGGGAAAAAGAGGAAATCTGCATTCGTGATTCATCTCAGATCAAAAAAACCTCTCAAATCAACCCTTTCAAATTCAAACCAAGTAAGTATGTCTTCCTCTTCATCTTCTTCATCTTCTGCCTCATCTTCGGCCTCGATTGAAGAATTAGGGGCTTCGAATACCCCGTTAGACATCCCCCCCCAATCGTATCTCATTCCGGAGAGGAATGAGGTTAGGACCATAGACAGGGTCGATGGCTTAGAGTGCAACGTCATGATGGTTGCGTTTTATGAATGCACGGTGGAGGATCTTGAGGTGTCCTCTATAGCGCTACGGATGTCGCGAGAGGAAATTTTGAGGGAGCTCTCGTCTTTTTACCTTCCCTTCGACCTTGAGTACATAATCCCTACCCCCGAGGATAGGGCCTGTTGCCCACCGCAGGGGTTTATTACCGTGTATATAGATCCCCTTAGAGTAGGATTGAGATTGCCGCTGTGGGACGTAGTCATCGAATTGTTAAAATACTACGGTATTGCCCTCTGTCAATTAGCGCCGAACGCGGTGAGGCAGGTGGTGGGATTCACCGTGGTCTGTAAACAGGCCGGAGTAGAACCAACTGTAGAGCTTTTTAGGTTCTTCTACCAGCTAAAAAACTTCGGGAAGTCCAAGGGGTGGTATTCCTTTAGTCCCCGAGCCCGAGGAGGGTTCAAGGTTCAGAACCCGAGCAAAGTAGAGGGGTGGAAGGAGAGGTTCATATTCATTAGGAATAAAATAGCTCTCCCGAAGTGGAGGAGTGACGAGGTGCTTGATACCGCCCCCGTGGAGAGCCCGGGGGCCGAAGTGAAGCATACGTTCCGGACAGTGGGGACTTTCAAAACCCTCTGCTCCGAGGAGGAATTGGAGAAGGCAGGATTGAGCCTGTACTATTCGGGCACGGCGGGTGCCGAAGAGGGTAGGAGTTCTTTATCTTGCTGTTTATAACTGTCGTTTTGCGCAGGACTAACCATAGACATATATGCAGTGGGACGCTTCGGAAAGCAACCAGCAGCAGGAAGCCCCGCTAAGACTGCAGCGGCCAAGAAGAAGGGGAAAGCCGCTGAGGTGTCCCCCCGGGGAAAGACGCCCCCCAGTGCGCGACCAGAGGCGGGGTCTGGTATGTCGGCGGAGCCATCTCCCGTGATGAAAAGGAGGCCGGAGCCTACCGGCACTCCGCTGGCACCGTCCAAAAGACCTCGAGTAGGGGAGAGTACAGAGGTAATACTCAAAACGCTGATCATAACTTTTACGTACGCGAGGTGTATAGTATGAGGTCTGAGCTCGGTGTCGTGTTGTATTCAACTTATCCTCAGGCGACCCCCAGTAGGCTGGGGTTTGACGGCGCGGACGCCGAGAAGATTCTGCAGCTGGCCAGAGGAATCATAGAGGTTGGCCTGAAAAGCGAGGTGGAGGCCAGAGAAGAGCTGGCCGCGGCAGCGCGGAATCTTCGCGCGCGAAACGACAAGCTAGCTCAAGACTTGTCCGAGGCGCGTAAAAGGGCGTCGTTGGTCGAGGACGAAGTGGTGCGCTTGCGCAGTGTGGGGGCCGAGAACGCTGCTCTGCGGGGAGAAAATCTGCCGCTTCGGACGGAGATGGAGGCGCGGGAAGCCGCTGTGATCGAGGGGCAAGGAGCGATGCTGAAAGCGTTCGCCGAAAAATTACTACACACCAGCACGTTCCTTGACTTCCAGACGGAGTTTGTGGCAATAGGGGATAAAGCCACACGAGCCTTGGTGCTGGAGGAGGTGAAGGAGGCGTATCCGAATGTGGACATCAATCGTCCAGAATTCGGGTATGACCCTGAGGCGGTGGCCGAGGTGGAAAAGGCCTATTACGCCTCTCTAGCGAAGCTGCCAGAGTGGCCCTGGTGAAGGTGCTCGGGGAGAAGAAGCAGCTTCTGACTGCCGCGGAAGTTGCAAGCTGCGAAGTGGACCAAGACGAAGAATTCCTGGCATTCTGCCGAGATGAGCTGGTCACCGCTCCCCGGAGCATTGAGCCCCCTCCACGGATGGAGGTCGAAGCCCCAGCTGCGGTCGAGGCCGTCGCAGCCAATGAGGAGACTGAGGATTTGCCCGATGTGACCGAGGCAGCTGAGCGGGAGGTCAGTCGATCCCCGCAGATTTAAAGTTGTACTTTTTTAGAAATGTTAGGAATGATGTACTGTTTTGAACAATTGTAATCTGCCTTGTGAAATACAATCATGTTTCTCAGTCTCTTGAACTTCTTGTTTTACTTGCATGAGCAATTTTATGTCTGTTGTTGAACTGGATGTAACTCTTTACATACTTGAGAGTAATCGATCTGGTTGTCTTCGTTGTCTGTTTAGAACACCGCGGAGCTACACGAAACAA
Source organism: Ajuga chamaepitys (assembly GCA_958295605.1). Classification (NCBI taxonomy): domain Eukaryota; kingdom Viridiplantae; phylum Streptophyta; class Magnoliopsida; order Lamiales; family Lamiaceae; genus Ajuga; species Ajuga chamaepitys. Next base: position 6,802,840 of record OY282500.1, on the reverse strand, counting down.
TAAAGAAGCTCATGCGATCACTTGAGTGGTTCCGCGGAGAGAAGAATCATCTGCAGACGCACGTAGTGCCAAAGCTGGAAAAGCAGGTTGCCTCGGCAGAGAAGAAGGTGGTTGAGACCAATGAAAGAGCCAAAGACTTCGAGATGAAGTATCGAACTACAGCTGCCGAGATGAGCCGCGTCCGTGTTCATCAGAAGGAGTATGAACGAATTCTTTCAGAGTTCGGTCTTCTGACTTTTGAAGAAGTAGAGGAGCGGGTCGTTGAAATCCAGAGTGACATCGCGGCATTGATGTCGAGGAGCTCTGTCGAGTCCGCGGAGCTCGTGAGGAAACGAGAAGTCCTGGAGCTGCTTCTCAGTATGTATGAAGGGCTGAAGAGCCGAGGCAGGTGGAGGCCTACTGCTGAAGAATTCATCGCGAGCTCCAGTCGGGATCGAAGTACGCAGAGAGCTCCTCGGAAGGATAAGAAAAAACCCTCCGGAAAGACCAAAGGCATAGTTATCCAAGAGCCAGCTCCAGTGGTCACAGTCGAAGAAGAACCCGCGGCGGTTGCCAAAGAGGTAGTCGAGGAGCTGGCCAGGGAAATCGAGGTGATGGTTCCGGAGGAGTGGGACCCTGAGCAATGGGCCTAAACTCCAAGGTCCGTGCCACAACAAAGTAGCCAGGCGCGGACCAGAGATGAAGCCCCCAGGCAAGCGCCTAGAGCAAGTCCTCGGCGTAGGGAAGCTCGAAGGGATGACCGAGCCGGAGCCCGAGGCCGGAGAACGTCAAGGCCCCGGAGGACGCAGCGAAGACCAAGAAGCAGGCAACAACGCCGGAGCGCTGAGTATTGGCTCGGGGGCCGTAGATAGTTGTTTTATTTTTTTTTTTTTTTGCTGTTTTTTTTTTTTTTTTTTTTGCGAAGTCTTATGTAGAAAACTTCTTAATGTTGTAATATTCAGATAATAATAAAACTATTGTAGTGTGTACGAACTGGTTTAATGAAGGTAACAGGTTACGAACCAACTTAATCGGGTGTTCGGGAACACGACGGGAAAAATTATTAACTATTTAATTGGGTGTTCGGGAACACAGTATGGATTAGTCCAATCTCCCCGGACGGATCAGACGGGAGTAAACACTTCTCCGGTTAAACAGACGAGAAAATAGTATGAGTCCGGGGACTAAAAATGCTAATCTCCTCGGACGGACCGAAAGAGAGATTTAATTGTCCGGAGACGAATAATGATAATATGACTGCGTTAGGGCGTCCCCGTAACGTAAAGGATAACACAACGGGTTATATAAGCAAAGAATTTTTATTCAATAATAAGTGCCGGAGCAAACTCAAAAGTACAAAGAGGGTAATAACTGTAAAAGAAATGAAAGATAAGATAGTACTTGAGATGTGGCCGTCACAGATAGAAACGCCTCAAGTTAGTGACGTGCCAACTTCGGGGAATCGGGGTTCCGTTGAGATGTTCAAGCTGATAGGATCCAGAGTCGTGCGCGGCAACGACTCGGTAAGGACCTTCCCAAGAAGCGTGTAATTTCCCTTCGGGGGCAGCTTTGCTGGCTGAGTTAAGCCGAAGGACTAAGTCCCCGACATTGAACTGAGTGCCTCGGACCCGGAGGCTATGATACCGGGCTGCTCGTTGCTTACATCTGGCCTGTTGAATGAATGACTGTTCGCGGCGGTGTTCAAGTTCATCCAAATTTGCCCGGAGAGCCTCGTCATTAAACTCTGGAACCAATGTGAGGAGGCGGGGGCTCGGCACACTGATTTCAGCAGGGATTACGGCTTCGGAACCGTAGGTAAGACTGTAAGGAGTCTCCCCGGTAGATGTATGAGGTGTTGTGCGATAAGCCCATAGGACTTGTGGAAGGTTTTCAGCCCAGAGACCTTTGGCATTATCCAGGCGCTTCTTTATTCCCGTGAGCAGTGTCCTATTGGTTACCTCAACCTGCCCGTTGGCTTGAGGGTGAGCGACCGAAGTGAAAATCTGTTTGATGTGGAGCTCTTCACACCATGAGCGGAATGGATCGTTGGCAAACTGTTTACCATTGTCCGAGATGATAGTGCTCGGGATGCCGAAGCGACAAACAATATTGCGCCACACGAATTTCAAGATATTCTGACCAGTAATGGCTGTAAGTGGTTCGGCTTCGACCCACTTAGTGAAGTAGTCCACGGCAACGACCAGGAACTTCAACCCTCCCGGAGCAACGGGGAATGGTCCAACAATATCGATACCCCACTGAATAAATGGCCACGCACTCTGGATTCCCGTGAGTTCGGTCTGTGGCAGATGCTTTACACGGGAGTGCAGTTGGCACTTGCTGCATTTGGACACTAAGTCATGAGCATCGTTGAACAGGGTTGGCCAATAGTATCCCCAGCGGAGAACTTTCTTGGCTAATGTGCGAGAACCGATATGGCTGGCACAGGCCCCTTCGTGAACCTCCCGCAGAACTTGGGTAGCTTCGGCAGGAGCAAGACACCGGAGACTCGGTTGTAGGTATGATCGCCGGTATAAGACTCCATCATGAAAGGAGTATTTGGGGGCTTTGAGGACAACTTGCCGAGCTCGTAGCTTGTCAATGGGCAGGACTCCATCTCGGAGATATTGGATGATAGGAGTCATCCAATTCGAATCATTATCGGTCAGTACCGAAACCGTGGCCTCATGAACTGCTGGATGAGGTAGATCTTCAACCATGATATCCGGAGATATATTAGTTCGGACCGCGGAGGCCAACTTGCTGAGCGCGTCTGCTCTTGTATTTTGTGCACGCGGTATTTTCTGGATAGTAACTGCTTCAAAAGTTGACATGAGCTTGAGTGTTAGAGCACGATACCTGACCAATGTTTCATCTTTGGCGACATAAGTCCCCTGAATTTACCTGGATACGATCTCGGAGTCCGTGAAGAGCTCGAGATGACGAACACCCAAGGACTGAGCGAGCCGGAGCCCGGCGAGAACTGCCTCGTACTCCGCTGCATTATTAGTCACCTTAAACTTGAATCTGATGACATATTTAACTTCCACCTCCTCGGGGTCGATGAGAAGCAGTCCGGCACCACTTCCTCGGACCGCGGATGCTCCATCCACGAAGAGTTGCCACTTCCGGGGTGAAGGAGTGAGGGTAACATGGTGATGTGTATCACCGTCCACGGGAGACTCAGGATTGTCTCCCGGGGCTTCGGCCAGGAAGTCGGCGAGTGCTTGACCCTTAATTGCTCGGCGGGGGAGAAACTGGATGTCATATTCGCCCAACTCAATGGCCCACTTGGCGAGGCGCCCAGACACCTCGGGTTTTACAAGAATCTGGCGGATGGGGTGATTGGTCAGAACTCGTATTTCACGTCCCTGAAAGTATGGCCGAAGACGCCGAGCTGCCATAACAAGGGCCAAAGCGGTTTTTTCAAGCTCGGAATATCGCGTCTCTGCCCCGTGAAGTACTCAGCTTGCGAAGTACACGGGATGCTGGACGCCATCGATTTCTCGTATGAGAGCTGCACTAATAGCTTCCTCGGCGGAAGCTAGATACAAGTAGAGCGGCTCTCCGGGGAGAGGAACTGACAAAGTAGGCAGCTGCTGTATATGATGTTTCAAGGCTTCAAAAGCCTCGGTACACTCCGGAGTCCACTCAAAGGACTTCGCTTGCCTCAAAACTTTAAAGAATGGGAGCTGTCGCTCTGCCGCTTTGGACAAAAATCGATTTAAAGCTGCCAAACCACCTGTGAGGCGTTGAACATCCCTGAATATTTTAGGTGGCTGCAGATCTAACACATCACGGAGTTTGGCCGGATTGGCCTGCAGGCCGTTTTGCGAAACCATATAACCGAGAAACTTCCCGGAGCCAACACCAAAAGTGCATTTTGCTGGATTGAGCCGCAAGTTATAGCGTTGCAGAGTGCGCAATGTTTCGGTAATGTCTTGCACACATGAAAGATGGGAGGAGCTTTTGATGACCAAGTCATCGACGTAAACCTCCACGTTACGACCAATCTGGGCGTGGAAGACAAAGTCCATTAAACGTTGATAGGTGGCTCCAGCGTTCTTGAGCCCGAAGGGCAGTTTCTTAAAAGCGTAGCACCCAAAGGCAGTGATAAATGCCGTTTTGGGGGCATCCTGCGGATCCATAAAAATCTGATGGTATCCCTTGTACAGATCTAGGAAGCAAAGTGCCACGTACCCCGTAATGGCTTCAGCCTTTTGGTCGATGGAGGGCAGAGGATAGCAGTCTTTCGGACAGTGTTTATTGAGATCGGAGAAATCGACACACATCCGCCATGCCCCACTGGTTTTTGTCACCATTACCGGATTGGATAACCAAGAGGGGTAGAATACCTCAAACAAGATGTCCGCATCCAAGAGTTGTTGCACCTCGATTCGAATGGCTTCATTTCGCTCCGGAGCGAATTTCCTCTGCTTCTGCTGGATTGGCTTTACACTGGGATCGATGTTCAGCTTGTGCGTTATTATCTCAGGAGAGACCCCGGGCATATCCAGAGGAGACCATGCGAAGACATCGGAATATTCTCGCAAGGTCTGACTGATAGCCTGGTGTAGCCATGGCACATCCACGGCTCCTACGGTCACTGTCTGTTCCGGCTTGGACGGATCAAGCGGGACTTGTGCAGTGGCATCCCCCAACGAGGTACATTCCCGAGGTTCCAGAACCGATGATGCCACTTGAAGCTGTTGTTTGGGTGAAACCTTGGCAGTCTTTTTGAGTGCCACATACATGCACTCTTTCGAAACCCGCTGACTCCCGCGGATAGCCACTTCGCCATGCGAGGTGGGAAACTTTAGCGCGAGGTGATACGTGGAGCAAATGGCTTTGGCAGGGGTGAGCCAGTCCCGGCCCAATATCATGTTGTACGGTGACGGGGAATTCACCACATAAAAATCCACGAAGATGGTTTTTATCTTCGGATAAGCCCCCAAAGATGCTGGGAGAGTGATGACACCTTCCGGCTGGACTTCACCTTGAGTGAAAGTCTGCAGTGGCCCGGGGGCCGGCCGAAGTTGGTCCCGAGAAATCCCCATCCTTTGAAAACAGTCGGCAAATATAACACTCACCGCGGCCCCATTATCCACGAAGACCCGCCTTACTGTTATGTTGGCTACAGTCATGTCGATGACAATAGCATCTGTGTGAGGTGTTATCTCCGGAACCGGGTCCCTATCCGTGAAGCTGACAGTCTCGGACTGATGGAGGCGTTTATGACGTGGCTCCTCGGGAGGAGGACGTCGAGCTTCTGCCTTTAAGGCATGTCGTGAAGCCTCGGTGGGTAGGGCTCCATATATCACGTTTATCACGTGAGGAGGTGCATTGTCTCCGGGTCCTGCCGGAGGAGGAGGTGGTGGTGGGAGACGCGGTTGCTGGCGATTGCCAGAATCTTGTCGTGCGTAGTTGTTCGGCCCCGGCCGGTTATTTTGCCACGGCGGTCGGTTTTGTTGTGTGCCGCGGTCATGATATCCGTGATTATTGGATGACCCCCCATTTTGACCTGTCCGGGGCTTATCATCAGTTCGCGCAATGTATTGGCGCAAGAATCCTTTCCTAAGGCACTCCTCGATTTCCTTACCGAGTTCTCGGCACTCCTCTGTCTCGTGCCCATGATCTCGGTGGTACGCACACCACTTTCCACGATTTCTCTTCTCAGGAGGCGCGGTCATCCGCGGACAAGGTCGCAGATCGTTCTTGTGGATAGATAGGATTTCAGCTCGTGACTTCGTCAACGGAGTCAATTGTGGAATTTCACTTCGGGATTCTGAACGCCCCGGTGTCAGGCGGGAAAATGCACTAGGTCCAGTACTAGGCCCGGTTTGTGCTTTGTCGGATTGCCGCTTGCTAGCGTGTTTCTCTCGCTTCTGGCGAGTCTGCTCCTCGGCCTTAGCAAATTTGCACACTGTTTTGAACAGTGCTCGAGTTGTGACCGGTGTGTTCCGAGCTAACTCGGTGTAAAGTGCTCCGGGGCGGAGTCCATTCATAAATGCGTTGATGACTACGTCGTCGGGGCAATTTCCCACCTTGAGACTTATTGCCGTAAAGCGGTCAAGAAATTGAGTGACGGTTTCACCGTCCCGCTGTTCCATGTTCATGACATCGGCCAAGGTGGCCATGGGTTTCGCCCGTGCTTCGAACCGTGCCCAAAAGTGTTCGGCGAGTTCTCTGAAGGAGGATACGCTGTTGCGTGGGAGAGAATCAAACCAAACCCGAGCTTCATCCTGTAAGTACTCAGGGAAAATCTTGCAGTACTGGAGGGACGTAATGTTATCATGGCTAAGCATGCTGTGCCTAAAAGCTCCAAGAAAATTGGCCGGATCTCCGGTGCCATTGTAAGGTGGTATGGCTGGCCGTTTGAACCCTTCGGGAAGGGAAGTGGCCATGATTTCCCGGGAGAACGGTGTGATGATATCTCCATTGGCATCAAGACCCAGAATCCTGTCCAGTTCAACATTGCGTTGAACTTGCTCATACTCTTGAAGATCTAGAGCATGAGGATTGGCATAGCGAACTCTCTTAGCCGCATTAAGTGGACGGCGGCGATCCACATCAGTAGGTTCCTCATTGCGAGGTCGTGATTCATTAGAACTCCCATGGTCCTCGGAAGAACCAGGTCGTTCCCGTCGTCGATCCTGACGCCCGCGGTGCCCCGGGTCCTGTTGATCACGCGAACGGGGTGGAGGCACCACGGGATCAGCATTATGGCCGGCAGGCCCCGCGGCAGGCTCCGCGGGATGTAGGCGATTAACTGCCCAATCTTGAAGAACATGTGCATGCTCTTGTAAGAAAGCCTGGAGCAGTTCTGGGGTAATTTGAATGTTAACCGGGGGTTGAGCAACAGCAAGATTAGGGTTTTGCAGGTCTTGAGGGAGTGGAGGGTTTTGATTGCCCTGATGATTAGACGTACTCCCTGCCGGCAATTGTCTCGGCGGCAAAACTTGATCCACGGGCGGATCCTGGTTAGATTGATCACCGTGGCGAGATTGATTCAAACGTGTTGTCACCATGATTCTTGAATGCGATGTAAACGTCAAAAATTGTTGGTTAAAGGGTTCCCACAGACGGCGCCAATTGATAGAGCGCAATCCGGTAACCACAAAATCTAACGATAATCTACACAAACAGAATATAAAAACACAAGATTTACGTGGTTCGATCCGGAGATCTACGTCCACGGGCAGAAAATCACTCTTGCCGAGGTGTTTTCTTTACTAGAACGTTGAGTTTACAGGTAGTAATTCAGTATACAGAGTGCGAACCCTAATTCAGAGTTCTTTTCATGTATTTATACTTAACTTCCTAAACCCTAATTGAACCCTAACAAACTTCCTATATCCTCGCCCACCTCCAGCTGCATGGCGATTGGAAACGAATCTTTAGCCTTGATTCGCGGAACTAACCGCTCGCTGGGCCAGCGAGTGTTCCTGGGCCTGCTGGGCCTACGTGTGGTGGGCCAATCAGTGGGCTTTGGTATTAGCCCGACCCGAAGTAACCGGGTTATCCCTATCTGATATATATGAAGATATAAAAACTATAAATGCATCGGTAGTGATATTATGTAAATTTAAATACTACTGGTCTATACAATGGATTGATTTTATTCAAATAAATCTATAAGTTGAACATCATTTTTAATCACATACCTTATACACCTACAAACATACTCACTAATGTAATACTTTTAATAGGTGATGTAATTTTAGTAGACCAAAGAAAAAACTGTTATGTTAGAAAATTTGAGACATAAAAATAACAATGTTTATAATAATTGGAGTTTAGACCGAGTTGTGAAATTTTATTGTACTAATAATATAAATAATAAAATGACAAACGTAAAAATTAGTGGACATGAATAATTGCACCAGATTCTTTTAAATATTTAAGATATAACATTAAATAAATTATTAAATCAATAAAAATATTATATATATATATATATATATATATATATATATTAAAGCATATGTAATAACTTGATAAAGGAACTTACTATGCTATATAAATTATAAGGTACAATAAAGAATAAAAAAAAACTATAAATAAATAATGAACTAAGTTATACTGTGAATGATTTAAAAATTGTACTATGTGAATTAGTGTCACATAATTAAATTAAAATATGCTGAAAAATAAAGACAATGAAATGTAAATGTTAATATTAACTTGACAATAGATTAGATAAAAAATAATTACATCGAATAGAATACTGTATAATCTAAATAAAGAATAAAATGAGATAAATAAAATTGGAATGCGTGGTTTAAACATATATATATATAAGACTTTTAAATGGATGTCCAATGTTTGAAAAATTAGGAGTATTTCACTATAACTAAATAAGGAATTAAAGACATTACAAATTAGTTAAAACATTTATTATATTTTATATGGATTGTAGTATATGTCTTGAATGAAGATTGTGAGATACTATGTATATAGTCAACCTTCCATAAAAAATGTTATTTATTTTGTAATTACACTATAGTAGGATTTTTATTTTAAATTACACACAATTTTTAAATTTCGACGTTGCATTGAGAAAATAATTGAGTAAAATTGAAATAAGCAATCTTAAAGTCGATTAGTAAATTATATTAAAGAGGGTTATACTTAATAATTAGAAAAAAATTAGAAAATGATATTAATGACAAAAGTTGGATGTTGGACCTTGATACTAAATTGCTGGAAGTTTTTCCTCACAATAAAATATGTAAAGAATTTCATGTGCAAATGTATGTTGAAATCGAAATTATTTATTAGAGAATTATAGAAAAGTACGTTAGGCTCTAATATTTTGTGTGTATATAACAAATAATTAACTTATGGATGTCAGTTGATGATGTAATGAGACAATTAAAAATGTGTTTTTCTTCAAATGCCAGTGATTTGGTGCAAAACATAAAACTATATGTCTCATCATTATGTATATAGTTTTCCAATTATCGTATAACTTTATTCAAGATATATTAATGATGATTAAGTCTCTGTATAATAAGAAGTAAACAATAGTTTGAATAAATCAAACCTTACATGTATAATAAAAAAAATTGTAAGACTATATATTTCTACATTATACCATGGTATGTCATTTTTTACGAATCATTTAACGTTAATTATTATAACTTGTTTTATTAAGACTAAGGTTATTTAACTTTTCTATTTCTCTTTTGTGATTCTTTTAATTTTTAGTTGATTCAAAATTATGTTTGTTCAATGGATTAATTTTTATTATATTGAATAATTTATGAGGTTGTGTATATATATTATAGTGATCACAATGTACAATTATTTTACGTTTAAATTAATTTTTTATTAAATAATAGTAAAAAATTATAACCACGTGCAACGCACGTGCGTAGTGCTAGTTTATTCAAGTGCGGGGGTTGCATCTTAGGATGCAAAATATAAGTTAATTTTTTAAGAGCTAGCTTGTTGAAAAGTATGCATCATCGATACGTTGTGCCGGTTCTTGACTTTATTGATCAGTTAATTTGATCAATCCAACTAAATTCAAATTAATGTAAGATGCTAATAGCATTTTGGATGATATTATGAGTTTTTTTATGCTTATAATGTTTAATTCATGTCAATTTTATTAATTTCGTTGTTTCTAGAAATAACGACTTTGACTTTGTCCAAGCAATCTAAGGTTAAGGACAATATAGTAATAAATTGAAGGTTAGAATGTGCAGCAGAAATCATATGCACACTCGGACTCAGATGAATGTGCATTTTTGTGTATTTTGATAAATCTACATCCTTTTATTAGACTCTAGGGATATTATTCAACGACATTTCATTTTTAGTTAAATGAGAAACACTACAAGAAAATAAGGTTGAGGATTGATGCCAAATTGTAGCACATTTTGTTCCTTTTGTCTATCATTTTTTGTGCATAATACTATACCTTTTTTTTTTAATTACCTTTTATCAGTTTATATTATGTGTCTATTTCTTGTTAATTTGGATTTATTAATAACATAATATTACTTGATTACCAAATTAATCTTTTAAATTTCATTTATATATTTTTCTTTGAAAATTTTATTATATTTTTTTAATTAAACAGCTAATTCATACTATTTTAATTATATTTGTGTATGCAATTTGTTCTTTCCATTTTTACATATACACAAGATTTTTAGCTATTTAATTTGATATTATTGTTCGCTGGACTCTCGACTACGATTATTTCTGACTCCGTCACTGACGACGAAGTCAAGAACTTGCCTTGACGGTGATCCTTTTCTGATCACCGTATCTGCCATTTTCGAAAATACGATCGGGTTTTTTTCCTTAAAACTACAAAAATCAGATAAACCACACGAAAAGTACGATGGATTGGAGTGGATGGGTGAGTCATACCGTCGGTGTGATTTGTCTCCTACAAAATATGTGCTAACAAGATCCTGAAACCTCACGATGTTTCAGAATTTCACAATTTCGAACTTCAAAGGAGGTCGTTTCTATTTTCTTTATTTTATTATGAATTCATTTCTAACTTAAGGTGACATCCTCATTTTATTTGAATTTATGCCAGGTGGTTTTCAGAAAATGTTAATGCCACATCCTAAGGAAAAAAACCCTACCTAAGCAATTGACGGTTGTATTATCGGTTATAATAGGTAAAATGATATAATACACTCCAGCATCAACTTTGGTGGTGTTGTTAAAGGATATTTTGTGCAAATTGGATCAAGTTACAACATATTTGGTGCAAATTTTGCCGAAAGAAGACCAACTTAGCACATGCTTTTAGAGAGGGAGACGACATTATCAAGATTCCGCTTTCTCAAAAATAAAAACAAAAAACACTTTTATATTATTTAAGTAAGTATGTATTTTAAAATGAAACACTAGAGTAATATTTCATATTCATGTTCATGAATGAAAAATCTTCGTAAACTTAATGTTCGTTAATACTCTTAAACATTTCATAAATATCAATGAACACCAAATAACGAGGTCGATTTGTTTCAAAGTTTAGCAAATATTATTCAAATACATGGCTTGACTCGGCTCAATGCGTCATGTCTTGACGTGTAACATCGTAGAGTAAAGAATACATATATTTTGCAACAATGTGTGGTAAATATGTCATATATGTCAGTCGTAGTTTGACGATGTATAAGCTAAAAAATGCAAGAAAGTTGACAGCTGCGAAAGATTCCCCAGGGTGGTGAACATACATATATATATATAGAGAGAGAGCGCGAAGTGTGGGTGGAATGAAATCATAGGGTGTGCAACAATTTATTTAGTTGAATAAGGAAAAAGGTGCATAATATTGGCAACCACTACAAAAAGTTCGCAGACCACTGATCTTACATAATCCAACTTCATACCAAATTTGTAGAAGCCGACTCGGACCATTGATCCATTGGGTCGGGCCTGTTGGACCTGACGGTACTTCAAATCAAAATTTCTATGGTCCAGTCCTAGCAAAATGTAAGACAAAAAGATCTAAAAAAATTATGATTGGAGACCGAAACAAGTTCAACCTAAACTTAAAAGTCTAAAAAAAGTTCCTCAAAAATCCTCCTATTGTTTTCGAATCAGCAAAGTGCAACGAAAGAAGCAGTAAAAAGATATTCAATATCAGGATTTGATGTAACTATTTAGCATGCGAAAGATAAAAAACCTGCTGCTAGTTTATGGTAACTCATTTATCATCTCAAAACCAATAATCTATAATAAAGTGAAATTGAAATGGCTTGACCAAAACATCACTTCATGCATCACATGAAGATGTAGCAATTCAGCTGAGCTAGTCTAACATCGAAATATAAATTTCACATATTGAAGAATGTATAATAAATTAAAGATAATAGAACCCGTGGATATCATAAAAATTAAGCGTATCCACAAAAAAAATATTCTAAAGAGGCAAAATCAGCCACATCAATGATGAATTAGAATGTACTTGCAAGCATTCAGGACGAAAGAGAGGTAATATCTTACTCTTGGGCTTGTTCTCCTTCCTCGTCCAATTTCACTACACATCGTCTCATCCCTTTAATGCTCACCAAACTCTCACTATACCCAGTAATCGTCATATAGTGTTTAAAGTGTGCGCCGATTTCAATCTCCTTAACCCATCTAGTCTCAGGGTCAAGCACAAACAGTTTTCTATCTAGGCAATTGCCTATGATCATCCCATTTTTTGAACACTGCATACACCTCCTAACTTTCATCTCTATAGGTCCAAAAGTGTGATTCTTTGTCCAGACCATTTGAGCATCGTCAAACACCCAAACATCAAGAGATTCTAGCCTTTCGTCACTTTTAGTATACAAGAGAGCTGCAAGAGAACCTTTCCATTCAACAAACGGTACCTTTGCAGCATTCTTCACTTTAAGGCCTGAGAGAGGCACTATCTTGAACTCCAATCTCGTCACATCGCACCACAGCAAGACATCATCACCGTCTTTAAGAATCTTATTTTTATCAATCCTACCAACCCAATATGGATTTCCATTCACAATAGCACTATTACAATGCATCCTATGACTCGAATCTGCAAGATGAAAGGGCAACTCGATAGGAATCCAAGTACCGGATTTGGTAGAATACACTCCAGCATCAACTCTGGTGGTGGTGTTTCCCTTCGGATAATCTGGAAGTAACTCATTAAGTATATTATATGAACGCCAAGTAATTATCTTCACAACCCTAAAATCATCCCGATGAGCATCATACCCAAACCCCAGCCAAATATTTTTAGGGAAAGAAAAAGCTGCTTGGGGAATAGGAACAAACTTAGACAACCTCATAGCAGGGTTCCACAACACAATTCCCTCTTTATGGTCGAAGCGAGCATACAGGCAAACTAAGCCGTTTAAACACCCCACACAAAACATTGAGCGCCAACGCAATTCTACCGGTGGTGGGTGAAGATCAGCGAGTTCATTTTTAAGGGTGACAAGAGACAGAGTTTGCTTACCGAATTCAGAGGAACTGTTTATGATGAAACTTTGATTGATTGGGTAACTTGAAAATTGATTGTAGTGCATTTTTATGAATCTTGGTGTAGCAAAAAGCTCGAGCCATGGCTTGCAAACAGACATTAAGCGGAGGAGAGATTTGACCGGAAGGCGTGTGAGGATGCATGCCATTATGTCTTCCGGCAGAATACCACTACAACAAATAAGGGAATTAGGGACGATTTATTTTGAGACGATTTTGAAATCGTCTCAAATAGGTTGCTTTTTGGGACGTTTTGCACATATTGTCCCAAATAAATTATTGTGTGACATTTTTTTTAAAACGTCTCTAAATGGTATACTATTTGTGACGATTTTTTAGAAACGTCTCAAAATGAGACATTATTTTGTGACCTTTTTGTAAATATGTCCCAAAATAGTGTATATTAGTGACGTTTTTCTTAAATGTCTCAAAATATTACATTTTTTTGTGACGTTTCTCAAGAACGTCTCAAAAGGATATATATTAGTGACCTTTTTTTAGAAACGTCTCAAAATGAGACATTATTTTGTGACATTTTTGTAAATACGTCCCAAAATAGTGTATATTAGTGACATTTTTCTTAAATGTCTCAAAATATTACATTATTTTGTGGCATTTATCAAGAACGTCTCTAAATGGTATACTATTTGTGACCTTTTTTTAGAAACATCTCAAAATGAGACATTATTTTGTGACCTTTTTGTAAATACGTCACAAAATAGTGTATATTAGTGACGTTTTTCTTAAAGGTCAAAATGTTACATTATTTTGTGACGTTTCTCAAGAACGTCTCAAAAGGATATATATTAGCGACATTTTTTTAGAAACGTCTCAAAATGAGACATTATTTTGTGACCATTTTGTAAATACGTCCCAAAATAATGTATATTAGTGGCGTTTTTCTTAAATGTCTCAAAATATTACATTATTTTGTGACATTTATCAAGAACGTCTCAAAAGGATATATATTAGTGACGTTTTTTTAGAAACGTCTCAAAATGAGACATTATTTTGTGACATTTTTCTAAATACGTCTCAAAATAGTGTATATTAGTGACGTTTTTCTTAATTTTCTTTTAATTTTAGAATTACTTATAATACATTTTGTGATGTTTTCCCCTAAAACGTCACAATATCACTTTCTTTTAATTTAAAAATCACTTTATTACATTATGTGACGTTTTTCCTTAAAACGTCACAATATCATTTTCTTTTAATTTAAAAATTACTTTATTACATTATGTGACGTTTTCCCCTAAATCGTCACAACATCATTTTCTTTTTTATTTTAAAATTATTTTATTACATTATGTGACATTTTCCCCTAAAAGGTCACAATATCATTTTCTTTTAATTTTAAAATTACTTTATTACATTATGTGACGTTGTCCCCTAAAACGTCACAATATCATTTTTTTTTTAATTTTAAAATTATTTTATTACATTATGTGACATTTTCCCCTAAAATGTCACAATATCATTTTCTTTTTTATTTTAAAATTACTTTATTACATTTTGTGACGTTGTCCCCTAAAACGTCACAATATCATTTTCTTTTAATTTTAAAATTACTTTATTACATTTTGTGACGTTTTTCCCTAAAACGTCACAATATCATTTTCTTTTAATTTTAAAAATTACTTTATTACATTATGTGACGTTTTTCCCTAAAACGTCACAATATCATTTTCTTTTGATTTTAAGAATTACTTTATTACATTATGTGACGTTTTTTCCTAAAACGTCACAATATCATTTTCTTTTAATTTTAGAATTACTTATAATACATTTTGTGATGTTTTCCCCTAAAACGTCACAATATCACTTTCTTTTAATTTTAGAATTACTTATAATACATTTTGTGACGTTGTCCCCTAAAACGTCACAATATCATTTTCTTTTAATTTTAAAATTACTTTATTACATTTTGTGACGTTTTCCCCTAAAACGTCACAATATTATTTTTCTTTTAATTTTAAAATTACTATACCACACCATATCATTTTATTTTAATTTTAAAATTACTATACCATATTTTTAACGTTTTTCCAAGAACATCATAATATTATCTTATTTTCATTTTAAAATTACATTTTGGACGTTTTTCTAAGAACTGTCAATTATTAATAACTTAATTGTGATATTTCTTGGAAATATTTTAAACTAGTGAATTTATGACATTATTCTAAAACTCTTTATATATGTGACATTCCTTCAAAACGTCACAAAAACCCTTTATTTTACATTATTATAAATTAAAAAGAGAAATTAAACTGTGAATTGAAATCAAGCAGAGCCCTCATTTGCTCGCGACGTCGTCTCTCTTCTTCGACCCCGAATTTCGCCACCATCGATCCTCCCTCACCTCTCCTCCGATTGCGAGCTCCACCGCCGTCCTGAGCTTCGCCACCGTCTATCGAGCTCCTCCACCGTCCTCCCTCACGTCGTCTCCTTCTAGCGCCTCTGCTCCGACAACGAACTCCACCGCCATCATCTGTGCTCCGCCGATGTCTTTTCTCACTTCCTCACTTGAAGAAATATAAATTGTGTAATCGCCCTCTTGTACAACTATGAAGCATCGCCTATCTGGCAGAATTATGATTATCATCTCATAGGTAGGGTTTTTGTGTACACCAATTTCGCATGACTTTAGTTCCTAATTAGTATCTTTTTTGTTTTGTTTTGCTGCAATTATGCTTTAACTTTGAATTGAGAACTTCTATTTGTGTGTCAATTCAGAATTTAGCAATTTCTGCTCCATATTTGCGAAATAGTGAAACAGAACTATGTGTACCTATGTGTATTCTACCATCTTTGGACATGGGGCCCTTCTAGTATAATTCTGCTTTTGGTTATCTACTTCTGGCCGGAAGAAGATAAAGAAGTCATGAACTACTATCATGCTTTTTGAGAGTCCTGTGGTAGAGACTTTATATTTGCAAGTACAATGTTGTTATTTTCAATGGAATGCATACATAGTAATGATAGTTGTCACAATACATGCCTTCTATTAGATATCGTATATTGGGGCATATAATATAAGATTTATGAAAAGTAATGAAGGACTATGACTTGTTTTTAAAAGCAGATTTTGCCCCAATGGTTTTGAGAAATTGAAAGATCATTTTAGAAGTGAGTTTCACAGTTTCTCAGTTAGCTAATTCGTATCGGTGCAGGTCATGTTCATGTCTTCCATTACTCACAATAAGGTGCTAGATGGCATTTTTCTGTGGTGGGTGTAGGTTCAATTTTCACTGATGCAAGCAATTCAGGGTGCAAATATCGACATTCGGGTAGTACGTGATAGTCGTGGCCCTGATTGTAATGTCTGGAGCAGCTTTAAGCAGGTCTAGCAAATTAATTATTTACTTACCTATATATATTTTGCTCTTGAAATTCCTGATTTGGTCGGCTGGCTGTCCTAATACAACAGTGCTACGTTTTTCTTCTTCTTCCATATTTTTGGCTTGTGGTATATATATATATATCCTACCAAAATTGACAGGTGATATTAATATTCAAGTGTGTAGTTAAGACAGTGCACAAAATCAGAAATAGCGCTTGAAATTTGATTTTGTTATCTTCCGTTCAATCATTATGTTTTATGTTTTTTTAAACTAATTATTCTGTAATCCTCAGTATAACTTTCATCTCAATATAGTATGAACTGCCAATGCTGATATCTTTATTATGGGCTGATAATAATCTTCCACCTTGGCGCGCTGGTTTAAAAGAGGTAACCTTTCATGCCATTGAGTTACCTATCTGTTCTCTACAACATGATTACATTTGCAGTAAATTTAAAAGTTGATCCTTAGCATAATTTTTCTGATTATAAATTTTCAATTTAACATTCTACGTGCATCTATGACATCTCTTTCAAGCTTTTGTATTCTCTGATTGTTCTCACACCTAACTGAAAAGGAAGAAAGTCTAGTTTACTATCTGCTTAGATTCATTTTTAATTTTGTGTTTTAATTAGGATGATGTGTATACCCCTAAACTGGTTTGAATTTTTCAGGATGTTCCTTAATTAAACTCAATCTCTAAAATGGAAATTCTTCTCTCAGAAGTCAGATGACTTTCACTTAAATAAGTGAACTATTCTTGGGTGTTATTTGTTGTATACAAAAAATATAATCTTTTCAACTAGTTAACTGTTTTTATTATTACATGATTCCTGACTCTTAGTAACATAATAATTTTAAGTTGAATCTGTTGTCTGTGACCTAAGCCTGTCTTTGGACACTCCTTGAGATATCCGGATTTTGATTTGACACCACTTAATAAGTGATGGATCAATTTTCTCGAACATTTTATTGTCATTACATAGGTAATATCTATTAATCTAATTAACAAAACGATTCACCCTTGATCATGTTTCACCGAGGTCTTGGACGATTTATGTAACTATTGTCAATGCCCTATTCAATTGTGATTCTAGCCCTTATCTCAAGACTATTAACAAGCTCTAATAGCCTTGTTATCCCTTAATCTTAGTTAATCAAAACAAGCTCTTCGACTAACCCTATTCAGTTTAACCGAATCCTCGAAAAAGCTCTCTTAGATTCAATCACCAAATGCATTAAACACTAGGACAACGAGATAAATTCAACATAAAACTCGCAAGCTCGGTTTTAGAGGTTAAACTTTGTGTTATCACCAATAAATAATTATTGTTTGCTACTCGGGAATCGGAAATCCTACAATTACGGATAGTGACCTCCTATTCTAGCAACACATTCACAAATCCCTTAAAGGGTGATCAATCCAATAATAAATTCATAAATGTGAGTCAATAACAGCAAATAACACAAAACACTTGAATACACAATATTTTCGGTAACATTAACCGTAATAATCACATAAATGTCTTGGACTCAAGGTTCCACAATAATCAAGAGTGAACTAAGGGTGTTAGCCACCCATTTTACCTAATACAAAGATAAAATAACAGAAAATTAAAGAAAACATGAAAATAGGATAGAAAGAACCAAAGGTTAGGGGTTGAAGATCAAGATCTTCAACCCCCTTCCATTTCCTTGCTTCCAATGGATAAAAGTGGCTGATTATGTGTGGGGGATGGGTTCTAGGTTGTTCTCAGTTAGGTTAAATTCGAATGGGATGATATATATATAAGGAGAGAAAGTGCTAGTAAAAAATAGCCAAAATCCCATTCAGGATTTTAAAACAGGGTACTGAATCTCGGCCGAGACGTGGGTGTGTCTCGGCCGAGACGTGAAAAGGGGTTTTCAAGGGTTTGTGGGTCGAAAGGCGATCTCGGCCGAGATTTAATATCATCTCGGCCGAGATTCTGGGCCTTGAAAAACTTTGAAATTATCTGGCAACATTTCTCGGCCGAGATCTGTTGTGTGTCTCGGCCGAGATCTTCTTTCTGTCCAACTCTTCATAAATGCCTGGAGACTCATCTCGGCCGAGACTATCATCCTGTCTCGGCCGAGATTTTCAACTGTCCCTTCCTTTTGTTGCCTCAATCGATCCCTTGACTCCGCGGTCGTTTAATCTTCGATTTCGACCCTTTTTCACCTGTCTTAACACAAAAACAGCACAAACGCATTATTTTGCCCATGAGAATATAAAAGCACTAAATACACGTGATTATGCACATTATTGACACTAAAATGACACTAAAAGTGCCCTAAAGTGCGTGCACGAAACACGTGTACCAGTACACTTGTTACAAGTTTTAGGTTAGAAATCCAAGGTAATATGTACTTCTATTAGCATGGAGATTGCTCCAACAATATATGCAGTTGATAACACTACAAGAAATATTGCTTTCAGTGAGAGGAAAAATCGTGGCTAAAAGTTGAAAAACCGTGGCTAAAGACTTTTAGTGACGGGAGATCTCCTGTCACGGCCCCTGGCTACTGCTTCCGTAGCTAATTGTTTATAGTGACAGGACACGATCCTGTCATTGAAAAGTATATAGTGAGAGAAACTCTACCGTCACTAAATCTATTTTTATGATGAAAGATACTGTCATTAATACAATTATCTACCCTCACTAAAAGGTAGCAAATAACCAATTATTTCTTTATTATATATATATATATATATATATATCTCCTCTTGGCACTCAATGTTTTAATATTGTGAGAATTCTTCCTCATTATGTCTTGCTCCAACAATATATGCAGTTGATAACACTACAAGAAATATTGCTTTCAGTGAGAGGAAAAACCGTGGCTAAAGACTTTTAGTGACGGAAGATCTCTTGTCACGGCCCCTGGCTACTGCTTCCGTAGCTAATTGTTTATACTGACAGGACATAATCCTGTCACTGAAAAGTATATAGTGAGAGAAACTCTACCGTCACTAAATCTATTTTTAATGATGAAAGATACTGTCATTAATACAATTATCTACCATCACTAAAAGGTAGCAAATAACCAATTATTTCTTTATTATATATATATATATATATATATATATATATATATATATATATATATATCCTCTTGGCACTCAATGTTTTAATATTGTGAGAATTCTTCCTCATTATGTCAAAAAAATATTTGCACGTTTCACTAATTATGTTGTTCTTATTATTTGTATGCCTCCCATCATAATACATCACTATAATGATAATTAGAATGTATAAAAACATATACAATCAAACTAATTTTATTTAACAAATGAGCAACCGGTAAAGGAAGAAATGTGAAACCAATAACTTTTAAGAAGTACTAACAAAATGAAAAATCACAAAACATCATTTTGAGTCTAAATAGCTACATCCAAAAGAAGAGCATTGAAACTACTTGACAAAAAACTTCTAATGTTGAAGAGTTTGTTGTAATTCTGGTTTAGATATGATTTTTTCCATCAAATAGTTTCCACCTACAAAATCACAACAACCACAAATTCATACATTACTTAGAAAAACTAAAGACACTAAGTCAACATAAATATAAAATGTAACTGTAGCTACATATCTACTTTGCAAAAATGTAACAAGGAACAAAATGCTAACGAGTATCAATATTATCAATGAATTCAAAGGGGAAATCATGATTAGAAATTTGTAGATGTCAAAGTCCTCATCGCAAGATAGAAATACAAGAGAAATAAAACTTCCATGGCAATTCACAAAGATAACAAATGTGTCTTCAAGAGATAGTTTGGAACAATTGCATTTAGTTTTTTCAAAGAAGTCACCAGGATAGTTTGTTAAATTAGTTTAGCGTGAATTGGTCTTAGGACATACTACACTGATGAACTCAAGTATTTAGGGTGATATTCATATATGTGCACTGTAGCTAAGTGAGTAAATATCTATATTGGAGGGGAAATGCAAAATTTCATCTAAACTTAATGCTTACATAGGCGGCACAGACTGTCCAAGAGCTATCTCCGGTGTACGGACGAACTTACATGGCTGATAGTTCTACTTTCTGAGAACAAGGTTGGTATGCCACAAACGTGAAGTCATTTGAGAAGGAGCCGGTATTAAAGCATGTGATTCCTGTGTATTTGAATACCTTCTACCAACTTCTATCTCCCAAGACTATCTGCATGGAAATTTACCAATTTAAAAGCTTCATAACAATTAATGTTATTAGTTAAGAAATTAAAAATTAGGAGTTACTGTTTGTGGAGTTGGATACAAGTGAAGACAGTGATCGAAGTTCCAGATGAGGGCAAAGATGGCTTTGATGTGTTATGGCAGCGACGAGCTGCAGAGAAGAAAATTAGGAGCAGTAATATTTTAAAGATAATTCTGGCTATTCATTTGAAGAACAATAATCGCATTGCTACTTCCACCATTTGTATCCACGACTTGATAGGTACAACCTAGAATACATATGTTTAGTACAATTAATGGACCTTGTTTCAACATTTCAGACTGCATTTTAAATTTACTACTAGGAAAACTTGAGCAAACAACTGAATATCCACTAAAGAAAGTACTGGAACCATCCAAATAGATTGAAGTCAAACAGCTAAAAAGCCACTAGTTATGTTTTAAGCTTAAGATTTTTTTATTTTTTTTTAAAGCAATTAAGTTCAGAGCTATAACTTTCCAACAATAATTTGTCAATAAAGTAAAATAAGTCTAAGCTACATATGGACTTGGAAAGAAGTGGCTAATTAATGTTAGTTCGCAAGGAAAATAAAGAGCACCTCTAGAAAAGCTCAAATATTGTAACACGGTTCCTCGTAATATATACCACATTTCCAACTTCCAACATATCGAGATCTGCGAATGAGCATCAAAGAGATCACGAGAACTAGATACTGGTCAAGATTAATATGAAGAAATTAGACAGGTAGGTATAACATCCAATCTAATATTACCTTCTCCAGCTGTTTTCACAACCATATACTATATCAGTAGTGATACCTCATTGCTTTGCTTCCAAGAGAACCTGCAAGAGCTACATCTTTCAGTGTGGAGTAGATTCCCTCAAATTTTAGAGTAGCCTATAACAGATACTGGTTCAGATAATTCATATATCTTCTCAGATGGTTCATCGCCAATGAGAAAGAACGACATACTATTTGCTTAGAAGCACATTGGTTTCATTGGGACAGTTAAAAACTAAAATTGAATAGAATAAAATGTATCGTAGAAAAGCAACTACAACTTTATTTTACAAAGAATTTTGCACTGGTTTGTATATTAGCTTAGTAAGGGACCATCTCTTTTATGTGTTGTATAGCCTAAACATTGAAAGTGATAGGGATCATACAACAACCATATTTCATCTTCTTCATGTACATTAGCATATAACTTAAATATTGTTTTGAGTGGATGAGCTGTGAGGCTTATTAATTGCATAAATAAACTAAATTATTGCTATTGTTGATTTTTTTTTTTTTTTTAAATGATACCTAAACGAGTCGATTTGGGAAGTTCACCATCTCTAACAAGCATCTCCCAACTGCACACAGTAAGAAAAGATCTAGGAATATGATAGAATAATACGCCCAACACCTAAATATTAGTTATTCAATTGTTATCAAACACACCATCACTACAAGGTTTTGCAAGAAAAAGAAAAAGAATAAAAACAAATAGATCATGATGTGTACCTTGTATTTTGAGAATTCCATAAGAGATAAAGGAAATATGTTAAATTTGCATTCTCATTAAATATTTCGAGTGCTTCAATGCTATGAGTAGCCCAACGATGATCTCTTCTTAGAATCTGCTAAACAAAGAAAATTGATAGATTGCCTCTACAATAGAGAAGATAGAATATGAGAAAGAATTTTAAGTCAAAATAAACAATGAACAAGAACTAGTGTTATCAAATAAGTTAGAGCTGAAATCTATTAATTGAAAATAAATAATTTTTTATAGCTTTAAAAGTGATCTACTTGATATAAAACCTATTAGCATTAGTTATTAGACTATCATAGTCTCTCATTTTCTCTTCTGAAAAGCCAATTCAACTTTAAGAAAAATATCCATTAATGAGTACTGAAAATAAAAGGTTGATCCTCGATTTTTTCACTCCCATTTTATATAACATTCATCTAAACATTTGAAGCTTCAAAATACAGAATAACTAAAATATTTATATTAACATATCATGTGTGCATTTGTTCATATAGTAGTTCTAAAAGTTCCATCTACCTCCGACTATACTCCGACTATACTCTAGACGGTCCTTGGCCATCTATATTTTTTTCTCCAACTCCTCCCCGCCTAACCCCGCTTAGACCTGATTAACCCCTCCTAGACCCCAATTAGGTACTAGATCCTAGTTTGCAGCCCGACTAGCGTCTAGCGTCTTTTGGAACGTTAATATATACACATAGAT
The DNA here is from genome assembly GCA_958295605.1 of Ajuga chamaepitys. NCBI lineage: Eukaryota > Viridiplantae > Streptophyta > Magnoliopsida > Lamiales > Lamiaceae > Ajuga > Ajuga chamaepitys. The sequence continues at coordinate 6,780,080 of OY282500.1, read as the reverse complement.
TTAATTTTCTTGTGAAAATCATGTCCCATGCCTCTTACTTAAAGAGAGATGTATAAAAGGCAAACACTTTCAGAAGCATATAACTGTTGTCGTAAAAGGTGATACATACATTGCAATTATTTAATCCCACAATGTGCAAGGGATGCAATTTAGACAAAGTATAACAAATATTTATCACCTTTATCAAAAACTCTATTATCAACTAGGTCCATTGTCATCCTATTATATTCTCTAATTTGTACCATTGCTTACTATTCCATATGGGCCTGTAAAACCTTCAAACAAAAAAAAAAAAAAAGGTCTCACATTTATCCTCAAAGATGAAAGACACTTCACCAAAAACAAAAGAGAAAATCAGAAGAATAAAATCAAGAGTGTAGAATAGTAAAATTTAAATCCATAATTTAATACTTGAATAATCTTTCAATTGATGACTTACATAGAAAAATGATACTCAATCAGAAGATATATAAATCAATATAAATTTATTTCCACATAAAATCCGCAAAAAATTACTTAAAAATGCATTGGTACAACGATTGAGAGACATACCACAAAGGGACGAATTTGCAACCACTGAAATTGCTCCAACGACAAACTCCTTACAAGTTAATTGCAAGATTGGCAGCAGGGCAGAGGCATCGCATGACGGCAGCGGGGCACAGGCACCGGTGCATGACAGAGAGGGAGTGAGCAACTCTGGAATTTTGAGAAATACACAAAATCTAGGGTTTAATTCATAGAAAGCAAAAAAGAGAAAAAAAACAAAATTCTCCTCACCTGGCAATGTCAGCAGCGGGGCTGAGACAACGGCGCATGAAGGAGAAGGAGTGAGTAGCTGTGGAATTTCGAGAGTTGCAGCTCGAGGAGAGACGGTAAAGAGAAAGATGATAGATGGTGAAGAAAATGAAATTCTCATTTTCACAAATGAAATTTATTTTTTTAATATTTTAATTTATTTTTCAACTTAACAAATTTCAATTTTTGGTGGGGAAATAGTCCGCCATTTTTTTCCACAACCATCAGTGACGGTAAAATATAGAATTTTAAGATGAATTCAAAATGCTCTCATCAATAGTCAAGTTTTTAATGAGAGTGACATCTTACTCTCACTAAAGCCATCTTTGTCTCACATACAGTGAGGGTATTTTGCTACTCTCATTATTTTTTTGTCACTAAAAGTTATCTTTCTTGTAGTGTAATTATATAAAATTGGAGACCACAAGATTAAATTATTTTAGGCAGCATCAGGAAAATTTAAGATCAAAATTGTATCAAGGAATCATGGATAGTGTTTTCAAAGGTGAAATAAGAGGTAGTCAAGTTGGAAAGAGAATTGTTCTTCCTTGTGCCATTTATTAGCGGTCCAAGAGATATGCGACGAAGATATCTTGATGCATGCACTGGCGTTGGTACTTTTGAAAAACCAGATCTATTTATCACAATGACATGTAATCCGAATTTAAAAAGAAAATTCAAAAAATTATATACCAGGCAACAAGAACAAGATCATCCAAATTTGACTACGAGAGTGTCTCGTGCAAAATTGCAAGATTCAGAAGACAAAATTTTCAAGAAGGTGATATTTGGAAAAGTAGCAACACATGTTTATGTAGTCGAATTTCAGAAATAGATGATTGTCACATGCACATATACTTATAAGTTTCAAGTTTGTATATAAAATTATTACTGCAGATCAATTTGGTCGATTTTTTGGTGCGGAGCTTCCTGGTCAAGAAAAATATCCGGAGTTGTATGAGTTAGTGAGGAAACATGTGATGCATGGACCATGTGGAAATAAATCCAAAAAGTTCTTGCAGGGTGAAAAGAGAATGTAAATGTCGCTATCCAAGACCATTTTGTGATAGCACAATACAAGGTAAGAATGGTTATCCAACATATAGAAGAAATAATGGAGTCGTAGCTAAGGTTCGGAATGCCGAATTAGGCAATCAATGAGTAGTTCCTTATGGTTCATATTTATTGTCTCGATATAATTGTCATATGAATGTTGAGATATACGCTGGTTAACTGTTGTGAAATATTTGTATACATATATCTACAAAGGTAATGACAGAATGACAGTTAGTATGACACAAGATGATGAGAGCCCCATTGATGAAATCAAACAATTTCAAGATGCTTGGTGGATGTCAGCTCAAAAGGCCATGTGGAGATTTTTTTGTTCAATTTGAATAAAATCTACACAGCAGTTATTAACTTGGAACTCCATCTACCAAATAAATAGTGTGTCACTTATTGGAATAATTAAGAATTGAAAAATACTAGATGGGGATTATTATTCGAAGACAATGCTAATGGAGTATTTTGCAATGTGCTCTAAAGATTAAAAAAAAAAAAACAAGTATCTTTATAGAGAATTTCTAATGTGTTATGTATGGGACATGAAAAAAAGATGTTAGAGAGAGAGAGGAAGAAAATAGAGGTTATTAGATGTATTAGTGCGGAAAATTCCAGTGAAAGAGAAAGATATTATTTGTGGATACGCTTGAATAATGTGAGAGGAGCAATTTCTTTTGAGATTTGTTGACAATAGGTCGTATCTGTTGCTCCAATCCAGTTTTAAAAGGGCAGCTGCAAAAAGAAGATTTCTGGAAGCAGATCAAAGTATCTATGAATATCTAAACGATATTGTTACTTTTAGTAGACAATGTGGAAAATATTTTAAACATATGGTACAGAACATATGATAGATGTAAAAGAGGAACCTACAAGGAAGATAGAAAAATTGTTCATGAAAAGTGTCTCGGAAAATTCATAGAAGATAAACCAAGGTAATACATTCTAAATTTTGTAAAAAGAGAAATATAAAAATACCGAACTCGAGATTTAATTATGGGAAAACCCCTTTTTTTAACCCTATAGATATGCACACTATTTTATTTTTAGTGTAGCTCATACAAATATAAAAGTTAGCACAATTGATAAAATGACCAATTTCCTATAACTAAACACCAAATGAGCCAAGAGCTACACTATTCCATATTATTACTATCTTTGACAAAATGATATGTACAGAAAAACTTAGTAAACTATGATTAAATTGATGAACTACATTTTCATCTATTCTCCAATAATAATATAAAAGGTTACAACCAATCACCACCGTAAATCGTTGTATACTTTCACCATTATCACTTAAAAAAAATTGCACCATATTGGAGCCATAATTTACTTTTGTAAAACAAATATGCAAATGACAAAAATTATACACATTTGCGATGATTATGAATATCAAAAATCATATTTCTACGATTAGGGCCATTCATTATATTCATAGCAACATTTTATACTGTAATAATACTAATACTACCTCCGTTTTTTTTAGTTGTCATTCTAGCTTCTTTTTTTTGTTTGTTTGTGAATAGTTGTCATTCTAACTTTTTTACCACTTTGTTTACAATACTAACTCTATAGTTATGGAAAGTGTTAACAATCCTACTTAATGTAAAAATACATCCGTCTATAAATAAAAATATTAATTTTTTCCCGCCAAAAAAAAATCTAAAAATAGATTGGGAGTTAAATTGATAGCTATTAATAACTCCTTGATTGCCGTCATAGATATAAATTAACATCAATCACAATAACAAGAGATATAATGAATACGTTCCTTATATAAGTGATGACTCTATTCTTGAAAATATAGCACTTATTTATATAATAAAAATTGTGATCGAAAAATATAAAATTTTGTTGGTTAATGTTTTGGGTTGGATTCGAGATATTGATTTTACTATATATTTGTTAGATTCGTATAATTTTTTTGAATATCACAAATTTAATTAATATAAATTATATGTATATTAAAAGTTATTAATTTTTCATTGACATATCAAATCTTAATGTATAATTAATTGGAACTATCAATATATAGCGAAATCACACATTTTATTTTTTTCAATATGTTGTCATATATTGAAACTTTTTTTTTTCTTTTTCTCTTTTGGTAAATATGCTAGAAAATTAATGTGCGTGACTCACCCCCTCATGTAGTTGCATAGATGATAAAAATGCTGCAGCTATTAATTATTATTTGTTACTAGAAATTTTTATTTTCCAATTTCTTAATACATTTGTTCTTTTTGTTCATAATTTGCTTATAGTTTGTCAGATTAATCATCTTTTTCATAATTTTTACTTTGACACTTAGTTGAATATAATTAAAAGACAAGTCATATTAGAAAAATGCAATTTACATTGGTTATTACTTGAGTTAAACATTAGTATTTATTGTGGACAAAATGGTACAATTGATATTGTGATTGACTGCAAATAAAATTAATAATCAAATAAATATACTTTTTTTTTTTTTTTTACGTTTCTTTAAAATTTACGATATCAAATGCTCCCTCCGATCCGGTCTAATTGGCTTACTTTTCGTTTTTGTTTGTCCTAGTTTAATTGGCCTAGCCCATAAATGACAAATTTCTCTCACAATCTCCACCCTCTAAATCTCCACCTTTGAAAAAGTCAAAGATCCCACAAAACCTGTTTTTTCATAGTCTCCGTGCCCGACCAAGGTAGGCCAATTAGGCCGGGGCGGAGGGAGTATTTTTTTGTTAGGCTAACTGTGATATTTTTTTATATAAAACAAAAATGTGAGATTGATCAAGAAAAATAATGGACAAAATAAAAGAGATTGGTGTGTGTAATATATCGCCCTATATGTAGCGAAGTAGCTCTAGGTAGTTGTTCCAAAGATGATTGAAATTGACAGTTGGTTATTTATTTATTTAGGAACACTTTTCAATTTCTTAAAAACATAATATATTTTTTCTTAGTCCATTTCAAAATTTCTAAGATTAGTTTTTTTTTCACAATCTTTGATCAGACACCATGTTGCATATATTAAAATTAAATATTATATTAGAGAACTATAACTTCTTAATATGTGATTATTTGTATGTTAGACGTAAGTATTTATTGTGAATTACAATTTGTATTGTGTTTGGTAATAAAATTATTAGGACCTTGATAATCAAACATATATCAACTTGTGCTTAATTTTGACATAAACAACTTTATTAGCTTAACCATAACATGTTTTGATGTTTAAAATATCATTACAAAAAATGATATTATTCAAGAAAAAAATATATATTCTAGAGAAAATAAGGTTATTAGTTTACTTTACTTTCTGATATCTAAATATTTTTGGGCTATTTGAAAAATTTGTTAAATATAAATTAACAAAAGTTTACATTAATATCGATTGAAAATAATAATGAAATTAGTCAAGTGATTTGTTAATCAATTTGTCCTTTTTTACTTTTCTCTTTGTCTTTTTTTTTTTTTTTTTCTAATTTTTCACTCAATAACTATTTTCAAGGCAAAATGCATCTTTTATCATTCAATTATCCACGAATATTTGTTAAGGTCCCTCACTTATCCAAAAAGATTTTATAAGGTCCCACAGTTCTAAAACCTATTTGTAAACCATGTAAATCGGTGGGTTGCAAAGTGATAATTTCGTGAAGTTCAGGCATCGAAGTATCATTGAAAAATATCTTTTGTATCATATATTAGGCATGTGATATACTTTTGGCCAGAAAAGTCACCGATGGATAGCAAATGACAGTTTTGTGTTGTTCAGGCACTGAAGTGATAGTAAAAAAAAATTAGGAATCAAATTGATAATTCGACCATAGTTTAGGCTAAAAATTTTTTAACCCTTAATTTAAATGGTATTTGAATATTATGGTTTGATACTATTTATTTTGTTAATTTATTGGAACAATCTCATAATTATAATTCTTAATAAGTGTTGTTGCTCATTAGAATGTCTTAGACTAGATTCCTATTAGAGACATTCTATATTTCTTACGAATTATGTTATATTTCATAAAAAAAAAAAAAAAAAAAAGCCCCAAAGACGTATATTAATTATATATTTATCTATATGTGCTATTGTCGATTTTTCAAACATACACTTTAAAATATAATTAAATTTATTTTACAAGATAAATTCATTATTTTAATGATTATCCTTATTTTCACGTATTTCTACAATACATTACTATGAAATTAAAATTTACAAAAATTTATATAAAGAATAAAATAAAAAAACAAACACAATTTTACATTTTGCGAGAATTATGCTGATGCTATTCGCAACATATTCGTATTAATCATATTAAATATGCGCGTAAATAAATGAGAAATTAGAAAATTAGAGAATTTGGTCATTGTAATTTTAGCAACATAAAATAATTCTACGCTCATAATATATGTATATAATTTGTTTAAGTTCATTGCATCGAGTATTTTCTTGAATTTAAAAAAGTTATATTCTTTATTTCGTATGGCTCTCTAATATTGTGTTTATTTAGAATATTACATGATGTACTATATTTTTTAAAATAGTAAATAATGATATATTATTTCTTAAATATGTTTGGAAAGAATAATTAATATTGATGTTATTTAGGATATATAATTGTTGTCTTGTTGGTGATTTACTTTTAGTTAGCGGAGATTTCATTATACAATAATATTATTTTTCATTTTCTAAAGTTGTAATAAGAAATATTTTCAAAATATTTAAATTTGAATATATTGATTTTTTTTATAATATATTGTTTATATTATTAAATCTTATTATTAATATTTAAATTGTTTATATTGTTTGCTTTTATTTCTTAAATATTATTGTGTTCATTTTCTTATAATATATTGTTTATTTAAATAATCTACATATTTCTTTATTATTATTATTATTATTATTATTATTATTATTATTATTATTATTATTATTATTATTATTATTATTATTATATTTTTAATAATAAAATATATATAACTTGAATTTAGAATTCTTATAATATACCCCATCATTATATATATGAATTGTGCATCGCACGGGTATATTACTAATATGTATAAATGATTAAAAAAATCAAGGGATTTAAGGAAATTAGTTGAGGGTTGATTTGTCAACTCCTTAATTTTCTTATCCAAAGTTAGAATGACAACTAAAAAACAATGGAGGTAGTACATCATATGTGTGTAATTTTATTTAATATAAATTTACTTATTATAAAATTAGACAGATACTAAGTGACTCTAAAAGTCATTCAAGAAAATTACAAAGCGTTGATTACAATATTTGGCGACACAACAGCTATGTATGTTGGATGCTCGGTGCAAAGTTATATCACATCATTAGCAATAGTAAGAAAAAAACCTTATAAGTGAATTACAAATTTCGAATGCATGATTACAAACCTGAGAGCCCTGAATTGAAAAATTCATTTAAATTATAAATGTTATTTGAGGACACAATGATTTCAACTACCACAAAGGGTTAACATCACAAGCACACTAAGAGATTTGTTTCCTCACCATTTAACAAGAAAACAAAAGAAGAAAAATAAATATTATGTGCAATTTGGTAGCGTCGTTTCCTACTACCAAATTAAATGTGTATGAAGAATACACTTAAACCTTACTAACTATCCTACTGAGTAGAATGGTAAATAAGGGTCGATCCCACAGGGAACGGCAGAACAATTTTGATTACAATGTCAAGCAGTTTATGATTAAGTATGCAAGAAATAAATACTTAAGAAAGCAATAATGGGGGGGGGGGGGGGAGGGGGGTTGATGGGAAACTAACAATCTATTAGTGACAATTAAAAGCAAATAGACAATTGAAAGAAACAAGTACTCAAAAAAACTAGAAGAGATCTTTTTCGGTTTTAGTTTTCAAATAGTAAAACAAGTCACCCTTGATCATGCTTCCCGTTGGTCTTGAACAATTGATGCAACTAATGTTAATGCCCGATTAAATTGTGATTTAAGCCCTTATCTCAAGACTATTAATAAGCTCTAATAGCCTTGTTGTCCCTTAATCTTAGTTAATCAAAATAAGCTCTTCGACTAACCCTATTCAGTTTAACCGAACCCTCGAACAAGCTCTCTTAGATTCAATCACCAAAATCATTAAACACTAGGACAACGAGATAAATTCAACATAAAACTCGAAAGCTCGGTTTTAGTGGTTGAACTTTGTGTTATCCCCAATAAATAACTATTGTTTGCTACACGGGAATCGGAAATCCTACAATTACGGATAGTAATCTCCTATTCTAGCAACACATTCACAAATCCCTTAAAGGGTGATCAAACCAATAATCAATCCATAAATGTGAGTCAATAAGAGCAAATAACACAAAACACTTAAATACACAGTAATCTCGGTAACATTAACCGTAATAATCACATCAATGTCTCGACTCAAGGTTCCACAATGATCAAGGATGAACTAAGGGTGCTAGCCACTCATATTAACTAAAACAATCAGAAAATAAATGGGAAAATAAAGAAACATGATACTGATATGGATGAATCCAAAGATGTCAATTGGAGAAGATGATCCTTCAATCCCTTACCCAATCTCCTTCCTTGGTGGCTGAATAGTGCTCTCCAAGTATAAAAAAGGTATCCAAAAGTTGTCCAAAATTAGGTTAAATTCGAATGGGATGATATATATATAAAGGGAGAAAGTGCTAGACAAGAATAGGCAAAAACGTATTCAGGATTTTAAAACAGGATAGTGAATCTCGGCCGAGACGGGAGTGTGTCTCGGCCGAGACGTGAAAAAGGGTTTTCAAGAATTTTGGGTCGAAGGTCGATCTCGGCCGAGATTGGGTTGCATCTCGGCCGAGACGTGAAAAGGGGAAACTAGGGCTTTTTTAGGTTTTGACTCATCTCGGCCAAGATTGGATTGCATCTCGGCCGAGACTTTCATCTTTGAGATTCTTCAGAAATTCCCTGGAGCCTCATCTCGACCGAGATGAGATTGAATCTCGGCCGAGATCTTCAGTCTTGCAAAACTTCAGAAAACCCCTGGAGGCTCATCTAGGCCGAGATTAGCATCTTGTCTCGGCCGAGATCTTCAGTTGGCTCTTCCTTTATTGCCTCGATTGATCCCTCGACTCCGCGGTCGTTTAATGTTCGATTTCGACCCTTTTTACACCTGTCTTAATACAAAAACAGCTCAAACGCATTATTTTGTCCATTAGAATATAAAAGCACTAAATACACATAATTATGCACGTTATTGACACTAAAATGACACTAAAAGTGCCCTAAAGTGCGTGCACGGAACACGTGTACCAAATCTCCCCAACTTAAAACTTGTTCGTCCCGAACAATAAAGAAAAAGACAAAAGAACACGTGTTTAGGGCAAAATTTAGTGGCATTTGATTTCAGAATTTTCATGAAAAAGAGTAAGAGGTCATGATAAAAGTGAGCATGTGTGATACACTAGATCCACTACTCTCGAGACAAAACAATCTCAACTTAAGATCGTCACATGGTGAGTGTAACTCTCGACTCTCAAGTGTATCAAAAGGGTAGTGTATACGCTCACACTGAAATGCATAAAATGCCTACTATAAGCTTGTCAATCATCTAAACTTCGATGTGTACCCGACATGTGTGACAAAGAATCAAAAAGGTTTTTAATGGGTTGTAATGTTGGTTTGGGGTAAGGTGGGATAATTTTGGGTAGAAGTGACTATAACATGGACTAAATGAGTTAGCTAATCTCATCCACCCCTCAAACAACAATCACTTTACCTCACTCTTTACTTTCTTAGTAAACCAATCCCAAAATTGGTTTCTTCCCCTTACCACAAAGTCCACAACCTAATTGCTTTCTCAATTCTCCGTTGGAGTGTATTTTCTTTGAATTTCTACCACTTTAAGAACATCTATCGAAAGGTATTTATATTACTAGCCTCTCCAAATCAAAAGCAACAATTGAGTATATACAACTACTTTTTTTTTTCTTTTTTTTTTTGTTATAAACAAATATTGGAGAGGACTGGTGTTTTCGATTCTTTTCCTAGTGTTTCATTTCTTTTCACCTTTCAATATTCCCCATAAATTACCCCTTTCAATCCCAAATTACCCGACTACCTTCCAACCACCTCCCTCATACTCAAATAGTCCAATTAGGTTCAAAGGCTAATCGAAAGGGTTTCGGCTTGTAGAGTTGAGCTGTCAAACAAGAGGCTAAAAGCACAAGGGGCTCGACTAGAGACAATATCAAATTAGGTAAAAAGGACGTGTTTTCAAGCTTGAAAGTAGGCTCAAGTCAAGGATTGCCTAAGATCATTTTCAATGTCACACAATGCACCGACTCATGCAAAATAGAGAATCAAGGCAAGTTCTAGAGACAACTAAATGCACTCGATGAATTTCACACCGAAAGAAAGTTTACATTACTCCAAAGATGGGAGTATCTTCTAAAGCTCGAAAACTCACTCGGTTGCAATTTTGATCAAAAGTTTTGAGTGTATGTTCAATTTTGTTTCAAAAAGTCTATCATGCTCTACCATGTGCTTCTTTCAAAGATATTTGTCAAAAAATTTCATCATTAATCAATGCCACATTTTTTTTAATCCTAAACTTCATCCAATTGCTTTCTCGAGCTGCCAATTTATACGAATCCCACCCCCTCCCCAAACTTAGTTGCAAACTTAGTTTGTGGAAAAAGAGGAGTACAATTTGGTGGCTCGCCGAACTTAACCATTTTATTACACGTTTATTCACAAACATTAACTAAATGAACTACTTTATTAAGAATCCTACTCCTATAACAATAAGGGGAAAATGTGTGTGTACTTATCAACACAAACAAACAATTTGACTTTAAAGCACCCAATGATTAATCGAAAAGAGGAGATAGCCATACTTACCAGTTGAGTTTAATCAAAAGGTTTTGGAATTTGGATTGTTCGCGCTCTTTTTTACTCGACCTCAAATGTGCTCCAAATCCAAATATTTTCGAAGGGGAGTGGGTGTTGGATGTAAGTGAGGTGTGGTGTGAATTTGAGGGGTGGAAATAGAGTGCAGGGGTGATTATTGGAGAAGTGTGTGCGTGAGTGTGTGAAAATTGCAGATTTTGGGGAAGAACTGACCTAATTTTCGCGCAGGGGGTATTTATACCTGTTTTTCATCTCGGCCGAGATTCGAATTTGGGATCTGTGTCTCGGCCGAGATCCGTTCTACGCTTTCAGGACAACTTGACCCGGCAAGGGATATCGACCGAGATTCTGTAGTGTCTCGGCCGAGATGAAGTCTCAGCATTTTTACCCCCATTCTGGACAACCCCATCTCGGCCTAGATTCAGTCCTGTCTCGGCCGAGATGCTCTTCCAGCGAAATTGGCTCAATTTTCATTCAAACCCGTCTCGACCGAGATGCTGTAGTGTCTCGGCCGAGATTTGCTTCCAGAAAATTTTCTAGTTTTTGACATCTTTGGATCTCGGCCGAGATGAGGCATGTGTCTCGGCCGAGAAAGTCTTCCAGGGAAGATTTACCCTTTTCACTCACATGGAGTCTCGGCCGAGATTGCTTCTGTGTCTCGGCCGAGAGTGCCCTCCCCTGCATTTTTCCACTTTTTGGTGTTCTTCACCCCCATTCTACACCATGTCTTGGCTTTGGTTTGCTTGTTTGGTATCTACACACATTTTAACCAACACAATTCAAAATATGTAAATAATAGTAAAACTACTAAACTATGAATTTAAAATACGAGAAAACGAGTAACCGCCGGGTTGCCTCCCGACAAGCGCCTTTGTTTAACGTCGTTGGCTCGACGGACACTCTTTCAGTTTGGTGGGGAGTCTTCCACTCGTTCTTCTTCACCGGGGCTTTCTTGAATATGCTCTAGATAAGGCTTGAGAAGATGCCCATTGACCTTGAAGATTTTTCTGATTTTACCACTTTCAATTTCGATGGCTCCATGATCGAACACCTTAGTGATAACAAAGGGTCCTACCCACCTCGAACGGAGCTTGCCCGGAAATAACTTCAACCGAGAGTGATATAATAGCACTTTCTCCCCAACCACAAACGTTTTCCGGGTAATTCTCGAGTCATGAAAAGCCTTCGTTTTCTCCTTGTAGATCATGGCGTTTTCAAAGGCTTCATTTCGAATTTTTTCGAGCTCTTGCAATTGGAGCTTTCGGTGTACACCGGCTTCATCAAGGTTCATGTTGCATCTCCGAATAGCCCAGTAGGCTCTATGTTCAAGTTCCACCGGGAGATGGCATTGCTTTCCATAAATGAGTCGAAATGGAGACATACCAATTGGAGTTTTATAGGCAGTCCTATACGCCCATAATGCATCATTGAGCCTCAAACTCCAGTCCTTGCGATTTGGTTGTATGGTCTTCTCCAATATCGACTTGATTTCCAGATTCGAAATTTTGGCTTGCCCATTGGTTTGTGGATGATAAGGCGTCGAAACTTTGTGCAATACAACGTATTTCTTCAGCAATGCTTCAATTATTCGGTTGCAAAAGTGTGTGTCTCTATCACTTATGATGGCTTTTGGTATCCCAAACCGAGTAAAAATGTTGGATTGGACGAACTCGACCACAACTTTAGAGTCATTGGTTCGGGTTGCTTTCGCCTCCACCCACTTGGGCACATAGTCAACAGCCAACAATATGTACAAATTCCCATAAGACAAGGGAAACAGTCCCATGAAGTCCATACCCCAAACATAAAAAATTTCACAGACTACAATCGAGTTTTGGGCATTTGATTTCTTTGAGAGACATTTCCCGTCTTTTGACAGTTGTCACAGGACTTGCAAAAAGCAAGGGCATCTCTAAATATGGTGGGCCAAAACAGTCCACTCTCAAGCACTTTGTAGGCTGTCCTCTTTGGCCCGAAACGGCCTCCACAAGCATGTGAGTGGCAAAAATTCAACACCGACTGCACTTCGTCTTCGGGAATGCATCTCCTGATTACTTGATCTGAACCATATTTCCAAAGGCATGGATCATCCCAAACAAAATGCTTCGACTCACTCTTCAACCTATCCCTCTGTGGTTTACTCATCCCAATAGGAAATCTCTTGGACACCAAATAATTCACCATGTTGGCATACCAAGGAACCTTCGTGCCTGTCATTGCTAGTAATTGCTCGTCTGGAAAGCTTTCCCGGAGAGGCAAGTCCGTTTCCTGTTGGGTTATTCGGCTGAGATGATCTGCAACATAATTTTTCGACCCTTTCTTATCCTTGATCTCTAGGTCAAATTCCTGGAGAAGTAATATCCAACGAATAAGCCTAGGCTTCGCCTCCTTCTTAGCCATGAGGTGCCTCAATGCTGCGTGGTCGGTATATACGATGATCCTTGTCCCAACAAGGTAAGATCGAAACTTTTCTAATGCAAACACAACAGCTAGCAACTCCTTCTCTGTGGTAGTATAATTCATCTGAGCTGGGTTCAAAGTACGTGAAGCATAGTAGATGACATGGGTCACCTTTCCTCTTTTCTGTCCCAAAACTGCCCCCAAGGCTTGTTCACTAGCATCGCACATTAGCTCAAAAGGCAATTCCCAATCTGGCGGTTGGATAATTGGAGGGGTAACCAATCTCTTCTTCAACTCATCAAATGCCAACTTGCATTCCTTGCTCACATCAAACTCCACATCTTTTGGAAGCAACCGGCACAAAGGAGCAGCTATCTTCGAAAAATCTTTGATAAACCTCCTGTAAAATCCTGCATGGCCCAAAAAAGAACGCACTTCCCGCACATTTGCGGGGTAAGGGAGAGAAGAAATAATACTAATTTTCGCTTTGTCTAATTCTATTCCCTTACTAGAAACGAAATGGCCCAACACAATTCCTTGTTCCACCATGAAGTGGCATTTTTCCCAATTCAACACAAAATTGTTTCTATGCATCTTTTCAGAATTTTAGCAAGATTATCAAGGCATTTTTCGAAAGACTCACCATACACACTAAAATCATCCATGAAAACTTCAATAATATGCCCTACATATTCGGAAAAAATGCTTACCATACACCTTTGAAAGGTGGCCGGGGCATTGCATAGCCCAAATGGCATTCTCCTCCATGCAAAGGTGCCGAAGGGACATGTAAAAGTGGTCTTCTCTTAATCTTCTGGAGAGATGGGTATTTGAAAATATCCGGAGTATCTATCCAAAAAGCAATAGAAGGAATGCCCGGCCAATCTCTCAAGCATTTGGTCAATGAATGGCAAAGGAAAATTATCCTTGCGGGTCATGGCATTTAGCTTGCGGTAATCGATGCACACTCGCCATCCGATTTGCAAGCGGGTGGGAACCATTTTCCCGTCTTTGTTCTCCACCACCGTCACTCCCGACTTTTTGGGCACGACTTGTGTTGGGCTCACATATTCGCTATCCGATATTGGGTAGATAATCCCAACATCGAGTAACTTGATGATCTCCGTCTTCACCACCTCCATCATAGGTGGGTTAAGTCGCCTTTGGGGTTCCCGACTTGGTTTGACATTATCCTCCAACAATATCCGGTGCATGCATAGGGATGGACTAATGCCTTTGATATCAGCAATAGCCCATCCTATAGCTTCTTTGTTCACCTTGAGGACCCCGATCAATGCTTGTTCTTGAGTGGATGTGAGCTTTGATGAGATAATCACCGGTAGGGTTTCGTCCTCCCCAAGATATGTGTATTTGAGATGGGGGGAAGGGCTTTGAGCTCTAGGGTTGTTGCCTTGATGGTAGAAGGTAGCAGCTTTTCTTGAGAATCAGGCAAGGGTAAGAATTTGGGTAAGGACTTGGTTCGGAGGGGCTTGGATAATTTCGATTGTTCCACTATCCCCACCAACTCTTTCTTGGTGTCCATTGGCTCTATCTTCTCTAGATCGGCCGCCAATTCAATTGCTTCTTTGTTCCTACAATAACACTCAAGCACTCCCTCCACAAGGGGATCAATAACATCAATGACATCAATAGAACAAACATTATGCAATTCCTCAGGATATTTCATTGAATCAAAGATATTGAATTGCACCACTTGGCCAACAAATTCCATGCTAAGAGTTCCCTCTCGCACGTCAATCTTTGTTTGGGAGGTATTCAAGAACGGCCTCCCAAGCAAGATTGGAGTGGAAACGGGCGAATTTTCATGCATGTCAAGTACATAGAAATCTCCTGGAAAGATGAGGTTATCCACCTCAACTATCACGTCCTCAATCACCCCGTCCGGAAACGAGGTGCTTCGGTCCGCCAGTTGGATGACTACCCTCGTGTCTTTCAGTGGACCCAAGTTCAAGCTATTGAAAATAGAACGGGGCATCATTTCCTACTACCAAATTAAATGTGTATGAAGAATACACTTAAACCTTACTAACTATCCTACTGAGTAGAATGGTAAATAAGGGTCGATCCCACAGGGAACGGCCGAACAGTTTTGATTACGATGTCAAGAGTTTATGATTAAGTATGCAAGAAATAAATACTTAAGAAAGCAATAATGGGGGGGGGGGGGGGTGATGGGAAACTAACAATCTATTAGTGACAATTAAAAGCAAATAGACAATTGATGAACCCAACAACAAGAAGTTACGAAATCAAGAGGAAACAACCACCACAACTACGAAAAAGGAACCAAGGAAGAACAAGAGTGAAGAAAAGAAGATAGAAGATATCATATAAGCAAAAAGAGGAACACAACAACAACAATGAAATATGAGGAAAATCTTCAACCAGCAAAGCACCAAAAAAGATTTCGGATAAACAAAAGGAAAGAAAAAAAGAAGAAGTAAATAACAATTAACCGAAAAAAGAAACACCGATAAAAGAGGAACAATCCAACATGCATTAAACACATTCAAAAAGTTCAAACAATAAAGCACAACAAAAAAATAAATAAACAAAAGAACTAAAAATAAAAGTCAAAGATATTCCACCGCCGGAAAAAGAAGCGTCGAGAGAACAAGGAAGAGTTAAATGACAATAAAAAGAAGATTTATGAAGATTACATTTTAGATGAAAATGATGACGAAGTAACAATCACCCAATACATTAGAAAAAATAAAACAAAAACGAATATTAGGACACCCCCCAAAAAGATCAAGAAAGATAAGTTCAAAGTTCTCCACCAAAGCCCAACATTTGTTTTGACCTTTTAAAAAAAAAAAAAAATTACGAAAAGTAAAACTTAGTCTAGTATCCTCCTATTACTCAAGATAAAAACTAAGACGCTAAGCCTATTCCCCGGCAACGGTGCCAAAAACTTGACAGACCTATTTTCTAACCACTAATTACCGCAAGTGTATGGGTGTAGGTGTAGTAGTGGCAGTCAAGGTCGATCCCACTAGGAATATGTTAGGTAGTTCGATGCCCCGATTATCTAGGATTATCCTAACTAGATACTAAGATTGCAAGGTTGTTTTTAACTAAACTAAAGAACTTAAACTACTTAACTACTCCCTCCGTCCCGGCCCAATTTGCCTACCTTAGCCGGGCACGGAGGTTAAGAAAAAGTAGATTTTGTGGAATCTTTGACTTTTTTAAAGGTGGGGATTGAATGTGGAGATTTTGAGGGTGGAGATTGTGAGAGAAAGTTGTCATTTATGGGTTGGCAAATTAGATTGGGACAAACTAAAAAGGAAAGTAGGCAAATTAGAGCGGGACGGAGGGAGTACTTAACTATGACTTATCAGACAAAAAAGGGATTCCAATTAACAAGAAAGTATCCTAGGGATTCGATTTCAGGACTTACTTCAACAATGAATTTGCTCAACTTATAGACCTTTAAACCAGATTTTAGTGTTTATTAGGTGGCACTCAAATAACCTAGCCCTTCTCTCGAAGCGACTAAATCGTAGATTAATTAAGATAATTACCCTCTCGAGTCAATTAATCCTAACAACTCCCAAAAGCTCATAAACCAATGCGTACACAGTCATAGACAATTGCGCTCTATGTCGTACGTCTGATAACAATTCCCTCCTCTTGAAGCAGAATTGTTAAATGAGATTACTAAATCTAGATGGCCAGTCTAAATTCAGTTAGAAACACAAACACAAAGATAAACACATAAATCGGAGTCTATGAATTAAAACATCATTCAAACATTATTGTAAAAATCCCTACTTTCTAACCCTAGGACACGAATAGCTTAGCTACTCATGCCTAGTATCAATTCGATACAATATTCCATGGAAAACATCATAAAGAACAAAACTAGAAAAGAATTAACTA
This sequence comes from Ajuga chamaepitys, assembly GCA_958295605.1. Lineage (NCBI taxonomy): Eukaryota > Viridiplantae > Streptophyta > Magnoliopsida > Lamiales > Lamiaceae > Ajuga > Ajuga chamaepitys. Next base: position 6,763,034 of record OY282500.1, on the reverse strand, counting down.
AATCCGAATGAATCGTCTTGTCGATCTTTATCTTCTTCGCCCTCCAAGTCTTCTACTTCTTCTTCTAAATGTATGTGAGATTATGGAGTGTCAGTGATGATTGATTGATAGATGAAAAACGAACTCTCCTTGTCGTTTTATAATCTTCGGAAAAGTCCTGGGGGAGTTAGGAATCAGTTCCTACTTAAGATAGGATTTTGCTTCAAAATCGACCTTTTGACGCGACCGTGTTGGATGATTGACGCGGCCCCGTTGCTTTAAGCTGGAAACTTCATCAAACTGCAACAATTTGACGCGATCATGTCACATGTTAAATGCGGCCGCGTTGTAGCAACAATGTAGAATCCTTTTCCGCGCATGTTTTGACGCGGCGGTGTTGAGCTCTTGATACGGCCGTGTCGGTTCTCCTCGGGTTTACCTTCTAAACCGGTCCGGACAGGTCTGAGCCGGTCTAGACGGGGTTTTGGCCGGTTCGGGTCGGTTTTCACCGGTTTTGTCCGGTTTAGACTTCCCTTTGACTTGTTCTTTCGTCCGGTAGTCGTAAATCACGACTTTTAGTCCTGAAATTACTCAAAAATACCTTAAAATAAGTCAAACACGTTAAATGGTCCAATTTATATTCCTTTATCCAATTCTTGACCAAATATGCAAATAATTCCTATAAAATACTATCCTAAATCGACCTCATTACATGCATAATTAACGTATATCACAAGACTTGGTAAACAATGTTCTTCGTTCATTTGAAGAACTTGAACCTATCAGGCTCAACTATGTGTTTTTGAGTTTGCAAGCATGTTTGGTGGAGGTGATGAAAGACAAAGGGGGAAATAATTATAGAGTACCACACATAGCAAAATCAGCACATGCAAGACAGGGTACATTACCAACAACATTGGAAGTGGAAGAAGAAATTCTCAGAGAAGCAATTGAATGTCTCATGGCTCAAGAACAAGCTGAAGGCAACTATGAAGCTTGGGGAGGGGGGGGGGGGGGGGAGGGGAGGGTGTACTCACTGATCTAGGCTACATGTGAAGTTAAAATGGTGAGTATGGTACGTTTTGAGTTTGTTGTTTACAGTATAAACACAATAGAAACTATAAGACCAACTACAGTTATCAATAACTGATAGAAAATTATCACATTTTGTTACATTTTTTTTTTTTTTTTTTTTTTTTTTTTTTTGCAGTTTACCCTAAAAAAAATTTCATCATAAGGTTTGAAAACCAGCCCCAAAAAGTATTGGTGGTGACATTACATTAGTCTGGATAGACTAACATAAGCAGCCTAAACTAACACTAAAGCAGTTAAAAGCTTAAAATTAATATGCTCACACTGTATATTTGTTGGACAGCACAAACATTCAGTATTTGAAACATCATGCAGTTTGGCCACACTTCAACAAACAATTTAATACACATACTTATACAGAAAATCGCATCAGATATGAGCCATTAACATAAACCCTCGGTCATTCAGCAACATAGAAGCATCATCACAGATTTTGGATTCACAGATCCGAAATTATACCGCATTAACATCATCATCGCAAGATTTGGATTCACAGATCCAAAACTATATAGCATAAAAAGCATCAGCACAAATTCTGGATTCACAGATCCGAAATTATATCACATAGAAAGCATCAACACAAATTTTGAATTCACAGATCCGAAATTAAATCGCACAAAAAGCATCAACACAAGATTTTAGATTTACAGATCCGAAATTAAATCGCATAAAAAGCATCAGCACGAGATTTGGATTCACAGATCCAAAATTTTAGAAGCATAAACGGCAAGCCACAGATAACATGCCCAAGAACAGACTTCGCCAAAAAAATTAGGATTCATAGATCTACCATAAACCCAGAAACAAGATTTTGGGTCAGAGCAGCATAACCTTTTTCAGCGCCGAAAACTAGTTCGCAAGGCATGCGAAGAAGAACTCACGCATGTTTGGATCCGCGCACCATTCACCCCCAAGAGAGAGATATTCCATCAAATCGGAGGCGGAAGCATAGCCTTTCATCGGCGGAGCCTCCACAACCTCGCCATTGGAAGAAACCCCCATTTCCAACTCTGACTCAGGAACAACACTTCCTTCAGAATCAAAGACGATCGCCTCATCGGAATCTTCGAATAAATATTCCATTGAGAAAGAGAAAATGAAGAGGTGAGGGTTTGGGGTTCCAGATCTGGAAGAGATTTGACGAAAATGGTGGATCTGGGATCATATATAAGAGGAGCGACACACATAAGAACAAGGAAAGAGAGATAGATTGTAAATATAATGTGACTGATTTTGTTGACTTTATTTTTCATTTCTGGATTGTGCAAATTTAAGTGGGACGAAAAGAAGTGTGCAAATTTAAGTGAGACGGAGAAAATATGTAATTATTAATTTTTTATTCCATGTTTTTACTCTTCTACTATAATTGATTTAAATTTCAATCATTACAAATACTTTTTACAATTTTTTAATATTGCTATATACATATATATACTGCAAACCGAGTTCGAGTCGAACTTGTTAATTTGGTGTTTGTTAATGTTCACGAACTGTTCGCGAACGTTAACAAACACCAAGTTTATTAACATTTTGTCGTAAATGCGAATATTATATATTATTTTAGTTTCACCCAAAAAGAAATTTGTTTTTTATTTTATCAACAATAAATTCATGGACATTTTAAATACATGAGCTGCATAAATAATATAATAATGTTACTAATATTATTAATTTTATTATTATCATTTTATACCAGACTAAATCTTGTTCACGAACCTTTAACTAACGAGTGAGCTTTTTATCGAACTCTATGTTCGTTACCAGCCCTGCTCTGAGCCACTTAAACCCTAGCTCAAATCCCCAGTTATCTCCAAATTCCCAATTCTCTCATTCCATCAGATAATACAATCCAAAATCTCGAAGAAGATCCAAAAATGAAAGAAAGGAGAATGAGCAAAGAGATCGATGCCATGAGCGACTGTATTCTGCCGGAAGACATAATATTGTGCATCCTCACGCGCCTGCCGGTGAAATCTCTCATCCGTTTTAAGTCTGTTTGCAAGCGGTGGCTCGAGCTATTCGCCTCCCCAAAATTCATCAAAAAGCACTACAATCAGTTTTCAAGTTACCCTATCAATCAAGTATTCATCATGAGCTATTTCGTTAATGTTGGTAATCAACTTATGACTCTTGTCACCCTTGAAAATGGAACCCCTGATCTTGAATTTGTGCTCTCAATGCCTCCGTGCTTATTGTGTTCTGTCGGGTGTTTAAACGGCTTAATTTGCCTGTGTGTTTACATCGACCATAAAGTCGGAATTCTTTTGTGGAACCCTGCTATGAGGTTGTCAAAGTTTGTTCCAATTCCCAAAGCAGATATTGATTTCATTAACAAGATTTCGCTCGGGTTTGGGTATGATGCTCAGGGGGATGATTTTAGGGTGGTGAAGATAGTTACTCGGTGTCCAGATTATAGGATGAGAACCAACAGCAACAGAGTTGATGCTGAAGTGTATTCTGCTAAATCCGGTACTTGGATTCCAATCGAGTTGCCCTTTCAATTAGCATATTGGGGTACAAAAATTGATGGAAATAGTGCTATTGTGAATGGAAATCCATACTGGGTTTGTAGAATTGTTAAAAATGAGAGTCTTAAAAACGGTGATGGTGTCTTGCTGTGGTGCGACGTAACGAGATTGGAGTTCAAGATAGTGCCTCTGTCAGGCCTTAAACTGGAGGATGCTACAAATGTACCGTTTGTGGATTGGAAAGGTTCTCTTGCAGCTCTCTTGTATACTAAAAGTGAGGAAAGGCTAGAATCTCTTGATATTTGGGTGTTTGACGATGGTGAAATGGTCTGGAGAAAGAATCACACTTTTGGACCTATAGAGATGAAAGTTAAGAGGATTTTTCAGTGTTCCAAAAGTGGAAAAATAATGGGCAGTTTACCAGACGGAAAACTGTTTGTGCTTGACCCTGAGACTAGATGGGTTAAGGAGATTGAAAAAGGTGCCCACTGTAAACCATATATGAAGGTTACTGGGTATAGTGAGAGTTTGGTGCGCATTGACGGAATGAAATTAAGTGTGGTGAAATTGGATGAGGAAGAGGAACAAGCCCAAGAGTAAGATATTACCTCTATTTAGTTCTGCATGCTTGCAAAGACATTGGCTGTTATTATTATACGCTGCCATTATATTAATTGATCATTGATGTGATTTGCCTCTTTAGATTTTTCTTTTTTCTTTTTTTTCCGGATATTTGGTATATTTATGATCATAGGGAGTGTTGATTTCTATGATATCCACAAGTTCTGTTATCTGTATTATCTTATGTGAAGTTTATGTTTAGACTACTTTAACTAACAAACTTCCTATCTTCACGCCCACTTCCCGCTGCATGGCGGTTATGAACGGATCTTTAGCCTTGATTCGCGGAACAAACTGCCCGCTGGGCTAACGCGCGTTCCTGGGCCTGCTGGGCCTACGCGTGGTGGGCCTTCACGTGCTTGCTGGGCCAATCAGCGGTCTTTAGTATTAGCCCGACCCGAGCTGATCGGGTTATCCCTATCAGACCCAAATATGAGATCAGAGACGTATTGAACTGTCCTGGATGACCTGCCAAATTTGGGTGTTGAGGAAAAATTGGTTCAGTTGTTGTGTAGTTGCCGACCTCCAAGAGCGAATTGAAGGAATGATCAAACCACATTGAATCACGATGAGGAGTGAAAAAATCTTGTTTGTTCACCATTGGAGGCACATAGTAGCCTGACTGCATGTCCACACTAGGATGCTCATGAACGGTAGAATGTGAAGGCCCGGGGAGATCGCTTGACACAGACCTAAATGGATGGGTGTTACGCGAGGTAGTACCAGCAACTCGTTGTCTGAAGTTAGCACATGTGGACGTACTACGTCTCCTCCCTTGTTGGGCCGCGTCATTTGGCATGAGCATCCCAGCAGCTTGGTGTTGTGTGTCTGGCTGTGGTTGATGGTAGGCTGGACAGTGATCATGAAAATCTTGTTGTGCTTCCTGATATAACTTCTCAAATGATCTTCTGGTCGGCTCTCTCATATAGTCCCTCTCTCCGACAGCTAGTTGATGCATTCTCTCAACGATTCTTTCCTAAAGTAAAGGTTGTAAATAAACATATATGAGTTTGAATTTTAAACGTTTTGGATCTATTTATATGTATAGTCAATAAGAAGTTGTTTACCCACCAAATTTTTTATATATGCATTAGTTGACGGCTGAGATCCCTCTTGCACACCTATTTCAGGAGTTATCAATTAACGTCTGATCTCTTGATACCAACCCATGTATCCAATGTCCACTTCATCACCTTGTTCCCCGATCTGAGGGGCGGTCACAATAGACTGATTTCTGGTGTTCCATTGCTCCACATACTGAGCGTGTGTTTCAAGTCAGTTTTGACTAGAACGTCCACGTCGATCTGTTCTACCATGAAAATTTCTGTGTTCAGCTAAAATCGACGGAGGGATAGATTATCGCATACCGAGTTGCCGAAATACCCGATCAAGATAATATAGCTCAACGATAGAGTGATGAATAAGTGGACATTTCGACATCCATGTGTACGTAACATTAATAATATTATCATCAAGATATGATTGGACTGTTGGTGGGATTGGCTCATACAGTCTCCAAACAAACTGCAAATTAAAGCAAATTTAACAGTAAATTATTACATTATTTTTATTTTAGAAAGGAATAAGAGAAAAATGAAGGTTATACCTCCTCCGGGGTTTGTCTATCCAAGTACTCTCAGATAGTCTTCACGTTGCTGTTAAGGCTGTGCGTGAAAGTGTGATATTGCAACCATTCAGCTCCATATGGTGCAATACGGAGTTCACCGGCTTCACCATCGATTAAACCTATATCGAATCGACTCCCCACATTTCTAGGCCTCAGAAATGTTATACGTCCAGGCCCAAATCTAAAAGAAAGTTCATAACATATATTTATGAATAACATGCAATAAATTGGATTGAACAAGGTATAAATAAATAGAGGATGACGGTGAACCTGAAGTAACTGCATAGCCCTGCCAATGGACTTTCTATCTCTTCGTACTGCCCCACATAATTGGTGGTACAAAAAGCCTAATACGGCACTGCCCCAACTGTATTCGTAGCATTCAGAAATATCTTCCAATTCAGTCAAGTACAGTAGAGATCCAAATCTGCCTGATGTGTCTGGGCACATAATAGACCCCAACAGAATCAACGCAATCCCATGCGAGTATTGCTCAACTTCGGCGTCTTCTGTATCATCATTCACTGGGTTATCCCTCAAATGCTTTCCAAGGGTTGTCATTGAGAATCTCGAACCACTAATATCACTTGGGTCTGGACTCCAACCTAGTAGATCTTCACATCTACCTTTCCAATAGTTAGAGGTTAATTCTGTAACTCCGTTAATTACCGGCCTTCCATCTACCCTGTAGCGCGACAGTCGTCTCTCCGACCCTAAAGTGGAATGTATGTGTCTCTGGTCTCCATCGTTCAACCAACACTACAAGAAAAGTTAGTTTTAGTGACAGGAAAAACTGTGGGTAAAAGTGAAAAAACCGTCACAAAAGACTTTTAGTGACGGGTGATCTCCCGTCACGGCCTCTGGCTATCGCTTCCGTAGCTAATTGTATATAGTGTCCCGTCACTAAAAAATAATTAGTGAGAGAAATTCTACTATCACTAATTATATTTTTAATGACGGAAAATACTGTCACTAATAGTATTAATTCCCCTCATTATAAGGTAGCTATTAACTATTTATTACTCTCACTATATATATATCACCTCCTGTCACTAAATGTTATAGTTGTTGTTGTTTGTTGTAATTTAAATGTATAAAAACATATATAATCAATAAAGTTAATTTTAATTAACAAACGACCAAGGGGTAATGGAAGTAATGTTTTTATGAAGAGATACAATATGGAAGTAATGTTTTTATGAAGAGATACAATGTTTAACAAAAGCAGTTCACGCAATTTGAAGGAAAAAGTAAATACAAAAATAAATTCGGAGTTTTAAGCAGACAAGTCCAAAAGATAAAGTATTTAAACTGCTTGACAAAAAGCTTCCAATGTCGAATTGTTGTAGTTCTTCAGATTCTTACTTTTTCCTTCAAATAGCTTCCACCTAACAACATAACAACAACCACAAATTAATACATTACTAAAAAACACATAGGTACAATTTCACCAATATTCAGCTATAATTTTTCATAGTACAATGAAGTAAGTATTGAGATTGCTTATTGACTACAATTTATACTGCTAATACGAAGTAATACATAGTGCTGAGTGTAATACATTAACTAGAGGCTGGCAAAAATGTATTAGTTTCCACTAAATACATAGTGCTGGAAACTAACATATATAATGCTGAAATTGTTGACTTATTTTTTAGTGTAATAACATGACCTGTTCAAAGGATTGTCAGTGAATTGTTACATTTTCAAGTGATGCATGAAGCTATGTTCCGGCCAAGCCTTTTCAATTTCACTTTATTATAGATTACCATAAACTAGCAGCAATTTTTTTTATATTTCACATTCTAAATTGTTGCATCAAATCCTGTTATTGAATGTCTGTAGGTGGTATTACTGTTTCTTTCGTTGCTTGATAATATGGACTATGCTGCTCACTTTGATTATAAAGGAACAGTAGGAACTTTAGAGTTCGTGAACTTTTTGTCTCAGATTTAGCTGGACTGCCCAACCTGCCTGAACACTTTAGATGAACTGGCCATATAAATATTGGTCTAAAGTACCGTTAGGCCCATCTGGTTCAACCCAATGGGCCAATGGTCCGATGGGTCGCAGGCAGGCTAAAAGATCTTGCTACATCTTACAGGGATAGGTTGGGCTGAGTTCCTAACTTCCGTTGCGATGAAATTTGGGGCCGGCCTAACCTAGCTCCACATATAACGTTGGTCCAATGGACTGGGCCTGGTTATACCGGGCCGCCTGAATTACCACATGTGAGTGTATGTGACCTTTTTTCAGGGGCTGCTCCTCCCTTTGTAATCTGTAATAACTGTTTTCTATTAGGAGAGATGGTTAAGAATGAAGCTCAGTGGTTTGTGAACTTTTTGTTGTGGTTGCAATTAACATGCACCTTTTTGCATATTCAAGTTAATGAATTGGGTCCCATAATGCTGTAACAATTGATCCTTTCTTTTGAATTAGAATTTCATTTCACACACACACGCACACACACACACGCACACACACACACATATATCACCACTCTGGGAACATTGCCCAATTGTCAAGTTTGTTGCATTTTTTTAGGTTATATATCAGCAAACTACAATTGACATGTATGATATATCCACCGCACATTGTTGCAAAATATATATTCTTTATGATGTTACACATACAAACGCTTGTGAATGTGTTTGCTGATGAACCGAGTCAAGTTGAGTTTTATGGCATAGGGGAGCTTTTTGTTGTGGCTGCACCAGATTATTACTCCATTGTCAGCGAATTTCTTTTGCTAGTAGCAACGAAATTAAAAATATATATAAATGAAGGAGTCTGTTAATTCTTCAACTTCGCCTTGGAAATTGGAATGCAAAGAGTTTTTTGGGCTTTCATTTTTGTCTAAGACCATGAGTGAAGTGATGATGGAAATATGTGAAGGCAAAGTATATTTGTTTATGAATGTAGGAGTTTGGTTGTGTAAATTCTGAATGTAGTGTTTGTTTAGGATAGAACGTGATAAAAAATTGATATTATTATTTGTCTTGATCCCGGAACACACCATGCTTAGCATCCTCACAGGCCTCCGCTTGAAGTCTGTTTGCAAGTCATGGCGCAAGCTATTCGCCTCTTCCAAATTGATGGCAGTGCATGTACTACCATCATCAGTTTTCAAGTTGCCAAAAGAACCAAAGTTTCATCATCAAGAACCAAACTTTCATCATCAACAGTTTGTCAGATGCCGGTAGGAAAAAAATCATATTTGGTCCCTTAATTTTTATCATAGGATCGCAATAAGAGAAAAGCCTGACGCCGATGGATGATTGATGTGGGCTCTTGCTGGTTAAGCTTGTTTATCTCCTATATCATCAAAATGCACTTGACATACATCCCCAGATTTTTCTGCAACACTATATAGGTTGCATTTGCTTGGGGTATGTGGAACTAAGGCCCTCCCCAATGGGAGGAATTTTGCTGAGGTAGATTTTGTGAAAATACCCAAAAGTGAGGTATTTACCAATGGGGAGGTTTTTTTGGGTATGGTGGGGTTAAACCCGGGTAGCGAAATCGCTACCTAGGAATGTTGGTGGGGCCCGCGAGTGGTGGAAGTCGCGTTTGGCGAACAACGCGTGCTGGAATGGGGACAGCCCAGGCGCGTGGGCGCCACGCGCGCGCAAAGCGCGTGCGGCGTGGGCCCCGCGGCCTGCAGGCTTGTCCCCCACTATATTTTATTTTATTTTTTCGTTTTTTTTACTTTTTTTTTTCCTGCATTTATTATGTGATGATATATGTGTGTATTTGAGATATGTGTGTGTATTGAAAAATAGTCGTTATTGCAACGGCTCCATTTTTTTTTTTTTTTTTTATTTTCTTTTTACTGAAATTATTTTGCTTTTAGAAAATAATTAGCTAGAAGTCAAATTGGACGTTTCTTCGTAGGCGTTGTTGCTGTCGGGGGGTTTTTTTTTCTTGTACGGTGTGAGCTTTCAATTTGTATTTTTACTATTTACGTAATACAAAAAATTAATAATATTTTTTTGGTTTTTTTTTTCTTCCGAAAATATCCTAAAATATTAAAAAGTTAAAACAATCGGAATATTTAATTATTAGTTATTTATCCGAAATAAGTTAATTATAATATAGATGATAAATAAAAATATAAATGGGATAAATAGGATATTAAGGTGGGTCCCCCAAAAATACCTACTTCTTGGGTATATTGTTGGAGAGGAGTTTTGTTTTGGAGGTAGGGGTATTTTTGCTTTTGAGGTGGCGCTAACGTAGCAGCAAAATACCTGTTTTTTGGGAAGTGTCATTGGGGAAGACGGATAATTAGATATAGCAACGGCTAATAATAATCGCACAAAAAAGATGTTAGTTTGTAAACTGGATCTCTGGTGATGTTTGGTTGGGGTTGGCCCAACCTCAAATAGGTTTGGCCAACCCCTAGTATATTTGGTTAAGGGGTTGCCCCAAACCCTTCCTATTCAAGATTGGGGCACTCTTTCCCATTCAGGCTCCATTTCTCTCTCCTCATTTCTCTCTCCCACACAAGCACACACACTACCGTTTCTCTTGGCCACAGCCACCATCACTCTCATTCCCCTCCTTTACAATTTCTCTCTTTTCTAATTATTGTCAAATTTCATCTCTCTTCTTCTGCTTTACGTTTTTTTCCTAGAATCCTTTTGCTTTATTTCGCTAATTTGATCATCAATGTAAAATGGGGACCCATTTCTCTCTGGCTCTCTGCTATAAATACCGCCGTCGCATCGCCGCAACTTCTATCTTCACAGTTACCGCTGCACTGCCACCGGAAAATATTCTGGGTATTCCCTTATTTTAAAATCTGAGAAGAATTTCAGCAGGATGAAGAAGAGAGAGAGAAGATAGATGAGAGAGAGAAATTCTTTGTTTAGGGGAGAGAGAAATTCTTGTACAACAGAAATGAAGATTTTGAATATTGAATCCTTTGAACTTTGAGAAGTTGGTGTAACTTACAAGAAAGAATCAAAAAGAGAAAAAATCAGCATTTCAGTGGGCTTAATGGAGGAACATTTGCAGCATCTGGGTGGGGTTTGTTTTGGGTTGAGTTTAGAGGGGTTGATCTTGAGTTTAGTTTTTAGGAATTAATGAAAAATGATGAAATTTGGAAATGATTAAATAACAATTTAAATACTTTTTCTTAATTTACAGAGAAAATATTAAATAAAAAAGAAATAATAATAATAATTAATTTTAGGGTCCAATGAAAATGTCAAATAGAGAAATAAACATAATTAATTTTTTTTTTCTTTTATGTACAACAAAAATGTTAAAAAACAGAAATAATAATAATTACATAAAATAATTTTACAAATACTATTTTAATTATTTTACCAGTCATCAATAACAACCTCTTACACATATCAAATCACCTTTTACAATTAAATTTACACTCCAACCACTACCCCAGCCACCCAACCAAACATCATTCTTTAACACCCCAGCCACTAACACCATCCACTTTCCCAAGCCCAACCACTCCAGCCCCAAGCAAACATACGATCTCTTGTAGACCAGTAGAGATTGTGAACTTTTGCTTTAGCAGCTGTGGCCCACTAGCAAAACTTTTTCCCTCTACCTAGACGACCTTTTATTGCATATGTGGTGATATAATATGTTTAAGTGGAGTTCGATGATGTCAACGCTAAACAGTGCATAATTTGATCAGACATCCTTACAACAAATTTAATTATATTAATCTCATCAAAACCTAAGGGCATCTCCAACGGTCCCCTGTTTTGGTGGTAAAAACCACTTTTTCGTCTTCAACGGTTGTGTTTAGACAATTTTGACACTATATATAGTACACACTTTGCTGAACTATCTATTTCTTATTCTTTTTTCTTTCTCTTTATTATTTATTTTATATTGTATTTAATTGTTATGTATATTTTAAAGTATTAGATAGTATATTTATATTTATGTAGCAATTTTTTTTTTTTTTGGAAAAAAAAATTTACATAAAATTTTGATCAACTGGGCAAAAAAAAAGATATTTTTCCAGCAGACAAGAAGCATGCAGAAAAGACATGGAGCGTGCATTTGGGGTCCTTCAAAGTCAATGCAATTGTGGCAAACCCAGCCCGTTTTTGGAGCAAAAATGATTTGAATATGACTGCATGTGTAATAATGCATAATATGATAATTGAGGATGAACGGGATATTAATGCTCCAATTAGCGAGCTCAGGCAAGTGCCAACACCAGACGTCGAATTTGCTGAAAATGAACATACTTGTTTTCAGAATTTTCTTGCTCGTCATAGAGAAATTAGGGACACACAGACGCATTTTACCCTTTGAAATGCATTAATCGAGCATTTGTGGGACGAATACAGTGCTTCCACATTGTAATTCAATCTGTTGTATGTCACTTTATTGTGAATTTCAATTTTAATTTTGCGTTAATCATTTTCTTGTTTACATGTTTTATATTTAATTTGATTTATATTAAAATATGAACTAAAATATTAATATGAAACTATCATATTCCATGTGATTCTATACATATATTGTGATTTATATTACAAAAGAAATAAAAGTAAAGAGAAAACAAATGAATTATAAGGAATATTCTTTTTTAGTGCAAAAAGTAGTGCAGATAGTTGGAGATGGAGTGCAGATTTTGCAATTAATTTAGAATGATTGTTGGAGATGCTCACTATGAATTCAAAACAAAGGACCAAATGTTTTTGTTGAAAGAACAAGAAGGATTCATATTCTGTAATAGAAGGGAGAATTATTGTATTTTTCTAATTATGTTTCTGTTGTATTTCTCTAAGCAATGTACAAGGGGATTTATAGTACAATGTATGTCTAAATAAAGAAAAGAATCAAGACTTAATTGAGGGGATCTCTTACTAATCAGCTAATACAAAAAGGAAAGAATAAAAAAGACTTAATCTTTTCCTAATTCTATACTCCCCCTCAAGTTGGTAGGTGGAGTATCACACATGCCCAACTTGCCAAGAACTCTATGGAAGACTCTTCCAGAGACAGCTTTCGTTAAGATATTTGCAAGTTGATCTTCAGATTTGACAAATGGAAGAGTGATATCTTCATTATCCAACTTCTCCTTGATGAAATGTCTGTCGATCTCTATATGCTTGGTTCGATCATGTTGTACAGGATTATGTGAGATGCTAACAGTCGCTTTGTTGTCACAGTAGAGTTTAAAGGTTCTTGTTTCCAACAGACCCATCTCAGTCATTAACTTCTTTATCAACAACAATTCCGTAATCCCCTTTACGATTCCTCGAAATTTTGCTTCTGCACTAGAGAGTGCCACCAACTTTTGTTTTTTACTCCTCCAGGTAGGGGTGAACGCGGTCCGGAGCGGTTCGGAGATATGGAAATCTCCAGAACCGAACTAAAACTCGGAGATATTCGGAGATTTCCAAAATTAAATCTCCAGAACCGCTCCGTTGATCGGTTCAGTTCCTTTCGGAGATCGGTTCTTTCGGTCCGGTTATTCGGAGCTATTCGGAGTTTTTCCTTTAATATTTTTAGCAAAGTGCACGAAAGAATTATAGTGTTGTTCTTGACAATAATATCATATTGTTAAAGAAAAAGTGTAATATTAAACAACTTATAAGTTATAGAATAAGACAAGTTTCAAAATCATAACTTATAAAAAATAATTACAAGTTACTGAAATAGTTATCTCTTTCAAAGAAGAATAGCACTAAATTATAAAGTTGTTAGCTATCGATAACCTCTTTGGACATTTACCGATTATTTTTCATCGATAAAGCTCTAGTCGTATACATTGTCAATAAGTAAAGGTATACATTGTCAATAAGTAAAGGTAAACTTAATATGACTAACTACAGTAAAATTAAAGTTGACTTCAAGCGAAAAAGGTGTGTGCACGAGAAAGATGGAGAATCAAAGAAGAAGAGAACAAGAAAAGAGCCACTACTTGGAATTCAGGCGTAGGACAGTAACTATGTGCAGTGAGTTCAGGTCTAGAATTTTGACCTTTATATATGAAAATAATTAAATATTAGATATAATAATAAATTTTAGTGATTGGATAAAAAAAATGTATAATAGAATTGAAACATATCATAGTAATGTATTTCTTTATATAAACTATAAACATATTCACTGTTCATATATTTATAATTAATAGATATATGTTTATTATGAAAATGATTTATTATAAATATTGTACTCTATTATTAATTACTAAATCTTTTATAAAATACTAAAACAATAATTATATCATTGTTAAAATTTACTAAAATTCATAATGGTTCAATATTATAGTATAAAAGAAATGAATTAAATGATATAAAAAAATTCTATAGTTGATTACTTAGAATCGGTTCTACTCGGTTCTATTTCGGTTTTTCGGTTTGGATCGGTTCGGATTTACAACAAAAAAATTCGGTTTGGTTCGGTTCGGATAAAGTCAAATAGTCAACAGATATTATCGGTTCGGAGTGCTTTCGGTCCGGGGTTCGATGCGGAGCGGATTATCTCTGAGACCCGTGCTCACCCTTACCTCCAGGTCACAAGGTTACCTCCTAAGAAAGTGAAGTATCCAGCTGTAGACCGTCTGTCTGTGATATTTCCTGCCCAGTCAGCATCAGTGTACCCGAAAGCATCCAAGTGCTTGTTCTTCCGGAAGAATATCCCTTTTTCCGGGGATGATATTAGGTACCTCATGATCCTTATGGCTGCATCCATGTGTTCCACCAAGGGTTTATGCATGAACTAACTTATGACCCCAACTGCGTACGCTATGTCTGGTCTTGTTTGTGAAAGGTAAATTAGTTTACTAACAATCCTCTGATATTGTTCCTTATCTGTTGGCTTATTGCTCGAGTCCCCTCTTAGCCCGTGATTGACGGCAATCGGGGTTTCTGCTGGTTTACAATCTAGGAGCCCTGTTTCAGCAAGAAGGTCCAGAACGTACTTCCTCTGAGACAGGAATATTCCCTCCTTAGATCTCATCACTTCTATCCCGAGAAAGTACTTCAGCCCATCAAGACTCTTCATTTCAAATTCGGAGAACAAATTCTTTTGAAGGAGTTGGATTTCTTCTTCATCGTCTCCTGAAATATTCATGTCATCTACATAAATGATTAAGCATGTGATTTTAGAATACCTCCTCTTCAGGAACAATGTGTGATCTGAGTTGCTCTGAGTATATCCGTATTTATTCATCGCCGAAGTGAACCTTCCAAACCAGGCCAGAGGTGACTGTTTCAGCCCATAAAGAGACCTCCTTAATCGACATACTTCTCCTTCTTCAAACTCTCCTTCAAAGCCCGGTGGGATTTCCATGTATATTTCTTTGGTTAGATCTCCATGGAGAAATGCATTCTTCACATCAAACTGGTATAGAGGCCAGTCACGATTTGTTGCTACTGAGAGCAAAACTCTTACTGTATCCAATTTTTCCACAGGGGAAAAAGTTTCTGCATAGTCGATTCCATACACTTGAGTGTATCCTTTAGCGACCAATCGTGCTTTATACCTTTCTACTTCGCCGTCTGGATTATATTTGATGGTAAAGACCCATCTACAACCAACTGGTTTCTTCCCTGGTGGTAACTTGCTTTTATTCCATGTTCCACTTTTGTTGAGATCTATCATTTCGTTGTTCATTGCCTCCCTCCATTCTGGATATTTTTGTGCTTCTTCTGCATTTTTCTGGGTATCCATGTAGTGGATAGCTTCTCTCTGAAAAGTTAAACTTTCTCGCTTCCACCAGAAATAAAGTTGACAATGGGATATCTAGATTTCTTCGGCTTGTATTCAGGATTGTACCTCTGAGTAGGAATCCCTCTGTTCTGCCTTGGTGGGAGAGAGTAAGAGTTCTCGTCTTGACCTATGATCTTAGGACAAGATACAAAAATTGGAGGATAACTATAAGTCTCGGGATCAGAATTAGAAGTTTGTACCTCCGAGATATTCGGTGAGAGAGATGTTGGGCTGAGGTTCATTGAAGTGGACTGTACTTCTTCAGAATGATTCGGTTCCCAGTTTTCTTTAAACAACCAATCAGAGTGTTGACCTGTGTTGTCTCCTCAACACCTGATTTATTAGAGGCGTAATAGTATTCTGTTTCGATAAACTCGCAATCCATCGTAACATAAAGTTTCTTGGTGATGGGATCGAGACATCGATAACCTTTTTGATGAATCCCATAACCAAGAAATACACACTTCACAGCACAAGGGTCAAGTTTATTTCGATGGATTTTTAGAATGTGGACATACACAGAACACACAAATATCCTAGGTTGTAGCATAATGATGGAGGGTAGAGTAAATTTGGAGGAGAGAACTTGTAGAGGGGTTTTGAATTTTAGCACCCGTGTGGGTAATCTATTAAGGAGATAGACAGCAGAGGCAACGACTTCAAACCAATAATTGGTCGGCACTTGGGATTCAAGTAACAGAGCACGGGTGATTTCTAAGATATGACGATTTTTTCGTTCAGCTACCCCGTTCTGTTGAGGTGTATAAGGATAGGTGGTTTGGTGAACAATCCCATTTTTTCTGAAAAAAGGTTTTGAAGTCATGGTTAACATACTTCCCCCCATTGTCGGATCGGAGGATCTGAACAGTGTTATGAAACTGATTTTTCACAAGATTGAAGAAATCAACAAACCGACTATAGACTTCGGATTTTTGTTTCAAAAAATACACCCAAGTCATACGAGTGCAATCATCAATAAATAAAACAAACCACCGAAAATCAGTATCTATTGAATCAGGAGCGGGCCCCCAAACATCAGAATGAACAAACAAAAACGGCACAAAATTTTTATTATTCGTAGAAGAAAAAGAAGTTCGGTGGCTTTTGGCCAAATGAAAAGTACCGCATAAAACACGATCATTCTTTGAAAAAAAAGGAAGGAAACAAGTGTTTAAGGTAATCATCTGAGGGATGACCTAACCGACGATGCCACAACCATATTTGCCGGTTCTGAGATCCTTGAGCTAGATACGCAGTTCCTCCTTCAGACAGCTCATCAACATAGTACAGTCCATTCTGTTCAGAACCACGCCCAATTATCTCCCTCGAACGAATATCCTGTAACAAACAGAAGTTCGGATAGATCAGCGCCACACAGTTAAGCTCCTTTGTCACCTGACTGATGGATAATAATTTGCAGGATAGAGATGGAACATAGAGACAATTAGACAATTTGATTTTCGGAGATTTCAACAGATCCTGCCCCTTGAACCGGAAAAAATCCTCCATTAGCATTTTTAATGAAAGTTTTT
The DNA here is from genome assembly GCA_958295605.1 of Ajuga chamaepitys. Lineage (NCBI taxonomy): Eukaryota > Viridiplantae > Streptophyta > Magnoliopsida > Lamiales > Lamiaceae > Ajuga > Ajuga chamaepitys. The sequence continues at coordinate 6,746,004 of OY282500.1, read as the reverse complement.
TTAGGTCCTGACGAATCAATAATATCATTTCGATCAAATGTCATAGTGTCCGTCGCGCCACAATAAAAAATCCATTTTTTTTATCATTTTCACCTTTCACATGTAATGTATTAAAAGTAGAATTAGAGTTCATAATATTGGAATTTTGTAAGTGGGATGGGGGCAGAATAGGAAACTTACTCCCATTAGGGTTATAAACCCTTCCCCCATCCCTCATACCTCTATTCAACCCTTCGTTCCTCTCTCCTCTGGTTTCCGCCGCTTCGTGTCTTTTTCCTTCTTCGGGGTTTCCGCCATGGATGAAGGCGGCGACCCCACTGGTTGATGTCGATGGGATGTTGCCACCTCCGCTGGTGGCCTGTTCAGAGTTGCCGTGGGTGTGACCGTCGCCGCCCTTCCTCTGCCGTTATTCCTCTGTCGATGACGGCTTTCGTCCCACCATTCGGGACACCCATTCAACTGGAAGTACGTTTCCCTGGTGTGCTTGTTTCCACCACAGTGAGTGCACTTGAGCTTATCTTTATCAGATTGGCGGGATGACGATCTCTGAGAGACTGACCGTTCTCCCATGGGAACCCCTTTTGCGGCGAACGCCTCCCCTGAGTTTTGACATTCTTCAGAAGACATCATTATTCCTATTCGGAGTGCTTCTCGATGGATCGTAGCGTACGCGGCTGCCAGAGAAGGGAGAGGATCCTGGTTCAAGATATCCCGTTTTACGGAATCGAATCTGCCATTTACTCCGGCAAAAAACTGGTACAATCTCCCTTCCTGTGTTAGGCGATTATATAGTTGTACATTTTCCTCTCCCGTGAATTTGTTGGGTTGCCTTTGGTCGATTTCAGCCCATATGGCTTGAAGATTACTATAATATTGTTCTGATGTTTGATTTCCCTGTTTGGTTTGACTTGCTCGAGTCATCAACTCGAAGATCTGCAGGTAGTTCGTGCCACTGTTATATGTGGCTTCCAGTCATTCCCATAGTGCATGTGCTGTCGGATACTGTAAAAAATTGGGCACTAGAGTCGATTCGATGGAATTGATAATCCATCCTTTTACGGCATTGTCGACGGCGTCCCACGTTGAGAAACCGGGATCACTGACGGAAGGGGGCGGAGGATGGCCTGTGATGTGGTTGCCCCGTCCTCTTCCTCTGATGAACATCCCCATCAGTTTCGACCAAATTGCATAATTTCGGTGGTTCAATTTCACATTCACCATTAATGGTGATGTTTCGATTGTCGGGTTCTGGTTCATGGCATTTTTCTGAAGATACTGGATAAGGGTTGAGATATCTGTTTCTGAAGGTTGTGAGAGTGCTGTTTCGGTCGAGTTTGCCATGGTAGATGATGAGAACGAAAGTTCGACTTCAAAGAAGATCGAAACTCCGCTCTGATACCAAGTTGAAAGAATAAGAAGGATTCATATTCTGTAATAGAAGGGAGAATTATTGTATTTCTGTAATTATGTTTATGTTGTATTTCTCTAAGCAATGCACAAGAGGATTTATAGTACAATAATATGTTTGAATAAAGAAAAGAATCAAGATCCCTTAATTGAGGGGATCTCCTACTAATCAGCTAATACAAAAAGGAAGGAATAAAAAGACTTAATCTTTTCCTAATTCTACAGTTTTAACCCAAACAAATCAAATTTTAATGATCAATCCAACTTCAGCCTAATAATAAATTTAAGGAAGAATGTGCAGCAGACAGCATATGCAGAATCATTCAGATGAAGCTTCTAGAAGTTATTTTTAAAGATAACTAGTATCACTCCCGTGCGATGCACGGAAAGTTATTTAAATAATAATAATTTAATTAAACTAAATGCTATGTAATTTAGTATTAAAAAATGGTGTTGATGTATTCTAAACCAGATAAATATTTGAATAATTTTGATGAAATATATAAAAAATATAAGTAATATAACCATAAGTTTCTCCCGTGTAATATATTGATTTAATATAACGTATGCTTTACAAATATATTAACTATCATATATAAATATGTGAAAGCCGTAGTCTTGTGATAAACCAAACAAAAAATATTATTACAAAAAATTAATATTTACAAATATAATAATTTAATAGAATTAAATTATACATTAAATTTATTTTTAATTTAATAAAGTACATATATAATTATTTGAATAATGAATTTTATCTCGACACGATAAATGAAGAAAGCTTTAGGTCAATAAAATAAATTGATTAGTTTTGCTTTTGATAAAATAATCAAGATAATTATTTTTTTATTAGAGAACTATTTAACTAATTTTAGTTGTATTCTTACCCCAGGCTACAATACAACCCACACTAAAAGCTCAAATCTTATTCAAATAATCAACAAACAAACAATATAATATTTCAAATTAAATATCTAATTATAATATATGTGCAATAGATGTCAAATTAAAGATCTTCAAAAGAGCTTTAATTTGAAATATTATGCATAAAGAAATAGATTAGAAATAAAAAAAATATTTGTGGTTTAAAAGATTAAAATAAAGTTTGATTTTTACTAAATGTGCCAGTAACATACTACCTCGTTTTTTATGTGTAGGCTTAGTTTTGGATAAGAGAATTAGATAACAGGGGAAGATGACAAAATAGCCCTAAATCAAATTCCCCTTCTCCCTACAAATCCCTTAATTTATCCTAGCTGAATTTCAGTTGAAGTGTTGAATTTTAGAAAAGTTCCTCAATTAGGGGTCTGAATATTGGAGGTTCTCAATTCATGACCTGAGTTTTGAGTTTCTCTCAATTAGATGGCTAGATTTTAATTTTATTCTTAATTCAGGTCTTACGTCTTGAAAAAATATAAAATATTATTCGAGGTAAGATTCAGTATGGAGTAAATTGAAACTTTTAGTACGAAGTATATTGAAAATTTCGATAAATACTACTGAACCTTCCATGTATCAGATAACATGTCTTATTTTTCAAGACGTAAGCCCTAACTTGAGAATAAAATTCAAGATCTATACCTCTAGAATCAGGCCCGAATTGAAAACTCCTAAAATTCAGGCCTCGAATTGAGACATTTTCCAAAAATTTAGGCCTTCTAGTGGAATTTCCCAATTTATCCTCACATTTTCTTTATATTATTTTTCTTTCCATTTAAATATGATACTGGATATGATAAGTTAGAAAATTAGAGATTTTTAGAGATAGTAATACTGATAGTACTGGAAAAATTATGGAAAAAAAAAAAACTAAAAAGACATCTATTTAAAAATAATTCACGAAACCTAAACCAACACTAATAAAAATGGAGACAATACTAATTATGGTCGGAATTTTTTGACGGGAAAGTATTAATAGAATTATTGCTCTTGCTGTGGCGTGTATATTATACATATTATACATTATACATTATATATATATATATATATATATATATATATATATATATATATATAGATAGATAGATAGATACGGTAGGAGATCAATTATTAAAAAAAAATGTAAAATGAAATAAACTAAATGTATTATATGAAAAAATCAATTTATATATTTTTTACATAAAACTTGTTTAACTAATTTAATTTTTTCTGCCAATACACAATATTTAATATATATAATTAGCCAAATAATAATATTACTTTTAAACTTATTATATATATATATATAATATGAATGTCAAATTAAAGCTCGTAAAAAGACCATTGAAATGATATATCTTGCATAAAAAATGAATTAGAAATAAAAAATTTATTAGTATTTAAAAGAATTAAAACAAAATTTAAAACTTACTAAATATACAACTTACCAAATTATAGTGTAAAAATTAGGCGGGAAAGTTGAAATTACAAAAGTGACCTCCATTTTACTTTTATATATATATAGATTTGACACAAAAGATCAAACAGCCTGTTGATAGCTCTTTGATCGCCCAAACCAACTAAAGCAACATTAAAATCGTTTGGCGGAAACCATATCTTGATGGAATTTTCACGTGAAACAGTAAGAGTTGATCGCAACATTGAAATATAAACTTCAAATAATATCCTAAGCATTAGATATCATAGAAACTAGCCCTGCCTATGATCGTCAATATTCCAAAACATTCACGAAAAAAGAGAAAAAAAAGATGTTAAAAGTAGATCAGTCTGACCATTTAGAATGGCAACACATTATCCCTAATAATTCTGCAACAGGATCGTCTTGCATTTTCCTCTTCCTCTTCTTTACTTGAATTTGTTTCATTCCGTCTATGCACACCAAACTCTCATTATAACCATGAATCTCCATATAATTTGTCTGATATTTACCGATTTCAATCTCCTTGACCCATCTAGTCTCAGGATCAAGTACAAACAGTTTTCCGTCTGAGCGATCGCCCATGATTATTATCCCATTTTCCGAACCCTGCAAGCACCAACCCACTTTCATCTCTACAGGCCCAAATGTGTGATTATTTGTCCAGACCATGTCACCTTCCTGAAACACCCAAACATCAAGACATTCTAGCCTTTTATCATATTTCGTATACAAAAGAGCTGCAAGAGAACTCTTCCAATTTACAAAAGGCACCTTTGTAGCATCCTCCAATTTAAGGCCTAACAAAGGCACGGTCTTGAACTCCAATCTCGTCACATCAAACCATATCAAGGCATCACCTGCGGCAACACTCTCGTTTTCAACAATCTCAACAACCCAATAAGGATTTCCATTCACAGTAGTTTTATTGCAAAGATGATAGATACCTTTCATACCGAGCACTCTAAACTTAAAAGTCAACTCGATTGATGCCCAAGTATCAGAATTAGCAGAATACACTCCAGCCTCACTCACAAAAAAATCGTTTTGTGTCAGATAATTAACTATCTTCACCACTTTAAAATCATCGTCACTATCATACCCAAACCCAAATGAGATCTCACCAATGAAGATTGTAAAATCTGCTTGTGGGTTCCAAAAAACAATTGCCACTTCAAGTAGCTTGGAAAGGATAGCCATGCAAACTACACCATTGCAACATCCCAAACAAAACGGATCAAATTGGAAAGACGGATATAAATAAGAAGGAATATATTGTGTGGGGACAAGATTAGCAATATCATTTACCTCGGATTCAGTGCTGAGGAGAGATGTGGTACTTGTATAGGCATTAGGCACACTGTTGACGATGAAAGCTTGGTCCTTTGAGCAACTTGAAAACTGATGATAGTGCATGTTTATGAAATTGCGGGTGGCGAAAAGCTCGCGCCAGGGCTTGCAAACAGACTTGAATTCTCAAATTCTTTAAAATATTTATTTGAATTAAAAGTTCAAATTATTTAAGAATTTAAAAAAATATTATTTTCAAAACTTTATTTTGACTTTCAAATTGATTTAAACTTCGTAAAGAAAAAATCATGTTATTTCAAAAAGTTATTAAATTATTTAAAAGTCAGAATTGTTTCTAAAAATAATAATTTTAGAAAACCTTAAATTATTCATTTAGAAGTAGAAATTGTTTTATAAACAGAAATATTTTTAAAAATAAATTTATTTTGTGTTGTTTTATGGAGTACTTTGAGACTTTAGAACTTCAAAAATATTCAAAAGTTTTAGAATCGCTTTACAATAAAAATTAATTTAAATTGAAAATCTAAAAGTTATTTGGAAAGAAACTCTGAAAATTGTTTCAATTGCCTTTTAATAATTATTATAAAATTATGTGATGGACAATCATGCAATGTATAAATCTTGCAATTCGACTATCATGCTCTGAGCTTACGAGCTAATTAAATTTCTAAAGCATATTTCTAAATTTATATTTTAAACTTAAAAAGATTTATAAGATTACTTACATTCTTTTTAAATAATTTTAAAATATTTTTTTTGTATTATTTAGTATTATTTTCAGTTTTTAAGTATAAAAGCTTAAACTGATACTCTCATACATCCTGTGATTACATGGAAAAACTGTTTTGGGTGATGCTCAACCTTCCTACTTACTCATCTCTCAATAAAAAAACAGGTATTAAAATTTCAGACTGAATGATACATCATGCAAAGATTCCTATGGCTCAATCTCTGTTTAGAATTTCAAGCAGGTTGCCGGATCCATCATGCCAAGCCGACTTTGCCACATCTACATAAAGTCCTCAGCTACATATGAGAGAAAAGGATCTGAATTTTTATGATTGGAGACCAAACAAGTTCATCCTAATTTTTTTTTCTCCTTATCTAAGAACAAAGAAAAAAACCCTCTCATTTCCTTCCCTCCCCTTCAACCCCCCGTCCCCCTCCCCTCCCCCAAGATGACTCGAACTCAGGACAAAATGTCCATCATGTCACGCCGACTTTGCCACCTCTACATAAAGTCCCCAGTGAACTTGTCGCAAAAGTCGCTTCAAATCGATGTGATTAGATCGACCTTCTCAAACCGCAAGCGTACGATTTGTGACAGAGGTAATATATAAGATATCGAATCCACAGGGAGGATATTCCGTGAGAATCGGCTTTAGCACTTTCTAATAAAGTAAGTCAAATGTAAATTAAGAATGACACACTACAAGAAAAATGCAAAACAACAACGCACTTAAGACAACAGTTTTAGACTAAAACCGTTGTCTATTGACAAACTACCGTTGTTGTAAATATAACCGTTGTTGTTCGGCGGATAAAATACGCTGAACTACAACGGTTATACTGCAGCGTTGTTTTATTTGTGTTGTTGTTTTGAGCCTTTTATTTTTTTTATAATTTAATTAATTTAATTAAAAAGAGAGTTACATGTTATTTTTCCTTTAAACCTACGATTTTTCATTTTAACATGAAGTATTACTTTACCCTAAATCTATCTCCCCTCCAAATTGTGTCTAAAAAACCCTAACCATCACCTTCGCCACCCAGCCGCGCCATCACCGTCGCCACTCAGCCGCGCTATCACCGTCGCTGCCCAGCCGCGCTACCGCCGTCGCTGCCCAGCCATTCCTTCACACCAGGCCGTCTTCGTCACTGAACTCTCACTCTCCCTGCACACTCTCCTCCTCTGAATTGATTCAATTTATTCCTCTCCCGCGACTGTGACGCTTGCGATGGTGATGGTTCGTGCGAGTACTGCTTCGTCGAGTTAATTTCACCGATTCGTAGTCCGGATTTGATGGTTCGGATAGTAGGTAAGAATTCATTTTCTAGGTCAATGTGTCGTGCTAGTGTTTGTATATTTCTCTGGAATTTTGTGTTCTTATGTTCTGTCGTGTATGATTAGTGTTAATTGCTGTGAAATGTGGAAATTTGCAGCCCTGCAATGGTATAGGGTCACTTAGCTAGACATTTATTCATATTACACCTGACCAATTATTATTAAGAGTATTTTGAGGAAAGATTGGAAAGAAATAGAAGGTTTTTTGAAGAAAAAGAAGAAATTCAGGAGGAACTATGGGAGCGAATCAAATATGGAGTAGCACTGTGGATTCTAGGGAGAAGGAGTTTATTAACTATCATACGTCGGACATTATTAGGAGTTGGAGCTATATTCTGTAATTTCTTTGAGTAGAACTTGTATTCATTTGTACTGTGTAGCGTTAGGGGGAACTCTCTCCCCTCTTTTTTCTCATCAATAAAATTTTGTTTCTTATAAAAAAGAGTATTTTGAGGGATAGATTAGATTACTTAGTTGAAACATTAAGTGTTGCCACCTTTGGTTACAACACGCTCAGTTTCTGATATAATTTCATCTAATCTGAGAAGATATATCAACGATAATGGGGAAGTTTTGTGGGGAATTGGGGTAGCGACGTTATGCTGGTCAATATGGCTAGAAAAGAAATAGGAGGACTTTATAACATTGTGTTGGAACCAAGGAGGATATATGGGGTAGAGTTGAATACCGAGTTGCTTTTTGGATGTGAAACAGTAGGAAATTCAGTAGTTTTCATATGTCGGTCTAGTTAGTACTATGTCATGTAATTTTCTCCCCCCTCCCCCCCCCCCTCCCCGATCTTGACATTACTCTTGCAAGGGATGTCTTGTCCCTTTTAAATCCTTAATAAACTTTATCATTTACTTATAAAATGCTGACACATACATTGCAAACCTCCCTCAGATGGAACAATGGGTTGTGGCACAAAATGTTTGAACCAGATGCTTAACATTGAGTGAGTTCATGGAACTTGTCCGTGTGGTGAACTTTGTTCAAACAACCAGGTGCAAAGTAACCACTTTATTTCTTTGTTATATAGGTTTTCTTTGATGTCTTGTCCATAATTAACTTTCAATAAACACCTTATTTCAGTTTTAAAAGCTCAATTATGCTAAGTTAAAGTGGTTCAGGTGTGGAAGAAAGGGCTATGGTCTTCAGGCACTTGAAGGCATCTCTAAAGGACAGTTCTTGATAGAATATGTTGGAGAGGTAGCTTGTATTTCCATTACCTGTGACTTTTCCTTCTGTTATTTAGAATTTGTCAGTTACATGTTTTTTCTTGTTTTTATTTCCGTGTTGGATAGATACACAGTCACTTTTATCCTAAATGAATCATGGCTTGTGATAATTCACTTTTTTCGTACATTTTTTTACTTTTTCATTATGCAATTAGGCATCTGTTTGATTTCTTTTTGTTCTGCAGCTGGTTTTTTATTCTTCTTCAACACCTTGCTTGCACATTTATCATGATTGCTAAAGAGTAGTAGCTCTTGAATGAAGAAAATTTTCTAGTTTTCATCATTTCCTTCAAAAGTCATTTTATGGTTGTCTTTTGTACATATCTTGTCATGAGTTTTACAATCCAAAAGTTCCCTTTGTTTCTTATTCTTTAGGAATAACCTAAAAAGATGCTTAAAGCATGCTCTATTCCACATACCGCGAGTATTTCTAAAGCACCCTTCTTCTGGAAGGTAGTAATGGCATTCCATGAATATGGAGAACATGATATAGGTGGAATAGTCAGAGGCAGACGGGAACACTACAAGAAATCTCCTCCAAATGCCATAAGTTTTCTTACTTCCTATCTTCTTCTTTTTTCATGGTTCATTTCCACTTGTTTGTCGAAATTATGACCATTATGTTTATTGAGAAATTATTGCCAATAGAATCGTGTAGATTTCCTGTTTGAGGATTTGTCCGATAGAATTTACGTATCCCTCGGTATGCTTTTATTCTCTTGAGAATTTGTTACTGTAGCTGGCTTCATATGAAAAAAATCATGATTTGGTAGGGCTGAGAGTAAGTCGTATAAACAACAATTAAATTCGTTGATTTGCAAGTCTTCATTGGTGGACCTTGAGCTTAAAATGTAACAGTCTAGGTGGCATATTGATTTTGAGATTAATTACCATTGAATCTTAAGCTGATACAGAGGGATGCCACTATTTGCCATTGATTATTATAAATGTTTTATTATTTTATACATAACTAACGTCTATGAGTTTGCAAATAGATGATTTTCATTAAGTTCCTATAAGTATCTTTCTTTCTATAAATAATATGTTAATTGGCTATTTCTAGTTGGCCTCTGATGTTATATAAATGTGGATGCAAAATGTATACTATGTAGTTGATTATCTCATTAGCTTGTGAGAATTAGAAGTGTTGAACTAACTCGTAACTTACAGGTAGGTGATGATATCAATGATGCAGCTTCTCTGGCATTACACTTGCTGATGTCAGGATTGCCTTACAAATTGAAGGACAAGATAAAGCAACTTCAAATGCAGCATCTATCATACGCTTGGGAAATAAACTATTGCAGGTGTATCATGGCCCCGTCCTCCTTTCTCCTGTTGCTATACTTGGTGCTTGATATTTTTGGTTGGTGTTATATGTATATTGAGGTCAATGGAATAGATAAGAAAGATAAAACAAAGAGTGTTTTCTAGAATATAAGAACATGAAGAGAGAGGCAGGCTACTCTTTAAAAATTGAATACATCGACAATTTTCTGGGATAGTTCTTTTCAGTTTTATGGTCTTTTATACTTATTTTAGTATGTATGGTTATTATGTATCATATTATTGTCCATCTACCCTTCCATTTTGTTTCTATTCTTTTTCCTTTTGGAACACCAATGCAATATTCAATTTAGGCTTCCAATACGTTGGATGAACAATGTTTTACTTGTGCATATAGTTAGTCATGAAAAATATATACCACTCGTCATTCTCAGAAAAGCTAAGCTCGTTAATTTTGTATGATGAAGTGTTGAATTTGAACTGACATGTGAAGTTTTGTTTATGAGCTCAGAGAAGGAGCATCTTCCCTGATTTGGATGATACGATTCATCAATTACAAATATGATTGATGTAATTAAGGCTTCTCAATCTGACTGTATATGAATTGAACCAACCAAGTGAGTTTCTGCAGTGGTTAGTTGCTGCCTACTGGTATAAACATTTCTCAGATGCACTAGACCATAGAAAAAATGTGATGAGTTAGCTGATGTCGTAAATTTAGTGGACCATTAATTAAAATAAAAATTATACAACATGTATGATCAATTTTCAAATCTGTTTGGATTCGAATCTGTGATTGCTTGCTGTGAGAAATGATGAAGAACTACTTGTAAAGTGTTGCGGATCTTAGTACATAAATTTGGGCTATAACAGAATCATTTTACATTCACCTTTATGTTTATTGTTTAGACTTCTTCTTATACACTAGATTGTCTGATTTATACTTGACAGCGGACAAGGCCAGTTACTTCCAAGTAGAGAGGAAGCTGAAAGACTTCGTAAGGTGGTGCCCAAGTGTCAAATTTGTGTATTCGGTAGCGGTCATGCCGTCCATCTGGTAGGTTGAGCCCCCCACCCCCAACCATTGGTTTGCACCTGAAAGGAATCACCAAAATTATGGAACAAAGTACTTTGAGTAATAAAAATAAGGTTTTTATAGATATGCTACAGAAATAATATCCAAGATCATCAAAGACCTTACGTCCCCGAGTTTGCTATTTCACGCAGGATGGTGCAGAAATAAATAATATACATATAGTTTACTGATAACTTTACAGAAAAATTGCAGGTTCGTCCCTTATGCGGCTGCAATAATCTCCATTTTTGCTGTTTTTACACAGCCATGTGTAAGTCCGTCTTTATCTACAAAGGGAGAGGGGAGAGAGGTTTGTGTTTGATTTTGTCCAATTTTTTTATACTAAGCTTAGATATTTTAAAAAATGCTTTTGATTTTATCCATCTTATGTCCAATTTTATTAAAAACTTGCTGGAATTTGGTAATTTGGCGGTCTTGCTATCCAAAAACATTACATTTTCTCCCAGATTACACTTATAGGTGTTTTTGGTGACATCTGCATTGCTTGGATAGCGAGTAATCTCTCTCTCTCTCTCTCTCACAGACACACACACACACTCTCACTCATGCTTTCACCAAATCGAAGTTGCTTGAATAATAGTTATTACAAGAGGTAGCCCTATAACAGGCTAGATATGTCGATACAGTTCTTGAGACATGACATCAAATTGAATCTCGAAATCCACTTGCATTTTCTTCTTGTACAGCACGCCACTAAGCCACCTGCAAGCAATTCTGGGTTATTGAGCTGATGTACTTTATTAATGAAACAGGTATGTGAATTGTGAAATAATGTTTGAAATGTTTCAATTTTTGCAGGAAGATATAATCCACTCCACACCATCTTCAGCTAGGCATAAAAGAGGGTGCAATTACAAGAAATCTATGTGTCTCAAGAAGACTCTGCACCTGCCAGTGCACCGGTTTATTGCCGAACTTTTATTTCACACTTTTTCTCTCTTTATTATCTTTCTCCGCCTCCTCATTTCTCTCTCTCTCTCTCTCTCACTAAATTTAATACACGTACACATGTAAATGCAGATGCAAGTTTCCTGATCAGAAAGCTTGTGAGCTCTTTTCTCTACTGAAGCCTACGTTTCCTAAACCTTTTTTCCTTGGTTTTCGTTTGTGGAGAAAGAACAAATTCCATTTTAAAGTAGATTTTGTGCTTAGTTATTTATTAATTATTTCAGGCATTATTTTTCGGTGGATCTGAAAGAGTATTGTGTGAAGCCGTTCGAAGGTATGAAGCAGAGTACTCGGCTCAACTCAGCTGTTTTTCACCTCACTCCTACGCGGACAAGGTATATTATTCGTCCTTGGTTTTCATTATCTTAGACCAGTTGATTTTTTCATTTCATTGTTGTATTTTTTTAATTCTGTGTAATCAAATGGCATGATTACGTTGTTAAGTCAATTGCTCAGTGATAGTACATAATGCCTTTAGATGACTTTATTAAATGGTGGTTTCTTTTGACATGTAAAATTAAGCTTCTGATTGTGAGGCAATGAATGGACTCAATCTGGGCTGTGATATATTCCTTTGATTTAAGAAACAAGATTACGAGTTGAGTCTACATAATATAATGATTTCCCGTAATATCATGATTTAAATTTTCCCAGTTGTCCAACTTTTTGGTGCTCCAATCTTATGTTTACCCTAGCAAAATTGATACTTGAGTACCTCAACTTTTCTATAGAGATGAACTAATGGCATCCAAAGACCATCTTTTATGTTTCTATATTTTAACATTTATTTAGTTATTTTTTGTAACCATAAAAGGAAACGTTATGAAAAAGATAATACTCAGTTGAGTCAAATTAAAATGCATCATGTTATATATTTCTTTAGTTTGATGTTCAATACTGAAAAGAAAAGAAAAACAAAGAAAATGGAAAGTTACAATAGTTAAATTGTTGATTCTGAATGTATTGTTGCTCTCTTTTCAGAGTTGTTAGATTCTCGAGAAAACGGAATTGCTACCGTATCCGTTGTTAACCATTCAAAGATTTTAAAGGTAAGTGAAACTTTTCCGACTTGTAAATTTTTGCTCTGTTTTTTTTTATCAGTAAATTTGGCTCAGCTGGTTTACTTTGCACAGCTGTTATGTGAAGCAATCAACAAACTAAACGGAGAAGAGCTTTGGAAATTCGATTTAGCTATTGATTGAATGATAAAGTTGTATGTCGCTCATCCTTTAGCTGCATATTGTGTATCCGTTTCGGTTTTAGTTTAGGGTAGCGTGAAACTGCGAAATGTAGGAAAACTGAAATTCAACAAAATTGTAAACGAGCCGTGTTTAAGTTTGTTCTTTGGATTTGGAAAAAAAATGTTTCAATTACATATTCTTATGTTTATGTAGGTTGAAGGTGAAGCATGATCTGAAAGATTGTAGAAAATGTCCAATAAACTTGGGGAGTTTATTCCAACAACAGGTAAGTAACAAATTCATTTCTTTCGTTATGTTAGTTTCGTTAGATAATATGTTGATATGTAAAGCCTTAAATTGGGTGTTTTTGTTTGAGTTGTACAGAAACATATCTAGATTATGTACGATGTGCGTAAGATAGATAATTTAGGGGAAACTACTTACAAACATGTTTGAATATGATGCTAAACAACTGGAATTTGAAGAGAGTACATTGTAACAACCTAGACATAGATATCTAAAGTCTTTAGGAACATACTGACATTATCTGGACGTAATTTTGTGGACTCATTTTTCACTTCCATCCTTCATCCCTACGCTCTTGCTAAGATATGTGAACCATAATTTCTCTTCTCTATTGTTTATGGTATTCTTCCATTAAAACAGCGTTTTCTTGCTTATACAAGTCTTGCTTTGGTTTTAAATTATGATATATTGATGATCCCTCTATGCCTACAATGTATGTATATACAGGTCGGATACCTTAAAAACTAAAAAGACATGTCTCGGATATCTTTAAATCAAAATCACGCTACATAGCAAGTTGTAATATCCTATAAAGAAGCTTCGTCTCACTCTTTCTTTGACATATTACGTGTAGATAAAGATACAAGAACAAAAGATTAATTTATAATAATATTTTTTAGTATATGTGCAGATATATGGATATTACTTTTGAGATAGTAATAACTATAAATTAGAATACCTTTAAATTAATCTTACGCAACAATAGTTAAATAAGCCTTTTGCATCTCTTCATCACCGACCTCGGCGACCTGTATATACATACATACTATTTCTTGTTAACCCAAACTTAAGTACATAAAATATAACTATAATAATGTACCTATTTTGGCGAGACATTATATACTTGTTTTGGAATTTACTTGTCTTAGAAAAATTATGCAACAAATCCACTTTTCTTTCCTTCATTTTTCTGTCTTTGCTTATTTATTTTTTGTTATATTTTTTGCATTTTGCGAGGTACTTATGGTCTTCATGAGCTGTTGTCAAATGGAGGAATTAATTTTTTGCATACCGTGAAGTGCGTTGAAGCTCGAGAAGAGTAGTTCATTTTAAATTTTACTTTTGGAAGTATATTGGTGGATTTTTTTTAAAACAATGTACTAAGTATATTAAATTTGATGATTTTGATTACCGAAATATATTTTGTTTTATTTAGTTTTTCTTCTTGAATTATTTATTATTTAAAAATATTAAAATAGGAAAATAATACCTAATAACAGGTACCACAAACTCCTATTATAATGGTTAAACGACAACGGTAAAAAACCGTTGTCTTTCCGTTGTTGTAAAAATTAAAACCACAACCGTTAAAAACACTTGTAATGACTGTTGTTGTAAAGGCCCAAATGACAACGGTTAATAACTATTGTTAAAATTAAGTGTTGTGATACAAATGACAACGGTTAAGCTGCGTTGTAAAGGGCGTTGTTGTAAACGTAAATCACAACGGTTAAAAATCGTTGTGGTATAGGTCTTCGACAACGGTCAAAAACCGTTGTGGTAGGTAGGGACCTACTACAACGCCAGGTACGACAACGCTCAATTATCGCAAACGACAACGGTTTTCCACCGTTGTCGTTTTGCAGAATTGTTGTAGTGACAATTAATCTAATAACATTAAGCAAATAAATAAAGTAAGGAGAGAACCGATCCATTAGGAGATATTTTCGAGGCTCGGTTTCACACAAGCAAGACGGAATTGATATTTAGAAGCGATTATGAGACATTGTTGTGAGTTATATGTGATTTAGCTAATCCTAAAATCTCAAGCCTAAGAGAATATTGCCTAAGGAGCAAGACCATAGGACGTTCTTCAAGATGAATGAATTCTAGGAAAAAGGTCGAAGTGCTCCTAATACCCTAGAATCGGTGAGTAATCGGGGTTCAATGTAGACTACCTACACGGATAAAAAATTATAATCCAACCCCAGGCCCCGGAATTATGGTTACGTACGACTAGAATAGGATAGCCCAATACGCTAAAGACCGGTGTAACGGTGCGACTAAACCTAATTTCGTCCATCCCAACCAACGCCCCTAGACTCTACTCCCCCGCTCGATGGAGCTTCTCCTCCATAGGTCTCCCTTCTAACGATTGGGTTTTCGTTAACCTAATTATCCAAGGTTAACATCCCACCCGAATACACTAAGGCGTAGCAATTAACCTCTAAGCTTAAATAAAATCTAGTTGACATAATCCTCGAAAGGGTAGCTATCCCTATCCTAGGTGGGTTAACTATCATCTTTTAAAATGCATGATTAATTAAAGTGATCCTAAGCCACCGAAAGTCGGAGCTACTGTAAAGCAAGTATGTGGTCGAAGACTCAATATCAACTAACCATTATTACAAATTAACCAAATCCTAACCCTAGGTTTCACAACTCACAACAAATCCAATAATCAATCAACTAATCATCAACCCCGAACCTTGTGCTACTCCCGGGCTTCGGGAAACAAGGAAATCACTAAAAAATCATCAAAGCAATAAAAGGAATCATCAACATCAAGCAATAAAAACTGAAAATAAAGAGAAGGCGTAAGAAATGCTCAATCGATTGAAGAAACTCTCGAAATCCTTCAATGAAATAGTCGGGTGTCACAAGCCCACGAGTAATCCTCGAGTTTTCCTCCAAAGACGACTTCCTCTTTGAAGAGAAGGAAGAAAAACCTACCTTAGAGGCTAAAAATCTGAAAATATGAAGAAGAAAGAGTGTGGAAGCTTTTTACAAGAGGAGGCAAATGTTGAATATCTTACAAGTGAGAGGAAAGGGGTATATATAGGTCCTCTCCCAACCCAAAAATCAGCAGAAATAAGTTCCAAAATTTAGGGCAGAAAAGTAAAATACAAGTAAGAAAACAAGGAATAATAAGTTGTTGAGTCGAGCCTCTCGTGCGCACTCAACTCGGTCTTCTTGCAATTTCTGGGAATAATCGGTATGGAATTAGCTTTCGGACTGAATATAAAAGTTGAAGATCTTTGTATGGACATCTTGAATCACTTGAATAAGAGTTTGTATGAGGAAGTTATGATCGAAATACGAAAGACAACGCAAGAAACGGGTTTAGCATGTGCACGGACCGGTAGCCGAACCAGTACCGGGTCCAGCTGAGAGCCCCAAACCCACTGGACGGCCTATCAGCTGAGTGCCAGTCCGGTACAGGTTCGGACCGGTCCGACACTCCTTTTTTTTTTCACCATTAAATTTCTGTTTTGTCCCATCTTTTTCCATCTCCGTTTTGGATATTTTCCTCTCATCTTCTCTTCACGACTTTTGTCTGCGACTCAATGAAGTTCAAGTTGGGCTTTTGTAGAGTCTGATTTGGACACGTTTGGGCCTCGTTATGCGGGCCAGAATGAGGATACTCATGCAATTGACCTTTTCTTCATTTCTTATTGTTTTGAGGCCTTTCCACCCATTTTCTCGACTTGACTCCTTCACGACTTTTGTTCGTCCTATGTTGAAATTTAATTCGGACCTGACCCCGGCCCATATTGGGCCCATTTGGGCCTCGAGATGCGGGCCGAAGTGAGAAAAATGGGTGTAAATGATCTTCTTGATCTTCCGAATTTTCCTAACCTTCAAAACACGACTCAAAAACACCAAAAAACGCATCAAATCATATTAAAAAGGAAAATCAACCCGAAAATGCAACAAAGCATGAAATTACACTTAAACATGATAATCACACACAATTCTTAATAAAAAATTGGACGTGAAAAACATAAGAGAAGTGGTAATTTTCACGTTCATTATCCCCACAAACTTCAGCATTGCTCGTCCCGGAGCAAATTAGACACTTAAGCACAATGAGAAAACGATGAAGGAAAGCCATTAGAATCCCTCCTTGCATGAATATCTCTATCCATTGAACACGTTTTCAATCTTTCAATTCACCAATCTTGCCTTAATCATTCTTTTATAAGGGATTTGATAAACGAGTAAGGGAGTAAAGGGCATACAAATTCGAAAAGGCACATAGTCTTTTTATTTCACCTAGTACCTTAGGTCACGCGCTAAGAACTTTTACTTCAACCCAAAACGTGCATGGTGAAGTGACCTTGGACGATTCGTTATTCTTCAAAATCCTCAACTATAGGTGGTTCGACTCGGTTCTTTTGGGGAAGACGCCACACACTCACCCAATGTAGGCGATGCGACTTTTTTTTCCCTCGAGCCAATTGATTTTCAATGTACATTTTTTTTAAATACTTTTTTTCCCACCGGGCTTAGTCTAAAAGAAATAAATTGTTATTCTAGTTTTTATTTTAGTACAAAACAATACTCTTTTTGAGTCTTCTCAAGATACATCAACTATAACACACTTGACCTTTTGCTTTTGAGCTTTATTCTTTTTTTTTTTTTCTACGTTTCATACAACGTAATTGTTTTATTTTTTTTATGCTCAATTGGAAGCTAGAGTATACAATCTTTGTCCGGCGACCTAATCCACCTTATCGGCCCTCCTTCATCTCCTTTATTAATTTTTTACCACCTAAAGTTAATTAATATTATCTTTCACAAGTTCGTCCTTAATCGTGTCGTGAGTGTCTTGGAATTAAAGTAGTGCCCACAAGCGACACAACTTCCAGCTAAGCAATTTTATTTACGTGTGCAGTCCTCCTACCTATGCCTATTTATTCCCAAACCCTTAAATCTCATCAACCAATTTATCTCAACTGATTTTTAGGCAAAGAATTCTCTAGTGTTTTATTCTCAATTTTCAGAGATTTCAATTTTGAAATTTCAAGGGTTAGGACACTTCCAATACTTCTTCCTTATCAATCAAGCAATAGGCCAACTCAACACTTATTCATCCAAGCACATTATTCATTAAAGCAATACACACAACAAACGAAATATGGCAGAATGACATAGATCATAACTATGAGCAATTCAATCGAAAATGAGGAACATCCTCTTCAAGTGCATAAAAATAACAAGCATTCCATCCTCCTCACAAACTTGGGCCAAATTCTCAAGCCCAAGTAGAAAAGAAGGTGAAATTCATACGTTTCCCAAAGATTCATCAATCAAACAGCTCACAACTACTCACATACCTCCAAACTAACCATTTATTCAAACAAAGACTCAACAATTCAAGAGTCGTGTAGGTACAAGATTTCATAATTGGTTATGAAAATTTGAGGAGAGAACCTCAATTAATGCAAACAATATCTCTCCTCCCCACAAACTTAAATGCAAACATGTCATTTAAGTAAGCATATAAATCAAGTGCACATAAAGACCAGTCAACATATACTCAAATTCACAAAAATCCAATCCTGAAATCAAGGACAAGCAAAGATGACTCAAATCACCTGATAAAGAATTCTACACTTACTCATCTTGATTTGGCATCATCAATTCTTTGGGGGTTTTTCTTCAAGCTTTAGGCTCTTTCACTTCGTTCATGTCCCTAAGAGTCAATTACCTATTCAAACAACTCAAGAATTCATCAAATCTTAAAAGGAAAAACTAAACTAAGAACAAATAAAATTAAATCCTAAGAAAGCAATGAAGATTTTATGCTTGGGTTGCCTCCCAAGAAGCGCTTGGTTTAAAGTCGACGACCCGACTTTCACAGTGTTATCCGGGATCCAAGAACAAGTGTGGAACGTGTCATGCTTTTGTTTGCTCAAGATAAAGAATTAATCCATCAATATAAACAATGCACGATGGATCACGGATAAAATTATGGACGTACGAATTATGCAAGAAGATACTATCAATGTCCATAATAGATGCAAGTTTTTTCGAAACATGAATGAAATGACGAATCAAAACTTGCATCCTGGCCACTAAATGATGCCTCAACAAATAGATCGTTAACAAGAATGCGATCATAATCACACACTTTGTTGAGACATTGAGATTGCTCTTCCAAAGGTAATGCATTGTTTTCATTGGAAGCATTATCACTATTCTCCAATGGTGGCTCATGAGAGAGGACGTTTTCACTCTCCTGTTCTTTCTCCTAATTTCTCAATTGCACACTTTCATCTCTATTTCTCTCCAAAAAATATTTAGAAAGATGAGCTTCCATAACCTTAGTGTGTGCCAAAATTTCATCAAACTTTTTATTGAACTCATCCTTGTCTTTCTTCATTTCTTCTTAATTTCAATGAATTGATTGAAGAAATTTGGAAAAGTTCAGATGATTCAAAGGTTTGATGACTTGAGGAGGGAAAATTTTGATCGCCCTCTCATCCCAATTCATAATTGTTTGAAAAAGAATTGTGATCCATGAATTGAAACGGGTGGGTGGGAGGATATTGCATTTGTGAAGAAAAATGGTGGAAAAAAGAGTCACAATCCATAGATATGTGACCTTTCTCCCCACAAACTTCACTATGCACTACTTCCATATTTTCAAAATTAGGAGAAAAATAAGAATCATCATCATGCATAAAAGATAATGCATTCACTTCGGAATGATTGAGAACACAACTCTCAAGCAAATATCGATAGTCATCAGAGTTCATCTTTTTAGAAAAAAAAAAATCTATTAACAAGAAAATAAAAACGATCTAATGCAACTCTACTTGTGCTTCGGCTAAATTCACAGGAAGGAAATCCTCCGTCACCATGAACTTGTCGTGAAAGTCGCTCCAAATCGATGTGATTAGAACGACCTTCTCAAACCACAAACGTACGATTTGTGAAAGAGGTAGTATATAAGATAACAAATCCATAAAGAGGATATTCCGTGAAAATCAGCTTTAGAACTTTCGTATTAAGTAAGTCAAATATAAATTAAGAGTGGGGATTAAGCTAATAACATAAAGCAAATAAACAAAGTAAGGAGGAAACCGATCGATGGGGAGATATTTCCGAGGCTCGGTTTCACACAAGCAAGATGGAATTGATATTTAGAAGCGATTATGAGACATTTTTGTGAGTTACATGTGATTAAGCTAATCCTAAAATCTCAAACCCAAGAGAATATTGCCTAAGGAGCGAGGCCCTAGGACGTTCTTCGAGATGAATAAATTATAGGAATAACGTCGAAGTGCTCCTAATACCCTATAATCGGTGAGTAATCGGGGTTTAATGTATACTACCTACACGGATAAGAAATTATAATCCAACCCGGGCCCCGGGATTGTGGTTACGTACGACTAGAATAGGATAGCCCGATACGCTAAAGACAAGCGTAAGGGTGCGACTAAACCTAATTACGTCCATTCCAACCAACGCCCCTACACTCTACTCCTGTGCTCGATAGAGCTTCTCCTCCATACGTCTCTCTTCTACCGATTGGGTTTTTTGGTTAATCTAATTATCCAAGGTTAACTTCCCACTTGAATACACTAAGGCGTAGCAATTAACATCTAAGCTCTATTAAAATCTAGTCGACACAATCCTCGAAAGGGTAGCTATCCATAGCCTAGGCGGATCAACTATCATCTGTTAATTGCATGATTAATTGAAGTGATCCTAAGCCACCAAAAGCCGGAGCTACTGTGAAGCAAGCCCATGGTCGAAGGCTCAATATCAACTAACCATTATTACAAATTAACCAAATCCTAACCCTAGGTATCACAACTTATAACAAATCCAATAATCAATCAACTAATCATCAACTCCGAAACTTGGGCTACTCACAAATAATGAAAACAATAAAATGAATCATCAACATCAAGCAATAAAAACAGTAAAAAAGGAAATCCCTCACAAATAATCAAAACAATAAAATGAATCATCAACATCAAGCAATAAAAATAGTAAAAACCGAAAATAAAGAGAAGGGGTAAGAAATGCTCAATCGATTGAAGAAACCCTCGAAATCCTTCGATGAAATAGTCAGGTGTCACAAGCCCGCGAGTAATTCCAAGTTTTCTTCCAATGATGACTTCCTCCTTGAAGAGGATGAAGAAAACCCTAACTTAGAGGCTAAAAATATGAAAATATGAAGAAGAAAGAGGGAGGTGTGTTGTGGAAGCTTTTTACAAAAGGAGGCAAATGTTGAATATCTTACAAATGAGAGGGAAATGGTATATATAGGTCCTCTCCTAATCCTAAAATTGGCAGAAATAAGTCCTAAAAGTAAGGGCATAAAAGTAAAATACAAATAAGAAAGCAATGGATCATAAGTTGTTGAGTCGAGCCCCTCGTGCGCGCTCAACTCGGTCTTCTCGTGATTTCCGGGAATAATTGGTGCGGAATCAGGTTTCGGCTTGAATATAAAAGTTGTAGTTCTTTGTCTGGCGATCGTGTGTTTTCTTGAATCGCTTGAATCAGAGTTCGTATGAGGAAGTTATGATCGGAATACGAAGACAACGCAAGAAACAGGTTGAGCATGTGCGCAGACCGGTAGCCGAACCGCTACCGGGTCCGGCTGAGAGCCCCAAACCCACTGGACTGCCTATTCAGCTGAGTGTCGGTTCGGTACAGGTTCGGACCGGTCCGGCAGTCCTTTTTTTTTCACCGTTAAATTTCTATTTTGTCCCATTTTTTTCCATCTCCATTTTGGGCCTTTTTCTCTCGTCTTCTCGTTCCGACCTCTTCATAAATTTTGTCCGTGACTCGATGAACTTCAAGTCGGATTTTTGTAGAGCCTAATTTGGGCCCATTTGGGCCTCGTTATGCTGGCCAGAACGAGAATACTCATGCGATTGACATTTTCTTTGTTTCTTGTCATTTTGAAGCCATCCATTTTCTCAGCTTCGCTCCTGCACGATTTTTATTCGTGACATGTTGATCTTTAATTTGGACTTGACTCTGGCCCAGATTAGGCCCGTTTGGGCCTCGGGATGTGGGCCGGAGTGAGAAAATAGGTGTTAATGATCTTTTGAATTTTCCTAACCTTCAAAACACGACTCAAAAACACTTAAAAGTACATCAAGTCATATTAAAAAGAAAAATCAACCAGAAAATACAACAAAGCACGAAATCGCACTTAAACATGATAATCACACGCAATTCTTAATAAAAAATTGGACGTGACATAAAATAGTTGAGTTGTACTTTTTTTTTTCTATCAAATTTTAATTCAAAATTAAAATATTATCCATGTCATTGGAGAAAAATACTGTACTTGGACGAAACTCGCCGTATTTGAAAAGGGCCCAGTCTACAGCCCCCCTTCTTCCGCACATAAAAAAAAAAAAAAAAAAAAAACCTTCACCAAGCTGCTCTCTCTCCTCGTCGCTGATAACTCCGAAATTGGAGGTCTCAAATCGAATTTTTTTTGGGATTTTTTCGTTGGTTCTTCTAAGAGATTTGAATTTTTTTCGTATTAGGGTTTGTGGTTGTTGGATGTGAAAAGACACAAATTCTTTCTCTATCAAGTTTAATTAAGTTTAGTTTAATATTTTTTTACATATTAGGCGTTTGTCAATTGAAAATTAAAAATCAGTTTGTTTTTCCCTAATGACATAAATAATATTTTTAATTTGAATTAAAATGTGACGAAAAAAGTCCAGCTCAACTATTTTATGCCACATCTCTTAATGTTGTCAGATTCTCCCCAATATTAGTGTCACGTGAGTTACATGTGATTATTTCTGGCCAATTTAGTATTTTACCAGCGAAAATTATCCTGAAATTGGACAGTTTCACCACTTATGGGACTAAATTGAAAAAACAAATACTTATAGGACTAAAATTAAAAAAAACAAATACTTACCGGACTAAAAGTTATTTTTGGCCATATTTGCAGTATGTGCCGCTTCAATCACATGATCACATAAGAATGGGGGAATATATGATACGGTGGAGCACATACTACACGGTGTATTATACCGAGTCAATAGTCAATCCACCACACTTCATGCGCAAAGCTTCATTGTGTAACATCATAGAGTATTGAATATGTGGTAAATATATCATATATGTCAAGTGTAACAAAGTTGACAAAAAATATCTGAATTTCAATTATTGGAGATTAAACAAACGTACTCACCCTAAACTTAACTCTATAAGTTCCTGCTATTCCTTTCTAATCAAAGTGATCAGCATAGTGCATATTATCAAGCAACGAAAGAAGCAGCAAAACCACCTCAAGACTTTCAATATCAGGATTTTGATGTAACAATTTACTACGCCAAAGATCAAAAGGTCTGCTGCTAGTTTATGGTAACTCATTCATCATCAAAATACCAATAATCAATTATTAAGTAAAATTGAAATGGTTTGACTGAAACATCGCTTCATGCATCAGTTATGTTAAAGTAGTCTACAATTTAAAGATAAACTTCACTATGCTAACGATAACAGTAACCTTCGATATCATATATATTAACCCTCACTTTGATCATAAATACACCAAATATCTAGAAAAAAAATTCTGAAGAGGCAAAAGCAGCCATTTCAATAATCAATTAGAATGGCAGTGTATAATCACTAATGATTTTGCAAGCATGCAGACTAAAGAGGGCTAATATCTTATTCTTCCTCTTGTTTCTCTTCCTCATCCAATTTCACCACACTTCATCTCATTCCTTCAATGCACAGTAAAGTCTCATTATAACTATAGATCTGCAGACATGCTTTCCAAGGTTCAACAATTTTAATCTCCTTAACCCATCTAGTCTCAGGGTCAAGCATAAATAGTTTTCCGCCTAGGCAATTGCCCATGATAATCCCATGTTTTGAACACTGCAAACACCTGTGCACTTTCATCTCTATAGGTCCAAAAGTGTGATTCTTTCTCCAAACTATTTCAGCATCGTTAAACACCCAAACATCAAGAGATTCTAGTCTTTCATCAACTTTAGTATACAAGAGAGCCGCAAGAGAACCTTTCCAATCCACAAACGGTACCTTAGCAGCATCCTTCAGTTTAAGGCCAGACAAAGGCACTATCTTGAACTCCAATCTCGTCACGTCGTACCACACCAAGACATCACTTCTAGTAAGACTCACGTTTTCATCAACCCTAGCAACCCAATACGGATTTTCATTCACAATAACATTATTGCAAACAATATAATGTCCATTACCCAACACTGTAAACTGAAAGGGCAACTCAATTGATATCCAAGTACCGGATTTAGTAGAATACACTCGAGCATCAACTCTGCTGTTGTTGGTTCTCATCCCAGTAACTATCTTCAGCACCCTAAAGTCATCCAGCTGAGTATCATACCCAAACCCAAGCGAAATCTTATAAATGAAATAAAAATCATCTTCGGGAACTGGAACAAACTTTGACATCCTCATAGCAGGGTTCCACAGCACAATTCCCTCTTTATGGTCGAAGCGAGCATACAGGCAAACTAAGCCGTTTAAACACCCCACACAAAACATTGAGCGCCGCAGCATTGAGCACCCCAATTCAAACCCTGATAGGTCAAGATCAGCGGGTTCATTTTCAAGGGTGACAAGAGACATAGTTTGCTTGCCGAGCATACAGAAATTGTTTATGATGAAAGCTTGATTGATTGGGTTACTAGAAATCTGATTGTAGTGCATTTTTATGAATATTGAGGTGCCGAAAAGCTCGCGCCACCGCTTGCAAACAGACTTAAAGCGGAGGAGAGATTTCACTGGGAGCCGTATGAGGATGCAAAACTGTGAGAAGCTGAAGAGCTTCTAGAGAGAGAGTATCAAAACTCTGTTATTCATTATTCACTCAAATGAGACGTCAGTTTTACAAATATAAATGAATCCCTTATCACTTGGGAAGCTTCCAGAAGTAGGTTAGTTGTGACTATTAAGCTAACCCATATATTTACAATTAAAACCAATTACTCTAATTTAATCAAGAAATATATATTTATATTTCTACACCCCCCTCAAGTCGGACTGCTATCCAAGTGTAGTAGTCCGAACTTGGACAATAAGTAATGGAACTGAGTCGGTCCGAGTATTTTGGTGAAAAAATCAGCTAGTTGTTGCTTTGTGGAGATGTGTTGCAACGTTATCAATCCCTCCTTGTATTTATCGCGTATGACATGACAATCGATCTCCAAGTGTTTCGTTCTTTCGTGGAAAACTGGATTAGCTGTGATATGTATGGCGGCTTGATTGTCACAGAACATGGTGATAGGCTTTGGAATCTCTATTTGGAAATCTTGCAAAATGTATGTAATATATTGCACTTCAGCTACTGTTGTGCTCAGGGAACGGTACTCGGCTTCAGCAGATGATTTTGATACAGTTGTTTGTTTCTTTGTTTTCCAAGATACAAGCGAGTCACCAAGGAATATGCAATACCCTGTTATTGATCGTCTTGTGTCTTTGCAAGTTGCCCAATCTGCATCGCAGTAGGCAACAGGTGTGAGTTTAGTATTTTTAGCATAAAACAAACCAAGAGTGGGACAACCTTTTAAGTATTTAACCACATTTAAAGCTGCATTCCAATGTTCTTGCATTGGTGTATCAACAAACTGACTTAGTTGTTGGACGGCATAAGTTATATCTGGTCGTGTAAAACCCAGATATAACAGCCTTCCAATAAGTTTCCTGTACTGTTCAGGTTCAGCCATTGGGTCACCTTGAGTTGAACTCAAGACTAAACCTGTTGGTAGCGGAATAGAAGCTGGTTTACAACCAGTGAGACCAGTGTCTCTCAATATATCTAATACATATTATTGTGCAGTTGTTAGGGCTCACTAAATAATTTAGCCCACTAAATAAAAATTTGTCCATTAGGTTAAAACATAAAAACTGTAAAAAACTTACCTCTGAAAATAGTTGACTCCTTTGCGGCTCCCTCAGCTTGCTGCTACGGATTCTACTTGCGGGGGACTTATGCGCGCCTCCCTCACCCACTACTAGAAATAAGACTTTTTGTCACTACAAAATGTAGTTACAAAAAATAGAGAGTAGTTATAAAAATACTTTTAATAACTAAATATCTAAAAATAGTTATTATAAGGTAGTCACTTATAATAAGATGCAAAAAGTTTTTTTGCAACTACTTTGTAGTTACTAATGTATTTATAACTATTTTTTGCAACTACTTTGTAGTTACTAATATATTTGTAACTACAAGTAGTTGCAAAAGAGTTTGTCATATTGTTGCAAATTTGGTTAAAATTGTATGAAATATTTTATGTAACTACTAATAGTTACAAAAGAGGTTATTTTTAGTAACTACTTTGTAGTTGCAAAAAACTAGTGGCAAATACCCTTTTTTCTTGTAGTGTCCTCGTCTCTGTGAAATCTGCTCAGCGGCGGATCCTCTTTTCGGTCGCGTAGGTCGCGGCGGAATCCTCTCCTCGCTCACAAAAATCTCATCTGCTCGCCCTGCTTCTCTTAGCGCCGGCGAATGTTAAGTCTACTCACATAAAATCACCGGATTCTGTTCGGCCAGAAAACTAAGAACAGTGGCCGAATTCAACGGACAAATTCAGACGAACCAGAGGATGAAAATGAATCGCGCAAACAAGAAGAAAGAAAAATAACACACAGGATTTTTACGTGGTTCGAACAAGTGTTCTACATCCACGGAGGATTAACACACCTTAATTTACTATCAACACCTCAAGATTACAAGAATAACTCCAGAATCACTCAATCCCTCAGCTTAGAACCCTAAAACTGAGCACGTAACTCTAATCTCTCAATTCTCTCTTGAAGTTGATAAAACCAGAGGGAAAACTGTAAATTGTGATTAATTACATCATTTATCATAGCTCTATATAAAAGAAACAGCTCGAATCATCCAGAGAAAGAAACTGCAAGTTGAACTGCTCTGCAACGGTTTTAAAACCGTTGTCTGTTCTGTTTGTTGCAACTGCTTTCATCACCCTGAACCGGTGGTTATGAATTCGGTTCTCCTTCTGTTTTGATTTCTCAGGCCGGTTCTCCAGCTTCTTGACCCGGTTCCTGATCCAGCACCATCTTTTATACAAAGTGTGGACACCTTTGATGCAATTGAACCATAACTCACAGCGAACGTATACTCATTTCAGTTTTCCTCTGGTCGCGCCGACAAACAACAGGCCTGAAATAATACAGGCTAAAATGTAGGTGATTCTGTTTTAATACTTCTATTTCAGGTTAAAATTTTCATATATATTTTCAATCTATTTGATTAAATTCAATATAATGATTTGTCATCTAATTTTTGCATATTTTTTGTCTGCATTTCATGTTTATGTTGTTGCTGCTAAAAGTAATCCAGGCTGAAATTTTGTGGTTATTCTGTTCCAATACCTTGTATAAAATGAACAATGATATAAAATATCGTGCATGGTAAACATTGTGCAGTAGTTGACATGATTTTGCTAGTTGTTTGAGCTTCATTAGATAATGGAGTTACTAATATTTTATGTGGAATTATATCATAGTACATATAATTTAGTATCGTTTATTCTTTGCAAAGATATACCATATTCATCACAGCAGTATGCTTTATTTGTTGCCTATTTTCTGATTATTAACAATGAACATAAAATAAAAAAAAAAAATACATATAACTTATTGTTTTGACATGTATAATATAGGTTATTCTGTACAATAGTGTGCTTTGTGAGCTTTTTTTTTTTTTATGATTTTTAACAGAACTGTTGAAAGAATCAATGGATATTGAAGTGTTTAATGATAAAATGGATCAAGAAAATCATCAAGGTAACATTTTAAAAAAATGATGTCGAATATTTAAATATAAATTATAAATATAGACCTATAACTTGTTTCATGTTTTAGTTTCTGATTCAAACCTGATTGAAATTGAGATTGAAATTGAGATTGAAAGTGAGACGATGAGTTCGGAAGAAATACACATCACATTGAGCTTAGATGAAGGGTTGAACAACAATGAAGTTAAAAACAAAAACATACATATGAATTAATATTTGACAGATATAGTACACTTTATTCTATATAACAGTATATTTTTAGTTGAATCACAATATATGTTATCTGCTGACTTTTTTATTTTTATTTTTTTTACAGAATGTGCAATTGAATCAATAGATGTTTCTGGTTCACTACTTGGGTTTAAAGAGAAGCACGCTTCTTAAAATGTATGATTTATATTGCAAGCATGCTCGTAGCCTAGGTTTCAGTGTTCGAAAGTCGAGCAATAGATTCTCATCTAAAGGAGAAATCTTAGGGAAATTATTTGTGTATTCTAAGGCTGGGCAAAAAAGAAAACCAATCATCAAAACAAATTATGAGGCGTCTATGAGAAATTTAAAGAATGAAGAGGGACAATTTGAAGTTGTGAAATATTATATGATTCACAATCATGAATTAACTAAGCCAGAATTGATCCATTTACATCGTTTAGAGAGGAAAATTACATATGAGAAGACAGAAACAATAGAAAGTATGGTTAATTCCGGATTATAGCTAATGGACTCTTACAAATATATGGTTTATGAAGCTGGCAGAGAAGAAGGTCTTGGGCACACTATGAAAGATCACTTGAATTTCATTAACCGAAAGAAGGTTTACTACTCACATGTTATTTGTTTGTTTTGACAGATCTTATTGTTGAAAATTACTTATGACTGAATCATGTCCTAGCACATTGCTCTTTGCTCTGGGATCTAAGTTTTGCTCGGAGGGTACCGTGAAAAGAAAATAAGTTAGATGATTGGGGATTTTTTGTTTCACTTCAACATTGTGTAGTACTTCTTTTTGTAGTTTTTTTTTTTTTTTTTTTTAACGCTTTGTATAATTATCCTTCTATTGATATTGAGAAAATAATTTGGAGCAATTTTTTTTTATTGTCTATTTTTTGTTTATATATGTGATCTACTAATTTTAAATTATTAACTATGTATATATAAATTATTAAAAATTAAAAAATACAGATCATAAAATAAATATAATTATGTAAAGATAATGTTTATCAACTATTGTCTTTATTTTCAATAACTACGGTTCAGACTGTAGTGAAAGAAAATTATCAACCGTGATCATACATACCACGGTATAGATATTGAACCTACCACTACGGTTGTCAACCGTAGTCATTAGAATAAATTACTTCAGTTGAAACCGTAGTAAAAAAGAAGTTCCCAACCGTGGTCATACATACCGTAGTAGTAGAAGCACTAGTATGACTACGGTTCACAACCATAGTCTTTATCATTAACCACTACGGTTCATTAAGTGGTAGGTCTACGACTACGGTATCTACTACCACGACCGCTCTATGCCTTTAACTACGGTATTTTACCGTAGTCTTTTACGTTTTTTGGTATAACTTAGGTGTAGGATAGTAACTATGTGGGGTGAGTTCAGTCATAGAATTTTGACCTTTATATGTGGAAATAACTAAATATTTGATATAATAATAAATTCTAATGGTTGTATTAAGGAAGTGTAGAGTTGAATTAAACATATGATGTAATGTATTTAATTACATAATCTATAAACGTATCAACTAATTAATATATCTATAGTTAATAGATTTATTTTTGTTCTGAAATTTATTCATTATAAATATTTTACTCAAAATTTAACTACTGAACTCTTCTACGAAATTTTGAAATAATAGTAGTATTATGCATACATTGTTAAACTTTACCAAAAACTATAATGATTCAATATCATGATATATGAGAAATGAATTAAATGATATATAAAAAAAATCTATCGTTAATTACTTAGAATCAGTTTTACTCGGTTTTTTTTTTTCGTTTTTCTGTCGGAACAGTTCGGTCTAACAATAAAAAAGTTTATTGATTCGGTCCGGATAAAATCAAATAGTCAACGAATATTGTCAATTCGAATGCTTTCGGCTAGGGATTCGACGTGAAGCGAATTATCTCCGTAACCTATACTCACCTCTATACAGGGCTGAAGACGAAGTGGAGGATGAAGATTACATTTATTTATCTTAAATATACCGGTTTCTAACATATGTGCAAATAAAGTTACGATATCCCTAATGTTAGTCTTTATCTTCCAAAATCATTATTCAACTACGGTCAGCTATGTAACAAAATATCGAAGGTTCTATATAAGAAAGTGTTTGCAAATTTGAAAACGATATAATAATAGAATTCTCTATATTCAGTCAAGTACTTGATTTTTTTCTGTCAATATCTTCGTTAGACAATAAAGTATAGAGGGCTAAAATTAGAATAAGTAGCGCGCTACAAGGAAAAGGGTCTTTTGAGACTACCAAAAGTGATCTCAAATAATAAATATTTGTCACAACTTAAGTAAAATGGTATCAAATAATGAGTATTTGTCACAACTTATGAGTATTTGTTACAACTTTATTGTCGCCTCAATAACTCGGTCGCAAATAATATATTTGTGACCACAAAAGTGGTCTTAAATGCGTCTCACATATTTTTTGCAACAGCTAATTGTCTCTAAAAGTAGTCTTAAAGTTGTCTCAAATAATTTGTAGAGAGATTTGTGATAACAAGTGGTCACAAATAACTTATTATTAGTAACCACAATTGTGGTGTAAAAAAGTTTTATACAAAAGAATTCTTTTGTTGTAGTGATAATTATTAAAAAAAATATATCAGATGAGATGTTAATTAACTGTGGACGGGTGTCCACGAGGAATTCACTACCAAAAAAAAAAAAGAGGTATTTTGTATAACTCTTTTTTACACTACAATTGTGGTCATTAATAATTAGTTATTTGTGATCACTTGTTATCACAAATCTCTTTACCAATTATTTGAGATCATTTTAAGACTACTTTTAGAGATAATTTGTTGCAAAAAATATTTGAGACGCATTTGAGACCGCTTTTTTGCTCACAAATATATTATTTACGTTCGAGTTATTGAGACGAGTATAAAGTTGTGACAAATACTCATTATATGATACCACTTTCACTACAAGAAAAACGGTCTTGTGATCTCAAATAATGAGTATTTGTCACAACTTACGTGAAGTGGTCTCAAATAATGAGTATTTGTCACTACTTTATTGTCGTCTCAATAACTCCAACGCAAATAATATATTTGTGACTACAAAAGTGGTCTCAAATGCGTCTCAAATATTTTTTGCAACAATTAGTTGTCTCTAAATATAGTCTTAAAATGGTCTCAAATAATTTGTATAGAGATTTGTGACAAGAAGTGGTCACAAATAACTTATTATGTGTGACCATAATGGTGGTGTCAAAAAGTGATATACGAAAAACCTTGTTGTTGTGTTCATTTAAGTTGTGATAAATACTCATTATTTGAGACCACTTTTAGTAATCTCAAAGACCCGTTTTCTTGTAGTAGAAATATATATACTATATATACTCGGACATTTCTTAGGGAGAATTTTCGGTGCATGCTTGTCTCTTACCTTTCTGAAATCAATAAAATTAAAAAAAATTAAATTATTTTAAATTTCGGTCGATTTTAATATTCCCATAATAGCCCTATCAAGTTTAAGTATTAAATGGATAGATATTAAGGACGGTCAAGTAATTAGGTTTCAGCGAAGGGACTCCATATTCACCTACATTCACATATAGTTATCACATATTGATTAAATGTGAAATGAAGTGTACAGCTATAACAACATTGTTTTTGTTTTCTTCTTTGTGCGGTGACACTGACAACATTATAATTTCTATTTCCTCAATTTTGCAATTCAAGTAAAGAGATTGTGAGAGAAATTTTATTTTTTGAGTTGAGAAAGTTATTTGGAATAAACCAAAAAAAGCAAACAGACTTAAGTCGGAACATATATTTTTTAAAATATAAATTGATTCACTTAGAAACAATACAAAAATTAATCAATTAAATGTATCATGAAAGACAGCCAAAATTTGAAAGTTAGGAAAGTTGTTTTTTAGCTTGTTGATATTTAGGTAAAGAAATCAAATTGTGCATCTCACTTTTAAGCTAAAAAATTAAACAACTTAATACCAAACATCATTTACATTAAATTTAATAAAGTTATTTATATTTTTAAACATTAAGTAATTTTATCATAATCTTTATTTTAATAACTTGTTCAAAAGTTGAAGAAGAAACACCCCACAGTAGACGAACACGATTAACCTCATATTTGTAACAGAAAAGAAATTGACGTTCTTGAGGTACCAAAACATGGATAATGTTATACATGGCAGAGGTGCATTACTAGTTCACATATAGTTATCCATATATATATTGATGTAATGTGAAATAAAATGTACAGCGTGTTACACATTTGGCAAAAGCAGCTAACAACAATTTTTTTGTTTTGTTAAAATGACAAGATGAGATAGTTGGTTGCCTATAAATAGGGTAGATATTGATGAAAGTTGGGCAGTGCAAAAAGTAGCAGCATTATACATAGTTGCACCATGGAGAAAAAAATTGTGTTTGTGGCGACAATACTTGTTTTAGTGTCCTCCATGCAGTGTCTATCAGTTCCAATTTCTCCAGTTAAAAAAGAAAAAATGGTGACAGTGTTGAGTATTGATGGAGGTGGAATACGAGGCCTTATTCCGGGCCGAATTCTGGAACATCTGGAAGGGAAACTCCAGCAACTGGACGGACCAAATGCCCGACTTGCTGATTATTTCGATGTAATTGCCGGAACCAGCACGGGGGGTTTGTTAACCGCCATGATCACTGCCCCGGGAGCTGATAACCGCCCTCTGTACGCTGCGAAAGATATTGCTAACTTTTACTTGCAGCACGGCCCAGACATTTTCGACCAATCGAGGTTAAATATCAATTTATCTATGATGTAATCTACCTTTGTTGAATTGCAATCACTGACATATCTTGTGTTTCGATTTTAGGCAGAGTTGGTATCGTCTAGCATACAGCCTATTCTGGAGTGGCCCAAAGTATGATGGTACGTACCTGAGATCATTGATACAGGAGAAACTACGCGGTATCACCATCAGCCAGACCTTAACAGAAGTGGTGATTCCATCATTTGATATCAAACACCTTCAACCTGTTATCTTCACCGGCCAAGACGTACATATATAACTTTTTCTCTCTAGATCGATCTCATAATTGTATTTGAACTTGAAATTAATTAATATATTCTATTAATTAATAGGGAAAGACAAACGCATCGATGAATGCTCTACTATCAGATGTGTGCATAGCAACATCTGCAGCTCCCACTTATCTCCCACCTCATTATTTCGAGACCAAAGATAGATACGGAAAAACAATTCGCAGCTTTAATCTTGTTGACGGAGGAGTTGCAGCTAACAATCCTGTGAGTAGCGTAGCATAGATGTTTGTTATTCAAATTGCATGGATTATTATTAACATGTATATGTATATATGTTATAGACCCTAGTGGCCATGACGCACATTTCAAAACAAGTGTTGTTGGGGAAGTCTAAATTAGGTGCAAGCATGCAACGTCCACTGGACAATGGCAGACTGCTGGTACTGTCTTTGGGCACGGGCTTAGCCGAACGATGTGAGAGATACAATGCTAAAGACGCCGCCGGATGGAGCTCCCGCAATTGGATACTCGACTTCCAACAAAAAAACTCACCGTTGCTTGATGTTTTCGCAGATGCTAGCTCTGACATGGTTGATGTTCACGTCTCCACCATTTTTCAGGCCCTCGGCAAAGAACAAAATTACCTAAGAATTCAGGAGGATAATTTGGTTGGAGCTGCGGCGACTATGGATATTTCAACGAGAGAGAATATGGAGAATTTGATAAGGATTGGTGATGAGCTGGTGAAGAAACAGGTTTCGAGAGTGAATTTGGAGACAGGCATACCGGAGCCCATTCCAGGGGCAGGCACAAATGAGCAAGCTCTTGCAGACTTTGCCCAGGCGCTATCCTATCAGAGGAAGCTCAAGAAATTGTCTCACCCAACCCAGTAGAATAAATCATCTTATTCCTATCTCCTATCTCCTATAATAAATAAATAAATAACCAATCGGATCATCATATATCTATCTATGTCATAAATCTCCTACAATATTTTCATGTTTGGACTATTCTACAAGTTGCTTGCTAAATTTATCAAATTTATTAATAAATAGAATTTAAAAAACATGTACAAACCCTTTGATTCACGATAAATACCCGTTACCACTCAACATATGAGATAAATCTTGTGTGTGAACGGTCACACGTGTAACGGAATGCATTTTTACAGAAAACATTAATATTTTTACAGGAGAAAGTGATACTTTTACAGGAAAAAAATGATATTTTTACTACATTGATACTTTTACAGATAAATGTGATACTTTTGCTACAAAAAGTGATATTTTTTTGTTAAAAAAAGTGATATTTTTACGAATAAACGTGATACTAGACTTTTACCACAAAAAATATTATTTTTTTCCGTCACACCGTGTGACGATCACATACGAGTTTTTACTTAAATCTTTTCCTTTTTTTTTTTTTCCACTTAAATCAACCACCTAACATAATAATGATACGCCTATTTATAGTACTAGTCAAATAATTTTAGTCATAAGAAACAAATTACTTTCATGTAGCCAAATAACAATTAATAATGAGAATAACAAATTCGTCCACCATAATAAGAACATCTATATCGACATAATATTAGTTGAAAGAGTGGCGGATCAAGGTAACCGCTATCCACAATAGACGAAAAAAGCATACAAAATCAATATCCTCATAAAAATTCAATTATGTTATATGTTCTAAGTCTAATAAATAATATAATCTCTCGAATCTCAATTTATTATACTGGTGGGTGTCCGTCAAATTAAATAACCTACTTTCAAAATAACGAATATTGGTGAGTTGGGTCAAATTCATGGGGAACGGGTATTAATTTCTTTTGATAGCAAAAAAAAAAAAAAGAAATAAACATAGTGGTTTTGGATTGGTTTTATCTAACTAATCTAAAATCCTAAAATTAACTAAAACATGCAAATGAAACAATGAAATTGTAAAGACGAATCAAATACTACCTGACTCTGATCCAAGAGTATTGATATTCAATTATATTACTAATCTTAGACTCACAAATATATTTCCTTGCAATTCAAATAGTTTAACCGAAGATTTATTAGGATAGACATAATAAATCTTGTGTTTTCCTAAATTAATTGACCATTACTGGTCTAATACTTATCATTAACGGGTTGGGCATGATAGTGTTCCATACCACGCTAATGATAGCATGAAAATTTATGAAAACAGTTAAACTTAATTACTAATAGCCGAGATAACTGCAGCTATCAATAATTAGCTTATAGATTTAATTAAGTTAAACTAATTATGATAGCACGATTAATTCAAGCTATTGCTACCAGGGTTCAATCCTTCATGACAGTTACGGATCATGAATTCATGAATAACAGTAAGAAATTGAATAATTATTGAGTTGTCAATTCAATCAAATAAATAATTCATATATAGATAAGCTTGATTCTACAAATATTTGAATTAACAAGAATAATTAAATCACATAACCTCACAATAACATAATTGAAATCAACTCTTGAACAAAAAAATAACGTTAATTAATGACGGTGGAATCCAAGATTTTCAACAGAAAGTAGAGAACAAAAGATAAAGAAAACGAGAAGAAAAGAGAGGTATGCGTGAATTTTTTGGGAAGATGAGAGAGATAGCGCGTATTTGAATTCTTATACTGACTGTCGGGGCATCTCTTATAATTTATGCTAGTAATAATTCTTTTCTCTCCCAAATTCTAATCAAATCTTAAATCAAATCAAATCACATCTCTGAAAGGTAATGTCTTAATAATATCTAGATAATTACATACAAGAAATTATAATTATAATTCTAATTAAAAAAAAGCTCTTGATGGGCTTCTTCATAAAATTGAAGACTTTAGCAAATCCAAGCCCATTTTCTCTCCATGTCGGCCCACTTCTTCACTTTTCAGCACAGAATATCAATTTAATCCCAATTTTACTCCAAGTCCAATTATTATTCTCCTACATCAAAAGATAATTAATTAAGATCAATAAAGAATAATAACCATCCAAAAATAAGAAAATATGAATATAAAATCTGGAATAACATATGCACACCATATACCTAACATGCTTAAAAATTGATCGGATAATTAATCATTCAATCATATAAAGAACACATAAATAGAGAAATAGAATGAGGCTTAATAAATAAATAACATAAAAAGATCCACATCATCAATTTTCTAGCCCTAAAATAAATCAATTTAGCTACACATGATAAAGTATATATAATATATATATATATATATAAACATTGTTTCTTACAAAAATAAGAAAATAATTGATAGATAGAAAATTGTGCATTAATTTAATTTAGTTGTCAAGATTGTATTTTTATGAATATTTTGGTTACTGCACTATGTATTTTTCTACCTATATTGCTTTTGATCCAATTTACTTCTATTGTTTTTTTTATTGTTTAATTTAGTGAATTTGGCGAAATTTTGGATCAAGAAGGACGAATTTGGGCCCGACACTGGGTGACATAGTGTCGAGCCCATAACTTTATTTTAAGCCCACGTGGGGGCAATTAAGGGTGAGCACGGGTCTCGGAGATAATCCGCTCCGCATCGAACCTCGGACCGAAAGCACTCCGAACCGATAATATCCGTTGACTATTTGACTTTATCCGAACCGAACCAAACCGAATGTTTTTGTTGTAAATCCGAACCAATCCAAACCGAAAAACCGAAATAGAACCGAGTAGAACCGATTCTAAGTAATCAACTATGGAATTTTTTTATATCATTTAATTAATTTCTTTTATACTATAATATTAAACCATTATGAATTTTAGTAAATTTTAACAATGATATAACTACTGTTTTAGTATTTCATAAAAGATTTAGTAATTAATAATAGAGTACAATAATTATAATAAATCATTTTCATAATAACCATATATCTATTAATTATAAATATATGAACAGTGAGTATGTTTATAGTTTATATAAAGAAATACATTACTATGATAATTCAATTCTACATTTCTTTAATCCAATCACTAAAATTTATTATTATATCTAATATTTAATTATTTTCACATATAAAGGTCAAAATTCTAGACCTGAACTCACTGCACATAGTTACTATCCTACGCCTGAATTTCAAGTAGTGGCTCGTTTCTTGTTCCCTTCTTCTTTGATTCTCCATCTTTCTCGTGCACACACCTTTTTCTCTTGAAGTCAACTTTAATTTTACTGTAGTTAGTCATATTAAGTTTACCTTTACTTATTGACAATGTATATGACTAGAGCTTTATGACAATGTATATGACTAGAGCTTTATCAATGAAAAATAATCGGTAAATGTCCAAAGAGGTTATCGATAGCCAATAACTTTATAATTTAGTGCTATTCTTCTTTTGACGAGATAACTACTTCAGTAACCTGTAATTATTTTTTATAAGTTATGATTTTGAAACTTGTCTTAATATATAACTTATAAGTTGTTTAATTACACTTTTTCTTTAACAATATGATATTATTGTAAAGACAACACTATAATTCTTTCGTGCATTTTGCTAAAAATATTAAAGGAAAAACTCCGAACAGCTCCGAATAACCGGACCGAAAGAACCGATCTCCGGAAGGAATTGAACCGATCAACGGAGCGGTTCTGGAGATTTAATTTTGGAAATCTCCGAATATCTCCGAGGTTTGGTTCGGTTCTGGAGATTTTCATATCTCCGAACCGCTCCGGACCGTGCTCACCCCTAGGGGCAATTAAAGAGAAGCCCACTTGGTGCCTTATTTGTGGATTCAACGACAGCAAATTAAAGACATGGCCCATGATGGGCTATATAAAAAAAGAGTTGAGAGAGAATTTGGGGAACGCATACATCCTGGGGATGAACTCAAGCAGAATTGGAGCGCACACGATCGAAAATTTGCGCCTTCGGTTCTTTTATTTTCTGTCCTTTAATTTCATGTTGGATAATTTAATTATCTTTTTGAACGCCAATATGTCCGGCTAACTTCCTGTTTCAGTCCCTAATCGATGTTTGAACCCTAATTTGTTAACTTTGTAATTCTTACGGTAGTTACTTTAAATATATTCTGGAACTCATTTATGTTATCGGATTCTATTGTTTCTTATATGCGAATTGTAAATTTAGATTGATCACCTAGGTTAATGCACTACAAGAAACATTGCTTTTACTGAGAGTAAAAAATGTGGCTAAAAGTAAAAAAACTGTCACAAGAGACTTTTAGTGATGGGAGATCTCCTGTCACGGCCCCTAGCTATCGCTTCTGTAGCTAATTGTATATAGTGACGGGTCCCATCACTAAAAACTAAATAGTGAGAGAAACTTTACTATCACTAAAAGAACTTTTAGTGACGTAATTTACCTTCACTAATACAATTAACTACCTCTCATTATATAGTAGCTTAACTACAAACTTTCTCTCACTATAACTATATTCTACCGTCACTAAATGTATAAAAGTGTGAGAGAAACTCCCTCATCATATAGAAATTAGTCTTTCACTAAATTAAGACACTTCTCAATAATTAATAAAATTATTCCTCATTATTTACGTGATTGCAGCAAGATGTAAGTAGCACTAATAAATGTATTGATAAACAATGAATTCAATAATAAATATATTATAAACAAATGAGGAATTCATAATCTAGTTCTCAATCCAATTAATAGGTTTTCTATAAGAATTGTATTGTCCAATAGAGGCGTCATAGAGTTATTTGAAGGTGGAAATATGGCCAAAAACACCAGTTAAGTCTTTAGCAAATACAACAACAAAAAGAGAAATACATTCAAAACTGATACAAAAACTTATGACATTGAATATATCATTGTAGCACTGGTTTAGGCATGATCCTTCCAATCAATAGCTTTCCCACCTGTTAGATCACAATGTCCAAGAAAGAATAAATCAAAAATAGAGAAAACAAAAAAATGCAAGTATGAAAAATATAAAATGTAATGTATACCAACAAGCTTTACACATATTTTCTATTTATTAATATTATTTCTTTATAATTAATAATTACACTTTGCAATCTAAACTATGAGATTTTACATGTGCTACAATCTATATTTTTATATAAAAAAATAAAATTAACAGGCTTGAGCTTTATAGCTTTTTTAGAGTTCTCAATATAAACAATACTTTGTCACATTTTTTCATATTTTGCAACCTAAGTGTGTATATATATGTGAAATTTGTTTAAATAAATTTCAACGTATACATGATATTATTCACATATATTGAAGAATTCATATGCTTTATTTTGTTAGTCCAACTATAGAATAATCATTGAATTTTATTTTATTAATATACAATTGATTTAAAACCTAAAAAGTATTTGAGTACATTAAACCACCATGTAAAATATTAAA
The DNA here is from genome assembly GCA_958295605.1 of Ajuga chamaepitys. Lineage (NCBI taxonomy): Eukaryota > Viridiplantae > Streptophyta > Magnoliopsida > Lamiales > Lamiaceae > Ajuga > Ajuga chamaepitys. The sequence goes on along the minus strand of OY282500.1, from coordinate 6,706,661 downwards.
CTTGAAAATTAATTTTTTTTTTAAATAAAGTAAAATAGTTATAGTTCAAATTTGATTAATTATTTGGATAAATTAAAATATTTAAAAAATTGAAAAAAAATAAAAGAAACACTAATTTTCTTATAATACAATTCAATTTATTTTATTTGATATATTTTGGTGTGTCGTGTGATATTTATATATTTGTATTTGTTTTATATTCATTTTCAATTAAACTATTGCGGTGTTCGCATAGGTTAAGGTGGATACACACACACACTAAATATATATTTGAATATAAGAGATATTTATATAATTTATTTCTTACACTTAATATTTTATCTTAATGTAAATTTATAAAATAAGATATTTATAAAAGTAAGTTATATTAAATCCATATATTACGTAGAGAATTTGATATTACATTATTTATATTTTGGGTTTATATCATTTTGCAACATGTAGTATGCGCGTTTTTTCATTTTCTGTTTTCTTCTAATCACAACCTGATCAACACGTTTTTTTCACTTTTGCTACCTCTGCCAGCAATTTAAACGCGAAAAATAAAAGAATAATAAAAAAAATTTAAAAATCTAAAAAATATTTTTTAAATTCTAAATTGCATCTAAAATATCGGAAAATTAACTTAACCATATTGAAAATATATTAAAAACTTTGAGTTTTTAATAAAAAAACGTTAAAATCAAATCATTTTCAGCAAGAAAAATAAAAAGTTATTAATATTTTTAAAAAATCATAAAGCTATTATAAATTTCTCAAAATTATCTTTTAAGCTCTAAAAATTTATTTAAACTATTTGAAAATTATTTTAAAATCTCTAACATTTCGTTAAAGATATGTGGAGGTATCTAGGAAAAGTAATTTTATGACATAAGTATTTTTTAATTTATTTTTTTTAACAACAGACCCTTTTAAAAATTTTAAAATTATTTAAAATAATATCAACATTATTCGATCTTTTTTATGAAAACTGATTTTTTATTAAAATATTTTCTACATTTTTTTAGTTAAGTTTATGATATTTTAAATAATTGTTTAGAATTTAAAAATAAATATTATATTTTCTAAACATTTTAATTATTTTTAAATAATTTTTTTTCTCTCCAAAAATTGCGAGCAAAGGTTGCAAAGGTAGGAAACTACAAAGTTTAGGTTGTGATTGTAAAATAAGAAAAAATAATTGTTTAAATATTCATTTAGTTAGAATATAATAATTCAATTTTTTTTTATATTAGAGTATATAATATTTAATTAAATCAAATAATTACTTTTTTAAATAATTTTCCGTGCATCGCACGGGAGCGATACTAGTTTTAATAAGTGCAAAATAATAGGAGTAATAAGAGATATAAAGGTAATTTTGTTGATGTTATCCCAAGTATTGGGTAAACTATTCCCTTATCATCTTAGGTTTTATCCGAATTTTAGCATTTCATTCAGTGTCAGAAGGATAACCCAATTTTTTAGTATCACTAAGATAGATTTTAGATGAAGTTAGATAAAATGTCACTATCTTAGATTACCTATCAAAGTAAACAGAGCCTAGTAAAAAATAAATAACATTTTTTAACATATATATTACCTTTTTACACCGTCAATACCAAATTATAAATAGCTTCAAAAAAGCACCAAACTATAAAGGCAAAAACTTGGGTGCATCTTGTGCATCATAGTGTTATTGTACACCACTGGTCCAGACCAAGTAAACCGAACGGTTTAGACAAGACTGAACCGGTCAATTTTTTACCTTCCTTTTTTTTTATACTTTTTTACGTTTGTTTTACAAAAAAATTACTGCAATATATATGGCGGTTCTCTCTCTCTCTCTCTCTAACTTCGTTTTCTCTCTCTAGTTTCTGCTCTTTGTGATTTCATCTGTGGATTTTGGTGATTCTATCAGTAATCTTCTACACTTCGTGATTTCGTCTGTGGATTTTGGTGTTTCTATCAGTAATCTTCCGCATCTTGTTGTTGTTCGATCTCGTAAGTTATTTTTATTGTGGTTTTTGCGAGTTTTTTTTTCTTGCTTCTTCTTCTCTGTTCTTCTTCTTAATTTTCGCGATTTTGTAGTGAAGTTTGGTTGTTCTGTGTTTTTTTTTTTTTTTCACCTGTTAAGGCTTTGTGCTGTGAGTTTTTCCTATTTCTAGGGTTTTGTCTATTTTTCTTTTTGCATGTGTCGATTTCTGTTTGTATGTTGTGAATTTTGTGTCTATATGTGTGTTGCTTATATATTGTGTTAGAACATGATCTGTGGATATGATTTAATATACACAGTACATGTTAATAAACGGTACAGTATACATAGTTGTTTGATGCGGTATATGTTTTTTATACTTCAATCCGTTTTACAGTTAGGGCATTGTTTACTACCCTCTACTGTCCCGAATTGAATAAAATAGTCCCACTATATCCACGGTTTACAACTCAATACACCCCTGACTCCCTCATCCCAAAGCCCGCTATAAATCCTAATTTTGTCTATTATTGAAGTGATTCGAATTCGTCCAACTGAGGTGGGACAGAGATGTCTGCCTTCTCAGGTTAATGCTAAAAGTTGCTTAAAGTCTTCTTTGCCCCGTGCTGCCTTTGTTAATTGTCAATTATATCCTCAAATGTGATTGGAATTTATTTACCTCAATGACTATTCAGATTCTGATAAAGATTATATTAACTTCTTCATTCTCTAATTTCTGAACACCGATGGAGCCTAGTCTCTTAAATCGCTCAGATGTTTAACCAGGTGAAATCCTTGGAAATTCAAAGCATTACAATTTAAGATAGATGGAGTAATTTTTTATTTTATTATTTTTTTGGTGGTAAAATACCGTTTAGTCTTATCTTGTTCTTCTTTCCTGAGTCACCCTAACATGTGGATTTGGTGTGCTGTCGAAATTTGAAATGTACGAAGTACTAGTTGGTTTATGGTCCTTTCCTTTGTTCTTAATTGAAAAAATGGAGATCTAGGATACAATGTGATCCCTCTCTTCAAATATATGTTAACAAGCCCATCTTTTCCCATCTAAACAAATGGTTCTTATGGCTGCGCCGTATCGTAAAAACAATAACGTACCACATACAGTTCATATTAAGAAGGTGAATGTAATTGTTTTGTGGCCTTCTCAGTTCTCAGTCTGCTGGAGGATGAAGAGATACTATATCCCAGTGATTTTGGGGTTGAAAAGGTAAAGGGCAAAATAGTAATTTAAAGTAGTGGGCTGAAGTAACTCAGTTTTAACTCCTGAATAATTCGTCCAGGTACCCATTGGACTGACGGTATAATAGTCTCCCAGTTTGTTGCTATCATAACTAGTATGTGGCAGATAATTTGGGCCTATCCAACTATGCGGGTTTAAGATATCACTTTAAAAGCCCACTAGGTTATCCTAATCACCCTAGTAAACATGCCCTTATAGTATAATATACTAGTCAGAGTATATATTTGTAAACAGTACAATATATATATATATGTATGTATGTATGTGATGTAGTATGTGTTGATAAATTATTAATTTGAACATGATCTGTGGATATGATTTAATATACACAGTACATGTTAATAAATAGTACAGTATACATAGTTGTTTGATGCAGTATATGTTTTTATACCTCAGTCTGTTTTACAATTATAATATAATATACTATCTATATTTGTATAATTTTGTATTCTGAGCAGCTTAATCTTGTATTAAATGTCAACATATTAATTCTTAGTGTAGATAGGTGTACCAACTATTGTTACTTCAATCAATTCAACATTGAGTTATATATGAAAATGTCCAACTAAAGACAAACTCGCCTAAAAAAGGAAAAAAAAGGCAATGGAAGAGCAATAACCTTGCATTGACTAAGTTTAAAAGTGGGTGCCGTAAAGATTCATAAATCCTAAGCAAACCAACAAGCATTCCATGTCATATAACATCACCATATTCTATGGTATAATGGTTAGCCAATGCAGTTCATCTCTCGCTTAAGATAAAGTTCAGCAGACATTAAGCATAATTCTATCATTAACCATCTTTGACAAATAATCAATGCCATCACATGTTATAGCCACAAAGAAAACAAAACCGACCATGGTATGGCTAATAAAGATGAATAAACAATGTTAAGACACCTCCACATTTTTGCTAGTTGCAGTTTCAAAAGAGGATAGATATTTGGAGGACAAAAGGTTTGATATTAGCCATACCTCTTTGTGCATTGGAAAATCTTTTCCAAAACAATCAAATCCACAAACATTAGCACCATTACAACTGAAAATTGCCTGCAGGTAAGGGTTGATTAGTTCAAAAAATAAGCATATGTGTGAAAAAGTTAGGCAGGTGTGCACTGCAGAATGATTCCAGTTTCAGACTGAACTCTTTCAGGAGGAAATCACCTGATCTTCATCACCAACAACAGTTATCTGTTTATAGGATCCAAGAATCTTCATATACTGCATTGAACTTGTTATGGAACTCATCAATCACAAGTGCTTTTCAGGATTCTTGGCACTCTACCAATACTTCAGTCAATAACAAACAATTATCAACGAAGAGTTAGCAAATGATAAAATATTAAACATAAAATCTATATGTTTCAGTCACACAAACCTTCAGGAAAATCATACAATAGTTTCACATAACAACTAATAAAATCATGATAATCCATTGCATTACTTGATTTTAATATGTCGTTTTAGTTCTGAAAAATAATTCTCTGGAGTAGACCCCCCGAAACAAGAGAATGATGAGTAGAGAACACAAGAGTAGCAAAAGTAGGCTAGTTATAAAGCATATTGGTAATAGCTTACTCCAGTCTCATCACCAATTTTATGAAAATATTCAGGTGACCTTCCAGCAGCTTTAACCTGAGACATCCCAAGTTTAGGTATGAAAACATGAGATATTACTATGAGATGGGGAAAGTGCAAGCACATAATGGTCCACTTGAAAAGGGCAAAACAAGGTTACTTGTATTCAGTTTCCCATAACTACATGAAAATTATTCTTTGGGGACTGAACATGAAAGATCCAAAATTTAGACCTCTAAACCAAAATAAGACTTTTTTTTTTTCTTTTTATAGGAAACAAAATTTAATTAATATTAGGGAAATTATATATGGAAAAGATTTCCTTCAGTCAACCAAAATATGACTTGATTTCAGGTTCTTTTAGTCATGTACACAAGCTATTTCAATTTCTTGAAATTTGTAAAAACAAACTAGAAATCAATCCCTTTCTAGATCATCAATTTTACTTTCAGTACTTTCAAATCTTTTAAGAGAACAACAATCACAAGTCTATGGAAAATTATACAAGTGCCAACATTCTTTATGGATATCGATGAAAATGAATAGCTCTCACAAGTCCGTTGAAAATATGAGTAAAACAGAGACAAATAAAGTAACTGAAAGCATTCTCTGTACTCAATTTTGGTCACAGAGCGTATTGAGAATGTAATATCCAAATGATCTAAGAAGGTAAAAAGACTTAGCCAGTAAACTTAACTAGCTTCTGTAATGGATTATTGAACAAACTGAGCCTGGATACAAGACTTCATCGAGTCAGCATAAATACATTATCAGCTACAATAGATACATTTGACAAGTCTACTGAAAATGAAATGGAAAAGGTTTGCAAACTAACAACAAAACCAGACAAGCTTAATATAATTTGTCTGTGAAACAACATCCTATCAAAATAAAAAGGAGGAACTGAAAAGATAAATAGAAAAGGAAAGAAATATTCAAAAATAAATTTCTCGAGTAATTACATGGAACAAACATCCCAACTTAAAAGGAGAAAGAAAAACAAAATAAAAAGAAAAAAATAGGGGGAAAAAAGAAGAAGGAGGAGAAGAATAAAGAAAATGAATGGGGTGTGACTAGCATAAGAACTGACTTTGTGATGATCCATCAATTCCAGCCAAGGTACCTAGGACCGAGAAGACCAACAAGCTAAGCTTTCAAAGATATTTGAATTGTTTTTAAGATGTTACTATACTTTTCTGTATAATAAATTTTAATTCAACTACGCAAGCAATAATATATATAAAACTAACCCCATGTTGTTCAACAATTTGTTCCCAAGAATTTAAAAACTAATAATTAATAATCAGATTCCATAAGTCTAACCACTTTGTTTATTAGGTGATCAGAACTATATCTTCATTAGAATATGCAAACTAATTAATTTCTTCTGGCATTGGCTAGTAATGTGTGTGCACCAACTAGAAAATCGACACTGCAAATGAACAAGAATTTTCCTAATTGCTTAATAAGAAATTCTATTCAAATGAGTTTTGAAAATACATACTTCTCAGCATGCAAATGACAAAGTTGCAAAGAGATTGGGTGGAACCTGCTGATAGTAAGCTCTTTTGCAGCTGCCTTCCTAGCAACTACTCCTATCCTCACGCATTTCAGCTACAGCAGTTGTAGTAAAGGCCATTGCTAGGATATGGATGGACTTATACCCTGGAATTATTTAAGGATGCAGTTAAAGATAGGACAAAGGTATGAAAAATCCAAGCAGAACAAGTCCATTCATTATGTACGGAATATAAAAAGCATGAATATAATATGATACGCATTCAGTTTATAGTGATACCTCATATAGGAGCACCAAAACACGTCCAGCAATGGTTGATGTCGGGCACACGAAACAAATACTATGTGGTACACGTGTTTCGTGCACGCACTTTAGGGCACTTTTAGTGTCAATAATGTGCATATCCCGTGTATTTAGTGCTTTTATACTTTCATGGGCAAAATAATGTGTTTGTGCTGTTTTTGTGTCAAGACAGGTGAAAAAAGGGTCGAAAAAGAACATCAAAAGACCACGGAGTCGAGGGATCGATCGAGGCAACAAAAGGAAGGGCTAGCTGAAGATCTCGGCCGAGACAGGATGAAAATCTCGGCCAAGATGAGTCTCCAGGGTATTCATGAAGAATTAAACAAACTGAAGATCTCGCCCGAGACAAACAACGCATCTCTCATCCAGCTCTGTACACAAGATGTGTGACTTCTGCAATATATCCCCCCAAACATCCATCTGTTTTATAGACAAATCGTGCACTCAAGCAAGAAAAAATATAGTTAAAACTTTCTTTCTTTATATCTTTTAGATTTCTCTTCATCCATGATCGTTTTCTTCTTTAATTTATTGTACGTGAATTTGATAAAATTAGTTGATGAATTAGAGTTCTAAGATACATTATTTATTTAAGAATTTAAATCGTAAGGAAAGAGATTTATTTTTTCTGCAGAAATTATTGTGAGACAAAAGATATAAAGAAAATGATATTTTAGTCAATTCCCTAATATCTATTTTAGTTAATAAAAAATTGTGGTGTGGAAAGAGCTTTTAGTGGTGTGAATAAAAATTTCCTATTAAATCCTACTTAATATAAAAGTGTAACCATCTAGAAATAGAAACTATAACATTTTCCCGCTCATTTTATGTTTCTAAATCGAAATGTAGCAATTTTAGTTTTTTCTTTTATTTGGTCTTATATTTGTGAAGTGTGGAACACCCGAATCATAACAATAAATATACTCACAACCACAGATGGCGGAGAAATTTCGTTATTTTTTTTCAGACAATCAAAATTACACTATATAATCTTATTAATATAATAAAAGCGACTCCTCTATAAAAAGAAATCAGACTTATTTTTCCGCTCATTTTACCTTCTAGAAATTGGTAGGTTTAAATTATTATTAATATAAAAAAATTGTGTATATATGGTAAAATCTTATTAAAATTAGTTCCAAATTTAGAATTTTGCTGGCAAGTTCTATATAAAAAAATTATTAATGATAACTTTTTGTGATTTATCTTATAAAAAATTAAGATAAATTAAATAAAATAAAATTTCGGGTTCCTTCTGTTTTAGCAAATTATTTTTCTTTTCATGACTTTTTGATATCTGCATTGCATATTTTAAATTAAGTTACATTAAAAAAAAATGTAATTATTTGTCGACTGTTTAGGTTAGATTTGTTTTATGTAATATGAGTTGGATTGTTTGAATTGGGTTTGATAAGCAAAAATAAATTATATTAATTTTTTTAAAAAATATATTTATTTTTTTAAATACTTATTTGCTAATATTTTATAACTATTAGTTAATTATATTTATCTTTAAAAACCTTAATTTCATTTTATGAGGAAATTGATATATTTATTTTTCTTACAATATTACAACCGTTTGAAAATAGTAAAAACTAATCATTTTCAACTTTCTACATTTAGAGATAATATTTAATTTTTTATAAAGAAAAAAATATAAATGGTAGAGGAACATATGGGCCCACCTTCGGGATGGAAAAAATTTAAAGATCTATTTTTTATTCTGTAACTCTCTCTCATGTTCTCAAATATTTTGATTTTTTCAATGTCCTAGATGCACAAATAAATTTTTATTTTGAATTTACTTTTTATTTGCAATAGATAAAAATTAATCATTTTTTAATATTTAATACGATACTGATATTAAATATTTTGATATAATATATTCAATTTAAAATAAACAATTCTTTGTCGGATATTATTATTGTGATTAGATTTGAATATCTATTGTAGGTTGAACTTTTAATACTGGGTATAAATTGCAAATAAAATTATATTAGAATTTTTTTATTAATGAAATGAAAAGTTATTAGATTATTTCATATTAATTCTTTATTTAAGAAAATAAGTTATTTAATTATTTTGTTTGGCTATTTAATTTTAATTTTTTCTACAAATAAATATATTTTAAATCGTATATCACACCACGAAAAATTTCTAGTTTCACAAATATGATTAGTGCATATTCCTAGCAATGGCAGCAATGGCTTCACCAACAACCCTAACATCTTCATTCTTCCTCTCCAACCGGACGCTACTCCTTAACGCCGCCGCACAGCCACCAACAGCGCGGCCAACAATTCTGGCAACCTCTTTAAGCTTACCATACTTCCTCTGTTGCAGGTACTCCGGCGCGATTCCAAGAGCATCCAAAGCATCCAGGTACAGATTCTCGCAATTCTTGTAACTGGTCTGTAAATTAGGGTTCCTTGCGAACAACATGAGATTGTGAACCTTTATTTTGGTCTGGCCGGCGGTGTACAATGCCGTGTCAATGGCGATTTGTGCCAGAATCGGGAGAGACGCAGTTGGGCTGCGTAAATCAGTGGAACTTAAAAGGCTTATGCATCGTGGCGGTTCTCTGGTTTGGCGGCACACGTCGTCCAGCGGGGCGGCGATTGTGCGGCAGAAGAAGTTGCCGGTGGTGATGAAAAGCAGCTGGAGGAGGACCAGTGAGGAGGCAGAAGAAGCGTAAAGAGAGACGAAGCTTGCCATAATGATGTTCTATTTTGCCTCTGGATGCTTTATTTATAGAGTTTTATTGATGGGTGTATAAGTTTTTTAGCGGGGAGACTTTGGATAATGATTTTAAAACAAACCAGTATAGCTCCTCTTGCACCGAAATTTATTTACAAAGTAATTATTTTAACTAAATTAAATATGAGATAATGTAATATTTAAAAACATGATCGTTTTATCCTATAATAAATATTTAGAAATTTTGACTTAAACATAAATAAATTATAAGTAATATAAATATAAATTTCTTTCACGTTATATATGAATTTAACATAACATACTTTATATTTGTATGTGTATGTATATAAACTATAAATTAACATTAAGATAAAATATTAAAATTAAAAATAAAATATATTTATATTCAAAATAATCGTTTCTTATCTTTGACCCAAACACACATTTAGTGTATGTATCACTATTGACCTATATGCGTACACAAATAGCTTAATGAATCAATAAATAATGAAAAATGATTTTCAAATTAATTATCATATGTAAAGTTATATATATGCGAGAAAGTAATAGGTCTCTGATATAACAAATAAAAAAATTTTAATTAATAATCTAATAAGCTGATTATAAATCAAGTATTAAATTTTACTTTTAATTTAATAAAGTACGTGTTCAATTATACATACATTGATTTTCCTCTCAACTTAATAAAAGAAGTAAACTTTAAAAAATTAACGTCGGATACAATAAATTGATTAGTTGTGGTTTTAATGAGATAGTCAAGCAAAATATTTATAAGATAATTATTTGAGTGACTTTTAGTTGTATTCCAAACCAATACTATATAGTAAAACCCACAATAAATGGTAAACTCTAACCCAAATTTCAAAACGAATCAATAATCTAATATTTTGAATTGAATATCTTATTATTATAATATTTTGTATGGTTGCTAATGAAACATCGTCAAAAGATGACTAATTTGATGAATTATACATAGTAAATAAATTAGAAATGGAATAAGTTACTTACAACTTTAAAAAGTAAAATAAATTTTGATTCTACCAAGTGTGACAACAACTTACCAGTTATAGTCCAAAATTTTAGGTTAAAAAATATTAATTGCGGAATTGCCTCTGATGTGGCTTATATATATTTGTAGTTTATGAAAATAATTTTTGAATTCCAACCATAAATAGTTAAAAATAATCATGAAATATATAATAATTTATTTGGATACATCAGATGTAATGTAAAATTTTATACTTTTTTTTTCTACTTTTATTTTATATTTTTAATTTATCTAAATAATTTTTTTATTTTTAATTATACATAATTAAATTTTTCTTGTTAAAATTAGATTCTCATTTGCAACTTCTAACATTTCACTTGGTGGTTTCAAATATACTCAAATACTTCTTATTTTTTTCAATAAATCATTACTCTAATAAAATAAAGTCTAAAAGTTACTTAATAATTCGAAAAATAAATTAAAGTCTCCAAGTTCTTCAAAAATAAATCTAAAAATAAATCATTACTTTAATTGATGTTGTAATTTATTTATATAAATATTATATTTTTCTTATAAATAGTTTAATTGTTTAAAGCTAAAAATTGATCTCTTGCCGCAAATATTCACTTGTGGCATATGAACGCGAATAAAGTTACTTAGGTTGTTAAGAGTAAAAAAGACATAGTTGAGGTTAGTTAGTGCGACAAAGTATTGTTTAGGTTACAAAGTGTAAGAAACATACTTGAGGTTTAGTTAACGTAAACAAAACAAAAAAAGGGATTGCACATTGCAATAAATATCATAATTTCAGTTGCCAAGAGTAAATTTCCTTAAAAAAATCATTCTAACAAAATATATAAATAAGTAATTAAAAATAGTTTCGATAACATTGTTAATATATAATCATACATATGCTTAAAGTTCATATACTCTCATGATAAAATAGTATTAGCAGACTTTAATGATTTAATAAACTGAGTATATTATTCGCCTTGATTTAATAAAGTGGAATTCATTATTTAATCAATGATCTTTCTCTCTATGTAAATTAAATAACGAAATATTTGAAAATTCATGTCAAATGAAATAAATTAATTAGTTGTATTTTTATTAGAAAAAAATACTCAATTAATATTTTTTATTTGAGAATTATTTAAATAATTTTAGTTGCATCAAATTCACATAAACACTCAAATTTAACATAAACAATTAACCACCAAACAATTTACTTTTTCGAATAAAATATCTCATTATAATATACGTGATATGGATGTCAAATTAAAGATCGTGAAAAGATGAATAATTTGATATATTACGGATAAAAAACAAAAAATAAATAAAAAATTATTTGCATTTTTAAAAAATAAAAAAAAATTATTACTTACCAAAAGTGACTAAAACTTATCATTTATGACCTAAAAATTTAGGCAAGAAAGATAAAATTACATAAAAACCTTTCATTTGACTTTTATATATATATATATATATATATATATATATATAGATAGTGTACGACTAAATTTGGAAAATAAAGTATATGATGAAATGAATCACCAAAATTCTAATTTTTTTATGGTATTAATGGAATTAAATTAAATATTCGTGACAAAAAAAAAATGTACAGGAAACCTAATGTGTAATCAAACCTTACTTAATATAAAAATAAAAACTTTCCAAATTAGAAATCTTAGTTGTTTTCCACCCACATGAATTTACTATATCTGAAACGTGTAACTTTAGCTGTAAATCATGCCCGCATTCAATTAGTCTATTAATAAAATAAGGAAAGAATTAATTAATCTATTAATAAAATAAGGAAGTGATCATTACTTACCCCTATTCAATTAGCCTATTAATAAAATAAGAAAATGGTCAATATTAATTTATTCATCTTCCATATGGATAATAAATTTAAAAATTAGACTGCAATTAGATTGCAACTTGCGTACAATATGGAATTATCAACCTAGAGTTATCCGTCTTCCATATATATATATAAACTTACTTCATAATATAATGGCAATTAATCTCCTATACACTTGCAGGTGCACGGTACAATTCGGGTTGAATATTACAATTTATGCTTTAAGATATAAATAATAACATTTTCACCATGACACATTTACCTTGAACATGTAATACTTTTTCCGCCCAACAAGACTTTCTAAATGTGTCTTTTATACAACTTTGTGTATAGTAATTATTTATCAATGGTAACATGTCAATTATGGCCCTGATTATATGTAATTAGTTACCTGTACGATATGCAAATCATCCCGCATAGTCTTTACTATAATTATTATGGACAAAATATAAAGACTAACTTAGCAAGTAAATCTAACCTTTGAAATTTCTTCCATGTATATATTTGTATGTAATCAATTCGCTAATTTCATGTCATTTCTGTTGTATTCCTCAATCAAACTACCTGCAATGATACCAGTACAAGAAAATGCGTAAATAGTGACGAAATTTTTGCGGCAAAATTCATATTCGCCGCTAAAATTATGAATAGCGGCAAAATTTCATGCTTCACCGCTAACTTTAGTGACGTTTGGAACTGTTTCATTGCTATTTTTACTTCGCGAAGAAAACCTACATTTCGTCGCTAATTTAGCGATGAAAATACTATTAGCAGCAAAGTTAGCGGCAAATATATTATAATTTGTCGCAAAAACATATGTTTTATAAAAAAATATATAGTTAAATCTAATTTCCTATTAATTAGATATCAAATAGCGGCAAAATATGTATTTTTGCCGCTAACACTTAGCGACATATCATTTGAAAGTCGTCGCAAATCACTAAAATACCAAAATTAATAAATAAAATTATTTTCTTAGTAATTTAAATTATAATAATTTTAGTGTGAAGCCGACAAAAAAAAAAAAAGTGCGGCGAAATTTATCCATACGCTGCTAACTTTAGCGACGTTTGGAATTGTTTTGTCGCTCTTTTTACTTTGCGACGAAAACCTACGTTTTAGCGCTAATTTAGCGATGAAAATATATTATTCGCAGCAAAACTAGCGGCAAATATATTATACTTTGTCGCAAAACATGTGTTTTAAAAAAAATATATAGTTAAATCTAATTCCCTATTAATTATATACTCCTTCCGTCGCAAATGACACTACAAAAAAAAAAGGTATTTGCCACTAGCCTTTTGTAACTACAAGAGTGGTTACTAAAAGTAACTCCTTTTGTAACTATTAGTAGTTACATAAAAAATTTCATACAATTTTAACCAAATTTGCTACAATATGCCAAGATCTTTTGCAACTACTTGTAGTTACATATACATTAGTAACTACAAAGTAGTTACAAAAAATAGTTACAAGTACATTAGTAACTAGAAAGTAGTTACAAAAAAACTTTTTGCATCTTATTATAAGTGACTATCCTATAGTAACTACTTTTAGATTTGTAGTTACTAAAAATATTTTTGTGACTATTCTCCCTTTTTTGTAACTACATTTTGTAGTGGCAAAAAACCTTATTTCTAGTAGTGTGAACTTGCACAGGGGGGGTCGACACACATATTAAGAAAAAGTTATTTTTTGGGATTTTGTTGACTTTTGGAAGGTTGATTGTGGGTGGAGAACTGGAGATTAAGGGTGGAGATTGTGTTATAATTTTCCTTTTTAAGGGTGTGCAAGTTTACTTGGGACAGATGAAAACGGAAAGTGTGCAAGTTCATTCGGGACGGAGGGAGTATCAAATAGCGGCAAAATACTCCCTCCGTCCCGCTCAGATTTGCACGTAGGGACGGACACGGAGGTTAAGAAAAAGCTGCTTTTTGCTTTTTGGTTGACTTTTTGAAAGGTGCAGATTGAAAATGGAGATTTTGAGGGTGGAGATTATTTAAAAAATTTCCTTTTTAAGAGTGTGCAAATCTGAGTGGGACGGACCAAAAAGGAAAGTGTGCAAATCTGAGCGGGACGGAGGGAGTATATATTTTTGCCGCTAACACATAGCGACATATCACTTGAAAGTCGTCGCAAATCACTAAAATATGAAAATTAATAAAAAAATTATTTTCTTAATAATTTAAATTATAATAATTTTAGTGTGAAGCCGGAAAGAAAAAAAGTTTGCGGCAAAATTTATCCATACGCCGCTAACTTTAGCGACGTTTGAAATTGTTTTGTTGCTATTTTTACTTCGCGACGAAAACCTACGTTTCGTCGTTAATTTTGCGATGAAAATATACTATTCGCAGCAAAGTTAGCGGCAAATATATTATACTTTGTCGCAAAATATGTGTTTTTAAAAAATACATAATTAAATCTAATTTCCTATTAATTATTTATCAAATAGCGGCCAGATATATATTTTTGCCGCTAACACTTAGCGACATATCACTTGAAAGTCGTCGTAAATCACTAAAATATCAAAATTAATAAATAAAATAATTTTCTTAGTAATTTAAATTATACTCCCTCCGTCCCGCTTAAAGCTGTCTACTTGCCTTTTCGGTCCGTCCCAACTAAAGTTTCCACTCCAAAAAAAGAAACTAATCCCACAATCCTCACCCTCAAAATCTCAATCACTCAATCTCCACCTTTAAAAAAGTCAAATAACTGTTTTTTCTTAACATCCGTGCCCGGTCAAAGTGGAAGCTTTAACCGGGACGGAAGGAGTAATAATTTTAGTGTGAAGCCGACAAAACAAAAAATATTTGCGGCGAAATTTATCCATACGCTGTTAACTTTAGCGACGTTTGGAACTGTTTTGTCGTTGTTTTACTTCGCGACGAAAACCTACATTTCATCGCTAATCTAACAATGAAAATATACTATTCGCCGCAAAGAGCGGCAAATATATTATAATTTGTCGCAAAACATGTGTTTTTATAAAAAATATAGTTAAATCTTATTTCCTATTAATTATATATCAAATAGCGACAAAATATATATTTTTGTCGCAACATATATTTTTTTTGAGAAAATAAATAGTTAATTCTGATTTTTCTAAATTATATAACAAATTGCAGCTAATTGTCCATTTTCACCACTAACATTTAGCGACACATGTCTTAATATTCATCGCAAATTACTAAAATATAAAATTAAATAGATGAAAAATATTTTTTTGGTATATTTAAATTCTGATAATTTTAGCGACAATGGCATATTCCATCACTAATAGTATAATTTGCTGCGAAAGTTCACACTTTGCCGCTAATATTAGTGACGCATGTAGGCATTTAGTCGCTACTTGCAATTTGCTGCTAAAATTATATATCTTGCCGCTAACTTTAGCGATGAACATATAATTTTCGTTGCAAAGTTAGCGGCAAATATATTAACGTTTGTTGCAAAATATATTTGTTTTGTTAAATAAATAGTTAATTCTGATTTTTTTTAATTATATAACAAATTGCGGCTAGTTGTCCATTTTCATCGCTAACATTTAGCAGCACATAACTTAATATTCTTCGCAAATTACTGAGATTATCGAGCCGGCCTGTGGTCAATCGATATTTTAGCCTATCGGGTCGAGCCTGTGGGGCCAAATAGTACTTTAGGCTAGAAATACTATTATCCATCCCATTTAAAATACGGCGTGGACTGGGGCGATCTGGACCAATTTTGCCACCTCTAAATCTATCTATATAATTTATTAGGACGTTAAATAATGACTAAAGTATGATTTGTCTACCTCTCTTAAATAAATATATAAAATATAATTTATTAACGAGATTATTTTAACCTCCTTTAAAGGATCTTTTTCAGATCTATAATTATATTTTTTGTACTACACTTAGAAGTGGTAATTCGTTAATCTTAAGTGAAACAGAGTTTTAGAAAGAACCTTAAAGGGTAGGAAGCACATAAAATAAAATAAATTGTTCTACAGGGTAATAAACTAATCAAGAAAATGCAATATACTACTAATTAAGCATGTAAATTTAAAAAAAAAATAGAAAAAATGAAGGATTTTGACCACGTTTCAACCAATAGTAAACGAGCAAGAACACACGATGAAGTCAAGAATTAGTTATCTGTTTCAACTTTTACCAATATATGCCATACAAAAAAAAAAATAAAAAAAAAATAATAATAATAATAAAAATAATAATAATAATACATAAATAATCATATATATTAAAATATGCTTCGTGGCCCATCACGTACTTGTTTCTTAAATATAAGAATTTGAGTATGAGAATAAATATTACCAAATATTAATAATTCTACTTTTAGCTTTTAACCAAAAATCACTTCTATTAAAGCTGAAGTTGTTTTTTCAAACACTCCAAAACAACTTATGTCAAGCTATAAAGTGAAAAGCACTTCAGAAAATCAATTGCAAACACCCCAAATCCTAGTCCTATAAAACAATATATTATCTTCAATTTTGACCTCCTTTAAAGATCTTTTATTTTTTTAAATCTATAATATAATTATCTTTTTTAGAAACTTATTTGAGATTACAGTAGCAAAAGAGTATCTTTTTTAGAAACTTCTTCGATGTAAAAATCATGAATTAGAAACTTATTTGAGATTTTGATGACTACGTCTACCTTCATTTGATCTATTCATTACTATCCATGTACAAATATGGGATCTACAATATCTGATACTACTATTTGAATGCAGTAGCAAAAGAGTATCTTTTTTTGGCGAAATTAGCAGCATATTCGAAAGGTTTCATCGCAAACTTTTACTTAAATATTAGATTTTGATTCTGAGCACCATATTTGTGCGGAAAACCTGACCATAATCACATCTAACTTTTTCCCCTCTCAAACCCCTATATGTTTCACGATTCTACAACATCAAAGAATAGTGGCAAGTGAAGCGAAAAATAACAAAAGGGGAAGACAGAAAAATAGTGCTAGAGGTTCAATCTTCCCTTTTTAAAAAAAAAAAAAAAAAAAAAAAAAAAAAACCTAAGGTACATATTTCTACCATTGTTAAAGAGATACTTATATTAGGGACGTGTCTGATGTGTGTTTATGTTTATTCTGTTTTTTTGCTCTGAAAATGTTTGATGAATTGCTTGACTGGTGTTGATTTGTGTTAGCAATTAAAGCATATAAATCACATACACACGTATATGGGAATCGATATACCTCAATTGAGTTGCAGCGGAAAGTATTTGGTTGATTCCCAAAGTGATGGATCGTACTCTGATTCGTCTACTAGCCCGTCTTGACGAACACTACTAGAGCATCCGCCGTCTACTTCACACCCGAGGCTCTTGGAGGACTCTGGTGATACTCCAAGAAAGAGAATTAGAGAGAAACATGAGATAAACGTATTATGTGGTATTATTTTCCGTAGTCAATGAATATCAGTTTATTCGTATATATATTAGTATGGGAGAGATCTGTCTCCTATTATGGATAGGATCTCCATCCCTATGGGGAATATATCTGATAAGATATTAAATATCTCGTCAGATATATATCCCAACTATATTGGGATCCATCAGATATGGATGCAACCAACATCTCCCACTCATACAAATCTGATCCGACTCATTCGAATCTGAAAGACTTCACAATTCTCATCATCATATCTCTTCTTTCATACAGAGACTAAGGCGTGCGACCGAGCGAGAACATAATGGAACAAAGTGAGGAGAGTTATATTAAGTTATCACCCAACTAACATAACTCATCAACTCAGGAGACTCACTGTGTACCCCAAACTACGTGGTTGCACTAGACCAAACATCTCTGACCCCTCTTATTCATATAGAGCATGTTTGACCCCTTAATCGTATCTATGCTCATGACTATGTCAAAACTAATTCGACTTAGTCGGCCGGCCTATGAACCATAGTACACAAGTGCATTACCAGCTTAGTTTTTCCTTGGCCTCTTATGTCAATCTGCTTGGACTTGACAGCTTTCTTAGTCATGCTCCGACAGACCGAATTAACCATGGCCATTGAACACATGCTAAAGTAGCGTCATCAAGCTTACACTTCATGACAAAGTCCAAAGTCCCAAAGGGCACAAAAAATACTATAAGAGCTCACACAGTGACGAAGCAGGGATCTATTCGGTCACTCCTCTTACTAAGATCGTCATTAAGCACATGTAGTATGAATACATGCTATGATGGAGCTCCCACTCAAATTTAGGCATGTCATGCTCTGAACATCATACGAGTCTTAGTCCAGTCGCTCTTCTAGCGTCTGACCTGCGTACCACTAGGAATTTGTCTCCAACACAACTCCTAATGATTCGCACACTCGGCTATTAAGAATCTTTTATGAAGTTAGGACATTCTGCATAATCGATCAAGTATGATCTCATCCTGGCCTCTTGCCAAAGGCGACTATGGGCAACAACCTTTCGTGTTGTTCCTTTCACGAAAGTGATCACTCAAGTGTTTGATCCGCCAGTCTCATCCTGCTCGCTCACCAAAGCGCCAGGGTGATTTCCCGTGTGAGTGGGACAATCCAAGCCTTGTGACATATCACATATAATAGACACAATACTTCTAACATATAATAAGGGCACATTTTATTGATAAATAAAAAATTTCATACAGGCTAAAAGAATTTTAAATTCTACGAAGTTCCATACTCCTATCATGCCTTTGAAATACATCTCTACTCAAAGGCTTGGTGAAAGGATCAGCTATCATTTCACCAGTGGGAACGTGCCTGAGAACCACTTGCCCCTGCGCAATATTATCTCGGATGAAGTGGTATCTGGTGTCAATATGCTTGGTCCTCCCATGATACTTGGGGTCCTTAGCATATGCTAGTGCAGCTGTGTTATCACAAAGGACAACTACTACATCATCTACATGCGCCGTGCGCGCAAAGTCTGAAGAAATCTTCTCAACCAAATAGCCTCTTGAACTACAGATGTACAAGCGATGTACTCTGCTTCCATAGTGGATAGAGATATACAAGGCTGCTTCTTACTACACCAAGTGATAGCAGCGTCACCTAACAAGAATGCATATCCCGATGTGGATTTGCGTTCATCTCCATCTGCTGATCCATCAGCATCGCTGTAACCAAGTAGCTTCAGACTGCCACCGTGATAGCACAAAGCTAAATCACTTGTCAGCTAATCAAGCACACAATTCTGACTTCTCTCGTGGAATCACCTTTGTCATCATGCCAACTCCATTCTTGTGTGTGTGTGTATATACATATACACACACACACACACACACACATATATATATATATATTGCAACTGATCTCCTTCTTATCACAGATCGAATCTAATGATATCTAACATCAATATGTTTGGTACTACAATAATATGTAGCATTCTTGCCCAAATCTTGAGCACTCTGACTATCACAATAGACCACATATCCATCTTGTTTCTGACACAACTCTTGAAGAAACTTCTGTAGCTAACGTGCCTCTCTCCCCACTTAGTTACTGCGATATACTTTGTCTCAGTAGTGGATAAGGCAACACACTTCTGTAGTCTAGACTGCCAAGATACAGCTCCCCCTGCAAAAGTGAACACAAGTACCCAAAAACTAACTTTTTGTTATTCAAATCACTAGTCATGTCAGCATCAGAATATCCTTCCAAGATTGCTTATGTCCCACCAAAACATAAATACCTCTTTGAAGTACCTCTTAAGTACCTGAAAATCCATTTCACTACCTCACAATACTCCTTACCAGGATTAGACAGAAATCTACCAACCACTCCAACTGCATAAGCTAAATCTAGACAAGTTCAAACCATAGCATACATCAAGTTGTTAACTACTGACGAGTAAGGCACTCCTTTCATCGATTTCTTCTCTTCCACGGAAGAAGGCCACGACCTCTTACTAAATTTTTAAGTGATTAGCAACAGATGTACTGACGCTCTTAGCACTCTTCATGCTGAATCATTCAAGAACCCACTCAATACATTTCTCTTGTGACAACCACAGCTTTCTTGATTTCCTATCACGGTAATCTACATCCCCAAAATTTATCTTGCAAGTCCTAAATCTTTCATCTCAAAGTGTAAATCATTCTTCAAGCTTCCAATAATATTTCAATCTTGACCTACTACCGCCATATCATCAACATAATTCAAAAGAATGATAAACTTACCTCCAGTATATGATTTGAAGTACACAGAATTGTCTACCTCTATTCTGCAGAAACCATGATCTACCATGAACAGATTGAACTTCTTGTTCCAATGTCTAGGAGCTTGTTTAAGTTTGTACAAGCTCTTCTTCAATCTTTAGACCAATTGCTCTTTTCCTTTCACTTCAAATCCCTCAGGTTGTACCATGTAGATCTTTTCAACTAAATCACCATGCACGAACGCAGTCTTCACGTCAAGCTGCTCAAGTTCGAAATCAAAGCTAGCTACTAAACCCAAAACTACTCGAATCAAGCCCATCTTCACCACAGGTGCAAAGATTTCATGAAAGTCTATTCCCTTCTTTTGATTAAAACATTTCACCAACAAATGCATTTTATACTTCACTAGCTTGTCACCACCTTTCTTCAGTTCGAAGGCCCATTTGTTTCCCTAAGGCTTTTTATCCTTAGAAAGTTCAACCAACACATAAGTTTTGCTCTTCATTAGAGAATTCATCTTCTCCTACATAGCTTTCAACCGCTGGAGTTTCTCTTGATGACTTTGTACCTCCTGAAAACACTCAGGCTCCTCCTTATCAGTAATCAATGTGTATTCTAAACAATTGGATACCTTATAGATGGTCTTGTTTCTCTGATTGGCCTTTGATCATCTATTTCAAGAGGAGATGGAAGCTCCCCCTGATCAGAACCCTCTGCATCATCGCCGATTACTGATGGCTCAATATCATCCCTAATTTCTTCAAGTAATATCATGTAATGAGAATCACCACTCTTTTTTGATACACCAATATTCGTGCAACTAATGTACAAGAAACCTACTCTTAGACTTGGGGATACTTCTTGCACCTACACTATAAGAAAAAAAAAAAAAAAAAGTATTTGCCACTAGTCTTTTACAACTATAAGAGTAGCTACTAAAAGTAACCCCTTTTGTAACTATTAGTAGTTACATAAAATATTTCATATAATTTTAACCAAATTTGCTACAATACGCCAAGCTCTTTCGCAACTACTTGTAGTTACAAATACATTAGTAATTACAAAGTAGTTGCAAAAAATAGTTACAATTGCATTAGTAACTACAAAATAGTTATAAAAAAACTTTTTGCATCTTATTATAAGTGACTACCCTATAGTAACTACCTTTAGATTTGTAGTTACTAAAAATATTTTTGTGACTACTCTCCCTTTTTTGTAACTACATTTTGTAGTGGCAAAAAACCTTATTTCTAGTAGTCCTAATAAATTGAAATTAGCAGCTAGTTCATTTCATTCAAAATATTTTGGCAAAAATATTGTGACGGTAATGCGGAATGAATTTTTATTAGTCAGGACTCAATATTTGTTCATTCATTTTTTTTAAAAACTTGTACTATAAGTAAAGTTAGGATTGGATCATTGGTTAGTCGGAAGAGTTCGTTAATTTAAAACAGAAAAGGTTACAAACTTTTATAGGCTCAATAATAATTTATGTATCCATATGTTATTATAAATTGATTATATGCGAGTCAAAAGCCTAGATCATATGTAGCCCAGTGGTTTGTTTTTCTTATTTTTATCTGAGGGACATAGTTCGAAGGTTCAAATTGTAACACTTTGTTTCACGTATGCATCTCATGTTTACTTTATGTATGTGCATCATCATCGCTATTGGTCCAAAATGCTTTTAGTAACTAAATTGTTGCATAAAACATTTCGAATTTGTACATGTAAAAATGTTGTTAACTGTGTTGGGACAGTAGGACGAATCAAGTTGACAGTGTAACATAGGGGAGTGTATATGAATGATAAAGGAAAAATTAAAAGGAGATAACTTGGAATATTAAGGCAATACGGTTAGAATATTTATATGAATAAGGTAAAATTCATAAAAATGGAACATCATAAGCGATTAAATAAAAAAATGCCAAATGAATTATTCTAGGGATGAAATGCTTGTACGTGACTTATATGGTTATGTGCTAGTTGTTTCGCAAATATGTGGCGTGTGTGCATGAAGTTCACATAGGTGCATGTCAGCATGTGTATGGTAGTGTTCGAATTTCTTATGATAATGTGCTATACGTTTATGTTGTAATTGGATATTCATATGCTTTGTGACATCATTGTTTCATTTAGTTATATAATATCTGGATAAAATGAAAAGAGTAATTAAAAGCTTACAGCTTAGGGGAGGCAAAAATCGGCCAAAAAAATAGAATTAAACGCAGAGAATCATTAATAATTATTTTCTATTAATATATAATGAACTACTAAACACGTATGAACAATATATCATGTAGTGCACCCTAAAAGATAACATATAAAATATAGTGGACTACTAAATAAAACTCATCATTGATATTAATATCAATGGTGGTAAAAGTTATAATATAATTACCGAGTATCATTGTAAAAATATTATTTGTCAATTATAATTTAACATGTTTTATTAGACTAAAATATTATAAGAAGAAAGGAAATAGTTAATGAACAAATATCTTACTAGAGAAAAATGACTTAATCAACACCTGAAAAGACAAAATGCATATTCTAGATGGTCAACCATATCCGAGTTTTGTTGACCATAAGTTTTAGGGATTGTTTGCAAATGATTGTGCGTTTAGAGAAGTGATTTGAAGTGATTGTTGAAAGAAAAGAGATTCATATTCTGTAAATGTAAATGTGTTTTTCTTGTATTATTTCTGAATAGTTTACAACAGATTTTATAGTACAAGGTTGTGTCTAATTACAGAAAGAATCAAATCAAGATCCCTTAATTGAGGGAATTACTACTAATCAGCTAATTAAAGAAAAAAGGAAGAATATCAAGACTTATTTTTTTCCTAATTCTACACTCCCCCTCAAGTTGGTAGGTGGAATATCCCACATGCCTAACTTGCCAAGAACTTTGTGGAAGGCTCTTCCAGAGACAGCTTTTGTTAAGATGTCAGCACGTTGATCTTCAGATTTGACAAACGGAAGAGTGATGTCTTCGTTATCCAACTTCTCCTTGATGAAATGTCTGTCGATCTCTACATGCTTGGTTCGATCATGCTGCACAGGATTATGTGAAATGCTAACTGCCGCTTTGTTGTCACAGTAGAGTTTGAAGGTTCTGGTTTCTAATAGGCCCATTTCAGTCATTAACTTCTTTATCCACAATAATTCCGTAATCCCCTTCACGATCCCTCGAAATTCTGCTTCTGCACTAGAGAGTGCTACCACCTTTTGTTTTTTACTCCTCCAGGTCACAAGGTTACCTCCTACGAAAGTGAGATATCCAGCTGTAGAACGTCTATCTGTGATATTTCCTGCCCAGTCGGCATCAGTGTACCCGAAAACATCCAAGTGTTTGTTCTTTCGGAAGAATATCCCTTTTTCCGGGGATGATTTTAGGTACCTTATGATCCTTATGGCTGCATCCATGTGTTCCACCAAGGATTTATGCATGAATTGGCTTATGACTCCAACTGCGTATGCGATGTCTGGTCTTGTATGTGAAAGGTAAATCAATTTACCAACAATCCTCTGATATCGTTCCTTATCGGTTGGCTTATTGCTCGAATCCCCTCTTAGCCCGTGATTGACGGCGATCGGTGTTTCTGCTGGTTTACAATCTAGAAGCCCTGTTTCAGTGAGAAGGTCCAAAATGTACTTTCTCTGAGACAGGAATATTCCTTCCTTTGATCTCATCACTTCTATCCCGAGGAAGTACTTCAGCCCACCGAGATTCTTCATTTCAAATTCGGAGAACAAATTCCTTTGAAGGAGTTGAATTTCTTCTTCATCATCTCCTGAAATAATCATGTCATCTACATAAATAATTAAGCATGTAATTTTAGAATACCTCTTTTTCAGGAACAATGTGTGATTTGAGTTGCTTTGAGTATATCCGTATTTCTTCATCGCCGAAGTGAACCTTCCAAACCAGGCTCGAGGTGATTGTTTCAGCCCATAAAGAGACCTCCTTAATCGACATACTTCTCCTTCTTCGAACTCTTTTTCAAAGCCCGGTGGAATTTCCATGTATATTTCTTTGTTCAAATCTCCATGAAGGAACGCATTCTTCACATCAAACTGGTATAGAGGCCAGTCACGATTGGCTGCTACTGAGAGTAAGATTCTTACTGTATCTAATTTTGCCACAGGGGAAAAGGTTTCTGCATAATCAATTCCATACACTTGAGTGTATCCTTTAGCGACCAGTCGTGCTTTGTACCTTTCTACTTCACCGTCTGGATTATATTTGATGGTGAAGACCCATCTACAACCAACTGGTTTCTTCCCTGGTGGTAACTTGCTTTTATCCCATGTTCCACTTTTGTTGAGAGCTATTATTTCGTTGTTCATTGCCTCCCTCCATTCTGGATATTTATGTGCTTCTTCTGCATTTCTGGGTATCCATGTAGTGGATAACTTTTCTCTAAAAGATTGAATTTTTCTGTTTCCTCCAGAAATAAAGTTGGCAATGGGATATCTGGATTTCTTCGGCTTGTATTCAGGACTGTACCTCTGAGGAGGAATCCCTCTGTTCTGCCTTGGTGGGAGAGAGTAAGAGTTCTCGTCTTGACCTGTGATGTTAGGACAAGATACAGAATTTGGAGGACAATCATAAGTCTCAAGATCAGAATCAGAATTTTGTACCTCCGAGATATTCGGTTCGAGAGATGTTGGGCTGTGGTTCATTGAGGTGGACTGTACTTCTTCAGAATGACTCGGTTCCCAGTTTTCAGTAAACAACCAATCAGAGTGTTGACCTGTGTTCTCCCCTCAACCCCTGATTTATTAGAGACGTAATAGTACTCTGTTTCGATAAACTTGCAGTCCATGATAACGTAAATTTTCTTGGTGATGGGATTAAAACACCGATAACCTTTTTGATGAATCCCATAACCAAGGAAAACACACTTAATAGCACACGGATCGAGTTTATTACGATGGATTTTTGGAATGTGGACATATACCGAACATCCAAATATTCTAGGTTGTAGCATAAGAAAGGAGGGTAGAGTAGATTTGGAGGAGAGAACTTGTAGAGGGGTTTTGAATTTTAGCACCCGTGTGGGTAATCTATTAAGAAGATAAACAGCAGAGGCAACGGCTTCAAACCAATAATTGGTCGGTACTTGGGATTCAAATAACAGAGCACGGGTGATTTCTAAGATATGGCGATTTTTCCGTTCTGCCACCCCGTTCTGTTGGGGTGTATAAGGACAAGTGGTTTGGTGGACAATCCCATTTTTTTGAAAAAAAGTTTTGAAGTCATGATTAACATACTCCCCCCCATTGTCGGATCGGAGGATCTGGATAGTGCTGTGAAACTGATTTTTTACAAGATTAAAGAAGTCAACAAACCGACTATAGACTTCCGATTTTTGTTTCAAAAAATATACCCAAGTCATACGAGTGCAGTCATCAATAAATAAAACAAACCACCGAAAGTCAGTATCTACTGAATCAGGAGCGGGCCCCCAAACATCAGAGTGAATAAGCGAAAACGGCACAAAAATTTTATTATTCGTAGAAGAAAAAGAAGTTCTGTGGCTTTTAGCCAAATGACAAGTATCGCATAAAACACGATCATTTTTTGAAAAAAGAGAAGGAAACAAGTGTTTAAGATAATCGTCTGAGGGATGACCTAACCGGCGATGCCACAACCATATTTGCCGGTTCTGAGACCCTCGAGCTAGACACGTAGTTCCTCCTTCAGACAGCTCATCAACATAGTACAGTCCATTTTGTTCAGAACCACGCCCAATTATCTCCCTTGAACGAATATCCTGTAATAGACAAAAGTTCGGATAGATCAGTGCCACACAGTTAAGCTCCTTTGTCACTTGACTGATGGATAATAATTTGCAAGATAGAGATGGAACATAAAGACAATTAGACAATTTGATTTTTGGAGAAATTTCAACAGACCCTGCCCCTTGAACCGGAAAAAATCCCCCATTAGCATTTTTAATGAATGTTTTTTTCGGTTCCGATGACTCAATAATATCATTTTGATCAAATGTCATAGTGTCCGTTGCGCCACAATCGAAAATCCATTTTTTATCATTTTCACTTTTTACGTGTAAAGTTTTAGAATTAGGGGTTATTTTTGGAATTTTTAAGTGGGATGGGGGCAGAATAGGAATTTTGCTCCTATTAGGGTTATAAACCCTCCCCCCATCCCTCATACCTTCATTTTCTCCCTTATCTTCTTCTCTGGTTTCCGCCGCTTTATATCTCGTCCCTTCTTTGGGGTTTCCGCCATGGATGAAGGCGGCGACCCCTCCGGTTGCTGCCGTCGGGACGTTGCCACCGCCGCTGGTGGCCTGTTCAGAGCTGCCGTGGGTGGTGGCCGTCGCCGCCCTTCCTCCGCTGCTATTCCGCTGTCGGTGACGGTTTTCGTCCCACCATTCGGGATACCCATTCAGCTGGAAACACGTCTCCCTGGTGTGCTTATTTCCACCACAGTAAGTGCACTTGAGTTTATCTTTGTCGGTTTGGCGGGATGATGATCTCTGAGAGACTGACCGCTCTCCTTTTGGAGCCCCTTTCGCGGCGAACGCCTCTCCTGGGTTTTGGCGTTCTTCAGATGCCATCATGACCCCTATTCGGAGTGCTTCCCGACGGATCGTGGCATATGCGGCTGCCAGAGAAGGAAGAGGGTCCTGGTTCAAGATATCCCGTTTTACGGGGTCGAATCTGTCATTTACTCCGGCCAAAAACTGGTATAATCTCCCTTCTTGTGTTAATCGGTTATAGAGTTGGATATTATCATCTCCCGTAAATTTGTTGGGTTGCCTTTGGTCGATTTCAGCCCATATGGCTTGGAGGTTGCTGTAATATTTTTCTAATGTATGATTTCCCTGTTTGGTTTGGCTTGCTCGAGTCATCAACTCGAAAATTTGCAGGTAGTTTGTGCCACTGTTATATGTGGCTTCCAATCCTTCCCATAGTGCCTGGGCTGTCGGGTACTGTAGAAAATTTGGCACGAGAGTCGGTTCGATGGAGTTGATAATCCATCCTTTTACGGCGTTGTCGACGGCGTCCCATGTTGAGAAACCGGGGTCACTGACGGAAGGGGACGGAGGATGACCTGTGATGTGGTTGCCCCGTCCTCTTCCTCTGATGAATATCCCCATCAATTTCGACCAAAATGCATAGTTTTGGTCGTTCAATTTCATATTCACCATCAAAGGTGATGTTTCAATTGTTGGGTTCTGGTTCATGGTATTTCTTTGAAGGTACTGGATAAGGGTTGTAATATCAGTTTCTGAAGGTTGTGAGAGTGCTGTTTCGGTCGGGTTTGCCATGGTAGATGATGAGAACGAAAGTTCGTCTTCAAAGAAGATCGAAACTCCGCTCTGATACCATGTTGAAAGAAAAGAGATTCATATTCTGTAAATGTAAATGTGTTTTTCTTGTATTATTTCTTAATAGTTTACAACATATTTTATAGTACAAGGTTGTGTCTAATTACAGAAAGAATCAAATCAAGATCCCTTAATTGAGGGAATTACTACTAATCAGCTAATTAAAGAAAAAAGGAAGAATATCAAGACTTATTTTTTTCCTAATTCTACAGTAATTTTTGTAGATAAATTAAAATTTGATAGTATGTGGAAATAAAGTAATTTTAAAATCAAAAGCTGGTTGAAGCTGAGTGATAGCAGCTTCTCAGAATCATATTTTAAGTGATTATGAGAATTAATTTTAAGAGTTTCCAAACATTCTAAAATCACTTTTTAATTGCCAAAAGTGATTTTAGATTGGTTTGTTGTGTTTCTAAAACACCACTTTTAACATCATTTGGAAGACGGGGGAACTGCTCAATATATCTAATTGTGCCCTGGCCTGACCTGCAAAATCCTGAGGTTAACTTGGTTTGTGAATTGTAAGAGACCTAAAACTTAATTAATTTAAGAAAGCTTCAGCAAATGGATAATATACATAAAATTATAAACCATCAGAAAGACAATCATGTCAAGAAGTCAAGAGTTTATTCCAGGTAATAGTAATGCCAACTTGTGAAAACAAAAATAGTCAACAATGCTAAAGGGCACTCATGTATGTATCTGGAATATTGAAAGTTGGACAAGGGAAAAGATGTATTATATAGAACATAACTTACTTCTGGAAAGTTTCAAAATTAACAGGCTCAACCACTCCATTAGAATTTAAATATCATTTCCTAGCCGACGAAGTTGGATAGCTCAAGTGGCAGAGCATCTATTACCTAGACCTTTGATCCTGGATTCGAGTCATCGTGGGGGGAGGGGAGGATTTTTTCTTTGTTTCTTAGATTAGGAGAAAATTTAAAAATATCATTTCCTAGCTAATCCACAGTTCACAAAGCAAACAACTCCACTTATACACAAAAATAGAGAGAGATCGAGAAAGAGAGAGATCAGTGGGATTTCATTTAACTAGAGATGGTAACACGGACTGCCCGGCCCAAGCCCATTGGACTGGCCGAAATTCCGTAAGGCTTAAAACTGGAGTCCCTTGATATAAACTAAGAATTGTTGGGCGCCTTGTGGCCCCGCGAACCATTTACCCATTGGATGATGTTTATCGGATCCGATGATACTTCGAGCCAAGATTTTTATGACTTATTTTAGGTGGGTTGTGCCAGCCTGACCATCGGGTCAAGCGACTCAAGCCCATATTGCCACCTCTAGAAGTAACTACTACACTGTATGTAAGGATATAAATTGATTACTCTCTCATCGCTATCATATATCCGGAAGATATCATCTCTTGTAATATTAAAGCATGGATACCGATTTTTCTAAGGGTCCACTTGGTTGGGGAGTTTAAGAATAAGGAATGGCAATAAATGAGATTCATTCTCATTTATGGTGTTTGGTACATAATAAATAAGTTAATTATTATCCCTTTTTATTAACAATTCCCTCAGTTTCATTCCATAATATGATTGACTTAACATTTATACTTATTATGATTGTCATTAATGATTTATCACCAAGCAGGCCTAAAAGAGAATGGATATTAATTGCCAAATTTTGGATTCCAAATACCTTATTCAGGTTCAGCAAATAAACTGGAAAAGAAACTACATAGCTTTATTAAAACACGTAAAAGGAGTTCACATGGAACCTATTTCTTTGCATATTGCACTATTTGAGATATTCAAAAGAACAAAAAAAATTAAGAGGTGGTTAGGAAATTTAGATGCAAGAAAATAGACTTGCTAGATTTAAAAATACTAATATTATAATCATATTAACCTGAAGAGTGCTTTCAGTACTCTGTTCAACTTATTTCATGTGTGATTTTTATGGCAAAGACAACTCCAAATGTTGCTAAGTTCATCAAATAATCACTTGAAAAAACTAGACACAACACCCAAATAAAATAAAAAGAAACAACAAACCAATGTAACTGCACACACAGGGTAACGGAAAGGACGCCATTGGCAAGAAACACCATTGCAATCGACACAGCGTATATGCAAGATACTTTTTCCGAGAAACAGGTTCAGAAGCAATTACACCAATAAGAATCAGAGGGGGGGAAGAAAGCTATTCTATTATTTGTTAAGCATGGAGCCGAAAACCGAAAGCGTTGACGCGGTCGTGTCAGGGGATGGCCGCGGTCGCGTCGGGGATGGATGCGGTCGCGTCCATTGGCGTTGGCTGGCCAGTGACGAGCGACGCGGTCGCGTCGGGTTGAAGACGAGTTGTGACACGGTCGCGTCACAAGGAGCAACGCGGGACAGTGTTGAGCGACGCGGTCGCGTTGACGTTGCAAGGGGTTTTTTTTTTCGTGGGCCTCAAGCTGAGGTCGGATTTTAGGCCCATAGAGCTATTATAAATAGTGGTTTTCTTCATAGCTTATGTAATCCCGAAAATCTATCATTCTAGTATATATCCTGGCTTGGTATCGCCCCCAGACGTAGTTACACATCGTAACGAACTGGATAATCAAATAGCTGTGTTTTGTGCTTGATTTTATTGCTTTCTTTATCTGATTATCTAGTCGTATCGTGGTTATGGGGGGAATAAATTCCCAACCACTGGTATCAAGAGCATCAAGTTAGTTTCCTGGGAGTATACATGATGAACGACGGAAAGATTTCGGTGGAGAGGTTCGATGGGACTGATTATGGATTTTGGAAGATGGAAATTGAAGATTACCTATACGGTAAGGATTTGCACCAGCCTCTCAAGGAGAAGCCCGAGAAGATGTCTGCGGAGGAGTGAGAGTTATTGGACAGGAAAGCGATGAGCGCGGTGCGTCAATCGGTGTCCAAGGAAGTGGCTTATTACCATACCACAGGCGCGAAGTCTACACGGGAGATGCTGAAAATCTTGGAGGAGATGTATCAAAAACCATCGACAGCAAACAAGGTTAATCTGATTAGACGGTTGTTTAATCTGAGGATGACGGAAGGAACATCAGTACAACAACACTTGAATGAGTTCAACATGTTGACCTCACAGTTGGACTCGGTGAACATAAAGTTTGATGATGAGATTCGGGTCCTAAATATGCTATCTTCTCTAGAAACGAATCAGGATCAGGATTGTCCTCAGGGTCAGCACTGAATACCGAGAACATAGGCAGACCGAACGGAAGGCAATTTAGAGGTAGGTCTAAATCCAGAGGGAAGAGTCAGACGAAGAAGGATGGGAGTTCTGTGAAGTGCTGGAATTGTGATGAGGTTGGTCATTTCAAATACCAGTGCAAGGCGCCGAAGAAGAACAAGAAGGAACAGGCAGACAGGAAGAAAGCGAACGCAGCCACGGATGAGGATGATGGTGATACGTTGGTCTTGAGTGTGTGCAGTCCCATGGAGTCTTGGGTCTTGGATTTTGGCGCGTCATTCCACTCCTACGGTAATTTTAATATTATGCAAAATTATATTTCTGGCAATTTTGGACAGGTGTATCTGGTTGATGATGAACCCCTGAAAATCGTGGGGCAGGGAAATGTGAGGGTTGAAACATAAAACGACTCGAAATTGATGTTGAATGAAGTGAGACATATCCCTGGATTGAAGAGAAACTTGCTTTCAGTTGGACAGCTTGACAAGGAAGGTTACGTGGTAACATATGGCTGTAGTAACTGGAAGATTACCAAGGGGACTATGGTAGTAGCTCGGGGTAAGAAGGAACAAACGTTGTATATGACTAGTAATTCGCAAGATTCCCTTTATCTTGCGAATGGTTATAGTGATGTGGATTTGTGGCACTGTCGATTGGGCCACATGAGAGAGAAAGGGATGAAGGTGATGTGTTTGAAGGGAAGACTGCCTGGCTTACAAACCATGGAGGTTGGTATGTGTGAGACTGTGTCTTCGGGAAACAAAGGCGCGTGAGTTTCTCGAGGAGTGGCAGAGCCCTGAGGAAGGAGAAGCTAGAGTTGGTCCATAGGGATCTATGAGGACCAGCTCCCGTGGCATCCATTGGAGGATCGATGTATTACATGACTTTCATCGACGATTCGACCCGTAAGGAATGGATTTATTTTCTGAAAAGTAAATCTGATGCATTTAACGTTTTCAAAATGTGGAAAGCCTTGGTTGAGACTGAGACGGGGTTGAAAGTGAAGTGCATGCATTCCGACAACGGAGGCGAATATGAACTCAAGGAGTTCAAGAATTATTGTGTTGAGCATGGGATTCGTAAAGAGAGGACTGTGCGAGGAACGCCCCAGCAGAATGCAGTGGCTGAAAGGATGAACAGAACACTGAATGAGCGGGCAAGGTGCATGAGACTGAAGAGCAAGTTGCTGCATTCATTTTGGGCGGATGTAGTGAGCACAGCTGCATTCCTGCTCAACCGAGGTCCATCGGTTCCCTTGGATAATCAGATACCCGAGGAGGAGTGGATTGGAAAGGAGGTAAACTTGTCTTATTTACGCATTTTCGGTTGTGTTCCTTACGCTCTTGTGGATCCTGTTGATAGAAATAAATTAGATGCCAAGTCTGTCAAATTTACGTTTATTGGGTATGGAGGTGATGAATTCGGCTATAGGCTATGGAATGAGCAAAGCCGAAAGGTGATTCGCAGCCGGGATGTGATATTCAATGAACAGGTGACACGTCGGTTTCTAACCTAGTGTTCCGCAAGTGTACGGATGTAGGTGTAGTACTATTGTCAAGGTCGATCCCACAAGGAATAGTTTTAGGTAGTTTGATACCCTAATACTCTAGGAATGTCCTAACTAGATACTAAGTTTTAAAGGTTGATTTTACTAATTAAACTACTCAATTAAATATAACTTCAAACTTAGGAAACACGAAAACTAACAATCAAAGAGAAAAGGTATCCTAGGGCTTCGATTTCAGGATATTATTTCAGTGTGGAATATGATTAACCTATTAATTTACCAATTCTAATGTTTATTAGGCGGCACGACAATAATCTAATCCTTCTCTCGAAGCGATTAAACCGTTGATTAATTAAGCTAATTACCCTCTCGAGTCAATTAAACCTAATAACTCCCAAACGATCTTAAGCCACGGCCTACACAGTCATAGACAACTGCGCTCTATGTTCTAAGTCTGATAACAATTCCCTCCTCTCGAAGCGGAATTGTTAAACTAAATTACTAAATTTAGGTGATCAAGCTAAATTCAGTTTAAGCATAAACATAGAGATAAAACACATAAAGAACGGAATTAATAGATTAAATCATAAATCAAAACATTGTTATAAAAATCCCTACTTTCTAACCCTAGGACACGAATAGCTTAGCTACTCATGCCTAGTAATAATCCAATACAAAATTCTATGAAAAACATTGTAAGAATTAAAACTAAGAAAGAACAATTAAACCCGGATAATCCGTCTCGATGATCTTCGTCTTCCTTGTCTTCCAAGGTGATGTATTTTATGTTCTTGATCATTGATCTCCTTTTCCTAGAGCTTGGGGTCCTTTTTATAGAGTTGGGGACGAATCTTGGAGAAGATAGGCTCAAAATCCTATTAAAACACGATTTCTCTTATCGGTGGACTTTTTGACACGGCCGTGTTGATTAAATGACACGGCCGTGTTGCTTTGCAATTCTTCAATTTCTGCGCAACATTTGACACGGCCGTGTTGCTTGAGTGACACGGCCGTGTTCTATTCCAGAACCCACAGCGCGTTATGGACCACTTTTGACACGGCCGTGTTGCTTTGTGACGCGGCCGTGTCGGTTCTTGCCCGGTTTTGCTCCTGGACCGGTTCAGACCGGTTCGGACCGGTTTGGACCGGTTCTTCGACGGTTCTCACTCTTTTGGGCCGGTTTTCACTCTTTTCCAACTTGTTTCCTCGTCCGGTAGCCTGAAAATGCTCAAAATACCTTAAAACAAGTCAAAACACGTCAAATGACCCAAATATTATTAATATAACTAAATGCCGGTCAAATATGCACGTAAATGATATAAAATATGATCCTAAATCGACCTAAATACATGCATAAATAACGTGTTATCAACAGGTCATGTACAAGGACAGGTTGAAGGATTTGGGTACTAATGATGGAACACCCAGTACTGTGAAGATGGATGATCTAAACTCGAATCGCAGAAAGGGGAGTTCGGTCGATGAGGAGGTTCTTGAGGAAAAACCAAGAACACCACCACCACCTCAAAGACCAGTTAGAGATCATAGGCCACCAGATAAGTATTCGCCCTCTAATTATTACTTATTGTTGACTGATGGTGGTAAACCTGAGAGCTTTGCAAAGGCAGAGCAGGTTAGTGATAGACGAAGATGGATGGCGGCCATGGAAGATGAAATGGTGTCTCTTCGTGTGAATGGCACTTGGGAACTGACTGAATTTCCCAAGGGCAAGAAGGTGTTGCACAGCAAGTGGGTCTACCGAATCAAGAATGAGGTCGATGGTAGCAAGCGCTACAAAGCAAGGTTAGTTGTGAAAGGGTTCGAGCAGCGGTATGGTATTGACTATACGGATGTGTTTACTCCTGTTGTGAAGTTGACTACAATTCGCATGGTGTTGAGTATGGTGGTTGCGGAGAACCTACTATTACATCAGACGGATGTGAAGACGGCTTTCCTTCATGGTGATCTAGTGGATGAGTTGTACATGGTACAGCCGTAGGGATTTGAGGTACACAGAAGGGAAAGCCTTGTGTGCAAACTAAAGAAGAACTTGTATGGCTTGAAGCAAGCTCCGAAGCAGTGGTATATGAAGTTCGACAATTTCATGATAGAGATTGGTTACCATAGATGCCACGCCGATCATTGTTGTTATTATAAAAGGTTTGACAATAGCTATCTTATCCTATTACTATATGTTGATGATATGTTGATTGTAGGAGCCGATCCAAGGGAGCTGGAAAGGTTGAACAAGCAATTGTCTGAGAGGTTCTCCATGAAAGATCTTGGAGAAGCAAAACAGATTTTGGGTATGAGGATCGAGAGGAAGGCGAGAAATTTGTTGTATCTTTCGCAGGCGGACTATGTCCAGAAGGTCCTGGAAAGGTTTAATATGGAGGATTCGAAGCCGGTTAATGTGCCCTTGGGGAGACACTTTAAGCTGTCGAAGAAGGAGTCCCCGAGTACTAAGGAGGAGCGTACTCAAATGATGAAAGTGTCATATGCATCAGCAATTGGGAGTATCACGTATGACATGGTTTGTACTCGTTCGGATATTGTACATGCAGTGGGAGTAGTGAGCCGGTTCATGTGTCATCCGGGGAAACAGCATTGGGAAGCGGTGAAGTGGATTCTAAGGTATTTAAAAGGTACCACAAATAAAGCTTTGTGTTTTGATGGAAGAAATTCTGAGTTGATTGGTTTCATTGATGCGGATCTAGCATCGAACGATCTTGATGGGAGAAAGAGTATGACCGGATATGTGTTTACTTTTGGTGGTACGGCGATTTTTTGGACATCAAAGTTGCAAAAGGTGGTTGCGTTGTCCACCACGGAGGCGGAGTACATAGCCGTGACGGAGGCAAGTAAGGAGATGGTGTGGTTGCAAAGTGTTTTGGGTGAACTTGGAAAGGAGCATAGAAATAGTGTACTCTACAGTGATAGTCAGAGTGCGATTTTCTTGGTAAGTAATCCGGCGTTTCATTCAAGTACAAAGCACGTCGAATTGAAGTACGGCACCTACTTGAGAAGAAATCCTTGCGACTTGTGAAAATTCTCGGGAGTGAGAATTCAGCTGATAAGTTTACTAAGGTTGTCACCTTAGAGAAATTGAAGTTGTGCATAACTTCAATTGGCCTCAGAACGTGAAGAAGAAGAGGAGATGGCGGTACCAAGTGGAAACGGAAAGGAGAAGAAAAAAAAGGAGGATGTTTGTTTTGAAGGTGTTTTAATCTCCAAGTGGGAGATTGTTAAGTATGGAGCCGAAAACCGAAAGCGCTGACGCCGTCGCGTCAGGAGATGGACGCGGTCACGTCAGGGGATGGCCACGATCGCGTCCATTGGCGTTGGCTGGCCAGTGACGAGTGACGCGGTCCCGTCGGGTTGAAGACGAGTTGTGACGCAGTCGCGTCACAAGGAGCAACGCGGGACAGTGTTGAGCGACGCGGTCGCGTCGGTTTGGACGCGGTCGCGTCGACATTGCGAGGGTTTTTTTTTTCCGTGGGCCTCAAGCTGAGATCGGATTTTAGGCCCATAGAGCTATTATAAATAGTGGTTTCCTTCATAGCTTATGCAATCCCGAATCTATCATTCTAGTATATATCCTGGCTTGGTATCTCCTCCAGACGTAGTTACACATCGTAACGAACTGGATAATCAAATAGCTGTGTTTTGTGCTTGATTTTATTGCTTTCTTTATCTGATTATCTAGTCGTATCGTGGTTATGGGAGAAATAAATTCCCAACATTATTTTCAAGATGACATATTCTAATGAATCAAGCAATGTTGGATAAAAGAATAAAACTTAATTGAGATTCAACAGGCTCTAGATAAGATGTAAAACCACACGCTATGCTTGGTCTTTTGAATACTAAATATTTCTTACTACAGGAAAATATGACACACAAGGAACATATGATCCGATTATAAGAAATATGGCCAACTTAATAGCACGGAGTTTCTACTAGGGTTACAGACATTATTTTAGCAACAGATGTCAAGAACTAAAAAGAAATCAATACCATTTAACTAGCTTGAATACCTTTATCAAGAACCCATGGCCAAAAACATTTTCCAGGAGGTTTACTCCAGCTGACGTAAACATTGTTGGCCATTACACTCCATGAAACTGCAATGTGTCCTGCATATAATTAGTAATTCAAATCACAGCTTGAAAATTCAAATAAGATACAATAAAAAGCACCTCCTCTTGTACCAAACCTTTGCTCGACGTTACATATGAGTATACAAATAAGATCCTTAGCTTCTATTTGATAGTTTTGCCTCCTCCAGGAATTTCAAATGCGTTCTCCAGTTTACTATCTGCTCCAAAAGACCAACGTGTAAAAGCCAAAGTAGGGATTACTAGAAACCTAAGTAAAATGATTCACCCATTACCTCACTAATAAAACTTCAAATTATGAAACATGGTGTATAACAATTACGTAATTAGTAGAAAACCAATAAAAAGAAAGTAACTCATAAAAACAATAAAGCATAAAAGAAGGGAGTTGTTATTACCTTTCTACATGTAGACATGGGCATAGAATGGTGGATATCCCACAATCAGCTCGTACATGTTATCCCCCAGAGACCACCTATGGATGGACATATCGTCCCATTAGAACTCAATCAGACAAAAAACTAACGTGATTCGGTGTTAGAGATGCTGGGACAACACATACCAATCACATTCCATTCCCATAACCCTTCTTCAGCAGAACCTCTGGAGCAATATAATCAGGTGTGCCAACAATTGAATAGGCCTTGAGCATAAAATATTGAGGTTCAACTCCATCACATGCCAACCTTAAACTAGCAAAGTTCTTCTAAAAAACAGTGAAGTTATTTACATTACCTTGATGAAAGAACTATTTGGGCCAGACCATCGTAGCAAAGTTTCGAGTACGAGAAAATGGGGGCGAATTAATTGATGAACAATGTTAATTTTAAATAAAGAACTTACAATTTTAAATTAACAGTAGGATCTTTGTATATTTATTGACTTGGCCATTCCTTGCAATATTAAATTGAACCAGCAAGCAAGTCAAAAGTGTTACAAGAGATTATAAAAACAGTTAATATTCATTCGGACATTTCATCAAACAATTTAAATACCATACTTCTAACTTTTTTTAAAAGAAAATCCAGATGGAAATCAAGCGACAATTAGAATTGTAGGAGAACTGGAGCAGCACCACTGGAATTAGGGAACCCGGCCGAATTTTGAGTTGTTATTGGAATTTGGGATTGATTTCTTCACAAACTACTCGAACATTTAATTATTTTAAAATGAACTTCTCAATTGACGGGTTAATATTATTTTCATCCTGCATCTATACATCAATTCAATGGTGTATAACACATGCGGGTAATATCCACGGGGTAGGGTAGAAAAAACCAACAATGGGATAAAGACAATAGAAAAAGGAACCGTTATATTGTCAAGAAAGAAAGAGAAGCCCTGTTTTATCATTCTCTACTTTCAGTCTTGCATTTATTTTATTTTTGAATTACGGTTATATTAGTTAAGGAGGAGTGGTAATGTCGCGCTTGACTTATAAAAGCGCACTTATCTTTTAGACTAGCAGAGAACGGTGTCGTTTTGGCTGAGTGTAAGACGCCGTTGTTTTGCTTCACGTTGTACCCATGAGTAAGAGATATATCATCTCTGCCATGCATGTTTCAGGGATAGGAAAATATACACAAAACAGATCTAATTCTCTCCTCTTTCTCTCTCTGCGTAATTCTTACGCTCATTTCACGAGCGCGAGCTCGTTACTACATCGATCGTGACAAGTGGCATCAGAGCCACGTTGCTGCGCTGCGATGGCTGCTAAGACTCACGGCCAACAGATCGATACCTTGGAGCAACAAGTTGCTGACCTTCTGGAAGGGCAGACGGCCGTCTTACAAGGTCAGGCCCAATCGGAAGCTCGATTGGATGCAAAAATTGAATGCCTCGTTGCTCAGATCATGAACGCAATCAAAGAGCAACAGACTATTGCTGACAAAGGTAAAGGGACAACTGATCCCTCTTCTATTCATATATTGTTTGGATCTGCAAATAACAGAGTAGGGGAACAACAGGGAAATCAAACTCATATTGGGGAAAAAATGCCCAGACTCGATTTCCCAAAATTCAATGGGGACAATCTGAGGTTGTGGCTTAGGAAATGCATCAGGTATTTCATGTATAATCAGATGACTAATTATGATAAAACAGGGTTGGATGCTATGAACTTAGAAGGAAGAGCAAATCACTGGTTTGTGGATTATATTGATGGAAAGGAGAATATGGGATGGGAGGATTTTACTAAGTTGATTATGGGTAGATTTTTTAATCCTACTGGGGGGAGTTTAACAGCACAATTTAACAAGCTGAAACAAACTAGATATGTGCAATCTTATGTTGATGAATTTGAGGAGTTGAGGGCATTAATGAAGGAGAAAAACAAAGCACTGGATGATGAATATTTTATAGAAAGTTTCATTGGTGGTCTGAGGAAGGAAATTGGTAAATTGGTTCAAGTACAGCAGCCAACAACTCTCCTATCTGCTACTCAACTAGCAATTATGCATGAGGATATTGTGCAGATATTAACCAAAGGGCAGAAAATGAGTCATAAACCAGTTTCTAACCGGAATTCTGGGGGTGGGAAGACTGATGTTGGGCAGTTCAAGCCAGATTTCAGTCAAATGGCCAAGAGAAACTCCCGACAATCAAGAGACTGACTCCTGAAGAGATGAAAACAAGAAGGGAAAAGAATCTCTACTTTAACTGTGATGAAACATTCCACATTGGTCATAAATGCAAAAAATTATTTATGATCTTGGTTGAGGATGATGAAGATGATTTGGTGGCAACTCTTGAGCTGGAGGAGATAGAAGATGATCAAAAGGAACCACAGGTCTCCTTGAATATTGTTGCTGGACAGACACGTGCAAACACTATCAAGTTGTTGGGAAAAGCAGCTAACAAAGAACTGATTATATTAATTGATTCTGGTAGCACTCACAGTTTTTTGGATTCAATGACTGCTGAAAAGGTGGGTTGTCTTATTGAGTACACTACTCCACTGCAGGTTACTGTAGCTGATGGGAATAGGGTTGTGAGCAACTCGAAATGTCCACAATTTGAATGGGAGATGGGTGGGTGCAGATTTAGCACACTAGTGAGACTTCTGAAGTTGGGGGGATGCGATATGGTCATCAGAGTTGACCTACTGGTTCAGTTTGGACCAATTATCATGCATTTCAAAAAGCACACAGTGCAATTCCACATTAAAGATAAGCTGATCACTTTGAAGGGTATTCAAGCAGAGGCCAAATTGAATATAATGACTGCTAAGCAATGGAAACAAGAGTTGATGGAGAGTAAGGGAGAGGCCCGAGCCTACCTCTGTTTGATCTCAGCTCAAACTACCACAGATGAGAACAAGTGTGCTGATGATGTGGAGTTCTTACTGAGTGAGTATGCATTTCTATTTGAGCCACCAAAGGAACTACCCCCAAGAAGAATTATGGACCATAAAATACCCATTAAATAGGGGATGGAACCGGCCAAACAGCACCTACAGATACCTAGTGCTTCAGAGAAGAGAGATCGAGAAGTTGATTAAAGAGATGTTGGATACTGGAGTAATCAGGCCCAGTAACAGCCCATATTCATCACCAGTCTTGCTTGTAAAAAAGAAAGACGGGAGCTGGAGGTTCTGTGTTGATTACAGGAAGGTGAATTCTATCACAGTGAAGGATATCTACCCTATTCCACTAATTGAGGACTTACTGGATGAATTAGGAGAGGCTCAATTGTTCTCTCAAATTGACCTAAGAGCAGGGTATCATCAGATCAGAGTATCAGATGAAGACATTCAGAAAACGGAATTTGTGACAACTTCAGGTTTATATGAATTCACCGTGATGCCGTTTGGACTTACAAATGCACCTGCTACCTTTCAAAGTGATAAACCAAGTATTTAGAGAATTTCTGAAGGATTTTGTACTGGTTTTCTTCGATGATATCCTAGTATACAGTAAGGATAGGACCACTCATCTTGGGCATCTCAAAAGGGTCTTTGACACTTTGCAACAACATCAGTTATTTGCCAAGAGATCCAAGTGTGTTTTTGG
Organism: Ajuga chamaepitys; assembly: GCA_958295605.1. NCBI lineage: Eukaryota > Viridiplantae > Streptophyta > Magnoliopsida > Lamiales > Lamiaceae > Ajuga > Ajuga chamaepitys. Next base: position 6,666,117 of record OY282500.1, on the reverse strand, counting down.
GCAAAACAAGGTGGAGTACTTGGGGCATATTATCAGTGACCAAGGAGTGGCAGCTGACTCGGAGAAGATCAAAGCCATGAGTGAATGGCCACAACCTAAGTCAATTAAAGCACTGAGGGGTTTCTTGGGCCTTACTAGTTATTACAGGAAGTTTATCAGGGGTATGGATTACTAGCAAAACCCCTCACCGATCTTACTAAAAAGGGTAAATTTGAGTGGAGTGAGGCAGCTGCATAAGCATTCCAAAATCTCGAAGAAGCAATGATCAGTGCCCCAATGTTGAAACTTCCAAACTTTCACAAACCATTTATTGTAGAAACTGATGCATGCTATAGTGGTTTAGGAGTTGTATTAATGCAAAACCAACATCCTTTAGCTTACTTCAGCAAAGCTTTAGGGGCAAGGAATTTGGGGTTATCAATTTATGAAAAAGAATTCTTGGCCATAATTCTGGCAGTGGAGAAATGGAGAGCATATCTATTGCATGCCCCTTTTATCATCAAGACAGATCAAAAGAGCCTCAAATATCTGCTGGAGCAGAAGATAACTACTCCCCTGCAGCACAAATATCTCACAAAACTGTTGGGAGTTGATTACAAGATTGAATACAGGAAAGGATCAGAAAATAGAGTTGTTGATGCATAGTCTAGAATGAATCTGGAGGAAGGACAGTGTAATGCCATTACTCAAGTGAAACCTATGTGGGTAGAGGAGCTTCTGAAGAGCTATGAGAATGACACTCGGGTGCAGAGTGTCATCGCAGAGTGTGACAAACCCTTTCAATGTATCCTTCTATAGCTATGTTGATGGGATCATGAGATATAAGGGGAAGTTACTGGTGGGATCTGAGACTGATTTAAGGGGCAAGATAATAAATTATATGCATACGTCTAGCCTAGGTGGTCATTCTAGTGAACAGCTACTACATTTTGGTGGCCTGGGCTCAAGCAGCAGATCCATCAAACCATTTCTGCTTGTCACATTTGCCAAATCAGCAAGCACGAAAACCTGAGCACCCCTGGGTTACTCCAACCCCTCCCCACACCAGATCAAGCATGGACTCAGATCTCCATGGACTTTATTGAGCAATTACCCCTTTCAACTCATAAAGACACCATATGGGTAACAGTGGATAGGATGACTAAATATAGTCATTTTATTGCTCTCACACATCCTCTTTCTGCTTCAAAATTGGCCAATGTGTTCATTGATAACATATATAAGTTACATGGGTTGTCGCAGAGTATTGTCTCTGATAGGGATAAAATCTTCACAAGCCAATTTTGGCAGCAGCTGCTCAAATTGATTGGGGTAGAACAGCACTTGAGTACAACTTATCATCCACAGACATATGGACAGACGGAGAGGGTGAATCAATGTCTTGAGACTTACCTCAGATGTATGTGTAGCTCTAGTCCAAGAAACTGGGTGGCTTGGCTATCACTAGCTAAGTTCTAGTATAACACTACATTTCACACTGCCTTGGGGATGAGCCCATTTGAAGCTCTTTATGGGTTTAAACCCATCCCACTTGCTTTTGGCCCATACCTTCAGAGTACTGTAGAAGGTGTTACAACAACTTTGCAGCAGCTCAAGGAGATGTTGAGGAAAGCTCAAGAACGGATGAAGATTTATGTTGATAAGAAGAGGACCGCAAGAGAATTCAATATAGGAGATTGGGTGTACTTGAAGTTGAAACCATACAGGCAAAAATCACTCCACAAGAGTAAAGCGTGGAAACTCAGTCCAAAATACGCGGGGCCATTCCAAGTTATTCAAAAAATAGGAGTTGCTGCTTACAAACTTTTACTCCCACCCACTGCCAAGGTACACCCGGTATTTCACGTATCTTTGTTGAAAAAGAAAGTAGTTCCTGTGGAGATTGTGTCAGCTGACCTACCAGAGTTTGATGAAGAGGGGAAAATTGTTTTGAAACCTTTGAATATTTTGGCTCGCCGACTAGTGAAAAGGGTAAATTCACCAGCTACTCATTCGATGGTCCCACCTACCCGCTGAAGAAGCAACTTGGGAATTCTATGAAGAGGTAGCGGAGAAATACTCTGAACTTCTGTCTTGAGGACAAGACTAAAAGGAGGAGGGAGTAATGTCAAGAAAGAAAGAGAAGCCCTATTTATCATTCTTTACTTTCAGTCTTGCATTTATTTTTTGAATTACGGTTATGTTAGTTAAGGAGGAGTGGTAATTTCGCGCTTGACTTATAAAAGCGCACTTATCTTTTAGACTAGCAGAGAACGGTGTCATTTTGGCTGAGTGTAAGACGTCGTCGTTTTGCTTCATGTTGTACGCATGAGTAAGAGATATATCATCTCTGCCATGCATGTTTCAGGGACAGAAAAATATACACAAAACAGATCTAATTCTCTCCTCTTTCTCTCTCTGCGTAATTCTTACGCTCATTTCACGAGCGCGAGCTCGTTACTGCATCGATCGTGACATATATTTAAGCGCAAATTAGAGATACAATTACGGATCAAAGATAGTAGGGACAAAAAATCGTTGTCTTTGAACGCAGATGTACTCTGAAAGACAACTGTTAGGACAATGACAACGGCTTTTCCCAAATAGACAATGGTTTATGCATAAACCCAGTGTCGTTTGGGCGTTCTGATTGGCAGTTTTTGTAGTAGAATATTCTTTCAACTTTCCATGTTTAAGTTACATACTTTATGCATTAATTTATCATTCACCTGACATTGATTTTGAGAACTTACATACACTAAATTCATCTACTCAAGACATAGACTGTGAATTTTCAACTTAATTGCATTTTCATTCAATGGAATCCAAAGTTGAAATTACTCAAAGATTGGTCAATACCAACCTTACGAGGCCAATTTCCAACAATATACACCGTTTTATCTTAAGCTTAGGATGCTCACATCCTAGCGCGCACACACTAATACATCTAGCCATGCAAGAACTCACATTGACACCTAGGAAGGGCAATACCCCAATCGCCCAATCCTCCCAAAAATGTGTATTAAGAGGGTGTTTGACTGAGCTTATAAGCTCTTAAAAATATCTTATAAGATGTTTAGGAGCTTATAAGCTCTTGAAACGTGTTTGGCAAAAACAGATGTTTAGGAGCTTATAAGACACAAAAATAAGTTCTAAGAGCTTATAAGATCTAAAAAAAATAAGTTGTTATATCCATCTTATTTTCATCTTATTTTTTAAGATCTTAATTATTACACTCAAAATTCACACACAATTCACACACTTACACACACTACACATACTTCACAAACATTTCACACACTACACACATTTCACACACTTCACACATTTCACACATTTCACACACTACACACACTTCACACATTTCACACACTTCACACACTTCACACACTACACACACAACATACACTACACACATTTAACATACTAAATACACTTCACACACTACACACATTTCACACACTAATCAAAATGTGTGTTTAATATTAACTTTTAAATTAGACCCAAATTTATAGCTAAATCACTATATTCAACGGGAAGCTTATAAGCTCTTTTATCCAAACACTTTGTTAACTTATAAGCTTCTTAAAATTACATCTTATAAGCTCTTGGAAGCAACTTATAAGATGTTGGAGCTTATAAGATGTTTAAAATAAGTTTAGCCAAACACCCTCTAAATCTCATATCCTCGCTTATCACATAAAATCTGGCAGATACCAATCTAACGCTTTCTTGTTTGTTTCCCTTGTCTTTTGGGCTTAAAACTTGGGGCCGACTACAAATTAGTGGTTGGGCTTGAGTTCTTGAACTCAAAAGCTTGGACTTCGTAATAAGATGTGAATGCAATGAACTAAAATATGATGATTGATTTTCTACGAAATATTGAGTCTGAAATTAATAAATAAATATATGACAACAAAATGACTTAAAAATAATTAAATAATGATCTCAATATAATTGGACATGAAAATATTAAACGGGTCATATTCATGGACTTAACTTTGGCTTGAAAATTAAAAATGAAAAATATTTGACAATGATGTGTGACACGTGCATGGTCCTCATGAGACTCTCGGCTCAAACTTAAGTCCATATAAAGTATGACTTTTTGATATTTAACTGGATTTAAAATAATTAATCGACTATTGTGACTTGAAATTGAGCCAAAAGCCAAATCTTGAATTTATATACATGTCCCAACTTAATTAATTAAATTTAACTAAATACTAATAAACTTAAATAATATTATAATACTAAAATAATGGACGTTACAGACCTATGTTTTAATATAGAGGAAGAGAGTCGTTTCATGCAAAGTGTGGAGTTACTAGTAGTTGAAGACTTCAGAAGGGGAACCATAAGAAAATTGAGTTAGGGAGAATCGTACGATCCATGTCAAAGTTAAGGTAAGAGCTGGTGGCCAACCATCTCTTTGATTTCCTCTTAGAACCTTTAGGCCTTTATAAATAGGAAAAAATCATAAATCATCCCACAACTATTTACTTTAAAGAAATTGGTCTCATAGATTTAGCAATTTTCAATTTAGTCCCACAAATCCTAATTTTTTTCAATCTAAGGTCAATCTGAAAAATATTTAATTCGCCGAAAATTGGCACGTACTAGTCATGTGCCACACAAATTTAGAGGAATCTGGCAACTGCCTGTGACGTGATTAGCACGCGTCGTTGACATTTGGGAGAAACATGTGAACTAAATGACATGGCAGTGACTTATATGATGTGGCATGAGTTTTACCATTTTTTACAAAAAATAATAATAATAATAATAATAATAATAATAATAATAATAATAATAATAATTAAAAAAAAAAGAAGAAGAAGAAGAAGAATTGACACTCACTAAAACCAATCGACGTAAGAGAAAATTAACCAATTACTCTTCATTCCTTCAGTCATCATCGAATCTCCGCCGAACTAGGTCTTTTTTGGTACTTCCATCTTCACACTCCGACCACTGCCAAACCTTCAGCCGCCACCTTGTCGCCGCCCACTCTGACTACTACCATTCCCTTTGTGTTGGGGCTCCACTCTTGTCACCTTCGCCATCCTCACGGTGGTGGAATCACACTTTTAACTACTCTCCCCTATTTTTCATCTATTTTTCACTCTCATCTGCGCTCAAGGTGGTGCCTCCCGACTGCGGCGTTAACCCCTTTCCCCTTTTTGGGGGGTTTGGGGTTGAGCCCTGATTTGAATATTGATGTTCGGAATTGCAGATATGTTTCAATTGCAATGCTAAGAACCCGACTTCTCCCTCATTCGCGCTCAAGGCGGCAGCGCTCCCTATTGTTATATATTGTGGCTTCCTCATCATCCCAAATCTCACCAACAGATAACCCATCAATTCAATTCTCATAACTTCAGTTTCTGATCTGCAAATCACGACTACGGCTCCTCATGAACACGCCCTAGTATTAACAACCCATTTACAGAAGTAAAGACCTTACCTTGGTCATCCGCCATATCCGCCTTTTTCATGTGTGTTGCCGTCTTTCTTATTTGGGTTCTTTCCATGCAGAATCGACAATGGCGACAATGGGGTGGGGTTATGTTAATGTTGTTTTTAATTTTATTTTATTTTATGCTAGTTGCTTAGGTGTCAATTTTGTTATAAAAAGAACAATAAATCGCGCCACATCAGTTAGGTCAACGGATTCTCCCAAATTTAATCGATACATGTTGGTCACGTGTCATTTTCCGGCCAATTAATGATTTTCCAGCCAAATTTGACTTTAAATTGAGTAATATATGGATTTACGAGACTCAATTGAAAAAAAAAAATATGTGGGACCAATTTCGTTCAAGAAAATAGTTGGGACGAGTTATGATTTTTTCTCAGATATACTTACTACTCATTCAAGCTCTCGGTTTATATCTTAGAGTGAGCTACCGCTTATCTCACATTCCACCTTCGTTTTAGGATAAATTTTCGACTCAAGGTAAGAAACCCTCTTGTGTTCCATACATGGTATATGAGCAAGGTTATTAGGCGATGCATTTGATTTTCTTTCGAGCTCATGATTTCTAGGGGTTGTGTGTAGCCAAAAATGTAATATGTGCTTACGATGCTTGCATGGACAGTTTATGGTTCAATATTTCGAAATTGCTTGGAAAACTTGGCTTGCATGGGCTTGAAATAAATTGGAAGGTTGAAGTAATTTTGGAATGTGACAACTAGAACTTGAACTTTTGTTTTAGAAATTTTGGGCTTCGGTTTTAAGATGTAAGCAGGGTTTGTGGGATCGGATCGGCCGATTCGATCGGTTTAATAGGGAACCGAGCGTGGAACCGGTTCGATAGTATGAAATAACTGAAAATATCATAAAATCATTGAAAACCGATTAGACCGTCGAACCGGCATTCTAACCCAATTTTTTTTCTTTTTAATAAAGTTGTGGTTTGGAGTCCAATTTTAAGTAAAAAAAAAAGGATTTTCATCTTTCATCTTCCATTTGCCCTTATTTTCCATATACCTGTTCTTCCTCCTCTAAGACTAGGGTTTGCTTGTTCCCACTCTTACCCATCTTCTTCATCTCTAGATGTCGTAGAAATCATTTCTCTATCTCGAATTGTTTAAACTTTGAAGTATTTTTGGATTAATTAATATTGATTTATGTTGAACTTTTTTCACAAGTTAAATTCAAATATTAAATTAGATTGTATTACACATAAGCAACTATTCACTACAAGAAATATCACTAATAGTGACTGATTTTAGTGACGGACAATTTCCGTCACAATCTAATTACGGACTAGTGACGGAATAAAGACGGATATGGACTACAAGAGTGTTTGAGTATTAGCAACGACTTAGTGACGGAATTATGGCGGAATTTAGAGACGGAAAAAAATCCGTCATTAAACCGTAGTTACGAAGGGCGCTAAAAATGTGCGAATAAAATATTTTAAGGTTGTGACGGAAATATTCCGTCATTAATCTTATATCGACGGATTAATGACGGAATTTTAGCCGTTGCTATGTAGTGACGGAAAATATTCCGTCATTAATCTTGTATCGACGGAATAGTGACGGAATTTTAGTTGTTGCTATGTAGTGACGGAAATATTCCGTCATTAATCTTATATTGACGGATTAGTGACGGAATTGTAGCCGTTGCTATGTAGTGACGGAAAAAATTCCGTCATTAATCTTGTATTGACGGAATAGTGACGGAATTTTAACCGTTGCTATGTAGTGACGGAAAAAATTCCGTCATTAATCTTGTATTGACGGAATAGTGACGGAATTTTAACCGTTGCTATGTAGTGACGGAAAAAATTCCGTCATTACTTAATGCCCATATAAATGACGTTTATTTAATGACTCGAAACCATAAATTTAATTAGAAAAAATAAGTAACTGAAGAAAATTAACGTATTTAAACCCGACTGATGAGCAGAAAATTTTTCATTTTATTTCCCCAATAAAATTCGAATCACGAATTATTAGTGATACTAAATAATACCCGTATCCATATTTTATTACTATGCCCGAAACGACATCATTCTTGTTGGTAATGACGAAAATATTCCGTCATTATACTCAAAAACTCTCGCTTAAAAAAAAAGTGTGTGAGCAGAGAATTGAACCTGGTCCTAGTGGAATTAGTACAAGTTACTTACCACCAGGCCAGATCATATTTTATTAATTACTTTCATTTAGATTTTACTTATTTACTTATTTATATATAATTCATCCCTACTTTCTCTGCAGAAAAACACACACAACACACTATCTCCATTTCTCCATTCTTTAAGCTTCAAATCTGGTGTTTGGTGCTGAAGAAGCTATCGGAGACTGAATCGGTCACCGTTTCTCCGGAAAACGACGGCGTTATTCCGCCGAGTTCTGGTGTGTACGCAATTTACGACGGCAGCGGCGATCTTCAATTCGTCGGCATAACGAGGAATCTCGCCGCCAGTGTTCTCACACATAAGAACTCCGTGCCGGAGCTCTGTTCCTCTGTTAAGGTATTATACTTTGTGGTTTGATGCGTAAATAAAGTTTGCTCAACAGTTTTGCTAGTAGACATTTCAGATTCTCTTATTCTAGGGCTCAATTTGTTGCGACATAGAAAGTTGAGATGCTCTTATCGGCCAGCAATTGATGTTTAAAATCCCGTTTCAGCTCGATTTGTTGAAGTTTGTGTCAAATTGAGTTAACCTAGTTTGAACAATTTCAGGAGATGCAGAAGAGCCAGATGCTTCCCCAGCTGCTTTACACGAAAAACTATTGAAGTGTATAACTGCCTGCATCCATGTAGCTCGCATTGGTGATATTATTGAGCAGCAGAAAAACTTCATTGATATGTATTTGTTGTCTCTCTCCCCTAATTTCACGTGGACAGGTGCATAAATTCCACTGTCTTGCACCTCTTAATCAAAATCTTATCTCATACTTATGCTTTACTTTCATGTTTTGGACAGTCAAAATGGAAGCTTTTTCTTCTATTAAAGAGCTTTGCCTAAAGTTGCATAGTTATATAAACAATGTGGAAGATGGCTCCACCCATACCAGCACAACTGCTTTTATTCATGAGGTAGTATCAGATCCCCTGGTTGTTTAGTTGCATCAGAAAACACTTTTATGGACTCTAATGTGGCTATCTAAATATTTCAGCTATTTTATACTCTGTCGCTCGAATTGCTTAAATCCCTGCGCACAGTAAAAATTGGACAGGTATGTCTATTTCTGAATCATTTTAATCTCTACTGCGTGCTTCTCTCTTTTTACTTGTCATTTTATGAGTAATGCATTTGCGAAATTAATCACCGGGGTTCGATTATGTAGCAAAATGGGACAAATTGTAACTGGAGATATGGAAAATCATACTCTTTATGTCCAAAATAAGGGTCATGTCAAACAGTCAACGTCGAAATACCTAAATTCACAAACAAGTTAATTTATGCACGTGAAAATTCATGGTCTTTAGAAGTTTTTACCTGATAAAAGCTAAATTGTTGGTACTCTTTGATGCCTCTTATTGCTTGCAGAGTTAGTTTTCATTTTTATTTGATTTGGGCTCTCTCTGGATTCTTGTCAGGTTCATATAGCAGCATCAGTATGAGGTATATCATAGTTTGAACTTGCTTTTGTTTTTCATGTTTTTTTTTATGTGCGAAAGGAACATCTGTTTTCCTGTAATTCAACCCTGTTGTGCCTTGAAATACTGTTAAGATGCTGAGGTGATATTTCATATTTTACCCTTAATCAGATCATCTTCAAAATGGTGGAAGATAATCCTCGATATGTTGGTCATGAGATGGATAATCTGAATATCGTTTATGGTGATGAATCTCTTCCACGTTTGTATGAAAATTCCCGAATATCAGTTGATCAACTTCCTTCACAAGAAGGTATTACCTGAATTTAGTAATTATTTTTCCTTTACCTTTTGGTTTTTGTGCATTTTCTGGTTCTTGCCGTTTCTGCGCCATATTGATAAGTTCTTGTACTAATTTTTGGAAAACCTATATTTCATTTTATCTTTTAGGTATTATTAGACGTGCTGTGGCTCTTGGACGGTATCTTCAGAATCCATTAGCCATGGTTGCCACATTATGTGGGCCAAGTAAGGAGATATTGTCTTGGAAGCTCAATCCTTCGGACGATATTGTTCTTGTATGATAAAGCATTTGGTCAAGCAACAGGTACAAATGTTTGTTTTTCTTATTGGTTGAGTTTTTGTGAATGCTGAAGAGGAATGGTGGTTGCAGGGAATTTTGATAAATGGGCGGTTTCCAGGGCTACCAATGGGCTACCAAGAACAGATTCCGCATTGGAGATACACTTCGTAACTCAAATTTCACTATTACTCTTATTTGCTTCAAACTTTCTGAAATTTGTTGTTAATTCTATGTAATTTTTGCGTTCATCAGATTTCAAGTACCATAATGATTCCCTTCTGGTAGTGAGCGCTGCAGATTACGTGAACTGCAACACTTGGAATCCGATCTCCAAATTCGAAGACGGCGACACGATTATCAAGTTCGATCGATCTGGATTCTTCTACTTCATCAGCGGGCAGCCTGACCATTGCAAATCCGGGCAGAGACTGATTATCCGTGTGATGCATCCTTTAGAAGTGGAGTCGCCGGGACTTGCACCATCTCCTGGCGGAGATTGGGCGGCGCCGGCTGTCAATTCTTCCACAAAGTTCTCCGTCGTCTCCTACTTCATGACTGCTCTGGCAGGATTTCTAGTTGTTGTTTACTTATTCATGTAGTATTGGATCACTATTCGTTGCTTAGGTTTTGGTTTTTATTTGTTGGTTATTCTTAGGGTGATTTGATTTGGTATTTGTTTTGACATTGTTTCTAGTTTTTTGTTGGTTTTTGATTCAATGATGAACTTGCTTCCAGATTTCTAGCTTTGCTGATTAATTTTGCATCTTTTTTCTAAGGGTACGCATCTTCTGTATCTTCGCTATATATAAGAAAATAAATATCATTTAGTGGAACATCTCAATTACCAAGTTAACAACTATCTATTCATTAGATAGTATAGTGACGGAATAAAGACGGATTTTTTTTTTGTAACGGAATAATTCCGTTACTAATATAGGCAAGATAGTGACGGAAAATATTCCGTCATTAATCCTGTAGTGACGGAATAGTGACGGAATTTTAGTCGTTGCCATTTAGTGACGGATATATTCCGTTATAATTTTATGACGGATTTTTTTAGAATTGTGACAGAATTTCCGTCACTAAACTAGTGACGGAATAAAAAATCCGTCATTATCGGTTTAGTGACAAAGGTTTTTGTAACAAAACATTTCCGTCACTAATCCGTCACTATTCATTCATTGTGACGGAATTTTTCAGTTTAGTGACGGAAATTTCCGTCGCAATCAATTATTTTTCTTGTAGTGATTGAAATTCAAAAGTCAGCAAATTGTCGTTGACCGGTTGGATTGGTGGTCGAACCGGTCGAACCTTGAACCGGTGACTTGTCTGGTTCGATCATCGATTCGGTCCCACAAACATTGGATATAAGCATATTGTATATATATATATATATATATATATATATATATTTGTTTGGTGATAATTGAGGAATAAAGGAAGGAGAATTTAGCAAAGAAAATAAAGAGGAAAGATACGGTGATCTTAAGGATTATGCGGGTTAAGTTTTATTAAAAATTATAATTAGTAGTCTTAGGAGAAAATAAAATTTAGACCTAATTGTTGTATTTGTATAAAGAACACGTCGTTGTTTCGACATGTATAAAATGAACTTTAAAGGGGTCAAAGTGGAAATAAAATAAATTAAGGTGTTGGGGAAAATGATGAGATGATTTGATATAACACTTGAAAATAAACTAAAATAGATTTGGCCTTAGTTCGATTTTTATAAATACATAGGAAGAAATTATAATGCTCAAGTGATTCTAAGTTAGGTAATGTTAATACGATGTTCTGGAAAAATGGGTAAGAAACAAAAAGAATAAATCGAGACGTGGAAGACCACTGTCCTTAGGACAAATTACTTCCCGGCTAGTGCTCACGGAATGAAGTAATAGACCCCAAAGATATAACGGTTTACGTCCTTTTCTGTAGTAGCACCACTAACAGAAAAGGCTCCGGCGAACTGTAGATGTTCGAGTTCTGAAAACTGGAGAAAATATGATATGCAGAGATTGAGGAAGATGAAGACTCAGGTGAAAAAATCAGTGTTTGTTTGCATGCAGGAAACATGTATTTATAGGGAGAACAGAATTAATTCTGTCATTTAATTGTTGGCTGTTACAGGCTAACGGCCCAATTGTTTTAATGCTCTTAACAGCCCATTATTCTATGCTGTTACAGGTTTGAATTTAAATTCAAACCCATTCTCATTTTTTGGCTCCTGAAGCTCATCCGTCAGCCCAATTGATTTTGGGCTTCCAAAAAGTTACTTGGGCCTCGGCCGAGGCATTCCCCAAAGCCCAAAGCCCAAGGCCCGTCCCGATCCCGATCCCGAGGCGTGGCGTGGTCGTGGCCGTGGCCGTGCCGTGCCGAGCGAGCGAGCGAGCGAGTGCGCGTGTGGGTTTCCTTTGGATTCCCTCACATGTATAATTGATATACCTTAATAATGAGCTTTCATATATATACACTTACTTAAAGAGCATTTAAACCAATGTGGGATAATAACTACTCTTAGTTATTAATCCTACACTTAATACATAATCAAGTGGTAAACTTTATGTATTAATTTCTCACTCACCACATATCGGTTTTGAGTAAATTAAAATCCTACGATCATCTACTTTCTCCATAGATTAATCGTGTGAAGTTTAATTCCTACAAAATTAAACTTCCGACCACTTAATTATTTCATTAAAGTGTCTTATCTACACTTTAATTAAAACTAATTTCCAAAATCCCCCACATGAGTGAAAATTAATGCATGTATGAATGCAATCTCCAGTCTGAACTCTTAGTGATCAGTACTGCCTAAGGAAAAGTAGTTTTTTACTTTGAACTTTCCATAGTATTTCATTTGTCGGATACACCGGTGGTTTGGTAGATTTCTTAATCTTTGAACCAATCCTCCTTAGTGTGCACCTAGTCAACAATGAATACACAATACTGACCAGAACATCTTTGTTCTCACGTTTTGGTCCGTTTCGGCCATGGACCCTCTTTGGATTCATAAGTGTTTTCAATTGAAGCGGCCCTTTACTTCACACTTACATAGGTGACTTCTTTATCGAATATCCTGTACTATTCTACCTCCTAGAGGTTTTCTCGAAGTCATTAAAAGTCATAAGACTTATCCTCTACCACCGTTTACAGGCTTTACGCACTTATCTTGCGTTCTAGGGATGGATTTTGAAGACATATTCTTCCAAGTGCTTCCTCTGAACTTTCAAAACTTAGTTGTCCCATTGAACCAAGTTTGTGGGATCTCCACTCATCATGGTTGGGTATCCATTTTGATTGTTCTTTAGTTGGTGGATTTTACTCCCATTCCCTCTCGCAATTTGAACAACTGATCTCGGTTTAAACCTTTGGTCAACGGATCCGCTAAGTTATCTTTAGACTTTATATAGTCTATTGTGATAACCCCACTAGAGATCAACTGTCTTACGGTGTTGTGTCTACGGCGTATATGCCTAGACTTACCGTTATACATATTGTTCAATGCTCTTCCTATAGCGGCTTGACAGTCACAATGAACCATTATGGCCGGTACAGGTTTGCTCCAACATGGAATGTCTTCTAAAAAGTTTCGAAGCCATTCTGCTTCCTCACCAGCTTTATCCAAAGCTATGAATTCTGATTCCATGGTGGATCTGACTATACACGTTTGTTTCGTAGATTTCCATGACACTGCTCCACCTCCAATAGTGAATACGTATCCACTAGTGGAAAATGAGTCTTTTGTGTCCGAAATCCAATTCGCATCACTGTATCCTTCAATAACTGGAGGATATCTCGTGTAATGAAGTCCATAATTAAGAGTATACTTTAAGTATCTCAAAATCCTTGTCAATGCTTTCCAATGCTCTTGGCTTGGATTGCTTGTAAACCTGCTCATTTTGTTAACCGAACATGCAAGATCCGGTCTAGTACAGTTTGTTATGTACATAAGACTCCCTATCACTTTTGCATATTCAACTTGAGCTACAGGTTCACCCATGTTCTTCTTAAGATGAACATTCAATTCTAATGGTGTCTTGGCAGGTGGTCCATCATAGGCATTGAATTTTCTGAGTACTTTCTCTACATAGTGAGATTGTATCAGAACAATTCCCTCTGATGTCCTAACTATTTTGATTCCTAGAATCACATCAGCCAAACCCATATCCTTCATGTCGAAATTCCTTTTCAACATTCTTTTAGTATCCATGATTATCTCATGATTACTATCCAAGATTAACATATCGTCTACGTATAGACATACTATGACATATGATTCTGATGTACCTTTTATGTACACACATTTGTCACATTCATTGTTCCTGAAACCATTTGACAACATTGTAGTGTCAAATTTCAAGTGCCATTGTTTTGGCGCTTGTTTGAGACCATATAACGACTTTACTAGTCTACATACCTTATTTTCTTGTCCCGGTACCACAAACCCTTCAGGTTGGTGCATATAGATCTCTTCTTCTAACTCTCCATTTAAAAATGCAGTCTTCACATCCATTTGATGAATCTCAAGATTATGTATTGCAGCAATCGAGAGAAGCACTCGAATGGATGTGATCCTCGTCATAGGAGAGTAAGTATCAAAGAAGTCATCACCTTCTTTCTGTTTGAAGCCTTTAGCTACCAAATGAGCTTTGTATTTATCTATTGAACCATCTGCTTTGTACTTTTTCTTTAGGATCCATTTGCATCCTACAGGTTTGCACCCTGACGGAAGGTCAGTTAATTCCCACGTGTGATTTTGCATGATGGATTCAATTTCACTGTTGATTGCTTCTTTCCAGTATGGTGCATCTGGACTAGACAGAGCTTCTTTTATTGATCTCGGTTCACCATCTAACATATATATGATAAAATCAGGACCGAATGACTTTGCAGTCTTTGCTCTTTTGCTACGTCTCATTTCCTCTTCTTCTAAGATCCGAGAACTACTTGTAGCTTCAACAGTTCTTTTTAGATTTGAACTACTTCCTTTTTCCAAAGTAATTCCTTGGTTTTCATTTTCTATCTATCAATCTTTCTCTACAAGGAAAGATATTTTCAAAGAATACTGCGTTCCTTGATTCCATGACTGTTCCAACAGTCATATCTGGTATTTCAGATTTATAAATCTGAAATCTATATGCACTGCTATTGAGTGCATACCCAACAAATATACAATCAACCGTTTTTGGGCCAATTCTCACTTGTTTAGGTAACGGCACCTCAACCTTAGCCAAACACCCCCACACTTTGAGATATTTGTAAGATGGCTTATGCCCTTTCCACATTTCGTAAGGAGTTTTGTCAACTCTTTTTAGTGGAATTTTATTCAATATATAATTAGCTGTAAGAACAGCTTCCCCCCACATGTTCTGGGGTAATCCTGAACTAATCAACAAAGCGTTCATCATCTCCTTAAGAGTACGATTTTTGCGTTCTGCAACACCGTTTGATTGTGGAGAATACGGAGCTGTGGTTTGATGAATTATGCCATTTTGAGCACATAATTCTTCAAACGGAGCCACATATTCACCACCTCTATCACTTCGGATTATCTTTATCCGAGTGCTTAGTTGATTTTCAGCTTCGGCTTTGTAGTGTTTAAACGCATCTATTGCTTCATCTTTACTTTTAAGAAGATAAAGATAGCAATATCTTGTGCAATCATCTATAAAAGTTATGAAAAACTTTTTACCCCCTCTAGTCTGCACAAATTTCAAGTCACACACATCAGTGTGTATTAATTCTAGAGGTATTGTGCTCCTTTCTACTGAATGAAAAGGTAATTTAGTCATCTTAGCTTCAACACATACCTCACATTTTCCATGTGATTTAATTTCATTCAGTTTTAGTAAATCTAAATTTACTAAGCGTTTTATAGCATTGAGATTAACATGTCCTAATCTAGAATGCCATAAAGAGGAACACTCAAGCAAGTAAGAAGAAGTTGAGGCTTTTTCATTCATAGCAGAAGTTACATTATTCATCTGGCGCTTGGCCATTACATTCATTTTGAACAATCCATTCACTACAAAGCCCTTCCCTATGAACACTCCTTGCTTGCTTAGTATGAACTTGTCAGCTTCAAAAACTAGACGAAACCCATGCTTTACCAGCAAAGAACCAGAAACCAAATTTTTCCGGATGTCTGGGACATGCAGCACATCCTTCAGAGTGAGCTCTTTTCCAGAAGTTAACTTCAGAACTACGTTGCCCACTCCGGCCACCTCTGAAGAGGCTTGGTTTCCCATATGAAGCTTCCTCCCGGAAGAAGCTTTATAACTCGAGAAGACCTCTCTGTCAGAACACACATGACAAGAGGCTCCTGTATCAACAAACCATTCTCTTGGATTGTCCACAACATTGGCCTCAAAGATTACTGCAGTGAGATCCAACTCATTCTCTTCAACAACGTTAGCAGTCACTTTCTTCTTCTTCTGCTTCGGCAGATTGCAGTTTTTCGCCATGTGGTTAGGCTTCCCACAGTTGTAACAATTACCTGCAAATCTAGTCATGTTAGCAGGTTGTTTACCTTTGTTATTTGGTGCACGGTTTGCTTGACTGTTGTTGTCATTGGGGCGTTTCCTCTTGTTATCACTAGAAGAACCCCTCTCCATCAGATTTGCCCTTGCATCAACATGAGCCCGAAATCTGGACTCATTCTTCCGGTTGTCCTCTTCAATCCTCAGCTTAAGGATTAAATCTTCTACCGTCATTTCCTTTCGTTTATGCTTCAAATAGTTCTTGAAGTCACTCCAACTCTGAGGTAGCTTTTCTATCAAACTTGCCACTACAAATGGCACTGGAAGTTTCATATCTTCAGCCGAAGCTTCATGAACTATGAGCTGAAAGTCTTGGGCTTGTTCCACAACCGAACGGTTGTCAATCATTTTGAAGTCTAAAAACTGAGCCACCACAAATTTCTTTGTGCCAGCATCATCTGTCTTATACTTCTTCTCCAAAGCATCCCACAGCTCTTTTGTAGACTTGATATCTTGATACACGTTGTAAAGTGGATCAGCAAGTCCATTCATCACATAGTTTCTACAAAGGTAGTCACCATGTGACCATGAATCAAAGGCAACTCGCATTTGTTGATCGGTGTCTGTTTCTGCAGGAGCAGCCGGAGGATCTTCCTTCAAGAACGAAGCAAATCCTAAGGTAGTGATGTAAAACAGCATCTTTTGCTGCCACCTCTTGAAATTGTCACCAGAAAATTTTTCCGATTTTTCAACTGAGTTAGCCGGTGGAGTAGGGATAACTCTTGCTGGAACAGGAGGAACATTCTAATTGGTTGACATTTTCCAGAAATCGAAAAGTTAATTTGTCCTAAGATTGTTAATACGATGTTCTGGAAAAACGGGTAAGAAACAAAAAGAATAAACCGAGACGTGGAAGACCACTGTCCTTAGGACAAATTACTTCCCGGCTAGTGCTCACGGAATGAAGTAATAGACCCCAAAGATATAACGGTTTACGTCCTTTTCTGTAGTAGCACCACTAACAGAAAAGGCTCCGGCGAACTGTAGATGTTCGAGTTCTGAAAACTGGAGAAAATATGATATGCAGAGATTGAGGAAGATGAAGACTCAGGTGAAAAAATCAGTGTTTGTTTGCATGCAGGAAACATGTATTTATAGGGAGAACAGAATTAATTCTGTCATTTAATTGTTGGCTGTTACAGGCTAACGGCCCAATTGTTTTAATGCTCTTAACAGCCCATTATTCTATGCTGTTACAGGTTTGAATTTAAATTCAAACCCATTCTCATTTTTGGGCTCCTGAAGCTCATCCGTCAGCCCAATTGATTTTGGGCTTCCAAAAAGTTACTTGGGCCTCGGCCGAGGCATTCCCCAAAGCCCAAAGCCCAAGGCCCAAGGCCCGGCCCGATCCCGAGCCCGAGGCGAGGCGTGGCCGTGGCCGTGCCGTGCCGAGCGAGCAAGCGTGTGGGTTTCCTTTGGATTCCCTCACATGTATAATTGATATACCTTAATAATGAGCTTTCATATATATACACTTACTTAAAGAGCATTTAAACCAATGTGGGATAATAACTACTCTTAGTTATTAATCCTACACTTAATACATAATCAAGTGGTAAACTTTATGTATTAATTTCTCACTCACCACATATCGGTTTTGAGTAAATTAAAATCCTACGATCATCTACTTTCTCCATAGATTAATCGTGTGAAGTTTAATTCCTACAAAATTAAACTTCCGACCACTTAATTATTTCATTAAAATGTCTTATCTACACTTTAATTAAAACTAATTTCCAACAGGTAATTTTACTAGGACACTTGTAAAAAGACTTCAAATTTTTAAGATAAAGACGGGGCTACTGCCTTAGTGATATTGGATGTAAGATAAGGGAATAATGTAGTAATACTTACGAGGTTAAAAAAAAAGATAGAGACAAAAGACAAAAGATTGTGAAATGAAGACATGTGACAAAATGAATTGAAAATGTGTAATCAAAATAAGTTTAATTAGGAAGAAAATAGGTCTCGACATAGTAAATAATGCTTATGTACTAGTGTAAGGTTTACTCCCCAGATCAACAACAAAACATCTTAACACTTATATGATCAAGAAACCAATCATACCATTCAAAACCACAAGATAGTCCAAGACACCATCACAAGCAAGAATTACGTGGTTCAAATCTCGTTGTGAGATTTTACATCCACGGAGAGAAATTGATCAATCTTATTACTCCAGAAGTTTGTACAAGAAGAACCAAACCAGAAAAATCAAAGATCCTCTATACAAGAGTTACAATCCCTCGGCAACTTTCTGTTGTTCTACTTCTCCCTCTAGACTGACTAATTGTTCCTCTAGTTTTGATGAACAACAAGCTGGTTTCTCTCTCTCACACCTCTGAGTCTCCAGCTTTGTAACTTCTCTTGTTCCCACACCTGAATAGCTTGTCTCTCGCAGAAGACTGAGATGAATAATCCAATTGCCAAGCTCATCAACTGTATATTGAATAACAAAGTTACTGAACTACCCGTGGTAGTTAACTAACATTTCACAATAGAATTTTGAATCTTAACAGCAATTTGAACTATTATTCACAATTCTCCACCTTAGTTAAAATATTCACTCAAAATCTGTTGAAAATTATATCAAAATACAACTCAAACTTGGCTAAAGGCAAAGCCTTGGTGAAACCATCAGCGGGATTAACTTATCACTACAAGAAAAATGTAGAACAACAACGCCTCTAAGACAACAATTTTAGATACAAATTGTTGTCTATTAGAAAAACACTGTTGTCGTAAATATTTTCGTTGTTGTTTAGTGTATAAATGGGCAGAGCAAAAACGGTTTTGCGCTATCGTTGTGTTTTGGTGTTGTCTTTTAACACTTTTCTTTTTTCTTTTATTTTCTTTCTCTTTTTTATAAAATCGAAATCCTAACTAAAATTTATTTGTTATTCCCCCAACCAACACGTTTTTACCCATCTTGAGAAAAAAATATCTATGAATAGGTCAAACTCCTCCCCAATTCTTCGATCGTTGTCGTCGTCATCTTCTCTCCCCCGTCGTCGTCTTTTTCAGCCCTCGCCGTTGCTGTTGCCATCTTCTTCTTTGCCGTCGTCGCTGTCTTCTTCTCCCAAGCATAGCCTTCTTCTTCTTCTCCCCCATCGTCGCCGTCTTCTCCCCATCATCGCCCCCGCCTCGCTACTAGTTGTCGTGCCTCTTCCAAGAAGAAATGCAAAACGATTAGTTGTTGTATCTCGCCACCCCTTCGCCACTACTAGTCGCGGCCTCGCCTTCACCTCTCATTTCAAATTTCAGGTAAGAATTAGCTTTAATTGGACGGTGTACGTGTTAAGAATAAATTGGATATGTTTAATTTAGGGTAATAATTTAAAAGATGATGTAGAAATCTGCAAACGCATTTGGCAATGGAAGCCTAATTGGAATGTGATCATTCTAAAACTTATCAAGTCTATTAGTGACTTCGATTTAGTTATCATATTAGGCGAGTTTCAACATAGTTTTCTCTGTACGTATGTAAAATGATTGTCAATTTTTATGGTGAATGTAGGTTCTGCGTCTTCTAAGAGAGAGTTGTGCGAGCCTAGACTTGATCAGAAAATGTAAGAAATTATCGAGTCGGAAGAAGTATTATAAAATGATCATAAAATGTAAGAAGCATTAAATCTGCAAACACATTTGGCCATGGAAGCCTAATTGTTACCATATAGTTTACATCTCTTCCCCCAGTCTGCTCATCTCGTAAGCGTCCTCTTCCACAGTTTGTAGCTTGTACAATTTTGCTATATTGTGGAACTATATTGATTTCTTCATATACTTGTTTGATTCTCGGCGCCTTTCATGAATTGATTTTCGATTTTTAACTTTGTTTTTGTTCGATCTAGTTCCCTCAAATGATTGAGAAAAATGTGTGCGAACTCGTTGTTATGTTAACTTAGTATTAATGTTTCTATTTTGCATCTAGTAGGTATCTGTCTTTATAATCGCTACATATATGTGTATACATATAAAAGTGATTTAGGGAGTTCATACTCCTGCTGCTGAATTTATTCAATCAAGTTCGTTATAAAATAGTTGAGGATTTTCTCTTAGTAATTTGGTTACGGGGTTTCTATTAGTTATTTTAGCTTAGTTCCGTTTCTAAGAATTGGTGACCTTCTTATAACATGTGATTGGTAAGTTCTAAAATTTCAAAAATTCAGCCTATATTTATTTCAAAGTGGATAAATGCTTGTTCTTGCGTTACGTTGCTTTACTTAACATATAATTAGGCCTGACGATTCAATGAGTTTAAAGGATTTATGAATCTCTGATGTTTGTCTTGCAACAATAGCTTCTCAAGGTGAGCCGATTGTATTCAAGCAACAACAAAGTCATCGTCGATATGCTGCTAAAAAATACTGATTTATCTTTTATGTGAAAGGTGCTTGTAGTGAAGCTGATAGCAAGTTTCAG
Source organism: Ajuga chamaepitys (assembly GCA_958295605.1). Classification (NCBI taxonomy): domain Eukaryota; kingdom Viridiplantae; phylum Streptophyta; class Magnoliopsida; order Lamiales; family Lamiaceae; genus Ajuga; species Ajuga chamaepitys. Next base: position 6,645,530 of record OY282500.1, on the reverse strand, counting down.
ATGGATGAGCCCCATTTCGAGATAGAATGTGAGGAAGCTCTTTAATCATGCAAGTCTTTTTCTTATAACAAGCGTAATAGAAGCAAGGTATATTTGTGTGTGTGTGCGTGTGAGAGATTGATCGGATATATTAGACATCACTGGTTAATGCATTTGTTCTTTATGAATCTAGGGAAGACATCAGTTGAAGACTCTAAGATTCTATTGAATGTCAAGAGAGATGACGCGACTATGAAAATTTACCAAAATTCATGCCAGGCTTGTAGTAATTAAGCATTTTTTTGGGACCTTCTGTCCATTAAAGTTCACCGAATAGATGCTGGTGACCTTCTGCTTTGTGTTAAGAAAACAATCATCATACATTTTGTTATTTAATAAGACTCAATAATGAAATTCCAAATTTCCAGCCACAAGAAAATACCTTTTTTTTGGGGGGAGATTTTATGGTTTCATTGAAATTACCCATGATAATGATTATTTTGGATTAAAATAAGTAGATTCTTCCAAACAAAAGAACATATTTTTTAATTGTGGTGAGGGTCTCTCTCCTAATAATTCCAAGGAAATAATAGCTACAGAGAAATGCATTAGAACTGAATCATTCTAATATAGGTGATATGTTTCTGATTTCTAGTCTTATTTTCATCAGAAATCATGTTTTACTCAAGGGACTGGACTAGTCAACAAACTCACTTCTTTATATGTACTATTATTAGAACGAATGGATTATAGTGAATATAACGTTTATCCTTGTTACTTATGAATCACATTATACCGTCTATTTTCTAGTCATAATCAACCAATATCTTCGTTTTTTACCCCCCTTTCTTTCTACTCCATCTCTTTCTCAGGATTTGCATTTCTTTAGGGATGATGAGTTGTTTGACTTAAGTCAGTTGTTAGAGTTGTGAATGAGAATTAGAATTGGGGTGTAGGGAATTGAAAGTTCATAGATGATTTCATTGCACTAGATAAATGATGGAGCAATAGAATTTGATAACTGGTATGATGTGACTGTTTTGGTGAATGTTGATGATCATGCCCAGGAAGAGTGATAGAAAACTAAGAATATCATACAAATGCTGAAGAATTTTCCCTAACCTACTGATTCTTTTCTGACCTTGAATGCCAGGTTAGAACATGGACGCTGTCTGAAAAAATATCCCCAAAATAAAATGGCATAGACGTTATAGAATATATGTTTGTTTGTTATTTTGCAAGGTATGACTCATTACTAGATTCAAATGTGAAAAAATATCCCCAAAAATATCCCCACATCTCAACTGGTATGTGATGTTCATGATCTGTATATATATATTTCATAAATATGAAAATAATTAATGATATGTTGTTGTATTTGTAGCGTATGTTAATGGAAGAAAATGAGCAATATTTTAGAAGCCATTAATAATGGGAGACAATGTAAAAAAGAAAACCACTCGTCAACTTGAAGATTTATGCACGAGCAATGCATATATGTTGGAAGCAGAATGCATTGCATTTATGAAGCTCGTTTTAGAACAGGTTCTCTCATCTTAGTTTTGCTATAATGTTTGGCTTTACAAATCCAACGTTTAATCTTCCAGTTGTATTTATAGTTGATGTATAGAATGAGAATTTTCAAGTCTTTTTTTCATATTTTTATCGAGTACTTATTTAAAGTTTGTGAAGTCATCATGAATTATATAAAGTCAAACTTCCTAAAACTACAAATCAGTTTATACTTGATAAATTTAATTTTTATTGTAATGTGCTCGTCATACTAAATAATCAACGTTATACATATATTAAAAAATAAATAACAATTTATAAATTATACAATTTATCTATTAACCCGAGAAATCTGAAAAAGAAATATGAAAATGTCGTCATCTTTGGATTAGAAAAAAAATAATAATAATTGTATACCTAATCTGTAAACGAAAGTCGAAAAAATAATTCTTTTGACATTTTGAAATTAATTGAAAACTAACACAAACTTTACCACTAGTATGATGGGAATATGTTATGGAATTTGACATTTTGTATTAATTTTGATTGTGTCATCACCTTCCGAAAGACAATTAAGGTAGCCTCTTATAATTCAGGTTAATGGTCATGTTTTTCTTCTGGTTTAGCTATTCAGTTCTTTGATAAGAATATACTAAAAGCATTTCAAACTTCCAATTCATTTCTTAATGTCTCACTTTATTTCTTGTTGCTTACTATCACTCTTTCCTCTCTATCTAAAATCTATAGTTGGTTTGCAGGGTACTTGTCATGCTGAGATGGAAGCAATTGACATGTTGCTTGAGCAGTGGCAGAAAAGTGGACTTACCAGGGAACAGGTCGAATTGAAATTTTCAAAATACATCCTTTATGTTACATGTGAGCCATGCATCATGTGCGCAACAGCCTTGTCAATTATTGGTAGGGTTAAGCAAGTTCTTTTGGTTACTGTTTGTAGTTTTAATTGATATATCATAGGCGAACTTTGAATTGCCATTTCATGCTAAAGAGTTGCCCATAATATAGTGCATACAGTAGAAAAACATGATTTTTATCGAGGTTCTTATCAGGGATGAAAGAAGTGTATTATGGTTGTGGAAATGATAAGTTCGGAGGTTGTGGATCGATAGTGTTTGTGCATACAAATAGCTCTGGTAAGCTTCCAAGGTTTGATTCTGAGCTAACGTTGCGCTTTCATTTTGTAATGCTTGAGAACTTATGACTACAATAAAGAGTTAATTGATGACTAGTGAAAGCTCATATTCTATAATATTTTTGGCGAATACTGAATGCTAACATAAAAATTTCTTTTATGTGATATTTCATATTGTGTTTCGGGAGTGCAGAATATCACTCGTCTTTTACATTTGAGATAGAACCCCATTATAAGAGATTGTGGGTCCTTATGGAATCAATATATGTGTCTCAATTGACAGATAAATAATTCACGCCTTTTTCCCCTTTATTATTATGTTACAGTGGTGGAATTTCAAAAAAAAGGAGTTTACGTGCACTTGAGTAGTAATGGGAACAGAAGCCATCAATCTTCTAAGGAGCTTCTATGAGCAAGGAAATCCAAATGGTACGTAAATAGGGTACGCACTCCAAATTATTTCTTTTCCTGCTGTTACTTTAAAACTTCTATGCTTTTTGAACTTGTCTTTTCTAAGTACGGGGTTTTAAAACTTGTTATTGGAGTTGTAGCAGTATGGCCCCATACTCAGTTTGATTAGATATTATTAAGTATTGATGATTTATTGGTGTTATATGCTGGACTAATTTTCGCTGGTTTAATTAAAAAAATTGCACTTTTTTGTACATTGAGAGGTAGAAGACATTATTTGCAGCCACCAGAAGTAAAAATGATTTCTAATTTTTCATTCGTGGACTCCTTTGCTTATGTTGAGTACAAGGATTATTGGCTTTTGCATTTGTCGAGGAATAACAAGAAAATGAGATCTTGTGGGCTGAGCGTGATGTCGTACCTTGTGCTTGATCATTGTACCGTTACTTTTAAGACATTTTCCTAAGAGGTGCCTGCTGTTAATCATATAAAGTTTAGGTTTTGGACGAACACATCACCTAAGCCGATTGTCACTTGATTAAATATCTAAGTTACAAATTATGGTTGGTGTTTTGTTACTGATGAAATATCTTGAGTAAAGCTTCGTGTTGAGATATTTTTGGTGAATCCAAGTGTGGAGTGTTACATGACATATTCATGATTTCGTGATTAATTGAACTAAATAATAATAATATAAAAAATATATACTTGAATCTGTTCATGAATTCTCCAGATTGTGTAGTTATGATTTGATCGGTAATGGACATCCCTTTGATCATTCGTCAACAAAAGTATTGATTATCTTTTTTAGAATTAATTCATGCCGGATTTTTAGAGCTAGAGGTCATATAATTCTGTGATAGTTTAATGAGTGTTGAGACACTGGCTATATCCAAGTTAAAGTTACTTTTATGCTTTTCAACACTTTTTATATTCCACATATAACAGCTTGAAGAATAATACCTGAAGCCTGATATTGCTATTATCCTCCTTGAACTAGCCTTTTCTGTTAAGCCAAATAGTAACTTTTACAATGATGTCTCAAAATATGACGTTGGCTGATAATTCTACAAACATTTGTACATCTTGGAATGGTTGACCTTATACACTGAAGACCTGAAACTTTTATAAGGAAGATATCATCTACATTCATCCTATGCAAAATCAGTTTGTCTTATAGAAGGCTGATTGGTTTATTATCCTGTTGTAAAGGTGAAAGTTTGTGATATATGTGGAGATGCAGGGCATGAGGATTTGCTTGTTGTCTGCTGTCGATGCAGTGATGGAGCAGAACATACTTATGCCTTCAAAATCATCAAAACCTCCTTCAGATCTACGAGGGCATAATAATCGAGGTAACTATGTACCATCAACAGTGTTTTACTATTGAGACATTGACTGTACCTCTGTCCTGACTTTGCAACAGCTTGTGCAGGCTTTGAGTTTTTACCTACAAGCATATTGTGTAGACTTGTAACAAACTCTCTACTTTTGCAGGTACTTTCTCAAAGTCAAATTCATTTAATTCTCTGAATTCAAAATCAAAGTTCAAGCTTGTAGACCAAGTTGTTCTTCAGAGGCAAAAATCAGCTAAAGAACATAGTTCTTTTCGTCTTAAGGATGGTGCCTTCAGATTGATAGGCAAATCTATGTTATTTAAATCTACAAACTGCAGTCGTTCTGATTCAAAAACAAAGATGTTATCTCCTAGACTGTCTAATATGCAGAACACTAAAAATACAAAAGAGAGAAGCACATCTGAGCGTCAGTACTCGTTCAAAGCAGAACATCCGTCAAATAATTCAATGATGGGTACTTTTACTACGTCAAAAATTGATAGAAGACCAGCATCTCGGGTTGAATTTTCTACCAGCGCCAATAACCATGAGCTGAAGCCTGTACAAGCTGATAGTAAAACAGCAGCATTATCGAGATCATCTAGTCTTGCAGCTCGGAAGACTGTAGATTTCACTTCCCTTAGAAAATTATCTCCAGACACAGAATGATAGTGCTATGAGCTCTATCTAGAATTAAATGCTTCTCATCAGCTTTTAATGATTCAGGCATCTTCTCTTTTTCACCCTCCAATGCCATTGCCAATCCTTGTTGAATCAAAAGAACTTTCATCTTGATCCTCCACAGACCAAAGTCTATTTTCCTCGTAAACTTTTCAATGTCGGACCTTGTTGATCCCATGGCGACCTCTTGTTCCCACAGATGGCGCTGATTTGTATGGTTTACTCCCCAGATCAACAACAAAACAACTTAACACTTATATGATCAAGAAACCAATCACACACAATCACAATCACAAGATAATCCAAGACACAATCACAAAACAAAACGCAAGAATTACGTGGTTCAAATCTCATTGTGAGATTCTACATCCACGGAGAGAAACTGATCAATCTTATTACTCCAGAAGTTTGTACAAGAAGAACCAAACCAGAAGAATCAAAGATCCTCTATACAAGAGTTACAACCCCTCAGCAACTTTCTGTTGTTTTACTTCTCCCTCTAGACTCACTAATTGTTCCTCTAGTTTTGATGAACAACAAGTTGATTTCTTTCTCTCACACCTCTAAGCATGCAGCTCTGTAACTTCTCTTGTTCCCATACCTGAATAGCTTGTCTCTCGCAGAAGACTGAGATGGATAATCCAACTGGCAAGCTCATCAATTGTATTGAATAAAAAAGTTACTAAACTACCGGTGGTAGTTATCAACTAACATTTCACAACAGAATTTTGAATCTTAACAGCAATTTGAACTATTATTCATAATTAGAATTTTTAAACTGAAGTAGGGCTTTAAAATTTTAGAACCAATAAAGGAAATAGGTAATAAAAGGGGTAAATATAGGTAAAATAAAAGAAGCAAAGGGACTTAAGGGTAAAAGAAATAAAAAGAGTAGGAAATGGGAGAAGAAGTTGGTTATTGAATTAGATTAGAGTGGGAAATAAGATAGGAAGTTGGTTATTGAATTCGATTGTGCAATTTGAATATGATAAAATGTCCAAGTGTTTTTCTAAGTGATTGATTGATAATGCATGTATGTTTTGTGAAATGATTTAGGTATGTATATCTATACTTTGTAGGAGTTCAATATGAGTAGTAGCTACAACATGCTTATATAACAATAAATGATAATAGGTGATGCTAAGAAATGTTATCAATTAATAATAAATTTATGAAAAAAAAAATGTTGGAAAGGGAATCATGCAACGATAGAAAGTGAGAAACTAAAAGGAAAAGAGAAACATAGTTTTGATAAGCATAACTTGAAATAGGACTTAGATGGAGAAAATGAACACTTAAAATGTGAGTTAGAAGATAGAAACTATAGTTAAGATATAGAATAAATACTAGAGTTACAGAACATAGTGTATAAGCAACGATATAGAGTAATCAAGGGAAGACGAATGACGGTTTAAAATAAATGAGTGAAACACTATTGGCAGGATCAGGCCTAGACTATCTCTACAGATCGTAATCTACTTAAGTTAAGGAAGTGGGTAATGTATTTATCATCTTTTTATTTATAATATATGTTTGTGAAATGAGTGAGCCGATATTAGCCAAATATAAGTTGTCCCGGCTACTACCCGATATGAGTTAATATTGAGAGGGCAAAACGTGTCGAAAGTCCGACAGATATTGGTAGGCACAATGTCAATCAGACGAGCATGCGTATTCAATTAAATTTCTTGATATTGAATAGGTTTACCCACTGAGTCTAAAGCTCATGTTTTCCCCCAAATACTATTTTTCAGGGTAATGGTTGTTGACGGCTCTAGGCTGTTATTGTTACGAATATGCGCCTCGTAAGGGCCCTATTTTTACTAATTATGATATGGTTGTGTACCAGATTGTTTAATAAGTATTTTCTGGGATAGACTAAGTAATGGCATGTAATAATAATTAACTTGTATGATTAACTTGAACCTTCAGTATTGTTTATGCTTGGTTAAGCTTCAACTATGAGTTTTTCCATGCGCACTCGAGTATAATCTCTGTAAATAAAAATGGGAATAATAATTATGATGTGATAGATAAAAAAGGAAAAACATGGTGCTGGGAAGAAAACTTCTTAATATAGTAGCCGAGTTTTGTAACTAGAATTGAGACACTACACAAATCCTAGATTTGGTTTTTTTTTTTTTTTTTTTTTTGTATTGCTAGAAGTTGGACCTTGGGTTGAGAAAGTAATGAGTGGTATGTGCTTGTCATCTTTATGTAATGGAGATAAGTTCGCTTCCTAACTTTGGCTTTTTTATTGTTTAATTTTTTTAATGCGAGAAGAAGCGCCACAAAGAAAACTTAGCTAAAGAATATACTATTATGTTAGCATCCCGTGATACATGTTGCACACAAGAAAAAGTGGGACAACATAAAGCTCTAAAATGTCGAATTGACTCGTCCCCAGCAAACTATAATATGATTGTTGAACAGTGATTGCTAGCACTGCCAAAAAACGAATCTAAAAAACACTAGCAACCTCTTTAAACTCTTGTCCTTACAAAGAAGTGACCCATATAAAATAGCTATCAACTCCACGCCTAAAAATGAAGCTAGTCGAGATTAAGCGGAACCCAGCCCCTCTCAACCCCTCTTGTGAATTTCTTACGACATACCCCACATTATACAACCCCTTTCTCTTCATCAAAACAAACAACCCCCTTCTCTTCCTCAAAATAAACATCTACTTGTAAATCACCATTATCCGGATAATTCTATCGCCAACTAGTAGAATCCCGAATCACTTGCACCGTAATATTAAGTGATACTCTAGCCCGCTAAAGGCTCTCAAGAAACACTGTGGCCTGCTCTATTTTTTACTTATCAATAAACTCATGAAGATTTTTTTTCCTTATTACAATGTCTCCCAATCTCCCTCCATACCGCCCATGTTCGTACTACCACTCAAAGACCCTTTTTGTGAGTTCAACTACCATAAGACCCAACAAATCCCGAGTCAGCAATCCATCATACCTTCTTATAATTTTCTAAACACCATCTCCTTTCCAAACCTTATGCACATATTGACCAGAAAAAAAAATAAAAAAATAAAAAAATAAAAATAATAATAAAAAAAGGGTGACTGGTAGAAGCAACATGTCCATGACAAAAATAACAAAAATGCGTCATAGAAACATGATGTTTTGCCAAACTGAACTGGAATGATATCCCAAACCACCCAGCGCCACAGAAATATTTTCACCTTTGGACGTATATTAAGCACTCATATAAACTTCCACCATTTCTCACCGACAGTTGTGTTTGCGTTGATGTGGGCCTTTCTAATTTGGGAGAGGACCTTGTATTAGCAAATGTTTTACAATAAGAATTTGGTCAATTCTAACCACACCACAAAAATTACTCTTCACACCACATCTTTTAATTATAAAAAAGTAACTCTATAACAAATGTCTAAATACCTTTTACTTAAACAATTGTTTTAATTTGAGTGTAAATATTCTCTCCCAATATTACCAAACAGCGAGAAATTCCAAAACTAAAGTTGATTTGTATGCCATTTGTCGAAAAATAAATCTGAATTTCGTTTTTTGGAGTTAAAGGTCCAAATCCGGTTAATTGGGTTAACCGGAGGCATAGGCTCTGGCAAGAGCACAATTACCAATCATATATTCCATTTGTTACTGAAGAAATTGAGATAAAGCATTCAAGTAATTAAATTGAATATTTCAAAAAATTCTTGAATGAGAATCTAGTGCTACAACATCACCAGCGGCTACTATCGGCCTCCAGCACCATACCGTCCCTAAAATTCGATGTACGTAACCAAAAATGAGTCGGCCAGAAAAATTTGGGGGAAATTGAAATTGATGAAACATAACTGGTAAAGGACGGTGATAATTAAATATGTAATTTCCGAAACGTGGGAGTTGAGAGACGGAACCAACTTATCCTCCCCAATGTACAAACAAGGGTTTGAGAAGGAAGATTATGATTTTTTTTATTTGTTTGTATAGAATGGTGAAATAGTACAATTATATGGCTAAAATATTAAAATTAATTGGTTAAATATGAATATGGTGTAAAGAGTAAAAATTTTTGGTGTATTTAGAAATGACTAAGAATTGATACAAGTGATTTTTTACCTTAAAAGTAAACTATCATTGTGAATTGAGCCTTGGGCTTTTTTTTTTTTTTCGGCTCTTAGATAGGGGTGTGCAGATTTCGGCCAGAACTGATATAACCGACCGAACCGAACCGATAATTGAATTTCGGTTCGATTATATCGGTTTCGGTTCGATTTCGGGTTTAAGCTTTAAAAATTATCGGTTATTGGTTTCGGTTCTGTTTTCAGTTGAAAAATCCGATATGTAACCGAACCGAATCGATAACTAAAAAGTTATTATAAATTTTATTTAATTTTTAAAATTATACCCTCAAACTACTCCAAATTAAACTACCCCAGTCCCCAGCCCCAAAATTACCCCAGAATAAGTGTGTTTTGTCTTTAATTATTCTTTACTGCAAAAAAAATCAAAAAAATTATCGATATTTTTGATTCGGTTTGAGGTCGGTTTATTTCTATTCGATCGATTATCGGTTGCCAATTTTGATGAATTATCGGTTCGGTTCTGAACCGATGCACACCCCTACTCTTGGATTAGAAAGTGAGATATGGGCACTTAATCTGTTTCTGGCCTATAAATTGAGTTTGTTGAATTATTCTATCTGGATTAGAAAGTGACATGGGCACCTAATCTCTTCCACGTCTTGTGAAATAACTATGGTTGTGTTTACTTAAGGTTGGAGGAGGTTGAAGTACTTTAAGTCAAGGAAAATAAAGTGTAAATAAAATGTTGGGTTAAATAAGTGGGTGTTTGCTTTTGTTGGCCGGGTGAGTTGAGATTTATTTTTAGTGTAAAAGGTGATGTGATGTATCTAAATATATTATCAGCAACTGCAAAGGAAACACGGTCCGGCTGGCCCAATTCTCAATGAATTGAACAAGTGTTAAGTAAATACACCCTATGAAAAGCATACACTGATAATTTGATATATTTTATATAGAGAAATAATAATAATAATAATAATAATAATAATAATAATAATAATAATAATAATAATAATAATAATAATAATAATAATAATAATAATAATAATAATAAATAATAATAATAATAAGTAAATACATCCTATGAAAAACATACACTGATAATTTGATATATTTTATATAGAAAAATAATAATAATAATAATAATAATAATAATAATAATATTATTATTATTATTATTATAATAATAAAAATAGCAACAATAAAATTAATTCTACCCTGCAATCCCATGTACATATATACTCCCTTCGTCCCACTCGATTTGTCTACTTTGATCGGGCACGGAGGTTAAGAGAAAATAAATTTTGTGAAATTATTGATTTTTTTAAAAATAAAGATTGAATGTGAAGATTTTTAGGATGAAGATTATGAGAGTAATTTATTATTTGTGGACAGACTTAAATTGAAGAAAATCAAAAAAAAAAAAAATAGACAAAGTAAAGGAGAACGAAGGGAGTAGGAATTAACTTTAAATTTCGAAATGAGATTTGACAAATTTCAACCGTCTACACTGCAAAGTTATTTGTCGTCAAGTTAGTCAACACAAGTATGAAAGCGACAACCGAAGTTACAATGAAATGAAGAAAAAAGCGAACCGTTGATCCCGAGTCTTCTTCCACTCCATCTTCAAATTTCTCCATCTTCACTCCCATTGGTTGAACTGCACACAAGGTGCCTGATAAAAGGCCAAACAGAACATACTGTGACAACTAATCCCATTTCCGAAATTCCCCACATTTTCTCCACATCCCTTGATCTTCCAAAGACAATGAACTCAAAATTTGAGGTTCCGTCGACCAGAGCACTCATCTCTACGGCGGCATCAGTAGCGGCGACCGCCATGTTAGTCAGATCAGTCACCAGAGATCTCATCCCCGGTGAGCTCAGAGACTATCTCACCACCAAATTCCGTCAATTTCTGACCACATTCTCCAACGAAGTAACCCTAATCATCGACGAGTTCGATGGCCTCAACAAAAACCAGCTGTACTACGCAGCAGAGTTGTATATAAGTACAATCATGAGCCCCTCCACCAAGACTTTCCGGGCTTCACTCCCCGAGAAGGAGAAGAAAATCCGTGTTTCTTTGGGAGAGTTTGAAGAAATCATAGACAAATTTTGTGGCTTTCAGTTGAAATGGAGAGTGGTAATCAAGCAAACTAAGCCTCGCTATGTTCCTTACGCTGATGATTACCATTCATCAACCATGGTTTCTGAAGTGAGGTTCCTGCAGTTAACCTTTCACAAGAAGCACAAAAACAGGGTTATTGATGAGTATTTGCCTTACGTTTTGGAACGATCAAAATCAGTTAGTGAAGAGAAAAAGACCCTGAAATTACACACTCTGAAGAATGATAGGATTCATGGGTCAAGGATTAATCCATGGCAATCTGTTAACCTTGATCATCCCGCGAATTTTGATACGTTGGCAATGGATGTTGAGATGAAGAACATGATCGTTGAGGATCTTGACAGGTTTGTGAAGAGGAAGGAGCTTTATCGAAAAGTTGGAAAGGCTTGGAAAAGGGGATACTTGTTGTTTGGGCCTCCGGGGACGGGGAAATCGAGCTTGATTGCAGCTATGGCTAATTATCTAAACTTTGATGTTTATGATTTGGAGTTGACTGATATTAGGTGCAATTCTGAGCTGAGGAAATTGCTGATTTCGACTGCGAATAGATCTATTCTTGTGGTGGAAGACATTGATGCATCCATTGATTTGTCTGAGAGGAAGAAGAAAGCTGCAAAGGCACCCATGAGAATGGGAATGGGAATGGGAATGGGAATGTATGCTGCTGACCAAACACCTAAGGCAAGCTTTCAACCATTTTCAAACTTTAGGATGTATGGTTATGTTTTCAATTTTTAATAGCTCTAGTGTTCTTTATGGGATTTTATTTGATACATAGTTGATGAATGTCATTGATAATTCCTTTGAAAATATTAACAAACAAGCTAAACTTTGCTATTTTTGTCACTTTTGTTATGTAAAAGTGAAATTGATGAATGGTACTTGGGGTGGTTGTTTGTTACCACAGGTTACGTTATCAGGGCTGCTTAATTTCATAGATGGGCTGTGGTCAAGCTGTGGAGATGAACGGATCATCATATTCACAACGAACCACAAAGAAAAACTTGATCCAGCATTGCTTAGGCCTGGAAGGATGGACGTGCATATCCACATGTCTTATTGCACACCCTTTGGCTTCAAAATGCTTGCAAGAAACTATCTTGGGATCACTGAGCATCCACTCATACTAGAGGCCGAACAATTGATAGCATCGAGTCAGGTGACTCCTGCCGAAATCGGGGAGCAGCTTTTGAAGAGCGATGACACTGAAATTGCTCTTCGGGGATTGGTTAAGTTTCTTGAGCTGAAAAAGGAGGCTGAAAAGGATGGAAATGGAACTGAAAAAATTGTACTCAAGTTGAGCAATATAGAAGAAGAAGCGGGAGAATTGACGATTGGTGATAATGCAGGTGATTGTGGGCTAAGAGGATTGACAAGTATAGCTAATGGCAAAGCTTCTATGGCGGAGATGAGGGGGTCGAACAAGGATGAGGCGGTGAGTGCTTTGAAAGTGTTGAATGGATTCTTTGGAGAGGGAATTGGGAGTGGAAATATGAAGGAATCTAATGGATCTTCTGTAGTAACTGTGGGAGAATCTGGGGAAGGAATTGAGGTTAAGAGTGGGTGATATTGTGGGACTTTGTTAGGAAGCTACGGGAATATGATTTAATAATGTTCAATTAAGTAATTCTGTTGGTTCTTGCTTTGTGTGTGTGGTCATATCGCTTGATAAATTTCAGCTTTTAGGCAGTAGAATCAATCCAGAAAGAAAGGGTGAATAAATATAACAAGAATTACATGTAATTTTGTTTCATAATTTTCATTTATATCCATAATATATTAAAGTTTTTCCCCATTAATAATAAAATCTCGTTTGTATTATGTTAAAAGAATTTAGCTCCCCCCCTTGAAATAAAATATTAGATCAGTATCTACTTGCAAGTCTCGCAAACTTCGGTTGTCTGTCTATGGTGTGGAAACATTATGAATAACACCCACGTGTCATGCATTATCCAGGGGGTGTTTTGCACACCCAACGACACCTCCAAAATCGATTTTCAGAATCACTTTTCACAATTAGTTATGTTTGCAAACTCATGTTACATTCACAGAATCAATTATGTGAAGCACTTTTAAGCTGCTTTTGATAATCAATGAGAGAGCAGCCTCTATTAATCAATTCTTAAAATCATTTTTTTTTCAAACAATATTAAATTTTTATTTTACTACAATAATCAATTTTAATCACTTTTTTCACAATCAGTTTTGTTTGCAAACACCCTCCTAGTACCGGAAAGAAATTGATGCCGACTTTCAGGGATGCCAACTTTTAGCAATGGATTTAGGGTTGATTTTATAAGAACATCGTGGGAATTTAGAAACGGATAAAGATAAGGGTATGCATAAACGGGCACATTGTGCTCAGGCACAATTTTTTTGTGTTTTTTTTAATTTTTTTCCGATCATCTACTAATTACAATTACAAATATAATTGATAAATACTACTCCCTCCGTCCCGCTCAGTTTTGCACACTTTCCTTTTTGATCCGTCCCATTCAGTTTTGCACACCCTTAAAAAGGAAATTTCTCTTACAATCTCCACCCTCAATCTCTACCTTTAAAAAAGTCAACCAAAAGCAAAAAACAGTTTTTTCTTAATATATGTGCCCGTCCCTACGTGCAAAACTGAGCGGGACGGAGGGAGTATAAGACGAAAAAGAAACATTAACTATCATTTTGAAGTAATCTAAAAAAAATTGACTTTTTTTTATTCTTTTCATATCTGTAATCGAGTTTTATTGTTCAAAATTAAATTATCGTCTTCATGAATAATTTTTTACTAATAATTTTTCATACATTTATAAAAAAAAAAAAAAAAAAAAAAAAAAAAAAAAAAAAATAAAAAATAAATCAGCCCGGGCAACATTACCATAATGATAAATCTGCAAGCAGGAGTGACAATGCGGCGGAGCGAGCAGTCAATGGCATATTCGGGTGAGTCGGCTTATGGCATTCCTATCATTTCTGTTCGACTTAACCCATATATAGCCTGGTCCTGATTTCCGCACGTAAGTTTATGCAGTTTAAAATCACAGATCTCCATGGTTTCGCTTCACACGCCACGTGGCACTCACATCCGATCAACCCCAGGTACGGCCCGGCCGCACAGCCCTTGAATGACATTGTGCCGCACGGGATCAACTGCATCAGCAACTACTACCCTCCGCCGCTTCGGGCCGCCCTGCCGTCCGCTCTCATTAAGGTTCCGAGAGTCTCCAATCTCGAGAGTCTCATTAAGTATTGAGATCACGTCTAGCTGTCGTCTGTCTGTGTCGGATTTTCGAAGTCGATGGAGCTACGGGAGTGGTTGCGCCGCCGTGCGTGAGCTGCCTGAGGGCAATCTCGAACGTCGCCTCCGGTTGTTTGGCTCTCCGGCGAAGGCTGCGGCAGAAGCAGTCTAGAAATAAAGATATTCTTGTGAAAATTTAAAAAGTTAGCAAAAATTGTAGACCACACACTTCAGTAAAATTCCCAATATGCCCCCATCTTTTACCAAAAATACTGATAACAATATTTGCTTCAAACTCAACACCAACAGAAACTAGATAATGTCTACTATTTCTGCAACTGGTTTGCCATTTTCATGCCCCTCAAAACTAAATCAAAGCCCCAATCATCCCCAAATCCCCAATTCAAATTCATCAATTTCTCCCCATTTTTCCAACCAAACCAGAAAGCATACATTCAGAACCCATTGTTCTTCAAGAATCCCAATCCCTGACACCAATCACCACCTCTTTTCCTCATCTTCATCTTTCTCCGGCGGCCCTTTTAACGAAACTTCGCATTCTGGGTTAATTGAAAACCTGGTTCTAATCGACTTGGACCCTGCTACAGCCAAGCTGGCAATAGCTTTTCTTGGGCCATTCTTGTCTGCATTTGGGTTTCTCTTCATAGCGAGAATTGTCATGTCATGGTATCCTAAACTGCCTGTGGATAAGTTTCCGTACGTGGTGGCGTACGCCCCAACAGAGCCGCTGCTGGCTCAGACGAGGAAGGTGATCCCACCTCTGGGTGGTGTTGATGTTACTCCTGTTGTCTGGTTTGGACTGCTCAGTTTTCTCAATGAAATCTTGGTGGGCCCACAAGGGCTTCTTGTTCTTCTTTCTCAGAAGGTTTAGGCTGTAGATTTACTTGTTATGTTTTTTTGCTGTAATGGATGTATGTGATGTATGCAGTTATGCTAGAGGAAAATAAAAGAATTTTTCTGATTACCAAATACAAATGTAGCTGTCTGAAGCTGAAGTTTATGATACAGTTTAAAATTGCAGAACTGCTCATTCTTGGGGGTGTTTCTACTCTCACAAAATATACTTTTGGAGCTACAAAATGATAAGCAGAAAATATAATAATCTAAAAGAAACGATACGTAAACTAGTCGAAACTCAATAGATACAACAATGCCACCAACTCAGTGAAGTAAGTACTCTCTGCTTTGAGCTTTCCAGTTCAAGCAATTTGCATCTCAAAGTGATGAAAACTTCAGAAAATGGGAGATATTAGGCTGGGAAGTGCTCGATATCCCTTGCGTATCTTATTCCACGAAGAAGACTCTTAGCCGTTTCCTTCTCCTACAGACAGAATGATATAAAGTTAGATGAACCATGTATACCTGTAATGGATATACATATATATAATTTTGCAAAAAGGACACGCTTGAACTTAAGAAGACTTACTGGACCAGTGTAGTCAAGAAGACGGGTACAATAAACTTCGGCTTCATCAAATCTCTTGTGAGTCTTACAATGTTGGGCAAGAAACATCAAAGCTTCAACCATGTTTGGTCCTTCTCGTTCTTCAGCTTCCATCCTTTCTAGATCTTTCTTGTAATAAAATGCAGCCTCTTCAGTCCGACCGAGTTCAGAATGAAGCTTAGCCAGCTGGTGCAGGGCAATGGCTTCCGTGTCATTACAGTTGGCTGCTCGTTCATAGCATTTGATTGCTTCTTCGAGCATATGAAGCTGCTCAGTTTCATAACACTGAGCCATGGCAATCCATAACCGGGAATCATTTGGCTGCAAGAATACAGATTTCTTGAAGTAATGAAGGGCGTAATAGGGCATTCCCATCATTTCGTAAGCTTGCCCTAATCCGTACCAGGCCCGGTAATCACACGGGTTTATATCTACGGCCCTTCTGTAGGCATCAACTGCAGCTGATGTATTCTTCATCTCAACATACTCGTGGCCCATGAGAGTCCATGCTGACAAATAATTCTTGTTCAATTTAAGAGCCCTACGGAAATACATAACAGATTTTTCGTGCTGCCCTTTCAAACTGTAGTAGTTTCCAATGATGCAACAGGATTCGGGCCGGTACTTATCGGTTAAAAAGACCCGGTGGGCAAGATAACTTAAGGCTGAGAAACACTCCTTGGCATAGAGCACGTTGGAATACATATCCATGTCTTCGATCCTATAAGGATCGTTTCTTAAAAGTTCTTCGAATATAACTTCTACTTGTTCAAACTCCCTAAGATTATACTGGGCTTTAGCGATTTGGGCCTGTATGTAATTGCTGAAAACGAATGTACCTTGTAAATATTCGTATTTGGCCAAGGACTCATTGTGCAATCGAAGTTCTTGGTAAGCGCTGGCAAGGAAGAAGTCCTTCATCCAGTGATTATTGAGATTGAGACCGTTCAATGCCTCGATTGTGGTGCACAACGTTTGCAGCTCACACCAAGCGCTCCAGTTCCAAGGGTAGCTATTGACCGACTCTACAAACACCGACCTTGCTAGATTCTCGCTCCCTTTCTCCTTGAGGACAAGGCCATACACGTAAAGACCGAAAGGATCAATAGTTCCATTTTTGCAAAGGGTTGACAGTTCTCTTTCAAGAGAAAGTAGTTCTCCATTCACAGCGTCGCTCTTGCCTAATGGTCCCTCAAGTTCTATAGTCTCTTCTTCTTTTCGCTTTTCTCCAGCCTTCAAGAGATAAACGAGATTAGAATAATCATATTAGGCATTTCAAAATAGAAATATGCTGCAACAGTGCACCTCTAATGGGAAAAGTACAAAAAATATGTGTGTAGACATAGTCACACAGTGCAAGAAAAGTGGCTAACATGTCAACTAATGAGATGCCTGAGCAAAAAATGGAACATGTATGCTGTAATTAACATGCCCGAATCAGAACAAAAAATTGGGTCATTATCAAAGCCCAAAAACACTTCCAAAGACTATTTTTCTCGTGCATAAAATTAAATAAAACTCCATTCTACAGGAAAAAAGCATAAAGACTACTGGTGACTACGAATTGTTTGGTCCAGTACTTCTCTTCGCCTTACATTAATACATTTTGGTAAATCATTTGAAATAGCCTCATTACCCCTAAGCAGGTGCTTCCAAAAGCTGCCAAACGACATTTTAGTTAGACCTCTGAAAAGTTAACTTGTTGAAACTCATTGTGGTGTACAAGGGCCATGAACCTGTGAAACCGAGCTCACCTAGGGACTGAGTGCTTCCCATAATGCTTCTCACAAGGACTGGGCCTTTTAAAATAGAAAGTAAAGTTTCATGAATCTTAGTACCTGAGTCTACTTGTAAGCCAGAAAAAATGATGATATGTCAAGGAGTTGAATAGATTCTGGCCCTATAGTAACTAAAGGTTCAGTGGCATAAACCATCGTCGAGCTTAGGTTATGTTGGTCACTAATACACACTTATCTGACAGTACCAAAAATAAATCTCAGCTGCTATGGTTTATCTGATTTTCTGAGTGACCATATCACACAGCACTAAAAGAAGAGAATGAAACGTAAATTCAACTTCTTAAGAACAAAAAAAACTAGTTCAGATCACGGATGTAGACACTAAGCACGCTCCAGATCTTGTCGTTCTGCAAATGTAATGCAGCTCTAATGGGGGGGGAGGGAGGGTAATCCGTGTTTACATCCACTAGAAGAACTGTTTGGAAATCATTTTTGTACTCGCTATAGGAAATCGGGAATTTGTCACCATGAACCAACTCTACTCTCTACTGGAAAATATAAAAGCAATTTGGAAGTAACTATAATAATAAACTTTCGAAAAGGAAAAAATCAAAAAATCTGAAGTTAACTGATATGGATTGCTAGTGCACACTAGTGCTACTGTTAAATTTTTTATCATATATCTTTCTCGGAAATCAAAAAATTATTGTGCGTAAATATTATATTGTCAAACTTCAATGTATCGCAATATTAGCATATGGCACCAAATCTACAGTATCTTCTCCTTCATAAATAAAATTAGAGGACTGTAACTTTTTCAGAATCTTAGAGATTAAATGATTCTCCTCTCTAACAATAAAAAAGTAGATGAAACTCCCTTCCACATGGTATGAAAGTAGACGTCAATTCATAGTCAATGTTTGAGATGAATGTGCATGATTTTAAAAATTTAATGAATAAGACTACAGTTTAGTGAAACCCCAAAATATAAGAAATGACGCTATTATCTTAATATGAAAATTGTTACCAAATTCAGGACCTATCGGTTAACCTACGAAGAGACAAGCCATCATTACACTTATATCCTCAAGAGAGACCTAGACTTCGTCACCTCATAGTCCAAGTAATATGGTCAAATACAGTGCGTTACATGGCACTTCAGATACACAATTCTAGCTTATGTATTGCTACCATTTTTATAGCATCTCGAGTTCCTTCCCTAATTCCAGAGAGCCTGTAACTTCCTAATAAAGATTTCATCTGAAAGAAATTATTGCCTATTGCCTCTCACGAATCTAATCCAGATTTCATTAAATTCAACGAAACTAGGAGTTAGCAAACCTATTAATGATAAAGCATTCATCGTGGAAAACTTACATTGTTTCAACTTACATACATCAAAAGATTCTCCATATTATGCCAGAACAAGGTTACCACAAATTCTTATCGACTCTAAACAAGAATTAAACCATTTTTGGCACTAAAATGACGCGCATTGCAGAAGGTCTAGCCACGCTAAATTTTATAGTTTAGTCCATTGGTAAGCACTCAATTGGCAGCAGCAGAATCACCTAAACCTAACTAATTGGAAGAGTATGATTCAAAACAAGAAAGTCAAAATAATGAACTAAAGCACAGCCAGCAAAAAACAACCCAATTATCCCCAAAGAACCACAAATCAATCATCAACATAGCAAATAACTGAGACAAAATGTTAAGAAACCAACCAAGTAAAGCGAATAGCAACGCAAGAACACAGCTTTCTTGCTAGTCTGATCCCGGAGGACATGAGCAGCCCTCCTATACTCCCTGCAATCAAAGTAAGACTTTGCCAGCAAATAAAAATCACTATCCATCAAATCATAATCATACTCCTCCGCCCCAATCAGTGACGGTGTCGTAACATACGACACTCCAGCAGAAGGGGTGGCGGAGGACTCGGCAGCGGTGGCGGTGCGAAAGCGGCGCCGGATGCTGGAGCTCCCGCGCTGGAATCGAGTGTGCGAAGGTGTGTGCTTCGAAGGGTCCTGCTCTATTCCCATCAACTGCTCTGCTGCCCTAGGAAGAAAGAAATTTTCAAAATCAGAAGCAGAAAATTCAAAAAAAGGTGGGGTTCTGAGCTGATTTGGAAGTTTCTGAAGCACAGAAGAGAGATAGGGTTTTGGAGGGATTAGGAAATGTTACCATTTGGCGGCGGAGTAGAGGCCGCGGTCGCTGAGGTGGCGGACGGCGGCGCGAAGCTCCGTTCTGCAGGTTTCTTTGGTAGCCATCATTCACTAATTGTTATACACTTTTCGCCGATAGAATTGCTCACATTAACGTTTATCGGTCTGTGGTTTCTCGAAGATGAAATTGGAATTGGAGAGGGGAGGAAGAAGGCGGAGGAGGAGGAGGAGGCGGTGGGGTTTTCTATCGGCGACCGCGCCTTGGTGCTGATTTGAACTTAGCAACTTCAAATAACAAAACCGCAGGCCTTTTTCTTTTTTCTTTTTTTCCGTTCTTTTTCTATTCCTCGATGAATTTATACTTGGGTTTTGGTTGAAATTGAATTCATTGTTTTTAATTTGTTTTCCTTCTTTTTTTTATGGCAATCATAGGGAGGTAAAATGTTCATGCCTAACATTTAAACTTGAAGGTTTATTTATATCCATATGAAATTTTAGATAATAATTTGCATTTGCATTATGTCTTTGAGATGAATTAGCATTGTTTCTTAAAAATAGTTTAATTGGTGTGCGATGTTATTCTTATAAATGAGAGGATATTTATCTAAAAACATTAAGAAGACAATACTTGAAATGTTATCTAAAATTTTGAAAAAAGAAAAATATTTGAAAAGCGTTAGCATTTGTTTGCTTGTTAGTATATTGTGTTATATTGTCGTACATAGAAAAATCACATTTTAGTTGTTTGTATTAAACCCTATATAAAGAGATCTAATTGCCCTTCAGTCTTAAGAATTCTCAATATATAATATTCATGTTACTTATTCCTTGTTCTTGTTATTATTTCTTATAAAGAACATGAATTATATGCATTCTAACATGGTACTAGTGCTAGTCAATCTGTTTTGTTTGTGTTCATCGTCTTCATCCTTGCTCAGGTGCTCTACTACTGCATTAATTGATTCTTGTATATGATGGCTGAAGGTGATGATTTATTGCAATCTATTGGTGTCTGTTTAGATGGAAATAATTCCTCGAAATGGAGTTATGTGATGATAAAATATTTGAAGGGTAAGGGTCTTTGGGACTATGTGTCTGAAAAAGTCAAATGCCATAAACTTGAAGAGGAAATTTTTGATATATTATTTTGTATTTGAGAGATTAATAACTCAAGGTTATCAGTTGGAGCAATAACTATGTTAAATAAAGGATTTGTGTGCAATTGATTGGTCTTCCTCCATAATTTGAAAATAGTCATGCGGGACCTTTTCACCGCAAGCCATTACTGTTTGTTGAAGGTGTTTTAAATGAACTCATGACCGAAGAAACGTGTTTGAAGAATCTGAAGGGGGTGCATATCGTTTCTACTTTCGTCTTGACAGCTTCTCTGTCTGCCCTAGTCCTTGCAGCCCCTACATTCCAGTACAAAACTTATGTTGTAGGAAATTCTAATTATTGCAAACAACTGGGGCACTAGAAGAATCAAAGTCCGAAGCTGTAAAAAAAGGGTCTGGTTGGAAGCCGCTAGGTCGGGTGCCTCCATAGTTAATGACACAAGAACACAAGCCTACTCAGCAATATCACGGTGGGCAACAGAAGCCGTATACTAGGGGCCAGTCCCAGAATTCTTATCTCGATTGACTACGTGAAGTCAAAAGATAATCTAGCAGATCCGATCACAAAATGGTTAAACCGAGATCAGTTGTGTAAGCTGTTAAAGGGGACGGGTTAAAAACCACAAATTAAAGAACAAACATAATGGTAACCCAACCTTGTTGACTGGAGATCCCAAGATCTTGGTTCAATGGGAAAAAGAAGTTATCGGAGTTCAGTAGCGCACTTGAAACCATCCTTAAAACACAGCAGCTCAAGTGCTATAACTTGTGAGTGTGGTAAGGTTAAGTCATTGTGACTTTTAATGGTTCCTAGCCTAAATGTGGGGGAGCGTTGCGGGGTACTCTTGATAGGAGATCACCTATGTAAGTGTGAGGAAGGTCACCTCAATCAAGCACTTATGAATCCAAGATTGGTCCATGGCCGAAACGGACACAACAATGAAAATGGAAGACATTGAGGCATTATTGTGTAAATGTCTTTGACTCGGTATACACCATAGTGGAGTAGTTCAAGGCATCACCACTAAGTTGCCAGTATATCCGATGGTATCTTACTAAGGAAGGTTCAAGGCCACAAGCTATTCTTCAGGATGCAATATTGTCGCGTGTGAATTAGGTATGTGAGTCTGCATTCATGCGTACATCAATTTTCACTCACGTGGGGGATTGTTAGAAATTTGGTTTATTAAAGGGGTTTTTGACCCGAGATTAAGCCGATTAATATGTGGTGTGAATTTAATTCAGGAACAATTAAATAGTAAATTAGAATACTATGCTTCACGAGGTTGATCGTAGAGTATAGAATTTCTCAAAATTGATTTTCAGTGAGTGAGAAATTGATGGTTAAAAACCCATGTTTAGAAGTTAAAAACCCACATGTGTGCGGGTGTAGTGGTGGAGTGGGAGATAAAAGGTTATCCCCCATTGAAGATTTAGTATTGATAAACCTCTTTAAGTGTATGTAAGTGGGATAGGAGTTACAAGTATCATACACAAGTGGGTCATCAGTGTGACGCCCACACGTGCATGCACCCGTCCGGCCGCTCGGCTTGGCCTGGGCCTGGGTGAGGGCTTGGACTAGGGCTAGGGCCCGTATTTGGTCCGGCCCGACTCAGCGACGTCTAGTTTTATTACACCAAATTGGATTCAGCCCGATTTGTGACTCTTGAGATCCATATGGCGGTTACAAGGTGTCTTTACATCTGAATTGATGACACCCCACTAACTTTCATTAGTGGGGAGGTTACTCACATTAAGGGACCACTTGAGGTAGTAGAAAGGTTACACCTCCAATTAAACGCCACTACCACAACTTTAATTCCCTGTAGGAGTGGAGACCTATATATTAATCCTAGGTCCTGCACTTGAAGTACACAAGCATACAAGCTCAAGATTTGGAAGTGCTACTATCTCGAAGATGTAAGCCATTACATCTTAGAAGTTATCACGTCTGCATCATGAGCACTAAATGCGTGATGTGTTTTAACTTGTGGAGAGAGTTCTACTCGCCTCAGCTTTCCACAAGTTTCATTCAAATTGTAATAGTTAGTGTTTGAGTTATTTGGTTTGTTGTTGGACCGTAACCTCATTATGTAACCTCCAGAACATGTGTGTAGGCTTAACAAGGCCTTATGTGGTCTCAAACATGGACCAAGAGCTTAGTTCGACAAGTCTTCCATTATTGTATTATCGCTTGGTTTTACACAAAGTCCCAACGATTAGACATTATTTGTCAGATTATCCCCTGCGAGTCATGCTCTACTGTTGTTATATGTGGATGATATAATTCTTAGAGGTTGTGATATTGATAGTATTATAGACCTAAAAGATACTTCATCTCATCGGGTTGAAGATGAAAGGTTTAGATTATCTTCGTTACTTTTTGGATTTTTTTTAGTCGTATTTTGAAGGTTAGGAAACTCAGAAGAATTTAGAAGATCATTCAAGTCCATTTTCACACTCCGGCCCACATCCTAAGGCCCAAATGAGCCCAAGATGGGTTCGAGTCAGGCCCGAACTGAAGATCATCAAGTCATGAGTAAAAGTCGTGAAGGACTCAGGCCGATAAAATGGATGAAAAGGCCTCAAATTGGAGAAAGAAAGAAGAAGAGGACGATCGCACATATGCCATGTTCTAGCCTACAAATTGAAGCGCAAATGAACCCAAATCAGACCCAACAAGAGCCCAAATCGAAGTTCATCGATTCACGAACAAAAGTCGTGAAGGAGTCGGGTCGAGAATATAAGAGAAAAGGCTCCGAAACGGCGACGGAAGACGGAGGTGCAAAGCTGGAAAGCTGAACCGGACCACCCACCGGACCGGCAGGACAACCGGCATTTGGTCTAGAACCGGCCAGGGTCCAACCGAACCACCTGCCAGCTCGGCGGCGGTTCCGGCGCACACCCAATTTTCAACGTGCAGTTTTTGTTTTTCGGCCGTAACTTCTTTGTCCAAGCTCCGATTCGAGTGATTCAAGTTGCCACACATATCTAAGACAAAGATCTACAACTTTGTAGTTGAAGTCAAAGGCTGATTCCGGACAGATTTTTCCTAGAAATCACGAGAAGGCCGAGTTGAGTGCGCATAAGAGTCTCGACTCGACAACTTATGATCTCTTACTTTTCTATTTGTATTTTACTTTTATACCCTTACTATTAGGTCATGTTTCTGCTGATTTTAGGGGTTGGGGGACCTATATATATATATATATATATATATATATATATATATATATATATATATCCCTTCCCCTCTCATTTGTAAAGATCCATTATCCAACAACTCTTGCCTCCCTTTTGAATCTTCCCCAACACTTTTCTCCTTTCTTCTCTTTACATTTTCAGATTTTATCTTAGAAACTAGGGTTTTTCTTCCTCCTCATCAAGGAGGAAGCCATATTTGGAGGAGAACTCGGGAATTACTCGCGGGCTTGTGATACCCGACCATTGTATCAAAGATTTACGAGGATTCTTCAATCGATTGAGCATTTTCTTATCCCTTCTCTTTATTTCCAGTTTTTATTATTTTTATTGCTTGATTGTTGATGATGCTTTTTATTTCTTTGATGACTTGTGAGTGATTTCAGTGTTTCTCAAAGCCCGGGAGTAGCCCAAGCTTCGGGGTTGATGATTAGTTGATTGATTATTGTATTGTTGTGGGTTGTGGTAACCTAGTTTAGGATTCGATTGATTTATTATGATTTTCATATGAAATTAGAGCTTGATTATAGGCGTGACTCAGTGGCTTGAGCTTTCGATAATTTAGCCCTATTTTGTATGATTGTTCTGATAGGGATGACCCGGTTACTTCGGGCCGGGTTAATCCCATTTACCAGCAAGCGCGAAGGCCCAGGCCCAGCACCACGCATTCGGTCGGGTTAATCCCATTTACCAGCAAGCGCGAAGGCCCAGGCCCAGCACCACGCATTCGGTCCAGCGAATCAAATCTGTTCCGCGAATCAAGGCCCATGATCTTTTCCCAACTGCCATGCAGATTTGGTGGGCAAGATTATAGGGAGTTAGTTAGGGTTTGAATTGAGTAGTATAAAGAGGTGAAAAGAACTCGACATTAGGGTTCGCACTTTGTATTCTGCAATACGCACTGTAAACTCAAGAATCTAGTAAAGGAAACACCTCGGCGATTGCCGTTTTCTGCCCGTGGACGTAGATCTCCGGATCGAACCACGTATATTGTGTGTTTTTACATTCTGTTTGCATTGATTACTGTTTGATTGGGTGTTTTCCGGATTGCGCATTAACAAATTGGCGCCGTCTGTGGGAACGACAAAGTAACATTTTGTAATATCATTGCCTTCAGAAGTCATGGTGACAACTCGTCAGAATCAAGCCCGCCGCGGGGATCAATCCGATCAAGATCCACCCGTGGATCAAGTTGTGCCGCCGAGACAATTGCCGGCAAGGAGTGCCTCCGACCATCGGGGTAATCAAAACCCTCCACCCCCTCAAGATCAGCAAAACCCTAATATTGCTGCTGCTCAACCGCCGGTGAACATTCAAATTACCCCAGAACTGCTTCAAGATTTCTTACAAGAGCATGCACATGTTCTTCAGGATTGGGCAGTTAATCGCCTACGTCCCGCGAGACCCGCTGCGGGACCTGCCGGCCACAGTGCTAATCCTGCAGCGCTTCCACCCCGCACGCGCGATCAACAGGCTCCAGGGCACCGCGGACGTCATGATCGACGACGGGAACGACATGGTTCTTCCGAGGACCATAGAAGTTCTAATGAATCGCGTCGCAATGAGGAATCTACTGATGTGGATCGACGCCGTCCACTCAATGCGGCTAAAAGAGTTCGCTACGCTGATTCTCATGCTCTGGATCTCCAAGAGTATGAGCGAGTTCAACGTAACGTTGAACTGGATAGAATCCTGGGCCTTGATGCCAATGGAGAGATCATCACGCCGTTCTCCTCAGAAATCATGGCCATAACCCTTCCCGAAGGGTTCAAACGGCCAACTATACCACCTTACAATGGCACTGGAGATCCGGCCAATTTTCTGGGTGCTTTTAGGCACAGCATGCTTAGCCATGATAAAATCACATCCCTGCAGTACTGCAGGATTTTCCCGGAGTATTTACAGGATGAAGCTCGGGTGTGGTTTGATTCTCTTCCGCGAAACAGCATATCCTCTTTCAGAGAACTTGCCGAGCACTTTTGGGCACGGTTTGAAGCTCGGGCGAAGCCCATGGCCACCATGGCCGACGTCATGAATGTGGAACAACGGGACGGTGAAACCGTTACCCAATTTCTGGACCGTTTTACAACGGTAAGCCTCAAAGTGGGAGATTGTCCCGACAACATGGTCATCGGCGCCTTCATGAATGGACTCCGCCCCGGAGCACTACACACCGAGTTAGCTCGGAACACACCGGTCACAACTCGAGCGCTGTTCAATACAGTGTGTAAATTTGCTAAGGCCGAGGAGCAAACTCGGCAGAAGCGTGAAAAGCACGCAGTCAAGCGACAGGCCGATAAAGCACAAACTGGACCTAGTACACGAACTAGCGCGTTTTCACGCTTGACACCGGGGCGTTTAGAATCCCGGAGTGAAATTCCGCAATTAACTCCACTGACGAAGTCCCGGGCTGAAATTCTTTCACTCCACAAAAACGACTTCCGACCTTGTCCGCGGATGACTGCACCTCCTAAAAAGAGGAACCGTGGAAAGTGGTGCGCATACCACCGAGATCACGGACATGAGACAGAAGAGTGTCGAGAACTCGGCAAGGAAATTGAGGAGTGCCTCAAGAAAGGGTTTTTGCGGCAATATGTTGCGCGAACCGGAGACCAACCTCGGGCAAACCATAATGGGGGCTCGTCTCATAACCGCGGAGGTTATCATGACCGAGATACTCAACAAAATCGGCCGCATTGGCAGAATAACCGGCAGGGGCCCAATAGCTACGCACGACAAGATTCTGGCAATCGCCAGCCGCCACGTCTCCCACTTCCACCTCCTCCTCCTCCGGGAGGACCCGAGGACAACGCACCCCCTCACGTGATAAACGTGATATATGGAGCCCTACCCACCGGGGCTTCACGGCATGCCTTAAAGGCAGAATCTCGACGTCCTCCTCCCGAGGAGCCACGTCACAAACGCTTCCATCAGTCCGAGACTGTCAGCTTCACGGATAGGGATCCGGTCCCAGAGATAATACCCCACACTGACGCTATTGTCATCGACATGACTGTAGCTAACATAACAGTACGGCGGGTCTTCGTGGACAATGGGGCCGCAGTAAGTATCATATTTGCGGACTGTTTCGAAAGGATGGGAATTCCCCGAGATCAGCTCAAACCGGCCCCCGGGCCACTACAGACTTTCACCCAGGGTGAAGTCCGACCAGAAGGTATCCTCACCCTCCCAGCGTCGTTGGGAACTTATCCGAAGATAAAAACAATCTTCGTGGATTTCTATGTGGTGAATTCCCCATCACCATATAACATGATATTGGGCCGGGACTGGCTCACCCCGGCAAAAGCCATATGCTCCACGTATCACCTCGCGCTGAAGTTCCCCACCTCACATGGTGAAGTAACCATCCGCGGGAGTCAGCGGGTTTCAAAGGAGTGCATGTATGTGGCACTCAAAAAGACCGCCAAGGTTCCGCCCAAACAGCAGCTTCAGGTAACATCACAGGTTCTGGAACCTCGGGATTGTACCCCATTGGGAGATGCCACTGCCCAAATCCCGCTAGATCCGTCTAAGCCGGAGCAGACAGTAACAGTAGGAGCTGTGGATGTGCCATGGCTACATCGGGCCATTATTCAAACCCTGCGAGAATACTCCGATGTTTTTGCATGGTCTCCTCTTGATATGCCCGGGGTCTCTCCCGAGGTGATTACTCATAAGCTGAATATCGACCCTCGCGTCAAGCCAGTCCAACAGAAGCAAAGGAAATTCGCTCCGGAGCGAAACGAGGCCATTCGAGTTGAGGTGAAACAACTCCTAGATGCGGACATCTTGTTCGAGGTATTCTACCCTTCCTGGTTGTCCAATCCAGTAATGGTAACAAAAAGCAGTGGGGCATGGCGAATGTGTGTTGATTTTTCCGACCTCAATAAGCACTGTCCGAAGGACTGCTATCCCCTGCCCTCCATCGATCAAAAGGCCGAAGCCATT
This sequence comes from Ajuga chamaepitys, assembly GCA_958295605.1. Taxonomy (NCBI): domain Eukaryota; kingdom Viridiplantae; phylum Streptophyta; class Magnoliopsida; order Lamiales; family Lamiaceae; genus Ajuga; species Ajuga chamaepitys. Next base: position 6,617,398 of record OY282500.1, on the reverse strand, counting down.
ACGGGGTACGTGGCACTCTGTTTCTTAGATATGTACAAAGGCTATCATCAGATCTTTATGGATCCCCAGGATGCCATCAAAACGGCGTTTATCACTGCCTTTGGGTGCTACGCTTTCAAGAAATTGCCCTTCGGGCTCAAGAATGCTGGAGCCACCTATCAGCGTCTAATGGACTTCGTCTTCCACGACCAGATAGGTCGCAATGTGGAGGTTTACGTTGATGACTTGGTCATCAAAAGCTCCTCCCATCCTTCATGTGTGCAGGACATCGCCGAAACATTGCGCACCCTGCGGCGCTATAACTTGCGACTCAATCCGGCGAAATGCACCTTCGGTGTTGGTTCCGGGAAGTTCCTCGGGTACATGGTCTCACAAAACGGCCTGCAGGCCAATCCGGCTAAACTCCGCGATGTACTAGACCTGCAGCCACCAAAGACATTCAGGGATGTTCAACGCCTTACAGGTGGCCTAGCGGCCTTAAGCAGATTCTTATCGAAGGCAGCGGAGTGCCAGCTCCCATTTTTCAAGATCCTGAGGCAAGCGAAGTCCTTTGAGTGGACTCCAGAGTGTACCGAGGCTTTTGAAGCCTTGAAACGTCATATACAGCAGCTGCCTACTTTGTCAGTTCCTCTCCCCGAAGAGCCGCTATACTTATATCTGGCTTCTGCCGAAGAGGCTGTCAGCGCCGCTCTTGTGCGCGAAGTGGAGGGGGTTCAACATCCCGTGTATTTTGCAAGCCGGGTGCTCCATGGAGCCGAGACAAGATATTCCGAGCTTGAAAAAACCGCCTTGGCCCTCGTTATGGCAGCTCGGCGTCTTCGGCCATACTTCCAGGGACGTGAAATACGAGTCTTAACCAATCACCCTATACGTCAGATCCTTGTAAAACCCGAGGTGTCTGGGCGCCTCGCCAAATGGGCAATTGAGTTGGGTGAATATGACATCCAGTTTCTCCCTCGTCGAGCAATTAAGGGGCAAGCACTTGCCGACAACCTGGCCGAAGCTCCAGCGGACAATAATGAGTCCTCCGCAGACAAAGATACACAGCACCACGTCCCACCCGCTCCTTTACCTCAGAAGTGGCAACTTTTCGTGGATGGAGCATCCACGGTCCGAGGAAGTGGTGCCGGGTTGCTCCTCATCAATCCCGAGGAGGTCGAAGTTAAATATGTCGTCCGATTCAAATTTAAGGTGACTAACAATGTAGCGGAATACGAGGCGGTCCTCGCCGGGCTCCGGCTCGCTCAATCTCTAGGTGTTCGTCACCTAGAACTCTTCACGGATTCCGAGATCGTATCTAAGCAAATTCAGGGAATTTATGTCGCCAAGGAAGAAACAATGGTCAGGTATCACACCCTAGCACTCAAACTCATGTCAGCTTTCGATGCAGTTATTATCCAGAAGATCCCGCGTGCTCAGAATTCTAGAGCGGACGCACTCAGCAAGCTGGCCTCCGCGGTCCAAACCAATATATCTCCGGATATCACGGTCGAAGACCTCCACCATCCATCAATTCATGAGGTTACAATTTCGGTACTGACCGACGGCGATCCGAACTGGATGACTCCGATCATTCAGTATCTTCGAGATGGGATTCTGCCCTCTGACAAGCTGCGAGCTCGGCAAGTTATGCTCAAAGCCCCCAAATACTCCCTTCATAATGGAGTCTTATATCGACAATCGTACCTACAACCGAATCTCCGGTGCCTCGCCCCTGCCGAGGCCATTCAAGTTTTGCGGGAGGTTCACGAAGGGGCCTGCGCCAGCCATATAGGTTCCCGGACTTTAGCAAAAAAAGTTCTCCGCTGGGGATACTATTGGCCTACCCTGTTCAATGACGCTCACGACCTAGTGTCCAAATGCAACAAGTGCCAACTACACTCCCGTGTAAAGCATCTGCCACAAACCGAACTCACGGGAATCCAGAGCGCGTGGCCGTTTATTCAGTGGGGAATTGATATTGTTGGGCCCTTCCCCGTTGCTCCGGGAGGGTTGAAATTCCTGGTAGTCGCCGTAGACTACTTCACTAAGTGGGTCGAAGCCGAACCACTTACTGCTATTACTGGCCAGAATATTCTGAAGTTCGTATGGCGAAATATTGTTTGCCGCTTCGGCATCCCGAGCACTATTATCTCAGACAATGGTAAACAGTTTGCCAATGATCCATTACGCTCATGGTGTGAGGAGCTCCACATCAAACAGATATTCACTTCGGTCGCTCACCCTCAAGCAAATGGGCAGGTCGAGGTCACCAATCGGACACTGCTCACTGGCATAAAGAAGCGCCTAGACAGCGCCAAGGGCCTCTGGGCTGAAAACCTGCCACAAGTCTTATGGGCTATTCGCACAACGCCGCACACCTCCACCGGGGAAACACCATACAGCCTTACTTACGGCTCCGAAGCCGTCATCCCCGCTGAAATCAGTGTGCCGAGTCCTCGCCTCCTCACATTCGTTCCGAGTAATAATGACGAGGCTCTTCGCACAAATTTGGATGAGCTTGAGAATCGCCGGGAACAAGCGTTCGTTCACCAGGCTAAGTGCAAGCAGCGAGCTGCCCAATATTATAACCTCCGGGTCCGAGGTACTCAGTTCAATGTCGGGGACTTAGTCCTCCGGCTCAACTCGGCCAGCAAAGTTGCCCCCGAGGGCAAACTACATGCTTCATGGGAAGGCCCCTACCGAGTCGTTGCCACGCACGACTCCGGCTCTTATCAACTTGAGCATTTCGACGGGACCCCCATCCCCCGAAGTTGGCACGTCACAAACTTGAGACGCTTCTATCTGTAAAGGTCACATCGCAAGTACTATTTTTCCTTTAATTTCCTTTGTAGTTGTGATCTTTCTTTGTACTTTTGAATTTGCCCCGGCACTTATCATTGAATGAAATTCTTTGCTGGCATAACTTACTGAGTTATTCTCTATGTTACGGGGACGCCCTAACACATACATACTATCATTATTAGTCTCCGGACAATTAAACCTTTCTCTCGGTCCGTCCGAGGGGGTTTGCACATTAGTCCCCGGACTCACACAATTTTCTCGTCTGTTTAACCGGAGAAATGTTAACTCCTGCCTGATCCGTCCGGGGAGATATTTAACTCCCGCCCGATCCGTCCGGGGAGATATTTAACTCCCGCCCGATCCGTCCGGGGAGTTTTTGCTCCCGCCAGATCCGTCCGGGGAGAATTGGATTAGTCCACACCGTGTTCCCGAACACCTACTTAAAACAATTAACAGATTTTATATCATGTTCCCGAACACCCGATTAAGATGATTTGTAACAAATTACTTTCATTACACCAGTTGGTACAAATTACAACAGTTTTTCTTACCATTTGTTAAATATTACATATCAAGCAGTTCTTTACATAAGCCTTCATATAAAAAAAAAACAAACAAACAAAAACAAAGACAACAATTCAAGTATGTAAGCTAATGTCTATGGCCCCCGAGCCAATACTGCGCACTCCGGTGTTGGGACCCGCTCCTCGGTCTGCGTTGGGTCCTCCGGGATCTTGAAGATCTTTGACCTTGGGCTCCGGCTCTGTTACCCTCTCGGACTCTGGCTCGGTCATCCCTTCGAGGTTCTCTTCGCCGAGGACTTTCTCTAGGCGCTGGCCCCGGGGCTTCATCTCGGGTCCGCGCCCGGTTGCTGGGTTGTGACGCCGACCTCGGTGTCTGAGCCCACTGCTCTGGGTCCCACTCCTCCGGGACCATTACTTCGATTTCCTGGGCCAGCTCCTCGACTATCTCCTCAGCAACCGCCGGGGGCTCTTCAACTGTAGTCACCGGGGCTGGCTCCCGAATAACTATGCCTTTGCTCTGCTCGGAAGGCTTCTTCTGGCCTTTAGTCTTCTTATCCTTCCGAGGAGCTCTCTGAGTACTTCGGTCCTGACTAGTGCTCGCAATGAACTCCTCAGCAGAAGGCCTCCGCCTGATTCGGCCCTTTAGCCCTTCATACATGCTGAGCAGTAGTTCCAGGACTTCTCTTTTCCTCACAAGCTCCGCGGATTCTACCGAGCTCCTTGACATCAGCGCCGCAATATCACTTTGGATTTCAACGGTCCGCTCTTCTACTTCTTCAAAAGTTAGAAGACCGAACTCGATCCGCTCGTACTCCTTATGGTGAATGCGGACACGACTCATCTCGGCAGCTGTGGTTCGATACTGCATCTCGAAGTCTTTGGCCCTTTCATTGGCCTCCACCACCTTCCTCTCCGCCGAGGATATCTGCTTTTGCAACTTGGGCACTACGTGCAGTTCCAGGCGATTCTTCTCTCCGCGGAACCACTCGAGTGATTCCATTAACTTCTTTATTGTCTCGTGCAGCTCCGCGGTGTTCTAGACAGATGAAGAGTCAACCAGATCGATTACTCTCAAACATATAAGAGTTGCATACAGTTCGGCAACAAACATAAGTTGATCATGCAAATAAACAAAGAGCAATAGTCTCAGCAAAAAGGAATTGTATTTCACATTACAAAAATACAGTTGGTCCAGTACATCATCCCTAGCACGTCTACAATTGTACAAATTTAAATTTGCGGGGATCGACTGACCTCCCGCTCAATTGCCTCAGTCTCTTCGGGCAACTCCTCTCGCCGGCCCTCGGACACTTCGGCTCCTTCTCCTTCGGCAGCCACGACGGCCTCAGTCGTGGCAGGGACTTCGACCTCCATCTGGGGGGGGGGCTCGATGCTCTGGGGAGCGGTGGCCAGTTCACCGCGGCAGAATGCCAGGAATTCTTCATCCTGGTCCACTTCGCAGCTGGCAACTTCTGCGGCAGTCAGAAGCTGCCTCTTTCCCCCGAGCGCATTCACCAAGGGCCACTCCGGCAACTCCGCTAGCGCGGCATAATAGGCCTTCTCCACCTCGGCTGCCGCCTCAGGGTCATACCCAAATTCTGGACGATTGATGTCCACATCTGGGTACGCTTCCTTAACTTCCTCCAACACCATGGCCCGTGTGGCTTTGTCCCCTATTGCCACGAACCTTGTCTGGAAGTCAAGGAATGTGCTGGAGTGTAGTAACTTCTCGGCGAACACCCTCAACAAGGCTCCCTGCCCTCCAACCACGGCCGCTTCCCTCGCCTCCCTCTCCGCCCGCAACTGCATCAGCTCGCCCCGGAGACCATGGTTCTCCGTCTCCACACCGCGCAGGCGCGCGACTTCAGCCTCGACCAAGGCAGCCCTCTTGCGTGCCTGGGTCAAGTCGGACGCCAGTTTGTCGTTTTGCGCGCGAAGGCCCCGCGCTGTTGCCGCCAGTTCTTCTCGGGCCTTCACCTCGCTCTTCAGGCCGACCTCTATGATTCCTTTGGCCAGCCGAAGGATCTTCTCGGCGTCCGCGCCGTCAAACCCCAGCCCACTTGGGGCCACCTGTTCAGCCTGGACAGAAGCACAACAGATAAGTTTACCTATCATACTCATACAAGACAATTCCGGAGCACGAGCAGAATCTTAAGTTTACCTGCGAGCTCTCCCCTGTCCGAGGTCTCTTAGATGGTGCCTGCGGAGTCCCCGTAGGTTCCAGTCTCTTCTTTGATAACGCCGGAGACCCCGCAGATGCCGCCCGCTCCTCTGACTTCGCCGACGGTCGCGCACTCTGCGACATCCTCTCTCGGGGAGACACCTCGGAGGCTTTCCCTTTCTTCTTTGCCGCCGCCGACGCAGCAGGGCTTCCTGTCGCTGGTTGCTTTCCGAAGCGTCCCACTGCATATATATCAAGGGTTAGTTCTGCGCAAAACAGCAAGTGCAAACGATAAGAAAAAGAACCCCTACCCTCTTCGGCATCTCCATTTCCCGAATAATATGGGCTAAGCCCAGCCTTCTCCAGTTCCTCCTCGGAACAGAGGGTTTGGAAAGTCCCCACTTGCAGGAATGTGTGCCTCACTTCGGCCCCCGGATTCTCCACAGGGGCGGTATCCTGCACCTCGTCACTCCTCCACTTCGGGAGAGCTATCTTATTCCTGACAAATATGAACCTCTCTTTCCAACCCTCTACTTTGCTCGGGTTTTGGACCTTAAACCCTCCTCGGGCGCGGGGACTAAAAGAATACCACCCCTTGGACTTCCCGAAGTTCTTTAACTGGTAGAAAAACCTAAATAGCTCTACAGTTGGCTCTATTCCGGCCTGCTTACTAACTACAGTGAATCCTACCACCTGCCTCACCGCGTTCGGCGCTAACTGGCAGAGGGCAATGCCGTAGTACCTTAACAACTCTACGACTATGCCCCACAGTGGCAATCTCAATCCTACTCTAAGAGGGTCAATATATACGGTCATAAACCCCTGCGGTGGGCAACAGGCCCTATCCTCGGGGGTAGGAATTATGTACTCAAGGTCGAATGGAAGATAAAATAATGGGAGTTCCCTCTCAAGTTGCCCCCGCGACATCCGTAAACCTATGGAGGATACTTCAAGATCTACCGCCGGGCATTCATAAAACGATACCATCATGGTATTACACTCTAAACCATCGACTCTGTCTATGGTTCTAATCACATCCTTCTCCGGAATGATATAGGATAGGGGGGGGATATCTAACGGCTTATCCGAACCTCCTACTACTTTGATCGAGTCCGAAGAAGATGAAGAAGACGAAGAAGATGAAGAGGACGACATACTTACTTGATTTGAATTCGAAAGGACGGATTTGAGAAAATTTTGATCTCTGATGAATCACAAACGCAAGGTTCTTCTTTTTCCCGCTTTCTATAACAGATGAATCACAATGGAGAAGATGAAAAGTTACTGTGCAGTTATTCCTAATATAAATGCAAAAAACCGACGGCTCTGATGCAGCATATTCAAATTCAGTGATGGAGATTCACGCGTGCTCTACACGCGCTTTACAGTTACCGAGGCGCGTGGGGAACAGCTGTCTCGGAACTCTCAGAGCGTGTCACTTCACGTCTCTCTCACTCATTATGGCGCCGCCAATCACATCAGCTTCACCCTTCTCCAGGAAGATTCAAGATACACTCCGGTGTACTTTTCACTTCGGCCATACTATCACACTCCGGTGCTCCTGCCACTTCGGCCAATTACTCACCCCGGTATACTTTCCACCTCGGCCAGACTGTAATATGCTTACAACGCCTTTTTCACTTCGGGGAAATTCGATATCTCATTATAAGTCCCAAACACCTCGGCCCAACTCGGCGCTGCGCCCATTCACTGCTCGGCTAAGTCCCAGGGACGCGGACACACTCCGTCATACACAAACACTTCGGCCTGCCAATGACCCCGGTCCTCTTGCTTACAGTTACACCCCGGTGACAACCGAAGCTCCTACCTCGCTTCGGCTGGGGGGGGGGCATCTGATAGGGATGACCCGGTTACTTCGGGCCGGGTTAATCCCATTTACCAGCAAGCGCGAAGGCCCAGGCCCAGCACCACGCATTCGGTCGGGTTAATCCCATTTACCAGCAAGCGCGAAGGCCCAGGCCCAGCACCACGCATTCGGTCCAGCGAATCAAATCTGTTCCGCGAATCAAGGCCCATGATCTTTTCCCAACTGCCATGCAGATTTGGTGGGCAAGATTATAGGGAGTTAGTTAGGGTTTGAATTGAGTAGTATAAAGAGGTGAAAAGAACTCGACATTAGGGTTCGCACTTTGTATTCTGCAATACGCACTGTAAACTCAAGAATCTAGTAAAGGAAACACCTCGGCGATTGCCGTTTTCTGCCCGTGGACGTAGATCTCCGGATCGAACCACGTATATTGTGTGTTTTTACATTCTGTTTGCATTGATTACTGTTTGATTGGGTGTTTTCCGGATTGCGCATTAACAATTGTGCATTTGAGAAAGGATAACCGGAACCTAGGATAGGGTTTGCCACCCTTTTGAGGAAATTTGATTTGATCTTAAATGAGCTTAGGATTGAATTTATGTGCCTTAGATTGTTAAGGAAGGGGAATTTAATCCAAGAACGTGAATCAATCAAAACTCAATTTGTAGGAGGGAGACCTATGGAGGAGAACACCTACCGAAAGGGGAAGTAGAGCCTACGGGGTCTTGGCTAGGATGGAAGAAATTAGGTTTAGTCGCGTGTGTAGGAACTACACCCCTACGTCGGTCTTTAGCATAGGAGAAGTCGGGCTAACCTCTTCTAGTTTTCCGTTGTTAGTAACTCGGGGCCCGGGTTTGAGTTTGTACATCTCATCCGTGTAGGTAGTCTACATCGAACCTCGATTACTTACCTATTTAGTGGAATACGGCACCTCAACCGTATTCTGGAATCGTTACCCAATTAGGATATCGATTGGGTCTAGAATTCAACCACATAGGACTCACACTTGTTTCCTTTAGTCGTCTTTGAATTGTTAATTCTATTTTGCTTGTGTGGAACCAAGCTTCGAGAATATCTCCCCATCGATTAGTTCCTTCCTTGCTTTATTTATTGCTTATTGTTAATTAGATTAGTCCAATCTCTTAATTTTTAATTGACCTAACTTGCTCGAATGTGCTCAAGTCAATTCTCACAGAAAATCCTCCCTGTGGATACAATATCTTATATACTACCTCTGTCACAAATCGTACGCTTGCAGTTTGAGAAGGTCATTCTAATCACATCGATTTATAGCGACTTTCGCGACAAGTTCACCAAACTAATCGGAAATCTCTACTGTGTACTTCTAGAAGATTCACTTATTTCATGGAAAAGTAAGAACACAAGATGTCATCTTTCGCTCTTCAATCAAGGGAGAGTATTGTGTATGACTTCCACTACATGTGAGATTATATGGTTACGATGGTCATTGGCCGGTATAGGTGTCTCCCTTATTGACCTAACACCAATGTACTGTGATCATATTGCATACAACATTGTTTTTCATGAACGTGCCAAGTTACTCAGTATAATCTCGAGCAAGGAACTCCATCCTTGCCTTTTATCTCATCCTCAATGCAACTTACAGATTTCTTCACAAAGGCGAACACCATCCAATGTCACCCATTTGTTCTTAGCAAACTCTCAATGCTTCTCACTTCAGCATTGCAAGTTTGAGAGATGATGTTAGGATTTGTTTGCTTATTAATATTTTGTGTTGTATTGTCCCACATAGAAAAACCACATTTTAGTTGTTTGTATTAGACTTTATATTAAGAGATCCAATTGCCCTTTTGTCTTAAGAATTCTCAATATATAATATTCATATCACTGACTCCTTGTTCTTGTTATTTCTTATAAAGACCATGTCTTATATGTGTTTTAACAAATAAAACTTGAAAAGAGGGAATTCTTATTTTGGGATGTCTAAAACTTGAAAGAATAATAACTATAAGAGAATCAATATATGCAGATAAATTTTCATACACATTATCATTTGAATAATTTTTTTCTTTTTGGAAGACATAAATTTTATATCTGTTGAGATGTGAATTCGGACATATGTAAATTAATTATGTCTTTATTTGTGCTTTATTCAACTATTGAAAAATTCATACACAAATAAAGTTTCAAACTACACAAGCTCTCGTCTCATCTCTTAGGTTTTGGCTAGGATGTGGGAGAATATGAGTCATGTGCCACATTTGAATAAATAGTAATGATCTATATGTTTATTTTAGTTTGTAACGGTATGGAATAAGGTATGATATATATTGTAAATGTTACACTCATAGGATAGTAGATAGTGTGGAATTTGATTGTAGCTCATTTGGTTGAGCATCTTGTAACCCAGGTAAGTGGCCAGTGATCGAGTCTTACTAACCCCACCCCTATCAAGATTTATAATAAAGAAAAAAGGTTAGTAGATAATGTATTTATATTAGATTGTATTATAAAAAGGGAAGGGTAACGACAAAAGGGTTGTTGAGATTGATGGGTCTATATTTGATGCTGAAAGCGTCGATCTAACCTAGAGAAGCTAGAGATGAGGACTCTATTGGCTGTTAACTTCAAGGACGGCATGTGGTTAGTAAGTCCAAGGAGATTGTCCCACATTAGGATATAATAAAATACTGGTTTTTGATAAAGGGGTTAGAGCAAACCTCTATTCTTTACCATAGCTTCAAGGTTGAGTTAGGCTCAATTCCTTCTGAGTCCATGCTACATCAGATTGGTATCATAGCCAAGCTATGGGCCTCTCAAAAGGTGGGTGGGTGATGCATAGGCATCAGTCAAGTCTCTAGGAAGTTATAGATGAGAACTTTTCGTGACTTGTAAGCCCAATAAGGGTCTGGTGGCTGCTAAAGCCGAAGGAGATTGTCCCACATAACATTATGCTGTAATCTTGGCCTTAGATAAAGGATCTAGAGCAAACCTTCCCACTTGACGATGGTTTTAAGGTGGAGTTAGGCTCGCTTCTCCCTAAATTCACGCTATATCGGTATTATCAAGGTGATGAGTAATGATAAAAGGGTTGTTGGAATTGATGGTTTTGTATTATCTTCTAAAAAGCAGTGTATATAACGATTGATTGATTATATAATGATAAAACGATGAGTTGGGATTTGTGGATGAGGGTAGAGTTTTGCATAAAAGATAGAGCAAATCCTTCTTAAAAACAAACATCATCTTGCAGACATGTTTAAGATACACACATCCTACTCCAAACATACTATAACTCATTATTTTGTAGAAGATATTCCAAAACCTAAAAGTAGACTCATCTCACACATGTAAGAGCTACTATAGGGAACACACATATTTTGTCTACATAAATTTGTAAGTATACTTATTACACTACATAAATATCAAGAGTTCAACTGACATAGTCAATTAGCTACTGATGCAGCGTGAACTTGGGGAAAAACGACCCTAACGCTATCTCAAAATCATGGTTAAGAGGGGAGGTCTGCTCTGACCCTTTTACCTAAGAACATCGTTCCTAAACGTGGTTTATGCATATATACTTTTGCTCATTTTAGATTATAAAAGTTAATATACTGCATGTATCATGGACATCTTAGGTTGGACTTTTTTATCTTATGATGATGCAACGTGTTTTCTTGTTTTGTAGTATTTTATATACTTTTGCGGTTAAAATCTTAAATAGGTGGAGTCTAGAGAAGAAACGAGCAAAACTGAGAAAAAAAGAATTTCGCTCTAGTTGAACGATTTTCGCTTGGTCGAGTAGTTTTCTTTGTTGAATATGATATATTCACGCTCGGTCGAGCAATTGTTGCATCATAATTAAATGTAGGACACATTCTTCTTAGCCTTACTAGTCACCTGGCCTCCTTAGGTTTATAACCCACCAATTTGTTCTCCTCTTTTGATTCTTAGAGGCTGCATCGATGCCCCTATATTATCCATCCACCAGTAGAGGATCTTGGTTTCCTTTGGACTATAAGTGAAAATTCGGGCCGCCACGTTCGGCTTTCAGGCCAATGTCATATGTCGTGATGGACCGAGCTGACCTGAAATTCACAGAGCCAAAAAATTATAATATCGGCCCAACCTACCACCTTAACTTCACTAAGATTGTCAGATCATTGGTCCATTACATAAACAATCTACTTGGAAATCAAGTAAAGGTCTGAGAAACTATTAGGAGATATGTTCAGCATCTCTAGATCTCTATCATTTGGACCAATAGACATCTAAAAGATTTTGTAATTTTGAAGAATTCAATTTGGTTAATTTGCTTGATTATTTCTTTACTTTTACCGTTTGTTTGAGTTGTAGTATATTTATTACTTAACCGTGTATTGAGAACATTTTTACATAATTTATCTTTTCTTGATGAAGTATGGCGACTTAACTGATGAAAGTAACCATTACTAACAAACTAATGGTTTTGAGTTCGAATCAATCAGGGAGGGTTAAGTTCCATCCAATTTGTTTAGGCATTCCTAAGAGTGGGTGTATGCTCCAAATTATATGTGTGACAACAAATTTATTGTCTACAATAAAATAAACAAAAAGAATTGTATAGATAAAAATTTATTTAAATAAATATGAGGAACACAATCTCTACGAGATCCCCTGATTCTTTTTTTTAATAACTTGACGCCTTCAAACTCGAAGTTGACTTTGATCCTCTCCTGTTATGAATTTTGACTTGAATAACTTTAATTAAAGACTTGGAAGCTCGATTTTGAATTAAATGATAACCTTGGACGAATATTTGAAGAACGACCTCAAAGATCTTGATGAATGCTGAGAACGTCTTCGAATACTTAATTTGATAACGTCGAACGGAAGGTTTCACACCTTGATCTCAAATCAAACGTTGCCTTTGCTTTAGAATCCTTCACTTGCTTCTTGAACTTGTGTTGTGATTATTTTTATTTGGGGGGGGGGGGGTAGTAGTATGTGGGATGGAGAATCCTAATGGACCTAGGATTAAAATTGAGCAATTTAATTGGTTCACCATGAGATTGTCCCACCACGCGTGCCAAAATTTGTAACAACAAGATTATTATATGCAATAAAACAAACAAAAGAATTGTACAAATATTTTATTTTTTAATAAATATGAGGAGTACAATCTCTGCGAGATCCTCTGATTTTTCTCTTCAATAACTTGACACCTTCAAACTCGGAGTAGGCTTTGATCCTCTCCAGTTCTGGACTTTGACTTGAATAACGTTGATTCAAATACTTGGAAGCTTGATTTTGAATTAAACGGTAATCTTGGATGAATATTTGAAGAACGGCTGCGAAGATCTTGATGAACGCCGAAGAGTGTCTTTGAAGACTTATTTTGATAACGCCGAATGAAGAGGTTTCGCACCTTGATCTCGGACCAAACTCTTTTTTATGGTGACTTTCTTCAATTGGGATCCGAATCGAACCAATTTGATACTATTCCTCGATGTTATTTGTTAATAAAACCGGATTGAACCAAATTAATCAAAAAATCTAAAAACTAAAATTGAAAATCGAACGCTTTTTACATCCAAATGATAAATTATGTTCAAATAGATCGGTTAATTCGTTTAAACTGAATTTGGCTTAGCCCTAGCTCAAACCAACTGAAATTCCACAAGTAAATATTGTAAATTAGAAGTCATAACCAATATTGCAAGAAATAAAGAGTTTTACGATGGAATGCTACGGTTTTTTACAGGGATTTTATATTCATGCCCTAAATAAATATATTTATTGTTTCATATATTTTTGTATGTTCACGTTTTCTATTTCAAACAAATCATAATACTTTTACACATTATTATATTTTACTTTTTATCTTTTTATATTTTATTTTTTTAAAATTTTTTTTAACTGTAGTCACTATATAAAGAGTTCATTAATTCTCAACACACATGTTCATATACATAAAAGTTTTGAATTGCATTGGAGCATTACCACTATGATTGAATAAGATAATATAATAAATAATTTAAAATACAGGGGAATTTTGATTACTTATTAAAAGTTATACATTGTTGATAAAAATTAAAATATTTAAATATGAAAAAAGACATGAATTTTCTTTCTCTTTGGCGACGCTGCTTTAAAATCTCATCCAAAATTTCTGTTAATAAATTAACAGGGTGCTTACAATAGATCGTACTTTTGAAGAAGTTATTCAAATTGGATTTTGTAGAAAAATCAAAAGCATAGATTGCTCGAGAATTGAAATAATTCAGTTAAAATATAGAATTATATGTTTGCTAAGTATCACAATTGTAACGAAAGTAGGTTTAAAATGTCAAATCAACTTCCATTATTTGTAAAAATACATATAATCAGGTTGAAAGCACCCGTTAACCATATTTCCGATTTTACCTTTACAAAATCAATTTTGAAGATCGCAAACACTATACAAGTAATTTTGACTCCAAAATTAATAATTATAAGCAATCTTAAGAGTTCACAAACGCCTCCTCCATGATTTGTTCTACCATAATAAACTACAAGATAAAATACGATGTAATAAATAACATGAAATCTGAACTGTAACATTTTCCTCGGTTTTTAGAGATCAAAGAAAAAACAAATAAATTAAAATCTCCCTTTTTATAATCTTTAACTAGCTACATTAATTCTTTTTAAAAAATTTAATTATAACTCAATCGGTAGAGTCCCAATCAGTAAATGAAAATCAAATCCACCAAAACTCCTCCCTAATCCTAACATGTACTCAAAAAAAGCACATCCTAATTAAAAAAGCACATCCTAATTTTGAAATGTATAATAATTTAAATTAATAAAAAAAAAAGTGAGAAAAGCAAATCCAGCCACGTGATTAGTGAATTACAATCAGATTCCCTGCATTGGTGCTCCCCCTAATGGAATTTCCATTACTACCCTTAAGTTAACGTAAACTTCAGGCTTCCTGTAAGGTCAATTAGGTAACTAAAAAGCACAGAGGCGCGTCTCCCAATTCACGGTTTGATGGGATTCAAATTCCCGCTTTATTTGCATGGCGGATTTTCAAACTTTCAAAATCCCTCCCATTCACAAATTTCACTGAAACCCTCATCCCCCGCCATTGTCAACAAACCCTTCTTAACGGTCTCTCCGCAGACTCACACAGACACACCTTTTGTGCGTGTTTCTTTCCTCTGCATATATTTCTCTCTCTCGCTCGTTTCTCGCTCACGACATACACACAGAGAGATAAGTTGAAGAAGGAGATGGCTTTACCTGCTGCATTTGCCGCAGCTACGGAATCTGGATCTAAAGATATACCGTATTGCCGGAAACAGAAATCGCTGGGTCTTCTATGCTCCAAGTATGCTTTTCTTCAAGAACACCTTTTCTGAGTTAATTTTTTTTTTGCTGTGAGTTAATGTTGTTCTGATTTGACTGCAGTTTTCTGAGCTTGTACAATCGAGATGGAATTGAGACAATTGGGCTCGACGATGCAGCCTCAAAATTAGGTATTGATTTCAATTTGCTTTTAATTTCTTATTTGCTGAATTTCCAGTTTTGGGGAGTTTTTGTTTAATTTTGGGATTAATTTCCTTTTTAGGCGTGGAGAGGCGGCGGATCTATGACATAGTGAATGTTTTGGAAAGCGTTGGTGTAAGGGCTTCTAATTTTTTGACTGCGAATAATTCTTAATTGGACTTCACTGAATTTTTCATTTTGAGCTGAATCTATGTGTGGTTTTGAATTTCTGGTTTACAGATTCTTACAAGAAAGGCGAAAAATCGATATACTTGGAAAGGGTTTGCGGCGATCCCTAAAGCTTTGGAAGACCTAAAAGTAATTATCGTCTTGTAGTTTATCGTTTTGTAATTATCGTTTTGTTAGCTACCTAGCTTGAGGATCCGATTCAATTTAGTAATATATATATATATTTTAATTTTTTATTGATTCTGCTAATTTTAAGATCTCAAATTAATGTTACAGAAGGAGGGTTTCAGGGAGAATGGGCCAGCAGCTGATACCAGTTGCTCTGAGAAAGTACGTTTGTCTTAGATTTTCATTTTGTCATTTCCTTTAGATAATTAAAAAAAAGCCAAAATCCAGCCGATTTAACATTTACACTGTATAATTTTTTTTTTTGACATTTTCCGTTTCTCAGGTTTCAGATGACGAAGAAGATGAGATGTGCTCAGATATGAACAGCTTGAGTCAAAAATCAGATTCTTGTTCTGTTTCTAAACGTGCAGTGCCATCCAAATCTGGTATTAATCAGACTCATCTTCTTACCCAACTTGGCTTGCTAATTCATCTCATTTGTTTGTTGTCTGTATCGTCCTCCTGTCCCTTCTACGAACTGAACTTTCATTTTCATATATAGGTGACCATAGCAGGAAGGAAAAGTCTCTTGGGCTTCTCACACAGAATTTTGTTAAACTGTTCCTTTGCACTGATGTAAGTACAGATTGGGATTTTGCAATTCTGTTGTATGTCATGTTTTTTATGAGCTTCACAACCTAATAGTATAATCTGTTTCCTCTTCAGATGGATTTGATATCTCTTGATGATGCTGCAAAGCTTTTGCTTGGGGATGGTAGGCACACATCGATGACTACTAGAAGTAATGTTCGTTACATTTCATTTCAGTTACTTGGATAAATTGTTGAAAATAAATGTGCAAGAACACATCTTATTGACACTATCTCCATACAAATCTGCAGCAAAAGTAAGAAGACTCTATGACATTGCCAATGTCTTGTCATCCATGAAATTCATTGAGAAGGTGATTTTTATCTTACAAGTGCTATTCCAAATTAGTAGTATGATTTCAAATTTCAAATTGCAAGAGTGTATAGTAATATATTATCTTCGATGATAAGCAGACTCATCACCCTGAGACAAGGAAACCTGCTTTCAGATGGTTGGGGTTGACCGGAAAACCAGACAGCCGAAGTGCTGATTCCTTGGTTTTAAGTGAGTCTAAGAAGAGAATGTTTGGGACTGATCTCACTAATATGAACAAGAGGTTCAAGGTGGATGATGATTCAGTCCAAGTTCTAAAGCCGCATAATGTGGTGCGTGTTAAACAAGAGAATGAAAATGAGGATGAAGGAACAAGAATAGCTGCCAAGAGTTACCAGTTTGGCCCTTTTGCGCCGGCAAATGTGCCCAAGGTTGGAGACTCTCATGAAGATAAAGGAAAAGAGGCTGTTGATTGGGAAAGTCTAGCCTCTGCTTATCGACCTCAGTATCACAACCAAGGTACCTTTTTCTAAGGTTGATTCTTTTTCATTGCTAATTATTCTCTTAGGTTGTGTTTGGATGGAAGATTTCGAAGATGAAGTTCATAGAACCGAACTGATAATTGGTTAAGGATTTGAAATCATTTTGAACTATTTTTCAACTCGTTTGGCTGTTTTAAAGCTTTCGCTTTTCAAAATTTTCGATTCAAACGCAACCGTAGTGATTCACATTCTTTGTACTGTTATCGTGGCAAGTTTTCTCATGAAAAACTTGGTTTCTTGATCATTTTGGCAGCCCTGAAGGATCTGTTTTCGCACTTTGTCGAAGCATGGCAATCATGGTATTCTGAGGTTGCTGGGAAGACCCCTCTACAACTCATGTCCTAAAAATGTTTGTTCTCTGTTCAGACAGTGTTAATAATAATAGAAGCATTGAGGCACACTTGTTGACTTGTAGCGGTTAGCTTAGTGGTGAATGCATATTCTCAGTGCATCAATTACATACTCATAGGAATCCCATCACTTGTATTGTTTGATTAGCTTCTCCTTTTCTCTTATTTTCTTTTCCGCTGGAACTCACATATGAATTGACTAGGATCCAAATTGGGATCTCTGTTAGGTTCCAGTTTTAGAATTGATGAAATCAGAAAGCTTTATAGTTATGTGGAGCAGTTTCTTTGCTTACATTGGTAATATGGTATCCAGTTTCAGTTACTATTTTCTTTTAGTTCTTTTGATCATCAATTTGCATTAAATTTGAACTGAGCTTTAGTACGCAAGTTTAACTTTAGTAGTTTTATACTTGTATGCGTGTTCAACCTTTTCCTACTTAATGTGCTTGAACTGAACTTTAGATTTTATCAAAGGTAGAAAGGTACTTCCTCTGTCCCGACCCAATTTGCCTACCTTGGTCGGGCACAGAGGTTAAGAAAAAACATATTTTGTGGAATCTTTGACTTTTTAAAGGTGGAGATTGAATGTGGAGATTTTGAAGGTGGAGATTGTGTGAGAAATTTGTTATTTATGACCTGACAAATTAGATTGAGACAAATCAAAAAGGAAAATAGGCAAATCAGAGCGGGACGGAGGAAGTATTAAATATGAGTTTGATATTTCTGTTAGGTCATCTCAAATAAATTGATATTTCTGGTAGTTCATCTCAAATAAACTTTTGACAGATGGTCTAAAATTGTGTATAAGCAATGTTGTCAGAATTGGATCGGACCGGCCGGTGCAACCGGTTGAATGAGAAATTGATGTTCGGATCGGTCCAAAATACCTTATAGAACCGTTTTTATGGTTCAACCGGTAAAATCCGGATTGAACCGGGAATAACCGAAAAATCAATGAATCGGAAAAACCCCAAAAAATTGGTTATTCTCATTTTTTTTGTATTTTTCGAGTTGTTTTCTATTTCTTTATTTTTATTTCACTAATAGATTTCCTAGTTTTATGAGTATAGAATTTTAACAAGTTACTCATTATTTTACCACATTTATCAAAGAGATTTTGGAGTTAAAAGAAGTATGTGGGTTATAATTTATTAGATTTTATTCAACGCATCCATATCCTTATATAGTTTCTTAAGTTAAATATTTGGATGATAACATTAGAAAAAATAATAAATAGTAACTACTTATTTTTCAGTTAGACTGTCGATCCAATTGGTTTGACAGGTTGAACCGTCAACCGATGGTGAGATCGATTTGACCATCGATCCGATTATAACAACACTGGTATTAAGTACTTATTTTATTTTCGCCCTGGCAATAAACTTCAATTCTAGCTACCAACAATGAAGTCTAAAGATGTTGGGAATGATAGATCCTAAAATTTGAAGGGCCTTAAATAGCAAGTTTCTGTTGAGTATTGAGTAAATCTACTTCTATTATAAAAGTGTGTGTTGTTTCTTACAAATTTTGATTTGCCTATTATATCCTTAATGAATTTTAATTTTTAAGGTTAGTTTGGTAACTATATCTTTAAAGTTTTATTTATAAACTATATCTTTGAATTTTTATTTATATAGTTAGACAAAATTTAATTTGCCTATTATATTATTAATGAATTTTAGTTTTTAAGGTTAGTTTATTAACTATATTCTCAAAGTTTTAGTTATTTGGTTATAGTCCTATATAGTTCATCTATCAATTCATAGATAGGATACCCAAAAAAAATTCATGGATATGATATATAATTCATCTAATGGCATAAGTTGAACCTACATATCGATCATATTATATATATATATATATATATATATATATATATTAATAATATACATAACATTATTTTTTTTTATTTTTTTATTTTTTTTATTTTTAAGTTTCTTTATAAATTTCTTATCTCTTTTATAATGAGATTCGTTTATATAATTGTTAAAAAAAAACTATAGAAAAAGAAAAAAACCATTAATTAGCAAAATTTTAAGGCTAATTTAGTCACTTTATTTTTTAAAGTTTTATTTTTTTAGAAAGATTCATTTTATAATTGAAATTCATCTCTCAAGTCTCAACTTATGAAATTTTCTATCACATTTAATATTATATATAGTTCGACTGATGATATAAGTTGAACCTAAATATTCATAATATATTATTTGTGGTAAAATACATTATATTATTTTTATTTGTTTATATTTTATTCGATTCTTCATAAATTTCTGATAATTTTTCTAATTGGTTTCTTCTATAATTGAAGAGAAAAGAGAAAGATCGATTAGCACAAATGTACTTACAATAAGTAAAATTACTTTGGTACATGATTCTCAGGATATTGAATAATTGAAGTTACACAAAAGATATTTATGTATTTATAAGAAAATTATAGAAATTTAAACATATTATAGGACTTTAGTAACTTCAAAGTTTGACTTTTTTACTAGGATAATGATTCGAAGACTTTTAATTTCGAATAGTGGTAGTTTAGAGTTATTTAGATATTAAATATTTGCAAAACTATTAAGTTTTGGTGTTTTCATGGTAAAAAAAATATTAAAAGGTTTTACGATTAGCAACAAGAAGAAAAAAATTATACACATAAAAATTAGAACAATTGAATAATAGTGAAAGCTCTTATTTATCATTTTTAATTTTAGAGATATTTTTTTTTTTTAGTTTACTTTTTCTTTTTAATTTAGGTATGTAGTTATAATATATATATATACTCATTCTACAAACCATAACAAAGAACCAAAAAAAAAAAAAAGAATTGACAGGACAACTGTAGTGTATCATATTCCTTTTATTTACTCTTAAATTTTGTGAATCGATCTTTCTCCTTTCTCTACAATTATAAAAGAATCCAAATAGAAGAACTATATGAAATTTATGAAGAACTGACAAAAGTATATTAAAAAATTAAAATAATAAAATATATATTACTAAAAAGGAATAAGAATATAAGATATTATGAATATTAAAGTACTTTAGTTTTTGGTTCTCAAAATATTAAATAATTGAAATATATACAAAAGATATTTATCTATGTATAAAAAAATTATAGAAAATTAAGCATAGTTTAATAGGAGTTTAATAGCTCCAAACTTTGACTTCTTTGTTAGGATAATAACCACAAGAATCTTAACTTGCAATAGTGGTATACAATAAAGATATTTAGGTACTGAATGTTATATTAAGTTTTTGTGTTTTCATGGCGAAAAAGTACTAATAGATTTTAGGATTAGCAACAAGAAGAAAAAATAATATACATAAAAATTAGTAATGAATAATATTGAAAACTCTTATTGATTTAATTTATCATCTTTAATTTCCTAGAGATAATTTTTTAGTTTACTTTTTTTAATTTAGGTAGCTATAACATATATATACTCATTCCAATAACTACAACAAAAAATATGTTGACAAGACAACGATAGTGTATTATATAATATTTAATTTACCACAATATATGAATGACTCAAGATTAATGATACTTATATGATAAAATGTTTAAAATATGTAAAATGTAATAGTTTAATATGATTTCAATAGTTATAAGTTTCACTTCATAGTCTAATAATAGACACAAGATTGTTGACATATGATTGTACTTATATTTTATTATTATATAAAAATGATTGAAAGTTAAATTTAAAAAATGTCATTAAAGAATTTTTGGAAAAAATAGATGAGATTAAATTAAATCTTTTAGTCTATTTAAAAAATGTAAACATTATATGTCAGAACAATATGTAAATGATTCACAATGATTTATATTACTATGTATAAATTATTAACAAATTCTTACATGGTATTTGGTCATAAATAAAATAGTCAACTCTTATTATAAATATAAATTAGAATAATACTTATCTAATAGTAACAATTTATTTGTTGAAATTTGAATGTTATAAATAATCTACTTGCAATAATCTCCCTAAATTTCTAAATTATTGAAATATCAATATTACAACATTGAGAAACAATAATAGAATTTATATAAGTTATCTAATGAAAAATAAAATTTGAATATATAATATTTAGACTAAAGTGTAAACTATTGAATTGATCAAGTGTTAGAGCATAGTAACTTAAACTTCATTATATTATAAACTAGAAGCAAGTACTAAAATCAAAGAATAAAATGACTTGCATGTGAAATCGCTAAGATTATATTTTAAAATTGACTTTGAGTGAGTAAAAAGACATGTTAGGAATTGTATGTGTTTTGTTGTATACCACTTTATCAAAGTCCAACAATAGAAAATAATGTCAAAACAATTAAATAAGAACTATATGATGATAAAATGAATAGAAGTGAGAAAATGCATTGTGAAGAAAGATAACACAAACTTATGAATAGACTTTATTATTGGTAGATATAACTTTATTAACATAATAAACAAAATTATAAAAAAAAACTAGCGTGAAAATTATAAATAGTAAAGGGTCTAAATGATTTTTCATTATAAAAAAAATTATAATAGACAAGTCTAGGTAATATAATAAAAAAATCAAAGGATAAACTAATATGATAGAGTCAGATATATTACACTATGAGAAAAGAATACAAAAAAAATTTAAATATCTATATTATAGGTAGATGTACATACAAGTTAATCATTACAATGTAGTATTTCAAAATTTGGATTAAACTAGGCATACATTTAGCCTTACTGTTTAAATTTAGATTAAACTAGCAATATAAATGTTTACACGCTAAATTTCTTTGTATGAACATTACTAGGTAAATATAAATCGAATTATTATGCTTGTAGGAAATGAGATTATATGTTATATTTATTTTCAATGATTTAGAAGAATGAAATCGATATACTTCATAAGTAACATTTATAAACATTACAACAAGGGAAAATAATAATTGATTTACGAATTTTATTAAAAAATTATACGATAAAGTCATATATATATATATATATATATATATATATATATATATAAGATGAAAAAGATGGAAGAAAGCGGTAAAAGTAGCTTATATATGAAATCAGTAAAAGACTTATATGAAGATATAAAAGCTATAAATGCATCGGTAGTGATATTGTGTAAATTTAAATACTGTTGGTCTATACAATGGATCGATTTTATTCAAATAAGTCTATAAGTTTGAACATCATTTTTAATCACATACCTTACACACCTACATAAATATACTCACTAATGTAATATTTTTAATAGATGATGTAATATTAGAAGACCAAAGAAAAAACTGTTATGTTAGAAAATTGGAGAGAGACAAAAATCACAAGGTTTATAATAATTGGAGTTTAGACCGAGGTGTGAAATTTTATTGTACTAATAAGAGAAATAATAAAATGGCAAATGTAAAATTAGTGGACATGAATAGTTGCAATACTTTTAAATATTTAAGATCTAACATTAAACAAATTATTAAATCAATAAAAATATTATATATATATTTTTAAACATATGTAATAACTTAGTAAATGAATTTACTATGGTATATAAATTATAGGGTACAATAAAGAATAAAAAAGAACGATAAAGAAATAATGAACTAAGTTGTAGTGTGAATGATTCAATTGTACTATGTGAATGAGTATCACATAATTAAACTAAAACATGCTGAAAAATAAAGAAAGTGAAATGTGAATGTTAATATTAACTTGACAATAAATTAGAAAAATAATTACGTCAAATAGAGTACGGTATAGTCTAAATAAAAAATAAAATGAGAGAAATAAAATCGGAATGCGTGGTTTAAACACACACACATATATATATATATATATATATATATATATATATATATATATATAAGACTTTTAAATGGATGTGCAATGTTTGAAAAAATTAGGAGTATTTCACTATAACTAAATAAGGAATGAAAGACATTACAAATTAGTTAAAACATTTACTCCCTCCGTTTCATAAAGAATGTCATTTTAGCTATTTTTGGAGAAATTAAGGATTGATATTTATTTGGTATGTTTTGTGAAATAAGGAAATAATCAACTAAATTAAGTAGGTTATTTAAGATAATATTGGAAAATTTGTAGTTTTATTGGTAAAGTGACATTTATTGTGAATTTTTTTAGAGTGTCTAAAATGACATTCTTTATGAAACGGAGGGAGTATTATATTTTATATAGATTGTAACATGTATCTTGATTGAAGATTGTGAGACACTATGTATATAGTCAACCTTTCATAAAAAATATTATTTATTTTGTAATTATACTATAGTAGAATTTTTATTTTAAATCACATAATCTTTAAATTTCGATGTTGCATTGAGAAAATAATTAATGAAAATTGAAATAAGCAATCTTAAATCGATATGTAAATTATATTAAAGAGGGTTATACTTAATAATAAAAAAAAAAAATTAGAAAATAACTTTCATAAGTTGGATGTTTGACCTTGATACTAAGTTGCTGGAAGTTTTTCCTCACATTACAATATGTAAAGAATTTCATGTGCAAATGTATATTGAAATAGAAATTATTTATTAGAGAATTATAGAAAAATACGTTAGGCCTAATATTTTGTGTGTATATAAACAAATAATTGACTTATGGATGCCAGTTGATGATATAATGAGACAATTAAAAATGTGTTTTTCTTCAAATGCCAGTGACATTACAACATAAATATGCTTTATGTAACACCCGGAAAGTGTTACATATATACCGAATGGTGTTACAATAGACTTTTGGTAACACTTTATTGGTGATGCATTTGTCGGTGCTGCCTAAAGTCTAAAGTAACACTTTGATGATCTTTAGTAACACTTTTCATAAGTGTTACATTAGATTTTAAATTGTAACACTTTAAGGTAACACTAAAATATGTTACTCATAACCCTTTATGTAACACTCTTTTAAAAATATAAAAAATATTCAATGTTGTCATAGCTGGATTTCGAACTCAGGTTGCAAGCCTACAAGATCTTTAATTGTAAAGGCCAAACCACTAGACTGTAATAACTATTTTGTCTGATTTTGTAAGAAACACTATATATACCCAATTTCTTTGCCGTAACATCAATAAACTATTCTCAAGATTAAATTTCCATCAAACTACAACATAACTTGATTTTATTTAGCTTATTTTACTATCTAATTTCATACAAAATTTTCATTTATTTTTCTTTTTCCAAATTTCATCCTCTCATATATATATATATATATATATATATATATATATATATATACTTATTTTATATACACTAATTTGTTACATCTAATTATTGTATATACATTTTAAGGCATTAACATTTAAATCAATTACAAATTATATTTCTACTTGTTGTAGATTACTTTAGGATACATTAAAATCACCTTTAAAATTAAGTAATTAATTGCTTGTGTTGTTTTTTATAGAAAAAATAATTAAATATAAGATAAACTTAGGAACATGAAAGACATGACAAAATGGTTCAAGCCCATGTTTCAACGCTTAAAAATGTATTCAAACTGTTAAGCTACAAAATTCCGTTGTCGTTGTTTAGTAAAATATAATGTGTGTATATCTATATACAAAAAAAAAAAATCACTAATAAAATTTATTTTAGAACTAATAAGTAAATCTTTAAGTGTTCTTACGAATGTTTTATTATGATAATTAAGATGTAACACTTTTACAAATCTTTGTCTCAAAAAACCATTTTACAAAATATAAGCAATTGAAAGATTCTAGTTATTCAAAATACACATAAGAAAATAAATCTAATTATGATTATTAGTTTAGAATAAAATAAATATATAATTTTATTTAAGATATTACCTAAAACGTGTTACTTATTTATAAGTTTTACATGAAAGTGTACTTATACAAAAGTGTTACCTAAAAAGTGTTACTTATTTGAAAGTGTTACCTAAATGTGTTACAATTTAAAAGTGTTACGTTCAAAGCGTTACATATTCCAAAAGTGTTACACGAAAGTGTTACATATTCGCAGGTATTACAAAAGTGTTACATGAAAGTGTTACATATTCATAAGTGTTACAAAAGTGTTACATAAATGTCAAAATTTTAAAAGTTCTACAAACGAAGTGTTACATAAAGCCATTTATGTTGTAGTGTGATTTGGTGCAAAACATAAAAATATATGCCTCATTATTCCATATATAGTTTTTCAATCATCGTATAACTTTATTCAAGATATAATAATGATGATCGAGTCTGTGTATAATAAGAAGTAAACAATAGTTTGAATAAATCAAACTTTACATGTACTACCTCCGTCCCAGCTTAACCTGCCTACTTGCCATTTTAGTTTGTCCCACTTTAACCTGCCTACCCCATAAATAGCAAATTTCTCTCACAATCTCCACCCTCAAAATCTTCATTCTCAATCTCCACCTTTAAAAAATACAAAGATTCCACAAAATCTGCTTTTTCTTAATCCCCTAGGCAGGTTAAGCCGGGACGGAGGGAGTATAATAGAAAATTTTGTAAGACTAAATATTTCTACAATATATCATGGTATGTCACTTTTTACGAATCTTTTAACCTTAATAATTATAACTTATTTATTAAGACTAAGGTTATTTAACTCTTCAATTTCTTTTTTGTGATTCTTTTAATTTTTAGTTGATTCAAAATTATATTTGTTGAATGGATTAATTTTTATTACATTGAATAATCTACGAAGTTATATATATATATTATAGTGATCACAATATACAATTATTTTATGTTCAAATTAATTTTTTTTTATTAAATAATAGTAAAAAATTATAACCACGCACGTGCGTAGTACTAGTAGTAACAAAAGTGAGGCTAAACTTCAATGCAAATTACATTTTCAAACCAAACTACATTAGAACTATTATAACCATTACAGGTTCAAGGTACTATACTAAATCAACAACCATAAAACAAAGGGCAGTATGTCTTATGTACAGAGTTAATGGGCTAATAATGGCTGCTGATTCTCCACCCTTTCATCCATTAGACAGAGCAAAGAGAATTACTTCAAGTGTATGGACTGCCAAAACATGAAACACTGGTATGAGCCGGTATCCTCCCCAGTGTTGAGGCCTGGGAATTGTACCTCTGAACATGACAAAAATGAGATGTCAATGGCGTGTGAGATTCTATAGATATTGGAGCAGAAAATATATATTATGTCATAACAAATTATAGTCAATTAATGATAGAGTGGCATGCAGATTTCTTTTATGTTGTTTCTTAGATAATTTTGAATTTGGAGATGGTTACCTCTCATTTATTTTCACATCTACAATCCTGCAAGTAAAAAAATCTTTTAAGAGTGCCGATGAATTTTTTTACCAACACATGAAAGTCATGCACGACATAGAGAGTTCGTCCCCTCTGGAAAAGAAAAGAAAAACTCCACGCTTTGCAAGCCATGCAACCAGGCTCCCATCAAAGAGACACAAACAACCATCTTTACCACCATTTCATTGCCACCGTCATATCGGAAAGTTCATTTGTGTAACCCAGGGGTTGGTGCCTATATTCACAGGGTCAAACCAGCTAACCTCGGGACCTCACCAACCACACAAGTGACTGCATATGTGATCATAGCGAATAACAGACGAGAGAGTTCTCTGTCCTATGTAACCTCATACCATGACAAGTTAGCTATCAACTTCCATAACAAGAAAGTCAGCAAAATACAGTGTTACTGTTAGTATAATCCGCGAGAAATTGCAAGAAAATAAGGAAAAATAAACCACTCAAACAGGTTAGAATAACTTACTAAAGCTGACGAGTATTAAAAAAAATGAAGGTTGTTTTCCAGTAGAGGAAAGTAATGAAAGAGTAGCAGAAAGCAGTGAAATGATGTTTGTGTGTTGTCACGCCCCCGACAAGGACAGCTCCAACTATAGAAACAAGAAGCACAGAAGAACAAGACACTTATACAGAAGTAGTGATTTCACAGTGAGATACTATTCATGCAGATAATCCGTCGATTTTTCTCTCTTTTTGCTTCACTATCCTCTGGTGTGTACCGCAACCTGAGAGAGAGAGAGATCTGATTAAGTAGGTTGACAGCAGATAAGGGTCAAATACAGATTTTCAACATATTACCTATCACGGAGGCGAGACGGTTGTCCTTGCCAAAACACAAAACGCTCTGGTTTCAATCTGTATCCTACCCAGTATTTGGGTCTCGGTATCACGCTTCTGCATGATACATGGATTACTAACGTTATGCTCACTACTAAACATGTCAAAAAAATTGATTTTGATGATAATCACATAACATTTAATCAGTATCACTTCGTTTCAGTTAGGTGCTATGGAAGAAAGGGAAGGTGGTAAGAGACCATTATCTTATAAGCTATAAATGCAGCATGAAATAGTATATGACTACGTAAAAGTAAATTCCCACAGAAATATTCCTCTATATTGCGAAAAATTGAACAAATATGCTCATGTACAGCAATGCAGACAAGACTTTACTGTATTGTTGTTACTTACATTTGGGAGCTATTTGGTCATTCTGAAACATTACAAGTTTGTAATTTAATATTGTGAAGCAACTTTCATTGAAGAATTCTTTTAATACACTTGTGCCATTTAACATACTAAATTACTGACCCCACTGGGTACTTCTCCTCCAATTCTCTACATTGTTGCTGAAGAAAATACCGTCCTGGAACTACCGCGCTCTGAAATAAACAAATAAGGACATTGAATTAAATGTTCATGCTGGTTTATTTAGAAAGAAGCTATATAGGTACTGACTATTGAAAATAACATACCAGATTGCTGATAGCTGGAGCAATCTGAATTTCTCGTGGACGGCTGTAGAACTTCTGTTCAGACTCTTCGTCAGAGAGTTTCTCCACAAAACCTTCCACTTTTACCTGAGAGAAAGAGAGAGAGGGATCATGGTTTGGTAATGCCTCGACAGTCAAGTCCTATAGAAGAGGACTAATTACAAACTGTAATATTAACCTGTGAAACACTGAAGAACATTAATTATACAAGGAAGCCTATAGATACATAGTATTATAAGATCAAGCGTACTGTATGAAATTTAGTTGTCTTGTTTGTAATGAAAGGCAAAAAAAATCCGATTTCCGTTCTAGTTTTAAATGTCAGGTAAGGATCATAACTAACCAGACAAATCCTCCTCTGTCAACCTTCTTTAATAAGACCATTTGCGATGAACTGCAAGAAAAACATTCATTGCATATAGTAAATAGAGATCCTGCTTTATGAAAATCAAGAAAAAACAGTAACAATATAACCCTGGACAAATAACTAAAAATGGTAGTTTCCTACAAAGATGTGAGCTACAAGTATGGCACATTACAGCAGCAAAGAACACGTAGTTTGTGTTGCATTTAATATTACATTTATGCATACAAATGTATATCATTAACAGTTAGAATTAAAAAAAAATGACAGAATATACACTTTAAATTTAGTAATCAGGAATGTGTACAGTCCACAGGAAACAGGAATCCCCAAAATTTGTTTAAAGTTCAGTCCAATTGTTTCTGTGTATGATGTGTGTGTGTGACTGTGTGTGAAGAAGGATAGAAAAATCAAAGAAACATACGGTTTCCTATCTTTGCTTACAGTTGACAAGGCCATAATCTTTGGTTCATTCAAACCTGCTACCATAACATCGTGTACCATTAGGTTGAAAACTGATACAATCTCACTCTAATCTTCAAGAGAACAGCTAAAAGAAATGCAGCATGCTATTTCCACTGGCCACAAACAGTTTAGTTCCACACCTGAACGAAAGGATCCGTATCCACGCTCGTCTCAATCAACTTGGGAAGAATGATTGACGACTCTGTGTTAATTTGAGTTGCCTTTTCAATTTGGACACACACAGAAGTTCCGGGATATGGTGGAAGTTGTAGCTTATACATGCTCATAATCGATGGAGGTACAAATCTTCCACCCAAAAAGTGGTAAGGACCACAAAATCTTTTAGCACAAAGCTTTGGAGCTGTCAAAGGAACCTACATGCAAGGTTAGAGTGGATAAATATATAAGCATTACATTCTGAAAATGCGAAGCTGGCAAGCCAATCTATAAAAAGAAAATCACCGATAAACCATACCAGCATGTAAGATTTAATTCCTTCACCTCTTATATCTCCGTCTTCTACATGCCAACCGGAAGGAACATCCACCGAAACAAAGGACAGGATGATATAGTTTATATCTCCGTCTTCTACAAGCTGTAAACTTCAAGTCTTCAGTTTATAATTCAATATGATATAGTTTGATAACATGGTATCAAGGGTTAGGCAGTTATTTTGGGAATTCAATCGGTTTTGAGTTCTTGAGCTGATCCTGGGTTATTCTTCGCGTTATGTTGTATTTTTTGTTAGAGTTCTTTTAGTTTTATATTTCAAATACATCTACTAATTCATGGAATTGTACTTTTCCATGTTTAACATTTTTAGTTCACCTAATGACATAAATTCAACCTAGATATTTATATATTATATTTTTCTTTTCTAAAAAACACACTACAATTTTCTCTTTATTATGTTTTACTTTTATAATTCATCGTATATTTCTTATCTCTTTTATGATTGGACTCCTTATAGTGAAAGAAGAAAGCTATCAAAACTAAATTCAGAAATTTTTTATACAGAAAACTTTAAGTAAAAAGACTAGTACAGTTTTATTGTTGAATAACTAAAAATTATGAGTTATTTACATAAGGAGTGTTTTAAGTATTCTGGTGGTGAATAAAAGCATCGAAATATATTATGATTTGCAAAGTAAATATATAATTAAAAACCGACAATAATGTATATTGGTGTTCGAAGTCCTTTTTTTTAATTGTATTTCTCATCTCATTTTTGAGGAAAAAAAGTTTACCTTTTCTGTTAGTTTTATTAACCTTTTATGAAACTATAATGTTTCATAGTATTTCCACAAAATACAACAAAAATAATTGACAACATAACTATAGTATATCATCTATGAGATTTTTTTACCATTTCGTGTAAAACTCTTATAATATATGAACAACTAATATTAATGATAAATATTTGATCAAAATCTATAGTAAACTAAACATGTAATAGTTTAACATGACTTTCGTATTTTAGAGTTTGACTCCATTGTCAGAATAATGAATATATAAGACTGTTACTTTTGGATGGAAGAATAATAAACTTTAAATATAATTGGACATAAAATATAATATGATTTACAATATTATTTTATACTGTCCATATTTATATATTAATTTGAAGGCTGTATTCTTTGTTAGAATACTGAGTTTTATCTATATACATGATTACAAATCTTATAATTATGTTTTATTTTCATTTACAAGAGATTTATTTAGGTAAGATTTTGTCTTTGGATTAACTAAATACACCATATAATTGAAAATGAGAAAGATGTATATTAGTATTCTAAGTCCTTATTGATTTTATTTCTCATCATATTCTTGAAAGAAATAAAATGTATTTTTTTCTTTTGCTTTTTTTAAGTTTTACGACTATAACATCTATTTATTCAATCCACTAACTAAAACAACACAAAAAATTGTCCAGAAAGTTATAGTGTATCATGTGAGTTCTTTTAGGTTATCACTTTATATAAAATTATTATGATATACAATAAATAATATTTAATCAAAATTTATGGTAAATGGAATTTGTAGGTCTTTAGTATCTTAAAACTTGATTTCTTTGTTAAGATAATAGCCTCGACTCTTATTTGGGACGAAGAAGTAATAAACTTTGATTATAACTGATATAAATTATAACGTGATTAACAAATTTATACTTTTGTCCACATTTATATTTTTATTTGAAGTTTGATTTCGTCATTAGAAACAAGCCCCTTAGAGTTAAACCTCTAAATATAAATAGACACCTTAATTTCTTTTTTCAACCAGACACTTCTAATTTCGAAGCTGCACAAAGAAACTCTTAAACTTTTCAATGTGGGACAAATAAAGTCTTACATTGCCTTAAATATCTCACATAGTAACTCAATATTGATAATCAATCAACAAAAAATCTTAAAAGTCACATTTTTTAAAACAATTCCCCAATAATGCTTTGCAACTCCGATTTTAAATTTTCAGTAATTTACAATTGCAGGATTAAATTTGCTTAATTTTTGTAAATGCAAATTTGCAAGTCTTATTATCTTTTACTTGGTTAACTGGGATTAATAGATTTTGACAATTTATATGTTCACTATTGCTACATTATATATATCGTGCTTCATTTTTCAATTAGTATTATGAAGTACTTAGTAAATGTGGGAATAAATTTGGTGGTCATAAATTATAGATAGATACTATCATATGAAAAAAATATTTTTATGTGTATACACACGCACACACACATATAATAATTTAAGACTACATGTTGAGTTTTAATATAATCGACTATCACACAAAGTATTATAAGTACTATTTGTTCAAACTTAAACTTGCACTAAGTTATAAAAGAATTAAGGGGTAGACTATTCGCAACCCACTAAATTTCTTAACCTAGCCCATTTCTTATACAACTCACTTATATTTATAAAAATGAATTAATCTTCTCAATATACAGTCCACATATTTCCAATATTAACCTTAACGGCTTATTATTAAATTATATTTTACGACATATTATTAAATTGTATTAATCTAAAATAAAAGAAATAAAAAAGTGAAAAATAAAGAAAATTCAACGGCGGACTACAAGAGTTCCAGCAGATCAAAGACAACATAAAAAGAGAAGAAAGCCAAAACACTAACCTCCGTCAGACGATATTCCAAATTTCATTACCGAAAAACCTTAGGCCCCATTTGGATGGAGGAATTTGTGCTATGGATTTATAAATTCATTGTCAAAATCACTCCATGTGTTTGGATAAAATACTAAATGAGTGGATTTGTAAATCCAGATTTTTAAATCAACTCATTTAGAAATCCAAGATTTGAGATTCTCCATTTTACACCATATTTGGTGGATTTCAAATCCTTTGACAAAGGTAGTCATTTACAAATCCCTCCTCACTCAAACCTCTCTCCCGCTCTCTCTCTCGTCCTCGCTCTCTCTATATCTCTCTCTCGTCCCCCCCTCTCTCTCTCTCTCTCTCCCCCCTCCCCCGCTCTCTCTCTCTTCTTCTCTTCTCTCTATCGCTAGCTCTTTCTCTCGTTCTCCAATAAAATGCTCATAATATTTTATTTTTTTTATTTTCTTTTATCTCTAATAAAATGCTCCCAATAATTTTTTGGAATATAAAATACATAATATGTATATATGTGTGTATATATATAATTGGAAAAAAAATTGTTCGGTTAATTCAGATGTAGATAAATATTATTTTATTTAATAAAAAATATAAATTATTAGTTTAAACTTTAAAGAAAAAAAATTGAATTTTACAAATATTGTATCAGTTTTTTGCCAAATAATGGATTTGAAAATTTTGGATTTAAAAATCCTTTCACAAATTCACCATAAATCCAAACAAGAGATTTCAAGTCCATGGATTTCAAATCTAAGGATTTTGAAATCTATTCATTTTAAATCCCTTGGCAAATCAAATTCTTCCATCCAAATGGGGCCTAATAGACTTTATTTCATGTTTTGATTTGCTATCAGTTGATATTTTCAACATTTCCCCTTTTTTAAATTTATGTTTATCTTCTTGTCAGGAGTTTTATGATATTTTGTGATATTTTGAATTGCTTTGTTCATGCCAACTCTATGTATTTACATTTGCTTTCAGTGAATCATAATTTTGTGAAAGTCACAAATCTAATGATCCTAAAATATACTCCCTTCGTCCCGGCTTATCTTGCACAGGAGGGGTCGGCACAAATATTAAGAAAAGTTGCTTTTTGGTTGTTTGTTGACTTTTCAAAGGTGATTTGAAGGTGGAGATTGAAAGTGAAGATTTTGAGGGTGGAGATTATGTTATAACTTTCCTTTTTTAGGCTGTGCAAGATAAGGTGGGACGGCCGTTTAAAGAAAGTGTGCAAGATAAGGTGGGACGGAGGGAGTATCATGGTTCACCTCTTGTAAAACTAGGGTTCATATGTAAATTTAGGATTTGTAGTGTTCTAGAAGAAAGATGTCAAAAGAAAGAAACGAAGATATGAAGAGTTTGGTTGAAGATGGGGGAGAAGAAGGAGAAGGAAGATATATTACATTTCCCCTTTTTTCATGATTTTCTTAAAGTCTTTTAATAATTTATGTTTTTATTATCATTAAGGGCACTTTAGTCTTTTAATTACTGAATTTTAAATATTAAAATTAGAGGGTTGCGTTAAGAAATTTTAAGGGCTGCAAATAGTTTGCGCCTAATTTTTTTCATTAGTTTTGCCTTTTTGTAATGTTTTAGATTGTCTGAAACATTTTGTTTTTAAGAAATTTGATTAAAAAATTACTAAAATTTAATATATGTGACTTTCGAATAATAAATATATATAAATATACCTGACATTGATTCTCCTTTATACGAATATGTAACTATATTAACAAGTTATTATAATTATTACATATATTAATATCATGCTATATATATGTTCTATCTCGTACATCATTTGGGTGGATAACTAATCCCCCTTTAATATAAAAGTAGGATTATTTTGCTGATGTTTCATCTCAAGAGTGATTATAGTTTTTTTCTTAAATTTTCTTTTCTTTTTTCTCTTTTTTTTTTTTTTTTTTTTTTCTCGGTGATATTTGTTTTATTTTCCTTTTCTTTTTGTAATTCTTTTCTGCTGAAAATTTGAGACTATTGTTTTTCTCCAATTTTACTTTCCCCAACATTTATTTGGACGCACTTTAAAAATCTTTTTTTTTTTTTTTTAATTCCAAAACTCCTGTATTTATCTACGTAGTTGAAAAATCGTTTTCTTTTCCAAAACTCCTGTATTTTCGTTTTTTTTTTTTTTTCAATTCCAAAACACTTGTATTTATTACAATTACTTGAAAATACATTATGTATCATTATGTATAATATGGGGCACACTTATATCATATGTTCCTTAATGTCATTTTATTTATTTTGTTTATTGTAGGTAGGAATTGTAGGTTTTCCTCAATTTATAGATTGTATAGTATAACATTTTGAATAATAATAATTATTTCACATAATAAAAGTATCATGCTTTATTACTTATTTTAATTTTAATTACCATTTTACTGCATAATATGTTAATTATTCATTATTTTTAAAGAAACGAATATCTCGTGTATTGCACGGACAGACATCTAGTAAATTATAAAAGGTGGACATTATAGTGCAAATAAAATAAGTAAAAAGGTGGAGAGTAGTGCCACGAAAATAAGTGAAATGAAAAATTGTGGTTGAAATATATGAGAAAACGTCGACAGCAGGGTTCGAACCTGCGCGGGCAAAGCCCAACAGATTTCAAGTCTGTCTCCTTAACCACTCGGACATATCGACACACATTTTATTGAATAAAAATAAAAAACCGCAATTATATTTTGTTTTCAGCCGTTTGAAGTTTAGAACTAAGAGGTTGTTTGGCTAAACTGTTTCAAAACATCTTATAAGCTCTAACATTTTATAAGATGTTAAATTTCATTTAAAAATTAAGTTATTTAAGTTTTTGGATGATAGAGCTTATAAAATGTTAGTAATGTCATTTTTGTAATTAAAATAATAAAAATTGAACTAGAAAATCAAAATAAGATCTTATTTAAAAAAAAAGTTAGACCCTCCTTACTTTTTTGAAAACAACTTATGGACTTTTAACATCTTATTTTGAAATAAAATAAGATATTTTTTAAAAAAATGCTACCAAACACTTTTAATGAACTTATAAACTTTTGAACATCTTATAAGATGTTTTGGAGAGCTTATAAGCTCAGCCAAACACCTTATAAGTTCAAAAAAAATAGGACTAAGGTCTAAGAGAGATTAGACATACAAGATCTAAATATAATGAAGTTAGATAATTCAAGTGGTATGAGCATCCACTACTTAGACTTTTGGTTCTGGATTTGAGATACTTAGAGAAAAAAGGGGAGAAATTTTCTTTGTCCTTAGATTAAAGAAAATATAATAAAAATATACATGACCTAAATATGTTTATTTTTTTTGCCAATAAATTGATTACTCTTTCCCAAACGGTTATAGATTAAAAATAACTGAAACAATATATAACCATGAACGGGGGGGGGGGGGGGGGTGTGCGTGGACCCCTCAAAATTTTAAAAATTTTTAGGGGTATTTTTCATAATCTAAAATTTATTAGATATAAATAGAAAAATCATCCTAAAATATAATTGTTTACATATATATATATATGTGTGTGTGTATAAAACTTTTTTTTACTATTAGTAGTCATACTAAAAATTATAAAGTAAAAAAATTTATTGGGCTAAAACATTTGAGTAGCAATTATTCATTTTAATATAATTATAATTAATTGATTATCTAGAACGTAAAAGTTCAAAAGCATTATGTTGAAAGAAATTGACTCTTACTATACTTCAGAAGAAAATAATATATTAGTAGCAAAATCTCCAAGAAATTTGATTTTTTTATTGGAACTTTGCTAAAACAACTGATAAATTAATTTGAAACGAAATAATTGCACATAATTTTTGGTTTAATATATTTATTTATTAGAGAGATGAAGACAAGAATGTGAAAAAAAAAAAAGAAATTATATGGTGTGGACTTAGTAAAAATAATAACTAGAATAATAAAAACATACTACCTCCATCCTGACTAAATTTGTCTACTCTGACCGGGTACGGAGGTTAAGAAAAATAAATTTTGTGGAATCTTTGACTTTTCAAAGGTGGAAATTGAGGGTGGAGATTTTGAGTGTAGAGATTGTGAGAGAAATTTCCTTTTTTGAGATGACAAAATTATTTGAGACAAATAAAAAACAAGTAGACAAATTAAACCGGGACGGAGGGAGTACTACAAAAGACTCATACTTATTCAATCTTATTGGAGCGCTGGCCATCTCGCTGTTATATGCATATTATCTTTTTTCCTGATTCCACAATCAGTCTTCCCTCGCTC
This sequence comes from Ajuga chamaepitys, assembly GCA_958295605.1. Lineage (NCBI taxonomy): Eukaryota > Viridiplantae > Streptophyta > Magnoliopsida > Lamiales > Lamiaceae > Ajuga > Ajuga chamaepitys. Next base: position 6,581,472 of record OY282500.1, on the reverse strand, counting down.
CACATCCATGTACTTGCGCTATGATGGAGAGTGCAATCGAATTTTTCTTGCTGCCTTGTGAACTTCCACTTCCTGCTGTTGAGTTTTTGTTGCTGTCAACTTTCACTTTCTTCCATTCTTCAAAGCTTCAACACTCTCTCTCTCACTCCTCAATGCTCTCTCTTGTGTCAAAGCTTTAACTTTCTCTCTGTAGTATACAACTAATTTGTTTATATAATTTTAGGTTGCATTGGACTCGGCTCTCCTCCAAGGGTGGCCCTGACCATAGGCAAGAGGTGCAACTATGCAGGACCCTTGAAAAACTCCAATTCTTTGAGGCCCCAAATATGTATAATTCATACGTAAATAACTTCACCAAGATAATATTCAGACTATAGATACTCCAGTTCTTTGAGGCCCCAAATATATATATATATATATATATATATACATATATTATACGTAAATAATTTCACCAAGATAATATTCAGACCATAATGGATAGATATATATTAGGTTGTTATATGCTGGTAATCTGGGTTTCAAAACAAACCTTTTGCGTTTTTTTTTTTTTTTCATTTTACTTTGGGGCCTATTTGCATTTCTTTTTTAGGTCCTATTTGCATTTTTTTTACTTTTATGTGTCCATTTACTTATTGACCCTCTTTTGTGTTATCTTATATTTAATGTGCATATTTTTTTTTTAGAATTTTTTGTGTCCTTTTCTATTTTTAAGATATGTATATATAAAGAAATGATAAGGTACTCAATGATGGGTTCAATATGGAGCCTAATTGATGACATGCATTGCCACCCCATCCTTAATGTTAGCAAATTTCAGTTGAAATTACACCAATCCGCCTAGATATTTAGTATTAACACCACTACAGTAAGCCGATTAGGTCATCTTCACTAGTTTCTGGGGGATACGACCTTACTTGCCACTATGCTACTGCTACACGTACACTTGTCGTTTAACTGGTAGAAATAAAGCGATCAAGAAAGAGGCTGAGGACAAGGAAATACTTTTTACTTTACTCACGAAGTACTTTCCGATCTATCAAATTCTTGATGCATTCAAAGGAATCAATTTTCCAATATCTCAAGAAATGTTTGAGCGAAGAAAGAGCTAAGTAATAACAAGGCAGGAACTAACTACTACTCAAGCAAAAATTCTCAAGCTGCTAGGGATTCTCAAAGTCTACTCAAGCCAAGTACTCAGAAAGCCCATGTGCTGTCCCAGTACTTCTCACATAATTTTTTTCCCACATCTCAAACTGTTCTACATGCTTTCAGTTGAAGAAACACTTTCATAAACATTCTCTTTAAGTGTTTTTTAACCGGGAGTCTTATGTTCAATCAGAGATCAAATTAGACAGGATTAGCTTTGAGGAACTTGTATAGTACATGAGTAGTCTTCCGAGGATAGGTAAAAGCCACTGTAAGGTGCCAAGTTGGACTTGGACATTGTTGTAGCTAAAATTGTATTGTGTGAACAACTTAGTGATTTTTCCTGTGTGAGGGAAGAGTGGACGTACAAGGATTACTATCACCTTCGAGTCACTATAATTTGTTGTGTATTTTCATATATTTGTTGTGTTTTAGCATAATTCCACTGTACATCAAACTCTTTGAGCATTGCTTGTTGTAAGTTACAAAAAGAACAAAATGTTGTAAGCTAACTTTTCTACAAGGACTTACTAAGAACCTATAAGAAACACTTTCATAAACACTTTTCAACAAGTACAAGAAAAGGGGGCCAAATTGTACAAGTGCTCAATAATTCATTGTTTCTTCATAATAGGACTAAGGGATTGTTGAACGTTGATTGAGATTATTCATCTTGGTTTGTTCTTGAATATTGAGCAGAAAAAGACACTGAGTGGTGAGATCATTAGATGGGAGGTAAAAGCCTACAAGTGAATTGTTAGTAACAATAGAGTGATCTTTTATGTGATACACGAGTGGATTGTGAGGATTACTTATAAGTTATATCATGGAAGAAACTTTTGAAAATGACTTTGCAAAGCAAGATTCTACAATGCATACCATACAACAATTGAGAAATATTCTTAATGACATTAGTGACCGATTGGAGAGGCTGGAAGTTCTGAGGGGCCGTGGAAACCATCATGCCAACCAAAGAAGACATGAAGAGGAGTTGGAGACGAAAGAAGATGATGAAATGGGGTCGAATCACCAAGTCCGAAGACGAGGTAGAAGACACAATAATGAAGTTGATAGAGACTTGGACATCATAAAATGAACATTCCCGTATTTCAAGGGAGGAGTGATCCGAAAGCCTATTTGGAGTGGGATACGAAGGTAGATCTTATTTTCGGTTGTCATAACTACTCCGAAGATAAGAAGAAGAGGCTTGTTGCAATTGAATTCACGAATTATGCCATAGTTTGGTGGGGTCAATTGGTTATGAACCGAAGACGCTACGGAGAGAGGCCGGTGTCAACATGGGCTGAAATGAAGTCAATAATGCATAAGAGATTTGTACATTCTCATTATTTTTGTGATTTATATCGAAAACTTCAAACTATGAATTAGGAAAATAAATCGGTGGACGAGTATTATAAGGAGATGGAGGTTTTCATGATTAGGGTAAATGTTGAAGAAGATAGGAAAGCTATTATGGCTCGTCTCTTGAGTGGGCTGAGTTGGGAGATTGCGAGAGTAGTGGAACTTCAGCACTACGTAGAGTTAGATGATATAGTACATAGATCCATGAGGGTAGAAAACAACTGAAGAATGATGGTTATTCCAAAGAAGTCGAACATCACATTTTCCATCTTCTAGCAAGATGAAAGAAGGGGCGTCCAAAACAACCTACTTGAAAGTTCCATCATGAGATGTCCAAAAACAAGGCTAATGAAACTGAAAAAGGGAAAAGTATCTCTACTTCTTCTAGAAATCAAAATATTAAAAAAAATTGGTGTCAGGGTTTGGCATGTTGCGTCGGAATGTCCGAACAAGAATCATGATAATGAGGGGCAAATGGAGAGGTTGAGTCCGGAAGTGAAAATGAAGAAAGTGGTGATGGACAGTTTGAGGAAACTACACCCGAGCAAGGAGAACTTTTAGTGGTGTACAGAGCTCTAAACATGCAAATCAAGGTGGCTGAAGACGAACAACTAAGGGAGAACATCTTCCACACACAATATTTGGTTCAAAGGAAGCTATGCATGTTGATTGTTGATGGTGGTAGTTGTGATAATGTTGTTATCTCTGAAATGGTGTAGAAACTGAATTTAGTTACCTCAAAACATCCTCATCCTTATAAGCTTCAATAGATTAATGAATGTGGGGAAATTTGTGTGACTAAACAAGTTTTGATATCATTTTCCATTAAAAATTATGAGGATGAAATTGTGTGCGATGTGGTGCCAATGCATGCTTGCTATATTCTATTGGGAAGACCGTGAAAGTTAGATAGCAGGGTAACATATGATGGGTATCTCAATAGATACACATTAAAGCATCAAAATAAAACCATTATGCTTGTTTCTTTGACTCCACAACAAGTTCAATATGATCAAATCAAAATGTCCCAAGCGAAGAGAGCTAGAAAAATGAGATTGAGGGACAAAGTTTGAGAGAAAAAAGAGTAGGGAGAAAAACAAGAGGGCAATTTTGAGTGTTTTCGAGGGAGAAGAGAAATTAGAGGAAATTGAGGGCAAAAAAACGATCAAATTTCTTTGCAAGAGGGAGTGACCTAAAAAGAGCGATTATTGAAAAAAAGAGTGTGTTGGTGTTGGTGTACAAGGAGTCCTATTTTAGCACTAACGAATTAACACCTTCCTTGCCTAGTTCTTTTGTGTCTCTTTTGTAGGAATATAAAGACATCTTTCCGGAAGAGGAGCCAAGTGGTTTGCCACCATTGAGAGGAATTGAACATCAGATTGACTTTATTCTGGGGGCGACACTTCCAAACCAATCACCATATAGTGCTAATCCGGAGATAATAAAGGAGATTCAACAAAGACAAGTTGAGGAATTAATGGTAAGGGAAAGAACTGAGAAAACATGGGTCCATGTGCCGTACCTGTGATTGTGGTACCAAAGAGGGATGAGTCTTGGAGGATGTGTACTGATTGTCATGCCATCAATAAAATCACGGTTAAGTCTCGATATCCTATTCTTAGGTTAAATGATATGCTTGATGAATTGCACGATGCTGTCATTTTCTCTAAAATTAGTTTGAAAAGTGGAAATCATTAAATTCGGATCAAAGAAAGAGATAAGTGGAAGGCTGCATTTAAGATAATATATGGTTTACATGAATGGATAGTAATGCCATTTGGCTTAACTAGCACCGATCACTTTCATGAGATTAACGGACCATGTTTTGCGCGAGTCTATTGAAAAGTTTGTAGTTGTGTATTTTGATGACATACTTATCTATATTAAGAACCTGGAAGAACATCTTATCCATTTGGAATTTGTTTTGGATACACTTAAAAAGGAATCTTTGCATGCTAATCTGAAAAAAATGTTCTTTTTGCATGGATAAAGTTTTTTTTCTTGGATTTGTTGTTAGTGGTAATGGGATTGAAGTAGAAAAAAAGGTTAAGGCTATTTTAGATTGGCCAATTCCAAAAAGCATCTCTGAAGTGAGAAGTTTTCATGGTCTTGCAAGCCTCTACAGGAGGTTTGTAAAGGATTTTAGTACCATTGCTGCACCATTGAATGAAATTATGAAAAATTAAGTCAGTTTTCATTGAGGGAAAAACAACAAACTGCTTTTGAAGTTTTGATCTTGTAAAAGAGAAACTTACTTTTGCACCAATTCTTGCATTACCTATCTTTGATAAAACTTTTGAAATTGAATGTGATGCATCTGGAGTTTGTATCGGAGCAAGAAGGAAAGCCGACTGTTTTCTTTAGTGAGAAATTGAAAGGAGCTCAGTTAAAGTATCCAACTTATGATAAGGAGTTGTATACTTTGGGTAGAGCATTGGAAACTTCGCAACACTACTTGTGGCTGAAGGAGTTTGTCATCCACAAGGATCATGAATCTCTAAAAGGTCAAGGTAAGCTGAGTAGGAGACATATCAAATGGGTGGAATTCATTTAACCATTTCTGTAAAATCGGCATTTTTTTAATTATGTGGCATGTGTTGAAAAATAATTCTTTGTAGTTTGCTCTTGATGGCAGAATTGACTTGATTAAAACCACAAAAGGAAAGAAGGGTTGAACAATCATACAAAATAATTTCTCCACCTTCAAGAATCAAGCACATCCCAACATTCAAGGGAATGAAGTCAAGATTTCCAAAACAAGCCTCAATTATCAAATAGACTAATGGGAAACTGATTGAAGTCAAGAGAAGACCTAGAAAATTCCCAATATAAATAGAGGCGCAAGGTGATGAAGAAGATGATCGAGTTTTGAGTCTGTTACACTTGTGTAACTCATCAAAAAGCTTGTAATTTTTCTATTGATGTTCAAACTGTTAGTGAACATCAAGAAATCAATAAGATACAATTTGGGAGAGTTGTATCTAAACTGTTTGGGAGAACACGTTGAAGTTTGGGAGAATCTCCTAGGTGCAGTTAGAAGGATCATCTACGTCAAGAAGTCCATCTGGGGGACCAGAAGGCCGACTAGGCATATTGTTAGGGGGAGTGAGTATAATATTTTACGAGGGAGACCTAAAAGATTCTTTAAGCATAAGTGTATTTACTTACTATACTTCTCTCTAATATAAAGCCTAAGAGGAAGAGGATTCTTCCTCGAATTGTTGATTCTGTTTCAATTTATTTCGTACTTCTTAAGAACTTATTGGTCACATTAATTGTTGTTTTATTACAACTCATTTTGTTTAAGAACATTGCACACTCGTACAAACTCTGACACTTCAATTTCCTTATGTGATCATGTACAAGAAAGGTAAAGAAACTTTATAGTTGATGCTTTATCTAGGAGGCATGCTTTAATTGCTACATTGAGGTCTAAACTGCTTGGTTTTGAGTCTATTAAGGACATGTATGAAAATGATTCTAATTTTTTCTTCTGTTTACTTGGTTTCTGAACATGCTGCATTCGACAAATTCCATAGACTTGAGGGTTATTTGTTCGTGAGAATGAACTTTGCATTCCTATATGTTCTATGCAAGAATTACTTAATCATGAAGCCCATGTGGGAGGTTTAATGAGACACTTTGGGGTGCATAAAACCTTGGAAATATTGCGTGACCATTTCTTTTGGCCGGGTATACGTGCTAATGTGGGGAGGATTTGTGAAAGATGCATAACTTGTAAATAGACTACATCGAGATCACAACTTCATGGATTGTATATACCACTACCTATTCCTAGTGAACCTTGGTAGACATATCCATGGACTTTATTTTGGTTTTACTTAGAACAAGTAATGGAAAAGATTTTGTTTTTGTGGTAGTTAATAGGTTCTTAAAAATGACACATTTGATACCTTGCCATAAAAATGATGATGCAACTCGTACTGCTGATTGTTTTTCCAAGAAATTGTGCGTTTGCATGGAGTACCAAAGGTTGTGACATCTTTGTCTAGTATTCAAACATTAGGAATTTATCAAGATCATTGAGCACGATCTTGTGGCATTCAATCATACCTAGGTTCATGGCTAATCATATAGCCAACGAGTCGAGATTTATCAAGCTCTAAGTAAGATCAAACTGAATTCTCAATTTGGAGAGACCGCTGATTATTTTATACGTTGAATTCTTAGATCATTATATCAGACAGATCCAATATTCCTACCCCCATCTGTATCAGGGTGCTTTGAATTTGAGCAAGAATGTAGTTGATATGATGATGAAGGTGATTCCAGGAAAGAAGTTGGAATTGTGTACCGAAATGCCTGACATGAAATTTGAGTAATTAACACGATAAAGTACATCCTTCTCAGGGCATCTCCATTGATATATCTAAAAAGTAGGTATATCTTTTACCACATCAGCACCACCTCAAAAGTAAAAATACCTATACTTCAATGCATAACTCCTCACCAAAAATATAGGGCCCACTTCAATATCTTTTTTATATATTAATCTATTAACTAAATTAATTACTTAATTTTCGGATAAATAATAAATAATTAAATTCCCACTGTTTTAGTTTTTTTATATTTTATTATATTTCGAAAAAAAAATTGCCAAAAAAATATTATTAATTTATTATTCATATAAAACGTAAAAATACAGAATAAAAGCACACAAGGTACATTAAAAAATTCGAAGGCAACAAAGTAAATTTCGAGGGCTAACTTAATATTTAGCTAATTATTGCCGGATCGAGTCCAAACATGCTCAATTGAATCCTGTCGAAGCTGGTGATGTTTCTGTTTATCCCGTAGTTAAACACCTCTCTTGATGTAGTCATTGAATGTTCCGGTTGATTTTTGACTTACTTGTGGAGGTGGCGTGACGTAATTGGAATCGTTAGACCAATCGGCCGTTGCATTTCCTTCATTTTCAATTATCATGTTGTGCAATATAATGCAAGCTAACATTATATCCTTCAAGTTATTCTTGTACCAGAAACGACTTGGACCTTTAATCATTGCCCAACGAGTTTGAAGCACTCCAAATGCACGTTCGACATCCTTTCTAGCAGCCTATTGCAGTTTCTTGAAATGCTTTCTCTTCGGATCTTGTGGACATGGAAAGCTTTTCACAAAAGTAGCCCATGGATAGATTCCATCTGTAAGATAATATCTTTGATTATATTGCTTCCCATTGATTGTAAAATTAACGGATGGAGTGCGACCTTGCAAAATATCTGTAAATAAAGGAGACTGGTTGAACACGTTTATGTCGTTATTAGATCCTGCAACTCCAAAGTAGGCATGCCATATCCACAAATCTGCAGACGCAACCGCTTCGAGCATGATAGTTGGGACACCATGATCACCGCGTGTGAATTAGCCTTTCCAAGCAACTGGACAGTTCTTTTAGTCCCAATGCATACAATCAAGGCTCCACAGCATTCCGAAAAATCCGTGTCTTTCTTCATGCATTTGTAACAACTGTTGGTAATCTAGAGCATTAGGTTTCCTCAAGTAGTGTCCGCCGAATAGCTCAATCGCACCGCAGCAAAAATTAAAGAGACATTCTATTGAGGTTGTTTCGGCAACACATAGGTACTCATCGTAATGGTCAACAGGTCTACCATACGCCAATTAACGAATAACCACCGTGCACTTTTGTAGTGGGGAGAACCCTTTTTTTCTAGCTGCATCGACCTTCCACCGAAATTAGTCATAGTGGGACTCCAATGCATTCACTATCCGCAAGAACAACTCTTTGGATATACGAAAACGTGGGCGAAATACATCACTTCAGTATATCGGATCTTTAGTGAAGCAATCAAGATAGATTCTTGCGTGTCCCGCCTCACGATCTCGTTCCACATATGTTCTTCGCTTTCTGACTCCGCCAACAGAACTCCCAGCACTGCCAAGTAACTCTTGTTTTGTTTGAAGCAACGATTGTATCTCTATCTCAGTCGTGTCATCAATTAAGAATTCAAGAAGACTCTCACTATCACTTTCCCCGGATAACCAGTGAGATGACGAAGACATGTTTGAGAGATGGATAGAAACTCAAGGGACGAAGTGATAGTGATGTATAATGGTTTGAGAGAGATGTAACAATCCTATTGGAGTCTATTAATAGAAAACGAAAGCACACAACGACTAATTTAACAACGAAAGCATACAACGGCTAGTTTAACAACGACTAGGCACCTAAAACCTAAACCTTAACAAAGAAAGCACACAACGGATAGTTTAAAAATGACTAGGCATACAACGGCTAATTTTCAAACCTAAAGCACCCAACTGTTCTTGATTTTATCACACATATGGAGATGGATACGAAGTTGTTCTTCTGTCATCTTCGGGGTATCCTTCATGAGTATTTTATACTCACGCGAGGCGGCAAGACCTCAGTAGGCCTTCAAGTTTTTTCTTGTTATGTTCTTCCAAGACCTGAAGCCTTTGCTCAATCCAGTCTCTTTTATCTTTGGAAGACGTGCTTGCTTTTCCTTTACCCTTACTCATTCGCTTTGCCGCTTTCTGGCCCATGGGATGGGTATGTTCTACCCTGACTTCCTCCCCATTGCTTGAATCAGTGTTGGAAGATGTTACATACTCTCCAGATGCAGAGATTTTTTATTTTTTTTGGTCCACGGACATCATCGTCTGGATCGGTAAACTTCGGACTGTCTTTCAAAGCATTCCAAGCACCCATATGCTTAAAAGCAGTGCCCTCGTGTTTTGCTTTATATTGAGCCTTCACCTTCTCTACAATATCCGCATCACTACAACCACTTCCCAAAGCCTTCTTCTCCTGATTAAAACATCAACAGAACCATTTCACCTGTTTCTGGAGTGTATAGTAATGTGTCTTCAACACATCATGATGCCTAAACGGCGTATTTCTTGGACGATTTCGGTTGTACGCCTCACCGATTCGGACCCACATTTGTTCCAACTTTTGCGAGTTGTCAAAACAGAGTCTGTGCTAATATCGAGCCAACAACTTGCAAGAAGAGTGTTTTCTGCATCATAGTAAGTTTTCTTTTATACAGCTGGAACCTTTGGTGGATCATCGCCGGTATCAAAGTTGGCAACTCAAGTCCTATTGGAGAGAATTAAGACGAGAGAGGAGACGAACGCTGAGAAGTTGGAGTTGGAGTGTCTCTGTCTGTATCTGAACCATTAGTACTGGGTCTTCTTGATGAATTTGGGCCCATTGCCGGACGAAATCCGTGTTGAGGAGTGGGCATGTAGGGAATTTAAGTTGGATACATGTAGAATAATGCTCTAGATGAATTAAGCAGATTGGATTAGGTGTTACTACCTTCCGAAAAATTTGGAAAATGGGTTGGAAAATTGAGGGGTTGAAAATTAGGATTTTCAGGATGGAAGTTGGTAATCGATGGACGAAAATTGATATTTGGAGGTGATGCATTTTCTCCACAATTTGAAGAATTATACCATTGCATCCATGGATTTTTATCCATTTTTTTAGATGAGAAGTGTGAAATTTGGCTAGAAAATTGAAATTTTAGAGTAGTAAAAAATGTAGAAAATGATGAATTGAGAACCTATATTTATAGTGAAAATTTAAATATTAAAAGACACAGTCTGTAATTAGAATATATCCTTTGAAAGATGGTAATAAAAAAATAAGGGTAAGAGAAAGCCGTTGCAGAACGGCTATTTTGTTCCAAAAGTGTATCAAATAGTGTTCAAAATTACAATACCTGATATCGATGATTTAGAATATGAAGTTGTAAAAATTGAAAGTGCTAGCCTCTATAAACTCAATCCAGAATACAACCAAATAAACTTAAATTAAATTTCTTTTATAAAAATTCAACTAAACAGTAATAAATATATCATATAACGACAAAGTAACAAAACTAAAATATAAATATTTTATTCTTTTTTTTTTTTAATGTATCTTTTAATTTTGTGGGAGCTTATCATAGTGATAGATATAGATTATTTTTCCATCATTATTGTTTTGAAATTAATTAGTGCAATTTAATTATATGAAAATTACGTGTTTAACCTTAGCTTATAGTTATAGATGTAAGGGTATTTATGTTCATACATTATTTTATAAGAAACACCCACATTTTTATAGGTAGTGGATGGATAATGACAATGACACTGATTATTTAATGATGACAATGACACTGATTATTTAATTCCCCCTGTCTCCAAAAGAGGGCTCTGCTTCTCCGGAATCATCATCCTCTCTTTCAGAATCACTTTCTTCACTGCCTGAAATAAGTTCATCCACATATATTTTATATCCTGGAATGTAAGCTTCCCTTATACCATGGATAGTATGTAAAATTTTCGAAATATTTAGTTAAGGTTACCTACTGCCACTTTACTGATGGCAAACAAGTTCCTACTGATGTGTGAGAATTTTTTGAACACTTCTGACTAAATAACCTTTACTTATCAGAAGTGGAGCCGAGCTATATGTTATAGATTATTTCATGATCTACTTCGAAAAAATGTTTTCTGCAAGAAAAGAAGAACATGATGAATGTCTAGGGATTGCTGAGATCCTCTTATTGATGCATTTATATGACCAAAATGAGAGTTTTGTATGTTAGACAGAACAAAGCGGTTTACTTCAAGTGTACAGGCGATTCATCTCCTCGCCAAAATTCGAAACGCTCAGGCAACTCGAACTACAAACAAGAAGCACAGAAGAACCAGGAAACATACATAGAAGTGTTGATTTCATAGGGAGATACTATTCATGGAGATAATCTGTTGATTTTCCATATTGTTTTTGCTTCACCATCCTCAGGTGTGTACCGCAACCTGAGAGAGAGAGTGAGCGAGAGACCTGATTAATTAGGTTGACAGTGGACAATAGTCAATCTGAGCCACGTAAAAGGTTTTTCAACCTATTACCTGTCATGGAGCCGAGACGGTTGCCCTTGCCAAAACTCAAAAAGCTCTGGTTTCAGTCTGTATCCTCCCCAGTATTTGGGTCTTGGTATCACACTTCTGCATGATAATGGAGTACTACAGTTAGACTCACTATAAAAAGTGACAAAAATGATTTTGATGATAATCACATTACATTTAATCAGTATCACTTGGTTTCAGTTAGGTGCTCCGGAAAAGTGAAAGTTAGGTAAGAGACCATGAATGTGCTACCCGTCTATGCTGCATGAAATAATATTTTTTTTTTTACTGAAAGTAAAGTTCCAACAGAAAGTATCCCTCTATATTGTAAAAAATTGAATAAATATCCCCATGCGCAGTGACGCAGACAAGAAAGTGAGAGATAAGCAAATGCGTTAACAAGTTGAATCAAGAAATGCAAAACACAGACCAGAGTGCCGGACGAATTATGATAACCTACACTGCTCAGAATAACTTCTAGAATATTATGCATGTTAGCATTTTCTGATGGAAATGCTAATGTAGTGCAAAAAGTTCAAGTCCCATATCAGAAACGGCGAGGGGACGTTTCTTGGCAATTTACTAGATTAAATTACTGACCCCACAGGGTACTTCTCCTCCAATTCTTTACATTGTTGCTGGAGAAAATCACGTCCAGGAACTACAGTGCTCTGAAATAAACAAATAAGGATATTGAATCAAACGTTACATGCTAGCATATTTAAAAAGAAGCTATATAGGTACTGACTCGACATCAGTATACCTGATTGCTAACAGCTGGAGCAATCTGAATTTCTCGTGGACGGCTGTAGAAAAACTGCTCAGACTCTTCATCGGAGACTTTCTCCACGAACCCTTCCACTCTTACCTGGATATTGAATATATATCTAAGATATTATTCGAGTATGTGCATTATGTTGTCAATTAAAGTACATTCTAGATAAATGGAACTCTACCTGCAAGAATTCCCCTGATTTCTAAATGGTAATTGCAAATGCAATACAGGGTCTACAATGATGAATCTATGACTTTGGAAGGACTAAGGGCCGGGATAGTAAGCCAATTGTTGACATGTCAAGGTAGAAACAAGTAGTGCCAAGAGCAAGTCATCAGAGAGCGCCGGGGGGAGGACTAATTTCAAAAACGTAAAACTAACATGTGAAACGTTCAAGAATCTCTTAGCAAAAAGCATAAGAAAGAAGTCCATCCGTATCAATATTCTAGCTCTCATATCAAATGGTGCACAAAACACACAGGGTACTTAACCTATGTATATAGAGATAGCTAGTAGCCAAATTTATCAGACATACAAAAATAGAATGGAAACGACAATTGCCTGACGATTCAAGGAATTCCAGAAGAAAAGAAGTGCAGCATGAGGATTTTCAGATATTTCACGCCCTTTTCGACTTCCATAGTTACTACACCTGAAAATTGTTACAGAAGAACATTAGTATTCAGGGCAGCATATAGATATATTATATTATAAGATCAAAGGCACTGTACACTTGAATTTTTGTCATCTTTTTTGTAATGAAGGCAATCTTTTTTCCAATTTCCATTCTTAGTTAAAAATATTAGGAAAGGATTATAAAACTAACCAGACAAATCCTCCTTTGTCAACCTTCTTTAATAAGACCATTCGCGACGAACTGCAGGAGTAACATGCATTTATATAGTAAAGAGAAGTCCTGCTTTATGCAAATCAAGGAGAAAAGTAATAATACAACCCTTGAAAAATTAATAGATGATGTAGTTTCCTTCGAAGATGCATGCTACAAATATGGCATATACAGCAGCAAGGAACCCATAGTCTGTGTTGCATTTTAATATTACATTTATGCAGAAAACATCATCATTAACAGTTGATATGAAATAAGATGACACAATAATACATTTAAGATTCAGTAATCAGGAATGTGTATGGACCACAAGAAACAGGAGTACTTAACAGTTCAGTCCAATTGTTTGTGTGTAAAACGGTACGTGTGTGTGTATTAAGAGGGATAGAAGAAGCAAGGGAACATACGGTTTCCCATCTTTGCTTGCAGTTGACAAGGCCATAATCTTTGGTTCCTTCAAACCTGCTACCACGGCATTGTCTAACCATTTCTGGAACTGCAAATCAGACAATTTTCTTTCTGCATTAGATTGGGAACAGCTCCAATATCACTCTCCTCAAGAGAAAAAGTTAAGTTCCCACCTGAACAAAAGGATCAGCATCCACGCTCGACTTAATCAACTTAGGAGGACTTATTGGCTCCTCTGCGCTAATTCGAGTTACCTTTTCAATTTGGACACACATAGAAGTGCTGGGATATTGTGGAAGTTGTAGCTTATACGTGCTCATAATCGATGGAGGGACAAATCTTCCACCCAAAAAGTGGTAAGGACCACAAAATCTTTTAGCACAAAGCTTTGGAGCTGTCAAAGAAACCTACATGCAGGGTTAATTAAGTTTCATTCTGCTGAGAGTGGATAAATATTCAGCATTACATTCTGAAATGCGATCTAAATAGATAAAATAGTAAAGAAAATCACCAAAAAAACTTTACCAGCATGTCAGGTTTAATTCCTTCACCGCATATATCTCCATCTTCTACATGCCAACCAGAAGGAATATCCACAGAAACAATGACAGGAGATCTTTGAGATCCCTGATTATGCTTTCTGAAAGAAGCCATGCTATGGATCAGATCATCAAACGGTGGCCTAGGGTTTCCTACAATAATTATAGATAGTAGACATAATCATTAGATTCAAGAACATAAGAAATGTTCCTCTAGAGAGAGAGACAGAGGAAGAGAGAAGTAGAGAGAGTTTGAGCTTAAAAATCAGAAGTGGAAAAGGAAAAGTTACCTTGGAAAGAAAAGTCAAATATTGCATCCACCAAAATGTCGAAGTTTAGTAACTCTCGAGCAAGGCTTTCAATGGAAAGGAAAGGAACTGACAGTGACTCAAGCTACAAGAGCAATCACGACTGAGGATCTTATGGTAATATAAGCAAGTTCAGGGGATGGAATTTGATTAACTAAGTACCTGAGTGACAAGGCCCTCATAAAGGAGATTAGGAGTACGTTCGGGATAATGAATGCATGGCTTATATCCGAAATGATGCAAATGACGAGCAGTGACAAGACCATCACAGCCGTTATTTCCAGGACCACATATTACAAGTACACGGTTAAAATCAGTTGGCCCATAAATCTGTCATAAAGGAAAAGTTAGCCTAACAATATATTAAATTTGCATTTTTGAAACATCTTGGCCCCCATTGTGATAGTCACTGGTTGGTGGGTGGGGGGCAACAAATCTCAAGGCGCCGTTTGTAATACCCCAAGAGAGTGTTCATTAGAAAACTAAGTTGCTTAAGTTTTTGTACAATTTGGCAAACCAGCCTTGCATTCTTGATTTATGAAGTGTAAGCAGATAATACCCAAATTGATGAGAGAGCTAAAAATTGTCACTTTTGTTCATCACTCAATAAAATAACATTTTGGACATTGCACATTAGTATTAAACCTAACTCCATTAAAATAGTGCCATTTTCCTGGTAGCATAAAGCTTTTTGTGTGCGTGTGTCTGTCTCTTTTTTCTTTTTTAAAGCATTGGATCATTTGGATGTTGGAAATGGGGTTACAGGCAACATCTTTAGATTTTGTTTTGCTCCTATCTTTTTCAACTGTGGTTGTAGTTTAGGCCAATGCAGTTCGATTTAACAGTAATGGAGCAAGACTATGATGCTCCAATTGCATCCATGCATTAGACATAAAAAGGACGAACAAAGTTAATATTTTGTGAATGGAGAAAAACTTTTCGAAAAGCTCATATTTCAACACTGTAGATGTCTCTGCTTCACAAATTCTATTGCTATGAATATGATCAGAATCTCTCACATTCCCATATGCCTGTATCGAGCCTTTAGATGCTACATCTAGTGTATGACACCGAACACATCCGCCACATACTTTGTATAAAATATCTTGCGCACAATGACACAAACACACATAACCATATGGGTGTGTATGCAGAACGTTAGTTGATATAAATCCAGTATATACACCAGGTGTAGCATGTAATCCATCATTTCATATCAAAATCATGAGACTAGAGTTTGTCTCAGCAAGATTTTGATCTTCTCAATAGGGAACATAACAAATTGCAAACCACCATAATTATTGAACTACTATATCTACGGCGTGACCATATATATCATCAAATCATCCATTAACAAACTAAAATCCACTGTTCCTTCACCCCAGTAAGGTTTCAAAAAACAATGAAAAGTAAATCAAATGAATAACTGACCTCAGCTATTGCAGATGCAACACTTAAACCAGACAATTCCTGCAATTTTAAGTGATTATAAAAAAAATAGGGTTCTATTTTCTTTAACCAAAAAGCAAAGGGACAAATAAATAAATAAAAAAAAATTGCTACTGTTTTAAGACCAAACAAACCATGAGCTGATCGACGCTGAGGCCAATTTTGCCAATTAGCAAATGATGAATCTCGGCAGCTTGTTGCTGTGTCAAATAGGATATAGATTGTTGGTCCTCCATTATTGCTTCAATTGTTAAACTTGCAGCAAAATTGGTTATCAGGTTATAGCAGACAAGTTTTAAATCAAAAAGATGTTCACGACTTGTTTGGTTTATGCATGTATATAAGGTTGGTGTCACATAATAGTCAAGGAAGTAGCAGAAAATTAAGAGGAAAGAGAACGGAAAGTACATAAGAGAAAGAGAGAGAGAGAGAGTTGAGTGGACTGTGAGAAAAGTTGGCGGCCATGTTTATGTTTTTGTATTGATCTTTTGGATACCGATAATTTATCTAGGAACGTGTTATAGTGCTGTGTCATTGGAATTGCATATGGTGAACACATGTTTAAGGATGTGGATGTGAAGGGATGAACCATTTGGTGTAAAGTGAAATACAATGCGCACGGATCATATCTAATTCGGATGGCACCATATCAATCCAAATATCCCCTAAGGATATATTTGTTTTGGGATATCTTTGGGGCATGACTCATCTTCAAGGTAATTCATTTTGAAGTCGGATGACTCATCCCTCCATATCCACACCTTATTACCTATGTTGTAAGTATGCAAATGAAGCTGAACCTGAGTCAGCGGCACAGGGAGAAGCTGAGCCAACCAACTTAGCAAACATCACGGGAATATGAGTCATTGGCCAACTCATCAATATTAGTTAGTTGACGGTTACAATTGTCAACATTCTAGAAACTCGGCTTTGCATGTATAAATTCAGATTGAATGCTTGTAATTCTTCAGAGTTGAAATATTAATATCTAAGCTATCTTCTCATTCTCTGTCTACTTCCTCTCTCTATATTTCCTCTTGTATTATAGCATGGTATCTAGAGCTAGTGCATAACTGTTGATTCTGCTCATTCTCTGCAATGACGATGCCAGTAGTAACACTTCCCATGCTCACGCTAAGGCTGGATAGGAAAAATTACAACTATTGGAGGAATCAAGTGTTGGCCACAACAACTGCACATGGATTGGACGATTTTTTACTCGAAGTGAATCAAGCACCAGAGCAGTTTGTTAGTGATCCAATGAAATCCACGCCAAATCCTCAGTTCCTTGCATGGCTGCACAATGATCAACATTTGTTCAGTTGGCTGATGAATTTAGTTAGTGAAAATTTGCTTGGCTACATACAGGAATGTAAATCATCAGCTCAGATCTGGACGGAATTTGAGACGTTATTCATCTACTCTTCAAAGGCTAGAGTTCTGCATCTAAACTCTCTTCTACAAATCACTAAGAAAAGGAGATCAATCGGTGGAAGAATTTGTTCTGAAGATGAGGACCATCGCACATGAAATCAAAGCAGTTGGTCATACAGTTGACGGAGGTGATTTAATTTTGCACATATTGAATGGCTTGGGGCAGGAATATGAATCAGTGGTAGTTAACATCATGTCCAAAGCCGAATTGCCGAAGTTATCCGGAATTCAGTATATGCGGTAGACACATGAGATGCGGCTTAAGCAGCTTCATGGTGGTGATCTTGTTTAGCCGTCGGCTAATGTTGCAAATCGTAGATTTCCTCAGAAATTTAACAAGTATGCGGATAATAAGAAACCTACAAAAAAGTTTTGGAGGCAGCACTCCATCAGCAAGAGGAGGATTCATAGGAAGGGGACGAGCCTTTGGTAGAGGCAAGATGTTTTTTCAAATATGTGGGAGAAATAATTATTTTGCCCCAAAGTGCTATTGGAGATTTGATGACACGTTTCCTGGCCTTGAAAATCAGGCTATTCAGACACAAGTTGCGGCTCTCCAGTTACAATCTAGCTCAAACCAAACTACAGCTCCTTACTCCACTCCTATTCCATCAAACTCTACTCTTAACTTTTCTGATGTTACATCTACCTCTCATACTTCTTTTTCAGCTGCCAAACCTAGTGTGAATTATCATGGCTCTAGCTCCAGTTCAGTTGTTGCTCATGATCCGGAATGGTATTTTGACAGCGGAGCAACACACCATGTAACACATGATCTCAACAATCTCAGTTTCCATACTCCCTACACAGGTAACAACTCACTTGTGGTTAGAAATGGTTCTTTGCTTCATATCTCTTGTATTGGTCGTTCATCCATTCCTACTCTCATATCATCCACTCTTGTTCATCTTAAGCATATCCTCTATGTTCCAAAAGTCACCAAAAATTTGCTAAGTATCACAAGGCTCCTTGCCGACTATAATGCATATGTTGAATTCTTCTCTTCTAGTTGTATTGTTAAGAACCTGCAAACACATCAGACCCTGCTGAAAGGCCAGCTCAGTGACGGGTTGTACAAGCTGATCATCACTTATAATACAACAACTCCTAGGTCCAAATCCACCGCAGCCAGTTCTCCTCAATTTCTATTTGTAATCCTGAATTCTCAATGTCATTCTGTTGTTCCAAACTCTTTGTCTGTTATCAATGTATGGCATGCAAGGTTAGGTCACCCTTGCTTCAATTTACTCTCCCATGTACTCCTAACACTACGAATCCCATTTAGTAGAAATAAATTGGCCTTGTGTGAATCGTGTAAGTATGGAATGTTACATCAAATGCATTTTCCGAGCGTTGTGCATCACACCACAACTCCATTCCAGTTGGTTCACACAGATGTATGGGGGCCATCATCTATTCCATCTAATGAGGGCTATAAATACTATGTTCACTTTGTGGATGACTACACCAAATTCACATGGATCTTTCCCCTTGCACAAAAATCTCAAGTGACACCCACATTCTTTAACTTCAATTCAATGGTGGAAAGACAGTTTTTGTGTGTGTGTGTGTGTGTGTTGGGGGGGGGGGGGGGGGGGGGGGAGGGGAGGGGAGAGGAGGAAAATATAGGCCACTTTAGGCAATTTGTAGTAATCTTGGGATTCTGTTTCAACACCCTTGTCCCCATACACATCAGCAAAATGGAACAGAACGAAAACACCACCATATCTTAGAAACCAGCCTCACTTTGCTAGCTCATGCTTCACTACCCTCAAATTTTTGGTGGGATGCATTCTCCACTTCCGTATACCTTATCAATCGACTGTCAAACACGTCTCTCGGTCTTATCTCTCCCTATACCAAACTTACTTCCTATATCCCAGTTTACAAATTCCTTCGAGTATTTGGTTATGCCTGGTTTCCCTTTCTGGCCTAATACTTGGTCTAAACTACAATACCGATCCTCTAAATGTATATTTCTTGGATGTAGTCCAACACACAAAGGCTATAAGTGCCTCAACTCTGATGGAAGGATGTACATAGCACGAACGGTGGATTTGTGGAAAATGAATTTCTGTATCCTTCATTGTTTCCATCACATACAATGTCTACAGATGCTCCTAAACTTGTTCCATCCAGTATTCCTTTGTTTCCTGCTCTTGCTCCTGCTCCTGTGCCAGTCACTTCAAATTCCTCATTCGCTCATGATAATTCCCCATCCCTACCAGCTCTACCCCCTGGTGATAGCATCTTATCACACTCTCATTCCACTAACAACTCCCAATCTTTAGCATCCAACCTCCTCCCAATTCTATTTCTCGTCAAGAAACCACACAGAATGCTCATCCTACGCTCACACGAGCCAAAGCTAGCATCAGTAAACCAAAATAGATATACACTCTCTTCAGCCCCTCAAACACCACTGCCCTCTCATCTTGAACCCACTTTAGTTGCCCAAGCACTTTCCAACCCGGCATGGAATAAAGCCATGGATGCCGAGTACAAAACTCTTACTCTAATCAAACACGACAACTTGTCTCGTTTTCCCCCCATATGAACCTTATCACCTGTAAATAACTCAAGTCAAACACCATCTTGATGGATCTGTAGAGAGGTTAAAAGTTAGATTGGTGGCTCGGGGGTTTCAACGAAATCTGGGAATAGACTATTTTCACACATTCAGTCCGGTGGTCAAGCCCCTCACTATCAGACTTATGCTCACCTTGGCTGCAGCACGGGGTGGCATGTACATCAAGTCAATGTCAATAATGTCTTTTTGAAGGGGGAGTTGCACGAATGTGTCTATATGCAGCAGCCAGAGGGATATGTGGATCCAACTAAATCGTCATATGTCTGCAAGCTTCGAAAGTTGCTTTATGGCTTAAGACAAGCCCCCAAGGCATGGAATGATAAGCTAAAAGGATTTCTACTGGGGTAAGGATTCAATGTATCGGTGTCTGACAAGAATTGGAATGAAAAACTATTGGTTGTGCTTGTTTATGTGGACGACATTCTTATCACCGGAGATGACCGAGAGAAGATAGCTCAAATTATCACACAATTAGACCATCGGTTTTCCCTCAAAGACCTCGGGGTTGTCCACTATTTCTTGGGTATTGAGGCTTTTCGAACTGCTATTGGGGGATTCTGTCTATCTCAAACCAAATATATCAGAGATCTCTTGGAACGCAGTGGCACGTCAACAGCGAAACCATGCCCTACACCTTCTCTTCCCAACAAAAAGCTATCTCTACAGGACATTACATCTTTTGATCAGCTGACTTTATACCGGAGCATCGTTGGGGCATTACAGTACTTGTGTATGACCAGGCCTGATATTTTTCTTTGCGGTCGACAAACTGAGCTAATTTATGCACAACCCCACAACAAATCACTGGCAAGCATGCATGCGTGTTCTATGGTATCTTCAAGGCTCCCCCACTCATGGCTTGACTTTCAATCTTGTGTCCAAATTCAGTCTTACAGGGTATGTTGATGCTGATTGGGCCAAAAATATTGATGACCGAAAATCTACCAACGATTTCTGCAACTTTCTCGGGGGTAATTTACTGGCGTGGAGTTCCAGAAAGTAGAGTGTGGTAGCCCGCAGGAGCACCAAATCTGAGTATCGTGTGTTAGCCTTGCTCTCAACTGAACTTAATAGGATTAAATCTCCGATTGCAGAAATTAATCTTCCACTCACACAGCCAACTATAGTGTGGTGTGACAATGCAGGAGCCCTGAGTCTTGCCAATAATCATATCTACCACCAACACACGAAACACATAGAGATTGATATCCACTATGTCCAACATCAGGTGCAACAGAAGCATATTGATATTCGGTTCATTCCATCAGAAGATCAGGTTGCTGATCTATTAACCAAGCCCCTGTCCGTCGGTCGTTTTCAAAATCTTGCTCAACCTTTGTGCTGGAAGAAGGAGAGTTTAGTTTCAGTGGTGGCATGTTGTAAGTATGCAAATGAAGTTGGGTCTGAGTCAGCAGCACATGGAGAAGCTGAGCCAACTAGCTCAGCAAACATCACGTGAATATGAGTCATTGGCACACTCATCAATATTAGTTAGTCGACAGTTACAACCGTCAACATTCTAGAAACTCTGCTTTGCATGTATAAATTCAGATTGAATGCTTGTAAATCTTCAGAGTTGAAATATTAATATCTGAGCTATCTTCTCATTCTCTGTCTACTTCCTCTCTCTATATTTCCTCTTGTATTATAGCAAAATACATCAAATTTTACAATTCTCAACACATCTTTTACAATTTTCAATACACCTTTTACAATTTTCAATACACATCATTCCCTACAAATTTCTTAAACAAAAATACATTTACACTATTTAAGTGAATGTATCATACGAGGATGTGCCACAACGAATGGGCACATGTCACTATCTCTTATCACAAGTATTCTCTAAGTGTTCATCATTGATGTATGAATATTTTGTTTTCTAAAGTACAAATATAATAATTAGTTACATTTTCTAAGATATTATACATTGTGATGTATTTCACTAATCAATATACGACTCGTTAATTTCGACCAGACTAACAAATGCACCCACTTTCTCATAATATGTTGATTAAAGGGTCGCAGGATATATAGTATAGCCAAGTAGCATATCCATAGTTACTTTTTAGTTATTATTACCGGCTACATATTTTTCAATAGTTTCTATAAAAAAAATGTGCATAAAATCACTTGGCAAATAAAGCCGTCCAAAAAACAAGCATCGTTGAATTCTTTAAGATAGAGAAATATAATAGTTTGAAAGACTTCATTTTATTTGATGCTTTAGGTTTGCCAACTTTAGGTTCCCTTGAGTTTATGTATCATATTTTACTAAGTTTTTCCTTCGAATTCTGTAAAACTTTCAGAGATCATGAATATACAGGTTTGGGGATCCGCCTAATCCCTCCACATGCTGATGGTTTTGCAAAAAAAAAAAAAGAAAAAATGTGCTTCAATTTTGCTTCGATATAAGCTTTCTATTTTTATTGCTTCATTATACATGGATTTTTGTTATAATAAATTTGTTTCGAAGCATAGTCCTTCGAGAGGGAAAGCAAGTTTGTATACAAGCTTGTTTTTGCTTCGATATGCATATATTTTTTAACGGCTATTTTTTATAATTAATAGTTTGTACTAGAATATTGTGCTTCAGTACAAATATATTAAAGTTTCGGTATAATACTATTTTTTTAAATACTTATTTGTTTGGATAGTTACTTGGATACTATTTTTAATGCTTATTTCCAAGAATGTAATGATCATATTTATCATCTTTATGGTATTCAACTTTTTCATTTATAATTTGTTGCTTTATGGTTTGTTTTGCGGGCTTTAAGTACATTGAATCATGGGCTGCTCATAAATGGAAGAAGCCGATGTGGGGTGAAATTGAAGTACATTTATTACGATATGATCGGGCTGCTGAAACTTTTTGGTGGGCTGGTGGTAGCTTGCATCCCATTACTACTGTGTCACGGTGGGAAAAGCCGCCTCTTGGGTCCTTGCGATTAGATGTGGATGCAGTCATTGACGAAGCCCATGGTTTTTATGGAGTTGGATTTGTTCTGCGAGATGCGTCTGGTCAGTTGGTGGCGGCGGCTTCTCATCATATTGCCCATCCTTTATCTACGATGTTCGCTGAATTGGAGGCTTTATTATGTGGAATCAGATTTTGTATTAAGTGTGGTTTTGATAATATTTGGGTGTATTCGGACTCTTTGCTCGTTGTACAAGCAGTCACGGGGCAGGAGGATTATTCTAGTCTTCTTATGGAGGAGGTTTGTCTGATGTGTCAAGGAAGCCATGTTCAGAGTCTTCATCATATGAACCGTTCTTGTAATTTTGTTGCTCATAATTTAACACGTTTTTATTTTACATTAGACTATCCGTCTGTTTGGATAGGTCAAGATGCTCCTGATTGGGTTAAAAATCTTGTACGATTGTGACAAGATTCCTACTTTCTTTAAAAAAAATAAAAAAATATGAGATTATATCAAAACTCCGATATAATACTTTTTTTAATGTTAATTATTTGTTTGATTAGTCGCTTCGATTGCTTATTTTGGTGATGTTAATTATGTCAAAATGTGAAACCCATAAGGGTTAATTCCTTTTGCTGAATTGGCGATGTTAGAATATGAGACCTGACTGACAATTTATAATATATATTTTGACAGGAGTATTTTTTTCTACTCTTCATGATGAGTTGGTGCATTGTGGTTTTGATAGGTTCAAGAGATCGTGTTCTATACACTTTTTAAGAGTTAACATGAAATTAATATTTGAGATTATAAAAATCGACTCATAGTCTTAAATTTTTTACAATAATTAGTTAATCTAAAAATAATCTTAAGTAATTTACGAAGCATTTTGCCCCAAACAAGTACACACAAAAAAATATTTTCAGTGATAACAATTGTTGACTTATATAATATATAACAAAAATCCTCTTTTATTGTTGTGCAGTAATAATAAAATGTTAACATGTTCCTCACAAATTGAAAAGGCAAAATATGAGTACAAAAACAATAGAATTCTTTCAATGAAATACATGCACAACATAAAATAAAATATAAAAATAAAAAAAAATAAAAAAAAAAGAAAGAAAAAACGAATGATGAAACACCAAAAGTAGTTTATTACATATTTCATTCATCAAAGGTCGATGTCATAATCTGTGTGGACGCCTATTGCATTCAAATAGGCACTGCTTCTGCCATGAAAACCCACCACCTTCCCTTTCCCAGCCATTGAAGAGAAGTAGCTCCCTGTTTCACTGCCAAATGGACCGTATTTAACCTTGTTTGTATGAAATGTTAAACAACTGATTGCTTCTATGTCCACAATTCCTTTCATCACCCCATAAAACCCTTCAATTCCAGTTAAAAACTCACCTTTCCCACCCATCACTATCTGCCAATATAAAAATATAATATCACTAATTAGTAGTAATATAATATGAAACAATTATTGTAAGAGTAGATATAGCACGAATTTTATATCGGCTAGTGTGAATAGTCTAAACTGTCTTACAATTTCAAAACTGAGAAGAGCAATGTTCTCAAAACCAAATCGAACTAGCCAGCTCAAAAGGTCAAATCAGGAATCTGTGCTTGGTTCGGTCCCAAAAAACTATTTTTATAGTTTAACCAGGAAAAAAAAGTTAGAACCAAATAAAGCCCAAAGAAACGACGATCAATGCCTTTTTTTCCTCACTCCACCTATGAATTTCTTTCTTATTTTCTATTTACGAGTTTTTAAAATTTTAACAAAATATCCATTTTCATCATTTGCCACTACGATTTTATAAAAGCATCCATATTCTTAATTACTACCTCCGTCCCGGCTATTCTTGCACTGGGAGAGTTGGCACAAGTATTAAGAAAAGTTGTTTTTTGGAATTTTGTTGACTTTCAAAGGTGAATTAAGGGTGGAGATTTTGAGGGTGTAGATTGTATTATAATTTTCCTTTTTAAGGGGTGTGCAAGTTTAGCTGGGATGGACAAAAATGGAAAGTGTGCAAGTTTAGCTGGGATGGAGGGAGTAGTATAGTAAGATGTGATTATTTTATTTGGCTTTGAATTTTAAATGATAATTTTCTGTGTAAATATTTATTTTTTGGATATTAACCTATAATATTATATTTTAGAAAAAGAGGTAACTATCAGTTTTCAATAGAGAACCAAATTATAACAACACTGGTAAAATATTAAATAGATGAAGAATTTCTTGAGTGTGTAAATGATTACCATTTTCACCAAGTCTCCCCGACCTCCGTGCATTTGCGACAAAACGGTGATCTTCCCGGAAGAAGTTTCCTTCTGGTACAGAAATTTGACTCCGGAGATCACACCCGTGTCGCTACGCAGGTGTACGTGCACACCGGTCACCGCCGCTACCACCCCATCGTCCCATTCTCTGCCGTCATTACTGCTGCCCCAAGGTCCTGCACTTCTACCTTCCAGAAGACAACGGCCAGATTCCATTTTAGGCTGTTTATTCATCAAGGAAACAATGTGAAGAGAGCAGACTGGCTTGAGATACACTCCAATGGCGTCAACATATTGTCCCGCCCGACCATGAAATCCAGTTATCACCCCACCTTTCGCATTGAACGAAAACGGGTTACCCGAATCCGTTCCAAATGGTCCGTATTCAGTTCGATTTGTATGGATTTTCAGAGACCGCAAATTGTTGGCATAAAAACTCCCGTACGCCGTCCCACTTATTCCCGTCAGATACTCTGAAGGAAAATCGATCCTAATCTGCAAAAGAGATGAAGACATGCATGCAGAGGCAGAAATGAACATAAGTGTATTAAAACATAATCAATTCACGATTAAAAACTTATATTAGGATAGATATAATTATTGACCTTTTCCGTTCTATTGCCTCCTTTCCCACCAAACTTAGGGGATGCCTCAACATCATTTACACCAACAAAAATGATGGAGTCAATAAGTCCACCACTCCTAATAATGATCTGTTTGATGCCGACTTCTGATTTGTAGCTCCATTCATTTCCACTGGTGGGGCTTCCCCAAGCCCCTACTGAAATTTCTCCATCACAACTGCAATTCTTCTCCTGCACAATACAATCCTTCTTCATTAGTTCCACTGCAATGACGAAGAAAGAGATAATAGAGAGAGAGAGAGAGAGAGAGGGAACCATTTGATTTATATGAGCTTGCAAACAAGTGCCGGAGCTTTGTGGATTACTGTGAAATTAATATTGTGCAATACGGGTTATCTATATATTCTTGTATAGTGTGTATATATAATGGGCGTGCTCATAAAGTGACATGCCGGTGCTGCTGCCTAATTTACTTCTGCCTGCGATCTAAATTTGGTCGATTGAGATAACCTAAGAAGATTTTCTTTCTTGAGAAGATAAACAGTGGGTATACTAATGGTTCTGTGGTGTAGGTACACAGTTACACTGCTTTAGGGTTTTCATAGGTATGTATCATGTATGTTTGGATTTTTTTTTTTTTTTAAATTAATTTCTTTTAGATCATCTTCTATTTAAATTATAGTAACTATAATTGATAATTATCACGAGACGGAATTTAAATGTTAACTATCATTTTGAAACACTATAAATAAATTAGCATCTTTTTTTTTTAACTAGTAATCGAGCATTATTTTTTAAAAATTAAGAACCAATCTCACAAATAATTTTTCATTAATAATTTTTAATAAATTTATAAAATAAATATTTAAAAAAAATTATGTCCGGACAAATTCGGCCCTAGAAACATAATCATTTTGGGTATGGAGAGGAGTCACGAGTATGTTGGTGAAAATTTTGTTTGAATTTTAGATATAATATTTTTTTTGTAACATAATATTATAAACTTTATAAATATTTATTAAATTATGCTTAATAAATAAATAAAATATATTAAACAAATCAATATAATTATTGGAATTGGAGCGGACCAATTCCATAAACAAAAATAACTGTAGGCCCCATTTGGATGGAGGGATTTGATTTGTCAAGGGATTTAAAATGAATAGATTTCAAAATTCTTAGATTTGAAATCCATGGACTTGAAATCCCTTGTTTGGATTTATGGTGGATTTGTGAAAGGATTTTGAAATCCAAAATTTTCAAATTCATTATTTGGCAAAACACTGATACAATATTTGTAAAATTCAATTTTTTTCTTTAAAGTTTAAACTAACAATTTATAATTTTTATTAAATAAAATAATATTTATCTACATCAAAATTAACCGAATAATTTTTTTTTCTAATTATATATATACACACATATATACATATTATGTATTTTATATCCCAAAATTTATTGGGAACATTTAATTGGAGATAAAAGAAAAAAAAAAGAATTAAAAAAATATTAGGAACATTTTATTAAAGAACGAGAGGAAGAGATAGCGATAGGGAGAAGAGAAGAAGAGAGAGCGGGGGAGGAGAGAGATAGAGAGATAGAGAGAGAGAGAGAGAGGGGGGGGGGAGGAGAGAGGAGAGAGAAGTGTGAGTCAGGAGGGATTTGTAAATGACTACCTTTGTCAAAGGATTTGAAATCCACCCAAATATAGTGTAAAATGAAGAATTTCAAATCCTGGATTTCGAAATGGGTGGATTTAAAAATCTGGATTTTCAAATCCACTCATTAGTATTTTATCCAAACACATGGAGTGGATTTAACAATGGATTTATAAATCCATAGCACAAATCCCTCCATCCAAATGGAGCCGTAGATTCTTCTATTATTTACTGAGTTAGTCTCTCTTCCCGTGTTATTGTATTTTATCTCTAAATAATGTAAGTTAGTTCATGAATTGATAACATACATAGCAATGTTCAAAAAGTTTAAATCGTCGGTTTCCATTTTGAATTGGGGATTCAAAAAATCTTCCAAATGCATATCAAAATCAAATCGTGTGATTACAGTTTTAAACTGGCGGTTCAACGCGTGATCGGTGATTCAATCGGTTTATCATATGTTCTTTTAACGTTTCCTTTTGATTTGTTTTTTTCTTTTCTAATTATAAATTCTTTTTTTTTGTAATATACTAATATATATAATTATAGTAAAATGGAGTATGCATTAATACTAATACTAAATTAAAAGATACAACTAAGCAAATATAATTCTGGTTTGAAACCAAAAATCAGTCAATGGTAAACCAAACTTGACACCAGTTCAATTTTGAGCGATTTGAACATCACTAGACATACATGGTAACGGCGTATCATAATTTCGAAATGAGTATATGATCGATAATTAAGAAGATATAATTCATTTAATTCAGAATAGGTATACTTTTCTGTAACTTTGCATTGTTCTTAGTAGTGTTTTCGTTTCAGCAAAGTCTAGAGTTAAATTATTACAAGGGAAAAATTCATGTATCTTAGGAGCTTGTTTACTAATTTTGTATCTTACATAATTGAAATTTCTGGACTGCACAGTTTATGTTCCAACACAAAAACGGACGAAATTAAAAACAGAAAAACGAACACCAAAATAAACACGGGGTTGAATCTCTCAGACCCCTCGGAACTTATTGTTATTGATATTCCGTATAACGATAGGTTTTACAAAGAGACTCGATTCCCTAACACCTAACCTATACTATATCAACAACGTCCGGCGACTCCCGTCGACTTGTTCGGCACTAACACGGCAAACCACCGTAGGCCGGACGAGCTCTCCCGAACCCGTTTTGAAGTCCCTTCTCCCGAAGATCCTTCGACACAAACAATAGTGAAACTATATGCACCACCCTCTACGGAACGACTTGTTCCTTACAAATAACATTAAATATAAATATCAACAAAAAGTAATTATGATGAATATCAATCTTAGATAATTCTTCTAGCAACTAATAAAACTCTCTGTTGTTGCTTGTCCACTGCACCGCCACCATATGTCCATATATATAAGGGATTTTAGTTTGCTGGTGTCACTTGGCACATTAAGTTTTTTTTTTTTTTTTTTCATATCTAACCCCTCCTAAACAACATAATAAGCTTATCTAAGATATAAAGTTGTTTTTTTAAATAAACGAAAAATACATAATTAATAACTATGAGAGGTCGCTTTTTCTTCTTCTTTTGCCAATAACAATATCTTTTTCAACAAATTATCCCCATCATTCATTCGACTCATTTCTTTATGTTTTTACTCATTCTACCTTCCAATCCACCTCCATTTTCCTCGATTATTAGCCCAATTAAAGAGTCAAAGGCTAAAAGAATGGTACAAGACTTGTGATGTATGGCTAAGAAAAAATAAAGCTTAAGGTTCAAAGTGGCTGACTAGGGATTATGTTTCAAGTTTCGGTAAAAAGATCAATTTAAGGATCCAAAAATAGGTTTAAAGAAAAGAATGCCTAATATAATTTTCTAGAGGAAAAATAGCATTATGATCAATAGATGACACCGGAAGAAAATAAATTACTCCACTAATGGAAGTACAATTAAAGCTCAAAATTTCACGGGCTTAATTGATCATTATTCAACGTTCAAGTTCAATTGCATCTCAATATGCCTATCATGCTCTTCTATGTGCCATATAAAGAATTTTTAAAATTGTCTCATCATTGGCACATCATCTATCAACCTTTTTTTCATTCTTCAAGATCACAAACGCTGGGTTATAGACTCACTAGACTCAACAAAAAAATAAAGTAACGCATAAAAGCAATAAATAATTAAACTAAATGCACAAAAATAACCTAAATTAATGCAATTAATACGATAATGCAACAAACGGGTTCACATAACCTTTCTCTCATTTTAAGCAAAATAAATGGGTTCGCAGAGGTAGGAAGCCCAAGAGGCATGTCACGAGGAGACAAATCCTATGTATTAGTGTGTTTTAAGGCATCATGATCAGTGAACAAAATGAACTCCTGCTGATAAAGATAGTGACGCTAACAAACTGCACGAACAACAACATAGAATTCCACATCATAAGCATTGTAGTGAGTCTGCGGCCCATGCAGTTTCTCACTAACAAAGGCAACATGACAGTTTTGCTGGTTGAGGATGGCACTGTTGCCCACTTTAGAAGCATCGCAAGTCACTTCAAAAGGAATAGAGAAGTTTGGTAGAATAAGCAAAAGAGCATGAGTAAGTTTCTCATTTATCAATCAGTGATGGGGACCATGATAGTACTAAAATTGCGAATGAAATAACGATAGAATGAGGCGAGGCCATGAAAATTCCGGATTGCCATGAAAGTAGTGGGGATCGGCCATGACTGAATGGCCTTAATCTTCGAGGAAACCACACGAATGCCATCAGCGGAAAAAACATAACCCAAAAACAAAAGTTTGTCAACCATGAAAGTGCATTTATGTGGCCCTGCAAAGAACTGCTCCTGTTGAAGGATTACGAAAACCAACCACAAGTGTTCCATATGCTCATCAATGGAGTGACTATAGACATGGATATTGTCGAAATACACAACAACATACATAACAAGAAGTGAACGAAGGGCCTAATTCATGACGTGCATAAAACTACTAGGCGCATTAGACAAGCCGAAAGGCATCCTACCACTCAAAGAGGCCTTCTCGGGTCTTGAAAGCGGTCTTCCACTCATCCCCCGGCCGAATACAGATCTGATGGTATCTACTGCGCAAATCAAGCTTACTGAAAACTGCAGAACTACTCAACTGATCTAACAAATCATCAAGGCGAGGGATAGGGAACCGATAACGAACAATAATCTTATTAATTGTCCTGCTATCTACACACATCCACCATGTGCCGTCTTCTTAGGAGTAAGTAAAGCTGACACAACACAAGGACTCAGGCTCTCATGAATATAACCCTAAAAAATTAGTTCTTTAACATGTCGTCGAAGCTCCTCGTGTTCTGAGGGACTCATCCTGTAGTGAGTTCGACCAGGAAGAGATGCACTCGGGATAAGGTCAATATGATGTTGAATCTCTCGAAGTGGTGGAAGTCCCACTGGTTTCTCTCAATTAGGAATTTATCATTGAATTCTGACAATAAATGTTGTATGTCCAACTAAGGAGCTGTCGAGGATACAAGATCAATAGCCATCATCAATACCACATATGGAGCCTGCTCAAGCTCATCACAAAAGGCCGCATGATTAAGGAATAGAACCTGTGGAGGAGGCGTTGGCACAGGGGTGCGCGACATAGAGAGGTACAAGACAATACGTGTCCCCTGAAACAAAAAATTGTAGGTGTTTTTGTACCCATCGTGAATTAAGTGGCGATCAAACTGCCACAGTCGGCCTAGTAAAAGATGACAAGCGTCCATTGGGACAATATCACACTGGAAAGAATCAACATATGTATCACCAATAGAAAAGTTAACCGGAACACGTTTATAGATAGTAATACTACTACCACGTTGCAACCACATAAGATCATGAGAAGTAGGATGGTATTCGGTAGGTAAAGATAATTTATCCACAGCATCAGATGCAATCACGTTCTCACACATGCCCGAATCAACAATAAACTTACTTACCTTGGCAAGAATTGTGCATGAGGAAGAGAAGAGAGTATTATGCTGCGAAGGAGCATATGCCTAAGGCTCCAAGCAATTACGCCGCAGCACCAACACATCCCCCACATCGCCTTCAAGATGGCCTTCAGACATCAGTAGAGGATCGTAGGCATCGAACCGGGGGGGACTGTCGTATTCACTCCCAAGTGGGTCATCAGACAAAATGACACAATTGCCTTGCTGTTTGAAGACTTGATCATCTTTCGGCTTTTAATTATTGTTATTTATTTTGTTGTTGGACTTTTAGTTATTGGACTTTAATCTTAGTTAGCTACTTAAGTATTGTTTTGGTACTTTGTGAAATAATTTTGAATATTTTGGATTAATTTTTAAGGTTTTTCCCTCTGGAATATCGTCGAGTATATGTAGTATCACGGTGATTTCTTCAACTTCCATTACTGTGTTCTTGTTATTACGCTTCACATGCGTCTGTTGGTATCCAGCTGAGCCTTGTTGCGCTCCTGGATAATGCCTCCTCACCATCAGCCTACCGTCGGCGCCCCCATCATCGAAGATATGCGAAGCCAAATCGCAGATCTCACCCTGGCCGCCAACGTCTTGCGTGATCAACAAACCGCAACTAATGACGCGAATACAGTGGCTAACCAACCTCACCGCCGCCGCGAGCCACCCCCTATGGTCAATCGCCGTGATCAAGCCCGAGATTACGCCCCACCTCCTGCGTTTGCCGAGTTCGATGTCGACTCGGGCGACGAAGATACCATATCTATGGGAAAAAAGTACAAATGGTCCCATAACTTTTTACTTTTTCGGATTTAGTCCCATAAGTTATTGTTTTTTCGATTTAGTCCCACAACTATAGTAATTGCTCAATTTTAGTTCAATTTTGACCCAATATTGACCAACTGACCGGAAAAGGTCACGTGACTTTCACGTGCCGGCGCGATTTTGGAAATTCCGGCTAAAATGGTCCCATAACTTTTTACTTTTTCGAATTTAGTCCCATAAGTTATTGCTTTTTCAATTTAGTCTCACATCTCTACTAATTGCTCAATTTTTGTCCAATTTTGACCTAATGTTGACCAGCTAACCGGAAAATGTCACGTGATCTTCACGTGCCGGCGTGATTTTGGGAATTCTGACGACTTATGACACGTGTCGCCGGACTTCCGAGGTGGAATTTTAATTTTTTTTATTAGGACACCACATCAGCAAATTATTTACCTTGTCAGCTTATATTTTTCTTTTGCCTGAATTGAATTAAACTCCAAAAAATACAAATGCAAAATAAGGAAATGTAATATTTTATCGATCTAACCCTTAAATCAGAATTAGCATCCCTTCTTCTTCTTCTTCTTCTTCTTCTTCTTCTTCTTCAGTTCGCGTCCTTCTACAAGAAAAAACTCTAACTTTTCTCTTCCAATCTTTTATATTCGAAAGTCGCGGCTTCAACTCCCCCAAAATTGGAGAACACACAAAGACAAAGAACCATGTCCCAATCTAGGAATAGCTTGCGAAATAGTATTGTGTGTGCGAATTCGTAGCCCTAGCTCTCTTAGCTCAACACAATTGATTACAGCAACAATCAAACAATCAAAACAAGCAATCAACTTGTTTCAAGAACACACTTGTATGCAAGAAAGTTTAACAAAGAAGAAAATATAAAATCAACAAAGAGAGTTACGTGGTTCTCCCTTCAATACACTTGTTGCCTCCTCTATATGGAATGACAAGAAATATATATGTATCAGAGATGGAAAAAAAAACCGCCTTAGAGAACAACGGATGAGATTAAATCAAGAAACCGGATCACAACTCCTCAAGTAACAAACTAACTGCTTTCTGCAAACAACAACAGTTGAAAGACCACGGTTTGAATAAAAACCGTTGTAGAAGCTGAATAACAGAAATAACAGAATTAGTTTCCTGAAACAGAATTTAGTTGTTATGAAATCCTCTTCAATCAATTTACACTTAATCCTGAGTTGATAAGCCATATCTTTAACAGTGTGCGACTAAGGTTTGAATTCCCCCATTAAAACCTCTTGGAAAGAAGAAAATGTTGGGCGTAGGTTCTACGGCTGCTCTCACGATACCCGATATGGTTTTTAGTTCTTGCTTCAATTTTATTAGTTTATTCAAGGTTGAATTGAATTAATTGAAACATACTGGATATAATTTTGGCAGAATGAAGGTCATTGTACGAGTTTTAGGTGGATAGATGCACTTCTATGTGATAGAAGCAAACACATAATGAGAGGGCTCTTGTGAAGGCTTAACGAGAAGAACACTGAAAATGAGGTCCTGCATAACGCCCGCATGAATCTCGAAGAAATTGTTTCCGTAACCGAGATAGATAATGTGAGAATGAGCTACTCATTAAAGGAAAAAAAAAAAAAACAGTTGGAGTTAAAGAACAAGGAGTTGGAGTCCATCAACAATGAGTTGATAAAACATAAAAGTCGGCGGAATTTTCAAAATCGCGTCGGCACGTGAAGGTCACATGACCTTTTTCGGTCAACTGGTCAACATTAGGTCAAAATTGGACCAAAATTGAGCAATTACTAGAGATATGAGACTAAATCGAAAAAACAATAACTTATGGGACTAAATTCGAAAAGGTAAAAAGTTATGGGACCATTTTAGCCAAAATTTTCAAACCGCGCCGGCACGTGAAGGTCACGTGACCTTTTCCGGTCAGTTGGTCAATATTTGGTCAAAATTGGACCAAAATTGAGCAATTACCAGAGATGTGAGACTAAATCGAAAAAGCAATAACTTATGGGACTAAATCCGAAAAAGTAAAAAGTTATGGGATTATTTTGGTTTTTTTCCCCATATCTATTTATAATCCATTCGCTGCTCTCAATACTGATCTTCCGGTACATCAGGATAATCGAATGGAACAGGGCCTTCATATTGATATTCCAGAATTTACCGGAACGCTTGATCCTGTGGAGTTTCTAAATTGGGTCAATAACGGCTGGAGGTTAAGCGCATCCCAGACGATCGGCATGTGGGCCTCATCGCCACACGCGTTTGAGGATGTGCTTCTACTTGGTGGCAACAGTGTAAAATAGCACGTACTCGATCGGCAAGGGAAACCCCGACTGACCTCATGGTCCAAGCTTCGTAAACATCTTAACCGAAAGTTTCTTCTATAAAGGCACTCTCTTCCAGCAACTTCACCTTTTGCGCCAGGGTACACACTTGGTTAAGGAATATACTGAGGAATTTTATCATTTAATAGCGCATTGATTTGGCGGATTCAGAGGAACAACTCGTGTCTCGTTTCATTGTCGGTTCGTGCCTGTCCCTGCAAGACACGCTGAATCTTTTTTCTCCCCCCACATTGGCCGAGGCCCATCAGCAAATCGTGCTTCTTAAGAAATAACAAACACGCTGACTACCCCCTGTTGTCCAGAATCAGCCACTACAACCCTGCTACCAGCCCCTGCTGGTTCTTCTCACCACGGCCCATAAGTGGCTCTGCCCCTTGGCCGATCAAATACGCAACCTCGCTGCTTCTCCTATGGCGACACCGGCCATCGCTTCGCTTCTTGTGGCTCCAAAGCCCGAACGCGAGCAAATTTATCCATGAATACTAACGCGATCTCATCTCCATCAGTCGCTTAATAGATTCGAGAGATCGTGCTTCGCTTTCAAAGACTCGACTAGGACTTACTATGTACATTATCTTTCAATATATACAAGCTAAATTTAGGTGTTTTTTTACATCTAGGATAAATTAATGAAAGTTCGATTAAAGATAAAGATAATTTCTTTCTAGATTTTTAATAAAATGAGATTAGTAGTGTTAGGAAAAATAATATTGGCCAATAAATACGAAAAATAAGTTTATTGAGAAATAGACAAGAGTAATCTAAAATCTTACAGTCTGTTGAGACAATGTAATAAGCTTTTACTAATTTTAATGTGTAAATTAATGATTAACAACGTTTTACATTACTATATACAATAAAACCTCTATAAATTAATACTCTATAAATTAATAAATTCTTTAAAATAATAATTTTCTCCGGCTCCAACTCAGGCCAGTTCAAAAATCGACCAATTTTAATAAGATAATAAGATAATATTTTTTTTAAAAAACCTCTATATAAATTAGTGGTCCCATTGATATCATAAATTAATAATTTCTTCAAATTACAAAAATAACTATGACAATTTATTAAAATAAGAATCTATAGTTGACTGCTTCTTGGTAAAACTCATATCTACTTGGAGCTCATCTCTAATATAAATATATATATATATATATATATATATATATATATATATACCTCATCCAATAGTTTTGGTGTTATATTTTCAAACTGCATCAAAAAGTTGTGAAGCGTTCTTGATGCTACAAGTGTTTCCTTCCTCGTAACTGGTTTCAACGATATTGTATCATTCTCATCGTCATCCTCCACATTATTGTCGATGATGGTTGCAAATGAATCGCATTCACTTAATACGTTTTATTTGCAGTTAAAGTTATGATATTATGTATTTGATTATTATGATAAATATATTTGTTACATTAGTTCAATGAATATATAATAATTAGATGCACTCACCTTTATGAAAAATAAAATTCACTCGTTGTACTGAAAAAACTCTTTAAATTAATTTTTAATTTATACCTCTCTAAGATAATAAATTCTTCCGATCCCAACAACATTATTAATTTATATAGGTTTTAATGTATATATAATTAACAGCTAGCTTCATACATAGTTTCTGGTTATGAATAAAAAAAATGAAAAAGCTCAACTGGAATTCTAATATAATTTTTTCGTCAGAAAAGAAGCTATTTACAGTTTGCTCCGTGATTATTTAAATGTTCAATCTCAATGTTACAACTTTGATGAATAAAAACATACTAGCTTAAATTTTATTTTACATAAATTTAAAGTAAATACTAAAATTATAAATAATTAAATATTTCGTATCAGCGAGACAAAATAAACAATGTATTTGTGCTTAGCAGGGAAAAAAATTAGAACTTATTTTTAGATAGCTTTTATATTATATTTCAAAGCAGCAATAATAAAATCAGAGAGTTTCAAATCGTCATATAAAAAGCAAAACCTGGATTGTTGGTTGGGCATACACTAAAAATAGAAGAAAAGGCATCTGGATATTCAAAGTAAAGGTGTGTCGTAGGCTGTGTGGACACCTATAGCATTCAAATGCACACTACTTGTACCATGAAAACCCACCACTTTTCCACTGCTGCCACCCATCGAACAGAAATGCTTACCTATTTCAGTACCAAATGGACCATATTTGCCCTTGTTTGTATGAATTGTCAACGAAGTTATTGCTTCCACGTCCACAATTCCTTTTATCACCCCATGGTACCCTTCTATTCCAATCAAAAACTCACTTCGTCCATCAATCTCTATCTGCCAATATAAAACTACATTAGGAAATTAACGTATCTGGTCCATAAGAAAAAAGTTTTATTTAGACTCTATTCACCTGGACAAGTCAATTATCGAGGTCAATGAGATAACAGAATAAAATATAAATTATTATCCACTCTTAATATTTACTGTAACATATAACATTTAGATAAGGAAACTATGTAATATATGAAAGTTTGGATAAGGGAGATATTACCTAAATATTCCTTTTAATAATTTAGTTTGCAAAAGAAATGAGTAACAAGGGATAAAAATGTAATTTTCCTAATGTTATTTCAAGTATTGATCAACTATTCTAGGGGGTGACCTGATTATTATGAAAGATATTATTCGGATTATATCATTTTATCAAGGATCTAAAGGAGTAAACACTAAATTAAGATAAATAAAAAAATATCATTACCCTATGTTATCTACCAAAGTAGCAGCGCCTAGAAAAGCGATTCTTATTGACAAAGTTCACATCAACTAGAATGGATAATCTAATTCTCTCAAGAAGATGTTTGAACTGTGTTGTTAGTCTTCGGAATACATTTTACCGGACATATTCTGAAGGGTTAATTGCAGCAACCCATCAAACTATCAACGTTCTTACACATAAATTACTAAATTCTTTTTGTTGCATAGATACATATAAAATGTACGAGTTTTGTAGATAAATCACCAAACTTATTTTTCAATAGGCAGATAAACTACCAAACTTATTTTCCCATTATTTTTTGTCGGAAGTCCACTCATGATAAACTTCAATGACCTTTTTTTGTTCAAACAACCTTTTTAGTATGCTAAAAATGTAAAATTCTATCAAACATTTCTTTTCCATAATAATTTCTTTGATTATTAATAGTTCTCTCTCCTCATATCTAGAATCTCCATTGTTGAAGATGAACTGTTACTCTACCTATTAAAAAACGTGTTTGGACAAAAAACCCCTTAAAATTTTATAACGCACAAGTTACATGTAGAATTCCGACGAAAAATGATT
The DNA here is from genome assembly GCA_958295605.1 of Ajuga chamaepitys. Lineage (NCBI taxonomy): Eukaryota > Viridiplantae > Streptophyta > Magnoliopsida > Lamiales > Lamiaceae > Ajuga > Ajuga chamaepitys. Next base: position 6,543,857 of record OY282500.1, on the reverse strand, counting down.
GAAAAATAAGTTTGATTTGTATATGCCAAAATCCTATAGTTTATATTGCCACAAAAAAGAATTTAATGATTTACGTGAAAAGCGCTGATAATTTAATGTGGTTACTGTAATTAACACTATTCTGAATGTGTATTGAAAATTTGAATAATAAAATAATGTTTCATACTTGAATAAGATAAAATAGGCGATGTAAACATATATAGGGCGTATTTACTTCAGGCTAGAGGAGGTTGGAGTACTGTAGGTTGAGGGAAATAAAATTAAAAAAGAAGATTGAATTAAATAATTAAACAGGTGTTCGATTTTGTTGGTTGAAGAGTGATTTTTAGTGTAAAAAGTGATAAAAACAAGTTGATGTGATGTGTGTAAATATATTACCAGCAATTCTAAAATAAACACAACTAAATTGGCCCAATTCTCAATGAATTGGACTAAGTAGTAAGTAAACATACCCATAGTAATTCAAATGTTAGTTAAAGTGAAAGTAACGATCAATTGAAGGAGATGAATGGACGAACCCCATCAGGCTGGACAAAAGTCACTATCCTACCTCATGTTTTTAGATGTTTTAAACTATGACAACATTCTATCTTATTTTATACGGACTCCATCTCATCACATTTTCTATTGACACATCTTTTTTTTGACGACAGAGTCCTCTAAATTTCAATATCCAACTACATCAACCTACATCATAAAACAAACAAATCTTAATTACATATTAGATAATTAAAAGTTTTATCAGAGTAATGATAGGGTAGTATTGAGAAATTATGAGAAAAGACACATGTCTTAAAACAAACCACAAAACATGAAAACCGTGTAAATGGTTACCCTTTTCAGCAAGGCTCCACCATGACCCCCGTGCATTCGTCTCTCTGTTCTGGTACTGAAACTGAACGGCGGAGATCACACCTGTGTCACTACGCACGTGCACGTCCACCGCTATTACCGCCGTAACCACCCCATCGTCCCATGCTCTGCCGCCATTACTGCTGCCCCAAGGTCCTGGAGTTCTACCTTCCAAAAGGCAACGATTATATTCCATTTTAGGCTGTTTATTCATCACTGTAACAATGTGAACTGAGCAGACTGGTTTGAGATACACTCCAATGGCGCCAACAAATTGACCCGCCCGCCCGTGAAATCCAGTTATCACCTCCTTTCGGATTGAACCGAAACCGGTGACCCGAATCCGTACCGAATGGTCCGTATTCAGTTCGATTTGTGTGGAATTTCAGAGACCATACTTTTAAAGGTTCAAAAGATGTCTCGTTTATCGTCCCACTGATTCCAGTCAGATATTCTGAAGGAAAATCAATTTTAATCTGTAAAACAAAATGTAACAATTTACTTTGGAACTGATCAAGACATTGTTGAGTATATTAATGTTTTATGATGCTTGGTGGTACAGGATAAGCACGTGCATGAAGGAAGGCATGCATCATGCATTGCAAGTCTGTTAGGATAGGTTGCTGAGTCAGCATACTCCATTTATTATTTTCTTACTTACGACATTGATTTACCACATGTAACTAGTTGATAGGTGGGTTATATTTGCCACCTTCTATTTATAGGTGCTCCTTTGTACAGATTACATAGATGAAAATATATACACTACATTACAGCTGAAAATACTCTCAAAATGCAAGTTCTGCCTTATTGACAGACATCCAAGTACGAAAAACTAATCATAGTTTATGAGGTTCAAAATTAGAGCTTAATTCAATGCTACCTACTTGGGTAGTATCTAAGTGGGCTCCTCATATATTATTCAAGTGCATGCCCGATCATACGCTTAAAAAAGTGTATAGAAATTTATTGGTCCATTATTTTTTTAATTTTTTCTAATTTTTTATACATGTATAGTCAATTATTCAAGCGAGGCACTACGATAAATTTTATCGAAAAATTAGTCATTTACTTTTGCTTATACAATTTTGTCCTTTATTTTTGAAGTAACCTGAATTCGGTCATAATCTAAAATTATCACCACAAATTACATGTACTCTTTGTATATCACATTAAATTGAGAATTTTCATTTCTGTTGGTTGTAAATAACATAAATGGTCTAGCCTAACAAAAAAAAATGAAATAAAAAATTATAACAGAACTTACCAAGTCACCACAAACTTACTTAAAAAAATGTGACTACCTAACTTAACGTAATGATATAGATAATTGGATGCATATAAAAATCTAAATTCTAGCTAGAACAAAAGGACGAAAATAAAGCGTCAAAAGAATAAATGACTTATGTTCAGAATCACATGACCAATTTTGTAATTTTCACATTCTTTTCATATATGTATATTACGATTTTTTATATAGAATTTAAATTCAGAATGAAGATGAATTCGTTTTGTTGGAGATAAGCGAACCATATAAAAATAGAAATAATTCCAAGATGAATATATAAAGTTAATACTGACTTTTAGAGTTGGACGGCTACCATCTCCACCGAACTTGGGGGATAAATCATCAGCAGCAAAAGGATAATCAGTTTCCCCTACAAAGGTAATGGACAATAAATTTGGCACTCCTAATAATGATCTGTTTGATGCCAAGTTTGGATTTGTAGCTCCACTCGGTTCCCCAGATAGGATTTCCAAAAGCTTCTACTGAAATCTCTCCATCGCAACTGCAATGCTTTTCCTGCACGATACATTCCTTCTTCATTTGCGGCACTGCAATACCGAAAAACACACAGATAGAGGGGGAGGGAGGAAACGATTTATTTATATGTAAATATATTGTTGTGGATTAACGCGCAATATATATATAATACGCCGTCTGTTCATGTACCTGTATATATACAAATAATAAATTATAATGAATTTGATGATTAATATACTTCTAGGCTGTAATTTGTATTTGGTCGATTCAGATAACCTAGAAAATTCGACAAACTAGAATTGCAACTGGTTTAAGGCATCAGTGCGGTGGGGGTGGAAACTGGGAAGGAAAAGAGCTATTTAGCTTTATCTTTTCATGTTCTCAATCTCAGTTTTGTATTTAAATTTTGATGTTCCGCAAGAAAATCGTTTCATTGTCAAATTAAAACCTGTAAACACATTTAGCATTACTTTTTAGTGTTCTTATTTTTGTATTTAAATTTTGGGGTTCAGTATAAAATCCTTGACTATTAAATTAAAACTCGAAAACTACATAAATTCAAAACGGTACGCTGTAGGTGGGGTTTAATTTAATAATTGAAGGATTATATTACAAGACATCAAATTTTAAATACAAAACTGAGAACACCAAATGCTGAGGCTAAATGGGTCTTTTTGTTCTCACTGTACGAGGTGCAGTCTCCCACCCCCACAGCACTGGATCCAATTCCGAGCATATTTGATTTAGCACATCACTTTAAGAAATTTTTATATTAAAGATGAAAATTAGTAACGGATAATATTGAGCACTAAATAAAAATTAAATAATGATGGAAAGCGACAAAGAATCTTTAGCATTCGATTTATGACAAAATAGCAAATATTAGAGAGAGACATAATTTGTCTCTATTAATATATTGACAATTTGGTCTCTCTAATTTTCAATAAAATCTTATCACTAATTTAGAGACGGAATAAATTAGTCTCTAAATTTTATAAACAAACATTATAGAGATCAATTATTTCATCTTAAAATTCATCAATATTTTGATTTAGAAATATCTATCATGTGATTAGAGATGAATTTTTCCGTCTCTAATTTTGTTTCTTCTTATAGTGCACCCATCATGTGTTTAGAAAGTAAACGAGTCAGAGTAGGGTCTCCCAATTTGATTCGCTAGGATATGAGTGATACCCATGAACCAATTGGTCAGTCAACGGATAATCAACTTACCGATTAATTTTAAAAAATTAAAAAAATAATATTTGTGTAATCGAATATACTGTTAGGAAAAATAGTTGGTATCTTGTACACAAGTCACACACTATCATACTCGATCATTAAAATATCTGGTCAAGGTGATACTCTATCCTATTTTCTTATCACCTATGAGAATAATTCTACCGTATAATTGTCATTCCTATATATGTTTGACCCTTTGAATAATAAAAAGTGATATTTATATTTAGATGGAGTAGGATAAGATAATTGTTATAGATGTTAAATGAGTAGACTAGTTGTGAGTGTTTAAGATATTGCTGATATTAAATTAATAGATTAGTTTAGATAAATGTAACAATTACAGTAAAACCTCCATAAAATAATACTCGATAAATTAATAACCTCGATAAAACTAATAATTTGTCCGGTCCCAACTTGGGATCAGTTCAAATTTGGACACCAATCAATTAAATAATAAGATAATATTTTTTTCGGAAATCGTAGTGTATATTTAAGGTCCCGACAAAACTATAAATTAATAATTATTATAAAAAAAAATCCCAGATATATATATATATATATATATATATATATATATATGTTATCCACTTGAACATTCTAAGACAATTTAGTAAAATTTGAATCTACTGTTACTTGTTCTTTTTAACTTCAAACTTGCATTAATCTCATCTTTAAATCTCTCAATTGCACCCAAGAGGTTGCGGCGTTATCTTCTCGTATTGCAATAAAAAGTTATGAAGAGTTGTTGCCGCTTGCAATGCTTCTTTTCGAGTGACCGGTTGCAAAACTATTGAATCATCATCCGTTTAATCATCTACCGAATTTTGAATGACATCATCTACACCTTCATCATCTTTCATTGAAAATTGATTGATCTTTTCCCTTATGTTCTCCAATTTCTTCTCCATATCAGGTGTGTCGACTGAGCCACTCTCTCCAAAACGGCGATATGATTTGATACCGTGCCTGGACTTGAATTTTCAAGCCAACGTTGCAAAAGGTGATGCTCTGAAGGATTCTCAGGATGTAAAAGTTTCAGCACCTCATTCGCCTTCCCCAAGGTTAGCTCTCTAGTTATATTCACATGCTCTTGATATTGGAGAAACCACTCATAAATAACCTTCTCCATGTCCGAATATTTGGCTAGTTTTTTACGATTAGAACTGCATTTCTCAAAGTTAGTCGATAGGATCTCCACTGATCGTTTGAGAGTGTTCGATATTGTTACTTGACTAACTTTCATATTGAAACTTTTTTCACCTCATTGTACCAAGTCTTTCTGAGTGCACCCAGACTGATCTCTCTTATACTCACATAACATTTTTCGTTGTTAGTTGGTCATGGTTGGTTTTTGAACACCTTTTAGATGAGAAATCATTGTTGTGTATGGTTTAGAAACAATACAATGAATCATTATATATTGATCTACTTCTACACAATGTATATGTAAGTCTATGAACCATTCTTTTACTTTGGCAAAAAATAACACCATTTATACTTCCAATTCCACTGAACAAAAACAAAAAAAACACCAATTAACATGATTATGTGAGTCTAAATTAATAAATTATTAATTTATCGATTATATAATATCTCTTTAAATCAATAAAATTGGTACATGGATTGAGATCAATGACATGAATATGATCCCGAAAATATACGGGTTAGGGAAATTATTAACTAGTATTACAATTTATTGGGGTCTATGAATTGAACGTCATACATACAAGAAGCACGAAAGACCAAGAACTATGATTTCATAATGAGGATGCTTTGGATACTAGTCATGGAGACAATCTGTCAATTTTCCATACTCTCTTTCCTTCAACGTCCTCGGGCTTGTACCGCAGCCTGTCGATGAGGTAACACAAAAAGGTACGGTAAATTCATTAGACGAAGCAATAGATCTAACCCCTCAGATAAATAGGTATAAATTGAAGTAACAGAGTTCACCATACTGTTACTCTAATATGTTCGTTATACTAATATTTCCATCTCCAGCACATCATTATAGTGATGAAAACTTTTGTAAATGAGAAACAATCATCCACTGATATTGTTGCATGAGGCGTAATGACTCCAAGATTTAGTTAAAAATCATGTCTTGGTATTTAAAAAAGGTGCATGAAGATCCACATTATCCAGTCATGTATTATTAACAAATTAATAACTTTTATGCTCCGGCATGCTGGCAAATAAAAAGTATTAAATAAATATTACCAGCAGGCCAAGAGGAGGGGGTGGAGGGAACAGAGGTCACTATGAGCTATGTAAGAGGTAAGAGGATCAAAACTTATTACCTATCATGGAGGCGAGATGGTTGTCCCTGCCAAAACTCAAAAAGCTCTGGTTTCAGTCTGTATCCTCCCCAATATTTGGGTTTCGGAATCACGCTTCTGCATGACACATAGAACTTGCAGTTAGGCTCAGAATATAAAGGCATGACGGGATGATTTTATTATATTGGTATCAGTTTGTTTTATATGAAACATGAGATCTTATGCATCACAAGAATTAGGTTACAAGAGTGTTGGATCCTCCCGTTCCAGCTGCAACACCAATTCTAGGGCAGAAGCTATGAAGTGAATGCGGTTTTGTCAGCTGATAACCACCCCACCTTGGTCTACAAATGTCTATATACTATAAAAGCAGCAAACAAAAATAAAAGCTCTTCTAGAACTTGAAATAAATTTCCAACAAAAAGTATCTCTGTATGTGGAAATATTAGACATGGGAAAAGGATAAGAAGGGATTGGTTGACATAATTAAAACGAGAAATGCAGACATGACAGACAAATCATAATTGCACAGATTGCTCAGAATTAAATTTAAAATATTGTGCAATTTAGCAATTTGAGCGGTTGAGAATGAATCACCAACCCGTCAGAGTACTGGGCCTCCAGCTGTTCCTGTTGTTGGTAAAGAAACTGCCTTCCAGGGATTACAGTGCTCTAGAGAAAAAGAAACAGATCTTGGTCATTTTCAACCATATTAGATGTTCAGATAACAAATTAATGACATAAGATGCAACTTTTCAGAGTGAACCAAAGAAAAAGAAAAGGGGAAACCTGTTTGCTAACTATTGCTCCAATCTGGCTTCCTCTGGGACGGCTGTGGAAGTACTGATCAGATTCTTCATCGGAGACTTTTTCAACAGGCCCTTCAATTCTTACCTAATACCACAGGGAATGGTGAATCTTTACTCATTCATAAAGCTCTAGTAAAGATGTGCATCATGTTGCTGAATGTTTGCTCTTTATGACTTGTATCCTAATTGAAGGATTTCTGTAAGTTTGAAATTGGATTCCAGGTCCAACGTAGTCTAAGAGTTCACTGAAAGGAAATGGTGTATTAACAAGGAGTACTCGTACACATCTATTTTTCGTTTGAATTTAAAATAAGCTCATCCTTGTAGCTAGATCAAAATTTGAATTGAGATCCAATCCAACAATTAATTACAACTTTCGATTCCAATTATTATATCTTGTTTTTTCTCGGCTTTCTTAAGTTGAATAGGATCTATTACTCGTTTTATTTTGGAGATTAAACCTATTTTTTAAGATTTGAGGGCGTTGTTCAACAAAAAACTGTCTCTAAGACCATGAAAAGGAATTTTTGGATCACGCATCACGTAAATTGAATTGCACCCTGTAAGAGATTGCTTGTCAAAACACTAGGCAAACCACCATTTTTATATCTCCTCAAGCAGAAATCAAGTGAAATGAAGGTTATCGCGCCAGAATTCGATATAGGAAATGAAGATAGAGGAACTGCATAGGTGACCTCTTGACATGTGAATCGAATATGATGAAATATAAGAGATACCTGACGATTCAAACCATCCCAATAAAACAGTAGAGCAGCTTGAGGATTTTCTGATAATTGATGAGCTTTTTGACTTTCATAATTTGTGTACCTAATCAGAAGATGATGAGTTTAAGACACGTGGAAAGGCCAAAAGAAATTTTTTTAATCAGGGAATGCACCTGCATGAGTGTAGAAGAGCAGAACTTACCAAACAAACCCATCTTTTTCGAGTCCTTTTAGCAATACCATTCTCGATGAGCTGTGGTAAATGCAACAGAAAAATATATAATGGTTGAATTTATAATATGTCCAGTAAATGTGTAGTAAGGTTAATCAAGGCAACAACTAGTGCAGTCTCTTCCCTAATCCAGAACCAAAATACCATGTTTGCTATGGAGATGCCTTGTGCAAATTCAAAAAGTACTTGCTTTCTTATATATGTTTTATAGACACGGAGAAGAGTGGCCTAACTAACATAGAATGGAGAATATCCATATTTCAGGAGAAAAAGATCCTCAATTCCATCATCTCAAACAACAATTAGATGTAATGGTCACATCATAACATAAAGAACTACGACATTATTTGATTTTCTAAGAGAACTAGAGAATGAGGTCTCGATATGGTCAAATAGCAGAAACCCTAGGCTTTATCCACATCCTATTTTCTGTAATGAACATCTGTGACTGCAGCGTCTAAAATGATTTCCCTTCGAGAAACTCAATGATCACGACATACAGTAGAGGGAAAAGATCAATGCATAAAAGAGAAAAGAAAGATGCCGTAAAAGCTATAGAAAAACTTCTAAGACAAGATAATCATACAAAATCAGAAAACAATGGCTGAATATATCGCCTATCAATTAACAAATAAATCAGGTCAAAGTATTAATCTTACGGTTTCCCATCCTTTCCAGTAGTGGAGAGGGCCATTGCATTTGGTTCCTTCAAGCCTGCCGCCATGGCATCATCAAACCATTTCTGGAACTACAAATAAAGAAATGATATGGATTAAAAGCTCTAGTGGTAAAAAGATTTAAGGAAATCATACAAATTTTATGCAATTCCACAAAACTTATTGGACTCAAACTACAATACATGGTCCTAGGTATGCACATTAGGTTTACGTAGAAAAACGTATGGCTGGTTATATAAACACCAATTACTTTAATTGAACTAGCGACTGTCTGATATGATGTAATACCTGAGCAAAGGGGTCCCCCTCAACTTGGTCCTCAGACAACTCAGGAGATATGTAGTTCTCTCTAAGAGCTGATATATCAACCCGTGGAGGCTTTCCAATCCGGACACACATCGAAGTTCCAGGATACGCTGGAAGGTGAAGCTTGAATTTTTCAGCGATGGCAGGGGGGACAAATCTGCCTCCAAGGAAATGGTGTGGGCCAGAAAACCTTTTGGCACATAACTTAGGAGCAGTTAAGGAAACCTATATAAAAGTTGCAACATTATAACACCCCAATATTGATAAAGATGAGAAGAAAAAGGCGATCTTTAATAAGATAAGAAACAAAAGAAAAATTCTCCAAAACATAAATACATACAAGCATATCAGGTTTAATGCCTTCTCCACTAAGATCACCTTCTTCGACATGCCATCCAGATGGAATATCAACCGAGACGATAGCAGGTGATTTCTGATTCTTTTTGTTGGGGCATCCTAAAGCTACCAACCTTTGTATAAGGTCATCGAAGGGAGGCCTTGGGCTACCTAGAGGATTTGAAGAGAATTTTATCAGACAAGATCCTGCACGAAATATAAGCTACAGAAATAGCTTAAACCATAGGACTCTCTGGGTATTCTTTATCTTGAATCTAATGGTCATGATGCAATAATGAAAAACAAATGATGCAGAAATTGCATTTGGTTTGAGTGCAAAAGGCGTATATTACCAAGTGATTATGCAGAAAACAATATGTTCAGCAAAATACAAGTCCTCATGAGGAGCAAACAAATATTTGCAAAACCCTGGACCTTCAAGAAAGCAAAATGTTTTTCAAAGGAAATCATGATTAGGTGGGTAAAATGATAGTAAAGATTGAATAATTTATCTGTTTGCATTGGATTAGCAGATGAGTCATGGATAATGAAATGCGATTGTTATTCCATGTGGAGATGACTTCATTTTGTTTGTTATTAGACCATAAAACATACAACAATGTCTCTGATCATGGGTAAAAAGATTTAGAGGTGTCCACAAAATAGGAACAAATAATCAAATAACCAAAAGTCTAGACCATATAATCATCTCCTTAGCAACTTTTTGGGCTTTGTCTTACCTAAACCTCTGGCAGGGTCATCTTATTTATATTCGGTACCCATTCAACCGAACAATGAAAAGAATCAGTTAATTCCCCCATTCTGAATTCCAAAATCAAAACTTCCTAGAATGAATTATTGAACTGAAGGAAAACAATGCAAAAAAGAAAAGAAAATAATAAGTTTGCATACTACAATATCTGCACAACCACAAATCCACTATTCAAACAAGTCAAATCCATTTCTCTCCTCCAGGGCACATAACCTAGTAGATAATCCACTTGATACAGATAACAGCTGAACAAAATCCATAGTTATAGAGGAAGTAAGAATACCTTGAAATGAAAACCCAAATACTGCATCCACTACAATGTCAAAGCTTGACGAAAAATCCAATGGCAGATCTTCCACTGACAGGAAAGGAACGGACAGTGACTCTAACTACAAAAACTCACGCATAAGCACTGCTGAAAGATTCCTTTTTAATTTACTAGCAAACTTAAATGCCTGATACCTGCGTTACCAGTCCATGATAGAGAGCCTTAGCAGTACGTTTTGGATAACAAATAGATGGTTTATACCCAAAATGATGCAAATGACGAGCAGCTACCAGACCATCACCACCATTATTCCCTGGGCCACATATAGCAAGAACACGGCTATGTTCAGCTGGCTTATAGACCTGCATCAGAAAACATTTGAAACTCAATGCTTTGAAGTTGTGTAAAACAAAATCTTCTTTCATAGAACCACAAATATAAAAAGCACTAGACAAAAAGAAAACAGAAAGAGTGTCACTGTCAACACAATACTTATCAGCTTGTATGCGTACGCAAATGACACGATAGACGAAGTAGATCAATCAACAAAGAAGTTGAATGAGGTAGTTTCAGTGCCACTTGCCCCAATTCAGGTTTGTCAATCACTTCTATTTTTCCCATTTCTATGCAACTAGAGGCTGAAATAAGCACCACAAGAAAAATGGTATTTTTAAGACCACAAAAAGTTGTCTCAAATAATAAATATTTGTATCAACTACATTATAAAAGACAGTTTGTCATCACTAATAAGACATTTCAATAACACGATGGCAAATAATATTGCATATCAAATATTTTCTGAAGCGATTCTCTAGAAAAGGTCTAAAAATGACTAAGTTGGTTCGAGAGCAAAAAATGTGTCACAAACACTTTTGTAGTGAAAGAACATTTTAATCTTTATTGGCAGAATTGTGATTAGTCGCAACTCAACAGCAACAAATCAACACAAGAAATGGAATTGAAAAGAGAATTTAAATACACAAGAACTTGGTAAACAACTCACCTCCGCTATCGACGTGGCCACACTCAAACCAGCCAATTCCTGCATTCAGAGATTCCTAAATTCAAACCGAAAACTGATACAACAAATCAATTGAAAAAAAACTCTGACCATCAACTGATCAACGCTAAAGCCAAGTGGCCCCATGAGAATTTCATCAACTTCCGCAGCTTCTCGCTGATTCAAGTAGGATATCGACTCCGGATCGCTAGGAATTTTCGCTGACGCCATGGCTCTTGCTTCAAAACTCGAGTTCGAACAATATTCGCGTCGATTTATCCTCGAAATCCAATAATCCTGAATTCACAGCCAGAAAAGAACCCCCATCAGTAAGCCCATAGGGTTCTGCTAAGTAATTAGCTCGAGAAATTGGCTTACACTGGGAGAAGATATTATTTGGGGCCTGATAATTTGATTGGGGCAATTTAAATAGGGACGCTTGGGTGAAGAAAATAGCGATAAATTAGTAAGGAGACATTTCATGTTCTTGCTTCTGCGCAGCAATGGCTGCATAACTAAAAATACAAATAAGCTTGCCAATAAACATGTGGATAGGGTCAAGTGTGCCAATACAAACTTTACAAAGCGGTACTAGTCATTTTTTATTATACTCCCTCCATCCCGATCTAATTGACCAACTTAATCATATTTATTTGTCACAATTTAATTGTCCTAGACCATAAATGATAAATTTTCTCACACCAAAATTTACTTTTTTTTTATCTCCATATCCGATCAAAGTTGGTCAATTAAATCGAAACGGAGGGAGTACCTCTTTAGATGCTAGAGTATCTCAACTTTGTATGTCTTTTCTCAACTCTTTACCCACTTGGTCATTTCTAGACCTTCCTTAATCCTACTCAAGGCCTAAGTGCCTAACTAGACATTGAATCGGTCAATTAGTGCTCACAATCTTCGAACCTTAATTTTATCTTCTCATCTCCTTCCCCTAAATTTTTTCTAAGTTGTGGCTCCACTTAAAATCAGACTAAACGTTAGATCGTCTGACTAGTACCTGGTATCTATTAAAATATTGACTTTTTCTTCTCGTTCTTTTTGTCCTGTTCTTTTTATCGGTAGTTTAGACTTTAGAATTCACCATTATCTGCACCTAGTGTTGTAAATAAGATAAGTCGAGTCGAGTCAAATATATTGTTGTTCATGTTTATTTGAAATATTATCGAGTTTCTAACATTATGTTTGATCTTACTTGATTATTAATCGAATCGAGCTTGAATGAGCTTTAATCGAACCAAAATCAATTTGAGCTCGGGTAATTTGACATTTTTTATACTTATTTGAACATTTTTAACTTGTCCAGCTCAAGCTCAAATCGAATTTTAGTATTTATCAAACGTAGAAGTATATTCAAGCTTGCTTATCTCTAATCAACATAGTCCAAACAAATTTTTAGCAAGCAATCTCGAATCAAATATCAAGTAACTTAATTTGATTTTCCAGTCTATTTGCACAAACTCTATTCGGAATAGATGATGTTATCTACATTCTGCAAATCTCAGTAAAAATGAGGTAATTTATTATTATTTTAATATTTTTTATACTATTATTATTATAATGTAGTAATTTTCAACAATATCTACTAATGCCTTTGAATTAATTTACAGTATTTCTGTAGGCTAATTATTTTGCATACAATTTTTTGTCTTTTATCATTTATGGTAATTGGCTTTTCTCCGATAGACTTGGGAAAGATGTTTTAAATAATCGTGAAAATATTTAGCACAAATGGTTACTCAGTTATTTATATGAAAAAATATGCTTAATAAATTAGATATACAAAATATGTTAAAGATCAGTGAAATATATCCAAAATTAAATTATAGAAGGATATTTAAGATAAAAATCAACCATAATTAGTTTATTTTTATATGAAAGACATACATCAGCGTCGTTCATATGGAAAGATATGATAATGATTAGCGAAAATATTTCCTATTCATCCCTTCCATACATCAACCATAACTTTGTATTCACTGATTATAATAACATTCACGATATTTTTTTTTTTTTTAAATTGGTAGCAAAAATTATATGATGGGTTTATGCGTATGTACAAAAATTAAAAAAATAATTCAATTTTTTGGTCGGGATGGGCCATCCCATCAGGTACTACATATTGATATTGGCAAAAACTCGTATGCGACCGTCACACGGTGTGACGGGAAAAGTATCACTTTTTATGGTAAAAGTATCACGTTTATCTGTAAAAGTATCACTTTTTGTAGCAAAAGTATCACCTTTATCTGTAAAAGTATCAATGTAGTAAAAGTGTCATTTTTTCCTTTAAAAGTATCAATGTTTTCTGTAAAAGTGCATTCCGTCACACGTGTGACCGTTCACACACAAGACTCACTCATTGATATTCTCTGACCAAAAACCACTAACATTTTTCAAAAAAATTATACTCCCTCCGTTTCAATATATATATATTTATATTTTGAAAAAAAAAAAAATAAGAATAGATATAAAAGACAAATATTTTCATATAGAATCCATTTTATTGGATATATTTTGTGAAATTAGGAAATAATAAATAAATTAAGTAGGTTTTTTATGACAAAATTAGAAGAATTGTGGGTTTTTGTGCTAAAGCGACACTTGTTTTGAAATTTTTTATTATGTCTAAAAAGATTCTTATTTGAAACGGAAGGAGTAGTATATTTTGAGGAGATAGGACCGGCCCAACCAAATATATAAATTTCCCTTTTAAAATAAAAATATTTAATATTATTTATTTAACAAAAAAATAAATTGTTCAATTAGTTTTGTTCTGTTATTTGATGTTAATTTTTTCTTTTAAAATAAATATATCTTTCAAATCGTGCATCGTAGGATGATTCTAGTTATTATTATAATATAATATTTACAATAATATCTACTAATGCCTTTGAATTAATTTGCAATTGTTATAAAATATTCGTAATAGAATTAGAACATAAAGGAAAGTAAAAATTCCAGATTAAATCATCATATTTTCATTCAACATACGACCCCTATTTATAGAAAAATTTACAAAAGCATCGTCGTGCTTGGACTGACGTGCTTCCGCACTGTCGTGCTTCCGCATTGTTGTGCTTATATTGCCGTGCTTGGACTGACGTGCTTCCGCACTGTCGTGCTTGCATTGTCGTGCTTCTCGGATTAACGTGCTTCTTGCATTGTCATGCTTGCATTTTCGTACTTGGACTGACGTGCTTTCGCACTATCGTGCTTGCATTGTTGTGCTTCTTGCACTGTTGCATTGTCGTGCTTGGATTGACGTGCTTCCGCACTGTCATGCTTCTTGTACTGTCGTGCTTCTTGTACTGTCGTGCTTCTTGGTTGACGTGCTCCGCACTGTCGTGCTTCTTGCACCGTCGTGCTTTTTGCAATGTCGTGCTTTGAGCTTCTGACTCACTTTCAATTAACGGATTAAGGTGTCCACAGAATATATGAATCACTTTGTGATTTATAACGCTCCCCCTTGGACACATTATCATTATATGTTTTCATCAATTGGATGAATATAGAAATGCCTCGTAAAATTTACAAGCCCGAAAAATATATTGGTAGAAAGTGGTTAAAAGTAAAAGTAGAACTATTTATCGTCAAAATAGATAATTATCATCTAAAACTTAAGTCGGAAAAACCCTGTGGGAAAAAATCGATCATGAGAAAAGTATATTCATTAGCTTTTATGGTCCAACCTTTACGATTGTTTTAATTCTAAACATTTCTTGTTCAGGGTCAGTCTTTAGGACTACTTTGAATATTAGTATGCCTCGTTAAAAACTTTAAGTTGGAAAACCCATTGGGACAAAACCGATCAAAAAGGAAAAGAGTGCATAACTTTAATTCGTGTTAGGTGCATATAGTTGCCTCATAAAAAACATCAAGTTGGAAAACCCCTAATGGGATAAAAACCAGACATAAGGAAAAAGAGTACAACACACCAAAATCCGCTCCCTCTGATGCATATAATATTATCAATCTTGCAAGTTCGTAACTCTTCTCATTCCAATGTAATGTCTCAAATTCACTTGCTGCTAAGGATTTTTTAACTATATCTGCAAGATCTTGGTAATATCGAATTGTTGAACATTTCACTCTCCATTTTCTGGAGTTCATGTCGTAAGCAGTGTGACATATTCTCATCAATGCTGATGCATGCAGTACTGCACAATTTCAAGTCATACTATTGAGTTCGGATCTTATATCAATAGTATCAAGCAACAAAATTTAACTCATTAGAATCTATATATTTTGGATCATCTACAGGATGTGTCTACAAGGACCATAAAGTATTCAAATAGCCCACCTGCTGGGGTGTATTGGTTTACAAATATAATAACCAACCATTTCGGTTGAAGGTTTAGCAATTAGTTCCTTGTAAATATGATACACATTAATAATCTTTGGACATTAGCATTTTTATACTTTCAATGAATGTCTTTAGTATGTTTAATAATCATACATATCTTTGTATTTTTTGGTTGTCAAGGCGATCATGCCACAATCCGAACATATCAAGATTCACTAGCTTCCAGCATAATGATATATGATTTAAAAATCTAAATTTGGACCCAATACAACCCAGAACCTGTTGCTTCAAATTGTGAGCGTGCTCATGGTTGGAAATGACTCCGCCATGGCAGCAGGGAGCTTGTTTTCTACAGGAATCAGTAGTCAATTCTGACTCTACATACCATATTGAGATATAAGAATGAGAGAGAATATCTGATATCTTTATTTCATCAACCTCAAATGAGAGTTACAATAGATACGTCTATTTATAGAGACTAATAGATGTTTCTAGATGATATCCTATGTGGCATTTCATAAATGAATTTTGTTACGTCTCTGGCATGCAGGATGTCACTCATGCTGACATGGATAAGCTGCATGTGTGAGCTGCTACTGCTGATACCTTCTTGCTCTTATTTTTCCTTTCTTCATTTATATTCTTAACACGTATAGTTTATATGTATCGATGGTACTAAAAAAAAAATAGTGATTTATGTGTAAAAACGCTGATAGTTTGGTGGGGCTGCTGCAATTAACCCTTACCTTACCCAAAATACTGGGATAAGAACATTAACATGTGTTCACATTATAAACCAAGTCATTGATCACAATGGCGATACTGTAAAACTAACATACAAAGAGGACATAGGAGGAATTACAAGACCCTTTTCAAATGTTTATAATGGCAAAAAGCGGTCAACTTTATTCCTTCACACAAGAACACACATTAACCAACACAATTTATTTATTTTTGGACCATAATGTAGTGATTATTCTCCACAAATTTGAGCCTTTCATCTGTCTCACCATTCTCCTCTTCTTGAATGGGTGAGTATAGTTTAGCCCATAATGGTGGTTCCTCATTGCACTTCAAAAAAGTGGAAAAACATTTAGCAGATTCCTTTGGATATCTGGTTAGATCATTCCTGTAATCTACATAGATTAATCCGAATCGAGGTATGTATCCATCGCCCCATTCAAAGTTGTCGCACCATCATCACACATAATACCCCTTCACATTCACTTTATTCTTGTCTCTGCAATATGCAACTAAATTTTAGTTATACTGTCATATTAGGCCTTAAAATAAAATTTCTTGTTTACATACCATTCAATTGTCTATGCAGGTACAAAAGTGGTAAAGTGGTAGCATTCGCCACGTAATTAAAACTATACATCATTTGTTTTTTCTATTTAAGATTAGTAACATCTTTTATATCCCACTTGGAGGAGTTATTGAATAAAATTTGGGAACATGGAAAAATTATTTGATGGCTTCAAGGGGTGTGCACGGAATAGTATAGTCGAGAATTTAAAAAAATTCAGTATCATTCCAAGGTCTGGAACTCCTAAAATTTAAGGATCAGAACTGAACCAAAAATTATGAATATCAGTACCCAATTATCTCAAAATTCAGAATAATTTGGTTCATTATTTCTAATATGACGGATCTAGTGAGATGATTTTATTTAGTATAATATACTATGTTATTGGTGTTTTTTTTAATATCAAAGTTAAAACTGAAAAAAAGATTCAGGAAACTCATATTAAAGTTTCAAGTGAAATTAAAATTAAGATCATGGTAAACATCAATTCATAAGTAAACCTTTCATGTAAGGTTATCTGAAAGTAGTAATCTATAAAATTATGCACAAAACTTGTATACTACTCTATACATGAAATTATTTATCTGTTTATATAATTTTATAATCTCGGTTTTCACAGGATGGTTCAAGCCAGTACGGTATAGGATTCTTGGTACAAATATGTATCAAATAGCTAGAACCAGACCATAATTCTTTTTTATACAATTCGGTTCAGAGAAAGTTAAAAGTCAACGATCTTTTTTCAATTCGATGTGTTTTAATTTGATTTTCGGTACAATTATGTAAATCCTTAAGTTCTATGCACACTACTAAATTAGTTTCTCCTTGTTTATTTTCTTATGTTTATTAGGATTAGACAAGTTTATGTAATGTAAGATATGTATCAAAGATAAGAAGAGATATCTATCCTATTTTAGTGTTTGGTAGGCGAGATGACAAGTCTAGATTGCATAACTCAGTTGTTTGGTAAACTATAATAGAACCAAGATTAATTTGCAAAAATGTTAAAAATAATGTAAAAAGGTAAAGATTGGAGCTGTTTGGTGGTCCAGAATATCATCAAAATTAAAATTACTAATTACTAATATGTAAATGGGTGCTAAAAAATTATATTAATATCAGACTGGAAATTAATGTTTTAACCTAACTAATAAAGAAACCCTTTAAACCCTCCCCCCTCCAATTTCACTCATACACCAGACGGAAAAAGATCAAGAACGGCGCGACTAACTGAAGCGTGATAGTTTGCTCTCGCCGCTGCAATCGTTGCTATAAACTTCAATCGAAGTTTTCATCCACATAATATGAGCCATGAGTTCGTCAATTCCAAGTTCCTTTCAAATGTTCTTGCTTCTCGTTATCTTTGTCTATGTTTAGGGTTATATTATTTGAGGAAATGTCTAGATTCAGTGATTGCTTGTTGTGGCTTACAGGATATGCATTTTTGCTTGAATTTACATCTTTATTCCCTGATTTCAAATCTGAATATGTGCATTGGCTTCTTCTTCTTGTCAGTTAAATTTCTTATATTTGCATTTCATTAAACCATGACAGAATCTAGCAAACATGTTTCATGTTAGTTTTTTTGGTAACACTGTTGAACAATTTTATAAATATGTGTCCCCATATACAAGTAATTTTATGCATAAAACATGTCCAGGTTTGGAAATTGCTATTATAATCTTGGATGTGTGGTTTACTTAATTAGCATTGATCAGCAACCTTCTACTTTGAATAACACATTATTCGTGATACAAAATTGGAGATCGAGCTGGGGTTAAATTTACTCTTAAATATTTTAAAGATTCCAGTATGTGGTGCTTGTAATATTTTGGTTCGTTTTTCATTTTTTGGAATAGGGACTTAAACAGGTAACAGTAGTATGGGTCGTGGTTGGCGTAATAAAATGGATAAGACTAGGCGTGTGTGGTCTAAACAAGAGGAAGAGGTGCTTATTACGTTGTTAAAGGACCTAGTTGCACAAGGATGGAAATGAGATAATGGGTTTCGCGCGGGTTATTTGAAGAAGCTCGAAGAGGGAATGAACCTCATATCAAGTTGAAGATCACTAATTGGAAGAAAATCTACGCATCACTTACAACCATGCTCCTTCGAAGCGGTGTTGGCTTTAATTTGAAAGGGACACACATGATTATTGTTAACGACGAACTATGGAAGCTGATTGTTAAGGTGCTTCTTTGATTTTATTTGTGGAAAGCTTTTTTTTTTTTTTTTTGTGTGTGTGTTTTTGTTGGCTTTGATTTTATTTTATATGTTTATCATAAAATGACCCCAACGCGCGTCTGATGCGATTTAAGTCATGGGCTATCTTGGACGATTGGAAGGAAATTTTTGGTAAGGATCGTGCGACTGGGGAGAGTGTAGAGGATGTAATGGAAGCCGTAAATGAGCTTCTCCGTGAAGACAATGAGGCACACGATGGAGGGGACGGCGGTTATCACGTCAATCTTGACGGGATTTCCGAGAATGAAGAGGAAGATGATTTTGTATGTCAAGGAGATAAGTCGGCTCCACCTGTGAAATCAGCGACCAACAAGAAGCATAAGTCGACAGACGGGATCGAGGGTGTGTATGATCTTCTTGGTGATTTGTGTCATGCTACTGACACAAGACTAGAAAACATACCTAGCATAATTGGTTACAAGTTTGACTGGGGTAAGGCAAAAAAAACAGGCATTTGATCTGCTTGGGAACATCGATGGTCTATCTTTGAATGACAAGTTTGACGTTTGTGAGATACTAGTTGACAAAGTTGAACGGCTGGAGATTTTCATGGAACTACCCGAGGAGGCAAGGCCACATTATATGTATCGCCTTCTCCAAAACCGCAAAGATTGATTCGACATGATGATGTCTGCTGCATGATTCGGTTATTATCTCATTTTATATAAATTTGAACTATTTTGGGACGGTGTTCCATAACCCATTGTTTTGTATTCAACGCTCACTTGTTGAGTGCTCTTGACTTATATTTTGGATAATTTGGGATCTTTTGTGGAGAATAACCAGTACTAGTTAATGATGTATTAAGTTGGCTCGGATCTTGGTTTATTTCGCCCCGTGTATCGATGGTGGGTGTAACTTAGATGGCGCACTGCTTTTCGTGTTATTTTAAGTTACGTTTCAAGGATTTAAGTGCATTATTGTTTGGAATTCCGAATGTGACATTTTACCTAAAATAGGATTCTGATATTCGGGATGTTGCTTTTTTGACGTTATATGTATTAATGAGAGCAGGCTATGTTGAAAATGCCCCTTAACATAATCTGAACCATTGTAATTTTAGTTCCTTTTATATTTTGTTTCAGGGTCTGTTCTTTGAATTGAGCGATCAAGTAATTGCTGAAATCACTTGAAGCAAGTTGTGTTATGCATATTCGAACGTTTATGGCCGAGATTGAGGTTTGGGGGATTGGTGTCACAAATACCTGTAAGGAAGAATGCATATTTTAACATATTTTAAGTTCAACATATATATTAGTATAACGTATGATGTTCCCTTAATTTATAGTTATTCTAATAATGGACACCCTAAAAATCTCCAGTCATTAATTTATATCATGCTTGATATATTATAGCCAGATTTGCTCAAATCATTAAATGGACATCAAGTATTGTTGCTTGTCACGAGTTTTACATATCCACTATTGGTTAATATGAATATTGCGAGGCTTTATGTAATGTCATAGTCTATAAAATATGTACCTATATGACTTCTTTGTTGACCAAGATGTCATTTGGGACTCTGTCTGCTTGTATACACGTGAACAAGCCCTCAGTCTATGGGAGTTTTATTCCATCAATAATCACACTAGTATAGACAAAATAGATTGGATATTATTGTTTAGCTATAAATTCTTTATTACATCTAAATTTCGTACAAGATATTATCTATGTCAGCATGGTTAATGCAAAAAAATTGGACTACAACACAAAACATAACATCGAACCCAATAGAATATATTATCTTTGGCCTAATACAACATAATTGCTTGCTACAATTAAGTACAACATAATAGATAAGCGAAGTCCACAAACGATCATACTACGCCATGGTGAATGCAAAGAAAACGAGCTCAATCTCATAAACTTCATAAACAATTACCCTAAACACACTATATCATCTTACCAATCACAATGCCTAACAAAATCAATACAATGGCCATGAATATAATTGCAACCTGGAGTTCTAGATCGGTCTGTAAACGAGGTTGGTTGTTCGGGATTGAAGCATAATGTTGGATATTACCGGGCGACGAATAAGAAGAACTAGCCCTTTGCTTTGGTGCATATTGTTGAGCAAGTACAAACTTGGGTACCCTCCCCAATGGATCATTTTGATGATGTTCATCACACCATATGAACCAACCACTTATCATGTTTTGGGTTCTTCTGGCATTTGTAGTAAAAGCGTCTGGGATGTTCAGCGTCATGCCCTGCACATCGAACAATCATTTTACCCAC
This sequence comes from Ajuga chamaepitys, assembly GCA_958295605.1. Lineage (NCBI taxonomy): Eukaryota > Viridiplantae > Streptophyta > Magnoliopsida > Lamiales > Lamiaceae > Ajuga > Ajuga chamaepitys. Next base: position 6,522,479 of record OY282500.1, on the reverse strand, counting down.
TCACAGCGACATTGGGGAATGAAATTATTCTCATCGAAAGGTGTGTCCATTGTCCATGTACCTGACACACGGCCATAGATTAGGAAGACCATTCAAGACAACAAGATGCGGACACAATGTATAGAGGATACACAACAAACACTAAACTTAAGCCTTAAAAAAAATTAAATTATATTCACCTGCTACATGGTCTGATGTGCCAACCCCCAAAGAAATCACCAACAATTTAATTTCGAACACAACACAACAAGATGACCCTAAATCAATGTCTCACATACATACAATGGAAATTTGAAAGGGACATAATGACCAATAGATCATATAAAAAAAAAAAAAAAAAAGTAAACTTAAAAAACAAGTATAATCCAAACATTGTCCAAGTTTTCATACAAAGTAGCTACAATATCTGGAAAATTATCAAACATTAACAAGGCCAAGTCGTCTGCTTGAGCGACAAACAATAGCTCGATGGGGTCGATCTCCATTTCGGTGCGAATGAAATTGTGAAGAAGAAAACTGGCCATAATGAGTCTATTCTGGATCTTAACCGGGTAGTATGTGGTACTCCTCCATATTTCCCATCGCATTTTCATTATTCCAAAAGCACGTTCAATCACGTTACGGGCTCTAGTGTGCCTCATGTTAAAATTTTCCTGATGATTTTGGGGTCTTTGTGAGGCTGGTCCAAATTCCTTGAGGTGATACCTCACCCCCTTGTACGGAGACAAAAATCCTTCACTACTTGCGTAGTCGCAATCGCACAAATAGTAGTTTCCTATGCAATTAAAAGTGATAAACTGATCTAAAAATAACAATCTATTTTTGGTTCATAACGATATGTAGATAATTATGGGAGTTACAAATTTGAAGTTGGGAATTAGATTTACCCTTTGGACCCTTTAAGCCATGCACCCGGTTAACTGCATCTCGTAATACCCTACTGTCAACCGCTGACCCTTCCCAGCCCGGTAACACATACACAAACTTCAGGTTTTGATCAGAGACAGCCAACACGTTTGTGGAAATGTTGCCTTTTGGGGTCCTATATCTGGGCTTGTCAACGTTACGTACCATTACGTTAATACATGTCTCATCTAAAGCGCCTAGACAACCCTATATACAAAAAGCCAAAACAAATATCAAAGTATAGTAACCTAGGCTGATGTAGTGACTAGTGCAGGCAGCAAGAAAAATGGAATTAAATTATAACTCATTTAGTCTGACTAGCAGGGCGTACCTTGAACCATTTCCATCTCGGATAGGTAGAATCTTCTGGTACAAGTTCGGGCTTTACCAAGGGAATATCGTGTAGCTTCAAGATTGCCTTTTAACACAATGTGAATATAATAGGATACTGTTTGCCCAGACTGCCAAAAGTCAAACCTAACTATGCCTTTTTTTTTTTTTTTTTTTTTTTTTTTTGTAATGAGCCAATATAGCCAAAAACATTGCTACTTGTTCTTCAACACTGACATACTTTCCATCTGTTAACCCTCCAAGTTCTCTCATTAGGAAACAGAGCCTACCAAATGTATTTCTATCCATCCGAAGGTTAATTACACAATCAGCGTCACTAACTGTTGTCATTTGGCTAAGGTATTTAATTTGGGTGGGCATTCGGTCAATCATGGAATACCTCTTGACTAATGCACTATGCTTTCTTTTTCTAGTTTTGGTATTACCTAAAAGGGAAATTATTAATGACATGGTGACAAGAGTTTGATGCATAATCTCTTCAATCAGTAGATAAACAATCGCGTTTCTCCGGCCATATTGCGACATCGCAAATGATCAACCTAATGTAAATCAAACAACAAACAAACATATTCGAAGTATTTTAGGCTCGAATTTTGCAATTGATAAGACTGTTGTCACACCCAACTGAACACACATATCAAACAGGCCAAACCATATATATAACGATGAGTAAAACATAAAACATAATGTAAACAAATAAAATGCCCCTATTAACAACCCGTTCCATAATTTCTATCATTAATTTTTTTTTTTTTTTTTTGCCAAACACAAATTTTATCAGAAATTTGAATTTGCTATATAGTAACCTCTTTCCTTCGAATTTAAGATGAACTTTAATCAAGAAACAAAGATTCACTTGAATTGAAACTATATCCAGTGATGGTTTTTAGAATTCCCAATACTTTAATTGACACGTTACCGTAAGCGGATAACAAATGAAACATAATCCAATGAGCTAGGTTCACAAAGGTTTTGGGAAACATGTTACAAAATGTTCTAGGTAAGGATACTCAAATTGGAAAATTAAAGCAAATTTCAAGCATCAACAATTTGGTTACCTTCATGCCTGTAATATTTAGTTTCACATAGAAGAATTGCACTAACAACATCAATTTTCTCTGAAATCAGGGAAAAAAACGAAAATGATACCTAGCGAAATCAGCACTTCGTGGGATCTGCTGCAAATAAGACAAGTTTGACGCTTTTCTTGCTCAATCTGGTTCTTTTCAGTAGCGGAGGGCCATCGTTCTCGAAAATGGAAAAGAAGATGAAAGGATTAGTAAGCAAATAGGACAATTTAAACTAAAATCTTGTAAATTACACAATAATATATATATTCGACGAAAGTTAAAGAGATCGTAAAGACGGACTGAACGAGGAATATGACGGAGAGTACCTGAATTCTGGGCGACGAGATACGGAGCTTTCCAGAAATTTTCTCCGATGGGTGGTTGCGGCTGCTCTATTGAAGAAAATGGGAATAGTATTTGGGGAGAATGAATTAGGGTTTGGAAGGGAAAAATGATAATATGGATATTTGTCAAAAGTAATTGCTGAGGTTCAAATTATTTGGCTTATCTTGGTTCCTGTTCATTCGACATTAAATATCACGTCGAATTGGGGGGGGATGCTTAAGCTGAAGGGGAACAGTAAAAACAAGTGCGGGCCTTGCGTAATCATGGACTTCCTAGATTACATAACTAGGGTACCAAACAACTAGTTAAGGTGAGATATGTATCAATTCCTACCCTTATCTTGCCTAATCATGTCTACCAAATGAGGCCTAAGTTAAAATTACAACTAAAAAACAGAGGTAGCATAAGTTATAGAGTGTTAGCTGAGTGAAATGTAGCAAATCTCTCCCTCCAAACATAATATAAAATTATTTAATAAAAATGTTGCACGGATTCTTACTTGACTACTTTCCAAAGGTTGGAAAGATGGTCTTGGTGGAACTTTGTCCTATCAGTGTCCTTGCAAGCCTTCATGGGTGTAAGCTTCGGTTCGTCCTTATCAGAATATCCTATATATATATATATGAGTACAAACACTTACGTGTCAAATACATATTATTATTATTATTATTATTATTATTATTATTATTATTATTATTATATTTTACAATAATATCCACTAATGCCATTTAATTACTCAACAATATTTTTTGAGGTGAATTATTTTACAATGCAATTTTTTTGGCTAGTGCCTTGTCCTTATATGATACTTAGTTAGTGTTCTTTTTTTGTGGGGTGGACTTGAAAAAGTGAGTATCGAACCACTAACCTTCACTTTTGATGTGGAGATAATGATATTAGGATAACAAGGTTTGGTCACAATATTTTATTTTCCCCCTTCTAGGACTAGCCTCCTAAAATCTAATTTTCTCTTATATAATTAAGTTATATATGCAATTTGATAAAGGCTGTTTGAAATTCAGCCCTCAACAGTGTTTGAATGTTTGAAGGAATACCTATGAACAATCTCCGGAAAAGATCCGTAAGACAGGGACAAACTCCCTCTCCTCTGCTGCTTCTTCCATGTATCTACAAAACAGACCCGGGGGGTGCCCCGGCGTAAACCCTTCGACGCTCAAGTCAGTGCTCTGCTCAAAGAGTGATATTCAAGCAAGAAGAATAGTGAGTTAAGAGTGTGTAACCTTGTTGAAGATGAATGAATCTCTATTTATACTTACTGTTTACTAGGGCAAAGGGCCCAAATGTTATTTTGGGGTGGCCCAATAATATTGTGCCAATTGTCCTCTGTACCCGGCGACGATGTCAGAAGATACAGTACTTTCTCCAGGACAACTCTCAGTTGTCTGTACTTATTGTCGGAGGATTGGGGAACACGTCTTGGTCCCTAAGTTACCAATCTCACCTTCGCAGGGCTCCGCTCTCCCTCCAGTGCTGCCAACTAGAGCACCTGAAGAGTGATCTTAAATCCTCCCGCTCAGAGCCAATAAACCAGTCGCAGGTATCTCAGAGCTGACCCGTCATCAGCGCTGGTACCTGACGATAGTTGAACTATGGTGCCTCAACCCTGCAGGGCGGAGACAATCACTGGCTGGCTCACGGATTTCTTCTCTGCAGGGAGTATAACAGCTTTCCCACACTTGACACATCAGAGCTGAAGGACTCCTCGTGTTCTCCAGTCTAGCGCACTGTTGTTGCCTAATACCTACTCTATAGATTCTCGTGCAGGGGTGGTGTACATTTCTCCTCTACCACCATTTATGTCAATGAATTATATATCGAGTATAATATAACGTACTTATCTAATATTTTCTATTTTACTGCATAAAGTGGATTTTTTTTTTTAATTTCATAAGCCCTATAAAAATCTCTAGAACTCGTGTGTTTTTATGATAGAGTGTAAAAATTAAAAACCTTAATCAATCACAAGGGCAATACTAGTATTATAAAGAATTCTAACAAACAAAGAAGACATAAGTATTACAAGACTCTCCTTACATTTTGATCTAACCTTCACACGGATTTAAAGGCATAGAGTTTTCGTTGAACAGCTCGTGAACAAGTTCGTTCATTTGGATAAACGAACAAATTTTTGTGCTCGTTTTGCAAACGAACAGAGCTTGAATACTAATTGACTCGTTCAATAATAGCTGGTGAACAAGTTCATTCGAGACCCACTTAATAAAGATAGCAATAATAATAATAATAATAATAATAATAACAACAACAACAACAACAACAACAACAACAACAACAACAACAACAACAACAACAACATTCATACTAAATATTCTCTATTTTCTGTACATTACTTGTTATGCTAGTAAGTATTTGGTTACATTTGTATTTTTGTATGGAACTTTAGGAAAATGTGTGTATATATTATATTCGTGAGTAGGGTAATTAGTTGTTTACAAGCCCAAATGTTCATGAATATGGTCAATTACGTTCTCGAACGCGTTCACGAGCATGTTCGTGAACAAAATCAAACACTCTCAATTACCGCTCGACTCAGTTCGAGTTCAATTAAAAATAAATGAACGAACATGAACACCTATAAACTTGACTCGACACGGCTCATTAACAGCTGGGGTTGATTTTCAAATGTTTACAGAGGCAACAACAATCAACTTTATTCCTCGACACAATAACATAAATTAAAGAAACACAATACATGCGTATTTATTTAGTTATTATTGGACCATAAACATTAGTGACTGTTGTTGACAACTTTTAGTCTTTTGTCTGTCTCCACAGTCTCGTCATTGTCTAGTTCTATGGGTCTCTTTTGTGAGGTTAGCATAGCCCACAGTGGCGGTTCGACATTGCTCTTCAAGAAAGTGGAATACCATATAGCAGATTCCTTGGGATATCTGGTTAGATCATTCTTGTAGTCTATATACATAAATCCGAATCGAGGTATATATCCATCAGACCATTCAAAGTTGTCGCACCATGCCCATGCATAATACCCCTTCACATTCATTTTCTTGTTGTCTCTGCAGATACACATGTAAATTTAGCTATACCTTAATATTAGGTCGTACGTATATAAAATTTATTTTCTACTTAGCCCTGGGGTGGTGCCGCCGCACCGGGTTCCCTGTCGGCCAGGCCCCCGATTGTTCTGTATTGTTTATATATACTTGTCAGAGCCGGCCTTTGAGGGGGCAAGGCGGTGCCGTCGCTTTTGGTCCTCCGCGGGCAAGGGCCTCCGATTTTTTTTTTCTTTTTTCTATTTTGTGTATAAATTTGTATTTTAGTACATATATTCTAATTATAATATAATTAACGTAGCTCAATTGGTCATTTTCTAAGGTGAAGAAATTAGAAAGATGGGAGGCCATGGAATTGATTCCTCCTTGGCACAACAATTACTTTTTTACATATTAAATGATGTGATGGACCTATTACTTTGATGTCCATTCAAACATAGTCCGAGACTCATTTTTAGTTAATTAAAATTATTTTCAAAATAATAATATTAATATTGTAAGGAGCCCAACATTTTTTTTTCGCACCGGGCCTTTCGAAAGATTGGACCAGCTCTCACATTTGTATATATATACATTATATATTAATAACAGATGAATAATTGTATCAATAAGTGGTGCAGCTTAGTTGATTAGCGTTGATAGGGGAAGATCTTGTGCTTTGATGAGTTCGCAAGTTTGATACTTTTCTAGTGCTATAGTTTTATTTTATTACCTGTAGATAGTACATAATATGTTAGTTAAAATATTTTTAAAACGCCTCATTTTCTTTTTCGTATCGGACCCTTTAAAATATTGGACCGACCCTGCTGGCCTGTTAGAGTATGTAGGAGATATATGCATGCATCTATATATATATATAAAACTAAAATGAGGGTTATTATTGTAAATTAGCTTTTCCTGCCTAAATATATCTTTAATGCATCCTTAATTTCTTCTAAGATATTAATTATATTTTTTTCTTCAAATTAATACAATATTAAGTATTACCTTCCTTAATAAATGAATATATACTTTATTAAATTAAAAGTAAAAGTTAATGTACAATTTAATGATTGACTAATTAAATTATTATATTTACAAATATTAATTTATTATAATTAATCATGGGACTACGACTTTCACGTATATTTATATATGATAATTAATCTTGAAATTATTTTTTATTACATATTCATATTTTCTATTTATTAATATTATTTCGTTATGAATAATAATCACACTTTGCAATCTAAACTATGAGTTACATGTGCTACAATCTATATTTCTATTTAAAAAATAAAATTAATATGCATGAGCTAACTAGGTTTTTTAGAGTTCTCAATATAAACATACTTTGTCGCATTTTTTCATGTTTTGCAACCTAAGCAAAATATACAGACATATATATATATATATATATATATTAATTGTATCTTTAAATAAATTTCAACATATACATATATTATTAAGATATATTGAAGAATTCATATGCTTTATTTTGTTAGTCCAACTATAGAATAATCATTGAATTTTATTTTATTAATATCAAGATTTATTTAAAATCTAAAAAGTATTTGAGTATATTAAACCACCATGTAAAATATTAAAACTTGAAAACTAATTTTTCTTAAAATAAAGTAAATAGTTATAGTTAAAATTTGAAAAATTATTTGGATAAATCAAAATATTTAAAAAAAATGAAAAAATAAAATAAAAGAAAATACTAATTTTCTTATAATACAATACAATTTATTTTATTTGATATATTTTGGTGTGTCATGTGATATTTATGTATTTGTGTTTGTTTTAATATTCATTTTTAATTAAGCTATTGCGGGTTCGCATAGGTTAAGGTGGATAGACACACACACACACACTAAATATATGTTTGGGTTTCAATATTAGGAGATATTCATTCTTAAAAGTAGATATAATATATTCTTTACACTGAATATTTTATCTTAATGTAAATTTATAAAATAATATATTTATAAAATGTAAGTTATATTAAATCCATATATCACTTAGGAGAAATTGATATTTACATTATTTATATTTTGAGTTTATATCATTTTACAATATTAGTATGCGCGTTTTTCATTTTTTTTTTCAATCACAACCTGAACTATACGTTTTTTCACGTTTGCAACGTCTGTTAGCAATTTAAGTGCAAAAAATAAAAGAATATTTGAAAATATTTAAATAACATAAATTTTTTTAAAAATCAAAAAAAATATTTTTTAAATTATAAACCTCATTTAAAATACCAGAAAATTAACTTAAACATGTTGAAAATATATTAAAGAATTGAGTATTTTTATAAAAAAATTCAAATCAAATCATTTTAAGAAAAAAAATAAAAAATTTATTATTTTTTTAAAATCATAAAACTATTATAAATTTCTGAAAATTATCTTTTAAACTCTAAAAATTTATTTAAACTATTTGAAAGTTATCTTGAAAAATTATTTCAAAATCTATAAAATTTCATTTAAGACATGTGGAAGTATCTATGAAAAGTCAAATTTTATGATATAAGTATCTTTTAATTATCTTTTTGAAAAAATAAATCCTTTTAAAAATATTTAAAGTTATTTGAAGTAATATCAAAATTATTCGATCTTTTTTAATGAAAATTGGTTTTTTTTATTAAAATAATTTCTACATTTTTTTCAGTTAATTTTGTGATATTTTAAATATTTTTTTAGACTTTAAAAACAAATATTGTATTTTCTAAACATTTTTATTATTTTTTAATAGTTTCTTTTCTCTCCGAAAATTGCTACCTAAGGTTGCAAAGGTAGGAAAGCTCAAAGTTCAGGTTGATCGTAAAAAAAGAAAAAATGACTATTCAAATATTCATTTAGTTAGAATATAATAATTTTATTTTTTTATGTTAGATAATATTATATTTAATTGAATAAGATAATTACTTTTTAAATAAATTTTCATGCATCGCACGAGAGCGATACTAGTATGGGCAGTAACACGTGAGTAGGCTGTAGAGTAAATAGTTGGTCAAGGAGCTGCTAGAAGTATGATGGTTACAAAAAAAGGTTAAAAAGATTTAATCCAATCCCAAGTTTTTTCGTATTTAGTCCTTTTGTTGCCGTTGGTGACTAATTCAGGCGGAAAATCGCACGTATCAGCCACGTGGCTAATTTTTCCAGCAAATTTCTAAATACGTAGCACCGATAAATGACTGGCACGTGTGATTTTTAGGCCAAATTGGTCATTAGGGTGAAAAAATAACTAAATGAGGATCAATACTGAAGATACGAGACTAAATTAAAATTTTAACTATTTTTGGGACAAAAATTATACAAGTGAACAGTTACGTGACCAAAAATGATTTTAGCCCCCCATCCAATTGTCAATAGAATCGATTCCTCCTAATGGTGCAACATCTTCTACAATAATTATTCTATTAAGTAATACAATTAACGTAGGAAATATTGTACCAAAAGACAAAATTCAAATCGGTTCAATTGTCTATGTAGATACGAAAATGTTAGCATAGCTATTTAAAGACAATAAACTTCTTTTCTACTTCTTTTTTACTTGTATAGCCCTCTTATAATATGAATTCAATTTAAAAATGTATAATTTCTTTTTAAATTTAATTATATAAAATAACTTTTATAAAACTATAAATTCATCCTTACACGACTTATTTTATTTCATAATTTATTTATTTAATCATATATATGTAATTATTGTGTCACTAATTTTTTTAATTTTTCACTTAAACTAATAAAAACAGACATTGACTTTTGAAAAAGACTCTTGTCTTAGGACAATAAATTTTTTATACCGCTTCTTATTGTGGGAAGAACGCAGTATAAGGTATAGTGTGTTAGCTTAGTGAAATGTAGCAAATCCCTCCGTCCAAACACTAACATAAAATTATTATTTAAAAAAAATGTTGCATAGAAACTTACTTGATTAGTTTCCAAAGGTTGGCAAGATGGTCTTGGTGAAACTTTGTCCTATCAGTGTCCTTGCAAGCCTTCATGGGTGTAAGGCTAGGATCGTCCTTATCAGAATATCCTGCAAACACTTACTTGTCAAATACATATAACTACTTTTTAGGTTGTGAATAAAATAAAATATTACCATTTTCAGTGATGTATATTTCTTTGAGAGTGGGATATTTGTTCTGAATGTATTCAAGAAGATAGTAAATCCCCTGCGGGTATGAAACTATCCACGGTGATCCGGGTGACTAAACATCACATAAAAAATATGTTAGAACAAGTCGATTAATGAAGAGCAAAAATAATACAACATTCGACGATATAAATTCCTTATCTTGTTGAAATTTCACATTTTTTAAAGCACGTTATGTGTATAAATGTTGCAGAAATGACTAGGTCGGAGTCAAACGACGAGTACTACCTAGAGCTAGGCTGACTAGTTTTTCTTGCTTTTACATTTTAGTAATATATCCTAAAACATAAAATTTAAATTGAAAAAATTATACGGGCCGTCTCAGCACCAGTTTGGCCCCTATAATCTCCGAATTCCGACCTATTTCTGCATATACAATATTTATCATTGCAAATGTTAAGCATATAATACACGCATGTTGCACGTGCACAGTCCACACAGGTGTAGGGTAGAAAAAAAATCGAGAGCTCCTAGTGGAAGCTTCTAGAGAATAGGTGGTTACTCAATTTGTTAGTTTGTTGTGCTGAGTCATCACTTAATCTTATTTCTCTCAGTATAAATACCCTCAGATAATGAATGAGATTGAGCTTCCTTCATTTCAATTTTATTTCTAGCTTATATTTTACTGTAAACATCACATGCACTCCTAATTAGTGATATATTTCCCCCCAAAAATATGCCTTTTTCAAAGGATATATAGATAAATATTTATAAGTGTTTGTAGAACCGGCTTGGTCATAATATTGATTCACGGTTCAAGATGGTTGTTCAATCCGAAAGGATAATTAATTATGTTATAAAAATATATCATATAAAAAAAATTAGAATGTAATATATATCGTATTTGGAAAGAGAGCATAAATGTTAAAGGACTAGAAATTATATATATGGAAATATAAAAGAGATGAGTCTAAAACTATGAAATAAAATAATTAACATTGTATAATTTATAATGTTTCAAAATAATAATTTTTTTTTTAAGTAGAAAACAGTTTTTCCTGTTCAACCGATCCGTTAGTTTATGGTTGAACCAGTCAATCTAGTTCCACAAATATTGGTAATTATATTATCAATCATTTCATTTTTTCACCCACTTTTATTAATTTTGACCAATAAGGGCTAGTTTACTTCCATAAATATAGGTGGATATGTTTAAATAATACACCCTAGTCCAACCTTTACTAGCAAAGCTAATTTCAGCCAGCCCAATCCCAAAGCCCGTTTTAAACCCACATTAAATGTACTGTTCATATTAAATTAATCCTCTCAAAGTAGGTGTGATGGGGATATCTTGGTAAACGGGTTAATAAGACAGGGTATTGAATTATTCAATACATAGTAGTATGCATTTGATAGGCTATTACCAATACTTCCAAAAGCCCGATTGATAGCATTATTTAGTCCCCACATGATATCTCTGAAACCGTAGTAAATGTGCCCTAAAAGTTTAAAATTATCTTTAATAATCAATCCACATATATTAAACAGGTCCCAAGGATCTAAAACTAATAATAATATGTATGAATGAGGGGTCAATCATGTTGGGGTCCACCTCATGTGGACACCTTGAAAAGTGATGGTGGGCCCGCAACAATATCTTATATGAAAGAAAAAGATTGTTGCAGGTATTCATTTATGATAGAGGAAAATTTAGTAAAATCCATGTGCACAACTTTGACAAAATCTGCAGAAGGAATAAGTTGCATGGATACAATTGTCATAAGTGCTCCTCATTCCTCTATAAATAAAGGAGTTCTCTGTAGCAAAACATACAACACAACTGTTTTTGAGACACGAGAGTGTTGTGAGTTCATTTTGAGAGAAGAAATAGTGAGAAAAACAACGAGTATTTTTCTATCCCTCTTAAAATTGATATTGAGTGTTTCCATGTTATTAAACTTGAGAGTGTTTCCAAGTTATTGAACTTGAGATATTTTGTACACCCCTATTAGTTTAGGGAGAGTTTTGTAAGCCTACTATACACATAGTGGAAGATTTCTAGACTAAGGTCTAGACCCGTGATTTTTCCCGATTTGTATTTTCCATGTAAAATCTGTGCTTACAAATTTTAGTATTCTACACAAATTAATTTTCTTGGTTTGATCCTATTTCTAATCCAGCCAGTGGGAAAAGATTTATCTCAATTCCGTTGTGCTAGTGTCATTTATTTTGACACTCTTTCCCAACAAGTGGTATCAAAGCCCCAGGTTCACTTGGGGAGTCTGGAATCATACTACTGATTCAGTTAGCAGATCGAAAAAAAATGGAGGAATCACCGTCGCTTGGCGGTATGTTCAAATTGAACGGATCAAATTACTCAATCTGAAAACCAAGCATGTTGGATCTTCTCTACTGTAAGGATCTCTATTTGCCCTTACATGGTGATGATGCCAAGCCAAAAGATACATGTGATTTTGAATGGAACATCATGCACAAAAAAGCTGTTGGTTACATCTGGCACTTCATTGAGCATAGTATCTTCCATCATTTTGCTAATGAAGAAAATGCTGATGTTTTATGGAAGAAAATGGAAGCTATGTTTGAGAGGAAAAATGCCTTAAATAAATCTTATATCATCAGACGAATTGTTTGATTGCGATATGCGGAGGGTGCCAACATGATGGAGCACCTAAATGCATATCAGGGTCTTATCAATCAATCCATCAATATGAAGATCTCTAAAGATGGTGAAGTCATAGCTTTATTGCTACTCAGTTCATTGTCGGATAGTTGGGACACTCTTGTGGTGTCAATCAGCAACTCGGCTCCAGACGGAGCACTGACCTTGCAGATGGTCTAAGATTGTCTTCTTAATGAAGAATCGAGAAGAAATGAGCAGAATCATTCTTGTAAGACAAAGGCGATGGTTGCTGAATACGTTGATCGAGGGAGAAGCAAATATAAAAGCTCTAGATATACTAGAGACAGATCCAGGTGGAAGTCTAAACCTAGAAAAGACTTCAAATGCCATTATTGTGGTGGTCCAAACCACTATGAGAGAGATTATCGAAGGAAGAAGCGAGAGCAGAAGAATGAGAATAATGATAACCAGAAAGATGACAGAGACACTACCGTTGCTGCAGTCGATGGCAATGTTGTCATCTTTTGTGATGATGCTTGTGTTAGCTCATCATGCCAACAGACAGACTGGATCATTAATTCAGGAGCCTTATATCACATAACTCCAAGTCTTGATATGTTTACTTCCTACATCAGTGGTAGCTTTGGCAAAGTCAGAATGGCTAATCAAGGTGTAATAGAGATCGTTGGTATGGGAGATATTGTCCTATATACTGATATAGGATGTAAAATTATTCTCAAAGATGTCAGACACGTTCCTGATATCAGGCTCAACATTATTTCCACCGGAAAGGTCGACGATGATGGTTATATCAACCACTTTGGTGAAGGAAAATAGAAGCTCATCAAAGGTTCTCTCATTATTGCCGAAGGTAAAAAGAAAAATTCACTCTACCTAACAAATGCTACTATTTCCATCGGAGACGTGAATGTTATTGTCAAGAATTCCTCCATTGAGTTATGCCATAAACAACTTGGGCATATGAGCCATAAAGGTTTAGAAATTTTGGCGAGAAGGAACCTCTTCCCTGATGTAAAAGGAGTGCAATTGGAAACATGTTGATTGTTTGGTAGGGAAACAACACAGAGTCGTATTCAAAACCTTCTACCCCTCAAGAAGAGCTCAGCCTCTTGATTTGGTGCACACAGACCTGTGCTACATGAAAGACAGGACTCTTGGTGGCGCATTGTACTTCGTCACTTTCATTGACGATTTTTCAAGAAAAGTCTGGTGCTTTGTGTTGAAAACCAAAGACCAAACGGTGGAGGTCTTTAAGCATTTTCAAGGAAAAGTCAAAAGAGAAATCGGAAGGAAGCTGAGGTGTGTTCGTGCAGACAATAGCGGCGAATACCAAGGGATGTTTGAGCAACACTGCAAGAACCATGGTATCAAGCTTGAGAAGAGCATCCCAAAGACTCCTCAATATAACGGTGTGGCAGAAAGGATGAACAAAACAATTTGTGAGCGAATCAGATGTATGTTGTCACATTCCAAATTGCCCGAATCCTTTTGAGGTGAAGCTATGAGGACTGCAGTTGATTTGATCAACCTTTCACCGTCAACTCCTCTGGGTGGTGACATTCCAAATAAAGTTTGGTCAGGGAAAGAAGTTTCTTACAAACACTTAAGAGTGTTTGGTTGCAGGGCTTTCGTACATATTCCAAAAGACGAAAGAGCCAAGATTGATGACAAAACCAAACCGTGTATCTTCTTGGGATATGGCCATGAAGAATTTGCTTATAGATTGTGGGATCTAGTTAACAGGAAAGTCATCAGTAGTAGTGATGTTGTATTCCTTGAAGATCAAATTCCTGATGATGCCAAAGAGAAGCTTGAATCCAGTTCAGAAGTTCCTGTCAACTTAGATCCAGTTCCTTCACCGATGATCCAGGATTACGGGGAAGATACCCAACGGGAGCATAATGATGCGGTTGATGATGAAGCAGGTGACGATCAAAATCCACCTGTACAAGATGATGTCCCTCCAGTTAGAAGGTCAACCAGAGAAAGACAACCTTCCACCAGATATAATCCACGTGAGTATGTGATGCTCACCGATGGAGTAGTGCCACAAAGTTTTGCGGAAGCCATAGCACATGACCAAAAAGAGAAGTGGTTAGAAGCCATGAAGGAGATGAACTCCTTACAGGACAATTACACCCACGACTTAGTGAAGTTGCCAGCTGGAAAGAGACCACTGAAAAATAAGTGGGTCTACAGGCTGAAGTTTGAGGAATATAGCTCACAACCAAGGTACAAGGCGAGGCTAGTTGTGAAGGGTTTCAGTCAGAAGAACGGTGTCGATTTTAAAGAGATTTTATCACCAGTGGTGAAGATGTCATCAATCAGAGTTGTTCTCACAATTGCCGCCAGTTTAGACCTGGAGATCGAACAACTTGATGTGAAGACCGCATTTCTGCATGGAGACTTAGATAAAGAAATCTACATGTACCAACCTGAAGGTTTCGAAGTCAAAGGAAAAGAAAACCTTGTATGCAGGTTGAAGAAGAGTTTGTATGGCTTGAAACAAGCTCCAAGACAATGGTACATGAAGTTTGACTCCTTCATGTTCAACCATGGCTACAACAACACCAGCTCGGACCACTGTGTTTTTTTTCAAGAAATTTTCTGAAGGAAACTTTATAATATTGTTATTATATGTGGATGATATGTTGATTGTAGGTCATGATGTCAACACGATCCGAAAGCTGAAGAAAGAGCTTAGCAAGTCTTTTGCGATGAAAGACTTGGGCCCGGCTAAGAAATCCTTGGAATGAAGATCTTCAGGGATAGGAAAAGCAAGAAGCTTTGGTTATCTCAAGAACAATACATTGAGAAAGTTCTTGAAAGATTCAATATTAGCAAGTCGAAGCCAGTCAACACTCCACTTGCAGGTAGCATGAAGCTCAGCTCCTTGCAGTGCCCCACAAGTGAGACAGATAAGGAGGAAATGCAAAAGATACCATATGCTTTTGCAGTTGGCAGTTTGATGTTGCTTATGCAGTTCGAGTGGTCAGTCGGTTTCTTTCCAACCCTGGGAGAGAAGACTCAACAGTAGTGAAATGGATATTTCGATATTTCAAAGGTACTCCTAAACTATGTCTAATATTTGGAAATAATAAAATTATGTTAGATGGGTACACGGATGCAGATATGGCTGGTGATGTTGGTTCCAGGAAGTCTACATCCGGATACCTGATGAGACTTGCAGGAGGAGCTATCTCGTGGCAATCAAGACTTCAAAAGTGTGTGGCATTATCCACAACTGATGCAGAATTCATAGCATAACAGAAGCTTGTAAAGAGATGTTATGATTAAAGAATTTCCTACTGGAGTTAGACTTGAAGCAAGAAAGATACACGCTCTACTGTGACAGTCAAAGCGCAATCCACTTGAGTAAGAATTCTACATTCCACTCAAGATCGAAGAATATTGATGTGAAATACCATTGGATTCGGGATGCACTTGAGAGGAAGTTGATGCAGCTTGAAAAACTTCACACTGATTGCTGATATGCTAACCAAGTCCTTATCCAAAGATAAGTTTGAAACTTGCAGGCATAAAACAAGTTTAACTGAATCTCCACATATGGTGGAGGGGAAGAATTATTGGGGTCCACCTCATGTGGACATCTTGAAAAGTGATGGTGGGCTAGCAACAGTATCCTATATGAAAGAAAGAGATTGTTGCAGGCATTCATTTATGATAGAGGAAAATTTAGTAAAACCCATGTGCACAACCTTGACAAAGTCTCCAGAAGGAAAAAGTTGCATGGATACATCTGTCATAAGTGCTCCTCATTCCTCTATAAATAGAGGAGTTCTTCGTAGCAAAACATACAACACAACAATGCAAGAGTGCAGCTGTTTGTAAGACACGAGAGTGCTGTGAGTTCATTTAGAGAGAAGAAATAGTGAGAAAAATAGCGAGTACTTTTCTATCCCTCTTAAAATAGATATTGAGTGTTTCCAAGTTATTAAACTTGAGAGCGTTTGCAAGTTATTGAACTTGAGATATTTTGTATACTCCTATTAATTTAGGGAGAGTTTTGTAAGCCTACTATACACATAGTGGAAGATTTCTAGATTAAGGTCTAGACCCGTGATTTTTTTTCGATTTGAGTTTTCCACGTAAAATCCGTGTCTACATATTTTAGTATTCTGCACAAGTTAATTTTCTTGGTTTGGTCATATTTCTAATCCAGCTAGTGGGAAAAGATTTATCTCAATTTCGTTGTGCCGGTGTCATTTATTTTGACACTCTTTCCCAATAAATCATACTATAGAATGATGTGAAGGGAGTTGTTAATAAAATGTGGGTATTGATTAACTTGTTTTGATTTCATTCTTGTGAATAGAACATAGAAAATAGGAATTGAGCATCTATCACTCCTACTATCCACCCCACTCATATACGGTCCTGGGGTTTTTAACTTGGTGTCGTCGCACCGGGCCCCTAGCCGGTTAAGGCCTCTGATTTTTTTATTATATATATGTATATAGTTATGTATATAAAAGTTAACATAAATTTCTGAATTAGAGGAGTAGCATAAGTTGTATGTATGTGATACGGTTCTCATTTTGAAATATTATCTTTTAGATTATTTTTTCATTAGTAAAAATTGTGTATTGTGATGTAAAATTTGTGTTTCCACATAGGGTTCCATTTTCTCAACTATATATGAAATTAATATTATGTGTATATTTGTATCGATGAGAACTGTTTGAGATTGGAATATCACCTTTTCAATAATTATACATATTAATTTTGTATTCGGTCAATGAAAATTGTTTACATGAAAATAATATTATTTTTAGTAAATTTATTTATATGGAGCAAGTAGTCCATTTTTTCTCTTTGCACCGGACTCCTTAAAATATTGGACTGATCCTAACCCACTCCCCCTACCAAGCGGCCCCTAAATACTTTAGAGCTTTAATTAAGATGAATACAAATACTCCAAAATAGATGTGTGTAGAAATCTTACTTTTGGTTCTCCAATGACGCCGTTTGGGCCCTCATCTACATATATATAACAATATTAGAATTAAGCATTGAATCTATGATGCAAAAGTTTATGAACTTAATTACAAGATAACTACAATATAATTAGGCTTAATAAAATGTGAAGAGTACTTACCGGTAAGTATAGCCTTTTGATCAAAGACGTAACCTTCACCTTTAGCATTTGGATCATCCTTAACATACCTACCTGTATAATAATTCAAGCCCAGAAAATCTATGGAATCTTTGAGCATTTCAATTTCTTGTTCTTTAAAATAAGGAAGATTGTCTGGGGGAACATATTCTATCATGCTTTCTGGATAACGACCGTACAATGCTGGCTCCAAGAACCTGAATTAATTGACCAAAAATCATGTTGAAGACTTAGATTTAATGATGAAAGAATGAAAATTCAAATGAAAAGGATAATAATTATGTATATAAACAGAATAGTATATATATATGTACCATCCAAATGTAAAATCCAATGCTCTATAAGCTGCTTGTTTATCTGCGTCTGAATTTTCGTCAAAAGCCTTGCACCAATATGAGTTAAGTACCATACCGATCTTGCCTTGTTGAGATTTCTGATCACATTATAATCAAACATTAGGGTCGGTTCATGTTTATGAGTATGTCTCTTGTACTAGAGGTGTATCCAGCATGGTGCGATGGGTATAATTGTACCTTCAAATTACATATATAATATTTGCTATATATGCAATCAAAGTCATTTAATGTAATGCCGATTATCAAAGAAGATTCTAGATTACGATCTTCTTCCCAAAATAATAGTGATTCTCAAATTTCGTGATTATAGCTGTTAGTTAGGGCTTATCATTAATGTTGTAATTCTTTGGATATATAAGACCGTGTAATACATCTATATATATATAAAAGTAAAATGAGGGTTATTATTGTAAATTACATTTTCCCGCCTAAAATATATCTTTAATGCATTCTTAATTTCTTCTAAAACATTAATTATATTTTTCCTTCAAATTAATACAATATTAAGTATTACCTTCCTTAATAGATGAATATATACTTTATTAATTAAAAGTAAAAGTTAATGTATAATTTAATGATTGACTAATTAAATTATTATATTTACAAATATTAATTTATTATAATTAATCATGGGACTAAGACTTTCACATATATTTATATATGATAATAAATCTGAAAATTATTTTTTATTACATATTCATATTTTCTATTTATTAATATTATTTCGTTATAAATAATAACCACACTTTTGCAATCTGATATGAGATTTTACAAATGCTACAATCTATATTTCTATTTAAAAAATAAAATTAATATGCTTGAGCTAACGAGGTTTTTTAGAGTTCTCAATATAAACAATATTTTGTCGCATTTTTTCATATTTTGCAACCTAAGCAAAATATACAGACATATATATATATATATATATATATATATATATATATATATATATTAATTGTATCTTTAAATAAATTTCAACATATACATATATTTTAAAGATGTATTGAAGAATTCATATGCTTTATTTTGTTAGTCCAACTATAGAATAATCATTGAATTTTATTTTATTAATATCAAGATTTATTTAAAATCTAAAAAGTATTTGAGTATATTAAACCACCATGTAAAATATTAAAACTTGAAAATTAATTTTTCTTAAAATAAAGTAAATAGTTTTAGTTAAAATTTTAAAAATTATTTGGATAAATCAATATATTTAAAAAAATTGAAAAAATAAATAAAAGAAAACACTAATTTTCTTATAATACAATTCAATTTATTTTATTTGATATATTTTGGTGTATCGTGTGATATTTATGTATTTGTGTTTGTTTTAATATTCATTTTCAATCAAGTTATTGCGGGTTCGCATAGATTAAGGTGGATACACACACACACACACACTAAATATATGTTTGAGTTTCAATATTAGGAGATATTCATTCTTAAAAGTAGATATAATTTATTTTTTACATTGAATATTTTATCTTAATGTAAATTTATAAAATAATATATTTATAAAATGTAAGTTATATTAAATCCATATATCACTTGGGAGAAATTGATATTTATATTATTTATATTTTGGGTTTATATCATTTTGCAACATATAGTATGCGCGTTTTTCAGCCTTTTTTTTTTTCATTCATAACCTGAACTATACGTTTTTTTCACGTTTGCAACCTCTGCCAGCAATTTAAGTGCGAAAAATAAAAGAATATTAGAAAATATTTAAGTAACATAAAATTATTAAAAAAATCTAAAAAATATTTTTTAAATTCTAAACTTCATTTAAAATACCAGAAAATTAACTTAAACATGTTGAAAATATATTAAAGAATTGAGTTTTTTTTTTTTTTAAAAAAAATTGAAATCAAATCATTTTAAGCAAGAAAAATATATTTTTTTTAAATCATAAAACTATTATAAATTTCTGAAAATTATCTTTTAAACTCTAAAAATGTATTTAAACTATTTGAAAGTTATCTTGAAAAATTATTTTAAGATCTATAAAATTTTGTTTAGGACATGTGGAAGTATCTATGAAAAGTCAAATTTTATGATATAAGTATCTTTTTAATTAATTTTTTGAAAAAATAAATCCTTTTATAAATATTTAAAGTTATTTGAAGTAATATTAAAATTATTCGATCTTTTTTTATGAAAATTTATTTTTTATTAAACTAATTTCTATATTTTTTTCAGTAAAGTTTATGATATTTTAAATAATTTTTTAGAATTTGAAAATAAATAGTGTATTTTCTAGACATTTTATTATTTTTAAATATATTTTTTCTCTCCGAAAATTGCTACCAAAGGTTGCAAAGGTAGGAGCGCAAAGTTCAGGTTGATCGTAAAAAAAAAAATGATTATTCAAATATTCATTTAGTTAGAATATGATAATTCTATTTTTTATATTAGATAAAATTATATTTAATTTAAATAAGATAATTACTTTTTAAATAAATTTTCGTGCATCGCACGGGACCGGATACTAGCGCTAATAAAATCTATTCATTGTTCATACTTTCATACCGATTCTCTGGTGAAGTACTTGTACTCCTAATTGCCCACCCGATTTCAAATTCATTTGGTTGTTTTCCTTGCATGTATATTTTTAATACGCATCTTTTGATTTTTTCACAAATTGCAAAATACATACGTAACTTGTGGTAGTCGGGCATTGATCTTAATGTACTAGCCAATAAGACTAAAATGTTAACCAACAAGCCATATCATTTTAGATAATTAATACTTATAGTAATGAATGATTTTTCCATTTCCTTAATATATTTGATATCTAGACCAATTCATTTACGATTTTTCCTCTTTTTATATAATAAATCTTTAAAAAGATGCGTTGTAATTTAGAAAGTTCCACACTAGTACCTCTATTTTCTCTAAATACATTCTATCAAATTTAGTTTTTTAATATGGGGCTGGTATCCGATTGAATATTTTTAAAATATGAAAAAATGAGATGTTTACACGAACCTTATACTTCAAAATATGTTTAGTCAATATAATTTAAACAGATTATATTTATTTGGACAAAGTGACTGAACACTTTGTGGAGCGTACTTAGACAAAATGGAATGTTTTACGCCCCTACGTTAATTCTTTGTTTATTCATGGTTGTATAATTTAAATATTTATAACTATTCTTTTAAGTTAGATTCGTGCAATTTTTATGAATAATTTTCCTTAAAAAGGTATTAGTGCTTAAGTTGAAAGTTATTACATGTTGAAAATGTATTGATGTTTATAATGAAATGTAAGACTAGTTTTGAAAAAAGGTAATACATTTTTCATAACAAGTAATACATTTTAATATAAAATAGTAATACATTTTTATGAATCTGCCCTTTAACCTAGATTGCTCAGATCTACCAGGTGTATGGGAGACTTTCAAATAGAAATTAAGAATTTACAGGATGGACAAAAACACCCAATGAATATCTATCTTTATTATCTTAATTTTCATTCTTTAGGTGAGGGAGAATAGGAGAGGAAAGATGATTAATTTACCAATAAAGAAAATAAATACTTTAGGTACTAATGACAATATTATGAAATTTACAGGGAGATATGATTGAATTAACCAAAGAACAATATTGGAAGAAATTTAGATATTTTACTAAAATGACTTATTATTACTTTTTTGTAAAAGTTATTCTAAAATAACTTTGTTTTTGTGAACAAACGAAATACTTATTTTGGATGAATTGCAAAATTTGAAGTGTGTAAATATATACCCCTTATCTCTACTAATATAATTTCTTTTAATGTGACTCGACATTGATCTAAATCTAACTTTGTATTATTTACTATTTTTCAATCAAATCTGAAAACAATTGTAGAAATACAAATTGTGCAAGTCAAGTAAAAATATTTTTTTCTTGAATACTCGCATCTTTATATGAAAATATTTTAAATGTCTCAATATATCACAATTAATCTAACAAAAATCTATAAGTGTTTAAAATCTTACTATATAATAAAACAGAACCCTCTATAAAAGGGAATCAGACATATTTCCTGTCTATTTTACTTTCTAAAAATAGTAGTTTTAAATCATAACTAACATAATATTAGTAAGATGTTTGTATATATATCGTAAAGATTTGTGTATATATAGTAAAATTTTCCCAAAATTAATTTCAAATTTAAATTTTGTTGACAATTTGGTATATAAAAAAATATAGGTGACAACTTTTGATTGATTCATGCAATAATGAAATCAAATAAATTAAAAAGAAAATAATTTCTGGTTATGTTTCCATTTTAATATAAAATATAAAAAATTAATCTTTTTCATAGCCTTTAATTTGACATTTACATTATATATTTTAAAATAAGTTATCTTAAAAAAAGGTAATTGTTTATCGATTATTTAGGTTAGATTTGTTAATATAATATGAGCTGAATTATTTAATTGGGTTTGAGATTCAAATAAAAATTACATAAATATTAGGAATATTTTTTGTAAATACTTATTAACTATTCTTTTCAAAATATTAGTTAATTTCTTTTATTTTTTAATAATTTATTTTTATTTTATGAAGAAGTATATATATATACATTTCCTACAATTTTACAACTGTTCAGAAATAGTAAACACTAAACTATTTTTTAGTTTCTAGATTCACAAATAATATTTGAATTTTTTTATAAAAAGCAAAATAAGAAATAGCAGAGGAGCACATGTGTCAACGTTAGGGATAAAAATAATTTAGGATTTGCTTTATTTTTTGCAGTGCTCTTTCTCTCAAATATTTAACATCCTAAAGATAATTATAACTTTATATTTTTATTTTTGAATCCATTTTTTTTTTTGCAATAAATAAAAAGCAAACATTTTTTTAGGTTTTAATATTTATTGTGAGTTAAACTATAACATTGGATGTGAGTTGCTAAAAAAAAAAAAATTGGATAATAATTATTAATGTAATTAAAAGTTATTAGGTAATTTAATTTTCTTTTATTTAATAAAAAAATAAGTTATTTAATTATTTTGTTTGATTATTTAACTTTAATTTTTCTTACAAATAAATATATTTTAAATCGTGCATTGCACGACGGGAAACTCTAATTTTAAGTTAAAAAATAAAAGAACTGGAGAGAGATTAATTATTATTGGTAGATGAGAATATCTCATCACAAATCACACGTTCAATTTTTACTTATTTAGAAATGCACCACATAGCGCCACTTGTCAACATATAAATTGATGTGCTTCCCCTTTAATATTAAGTGGGGATTATTTTCTCTAAAACGACTTATTTTTGTAAATGGACCAGGGAGCGTGAGAATTTTGTACTTTTGGTCTCACAGGACATGCACCTGTTTTAAATGGTCCCAGCCCTGACATTTTTTACCCCATTGGATTCAAACGTTGCAAGTTCAATCTCAAACGTCAATTTTTTTGCATAAATGGTTTCAAAATTTTGGCAAAAGTGGTCCCAAAATTTTTCAGCCGTTAGTGTGACGTCATAACTTCAAGATTTTTGCAATTTTAGTTTAGAACAAAGGGCTGAAAAAATTTGTGACCACTTTTGTCAAAATTTTGGGACCATTTTGCAAAAAAAAATTGACGTTTGGGACTGAACTTGCAATGTTTGAATCCAATGGGATCAAAAGTGCCAGGACTGGGACAATTTTGAAACATGTGCGTGTCCTGTAGAACCAAAAGTGCAAAATTCTCTAGGGAGTGTAAGTGTATATCAGAGGTACCGGTAGTTTTAGAAAGAAAAAAAAGATTATTATATAAATAATTTTTAAAAGTAAAAGAATATATATATATATATATATATATATATATATATATATATATATCTTTGATTCTAAAACGAAAAATATTTCTAAACAAACCTGAAACTTTGTTCTATATAAGTGAACAACTTCAGCATGGGCAAGAAGCAAGTTTCTTGCAACGATATATGCATCTGCTGGGGTTGCCACGTCAGCGGGTTTAGTGTCTGAACCACCAACTATCTTGCCTGGTGCAAATTTGCCCGTCACATATCCATTCACAGCATAAGTTGCTGGTTCATTCAACGTAGCCCATAATTTCACCCGATCTCCAAATTCCCAAAAGCACACCTCTGCAAACTCACGAAGATCATCCCTGTATAATAAGTGTCAAGGTATTAACACCCTTATTTCGTCTAAATATACCTGATCAAAAGTGTGTCGATTACCATGTACGAATTAATATTTATATAATTGTGTATGTTCAACCACTTTTTTTTCACGTTTCAAAGAGTTGGTTAGTATTCACCGAATACTTAAAAAAAGTAAAAATTCACTTTTAATCCACCAGAAATTGGTCAAGCCCAGTTTGACACGCATGTTTGTATTAGGCCCACAATTTCTCAATTTTGGCCCTTCGTTAAAAATTTAACGAAATCGTAGGATATCTGTTATAATAAAATTAATTTTTTTATGTACAATTTTTCCTACTTTATATTTTCTGAAAAATCTAAAATTGAAAATTATTTAATAATTTTAACAAAAAATATCCAAATTAAAATTTGTAAATAATTTAAGTAAATAAAAAAAAAATTCAAGATTGTAATTTTAAAAAAATATGAAAATTTAAAAATGATTGTGAATTTCTCTATTTTACTCACTGATGTCAGAACTGAATTGGACTGGATGATTCAACCGGAACTAATATTCGAAATAAGTCCAGAGTACCTCATATAACTGCATTTATGGTTCAACCGAAAAAAATCCAGATTGAATCGGAAAAAACCAGGAAATCGGGGAACCGAAAAAAATCAGTTATTCTCATTTTTGTCTTTTTTTTTTTGTTTTTTTTTGTTTTTAGAGGTTCCTCTCTCTTATCATATTTTTCATGTTTGAAAATATATTTTGAAGTTAAAAAAAAATTATGAACTATAAATTATTAAACTTTATTAAAGTCATTCATATTTTTAAGTAGTATATTAAGTTATAATTATTTTATTTGAAATTTTAAGTTTAATTAATAATTTTCTATTTGAGTATTTAATGTGTGGATGGTAATGTATATAATTACATTAGAGAAAATAAATAATAACTTAATTTGTCGGTTAGACCGCCATTCCACTAATAAATGCCCTTTATCGCATAAGTGTGAACTTAATTGATGATTTACCACTTTATAAATCTAACCAACACGCATCTTTCAATTTTTTACGAAAATACTCTATATCACCTGTTTACGAACCGCTCACTGGTGAAATGGAGCTTTTTTTCTTCTTCTCACATAGCTTTATTTTAATAATTTTTTTCAAAATATTTCGGTTGCGTCACTTATTTTAGAGAAAAATGGTATCCCAATTTAACTAAAAGTATTAATAAATAAATTTTAAGTCATACTAAATATATTAAAACTAATTTATTTTTAATATTAGTTAATTATTTAAAACATATGAAAGTAACTTAAAATTTCTAAAAAGTATAAATTAGAAGAAACAAAAAACAAAACTCTATAAAAGATTTGGTTGGCAGTTGTGAGGCAGTGGGCATGGAGGGTAGTGGTGGTGATGGCCATTTTGAAACCAAATCTTTGATTAATTTGTTTGGAAAAGCCTTTTTGGAGTGTGTTATAGAGTTGTAATATTTGTCATATTCTGTGATCTTCCCGTTTTTCAATATATGAAGAATAATGCAACAATATAATTTGGTACATGATTTACAAAATACAAGTCAATCATTTTCAATAATTATGTGATATTGTTATCCCCTATCCCCCCCTCCCCCACCGCAAAGCGAGGAATTAACACCAACGCGGAGCTTGGACTGGAAGAATTCAAGAAGCGAATGATGGAGACTCTTGGTGAAGATATCGGCAATCTGAAGCTCGAAGCGAATGAATTTAGTGGAAAGTTTGCCGGAGGAGATGAGTTTGTGACCAAAGTGGTAGTCAATATCAATATGCTTCGCCCGTTTGTGAGCAATCAAATTTTGACTTAAGAAGATGACACTGTTGTTGTAAAAAAAAAAAGCACTGGACGAGAAACAGAAAGAACACGAAGCTCCCGAATGAGATTAGTGACCCAAACTATTTCGGTAGCGGTATTAGCAAGGGCGCGGTACTCTGACTCATAGCTAGAACGAGCAACCGTCGATTGTTTCTTAGCACTCCACGAGACAAGATTATCTCCAAGATAGATGGAATATCAACATGTGGGTCGGCGGGTCTCTAGACAACGAGCCAAGCCGCTTAAGAGTTATTGAAAATAGAAAGAGCAATACCACAAGTGAAAATCAAACCGAAATGTGATGTACCTTTGACATACCTGAGAATACGTTTGATAGCTTGAAAATGATCAATAGCAGGAGCATGCTAAAACTGCCCGACGTAGTTAACTGGAAAAGAGAGATTCGGTCGCGTAATGGTGAGATACTACAAGGCACCAACTAAACAACAAAACTGAGTTGGATCATCAAAGAGAGAACCTTCCATGGACAACTGTTGACGGTGTGGAAACCGGCTTAGCACCCAAGAGGTGAGCCTTGGATAAGATGTCGTGGGCATATCTAGATTGACTGAGGAAAAGTCCGTCGGGCGTGTAAGTGACCTCGAGACCCAAAAAATAATTTAGGCGACCAAGATCCCTAATTGAGAACTTTTTTTCAATGTGGGAGATGAAAGCCGAGAGCATTGTAGGCGAGTTCCCTGTGATAATTATATCGCCGACATAGACCAACAAATATAGAATTGACGGGCCCTTTTGAAAAATAAAGAGAGTGGTATCGGCGCGACTCCAGCAAAAACCAAGACGAAGCAAAAAATCACTAAAGCGCTGAAACCAAGCACGAGGGGCCTGCTTGAGACCATAAAGTGCTTTACGAAGGCGATATACATGAGATGGAAATCGAGGATCAACAAACCCGGGCGACTGCTCCATAAAAACCGGTTTATGTAAGATCCCGTTTAAGAAGGCATTTTTAACATCAAGCTAGTGAAGAGGCTAGTGACGAGAGACAACAATGGCAAGAACAATGCGGACAGTGGAGGCTTTCGCCACGGGATTAAAGGTAAGATCATAGTCAAAACCAGAAAGTTGGGTGTAGCCTTGAGCAACAAGGCGAGCTTTTTGGAGATCAATAGGACCATCAGAAAGAAATTTCGTGCGAAAAACCCACTTAGAGCCCACAACATTGATATTGGAGGGACGAGGGACAAGATCCCAAGTAGAGTTGCGATGAAGAGCTTCAATTTCTTCGTGCATGGCCGCAAGCCATAGTGGACTTTTAGCAGCTGACTTGAAACCACGAGGCTCCTTGGAGGCGAGAAGGGCAGCAATAAGACCCGTGTGAGTGTAATCAGGAAAATGACGCGGCCGAAAGATGACAGCTTTAGCACGAGTCACCATAGGATGAGTGGGAGCTGGAGATGCATCTGCAGGAGGAGGAAAATCTTGTGGAGAGCCGGGGGGTGGTTCGTCAACCACCGGAGTAGGTATAGCAGCGGCAAGAGAAGTCGAGGGTAGTGGTGCGAGCGGTTCGGTGGGAATGATGGTAGGCGCACAAAGTTGACATGTAGGAGGAGCTGGAGAAGGTGAAGATGGCTCCGAAGCCGATATAGAAGGAGTGGAGGTCGTAGAAACAAGCTCCAAAAACCAAGAAACCTCCAAAGGGGAAGAGGAGGCCCTAGAGGTGGCGGAATATGGAAAATGTAGCTCATCAAAACGAGCATGACGCGTAAGGTGTATGCAAGACGTGGACGGATCGTAACACCGAAACCCTTTGTGGTAACTGCCATAGCCGAGAAATACGCATGGATGGTTTCAAGGAGAGAACTTATTCGTCATGTAGCTGGGAAGTCAAGGAAAAACTCGGCAGCCGATAGGATGAAAATTTCCATATTCAGAAGAGACAAAATAGAGCAGCTCAAAAGGTGATTTATCTTGCAGCAACGGTGATGGAAGGCTATTTATAATATAGGCAGCACTGCTGAAAGCCTCGACCCAAAATTGCATGGGAACATGGGAATGGAACAACATGGAAAGCCCAGTTTCTATAAGATGGTGGTGTTTTCGCTCAGCGCAGCCATTTTGAGAGGGCGTGTGAGGGCAAGACATATTATGATGAACACTGTTAGTTATAAAGAAATCACGAAAACGATGATTTGTAAACTCAGTACCTCCATCACTTTGAAACACCTTAACAGGAAGAGAAAACTAAGTACGTGTAAATGCATAAAAGTTTACCAACACATCATAAAATTCGGATTTGCGTTTGAGCGGATAAAGCCATGTAAGTCTGGAGTAATCATCAATAAATATGACATAATAGAGATAGCCAGATGCCAAACAAACAGGATCTGGTCCCCACAAATCATAATGTACTTCGTCCAAAACAGCCGTAGAACGTTTATAATTAACAGTAAATGGCAATCATTTACTTTTAGCAAGTTCACAAGAGGAACATAAAGACGGTTTAGGGAATAAAGATGTAACAGTCAAACGACCAAGTTTATTCAAAACATGAATCACATTAAAAGAAGTATGCCCTAGTCTAGAATGCCAAAGTTCAAAGGAAGCCTTAAGCGAAGGTGAGTGCACAGCAGCCGCCAGGGCCGGATAAGCTGATGTAATAACATAAAGACCGCAGTTACGCATTCCACGAACGAGAATGTCCTTGTTGTGCCGATTTTGGATAGCAAAAGAATCATTAGAGAAGAGGACATCAACGGGATAGTCAGTTGTTAATTTGCTAACGGATAGCAAGTTCTTCTTAAGATGAGGGATGACAAGGACATCTCGAAGCGCAAAATTATTAGAAATAAAGTAAAAACCAATATGAGAGATATCAAGGGCATTGCCATTACCAACAACGACGCGATCATTACCAGTGTAGGAAGAGGCATTGTCCAGAGAAGAAGATTAGGAGTCATATGAGTCAGAACGTGTGAGTGAAATCAGGGCATTAATCAGCATAATGCCCTTGCGTGTGGCTAAGTTGATAAGTAGGCAGACAATGATTTCCGGTTTGAGAGCCAGACGCTGAGGAGCCGCAACCGCCATGACCGAAGCCTTTGCTGCCATGTCCACGACTGGGACCGGAGGGGATAGAACCACCATGACCGCGAGAGGAGGTGTTACGGTTTGGCGACGAAGGCAGCATTCGGAGCAGTGGGTTGTTCAAGGGCAGCCTGAAATAAGGAGAAGCTTTCGGCATGTGGAATGAGTTCATGAAGCGAAGGAAACGGGTGAAGGGAGAACTGAGAAGCGGAGAAGTTCGCGAAGGCAGGCCCAAGACTAATAAAGAACCAGTGAGCTTGATTTGTGGCCGAAACGGGCTAACCAATGGCAGCTAACTGATCGCACAATGATTTGAACTGTCGTTCGAAATCACTGACCGGAAGGGGACCTCGTTTCAGATTCTGAAGTTCAGAGAGAATGGCAAGTTCGCGAGATTAGGAGTCGTTGTTGTAGATGGACTTCAAGGTTGTCCATATATCACGAGAAGTACGACAACCAATGATATGGGCCATGAAGTCTTCGGAAAGGGGGGGAGAGAAGAAGACTCTTGATTTTGCCGTCTTTTTTCTGCCAAGCGACATGGGCCGGGTTCGAAGCGTCTTTGCTGTCAGAACCAAAAAGGGTTGCCGGAGGTGGAGTAAGTGAGCCATCAACATACTTCATGAGATCTTGGCATGATAACAGTGAAACGATTTGGTTGTACCATAGGAGATAGTTCGACGGAGTTAACTTGACGGTGATCATGGTAGAGAAAGGGAGGACGTCAGAAGGGAAGTCAGCCATGAGAGCAGGGAAGGAAGAAGATTGACGGCGGCAGTTGGTAGCGTTTTGGTGTATATTAGGCCGATACCATGTTATAGAGTTATAATATTTGCCACAGTCTGGTCTTCCAGTTTTCCAATATATGAGGAATAATACAAGAGTACAATTTGGTACGTGATTCACAAATTACAAGGAAAGTCAATCACTTCCAATAATTATGTGATATTGTTATCAGGGTGGAAGAAACGGTGGTAGGGCAGGGGGTTAGAGTTATAACTTTTCTATAAATAAAATGAACTTTTAAATTACGGTTAAGATATTTATATTTCATTATTTAAATAAGGTATTCAAAAGAAAATATAATGTCATATCTCTTCATCCGGGTCAAAAGAATGTCACGTCGTTTAAAAAATGCCACATAATAAAGCTACATCGTTTAAAAGGAGTCGCATCACTTTTGATCAGTTAGTTAACAATAACATGTGATAGTCGGTTAAGGGCATTTCATAAAGAATGTGAAAGATACTGATTATTTTTGAATTATTAGTTATGTTCATAATGACTTATTCTATGCTACCCAAGCACATGAGATCACCTATCTCACTTTTATCCTGTCTCAACCATGTTCCACTTCATATAGTTGATTAATTGTAATTATTTTTTTGTGATTTGTGAATTTAAAGTTTATGATTTAGGTTCATGATTCATGTTTAAATTCTATGTTTAAGGTCTAGGATTCGATTTTTTTGGACTAGAGTATATTTTTTTATTTTAGACTTATGATTTCACAATTTACGGTTCATGATTCATGATTTAACGGTTCAATGTCCATAATTCGACGATTCATAGTTTAGGGTTCATAAATCATGTCTTCAGGGTTCACAATTCATGTTGTATGGTTCGATTTTGAAGTGGGATACAGTTGAGACAAGGTTAATGTGAAACAGAGGATCCGCACTGTTACCTCCCATTTAGATAATCTACCACACACTTGAAATTGGATAGAGATCAAATAGTTGTAGCCATTTGATCAACATACATTTTTCAAGAGTACGATGAATCCACCACATAATTATGTGATAGATACAGACATTATGTGATGGATACACATATTTATCAATTTTTTTTTTTTTTTTTTTCTTTTTTTTGTATAAGCAGATAATGGAAATGAATGGAAATAACATGTTGACTTACTTTACTTGTTTGCTTAAGAAGCCACCGTACTCTTTTTCTAGCAAGGCAGGAAGATCCCAATGAAAAATTGTCACACAGGGCGTCATACCTGCATCAAAATTATAAATTTAAAATGTTATGATAAAATGAAATATAAAATTGAAATAAACAAAAAATTGTTGGAGCCTAACCATTGGCTATGACAGTGTTGATAACATTATTATAGTAATCAATTCCTTCTCTATTGATTCCACCGCAGCATCTTCCACCTATTAATTTATCGCTACATTATATTCACAATACAGAACACTAAAAGAATTTACCAAATCAGTGACACACAATCCATGTGTATGTGTGAAAATTAAAGTTGGAGTGCTGCACATGTTGCACTTTTCCGAGTGTAGCATTCAATGGACCGAGAGGTGACAATCGGCCTGCTCAACCCAGTCCAGTTCATCGGATCAATATCATATGTTGGGCCGATCTCAAAAGTCTATCCAGTATCAAAATATAGTGAATCCAACTCAACCCTCTAATATACACCAAATTTTTCAAACCGATTCACAACTCGTCAGACCATTTCTCCACCAGGTCAAACTTATTGCGATTTATAGTACTTTAATCTAGAATTCTTAGGACGTAGCATGTCTAAAAAATAGGGAGCTGGACTGGCCCACGAACCGCTCCAATTTGCCACCTCTAATTATACCATTGTGAAAATATAATTAATACTTGGTAGTATTCTCGGCCAGGAGATTGAGAATCTGTAGGAATTAAATCCCATTTGCTTCATCAGCTGAATATCTTCCTGCAATTTATATATAATTTATATTATCATTATGTCACTCTTTTTACAAAAAAACATATTATCTTCCCCAAAATAAAACATGCAATACATATTTACCTTGTATCTGTTGTACATGTCACAAGCAACAATTCCATTGCTCCCATCAGCTATTTTATCTGCCATTAAAATTAATTACACCCATCAATTTAGTAATTTGTTTCTCTTTAACACACCAACACACACAGAGATACCAGGAGTTCTCAAACAGAATTCATCCCATATACTGATGCCTCTACCACCTTTCGCACTAGCACCTTCCACCTGAACCCAGTTATCGTAAAAGTTATTAGGCATTAGTCAAGCAATCAACTAGGATATATTGCCTAATTAGGCATACGAAGTGCTAAGTTCGACGTAGACGCGGTTAGGGGAATAAGAAAAAGAGCTCAAGTGACCAATAAAAACCCAGTGTTGATGGGCAACAACTAGTCGAAACTAGTCAGAGATTTTTGCAACAGATATGTAAATGAAATTCGCTGGATAACGTACCTGATAGCTTGCGGTACCAGCTCCAAATAAAAAATCTTTTGGGAACCAATTACGGTTTATGTGGCTGGTATCTACAGCAGATGGAATTGGGCCTATTGCTTGCCACGGGCTTTGATTTGCAGGCTCAATCATTGGATCGCTATCAATTTCCATTGCTGATCCAACTGGAAATGTTATCTTTGAATATATAGCAGTAGAAAAGGGGTTGATTACACAATCCTCCTATTTATAGCTGCTCAATTGAATCTTCCTCGTGTGAATAAACTAGTGATATCGTCTCACTAGTCTACACTACAGGCCCCACAGAAAAATGAAATTCTGTCCGTTTATCAATTTTATAATTTTTTTTGTAAATATTTGTTATATTTCTCGTGAAATCTACGTGTCTAATTAATTACTCGTGTCGATATATGTAAGAGATGTGGAGGGTCCACTACAAAAGTTTCCTTTGTGAAAGGGCATAGTACAGTAGGTTCATATGGATTTAATAAGTATTAATAAAGTTAGGTAAATGTAATCACAGAAAAGTAAGATGAAATAATTACATAATTAATCACATTACTATATCGAATTTCGGGTTTACTCTCGGACAAAGTTTTATGTGCACCAATTGTACGGTGTAATTTAGATTATGTATTATCATTTATGCTTAAATGTATTATATGTAATGGGTAAATGTATTACAATACATTTATCTAGAACGTGTAATACCTTTAAGCACGAATAGTGATACTTTTTCACTGTGATATATTTACCCATCACATGTCTTGAGGTATAAATGGTGATATATTTTGACCCATAACACGAATAACACAAATCCAAAATCCATGCAATTGGTGCATAAGAGACCTCCTCTAACTGTTGTATTCCATTATTCATGATTGTGACTTGTGAACTCAATGTTCACCTAAATTGTTAGAAGTTAAATGACAAGTACATGGTGTAGTTTATAAAAGATAGTGTATTAGGTGATTTTAAATATTATTATTTATGGTGAGTGATGGAGCCAGAATTTTATAATGAGCGGGGCATAATAATTTTATTAGGATATTTATTGAAGTTTTTAAAATTTAAAAGAGATAAAATTCATTATTTAATTATAATTACACTATGTGTATATACACACTAGTTTCGCCCAGAAATTTGAGGGATTGGCGGTCGCTGACTTCGTCTCTGTTTATGGCTAGATAAAATTTACTTTTGACCTTTTTTTATTTTTTATTTTATATATTTTATATTTTATATTATTATTGTTGTGTTAATTATTGCTATTGTCATGTGAGATTCCCTAAAGAAAAGTTAATAAACATGTATCACGTGCTTTTTGTTTCTCCTCAAGCTGGTGGTACTCGAATGAAAGTCTTCTGTTTGACATTGACATTACAAATGGACCAACCAAAAAAAATAATAATATTTGTCTTCTTTTCTAAACCAATAATATTTGTACATTCAATCATATTTGTCTTCAACTTGGTTTGTACAGAGAATAACGGTTGAAATCAGGATTTGATGAAATCTATATTATTGAAGTGTGTAAAAGAATGATTGGCGCATATAAGGTATAGGGTCCTTATACCATGCAACCATGGTATCAATACAACCTTATTTATAGCCATTGGATGAATTTCCTTTCAATCTAAACCGTTAATTTTTTTTTCACCTATTTACTAGAGAATTTTCTCACCGCAGTAAATCACTGACTAACCCAAATCCACCTAACTTTTATTAAAGCATGCCTAAATTCATGCCTGAAACTCCTTCTCTCTTCTCCAATAATGAATCCGTTTTTTTTTTTTCGAAATTTTCTCCAGGAATCTTCTTCGTCATCGTTTTCCCTTGTTCGTTGTTTTTCAGGAGATCTCTTTTTTCATTCCATGTACGGGCAAATGTTCAGTTCTAGCCGCTACCCTAATCCCCAATTCCGTTTCCCGTATGTGTAGTTACTTGACCCTCCGTTTCGCCGCAGTCGGTGCGTGTCTTCAAACCTCCTGGGACGAAATTCAAGCATATCTGGTTTGGATTGCGGATTCTAGCATTTGGTGCCGCAACCTCCGTCGTTGGCCACCGGGTCAGGTATTTTCCTGATTACATTCTTTCAGTTTATAGGCTAATCTTTGTATGAATCGATCTTCGGATTAAATTTAAATTTAATCGAAATTTCTCTACTGTGGTTTTCCTTCCTTTTCCGACCCCAGCACCACTATTCGAGATTCTGAATAGAAGTGCATTTACTCAACCGTGGACTTACTGTTGTATTACCGTTTTTCCTTCCTACTCCGACCGTAAAACCCCGTAACCTCCATTCATACCGGCTCATAGAAATATGGGGGCAAACAACTAGTAAATGAACTATTGCGCCTCTTCTGTTGACCAATTCCCTGTCATTAGTTCAATAGCATAACCTTACTTTAGACTTGATTTATCATTTTTTAGTGTACAAGTAAAAAAAAAAAAAACTATGTATGTCGGTTGGGAAAGATAATCATCATTTCCCGGAATCAAATTCGGTTGGTAAATTCGAATCTTACAAGTTTCACTAGACACCCGTGTGGAGGTAGACATCAGTTTATGGAGTAGTCCGGCTGTGAGGGTGCACAACCGGATTATTTATCTGCTTTCGTAGCATAAAATTGATAAATATACTAAAAAAATAATCTAGACGTCCGATCGGAGCTTAATTATCCTGCTTGGAAACCACGCATGGCAGAATTTGGTTTTTGGGAATAGTTAAGTATCGAACCAATATGGTAACAACTGTATAGAAATTGCACATATTTTCACCAATTCAATGTTGTTTGTATTACCCTTAATCATATTTATGGTTATTTTTAATTAACTTGTTCATTTTAAGGATTTCTGATGCATATATTCTTTTCTTTTTTTAATTTTTTTAGTTTGCAGTTGCTAATATTTTCCGAAAGTAATAATGCTCGTGTTGCCAAAGGTCTTCGTTCGTTCACCCATCACAATAACCGTTGTCTCTGTCTCAATAATAGTCGGAGTTGGAAATGGACCTAATTACTGCGTTTTTTATATCTACAGATGTTAATTATGCTCCCCTATAACATTGAAAGGTTCCGTTGGGTCCTGTCTGAAAATGTCACACGAGAAACTGAAAGCGAGGCAGTGGACCCTCTCCCATCCCTCCCGCAACGTACCGTTACGTAGAAGAGAGAAGGCAAGGGAAAATCAAGCACCACACCGGCAACTTACTGGCCGTCTCCGACTTTTCACAAGAGAAAGAAACCTACCATCATAACCGACTCCAACGGGATGCGACCTGGCTTCCATCTCCGGCCTTTACCAATGTCGCCCCGCATGTACGTAACGTTACTCACGAGCTTGACAGGAATCTTTGTGTTTCTTTATGTGAAAATTTGTGTTAGTCTGCGGCAGTACCGAGCTTCATTCTATATACTTTACAACCCCTTGAACGTTGTGCGTTGTGAAATTGAACTCCTAAATTGTAAGTTTGTATTGATCGAATGGTGCAATATTAACCTATTGAGCCCACATTTGCACAATTCTGGAATGAAAAATTTATTATATGTAAATTACTTTGTTGATTAGCATTAAAGCTTGTTAGATGAGTAAGTTGTAGATGTCTGCGCCCACCTGAAAATGGTATTTTTGCTATCATGAATTTATGATTAAACGTCCTCCTTCGATGTATCTTTTACGGGAGGGTATCCTTTTTTTTTTTAATAGTTTTCAGATAAGAAATTCTATGTGATCATAACGAAATGCACTTATTATGCTAGGAAAAGTAATGTACATTCTGCCTTTCCTGATAGGTCGTGTTAGAGTCACCACTATGTTCATCTTTCCCTAGAGACTTTGGATCCTACAAAATAATGTTAAGAACTAAAAAACGTGTAATTTTTCAGAATTAACTTCAAGCCGCTACTCTGATTGTGTACTTTTTTTTTTTAATAAATGTGGCATAGGATATATAGGGAATGAAGCTGGGAGCAAGAGAGGAGCCCTAGAGATGGTTTTACACTGTCCTATAACGAATTTTATTTTTTGGTTAGCCTAGCTCAGGAAATGGAGGGATTTAGCCGGAAAAAATTAAAAAAATCTTGTGACCTTGTATTGGTTCAATTCCTGCATTATCAATTTATTGTTTAATGCATAACCACATTATGCGAGAACAGTGGTTCGTCACAACTCTATAATAGACTGGGACTTATTTGAGGAGCATAATTTGCCTATTAATTCAAGTAAGCCTAAAACATATACCATAACCATTAGAACTAGGATCTAGTTCGGTATTTCGTGTTTCTGGATTTTCGACCGTCGGGTAGAGGACATGATTACAACATGGGTTTTCCAACCCGATTTTGTGGGTAACCGTCAGGTTGGGTCGGTAGTTTTTTTAAAAGTTTATTTCTATGATTGAATCATATTTTCTTTCATTTAGGCCGATGAAGGAGGTGTAGAATAACGGTTAATTTTGTTAAAATAGGGTGCCCAAATACTCCCAATCATAAAAATTTAACCCCACAAGTCCCAGACCCTTTTTTGAAATATTAGTGGGACGTGTCATGTTCGAGACCCATTATGTAAGTCATTGAAGATTCAATATTGTGAAAAAAGGCTTTAAGGTACAAAAAGAAAAAAAAAACATAAATGAGTTCAATAACTTTCAATTGCAAATTCCCAGTCGATCAACCATACCATAAAATGCTGGAAAATTTAATTTTGATTTGCCAATTTTCCTATTCCAACTACATTTATATTTTAACAACATTTGACGGTAATTGCTTTCCTGCCTCCAAAATGGGCTAAGCATTTTTCCTTTATCCGTCGCACGGCTCCAGAGGGGGTCGTTAGACTAAACTATGTCCGTAATACTGTTGTAATTGTCTTTGCTTTGTATTTAGAATCCTGAAGAAGTCAGAATTGGTCCAAACTTCCATTTGGGGAACCTTTTGCAAGTGCTTGTTTTGTAGTTTAGTTTTTTTTTTTTGGATACTGAGTACGTGTTTTATACAGTATTTTGGGTCGGTGATATTAATGGAACAAACCTCTATTTAAAATAATATATGTTGAATTAACTAGTCTGAGTACGCGTACGGTTTCGTCATCTACTTGCTATTACTAGGGAGTTCAGCTGCAACCTTTTGTTCTGTTGTTATGTTGCCATCCTCCTAATAGTGCAGAGTAAACGAAAGGCTAAACATGTCAGTTTATTGATACATTTAACGTCAGAGAAACTACGGCGAACTAGGCCTCCAAATGGAGGCAGCAAAATCTGAATTCTTATTAACATCAGTGCATAAATGAAAGTCACTGTTGTGAACAAACCAGATCAACTGGTATTTTGATGCAAGAGTCCCAAATTCTAGTTAGCATGGATAAACTACCATGCATACTCAGCTCGACCAAGTAATTACGTCTAACACAATATCCAAAAATAGACGGTTGTTTCAACTAATAACTTCACATGCTGATAAACTAGGTTGCCAATAGAATATTCTCGTAATGGCAAATGGATCGTCATCTCCTTCCGTAAAATGTCAAAAATTGTAACTAAAAGATATACATAAAACAAAATAAACCCCGAGACAACATAGCACTTCCAACTGCCAAAACTATGATTACAAGCCACAATTTTTTTTTTTCAAACGAACAAAGAAAATAAATACATAATACCAACATAATAAGAAAGGCGTCCTGTTGCAGTCTCAAGATTGGCATAATTTTTAATTTTTATCTGGCCTAAAAGCAAATTAACTCCAATAACAAATGACCATAAACCACGATTAAAGTAAAGTTACTGTCTGGTACCACTAAAGGCCTTATCAGACTTTTCCTTACCCTGAGGCCCCTTCTGCCTGGAAATTATGAAACGAACGCCAGTAAACAAGCATGGAACATGTAGCACACATTCAGAGAGTGAACAAGATGAAAGAAAGGGCAATAAGTAAAGCTGCCAAAGGAAATTAATCAAGAAGTAAAGGGAAGGTGAGTAATTTCTTCAATTAAAGGCGTAAAGGACGGGTACATCGAACTGACAATAGAGAACAGGCCGCCCAAAAGGGCTTAAATGACTCCTAATGCAAATACTATCCTTCATGAGGATTAAAGTAGACATTAACAACAACATATGCTAAAAATTCCAAAAGATAGGAAGCCCACAATTCAAAAATGTCCAAACAACCATTTCCCAAATGCACAAAGGCATGTGCACAAAAACCAAACCAATCGCTCAAAAGAAGGCGAATTACCCTTCAAATCCGCGATCAACATCCATGAAATCGTTGACCTCCAACTTCCGTTTACAACTAGGCGGTGCCGAATAATAGGGCTTGGGCTCGAGTTCCTCACCATTGCACGGTTCTTTCCCTTTTTCCTCACTGCGTGCCAGCTTCTCGCACTTCCCATGGACTCTTTCATACCAAACCATAGCATCCCGAACAATGGCCTTCTGTAACATGTTGCTGGGGTGACTTATCAACCACATAATTACCCTTACTCGTACTTGCTGGCTAAGAGCCTTTATCCACCACAAAACAACCATGTGAACGAGTGAGTGAACTAAAAAATGTAACTTAAAAAAGCTGTCAAAAATTATTACAATAGAGAGTGATCTTGTGCGAGTAGTGATCACCTCAATTTCATCTTCGGAACACAGATTTGAAGCAAACAACGTACTAGTACCACTCCTAGCTGTCCGCAGGTGCTCGATGACAAACAGGCCACAATCATTCCTAAACATTATATAAGCGTCTACATAAGTATATGAAAAATTAAAAACCTAGCAATTATATATGACATTGGTCCAACATCAAAATGTTGTTATTAACATTGGCAGCTGATTCTGAAAGTAAAAAATGTACTGACCAATTCTTTTGTTTCGGTCCAACGACGTTAGGCACAATGGTGTAGGCACCGAAAGGGATCAGATTGTTGTCGTGTATTTGGCTTTCGTACATTTCATCCATGCCTTGCGTCTGCGAACATTGCTCCCGCGGAGAATGGCAAAAATTATGTAAAATGATTGGGGAGCATAATGAACAATACAGAAATAAGGATCACAAAACAAGTTGACACAGACTGATATCTTACCAAGACATAGATTGCGTTTTCAGAGGAACGGTCCACAAACATAGCACCAGGATCTGAGTCAAATAAAGAGATGTGCAAATCGGTATTGTTTATTACCAACAACTTGAAATGTCGGAGCATGTCATCGAACAGAGGGACGTAGATCTGCAATTCACAATCATATTCAGGATCGGACGAATCACCACTTTTACCTAACTTTCATTAAATTACAACTTTACACCACGTCATGGTTTCTTTAGTAAATCATTAAGCAAAATAACTCTATCAAGTGTGGGACAGTTGAATAAGCAACTAAACATTTACATGAGCCACCTAAGCATAAACAAATTTTTCGACTAGAGTTTAGGTATTCCAGGTTTAGTTAATTCAACCAACAAATACACTCCGTGAATATAGAAGTTACGGTTTTAAACACTACTTAAGCTGGGAGGCCCGGAAAAGTCGAAAAGATTTGAACTGAATAAAGTCCCAGTATGTGCTATAAGAAGCAATGAATCATAAACAATTAGCAGATGCACGCAACCCTAGATTTCGTTGACGTGTTTTGGTTTTTTGGTCTACATCCCTGAAAAGGATATTCATAATACCAGGCCGATGTCGGAAAATCATACCACCACAAATTTAGACGGACGAATGAATGATATATATGTTATTAAGTAGGATATTATGTAATTTTTAAGCTGTACTTTCCTCAAAGGCCAATGAAATTATATTTCAAAATAAATACAGCAGACTTATGGAAAAACAAATCCATTAAAAATGAAATCCCAAAATACAGAAACCCAATACACGACTCGACCTCAGTGGTACCGTAGTTTATGAATGCCCAGATAAGGATCATAGCACGTCTCTAGCATGAACATAAATTGAATTTCCCTAAGCATGGGGTGCGCACTAAGCTGCGGGGCATACAACAGGTCAACCGTGTAAATTTTGTTGGGATAGAAGTGATAGTATTTAATAATTACGGGTCGTTTAGAATAATGACGCGTAATTATTAAATTTTATATTTAATAATGTGTATCTAATAATACAAAAAGAAATGACAACGTACAACGTAAAACTATTAAAAAAACCTAAGCCAAAGAATTGACTATTAAAAAGAACTATTGTAAGATGTGTTAAACAAATTCTTTTTTTTTTTTTTTTAGTTTGCGAAAGCTCTATGTAATAATAGTTCTGTAGAATGTACTAACTTCAAACATTATTTTAAACAACAGTTCCACTATAGTTGGTAGATTTCAGATTTAGTCCCTTCATTAGGAGTGAATTTCTGGACTCGTATAACGTAGTAGTGTTTTTTACGGGTTGATTGTGGGCTAGGAACGGTTTTACTAAGCTCTTTGCTATAACAGAGCATTGAAATTAAAAAAATTCAGAAAAAATGTGCACACCCTCCATTCCGTATTACTTGACGTTTTAGGATGTTCTTCTCTTTTCTTATTAATTGACGTTTTACATATTTTTCACCAATTCTACCAGTTTTCTCCCTGGACTTAATCCTAAAAAAACTCTAATTGTCAATCTATCAGAGATATTTTTATTTGGTCAAACATTTATCCCTTAAATTATGTGAGGGTATATCTGTCAAAAAATTTCATTCTTAATTCTTCATTTTCATCTTAAGACGTCAATTAATATGAAATAGAGGGAGTATTTATTTACAAGTGTTCTATAAATAAATTGTTTGATAAATGAGCACCTAAGGTCTTTTAAATTAACTAATAAGTGTGTAATATCTTCGATCGGTGAAACTCATCCATCGGATCTACGGATAGTATGATCGACAGACGAAAAATGTGACTGTTGAATAAAAGTAGGTGCACATAATTGGAAATCATGTTAATTTTGGACTGTTTGATCAAAAATTTATTGGAGTACACTACAGATTTTATATTCTACTCTAGGTAACCTTATAGACAGCGGTATTGAGCTTCACCGATTACATATGTGCCACTCCCATACCGACAGCGGGGCCGCAGAGATATATAACTAACTTTTTTATGGAAAAAGGATTTCAAAATTTTTGGTTGGAATATACGGTACTGATTAATGAGGAGTTAAGATTTCAAGTAAGCTTGTGTTTACGGTGGATGAAGTTCCTCAGTTGATGGACCCAATCCGACCCCTCTAACTGAAATGGGACAGAACTGAAATATAAACATAACCATATCCATGGATTTAATTGTATTTATTGCAAATCGCTACATCCAAACAAAATCGCGGGGAATTTCACTACGTAGACACATACGAAATGGATAATACTTCACTCTATTTCTCAATATGAGTGTTTCCGCTGATGTAACCTAATTAATCTTCCAAGGCTATCGATACCATGTCAGAAAAGAGATTAGAAATATTAGAGTGAAGATATCCAAATAATTTCGAGATTTGGTAATTAGTTTTTCTAAATAGATTCAGCAAACCATTAGAAAGGTGGTCCGCGTGAACCCAACGACAATGGATTATCCGCGGTTAGAAAAGTGATACTGTGGCCTTTCAAGTAATTATCATGTCCCACGGTGTGCATATAATGATCGACACCAAGGGCTGATAGACGGAGGTGCGCCATCGGTAAATATGGATTATTTAATATGGTAGATCAATACCCTCCAGGTTCTAGAGAACAACAAATAATAATAGTATATAACACTCGGTTGTTAAGGATGAAAATTTTATAGGTACAAGTAATAAAAGAAATAAAGCAAGTTAATTTCAGTCCAAACAATCGCAAAGAATAAAACCCCAAAAAAACTAAACAAAATTTACAGAAAAAAGGCCAGAAATACTAGTGACTATGTTGGATGTGGGTTTGTACAAGGTACTTAACTATTAGTAGGATTAAATCACTAATTAAAGATAAGCAGTAATGAATTTATATTGGTTTTGTTCCAATTTAGATCAACTGAAACTACCCGGAGAATACCTACATCACCAATAATTTAATTGTGTAGTTCTTAGAAATGCAACAAGAAAGAGGAGCACTAAGTACCTCCCCTCATATATACGACAATACCAGATTATGACTTTTCTCATCTCCGAGCAGTTCGAACCGGTCGCCGCCTACGGGGTGGTTTCTACTTTTTTGTTGGGGTGAATTCCTAAAGGCATTACCACGCTTATGACCCATTCGGCTGCACCTTTGGCCCAACAACCTACGCCCCTGTATGCGTCTCAATAACGTCTTAAAAAGATTTACTACATTATACAGATGTAGAACACGCTTTCAATCGCACATTACCCAAAATAACATTTGCGCCTGAAAAATTTATGTAATCAAATGTCTAAATTAGATAGTAAGGAAAATACCCCAATCAAAGAATTAGACTAGCTAGATTAAACTTTCTTTTAGTTAATCAATCTGTTGTAACCTCTAATTCATAAGTACTTCAGCAATTAGTTTGGTTATCTAGAAAAAAAAACCTGGAGACTAGAGGAAGACATCAAGAGCCTTAGTTTTTTTTTTTTTCTTAATTGGCATACAATATATTCTATTTAGAACAAAATCATCGGGTCCATGGGAATTAGTTGTACTCTACAAACTACTTACAATGATCCGGTTATCAACTTTGACAAATACATCTCGCCGCCTACTCGTTAGTCTCAGCCATCAAGACCAAATACCCTGTGAAAGGACCCATTGCGCCATATGTATTGTTGCTACTAGATAACTCAGGGGGCAGTATATCCACCATAGCATTTCCTAGATTCTAATCCTTCTTCTCTGGGTCATGTTGAGCAAATTGTTGTGAAATCGAGGAGAGGTACTGGAACAGGGACAACCTGTACAATGAATAACTTAGCAAACAAATTTTGTCTACCTTATGAGCTAATATTGAAAAATTCATGAGAAATAAATTATCGGCATGCATATTAAAAAGAGGATAGAAAGATAAAATAAATAAAAACCCCAAGGGATAACTTTACGATGGAATCAAATACATAGCGCATCATTCGATCCACTCTTACAGGTGTTCTTCTAAGATTTTGGACGTGCCATGAAAAGGTTAATCCGGCGTTGAGTTACTCTATGCGCGTCTAAGAATTAGCAGTAAATATAGACAGTTAGACACATAAAAAGTTCGTGTAACCTAAGGTTCGGTTTATTTAGAGCTACTAGCCAATTTCCCATATAGCTTTGTATATAGCAGTTTGATATGATCCATAACTACTGAGTAAACCTATTCCTGTGCCAATTATGGTTGCATAGTTCAAAAAATGGCAATAGAGGTAGTTGCTCAGAAACTTGTATCAAAATCTGGATGATGAAAAGCATGTTTACCCAATAGCTTTGCCACAATCAGAATGGCACAATAAGTAAAACAATTATTTAAAAGGATTTAACAGTTTAACAAACTTCGGTGAAGCTAAAGTCATCACAAACTTGACAGAGGAAAGGCTTAGCGGTTACAGAAGAAACAGAGAAAGAAATGAAAAACTTGCCTACAAATTGTAACGACACTGCATTATGACATGGGTTTGTAAAGAGAGGGATAGCCACATTTTCAATAGCTTCTCCGCGAACCTAATCAATCGCCGCTGCTAAAGGACAACAATACACTCTTTGGACGGAATTCACATGTACTAGGACTCTGTCCTAAGGGACGCGTTCTACCCTGGGTGTGTAACTTATGATTGAGAACGGGGAGGCAATGAAGAGGCGATGTGGATTTTTTTTAAAAATTAACCAAAGAACAATTAAAATGCAATAGTGTACTCAATCAACACAATTTCGGCAGTCAAAATTGAAACAGAACAGCAAAACAGAAGCCAAAATTTTATAATTTAGTTGAATCCTTAACCTTAATCCGTAGAATTAGGGGCCACAGAATTCAAGTTGTAACCGCTTGTTCACCGGAATCTCGTGACGTAACGAGCTTTAGGGTGATGTTGGCCAAAGCTGTCGTGGTGCACCGCAATGCTCAAACTGGACAGCCTACAGACAATTTCCAGGTGATGGACGGAGTATATCAGATGAATTGGAAGACGGTGTGTTCGAACGTGCTGTGCCGCCAATTGGGGATTCGAGGGTTGGTGTCAAGGCCAAGCTTCATTTGATTTATTCAACGAATTCCGGTCGTATCGCCGACGAAAGGCACCGTGAGTGGCATCGGGGCCACCACTGGTGATCTGGTGCAAAAAAAATTGACATCCA
The DNA here is from genome assembly GCA_958295605.1 of Ajuga chamaepitys. Classification (NCBI taxonomy): domain Eukaryota; kingdom Viridiplantae; phylum Streptophyta; class Magnoliopsida; order Lamiales; family Lamiaceae; genus Ajuga; species Ajuga chamaepitys. The sequence goes on along the minus strand of OY282500.1, from coordinate 6,478,031 downwards.
CCGCAAGTGAAGGAGAACACAAAATATGAAAAATCATTTTCGTGTTTTTTCCCCCACCCCCCATTCACAGTAAAGCGAGAGAGAGAATTTTTTTTTTGATAATTAAGAGAGAGAGGAATTTAAAATTAAAGAGTGGGTCCCATTATTTTACCCACTAAACTTTTACTACAGTTAAAATGGTGATTGTATTGATACCATGGTTGTATGGTATCAAAACCCTAAGGTATATAAAGATAACTCTAACTAAAATATCAAATATTAAGGGGTTCTTTTAAACTAGCAATAAGCATGTGCGTTGCATGTGGGCTCATTTTTTTATAATTATTAATATTTTAAAATATTAAGATTAATTAAACATAGAATCACATTCTCAACATTTCATTCCTTTTTACTTTCTCTTTTAGTCCTTAATTTGTGAGCATAATCATGAACTTTATATGGGGAACTATGCATATTATTATCTTTGATTCATTGTTTTGATTATTTGTGCACTACGATGATTAGAGTTCAGACTTAAATATGAAATTTCATATGTTTGTTAAATGTCGTAAGATAATATGTGAAGAAAGTTGATGACTACGTTCGTTTAAGTTTTTTTGAGAAGGAATAAAAAAGGAAAAAAGATGTAAAACATGATCAGATTAAGTGGTGAAAATAAATACAAAAGAAAATTTGATAGTTGGAGTACTTATTTGTTTCGTTTTCAAATTTTTGTTTCATTGGTTTTTAAATTTTTTTTGTAAAACTTCTTGCTTATAGAAAAAATATATTACGTAATAAAGTCGTTTGTAGATCGATTTTTTATAGAATGATATTGTAGTGATATGTTTTAAAGTTGTTGTTTATTGTGATAACCTGTGTTTTGTGCCGACAATTTTAGTTCTAAATTGTAGATTTTAATGTAATTTAAAAAATAATAAATTCTAATGAAAGGAAAGTAATGTTTTCACATGTTTGTTTCACGTAAAACATATGCAAAAAAAAAAAAAAAAAAAAAAACTAAGATAAATCTAAACTTAGAACTTAAAAATCATGATAGAAGGGTATAAAAGCGCAAGATTAAATTAAAATAATAAACTCAAAAGTCAGGATAGAAGAGTATAAAATATATATCTGAGAGGACATCACAATAATTTATTAGTTAGTGTGGTTGATTGAACCCTCTTTTCATTGAAAAATAACACTATATAAGTTCAGTTTCTAGGATTTAATCGTAAAAAGTGAACTTGTATCGAATTGAGCGGAAAAAATAAACATTACCACCTTTTCTATTTTCTCTGCTAATTTCTTTAACTTCGATTCTCCACTAATTTCTTCCACTTTGGATTATACTTCTATACATTCTCTACTAATTTCTCTAACTTCAGATCTCCGTTAATTTTTCCAACTTCTGATTATGCGAGTTTAGATCAATAATTGTTAGGCCTAGTGTATTATATAGGCTTATAAATTAGGTAGTTTAATAATTAAATAGGATTAGGAATAAGATAGTTTGGATATGTGGATTTCAATTGGATATATTAATATTAAATAGGATTAGAAGTTAGGTAGTTTAGATTGTTGAATTTATATTGGATAAATGATATTTAATGATATTTTTATTATTGAATAAAAAGATAAAAAAATATTTTATTTTGGTAAGTTCCTATTTGTTTGATTATTCTGGGTTTATTCAATTTTGAATTAATATCAAGAACCTAGCCGCCTACTTTTTTTTGCGTGTGTGTTTTCCTCAAAGATTTAGTTTTAGTAAGGTATTACGTTCTACTTTGTAATTAGATGTGTAAATGAGATAAAAAAAATTAAGCAAATATTAGCTTTGAAAATGACATTAAATTTATCGTACGACAAGCTATACATGTGTGTGTGCATGTGTCTTCGTCTTATATAAGATTCAGTTTTGATAGTAACGTAATTGTTATCGCGATTCTTCCTATGTTAATGTTTGTATAATTTATCACAATGAATTTGCTCACAATTTTTTTTTTTTTCATTCAACTATTTTCGGCTTTTCATTCTTCTAATATAAACTAACTTAAATAAATAGTGTTAAGAAAATACAATTTTTTTGTTTTTTTGTCTATCTGTATACGTACCTTTTTCCTCTTCTTAGTATGTTAAAATAATTTTAATATCTAGTCACATTATATGCAAGCAAAAGAGCTTAAATTATATTTACTTGTTAATGGTCAATTAAATAAATTTAGCATGCAAAAATAAAAATTGTAGTACCATCTAACTGTGAATAGTAAAAACGTATGTATTATAAAAGTTTTAAGATTATGCCATAAATTTATTTTTATTTTTCAAAAAAAATTGACAGTGTGAATATTATAATATGGTAGTTATAGATAAGATTGAAAAATATAATAAATTTAATTTTTTTTTATAATACCATAATGTAATATTATCTAGTACAATTGCTTAAAATAAATGCAAAGAACATATCACTGGAAAACTCTATAAATCTGTTTTAATTAGGGTTGTGCACGGAGCTTGGAGATTACCGAAATCGAACCGAAATCCGGACCGAATAAGTCCCGAACCGAAAAAATTCATAGACCATTTGACTTTTTCTGAACCAAATTAAACCGATTATTTTTTTTGGTTTGGATTTGGATATTTTTCAATTTTCCGAACCGAAACCCGTATTGAACCGTACCGAAGCATACCGAACTGTATTGGACCGAATAACCGAATAAAATAACAAATTATAGATTTAAAATTATATTATCCCTAAAAGATTAATTTACATAAGAATTAGAAGTTAAATTATTTATAATTTTGTAGTTAGTTATATGTAACATAAATAATTAAAAAATATTATATTTAATTGTTATATAATTTTCAAAACACAAGTTAGTAAGTTGGAACAAATTTGATGTAATAAAATTATTTATATTAGTTAGATGTCAATATATCATGTTCAAATTGAATCTATTATTTAAAAGATAAAAAAAAATCTCCAATTATCCGAACTGAACTGACCGAATTGAACCGTTCCATTAGATCCTAAATTCTGAATCGAACTGTTCTGAAAAAAATAAATAACCGTACAGTACCGTCCCCATTTTTTGGATCGGTAATGGATACTCATTTTTCAAATAACCGAACTTTGGTATGGATCTGGATATTTTCAAATATCCGATCCATACCGTACCGTGCACACCCCTAGTTTTAATATGAAACTAATTTAATTTCAAAATTCAATGTAGTATTGAAGAATAATAGTTTAATTATGTAGTTCTTTAGGAGGAGTTTGAAATATAAAATGACTTTTTTTTATAATCACGTAAGGAAACATAAATTATTTTAAATTAATTAATTACTCTTAAATTTAATACCTAGTAAGAATATTATAAACATCACAAGAAAAGACGAAACATAAAATAAGACGAAAAAAATCCATACTTTTATATGATACTAATTTTTTATTCCAAAAGTCAAAGTATTGAAAGTGTAGAAGAAGAATAATTTAAGTATGTAATTTTTTAGGAGGAGTTTGAATTAAATAAGAACTCTTACTTTTTATATTCAAGTAATTAAATAATAATATATTTTAAGTTACTAACTACTACTAATGTTTTGTTTCAAATATATTTATTTATAGTGTATGACCAAAGTATGTGTTTTTAGAATTCAACTATGATTAGAAAACATAATTTATTTTTCATATACTACAGATCTATTCTATTATGATTAAGAATTATTAAATTCTATTTTTACAAAAAAAAAAAAAAAAAATTCTTGATATGTTTTATGAAAAAAATATTCAATCTGGCAAGGAAAGATATTTGAGAACGACACTATGACAAATTTTAGCAACACATGTAATTAAATATTGAAATCTCTAACGGGAGCTTTCAACTAATTCATTAAACTAAATTATAAAGTGTAATTTTCATGTTTATAGATATACTGTCTGAAAAACGGATGTTTCTAAAATAATTAATTAATTAATTAGACTTGTTTTATAAAAATCATCCAATCACAGTTATATACTCTCCTTAAAATACCTTTTAGATCTATTTTAGTATGAAACAAATTTTATTTTAGAATTCAAAGTATTAAAAGTGTAGAAGAATAATCATTTAAGTATGGAGTTTTTAAGGAGTATATTGAAATATAAAGGAACTCTTGTTTTTTATAATAAAGTATGAGAAAACATAATTTATTTTAAATTACTTTAACTATCCATAAATTTAATACTCCCTCCGTCCCGGCCTAATTGACCTACCTTGGTCGGGTACGGAAGACTAAGAAAAAACAGATTTTGTGAAATCTTTGACTTTTTCAAAGGTGAAACAAACAAAAACGGAAAGTATTTTATATTAGTAATAATAATAGATACATAGATAGATATATAGATAGACAAACATACAGATTGATAGATAGATATAGATATAGATACTTGTAATTTAAATAAATAAATAATTTTAAATTTAAATTACTTAGTTACTCTAAAATTATAATACTACGAAGGATATATTAGAAATATCATAAATTAGACGAAACAAAACATTCATACTTTTATATTAGAGTATAGATAAAACAAGAGCTTATTTTTAGACTAAAACTTGTGCTACTTATTTACGTGCAGATCTAAAATTCCCGCAAATTGGCTCCAACCCTTCAATACTAGATCCCAAGTAATCTGATTAAAATGGACTTGAAATTTCGTTGGACTAAAAAAATCCATTCATTTTGCACTCCGACATCTCCCACTGATAAATATTTATTTTGCATAAAAGTAATTTTTTTGAGAAAATATTTTTTATAAAATACATTACAGTTTGTTGTAAATATATTCCTTCCGTCTCATAATGAGAGTCCTGTTCAAAAAATTTCTTGCCCTAAAATAAAAGTTTTATTCCAAAAATCAACGTTTCGTTTTACTAATTCAAGTAAAAAAAATCACAGATTGGTTAGTTATGAGTGGCTAAATCAAATAAAAGAAATAAAATTAGTTATGTGAATGTCTATTGATGGTTTTAGGATTGTTTTACCGTTATCAAATTGATTAAAAAAAAAGTTTCACATTTTAAAATATGAATACACTACTTGAAAAAATGTTTTTTGCCACTACAAAATGTAGTTACAAAAAATGGAGAATAGTTACAAAAATATTTTTAGTAACTAAATTTCTAAAAGTAGTTACTATAGGGTAGTCACTTATAATAAGATGCAAAAAAATTTTTTGCAACTACTTTGTAGTTACTAATGTATTTGTAACTATTTTTTGCAACTACTATGTAGTTACTAATATATTTATAACTACAAGTAGTTGCAAAAGAGTTAGTCATATTGTAGCAAATTTGGTTAAAATTGTATGGAATATTTTATGTAACTACTAGTAGTTACAAAAGGGGTTATTTTTAGTAACCACTTTGTAGTTGCAAAAAACTAGTGACAAATGCCCCTTTTTCTTGTAGTGATATGATCATTATAGGACAAAAGGAGTATTGTTCTAAAGGTAGGGGACGCACATCAGCCTAGAGGTTATAAATTGCATACTTAAATATTTTTATAAAATTGATGTTTAAAACTTATACTACCTCCGTTCCGATTAATCTTGTACTGAGAGGGTTGGTACAAGTATTAAGAAAAGTTGTTTTTGGGGATTTTGTTGACTTTTCAAAAGTGAATTGAGGGTGGAGATTGAGGATGGAGATTTTGAGGGTGGAGATTGTGTTATTACTTTCCTTTAAAGGGTGTGCAAGATTAGCTGGGACGGACAAAACAAAAAGTGTGCAAGTTTAACTGAAACGGAGGGAGTATAAAATTTGGTGAGATCACATAAGTTTCAAAAACACAAGAATTATTAAATTTTCTAGAAAAATATTACATATTAACAAACATATTTTCCCAGAACAGGAATATTTGTAGTGAAAAAATAATGCATTTTGCTAAAATATTATTTTTAAAATTATCTAACTAAGCAATAATTGAACACCATTTGAAGGTTATGAATAGAGATCTTGTTGGAATGACCGACCTAGTGGACCCGGTCTAAGGTCGTTCGAGTGGGCTGACCCAATTAATAGATATGGATAATTATGGGAGGCTCATATCCCATAATATCTATCCACTCCTCGATTATCTCACTGATAATACTGGTACATGGTACTTGGTAAAATTAGGGATGTAAATGGGTCGGGTAGGGTACGGGTATGCTTCCCCCATACCCTACCTTATTTGATTCGGGTACGTGTACGGGTAATACCCGTCAGGTAATCGGGTTACTCGATTGATATATAAAAATATTATAAATAATATGTAATATGTATATATACCATATATAATGTGATACAATAAATCAAATTTAACATATATAATATGTAAATGTTACATTATATGTTATTTTATATATTAAATCATATATTATAAACATAATATATTAAATATAATGATAATTATATAATATATAACATGTAAAATAATACATAAGTATGTAATCGGGTAGGCGGGTAGGGTAATCGGGTAGGCGGGTAGGGTAAACGGGTAATATGCTAAACCCATACCCTACCCTACCCGATGGCAAAAATATCGGGTTCGGGCGATACCCGACCCTATTACCCATTTACCCGTCGGGTAGGGTAACCCGCGGGTAAAATTGACATCCCTAGGTAAAACGTGAGATGGAATAGGATCTGGATACAGTTTCTCTCTAGCGAGAGAAACATATAAAACCTAACGTGATTATTCTTCAAGCTGGAGATGGTTCTTAGATCGTGAAAAGAGGTGGATTTTCACTTGTGATTTTCACCCCGACTAAGAGTACAAAACATCGAGGAGATCGTGGTTCAACCCGTATACGATCCGGGGATCCGCTCTGCTGCAATTCAAAATACCCAAAAAATTTCCAATTGTGGTATGAGAACTACAAATGTTAGAATTCGGTCTAATTGACTTTTTGATGAATTTGATGTTGTTTTGTTGTTGTTCAAAACGTGTTGTGGCTTTCAGGACCGATTTCGTCAATTTTTTTTTTATTTTTTTTTTTGGTATGATTTACTAGCTTGTTTATAGCTTCGATCTGCAATTTGAATCACCTGATTTCATAGAGAAATGGAATTTATATGATTTTCCGAAGTTAGGCATGTCAATCTGGAAATTTTGATGAAACTGATTTTTTTAATCTGATCAAAGTTCAATTTTTATCCTATTACTGTACTGAGTGTTGCGCTAATTTGGTATGTTTGGATTCCTTGTTGAGTGAGATTTTCACAGACATATTATGCACAATTTTTCGTCTTGTAATGAGTGAGCTATGTGCATTTAAAGTTTGGGTGAAAATTGTGTTTTTCTAGAAATTTTCCGGAAATTTGAAGATGTTCATGATCTTTTAAAACATGATTTAAGCATTGTTATTGTTTGATTCGGCACATGTATATGGTATGTTTACATAGCTCTTTGAATATCCTTCGATATCATATATTGCATGTGTAAATCGAACTTGTATTGATTGAGATAACGTGCTTAGAAAATTAAAAATTAACAGATAAAAATGTGTTCCAGAGATGTTCTTAATGAAGAAAGGTTCTTCACTCTCCAAGAACAATTTTTTTGATCCAAACACATAGTTAGGAGTGTCGGATCAAAAACCTAATTACACCATCAAACTTGTAAAGGTCGAGAATGGAAAGAGGGGGTAGCCGGAGCGCCACCGTCGAAAATGCTGGAAAGGCGGCGCGTGATGTTCTCTCTCTGGCCAGTGAGAGTGGGTCTTGTTTAGTCGAAGGGACCACATCAATGCCTCATTAGCACACATGGCCGAATGAGAATTTACCATGTGTACCACATCATCGTATAATCAGCTAGCACCATTAGTGCCACGTCGGGCAACGCCAACACACGTGGACGAGAAACATCACGCCATGTGTGACACGTAAGTGTCAAATCAACGGCCACATGTGACACTACGTAGCGACACGTAAACCATCATCACTAACGCGGCGCGGACATGTGCCATAAGTGCCACATCAACCAAATCAAACTAGGATGGTTCATTATTGATCTAATACGGGTCGAACTGGTCCACCACTTGTTCACAGTCGGTCCACCATCGGATCACAATCAGCCACAGCTGGCCGGTCACCGGACCGTGACAGAACCCTTCCGGCATGTGGCGGCTGTGCAGGGTGTGAACCGCGTATGTGACATGCCAAGTGTTGCATGGTGGCGCGTATCTGTGCTTGGAAGAGCGTGTCGGGCGCATGCAGTGGCGGACATATATATACTTGAGGGTATGCATGTGCATACCCTCTTTTTTGAAAAAAATTTACTAGATATGGTATATATTATATATGTATTGCATATTTGAATTCCTGCTTTATATTTAGTAAGTGAACTTGGTTAATGAATAATGGGCCAAAAGTGATAAGCCCACAGCCCACTCAACTTTAAATTGCAAGAAAATTTCTCTCTACTGACTTTCACTTCTCCTTTCACTTTCACTGCTTTATTTGAATTCCTGCTTTATATTTTGAAGTCTTCTCTCGTAACAAAGGCTTCCATCATCATTCATCCAGTTCTACGTTCAGCAACTGGTAAGATTTTTTTTTATTTTCTTAATTTCTTTATTATTGTTACTAAAATTGAAGTTAGTTTTAGATGTTAAAGTGTTTATGGTTGAAATCATATGAACTAAATAATCATATAGGCTTTTGAAATGAGGGTTTTAGTGAAAATTTTACCCCTTTTTTTTAGATGTATGTTACAATCCTTTGTTTGTGAGGGGGTTTTGATGCAAGTTGTTGCCCTTTCTTTTTAAGATTATGTAACTATGTTGGTATATTTTAATTGGGATTTTGTGGGTTTTAAGTTTGTTGCCCTTTCTTTAATTTGGTGTTATGTTACTAATACTTGTTTGGGGATTTTAATGGAAGTTATTTGTTTATTCTTTATTTTTTGTTTATGTTAATAACTTTTATTGGGTAGGGCAAGTTTGTTATAATATTTAAGAAACCATGATTGGAATTTTGATGCAAAGTTTATATGTTCTTTTATGCAGTCAAAATTCACGATTTGATAAATTCAAGATGGTGGATGAGAATCATGTTTCTCAAAAGAAGAACAAAAAGAAGAGCAGTACTTTAGAATCATATTTTAGTAAGAAAGGAAAGACACAAGATGGTTCTTCATCATCTTCGTTTGAACCTCAAAATCTAAGTGCAAATGGTTCAAGACTTACTTTATGTCCAGATACCACTGCTGCTCCAACTAGAGAAAGAGAATGTCAATTTGACATTAACTCTCTCCCACATGATCCCGGGAAAAGGAAAAGAATTCTTGATTACCACCCTAGTGATCAAGATGTAGTTAGGAGAGAATATATTCAGAGAAACGCTTGTCAGCCACACGATCATGATTTTCCTCAAACAAATATTGGAGGTAAAATGCGTCGTTTTAATCCTGATTGGTTTTGCAAGTATATATGGCTTGAGTATAGCATTGAAAAGGATGCCGGATTTTGTTTTGTTTGTTATTTATTTAAAGATGATGTTGATAACTTGGATGGTGATGGACATGATGCTTTTGTTAGAAGTGGTTTTAGAGGTTGGAATAGACCATGTGCTCTTGTTAAGCACATTGGTAAAATTAAAAGTGTTCACAATCGATGTATGGAGAAGTTTGAAGCCTTAGTTGATCCAAAATCATCCATCAATAATTCTTTTTATCAACAAACTCCGAAGGCTAAGAAAGAGTACCGGACTCGCTTGACTGCTTCACTTGATTGTTTGAAATTTCTGTTACTTCAAGGATTGGCAATTCGGGGTCATGATGAGAGTGAAGAATCTTCTAATAAAGGAAATTTTCGTGAACTTTTGGAGTGGTATGCCCGGCAAAATGATGATGTTGAAAAGGTTGTGTTTAGAAATGCACCGGGAAATAACCAAATGATTGCTCCTTCAATTCAAAAAGATCTCGTTAATTCTTGCTCGAAGGAAACAACTAAGGCCATTATGAAGGAGTTGGGTGAAGATCACTTTGCGATATTAGTAGATGAATCTCGTGACGTGTCTTGTAAAGAGCAAATGGCTTTTTGTTTACGTTATGTCAATAAAGAAGGGGCTGTCATAGAACGATTTGTTGGTGTTGTGCATGTTAAGGGTACTACTGCTTTATCTCTTAAAGATGCAATCTATTCTGTACTTTCGGAGCATTCACTGAGTCCTTCTAGAATTCGTGGGCAAGGTTATGATGGGGCTAGCAATATGAAGGGCGACATTAATGGTCTAAAAACATTGATACGGAATGAAACTCAAGCAGCATATTACATCCATTGTTTTGCACATCAACTTCAGCTAACGCTTGTTACAATTTCAAAAAGGAATGATGATTGTGGTTGGCTATTTGAAACTCTTTTCAATATGCTGAACATTGTTGGAGGCTCTTGTAAGCGTCAAGAAATGCTTAAAGAAGCTCAAGCTGAAATGGTTGCAAAAGCATTTGAAGATGGTGAAATTGAAAGTGGGAAAGGCTTGAATCAAGAGATGGGATTGGGAAGACCAGGTGATACTCGTTGGGGATCTCATTATAAGTTGTTAGTGAATGTCATTGCTTTATATCCTGCAATTTGCAAGGTACTTGAAATGATTTATAACAATCCACTGAGTTCGGATGATCGTGCAAAGGCCGATGGTGTGAGTTATGCACTTGAGTCATTTGACTTTATTCTTATGGTGCACTTGATGAAGACTGTATTTGGAGTAGCAAATCAATTGAATATTGCATTGCAAAGAAAAGATCAAGACATTGTTAATGCAGTATCGCTTGTGAAGCTGACTAAAGAGCGGTTGCGACAGATGAGAGAAGACGGATGGGAATCTCTCTTGAATTCAGTCATATCTTTTTGTGGCAAAAACAGTATTGATGTTCCTAAATTAGATGATGAGTATGTTCCGCGAGGAAGGAAGAATCGTAGGCGGGGCAAACAAGACATTACATATTTTCATCATTATCGCTTTGATGTTTTTGTTGAAATAATTGATTTGCAACTCCAGGAGCTTGACAATCGGTTCGATGAGGTAAGTACAGAGTTACTCATTTGTATGACTTACTTAAATCCTATCAATGCCTTCTCTTCTTTTGACAAATCAAAATCGCTTAGACTAGCTGAATTTTATCCTGATGAGTTTTCAAGTGTTGATTTGTTGTATCTTGAGGATGAGCTTGATACTTTCATTTACGATATGCGAAGAGATGATAGATTTCAGGGCTTGAAAGATATTGGGGAACTCTCCAAGAAACTCGTTGAGACAAATAAGCATGAAATATATTGTCTTGTCTATTTGCTTATAAAGATGGTGTTGATCCTTCCTGTGGCAACGGCAACTGTAGAAAGAGCATTTTCAGCAATGACTTATGTGAAGAATAAGCTGCGAAATAGCATTGGAGATCAATTTCTGAATGATTGCTTAGTTACTTATATTGAGCGAGATGTGTTTCTAAAAATAAGTAATGATGACATTTTGCGCCGCTTTCAAAGAATGAGACCTCGGCGAGAACAACTGTAATCTTTCATCAGTTAAAGAACATTTTGTTTGTAATTCTTAATACGATGTATTTTAATTATCCTACTTAGTTCATAGAACTTGGTTTCTTTTTTTTTGAAATGTATGATTTATTTTTTGGTATTTCAAGACAAATGTGCATACCCTGTTTCTTATTTCTAGATCCGCCACTGGGCGCATGACCGCATGTTTAACATGTAGACGACGTGCGGGACGCACGTTCGGTGCGTTGGTGCGTGTGTAGGGATGTGTAATTCATGTGGGGTGTGAACCAACTCATGTTTCGCACGTGGAGTGCATGTACGAGCACGCGCCCGTATGTGTGAACGGGTGAAGGCGTGTGTTGATGCAAACAAAAGTATGGTGATGCGTGACGGAGCATGTGCTGCTTTGTGACACGCATAAGAGGGCGCATTTCATCGATTTTTTCCTGGAAAATTTATGTGATGTTGTCTATTCGTCCTATTTGTTAGTCATTTTCAATTATTTTTTTGATGGATTCTGAATTTGTAGAAATTTGAATCCGTTTAATAATATAATTAAATCCAGAAAATTAGCTTGGGGTGTGAGAACAATACAATATTTTCTTGAGGAGATCGGTGAAGTGTCTACCTGAACTTAAACTTGTTAAAATATTCAATAGGAATTGATGAACAATGAATCACATTGGATTATTGGTCATATCTTTAACGAATGTCCTGAATAAGTTTAAAAATGTTATTAATTGGATATGTCTAATCTAACCCCTACACCTATAGGTCGACATAATTGAGTTGTGTGGCATGCCTTTAAACTGACTAAGTGTTAAGCTTAAACCAAAATTGATTTCCAAGGTAAGTCAATATTCGGAGAGATATTAGATCTTCCGATAAATGAAGATGAATCTTATTACGATGCTAATATAAGTGTCTTTCGAATTGAAAGATGCTTTGTAAGCATGTAATGGAAGATCATCTGTCCTAAATGGGATATAGTTAAGAGTATTAATTTTCTTTGGAACTGCATTCCCAATCGTAAGGACGTCGCATGCATTAAGATCCTTGACACTGAACCGTGTGTTAAACCCCACATTATGTGTGATCAACTTGTCAATACAACTTTGAGTGCGATCATATTAGTAAAATCGTGTTGAGAACATGATTGGTTACTTGAGTAGGGGCATTCTAAAAGTCGATCCTACCCATTAGGGCGGTTCGAATTTTCAGAGATGTACTCATCATAGTGGTTAGAAGTGGCTAAGAGTTGCTAATTAGTTAGTTACAAGTTCCCACTTAAGAAATGGACTATAAACATAAGAGGAACATGGTAAAAGCGGAAGATACTAATACTGAATTCTAGAAGAACGTCTACCACAGAAGAGAAAGGGGTCATTCTGGGAAACAAATTTTTTGAGCAAACACAGTTTAGTGTGTTTGGCTCAACACATGTACTGAAATAAATTGGAAAAGCACTTAAAAGTCAATCCATTGTGTATTTCGTAGTTCTTGACACACTTACAAAATGAATTGACGATGAGGGTTAAACATGTAGCAGTATTCATTCAGTGTGGTAGTATATGGCTGGACACTTTTTTAGAAGCACTTAATTATGCACACTCAGCTAAATGAGTGTAAGTACTAGACAGTGTCAAACTCAATAATTATTTCCTTTACTTTGGGTAAAAGGATTAAAGGCAACAAATGTCAAAACAAGAAATTTCGAAGGTATTTTGTTTATTTTTATAGAATTATAAGGAAAATTATGGGAATTTATGCCAAAAATTAAAACTTTAGGTATTTTTCAGTGCAAGTTGGATTTGCAAGATGCCGAAGTTGATGATAAGGCTTGAGCACTTGCAATTCGGCATCGCAAGATGCCTTGAAGTTTTCATGTTTATTATCCTTAAATTTTTTGAAAAATTAAACAATTGTGGTTTCAGCTGGAGTTCTTCTAAGATCTGGACTTAACTTGAGACAATGAGAGATTGATTGATAAACATTAATACAATTTTGTAGATGAACTTGACAAGACTGTTTTGTGTTGTTGGATGAAACAATCATATATGTATGCCTTTAAAAATAGACTGATAAGTGCAAAATATGCATTATACTAGTTTACCTTAGGCATAACATGATGCCTCGATTAAGGAGAAATACACTCGAGAAGCCATTTTTTTCAGAATTGTTAATCCCAATTGGGTTTTTTATTTCGCTTCATCATCAACACTTGAAACGTTCTATAGACAATTAGGACAATATTTTATTGCAATTAATCCATTGTGATTTTTTGTGATTCAACAACATAATAGTTGATAATTGAGCCTAATCTTCTAATACATATGAGGATTGCTCACACAAATTGATCAATTTCATTTGATGCCCTAAAAGTCCAAACACTGAGTGTTTAAGACAACGGTAAAATGAATAGGGCATTAACGTTGTTAGACTATTTCTAGGGGTGAAAAATCTCATGACTATTTTATATGATCAATGTAACGGAGTTGGAAATTATCAAGCAACTCTCCATTCTTCACACACGTGAAAAGGGCATTCATTGAATCAAGTTATTTATTGAATGAGTTACTTATGTATCTCGTAAACTTTGGACTTATAGATGGTCAGACCTAAGCAATTGCTAGGGACCAATTGTTTAGGCTAATGACATTTTCCAATTATGTTTGGAAAGCTAAGTCCTCATGAGAGAAAATGTATCTGCAAGGGATACTCCGTTAGTCCAAAAGTTATGTGTTCAATTAAGAAATCTCCGTCGTCAATTTCACTTACTTCACAAGGCTCTTGTATTATGACTACTCGTGGTGCATCATCATCAGAAATTATTATTACATCTTGCCCAGCATGGAAATCGTTTCCTCTGTACATCTGAAACAAAACAGAAAGCGGGTTTTACAAAGACTCTCCTTCGTACATGTATGTTTTTTGCAATCGATTTTTCTTCAAACAAATTTAATGCATCATAATGAATAAAATAATTTATAAAAAAATGTAGGAAAATGTAAAATAAGTCATAGTTATATGTGTATGAACACATATATTTACCACTTGTTACCTTTATGTATACTTCGAGAATATTGTGCACACAATTCACTTCCTTATCACAGTATACACCCAAGAATAATAGTTTCTCAAAAGTATTAAAACGGTCTCTGAATTTCCTTACTCATTGCCTTACTTCTATGTAGCTAAAACTCTTATGAAACACATCATTAATGTGAGAACGAACATCTATGATGTATTGACTATTACATCCATATACTTGTCAATATATGCTGATGGACAAGAGCATCGAGAAGGAAAAGAGTGATATCGTTTGACCAAATTAGACCATAAAAGAATTTGTCATCTTGTTTTCCGTTTATGTTGGCGGAAGGAATGACTCTCTTCCTTCTCGATGCTCTTTTCCATGAACAGAATTTCTAGAATTGGCAAGTAAAGGGAGACAATAGTCAATGCATCATAAAATGTTTGTTCTTACATCAATTGTTGTTACATAAGAGTGTTAGCTACCCAGAATTAAGGCAACGAGTAAGAAAACTCATAGACTTTTTCAATACGTTTGTGAAACTATTATCTTTCTTAGGTGTATATTAGGACAAGGAAGTGAAAGTGCGCACAACATTCCCGAATCATACACAAATGTAATAATAAGTGGTAAAATGTATATATATATATATATATATATATATACACATACGCATACACATATAATGATGAATTGTTTAATAATTCCCTATGTTTTCTTTTTTCAAAAGAATTATTTTATTTATTCTGATGAGTTAAATTTGTTTGAAGGAAAATCGATTTGCAAATGCATATATGTACCAAGAAGAGCCATTGTACAACTCGCTTTCTGTTTTATCTCGAAGAAATGGAGAAGACATAGTTTTTATACTAGGAAAGGTGTAATAATAATTTCTTATGATAATGATGATGATGCACCACGAGTAGTGATAAAACAAGAGTCATGTGAAGTGATTGAAATTGACGACGAAGATGAGAAGAGGCAACGCCAATGGTCTCTTTACAAGATCACCGTGAGATCGTACAAACTTATGGTGATTAAAGTGAGGATGAATTGATTTCTCCATTTAATGGGTCTAAATAATTTGATTGAAGTTTTTTTAAATTATTTTTGTCTGATTGAAATTGGATTTAATTTATTCAGCGATTTCATTTATTGACTTTTCCTTTAATTTGAACTTGTTATTTATTTATTCCCTGTGTTATTTTTTTATGAATAATGTTTATCAATACAATTTCTCTCATCGAGATTTACCTACATTAATTTTAGAAAAAAATTAAGTTAAATTGATATTCATTGGACTTGCCAACTTTGGTAAAGTTAACAACAATAAGAATTAACTTATTTTTTAGAAATATGTGAAATATTAATAAAATAATTATATTCAATAAAAATATAACGTTAATAATATGAGTAGGTCTCTTGTACACCAACATCCGTGCAGTCAGGCTCATGGGCAAAAAGGTATTAGTATATATGCCTAAAGATATTACAAGTTCTAGGTAAAGATATTATGGTGAAAAGGTATTAACGTTTATGCTTAATGTTTATACCTTTACCCAGAACAAATCATGTCTTTAAACATAAATCGTGATACGCATCTCAGATTTCACCACGCGCTTGGTGTACAGGAGACTTTGCCAAATCTATATATATATAATAACAAAATGTATTGTTACCACTTTTGGGAAAAGCTAATTTTCCCGTCCATTTGCACATACTAAATTGGGAAAGAATATCTAAGATTTTTTGTTGTGTAAAAGCATTGAGAAAATCGTGGAGAATCTCGGATTTTAGGAAAACCGTTAATATTGTAAATCGTGTTTAGAACAATAATATCTGATCTGTTATGACAAATCATTAATTATTTTTTATATCTACTGTATTTTTAATGCTTATCAGAATTAATCAAATATATTATTTATTAATTTTAGCACAAGTATACATAGTTTTGAGCAACAAAATGCAATCTGTTGGGATCAGAGTACATTTGATTTCCACTAAATACATATGATTTCCACTAACATAGGGATTCTGACAGCATAGTTAAACCCTAAAATTTGCTATAGAACAATCATGCATCAAACTACTCATTTCAGCGATTCAGTTATTATACTTCTCTACCGTGCTTCCAACATTGTGAGTTCGCTCCTCTTTTTTACAGTTTATCTATCATAATATTTTGCATAAGCATATTATACAGATTGTTGCTATAAGAATAACATATTTTTTGATGACATATCATTTATTGAATAGTGATTTACTCTATGCTCATCCCTCATGTTTGATTTATGTATCTTTTCTACCAACACGATGTGTGACTGGAAATGTCAGACTTTCGACTGCTGAAATATTGTGAATTCTTCTAGGATCAGAATGCCAGCAGATTGTTTATGGCGAATATCCTTACAACTGCAAAATTTAAAACAATTAAAAAATTGAACAAAATGATGAGTACACGTGATATTTTTAAAACATATGATAAGAACGGGGATTATTTCATACTGGAATTTGAACACAAGTTTATTTACTTAAGCAATTGACCTGCTCAATATGTCTAAATGTTTAAACCCTGAAGATAGTGTATATTTAAAATAAATGTCATAGAAGATAACTACACATTTAGACATATTGAGCTGGTCAATTGCTTAAATAAAAATATTAATAACTTCTAAATTGCATCAGGCGGTAAATATACTATGATCATAAACAATTAGGTTCATAACAACACTAATATTACCAACTATCAATAGACACTGATTTACTAATATAGATACAAATAATATAGATACAAATAATATAAACAAACATATTTACCTGAATTTTATGTAGCTTGACACTCTAAACTTAGGTTGTTTTTCTGCAAAAATCACCAAAAAAATCAGGAACCATTCAATAAGCCTTAATTGAAACAAAATTATTACATTTAAATACTGGATACTAAATAAACTTACTCTAAAAACCATAAAATAATTCATAACAATTTAACATCAAATTATTAATCATATATTAGTATAAAATTATTGGATTTTTATCAACAAATTAAAATTAAAACACTGATGAAGAAGGCAGGTATCTATTTTTTTCGAAAAAAAACATGTTTTGTAAATGTAACCCTTAGGTAATAGAATACGGTCTTCTGATATGGCCTTCTGATTAACTAAATTCAACATGCAAATCAATCTTTCACTGGTTATTTCAAGTATTTTGTAAAAGTTACAATTAGAACCCCTAAAAAAATATATAACAATATGATAAAACTGCAATTATTTTTAACAATTCAATGAATTAAGTAATACTTGAACAAATAAACACTAATTTATGCTTAAAAGTAATAAAAGTAATTTCATACCTCAAAATAGTACCTGTTTGCACTCCTTTTAGTTCAACCGACAGAAAAACACTAATTTGACCGAAGTAATGCTGCAGATAATATAGAAAAAAAAGATGGGATTAATATATTTCTAAAATAAACTTGTTGTGTATATGAAAAAATACTTATTATTAATGACCATCAAGCAAATCTGAAATGTGTATGCATTTACTGCTTATATGTAAACAGAATCGGGCATATTATGCAACATTGTGAATCTGGATTAGTAAACATTTACTAATCAAGTTCGATGATCAGAAACAAAAAATTGTAAAAACCCACATGCAAATGTTGGAATGTTAAAAAATAATATCAGATTTGAAACGACGTTTTGTTATTTTTACTTAAATAATTAAAAATTGGCATTTTCAGAAAATTTGGGCCTAATCTACCCAACAATGCTAAAAAACTTACATGCAATAGTTTGAAAGTTCCAAAAATTAACAGATCTGAAACGATAAATAGTTATTTCTACTTAAATAATCAAAAGTTGACATTTTCTGTAGATTTTAGTCTAATCTATCAACAAATTTAGAAAAAAAAATGCAAGTATTCATAACCTGATCATTATATCTTTTTATTCGCCCTTGGTTGCTATAGATCTGACGAAACCGAATCTATCTTTATCGGAAAAACCAAGCTTTAAGCTCTTTATGGCTTTCAAAATTTAGGAGTAGGAGAAGATGATGTCTAACATGATGATGAACGGAAATAGCTGATTTGTTGAGGTTGATTGGGGAAAAGAATTTGAGTTAGTGGCGTTTCTTGAAAGAAGAGGGCGATGACTGTTGGAATCTCCCCACCGTCTAAATATTCTAGAAGAAGAAATGAGTCTGTTGATGTATTTTATGGGTACAAAATTAGGAAGGTGCTTAGTGTTATTTATTTCAGTTTTTAGTTTTTGTTTCTGTTAATGGTTTGTTTTTAGGCCCAAGTTTTCAATTTGGGTCATCTTGAGAACTTTTCGGCCCACTAAAAAAAATCATCATTTGAAATCAGAACCATAAAAATTGGGATGGTGTCATTATTTAATTATTATTATGGCCAACTCGTGAAAATTCAATTTTAATTAAGTCCCATTTTTATTGTACACAATATAAATAATGTTTAGTTATTTAAATAAATTGAAACATATTTAAATAAATTAAATATTATTTAATTATTTCAATAATTTAATTTTATACCCACTAATAGATAATAAACTACTTTGTTAATCAATTCTTATGCTACTAAAGGCCTACTAAATTTGGAAACATGGTTGTTGTCGAATAATTAACTTTTTTCCAAATTGTTTTTTTTTTTAGTTATCTTATTAATTCGACTTAAACATTTATTGGGTATTGTTTATATGTTTTTTATATTTAATTTTATACTCATTAATTTGTAGTAAGCTAATTTAGTAATTAATTCTTATGTTAAATGAGTTCACCTAAATATTAAAATATAAAATATTTTATTTATAGACTATGTAGCACAATGGAATAGGTTTAGTTTGATTAATATATTTATAGATCCAAAAAGTTATATATTGTTTTATAGTTCAATAATGAGAAATATTTTACTTCTTGATTTTGGGCTCAGTTACTGGGGTGCACTATACAAAATTGAAAAATATTATAACTACTAATTAGAAGGTTTGTCCGAGTCCATGTTAATTTGTTAATTTTGAAAATATAGTTTACCTGAAGTAAATTAGTGTATTTTAATAATGTAAGAAAAAACACACATTACCAAATTATACATGTTTATACTTCAGTTGTTGAGAAATTGATATATGATTTGTTGTCTAAACCAAATGTTTTTTTTTCCCATAGTTACATATTATGTAGAAAAAAAAAAAAAAAAACTAAAGAGTTTAATTAGATGATCTTATGGATATCATATTTTTGTTTTTTAAATATATGAACATTAATTGTTCAATATATATATATCTTATGAATGATCTTCACACTCCGGAATTTCTGAATACAATCAAATGTTCTGGGGTGCCCAATCATAAGCTAGAGTTAAAAATCGGTACACCATTTATGTTGTTACGGAACACAGATCACTCCCTTGGATTATGTAATGGTACTCCATTGGTTATTACAAAACTTGGTGATCACGTGGTTGAGGCAAATGTTATATCGGGGATAATGCTGGTGTAAAGGTTATCATACCTCGGTTGTCCATGACTCCTTCAGATAAGAGAATGCTCTTTAGATTTCAGCGTAGACAATTTCCGTTTGTCATTTCTTATGCGATGACGATAAATAAAAGTCAAGGACAATCACTAAACTATGTTGGTTTGTTCTTGAAGAAGCATTTTTTTTGTCATGATCAGCTGTATGTTGCTGTCTCTTGAGTTACGAATCGAAAGGGCTTGAAAATTTGTATATGTGATGACGAAGATCCAGAAAGAAGGACTACGACAAATGTTGTGTACAAGGAAGTTTTTCAAAGTTTGTAATCGTTATGCTGTTTTTGACGTTTGATATTTCATGATAATATAGATGGTTGAAATATTGATATTTGTTATTTTCGTGTTGCTATTATAATCATCGTATTACACAAACATAACTTTTTATGTGAGGTTATTAGATTATATATATTTTAACACTCGCGTCTTATATTTCCACGATTAAAAAAATTCGTATTAAGAATAGAACATTTATTAGTGTGTGAAAGCTCTTCCCATGCATCGCACGGGTATGACACTAGTAATATTAGTAATAAAATTTTATTATTTCTTTCACAATTTTATTTTAATAAATAATGTTACTCAAAAAAGTAATCAAAATTGTTATTTGTTGTATAAATTTGACTTTATAATTTATTATGAATTTTAATGTATGAAAAAAATGATATATATCTTCATAAAAATGATCTTAATAGTTGTAAATACTAAGAATGTTAGAGGGTAAAATAGTCAAAAATTAAATTAATCATTATCTTAATTGTTGAAGCAAACACTATATTACATATTAACATGGTAAATTATAATATTGCATATCAAACATGAGATTGATACATAATAAATATCGGCTCCTAGTATTATGTATCAATTCTTATCCCAGAAAGTGAAGCAAATAAGTTCTTAGGTTCTAAAAATCCGCCGTCTACCTCACCATCCTTGACCACCTATATTTATTCTCCGCTTCTCCACTCTACCTCCGACTATATTTGTCTAGCTACCTCCGACTATAACTGGTAGACTATAGTTGCCTAGCTACCTCCGACTATACCTGTCTAGGTGTTAGACGGTCTTTAATCCCTAAACGATCTTTGATCTCATATAGCTTTAATCTGCTTAAACCCGATTAATTCTGTGTAGATCTCGATTAAATTTTAGACACACCCCAGTCTAGCGTGCAACTATCTTTAGACATCGATTATATTTATTCAGATTGATTATTTCAATGTATATGCCGCAGGTCTGTACTCATCAGGTGTTGGTCTACGTTTGGAAAATATAAAAAATAATAATAATAAGAAGGGAAACCTTCACCATACTAATTCACGATATATAGATGTGGACTCTTGACTTTTCTAATAGAAATAGAAGCTTCTAGAATTTGAATCGTTCTCCATCCCCTAATTCAGATTTCAGACTATGTGAAACATTCAAACCCTAATTCCAGGGGGGGATTCTTCATGAAAACAAATGATCTAAACCAGAATTATAATCTGCGATAATGATTTCATCTTACAAAAGAAGAAATTTATTCCAGAAAAGGTCTATAATCAAGGCAAACAGATCAGAGACTAAGATCAACGTTTCTGGCACTTATCTTTGATCCATTGGAATCCCACAGATGTGCCTTCTTTAACCTTCTTGACGCCACTGGTAGCCACTGATTTCGTCTTCCCCAGCCCTTCCCCCATCTTCTTCCCATACTTCGCCGCCGCGCCGCCGCCGGTCTTCTTCTTCTTCTCCGGCTCTGAACTGGTGTCCCATTGATCAGCCCATGATCCGCCGTCCATTTCTTTTTACTCGGAAGAGAGAGAAACTCGAAGATTGAGAGAGAATAGCAGAATTGAATTGTTGATAAAGGGACAAATATTCTCGAAATTATATACAATTTGCCAAGTAGAGAATTCGTGGATTAGCATATATGGAGAGAGATTTGGCCACGTGAAGCAAAATTAGGGAAAGGAAAATTATCATCCGTTTACAGACGCGCAACACGCAATATTCATGCAACTGAAAGGACGAACATACCCCTTATACATTTTGAAGATATGGTAGAAAAATTGGTCAGGCTGGTGCAGCACGCCTAACAATTTAAACGAATTAAGCCATATAAATTTTGACCCAAAATATTATTGGACTCAATAGATCTAGTCCGATATAGTAAAAATTAATGAATTGTACCCAATTTGAAAATTATAGTATATTTTAGGTTGATAAACAAAATTTTGCTCACTAAATTTTAGCCTGATGTGATTTTAGCTCGGCCTAGTCCGATAAATAATATAACATTGGCCCAACAAACTAAAATGAATTGGGTTGTTGCTATTGCCACCTCTATTCGAAGAGTTCTTTTTAGGGTAAGCTCTATTTGAAGAGTTAAACGTCCGTTTATTTTGAAGTTAAAATCACATTCAGGAGAAAAAAAAAAAACAAAAAAGGGGTAGGATGAGTGAAGGTCTCTAAACTAACCTCCTGTTCGATAAACGAAATTTAATTATTTACTCTGACAGTTCCATAAAAATAGGCATAATTTTTAACTTTTATAAAGACTAGATTTCCACCCATGCGAATATGCGATGTACAGGATACTAAATTCTTTATAATTCAAGATAATGTTGGATTTTTATGATAATGTGTATAGTAATGCTCAAAATTTTGTAAATTGCGAAAAAAATCTCTACATACAAGTATACAACATTATCATTGGTGTCAATATGAATTTTTGTGTGATAATAATAAGTATGTTTTAAATATATGTAATAAGCAGTTTTTAAATGTTTTATAATATAACTATTATTATTAATTTCAATTTGTAAATTTAGAAGCAGAAAAGTATAGGATAGAAAAAAGTTTTATTTTTTTTATGTTTTAGATTTAAAATTAATATTACAATGAAAGTTATTTTTACAATAATACTTTTAAATAACCTAACTCATCCGAAATTCTAGTTTAACTGATCATGATCGTTAAAATTTTACTTTTCCCCTCTTTCAAAAAAAATTAAAATAATTGTCTCATAATCTAACATGTGTCCACATTCTTGAAAGACTTTCTTTTACAAAAAAAAATTAATATTTTTCCCACATATTTATAACCTAGATTCACATGTCCCAAAGATAATTATGTTTTTATATTAAGAGTATGTAATTAACAGTTTTTAAATATTTCGTAATATAACTATTAATATTAGTTTCAATTTTTAAATTAGGAACCTGGAAAGTATAGGATATGATTTTTTAATTAAAAATTAACATTATAATGACAATTGTTTTTTAAAAAAAAATGTTTTAGTAACCTAACCCATTATCAAACAATTAGTTCAAATCTTACTTTCCCCCTTTTATAAAAAGAATCGACTTTGTAATATAACATGTGTATGCATTTTTGAAAGACTTTTGTTTGTTAAGAAATTAATATTTTTTCCAAATAATAACCTAGATTCATTGGAAGCAACAAACATGTCCAAAGCTTATTAATCTGTTATGTTTTTTTTGTTGAGGGGTGTTTTTCTTTCATAAAATTAAGAAAGGAAACATATTCAATTGTAAATTTTTTTAACTAAGCTTAATAGGTTCTATTATAAATAAAGAAAAAAAAAACAGAAAATTGTGGAAATCACATAATGGTCACTCACAATGCAACAAAATCAAAACATTTTCATGCCACAAACTGGCAGTAAAGTGAGCAACTACAATTACAACGTAAGCACAATCAGCCCAAAGAATCAACAAAGCCACAAAAGTTACATACGTCGGAAAATGCTACCAAATTGAAAGTCCCTTGCCCTATATTGGGGAACCAGAGTACGGGGAATAAATTATTTTGACTAATAAATCTATTATTACTTGCATTAATGTAATCCCAACAAATTTGGCTCAATTTTACCAATAGATTTTTATAACAAAATATGTGAAAAAAAAAAAAAAAAAAGATGTTACAAATACTATGTCAACCAAATATTCTTTAATAATCTTATTTCTCAAAAAATAATATTTTTCTCCAAACATCTTACTTTTCTCTATACAAAAATATTTTAAATGCCAAAATAAGCAAAATTAATTTAATAAAATCTAATTTATATTTAAATAATAGTATTTTATATAGTACATAAGCAATATTGATGTCAAATTGAAGATCATGAAAAGATGATTAATTCGATATAATTTTCATAAGAAACGGTTTTGAGATGAAAACGTTATAAGAGTCTCAATATTTGAGTAAAAAAAAACAGAATATCAAACAAAATTATTTGATTGGATATCAATGTAGAGGTTAAAAAGTAAACTCTCATCTGCATGTAATGCTATATTAGGGAAAAACTAAATTTAATTATAATTGTGATTTAAATTAACATTTTATATAAACAACATAAAGACGTGTAAAAACACTATTCTGGTTTTATATTAAAGGGGATTCTGAAACATTTTTAATGTATTTGAGAAGTTGAACTTAACGCATACTTTTTATACCTTTATTTATTATTTATTTTAGAGTATTTAAAATCAATAATTAATCCCAATAAATATTTAAGTTATATCATAGAGAAAGTAAAGTTATTGTATTTTAAAACCGACAGAACATAATACAAGACTGTCATTGTGGGATGGCAGATTAAATGGACAATTTTCTAAAACATTTTCTTTATTTTTAGATATGGGCTTTCATCAATGTAGAAGATGTATCCTCTGTGATATAATAATGGCACTTATGAGACAACTAATTAAGAAGGCCCCGGTTAAGTTTATATGCTCCTTAAAAGTTAAAAGTCCTCCGCAAATATTTAAAAGAAAACGTCGGTAGCGGATCCAAATGTATGGTTAGCAAGTCAATAAGTAGAGAATCATCGAACAATGAATATTAAATATATTATATTAATTATTTAAATAAAATATTAATAAGACTTATTATTAAATATGTTGATATATAAATATATCACTAATTATCAGTATATTAAAACTTAGATAATTTAGTGGGGTAAGGTGGCCTGGCTACCAACCCAAAAATAGGTCCGTCCCTAACGTTTGTTGAGCTTCTATCGAAAAAACACGTTCATATTATATATAAAAAACATTAACACAAAAAACAAATTTGTTTTAAAATAAAATAAAACATATTATGAAGTCAAAATATCATATATTATATGTTAACAACTTATGATATCTTTTAAATAAATTCTGCCAAACATCTTCTAAATTTTTCAAACTTCTCTCCCTGTTTTTTTTCCCTTTCTTTAGAGGGTGCTCTTGCCTCTAGCCATTTTTTCCTTTCTTTAGAGGGTACTCGTGCCTCTAGCCAATAGAACATTTAAATTTGGGTTAAATACTTAATTTCATATGTAATTTGTGAGTTTTTACACTTCAATATCTAAATTTTATTTTTTCATCGATTGCAATTAGAAGTTCATGAGTTGTACAAATTGCAACATGCGTTGAATTTTTCCGTAATATCGAACACGTGAGTGACATTCACATGTCAAATTGGAAGAATTTTTGCTATTTCTATAATTTGTTGAGACAGATTTACATGTCAAACACATGATAATTACTTTTTTACTGCCAAGTTGCAATCTCCATTGAATTGTGAATCTGCCTCAACAAATCATGAAAATAGCGTCCCCCAATTTGGCATGTAATTATCACGTGTTTGATATTTGGCTGGAAAAATATGACGGAGATTGCAACTTGTACAATTTATAGATTTCAAAATGCAATCGGTTAAAAAATAAAGTTTAAATTCAAAATAAAGGTTAATTTTAAGTATTTAACCTTTTAAACTTTTAAGGTTGGAGAGGTAATTGTTGAAAGGGTAGTAGTGTAATCTTGGATCGTTGTAGAGTATTTTGACCGGCAAAAAGAAAATAAAGAAATGGAAAATGTAGCCGACTTTAGTTGCCGAATTCCCACGTTTGAAAGTTTGAATCCAACGGCAGATTCCACTGTAATTCATTTAGTGCCCTTTAAAGCCCCATTAACTTTGGAGAAAAAGAATACTGCTTTTTATTTAATGTATTGTAGAAAAGTTTCAACATTTTCTTTTCTATATAATCCACCAACTAGAATATACGTATCTTTATCTATTTTTGCCCAATAACATTTCATATTTGTGAAGATACTTTATACTCCCTCCATCTCGCTAGAGTTTGCATGATTCATTCGACATGTATATTAAAAAAAATTATTTTTATTTTTTTGTTGACTTTTTTAAAGGTCTAAATAGAGGGTGGAGATTTTAAGGGTGAAGATTATGAAAAAAACTTTTCTTTTTAAGAGTGTGTAAATTCGGGTGGAATGAAGGGAGTAATACTTCGGCATTTATCTTGAAATGCTGAGGGTGAAAATAATTTTCTTCAAGTTTAGTTGACATACGATTGATATAATTTAGTTGCATTCTTTTACAAAGTCCAAGATGACAAGTGATCGATTTAATTGAAAATCATAGGTTGCTGATATATACATAGGTTGCTGATATATAGGTATATATGTATTATTTCCATTAATCTTGAAAGTGGAGTGTTTATGTAATCTAGGATTTGATATTAATTCGGGAATAAAATAGATAAAACTAAAAAAATATCGTTGGATGTTTGATCGATCAAATTTGGATTTTTTTTGTGAATAAATCGGATTTAGTATGCTAAATTAAATATTTGGTAGTGTTTGCATATAAATTCGGTGGTTTTGTATTATATTTGATTATCTTGAGCCAAATGACATGTTTACTTATTTTATAGCAAAAAGTGTGAATTTAAGATTAAAATTCCATTAGTATGAAGTTTGGAGAAGAAACGGGCAAGAAAAGAGGTGAAATGGTGAAAAGAGCATAATACAACGTTAAATCTTATCCTAACACATCTTTAGTATTTCACCCATATCTTGAGATCTACAAATTCGATTGAGGTGAAATTGGCAGCATTGGAACGCTAATTCAAAGGGCTACATCTTTGTCAGGAAACCAAAGCCCAATTCAGACCAGAAGACCCCAAAAACGACTTTGAAGTTGGACAAGCAATGCAATTTCGGCCCTTTACTTGGCCCACAAGTCAAAAAACGCATTTTTGGGCGAGTTTTCCTATTCGGATTAGATTTTCTCCCTTTTTATCCTAGCTATGTACTCCTATAAATACCTCAAGGCTCTATACATCAAAAGGGGAATCTCAGATCATTAGAAACGCATTGGATGATTGAATTGAAGAGCTAAGATACGTTTCTTATCTTTTTTGAATCTCTTGTTATTACTTGTTTCCTTTTATTCAAGTATCTATATTTTTAGTTATTGAATCAAACAAATTACCTTTTCAAGAGTCTAAATAGGGAAGAACTATTAAGATTAGGATATAAAATTGAACATAGGTAAACAGTTTTTGTGGGATCGACTTTGTTTGCCATTTGCTATAGTAGCACCGTACACTTACAGTTTATTAGGTTAGAATATAGTCAATCAAGTTTTTAGTACCAATTTATTACGCCAGATATGAGAAAGAACACATAAAAACGATAAAGTAAAGTTCACATAGCAATTTACGTGGTTCACTAACAATTTGTTAGCTATGTCCACGGGCAAAAGAGAGGAAATTTTTATTCAGATGTTCTTAAGATGTTACAGATGATCAGAGACTATGAAAAACTAATCCAGATTAATTTTTACCCAAGTCTAATTAGAGCTCTAATATATATACCCTAACAAACAGGGCCTAAAAGGTCGAAATCTTAAACTCCACGCTAACGGACGCGACCATGAAGAACATTGGCGCGGTCGTGTTCTGTCTAACTATCTTCGACTTCTAAATCAAGCTCAAATTGTCATGATCGTGTCACCCAAACGTCGCGGCAGCGTCCAACTTATTGACGCGACTGCGACCAGTCCATCGCGGCCGCGTTCACTTCACATAACCGATCCAATTCCCAACCACAATTTGGTGCAGCCGCGTCACTCCGACCGCGGCCGTGTCAGCATGATGATTCCAACACTCCAAATAAATCCAGATTCAAGGTATAGATCAACATAAATGAAATTGTAAAATTATTATTTTTCTCTTTCTCAGTTATAGATGTAAATAAATTTTATATTTAATCAAGCCATCTTATACCAAATTCAATAGTGAATAAAATAAAATTTACTTGCTTATATTTTTATAAGTACAAATATATTATAAAATATAACTTATTTTAGGGTGATTATATGGTACCAATGAGGTACCAATACCAGACACTTTTGTAATCTACAGCATCTAATTATGAATTGCAATAAATAATTCTGATATTTAAATGCCCCCGCTTTTCATTAATTCAATTTTTTTACAACCCCACCCTGCTTAACCCATCCCTTCACCCATACTCTTACTTGTACACGTCCTTTTCAATCTTCTTTTTATCTAACATACTTATACTCCATATTAACATAAAATTATTTTTATATTATGTCTTTTTGAAGTATATATGAACGTATAATATATATATGTGTGTGTATAAATGAAGGACTATAAATGCTCTTTTATACAAATATTATTAAATAATTATGTTAGGAAAATGCAAAAAATATTTCTATTATTTTTCTCGATTTTGTTATTTAATAAACTAGATGTCAGGTCTTGCAATACCCGACATATAATTTTCTATAATATTAATAATATGTAATTAAGTTTTAATAATGCTATAAAACATACATAGGTCATAATATATATTTTATGTATTAAAATTACGTAAATGTCTTCATTTATTTCTTTATGTAGGTACTACGAGTAGAGCTGACAAAACCGGCTCAACTCGCCTAATTTGCCAATTTTGACTTATATAGTCGACAGATTTATGTAGGTACAAATTTTGACAGGTTTGACTTATATAGTCGATCAAAGTAGGTATTTCCGTCTAATCTACAAAATTTGACCGATTTTGACTTATATAGTCAACCGATATAGGTACTTCCATCTAATTTGCAAACGTTGACCAATTTTTATTTATATAGTCGATGGGTGTAGGTACTTCCATCTAATTTGCAAACTTTGATCGATTTTGACTTATATAGTTAATCAGTGTAGATACTTCTGTCTAATTCGCAAACTTTGACTGATTTTGACTTATATAGTCGACTGGTCTAGATACTTCCGTCTAATTTGCAATCTTTGACCAGTTTTGACTTATATAGTCGACCATCTAACTACTTCCGTCTAATTTGCAAACTTTGGTCAATTTTGACTTAGTCGATCGATCTAGGTACTTCCGTCTAATTTGTAAACTTTGACTGGTTTTTTTACTTATATAGTCGATCGGTCTAGGTACTTCGATCTAATTTGCAAACTTTGATCGATTTTGACTTATATAGTCGATCAGCCTAGGTACTTATTTTGACTTATATAGTCGATCAGTCTAGGTACTTCCATCTATTTGTAAACTTTGACCGATTTTGACTTATATAGTTGACCAGTTCAGGTACTTCCGTCTAATTTGCAAACTTTGACCGATTTTGACTTATATAGACGATCAATATAGGCACTTCCATCTAATTTGTAAATTTTGACCAAGTTTGACTTATATAGTCGATCGGTGTAGGTATTTCCATCTAATTTGTAAACTTTGATCGATTTTGACTTATATAGTCGACCGATCTAGGTACTTGCGTATAATTTGCAAACTCTGATCGATTTTGACTTATATAGTCGAACGTTCTAGGTACTTCCGTCTAATTTATAATTTTTGATCGATTTTGACTTATATAGTCGACCAGTCTAGATACTTCCGTCTAATTTACAAAATTTGACCGATTTTGACTTATATAGTCGATCGATCTAGGTACTTCTAAGTAACGATTGGTTGATTGAGTAATGATAAAAAAAAATGTATTGAAAATTATAAAAGGTGTATTGAGAATGTAAAAGGTGATGTAGAATGTTAAGTAATGATAAAAATGTGAATTGAAAATTGTAAAAGGTGATGTAGATGATGATGGGGATAATAGGAGATGGATGGGGAGGATGATCAATCTGGATAACCGACCCATATAGTAAAATAAAAGTGGATTGGACCATCCCCAATTCAGATTACGCCCAATATTAGTCCAAATATCTCATAAGTACTCGTGAAAATATACTATAGCGTTTGTAAAGTTGAGTGTCTATATTACAGAATACCAAAATTCAAATTCAGTACGTTCAAAAAAATCAAATTAACATTTATCATAATTATTGATAGACAATTTTCTAGATTGTTGCACCAATATTTTTCTGGATAAAAATTGAATTGAATTTTTTGAAGTAAAATTAATTATAGCGCATTTAATGTACACAAGCAACATTATTATAACATTAATTATAGTGGATTATTTTGGCCAATATAAACAGATGAAACCAGATATGGGTAATTAAAGAAGAAGAAGCAACGGAAGAGAAAAGAGAATTGAACGTCGGTCAAAATAAGATTAAATAGAAGAGGATGAGATGTTTTTAATAAACTTTAATAAAAAAAAAAAAAAAAGGGTAATTAAAGATCTGAAAAGGCAAATGCAATTATGATATTTCTTGAATAGATCAAAAATATACACTGACGAGTTTACCCCTTTTAATTTTTTTTAGAATTAAAAGAGATTTAATGGTTAAGATCAATCACTTTCCAATCCAAGGACTGAAAAAACATAGTGGTATCAATACCACATTGGTTTGATCCTACTAATGTATATGAAAGGGGTGTTTGCAAACAATTGTGCTTTTAGAAAAGTTCTTATAATTGATTTTGGAAAAAATCTAGAATTTGATAGTGTTTGGAAATAAAATGGTGTTAAAGCTAAAAGCTGATAGAATCTGAGTGTCAGCAGCTTCTGAGAATCAGCTTTTAATTGCTTTTCAGAAGCTATTTTGGTGCCCATATATAAGATTGCAAATACTCCTAATAGAAAAACTAGATTTTAAGAAGTAATTTTCGATGTTCAAATGAGTTTGCAAACACCCTTGAAGTCCAGTTAAGGATCAAATCCAATAAAATAGGCCAAGCCCAATATGTTAACAAATTACTCAAACTTATCAAGTAAAGGGGAAAGTGAAACTAGTAATGCCTATCAAATGGGCCAAGCCCAATATAATAACAATTTACTCAAATTTCCTCAACTAAAGAGGAAACTGATAGTAAAGCCTTCATCATCTACATCACTCTAATTAGTTATTGTTTGGCTAAATTACTTAAAATATTCACGTTATTTGAATAAATTATCATCTGTATCATAATTTTTCACACGTAACATAATATTTTTCTATATCTACTCGATGCATCCAAATTAGTTTCGAACTTTAACTGCTATCGTAGAGCCTGCAATCGAAATTTTATTCACCACATTTCCATTAAATTCATGACATATTAAACAATTGTTCTTTGTAGGTTCATTTTTCGCACTCATGATTTTAGATATTACACTTGGAAAACAACATAATCGTGATCATAAATAAATGTGAATCTTCATGATTTTTGCATTTCATTAAGATGGGAAACTGGGGAACTAATCTTAGAGATGCCACATCTTGATTTCTTGATGAAATAATGATTACTTTCTACAGGTCTTTCTTTTAAAACAGTGTGGTGTACGTAAGTAATAGAAATAATGCAATTTTATTTTCTAGGTAGGGGGAGGATCAGTTTCTGATAGAATATTGCAGAAGTTATCGATAGGCGAACGGTTTCATGGCACCTAGTGCTTAGGCCACCTAGCTTACTCAATACTTTTTTCGTATTCAAGTCCTTGACACATGAAATATCAAATACTCCTTTTATTCTATATTAATTGTCGTTCTACCTACTTCTTTCCTTTTTCAATTAATTGACCTTTTAGATATTTGTACGAATTCTACCAGTTTTCTTATGGGCTCAATCCTTGAATATCTCTATATTTCAAACTATCAAAGATATTTTATTTGGTCAATTTTTTTTCCCCTAATATTAATTGAGGGTATATCTGACAAAATATTTCATTCTTAATTCTTTCATTTTTTTTTTCTAAAACGGCAATTAATATAGTATAATTTTATGATATTATTAAAATCACATTCATCTGTAATTCTGCATGAAACTCAAAATTGCATAAGAAAATAAAAATGAAACCAAGTTTTGCCTAAATTACGAGGGTTGGGAAGAGGGGGGCGACAGGGTTGAGAGAGTGAAAGGTTGACTGTTTTGTTTTCTTCACATTGATTTTTTTAATTTAATGGTTATGATTTATGATTACAAAATCAGCTAAAAACGACGTTGTTTTGAAGAAAATAAAAAGAAATGAAAACACCTAGGATCTAATTGGTTGCCTATGTGGTGATTAATGTTGAACTTGCCTAATTGTGCCAATTTTCTTAGAATCGGATCGGATCACAAGCGCCTAGGTGCTGCCTATGTCGATTTTTGCATCACTGTTAAATAGTTAGAAACACTCTTTAGTCACGTTCACATTATTACACTTAAAATCGCTCTTTACTCATGTTCTATCAACGTGATATTATTTCGTCATAATCAGATGGAACTGCCAAAAATTTACCCGATATAGTTATTTAAAATATAAGATAAAAATATTTAATACTATTAATTAAAAATCTTTAAATCGTATTTTGATGGTACATGGGCCAAAATAATCTTTCATTTTCTCAGTTCCCACTTGGCGCATATGACATAACTAATCTTTCATGATTTAACAATAACATGATACGTACAAGATAAAGATAATTCTCAAGTTCATTGGTCAAATCATAATATCGATTGCAAGTATAGACTAACACGAGTCATGACAGTTTTATATGATTCATCAAACACAATTCTTTTCATATACCATAATAATAGTTTTCTACTTAATATGACCCACAATTAATCAAGAGTGGTCTGTATCACATAAGAGTTCACGACTTATTAGACAATTATCATTTACAAACATCACTTTTGCCACTCATGATTTTAGATGTTACACTTGAAAACAACATTATATAAATAGATACATATACAACATATGAGGGTGTGTCAATGATGTGTTTTTTTAATATGGATAGACCATATGGCGTTGTTGATCATGTGTATGATACAGCGTGGACGCGACGAAGAAAGTCTAATTCTTTTTAAATTATGATCAAAATGAGAGAAATATCTTTATCTTTTTACTAAATAATATTTTTATGAGTCCAACTTTTGGGCAATCGTTGCTCCTATGCAACCCTCATTTTTTCACTTTTAGATTTATTTCATTTTGATCTAAATATTCATTTAATTCGAATAATTTAAAAAAAAAAAGGGTTGAAATGTCAAATCATTCTCTCATCTTCCCCATAAGTTATTACAAGTCTCCAAAAAACTTTT
This sequence comes from Ajuga chamaepitys, assembly GCA_958295605.1. Lineage (NCBI taxonomy): Eukaryota > Viridiplantae > Streptophyta > Magnoliopsida > Lamiales > Lamiaceae > Ajuga > Ajuga chamaepitys. The sequence continues at coordinate 6,444,644 of OY282500.1, read as the reverse complement.
ATGAAAACTAAATTCAACGCTCTATCTCCCTGTGTTTCAAAAATAATCCTCCATTGCCAAGCTTTTCAAACAAAATTTTCTCTTTACTTCTGCGCAACATATTGCGGTTTTACACCAATCCGTCCCCCGCATATAGAGATACCATGTCAAACGAGAGAAAGACTTCCTCCAATAGCGCCGTCGTCGTCGATCCCAACAGGCATGTCCACCTCCGTAGGGACATCCCTTTTTTCAGAGGTCCACGATTCGAATTATTAAAAAACTATATATAATGGGATGGATTCAAATTATTAAAAAACAATAATGGATCCTAGCACAACACTTAAAATGACAAAAATACTCTACGAATACATAGGTGCAACGATTGCGCAGAAAAATTACCCTATTTTTATATCATCGTCTGATCTGGAACACCTCTTAAAATTACGAGCCACTAGACCTCCTTAGAGCAATCCTTTTCGAGAACTTTCAAGTGCCTAGGTCAATACATCTCTTTCTATATTTAATGGTCCCATAGCGATCCCATCCCAACTTCACTAAAAAAGGGTAAAGAGTATTGCAATTTGCACAAGCTGATGTAAAGTTGATTAGTCTGTTATTAGATTGAGAAAATATATTTTAGTCCCTTCGCTTTAAATTATATTCTTGTAAATTTCCATTAAAATTAAGCCAATATACCTTTATGTGCAACATTGAGCCACTGCATTTTTGTATGAAATTAAAATTGTGTTAGAATGTCATTTATATCCAATATGCCTCTTACAAAAGGTCCAATACTTTTATTTAATTTTTAATATTTGATAGAAAATGGTATGAGGACACAATACCTATGAGTAAGAATCCAATTAATTTCAATGCAAGGATGCGGTTTATAACTGATTCCGTGATAATTTAAATCACCACTTTATAATAAATTAAGAACGTTTATGTGGAATATTATTTGATATTATTAATTATTATTTCTAATTATAAGTATATGTGATAACTTGTCGTCACAAAACGTTCAAACCATTTTTAACTCTTTTAAAGATAATTAGTTGTTTCAAAAAATATTTGATTTCGCATTTGTGACGACTTTATTCGTCTCAAATTAATAATATTACTTGTGTTCATGTTATTGAGACGACTAATTAGTGATGACATATTGATTCTCATAACATACTAATGACAAATACTCATTATTTGTGATAACTTTTTATTGTCTCAAAAAATATTTTTTCTTGTAGTATCATGACTTAGTTAATTATCGCCTATAGTGTGTTGGGTCCCTAAACCTTGTGTGTATTACATCTAAAAAATAAAAAAAGGGTACTCCCTCCTTCCCGGTTATAGTTGCCCGTTGATTAGGTATAGGTGTTAAGACAAAACAGTTCTTTGACTTTTTTAAAGTTTGAGATTAAGGGTTAAGATTTTGAGGGTGAAGATTGTGGGATTAGTTTCTTTTTTGAGATGACAATTTTAGATGAGACGAATCGAAAAGACAAATAGGCAACTTTAAGCAGGACGAAGGAAGTATTCGCCAATCCTCACAGAGTGAGCATGTGATCCTGTGATTTATAAATGATCCCCCAATATCTCAAAATCACAATGTTTTATAGTTATTGACATGTTTGTTTCTTTAAACCGTGTGTATATTACTTCTCAAGATAAAGTTGTTGGAAAATTGGTTTATGAAAATGGGTGAATACCCAAATATGACCAATTGGGAAGTGGCAAAATATTCAACTCTAACGTAATTGAGTTGTGTGTAATCATTCTACATTCCGAGGAGATGATTGTTGTGTATTAGATTTCTCAAAACCGAATTTCGGTGAGTGAAAAATTAATGCACGAAGATAGCCGCTTGTTAAGGCAGACCTGGAAGTTCATGTTCGAACTGTCAAGGGACATGACGTGTAACTCCCGTAATTAATGGGACGTTATGGGGTTGTAACACCTGAAGTTAATGAGGTTTAACACCTGCATTAAGGTGGTGTAACACCTGGAGGTTACTAACCTCATTTGAATGCCTTAAATGGCATGTTTGAATGCCTTAAAGACCCATTAATGGGTGTATTTAATCTCCAATTGAGTGGAATGGTGCCTATATAAGTAGGTCATTATTTTCCTGCATGAAATACTTTTGAGAAAAATCAGAAACACTTGACATACTGCATCTCATTGCATTTTACGAAAATCCTTGCATTTCAAACGGATTTGGCATATAATCATTTCCTAGTTCTTACCACACATTCTAGTTCGTTGGTGCTTCTGGATTTGTGGTGCTACTATCCAGAAGACGGAAGTCGTTTTATCTTTGGGAACGTTACGTCAAACCGTGAGCACTAGCCGGGATGTATTCGTTTTGCGGAAAGAGGTCTGACCTCGACTCGACTTCACCCTTGTTCTTTTGTAGTTCTAACATCTGTTTCAGAGACAACATTTCTTCAGAATTTCAGAGTTGTTCTTGCGTTGTTCGAACGTGTTCTGTCCAGAATATTTGAAGTGGTTCGTAAGCTGTTCCAGTGTCGTTTGAACATCATCCGTTCAAAATCCTCGAAGACGTTCCTGTATAGTTCGAACATCAGCTGTCCAGAATTCTTGGTGTTTATTCCTTTTGTAGTTGCAGTTCTTACATAGTTCTAGCCTTTGAAGATTTGTAATAGATTTGTAAAATCTTGTAAGCCATTGTTGGGTGAACTATAAATCCAACAATCGCAAAACGAATATTAACTCCTGCACACACCTCACAATGGCGAGCTCATCTTCAAAAGCTCCGTTTGTTGCACCTACCCATGGTGAGAAGCCAGAGAAGTTTATGGGCATCGACTTCAAGAGGTGGCAGCAAAAAATGTTGTTTTACCTCACGACGTTGAGTTTAGCGCGTTTCCTCAAGGAGGATCCGCCGGTTGTTTCTGAAAATGAAACAGACGCTGAAAAGCGTGCCGCGTTTGAAACGTGGGGCCAAGGAGATTTCTTGTGCCGTAACTATGTCCTAAACGGGCTTAGTGATGCTCTATACAATGTGTATAGCACGGTGAAAACCTCTAAGGAGCTGTGGGACTCTTTGGAGAAGAAATACAAAACTGAGGATGCTGGCACAAAGAAATTTGTGGTTGGCAGGTTTTTGGACTTTCACATGGTGGATTCCAAAACAGTGATGGAACAAGTTCAAGAGTTCCAGTTGATCCTACACGATATCACAGCCGAGGGAATGATCTTACCGGATGTATTCCAAGTGGCTGCTGTGATAGAGAAGTTGCCTCCAAGTTGGAAGGACTTCAAGAGTTATCTCAAACACAAGCGTAAGGAGATGACTTTGGAGGATCTTATTGTCAAGCTCAGGATTGAGGAGGACAATAGGAAGAATGACTCCAAGCCGGCTCGTGCTTCAATGGAGGCCAAAGCCAACTTGATGGAACATGGCACCTCTAATAAGAGGAAAAGGCCTAACGAAAAGGGCAAGAAACCAGTAAAGTTCCAAGGGGATTGCTACAATTGTGGCAAACCGGGTCACTTGGCTAAGAATTGTCTTCTACCCAAGAAAAAGAAGGGAAAGCAACAATCTAATGCCAATGTGGTTGAGATTAAGGAACTGACTAACGATGATTTGTCAGTTGGGGCTTTTGAAGCCAATATGGTGGAAAACCAATATAAATAATTTGTGGTGCATTACTGCTTCCTATGTGTGTTGAGTTCTTCTACTTGTTAGAACACACTAAATGTGTGGGGATTTGGATAATCTTATAAGGTTGTGTCCAAAAGTAGGGGGATAAAACCATGTTTAAACAAGGTTTAATATGGTGCCGAATGCAATCAAGCCTAAGTGGTTGTGGTTGAGGACATGAACCTATCAAGTGTTGTAACAAGTGTTGCAACAATATGTTTGGTCTAGTACTTGGTACTTTAGACCAGTTTAGCTTGAAAGAAAGCTAAGTTGTTGAGTTTGGAAGAAGACTCAGTTGTTAAGCTTGAAAGAAAGCTTGGTTGTTGGTTCAATGTTTGAACATGTGAACAATACTTCAGCTTGAAAGATAGCTTGAAGCTCAGTGTGAGAGTAGTGTGGTATAAATAGTAAATAGTTTATACTGAAGACTTGAAAGAAAGTTTTGTGAGCCTTGAAAGACGAATTAATGTGAAATGGACTTGAGCCATGTAGCATGATTGCTATGTTGTTAAGTTTTACCACAAAACTTGTGGGGGGAAGCTGTTCTATCAGCTAATCACATATTAAACAAGATTCCACTAAAAGGTAAGGATGAAACTCCTTATGAGTTGTGGAAGGGACGTAAACCGTCATACAAATACCTCAAAGTGTGGGGGTGTTTGGCAAAGGTTGAAGTGCCTGGTCCAAAACAAGTTAGAATCGGACCGAAAACGGTTGATTGTTTGTTTATTGGATACGCACTCAACAGTAGTGCCTACCGGTTTCTGATTAAAAAATCAGAAGTGCCTGATATGCATGAAGGCATGTTGATTGAGTCAAGGAATGCTATATTCTTTGAAGATGTTTATCCTTGTAAAGAGAGGGTAGAGATGAGTTCGAACAAAAGAGCTCATGATGTTGCCAGTAGTTCTGCTCAAGAGAGTGAAGAACCGAGACGTGGCAAGAGAGCGAGAATTGCTAAGACATTCAGTTCTGACTTTATAACATACGTGTTAGAGGATGAACCGAAGTCTATCAAAGAAGCTCTGACTAGTCCAGATGCTCCATTCTGGAAGGAAGTTATTAATAGCGAGAATGAGTCCATCATGCAAAACCATACTTGGGAATTGGTTGATCTTCCGCAAGGTTGCAAGCCCTTAGGATGTAAATGGATCCTAAAAAGAAAGTATAAGGCTGATGGATCAATAGACAAGTTTAAAGCTCGTTTGGTTGCCAAAGGGTTTAAACAAAAAGAAGGGTATGATTTCTTCGACACGTACTCACCTGTGACAAGGATCACTTCTATTCGTGTGCTTCTTGCGATTGCTGCTTTGCACAATCTTGAGATTCACCAAATGGATGTGAAGACCGCGTTCTTGAATGGTGAGTTAGAAGAAGAAATATACATGGATCAACCAGAAGGGTTTGTAGCACCTGGTCAAGAGAAAAAGGTGTGCAAACTCGTTCGGTCATTGTATGGGCTTAAACAAGCACCGAAGCAGTGGCATGTGAAGTTTGATAACACGATGTTGTCAAATGGTTTCAAAATCAATGAATGTGACAAATGTGTGTACGTGAAAAGTACATCGGATGCTTTTGTCATAGTATGTCTATACGTAGATGATATGTTGATCATGGGAAGTAGCCATGATGTTATCATTGATACGAAACTCATGTTGAAACGAAACTTCGACATGAAAGATATGGGGTTGGCTGACGTGATTCTTGGAATCAAGATAGTTCGGACGTCTGAGGGAATTGTCTTGACACAATCTCATTACGTTGAGAAAGTGCTTAAGAAATTCAACGCTTATGATGATCCACCGGCCAAAACACCTATGGAACTCAATGTTCATTTGAGTAAGAACAAAGGAGAGCCAATGGCTCAGTTGGAATATGCAAGGATCATAGGGAGCTTGATGTACTTAACGAACTGTACGCGTCCCGATCTTGCATGTTCGGTGAACAAGTTAAGTAGGTTCACAAGTAATCCAAGCAATGAGCATTGGAAAGCACTTGTAAGGGTACTAAGATACTTGAAGTACACCCTTACATTGGGGCTGCATTACACGAGATATCCAGCTGTACTTGAAGGGTACTGTGATGCTAATGGGATATCAGACACAAAAGACTCATTTCCACAAGTGGATATGTATTCACTATTGGTGGAGGAGCGGTGTCTTGGAAGTCCACTAAGCAGACGTGTATAGCCCGGTCCACCATGGAATCTGAGTTTATAGCTTTAGATAAAGCTGGTGAAGAAGCAGAATGGCTTCGTAACTTCCTTGAAGACATTCCATGTTGGAACAAACCTGTGCCGTCAGTGATGATTCATTGTGATTGTCAAGCTACCATTGGTAGGGCACAAAGTAATATGTATAATGGTAAGTCTAGACATATACGTCGTAGACATAATACCGTGAGACATTTGATCTCAAGTGGCGTAATATCGATCGATTACGTGAAGTCGAAAGATAACTTGGCGGATCCGCTAACCAAAGGGTTAAGTCGAGATCAAATGTGTAAATTGCTAGAGGGAATGGGTGTAAAATCCACATAGCAAAAAACTGACATAGTGGTAACCCAACCATGATGACTGGAGATCCCAAGAACTTGGTTCAATGGGAAAACTAAGCTATGAAAGTTCAGTTGGAACACTTGAAAATAAATTCCAACTCATCCCTAGAGGGCAACATTCAAGTGTTGAAACCTGCAATATGTGGTGAGGTTATGTCATTTTGGCTTTTAATGATTCCTAAACCCTTGGCAGTAGAGTATGCCAGGATACTCGGGATAGGAGATCACCTATATAAGTGTGAAGTGGTGGCCGCTTTAATTGTAAACACTTATGAATCCAAAGACGTGTCCATGGCCGAAACGGACAAAAACGTGAGAACAGAAGGTGGTGAGGCCTTATTGTGTTAATATCATTGTCTCGGTATACACGAAGGGGGAGTAGTTCAAGGCATTGCGTCCACTAAGCCGCCAGTATGCCCGATGATATTGACTATGGAAGGTTCAAAGCAACAAGCTACCTATCCTTATGCAATAAAGTCTCTCAAGAACTGGGTTGCATGTTGCATACGTATATGCATTAATTTCCACTCATGTGGGGGATTGTTGGAAAATTGGTTTATGAAAATGGGTGAATACCCAAATATGACCAATTGGGAAGTGGCAAAATATTCAACTCTAACGTAATTGAGTTGTGTGTAATCATTCTACATTCCGAGTAGATGATTGTTGTGTATTAGATTTCTCAAAACCGAATTTCGGTGAGTGAAAAATTAATGCACGAAGATAGTCGCTTGTTAAGGCAGACCTGGAAGTTCATGTTCGAACTGTCAAGGGACATGACGTGTAACTCCCGTAATTAATGGGACGTTATGGGGTTGTAACACCTGAAGTTAATGAGGTTTAACACCTGCATTAAGGTGGTGTAACACCTGAAGGTTACTAACCTCATTTGAATGCCTTAAATGGCATGTTTGAATGCCTTAAAGACCCATTAATGGGTGTATTTAATCTCCAATTGAGTGGAATGGTGCCTATATAAGTAGGTCATTATTTTCCTGCATGAAATACTTTTGAGAAAAATCAGAAACACTTGACATACTGCATCTCATTGCATTTTACGAAAATCCTTGCATTTCAAACGGATTTGGCATATAATCCTTTCCCAGTTCTTACCACACATTCTAGTTCGTTGGTGCTTCTGGATTTGTGGTGCTAATATCCAGAAGACGGAAGTCGTTTTATCTTTGGGAACGTTACGTCAAACCGTGAGCACTAGCCGGGACGTATTCGTTTTGCGGAAAGAGGTCTGACCTCGACTCGACTTCACCCTTGTTCTTTTGTAGTTCTAACATATGTTTCAGAGACAACATTTCTTCAGAATTTCAGAGTTATTCTTGCGTTGTTCGAACGTGTTCTGTCCAGAATATTTGAAGTGGTTCGTAAGCTGTTCTAGTGTCGTTTGAACATCATCCGTTCAAAATCCTCGAAGACGTTCCTGTATAGTTCGAAATCAGCTGTCCAGAATTCTTGGTGTTTATTCCTTTTGTAGTTGCAGTTCTTACATAGTTCTAGCCTTTGAAGATTTGTAATAGATTTGTAAAATCTTGTAAGCCATTGTTGGGTGAACTATAAATCCAACAAAAGTCAAGGTTGTAAACATCGTTAGGCGATAGTTAGGTGGTGTACTGAGGTCTAGCGATTAATCGAAGATTGTAAAAATCGTTAGGCGGCAGTTAGGCGGTAGTTAGGCGGTGCACTGAGGCCTAACGACTAATCGGGGTTTGGGCGGAGCTAATCGGGGGTAGAGGCGTGGTTAGGCGGGGAGGAATCGAGAAATAAATGTAGGCGGTCAATGAGAGCCTAATGCCTAGGCGGAGATTAATCGGAGTTAGTCGGAGATTTTTGCAACAGAGGATAGAGTACATAACTCATATACACATGAATACAATGATCCGATTTTAATGGAAATAAAATAGTACATGGGTGAATAAAAATATATGGATACATTTAAGAATTAAGAAAAATAAAGATACATGAAACAATTATTTTCTTGTTTCCTTTTTTTGAAGAACATAGAATTTCACATAGATGGTAACACTATTTGGTAACAAATGGAAACAAGGAAATGTGGAAGTGATGCCATTATGTTAGGTAAGATGTGCCATTGGATTACTTTTTTTGAACAAACAACACTTCTTTGCCTCTTCTGTCAATATAATATTTATTTCCTATTTCTATTTTATTTTAATTTGTTTTGTTTCCCACTACTGAATTTTAAGCAATATTTTGGATAAATTTGAAGTAACTGGTCTAAACTCAAGTACTCCCTCCCTTCACAAATAAGTGTCATTCTGATGAAAACATTTTCTCATAAAAGGGTATCATTCTAACATTTTTTGCATGTTTCTTCCATTATTATCCTTAGCTAATTTTAAGGAAATTTTCATATAAAAATTGAGGGATGTTGTTGTTCATTTTATAATTTTTTAAATTCTACTTGAAAATTTAAAATGACACTTATTTATGAACGAAGGAGTATTTCCAAAGCCGTGACACTAAACTACTTATCCATTTCAAAAATACTAATATTTTAAGTACATTTTTGTCTTAAGATGAAAGTCTAGTTAACAAAGTTAATGTTGCATTTTATCATTAAAATACTAAAATTAGTTTTATTTTATTTTACAAATAAATGAATAAGTTGAATTGAGAAGTAAAAACAGTTATATAAATAAGAATTTATGATTTTAGAAAATGGTACTTCACCAATTGAGATGAATGAATAATTTTTAGTTATTTTTGGACTGAGGGATTCATTTTCAACGAAGAGGACGTTTGCCTGAGCTTATAAGCTCCTAAAAATATCTTATAAGATGTTTCGGAGTTTATAAGCTCTTGCAAAGTGTTTGACAAAAAAAAGATATTTAGGAGCTTATAAGACACAAAAATAAGCTCTAAGAGCTGATCTAAAAAAATTAAGTTGCTATAACCCATCTTATTTTTTTAAGATCTTAATTATTACACTCAAATTTCACACACAATTCACACACTTATACATACTACACACGCATTACGTGCAATTCACATACTACACACATTTCACACACTACACAGACTACACATATTTCACACACAACACACACTACACACACTACACACATCACACACTACACACACTAGACACATTTCACGCACTAATCAGAATGTGTGTCTAATATTAACTTTTAAATTAGAACCCAAATGTATTGCTAAATCATTATATTCAATTGCAAACTTATAAGTTCTTTTATCCAATTGTTAACTTATAAGTTCCTTAAAAATTACATCTTACTAGATGTTCGCCCGTGCGATGCACGAGACAAAATATTTTATTACATTAATAATATGTTAATAAGTTCTAATATGGCTTTCAATTATTATAAAATATATATAAGTCATTATATATGTGTATATGTTATACTATATTTTATTTATTAAAATTAAGTAAATATTAAGATTTATTTGCTTATGTAAGCAATATGAATTTTAAAACCCAATCTCACAAAAAGTGTAATAAGTTATTTGTAGGATGCCATTTTTTTTTTTTTAATATGAAATAAGTTATTGGAAGCAAATATCCATATTTTTTTGTAACATACCTTTTTTTGTATAACTGATCAATGTAAATCCAACAAATTTATTATATGCAATATGGATGTCTATTTGAATATCGTGAAATAATGATTAATTTGATATGTTTTTTTTTTTATCAAGAATTAAGTTGATATGAAAAATTATAAACGTTCAAAATTTTAATTTAAAAGGAAAAATAAGAGAGAATTTTATAGATTGGTACGTCCAATTCTTTTTTTTTTTTTTTTTCTTTCTCATAAAAATAAACTCCTGCAATATGCATGACTGACACATGTTTTTCCTGATAGAGGGCTTATATGGATGACATGTGTGTTCCTTTTACTTTAATAGTAAAGGGATTTCTTTTACAATCTTTGTTAATAAACAAAATTTATAGAAATAACCACATATTCAAAAATATTATACTGAAACAATCAATATTATAAATTTAAGAATTTGGTTATTTTTTAAAAATATTAATAATTTAAATACTTATATCTCAAATCCATAAAAATAATTTAATTATGTACATATTACAAAACTAAGCGAATAAGTTAATAATACGAAAAAATTATAGTTCATATTTTAGGTGATATAATATTTTATTTTTAAGTAACTGATTTTAATATATTTAATATGAGTGTCAAATTAAAGATCCTAGAAAGAGATTAATTTGATATATTATTTGTGGAATATAGAATATAAACGGAAAAAGTGTGCTATTTAAATTATAGTTGGAAAAAATGAGAGAGGGACAAATAGACTATGGTTTGTTTCTTTTTTTTCTTTTAATATTTTTTCTTTTCTTTCTAAATCCTAGAATTAAGGTGGTGAAGACACATCATCCTAAACTATCCTACTTTTATATTAAGTAGGGATAAGCTCTTGAAACATTTTATAAGATGTTTAAAATAAGTTTAGCCAAACACTCTCTAAGTCAGAGTAACGTTTAAAGTTGGAGTTGAATTTTGGACTATTAGTTTGAATGTTTTTGACTTACTTTAAGGCTCCACTTGGTTGTAAATCATCAATGACAATGACAATGTGTATGAATGAGGGGTCAATCATATTGTGGAATGAAATGAAAGAAATTGTTAATAAAATTGGACAATGATTATCTTATTTATTATGTACTAAGTCCCATAAATAAAAATGAATCTTCATTCATTCACATTCCTTATTCCTAAACCCCAATCAAGCGGATCCTAAGATACTCAAATTGATTATTTAAAGGAATGAATTGCGGCTGAATAACATTTGAATGAGAAAGAAGTACGATGTGTGCATGATTGCTCCACGTGTTTTCTTCGATTGAGATTTTGTTCCCGGCAATTATATGTATACCAGCAATACTATTCCGCTTCTTATTTTTCGTGGACATATATAAATGTGTTACTAGCTGTCTAAAGTTCTTTAAAAAGAATTAAATTACGTTATTCAAAATTTAGGAATAAGATCGTAATATCAAACATTAACATCGGCGGCAGACATTTCCGACAAGTAGTAATATCTACATTTTTTTCCTTTTTCTATTAAAGAATAATGTCTATATCTTAGCATTGAAGGAGACGATTGTAGCTAGGGGTCAAGCGTGACATGTAATTTACACTGCCTTTTGATTTAATCTTCTACTAATTGGAGAAAGTATTCTGCAAGAATTTTTTTTTACTCGTTACCCCCGGAAAGAGAGTTTACAACATGGGCGGTTCTGAGCCGTGTAAAAAGGACAACAATTCAGGGTCCAAAATTTTAGGAGGTCTATAGTGTGGACCTAATTGTTTTAGGTATGCAATACATAGTTTTTTATTTTTAAACTGGTATCGTTATAAAGAATGAGAAATAGATATTTGTATCACTCTTCTTTACATATTTTATAATTATAATGCTATATAAATTCGAATGATAATTTCTAATCTTTACGCTTGTACTTGTATTATGTGTATGCATATTTTTTTGTTTAGGGCTCATTTTCGTTGTTATCCATGGACCTCCAAATTATCAGGCCGGCCTTGGTTTACATGCCCCTCCAAAATATTTGGTAAAATTGGGAAAAAGATAATATTTAAGCTTAGTGAAGATTTTTTTAAAAGTACAATCCCGGGATTTGATCCATGGCCACTACCTAAGTTACAAGATATTTAATCAACTGAATTATAATCAATTCACAACTTAGTGAAGATGTTAAGATCTTATAAGTTATTTCTAAAAAAATATTACCCAAATACTGTTACATTCTCAGTCAAATTAACAATTTTAAATTAGGTCACGATCATTATTAATATTTTATAAACTTCAACATCTAAATTTTCCAAAAAATTTAACAGTTTATTTTAAACAAGATTGAACATTATATGAACAAGTGATACTTTTAAGCATAAATATTTATACATTTTCACCACGATACCTTTATCCACAACATGTAATATTTTTAAGCATAAATACTATTACCTTTTTATCCATGACACATATTAAATCTGTAAAATTCGTCCAACTGACGTACAAGAGACCTACTCAACATATAAATTAAAGTCATAAAAAGAACTGGCCTAAATTTATAATATCTCAGCATTTAAAATTGATAAACCAAAATATATAATTCGCTAAGTTACTGTTTATAGTATGAAACAATATGTTTTGGATGTACCAGTATTCAGGTGCACTACAAAAACTCTTTATCAACATGTTAGAGTTTCTAAGATGTTATAAAGTTTTTAAATGTTATAAATAAGCTTAGCCAAAAACATCCTCCAAAAAATTTTAATTATTTTACGAAAACCTACATAGTTTTAAGAATATTTTGATTAAACTTGAAACATTGATCTGAAAAACAGAACTCCTAAATTCATAATAGTAATTTAAAAAAACTAAAATTAAATAAACCCCAGCAAAGATATTTCCTATATATAACATAATATTCACAAGAGAAATTTCGAACAACCATAATTTTAGCGTATTTTAATTTATTGTACGATTCTTAAAATTATGTTTAAATTGCTCATTGACTATAGTACGAAATATTTCTTAGAATTCCCGGCTGGTTCTTACCATCCATTCGGGCTGGATATTTAATGGGAAAATCCACTATTCATTTAGTAATAAAAATCAATATATTCATTTATCTGTAATTTTACAGATAATTATTCTAATCGGGTAGTATTCGACTGCAAATAAAAACTTCCCAAAAATGGCCCAAGCCATTCCACATTCCTTGAAAGTTTTTAAGTGTTGTTCCATCCACAACCTACAGGGTCTAAAATTGAAGGGACAATGACTCAGCAGGCACCGATTTTTAGGGTAGTTGATATGTTTAGGGTAGGCCGCAGGGCCATGCGACGTGGCACATTTTGGATATTCAATTATCACAATTTGGTCAACATATTTATCATCATTAATTAAGACTAACAATTTATGTCTTGAATCTTATTTCAATGATACATACAGTCGAGATTTTTTTCCAATGTATTTATTTGATCGTACGTTGAAAAGTTCGATTCTGGTATACTTATAGATTAATTGTGCGACTAATATAACGTGAAATTCAAGTGAAAATCAAAAACGAAAAAAAGAAAAAAAGAGAAGGGAGGGAAGGAAGGAAGGAAGAATATTCAAATATTTACAAGATTTTGTCTATTTTGGTTAACTAATTTGTTAATTTGGTTATTAAGGGCATTGATCTAGCTAGTCCGTGAGAAGATTGAGAAGAGAGTCTCTAGTAGCTGATATGTCTTGTAAGTAGACTTATTGGTTGGTATGTCTAGGAGTTTCATATTTGGTTACGATGTAATATTGTTTTTTAGAAATGGATCAGATAAAACATTCCTTGTTAACCATGATTTTAAGACGATGTTAGACTCCAAGCCCATACTGCATTAGATTAATATCATATACAAATTGTGGGAGCCTCCAAGGATATTTCGTAGATGATGCAATGCACCGATCTAATTCCTAGAAAGACAGGAGCCTTACGGGTGGGTAGATAATGCAGGGGGTACCAAATCGTCCGTGAGAAGCCTCAGGGAAGCTAGAGAAATTAGGAGCCTCAAGGGTCGGAAGCCCATAAATTTATAGATCGGTAGATAATACAGGAGCATTGATCTAGTCTCTGAAAAACCTTCATCACGTTCATGTGATGTGACTAGTTTGCCTAATGAGGTCTAATAGCTAGTAAACCTAAGGAAAATGCATTTCACATCGGATTATGATGCAATCTTGTCCTTGAGGAATAAAAAGGTGAGAAGAAACATTCCCTTTTGAACATAATTCTAAGGCGAAGTTTCTCCCCCTCTTGGTTTATAGGTTGAATTAAACTTGCTTAAAAAGGTGAACCTCCACTCTTGATTATAATTTTCAGGCAGAGTCAGACTTGCTTCCTCCGAGTCCACCATGCATCGATTATGATTTTTTCTTTATAATACAATTTCACCAATTCTTTGGATTGGGAGTAAAGTTTGTTAACCATAAACAGCCACAAAAATGTCATTGGTGACATATTTTTTAAGCCAACAATTGATGTCTTTAATATAAATCCATGAGATGATTTGTCATTACAAAACACCACTTTTGAAGACAACTAAATATTACAAACAATATTTGAGATCCATTTGAAATAAGAATCCGCTTGGTTGGGAGATTTAGGGGTAAGGAATGTGAATGAATAAGGACTTAATCCCATTTATGGTGCTTGGTACATAATAAATAAGTTAATCATTACCCCCTTTTATTAACAATTCCCCCCATTTCATTCCTTAATATGATTAACCCCTCATTCATACTCATTACCATTGTCATTGATGATTTGCAGCAAAGCGGACCCTAAATTTTATTATCTCAAATAATGTATTATTTGCAATGAGGTTATTTAGATTACTAATTTGAAAAAATCATGTTGTCTCTAATAGTACAGTTACTACAAATTCCTATTATATTGTTGACTTAAAATATCATTTTTTGTTGTAGTATATAAACCATTGTTAAATTTATATTTTTCTTACGACATTGTTATAATTAGATTTTGGCCATAGTATTATACTCGAATCACCTCTCTATCTAGTCACCTTAGTTTTACAAATATTTTGTACTCATACTAATAAAATCTAAGGATGTTATAGTTTATGATTCCTTGTGGAATTTTTCTACTTTGTGTGAATGACTTGTCTGGGTCTATTTTGGTAGTGTTGCACATACTATATCAAGTGAATGTAATATTAATAATTTCGTTTTGGACATTCATATTGATGGAATGCAAGTCCAGCTATAATGATAGAGTGCAGCATGACCCGCTACTTATTGTTGGAATTATGTTCGTGCTCTTTCTGATTTCCACGATGCAATAGGCTCTCCAGATCATGATGCACTTGCCTCCTTTGCTCCTCCTTCCCATGTTCCACGTCCTGGTTAGATCTTTTGTATAATATTTTTGAAATCACTAATAATAAGTTATTTGTGACAATATTTGTAATCACTTGTTGTCATAAATCTCTTTATAAATTATTTAAGACCATTTTAAGACTACTTTTAAAAACAATCAATTGTTGCAAAAAATGTTTGAGACGCATTTAAGATCACTTTTATCGTCACAAATGCATTATTTATGTCCGAGTTATTGAGAAGACAATAAAGTTATGATAAATACTCATTATTTGAGACCACTTTTCATAAGTTGTGATAAATACTTATTATTTGAGACAAGTTTTTGTTGTCACAAAATATTTTTTTTGTACTGTTTCTTTTGCGCAAAATTTCTCTTCGGTTGACGTTTATGTTGAAGCAGCCAATGGATTGTTTATCCATGGACTTGTCAGAACCCCCCCCCAGAGTTTATGATCCTGAACTTGCTGAATTTCTATCACTTTGAGAAGTCGTGTGTATATGGTGGATTCTTTAGGCCTGCGAAATTTTTCTATCTTGGGTGATTCTAGTACTGTTGTCTTGGCTCCGTCATAGGTCAAAGAATTTTGTTGCGCACAATTTGGCACAGTATGTTAAATCTAATTTTGTTGATTACTATATGTGGATCAGTACACCATCATTTTTGTCAATCAGCACTGACTAACTCCAGATTAACCATCATATATAAACGTTACTTTAACTAACAAACTTTCAAAGGAAGTTTTGTTCATTGGTTTCGGTCTCTTCCTTTCTCTCTCAGGTACCTGCTGATCGAAAAGTATAAAAGGAGAGGGAAAGCATGTAGAAGGGAGATGAAAAACAAAAGAAAAGACGAATACCGTGAAAAACATTGAGTGACTAGATTTCAAAGTTGTAACTTTCTATCATACAATTCTCACTTATTCTTTGTGAGACTTTGGAGAAATTTATATCCTAAGATTCTCTTTTGGATGAGTGTTGGAATAGTTGAGAGAATATGAATTGATTGATTGTGTTTGTTAATCAATTCATCTTACAGTCTTGATGTACAAAACTTTGTAAACCGCTGTGCAAAAGAAAGGAAGATGGCTCAGATTACTCATAGTCTGAGTTTTGTTTGAATCCTTTATCTCTAAAGTATTTAAGAGTTTTATATCTATTTATGTTTCAACTTTGGTGTTTAAATTTTGGTTACTCAAAAGTGTTGCAACACCTCTCAGATAAGGGCCATAAATTCTTTCAGTTGATATCAGAGTCTTCACTTGACGATACTAAGTGTGATCCTGCAGTGAAGAATTATGAATGTCCCTGGAAAAGTAACAATGAGACCACCCATCTTGGATGGTTCAAATTACTTAATTTGGAAAATTAAAATGAGGGCTTATATCAAATCCCTCAATGAATGTGCATGAAGTTCCATTAATTTTTTATGGATACTGCCTCGAAAGGAAGATGAAGATGGAAACTTTATTCACAAGTCTTAGGCAGAATGGACAAAATGATGAGTTCATTCTGTCGTGCTACAACTCAAAGACAATCAAAGCGATCTTCGGATAAGTTAATTTGTCACTCTTTCGGATGATACAGAATTTTATTTCGGTAAAGAATGCACACGAAACATTGCAACGGCTGTGTGAAGGATCGTAGACTGTTAGAAAGTCCAAATTAAGAATGATTGCAACAATATTTGAAACCCTGAAGATGGTTGACGATGAAACCATATCCTCATACAATGCTCGATTGTGCAAATTGGAAAATGAATCACATGCCTTGTGTGATTCTATCAGCAATGAAAGATGGGTAAACAAGGTATTGAGAACCCTTCCTGAAAATTTGAATATAAAAGTCTACCCTTTGGAGAATTCACGTGATACATCTGAAATGTCTTTCGATGAACTCATTGGCATTCTTCAAACTTTTGAGTTGAACTTGAATCAATAACAACAAATAAGGGGAAATATCAAGACAATTGCTTTTCCATCTTAATGTGAAGATTCAAGTCCAAATCAAAAGGGGGACAACATACTTTTAAATGAAAATCAGGATGATCCTATTGCTTACCTAACCAAAAAATATCAAAGATTTTTTGCTAAAAATAAAAGGAAAGGTGTTTCCAAAGGTGTTTTCAATCCTATCATGAAAGGATTTGAAAGTCAAAGTGCAAGTAGAGAGCAATTTTCAAGAACAGGTAGTAGAGGTGGTCAAAATCAAATACCAGGGGTTCAACAATTCAATCAAATCACTCACATACCTCTAATGATCTAAGAAGTGTTCAATGTAGAGCATGTTCAGGGTTCGGTCATTATGCAAACCAATGCGCGAACAATCTGATGAAAATAGGTACTGATATTGTGGTATTTTTGAGTGAAGATGAGTCTGGTAATGAGGAAGAGACCCAAACTTCTCAAGAAGTCTCAGCCCTCATGGCAGGATTGGATGAAATGGGTATTGTTCAAAGTGTTGAATCACCTTATGAAAGAATGCTCCTAAGTGAAGATGATTATGAAGAAACTGAATGAGGATCTAAATTATGTTGAGCTAGCAGTAGATCACTCTGAAGGACCAAATAACTCAAGTGATCCAGGCGTTGTGCTCTCTGATGCTCGAAATTCAAGTGAGAATGAACAGACTGAGTCTGACTCTCCCACCAAAGCAATAAAATGTGTTGCAAAGAGTATTGGAGCAATTAAGGTAGAAAAAGTTTACTCAAATTGTTACTATATTTTGGCTGATTTTGATCATTGGTGGTTTTACAAACAATGGAGAAACTATCTTAGAGAGGCAGTTGGATGCACATCAGTTTGAAAAATATGGGCTTGTTTCTCTACTCAAATCCATTCATATATGAAACACTCACAGTCTCACTTGTACTTGTTGCAAAAATAGCTTCGAATCGATGTGATTGGAACGACATTCTCAAACCGCAAACGTACGATTTATGATAGAGGTAGTATATAAGATATCGAATCCATAGGGAAGATTTTCCGTGAGACTCAGCTTTAGCACTATCGAATAAGTTAGGTCAAATGGGAGTTTTGACTAATCTAAACAACATAAACCAGTAAATAAAGCAAGGAGGGAACCGATCGATGGGGAGATATTCCCAAAGCTTGGTTTCACACAAGCAAAATGGAATTAACAATTCAAACACGACTAAAGGAAACTAGTATGAGCTCTATGTGATTGAATTCTCGACCCAATCGATATCCTAATTGGGTGACAATTCTGGAATACGGTTGAGGTGCCGTGTTCCCCTAGGATAGGTGAGTAACGGGGTTCAATGTAGACTACCTACACAAATGAGATTTACAAACTCAACCCCGGGCCCCGGGTTACCAACTATGGAGACTAGAAGAGGATAGCCCGACTTCTCCAACGCTAAAGACCGGGCTCCTACATACGCGACTAAACCTAATTTCGTTCATCCTAGCCAAGACCCCTAGACTCTATTTCCCTGTTTGGTAGGTCTTCTCCTCCATAGATCTCCATCCTACCAATTAGGTTTGATTTATTTAGGTTCCGAATTGAATTTCCCTGCCGACTAATCTAAGGCGTAGAAATCCAATCCTAAGCTCATTTAAGATCAAATCGAATTTTCTCGAAAGGGTGGCAAACCCTAGCCTAGGTTCCGATTATCCTTTCTCAAATGCACAATCATACAAAATAAGACTTATTATTGAAAACCCGAGCCACCGAGTCAAGCCTATAATCAAGCCTAATTTCATATGAAAATCATAATAAATCAACCAAATCCCAACCTAGGTTACCACAACCACAACAATCCAATAATCAATCAACTAATTATCAATCCCGAAACTTGGGCTACCCCTGGGCTTCAGCAAATACGAAAATCACTTACAAATCATCAAATCAACATCATCAACATCAAGCAATTAAAACTGGAAATAAAGAGAAGGGATAGAAATTGCTCAATGTATTGAAGAAACCCTTGAAATCCATTGATGAAATAGTCGGGTGTCACAAGCCCGTGAGTAATCACTGATTTCTCCACCAAAGATGGCTTCCTCCTTGAAGAGAAGGAAGAAAAACCCTAGTTTCTAAGCTAAAATCTGAAAATTGAAGAAAAAGATGTAGAGAAAGCTTTAAAATGGAGGCTATATGTTATTGAATGTTGGATAGATTATATATGTTTACAAATGAGAGGGGAAGGGGTATATATAGGTCCCCCAACCCCTAAAATCTGCAGAAAATAAGAGTAGTAAGGGTAAATGTGTAAAAATACACAAGAGTGCTTGGTCCTTTAAGTTGTTGAGTCGAGCCTCTTGTGCGAGCTCGACTCGTCATTCTCGTGATTTTTGGGAAACACCCATCTGAAATCAGCCTTCAAATTCAACTACACGGTAGATCTTCGTTTTGGCTACCGTGGAAACTTGAATCACTCGAATCGAAGCTCGAACGAAGAAGTTACTGCCAAAAAACGAACACAGCGCGAAATAGGGGATCGGCGAGCGAACCGACCGCGAACTACCAGTCCAACTGCCGATCCGGCAGCCAGGCCGGTAGATGGTCCAGCAGGTGACTGGGCGATTCTCTAAACCGACTACCGGTGGTCTTGCCGGTCTGGTAGTGGCGTCGGTAGTGTTCTTTTTTCTTATTTTACACCTCCGTCTTCTATCGCCATTTCGGAGCCCTTCCTCTCGTTTTCTCGACTCGACCCCTTCATGACTTTTGTTCGTGACTCGATGAAATTCGATTTGAGATTTTATTGGGCCTGATTTGGGTTCATTTGTTCCTCAATTTGTGGGTTGGAACGTGGCATATATGCGATCGACCTCTTATTCTTTTGTTCTCCAATTTGAGGCCTTTTCATCTATTTTCTCGGCCCAACTCCTTCACGACTTTTACTCATGACTTGATGATCTTCAGTTCGTGTCTGATCCCGACCCATTTTGGGTCCATTTGGGTCTCGGGATGCGGGCCGGAGTATGAAAATGGATGCAAACGATCTTCTAAATTCTTCCAAATTTCATAACCTTAAAAATATGACTCAAAAACACCAAAAAATGCATCAAATCATATTAAAAAGGAAAATCAAACCGAAAATACAATAAAGCACGAAATCACACATAAACACAACAATTATGCATAATTCTCCACGTGAAAAGTGCAAGAAAAACTGTAGTTTTTGCGTTCATCAGTTTCGTAAAATAGATCATTCGTGAGTTTTATTGCAATCTTAACAAGTCTATCAAGGATGCCACCAGTCCTAGGTTTGGCCAAGTTTTATTAAAAAAAAAAAGGTGTTTCAATTCACTCCCTCTTTGATAAATGAATTCCTAGCATTTCCACCAACAGAAGATGAGATGATTAGTGATTCCTTAAACTCTGTGATTAGTCATCTTACTAGTGGAAACATTTCTGTTTGGCCAAGAAACAAGAAGACACCTGCCTCAACTCTTACCTCTACGTATGCTACGCTCCATAAAATTGCATGTTATAATTGGCTTGCCTCATCAAATCGCAACATCATTACCCATGCTTAAATGAAACTTCTCTTTAAAATTGGGAATTGACTTAAGTTTAAACTAGCCAATTTGATCTTTGAGACTGTTTTATCGAATGTTGAATTCTCCTAGGATTTTGGGGGCTTCCTTTTCCATGAAGCTGGGCCAAGCTACACAAAGGAAAGTTGATACAAAGTTGACTTTGCATGAATTTCTGGTTGTAAGTGGAGATGTTTTATCAAACAATTACTTGTCTTGATGGATGAATAATTTTTCTATGTTTATTGTTGCTGGAGTATGAATGTTACTGAATTAAGAGGGAGAGTGTGTATGGCTGTTTGTGACCCATCATAGCACTCTCCTTTGTATATGTGTTTGTTTACAATATATGTGTGACATTTAGGGGAGTGTGTGGGGGCTATTTTTGATCCTTCACCACTCCTTAGCAATTATTATGATGTTTGTTGTTACGTAAACTATAAGTTAAGTGAATATTATGTGTGTTCTTCCCTGTTTGTTGTTGTTTTTAACCAGCAAGGTAAAAAGTGAGAGATTGTCAAAATCCAGATTTCACAAGGTATTTCAACACCTTATGTTGAACAAAGTGGTTCAACACCTTGTGAAATACAAAAAGAGTTTCTCTCTCATTAACCATCTTATTTCTAACATTACTTTAACTAACAAACTTCCAAAAGGAAGTTTTATTCGTTGGTTTCTCTCTCTTCCTTTATTTCTCAAGTAACTTTTGATCGAAAATTATAAAAGGAGAGGGAAAGCATGTAGAAGGGCGACGTAAAACAGAAGAAAAGAAGAGTACTGTGAAGAACAATGAATGACTAGATGTCAAAGTTGTAACTTTCTATCATACAATTTTCACTTATTCTTTGTGAGATTTTGGAGAATTTTCTATCCTAAAATTTTCTTTTAGATGTGAGTTAGAATAGTAGAGAGAATACGAATTGATCGATTGTGTTTGTTAATCAATTCATCTTAGAGTGTTGATGTACAAAACTTTGTAACCGATGTGCAAAGAATGGAAGATGACTCAAATTATTCATTGTTTGAGTTTTGTTTGAATACTCTATCTCTGAAGTATTTTTTATTTTTTTTAATCTATTTCTGTTCAACTTTGGTGTTTAAAGTTTGGTTACCCAGAAGTGTTGCAACATGTTGTGCAACACCTTTCAGAGAAGGGGCCTAAATTTTTTCAATAATTATTCCGTTGGAGTGAAATATGAGTGGAATAAGAAGAAAGTGGACAAAGTCGTTTCACACCACTTACTCTAATTTAATTTGATGTTAGATGCATGTGGAGCGTCCAAAGTTTTAGCGCTAAGCTTCGTTGGAGATGAATCTGAACGTCCATTGACCCTTAACTGTAACGAAGCTCATAAGTCTGGAGATCTACACCATATACCTTATCTATCTTAGATTTACACAAATACATATGGATGGGTTTATGAATATATGTATTTGGATAGCAGATAAGGTACATGGTTAGATCTTCGAGTGTAACAAGGAATACACTGGGATCTACAGAAAGGCAAAGGGAATTCATTAATGTTCATCAATGGGGCATATTTTGTTGAGTCAACACATGTCATGGTTAATGTGTATGTGGCACAAGCCAATTAAAGCAACAAACTACGAATTAATTTATGGGCTTGTAGGTGTAAATGCTATAATGGATTTTCAATTTCTTGAATGACCAAATTGAAAATACAATAAAAACTTATTATTATAAGTTGGGGTTACAATTCCCAAATGTCAATTTAATTATCCCAGGTCTTGTACTCTCTCTGCATAAAGGTAAACAAGGGTGAGACTGATAGTTTAAAACACAAAAACATATTTTACATAAGATTAGATATAGATTCATGTACGCTTCTGGTTTCTAAATTATTATTGTTTATCCATCTCACATAATCATCCTAAAAGGAATTTAATTTGGTGATTGATGGAGCATGTCAATGTGCCCTGATTATAGTGGAAAAATAAACTATTGCATGTTATTTTTTATTTATATATCTAATATATTTTACATAGTGCTCATTTCATCTTATCAAAGTAGTCACATTTTTTCAAAGTATAATATATATTTTCTAAAATATTCGATCAATTGATTTAATACAATATTTATCAATTAATTAAAGGTATAACATTTAGTATGCGTACGCACTACAAAAAATTTAACACAAAATATCTCTTTTACAGTAACGAGGCTTCTCACCTGTGTTTCAAGTTAATTTTCAGACACTTTGTTAATAAACTTGCAATGATGTTATAACAATTTCACTTAAAAAAGCTCTTCGATTTTGTAGATTGGAATTTTTTTGGGGTTCTTATTCAAAATGAGACCATTTTTGCGAGACCGAATTAGAAAGAATGATTTTAGGTTTCCCAAAGTAATAATAATTTAAGTCCCAGTACATATATTCTAACTTTATTTGTATTCCTTTATTTTCCTTTTCTTTTTTCGAGAGAGTTATTACTTCTTTTAGATAATCTAAATCTAAAGTTATAAAATAGCTTCTAAGGGTCCCATACGCAAGTTATAAAAGTTTGCCAACCATTCCAAACAGAGGTTCTTTACCTAAAACTGGGGGTAATCTCTGATACAATACGAACAATCCGACACGATTCAATTTGAAAATTAAGGGTTAGAATTAGCACAAACTCATTACGTAAGTTGAACCCGAATGACACGAAAAAAAAATGGATTGGGCTGGGTCAACCTAGGTCAACCCGCAAGTAGTAACCTATTTCCATATAAAATAAACAAATAAATATATATATATATATATATACATATACATATAACAAGTTAAAAAGTCAAAATTTAAAATACAAACACATTTCTTTAAAATTGATCGTTCACACTTCACATCACAGTATCACACTTTCACTGTCTTCAATTCATGCTTCACACCGGCACACCCCATACCTCTTTTACTCTACCATCGCCGCATCGGTCTCTTAGTTTATTTTAATTTTTGGAGACATGGATACAGCGTCGTACCTGGAAGTATTTGGGTCTGAGTCGAGTTTATTAAATGGGTCCATAATTTGTTTTTCCTAATGTACAAACTTAAAATAATAAACATAAAAAAGTTAAAGCATTTGCAACACTCTATATATTTATTTTATCATAGGAAAAAAAAAACAAAGAGTTTCCCAAATGAGCCAATAATATTTTATTTTCTAGTGTACAAACTTAAAGAAAGACATAAAAAATTTGAATCATTTGCAACACTCTTTGTATTTATATTATCATAGGGCAAACAACAAAGTTAAAATCAAGGGAGGATTCTAAACCTGTCCTTGAATTGTAAAGGAAATACACTAACTGTTGGATTATATCAATTAATTGTTTAGAAAAGTTAACTTACATATTATATATAGGTATCTAAATAAATTTGGGCCTCTAAAATATTACTGCTTTTCGGAGCCCGAGGCGACGGACCCTCCTGACTAATGGGAGATCCAGCCATACATGAATATATATTTGCAATACGTTAAATTTAATTTATATTTTAAAAAATATATATTTGGTGATTTTTTTTAGTGTGAAAATAATCATTTTATGTTTTTATGAAACAATGGAAAAATTTAAAAATTAATACTTTCTTTTTCCTTTTTAACTTTTTGGGTTGAAACTAAGTTGAGTGGATCGACCCGCAATCCGAACGAATTAGGTTAGAGTTATGGATCTCAACTTGTTCGGGTTTGTTGGTCAGATTAGGATTGAAAAAAAATTCGTAATAATCAGGTCTCAATCCGACCCACGAACTCACAACCCGACCCATTTAACATTCCTACCTGAAATACTGTCTATATTGCATATGATATATATGATCGATTCTGAACTGTTGCCCATTTTACTGAAACTCGTAGCGAGTATGATGTGGCTCAATTGCACCGATCTAAATTCTTGGTTGTTTAACTGGGATTCAACCAAAAATGCTCTTCACCAATTTTAGCTCTCGTGCATGAATATAAATACTCCATCTTATAACATGAGTTCGTTTAAAAAGCATAATATTTTATTTTTAATCAATTTGACGAAGATAAATCTAAAAAAGTGGCGGATATATTTACTTGGTAGTTATTTTTAAGAATGGGTGTGGGTCACTATTTTCCATCAACCTGAGTTCAAATGCGACAAATGTTGTTTACTTAACTCTGGTTTCAATTTTTTTTTTTTTTTTTTTTTCTTC
This sequence comes from Ajuga chamaepitys, assembly GCA_958295605.1. Classification (NCBI taxonomy): domain Eukaryota; kingdom Viridiplantae; phylum Streptophyta; class Magnoliopsida; order Lamiales; family Lamiaceae; genus Ajuga; species Ajuga chamaepitys. The sequence continues at coordinate 6,419,841 of OY282500.1, read as the reverse complement.
AAATAACATGTTGTCTTCACTTTGGTGGATAATGAGGTTTGAACCTGTTGACAAACTAAGTTTCACCGTATGGAATTGCAAAATAGTTGTTTATATTTCAATTACATAATTAATTTATGTCCAACAGTATATTCTCTTGGCTTTTAAACAAACAATTTTTTTTCTAGATATTTAATTGTTGCAATCTTATAACCTTTTGAGTTGAATTAATTTTATTTGCTAATTATATTTCTCTACAAAATTATTTTCAATTGTAAAATGACAGTGTTTTTTCAAAAATAAAATTTTCAAAAAGAAGGACAAAAACAAACAAAAACAATTTACTAGTATTTTGTATATTTGATTTGTAAATTTAAATAATAATTTTTATATATATAGTTTTAAATAATTTATTGCACACCCAGCTTTGAAATTCTGGATCTGTCACTGCACTAGAAACTATTAATTCTCACTTACATGAGTTATTTTTTTTGGTTGACATAATGGATCATATGTAAATAATTCGTGAAATAAAAAAAATCAAGTCTTTTTAGTTCAACTAAGAAGATGAGACATTAACATTTAATACAGAACTTTCAATTTTAGACAATTTTTTATCTGAAACATAACTCTCATTATGTGAGAGAGAATATTTTTTGGTAAAATGTATTTCTCGGTAAAAGGTATTACTTCTAAACAATTTAAAAGTTGCTCACAATAGAAGTATTATGTTTTTTTATGATTACATATCATTAACTGTAGTTTTTTTTTTTTTTTTTTAATGATTACATATCACTAACTGTAGTTTTTTTCTTTTTCTTTTCTTTTTCTTTTTTGAATAAGAGAATATTATTACTTTAAATTCTTGACTTACAAGATTCTCAATTCAAAACGGGATATCTTACTCAGCCCAAACAGACAGATATACAGAATTAAAAGAAAAACGCATTAAACAAAACGCAACACCATTACAACCTCTAGACATGAGAAATTGTGTAAATCTCATGCTCATATGAGCTTCTTAATCTAATCCACAATAACTCTACGATTCAAATAATCCACTTGCTTCGTAACTGCATCTACAACAAGCAAGAAATTCATAAAGTCGCGCACCTTCATAGCCGAAAAATTCATAGGAAATCGGATCAGAGGCCGCTTGGAAGACCAAGAAGACCATCTAAAACGGAGATCGGATGCCGCACAAGGCGTGAAAAGATGCATAAAGGTAGGGAAAAATCCACAAAGGCTAACCCTGAGCAGAGGAAAACAAGTTCTAAACAAGACAAAATAAAACCAAAATAAAAAACCAAACCTGTTAGAAAGTATTTCTCCATTCTCCAAAAATTGGAGGATGTTCGAAGACGAAGGAAGAGAACTAAACTTTCAGGTGATGGAGACTAGGGTTTTTATGGAGGTTGTACAAAAAAAAAAAGTATATCGGTGGTTTTTAACTTAATAAGTAACTGTAGTTAAAATAACCACGTAGAAAACGTCAAATATGTTTTTTAATTCATTAAGTTTCACCATCCTTTTCAAGGTCATTCTCTTTGGCCATCTCGATTATGTACCTTTATCTTTTAAAATTTAACAAATTAATCATTTAAATTTCGAGAGCAGATATATAATATAACTGGTTTTTGATAAGTTCATATAATTTTTTATTTTGAAAGTCAAAGGACCAATCTATCGAATTTAAAAAATTAAAGGAACAAAATCAAAGGTGGCCAAAAGGCAAAAATATAATGTCATTAAATAAAAAATGATGAACCTCTCAAAAGAGCTATTTACCCTAAAAGATTTTTTTTTCAAACATATATAATATTTTTTCAACCATAATATTTTTTTAGTGAAATATTATTTGATATGAAACAATATTAAATTTTTAAACAATCTAAAAGAGTATTACATTTTATCTCAAAAATATTCTATGCAAAATATACCTACGCATAGCAGGCGCCGAATCCTTGAGTTTTATCAAATTAGGTTGGGTCAGATCGGGTCATGCAAAATCAACGTGTTTTAATATCTTTGTTTTGGTTTGATAATTGCACGAACTTTGATCCGTACTACTGCAGGCCTGCAGCATAAAGATTTTTGTGCGTATTTCTTAAATATTTTCTGTCCCAAGACAATATTGGGTGCATATTGGATTGAAATGAGTCCACATATGGAGGAATATTGGAACCTGAGTAAGATATATTTATTTAAGAGGGACACAAATAATTACATCACATCTCCTCACAAGTGGCAAAAGTTGTCTTCCACGATCAAATACCGAATTAAAAAACAAGATAGATGGTTATTATTATTATTATTGTTATTGTTATTGTTATTCTTCATTAATTCTTATTATTAGAATGGTAAATGGTAAATATGACAGGGTGGAGCATAGAGTTCAAGATCTATGCCCGCATCATGTATTGTTTCACTTTTTCTTTTCTTTTTTGGCCGAGTTACTAAAGTAATTTAATGATTTGACATGTTATCTGGACAAATACTTGATACATAAACATTAGCACTCAAAAGCCCTAAATTTACTAGTCTAATTCCGGCTAAATTGGTCGTTAGTGATGGTTAGTGTCCTTAAATTGGACAACTTTTGAAACATACATGACTAAAATTAAAATTTTCTAATATACAGGACTTTTATTGGACAAGGCCTAACATATTGGACTAAAAATAAAATTTTCCCAGTAACACTTGGATGATGTGCCTAAAGTAGAAATTTAAAGGTAGACAATAATAACTTTGTGTTTAAATTTGGGGTAATTCTTCAGTGCAATCGTTGCACCTATGCAACTTAGGATATTTTTGTCATTTTAAATGTTGCACTGGGTCCTATTATTGCTTTTTAATAATTTGAATCCACCCCATTATTATTTTTTAATCATTTGAATCGAGGACCTTTGAAAAAGAGGATGTCCCGACGGAGGTGGACATGCCTGTTGGGGTCGACGGCGGGAAGGCTGTTGGAGGAGGCCTTGTTCTCATTCGACATGGTACGTCTATGTGAGGGGGTGAAGACAGATTGGTGTAAAACCGCAATATGTTGCGCAGAAGCAAATAGAAAAAAATGTCTGAAAATATTACTAATGGAGGATTATGTTCGAAACAGACGGAGATAGAGTATTGAACTTAGTTTTCATAAAGATTATTTTGGGACTTGTAATAACTTATGGGGAAGAGGAGAGGATAATTTGACATTTCAGCCCTTTTTCTTTTTTTAAATTATTTGAATTAAATGAACGTTCAGATTGAAATGGAATAACTCTAACAGTGAAAAAATGAGGGTTGCATGGATGCAACGATTGCGCAAAAATTGGACTCATTTGATTTTGTATACGCTTCATATTTTACAGTACAAAAGGTTGGTGCCACAAAAAAATCATACAACTGGGTTTCTTATGAAATTTGGTAATTCATTGTATCATTTTCTACTATTTGCAGTTTATTATATATAAAGCACACATGTTGCAAATGGTCATTTAGAGCACATTTAAGCCATCGATTAATGTACGCATGTTTAGTTATTAATGGTCAGAATTATCCATATATATGGCAAATTGCGATAAATGTTTATTTTATATGGTATACAACAAACTTAAAAAAGTGATATAGTGAAGTGCAAAATATGTTGTATTGGGCATAGCCGGTGCTGGGTGGTCAATTCAGTGCCGTCGCACCGAGTCTCAATCGATCAGGGCCTTTGATTTTTCTAATTATATAATATCTATACTATTATATATACACAATTTAACTATAAAAATTCTAATTAGGCGAGTAGCTTAAATGATCTATATGCGCTACAATTATTGTCTCACTCAATTTTTTGTTATTACATGGGCTGACTGTTTTTTCTATATAAGAATTTTTATTCTCACGTATATAAGATCTCATTTTCTCGACTATGTATAAAATTAATATTTATGGGTATATTTGATTTGATGAGATTAGTATGGTTGAGATTGAAATATCATCTTTCAATAATTATACATATTAACTTTGACAAAGTCTCATGTGCACCAGTTGCACGATGCAATTCATGGTGGGTATCACGATTTATGCTTAAAGGTATATCTTTACCCTGAAACATGTGATACCATTAAGCATAATTCGTGATACCATTAAGCATAATTCGTGATACCTTTTAACCATGATACTTTTACCCAAACTAGTTTTCTACCCGTGCATTAGAATTTTTTTATTAAATTATTATTAAAATATAAAGATAAAAATGTATAATAATGAAAATTAAAATAAGCAATAAATAAAATATATTATAAAGGACTTGTAAGAAATGTTGTACTATAATAGGTAAAAAATTGATATAAATTGCATAGCATAACACTGGTGTATGCAATACTTGTATATTTGTAATATTTGAATAATACACTAATACAATAACATATTGGTATAAAGCGATGCAATGTTAGAAGTCACATATATTATATTCCGTATTTAGTAATATTAGCATGAGATCTCGCAATGGTGTTAGTTCATCAAGCAATGATGCTAAACTATATTAGTGTGATATATTTAAAGAAAAAAAAATCGACCTATTATATTTATAGTTAATATCAATTTTTTTCCACAAAAAAGAGACACTAATTAATCAACAAATCATTTTAACTATTATATCTAAATTGTCGACCATAAATTTAACAAATCGGCTCATTTTTTTTCAAATTCCTTTATAACAACATGACTTACAAAAATTATTATAAAAAGGCAAAACTAAAGTAAAAGAAATTAATCTTCTAAAAGAGAGTAGATAATTTTTCAAATAAAAATTATTTTGACAATATTTGACAATTTTATTTTACATAAAAAAAAAATTAATATCAGAATTTATCATAAAAAAGTAAATTACACTAAAAAGTTAATACGTATAACGGATGTCAAATCGAAGATCGTGAAAAGAATATTAATCAGTATATTTTTCATAAAAAGGAGTTGAGCCGAAAAAGTTATACGACTTTTAAATATTAAGGGGAAAAGAGAAAAAAAAAAAACAAAAATATGTGATTGGTTGACTCTTACCAACTCACCTCATATTTCTCCCTTCTCTTCTTTTTTTTTTTTTTTTTTTTTTCTACGCACAAACAAAAGGTAAATGTTGATAGATGATTTTTTAAAAAATAAAAAATAAGAGAAAAAACACATCTCAGTTGAAAATTCAATGATCTTCCTTTTAGAGTATCCACAATGCACCTTTCATTTGTACCTGCCATATCACTGTCACTTCAAAAGTTAATACTCACTCATATTGTACCTATTTCTTTCCAACTCTCCTAGGTACAAATGACACTATTTACGGGTCCAACATGCAAACTACCATATTAGTTTCATATCTACAATTTATTAAAGACGATGACTAATCGCAACCCACAAAATTTCTCGACGTAGCTCACTTCTCAATACAATTCACTTTTGTTTAAAAATAAGTATAAAATTTTTAATACAATGCACTGAATACCAATTAGACCCTATATTTATTAAATTAAGTTATTTAAATTAAAATATTATTAATAAAACAATAAAATAATAAAGAAACATTAAAAAAAGAAAAGGAGAAAGGAAAACAAGAGACGAATAGAGAGAGGAGAATGAAAAGAGAGAGAACACAGAAGGAAGAAGAAGAAATGGACAATATTCTTCACTTTTTCTTACCATATTCTTCACGGAATGATTCCGAGACAAAATAATTAACTATCCCAGATAAAATGTGAAATCTTGGGAAAAAATTAATGCATCTGTGATTCAGTTCTACACTGACTGGGAAAAAATACTAACGTATCGTTTTTCGGTATATATTATTTAATATGGGCTCATTCAAGAAAGTTAAAATATTAATTGAATTTTCAATGTTCAGTGATCTTTCGTTTTTTATTATGTCCTTCATTAAACCTTGAAGAATAGGAGTTTTTGTAGTTCTGAGAAAAAAAGATCTAGTTAAAGATGATGACATGGATTTTTTTTCGTTATCTTTTTAATATTATATATATATATATATATATATTAATTTTAGTTGATTTTTTTTTTTAATAAGGGCATTAAGTTTAATCTAATAATATTTTAATTTATTATATTAGTGGGGCTGCATTCAGGAATTTTGTGGGCTGCGAATAATCGCTGCCTTTATTAAAATCTTATTTACAATTGTCAAACATACAATTAATTTAATTAATATTCATAATTCTTTTTTTAATTAATTTAAATTTTCGGGGGAAATTTTCTTTTTAAAAAATATAATTAATTACTTTTTCTAAATATTGTAATAACAATAAAAATTTTGATTCACTTTTTTATTTTCACATACTATTATTAAAAATGATGAAATTAAAAAAAAAAATGAACGGCCAATACAATTTGGAATCGGAATTACAAATAATAAACGTGCTTATTTAATCTTAAAATATAACTAGTTACTGTTGCATAGTGCGCATGTGTGCTCAATCAAGTCTGCTCGAAGTTGATGATGTCTTTCATTATCCCGTAGATCAGCACCTCTTTGTATGTATTCGTTGAAATCTCCGATGGAACCTTGGAAGAATTGAGTAGTTGTGCTGCTGTCGATGTTAGGTTCGTCCATCCAATTGACTGCTGATTTCCCCTCGTCTTCAACTATCATGTTGTGTAAAATAATGCAAGTATACATGATATCTTTCAAATTAGTCCTGTACCAAAAACGTGCCAGACCTTTTATTATTGCCCAACGAGCTTGCAATACCCCAAATGCTCGCTCGACGTTCTTCCTTGCGGCTTCTTGCATTTGCTTGAAATGGCTTCTTTTTGGATCAATTGGACATTGAAAGCTCTTTATGAAAGATGCCCATTCAGGTTATATTCCATCAGTTATATAGTACCCTCTACTATAGGGCGTACCATTTGCTATGAAATTTACCTTCGAGGCTTGTTCTCGCAAAACGTCGTTGAATAGAGGTGATTGGTTGAGCACATTGATGTCATTATTCGAACCTGCAACTCCAAAAAAGACATGTCATATCCACAAGTCTGCAGATGCAACTGCTTCAAGCATGGTCGTTGGAACTCCATGATCACCTCTAGTGAATTGACCTTTTCAGGTAACTGGGCAATTCTTCCATTCCCAATGCATGCAATCGAGACTACCCAGCATTCCGGAAAACTCATGTCTCTTCTCATGCATATGGATCAAACGTTGACAGACCGCAGAAGTAGCTTTTCTTAAGTATCTTTCACCAAATATGTCGATTATGCAGCGACAGAAGTTAAACAAGCATTCGATACCTGTAGTTTTTGCAACCCTTAGATACTCATCAAACAGGTCGGCTGGACCACCATGTTATTTAACAAATTGCGGAAGTGCATTTTTGGAGTGGAGAGAAACATTTTCTTCCTAATGCATCCTCCCTAAGCTGAAAGTATGGATCATGTGCTTCCAATGCATCGACTATTCGAATGAACAAATCTCGCCTCATCTGAAAACGCCTCCGGAATATGTCGCTATTATATGTTGGTTTATCACAAAAGTAATCTTTCATGAGGCGAAAGTGTGCGCCTTCACGATCGCGTTGCATGTATTTTCTTCTTTTTGGTGGGCCGGATGAGCCTTCTACAACATGGAACATCTGTTGATTTAGAATTTGCAAGAACATGCTATCATCAACATCATCAACAAAATATCCGTCGATTGCTGAATCATTTTCAGTATTACTTGTGTTGTGGGGATTTGAAGACATTTTTCAGCTAGAAATAGGGATAGAAGACATTATTGAGCGAAGTTGTTGTTGTTAGAGTTCTCCTACAAATGAAGTATGTCATTCCATTTATACACCTGGTTTGCAACGGCTAATTTGTAACGACTAATTTGCAACGGCTGGTTTGCAACGGCTAGTTTGCAACGGTTACTTTGTAACGGCTAGTTTGAAACAACTATTTTGCAACAGCTAGTTTATGGTGACAACTTTTTTAAAATTAAAATGGATAACTTCTTACATAAAACTTACACGGAATAAAATACATACCAAATAACAGTTCTGAAATACAAGAAATACATAACAAACAACAAAGTAGCATATTAAAATTTTAAATTATAAGAAATAACTACGTTCCCCAGCCCCATTTCTTCTTGATTTCCTAGCACACTTGATAGTGCACTCGAAGTTGCTCCGGAGGCATCCTTGTTGTGTCTCTCATGAATACGTCGTAATCTTTTGCTTGGTTGAGGGTAGGGCTGGCAAAATTGGCCCGGCTCGATGGACCGGCCCGTTTAGCCCGATATAAAGCAGGCTGGGCCAGAATATTAGAGGCCCGAAAAAATTCGAGCTTTTTTGGCCCGACCCGGCCCGATGGAATTGAATTTTTTTCCCCTCACTAATCGAATAATAAAAATTTAGGAATTAGGTAATATCTTGTGTACTATTTGAAACATGTTTTTCTTTTTCTAGCAGAGCATAAATGTATTTATTTACCTAGAAACTAAAACATTTGACTAATTTAATACTCTATTTCTTCAGTTTTATTAGCCGAAGATGGAAAATGAATTGGATCCAAGCATGCTCATTAATTATTATGTGTCGAAAAATAAAAAATTGATTAACATGTAGTATAGTACGTACACAAAAATTAAATAACTTGTGACGTGTAGTATATAACTATATATCGTCATCCATTCCTTCTTTTTATTATTATTATTATTATTGTTATATCTGGGGTTTGAGACATGCATATAGATTTATAGATATCATTCCATATTGCAACGAATAGTAGTATATTATCTTCCGATCAAGTTTTTTCTTAAGAGAATTAAACTGAAGTTCGCCTCAATATATAATTCTACTTCATGGTTAAAGTAATGAAAAAGAAAAGAAAAAAACTCATTGGTATGCTTTTTTGGCCCGATGACCCGAGGTCCTCCAGGCCGGGCCTAACATTTCTAGGCTCGAAATAAATCGAGCCCAGCCCGACGCGGCCCGAACTTTCCCTTGTCCCGACTAGGCCCGGCCCGGCTCGGCCCGGCAGCCCGAATTGCCACCTCTAGTTGAGGGCTTTCAACTCGGCTATTTTTTTCTACGAAGTAGTCCTATACTCCTCCATATTGTTGTTGATAGTAGCATTTATCTCTTCATAAGCGTCAACTTTTGCCTTGTCTTTCTTCTTTGCTGTTTTCTAACCAATTGGATGACTGCATTCTGGATCGTCGTCTTCGTTATTGGAAGATGATGTGTATGCCCCCGACTCAGAAATCCTTGTCTTCTTTTTACCGCGATGATCATGGTCTTGCTGGTTAACCCATTTAGGACAAACACTAAGAACCTTCCACATGCCAAGATGCTTGTTAAAGTCCTGGCCATTGTTAGTATTTTACCACTGCTGCAACGCCTCCATCAGAATATCGGCATCACTGTGTCCGCTTCCTCAGTTCTCCTATAGAGAAATGAAATTTGCATTAAAAGTAGACACAAATCTCTGAGCAGTATAAAAGTGTGTCTTCACACTACAAGAAAAAGGTCTTGTAGTGACGCTAATTTATTGACACTTTTTAAAGTGTTGTAGAAAAATACTACTTAGTGATACTTTTTAAAAAATGTCACGAATAAATAGCTACTCAATGACGCTTTTTTAAAAAGTGTATTTAATTCATGAAAAATAACGACACTTACAAAAAAATGTCAATATATTTGGTAACTTAGTGATACTCTTATAAAGAGTCATGGATTTAATCACACTTTAAATTTCGTGTCATAAAATCAATGATATTTTGGGTATTGTGTCACAGGATTGGTGACACATTATATTTTGTGTTATAAAATTAGTAATATTTTACGCCTTGCGTCATGACGCTGATGACTTTTATATTTTATGTCATAAAATTAGTGACGCTTTTCAAGTTGTGTCGTAATACATATGAAATTATATATTTGGTGTCATGAAATTAGGACACTATACATAGAGCTGACAAAATAGATCCGAGTCAATGATACATGTACCAATCGACATCCAATTATAGCGGGTTGGACTGTAATAATGGAGGCCCGAAAATGGCTCAATCGGGTTGGATATTGGGGGTGACACTACAACAAAAATGATATATAGAGCTACTTACTTTTAGGACATATCTTTTCGGGTTAATTATGTAAAAAATTACGAACTTTTAGTCAATTATCATTTGCATCATAGCCTTTAAACTGTGACGTAGAAATGCACCACCTTTATATTTTTTTTAATTCAATGCACGGGCAAGGTTTTTGCTTCAATTGCTGATGTGGAGTCCGAAATGAGAATTTTAACCCGCCCAATTGTATATGTGTAGTTGTACGAGTTCTTTTAACCCCTAATCAAATGTAAAAAAATTATTGTTTTATCGTTAAACGTAATCATTAAACAATATCATTTTCATTTAATTAGGGATTTATAGACATTATAAGATCATACCTCTGTATCCGAGATAGACAAAATCTCGATTTCGGGCTTCATATTAGCAATTGGAACAAAAAACTTTCTCGGTTGTATTAAATTAAAAAAATCATAAAAGTAATGTATTTCTATATTATGTTTGAAAAATCCTATTGCAAATGATAATTGACCAAAACATTTAGCGATTTTCATGTAACTACCCCTATTTTTTAAGTGTCTAAAAACAAGATTTGGGCACACAACTTAAAAGAATTATGTTAACTAAAGCACTAGAAGGAAAATATGCAGTAGACACCAATTAAAAAGAAAGCAGGAAGGCCTAACCTAATTCACTGCTAACTCATTTCCTCGTCGGCCACAATGCAACGAGTGGCTTGCCGCTGCTTGCTCTCCGTCGCTCCCCACCGTGCGTACCGCCGCCAATCTTCTACCCGTTTCGCCGCTCTCTTTCGCTCTCCGTTTAGTTGCGATTTATTGGATTAATTTTTCTACCAACAAAGGTGTACCTTAATTCCTTCCAAACGGTAGAACCCTTGCTTCTCCGACGATGCCTCCTTCCAAGATCTCGCCACCCAGACATCCCCTACAACTCCGCCAAGAGCAGTGTTCTCGGTATGTTTGATTTCACTAAATCTATGTTTCTATCAATTTTACTGATTGTTGTGTTGCAATTTATTAGATTTTGATACAAACTTGTTAAAATTGAAGTCTGTAATTCGATTAATTAGTTTCTGCAGCGATTACTTGCTCCGATGATTTATTTGTCCTCTTTTGTAAATCAGAAATCTCTAGGTCTTAATACATGACCATGTTTAAACTAATGCTTATGAGGAGTAGTCATCTACTTTTGTATTCACGTTATAAAGAAAGAGTCGGGCTTGTGATTTCTAGAACTCAGTTGTTCATAGTTCAATTAGTGTTGGTATGTAGGGATTGCTAATGGTGTGAGGGTTGATTTGTCATTATCACTAAATGAAATTAATGTTATGCAGTCTTCTGCAAATGAATGTTTGATGTTGTAAAGTGCAAAGTTAGTCCAGTTTATTCAGTTTTAGAATTTCAAGAATGACACTATGCGAGTTTATCGTAGTATTCCTCCTATGATCATGGATTCATGGGATGAGTTTTCCACAATCTAATTGTCGTGCTTTGTCTTGGAATATTTCAGCTTCTCCAAAGCATAGACCAACCTACTCTTTGATTGTTGCTTTTAGAATACAACTACTAAAATCAACTTAACATTCCGAGATGTATAAGAACAGAGGTCCAGAATTGGTTGTTACTTATTTATTGTTTTTGTCTTTTTCTACAGGTTTGAAAGTGGTGATAGATTGAGTCCTAAACATGCGAGTACGATTTTGGAGGGGTTGATGCTTCATCCAGAGTGTGAAAAGAAGATTGGTCGTAGAGTTGATTACATCACGGAATCTACTTTATGTTCCCTCACCGCTCTCCCCTTCCCCCCCCCCCCCCCCCCGCCCCCCCCACCCCACCACCCTCAAGCCCCTCTTGTGATGGATTTGATAGTTCTGTGACTTTGATTGTCTATTGTTGTATACTACATAGGTTAACTAATTAAATAAAAACTCAATCAAATAAAAAATAATGTTTTTGCAGTAAACCCAATTGTAGTGAGTATACTACAATTGTGTCTAAGTATCTTGGCATCAGTTTCAACTAATTCCTCTGCTTATTGGGAGCAAGGACTGATCTGCCGAGGAGTTTTATTGAGTATACTCAACTACTTTAACTGGTAGGTGATAATATGTTTAATAATTTGTTTTGATCTATTGTTGGTGCTTAGTTTGGTCAGACGTTGCTGGTTCAAGATGTTTTTGTGTTGGACATCTCTTTTATTTTGTGATTCAGAATGAATTCTCAATAATTTCACTAAATCCTTGTGAGGGCTCTCTCCCTCCCTCTCTCTTGATCTATTAATATGTTCAAACACATACACACACAGAGAACATAGAATGAAAGATTGATATATGCTTCCTGCCCCCTCACCCTTTTGGAGCTTATCTGACAACAGAACTTCTTTTGAGTGGGAAGTTTAATTTAAGAGCGAGCATGTAACAATTTACTCATTCAATTATCATTAATATTTTCATGCAACGGTTGATCAATAGTGTTGATAGGTACATTAAAAAATAATTTGAATCCTATGTTCTCGTAATTAACTTTTAATTGTTGTATCATTTATTTATATTCTCATTATAGATTTCTTTACAGATTCTTCAGTAGTTCATAATTTCAGTTACATGCAAATGATATAGCTGATGCATCTCAGATTTCTAAGTTTGTGATTTTATTTCATATCCAGTTTCATCAAATAATGGACTATGTTATATCTCTCTTTGATCTTTTTTTTTTTTTTTTTTTTTTTTTTTTTTTTTTTTTGTTCTTGTTCTTTTTGTCACGGACCCTTACATTTCTCAAAAAGAAACTAAACAAGTTTTTATTTGTATTTTATTTTACACAGGAACTTGGAAGGTGATTGAAGAAGATGGAAGCATTTGGATTGTCATTGTCTTAATTAGCTAGTAGTTTATTTGGTTGTATTGAAAATATTTTTTTTTTCTTTTTTATTGTTTGATTGAAGATCTTGGTTATTAGGATAAATTTGAACTATAATGATGTGTAATTGGATTTGAATATTTGTTCGAACTATTTAATATATATTGAATATTTCATTACAAATTTTGTGTATTCTTTTCATTTAATATTATTTTATTGTTTATATTTATTTTAATTTAGTGGCAATCATTGTAAAGTGTCACCAATTTGGAGACAATGAATAATAAAAAATTGTGTAGCGAATCTAATGACACTAATTGAAACAATTGTTGGTAATTTCAGTGACGTGTAATTTTACAAGCGTCGCTTATTTAACGACGCTTGTTCTTAAAAGCATCGGCAATATTTTAAACAATATACTATGGATCTTTATAATGGTGACAGAAACTAGCGTTGCCATATTTGAATATTAACAACGCATTGAAAAAAGCGTCACTAAATTAAGTTTACCCACGCATAACTTTTGTGTCGTGAAAAAATTCGTGACTTCAAGTTTAGCGACGCAAATCGCTACGCTTTAGCGTAGGTACTTTCTTCGTGACACTAATTAGCGTCACAAAGCGACAAAAAATAGCGTCGCCAGACACTGTTTTTCTTGTAGTGTCATTGGGGCCCAATCTGGCTTTGGGAATCCTTCGGGACGATTCTTGTTGTATTCAGCTGCGATTCTTTTTCACATCTGCTCTAACTTTTGAGTGTTGCCGATTGTTGAATCTTCGCTAATATTCACCCAACATCGAGCAAAGCAACTCATTTTTCGATCCCTTCCATCTTGGAGAATATGTCGTCTTTCTTCCTTGTGAGACTTTGCCTACCCCTTCGGAATATGCATCTTCATCGAGGTTAATATTCTCGATCCCTGGAGGAGATGAATGTGGTGAGAATGGAGAAGTTGTCCCTGAATACGGAGTATTACACTCCCTATCAATACTCGATCTGTCTATGCTAGCTTTTCTGGACGAGTTTGGGGGGATCATTGCTGGACTCTGAGGAGGAAATCCATAAGGAAGATGCGACATGAAAGGATATTGAAAGCCTTCATTGGAATACATAGCATATGGAGCACCCGAGGTAGCCATCAGATTCATCTAAGGATACGTGTGGATTTGAAAATTTTGAGACGGTATCATGTTGGATCGCATGGTGAAATTTTGGAAACCAGTGATAGAATTTCGGAACAGGGATTGGAATTTTGATTCGAATCAGAAGAACTATTAAACTTATTTTTCGTCCAAGATCTTCCTTCCATTGTCGGATAAAAATTTGTCAAATATAAATATGAAAAAATTGTAGAAGTATAGGTGATTTTTCTTTTTTTTAAAAAAAATTTATTTGCCAACGGTCCTCAACAATGGAATTGGTCGTTGACAACAGTATAAATTAAAGGGTCGTTGGCAACAGTATACTCAATCCTTATTTCAAGCTATTTCAATTACACAAACAAAAAACAATAAATAAAACAAGATGAATAAAAAAAAAAAGGGAAATTGAAGAGATGGGTGGCCAACAACCATTTAAGGTGCAGGCCCACCATTGCCGCGCGCCCACGCGCCTCAAGGCTGCCCTTTTCTTCCGCATGTGAGCCGCACTCCCCCCCCTCCCCCACCACTACTCTCGCCTTCAATACTTTTTCGGGTACAATAGTTTATACACCATCTTCTTCATTTCAAATTGTACCCCCATTGTGGATGCTCTTAGAAATAAGGAAATTATGTAATACCTTTAGGCATAAACAGTAAGATCTTTTGACCCATGATTTAGATTGTACGGACTTAAGATCCATACAACTGGTGCACAAAAGACTTCCTCATTGACTTTGTATATGATCAATGAAACTTATTTTCGTGAAAATAATACTATTTTAATAATTATATTTATATGGAGCAAAATGTTTATTTTTTCTCTTCATACCAAACCCCTTAAAATATTGAATCAACTCTAGTACTTGAGAGAGATTTTTGTTCTTTATCCTTGGAATTATTTTAATATTTATGTTTGTTTTATAAAGTGCAGTCTCCCATGGCTTCCATGATATCGAGACAAGCCGACGTAGAATGAAAATACAAGTTTTTCTTTCCTGATACGCTAGAGTAGTAAATTTAGCAAATAGAAGCACCCAAAATGCTCAACGAGTTATGAAGTTATGAGAGAGGCTGGAGTAGTTATATTATAGGTTAGTCGTACGAATTTTAAATTTGTATAACTTAAGTTACAATGGGTTGGCGGATTGTGTCGTCTTTTATGAAAAAGATATTAATATTTATGCTAAAATATATTACTTGTTCTAAGAAAACATGTTATGTTAAAAATGTATTTAATGTTTATATTCAAACAAATTATTAGTTTTGAGAAAAAACATTATGCTGAAAATGTATTTAGTGTTTATACTCAAAGATATTACTGGTTTTAAATGAATGTATTATGACGAAAGATAATACTTTTCCTCAAAACTGCCAATTTATTTCAATATAAACGGTGATATATTTTCATGAAGAACTTAAACAACCCATAGATCCACCTACAACTCAGATTGCACGGATCTGTGCACTTAGTGTTAAGGGTGAGCACGGTTCGGAGCAGTTCGGAGATTTGAGAATCTCGGAATTGAACCCAAGTTTGAAATATCTAGAGATTTTCAAGAAAAATCTTCAAAATTGCTCGGTTTATAGGTTCGGTTCCATTCGAATAGTATATATTCGAAGCTTTTCTAAGCTTTTTCGTTTAGTTTTAAATTTAAATCAAATATTGATATCAAACAAAATACATAAAATATTTATAGTTTTGCAATTTGTAAGATGACTCCGACACGTTAAGTTATAAAAAAATCTTTACAAGTTAAAGTAGATGTCTTGTATAAAAAAGAATAACACTAAATTATAAAGTTATTAACATTCTTTAATAAAACACTTTTCATATACCTTTCAATAAATTTTTCCTCCTACATGAGTTTTCGTCCTCTTTAGTTTTGAGTACTGGAACCTATATCACGAAGATGAATTGTAAAAGCGAAAAAGTAAAATTGATATGACTAACAATATCGAGATCTTAATTGACTTAAAAAGATTAATGAGATTTCATGAGAAAGATGGTGAATTAAAGAAGAACAAAATAAGCAACAAGCCGCTGCTAGTTCTGGTGTGCAACAAATGTTAGAATTTATGTTAAGGAATTCTACCATTATATATATATATGAAAATAATTAAATATTAAATATAATAATAAGTTTTATTTGCAAATTGGACAAAAATATATGAGTTAAATCTAAACATATCTACCTTATTCTTAAAAGTAAAATCTTTGAAAAATCAAACTGCTTATGTGTCTTTTCTTAGTTTTTTGAGTTTTTTTAAATTCTTATTCATTGATAATTTAATTTTCTTTAGCGTAAAAAAATAAAAGAAGAATGGAAAAGAGAGAAATATGAGGAAGTTAGTTAAAAGTCAACCAATCATATTTTTTTGCTTTTTCCCTTAATATTTAAAAATCGTATAACTTTTTCGACTCAACTTCATTTTTTGTAAGAAATATACTGAATTAATATCCATTTCACGATCTTCGATTTGACATCCATTATGCATATATTAAATATTAATTTTTAATTGTAACTTACTTTTTTTTATGATTATTATGATACATTTTAGTTTGAATTACTATTTTTTTATATAAAATACAAATGTCTAATATTATCAAAATAGTATTTTATTTGAAAAATTATCTACTCTTTTCTAGAAGATTAATTTCTTTAATTTTAATTTGTCCTATTATAATAATTTTGGTGAATCATTTTGTTCTACAAAAGTTTGATAAAAAATTGGTCGATTTGTTAAAGTTACAATTTACAGTCAAAAAATTAGATATAATAGTTAAAATGATTTGATGACTGAATTAGTGCATTTTTTGTGAAAAGAAAAATGATGTTAGAAATATAATAGATTGATTTTTTTTTAAATACGTCACATTGTTATACACTCAAGGACAAAAATATCGGTTTTCACGCAGATATCGGTGTTTCAATTTACTGAGATTTCGGTGAAATATCAATTAATATCGAAATATCGGTGCAATTTTCTGAAAAATGTTAAAAAATATATTAAAAATCAAAAAATTTAACATGATATTTTTACAATTATTATAACAAACCCAAATACTTATATGCATCTTAAATTTGATAGAAATAGATTTATTTACAACTAACTTATAAATATAAAATAATATAAACAATGAGTGGCAATATAAAATACTTTTTGACGTTTTATCATACAACATTACTAATTACTAGTACAGAAATATTATATTAAAAATTCAAAAGTTTAACAAAATATTTTAAAAATATTATAACCAACTTTAATACATAAATTCATCTTAAAATTATAAACAAAACAAAAGATTTACAAAAATGTCCAATTATTATTTTATACTTAGTTTTTAAATTTCTAATTTACATTTTGATAACTAATTATGGACAAATTATTTTCATTTTCATTTTGATAACTAATTATAGACCAAAAATACCCAATTATTTATAATTTTCATTTTGATAACTAATTTTCATTTTCATAATTATGGTATATATTATTGTAAGTAGAATTTTACTAGATAAGTTATATAAATGTTATGTAGATATAACAACATGTTGTTGACTTGGTTTGGTGGTTAAAGCTTGGAGCATCATTCAAGAGGTCTCAGGTTTGAATTCAAGGTTGGACAAAATTTTAAAATGTTTTGCTGAAACAAACAAAAAAAAAAAAAGAATTTCGCGAGATTTAGCGAAAAATCGCCAAATCGCGATAAACTCGCCGATATATTGCGAAAATCTCGATTTTCCAACAAAATGATACATCAGTGACATATCTTCTCGGGAAGCCCAGAATCGCGAGAAATCGGCGAAATCTCACCGATTTCTCGCGAGATTTTGATCCTTGTATATACTTTAGCACCATTGATTAATAAACTAATACTATTGCGCAATCTCATGCTAATATTACTAAATACTAAATATAATATATGTGATTTCTGGCATTGCCGCCTTATACGAATATGTAATTATATTAGTATATTATTTAAATGTCACAAATATACAATTATCACATAACCAGTGTCATGCAATATACGTTCTACTCCCTACGTCTCTCCTAATTTTGCATATTTTCTCTTTTGGCCCGTCCCACATAATTTTGCACACCCTTAAAAAAGAAAAGAAATTTTTCTCACAATCTTCACCCTCAATCTCCATCTTTGGAAAAGTCAACTAAAAAGCAAAAATAACTTTTTTTTTTCAACCGTGCAAAGTTAGGCAGGACGGAAGTAGTATCAAATATGTACATATTATAGTACAACATTTCATATAAGTCATATCTAATATATTTTATTCATTACTTATTTTAATTTTCATTATTATACATATTTACCTTTATATTTTAATAATAATTTAATAAAAAAATTTATAATGCACGGGTGGAAACCTAGTTATGTATAATGTATTACTGGAGAGAGCTATATTTGTTTCGAAAATTATTCTTCATAAATATTTTGCTCGATCATTAATTACTAAATTCTTGTAAGCATTAAATAAAATACACTATTAACATTCATTATTAAAATTCACTAAGATCTATAATTAATTATTTAATATCAGAATATAGAAATGAATCACAAAAATTGATTATATAATCCTTTTCTTGGAAGCGATTATGCTCAGTTCCATTTCAGGTCTTCGATCCATAATGGTTTGACTTGACAATAAAAAAGTTTGAAATAGTTCGATCTCCTTAAAATTAAAATATATTATCAATTCGGAATTCAGTACAATTTGAATCACCTTCGAAATTTTTACTCATTTTTACTTGGTGTACGTGAAAATTTGAAGAGATAGATTTATGGTACATCAGCAATCATTTCTAGCCATCTTGTCTTGTATAAGAATAAAGCAAGCAAAAAAAAAACACTAACAAAATAAATAATATTATCATTGTTTATAGTCGCTTTAAACTAAAATATTGCTCTTCTCTGGCCTCTTCAATTTTTATTTTATTTTTTATTTCTTTTAGTAGCCTAGTGGAATTTAATTTCACCCTAATTATCGTGTCACGTGATTAAGGTTTACAATCTTATGTCACACGATGATTATGTATCAACCGCCAATAAACACTATATATATGACATGGAGTTGGACTATTGGGCAGAAAATCATTTTTATCCTGTAAATATTTACTTTTTTAATTTTAATTTTATAAATATTTGTTTTTTTTAATTTAGTCGTAAGTGTTAAAATTGTTCAATTTAAGGAAAAAATATCAAATTGGTCGGAAATAGTCATGTGACCCAAATAATTAGTAAAATTCGGAGACTTGTAGTGATGTGGCAAAAATTATTTGAGTTGGATTTGTTTCAGTCAAATCTAAATTCAAAATAAAGTTATTATCCATGTCATTAAGAAAAATAAAATTATTTATAAAACCATATTACACTAACCCAATTAAATATTAAACATCAAATATAATAGAGGACGACTTTTCATCTGAAAAATAATGTTTAATGTTTAATTGGATTTGTGTAATATGACAAATAATTATATTTCTCTCTAATGACATGGATAAAAAATTAATTTTAAATTTAAAACTGACACAGAAAAAAGTCCAACTCAACTAATTTTTGCAATGTCACTACGAGTCGCCGAATTTTGCTAATTATTAGGGTCATGTGACTATTTCCGGCGAATTTGATGTTTTAGGATGAAAATTATCCTTAAATTGAACAATTTAAACACTTACAGAACTAAATTGAGAAAACAGATATTCATGACAGTAAAATAAAAATAAATAAATATTTACAGGAATAAAAATAATTTTTGGCCGACTTATTGGATGCAATAAAAATTGGTCACGAGCTAGGAATTCTCTAAAAAAAAAAAAAGGAAAGCTAGCTAGCTAGCTAAAAAAGCTAGATATCTAAAAAATTGTTAAGTTAGAATAGGGTCTAGCCTGGAAAATATATGGTCGATTAATGTGCACCCGTTGCATATTCGTTGTCTCCGTGATAAAATTATGAGGCCAACTTTGATACTATAGTGATACCGATTTTTTTACTATTATGTTTCAACTATTAGATGTTATTATATTGAATCTTGACTATTAAATTATTATAAATTTTAAAAATGTATAAATAACTAAAATATCACAATGCATAATTATCTTCTCCCCAAAAAAATCATTAATTTCCATCACACTTTTTCACCCTCATTAAGTACATTGTCTCTCTTTATAAAAAATGAGCTTCAATTAAAAAAAATCCACGGATGAAAAAATCAATCTATCTCCAACTAATTATTTCTTTTTCTTTTATTTCTATTTTTCTGTTACTTTTCTTTCATTTTTTCTATTTTCCAGGTTATATGTTTTGTTTTCATAGCACTCTACATGTTTTTTTTATTTTGTTTTAGGGACGTAAAAATATTTATCGAACTAAAAAATTACTGAAAATACAAAAAAATTTGATACATTATATTTTCAAAATATATATATCGGTACACCAAGAAAAAAAAAGAAAAGAAAATTCAATTTTTTTGGTAATCGATATTGCGGTGGTATATATTAGTATACTGAAATTCTGTTTATACTTTGGTATATCAAAATTCTAGTTGTATATTAAGTAAATAAGAATATCTACCCCATATTAATGAAGTGGTCATTCAATGAAAATAGAAAAAATAATTATTTAAATATGAGGAATCCACTAATTTATATATAATGTCATTTCTATTCTTCATTAGTACATGTATCAAGTTGGTACCATAGAATCACCCTAAAATTATATGGTGAAACAAAATACAAGAATGGAACATGCTCCATTGAGTAATGAGTATTGCCCATTTTTATCTTCTCTTTTATCACCTCACTCAAGGTTGAATTTAGGCGGCAGATGGCGGCCAGCCCACTTGAACTTAAATAAATTAAGTTTGTGTAATAATTTGTATTGATGCTATTAATATATAAGAATTTGTGTCTTTTAGTTCTTCAAAGTTCTCCCTAGTATAAAAGTTAATCACAATATTCTATTGTGTAGTTAAACAAAATCGTCCTCTTACTCAATAAAAAAGTTTTCTTTAGATACGCTCGAACTTACTTAAATCGGATCATTTATCTCAACTACAAAGTTTAACCATGTTAATACTCTATAATGTGGTGAAGAAAATTCATCCAATTAGATCTCTGAGCTTACTTAATTCGAATCATCTATCCCCACTATAATATTTCAACTACATCTCTCACATATAAACTGCATCATTTTGATAAACAGGTAGAATAACAAGTGTTCAAGATTAAATTAAAATAATGTAATCTTAAGTGTTACGACACCGTAGTTGGGACACAAGATCCGAAATGGAGCTCACTCCTTTCATTTTCTTCTGTTGTTCACCTCCCCTCTAACCCTGTCTATGACTACATATATAAATGCATTCCTTTCCATCTGATCTTCTCCCAAAGGGAAAATGTGGCAAAATGGCCATCAAACTTGTACCTCAAGCAATGGCGCTAGTACCTACCCATATCCAGAACAAACAAGTTCTCCCCACCACCACACGCGCCACCACTGCATGGCCACTCTCCGCGGCCAAAACTCCTACACCTCTGCCCTTCTCCTCGCCGGCGAATACTTATTCACCGGCTCTTCCGACGGACAAATCCGCTGCAATACTCTCCGTGACATAAATTGCGAAACTGCTACTGATCATCCCACAGTTTTGGCCGGAAATGGAGCAGTTAAAGCCGTCGTTGCGTCGTCCGATAAACTCATCACCGCTCATCAGGATCACAAAATCCGAGTATGGCGAGTCGATCAGACGGTCCACAATCATCATCAGAAGCTCACGCACTTAGCCACGCTTCCAACGCTCACCGATCGTGTAACAAAAATCTTACTCCCGAAGAACCACATTCAAATCAGAAGGCACAAGAGATGCACCTGGATCCACCACAACGACACCGTTTCAGCCCTAGCTTTATCCCCCGACGAAACGCTGCTCTACTCCGTTTCATGGGACAGAACATTGAAGATCTGGAGAACTACAGACTTCAAATGCTTGGAATCAGTACCAGCACACGACGACGCGATTAACGCCGTCGCCGTGTCGCGAAACGGCGATGTCTACACCGGATCATCCGACCGGAAAATCAAAGTGAGAACTACAACAAAAATCAAATTCGAGCTAATCATTTAAATTAAATTAATGACATATTTGAGATCAAATATTGCTAAAATTTAGAGTTAGTGACTGAATTTATGCTCTAATGTGAAGTTAAAAACTAAATTACTCACAGAAAACGAGACAGATTATGTTCCATTTCTGATATTTTGTTGGTATTTGGACACTAATCGATATAAAAAAAATTATGACACTTCTGATCGGTATTCTATTTCTGTTTTGTTTATATTTAGATATTATTCGTCACTAATTTCTATCTCTAATATGAAAATTTTCTGTAGTGGTGGAGGCGAAAATCCGGAGAAAAGAGTCACACATTAGAAGCTACACTGGAGAAGCACGGTGCTGGTGTTAATGCTCTGGCGTTGAGCATGGACGGGGAGGTTTTGTTTTCCGGTGCATCGGATAGATTGATACTGGTATGGATGGACGGCGGAGATGGAATGGAGGCAGTGGGGCGACTCCGAGGGCACAAGAAGGCTGTGCTGTGTTTGGCTACAATATCAGAATTGGTGTGCAGTGGTTCTGCTGATAAAACTGTGAGGATATGGAGAGGGATTGGGAAATCATACTCTTGTTTAGCAGTTCTTGAAGGGCATAAAGGACCTCTTAAGTGCATTACAATGGCATTTGATCATGATCAAGGCTTTAATTCATCATCAAACTATTTGGTATATAGTGCTAGCCTTGATTGTGATATTAAGATATGGAAGGTTTCTGTGCCTTGATTAATTGAGTAATAGTGTACTTTGGTGGTCTATTAGATACTACACCTGAAGAATTACACGAGGTGCTTTACAGTAGATTACACCAATACTGCAATTGATGTGGGTGTGTAAATGCGTGTACTTAGATAGTGGATAAATCACATAATGTAGATCTACTGATGTAACAACGAATCAACAAGATGTGATAAGGAAAATAAGATCACATATTCCAAATAGTATTTCATCTTGTAATCACAATTTTATGAATATGTGACGTGTGTATGTTTATGACGTCACTATAACTTCATTATATATATATATATATATATATATAAAAGACATGCATTAATAAAACAAAATATAGAATATACTTTAGAATAAGTGATCTCATTCGTTTATATGAAAATGAAAATTATATGCTACATTTGCAAACAGTGTCTGCACCTCATATTATGTGTCATGTGGATAATCAGTGAAAATAGAGCAAAGGTACACCATTGATTTTAAGGGATGTGCATCCAGTACAGTAACTGCACTGAGTTTAGTAGTCTCTCTTTCTCTCACCTATACGCATACAACGCTTCCTGATACACACTCACTCTCTCTCTATTTTTCACACACACTTACCATTGAATGCGATTTAGTTACGACACCGTTCCAAATCCGATTTTAAGTGGTATCTAACCACTTAATTTTTGGGTGCCACCTTTACTTCCACAACGGCTAGTTGCAAGTACAAGAAAAGTGCTCTCTCTAGGTGTGGTTTTTTCCAAGCTCGAGGCAGTAATGAAGGATCGCAAGTTAAAGTTTTTTAATATCTCAAAAGCCCTATATGAGCATAGCTACTTGGCCCTAAATGGCCCTTTTTGGATATACTAATTAACATAATGTGAAATGTTATTGACATTCGAAAATGTAATCAAATTAATATGTACTATGAGCGTGTATAAATTGCATTTCATGAAGTTGTTTAGGTATCAATTTCGATACGGTTCACTTTCTGTATAATCCTCTTGCATTTTCTACTGCATCATCAGATTATTGCCATATGAAAATATTGTCTGAATTAGATGGAGAGTGTGAATTACATTTTCAATTAAAAGAAAATTTAAGAATGGATAAATTACAAATAAAAAATTATTTTTCACGTGATAATAATTAAAGAATGCAACATGAGATGGTAGAAGAATTATGTGGAAAGGGACTAAGGTTGCTAGGTGAACATGCTACTTACTAGGGAAGGCATTTGTTTCCCAAGATAAGTAAAGGTAGAAAAAATAGAGAAAATTTAAACTAATTCTATATGCATGTTTTATATAAAATATAAGAGGATTCTAAAAATCCTTAAAAACTAACACTTTCCACTATTCCCCCTTCCCCGCCTTTTACCAACCACCCTCTTCCTTACTGACAATTCACACTGCTCTACATGTACCTTTCACCTGTTCTCTCTCTTCTCGCAAGTTGTCTTCTGATATAGGATCTGACTGATTTTTTCGTGCCAAACAATTTGTCGTGCATATAATATTCTCACGTCGTTCCACACAAACACGATCAAGTCGTTCAGATGTACTTTAAACTTCGTGCATACAATTTAATTGAGTCGTTCCACCATTTCATCTCTCCTCGTTCCTCGAAAACAAATTACTTCGTACCTCAATGCGTGCATTAGGTTCGTGCCAACAATACACTCAATTCGTGTGCCTGCATCTTTCCATGTCATTCGACTAA
Organism: Ajuga chamaepitys; assembly: GCA_958295605.1. Taxonomy (NCBI): domain Eukaryota; kingdom Viridiplantae; phylum Streptophyta; class Magnoliopsida; order Lamiales; family Lamiaceae; genus Ajuga; species Ajuga chamaepitys. The sequence goes on along the minus strand of OY282500.1, from coordinate 6,395,247 downwards.
TCGACAAACGCTGTGCCACACTGAGTGCCTAGAAAGTTTTATCGTGCATGATGTTATCTCGTTTCACACAAACTAGATCAAGTTGTGCCTGATGTACTTTAAAATTCGTGCATACAATTTAATTGAGTCGTGCCACCATTTCATCTCACCTCGTTCCTTGAAAACGAATTACCTCATGTCTCAGTGCGTGCATTAGGTTCGTGCCAACAAAATACTCAAGTTGTGCTACTACTCTGCTTGTGTAAGTTAATTTTTTAAAAAAAATCGAAATTCAAAAGTAAGAGAGAGAAGAGAGGAAGAGAGAGAGGGAAAGGGTGAGAGAGAGAGAGAAGGGAAAAGATGAAATGTACAGATGGGGTAGTGTGAATTGTCAGTGGGTAGGATGGGTTAAATTTTATAGTTCTCTAAAATTTGTATTAGAATTTATAGTTTTTTAGAATCTTATTAATATTTATATAAAAGTTATATAAAGGGTTAGATTTGACCCTTTTCCCTAGAAAAAAACTATACTCTCCGTGTCCATTATAAGAATCCTAAGGTACAACTATTTTTGTCAATTGATGAAAGTATAATTCCTTAAAAATTATTCATTCATAATTACAAAACTTATTTTATGTTTTGTTTAACTTATTCAATCATATATAATAAATTCCTGAAATGTTTTTTTTTTTTAAGTTTTTTACTTAACTAAAAAAATGAGACATTGACTATTGAACTAAAATTTTCATTTCACGACAAGAAAAATTTGAAACGTAACTCTTGCTATGGGAAGTATAACGAAGTACGGGCAATACCTTGTTCATCGATACAAGCATGTAATGTCATTATTCTATATAAACATTGCTTGCAACATTATTGTAAGGAATGCAAGAAAAATACCAAATTGCATAAAGAAATAGATCTATCAAGAAAAAGAATATTTCTTTTTCTTCCCAAAAAGAGAAAGAAACATAACAATACCCATTTAGTGTGATCTTTGAATGTTGTGAAAACAAAGTCCAATTTGGCAAAGCAAGGTGGCCAACCACCACAAGTTTTGTGCCATGCCCTTAACTAAAATAAGGTAATCCACTTAATGGAAAGCCAGCCAATGAATCTACTCATCACTTTTAGCATTGAAACTTGATCATAAAATATTTAATTTCTTTCATGGAACCCTTTAATTTGGTCATCTGATAAAATATGTGGGTGAGCATGTTGACAGAGTGTAAAGAGATGAATTGGCATACCAAAAACCAAGTTCATAATAGTGCAATAATCTATTAGAATGGACATTTACATAAGCAAGTTCTACCTCTCTGATTTAAAAGGTCTCTCGATTACAAAAATGTTTTTACTAAAAACTAATTTTACGAGTCCTTTCGTAAGATCTCTAGCTAGACTTTCAAATGCAATTTTGGTGTACACCTAGAGCTTTCATTTGGGGTAAAAAAGGAAATGAGAATCATCTAGATTTATTAAGGAGAAACAAAAAACTTGGAAGCCTTGGAATATTAAATAGAGCCTTTTATCTTTAGAAATAAACTATATTGACATACAAACAACGAAATATCAAACATGACAGTTTTTTTTTGCATTCTGTCACTAAGGACATATTTGGACTAGGCTGTTGCCAGCCGGAAGTGGGAGGGTCCAGTGTAAAGGTATTTCACTTTATGGATCGCCAATCCGGATCGCCCAGCTAATTTCCATCCAACTTTAACACATTTTCATCATTACATAATCATCCAATCATTATCTATATCACTTTTACAATTTCCAATACACTTTTTTATCATTACGTAGTACCCTACATAACCTTTTACAATTTTCAATACACCTTTTTATCATTACCTATCATCTCAATACATATTGATTTGACATCACTCTACACATCCTACCCTACTACATCCTTAAACAAAAATACCTTTTTACTATTCAAATGGATGTACCCGCAACGAATGTGCCCCAGCGGACGGGGCACATTCCACTACATCCCAATCCAAATATCTCCTAAAAACTGTTGTCAATAACTAAGAAACTCCGAAACCTCAGTATTTAACAATTAAGGAACATATACAAATATTTCTTTATAACTAAAAGAACTTTCGAGATATTTATACGTAATTGCAGAACTTTAAAATGCATTATCCCTATATAGTATAATCCCTCCGTCTCACAAATATTAACTTATAATTATTTTCACATAGATTAAGAATTGGTAATATATAGTTGAATTATTAAATTTTAGTTCTATTTTACTTGCATACCTCTATATAGTTTTTATTGTCTAACTTTCTTTTTGGACATAAAAAATACCAAAACACACTAGATTAGGACAAGTATAAAAATGAAAAATTATTAATTTGTAACATAATAAGTGATTTATTTTTGTGGGATGTACAAAAATAAAACCAAATTTATTTTTACAGGTCAGAGGGGGTACCTAACAATTTTGGTAAGTTTATTTCAAACTTTTAGGTAGCCCAGAAGTAAATGGTTCTATGTATGTGGTGAATTGTATGGTAAAAAGGAGCATGGTATTGATTTCTGGAGACCGAAAATTGGAGGGGTCTGGGCTCTGACCTGGGTTTGACCAACCCAGAAAGCGACGTCTTCCTAGGACCCCCCGCCACCGAGAAAAACTGACGGTTAAAATCAAATTCATTGTCATTCCTAATATCTGGTGCATGCTCGGTAAAACGGATTTTGATATCTTTTTCGTTTTTAAGTAAGGAGGTGTTTGCAAATGATTGTGTTTTTAGAGAAGTGATTTTTGTAGAAAAATTAGAATTTGGTAGTGTTTGAAAATAAAGTGATTTTAAAGCAAAAAGCTGGTAGAGTTGAGTGATAGCAGCTTCTCAGAATCAAGTTTTAAGTGATTCTGAGAATCAATTTTAAGAATTTCCAAACACTCTAAAATCACTTTTGGATTGCCAAAAGTGATTTTAGGTTTGGTTTTTTTGTGTTTGCAAACATCACCCAAATCTCTTGAACATTAGCTCTACGAATTTTAGATTCGTATTATTTGAATTATGAGTAATTTTTTATGAAAAATATTAACATCTATGATTAAATCTATTACTTGGAGATGTTAGTGTTTATGCAAGACACTCTACCTTTATTTCTATATTCGAAAGAATAATTCTCCTTTTTTATTATAAAAAGGTACGTCCATCTTTACCAAGGGTATCAGAAATGCTATACTTTTAATATCCTTGCTAAAATAATTCATTCAGCAAATCTGATGAAAGACATCCTCGGTTCAACACTTTAAGTGTCTCACTTAAAAATTGGATAATTTACCTTCTTATTTTAGTGAATAAGTTCAGGATTTGTAAGTTTTATTTATTATTCCTGTCCAAGGTTTAATATTTGTACAGATTTTATTGAAGATTTAAGGTTCATTATTTCACAATTTAGAGTACTTGGTTTATGGGTTCATGGATCATATGTTTTGAAGTTCATATTTCATATTATAAGCTTTGATTTTGCAGCGAGATATGAAAATAAGACAAAGGACCAGGATTGTGACACATGATACGGTTGTTGCAGGGGCTAGGGAGCATTGGACGGGTCCAAATCATTTATTCTACTTTTGTACGGTGTTCCACACAAAAATCAAAAGCCTATACAATATTAATCGTAAACCTTGAACTCATAAATCATTACTCTAAACCTATAAAACATTGACTGTGACCATGAATCATGAACTATGAAATAAGAATGTACCCTAATTACCAAGTTTAAATCTTGTATTCCAAATTTGATGTGAACCCATAAATCGTCAATTATGATCTCATGAGACAGAATTATGAACCCTTAATCGAATGCCAAAAAGAAGTTGAAAATTGTAATTTATTTTTAGTGGAGCACAAAGTAGAACATCAAAATGTCAAACAGATTATTTGATGCCGCATTTGACATGGTCAGTTTTTATTTATTTTTTAAATACATAAGCAAAAGTTCGATTATGAATGTTTTTCCTTGAGAAAGATGTAAATTTGGAAATATTTTGATATATATAAAAAAATAAGGTGTTACCACATCCATCAGTTCATCAGTTTAGGACTTGTCTGTATATTGCATGATATTATAGTTCAAGTCTTGTGATAAGAGTTGGATTCCTCTATTGTATTTCCAGCTCTAACCCAGTCATCTATGGAAGCTTAATAAAAAGTGAGTGGTTTCTGTATGATTCAACATTTCAATCGTTATCCATGTGCACCAGTAACACGATGCAATCTGAAATGCGTATCACGAATTATGTTTAAAGTATCACTTGTTCTGATGATATGTAATTCATTTAGATATAAATAGTAATACATTTTTGTCAATTCCCAAATTGCAGATGTCACAATTTTCACATATAATTTCGTATACATGTGACACGATACTCTTGGGCTTTGAAAGGGGTGATTGATGCCCTGTAGCAAAAATCCCGACCCTACCCAACTCCAACTAGGCCCTGCCTAGGTCCTATGCAGCCATTGACAGCTTCGGCTGTTTCCTTAATTCTCCTGGTCTAACTACACTGCGCTAGATCCTAATCTGCCGCCTAATTAACATCTATCGACTTCTATAACACTAGATAGGTATATGATTCAGGGTATTCACCTAGTTTTACTACTTTCACTACTCTTTCCTCACCCGATAGCCTTTATTACTAAACCATGGCCCGCTGTTAAAAGGGGCCACTCGGAAAAGCAACTTCTGAAAGCATTTACCTTCCTTTTCTTCTCGATTTTTCACTTTATCAAATGAAAGCTTAAAAGGTTCCAGAAAACTGAAAAATCAAAATATCAAAGTAAATAACACTGAGGGCGGTGCCTCTGTAAAAGAAGCTCAAAGGTTAACGCGAATCACGTCAGCAGCTACGCATTTTAAAACACGTGAGATCCTCTATCACAGTTCACAGACATTTCCACATTGCTGCTATAAGCCACACACATGAAGTGACATCACGAATAAACACAACATATAATGAAACACTATTTGTAGTAGACAAAATTGGGAGAAGAGAAAGTAGGTATTTCAAGAGGAGAAAATGGGTGGAAGAATTGAAGGAAATGAAGAAATAGGTGACTAAGATAAGCCATATATCAGCTTGATTCTCAGTCGTATTACAAAGAATTTTTTAGTTGTCCATAAAACAGTGTGTTAACATGTTACAACAGAACTAGTTTAACAATATTTCATAGAGGTAACTTCGATGGAGTACCTGGATCCCGAGGATATTTTCTAGGGGTAGTACTGTCTTTCAGACATATAACAGCTGTTCTTTGTCCGTGTTTGCTGTGAGATTCCACTGGATTGAAGCAAAAGTGTCAACAAGTTACGCAATTCAGCACGATTAAGGATGAGGAGCAAGGATAACTATTCCAAATGACTACTTTGATTATTACAGATATCGAATGAAGATATAAAGAGTTGCAATCTTATATCATTATGATTGAGAAAACAGAGATTTATTTCTAAAGGGATGTCGATTTTACAGGACCTCCACAGTCAAAATGATGCTTTAGGAAAATATGGAATGATCCGGGCCCTACGCACAACATTAAAATGCGAAGGATAATTAATATAACCTATGCACAAGATGGATGAGCGAAATTTAAATATAAGGTACAAACCAAGACATGTTTGCAGGAGAGAAGCACCCATCAAATGAATAGCCCTTTCAGCTTTTGTAACTTCCTCCTGGAGATGTTTATCACAAGGAGATATTTGAATATAACAGAAAAAAGCACATGCATATACATTTGCACACATTTGCCTACATAACTACACAAGTAACTGCACGTTCACTCGAAAAGACAATATACATGTAATGGCAAAACAATTGACAGAGAAAAGTCAATTAGATGGTCAACCTGTAATTTTGTACAATTAATAGGTGATAACATGAAATTTATGTTCAAAGGGATACCTGAGGATCATGACCCTTCGCCGCAACAAACAGACCACCAACACGAACCAGAGGAAGACAGTATTCAGCTTCATTTAAAAAAAAGGTCCAAATGCTTAGAAACTGTTTTGCCACTCGAATCAAAGAACAAACATATGAGAATTACAGGTACTTACCCAGAACTCTCATTTCTGCAACTGCTCTAGCAACTGCAATGTCAAAACTCTCTCTGAAATCAAGATTCTGCCCTAGATTCTGTCCTATACAGAGATAATATTGTACATGAGCATAACTGAGAGAAATATGCAAAGTGAAACTTCATTGATAATGTATCTAGTAAGTGACAATATAGAAACAGCCATAACAGTCCAATCTACACAATTCAGACATTTGTGAGTAATTTCTCTTCCAACAATGGTTCAAAAATATGAAATTTTTGCCGTATAAAAGAAAAACCACATGAAATTTTCATTTTATGTCATGTATCACAATCCCAGTCAGTCAATCATTATCCAATTAGTTCCACATTCAACGTAGACACAAGTTATTGTACCAAAAAAGTATAGTGAATTGCCGGTATTAAGCATAAAAACAATGATAGTGTACTCAGAAGGATGTTAGCAAACTACACGTACTAAAGGTGTAGCAGAGAGATAAATTCTTTATGTTAACATGAAAATCCATACCTCAGCTCGATCTCGCACAATTTGCACGTTTTTCAGGCCAATGAGGTCAACCACATGCTCCAAGAAGACGCAACGCTTGTTCAGGGACTCCAACAGAGTCACTTTCCAACCTGCCAACAAAAATTCAATCCAAAGAAATAGAACATTACTACACAACAATCATAGCATATTCAACAAAGAATTCATTACCAGGGCAAGCAATGGCCAGAATTAATCCAGGAAGACCTGCTCCACTTCCAACATCAACAACACTCAAACTCTTAAAGGAACTCCCACAATGCAACAGATATAAATTGCGAACGGGTTCGATAATCGACAAAGAGTCCTCGATGTGCCTTTCCATCACCTCATTTTCCTCTTTCACCGCCGTCAGATTCATCTTCTGCAAATCGAGAACATATAAAGGCTATAAATGATGATTAAAGATACGGTGGAAGTAATGAAGTACCGGTACCTGGTTCCATTGGAGGAGAGAGTCGATGTAGAGACGAACTTGATGTTTCTGGTGAGAAGTCAATGTCTCAAAACGGGGGTTATCAAATGCGGTGGCGTCGGTAGAGACGGAGGAGGAAGAAAGGGAGACGGTGGTTCTTCTGGCGGGAAAAGGGTGGAGTTTGAGTAGGGATGGTTTAATAGGAGGAAGGTGTTTGATAAAAGTCCCAAGAGAAGTGGGAGGAGAAAAATGGGAAACTCGAGCCGCAAGGGAAATTAACATCTTGGCGCCAGCCAGCCACTGCCCACAAATTGAAACCCAAGTAATCGGCTGGGTTTTAAAAATGGCCATATATAAAGGAACTACAAATGGGCCTCACCTTTTTTTCCATTCTTCTTATCATATTCTAATAGGCCCATTTAAACTCAACAAGTTTACTTCCCTTTTTAATTTTAATTTTAATATGATGTCAATTTTTTTTTTTACAAACAAACAAACAAACTGGCGCCTATATGATAACCTATTACAGCACTCCTGGTGACAGTATCCAAAACAAACAAACTGGCGCCTATTTTTCGATCTATTACAGGACTTTCTGTGGCACTACATAAAAACAAACCTATTTATTAAAGGGGTGGTCGTCACATATAGACCCTTCCCTTGCCTAGTAAAACAAACGAGCACCTATTTATTGACCTATTACATGATGGTGTCTATAATACATAAAGGGATAGCCTGAGCGGCTGCCACGTGATATGCTGGTGCTGACGATCGCATGAGGTAGTGCTGACGATCATAAGTGATCATAAGTGCTGTTGTGCGAGTGTTGATGATATACCTTTTTTTTTTTTCTTTTTCTTTTATAAATCTGGTGAGCAACTTAATTTCATTTTGGAAAATATCAAATTCTTTGTCTTCTTGGTCTTCTCTTGCGGTTGACTCTTGGTCTTCGACGACTAATGACGTATACACCAGACATTTATTAGGGTCTTCAGGTTGGCTTTTGTTGGCGAAACAAACATGAACATAGAGCTCGCGATTTTCTTCGGCATTGTGCTTGATCTCCTTGAAGGATCTTCCATTTGTAGTGCAAAGGAATTGGATAAGATTCTTCATTCAATGTTGTAGAATATGGTCTGTGACACAGTAGCAAAATATGGGGATCTTTGATTTCTCCTCTATTCTGGTATTATTCCATGAGTAACTTAATCCATTCTTCAGCTGTGGCGAACCATGTAAAGAAGGTCCATAACAGTGTAGTATTATTTTCAGTGTCTTGAAAGAAGATGAGCATACCTTCGATGGGTATCTCAATAACCAAAAGGTAAAGAACTAACAGACACCAAAGATACCATAGTTCATTAAGTGTGAGGGAGACATTAAGGTCAGTGTATATGATAACGAGGAAGGATTTTTGGTGGTTATAGCAGGCTTGGGTATCAGGAAGTTTCGACTCTGAAAGGCAACGGGAGAGATATCGGAATAAGTTTTTATTGGCATATTCTCTTATCTCTCCTAGGGTTTTAAATGGCTCTTTTCTGGGAGGAAATAAAAAGTCGAGGTTTGTAAGATGTATGGGTGGAAGGATTTTAGTGGAGGATATGAGCTGTAGTTGTGGTTTTCTTGAGAGATAATCTGGAACAATATTTTCTTTACCTTTTATGTGTTAAACTTCGAACTGATATTTAGAGAACCAGTCTTTGAGGTGAAGAAGTTGCTTTTCTGGTACACCTTTGTTTTTTAGTTCCATGATAGCTGGGAATGATGTGTTGTCAAGCTGGATGATGAAATGATGACCGATTAGATGAAACTCAAACTTTTTGATTCCGTTTTTTACTGCTAGGATCTCTTTGTAGATGGCGTGATAGTGTGCTTCCGTGCCTTTGAATTGTCCCCTTGCATGTCCGCAGTAATAGTGTTTTTCGTCTTACTTCTCGAGTAGTACTGCTCCCCAATATTCGTCGCTGGCATCTGTCTGTAGGATTCTTTGGCCGACTCCCGGGATTCTTAGTGGTGAAAGTTTTAGGCAGATTTCCTTCAGGTGTTTCACGGCTGTGGTTTGATCCTCTCCCCAAATTGATGGATTTTTTTTGAGAAGCTTTGAGAGTTTGCTGGTGTAGATGGAGCAATGTGGAATAAACTCCTTCAGATAGTTCACTATTCCCAAGAATTGTTGGATCTGCTTTACAGAGAACTGTTCGTTTGGAAACTTTAAGAGTTCTTGTGAAAGATGAGGGCCTGGTTCATATTCTCCATTGGATATTTTCATACCTAGGAAATCAATGTTTCTTTTATTTATAATACTTTTCTTTTTGGAAAGCATTATCCCATATTTTTGGACCAACTCTACAAAATGGAGAAGTAGTTGGTTGTGTTCTTTATCAGTTTTAAAAAATAGTAGGATATCATCAATGTAAACTAAAGTGCTGTACAAAATAGGTTCAAATATTTTTATCATGGTTTTTTGGAAAAGTGATGGAGCCACTTTAAGCCCAAAAGGTAAAACAACCCATTGATATTGGGCCGTGGGTAAACAAAAAGTTGTTTTGTATCTATCACTTGGGGATAAGCCCACTTTCCAAAATCCGGATTTTAAATCAAATTTTGAAAAGATACGTACTTCCGGAAGGTGGGACAAAAGCATTTTTGTTCTGGGGAAGGGAAACCTATCATCAATTAGATAGTAATTGAGAGGTTTGTAGTCAATTACCAACCTCTTTTTACCTCGAACTTGTTTGGCTCTTTTGTTGACGTAGAATGCTGGACACGCCCAATTGGAATTAGTTGGCTCAATGAGTCCCAATGTTAGGAGCTCATCCTGGCAAGGTTGAGTTCTTCTGGTGTCATGCCTGGATGTGTTGCTTTGGTGGCATTGATGTCTTCATTCCTCTTGAATGGAAGTCGGACAAAGAAGCTTTCATTCTTCCATAGGGGAGAAGGATGTCTGAAGTCTGCATGGGAGTCTGCATAGCACTCTTCTAGATTTTCTGAGATATGGTCAAATTCTTCAGATGCTTCTTTCAAAGAAAATAACTTTTGGACCATCGTGAAAGGTTGAAAAGCTCCTTTGTACTTGACTCCTTGAGGAAATATCTGCAGCTTTTGTGCTTTGAAGAACAAATCAAAGCTCATCAATATGTCATGTTCATGGAGCTTGCTTCCAATAACTTTGAGCCAGATAACACATTCAGGAAAATTTTGGATCCCGACAGGTTGTTTTGAGATTAAGGATGTGTGGAAGGTTTGGCCATCTGCTGCATAGAAATATTCATGATGAGGTTGCCAGGCTTCGTTCGGGAGAATATCCGGATTCATCATGGTTCTTCTTGCTCCCGTATCTAGAACTCCAATTGCTCGGATTGGCCTGTCATATTTGGATTGGAGTACCTTTACTTCTAGATGTGGAGAGGGCATACCTTCTTGCACGATTAAGTTGGTTTTGAGGACTGGTGGATTCTTCATCATAAGGATAGGAATGCCTTCATCGGGTGATTCTTCATCTTCGGAGGTTTCTTGCAGGAGAGATGCTGTATCAGAATCCTGAGAATCTTGCTCTGAGTAGAGTGATTCTACATCAGCATCCTCTATATTAGCTCCCTGGTAGTGGAAGGCCTGGGATGTAAGCTTGGTTGTTTTTCCTTTCTTGTTTGGACAATTCTTTGCATAGTGTACCTTCTGGCCGCATAAATAGCAACGATCGGTCGTTTTCTTTTGGAATGGCTTCCTTCTAAAGAACCTGTATTTTTTGTTTTTATTTGCTTTCTTTTTTATTTTCTTTTTCTTTTTTCCCAAACAATGACACTCCTTTTCTTTACATTTTATTTCTAATTAAGATTTATCACATACCGACTTTGGAATCTTCCTCCGCTCGTTCACACAACTTGTCCAGTGCTGCTAGACAGATTTCATGTATTTGTCCCATGCTGATGGTTGAAATCTCCCTTCTGGTTGATTAGATCATCCGCGCCATCTCTGGTTGTAATTCCTTGGGTAGAGAAGCTAGATAGACATTCTTGAGGTTGGGATCATTGTATCCATTCAGGAAGTAAAACCTTTCAGACATTCTTTTGAAATGTCTATCGAGAGCTTTCTTGGAAAGAGAGCAGCACCTCATGGAAAAATATTCTTGGGATATGGTTTTAGTGTATAAAGAGATATCACCAATAAACTCCCTGTGGATCTCCCCGAGTGCTTCAGTTGGGCTAGGTGCATTGAGTATCTTCAGTTGTCGATACTCCCCAAGTGTCAGGAACCATTCTCTCAGGATGCCAAGAAATCTGGAGGTGAGATCTTTGAGGACCATCTTCAGCTCAGCTCCTTCTTTATTGAGTTGATTATCAGTCCACGCTGAAAAGACATGCATCGTCTCTCTTCTTTTATGGATAGGTACATCGGCAAATGAAAACCAGGGACTATTTGAAGGCTTGGTTGAGTGTCTTTCATCCGGATGGCTTACGAAAGGTCTGCCTGTAGATTCCGTGTCTGAGTCATCGGAGGCTAGTTCTGTGAATGCATGGTTGGATTCTGGATCGGCCATTAATATGGCGGAAAGATCAGGTACTTCTCCATTATCATCTTCTGATTCAAACTTTGAATTAGTCAGCTCCGAAGAATAACCTTCGTCTTCTCCTAGATGGTTTTCAGCTCTTGGTGGTGTGGAGACCATCAACGTGTCTATGAGCCTCTTTCCTTCGGCTTTTGTAGAACCCTCTTCCTCTTTATCCTTGATTTTTGTCTTTTTTGAGGATTCAAGTGGTATGCTTGAGACCATCCCAAAATATTTTGAATATTCTAAAGAGGGAGGAGGAGGTTTATAAAAGCTAGGCAGAGTGATTAGTAAAGATCCACCTTTTACCTTGTCCTCTTCGATTTGGGAGAGCTCCTTCTTTAATTGTTTGATTTCTGCCTCCTTGGCTGCAAATTTTGTACCGAAGTGGTTGTCAGCTATAAGGATCCTGAGTTCCTTATCAAGTCTGCTTATCCTTTCGGAGAGCTTGCTTTCCACATGTTGGAGTTGTTCCTGTACTAGTGTTACTTTATTGTTGGAACTTTGAACCTTTTCGAGGATTTGAGTGACCTTGGTGTTGATACTCTGTAATGACCTGTTTTGAGCCAAGGCGTTGGTGGATTGCCAATTCAGCACTTCTTCTCCTTGAGTGAGCGGCTTCAGTTGACCACTGGATTCTACTACTGTGCTTTGAATAAAAGGCTTTGATGTTACCTTATTCAGATGGTCCTCCCACCTTTCCAAAGGTGGAAAGTCTTCTTCGTATGATTTGAACATGAAACATGGTTGTACATGCAAAGGGATGGACCTAGGAGAAGCTTCAGCTTTACAATTCTACTTTCTGGAGAAGGCTTTTCTTGAGGCATGGAACAATAGCTGTGCCTTTGTTGGTGGTGGATCCGAGGGGTCATCGAACCTTCTGCGAGGGTTTTGGCAGGATCTTCTTACGGGCACTTCTTCTTCCTCTTCTTCTTCTTCTTCTTCTCCTTCATCGTCACTATCATCCCATCCACAGATACATCTGGGATCGCACATAGAAGGATCTACGTCCCAGATAAAGTGGCCATTAATCCTGTCTGTGTAGATATGGCTCCCATCAAGATTGAAACAGGCAATGGGAATTTTGTCATCTACGTCTTTATAGACTGGAGTGATCATGAGCTGGAACATCGGAGGAACACTCTTTTCGGGTTGAGTCTTGTAAATAGTCTTCACTCAACCATCCTTCAATCTTTCAAACTTGAAGTCGATGGCTTACACTGGCCTTGTCACTTGATGTAGTCTTTCATAGTTGGTGATCCACTACGTCAGGACTAGTTGTTCCAGGTCTTTCCTCGCTATCTGTCTGGGGATCTGGATGATGGTAGGTACTTCTGATCCAGAGTCAGCAAGAACCATAAGAGCATCCTTTATGCCTTGATTCTTTAAATCAAGGGCATGGTTCTACAACCAATACATGATCTGGTGACGTAGGGTCGCCATAATGGAGTTGGAGATCTGCTCTGCACCAGATATCTGCACCTGGACCTTGAAGGCTTCTGCTATGGATGAGTCGAACGGTGATAAGGTAAAATTTGGAAAGAACGTGATGACTACGCTTCCAGCATTAAGTGTAGTCAAAACTGTTCCTATAACAACATGCTCATATTTTAAAAACCTGGTGTCGAGAAGGGCTATTCGTGCGGTCACAGGAAGACCGCGCCTTCCATGGTAGGATAGTACTATTAATTAAGTGGTTGACAATGATTCACTTTGGGTTCACTTGCATTTCTCCGAACCTGATGGGCACTTCTTACCTCTTGCCCGCTAACCTCTGAAAAAGCAACTTTTTAATCTATTTTATCCTTCTCTTGTTTTCCGAACCTGGAAATATGGAAAGAAACTTTTTTTTTGGAAAATAAAGAATCATAATACTCAACTAGAAGTCTTTAAGTACAAAATTCTCAACCCAAATCGTAATATCTTGCCCCATCCAAGCATAAAGACTGACAGAAGAAAATGAAAAATTGCGCAAAACTATGCGCCACTAAATTACATCGACGAGGCATATGCATAAGATTTAGAAAGTCATTCCATTGCAAAAATCTATGAATCTCATTGACATTAATGCCATAATAATATAACAAACTATTTTGCCTTGTGACTGCATGCACAATAAGTAAGTAATCAAATAAACACGAATATTCCCATTTGCACACTCCAAGAAAAATCTGATTCCACTCTTTAAAGCTATTAATCCAGTCGTTGCCACTGTAAACAACCAACGTATAACATGACAATTTGCCGCATAACCTGTCCCCATTTCATCTTGCAAAACAAAACCAACACCATGCATAACATTGTCGATAGCAGCATCGACGTCCAGTTGTAACTCCTCTGCAACCGGCTGCCACAAATCAACTTATAGCAGCACCATGCTACTATCTCTGATCATGCAACCCCTGTGCTGCTAGCGCCCGATCAAACTGCAACAGATAGCACTCAACATCAGCTCGACTCGAGCTTTTCCATGGCTTCCCTTCCTCCATGATTCTAGCAACAAATAACTCTCCAAACATTCCATGTCACTACCGGAAACAATTCCGCCCCAAATAAGCTTTTAATCATCTCGCGACATTCACAGAAAGAGGTTAAAAAGAAACCATGCATCATAGTCCCCATCGTAATTGTGCATAATTTACACATAGGAGATGTTGGAATATGATGTCGAAAAAGATTATGCACGAAAGCATTAAAATCACACGACGCTTCCCACAAAAAAATCTTAACCTTGGGAGGTAGGGACAAAGCCCACATAAATTTCCACCAGCCACTACATCTTGACACAGAGGATGGTGGGGGTTCAAAGCCACATATGGCCAGTTTGTACCCACTTTTAACCGTGTACACGCCTTTCACATTAGAACTCCAATAATGTCAGTCTAGCGAAACATCCTGACCCAACGAGATATCTAAAATAACATCCACCTTAAAAGGAAAAAAAAAAAAGTAAGGAGTCGTTCATCCCAAGCCCTTCCATAAGCAATAAAATCCAACACCCGATATTTGGACACTGCCAGACATGAAGTCATTATTCCTAACGCTAGGCCTAGGATCCAAGCCTCTCTATACACAACAATACTACGACCATCTCCCACCCGCCAAAGTAATCCACGAGAAATTAACTCTCTACTCCAACACAATGATCTCTAGATATACGACGGGTTCGAAGTGACATCCGTCCATGATGTCACTATGCTTAAAATACCTCCCCTAAAGAGCCGTGCTACAAGCAAATTCGGTTTTTGGATAATCCACCATCCTTGTTTAGCTAGCAATGATTTATTAAAAGCCACAAAATCCCAGAATCCCAAACCTCCATCTTTCTTGTGCTGGCAAAGACACCTCCCATGATGCCCAGTGCATACCCTTACGCTCTGATTGCGACCCCCAACCAAAATTTTGCACAATGTTGCTCCAACTGTCTACAAATTGATGAAGGCACACTAAAACAAGACGTAACATAAGTTGGAATGGATTGCAAAAACCGTTGTAATCATTACCTCATTTCTGCCCCGAAAGAAAAACTTTTACCCCATGCATCCACCTTTCGCAAAAGACTCTATTGAAAGGAACTGAAATTGTAATTTCTTATACGCAAAGAGAAGGTTGCCAAACCCAAATGCAAATCATGCCCTTGAACAACCAAAGTGGACTAAATACCCTTAATAGTGAAAATAACCTTGCTAGACACTGCGAGAGTAAAGGTAGCATAAGATTTATCATAATTAATCAGTTGCCCTAATGACTTTTCATACATCTTTAGACAAGATTTCACCTGTGTAGCATCATTTGATGTCGCCCTAAAAAATAGGAAACTATCATTTGCAAAAAAACATATGAGACATTGTGGGGCAAGAACAAGCTATGCAAACACCCCAAAACTTTCCACACTCTTGTGAAATTCTCAATATGGATGATAGACCCTGTGAACTCAATGGAAATAAGAGCGGAGACAAAGGATCACTTTTTGGCGCAAACCTCAGAACGACCGAACATCCCACCACATCCCCATTAAGATTAAAAGCATAAGATACCAATGAGATGCACTTCCTGATAAGATCAACCGACCCCTGAGAAAAGCCCAATTTTCCCATTAAAGCACCCAGGAAAATCCACTCGATCCTGTCATAGACCTTACTCATATCCAACTTTAGTGCGCAATACTCCATTCGAGTTTGCTTATTACATCGTAGTCAGTGCATAGGTTCAAAGCCGAAATAAGAACATTATCGATAATCAAGCAACCTGGGATAAAAGCACTTTGCTGCCGATCAACAATGTTATCAAGAATTGGCCTCCAACCTATTCGATAAGACTCTAGATACAATTTTGGCTATAATATTTCATTGACTAATAGGCGATAATCCTTTAGAGAACGAGGTTATGGTGTCTTTGGGATAAGAGTCACCAATGTACGATTCCACTTAGTAAATACCCTATTATGAAGTATCTCCAAAATTATCGAAACTACCGATTGTCCAAAGAAAGCCCAAGTCTTTTGGAGAAAAACAATGCAGTAAAGCCATCCGGCCCTGGGGCTTTAGAGAGATGCATATGAAATGAAGCCTTCCAAACTTCTTCAGTCGAGTATAGTTCGGGAAGGCGTAGAGACTCATGGTATTCAACACACAGGGCTCAACAAAATAAAGCACCTCTTCAATTTCAGACTTAGAGGGATGTGAAGAAGCAAAGAGGTTATTGTAGAACTGAACAATGATCTCAGTCATAGCCGTCCCATACCAATCACCATGTGTATTCATTAGCCCTGATATATGATTACGCCTATGTCTCTTAGTAGCACAAGTATAAAAATATTGCGTATTGCAATCCCCCTGTTGTAGCCAATTAACTCTAGAACTTTGTTGCCAATGTGTCTCCTCATTCGTAATTAAGATCTCTAGCTCGCTCTATAGCCTTCAAATACCCCGTCCCTGGGGACATAACGCCATATCAATTCAGCGTCTCGCGCAATACGCCTCTTTAAACCCCCAACATGAGACCCTGCCCAACCTTGCAAAAAAGGTTATGTTCCTGCCAACTTATACGAGAGATTGGCATGTTTGTCCAAACCATTCCAAAATTCCTCCAACACTCCCACACAATCATCTTCACTCAACCATTTCCGGCTAAAACAAAAAATGCGTATGATGTCGAACAACACCAGACGGGTCACTATGTCTCAGACTGAGGCACACAGATCTATGATCATGTTCATAAAATGCCAAAATAGAAATAGATGCCATCGAAAACATCAATCGCCAACTAAGATTAGCAAAGAAATGGTCCAACCTCTCCAAAACTATTTCCCCACCCTGGAGCTGATTAAACTAACTAAAAAATTTACTCGAGCAATGCTAATCTTGAACACCAATATCAGCAACAACGCCACAAAAAAGAATTCATTTGGGAAACAAGATTATGCACATCCCCATACAGCCATACTTGTTCGAATCCTACATAATTTCGTTAAAATCACCCCCAATCAACCATGGGATGTTTTTTAAAGAATATGAAGAAGACGACCGCCGAAGTAGCAAGCAGGTTTACACTTTCAGATGTGAAGCCGGATTGACATAAAAATCAGTAAATAGTCACTTACACGACACATTAGAAATAATGCAATCAATATGATCCTTTGAATTCGATAAAATTGAAAGATTAATATTATTCGTCAAAAATAGAATCAAACCACCACTACGACCCACTAGATCAACACAAAATATACCCAAAAAATTAAATGACAATCATAACCTAGAAGTAGACACAGTAGAAATTTTAGACTCACTAATAAACAAAAGAGACGGGTCCTTTACATCAATAAGTTGCTGCAGATTCCAGAATCTAGTTCCACATAATGCAATTCATAGCGACTGGTGGTGTAAGAAATAACCAGCCACTGTCAAAAGAATGTTATCACCCATCTCCATCAAAGTCACACTAACATGTTTTTCCACTGCCTCCTCCATCCAGTCCTAAAGCCCACACTTCGTTCCAGATTACATCAATAGCACAATCACCACACTCTTATTCTCTCCCCGCTTGCTGCCACTACCATGTAGTCGACCACTATATTTCTTCCCTATTGTCACAATACCATGTTCCCTAACATCAGACAATAGATGACCTAACACACCAGCCACCAAGACATGGTCGTCACCATGCCTTATAGGTCGGGGCTAGATAAGCGACTCCTCCATGCTTCTAGAAGTATCGCGACGAGTTTCACTGTCGCCAACACTAGGCACATCCTCCCAACTTGCGACCTTCTTGTCCAATCTCTCATTCCCCTCCCCCCCCCTCCAACTCGATTACTCCTAACAGATAAACTCTCTTCATCAACCAAATTAGCACCATCATCAGATTCACCACGCCTTCCAACCTCATTCCCAAGAACATCACAAACCATACTCTCGATTGTCCAAACCATCGAAAGGCATTGCCTATCAAGCTGCAACCAAGGACCGTAATGCTTAGGTGCCACCCGTTCCGATTCTTTCACTTGAAGCCTTGCAGGGCAGTCCATCTCAATATGGCAGTTTGGCATAGCACCACATCCCTAACACCACGTATGGAAATTGACTTCCCACATGAAAACGGTTTTGATAGATCAATCATTACCCAGACTTGCAAATATTTGTCCAAACCACGTGGTGCACCAAGCTCTAGCACGCGTCCAATCTTTTGTCCAACGACACGAGTCCAATCTTTTGCCTGAAGTTCGGGCACTGCCTTATCTATTTAGCATTTTACCCGTGAATAATTCTATCTTGTGGGTAAAACTGACATCTCTAGTTTTCAGTCATTTTGAAGTGGATTTGAAGTTTTATCCACAATTTAATTAAGGCTTAGAGAAAGCGGGGGTGGATTTTGAAATATCATAAACACAAATTGTTTGAATATGAGAATCCAAACCACCATAATAAATTATTATAATATTTTATGAAATAAATTAACTAAATATGACTACATGTATTAAAAATATATAATAGAACCTTATATTAAATAAATACATGGAGTGTATATGAATATTATTTCTTTCTCCCATCTTTTAATGGCTTAAAGAAAATGGACATTGTCTCTTTCTCCTGATAATTGGTCTATTAGCAAAAAGATTGTTAATATCCCACCTAGATTGTTACATGAGATTGAGATTTCCCTAATGTAAAAATTATCCGCCTTCTCTCGACTTTCTCTAACTAGAATCTGCAATTTACTTTGAAACCCTAGCTCTTCCTCTCATGACGGTGACGTTGAGTTTCTCACTCCAGTATTTCGTCGAGGGTTGAGATTTTCCCACTCTTCCTCGTAAAGGTTCTCTTCAAGAGCCAAACCCTAACCTGAGTAACCCAATGATATAAAAAATATTATGTCATGTTTGGGTATAACTGAGGGAATCTCTGCCACTAAGAAGCTCTAACGCAGATCGATAAAAAAAAGTTCAATTTGCAAGGATCGGAAGGATTTGGGACAATGGGCATCTGGACAATCCAATTTACTGATGCAGAAACAAATGCTTTAGTTGAGCAATGTAAACACGTTTTGATCGGTAAGTTTTTGCAAGGAAGCCCTCCATTTAAGAATATACTTGCAAATTTATCTGAATTTGACTCCGAATGGCCTCTTCATTTTTTCTTCGGCTTAGAATGCCCCGAGATTGTCCATGCCCTTAAAGGTTTGACAATCAATAATGTGACCTAAATCCATTTTGAGTTCTCAAGCCTTTTTTCTTTGAAAGTTAGTTAATAATTTATTACCCCATGATGACAACCTCATTTGTAAAGGATATGTGGTCATTTGTAGATGTCCATTGTGTTGTAGTGCTTATGAAAAGGTCACAGATACATTTATCCATTGCCCCATTGCTCTTAAATATGGAATTTGTTTGCATCCTTCTTCTAGATTTCTATCCCTTCTAGTCGTTTGTTGCTCAATTGATTGGCCTTTGGTTTGAGGAAAAAAAATTATGAGCATATCCGAAATACATTTCTTTTTTTTATTTTGTGGCGTATTTGGTACACTCGAAATCTGCCTAAATTCCAAATCAAATGCGTCCAGTTGCCTCTAACGAATATGTTGCCCATCGTTCGCGCCCGCGACTGGTTGTTCGACCAAGGCCTTTGCTTCTCGCTCCCTTGGTTGCGGCTGCGACTCCCCATTGCGGTCGCGAGCTCTGCTCGCATCCTTGAACCCTCTTTGCACACCTTTGGTCGCGGTCGTGACTCCCCGTCATGGCAGTGACATCCCCTGTGCCACTTTAGGCTCCATATCCAACAATCTCCCACTTGGAGACTAAAAAATCCTCTCCATTCACTCCTCTTGAGCTCGTCTTCCCGTTTCTGCTCGGTATTACCATCTCTTCTTCTTCTTCAAGTTCCAAGGCCAATTGAAGTTATGCATAACTTCAATTTCTCTAAGGTCACCACCTTAATAAACATGTCAACTGGATTCTCACTCCCGAGGATTTTCACAAGTCGCAAGGCTTTCTTTTCCAATGGGTGCTGTATGAAATGATTCTTCAATTCAACTTGCTTCATTCTCGAATGAAAAGCCGGATTACTAGCCAAGAAAATTTCACTCTGACTATCGCTGTAGATACACTATTTTCATACTCCTTCCCAAATTCACCCAAGAAACTTTGAAACCACACCATCTCTTTGCTCGCCTTCGTCACGGCTACGTACTCCGCCTCTGTGGCGGACAGTGCAACCACCTTTTGCAACTTTGATGTCCAAGAAATCATCATACCACCGTAAGTAAAGACATACTCGATCGTACTCTTTCTCTCATCAAGATCGTTCGATGTTAGGTCCACATCAACGTAACCAACCAACTCGGAATTTCTTCCGTCAAAGCACAATTTATTTGTGGTACCTCGCAAGTACCTTAGAATCCACTTCACCGCCTCCCAATGTTGTTTCCCCGGATCACCCATGAACCGGCTCACTACTCCCACTGCATGCGCAATACCCGGACGAGTACAAACTATAGCATACATGTTACTGCCAATTGCCGATGCATGTGGAACATTCATCATTTGGGTACTTTCCTCTTTAGTACTTGGCGACTCCTTCTTCGACAGCTTAAAGTGACCCCCCAAGGGTATATTAACCGGCTTCGAATCCCCCTCCATGTTCAGGACCTTCTGAACATAATCCATCTGCGAAAGATACAACAAATTTGCCACTCTATTCCTCTCGATTCTCATACCCAAAATTTGCTTCACTTCTCCAAGATCCTTCATGGAGAACCTCTCAGAAAATTGCTTCTTCAACCTCTCCAACTCCCTTGGATTAGCTTCTACTATCAACATGTCATCAACATACAGTAGTAGGATAAGATAACTTTTGTCAAACCTCTTGTGGTAGCAACAATGGTTGCCGTGGCATCTATGGTAACCAATCTCCATCATGAAATTGTCGAACTTCATGTACCACTGCTTTGGAGCTTGCTTCAACCCATACAAACTCTTCTTCAACTTGCACCTCCCTTCTATCTACCACGAATCCCTCCGGTTGTACCATGTACAACTCCTCCACTAGATCACCATGAAGGAATGCCGTCTTTACATCCATCTGATGTAATAACAGGTTCTCCGCAACTACCATACTCAATACCATGCGAATTGTAGTCAACTTTACAACAGGAGTAAATACGTCCGTATAATTAATACCGTACCGTTGCTCGAACCCTTTCACAACTAGCCTCGCCTTGTAGCGCTTGCTACCATCGGCCTCATTCTTGATTCGGTAGACCCACTTGTTGTGCAATGCCTTCATGCCCTTGGGAAGCTCAGTCAATTCCTAAGTGTCATTCACATGAAAAGACGTCATTTCATCTTCCATTACCTTCCATCTTCGTCTATCACCAACTTGCTCTGCCACTGCAAAGCTCTCAGGTTCACACCATCAGTCAACAATAAGTAGTAGTTAGAGGGCGAATACTTATCAGGTGGCCTTTGATCTCTAACTGGTCTTTGAGGTGGTGGTGGTGTTCTTGGTTCATCATCAAGAACCTCCTCATCGACCGGACTCCCCTTACTCCCACTAGAGTCTAGATCATCTAACTCGATAGTGCGGGACTTTGCAGCATTAGTGCCCCAATCCTTCAACCTATCCTTATACATTACCCGTTCATTGAATACTACATCCCGGCTGCGAATTACCTTTCGACTTTACTCATCCCACAGTGACTGCACTGTCGGGTGCAGTCAAAATAAGATATTTATTTACCTAACTATTCCTAACAGTAGCTAGAGCAAGTCAGGGTCGATCCCACAGAGAACATGAATTTATCAAATAATTGTATTAACCAATTTTGTATACGTACTAATAATAATATAACTATAATAAGGAGGAGTTGTTGTGATGAAAATTTGACTAAACACTTAATAATTAACTAGCAAATTAAGATGAATTAAAATATGAATGAAAAGTATTCCCGCCTTTAACCCAGTATCCCCCTAGCCTGAATATCCATGTAACTAATGCAACTACTTAACTAATTAGTTCTGAGACCCCTACTCCAAGAATTAACAGGTACGCTTAGCTAACCCTTGTTACCCCTTAAGTATAATTAATCATAAGAACTTAGTAATTAATCCTATCTAATTAAGTAGTCCTAGGAGACGCTCGCTAGAACAATAGTAATCAAATGCATAGGGAACTAAGGTAACGGAGTAGGTACGGTGTTTTACTCACAAAGTCGGTACAAGTGACCGCGACTTTATGTTATCCTAGCGAGTAACCGCTTTTTGCTACTTTTGGGCATAAACACATAACAATTACGGATTGTGAATTCATGACCTAGCGACAGCTATATGCCTATTATTAGGGTGATCAGTCCACATAACAAACATATAAAAGATAGAGTAATCCAATAACACAACTAATCTCAGAACATAATTAAATTAAACAATTACTGAATTAATTACATAAATAATAGTCTACGGTTCAACATAGTCAAAGACGGGAAAGTAAAAGCTTAGCCGATCATAGCAATCGCTAAGAACAAACTAATAAAAGAAAACATAAAACTAAAAAACCCCGAATCGCCGAATCTTGAGTCTTCGTGTTCTTCAGAATTCCCAAATCTGAGCTCTTGAATCAATATAAAAGTTCTCCCTTGATGTCTAGAGCCTTAATATATTTATAGGAGTACATCTCTAGGATAAAGAGGGATAAAAACCTATTTGGAATAGGAAAATTAGTCTAAAATTCGTTTTTGAGCTTGTGGACCAAGTAATGGGCCGACACTGCATTCTTTTTCCAACTTCAAAGCTGTTTTTGAGGGTCTTATGGTCATTTTTGGGTTTTCCTTATCTCATACAAAGTTGTAGAACTTCGAATCAGCTTTCTAACACCACCAATTTCACCTCAATCGGAGTTGTAGATCTCAAGATATGACCAAAATATTAGAGGTGTGTCAATATGTCTCGGCCGAGAATAACTGTCTCGGCCGAGACTCTTCTATAGCCAGAAATCCGAATTCTTTGACCTTCTAGCTCGGCCGAGACTTACTAGCTCGGTCGAGCTCAGTTTCCTACAGTTTTTGGGGCCATTTTTCTTGGTTTTGACTTGTGGGACTTGTTCTCAACATCCATTCTTAGTCGAGTTCGACTTTTTTTTGTCTAAATTCACCCAAATAACTTCAAAACAAGTCACAAACATCAAATTGCCTAATAATGTAAATACGAGAAATACACGGTCAATTACGCATGCAAATATCATTAAATGAACACTTAACTCGACCTATTATGCATGCATAAACACGTTTACCACACAGCCTATAGCCGAACTCATCGCCTCCATATCCAACGAACTTACACTTGATGGATTTTGCATCTTACTTACTTCTGTCAACAGAATCCAAAAGAGCGTAAGCAACGCAATCGAAAATACGTAGGTAAGACAAGTTTACCTCCTTTCCAGCCCATTCCTCCTGTGAGGCAGTGTTCAATGTCATCAAGTGAGCTATATTTTGAAATAGGATGTGTCTAGAATGTGGAACTGGGATCAGGGGGTGAAGAACCGGTTGGATAAACCGGGTTTTAACGTGAAGAAGCAAGTCTGTACAGGAAAACCGGGTTCGGGGTTGTTGAGCATAACCGTCAGTTGTGACGAGGTGGTTTCAGCTTTGTGACGGAATAAACCGTCACATTTGTCCGGTAGCAGCAGTCGTCTTCAATCAGTTAGAACTTCCTGGGTAGTTACATTCGAGCTACAAGACCTATATCATTGGAACGCTCTCTTCCTAAAGAACAACACTACGTTGAGCAATTTCCAGTTTTCTTAGATTACAGAGAGAATTTGAGAGTGATAGTATTTCTGCCCATATTGTTCCAGAATTGGGCATATTCATTTCCAAGTGTGATTTCTGTAATTGACTGAATATCTTAGTGAATTGAGGTGTGCCTGGCCTCCGTGGATGTAGTTCATCTTGAACGAACCACGTAAAACGATTGTGTGATTCATTTTATTTTCAGTTCTGCGCATAGTACTCTTCGGCCACAACTCTGGCCGAACTGTTGTGTGTTTTTCAAACTGATTGTCTTCGAACTCATTCCAGATTCTTGGTGTTGTGTGTTTGGGAGTTGATTTGTCTAACAAGTGGCGCCGTCTGTGGGAAACAACTCGCACAAGTCAAAGAAGAGGAGGAATGGCTGGTATGAAGATGGATTTTGAGAAGTTTACTGGAAGAAATGACTTCACATTATGGAAGATCAAGATGAATGCAGTCCTGGTTCACAATGGCCTTGATCTTGCATTGTTACCTCTGGAATCATGGGAAGAAACTGAGAAACCTAAGTTTGCAGCAGTGGATAAGAAGGCCCTAAGTCTTATCTTCTTGTGCTTGGGTGATAAACCGTTGAGGGAGGTTTCAAGATGCAAGAGTTCCTTAGAAGCATGGAGGAGATTGGAAGAACTGTATCAATCCAAGTCAGTATCTAACAAACTGTTCCTGAAGCAGAAGATGTTATCCTTCAAAATCACAGAAGACAAGGTAATATCTAATCAACTTGATGAGTTCATTAAGATGATTGAAGAATTGGAAGACCTGGAGGTGAAACTGGAGGAGGATGACAAGGCATTGATGGTATTAAATATTCTTCCAAAATCCATGGAAAGCTTTAAGGATGCCTTGATGTATGGGAGGGATGAGCAGCTGTCCTATGATGGAATAGTGAAGGCTCTGAGATCAAAATGCTTCCAGACTCAAGGAGACAAAGGCATGGTGCAATCTGGAGAAGGTTTGAATGTTAAATTCAAGAAACCGTGGCAAGGCAAGAAGGGTCAAAATGCTAAGGATCCAAAGTCAGGGGATTCAAATCCTAAGAAGGGGAATGACTGGGTTGAAAAGAGGAAATGCTTCAAGTGTAAACAGCCAGGTCATCTGAAGAAGGATTGTCCTAAGAAGAATAAGAAAGCTGGAAATCAAGGGGCAGAAGCTGCTGCCATAGATCATCAACAAGACCCTCCAGAAGTATTAAATGTTACTGATTCAAGAATGGTGAAGGAATGGGTCCTGGACACAGGGTGTTCCTTTCATATGTGTCCTCATCAGTCATGGTTTAATGAACTGAAGAAAGAAGATGGTGGAAATGTTCTCCTGGGGAATGACCAATCATGCAAGGTCAAAGGAGTTGGATCAGTGAGCATAAGAATGTTTGATGGAGTGATCAGAATCATCTCAAATGTTAGGTATGTTCCTGGCCTTAAAAGGAATCTTCTATCTCTTGGCTCATTGGTAACCAGTGGATGTCAGTTTAGCTCAGTAGAGGGATTCTTGCATATCACAAAACATGGAAAAATGGTGATAAAAGGAAGACAGCATAATGGACTATTTATTCTGATTGGTTCTCCTATTGTTGGAAGTGTAGATGTGGTCTTGAACAATACTGAGATTGCTAAATGGCATAAGAGACTTGGGCACATAGGAGTAAAGGGACTGAAAGAATTGGAAAGGAGTGGAGTAATTGGAAATCTGGGAAATCAAGAACTGGAGTTCTGTGACCAGTGTGCTCTGGGCAAATCCAAGAAGTTGCCCTATGGAAAGGGAGTTCATACAACTCAAGAACCATTAGATTATGTTCACTCTGACATATGGGGCCCTGCCAGAACAGAATCTCATGGTGGTGCCAGATATTTCATGTCCTTGATTGATGACTACAGCAGAAAGGTATGGATCATGTTGCTGAAGAACAAGAGTGATGCCTTTCATAAGTTCAAAACATGGTTGATCCAACTGGAAAATGTCAAAGGGAAGAAGCTGAAGCACTTGAGGACTGATAATGGACTGGAGTACCTCTCTACAGAGTTTACAAACTTCTGTGAAGAAAGAGGAATCAAGAGACACAGGACTGTGCCAATGAATCCTCAACAGAATGGAGTTGCAGAAAGGTTTAACAGGACTCTTCTTGAAAGAGTAAGGTGTATGCTGTTGGATGCTGGGTTGCCAAAGGTGTTTTGGGGAGAAACTATTGCTACAGCATGCTATCTTATTAACAGATCACCCTCATCAGTGATTGGGTTCAAAACACCTGAAGAGGTGTGGAGTGGACAGAAACCAAATTATGAAGGATTAAGGGTGTTTGGGTGTCTTGCTTATGCCCACATCAAGCAAGACAAATTAGATGCAAGGGCTCTCAGATGTGTGTTTCTTGGATATCCGAATGGGATTAAGGGTTACAGATTGTGGTGCCTGGAACAAGGAAATCAGAAGATAATCACAAGTAGAGATGTGAAGTTTAATGAGAATGTGATGGCCTATACTTCTACAGGCTCTAAGGAAGAATTTGATGCTGCAAAAGAAGCAGAGGAGATATCAATTCAGGTGGAGCAACCTGCAGAGGACAATCACACACCTCAACCACACACAGAAGTACAAGACAGTGATTCATCATCTGAAGAAGAAACATAAACTGGACCAGCTCAAAATATCAGGGAATACAGCATTGGAAGGGATAGGCCTAGAAGACAAATCAACAGACCTGATTTCTATGGCCAAGCAGGGAGTGTATATTATGCCTTAAGTGTTGCTGAAGACCTGGAATCACAAGAGCCTAGCAGCTTTCAAGAAGCATTAGATTGTGAGGAAGGTGAACACTGGATACAGGCAATGACTGAAGAAATGGAGTCTCTGGAAAAGAATAAGACCTGGATACTGGTGGAGAAACCAAAAGGTCGGAAACTTGTGAGCTCCAAGTGGATATACAAGAAGAAACTAGAAACTGCAGGGTCCAAGCAGGTGAGATTTAAAGCAAGGTTGGTAGCCAGAGGCTTTACACAAAGAGAAGGAATTGATTACAATGAGGTATTCTCTCCTGTGGTAAAGCATTGCTCAATCAGGTTGCTTTTATCAAAGGTAACACAGGAGGACATGGAACTGCAACAACTGGATGTAAAGACAACATTCTTACATGGAGAACTCAGTGAGGAAATCTATATGAAACAGCCAGAAGGCTTTGTCATTCCTGGGAAAGAAGACAAAGTGTGTTTGTTAAAGAAGTCACTATATGGACTTAAACAAAGTCCTAGACAATGGAACAAGAGGTTCAATGACTTCATGATCAGTGCTGGTTTTGTGAGAAGCCTTTATGACAGTTGTGTTTACTTCAACAAAGTTTCAAAGCAAGATAAAGTTTTTCTTCTATTGTATGTGGATGACATGCTAATTGCTAGCAGAAACAAGGAGAGAGTACAATGGTTGAAGGATAGACTTAATGCTGAGTTTGACATGAAGGACCTGGGAGAGGCAAAGAAGATATTGGGAATGAACATTCTAAGAGACAGAGAAGCTGGAGTGCTGTGGTTATCTCAGAGACAATACCTTCAGAAAGTGTTGGAGAGGTTTCATATGCATGAAGCTAAACCCCTCTCTACTCCAGTCAACTTACAGAAGAAACTTTCCAAAGATCAATGTCCAAATACTGAAGAGGAGATTATACAGATGAGCAATATCCCATATGCAAGTGGGGTTGGAAGTCTTATGTATGGAATGATCTGCAGCAGACCTGATTTGGCATATGCTGTATCTTTGGTAAGTAGATTCATGTCAAATCCAGGAACTGAACACTGGGAAGCCTTGAAACATGTGATGAGGTATCTAAAAGGATCAGTGAACCTGTCACTGAAATTTGAGAAGAAAGCAGATGGAGGCACTGTTGCATTGGAGGGGTTTGCTGATTCTGACTTTGCAGCAAACGTGGACACAAGGAAGTCAATTTCTGGATTTGTGTTTACCTTATATGGGACAGCCATTAGCTGGAGGAGTGCACAACAATCTGTTGTGGCACTATCAACTACAGAAGCAGAATATATCTCTTTAACTGAAGCTATCAAGGAGTCAATCTGGTTGAAAGGGGTGTTAAGAGACTTGGACATCAAGCAGAAGTGTGTAGTAATCTACTGTGATAATCAAAGTGCATTACACCTTGTGAAACATCAAGCATTTCATGAAAGGTCAAAACACATTGATGTGAGGTTACATTTTGCTAGAGATGTCATAGATTCTGGGTCTGTGGAGGTGAAGAAGGTGCATACTTTGCATAATCCTGCTGATTTTCTTACAAAGGGTGTACCTGGTAACAAAGTGGAGCATTGCTCGAGCTTGCTGCAGCTTGAGCAGTGTCATGAAGAGCAATAACTGAAGTGCAGTGATGAGGCAGAAAACAGGTGTACTTGATTCATTGAGGTGGAGATTTGTGAGGCAGTGTTCAATGTCATCAAGTGAGCTATATTTTGAAATAGGATGTGTCTAGAATGTGGAACCGGGATCAGGGGGTGAAGAACCGGTTGGATAAACCGGGTTTTAACGTGAAGAAGCAAGTCTGTACAGGAAAACCGGGTTCGGGGTTGTTGAGCATAACCGTCAGTTGTGACGAGGTGGTTTCAGCTTTGTGACGGAATAAACCGTCACATTTGTCCGGTAGCAGCAGTCGTCTTCAATCAGTTAGAACTTCCTGGGTAGTTACATTCGAGCTACAAGACCTATATCATTGGAACGCTCTCTTCCTGAAGAACAACACTACGTTGAGCAATTTCCAGTTTTCTTAGATTACAGAGAAAATTTGAGAGTGATAGTATTTCTGCCCTAATTTGTTCCAGAATTGGGCATATTCATTTCCAAGTGTGATTTCTGTAATTGACTGAATATCTTAGTGAATTGAGGTGTGCCTGGCCTCCGTGGATGTAGTTCATCTTGAACGAACCACGTAAAACGATTGTGTGATTCATTTTATTTTCAGTTCTGCGCATAGTACTCTTCGGCCACAACTCTGGCCGAACTGTTGTGTGTTTTTCAAACTGATTGTCTTCGAACTCATTCCAGATTCTTGGTGTTGTGTGTTTGGGAGTTGATTTGTCTAACACCTCCTCGGGTATCCGATTGTCCAAGAGAACCGATGGACCTCGGTTGATCAAGAACGCAACTGTGCTCACTGCATCCGCCCAAAACGACCAAGCCGCTCTTCAGTCTCATACACCTTGCTCACTCATTCAGTATTCTGTTCATTCTCTCGGCCACAGCATTCTGCTGGGGCATTCCACGTACAGTCCTCTCCGTACGAATCCCATGCTCAGCACAATAGTCCTTGAACTCCTTGAGTTCATACTCACCTCTATTGTTGGATCGTAAATACTTCACCTTCAGCCCCGTCTCATTCTCAACCAAGGCTTTTCACTTTCTAAAAGCATCAAATACATTAGATTTACTTTCCAAGAAATAAGTCCATACCTTTTGAGTGGAATCGTCGATGAACTTCATGTAGTACAACGATCCTCCAAGAGATGTCACCGGCACTGGTCGCCATAACTCGATATAGACCAACTCTAACTTTTGTTTACTCCTCGAGAAAATCACGCGCCTTTGTTTCCCAAATACACAGTCTTCACACAAGCCAACTTCCACAGTTTGCAGGCTAGGCAATCTATCCTTCAAACACATCAGTTTCATCACTTTCTCGCTCATGTGGCCCAATCGACAGTGCCACAAATCTACATCACTATTACTATTCGCAAGGTCAAGGGAATCCTGCGAATTACTAGTCATGAATAGCGTTCATTCCTTCTTACCACGAGCTACTACCATAGCTCCCTTGGTAATTTTTCACTACAGCCAAACGTTACCACGTAACCTTCATTGTCCAGTTGTCCAACTGAAAGTAAGTTTCTCTTCAATCCAAGGATATGTCTCACTCCATTCAACATCAACTTTGATCTGTTTGATGTCTCAACCTTTACGTTTTCCTTTCCCACGATTTTCAGGGGTTCATCATCTGCCAGATATGCCTGTCCAAAATCGTCAGAAACGTAATCTTGCATAATACCGATATTACCATAAGAACGAAATGACACGCCGGAATCCAAGACCCAAGATTCCATGGGACTACACATGCTCAAGACCAACGCATCGCCATCATCTTCGTTCGTGGCTGCGTTCGCTGTCTTCCTGTCTGTCTGTTCCCTCTTGTTCTTCTTCGGCGCCTTGCGCTGGTGTTTGAAGTGACCAAGCTCGTCACAGTTCTAACACTTCACAGAACTCACGTCCTTCTTTGTCTGACTCTTCCCTCTGGATTTCGACCTCCCCCTAAACTTCCTTCCCTTCGGTCTGCCTCTGTTCTCGGTGTTCAGCGCTGACCCTGAGGAGGAACCTGATCCTGATTCATTCCTACAAATCTCTTCCCCGATCATTAAATCCCTCACCTTGTCAAACTTCAGCTTAGCGTCTTGGCGCTAATGACTGTCACTGTACCGGCCCAACTGTCTGGCAGAGATGATAGCATAATTAGGGCCCGAACTCATCTTCAAATTTAATATCCATCGAGTCCAACTGTGAGGTTAGCATGTTGAACTCATTCAGGTGTTGCTATACCGGTGTTCCCTCCGCCATTCTCATTATAAACAACCGTCATATCAGATGGACTTTGTTCGCTGTCGATGTTTTTTGATACATCTCCTGCAAGGTTTTCAGCATCTCCCGTGTAGACTTCGCGCATGTGGTATGGTAAGCCACTTCTTTGGACAACAACAAGCGCACCGCGCTCATTGCTTTCCTGTCTAATAACTCCCACTCCTCCGCAAACATCTTCTCGGGCTTCTTCTTGAGGGGCTGGTGCAAATCCTCACCATAAAGGTAATCTTCAATTTGCATCCTCCAAAAGCCATAATCAGTTCCATCGAACCTCTCCACCGAAATCTTGCGATCGTTCATCGTGAATACTCCCAAGAAACGAACCTGATGCTCTTGATACCAGTTATTGTGAATTGGATCCACACACAACCACGAAAGGAGAAAAGAATAATTAATCACACAAGAACAAACGAGTTTGGTAACCCAGTTCGTTACGAAGCGTAACTATGTCTGGGGGCGATACCAAGCCAGGATATGCACTAAATATGATGATTTTCAGAATACAATGAGTGGAGACGGGTACAACTATTTATAATAGTCCAAATAACTCTAAAACTTGTCCCCCAAGTTTCAGCCGCCGCTGGCGACCCCGACTCATGCCCGCGAGGCGTATCGTCAAAACCGACGTTCGCGCCCGCGACCGGTTGTTCGACCAAGGCCTCTTCTTCTCGCTCCCTTGGTCGCGGCTCGCGTCCTTGAATCCCTTTTGCACACCTTTGGTTGCGGCCGTGACTCCCCGTCGCGGCCGTGACATCCCCTGCGCCACTTTAGGTTCCATATCCAATAGATTTCCCCCTTAGATTCTATTGTCCTTGATATATATGTACATTTCATGTTCTTGCATAAACTGCTCTTGGACTTATTATTATAAACTAGAATTCTCCCATCGTGCTATGCACGAATCGTTAATGTATCACGGATACATAATATAAATGATATATTTATATATTTACAATAAAAGGAAAGAGATTAACAAAATTAAAATTACATAAGCATGAATTAGTTATGAGATAGAAATATTCATTGGTTTAGGGTGTGAATATCTTTGTTATCCTTAAATAAAAGTCGTTCCAATCTTCTTTTATGATTCACAATTTATTGAGCAGTACTCAAATTAATTTTTTAGAATAACTTCACATTTCATTTTTTATAAAATATTTTAAATATCAATATATATATATATATATATATATATATCAAAATTGAACTAAATAAATAATTACATAAAACATTTGGTATATCTTTTTCTTTATTTCAAATTAATGTACATAGTTAAAACAAACATTAACTTTTTGTTAAACTAAATCGGTTCACAAGTTACTTTGATTAGTACATCAAATTCTTTTTCATTTGTTATTAATGTAAATCCAACAAATTTATGCCTTGTAAAAGAAAAAAAAAATTATAGCCTAAAATTATTTTATAAAAAAACCAAGAAGTAAAAGAAAAATAAATA
The DNA here is from genome assembly GCA_958295605.1 of Ajuga chamaepitys. NCBI lineage: Eukaryota > Viridiplantae > Streptophyta > Magnoliopsida > Lamiales > Lamiaceae > Ajuga > Ajuga chamaepitys. The sequence continues at coordinate 6,363,330 of OY282500.1, read as the reverse complement.
ATCTTATCTAAATATAGAAGAAAATTGTACATCTTCTAGAAAAAATTAATTTTCACAAATATGAAATCACCTCAAATTTTGGATAATACTCCCTCCGTTTAATAAAGAATGTCATTTTAGCTATTTTTGGAGAAATTTGATATTTAATTGGTATGTTTTGTGAAATAAGGAAATAATCAACTAAATTAAGTAGGTTGTTTAAGATAATATTGGAAGAATTGTAATTTTTTTGGTAAAGTGACACTTATTGTGAAATTTTTTATAGTGTTTATAATGACATTCTTTATGAAACGGAGGGAGTATATTGATAACAATATTTGGAATACAAAATCTTCGGCTAATCTATTAATATTTAGATAATATTCTCCTAGCATACATCAACGAAATTTATGATAAGATTATGCTAATTACAATTTTCGGTTAATCAGTTGAATATATCAATATTTGAAATACAAATCTTTTGCTAATTGGAATACAAAATTTCTTGGTAAGATTCTGTAAACCATAAAATTCGGCGAATTTTCGGGTCGTATACCATAAAATTTGTGATTATTATAATCTTACCATAAAATTGCTATTTCTATATTAAGTAAGTGCAGTTAAGCAGTAAATTACAAAAATTACTATATATAGAGGGTTTCATTTTATTATATAGTAAGATATCGAAAATCCATGCCTAATTCCTCCACACCAATATGAAGAATTTTCATTAGAAACAAATATATCCCCACCTGAACATTATAGGAAAAAAAACGTCTTCACAAATAAATAGTTCTGATCTTGAAATGTTTTTAAAAAATATTTCAAATTCTTAAATAACTTTATACTAAAGTTTCACTTTCTGTCCATCATCTCAAAAAAATTTACTCAAAGTTTAGAAGAAAGTGGAATGAAAGCTGGTAAAGTGAGGATGACTTTATCAGGGTCAAAACATTTACTCGGACCAACCTACGATTAATTTATTCCGCCAAAAGCAAATCAAAACATGCCAACCACTCAAAATTTATTAACCTAATTTTATTATTATTCACATTTTCAATAGCTATATACCGAGGTGGCATTTGGGGGTCCCGCTTTGCCTAGTCTAATCGACTGGCCCAACATTGTATCCGTTTGAAATTTTATCGGATAAAAAATTACTGAGCAAATTACATTCAGTCCTCCTAAAATACACTATGATTTTCGAGTAATCCATCGAATTTTTGGCTCATTGAATTGGATTTGTTGCGCCGATGGTACTTTAGCTCAAGATTCCTATGACATAGCCCATCTAAAATGCCAGGTGGATTGGGCCAATTTTGTTACCACTAACTATATATGCATTCCCTTCAAAATAAGCGTTATTTTAGAAAATTTCACACAAATTAAGGAGCTTTATAAAAGTTAAAATGTTTTTATTTAAGTTGTGCATTTCTGTATTTTCTTAACAACATTTCTCATTACAAAACTCATTTATAATGTGAATAATTTTTAACAATTTAAGAAAATTGTGTCTTGCAATAATCATAATTTAATATATATATGTATTTGTATAAAATTTGGAATAGAGGGTGGTATATACTAGTTCATATGCCAAAAAGACAGGCATAAAGTTACATCGATTCTGTTAAAATAATAAATTCATATTTTTAACTGAAATATAGGTCAAATTAATGCCAAAAAGATGCACAATTCTTGCTCAGAGAATAAAAAAAGGCACAATTTCTATAATATTTTTTTCAAGAAACATCAGCCTTTTTCTCTTGGCACATGTATATAATACTCAACTGTCTCAAATTTCACAAAGTACAACTTTTCTTTTATCAATATTTAGATAAATGTATAGGTTTATAAAATTATAAATTCTCACTTATGCTAATTTATTCATAGTTAATTTAACTTATACCCTTGAGGTCAGGGTTTCAATTCTGGATGTTGCTTCTAACCCATGCTTTATATTTTTTTCACCGTAGGAGGAGGGGAGGGTTTTTTTCTTTCTTTCTTAGAATAGGAGATTTTTTTTATTTTTTTTTTCATAGTTAATTTAACTTATTTGATCAAATGTAGCTTATACGTGAAATTCATAATTTAAGAATTTTCCATTATATAACTCATAAATGTAGACATTAATTTTGTAATAATACTCTATTTTGCAGTAAAAAAAAATTAAAACAAAAATTTTATTATAAAACAGAGTGATGAGTATATATATAATTGACAAAATGTAATGTTTTTCAGAGAACCTAATGATAACATGATTGACCCTGAGCAGGGTGTACAATTGTTTAAAGATATATAAGCATTTGACTATGATTAAAGCCAATGATACAAGCTTCAAACCCAATCAAAAGCAAGGAAAAAGGAATAAATAAAGGTAAACACATTTTCATGCATGGAATCAAAAGACTGTTTTTGCATATTTCTTCCCCAACAAAGTCAGAATAATTGAACCTCATAAATTGGATCAATTATTCATGCATGTAAACCTTTTTTTATTATATTTCTAGATATATATTTTGGACAATAATATATATATTTATTAGTGAAAAAATAAAATATAAGGGTGTGTTTGCTATAAGGCTGGAAAGTGCTAAGTTAAACTTGATTAAAGAAGTTAATGAGTATACTTTATTGAGATCGATCCTCTAAATCTACTGAGGTCAACCTAAAACAAACACACCCAAGTTTGTTAGCAAAGGGTGAGCTAAGTGAGTGTCATGAGCACTGCCCTCTTGAAATTTTAGAAACTTTAGGGGTACTTCAGTGCATTGCCCTTTTATTTTCCTTTCCTTTTTTCAGGTTCTTAAATAACTTCTTTTTTCTTTTTACTTTTTCCCGAAACAATAGATACATCATAAACTCAATCAAAAGTGTACATCATGTGATTTACTAACTAGCCAAATGTTTCGTTTAAATTATATATGGAAACAGTCTAATTGAAACTAGCTAGAGGCTCGGATAATAATCCTGAAAGGGTGCGAAGGTTAAAACTGTTCAAATATAAAGATGGAACACTCCTATTGAGAAAGACAAAATAAATATATTTCCAAAATGAAACTCCATTCAACTTCAAAGATGAAGACATAACAATTTAAACTTGAATTTAATCTAGCCTACACTGATGCAACACCCTACTGCCAAAATTTAAAAGAAAATTGCTAAAAAACACAAAGCAAAAATAAAAAGACAAGGTATATTTTTTAAACTTATTCAGTCATAATTAACTAATTCCTGGAATTAAAATCTTCATTTTTTGTTTTTATTTGAACTAATTTAACGAAAAATTGACATCTGAAATATAACTCTTATCATGTGATGGAGGGCGTGAGTAAAATAATTATATATATATTTGTAAAGCAGCTGTTTGTTTCTGTGGCTCCAATTATTCTATCCCTGAGCTCAGTTTTGTATGTTAGTATTATTAGTTTCAAGAATTGAGTGATTCCTTCTGTCCAAGTTCCTTCAATTTTGTAATACTCTTTTTTATGTGGTTATTCTAACTTTTTCTAAACCCAATAAAGCAATATCATCAGCATATTCAGCCTATCCCATATACAGACATAAACAGCCTTTACTGTTGCTAAAAGCAAAACCAACTCATTATCTTAATTATTATACTTATATTTAATTTAAAATATTAATACCCAATATATTCTAATTAAACATTACTTCTAGGGATGTTAATCCTACAAAATGAAATTATGTGCCTCAAACCTTAGCTATGGTACTACTTCTACAATCTTATCTCAACAAAGTCTGAAGTGAGTCTATCAATTTGGTGTTTGTTATTATTATTATTATTACTATGCGAGTCAAATGAATATGTCCACGGGCCATTAACAAAGGAGTCATTTGATATGCAAGATATATTTGTTTATCAAACAAACATAAATAATTGAGCTCGAATACGAGCTCTTAACACAGGTGAACAATGCTTTGATGAATATTAAGTAACTCTAACTACGAAATAGCATCCATGCTCTAAAAGTTCTCGACTATATTAGATTAGATCTTGTATAGGTGCTAGACTATCTTTAGCTATGTGCATCTTTTTTCTATCTCCTTTCTACTTTATCTCGTCTTAACTTTCTTTAACGTCTTAATCCCGTCTCTGTCCCGAGTACATGTTAGCCCAGTTTAGCGCTCAGTTAGGACATGGAATAAAAATAAAATAAAATATAGTCCAAGTTTGCAGACAAGTTGGGGTGACTAGCTAGGGTCCAACTAGGGTTAAAAGAGAGAAACATTATTCACATATATATAATCTATATATAATACTCAGAGAGGATAAAAGTTGTGAAGAATAATTGATACAAAACTCTTGGAATTATCTTCCTTGTTTCAACAATAATCATCATGTCTTCCCCTTTCCTTCTGACCCTTCACTACCACCACCACCACCATCATTACACCCACCACCGTACCACCCCACCATCACCATCACCACCGCCATTATTATGTGCAGATCAGCTAGCTATTACAAGCAGGCCAGATCTAGAAACAATCAGAAGCAGTTTTAAGTATTCTTCTCTAATTTCTTGATCACCACAAAACCCTACCGATAAACTTGATCTGATGACACAGGAAAAGCTACTCACGTTAAGGTTTGAAGCAGCTGTTCTGTGCTTTCATCTACTGGGGAATCAAGCATCGCGGTCCGAATCTCTTTTTTCTATTATTTTTTTTGCATTATTTATGATTATATAGAGTTAATTGTGTAATTTGTTGCACTGCTATCCATGTTGGATTTTTATATGTATTATGATTATGATTGCTTACGTTTGAGCTTGTTTGATTATCTCGTTTTGCATATGATTTCTATGTGTTTGTCAAGTTTAATTTTCTCAAAATACATAATTATGACATACTTGGTAATATTCATCTTAGATCTCTTTATATATGAATCTATATGCTGTTTTAGGCAAATTTACATATATATGTTTTATTTTGGCTATATCATGAACAAATTTTTCATGTAAATTAACTTTAAATGAATTTGGTCATTCCAAATTATATATATCTTATTGATATACAGCCCACCTCAGTAAACATGCATTTATTTAATGCACTATACCAATATCACATAAGTAGGTGTTTACGAAGTGCTCGCTATCCCCTAAACTTTTAGTTACCTTTGTAGAGTACTAGTTTGATGAGCTTTTACAGATTAGGGTTTCCAGGCCAAATCTCCACGAGCCAGCTACATATGTGTCCTATTTTGGAACTATTGTTTCATGGGCCATGGTTAGTACTTTCGAGAAAGCAGATCTAAGAAATTTAAAACTGTTGGACATTTTCAGGTTTCCATATAAAAAGTTCATCATGTAAATTATACTTACTTTCACTGTTAATTATCACTACAACGAAAAAAAGTCTTTTATATAACATTATTTGTGATCACTTGTTATTACAAATTTCTCCATAAATTACTTGAGACCATTTTAAGATTACTTTTAGAGATAACTAGTTGTTGTAAATAATATTTGAGATCATTTTTTATTGTCTCAAAAGATCCTTTCTTTTATTTCTTTTATAGTATATCTAGAAAACCAGATATATGTACATCACTCTCAAGAGAGAGGAGTGATTTTCATTATTCTTTGTAATCTAAACAAGTAATTCTCTTTAAAGAAATGAAAATCTAATTAAACAAGTTCAATACGACTGGATACGTAAACCCAACAAATAATTAGATAGATGAGTACGGATTAACTGACATATGAAAATTGTACCTTCACTAGATTTTTTTTTAAAGTAATACTTTTGGTACGTAGAAACGGTAGGTTTTTAGCTATCGAGTGAATTTTCATCCCAAAATTTTCGATAGGAGACTAACTCATTAGGCTTATAAAGTGGTCTATTATCTTCCAATTTAGAGGAGTGACTTACTAAACTTATAAAATTGTCTTTCTTTTTTTAATTTATCAATATAGGATAACTCAATTGTATACTTTTCAATCAATATTTCAATACGATAAACACAAATCTGTTTTGGATAGTATATATTAGGCTTTCATTATGTAATTTATAGATTATAATTGTTTAAATGTACCTTTTTGTGCATACTAGTTTGAAACTGTAGTCTTGATGTATAGTAATTTAATTATGATGGCGATTATTCACGGAAGGTCAAATATCTTAACGCAGTTCAATTCTCAATACATCTCACTTATTTAAAAAAATGAGTCCATTTTTTTTAACATCATTTTTTAACCGTGAGAACCGAACTACACCGAGTTGAACATAGTAGACCATGTTCCATTTGGAACAACATTCACTTTGTTCAATCGTGGTGGTTAAACAACGTTCAATACGTTCTATCGTCATTTTCTAACGACAGTTACGGCATTAGAGTTTGCATATTCGAACAATACATTACAGATATACAAATTTTGCAGAACAAAAAATAAGTAAGAAAAACAAAACTAAACCTACTTCCTTTTCTTCTTCCTCCTCCCCTATTCTCTATTCCCCTCCTTGCTCTCTATTCGATACCTCCGTTTCTTTCTCTTCTTTGCTTTCTTTCTTTTTTTAATTTTAAATATTTTATTTATAGTATTTTATTTTCAATAATTTAATTTAATAAAGGAGAGTAAAAATTAGTGGTGGTTAATAACTCCTTATATTTAGAGACCGTCAGTTTGTTTATGATGAACGGAATATTAGCACATGTTACTTGGGTTTATATAGATATAATCTGGAAATTCTTTTTGTCCAAAGAAAGGGTGATCTCATTATTCTTCTGTGTCTAACACGATTAATTGTCTAAACAAGTTCAATATGACTGGATACGTAAATCCAACAAATTCTTTTGGATGAAGTAACATATAGATTATAATTGTTTAATTGTAGATTTTGTTCATGCTAGTGTAGAAATCTAGCCTTAATATATAGTAATTGCTCTAAGTCCTAACTACTAGTGTGGCAGCACCGGCACCTAAGGCACGACTTTAGGTGTGTTGTGAAACAAAGGGTGGGAGCTTTCTCGCTCCCATCGGGCGGTATTTCATTGCTGATGAACATTCAGCGGCCTAGCGCCCCTCGTCGCTCCAGTATTCTTTCATTTTCGACACATAACCCTTTTTCCACTGCTTGGCATTTCATGTTTGGAATCGGGTTCGTGCACCGAAACCTTTGTCTCTTGCTCAACATTCTTTCCCTACTTCCCCTCAATGATCTCCAAAAAATAGGCCTCGCTTTTACAAAGCTAGAAAGTCCTTTCAAGCTTGGTGTACGATATACAATAGATCCAACTACTATGTATGTATCCATCGGCCAGTTTTCCTATTAGATCGATCCGACTCCGAGGCCTCAGTGGAACCTTTGCTCTCCTGGAGATCTAATCTCCTTCCAAGAGAATGACTTGAGAACCCACAAGAAGATCAGGAGGGTGGAATATGTTGTGATTTTGGGAAAATATTATACAGACGAAAATAGATTTTTCTGAGGCGTGTTATTATAACACTGTTTTAAAGTATTTACTTGAGTAATCCCACATGATACAACAGAATTTCTAGCTTAAGCTAGGGGCAGGAATCGACGAATGTGTAATCTCGCCCCGACAATATTGTTTGTGTAAACAACAATATAAGAGGATACTAGAATATGTTATATAAGATAAATATTTTTCTTTTTTTTTTCACTAGAATATAGTACACATATATATGCTCAAATAGTAACGGTAAAATAAACACAATTAATTACTAATGTTAATAATATCCAATGCAAGCATAAATAATAATAATGATATGGAAGTTACATATTGAATAATAAGTAGTAATAATTATTTTTAAATATTTTAATTGTAGAAGTAAATACATATATAATTAAGGTTTATTATAATATATAAGTAATTCTTTTGAAATATATAATTTTTCCAACAATCCACACCTATTTTAAAAGAATGTATATTTATTGAAAATAATTATTAAAAAAACAATATTGCTGGGTTAAGAGTGTAGAAGAATGCATGGAATCTGGTGTCTTTTGCACTATGAACCAGACTTAGATTAATAAGACATAACTCACAGAGTTTTAGTGAAGTTTTTAACTTCTATAAACTAAAGGCTCATTATTGTAAGTTCAAATTCTTATCAATCACATCCCACACGAACTTTCGTTGTTCAACACGATGTTGCACTTTATTGGTACTTCATGCGCGTGTCTGGTAGTTCATGAGTGCTCTAGAGACTTAGCCAGTATCTCATAGGAGTGGCCCACTCCTGAGTCCATCAATTATATTTTGCAAATAATTATCACCCTTAGGGGATATGAAATTCATTAAAAGATTTTGGTTTTCCTCTCTATTTTGCAGTCTAGCACCACGCACACCATAGGAAGGGATAAGATAGTAAAAGTGCTAGCAAGACTAACAAGTGACTTGTTATTACCCATATGAACATGATCATGGGATCTTCAATCACACAGGTTGGGTCACCATCACTCGTTAATACTCAAATTAGCTTTAAAGTTTAGTCTCATTTCCCTCGATGTATTATAAGAAACAACCAACAATTATTCAACGAATTGCCAAGTTCCACTTTTGACTCGCATAGTTGATGTATATGATTCTGTCTCTCAATATGCGGTTAACCACTTATGTCTCAAATAATTTTATCACAATATATCATCATTGTATAAACAATGGAGAACTCATTGTAATAATACCAGAGTTTATGGTATTCCTCAAGTATTTCATCCCATCATGTGGGAATACTTATCCACTTGCATAGAATATCTCATATACATTTAACACAATTTATCATCACTGTACCTTTAAGCATAATGGAAAACTTTTAATTTGTGATATTTCTTTGCATTGTCTCAACACAATATAATACCCCCCATATTTTGAATTATTTAATTCAGGTTATAATTTTCTTCTAACTCATAAGACAATCAATTTTCTCCAACATAGTTTTTTTTACAACAGATTCCAAGATTTATCAAATATTAAAGCACATAATTTTCAATTATATAATTTACTAATTCTCAAAGAAACACTAGACAAACACATATTATAAAGAATCATGATAATTTCAAATAACAAGTATTACTATCATTTTTCCGTCTTCTATCACCACCAATATATTCTATTTAGTAAATTTCAAAGTATGTCAGCAACATGGATATAATAATAGCTCCATGTATTTTAAGCAAACATCGGAGTCTAGAATTTTTAAGTATGTACCCCACAAATGTGAGAAGTAAGATTAACAAGAAAACAACACATTATTTCTTATGTGGTGATAAAACGTTTGTTGGATGATCATTTAAAATAAATGGTACTTGCAAATAACTTAATTAATTAAATAATGCACATTGACTCGTTTCACGAAACAAAGTTGTTAATAACAACACCCACTTGATTCAGATTTTGTGTATTACTCATATTTTTCATTGATTTTACAATTTTTTTAAAAAAATTATTTATCATGTAGTCAAGTAACATAGAAGTCACAAAAACTTATTTCTCTATCGATTATAATACTATCAATTCCACAACAAGAATCACATAAGATAAACCTACTTGCTATCAAACAATAGACATCAATACCTTATAACAAAATATATTATTTAAACATGCATGCATATATGTTAATATTTGAAAGAACAATTGTATATTTCAATAAAAAAGTAGTACTCATATATATATGCTCAACAAGTAACATTCGATTAAATGAAAATTAATTATTAACATAAAGGATTTCAAACGTACAAATGTTTCATTCAAATGACATAATGATAATCATTATTATATAACCTTAATTTGGCATTAAAGAGGCATAAAATAGAAAAAACGATTATGGTTTTGATAACCTATAGAAACTTATTTTATAAAACATAATATATGTATATATTATAAATTAAAAATAATTTCTATTTTTCCAACAACTTAAACAAACATAAGACCAATTTGAACTTTCACTCAAATCCACTCAAGTTTCTATCAAAATATATCATTTTTAGCTATTATGCATAAGAAGTCTAGTTTTTTTCATAGCCTAGTACCATATTATTCATAAAATATCAAATGCCTCAGAAAGATGCAAATGTAATTTCAAGTGCACATCAACATCAACATCAACATATTGATTCATGGTTCTTACGAACGATCAAACATATAATATAAAATTCTAAAATAAGCATCATAATAATAGTGTAGTAAAACCTAATTTGTCTCCTCCGATTCAACAATGTAATCAATCTTGGAACGAATGGCTTCAAGAAGCAACTCATTGGATCCAATCCATTATTCCGACAGCTGTTGACAAGGGCAAAATAAGTTGAGGACTTTGTAGTCTAGTGCCATTGGTGATTTCTCGAAAGTGATGATATAGTCTAGTGGCACAGTTGAACTAATTGTGAAGATATTCAAAAATGGGAGAATTTACTATAAAATCCTTTTGATTGTTGTGATTTTGGAAGAAATATTATATACATGAAAATAGATTTTTCTGAGGCGTGTTATTATAACACTGTCCTAAAGGATTTACTTGAGTAACCCCTCAGGACACAATATAACTTCTAGCTTAAGCTAGGGGCAGGAATCAACGAATGTGTGATCTCAACCCAGCAATATTGTTTGTGTAAAGAGTAACAATAGTATAAGAGGATACTAGTATATGTTATATAAGAAAAAACATTTTCCCCCTTTTTTCACTACAAAATAGTACACATATATATATGTTCAAATAGTAACGATAAAATAAACACAATTAATTACTAATATTAATAGTATTCAATGCAAGCATAAATAATAATAATAATAATAATAATAATAATAATAATAATAATAATAATAATAATAATAATAATAATAATGATAATAATAATGATAATAATAATAATAATAATAATAATAATAATAATAATAATAATAATAATAATAATAATAATAATAATAATAATAATAATAATAATAATAATAATAATAATAATAATAGTAGTAGTAGTAGTAGTAGTAGTAGTAGTAGTAGTAGTAGTGGTGGTGGTGGTGGTAGTGGTAGTGGTGGTAGTAGTAGTAGTAGTAGTCGTAGTAGTAGTAGTAGTAGTAGTAGTAGTAGTAGTAGTAGTAGTAGTAGTAGTAGTAGTGGTAGTCGTGGTAGTCGTAGTAGTGGTAGTGGTAGTAGTAGTCGTAGTCGTAGTAGTAGTAGTAGTAGTAGTAGTAGTAGTAGTGGTAGTCGTAGTAGTGGTAGTGGTAGTAGTGGTAGTAGTGGTAGTGGTAGTAGTAGTAGTAGTCGTGGTAGTAGTAGTCGTGGTAGTAGTGGTAGTAGTAGTAGTGGTAGTAGTCGTAGTAGTAGTAGTCGTGGTCGTCGTCGTAGTAGTAGTAGTAGTAGTAATGGTAGTTACATATTGAATTAATAAGTAGTAATAATTAGTTTTAAATATTTTAATTGTAGAACTAAATACAAATATAGTTAAGGTTTATTATAATTTATATAAATAATTCTTTTGAAATATATAAGTTTTCCAACAGAATACAACTACTTAGCTAGCAGAGCTCTTAGTGATGTGCCAACTGCTTACTCTTTCTCGGGCAGTTAATTGTAGAATGAAGCTGGTGATGATGATGGAAAACCACTCTCAAAGGCGAAAATAGACGATTTCATCACGCTTTTCAGGTCCCTTACATGGAATGACATGTGAAGGTTCATTATCAACTCGACTATAGAAAATATAGCAAATGAGGTCTTTCAACCATTGTCAACTATGCTCCCTAGATCAGTCCATCAATAAGAATAAGCTTTCGTTATTCAGCAATCGGAAAAGATTTTCTATTACATGGACATATATTAATGTACTCATTGATAATATGTAAAGATCCTAAATTGTAGATCAAAATACTTTATTTTTTTATAGAATATTGTGACATATTAGATTACGCACATATTAATATATGTCCACGGTGGATAGGGACAAGGGAAAGGAAGTGGGGAGCGGAACTAAAGATTAATTAAACTATATTCATTTGGAGCCTGGTAAGTGGAGTTTATAATTGCATTAGTTCTCAACTGCATCCCGGGTAGAAACTGTATTATTTATTCTATTTTTTTTTTAACTAAATCTCCTAAACAATCTACTTACATATAAAAACAAATATATAATTATCTTATAATCATTCACATTAATAATTGAACATCAAATAATTTCAACCTGTTTCCACAACATTTATCACACAACCTTAATCCTAAAAGGAAAATGTTAACTACAATTTGACAATGCGTTTCTACTCTATGGGTCTGTTTGCTTAAGATTTGGTTCAGTAAATTTAGAGGGTCGAATCCCAATAAAGCACATTCATTAACTCCTTCAGTCAGATTTGGCCCAGTACTCCTGTCTTAAGCAAACGGACCCTATGTTTATTTATAGGAAAAATAATAAATAAATTCCTTTTTATTTAAACCGGTGGGAAGTTTGCTGAAGAATAGTATTAATAATCGGACGAAAGAAACTATCGCAGAGGCAGAACAAGTTATAAATTTAGGCGTCAGTACGACGCTCATTCACAGACGCCTAATTTATACACACATGCGTTCTCATATTATTTTTCAAGTAAATTTCTCCTTGTGGATACCTCATACTAAGACAGATCGTAATCAATGTAATTCAGCAAGGACCTTCCCAAAACTCCCCACCATAGAGATCGGTTCAACTGAGGACCTAAGTCGCATGGTTCAAATGATGGTTCAACTGATAAGTAGCATTGCTCTCTCAGGATCGTATCAACAGTAGACCGTCGAACCTGACCGCCAAACTAACCACACTGAGGCACTAACATCCGATTATCGTCGACCACAATCATCATTACATCTTCAAGACACTACAACAAAAGAGGTCTTTTGCATAAGGCTATTTAACACCACAATTGTGGTCACTAATAATAAGTTATTTGTGACCACTTGTTGTCACAAATCTCTCTACAAATTATTTGAGACAACTTTAAGACTACTTTTAGAGACAACTAGTTGTTGCAAAAAGTATTTGAGTTACATTTGAGACCACTTTTGTGGTCACAAATATATTATTTGCAACCGAGTTATTGAGACGACATTAAAGTTGTGACAAATACTCATAAGTTGTGACAAATAATCATTATTTGAGACTACTTTGCTTAAGTTGTGGCAAATACTCATTATTTATGACAACTTTTTGTGGTCTCAAAAGACAATTTTCCTTGTAGTGAGAGAACACATGGCCAGAATGATGCACCAGCTCAGCAAAGGGATGACACGTGGACATAGACCACCTGGCACCGACTATGACACATGGCGGACACATGTCAATCGTGCGGAAGCAGCTTCCAAAGGCTATAAATACCCCCAACATCCTCATTGTAATAGATCATCAGAAAATAGAGAGAGAAAAAGTATAAGAGAAATAGAATAGATGCAAGAAATATTGTATAGCAGAATCTGTGTGTAAAAACGTATAATCAATAAAAACAACTTGCTTTGTCCTCCAATTCGGATAAATAAAAATACAACTTTGCACGACCGACCGCCGAACCGATCTATACTTTGTGGAAACGGTCTACGCATAAAATAACCATTTAATTCTTTGACTAAACACAATTAACTAAGCAACTTAAGAAGACCCAGCCACAAATTGGCGCTAGAAGGAGGCCCCCCGAACCTCCGCATTATCAAAGGTCATCTAGATGGCAAACGAATCAACATCTTCCCATACACCATCTAGAACACTATCTAGACGGAATCGAAGAACCTCCCTCGAGGTCACATCTACACGACGATCGCCCGAGGCACATCGAGGTAATAGTCCGCAGTCGCTAGTTAATCCTATGGAAGAAGAGTTACTTCGCGATATTGCTAGCAAAACAGAATAGTTAGCACGACTACAAAAGAAGAGAGCCGTCCATGTAGCAGAACCATCTCGGATTCATAGAGATGCCACCTCACGAGGACGAGCGACGGAACCTCCCTCAATAATAGAAAATCGAGATCCAAAGTGAAAGGGAGTTTATCGATCCCCGACTCCGATGCATGATCGAAATATGGGTCGCCAACCAAGTCCGCCAGCAATGGCAAGAGACCCAGAAGGACCGCACCCACCACGAAGGGCGACAACCGTGGCCGAATCAAGGTCCCCGCAGAAAATGGTCTTCGACAAACTTGGGAGCCAAAGGGAACCAGAGAGAAGATCTCGACAACCGCATTCTCCCCATCAGGAGAAAAATTCAAACGAACAGCTTCATCACAATGAACGCAGGCAACAACAAAGGAATGAAAACCGGCAGAGGGAGAAGCCCTATTATAATCACCACGAAGAAGATCATGAAGAAATTGCTAGGCTCAAAGACTGGCTGAGCCGATTGGAAGAGCGGTCGCGAGCGCAACGATCACCTTAGTATGAAAATCTAGCACTTCGGGAATCATCTCCATTCGTATCCTCAATTTTGTCCGCCAGACTACCCAATGAGGTACGACCACCAAATATCAACTCGTATAATGGTGCTACCAGCCCCCTCGAGACATTTGAATACATACCTATCATGTATGGAGTTATGGTCCCCAACCGATGTAGTGTTATGTCGGGTGTTCCCATCAACACTCGGAGATAGAGCACAACGTTGGTTTCGATCGCAATCAGCACATTCGATCTCAAGCTAGGAACAGTTGACAGAGCTTTTTAAAGTAAATTTCATGAGCTTTAAAATGCGAACTGCGCTAAAAGAAAGGCTGACAACGATCGTCCAAGGGAAGGATGAAAAAATGAGCAAGTATCTAGAACAGTTCAACAAGTTGTTGTTGGAAACCGAAAGAATGTCGGACGATGCAGTATTGATCGCCGCAATGCATGGTTTGCAAACGGACACCTGTTTCTGGTGGTCCGCTCAGATTGAGGGTCCCCGATCGTTCACTGATTTTATGGTGAGAGCAGATCAATACATTGGTGCGGAGGAGAGCCTGGATGTACCTCAGAAGAAAGATGAGTTCACAGGGAAAATGAGAGCCAGAACCTCGGTCCACGGGAAGGGAAAAACTCCCGTACGATGGAAAATCAGGAGCAAATGGATGAATTGAATGAGGTGCTCTCAACCAATCTCGAAGAAGTCTTCCTTCAGATAAAGGGACAGGGGCTCTTAAAAGAGCCCCAAAAGATTCAAGCTAATCCGACAGAAATTCTGCAAGTATCACGAATCAATTGGTCACAATACCAACGAGTGTCGTGATTTGATTTCACAATTATACGCCCTATATGAAGATAGGAAACTGGACCGTTTCATTACACCGAAGCCAGTGGCCCGGAACCAACGACAAAGGGTAGCGGACCCCGCAACAAAGACCGTCCCCGGAAAGAGTGGTGCCTAGACTGCCGGTTGAAAGAATAGCCCCTCCCCAGGGAAATGGAGCGGATCTTGATGAAAATCCGCCGCCAGAGATTTTGATGATGGGTCAAATTGGTGACCCGTACGCTCGATACAGTAAGAGGGCCAGGAGATCGCAGTTGCGCGTAGCACAGAACAGCTATCAAAATGGCCCGCCGATGTATAGATTTCGTTCCGAAGAAGCCTACCCATATAGTCCAACCCTGACATCTTACCCATAAGAAGAAGCCCAGGGATCATCCGACCCAGAATAGGATCAAATAGGACCGTCGCATAGTCAGTTTTCTGAGCCTGACATCGATACAATAATGCGACAGGCACAACTTGGACACGATAGAGCGGTCCAAGAATCAGCAACCGTGAATCAGGATATTCACTTTTCAAATGAGGATGACAGCGGTCTAGTATTACCTCACAATAATGCGTTGGTGATCGCTATAAAAATCAATGGAACTTTGGTCCACCGAACAATGGTGGACACGGGAAGCTACGACAATATTTTATTTCTTAGCACCTTCAGAAGGTTGGGGCAACTCCATTCATACCTAGAGCCTTGTCCTGAAGTAATATGAGGCTTCGGGGCAGGAGTGGTCCGTCCCATAGGTCAAATAACGTTGCCTGTTTGACTCGAAGAAAACGGTCGAGGAATTTCTCACAACTTAACCTTCAAGGTCGTAGATGGACCTTCGATCTACAACTGTATGCTGGGAAGACCGTGCTTGATGGCTTACAAAGTGGCAGTATCAATTTATCACTACTGCTTGAAGTATCTCACTCCAGAAGGAGAGATCATCGTGAAAGGCGACCAAGTAAATGCTCATGAATGCACTTACAACATCCAGCTGTATGAGCTAAACATGATGGAACCAGTTTACATGGAGACCGAGGGGAGGCCTCAACCCCTACCAAATTTTCCAGGCTTAGGAGATTTGGAACGGGAGCATATAAACCCCCGAAAAGCCCCAAAATGGAAGAGAGCGGAGCCAGCGGAGGAATTGATCAGTGTCCCGGTCGATCCCGATCGACTAGAAATCGAAGTCGTTATTGGGGCCGAACTCCAGGAACCAGAGCGAACATTGTTGCTCGGATTTCTACAAAACAACTTGGATGTCTTCGCCTGGTCTCATGAAGACATGATCGGCGTAGACCCGAAGATTATCACACACCGGCTAAACATAAACCCAGAAGCTCAACCGGTTAGGCAGAAGCGTCGCCGTTTTAGTCCAGAGAAATACGACGCACTCGAGTGCAAGGTACAAAAGTTATTGGCGAACGGTCTGGTAAGGGAGGTCTTCTATCCCGAGTGGATTGCAATTCCTGTACTAGTCATAAAACCAAACTTAACTTTGCGTATGTGTATTGATTTTACGGACTTGAATAAGGCATGTCCAAAGGACAATTTTCCGCTCCCCCACATCGATCAATTGGTAGATGCAACTATAGGACATGAATTAATGAGCTTCATGGATGCCTTCTCGGGGTATCATCAGATACCGATGCATCCAGAAGATCAGGAGAAAATCGCTTTCGTCACAGATCGCAGATTATTTTTTTGGACAAAAATGCCATTTGGCCTGAAGAACGCTGGTGCAACCTACCAGCGATTAGTGAACAAAATGTTCGCCCAACAGATTGGCTAAAAAAATGGTGGTATACGTTGATGATATGCTAGTTAATAGTCAGCATAAGGTCGATCACATATCCCACTTGGCGGAGGCCTTTGCGATCATGAGACTGTTTCGAATGAAGCTAAATCCAAAGAAATGTGTGTTCGGAGTAGCTTCCGGGAAATTCTTAGGATTAATCTTGAGCGAGAGAGGGATTGAGGCCAACCCGCGGAAGATCCAGGCTATATTGGACTTACAACCACCACGGAAAATAAAGGATGTACAATCCCTCGCATGAAAGGTAGCTGCCTTAGCCCGATTCATCTCCAAATCTTTCGAAAGATGTAAACCCTTCTTTCAAGCGATAAAGAATGGAAAAGTGTTCACTTGGGACGATCAATGTGCTTAAGCTTTAGAGGAACTGAAGGAGTTCCTCCAATCGCCACCACTTTTGTCAAAGGCCCTGGACGGAGAAAAGCTTAACTTATACCTTGCCGTAGCCAACGAGACCGTGAGTGCGGTCCTTATACGAACTCAAGAAGGACAACAGCATCCAGTTTATTATGTAAGTCAAGCATTACATGAAGCCGAGATACGATACACCGCTGTCGAAAAACTAGCCTACGCACTGGTGATCGCTGCTCGGAAGCTAAGACCTTATTTCTATGAACATACCATAGAGGTTCTCACTAACTACCATCTACAACAAATTCTACAAAACCAGACCCCGCTGGAAGATTATTAAAGTGGGCGGTCGAGCTCGGGCAATTTGACATACAGTTTGCCCCTCGCACCGCTATCAAAGGGCAGGCCGTGGCAGATTTCAGCTTGGAATTTACCCCAGCAATAGATATACAAACAACTGAGGAAGAATCTTGGGAGGTCTATGTAGACGGGTCATCGACCGCCCAACAATCTGGAGCAGGAGTAGTGCTATTGAGTCCGCAAAAGCAATACCTCGGCTCAATCATACGTTTAGATTTCAATACTACCAACAATGAGGCGGAGTATGAGGCGATCCTTTATGGGATGAATACTGCCAGGTCTTTGGGCATTAGTAAGGTGAAAATCTTTAACAATTCTCAATTAGTAATCCACCAGATAAATGGAGACTATGAGGCAAAAGAAGAGAAAATGATAAGATACTTAAAGATAGTACAAGAGAAGGCAAAAAGTTTCCACAATATTGAGTTCCAGCAAATCCCAAGGACCAGAAACCCGCAGGCTGATGCTCTGGCTCGATTGGCCACCTCGGAAGGGGCAAAGAACCTATCTTCACTAATATTCCTTCGTGCAGAGACCCCGTTTATTCAGCAAGAAGAGTCAATGCAAATCAAAGAAGGTCAAGACGGATGGATGGCTCTAATTGAGCGCTATCTCAAAATCGGAGACCTTCCACCATACCGCCTGGAGGCACATCAGCTCAGAATACGGTCAGCCCGGTACACCCTCCTTGATGGAGTTCTTTATAAAAGGGGATACGCTATGCCACTCTTAAAGTGTGTCCGAGAATCCGAACAACCATATGTCATGGCAGAAGTCCATGAGGGGGTGTGTGGAAATCACACAGGCGGACAAGCCCTCGCACAAAAGATACAGAGACATGGCTATTTTTGGCCAACATTAAAAAAGGATGCAATCTGATATGCTAGGTCGTGCCCGCAATGCCAGAAGCACGCGCCTTTTATTCGACTCTGCCCAGAGATGATAACGTCCGTTTGAAACCCATGGCCCTTTGCAAAATGGGGAATCGACCTCATAGGGCCTTTTCCAAAAGCCAGGGCAGGATTTACACAAGCAACCGTAGAGGTCGATTACTTTACAAAATGGGCAGAGGCTGAAGCTCTAACAAAGATCACCCGTAAAAAGGTCGAGGATTTCATCTGGAAAAATATAATCTGTCGATTCGGAGTACCAACCTCGTTCGTGACTGACAACGGGAAGCAATTTGACAACCAACAGTTCAGAAGTTTTTGTGCCGACCTCAACATCAAAGCCCATTTTACCACGCCATATCACCCACAATCAAACGGGCAAGTCGAGGCGGTCAACAAGGTTTTGAAGTGTACTTTGAAGACCCACTTGACTGAAAAGAAGGGATATTGGGCGGAGGAACTTCCAGGCGTTCTATGGTCATACCGAACGACACATAGATCTTCTACAGGAGAAACTCCTTTCAGCTTGGTCTACGACACGGAAGTGGTCATTCCAGTGGAGATAGGGTCTCCAACGCTGAGGATAACACACTTCGAAGATCGCAACAATGATGAAGGAATATGAACACAACTAGACTTCCTTGAGGAACGTCGATTGGAAGCAGAAAATCAAAATATCACATACAAATGGCGTTTGGAGAGGTATCACAATAAACAAGTCAAAATCCAAAAATTCCAAGTAAGCGATCTGGTTATGAAGAAAGTCCATCCACCAGCTCAAACAGGTGTGTTCAGTCCAAATTGGGAAGGACCTTATATGATCGTCCTATGCGTCGCAAACGGAGCTTACAAACTGGAAGATTCGAGTGACAAGAAGTTACCCTACCATGGAATGCCCTACACCTAAAAAGGTATAACCAGTAGAGAATCCGATGTACAAATAAAAGACTCGCCTAAGGATGAGCACGAAAAGACTCGTCTAAGGACGAGCATGAAAAGACTCGTCAAAGGACGAGCACGAAAAGACTTATCTAAGGATAAGCAAGAAAAGACTCATCCAAAGATGAGCGCAACAAGACTTGATTAATCAACAAGCACGATGAAAACTTATCAAGGCAAGCGAAACAACAAACATAAAACGGTCAAAAAGTAAAGTATTCATTAGAACTAGAGTGTTTACACAAGACAATAACAAAGGTTTAAGACTTTTCAGAGGTAGTATGGTGGATCGATCTGGAGACCTTCAAGGTCCTCAGCAGTTAGACGACCGCCGAACAGAGCCCAGTCGTCATCGTCCAAATCCTCTTTGTGAGCATTTCTTGTGGCAAAACGACCTAAGCTCTTCCGGAGTCCCGTAAGATCGATCCCTTGCTTAGATAGCACCCTAGCCATGCCCATATAAGCCTGGACAAAAGCAGTGTTGGCCAAAACAACCCCCTCAGAAGCTAATAAATCCTTGACCGCAGCGGCAATAGCCTTCTCTTCCTCAGATCGCTCCATCGATCTAGCCTCGTCAATCTTGGCCATCATCTCCTCTTCCTGCTTCTTCAAGGTCTCCTCAAGCTTGGTCTTAGTAGCACAAGCCTCCGTCCTAGCCGCCACGGCTTCAACCACCAAAAGCTGGGAAGCAGCAAGTTCGGCAAGAGCTCGATCCTTCTCCTCTTTAAGGTGAGCCACTTCAGCTTCAGCAGCCTCCTGCTTGCTTTGTTCTTCGTTATAGAGCTGGAAAGCTTTAGCCACTACCGGATTGGACATAGGGTCTTTAGCCACTTCGGCTTGAGCAGACATCAAAAGGTTTAAGGAACGCGCAAGATGGACACCCACAGCTTCCATCTTTCCACCGAAAGTGAGCATGGACTCAATATCGAAGAGGTTATTCGTCCAGCATTTAGCAGGCATCTTCACAGCAGCCTGCATGTAGGGGGGCATCGCCTCAAAACTCGCGTGGTCCGGAGAGCGAGATCGTTGATAGTTCCTGAGGAAATATGGCTGCTTCTCCCCATCGATCCCCCACTTCTCCAGAACGGTCACCTTCTTGCTATCCCATCCCAGATAAGAAGAGTCTGGAAGTGGAGTAGAGCTTGAAGACCGCACCGATAGTTTGGTCCAAGTTTGCCTAGGAGCAGAGTGGGCCAACTCCTCAACAGATCTTTTCTTTTGACCGGTCTCGGCGATCGTCTTAGTCACCGGAGCTGGGATGTGCTCCTCAGCAGACAGAGGAGCTTGAGGGAGACTCTCCGGAGCCGTAGCAGCTGACGGCAAACCTCTTTGGGAGGAAGACCCAATTCCTTGAGAAGCCAGATGTTTTTTCCACTTCTTTATTTCACCCCTCCAGTACAACCTCTCCTGCACTGTCATCTCTTCAAAAGACATAGGCGGGATAGGCTCTGTCATCACTTCAGGCTCAACACGATCACCTCCGACGACCGCAGAAAGAGGAGTAACATTCAGAGGCTCACCAGCCATGGGAGAGGGAATTTCAAAATCTGCGATCAAAGAAAAAAGATATACATCAGGTAATCGATATGAAGAAACTCATCAAATGTTTAGACCGCTTACCGAGATCTGGAGGAAGGTTCCGGTGAGGTGCTATCAACAGCCCGCAATTGCGAAGCTTTTTATGTGTGGTGTAAACCAAAATGTCGAAGGGCTTGTTTTGGTTCTTGGCCCGAAGTTCTTTCAAGTTCTTCTTAAACTCCTTTGACAGAACCACCGGTCTGCTATGATCTACAAAACAAAGAAAAGGGGGGAGTAAGATCAGCAAAATTTGAGAGTAAAAAGGATGCATAAAAACGTACCACAGAATAAAGAGTAATCAGTAGGGATAAGAATGCGATCAAAATGATCGCCCTGGTCAATTGGGGCAGGGGATGCCCAATCACCCCCCATAAAGAACCATATCTCTTTCCAACCGACGACCGAATCCTTCAGGTGTCCGATCAGTTTTTGCCCTCTTCGTGGAGTCACATAATACCATCCGGGCAAGGACCGGACGTGCTCCACCAAACTATATATGCTGCCTATCTCTTCGGGGGTTGGGGCAGGAAGACCGTTGGATCGAAAGAGACAAATAGTGGCACAAGTATATGCCAACCATTTGCAACTAACTAAGATGGAGCGACCCCCCAAAATCATAAATAAGCGCTGAGGATCGCAGGCAATGGAAATTGAACTCCTCCTTTCATTGACCATAATGTGAAAGCGATGCACCCCCTTGGCGGTTGATCGGCTCTTTCGGTAGGATCCGGAACATGAAATCGCACATTCCAGGAACCTCCGCTGCTCGTGCAGTATCGAATAACTCTTCTGCTGTGACTGTGCTGACAAACTCACCCGCACCGAACGGAGACCGCTCATCGAAGGGTCTAATTGGCGGACGACGTGTCGAGTCCAAATCAAAATCAGGAACGCGAACATCTCTCTCAAGTACAAGATCTTTAGGCTATTTCCAGAAAGGAAACCCTGCCACATATATACTAAGATCCAAACCTTTATCTCAAACAACATCGTCCATCAAACCGGGCTCCACAGGGGTAGATTCCTTCCCCACTGCATTCGCGTTCCAGACCTAAGCTCTTCTCCAACTCATCTGCAAATGCTGCAACCTCTTATAGGAGCGGTTGTAGGGGTTTCCAGAAGCTAATTCACGCGGCGCACCGCGTCAGCACCATTCCCTTCCAAATCTTGTTTAATGTCATCATCCGTGTAACCAACTTCCCTCAAATCCTTAATATATTTCTTCCTTTCCTCAGAAACCTCCTCTTCCCATTCAAAACTAGAAACACTCTCCACATCTTCCTCCATACTATCGGATCCAATTTCGATAGAAGGGATGCCCCTAACTTCCCTCCCACTAATAGTACTTGAACTCGGTGAAGACATATCAACTAGACACGGAGAAATACAGAACAAAAGTTACCTTGAAATATTACGGACGGTCTTCCAATAAAACCACAAAGCCCAAAATTGCAAAAGACACAGACAGATGCATAAGCTATCACCAGGAAATTTAATACTCTGAAACGGGTCAAAATGGAAAGTATACATAGTGGGGAAATGTCAACAAGATCAACGGCCAGGATGTGGCCGCAATATAAACTAATCACTGCCTAACACGTGTCCGCGTGTGAAGCACACGCGGACACACGAAGCGTCGCACCCGGAAAGATGAAACGTCAACTCAACCTACGTCATTAACGATCTATGAAGTTCCCTCCAGACACGAATTTGAATATTGAATTAGATCGCATTCCCGCCCAAAAAAAAAAAGAAGAAGAAGAAGAAGAAGAAAGAAAGAGTTAGAAGACCTTCATAATACATTCCGCTCCCCTAACTCAGGGGGGCACTTGTGGATACCGCATACTAAGACAGACCGTAATCAATGTAATTCAACAAGGACCTTCCCAAAACTCCCCACCGTAGAGATCGGTTCAACTGAGGACCTCAGTCGCACGGTTCAAATGACGGTTCGACCGATAAAGTAGCATCGCTCTCTCACGATCGTATCAACAGTAGACCGTGGAACCTGACCGCCAAACTAATCACACTGAGGCCCTAACATCCGATGATCGTCGCCCGCAATCATCATTACATCTTCAAGAGAACACATGGCCAGAATGATGCACTAGCTCAGCAAAGGGATGACACGTGGACATAGACCACCTGGCACCGACTATGACACGTGGCAGACACATGTCAATCATGCGGAAGCAGCTTCCAAAGGCTATAAATACCCCAACATCCCCATTGTAATGGATCATCAGAAAATAGAGAGAGAGAAAGTATAAGAGAAATAGAATAGATACAAGAAATATTGTATAGCAGAATCTGTGTGTAAAAACGTATACTCAATAAAAACAACTTGCTTTGTCCTCCAACTCGGATAAACAAAACTACAACTTTGCACGACCGACCGCCGAACCGGTCTATACTTTGTGGAAACGGTCTACGCGTAAAACAGTCATTTAATTTTTTGACTAAACACAATTAACTAAGCAACTTAAGAAGACCCATCCACACACCTTTTTCTTTTTAATTAAAAAAACGCGACAATTCATTAAATCAATAATTAATTATTTTTCGCATTAAACTATTAGTTAATTATTTTTCGCTAGGGGCACCTGTCTATAGCTAAAAGTTTCAAGTATTGTCATTTTCATTTGGTCACCTCTTCAATTTTTTTTATAAAATATCTATATTTGTTTGTCCTCTTCTTTAATTTTTTTTTTTAAAAAAAAAACTATATTTAATTGTTAAACGAATTAATTTGAAAAAAAAATCCATATTTAAGATCTTGTAATTTACGTGTAGTCACACAAGTGGAGTTTATAATTGCATTGGCTCTCACCTGCATCCCGTGTAAAAACTGTATTAATTGTTCTATTTTTTCCAATTAAATCTCTTCAACAATCTACTTACATATAAAAATAAATATTAAATTAGCTTATAATCATTCACATTAATCAATCCTAAAAGAAAATTGTTGATTGGAATTTGACAACACATATTTGTACTATGTTTATTTATAGGAAAAACAAATAAATAAATACAAACATTTAAACTGGTGAAAAAACCTAGTGCATGTTTGGTTGGAGTACTGTTGGCTGGTAGAGTAAAAAAATGATGTTTGTTTGGATGGTTGGGGTAGTAGTTATAGTGTAGGATATAATTTTCAATTGTAAAATATGATTTGATGTGTGTAAGAGTTTGTTAATAATAATTGATTTTATGATTCAAGTGATATTTGAATTTGCGATGATTTATAATGATTAGGTTAACCCCAACCAAACATGCTCATAGTGAATAATCGGAAAGAAAAACTGCTTCCGATACCCACTATGAGTAGATAATGGTGAGTAGATCGCTCATTCGCTCACGGTGTACATACAGGTATTTTCATGTCATTTTTCTGGTAACTTTCTCCTTTATTTATAATTGAAAAATACGCTTCAATTCATATAGTCAATAATCAATTATGTTGCGGTCTGGCACACAACTATACAAGTGGAGTTTATAATTGCATTGTGTTGGTTAATAATTGTAATATGATGAATTTGTAATCTGGGTATAATTGGGAGTCTATTGAGATATATGGATGTAAATATGCATGAGAGAACGCTTGCTGGCCGGATAACAGATTATCCCTTACCGAGACTAGTGTCGAGCTAGGATACCACTATAATATTCTTGTTTTTCTCTCTACGGTAAACTAACACATTGCACATACATAACAAATTGGGTTGTGGAATAGAGACCAAGTCCATGTGGCAGAGTCCAATTCGCCAAGTATCACGGTGTGTAGATCAGTATTCGAGGTCATAATCATTTTTCATTGCATTTAATATACGTACTATGGCGTTATAACTTATGGTAATTTCCAACAGTGTTATAAGAGCCTTATGATTTTGTTCTCGAGTTTCTCGATAGTGCAATTTTGTACTGTTTTACTTAAATGTTGTTCAAACTCGAAAAATAATTCTTGAGAATTATTGCCCGAAGTATAAAAAAATTTGGCTATACAAATTACTTTTAAAAAGTTAAATAGTGTCACATTTTTGTGTTTCTTGAATGAAATTTCCATCTGTTCTATTAGCGATTATTTTCGAGTATTCATATGTAGAAAGTATATGCTTTAAGGGTTCCATAGCCACTAGTCTTGTATTACTTGGAATCCAGATGAATATTTTATGATTTTTTTCTGTTTTCGAGACTTAATTGCATAAAATCAGTTAACTAAAGGGCAAATTCTGAAAAGATGCAATAGTTTTCTCTGTATATTCGATCATTTTACTCTCCATTTACATGTGTGATGCTCCATTTTTGAATTTTTGGTTGTTAAAACATAAAACCGAGCATGACATTAGAATCAGAAGTGTTGATTTATGGGGGGTCACTGGCACTCGGATGTCTAAAATAGCCAGAAGTACGAGCGTGTGAGGCATTCGCAAGGAGACGTGAGTGGGCATCAACATATGCAGCTAGCCTGAGTCAAAACACGTGGACCAATTGGGTGGCGTCATGCATGTGTGCTACGTCAATGTTGACATGGCCGCCGCACCACCTCTGAACCGTCGTAGGGCCGTCGCCAGACGATTGCTGAACCATCACTGAGCGCGTGGAGCCACATGGTTGTGCATGGAAACGCGTACTTGGTGTGTGTTAGAGTGTGCGGGCATGCGGTGGGCCCTAGAGGCATGTGTAAGGTTGCGTTGGGGATACGTGAAGGCACATAGATGTGTATAGGAGGTGTGTCTAGGAAGGTTTGATTGTTTTGTTTTTTGGCAAATTGGGCCATAAATTTAGACTTATTCTTCTTAAAAATTAGGTCCTTGAGACAGTGATTGGCTAGAAATGAGTTGAATATACACTTGTGATCACTTGGCTAACAAAATAAACGCGTAGATACTGGATTTCCATTTGGCGTGTTATCTGTTGAGTGTTTATGTATTATTCAAAACTTGTCATGTACCTTCACTATCTCATTTCTATAGGACACATATAAGAATAATTCTAACTATCGGTGAGTTAGAAAGGGTTCGTGGAAAAGTGTACAAGTTCAAATATTATGAAATGAATCATGAACACTATTTAGCTATGCTAAAAATGTTGTCACATCTACATCTCTTGCTGGCTTGGAGGAAGCTTCGCGAATCTGAGTCGAAATTGACGTTGGAGGCTTGTTGGTTGTCTCCACCCCCCAAAGTCTATCAAGAGAGTTGGATAAAAGTCTTAGGAAGGTTTAAAGTGCATAACAAGATAGCTAAATAGGAATATGTCAATGGTGATGGTCCTAATATACTTAAAAGAAATGCTCAATGACTGGAAGAGCAACATAGGGAGGTCTGCTTTACTAGAAATGGGTCCTAATTTGAAGTCAAATAGCTTTTACACTTGAGGTTAAATTGTCCGGGAACAAACAACACATTAAAAATCTTGTGGTTGATCCTTTTACTCAAGTTAAACACAATTTTTTTTTACAAATGGCTACGAGCGGGTGTTTGTGGCTTTTGTGCTTCGTCTTGATTTCCACTGGTTTTGCAACCAAAGGATGGAGCTCAAATTTGCACATTGGCGCCCTTTCACATTTGTAAGTGAAATTTGGGCATGATTCACCATCTGGGGACAAATTTGGTTGTTGGAGTATAAGGGTGTCAAGATGATCTACATATTTAAATATATGGGGCAATTGTGCGCATGGTTTGTGTATGAAAAAGTTGCAGTTAGCATCATCAATGCTACAAGTGTATGAGGGGGTCGATAGAATTGGTAGCCCACAAATACTACATTGATAAGGCTTGGGATCCTCATCAACATCCACTTCAAACAATTTCAATTTATGTTGCTCGTGACTAAAATGTTTGATGTACTCCTCCATGTCCATAAACTCTATGTGTGTGCGCGTGCTTTTGCTTGCGTGGTAGAGGACACATAGTCATCAAGGATAATTAATATTGGAACGTAGAGGATTCATATTTAATTTGTAAAAATGCTTGAGAAAGCATAATTCATATTTTGTTATTCAAGTAAGGAACATATCTAAGTAAACGCGAGAGAATAAAGTTGTACAATATTCACGGAAAATTTGGAAACGTGTCATGTAAACTTATGGAGTGTTATTAAAATACAAAACAAGTACATTATGTTTTTATTTTTTATGTTTTTAATTGTTTGGATTTGATTCCTTTCTTTAGACGAAATTTGTAATCCTCCGCGGAGATTTTAATGTGGATTGCAGCACATGTGCGCCTTAAATTGATGATCATTTTTCAGGTAAAATGACGGTCTCTATGATCAGTTTTGATATGTGACAACATATTGTAAAATGGTGCGTTAAATTATGTTTGTCATTGAGAGGACAATATTCACCGTTTCTTGCAATTGAATGTAAGAAACGACAAAGACCACCAATCTCACCACTAATTAGAGCTGTCAAAATGAACCCGACTCAATGGGCCAGTCTGCCCAACTCGAAAAAAAGAATGGGTTGGACCGAAATTGTCCCGATAACCTGATAACCCGAGGATGGGATGGGTTGGGCTAGAATTTCTACAGCCCGAAAAAATACTGGTCCGGCTCGATCCAACTGAATGGACTGACCTGACCGACCATTTTAAGATGAACTTCATTAGCCATGACTACAAAAAGAGTGAGAGAGTATAAGCATATTCAAACTAAGAGAAGGGATAAGCCTTTTTATAAGTAAATGGAGCTTAATAACTGTAACATACAAAACAAAATTTTGATAATTTTAAATACACACAATGTGCAGCATGCAAGATATGTGTCTTTGCAAATTAAAGAATCGAAAACGAGTGGGCTCTCGATCCTCGCGACTCCTAATTTGAAGTCAAATAGCTTTTACACTTGAGGTTAAATTGTCCGGGAACAAACAACACATTAAAGATCTTGTGGTTGATCCTTTTACTCAAGTTAAGTTCAATAATATAGTTTTTTACTCATCATTTATGTTTTTTTAGGCAGATAGTTGATCACATTAATTAGAAAAGGTAAAAACAAATATTTCTGGATAATATAATTTTTTTACTCATATAGTTTTCTTGGCAGATAGTTAACATAGTCCATGTAACCAATATTGTCAAAAATCCATACAGGACAAAAGAATAAGATAAACATAATTGTTATATGTGCAGCAGATTTGAGTTTTGTATTTATATACCTAATTAGGGTTTGTACCAACAAAAACTACTAATCCTCAAAAGCTTCTTACCAAGCATTACAGATCGACTAAATCACATCTATTGCCAATCCCGCACCCACCAGTTTTACCCATCAACCAAATCAATCTGATTTGACAACTAATTAATTTATCTATGGGTTGGGCTGCTAGTTTTCGCGAAGCGCCATTTGACATGTGTTTCCTTACCCCTAAGCCTAGCCTTATGTCTCATTTTCTCACGAAGCGTCATTTAATTAGCCAAGCCTTTATCTCTCTCCCCCAATCATGTGTCGACAGACACTCTCTCAAGTCTCACCTCATACAAAATATGCCCTCCACTGCTAGTTTTGAGAGGAGTTGGACAACTGGCGAAGAGGTTATGCTTCTTGGTCTCCTTTTTAGGTTTTCAGAAAGTGAGGACCGAGGTAATCCTCATGTGATGTGTGATGTGGCCGCCAGACTTACCAGTAGGATTTACGAAGTTCATCACGAGCGGCTTTCGGCCAAAGATGTTGTCAAGAAGATCCAGTCTATGAAGGATATATAGGTATGTAGAATTTGCCTGATTTGCTAAAACTCCTGGAGTTTGGAATGATATTGCCACGAACTTGTATCAAGCTACTACCACAGCATAGTTTTGGTAAAATCCTACCCTGCCAAAAAAAAATAATAATAATAAAAAAATTCTATTTACTCCTTTGGATTTAATATTCTTGTATTGTTCTTTTTCTTTTTGTTAGGACGAAAATCATCACCGCTCACTCAAGCTCAGATCGGAGACTGACCAGAGACAGTTCATACTTGACAAGCTTTTCCGGAGATTGAAGATGGACACCCTCAACTACCCATGGCTTCTTGTCACATCTGGAGAATACGATCCAAATGGATTGAAGAACTGGTTAGAGGTGACCCTTATTTCTTGATTCCATGGGTGATCGGGCTAAATGCGTTGTTGGAACAGATGGGTTGACGTCGTGGTTGATTGGGTTGGATTAGGGGTTTTGACTTTGTTGTTTAGGTTCTAACGTCTAACTAAGGTTCCTTTTACATTGATGTGTGAATTTGGGGTTGAAGGTGTTCTTTAATAGTTTTCATATGTGATTAGATTGATTGGTTGCTATGATTTTTTATTTTATTTGTTTTAGTTTCTCTTATATATAATACTAGATGTTCTCCCGTGCTATGCACGGGATTAATATATTATGTTATATTAATAAAATATAATTGAGTTGTCATATATACTACTTGAGAGTATAAAGTGAAATACGTGTCGATGGATTAACCTATCAATATATTATTATTTAATTATTTTTCTTCCCCTTTCATGTCATGTCATATCATATATGTATTTATTTATTTATATATTTTACTTTTAATATTACAATAATCATAAAAATATATTTTACATTTAAAAAATTAATATTTTACTTAAATATATACATCATGGATGTCAAATCGAAGATTGTAAAAATAAGATTAACTTAATATAATTTTCGTAGAAAACGGAGTTGAGACGAAAAAGTTATTACACTTTTAAAATTCGAGGGGAAAAGTTATTACACTTCCTTATAATTAGGGATAGATAATTGAAGATAATTAAAATAATATTTTATTCAATGCATATGGGAGAGAATCCAACAAAAAACGGTTAACACCTCCTTATAATTAGGGAGAGATAATTGAAGATAATTAAAATAATATTTTACTCAATGCTATTTGAGAAAATTCAATATTTACGCTAGCAGGAACAAAAATTTAAGAGGACACGTGTCACAAGCAGAAGAAGCTATTTATAAGGTGTTTAAATACACCAAATGACGACACCTGTCTGGCGATTCTCCTTTAATAGTAAAGGAGGATATAGTTTTTGAAATTATAGTGTTTCGAGGTAATGGTTTTCATATGTGATTAGGTTGATTAGTTGCTATGATTTTTTATTTTAATTATTAACATTATAGATTAATGCCCAATTTTTAACGGTGTTTCCCCACATAGATTACAACTACGTTAAAAGAATATAGATAAAGTGATCTCAAATAATTTATGATTTTTTCATGCAAACATAAGTACCTGGTTGGAGGAAATATTCCGTAGGTTTTGAAATCCAAGGAGAAATTTAAGCAATCTTTTTACAACATATCACATTTTGTTTTAGAAGGAAAAGAAAAACTGGCGTGTAAAATTATGGAGGGGAGGGAGAGACCGCTTATTAAAATTCTTATACTTCTTATACTGACTGACGCGTCTCCTCTTCATTTTTACGTGAATAATGATCATATCCTACTCCCTACTCAAATCTAAATCAGAGATTGGAAGATATCTAGATAATTACCCAAAAGGAAATAATAATTCTAATCAAAATAAAGCTCTTCATGGGCTTCTTCCCAAAATTGGCCTCTTTAGCCAAGCCCATCTCCTCTCTTCTTTGCAGTCCACTTGGCCCGTATCACAATATACCCCAAAATTACACATTTTAGCTCAATTTTCCTCCAAGTTCAAAATAATATCTCCTACACCAAGATTTAATTAATCAGATCTCTTAAGACATTAAAATCATCCCAAAAATAAGGGAATATAAATACAAAATATGAAAATAATATATGCACATCACATGAAAATCAAAATCATCTACCTTTAGTTTTAGAAGCCAAAGAAAATATAATGACTGTTAGGAAAAAATAAATACCGAAATAAATAATTTTTCTGGACCTAAAATTACCTGTGATATAGCATTTTAAATTGTGAATCAGTTCAAAACTTTAATAAAATATCTTTATTTTATTTTATTTTATTTAAAAAAAAAACCTTGTTCTTTGGGAAGCGATCTTCAGTAGGTTTTGAAATTCAGGGACAAATTTAAGCAATCTTTTTACAACAATATCATGAAAATCAAAATTATCTACTGTTGTTTTTAGAAGCCAAAGAAAAAATAATGATTGTTAGGATAAAATAAATATCGCGGGACCCTAAAATTACCTATGATATAGCCCCTTTAAATTGTGAATATATCAGTTCAAAACTTTAATACATGTTTTATTTTATTTAAAAAGACCAAAAAACTTGTTCCTTGGGGACAAATATGAATAACATAATTAAAACAGAAAAAGGAATAATAAGATCGAAATATTTTTCTACTTTTTAACAAAAAATTATGTTAAAGAAATTATTATGTTAAAGATATTGCTGAAGATCAACAAAAATAATAGGAATAAAATATTGAGGAATATCAGACGAAATTTATGTTAACAGAATCCAAAAAATAATAGTATTTGGGAAGAATATTGCAGAAGATCGAACGAAATTTATATTAACAGAATCCGAAAAGTAATATTTCTGAAAAAAAGTTGGAAAGTTAGAAAAAATTGGGTAATTAGATAAGGGGAAATCCTCAATTAGAGTTGTGCAGCAGATGCACTACATAATCTTTTGGTCAAAGTGGGGGCCATCAATATTTAGCTTTTACCGCTGTGTAAAGTTAACATCATTAATGATTCACGGGTATTGAAGTTTTTCCCCAAAATTAAACACTCGTTTATTTAACCCAAACTTCTCTTTTTATTTTGTTTTTCCCACTCAATCGTCCTCCAATCCTAAACACAACCACGGTGTACAAGATTAATAACTTGGTCATATCTCTTTTATTTATTATTTTAGGGCAAAG
This sequence comes from Ajuga chamaepitys, assembly GCA_958295605.1. Taxonomy (NCBI): domain Eukaryota; kingdom Viridiplantae; phylum Streptophyta; class Magnoliopsida; order Lamiales; family Lamiaceae; genus Ajuga; species Ajuga chamaepitys. The sequence goes on along the minus strand of OY282500.1, from coordinate 6,331,403 downwards.
CTTCGTTAAATTATTACTATTGGGAGTTTGGATTTATAAAATAAAAGATGTATTAACTTCTTTCTAGAAAACGATGTATTAATTTATGGATAAACTATCAATTTATTGATTAGGCAAAAACTTGGGTGCATCATGTGCATAATAGTCTTATTGTGCATCGGTTCGACTGCAGCCACGACGTTTGGTCGCGGTCGCGGCCAATTGTGACTGAAAAGGGAATTTGAGTTGTGGACTGCGCGGTCGCGCATAACTGTGACTCGAACATACTTTATGAAATTGTCATACATACGTTATGCAAATATCAAACATATTTTATAAGTAAATCAACCATACATGTGTTAGGAATTTTGTGTCTTGAATTTGTTTCACTTTAAAATTGTAACTCAAACATATTTTATGAAATTGTATGCAAATATCAAACATACTTTATGAGTAAATCAACCATACCTATGTTACGAATTTTGTGTCTTGAATCTATTTCACTTTAAAATTGTGACTCAAACATACTTTATGAAATTGTCAAACATACTTTATGCAAATATCAAACATACTTTATGAGTAAATCAACCATACCTATATTACGAATTTTGTGTCTTGAATCTGTTTCATTTTAAAATTGTGACTCAAACATATTTTATGAAATTTTCAAACATACTTTATGTAAATATAAAAAATACTTTATGCAAATATCAACAATAATGCATGTTGACGCTCAAACATACTTTATGAAATTGTCAAACATACTTTATATAAATATCAGACATACTTTATGAGTAAATCAACCATATTTTAAGTGCACTATATTAGGATTTTGTGTCTTGAATCTGTTTCACTTTAAAATTGTGACTCAAACATACTTTATAAAATTAGCAAACATACTTTATGCAAATATCGACAATAATGCATGTTGACGCAGTCGCGGAACTTGGTCGCGGCCGGGACACTTGGTCGCGATCGCGGCCGCGACACTCAAACAAATGTACCATAACACTATTGTGCACATGGTGCATCCAAGACCTACTCTATTGATTAATGCGTTTGTACGAAATCAACTAATAAATTCAAATATTATAATCACCAATTCGTATTATAAATAACAAGGTCTCTCTAATCAAGGACATTATAATTAGACAAACGTTACGTCATCAATGGATCTTGTTTTCAAAGGAAATACTTTAAGCAACCACACTCCACATTTTCTTTCATTTTTGCAGTTTGAGGAATTTGTTGATGCAATAAGAGAAATAAAAAATTAGATTCAGTTAGATTCAAATTTCAAGAAGAATAAAAGTTATACTTGAATGATATTCTTAAAATGTATTAGTCTGTAAATTTTATTTGTATATGTATCAAAAGATTTAGAAAGTTATTTGGAGGGCACCGCCAATTAATGTGAACGGAGTGTGATGTGAATTGAGTGTATAATATTCTGAGTTATAAATATATAATGAGAATCTAAACAATCCTTGATCGAACTCTTAAAATAGACACATTAACCACCAATGTTTCATCTATTCTATTGAAAATCCAAAAAAATCAATTTGTTGGTTTTAAAAAAGGAATATATATATTACATCAAACCTAGGGGTAAAAAGGAAAATTTAGTAACATATCTCAAAACCCGACTTGGGCTGGTCCTCCGGAGGCCAATTAAGGCCCAATGACCGTACCATCCGAGGGAGCGCGCATACAGACTTATCCATCTTAGTATCCCGGATGGTGCACACTTCCGTTCCGCTTATTTCCGTTGTATGTCTGCCAAGGACAGAACTGCTTTTTATTTCCACATCATTATTATTTTATTAAAATATTAATTTAGTCTATAATCGCGAGTCAAGACCATAAAAATTATTATGATACAAAATTTATCACTTTATCGAATAGAATAATAAGCTCTGATGAAGTTACAACTTACAAATAATACCTTGGGTTTTCATTTCTTTGAAAGCCTAAACCTTGGGTTTTCTTATATTAGCTTAAAATGGATCAAGTTAAATAATAAACTTTTCTGTTTAATTGGATCATTAGGTATTAATGGGCTCGGCCCGATGTCTACTCGATCTTAATTCAGAATTTCGTATTTTTATGTTTATAAATTCTTCAATGTTTTACCATTCAAGCTTGCTTAAACGATGTTAGTTTTTCTTTTATTAATTTGCTTTACTAAAGAAATCATTTGAGTGTTTTTCTATTTTCAAGCAAAAAAGATATGGTGTTCAACTCTTTTACCGACCTTACCCTACTTTATCAGAGGCAAAATAATATGATAAGGAAATCGCATTTTATATACAGGTAGGACGTGGGAAAGAGATATTTGTACTTAAAGTTGATCTAATATTTTAAGGGATCTAATGTAAAGAGAAAAAAGGGACCTGCTCCATGTAAATATAACTATTAAAAGTATTATTTTTTATGAAGTATTTTTCACTGACCAAATACAAAATAATTTGTAAAATCTATACGCTATTAAAAAGTGCCTTAAGTTTCAGCCAATTTATATTTGACCTGTTTTACCCTTTCAAATTATAATATTGTAAGGATAATATTGTAACTACATGTTGTATGTATCCTAATTTTATTCTAAAATTATATTCCTAGATATGGTTTGCATGGCATCCGTAAAACAAAATCTTTAACAATTCTTATGTATGAAGCATATCTGCTAATATTTACACCATCAAAAGTTTGCATGGCATCCGTAAAATAAATTTTTTAATAATTATTATATATGAAGCATATCTCCTAATATTTACACCATCAAAAGTTACATGTTCTCTTAATTCTTCGTGTAAAACAAAATCTTTAATAATTATTATATATGAAGCATATCTCCTAATATTTACACCATCAAAATTTACACGTTCTCTTAATTCTACGGCAAGTATACTTATGAAGCAGAATTTGACAGATAATTTGTGAATTACGCCGATAATTTAATCGTCATTCTCAGTTTTGGCTAACCACGAAGAAAGTAAAAAACAAATTGAAGCGCTTATCAAACGAGTTTTTCGTTTATTAAACGAGATTTGTTGGAGTGCAGTCTCGAATTTAGAGGTCCGTTTTTACTAATTTCTAAAATCAATTTCTAATAGGCAATATTATTATGATTTCTTAGTTTTAACCGATTTACTTTTTTTTTTTTTTCGATTTGTTTGAAGTGTTTAAAAATTGGATATTTGAATTATTAGTAGCGGAGATGATGAATGATTATATGTTTGTTCTGGTTAGGGTTTGAAAAGTTTGGATCTTGGGAGTTTGGAAGATGAGTTTTGGGCTTATATATGGTGATTTTGAATTGGGGGATAATTATGTTCTGAGCCCTAAACCATGATATTTAATGACTTTTAAAAATTACATGAAACCTATAAGAAACAGGGCAATTGGGGTGGTAAGAAAGTCAAACAGTTGGTTTCCGAAAAGAAAAAAACAGACATAATTTCTTCTATTGTATTAATGGTTAGACTTATGCGCGTAGCGGCTCTCTCGCGCTTGTCTACGTTTTGGTGACCGCCAAAATGGTGGATCCACCATTTTGTTGTGAGAGAGGGAGCCATTCTTCCTACTGAATATATCTATGAAGTCAGGGATGTAAAATTGTAGTGGAGGTAGCCGGCGTTTGGTTTTGGGGGGGGGGGGGGGGGGAGGTGGGGGTGGGGAAGGGGTTGTTGAAGGGGTAGGGTTTGGGGGGGGGGGAGGGGGCGGGATTACAGGGTGGAACCGTTTGGGTAAGGAAACAATTTGATTATTATTTTTAATTAGCTTAGATTTTTAGATAATATCTTAGATATTTAAAATAATTTAAGATTATTTTAACATTACTTTTACTTATATAACTTAAATTTAACATTTCATATTTTACTATAAAAAATGTGAAGGTTTGGTGTAACTATTAGTTTCATTAAATAACTTTTTTGTATTTATTATTTCTTAAAAGTTTTTATGTTTCTTTTGATAATTATATTTTAGTAATTTAAAATTTTACAAACAATAAATTTTATCAAAATTTCTTATTAAACATCAATAGATAACAATTTATGCATTATTGTTAAGAGAATTCAATAGTGAAGTATCTATTATTAAAATATTTCCTATAAGGGAAAATTAGAAAAAATGTCTTGTACCAATCAACATATATAATACTTGTTATATGTATATAATTTAATATATATATATATATATTGTAAAATCAGATGTCTACAACAAGTCCAACAACAACAGATGTATACCGACAAAAATCTGATCATACGGTACCATGTACTATTATTTATATTTATATAAGAATTTGAACACAATTTATAATCACAACTTATCCTACTTTTATTACATGTATCTTATAGATGAAGTGTATCGTTTATTTGTTATATTTTATCCCCTTCAAATTAATTAGTTTAGTTAGTGATTGTAAATTTCTAATTTTCCTTCATACTTTAGCCTAAATTTATTATGTCTTACATACCCCCCACCCCCAATTACCGCCGCTAATACCATGGAGAACACGATTAATTGATAAAATTATAATTATTGTCCTACTATACAATCTACTCAATCTAATTTGTTTATTGATTTTACAGATTCCAATTCATAAAAGTCAATCTATGGGATGATATGGCAAAAAATAAAGGACAAATATTAGAAGAAATTGTCAATCAAAAGCCAATGATTGCCCTAGCAAAGATTACAATAAATGAATTCAAAGGTAATCAATTAAAAAATAAAAATATAAAAAATTTAGAGAATTTCAATTAATTGAAATATATTTTATGTTAGGCGAGCTTCAATTGCAAACAACACTAGCCACAACTATACAAATTAATCCACCTTCCGAAGAGCTTAAGGACATGCAACAATGGAAAGAACTCTATATATAATTTGAAAACAAAAATAGTATGAGTAGTTTCCTTTTTAAAAATATATATTGATAGTTAATATATTAATTTTTGTGCAGGTCATGCACCATTCAGGATTCGTTGAATACGTGCAAACTATCAATGATACAAAGGATAAAAAGTACAGAAGAGAAAACACTTGAAGATTTCGTAAAGTAAAAGGAAGGTATTGTAAAGGTAAAAATAAAAAAACATATTAGTAGTCAATAAAGTATAACAAGAAAAAAAATCAAAATATACATAACCGTGAATTTTAACGTTGGTTACAAACATATATTAATCGTTCAATTAAATTAAGAATCAAATTAACTTAACAGTAGTTCTGTTCATAGGATACCTACTACTATTTCACTGGAATGGTTGAAGGCGTTGAAAATGAGGCTAAGATATGGTATGACTCCTGTAAAATTTGCACTGGATCAGTGCACAAAAGTGAGACTACTGCAAGATGCAACAAGTGTTCCGATGAGACAGCTGAAGCAATACCAAGGTACAAATATGTGTATCATATAATATTCGTGATACTTTCATATAAGTATACACTAACATTAAATGATATTTAATATACTACAGGCACATAATAAAACTAAACGTTCATCAAGGAATCTATAGCGCAACAATAACAATGTTTGATGAGATAGCAGCAGTATATGTTGAATGCTCAACACAGAAGTACATTAAATCCATAGAAAATGTAATTAATTACTTTGCAATAAACAACACTAATAAGTTCGTACATTAAAAAAGCAACCTTACTAACATAAATCTATACAGAGACAAAATGAATCCAAATACTACAGAAAGTTTATTTTACAAAATGAAAATTGTGTGAGGTTCTTGATCGCACAAAATAAAAATACTAACGTTGTCGAAGGAAGACTGAATGCAATAGCAGAGGCAATAGAAATGATAGAACCAACAGAGCAAAAAGAAGAGAATGAGAACGATACAACTACAACAATATTTGAGGAAAACACTACAGAAGTAGAGGAGAAGAGACGAAGGAGAACAACAAAGAAAAAATAAGATAATGAAGAAACTACAAGATGGAAGAAATGAGGAAACGACGGAACACAAACACAAAAGTAGAAGATTACATTCAAATTAGAAGCAATGATGAGGTCATAGAGATCACAAAAGAAAAAATAAAGGGGTACAATGAGAACAAAACAAGAGCAACATCGAAGAAAAAGCAACATGAACAAATAGCAAAAACGGAGGAAAAAAAAGAAAGGAAGAAACATAAAGAGAAAAATAGAAGACAACATTCAAACAGAGAGCGATGATGAGCAAACCTCAAACAAATTTTTAAAAAGTCACAACAAGAAAAAGTTTCGGCAACAAGAAAGATCAAGAAGGAGAAAAAATAGTAGCAAGTACATCCTTAAAAAAAAGAATTACATCATGTCAAAATAATTTCCACGATAAATAGGTTTTTTATTTTCTTTTTTCATATGATGTTACAATTTTCCTTGGATTACATCTTATTCTACATACTTTGTTTTGGCTTTAAACTAATGTTTTAATAAACACACTATTTTACGATAAAGTTTATCGAATAGGATTTTTTAAAATAGGTTATTATTGAGTATTGACATATGATCAATTTCACAATTATATGATCTTGTAATAACATTATGATTCACTTACTCAATTCTTCACGTAAATGATTTATTCTGTGAGTACTACCTGCTGAAAATATTTTGAAATTGTCAAACACAAAAAAAAAAAACAAAAGAAAAACAAAAAACAAGTGCAAAATACAATTTTCAAAATTAATTTACTAAGTGTTGCACGTGCCAAATTTTAGTTATTGAAAATATGGTGATCTTATCTCACTGATTCTATCTCATCAAAACGAAGATACATATATTATCATTTTTTTTACAAAATTAAAAAATGAAACCATATATAGGTGAAACCACGAATTTCCATATCATAATATACAACTTTTCCTAATAAAAACAAAACAACACAAGTCTAAAAGAAAATATTGCAATGAAATAAATTACTACCTCCGTCCCGCTCTAATTTTTCTACTTTTCTTTTCGGTTTGTCCCAACTTAACTTTTCAACCCATAAATGACAAATTTCTCTCACGATCTCCACCCTCAATCTCCACTTTTAAAAAAATCAAAAATTCCACAAAATCTGTTTTTTCTTAACCTCCGTGCCTGGTCAAAGTAGAAAAGTAATCGAACCGGGACGAGGGGAGTATTGTTGTACTTAGATGAAAATACAAATTCTCATATCATGAATCATTAATAAAATATAAAATAAAAATCCGCAAATAGAATAAATAGTAATAAAAACAGTAAGTTGTGATGTCATCCGGGTGAAAATAAAACATAAACAATCTAAAGATATAAATAAATTGTGGTTGTTATTGGTTTAACTCGGGGCATTGGGCTCGGTCTAAGATCGCTTAAGTGGACTGACTCAATTATTAGAAGTGGGTATTATGGGAGGTTCATCTCCTATATTATAGGTCCACTTCTCCCTCTTTACTAATACTACTAAGTGTATCGAGTACATTTAGTATTCGAGAAGTGAGAAACCAAACCATAGTGATTTCTCAATCCGCAGAAAATGGCTCTTGGATTGTGAATTATGGTGGATTTTCAATTGTGATTTCCACCCCGACCAAGAATACGAATCATCGAAGAAAGGTCGTGGTTCAACCCATATAATATCTGGGATTCAATTCCGCTGCAAATCATGGTACCCCGACTAAATCCAACAGTTATAATAGAAGAACAATTCTAAGATGATTTGCACACTTGAATTTTAATTAATCGAAACTGCAAATGAGTTAATGAAGAATTAATGGCCCGCTTGATTGGGGTTTAGGGGTAAAGAATGAGAATGAATGAGAACGCATTTTCATTTATGGTGCTTGATAATAAATAAGTTAATCATTATCCTCTTTATTAATAATTTCTCCCATTTCGCTCAATAATGTAATTCACTCTTCATTTATATTTATTATCATTGTCATTGATGATTTACAACTAAGCGAATCTTAAGCAGTGAATCAAATGAAGAGCAGCACACCACCCACTATCTCAAATATGAGGGCAATCATTTGAAAAGATAAATAAAAAATAAGTCAAGCAATCAAAAGTAATGGATAAGTATCATAGATCGAGCACATAAATAATAGGGAAAAAGTTAAAAAGAACAAAATAATTATACGAAAAAGTTAGCTGATTTTTTGAGTTTAAATATTAGACATTATCTTGAATTTCATTGTCCAGTAGATGCTGTCTTAATAATGTTAAGATAACATGCATCTTCATAAGTATTTTAAAGTGTTATTTCATTGCCAATAAATATAGTGTCCCACCAACTTCCTGGTATATACAACTATTAAGTGAAGTAACCACATAATCAAATTCTAAACATAATTTAAATTTTAATTAGAAAAAGTCTCGGGTCAAATGATTATAAATTTATTATCAGTAAAATAAAAATTGTGAAGAATTTCCATTTTTAGTAATAGTTAGCAATACAATAATAAAGAAATAAAGAAAAATAAGATCTTCAACTTTTCTTTTAGAATAACTTTCACTTACACTAGAATATCCCAATAAGGACAACCAGCTAATTTCATGGTATCTCCATGGGTAGCTTCTGTTACCACGGTATTATATTTTTTTCTTTTTGAGTATAATTTTACTTTTGTTTTTCTTTTTTAGTACAATCGCGAGCGGGAAGAAATTTAGAAGGATTCGAGCCTTAGTTTAGGTTATGGGTTACAATTTTTTTCCAATTTTTATACTATCGGATTTGAATATTCCAAAATACTCTACTATGATGACAAAAAATTGAATGTGACTATCACATAGATCTCATTTTGTATGACGGATCAACTCAAGAAAAATGGGGTAAATAAAGCTCCGCCTTTTCCCTCTTGATTTGGGTAAATAGGGTTCGTTGTACAGAATAAAATTCATGTGAACACACAAGATTCACTCGTGAGTGATATACTTTATATGTAGGTTTTATATTTTTATTTGTATACCCAAATGAAATATGTTCCTTCCCCGAAAATAAATTGTAACTCAATTAATAGAGTATCTTGCAAATAAGTAAATGGATCAAGGTTCAATTTTTACAGACTCCACCCGAACTAAAATTATAGTATTAAAAAAATTGGGGAAAAATATGTTACTCAACCCCATCCAAACTATCGTACTTAAAAAAAAAAAAAAATAAATAAATAAATAAATTGGGGTAGAATAGTTTAAAGGATTCAAATTGCATATCCTGGATTCATCCAGGCAGTGTCACAGGGATGGCACTCAACAAGCTTGGACTTGGTCTAAATGAAATCCCAAAGATGTTGACGCATAGCCTCTGTTCCACCACAATCACCAGCATGGTTGTCCTTACTGTCATTTCCACCACATGCAACATATTTAATGTACTTGCATACAATTTTATAATTTATATACTCCACAATTTTAACATATAGTGTCCCTTTTCTTAAAATTGGGTTCAGTAAATTTAGATAATCGAATCTCAATAAAGCACACTCATTAACTTCCTCAGTCAGATTTGGCTCAACACTCCTCAATCTTAAGCAAACAGACACATAGATTGCTACCTTTACCAAATAGTTACAAATTTTTCAAGAAGCCCTTTGAAGCAATCCTTCCCCAGTGTTTTACCAGTTGCAAAAATTTATGACGAATTTCCACTAGTTTCCGTTCCCATCTAGACGTCAAAGCTCACATTAATCGCTTACGTTTGTTTCTTGATTCCTCAACGCCTAACCATGAATATACCTCGATTAGGCTCACTTCATTGGTTTATGTCTACCCTACCCTTCCTTTACTTTAAGACTTTAACTTCAATATATACTAAAAATTCAGCAAAAGCAGAAGTATACAAATACTTGGCCTAAGTTAAATAAAACTAAAAATTTGGTTAAAACAAGTAATGAAGTAAACACCCACAAGTCGACAACGTAACCGAAATATAGATACAGTATGAGGTGAATTTAATCATGTCTTATTTTTTTTCATTTCCTTTTCTTCTTTTTGGAGTCATTAGGATTGCATCATTGGATAACTCGACCAAGCAAAAGTGGAAATATAATTAAAGTAGAAGCACAAGATACTAATTTGACATGTAATATTAAATCTACAATCTAGAAAAGTAGCCCACAACCAAAATGTCAATTCAATCTTCAATCTTATATATACACATGAACATTAGCAAATTGTTATGTACACTAAAACAAAAGCAACTCGCTACCACAATTCTAAACTCAAAGTCATCCAATAATTACTCCTAAAGGAAACAAAGATGTTAGGCCTTTAACCACAAAAATAAAGATCACTTCAAAATGATAACAAAAGATAGTATTTTCCCCACTAAAATTAATTACCAATATTTTAACTTTAATTAATTACACCGCAAATCTTCTTTTTTTTTACCTAAGCGAGTCAGAACTCGGTTGAGTTTCGTCCGTAACTCTGCCGCCTCGCCCGAGTCACTCCGCCCTTCATCACCGCTTCCCAATCCACCTCCTCCCCTTCCTCCGCCTCCTCCGGCCCCCTCAGACCCTCCAAAACCCTCCTCGCCTTCTCGCGGGCCCGCTCGTTATCTGTCTTAACCACATCCATCAAAACCTCCACCGCCCCTGCGTCCCTAGCCAGCCCCTTGAACCTCAGGCTACCGTGACTCAACGAGTGAAGCGCCGCAACACAATTTTCCCGAGTTGACTCGGAGCTACACTCGGACCGGTTCCTCAACAGCCCTAGCAAGCACTCCACCGCATTGGCGTCCATCAACGCCGCTCTACCCTCGTCGCACGCCGCCAGGTTACACACCACGAGAATCACACGCGCCGCCACGTCCGCGTCCTTCAGCAGCCCTAGTAGCACTCCGACTGCTCCAAGCTTCATCATTTTCGCTCTATTGCTCTGCACCAGCGTTAAGTGATACAGCGCTAGCGCCGCGTCCTGGCGGCTCCGCCGTGAGCCAGATCTGAGCTCGTGCAGCAGCGGCTGCAACGCTCCCAACACGCCGATCGCGGTCTTGTTCTCATCCTCCAACGCTAGGCTGAAAATCGCGCCGGCGGCGTGCTCCCTCGACTCTCCGTAGCCACTCTTTAAAATCTCAATCAACAACGGAACAACTCCGGCTCGTACAATCTTCACTTTGTTCCCCTTTTCCAGCGAGAGATTCACCAGCGCCGCCGCGGCGTTCGTCTGCACGGCGGCGTAGCGTGAATTCAGTAACTCCTTCAAAACAAGCAAAAGCCTCTCCGAACACAACGCTGTTCTCGATTCTTCACTAATTCTCGTCGTCTTCCTCAGTTGAATTACAGCTTGTTCTTGCTCGTAAATATCTAAACTCCTCATCTTGGAAATATAATTCTCATCTTCCCCCGAAGAAGAAGAGGTAGAGGTAACATTGTTCAACAATCTTTCGTCGGAGGCGATACACTCCGACGAAGTGGAGGGTGAAGAAGAGTAAGAAAAGCACGACGGACGGGTGGCGAAAGGCAAAAGCGGCGTTGCATTAGCAATCACCGATTCCTCAGAGCTCGAAGAAGAGTACAAATTCCTCGGATTCAATTCCGAAGCAGCATGTGAGTATAAAATCTGGGAATTTTCAGCAACACCTTTCAGCAATTCCGTTTCCGAGGCCCGAATCTTCGGGTTTTCCGACGAGCCCGACAGAGACCGAATGGTGGATTCGATATCAGAGTATACAGGCGGGGCGGGTTGTTCCGACCCGGACATCGAGCACCAGTTAAGGATAGCAGTCTTGAGCGCCAAATTAGGTATCACCGTGGAGAAATCAGGGTTTGACCCATCGGAAAGCGTCGGCGTGAAGCCTAAATCTCTACAGATGTTTACACAAACACGCTCGAAAGTCTGACCGGAGGAAACGACAGCAGGGTCGAACATCAAGGAGTTGGTAATGGGGCAAATGAATTCCTGAGGCGGCGCCTTCTTGGCCGCCGCCGCGGCGGCGGCGGAATGAGATCTGTGAAAAGAGATCCTCCAGCGGCGGAGTTTCCCAGTTCCGCCCATTTGCTTCCGATTGTGGGGTTAAGGAAAAAGGGGGTTAGGGTTGGAGGAATTCATGTGAGATAAAGGATTGGACAATTTTTATTGGTGATGGGGTTTTGGTAAGATTGGACCAAGGAAGAATCTAGGTGGACTTGGTCTCTCTGTGTGCGTGCAGGAAGAGAGAGAAAGAGGGTGGAGATGGCATTCCGCCAAAGAACAGCTCGATTGGGATTTAGGGTCATGTTTGGTCCAAGTCCAACCTTGCTGACTCATTACGATGTTTATTTGTCTCTTTTATTTTTCATTTTGGAGAAAATGTCATACTACCAAACAATACATTCTCCATCCTCAAATATAATCCTTTCATTATTTTTCTAAAAAGCATGTTTTCCTGAGATATGATATAGAGATGATATATCCCTATTAATATGGTTCATTCAAATTATTATCGACATATTGTTAATATTTCAAAAGAAATTAATTAATTAATATAATTATTATTTGTATTTGAATTGGTCTTCGAGTTTTTAAATAAAATTATTAGCTTAATTATGGTAATAGTGGCTATAATATTCATTACTCTTGATGTTGTTATTTAATGTTTTCAAATTTTTGAATGTTGAATGTTGAATGTTGATTCCATGTGTATATATATATCCTTGGTGATAGAGAAGGTAGAAGAGCTCACCATATTTCATTCATTTTATATATAAAGTCTTACAATTTCAATACATATAATATGACTCTTGTGGTTTTGTTGAGTTTGTTATTTTGTTTTGTTATTCATGCTTCTAGCTATTAGCTAGAAGTTTTGTTGTATCGTGAGTTATTGCTCAAGTAAATCATTTAGAGTAGTGTTATTATAACACACCTTAATTTTACAACACTATTATTATGACATGCTTCAAAAAATCTACTTTCGTGTATCCTAGTTATATTCTCGCGCGATGCACGGCATGTTATCTTATAAATATAAATAATAATTTTTATATCATTAACAATATTGTAGACTTATCGAAATTAAAAAATTAAATCATTATTACGTGTACGTATAATTAAAGTTACTAAAACTGTAAAGTTTTTATCACGAATATTTATAATCAATCTAACCATCAAATATATCTCTTGAAAACTAAATAAATAAAGCAATATTTCGAGTTATAATTGGAGCAAGTCGTAATTTTTAAGATTTACAAACATATACGGTTGTCGTGGTAGAAACTGCTCATATAGTTAACAGTAGTTTGACATTTGTTTATTCTAATTCGCATAAGGAGAAATACAGTTTGTTATATCTATTAAAATAGATCTTAACAAATGAAATATATATATATATATATATATATATATCTTTTGTTGAATACAACTTATCATTTTTAATAACATGAGAATGTAAGGTTCATATTAAGATTATGACATTATTAAGCATTAAGTTGTAAGATAAAAATAAACAAATAAATAAAAAATTTATACATAAAAATTGTTAATATCAATTTGCACTCTGAACTATGCAAGATTTTTTTTTTTCCGTTTTAAGCCTAAACTTTTTTTTTTTAATCAAATAGCAACCTACACTCCATAGATTTATCAATTTGCAACCTCCGGCGAGAAAGAACAAATATTTAAAAGATCATAAAATCATTTAAAAAATCTAATTTTTTTTATTAAATTCTGAAATGTCATTTAAAATATAAATGCCCAGAAAAATGTTATTTATAAATATTACTTTTCATAAAAATAGAGTTGTTTTATAAATTTTAAAAATTTTAAATCTTTTAGAAGGATTTCATAATTTTAAATTTTTTTAGTTTAAAAATCTACTTATTTCATAAATTAGATTTTCTTAAAAATTATTTTCTACATTTTAAATAATTTTTATTTTTTTATAAATTAGTTTAAATTCTTTTAAGAAAATTGATTTTTTAAAAAATACTTTTCATCTATAATTTCACATATCTTGGATGATTTTTTTTTAGATTTTAGGATATTTTAAATCTAATATTTTCCAGCTAATATTTTAAATGAATTTTAAAATTTAAAGTATTTTAAAGATTCTTTAAATTCATTTTAATTTTAATAAGATAATATTTATTTTTCTTACTTGAATTCTTCACCGGAGGTCGCAAATTTACAAATATTTTGAGTATAGATTGCTATTTGATAATAAAAAATAATTTAGGCATAAAATGAAAAAACCTTGAATAGTTTAGGGTGCACATGGATATTAGGCCTAAAAAAATTACTTTAGAATATTTTAACATTCAAATTTATTTTTTATTATTAGAGCATAAAGAAATTTAGTATACTATAGTATTAAATACTCTTTTCGTCAAAAACAAAAACCATACTTTAGTTACTATTAACATTCAATCATGGTCTAATAACTAATAATTAGTTATATAAATTTATCTAAAAAAAATAATTGATTTATTATGAAGGTAAATATTGAATTTTTTACTACCATATTTATCCATTTGTTGATAGCAATTTTGTAATGTGAAAAAACACATTGTGATGCCAAAAACTGTATCAATCACAACTACACAATTATAATATATTTATGACATGACTTAATTATTGGAATTATAAATAAAATAAAGTCAATTATATTATAAATAATATAGTTTAGGCGGGAAAGATAAAATTACGTAAAAGCGCTTCATTTGGCTTTATATATATATATATAATGTATTTACTCATATCTTTTAAAAGATATCATATTATTTCCAGATTTGTCATTGAGTAGAGAAAACCATTAAAATTTTGCTTTTAACTTTTACCTTGGAAGCACTTTTTTAAAAATAGAAGCTGGCTCTGCAAACATTACAAAATATGATTTCTCAAACTATAAGTTGAAAAGTACTTAGGAAAAGCAGATGCAAACACCCCCTAAATCCTTTTAAATAGTCCTAATATTTTATTAAAACCACTTTTATTAAATCTGAAGATATTTTCTCAAATACTCCAAAATTACTTTTCACAAGTTATAAATTGGAAAACAATTAAAAAAAGCAATTGCAAAAACTCATATCTTCCCAAATTTAAAGCTTGCTAGCTAACCCCCCGCACCCCAAAAAAAAAAAAAAAAGAAAGGAAAAGAAAAAACCTACTAATTAATAGGATTATTAATAGGAATTCCAATTAATGTATAATCTTAGTAGAATAGGCGGGAAAAAATATTTTACATTATTTATCCTCATTACTTTTATATATATATATATACATAATATTCTCCTAAATCCCAACACATACAACATTCTATAATTTACCCTTTTTAATACAAATATAATAAGGATTTGTGTGTATCAAATGCATTTCTTAACCTGTTTAAGAATGGATGCAGTAATCGTTTTATAATAGTTAGACATGGATAACCCTTCCAAACATTACATAACTGAATAAGTAAATCAAAATTAAAAGAAGCCGTATACAGTGACGGAGCCAGGAATTTACATTCAAGGGGCCCAACTATCAACAATATAAAAGTAGCCGAAAAATTCTTATATTTTTTTATATAAAAACACGCATACAAATATGATCAAATTAATACAAAGTAGTCATTTAATTAGAATAACCATAAAATGACTCTTGAAGAATAATGTAGTGGTCAAGTTAGGTTATATTTATTTTTCATGTTCTAAACATGTAAAATATAGCATTGTTCCCTTTAAGCTTCATGTTGTAAACATGCATGAAAATTATAGTTTTTTTCTTCAAATTTTCAACTCATTCAATAAATATGCTTCTCTAAAAGAATGAAAAATAAATTTAAAAAATAAAATATACAATAAAGACAATTAGTTAAAAATAGCAGATATCAATAAAGCTCTTATTGTATAGAAATTGATAGGGATAACCCGGTTACTTCGGGTCGGGTTAATCCTGAGCCAACTTACTAGCCCAGCAAACACGCCAGCGAGCGCGAAGGCCCAGGCCCAACAGGCCTGGCAATACGCATTCTGTTCAGCGAATCAAGTCTGTTCCGCGAATCAAGGCCATGATCTTTTCCCAACTGCCATGCAGATTTGGTGGGCAAGATTATAGGGATTTAGTTAGGGTTTTGGTTTAGTAGTATAAATAGGTGAAAAGAACTCGAAATTAGGGTTCGCACTTTGCATTCTGTAATACGCTCTGTAAACTCAACGTTCTAGTAAAAAGAAACACCTCGGCGGTTGCCGTTTTCTGCCCGTGGACGTAGATCTCCGGATCGAACCACGTAATTCTTGTGTGTTTTATACTGTCTACGTAAATTGTTGTTTAGATTGTGTGGTTACCGGATTGCGCATTATCAATTGGCGCCGTCTGTGGGAACGACAAGGCAGTTTTTTGAACGCGCTAACCAACAATTTTTGACGTAATTCTTAATCATGGTGACGACTCGTTTGAATCAAGCTCGCCGCGGCGATCAATCCGACCAAGATTCACCCGTGGATCAAGTTGTGCTGCCAAGGCAATTGCCGGCAGGGAGTACATCCAATCATCAGGGTAATCAAAATCCTCCACCCCCTCAAGACCAGCAAAACCCTAATATTGCTGCTGCTCAACCACCGGTAAACATTCAAATCACCCCAGAACTGCTCCAAGATTTCTTGCAAGAGCATGCACATGTCCTTCAAGATTGGGCAGTTAATCGCTTACGACCCGCGGGGCCTGCTGCGGGGCCTGCCGGCCATAATGCTAATCCCGTGGTGCCTCCACCCCGCTCACGCGATCAGCAGGACCCGGGACACCGCGGTCGCCAGGATCGACGACGGGAACGACCTGGTTCTTCCGAGGACCAGGGGAGTTCTAATGAATCACGACCTCGCAATGAGGAACCCGCTGATGTGGATCGCCGTCGTCCACTTAATGCGACCAAGAGAGTTCGCTATGCAAATCCTCATGCTCTGGATCTTCACGAGTATGAGCGAGTTCAATGCAATGTTGAACTGGATAGAATCCTGGGCCTCGACGCCAATGGAGAGATCATCACGCCGTTCTCCCAGGAAATCATTGCCACTTCCCTTCCCGAAGGGTTTAAACGGCCAGCCATACCTCCTTACAATGGCACAGGAGATCCGGCCAATTTTCTTGGGGCTTTTCGACACAGCATGCTCAGCCAGGATAGCATCACATCCCTCCAGTATTGCAAAATTTTCCCTGAGTACTTACAGGATGAAGCTCGGGTTTGGTTTGATTCACTCCCGCGTGACAGCGTATCCTCCTTCAGAGAGCTCGCCGAGCACTTTTGGGCGCGGTTCGAAGCACGGACGAAGCCCATGGCCACTCTGGCCGATGTCATGAATATGGAACAGCGGGACGGTGAAACCGTTACCCAATTTCTGGACCGTTTTACAGCGGTAAGCCTAAAGGTCGGAAATTGCCCCGATGATGTGGCCATCAACGCTTTCATGAATGGACTCCGCCCCGGAGCACTCCACACCGAATTAGCTCGGAATACTCCGGTCACAACTCGAGCACTGTTCAAAACAGTATGCAGATTTGCTAAGGCCGAGGAGCAGACTCGTCAGAAGCATGAGAAACACGCCAGCAAGCGGCAATCCGACAAGGCACAAGCCGGGCCTAGTACTCGACCTAGTGCATTTTCCCGCCTGACACCGGGGCGTTTAGAAACCCGAAGTGAAATTCCACAATTGACTCCGTTGACGAAGTCACGAGCTGAGATCCTTTCAATCCACAAGAACGATCTGCGACCTTGTCCGCGGATGACTGCCCCACCTGAGAAGAGGAACCGTGGAAAGTGGTGCTCGTACCACCGAGACCATGGGCACGAGACAGATGAGTGCCGGGAACTTAGCAAGGAGATTGAGGAATGCCTCAAGAAGGGTCTCTTGCGGCAATACGTCGCGCGAACCGGAGACCAACCTCGGGCAAACCACAGTGGGGGTTCGTCCCACAACCGCGGAGGTTATCACGACCGAGGCGCTCAACAAAATCGGCCACCATGGCAGAATAATCGGCCGGGGCCAAATAACTACGCACGGCAAGATTCTGGCAATCGCCAGCAACCACGTCTCCCACTACCACCTCCTCCTCCGGGGGGACCCGAAGACAACACACCTCCTCACGTGATAAACGTGATATATGGAGCCTTGCCCACCGGGGCTTCCCGACATGCCCTAAAGGCAGAAGCTCGACGTCCTCCTCCCGAGGAGCCACGTCATAAACGCCTCCATCAGTCCGAAACTGTCAGCTTTACGGACAGAGACCCGGTTCCGGAGATAACACCTCACACAGACGCTATTGTCATCGACATGACCGTAGCCAACATAACAGTACGGCGAGTCTTCGTGGATAACGGGGCCGCGGTAAGTGTTATATTTGCAGACTGTTTCGAGAGGATGGGGATTTCCCGAGATCAACTTCGACCGGCCCCCGGGCCACTACAGACTTTCACTCAGGGTGAAGTCCGGCCGGAAGGTATCATCACTCTCCCAGCGTCTTTGGGGACTTATCCGAAGATAAAAACTATCTTCGTGGACTTTTACGTGGTGAATTCTCCATCACCATATAACATGATATTGGGCCGAGACTGGCTCACCCCGGCAAAGGCCATATGCTCCACGTATCACCTCGCGCTCAAGTTTCCTACTTCGCATGGTGAAGTGGCTATCCGCGGAAGTCAAAGGGTCTCAAAGGAGTGTATGTACGTAGCACTCAAAAAGACTGCTAAGGTCCCTCCCAAACAGCAGCTCCAGGTGACATCACCGGCCCCAGAACCTCGGGGAAGTGCCCCATTGGGGGATGCTACTGCTCAAGTCCCGCTAGATCCGTCTAAGCCGGACCAGACAGTCACTGTAGGCGTTGTGGATGTACCATGGCTACATCAGGCCATTATTCAGACCCTGCGAGAATATTCCGATGTTTTTGCATGGTCTCCTCTAGATATGCCTGGGGTTTCTCCCGAAGTGATTACTCACAAGCTGAACATCGACTCCAGCGTAAAACCAATTCAACAGAAGCAGAGGAAATTCGCTCCGGAGCGAAATGAAGCCATTCGAGCTGAGGTGAAACAACTCCTAGATGCGGACATCTTATTCGAGGTATTTTACCCCTCTTGGTTATCCAATCCGGTAATGGTAACAAAAACTAGTGGGGCATGGCGGATGTGTGTTGATTTTTCCGATCTCAATAAGCACTGTCCGAAAGACTGCTATCCTCTGCCCTCTATCGACCAAAAGGCCGAAGCCATTACGGGGTACGTGGCACTTTGCTTCCTCGATCTGTACAAGGGATACCATCAAATTTTTATGGATCCGCAGGATGCCCTCAAAACGGCATTTATCACTGCCTTTGGGTGCTACGCTTTTAAGAAATTGCCCTTTGGGCTCAAGAATGCTGGAGCCACTTACCAGCGTCTAATGGACTTTGTCTTCCGCGACCAGATAGGTCGTAATGTTGAGGTCTACGTCGATGACTTGGTCATCAAAAGCTCCTCCCATCCTTCATGTGTGCAGGACATTACCGAAACATTGCGCACCCTGCGGCGCTATAACCTGCGGCTCAATCCAGCAAAATGCACCTTCGGTGTTGGCTCCGGGAAGTTTCTCGGGTACATGGTTTCACAAAACGGCCTGCAGGCCAATCCGGCTAAACTCCGTGATGTGCTAGATCTACAGCCACCTAAGACATTCAGGGATGTTCAACGCCTCACCGGCGGTTTGGCAGCTTTAAATCGATTCTTGTCAAAAGCAGCGGAGCGCCAGCTCCCGTTCTTTAAAATCTTAAGACAGGCGAAGTCCTTTGAGTGGACTCCGGAGTGCACCGAGGCCTTCGAGGCCTTGAAACGTCATATACAGCAGCTGCCTACTTTGTCAGTTCCTCTCCCCGGAGAGCCGCTGTACTTATATCTGGCTTCCGCCGAGGAAGCTGTTAGCGCTGCTCTTGTGCGAGAAGTGGAAGGGGTTCAACATCCCGTGTATTTTGCAAGCCGGGTGCTTCATGGAGCGGAGACGCGATATTCCAAACTTGAAAAAACCGCTTTGGCCCTTGTTATGGTAGCTCGGCGTCTTCGGCCATACTTCCAGGGACGTGAAATACGAGTCCTGACCAACCACCCCATCCGCCAGGTTCTTGTAAAACCCGAAGTGTCCGGGCGCCTCGCCAAGTGGGCTATTGAGTTAGGTGAGTATGATATTCAGTTCCTCCCCCGCCGAGCAATTAAAGGTCAAGCACTCGCCGATTTTCTGGCTGAAGCCCCGGCAGACAATCATGAGTCCCCCGCAGACAATGATGCGCAGCACCACGTCGCCCTCGCTCCTACATCCCGGAAGTGGCAACTCTTCGTGGATGGAGCATCCACGGTCCGAGGAAGTGGCGCCGGACTGCTTCTCATCGACCCCGAGGAGGTTGAGGTTAAATATGTCATCAGATTTAAATTTAAAGTGACTAACAATGAAGCGGAATACGAGGCCGTCCTCGCCGGGCTCCGGCTCGCTCAATCTTTAGGTGCTCGTCACCTAGAGCTCTTCACGGACTCCGAGATCGTGTCCAAGCAAATTCAGGGGACTTATCTCGCCAAGGAAGAAACAATGGTCAGGTATCGCTCTCTAGCACTAAAACTCATGTCAACTTTTGATGCAGTTGTTATCCGAAAAATCCCGCGTGCTCAAAATTCCAGGGCAGACGCACTCAGCAAATTGGCCTCCGCGGTCCAAACAAATATATCTCCGGATATCATGGTCGAAGACCTTTCCCATCCAGCAATTCATGAGGCTACAGTTTCAGTACTGACCGACGGTGATCCGAACTGGATGACTCCGATCATTCAGTATCTCCGGGATGGGATTCTGCCCACTGACAAGCTACGAGCTCGACAAGTTGTACTCAAAGCTCCCAAATACTCCCTTCATAATGGAGTTCTATATCGACAATCGTACCTACAACCGAATCTCCGGTGCCTCGCCCCTGCCGAGGCCATTCAAGTTCTGCGGGAGGTTCACGAAGGGGCCTGCGCAAGACATATCGGTTCCCGGACTTTAGCAAAAAAAGTTCTCCGCTGGGGATACTATTGGCCTACCCTGTTCAACGATGCTCATGATTTAGTGTCTAAATGCAGCAAGTGCCAACTACACTCCCGTGTAAAGCACCTGCCACAAACCGAACTCACGGGCATCCAGAGTGCGTGGCCATTTATTCAGTGGGGTATTGATATTGTTGGACCCTTCCCCGTTGCTCCGGGAGGGTTGAAGTTCTTGGTCGTTGCCGTAGACTACTTCACTAAGTGGGTCGAAGCCGAACCACTTACCGCTATTACCGGCCAGAATATTTTGAAATTTGTGTGGCGCAATATCGTTTGCCGCTTCGGCATCCCGAGTACTATTATCTCAGACAACGGTAAACAGTTTGCCAATGATCCATTCCGATCATGGTGTGAAGAACTACACATCAAGCAAATTTTCACTTCGGTGGCTCACCCTCAAGCCAACGGGCAGGTTGAGGTCACCAATCGGACACTGCTCACTGGCATAAAGAAGCGCCTAGACAATGCCAAGGGCCTCTGGGCTGAAAACCTGCCACAAGTCTTATGGGCTATTCGTACAACGCCGCACACCACCACCGGGGAGACTCCTTACAGCCTTACTTACGGCTCCGAAGCCGTTATCCCCGCTGAAATCAGTGTGCCGAGTCCTCGCCTCCTCACATTAGTTCCGGATGATAATGACGAGGCTCTTCGCGCGAATTTGGATGAGCTTGAGAATCGCCAGGAACAATCGTTCATTCAGCAGGCTAAGTGCAAACAGCAAGCTACCCAGTATTATAACCTCCGGGTTCGAGGTACACAATTCAATGTCGGGGACTTAGTCCTTCGGCTCAACTCGGCCAGCAAAGCTGCCCCCGAGGGCAAACTGCATGCTTCTTGGGAAGGCCCCTACCGAGTCGTTGCTGTACATGACTCTGGATCCTATCAGCTTGAACATATCAACGGGACCTCGATCCCCCGAAGTTGGCACGTCGCAAATTTGAGGCGTTTCTATTTGTGAAGGCCACATTGCAAGTACTATCTTTCCTTTAATTTCCTTTATAGTTGTTATTTCACTTTGTACTTTTGAGTTTGCTCCGGCACTTATCATTGAATAAAAGTTCTTTGCTTGCATAACTTACTGCGTTATTCTTTATGTTACGGGGACGCCCTAACACAATCATACTATCATTATTAGTCTCCGGACAATTAAACCTCTCTCTCGGTCCGTCCGAGGAGGTTTGCATATTAGTCCCCGGACTCACATCACTTTCTCGTCTGTTTAACCGGAGAAATGTTTACTCCCGCCTGATCCGTCCGGGGAGGTATTTTACTCCCGCCTGATCCGTCCGGGGAGTTTTTGCTCCCGCCTGATCCGTCCGGGGAGATTGAATTTATCCATACCGTGTTCCCGAACACCTATTTAAAACAGTTAACAAGTTTTCTATCGTGTTCCCGAACACCCGATTAAAGTAATTTGTAACAAGTTACTTTTATTACAACAGTTTGTACACATTACAACAGTTTTATTATCATCTTTTGAATATTACACATCAAATGGTTTCTTACATAAGACTACAAACATATAAAAAAAAAAAAAAAAAAAACAACAAAGTCAAAAAACAAAGAGTAACTATCTATGGCCCCCGAGCCAATATTCCGCGCCCCGGCGCTGGGATCCGCTTCTTGGTCCGCGTTGGGTCCTCCGGGATCTTGAAGATCCTCGACCTCGGGCTCCGGCTCTGTTACCCCTTCGGGCCCCGGCTCGGTCATCCCTTCGAGTCTCCCTCCGCCGAGGACTTTCTCTGGGCACTGGCCTAGGGGCTTCATCTCTGGACTGTGCTCGGTTACTGGACTGTGGGGCCGACCTCGATGTTTGAACCCACTGCTCAGGGTCCCACTCTTCCGGAGCCATCACCTCGATTTCCCGGGCCAGCTCCTCGACCACCTCCTCAGCAACCACAGGGGGTTCTTCTTCAATTGTGGTCACCGGAGCTGGCTCTCGGATGACTATGCCTTTGCTCTGCTCGGAGGGTTTCTTCTTGCCTTTGGTCTTCTTGTCCCTCCGAGGAGCTTTCTGCGTACTCCGGTCCTGGCTTGTGCTCGCAATGAACTCTTCAGCAGAAGGCCTTCGCCTGATTCGGCCTTTCAGCCCTTCGTACATACTGAGCAGCAGTTCCAGGACTTCTCTTTTTCTCACAAGCTCCGCGGACTCGACCGAGCTCCTCGACATCAACGCCGCGATGTCACTTTGGATTTCAACGGTCCGCTCTTCTACTTCTTCAAAAGTTAGAAGACCGAACTCGGACAGAATCCACTCATACTCCTTATGGTGAACGCGGACGCGGCTCATCTCGGAAGCTGTGGTTCGATACCTCATTTCGAAGTCTTTGGCTCTTTCATTGGCCTCGACCACCTTCTTCTCCACCGAGGCAATCTGCTTCTTCAGCTTGGGCACTACGTGCATTTCCAGACGATTCTTCTCTCCGCGGAACCACTCAAGTGATTCCATTAGCTTTTTTATTGTTTCGTGCAGCTCCGCGGTGTTCTAGACAAATGATAAGAGTCAATCAGATCAATTACTCTCAAGTATGTAAGGAGTTACATTCAGTTCGGCAACAGACATTAAATCGCTCATGCAAGTAACCAGAAAGCAAGAGTCAAAGAAAAGGGAATTGTATTTCAAATTGCAGGAGTACAACTGTTCCAGTACATCACCCCTAACATTTCTACAAATTTACAACTTTAAATCTGCGGGGATCGACTGACCTCCCGCTCAACTGCCTCGGGTTCTTCGGGCAACCCCTCAGCTTCTTCATTTGCTGCGACGGTCTCGATCGCAGCTGGGGTTTCAGCCTCCGTATGTGGGGGGGGATCGGTGCTCGGGGGAGCGGTGATCGGTTCGCCTCGGCAGAATGCCAGGAATTCTTCATCCTGGTCCACTTCGTAGCTGGCAACTTCTGCGGCAGTCAGAAGCTGCCTCTTCCCCCCGAGCGCATTCACCAAGGGCCACTCCGGCAGCTCCGCTAACGCGGCGTAATAAGTCTTTTCCACCTCGGCCGCCGCCTCAGGGTCATATCCAAATTCTGGACGATTGATGTCCACATCTGGGTACGCCTCCTTAACCTCCTCCAACACCATGGCCCGTGTGGCTTTATCCCCTATTGCCACAAACTTTGTCTGGAAGTCAAGGAATGTGCTGGAGTGTAATAACTTCTCGGCGAACATCCTCAGCAAGGATCCCTGCCCTCCAACCACGGCCGCTTCCCTCGCCTCCATCTCCGCCCGCAGCTGCATCAGCTCACCTCGGAGACCATGGTTCTCTGTCTCCACACCGCGCAGACGCGCGACCTCGGACTCGACCGAGGCAGCCCTCTTGCGTGCCTGGATCAAGTCATGCGCTAGTTTGTCGTTTCGCGCGCGGAGGTCCCGCGCTATCGCAGCTAGTCCTTCCCTGGCCTTCACCTCGTTCTTCAGGCCGACCTCTATGATCCCTTTGGCCAGCCGCAGAATCTTCTCGGCGTCCGCGCCGTCAAACCCCAGACTGCTGGGGGATGCCTGCCCTCCCTGGATAAATTAAACACAACATAACACATGGCTCAGGCCTCTGTTACACACCTCGCGTCAGTTAAACTAATGATCAGCGTTTTTGAATATTACCTCCGTACTCGCCCCAACCCGGGGTCTTTTGGATGGTGCTTGCGGAGTCCCAGTAGGCTCCGGCCTCTTCTTTGATAACACCGGAGACCCCGCCGGCGTCGCCCTCTCCTCTGACCTCGTCGACGGTCGCACACTCTGTGGCATCTTCTCTCGGGGAGACACCTCGGTGGCTTTCCCCTTCTTCTTTGCCGCCGCCGACGCTGCAGGGCTTCCTGATGCTGGCTGCTTTCCGAAGCGTCCCACTGCAAATATATATCTATGGTCAGTTCTGCGCAAAACGGAAAAATTAAATAACAGGACACAAGAACTCCTACCCTCTTCGGCATCTCCATTTCCTGAATAATATGGGCTAAGCCCAGCCTTCTCCAGTTCCTCCTCAGAACAAAGGGTTTGGAAAGTCCCCACTTGCCGGAATGTGTGCCTCACTTCGGCCCCCGGACTCTCCACAGGGGCGGTATCCTGCACCTCGTCACTCCTCCACTTCGGGAGAGCTATCTTATTCCTAACAAATATGAACCTCTCCTTCCACCCCTCTACTTTGCTCGGGTTTTGAACCTTGAACCCTCCTCGGGCTCGGGGACTAAAGGAATACCACCCCTTGGACTTCCCGAAGTTCTTTAACTGGTAGAAAAACCTAAAAAGCTCTACAGTTGGCTCTATTCCGGCCTGTTTACTAACTACAGTGAATCCTACCAGCTGCCTCACCGCGTTCGGCGCTAACTGGCAGAGGGCAATACCGTAGTATTTTAACAACTCTACGACTATGCCCCACAGCGGCAATCTCAACCCTACTCTAAGGGAGTCGATATATACGGTCATAAACCCCTGCGGTGGGCAACAGGCCCTATCCACGGGGGTAGGAATTATGTAATCAAGGTCGAAGGGAAGATAAAATGATGGGAGTTCCCTCTCAAGTTGCTCCCGTGACATCCGTAACGCTATGGACGACACCTCAAGCTCCACCACCGGGCATTCATAAAACGATACCATCATGGTGTTGCACTCTAAACCATCAACTCTGTCTATGGTTCTAATATCATCCCTCTCCGGAATGATATATGATAGGGGGGGATATCTAACGGTTTATCCGAGCCTCCTACTACTTTGATCGAGGCCGAAGATGGGCAGAAGATGAAGAAGATGAAGAGGATGACATACTTACTTGGTTTGAATTCTCTCTGATGAATCACAAGAGCAGATTTTCTCTTTTTCCCGCTTTCTAAACAGATGAATCGCAATGGAGAAGATGAAAAGTTACTGTGCAGTTATTCCCAATATAAATGCCAAAAACCGACGGCTCTGATGCAGCCTATTCAAATTCAGTGATGAAGATTTAGGCGTGCCCTTCACGCGCTTTACAGTTACCGAGGCGCGTGGGGAACAGCTGCCTTGGAATTCGCAGAGCGTGTCACTTCAAGTCTCTCTCTCTCATTATGGCGCCGCCAATCACATCAGCCTCACCCTTCCTCAGGAAGATTCAAGATACACTCCGGTGTACCTTCCACCTCGGTCATGCTACCACACTCCGGTGCTCCTCCCATTTCGGCCAAACTTCTCACTCCGGTGTACCTTCCACCTCGGCCAGACTGTCATACACTTCCAACGCGTTTTTTGCGTCTGGAGAATTCGACATCTCATCATATGTCCCGTGCACTTCGGCCCAACTCGGCATTACGTCCATTGACTGCTCCCAAGAGTCCCTGGGACGCAGACAGACTCAATCACGCATAAACACTTCGGCCTGCCAGAGACCCCGGTTTTCCTTCCTTACGGTTCCACCCCGGTGGCAACCGAAGCTCCTACCTCGCTTCGGCTGTGGGGGGGGGGGGCATCTGATAGGGATAACCCGGTTACTTCGGGTCGGGTTAATCCTGAGCCCACTTACTAGCCCAGCAAACACGCCAGCGAGCGCGAAGGCCCAGGCCCAACAGGCCTGGCAATACGCATTCTGTTCAGCGAATCAAGTCTGTTCCGCGAATCAAGGCCATGATCTTTTCCCAACTGCCATGCAGATTTGGTGGGCAAGATTATAGGGATTTAGTTAGGGTTTTGGTTTAGTAGTATAAATAGGTGAAAAGAACTCGGAATTAGGGTTCGCACTTTGCATTCTGTAATACGCTCTGTAAACTCAACGTTCTAGTAAAAAGAAACACCTCGGCGGTTGCCGTTTTCTGCCCGTGGACGTAGATCTCCGGATCGAACCACGTAATTCTTGTGTGTTTTATACTGTCTACGTAAATTGTTGTTTAGATTGTGTGGTTACCGGATTGCGCATTATCAGAAATATAGTAAGGCAAAAATTATATACAATCTACCTTATTCTTAAAAGTAAAATCTTTGAAAAGTCAACTGCTTATGTGTCTTTTTCTCCTTTTTTTGAATTTTTTTTAAAATCATCTATCAATATTTACGTGTATATGTGCGTTAGAGAAAAAGAGAAAGGGGAGAAATATGAGGGGAGTTGGTTAAGAGCCAACCAATCACATTTTTTTTGCTCTTTTTTTTTTCTTTTTCCCTTCATATTTAAAAGTCGTATAACTTTTTCGATTCAACTCCGTTTTTTATGAAAAATATACTGAATTAATCTTATTTTCACGATCTTCGATCTGACATCCATTATGCATATATTAAATATTAATTTCTAAGTGTTATTTATTTTTTATGATATATTTCGATTTTAATTTTTTTGTATATAAAATAAAAATGCTAAATATTATCAAAATAATATTTTATGTGAAAAATTATTTACTCTTTTTTAGAAGATTAATTTCTTTTACTTTAGTTTGCGTTTTTATAATATTTTTTGTGAATCATTGTTCTAAAGAAATTTGATAAAAAGATGAGCCGATTCGTTAAAGTTGAAATTTACGGTCAAAAGTTTAGATATAATAGTTAAAATGATTTGTTGAATGAATTAGTGTCTCTTTTCTTTTGTAAAAAGACAAAATGATGTTAGTTACAAGTATAATAGATTGATTATTTTTTATTTTTTTTTTACTTTAAATACGTCACAATAATATGCTCTAGCGCCATTGCTTAATGCACTAATATCATTGTGAGATTTCATGCTAACATTACTAAATGGAAATATAATATATGTGACATCGCTTCGCCCTATGCCAATATGTAATTGTATTAGTGTATTATTCAAGTCCTTTGTAATATATTTTATTCATTACTTATTTTTAGTTTCATTATTATACATATTTATCTTTATATTTAAATAACAAATTAACAAAAAAATTCTAGCCCGTGCATTGCACGGGTGGCAAACTAGTTATTAGAAAGAGAAAAATACATGGCAATGGAAAAAATTTGCGTCAAAAAGATTTGATCTTGGGACCTTTCATGTAAACAACCCAATGCCTATCCACTCAAGAAACAATAAACTTCAATTACCATATTGAATTTATACCTATAGTGATAAAGCGCAATCCGGTAACCACATAATTTGAACAATAATCTACGCAAACAGAATGTAAAAACACAGGAATTACGTGGTTCGATCCGAAGATCTACGTCCACGGGCAGAAAATCACTCTTGCCGAGGTGTTTCTTTTACTAGAATGTTGAGTTTACACGGAGTAATTCAGTACACAGAGTGCGAACCCTAATTCAGAGTTCTTTTCACCTATTTATACTACTAAATCACAACCCTAACTAAATCCCTATAATCTTGCCCACCAAATCTGCATGGCAGTTGGGAAAAGATAATGGGCCTTGATTCACGGAACAAACCACTCACCGGGCCGGCGCGCGTTCCTGGGCCTGCTGGGTCTACGCATAGTGGGCCTTTACGCGCTTGCTGGGCTTGTGCATGCTGGGCCGATCAGCGGGCTCAGGTATTAACCCGACCCGAAGTAACCGGGTTATCCCTATCATATAGTAATAATTTTATTTTTAAATTTCAGGGGGCCCAATGCCCCTCTTGGATCAAGTGTAGCTCCGTCCTTGGGCGTATTAGTGTATTGTTTATTTTTTTAGAGTTATATCGTCATTAAATCAACTAAAATAAAAAGTTGTATATTTTTAAGTTGTACTTTCAACTAAAAGTAAAAAATTGTATATTTTTAAACTGTACTTTTTATGAGATGGAGGGAGTATTTTATTCCAGCATGCGTCTCTGTTTGTACGAACATATATTTTTGGAGCCAACAAGCTCATTGACCTTGGGCTTATCTAGATTGGGTAGGGCTGTAATGATATTTAGATAATTATGGTAAGTTTGAAATCGTTTAGCCTAATTATAGAGCCATTTAATTTTAACTTATTCAGGTAATAATAACAGACTCTTATCTCCACATATTGAGCCACCCATAATTTTAACAGCTTCAATTTTTAGAAATATTCCTTCCTTCCATCCCGAATAAACTTGCATATTTTCTTAATCGGGGTGTCCCACTCTTTTGCACACTTTTTATTTCAGGAAATAAAACTTTACATCTCTACCCCACATTAATCACATAATTATAAATATGTCATCACATAAAGGTAAAAACAGATTTGACTAAGTCAACATTTATCAAAAAGTAAATTTTCTTAATATATGTGTCGAGGGGTCAGTACAAGTTCATTCGGGACGGAGAGAGTAGGATTGATGAGATTCTTTTTCCGGCGAAATTAGTACTGTTCTTTCTTTAAAAGCCTGCAGAAGTTTAGGAGCTTATGATATTACCTTTGTCAAGCTTAACGTTTCTTTTAATAATACAGAAAAGAACGACTTGATAAGAAGCAACTTGCACTTGAATAAGTGAAGGAAAATAAAAGGTATGTGTTGATTTCTTTGACTATCTTTTATCATTATTTTACTATTCCATTAGTTCACAAATAAGTGTCATTTTAAATTTTTAGGTGAAATTTAAAAAAATATATAATGGACAATAATATCCCTCCAATTTTCTTTCCATTATTTTATTTATTACCATAAATTTCTCAATACCTTCTTTATTTAATATTATAAAGTTTATAAGGAAATTTCCTTAAATTTAGCTAAGGATAATATTGGAAGAAACATGCAAAAAATACTAGAATAACATTTTTTTGTGAAAAAATAATTTTCCCTAGAATGACACTTATTTGTGAACGGAGGGAGTAGTATTGATACTATATACTTCCTTCGTTCACAAGTAAGTGTTATTCTAGCAAATATTATTTTTTCATAAAAGAGCATCATTCTAGCATTTTTTGCATGTTTATTTCAATATTGTCCTTAGCTAAATTTAAGAAAATTTTCATATAAATCTTTATAATATTAGATAAAAAAGGTTTGGAGAAATTTATGGTAATATATAAAAAGATGGAGAGAAAATTGGAGGGGTGCTGTTGTCCATCCTGTAATTTCTTAAATTCCACATGAAAGTCTAAAATGACACTTATTTATGAACGGAGGGAGTATATACATATAGGGCTCATTTGGTATGAGGTATTGGATAATGGAGTGTAAGTTATCATGAGATTGTTTAACATGGTTTGAGGGTATAATATAACAAGTCTTTCATTTGGTAGGGGCTATGGTGTTATGATAATTTTTTATCGGGTGTTTGGTGGCACACATTATATTACTGTTAGACTCGGATAGAGCAATGTTGTAACGCCCCGCAAACTATTTAATTATTATTATATTTCAATATCTATTTTTGTCCAATGAGAAATATTTATTTTTCGTAAACTATGGAAATTATTTTAAGCTATGGCTAAAATTATATTTCATGTTATTAGACTTTTAAATATTTAATTTGGATCCTAGCCCAATGCATTAGTCAAGCCCAAGTTAGCCCATGATGATTTTGACTTAGGGAACAAGAAATAGGAGTTCTAAACCTAGAAATATAATCTATAAATAAGGGATTCATGTCATAAATCAAAGTCGTAATCCAAATCATCTGTTTTTCTTAAGAATTTCGTGCATAAGCCCTAGAAGCCCTTCCGAGAGCCGTCAACCTCATTTTCTTCTTTCACTCTAATTTCAGGTATCTTCTTTGTTAAATTCAAAAACTATATCTATACACATTATTTTTCAATAAATTTTTATTATATCATTCCATTATATGTTATAAAGTTACAGTAAAAATTTCAAATCCATATGAATCGTATTTTATTTTATACAAATTTTCTATCTCCGCTGATCCAGATTGTAAATATTCTGTTTTTTCATCTAGAAAATTCATGATATATATTTATATGTCTTCAAATATTATAATTTTTGGATATGTTGTTCTATAGTATGTATTTTATTTACTGTTAAAATTTCAAAATGATCCATTAAGTAATTATTTAATTATGAATATTTTTATACGGCTGCACAGAATCTGAAACTTCTCTGTTTTGTTTTATAAAATTCGAAATATGTATTTAAATTACTTAAAAATTTCCAATTTTTGGATATGTATTCCATATACATGTCTTCTATATTATACTACAATTTCGAAGATATCCGATTACTAAGTTTCTATTTATAAAGGTTTTCTCATCGCCGCGTAGAATTTACTGCCGCGACTATTTCGGTTTCAAAAATTCAAAAGTCATATTTTTACTTCTTATAAATTTATGAAATTTAAATATGGTATTCATATATACGTCGAGTATATACATTCAAAATTTTAGATTTTTTCTCAGTTTATTTTATGAGATATTAAATATTTATTCACTACTACGCACTATATATATGTATGTATTAGACCTTTTATTTTCTTCCAAAATGATTCCACACATCTTTGAAATCATATCCAAGCTCTAAAATTCTTATTTTATTTATTCCTAAGTCCAACATATGAAAATATATATATTATATTAATATCATGGTGACGATGATATGGAGGCACAAAGGATTAGGATCATAATCTGCATAAGCTCATCCGCATGAAATCCTCGAAGTGCATTCACGCATCACATTACAGGTGGGGTTTACTTTTTATGTCAATTGTATGCTTGATTAATTGTGTGAATATATCTGTTATATTTTCAAGTTGCAAGTGTATATTCAATTTATTTGGATATGCAAATTCCGTGAGTACATGAATTACAAGTTACAAGTTTATATTCAATTCATTGAATATAGTATTCAAGTTGCAAGTTACAAATTATAAGTTATGACTGTTTATATTTTATGCTCTTAATTTTGTATATGATTGTTATGAATTGCGATCTCCACGAGCTGAAGGAAGCTCACCCCAACCCTTTATTGAGCCAGGTTAGCTTGGAGCGAGCGGGTGGAGTACGAGGGGAGCCGAAGCATATGACAACATGACCACTTTGGTGCAATTTTATACAAGATGATTATTTAATTGATAACGTGTTATTACTTGACTAATTAATTTTTAAGGAGTGTTGTTGTTATTTTATAAGTCAAATGAAATCTTTGACATAGATTCGAAAATATTTTCGATGTTGTGAGTTTAATGGAGAAGCCTACTTCACTAGTTGCATGATTAGAAGGAGTTTTATGTATTTATCTTGAAGCATGAAATAATACTTAAGCTTGTTATATAAATAATTATTTATAAGTTGATCATTGAAGTATTTCATGGATTATTAATTTCTTAGGATGTTAGCTTTGAGGAGGGTAAAAAAAAAATATAATTTATTTGTGATACTGTGTCGTATGTATTTAGTAAGTTCCGCTGCTATGCATGATTTATTCTTTTATAATCTCTAGGTTGATATGAAACTATAATATGGAAGTTTGTTAGTTTTACATTAGAAGCATGTCTAGAAATAATTTTGTCTATTTGATTATATATAAGTAATATTTCATGATAATTTATTAGTTAATAAACGTTTCAGTTATAGTTTGAGGATGCTAGTGTTATTCCGCTGCTACATGCGATAGGAAGATTAGTATTTGTGTGTTTATGTGGTTCCTTTAACGGCCCAACTAAAAATTGGCTTTTATATATATGTGTGTGTGTGTGTGTGTGTGTGTGTGTGTGTATATAGATTGATAGATAGAAAAAAAAGGGTTCCATGATTTGATTTATTTAAAATTTAATTAAGATTAAATTACTTTATGAAAATCGGGTCGTTACAAATGTATGTACATTTTTGCCCTCCAAGAAACCTGAAAATATCACTATTTTCTTCTCCTTCTTGTTAGGAATTTGTGCATTGAATCTGGTTTGGTTTGAATCGACGTTCGCATCATGTATTATGTTGCTGCCAATGGTCTTGCCGAGGCATTCAACAAAACTTTATGTAACTTATTAAAGAAAGTGATTGCAAAGTCAAAGCGTGATTGGCATGAAAGGATGGAAGAAGTTTTATGGGCATACCGAACTACGCACAGGACGGCTACGCAAGAAACTCCTTACTCGTTGGTCTATGGGGTGAAAGTTGTTCTTCCTCTAGAACAACAAATCCTGTCATTGAGGATAACCATGCGAGAAGGGTTAACTGAAGTTGGTGCTTGCTGTTCGGAGGTCGATCATCACTACTCACTGAGTTGGCAACAAGTTCACATCAAGGTGGGATGACCCTTATGTTGTGAAAGAAGTTTACACGAATGGTGCTTAGAAGTTGTTCTCCGAAGATGGAGTACAGGTCGGTCTCATAAATGGAAAGTTCTTAAAGCGCTACTATGCTTGAGCCTGCTGTTAAAAAAAAAAAAAAAAAAAAAAACCTAGCCCGCATGAGGATAAACTGTGCACGGCAACCACCAAAGGTAAAGTATATGGTTAAAATGCTAACTTACCCCACTTTGGCTAAAGTGGCTAAAGAATAGTCACTCCTGGCCTGCATGAGTATAAACTATGCACGACACTCTCCACAAAAACAAAACACAAAGTGGAAACTTGAACTACGTTATGACTTGATCCCTCTCATCAGGGTACATAGGCAGCATAGAAATATTCTAAGTTCAGTCATAAATTGTGTTTTTCCTTTTCTTTGTCATGATATTCGATTACAAGATTAATGCAGAGATCCGAAAAGAGAGGCCGACATTACAAGTTCAAAAGATGCACTATGAAGAGCAAGAGGCGTAT
Source organism: Ajuga chamaepitys (assembly GCA_958295605.1). Taxonomy (NCBI): domain Eukaryota; kingdom Viridiplantae; phylum Streptophyta; class Magnoliopsida; order Lamiales; family Lamiaceae; genus Ajuga; species Ajuga chamaepitys. The sequence goes on along the minus strand of OY282500.1, from coordinate 6,297,886 downwards.
TTCATTCAAGATTCCAAAAGAGTCCATGCAAAAGAACAATGTGAAGAGGAAAAATCTTATGCTAATGTAAAGCTAAGTCCTAACAAAAGAAAAATGAAGAAAATCTAAACAACGCTTAAGCAGAAGGGCTTATGTTCTGGCACTCGGCTTGCATTGATTCCAAATCAAACTGGGCAGCCTTTAGCTCTTCATCATTCAGTGAAGCAGTTTCTTTGATAAGGAGGATCTTCTCATCAATGGCTTTAAGTCCATCCCTATCACTTTGAAGTAACTGATTGTGCTCCTCAATTGCTTGAGACAACTCCTTCTTCTTTCAATCAAAATCTCTCTCCAATTGTGCTAATTCAGACTTAGCGGATTTTACTTATTTAGCCTCTTCACTTGCTCTTGCTTTGGCCTTGCGAAGATCATCTCCAGCTTCAAATAATTGATGTGCAAACTGTCTTTGGAAAGTCTCCCGGAGAATTTGGATCTAATGTTGTCATAGGCATCCGCCTTCGAGAACAACATCTTTAGTCGTCCTTCAAGGTAAGAGAGGTCAAACGTGCTAGAAGTCTTCATCAAGTCAAGCAGATGGAACACTTCATCTCGACGAGAGGACACAAAGTTCACTGGCGTATTTGCAATCTTTTCACGTAGGCCTTCCCATAAACCTTGGAGGAATTTTCTTTGGTGATCATAAAAGAAATCAACTTCAAATTTAGAGACTACATCATAATGAGCCTTTTGTTCAATATTGGGATTCCCTTTTGATGTCTCATGAAGAGAAGAAACGCCAACTTGTAGAGTTTTTGCAATTGATCCTTGGCTCTCTCGTGACTTGTCTTCAGTTTCAACATCCACGACGTATATACCTTTCTGTAGAAAAAAAAAAAAAAAATAGAGAGAGTGTCACATATTAACAATACAAACGAAAGGATAACTATAAAGAAGATAGGCTGACCTTTTTAAGCTTTCTCATGGAGCACAGAATGGCTTCAACATAATCTCCAAGGTTGACCTCAATGTCATCCTCAAGGTCGTCCCTACCATCATCTCTAGCATCCATTACAACAGTATCCTCAGTAAGCTTCGACGAAGTGAAGTCATCCTTCCGTCTTTTTCCATGATGGATGGAGTCATCTATATCCTTCTTCTCCATAGAAGGGAGGGAACATTTACGCTTGTCACTTTTGGGTGATCCACTTCTGGAAAAGATATTGTCTGGTTCGGGGGTTAAACGACCTATGTTCTCTTCGAAGTAATCCCCATGAACTCGGCTCCACCAGTTTTTGTAATAAGTAGAAGAAAACTTCTTTACACTCAACAGAGCATGCGGGAGAAATGCTTGTGATATCGATTTATGTAACACGCACAAGCGCCAATACCGGACCCCTTGCTCCAAAGAACCGTCGCAGATATTTTTATTGAGCACTCTGGGTAACTCTTGGTAATAGCCAAATTGACGGTTGAATCTGTGAGGACTGCAGGGTTCAATAATGAAAGGGTTACCCCGACGCTAAGGGAGGTAATTCGAACGAATGGCCATAAAATAGTTCAACATCCGTCCTAGTACGCGTCTTTCATTAATAAAGGTAATGGCTTCATCTTTCTCGAGTGCATTACAAGCCCACGAGGCATTGTCGCCTTTGTGTATTCTTCTATGAGCCTCCGCAGGATCAAAGAACTTTACCTCTCCTTCACCAGAGTATTGCACCATTGGAGGACCACGCCCGTTAAGCAAGAAGTGTGTTTTAAAGTAATGGGCCACCCAAGTGTAGACAAAATGGACAGGAAATGCAGACTGCATTCGAGATGGCTTTGGAAGGTTCAAAATTTATTCAGACCAGCATAAATACTTGCTAAGACAGGAACAACAAGGCCTACTCTCCGACCTACCACAATTTTGATCGCCATCTTGAAAATAGTAGAACGTATTGTGTTGATATCTTCATTTGGGAGGACAAACGAACAAAGCCAACAAGCCAGAAATGCGGCCAAGTATGTTTCTTCTCGATATTTTGGATCAATACCAAGCTTCTCAAAAATAGCTTCCTCTTCTGCAGTCCAAGCTTCGAAGTCGTCAAATTTTCCGGAAGGATTGTAAGACTTAGGACGACTCTTGTACTTTCTCTCATTACGCGGAGGAGGTTGTGCATACCTAATGGTTTTTAGTGACCAAAATGTGATCCACTCTTTTGTAGATACTGGGGAGGGCCAGGACTTGTCAGCATTGTTTTGGAGAAGATGGTAAGCGTGAAATAAATATCTACAGCTTCGAGGCAAGAATAGAGTGTCACGCTCGTCGACACCAAAAAGCTCTGTTGAATTAGGAATAACTTCATCAAAGAGAAGTCCGGTCAGCGAAAAATCCGCCAAAGTATGTAAATCCCATAGAGAAATAGACACCTCCCCGAGAGAAGTCAACAATGTGTTTGTTGAAAGAGACCATGCTTCACAAATGCCTTAATCACTTCAGCACTGTGATCGTAAGTAAAAAGAGATGCATACACGACATCATAGACTTCAGCACCAAGTAGTGTCTGTCTGCATCGACTAAGTATGTCCACCACTTACTCCAATTTTTCTATGTGGGACAAGTTCCCATATGTTTCCTTTATAAACTCTTCAACTTCCAAGTTTAAGTTGCAATCTTAGACAATTAATATCTCATTCACCCGAAATTAGTTTTGAGCATATTAATACATTAAATTCATCTACTCAAAACGTAGATTATGAATTTGCAACTTGTTTCCATTTTTAACAAATGGATTGAAATAATTAAATTGGTTAATTTTGGGTCAAAATCCAAAATTCCAAACCAATTTCCAATAGTTAAATTAGTCTTGTCTATCTAATTTTATTTACCGTTCGCAATATATATTCGCCGACCACCTAGTTTATATTATGGTCGAGAGAATCCTCTCGAAAAATTCGAATAAAAAGAGAAGATAACAATGTGGTGTAAAAAAATTGGATTGCTTGTACCACTTTCTTGTAAGATGCAGATGATCAAAGACCTCCGAGAAGGACGAGATGGTAATGGCTAACATGTCAAGTTTTTGTTGCTAACTGGAGAAGAAGCTTGAATAGAGACATAATAGGCTTGACTTACTTTTTTTCTATTAATTTTATTGAGAAAGGGGTAAGATTGGACATTTATGTGGTGCATAAAGAAATTATAGAAATTTAAATATTTTGAGAGTGGTGTACATAGAAATCGTGGGGTATAAAGATTTTTTTTGTGGTTGCAATAGCTGACGCCTTAATTAATCTCATGTATTTAACTAATCCATATATAAATATGTGTGTGTATAATAAAATAAAATGAAGCCAAATATGTATTATAAAAAAAAAAAAAAACCTATCCAATTGCAAATCAGACATTTTCAAGAAGCAAAATATTAATTTATGTATCCCTAAAAGATATTAGTTTCAACATTTTGTTATTGTGTTTCTTTGTTAAAAACTCTTTAGAAATTTTTATAATACTAACAAGTTTTTTTTTTCCTAATATATTTTCATATTATAATATATCAATTTAATCATCTTTTCACCTTCTTTAAGTTGAATTAGGTTTTAATTTTGTATTGTGCATTGATTTATTTATATTTTGAACTAAATTATATAAAAATTAAATACTAGAATATTTTAAAAAGAAAAAATATAGGATTATTTGAAAAGAAAATCTATTTTCTTATAAATTTTTATTTTATTTTATTATTATGTTTTCTTATTTATTTAATAAGTAGTGTGTTATTATATTTGTGTTTGCTTTAATATATGTAATTAATTGAACTATTTGTGGTCACTCGTATAGGTTAAGAATGATACAGACTAATTAATGGTATGTTAGAGTTTTATTAAAAATAATTTTAACGTAGGAATGTTTATTTGTTATTTATTATATATTTTAATGTTTATTTCAATTTTATTATTTAACAATAATTTATTTATAAATAAAACATATATATTTAGTTCGAAAATTACACGAGAGAAACAAATATTTCCACTATTTAAAATTTTACTTACGTTAAAAAAGTAAAATATTTATTTATTAAGTATACAATGTTCACATTTTCAAATAATATAAGCATATCTTGTTTAATTCAATGAAAGTTTTACTTTATTAGCAGCCTTGTATGCATCACACGGGTCCTAGTTCACACAATTTGTAGAAAATTTAGTATAAGAGTCTTAGTTTTTTAAGGCAAACAAATAAAAATTAACTTATTAATCAAAGACTATATTCAGCAATCACCATGAAGCAATAAAACATACAAATTTCAGTTCGCATAAGTCTTTCCATATTCTCTGTGCTATCCTTTTAGTTCCAGAGCTATATTTTTGTTTTCAACCAAATCATGGCACCTAGTCGGCTAGTCGGTAGTGAATGGGATAAAGTTATATGATATAAGGTTGTAGAGACCGTCCTCAATAATAGAATAAAATGGCATGGCGCAAGAGGGGCCTACCTTCAATTGCTTCAACAATATTGGTGGATAAACAAAAAATAAGATGAACAATAATAAATCTAACACATCTTTTTTGTGAAACATAAAATTAATAGGTTGAATTAGAGGACATCACAAAGATTAAATAATTAAAAATCATACTTACGTGATGATCGATCGATTGCCAATGGAGGAGAATGAGCCAGGGCACCCCAGTGACAATAAGAGAGTCGGACCTACGATGAAAAAAATTAAACTACAGCAATGTGAATAAATAGGAGAAGGAATAAAGGAGAGAGAGGAGTCTTGATGTGTTGTAGTGGAGAGAAAATAGGGTGGGAAAAAACGGCACATTTATTAACCACTAAGTTCTCATTATGTTAAATTAAAATAAACTAAACTTAATTTCCATATCATTTATAAAGTGGCAGAGAAATATTTCTTTTTTTACTTTTACCTACACTTATGTATAATTTATTAATATGTATATCTAATGTAGTTTCTTTAAAATGTCACATAGTTGAGAATAAGAATAAAAATCCAGCTTATCTGAAAATATGAGATTCCCTAAAAGCAAAAAAAGAGTGGCTGCGGAAAAAAAAAATTAAGTTTTAGTTTTATGTGTGGCTAAATACCCACACATTATTATGTGTAGAAAGATAATGTATGGGTAAAAAATATTTTCTTGTAGTTAGCGCAGTGATGGATAAAAAAATAAAGGCAATTGGAACCCATCATCGGAAGGAAACTACCATGCACTACTAGATTTCTTGAAGCAATTAGATGTCAAGACAACTTTCTTGCATGGAGATTTGAAGGAAACCATACTCATGACACAACTAGAAGGTTTTATATTGCCAGGAAATGAAGATAAAGCCTGCCTATTGAAGAAGTCATTATATGGGTTGAAGCAAAGCTCCAGACAGTGGTACACTAAGTTTGGCAATTATATGAGACAAATTGGTTATTTGAAATCCAAATATGACAACCGTGTATATTTTAAGAAATCTAGGAAACTGATTGTGACTTACTTAGTATTGTATGTTGATGACATGCTTGTGGCTAGCAAGAGTCATGAACAAATAAGAAAACTCAGGAATGATTTGCAAGCTAGTTTTGAAATGAAGGTGTTGGGCAATGCCAAGAGGATATTGACATGGAGATCATCAGAGATACACAAAAGGAGCTTTTGTGGTTGCAACAGCATAGCTATGTACATAAAGTCTTGAGGAAATTCAACATGCATGAAGCAAACATTGTTTCTGTGCCTCTAGCTCATCATTTCAAGCTTTCTAAAGTGCAGAGACCAATGACTGAGCAAGGTCCCTCATGCAAATGCAGAAGGGAGCATCAAGTACACCATGGTTTGTACTAGACTAGACATTTCACATGCAGTACGTGTTGTTAGAATGTATATGGCCAATCTTGGAAAGTTGCATTTCGGAGGCACTAAAATGGATACTGAGGTATTTAAAGAGTTTTTCTCCACATTGAATTCTATAGAAAGGCAGATTGTTGAAATTTTGAGAGGGTATGTTGACTCAGATTATGTTGCAGGCCTTGACACAAGAAAGTCTCAATCTGGTTATATTTTCACTTTGTTTGGATAAGCTATTAGCTGAAGATCATTGTTTTGGTCAGTGGTTGCTCTGTCTACAACCGAGGTTGGGTATATTGCATTAACTGAAGCTGTAAAGGAGGTTGTGTGGTTGAATGGCATTGTGGCAGAGTTTAGGATGTATCAGGAATCTGTTAGAATTTTGTGCGACTCACAGAATGCTTTACATTTGGCAAAGCTTCAAGTCTTTCATGAGAGGGTCAAGTGTACTGATGTTAGGAATCACTTTGTTAGGGACATTATGGAGAAGGGAGATGTGGAGATTGCCAATTGATAAGTTTAGATACTGTCTGGACTTAGTGCAAGTTCTTGCACACTGAGAGATGAGTGCCCTGTAGTGGGGCTAGATGGAGGGATATCATATTTGCTAATATACTTTTGGCTTCGTTTTATTGCCAAGGTGGAGAATTGTGATAAGGATTAGCTACAAAACTCAGCAAGATAAACACTGCAGCAAAGCTGACACTACAAGAAACCTCTCAAATTCCAACGGAGCATAAATCCGTTGGAATTTTTAAAATTTTCAACAGTAATTCCAACGGCAAATCAACAGTTTGAATTTTAGAAATAATTCCAACGGCAAAAGGCCGTTGGAATAACTGTTGAAAAAAAATTCCAACAACAGAAGCCATTGGAAAAAAAAAAATTAACGGTAAGAGGCTCCGTTGGAATTGCCGGTAGAATCATTTTTTCTGGAGTTTATGCCGTTGGAAACGTGACCGTTCGAATTTTTTTGTTCCAACAATTAAATTCCAATGAAAAAATGATTCTAATGGCAATTCCAACGGAGCCTCTTACTTTTGGATTTTTTTTCCAACGACTGATTTGCCGTTGGAATTACCGTTGAAAATTTTAAAAGTTCCAACGAATTTATGCTCCGTTGAAATTTAACAGTTTTCTTGTAGTGTGATGGGAGAAAACAGAAGAGAAGCGTGATCATCTAACTCACACACGTGCATTGTTGTGTATGTGGAGGCAGTTGAGGCTTGTAACCGTTTTTCTGTTAATTGGTTGAGCTCAAGTGATTGTTGTTTCTTTTGGCTTGGCAGTTTCCTTATAGAATCACATATTATATTTAGCTTGTATTTGAAGTAGTATGAACACACACATCTTCTATTATTCATTATAGGGAGATACAAGGGAGGTTGTTAGGAAAAGATACACGCGCGCGCGCGCGCGAGAGAGAGAGAGAGAGAGAGAGAGAGAGATTCATCTTGTATTATAGCAATCTTGAAGTATAATGCATTAGATCGACCTCCCGTGGACATACGCTTATTGGCTGAACCACATAATTGTGTTGTCTTCTTTGATCAATTCTAAAGAAGAGTGAGTGCATTGGTGAGGATCATCGTTTGTATGTTCAAATCTTAACACTTTGAAACCAAACTCTCTCACAGATGATGAAAAATCACGCGATAGCCACCCTAAAACAACAAGAAAGAAACAAAAAGTTAAAAAAACAAACTCCAATAAGAAAACCCTAATGTACCTAGGATGCGGAATAAAAGAAACAGGCGATCTGATAAAATCAACAACTAAAGGAAATGAAATTGTGTGATGAAGAAAGCAGTGAGATAAACATGATCTTGACAAAATCCTAATAGAAGAGGAACGGAATTCTCTCGGCTAGAGAGAACGAAACCTCAACTTTTACTTTTGTTTACTATAATATATGATGTTTATGGGAACCTAAAAAAATGAAAATGAACATAAATACAAAAAACTAATAAGAAGGAGGTTCGATCTCATGACCTTTTAATTCTAATTTAAGAGGGTGGTAATTAAAACATTAACCACTTGAGTTACTCAACTAGTATTAATATATTCAATAACATTTCTATATATTTATTAACTATATATATATATATTATATAACAAAGAAAAAAATATTGGGGCCTTGGTCGGCGGAGAGCCCATTGTGGTAGCACCGGGTTGACAGCCCCAGGGCAGCCCCTGCTAATTATCTCCGCAATCCCTCACAGTTTAAACCAAACAATAAAGTTTGTAATTCAATCGTCTAGGTTTTGATAGTCTTACTGGCGTTGCCTCTCGATTCATGGTGAAGGTCGTCGGTTTAAACTCGCTTCTTATCTCGTCACTCAAAAAGGGAAAAAAAAAAGTTTATAATTTAATCTGTGGAATTTGAAAAGTAATAATTAAATTACAATAATTTAAGACTTCTTTACTTATTTTGCAAATAAAAGATACTCTTATTTCCAATTCTATTTTACTGTGTCGACCGAATTCTGTTACTATCTACGACGGTAATTCTAATTTACCAACAGGAACAACAATTCCTCTAACAGCCAATCAGAAAACAGAGAACACGTAGTCAATCGCAGAAAGAAAACAAGATCATCTGCTGTCTATTACCAGAAAGCTCCACTCCTTATTTCATTCATTCGACCTTTGAAGTGCCAAAAAACTTGACTTTTGAAGACCCTTCTCCTCGAATTCTCTGTGGCGCTTCTTTTGATGCGCGTAGAGTTATTCCATGTCGGTTGGTAAGAGAAGGACATGGGGGGCTCTGATATTTATTCTTGCCATTTCAACGTTTTGCATTCGAACATCCTCCAAGGTCGACCCCTTTGCAGCTAAGAAGAAGCGAATGAGTGATAAAGTTCGCCGGATGTACTCTTCTCATTCTACTATCCCACCCCGAAAATGGAAATTTACATTCTTGAATTGTGTTTGATTTTATTCACTTGTTGAAGTGAGTTAACTGATTCTTTTCATGTTTTGGGGATTTTTTTCTTTCGGTAACGTTGGGAACTTGGGGGTTGTTCGTGATCCCTTTTTTTTTTTTTTTTTTTTTTTTGTGTTTTGGTTGATTGATCTGTATCTTAATTATGCTGTAATTGCTTGCTGTTGGCTGCATTGAGTAATTAGTGATTTAGCTTGCTCAATTTGGACTGTCCACTTGGAAGTAACTGATTCGTGGCGCATTTTAGTGAGGGATATTTGAATGCAGACATTTTGATGGTGTTTTCTTGAGCTAGTTAAAGCCTTAATTTCCTACGTTGTGTTTTGGCAGTGTGTGCGTAGAGAGATGTTTTCTGATCAATAACATTTGACATTGGGAGTTCAAATTTAGAAATAGCATTTGCAAATTGCACTGCAATATATACTATTTGATTTATCTTTATATGTTAAGGATATATCTTTTCGATTTATTATATTGTATTAGGATTATAGGTTTAGACTATTGGTATAAATACGAGTTCATGCTATTGTTTGGATGGTTGTTTGATTCTTTTATAATACTAAAATGGGTTCTATTCTCAATTTGTGTCTCTTCACAAGTCTTCTAAGAATCAACGGATTTTAACTTGTCATTATTATAATTCTTTCTGCGCTTCTGCCTGCAACAAAGGCCCATACGAATTGTTCCCCATGATGCTTTGCTCGCTTCCTAGTAAATTTTTGTGTTACTGCTTCTTGAAGTAGCTATAGCCTATCAGAGTGTTTTCTTTCAAAGGGAGTTATCTTATAAAAGGAACTCTTCTCTCCGCGATTCTGTTAATCTTGCATTGTTGTTTTTGAGCCATTATGGATAATTTCTTGGTTCTTTTGGCAATTAGTGACATGTTAGAATACTTCTACTGTGGTTTTTACCATACACGTTGACACTCAGGTACTTATAGCAATTGACAGGTTTGCTCACTCTTTTTATCTCCATGTCAGGTTTTATCATGCCTATGACAACTACATGATGTATGCTTTCCCGGTTAGTCTTTAATCATATAATAATATGATTTTTTTTTTCATGATAATCAGAAAAGCTTCATCGTTGAATTTAAATCACTTATATTTCAGCATGATGAATTAAAGCCTCTTTCCAAAAGTTTCACGAATTCTCTAAGCGAGCTTGGGAATTTGAGGGTGAGTACTTGCACCTGGAGAATTATTTTCTGATCTCAAAATGCATAAAATAACTTAATATTCTTTTGCAATTTTAGCTTGAACATCTACCACAACTGTACAATGGATCAGCCCTTACCCTTATTGAGTCGCTGTCCAGGTTCGATACATATTCTTTCAATTTAGTTTTGGTTTTACTTCAAAGCTGTGCTATGAGCTTTATTCGCTAGCATGAGAACCATCTTATTATCTGGTGGCGTCAGCTTGCCGATGGAACTCAAGGTGGATTATCATTCTAAACTTCTCTTTCACTCAGCCTTGCGATTTTGGGAAACCATACTGAGTTTGAGAAGGCTGTTGTTTGGCTGTCTGAGAATCTAACATTTAATGTTGATGCAAGGGTAAACCTTTTCGAGGTAACCGATTGACTATTTAGTTTGTATTTTAAAATAGCTTCAATCTGATGGATGCAGACCTCATTTAATGCAGCAGCTTCTCCTTGTTCTAGTTGTACTGGCTATATCTTAATATGATTTCTGACATTCTGTAGTGCAACATAAGAGTACTTGGAGGACTTGTGTCTGCTCATATTCTTGCAACTGATTCTACGAACAGGTTACTAAATGGAACTTACAAAAATCAGCTTCTTCTCCTGGCCAAGGAGTTGGGAGAGCGGTTTCTACCTGCTTTTGATACCCCTACTGGACTGCCTTATGCATGGATCAATTTGAAGGTACTTCTTGAAATAATGTTAACTTCTGTATATGCAATGTGTTCGGATCGAAATTGTCACTATAAAGTCCTGTCAACGTGCATTAAGTTTTTAGATCTATTCCTGTCGGCAGTACATTTGGCTTTGTAAGATTAAATTTTATTTTACTCAGAGGTTGAATAATTACTTGCTATGGTTGAAGCCCGTAAGTATGGGCAGATGACATGTGATCTTTTCCGAAAAGTAGAGAAGCTTGAATTCTTGAAGTAGGGATCTTGGAATTTAGCATCTGATATGATTCTGAATCATTATGGTGTTACCTTCATTCACGAAGTAACTTCTTTTTAGGACTTTCTGTGCAAAAAGAAGTGACGATGTGTAGCAGTCTTCTGCAATAGTCGATGCCCCTTTCTCTAATCTTTTGTCTTATGTGTGTCCCATTCCTAAAATTGGCAATGCACCCGCTCTACCTTTCATTACCATGGTAGGCATAAAGCTCATCTTGTCTGTAGTCCTCTAAAATGTGGCTCGCCAATTGTGTCATATGTCATAAATAATCGGTATTCAATTTGGTCAGCGAAGTATCAACTGCAACGATCGACAAGTATCTATTCAATTATCTATATTATTGGCAGATTTAGTGTACGTCTGTTTCCAAAACTCTTAATTATCTTAATTCTGGAAAAGCTGGAATTAGTTCTTTGCTGATATTGTCAGGTGGATTAAAGACACGGATATTTTATGCAACAATTTTTGTCTGCCATGTCAGCTGTTCATTGCTAGATTCAAGAACCATTCTGCTGGGATATAGATTAATGTATATTACCCCATTTGCTGTTGTGAGCCTTAATCTCAAGACAGAAAATTAACTTAAAATGCATGAAACATGATTCTGTGATTGGTTGTAATTGCATTTAATTTTAAAATAGAAGAAGGTTCTTGTCTAGTTTGGTAATAACTTTTACACAGGTAATGTTTCTAACCTTTATATACCTGTAAAATTGTAAGAGCAGTACGGGGTGATGGAGCATGAGACAACCGAAACAAGCACATCCGGTTGTGGTACGGACTTCCTTCTCTCTCTCTCGGCGCAAACATGAATTATATGCTTTGGCGGTGGTTGCATGTTTTTTAGGCTAATTTCCTGTGGCTGGTTTTAGGGTCTCTAATTCTTGAAATGGGGGCACTGTCACATTTAACTGGTGACCCAAGATTTGAGTCTGCTGCTTTACGTGCTTTGCGCAAATTATGGAGCATGAGGAGCTCTTTAAATCTCTTGGGAACGACACTTGATGTAGAAACTGGAGAGTGGATAGAGTATTCATCTGGAATTGGGGCTGGTACGGTTTGTTACAAAATTATAAAGTATACATCCCTTTTGTCAGGACCAGGGTTTCTTGGTCTAGTACCTGTACGTTTCACTTGTTATGCTGCCAATTTGTGTCAAATAATAAACATCTCTTACTTCTGATCTCTAATATCGTGCTCTTTATCTTTCCAAGGGGTTGATTCGTTTTATGAGTATCTACTTAAAGCCCATATCCTGTTTGGAAGGGAAGAATATTGGAGTATGTTTCAGTCTGCTTATCTTGCCGTGCAAAAATACTTTCGACATGGTCCTTGGTATTTAACTTTATATAATTTTTGTTTAAAAAGATACACATATGTGAATTCTTCGTCATTTTTTGTAGGCATGGCATTTTTCCATAGTCTCATTATACTCTTATAATCTGTTATTAGGTACCATGAAGCTGACATGAGGACAGGAAGAGCAACGTACTGGCAACTTACGAGCCTTCAAGCATTTTGGCCTGGTCTTCAGGTAAAGATCGGTAGTTCTTGCCTTTCATTTACCAATTTGAATGTGGAAGCATTCTTGATTTTACCATGGTAGTCAGGTTCTTGTTGGCGACATTGCAGCTGCTAACTCGTCACATCGTGAATTTTTCTACGTGTGGCAGAAATTTGGAGTATTACCAGAGAGGTATCATGCTCCGTTCTATACTGTCTGTTGCTCCTTTTTCATATATTTCAATATTTGTGTTGTTTTGTGTATTTTTAGTTTATTAATATCATTTCCATTTTTTTTTAATTTTCCCATACACATTATTCTATGATTTAGATATCTCCTGGATCATCAAATGCTGCATCCTACCGAGAAATACTATCCTTTACGCCCAGAGTTGGCAGAATCAACGTTTTACCTATATCAAGCAACCAAAGGTGTGTTATTCTTGTATCTTAATCATACTATAGATTACTTTCCACATGTGTCGGAACAATAATAGTGTTTAAATTTATACATTTGAAGTTGTATCATTTTGGTGGAAGTGAAGTGAGTACGTGTGATGTTCTTTCTATTGGCGTTCAACTTTAATATGTTTATTATTTAGAATGCAATTATTATTGATTGGTGTAAAGTCAACGATAGCACCAAGAATTTGAACTTGGCAAAATTTGTGAGAAATTTGTTGTTAATAAAAATTAAATCTTGTAAACGGCCAAAATAGTTGGAAAGATTCTTTTTTACAAACATACAACCCAATTTTGTTCAACAATTTATACATTTTTCGATCAAAGGCGTAGCTGCTAATTTGTTTATTATTTGTTTTATGTCAGCAAAATGTCTTATCTGTATGATTTTTATAAGAGGTACCTCTAAAAAATGAGCATTGCAAATTCTAAGTGCACACAACTGTTTGCATTTTCACAGTTCATTGTTCATCACGATCATTTGATTATAAAAGCATTGGCATGGTTTTTGCAGATCCATGGTATCTTCAAGTGGGGGAGTCGATTGTGGATTCTCTGAATTTGCATACACGAGTGGAAGGTGGATTTGCTAGCGTTAGAGATGTCACGACTATGGAGTTGGAAGATCATCAGCACAGTTTCTTCCTTGCTGAGACGTGAGTTCGACAGCATATCCAACTATGTCCTAAACATTTTTAGTAGTAAAACCTTGATTTAATTGCATCAGAGCAACACTGTTAGCCTGAGGTATTTCTGTTATGTTTCATATTTGTTCAGGTGCAAATATTTGTATCTTCTCTATGATGATTCATTTCTGGTCAATCGGAATTACATATTTACGACTGAAGGCCACCCGTTGCCTATTTTAAGCTCTTGGCACGAGAGACTTCCGGAGGCGTATATTGGGAATTGGACTTCAGTTCAGGTATTGTTAACTTTCTATCTAATTGCATTACTAATTAATTCCAATGAAGAAGGTTTCGTATTTATTCCATTATGTAGGTGGAATAACTAGAATTTCTATTGCACGGGCTAGTATGGAACTAAGGGTGGGGCTTTTTTTGTGTGGGTTTCGGGGGTATACGACCTGACCTGGCAGGTTTAACCTGGTCGGTTCGCATTTTATAGGTAAGAACAAGGTATAACTGACCTGATGTTGTCGGGTTAACTCGGGTTGGGTACCTATGCTCATATGGGTTTTGCAGGCACCCTATATTTTCTTAATATAGTACCTATATCCATACACTATGTCATAAAAGACGCTAGTCGGGCTGCAGATCAGGGTCAGTGGTTAGTCGGTGCTAAGTAGAGAATAGGCATTGTTAGGCGGTGAGAAATCGGAAACAAAACATAAGCAGTCAATGAGAGTTTAGAGTCTAGATGAAACTAGTCGGAGATTTTTGCACCAGAGCCGTTACAATGAATGGGTTGGTTTCTTTGATAGGTGCTAAAAGGGAAAATAGACCAAGGATTTATTTCTCTTATCTAGTGGCTAGTCTAAAAAAAAAAACGCCTGATATTAGTGATTTCATTGTAATAGAGACCATGAGTTGTTATTTGCAGAGCGAAGGGAGAGCAAGACGAACAAGTGCAATGTCGTTACGAGTATGTCCAGCTAGCACGGTCAACTGCAGAGGTGACGATCATGTGGTCGAGAGTGTGTGTCATATCCCGGACGCTCGTGTTGATTACAGATGTCTCAGCGATGAGGATTGCGGTGTTGACTCAACCACGTGTAGACGAAGATCGTGTAGCATGGCTGGCTACTGTGGTCTCTGGCTATCTATATGACCCTTTTTCTTGTATGAAATGATTTTGTCACATGAAATACGTATGGTTAGTAGACACCCTTTACAATCAGTCTCACAGGTATGTTCTTCGATAGTCGTAGGAAAACAGAACAAGATCTATCTATCTATCTATCTACCACACAGTTCCATAGGAATCTTGTAATGCAGATTTGGTGTATGTAGTACATCTTTGTGAGAAACAATTGTAGATCAAAAGAAATTATTTTGAGGGAATATTGTTTGGTTTATCGATATATGATTTTGTTCACTTATCCTGGATCAAGTCATATGTTCTACATTGGGCATTTCACTTTGTATTCCGCGTAACTATTAAAAGCCTACACCATGAATCGTGTACGGTGAACCCTATGAACCTGAACACGTGAAACATAAAATGTGAATCATGAATCCTGAATGTATGAATCATGAACGCATGAACCATGAAACGAAAGTAGTTTCTACGTTCATAATAGTCATTTTAAGCTTCTAGGTAAAAATTAAGAATCTACAGGATGTACATAAACATCCATAGTGAATCTATTTGATACGGGCCTCATTCAAAATGAGGCCCAACCCAGCGAGAAAACAACCGAAAGCTCAAAACGCACACTTTTTAATCAGTGTGGGCCAAAGACTGAGATTGTGATCAAGGGGTAACGAAGGAATATCACACTGACAAATTTGTTAGGGGATAATGTGTAGTATTAGGGAGTCTACAGTACGTTTATTGTGGTGCACGACATTTTTCATGCTAATAATCTGGAGATTGTTGTTTCTCTTTTGGAGTTTGTAGTCGCTCTAAGGAGTACCTTATCTTTCATTGTAATTGCTGAAGTTTAGTATTATCCTTTCTATTTGAGTGCTTATCAGCGATGCTTTCATTGCTCGTTCTCTCCTCATGGCGGACCCGAAATTGATGACAATGACACGAATTATCAGGAAATCAACACTGACATGTGTATCACGGATTTGTCCACTAAGGTGTCTGCCGACGCTTTGACGATTCTTAAACACTACTCACCTCTGTTTTTACCTCCGAGGGGGCTGCCACCTCAGCGAGATATTAATCATCGAATTCGCTTACCATCGACCTGCCCTCCAGTGAACTGAGCATCCTTGTTATACACATTTTCAGGAGGCTGAAATCGAGAAAATGGTTTTGGAAATGCTTGACCAAGGTACCATTCAACCAAGTTGCAGACATTTCTTTTCTCCAGTGTTCTTTGATACACGTAGTATATGCATGCATTTAGGCCGATTTATACGAGTATTTTGGTAGTGTTTGCATATAAATTTGGTGGTTTTGTGTTATATTTGATTATCTTGAGTTGAATGACGTGTTTGCTCGTTTTTTAGCGAAAAATGTGATTTTAAGGTAAAAAATTCATTTGGATGGAGTTCGGAGGATAAACGAGCAAGAAAAGAGGTGAAACGGTGAAAAGAATGGAATGCAACTTCAAATCCTATCTTGACACGTTTTTCGTATTTTGCTCATATCTTGAGATCTACAAGTTCGATTGAGGTGAAATTGGTGGCGTTGAAAAAATAGTTCAAAAGGCTACAGCTTTACCAGAAATATCCAAATCCCAGTTCGGACCGAAAGACCTCCAAAGATGGCTTTGAAGTTGGACAAACAGTGCAGTTTGGCCCATTATTTGGCCCACAAGTCAATTAATTGGTCCCCAAGTCCATAAACTCGTTTTTGGGCGAGTTTTCCTATTCCACGTTAGATTTTTCTTCCTCTTTATCCTAGTTATGTACTCCTACAAATACTCATGGCTATAAACAAGTGAAATCAATCTTTCACCATTGGAAACACTTGGGGCTTTGATTGAAGAGCAAGGATCGCGACACGAAGATCCAGATCAAGATTCCGGGTTTTATTGGTCTTGTTTATTTTTCTTATTCAATAACATGAAAAATGTCAGTTTTCTTGCATATTTCACATCCATATTTTGATCAGAATTGCGAGTATTTGACATGTCTAAGTGTGATTTTGTGTTTAATTATGTTTTTGTGTTGATTTCATTTTTGATATGATTTTATGCGCTTTTGAGTGTTTTTGAGTTATGTTTGGAAGGTTAAAAAGATCTGAGAGATCAAGAAGATCGATTACACCTATTTTCTCACTCCGGCCCGTATCTCAAGGCCCAAATAGGCTCAAACTGGGCTGAGGTCAAGCCCAAATTGAAGCTTACCAAGTCATGAACAAAAGTCGTGAGGAGTCGAGCTGAGAAAATGGGTGGAAATGCCTCAAAACGATGAAAACCGGAAGAAGAGGTCAATCGTACGTGTTTTCCCATTCCGGAACATAAGTCGAGGCTCAAATGGACTCAAATCAGACCCTACAAAAGCCCGACTCAAAGTTCATCGAGTCGTGAACAAAAGTCTTGAAGGGGTTGTGTCGAGAAGACGAGAGGAAGACATCTAAAACGGCGACGGAAGACGAAGACGAAGATGCTCGAAGAAGGGGACAAAAGCAAGTCGGCTGTGGGTTTGGCTGCCGGTCCGTCAGTCACATCAAAACGTCCCAGATTTTGTCCCACGATCCGGCAATCCGGTGGTCCGTGCGGTTGCCCCATTTTCAGCGTGTTGTCTCTGTATTTTGGCCATAACTCTTTCATACCGACTTGGAATCGAGCGATTCAAGATACTACGCGACCATGAGACGGAGATCTACAATTTTTATGTTCGGTCTGAGAGCTGATTCCATCCGATTGTTACTAGAATTCGCGAGAAGACCGAGTCAAGCGCGATCGAGGGGCTTGACTCAATATTTTAAAAGGCCAAACACTCTCTTTTTGTATTTTTACACTTTTACCCTTATTAGGGCTTATTTTCAGCAGATTTTTAGGGTTGAGAATCTATATATACTCCTCCCTCCTTTTCATTTGCAACAACTTTGGCCTTGCCTTTTTTTTTTTTGTGAAATATTCCCCAATACACTTCCCTCTCTTCCCTTTCATTTCCATATTTTTTAAGTTCTTAGCTAGGTTTTTCTTCCTCCTTTCCAAGGAGAAGTCATCTTCCCTCTCAAAAGGCTTGTGACACCCATCTATCTCATCAAAGAATTTTGAGGGTTTCTTCAATCATTAAGAATTTTCTATCTCTTCTCTTTATTTTCGATTTTTATTGCTTGATGTTTATGATGTTTGTTATTGCTTTGATGATTTGTGAGTAATTTTCGTATTTCTCGAAGGTCGGGAGTAGCCCAAGGTTCGAGATTGATGATTAGTTGATTATTAGATTTGTTGTGAGTTGTGATACCTAGGGTTAGGATTTGGTTAATTTGTAATGATGGTTAGTTGAAATTGAGTCTTCGTCCACAGGTTTGTTTCACGGTCGCTCTGGCTTTCAGTGGCTTAGGATCACTTCAATTAATTGTGCAATTAAAATATGAGAGTTGACTTCCTAGGCTAGGGATAGCTACTCTTTCGAGACTTGTCGACTAGGTTAACCGCAACGCCTTAGCGTATTCGGGTGGGAGATTAACCTTGGATAATTAAATTAACCAAAACTCAATTGGTAGAAGGAAGACCTATGAAGGAGAAGCTCTACCGAGCGCGGGGGGAGGGGGGGGGGGTTGGAGGGGAGAGTGAGTATAGGGGCGTTGGTTGGGATAAACAAAATTAGGTTTAGTCGCGTGTGTAGGAACTACACACCTACGCGGTTTTTTAGTGTATCGGGCTATCCTCTTCTAGTCTTATGTAACCAGAATCTCGAGGTCCGGGATTGGATCATAATTATTTATTCGTGCAGGTAGTCTACATGTTTACTTACCGATTCTAGGGTATTAGGAGCACATCAACCTTTTTCCTGGAATTCATCGATCTCGAAGAATGTCTTATGGCCTCGCTCCCTAGGCAATATTCTCTTGGGGTGGAGATATTTGGATTAGCTTAAATCACATAGAACTCACAATAATGTCTTATAATCGCTTCTAAATATCAAGTCCATTTTTCTTGTGTGAAACCAAGCCTCGGGAATATCTTCCCAACGATCGGTTTATCTTTGCTTACTTTTATTGCTTTATGTTAATAGATTAGTCCCCATCTCTCATTTCCCTTTGACCTAATTAATTTGAAAGTGCTAAAGCCGATTCTCATGAAAAATCCTCCATGTGGATTCGATATCTTTTATATTACCTCTGTCACAAATCGTTCATTTGCGGTTTCAGAAGGTTGTTCCAATCCTAGCAATTTAGAGCGACTTTCGTGACAAATTCACCCACTGTTCAAGAATCCACCCACCAAGAAAATACTCACCCGATGGTCACTCAAAGCAAACTTAGTATTTTCAATCCATGAAGGCTGAGTACCAAGCTCTTCTCCACAACCGTACATGGACACTCACTATCTACCTTCGGGTAAAAAACCCACTGGCTGCAAATGGATTTTTAAGATCAAGAAACATGCCAACAGCTCTATATCCAAATACAAGGCCCCACTTGTTGCTCAAGGGTACTCTCAAAGTGCGGGTTCGGATTTTCGTGACACATTTAGTCCCATTGTGAAACCAACAACTATTCGAGTTATTCTCACCTTGGTTGTTCACTTCAATTGAAATATCAGTCAACTTGACGTTAATAATGCCTTCTTACATAGTCATGTGGTGGAAAATTCATACATGAAGCAACCCTCTGGATTCGAACAAGGCACCAATTTAGTTTGCAAGTTGTCGAAAGCAATATACGGTTTGAAGCAAGCTTCAAGAGCTTGGTTCCTCAAGGTTAAAAGTGTTTTGCACGCCCTCGGGTTTATGGCTTCCAAGGCAGATTCTATTGGGAAATAACGATCGCAACGAGTAAACAAACGAATGATAAGCGTGAGAAACAAAAGATAAAGACACCGAAATTAATGTTGTTTGCTAACAAATTTGTTAGTTACGTCCACGACCAAATGGGAAGATCCCAAATCAAATATCAATGAGAGAATTACAAAAATAGGACTATAGTATCATATCAAACAAAGACAAATTGATTATTAATCGATTGATGCTCGACCCAAACAATCTCTCTACGCTCGAATAACCAAGCCAAAAATAATACCAAAACAATTCTAATCATTCTCTCTCAAAGGACTCCAATAGGACTTATTTATAAGCCCTCAAACCTAATCCTATACATAAAAGGAATCAAACTGGGCCTAAATCTCGTAAGCCCAAAATTTGCTCCGTCTAACTAGTCACAGCTACGACTAGCCTTCGCTCTCGTGACCGCTTCACTTGTTCACCTCTCATCGTGGCCTCGACCAGATGTCGCGGTCGTGCCAACCTCACTGTGCCAAAACTTACTTTCCTGTCACAATTGGTTGCGGCCGCGATCATCCGTCGCGGCCGCATCCTCCGACGCGCTCAATCCCAACGACACTCAAGTCCAAGCCTCCACCTTGATACGAACATCGACACAGATCAAATCGATTCAAGGCACAAATTCCTAACAACCTCCATCTTGCCTTGAATCCACAAACGATGCAACTTTTTCGGACAAAGCTCCACCTCAATTCAAATCCTCTCACAAATTCAAACAAATCAAACTCAAACAAACCAAATTCAGTTGCGCCAGTTGTACCCAATGTACCAGATGCGCCTTAACTATCCAATTTGTCCCGAACAATGGGACACTAACAACTTCTAATAGCAGCAGACTGAGCCAAAGTAGAACCTTGCATTAAATACAAAGTTCTCATTTTAACCCCCTTCAAAATCACATTCGAACATTTGCAGACGTTCAAAACTCCGCCTTCACCTTTGATACTGAAACCCCTGATGTCTGATCGACTCAGTGAAATCAGATTTCTCATCATGAGTGGAACATGTTTGACATCATTCAATGTGCACAGCCTACCATCATGTGTCTTTACCTTGACTGAGCCTATTCCAACTGTCTTGCATTTGGAACCATTGGCTAATGAGATATTTTCACCTTCCTCCTGCTTATAGGTTGTGAACCACTCCCTACGCGGAAATATGTGGTATGACGCCCCAGAGTCGAGAACCCACGCATCAGATTTACCTGTCTGTTTCTCAGCAACTAGGACCAAATCTTCATCAGAGTCTGCTTCAACTTCTACTACAAAATCAATAGTGCTTTCTTGCTTCTGCTTTAACCTCGGACATGCATACTTCCAATGCCCTGTCTCCTTATAGTAGTTGCAAACATCTCCTGGTTTAGGACCTTTGGGGCCTGAGTTCTTCTTGAACCTCCTTCTCCCCAAATTTCCCAAACCTCGATTATCACTAACTGCTAGAGTTTCAGCCGATTCTCCTGTTAAACAAGTCGCCTGATGGCGCAACTATCTAGAGTGCAATGATGATCTCACTTCTTCTAGACACACAGAGTCTTTTCCAACGACAAGATTGCACAAAATTCTCATACGACGGAGGTATAGAAGCCAACAAGATCAAAGCAACATCCTCATCTTCTAATTTAACATCAATGTTTGGCAGTTTTAATAAGATTGTGTTAAGTTAATCTAAGTGATTGCGAAGAGACTGACCTTCGCGCATATGCAGCCCGAACAGATGTTGCTTCAAAAGTAACTTATTGGTGAGCGACTTCGTCATATACAAACTCTCCAATTTCGACCATAACCCCCGTGCAGTTTCTTCCTCTGCTACCTCGGTGATGATGTCATCATCGTGACATAACATGATCGTTCAGTGCACTTTCTCTTCCAGAATGGTCATCTCGGCAGACACCAGGACCTCGGCCTCTTCCTTATCCGCCGCCTTGCCCCTGTCCTTCTTCGGCTTCGGCATCAGTGGCGCTCAAAATCCTTGTTGCTTCAACAAGGCTTTCATTTTAATCTGTCATACACTAAAATTGTTCCTCCCTGTGAATTTATCGGTCTGCACGCTCATCCCATGCATATTTCCTAAGAAAAATAGCGAAAACTCTAACCTGGCTCTAATACCACTTGTTGGGAAATAACGATCGCAGTGAGTAAACAAACGAATGATAAGCGTGAAGAAACAAAAGATAAAGATACCAAAATGAACGTGGTTTGCTAATAAACTTGTTAGCTACGCCCACGATCAAACGGGAGGATCCCTAATCAAATATCAACAAGAGAATTACAAAATAGGACTATAGTATCCTATCAAACAAAGACAAATCGAGTATCAAATCGATTGATACTCGACCCAAACAATCTCTCTACGCTCGAATAACCAAGCCAAAAACAATACCAAAATAATTTTAACTACTCTCTCTCAAAGGACTCCAATATGACTTATTTATAAGCCCCCAAACCTAATCATCTACTTCTATTATAAAAGTGTGAGTTGTTTCTTACAAAATTTGATTTGCCTATTATATCCTTAATGAATTTTAACTTTTAAGGTTAGTTTGGTAACTATATCTTAAAGTTTTATTTATAAACTATATCTTTGAATTTGTATTTATATGGTTAGACAAAATTTGATTTAGCTATTATATCATTAATGAATTTTAGTTTTTAAAGGTTATTTTATTAACTATATTCTCAAAGTTTTATTTATTTGGTTAGAGCCTTATATAGTTCATTTATCAATTCATGGATATGATACCCTAAAAAAAATCACGGATATGATATATAATTCATCTAATGGCATAAGTTGAGCCTACATATTAATCATATTCTATATTTTTCTTTATTTTTAATAATATACATAACATTATTATTTTTATTTTTAAGTTTCTTTTTAAATTTATTATCTCTTTTATAATGCGATTCTTTTATATAATTGTCAAAAAAGAAAACTGTAGAAAAAGAAAAAAAACCATTAATTAGTAAGTTTTTAACCCTAATTTAGTAACTTTATTTTTTAAAATTTTATTTATTTAGTAAGATCCATTTTATAATAAAAATTCATCTCTCAAGTCTCAACTTATGAAATTTTCTATCACATTTCATATAATATATAGCTCAACTGATGACATAAATTGAACCTAAATATTCATAATATCTTATATTATTATTCCCTTATAGTAAAATATATTATATTATTCTTTTTATTTGTTTATATTTTATTCGATTCTTCATAAATTTCTGATAATTTTTCTAATTGGTTTCTTCTATAATTGAAGAGAAATGAGAAAGACCAATTAGCACAATTGTATTTACAATAAGTAAAATTACTTTAGTATATGATTCTCATGATATTGAATAATTGAATTTACACAAAAGATATTTATGTATTTATAAGAAAATTATAGAAATTTAAACATATTATAATGACTTTAATAACTCCAAAGTTTGACTTTTTTACTTGAATAATGATTCCAAGACTTTTAATTTCAAATAGTGGTATTTTAGAAAAATGTAGATATTAAACATTTGCAAAACTATCAAGTTTTGGTGTTTTCATTGTGAAAAAAATATTAAAAGGTTTTACGATTAGCAAAAACAAGAAAAAAAACTATACACATAAAAATTAGAACAATTGAATAATAGTGAAAGCTCTTATTTATCATTTTTCATTTTAGAGATATTTCTTTTTTTTTCAGTTTACTTTTTATTTTTAATTTGGGTACGTAGTTATAATATATATACTCATTCTACTAATCATAACCAAAAACAAAACAAAAAACAAAAACAAAAATTGACAAGACAACTATAATGTATCATATTCCTTTTATTTACTCTTAAATTTTTGTGAATCGATCTTTCTCATTTCTCTACAATTGTAAAAGAATCCAATTAGAAGAACTATGAAATTTATGATGAACTGAAGAATGTATATAAAAAAAATAAAAAATGATATAATGTATATTACTAAAAAGGAATAAGAATATAAGATATTATGAATATTAAAGTACTTTAGTTTATGATTCTCAAAATATTATATATGTAAGTATAAAATTATAGAAAATTAAACATAGTTTAGTAGGAGTTTGATAGCTCCAAACTTTGACTTCTTTGTTAGGTTAATGACCGCAAGAATCTTAACTTGCAATAGTAGTATACCATAAATGTATTTAGGTATTGAATGTTATATTAAGTTTTTGTGTCGAAAAAGTACTAATAGATTTTAAGATTAGCAACAAGAAGAAAAAACCATATATATAAAAATTCGAACAATGAATAATAGTGAAAGCTCTTATTGATTTAGTTTATCATCTTTAATTTTCTGGAGATAATTTTTTCAGTTTACTTTTTCTAATTTAGGTACAGTACGTAGCTATAACATCTATATACTCATTCCAATTACTACAATAAAACAACGATAGCGCATTATTTAATATTTAATTTACCACAATATATGAATGACTCAAGATTAATGATACTGACATGATAAAAGATTTAAAACATGTAAAATGTAATAGTTTAATATGAATTCAATAGTTATAAGTTTGACTTCATAGTCGAATATAGACACAAGATTGTTGACATATGATAGTACTTATATTTTTATATTATATAAAAATGATTGAAAGTTAATTAAAAAAATGTCATAACAGAATTTTTTGAAAAAAAATAGATGAGATTAAATTAAATCTTTTAGTCCATTTAAAACATTATATGTCAGAACAATATGTAAATGATTCACAATGATTTATATTACTATGTATAAACTATTGACAAATTCTTACATAGTGTTTGGTCATAAATAAAATAGTCAACTCTTATTATAGATATAAATTAGAATAATACTTATCTGATGGTAACAATATATTTGTCTAAATTTGAATATTATAAATTTTCTATTTGCAATAATCTCTCTAATTTTTTAAATTATTGAGGTATCATTGTTACAACATTGAGAAACAATAATAAAATTATATAAGTTATCTAATGAAAAATAAAATTTGATTATAGAATATTTAGACTAAAGTGTAAACTATTAAATTGATCAAGTGTTAGAGCTTAATGCGAATAGTAACTTAAACTTCATTATAGTATAAACTTGAAGCAAATACTGAAATCAAAGAATAAAATGACTTGCATGTGAAATCGCTGAGGTTATATTTTAAAATTAACTTTTGAGTGAGTAAAAAGACATGACAGGAAATTGTATGTTTTTTTTGTGTATACCATTTTATTAAAGTCCAACAATAGAACATAATCTCAAAACAATTGAATAAGAACTATATGATAATAAAATGAATAGAAGTGAGAAAATGCATTGTGAAAAAAGATAACACAAACTTATAAATAGATATTATTATTAGTGGATATAATTTTATTAACATAATAAATAAAATTATAAAAAAACTAACGTAAAAATTATAAATATTAAAGGGTCTAAGTGAATTTCCATTATAAAGAAAATTATAATAGACGAGTCTAGATAATATAATAGAAAAATCAAAGAATAAACTAATGTGATAGAGTCAGATATATTATACTATGAGAAAAGAATACAAAAACAAAAATTAAATACATACATACATATATATATATATATATATATATATATTTATGTAGTTAGAGGTCCATACAAGTTAATTATTACAATGTAGTATTTTAAAATTTGGATTAAACTAGGGATACATTTAGCCTTACTGTTTAAATTTAGATTAAACTGGCAATATATATGTTTACACGCTAAATTTCTTTGTATGAGCATTACTAAGTAAATATAAATCTAATTATTATGCTTGTAGGAAATGAGTAGAAGAATGAAATCGATATACTTCATAAGTAACATTTATAAACATTACAACAAGAGAAAATAATAATTGATTTACGAATTTTATTGAATTCAAAAGGTATACGATAAAGTCATTTATATAAATATTATATATATATATATATATATATATATATAAGATTAAAAAAATGGAGGAAAGTGGTAAAAGTGGCTTATATATGAAACCAGTAAAAGATATATATGAAGATATAAGAACTATAAATGCATCGGTAGTGATATTGTGTAAATTTAAATAATACTGGTCTATACAATGGATCGATTCTATTCAAATAAATCTATAAGTTGAGCATCATTTTTAATCACATACCTTACACACCTACAAACATACTCACTAATGGAATACTTTTAATAGGTGATGTAATTTTAGTAGACCAAAGAAAAACCTGTTATGTTAGAAGATTGGAGAGAGGCATAAAAATAACAAGGTTTATAATAATCGGAGTTTAGACCAAGATGTAAAATTTAATATACTAATAATATAAATAATAAAATGACAAATGTAAAAATTAGTGGACATGAATAGTTGCACCAGATTCTTTTAAATATTTAAGATCTGACATTAAACAAATTATTAAATCAATAAATATATATATATATATATATATATATATATTAAGCATATGTAATAAATTGGTAAATGAACTTATTATGCTATATAAATTATAGGGTACAATAAAGAATAAAAAAGGAATATAAAGAAATAATGAACTAAGTTATACTGTGAATGATTCAAAAATTGTACTATGTGAATGAGTATCACATAATTAAATTAAAATATGCTGAAAAATAAAGACAGCGAAATGTGAATGTTAATATTAACTTGACAATAAATTAGATAAAAAAAATAATTACGTTGAATATGTTGGGAAATTACGAACAATACAAATAATAACAAACGATAAACGAGAACCATCGACAAAGCCAAAACAAAGACACCAAATTTAACGTGGTTCGCTAACAACTTGTTAGCTACGTCCATGGCCAAACGAGAGGAACCAATCAAATTCAACAGAGTGCTTACAACATAGGACAAAGACTTCATCCTAACAAACGGAGACAAACTCGAGTATCAATCAATTGATACTCGACCAAAACAACTCTCCACACTCTATAACCAAACGACTCTAAACCCGAAAATAGAGTCCCAAATCAAACTAGATATTCTAGACCAAAAAAGAGTACTACGTACTCACAAGTACCAAATTCCAGAATATCCCAAATCAATAGACAACCTCTCCCTTGTCTCTCAAATCAAATTCAATGACTGATCAATCAATCAATTTAATCAATTGACTGACCAATACCAATTCCAAAGACAATAGGCCTATTTATAAGCCCCAAAACCTAATCCCAGACAAGAAAGGAATCCTATTGGGCCCAGGCTTGCGCTGGCCCCTTCTGCGCCGCCAGGCCTGCCTCGGCCGCGGCCAACTCGACTCGGTCGCGACCCATCTTCTGGGCCATCTCGCCGCGGCCCATCTTCTGGGCCATCTCGCCGCGACGCACCCAATTCCAACGACGTCCAAATCCAAGCCTCCACCTCGATGTGAACGTCGATTCAAACCAAACCAGATTCAAGGCACAAATTCCTAACAGAATAGAGTATTGTAGTCTAAATAAAGAATAAAATAAGAGAAATAAAATCGGAATGCGTGGTTTAAACATGTATATATAAGACTTTTAAATGGATGTGCAATGTTTGAAAAATTAGGAGTATTTCACTATAACTAAATAAGGAATTAAAAACATTACAAATTAGTTAAAACGTTTATTATTTTTTATATGGATTGTAGTATGTATCTTGAATGAAGATTGTGGGACACTATGTATATAGTCAACCTTCCCTAAAAAATATTATTTAATTTGTAATTATACTATAGTAGGATTTCTATTTCAAATCACACATAATTTTTAAATTTCAACGTTGCATTGAGAAAATAATAAGGAAAATAGAAATAAGCAATCTTAAATCGATAAGTAAATTATATTAAGGTTATACTTAATAATAATACAAAAAATTAGAAAATAACATTCATAACAAAAGTTGGATGTTGGACCTTGATACTAAATTGCTGGAAGTTTTTCCTCACATTAAAATATGTAAAGAATTTCATGTGCAAATGTATGTTGAAATCAAAATTATTTATTAGAGAATTATAGAAAAGTACGTTGGGCCTAATATTTTGTGTGTATATAACAAATAATTAACTTATGGATGTTAGTTGATGATGTAATGAGACAATTAAAAAAATGTTTTTTCTTCAAATGCCAGTGATTTGTTGCAAAACATAAAAATACATGCCTCATTATTATGTATATATTTTTCCAATCATTGTATAACTTTATTCAAGATATATTCATGATGATCAAGTCTTTGTATAATAAGAAGTAAAAAATAGTTTGAATAAATCAAATTTTACATGTATAATAGAAAAATTTGTAAGATTAAATATTTCTACATTATATCATGTCGTTTTTTACGAATCTTTTAACGTTAATTATTATAACTTTTTTTTTATTAAGACTAAGGTCATTTAACTTTTCTATTTCTCTTTTGTGATTCTTTTAATTTTTAGTTGATTCAAAATTATGTTTGTTCAATGGATTAATTTTTATTACATTGAATAATCTACGAGGTTGTGTATATATACAGTGATCACAATGTACAATTATTTTACATTCAAATTAATTTTTATATTAAATAATAGTAAAAAATTATAATCACGTACAGCGCACGTGCGTAGTGCTAGTATACATAAAAGGAATCAAACTGGGCCTAAATCACGTAAGCCCAAAATCTTCTTCGCCTGGCCGCGACTAGCTTTCGTGCCCGCGACCGCTTCACTTATTCACTTCTCGTCGTGGCCGTGACCAGATGTCGCGGTCGCGCCAACCTCCCCATGCCAAAACTTACTTTCCCGTCACAATTGATCGCGGGAGCGTCGAATTCAAGTCTCCACCTTGATACGAACGTCGACACGGATCAAATCAATTCAAGACACAAATTTCTAACAGATTCCTCCATCGTTTTTAGATTTGCCCAAGACTCTACCATTTATCTGCTGATCTAATTCTCATCATCGGAGATTCTGCTTTGGCGGTGCAAACCATCAACGATCAACTTGACCGACATTTTTCACCTAAGGATTTTGACGAACTACATCACTTCTTTACCATTAAAGTGTCGTACTCTACTTAAGTATTTCATCTCTTCCAACAATTATATATCCAAGTTCTTCTCACTCGTGCAAACATGTCTACCTCCAATACTCTGATGATCACCTCCCCAGCCCTTTTCAAATTTGAGAGATGTCCCATTCCCAATCCACATCACTATCAAAACATTGTTGGCACTCTCCAGTATTTAACCCTCACTCGACCCGATATCTCTTATTTCGTGAACAAAGTGAGTCAATATATGGCCAATCCACTTGATTCCCATTGGAAAGCCGGAAAACGAATCCTTCGATACCTCAGCGGCACTTCCACATTTAGCTTACAGAGTTCCAAGTCCAAACACCTTTCTCTCACCGGCTTCTTTGCCGACTGGGGTGGTGATCCTGATGATCGAAAATCGGTCTCTGGTTTATATGTTTATTTAGGTAACATTCTTATCTCATGGAGCTCCAACAAGCAACACTCAATGTCCTGTTCTAGTACTGAAGTTGAATAAAAGCCTAGCCCACCTCATTGATGAGCTCATTTGGCTCCAATCCCTACTCAAAGAGCTTCGAGTTACTTTACACAAAACTCTGGTTGCTTGGATCGACAACATGAGCACAATTTATGGCTTCTAATCCCATTCTACGTTCTCGTACCAAGCACATTCATCTTGACTACCATTTTTTTCGAGAAGCAGGTTCTGCCAATCATTGCTGGTCCAACATGTTCCTTCCTTGATCAAGTTGCCGACGTTTTCACCAAACCATTAAGTATCCAATTCTTCGCTTAGCTCCGTAACAAATTACGCGTCGCCCCACCAGAATTGAGGGGGGATGTTAGCCAAGGTAATGATTCGCCACATCTTCAGCCATGTCACGCCAAGTCAGTGAAGCCAAATCAGCATAGCCACAACAACAAAATATCACGCAAGGAACATGAACACACAAGAAGTTAAAATATGTTGTGTATTGATCAGAATTTTCTGCATGAAAGACCAACCTTGCACTGTCTCATTTATTAGCATTTATGATACTTGGATTCTTATGTAGCTAGGGTTTCCTCTTTAGTTGATAGCAGCTAAGGTTGAGTCTAGTTAGGATATCAAAGGTTGCTATGAGATACCATTGTATCCACTGAATATTTCAACGAATCAAAAGCATATTTGAAATCATCTTCTCTCAACATGTATCAGCCAAACATGGCTTTAGTGATTCTCTCCTACTTTCTAATAATTCCATTGTGTTCTAGGGTAAGAAAGTAGGTTACGTATCAAATATGTTTTGATTTTATTCTTTTAATTCTAGACTCCGTTGTTAATAGCTTATCTAAATGCTTTTTTTTATTATTATGAATTTTGTCAATTTGGTCAGTTGATGTTATTCTACATGCCTAACAACTTAATGCCCGAGAGCAGAGTTTTGTTAATAGGCTTACAAGCGTATATTGTAGGTACTAATATTCGTCCGAGAGGAGTGAGGTCTTGCATAGGCATCAGTTGTAGGAACCCTTAGGAGTCTTTTATGTGATACTTAGCCCGAGAGGATAATTGTTCATAATTGATCTACACGTTGACATCGTCCAAGATGGGCTTAACTAGAGTAGTTCCGTCTAATAACGATAGAGTCAGTCTAAAAAGTCTAGAATATTAGGGTAATCAAACATAGGGTATTGTAACTAAATCGAAGCCCTAACATGCGTCTTTAATCTGATCGAATCTCTTGTGATTGTTTGCTTGCTTCTCTTTAAGCATCGATTTTGTTTAATTATTTATTTCTGCAATTTAGGTTTTAGGATAATCAATCAAATCACCTCATTTGACAGTCTAGATAGGGTTGATCTATTAGGATTAGGGTATAAAATTGAACATAGGTAAATAGTCTCTGTGGGATTGACCTTGATTTCCAGTAACTACAGTAGCACCGCACACTTGCGATTTACTAGGTTAGAAAATAGTGCATCACTCTTGGTTCGGAAGAAAGATGGGTCCTATCGGTTTTGTGTGGACTATCGTGCCCTCATTCCCTCACAATTAAGGACAAGGTCCCAATTCCAACTATCGATGAGTTGTTGGACGTGTTAGGTCAGGCCCGGGTATTCACTAAGTTGGATTTGCTATCCGGTTATCACCAAATATGTATGCATCCCGATGACATATCTAAAACAACATTTCGAATGGCGGATGGCCATTACGAGTTCATTTTCATGCCGTTTGGCCTGTCCAACGCCCCATCCACTTTTCAGGCGGCAATAAATTCCATTTTCCGTCCTTACCTATGGTAATTCATCATCGTATTCTTTGACGACGTCTTGGTGTATAGTCCGACCCTTCTCGAGCACAAGGATCAGCGCTATGGTTCTTCAGTGTCATCACTCACACCACTTACATCTCATACTGCCTAAATGTACATGATGTCAACCCACAGTGGAATACTTGGGAAATATTGTGACAACCCGTATTGTTAAGCTGACTCCGACAAGTTCATGGCTATGAATCTCTGGCCGGTCCCTCAAAATATTAAACAATTGAGGGGTTTTCTTGGTCTCCCGGGATATTACCATCAATTTGTTCAAGGATATGCGATATTGGCAGCTCCTTTGACAAAATTATTGTGAACGGATACCTTTATTTGGTCGGCAGAGGCGGAAGAGGTTATTTCCGCCCTCAAAACGGCAGTGATGGAGACCCCAATTTTGCAGCTTCCGAATTTCTCCAAGGATTTTGTCATTGAAACGGACGCCTCCAAGGTGGGCGTTGAGGCAGTATTGATGCAAAACAGACACCCCCTTTCTTATTTTAGCAAGAAGTTAGTCCTTCAGATGCAATTAACTTCCACATATATTAAAGAATTATATGTTATCACTGAAACAGTACGCAAGTGGCGTCAATACCTTTTGCGCAGGTTCTTCGTAGTCCGAACGGATCATCGAAGTATTAAACAAACAGTTCTATAAACTATACATACTCCGGAGCAACATGCTTACATCGTGAAATTATTGGGCTACAATTTCAGACTTGAATATAAACCCGGCAAATTGAATTCAGCTAATGACGCTCTCTTTCAAGTAAATGAAGTTGATAGCGGAGATCCCCATGCATACTTTTTTCCATTGGTCAGGGAACCTCAGTGCCAACATATAAACGACATTGAATGAGAAAACGTTGTTGATCCCTTTTTGGTGGACTTAAACAGCCGCATGCGGACAGTTACCATTTCCCCTCTATATACAGTTAATGATGGCATGCTATCGTTCAAGATGTGGTCCTCAGTTCCACATCACCTCTTAGCTCCCAATCATGACCCAGTATCATTTCATCCCCATTGTAGAGCATGACAGTATCAAACGTACTCTCACTCGAATTTTGAGTGTTTTCTTTTGGCCGAAACTGAGAGAAGATGTAGAGGAGTTCGTTTCATCGTGTTCAATATGCCAACAGATGAAGAGTACCACTTTACCTCCCTCCAGTTTATTGCAACAGTTACCCATTTCGTCCTTAGTATGGGATGAGATCCCAATGGACTTCATCTTCGGCTTACTAGTTTCTCATTAAAAGTCCGTCTTTTTTCTAGTCGTTGATAGACTGACAAAGGTTTCCTATTTCGGTGCCTTACCTTCACACGATACAGCTCATTTCACGGCCGAGTTGTCTATTGATATGGCAGTTATGTTACATGGAATTCCTCGATCCATCGTATCAGATAGGGGTCCCTTTTTTTTGGCAATTTTTGGTCCCAACTGTTCAAGCTAAGTGGCACCACCCTCAACCATAGCATCGGTTATCACCCTTAAATCGGCGTACAAAAGGAGGTTGTGTCCATGGCGGTCTCAAAGTTTCCCCATTTGAAGCTCTATATGGTCGGAAAGCCCCGACCATCCCTCGGTACATCATTGGCACCACTTCGGTGCAGGCCGTGGAAGAATTATTGAGTGAAAGGGATGAACTATTAGCCTATGTGAGGGAAAATCTTATTCAGGCTCTGAATCGTATGAAGCAAAAATACGATTAAAAGCATTGCGAATTGGGTTCTCAATTGGCGATCCTATTTTGGTGTGACGCCGACCTTATCAACAGACTTCGGTAGCCAACTACGTTACCAAAAACTCGCCCCAGATAATTTGGGCCTTTTCCCATAATTGACAGAATTGGCCGAGTCTCGTAATAACTCGAGCTTCCCCCATTGAGCAAGATCCATCCAGTTTTTCACGTGCCCCAACTTAAGCCATTTAAGGGAACCGTCACGAATCCGCTAACTCCACTGCCATAACTTGATTTTGCCAATCAGCCGGTGATCCAGCCCTTGGCGATGTGCGCCAAGAGAGTCATTCTATGTCGGGGCCATCTCATACAATAGGGCCTAGTTCAGTGGGAGACCAACTCCCCTGAAAACTCTACCTGGGAAGTTCTTACCTAACTCCAACATGATTTTCCAAAGTTATACCTTGAGGACAAGGTAGTTGTCAAAGAAGGGGGAGATTATACAGGCCTCACTCAAAATGAGGCCCAACCCAGCGAGGAAACAACTAACTCAAAGCGCACACGTAAACCACCGATGTGGCCCATAGGGTATAAGATTGTGATCTAGGGGTATTGAAGAAATATCCCACCGACAAATTTGTTAGGGAACAATGTGAAGTATCAAGGTGTCTATATAGTACGTCTATTGTGGTGCACAACACATGCTGAATTATCTGGAGATTTTTGTTTCTGTTCTGGAGTTTGTACTCGCTCTAAGGAGTACCTTATCTTTCATTGTAATTGCTGAAGTTGAATAATATCCTTTCTATTTGAGTTCTCATCACTATCTTTATTATCTTAAAGGGGGAATTGGAGATGAAATAAGGTCAATTTACCAATTGAGAGAATGAAAAATTTAGGTAAAGATAATATTATGAGATTTGAAGGGAAATTTGTTAGGATTTATCTAAGGATAATATTGGACGAAGAGCGAGAGTTTTAACTTTTAAATTTTATCTTTTAACTTAAACTACTGTCTCAAGTTTAAAAATGACGTCTTTTCCATTTAAAAATATTAATCTAAAAACGCCTAAGACCGAGTTAGCCATCTAGGCGGCGCCTAATGAACAGTTCCGCATTTCGGGCCGATTTTCTATAAATCGAGCCAGTATCTGAGCGTCTACTGCCTAATACTGAACAAAATCCAAAGTTCTTAGAACATAAATATTAGTATTAGAACGACGGGGTACCAACTCCAAATCCAGATCTGTAAGACCAGTGTCATGTAATTATGGAAGGCCGTGAAGTAAAAAGGAGATTGAGAAAGAAGAAAGAGTAGAAGAAATCCTATCAGTAAAAATATTATTATAACACTAATGAACAAATTCAACACAAAATTTAAGTCACATTCATGACATTTAGATAATTATCACATATACTTCTCTAACATTACAATAAGACTGCATAAGAGTTTTATAAGTAGAACACACAAAATACATCTTATTTCCCGAGAATGTTTCGCCAACAGGATTATTATTTCCCTAGACCTGAGGGGATTGCTTGCAAACAAATATTTATAGCTTAAAATCACTTTTGGATTCAGCAATTGTTTTTTTATTGTATTTGCAACATTATATTGAGAACAAAAAATTTCTTCTCAAAAGTACTCAAAATTTTATTTGAGAATTGCCAACACCGAGCTTCTACCAACTTTCGAATTTAAAATCACTTTATTTCCATAAACTAACAAACCTAATTTCACCACGAAAATCAATTCAAACAACTTCTCTAAAAGCACAATTATTTGCACATTAGTTATCTTTACTTTTTCAATAGTATATCAGCAATTCCAGATCAATTTTACTGGTAAACTAACCGGTGCCGATATTATTTTCCAATATACATTGCGGTACGGTATAACCTAATATTTCTTGATATTCAGCAATGTTCCTAAATTGAGTTAAAAACAACGCTATACAAATGCAAAGTGTGGGAAGAAAGGAATGCATCATACAACTTACACTTAATATACAAAATATTGAACTATGACGGAATAAGCAAGCAATCATTCATTCTTGGAGAACAAACGAACCCTCGATCCGTTTCTCCATAAATTGGGGAGGAAAATTTAAAGATGAGAATGGATCACTAAAACTTGACGATGGAGCAGGTTTAAACTCGTACGGACCACCCATAACACCCCAAACCTGAAAATGGAGAAAGAAAGAGCATCTAAAATAAGGCCAAGTGTACTACTGCTTGAGACTCCAGTAAGAGAAACAATAGTATCTTTAGTAAAACTGACTTGATTTCCCTCGTCATCGTAGCCTCTGTCCCACGAGTGTATCTCACTGTTCTTCAGAACAGCAAGCTCTGAGGTACAATATGACGCTCCATTCTGAATGAGAAAGATAGTACGGAAAAAAAATGACTGCATGATACTTCAAAAGTTGGAGACTAAGTGTTGATGTGAGAATGATACCCAAGTATTAGGAAACCCGTCTACAGGAGTTGAGCCTTCGTATAAACAACGCTTCCCTCGATCACAGCGCTTTAGATATATTGTGGTCAAATGCTCTGCAATGTCCTGCATCAAGATTTCATGAGTTGCTCTGACAACATAAAGCTTGTGAGAAATATTCAATGCATGAATTTAGCTGACAAATCTGAAAACCAGAAGAGCTCTGCATATACCAATACTTATGCTACCATGTTTGCTAGCTATTGAATCCTACTACGTACTTCTGCCAGAAAGAACTAGCTAACAAAACATCTTTATGGTATTTATGAGAAATGATGTTCAAGCAGGGTGAAAACAAGTTTGATGGTTATATATCTGAAATCTCAATTAAAATCTCTTTCCAATATTCAGCCAAGTCTTTCTTCCATTAGCCACAATCCGGGCCAAGCATACCACACCACCACCTCATTCTCGCTCCTCTCTTTCCACCCAAAACGCTGATGGAAATAAAGAAGTCGAGAAACTAAAATTTTACAGGAATGCCTATATATGCGAGCACAACTGCACAAGCCATTATTACTTCAGTGCTTATTGTCCTCAGGTTCTTTAATCACATCCCCGACACCATTTTAATTCGCATTAAACCAGACCACTATATCCTAATGACAATGAAGCATGGTTATTTTGTAAGTTCTCTATGATCCCTTTGACATTGAGTAATTTAGTCCATGGACAAGACAGCTCACCTTATAAAATACTCCCTCCGTCCCGAATGAACTTGCATACTTCCCTAATCGGGGTGTCCCACTCCTTTTGTACACTTTCCATTTCAGGAATTAAAACTTTACATCTCTACCCCACATTAATCACATAATTACAAATCTGCCATCACATAAAGGTAAAAACAGATTTGACTAAGTCAACATTTATCAAAAAACAACTTTTCTTGATATGTGTGCCGGGGGCCAGTGCAAATTCATTCGGGACAGAGGGAGTAGTTCATTATGCAGATCATTCAGATGCAATAAAAACACCAAGCATATCATTATGAATTGCGAGAAGTCCAGCAGCGCTAAGCACGAGATTAACAGTTCAATAGTTAGCCTTGACTTGGTGAGTGCAATATGAGAGCGACGCCAATTGCTTGGAGTCACCCAACGTAGATTGAACTCCACTCAGCAAAAGAAACTAAAAACAATCTCTACAATTAGAAAAAAATGAAGATCCATTTCTTTAAGCATCACATTAGTAGTTTCTTGAAAACAAGGTCTGCGTTCTGCTTCGCAGATACATGTTTGCAGAGGAGTGCTTCACTTTTCCTAACAACTATCATAAGCCACATCTCATTCAGACGTCTAACCAGCACATTGGGACACATAACTCCACCCACTGTTTTGGAGAATTCTAAACCTTGTATTGCAGATAATGTTGGCACCGATGCTACTTATTTAGAAAAATAAAACCATATAAATCTGGGTTTTCTTAAACAAACGGATTGCAACCACTGATTAACATGGAATCAAATATGAAAGGAGACTACAGCAGAAGATAACCAAGTCAACTATTTGAGCCTCAACTAAAGACATTAATGGAGAAGGGTAATATGGTCTCCATTATTTAAACATGTAAGAAGACTCCTGTGCATATTGCTAGGTTCACTATTTTGCAGACTCACAATGTTGACTGCCCTCAGGCAGGGGTATACGTGGAATTTAGCTAAAAGGATCTAAAATTAGGACATGGATCACATACATAATTCAACCAAAGTACCAAACTGTAATTATAATTGACTTACACCAATTACTTCTTCAGGCTGTGGCCTTTGGTCCTTTGACCTATCACAAAAGTTCTTGTATTCCTCAGAATCCCGGATTGCAAAAGTACTCATCTGTCAAAAGGAATGGGAATTTGACCATAAATAAATAGAGAGAAGACTATTCAAATGCCAACTTATCACGCGTAGCTGCTAAGACTAGAGAGAGATGGATAAGAGAAATATACAATCAAAACTAACCTCAACATCACACTTCATCTCCTTTGAACAAGGCTTTACCATGAAAAATCTCTGCATCAAAGATGACGTTAGAATACTTAAGGATTAGAACAATATGTAATATATCCAATTTACATATATTTCGTATTCCCATCATTGAGATGTCGATAAGGAACATTATGAGGGACGCAGACGAAAGCAAGCCTAATGATGACTACCAAAAACAGCTTGACCATAGTGTCTCTGGATTCACATATGGAAATACTTCCAAGAGATTAAGTGCAGCATCACCAAGAATATTTTCACAACAGACTGATAGGCTTCAACAATATTTAAGGTTAAAACCCTCAATGTACATCATTCAAGTACCTGCCGAAAAGGTTTGTGAGGAGTTCGCCAGAATGCCTGTACACAAAAGGACCCCGTCAAAATCTTTTCAAGGGCAAAAAGTCATGCAAAAAGGCAAGCATATTCAGGATTATTTCACACACTCTACCTGTTCAAAGTACAAAACTCTTGAACCATCTACCATTTCCGCTGCTGGGCACGATAGCCATCTAGAAATAACATTAAAGGAAATTAAATAATTCTAACCAACTAAACGAATGCACAAGTCAAAAGTATCTTACATATAGGTAAAAATTACTAAGTGCCCATTTCATTTGGTATAGTTAAACAAAAAACACTATTGTAGAGTTCACCAGAAGCAAGAAAGGAACCTCAGGAACCAAAAGAACGACATTTGAGCAGATTTATAATGAATTCCATGTATGTGTCTGTATATATGAAGCCAACGATTTTATGAATCCAGATCTTTAAGGCCCATATCCTATACCATTTGTCAAGAATAGACAAATATAGTGTTGTCTTTCGTTTCATTGTTCACGGTAATTTTCTTTTTAACAAAAAGAAAACTTCTGCGCCATTTCCATTTTAGAGAAATAATGTTGTCATCTTTCGACAAAACCAACCTTTTATCACAACACTACAAAACTAAACCAAACATGTATATCGTGTTCTATTATGTTATAACTACAACATCACAATCTTCACAAAAGTTACATAGTACAAAATAACTTCCACTAGCTACAATGAAACAATATTGGCGAAACACATGCTGTTGAACATTTCTGCCAAAGTACACGACATCTTTTATCCATGGCAAACCACTATCAGAAAAATGTCTCAAGCTCAACAAATCCTTACCTTTACTAATCGAAACATAAGTCGTCATTCACTGATCTTCATCCAATCAGAAATAACGCAAAACAGCAGCACAACAAATATGTAATCAATCTAATTCCAATGATAAAGCTTCCAAAACAACTTTGGGATGATCCCTGGAGGGAAGACAACATAATATACCTCAAATTGAAATAGTTGTCCGGCTCCCTCGAAGCTTGCTCCCTCGAAAACTAGCAATTCAAAATTCAAAGAAACTACTAATACAAACCGAAACACGTAAGTTGTATTTTGAATAGGGCAGCGCATAACTGCAAATTTACCTTCTCTCCGGCGAGTGAGTCAGCGACAATGCTCGTGTGGTCCCAACGAGTGGTGGACTTGGTGAGACGTTTCAGCAACAACGCGCCGCCGACTAACACCAGAGTCTTCAGCACTACTCCCCGGGCTTTGCTCCAACCGTTCGGGCCTGAATCAGAGCCCGAACCCGATATGGAGCCCGTGCACATTTTTAGCTCTACTCAATCTGCCCCCTATACGGTCATCATCAATCTATTGGGAAAAGCTGTAAAGGGATTTTGATTATCAATTTTGGTTTTAATTTCGTTTCATTGGTTTTTTGGGTCAGGCGGAAATCTGCAAATTTTGTGGCTAGACCAGTAGCGCAGAGTGGAAGGGTTTCTCACTTCCTCTGATTCTCTTACCTTTTCTGTTCTTTCTTCGATGTTTTAGGGATTCTTATCCCCTAGGGGATATTTGGACTAAGTTGTTGTCAGCCGGACGTGGGATGGCCCAGTCTAAAGATATTTCATTTTATGGATCGTCAATTCGGATCACTCATCCAATTTCCATCCAACTCTAACACATTTTCATCATTACATAATCATCCAATCATTATCTACATCACCTTTTACAATTTTCAATACACTTTTTATCATTACCTAACATCCTACATAACCTTTTACAATTCCCAATACACTTTTTTATCATTACCTATCATCTCAATACCTATTGATTTGACATCACTTTACACATACTACCCTACCACATCCTTAAACAAAAATATCTTTTTACTATTTAAATGGATGTACCAGCCGTAGATGTGCCCCAACGAACGGAGCACATTCCACTACATCCCAATCCAAATATCCCCTACTCTTTTTGTTACGTCTTATATTTAAATTTATGACTTAAAAATAATCAAATAAATACATGTGATGAGGTTTCACCAAAAGGTCCACATGTCCCCAAGTAACTTCTTTAATATATATCAAGGATTCGAGTATAATCATATACTCTCCAAAAGTTATTAATACAAGCAACAGAGCTCTGATAATTTGGGCATTTACACAACAAAGAAAAATGCTCTCGACAAATGAAAAAATGCATACCCATGATACAAGTATAAACATAAATATTAGAACATAAATATTAGAAGGCAAAAATTTGGGTGCATAAAATGCACTATAGTGTTATTGTATACCTTGTGGGTCTCACTGGTTTAGCCCAACTAAGTCGCGCGGTCTGAACCGGTTTAGACCGGCCTAAACCACGTAAATTATTATTGCGCGCGCGCATGTTATATATTGAATGATCTGTTTGTTGAACACTAAAAGCAAGTGCTCTGGTGGTATTTAAATATTAAATATACAGTGAGTATTGTAAGTTGGAAAAAATAAATATTACTGTCAGGCATCATAACGTATACTGTATCGAAATATTAAATATACAGTGAGTATTGTAAGTTGGAAAAAATAAATATTTCGTCGAAATATTAAATATACAGTGAGTATTGTAAGTTGGAAAAAATAAATATTTCGCAGTATAAAACAAAAGTTAACTAAAACAACGTATAATGTCATGCAACATAACGTATACTACATCGAAATATTAAATATATTGTTATACTGTCAGGCATCATAACGTATACTATATCGAAATATTAAATATACAGTGAGTATTGTAAGTTGGAAAAAATAAATATTTCGTCGAAATATTAAATATACTGTGAGTATGTAAGTTGGAAAAAATAAATATTTCGCAGTATAAAACAAAACTTAACTGAAACAACGTATACTGTCATGCAACATAACGTATTCGATGGAAAAAATAAATATTTCGCAGTATAAAACAAAACTTAACTAAAACAACGTATACTGTCATGCAACGTAACGTATACTACATCGAAATATTAAATATATTGTTATACTGTCAGGCATCATAACGTATACTGTATCGAAATATTAAATATACAGTGAGTATTGTAAGTTGGAAAAAAATAAATATTTCGTCGAAATATTAAATATACTGTAAGTATTGTAAGTTGGAAAAAATAAATATTTCGCAGTATAAAACAAAACTTAACTAAAACAACGTATACGGTCATGCAACATAACGTATTCGATGGAAAAAATAAATATTTCGCAGTATAAAACAAAACTTAACTAAAACAATGTATACTGTCATGCAACATAACGTATACTACATCGAAATATTAAATATACTGTTAGGCATCATAATATATGCTATGCTCGAAATTTGAATATACTGCTGGTGAAAAATAAAAAGGAACAACGTATACTGTCATGCAACATAACGTATACTGCATCGAAATATTAAATATACTGTATCGAAATATTAAATATACTGTGAGTATTGTGATAAAGCGCGATCCGTTTACCAAATAATCTTCGAACGCAAATTTCCTGGAAACATAAATCAATACAAGAAACCTAAAGAACACAGGATGTACGTGGTTTGATCCGGAGATCTACGTCCACGGGCTAAGAAAATCACCTGCCGAGGTGTTTCTTTACTATCTCTTTGAGTTTACACGTAGTAGTTTTTTAATACAAAATGCAAACCCTCATTCCAAGTACAAATCTCCTACTTATACTACTCAACTCAAACCCTAACTAACTCCCAACAATTGCGTCTATCATCTCTGCATGGGAGTTGGGAGAAGATCGTGGGGATCTTCCTTCCCAAATACGCCGCAATTAGGCCGCTCTAGGTTGAGTGCGCGCTTCTGGGCCGGTTGCTAGGCTTGCTTTCATGGGCCCAGTAACCTCGGGTCTGGTTGCCACGGCTCGGAGTGTTGACCCGAACCGAAGTTGCTGGGCCATACCTATCATATTGTAAGTTGAAAAAAAAAAATATTTCGCAGTATAAAACAAAACTTAACTAAAACAACGTATACTGTCATGCAACATAACGTATACTACATCGAAATATTAAATATTCTGTTAGGCATCATAATATATGCTATGCTCGAAATTTGAATATACTGCTGGTGAAAAATAAAAATGAACAACGTATACTGTCATGCAACATAACGTATGCTGCATCGAAATATAAAATATACTGTTAGACATCATAACATATACCATGCTCGAAATACTGGTGGTGAAAAATAAAATATACTGTTAGGCATCATAACATATACTATGCTCGAAATACTGTTGGTGAAAAATAAAAAGGTGCTATTAAGATTCGAACCCGCACACTGAAGGGTACAATGCTGCGCCTTTACCAACTAAGTCAGCGCCTATTTTGTGATTCCAAACACACCTTAATATATATATATATATATCACGCGCGCGAAAATCATAAGTGGGCCCCACAAGGTGTACAATAACACTCATGTGCATCTTATGCACATGAGTGTCACTCATATTAGAATATTATCATTCAAATTTTACTATTTTTTTTTAAATTGAGTCTTTCATTAATTACTGTAAATCGTCAAGTACAAGATTCTCAATCCAATCAAAAAGATTAGGAGTTATCCAAATAATTGGATCACTTGAAGAAAAAAAAAAAAGGAGCAAGTTATGTGCCAACAAGTTGGTTCTACGAGACATATGTTTTATGCTTAAAAAACATTCAAATAGTAAATCAAGTAAATGTTAAACTTTACTCGCGGAAAGATCAGTGGAATTAAGAAGGTTTCTTGCCCTGCATGCAAAGCAAGCGAATGATTTAGATGACGGATCCAGGCAGAAGCGAATTTGACGATCGGAGAAGAAAATCGGTG
This sequence comes from Ajuga chamaepitys, assembly GCA_958295605.1. Lineage (NCBI taxonomy): Eukaryota > Viridiplantae > Streptophyta > Magnoliopsida > Lamiales > Lamiaceae > Ajuga > Ajuga chamaepitys. Next base: position 6,255,795 of record OY282500.1, on the reverse strand, counting down.
GAAAAAGATCAAGAAATGCTGGAAAAAGACGTACATAGGTGCGACAAAGTCTCCGCTAAGGAGGCGTGTTGGATCTTCCATTATTTCGGGACTGAAAAGAGAAAAAAAAACAAAAAAAACAAAAAAAAAAAAAAAAAAACAAAACAAAACAAAATGAATGATGCAACATTCCCCCCCATCTTCCCATGAGGGAAGAAGGTAGTGGCGGCTAATAAAAGAGAACCATCAATAAAATGAAATAAAACATGTTTTCCCGCTCATTTCACCTTCTAAAAATAGTAAATATATCTCATATCTAATACTAGTATAATAAGAGATTTATAGATATTGTAAAAATTTGCATTTATGGTAAAATCTTCCCAAATTTAAATTTTGTTGACAATTTGCTATATTAAAACGATTATAGATGATAATTTTTTATTGATTCATTTTAATAAAAATAATTTAAATTAAAAAGCAAATAATTTTCATTTTTTTTTTTCCTGTTTTTAATGTAAAATATGAAAAATTAATATTTTCCATGACCTTTACTTTAAAATCTGTTAGGTAACGGTAGTAGAGGTGTATAGACGAAAATGTATAAATGCAGACAAAGTCGAGGCTAGAGTTTGACTTTATATCCGTAAGACGATTGCCACGTACACGGGTGCAATACGTATAAAAGCAAAACGCCTCCAAGATATAACGATTTTAAAACTTCAGACCGTTGCACTACAAATCGGAAGTTATCGGCGAACGTACTCGGATATTTGGAACTTTTTGACTCTACTAATGCAGAAATTGAAAAGCTTTGAAAACTGAATGAACTTGTGAATTTGGAATGAATAAAATGAAGCTTGCAGGGGCCTATTTATATATATATATATATTGAAGAGTTGTGGTGCCTTTTTGGAAAGGCACCTCTTCACCCCTTGGTAGCACTCTTTGGACTGGACCCACCAATTCGCTGGGCGATCGCACCCGCAGGCTAACTCGCGCCCCAGAGGATCGGGTTGACCCGGCCCGGTCCACGTCACCGCACTGCCACGAACTCGCGAGCCATCCGTTTGGACCACCAGGCTAAAACTTTAAGGCTCCCGGAACACCTGGCCAAAACTTTAAGGCTCCCCTAACTCCTCGCGACGACGCATACGTGCGCCTCTAAAGCGACTCAATGCGATGTGCGCGTGCAGGCCCAGGCTCGAATGGTTCGGGTCCATTTTAGCCAAAGGCTAAAATCCCACTAGGTACCACTATAAGGTCCATCATAAGGGAGCACACTTGATAACTTCTTATCAAGTGTTCTAATAAATAAGGATTATCCACTTACTCCAACTTTTCTATGTGAGACAAGTTCCTATATTTTCCTTTATAAACTCTTCAACTTCCAAATTTAAGTTGCAACCTTTGACAATTAATATCTCATTCACCCGAAATTGGTTTTGAGCATATTAATACATTAAATTCATATACTCTAAACATAGATTATGAATTTGCAACTTGTTTCCATTTTTAACAAATGTATTGAGATAATTAAATTGGTCAATTTTGGGTCAAAACCCAAAATTCCAAACCAATTTCCAACAATCCCCCACATGAATGATATTAATGCAATGCAAACCTAAGAAAGTCCCAACGAGTCGTCCCTTCATCAGGATAGGTAGCTTCAGGCTTTGAACCTTCCCTAGTGAGATGCCATCAGATTTACTCGTTGCTTAGTGAACATGATGTCTTGAACTGGTCAGCTTTTGTGTAAATCTAGTACACTGACAACCACAAAGTAACGACTCTAATATCCTTTTGGTTCTCACGTTGTTATCCATTTTGGTCGTGGACCTTATCTCGGATTCATAAGTGTGTATTGAAAATATAATATTTGTTAGTTTGAAGCGGCCCCACTTCACACTTATATAGGTGATCTCCTATTGAAGGTACCCTGAAATACCTCACCACGAAGGTATAGGAATCATTAAAAGCTGTTGAGTTTACCCTCACCACACATCATCAGGTTTTGTACCAAATAGGTACAATTGGCACTTGAGCAGAATCGAGAATGAGCTTGAAATTTATTTTTCAAGTGCAATACTGAGTGCTTCAAAGCTTAGTTGTCTCATTGAACCAAGTTCTTGGGATCCTCCAGTCATCATGGACGAGTTACCACTATGAACACTCTTTAGTGTGTAGGTTTTAGCCTCATTTCCCTTACCGCGCTATACATTTGATCTCGACCAATGCCTTTATTTAGCAGATCCGCAATGTTTTCTTTTGACTTTACGTAGTCAATGGAGATTACCCCACTTGAGATCAAATGTTTAACAGTATTGTGTCTCCTTCGGATGTGTCGAGACTTGCCATTATACATGTGGCTTTGTGCCCTCCCTATAGCAGACATGCTATCATAGTGTATCATCACAGGAGGCACCGGTTTACACCAATCGGGAATATCCTCTAAGAAGTTCGGAAGTCATTCTGCTTCTTCACCAGCTTTGTCTAAAGCAATGAACTCCGATTCCATTGTGGAACGAGTTATGCAAGTTTATTTAGAGGATTTCCAAGCCACAGCTCGTCCACCTATAGTGAAATACATAACCACGGGTGGATTTTGAATATTTTGTATCAGATAGCCAGTTTGCATCTGTGTATTCTTCCAATACGGCTAGATATCTTGTATACAAAATTCCATGATTCATGGTATGTTTTAAATACCTTAAAACTCTCATCAGAGCTTTCTAGTGATCCTTGTTAGGATTACTTGTAAATCTACTAAGTTTGTTAACTGAATATGCTATATCCGGACGCGTACCATTTGTTAAGTACATCAGGCTTCTGATAATTCTTGCATATTTCAGTTGCAGCACTGGGTCTCCTCTATTTTTTGCTAAATGTAGATTAACATGTGCAGGAGTGTTAGTCGGGGTTACGTCATAAGCATCAAATTTTCTCAACACATTCTCAACGTAATAAGCTTGTGATAGGAAATTCCATTAGGAGTTCTAGAGACTTTCATCCCTAGAATGACATCAGCTAGACCCATGTCCTTCATGTCAAAATTTCGTTTTAACATGTTTTTAGTATTCATGATCGAGTCATGATTACTCCCCGTAATAAGCATGTCATCGACGTATAGACACACTATCACATAATCTTCTAGAGTGCCCTTTATATAGACACACTTATTGCACTCATTGATTGTGAAACCATTAGAGAGCATCACATTATCAAGTTTTTTCATGCCATTTAAGAGGTGCTTGTTTGAGTCCGTACAAAGATCACAAGTTTACACCTTCTTTTCTTGGCCAGGCACAACAAACCCTTCAGGTTGTTTCATATATATCTCCTCCTCCAATTCTCCATTTAGGAAGACCGTCTTCACATCCATTTGATATATCTCAAGATTATTTAATGCTGCAATAGCAATGAGAACTCTAATGGAAGTGATCATCGTAATAGGGGAATTCGTATCAAAGAAGTCGTATCCTTCTCTTTGTTTGAACTCTTTGGCTACCAATCTAACCTTATACTTATCAATGGATCCATCAGCTTTATATTTCCTTTTTAGGATCCACTTGCATTCAAGTGGTTTATAACCTAGTGGTAGATCTACAATCTTCCACGTGTGATTTTGCATGATGGACTCGATTTTATTGTTTATTGCTTCTTTCTAGAGAGGAGCATCTGGACTGGACAAAGCCTCATGTATTGTCCTGGGTTCATTCTCCATCATGTATGATAGAAAATCTGGCCCAAAGGACTTTTCCTTTCTGGCCCTCTTGTTGCGTCTAGGTTCATCATTAGGTTCCTTATTAACCTCAATAGGTGAACCATTTGCAATTTCATAAGTTCTTTTACAATAACTTTGTTCTTTGTTTTCCTTCTTAGGAAAAATATTCTCAAAGAACACCACGTTCCTTGATTCATTCCCACGTTCATTTCAGGAACATCAGATTTGTGCACCAAAAATCGATATGCACTACTATTATGCGCATATCCAATGAAAATGTCATCAACAATTTTGGGTCTTATTTTCACTTGTTTTGGCTTAGGTACTTCAACCTTAGCTAGGCACCCCCACACTTTGAGGTAATGGTGGGAAGGTTTCTTCCTTTCCACAACTCGTACGGAGTTGTGTCACTCTTCTTATGTGGTAATTTGATAAGAATGTAGCTGGCAGACAAGATTGCTCCCCCCCATATATTCTAGGGTAAGCCCGAACTTATCAACATAGCATTCATCATCTCTTTTAGAGTTCGGTTCTTGCGTTCTGCAACGCCATTTGATTGAGGCGAATATGGAGCTGTAGTTTGATGAATAATACTGTTTTGTTGGCAAAATTCTTCAAGTGGAGCTACATATTCTCCATCTCTATCACTTCAAATCACTTTGATTCTTTTGCTAAGTTGATTTTCAGCTTCATTCTTATAACTTTTGAACGCCTCAATGGCTTCATCTTTACTTTTAAAAAGATATACATAACACTATCTTGTGCAATCATCAATAAAAGTAACGAAGTAATTCTTACCACCTCTAGTTTGCACAAACTTCAAATCACACACATCAGTCTGGACAAGTTCTAGAGGTGAAGTACTTCTATCCACTGAATGGAATGCTGTTTTGGCCAATTTCGCCTCCACACAGATCTCACAATTTTTTAATCAAATTCTATTATAGGAAGTAAATCTAAATTCACTAAACGTCGAAGTGTATTTTGATCTACCATGCCATAAATTAGAACACTCAAGCAAGTAATTAACTTCACTTATATTAAGATTGCACTTAATCGCTTTACAGTCATTACATTCATCTTGAAAAGGCTCTTTTCGAGATAGCCTTTCCCAATAAATTGACCACATTTGATCAGTACAAAATTATTTGCTTAAAAAACAAGCTTAAATCCGGCATTACTCAACAAAAAACCAGAGACTAAATTCTTGTGAATGTTTGCGACATGCAGCACATCCATGAGAGTTAGTTCTTTTCTCGACGTCATCTTTAACACAACTTTTCCCGATCCTATCACTGGAGACGTTGCAGAATTTCTCATGAAGAGCTTTCTGCCATTGATCTCTTGGTAAGTGGAGAACAGTTCCTTGTCTGAACAGATATGACGGGTAGCCCCTGTGTCGATCCACCATCCCGTGGATTATCTACCAAGTTAGTTTTGAACACGACGACAGACATATCCATTTCAAACAGTTCTTCTGGCAAGACTTGTGCTCGGCAAGGTTAGCTTGATTCTTTTGGCCTTGATTTGCCTTCTTTGACTGTCGACATTCACTCGACTTGTATCCGGGCTTATCACAATTGTAATAGTTACCTTTGAATCTTTTGTTCGAGGTCTTCTATTGCTTATTAGAGCCAGCACCGCCTTTCCTCTTCTTGCCACTTCCGGAGTCAGCCAAATTCACATGTGCCTCTCCATGGTTCTTGTCTCTTTTGACTTCAGATTTTCGGTTATCTTCCTCGATCCGTAGTCTCACGATCAAGTCCTCAAGTCCTATTTCCTTGCATTGTGCTTGAGATAATTTTTGAACTCCTTCCATTGAGGCGGTAGTTTCTCTATTAACGCGGCTACTTGAAAGGATTCAGACAGTTGCATACCTTCCGCATGAATCTCATGGAGGATCAACTGCAACTCTCGAACTTGGTCCATGAACGTCTTCGAGTCCACCATTTTGAAGTCGAGGAACCGTCCGACAATGAATTTCTTCATTCCGGCATCCTCCGTTTTGTACGTTTTATCCAAAGATAATCATAATTCTTTTGCGGTTTTAAAGATGGAGTAGACATTGTAAAGTGAGTCGTCTAATCCATTCAGAATGTAATTTCGATACAGGAAGTCACCATGATTGCAAGCATCCAAAGCATTTATCCCCTCTTTATCCCCTACTTCTACAGTAGGAGGATCTTCTCTCAGGAAACGAGTAAGACTGAGAGTTGTTAAATAGAACAACATTTTCTGTTGTCATCTCTTAAAATCATTTCCGACAAATTTTGTCGGTTTTTCAGCTTGAGCAGCAGGAATTGATGGAGTAGAAATAAAAGAAGATATCTCCAAATATACAGAAAAATTCGTCTTATGTTGTTAGGTAACGGTAGTAGAGGTGTATAGACGAAGATGTATAAATACAGACAAAGTCGAGGCTAGAGTTTGACTCTATATCCGTAAGATGAAATTGCCACGTACACGGGTGCTATACGTATAAAAGCAAAACGCCTCCAAGATACAACGACTTTAAAACTTCAGACCGCTGCACTACGAATCGGAAGTTATCAACGAACGTACTCGGATATTTGGAACTTTCTGACTCTGCTAATGCAAAAATTGGAAAGCTTTGAAAACTGAATGAACTTGTGAATTTGGAATGAATAAAATGAAGTCTGCAGGGGCCTATTTATATATATTGAAGAGTTGTGCTGCCTTTTTGGAAAGGCACCTCTTCACCCCTTGGTGGCACCCTTTTGACTGGACCCACCAGTTCGCTGGGCGGTCGCACCTGCAGGCTGATCCGCACCCCGGCGGGTCGCACTGGTCCGACCCGACCCAGTGGGGTGAACCGCCCGGTCCGAGCTGGGTCGATATGATCCGACCCGGTCCACATCACTGCACCACCTGACTCGAACCACAACGAACTCGAGAGCCATCTATTTGGACCACCCGAATTGCCACGAACCACGAGTCATCCGTTTGGACCACCTGGTCAAAACTTTAAGGCTCCTCCGGCTCCTCGCGACGACGCGTACGTGCAAAGTGCGCCTCTAAAGCGACTCAATGCGACATGTGCGACGTGCGCGTGCGGGCCCGGGCTCGGATGGTGCTTCGCACCATCCTCGGGTCCATTTTAGCCAAAGGCTAAAATCCTACTAGGATCCACCATAAGGTCCGCCATAGGGGAGCACACTTGATAACTTCTTATCAAGTGCTCTACTAAATAAGGAGTATCCACTTACTCCAACTTTTCTACATGGGATAAGTTCCCATATTTTCCTTTATAAACTCTTCAACTTCCAAGTTTAAGTCACAACCTTTGACAATTAATATCTCAGTCACCTGAAAATTGGTTTTGAGCATATTAATACATTAAATTCATCTACTCGAAACGTAGATTGTGAATTTACAACTTGTTTTCATTTTTAACAAATGGATTGAGATAATTAAATTGGTCAATTTTGGGTCAAAACTCAAAATTCCAAATCAATTTCCAACAAAATTTACATTGCAGTTCTAAAATAAAGTATATTAAAAAAATGCAATTGTTTGTCAATTATTTAGGTTAGATGTAATATGAGTCGAATTATTTGATTGGGTCTAAAATACAAATAAATATTAAGAATATTTTCTTATAAATACTCCCTCCGTCCCGGCCTAACTTGCCTTCTTTGACCGGGCACAGAGGTTAAGAAAAAACAGATTTTGTGGAATCTTTGACTTTTTAAAGGTGGAGATTGAGGGTGGAGATTGTAAGAAAAAATTGTTATTTATAGGCTGACAAGTTAAGTTGGGACAAACCAAAAAGGAAAGTAGGCAAATTAAAGTGGGACAGAGGTAGTACTTATTAACGAATCTAAATATTAGCTTATCTTTTTATATTTCTTAAAACTTTATTTTTATTTTATGAGCAAGTCCATGTATGTATCTTTCCTAAAATATTACAATTGTTAAAGAATAGCAAAAACTAACTATTTATCAGTATCTAGATTCATATATAAGCATACGTGCCCACGTTAGGGATGGAAATAATTTAGATATCTTCTTTATTTTTTGTAGCTCTCTTGTTCTCTCTCTGAAATGTTTTAATTTTTCAAACATCCTAAAAGGGAATAATATTTTTTTTTGAATATATTTCTTTTAGGGCTTTTCTGGGGTGCAGCTGAGACACGATGCACCTAGATGAGATTTACCTACTTTGCAGGTTACATGTTAATATTTACCATTTTTAATTTATTGTATTTTAAATATACTTTCCCCACCTTTTTATTTTTCCACGTTTATTTCTATATTGGGGCGGACTTATACATACACACACACACACACACATATATATATTTTATTTTTTTTATAGAATTTTGGGCCTTCGAATTTTGTGGATTTATTTTATTTATTATTATTTATGCCTTCTAAATATTTAATGATTTTAGAACTTATTATTTTTTATTGTATTTTTTTTTCGAAATATGTAGTGATTCCACTCTTTTTTTTTTTTTTTTTTACATTTAATATGATTGAAAAAAAAAATAGTGTACCTGACTTTAGAATTTCAAAAATAAAAAAACGTACATAAAATCGATATCAGTTTTCGATTCAATAAAATTGAATCATGATTTTGGAGATATTATTGTAATTAATAATACACAATTAATTATTTAGTGTTAATAATTTTAGGTGAAACCGGTAAAATAGGTAACAAGTATAAGGAGAGAGAACGTATTATTTTGATCTAACGGTTGGACTATAAGTTGACCAAGTCTAATGGTATAAAATAGTTCAGGTGCACCGTGTCCCGGGTGCACCAAAGTTGGATTTTTTTTTTTTTTTTAATTTGCAAATGATAAAAATAAAATTGGTTGTTGGTCAATTATTGTGCTTAGATTTGAATATTTTTTTTGAGTTGAATTATTTACATTTGATATGAGTTATAAATAAAATATAAATAAATATTTTTTATTAATGAAATTAAGAGTTATTAGATAATTTAATATCTTTTATTTAACAACAATTAAGTTATTCAATTATATTGTTTGATTATTTAACTTTTTTTTCTCTTACGATAAATATATTTTAAATTGAGGGAAATTATAGTTTACATAACATGACAACAATAAAATATGTACGCAAGAATGTTATAAATATTCATTTCTTATTCTTTAGAAGCTTACTGCATTTAATACGAAATATGTATTAATTATCATTGTTAACTTGGCCCTTACTTAAAAATATTATCAGGTTGTTTAACTGTCCGACCAAATGTACAATATTTAGAAAGTGCATCCATAAAAAGTTAAGGAATATATATTGCACAAACTAGCTTTAAACTTTTGAGCCCACATGTACAATATTGGGTCATGTACATTAAGAAAAATAAAGAATATATATATACGCACATGTGTGTATTGCATTCTTAAAAAAATTGGGCACCCTAAAATTTTGAGCCCTGGTCGTCGCTCTTCCGACACAGGCACAGGGTTGCCCCTATGTTTCAGATTTAAAACTGGAACGAAATATATCGATACCGATTTTTTTTTACATTCCATTTTGAATTATATACATGTGTATATATACATATATATAACATAATATATTGAATAAATGGAGTACTCGATATTGTAAGGAGTTAGGCCTCAGTCAGAGTGGTAAGCTAAGGTATAACACTTAATTGGAGTTAAGTTTTCATTATTTTTGTATACATTTTGTAGTTTCTTTCTCTGTTAGTTTTTACATAAAAAGAATAGCTAGTAAAGATTTTTATTTTAGATAAAAGAAGACAACCAATGTCTATTTCGATTTTTCCAGATATCCTTTATTTTATTATTATAACCTATGTGAGTTCAATGTTTTTTTTACTATATCGCGCGAGTTTATGGAAATATTTTAGGGTATTCATTAATAGTAATGGTAATGGGTACGAATGAGGGGTGAATCATATTATGGAATAAGATCGAACGAATTATTAATAAAATTGAATATTGATTAATTTATTTATTGTGTACCAAGCATCATAAATGGAAATGACTACTCATTCATTCTTATTCCTTACCCCTAAATCCCCAACCAAGTGGACCCTTAATCATAATCTAAATTTATAATTGATGCTTATTAATTTCTGGCTCCGTTGATAGGCACAACACTCGAGTTTTGGTCCCAAAAGGGACTATAACAAAATGATATTTTTGAGCAACAAAAAATATCTCAAATAATAATGATAAATTATTACAAATTGTTAAAGGAAAAACATAATTAGTGTGCCTTCGTCAAAAGTAACTGATGAAGGACAATTTAGGTATTCACTAAATACTATGTATTTGTGAAAACCTTGTATTTGACACCCTATATAAAGGGGATATTATGAATAAGAGAACTCTAATTATTCTGTGTCTCTCTTCCGTCTCTCTTTACTGTTCTTCTTTTCTATTTTCCTACAACACGTTATCAGCACGAAGCCCTACCTAACATAAATTTTTTTCCGAATCCGCCGTAATCATTTTCGAAATTGAGTCATGGTGGAAATTTCACAAATCCAAGTTTCAACCAGGTAACAATATTTGTTCTAATTTATTCTTTGTCGAATAAGTTTATTTAATAAAGGATATAATGAATCTGGTGGTTTTTATTTCCTAAAGATGCATAAACTTTTTGTTAATTCAAATATGTATTCCGATCGTATTATTATGTCGGCCATATTCCGATCTTAATATATAAGATTAATTGTAATCACTTTTAAACCGTATAGGAGTTTTTGAGTTAGACACACTTCCACTTATCAATATATAATTATACACATGTATGGCAGTACGAAACATCCAATGATTAACATGATTATGCATAAATGTTGCACAATGAATAATATAATATTCTGTATTTTGAATTCAAGTGGTTGATATATTAGTGATCGTTGTATTGAGAATTACGGTAGAACTTTAATTCGATATTTAACAATGTTCGTTCTGTATGAATGTGATTGGTATATACTTGCAAATAATCGACCATTCTCGTTCGAGTGGAGATTGGATTGAAAATTGGTGGTTCACAGAGCAAAATTTGAGAAACACCATAGGAAAGAATCGTGTATTTCCTGCAAGGTAATTCGAGCATCTTATTTTGTGAAATAAATAATTATTTACAATGGCAAGATGTGTTGTCTGTGGTGATCTTCTTTTATACTTGATGATTTAAATACTTATTGAAATTTAAGCATGAGAAATTGCATGAATATATGTTTCTCAGATTAGATACAATTATAGTTTTGTGAAAATTGAGATATATTTATGTGTATGTGACAATATGTACAATCTTGGCAATTATGGAATTTTGCATGACTTAGATGATTTTCATGAGGACATGATCATCTGCTTAATACCTTGACACTTTCTCATGAAATTGAAAGTTATGTAGTCAAATTATTATATTCTAAGATTCTGTAACTAGAAATTGTGATAAGTTTATCACGTGAGTTGTTTATTATATGCTTAGAGATTTTTGTAAATCACTTTATTTGCTGGATAAATTGGGTACTTGATCATGCTTGCCTATGAACTTAGTTAAATACTATTGTATATTTTCATGATAAAGAAAATTCATGGAAGTTACATAATCAGTACAAATCAACTACATATAAAGTAATTTCACAAAGTATTGAAAAACTTGTGATATATGGTCCCGAAATCTAATTCAAAAGAAAATGATTAAACCAACTCGATTCAAATTTGAATATTAGACTCAGAAGAAATTGAGTTACCGCAATTGATATTCCTAATAGGAAAATATTTCCATGAAAAATAACTACACTCTGTAAGAACTCTTACGATCATATCATCAACCGACCCTAATGACAAAGCACTGTCTGACATAGTAGAAGTCACAGTCAAAACTCTAATGAATTCGAGGTTGTGATTTCATCCTAACTTACTCTGGAAGCATCCTTTAATTGAGATACACGATGAACCGTGGGATTCCACAATGAAATTTGGAAAACATAGATACTCTCTAACTAGCTAGTGGAATGAAATCCACTTACTAGAGTACAAGAAGAGGTCAATAACTTCAACAAGGGCATATTATGCCTAAAACACATCTTACTTTCTATGAAAAGAAAATCATAGAAGATGATATGATACAAAATATATAAATATATATATCTTCATTTTCCACTTCAACACTTATACTAGAGAACCAGTATAGGTTGGAGTAAGAAAATAAAAGAATTGCAATATTAAATTAGCTAATCAACCAGTGCAAGTAGTTGAGAGGCATGATCAGTTTCTTCTGAAAAATAACATCAAACGCATTGGGATAAAGAAAATTCTCAAGCCCAAGTATGATGAACTAAATAGTGAAAATAACCCCAAAGTAAAGGGAACGAATGTGTCTGTCTTACAGTTGTGGTCATGATACACCACAAAGTAAGGGACATAGAAGCCCTGGAGGCCTTCCGATGTGCCTACCACAAATAAACATGGTGGTTGTAGAAACCATATGCAAAAGACACCTCGAAAACCTCTAAACAAAGGGGATAGAGTTGGTAATGAATATTTAAATAAGTGTGAAACTATTATACTTTTGTATAAAAACTGCTAGAGCAGTTAACTATAAGAGATACAGGAAGTCCAAAGAACAGAGACTCACTGCATCACTGCATAATGACCATCATTGAATCACAAGTACTAAAAGAACAAAGAATCTTCGAATTCTCTAGATGTCTAATGACATAACAATTATAGTCACAAAACGCTCTATATGCACCAAGAGCTATTACAATGTTATTAAGTAAAGATAATCGTGTCAAAGACTATCATTTCAACACTACATGTGAGAATGGAATTGAATAATTTATGATACCTCTAATGAATGTGAAAGGAAGCACATCTTAGAGAAACAAATGAGTCAATCTAGTGACATGTACTCCACTACAACTCTGATCGTTGGATCAAATACCATCACCAAAACGAACTTTGGTAGACAGAATCATATGTTACCCAAAATGCATTCTAAAGTACTAAAAGCACGACCAACATCCCATTCTGTCTTGTTAACTGTTTTAGGGCATATCACTCATTCTACCAAGCCTACTATTTGGTAATAAGTAGGATAGAGACCTTCCTATGCCTGATATATAAGTAAGACAATCCATTCTTACAAAAGAACATAATATAACATATGTGGACCTATCAAACTAGAAAAGCGGGTCATTAAAGTATCTATGGTCCTAGTAAATGCTTTGACATATTAACTGATCATCACATTATTGTCCACAATAAATGTTGCATCAGAAAAACTCCTAGAAAATATTGTCTAAGGGCTCACCACCCTCACTCCATAAAGTCAATAAGACTTATTAACTCTAGAGAGTTCTCATCATAAGTATTTGATGATTATTGCATATCTGTCAGGATCAATGTATAGTATCCTTTAACCCATGTGGATACACAAAAATGGTCTCACATATGCCACCATCAAAAGGATATAGATGGAGGATTAGGCATTACAGTGCGTACTAACATGCCTATCAGATATGGGGTTATGCAATATCATTGCAACTTTACTTTATTTATCTCAGACCCGCTGCTAACCAAAAATTATGCGTACCAGTTGGTAACTGGATTTAGCCTGATATTTTTACATTTACGCAAATTTGGTTACGCAGTATATGTGCCTATTTTCGTCCCCACAACGCATCAAAATGGGTCTTTAAAGACAATTAAATATTTTTGTTGGTTATGGATTTCCAACTATTACATGCTATTTGAAACCTTTGACAGGCGAGATCTATTTACCGCTAGATTGGCGGATTGTCACTTTAAATGAGACAGTCTTCCCGTCGTTAGGGGGAGATAAGAAAAAGAATTTTCTAAGGGAACGACAGGGAGTGTTTCCCAGTATGTTTCATTAGGATCCCCACACTTCATAATGTAAAGTGAAGTAAAACGAATTATCGATCTTCAAAGTATGGAAGATTTGATTGTTGATGCATTTGCTAAGATCACTAAAGTGACAAGATCATATATACCAGCTGCAAATGTGCCTGTAAGGTTAAAAGTCCCCAGTAAAGGGCACAACACCGCAGATAAAGGTGTTGCAACCACACTTAATTGAGGTGTGGTTGAACTCGTGGCTCCCAAAAAGAAATGGAGGATGCCACGTGGTTCGATGAACACCTGCTCAAGGAAGGAGGTAGGTGTGACACAATTTAAATCATCAATAAAAAGAAATACTCTCAAATTATGTCTAATTAATTATGTCCATGAATCACCACTGGAGGACGCTCTGAAGTTTGATATGATTCTAGAGATAATGAGAGTGCATGTGAGTTAATGGAAAAATCTTTCACGTGCATTGATGATGTATACATTGTTGCTCAATGAATTATAGAGCACAATAATATCGAACCACTGTAAGATATCAACAAAGAGCATATTGGTCTATATGGAATCAATCCAGGTAGAACTCGATTCTATGACAGAACAACAGGTATTTGGTTTGGTAGTGCTAGCCTTACCAAGTGTAAAGCCTGTAGGACATAAAATATGTTTTGTCAGTAAGCGTAGTGAGAATAATAAGTCCTGAGATACAAAACTTACCTTAAAGCACAAGGTTTTCTCACAAAGCCCTGGAATTGACTACGAGGAGATATTCTTCCACAACGGACGTCATAACGTCTTATCGATAAGTTTTCGAAGGATTGGAAATGCAGCATACTAATGTGGTTACAACATATCTCTTTGGGGATCTTGTTATTGAGATATGTGTAAGTGTCAGATGGACCTGCATTGCCCAATTCAAGTAACTCTAGACCACGGAGTGCATCTACAATATTAGATTGAAATGCTCACTTTGATTGAAACAAATTTGGACGGAAATGATATACCCGTCTGAGTGGCTACTTGATTGGAAAGGGAACGAACAAGTAGTATTGCCCATATGCATTTATAAACAAAACAATTTCTATATTTGCAACTATAGCAACTTATGTAGATGTTAAGGACATAATAGGTACTCTTAAAGAAATAAGAGATACTGTGATGTATTTGAAATCTAAATTGAGATAAAGGATCATGGGAAAACTCACCGAGCTTGTGGAATATTAATTCCTCAGTTTGCATATATCCAAAAGATTATCAGGCGATTTCACATGGATAAAGTCCAATCTGTTAGCACTCCTATGGTTGGTTGAAGTGTTGACAAGGAAAGATCCATTTGAGTTCAAACAAAATGATGAAAGAGCTATTGGGAGATGAAATTCCCTACTTAATTGAAATGTGCGTATTATTGTATTGAAAGTTCAATGCACTCAACCATGTGTTACTTTCTCAAAGAACATGTTGGTATATTTTACTCAGGACAACACAAATATCAGTTGAATGATATCAAATAGTATTTTGACATGTGAAAGAAACCATTGACACATATTTGTTCTTCCCATATTAGAGACAAGAGAGATTACACATGAAATTGTAAAACTCTAAAGAAAATGTCAAATGCTCTCATAAATAGAGATAAAAGGATTACAAAAGAATATGTAACTCCTAAATAAATGTTGAAGCTATCCCCACTACGAAATACCAAATACTACTTTGGTTAGTTTAAAAGTTGGTTATCTTGTTAGCTAATGTAAAGGTCATTACCAAACTGGTTACGTATTACCACGAGGAGTACAATGAAATCTTGAAGATCCACCAAGCACAACTCATTTATCAACCCCACCGAATCAGACAAAGATGGTTGTCCTACATGAAGGAGTTCTTAAGTACTATGGTTGAAGACCTACCACAGAAGACCAACCTAAATTTATGAAGATAATGTAGTTTGCAACGAGAAGATAGAACTATGCTACATAGGAGATGATTATACGAAGCATATGACACAAAGTTTGTCTATAACCAGCCACCATAAACTTTCCTCATGATTTATATAAATCGAGGATGCAGAGATTTTCAAAACTCTCCTAATAGATGTACGTATCAGGGGAGGTGTGTAGACTTCAGGGGTAGTCTCAACATAGGTGCGTTGCACTCTTTTTCCCTTCGACCAAGGTTTATTTTTTTTTCCACTGGGTTTTGTTACTTGGCAAGGTTTTTAACGAGGCAACGAGTTATGCACCAATTCTCCTTTGACTTGGCACAAGGGGGAGTGTTGAAGGAAAAACACAATTAGTGTGCCTTCGTAAAAAATAACTGATGAAGGGCAATTTAGGTATTCACTAAATACTATGTATCTGTGAAACCCTTGTATTTGACACCCTATATAAAGGGGATCTGATGAATAAGAGAACTCTAATTATTCCGTGTCTCTCTTCCGTCTCTTTTTACTGTTCTTCTTTTCTATTTTCCTACAACACAAATAATATTTTTGAGATAAAAGAAACTTTAGAGGCGCATGGAAGATGGAGGTTTGTTGGGTGGTTTGTTAGAACTTTTTTTATACTGATCATTTTGAATTATCGGAGTCCCTTATTCTACGAGATACTCTTACACAATTTCTTTATGTTGGACTTACAAATTTCCATCTCGTTGGTGATTCCAGTAGGGTGATTCGATGTGTTTGCCGATTCCTTTATGATATTAAGGATTGGAAGGTTTTGTGATCAACGTCTTTTTTGGATTAATACAAGTGAAATTTTCATTGTGCATTATTTGGTTCAGTTTGTTATGTCCGACACTTGCCATCAAATTTCTTTTGTTAATAGATAGTGATGGCTAATTCCAAAATCTTAGTTATATATAAATTTATTGGCAAAAACTTGTGTGTACCCAACACACAATTGCACTATTGTGCACTCTTCTATTTAATTTGAAATTAAGAATATATATAAGGGCCTTGTTTGGATAAATTCACATGCACCATGTGGTGCAATAGATTTGGTTCGCATTTAGAAGGTTAAATGTGCGCGGAGGTTCAAGGTTCAAACCCTGCTTTCGTGTTATTTTGACCTCTTTTTATGTTGTTCAATAGTATATGTTATATTGTGTAATAATATATGTTATAATTATATGTATTTAACTTTTTTTATGTTGTTTAATAATATATATGTTATATTGCGTAATAGTATATGGTATTATACACTTTTTTTTAATAACATATAATTTTTTTAAATAATATATTATATTATCTAAAATAATATAAAAAGTGCACATACATAGAAAAAAATTGAAAAAGATGGGATTCGAACCCATACCCTAATATGTGGCAATTCATGATTTTATCACCTTAAGAAGAATAGTGAGTTAAGAGTGTGTAACCTTTTTGAGGATGAATGAACCCCTATTTATACTTGAGGTTTACTGGGGTAAAGGGGCAAAAATGTCATATTGGGCGGCCCAATAAAATCGTGCCAACTGTCCCTCTGTACCCGGCGGCGGTGTCAGAGGGTACAGTATTTTTTCAGTATGACTCATAGTTGTCTGTACTTTGTTGTCGGAGTTAGGGGAGTGCATATCTTGGTCCCCAAGTAACCAATGCAGGCCCCTCCATCTACAGAGCTCCGGTCCTGTTTCAGCACTTCTCACTGGTGCACCTGAAGGGCCACATTGAATCTTCCCGTTCAAGGCCAATGACCCAATTAAGGGGTCATCAGAGCTGAATCGCTACCGGACCAGCCCCTTCAGAGCTGATACCAACAACAGTCACGACACAAAGGTTCAACCCTGCAGGGCCGAACCATACCGGCTCGGCCCTGAGACTTTAGCCCTGCAGGGGTGACACAGCTCTGTTGTTCTCCCGAGGCACCAGAGCTGGCGAGATCTCAAGTCCTCGGGTCAGGAGCACCGTCTTTGACCCATATCCTCAGTGGCCCAACTCCCGTGCAAGGGCAAAGTATATTTCTCCCCTATCAACTCCTCCCCCCTACTCTGGATAGTATGAGAGCAAACTAATTCAGAGTAGGTTTCTCCTCAGCTCTGGAGAAGAGATGCTGGACTGAGGAGATATGGCTCCATTCCTTTACTAATTTTTTCCCGCTCATAATTTTTCAAACTTGTGAAGGGGTGATCTCAGCAGTCCACGTGTCCTGCCCTTTGGGCTTCCGCTGATCGTGACCCGTACACGTGTCGAGCTCTGGCATAGTCGGTTATTTTTTAGGGTTTTACCCCTCCTATAAATACCCTCACTTGCCTCACTTTACAAACTTTTACCCTCCTTCACTGTTTACTTCCGGCGATCTTCAGGTGCTTTCAGAGGTTTCCGGCGATCTTCAAGCTACTTCTTCTTTCGATCTTTGTTTTTCTTCCAAACTATCCAGGTATTCTATCTCTCTTCCTGGATTTCGCGTTTATTCTCCATACCCTATTCTTTTTCCGGGAATTTTCTTTTTGAAAACTCATGTCTTCATCCAAATCTTCATCCACCTCCGAGGATTCTTCCTCTCGCATTCATTCAGAGCAGGAGTCTGCGGAGCAATCCTCTGCTTCTGCTTCTGGCTCTTCTGGTAGCGAAACAACCCTCTCTGCATCGCTGGGGGGAGCGTTAGGTCAACGCTCCTCCCCCCTGCACCCTTCCAGAGCTGAAACGAGCTCCCATGCCTTAGTCCCATATACCTCCACAGATACCCCGTAGATGCCCCGTCCTCCAGCTCTGATACTGATGAGGGGATTTCCCTTCGCCGTAGTAGGCACATACATAATGTTCCTGCTGCGCAGAGACAAGATTGGGACTTAGTAACTAGGGCCTCCACCTTTTCCGAGGAGGATATGACTTTCCTTAGGGACCACCATGCCCTGCACCGCAAATTTCTCTTTGACATCCCCGGCCCTGATGAGCGACCAAACTGGCTTTCTCCTCCCTCCATGGCTCTCTGGAGAGCTCACGTAGATGCAGGGCTGAGATTTCCTGTTCACTCCTTCATTGTCGGGGTGTGTAATCGTCTTAGGATCCCCGTTTGTCAAATCAACCCCTCATCTCTGAGAATTCTAATATCCTTCTTCATTTTGATGAGAGCCAACGGAGGTCAGTGCACCCCTGATTACTTCCTGTCCTGTCATGATTTTAAGAAGGGGGGAAATGGCTTTTTCTACTTCAGCTCTAGGCCTAGTGGCCCTGCACACTTTGTAGGAAAGCCCTCCAGCTGTGACGGGAATTGGAAACCCCGTTGGGCTGTAGTTACCCCCCGCCTTGCTGGCTGGCCCTTCCCCTGCGAATGGGTAAACTCTACACCTCGCTACTCTCGTCCCTCCATCACCTGCATCTCTGAGGAGGACAGGGAAGTCATGAGAAAACTGAACTCCCACGTCAGGAGGAAAGGATCTCATTTCCCCGTAATATCCCTCCTCAGAGACGATGCAGTGCTAGCAAAGTTTGGCCTGCTGGGGAATGAGGACAAACCTGTTACGGCCCCTGGTAAATATCAGCTCTGATAATTCCCAGCTCTGTTCCCGCGTTATCTTCTTAATACTTATTTTCTGTGCGCAGATATGGATTTCAACTTTCTGCTGGCTGAAGACGAGGGGGCTGAGGTTCAGGATCAGCCTTCTGGAGGAGCGGAAGATGATACATCTGACGCGGTCCAGATCATTGAGCGGGATCCAACTCTTCCCTCTGCAACTCTGACCTCCACTCCCGCCCGCTCTGGACAGAAGGGCACTGCCAAAGGCAAGAGTGCGGGCTCCTCCACGGCTGCAACCGCTCGGGCACCCTCCAAGGATAAGGGGAAGAGACCAGCCCCTTCCAGCGCTGATCTCCCTCCTTCCAAGAAGTCCAAACAGGGCAAGTCTGGCAGCTCTGATAAGGCCGCGGAAAAGCATCGTGGCAAAGGCAGGGGAGACGTTCGCAGAGCTGCGAACGACTATTACACCCTGAATTTGCCTAAAGGGTTCCTGGCACTCTCCAAGGCGCAGTGCACTACCTTTGTGAAGGAGATCCCGACGGTGGAGGACAACGCGACCATGAGCGCTGACAGCGACGAGCGCAATGACGAGATCATGGATCAGCACCTCGTCCAGGTGCTTTAGACTTCTATTTATTCATCTGTGTCTCATCTTTTATAAAACGTTCACCTTCCTCTTGTTAATGCAGTTCTTAGCCCGCTACGGCCGTCACAGAAGCCGCACAAGCTCCTCAGCGTTTAAAGACCTCAGAGCTGATTTTGACAAGTCTCAGGAGCAATTGACCAGGCTCACTGAAGACTACTCAGTGCTGAAGCTTGAGCAGGCAGAGCTGCAAAGACACAACACCGTTCTCACTACTGAGAACGAGAAACTGAAAACCGAGCTCGCCGCTGCAGAGGCCAATCACCGAGAGGCCCTAAGAAATCTGAGGGGGAGGGAAGCCGAAGCCTTATCTCGAGGCAGAGCTGAGGGGATCGAGGAGTGTCGCCGACGCCTACTCTCCAGCGAGTTGGGCCAGTCTTTTTTGAAAGAGCTGCAGCAGAAGCTCATTGAAGATTATCGGAACAGCTCTGCTTATATCCGAGATATGGCCCCCTTCCTGAGGGGCTTTATCCGTGCTGGATTCAACGCTGCTGCTGCTGACGCCGAAGCCAAGGGCTTTGCAGGGGAGCTACCCTTTGAGCTGTCGAAGATCACCCCAACTCTGCAGCTCCCAGCCAGCTTCAAAGGTGATCCCTCTCAACCGGCTACCGCTCCCTGGTGGGTCCCTGCCATCCGCGCCGCTGCATCCATGGTGACTGCCGAGGATGTAGAGCCGGCAGCGTTGAGGGAGGCAGAAGAACCTTTCGTTGACCTCTTCAATGCAACGGAAGATGCCTCTGTTCCCCCTGCACCGCCGACAACGGGACCATCCTCTTCGACTGTCCCAGCGCCGGCATCAGGCGCTGATCAGAGCAGAGGTGATGTCGGCGAGGAAGACTTAGAAGCTGAGGATTCGCCCTGAATGCCTTAGTATTTTTTCTCATTTTGTAATAGACCAGGGCTTGTACATTTTGTAAATCTCTTACATCTTAATGAAATCGACTTCCTTTTGCAATGCCTTAGCGTATATATTGTTTTTTTTTTTTACTGGACTTCAATCCAGAGCTGCTGAACACCGGAACGTGTAGCGTTTTCCCTCTGAGTTCTCTTCAGGGCATCTGAAGGGAATTCTTGTCAGGACCAGGGCGAGGTTCTTTCTCGAACCCTTGGCCTGCATTATTTTGAGTCAGGGCTGGGACAACCCCATGCCCTGAGAACTCAGCTCTGGGGCCAAGGGCGGGGTTCTTTCTCACCCTTGGCTTGCATCATTTTGAGTCAGGGCTGGGACAACCCCATGCCCTGAGAACTCAGCTCTGGGGCCAAGGGCGAGGTTCTTTCTCTTGCATCATTTTGAGTCAGGGCTGGGACAACCCCATGCCCTGAGAACTCAGCTCTGGGGCCAAGGGCGAGGTTCTTTCTCAAACCCTTGGCTTGCATCATTTTGAGTCAGGGCTGGGACAACCCCATGCCCTGAGAACTCAGCTCTTGTGGAGTGTTCATAAGCCAACACCCCTCAAGATTATTCTCCTGTTCAAGTAACACATTCATATCTTTCCTCCAACGGAGAGGCCCTTATAACTTGGACCCCCCTCTTTCATTAAACTTGAAAGATTTTACAACTTTGGTTTCTCAACCTTAATTAAAAACATGAAAACACCCTGTGCCCCATTATACATAGTATTTTTTCAGGTTACTCACGTTCCAGGGCCTCAGCACCGGCCTTCCTTCTTCGTTCTGCAGCTCATAAGCTCCACCTCCTAACACTTTGGCAATGATATATGGACCCTCCCAATTAGGTTCCAACTTCCCTGTTGCTTTGAGAGCATCCGCCCTCCTCAGCACCAGGTCCCCCACTTCGAATCTTCTGGGCCTCACTCTCTTATTGTAAGCGGCACGTATCTGCCCCTTGTATTTATCAGCTCTGACTCTGGCCTTCTCTCTCACCTCCTCCAGCATGTCCAGGTTCTCTCTCATTAGAACCTCATTCTGGACTTCGTCATAATTTGTTATGCGGTGCGTTTCTATCCCCACCTCTGCCGGGATCACCGCTGATGCTCCATAGACCAAGTTGAAGGGAGTTTCTCCTGTGGCGGTTTTAGGGCCTGTTCGATAAGACCATAAGACAGAATCCAGTTCCTCGGCCCACTTTCCACCGGCCTTCTCTAGTCGAGTCCTTATGCCCTCCAACAGTGTACGGTTTGTGACTTCCACTTGCCCATTTGCTTGAGGATGGGCCACTGATGTGAAGCGCTGTCTGATCTTCATCTCTTTGCACCAACCCTGCACCTTCGATCCGCAGAACTGGGTTTCGTTGTCTGATACAAGGATTCTCGGGATGCCATACCTGCAGCATATATTTTTCCACAAGAACCTTAAGATATTATCCTCTTCAATTTTGGCCACTGCCTCAGCCTCCACCCATTTGGTGAAGTAATCCACTGCAACTATCAAAAACACCTTCCTCCCTGGAGCAGCAGTAAATTTTCCAACTATGTCTATCCCCCATTTATCAAAAGGGCACGGGGAATACATAACCCCCATTTCTTCCGCCGGTGTGTGAATCAATGGTCCATGCCTCTGGCACTTGTCACACCTTCGAATCAACTCCTCTGCGTCGTGGACCATTGTGGGCCAGTAATATCCAGCTCTGGTGACCCTTCTCACAATATCCCGTGGGCCGGTGTGGCTGCCAGCGCAGCCCTCATGGAGTTCACGGAGGACGTAACTCCCTTCTTCTCTGGACAAGCACCTTGCATGCGGCTGAGCGAACAACCTTTTGTACAATTGATCGCCTATGAGACAGTACCTAGCATACACCGAGCTTCGTGGTCCTCCCACCTCACTTCTCCCAGTTCTGAGGTATCGTACGATGGGTGTTCTCCAATCGTCCTGCTCCTCCACAGCAGCCACGTTCATCTCTAATGTTCCTCTCTCCAGTGTGACAAGGGTGATCTTGCCCTTTGCCCCCTCAGTCATCGCTCCCGCCATCTTGGCCAGCGCATCCGCTTTGCCGTTCTCCTTCCTTGGGATTTGCACAATGTTCAGCTCTGTGAACTTGTCCTTCATTTTCTCCACCAGCTCTGCGTACTGAATCATTTTCACGCCTCGCCTCTCGTACGTCCCCAGGACCTGCTGGGCTACCAATTGTGAGTCCGAATGGACAACCACCCTTTGCGCTCCCAACTCTGAAGCTATGGTGAGCCCCTGGATTAAAGCCTCGTATTCTGCCTCGTTGTTAGAGGTTCGAAACTCAAATATCACGGCAAACTGGAGCTCCTCTCCTGCTGGGCAAATCACCACTACCCCTGCACCGCATCCCGCTTGGGAAACCGATCCGTCCACAAATACCTTCCATAATTCCAACTCTGGACCCCGAGTTGTTTCTTGTATGAAGTCGGCCAGAGCTTGAGCTTTGATGGCCACCCTAGGCTCAAATTCCACATCATATTCCCCCAGCTCCACTGCCCACTTCACCATCCTCCCTGACAGATCTGGACGACTGAGTGTTTGTCGGAGTTGAGTGTTTGTCCTCACAATAACTCTGTGGGACAAAAAGTAGGGCCTCAACCTCCTAGCAGCGATCATAACAGCCAGAGCTGACTTTTCTATCTCGGAATACCTCACCTCCGGTCCTTGTATCATTTTACTAACATAATAGATAGGATGCTGCACCCCTGAATCCTCCCTGAGAAGCACCGAACTCAGGGCTGTATCTCCGACAGAGAAATACAGATATAACACTTCTCCCTGCACCGGCTTAGTAAGCAGGGGCAACGTGGCGAGATGATCCTTTAGCTCCTGAAAGGCCTTCTCACACTCCTCCGTCCATTCAAATTTCGACCCCTTTCTCAATATTTTGAAGAAAGGGAGACCCCGTTCTGCTGACTTTGAGATGAATCGGCTCAGAGGTGCAATACGTCCATTCAACCTTTGGATTTCCTTTATGTTTCTCGGGGACTGCATTTCCCGAACAGCCCTGACCTTGGAGGGGTTCACCTCGATCCCTTGCCTAGTAACCATATACCCTAGGAATTTTCCGGTTTGCACTCCAAAGGAGCATTTTGCGGGATTCAGCCTCATTCCACATCGTCGGATTACTCCAAAGACCTCCTCCAGGTCTGCAGGGTGGTCCATTGCTGCAACGCTCTTGACCAGCATATCATCCACATAAGCCTCCATGTTACGACCCAACTGTGCTTGGAACACTGTATCCACCATCCTCTGGTAGGTAGCTCCGGCGTTCTTCAGTCCGAAAGGCATCTTCACATACCCATACGTTCCACATGATACGACGAAGCAGGCTCTAGGGATATCCTCCGTGGAGAGCTGAATCTGGTGGTAGCCCTGATAAGCATCCATCATGGAGAACAATTCACATCCAGAGGTGGAGTCGACCAACTGGTCGATCCTAGGTAGCGGATAATGGTCCTTAGGGCACGCCTTATTGAGGTCCCTAAAATCTATACACATCCTCCACGAACCTGATTCCTTGGCTACCATGACAGCGTTGGAAAGCCATTCCGGGAACTGCACCTCCACTATGTGCCCTGCTTCCGACAGCTTTACCACCTCCTCCCTTATAGCCCTGTCCTTCTCCGGACCGAATTGCCGCATCTTTTGTTTGACTGGCCTGGCCAGTGGGTCCACGTTCAGCCTGTGGAGCGCTACTTTTGGGTCGATTCCGATCATATCTCTTGGTTCAAAGGCGAACAAATCCGCATTCCTTCTGAGGCTCTGCACCACTGCCTCGGCCACTTCATGACTCATTTGAGTCCCAATCCGGGTGGTGAAACCCACCTTGTTAGGATACAGCTCCACCTGCATTAACTCCTCCTCGGGTCTAACCCTCATCTCTGGGTCGAGTTCCTCCTTCTCCGTCATCCTCATCCTCTTCTCTCGGCCTCTGCCCTGCTGATCCGGCACTCCCTGCACCAGATGAGTGGATTTCTTGACAATGTCAGCGTAGCACCTCCTTGCGGTAAGCTGGTCACCACTGACCTCCCCACTCTTGTTCCTACCGGGAACTTCAACTTCATTGTGTCAGAGAGATTATAGCCGCGAAGCAGTTTAACATAGGTCTTCCAAAGATAACATTGTAAGAACTGGGGGCTTCCACTACCAGGAAGTTCAGCATCTGCACCCGCCGCAGCAGCTCTTTGCCCAGCTCCACTTGCAGAGTCACCTGCCCCAGTGGCTGCACCGATCCTCCAGCGAACCCATACAGGGCCGTGTTCACAGGGGTCAGCTTCACATTTAACCCCATCTTCGAAAAACAATCTTGGAAAAGGATATTGGCAGAGCTCCCTGTGTCTACAAAGATTCGGGCTACTGTGGCCCCTCCTATATCAGCGGTGATTACTAGCGCATCATTGTGAGGATTCTTCGTTAACCCCGCGTCGCCAGGGCCGAACTCGATACGTGGGAACTCTCTTCCCCCAGTGGCCACCTCCGAGACCTCACCTCTGGGAAACCAGGCCATTTCTCGTGCAGAGGCTTTCCTGGCCCGATGGGTGTCACCATCCTCCGGTCCTCCGACGATCATTTGGATATATGCCTTCTTTTGGCCAGAATCCTCCCTAGCCCTGGGCTCCTCTGCCGGCTCTTTGCCCTTCTCCTCACGGTCCCTGCGCTTATAGTTTCTCCCCCTGTCTCTTTCCTTCTTAACATACTCCACCAGATGCCCCTCTTTTATTAGTCTTTCTATCATATCCTTTAAGTGACGACACTTGTCCGTCTCATGGCCGTAGTCGTTATGGTATCGACAATACATCTCCGATCTCGGGTGCTTGGGGCCCGTATATGCAGTGGCAGGGTATTTGAACTCTGGGATCTCCGCTGCTATCTCCAACAGTTCCGAAGGTCTTAGAGTTAATGGGGTGTAATTCTCGAAGCGGGGCCCCCCTGCGGACCTGCTCTTCTCTCCTGGCTTACGCTCCTTCTCCATCGTATCCCTTTTCCTTTCCACTGCCTTTTCTTCCCTCTTTCGACCACTGCAGGCCTCTTCCAAATTGATGTACTTATCCGCTCTCTCCAGGAGCTCGTCAAAGGTTCGTGGCGTGCGCTTTGCCAATGATAGGAAAAAGTCTCCATCCACCAGGCCTTGTGCCAATGCATTAATTTTAACCTCTGAGGTGGCGGATGGCACCTCCAGAGCTGCAGCGTTAAACCTTCCCACGTATCTCCTGAGACTCTCTGATTGTCCCTGTTTCAGACTCATCAATGTCAGGGCCGACTTTTGTTGCCTCCTTGCACTAGCGAATTGATGTACAAACAAGGAACTCAACTCTCCAAAAGAAGTCACCGATCCCGCTGGTAACTGGCTGAACCACTGTTGAGCAGACTTGGTCAGCGTTGTCAGAAAAACCCTACACTTCACCCCCTCAGTGTATTGGTGCAGCAGAGCTCCGTTCTCAAACCTCAGCAGGTGGTCGTGTGGATCTGCAGTCCCATCATATTCATACGACAGCGTTTTAAAGTTTGAGGGCAGCGGGTCTGCCAAAATCTCCTCGGTGAACGGAGAGCCCCCAGCTCTGAATGGCCTACGAGTACCCCCATTCCTACTTCTTCGCAACTCCTCCACTTCCCTGCGCAGGTCCTGCAGCTGCTGATTCACCGTATCCACAGTATCTGCGTAACTTGCATCATCATCATTCGTCTCCTCCAACTCCCTTGGATGTGCCATCCTTCCCCCTGGTGGTGCTCGCTGCAGCCTCGGGGCTCTACGCTCCTCCAGGGCTGGTCGCCAGCCCGTCTGAGGGGAGGATGCCCTCCTAATCGAATTTACTTCCGTTTGCGCCACGTCCTCCACAGGGATAGGCCTTCTGGCCAAGCCCTGAACCTGATCCCTGTTCTCCACGGGAGCGAGGCCAGGAGGCGGCCCTGAGAGCCCCCCCCTATTGGCCAGTGCACTGTCGATGGCCATTTTTATTAGGTAGTTGAGATGCTCCGTTGTCATTGTCACGGTTGTGCCCCCCGATGGAGGGGGCAAGGTGACTCCACTTCGGCCCTCCGTAGCCGGAGTGGAGCCCAAAGTTGCCTGAGTGTTCCCTGGAGGGATAAGCCCAATCCCCTCCGTAGTCGCTCCTTCGAATGCAGCTGTCAAATCCCGTGCAGTACTATCTCCAGCCATGCTCTCACGTCTTGAACCCAATTTTCCCACAGACGGCGCCACTTGATAGAGGTGGTTTGTAATTCACCTCTCAACGGTGTTTGAATATTCAATGGAGCACCTGTGAATGATCCCAAAAAGAATCCGTGAGCTAGGTGCAAATTCCCTCTCCTCTGCTGCTTCTTCCACGTGCCTACAAAACAGAGCCGGGAGTTGCCCCGGCGAAAACCCTCCGACGATCAAGTCAGTGCTCTGCTTGAAGATTGATATTCAAGCAAGAAGAATAGTGAGTTAAGAGTGTGTAACCTTTTTGAGGATGAATGAACCCCTATTTATACTTGAGGTTTACTGGGGTAAAGGGGCAAAAATGTCATATTGGGCGGCCCAATAAAATCGTGCCAACTGTCCCTCTGTACCCGGCGGCGGTGTCAGAGGGTACAGTATTTTTTCAGTATGACTCATAGTTGTCTGTACTTTGTTGTCGGAGTTAGGGGAGTGCATATCTTGGTCCCCAAGTAACCAATGCAGGCCCCTCCATCTACAGAGCTCCGGTCCTGTTTCAGCACTTCTCACTGGTGCACCTGAAGGGCCACATTGAATCTTCCCGTTCAAGGCCAATGACCCAATTAAGGGGTCATCAGAGCTGAATCGCTACCGGACCAGCCCCTTCAGAGCTGATACCAACAACAGTCACGACACAAAGGTTCAACCCTGCAGGGCCGAACCATACCGGCTCGGCCCTGAGACTTTAGCCCTGCAGGGGTGACACAGCTCTGTTGTTCTCCCGAGGCACCAGAGCTGGCGAGATCTCAAGTCCTCGGGTCAGGAGCACCGTCTTTGACCCATATCCTCAGTGGCCCAACTCCCGTGCAAGGGCAAAGTATATTTCTCCCCTATCACTTCCCGAATAATAGAAATAGTCCCTTATATCAGGTGTAAATATTAATATTTTTTGTCCATGACCCGGATTGTACGAATTAACTGGTGTAAGCGACCTCCTCTATACAATAAGTGTTACTTTTATGTTACCCTCAATTCACTACGTGACCCATATTAATTCATGACATCATTCAAAACGCATGTCGATTGGTGAATACGGTAAAACACTAGATGAAACACCAATTAATGTAACAAATAATCCCATAGATGAATCTATACTCTCAAGTTCAAATTAGATGATGAACTATTTTCTTCCAAAGAAATACTTAAAATTATTAAAAAGCCCAGATACACCATGAAAGTTTTAAATTCAAAATAGATAGGACCCTTCTAAATATTTAAATAACTAAATAAAATTTAAAAATAATTAACAAATGTAAAAACAATTAAGTTAAATCGGAAACATATTTAAAAAAGTAAAAAAGTTAACAACATAAAATTTAAAATTATGTAATAAACTATAAACCTAAAAGTTATATAACAAATCTAATAAGTAAATCAAAACTTAAGAATTTGTTGTACTTTTAACTCTTTAGTTTATATAAATAATTTCATAAAATTGTATTAATAATTTTCAATATTATGCTTTACACTTTTATTTAATTTGTTGCTTCAAGATTTATTAAATACCTTTAAACATATTTAGTGATTTTAGTAGAAATGTATTTTCTTTCCTTTTTTTGGTTGAGGACGTATATTTCCGGAACCCTTGCTTTGGAATTGGCTATAAGTATCACCCTGTGGCTGCTTTCGGAATTCAACATTACTATGATACTACAGGATGGAAAAGGAAAAGGAATGGATGGATGTTGCTTCACTTGTGCATCTTGTTTTCCATCACACCTATATATACTCCAATCTTTTTTTTTTTTTTTAGTAAATCCCATGTATTATTGAATCAGATGGGCAAACGCCCTATATCCCCAAGAACAAGACCAACAATAATATGTGGGACATTTTCCACCCATATACGACAATCATCAATACTGAATTTACTACTTCGATATAATATTCATCTATTAAGGATATCAGATACAAATTGTAAATTAATGAACTATTTAGTAGGAGTATATATAGAAAAAGAATCATTTAATATATTGTTCATAAATGTATTACACTGAGTAATGTATCATGATGAACGGCAAATGTATCTTAAATATATCTCTTCTTCTGGGTAAAAATATTTTAATACATTTACCCAGAATATTTAAGCATAAATCGTCTCACTCCAAATTAGACCATGCAATTGGTGCACACGACACTTTGCCAGATGTTTTATTTTAATTTTCCGTTTTTACTTTGAATTCTTTATTCCAACTGCCAATGAGAGTCGAGAGAGCATGTCATTTGCATGAGGATTATCTATTCTCTGTTTGTTTAGTTTTCATTTCGCTGAGTATATGATCATATTATTGAATATTTATTTATATTAACGAAATAAGTTACAAGAATAGATTTTATTATTTTTATTAGATATGCAGAGTAAATAATAGGACAGGTTAGTAAGACAATATTGGCATGGGGAAATTATTGTTCGTTAGGAGTTCAAAGGCCAGCCATTATAGTCCCTATGAATAAGGTTGTAACAGTCGCTTTTTTCTGGTTTTAATGAAAACAAAAAAAATACACAGAGAGACAATTACGTTTTACCATTACCATTTACCCTTCATCCTCCCTCTCTCTCACCACCGTCACTGCCGCCTCTGCCGCCTCCTAATTTTCTCTCTCTTCGCCATGCACATTGCCTTTTCATCTCCCTAAACCCCTCCACCCTGGAAATTCCAGATTCTGACATGTTTGGTTATGTTCTAGGATGTGAATTTCTGGTAGATTAACCTAAAATTGTGACGTCTGATTTATTGCAAATTTTGATGTATTGATCGGAAAATGTAAAAGTAATTTGATTGTTTTCTGAGAATACGAATCAGGACGTGAAAGTAATTTGATTGATTCGTGGAATTGTTTAGAGAGAGATTGGATTTTGCATTGTGCATTGAGTGAAGGAGGTCCGCTGTGATCATGGCGGACATTGTGAAACAAATCCTCGCAAAGCCGATACAGTACGCCGACGAGGTAATAAAGTTGGCCGATCAAGCGCAGTTTAGCCGGAATGAGGTCCTGGAAATCAAGCAGAAGACTGAGAAGCTCGCAGGCCTTCTCCGGCAGGCGGCGCGTGCCAGCAACGACCTCTACGAGCGCCCGACGCGCCGCATCATTGAAGACACCGAGCAAGTCCTCGACAAGGCCTTAACCCTAGTTTTCAAGTGCCGCTCCAATGGCATCAGGCGCGTCTTCACCATTATTCCCCAGGGCGCGTTTAGAAAAACCACTCAACAGTTAGAGAATTCCATCGGAGACGTGTCCTGGCTCCTCCGCGTGTCGGCGCCGGCCGACGACCGCGACGACGAGTATCTCGGTTTGCCGCCGATTGCTGCGAATGAGCCGATTCTGTGTTTGATTTGGGAACAGATTGCGATTCTCTGCTCCGGTTCGATCGAGGAGCGAACCGATGCGGCTGCTTCGTTGGTGTCGTTAGCCAGAGACAATGATCGGTATGGAAGCTTGATAATCGAGGAAGGAGGAGTGGCGCCATTGTTGAAGCTGGCGAAGGAAGGGAGATTGGAGGGGCAGGAAAACGCCGCGAGAGCAATCGGTCTCCTTGGGAGAGATCCAGAAAGCGTAGAACACATAGTCAACGCTGGTGTCTGCCAGGTGTTTGCGAAAATTCTCAAAGAAGGACACATGAAAGTTCAGATTGTAGTGGCGTGGGCCGTATCAGAATTAGCTGCTCACCATCGTAAATGCCAAGATCCTTTCGCGCAGCACAACGTAATCCGATTACTCGTTAGTCATCTCGCTTTCGAGACAATTCCAGAACACAGCAAATACGCCATAGCCAGTAAACAGTCCATATCAATCCACTCCATTGTCATGGCTAATTCCAGCTCCAAGAACGGTGACATTGGCGAAATTGATCACAGGAATACTCAAATTCACATACCCAACCCAATGGAGATTCAGAGCCAGAGCCA
Organism: Ajuga chamaepitys; assembly: GCA_958295605.1. NCBI lineage: Eukaryota > Viridiplantae > Streptophyta > Magnoliopsida > Lamiales > Lamiaceae > Ajuga > Ajuga chamaepitys. Next base: position 6,225,129 of record OY282500.1, on the reverse strand, counting down.
GATGCACAACTTGGTCCAGAACACAATAGCGATGAACACGAAAACCAACCAGCCGCATCAGGAGCAGCACCAGTTGACTGATCATCGCCACCAGCATAAGCATAAGCACCACGGCGGATTACCGGGGAGCAGCATTAAGCGAAGAGAATTCGAAGACGCTGCAACTAAGGCCGAAATGAAATCAATGGCAGCAAGAGCTCTACGTTACCTCTGCGCAGGAAACGTCTCTATATGCCAAAGCATAACAGAATCAAGAGCTCTTCTATGCCTAGCCGTTTTACTTGAGAAAGGCCAGGACGACATTAGATACAATTCAGCCATGGCATTAATGGAAATAACAGCAGTTGCAGAACAAGATGCAGATTTGAGGCGATCAGCTTTCAAGCCGACAGCCCCAGTAGCCAAAGCTGTAGTAGACCAGTTTCTTAGGATTGTCGAAAAAGCAGACAGTGAATTGCTGATTCCTAGTATGAGGTCAATTGGGAATCTTGCAAGAACTTTCCGTGCAACTGAAACAAGGTTTATACCTCCATTAGTGCACCTTCTTGATGACAGAGAGCCAGAGGTGATTAGTGAGGCTGCATTATCTCTGAACAAATTCGCATGCCCCGACAATTTCCTCCACGCCACGCACAGCAAGTCGATCATCAGTGCAGGAGGGCTTAAGCATTTGGTTCCATTGATATATTTTGGAGAGCAGATGGTGCAGATTCCTTCGTTTATATTGCTGTGTTATCTTGCAATGCACGTGCCTGATAGTGAGTCATTAGCACAGGAAGATGTGTTGATAGTGTTGGAATGGTCGACGAAACAGTCGCATTTGATGCAGGACGAACAACTCGAACATTTGGCTTATGAAGCTAAGAAGAGATTGGAACTCTATCAATCTAGAGCTTCAAAACAGTACCATTAATTTGATTCATCTTTGTATATAACAGAAGAGTTTTGGTTTCTTCAAGTTAATTATCGTGTATTTTTCCAGATAGCTGTAGTTTTATTAATTTGTTGTGCAGTGTAGGGGCTACAATATGTTGTATATCATAATGTGATACTGTTTTTTGGAGGATCAGTACAAGTTCTTGCTCATAACCTCATGTGTTACAACAATTTATTCTCCGCGTTCTTGCAGCAGCATGCCGACAATTTTTTAGCTCAACAACATCACTCTTATTTTCGAGGTCTAGGATTTTAATCTCATATGCACTCCTGAATCCCATTTTACAAACAAAAAAACAAGATTTGTTTTTACGTTTGTGCTGCATGTGATGTCTAACTCCAAGTTACAAGTGTGAACTGTAAGCCCCATCATGTTCGAGCCAAATTGCTTATTTACGACTCGTTTTAAATAATTGATGTTTTAGATTTTTAATGTTTTTTCGAATTAATTGATGTTTTTTTTTTTTTTACAAATTTCTCAATTTTGTTCCTATGTCAATTCTAAAATATTTCTTACTTTTTAATTTCCCATTAATATTTGATTTGATCAAATCTTATCACAATGTCACATGGCATATATTTAGCAAAATACTTAATTCTTAATTCTTCCACTTCTTTCTAAAACATCAATTAATTTGAAATTGAGGGAATATTACATCTTGTGTTGGATCATACTTATTTAATTGATATTTATTTAATATATAGCTGCATTTAATCCGAAATTATTTGATTGCGTAAAATATTCAACATGATTAACTTTTCTTAAATTACCGAAAATGATTATACCTTTTCAAAATAGTAGATTAACATAAATGCTCAAGATGTTTAATGGTGGAATTTCGACCTATTTAAAAATACTTATATCAGAAGTAAAAAATTAAATTTCGGTGGAAAACATATTGATGTTGATTTGCAACGGGGTGTTTTTTATATTGTGCATGGTTACGTTAGTTTAAAAATGTATATGTTGAAGACAATAACTGCAAAAATAATCAATGATGTAATCATTATAAGCCTCAAATCGATAATTAATATAAAAGGCATACCATGTAGAAGTCATGTATCAAAAAGCATCAATCGGCATCCTGATATGATCCAAAATACATGGTATAATATTTTATTGAGATTAAAAATGAAACATAAAAATCCAGATTATTAGAGACCAAATACTAAAATACAAAGGAAACTTAAAATAGGAAGCATATATACTTTTTCCTATATTACTTATGTAATATAATAATATCAAATACGAATACCTGCAAAAATACAAAGCCAATATATCAGAAACAGTATAAATATCAAAAATCAATTCAAACAACACATAAATATAGAAAATGTATACGACATAATTAAAATCGATAATTAAAAGCTACATTGTTAATGACAAAAAACTGTCATAGATATACAAAGTCGAATTACCTGTTTGTTCCTTGGTAGATATAAATCTTCAAGATCTGTAATAGTATGACATGAAGAAAACAAAAAAACAATAAGATTTGAATCAAGATAAACAATAAAACAATAACATGAATACATACTTTTCTATTACCTATTTTATCTTTTTAATTACGGATGTAGTAAAAAATAACAATGAATGTATGAAACCTGCAAAAACACAAATTAAAAAAAAAATGATATTCAAACATTGGATTGCAATTTTTAAATAAACACCAATGTAACACAAAGAGGAGGACTGAAAATAGTGATTGATCGAACGACTATGATCTACAAAAAATTGTTACAATTTTTATAAACTATATTTTAAAAAATAACATCAGATTCATTCTTTGCAATTAAAATAATTTGAAACGTCCGTCACAGTCACCCGTCTGAGATTAAAAAAAAAAAAGAAAAAACATAATTAGACATTTTTAAAGAGCATGCACAATTTTAAAGTATATAAAACAAACAAAAACTTTAGATAATTTCTATGAATTAAAAGAAAACACACAAATCTAAAATAAAATCTTTTACAAAAGACATATAAAAAGGACTAAGAAAAAGATAAACAATTAAACATCGACTAATAATAGATAAAATTAATTGATATAAAAAATTTCATATTACTTGAAAATTTTCATGTAAAATTGATTTTTTGTTATAATAGTTCCGAATGTATTCTGATAATAGCAAATGTTAATAAATATGAATATATAATCAATACTTGCTAGAGATTAAAATTATAATGTTGAAACTACGAATGTTTGAGAACCTGAAAAATACACATACGATAACAAAATGATCAATACCTGAAATATTTTTTTTTTATTAAGAATATTTGAAAACCTGGAAAAAGAATAGATACAATAAATCTCTAATATTATAAATCCCGAATATATTCGTACAATACATTTAAGATGTTAACAACTGAACAAAAATAAAATTAAACTAAAACATGAATAATATCTGCAAAACAACACATGTTCGTGTATAATAAAAATATTAATATATGATCAATACCTATAAAAATTTAAATTATAATATTGATAATTGCGAATACTTTCATAATACCTAAAACATGAATAATACCTGCAAAATAATACATATTCGAGTATCATTAAAAATATTAATATATTTCGTTTCCGAGATTTCAAATTTCACCAAAAGGGTAAATTTTCTTTCGTGAACACTAACCAAAATCGAAATATATGATCAGAGAACAAAAATACACGATTTTTTATGGAAACATAAACAACAATTAAATAATAATAGAGGAAAAAATCTGCATTATTGGAACGGAAGAGAGAATGGAGTGAAAGAGGAGAATTTCATTTGAATTAGAGGAAAATTGCCTTCAACATTATGCGATCAAAAGATGTAATATAAAATAGATAAGAATGGAAAGTTTGAAAACAATAAAACCACATCACATTTTTTAAGGGATTGTTTGGAAACAATTTAAGATGGTTTGACGATCATAATTAAGGGAAATTTTGTCAAAATATAAGAAAAAATGACATTTCTTCAATCATAACAGTTGGATTAATTGCTATATATTAAATTAATTAATTAAAATTAGATTTAGATATTGATCAAGCCGTTAGAATGACTAGTAATATTCCCGTGCGATGCACGAAAGTTTATTTAGAAAGTAACAATTTTAGTAAAACTAAATATGATATAATATAATATTTAAATATGTGATCATTTTATCCTAATAAAGTATATATTTTTAAAATATAGGATAAAACATAAATAAAATTATAAGTAATGTAAATATAAGTTTCTCGCACGTCATATATGAATTTAATATACCTTGCTTTTATATATATATATATATATATATATATATATATATATATATCATAGATTAACATTAAGATAAATATTCAATATAAAAAAAAAAAAAAAAATTCAAAATGATCATTTCTAAACTTTAAAATCCAAACAAATATTTAGTGTGTATGCATCATTCTTCACCTATGTGCATAATTGCTTAATTAATTATGAATGTTAAAATAAATATAAATATCTAACTATCAACTCATATTAATTATTAAATATAATAAACCGGATAATGTTATAAGAATTTCTTTTTTCTTTAATTTTTTCCATTTTACTTTAAATATTTAAAATTTATCTAAATAAAGTTTTAAATTCCAAATATAACTATTTCCTTTTAAAAAATCTTATTTGCAAGTTTTAGTACTTTACTTGGTATTTCCGATATACAAAGAATAAAAAATTAACAGTACAATATAAAATTCAAAAGTTATTCAACAGTTGGAATAACAAAATAATTCGATAGTTGGAATAACAGAATAAAACATATGAGTGCTCCAATATTTCTTAATACTTTCATATATATGTTGAAAAGTTTCAATTAAATTATATATTTATATTGTAAATAGTAGGTTTTGCTAAAGATATACATTGGTTAATGTAAAAAAAAAAAAAAAAAAAAAAATTGTTTAGGTTGCAAAATGCGGGAAAAAAAAGAAAAAGAAAAAAGAAAAAAAGACATAATTGAGATTGATTAATGTGACCCAGTATTGTTTAGGTTGCAAGGCTAAAAAAACATATAGTTCTAGTTCGTTAATTTTGCTTATTTAAAAGAAGTTTAGTTGCAACTTGTATAATATAATAGTATAGGTTGCAAATTGAATTTATTTATAGAAAAATAACATTAATATATCTAAAACATAAAAAAATTAATAAAAAAAAAATCTAAGATTAATTATCATATATAAAGTTATATATGAGTGAAAATCATAGTTTTGAGATTTATCAACAAAATTAATTATTATATCAAATAAGCATTAGCAAATTCAATAATTTAATAAGCTGATTATATATCAAATATTAACTTGAAATGAAATAGTCAAGTAAAATAATTCAATAACATTAATAGTGGTTGTAATGAAATAATCAAGTAAAATAATTTGTAAAAGAAAATTATTTGAATGATTTTTAATTGTATTCCAAACCAATACTATATTTTTTGTACAACCCACAATAAACACTAAAATTTTACTTAAATAATCGACGAAAAAAATAATATAATATTTTAAATAGAATATCTTATTATTATATATATAATATGGATGTCAAAACAAACATCGTCAAAAGATAATTAATTTGATATAGTATACATAATAAATAGATTATAAATGAAAAAAAAAAAAAAAGATATTTGTAACGTTAGAAAGTAAAATAAATTTTGATTCTTATCAAATGTGACAACAACTTACCAATCACAGTCCAAAATTTTAGGCTGGAAAGTGTTACTTACAGAATTGTCACTACCGTGGCTTATATATATACCATAAAATATATAATAAACGGAACAGTGATATTTTATTTGAATCTTATGTAACGTAAAGTTTAATAATTTTCTCATTATGTCCCTACTTTTATTTTATATTTAACTTTTAATTTATCTAAATAAACTTTCATGTTCTAATTATAAATATTTATTTTTTTCCTTATGACATTGAATTTTCATTTGCAACTTTTAACATTTCATTGGTGATTTCAAATATACTTAAACAATTTTTATTTAATAAAATCTTATTTTAACAAAATTAAATTCAAATTTTATTTAATGAGAAGTCTTTGGTTTCTTCAAAATATTTGAATATTTTTGTATTTTATTTGGCATTGTAAATTATTTATATAAATGTTACTGCCTTCTTAGAAATGGTTTATTTATTAGAAGATAAACATTGATTAACGCGAATTTTTTATTTAGATTGTTAAAAGTAAAAAAGCCATTTGTTGTTATTATTTAGCTTATAAAGTGTAAAAACATATAAGTAAAGTTTCAGTAAAAGTAAAAAATTAAAAAGATTGTCAAATGTAATAAAAGTCATAATTTAGGCTACAAAGAATTAATTTTCTTAAAAGAGTAATTTTAACAAAATACTCGTTATTAAAAATATAAATAGGTAACTAAAAATAATTTCAGTACCTATTTTAATAGATAATTATATATATATGCTCAAAGTCATGATAAGAAGATATTTTAGCAGATTTGATAATTTAATAAGTTGATTATAAAATAGATATTGCTATTTTTGCCTTTGATTTAATAAAGTAGTACTTTCATTATTTAAACAATGGATTTTCTCCTTGACTTAAATAAAAAAAAATTGAAAATTCATGTCAAATAAAATAAATTGATTACTTGTATTTTTATTAAAAAAAAAAATTATATATTTTATAAAGAATTTATTTTACTAATTTTAGTTGCAACTAAAACCAAAATATTATAGTCCAATTCACAATAAACATCAATTCTAGCACAAATAATTAACCAACAAACAATTTCTTTATTCAAATCAAATATCTCATTATAATATATATGATTTGGATGTCAAATCGAAGATCGTGAAAATATGAATAATTTGGTATATATTATGCATAAAAATCGGATTAAAAATGAAAAAAGTTATTTGTATTTTAGAAAAGTAAAAGAAAGTTATGAGCTTACCAAAAATAAGAAAAAATTACCAATTATGGTATAAAATTTTTGGAGGGAAAACTAAAATTACATTAATGCTCTCCATTTTACTTATATATATATATATATATATATATAGATACCACGTGTCCTGCTGTTTGTGAAAAGTGCCATTATATAGAAAAATAAGATTTGTCTAAAATTAATAAAGGATTCAACATATATATTATAATCTATATATATATATAATATATATATATATATATATATATATATAAAAGTAGAATGAAGGGCTTTTATGTCATTTTACTTTTTCCGCCTAAAACTAACATTAATTTAGTAAGGTTTTGTCAATTTTGGTAAGTAATAATTTTCTTTTTTATTTTGTAAAATGCAAATAACTTTTTTATTTTTAATCTGTTTTTAATACACAATATATCAAATTATTCATCTTTTCACGATCTTCAGTTTGACATCTATATCACATATATTAGATTTAAAAATAAATTATTTAGTGTTAATTATTTTGGTTAGATTTTGGAGTTATTTTAAACTACAAGAAATTTATTTATTTTATATGGCATGAATTTTTAATATATTTTCTTTACCTAAGTTACGTCCGGGATAAAAAAATATTGTTTAAATAATGAAACTCTTATTTTATTAAGTTAAAGATAAAATATTAATATTTTACAAATAATTTATTGAATAGTTACTTACATCTACTAATATACTCCCTTCGTTTCTTTTTAATGATCTTTTAGAAAAAAAGTGGAAGAATTAAGAATTCAATTTATTTTTTTCCAAATATATCCCCAGTAATCTCATTTCTCTTTCACATCTATCTCAAATCTAGGTTGGAAAGTAAGAAATTTTTTAGGATTGACATATGACAAAATTGAGAGAATTTGTAAAAAATAGCTAAAAGATCAATTAATTCGAAAAATCATTAAGAAGCTAAAAGATCAAATAAAAGGAACGAAAAGAGTATATTTTTTATAATAACAATGTTTGTTTGATTAGTCACGGAAGTATGGGAACTTAGAGCAACTGCATATTTATATATCATAATTATTATTCAGGTTATTCTTTTATTACTAATTCATATTTTCATAATATGTATTTTCTTAAAATTATTTTGTTTAGTAAGTTACACTTTGCAACCTAAATTATGACATTTGTTACATCTTTCAATCTTTTCTTAATTGATTTTTTTTTTTTTTTTTTTACGTGACTAACATCAACTATATTTTTTTTTACACTTTTTAATCTATAAAATAATTTGTAAAACTAACTAAATTTCAACTGCTCTTTTTTTTTTTTTTTTTTTTTTTTTTAGCTTTTTGCAACCTAAGGAATAGCTTTTTCATTAATCAATTTCATATTTAGATAGATATAATATTTGCATTATAAATATAAAAATTAATTTGATTAAATTACAATACCAAATAAAATATAAACATATTTAAGTATTCACACTTGAAATTGTTATTCAAATTATGAATAACTTTTGAATTTTATTTTGTTAATGCTAGGTTTTATTTAGAAATATTTTGGGCATAGCTGATATCATCAAGTAAAATATTATAAGCTGCAAATGATAATATAATTTTAGAAATGAACAAGTAAATATTTATAGCTAGAACTTGAAAGTTTATGTAGATATATTACAAAATTTACACATATATAAAAGTTATAAGAAAGTTAAGATTGTAAATTGCATTTCCCTACCATTATATTTTGTGTTATTTATGGTTATTTGTACAAATGCGAACTTTTGATTTTTTTCCCTTCTTTCTAAAGAAGCACTTTTTCCAAAATTTTAAATACAAATAGTATTTTGTATCATAACCTTTTTTACATATTATATATATAATTATTATCTTTTCATGATCTTTAATTTAGCATTCATACCATATATATATAAGTGCGATATTTAAAAAAATAAAAGACAATTTTATATATATATTTATTGGTCATTTGGTTAGATCTCAGTACGTATTGTGCATGTTTATTGGTGTATACTTATATACATATGAATATACGTTTTGCAAGTTGGACATTTTCAAGTGTATTATTCATGTATTTGTACCTAAAGAGTTGTTGTTGTACTATCACTATCCTATCAGTTTGTTTATTTTTCAACATTTTTTTTAAAATAATAACAATGTTTTTTTTTTCTAATCTATTTTTATATATAGTATGAAATTAATAAGTTTTTCACCTACTTTAAGTTGAAGTAAATTTTGACTTTTTATTGTGGATTAGACTATTTATAATGGAAATTAAATTATAAAAATTGAATCAATTGACTATTTTTAACAATAACAAATATGAGATTGTTTAAAATAAAAATATAATTTTCTTATAAATTATTCAATTTATTTTTTATTATCCTATAATTATTATTTTGAACAAGTTGGTCTGTTTTTATTTTAATATATATAATTAATGAGAGTATCTGTGGTTATTCGCATAGGTTAAGAAGGATACAGACTGCCTACAGTAACATTTGAGTTAAAAAATAATTTTAAAATATGTATTTTAATTGTCATACTCAATATTTATTTTAATTTGATTTCGTAATAATTTTTTTTTTAAATAATAAGTATATATTCAATCCATAAATTTAACGAGAGAAACGAATATTTACGCTATTTAAATTTACTTTATGATAATTCAAAATTTTAAATTATTTATTTTATCGAGTGTACAAGATTCACATTTTAAAAAATAACATTATATAATATTTAATTTTGTTAAAATATACTACAGTGTTAAGATACTTCCGTGCATCCGCACGGGATTAATACTGGTATCTATAATGAGAGTAACTTTTGTAAGAGTTACTCTATGGATTGAGAAATTAATTCTGGATAGATGTCGAATAGACCGGCAATAAAGGCCTGTAGAAAGGCCCATTCAGCAGGCCTACTATTAGAATCTGTATGATAGCTTGGCCCAAGTTGTATGGGATCATAAACAAGTTTGAATCTAGGACCTGTTCTACTAACCGAAGTTTATTTTTACTCCTCCTCCTCCTCCTCCTAAATAATAATAAATAAATAAATAAAAGGGGATTAAGCGATAGTATAATACAAATTTCTTTGGATTTTCTCTTTCTGTTTTTAATAAACTAATATCAATTGACAGTAAAAAGACATCTCAAGATTGATGTAATTCAAATTTCTTAATAAAACAAATAAGTTATCTCATGTTAAAAAATTATCTCATCAAAATTATTATTACTTTTTAAAAGGAAATACCTTTTTGAGAAAAATAATTAGATATATAATTTTATACTAATGCTATCTCAGCATTATTCCGAATCCGAAGAAGAAAAATATGTTTGGAAGAGAATTGTCTTCTAGTATATATGCATTAAATTTTTATAACAGGATTAATATATGTGAACAATGTATGTTTGGAAGAGAATAGTCTTCTAGTATATATGCTATTTTTTTGTAATCTGACTTGTCAGTACTATGAAATATTGTTAAACAGGATTAATATATGTGAACAATGTATGGCCATAAATTAATATGTTCGCTGTTAATGTGGATAGTTCACTATAATACACTCCCTCCATTTTAAAATAAAGTAAGAGTTCTTTTAGATACTTTGAAAAATTTCATAATGATTATCGTTTTACCAAAAAAACTATAACTCTTCCAATATTATCCTAAATAACATACTTAATTTAGTTGATTATTTCCTTATTCCACAACACATATCCAATTAAATAGATTTTGTATGAATATATTTGTCATTTTTTATCAATCCTTAATTTTTTTCACACAAAAAAAAAAAAAAAAAAACTAAAAGACACTTGGGTCCCATTTGGATGGAGGGATTTGATTTGTCAGGGGATTTAAAATGAATAGATTTCAAAATCCTTAGATTTGAAATCCATGGACTTGAAATCCCTTGTTTGGATTTATGGTGGATTTGTGAAAGGATTTTGAAATCCAAAATTTTCAAATCCATTATTTGGCAAAAAACTGATACAATATTTGTAAAATTCAATTTTTTTTTTCTTTAAAGTTTAAAATAACAATTTATATTTTTTATTAAATAAAATAATATTTATCTACATCAATATTAACCTAATAATTTTTTTTCTAATTATATATATACACACACATATATACATATTATGTATTTTATATCTCAAAAATTTATTGGGAGCATTTCATTGGAGATAAAAGGAAAAAAAAAAGAATTAAAAAAAATATTAGGAGCATTTTATTGGAGAACGAGAGGAAGAGATAGTGATAAGGAGAAGAGAAGAAGAGAGAGTGGGGGAGGAGAGAGAGAGAGAGAGGACTAGAGAGATAGAGATAGAGAGAGGACGAGAGAGAGAGAGAGAGAAGGGGGAGGGGAGGGGAGAGAAGTGTCAGTCAGGAGAGATTTGTAAATGACTACATTTGTCAAATGATTTGAAATCCACCCAAATATAGTGTAAAATAGAGAATTTCAAATCCTAGATTTCTAAATGGGTTGATTTGAAAATCTAGATTTTCAAATCCACTCATTTAGTATTTTATCCAAACACATGGAGTGAATTTGACAATGAATTTATAAATCTATAGCACAAATCCCTCTATCCAAATGGAGCCTTATTTTAAAATGAAGAGAGTATTACTTATGACCATTATCATTTGAAATCAATCGAATCTCTAATATTATAATGTGTTCGTGATGATTTAGAGATTATCTTTTATTATGTGCACGAACAACAAATTATTGAGTACAAACTAAAATTGTCACTTTAAATTATGTTTCAACCTCGTATTTTCATTTTAATGATTTTATGTCATATATATAGCATATGAGAGTACTATTATATGAGTTGAGTCTATTAGTAATATAATATACAAAATTAAATGCATTGGGTAATCACTTGCAAATGATGCATTTAATGGATTTACACAATAACATATTCTTATACAGGATACTTTTATTTTACATGCATTGCATGTATTTCGTAGATGAGTAATACGTGTGTTAAAAAGATAGAAAAAGTTGTTTTTCTAGACACGTATCACACATCCAACATACTGAGGCCTCGTTTACTTCGGGGGATAAAGGAGGATAACCCAGGATAATATAATTTTATCCTGACTTATCCGACGTTTACTTTGGCAGATTTTTTATCCCGGGTTATCCACTTTACCCGGGATAACCCGGGAAATCCAGGATAAAACATGGGATAACTATCCCACCATCCCCCTTGGATAACTTATCCTTAGTTGTAGGATAAGAATTTTAATTCTAATTCTCATTATGTTTTCTTCTTTCTATTAATTTTTTTAATCATATACAAATATAAAAATTAAATTATTTAGTAAATATTTTGTAGTTTCAGTTTATAATTTAAATATTTTATTTTATTTTTCAAAAAAAAAAAATTTGAAATATATATATATATATATATATTTTTCATTTATAATGTGATTTGCCTGTATAATAAATTAAATTAGTTATCTATAGTTTGACAGCATATTGTATAAAAAACTTAAATTAAAGATAAATAATTATTTGTTGGTTGTTTATGTGGATTAATTATTAGTGTATTTGTGCTACAAATTAAAGTTAATAAACTTAGAATGTAGTGCTATTGTTACTCACTAAAAACTTTTGAAAATTTCTTGACTATTATTTTTGAAATAAAAATTTAGATACTTTGGATAAATATAAACGTTTCTCATAAAATAATAAATATAAATATATATACACTCATCCTTTGTACAAGATGATCAACATGACCTACATACATGGATACTAGAGATATTCTTACATTAAGAAAAAAAAAATGATATTATGTAACTTACTCAATTTTTTTAATATTTTTCATTGACTCTTCTTTTATTAATATACAACTTTTCATCTCTTATTATATATTAATTGTAATATTTTATTATATTAAAATTCTTATTATTTATTAATTTAAATTTACAAACCGTGCATCGCATGGGGATACTGCTAGTTTTATTGAAGATTCGAACACTTCTTTCGCATTCTTCGTCCCCCTTTTAAGAAATCACTGATTTATCAATTCGGGAAAATAAGAAGGGAATGGTAGAAAACCCATCTTTTCTATCTTTGTTAATCAGATATTACAAATATACCCCCACTACCCTAATTGATATTCACTAAAGTAAACATAGGAAAAAGATAAAAGTTATCCTTATCCATCCTTTACGCGGAGAAGTAAACGTGGGATGATTTCTCCAGATTATCCTTATCCTACTAAATTATCCAAGGTAAGAGGATAAGGATGTTATCCTTATACGCCGAAGTAAACGAGCCCTGAAGGGATTTGAGTAAAATAAATACTAAATATATAATCACACTTCCCTACTCACCGTAAATATAAGTTAATATGTCAGCTCTCTACTAGCTGATGTATAAACATTTCACGGATTACAGTTAATTACTTTATTTCAAATTTAGAGATAAGATTTTTATACATCAGAGCATATTAACTTATGTCCACCGTAAATAGGAGAGTGTCCCGACCGAAATATCATATTGTGGAGGGCATTAATTTGTGAGTTTCCGTTTCAGATATTTCTCTTAGGAATAAATTTATATTAGAATTGGGTGATATAGAAATTGTGAAAGACATTATTTGTGGGCCTTCTTGTTGACAGAAATGACTTGGAAAAATGGTAACAAGCCTTTTTCATTTGGAGGATTTTGCGAAACCGACAAATTAAGTACATGTTGGCTGTTGGGGTGGAAAATTGTACGATTGTACTTTGTAATAATTTTATATAGTTTCTTTTATTTGCTAACTTTAACTTATTTGACTATATAAAAATTATTTGTGAATTTGTTTTTAATTCTTACTTTAGCTAATATTATAAGATAATTTTTGAAATAAAACTCTTTTTTGAAAACAATCTTTTTAATTCTTCAGAAAATTGGATTTTCTTAGAACAAAGCCAGTAATATATTTATCCTTAGAAAAGAGCTTGTTCTCGATTAATAACTATGTTATTACCTAAAAAGCCAAATAACGATTGTTATGATGTTGTAGATTTTATGTTTTGCTTCGATTAGGGTATTGGGGCTTACATAAAAGCTTCTTTGATCATTAGTTAGTTAAGTACAGTTAGATTAAATTATAGTTTGTTAAGCACAGTTAGCTGAATGGTAAAAGTAGGCATTTTAACTCTTCTAGCTGACTAACTTGTTCTATAAGCTGTAACTGTTCCTTCTGCAGAAATGTAATAAACTCTTCCTTGAATAATGAATTCATCACAATTCCTCCATGAATTCTGTTATAGGGTACCGCTAATATGGTTAACACACAATTTAAGGTAAACTAAGTGCTTACGGAGTGACAGTGGTACTGAATTTATACTTTCAGACTTTTATCATAAAAATGGTATAATTCACCAAACATCTTGTGTACAAACTCCACAACAAAATGGTGTTGTGGAGAGAAAACACAACAAGAGCCTTAATTTTTCAGTCTTCTCTTCCATTGAAGTTCTGGTCTGATTGTATACAAACTGCTGACCATCTAATAAATAGAATCCTTCAGAAGTTTTGAATAATCAAACACCTTTTCAAAGATTATATAATAAAGAACCCGATTTGTCATACTTAAGATGTTTTGGATGCTTATATTTTGCTAGCATAATTAGTGCTCATAGACACAAATTCCAACCTAGAGCTGTCAAATGTGTTTTAATTGGATATCCATTTGGAACAAAAGGTTATAAACTGTTTGATATATCTAATGGCAGAGTCTTCATTTCAAGAGATCTAAGGTTTCATGAGAACATTTATCCTTTTTCTAAAGATTGTGATACTGAAAGTATTGATAAACTTTTTTTGGTTGATCACATTTCTGAATCCTCAAAGAATATCTCTGAGGATCTAATTGTTGATGATGTTAGTGTCTTAAAACATTTTAATGATAATAGTTTGGACACTTTAGATTCTAGTGATTTGATTCATCAAGCTCTTCTAGAAGAGTTAAATGAATTTATTCCAGCCTCTGTTCACAATGATGATTCATTGTGCAATGATGATTCTGTATACAATGATGCTCAATCAGGTGCTTCTAATCCTATTCATTTTAGTACTACCATTGATGATACATCGGCCAAAGATGATGTGAGGAAATCTACTAGGTCTAGACATACTTCTGCATATCTTGATGTTTATAAAACCAGTCTACCACCATAATTACACCATAATTATGGTAACACATATGCTAATATGGTTGCTTTTAAACATATCAGATGCCCTATATCTGATTTTTTATCCACTTCCAAACTTTCTGAAAAACACAAATGTTTTACTGCTGCAATTACTGAGGCTATTGAGCCAAAATCTTATAAACAAGCCAAAGATAGTAAAAATTGGATAAAAGTCATGAATTCTGAAATTGAGGCTTTAAAGAGAACTAACACTTGGACTTTGGTTGATCTACCTATAGGCAAACATTGCATATGTTGCAAATGGGTATATAAAATTAAACACAAGTCTGATGGAACAATAGAAAGATATAAAACTAGGTTAGTAGCTAAAGGATACACTCAACAAGAAGGTATTGATTATTTTGATACTTTTTACCTGTGGCTAAAATTACTTCTGTCAGAATTCTATTAGTTGTGGTTGTTGCAAATAATTGGTTGATTCACCAATGTGACGTAAATAATGATTTTTTACATGGTGATCTCCTTGAAGAAGTATATATGTTACCACCATCTGGCTATTATAGAACTTGTGACAAAAGAGTGTTTAAATTGAGTAAAAACATTTATGGATTGAAACAAGCATCTAGGCAATGGTTTACCAAGCTTTCTGAATCCCTTTATAAGATTGGTTACAAACAATCTAAAGCAGATTCCTCTTTGTTCATTAAGAAGAAGAATGCTACTTCATTTAATGTTGTTCTTTACTATGTGGATGGTATGATCATCACTGGAAATAACATGAGGGAAATTCAGCTTGTGAAAGACCATCTGCATAACAAGTTCACAGTTACAGACTTGGAGTCTTAAAATACATACTTGGTATAGAAGTTGCTAGGAATAGTAATGGTTTACAATTATGCCAAAGAAAATATGTTTTAGATTTACTTGACAGTGTTGGATATTTGGGCAGTAGACCATGTTCTACTCCGATGGATGAAAAACACATTTTCAAGTAAAGATAGCCCTCCTTTACAAGATCCAGCTGCATATAGAAAGCTGATAGGCAAAATGTTGTATTTGACAATCACTAGACCTGGTCTTGCTTTTTCTATACAAACTTTAACTCAATACATGAGTAATCCTCTAGCAGTTCATCTCTCTGCTACACACAGGTTACTAAATACATTAAAGCCACACCGGCGTTAGGACTATTTTATTTTGCTAACAATGATTTCAAGCTGGAGGACTTTTGTGACTCAGATTGGGCAAGATGTCCTCAAACAAGGAGAAGTATCACTGGATATGTCATATACCTTGGCCCCACTTTCATTTCATGGAAGTATAAAAAGCAGACAACAGTTAGCAAAAGCTCAATTGAAGCTGAATATAGGGTAATGGGATACACATCAGTTGAACTCCAATGGATCAAATACATTCTTCAAGACTTGCAGATCACTCATCCACAACATGTCATTCTCTATATTGACAACAAGGCAACATTTTCGGTAGCACATAATCCAGCCCCACACGGGAAGACTAAATATATTCAGATTGATTTCCACTACACAAGAGAAAAGATAAAAGAAGGATTACTCAAGATAATACAAGTCCAAACAGAAGCAAACTTGGTAGATATCATGACTAAACCACTGCCTCCTACAGCTTTTCAGAAATTTAAAGACAAAACGGGAATGATAAATATCCATGCATATTTTGAGGGGGGAGGGGGGTATTGAGGCTTAAGTAAATCATTAGTTAGTTAAGTATAGTAAGATTAGATTATAGTTAGTTAAGCACAGTTAGCTGAAGGGTATAAGTAGGTATTTTAACTCTTCTAGCTGACTAACTTGTTCTCTGAGCTGTAACTGTTTCTTCTGCAGAAACGTAACAAACTCTTCCTTGAATAATGAATTCATCATATTTCCTCCATGAATTCTATTATAGGGTACTGCTAATACTCTTCTACTTTTTTTATTGAAAACAAAATACTTAACCGATTTAGTTAATAGAAACTAAAAAGAAAAACTAACATTTTCTTATATTCTTGAATATATGGAGCAATGGGGCTTAAAATTAATAATATATATATATATATATATATATATATTGTGTAAAGAAGTGTAAATATATACATGCTAAACCCACGCTATAACCTTACTCTAATGTAATTTGGCTGATACGGACGATGCCTTATCAAGTTATTCTAAATTGCCCTACACGTTTACCAATTTATTCATGCCCATGGATAACCCTACCAAGAGGTAAATTAAACTGATATCACTACTTAGAACCAGACCAACAACCTTCATGCTATTCTGGGGATGGTTGGTTCCAGCCTTAGGTTGTGCGTCATAATTTTTTTTTTCTTTTTATCTTTTGACATTCTAAGTTGAGGTTCAATTTGGTTGGATTGGTCGAGTAGGCGTCTAA
Organism: Ajuga chamaepitys; assembly: GCA_958295605.1. Taxonomy (NCBI): domain Eukaryota; kingdom Viridiplantae; phylum Streptophyta; class Magnoliopsida; order Lamiales; family Lamiaceae; genus Ajuga; species Ajuga chamaepitys. The sequence goes on along the minus strand of OY282500.1, from coordinate 6,207,702 downwards.
CAGGAAAAAAGAATAGTCATTTTTTTGTGATATAATTATATATACATTAACATCCACAAAAAATAATTATATAAAAAGTTATCTATTAAACTCAAATTCAAATAAAGATGATCACGACTCAATATACTAATATATGAATATTTTTAATAAAATAGAATGATTCATAACATTTTTTTTCTTATATATGTGTGCGTGGGCGCACGCATATCTCTTTATATATAAACTCTTACAATAGGTAAAATTACTTTAGTCTATTATTCTCAAAATATCAATAATTGAAAATTACACAATAGATATTTATGCATTTATAATTTTTTTATAGAAAATTAAACATCTTATAGTTTAATAGGAGTTAGTAACTCCAACGTTTGACTTTTTTGTAATGATAATGATTACATGACTCTTAATTTCGAATAATGGTAAAATAAAGTTATTTATGTATTGAATGATTGCAAAAATTATTAAGTTTAATGTTTTCATGGTGAGAAAATACTAATATATTTTAGGATTAGCAACAAAATGAAAAGAATTATATACATAAAAATTAGAATAGTGAATGATAGTGAAAGCTCTTATTGATTTATTTATCATCTTTCATTTTTTGGAGACATGTTTTTTTATTTAGGTACTTAACTATAACATCTATATACCCATTCAAATAACTACGGCAAAAAAAATGTTAACAAGACAACTATACTGTATCATACGATATTAAACTTACCACAATATATGAATGACTCAAGATTAGTGATAATTACGTGATAAAATATTTGAATTATGTAAACTGTAATAGTTTAATATGATTTCAATAATTTAATATTTGGCTTCATAGTCGAATAATATTTAGGTATTGAATATTTGAAACACTATTAAGTTTGCGTGTTCAAAGTCCTTATTAGTCTTTTAATTTCCACCTTTCATTCTCGAGAGACAAAACATGAGTTTTCTTCCATTTGTTTTTTAAGTTTTACTACTACAATATTTTTGTACTTATTTCACTGAAAAATTGACGAGACAACTATAATATATCATATATAATATTAATTTATCACTTCATTCGTAGGTGTCAGAATATATGAATGCCTCACTATTAATAATAAGTATTTGAAAGGATAACAAGCTAAATGATTTGTTCGTTTACTACCACTTGAGCACTTACACCTATGAATCTCTGACTTGGCTTTTAATAATAAGTCACATAGTGTCAGTAAAACATGTCTCGAAGAAAACTATATTGTAACATCAATCTGTGATATTATTAATATTTACTATTTATATATGAGAAATATGAAGTAGTACTCTATGAAGAATCAAATATATAAACTTAGGGCCCGCTTGATTACAAATCATCAATGTCAGTGATAATGTTTATGAATGAGGGGTTAATCATACTATGGAATAATGTGGGAGATGTTGTTAATAAAATGGGTTACTGATTAACTTTTTCATTGTGTACCAAGTACCATAAACGAGAATGAGTCTTCATTCATTCTCATTCCCTACCCCTAAATCCCCAACCAAGCGGGCCCTTAAATGTCTCAATCCAACTTTTAGTATAAATTTATGATAGAACAAAAAATTTTACATTAGTTTTAGCTCTTGATTATTACTTAATTTTTTAAATGTATTACTAAATTTTAAGTGTTGTTGTTGACATATGATCAAATAATTATATTTTTCTTATTATGTAAAAATGATTAAAAGTTTGATTAAAAATAAATATCCCACTAAAGAATTTTTTAGGAAAAAAATAGATGAGATTAATTTAAAATATTTGAGTCTATTTAAAAAAAACGTAAAACGTAAATACTAATTCAATGTATAAATGATTCCCAATGATTTATATTACTATGTACAATGATTGACAAATTCTTACATAACTTTATATAAATATATATTAGAATAACACTTACTACATAATAGTAACAATTTATTTGTCTAAATTCAATATTATAAATTTTATACTTACAATAATCATCCTAATTTTTTTAATTATTGAAGTTCCAATATTAAAATTTTGAGAAACAAAAGTACCTCAACTTCATTATAATATATACGAACGTGAAGCAAATACTAAAATCACGTAAAAAGGATGAAATGACTTGCATTTGGAATCCCTGAGATTATATTTTAAAATCAACTTTTGAGTATGTAAAAAGACATGTTAAAATATTATTTTATATTTTTATTTTTTTATGCCACTTCATCAAAGTCCATTAATAGAAGATAATGTCAAAACAATTGAATAAGATCAATATGATGATAAAACTCATAGAAGTGAGAGAAACCATTATGAAGAAAATGTGTATATGTAGTAGAAACTTATGAATTGACTTTATTATTAATAGATAAAACTTTATTAACATAGTATGAACTAAATTATATATATATATATATATATATATATATATATATATATATATATAAAACACTAATGTAGAATATCAATATTGAAGGGTCTAAGTGAATTATAATAAAAGAGTTTAGGTAATATAATAGAAAAATCAAAGAATAAACAAATGTGATAGGGTCATATATATTATACAATATAAAGGGAATACAAAAATATCAAATATCTACATTGTAGTTTGTCATGCATTAAATTGAAGTATTTGGAAATTTCGATTAAACTATGCCTACATTTAGTATTAGTCTTCATTTTAGATTAGACTGACAATATATATTTTTACATGACAAATTTCTTTAAATGATCATTAAAAAGTAAATATAAATCGAATTATTATACTTGTAGGAGACAATATTATATATTATATATTATATTTATTTTCAATGATATAAAAGAATGAAATCGATATACTTCATAAGTAACATTTGCAAACAAATATTACAACTAGAGAAAATAGTACTTGATATATGTATTTTACTGAATAAAAAGTATACAATAAAGTTATTTATTATATATATATATATAATATTTAAGATGAAAAACATGGGGGAAAACAGAAAAAGTAGCTTATATATAAAAACAATAATATATATATATATATATTTATATATATATGGAGATATAATAACTATAAATGCATGATGCATGAATGGTGATATTGGGTGAACTTTTAGATACTATTGGTCTATACAATGGATCATTTTTTTTCAAATATATCTATGCGTTGAACATTATTTTTAGTAAACACTAATTAATATATCAAACTTTATATAATAGAAAATTTTATAAGGCTAAATATTTCCACATTATATCATAGTATGTGAATATTCTAATATAAACTATTATAACTTATTTTGTTAAGATTGCGATTATTTAACTTTTTTGTTTCTCTTTTGTGATCATTTTTAGTTTTTAACTGATTCAGAATTGTGTTTGTTCAATAATTTTTTTTTATTGTATTGGATAATCTAAAAAGTGTATCAATATTACAATGATAAATAATTACACTGGATTTTATTAAAATGATCGATTAATGTCATCACACAAAGTATAATTATTTTACATTCAAATTAATTTTTTTATTTAAATAATAATTAAAAGTTGTAACCACGTGTAATACACGTATGTATTACTAATAAAATTAAACGAGGAAAAAATAAAAATAAATATAGATGGTCGATAAATATCTAGCGCTTAGACATGAATTAATGGAAGTGGTTTGGAAATTATGGTCACCATACTCATTTGTATTGAAGTCGAAAGTTGTTGGTGCAAGCGTTTTTTCATGCCATCAACGCGCATAAAGATGGCCCACGCGTTTTTGTGGACCCCCACTACCTTCCTTCCCTCTCCAGCACCGAATCCACTCTCTCTTCTCTCGGCATGGCCACACCATCGGCCGATCATCAATGACACTAAGAGGAAAAACCCCTAATTAAACCCGCTTTTGAAACCTTAAAACGGTACTAAAAGCACCTTTAGAAAACTATAAACCCTTCTGGTAAAATCTCCGATTATTATCTTTTGATGCTTCTGAAACATAATAATCTCTCGTCGTTTTTGTACCCATTATCAGTGTGTTCTCATCCTTTCCTCACTCCAAAACAAAACTAGCCCATATCTTCATCAGATAAACATCCACCCCATACGAATATTGTTGTCTCTGTCAATTATTCTCTTGGTTTTTGTTTTTTTCCCTCTCATTCAGTTTTCATTCTTAGGATTACCGTATGTTGGTCTTTTTGTTCCCTCAACAAACAATTTTATTGCTGCGTCTCTTATCCAGGCCCCCTTGATTTCTCTCTCTCTCTCTTTTTTTTTTTTTGGTTGAAATGTTCTATATTCGAAGCTTAGGGGATTTGCTTTGTGATATTTGATTCGCGGGTTTCTGAGAATGTCGCAGAAGCGGCAAAATCGAGAGGAGGGTTCTTCTTTTGATGACAGGCGTCCCAGGAAGACACCATCTTTTAAGAGGTAGAGTTTCGTTATTTAATGACGATATTCTAAACGATGCTGGACGCAAGTCATGTACCGGGCTTAGGTAGAGTTAAGCTGGCGGCTAGAATGTAGGGAGAGGACGGTCTAGTGCTTAGGTTGGGTCGGGGAGGTACACGTGGAATTTTAGAACATAGACTAATGGTGTAAAAAATCATGCCATTCATTTTATGTAATTATTGATGTTTTCCATGAGATAAATAGCTGCCACCATTTCGAATTTGTGTGTTGCTATTTGAACTGAAAAAGTTGTTGAACTTTGTACTGTATAACATGATAGTTTAGCATCTATAATTGACAATGCTAGTATGTTTTGATATCTGTAATTCGCATAAAAAAGGAGATACAGAGTTTGAAATCGATAAACTGATGCTACTGCGGGATTAGTACTTCTAACCAAAAAAAGAAAAACGGTTTTAGATGATGGTAAGTAGACTTGTGGATTTGTGGGATCTCCTTATCTTTGTAAGGAAAGATCAAATAGTTATACTGGAATTGTTTAGGGATAAGACGGGCTAGATATCCGTTGTTAGTTATGCTTTGACACAAGTTATATTGTTTAGGGGTGAAAATTTGTAATCTTGAAATTCTTATTTCTTAGAAAGTTTTAGGTTGGTAACTTTGTTGATCTCTTTTTTTCTTCTTTTTTGGTGAATTTTTAGTGTGGTCCTGGAGGTAATGAACATGTGCAAGTTACAAAATCTTTTGGAGCCAGTTCTGGAGCCTCTGGTTCGACGAGTTGTAAGTTCACGGCCTAAATATATTAGCTTTGGAAATATCTTTCAATTTTGTTGTCATTTACTAGTAATTCCTCTTTTTTCCATTCAAAGAATCTATATTAAAATAGGTAACTTGATTTATTTCTTAGTTTTGATACTCTTACCTCATGGTTCCTAAACTTGGTTACACGAATCATTAGGTCGGAAACAAGATCAAAATGTATGTGCGTTTTTCGCGGTGCCAGTAATTGACAAATGATTGCCCATACTCACTGGTTTGTTTGATGTGTAATTTCAGGTAAAAGAGGAAGTGGACTCAGCATTGAGAAAGTATATAATCAATATGAAAAGGTATGTATCAGATCAGTAAAAGAAACAAGATCGCTAATTTCGGTAAGTATCTCCACTCAAGTGTCCTAATTATTCCCTCGGTAATCTTTTTGGTAAATACCATGTAGGAACCCTGGTAAAGATATACAACCTTCTGAATCTAGGAGTTTACAGTTACAATTTCTGAATGCTATATCACTTCCAGTATTTACTGGAACTCGTATTGAAGGAGAAGGGTGCACCAATCTGGAAGTTTCTTTGGTCGATTCGCTCACTGCAGAAGTTGTTTCTGGTGGTCTTGGATCGTGTGCAAAGGTAGAGCTTGTAGTTCTTGAAGGAGATTTTGATGGTGATGAGAATGACAATTGGACACCTGAAGAGTTCAGAAATAATGTAGTGAGAGAGAGGGACGGCAAGAAGCCCCTCCTAAGTGGAGATGTGATAGTGACTCTTCAAGATGGGATGGGTTCTGTAGGTAATGTTATGTTCACAGATAATTCAAGCTGGACAAGAAGTCGTAAATTTAGGCTGGGGGCAAGACTTTTGGACATGATTGGTGACACCAAGGTGAGAGAGGCTAGATCGGAGCCGTTTATTGTCCGAGATCATCGTGGAGAATGTGAGTTATTCTGTTAATTGCCTGCTGTAGTCACTGCCTTTATTTGTCATGAATTTACCATAATTGTGATTTGTTTGAGAAACGTGGGAATTACTTGGTCTTGTTAGTATTCTTTAACTAGCTTTTGACGTCCGAAACAATTATCTTGTTTGCTATACAGTCCAAATGTGTTTATATGATTCTAAACCAAAAGTACCTCGATATTGACATTGTTATCTGGCTCTTCTGGTTGGTATTTCTAATTTTTTCAATGCAATATTCCTCGCTTTAATTAGGTGGAAAGCAGATTAACATTTTCACTGCTGCTGTTATTGTTGTTATTATTACTAACGTCGGGTTCGAAATTTGCTATGATTGCCTAAACGGACATGACATGATTAATCTACGTCACTTTTCTTTATGTTGCCCCTCCATCATATCTTGCTTCTAGTGATCTTCTTGTAAATATTTCCATGTTTATTGTCGTCGATTAATAATTTTGCAATTTTGGACAGTAGCATAACAGTTCGATTTTTTTATTTTTTGTTTGCAATGAACATCTAACATATCATAGTCGTAATATTTTATGGAGTTGAAATTCACTCAAATGGTAAATGTGGAATACCAAAGTCTATTCTGAGGGCTCGCTTGGTTGGGGGGGTTTAGGGGTAGGGAATGGGAATGAATGATGACTCATTCTCATTTATAGTGCTTGATACATAATGAATAAGTTAGTCATTACCTCCTTTTATTAACAATTTCCCCCACTTTATTCCATAGTATGATTGACCCTTCATTCATATCCATTACCATTGTCATTGATTATTTGCAATAGAATGGCAAAATCCAATTTATATTTTTGCAAAGAATTTGTTGGCATTAAATGTCTAGTCTGATATATTGGTTTAAGTTTGTGAATTTTTTCCCTCTAGTGTACAAGAAGCACCATCCTCCATCTCTTTTGGACGAAGTATGGCGGCTGGAAAAAATTGGTAAAGATGGCGCTTTTCACAAACGTTTGAGGAAGGAAAGAGTCAATACTGTGCAGGACTTTCTGATGCTACTCTTCTTAGATCCCACAAGACTTCGAAATGTAAGATTTGCATGATCTTTATAATGTTTGTTGTAAACAATTTTATATATATATATATATACATATATAAAATATATATACGTTTTTGAGATGTATCACTTAGTGTATATGGTTCTACACTGAGTGGCTTCGTAGTTCTTTTGCAAGCTTTCGACATTGCAAGTCAGGTTAACGTTTCTTTATTGAATATCCGACAGATCCTTGGGGCTGGTATGTCTGCTAAAATGTGGGAAATCACCGTAGAACATGCTAGAACATGTGTTCTTGACAAGAAATCATATTTTTATGGCCCCTCTCCAAAGACTGGTGTAGTTTTCAATATTGTCGGGCAAGTCACTGGGGTCTTCTCAAATGGCCAGTATGTTCCTGCTGATAAGCTATCTGAAACTGAAAAAGTAGGCTACTTCTATCACTTGCGCTTTGTTTCGTCATTCTTGATTTTGTAAAAATCGCTAACGTGAAACTAATAGTATTGCATCCTCATTTCAGGCTGATGCTCATGGATTGGTTATCTCTGCATTTGCTAATCGTGACAAAATTATCATTTTTGATGATGAATCCTCCCCAATTCTGCCTTCTTCATCGAGCTCATCCATTTTCTTGCCATCTGAGGGTAACTACCTCGAAGATTTAACTTCTCAGAAGATTGACAAATCCCCTTTCTTTCAACAGAATGCTGCTTCTCCAGACTACATGCAGTCGGTATATTCTGTTGGAGGCTTCGATGATTGCTTACAGGGCGTGGGTCCAGGTGCGATCCAGTGTGACCTACGACACAGTTACCCTGGCTTACTTGCTGACAGATTAATGTGCAATGTTGATCCCATGATACGGACACCTTGTTCTAGCGAGCATTTGCAGTACTTTAGAACAGATTGTGTTCCAATCCAGAGTTCTCATATGGAATTATCAGCTGATATACAGAGTGCTATCAATTCATTTTTGCCATGTCCGGACATTTCCATGGACAGAGCTCAAAAGGGGTGGAAGGTTTTGGTTTTCGTGTTAAGATGGTGGTTCTCGATAAAAAGAATCGTGGCTAGAAAAACGCGTGTTAAGAAAATGCCGAGATATTGTGAGTAATGATGTTTCAGATTACGATACGAGGTTCCTCGCTTTTGGATTGGTTGTCGTGTATCTAGAAGTTCTGTAATGCATATACAGATGTTAAATCAGTCTTTTGTGGAAAGCAGAGTTTGAGTGCAACAATGGAGAATATCCGTGTACAAATGTATATTTATAGTTAGTTTGTTAAAGGAGGTGGTCTTATTTTTCATTCAAGAGCCACCTCCTTACAGTACATTCGATTTGTTGGTAAGGAATCAAGTGAAATCGAGTTACAACTGTCAAATTTTATACAGAAATTACACTTAGCCATCCAAAGCTTTTGAACATTTTCGAGACCAATTTTTTTGAACTTTTTAGCGATTATTGTAAAATTTGTTAGGCGCTAGTCGGGCACTAAATAGAGACTTAGCGACTAGTCGGGGCTTTGGATGTTGAGAAAAAAAACAAATGCAATCAATGAGAGTCCAGTGCCTAGGTAGGGTTGAAAATAAACAGATATTTTTTTGAACAACTTGTAAATGAGCTCGTTTGTTTGAATAAAAGAACAAATTTTTAGCTCATTTTGTAAATGGCAGAGCTTGAACATGATTGACTCGTTCAAAGCAAACTTGTTTGAAATCCAATCAATAATAACAGCTAATAGTAAAAATAACAACGAAAACACCTGTCCCAAAACATCTGTAAAAATAAAGTACTATTATTGGAATGCAAAACTCAATAACGAAAATTAAATTTTCCAAAACATGCATCAACTGACAGCCAATTATCTCTACAATATAAACACATGAGCATGGATGGAGTCATGGAGATAGGCATGGCAAATCTGCCCGTGAAAATTTCCGTTTTTATGAATTTTAGATCTAATATTTGTCTTTGAGATAAATGTGGTGAAGTTTTTAAATCATTGACAAATCATAATTAGTTGAACGAAGTTTAGATACCAGAAGAGAGAGATAGGACAGAGAGTGGCATTAACAATGGTGTCCACTGCAGCACAATTTGCATTGGAGCCAACAAAGATTATGCTCAAAGAGATAAGCTCTGTTTGAGTATCTTACAGTTCAATTGTTATAATCAATCCCTCAAGATCAACCAAAACAATACACAAAACAATTGAAAACAAAAACCAAGAAACCAAAGAAGAATGAAAAATCTGGAAAAACAGAAACGAAGAATGAAAAACCAGCCAAGATTTTACGTGGTTCGGTTTTGCAACCTACATCCACGGATAGAGATGATTCCTCTATCAATTCACTATATTTGAATCAGAATTACACCCTCTAAGAGCTTTCAAGAACTCATGTAGAATAAAAGAAACACTCCTTCTAATCCTTCTACAAATCCTCTCTCTAAGAATAAATCTGAAACTGAAAACTGGAATACAATGCTTGATGTGTAAACTAATGAGTATAAAAGACGATTTCTGGCAGCAGAAGCAAAAACTGATTGAAGCAGTTGAAACAGATTAACAGAACAGCTTCCAGAAGATATGCAACGGTTTTGCGTGTAAACGACAACGCTTTTGGCTAAACGACAACGGTTCCAACAAAATAACCGTTTTCTTGACAGCAACTCTTCCAGCTCGTTTTAACCGCTTTCTTCTGCTTCCAAACTGATTTTTCCTTCTTCCACACTTGTTGTAACAGTATTGTGAAGCCACACACACTCTTATATACTCACAATCTCCACCTTGGCTTCTCAATCAAAACCAAATCATACCCCTTGTCTCATTTCCTTAACATGAATTGATATCAGAAATCACTCCACCTTTTCCCATGCTTCTTTCAAACAATTTGAATCCTCACTAACTGAAGACAATACTGGAATTTGTCTCGAGTTAATGCTTTTGTCAGCATATCAGCTGCATTCTCCTCTGTTCTAACCTTTTCCAAACACACCGATCCTTTATCAACAATATCTCTTACAAAATGTAACTTAACATCTATGTGTTTACATCTTTCATGAAACACATGATGTTTGGCTAAATGTAGAGCACTCTGTGAGTCACATTTTACCTTGACTGACTCTTGCTTGATACCAAACTCAGACAATATGCCTTTAATCCATACTGCTTCTTTCACTGCTTCTGTGAGTGCAATAAATTCTGCTTCAGTGGTTGACAAAGCCACTACAGACTGAAGCATAGACTTCCAACTCACTGCAGAGCCATACAATGTAAAAATGTACCCAGTCTGAGACTTCCTGGAATCAAGATTTGCTGCAAAATCTGAATCTACAAATCCTACCACAGCATCTCTATCTCTGTCATCCTCTTTTCTGAACAAAATTCCATAATTTCCAGCTCCTTTCAGATACCTCATGACATACTTCAATGCTTCCCAATAAGCTTTCCCAGGATTAGACATGTATCTGCTCACTGCACTAATAGCATGAGATACATCTGGTCTTGTACAGACCATATTATACATAATGCTTCCAACAGCATTTGAATATGGAACTCTGCTCATTTCTGATTCTTCATCCTCATTCCTTGGCTTTTGATGTTCAGAAAGTTTAAATTGCTGTCCTAAAGGGACTGTAACAGGCCTACACTCATGCATATTAAATTTCTTTAATACTTTCTGCACATAATCAGTTTGATGCAGCAGCAAATACCCCTGAGACCTATCCCTCAGTATATCCATTCCCAGAATTCTTCTAGCCTGTCCAAGCTCCTTCATTTCAAACTCAGCTTTCAACTGCTCTTTTACCATTGTAATTTCTCCTTTCCTTTTACTTGCAACTAGCATGTCATCTACATATAAGAGTAGAAACACACTAACTCCATTCTCACCAAACTTCAGATATACACAACTGTCATACCTTGATCTTTCAAAACCAATGACTCTCATGTAGCTGTCAAACTTCAAATACCACTGCCTTGGACTTTGTTTAAGACCATATAATGACTTTTGTAACAAACAACACTTATCTTCATTTCCTGGAACTATGAAACCATCAGGCTGAGTCATATATATCTTTTCCTTCAGTTCTCCATGAAGAAATGCAGTTTTGACATCCAGCTGCTCCAATTCAAAATCAAACTGAGCCACTAAGGCTAATAGAATTCTGATGGATGTGTGTTTTACTACTGGGGAGAAGATCTCATTAAAATCTACTCCTTCTCTTTGAGTAAAACCTCTGGCAACCAACCTAGCTTTGAACCTGATTTTCTCCACTTCTGTGACCTCGGTTTTCCTCTTGAAAATCCACTTGCAGCTTACTAGCTTCTGGTTTTTAGGTTTCTGAACAAGTACCCAGGTTTGATTCTTTTCAAGTGATTCAATCTCCTCTTGCATTGCCATGAGCCATTTTTCTTTGTCTGATCCCTGAATTGCCTCTGAATAAGTTCTTGGTTCTGGGAATTCAATCTCTTCTTCAGCTGTCACAAGTGCATATGCTGTTAAATAATCCTCAGCATACTTTGTAGAAGGTTTCCTTATTCTTCTTTCTCTATCCCTGACTAGCTGATAATTCTAAATATCTGATTCTTCTTCTTGAGTTTGCTCTTCATCAGCTGAATCTTCTGATTCTGATTCAATTTGCTTTCTAGACTTATACACCTCAGTCATAGTATCATTTCCATTTTGCAATATTACCTCTCTTTCATTTTGCAGTCTTGTAAGGCAATATTTCTTCACAAAACACTACATCTCTGCTGATAACAATTTTCTTCTGTCCTTCTTCTGTACACCAAAGCCTATATCCCTTTACTCCATTTGGGTATCCAATCATGATGCATTTTACTGCTCTTGCATCAAGTTTGTCTTGCTTGATATGAGCATATGCCCTGCATCCAAATACCCTTAAATGAGTATAGCTAGGTAGCTTTCCAGTCCATATCTCCTCTGGTGTCTTATTGTTCAAGGCAGCTGAAGGACTTCTATTGATTAGATAGGCTGCTGTAGAAGCAGCTTCCCCCCAGAACCTTTTCCCAAGCCCTGAACTTAGCAACATGCACCTCACTCTTTCTAACACTGTCCTGTTCATCCTCTCAATGACTCCATTCTGTTGGGGATTGCCTGGGACAGTGTTGTGCCTCTTTATTCCTTTTGTTTTACAGAACCTGTTAAACTCATCAGACATGAATTCCAAACCATTATCTGTTCTAAGACACTTAAGCTTGCTCCCTTTTTCTGTCTCAACTTCAGCACACCAGTCTTTGAACTTTTCAAAACATTCTGATTTAGCTTTCAAGACATATAACCATAGCTTCCTACTGAAATCATCCATAATGCTCAAGAAAAATCTTCCTCCACCTAGAGTTTGAGTTCTAGATGGACCCCAAAGATCAGCATACACATAATCCAAAACATTTTTGGAGGAATGTTTTCCAACAGGGTAAGGTAGTTTCTTTGTTTTCCCTAGTATACATTCTTCACATGTTCTATGTGCTTTTAGACTTCCAGTGTGGTTTATCAGTCCTTGCTTTGCTAGTTGAGTTATGCTAGATTCTCCCACATGCCCCAGTCTTGAATGCCACAGGTCATAATCAGTATGAGAGACATTAGCAGATTCACCATGTATCACTTTTCCATCAAGATAGTACAAGCTATTTCTCTTGATGCCTTTCATGACTATCTTGTTTTCTTTTAGGACATACAGGCATCCCCTTTCTGATTTGAAATTACACCCTCTGGATTCTAAAGTCCCCAGACTAATTAAGTTTCTTCTCAAGTTTGGAATGTACCTGACTTCTTTTAAGACTTTGATTGTGCCATCATGGATCTTCAGCTTTATGTCTCCTGTTCCTTTCACTGGACATGCTTCATCATTCCCCAGCATGACATTTCCTGAATCTTGTTCCTTGAGATTCTCAAACCAAGATAGAATTGGACACATGTGAAAGGAGCACCCAGAATCAAGAATCCATTGCATTTCTGGACTAGATTCTGTAATGTTTAGAACTTCTGGATCTTCAGATAGAGCTTCAACAGTATCTGCATTATTAGTTGAGAGAGTACTTGACTTTTGAGATTGTTTCTTCTTATACTCAAAGCAATTCTTCTTGAGGTGACCAGGCTTCTTACAGAAGAAGCATTTCCTTGTTTCTTTTCCTTCAGTGTTCTTTGGCTTTGAATCAGGGAATTTCTTTGGCTGCTCTGAATTTGGGCCCTTCTTGGCTTTCTGAAACCTTCCCTTTTTCACAAATAACCCTTCTCCTGCAGTTTCCTTCGTGTCCTGATTTAGTCTTTGCATCTCCTTAGATCTTAGAGCTGATTGAACTGCAGCAAAAGAAACTGTGGTAGTTCCACCATACATCATTGCATCCTTCAATTGATCATAAGAAGGAGGCAATGAATTTAGAAGTAGGATTGCCTTATCTTCATCTCCCATGGTCACTTCTACAGACTCTAGATCATCTAGAGTTTTGTTGAACTCTTCCAGTTGATCTTCTACTGACCTTTCTTCTGAGAATTTGAATGAGTACAGCTTCTGCTTCAGGAAGAGCCTATTGGTCATGGATTTCTCCATGTACAATTCATCCAGCTTCTTAATTACCCCTGCAGCGGTGCTCTCCTTTGAAACCAGTCTCAAAACTTTATCAGACAGACACAGAATAATCAAACTGTGTGCCTTCTCCTGGATTTCCATCTTCTTGTCCTGAATTTCAAGTTTCTTTTCCGGATCACTTATCTCAGGATCATCTCTCCCATCCTTCAGAGCTGCAGATAAACCCTGTTGAACGAGTAATGCTTTTAGCTTCAGTTTCCAGAGCCCATAATCATTCTTTCTTGTGAATTTCTCTGTTTCCAACTTGGAGAGTGACATCTTTCAGATCTTGATTGCGTGCGGGTTGTGTTTCCCACAGACGGCGCCAATTGTTATAATCAATCCCTCAAGATCAACCAAAACAATACACAAAACAATTGAAAACAAAAACCAAGAAACCAAAGAAGAATGAAAAATCTGGAAAAACAGAAACGAAGAATGAAAAACCAGCCAAGATTTTACGTGGTTCGGTTTTGCAACCTACATCCACGGATAGAGATGATTCCTCTATCAATTCACTATATTTGAATCAGAATTACACCCTCTTAGGGCTTTCAAGAACTCATGTAGAATAAAAGAAACACTCCTTCTAATCCTTCTACAAATCCTCTCTCTAAGAATAAATCTGAAACTGAAAACTGGAATACAATGCTTGATGTGTAAACTAATGAGTATAAAAGACGATTTCTGGCAGCAGAAGCAAAAACTGATTGAAGCAGTTGAAACAGATTAACAGAACAGCTTCCAGAAGATATGCAACGGTTTTGCATGTAAACGACAACGCTTTTGGCTAAACGACAACGGTTCCAACAGAATAACCGTTTTCTTGACAGCAACTCTTCCAGCTCGTTTTAACCGCTTTCTTCTGCTTCCAAACTGATTTTTCCTTCTTCCACACTTGTTGTAACAGTATTGTGAAGCCACACACACTCTTATATACTCACATCAATCCACTCCCTTCAGTTTTGCCACCACAGTCCACACATTCAGTTCCATCGTTGTCCCTAGACGAAAAAATTAAGGAAGAAACAGAATATGGAGGGATGGAGAGCTCTTACAGCTGTGTGAAATGGCTAGACAGGATGCCTCAACGTCTGTCGTTTTCTGTCGAACAAGAGCAAGTTGCATTGGGCCTAATAGGAAGCAGTTGGCTTTTTTTGGGCCCATAAAAGACAAGCTAGTGAATGAGATGACTGGTAGACAAGTTGAACATTCTAAAAGCATCAAAAAGTTTGTCCAAATGTTGCCCAAAGACAAAAATGTTGACTAATAGGCAACTTCTTTTATGGCATATACTTACTGTGCAAAATATTTTGTCCTACTTATGAAAACTATAGTAATTTATTTGGGCCTATGCACTAAACTATACGAACTTGTAGGTATCTCGACTGCTAGTCTCACTACTGACAAGTCGTCCATGTTCACAGTTCTCAAATTCTCAACAATTATCGTAAATGCAATTTCCAGTCAAGTGGGTGGTCCTGAAATAAAGATCGTCCATTGTTGTATCCTGATTTTCTTTACCGTTTTCAGACCTGAATATTCATGATGAGCATGACACAAGGTCTGCGAAGTGAAGCACCGACGCAGTTTCCTTATCCTTTCAACAGTCAGTAACAGTCATCAAACGTACGAGGAGATCTGGTAATATCCTATCTGTTTCTGGGAAACATGTTGTGTAGATCATTGTTGACTTTATTATCTCATTCAGATAATGTAATCTGGAGATTAAATAAAACGGGAGTTCAAGATTTAATCCATCTCATATGGACTCAACAAGACCGGATTCGGATCCTCTAGAGTCTAAAATACTTGATGGTGCATTTGAGAAAGTGAGTGATGCACTTACAGACAATCCAAATCCCACATGAGCCTACCAAGATTGGTCTACTGTGCTAACTCTGTTAAATTCTACATGATCAGCACACGCTTTATCGGGGTCCCACCAGTGCACCACCGACCTTTATATATGTACCTTTTCAATTCGTTTGGGCAGAACATCTTCTTGTCAGAATTTACAGGAAGCTGTTTGTGCTCAGAATGACAAGTCAGAGTTTTCTTTTTGTGTGTAGAGGTACTATGTAATGATGATCAAGAAATGGTTTTTGCTTGATTGAAGGGATGTTTACTAAACTATATGCTTGCTGGACTTGGTTCTGATCTTGCAGGTCGAAGAGGACGTTGAACCGAGAATGATTGACGAATAAACGAGCTTGTAATAATGGAGGAGTTGATCCAATCTGTAAGTATCTTCTGCTGCTCTGATACCACTTATTCCTTGGTTTTCTTAGGCTCACCGCCTTTGTGCGGTTCAATCCGGAACTCCCTATGATACCACTCCGGAACCCCCCATGATACCGCATTGACTCATTCTGCCCCTTGATGGATCCCAATCTCCACATTGATATGATATTGCCCGTTTTTGGTCGAGCCTATACAAATTTATTTCTAGGCTTCCTCCCAAAAAACTTAACAGCGGTGGAGATTCATATCTTTTATACGTACTGATCCTTATTTGATGTGGAATTTGTTTGGCTATTTCATCATTAAATATGGCTGTTTTCTACTTCTGATCTGTGATTCAATGAATATGAATTAATCTTTTTACAGATTGAGGAGGATTTTGAGTTGGCAAAAAAGTGGACTATTACTAAAGTCAAGAGTTATACAAGAGCTCTATGCGTAATCTTTAATACCAATGTTCATTTGTTCATCAATGATTTTCCTTCTTTTGTAGCTTTTTCAAAGAAGGGACTCCTCAAACAAACATGAAACTGAAGTTCAGGAACAAGATTTTGCGAACAATCTTGACGGGAGACGAGTTAAAAGGCCAAGGGGACACTCCTATCGAAATAGCTCTTGTCGATGATCCCACAGGGAACATTGTAGATGTTGGACCAGAAGCTTCTGCAAGAGTCCAAATTGTTCTTCTTAATGGCGATGCTGATGCTTCTGATTGGACAGCCGAGCAGTTTAATGACAATATTGTCCCTGAAATGGAAGGAAAACAGCCTCTTCTTGCTGGGAATTTGACCCTGAAACTACAGAGAGGCGTTGGTATTGTGGAAAACATCAAGCTTAGGCATCACGCGATCAAAATAAGGCCGTTGGTGTTTAAACTAGGAGCAAAGGCCATTGATATATTCGAAGGGGTTCGTATAAAAGAAGCTAAGACAGAATCATTCACTGTAAAGGATTATCGCAACAAATGTAAGTATTTTTTTTATTAGTCAATCACTCATTTTCTTCACTTGACTAGTAGATGTTTAGCTAGTTTTTCTTCATGTAGTGTCATCATGTTGTTCATACATCTTGCAAGGTGAACTGTAGATTCACAAGGAAACTGGTGATCTAACTTTTGTTTTCTTTACTAGCAGAAACATAGCTAGTTTGTGATGATTGTTGATGTAGTTAATCACGCCTCTTTACGCTCCTAGTACGAGAGGTAACTGTGAAATTCGTCATTTCTGAGCACTTCTTTTTCTTATTATTTTAGATTATGAGAAGTATGAGAATCCATCTCTGTCGGATGAAGTATCAAGGCTAGTTAACATCCGTAAAGGTGGCAATATCGACAGGCGTCTTCAAACTGAAAAAATCAACACGGTGGAGGATTTCCTAACTCGACTCTTGATAAATCCTGAGGAACTCAAAAATGTAAGTTTTCCCTTTCACTCTCTCTTGATAATACCTCCAACTTCTCCACTTTTGGTAAAAAATGATCTCTAGTTTCATAATTTTATGCATTCAGTAAAGTAGATTCATTTGCAATTGATAAGATATATCCACGATATAACTCTATCCAGCTATATCCCCTCTGTTTTGGACCGAGCTCACACGGAATTTATTTTTAGACTTTCTCCCAGATTGTCTCGTTCCAACGGAGATCCATATCTTTCTCTTGTATATTTGATATGAGAATTGTTTAACATTCATGGATTTTCAAGCCTTTCAGCATTGCTAGCATGCGAAAAAACACATATAGCAATGAGTTAACAGATCTGTGAAATTTAGAACCAAATGTTGTGACGTGTGAGGATCAAACAACCACGAGTACATTTGCTTGTTGTAGATTGCAAAAATGGGAACAAAGAAGTGGGAGGCCACCGTCAAGAATGCTCGAGCATGCGCATCTGGAGAAAGGATGTACTGTTACACAAATCTTGAGCAGAAGATAGGAGTTGTCTTTGATGTTCTGGGACATGTCCTAGGCCTGTCTTTCGGAAGCCATTATTCTCCGACAAGTGCGTTATCAGAAAAACACAAGGCATACTTCAGATAAGCTTAATCTCTCATTCGTTCTTGCGCTCTTCTTTTAACTTGTTCCAATGTTCCATAACAATAATGAAGATTGCTTCTCTCTGACAGGTTAATGCCCAGGAGTTGTTGACATCTGCTTATAAAAAATGGGATAGTGTAAAACTGTTTAATGATGTGAGTTCTCTTCAACAACACTTGACTGGTTTAATTAATACAAACATGGATCCCCTGGATTGTCCTGAAATGGTGGGGGAATCGAGTAGCAGACGTTCAAATGTCTCGTTTTACAGTGCAAACTCAACGAAGGACTCGTTTAGAGAACTAACTGGTGACGAAGATTATTTCAGCAGCTCCTTTGGAACTGATGATGTGGAAGTGGTGGAGATTGTGGGCCATGCTGCAATGCAGTACTCACCTTTGGATCTTGAATCCATGGTTCAAGATTTTGATAACTTCTTCCAGCAAAATGATGGTTGCAACCGCTGGATAAACGAGTCGATTTGTGACGAACAAAGGGATGTTACATTACTTGAGTCTGAGGCTGTCCAAAGTAGTGATGGATCAAAGAGATGGAAGAAATTGCTGTCTGTATCCAGGTGGTTCTCTGTCAGGAAAAGGGTGTTTGTTGATGTTACTCGTAATCGAAAGAAGCTGAAGATTGGTTAACGAAAACATGTACATGAAGCAGATTGAGGCAGGAAGAGTAACACTTGGATTGCAGTTCCTAATTTGTTGGTTTTGAAATTCTAAATTGTATGTTTTAGTTAAGGTGTATTCTACAAACATTGTACGAATAAGCGATTCCTTCTTTACATTAGCTTTGGACTATCTTTAGTAGAGGTGTACATGTATCTCGAGATTTATTAAACTGTGTCGAAATTCGAATCGAACTAAAAAAATTCGTTGGCAATTAATTTTATCTAAATCGAACTGTACCAAAAATAGTTATGGTACGTGATAGGGATGAGCCTATCAGCTCTGAGAAAAATCCAGGAGATACTGAGAGAGCTGACAATCTAGGAGAGATAAGCCTCCGAATGACTCTGAAGCTTGACAGAGCTATCAAGGGAAGTCCTTGAGAGAGCGGACATTTCCATGGACAAAGCTCAAAAGGGGTGGAAGGTTTTGGGTTCCGTGTTAAGATGGTGGTTCTCGATAGAAAGAATTCTGGCTAGAAAAACGCGTGTTAGGAAAATGCCGAGATATTGTGAGTAATTATGTTTCAGATTACGGTACCGGGTTCATTGCTCTCGGATTGGTTATCGTGTATCTGGAAGTTCTGCAGATGCATTTACAGATGTTAAATGAGTCGTCTGTGAAAAAAAGTTATGGTAGAAGCAAAAGTTTGAGTGCAACAATGGAGAACATCAGTGTAGAAATGTATATTTATAGTTAGTTTGTTAGTGGAGGTGTTCTTATTTTTCATTCAAAGAACCACCTCCTTACAGTACATTCGATTTCTTGGTAAGAAATCAAGTGAAATTGAGTTGCAACTGTCAAATTTTATACAGAAATTCCATTTTGCCGCCCAAAGTTTTTGAATTGTGTTTTTACTTTTAGCCAATGTTGTAAAGGTCGGGCAGTAGATATGGCCTCGCGATTAAGCGGACATGGGTGTGGTTAGACAGGAGGGGATCCAGAAAAAAAATATAGTGTGGTCAGTGGCAATTTATTGCTTAGACAGGATTAGTCGTGATTTTTACAACAAAGTTTTAGCTAGTTGTATTAAGGTACACGATTATATTATACTGTGGTCTTTGGATGGTTAATTGTAGAGAATTTTGTACTTTTGATCCCACCAGACACGCGAAAATTGCAATTTGGTTCCAGTAGTTGCATGTTTGACCACATTGGATTCAAATGTTGCACTTTTAGTCCCAAATGTCAATTTTTTGAATATATAGTCCCATATTTTGGCAAAAGTGGTCCCAAATTTTTTCAACCATTAGTGTGACATTATAACTTTGAGATTTTTGCACTTTTGGTCCTACTGGACACACTTTATTGGGTTTTGGTCCCAACTCTCTCACTTTTGACCCCATTAGACTTAAAAAACTATTTAAAAATTATAAGAAAAAAATTTAAAAATTTTGAAATTAATGTAAAAAAAAAAAATTCTAAAATTTATTTAAAATATCATAAAAGTAATCGAAAATATTAAATTTAGAAAAATTAACTTTAAAAAAATTGATTTTTTTATAAAATTTTAAAAAATTAAAATATTAAATTGTCTTAAAAGGATTTTAAAATTTTAAATTTTCTGAATTAAAAAAAATTCTACTTTTATAAAATTAGATTTTCTTAAAAAATATTTTCTAAATTCTAAATAATTTATATGTTTCATAAATTATTTTAAACTCTTTTAAGAAAATTAATTTCTTTCTAAAAATACTTCCAACATTTAGTTACATGTTAATTTATACGTACAAAGTACCTTAAGTATGTAACCACATTATAAATTTGTTGGTTCATTTTACAATATATACTATTTAATTTGAATTCTATTGTGTGTAGAATCTAATACTCTACTACGGTGAAGAATTCCGGCGAGCAAATTAAAAAATATTTAAAAATCATAAACTTATTTCAAAAAATCTGAAAATTACGTAAAAATTAGAAAAATATTTTTAAATTCTAAAATTAATTTAAAATATCAGAAAAAAAATGAAACTGTTATTTAAAAAAAAAACGTAAAAATTGAAATATTTATAAAATTAAAAAAAATTGAAAAATTGAAATTATCTTAAAAGAATTTTAAAATTTCTAAATTAAAAAAGTCTACTTATTTTATAAAATTAAATTTTATTAAAACATTATTTTTTTGAGTTGTAAATAATTTTTATATATGTTTCATAAATTATTTTAATTTCTTTTAAAAAAATTCACTTTAAAAAAAAAAAATACTTTCGACATTTCATAGATATTTTTACATATTTGAAATGATTTTTTTTTTTTTTTATTTCAAATTAATTTACAGATTTGTCAACCTTATTTGGATAATCCGTTTATAAGTCCCTAAAATGTTATACATTGTTCTATAGTTTGTAAAATTTACATAATAATAGTTCAAATAAAATGTATTAAAGTTGTACCCCAGGAGCAGTTGCTTATTAACGTGTGTATATCACAAATAATTAATAGCATTGTAGACAACGTAGTTTTTTAATGAATATCCTCGTAACCTATCGTCAACTTGAGATTTTTCTCCTATTCGAACAATAGATTGATAAATTATTAAAAAAATAGTTTGAAATCTAAAAAAAAATCATTTAAGATATGTAAAAGTAGTATCTATGAAATGTTAGAAGTATTTTTAGGAAGAAATTAATTTATTAAAAGAGTTTAAAGTAATTTATGAAACATATAAATTTTGGAATTTAGAAAATAATTTTTTAAGAAAATCTAATTTTACAAAATAAATAGATTTTTTTTTTAATTTTATAAAAATTTAAATTTTCATTTAATATTTTCGATTTCTTTTATGATATTTAAAATAAATTTTAGAATATTTTTTTTTTTATTTATACATTAATTTCAGATTTTTTTTTTAAAGTCTAATCTATACACTAATATAAAAGTGTCTTAAGTTTCAGCCAATTTAAGTTTGGCCTATTTTATCCCTTTTAAAATTATGCTAAGGGCAATAATGTAATTTTTTAACATATCCTAATTATTATATTCTTAATAATTCTAATCCTAATTGTATTATAATATCCTAATTATATACCATTGTTCTATTTCGATCCTAATTCTAATCCTAATTGTATTCTAAATCCTAATTATATACGAAGAATATTTGATTTGTTTTACAACCTACTCACAATTAGAAGCCAATATGCAGACCATCAAACCAACACCACATTATGATTATAAGTTACAATAAATATACTTATACGTATACACGTAAAAAAAATTAAAAATTGCGACCCACCACCTTCATGGATTTGAGCATTCAAAAAATAGATAAGTGCACATAAATATTTGTTCTAATTATTTGTGTAAATCACATCACTTAAGTAATATAATACTACAATTGAACACATACACATAACATATACTACCTCCGTTTTTTTTAGATATCTTTTTAACTTTTTCTGTACATTTTTTTCCAATAGTACCCTTATAATTATTCCTAAAAAAACTCTAATTATCTAATATACCATATCTATATAATCTAATTGAGGACTTATTTGTCCATTTTCATACCTCTTAATTTTCTTATCCAAACCGACAAAAATATCTAAAAAAACGGAGGTAGTTTTAAATTATAAACGAATCAAAGTAAGCATTATATGTTATACTGTTCTAACTAGATTACTTAAGTGTTTCCTAAAAAGCTAGATTACTTAACTTCTCATTTGCACCAAAATCAAAATAAATATAATAAAATAACAATACTAGAAACCTCAACTTTTCATCCAAAAAAATAAAATAAAATGATAACAACAACAACAACCACCACAATCCCAGACAATAAATTAGGGATGTAGAACGGCTCAAAATCGTGCAGGATTAAGTTTCCATATAGTTGGCCACTAAAACTGACTCGACTAAATTCATGCTCAATTAGCTTAAAAATTATTAGAATTAACCCAAAATTAATTGGACTAACTCAAGTAACATCCCAATAGTAAATTGGATAGTTTATTTTTTCCCAAGAAAAATAAACGGGCTTTTTTCTCTAAAAAGATCACTCTGAATATAATTAATTATTTTAAACACGTAGAGTAGAAAAATCCACTTAGTATAAAATAGTATCACTTCTATATAAGTGCCAAAGAAGGGTCAATGGTAAATATGTAATAGTTCATATTTCCTTACTTAACATGCAATTTATCTAAGTATAGAAATATAACGGTATTGGTAGCAACTTAGTTGGTAAAGTATCTTGTAGTCCTGGCAATTGAAAGTGCCTTAAGTTTCAGCCAATTTACGTTTAGCTTATATTACCTCTTTTAAGTTTAAACATTCTATGGGCAATATTATACTTCTTAACATATCCTAATTATTATATTTCGATCCTAATTTTAATCCTAATTGTATTCTAATATCCTAATTATATACCATTCTGTTCCTAATTCTAATCCTAACTGTATTCTAATATCCTAATTATATACCAAGAATTGTTCATTGTATTATAATTACATATTCTAATTGTATACCAAGCACATCTAATCATAAGTATTATTGCAAAGTCTGGTACTAGCATCATCAATGTCCATCAATTAATTATCAATTTTTCACAATTTCATGATTAACTTTCTTAGAAACACTTATACACAACAACAAATTGAATGTCAGTCCAACAGATAGGAAACTGCATTGTGTGCTATGTCCTAATGTTTGTGTGTGTAACATCTCGAATCACTTATTGAATGCGATTTTTGGAAAGCAATCTCGATTTTTGGCTAACTCCGGAGATTTCAAGAAACGACTTCAATCTCGAACAACTTTTTGAACGAGATTTTTTCGAGAGCATTCTCAATTTTTGGTTAACACCTGAGAAATAAAGAAATGAATTGAATTGTTATTCTCAATTTGTGGATACCCCAGAGAAATCAAGAAACCAATTGAATCACTTATTAAAGGGAATCTCTTGGAGTGTAGTCTTGATTTTTGGCTAATTCTGGATAAATCAAGAAACAAATTGAACGGATTTATTGATCATGTAGAGGTTTGTCTCTATTAATTATTTACATGCAAAAATTCAATTTCTTAGCTGACATAATCCTCTTTTCTAAGATGGCTTATTGTTTGTTTAAGTTCTTCAATTAGTGTAAATGAAGTAGTATTCTTTAGGTGCACATTGGTTGATTAAAACCGAAGATGAAATGTAATTTTGGAATATCAACTTGTATATCTGTTTCATAAAGTTATGTTTTTCACTCTGAATTCCTCTATTGCAAACAATGTTTCATCCCCAAGTTAGGTCCTCCGATAAGATATGGACAAATGACAAAAAATGATATTGTGCAGCAGACAGTCAAAATAGTGTGTACATGACCTTTATTGATAATGTTAGAATAATAAAAGACAAAAACTAATTTACGTTAAATTAATAATGTACACATGGCATCATTTCTTGTTTAAGATATTCTTAGAACTGGTAAGAAAGGGGTAAGCATTGTTCATCTATTAAATAGTGATGTTGGTGATCATCATAAATCTTCGATAGGAACTATTAAAGTTGTGGCACATAACTTAATATTAAGAAAGCTGATAGATTTGATTTTATTCTTTCGGGATTGCACCATAACTTTAGACGAGGGGATATTGTGGAAGAAATTCCATTTTTTAGGATGTATCGTCTTTTAAAAATTACGCTAATATATCTGGTTAGAAAGAATTAGGACTCTCTGGAGATTGTAAAGAGTCAATATAGGCGGTAGGAAAGGGTACACGTGATTGGTGGGATTTATTTCTAAGGAATTAGAAATTTTATTGTATCTAATATTGCTAAAGATTGAGTGCAGTTTTGTAGAGTATATCTTTTAAGGATCTCTCTTTTATAATAATAGATTCATCTCTTTTACAGGTGAATATTGTTCGAGGCTTCTCGATAGAGAATTTTGAAACTTGTATTTTGAAGTACTTAAGAACAGTTGAAGAAATGAGAGGCTCTGCGAGGACTAATGGACAACCAAGGATAAACATGTACCCCAAAAGCACAAACATAATGCAACATTTGGTAAGGACGTACCCCAAAAGTTCTTCTAACATCATAAAAAATGTGCAGATACCTACGACATGTTGACAAGGGAAAAGGGATGCATGAAAATTCATATTCATAAAAACGGACTCAAAGATAAGAGAGAGATTACTATCATGAACAAAGAGTAAGTCAAATCTATATTTATAATTATATTTATGCATATATGTGAGTATATATATATATATATATATATATATATAGAGAGAGAGAGAGAGAGAGAGAGAGAGAGAGAGAGGCGAGGGGACAGAGGCGAAGGGGGCGAGAGAGATAGGGAGAACACAATTCATAGACCTACTACTATATTCTCGGAATGGTTGTAGGTGTTGGAAATGAGGCAAAAATATGGTATAACTCTTGTAAAATTTGCACTGGATCAGTGAATGAAAGTGAGACTACTGCCATATGCAACAAGTGCTACGATGAGCCAGTGGAAGCAATACCAGGATACAAATATGTTTATAATATAATTTTCATGATACTTTCAAAATGACATGCACACTAACAATTAATGATACTTAATATACTACTGGTACATAGTAAAACTAAACGTTTCAAGGAATTTAAACCGCAACAATAACCATGTTCGATGAGATAACAATAGTATATATTAGATGTTCAGCACAAGACTACATAAAATTCATAGCAAAGGTAATAAATCATTTAGCAATAACCATCACTAATCAATTCGTAGATTGCAAAATGAAATCTTACTAAGATAAATCTAATGCAGGATAAAATGAATCCAAATACGACGGAAAAATAATCTTACAGAATGTAAATGACGTGAGTTCTTGATCGCATAAAATCAAAATGCTAAAGTTGTCGAAAAAAGATTGAATGGAATAACAGTTGCAATAGAAATAATAGAACCCACTGAGCAAAAGGAAGAGAATAAGAAAGATACAACTACAATAATACTTGAGAAAAAAAAAACTACAAAATGGAAGAGAAGAAAGAAGGCGAACGACAAAGAAAAAACAAGAAGATGAAGAAACTATAAGAATGGAAGAGAAGAAGTAACGGCAGCACACAAAAATAAAAGTAAAAGATTGCATTCAGATTGTAAACGATGATGAGATCATATAGATCACAAAATAAAATAGAGGGGTACAAAAATACAACTTCAGTTTTGGAGGATAAAACTACAGAAGCTGAAGGGAAGAAAACAAGAACAATATCGAAGAAAAAACAACATGAACAAACTGCAACAATGAAAGAAAAGAAGAAACGAAGAAACACAAAGAAAAAAATAGAAGATAACATTTAAATAGAGAGCGATGACTCAAACAATTTTTTAACAAGTCACAGCAAAAAAAGGTCTCGATAACAATGAATATCAAGAATGAGAAAAATAGATTCAAGTGCATCTGTAAAAAGAAAGAATTACGACATTTCAAAATAATTTCCAAGATAAATAGGTTTTTTATTTTTCCTTTTCTCTTTTTATTTGGAATTACTATAGATGAATAGTTTCATATAAATCAATTTGAAGCAATTCATTCATGCGTACTAGGACAAATTTGTGATATTACAATTTTCCTTGGGTTACATATATTATTTATTATTAGTTAATTTAGTAAAAAAGTTGTAGATCTTATTCAACATACTATGTTTCGACTTTCACTTAAACTAACATTTTAACAATTACACTATTTTACAACAAAATTTATAGAATATTTAAAAAAAAATAGGTTACTGTTGAGATAATACGGGGAATAAGTGGTCTTATGATTCATTTACACAATTTTACAAGAAAATAATTTATTCTCTTAATACATCCTGCTAAAAACATTTCGAAATTACTAAAAATAAAAATCATACAAAAAATAAGTATAAAAATATAATTTCTAAAATTAATATATTAAGTGTCGCACGTGCAACGCACGTGCCAAATTCTATAGGATCAAAAGTGAGAGAGTTGAGATCAAAACGGAATAAAGCATGTCCAGTGAGACCAAAAATCTGAAAGTTATGACGTCACACTAGCGACTGAAATTTTTTGGGACTATTTATTCAAAAAATTAACGTTTGCAACTAAGAGTGCAATATTTGAATCCAATAGGGTCAAAAGTACAACTATTGGAACTAAATCGCAATTTTCGCGTGTCTTGTGGGACCAAAAGTGCAAAAATCTCGTGTACCAAAAGGAGTTTGGTTAGTGAAGTGTAAGTATGCAGAGGAAATTTTCATGTTTGGTCGAATTTAAGCGTGCTTAGTCCATCAGTAGTTCTTTACCCTTTCGTGGTTTGGTCCTTTAACTTTGATTTCACAAACCAAGATAGCAATCTGCGATAAGAAATCGAAACCCGAGCAGAAGCCAAATCAAAATTGGACTAAGTCTACTTCATGCTGCAGCAGAAGTTGCATTAAAGTATGCTCCAAGAGATAGGCCTGGTTGAGTATCTTACCATTCAATCCTCATATATAAACAGGACATGTTGTAATCCACTCCTTCAGTTCGCCGAGCTCTTAGCCTCCAAAACCTAAAAGCCAGTTTCGCCACCACAGTCTACACCGTCAGTGTCCCTGGACGAAAAAATTGAAGGAAGAAAAAGAATATGGACGAACGGAGAGCTTTTACAGCTGTGTAAAAAGGCTAGACAGGATGCCTCAAAGTCTGTCGTTTATGTTGCGTTTGGAAACATGGTTTGTTTTTTAGTCATGCAAGGTGAGCAGGTTGCTTTGGGCCTAATAGGAAGCAGAGTTGGCTATTTTCGGGTTATCAGAGAACCCGAAAAAGACGAGCTAGTGAGTGAGATGACTGGTAGACAAGTTAAGTATTATGAAAGCAACAAAAAATTTGTCCAATTGCTGCAAAAACACAAAATTGTAGACTGTAGCAAACAACTTTTTTTATGGCCTATACTCAATGTTAAAATAGTATCTCGTCGTACTAGCTAAAAACAAATAGAAGTTGGAGTAATTTATTTGGACCTATCTATTAAAGTATACTGAGTTGTAGGTATCTCAACTGCTAGTCTGACAAGTCGTCATTTATGCACATTGGTCTCCAAATTCTTAATGACTTTTTTAAGTGCAATTTCCAGCCAAGTGGGCTGTAAGAGAACCGCCGGCCTTGACTTCTGTTTTCTTTATCAAAATCGGCTATTGTTGCATCGTGGCTTTCTTTGCCGTTCTCGGACCTGAATTTTCATGAAGAGCATGAGACTAGTAAGGTCGGGGAAAGCGAAGCATCGACGCAGTTTCCTCATCCTTTCAACAGTCAGCAAATGTACGAAGATATCTGGTAATATCCTATCTATTTCTTGGAAATACGTTCTCTCGATCATAGTTTGACTTTATACTAACAGAAGTTCAAGATTCAATCAATCTAACATGGACTCAAGAGAAACAGGATTCGGATCCTCTATAGTACTTGATGGTGCATTTAGCGAGAGAGTGACACTTCAAGAGAATCCAGATCCCACCAAGATTGGGCTATTGTGCTGACTCTGCTACACGATCCGGACACGCTTTATTGTGGCCCCACCAATGCATCACCGACCTTTATATATCAGATCATGTTCTTGTCAGAATATACAGGATGCTGTTTGTGCTCAGAATGGCAAGTGAGAGTTTTCTTTTGGTGTGTGGAGGTACTATACTACTATGTAATGATGATCAAGAAATGATTTTTGCTTGATTGAATGGATGTTTACTAAACTATATGCTTGCTGGAATTTGTTCTGATCTTGCAGGTTGTAGAGGACATTGAACCGAGAATGATTGAAGAATAAACGAGCTTGTAACAATGGAGGAGTTGATCCAATCTGTAAGTATATTCTGCTGCTCTGATACCTCTTATTCCTTCGTTTTCTTAGGCTCCCCGCCTTTGTGCAACTCATTCTGGAACCCCCCATGATACCACATCGATTCATTCTGCCACTTGTTGGGTCGTGTCGTGATGGACTGCAATTTCCACATTGGTATGATATTGTCCGTTTTAGATTGAGCCTGTAGAAATTTGTTTTTAGGCTTCCTCCCAAAAGATTTAATAGTGGTGGCTATTCCCATCTTTTTTTATTTGCTCATGATCCTTATTTGACGTGGAATTTGTTTGACTATTTCATCACTAAAGTAACGAATATTGGTGTTTTCCACTTGTGATCTGTGATTTATAGAATATGAATTTATCTTGTTACAGATTGAGGAGGATTTTGAGTTGGCAAAAAGGAGGAATATTACTAAAATCAAGAGGTATACAAGAGCTCTATGCTTAATCTTCAATACCAATGTTCTTTTGTTCATCTCCTTCTTTTGCAGCTTTTTCAAAGAAGGGAATCCAAGCTCTCAGACAAACATGAAACTCAAGTTCAGGAACAAGATTTTGCAAACAATCTTGACCGGAGACGAGTTAAAAGGCCAAGGAGACACTCCGATTGAAGTGGCTCTTGTCGATGATCCGAAGGGGAATGTCGTAGATGTTGGACCGGAAGCTTCTGCAAGAGTCCAAATTGTTCTTCTTCAAGAAGATGCTGATGGTTCTGATTGGACGGCCGAGCAGTTTAATGACAATATTGTCTCTGAAATTGAAGGAAAGCAGCCTCTGCTTGCTGGAAATGTGATCCTGAAACTACAAAGAGGCGTTGGTATTGTGGACAACGTTAGGCTTAGGCATCACACGATCAAAAAAAGGCCGTTAGTGTTCAAACTAGGAGCGAGAGCCGTAGATATATTCGAAGGGGTTCGTATAAAAGAAGCCAAGACTGAATCCTTCACTGTCAAGGATTTTCGTAACAAATGTAAGTCATCTTGTTATTTAATCAACTACTTTCTCTCCTAGCTGGTAAAATTTCTGAATATTTGCATTAGTATAAAATCTGATGCTTAATGATGATATTCAGATTACAAGAAGCATAAGGTGCCATCTCTGTCTGATGAAGTATCACGGCTCGTTAACATCCGTAAAGGTGGTAAGATTGACAAGCGTCTTCAACATAATGATATCACTACTGTGGAGCATTTCCTAATCCGGCACCTGATAAATCCTGATGAGCTCAAAACTGTAACTTCTCCCACTTGATCACAGATCTTTAAGTTCCATCCTATAAGAATATACTTATATTGATATAAGTTATAGATTTGAAGTATTTATATTTGCTTATTAAATTGTTGTAGATTGTGAATTTGGGCGCGAAGAAGTGGGAGGCCACAGTGAACAATGCTCGAGCATGCCCTGCCGGAAGTAGGATGTACTGTTATATAAATCTCGAGCAAAAAATAGGTGTCGTCTTTAATGTTGTTGGAGATGTCTTAGGATTGTATTTCGAAAGCCATTATTGTCCGACAAGTATATTGTCTGAAGAACACAAGGCATACTTCATATAAGCTCAACTTTTCCTTTCTGCACTCTATTTTCAAATTGTTTTTTTCTAACGAAAAATCAAAATTGGTGTTTCTGACAGGCTGTTGCTCAAGAACTGCTAGTATGTGCTTATGAAAACTGGCCTAATGTAAAGCCCTTTGATGATCTGAACTCTGCTCAGCAACACTTGATTGATTCTTTGAAGCCTGAAATGATGGGCTCCATGTTTGCGATGGAGAATGTGTCCGATGCTTTTATGCAGTGCTCTCCTTTTGATATGGAAACCATGTTTCTAGGGTTTGATGACGACTTACAGCAGATTGACGGTTGCAACGGGTGGATAAACGTTGACGAACAAAGGGGTGTCACATTAGTGGAGTCTGATGCTGTCCAAAGTAGTCGTGATGGACCAAAGAGATGGAAGAAATTGATGTGTGTGTCCAGGTGGTTCTCCGTCAGGAAAAGGGTGTCTGTGGACGTTACTTGTAACCGAAAGAAGCTGAAGATAGGTTAAGGACAAGATGAAGTAGATTGAGGACACAAAGGAGCAGTTCAGATTCTCTGTCAAAGTTGAAAAATAAATTTTCATTGAATCAATACACGTAATTTTATGTGTGTGACACAGTTGAAATATCGTAGTTAGGACAGAGAATCTGCACTGAAGAAGTGTGACATTTAGATTGCAGTTCCTAATTTGTTGGTTTATTGATGTATCGATTTTTAAATTTTAAAGTTGTATGTTGTAGATATTAATGGTTGTTAATACAAATATTGTACGAATGAATGATCCCTTGTTTACATTAGCTTTCGAGTGTCTTTGGCTTATAAGGGAGGAAAAAAATTGATGCTATTAGCAATATTCATATGCATTATATTTTGGTTATATTAGCAATATTCAGGTGTATCAAGGGAAAAATGGTCACTTCCAAATAATATTATAATACTAGGTAACATAAAAGCCACTTCGGACTTCCTAGGTAAAATTGAAAAAAATCGGAAAAAAGAAATATATGCCTGTATAATTTATCTATTTTATCATAAACCTCTGTTTTACTTATTATGAAAATTATGTGGGAATGAGATTATCACAGCCTAGTAGTTGTGACTACTAATTTTTAATTTTTAATTTTTAATTTTTAAAAAATATCCAGAATTTGCATTGGAATATGATTAATAGCTAGGGTTTATGGCATAGTCCTCCTTTTTCTAAATTTCCGACTTTTTTTAAAAAATTTATAAATAACTTTTTTTTAATTATAAAAAAGGGTATTTAAGTCTTTCAATAATACCCGCTCCGTCCCACCTTATTTTACACACTTTCCTCAAACGGTCGTCCCATCTTATCTTGCACAAAAAAAAAAAAAAAAAGGAAATTATACCGACTATACCCTCTATACTTACGAAATTAACAAAAATGTCATTACTACAACACAAAACACACACTAATTAGATATCTTAATTTTTGCTAACCCAACCCATTCTATTTAACCCAACTGATTTTAATTAACACAAACTCACCTAAAATCTAACCCTATTACCCAATACCAGCCCAACCCAAATCCACTCTCATCCTCCGAATCAAATCTACTTTTGTCTCTCACAAACCCTATCTCTCTCTATCTCTTCGTGTTCATCCTTTCTTCATACAAAACCCTAGCTGCAACCTTACCCCTACTACGAATACTCTCCCACACCCCCTCAGATCACCAACCACACCTCCGTTCTCCGATCTTCTCTCAAATCGAATTTTTTCTTTGGCTGCAAAAATCCTATCTTCAATGATTAGGATTTTCTGAAGCTCCCTCGCATTAATGGAGAATTCTCCCGAATATCCTCAAATATGTTACAACTCGTACGACACCGTGGTGAAGGAGTCTCAGTTTCCGACTGATGTTTTTCGTGATGAAGGCTCGAAGAAACCAGACCTGGATGCAGATTTGAGCTTCTCGTCTGAAATCACAGACGATTCTGCTGTGCTAGCTGCTGAGATCCCAGATCCGCGAACTTACACGATTCCATGGCTGGATATGAGGGATAAACGTAAAAATTGAGCTCTTGACCCTATGGTTCCCGATTCTCGGAACAGTTATGATTTCTGCCCTATTACAGGCTCGTTCATGTTGCTTGGTCCGAATTTGGGGCTTTTGGTGATTTTGTGGTTTTGCTATGTTCTTGAGTTATGCATGTCTGAGATGTGCCCACTTTTAGGGGCTTTTCTGATTGTGTGGTTGATTGAATGTGTTGGGGGTTCTGGTTGCTGGTTTTTGTGATGACTAGGGGCCAGTTGGCTTGAAACTAGTTTGGGCTAGGGTTTTGTGTGAAAAATAGATTTGCACTCCAGATGATGCATTAAGTGCTGATGGACTTGGTACCCCTGAAGCTGTTCTGCCTACATGATGTTTTTCAATGCTGATAGGCTTTAATATTGCTTCTAATTATGCATTCAATGTGGTCTGTGACCACATTCTGGTGGCTAATTTGAAGCTATAATCTGTCTGGTTGATGTAGTTGTGCGTAACTGATGTTTTCAATGCTGATATGTTTTGTTATTGCTTCTAATTATTCAATCAATGCGGGATGTGACCACATTCTGCTGGCTAATTTGAAGCTATAATTTGTCTGGTTGATGCTGTTGTGCCTAACTGATGTTTTTCAATGCTGATAGGCTTTGTTATTGCTTCTAATTATGCAATCAATGTGGTCTGAGACCACATTATGGTGGATAATTTGAAGCTATAATCTATCTAGTTGCTGCTGTTGTGCCTAAATGATGTTTTTCTGCTGCATAAAATTAGACCATATATACCCAATGATGGCATATTTCCGAGGGTCTAAATTGAAAAAGATCCAGTAACATCACAAAACATGCTCCTATTACAGTGTTTATAGCTTAAGCAAAATGTACACTCTATTGTGTTCATGTTATAAACACTATACCAAAATATGTTTCCATTACTACTCCCTTACATACATTCTATGTAACCTAAAGCTGCCTTTAGCCCACTGATTTAGTCTGTTCCAGCAGCCTCTTCAATTTCTATTAGGCACTCAATCCCTTCCCTAACAGCAGCCTCATCAGCCTCCAAAGATTGTGGCAGATTTCCAGCTCTTTCTAAGGCTGTCTTGCCCATATGAGGCAATCTGTAGTTGTTGTGTCCCTTACACTTTATTATCTCATTCATGCAGCTCTGCAAGCTTAAGAAAACATGATCTAATTTCCTTACCTCTAGATCATGATATGACTGAATTACATTTTGCACAAGTTGCTCAACTGTTTTAGATGGCTTTTCTTGTTGTAATGGTTGAAAAGCCCTGAAATACCCAAGATCCAGCACATTAGTGTCTGGTGAATTGGGTGGTTGACAAACAATCTCAATGTCAAACCCATCTGAAGTTGCAGCCTCTCTGAATTCCTTATCTGTGTCTTTTATGTGTTGTTTGGCATTGTCTTGCTGTATGATGATATGCTTGTGAAAAGTCAGAGTTTGTGCGCGTGTGCAATGTAATTAAACTGAAAGACGTATAAATATGAAATTTAATGTATCGTAGAAGAAGTTCTTACAGAGTACAAACTTTGTAAGAACAGAGAGAAATCTTATTCATAAGAGTTAGGAAAGATTACTCTCTTCCTTACAAGCAACAACTTTAGGATAAGTACAGTAGACAGAGGATACTTAGTTACTCTCAGAAACACTCAAGAATCCCTCTAAGTTACAGTTCGTACTCCCCCTAAATTGGTGCTCACTCTTTTGATCTCTCAAATGGTAATTTCAGTACAGATGATCCCTCAATCTGTACTAAATCGATTCTCCCGAATCTCTATATGTTCTCCCGAACAAACAAGATACAACTTCTCCTGAATTGTATCTAGTGATCTACTGAGGTTCGTTCACAGTTTGAACTACAGTAGAACAGATGCAAGATTTGATGAATTACACAAGTGTTATTCTCTCCAAAACTCGATAGTGTCTTCATCATCTTGTGCCTCTATTTATACAGAGTGCCTTCCTGACTTTTCTCTTCACTCCAATCACTTCTTCATCAACTCCATCAATCTCCTTGATAGTTGGTGTTTCTTTTGGAAGTTTTGACTTTAAATCCTTGATCCTTGGAATTTGATTTATTCTTGGAATAGAGTCAAATTCTTTTGTCCTTCTTTCCTTTTTCCATTCAGTCAATCCTGCCATAAAGAAAGAAGCTACAAGAGAGTATTTTTCAACAAATGCCACATTAGATAAATAATGATTTTACAATCTCCCCCTTGGCATTCTAGTTCGAAAAATACTGCTGAAATTCCTGCAAGACATAGTCAGAAATTCTGGTCTCTTGAAAAAAGACTTTAAACCAGCTCATGGCGTATTAGGGCAAAATCAAGAGAGTTCTCTAAAAGATGCAAAATAACAGGTAAAAACACTAGTTACTAAACATTAGTCCAAATGAACTGTAACAGATAGTAATTATAACAAAAAGAACTGTTTATCTCAAAAGTAGAGTAGAGAAGAGACATTAATCAAGAGAGATGCTAGGTCAAGCTTCAAAAGCTCTGGCTTGGACTTTGGTCGGGCTCCTCATCTTCATTTGTTGAAGCTTCATCATCAGAAGCATCATCTTCATCTTGCCCTTCATCATCCTCATTCAGACCAGTTTCGATTTCTTCATCTTGGTTAGATTTCTTCTCCCCCTTTTTCGACCTGGAATGCTGAGGTTTGGTGAGAGAGCGTAGAATTCTTTGGTAGTATCCTTTCTGGTTCAGGGCCGACTTGGCCATGTCAGTAAACACAGCAATTTGTTGATGTAGAAACTGTTCAAGCTGTCCAGAAACAGCACCTGGTTCGACTTGTGATGGGACTGAGGAAGAGGCATGAAAATTAGTGGTGCGAGAAGATACCGTAAACATCTTTGGGGATGGATCAAGAAAGTCGCCACGCCTGTCATCAACGAAGACGTCTTGGTGAGCAACAATGCACCAAATTAAGCTTGGAAATGGGAGAAGTTTTCGAGCATCGGGACGTCCTGAAAATTCCACAATTGTTTGGAATGCATGTGCTCCAAAGTTAATCGGTTTTCCTGTCAACACTCGGAAAATGAAGACTCCTTGACTAGGATTGAGGGAAGATTTATGAGCCGTGGGAGTCCAATTTCGCATTCCAATTTTGTGAAGGAAATTGCACTCGAGGGTAAGATCAGTCGGAGAAAGACCAGAACTGGGCCATTTGTCCACTTTACCCTTGGTGATAGTAGAAGCGACAACATCCATATCCTCAACAAGATCATACTCCGGAGGAGTTTCCAAGCCATAGAGATCATTAATGATGTCAGGGGAAAATGTGCATACGGCATTTCTGCAGAAAATCTTGTGAAATCTAGATGAGGTTGGGTCAGAGATAGACGGTGACAGATTTGAATAAAATTCCTTAACAACAGCCCCACAGAAGCTTTGAATATTAAGGACAGTAGAAGACAACCCAACAGCAGAGATAAGAGACAAAATATTATATTTCTGAAAAGAGCGCACATCAAGCAATCGTTCTTCCCAAAAGTTCATGGTTTGAAAAGAGACAAACCTATCCTTTGCTCGAAGAGAGTAGAACCGCTTCGAGAGAGCTTTGATTTTGTCGAGAGGCTCAGTATCTGGATCAAGAGACATGGGTTTCTTTCCCTTGTCCTTTGAAGGAGTAGGTGGAGCCTTTTCTTTGGTCAATCGAGAAGATTTCCGAACAGTAGTGGGCTTGGCAGGCGGAGGGACAAAATCAGGATCAGGGGTTTTGTGCCGAGTAGAGCGCCGGGAGGGACCTGAGATGACCACCCCGTATTTGGTCTTTCGGGGAACGATCGGTGAAGCAGATTTGCGAATTGGAGGTGGAGAGGGGCCCGAATCTGGTTCTGTAGAGCGCAGCGAGGGGGTTGGAGATACAGGCCGTTTTTTAGACGGGGGCCCTGTAGCGGCTTTGGAGGTTGGGGATTTTCTCAACGGAGTGGCTTCTGGGGGCCCTTCAGAGAATGACCCGGAAGAGTCACGAAGGCCTGGGATCAGGGGAGCATGAACAGGGGGTATGGAGCGAATAGGAGTGGCATCAACTACAGGTGGTGGGGAAGGGACAGTGGATGGAGATGGAGCCGCTGTAGTGGTGCGTTTGCGTTTTGCCGCTTCTTTAGTGCGCCCCATTTTGGCAAAACCCTACAACAATGAGAGAAGAGCAAAGAGTGATAGTGGTGGAGAGAAGATGAAGAGACGAAATTTAAAGGAAAACGTAGGGAAGAATTGGTGTCCTGATTTTGAAATTCAAATTGACGTGTATTTCCTAAAGAGAAGCAGTTAATCTTGGAACATATATGATCTTCTATATTTCTAGGAACTGAAAATCTCCTTGCTTTAAATAAGAAAATCTAGATATATACAATAAGGAAAATCCGATTTATGCCTAAGAATGCAAAAATAAAAAATACACACAGTAGATAAGATTTGTTACGCCACATGGGTAAGATAAATCCAATGAGAGATATGAGGGTATCAGTGTCGCTAGTGATGAAGTGACCAAAAACAGAAGAAAAAATGCGTTCGATACAACACCTTATAGCCCCTTTTTTTTTTTTTTTTTTTTTTTTTTTTTTTTTGAATCGAGAGGCCACGTTTCACTTAGAGACAACAGAATTTTTTCATCTGAAGTCTACCCCACTACTTTGTGGTTTCCTCTATGGAGCCAGCAGATCACGTTTCACTTAGAGCAATCGGAATTTTCGCCCGAAAGCTACCCCATTACTTTATGATTGCTATTGTGCTCTGTCATCACTTTTCACTTAGAGCTATCAGAATTTTCGCCTGAAAGCTACCCCATTACTTTGTGATGTAGTATCAATTTTCACTTAGAGCTATCAGAATTTTCGCCTGAAAGCTACCCCATTACTTCATGATACTTTGGGATTCAAAGAAAAATTACACTGGAATAAAACAACATTATACAAAGTACAATGCCTGTCATTAGCTGTCACACACTCGGTCATTTTCTGTGCATGAGACCCTGATTCCTTTTTGGATGGTTGCTCACTGCATCATTTCCCGACGGTAGCTCTTTCTGACAGTTTTAATAGGTCACAAATCACAGAAGACAGATAAGAAACCATAACAGTTCTCTTTGGGATAATCACCAGTGGGTATTGTGAATCATAATCTAAATATGTGTACATGCATGCGGAGTATGACTAATGCAGTAAACAAAGTTTTTTTTTTTTTTTTTTAATGTTCAAGCAGTGCAAATACCTAAGGACTTCCTTAATGTTAAAAATCTATTGGAGTCAAGTGCCTTAGTGAAAATGTCAGCCAGTTGTTCCTGTGTAGGAACATGTTCCAAGATTATTGTTCCTTCTTCAACCAATTCCCGAATAAAGTGATATCGAATATCAATATGCTTTGTTCGGGAATGTTGGACTGGATTTTTTGATATATTTATCGCACTGGTGTTATCGCAAAAGAGGTTTACAGACAAAATATCAAACCCGTAGTCCAAAAGCATTTGTTTCATCCAGACAAGTTGTGCACTACAACTTCCAGCTGCTATATACTCCGCTTCGGCTGTTGATAGTGATATGCTGTTTTGTTTCTTGCTAAGCCAGGAGACTAGATTGTTTCCAACAAAGAAACATCCTCCAGAAGTGCTTTTGCGATCATCAATATCTCCGGCCCAATCTGCATCACAATATCCTGCCAAACTTGCATTAGTGTCACGAGAATAATGAATACCAAAGTTTGAGGTTCCTCCAACGTATTTTATGATACGTTTGACTGCTTTCAAATGTGATTCTTTGGCGTTCGCTTGATACCTAGCACACATACCAACACTGAAACAAATGTCAGGGCGACTTGCAGTTAAATACAAAAGACTACCTATCATGCTCCGATAAAGTGTGGGTTCAATAGCAGTTCCAGAAAGATCCCTGGACAGTTTTGTATTTGTACCCATCGGAGTATCAGGATGTTTTGCTTCATCAAGACCAAACTTTTTAACCAAATTTTTGGCGTATTTTGTTTGGTGGACAAAGATTCCGGTCTTACTCTGTTTGACCTGCAGACCCAGAAAGTATGAAAGTTCTCCAACCATGCTCATTTCAAATTCTCTGGACATGTTCTGTACAAACTCATTTACTTTAGCTTTGGAGGTAGAACCAAAGACAATATCATCGACATAAATTTGTGCAATCATAATGTCTTTGTTCGTACTCTGTATGAACATTGTTTTATCAACCCCGCCACGCTTGTAGCCTTGGTCAAGAAGAAATTGTGCAAGTCGCTCATACCAGGCACGAGGGGCCTGTTTGAGTCCGTACAATGCCTTCTTGAGTTTATACACATGTTCAGGGAAGAAAGGATCTTCAAATCCTTTTGGTTGCTCAACAAAGGCTACTTCTTTTAGAAAACCATTTAAAAAAGCACTTTTAACGTCCATTTGGTAAAGAATGATGTTTTTAATGCATGCAATAGAAAGTAGCAACCTAACAGACTCTAGACGTGCAACAGGTGCAAAAGTTTCTTCGAAATCAATGCCCTCTACTTGAGTGTATCCTTGGGCAACAAGTCTGGCTTTGTTTCTGGTGATATTTCCGATTCATCAGTTTTATTTCGAAAGATCCATTTTGTCCCTATTACATTGGAACTTCTTGGTCTAGGAACAAGTTCCCAAACATCATTCCTTTCAAACTGCTCCAGTTCTTCCTGCATAGCTTTAATCCAACATTCGTCTGTTAGTGCTTCTTTGACATTTTTTGGCTCAATAATCGAAGTATAACATGCAAAATAAGAGTACCCCAACATTTTTCTGTAATTAGGTTTGGGTTTACCTCTGGTTTTCATACCTTCATCTAGTTCCCCTATAACCAAATCACTTGGATGATCCTTCTGGATTTTTGCTGGTGGATCTCTCTTTAGATCACGTTCTGTCTGAGGCTGTTCGTTGTTCTTACTGGATTCTGAAACTTGTTCCTCCAGAGAACCACCTCCCGAAGGACTCAACTCACTCTGAATTGAACTCCAGGTCTCTTGATCTACTGTGGTTCTGGAATGGTCATCAAATACCACATTGATGCTTTCCATTACTGTTTGAGTTCTAAGATTATAGACCCTGAAAGCTCGACTATTGTTAGAGTAACCGAGAAAGAAACCAAGATCACTTCTAGAATCAAACTTACCGTGAGGTTCTCTATCCTTGTAGATGTAGCATTTGCATCCAAAAATGTGTAGGTGACTAAGATTAGGAGTTTTACCTTTCCAGATTTGGTATGGTGTAACGTTCATACCCTTCCTTAGGTATACTCGGTTTATGAGATAGCATGCCGTATTCACAGCTTCAGCCCACCACCTTTGAGACACTCCTTTGGATGCCAGCATAACCCTAGCCATTTCCTGCAGTGTCCTGTTCTTTCTCTCAACGACCCCATTCTGTTGGGGAGTCTTTGGTGCAGAAAATTCATGAGTAATACCTTTCGAGGAACAGAAATCATCAAAAGATGAGTTTTCAAATTCACGACCGTGATCAGATCTGATTCTTGAAATACCAAATTTCTTTTCATTTTCCAGAATCAAGCACAAGTTTTTGAATATTTCAAAAGTTTCGGATTTTTCTTTGACAAAGTAGACCCATGTATATCGTGAGAAATCATCCACACACACAAAAATGAACTTCTTACCACTGAAGCTTTCAGTTTGAACTGGACCCATCAGATCCATGTGAAGCAGTTCAAGTACTTGTTTCGTAAGTACATCACTTACCGCCTTGTGTGGTGAGTGTTTCTGTTTTCCGTATTGGCATGGTCCACACGTACCCGACATTTTTCTCTTCAATTTGGGTATCCTCGAACTACCTGTGAGTTTGACAGTTTCACCAAATGATCATAGTTAATGTGACCCAGTTTTTCATGCCAGATTTCAGTTTCATTCAAAGAGCTAAAATGACATGTGTTATCATGATCCAAGATATAACAATGATCAGCAGTTCTAGTGCCGGTCAGAATGCATGTCTCATTTTCATCAAGAACGCGACATTTGTCTTGTGTAAATTTGACATTCAGTCCTTGATCACAGAGTTGGCTAATGCTTAGAAGATTTGCTGTAAGATTTTCAACAAGTAGAACTTCTTCAAATTTGGGTATACCATTAACATTTAGAGTTCCCATTCCAATTACCTTATTTCTTACACCATCACCAAAAGTAACAAATTTATCTTTTACAGGAATAACGCACGTAAGGTTTTTATGGATACCTGTCATGTGTCTTGAACATCCACTGTCAAAGTACCATGTTCCTTCAAAGTTCGACTTTAGAGCAAGGATGGATGTGAAACATTGATTTTCCTTTCGAACCCACATTTTTGTTCGCTGTCGGTTGCTCAAGTCTACTTTTATTTTAGGATTTGGTCTTTGATAGTGTCTGGTTTGAGCCCTATAAATATCCCTCAAGGTTGTTTTACCGGTATATAAGTCATATCGCATCCTATTGCACATAGGTCGGATATGTCCTTTTATACTGCAGTAGTGACAGGTAGGAATGAATTTAATGCTCTCAGTTTCAAAGAACAATCTTGGACTACCTTGTTCTTGGTCAGTTTGTGACCTCTGTTCGAACATAGTTCGTTCTTGACTGGAATGTTCTTCAAAGAGATCATTTTGATTCCTTACCGTTTTACCTTTACCTTTAGAGTGATTCACAGATCTCCATTTTGACGAGTTGAAGAATAGTTCCTGCCCCTCTCTCATTATTCTTGTCAACTCCCTTTTCAGCATGTGTATCTCCTTTTCCTTATTTTTGCTAACCTGTTGCACATCAAACAATTCTTGTTCTAATGAGCTAATGGAAGCATTTTTGGAATTGATTACCTGTTTTGCCGCTTTCAGCTCATTCTCCAGTAAATTGTACTTGGCATTGACCTTGTCATGAGTTTGTGAGGAAGTACTCGGATCTCCTTTTTTCTCGTAACTTCTGACCTTGGCTTCAAGAGTTCTTATGATTTCTGCAACCTTGTTTGCTCTTGAGGAAATTTCTTCGTACATGGCTTGCAGTTGCTCTGCAGTAGGACATGACTCATCATCAGAGTCCATGGTGTCTTCTTTGTTTCTACCAGTCTGTTCTTTGGAAGAACGAACATGTGCCATCAGACATGTATAGTCCTTTGAGGAGTTACAGAGAGCAAGATTACTCGTGTGTTGAGTATTTTCCTCAGTCTGTCCATCATCATCTGATTCTGAGTCACTCCAGGTAGCCTTGTAAGCTTTGTTCTTTCTCAGAAAATTTGGACATTCAGCCTGATAGTGTCCGAAACCTTTGCATTCTCTGCATTGATCATTGTCTTTCTTGTTTCCTGTTGATTTTGAAGGCACATTTTTGCCTCCAGTTTTGTTCTTTCCTGGAACGTTCCTCCCAGGGCCTTTGTTGAATCGTTTCAACATCTTGCCGTAATTTTTGGCAAGGAGTGCCATGGTGTCTGCAAATGCCACCATATCTGGATCTCCAGCTTCTTCTTCTGGTTTTTGTGAAAGTTCAGCCTTTAGTTCAGCCTTTAGTTCAGCCTTTAGGGCAATCCCTTTAGTCTTGACCATATCATAACCGTTGTTGATCTCAAATGTTCGTAGTTCACCCATGAGATCATCGAGAGTCATTTCCTTGATCTTCATAAATGATTCGAGAACAGTGATCTTTTCTCGAAACCGTCCTGGCAGCGTCCTCATGATTTTTGAAATTTGTCTTTCTTCTGAAATGTTTTCACCAAGAATGTAGCATTCATTTACAACATCACAGAATCTGGTGTAGAAAACCTCAATGTTCTCTTCTTCATTCATATGAATATTGTCGAATTGTAAGGACAATCTTTGGAGTTTAGAGGTTTTGACCGACGCATTTCCTTCATATTGACTCTGCAGTACCCTCCACGCATCTTTAGCTGTTGTGCATTTCACGATCATTTTATGACGCATTTGATCTACTGAAGCAAGTAGTGCAAATAAGGCTGTGAAGTTTGCTTCTGATTCTTGCTTCTCTTTTTCACTGAAGGTTTCCTCCGGTTTTGGAATCGTCTGTTGTTCTTCATTTTCAATTTGTGGCCATTCCCATCCATTGACAACCACAAGCCAACATTTCTTTGAACGAAGGTATACCATCATCATGGATTTCCAGTATGAATAGTTTGCCCCATCAAGGCAAGGAGGACGTAATGATGCTTGATCAACAGAAGCCATTCTAGGTCCCTTGATCTACCTGTTTTTATAATAAACTGGAACCTGCTCTGGTGCCAATTGAAAAGTCAGAGTTTGTGCGCGTGTGCAATGTAATTAAACTGAAAGACGTATAAATATGAAATTTAATGTATCGTAGAAGAAGTTCTTACAGAGTACAAACTTTGTAAGAACAGAGAGAAATCTTATTCATAAGAGTTAGGAAATATTACTCTCTTCCTTACAAGCAACAACTTTAGGATAAGTACAGTAGACAGAGGATACTTAGTTACTCTCAGAAACACTCAAGAATCCCTCTAAGTTACAGTTCGTACTCCCCCTAAATTGGTGCTCACTCTTTTGATCTCTCAAATGGTAATTTCAGTACAGATGATCCCTCAATCTGTACTAAATCGATTCTCCCGAATCTCTATATGTTCTCCCGAACAAACAAGATACAACTTCTCCCGAATTGTATCTAGTGATCTACTGAGGTTCGTTCACAGTTTGAACTACAGTAGAACAGATGCAAGATTTGATGAATTACACAAGTGTTCTTCTCTCCAAAACTCGATAGTGTCTTCATCATCTTGTGCCTCTATTTATACAGAGTGCCTTCCTGACTTTTCTCTTCACTCCAATCACTTCTTCATCAACTCCATCAATCTCCTTGATAGTTGGTGTTTCTTTTGGAAGTTTTGACTTTAAATCCTTGATCCTTGGAATTTGATTTATTCTTGGAATAGAGTCAAATTCTTTTGTCCTTCTTTCCTTTTTCCATTCAGTCAATCCTGCCATAAAGAAAGAAGCTACAAGAGAGTATTTTTCAACAAATGCCACATTAGATAAATAATGATTTTACAATCTCCCCCTTGGCATTCTAGTTCGAAAAATACTGCTGAAATTCCTGCAAGACATAGTCAGAAAATCTGGTCTCTTGAAAAAAGACTTTAAACCAGCTCATGGCGTATTAGGGCAAAATCAAGAGAGTTCTCTAAAAGATGCAAAATAACAGGTAAAAACACTAGTTACTAAACATTAGTCCAAATGAACTGTAACAGATAGTAATTATAACAAAAAGAACTGTTTATCTCAAAAGTAGAGTAGAGAAGAGACATTAATCAAGAGAGATGCTAGGTCAAGCTTCAAAAGCTCTGGCTTGGACTTTGGTCGGGCTCCTCATCTTCATTTGTTGAAGCTTCATCATCAGAAGCATCATCTTCATCTTGCCCTTCATCATCCTCATTCAGACCAGTTTCGATTTCTTCATCTTGGTTAGATTTCTTCTCCCCCTTTTTCGACCTGGAATGCTGAGGTTTGGTGAGAGAGCGTAGAATTCTTTGGTAGTATCCTTTCTGGTTCAGGGCCGACTTGGCCATGTCAGTAAACACAGCAATTTGTTGATGTAGAAACTGTTCAAGCTGTCCAGAAACAGCACCTGGTTCGACTTGTGATGGGACTGAGGAAGAGGCATGAAAATTAGTGGTGCGAGAAGATACCGTAAACATCTTTGGGGATGGATCAAGAAAGTCGCCACGCCTGTCATCAACGAAGACGTCTTGGTGAGCAACAATGCACCAAATTAAGCTTGGAAATGGGAGAAGTTTTCGAGCATCGGGACGTCCTGAAAATTCCACAATTGTTTGGAATGCATGTGCTCCAAAGTTAATCGGTTTTCCTGTCAACACTCGGAAAATGAAGACTCCTTGACTAGGATTGAGGGAAGATTTATGAGCCGTGGGAGTCCAATTTCGCATTCCAATTTTGTGAAGGAAATTGCACTCGAGGGTAAGATCAGTCGGAGAAAGACCAGAACTGGGCCATTTGTCCACTTTACCCTTGGTGATAGTAGAAGCGACAACATCCATATCCTCAACAAGATCATACTCCGGAGGAGTTTCCAAGCCATAGAGATCATTAATGATGTCAGGGGAAAATGTGCATACGGCATTTCTGCAGAAAATCTTGTGAAATCTAGATGAGGTTGGGTCAGAGATAGACGGTGACAGATTTGAATAAAATTCCTTAACAACAGCCCCACAGAAGCTTTGAATATTAAGGACAGTAGAAGACAACCCAACAGCAGAGATAAGAGACAAAATATTATATTTCTGAAAAGAGCGCACATCAAGCAATCGTTCTTCCCAAAAGTTCATGGTTTGAAAAGAGACAAACCTATC
This sequence comes from Ajuga chamaepitys, assembly GCA_958295605.1. NCBI lineage: Eukaryota > Viridiplantae > Streptophyta > Magnoliopsida > Lamiales > Lamiaceae > Ajuga > Ajuga chamaepitys. The sequence continues at coordinate 6,163,347 of OY282500.1, read as the reverse complement.
CTTTGCTCGAAGAGAGTAGAACCGCTTCGAGAGAGCTTTGATTTTGTCGAGAGGCTCAGTATCTGGATCAAGAGACATGGGTTTCTTTCCCTTGTCCTTTGAAGGAGTAGGTGGAGCCTTTTCTTTGGTCAATCGAGAAGATTTCCGAACAGTAGTGGGCTTGGCAGGCGGAGGGACAAAATCAGGATCAGGGGTTTTGTGCCGAGTAGAGCGCCGGGAGGGACCTGAGATGACCACCCCGTATTTGGTCTTTCGGGGAACGATCGGTGAAGCAGATTTGCGAATTGGAGGTGGAGAGGGGCCCGAATCTGGTTCTGTAGAGCGCAGCGAGGGGGTTGGAGATACAGGCCGTTTTTTAGACGGGGGCCCTGTAGCGGCTTTGGAGGTTGGGGATTTTCTCAACGGAGTGGCTTCTGGGGGCCCTTCAGAGAATGACCCGGAAGAGTCACGAAGGCCTGGGATCAGGGGAGCATGAACAGGGGGTATGGAGCGAATAGGAGTGGCATCAACTACAGGTGGTGGGGAAGGGACAGTGGATGGAGATGGAGCCGCTGTAGTGGTGCGTTTGCGTTTTGCCGCTTCTTTAGTGCGCCCCATTTTGGCAAAACCCTACAACAATGAGAGAAGAGCAAAGAGTGATAGTGGTGGAGGGAAGATGAAGAGACGAAATTTAAAGGAAAAAGTAGGGAAGAATTGGTGTCCTGATTTTGAAATTCAAATTGACGTGTATTTCCTAAAGAGAAGCAGTTAATCTTGGAACATATATGATCTTCTATATTTCTAGGAACTGAAAATCTCCTTGCTTTAAATAAGCAAATCTAGATATATACAATAAGGAAAATCCGATTTATGCCTAAGAATGCAAAAATAAAAAATACACACAGTAGATAAGATTTGTTACGCCACATGGGTAAGATAAATCCAATGAGAGATATGAGGGTATCAGTGTCGCTAGTGATGAAGTGACCAAAAACAGAAGAAAAAATGCGTTCGATACAACACCTTATAGCCCCCTTTTTTTTTTTTTTTTTTTTTTTTTTTTTTTTGAATCGAGAGGCCACGTTTCACTTAGAGACAACAGAATTTTTTCATCTGAAGTCTACCCCACTACTTTGTGGTTTCCTCTATGGAGCCAGCAGATCACGTTTCACTTAGAGCAATCGGAATTTTCGCCCGAAAGCTACCCCATTACTTTATGATTGCTATTGTGCTCTGTCATCACTTTTCACTTAGAGCTATCAGAATTTTCGCCTGAAAGCTACCCCATTACTTTGTGATGTAGTATCAATTTTCACTTAGAGCTATCAGAATTTTCGCCTGAAAGCTACCCCATTACTTCATGATACTTTGGGATTCAAAGAAAAATTACACTGGAATAAAACAACATTATACAAAGTACAATGCCTGTCATTAGCTGTCACACACTCGGTCATTTTCTGTGCATGAGACCCTGATTCCTTTTTGGATGGTTGCTCACTGCATCATTTCCCGACGGTAGCTCTTTCTGACAGTTTTAATAGGTCACAAATCACAGAAGACAGATAAGAAACCATAACAGTTCTCTTTGGGATAATCACCAGTGGGTATTGTGAATCATAATCTAAATATGTGTACATGCATGCGGAGTATGACTAATGCAGTAAACAAAGTTTTTTTTTTTTTTTTTTTAATGTTCAAGCAGTGCAAATACCTAAGGACTTCCTTAATGTTAAAAATCTATTGGAGTCAAGTGCCTTAGTGAAAATGTCAGCCAGTTGTTCCTGTGTAGGAACATGTTCCAAGATTATTGTTCCTTCTTCAACCAATTCCCGAATAAAGTGATATCGAATATCAATATGCTTTGTTCGGGAATGTTGGACTGGATTTTTTGATATATTTATCGCACTGGTGTTATCGCAAAAGAGGTTTACAGACAAAATATCAAACCCGTAGTCCAAAAGCATTTGTTTCATCCAGACAAGTTGTGCACTACAACTTCCAGCTGCTATATACTCCGCTTCGGCTGTTGATAGTGATATGCTGTTTTGTTTCTTGCTAAGCCAGGAGACTAGATTGTTTCCAACAAAGAAACATCCTCCAGAAGTGCTTTTGCGATCATCAATATCTCCGGCCCAATCTGCATCACAATATCCTGCCAAACTTGCATTAGTGTCACGAGAATAATGAATACCAAAGTTTGAGGTTCCTCCAACGTATTTTATGATACGTTTGACTGCTTTCAAATGTGATTCTTTGGCGTTCGCTTGATACCTAGCACACATACCAACACTGAAACAAATGTCAGGGCGACTTGCAGTTAAATACAAAAGACTACCTATCATGCTCCGATAAAGTGTGGGTTCAATAGCAGTTCCAGAAAGATCCCTGGACAGTTTTGTATTTGTACCCATCGGAGTATCAGGATGTTTTGCTTCATCAAGACCAAACTTTTTAACCAAATTTTTGGCGTATTTTGTTTGGTGGACAAAGATTCCGGTCTTACTCTGTTTGACCTGCAGACCCAGAAAGTATGAAAGTTCTCCAACCATGCTCATTTCAAATTCTCTGGACATGTTCTGTACAAACTCATTTACTTTAGCTTTGGAGGTAGAACCAAAGACAATATCATCGACATAAATTTGTGCAATCATAATGTCTTTGTTCGTACTCTGTATGAACATTGTTTTATCAACCCCGCCACGCTTGTAGCCTTGGTCAAGAAGAAATTGTGCAAGTCGCTCATACCAGGCACGAGGGGCCTGTTTGAGTCCGTACAATGCCTTCTTGAGTTTATACACATGTTCAGGGAAGAAAGGATCTTCAAATCCTTTTGGTTGCTCAACAAAGGCTACTTCTTTTAGAAAACCATTTAAAAAAGCACTTTTAACGTCCATTTGGTAAAGAATGATGTTTTTAATGCATGCAATAGAAAGTAGCAACCTAACAGACTCTAGACGTGCAACAGGTGCAAAAGTTTCTTCGAAATCAATGCCCTCTACTTGAGTGTATCCTTGGGCAACAAGTCTGGCTTTGTTTCTGGTGATATTTCCGATTCATCAGTTTTATTTCGAAAGATCCATTTTGTCCCTATTACATTGGAACTTCTTGGTCTAGGAACAAGTTCCCAAACATCATTCCTTTCAAACTGCTCCAGTTCTTCCTGCATAGCTTTAATCCAACATTCGTCTGTTAGTGCTTCTTTGACATTTTTTGGCTCAATAATCGAAGTATAACATGCAAAATAAGAGTACCCCAACATTTTTCTGTAATTAGGTTTGGGTTTACCTCTGGTTTTCATACCTTCATCTAGTTCCCCTATAACCAAATCACTTGGATGATCCTTCTGGATTTTTGCTGGTGGATCTCTCTTTAGATCACGTTCTGTCTGAGGCTGTTCGTTGTTCTTACTGGATTCTGAAACTTGTTCCTCCAGAGAACCACCTCCCGAAGGACTCAACTCACTCTGAATTGAACTCCAGGTCTCTTGATCTACTGTGGTTCTGGAATGGTCATCAAATACCACATTGATGCTTTCCATTACTGTTTGAGTTCTAAGATTATAGACCCTGAAAGCTCGACTATTGTTAGAGTAACCGAGAAAGAAACCAAGATCACTTCTAGAATCAAACTTACCGTGAGGTTCTCTATCCTTGTAGATGTAGCATTTGCATCCAAAAATGTGTAGGTGACTAAGATTAGGAGTTTTACCTTTCCAGATTTGGTATGGTGTAACGTTCATACCCTTCCTTAGGTATACTCGGTTTATGAGATAGCATGCCGTATTCACAGCTTCAGCCCACCACCTTTGAGACACTCCTTTGGATGCCAGCATAACCCTAGCCATTTCCTGCAGTGTCCTGTTCTTTCTCTCAACGACCCCATTCTGTTGGGGAGTCTTTGGTGCAGAAAATTCATGAGTAATACCTTTCGAGGAACAGAAATCATCAAAAGATGAGTTTTCAAATTCACGACCGTGATCAGATCTGATTCTTGAAATACCAAATTTCTTTTCATTTTCCAGAATCAAGCACAAGTTTTTGAATATTTCAAAAGTTTCGGATTTTTCTTTGACAAAGTAGACCCATGTATATCGTGAGAAATCATCCACACACACAAAAATGAACTTCTTACCACTGAAGCTTTCAGTTTGAACTGGACCCATCAGATCCATGTGAAGCAGTTCAAGTACTTGTTTCGTAAGTACATCACTTACCGCCTTGTGTGGTGAGTGTTTCTGTTTTCCGTATTGGCATGGTCCACACGTACCCGACATTTTTCTCTTCAATTTGGGTAATCCTCGAACTACCTGTGAGTTTGACAGTTTCACCAAATGATCATAGTTAATGTGACCCAGTTTTTCATGCCAGATTTCAGTTTCATTCAAAGAGCTAAAATGACATGTGTTATCATGATCCAAGATATAACAATGATCAGCAGTTCTAGTGCCGGTCAGAATGCATGTCTCATTTTCATCAAGAACGCGACATTTGTCTTGTGTAAATTTGACATTCAGTCCTTGATCACAGAGTTGGCTAATGCTTAGAAGATTTGCTGTAAGATTTTCAACAAGTAGAACTTCTTCAAATTTGGGTATACCATTAACATTTAGAGTTCCCATTCCAATTACCTTATTTCTTACACCATCACCAAAAGTAACAAATTTATCTTTTACAGGAATAACGCACGTAAGGTTTTTATGGATACCTGTCATGTGTCTTGAACATCCACTGTCAAAGTACCATGTTCCTTCAAAGTTCGACTTTAGAGCAAGGATGGATGTGAAACATTGATTTTCCTTTCGAACCCACATTTTTGTCCGCTGTCGGTTGCTCAAGTCTACTTTTATTTTAGGATTTGGTCTTTGATAGTGTCTGGTTTGAGCCCTATAAATATCCCTCAAGGTTGTTTTACCGGTATATAAGTCATATCGCATCCTATTGCACATAGGTCGGATATGTCCTTTTATACTGCAGTAGTGACAGGTAGGAATGAATTTAATGCTCTCAGTTTCAAAGAACAATCTTGGACTACCTTGTTCTTGGTCAGTTTGTGACCTCTGTTCGAACATAGTTCGTTCTTGACTGGAATGTTCTTCAAAGAGATCATTTTGATTCCTTACCGTTTTACCTTTACCTTTAGAGTGATTCACAGATCTCCATTTTGACGAGTTGAAGAATGGTTCCTGCCCCTCTCTCATTATTCTTGTCAACTCCCTTTTCAGCATGTGTATCTCCTTTTCCTTATTTTTGCTAACCTGTTGCACATCAAACAATTCTTGTTCTAATGAGCTAATGGAAGCATTTTTGGAATTGATTACCTGTTTTGCCGCTTTCAGCTCATTCTCCAGTAAATTGTACTTGGCATTGACCTTGTCATGAGTTTGTGAGGAAGTACTCGGATCTCCTTTTTTCTCGTAACTTCTGACCTTGGCTTCAAGAGTTCTTATGATTTCTGCAGCCTTGTTTGCTCTTGAGGAAATTTCTTCGTACATGGCTTGCAGTTGCTCTGCAGTAGGACATGACTCATCATCAGAGTCCATGGTGTCTTCTTTGTTTCTACCAGTCTGTTCTTTGGAAGAACGAACATGTGCCATCAGACATGTATAGTCCTTTGAGGAGTTACAGAGAGCAAGATTACTCGTGTGTTGAGTATTTTCCTCAGTCTGTCCATCATCATCTGATTCTGAGTCACTCCAGGTAGCCTTGTAAGCTTTGTTCTTTCTCAGAAAATTTGGACATTCAGCCTGATAGTGTCCGAAACCTTTGCATTCTCTGCATTGATCATTGTCTTTCTTGTTTCCTGTTGATTTTGAAGGCACATTTTTGCCTCCAGTTTTGTTCTTTCCTGGAACGTTCCTCCCAGGGCCTTTGTTGAATCGTTTCAACATCTTGCCGTAATTTTTGGCAAGGAGTGCCATGGTGTCTGCAAATGCCACCATATCTGGATCTCCAGCTTCTTCTTCTGGTTTTTGTGAAAGTTCAGCCTTTAGTTCAGCCTTTAGTTCAGCCTTTAGGGCAATCCCTTTAGTCTTGACCATATCATAACCGTTGTTGATCTCAAATGTTCGTAGTTCACCCATGAGATCATCGAGAGTCATTTCCTTGATCTTCATAAATGATTCGAGAACAGTGATCTTTTCTCGAAACCGTCCTGGCAGCGTCCTCATGATTTTTGAAATTTGTCTTTCTTCTGAAATGTTTTCACCAAGAATGTAGCATTCATTTACAACATCACAGAATCTGGTGTAGAAAACCTCAATGTTCTCTTCTTCATTCATATGAATATTGTCGAATTGTAAGGACAATCTTTGGAGTTTAGAGGTTTTGACCGACGCATTTCCTTCATATTGACTCTGCAGTACCCTCCACGCATCTTTAGCTGTTGTGCATTTCACGATCATTTTATGACGCATTTGATCTACTGAAGCAAGTAGTGCAAATAAGGCTGTGAAGTTTGCTTCTGATTCTTGCTTCTCTTTTTCACTGAAGGTTTCCTCCGGTTTTGGAATCGTCTGTTGTTCTTCATTTTCAATTTGTGGCCATTCCCATCCATTGACAACCACAAGCCAACATTTCTTTGAACGAAGGTATACCATCATCATGGATTTCCAGTATGAATAGTTTGCCCCATCAAGGCAAGGAGGACGTAATGATGCTTGATCAACAGAAGCCATTCTAGGTCCCTTGATCTACCTGTTTTTATAATAAACTGGAACCTGCTCTGGTGCCAATTGAAAAGTCAGAGTTTGTGCGCGTGTGCAATGTAATTAAACTGAAAGACGTATAAATATGAAATTTAATGTATCGTAGAAGAAGTTCTTACAGAGTACAAACTTTGTAAGAACAGAGAGAAATCTTATTCATAAGAGTTAGGAAAGATTACTCTCTTCCTTACAAGCAACAACTTTAGGATAAGTACAGTAGACAGAGGATACTTAGTTACTCTCAGAAACACTCAAGAATCCCTCTAAGTTACAGTTCGTACTCCCCCTAAATTGGTGCTCACTCTTTTGATCTCTCAAATGGTAATTTCAGTACAGATGATCCCTCAATCTGTACTAAATCGATTCTCCCGAATCTCTATATGTTCTCCCGAACAAACAAGATACAACTTCTCCCGAATTGTATCTAGTGATCTACTGAGGTTCGTTCACAGTTTGAACTACAGTAGAACAGATGCAAGATTTGATGAATTACACAAGTGTTCTTCTCTCCAAAACTCGATAGTGTCTTCATCATCTTGTGCCTCTATTTATACAGAGTGCCTTCCTGACTTTTCTCTTCACTCCAATCACTTCTTCATCAACTCCATCAATCTCCTTGATAGTTGGTGTTTCTTTTGGAAGTTTTGACTTTAAATCCTTGATCCTTGGAATTTGATTTATTCTTGGAATATAGTCAAATTCTTTTGTCCTTCTTTCCTTTTTCCATTCAGTCAATCCTGCCATAAAGAAAGAAGCTACAAGAGAGTATTTTTCAACAAATGCCACATTAGATAAATAATGATTTTACAGCTTGCTTGCATTTTCTGGCCACTTGGATTTACTTGCTGGTATAATCTGCATGTCTGACTTAAATTAGTTCATGTAAGGTCACCAAATGATTCATAACAGCTTATTTCAAGGTGGTATGAACCATTTTTGGAGACTTATAAGTGGGATAGCTAAATGATGAGCTAATAATCTGATAGCAACCACATACCTACTGCAATATGCATGTCTTGATGACTTCTTTTGTGATTGAATCTATAGGTTTTGTCACAAGAGTGCCTCTTTGTCTGTTAACACTATTTCTCTTAGCCGGTTCTTGAATTGTGAATGGAAAAATCCAAATTTTCCCATGAAATTCTATTGAGCCTTGACTTGAGTACCTAGGCCTTGCAACTGCACACATAAACACTACTTTCGTGATGTAGCATTTGCTTTTGTAAGACCTATATGGTCGGTTTCCTTTTGCAGCTTGTATATTCTTTCACTGTCTCTTTGCATATAAAATCATTTCTCGTCGATGTGGACCACATTGTGCATGGTTTCATACTTAATCTTGTTTGTAATATTGTCAAAGTGCAGAGAAGAGAAGCTGAATTTGAGCCTTTGTACCCGATTAGCTTGAGTAAGAGTTGGTTTAATTGCATTTGTGTGGGTTTATTTTCCCAGCTTTTACCCATCTCCCCACAACACTTTTGTTGACTTCCATTTCTGATGCAAGTCGTCTTATGGTACCCCTGTTGTTGAAAGGAATGCCCTTCAGCCGGCTTATGTCGAGCTCTGTACTTACGACCACTTTATTCTGTATTTTTGTATTTAAACTGATAAGGACATTTGTTGTCATTTGTTGCCTTTTAGCTGCCCAAATGTTATGGATGGTTCGACGACTAACTCCGAATGATGTTGCCGCCTCTCTAATTTTGCCATGATGAACCATCCGATTCGTGCTGTTATCGATCAGAAATTAAGCAATCATCAAGCGTCTGATGGAGACAAATTCTTCCATCCTTTCTTGTTGCAAACCATGATTTGAATTTTTTTTTACTGCTGCTGTAATTGTTACTGATTGAGCATTGAATGTGAAACAACCACATTCAATGCTCATTAATTGTTTCACATTCAATGCTCATTAAATAGGGCTTTAGTTAAATTTAAATTTAGGAAGGAACTTGAAATGTTTGTAATTTTGGATACTTACGCCTGTAGGAACTATTCTGCCTAATTTAAGTGGAGGGAAATTTTCCCTCTTTTCAAAATTTTCATCTCATTTTATTGTTGCAGCTTGCTTTTTATAGTTTCTATAATTTTAGCACAAAAAAAATTGGTGGTTTTGGAACAGTAGCAGGTTTTACTAAAGGGGATTTGCTGAAAATTGAGAGGAAATTAGAACACTAATCCTTCTTAATTTTCAGCAAATAACCCATAAAGCAACAATGAAAAGTCAACAAACAACTAAAACTTTTCTTAATACCCGTGCCGACCCTCCCTACGCAAGATAAGCCGGGACAGAGAGAGTACTATTTTGAAAAAAAAAAGAGTGAGCTGCTTTAAGAAAAATTGTGGGTTGCAAATAGTCCGCACCATTTTTTTTTTTTTTTTTTTTTTTAAAGTGAATTTTATTTTGAACTAAATGGACTATTGTATTTTTTTTAATAAGAGAATCATATTACTTAAAATTCATGACGTACAAGATTATCACCCAAAAATGAAAAATCAGACTAAACTCAAACAGACGGATTGACAGAAGTAAAAGAAATACGAGTCAAACAATGCACAACACCATTACAATCTCTAGACATATGAGAAATTGTGTAAAAATCATGCTCATATACGAGCTTCTTAATCTAAACTACAATAACTCCACAATACTTCAAAGAATCCACTTGCTCCGTGACTGCCTACATAGCAAGCAAGGAATCCGTAAAGCCTTCATAGCCAAAAAATCCATAGAAAATTGAAGAACGGAGGCCGCTTGGAAGATCATCTAAAAATAGAGATCAAATGTTGCACAAGGCGTCGAAAGATGCACAAAGACAGGGGAAAATCTCACAAAGACGAACCTGAGAAGAAAACAAACAAAGAACAAAACAAAATCAAAATAATAAATTAATAACTGTTAGAAAGTATTTCCCCATTTTCCAATAATTGGAGGATGAGAGAAGAAGGAGGAATAGATCTAAATGGAGGTTAGAGTTTTTTTGGATGGAGGCTAAGGTATTTTCTTAGTTGCGAAAATAGCAAATTCAATAATAAATGGAGTATTATATTATTGGTTTTACTATCCTCAAATAAGAGTCCAATTTAATATATCAAATACTAAACAAATTAAGAAAGGAATACCCATATATATAACCTATCTCTATCATTCTATTTAATTTTCTATTTTTTTTCCTCCCAAAAGTTCTTTTAATATTACATCTCCTCTTATACCATAATTAAAGTTTCGGAAAATTTGTTGGATATATCCAAGGATAATATTGGAAGAAATGTGATTTCTCTTTTTTTGCAGAAATGACTTATTTTTTTAAATAAAGTATTTTTTCTAAAATAACTAGTATTTAGGAATGTGGAAGTACTTGCTTAGAGGGTGTCTAAGTAAACTTATTTTAAAATCTTTTTTCAACATCTTATGAATTGTTTTAAGTGCTTATAAGATGTAATATTTTAAGAGCTTAGGTTAATACTCCCCCTGTCCCACTAAAATTTGCACCACTTAACTTTTTCGTCCGTCCAACTGAACTTTGCACAGCCCATAAATGGAAATAAAGTCAACAAAATCAACAAATTTTAATTTACAAAAATGCCACTACTTTACCTAAAACTAAACACTAATTTAAACATCCCCCTATTAACCCCAATTAAAATACTCCCTCCCCACTTACTGAACCCCAACCCCCACAAATCACCCCCCCCCCCCATCTAGAATGATCTCTCATTTTCGAGATCATTCCCTTCTCACACCAAAAACCCTAATATGTCTCTCTCTCCTAAACTACTCTCGCGCCGCTCTCCTGAAACTTATTCAAATCTCAAAGTTTAGAGAGATATTAAACAAATTTGTCATACACAACCACCACCCCCTCCCCCCTTTCCAACTTTGATTTCTCTTCTTTTATGGAAGATCTTTTCGATGATTTCGATGAGGACTTTGTCTTTGATTCTGAGGAATCATTTATTGCTGTATTGGAGTTGGATCTTGGGTCTGTTCCAGATGATGAGGACTAGGAGGCTGTCCCATTGACGGGTTTTGCTTCCGCCTCAGATTTAAGGGATTATCCCCCTCCTGAAGAAGGATGGTGCCAAAATCTAGTTCTGCGGAATTTTTTCTTCGTATGCCTATCTATTTAGTGTCCGGTGATCATTAAGGTTAAGCGATTCTTTTCTTACTCGGTTTTTTTAGGTTTCTGAAAAATAATTTAGAATTGTGGATTTTTGTTACTCTTCCAGTACAAATTCGAAATGTTTATGGTTTCTGAGTGAATGATTTTAGATCTGTGATGATTTGTTTATTTTTGGTCATAATCGGATTTTGTGGATTTTTGTTACTCTTCCAGTCCAAATTCGATTTTTTTATGGTTTGTGAGGGAATGATTTTAGATCTGTGATGATTTGTTTATTTTTGGGCATAATCAGATTCTGTGGATTTTTTTTACTCTTCCAGTCCAAATTCGAAATGTTTATGGTTTCTGAGTGAATGATTTTAGATCTGTGATGATTTGTTTATTTTTGGGCGTAATCAGATTCTGTGAATCCTTACTGGCATTGAAGCTTGTTTATTGCTGATTTAATGGGCATTTTTGGATTAAGCTCTGTATCTGATATTGATTCCTTTGTGTATGGTGGTAGCCTGATGTATAATATTTCTGTCTTGCTGCTGAATTAGTTGTACCTCTGTATGATTCTGTGTTCGAAAAGTATTTGTTGTGTTGTGGCCGGACTGCATGATGTATTTATAACTGACTGTTTGTGCTATCCAACAAATAATGTGTGTGATAAAGTAAATTGAACTATGTAAATGGATTGGGTGTTGGTTGTGGCTGCTTAAATTGGTCAATGATGACCATTTTAATGTTGCCATCAACACGATTTTCGAGTTGCCTAATTATATCCTGTGTTGGTTATGGCTGCTTAAATTGGTCAATTATGACCATTTTAATGTTGCAATCAACACTATTTGGTGCTGCATAATTATACCCAGTGATGAAAATTTTCTGAGGGTAAAAAAAAAAAAAGACAAATGGAAATCTATTTGGATCATCTTCTGTTTACTGCATTTGACAATCTAAGCAAAACAAACACTGTTATTGTGTTTATACTATAAACAACAAAGCAAAAATAACCCTACTTACCTGATCTAATTTACATATACCCAAGATCTATCATTATTCCTCCAACTTCATAGTTTCCTGTAGCCTGTTCTTGTGCTATTAGCCATTCAATTGCTTCTCTGACTAACTGTTCTTCCACTTCCAATGCTATAGGCAGTGTACCTTGTCTTGCTTGTGCTGATTTTGCAATATGTGGTAGCCTATAATTTTTGCCCCGATTGACTTTCATCACTTCCACCATGCATGTTTGCAAACTCAAAAACACATAGTTGAGTTTAGTAGGTTCAAGTTCTTCAAAGGATTGAAGAACATTTGTCACCAAATTTGCACATTGTAGCTTTTTGTTTCTACTTGTAGAGACTAGATAGCCCTGAAATAGCCTAAGTCTAGGACATTAGTATATGTTGAATTTGGGGGTTGACACATAAGCTGAATCTCAAATCCATCACTTGTTGGTGCATTCCTGAAATCTGTATCAAAGTTGCTTAAATGTGGTCTTGCATTATCCTGTTGAATGATGATTTGTTTACTTGCATGAGCTGATCATTTTGCCTTGATAGCTGGTATAATTTAGATATTTCCAATGATGAAACAATTTGCTTTTAGACATTAAAATATGCTTGTAATGTCATCAATTTTTTCAAACAGAGACATAAACTGTTATGTCAAATTTTGGGGACTTACAATAAGCAATAAACTAGATGATGAAATTATTATGATAGTTTAGAGTCACCTTGTCCATTAGGCATTCCTTAATGGCTTGTTTGGTAATTTATTCAATTGGTTTGGTGACCGAAGTCCCTCTAGGTCCGTTTGCACTGTTTCTGAGGCAGACTCTAATGTTGTGAATGGGAAAATTCTCATTTTCCCATCAAACAACTCTCCATCTAATGTGTATTGTGGTCTTGCCACAACACACATAAACATCACTTTGAGAATGAAACGTTTGCTCTTACATGCCCTGTATGGGTCTTCTTCGACTGCTAGCTTATATGCTCTTTTCCTTGTTTGTTGCAAGTAAAACCATTTCTCATTTATATGGACTATATTATGCATGCTTTCATACCCGATCTTTTGCTGATTTATGTCTTTGTGCAAGAAACTGAGGTTGTACTTAAGCCTTTGAAGCTCGTTTGCATCTGTTTACTGAGGCTTTAAACCATTAGTGTGAGGCTTTATGGCCCCTCTTTTAATCCACCTGCCCACTTTACTTTTGCTTACACTGAGCTCCTTTGCGTGTCTTCTGGTCGTCCCTCTTTTGGAAAATGGTATCTCTCATTGCATCTTCATCTAATGTTATTTGATGTTTTGAAGTTGACATACCTCTTAATTCTGGAAAGGAAACTGGTTGACCTTCTGAAATCTGCTTCTTTGCAGATTTCCAAATAAGCTGAATCGTTTGGACGAAAACTCCAAATGATGCTCCGGCTTCCTTCGCCTTGCCATTATTCAAAACTCCTTCAGTTTTATTTGCTGAAAGAGTTTGAGTATAAGGAGTCGATCGATGGAGTCAAATGTGGCTCCTTCCGGGTATTAGTCATTTTCTGTTTTTTCTTGTGTAAATCTGATTTTCAAGTGTGTAAATACATTGAATGTTATCTTTAATGATATTTATAGGTGATTTTGGGCAAATTTGGATGTAGCCTAACTTAGAAGGGAATTTTAAATGTAATTTGATGTTTGGTAGTAGAGTGTTGTAATTTTAGGATGTTGAAATTTTGGTGGAAAATTTCCCCTAAAATTTTTTACAGTGAATTTCCAGATTTCTTTACAATTGAATGTTGTTTTTGGGTTAATTCTGAGTTTTTACTATTTTATTTACTGTTCACCATATAAGATTTTGTGAAAAGGAACAGAAGTGTTAACACACTAATCCCTCCCTAAAAACTCTGATTAAAAGCCATCAAAAGTAAAAGGAAAAGCAGCCAACTGCTTTTTCTTAACATCCGTGTCCGGTCAGCCTCGCAAAATTAAGTGGGACGGAGGGAGTAATATTTTCGGGTAATGGAATGGAGGGTTTACCTATGAATTTGACGGACTAACACGAAATCCACCATCAAACATATTTTTTGATTAGTATGTGAAATATGTGTAGTGTGTGTGTTTGTGTAGCGTCTATGTGTGTGAATTGCATGAATTGTGTGTAGTGTGTGATTGTGTGTATAATTTGTGTATACTATAATCAAAATACGCAATCAGAGTACGACATATAAGATACTAAAAAATTAAGATCAACTAAAGTACTTAGGGAGTGTTAGCGTTTGCCTTTTCTAAGTGCTTTCCAACTTATAGATTGAAAAAAAGTTATTTTGTAATGTTTGCAAATTCAACTTCTGCTTTAAAATTAGTGCCTTTAGGGTAAAAGCTAAAAGTATAAGTTTTACTATTTTTTCCTCAATGTCAGTACTGTAAATAATATTATGTCGTTTATTCCATTTCTATCCCTAAATATATTATTAAAATCCATCACTGCCCTTACTAATATTTAAAAAATAAAAGAACATAACATTCTCAAAGATTCTTCCAGATGAACAAAAAGAAAATTCGCTATTCTCTCCATCGCGAATAATCGAAATAACTTGCTGCTGCGAGATTGTTTTACACCTGGATTGTTGAAGTCTACAACTATTGAATCAGAATCATGAAGTTTCTTAACGTACTTTTCAATTTCTCATAAACCCTAGAGTCACAGTTTTTCTCACTGTACAATCTGGTTCATCTTTTACACTTCATTAGTTTCTTCAAATCTGAATCATATCCACTCCATTGGTTGTTCCAATCCAACATTTCAAAAGAAACCAAGATACTTGCTTTTTAAGCTTTGGCTCTTTTAAAACTTTTTGTGTGGATCCTTTGACGAAGGGGAGAAAAAGGTCCCCTGTTTCTAGGATCTTCCAAGACCACTAAAATATATATATAAAAAAAAGTTGAGAATAATTGTTATTTGTTATAACGATTTTTTGAAAGTGTTTTACTTAGGATATTTTGGTAATTTTAAAAGACATAAGTGATTTTATATCAAATACTCCAGCTTCTTTTTTTTGTTAAAATTATTTTTTTTCTCAAACATTACCTACTTTTTACATAAGTGATTTTTATAAAATCTCTAATTTTAATCATTTTTTCAAAAGTAAAAGCAAATACAAACACCCCCTTTATTATGGTTTTGGAGCTTATAAGCTATAAGACTCATTTTACATCTTATCCTACAGCTTATAAGCTGGTTAACATCTTATTTTGGCAAACACACTTCAAGAGTTTATAAGCTCAAAAGTCAAAAGTAATACCTCCGGTTTTTTTAGTTGTCATTCTAACCTTGAATAAGAAAATTAAAGGATTAAGGAGTAGACAAATAAACTATCAACTAATTCCCCAATCCCTTAGTTTTTTCCTCATTTCATTATTATTGTAGGGTTAGTATTGAAAAATAGTGATAGAAAAGTTAGAATGAAAACTATTTTACAAACAAAACAAATAAGTTATGAAATTTTGAGAACTACAGTGAATGTTATAACATTCACAGACGAAACATTAAACAGAACACAGCACAATATAAACGCAAGGCTGAATCCCTCAGACCTCTAGGACTTTATGTTATTGATAATATTGCCAAATAGGCTATGTTTTACAAGAAAACCTCACTCTTCTATACCTAACCTATTGTATCATCAACAACGCCCGGCGACTCCCGTCGACTTCTTCGATACTGACACGGCACACCACCGAAGGTCGGACGAACTCTCCCGAGCCCGCCTTGAAGTAGCTTCTCCCGAAGATACTTCTACTTGACACACTAAGACCGACAAACTATTACAACTCGAAGACTATGTTACAACACACTGAAAATCAATTATTGACTCAATAAAAATAAAGCTGTCGAATACTAAGATACTGATCTGTTTCTCTTAACTATAATCATGTATTCGATGCCCCCTACACTAAATGACTTTCGTTAATAAATAGCGGGGTTCACAGCTTTCTCTCCAAGTAACATATCTCTGGATAAGATTGTAATCTTCCAAATCTTCCATATCTTCCCATATCTTTTGCAATCCTTATCCATAATTCCTATTTTCTGCACATAAAATAAATAATTAAATAGCAATATATTTTTGACAAAACTCCCAAAATTAAATTCTTTTACAATCTCCCTCTTTTTGGGCATTTTTGTCAAAAACCAACATAATCAGAAATAGTGCAGAAATAAAATCAGGACACTTCCTTTTTCAAAAGCCACTCCCTCTTAGCTGTATAATCTCCCCCTCAACTGCACAACTCAAACACAAAAGCCAACAGATAATATATCTATGCAGAATAACCATCCTAAATCAATCAAGTACTGCAGACACAAATCTCCCCCTGCATAGAAGCATAGAAACTCGAAACAAAAAAAACTAACAAATACCCTGAAGGATAAAAGGAAGAACCTCTGAATGATATCTCGGAAGTGAATATTATAACATTTTCAGAATGATATCTCGGAAGTAAATGTTATAACATTTTCGGACGAGCCATAGAAGTGGAATCCCACTTCCAGAATTCAGAAATAATCAACTCCCAACAATTTATTCTCCCCCTTTTTTTGACATAAAATGCTAACCAAAACATAAAACAAAGACATGGAAACATATATTGGAACACCATTATGTGACCAGGATGACATTTTTAAATGACAGAGACAGAGCTTTGTGCCAATCACGGGAGATACTGCATGCTTGCACTTCCTCGATGAGGATTCATCGTTAGCCATGGTGCGAGATAAGTGGATGATTCTGACGACTAGGGTTTATAGAGAGATATGAGATAATGTAGTGAGATATGACCCAGTGCAATGGTCCTCGATTTTTGAAGGGGATATGGGTTTAAGTCCAAACCACTCTTTACTTTAGCCCACAAGATATTTTCCACCTGATCTAGGGATTAGAATAATGGAACCAAAAAATAAAAATTAAACACATGTCCACGATCTAATTTTACGGATTAAACATAGGCACCATGGATATAAAAATGAGAATTTGCACACACCTATCAAGTCATGCAAAAGATGCCTAATGCAATAATATAAATTGACTCGTGTAATTAGTGCCCCACAATCTGTGGCAAGCAGAGCATTTGGGAAAGAACTAGACAAAATTCCACATCAAGACATTACTGGCACAATTTGAGAAGACGAGCTAATAAATATTAAAATAAAGGTTCCTTATTCCTCCGACTTCTTTTACCCTCTCGTGGAGTAGCTCGCAAACCCCACGAGCCAAAACCGCACTAGGAAAACCCGGTGCGACGAGCACTTGGTTTCTTCTTATAACCCCTTGATCAACAATTAAGAAAGCAAGCATTAAGAAATCAAACATTTTATTTTTGTGGTCCGCGGCTTTCACAGATCAATCACTTTCTGTGTTAGTAGCTCTTTTCGATCTTTGTGATCGATAGCTGCTCTCAACATCATTTCATGACCGTAGCCCTTTCCGACAAGAGGGGAATGAGCGTGCCAGTCAGTCGAAAAGGAATGTTAAGTTTTAAGCCAAACAACCCTTTAAACTTGCCCCTTCATATGTGGCGTATGCATGACACGAGGATGTATATAAAAAACAATGTCTAGTGCAGATCCTAGATGCATGTTATAACATATATTTTTTTTTTTTTTGCTTTTTTTTTCTCTTTTTTTTTTCGTTTTTTTGAAAGGAAAGATCTATTGACTTTTTGAGTGTGACAAATCTCTGAAATCCAGGGCCTAAAATAAATATCCGCTAATTGATCCCCAGTTGGACTAAGATTCATGATAGTGGTTCCTCCTTCTATTAGTTCCCGAAAATAACGGTGTCTAATATCCATGTGCTTTATTCGAGAGTGTAGGACCAGACTTTTGGTAAAGGTATAGGCACTAGTATTGTCACAGAATATATTGGGAACGCTTACCTCAACACCATAGACTGACAACTTTTGATTCATCCTTACGAGTTGCGCGCAACAGCTACCGGTGGCTATACACTCTGCCTCTTTGTAGCTCTTATGTTCATGTTTCAACATGTAAAGAAGATTAGCAGATCTATTACCGGTTAAGACACATTTATCCTCATCATCATAAACTAAGCACTGGTCTTTGGTAAATTTAAAATGATCACATAAATGACTAATGCTAATGAGATTAGTTTTGAAGTTTTCAACTAACAAAACATCATGCAATCTAGGAAATCCGCTTAAATTAAGTGTACCCTTCCCAATTACTCTACTTCTAATCCCATCACCAAGAGTAACAAATTCATTGACTATCGTTTCTATGGTAACCAAGTGTGACCTATTTCCAGTCATGTGCCTAGAGCACCCACTATCAAAGTACCAAGCCTCCACAATAGCAATATTCAAAGAAAACATGGTATTGAAACAATCGTGAGTTTTGGGAACCCAAACTTGGCGTGTCTTCGAATGTTGTGGTGGTCTCACATCCATCTTTCTTCGTCGTGTGCTTCGAGGACGACCTCTGTAGTTCCAACCTGAAAAGGTATACAAATAGTCAGCTTTCATTTTATAACAATTAGGACGAAGATGTCCAAGTATACCACAATAATGACAAATGGGAATGAATGGGGGATTATTTTCGAAACCCTACTCAGAATGTTGTAACATTCTATTTGGTCGACGACCTTTTCTTCTTGCAGTATGTTGGTAATTTTTATACTGTCCACTAGGACGTGGATATCTAAGATTATTTCCAGATTTCTCTGCAAATATTCCGTGATCAACATGTATTATAACATTTTCATCAGACTGCAGAAAAATAGACTGGTCAGCATTAGATGACTCCCCTACATATCCAAGACCTGTTACATCCCCATGATTCATTCCTAGACTTATGAGTTCAGTTAGAGAAGCCTTACCAGAGTTTAAACGTTTAAAAACCTGCTTCGATTGTTCTAACTCTGAGTTCAATCTTTCGATGGTCTGGTTCTTTGTCATTAAGCACTCCCTGCATTTTTTCAGGTCATCCTGACTCTTCTGAAGTTCTGCCCGTAAGGAAGATACTTCCTTTTCTTTGTCGGCTAGTGTGTGTTGTAATGCTACCTCAGCTTTCCGAATCTTTTCAGTCTCTGCTTGCGAAAGTTGTCCTTCGAGTTTTTTAATTGCTTTGCTCCCGCGAATGCACTCGACTGACAACTTTTTGTAAATTTGCTGCATCTCTTCTATGGTTGGTCCTGTCTCTTCATCAGATTCACAGAAATTTGGTAAATCATGTTGTAACATACCTGATGCATCAGTTAAGCTTGTGTTTTCTGTGTGAACGCTGCCTATCAGGCATGCATGTGATGTGGTTAACGGGGCAAGGTTGCTTGAGTAATCTTTGTCTCCGTCAGACATTTCTTCCTCCTCATCAGATTCATCACTCTATGTAGCAACAAATGACTTCTTCTGTCTTTTCAAGAAGGTGGCGCATTCCTTTTGAACATGTCCCCAACCGTTGCATTCTCTATACCTTATTCTATCGGTTTTTGTACCTGCAGGGTTAGATGAAGAAGTATTCTTTGAATTCACAGTGTTAGATTTACCTGGCTTCTTTCCCGAAGTAGATGGCTTTCCGTCACTTTTCTGAAAATCCATGCTGATGTAGTTCTCGCAGGATCAGCCGTATGAGAATACGGACCCGCTCTGATACCAATTGAAATTCTGAGAACTACAGTGAATGTTATAACATTCACAGACGAAATATTAAACAGAACACACCACAATATAAACGCGGGGCTGAATCCCTCAGACCCCTCGGACTTTATGTTATTGATAATATTGCCAAATAGGTTATGTTTTACAAGAAGACCTCACTCTTCTATACCTAACCTATGTATCATCAACAACGCCCGGCGACTCCCGTCGACTTCTTCGACACTGACACGGCACACCACCTCAGATTTTTAAATTCCACTTGAAAATCTAAAATGACAATTATTTGCAAACGGAGAGAGTAATGACTTATTAGGCATTAGGAAAGTGTTTGCAATTACTCGTGCTTTTCAAAAAAGGATTTGTTCAAACCTCACTTTAAAATAATAATGGGTATAGTGTTTGAGACAAAAAAAGGTGCTAGGCATGGGACGTGCTTTTGGCTCTTAGCTTTAAGACGACACCCTAAATAAATTTTCTAAAGTAATACTACCTCCGTCCCACTTAAATTCGCACACTTGCTTACGTCCGTCCCACTTAATTTTTACACTCTTAAAAAAAAAAAAAATTCTCCCAATCTCCACCCTTAATCTATACCTTTGATATAGTCAACTTAAAAGCAAAAATAATTTTTTTCTTAACATTCGTGTCCGATCAGCCCCGCAAAATTAAGTGAGACGGAGGGAGTACTTGGTATCATTCTATTAAAAGTAACATTATTATGACGATTTATTGATTTCAAATGACTTCATAAATATTTGTAACAATTACTTATTGAGAACTGAAGCATGATATAATGTAACAATTAATAGTTAGTCGTATAAATTATTGGTACCTATGTACCCCAATCAATCAAGTAAAACATATATTTTCATCATGCTAGAATTAATCAAATTTAAATTCTAAAAGAAATACAAACTAATCGAAATCAGATAGGACATATGATTTTAAAGTTTTTCTCATATTTGATATTTAATATATAATTATTATGTAGATCTTTGATGTGTTAAGAATATCATAATAAATGAATTAAAACCAACTAAATTATTTTATCCTTTTTTTTTATGGATTTTCACTATTATATATTACCTCATTTCTATTGCAAATAAATTGTAGTAAGAATACAATTTAAAAAATAATAATTAGAAACTGAAATATTCAATTGCTGCATCTTATTTTTCTACTTAGAGTTTATTTATGATAGATTTGTTACAATATGTTTGTATTTTAGTATTGTTGTCTAAAATAAAATTTTAATAACTAATAATCTTACTTGTTCTATTTCTAGATATTTGAAGTTAAAAACATTAGGTATAGAACTGAATTTAAGTTTTAAGTTTTTATAACTTTTCTCGTCCGAAAAAATGAACATTAGTTTTATCCAAATGATCTATGTTATATATTTTTACACAAAGATAAGTTAAGATCATCATAAAAAATTATCTATTGAGTTTTTTAATGAAATTTAACGAACTATTCATTTAAAATACTTTAAGTAGTATGGATGTCATGATTAATATATTTTATTAGTGCAATTATGTAAATTGATATATAATATTATACTTATTTTTTGTAGTAAAATTAATAATTAAATGCTTATGCAAAAGTTACTTAACCAAAATATTTGTCAGGTAATTTTGATGAGTTATATTGAAATATAACATGGTGCACTTGCTAAAGTGTAATAAATCACAAGGGTTTATCTGTTTTAGAGAAATAAATCAAATTTCGTTCAAAAAACATGTCTCAAACAACTTTAAATTGTTACACCGATAAAATAAAATGCAACATTGTAATATTATTCATAATTACTTTCTATTAATTATATGCAAAACTATTTAGTTAGTATTGTTGATTGCTTACTATTCTTAATACTTATTTGACTTTAACCAAAATAAAATTGTGATGTAGAACATTTATGAAAAATAGTGGTAATTTACAACGTTCTTCTTCTCAAGTACTCCCTCCGTTTCATATTAATTGACGTTTTAGGATGTTCTTCTCTTTTCCTATTAATTGACGTTTTACATATTTTTCACCAATTCAACCAGTTTTCTCCCTGAACTCAATCCAAAAAAATCTCTACTTTTCAATCTATCAGAGATATTTTTATTTGGTCAAATCTTTATCCCCTAAAATATTCTCTGTAATTATAGGGTCTTCTTCCCTCTCCCTCCGCATTCCACGCTTTCTTCCCCTCTCCCTCCTTCATTCCACAATTTAAATTGAATAAAGAAAAAAATTCCTTTTTTTTCCGGTCATTCTCGACCTTTCTTCCCCCTCTCCCTCCTTCATTCCAAAATTTAAATTGAATTAAAAAAATTCCTCTTTTTTCTTAAAGTATTTCCCTCCATTTTTTTTTACGTATTTTGTAAATTATATATAGAGAGTAATGGTGATACTCCAAAGCATCATCAATGCAAATATGAAGATAGAAGATAAAAATTCAAAGACAGACATCATTGTGCAGACCGATTGTGCATTTAAGAAGACCGAAGATAGAGATTTAAAGACATGTGTTTTTCTGTTCCAACAGTCAGTTTCCGGAAAGAGGTTTCCGGCATTGAAAAGTTTCTTCTTCATAGTGAAAGCGTTTGCTGCCGAAGTTTCACTCTCCAACAATGATGAGAGAGAAGACGTAAGATAATTATTTAAAGATGCAAAATTTTAGGATTCATATGAGAGAGATAAATAATTAGGTGGGGATATATCTGTCAAAAAATTTCATTCTTAATTCTTTCATTTCATCCTAAAACGTCAATTAATATGTAATGGAAGGAGTATTAAATTTGAAGATATAATAGTAATTTTAGTACAATAATTATGTTCCTTAATTTTATCTTACTATTTTGAATCATTTTTTTTTTTAAATTTTAGATCTAATGATAAGAGTTTGTAATATAATACACAGATAAAACATATTATTATAACAAAGAAGCCGGTCTCTTGACATAATAATATAAATGCAGACAATATAAAATTATGGATTTATAAATCACGTATAGTATATTCAATAATAAATAAAATTTATTACTTCTTCCCTCTCAAAATAAGGCTTGTATATGTTATTATAACAAAGAAGTCAAACTTTAGAATATTTAAATTATATTAAACTATTGTTGTATGTTTAATTTATTATAAATTTTGATCAAATATTTACTTTAATATTGAGTCATTTGCATATTATAAGAAAATTTACATATAATTGATAACTAAAAAATCATATATATAGAACTGGAACTTTCTTGTCCATATCTTTTGTCGTGCGTATATAGATATTATATTACAATGAAAAATTACATTTTTACTTTCTCAAGAATGAGATTAGAGATAAACTTGATAAGAGCTTTGAATACCAATATACATTATTTTGATTAATTATATATTTTATTTTACTAATACTAAAACAAAATAATACTCTTTTATTCACCACCGAAACATCTAAAGTTAATTTTCTTCAAACATATTTCATACCTAAATAACTCACTTGTAAATGAAAATTTGGTGTAGTGATAAGATTTATAATATTATATATAGATAAAATTATTATTCTAACAAGAAACACAACCTCCAAGCAAAAATATAAATTTGGAGAATTTAAAAGTATAAATTTGAAAATCATATTATAATTTATATCCAGTTATAATTAAAGTATCTTGATTCCAAATAAGATGCTTGTATCAATTATTATATCATAGAAGCTAAACATTAGAAATACAAAAGTTTTATTAAAAAATTATAGGTTTTAATTTACTATAAATTTTGATAAAACATTTATTATTAGTCGTTCATATAGTATATGAATTTATAAAAAGTGGTAAATAGAATCTCATATATGAATGACTATAGCTTCCTTGCTAATATATATATATATATTATATACAGTAATTAGTGAAATAAGTATATAGATATTATAGTTGAAAACTTAAAAAAAAAAACAAAAATTTCTCGAGAGTGAGATGAGAAATAATTTTAGTAAGGGTCATGAACTTTAATATACATTATTCCAATTTTAAATTTTATGTTTTACTTTACAAATTCTAAAAGAAATCATATTTTTTCATTCACTGACTTAATTGGTTTCATACAATACATATCTAAACAACTTTGTTGTATTTTTTAATTATTGTTTGATAACTTCAATATTATAGTTTTAAGTTTTTTTTTTTTTAATAATAATTTTACATAAATTGGTAAACTAAATCTCATATATGATAGACTATATCCATCTTCTTAGTACTTTTTATGTTATAATTAGTGAGATAAATATATAGATATTGTAGTTGCAAAACATTACAAAGCAAACAAAAACAAAATACACCTCTTCGATTTTTTGAGAATGAGGAGAAATAAAGTTAATAAGGGTTTTGGATTTTAATATACATTGTCTCGACTTTTAATTATATGTTTTGTTTTACTAGTATTAAAAAAAATCATACTTTTTATTCACCCAAGAACACCTACTAGATACACAAAGTTTGTATCTAATCAAAGGCCGCCACATGTTAAAATCACGCAGATATTATTAAATTAAATCATATTTAATAATTATCTCAAAGATATTTGATAGATTTGATATCTTAGATACCCAATCAAATTGCTCCATTTGGTTCCTAGGTCCATTAAGGTTTTCTATCCTAAAACTATAAATAGGGACTTATTGTTCCGCAAAAAATCATCAATACCACAAGTCAAGAAGTTGAGAAAAAATTCAAGATGTAGAATTCTCAACCATGCAAGACCGGCGTCAAGATATCAAGTCCTCCATCAAATTTCAAGTCAACTTGAAGAGAAGAATCAGAGGAAGAAATAGAGATTGTAACTCAGATTCTCAATTCCATCAATAAAATCTATTTGTACGAAATTTATTGTTACGAATTTTGGCACGCCCAGTGGGACAATCTCTACCTCTCATCTCTTCTCTTTGAAGCCAAGTTTGAAGTCCCAAGGAAGAAATCTTCATCGGTGTTTCGACGAGCCACGAAGACACCATTCAAACCAAAAGCATGCGAGGCAAAGCTTATGCCGAAACTCTAAGTAAAGAAAATCAAATCAAACAATGCTCCTTGATACGAGCCTAAACTGTCTATAATGCTCCGAGATATGAGCCAAAGCCATATAAGCCCTTCAAATCAAATTCAAACCAAGACTCCTTGACACGAGAAAGGTCAAGGATATGAGCTCAAACTGTCTATAGTGCTCCGAGATACGAGCCAAAGCCATATAAGCCCTTCAAATCAAATTCAAACAAAGACTCCTTGACACGAGTTTAAAAGGTCTACAAATCAAATCCAAATTGAAGAAGTCCTTGATATGGGTATAAACTATCTATAAATCTAAATCCAAAGTTGAAGACTCCTAGATATGAGTAGAAACTATCTATCAAATCCAAATCCAAATTGAAGAACTCCTTGATACGAGTATAAACTATCTACAAATCCAAATCAAGAACTCCTCGATACGAGTATCAACTATCAACAAATCTCAAATTCAAGTTGAAAGCTCCTAGACATGAGCGTAAAATACTTATCAAGTTCAAATTCAAATTCAAGGCTCATTGACACGAGTTTAAAATGTCTTCAGTCAAATTCAAATCCAAATCAAGAACTATTTGGTAAGAGTATAAAAATATCAAATATGCTCAAGGAAAATTCCATAAGCCGATTCGAGACTCACTCACTCCAAGACATGTAGTTCGTGAACAAGTCTCGATGGGACATTTGTAGATACCCAATTTTACCTCTAATCAAAGGCCGACACATGTTTTTCATGTTAAAATCATGCAGATATTATTAAATTAATTTAATAATTATCAAAGATATTTAGTAAATTTGATATCTTGGAGGACCAATCAATTTGCTCCGTTTGGATCCTAATACATTAGGGTTCTCTAACCTGCAACTATAAATAGAGCGTAATTGTTCCACCAAAAATCATCAATACCACAAGTCAAGAAGTTGAGAAAAATTCAAGATGTAAAATTTTCAACCATTCAAGATCGGCATAAAGATATCAAGTCCTCCATCAAATCTCGAAGTCAACTTGAAGAGAATAATCAGATGAAGAAAAAAAGGTTGTAACTCAAATTCTCAATTCCATCAATAATCTATTTGTACGAAATTTGTTGTTACACACCTAACTTAATTGGTTTTTTGATATTCCATACATAAATAATAAAAGAAAAAAAATGTTTGATATATCATAAAAATAAAATAAAATAAAAGGGAAATATAGGTCAATTTGTATTTTGGTACTTATTTTTGTATTTATTATGTTTTTATTTATAGCAATTTTGAAATGTTTTAAGCGGGACATATTCAAAGAATAAATTATTTTTTCGGAGAATTGTATAAGTGAATCATAATGTTATTATAAGACCACTTATTTCCCCTATAATTAAGTGAAACTGGTCTTTTCTCAATAGTAACCTATTTTCTAGAAAAAACATTCTATAAATTTTGTTGTAAAATAGTGTAATTGTTAAAATGTCAGTTTAAGTGAAAGTCGAAACATAGTATGTAGAATAAAATCTACAACCTTTTTACTAAATTAACTAATTATAAATAATAATAGTAACCCAAAGAAAATTGTAACATCACAAATTTGTCCTAGTACATATAAATGAATTGCTTCAAATTGATTTATATGAAGTTATTTATCTATCTTAATTAAAAATAAAAATAAAAAAGGAAAAAAAAAATTATCTTGGAAATTATTTGATATGGTGTAAGTCTTTCTTTTCATGGATATACTTGTTTCTATTCTTTTTTTTTTTTTTTTTTTTTTTTTATCTTCCTTGTTATCGAGAACTTCTTTTGTTGTGACTTGTTAAAAGATTGTTTTAGTCAACTCTCTATTTGAATGGTGTCTTCTATTTTTTTCTTTGTGTTTCTTCCTTTCTTTTTCTCTTCCATTGTTGCAGTTTGTTCATGTTGTTTTTCCTTTGATAGTGTTTTTGTTTTCTTCCCTTTAACTTCTGTAGTTTTATCCTTCAAACTGAAGTTGTATTTTTGTACCCCCTCCATTTTTTGTTTTATGATCTCTATGACCTCATCAACACTTTCAATCTGAATGCAATATTCTACTTTTATTTTTGTGTTCCATCATTTCTTCTTCTCTTCCATTCTTATAGTTTCTTCATCCTCTTTTTTCCTTTGTTGTTCGCCTTATTTTCTTCCCTTCCACTTTTGTAGTTTTTTCCTCAAGTATTCTTGTAGTTGTATCTTTCTCGTTCTCTTCTTTTTACTCAGTGAGTTCTATCATTTATGTTGCCTCTGCTATTTTATTCAATCTTCCTTCGGCAACTTTAGTATTTTGATGTTTTGCGATTAAGAACCTCACGTCATTTGCATTCTGTAAGATTAATTTTCCATAGTACTTGGATTCATTTTGTCTTGTATTAGATTTATCTTACTAAGATTGCATTTTTGAATGTACGAACTTATTAGTGTTGGTTATTGCTAAGTAATTTATTACCTTTTCTATGGATTTAATGTACTCCTATGCTGAGCATCCAATATATACTGCTGCTATCTCATCAAATTAGTTATTGTTGCGTTTTAGATTCCTTGATAAACGTTTAATTTTATTATGTACATGTAGTATATTGAATATCATTAATTGTTAGTGTGTGTCATTATGAAAGTATCATGATGATTATATTATAGACATATTTGTACCCTAGGGTTGCTTATGCTAGCTCATCGTAACACTTGTTGCATATTACAGTAGTCTCACTTTTGTGTGCTGATCCAGTACAAATTTTGCAGGAGCCATACCATATATTTACCTCATTTTCCACACCTCCAACCATTCTGAGGAAATAGTAGTAGGTATATGAATAGAACAACTATTAAGTTAATTGATTTCTTAATTTAATTGAATGATTTTTTAGCAGATTTCTTATAAATGTTAACCAACATTAAAATACACGAGTATATATACTTTTTATTTTATTTTTTATTATATTTTTTCGTCTACTTATATTTTTTGTTATTTTTAACTTTGTCAAGCATTCCCTCTGTTTTTATAAAATCTTCAAATGTTTTCTCTTTTGCGCTTTATCCTTTGGATTACTAATAGTTTGCATGTATTCAACAAATCCTGAATGGTGCATGACCTGCACAAAATTTAATATATTAGCTATTCGTATTTACACCTTTTAAAAAAATAAAAATAATTTACTCATACTATTTTTTATTTCAATTTATATATGGAATTCTTACCATTGTTCCATATTCTCAAGCTCTACGGAAGGTGGATTAATTTGTACAATTGAGTTTGATGTTTGCAACTAAAGCTCTTTTAACATGAAAATATATTTTAATAAAATTGATGTTTTTTAGTATTTTAATTTTTTTAATTAATTACCTCTGAATTCATTTACTGTAATTTTTGGTAGG
This sequence comes from Ajuga chamaepitys, assembly GCA_958295605.1. Taxonomy (NCBI): domain Eukaryota; kingdom Viridiplantae; phylum Streptophyta; class Magnoliopsida; order Lamiales; family Lamiaceae; genus Ajuga; species Ajuga chamaepitys. The sequence goes on along the minus strand of OY282500.1, from coordinate 6,135,499 downwards.
GCAATCATTGACTTTTTGATTGACTATGTTTGTCCTTCCTTCTTTGCCTAATATTCCCATATATTTACTTTCATGAATTGATACTGGTAAAATCAATAAGCAAATTACATTGATTAAATAGTGTAACAGGACAACAATTTTATAATATTATCAATGAATTGTGTTCTCTCCGTCTCGCTCTCCCCCTTCACCTCTCCCTTTTTCTCTTTCTATATATATATATATATATATATATATATATATATATATATATGCTTATATATAATTATTAAAATAATTTTGACTTACTCTTTGTTCATGATAATAATCTCTCTCTTATCTTTGACTCTGTTTTTATGAATACGAATTTTCATGCGTCCCTTTATCCTTGTGAACAAGTCGTAGGTATCTACACATTTTTTGATGATATTAGAAGAAATTTTGGGGTACATAGTTACCATAGGTTTTGTTTGTGCTTTTGGGGTACGTTTTTATCACTAGGTTGTCCTTTAGTGCTCTCGCAGACACTCTCATTTCTTCAATTGTTCCTAAGCACTTCAAAATATAAGTTTCATTATCCTTTTTAGAGAAGCCTTGTATAATACTCAACTATAAAAGAGAGTAATGTATTATTATAAAAAAAGAGATCCTCAAAATCTATACACTCTACACCACCATATTCAATCTCTAGCAATATTAGATACAATTAAAATTTTAAATTCCTTAAAAATGAATCTCACCCATCAAGTGTACCATTTCCCACTGCCTATATGGACTTTTTACGATCTCCAGAGACTCCTAATTCTTTCTAACAAGATAGATTAGCTCAAATTTTTAAGACGATCTATCCTAAAATAAAGTTTCTTCCACAATATTCCCTCGTCTAAAATTTTTGGTGCAACACTGAAAAAATAAAATCTAAATCTTTCAACTTTCCTAATATTAAGTTATGTGCCACAACTTTAATAGTTTCTACTCAGAATTTATGATGACCCCCAACATCACTATTTAATAGATGAACATGCTTACCCCTTTCTTATCAAATCTAAGAATTATTTTAGACAATTAAATGATGATATGTGTGCATTATCAATTTAACGCAACTCAATTTTTGTCTTTTATTGTTCTAACATTATCAATGAAATGTCATGTGCACACTATTTTGACTGTCTGTTGCACATTATCATTTTTTTGTCTTTTGCCAATATCATATCGGAAATTATGATTAAAAAAAGAAAAAGAAACCCCCTAAATTATGCATAGGAAACAATGTCATTTAAGTGCAAAGTGATCTTTTTCTTGCTTTACGTATAACATAGGACCTGATCCGGGGATGAAACATTGTTTGCAATAGAGGACTCTGAGTGAAAAAAAACATAGCTTTGTGAAAACAGATACACAAGTTGTTATTCCGAAATTAAATTTCATCTACTACTTTATTTACACTAACATAAGAACTTAGACAAACCATAAGCATCTTAGAAAAGAGAATTTTGTCCGCTAGGAAATTACTGTTTTGCATGTGAAAACTTTATAGAGACGAAACTCTCTACACGATCAATGAACCCGTTCAATTAGTATCTTGATTTGTCAAGGATTAGTCAAAAAATGAGACTACTCTCTAAGAAATCTCCTTCAATAAACGATTCAATTCGTTTCTTGATTTCTCCATGGTTAACCACAAATCTAGAAGGACGATTCAATTCATTTCTTGATTTCACCGGTGTTAGTAAAAAATCGAGAATGCTCTCCAAGAAATCTCATTCAACAAGAAATTCGAGATTGAAATCGTTTCTTAATTTCTCCAGGGTTAGTAAAAAAATCGAGACTGCTTTTTAAAAAATCTCGTTCAATAAGTGATTCGAGATGTTACATGCACAAACAGTAGGACATAGCATACAATACAATTTACTCCTGCATCGGTTGTACCGGCATTCAGTTTGTTGCTGTGTAGAAGCGTTTCTAAGAAAGTTAATCGTGAAACTGTGAAAATTGATAATTAATTAGCGTTGATGACGCTAGTACCAGACTTGACAATAATACTTATTGTTGGTTGTGCTTGGTATATAATTAGGATATTAGAATACAATTAGGATCGGAATTTAATAATGGTATATAATTAGGATATTAGAATACAATTAGGATTATAATTAGGATCGAAATATAATAATTAGGACATCTTAAGAAATTATAATATTGTCCTTAGAATATTTAAACTTAAAAGGGTAAAATAGCTCAAACATATATTGGCTGAAACTTAAGACACTTTGAATTACCAGGATCAAAAGATGCTTTCCAACTGAGTTGCAACCAATTCGTTACAGTTCTGTACTTAGATAAATTATTAAGTCAGGAAATATGAACTATAACATATTGATTCTGATCCCTTCTTTGGCAGTTATATAGAATTATTATTTTATACTAAGTAAGTGGTTCTGTTCTACGCAGATTTGATCTTGAGTGCTATAAATTATTGCACTACATGTGCTACCTCTCAACTTTTCTTTCTTTCATTTTATTCTTTTTTTTTAAAAAAAATTCCTTCCATAAAACAACATGTTTCATTCTTTCTTTTTTCTTAATTCACGGGTTCATGGTTCAGGTTCAAATTACAACCTAGGGTTTAAACTTTTTTATTAGGCTATAGTTTTATTTCACGCTTCATAAATTCATGATTCATGAATTCACGGTTCATGATTCATGTTTTATGTTTCAAATGTTCAAAAATCAAAAGAAAAAAAAAAAAAGAAAAACAAAAAAGGAAGAATGAAATAGGTTGTTTTATGGAAGGCAAAAAAAGAATGAAAGAATAAAAAAATGAGAGCAGTAGTGCATGTAGCAAAATTATTTGTAGGGCTCGAAATCAGTACTCCTATTCTACGTGCCTTAAATAATTAATTAGATACAAATGAATCTTTTTAGAGAAAGTAGCCCGTTTATTTTTGTGCGGAAAAAGAACTATAAATTTATTGTTAGGATGTTGCTGGATTCAGTCCAACTAATTTTTGGTTAATTCTAATTATTTTTAAGTTAATCGAATATTAGTTTAGTCGGGTTAATTTGAGTGACCGACTATATGGAAACCTAATCCTGCACGATTTTTGAGTCGTTCTACATCCCTAATTTAATGTCTATAATTGTGGCAACTGTTGTTCTTATTATCAGTATTTTTTTATGCAATGTACGTTGAGGTTTCTGATATTGTTATTTTGTAATATTTATTTTTATATTGGTGCAAATGAGAAGTTAAATAATATAGTTCTTTATTTTAGGAAACAATTCAATAATCTAGTTAGTTATAAATATTATGCTTACTTTGATTCATTTATAATTTAATATTCATTTATAATAATATATGTGATTTATACAAGCATAAATATTTTGTGCACTTATTTATCTTTTGAAAGTTCAAAATTCGCGAACTGGTGGTTGGTCGCCGACTCACCGCTACTAATTTTTTTTACTATACGTGTGTATACGTATAAGTATAATCATTGTAACTTATAATCACCATGTTGTGTTGGTTTGATGGTCTCTATATTGGCTCCTAATTGCGAGTAGGGATGTAAAATAAATCAAATACTTTTGATATAAAATTAGGATATTAGGATACAATTAGGATTGAAATTATGATCGAAATATAATAATGACACATAATTAGGATTAGGGTTGGAATATAATAATTAGGATATGTTAAGAAATTACTCCTTCTGTCCCACCTTATCTTGCATATTTTCCTTCAAAGCTCGTCCACAGTTTAAAAAAGGAAAGTTATAACATAATATTTATCCTCAATCCACCTTTGAAAAGTCAATAAACAATCAAAAAATAATTTTTCTTAATACTCGTGTCGACCCTTGCTGTGCAAGATAATCTGGGACGGAGGGAGTACAATATTGCCCTTATAATATTTAAATTAAAAAATGGTAGAATAGGCAAAAATAATTTGGCTGAAACTTAAACACTTTTATATTAGTGTATAGATTGTAGGTTGAAATCCCACCATCGCGATTTCATTTTTTGCATTCAACTAAAGAGATGTATGTTAAAATTAATAACAAGCATCATTTGTAGGAAGTCGTTGGAGATGCATTATTTTCTATTTGAATCTGGTCAGTATATACTAAAATTTTATTTTATTTCTAATTGCAACAAAAGTATATGACCAGTTTCGATTGAATGGTTTAGAAAGTGGCCCAGTCCTTAATCGATCCTTCGAGACCACGGTCCAATTACTATTTTAAACCGTTAAATCACGGTGCGGTTTAGGACTTATTCTGGTTCTAAATCAACCCTTAATCAGGTCTAAATAGTATTGTCCTACTAAATAGAAACAATTATATTTGGACCGATTAATTAAAGTATACCAACTTTTAGCTCTCCCGACACTACACTTTTGTTTTCTTAAGAAAATCGGCTATGTCGTATCCTGATTTTCTTTCCGTTTTCGGACCTGAATTTTATGATGCGGATGTCTGTAAAAGCGAAGTATCTATGCAGTTTCCTAACTGTCATTAACGGCCTTCGAATTTCGTTCCTTATTTTTGAAAAATTATTCTTGTATTCAGCGAAATGTACAAGCAGTTATGTAATATCATAGCTATTTCTAGGAAATATGCTGTCTAGATCATTTTGACTTTATGCTATGATTCTGGTAATGTAATCTTGTGATTCGACAAAACTGAAGTTCAAGATTCAATCAATGTCGTACAGACTCAATGTGTGAGATTCTACACGATTCCGACACGCCTTATCAATTATCGGGTCCCACAAATGCACCAACTACCTTGATATACCTTAATTCATTTCTGCAGGAATAGTTTTTGGTTTTCCTCGACTCCTCCCCACTTAATCCCACCTAGACTCCACTAAATCCTGACTAGACCCCAGTTTGTTGCCAGACTCCTAGCGTCTTTCGGTATCCCAGAATAATTGAAGAATGAACGAGCTACTAACAATGGAGAAGTTGATTCAATCTGTAAGTACATTCTGTATTAGCTGAATAGCTATGAATATGGATATTTTCTACTTGTCATCTTGATTAAAGAATATGAATTTATCTTGTTACAGATAGAGGAGGATTTTGACTTGACCAAAAAGAGGACTATAACTAAAATCAAGAGGTTAATAAGAGCTCTACGGACTATGTTATCTTCAATACCAATGTTCAATTGTTCATCACTGAATATCCTTCTTTTGCAGTTTTTTCAAAGAAGGGAATCAAAGCTCTCCTCAAACAAACATGACATTAAAGTTTAGAAACAAGATTTCAAAAACAATCTTAACGGGAGACAAGATAAAAGGCCAAGGGGACACTCTGATTGAAGTGGTTCTCGTCGATGATCCCACGGGAAATGTCATAGATGATGGACCGGAAGCCTCTGCAAGAGTCCAAATTGTTCTTCTTAACGGAGATGCTGATGCTTCTGACTGGACGGCCGAGGAGTTTAATGACGATATTATCCCTGAAATGGAAGGAAAGCAGCATCTTCTTGCTGGAAATGTGACCCTGAAACTAGAAAGAGGCATTAGTATTGTGGACAACATTAGGCTTAGGCATCACGCGATCAAAATAAGGCCTTCGGTGTTCAAAATAGGAGCAAGATCGGTTGATGCATTCGAAGGGGTTTGTATAAAAGAAGCCAAGACTGAGTCCTTCACTGTCAAGGATTTTCGTAACAAATGTAAGTTATCTTGTTATTTGTTCAACTAATTTCTCTCGTAGCTAGTAAGGATTTCTGAATATTTGCATTGGTATAACATATGCTTAATGATGATATTCAGATTACAAGAAGCATAAGGTGCCATCTCCATCTGATGAAGTATCACGGCTCGTGAACATCCGTAAAGGTGGTAAAATCGACAAGCGTCTTCAACATAATCACATCACCACTGTGGAGCATTTCCTGATCCGACACCTGGTTGATCCTGATGAGCTCAAAACTGTAATTTTCCCTCTTGATCAGAGACCTTAAATTGCATTCTATAAGTATATCAATTTCAAGTATTTATATTAGCTTGTTAAATTGTTTTAGATTGTGAATTTGGGCGCGAAGAAGTGGGAGGCCACAGTGAAGAATGCTCGAGCATGCCCTGCCGGAAGTAGGATGTACTGTTATATAAATTTTGAGCGAAAAATTGGTGTCGTCTTTAATGTTGTCGGAGATGTCTTAGGATTGTATTTGGAAAGCCATTATTGTCCGACAAGTATGTTGTCTGAAGAACACAAGGCATACATCATATAAGCTCAACTTCTCCTTTTCTGCACTCTAATTTCAAATTGTTTATTTTTCTAATAAAAAATCTATATGGTGTTTCTGACAGGCTGTTGCTCAAGAACTGCTAGTATGTGCTTATGAAAACTGGCCTAATGTAAAGCCCTTTGATGATCTGAACTCTGCTCAGCAACACTTGATTGATTCTTTGAAGCCTGAAATGGTGGGCTCCATGTTTGCGATGGAGAATGTGTACGATGCTTTTATGCAGTGCTCTCCTTTTGATATGGAAACCATGTTTCTAGGGTTTGATGACGACTTACAGCAGATTGACAGTTGCAACAGGTGGATAAACGGTGAGGAACCAAGGGGTGTCACATTAGTGGAATCTGATGCTGTCCAAAGTAGTCGTGATGGACCAAAGAGATGGAAGAAATTGATGTGTGTGTCCAGGTGGTTCTCCGTCAGGAAAAGGGTGTCTGTTGACATTACTTGTAATCGAAAGAAGCCGAAGATAGGTTAACGACAACGCGTAGATGAAGTAGATTGAGGACACAAAGGAACAATTCAGATTCTCTGTCAAAGTTGAAAAATAAGTTTTCATTGAATCAATACGACGTTTTATGTGTGTAACACAGTTGAAATACCGCAGTTAGGACATAGAATCTGCACCGGGGAAGAGTGCCATTTAGATTGCAGTTCCTAATTTGTCGGTTTATTGATGTATCGATTTTGAAATTTTAAAGTTGTATGTTATAGATATTAATGGTTGTTAATACAAACATTGTACGAATGAATGATCCCTTGTTTACATTAGCTTTTGAGTGTCTTTGGCATATAAGGAAGGAAAAAAAAAAATTGATGCTATTAGCAATATTCAGATGCATTAGTACAAGGGAAAAATTTATAACTATCACATCTTCTTGTAAACATATAAAATCTAATAACATTCTTAATTAATATAGAAATAGCATAAAACTACTGTTTTTCTCACGCGCCATTCTCCCACCATCCCCATTATTTGTCAGATTTTTCTCTTCCATCATTCTCATTCTCTCTTTAGTTTTAAAACACTCTATTTCTCTCTCTTCTCTGTCATAAATGGAGAACTCAAAAAATCTCTTTTCTCTCTCTATCTCTGCACCTGTAAATCTTCACAAAAAAATATATAAATCTAAAAATCCATCTCACTCCATAACTCAAAGCTTCCTTGCCGGTGATTTTTCGGAAGATAGAGAAATCAATTGGTGCCCAAGGAGGAACGGATCTGCCTAGACGGTGACGAATCTATCCAACAGACGGCGACTCCGATCCTAAAGCGACGAAATAGAGTGTTGGTGGAGTTTCCGACATGAGAACGACGCCGACATCAGGGATATTGCACAAAACCATATTCTTTGTTGTTGCAACTTCGATGGTCCAAAGCTCAAAGGAGAAGAATAAGTAATATTATGTATTTTATTAGACACGAGTTATATTTATCATGGCATGCAATGATATTTATCATGACACGAGTATACAATATTATACGCATACCCCTTAATATCTAGTAATATAATATTTTCACGTCGTGCCAAATATATTCAATAACATACTGTTGAAACAGTTTTTTTATTGGCTATGCTAATTAGTGGCACGAGATATATTTATCATGGCATGAGTTATATCAATCATGACATAAATACACAAAAATATTTCTAGTCGTATTCATATAAATACATCATTCAGCTGACACTACAGGATCACACATCTGTCTACTTCCGGCAGATGATTTGACTTATTTGGTTGGTACTCTTTTTCCTGCGCACGGATTTCTCACTGGGTTTTGTCGTGCGCAGATTTTAACGAGGCCAATTATAAACGGGCTAGCTACTGACATGTAGTACCAGCCCTTGCATGGGGTTGTCCATGTTCTTCTTTTCACTTGTAAACTGATTATTGATTCGTATATATAATGTCGATTAGCTCAATATTAAAGCAGGAGAGAGAAAATGGTGGAGAGAGAAAAAAAAGTTTATAGGAAAGTGTGAAAATGTGCAGAGGGGTGGTAGGGGTTGCGCTTGAAAATAATCACAAAAGGACAAAATGTGTTATATTTTATATGTTTTTACAAAGTTGATAAATTTTATATGTTTGCTACACAATGTGACACTTTTAGGGATTTTTCACTTAGAACAAAATGTTCTATTATATTTTTGGATATATTAGCAATATTCATGTGTATCTAAGGCGAAAATGGTCACTTTCGAATAATTTTTTTAATATAATATAAAAGTCACTTTAGACTTCCTAAGTAAAATTAAAAATCGTAGGAATGAACAAATATATGTTTGCATAATTTATCTATTTCACTCAAAATTTCTCTTTTCTTACTATTAATTTTTTCCTTGCCTAAAACTTAAAAGTAAACGTCTCTCTTCTCTCATACCATAATGTCACCGGGGTAATATTGGAATCATTGACTTTTGGGGAAAATAACATTTTTTTTAATAAAATTATTTTCTCCAAAAAGACTTTTATTTTTGACCGAACGGGATATTATATTATTGTTTTCACTATTCTCAAACAAGAGCCCGGTTTAATATATCAAATATTAAACAAATCAAGAAAGGAATATCCCTATGTAATCTACCTAGCTCTATCATTCTAATATATTTTTTTGGCTTAATTGCAAAAACAAACACGAACTTTCATTAAATTGTAAATTTAACATAATTTTTTAAATTTTGTAAAATAAATCACGAACTTAATATAATTTTTCAAATTTTGTAAAATAAATCACGAACTTAACATAATTTTGCACTTTCAATCATTAGTCAGTTTTCAAAGATAAATTGTCAATGTGTAGCTATTATGCCCTGTAATGCGATATATGATGTTATGCTGAGTTACAAAATAAAACTAAAAAATAATTAATGAAATTACGGATCAAGTTGTTCTTGATTAGACCGGAAAATGCGACGAACTTGTATTCTCAACTTGATACATAATTTCTCATACCTTATTGATTATTTGATACTAAAAATCACTTATCTTAGAGAAAATAATCACAAATAAAAAATTTATGTCATGTTTATGTTAAAGCGAAAACTAATTTTATGACTCACAACAATTTTTAGTTCATATAATTGGATAATGCTCATTGCATTAGTAAAGAGAAAAAATGATTCGAGTTGAGAAAATAAGTCTATTACGACTTGTTCAATTATGTACCACTTGATTCGAATTTTTATTATTATTTTTTTAATTTTTATACCAACATAACACCCTACATGGTGTAAATAATCAACATATTGAGAATTTATCACTAGAATTTGGTTGATGATTAAAATTGTAAAAGTTTGCTAAGTTCGTGATTTATTTTACAAAATATGAAATGTTATGTTAAAAAATTACAATCCGGTGAAAGTTCGTGTTTTATTTTGCAATTATACCTATTTTCTTCTTACAAAAGTTCTTATAATTTTACTTTATATCTCTTCTTATACCATAATTAGAAGTTTAGGAAAAATTGTTGGCTATAATCAAGGATAACATTGGAAGAAATTTTATTTCAGAATGACTTATTTTTTGGAATAAAGTAGTTTTTTTTTTTTTTTTTTTCTTAATTAGTATCTAGAAATGCGATAGTATTTGCTTAAAGGGTGTTTGAGTAAACTTATTTCAAACATACTTCAAAATTCAATATCTTATAAATTGTTTCAAGTGTTTATAAGATGTAATATCTGTTAATAAAAATTTCGGATAATGGAATGGAGGGTTTAGCTATGAATTTGACGGACAAACATGAAATCTACCATCAAGCACACATTTTGATTAGTATGTGAAAAATGTCTGTAATGTGTGCGGTGTTTGTGTAGTACTGGTGTGTGTGAATTGCATGAATTGTGTGTATAATTTGTGTACATTGTATGTAATTAGGGCAGCTGAAATAGCTTGAGCCCGACGTGTCGGCCCGAGTCCGCCTGAAAAAATTCAGGGTTAGGTTAGCTTTAGGTGTTTACGGCTCATTTAAAATTTGAGTTTTTTGGCCGGGATTGCCGGACCCGTAGGGCTATGCGGGCTGCTAGCCCGAGGTTTAGCCAGGCTGGCCCGAGATATATATGTATTTATATTTTTTTTATTTTATTTGGAGCCTGGTATTTTAAGTTAGTCGACTTAATGGACTCAAGTCAATACTACTAAATACATATTACATACTATGATACAAAGTAATATTGATACAATAAACTAATAATACTAATAATAATATAATAATATATAGTAATACACTAATATACTAACCCTATTAACTTGAATCTGAGCTAACCCCTCAATTCCCAATTCCCGTTCCCCCTCTCCTTGGCTCCAATCCACTCCAGCGTCGCAATAACTCTTCGCTCCAGCCTTGCAGCAACTCTTCACTTCAGCAGGCGTCAACTGTCCCACACCGCGTTAATGATGCTTAACCTTGATAACATTATATTATTTTTTCATGTATGTACAGGAATGATGATTTATTTGATATTTTGAGCCTTAAATATTTTTATGTTTAAATTACTAAAGTTGTTGGATTTTCGTATATATATAATTTTTGAAGTTTGACATGTAGCCCGATAGTGGTCCGTTTAGCCCGAAAACCGATAGGGTTAGGGTTAGGTTCACCATATTATTGGCCCGATAAGTCCGAAAATCGCTAGGGCTAGCCTGAAACCGCTGGAGCTGGCCCGTTTGGCAACCCTATATGTGTATATGCAATTGGAGTATGACATATAAGATCTTTAAAAATAATATTTTTTTTCCTCCTAATCTAAGAACAAAGAAAAAACCCTCCCCTTCTCCCATGGTGACTCGAACCCAGGACCAAAGGTTTAGGTAGTAGATGCTCTGCTACTTGAGCTATCCAACTTCGTCTAAGATCTTTAAAAAGATGGACTAAAGATACTTATCATGTTTGGAGCTTATAAGCTCTGGAAGCTCATTTTACATCTTATAAGTTGTTTAACATCTTATTTTGACAAATACAATTCAAGAGTTTTACATGTTCCAAAATATCTTATAAGACAGTTTGATGAGCTTATAAACTTAGCCGAACACCATTTTAGTCCAACTTTGTTGAAGATCTTTACCATTTTCAGTCTTGAATAATATCATAATTACTTATTAGGCATTAGGAGAATGTTTGCAATTGCTCATGCTTTTTAAAAAGTAATTAAATTTAGAAACTGATCAAAATCACTTTAAAGTAAAAGTGGGTAGTGTTTGAAATAAAAGTATTCTTTGATAAGAAAAAGGTGAGCACAATTTTTTTTTTAAAATAAAACTAAATCAGTTTGAAGCAAAGGGCACTTGCTTTTGACTTTTAGCTCTAAGGTTACTTTTTTTAAGTTAAAGTTGATTTTACAGAGACCCCCAAAATCTATCTATCTATCTATCTATCTATCTATCTATCTATATATATATATATATATATATATATATATATATATAAAAGTTAAATGAGGGTTGTTTAATTTAGTTTAATTTAATTTATTTAATATATTTAGATGAGTTGATATTTAGATATTTCTATTTGTTTGAACATTTATAATTAATTAAGTTATTTGTGGTATGCATATAGGTAAGAATGATACAGATACATTAAATGTGTGTTTGGATTTTAAAGATAAGAAAGGGTCACTTTAAAAACAGATTTTTTTTTTCATATTTATTACTCCATTCAAATAAGTGACGCTTTAGAATGAAAGAGAAGAATTAAGAATTAAAAATCTTGATAGATATATCCCTCAACTAATCTTCTTTCTCTCACCTATTATTCCTAAAATCACATTCTAATCGTTATCTTTCCTCTCTCCCTTTATATTTACGTGCTATACTCCTTCACTTCTCCCTTTACGTGCTATACTCCTTCACTTCTCCCTTTATATTATGACGCTTTACTAGTAGCTTAAAAGATACTAAGAGATATTTTAGGATAGTGATAGGGATAAAGTTGGAAGAAGTCGTGAAATATATCTAAACGACATTTAATTTGAAAAGTCATTAACAAGGTAAAATGTCACTTATTTTGAAACGGAGGGAGTATTATATCTTAGTGTCAATTAAACAATATATATATGTGTGTGTGTGAAGCAAATTATATCCAAATCATTTATTACGTGGGAGAAACCTAATTTTACATTACTTATACATTTTTCTAGGTTTAATCTAAAATTTTAAAAATATTTATTTTACTAGGATACAACGATCATATTTTTAAACATTCAATCATATTATAGTTAGAATAAATTTTTGTGGATTTCACGGGAGTAATACTAGTGAAGTTTTTAAAGGGAAAATCCAGATTACTTATTTGAACTCTGGAAAGAATGAGGAAAGTTCTGGGGTTTGACATTTAACTCAACTCTCAACATCATAATCTTTGTTTGTTGTCTTCTTAAATATTTCAAAACGATTCAAGCATAATTTGTGTCTTTCTTGTTATAGGGAAACATACATAGGTAGCATCCTAGCTACTTCCAAGAAACATGTTCCCTAGAGATAATTGACTTCTTACCTATGATTTAGATAACGTTATCTAGAGATAGATCTTACTAATCTGTTGTTTTAAAAATGTGATGCTGATGGCTTTTTATTCCCCTAATAATAGTAATAACAATGATGTTGAGATACTACTCTTTTAATGCAATTTTAACTTTTAATTAGAAAATTAAGAGGTAAGCTGAATGGACACATAAATTCTCAAACAATTTATTGCTCTTACTTAATTGTTGCCTCTTTTCTCTTCATATCATCTCTCTTTCTATTAATTTACGGTATTGAATGTGGTAGGTTAGAAAATTAGAGACTTTTTAGTGAATAGTGAAAATTAAGTATTGGAAGAAATTCAGAAAGAAAAAATAAAAAATCTAATTAGGACTTCTACTTATAAACAAGTAACAAAATTTTAAACTCCGCTTAAATATAAACTGAGGTACTAGTTAGTAGTTGAAGATTCAATTATCCTCATACGAAAATAACTTTATATACTTCCTTCACCCCATAATAAAAGTCATGTTTGAAAAAATCGAAATAAGAGTCACTTTTAAAAAACTAATGTCTTATTTGACTTAGTAAAAAATTAAAATTATTAATTCACAAATTAATTAGATGTGATTGAATAAGTTTAAAAAAAAAAAAAAAAAAAAAAAAAGCCGTGTAAATATGGAGTGATGGTTTCGAAAAGTTATACCCTTATCAAATTGATCAAATAATAAAAAGTTTTACAATTCCAAACATTATCCTTATTTTAGAACGAATGTAGCATACAATAAAGGGCGACCCAGGGCATGCCCATTGTGGATTGGGCCAAGGTTTAAGCTGGACACCTATTTGGTGGGCCAGGCCAGCCCCGTTCCCTTCAAATGGTAGGTTTGTAACAACTGAACAAGATCCTCTATTTTAAATCTTATTTCATCTTCTTACTACAACAAAAGATGTCTTTTGTATCACATATTTTGAGACAAAAATTGTGGTCACTAATAATAATTTTTTTGTGGCCACTTGTTGCCACAAACCTCTCTGCAAATTATGTGAGACCATTTTAAGACTACTTTTACAGACAACTAGTTGTTGCAAAAAATATTTGAGACGCATTTGAGACCACTTTTTTTTGTCACAAATATATTATTCTCGTTCGAGTTAATGAGACCACTAAGTAGCGACGATATGTTGTCTCTAATAATAAGGTTGTGACAAATACTCATTATTTGAGATCACTTTTTGTTATCTCAAATGACTTTTTTTTATAGTGTCTATTCCAACTCAACCTGTATATATCACCTACTTGTTTGTGATGTCACCATGATATTATTTTATTCACATGCCGATATTGATATAATTGAAATAGGGGATGGACCACAATTTAAAATAAAGAATCCAATTAGAAGACTTAGGGAAAAGGAAATTCTAATTTAATTTTATCGTTTGTTTTCCCTGTAATTTGATTTTTGTTTTACGCCTAAGGCGATTGATGAACCGAATCTAATGGAACTTTGGGTTGTTTAACTGATATTTGGTAAGTATAAGATAAATTGAGCTCGAACATGAGCTTTTTACCAAACGTTTTGTTCATCGATAATCCCATTGAGAACTGAGGTTCTTTTTTAAAACAGGTACGACATGCTTGCTAAAACTATTACTCCGGAACTTAAGAAAGATATCCAGCTATAGAAGGTTGTCTTTTTTACGCTTTTTTTTTTTTTTATATAAAGTTAATGAAACAATGGGAAATGCTAAAGGAATACATAGTAGAAAGCTTATCAGCAACCATTGTCATTTCATTTTCTAACAGATAAATGATGTATGTTCATACTTATATGTGCTTAGTTCTTGCATGTAGGATAGGATTTGATGTCAAGGCAATGGCACTAAGATTGTCAACCCATAGTGGCACCAAGTAAAGAAACCAACCAAGCAATTTCTAAGGTGCCTTGAGCTAGCTTCGGTACTTAGCCTCAGTACCTAGAGACTGATTGTTACTTTTTTTAACACCAAGATACAAGATTTTCTCCAAGATAAATACAGAATCCTGCAGTGGACCTTCTATCTTCTGGATCCGCTGCCCAATCTGAATCCGAGAAACCTGATAACCGAGGATGAGAGCTTCTTCTAACGTGCAAACCATGGTTCGAAGTTCTAGCAAGATATCTAAGGATACGCTTCACAGCCTTCCAGTGCCTGTCCAAAGGATTTGACATAAAATGACATAATTTGTTTACAGAATATGAGATTTCAGGTATTCTTATTGTATTATACTATAAAGCACCTACGATACTTCTGTAGGATGAACCATTGTCAACTAGATCTGCGTCATAATTGGACAAGTGTAGAGATGGCACTTTTGGTGAGTGGCAAGGTTGCTTCTAACATTTGAGCCTTTTCAAGCAAGTCGATGTACAGTTTGGGATAAATGCAGCCCCTCTGAAGTTTCTGAAACTTCAATGCGTAAGAAATGGTTTATCTTTCCGAGGTCTTTCAACGAAAATTCTTCACTCAAAAACTCCGTGATTATTCTTATCTCATCATCATCATTCCCTGTTAAAAGAATGTCATTAACATATATTAAGATATATGTTGTGCTTTGCCCCTTAAACTTGCAAAATAGAGTTATATCAACCCTTGAGGGATGAAAACCGAACTTATTCAGCATTATGTTTACTTTTATGTACCAAGCCTTGGAGGCTTGTTTGGGGCCATAAATGGCCTTATTCGGCTTAAAAACCAGCCCCTGATTTCTTCCAACTCAAAACCTGGTGGTTGCTTCATGTAGCTATTTTCTACAAGAACGCCATTCAAAAACACATTGTTAATATCCAAGTGTTTAACATTCTAAGAATTTGGGACTACCGACGTGTGAACAACTCTAACAATTGTAGGCTTTACAATTGGACTGAATTTTTCGGTAAAGTCTAAACCTATTGCTTGGGAAAAACCTTGTTCCACTAGTCCAGCCTTAAACCTTGATTTGTACCGTTCACATGATCTAAATTTTGTAATCCACTTGCATCTAACCAAATTCTTCCCATCTAGTAGTCTTACTAATTCCCAAGTGTCATTAGCAACCAATATTGATTTTCATATTTCATGGTTGATGTCCAATTAGGATCTTGAAAAGCTCCAGAGATGCTCCTGGTTGTATAGAAGCAGTAGAAATACTGGTGCAAAAAACCTTAGGCTTGAAAATCCCATGATTTGATCTAGTCACCATGTGGTGCCTAGACATAGATGGTTGTTGTTGTTGTTGTTAATCAACTTCTTCAGGTTCATGTGAGAGCGGAGAACCACTCACTTCACTTTAGATTCATCTTATGTATTCCCTATTGTAGGCAAGTCATTGATGTGTGCCAAAGAGTTGGCGTTAGAATGTGATTGAGCAGGATTGTACTCAATTGAATCGGACTGGGATAATGGAGTTGAAAATTGAGGTGAGGGAGGTAAAATAGTTTCTAGAGCATGAACAGGTTGAAAACATGGAGGAAGATTTGATGTGGAAGGTGTATGAGATGTGTTGGAAATTAGATAAAATATGAATCTTAGAACAAGCATAGGGAAAATAATTCTCCTTGAAAACAACATGTCTTGTTATAATGACCTTGCCTCTAGGAAGTGAGACTTTATAGACCTTATATTGATTGCTATACCCAAAGAAAACACTATGAGCATATTTGTATTCAAGCTTGTGGTTGTTATAGGGCCTGAGATAAGGGAAACAAAGATAACCAAACACTTTAAGATGATGGTATTTTGGCTTGTGATTATACAATTTTCCTAGAGGTGTTTTATAGTCAATGCACTTGGTTGGAAGTTTATTAATAAGATAAGCTGATGTGGAAAAACATCATCTAAAAAATGTAATGGCATTCCAGAATTAGCCAGGAGGGAAATTGCATTTCCACCAAGTGTCGGTGTTCCTTTCATATGTTCCATTTTGCTGAGGGATATATGGGTAAGATAGTCTATGTTGGATTCTATGGTTATGGAGAAAAGGAGTGAGTTTACGGAAATCCCTCCCCAATTACTTTGCAGGGGTTTAAGTTTGCAGTTCAATTGAGTTTCAGCTTGATTTTTAAAGTGAATGAAGGCTTTCATAACATCAGACTTGATCGAGAGTAAGTATAGCCATGTATATTTACTGAAATCATCAACAAAGGTAACATAGTATCTAAAGTTTTTGGAAGACGGTATGGGGGAAGGCCCCCACAAGTCTGAGTGGACAAGTTTAAGGGGAAATTGATAAGATGTATTATATCAGTAAAAGGCAGTCTATGACTTTTAGCCAACAAGCAAGGTGTACATAATTTAAGATTTTTTATAAAAAAAGATAGATTACAAACTTTCAACACTCTTTGGACAATGTCAAAGCTAGCATGTCCTAATAATTGGCGCCATAAGGCTACATCATCTTTTCTATCTAGGTGTGCAGTTAGAGCACATAACTACTACTAAACTAGGACTGCCCTTGTGGAATTTGAAAGGAGGACTCTCTAGGATGTTTAGATGGTAGGGAAGGTTATAGGTTGTATTGATGCAGGCCTTCTCTAAGATTCCCTTGGAGTAAAGTTTCCTTTAGATATTAAAACAAAAAACAAAAAAAAAAAAAAAGAAAAAAAAAAAGAAAAAAAAAAAAAAGGATGAAATTCAAAGAGAACTGCATTGCCCTTAGCAAATTGAGATATAATGATGAGATTCTTATTAATTGTGGGAACATGTAAAGGTTTTTCAAAATAAAGGTTCTCTTAATGTGTGGAGAATTGAGAAATAACTTACCAACATGGGTGATAGACTCACTTGCTCCATTACCTAGCTAGATGAAGGTTGTGGTCTCCTTGTTATTTATTGACAATGCTGAGATTTGAAAATTTGTTGGAGAAGTGATTGGATGCTCCAGAATCAGGATACCACCAAGTATCAAATCCTGATTCAAAACCACCAACATTAGGAGTGGTGTGGAATTCATCAGTGCCAGTGCCACATTAACTGTTGCATTTTTGTTAATGTCTGGATCATTTTGAGCTTGTTGATTACTCATGGAAATACTCATCATCCTTATACCAGTTTTTCCAGATGCATGGTTGAGGCCGCCATAATGATAAGACGTATTGTTGAATTGACCTCTTCCTCCTCTACCCTTATAAGGGCCTCTGCCTCTTCTTGGGTTTAAACCACCACCCCTACCTCTGTAATTGTTGAAACGCCCTCTTCCTCTGTAACCAGAGGGTAACGTACCACGGGTAGCAGTGTTATGTGAAGGATGTGAATCATCTATATTAACACTTTTGAGTGAATTTCTTCTCTGTTATCGTTGCTTGTTTAGTACAATTTAGTTTTACTTTACTACTTTTCAACACTTTTGATCTGAGTATTGCAAGGCCTTGTACAACACCTCAGATAGTCCTGGATAAGATTTTTTCAAATAGCATCAAGAGCCTTCACTACGTGAGATTCTTCCATTTTTCAACAAGAATCATGGGTTTCTAGGGACAATACTGATGCGATCTCCTATCTTAGATGTTTCAAATTATTCAATTCGGAAGATCAAGATGGGGGGAAGGGACATACATCAAATCATTAGATGAATGTGCTTGGAGATTGATTGTTGTTGGTTGGAAGCCTCCAAGGAAAAAAGACGAAGATGGCGGCTACATGCCCAAGTCAATTGACAAAAAATGAATTCATATTATCATGTCACAATTTTAAGGCAATCAATGCTATATTTGGCAGGTAGACTTGTGTTTATTTAGGATGATTCAGAAGTGTGTCTTGACTAAGGATGCATGGGGAATCTACAACGATAATGGAAGATCAGAAAGTGTAAAAAATGTGAACTTTAGGATGATTGAGACCATGTTTAAAAACTTGAAGATGGAAGAGATGGAGACCATTTCATCATACAATGAGATTGTATGAATTAGTGAAGGAGACGTATGCTTTGGGAGTTTCGATTAGCAATGAAAGATTGGGCAACAAAGATTTGAGGACACTTCTTGAAAAGTTTAACATCAAAATGTACTCGTTGGAGAATTCCCGTGACACTTCTAGAATGCCATTAGACGAACTCATTGAGATACTTCAAACTTTTGAATTGAGTTTGATCCACCAACAACTTCGAGGGAATTGTATTCTAGCCTCAGTTTGAGGGTACAAATTCAATAAAAATAGAACAAAAGTATTCTACTTGAGGAAAGGACAAGAGGATGTTATTGCATATCTCACTAAGAAGTGAGAAGTATCAAAGATTTAGCGAAAAACAAGAAGAAAGGTATTTCAAAAGGTGTTTTCAATCCTGTGACAAAAGGCTTTGAAGGATAGGAGGCAAATAAGTGTCAATCTTCAAGGACATTTGGAAAAAAAATGGTCAGAATTCAAGCCCAGAAGTATACAACAACAATCGGAGTCCATAAGTTTGAAAGGACCTTAGATCAGTTCAATGTAGAGTATGTTTGGGATTCCGTCATTATGCAAATAATCTGATTAAAAAGGGCACACACTTGGTTGTAACATTGAGTGAAGATGAATCAGATGATGAAGAATGTGTGGATGAGTATAAAAAAACAACTGCGCTCATGGTCAAAGTTGACGATATAAGTCTTAGACCAAGTGTTACTTCGCCTTAATGGAATCAGAAGATGAAGAAACTGAATATGAACTTCTATTAAAGCCATTTTGAGAAATGCATGGAAAACTTTTATCAGGTAAGAGAATTAAAGTTTGACGAACAAACTTGCCAAAAAAAAAAAAAAAATTTATGTCTCAAAAGGATAGAAGAACTTATATGTAATTTCTGAATAGGGATAAACTCCAATCAATTCACAATATGAACACATATACGTCAAAGCTTAATGATTTCCATACATTTTTACCATCCTTTTGAACTAAGTTACCTTTTCAAATTCTCTATTCTTTTTAGACATAATCTTTTTTTGGTGGGCAAGTTTGTTCTTCAAATTTTCACTCTTATCTGATAAATGTTTTCCATGCATTTCTCAAAACACATTTGATAAAAACTCATATTCTGTTTATTCATCTTCGGACTCCATTAAGGTGTCAAAGTCAAGTGTTCCAACACCTGGCAAACACCTATCTTATCAACTTTGATGACCATGAGGGCAATTATTTCTTCAAACTCACCCACACCTTCTTCATCAACTTATTCATCTTCACTTAGCGTTACGACCAAGTTTGTGCCTTTTTCATCAAACTTACTGGCCGAATCCTAAAAATGCTCTACGTTGAACTGATCTAAGATTCATTGAAGCTTGTGGACTCTGATTATTGTTGTATACTCCCGAACTTGAATTATGACCTTTTTCTCAAATGTCCTTACTCTTACTCGTCCCTTGTACTTCAAAGTCTTATGTCACAAAATTGACGACACTTTTTGAAACACCTCCTTCTTGTTCTTTGCTAGAAATCTTTGTTACTTCTTGATAAGATATGCAATAGGATCCTATTTTCCTTCTTCAAGTGGGATACTTTCATTCTTTTTCATTGAGTCTGAACCCTCATATTGAGTCTGGAAGGCAACGTTCTTGCCATTCCCCCGAATTTGTTGTTGGTTCAAATTCAATTTAAACATTTAAAGTGTTCCAATGAGTTCATCTAACGGCATTCTGGAAGTGTCATGAGAATCCTCTAGCAGCACTTTGATGTTAAACTTTCCAGGAAGTGTCCTCAGTACTTTGTTGACTAGCCTTTCATTGCTAATCGGATCCCCGAAGCATCAACCTTGTTCGCCAATTCACATAATCTAGCATTGTATGATGAAATGGTCTCCCTTTCTTCCATCTTCAGGTTTCAAACTCGGTTGCGATCATCCTAAGCTTCAATTTTCTGACACTTTCTGAATCTTCACATTGTCAATGTAGATTTTCCCATGCATCCTTAGCCGAAAACAAATCTGAATCATCTTAAATAAAGACAAGTCTACCGAGCAAAATATAGCAGTAATTGCCTTTGAAATTGTAACATGACAAGATAAACTCATCATTTGTCCATTTAACCTCTAACTTGGGTATGTAGTTGTCATCTTCGTCTTCTTTCCTTGGAGGCGTCCAACCAACTACAATTAATCTTTAAGCACGTTCATCTAATGATTTGATGTGTGCCCACATCTTGATCTTCTAGATGGAATAATTTGAAACATCTAGAATGCAAGGTCGAATTAGTGTTGTCCATAGAACAAAAATGATTCTTGTTGAAAAACAGCAAGGTCTCACTTAGTGACGTTAAGTGAAGGCTCTTGATGCCAATTGAAAAATATGATCCAGGGTTATCTGAGGTTTTGTACAAGGTGTTGCAATACTGAGATCAACAATGTTGAAAACTAGTAAAATAAAACTAAATTGTACTAAACAAGAAACAATAACAGAGAAGGGTCTCACTTAGTGACGTCAAGTGAATGCTCTTGATGCCAATTGAAAAAATCTGATCCAAGATTATCTGAGGTTTTGTACAAGGTTTTGCAACACTCAGATCAACAATGTTGAAAACTAGTAAAGTAAAACTAAATTGTACTAAACAAGAAACAATAACAGAGAAGGAATTCACCTTAAAAACTTAGTCAAATAAAATCTAAATCTAGTTTCCATTAAAGCACATAATTTCTTTTGCTTGTTTACAACATTGACAAACCAAGTCAAGGATATCAAACCAAGATGACGAACACAATCATCTTGATCTAAGAGACCGAACTATACTAACACACATCAATGGAGGATCTTGACATAGGTTTCTCCAAACTCTCACAAGACAAGAGTGAGTGTGTATGAGTACAATTTGCACTTGTGTATTGCGAGGTGTTGTAACACTTGTTTGAGGCTTGTTTTTCCTAACACAAACTTTTACTATCCCATCATCCCTTTTTATACTTTCTCTTACTTGTATAACGGTTAAAATAAGTAGGGCAGGGAGATGAAGAGAAACGATAGAGAGAAGTTTGTTAGTTAAATATGCATAGGATTTGGTGGAATGGATAATGTTGACTTTTGAATTTATCCACCAAATCCAGTTTTCCTTAACTGTCATCTACAGATAAATATATGCATATAAAACATAATAATAAAAATAAATATATTTTTTAGTAGGGCGAAAATACTAAAGGAAGAACCACCGGTGTGTGTTCTAAGGTGTGGCGACACATTGGAGCACACATGTTCTTACATTAATCTTGCACCTCTCCTCGAGAACAGTGCCAAAAAGTTACTTTGTCTAACAATTGGTTTCTCTTTATATCTTCTTGTTTTAATTTGCAGTGTGTTCTACTTTTTATGTTGAATTACTGCCAAGGATGAAAATATCTGCGATAGGTACTAACATTCCCTTTTTATAGCATGTCCGGCATCAATATAGGGGATAGAATTGATATTTTTGTTTGTTGATTCCAAACACATCAAGAGAATAAAAATATCAAATTATTATAGTAAAAATTCTTGATATTATGTGGAAATAAATGTATGGAAATGTTGCTAATATCAATATCGGTAAAGATATGGGTTGGATTACACTAGGTTAAGCATGCCATAAATGAGTGAAATATCATGAACGATCGAGTAAATATTGGTGGATCTGAGGAAATATCGAAAAAGATGAATATCAGGAAATATGGTTGAATATCAAGAAATATCATAAAATATGAAAATAGCTCACTATAAATTTTACTATTTGATTTGCTAAATGAATTTGTTCAAAAGAAAATAATAATTGGTGTTGATTCTATAAATGTAGAATGTATTATGTGCATTGAATTTAACAGACTTGTATGTTTGCATGAAGCCATTTTTTATGATTTTTGGACTCAGTTACCAAGTAAGTTATTTGTGGTATATCAACCTTATGTGGATTATCTGTTGTTACTTATACGCCCATATCACAATGCACTCAAAAGATTGACCGGTCATGACCAAGCTGGATTTGGTTGCATGGGTTTAGTCTACCTGTATGACCTCCTACCTGGATTGGGACAACATAAAAAAAAAAAATATGCTACATGGATGGACCGACCTGACTTTTGTTGAAACATCGCATAAATAATTTCCTATTTGAATCTTGCCTTATCCTGACATGTTGCCTGACCCGATATAAGATCAACCGGGGCCTTTTCACACATCTAATAAAGCATGGCAAGACTTAGGATCTATTTATGCTTGTCTCAGTATTCTAGCCAAGCAAACAATTTGGATATATTCTTGGCTAGAATCAAATCAAAATTAGATCTCACAATAAGGATGGAATTAGTGTGGGGACCAGGGTGGCGGTCGTCCCCTTTGGACTTCCATGTTTTTTACATGTAATTTTGTTTAAGAATTTTCATAGATATACTTAATATATAAGAGTTCAAACTCTCCCGCCCCTCTAAATTTTCAAAGTTTGCCTCCTTTAACAATAAAATTTCGTCTTAATACTTTATAACATAGTTAAGAAAAAATTACCCTCAAGATGAAATTCTAGATTCGTCCCTGTCTCACAAGTATAGTTCACCCATCAAAACTCCATAAGATATAGGCATGTATAATGGTGAGCCCTAGGGCGAATCGGGTTGTGAATGATAAGTTTTTTCACTATAAACAAGAGGTGTCAGTGCTCATTAAAGGCTCTGAATTGTTTCAACTCCTATGAGAAACTCATTGTATTATATGTATCCAAAGAGGATCGTCCACCTAGTTTGCTAGGAAAATCAATAAAAACACAACAAATTACTTTGCATATTTTTCATAAATTATTGGGTCCTTCTATTATACAACTATTGTATTAATACAAATGAAAATTGGATCTTTAGATTAACTTATTTAAATCTCAACCGTTAGATCAATATTTTAGGAGTCACCTGTTACCCACTAAACAAGTTATCAAATTAAAATGATTTCACTTCCAATTTGCTCAACGGGTGAACTACTTCTTTTTCTCCTATAATTATATCACCCATGAATAATTGAACAGACAAGATCTACGCCATGTTTCCCTTGATTCTTAATTTCATACTCATTCTTATTGGTTATCGATATTAGGATTTATTTACTGGTCAAAGCTTGCAATTTTATTATATTAGATTTGATTTAAATTAACATTAAAATTAATCGTAATATGGCTAGTGTTGCTATTATTACTACAATTTTCATATGATACACATTTCAAATATATTTGTTTATTATTAAAAATAATTAAAATAGAATTACTATATAGATTACATTGACAAATTTATCTTTTTCAAAAGGAAAGCCAATTTAAAAATATCCAAGAAATCGCTAGTTTATAGTAAATTATTTGATTTATTTTTATATATAACCGAAATTAGAACAAAAACAATTCACTCGATAATGAATACTCAAATCTAAACACAATACATTACCAGCAATCAATTGCTTTTTTTCGCCAAATAAAAAATAAAAAATTGCTTATTTTTTACTTTAATATTTCACTAAAATATTTTCAATATGATATCAAATTGAAGACTATAAAAAGAAGAATAGCTTGATAAATTACATTTACGTATAAAAATGAAATAGACTGCAATAATGAAGCATTTATTTCTCGGTCATGTTCACCAACTAATTTTTTCCTTTACTTTTTATAGGAAAACATTTTCTTCAATTTTGAAAAATGGAAAATGGTGAAATTTTTATGTTGTTTACCGCTGTAACTTCTTTTTTAATAAAATTGCAAAAATTATCTTTAAATTTGAAATTAAAAGATGGTGGGATTTTGTTATTTACAGATTGTTGTTTTATTATATTAGTAAAGATAAATATATAGATTTATTTTATTTATAGAATATAGGATATAGAATAGAAAAAGTAAAACAAATTGATTATTGTATAAAATTAATTCTATAAATTTATTGAATAAGTTTTTCTAAAAAATATCTATTTCAAAATTTATTTGTGGTCAAACCTGATAAAAACAATCATCACAAAAATGTATAAATTTCACGCAAATAATAAAAGAAAAACACACACAACAGAAGTTTACCCAAATAATATGGGTCTGGTGGTACAATAATAATAATAATAATAATAATAATAATAATAATAATAATAATAATAATAATAATAATAATAATAATAATAATAATAATAATAATAATAATAATAATAATAATAATAATAATAATAATAATAATAATAGTAATAATAATAATAAAATAATAATAATCCAATATAGAAATGAGATCTCACACAAAAATTAGATATAGAATCGTTAATTCAATGCGTAGAAGGAGAGAAATGTGGAACTCAAGTTTGAAAATATGATTGAAAATTTGGCATATTTGACATGTGTCGAAAGATTAATGGTTTTGAGTAAAATAAGAAGTGAAATAGGTCAAACAAACAAGACTCACACTACTTGTTAACATGCATAGTAGGTGATTAATAACTAACTTGTAAGTTACCTATCATAGCAGATAAAATTGGAGTTGTATCAATGTAATGATTGTACTCTAGAATTTTCCTATCTTATTTTACCTAACAGTTTTTTTTTCTGCCTTACCATATTTATTTTTAGACAGACGTGGCCAAAGAGTTTTTTTAACGCGATCCATATGATCAGGAATCTAGCACCAACACTATTTATAGAATTGCGTTTTTTTGTTTACCTCATTAAAAAGATAATGATCACTCCTTTATTTATTTATTTTTGTTCAGATACTCTGTCATTTTTATTTTTATAAACAATTGATATTCAAAAAAATACTTACAACCCATTTTATGTTAATTTCATAACCCAACACACAACACCACCCAACGTCCCAACCCCCCCTCCCCTCTCCTTTCCCCCTCCCCCAAGAAAAGGAAAATTTGAGAACCCCTCAAAAGAAACGAATAGTCGGATTCCATCAAATTCCAGTCCAATAATCTACATCTAGATAGGATTACAAACGAAATGAGCTTTCATTGAACATCTTATGAACGAGCTTATTTATTTATTTAAATAAACAAATAAATTTTTTAACTCGTTTTGTAAACGAATGGAGCTTGAACAGGAATGACTCGTTCGATAAAAGCTCGCGAACAAGCTTGCTCAAAACTCAATTTGTTGGGCCCTAACTTAGCCCGCATCTCCACATTGGTATGATATTGTCCACTTTGGGCTAAATCCGCATGGTTTTGTTCTTGGGCTAACTCCCAAAATGTCTCATACCAATTGGAGATACTTCTATCCTTAAACCCCATGATCTTCCCATGTATATCCGATGTGGGACTTCGAATGGCTTTTTATTCTAACCCTAAATTACCGCAAGTATACGGGTGTAGATGTAAATAGCAGAAGTCAAGGTCGATCCACAGAGAATAGGTTAATGTAGTTTGATACCCTAATTATCTAGGATCACCCTAACTAGACACTCGAATTGTTGAATGGGTTATATTAGACTAAATTTCATGTATTATTAAACTAAATTAATCAAACGGGAATTTTTAATTAATGAGAATGTATCCTAGGGCATTAATTTCAGGAATTAATTTGATAATGATTAAGTTCTAACTTATAGACTTTTAAACCAATTTATCTATCTATTAGACGACACTTACATAACTTAGCCCTTCTCTTGAAGCGACTAAGTCGTGGATTGATTAGAACAATTACTCTCTCAAGTCAATTAATCCTAACAACTCCCAAAAGACCCTCAACCTTTGCCTACGCAGTCATAGACAACTACGCTATATGTTGTACATCTATTAACAACTCCATTCTCTCGAAATGAAATTGTTAAACGGGTGAATTAAGTCTAAGTGATCAATTTATGTTTAGTTATAAAATAAGAACAAACACATAGATAGATAACCAAAGTTGAAGTCTATATAAAAGCTTAAATCAAAATCGTCATAATACCATACTCTCTAATCCTAGACATGAGTAGTTTAGCTACTCATGCCTAGTATCAGTTCCATACAACTATTCAATGAATACATCATAAAGAAAAGAAAACTAAACAAGAAGTAAATAAACCTGAATGTTCGGCTCGTCGATCTTCATCTTCTCGCTCTCAAGTCTTCTACTCCAATGTAAAAGGATGAGCTCGTATTATGAGCCATGTGATTCCCCTTGAAAACTCGAGTTTGACCTTTATTATAAGTTGGGGTTGAAATTTTAAGTGATTAAGATAAAAATTTCCTCAAAACTATTCAATGTGATTCCCCTTGAAAACTTTTGGCGCAACCACGCCAAGCCCCGCTTCGATCGCGCCCAGTTTTCTGGTGTCAATCTCCTAAAACCATCACACTTTTTACGCGATCGCGTCAAGCCTTCTGGAATCCTTCTTCGAGCCACAATTCGACGCGGCCGCGTCCAAGTCTGGCACGATCGCGTCACTTCTTCACACGTTGGGCGTTGCCTTTGGCCCAATTTATGGCCCATCTCGTCCTTTCTTCGATCCGTTTCTTCATGTTACCTCACAAAATAAGTCATGAAAACACTACAAAATAAGTCAATACACGTCAAATGGTCCAACATATCAAATATGAACGATTATCGACCAATTATACATGCAAATGTTACAAAATACCTTTGTAAATTGCCCTAAATGCATGCATACACAACGTGTGTCAGACTTTGTTGGACAATCCTAACACAATAAATAGTAAAAGTGATAAAAAGAAAAATATCAAAAACAATAGTATTTACACTACATATATATAATAATATAACATTGTTACATTACCTCTTGTCATAATGAACATTTTGTTAAATTCGTTTATTATGAATACTTAAGAAAATGTGTGTTAATTTGATGTTCGTGAATAAAATAACTAGTTTTTTACGAGCACAAATATTCACAAACACGATTAAAGATGTTCACAAACACGCTCGCGAATATTATCAAACACTCTCAAGTGTAGCTCAACTTAGCGCGACTTCTATCAAAAATAAATGAATCACATATGAACACAACAAACTCAAGTCGGCTTGGATTGTTTGCAGCCCAACATTTAGATATATTTGATGTGAGATGTGTCCATCCAAAAGATATGCTTAAGATTGAGTACAATAGGATATGTATTATAGATGTCAAATTAATAGATTGGTCATTGATGAATGATGGATTTTATAATTATATTATGAGAAATGACATGTAAGAATAAAATGTTGTTGTGATTGATGATTTTATATTATTAAATTAAAAGAGGTGGTATGAATAATGATTGATTAATTATATAATGATTGAAACTGACTTGAGGGACGAGAATAGAGTTTAAAATGAAGAATGTGATGAAGCATATCCTCCACATTCTAGTTCAAACATACCCTTAAATTTATAGACAAATTATAAACCTTTGAAAAGGTCCAAAAATACCCCTAAAATAGTAGACAAATTATAAAACTTTGAAAAAACTAATTTTTTCATGTGAAAGACCTTGGGAGTATAATAAAATGATAGTCATCACCAGAGAATTTTATTATATATATTTGATGTCTAATCAACACGCTGCAAGATTAAATTTATGGAGCCTAAATTTAGGCGGACACGTTTACATGCAACCTATTGACTCCATTCTTTTTTAAGTCTTTACGCCTTTTGTGATTTAAAGACTTAGCAATCCAAGTCTCAAATATCAAATTGTAACCTAAAGTATTGGCCGGCGTTTATTTAAGGGTATGAGGCAGGAATATTGTGGGTCGGAGAAATAAAGTGAAAAGAGAATGTTGAGTTAAATAAATGGATGTTTGATTTTATTGATTGGAGATTGTGTTGGGGTTTGTTTTTAGAGTAAAATGTGATAAAAAGGTGATGTGATGTTTGTAAATATATTACCAGTAACCCCAGAGAAAACACGGCTCGATTGACTCAATCCTAAATAGATTGGGTCAAGTGATAAGTTAACATCTTAAGGATCAATTTACTTTGAGGGATAACATGGGATTTCGATAATAATCCTGATGAGTTGTCCCATGTTTACATTACTTGTCTCCAAAATTGTAATAAATTCACCATTCCGGGTTAGCCCGGTAATATAGCACCCAAAACCTATTTATTTAGTCCCACCTCCTCCTAGGATCAATATAATTTCACTAAATCACATCAAATTGATCTTATATTGTGGATTAGTATCAAAATTTGATTTTTGAATGTAAATTTGTCCTTAGAGTATTTTCACTTGCATATCCTAAAATATCTTCTTCTATTTTATTACGGCCCAAAATTCACCTACCTCTGCATTTTTATCCCGCGAAAACATGAGTATTTTAGTCATTTTTCCGTAAAGTATTTGCTTTTTTTAAAATTATTTTAAAAAATATAAAAACTATTTTTAAAACTCCAGCCCTAAGTTTAAAATATCTGATTCCTTTTTTATGTGGAAAATGTTGAAATTATTTGGAAAACATTGAGATTTTCTCTAAAAGGATAAATTTAATTCTAAAGAACATGAAAAATATTTATACGTCAGAATTCAAAAAAATTATAATCCTTAAGTTATCTTTCAAATTTACATAATAAGAACATTTTTAATAGAAAAGATATTTCAGAATTTACAAAATTTGAATAATTTTATGAATTTATAAAATATCTTTTATAACATTTTTAATTAAAACAAATAAAGTAATTTTTCATTTTTTAGAATTAATTTTAACAATTTAAGATAATTACATATAATTTGATGTATTTTCAAAATTATTTTTATACTTAAAAATAATATGATTTTATTAAACAATTTCAAACTTAAAATATAATCTAAAGGTTTCAAAAAGTTTAATTTTAAAAATTATTTTCCGACTTTTAATAATCTGTGTAGTTTTTTAGAAATATCTTAATCTTTTTTTAAGAAAATTCTATTTAATTGAATAGAATAGAATAGAAATTGACCTTCCGAAAAAATAAGAAATATATATGATACGTATTGTTTAAGATGAAAGGGACAGGAGGAGGGGCCTGAAAAATGGAAGTGGAGTATGTTGGTTGGACCATTGGGAATCGCCGCCGTGTATTTTGTCCGGTGTTCCGCCACATGCTTCGTCAGCCGCTCCGCCTCCAATCATATTTTAATTTTTAGGTACTAAGTTGTAAAAAAATTAGGATGAAAAGCAACAGACGACCCCCTCTATTCCAATCCATATATCATCTTGTATTTCAAAACAATCACTACACGCCACGTGTATATGATGGCATCACTAATTAACACATAACGTGTAATGAACATAGAAATTAGCTGTGGAGTGGGTTAAAATATAATGATTTTTTGCATTATGAAATTTGTACAAGTCAATATATTTTTCAACGTTTAAATAAGTTGCATCCGACGAGGTTTTAAACTATAGACCTCGTATATAATTGAATCTATATATATTTCGTTAACAAAATCACGTTCAATATAGAGCATTGAACAATATGCAAGAAACCATCCCTCAGTTTGCTTTGAAGTGTCGCCTTTACATGCTTTTAAGGGTTAATTACAAGAAAAATTACAAATTTAGTTTAATTTTCAATTTATAACATGACTTCCAAAAATCATCAGTGTTGGGTTGACTATAAACTTTTTTCAATTACAACATCGACTATATTTTTTTATATCTGATTATGTCGTCATTACCACTGTTAAATGCGTCTTGACAAGAGATTCATTACTCTCGACCAATTTTACAATCTGTCATTTTCACTGCCGCTAATTGGAGTGGGAGAGATGACATAATAACTTCAATTACCGATTAACGGCAGTGAAAATAATGGATTGTGAAATTGGTCGAGGGTAAATGAAGGTCTTATCCATGTGCATTAAATGGTGGTGACAACGACAGAATCAGATGTCAAAAAATATAGTTAACGTTGTTATTGAAAAAAAAAAAAAATTAGTTGGTTATCCACATTGATAAGTTCTAACAATCATGTTGCAATTGAAAAATGGACCTAAGGTCGTGACTTTTTTTTTTCTATTAACCTTATTTTTAATGGAAATGTGCTTATTTTTAATGGGGTGGCTTAATTTTTTTGGGTGGGCTTAATATCAATTAGGACTACTGGTACTAGTGGACCATTGAAGGTCCTGGGAGGGCTGGGCTGAAGCCCGGGAGGGGTCAAGCTCTCTTCGCCCCTGGTGACGCTATTAGGAGAGACATTTGTGCAACAGAGAGATATAACTTTTGCAGAGAAAGACACATCTAAAAAAGAACCCGTGTCAACGGGTACCTTTCTTTCTGAAGAGATGTGATCATTCCTGTCATCTCTGAGAAAATTTAAAAGATCCCGGAGATTGATACGATAAGTTTTAATTTTCTCTAATCCCCTTATAACTATACAATCGAAGACATTCTTTCTTTACCATACTTTCCTGCATATTCTTAAAAGTTTGTGATTCTTGCTCCGTATAGATTAAAAGAGTGCAATTTCAGATCTATCGTATATAGGCTTTGTATCAAAGTGCGATAAATTTATACATTGTTAGATTTTTATATAACAATTTTAAAGTATAAATTAATGTGATGGATTATGTGTTGGTGAAGCACAACAATGAGGGTGATTAATTAGAGAGATCGAATGGGCAAAAGATGGAACCTAAAGATGGGATATCTTTTGACAATTGCCAAAGTGTTCTATGTGCCGATTGATTCGTTTCCGAAGGAAGGTTGGTGGCAAAATAAAAAAGTGGAAGGATGATAATTTTATCTACTGCTACACATTCCCCAATCCCGTAAAGCACCATATTCAATGTGTTCCACATACACAAGACGTCTATTAATCTTTGGAATTCTATCAAACGCAAGTACGTTAATGAAGAAATAAATCTTTCTTGATGAATACATATGTTGGGTACAAAATTTTGGATTCTACACTTGTTATAGATGATATTGCTAAGGAATATACTGATGTTGGAGAACCATCCCTGGAACTTTTCAAGTTTCAACTATCATTGGTAAACGTCCACCTTCCTGGAAGTAATTACTAAAGGAAGTTGAAACATAAAAAGAAAGCAATACCTTTGGATGAACTTCTCGAGGAATCCAAGGAACAATGGTTTTCCCTCTTTCTTGGGGCAAAACTTTAACATTAACAAATGTTTCACATTCCCTCCATGAGAAAAAAATCATCATACAACTTAGATTAGAATGACGTTAAAGTAGCTTTTGAGTCCACAAGGCTACATTAAAGATAATTTTATTTGCTTAGTATGAATAATGATAACAACAACAACAACAACAACAACAACAACAACAACAACAACAATAATAATAATAGTTCCGCTTAGTTGACTTGATATTTTTACAATGTTGATATTCATGATTTTGGCATTACAGATTAGTACACAATCTAGGATAGTTAAACTATCTTTTAAAAGTGGACATCTAGTTTGCTTGAACTCATTCATACACACACACACACACACACACACATATATATATACATGTGATAGTAAAGAACATAAAGCAAGTAAATTGACCAAATCTTTGTATAAATTTAAACAAGCACCTAGATAGTGGTACTTTTGATTATAAAGTGCTTGTGACTTTACATGTTGATAACTTGTTTATTTTTTGTTCTAATATGCATTGTATGGATGAAACAGAAAAATCACTTGAAACAAGCATTTGACATAAAAGGACTTAGGTCCAGTAGATGTCATTTTGAGGTTAAAGTTCTCAAATAAGAGAGAATTTATATACTAACACAATCTCATTATATAGAGAACGTGTGAAAAAGTTTAATTATTTTGATTGTAAAGTTAGTAAAACTCATATTGACCCCTTTTGTGAAGCTTGTTCCAAATACAGGAGAGCTTGTAAATCAAGAAGGATGCGCCAAAATAATTGGTAGTATTATGCATATGGCGAGTCATACAAGACCAGATCATGCATATTCAATTGGCATATTAAGTAGATTTACAAGTAATCCCAGTGAAGAACACTAGAAGGAATTAAAGAGAGTACAAAGATGTTTAAGATATACCATGAACTATGATTTACATTATAAGTGTATCTCACCTATGCTTGAGTTTGCAATGATGCTAGTTGGGCTTCAGATACAACTAGCTCTAAATCAACTAGCAAATGGTTGTTTACTATTGGAGGTGTCATAGTTGCATGGACTTCAAAGAAGCAATCATGTGTAGCTTTGTCTTCCATAGAATCCGAATATTTATCAATGTCCATGGTAAGCAAAGACATTGTTTGATTTAGAAGATTCCTTAGGAATATATCTTTTCTAGATCCTAAAAGGAGTCACGTAACTTTGTAGTTGTGATAATCAAGCTATTATTTGCATTATGAAGAATGAGAAAATTTATAACCATAGCAATCATATCGCTACAAGGTATACTTTGTAAGAACCCTGGTAAAGAAATAGAATATTGCACTTGAGTATCTCCCAACAAATCAAATGTTAGCAGATCGCTAACAAAACCTTTATCTGGAGAAAAGGCTACAGAGGTCATGAGGGATATGCGAATATTAAATCAATGTCTTGATTGAAACCAACTCTATCTTGAAGTACAAGTCATATATTTGTCACCTTATGTCTTAGAGTTAAAAAGACAATTCAATACTTGACATTAGCGAGATACATCTCAAATTTGCAAGACTTGGAAATGGTGGGATGCCACTATTTTGAAAGTCTTATATTTGATCTTTGCAGTTTTTTTTATCACAATAAGGTAGGATTATTTTTTAATCCTTAATAGACATATAGCTAACCACACTGTCGATGTGCAATAAAATTAACAATCCTAACTTTCCTCTTCTAACTTGTAGAAGTGGTAAGTCAGAGTCCATCCCACAAAGAACAGTAATATTTAAAGTTTTTTATATATTAACCTAACAATAATAGTATATATATAAGGACAGGGGTTTTGATTTGATTTGAATAACTAATTTAACTAAAAGCAAGAAATAAACAATAAGCAACAAGGAGGAATACAGAGTGATTTAATATTCATATATAATAAAGATCCCATCCCTTAATTTAGTATCCCCCTAGTTCGAATTATCCTCGTAATTAATGTAATTGTTCGCCCGCTTAGTTTCGAAACTCCTATCCCAAAGATTAACAACAAGCTCTGTTAACCTAAGCTACCCTCTAAGTTTAACTAACCAAAACAAACTCTTCGACTAGTCTATTCAGTTGGGTGATTTTAGAATAAGCTCTCTAAACTTTATTAACTAAACGCATAGAGTATAAAGGTAATGAAATAGACACGATATTATACTCACAAGTTCGGTACAAGTGACCGTGAATTATGATATCCTAGTGATTAAGTTCACTATTTGCTACTAGTGGACATAAGTTGTAACGATTACATATTACAACAATGACCTAGCAATAATTATGTGATTAACTATTTAGGTGATCAATTCAAATAAAAATTCACATAAGAATTTATATAAGTACGAATAGCATAAAATATTTCAAAATATAACCGTTGAACAATTATCTTAAGAATTACAAAATTATCAAACTATGGTTCAACATCAATTAAAGACTGAAATTAAAAGACTAGCCACTCATAGTTATAACTAAAAACACAATTATATTGGTAAACATTAAACTAAAAAGAAACTGTAAAGGCAAACCAAAAATTGTCGAATCTTGATTGCTCGTCTTCTCCAGAAATCCTCCAAAATCCAAGTTCTAAGTCTCCTTTGATCTGAAGCCTTGGAGTATTTATTGAAGTACATCTCTAGGATAAATAGAGAGAAAATATAATAGGAATAGGAAAATTTGTTCAAAACTCATTTTTGAGCTTGCGGGCCAAGTTCAAAAATGAGTTTTTAGGGTCTTCTGATCATTTTTGGATTTTTTCTCTTTCAGTAAATGTTGTATCTCTTTGAATCATCTTTCCAACGCCACTAATTTCACCTCAATCGGAGTTCTAGATCTCAAGATATGGCCAAAATACTAGAGGTGTGTCAAGCTGACAGAAAACTTCACTTTCAGAAAGCTTTTCGTCTCGACCGCGGTGGTTGGCCAGCGTGTTTTGAACTTTCTAAGTCACTTTTGAAGCAGAGGCGACCATAGACGGGGCCATGGTGTCAAACTGACAGAAAACTTCACTTTCGGGAAGTTTTTCGTCTTGACGCGCGGTGCTTGGCCAGCGTGTTTTGCACTTTCTAAGTCACTTTTGAAGCGGCGGCGACCATAGACGGGGCCATGGTCGACCCTTTTGCTCTTTTAACTCCCTTTTCGTCCCTTTTTCGTCCTATTTGACTTGTTTCTTCTTCGAACTTCGTCCAAATGGAATAAAATCACCTAATTTAACTCCAAAATAAGTCAAAACAAGTCAAGTAATCCAATATAACAAATATAAACAATTCTTGGCCTAATATGCATATAAATGTCATCAAATATATGCCTAAATCGACCTAAATACATGCATAAATAACGTGTATCAATAACTACATGAGATGTTTTTGTGGACATCTCTGATAGGTATACCTATGCAAGTAGAGGAGTGAGTGACCATTCCTTATAGCATCCCTCATCGGTTGTTTCCATCTCTTAGTCACATCAGCTTCCGACATCACAAAGCGTGGAGTTTTGTGCCCTTGTAATCATATAGCGTACAATCAGCTAACAAGAAAAACCCATGTGGCTCTATCATCATCTTCTCTTCGAAATATATCACATCCCTAGCAAACCAAATCAACCACAACAACATCGCAAACCTGCAATGTAGCTCCGTATCTGAAATCCTAGAGATTCATTCCAACCAAGCTACTATGGAGGCATTCAGATTCTATTCTCATTGGAGAGGCTTTTCAATAAGCTCCACACCCATTTACAATCCTGCAACGTGATACGAGCCCGACACCAACACAACTACTGTCCAAATAAGCCCAGCCCCCTGAGCCCAATCCCAAGACGAAACAAGCCCAACCTACACCACTCCAGCCCATCCCCTACAAAAGGACAAGAAAACAGCCCGCATGGCATAAGGACTACGTCCTTGACAATCGGTGCACCAGAGGCAGCAATTCCACTGCTCCCCCATAATCGAATGACAGAGTGAAGAGTAGCAGAAGGAGGCAAGGACCACAGCAAAGGAGCAAGAACCCTAGTAGTAGAATATAAATAGAGAGGCAAGAAATCTGTAAAAAGCAGAGTAGTCTTTTAGGAGAATTTGTCTCTTGAAATTGTTTATGTCTTCCTTTGTAGAGACCAATCAATTAGGAGTTTGTGTTCACTCTTGAAGAACACTTCATTTCTATCAATTGGTGCTTTCATTGTCTCTTATATCTACCTTCCGCTTCCAATCCCACCATGTCTGAATCCGATCTCACAGCCGCAATTAAAGCTCTCCAAGCCCAAATCGAATCACAAACTTTTTCCTTCCACAAAGCCCTTCAAGACCACATGCTCGATGTTGAAAATCGTATTCAAACCTTATACCCCAAACCCACCGCAATATCCAGTTCATCTAACACACCGCCTCCACAGATTCCACTCACCGATCTAATTTCACTACCTCCAAACCCCTTTTTTATTCTCTGTTCGGTGCGAGTGGAAATACCAAAATTTGACGGCTCTGATGCCGCCGGTTGGATTTTTCACATAGAGGAATTCTTCAATTTCCACAATATTCCAGAAGAGACGCCCTTCGTCTCGTCGCCTTTAACATAGAGGGGAAAGCAGCAGGCTGGTTCAAATGGATGAAGAGTAATAACCTTTTGTCTTCATGGAAAGAATTCCTCCTCAACCTTGAGAATCGCTTCGGTAACTCATTCTATGACGACTCCCAGGGTAATCTCTCCAAACTTACCCAGCATTCCTCCGTTGCAGAATTCCAATCAGAATTCGAAGAACTCATGAACCAAGTAACAGGAATATCCGAACCGCTCCTCATAAGTTTTTTCATTACTGGGCTCAAACCCCATTTAAAACGAGAATTACTCTTTTCTCGGCCCAACAGACTCAAGGAGACCTTGGCCTTGGCCCGAGCCTACGAGGCCCTTTCCAATGATTCCAAATCCCATTCGGGGCCATCATGGCTTAAAACCTACTCTAACCGAACCCACAAACAAACCCAACACCAACCCAACCAAACCCAACAAAACCCAACCTCTAGTACAGTCCCTCTACCACCCCCTTCTCCACCGTAAAATAACCCATGCCAAATTCCCAGCCTACACCATTACCTATACGCCGCCTATCTCCGACAAAGTTACGCAAAAAAAGGGAGAACGGTTTGTGTTACAATTGTGACTTACGATGGAGCCTTTCCCATCGTTGTAAATCTAAGTTTTTGCTGCTATTGGGCACTGACGATGAACCTGACCCGGAAGAGCCCATTTCCCTTCTGGAGGAGGATGACGATCCCGTCACAGGGGATATCTCGAGTTTACACTCTCTTACCGGTCCATCCAACTTGCGTTCTCTACGTCTTTCTGGTGAAATCAATGGCAGTATGCTTCAAATATTGATAGATAGCAGAAGCACCCATAATTTTCTCAAGCCGACTGTGGACGAGTCCCTGGGTTTTCCGGTACAGCAGTTGCAAAGTTTCAAGGTTTATATTGGAAATGGTGATTCATTGTCGTGTACAGCATCATTGCCTAACACTCCCATCTACATTCAATGCTATACCTTCAGCATTGATCTACACATGTTACCTATACATGGCCCTAATATTGTTTTGGGAATGCAGTGGCTGCAAAGTTTGGGACAAGTCACGCACGATTATTCTCGAATGTCTATGGAGTTTCAGTTAAATGACACCAACATATCCCTAAAAGGTGAGTCCAGCCCTCCACACTCTCCAATATCGTTTAATCAACTACAGGCCCTCCTTAATAGCAATCATATTGATGATATATTCGAACTGTATATGTTCGAACTCTTGGAGGACACTAACAATCGCTTACATGGTCCGTCTTTAACCTTCCCTCCTGATTTACCCCCCAAAATCCTGAATGTCCTAAACAAATATCAAATCATCTTCTATATTCCATCTGACTTACCATCCAATCGCAACATATCACACCGTATCATCCTACACCCCCACACCCAACCTGTCAATGTTCGACCTTATTGATTTCCACATTTTCTCAAAACAGAGATGGAAACACTAATTACTGACATGCTCCAGCAGGCTTAATCCGCCCGAGCACCAGTCCTTTCTCATCTCCTGTGCTCCTCATTCGCAAAAAGGATCACACCTACAGATTCTGCGTTGATTATAGGGCCCTAAACGCGATCACCATCAAAGACAAATTTCCCATTCCCACCATTGATGAACTCCGTCCCACTACCATTTTCACAAAATTAGACCTCCGTTCCGGGTATCACCAAATTCGGATGCACCCACATGAAATTCCTAAAACAGTTTTTCGATCAATTTTTTGCCACTATGAATATTTAGTAATGCCGTTTGGCCTAGCTAATGCCCCATCTATATTCCAAGCCATGATGAACAAAATCCTCCAACCATTCCTCCGCTTATTTGTGGTGGTATTTTTCGATGACATTCTGATATACAACACCAATATCACTGACCATGTATCCCACCTTTCCCAAGTACTAGCCTGCCTATATTCAAACCGCTTCCACCTTAAGCTGTCAAAATGTTGTTTCTGCCAAACCTCGATCGATTATCTTGGGCATGTGGTGTCCAACGGGACTGTCTCCGCGGATCCATCAAAGATAGATGCTATGCTACAGTGGCCTCCGCAAAAAAATTTAAAATAATTGCACGGATTTTTGGACCTCACCGGCTACTACTGCCGTTTGGTGCAAGGTTACGCGGCGCTTGCAGCTCCACTAACAGAATTACTTAAGAAGAATTCATTCGTGTGGTCTGACACTGCCCAAGCTGTCTTAGATAAATTGAAGACGGTAATGAAGAAGATTCCTGTTTTGGCTCTACCGAATTTCGACAAACCATTCATCGTGGAGTGTGATGCTTTAAATTTCGGTGTAGGGGTTGTCCTCTTACAAGAAGGTCATCCAGTCTCCTTCTTTAGTAAGAATATCGCAGGCAGAATGATGGGGGCCTCAACTTATCTGAAGGAGTTGTTTGCCATTATCGAGGCCATTCACAAATGGCGTCCTTATCTCCTCGGACGATAATTTGTTATTCGAACTGATCAGAAAAGCCTCAAGCAGCTACTACAACAAACCATCCATACTCTCGGCCAACAACTCTACATCCGCAAGTTACTCAGCTTTGATTTTCAAATTGAGTACAAGCCGGGACCAGCCAATGTCGTTGTCGATGCTCTCTCTCGCCATCCCACTGTGCTCGAAACTGATCAATCTCCATCTACTGTATTCTCCCTTGTATCTTAGCCTATTCCCGATCTATTACATCTCATCCATTCCGACAATTCAACCGACCCATCTCTCCTCGCTCTTCACGAACAATACCGGAAACATTCTCTTCTGGGAGACTACTCAGTAACATATGGTTTCTTACTCTATAAAAATAAATATGTCATTGGATCAAGCAACTCATTAGCGAGGCTCACTCGACCCTCGTGGGTGGCCATGCGGGCATAAAACGGACTCTCGTTCGAATGTCAACTACATTTTTTTGGTCGAACATGCGTTCTGATGTGACTTACTATATTTCTTCTTGTATTATCTGTCAACAGGTTAAGATGTCCACATCTCCATCGACGGGCCTTCTTCAACCTCTCCCGATTCCGAATTTAGTTTGGGAAGATCTGTCGATGGATTTCATTACAGGTTTACCACCAATGCAAGGCTCCACCGTCATCCTCGTGGTAGTCGATCGCCTCACCAAATATGCTCATTCTAGTCATCTTCCAACAGCCTTCACCGCAGCCATGACAGCCACTCTCTTCACTGAAATAGTCCTCAAGCATCACGAATTTCCCAAAACAATCGTATCAGACCGAGACCCGATCTTTATGAGTCATTTTTGGCAGCAGTTATTCAAACTCAGTCGCACATCGCTAAAGCATAGCTCAGCCTATCATCCACAAACCGACGGCCAAACCGAAGTCCTCAACCGGGTCCTTCAACAATATCTCCCTTCCAAGCTTTGTATGGGCGCCTTCCTCCCTGTATTCCACCCTACTACCACACCCATGCAGGCCGTCGATGATATTCTGACCGAAAGAGATTCCCTTTTGTGTGAATTAAAATGCAATATCGTGCAAGCTCAGCATCGCATGACCCAGCAAGCCAAAAAACATCGTCGAGATATCAAATTTGTTGTCGGTGATCACGTTTGGCTCCGAATTCAACCTTATCGCCAAACATCGATTTCTAACAGCCATTACCACAAAATGTCCTGCCGATTCTATGGCTCTTTCGAAGTCGCGGAGAGAATCGGCTCCGTAGCCTACAAACTCAACCTTCCCCAATCCAGCAAAATCCACCCGGTCTTCCATGTTTCCCTCCTCAAACCTTATCGCGGCCTACCACCAACATCCAATCCAACACTACCCTCATCCATCCAAGATACCCACCCCCTGAGTTCTTCGAAATGGCTCAATCACACCTCAAGTGTTAGTTCAATGGTGTGACACTGCTCCAAAGAATGCCTCATGGGAAGATGAAGACACCTTCAAACAAATTTTTCCTCACTTCAGTCTTAAGGACAATGCCGTTTTCCAAGGAGGAATGGGTGATACAAGCCCAACACCAACACAACTACCGTCCAATTAAGCCCAACCCCTTGAGCCTAATCCCAAGCTGAAACAGGCCCAACTCACACCGCTCCAGCCCATCCCCTACAAAAGGACAAGAAAATAGCCCACCTGGCACAAGGACTACGTCTTTGACAATCACTGCACCAGAGGCAACAATTCCACTGCTCCCCCATAACCGAATGACAGAGTGAAGAGTAGTAGAAGGAGGCAAGGACCACCATCAAATGAGCAAGAACCCTAGTAGTAGAATATAAATAGAGAGGCAAGAAATCTGTAAAAAGCAGAGTAGCCTTTTGGGAGAATTGTCTCTTGGAATTGTTTGTGTCTTTCTTTGTAGAGACAATCAGTTAGGAGTTTGTGTTCACTTTTGAAGAACACTTCATTTCTATCACAACGCATGTTCTGTTGTTTCCATCGCCTCCTCCACAATATTTACAATCAGGGTCAACATTCAAATGAAGACTCTAACTTCTGGCAGAAGATACAACTTCCATATTCATCTCCAAGCCTTTGTCGACGTTCCAAACGATGACGAACCTGCTTGACTTCGTAATTTCTGGTTCAAGAATGTGTCACATTCACTGTGGTCAATCCTCGGATGATACATCTACTTAAATAGTGAAAAAGTATTTTCTTTTAAAGGATTTGTAGGGTTGGATGTGTATTAGAATTTGTAAAAATTGTGTTGAAAATAGTAAGAGGTGTATTGGACATTGAAAAATGTGAAGTAGGTAATAGGTGTAGATGTAGAGGGACGGGTCGTTCGGCTGTAAAATGAAATACGTTGGGGACGGGTCATGCCTCATCCGGAAAGGGACATGTCAACCCAAATATCCCCTTACTATACTACCTCCGTCCCATTAAGATAGGCTTACAGTTTTTTTTACACAGACCAAGAAATAAGAAGTTATTATAGTTTGAGCATTAAATTTTTACTTATTTAGTAAAAATATACATTAAATATGAGCAAAGATGCAAATGAGAAATTAATGATGTCATAAATATAGTAACAAGCATATA
Source organism: Ajuga chamaepitys (assembly GCA_958295605.1). Classification (NCBI taxonomy): domain Eukaryota; kingdom Viridiplantae; phylum Streptophyta; class Magnoliopsida; order Lamiales; family Lamiaceae; genus Ajuga; species Ajuga chamaepitys. Next base: position 6,094,238 of record OY282500.1, on the reverse strand, counting down.
TTTATAAGACACACGAAAATGAAAAATGAATCTACCTTTATAGGACGGAGGAAGTATTGTATAGGAAATTACTCATTAAATATGGACATTTTAAGAAATTGATTATATATTTGATTTTTCCAAGAACTTTTCTTAATCCATATATAAAAAAGCAACAACTTTATATAACAGAAACAAGAGGAAGTAATTTTAAAAATAAGATTCTAATTATGGGACGGGGACGGCTAATCTTAAACAGCCTACGAGCTGCCTACACGAGAGTGCCACACTGACAGCTGACATGGCACATTAATGACTGCCAAAAGATCGACCATTTTTGCCCTCCTCCACAAATAGAGTGTTGGATTGTGTATCAGTCAGTAACACGGTTTATGTGGACCCATTCTCCTCTCATTTTAGTTAAAAATCAATAACAACTCGGAACCCGACAGCTACGTTTGTCTATAAATTAGTTGAAATCAGTTAAGTAATTATTGTTTGATTGTTCTTCAACGGTTTGCGGGCTGAGATAAAATGCAGATGGAAGGCGCCAGTAATGGCGGATCAGAACAAGCTAGCAGTTCAGATGAGGGCCAGTTTCTTGTAGCTTTTAGAAAGTAAGTCAACATCAACTATACTCTCTCTCTCTCTCTCTTTAGCATGAAATGTTAATCATTTGCTTGCCCCAATTTGGATTGTGTTATTATTTGCTTTATATAGTTTTCTGAAATTATCTTGATTTGGCATGTTCCATTTCTTGATGTTTGATATAGAAGTAGTAGTAGTAGAAATTTGTCTTTAGCTTGATTTAGTACGTGAAGCTCTGTCCTAGAATTAAGTCTCCGTCTAGCTCTGACTAGGTCCCCTTTAGGCGCTAGACTATTCTTGAACGTTTATGTTTTTTCTCCAATTCCCCCGCTTAACCTCGCCTAAGCCCCAACAGATTGTGAAGAACTGAGATTGGTTCATTGGCTATCAATTGTTGCTGGAATTACATTATCTTAATTTGCTTTCTTGTTCATCTTGATATGGCTTCAAAATTCATTGTTTTCCCTCTTTGAAGGATGATGAAAAAGGAAGTAGAGGTGATGGTGATCCGCTCTGTTCAGCAAGTAATAGCGCCAACTATTGGGTATTTGGTCCGGAAAATTGTGAGTGCACAGTAAACCTTTCACCTAATAATTTAGTTCTTTTTGGGTTGAAGTTTTGCTTGTTTTACTTTCATCTGCTGGAGTGTTGGTTGGTAAACGATATAAACAAAAATTTAGTTCATTTTGGATTTGATGTTTCTATATGATAGCAAACTTGTGGGTTGTAGTTTTTTGTATGGATCAATATCTCTGTGCAGTAAACTGATGTGTTCTTTTAGGTGGATGTTCATTTGTTGGTGTAGTCTTTCTCTCACATCTCAATATTGGACTTTCTTAAAATCTGAAAGCATCATGTAGATCTTGTATAGTTCCATCTGGTTACCTCCATAAAGTATATGAACTGATAATTACAGTTCATATATACATATACACATATATATATTGTCACTCTGAACGTGAATTCAAGAAGTCTACTATGGTTGAATTCTGAGTCTGGAATTCATCTAGGCTACAGGTTTTATAAATCATCAATTCCTTCTTTCTTCTAGGTAAAAGAGGAAATCCAATCAGTCGAAAAGAGGCTTTTGACTGAAGGGACTCGGTGAGATTCTTATATTGTTGTCTTGGCTACTCATTTTCTGTTCATCTCTTATCAGAATTTCCAAAGTGTCAAGAAAAAGATCCACATGTGTACATGCATAAGCTTGCTTGAAATAATTCTTGTTTCTAATGAATTCATGTAGCTTCTCTCTATTTAGGAATGCACAGGTGATGCCTATGTCAGTGGAAAGAAGTTTACAGCTAAAGTTCTTAGACGAAGTATCTGTTCCTGTTCTCACGGGCAAGTTGCTAAAAGGAAACGGAGATGATTCCCTTCGCGTGGCTCTTGTTGACCAGGCAACCGGGCAGGTCGTGGAAAGTGGGCCCGAGACTTCTGCAAAGGTTGAGATAGTAGTTCTTGACGCGAGTGATGATGATGACAATGAACATAACTGGAGTCTTGAAAACTTCAACAGTAGGATCATTAGAGAAGGTGACAAGAAGAAGCCTCACTTTGCCAAAAACATCTATATATATCTCAAGGAAGGTGTTGGCGTTTTAAGCAATGTTAAGTTGGGGCATGGCTCGAGATGGATGAAGAGCTGCAAGTGCAGGTTAGGGGCAAGGATTGTGGAGAATTTAAGAGGAATTAACGTGCAAGAAGCAACGACAGAGTCGTTTATGGTCTTAGATAGCCGTAGCACATGTAAGTATTCCTCAGATATTGTTGTGTTTTAGGACATCTGATTGTGGTCTTCTTTTGTCTTACTTCACCAGATTGTGCTTCCTTTTTTCTGTTTTTTTGGGTCGGGGATGGGGGGGGCAGTGTACAGGAAGCATTACCCTCCATCACTTTCTGATGAAGTTTGGAGATTGGATAACATTGGAAGAGATGGTCCTCCATGTAAGCGCTTGGAAAAGGAGAAAATCTGGACGGTGCAGGATTTTCGGTTTATGCTCTCTATCAATCCTCAGAGGCTCCAAGGAGTAATAGATCATTACTCCACACTCTTTTATTTACACCTCGGCAGCATTTGTTACGCGTTAATTTCTTTATTTTGGTTCACATTGGAATATGAAATTGATATGTCTACAGATAGTACGTGCTGGTGCAAAGATGTGGAAGGCTACAGTGGATCATGCATGTTCCTGCAAAATTGATGATAAAAATGTTTACTTACACTGGCCTCAAACCGAACCCAAGATGGGTGTGGTTTTTGACGCCGTGGGAGGACTAAAGGGACTAGTTAACGAGTCCCAGTACGTCCCGTTTGACAAACTGTCTCCTGATGAAAAGGTCTGCTTTTCAAACTCACTTCACCATTGAATATTATAACTTCCTGCTCATTAAAATTAATGAATGTCTGTCTTCTGCTAGGAATATGCAAACACTTTACTTTTCTCTGCATTTGAAAATCGGGACAAAAGGGACTCCTTTGACAATGAATCTTCTCTTCTGCAAAAAATCACATACAGAACAACGGGCGTTAGTGCTTCCACAAACTTGGCTTCAGAACGCAGCAGTCTCAGAATTTCTGAAAATATTCATGGTGACTATTATCCTACAGAGCCAGGTACTTTATCTCAGAGCACCACTCCGTATATCCGAACATTTGATCATACTAATAACATCGATCATGTTCCCGTTCTTGAATCAATAGATACAGATCAAATATACAACCCCATTTTGGGTGATCATACCGTTCTCCCAGGTTTCCCCGTTCCTGATCCTGAAAATACCAATGTATTTGCTCCCATTGGTCCAGGTTCCTCATATCAGAGCATCACCACAACATGTGATATCCCATACACCTCTTATTTTGGCTCTCCATCCGATAACGAGCATATCCAACGTTACCACTTATATTGTCCTGATTCAAGTTTTGAAAACTCTGGTGATAATTGGGCCCAAGTTTCTGTTACTAATAGTGAGAACGATAACCTTCCTGGGACCCTCACGGCTACGCAACAAAATAGCGCTCGGGCCAATGTGGGGCCCCTGGTGAAAGCTATGCTTTGGGTGCTTCGTGCGAAGAAGAAGAGAGTTTTGGCTTTGGGAGGTGTTCATGTACAGAAGAAGCAGAAGATTCAACCTTGTTACGTGTAGAACGATGGCGTAAGTTAGGTCTTTTACTGTCTCATGATATACTTAAGTTAGGTAGAAAGTGCAACATAGATTTGAATTTAGTTTAGCTTCAGTGCCTTTTATTTATCGGTGAAGCATGTTCATCCGAGAATCTCTGCAAAAGCATTGACGAACATGATTTCATCTTGTGTGGTAAATTTGTATCGTACATTCGATTTTTATCACCGTAAGTGATGATCTCTTCATTCTTTGAATCTGGTGGATTTACTAGCTTTACCAAATGTTTTAACAATATTTCTTGGGTTCCACCATAATGAAAGTGCAGCCCAAAAAAGACCATAGTTTGATGTTTTATGGAAGTCGCACACCTGGGAACTGTCGGATATGGCCAGGTAAGAATTGTCAGGCAGGCCCATGATTCCTAAAATTCATTTGTGCCCGTGATGTAGGCTACACCGGATCATGCTCGGGCCTGCACCATTGGTGATAATCTCTGTTGTGCAGCTCAAGAAACATTCGGACACCTCTTCTACTGCGCGATTCTTGAACATATCCTTTATGTTGATTTGAAGCTCAGAAGGGGCTAAAAAGAAGGGAGCATGGGATGCAAAAGGCTGTACATTCGACTAGCCACAATCTTTTTTATGAAGACGGGGTTTCAGTGGTTACTGCATGAATTATGGATGCACTGTCGGGAAATTTTCTGAGTTTTGTTGTTGAACTCTATTAGAAATCTATTTGATGTGCTTCTGAGAGATGCTGTAGTCTGTATCATACATTTGATATTTTGCCTGCATTATTAGATTCTTATAAACAAAAACTGTGACTAAATGAAGCTGGGTTTACTACCTTTACGTTAAAGATCTGCAAAAGTTTGGACTTTGCACAGAGAACACATCTTTTAATTGTTTTGCATTTTTATCCTTGCTGACCAGTTTTTTTGGAGAACATATTGAAAAATGTCATGTTTTCAAGAACACACAAAAATGTTATGTTCTAGGAGGTTGATTTAATCATTTTTTTTATTTTGTTTTATTTATTAATTTTGGTAAAAACTTGTTTATCAAATTAAACTCAATATTTCATTGTCTCATATATGCATCTATTGTTTAACTTTAAGTCTTTTACATTTATTTATAATAAAAAATAAACATTTAGATGCTTCTCAGTTATAAACAAAATAAAATTAAATATATATTCATCTTTTTATCTAGTCGGTGACTACCAATCAAATACATCTAATACCAAATATTTTAAATCATGTTTTTCTATTGTTAATACTAGTTGTCCACCCGTGCGTAACATTTATTTAAGTATAATGTACTTCCTCCATCCCGACTTATTTTGCACACTTTTTATTTTCGACCGTTCTAGCTTATTTTGCATGCCCCTAAAATAGAAACTAATTCTCACAATCTTCATTTTCCAAATCTCAACCCTCAATCTTCACCTTTAAAACAATTAAAGAAAAAGCAAAATTAATTTTTTTTTAACATCCATGCCCCGTCAATCATGCAAAATAAGCCAAGACAGTGGGAGTATAACAATAAGTAGTTGATTTGACATGTCACAGTAAATGCATTAGAATTATTTAATAAGTAAAACATAAATTAGAGATACGAATGTATTGTTTGCCTTGCTTTTACATTTAATAAGACATGGTATGAGTTCCTAAAAAGAAAATAAAGTACTGAACTTTAATTTGTTGCTTTTATATTAAGATCAATACATCAGATATGCTTTTATGGAGGTGGTGGCTATCAAGTGAATAGTCAGCATAATGAAGAAGGTGAAATAATGTGAAGAGAATCATAGCAAGAAGACATATTCAAGTTACAAAGAGAATCCCAAAATAAATAAGCTCAAATTAAAATAAGATAAGTAAATTCTATTTTTTTAGCTGATGTGTGCTGGCTACATTTTTGTTTATGGAGGAGTGCTGTTAAATTAGATTAATTTTCAGATGGAATTACTGAAAAACCTGTTTGACCTATGAAATTTTGCATACATAAACATAGGGAGAGCCATAGAAAACATAAATTGAAATTGAAAAATTCAAAAGTTGTGAAACCATAAGCAATAGGATGACATCAGCATCAAGTACTATTGTAGGTAACCTTACAATCATAAACATAGAAACTGATAAACAAAACAAAAAAAAAAAAAACAAACATTGTAACTGAGCTACTAAACCATCGAAACTGGTAGTCTAAGAAAGGTAAACTGAAACACAACTAACAACTCTTAATTAAAACTTGCACTTACTTACTCATCTAGTCATCTTCTTTCTTTTCTTCGAACACACTACATCTGTAATATAATTGATGCCTTCAGTTATATTCTCATTTCCGCATCGTCTTCTTCTTCGTGCATCAGTTCTTTTCCTTTGGTTTGTCTACTGCTGTCATCATCTTCTTCACTTTCAATAGGTTCAATATGACAACTTGCTTTTGGCCCCTTCAAAAGTAACATTTTGCAAAGTTAGGGCTGAATTATGTGAAAGAAAATTGTATGTTAAATCGAGTTTACAGTGTGTATACCTTTGTACCAAGATATTTGTCATAGTACAGATAACACTGCGTCATCTTTTGTCATTTTCAGAACATTGTAAGCGACGGTACAAAGTTACCTTATCATTAGCTTTAACTTGAATGTTGAACATACCAAATTCTGAAAGAGCTCTCTTCAGTCGGTTTTGGGAGAGCCAAACAGACTGAAACATAGAACTGCAACATTATGTTAGATATGTCAAATAATAGTGAATTGTATCGTTTAAATTTTATTTATGAAAAGAATTGTTTAGATTAATTGTGCATCTTGAATAGTCTTGTTTGGAATAGTCCTGCAAATTATAATATGATTAATTGTTTGGAACGATATGCCACCAGAATGACGGACGAATACAGAATATCATACAATGGTGAATATATGTGTGTGTGTGTAAATCTAGTGGAAGAGGTCCTTCTTTAGATCATCATGGCAGGCCCTCTTCATCCTGTCCTAAAACAGATTCTTGATCATAAGACAAATTAACTTATGTACGCAGATACTTCTAAGAAAACATATGTACTCAGAGCAGAAGATGGATTAATAAGCATATCGGTTGAGAACAGGGCACAAAATCAATTTACAATTTCAGTTTCTTCAGTTCTGGAAATTGAATTAGCAATTTTCTTAACTCTCAAATGGATGCATTTGAGAAGCCCAAAAATATCAGTTTTGGCAGGGCAAAAAACAAAAAACCAATACGCATTATTATTAAACTAAACTCAAACTGGAAACCAACATAAACTCTGATTCACTGATTGAGAGAACAAAATCAAAACCAGTTCTTCATTAGGTTACGCCTAATTTCCTATTTCCAATCAGGTTACAATATTCCAGCATTAGACCACTCATAGTGATGCTGCCACAAACTCCAGTAACTTACGTATCAATGGAGAAGTTCAAAAGTGAGAAAAGTATTAAACTAAAAACGGAAGAAATTAAGATGAAAAATGACAGTCGCACCAGGTAGAGGGCGAGACTGATGAATCAGCAGAAGTTTCGAGTGCATGAGCCTGACCGCGGAATCGATCTCTACTGAAATTGAATTCATTATAAAAATTAAATTTAAGAGGTTATCTTCATATACACATTCAACTTTAATCGAAAAACTAAATCAATGGTCGAGGGCTTCATACAACAACGGCTAATGAATATTTATTTTCAGTGGCAAAATTGAAACTAATTACATAATTGATATACAATCTGTTTATGTTGTTAATCAATGCCATTAATCTATACTTAAATTAGAAGCAAGGAAGAAGAAGAGATAATGATTTTCAATTGAACAAACCAACCAAGCAATTTAAATTTCTTTGGGAAACACCGTTGATAAATAAGTTTTACCATTTGTGTTTGCAAATAGTCTAACACACTACAACAGAAAGTTGGGAAATCACACATCGATACCTCTGAAAGTTCATGTCGACTCTGCCCTGACTTGTACATTAAATAGATGAGGCGAATGACTTTATTGCTCTGAGATCTAACCTCTTGCCAGAACTGCCAGAAATTGAGTGGAGAGGGAGAGATTGATACAAACTGAGAGAATTTCAAAGCAATAGGACTTGAGAATGAGTGTCGAGAAACACACTCTCACCATCAGAAAATTAAGGAATTGCATCTCTGCGGTTTTTGAACCCACATTTGCGCAGGGATTATTTCCCATTAAAGAGAATTTGGTAGAATAATTTTTACAGCGACAAATGTAAGAGAGGCGGATGAAGGGGAGGTTGAAGCCCTAGAAATTTGATCGGCCACTGGTTTGGGGGAAGATAAGGGGCAAGTATCGGCCATTTGGTGAGAGAGGACGGGGTAGGCGAAAGAGAGTGAGAAAAGGGATAGAGAGAAATTGAGAAGTTGCAGAGAGGAGTGAACGGTGTTGGGGATGTAGAGAGAGAAATCGGATGAGAGAGTGGAAACATGTCCGAGAGAAATATTGCGAAACCGTTTGCGGAGCGGTTTTCAGTATAGAAGTTAGCCAAATTAACATGCAAAATAATGTAGCTACACATGTTTCAGGAAAAAGAGAAGATTAAATTAAATTGACGAAATTGAATAAGAGCACGACACATGGTTTTTTCCCAAAAATAAGGGCTGAAGTGCTATGTATATTTGACACGTGTACCTGCGATTTTTGTTTAATAGTAAGTAGGGATTTGTTGGGCCGTCCAGATATTGGGCCATCAAAATCTAACTTGATAGGTCTAGTGATATTTCGAACTACAATTGGGTTTAACTTGCTTAAAATATCGTTTGAATTGGGTCAATTAATCGGACTAAACTAAACTAATTTTACCATAGGGAGAATCGGTTGAAAGGACTTTTTGAGGGGGGTGCATTTAGTAAATCTGAAAGTTGTGATTTTGGTTAGGAATGAAATTACAGCAAAAATAAATGCCTAAACTGAATATAAGTATATAGCAAAATACCCTCTTCGCAGTTTGTTAACTGGAGAAGCTCACAATCTGCCATCATTTCCTGTAAACCCATCTCTCCAAAATTCTGTAACTTCTGAAGCGCGGAAAAATGGCATTTTTTCTTAACAAGACTACCACTTCTGCTCTCAGACTCCATCCGCAGGTACGCATCCGACATATTTGTGGTTTATTGTGGATTTGGGATGTAAAGATTGATGGTTTATCTGTGATTCACAATTGCCTGTAGAGAGCTAGCGATCCTTCGATGCTATCTAGGCGTGGATTTCATGTTGAACTTGGCGCTCGCGAGAAGGCCGTAAGTGTTATTATTATTTGTTTTCCCCTTTCTATTTATCTTAGGATTTTATTTTTTAATTGTTTATTGTGAACTTCGATATGATTGTTTCCATGTTTTTCCTCCTTGATTATGATGAGAAGCATAGTAATGGTTTTGATCTGAATCAATGTGGATTAAGCGAATAAGTTGTTTTTCTGGTCAATGTTTGAGGTGTTAAATTGGAAGAGAGAGATTATAACTCTAGGTTTCAAGATTGGATTTTTCCCCCTTAGTCAAATTGGCCGTAATATGGTTAATTTACCTAAATTAAAGTAATTAATTAATATAAACAACATAAAAAGTTTCTAAGATGTGAGAGTTTGCATAAAAAATTAGTGTCAGACATCTGTATTCAGAAGATGAGTTTATTTGGTTTGCTAGTGTAAGTCATGCTTGCAGTTAGTTGCATTCATCCAAATTGTGGTACGTGCAACACATGGAACAGCTAAATCGACGCACTATACATGTATGTGATCCCGTTTCAATATGCTTATCGCAGTGGGAATAATCAGCCTGTGTCTACTGCTGTATGTTAATAGACTACAGTTTTTTTTTTTGAAATAGAATACTGCAATGATTGTGCAGAACTTTAATCAATTCTTCTCATGTGGTTATGAGTGAGCACAGTAATTTAGATGCACGAATTCAAATTGAAGTGGGTCTTCCAGATCCTAGTTCTTAGACATAATGGCTTATACAGATATTCAAGTTTCTAAAGATTTTTATACCTAGATTCACATGATTCATACTTGGGTGGTCTTGACACCCTCACCACCCCAAGAGTCCTTTTTGGCGATTTGGTAGAGACAAATGAATGGTGATGTAAAGGGGAAAAAGGAAAGGAAGAAGAACAACACTGGATAAATTACAACGTGGAAATAGTAAATTAAAATTCTGCTCTCAGATGCGTGAAGATGTCAGAATTCCCCTTGAAAAGTATCTCAAGTTGCGGACCTGGTTAATGCTATGGATGCAGACAATCTGATTTTTGAAAGCTCGCACAAGAAGATAGGAACCATGATAATTGAAAGATATACCCAACCTTCACATTGAGAGGGTGGAAACACCATTTCTGTGGATAGAGTGTATTCCGAAGAATCTCTAAATTCTATTGGTACCATCACTCATCATGTTTTTATTTGAGTTCCCTTAGTCTTTAGTGCACAATAATTTATGACATTAGTGTTCCTAACTGAAGCTGGTCTTGTTTCCTCCGCAAATACAAAGGAATATACCTGTCGTTTTCACATGTATTTTAACTCATTTTCTGTATACTTGTACCTACGAGATAACATTTTTCGTTTGCTTGGTCCTGGAAGTGATAGAGTTGATGACTTTGCATAATTTTGAGCATCGAGATTTGTATATCCTCCATTGACTGCCTTGTCACATCTTCCACCATGCACTGTTTTGTCTTGTGCTAGTCCCCTGTCAACTTTGTTTCTTTTGTTCACTCTAAAGCAGTCATATTGTTTTTCAGCTATTGGCAGAAGACCCATCTCTCCGGCGCTTCAAATCACATAAGAACACTGTGAGGCGCATCAATAAAATTGGAGATGTTCTTACCGTCATTGTTGTAGCTGGTACGATAATCTTTTCAACAAAAGGGTTTAGAGTCGTAATGTTGCATCGATGTTGACAACGGTTCTTCTAGCACTAGATTAACTGGATGCATGCTTTGTTCAGAAGATGTAGCATTTATATTGTAATGACTAAAGCAGATGAAACTCATAATTAAAATCTTAGTCGTGTAGAGTCCACATTATATTTACTTTCCATGATTCAATTCCTCATAGTGCTTTTCTGCTTCTGCTTATAGGACTGAATGCAGAATTGATGCAACTTGCTGCAACATCATGAGCAATGCATGAGAAATCAGTGTTGATCACTATATAAAATGTTGATATCTCTGCTTGTGTAATTACCGTGATTAAACGAAGCATCTCCATTGTTGAGATTTCTCCTTTGTATCGTTCACCAATTGGATAGGAGTAGTTGCTCAGCTTAATTAAGGGTGGCAGTTATGCAAAATTTGAGTCCATGGAAGCAACCTTGCTTCAACTGCTCATATAATCAGATACAGTTGAAACGTAATATAAAGCTAATCCTATCAGCTTTTATTAATACAACTTCCAACAGTTTGGTTATATAAATGCTTAGATTTCAGAAATAGTGAGCTTAGTTCCATAGGAGTGTAGTCATGGAACTGGAATTGATGGAAGATATAATCAGTATTGTGATATAAGTCTGTTTTACCAGGTCTTTATATTATAACAGGTAGATGCACTATCACTTAGTACAGATTACAAAACCATCTTTATGATTCTTAAGGGATCTAAAACGAGATTAGGGATACATTAGTGATCTGGAAAGATAGATTCCCCTTTCTCTTTTTCTTTCATTTTGGTGTTGGCAAATTAACCCTTTGTTCTTGATGTTGCATCATAGGATGTTGCTATGAGATCTACACTAAAGCAGCGACTCGAGGACAAGCCCGTGAAGAGTAAACGAGTGCATAACATTAGCTGGTATCCCATACCAAAGCAGGTATTGGAATGAGTAATGAAGGAGGCATTTGACATTTTCAATGCAACAGAGCTATGTTTGAACTGACTTGGTCGTATGTTGAAATAAAGTGGGGTACATTTTTCAAATGTAAGAAATGGTGGTTTTGGAATGTTGCATGCGTTGGTCCTCTTTCAAATTTAATTACTTGGCTACTTAATTCCATATTTTCTTTATGGTCTCTTCTGACTGTTGATTATTTTCTTTTCTCATTTTTGTCATATAAACTGATGAGTTTGAGTATGTTACATGTAGTGATGAAGTCATATAAGCTACTCATCGGATTTGTTTGTTTTAGGCTTGGGGTGGCTGAGGTATTGTATGTTGGGGGAAATAAAGTGTAAAGAGGATGTTGAGTTAAATAAATGAGTGTTTGATTTTGTTGGTTGGAGATTAAATTGGAGCTTGTTTATATTATAAAAGATGAAAAAGTTTAAACATGAGATTTTCTTCTCGAGGGAATATAATATGAAACTAAAGCAATGTTGTAAAAGTTGTTAGACACTAATCGGATGGCTGGCAAACTAGGACCTAAAACATAAAAGGCATATGCATGGTTTTTTTTTTTAAAAATGAAAAGGCATATGCATGGTTGGACGAAGAGGAAGAGGAATGGAGAAAAAAAAGAAGGTGGCCACTAGGAACCTCGTTTTGCAACGGAGGTTTCAAATAACCTCAATTTGGTCTCAGTATTTTTGCACTACGTAGTTTTGTTCAGTACTTAATCCATCAAGAAATTCAACGGAAGTGCAATGTTACCTACTTAAGTCAAAGGTACAGGTATATCGATTGTTGAAGAGCTCATAATTATTGGTATTTATTAGTTAGATGAATATGAGTTGTATATTCCATGATTCCATATGTTCCACATTATATAATGACAATATTTTTAAGAAAACAACTAAATTTGGTCTCAAAAGAAAAGGAAAAAGACTAATTAAGAAATAAAACAATAACTTCTTAACCACTACTCGAGTTGGCTCACGCCCTTCTTGTGGGGAGAAAAAGGAAAAAAAGCTTACACCTATACTTTATACTACATTAAAAATTACATATGTATATAGGCTTGTTTGTTTTTGAATTTTTCGGTGTGAATAGAAAATGGGACACTGTAATTCAAATAATTTAATACATTGTGATTACTTTTCAAGGATAATTTGACAGTATTTCTTAAAGATTGTCATATTCCATTTTAAAATAAACATTATATTTAAAATTATACAATTAAAAAATTTACGTCTAAATTTTTCAAGCCTTATCCATTTATAAACAAACATACCTTATGTCTTACATAAATTAGCTAATGGTATATGTGTTCGTATATGTATAAGAATTGCTAATGTGTTCAATCCAACGGGTGTAAATTGGTTACTAGTTGATTCATGGTTAAATTAATAAAATGATATTTGGTCCGATTTAATCTTAATAATTAATTACTTTCGATTTGTTCTTCTTTCGATTTCAACGATATTAATATTTGTCATGGTGCATGGCAAATACTCGATATATTCTCGATTTTCATAAATCATTTGATGATCGACTTTGCTTTAAACGAATATAGAAATGTCGGTACTGTGTTCAACCTTAATAAATGAAAATCAGAATAATACAATAATAAATGAATCTCCAAATAAAAATAAGAAATTAAATACCGCCGCGCCATTCTTTGGACAGCTAAACATAATTTCATTATTTGTCAAAATCCAATCAATGCTTAACACATGGTAACGCCTCCACTACTTCTCTCACTAGCTGACCTGTAAATACATATACATACATATGTGTGTGTGTATGTGTATAAAATTCAAAAGAATAAAGACCCTCTGAAATTCAACTAAAGACAGAAACAAAGAAAGAAAGTTAGACCAGGAATTTTGTAGCACTCATTTCTGTTTGAACTTTACAGAAATCTCCGAGCACTGCCTGAAAGGGAGCGAATCTGTTTTAAGGACACTGTGTTTGCAGGGGCCTTGATTCGTTTTCGAATAAGATCAAGATCCAGTTAAGTAGAAAATGGCAAGTTTTGGAGGTACAAAACAGAAATGTAAGGGGTGTGAAAAGACTGTGTACTTGGTGGATCAACTAACTGCTGACAATAAGGTCTATCACAAGTTCTGTTTTAGATGTCACCACTGCAAAGGAACTCTCAAGGTCTGCTCCCCCTCCCCTCGACCCCACCCCACCCCACCCCTCCCCTTCTGCAATACTTCTGTTCTTGATTATCATGCTTTTTGCAAGAAAGCTAATAGTCTTTTTAAGGGACTTTTGCTTTTGTACTGTATAGTTCTTGTGTATTGTTAGTGTGTGTTAATCAAGAACTTTTCTGCGAAATTCTTTTTCTTATAGAAAAGGAAGAAAAGAAGATGCTTGCTTTGAGAAGTAGTTTATTTGTTGAATAGAATGATAAGGTTTATATTGATTGCTTGTTGTTTGATAAAATTTGTGAAGATTTTCTTTTGCATCAATGTTTCTCATTGCTTTAGGTGCTTGACACGATAATTACCGTTATTCTGGGCGCTTCAATCGTGAAATTTGAGCTACATATGTGTTCGAATATTTTCTTGCAAAATAATCTTGTTCTAGCTTGTATATTTGGCCTGTTTGATGTTCTTTCAATTTTATGCTGTCAATATTTTGATGGAACTTAGTTACGAGCTCCTTGGATGGCTCGTTTTCTCTCTGCTTCTCTTTCCGGTTTTAATAGTTCAGAAAATTTTGATTCTTGACGAAATCTTGATCGTTAAAGTTGCCATGTTTGGTGCAGCTGAGTAACTACTGTTCTTATGAAGGGGTTCTATTCTGCAAGCCTCATTATAATCAACTATACAAGATGACTGGCAGCTTGAACAAGAGTTTTGAAGGTCATCCCACAATCTCTTCAGACGAGACCCTCTATTCCAAATTATAGTCCATCTGATATTCCAGAATAACCATCACACGTCACATGTGGCATGTGGTGGTTATTTGGATCCCATCTGCAATATCTCTCTCTTTCTCTCAATTTAGTTAAACATGTTTATGTTCTTCACAGGGGCTCCAAGAACTGCTAGAATCGTCGACAGATCAGCCGAGCAGGCTCCTCCGAATACCAAAGTCTCAAGTCTGTTTGCAGGAACTCAGGATAAATGCATTGCTTGTAACAAAAAAGTTTACCCTCTTGAAAAGGTACATACAGTTAAGAACAGTCACATGATTTGCTTCTAACAAACTGCTGATGGAAACGATTCTGTATATAGGTTGCAGTTGATGGGAGTTCGTATCACAGGACATGTTTCAAGTGCAGCCATGGTGGATGTGTGATAAGTCCATCGAACTACATCGCACACGAGCATAAGCTCTATTGTAGGCATCACCATACTCAGCTCTTCAAGCAAAAGGGCAACTTCAGCCAATTAGGCAAACAAGAACAAGCCACCAAGATCAATGGGACAAGCCTAGTTAAGATTGTGGAGACATAATTGATGTCTTAAAATGGAGTTTGATGCAGCTGATCAAAGCTTGATTTTGGAACATACTTTTACACCTTTCTCTCTTGGAAGAGTTTCAAATATGGTGATTTTTTTGGCTTGATAATATATGTTTGGTATTATAATATAGTGTGAGTTTTTTCTATGCTCTTGTTGAGGATTGAAGATTAACGAGCCAATTTCCGCTTAAAATATATTTTGTATATTTTTGTGATTTCAATTCAATTATTAATATTAAATTATGTATGTTCTGCTTGTCAATTCATGCGCAAGTTCGTAGACGAAACTCAAGTCTTGTGCGGTCTTGCCTAGGACATTTTGAGGGGCGACAATTCAGATTGTTTGGTGGTTTCGTGCTTGATCTTGAGTACTTTTAAATTATATATAAATAATAATTCGAAATATATAATTGTTTTATTTTAAGATAAATTATTAATTTCAGATTAAAATCAGATTAATGATGTTACGTCGGACTGATTTTAATTAGTAAATTTAGATCAAATTTGTATTAGTGTATCGGGGTTATGATTGCCCGGACATCACTATTTCGAGTAGGACATTATTAAGAGGGTGTTTGCGATTGATTTTACTTTTATTTTTCGAAAAAGTGATTAATATTAGAGATTCTATAAAAATTACTCAGTGTTTGAAAAAAAAAATATGATTTCTAATAAAAGCAGATGTTGGAATTTTTGGTATAAAATCACTTATGTCTTTTAAAAAGTACTCCCTCCGTCCCAGCTAACTTGTTACACTTTCTATTACTTAACTTTTCACATCCTTAAAAATGAATTTTTCTCACAATTTTCACCCTCTAAATCTTCACACTCAATCTCCACCTTTAAAAAGGTAAAAGAAAAAACAAATTTGTTTTTCTTAAGATCCCTGTCCGGTCAACTGTGACAAGTTAGTTGGGATGGAGGGAGTATCACATTATTTACAGAATTGTCATTGGGTAAAAAAAATCATTAAAATTCTGCTTTTAACTTTTACATTGGAATAACGTCTTTTAAAACAGAAATTAACTTTCCAAACACTGTTATAAATCGAAAATCACTTAGAAAAAACAGATGTGAGATTTGCAATAACAATAAGCCCACTCCTTAAAGAAAAAAAATATATCTGAAGAATTATCTAAACTGGCCCAACAGCCAAGGGCCGTAGACTATAAGCAATCATACTTGGTCCGCCAAGTCCAGTTCAACTTGAGGAAAGGGCTTGTTTACAATTTATTAACTTTCTTATACTAATTTGGAATATTCTTTTCTTTTTAGAACAATTTGGAACATTCTAAAATTCTACCCTTCGGAAACGTTCTGGTTTTATTAAGATAACAAATACTCCTTCCGTCCCGGCCTAATTTTCCTATTTATCTTATTTGTTTGTCCCAAGCTAATTGTCATATCCCATAAATGGTAAATTCTCTTACAATCTCTACCTTTGAAAAAGTTAAAGATTCCACAGAATTTATTTTCTTAATCTCCGTACCAGATCAATGTAGGACAATTAACTTAGGACGGAGGGAGTAACAAATAGGTTCAACAATAAGTTTTTTCATTTGATAGAATTTAAAACTACATTGCTGTAAAAAATAAAAATAAAGCGAGTGTAAAAGCTAAACTACACGTAGTCTGATTTGTATTTAAAATTCATATTCAAGCATTCAATATAATTAAAATAATAATAATTATTATTTATAATATTTATAAAAAAAAAAAAAAAACTCATATGTAGCGCCAAGTCGCCAACGGACCTTCGTTAATCCTCCAGCCCAACGAACTTTTTCCCGCCATTCTGTAACCGTCCAATGCAACGCCATGTTTACACCCAAATCTCCGGAAAATCACTCTCAGAACTTCTAAGCAGACGCCCTCCAATCTCTCAGATTAACCAAATTCACGCGCAGATCATCGTTCAATCACTCACATCATCGCGCATTTCTTTGGCTGATCCACTCATCCACTGTTATATCCACTCCAAAAACCTAAACTTCGCAAGAACCTTGTTTAATAAGTACCCTTTGCCTTCACCCCCGACTCTGCTATGGAATCTCATGATTCGGGCTTACTCCAAGTTCCAAAACTCGTCAGAGCCCGTCACTCTTTTTCGTCGGATGCTCGCTACCGGAGCAGCGCCTGATAAGTATACGTTTACTTTTGTGATCACTTCTTGTGCACACCGAAATTCAGTTTTATATGGGCAGATTTTTCATGGGATGGCGGTAAAAAATGGGTGTTTTATGAATTTGTATGTGGCTAATTCTTTGATTGGTTTGTATGCTGCTTTTGCGAGAGCTGATGATGCGTACCAGGTGTTTGACGAAATGTCTGAGCGGGACGTGTTCTCGTGGACGAGCTTAGTGTCTGCATATGCCAAGAATGGGGATATGCGGATAGCAGGTGAGATTTTTTGGAATATGCCGGTGAGGAACGATGTCTCTTGGGTTGTGATGATTTCGGGTTTTGTTTCCTGTGGGAAATACAATGAGGCCCTTCGATATTTTCACGATATGTTTTATGAATTTAAGCCTAACGAGGCTGTTCTTGTTTGTGCTCTCTCTGCCTCTGCTAATCTCGGGTTTTTGGATCAAGGAAAATGGATTCATGATTATATAGAAAATTGCAATTCGGAAAGTTCTAATATTTACACAGCACTCATCGATATGTATGCCAAATGTGGGAGGATAGATTGTGCAAATCGAGTGTTTGACAGTATTCCAAGACGTGACATCCACAATTTCACTAGCATGATATCAGGTTTTTCAATTCATGGGCTTGGTAAGGATGCCATACGTGTGTTTCAGCAAATGTTGTCTGAAAACTTGAATCCTAATGACATTACTATTCTGGGGGTTCTGAATGGATGTAGCCACTCAGGTCTCGTAAAGCATGGCTCGTCCATTTTCTATAACATGGAAAAATTGTGGGGCATTGTGCCTAAAATTGAGCACTATGGTTGTTTTGTTGATTTGCTTGGTCGTGCTGGCTATTTGGCAAAGGCATTTGCAATAGTCAAAAGTATGCCTGTTAACCCTGACATAATTGTATGGAGGGCTTTACTTAGTGCGTGTAGGATTCATCATAATGCTGCTTTTGCAGAGCGCATAATAAATTATTTAGAGCAACTTGACCTTCACGCTTGTCCTGGAGCTGACGTGCTACTCTCCAACTTGTATGCTTCTGTAGGAAAATGGGAAAAAGTTTCTCTTGTGAGAGAGAAAATGGGAAGAGAGAAGATTCTAGAAGATATTGGATGTAGTTGGATAGAGGTAAACGGCGTTATACATGAGTTTCGAGTTGCTGATTTGCGTCATCCACAGATAGTTCTGATTCAAGAAAAATTGAGTGAAATATTGAAACGAGTGGGGCTAGTTGGCTATGCTGCTGATGTCACACACGTGTCTTTTGATTTAAGCGAGGAAGATAGAGAGCAAGCCGTAGCTTTGCATAGTGAAAAGTTAGCGATTGCTTTTGGACTTATGAACACTCCTCCTAGGGCCTCTATTCGAATAATGAAGAATCTCAGGACGTGTGAGGACTGTCATACAATTATGAAGGCCATTTCAAAGGTTTATGACAGAGAAATTATAGTTAGAGATCGTTCACGTTTTCACACTTTCAGAGAAGGGAAGTGTTCGTGCAGGGACTACTGGTAAAGTTCAGATGTCAAACATCAAGAAGAAGAGATTCTTTATGTTGATCAAATGTTTACTCATATGCTTACCTAAGAGTCAATCTTAATCCTCAACGAGTTAGTCGATTTTCTCCAACCAACTTACCTATCTGGCAAAGTTAATGATGATTAGCTTCTTATGATCATCGGTTTGCTCATTTGTCTATCAGGGAGAATCAATTCTGATAAGCTGCTTTTCTGGTAAGGTAGATAATGTTAGGTTTACCTGCTGGTTTACTGCATTATCTCCCCGAATGTAGTAGAACATAAGTCGTTATAAATTCGATTCGCACAGCACTTCCTTTTGATCTATAAATACGTATCTACAAACATGTTTGAGTTTCTTTGCAGGTATTCTTTTCTCCTTATCTTTTCAGATACAGTTTGGTCCACTACTATTTGGTTCTCATATGATATGAAGGTATTGTAAGCGAATCTCAACTCTTACTTGTGTCTTTCAGTTTCATATTTAGATGCATTGAATTGACCTATTTCTCTCCTCTAGAAAAAAGTGAAAAAGTAATCTCTCCACGCCCGAGCTTGAGATTTAGGGGTTGGTTTTAAATGCTTGAAATAAGTACATTTGAGCTTTTGAATTCAAATAAGCTGAAAATGGTGTTTGCTAATGACAGGTTCTACTTAAATTTAAATTGATTATGGTCGAAAGCTGAAGCTAGACTTGATACTTTTTACGATTACTTATTTTCATTACTTCTTCAAAATCGGAGGTAATCGTAAATACCCCTCAGGACATGAGACATCCATTTGCTGAGGTGTTTAACTTTGCCAAATGGTTGGCCATAACAATGCACAGGATATAGGCCCAGAAGCTTGTGAACCATTGCAATAAATAAGGTGTTTCTGTGAGACTGGACAGCTGTGCATGATATTTTTCTAGCAACGGAAAATTCTGCCCTTGACATTAATTTCTTTACATGCCTGTTGAAAATAGTTCACAATAGTTCATATACGACATGTGATGAAATCACCTATTGTAAATAGTATTTCATATGCACGTCACACATGTAAAATGACATTATGGTGACGTCATACACAAATATATGGCACAAATAGAAAATGAAACAATATTTGGAATAGTTAATCATATTTATACAACATGGGGCAGATTCTACAACTCCTCTGCTCCAGAATGCAGGATGTTTTTGCAATAATAACTTTGTAAATGTTTTAGGAATTCAAGAGGAATTTGTGCTTAGTATTTACCTTATTTAAAGAAAATTCATTTTATATTTTTAAAGCAGTAGGATTGAAAAGTCAACTGCTGATTAAATAGGAATTGTTTTATGGCATTTCTTAATTTGTGTGGATACGTTTGAAATATTCAGTATTATGGCACAAAAGAGTATTAAAAATGGATATGAGTTTGTTGGTAATGATTTTTTTTTTCTTTTCATACTTATCCTGTCCATATTGATATTGGATTCGAACAAAGAATATGTATTGACTAGATATTCTGTTTAGATATATTTTTTTAAGTCGTTGGAATCATTAACAATTTATAATCTACTTTTGTCATCTCGTATGCTTCATTAGTCATCACTTCGAGTAAAGTTGTGCCTCGCTAGATTTTTAAATTAAAAAATTATGTAATTGAATTGACATAAAATTTTGAATTTATAGAAATCTTTTTAAGATAATTGATGATGTATTTGAGAATATGATAAAACTCTTTGATCCTACTATCTTATTTTAAGTGGGAAAACTGTCTCTTGGCACCTTACAAAGTAATATTGGATATATTGGGCCTACCATTAATAGAAATAGGCATATTATAAAGATTAAGCCCAAGACTTGGAATACCATAATTAACAATGAACCAATAAGTTAAATCAAGATAATTGGTTTTAGTTTTGAGTTTTAAATAATTACTTATATTGATTTTTAAATAATTACTTATATGTGGACTAAAAACATATATGAATAATAAAATTAAATAGAGTAAACTTAAGTAAAGATGTGGAATATCCCTAGTTCGCAATTGCTACAAAAACGGATGAATGATGAACCTGTTGATATGATCATTGATTCGGAAGGGGACGGAAAATTGATCGTTAAGAAAATGAAGGAGGGGGAAATATCATTTGTAAAGCACTCAGTTGCAAATGAAACGGCGGAGGTTGTAGGAGAGCAACCCCGCCGAGACCAATGAGTTGTCTTGGCTGGAACTGCCGGGGCTGGGGAACCCTAAGACAGTTCGTGTAATGAAGTGGGAAATCCGCGAGAAAGATCCTCCGATTATTTTCCTCTCCGAAACTAGGTTGTTGTCGTTCGAGATGGAGGAGATCGGGAATGAATGTGGGTTTGCTAACGTAATTGTTGTAGACAACGATACTAGTGATGGTAGTCGTGGGGTGGTTTAGGTCTGCTGTGGAAGAAGCCGGATGTTGAATTACGATCCAGCTTACTCCATTATATTGATGTCTTGATAGGAAAAGCGAATAATACGGAACAATGGCGTCTTAGGGGTATATATGGATGGCTAGAAGATGAGATGAAGCACCATATATGGAATCTCATTTCTACTCTACATCAACAAATGAGCAAACAATAGTTTATGATGGGGGCCTTTAACGAGATAATGTTTGGATTTCAGAAGGAAGGCGGGAGGACCAGTGATATGGCTAAGATGGAATTATTTAGGGAGACCATGTCCAATTGCGAATTGGATGATCTAGGGTATACAGGATATAGCTTCACCTGGACTAACGGACAAACTGGAGAACATAACATACAGGAAGACTGGATAGATGCGTTGGAAATATTGAATGGATTGCTAAATTCCCAGCGTATGAGGTTACGCACGGCGTTAGACAAGAATCGGACCATTGTCCCATTTATATTAGTTGGAACAAACGAAAATCTGCTTGGGTTCTTGCTGAAAAGTCTCGAAAATGGGTTAAAATTTTCCAATTCGAAATCATGTGGTTACAAGATTCATCTTGCCAAGAAGTTATAAAATCTGCATGGGAAGGAGAGCAGTGGTCGTCGACATGCATGTTAGCAAGGCGAATTGAAAAATGTGCCAGTGCACTCTCTTCTTGGGGTAAATCGCATTTTGGGAATATTACATATGAAATTAAACACTATCGTGTAACTTGCTAGCTCCGAACAGAATTGATTGACAATTCAGGGAATGAAGAAAAAACTGTCATACGTATGACGAAAGAAGAAGCTATGTGGCATCAGCGATCCCGGCGTTAACTCTACTACTCTTCTTCTGATAATACTACTGGCATCGGTCAAAAGACGAAGACTTTGACAATGATATTAGCGGTGGTAATTGGGGGTGGGGAGGAGGTGGTGACAATGAGGAGGTGTACACTACATGTGTAAGGTGTTAAAATTTAACAGTTATCTTTTGAATGGTTGTAACTTGTAAATCCTCGGTTATAAATCTAACTGTGCAAAGTATAAAATAATGTCTAACAACAAAACATCACTCATATATATAATATTATATGCATGATGCATACAATTGAATACTACGTGGATGGTGCGCGTAATATTGTTCGGCTGTGAATCTGAAATTTGAACGATTTGAAAATTTTATTCTAGATTCTGAAGCATTGTATATTTTATTCGAAAAACCTACAGTGTACATATTGTGTCATAATTGAGCAATAATAAAAACTTAACAAAGGAAGTATAAAAAGGCAGCGGCTAATGCCACCACAAAATTTTCTAAGTACACCACATTTACTAAATACACCACATTTTAATAATTATTTTCTTTATCCACCACAATAAATTCCTATTTTATCCTTACTATAACTATAACTAATAATAAAGCTAAACAAAAAAGAAATTCATAAAAGAGTAATAAAAAAATAAAAGATATGGTCCTTCTACAATACAATAATTACATCAAAACAACTTGGTAGATCTCTATTCCTTAAATTTTTTACCCCATCCAAACTGTTCTTTTTCTCCAAAACATATCACCACCTTCTACTTGAGCCATTGCTAACTGAAAACTAATTAGGTTGAAGGGGATAAAATATGATAATAAATGATATACTTAATCTATATGATACATGTAATAAAAGTAGGATAAGTTGTGATTATAAATTGTGTTCGAATTCTTATATATTAAAAATAGTACATGGGTACCGTATGAGATTTATGCAACGTGGAATAATTAAAACAATCAAGAGTCTCTTCTTTATATGCTGAGACCTACATATTACCCATATTATATATGAGTCTAAAACAATTAAAAGAATATGGATTGAACATATAATATATATGTATATAGGCCCGTGTATGAAGTGTGTGTTGGAACAAATTATAACATATATATAAATAAAATAATATAAATAAATTGACATAAAGGCTTGCCTTTGGCAATGTCCTAAAACATAATATTTCACTCATTCACTGATGTGCTGAAGACTACAAATGTTCTATTCTCAGGATTCAACTGTGTATTCTTCTTCAAATTTCGCACTCTAAAATTTAAGAAGTTAGAACTTTGTACTTTATGTGTCTCTCTCATGCGGTGTATCTCCGATTCATTTTCAGAATCTTTTTTTGCCACTCTATACTCCAATTTTAAAACCAAACTATATATATATATATATTAATTTATGTATGAAAAAAATACTTCAAACACAAAATATCCAACAATGTGTGTTTTTAAGGGATATGATTTATTTTTGTAGTATGTATTTGTATATGGAAGAGATTTGAATGTTAATATATAAGACATAACAAAATCAAGATATTATGAAGAAAATTACATCACTAACCCTATACTAATTAATTGGAAAGGGACAAAATAGGCAAAACGAAAATTGGTTGAAACTTAAGGCACTTTTATATTAGTGTATAGATGATGCTGAAACTTGGTATGGGTTTACAGTTTGTTAAGCTTGTGATGAAATGTGTCTTTACAGTGTCTTATTCGATTCTTATTAATGGTAACCTTAGGGAATGTTTTATTCCCACTGGGGGTCTCCGTCAAGGGGATCCCTTCTCGCCGTATTAATTTTTATTGTGTGCAGAAGCATTCTCATCTCTGTTGAGAAAGCAGGAGGTGGCGAGACAGTTGACAGGTATACACGTTTGTAAGGAAGCTCCAACAATCACACATATATTTTAGGCTGACAATAGTATCATTTTTTGGACATGCAAATTCAGGTGAATTGGGGGTGGTGAAGGATGTGCTTGGGAGATATGAAAAAACATCAGGGCAGATGATTAGCGAGAAGTCAGAAATAGCTTTTAGTGGCGGATTAGATTCGAGAAGGGCAGAGGCCTTGGCGGGCACTTTGGGGGTAAGTTTGGTGGCAAAACATCAAATTTATTTGGGACTGCCAGCTACAATTGGAAGATCAAAAACTACTATTTTTCAGGCAATAGTGAATCGGTTCGACAAGAAACTCAAGGATCGGAAGAGTAAAACTCTATCTCAGGCGGGTTTAATGGTTTTAGTCGCGCAAGCTATACTCACATATGTCATGAGCTGTTTTCTTCTACCGAAGCGGACTTGTGCAAATATTAAACTCTATTACGGCAAGGTTCTGGCGGGGACAAAAAGATGAAAACCGATGCATACATTGGGGTTCATGGAGTAAACTTTGTAAATCAAAGCTGGGGGGAGGGGGGGATTCCGGAATATTCATGCTTTCAACCGGGCCATGTTAGCTAAACAAGGATGGCGATTACTTCAATCGCATAATTCGTTATTGTTCAAGACGTTACGTGCAAAGTATTTCCTAAATTGTTCGTTTCTCGAGGCTCCTATTGAACATAATCCGAGTTATACTTGGCGGAGCATCCTATCGGGTCGGGATGTGTTGGACAGAGGATTAATTCGGTGTAGTGGTGATGGAAGGTAGGTACAGGCATGGTTGGATCCGTGGATCCCGACAAGGTCACCGTTCAAAGCTCTTGCATGGACGAGTGGTCAGCCACATGACCTGCTGGTGAGAGATTTATTTAACGATGAGTTGAGTGCATGGGATAAAGGAAAGGTGCATCAGGCATTCATAGAGGGCGACGTAAAGCAAATATTAGCCATGCCAATTCCCTTATGTCCTTCATCTGATAAGATTGGGCGGTTCTATTCGAATGATGGAGCTTACAATCTTAAAACGGGGTACCATGTTTGGCGGGACATGGAGGAAGACGATGAGATTGCGTGGGGATCGGCGGTTGATTCAAAGCTATGGAAGTGGATTTGGATTTGGATGTGCCACCAAAAATCCAACATTTTCTTTGGAAATGTGTGCATGATTGGATTTCAACATCAACTAATTTGGTGAAGAAACGGGTGGATATCGATCCTATTTGTAGAAGGTTTGGGGACGGAGTAGAAGATACGGTCCATGCGTTACGAAACTGCGAGTGGTCTCAATTTTACTAGAAACAAAGTCCAATTCGCCTGGATATATCGGAAGTGGTGGGAAGAGGCTCAATGACTAGTCCAAATTAGAGGAATAAAGGATAAGAAGTTCCATGCAATTCTTGCAAGTCATTTATGGTTTGCTTGGTATGCACGGAATAAGTTTTATTTTCAAGACGAGAAGAACTTTTAGCCGCGCATATCATCTCTTGTGGTCACCCATATTTATGATTATTGGGTTGCAAAACTACCTTCACTTCGGCAACAACAACAGCCGGCGATGGAGCATTAGGTGAGGCCACAGGAATCGGTGTATAAAGTGAATTGCGATGCAGCAATATGTACGGGAATGGGATCGGCAACTGGAGGTGTTATTCGGGACTGGAGAGGGGACGAGATCATGGCTGTGATCCGGCATCACGAGAACATACTGGATGTCCTCATAGTTGAAGCTATAGCATGCCGTACTCTTGCTATCATGGCGAGAGAGATGGAAATACAGAAAGTAATGATAGAGATGGGTTCGCTCCAGCTATTTTGGGTGCCAGCGACGTCAGACTGATATTTCCTGTTTCGGGTCTGTCGTCGTGATATTCTTCATATTTGTAATTCTTTTCAGTTTGTTTCTTTCAGTTGGGCTAAGCGGTCGACCAAACAAATTGGTCCATGGTTTAGCTAGTTTAGCTTTTGATACTTCTTTCAGAGGAGACTATGTTGGTATAGTACCGTCTCCTGTTCGCTTTGTTTTGTAAGATTATGCTGGGTTTGATACCCTTAAAAAAAAAGATGTTGAATATCAAATAACACAACGCTTCCAGAACTATAGCCTGATTACAAGATGATATACCAACTGAAATACAATCGATTCTCAATAACACAACAATATATTTTTTTTTTTTTTGGACGGAAATAACACAACAATATTCATTATATTAATAATGAGGTTATATAAATCTCGCTCTCGCTTGTATCACCATTTTACAAAGATAAATAATGCGATAAAGTACTTCACAATACCCACGATTAAAACACGAATTTTAAATTTAAATGGTATATATTCTTTATGTTAATAATAAAATACTATGGATAAACACAAATACACTATGCAAACAACAGAATAGCAATACTCTAATGACACTGGATTACGTGTTTCAGATGCAAACATTAATTAGAATAAAATCATGTCGGTATTACTAGAAATTTCCAAACTTGTTACTATTTTGTATTCCCTAAGAACATGATGCAATCAAAGCATATATACGAATAAGAACACATAAATATTAATCGTTAATTCACAATGAAAATGCACTGAATATTTAAGAGAAACTTTTTCTTTTAATAAATAACTACGACACATAAAAAAATATTGTATTAATAAATGGTATAGAATCTAAAAAGAAATAAATCAAAAAAATATTCTAATAAATAACTACAACTAAGGAAAAATATTATATCTCCTAAATGATACAACTAAATCATATTCTTATCTTCATCATGACGGTCACAGGTTCTTCGATAATCTAATTGATTGTCCAACTTATTTGATGAATTAATTGATTGTCCAATTTATGTTATTTCTTGAAGTAAGCATCTCCAGGAAATTTTAAACTGAATTTTTTTTGACATTATTGATTTAATAATCCAATTTTTTTAAGTGAGAATATTGGTAGAAGTCAACATATGTTTTGATTAATTTTAATCTACGTCACTGCTTTAACCTTACTTGCCTGGAATCCCACTCAATTTGCATTTCTTTTTCATTTATGTGTTGCCTTTTCCCTGTATGACAAGGGTACAAAAGTATTATTCACTATTTATTTTCATTATTCAAAAACAGAATCTCACGTGCATCTAAGATAAAATAGTTGATTTTTTATAAAACAAACAGTACAACATTTGTCATCCCGTAGAAACATTTTGTGCACATAATTCAACTCTCATGCTCTTAAATTTATTAAGACACTGACTCAAGTCCGTTAAACTAAAGCCACTCCCTTCTCCAATTTGCCGCTAGTAAAATTTCTTATACACCAGTTGTACAATCATTCAGGTTGAAAATTGAATTTATATAAAAGTATCATTATTTATATGGAAATGTATTACTTGTTCTAACAAAAAAATATTATCCTTCGGTATAATACAATTTTTCATAATAAATATTTCCTTTGAGTATAAACATTTATACATTTTCAGCATAATAAGTAATACTCTTTTAACATAAACGTTCATACTTTTTCATAAAAAACTGCACATGATATGAATTATACGAATCTAAGATTCGTGCAATTGATGTACAAGAAACCTACGGCTTTAAAATGATCTTCATTTCAATTGGATCTGATCTCGTAGTAACATAACACTACACAAAGGGGAAAAAAAATACTATATTGGGCCAATAATTCATAAAAGGACTTAAAACTAGTCCTTCATCTTTTTTATTGTTCGATTTTGGTTATTTTTAGCTTAAACTCAAAATCCTTGTTGGATACTTATGTGTTTTATAGTCGCATCAAATTATAAATTTATATTTCCTAAATAAAGTTATTGTCTGGTAATCAATTTTAGTATATGTTTGATGTCATTTTGTTTATTAGGGCAGCACGTTTAAGTCATTACGAGGAAAGATAAAATAAAAAAATTAATCAATGCGTCCTAAAGAGGTGTTCATGCATCTAACGAAGATCTTAAATTTTGGCTAAAAAATAAAAGATAGAAACTGTAAAAGTGAAATGATAAATAACTTATTTTGGGACCACCCATAAATTATCGGACGAATTTTATAATTCCTCCAATAGAAAGCCATGGGAAGAGATAGAGAGAGTGGGGGAGATTTAGCAGATGATAAATTATCTCAATCTGCATAAACAAGCAATTTTCCAACACTGGATCTGCTTCTCATTGGTACACTTTGAACCAATTACAACTATTTTTAGGAGATTTAATCCAAGAAAAAAAAAAAAAAAATCAGCTTGCAGCCTCAGATATAGCTTTTAATGATGGTTGCCAGCCCCCCCTGGATTTTGATACTGATGAATTTACTGTTGCATTATTTCTTGGCCTCTGCTTTTCTTGTTTCACCTGAAATAAAAAATAAAAAAATTAATTAAATAAAGAGATAATAATTATTGGATCTATTAGCTGATTCAGCTGTATAACAAACAAAAAATTATCTGGCAGGTTGCAGATATAAGTTTGCTGGCCAGTTAATATCATGGCTTTGTCATGTTAATAATAACCATCACTTTGTTGAACTGTATGTGTACTATTATTTCTTTTTTTTAATTATTTTATAATAATTGAGTAAAGAATTATTTCAAGATCTATAGATTCCTAAACCAACTTATTAATTATAATATCAACTCAAGAGTTTTTTCAGCAAACTGATTACAAAACATAACAGTTGTATAAATTAATCAGAACTGGAAGTACTTTGGCAGTATAAATTAATTTTATAAAAAGATCTAATCTGGATGCTGAATTGGTAATACAGTATGCAGTAGGTATGGATGAAACTAAACCAAATTATCGATAAATTCTAGATCGTTTGGTTGAACTATAATTTAATTAAAAATATTAAATAAGCATGAACATATTTTTATGTTTGATAAAATTCAACGTTAAGTTTAAAAATATCAAATTACTCGAGCTTAACTTGTGTTTGGCTTAACAAAGTTAGATTCAATTAATAATCAATAATATGATTGATTTGACTCGACTCATTTATTTTATGGAAAAAAGAATATTTTTTACCTGTTTTGTTTTCTCCTTTTCAGTTTTCCTAATTTCTGCTTCAAAATCCGGACTTATTTTCTCTCTCATGATATTTGCATACTTCTTCTCTCCAGGTTGTTGCTGATTCATCTTAGCTTGTTTCTTTGCCAACATACCTTTCATCACTTCTGCAAATCAATAAATACAAATTAAATAACGACAGCGAAATAAGAACAAGAACACGCAAGCTACAAACTGATAATTCCAGTAACACTGAACATGTTCAAAAAATTCGTTAATAACTATGCACAGTGTACCAAAAAATACAATTAAATCATATCACCAAGATCAAAGAAAAAAATAAATAAAAAAAATACAAACCTTGAGATGTGACAAGTCTGTAAACATGGCCAAGAAGAAGAGTATCAGTTGGCCTAAGAAGCTTAATCCTAGTGACACGAAGAGGGATATTATTGTTATTTACAGCGCCGCTGTTCTTGGCGGCGGAAGCGGCGGCGGTGGAGGAATATAAGGTGGTGGTGAGGAGGAGAGCAACATAATGGCCAGGATTGATCTTCATGATTTCAGAAGCTGCAACAGGCCAATACAGCTTATCTACTCTACCATTTGGGTGTTGTATTACAAGAGTAGCACTATCAATGGCTTGGCAGTTGCCCATTTATTTTTCTTGAATTTGTGTATGAATTGAGTTTGAGGAAAAATGGAGAAATGTTTTGAAGGAGATGTGATTTTTCAGCAAGAGTCTTTATAGCCACACCCCACCTCTGCTCTAATCTTGAACATCATCTCACCTCTACATATATGTATATATCATACCCCCACTCCCCCACCCCCACCCCATGCCTTTTCTATAAAAATACAACCTTTAGATCATTCTGGATTCTCTGTCTCAACTATAGCGTTCCAAGTGTATCTCATATATTATACTATGTCGTTTTGATTCAATCTTACAAAATTATTAATTTTATCGATTTCTCAAAACAATGACATTTTACTTTGGGACATATTTATAGCACCTTAGTTGAAACAGATGATCCATACTATCTTTGAGATAATCTACTTTAAATAATGTTATCCTTTGTAGGTGAAGAGTACAAATTTATCCTTAAATTTATACATCAAATTTAAATTAGATCATGAAGTATTTTTTATCCAAGTAGACACTTAAGCTTTTTAGATATGTCGATAAAATCCTCAAATTTTACATTCCAATCAAATATTATAATATATATATCGAGAAAAACATTAGAAGATTAATAGAATTTTATGAAATTATTTGAATAAAGTATGGAAAAGAAAAATATGAACAATACGTAAGTTAGTAAATATTTTATAGTTTTGTTAAATAATTAATTTGTCAGTTTTGTATTTATTAAATTATAGGGTTCTAGTTTGAATTTAAAAGTTCAAGGATGTATTTTACTTATTCAAAAAGCTCAAGTTTCTATATTAACGAACAAACAGTTTATAGTCTAATTTGAACGTGGGATATTATATAAATTAAGGAACAAATTTATAAAAAATTCCCTTTATGTTCTCGTATTTACACCACACCCCATTGGCATAAATTTACACCATTAGCACATACATATTTGTGTAATGAGAATAATTGAATAGAACTAGAAGTGTCACGCAAAAGAAAAGCAAAAATAATTAAAGAAATGATTATTTTGTATCCGTTGTTTTATAGTCAAACATAATGCTTCTAGGACCACTTACTACTAAATCATGAATATGCAAAACTTTTATTTTCACATCTAATACTTTTTTACGTTTAAAATCATGCCAACCATCATAGTAGACCTACCTTTTGTTTTGCACTATCCCTTTCCCTACTTAGAATCTTAATCTTTTCTATGCAACAATACAAATAATATATGTGTATCATAATTTCATGAAAGCTGAAAAATTTCTTATCTTACTTAATTGAGATATTTCACCATCGATTTAGACTCTACCTACTAAATGATTGGTGGATTATCATTATCAATACTATCTGACTGTATAGGTAAGAATAGATCGGATTACTAAAATAAATTTTTTTTTTTAATTATATCCATTTCTACTATTTTACTTTAGTGGTACATGTATATTATTGTAAACAAAAACACTCTAATAGAGATTGCGAATGCCTACCTAACAGTGTTGTTGCTATGTTAAAGAAAAGCTTTGAAAAGAACAAAGCTCCTAATTCCTTTTGCTCATATCCCCCACCTAATTCTTGTCTTATCTTCTCTCTTTAATCTCATACTTCTGGTAATTCCGGTTGTCCTGTTCGATTCAGTCTATTGAGCCAAGATCATAAGTCAAATAGGGTTGGGTCAGTCTAAAATTTTATCCGGCTAAATATTATTGAGTTCAGTTCACCCCTATTAAATATACTAAGAATTTCAGATCTGGCCCGTAACTCGTCGAGCTTTGGGCCATCAGGTCGAACTTGTTAAGCTAAATGATACTTCGGACCTAGATTTCAATGATCCAACCCGTCTGAAATATCAGGTGGGCTGGAATAGCCCATCAATTTGGGTTGATTTTGCCACCCCCTTCACCGCCCGAATTATCTTAATTTAACCTAATATCAAACATTGGGTAAAACTATTAAAATATGTGTATGTTGCTTCTATCTGTTCCGAAGAAAATAGAATTATTTATTTTTAGATCATTTTTAGAGACAACTAAATATATTGAGTTGGGTCCGTTTTATATTTCATTTCTTAAGTTTATTGAATCAAGTTAGAATAAATGTAGGTTGATGTTTGGCTCGAATAATAATAATAATTTATCATAAACACGATTTATAATATTTTTTTAGTTAATATTCTAATTTAAGTGGATATATCACATGGATTTAATGATAGACCCAAATGGAGTTTGAGCGTGGTTGAGCACCCCAAGGGCCAAGAGAGGGACGTTTCTCGTTGCTCACCAAACATGTCTTTCACTATATATTTTACTATTTTCATTTTTTCTTTTCTTAATTAAAAAAATAAAACCACATTACTTACTATGATCATGTCACATGAATATAAACGTCTTAATAAAATAAAGGCAAAACGCAACCCTTATTTCTATGTCAATTTTACGAAAATCTTTGCAGAAATTCTCATATAAATAAATAGGAATTTCACGAGTTCTTCGAGGAGAAGTCATGAGTTTCTTTTATATTTTTTCATTTTTTCTCGATTTCTCTACGCTTTTAGAAATTTTATCCAAGACGAAAGAAAGAAATGAAGAACCTCTAAACTTCTAAATGAATATAATAAAATTTTGATTATTATGTAGAATCTTAGAAAATGGATATGGCAACTTTGATCACGTTCCATCACATAAAATTTACTTTTGATAACTTGGGTCAACATTTCCAAAAAATTTACAAATAATAAAAGCGTTTTTATGATGTATTTTGCATACAAATAAAAAAAAAATGAAATGAAATGAAAGCATGCTGTAGAGCCCACACAATAGTAATAAGTGGTTGTCGCATGTGAATTTTTGATTTTATCTTTGTTGAATTATTACATTATAGTGGGTCCCCAATAAAAAAAATAAAATTGAAAATAGGTGCAGGTTTTGTCCATCTTTAACAAGCATATTGGTTACCATTTCCAAAATATTACTAACAATCTCTCTTCATTCTCTGACTTTGATCTATATCTTGTTTCCCTAAAATGGAACAAAAAAGTAACCCCACACCCACTCACTCTTTTCCTTTAAATAAAACCCAACCCCTTTTTTCATTTTTTTTTTTTTTTTACAAAGTAAATAAATTATATGTATGTAAATGACATGACAATAGTAACTTTAATTCCCGATTGTTAAAATTGTAGCAATGAATGACATAATAGATTACAAATGTAGGACAATTCTTTCACAACATATCTAATACTAGTGACGGTGACACAATTAGATGTTAAAAAATACAATTGATGTTGTAATTGAAAAATAAAATCATAATTGACTACTCATATTAATAAATTTTAAAGGTCATATTTCAACGAAAAATTGGACCAAATTTATGTTGTCAATTTTTTTCAATTAACCCTTTACTTTTCCTAGTAACTTGCATTCAATCATTTTTTATTTTTTTTAATGTTTTTTGGAAATAGGCTCCATAAGAAATTTAACATAGGATTGCAGATCAGTGTCTTTATTTATTTATTTTATGAGCCTACAATATTATGCCATTCATTATTATTCATGTAACACCAAGTGATAATGTTGCACTCCTTGCTTGTAATAATGATGCACGAGCCATCATCCATGTTTGACTAATTTTGAGGCATAGGATAAACAAAAAGTGTTTAACAATCCATTTGTTTCACAAACTTTGTCCCATAAAAATGGATTAATATATTATATTAAGCGCATTATATATTGTTATTTCCATATGTTGCCCCTATCACGAGACTTGATGACTTAATATTCTCCATGTCAGATAAATATTCACTCCGTCTTAAAAAGATAATCCGTTCCTATTTTTATATAGATTAAAAAGGGAATCGAACTATTTTAGACAGAGTGATTATATTTGAACAATAAATGAAATTATCATTTTTAGACATCTTAAATAGGAAAATGGGACCATTACTTTTAGACAGAGAGGTTATATTTAAACAAGATCTCTAGGAGTATAAAAGAAAAATATATTTAAATTTTAGTACTTTAATTATATTAATAATCCATTCTTACTCTCTATGAGATTAACTTTATCATAACCAATACTATTTTTATTGATTAATTAAGAGTTATAAAGACAATAAAATGTTCTTATATTGAATTATGTTGGAATTTGCGGGGTATCTTGATGATTGCAGCGAAGCACGGTCTATCCTCGATGTTTCGCGTTCTTGGTTGGGGTGAAAATCACAAGTAAAAATTCACATTTCACGATTCAAGAGTCATCTTCGGCTTGATGAAATATCGCACTAGGATTTTCTGTATTTCTCTCACAGTTTGTTTCTCACGCAAGTGAGAAACTGTTATGTTATGTTGTGTACTGCGTTCCGATACACCTGTGACAAAAAGAAGTGGGGGAAGTGGACGTATATTGTGGAAGCCTCCCATAATTACTCACTTTCATTAATTGAGTCAGTCTACTTGAACGACCTTTGACCGAGCCCGACCTAAAAAATGTAATTTTAGTCCATATAATTGTCTCTATATTGATCGATCCACCCAAAATCGTCACAAATCATGGACTCATACAAGCTTTCACTACAAGAAACAAGGTTTTTTGTCACTACAAAATGTAGTTACAAAAAATGGAGAGTAGTTACAAAAATACTTTTAGTAACTAAATATCTAAAAGTAGTTACTATAGGGTAGTCACTTACAATAAGATGCAAAAAGTTTTTTTGCAACTACTTTGTAGATACTAATGTATTTGTAACTATTTTTTGCAACTACTTTGTAGTTACTAATATATTTGTAACTACAAATAGTTGCAAAATAGTTTGTCATATTGTATCAAATTTGGTTAAAATTGTATGAAATATTTTATGTAACTACTAGTAGTTACAAAAGGGATTATTTTTAGTAACTACTTTGTAGTTGCAAAAAACTAGTTGCAAATGTCCTTTTTTCTTGTAGTGTTTCATTTCTGCAAAAACGTATCGTACCAAAATACATAAACTAATTAGTTGTTAGTCAACACCAATAAAGATGCAATGAATTGGAATGCCAAAAAAAGAAAAAGAAAAGGTTCCATCATCAATAAGTATGTCATAAATATTATAGAATAGTATTATTGTGAATATGACATGTGAATTAATATTTGTCATGCTTCATATTCAAAGTTCCATCATAAAATTGATGTTCTCTTTCTTTAAAGAAAAACTCCATAAAATTTTATCAGTTAAGTAATTATTGACTATATAATCATAACAAAAGATCGACTGAATTGAATGATTTAATAGAATCGTCGCTATCAATACTTTTTTTGCTTTAGAATTTTTTATAATAATAATAATAATAATAATAATAATAATAATAATAATAATAATAATAATAATAATAATAATAATAATAATAATAATAATAATAATAATAATAAGAAGCTATATGTATATGGTAACTAGAGTTTCCAACGCGTTTGGTCAAACCCAAAATTCGTCATATATACTCTGAAAATACTCCCTTGATCCAACCCCAATACATAGGTTAAATAACTTTTTTACAAGTATTAAGAAATTCATTAGAAAGGATAAATCAATAAATCAATTTTCTAATATGCTCGTGCTTACTATCTCACAAAGATAAATTTGTTATTATATTTACATGAATTAAGAAATGATAATTTGATGCAATGAATTTTGACTATATATACTTTCATTTTATACCCCAGTATCTCATTTATTGTTTATATATATTTAGTTGATGTGGAATAACGAGGCACATGAACTAGGACAAACAAGAAAACGCAAAACAAAACGGTATACTCAATATTATAGTTTATGTATCTTTGTAGGCCATACTAAAATAAAAACTAAATCTACCTTTGTGGGACGTAAAGCACATTGCTATTATATTATTTAAGGGCCCGCTCAGTTCACAATCAAGAATGGTAATGTTAATGGATATGAATGAGGGGTCAATCAGAGTTGTTAACAGAATGAGAGTAATAATTAACTTATTCATGTGTACCAAGTATAAGGAATAGAAAAATGGAGCCTATTTTACTCCCATTATCCGCCCTCACTCCCCGTTCCAAGAGGCCCCTAACATACCACTTAATGCTCATATTGAACAAGGGTTTATCTATCAGAAAAATAGCAAATCGCAAGATAAAAGGCGCTGTAGATATTATGAATTTGCAGCTTTGAACGTGATATATTTACTGTTGAAACTTGATGTTTACAATGCTATCAGCCTATCTATCTATACACAAATATTGTTACACTAGCTAGGGTATAGAGTAGCAGTTAAGCTTCATCTACAATTCTTCATCATGGTACACTAATTGAACTTGACCGTTGAATCAAATCTGGTCCAACTTTCTTTCTGCAATTCATAACTAAAAGTTGCAATATTGTTGTCTTCTTGGTTGTTGGGGAGCATCTCTCAGCGGTACTTGTGCTTCATTTAATGTTGGAGCAGCATGCTTGACTTGCTGCAGTGTAGCTTTGCTTGAAGCCCAAGGTTGCTGACTCACACTACCAATTGATGCTTTGTTGTCATCTGCTACTGAATAGGCAATGCCACATAAGCTGTGGCATTCAATCCATGCATATTACGTACATCTTCATTAATCTTGACAGCCTCCCTTAATTTGAGTTGGGGAAGTTACATGTTGTTTACTTCCTAGCCGAGTGAAGACTTAGTTGCTTAGAGGTTTAGTCAGCACATCCACAATTTGGTCTTGAGAAGGAAACTATGAGACTTGTCAAGGTCCTGAAGAGGCTTCATCTATGAAAAAATGCAAATCAAGTTCTACATGCTTTGTTATAGCATGTAGAATTGGGTTAGAAGCAAGATAAATATTGCTTAAACTATTCCCCCAAGTTGTGGGGGGCAGAGAAGGAAATGTGCAGTTCATGTGGGAGGGTCGCAACCAAATGAGCTCAGTAGTGAGGTGAGCAAGACTCAGGTACTCTGATTCAGTGCCATACCTGTAAATACTCTGTTACTTCTTAGATTTCCAAGAGACTAAATTATTGCCAAGGAAAACATAAAATCATGTGATTGACTTCCTATTATCTACATCTGTGGCCCAATTAGAGTCACTAGAACCAGTTAGATTCTGATGTTGAGATTGTTGGATATGTAAGCCATAATCAGTTGTGCCTACTAGATATCTCAATATCCTCTTTACAACCTTCCAATATGTGTCAAGTGGGGCTGCCATATACTGACTTACCTATTTAACGACATAAGAAATCTCTGATCTTGTGATGGTCACATATTGAACACCACAAACTACACTTCCGTAGAGAAAGCCATTAGGACAAGGGTTGCCCTCATGCTTAGATAGGGGAGGTGAAGTAACCATAAGAGTGACAATTCCTTTGGCTCCTGACATATCTGCTCTTTGTAAAAGCACCTTGATGTATTTTCTTTGATTCAGATGCAAGCCTTGCTTGGTATGAGTCACCTCATTACTCAGGAAATGTTGTACCTCTCCATGTATTTAAGTGAAAAGTTCTTACTCAGTTGATTGATGATAGAAGCAACACTTTGACTATCATTACCTGTAATGATAATGTCATCAACATAGATAAGAATATAAACAACAGGGCTCGTTGAAGCTTATAGAACAAAGAATAGCCAGACTTGGAGTCTCCAAAACGTCAGTCAAGCAAGATGTTCTTGACGCTAATGTACCAGCTTCTTGAGGCTTTCTTAAGGTCGTATAGAGCTTTAGATAATTTGCAAATTAGTTCACTCCCATCAGAAGATATGACCTCAAAGCCAGAGGGCTGTTTCATGTAGATTTCTTCCTTCAAATCACCATGGAGGAATGCATTGTCTGCATCTAGGTGTCTGATACGCCAACCTTTAGACACAACAACATAAAATATGACCCTTATCATATTTGGTTTCACTACAGGGCTAAATGTTCCATAGAAATTCAAGCCAGCTGCCTAACAATATCCTTGAGCAACCAGTTTTGCCTTGTATCAGGACATAGAGCCATCAAAATTTATTTTGAGTTTAAAGATCCATTTACTGCCCACTGAATTCTTGCCAAGGGGTAGGGTAGTGAGCTTCCAAGTTTTGTTCTTCAAAAGTGCATCAAACTCAACCTTCATGACTTTTTTCCAATTAACATTTAGAATGGCTTGACAGTAAGATCTGGGCTCTTACGCATTGGTCAGAGCTGCACTATACACTTTGGGTTTGTGTATTACTACCTTAGATCCGGTGATCATGGGATAAGTGGTAATGTAATGGGTTGGATATTGGTCTGAGTGGTTTCACTTGAAGAAGATGACTGAGCAGGTTTGGGCTTCTGTCAGGTGAAGGAGGTGGCTGATGATCATGGTTAGATTCTTGCTCAGATTCTGAGCTTTCTGATGAAGGAGGTTCATATGCATCAGTAGTAGTATGATGATGATGATGAGTAGGATTCTCTTGAGCAAGAGGTGGATTAGATAAGATATCTTGGAAATCAATAGGCTTTGGGACAAGATTGAGTTTAGAATATGGAAAAACTTTCTCATCAAAAACCACATCTCTAGTTACTATTACTCTTTTATCAGGAAGGAGAACTTTGTATCCTTTACACTGGTTGTTGTAACCAATAAAAGTGGAAGGAGTGGATCTGAGTTGGAATTTATTCTTGTTGAAAGGCCCTATATAAGGAAAACATAAACATCCAAAGACCTTAAGTCTTAGGTAATTAGGCTTATGGTTGTAGAGAAGTTCCAGTGGGCTTTTATAGTTCATAGTTTTAACAGGTAATTTATATATGGCGTATACTGTAGATACAAAGGCATCATCCTAAAAATGGATAGGTAAGTATGAATAAGCAAGGTAAGATATTCCCATCTCAACTATATGTTTATGCTTCCTCTCAGCAATCCCATGCTGTTGAGATGTGTAAGGACAGGACATCATATGTGCAATCCCGCTAGTTTGAAGGATAGTTTTTAACCCTTGAAAATCACTCCTCTTCACTTTGAAGAGATTTTATTTTGGTTTCAAATTGATTCTCAACCAGGCTTTTAAAGCTAAGAAAAACAAAAGTGACTTCATTTTTTAATTTTAGAAGATATATCCACACAAACTTGGTGTGGTGATCAATAAAGCTTACATAGTAGCTAAAACCATTTCTGGATTTGGTAGGTGTTGGTCCCCATACATTAGTATGGACAAGTTGAAAAGGTGTTGTATAGATGGTGACAGAGTTAAGGAAAGGTGATCTATGGCTTTTAGCTAAAAGACAAGATTGACATAAGGAATTAATAGATTCTTTGATTGAAAATGAAACATTACAATCTTGCAAGACCCTTTTTACAATATCATAGCTATTGTGTCCCATTCTTTGATGCCAAACAACTAAATCAGGGCCTTTGCTTAGAGAGATAAAAAGTACTCTGGAATTTAAACAAGAACTAGGAAGCTTAGAACTTGAAACAGGAACAGAGTTGTGAGACTTTTGCTTGTAAGGGTGGAGATTAAAGTAGTAGAGCCTATCCTTAAGATTCCCTTGGAGTAACACATCCCGAGTTACTTGGTCTTTAACAAGACAAATGGATGGGTGAAATTCAAAGAAAATCAAAGGTAAATTGAGAAACACTTAACAGTCTTTTGGTGATACTTGTAACATATAAGAGATTTTATGACAAATGCTCTAGGTTGACTAAGAGGAGTAAGAAAAGTGTTACCAATGTGTGTTCTGTACTCACCAGCTCCATTGCCCATTTGAAACTTGGAATTACCATGATATTCGCTCATGTTACTAAAGACTTAGATTGGTGAAATTATTAGCAACATGGTTTGAGGCTCCAGTATCAGGATACTAGCTGGTATCTCTCTATTATCAGCACCATAAGTAAGAATCTGGACCCTATTAAGAGATGGATTTCTTGGATAGTTATAGTTCTGAGCTTGGTTGTTGTTCCTCTGACCTTGAAAGGATGTATCAGCCCTGTACCAACATTTGTAAGCAGTGTCGCCTTGCACATAGCATATTTGACATGTGGTTTTTCCTTGAATGAATCTGCCACCACGTCTACCTCTGAAACCTCCTCTTTTGTTCACTCAGCCATTTCTGCCTCCAGTATTGGTGTTAGAGTTGTAATTGTTGCCTCTACCTGCTTCTTGGAAATTGTTTATGGGAAACTTATTCTTGTTGGACTATGTAATTGATTTAACACTAATCTGTGAACCATCTGAGTTCACAAGAGAAGATTGGTTGCTCTCCAGTCTTGAGTCAAAGCTCAACAACAGTGCTTGCAACTCAGGAATTGTTATGGGGTCAACTGTAGAAGCAATTTTAACCATAACATAATCATATTCTGATCCCAATCATCCAAGAATGTTGAGGATTTGGTCAGGCTCAGAGGCTTGTCATGCAGATGCAAGAACAGCAAAGCAGCTTTTCATCTTGCTTAGGAATTCTCTCATGGAAATTTCAATCTTCTGGAGATTATGCAGGTGAACCTTTTGCTGCATAAACCTTTGCTTTGTTCTAGCTGGAAAAATTTACCTATAGGGTGTCCCATATGTCCTCAAAAGAGCATAATCCTACCATAAGAGTCAAGATGCTATCAGAAAGGGAGGACAGGATCCAAGAGGCAAGAAGTTGGTCCTGTTTAGTCCAAAGAATGAAGTTAGGATTGAGCTCTTGGCCAGAGGGAGTGTTATTGAATTTCCGAGGCTTCTCTTCTTCTCCAGTAATGTAGCCTTCAAGGCCATACCCACGAATAGCAGTTAAAACATCTTGTTTCCATATGAGGTAGTTAGACTCATCTAGTTTAAGTGACATGAGCTGACTCTGGAGTTGGATGATGGGATT
Organism: Ajuga chamaepitys; assembly: GCA_958295605.1. Lineage (NCBI taxonomy): Eukaryota > Viridiplantae > Streptophyta > Magnoliopsida > Lamiales > Lamiaceae > Ajuga > Ajuga chamaepitys. The sequence continues at coordinate 6,053,980 of OY282500.1, read as the reverse complement.
TGGTGAAGTATTTGGCTTAGTAGGGGTGACAGGTACTGCACCAGCAGTGGTGGTGGATTCTGTAGCTTCAATTGCCATGATAGAGGATTATAAACGACGATGGAAGGATGTAGATAAGACGAGAGAGGCATACAAAAGTAGATCTTATGACCTGCTCTGATACCATATTAGAAAAATAGCAAATCGCAAGATAAAAGGCATTGTAGATACTATGAATTTGCAGCTTTGAATGAGTGATATATTTACCGTTTGAAACTTAATGTTTACCATGCTATCAACCTATCTATTTATACACAAAGATTGTTACACTAGCTAGGGTATAAACTGGCGACTAAGCTTCATCTACAACTCTTCATCATGGTACACTAATTGACTTGACTGTTGGAGCAAATTTGGTCCAACTTTCTTTCTGCAATTTATATAAAAATGGTCTTTTGAGATCACAAAAAGTGGTTTGAAATAATGAGTATTTGTCACAACTTATGAGTATTTGTCACAATTTTATTATTGTCCCAATAACTCGGACCCAAATAATATATTTATGACCACAAAAGTGGTCTCAAATATTTTTTGCACAGCTACTTGTCTATAAAAGTAGTCTTAAAATGGTCTCAAATAATTTATAGAGAGATTTGTGACAACAAGTGGTCGCAAAAAACTTATTATTAGTAACCATAATTGTGGTCTCAAAAAATGTTGTACAAAAGACCTCTTTTGTTGTAGTGTGTTTAGTTCCATATATATGCACTTAGTCTATTAATTAACACTCAAAATTTGGTTTTAGAAAATTCATAATGGAGTTATTTCTAGCTAAGTAAAAATTAGAATTTTGATATGTCGTACAACTATGGTGAACAACTCGTTCACCTATTAATGATTTAATGATATAACATATATAAAAAAGAAGTCCAACTTCTACGCAACCGTTGTACTCATGCAACCTTTCTTTTTTCACTGTTAGATTTATTCAATTTCGATCTGAACGTTCATTTAATTCGAATAATTTAAAAAAAAAAAAAAAAAGGCTGAAATGTCAAATCATTCTCTCCTTTTCCCCATAAGTTATTACAAGTCCCAAAAAAACCTTTATGAAAACTAAGTTCAACACTCTATCTCCCTTTGTTTCGAAAATAATCCTCCATTAGCCAAACTTTTCAAACAAACTTTTCTTTTTGCTTTTGCGCAACATATTGCAGTTTTACACCAATCCGTCTTCACCCCTTCACATAGACGTACCATGTCGAACGAGAGCAAGGCTTCCTCCAACACGCCGTCGCCGTCGACCCCAACAGGCATGTCCATCTCCGTCGGGACATCCTCATTTTCAAAGGTCCTCGATTCGAATTATTAAAAAACAATAATGGGGTGGATTCAAATTATTAAAAACAATAATGGTCCCCAGTACAACACTTAAAATGATAAAAATATTCTACGGTTGCACAAGTGCAACGATTGCACAGAAAAATTACCCATAAAAAAATTATCACATAAACAGATTTTTCATAAAGGTACTCATAATAATTGTGCAGCATACCAATAGTGGTAAACGTAAACTTTGAAAATTTGATTACATGTGAGGTTAGAGAATAGAAGAAAATAAAAAAAAAATAAAAAACGTATAAATAGTGTACGGGGACAGTACTTGTGTTTTGTAGTGAAAGGAAGGGAAGGAAGATGTCAAATCGTTTGGTGAAAGAATCTTAATTTGGTGAAAGAATTAAACTCTCACTGTTAATGAATCTTTGTATGTTTATATGTTGTTACCAACTTCAATTATTTAACATTAATGTCATGCTTATAAAACGAATCTGGTCCAATTGTGTTTTCTTCACATACATATACCTAAGTCATTTCTTTTTTTAATATTGTTGTGGCCACACTTTATATACCAAGACTTAGATGGTTAATTTATTTTATGGATAATGTTAGAATAGTTCTAGATAATGCTACTGAAATTAAAAACTCTGTTATTGCATTTTTAACTGTTATAGTGATGCATGGTATATATGTATATATTATTCTGACAAACTCACTGCATACGTAGCCTACAAATTAAGGGTATATGTTTGGATAATACTGTCTGAGTAGATTCGTCGAGCACACTTTTTCTTTTATTTGTAACAAAATTAGTTTTTTTTTATAAATATAAGTGATTAATGAAAACTTATTGTGAATGACGTTTTTAACATTAATGTTTGATTACGGATAAAAAAAAACAAAAAAAACAAAAAAAAGAATGAAAAAGACACCAATTTTTTAGAACGCTTTGAAATGATAGTTAACATTCAAATACCGTCTTGTATTAATAATTAATTATATTTGTAATTTTAATAGAAGATGGTCGAAAAAAAATTAAAATTTAACGAAAAATAAATTTGCCTGGGCAGAATCTGCCCATTTAGCAACCTAAAGGACACGCCCAAATAGGCACATTATATTATGCCCGAGCCGAAAAAGAAAATTTGGTGTTATTTTTGTTTTTCTTTTCATTCATCTTTTAATTACAATAATAAACATAATTGATAACTAACGCAAGACGAAAAATAAATGTCAACTATCATTTTGAAGCAATCTAAAGAAATGATGTTTTTTTTCATTTTTACTTTTTTATCCATAATCGAGCTTTATTGTTAAAAATTCGTCGTCACAAATAATTTTTCATACATTTATAAAAGAACAAAAAGTAAATAAATAAATAAAAAATAATAATAATTATCATGTGCTCGTTTAGCTTTTTCCTTTGTATAATAAATAGATGGAATGAATTCATTGAATCTTTCAATACTCTTGATTATGCTGGAAATAGCATCTGATGTACATTTTATGAAACCTAGGTAATGGGGTTCTAGATGCTATATTAGTACTACCAATAAATTTAGGAATATGATGGTTGACCAGAATTTTGACTGGTTAAACTTTTTTTTTTTTTAAAGAATATTTTTAAGATTGTTGATAGATTAAAAAATATTAATGTTAAATTAAATAGGAAGACAGTAATTAAAATTTTAATATTAAAATTAGATTAAAGGTAAAAAAGTAGAGGACAATATTTCTATCATTCAAAATAATAATTAACATTTAAATTTTATTTCTGATAATTTTCATCATAATATTAATCTAGCATTCGGATTTATCGCAATTTAAAATTAACTTTTAAAAAGGAATAAATTTTCCGGTTATAGTAAGGCCCTCCCCAATGGGAGGTATTTTGCCTAGGTGGAAAGTGGGGAAATACCTCAAAAATGGGTATCTACTATTGGGGGGGATTTTTGGGGGGTGGGTAGGGAAACCCGGGTAGCGTTTTCGCTACCCAGGAATTTGTGGGGTGGACCGCGAGTGGGGATGTCGCGGGGGGAGGGACGCGCGCAAAGATTGGCGCAGCGCAGGCGCGTGGCCCGCGGCCTGCGCCTTTGTCCCCTCCATCATTACTTTTTTTTTTCCGTTTTTTTTTTTGTTTTTTTTTTTTTATTTCTGCTATTATTATGTATGTGATATGTGTGTATTTAAATTGAGATATGTGTGTGTTTTGAAAAATAGCCGTTATTGCAACAGCTCCAATTATTTTATTTTTTTATTTTCTTTTTACTGAAATTATCTAACTTTTAGAAAATATATTTTTTTTAAATTAAATTTGCCCTATAAATATATCTTCCCACTTGCATTATATTGCACAACATGATTATCGAAAATGAAGGAAATGCAGCGATCGATTGGTCCGACGATCCCAATTACGCCATACCGCCTCCACACGTAAGTCAAGGATCAACTGGAGCATTCGTTGACTACGTTAGAAGAGGTGTCCAACTTCGGGATAAGCAGAAACATCTCCAGCTTCAGCAGGATTTAATTGAGCATGTTTGGGCTCGGTCCGGAAATAATTAGCTAGATTTAAAATATGCCGGGACTTCGTAGGCGTTGTTGCTGTCGGGTTTTTTTTTTTTTTTTTTTCTTGTACGGTGTGAGCTTTCAATTTGTATTTTTACTATTTACGTAATAAAAAAAATTAACAATATTTTTTTGGTTTTTTTTTTCGAAAATATCCTAAAATATTAAAAAGTTAAAATAATCGGAATATTTAATTATTAATTATTTATCCGAAATAAATTAATTATAATATAGATGATAAATAAAAATATGAATGGGATAAATAGGAAATTAAGGTGGGTCCCCCAGAAATACCTACTTTTTGGGTATATTGTTGGGGAGGAGTTTTGTTTTGGAGGTAGGGGTATTTTTGCTTTTGAGGTGGCGCTGACGTGACAGCAAAATACCTGCTTTTTGGGAAGTGCCATTGGGGAAGGCCTAAGATTCTGGAAATTTAGCAAGGTCCATAAATATAAAAAAGTAGAGGAAATACTCTCGCAGGTCGTGTCAGACCTTGTCAACCCACTTTTTTACTTACTTAACTTTTTTCCTGATGAAATGCCCTCACAACCCAAATCTCGTGTACCATATATTACTGTATCTCGTGTAACACTCATGTACAAATAAATCTTGTGTAAGTTGTAATCTCGTGTAACCTCGTGTAATCTCGTGTAATACGTTCGTGTAATCTCGTGTAAGTTGTAATCTCGTGTAATCTCGTGTAACCTCGTGTAATCTCGTGTAACACGTTCGTGTAATCTCGTGTAACACTCATGTACAAAAAAATCTCGTGTAAGTTGTAATCTCGTGTAATCTCGTGTAACCTCGTGTAACACTCATGTACAGAAAAATTTCGTGTAAGTTGTAATCTCGTGTAATCTCGTGTAAGACTCATGTACAGAAAAATCTCGTAAGTTGTAATCTCGTGTAATCTCGTGTAACTCATAGAAATCTCGTGTAAGTTGTAATCTCGTGTAAGTCAGGGGTGAGTAATCTCGTGAAAGGGTATATTGTAAGTAAAAAAGTGAGATAAGTAAAAAAGTGGGTTAACAATGTCTGACAGGGGTACAGTAACTTTTCTCCCAAAAAAAGTATGTCTCATTGTATCATAATTCAAAACTAGAGGTGGCAACCCCTAATTCACATGATTGAGTGAATCTCAATTTAATCTTATCCGGATTTACTAAAAGAAATTGAAACTGATTCTACGCCAACATGTTTAACCCATCTTATTTAAATTCACCCAAAGTCAAATGTTGTGAAAGTGCTCAAAATATTTCTCATATAAAGCTTTTACTATAAAATAATTTATATTTGATATTTATCCCTATTAAATAAATTTCGGTCCCTAATCGAAAATCTTAGCTCCGACTCCATCCAATCTCAGAGTCCGGCGTATGTATTTTTTTATTAGCATGTCAGATTGAAATTTAAAGTATAAGTAAAGAATAGCCTAATAATATATTATTGGTGGCTGGGGTTTGGAAAGAAACAAGAGGAACAGATGAAGTGGTTTCCTATCATATGAGAACAAATAAAATCATAATATTTTTTGTGCAAGGTTTTTCTGTCTTCATATCAGACGAATGACAATTCATAGTGGTCGACTTTTTCTCTAATTTTATTATATTTCATTTAATATACTATTGGTCACACAATCTTGGAAATTATTTAAAAATAAGATTACATTACTACTTTTCCTAGCACACAAGTGGTGAATCAGTACATGCACCACTTTTCACTTTAGTGGTTCTGATTTCTGAGACAAAGCTGCAATGTTTCTTCACAGTGTTCTTAATTGGTTACTAAAATGTATATATCCAAGGAATTACTAATCATTATAATGTTAATAATTGTGATAACAATATATGACAGTGATAGAATTTAAGTAGTAATTTTGCACTTTCTTTGAACATGGGATTTAATCTGGTTCCCTTCTCATCCCAGCGTCACATTTTCTCAATCAATTATCATGTGCTTGTTCCTAGATTTATTTGTTTAAATGCACGACGGATCGATCCAATTCTAATAATTATGTTAGTTATTATTTAATTTTTAATACATTTTGTTTGCTTTTTTAATATGATTTTGACAGTTTATAAAATTTATCACATTTGATTTGAAAACAAACATTGAATTTAAAACTTATACTTTTAGGGCTCGTCTTCTTTCAGTTCAGTTTAAGGATGGGATAGGACTATATCTAGGATAAGTTGGGGGTTGGGATTCAAAAGGGACTCATTATTCCTTGTCTCCTTTTAGGTATATGTTGGGGGATAATAAGTCATTCACTCACATTTATTAAAAAAAATGATAATGCAAATCATTTAATGTTTGGTTCAACTAAACAATCAAAATTAACAGCTGCCCCATTCTATTTTCTTCAAAAAAATGGACGGCCTGTACTACAGCTCCGATGGCCACCGACAGACGCCGTCTTGCTCCGACGCCGATCGACCACTTCCACCGGCGGAGACGCCCTCTTAGTCTTCGAGCGTTACAGGCTTTTTGTTTAGATTCCCTCTAAATTCAGAATTTCGAAACCTAGGTTTTCTAATTTGATGAAGAATTGAATTGGTCATGAGTTGTTGTTGTTGGCAAATTCTGAGACCTAGTATGGTTTCCGGGTGGAATAGCGATGTAATAATTCTAGTTCATGATGTTATGCATAAAATTGGTTGGGATTGCAGTAGAAGGTATTTGAAAGGTTGTTATGTCGTCCGATTTCTGCTATATCTATAAATTTTTTGCATCTTTTTGTCCCTTTCTTTATGTCCATTTATTCGAAGCAAGATGGCGTTTTTGGAATTCTGAATTTAGATTTTCAGACTGCTATATCTAGGGTGTCGTTTGAAGAGATTGATTGTGGAAATACCAAATTGTTATTTCACTACCCCAAGTGATTGCATTTTATTAGGTCGTAGCGGAACGAAATCCAACTGGGTCGCCGACCGAAAATGAAATTATGCTACTCGAGTTGTACATTGTGATTGCAAAACACAAGCATCGATTAAAACATCTTGGGATCTTAATAATTACGGAAGAAGATATTTTCGGTGCCCAAATTATAATGTATCGGTTCATGTCAATTAATAGCTTCATTTAATTTTTCTAGAAATTACTACATTGAAAATTCGGTATTTATTTCGCAGGTAGGCAGTCATTGGTGCGATTTTTTTGAATGGTACGACGACGAACCGTTTTTGCGAGCGAAGAACTTCGAAGTCAGAATCTGACCCAAACAGACGGAAGAAACCCACAAAAACAATCCACTCCATTTGATAAATAATAGATCTAAACTCAGACATCGTGAAAACTGAAATGAAAACCCACATTACCTCTGATTGTTGGGCCGAGAGATTTGAACGAAGAACTGTACGAATCTACATAATTTCACTGTTATCGGATATCGGTCTTCTGGATGGCAGCGCAATCAAATGAAGGAGCACAGAATCCTCCACTGTTGGTCGCGCCGTTGTGGTAGAGTTTTGGGTTGCAGTAGCTGAAGGAAATAGATCTGATTTGATTTGGGTATTTTGAGGGAACAGTCTTGCTACAGTAACAGGGATGTCTTATATCCCTCCTCTTTTGGAGGGATATGAATCCTTAAGATTGTCCTGGATATCCTAGTTTTTACCCGGGCCCGGGTATAGCCCAGGGATAACTCAGGTAATCGAACCCACAAAGTAGACAGTGGATTAGGAGTGATAAATTTGTCCTATCACCTGAAGGAGACGAGCCCTTAGGCTCTTACTCGATCGGGGATTGGACCCCAGATCTCCATATTAGTATAGGCATTTTGTTTGGTACTCCGAGGATCTGGACCTTCATGTGCACCTCACCGGGTCCGAGCTTTGTTTGGCACCTGGACCTTCAAGTGCACCTCGTCTGCTCCGTAGAGCCAGATTACCCAGGTGCCTTACCTACAGACTACCTCACCTGCATCTCCACATCGGTATTCACCTGGTTCGTATGTCGGACTACCCAGATGTACATCACCTGCATCTCCATATTGGTATGATATTGCCCATTTTGAAATTAGCCCATACGGATTTATTTTTGGGTTTAGTCTCAAAAGATCTCATATCAATGACGATATTTCAATCCTAATAAATCTCATGATCATTTCATGTATATTTGGTGTGGAATTTTGTTGACAATTCCAATATATACAACCAAAATTTTGTAACTAAATTTATCACACACCTCTCTATCTATAGACAACTACCTTGCCCGATGTGATAATTAAAATGTAATCTATTTTTTTAATATTGAAATAATAAATCGAAGAGGTCCATTTAATTCCAGTTACTCCCTCCGTCTCAAAATACATATTATTTCACAGAAAAGAAAAAGAAAAAACGAAAAAAAAAAAAAAAACTAAACTAAAATAGATGTGCCAGTAATTAACATCTATCACTTGTTTTTTCAAGAAGAATATATATATCTTTTTTCAATTCTCACGTCATTCTTTTAATATTTATCTACTTATTGAGTTACAATATATATTTCGAAGATGAGGTACATTATATTTAATTGGCTTAATAATTAAAAATATACAACCTTTTAATCAATTAATATATATATAACATTTTTTTTCAGAAACGATAGACGATTTTATATATACGCAAAATAATTACAAGCAAAGGTCTACTGACCAATTGTTCCCATCAGTACAGGAGAAATCCAAGATGGGAAAAGAGGGCCCCAATCTAAGGAGGAGGGGCTCGAAAGTGCTAAGGAAGCAATCGAAACAACAGAGGGCATGAAATCCCTATCAACAAAGTCAAAAAGACAATAAGAAAATATTACAACGAAGAATGATGTCCTCGACTATTGTAGCATTTCTAGCATCGAAGGGTCTCTTCGAAGAAAATCTTCTTGCAATATCCTTATCAATCAATCCTCAAATGAATATTCTTCCAGTCACTTTTAAAAGCCACAAGTTGAGCAAATCAAATAGCTTGAAGACATAACTCCATTGGATTAGGAGAAGAATCCCTAGAGATAATCTAAGCACCCTTAACAACCAACTTCTCATCTTGTGCAAGAATACCAAAACCAACTTTGGAGCTCTCGAAAAATATATTACTGATAAACAAATCAATGCATCCTACTTTAGTTTCGCTGTCGCTATTGTTTAAGCTATTTGGAGTAGCAAAAAAGAGAGTTGGCAGGACATTCCTGCCTTTTTTAGAAATGTTACAAAATTCCTGCCACTCTAAGTGAGTTATTCTAACTATCTCAACTTCAGCAATCCATTTGTGTTCAAAAATCCAGTTGTTGCGAGACTTCCACAGCCACTAATGCAATTAGGAAGAAAACTGAATACGATCACAAATTGAACTAAAAGAAATACCTATGCAAATATTGCTCCACCACAGGGGAAAATCTTTGTCACTTCGAGGCCGGTCAGTCCAGAAAATCGGCGACAGCTTCCACACAACTTGTGCCCTTTCACAAGAGAAAAAAAGATGAACAAAAATTTCCTCCGCTTTACCACACATCGGACAAATTGGATCGATCATGATTCCTCTTCTAATAATCTTGTCCCTTATTGGGACAATACCATGCAAACACTTCCACATGAAGTACTTCAACTTAGGAAGTTCAAGCACCCAAGGAGACTCCCATACCCTAATAGACCCAAGTTGGAATGTAATGCCTTTTTTAAGAACATGCCGTGCTTGAGTCCAACATTTCCAAAGCCATGAAGCATTATTAGGAACTATGAATTGAAAGAGACTAGCATTCAGGAAGTACTTTGCCTTGAGACGTTTGCTCATGAGAAAATTCGGATTGGTAATCACCCGCCAAAGTTGTTTTGCCAACAGAGCATCATTAAAGCATTTTAAATCATGAAAGTCCAGCCCACCAAATTCTTTCGGAACTGTCATCTTTTTCCAAGACTTCCTATGGATCTTGTGTGCCTTATTCTCCTTAGAGCCCCACCAAAAGTTAGATGTAGTCCTACAAATATCCTTGCAAATACCACCTGGAATTTTAAAACATGAGAGGGCATAAACTGGTAATGCATCAATCACTGACTGAATCAAAACCGTTTTCCCAACATTACTTAACAACTTATTTTTCCAACTTCCAATCCTATTACAAACCGCATCAAGCACATAATTGAAAACTTCAAGTTTAGATTTCCCAATAATCATTGGTAAACCTAAATATCTAGTGCTACCATGATTTTATATTCCATCAAGAATGACACAAATCTGCCTTTTGCAATCAGTGGAGGTATTCTTGCTAAAGAAAATTATTGATTTATCCATATTCACAAGCTAACCATATGCACTACAAAATTGGTCAAGAATATTCTTAACATAAGTGGCTTGGTCTACTTTGGCTTCACAAAAAAGGATGAGGTCATCTGCAAATGAAAGATGTGATATAGAAGGGGCATTTTTGCAGATTTTGAATCCTCTAAAAATATTCAAGTCACACGCTTGTTTGATTAGATTGGAGAGAGCTTCAGAAAGGATAAGGAAAAGATAAGGGGAAATTGGATCCCCTTGTCTCAAGCCTCTTGATGGTGTAACGAGCCACAAGCTTGACCATTTAAATTGAAATTGAGAAAAAGAAGAAGTGTTGATACAAATAAGAATCCAGTGAATAAAAGGTGCAACGAAACCTATTTGCTCCATAATGAGCTTAATGAAACTCCACTCCACCATATCGTATGCCTTCGCCATATCAAGCTTAATAGCCATATAACCATTCTTCCCAACCCTATTATTATTCAGAAAATGCATACACTCATGAGCTATAACCACATTATCAATGCTTTGTCTACCACTTCGAAAAGCGAATTGGTTTTCGCTCACACAAGCAGGAAGGCAGTACTTTAACTGATTCGCTAATATTTTTTATATAATTTTGTAGACAATATTAAATAGACTAATAGGTCTAAAATGGGAGAAAAAGTAGGATTTTTCATTTTTGGAATTAACAAGATTAAAGTATGATTCCAACATTTCAGCAAAGTTTTGCAAACAAAAAAATCCTGAACAACATAACAGATATCAGAGGAAAATTTATACCAAAAATGTTGAAAAAATTGAAGGTTCATACCTCCGGCTCAGGGGCCTTGTTTGGGTTCATATAAAAAATGGCAGCCTTGATTTTTGCTTCTTCCACGGGTTGAAGCAACTTTTGATTCATTGTGCTATCAATCGATCTGGGGATGCCTTGGAGGATCCTACTGTCCAAAAGGGGACTTGAGGTTGAAAAAAGGTTGTTGAAGAAACCTGAGACTTCTTCCTCGATAGCTTATTTTGTGTCACAAAGGTTACCATCTTGGTTAATGAGTCTGGATATGCTGTTAGATTTCTTCCTTTAGTTGGTAAAGGCGTGGAAAATTTTGGAATTTATGTTTAGCCACTGGATTCTAGATTTCTGAGCCCAATACTGCTGTTTTAGTTTGTAGCAGTTAGCCAATTGGTTTTTTAATCTCTTCTATTCACCCTAATCTCTGTTCCCACTTTGTTGTGATATCACTTCCATCTTGGCTTTTGTTTATTCAATCAATTTAGCATAATTATGCTTGGATTTTCCAAGCCATTTCAAGATTTCCACTCTGCAATTTTTTTTATCCTGGACTGAATCTTAAACATAGGGGTGCCTGAAACTAGAAGAAATCACGCTCTTTCAACCATTTCTTTAAAATCCTCCCTCCCAATCCATCTTTTGTCAAATGAGAACCGAGCTTTGGGTTTACATACCTTGGGGTTAGAATCAAGAAAAATAAGACAATTATTTGAGGCTTACTTTGGAACATGAAGAACCGAAGCATTTGGGTTATCCAACAACCACTTGGGAGACCTAAAAACTCTATCAATTCTCTCCTCCACAAAACCTTCATTTTACCTATTATCAGCCCACGTAAACAAACTCCCTTTAATTGGAATTTCCCCTATTCCCATATTTGTAATAAACTCTCTAAAATTCCTAAAGTTGGATTCCTGCATCACCCTACCACCTTTTTTTCTAAATTATAGGTTATGTCATTCAAATCACCTCCCAAACACCAATCGTCACCCCAAATTTGCCTTTGCAGAAATCAAATATTCCCACTGCTTTTTTCAAATAGAAGAATCGACATTGGCATAGACAAATATCATCCACATTTTCACTTGATTTTCCAGTAACAAAATCTCCATTTCAATACAGAATTCATTGGACAAAATTTGAAGGACAGTTATCCGTTCAGACCAACAAACCAATAGACCGCCACTTGTACATAAAGGTTCCACCAAATACCATCTCTCTTTAACCTTAATATTTATGCAAACTATAGCAACAAAAGATTTCTTCTTTTCTACTTCACAAATGAAAAACACGTCAGGGAAGTGGTGCTTCATTGCCTCCTTGATCTGGGGAATTGTAGAGGGTCCTCCCAAACCTCTACAATTCCACGCACAACACTTCATTGATCAATTTGGGGCCATTTTGGGCTGGGTTCCTCCACCATATCATCAAAGAAAGTAGGGCATTCAGACATTCTTACCTTTTTGGCTTCCCCTCCAATCAGTTCAGAGGTTTGACCTTCTTCGTCGATCAAGCATAAGCTCCCTTGAAACCCACATTTCTTCTCAGTGAGGTTCTTACTCGCAGTAGACAAACTTTCTTTATTTTTTGCTGAGCTTTCACGTTTTCATTTCCTTTTTTGTGCCACTACGGTGAGAGGAGAATAAATCCCACTCTCTAAATTCGTGATCAGCTTCAAAGGACATCTCGCCACATCTTCATTGATTAGTACATTTACAAGTGTCGATGGTGCAATAATGAAGGTAGAAACTGGGTTTATGTATGGGTTTTCAATATCCATACCTACAGGTTTTGTGGTATGATTAGTATAGTTGTTGGTGGGGGGAATAGTGGCTATAATGTTACTGGGTTCAGTTAAAATAAATGGGTTGGAGGTTGAATAATGGGCTGGGCCATTTTCTTTTATGGATAGGATATGTGACAGGATTTAGGCTTGAGGGGCAGTACTGGGCTTTTTAAGGTTATGGGCTTTGATAATGGGTAAAGGGTTTCTGACTTCTGAATTTTGTTGGGGAAGTATGGAGGTTTTATCAGTATCTGTCTGCGACTCCGACTGACCATGTGGCTGGCTACTTGGTCCACCAGCGGTGATCTTCTTCTGGAGGAATACTTCCTCGGCTCTCATCTAATCGTCGAATTGTCCTTCTTTCATGATATTGCTCTTGCAATCAGCCTTTCTATCAGCACAAATTCATTCAATTTGATCAATGATCCCACAGTAAAAACAAAAGTTTTGCAGATTCTCATACCTAAAATCAACCCACACATCTTCATCATCCAGTTTCATGAAGGTTCCTCTTCGAAGAGGGGTTCGGAGGTCTAGTTGAACCAAAACTTTAATGTGCCTTACCCGAACACTCCTTGTTTCTGAATTAAGACATCGACCGCTTTCTTGAAAAAATTTCCCACTCTAAATCCAGTTTCAGTAGAGATCCAGTGATGAGGAACATTTCATACTTGAACCCATATTCAAGAAGATTGAATGGTTCTTTCTTGGCAACCACTCCTTAGTACCAATCCTTAAGAATGAGAAACTGGTTGTCGAACGACCATGCTTTTCCGTTCAGAACTTTCTCTTTGTCCTCCACACTTTAGAAAACAAACTGAAATAAATTTAAACCCAGCTCACGGAGGATAAAGGCCTCAGAAATCGGCCATATTAACGAAAACGTGGTCTTTAACCTTGCAAAGTTTGCCTTTTTATGACCGTGAATTTTTCAAAATAGGCTTTTGCAGCATTCCTCTTTACTCAGCACAACATCCTCTTCTTCTAACAAGACTCCCTTTTGTTGACCTTCGGAATGGGAAAATTTATGGAACCTAGCAGCAATATAACATGACCTTTCAATTTTAACATATAAACACATGACCTTTCAATTTTTTATAACTTAATACACGCAGGCTAATTCTGGACTCCAATTGCTGATGTGCAGTCCAAGACTGAAATTTAGACCATATTTCCTGACGTAGAATTTTAAATGTTATTTTTTTTTCATTTAAGCCTCATATTTTGCTGAAGGACGTGGCAAACAAATCAATTACGGAGATTGGGTGTGAATCCTTGTCCTCACCGACGGACGACTCTTCTCCCCTAGTGAATTTTATTGTACGGCGTATCTCTCTTATTAGTCATAACTCAATTGTACTAATGGCATTGCGAATGAAATGTATCCACAAGCAACAACTCGGGAAATGAAGTCACAATAATCGACCTCTTTGGCGATGCCATAATGCTAAATCAGATTAGAAAAATAATGATTAAATCTGAAATTAGTTTCCACTTGTTTATAAAATTCAGTGAAAAGTGAAGACAAAATTAATAACGGTACAAGTCCTACCTTCTAAAATAGACTGCAATTAAAAAATGAAAAGAAAAGAAAGAGAATAAATAAGAAAAGTTCATGTATTTGTCCTCCATTAAAGAAGAATCTGGGAAGAAAAATGGCGAAAACCTTTATGAACTTTTTATTCTTCTGCACGTTCAAAAGGGTTAGGAAAAACTTCATCAGATTGATTAGGATTATTTTAAAACAAAAAGTCGAAATCCATATGAGAAAATATGGCCCACAATTTCAGCTTCGGGCTTCACGTCAAGCATTGGAACCCGAAATTAATTCGTGTGTACTAAATTGTAAAAAATTATAGATGATGTATTTATACGTTAATATTGAAAATTCGTTTATATATATTAATTGATCCAAAAGTCGTGTATTTTTACGTTATTAAGTATTATTCGATTTGGTTTTCAAGGCAAAATAGTGTGAGGAATAGTTTACAATTCTTGAAAGTTGATTTATTAAATGCTTTCAACCAAAAGGTTGATTATTAAATTGGAAGAGGTCAACATAAAATCATTCCTTTTTTTCTTCACAATAAATGCTTACTAAGAAGCCGTGGATTATGTGTTTAATGCCATTGAAAATCAAGATCAATCATATGGACTGCAATATCAGAGTCAACAACAAAATTCTTTTAAGGGATTGAGTTATTATGCTACATGAGCTTCATTTTTTAATAAATACAATAAATACATTCATAAGAATTAAGCATTCACACACAAAAATAACAAATTAATATTTTCTGGTGAGGGTAATAATTTTATATTGATTATTAGACGTAGCAAATCAAATAGGGGTTGACCCAGACTAAATGGTCAGGAGGTGGCCGACAAATAAAGAACTTTTGATCAACACTAATATACACGTAATAATAAATATTAAATAGATCATATTTATTATTTAAATAAAATATCAATAAATATTAAAAATGTCGAAATGTATCATTAGTTATCTATATATATATTATGAAAATTATCTAAATTTATCCTAATATTTTATAATTTCGAGGGGACTATCACATACCATTCAAAATAAATACACAATATACATATCATACATATTTTAGACATAAAATTAATGGGACGGAGGTGAGATCACCGAGGGCTGTAGGTCCGCCCTTGGTCCAAAAGGTCAACCTAACTCGCCCAATATTTTAAACAGACATAGTTTAGAGATAGCAAAATGTTTTAACCAAATGGGTAACCCGTCGCCACCCCGAATGCGGCGAGGAATCCTCGCCCCCAACCATGACAATGAGACAAGGATGGGCTCGAGTCCCCCTGCCCCGATCCCTACCAGTTATGAATCTCTAATTAATCCACATATACAACCTATGTCCCGCTCTAATTTGTCTATTTTTCTTTTTGATTTGTCTCAATCTAATTGTCAGCTCATAAATGACAAATTTATCTCATAATTTCCACCCTCAAAATCTCCACATTCAATCTCCATCTTTGAAAAAATCAAAGATTCCACAAAATCTACTTTTTCTTAACCCCCGTGCCCGGCCAAGGTAGGCAAATTGGACCGGGACATTCTGAGTAAAACTTAATATATACATATAATAATTAGTTAAAGTATCAAAAATAGATATTAAAATATTATTTTAGGTGTAAAGTAATTCAATGGGGATACCCAACCCCGTCATATCCCCGCTGGACCCCTGATTGCCACAGTGCAAGACGGGAATGTCAAAACCTACCCCGACCTACCCATTGCCGCTCCGAGCAAGGTCATAGAATTCTTGTTTTGAATTATCATTGGACCGAATATGCTCAATCCAATAGGCCAATAATTTGAACGGCCAAAAAATCTTAACATATTTTTAGAGGTTGAACTGAACTCACTAATTATACAGTCCACTAAAATTTTAGATCGACCCAACATATAACATATTAGGTAGTGTTCCAATACATACAAGCACCCACATATATTGACCATAAAAAAATACATTCAATTTGTTTTATAGGTGTAGTATATAGTAGAAGCTAATAATTAAGGGTTTGATGCAATAATTTTAAGTGGTTGGCCAGCGAAAACCCATTCAAAAAATCCTTAAGACAAAAGAATACCTGGATGTTTCTTTTCTGAAAATAATATATAAAAGTATGCTTGTTTTTTGCTAAAAATACATGGGATCATGCAAACAAAGTTATTGGAGGAAAGGTATCAACTTCTTTTAGGACAGTTTTTATATGTATGTCTTTCAATGTCAAACTATATATTACTTTATTATTTTGGGCATAATTAGTGGATGATGTGTGGGGGTAAATTGCAACTTTTTTTCTTTTTCATGCACTGAAGTAGTTGAAATATTATTTTGTGGGCCTTAATATCACTACCATTACATTCACATTCTAACCTACCCCTTAGAGACAAATGTTACATGTATTAAATGGCTCTTTTGTTTCTTTAAAAAAAAAAAAAAAAAAATTGGGTCTTTTTTTCTATTTTCTTTTTTCTTTTTCCCTTTTTTGTCCTTTTCTAATTAAAACATGTTGAGTGTACGTATACGTTTCTTATGTAAAATGCCAGAATGAGATATTCATACTTTCACATTTTGACACTTAGAGACCTACTCGCAACGCATATTCAAGTTATTGAATCCAATTCTTATTGGATCTCGGTTCGATTCGAATTATGCATTAATGATTACGTGACATTTATAATTATTACACATTAACTACATTATTTATTTCTAGTTGATTATTCCGTCATAATTTGATCAATCGTGTTTGTGTCGAGTTCTTTGGGATTTCTCCTATTAAATTGTGGTCGGATAAATTTCGTGTGGTCGTATTGGGTCAAGGATTGCTATTCCTAAACATTATGTTTAGACAATTGAATGTAGGAAATGGATCTTTGTGAAATAATTACCAGAAAATAATAATTTTGTTCATGATTTTGGGTAATATCAGATAAGTTATAATAGTGCAATTTTTTTTTCTATTTAGTGGAGTAGTGATCAATAGATAATTCTTGGCCGATCAATAATGATTTGGTCAAAATTAATTCTTCGAGCATAATTTAGTTGAGTCCAACTCTATAGGTTAATTCCCCCTGGATAAAAGATTTATGTTATAATGTTTTTTTTTTCGCAGCAAACTAAGTTTCAGTAATCAAATGTCTCATTTTATTATTTAAATATAAAAAACTATAAAAATTAAGTTAATGTAATTGAATAAGTCATATAGAAAATAAACGAAGTAGTATTGGTAAGAATCCACCATTTTTAAAAGGTAATACCTTCGTCTAATTAACCAAAAATAAAATATCGTACATTTATCAAACAACTTTTTTTTGGACGGAGCAAGTATTAGTTATGACATAATTGCAACGAATTAATTTGATTAACTCGTTTTGACACGTGGCAAGATGTATGTATTTTTGGTATGATGGTGGTTGTGAGATGGGATTATTGGTGCATGAAATTTCACTTTGATAGATATTTATCTGGATAAGTTTCGATTAATAAGAATATCTTTTTAATACGAGGGCACGTGTAATCTAGATCTAGCTAAAGGTTGCGAAACCTGAATGGCCCAATAAAATGCATGGATTGGACATCTATAGTGGGCCCCCAAAAACCAATCGGGCTTATTTGGATGGCCCAATGAGTCTACTATCCCATTGGAGCTTACAGAATATAAGAAAAAATCTGCATTGGAGCTACAGAATTACTCCCCGGACACGGATGTTAAGAAAATACATATTTTGTGAAATCTTTAACTATTTTAAAGGTGGAGATTGAATGTGGATATTTTGAGGGTGAAGATTGTTGCATTTAATTGCTATTTATGGATACGACAAGTTAAGTGGGACGAACCGAAATGAAAAGTAGGACAAGTTAACTAGGACGGAGGGAGTATTAAATTTGTTATTTGGGTTGCAGTTGCTATTGTATTTTGTACTTTGCCATATTGCTTGAACATTCCTACATTCCTCTACGATGGATTTCCATGAATTTAGAACAGAAAATGAAACATACATGAATCCGAACCTGAAATATTATTGGACCCGACACAACAGGTTCGACCAGACAAATCTTAGTGTATTAAAAAGATAAGTTGGACTGGGCTCTTCAATTTTTGGTCTAATTAAATTTCAAGTCGGTCCAACCTAATCCAATATATGACATTGATCCAATGTACTCGGACTGGACAACCAGACTGCCGCCCCTATGGCCCAAAAATAGAGAATTTAGAAGGTGTAATATCCATCACTTACATACATAATCATGGACAATTTTAATTAAATACAGTATTGTTCACGCACGTATTAAAATAATAAGTGTGTTTTTTTTTTTTTATTTATCAGTTTAAGTGAGCTCGTCTGTGCCACAGGCGAGTTCACTTAAATCTGACAATCACTATTCAATCGCAGGGGCAAGTTCTTAAAAAACTATATTTTTTTTTTTTTTTCATTAGATCTTTTTTTTTTTTTTTTTGGATGGGACTAATCTTGCCTGTGCCATGGGCGAGATCAAGTACACACATACGTAAATTCGCCCCTGCCAGGTGTGAGTTCTGTTATTTAAATTCTTTTCTTTTTTATGGCGTATTTTAGATTATATATATATATTGAGTTCTGTTATTTAAATTCTTTTCTTTTTCATGGCGTATTTTAGATTTTATATATATATTATCAAATAAAAATGCGTTTTCAATCAAAGTATTGTTCATGTTAATATTGATTTACTGTTAAAAAAATAGCTCGTGCATCGCACGGGAGCATTTACTAGTATATACTCCCTCCGTCCCACCCTAAATTGCACACTTTCCTTTTTCGGCCGTCCCACCCTATTTTGCACACCCTAAAAATGGAAAATTTTTACTCACATATTATCCTCATAACACACACCTATTTACAAAATTGCCATTACTTTTTGTGTTTAACAAGTTTGATAAATTTCAGATTTTACTAAACCTAATTTTATTAACACAAACGTCCCTCCTAATTAATTTACCCAAACCCAGCCCAAAATCCCAAACCACCCACAGACTTCATTTCATTAGCCCAAACCCAACCCAAATTCCGGAACCTTCCTCTCTCTTATCTCTCTCTCTCTTGTTCTTGACGGTTTTGGTGAAACTAGGGTTTCTTCCCCTTTTCCGCCGCTCTATCTAGGGTTTCACGGTCCATCATACGCTGTTTTTGTGATCTACTTAATCTGTTAGATCCGTTCACCATTTCCTTGCGATTTGGATTCGGAAAAAAATGGACGAATCTCCTCCATATGATGAAATCGCCTACGATTCGGAGGATTCGTTCGTCCCTGAGACTCAGTTGCCGGAGCCGGCGCCGGCGCTAGAATCTGAAGCGACAACCGATGATTTTGAAGAGGTTTGTTCGAAGTGGGTTGCCGATCCGGATCCTCCGGCTCCGTGCAGCGGGCTTCTCAGAACAAAGGAACTCCGGGATTTTTACATGGCTTGCCTCGCGATCTGGGTTCCGGCCGTTTTAAAGGTCTATGTAAAAATTTCTCACCTTCGATTTATTTGCATGTCCGATATGTTCTTGTTTATGACTATTGTTTGCTCCTGTGTGGGAAATCTTTGAACTGGAACAGTTATTGTGTGGGTTTATTTGTTGATTTCGATATGGGTTGTAATAAATCTCATCTGTGGGTTCTGAATTTACTGAAAATACCCCTGTGTGGGTACTGAATATGCTGAAAAATCCCCTGTGTGGGTACTGAAAATGCTGAAAAATCCCCTGTGTGGGTCTTTTAATATGATGAATTATCCCCTGTGTGGGTTCTGAATATGCTGAATAATCCCCTGTGTGGGTTCTGAATATGCTAAATTATCCCTTGTGTGGGTTCTGAATATGCTGTAAAATCCCCTTACTGGTAGCTTGAAATAAATGATGTTGTTTTGTAGAATTCTGATATTTCAATGTTGCCTTTTGTTGCTTGTTCAGTATGATTCGCAGATGTGGCCTTGTTGTTGAAGCTGGCAGCTTAAATGAGTTTTTGGTTGCCCTTTAACTATGTTGGTTTATAAAAAGGTCATCCTGTGATGAATTTTTTCTGAGGGTGAAGTGGGTCAATAAATATGTTTGCTTTCACATGTAGATTATGCACGAAAAACTAAAATTCCTTATATTGATTTCTATGTTTATGGCCTAAACAAAATGTATACATCTATATGATGATTATGCCATAAACATACGATCCCCCCAAAATATATCCTAGGCTCTAATCTATTAATAACCCAAAGCACACATTAGACCGCCAATCTCATAACTCCCACCAGCCTGTTCTTTTTCAATCAAATGGTCTATAGCTTGTCTCACTACTTCTTCTTCGACCTCTAGGGTTGTCGGTAGTAGCCCCTCCTTACTCAAATGGCTCTTGCCCAGATGTGGCAGCTTGTAGTTGTTGTGGCCCTTCTGTTTCATAATTTCTGTCATGCATGCTTGTAAACTTAGGAATACATTGTTCAATTTGTATGCCTCCATTTGTTCATAAGCTGTTATGACATTCTTCACAAGATCATCCACATTATATGACGCTATTTCGATCTGTAGCGATTGAATAGCCCTGAAAAAACCTAGGTCTAGGATATTAGTATCTGGTGAGTTGGGTGGTTGAAACATGAGTTGAATATCAAACCTATCTGTTGATGCTGCCTGTCTAAATTCGGGGTCGAAATTGCTTATATGTGGCTTCGCATTATCTTGTTGTATAAAAATCTGCCGGCTTGCATTTCTTGGCCATTTTGCCTTTATGGCAGGTATAATCTGAAATTTAAACCGGCATGACAGTAAATGTTGACAAAAAAAAAAATTAAACTTTTTGTAATGTCACCAATGCAACTAATGTTTTGCATTTAGGAGGCTTATAAAAAGATGATTGCTAAGTGATGAAAATTTTCTGATAGCATATGTTACCTGTTGCAATAGGCAGTCTCCGATTACTTGCTTGTTGACTGTTTCAATTGGTTTAGTGACTAAAGTGCCCCTAACTCGATTTCTGCTATTCAGAAGAGCGGGTTCAGTTGTTGTGAACGGAAAAATACCTATTTTTCCATCAAACACTAAATCTCCTTCGGCCGAGAATTGAGGTCTAGAAACGGCACACATAAACATCACCTTAGTGATAAACCGTTTGCTTTTACATGACCTATATGTATCCTCTTCTTCCTCCAATTTATATGCCCTTTCAGTTGCTCTTTGCATGTAAAACCACTTTTCGTCTATATGAACAATGTTGTGCATGGTATTGAACCTGATTTTTGATACCTGTGAATCTAGGTGCAAGTTGCTTAAACTGAATTTTAACCTTTGTAGCATATTTGCTTCGGTTAATGTTGGCTTGATTGCGTTTGTGTGGGGTTTGATTACCCCTGTCTTCACCCATCTTCCAACTTGGCTTTTACTTGCCTTCAACTCTTTAGCCAGCCTTCTTATACTGCCTCTTTTACTGAATGGGATAGCTTTGAACTCTTCGATGTCCAATTCTGCCGGTTTCGGACCAACAGTCCGTTTTTGTGCTAAAAATGTAACCGGTGACCCTTCGGCTATTTGTTTCTTTGCAGATTCCCATATCAAATGAACCGTCCGGCGACTGACTCCATATGATGTAGCCGCTGACCTGATTTTGCCATAGTTGACGACCCCGTCGGTCGAGTTGGCTAACAGATACTGCGCAATCATGGTCCGGTCTGATGGAGTAATGTGAGGTTGATTTCGGTTGTTAGGCATATTTACTAGTCTGTTCTTGTTCTTGGCAGCTCATAAATGTTCAGAAAATGCTGTTGTAACAGCTTATATAGAGCAGTTTTGGCTCTAAAATTTTGATTTTTTAGGGGGGAAACTTGAATTGTAATTGGCCAATATATTTAGAGGGAAAAACTGATGTAATGCCTGTATATTTACTGTAAGCGAGGGAAATTTTTCTCTCTGGAACAGTTTAGTAAATTTTTCTCCCTGGAACAGTTTGGGATCTGAGTTTTTTTTAATTCTGCAGTGAATTTATTTTATTCGAATGAGCAGGTTAAAATTCTGAGAAAATGAGGGAAAGATCAACATTGTTAATCTTTCCCTAAGCTGGCAGCTTGATTTAGTTGACTGGTCAGCTTAAACAGTAAAAAGCAATTTTTTCTTAATATACGCGCCGGCCTACCTGTGCAATTTAGGCCGGGACGGAGGGAGTATATAAAATCCTAAAAAAAATTAAATAATAGATAATATATATATATAATCCTAAAAAAAAATTAAATAATAGATAATATATATATATAAAATCTAAAATACGCCATAAAAAAAAAGAATTTAAATAACGGAAGTTTACGTATGTTTGTACGGCGTATATGTGTGTCCTTAATCTCGGCCATGGCACAGGCGAGATCAGTCCCATCCCAAAAAAATTTCATCTCTCCCCATCCCAAAAAAAAAAAAAAAAAAAAAAAAATTGTATTGATCTCGCCCCTCCCACAGGCGAGATCTAATGAAAAAAAAAATTAAGAACTCGCCCCTGCGTGAACAGTCCTGTATTTAATACGTGCATGAACAGTCCTGTATTTGTCAAATTTTCACAGGCGAGTTCACTTAAATTGATAAATAAATAAAAAAAGCACACTTGTTATTTTAATACGTGCGTGAACAGTCCTGTATTTGATTAAAATTGTCCATAATCATGTGGATGTAATTACTGTCAATATGTTAGCTATATTGCTTTGACTCGGTACGATTATTTGACACAAGTATGTATTTAGGAGTCAGACCTCTAACTTTTAAAAATTAAGATATGTCGCTACAGTTAAAAATGATCCAAAATTAAGACATGGGAACATCTATACCCTATTATAAAAGTATGAATGTTTTGTTTCGTCCAATTTATGTTATCCCTAATATATCCTTAGTAATATTTTAATTTAAGGGTAATTAAGTAATTTAAAATTTAAAATTATTTATTTGGTTATAAATATCTCTATCTGTATCTATATCTCTATCTATATCTATCTATCCATTAATATATACATATATTTATTACTACTAATATAAAAGTATGGATTATTTCGTCCTGCTATTTTGTTTCGTTTTTTTCTGACGATGCCTATAATATGCTTAGTAAGTACTCCCTCTGTCCCGGCCTAATTGTCCTACTTACCGTATTTGTTTGTCCCAAGCTAATTGTCCTATCCCATAAATGGCAAATTCTCCCACAATCTCCACCATCAAAATCTCCACATTCAATCTCCACCTTTGAAAAAGTCAAAGATTCCACAAAATCTGCTTTTTCTTAGTCTCCGTGCCAGGCCAAGGTAGGACAATTAGCTTGGGACGGAGGGAGTATTATTTTTATGGATAGTCAAAGTAATTTAAAATAAATTATATTTTTCCATACTTCATTATAAAAAACAAGAGTTCCTTATATTTCAAAATCTTCCTTAAAAACTATTTACTTAAATTATTATGCTTCTATACATTTAATATTTTGAATTTTAAAATAAAATTTGTTTCATATTAAAATAGATCTAAAATGTATTTTAAGAAGAGTATATAACTGTGATTGGATGATTTTTTTTTAATAAGTCTAATTAATTAATTAATATAGAACCATTCGTTTTTCAGACATTATATCTACAAACATGAAAATTACACTTTCTAATTTAGTTTAATGAATTAGTTGAAGCTTCTGATTGAGATTTCAATAATTTAATTCATACGTATTGCAAAAATTGTCACAACGCCGTTCTCAAATATCTTTCCTTATCAGATTGAATATCTTTTTTTTTTTAAATCATACTCCCTCTGTCTCGCTCAGTTTTGCACACCCTTAAAAAGAAAATTTTTCTTACAATATCCACCCTCAAAATCTCCACATTTGAAAAAGTCAACCAAAAAGCAAAAAACAGTTTTTCTTAATATACTTGTCCAATCCTACGTGCAAAACTGGGCGGGACGGAGGGAGTATTAAGGATTCTTTTTCTAACAAAATTTAAGGATTCTTAAAATATACTATTATTTAATTACTTGAACATAAACGTAAGAGTTCTTATTCAATTCAAACTCCTCCTAAAAAATTACATACCTAAATTATTCTGCTCCCACACTTTCAATACTTTGAATTTTGGAATAAAAATTAGTTTCATATAAAATTATGGATTTTTTTTGTCTTATTTAAAGTTTCGTCTTTTCTTGGATGCCTATAATATTCTTACTATGTATTAAATTTAAGGGTAGTTAAGTAATTTAAAATAATTTATTGTTGCTTACTTGATTATAAAAAATAGTCATTTTAGATTTCAATCTCCTCCTAAAAAACTACATAGTTAAATTATTCTTCTTTTATACTTTCAATACATTGAATTTTAATTTGAAATTAGTTTCATATTAAAACAGATTTATAGAGTTTTTCAGTGATATATTCTTTGCATTTATTTTAAGCAATTGTACTAGATAATACTCCTTCTGTTCCATATTAATTGACGTTTTAGGGTGTTCTTCCCTTTTTTAATTTATTGACGTTTTACATATTTTTCACCAATTCAACCAATTTTCACTCTGGATTCAATCCTACAATATCGCTTCTTTTCAATCTATCAGAAATATTTTGATTTGGTCAAATCTTTAGCTAAGAGTATATGTCTCAAAATATTCAATCCTTAATTCTTTCCTTTTATTCTAAAACGTCAATTAATATGGAATGGAGGGAGTATTACATTATGGTATTATAAGAAAATAATTATATTTTTCAATCTAATCTATAACTACCATATTTTAATATTAACGTTGTCAATTATTTTTTAAAAATAAAGATAAATTTCATGGCATAATCTTAAATTTTTTATAATACATACTCCCTCCGTCCCGGTTAACTTGTCACAGTTGACCGGGCACGGATGTTAAGAAAAAACAGATTTTGTGGAATCTTTGATTTTTTTAAAGGTGGAGATTGAATGTGGATATTTTGAGGGTTGAGATTATTGTCTTTAATTGCCATTTATGGGTGTGACAAGTTAAGTGGGACGGACCGAAATGGAAAGTAGGACGAGTTAATTGGGACCGAGGGAGTATATTTTTACTATTCACAGTTAGATTATACTACAATTTTTATTTTTACATGTTAAATTTATTTAATAGACCATTAACAAGTAAACATAATTTAAGCACTTATGATTGCATATAATGCGATTATATATTAAAAATATTTTAATATAATAAGAAGAGGAAAAAGGTATATAGATACACAAAATAAAAATATTGTCTTTCCTTAACACTATTTATTTAAGTTAGTTCATATTAGAAGAATGAAAAGCCTAAATTATTTGAATGGAAAAAAGAAATAGTGAGGAAATTCGATAAATCTTATCTTATACAAACGTTAACATAGAAAGAGTCGCGATAACAACTATGTTCTTATCAAAACTGAATCTTATATAAGCATGAAGACACATGCACACACACATGTGTAGCTTGTCGTACGACAAATTTAACGTCATTTTCAAAATTAATATTTGCTTTACAAAAAATATTAATATCTCATTTACACCTCTAATTACAAAGCAGAACGCAATACCTTACTGAAACTGAATCTTTTAGGAAAACACACGCGCGCGCACAAAAATTAAGCAGCTAACTCCATGATATTAATTCAAAAAATCGAATAAACCCTAAATAATCAAACAAATAGGAACTTACCAAAATAAAATGATTTTTTATCTTGTTATTGAATAATAAAAATATCATTAAATATCATTTATCCAACAGAAATCCAACAATCTGAACAATCTAATTTCTAATTCTATTTAGGGTTAATTGCAGCAACCCCACCAAACTATCAACTTTTTTACACATAAATCACTATTTTTTTTTTTTGTTGTTGTTGCATCGATACACATAAACTGTGTGAGTTTTGCAGATAAACCACTAAACTTATTATTTAATTTGTAGATAAACCACCAAACTTATTTTTCGATCATTTTTTTGTCGGTAATCCACACGTGACTTGCACGTGATAAACTTTTAATTATTTTTTTATACAAACAACCTTTTTAATATACTAAAAGTGTAAAATTCTTTAACACATTTCTTTTCCATAACAATTTCTTTGAATCATCAATAATTCTCTCTCCTAATATCTAGAAACTCCATTGTTGAAGATGCACGGCTCCCCTACCTACTAAAAAATGTGTTTGGAAAAAAAAAAAAGCCTTTAAAAATTTATTACGCGCAAATTACATGTGGGATTCTGGCGAAAATGATTGAAAAATAAATTTGATGTTGTATATGCCAAAATCCTTATAGTTTATATGTATGAGTGCCACAGACAAAAAAAAAAAGTTTAGTGGTTTATATGCAAAAACGCTGATAGTTTGGTGCGATTTCTGTAATTAACCCTTCTATTTAATATCTATATATCCAATAGAAATTCACTTATCCAAACTATCAAATTCCTAATCATATTGAATCATTAAACTACCTAATTTATAAGCCTATTTAATACACTTTGTCTAACAATCATTGATCTAAGCTCGCATAATTCGAAGTTGAAAAAAATTAACGGAGATCTGAAGTTAAAGAAATTAGTAGAAAATGTAGAGAAGCATAATCTAAAGTCGAAGAAATTAGTGGAGAACCGAAGTTGAAGAAATTAGCAGAGAATATAGAAAAGGGGGTAATGTTTCTTTTTTCCGCTCAATTCGATATAAGTTCAATCCTAGAAACTGAACTTATATATTGTGTTGTTTTTCAATGAAAAGAGGGCTGAGTCAACCATGTCACTAATAAAGTATTTTGATGTCCTCTTAGATATATGTTTTATATTTTGTTCCTTTTTGTTACTTATTATATTGATTTACTTCATTCTAGATGGTATATCAATCGACAATTGTGCAATGGACTTCAGGTAAAGTGACTTTTAAAGATAACATAGAAATAGAGATACATTGACGGGGGGTTAGTAATATATAATTTAGAGCATATATTATATTATATTTCAATTTAAAAATATTTGTTCTCAATGAAACAGGGAATCTATTGTTGTTTTACCAGAATAGTAGATAATGTGAAGAATATTGTAAACATATGGTAAGCAGCATGTGACAAATGTAATAGAGGAACCTACAAGGAAAATGGAAAGGTTGTTCGCAAGAAGTGTATCCGAAAATCCATTGAAGCTAAATCAATGCAATACGTTCTAAATTTTGCAATATATATATATATATATATATATATATATATAAATACAAAACTCAAGATATATTTATAGAGAAAATCGTTTATTTAACCTTATCAATATTCACACTCTTTTGTTTTAAGTGTAGCTCATACAAATATAAAAGTTACCACAATGGAATGATCACTTACCTTACCTATTATAAAATTGGACAAATACTGAGTGAATCTAAAATTCATTCAAGGAGATTATAGTGTTTGGTGACACAACAGCTACGCATGTCGAATGCTCGATCCAAGAATATATCGCATCATTAGCAATGCTAAGAAAAAAATATTATAAGTAAATTACAAATTGAATGCAAGATCACAAACCCAAAAGCCCGGACTAAAAATAAATAAATTAAATTATAAATAATTTTCAGGGACATAATAATTCCAACTACTACAAATGACTAACATCACAAGCACACAAAATGATTTGTTTCCTCATACCATTGAACAAGAAAACAAACGATTGAACAAGAAAGATTGTGTGCAATTACCGAGGAAATAGAAATAATGAAACTGAAGAATGAGAAGATACGCAATCAAGAGCAGACAATCGTCACAACTATGAAAAAGGAACCAAGGAAGAAGAAGAGTGGAGAAAAGAAGATAGCAGAAGAGATATCATATAAACAAGAAGAGGAACAAAGAAACAAGATTGAAACACAGGGAAAAACTTCAACAAAAAAAACACTGCAAAAAATCCGGTTAAACAAAAGGAAAGAAAAGAAAAGCTAATGCAATTCATCAACAAATAAAGAAATAATGAGAGAAGGACAACAAAACAACATGAATGAAAGACAATAAAAAAATTCAAACAACAAAGCACCACAAAAGAAACCAGATAAATAAAAGGGTAGGAAAAGAAAAGCCAAAGACAGTCCACCGCTAAAAAAGACGCAACAAGAGAACACGGAAGAGACAAACGAAAAATTAAAAAGAAGATTTATGAAGACTGTATTTCAGATAAAAGTGATGATGATGTGATAATTACACAATACATTAGTAAAACGAAAACAAAAACGAATACTAAGACATTTCCCAAAAAAATTAAGAAAGAGAAGGTCTAAGTTCTCCACCAAAACCCATTATTTTTTTATACTCTTCTATCTTGACTTTTGAGTTTATTATTTTAATTTAGTTTTGCGCTTTTACACCCTTCTATCGTGACTTGTAAGTTTTAAATTTAGATTTATCTTAGTTTGTCTTTTCTTATATTTTATGTGAAACAAAATTGTGAAATATTACTTGATTATATTCATTTCATTAGAATTTATTGTTTTTTAAATTAAATTAAAATCAACAATTTGGAACTAAAATTACCCGTACAAAACACGGTTTATCACAACAAACAACAACTTTAAAAAATATCGCTACAATATCATTCTATAAACAACCGATCTACAAACAACTTTATTAGGTAATACTCCCTCCGTCCCGGCTGAGTTTGCACATGTGAGCCGGCACGTATATTAAGAAAAACTGCTTTTTACTTTTTTGTTGACTTTTTTAAAGGTGGAGATTGAAAGTAGAGATTTTAAGGGTGGAGATTGTGAGAAAACTTTCCTTTTTTAGGGGTGTGCAAACTTAGATGGGACGTCCCGAAAAGGAAAGTGTGCAAACTCAGCCGGGACGGAGGGAGTATATTTTTTCTATAAAGTAAGAAGTTTCACAAAAAAAATAGAAACCAATGAAACAATAATTTTTTAAAATGATACAAATAAGTACTCCAACTATAAAATTTTCTTTTGTATTTATTATTTATTTTCACCACGTAATCTTATCATGTTTTACATATTTTTTCTTTTTTTAGTCCTTTTTGTAAAAACTTAAACTTACATAGTCACAGGGCCGGACCTAGGCATCTTCGGACCTGAGTCGAGTTTCTAGATTGGGCCCCTATTTTTTGTTTTTTTCTTCAACGTACAAATATGAAAGAAAACACATAAAAATGAAGCATTTATAAAGCTAGAATAAAGTAAGTTAAAGTTAAAATATTAAATTAACAATCTATGAATTATTTATTTATTTTATGACTATGAATAAAAGAATTGGACATATACACACAAATTGAGATCATTCTCAAAACCCAAAACAAATAAATAAATTAATTAATTGAGTTGGGATTTCAAGTCCTCATTCCACTTACAAGTAATAATTGATAATTAATTTTGTAAAACGACAATCACAATCAATCATACCCTTAATAAATAAATAAATAAATAAATAAGTGAAAACAATCAAAACCAATAATAAATTATTATTAAAAAAACAATGAATAATAAAATATAATTACCTTGTCTTTCTATGGTTGTAGACTAGGATTTGAAATTGAAGAATCCTCCAATTTATAAAGAAAAAATTTCTTGATGATGATACTAATTCCCTCTCCTCTTTTCTGTTTTTTTTTTTTTTTTCTCGGTAAAGTGCTGCCCTAATATATAGACAAATATAGTCAGGTCGTGGGCTTGCCTATCAGAGGTCCTGATTCTATGTTTAAATTAATTTTAATATTTTAAAATATTAATAATTATAAAAAAAAAAGACAACGTGCAACGCACGTGCTCATTGCTAGTATCTATAAATTGACGTATAAAATATAAATATTTCGTATAGAACAATCTAAGTAGACGATTTTTTGGTTTCACTATTATTAAAATTGACATAATATTAGTTTTACTTTGTTCTTAGGAGTTTCCCTGCAGATAAATTAATAAATGAGTATATAACTCTCATGTTCCTAAATTATCCCCAATATTATTTACTTTACTCGATATTTTAACTCTCATGTCCCTAAAGATAAAAATTTAATAATGACTCATTAAGTATTAATAAATTTTAAAGCCCCATTAGAAAACGCAAGCCCAAAATAGTAGGAGTCAGCCTAAGTTCATAATCGTGTCCACTTTTTAGGCGAAGAATCGGGTACAGACTTTACGTCATGTCGATATGGATACTTCACCAAAATGAAGAGTCCGAGCAACATTTATGTTATAACACCCTCTTTATATAGTAATTGAGTGTAAAAGCTAGGAAAATAGTCTCACAACCTACATGGCCAAATCATTCCATGCTAAAAAATTTTTCTCCTAATCTAAGAATAAAGAAAAAACCCTCCCTAAACCCTCCCCTTCCCCCACGGTGACTCGAACCCAGGACAAAAATCTAGGTAGTAGATGTTCCGCCACTTGAGCTATCCAACTTCGGTTTTTTTTTTTTTTAGTGGGGACGCTTGCACGAAGCGTTTAAAAGAGAAATTAAATCTTATCAAAATTGGTTGATTTTCCAAATCTTTCCATGCTAACATATTCACAGAAATTCTGAGCAGAATAAAATGTTCACTCTGTGTGTGTGTGTGAGAGAGAGAGACAGGATTATTGAAATACTTCTACTGGACTTATTTAAGAGCAGCAAACTTGCCCCATTGCTGCTACATTTATACAACCAACAGAATAAAGAATCCAACAAGCTATTAATTCATATTCCTATTACCAAAATGCTCAACACAAACAACAAGCATGTAATCACTAGATATATAGTCTTTTTTTCGATCGAAAACCAAGTGAGGCGAAAATCAAACAGACGGGAAGTATTTGTTGAGGTTGAAAGGAAGCGAATAGAACTCCTCGCTTCTTTGATCGGTTTTGAAGGCCTTGAACTTATCCCACCAGTGCTTCCCCCTATCTTTCCTTATCTGCCCATCCTTCTTCTCTAGCGTGTTGTCAAAGAAGAACGCTAGCACGCCCGCCACAAATGCTTTTGATGAGAACGGGATGTTCACAATGTCGTTGAACTGTAAACAAACGATATGATTAGTCATCAGAGAGAGGGGTTCAAGATTTACGATTTCAATTGTAGTTCATACCCATCTTCCGGATGTGTGAGCAGGGCCGTATCCTTTGACAACAGTGTACTCATTGAAGTATTGAGGCACCGAAAGGCCCACGAAAATCGAAAATGCTAGTATGAATTTGTTTCGGAAACTGTTGAGCTGGCAGAACTGGAGGAAGCTTAAACCAGCAGCACCTGTTTGTGTTGAAAAACTAAGTTAACATACGAATAATCGGATGAAAATAGGCTTATCTGGAGGATTGTAGAGTAGGTAGTATATACGAACCGAAATAGCCGAAGAAGAGGCAGTAGAAAGCAGCTACGATAGGCGTTGGAATCGAAGCAAAAACAGCTCCGAATTTCCCTGTAGACATATAATATTACTTCATTATGATCAAAAGAGACGACATTTACGCAACATGAGTTAAATTGAGTACATGTAAAAGGACGTTTTACCAAGAACAGAAAAGAAGATCATGAATCCAGCTGATATCTGCACCACTCTTCGACTGCCAACACGCGTCTGAGCGATTAGTCCAGCATTCTCTCTGAAGAAACGAATAGTATAGTGAATGAAATGGGAACCGAATATAACAAACAATCGAGTGGAAACGGGTTTTGTGTTTCTTACATGGATACAGATGTTCCGTTCGCAGTTCCAAATAGCCCAGATAGCAAGTTCGCAATACCCTGGCGAAATGTAGGCAGATCAAATCAACAGTTGAATTAGTATTACAAAGGTAGTCATTGTCGTATTTTAAACAATAGAGAAGAAAGTTGAGCTATATATACCAGCCAGCCTACACCACGGCTGAGAATTGACGGTGGCATGGGGCTTGCACTAGCAGATCGAGAAACACCGATGAAGCCACCAGTCGACTGCAATTACCATCGAAAAGAGAGCACATAAATAAATGGATCAAATTCGGAAGTATAAATTCAGCTCAGCATACCTCTACAAGAGCAACAAATGCAGCCATCATCATGGCAAAAGCTTCGCCAGCATCAAACGAAGGCGCTCCCCATTGAAACGGATACGGCACTCTTATCCTGCATGAATAGGCCTCTTATATGTATGTAAAATATTGTATATATATCATTAAGATAATGGAATGAAAATTGTGACTCACCATGGAGCAGCATCAATAAGACCAGACCGGTCAGTTCGGCAGGTTGCTTGTGTCTTTGGTGGAGCGTCATTGTAGGCGCCAGCCACAGTAAGTATATGAGCGTAAATCCAGACAATAGCCACCGTAATAAGAACTGCAAAGCGGTCGAATATATTCTTTCCAGGCTTTATCAGATGTGGCAGATACTGCAGTGAGCCCATGTATTTCGATTGTGTGAAATCAGTCTTCATATTAAAGAAAAATATATGAAGTCAGATTGCAGCTTAAAAGTAGTACCTGTGAGAAGACAACCAAAAGTACGAGCTCTGGCAACCCGATTTCCACACATTTGGCAACCTTGATGATCAGCAGAAGAGATCAAGTCAATTATTTGTCAAAAAAGAAACGTAAATCAAAAATTATAGAATTAAAGGGATTGAAGTGGTCTTCACATACCCCGGGGAAACCAAATTCGTAGAGCCCGAAACCAGCAAGACCGACCAAAGGAACAACTGAAATTGGGCTTAGAAACCTGTCATTGTAAAACATTGTGATATTTTCTTTTTTCAAATATATATATCAAATAGTTAGTTGAGCTTAACAAGAAGCACACTATGTATCACTGAGATATATACCTCGCAATATTACGCCAAAGACCACTGAAGCCTAGGACTATTTGAATGGTTGAGGCAACAATAAGCGCGCCTTGAGTGGCCCTCATTGTGTTCTTGAATTTCTGCATTGCAGAAAAACGCGTATTACTAGAGCACAAAATGACTTGACCTATCAACTAGCAGTATATCTTTTTCTGCAATTATCAGGATCAAAGATCACAAACCGTGATAGGATCCGGGTCGCTCCATCTGCTAGACAGGATGATCGAAATGGTGGGGGCCACAAAGGTGTATGAACCTCCCATAACCACAGGTAATCTGGTTCCAAACCATGTTTGCAAGAGAGTGTTTACACCAGCAACAAAGAGCAGAGTCTGAATAACTTTTGCTTTCTCCTCCTACAGAAAACCAAACGGGTGGATCCATAAATCATGTAGGACCAAATATTTGGATAATATATGCGTTTGAGCATCTAATGACTTACATTTCCTCCTCCCATTTGAGGAACCAGTGCAGTGGGTATGATGACTGTTGTCCCCAGCATTACCAGATAATGTTGAAACCCGAGAAGGATAGCCTCGGCTGAAAAGACAAAGTGTTACATTGTTGAACAAATTTTTCGTTGTAGTATTGGAAAGATGTAATACAAGAAAGGAAGAAGACATAAAACCAATACAATCATATTTATCACTTGAGAAAATTTTCTGAATTAGGATACTGATTAAAGAACAGACAAGACCGGGGGGAGGGGGGATAATGATTGCAATGAAGAAAGGATTATTCACGAACTGTTTGATTAGACTAACAGAAACACTTAATTAACAAGCAGACCACTCCCTCCCTTCAAAATTAGTTTTACAACATACTACAATATTTGTTTCATTTTCAGATCATTAAGAAGAACTGAAGCCTTACTTTCAAACTTTAACCCTGTTTGAATTTTGTAATAAGCCTTCTCTTCTTGAAATTTAATTGATTTCGACAACTTTTTTAATCTTTCTACAACAAGGTAGTCTAATCCTTTTATATGTATATCACTATGCGAAATACCTATTTAATCTTTGCGAACAACCTTTAACAACAAATAAGTGGAAACGAAAGGATTGGACTGCAAAAGATCAGCTCCAAACAAATGTTTTTGCTAAGAATTTCTACCAAAAACAGAGAAATAATTGACACAAATAACGCAGTAATATAATATGAGTAGCTATGCCTATCAAATGCCTTCTTAATCTCTGTGAAACATCCTTAAACAACAATTAACATGAATCATAAGAATTAGATTGCAAAAAGATCAGCTCCGTACAAATGGTTTACTAAGCAATTCTATGAAAGCTATGAAAAGAATCAGCACCAAAAATCTAAATACCAACGAATGGTCTTAAAACAAACAAACCCAAACAAAGATCAAACTTTAATTACTTCTCCACCGTAAAGGAATAGAAAACAACCACTTTTTACTAATGTTTGAAAATCGCTAGCCGCTAGTCGGCCAGTAGGCCTAGTCCAAGCCTAGGCGGGACATAGGCGTGTTTAGGCCGGAGAAATTCGGAAAGAACATAGGCAGTCAATATGAGCTAATGCCTAGGCGAGAACCAGTCGGAAATTTTTCGCAACAGATTTTTTTCAGCATGACATACTAAAAAAGTGAATAAAAGGAAACAAATAAATCAAATACTGACGCCATGGAGGAGGGCTGGTAATGCAGTAGGCAACATTGGGAAGCTGATCCTTAGGTTGATGTGGCGCTGGTTCTTCCCCTTTTCCTGCCATTTCTTATTTTTCTTTTTCACCTTCAATCTCTGCAAAAAATAATAAGAAAAATAGATTTTTTAAGATATTTTCACTCAAGTTCTCGGGCAGCAAGAAGGCAGAAAACACAAATATAGTAATACTGCAGAAGAATAATGGTTCTGAAAATGTTAAAAAGACAGCAGAAATGCCGAAAAAACTGAGACTTTTTACTGTAAGAACCAAAAAAATGTTGGCGGTAATGAAACAGAAACTAACAACAGCTGCTCACATGAAACTGTCACCAAACAACTTAACAAAACTCTCTCTCTCTCTCTCTCTCTAGAGAACAGAAAACCTGGAGAAATGAGGGAAGCAAAGAAAATGGAAGTGCAAGAAATGTAATGTAATTACTGCAACAAAATTAAAACTATATAAACTGAATCTTAGAAAATAAAGGGTCAAGACCCCACCTGAATAAAAGTTTCAGCATAAAAAGAGAGCATGAGAGAGAAAAGAGAGAGAGAGAGAGGGTGGTAATAGTGTGTTCTTGGACAAAGGTAATAAAACGAAGTCTAGGAAAAAGAGGGAGCAAAATGTTAAGATAAAAAGAAGAAATCTGGTCCCAATTTTATACTGTAACTCTCTCTCTCTCTTTCTGAACTTTGTCTGCAAATGTTAAGAACTCGAAACATATAATAGAATCTTTGACAATGTAGCATGACTTAAGCAGTGTTTTCTGTTTATTTAAGCAATTTTCTGCTTGTTTTTCTTTAACACAATCATTTTGAATGTTTATAAAATTTATTTCCCACTAAAAAAAATTACTCTAAAGCCAAAATATAAAGGTAACTTTCTCTTACTTCAAACTGCTCCTCGAATTTATTTCCATTTTTTTGTGGTCACTTTTTTTTGTCAAAAACATTTTTATTTAAATTTTACCTATTTTTATTTTAAAGTGTTTTTGAAACAATTTATAAATTTAATCACTTTTTAAAAAGCATAAACAATTGTAAACACTTCCCTAATGCTATTATTATCGTTCTTATTTGGTTTGGTGATCCTCTTATTATTGTTCTCAGTTTGTTGTACTTTTGCATTTATTCATCAATAGTGATGGTAATTCGAGCTACTAGCCGAGTCTGTTAAGGCATATAGGACATATGTGGGGCTAAACCAGAATTCTGTCAACTAAAAAATGTGAAGTTAAGAACAATGCATATCCTAAAATACATTAACATTAACTATATCCAATTTATCTAAAATATAAGACAGGATAGCTAATCGAGCTAGGTTGATCTTCCTGTTGGGAAATTACGATTACAACGAACAAATGATTAACGCAAAAGATCGACAATACCAAAAGAACACCAAATTTACAGGGTTCATTAACGATTTGTTAGTTACGTCCACGACCAAACGAAAAGAACCAAATCCAATATCAATAAGTGTTATAATATAGGACAAAGATTAGCTTGACCCTATGTCATATCAAACTCTTCATAACAGAGACAAATTGAGTACCAGTTTATTGATACTCGACCAAAACAAATTCGCCACACTCTATTGACCAAACAACTCTGATCCCGAAAATAGAGTCTCAAACCAAATTGAATATTCTAGACCAGAAAAGTACCAAGTACTCAACAAATACCAACTTTGGAATATTTCAGACAGACAACCTCTTTACCTGTCTTTCTAGTTCACAATACAAATCTCAAATACAATTGGACTATTTATAAGCCACCAAACATAATCCTATACACAAAAGGAATTAAACTAGACCTAAATTTGCATTGGCCCATCTTTTGCACCGCCTAACCAGTTGCTGCCGCTTCTTGTCTGCCTCTCGTCGCAACCGCTCTAACTCCACAGCTCCAAACTCATTTTTCCAGGCACAATTTGTCGCGGTCGCGTTACTTCCAATGCTTCCAGATTTGCTTCAATATTTTCTTCCACCTTAACACGAACGTAGATTCAAATTGAACCAAATTTAAGGTACAATTCCTAACACGTCCCACCTCTACCAGTGGAGAGTCGACACATGTGTTATCTTGGTAAGATAAAATAAATAAATAAAAGCAATGATTAAATATAGAAATAGCAGTAAACTGTGAATTGATGTAACCAAAGCATCGTTCGCAGTCGCCAAAATTTTGCAATGGCAGTATTGCAGGCAGGTGTTAATTTGTAAACTGGTGTACGATTGTACGGATTATTAATGCACTTCAACTAGTCTTGCCCTGCCGTTGACTCATTTCGCCTTCAATAATAAAGGACATTGTCTTATTTATATACTCCCTCCGTCCCAGTTAACTTGTCACAGTTGACCAAACATAGATGTTAAGAAAAAATAAATTTTGTGGAATCTTTGACTTTTTAGAGGTGGAGATTGAATGTGGATATTTTGAGGGTGGAGATTGTTGTCTTTAATTGCCATTTATTGGTGTGACAAACTAAGTGAGACGGACCAAAGTGGAAAGTAGAACAAGTTAACTGGGACGGAGGGAGTATTATTTATTTGTTATTACTCCTGCAGTAAAAAATATTACTCCTGCTCAAAACGAATTGATTTATATTTGTTTATTATTTATTATTACTCCTGCAGTCCGGAATTAGTTATGTTCTTTTTATTGTTTTTTTAATAAGTGTCCTAACGCTAATTTGTTTATTTTGCAACTCTGCAAGTAT
This sequence comes from Ajuga chamaepitys, assembly GCA_958295605.1. NCBI lineage: Eukaryota > Viridiplantae > Streptophyta > Magnoliopsida > Lamiales > Lamiaceae > Ajuga > Ajuga chamaepitys. Next base: position 6,016,570 of record OY282500.1, on the reverse strand, counting down.
ATATAAATAGGCAACTCTCAATAAAAATAATCAAAATTAATAACACTAAAATGTTATGACAAAAATCCCAAACACTTACAATATTCACCCTAACATTTTCTTTATTTAAAATGATAAATTAAAGGATGTTAATTTTAAAATATAATATCAGTAATCAATATGGATACATAAGAAAAGCATCATTTTATACATTCTTATAAGAATACCAGACTATCTTTTCTAGATTTTTTCTTTTAGAAAAGGATCATTGTCAAATGAAAATAGTAACTCCTCCCGTCCTAATTAAATTTGTACATTTACATTTTTCATTCCTCCCACTTAATTTTGCATACTTTTAAAATGAAATTTTTCTCATACTCTCCATCCTCAATCTACATCTTTGATAAAGTCAACTTAAAGCAAAAATAATTTTTTCTTAATATCCGTATTCGTTTAATCCCGCAAAATTAAGTGTGACTGAAGAAGTATTTGTTTTTAATCAATGTGCATTTTATGGGCTATATGGATTCGTGGATTTGGGCCTCGGAAGCAATTTATTAACAAATATTTATGTACAAGGAAAAAGTGGGCCTCCTAAATCCTACACCAAGTTTTTTTTTTTTTTTTTCTTTTTTCATGTACATACACACTTTTGTGGATATGTCATATGTGCTCTAAAATATAAAGAAAAAAAAAGAATCATATACGATCTCAGAATAAAAGTGAATGGCCCTACTTGTTATTTGCATAAAGCCTTGAAAAAAAAAGTCAATCACAATTATCATTTGTGAAAATTAAGGTTTAAATAATAAAAATTTAGGTAGGTTGAAAAAGGAATATTGGGATGCCAAAAAGGTAAGTGAAGCTTTGGGATGGCGAACAAAAGTCACATTCTTTTCCTCACAATTCGGTTTACAGCTTGCAATTCAAATATAGATAATATACCAATTGCATCAATATATTAACAAATACTATTACTTATTTTTTAGAAATACTTCCTCCGTTTTTTCCGTTTTAAAATAAGTGTTGCTTTAGAAAACATAGAAAATTTTAAAATAAGTGCCGCCTTAGCAAAATACCACAATCCTTCCAAATATCCCAAACAATCTACTTTATTTAGTTGATTATTTTCTTATTCCACAAAACATTTTCATATTAAATGGATTTTGTATGGATATAGTTGTCCTTTTTATTTATCCTTAATTTTTCTTATACAGGCTAAAACGACAGTCTTTTTAGAACGAAGGGAGTACATTATTATATTGAAACTGTATTAGTATTTATATTGAAAATTATCATTTGTTCTAGAAAAATATATTATGTTGAAAGGTAATATTTTTTCTCAAAACAAGTAATACCTGTCGATATAAATAGTGATACATTTTTATGGAAAAGTTAACATAATCCATGATTTCATCATCGACCAGAATTGCATGTATAGACTTGTTGTATGTGAAATTTATGATGTATAAATTGGTAAGACCAAAAAATTGCAAATTATCCTTCCCCGGATACAAAGAAGTTTGAAGGAAAAAATAAAAAAATTACGAGTGAGAAGAATGTCATAGTTTCAAAGAAATTGAAAGATTCGACAAGACTAAAGTTGGAATTTCTTTGGACTATACGTAAAAAATGCCAAAAACTTGGTATTTTCGTGATAAATAAATAAGAAAAACATTTTGCACTTCTCCTATTTTTTCCATAGGATTTCTTTAAGTTTTTCTTTTCACCATTTTAGTTTGTTTTTCCCCTTGCTTTTTAAGGTATGCATATCTTTCTCATTTTTACTTTTTTTTTTCATTTTTTTAATTGTCTTTTTTTTTTTTTATATTAAATGCTAATTGAGCATGAAATTGGTACATAAAACGTAAGTACATGTTGCATCGTAAGCTATTTTGGCACTGAAAACTTAGAAATCTGTTGTCTGTGACATAGGGGGTAGGGGGTGGCAGTTGGACTTTTCTGTTTTCAATTAAATTGAAATTTTACACTTGCTTTATTTTAACAATAAAATGTGTGCACACCATTAAGCAATTTTAACAATAAAATATGTGACACAAGATTAATCATATTAAGGGATACTTGTGCTGGAATGTAGTGATATGTGACACGTCTGTTTTGACACATCTCCGAATGGTACAAGTGTAAATGTATTTTTGTTTAAAAGATTTGTAGGGTAAGATATTTATTAGAAATTGTAAAATGTGCATTAGGTATTGTAAAAGGTAATGTAGGTTATAGGGTGTGGATGTGGAAGGATTGATCATCCGATCGTAAAGTGAAATACGTTGGGAGTGGGTCATCCTACATCCAGATGAAGACATCACAAAATAAATATTCCCTAAAAGGAAAACTTATAATATTATATAAATAAGGTATGAAAAAAATATGGAGAAATTTATGAAAATAAAAAAATTAATGAAGTGTGAAATGGAGGATGTCGTCGTTCATTTTATAAATTATTAAATTTTACCTAAAAATTTAAAATGATATTTATTTATAAACGTATGGTGTATGTCATAAAACCTTCCTCTCAATGGAAAACTTTGTTAAGAGGAAACTTTATTGAGATATATTAATATTTTTTAGAACTTTTGTTTTACAATTTATGGAGGACTTCTTAAATCATTTATTAACATTTGGGGTTGTCTATAATCAGGACCGAGGGACAAGGGGGACGGAGTCTCTGCCCATTAAATTTTAATAATTTTATAGGAGTATCTCAGTAATTTTAAGTTTTTGTTAAAAACTATTTAAGATTTTTTTAAAGAGTCCACAATAGAAATAAACATAAATGTAATATCAATACAATAAAATATGTCTTTTGTATAATATTTTTATAAATCCTGCTCACTCATAAGTTATTTGTAACTACTTGTTGTCACAAATTACTTTTGAATCCATTTTAAGACTACTTTTAGAGATATCTAATAGTTGCAAAAAATATTTGGAACGCATTTGAGACCATTTTTTTTGTTACAAATATATTATTTGTCTCCGAGTTTTTGAAACGGCTAATTAGGAACGACATGTTATCTCTAATAATAAAGTTGTGATAAATATTAATTATTTGATATCACTTTTTATTATGTCAAAAGACCATAGTTTTTGGCAGTGTATGTGAGATTTGGGGGAAAGAAATTCCTTGAAAAGTTGAGGTGAATTATTAATTTTCTAGATTAAATTTTAAATTTTCATAAGTGCTTTTTTATATATAGTGATTATTCTTAGATACAGTTTCATGTGCATCAATTGCACGTTGTAATTAGGTTGAGTATCATCATTTATACTTAAAGGTATTACATATACTAGATAAATATATTACAATACTTTTACTCATAATGTACAATACTTTTAAACATAATAAGTAATACATTTTAATTCATGATCCGAATTACAACTGGTGCACAACAACCTCCCCTCTTTCTTATAATTCTTTGACTATAAGATGGAGTAATCAACAATTATTTGTTTTCGTTTTATTTTAAATATCATTGATAATGAACCAGTAACATATTTAGTTATGTTAACTTAATAGAAATAATTCTTATTTTTACTTTTACCTTAATGAAATATGACTATACTTACTATAGTATTCCGTTTACTTAAGACTGAAGAGTGCTGGACCAAATCTGATTGAGGGAGTTAATGAGTGTGCTTTATTGGGATTCGGTCCTCTAAATCTACTGAGCCAAGTCTAAAACAAACGGATCCATTGTACCACCTGAGGAAAATTTTTAAGTCAGTTATTGTATGTAATTATAGCAGTTGTGCTGGAGTGCAATAATAAGAAAAAATCGATAAGGGTAGGTTTGTTTGTGAGTTTTTCCGTTCGAATAGAGGAGTGATAATTTAAGTTAAATATTTTTATTGATAATTATCTAATTTTTACTCTCTTCGTTTAAAAATAAGTGTCGATTTAACATTTTTAAAGAAAATTAAGGATTCATAAAAATGACAAATATATTCATACAAAATTCATTTAATTTGATATGTTTTGTGGAATAAGGAAATAATCAATTAAACTAAGTAGGTTGTTTAAGGTAAAATTTGAAGAATTGTGGTTTTTTGCTAAAACGACACTTATTTTGAATTTTTTTAGCTTCTCTTAAACGATACTTATTCTGAAACAGGGGGAGTATTACATTTTGGTCACTTTTTAATGATCATTTGATAATATCTTATATATTTTCCTACATTTTTTTCCAAAACAAACATTAAATATAGAATCCATTCAATCAAATTTTCCACGTCCTACTCAATCCATAAACAAACATACCCTAATGGTTTACGGCTAAAATTATAAATATAATTTATAATTATCATTTTGAACATTATAAAATTCTTGGCGTTTCTTTTTTCTTTTCATGTCACGTAATCGAACGTTGATGTTAAAAAGTTAGTTACCGCTTTCGCAAATAATTTTTCATTAATAATTTTTAATATATTTATTAAAAAATTAATTTAGAAAAAAATAAATACTCTTCCCGGATAGATTAGCATTATCCTTATATTAATGTAATTTCAGCGTATAACATGATGAATTTATGGATTTGATGAAATCACATTACCCCAACATCACTTTTTTCCAATTTTGAGCTTTCTCATGCTTGATTCTAGGAATGTTCACATTATATAGTGCTACTTTTAAATGATCCCAACCTTTTCTCTTTTCCCTTCTTCTCTTATTTATTCATATAAATTTTGGAAGTTAGCCTTGATCCTTCATGGACTATTCTATATAAATTGCGTAATGTATCGATCTTTCGTAGCTTTTACCATTCCAACACTATAAGGGGTCGTCCCTCAAATGATTATTCCATATAGTAGACTACAGGTTCTCTATACTGTCACTTTGTGACATATTGTCATGTTAATTATTTAATGATTTAAAATGTGATCCGACTAGAACTCATCATTTTAAAGGATATAAAATTTATAAGCATCACCTCCTAGTCACTAGAACAATTGTTCATTGGTCAATATAATAGGTATTCACTTTGTGATTAGTTTACGAATATTTTTTTATGAGATGTTGGAATATTACATGGTGAGAACGTAATTAGCGAAGACTTTGTTAAATGAGGTTTGAATATGTTTTGGATGAGATAAGATCTTATTTTTAAAACTTTACCAAACACATTTAACTAGTTTACAAGTTCTTAAACAATTTTATACAATATTTAGGATCCTTCTCAAGCAATTAGGTAACTTAATTACTTATAAGGAACTATAATCAGATTACTTATTTATTTTCTTGCTCCTCTTTATATAGAACATGCATGACTAAATCATAACAATTTGAACATTTATTAGCTAAAATAATTTACGTTATTATTATTATTATTTGAGATCTAACTTTTGTTTTGCATAAAATGTGGTAAAATTTAAAAGAAATTGTTACTAGAGGTGTGCACAATACGATGCGAATTGGATATTTGAAAATATTCAGATCCATACCGAACTTTGGTTATTTAAAAATGAATATCCATTACCGATCCAAAATATCGGGACAATACGATACGATTATATTTTTTTCCGGACAGTTCGGTTCAAAAGTTCGGATCTAAAGGAACGGTTCAATTCGGTTTGGATAACTGGAGAATCTTTTATCTTTTGAATAACAAATTCAATTTGAACAAAATATATTGGGGTCCAACTAACATAAATAATTTTATTACATCAAATTTGTTTCCAATCACTAATTTATATTTTTAAAATTATGTAATAATTACATATAGGATTTTTTAATTATTTATTTTAAATATAATCAGCTAAAACAATATTATTAATTTAATTTTCAATACTTATTTAAATTAATCTTTTAGGGATAATCTATTTTTAAATTTATAATTTGTTATTTTATTCGGTGATTCTGTTCAATATAGTTCGGTATGATTCGGTACGGCTAAGTACAATTTTCGGTTCAAAAAATTGAGATATATCCAAAATTGTACAAAAAAATAATTGTTTCAGTTTGATTCAGAAAAACTCAAATGATCAACGGATTTTTTCGATTCGAAACTTATTCGATCCGAATTACGGTTCAATTTCGATAATCTCCAAGCTCCTTGAACAACCCTAATAGTCACATCATCCTTAAAAATTTGAACAAAATGTATAAGAAATCATCCTCATTTGGACAGACAACTTCATAAACAGATATATCCCGAAAAAGAGCTTAATTAGCCTTTTGCTCTTACTAAAGCCAAAATGACCAAATCTTATTTCTCCATAGTTTTGTGGGAGAATAGGTGGTGCAGGGGAAGCGTGAGCCGTGCTTAGACCAAAGGAAAGAAAAAATCATGGTGTCAGTAGTTCGAATCCACTTCTAAGCGGGCGAAGAATCTTACACATAATCAATGACTTCATGTGTTCATCGAAAAGAATGAGAAAGCCGAGCACCACAGCGAGACGCAACAATTTTGTGGGAGAAAAGTTGATGTAGGCTTGTGAGAAGAATAGTAATGGCCCTAATGAGAGCGGTTTAAATCCGTTGAATAAATTGGGAATAAAACTATTTTTCTTTTTTATTCTCGATCAATTAGATGAAGTTATAATTTTCTAAAATTATGAATTCTTATTTATATGACCATCTATTGTTTTTATTTGAATGTTAACCACAATAATATATTTGTCAAATTAATATATTAACTTTTTGTACTTTGACTAACGTAGAAATATTGACTTTTAAAACTACTAGAAACAAGCACGTGCCCCGTACATGGTCGGTATTCTTTATTTATAATTATTGCAAAAAATATTAGAATGAAGTAATATATTATGCCGTTCTATTAAAAACAACGTTTAGTTATTTATCATGACGGTTTATTAATTTCAAAAGACTTAATAAGTATTTGAAACTTATGACCACTCTGATTTTCCCCGCTTTTAGCATAATATAATTTAACTATAGTTGATCGTATAAAACACCGATATCTATATAACTCCAGTCAATCAAGTAAAAATATATTAGCAACATGCTATAATTAATTAAATTTCAATCCTAAAAGAAATATCAAATAGTCAAAATTAGAGTGATGATACATTTCTTGGGGGGGGGGGGGGGAAGATGATTTAATGTTTTTCTCTTGTTTGATATTCAATATAAGATTATTTTGTAGATCTTTGATTTGTTGAGAATATCGTAATAAATTAACCAGCTAAATTATTTTATCATTTTTTATATACTTTCACTATTATATATTATCTCGTGTTTATTGCAAATTAAGAGTAGTAGGAATCATAAAAATAAATAAAAAAATAGAAACATTGAATTGTTTCCACTTAGAGTTTATGTATGATAAATTTATTGCAATATATTTGTGTTTTAGTATTCTTGTCTTTAACAAATTTTACTAACTAACTAACAATCTTACTTATTTTATTTTTGTAGAAAAAATGAACATTAGTTTTTTTTTCAAAATAATCTTATAAACATGAGCTACACTAATATCATATAAAAGTTGTCTCAATTATTAAATATTTTATTTTTGTTTTAAATTATATTAATTATCTTTACACGAAACTTCCATGAAATAGGACATGGATTTAAACTACCAAAGGATTCTTATCAAACAAATATAACTTAAAAAATAAGATTGTTAGATTAAACTTAAAAATAGAACTTATTAAAGATATAATAGGTAAATCAAAATTTATAAGAAACTACTCACACTTTTAGTATATTAGCAGATAGTATTTTTTTTTTTTTAACAAGTTCCTTTTCATTTTTTGAGGGTACTGAAACAAGCTTCTTTTTACAACATGGAGGGGGTCGGAAATAATGTGCATGTTATAATCCTAAAAATTTGAAAAATGCAGAGTGAAATATAGAAAATAGGGACGGTGCTAGCGGGGGTAGCCTCCCTAAAACTTTCTGGCAAATTACTGTGTATATACATATATAGTGTAATTATAGTTAATTGAATTTCACCACCCTCAAATTTAATAAACTTTGTTACATACCCTAGAAATATTATTCCGCCCCCTCATTGTAAAATCTAGCTCCATCTCTGGTAGAAAACATATATTACTGTAACAACAAATTTCGTGTATTAAAGAAATAAACACGAAAAAGATGTGCAAAATCAAATTTCTTGGATCAAACATATATAATTTACAAAGTGTGAGTTTTATCTCTAATTCTCCTCTGATTCTTCTCTTCAATTGTATAATGCTTTAAAATTCGGAGTTGACTTTGATCTTCCTCGATTCTGAACTTTGACTTGAGTAACATTAACCCAAAGGCTTGTAAGCTTGATTTTGGATTAAACGATACTTTTGGATCAATATGGGAAGAACATCCTTGAAGATCTTGACAACAACGAAGAACACCTTTGAAGTTCTGACTTGAAAATGCCGATTGGAGGGGTTCAACACCTTAATCTCAGATCAAACGTAGAAAATCTTAAGATTGACTTTGTAACACCTACGTAGAAAATCTTGAGATTGACTTTGTAATGCCTACGTAGAAAATTTTGAGATTGACTTTGTAACGTCTTGAAAATCTCGAGATTGGCTTTGTAACGCCTTTAGAACAACCCTGGATTGACTTTGTAATACCTTCTACTTGCTTCTTGAACTTGTGTTGTTGATGATTTTGGTGGAATAATGAGACCCTATTTATAGTTGTAGGATGGAGAATCCTAATGGGCCTAGGATCCGAATGGAGCAATTTGATTGGTCCACCATAATTTGATATCTATCAAATATTTTTTAGATAATTATTAAACTAATTATATTAACTTAATAATTACTGCAACATCTTGACACTTGGAGCCTTCGATTGGTCCACTATGATTTGATATCTATCATAATCTCTTTGGATAATTACCAAATTAATGTAATCTAGTCTTATATCTTGATATGTGGCGAATTCTGATTTGATACAAAATTTGTGTATCTACAATTACATAAGACAAAAACCGAAAGAATAAAAGGTATAAGAAGCAAAACTATTTTTTGTGTTCAATACCATCATCATCAGGGGCGGACCAAGAACATATGATTAGGGGAGCCGACAAACAAGAAACTATCGACCAACATTATTACACACGTGATTATTTAAATAGAATATCAATACTATTTATTATTAAATATGTCAAAATGTATCATAAGTTACCTACATATTAAAATTTAGAGTGTTTTTATTGCAAAAGACACACATTTTACAAAAGGAAAAACAATTTACATATTATACATATTCAAGGGATAAAAATAGTGGAGTGATAGATGGGGTGAGGGGCCAGGGCCACCCCAAGGGGTAGGTCTGCCCCTAATCATCATATCTACATCCATGGACATGATTTGATTGAATACTATTCAAATGAAGAGAGATTTTACGAGAGTGTTTGTGATACAGTGTGGACTCGAGGGTGATGAACGAGCCTAACTTTAAGTCAACATTATGGTTAAGCGTGGAGATTTGTTATGGCCCTTTATTTAAGGTTAGTACTACATTATAATTTGATGTCTGACAGTTTTTTGGGTGTTACCAGCCATGAGACCCTCATTGAGCTTACCAGAAACCATGAGTCCTCCTCTCTGTCTTTTTGAGGGGTTAGATCGATGTCTTCTGCATTATCCACCCACTCTTAGAGGGACCCTTGCTTCCACATGAGCTAGATCGATACCTTTGCATCAGTCTACAATTGTTTGTACTTTTAAAAAAGTTATTTAAATCAGCGTTTGTCTGAAAGGTACTTTTTAAGTAAAGTGGATAGCGCTTTGGTTATATATGAAATGCATAAACAATAGAAGTTGGAGTATCTGATAAACAAGTAATTTCATGTGAGTTATCTTAATTAAAAAACCAAGAAGCTAAAAAAGAGGGGAAAATTTGCTTCCACATATTAGCTTCAATTAATTATTTGAAGCAAGATTACAATCACTACAAACACCTGAAACTTATTATTTTAAGCAAAACGTGTAAAAGTGCTTTAAAAGAAGCAATGACAAACACTTTCACCTCAATGGGGATGTTTCGACCAACTCAGTCCATCCAAATGCGGGATGGATCCAGGCGAAAGTATATTTGTTTACAATATATAAATGGAGGATGGGTTTATATATTCAGTCTAAAACTCTACTCTCCTTTATAAATCTCAATAACTTTTTAATCATTATCCACCATTGTTAGTACACATCATACTCTATTTCATCTTAATACAAATATCACCTTAAAATATTCAAATAGTCGCTCTAAATGTATCCGGCCGCATGTGCTTGTCGACTTACGGAACAAACATCCCTATAAGTAGAGTTGGTAAAACCAGTTCGGCCCAATAAGCCGGTCCAACCCGTCTAGTATTTTAGATGGGTTAGACAATAGGAATGTAGGCTTAAAATACCATCGGACCCAACAAAAACTCAACTTGATGGGCTAAACGGCCCATAGGCCAAGGCCAGCCCAAAAAAATTAGTATATCTATGGAGAATATGGGTTGAGCTCGATAATTTTTAATCCGATGAAATTTTGGGTAGGTCTGACCTAACCGATCATATGATATTGGCCTGATGGTTTGAGTCCGATCAAACCGATAGCCCGAATTGCGGCTCTACACGTAAGACACATATACACAGTGACATGTGTCTTTGTGTGTGTGAGAGGGGGGAGAGAGTAGTTTCTATCTTCTTTATTCTATGTATTGGGGCCAGTTCCTAAGTTGTATATTCCCCTGCTTTTTTTTCTGTATTATAGCTACGAAATATTCAAAAGGATATCTTCCTCTCTTTTTCTCACTTTACCACACTACAGACAAAAGAATTCCTACTTTTCTTTCTCAAGATACTTGCTACGCATATTTAAAGTAAAAAAACTTTTTATTTGGAAAACAAATAATGGTTTAATCTGTACACGTATCAATTTTCACCAATGGGTCAATTTGTAGCATAGAAAAGCCCAACTGATGCACATGGACTCAAAATTAAAGATAAGATATCTATCCTAAATTTGGGCCAGTGTCATGTAAGGTAGTTGTAAATTGATATGTTTGGGCTTTTTAAGGGATGTGAAACTTTATTCCTTGTTTAGGCTTGTTGGACTTTTTTAAAGAATGCATAACTTGTTTTTACAAAATATTGTATAATCTACCATCTCCGTTTTCTTAGTTGTCATTCTAACTTATTTCCTTTATTTATAAATAGTTGTTATTTTAGTTTTTTTCAACTTTTTAATAGTAACCTTATAATTATGGAAAATGTTAACAATAATAAGAAAACGAAAAGAAAATCAAGGATTTAAGGAAATAGAGAAAATATAGTTGATGGTTTATTTGTCCATTTCCTTTTAATTTTCTTATCCAAAGCCAAAATGACAACTAAAAAAAACGAAGGTAGTACAAAATACTGTCTATCACCAAATATGTATTACTTCCTCAGCTTTTAATTGTCATTTTATCTTGTTAAGAATTTTTCTAATTAATTATCTTTCTAAATATTTTTCTTTTTTTTTTCTATTTTATCTCTATCTTAATCCTAAAAAATCTCTTAATATTCAATTACCTATTAAAAAGAGAGAGAGGACATATAATAAATGTGAAAGTGATTTAAGGAATTAATGAGAGAGAATATACCGTATCAGAATGAAAGAGAGGATAGATAATAACTATGAACGTGATTTTAAGGATTAATAAGAGAGAAAAGTGATTATTAACGGTTATACTTTATCAATCCATTCAATTCTTAATTCATCCATTTCATTTTGAAACATCAATTAAAGGAAACGAGGGAGTGCTTATTTATCTATGTAATAATGTTTATCTTAATAAATAGTTCAGCATTATGCGAGATATTTTTTTTATATATATATATATATTTATATATAATAAAACATTGTGTATTTTCGTTGTTTGGATTAGACTCTATTTTTCTTCGCATAGACCAAGTAACCTGACCCAAATGGAATGAAGTTTCTCTGGACAAGAAAAAATTAAAACATTCCATCATTTCGCACCTGTAGCAACTCTCAATTGTTAATATTTTTTTTTCTAAAAAATGCATTAAAAAACTTACTCGAACACATAAGTTTAGATAGAATAGAAGTAATTTAATTTTCTAGAAAAAAATATTGCATTTTACATAAAGTATTATCACTACAAGAAAAAATTAAATTAGAGATAGAAAAATTCGTCTCTAATCACATGATATTTGTCTCTCAACTAAAGTAGTGAAGGACATAAGACGAAATGTTTGGTATCTATAATGTTTGTCTCTAAAATTTAGAGATCGATTTATTCAGTCTCTAAATTGAGTGATCGAATTTCCGTCACTAATTGGATACAAATGATTTTTTGTCACTTTCCGTCACTGTTCTCTTTCTATTTTATTTATATTTAGTGACCGATGGTATCAATTACTAATTTCTATTTCTCATTTAAATTTTTCTTGTAGACTGTAGTGTATGGTACTCAAGGAAAAGAAAAAAAAAAACAACAACAACAACAACGTTAAAGTAAAATAACATTTTTGTCCATATTAGTAATATTTTTTTGTGAAATGATAATTGTTTTTTCTTTTAAACATATAACTTTTAGTTTAATAAACCAGATAACAATTACATACAATTTAGATTGTAAATAAAGAATTTATACAAAGCTTGTTTACTGACACCCAAATTATTAGGGAAAAAAACACTTGAGATGTAAGGTTTTTGTTGAAAATGCAATCCATTTTTCAAGAAAGTGTTTTCTTTTTCTTAAAAAAAAAAACCAAGTATTGTTATCCAACTTGTTGGTGCAATAGCATTTTTATTGGTAAAATTAATTAAAAGGTCCTTAATTTATGTTTCACATAATTGGTTATATATTTTTTACGTTTAGGCATTTTTTTAAATATTTCCTCATTTACAAAAAAATAATTAAATTACCATGTAACTGGTTATTTCTTGTACATCAGTAGGTTACCGCTGATGTGACGCGCGACTTGATGATGTGGAGACATTTTTTACCCCCTCTTCATCAGAAACAACAGTTTGCTCCCAAAAAAAGAAAAGAAAAAATTAAATGTCATGTCATTAACTTTTGGGACGAAAAATTAATCTATTTCCCTCCAAACTCCACTCTTGATGCCCTAGATATAAAATGGAGGACCATATCACTTCTTCTTCATATGTAGATCTGAAAATTTCACAAAGAGACCATTTTCTGCAACAACCATTGTTGGAGACAACATTTTTTGTATAAAGGTTGCTGTAGAAAATGGTCTCTTTGTGAAATTTTCAGATCTAAATATGAAGAAGAAGTGATGTGGTCTAGTCCTCCTTTTTATATATAGCGCAAGAAGAGTGGGGTTTGGAGGAAAATAGGTTAATTTTCCCTCCCAAAAGCTAATGACATGACATTTAATTTTTTTTGGGAGCAAATTGTTGTTTCTGATGAAGAGGGGGTAAAAAACGTTTCCACATCATCAAGTCGCGTGCCACATCAACGATAACCTGCTGATTTACAGGCAATAGCCGATTGCACAACATTTTAATCAATTTTTTGTAAGTCAGAGGACATTTTAAAATAATGCCATAACATAAAGGATATGTAACTAATTAGGTGAAACATAAAGAACATTTTAACCATTTTTTCCTTTTTTATTTTAGTAATCCAGTGGATTTTTGAGCTCCAACTGGCTCAGATCGACTCGTTGAATTGACTTAGATCAATGTATGTATGGTACACTAACATTAATATACTAACAAACACAAGATAATTCATAGACAAATATCAGAATATGTATTAGTTTTTGTTGGAAAATACCGGGTATCTTGAATATTGCAGTTAGGGCGGCTCCCCAAATTGTATACGGATTGAATCATGATTTGATATTTGATATTATGTACTCTTAGTTGGGATGAACTTTACAAGCGAAAATACACCGCTATCCATGACTCAAGAGCCATCTCCCACAGCTTTGAAAACTCACGTTAGGTTTTCTTTTTCTCTCACAGTGTGTCTTACGGGAATGAAAACTCTATGTTGATATTGGTCTATATCATGTTTTACCATGTACACATAGTGAGATAGTGGGGAAAGTGGGTAGCTATTGTGGGATATAGGCCTCCCATAAATTACCCACTTCTATTAATTGGGTCAGCCCACTTGGACGACCTTTCGCTAGGCCCATTGATCCAAGTCAAACCAACATCCCTCACCGTCCATGAGGGCTGAAACTTAATCCATTGTGATCTTTCTAAACTCACCAAAATCATACTGATAAATGAATTGTGACCTGGGAGTATCTCAAGAGCATAAGGCCATACATTGTTTAAGATGTGCAACAACTCGACATCAAGAATTCGAGGACAACAAACTTGTTATGCCTCAATTCATTACTTAATGCCAAAAATCAGTGTGTCTCCTTGTCCCTTCAACTTTGAAGGATTATACGAGATTCATCACTTAATTATACATTCATTATTACATTCCCTAAACATAATTGGTACTAGCGAATCTCTAAATAATGAGGGCAATAATGGTCTTCATTTCTCCTATACCTCCTAACCCTTTATCTAGTGTTTTCCTAAACAAGTCCCGCACGACCAAATCATTTTATGGTTATTGGGTACATGCTAAAGTAGTTACAATACTAAGATAAAAAAAAACTAAAGATATAGGAAAAAGTCTTAAGGTCATACTATGACAAACATCTGGATCTCACACAATGAGAAAATAGGGTCACATTTCTCATTATTAGTTTTATATCACAAGCACATGCGGTATGAAACGCATGTTACAGTGTGTCATTTTTCTCAAGGAAACGTATGTCATTTATTGAACACATTGTACAGGTCTTGGTCTAAGTATTTTTCAACACCTTACCTAAGTTTTCTCTAGATGTCCTCAAGTCAATATCTAACTCGAGAAAACCACATCTGGTTATACGACAAGTTATAGTTGGATAACGAGATATCCAATTCGATCACATGTTACCAAACATCAATCTGATTTTAGCGTACTAAGGTGACATACATAGAATTTGCTAAATGAATTCTTTACTGGCCTCATCTCCCATGTCACCGGACATTAGAGGTGATTGCTCGTGTGAGAAAGTCCATTTCTTAACTTGTTCGACATACTTTTAACGAACCGTCTCTTCATAAGTGTGCATAAGTATATCATAATCACCTCCTATGTGATAATATCCCTATCAAAGTCAACTAATGATGTACTTGGTTAGTATTTGGAGTTTCTCATAAGTTACGTCTAAGTTACGTCTCATCTATGGACTGTGAGTTGCCAATGCCCCCACTTAACTACTTATCACTCTAAAATTACTTAATTTTTTTAACCAAAATATATTTGCATTGTATAGGAAAAAACTTTAAGCTTTGCTTTGATTGTGGAAATCTATATATTCTCTAATACTTTCATCTCCCCCAGACGATCTTGCCACTTTGCAAGAATGACTTACTTAGACATAGATACTCTTTGATTTTCATCATCGTACTGAGTACCAGTTATGAATTATTCCAAATAAATCATAGTTCCTCTACTTAGGGAAATGGTACGGAACATCTTAGACATCACAAGAATCCTTTCAAATGCACTCCTACACTTTTACTAGGATTCAATTAATGTTTAATTACTAGACCCTTGACATACTCTACACTAAATCGCACACATCTCAAATTTATTTGCAGCTCTTAACAGTACTAGAATGTTGTACTATAGACATCATAAACTTCTCTTTAAAATTTATTGGACACATTCAGTGGCATTAAAACTTCGTCTTTAGCAAATACGAGTATTAGTAGATGCATAGGTGTCCATATAGAATCACTTTAAGGCTTTTACAAGTGATTCTCATTCAATCACAAGAAGTCATCTACATAATCCCTTGGAACCTTTACTTATCTTATAAGTAGCACTATCTATGTCCTTCAACTCCAAGTTGTGAGATAACCCATCTCTTAATGGTCATACTACTCAATATATTTCTCCGACTAGAAAAAATTATCAAATTGCAAGTTTACTCATGGTGTGACAACTCTCGATGGTATCCATTCATCATATGAAGTTGTATGAGATTATTACTTGTGTGAAGTCTTATATACCATTAACTTGAGCACTGTACTAGGCTACAAACTTGATTTCATGGTCTTTGACCATAAACCTCTTTGAGTAAACCAATTCATTTATTGGTCAAGTTCTCTACTGAGAACTATAGTCTCTCAACCAACTAAAAAATGCAAACTAATTCTAAGTTGGCCAAATAACAATAAATCGTGGTACGCTCACAATTGGTAGAAAATATCCTCAAATACAAGTCACACACTAAGTGAAACTTTCCAACCAATTTTAGATCCATACCTCTAAGAGTTTCAATAGCATTTTTAAGAACCATTTGTTCACAATTTCTTTGTGTCTAAAAAAAAAATCAACCAGTTCCCGGATCTGGTTTCAACTTGGTAGCACGACTGTCATGTGTCACTTTACCAAATTAAATTGTGTATAAAGAATACACTTAACCTTATCAGCTATCCTACTAGTAGAATGGTAAATAAGGGTCGATCCCACAGGGAACGGCCGAACAGTTTTAATTCTGATGTCAAGCAATTTATAATTAATTCTGCAAGAAATAAATACTTAAGAAAGCAATAAAGATGGGGGGAATTGATTAAGGACTAACAATCTACTAGTAACAAATAAAAGCAACTAAACGAAATTAAAAGCATTTAACATTCGAATTCAAAGAAACAAATAATCAAAGATAATAGAAGATATCTTTTTCGGTTTTGGTTTTCAAGTAATAAAACGATCCACCCTTGATCATGCTTCCCCTTGGTCTTAGACGATTGATGCAACTATGTTAATGCCCGATTTAATTGTGATTCAAGCCCTTATCTCAAGGCTATTAACAAGCTCTAATAGCCTTGTTGTCCCTTAATCTTAGTTAATCAAAATAAGCTCTTCGACTAACCCTATTCAATTTAACCGAATCCTCGAACAAGCTCTCTTAGATCCAATAACCAAATGCATTAAACACTAGGACAACGAGATAAATTCAACATAAAACTCGAAAGCTCGATTTTAGTGGTTGAACTTTGTGTTATCACCAATAAATAAATCTATTGTTTGCTACACGGGAATCGGAAATCCTACAATTACGGATAGTAATTTCCTATTCTAGCAACACATTCACAAATCTCTTAAAGGGTGATCAATCCAATAATCAATTCATAAATGTGACTCAATAACAACTAATAACACAAAACACTTGAATACACAATATTCTCGGTAACATTAACCGCAATAATCACATCAATATCTTAAACTCAAGGTTCCACAATGATCAAGGATGAACTAAAGGGTGTTAGCCACCCATATTAACTAATACAATAAGGAAATAAGTAGAAAAATAAAGAAACATGATACTGATATGGATGAATCCAAAGATATCAATTGGAGAAGATGATCCTTCAATCTCTTGTCCAATCTTCCCTCCTTGGTAGCCTTGGTGGCTGAGTAGTGCTTTCCAAGTATAAAAAAGGTATCAAAAGTTAGGTTAAATTCGAATGGGATGATATATATATATATATATAAGGAGAGAAAGTGCTAGTAAAAAATAAGTAAAAACGTATTCAGGATTTCAAAACAGAGTAGTGAATCTCAGCTGAGACGGAAGTGTGTCTCGGCCGAGACGTGAAAAAGGGTTTTTAAGATTTGTGGATCGAAAGCTGATCTCGGCCGAGACATAAAAAGGGGAAAATGGGGTTGGCTAGGGCTTGACTCATCTCGGCCGAGATTGGACTGCATCTCAGTCGAGATCTTGGTCCTTTGAAAAGCCTATCTCGTGCTATGTTATTAGCTAATTAATCGTGTATATTGCTTGTTAAAAGATTTATCCCATTGTTTAGCAATTTATTGTGTGTTAAATTGTAACCTAGGGGGGAGATTTGACCGGGATCACATTAATTAGCATGATTATTCAATAACAACAGAAAAGTTTGAGATAATCTTAGGGCATTAGTCTTAAGATAATTTGGGAGTTGTACATGATTAATCGATTAGAGACAGTGATTAATTATATACAATCAACAAGTAATTCGCTCTAAGACGGGGTTTTACGTATATTAGTGATCGCCTTTTAATGGCTAAATATATGGTTTAAAGATTTAATCGACCGGGCTATTAATTATTGATTACCCATAGTTGAATGTATTCCTAGATTTCCTTTATCACTTGTTTGAATCCTTAATGCTTACGACGATTTTCTTATCCGATTCGAGAAAAATCCTCGAGGGATCGACCTTGTACTCACTTAGTACTATTTGTGACACCGTGCACTTGCGATTGCCATTTTAGTAGCTAAATTAGTGTATGTCAGCATTCTTCTAAACTTTGCAGCTAATATATTCCCCTTTTATCATGTTCCTGTTATTTGTAGGATCTAATTCTTAACTGTGAATTTGTAATCAACTAAACAACTCTTAACCACTTATAATCACCATGATGAGCAGCATCTCCAAAAACCCAAACTACCTCAATGGGTAGGATCGATTTTAGATGCCCCCACTCAATGGAAAGATTGTAAGGAATTCTCGATTCCATCTAATGTGCACAGCGGAATAATCAATCAAGAATAATGATCATGATCTATAATTGAATTACACGTTGAGCAATAATCACGCAAAAGTTTGAATTACTTACTTATTGCGTAATTTAACAGGAAGGAATAACACAACTAAATTCACCACTTCAGGTACCCACGTGTATGCTGTCCACCGAAGAAATAATTCTCGGTACACTCGTTCAATAAGAGATCACCAGAAAATCAACTTATTGAACTCTATGATGTCTCTCTGTTTCTTACTGCTAAGATTCCCCAGTTCCCTACAATAGGGAATAGATATATATAGTGTGCACATAGCCCTAGGTATATGGGCCTAATATTCTGGTATACTTTAATTAATTAATCAGTCTAACTTATTAATTAACTAAAACCCATATCATAATCTAGTCCATATCTTTCAATCGCCCACTTGAACTAGCATTAGGTAAAATTCGAAACACCAACTTTGTACCCTTGAGTGGAATAACAATACACATAAAGTGTGACCCTTTAGGCCCCCCATTATCGACGATATTCTAATTAAAGTTTGTACAAAACTCCTAGACTGTGTTGTGCAGCGAACTCAATATATGAATGGCGTTTAAATGAATCCGTTAAACAAACATTTCTATGATGTTTATGTAATATCCCTTCATTCACGAACCACCCGATTGAGTCTAGGATCTACCACATGTCTATCCAAATAGCTCAATCACTTTTCTCATCTTTGTTATATGACCTATTCAATCATATTCAATTACTTTAATTGAATACATCTTTGCAATGGTCTATGACTTTATGGTCAAATAATATAGAGAAATTTGAGTGTTCTCTAGAAATCAATTGAGGAATGAATCTCAATCTTGACTCAACTATCATTTCCATTTGTCTCATGATGAACCCAACGCAAGACGTGTCTTGTCCTCCTTTCGAAGGCAAGCGTTGTGCTTGGTCAAAGTGCATCACTTGACAAACAAAATGAATATTGATCTCAGGTCAAATGATCATTACATACTCCACACACTAATAAACCATAGACACTAAAACAAATGGTTTAATAGGAGGGTATACCAATACTCTCAAAAATACCCACGTGTCCATCATAGATATCTAATATTTTCATAGTCGTGAGACCTACTACATTCTCTGAAAATGTGATGCAGACCACATGCTAACCTATTGCATGTCATCAATATCCCGTTCTTGATGACCATCGCTTATGGAAATTTTAGCATCATACTATATCATTTATGTCTCACACCATAAATGACAGTCATGATTCAAGAGAACACTTACAAGAATAATGACAAACCAACAAAATAATTATTCTAATAAATGCATAAAACCCCAAAGTAAATTAAATTATCATAGAATGTGATAAAGTATTGAATGTCTGAAGAAAATGTTTCTAAGACATACAAACTATAAACTCTCACTGAATCAAGGCCAACTACCAACATGTCTAACACCCAAGCTCTTAAAGTGCTTGTTGTGCCTTGCTATACACAACTGTTTGGTTAAAGGATTAGCCAAGTTATCATCAGTGAATACTCTATCTAACTTCACATCTCCCTATCTATTATTTCTCCGATCAGATTTTATCTCCGGGAATATGTTTGTTCCTGTTCGTGGCTATCGATTTCTTTTCTAAGCGCAACCGCACCTACCGTTATCACAATACAATGGTATTGCACTACTGGCACTTGGAACGAAACCTAGTTCTTTTACGAACTTCAACAAAGCAACAACCCCTTTTGGTAGCTTCAGATGTAGTAATATACTCGGCTTCAGTGGTGGAAACGACAGTTCTACTCTGTTTGGAACTATTTCACCTCACTGCACCACAATTGAGAATGAAAACATATCCAGACTGAGACTTGAAATCATCATGGTTCGTTTGGAAGCTAGGACCAGTATACGCAGTAACTGATGGCTCTGGCTGCCCACCATAGACTTTAAGAAATATTCTTTAGTCCTTCTAAGGTACTTAGGAATAGTCTTGACATTTCTCCAATGTTCATCACCGAGATTTTGTGAAATATGATCTTTTTTCACGGATTGAAACATTTAACGATTGCTCCCCATTATTAGTATATTGTCAACGTATATGATAAGGAAGACAACATTTTCATTTTAAGTTTACTATAAAAGCATGGATCCTCTTTTCTCCTGAAAAAATTAAACAATTTGATAGCTATGTCAAATCAAATATTTCAACATAAATCGACTTCTTTAACTCGCATACTCCATTCGATTTTTCTTTGGATACTAAACCTTCAGGTTATGACATATGCACAGTGCCTTTGAATTCTCCATTGAGAAACGCGGTTTTGACATCCATTTGTCAAATGTCAAAGTCATAGTATGCAGCTATTGTAAGTAATATCCTAATTGACTTGATATTAGCGACTGGCGAAAAGGTTTCATCATAGTCAATGTCATCGCGCTGACTATAACCGTTTGCAACCAACCTAGCCTTGTAGGTTTGTACCTTGTCATTTGCATCTCTCTTCTTATTGAGGATCCATCTGCAGGCTATGGGACGAGCCCATGGAAAATTAACTAGTTCCCAGATTAGATTGAGGTATATCGAGTCCATTTCAAATGTTAAGGCATCCAGCCACATCTTCGAATCGGTGCGCAACACCACTTCGATATAGGTCTTAGGTTCATTGTCTTCTGATCAACCTCATCATCTTGGTTCTCAACCAATAGATTTAGTCTTCCAGCTGCTCGACGATTCCTTTGAGGCCTATTGAGTTGGTTTTATCTTGGTTCAGGCAGTTTATTCAGATCGGGAGGAGGTTCCTGCGTATTGAGATTTTCAACATTTGGGATATTCTCAAGAATTTCACTATGATTCTCTTGAGGTGGGTTTGATACAATATCTTGTCTTTGATGCATCTCATTGTTTTGAGTTAACCCTCTAAGAGTTATTTCCCCTCCCAATAGATCATCAAAACTCCCACTGAGTTCTTGTCCACTCCATTGGACAATACCTCATCCTCCATGTCATCTTGTGGTTCTTGAATTTCTTCAAGATCTACCTCGTTGTGACCTTATTCCTCGGAGATATAAATATCTTTAAGAAACGTCATATTCCTGGAAACTATCACCTTGTGATCTCCAGGGCAGTATAATTCGTATCCTTTAGTTTCCTTAGGATATCCACAAAATAGCATTTCTGAGACACGTTAATTATGCATTTATTTAGGTCGATTTAGGATCATATTTTATATCATTTACGTGCATATTTGACCGGTATTCATTTATATTTATCATATTTGGGTCATTTGACGTGTTTCGACTTGTTTTGAAGTTAATTAGGTAATTTTATTCCATTTGGATGAAGTTCGAAGAAGAAACAAGTCAAATAGGATTAAAACGGATGAAAAGGGAGTTAAAGGAGTAAAAGGGACAACACGGCCGCGTCAAAAGTGGCCTAGAACATGAAAAAGACACTGCCTAACCAACACGGCTGCGTCAAAATGTGTCCCGAAAGTGAAGTTTTCTGTCAGCTTGACATACCTCTAATATTTTGGCCATATCTTGAGATCTACAACTCCGATTGAGGTGAAATTGGTGGCGTTAGAAAGCTGATTCAAAGAGCTACAACTTTTCCTGAAAGGGATAAATCCCAAAAATAACCGGAAGACCCTAAAAAATGGCTTGAAAGTCAGACCTAAAAACCTGCCTGAGCAAAACGGACGCGGCCGCGTCACAATGCTAACACGGACGTGTCAGAAAGCCTTTTCTAATAAAGTTTCATTGTTTTAGATAGGATTTTCATCCTATCTTCCCAAGGATTTGTCCCCAACTCTATAAAAAGGACCCCAAGCTCTAGAAATCAAGGGGAATCATATAGAAAACATCAAGAACATCAATTACATCATCATTCTACCTAGAAGAAAACTTGGAGGACAAAGAAGACGAAGATCATCGAGATGGATTCATCCGGATTTCGTCGTTCTTTTCTAGTTTAATCTTTTACAATGTTTTCCATAGACTTTTGTATTGGATTATTGCTAGGCATGAGTAGCTAAGCTATTCGTGTCCTAGGGTTAGAGAGTAGGGATTATTATGACTAGATTTAGCTTGATCACCTAGATTTAGTAATTTAGTTTAGCAATTCCGCTTCGAGAGGAGGGGATCATTATCAGACTTATGACATAGAGCGCAGTTGTCTATGACTTTGTAGGCCGTGGCTTAGGATCGTTTGGGAGTTATTAGGTTTAATTCACTCGAGAGGATAATTAGCTTAATTAATCAACGGTTTAATCGATTTGAGAGAAGGGTTAGATTATTGTCGTGCCGCCTAATAAACACTAGAATTAGTAAATCTATAGGTTAATCATATTCAACATTGAAGTAATATCCTGAAATCGAGGTCCTAGGATACCCTTTCTCATTAATTATTAGTTCTTTTTGTTTGTCAAGTCATAAGTAACATAGTTATTCATTAAATTCCTCAGTTTTTGTTAAAATCAACCTTTTACAACCTAGTATCTAGTTAGGACATTCCTAGAGTATTGAGGTATCAAACTACCTAAAACTATTCCTTGTGGGATCGACCTTGATTATCGCTACTACACCTACATCCGTACACTTGCGGAACACTAGGTTAGAAACCGACGTGTCAAGTTTTTGGCGCCGTTGCCGGGGAATAGGACAGCCCTAGGTCCGCATATGATAAATATAGGACAACCCCAGGCCCGCATATGGTTAAGACTCGACTTCTTGCCACACCATAACTCATATAGTGTTTGCTTGATCAATTTAAGAGGAACTCTATTTAGAACATAACCAGCGGTTAGTAAGACGTAATCCCAAAGGAATAATGGAAGACGGGTGAAACTCATCATGGAAACAACCATGTTCAATAAAGTTCCATTTCTCCTTTCGAATACTCCATTCACCTGTGGGGTACCCGGAGGTATCCAATCTGATCGAATTCCATGTGATTTCAAGTAATCAAGAAACTCTCGGCTTAAATATTCCCCTCGTCGATCTGATCGGAGAATCGTAATACTTTTCCCAAGTTATTCTCGGCTTCTAACTTAAACTTCTTAAATTTCTCGAAGGCCTCAATTTTTTGTTTCATGAGATACACATATCCATACCTTGAAAAATCATCAGTGAAAGTTATGAAGTACGAATATCCACATCTTGCTTGAGTTGGGAACGGTCCGCACACATCTGTGTGGATCAACTCGAGCACAACCTTAGAATGTAGCCCTTTCTTAGAAAGTGATTTACTTGTCATTTTTCTTTTGAGACAAGATTCGCAAGCACCATATGATTCAAAATAAAATGATGTGAGATAGTCTAACTTTCTCAATCCTGCTATTCTTTTCTAATTGATATGACCAAGTCTACAGTGCCATAGGTAGGTTTTATTATCCGTATTACTTAGCATAGGTTGTTTCTTTCTTGTACATTGACAATATTTTGTTCACATTCAAGCATATATAATCCATTCTTTCTCCATATATAATCCATCAAAAGAAAGACACTTCCTTAAAGCAATCCATTAAGCGAAGCGAGCATCTACTGTTTGTAAAATGGAAAGAAAAAACCTTAAATTTCTAACATTGGAATGGAAATACTATTCTTTGAAATATAAAGAACAAAATAACAATTATATAAATCTAATTTATATCTCGAAGAAATATCTAATCTAGTCCAATTTCAATGTACAAAACGAACTACCTAAGCTTTCATCCAATGCACCCTGTGCTTTGAACTTCGGGCAGTTTCTCTTCTAGTGCCCCTACTCACTGCAGAACATGCACTCATCCTTTGGTAGTCTCGCCTTCTTTTGAACCCTTCCACTCTTAGGCTTCAAGGCCGCATCCTTAGATGCTTTCCCCTCTTTCTTTTTCTTGGAAGATTTCACAGAAGAGCTCACCACGAGCACAGAGTTGCCTTTAGAAGTAGATGATTCGTAGGTCTTGAGCATGTTGTGAAGCTCTGACAGTGTCGCCTTCGGGTTGCTCATGTTGAAATTCACTATGAAGTTTTCAAATGAACTTGGAAGAGACTGCAAAATCAGATTTATTGAGACACTTGAGGGTAGCTTCGTTCCAATCGATTCCAACCTCTCAATCAATCCAATCATCTTCAGTATATGTTCAGAAACCTAGCCCCCATCATGAAGCTTACACTTGAAGAGATCTCTGAGTATCTCATACTCTATGGTTTGAGCTTCTGAAGCGTACAGACTCTCCAAGTGTTTCAGCATTTCATAAGGGAACATGCTTCCATGTTACCTATGCAGTTCAATACTCATAGAGCACAACATTATGCATCGAGCCGATGTGGTATCTTCAACATGTTTCTTGTGAGCTTCTTCGTCAAACGATGCGTACTCAGGAGAATTCTTGTCAGGGATGACACTGATAGTTGTCCAAGACATACTCAATCTTGTCTTGCCTCAGCACCAAGCGCAAGCAACTGAGTCAATCCGTAAAGTTAGACTCAGTCAACTTATTTGTTTCCATCAAATATTTGTAAGCTAAATTTAACATTTTATCTGAATAGAGAATAATCAAAATGGGAAAGTAAATTATATCAACGTAAACAAAGATCATATTCGTATCACTAATCAAAACATGAGTTTATTGTAATGATTAACTCCCACTAATTTTAACATATTTTGCGTCCTAAAAAACACAAAATACGGATTTATAATAATTATAAATCTCAATGGTCCAAGATCCAAATCTATATTACTGTAGCCTCTGCTTTGGCTGACGGCTACAATAATATCACTCAGTAGGCCTCTAAGCCAAATTACAACAATAATTTGCAATTCCTGGTTAATTAATCCAATTAATTTTGTTTCCTCAAACTATTTTGGTCGCTTTGGCGTCTCAAAATAATTTAAGCAAGTCAATTCCATCACACGATGTCACATATGCATCTATGAATGAGCCCGAATCTTGTCGTTTTAGAGTGAACGGTTTGGTGTAAAATTCGTGGTCGAAAATATTAGGAATCTCAAACAATTATGATGGACGACGCATTTGTTTTCAAACAAGACTTGGTTTCTAGTGGGATTTTCTATGTGATACTAAATGTTAAAATTTAATATCTAATATTAAATATAACACAATTACTGGGTGCCATCTACCCAGGCATAAGAAATACAAACCACACATTTTGGGCACCGCCTACTCAAACATAATGTATTGTCGCGGACTACATGTATTGGACGCCGCCTACCCTAGGATACAAGCGGTCTGTAATTACTATAATAAACATAAAATTAAATAATAGCTTATCACATAATATCAAATAAAGCTCAACAAATAAAATTGTTAATCCAATTAAAAATTTATTATTTAATCAAATGTGGATTAAAATTATATATATATATATATATATATATATATATATATATATATTAATTCTAAATTAATACAAATATACATTTAGTATTAATTCCAAATTAATATTAATATATATGTCTATTATTATTTATTTCAAAAAACAATAATAATAAATTAAAATTAAAATTTATTAATCTAATCAATAATTTTTAATTATTAAAATTCTGGATTTTATAATTCAACTTTTTTTTTTTAATGAGCCCAACAACAATGGCCCAGCCCATTTCATCAAAATTCCAGCACGCCCATAAATTAAAAAGATTCTCCCATTAATAACAGGACCAACCATTTATTTAAAATTGGTCCAACTGCATTAAACCCAAGCGCAGTCCAGAATTAATGCAATTAGAGGTCCAGTCCAACTTCTGAAAATTGGCCCAGTACCCGGCCCAAAACCATTTCGGCCCAATTAAAATGTTCAGCCTAGCTCCAGCCCAACTCAAAATCCTTTTAGAGTTTTGAGCTAGCGAGCAAGACCAGCATCGTGATCGACACCGACACCGTCGTCGCCGAACGACGCCGCATCAACAGTAGGTGCAACAACCACCGCCGTCGCCGAGCACCACGGTATCAGCAACAGGAGCAGTAACCCCCCGTCGCCGCCGAGCATCACTGCCGCCCTCGAGCGCCGCCGCATTCTCAACAATAGCAACCGCCGCCTTCGCCGTTGCGGCAGCAGAGCAGCGTCGTGCACCGCCCCTGCCGCCGTCGACAGTATCAGTAGCAGGGCCCCGTGCCGGACTCTGCAGCCTACCTCGCACAGCAGTAGCGTGCATGGCGGCGAACGTTCGCCGCAGTCCCTTCGACAGACGGACAGTAGGTTCAGTTTTCACCCAATAAACAGATCCGTTTATGAAGAGCAAAATTGGTTTCAGTTTTGTTTCAATATTAATTGCAACAATTTTCGAAAAAATAGCAAAATAATTTCAAACAAAATTTGCAGAATTTTAATCTTATTAAATCTTAATCCACGATTAATTGAATTAAAACAATTATAATTGAGTCTCCGGCGCTGATACCACTAAGAAATTCTTAACTCCATCTAATGTGCACAATGGAATAATCAATCGAGAATAATGATCATGATCTATAATTGAATTACACGTTGAGCAATAATCCCGTAAAAGTTCGAATTACTTATGATAAAGCGCAATCCGGTAACCACACAATTAAACAATAATCTACGCAAACAGAATGTAAAAACACAGGATTTACGTGGTTCGATCCGGAGATCTACGTCCACGGGCAGAAAATCCCTCTTGCCGAGGTGTTTCTTTTACTAGAATGTTGAGTTTACACGGAGTAATTCAGTACACAGAGTGCGAATCCTAATTCAGAGTTCTTTCCTCATATTTATACTATCAAATGGAAACCCTAACTAAATCCCTATAATCTGGCCCACAAAATCTGCATGGCAGTTGGGAATGGGACTTGAGTCGCGGAACAGGCCATAAGTTGGGCCAGCGTATGCTTCTGGATCGACGCGTGTTTTCGGACCTGTTGGGCCTACCCGTGCTGGGCCGGTCAGTAGGCCAAAGTATGAGTCCGACCCGAAGTGATCGGGTTATCCCTATCAGATGCCCCCCCCCCCAGCCGAAGTGAGGTAGGAGCTTCGGTTGTCACCGGGGTGGAATCGTGAGTAGGAGGAACCGTGGTCTCTGGCGGGCCGAAGTGTTCATGGAGGACTAAGTCTATCCGCGTCCCTGGACACTCCGCGGAACAGTCTGTAGACTCGGAGTCGAGCTGAGCCGAAGTGGACAAGACATATAGCCGAGATACCGAGTAATAGCCTGGCCGAGATGGAGAATACACCGGAGTGTAGTATTATGACCGAGGTAAAGAGAACACCGGAGTGCAGTAGCCTGGCCAAAATGAAAGGAACACCGGAGTGTGATTTAAATCTTCCTGGCGAAGAGTAAGATTGATGTGATTGGTGACGCCATAAACCGGACTGAGCCCATATTATTCGGGCGATTCGGTTGTAACCTGGGTGGAGCTGTAGGAAAGATGAGTCGTGGTCGCTGGCGAGCCACAGTATTTTTGGATGTTCAGAGTCTGTGGAGGCTGAATCAAACTAGAATGAATGCCACCGAAGTGATAGCGAGACCGCGATATCCTCAAAAGCAATAAAGTGTAACGGAAGAAGATAGTAGTCTGGCCGAGGTAAAGGGGGGATGATGTGCTTGATGCTGCCCCGGTGGAGAATCCGGAGGCCGAGGTAAAAGGATCACCGGAGTGTAATAGTCTGGCCGAGGTCTACTCCGCAGCCGAGTCGTTGGGCTCGCTAAATCTCAACGCCGGAGCGCCGAATATTGGCTCGGAGGCCGTAAATAATTAACCAGAAATAAGAACTTCTTTATCGGGTGTTCGGGAACACGACATGGACATTGCCAATGTGGATCCCCCCGGACGGATCGGGGGAGAGATTTGGTTGTCCGAAGACGGAGGTTTAATTGTCCGGAGACGAGACGCGAATCTCCCCGGACGGATCGGGGGAGAGAATTGATTGTCCGGAGACGAGACGCGAATCTCCCCGGACGGATCGGGGGAGAAATTTAATTGTCCGGAGACGGAGGTTTAATTCTCCTCTTCAATTGGTGTTTGGGAAATGATTATGACACGGCCGTGTTCTAAGGCTGACACGGCCGCGTTGCTGTTGAACCAAAAATTGGTTCCTAAGCATGATTTTGACGCGGCCGTGTCGTTTGTGTGACACGGCCGTGTTGCATTCCAGCATGGATTCACGTTTTGAGGAACTTATTGA
This sequence comes from Ajuga chamaepitys, assembly GCA_958295605.1. Classification (NCBI taxonomy): domain Eukaryota; kingdom Viridiplantae; phylum Streptophyta; class Magnoliopsida; order Lamiales; family Lamiaceae; genus Ajuga; species Ajuga chamaepitys. The sequence goes on along the minus strand of OY282500.1, from coordinate 5,987,893 downwards.
CGCGGCCGTGTCGTTTGCGTGACACGGCCGTGTTGCTGTTGAACCAAAAATTGGTTCCTAAGCATGATTTTGACGCGGCCGTGTCGTTTGTGTGACACGGCCGTGTTGCATTCCAGCATGGATTCACGTTTTGAGGAACTTATTGACGCGGCCGTGTCGTTTGCGTGACACGGCCGTGTTGCTGTTGAACCAAAAAACTGATTCCTAAGCACGATTTTGACGCGGCCGTGTCGTTTGTGTGACACGGCCGTGTTGCAATCCAGCATGGTTTCTCGTTTTGAGAAGCTTATTGACGCGGCCGTGTCGTTTGCGTGACACGGCCGTGTTGCTGTTGAACCAAAAAACTAGTTCCTCAGCATGATTTTGACGCGGCCGTGTCGTTTGTGTGACACGGCCGTGTTGCAATCCAGCATGATTGGAACGAGCTATTCTATCTCTATCAGCAGTAGATTTGAACATTCATAGTGTAAGATTTGAAGAATTTCACACGCTCCAGATAAACAGACTCACCAACATGAACAGTAATTGTATTACCCGGAATTGGATGAGGATCGAGTGGCGGTGGATCGAGGCCGGTCTTGGGAGGCTCGGCGGTGTGGACGCTGGCGGCGGCGGTGATGATGCGGAGACAGCGGAGGGCGGCCTGGCGGCGGCGGTTATGATGCCGAGACGGCGTAGGGCGGCCCGGCGGCTGCGGTTATGATGCCGAGACGGCGGAGGGCGGCCTGGCGGCGGCGGTTATGGTTCCCACAGACGGCGCCAATTGATAAAGCGCAATCCGTAACCACACAATTAAACAATAATCTACGCAAACAGAATGTAAAAACACAGGATTTACGTGGTTCGATCCGGAGATCTACGTCCACGGGCAGAAAATCCCTCTTGCCGAGGTGTTTCTTTTACTAGAATGTTGAGTTTACACGGAGTAATTCAGTACACAGAGTGCGAACCCTAATTCAGAGTTCTTTCCTCATATTTATACTATCAAATCGAAACCCTAACTAAATCCCTATAATCTGGCCCACAAAATCTGCATGGCAGTTGGGAATGGGCCTTGAGTCGCGGAACAGGCCATAAGTTGGGCCAGCGTATGCTTCTGGATCGACGCGTGTTTTCGGACCTGCTGGGCCTACGCGTGCTGGGCCGGTCAGTGGGCCAAAGTATGAGTCCGACCCGAAGTGATCGGGTTATCCCTATCAACTTACTTGTTGCGTAATTTAACTGGAAGGATCTAATGTGCACAATGGAATAATCAATCGAGAATAATGATCATGATCTATAATTGAATTACACGTTGAGCAATAATCCCGTAAAAGTTCGAATTACTTACTTGTTGCGTAATTGAGCAATAATCCCGTAAAAGTTCGAATTACTTACTTGTTGCGTAATTTAACTGGAAGGAATAGCGCGGCTGAATTCACCACTTCAGGTATCTACACGTATGTCATCCGCCGCAGGAAATGTTAGATGTGTCACATATCTACATTTTAAAATTCTTTTTATTAAGAAATAGAGGAACTACATTTCGTTGAGCTCAGTAGCGATAGCTTGTAACCCAGGTGGGGGCCTTGAGGTGTTTGGACATTGGACTAGTCCAATTGGCAGATGTTGTTTGAACATTGGACTAGCCCTATTGGTTGTTGCTGGATCCGTGCTTAGAGCGATAGTACAACTGGAAGATGTTGTTTGGACATTGGACTAGTGTTGCTGATGTCATATTCTGGCCTGCGCGTGCTTAGAGCGATGGGCCTAAGCGAATGCTTGGGCTTTGCAGCTCTTAGAGCGGTGGGCACTACGTCAGGCTAATACCAATATAATACAACTTTGTAATTTAAATGCAATCATTTTCTACGAAAATTTGACAAAAAAATGAATTTAGCTAGCTTTCGTAGTGTAGGTGGTTAGAGCACCCGTTTAGTTATTTATAAAATTGAATTTAGCTAGCTCTCGTAGCGTAGGTGGTTAGAGCACCCGTTTAGTAAGCTGAGTGGTCTTGAGTTTGACTCACAATAAGATCTATCTATATCTAGAACAATTTTTTGAGTTTAACTCACAATAAGATCTATCTATATCTAGAACAATTTTTTTTTTAATTCTACTCCCAGGAGAGCAATGACGATCTTATAATATTTTTATAATTCCGTTTTGATTCTTAAGTTCTTTCCTGAAATTAAAATTATAAAAAAAAATTGTAATTATTAAGTTTAAGAAAAATGTAGAACATTTTTTTTGTAACTCTACTCTCAAGGAGAACAATGGCATTCTTATAGTATTTTTATAATTCCATTTTTGTTTGTAAGTTTTAAAAAAAATAGAATCTTTTTTTATTCTCTTTGTTTATCTACTTAATTTACAGTTGAAATATTGGTTGAAACACTTATGTGTTTTACTTCTCTTTGTGCATTTTCTTTGTGCACGCTCTTGAGGTATACTTATTGTAGTGAGATGATTAGTAGATCCACTGAAGGCCTACATCATAGATCATATAGAGAATTCGTTGTCGTTGGCCTTGTAGTTACAAGTGCTTAAGGTGGAAGTGAATTCGGTAAATATATTTTGTTGGTCTCGTAGCTACAAGTGGTTAATGAGAAAATAAGAACACATACTATATATCTATATTTTTAGTTCCAAGTGCTTAAGCAAAAAGTTAAGAAACACATGACTATAAAACGTTTTCCATAGTCTAACACAGGAACCAAGAGAGAGATCAGCTTAGATACTGACATAATGGAGATTGACACAATAACACTTAATGACTTAACTGCCAAATGTGTATACAATGAGACTCACGTCTTAGCTGACATGGAGATGAGATTGATGTAACAAATGTGGTTTTATGCTAGAAGTATAGTTACATTATCTCTTCAAATATTACTATAAAAGTAAATGGCTGATGTATACCTAATTTTACTACTAAACAGATATAGAATAAGATGCAATACTAGTTTAAAGAAAAAAAAAATTGATTTAGAGGTAGAAAAATTTCACCTTTATTTATACTAATCACCTTCATATATGATCGGAGAAGATTTAATTTATCCATCAAGTTGATATTCTTGATTTCCCCAAATATATTCTTAGTAATATTTTTCAAGAAATTGCATAAGATCTTTCACATAATAATCATTCTTTCAAATATGAGGAGTTTTTTTAATATCTTTCTAGAAAAAATAAAATTCTAATCCTATCAAACTTTTGTTAGGTACATAATTTCAAAAATAAAAAATTACAATCCTGTTTATTGAAAAAAATACTAAACTTGTGAAAAACAATGAACTTTTTAAATTAAGAATATCAAGAATATTTTCAGCTTTAAAAAAAAATATATAATGTCAAAATTTTATATTGTTCAATTCAAGTTACTCCCAAATTCTTGATCTCAATGTTGGCACAATACCAATAAATTGGTCTTTTGATATCTAGCTAAATTGTAACTCACCTAGTCACCTTGCATTTAGCTTATTTTATTTTGTTTGGGCTTTTTCTTATGCACTCTTATTTTTAAATCATGTCTATTTATTGAGCCTCGCTATTAAAATTAGAGGCAGCAATTAAATATAGTTAGTAGCTTTTAAAGAAAACTGGATTTCTTAATCATTAGTACCTCTAAGAATAATAGAAATGGAGTTTTCCTTCTATGGTCAATGTCATTTCCAACTCAAGAAAAATGTTAGTGTCCAAACTTAACCATTTGTAGAAAAAAAATGGAATCATACCTACTATAAAAATACATCCATCTATAGCTAAAAATATTAAATTTTTCCGTCCAAAATTCATCTAAAAATAAATTATAAGTTAAACTAGACTAAAATATGTATTTAAGTTAAATTTTGACTTATATATTGATAGCCATAAATGACTCCTTGATTTCCGACATATATAAATTAACATCAATCTCAATAATAAAGAGATATAATGAATATGTCTCTTATATAAGTGAGGAAATAGAACAATTATTTATATAAGTAAAAATTGTGACAGAAAAATGCAAATTTTTATTGGTTAATTTTTTTGGGTTGGATTCGAGATATTGATTTTACTATATTTATTAGATTAATATAATTTGTTTGAAACTTAATTAATATAAATTTGTTAAAATTAATATATGTAGATATATATTAAAAGTTATTAATCTTCCATTGACATGTCAAAATCTTAATGTATAATTAATTGAACCTATAATATACACCGAAATCACACATTTCATTTTTTCTATATATCATCATATATTGGAACTTTTTTTTTTCTTTTTCTTTTTTGAGAAATTTGCTAGAAAAATGGATTTTTGAAGATATATAGACTAATCGGTACTGTTCGAATTTTAGGACCTCAATGAAGCTTATGGAATGTTATTGGAAACAGTTAAGGCAGCAGAATAACATTTACAAATTCCTTTTCTAATAGCAGAAAATAATTCAAAGGGCAAACATATCTATAATCTAGACTATTATATCCTTCCCGCAACTGTTAAAACACAAATACTAGAAGAGACGGACTGTTACCTGATTATCAATGCTTCCTTTGCCCCTTTTGCCTCCTATGACAAACCAAGACAGTTTACTTCAATCCACCAAGAGCCCTATAAAATACCGTGCACTTTTGATATCAGAAATAAATCATGCATTGAGATTTTACTTTGAAAAAAGGCTTATGAAATTGAATTAGAGAAAAACTTATCTTTCGTTTTAGTCAACACAATCGCTAAACCATCCCCATGAATTTGAAACGCGGAGGACCCGAATCGATGAGGTAGTCAAACGATTAGGGTTCCAATCAAAGCCACGAACACCCATCACAGCCGCCGTCTATTGGGTTTTCATGCTTAATGGAATGATTCGATCTTCCACGAAGACTAGAATTATTGTAAAACTCTCATTCCTGACCAAGGAATTGAAAACCCATGATCATTCCCCACCTAGAATTACCCCTCGGAAATATCACTTATGACTAGTGAGAATGGAAACTATCAATAGCTCCACCTAACATCTGTTTTTTTACCGTTTAATTCAATTCAGAGATGGATTAAATTTCATCCCCACCAACTACAAGCTGAATGAACTAAAAAATAAATTGGGTCCCCACATAATTATACTAGAATAACATAATTATCCTTTGGTTGCATCTATGCAACGGTTGCATACTAGAATGACCTTAATTTTGGCATAAAAAACTTTTATCAGCTTAACTGTTACATGTTTTGATGTTTAAATTATCATTACAAAAAGTGATATTATTCAAGAAAAAAATTATATTCTAGAGAAAATAAGGTTATTAGTTCACATTACTTTTTGGCATCTAAATATTTTTGGAGTTTTTTGAAATATTATGTTTAAAATAAATTAGCAAAAATATCACGAATCCAGTTTACATTAATATAGATTGAAAATGATAGTGAAATTAGTCAAGTGATTTTTTAATCAATTTGTTCTTTTTTTCTTTGTCTTTTTTTAGTTTTCCACCTAATAACTATTTCGAGACAAAATGTCTCTTTTAATACTTCAATTATTCACATATATTTATTAAGGTCTCTCACTTATCAAAAAATATTTCATAAGATCCCGCAATTCTAAAAAATATTATAAACCATATAAATCGACGGATTGCAAAGTGGCAGTTTCGTATAGTTCAGGCACTGAAGTATCATTGAAAAATATCTTTTGTATCACATGTTGGACACTTGATATACTTTTGGCTAGAAAGTCGCTGCCGAATTGCAAATGACAGTTTCACGTTATTCGAGCACTTAAGTGATAGTAAGAAAAAGTTTAGGAACCAAATTGATAATTCGGCCATAGTTTAGGTTGGAAATTTTTTAACACTTAATTGAAATGGTATTTGAATATCATGACTTGATATTATTTATTTTGTTAACTGAATGGAACAATCTTATAATCATAATTCTTAATAAGTATTATTTATTAGAATGTCTTTGAGTAGATTCTTCAGATCGACATTTAATATTACTTACAAATTACGTTCTTTCTTTAAAAAATAATATTTTAAGCCAAGATACCATATAATTATCTATTTATCTATATATATCATTGTCAATTATTTCAAACATACACTTTAAAATATAATTAAATTTTATTTTACTAGACAAATTCATTATTTTCAAGAATTTTTATTATTACTATGAAATTAAAAATTAAAAAATATATATATATGGAATAAATTAAAAAAAAAAACACAATTTTAAGTTTTACGGAATTATGCGAATGCTATTCGTAAAATATTCATATATGTTGGGTATTAATCGTATTAATAATATTAAATATGCACGTAAATAAACGAGAAATTAAAAAATTGGAGAATTTTGTCACTGTAATTTTATCAACACAAAATAATTAATTAATTATACGCTCAGAATTTTGTTTAGTTTATTGCATCGATTATCTTGAGTTTAAAAATGTTAAATTCTTTATTTTATATGGCTCTCTAATATTGTGTGTATTTTATAATATTACATGAGGTACTGTTCTTTTAAATAGTAAATAATGACATGGAAAAAATAATTAATACTGATATTTTTTAGAATATAATTGTTATTTTGTTGGTTCTTTGATTTTATTTAACGGAGATTTCATTTTACAATATTATAATTTTTTATTTTTAAAAGTATATTTATAATTAGAAATATTTTCAAAATATTTAAATTTATTAATTTTTTTCTTATAATATGTTGTTTATATTATTAAAACTTATTATTAATATTTATATTATTTATATTGTTTGCTTTTATTTCTTATATATTGTTATGTTCATTTTCTTATAATATATTGTTCATTTAAATAATTTACATACTTTTATTATTATTATTATTATTATTATTATTATTATTATTATTATTATTATTATTATTATTATTATTATATATTTAACAATAAAAATATATATTACTTTGATTTATGATTCTTATAAAGTACTCATTACTATATTTACAACCCGTATATCACACGAATATATTACTAGTTTTTTTTTTTTTTTTTTAATTTGTACTCCCTCCGTCCCGAGATAATTTGTACACCCCTCCCGGCACGTGGAATAAGAAGCAGCTGTTTTTTGCTTTTTAGTTGACTTTTTTAAAGGTGGAGATTGAGGGTGGAGATTTGAAGGATGGAGATTGTAAAAGAAATTTCCTTTTTAAGGGTGTGTAAATTATCTTGGGACACCTCGAAAAGGAAAGTGTGCAAATTATCTGGGGACGGAGGGAGTATTCACTAACTTTGATCATTTAAACTTTTTGAGTTTTTAAAAGTTCCCTATACTTTTTTTATTTTTGTTAGCTTATCTCAATTTCACTGTAATCTTAAAAGTTCCTCGAAAATTGTTGATGTGACACTTTTTGATTTTCACCTACCACATAGACAACCCGATTATTATGCCAGCAAATTCTTGAAAATTTTAAAAATTGAGCATAAATTGGACAAAAAATAAACTTTCCAAGCATTTCTGAAACCTACTATATAACCTGGCAAGTATAAATTAAACACGAGTAAAGTTATAAATTGAAAAATTTCAGAAAAATATTAATTTTTTCAAAATCACAATCTAAGAGAGCAAAAAATTACTTTTCTCATAGTCATCACCCAAACCAGAAAGGGAACATTACTATCTCAAATTCCTTTTCTCATAGTCATCACTCAAATTCCTTTTCTCATAGTCATGAACTGACTCTCAAGTCAACAAATTAAATATTGTCCAGTTTGAATCATAGTCTAAATGCGCAATGTTTCGAAATATTAGTTATTTTAGCCAATTTTTATAGTCTAATTAAAATCGTGTGTTGTGGTTGGTACATAAATTACATCTCATCACAAATTACAATTAATGTCTCCATTAGTTAATCCAACATTACTATTTTCAAACCCTAGCACTCAACTTCAAATCGAGAAAAAAAAAAAAAAAAAAAAAAAAAAGGAAGAAATTGATGCATTGTTAATAGAAAATAGATGTAAGAAACCATACCTTCCTTCCATAAAAACCGAAGCGCCTTGAAGATTCGATCAACGAAGGTGTAGAATTGCGTGATAGACAGGTGCAAAAACCTTAGAGAGAGGAGAAATTCTCGAATTCAACCAAACTCATTTTCTATTACAACTTATTAGTTAGGTCAGTTCGCAGTCCTGTTAGGTTATTAGTACATTGAATCGAACTTGTAAGTCTGATAATACTTCGAACTATAATTTACACAGCCCACTCGTATAAAATATCGATTAGGTTGGCTGGTCGGACTAGTTCGATTTTGACTAGCAAAATATAAATATATATACCGATTTATCTTTTATACTAATTCTTAATTTTTCTAAAAATACTGGAAAAAAACTCCCAAGCTCTTATTGACTGGCTATATCTTCAAGTTCGTCTAAGACCTGATTAAACGTTAGGCCCAAGTCTACAATTCGGCTAGCATCTAGCAACTTCTAATATATTGACTATTATGTGTAAGACTCTTTGTAACTTATTTGAAACTAAAAACTCAAATCATAGTATTTGCAAACACCCACAATAGTAAAAATAAAACAATACACATATAGGCTTTTGTCAATGCAAACTAAACACATCCTCAATTCTAATTCCCTAAATTCATATAGTAGCAATACACATACATTAAATTAAACATAGAAGTTTATCATCCATTTACCATAAGCAGAAAACTTAAAAGATTGATATATTCAACTAAATTATAAAGGATAGAAAAGAAAACAAAAAAAAAAATACATTCGGTTTTCGATTCGAACAGGTTAACCAAATATAAAAATCATAATCGAACCAAAATTCACTTAAACTAACTATCGAAAATCAAACCGAAAATACGGTTTCAGTTTCGGTTCCAACAGTTAATCGATCCGTGCACACCCCTAATCACAATAATCTTCAAAAAATATTAGATATATTTTTTTAATAAAAGAAATCTGGCATGGTCGGCTCAAAAACTCGGGTTGGCGGCCGGGGCGGTGGTGGACTGTTACGGCGTGACAAAATGGTGTCGATAAGTCAAAGGACAACTATGAGAAAATCGAGCACCAACAAAAGCAACGACATCACTAATGTTAACAAACCACGTCCATCAATAGGGGTTAAGATAAAGTACACACTGATTATTGTGGAACACAACACACAGATAATATAGTATAAAATAAGGTAGAAGGATGTCAAATTCTCAGTAAATCGTCGGTAGAAATAAAGTCAGTCGGTGCACTAATTTTTAAAATAACAATAATGAAAGCGAAAAGAGCTTGCAGATTTAAAGATGTGGTAACTGTATAGCAAGTTCTGTTTGTTTCAAAAATATTGGCATACCCATCATCACCAATTTCTCCAGGTGGTAAGAAAATAATAGAGAAACTAAGTGTGGCAATAAGAACCGTCATCACCAGAATCTATGAACAAAAAAAAAAAAAAAATAGTAGCACATTTATTGTTTCTTCCGGAAATATAAAAATCAATAATAAATGTTTAGGATGTACTTGTCATTTCAAGTTGTTGTTGGATCCAGAGGAGCTGCAGCCAGAGAGGTCTGCTCGGATAGAATGTCCACTTGGACATCCAGCAGGACAATGGTGGTGACGTCCGGAGTGGTGGATGACTGGCCTCCGGAGGAAGATTGGGTGAATATTTTCGTTGTAAAATTTCTCGATGTTCATCTTACGACCGAGATACTCAGCCACTTCTCCTTCGGAGGCCAGTCATCCACCACTCCGGATGTCACCGCACTGTACCGCCGGTTGTCCAAGTGGACATTCCATCCAAGCAGACCTCTTCGACTGCAACCCCTCTAGCTTCGACAACAACTGCGATCGAGATACTTTATGCTTAAAGTGTGACTTTATTCGGAAAAAATATATTATGCTAAAAATGTAATCTTTATGCTTAACGGTATTACTTGTTCTAGGTAAAGTATTATACTTTAAGTATAAATAGTGGTACCTTACCTGGATTGCACCAGGCACCTAGTGTATTGGAAAGTTTGCTTTTACTATAAAAAACTTATTTTTGTTGCAATTTACCATTTGAACTTACAAGTTGTTGCAAATAGCCATCTCCAATAAATCTCAACTATTGATTAATGTACATGTGTCCATCAGTGAACGGCTGAAATTTCTTCTAGATGATGATTTGCAATAGATTGTAAGATGAGATGGTACATTGAATCGAAGAAAAAAATTATACGACAAAGTGCAAAACAAAAAAAAAATTAAGATGACGATATACTCCCTTCGTTTCTTTTTAATTGATCTTTTACAAAATAGTAAAAGAATTAAGAATTCAAAAGTATTCCAAATATATCCAGATAATCTATTTTCTCTCTCACATCTATCTTTAAATGTAAGAGATACTTTAGGATTGACATAAGGGCAAACTTGAGAGAAATAAAGAAAATGGCTAAACGATCAATTAATTTGAAAATTCGTGAAGAAGCTAAAAGATCAATTAAAAGAAATGGAGGGAATATAATTTACCCTAATAAAAATCTTTTGAAATTACAAGAAGCATAAACATTATTATAAAATTAAACCTAAAAAATTATTATATTAGCTCTTGTAGCTCAGTTGGTTAGAGCACCCGTTTAGTAAGCGGGAGGTTTTGAGTTCAACTCTCAACAAGAGCAATCTTGATTTTTTTTAACGTTTTTATAATTCCATTTTGATTTTTATTATTTTTATAATTCCATTTTGATTTTTAAGTTAAAAAAAAAAATAGACATTTTTTTATTCTCATTGTTTATCTACTTACTTTACAATTGAAACACTTGTTTTTTTTTTTACTTCTCTTTATGTTAGCTTAAAAGTACAATGTCAATTTTTGATATCGTCATAACATACTTATATAAACATGTTAAATACTCGTCTTTGGCATTTGTCTTCAATTCAAGCTTTCAACATAGCCACCCATATTCAAGTTACTCCCAAAATTCTTGATCTCAATGTCGGCAAAATACCAATAACTTGGTCTTTCAGATCTAGCTAAGTTGTAACTCGCTTTAAATGCAATTAATTTATTTTGTTTTGTTTGGGTTTTCTCTTTTGCAATTTTATATTTAAATCATGTCTATTGAGCGTTTCTGTTAAATTTAGACGCAACAATGAAATTTAGTTAGTAGCTTTTAAAGAAAATAGAAATCCACAAGAATTTGTTGTCAAGATGGTCGGGCTGCCTATATGGCAGGTGAAATCAAAAGTGTTACATCAATAATTTTCGACGAGTTTTTAAAATTACGGTAAACTGAGCATAAGTTGGACAAGATAAAAATAATTATAGAAAACTTTTAAAAACATCAAAAAATTAATAGGCGTAAATTGGATGATCAAAGTTAGCGTATACAAATTGATTTTTAAAAAATGTATAAGTTTGGACAATATAATTTATTTCTTGAGTTGAACACCCATCCCATTAGTAAAGCAAATGAAATTGATCATAGAAGAAAAACTCTTTATTTTTTTAAGAAATACTATAGAATAAAAAAAAAAAAAAAACAAACAAACATGTTCTCGTTAAAAGATACTACTGAATTTGATTGTTGCGTCTAAATTTAATAGAAACGCTCAAGAAATAGACATGATTTAAAAATAAAAGTGCAAAAGAGAAAGCCAATCAAAACAAAATAAGCTAATTGCATTTAAGACGAGTTACGACTTAGCTAGATCTGAAAGACCAATTTATTGGTATTTTGCCAACATTGAGATCAAGAATTTGGGGGTAACTTGAACATGGGTGTTTATGTGTTGAAAGCTTGAATTGAACAAAAAAGCCAAAAACTAGTATTCAACACATCTATGAAAGTATGTTAATACAATAAATTGACATTATGACTTTTTTAAGCTAATACAAAGGTAGTATGCACAAAGAGAAAGTAAATATTTTAATTGATATTTCAATTGTAAATTAAGTAGATAAACAAAGAGAAATAAAAAAATATTTTTTATCTTTTAAACGTAAAAAACAAGAGTGTTTCAATTGGTATTACAGCCGTAAATTAAATAGATATACAAAGATGAAAAAAAATGATAAGCTTTTTTTTTTAAACTTAAAAATCAAAATGGAATTATAAAAAATATTAAAAGAACAAAAAAAAATCAAAATGAAATTATAAAAAATATAAAAATATTAAAAAAACAAAAATGCTCTTGTTGAGAGTCGAACTCAAGACCTCCCGCTTACTAAACGGGTGCTCTAACCAACTGAGCTACAAGAGCTAATACGAAATTTTTTAAGGTTTAATATTATAATAATGTGTATGCTTTATTGTAATTTTCAAACATTTTTTTTGGGTAAATTATATATCGCTATCTTTTTTTATATTTTTTCACTTTGTCATATAACTTTTCTCGATTTAATTTATCTTTTCAACTTACAATCTATTGCATATCGCCATCTAAAAAAAAATTAAGTTGTTAACTATTGGACATGTACATTAATCGATGGTTGAGATTTATTTAAGATGACTATTGCTTTGCAAAGTTCATGATAAATTGCAACAAAAGAAGTTTTCATAGTAAAGACAAAGTTCCCTATACACCAGGTGCACTGTGCAATCCAAGTAAGATGTCACTGTTTATATTTAACGATATTACTTGTTTTAGGTCAAAGTATTATAATACATTTACCAAAACAAGTAATACCATTAAATATAAACACTAATACATTTTCAGTATGATACGACTCTTCAGAATAAATAATATCTTTAAACATAAAAATTAATACCCTTCTATAAAAAAAAAATTACCCATAACCATACTAGATAGGGTAGTACTAAGCAAAATGAAGAACATTATGATTTCACATTCAGTTGGAGAAATATAGAGAAATACATGAACCAATCTATAGTTTCTACTTGCAGTATTTTTTCTTTTTTGTCTTTTAACATAAATTGGATTTATAGATTTACCTTTGGGGTGATTTACTATTGGTTCCCTCGTTATATTATATCTTAAAAAATTCAAAGATATCTAGATAATGACTAATGATCTATTCAGTGTTAAAGCCCAAAGGGCCTAATCATATGTATCTTTATATATATATATATATATATATATATATATTTAACATAATACTCCTATATAACAAGAAAAAAATAAAAAAAAATTAAAAGAAAAAGGTTAAGAAAATATTTTCATGGTTTTATTGGCGTTAATTACGGATATTCACTAATGGGCCAACTTGCTACATACATATGATGCAAGTTCATCGGAATGAAAGATATCCTAAATTTCGGCCTATATCATGCCAGATTGCTAGCCCATGCTAAGCTTGGTTTTTTTTTTTTTTTTAAATAAATTCTGATGTGGGTGGGTGGAGTGGTGAAAATTGGACCCAATCAATTAACTAGGTTACAAAATGTTTTACTTAGAGTTAGTAAAATTGGCCCGACTCAATATTTTAGATGGGCTAGGCCATATAAATTTTGGCCCGAAATACTATTTGACCCGATCGAGCCGACCTGATGGACCAAAACCTCGATGGGTCACAAGCCGGCCCGATAATCTTAATGTATTATAGATGAATAGGCCGAGCCAAACCAATTAATTTAAATCCAATCAATTTTTTGCCCGACCAACTCCACCTAAAATATAGTATTGATCTGATGGGCTCGACCCAATCAAATCGGACAGCCCGAATCCCACCTCTGTTTTTACCTAATAAACTACAATCAATTCCAAAGCTTGGTGGTTTTCAATTGATCTAAAGGTTTACACTTCCATATGATTCCTTTTTCTTGTTGGCTTTACTATTTGTACGATAGTTGGGTTTTCTTAATACTTAATGTATTTCTTTTTTTATAATCAACTGGAATTTTCAATTCACAATTAAAATATATTTATTTATAAATTAAAATAAATAATTGATTAAAACAAATTATTTAATTAGATAGAGAATAAAACAAATCGAATAAACATATCATAAGCGGCTAACAATAAAAAAAATTATATAACAATATTGCCAAAAAATATTATGATATTTGGAACTAAATTTTAGTGTGAGTTTACTATTTGTATGCATGTTTCTTAGCATATTATTAATGATTCGACCTATCCATTTTTAGCAGGCGAAATATGCACAATAAATACTCAATGTTTTCATTTATAGATAATTATCTTTTATACATAATAACTTTTTTATGTTATTTTCATCAAAAATTATATCGACTGTAGAGAGAGTTTATGATGGTGTGTTTAGAAACTTCATTAACTAACATATGTTTATCTTAACTAATATAATAGAGATGTACCAACAAATAGTAAGATCTTGTTCAAAATCAACTTCGAATTTCGGATTGTTTTGACTATTATTTGAAGAATGAAAAGTATTTTGACTTTTTTGGTAAATATTTAGAACTCAAATAACATTTTCGTTTCTTATTAGTATTGTATCGTATAACATATCAAATTAATATATTTGTTGATATTTGTTGATATTTAATTTACATAGACAAGACATTAGACTCGGAATATGTGATTATTGTTTGGTTAATTATTTGGGGTAGATTTAATTTTATTGTTTGATCTAGTGCACAAATATAAACTAAATAATTACTATGTTTTATAGAAGATTTATCAGTTTGGTTATAAAACTTTAAGTTCTTTATTACTCGTTTATCTAATTTTAGTTTCTTATTTAAAGTACTAGTGCAGTACCCGTGAAATACACGGATAATATAAGAGAATTATAAACAAATTAAATTAAATTTTGTAACAATAATGATTTATGTTACCTATTTGTTTGTCTGAATATAATTTGAATATGATATTTATCTCATTTCAATATTAAACATAATATGTTGAAGTAATAAAATAGTTTCATTACCTAGGAAGTACGCATATAATCAAAAGAATTTGCCTAAATAAATAAATTTTAAAATTAAATATTAAAAAAATGTACAATAGTAGTTTAGTGATGTATTTTGGAATACATTATCATATTCACGCATGACATACATTGCCTTTCCACCTTCAATTTCTAGATCTCACCTGCCTTTGTGATTATTGGAGGTGAATGTCAAATCAAAATTTTACTAGGGCAAATTCATAATATAACAAATTTGTATATTTTCGATTGAGTTTGATTGATGGTTAGTGGGCATTTCTTTCTATGTTATTTTAATTTTTTTATACATAAAAAATATCTAGGCCTACAATTCCTCTCGTAAAACTTGGCTCTAGTGGTCCTTCTTTTTGTAAATTAAAGATATCACATGAATGACCCCAAGAACTTGAGCTTACATATATAATATAATTACTAAATGCCCACTCGTGCGATGCACAAATGAGTATTTTCTATTATAATAATAATATATAATAAAATTATCAACCTATATATTATTTACGAATATAATATCGAGAGTTGATATTTTTTGTCCAATTATATTTCTTCCTCCTTACATGTCGTTTTTCTACATGTTTTTTTTTTTACATTTAATACCCTCCATTATCACAAGTTAAACTACCAGTTAATTTTTCATAAATTTTGGCTATTCAATTTTTTATGTCTTACTTTTAATACATTTCATTATCACAAACTAAAATTACCAATTATATTTTCATAAATTTTGTAAATTCGATTATTTGAATGCATGATTTGATGATGCTGAATATTTTATGTAAAATTTTATATATAACTTGAAATTTGATTCATTTATCTCCCTATTATTTCAACAGTGCATTACATAGATTGTAATAATTAAATAGGCATAAAGCAATGTCAAATATTTTGAATAATTATCGTTTGAAAATTGAAAGCCACATATATTAAATAACATAATATTAGTATAAGAAGTCACAAATATATTAGTTACTTAAGCATGATTGGTAAGTATAGTATCATGTCATATTCCAATAAACAATAATTGACTTATTATCTTTGTAGGTAACATAATTTTTTTTCACAAAACAAAAAAAGTAAAAATAGACAAACTAATGCAATCAACAAATCACTTTACCAAATATATCTAAGCTTTTTTCTATTGCAAAGTGTAAGCCTAACAAATATGTATCTTTATGAACTTTTTTTTAACCAAGTAATTAAATTATCCATAAATTATTAAGATTAATTAAGGTAAAATAAAAGTAAATAATTTTAATCTTTTAAAAAATTTAATCCATTCAAAACAATATTATTTTTGAAATTTTACCACATTTTGATTTTATATACACATTTTTTAAAATAAAAATATATCATTATCATCCTAAAAAATGTAATTTACCCTGAAAAATCAATATTTTAATTATAATATATCCATTATGGATGTTAAATTGAAGATATTCAAAGATGAATGATTTGATATGTTTCTTTATGAAAAATCGAGTTTAGACGATAGAACTATAAGGCCTAGAAATTTCGAAGGAAAAAAAATAAAAAAAGAACAGATAAAAGAAAAATAATTGATTGGATGAGAATCCACCATAGAAGGTGGATGAGACACGTCTCTCCGGTTTTTAAGGGTTCTCTTTTAATAACACACGTAGTGGACATTTTTAGAGCAATTTCAATAATTTAAAAAAAAAACGAAAATTTTGTGGAAGCAACACATATTTTTTCCTACTTTTATGCAACTCTCTTTTAGTATTAAAGGTAAGTTCTAAATAAAATAATCTTTCTTATTTTTAAAAGGAAGATCGTTGAAATTTCAACTAAGATGATGTGTCTTTTATCAATATTTATCGTATTTGTGCGTAGAAAAAAAAAAGAAGAAAATGGAGAAATATAAGGTGAGTTGGTTAAGAGTCAACCAATCACATTTTTTTTGTTTTTTTTTTTAATATTTAAAAGTCGTATAACTTTTCTCGGCTCAACTCCATTTTTTATAAAAAAATATAGTAAATTAATTTTTTTTTACGATCTTTGATTTGACATCCATTATACATATTTAAATATTAATTTTTAAGTGTAATTTAAATTTTTATTATATATTTCGATTTTAATTTTTTTTGTATATAAAATAAAATGCCAAATATTATCAAAAAAATATTTTATTTGAAAAAGTATCTACTCTTTTTTAGAAGATTCATTTCTTTTACTTTAACTTTTTATAATATTTTTTGGGAATCATTGTTCTAGAGAAATTTGATAAAAAAAATGAGTTGATTTGTTAAAGTTAAAATTTACGGTCAAAAGCTTAGATATAATAGTTAAAATGATTTGTTGATTGAATTAATTTTTTTTTTTTTATGGTGAAAAGAAAATTGATGTTTACTGCAAATATAATAGATTGATTGTTATTTTTCTTTAAATTCGTCAGAATAATATACTTTAGCACCATTGCTTAATGAACTAATACGATTACGAGATCTCATGCTAATTACTAAATACGAAATATAATATATGTGACTTCTAATATTGTTTCGCCTTACACCAATATGTAATTGTATCAGTATATTATTCATATATTACAAATATAATATTATCGCATACACCAGTGCTAGGCTATATTATTTATATAATTTTTTTACCTAATATAGTACAACATTTCATACAAGTCCTTTATAATATATCTTATTCATTACTTATTTTGATTTTCATTATTATATATATTTACTTTTATATTTTAATAACTAGTATAGAACATGTGTAATACACGGGTTTGTAAAAGAGAACTAATAATCCAAATTTTTAGTTAAATTAAATAAATAATTGATAAACTAATTTTTCTATGGATTAATAGTTAGAATTAAATTTTGCTATCAAGTGATATCTTATTTAGTAATTAGATTTGATATTTTGTTGATTTTTTATTTTTCAAAAAATACTTTGAAATTATAGTCTTATTTAGTTTAGACGGTTATAATTGAAGTTGGAGTCTTGTAAAGTGACGAAGTGAGTAGTTTTATTTCAGCTATATAAAATATAACAAAAATTACATAGAAATTATATGTCACCCTAAAAATATTTTAATTTTATTACATGACATAGTGAACTTTCTTTAAGTATATTAATTAAAAATTAAAAATTAAAGATTAAAGATAATTGCATGATTGGAAAACTAGTACTAATAATAGGTGAGTATGACGCTTTGCTTCCCTCGGGGGAAAAAAAAGAAAAAGAAACTGACTCCTTGCGGACAACGTACGACGACGTTTCTATATAATAACCAGGTACGCATACGTTTATAAACCCTTGTCTAGAAGCTCGTTCTTTCTCTTTCCCTCTAATTCGAATCTCCTCTCTGCAATTCAAAACCCCGCATTTCCACCCAATTCAGCAATGTGCAGTGAAACCAAACGGAAGCGGAAGCGCGGCGGCCGCCCTAAATCACGGCCGCCGGGAGCAACTGTACTCGAGAACAATGACGACGACTCCCCGCCAACCACCAGCGCCGCAGAGAACGAAATTGTTTTCTCCGTCAATAATGTCGAACTCATCAACCCTACCGTTCCATCCGCCTCCGACCGCCACGAGCGCCGCCGTGGGCGACCACGGAAAACCCCCGCACCTGAACCTCCCTTACCCAAAACCCTACCTTTGCCGCCTATGGCTAATGGCGCGGTTTCTACTTCGTTGATCAAGGCGGAGACTGCGGTGGCTAGGGCTGTCCCCGCCATGGATGCGGTGGTGAAGGTTTTTTGTGTTCATACTGAGCCGAACTTCTCGCTGCCATGGCAGCGAAAACGGCAATATAGTTCGAGTAGTAGTGGCTTTGTTATCAAGGGTAGGAGGGTTTTGACGAATGCGCATTCGGTGGAGCATTATACGCAGGTTAAGTTGAAGAAGAGGGGCTCGGATACGAAATATGTGGCTACTGTGCTTGCAATCGGGACAGAATGCGATATTGGTGAGGCTCGTTTTTTTTGTTTTTTATTGTTTTCTTTTGGATACCCTGTCACTTTTACAAACTTGAATGGAATGAGTGCTATGTGAAGCTCTAAAAGGGTAGTTAACCTTCGCCTTTCTAGAAAAAAGCAATCGACAACATGAAATATAACTATAGCTGATTGATTAACTGGAAGTGTCCAATCTTTAATAGAGTGGCAAAATAAAGAAATGTTAATTTGATATACTACTCGAACGCGTGGCGTCATATTCTTAGTCTCTAGGGTCCAGCCTTTTGCCACTCAAAACAAGCTTTTCTTTATCGGCGATTTCCATTATATAGCTCATTTAGATGTGAAGTAACTGATCGGACTTTGTATTGGTCCTGGTGTAATAAGATGCAAGATTGAGCATAAGTTAATGCTTCTTTTATACCATCTTCTTGGCTAATCAAGTGTAACAATGACTTGTGTCGTTATAATAATGCTTAAAACATGTGGTAGCGATGAGGCTGAGCGGTTAAATATACTGGAGTGATTGTGTTGCAGTGTCAGTTTCTCCTTGATATTAAATTATTTATGCAAATCTGGTAACTTCTATTTTTTACAAAAAATATTCTAATTTTCAGATGATCTGTTGTGTTGGCATTTGTACTTTCTAGATAGAGCTTGTTGAGGCTGGACACCAATTCCATTATATGTCTATTTCAGTACAAGTTATACAACGTGTGTTAATATTATGGATTTTAAAGTGCTTTATTTCCCGGAGCTCTCTCAGTTACATTTCTGAACACCCTTTATGAAGGTGGCTATATCTTCTCCTATGAGCAAAGTGAGGAAACAGAACAAAATATCTTGTCCATTTAATTTTGTTCAATTAGTTATGTGTAATTATTGCCTTGCCTAAAATCAGACATCAGAAATGGTCTGAGCCAAAAATTTAATTGCTAAAAGTACCCAATAAATATTTAAAGCTGTTCCACACCCCGCTAATTACAGGGGCCTGCTTTCAGAAATAGGATTGCAAGAAACACACGATGTCGTTTTGAGGCTTCCAGACATATATTTGTGGGCCCTTTCCAAAACCTACCCCTATTCTTTCATCTAAAGTAAATCTAAAAAACCCTCATTTTCCGTCCAAGCAATGTGTGACGAAACAATTGAATGGGAAGTGCTGCATCCAGCCAAAAGTAAAGCTGATTGAAATCATGCACAACAACATCATCGCCACCAACTGCATCTCATCCACCAACAACATTAGTCACAGTATAGTGTCTTCTACAAGGATTGGGGAACTCATCATCTCAAAGTGTTCCTCATCCTTCAAAAAGAAGAAAAAGCAAAGCAGGAGTGCAAAGACAACCTCTAGAAAAGCTTCCAATTTCTGCCACCTACTAACACCTTCCGTGACGATGATGCATTTCCCATAGGAAATTTGGATCCTGGTAAGCCTAATTCTTATACATCCTTTCTGCACCAGCCCCACGAGAAGCAAAAATGCATCCATCATACTCACAACACTGTCAACACTGTTGCTGCCAACTTACCCCACCCAGCCAATACCATTACCAATAATGATGTATGTCCTGTAAGAAATGTGGAGCTGATCAACCCAAGTTTTCTTCAATCCCCCTCCCACCACCAGTATCACCCTAAGGAAAATGCATCCCTTGATCGAAAAATCTGGCTGATTGACACTACGATTAATTCCTCCCTGTCCACCAACATTATCACCAAAACCTTCAAATCTGAATCGAGAAACCTAGCCCCGGAGATTTACGTGTCACTGATTAATGCATAGAGTAGGGAGGATAGGGTTGCTTCCAATGTGGAATCGTTAGTAAAGGTTTATTGATTTGTGTCCATGGCCAACCCTATTTCCCAGTGCCATGGCAGAGGAGAAAACAGTACAGGACTAATATTAGTGGATTTGTGATCAACGGGAGGGAAGTTTTGACAAGTGCACGTTCAGTAGCAGATCACACTCATATTATGTTGAGGAAGAATGTATTCGAAACTAAGTACATCGCTACTTTACATTGCCACTGGAGCTGTACATACTTTACATTGCCACTGGAGCTGCATGTGATAAGGGTGCAGATTGAAGTCATTTAAATGTCTTAAATTATTTCACCTTTTTTTGCTGGACAAGTGAGAGCTAATTTGTTCACGTTTGTGCCCAAATCACTCGAGGAATGGACTTAGTGATTTTGAGATAAGAATGGTTAATGTAATCGATAGTGCTATTCAGGTGGGTTTCCTTTTCTAGGTTTTCTATAAATCTATGAAGTTACTTTTGGGAATTATAGTTCGCTGTCTGTGATTTCGTGTTGGTTCTCGCTAGATGTTACAAGATTAAATAATCAATTGGTTTGTGAAAATACCCTGTATATTTGACGAAGTTACTTCGAATGACATATTTATGAAAATTTTGGTCAGAACAGTTTACTATTGGGTTCTTAATGGTGGTTGAGTATCTGAACTGCTATACTATAAAAAATGATATGATTTTCCTTTGATGCAAAGGATAGTCTTAGGAAACAGATGATATTATGAGGATCTAGAACTGGTTCTTCTTCCACAGGAAAATGTAGTGTTCTTTCATAAATAGTAATTATCAAGTAGAAATTGCCAGCGCCATGTCATTCGCCTGGTGGCTTTCTGTGTTCCCTAAAAAATTTCTGTTGTATAATAGTAATAAGTGCGTGATTCGTTTTCAAAATAGATATAATCGAGGCATGATCCAATAGTACAAAATTTGATGCCCTTTTTTCCTTGGTCCATAATGATAAAGTGACTTGTGCTTGGCCAACTTGGTGGAAGCCTTTGAAGAGAAGACAGGTTGAACTTGAATTTGCGTGAGGCTGTAAACTGGGATTAGCGTTCTAAAAATGTGCACAGCTAAGAGTGGTATGTGAGTACTAGGGACATCTGTGACCCTTGCAGGATACTGGATTTCTCTAGTGCTTTTGGTAGCGATGAGAGGAAAAGAGAAAAACACATAAGCTGTCATTTGGAATATACTAATTCCCTCTTTTTCCCCCGTGAAATTGTATTATGCTTTGAACAATGCTTGAACTATACCTAGATTTCATAATGTCCTAAATGTATTACTGGTAGAGTAAGACGTTACTGGAATATTTTTTTCTGAGGTTAATTTTGGTTTATATGACTGTGCAGCTTTGCTTACTGTGGAAGATGATGAGTTCTGGGAAGGGGTGTCACCTGTAGAATTTGGGGAATTGCCTGCACTTCAAGATGCTGTTACTGTTGTGGGTTATCCAATAGGGGGTGACACAATCTCTGTAACAAGTGGAGTTGTGTCACGAATAGAAATTCTTTCATATGTTCATGGATCAACTGAACTTCTGGGGTTACAGGTAGTTGATCTGCAATTCGGATGTTGTTTCTTGATAAAGTGAGTTGATGATTTATTTGTGAAATGTTCCTTTTACAGATAGATGCCGCCATTAATTCTGGAAATTCTGGGGGCCCTGCTTTTAACGACAAGGGAAATTGTGTGGGAATTGCATTCCAATCTCTCAAGCATGAGGATGTCGAGAATATTGGTTATGTCATACCAACACCAGTCATCATGCATTTTATCCAAGATTATGAGAAAAATGGAACATATACTGGTATAATTTTGAATTCGTTTTTTTTTTTTAAATTAATATTTTATGCTTTTTGTGCTTCTGGATTTGTATTAGCTAGATGAGGTTCCTGGTGTAGGAGGCATGTTCACATATAATTCTTTTCTCAACAGAAAAGATGGTACATCAGTACATGTTTATAGTCAAATGATTGGTTGGTCACCAAGACAGTCACAGTGAAAACTTTCATATTCTGAAACTTGAGATCTGGGTTCTCAGCCTTTGTGTTCAAGATTTACTTCAGCTGAATATCTAGCATAATGTGAATGCAACCATAGTTGTTAAAGGCAAGCCTGAGTGCGAGGCGTATGAGGTGCAAAACTTTAGTGCCTTCGAGACGCATCACTTTAGCTAGGCGGGCCCTAAGGCATTCTTCTTAGAAGAGGTGCAAGGTGCAACAAAGGTGCGCCTCAGTGATCCATTCTAGGGGTTCTTTTCCTTTGTCTTTCAATGGCTAACAATTATAAGTTGGGCTTTTAAAGGTAAGTTGGACCTCTTAAATATTGGCCTTACTACAACTAAGACTAAAGCTTTTAGCCCATATATGGGGTGTACTATATGGATCATATCTCACATTCCTTATATTATCCATACTATGAAATGTGAGAAATTTTATGCTTGGCTTACATAAAAATAATAGACTAAGCAATGTAGGTGACTAATTAATTATGTTGAACTTAATGATGATGAGTAGTCATTTTATGCTACATGCTATGGGAATTTTAGGTTACAGTGTAGGACAAAATATGTCATGTAAAGGTTTTGTGCCTCTTTTAACATGATTATTTCTTGAGTTCTTTATGGATTTAGACATGCTAAGTAAATTTTTGTGTTTGTCATTTGTCTGTGCATTTTATCTTTGATTCGAGTAAATTGATGTTTAGAATTTGAATTATTCATCCTTTATGCTGTGAGTCTTATGGACTTCATTTTATATTTGTGCAACTATATATATTACACTACTTTATGCTTTATTTCGAAAAGGCACTCACCTTGCTCTAAAAACCTCTACGCCTTGATGCACACTGTGCCTTTAGCAACGATGTTTGCGATTTGATCTTTTGGACTTTCTGGGTTGTGGTTATGCTGTATCTTCGAGCAAATTCTCACAGGCTTCAATTCTCACCTTGGCCTTGCGCTAGATGCTCCTGGTGAACTAAGACATGATTGAACAATTGAATAGATCTCTCCTAGGCGTATGGGCTATCGACAATATGGCATATAGAATACTTTGTTTCTGTTAGGTTGTAGATCTTCTGATTTCGCATTTGAATCAATGAAGGGTTAAAGTAGATGATTCATTTTGTCTCGGTATTTCATCATACTTAGTGGGCTAACAAGTTGGCAACATGAATCTTTAGATGACTCTCACCTCGCCTTAGATTGTTCAATCCTTTTCCACTTTCATTATCTCTGAAAGAGATTGGATTGGAGGACTGGTCAAATAAAATTCATTAGTCTGCTAATACTCAAGCTAATCTTTATACGCGATAGTCAATAACTTCCTCAGTTAGGAGCATTGTTTTTTCATCCTCGTGCCGTAAGAAATATATATGTGCTGATGTTACTGTCATTCTGCTAGCTGAATATTTATTCGATTTATGCATTTGAAAGGCTATTGCCCAAATTGATTGTATTGCAGTTATGAATTAATTAATCTGATGCTTCCACTACGCTGATGGTCAATTCGTTTGAATTGGTGCCGTTGCAGACTTTGGGGAATTTTCTATTTAGACTTTCACAGTTTTGCATATGGAACGGAAATGTATTATGTAGTCTAGTGTTTTTCCTTATTTAATTTTTTTTATAAGTCTTCTTGAGTTTAGTCGTTGTCTGCTCAATCCTTTTTTCTGATAAAAACCTTGTTGTTTGCCAGGATTTCCAATTCTTGGGGTTGAGTGGCAGAAGATGGAAAACCCAGACTTGCGTTTGTCCATGGGGATGAAACCTGATCAGAAGGGTGTACGCATACGAAGAATTGATCCCACTGCTCCAGAGTTCAAGGTTCTGAAACCATCAGATATTATCCTTAGCTTTGACGGGGTTGATATTGCTAATGATGGGACAGGTATAATGCAGATAAAGGGTTCCGTTTTAGAATGGATGCACTTCACTTGCACCCTTCATCTCTTCCCTTGTATATGCTCGTGGAACTATATGTTGCTGTTTCAAAATTCAGCTTCTAGAAACACTTCTACACCCAGTATATCAGTGTTAAAATTTTCTTCCGAGAAAGTTGGTTGATAGAGCATTTGAAAATCACTGTTTCATTTAGATATCTGATTACAAGTTATTCCATTAATCGTCATTTTTTTCTCTTTCTTGGCCCTACGCGGGTCATTATCAGTCTAATTCTAAACAAAGAATTGGTGATTCTTTTAATCGCACTGGCATGGCATACCATGCCGTAAAAAAGTACGCTTAAGCAAGCATAAAGGTACCAACAAACAGTTGAATGCTTTTATGCAACATGCATTAGTTGATTTTTAACATGCTATAGTTGGCTTTTCTCATGTATGTGCCACTTGGGTCCTGTTGACAACCCATCACATTTTATGGAAACAAGCAGGTGTGCATGAAGCCTGTGCCAAACTCCAGGAGGAGCATTGGTTGGGGATGGTAATTAAGAAAGGATAATGATAATGAATGATTGAAGTGTTAGACATGTTGGCATAAATGATTTCTCATTCTCATTGCTGAATATCATCCATGTTTGAGATTGGATGCAAGTTTGTTTTGCCTTTAATTCATTGCCATAAGCTTTACATAACAGCACTCATGATATTTAATTTACCTTGCACTATCAAAGCTCATAAGTTTTGTATGGTGCCTGCAGTTCCATTTAGGCATGGAGAGCGCATAGGTTTTAGCTACCTGGTCTCCCAAAAGTATACTGGGGATAATGCCGCAATAAAAGTTCTTCGTAGTTCTCAAACTCTGAAGTTCAATGTCAAACTTGGCACGCATAGAAGGCTCATCCCAGCTCACAACAAGGGCCGACCACCTTCATACTATATTATTGCAGGATTTGTTTTTTCAACTGTTTCCGTTCCATATCTCCGTTCTGAGGTTAGTCTAATCCCAATTGTGTACCCACTATGTCTACCAGCTCGTTCCTGTATCAGTGCAGCATTCATATCAAGCCTTTTTATTCATGTTTAAAACAACACAAGGTCAAACCTTTGTAATTTTGCATATAAGGTGAATAGTTATGTCCCCCCCCCCCCCCCCCCCCCCCGAGGAAACTCAAAATTGGTGTGAGAGAGCTCTAACTGATCTGTAGCATCTGCACCAAATCTTTAATGATGTATAATGTCTGTATATGTAATTATTTGTTTAGTAATTGCTTCAAAAGGCTCCTACATTTGTAATATTCGACTCTTAAAACTATGTGAAGTGAACCCAATCTACCTGATGCGTGTGTGTGTAATATTTTCTGCGAACATTGTTCTCTATTTGTGTTAATGTAATAAATGAGAGATTATAAGCTGAAACAGTATTATGTGATGGGCAAGGTTTGCTTTAGTATAATATATATCTCTATGTCTCCAGTATGGGAAAGATTATGAGTATGAAGCTCCAGTCAAGTTGTTGGACAAGCTATTGCATGAAATGCCACAATCACCAGATGAACAAATTGTTGTTGTTTCTCAGGTTAATCCCTATATCACCAATAACATAATGCTGATGTTTCTAGTATTATATTAGTGCTCATGTTGTTGTTTACGCTTGTCCCATTGTGAAATTTGTTGAAGGTGCTTGTAGCTGACATCAACATTGGATATGAGGACATTGTCAACACTCAGGTTAGTAATTGATGCTAGTCTTATGATGATAAGGGTTAATTTTAGATACCATTAAAGATGTTTGATCCATTTATAGAAATGCCTTCTCTGTGTTTAACTTTAGTGGATGTTGTAAATTGTCTTTTAGTTTTTTCCCATGTCAAAAAAGAAATTGGAATAAGAAATTTGAAATTATATTGGAAGGTCATGCCTTTATCTCTCATCTTTAAGAATTTAGAACCATATTTCAATAAAATCATTGCATAATGTGTCCAAATAAAAAGTCTCGTTTGGGGGTTTAGAGCTGGTGGTAATGATACTGTGAATCACATGCTGGTTTCAACTTTTATGGGTGGTTTCATTTCGTGCCAGTTTAGTTTGCCATTGAAAGGGGCTACGTGATCAGATGGTTTGGCGGGGGAGTATTTTGTGTGTGTGTGTTTGGGGGAAGGGGTAGTTGGTGGCAGTGTTGTCATGGTTGGGGGATGAAGTGGTGGTATTTAATAAGCAATGAAATCTCACAAAACCGACCCTCAAAAAAAATCTTACAAAACCTGAGGCCCTAATTGTTCTACAAACATATCGTTGAACAGTATAGCAGTGGCAAAAATTGAGTTTAACCTCATCAAGCATTTTGGGGGTAATATTAGCACTTCTAGTTTGGGCTACTAGTGGCAAGTGCAAATGTCGCGGTGGATTCTGTAATTTATTATCTGATACAAATAACTAACCCAGACAGCCTTTTTTACTTCAATTATCTTTTCTTCTGCTGCTGCTTAAGTCGTGAAATGCACGTAGGTTCATGCCTTTAATGGCCAGCCGGTGAAGAATCTCAAGAGCTTGGCTAGCATGGTAGAGAGCTGCAATGATGAATATTTGAAATTCGATTTGGAGTATCAGCAGGTTGGTGTATTTCTTTTATCTTTTGGTGCTCTGCGGGCCTTTTATATCTGGCAAAATACCACATTAATTAAGTATTATATTTGTTATTTTTAATCCTTCAATATTTTCCTTTGTACAGATTGTGGTCCTCCAAACAGAGACTGCAAAAGCGGCAACCTTGGACATTCTAACCACCCACTGTATACCATCAGCAATGTCGGATGATCTCAAAGCATGATATACACAACTTACATGGAATATATCTATATCTTGCCATGGTTGGCAGTACTTGATTATATTACAAGTTTTTTTCTGCCATAATTATTTTCTTCTTAAACTTGAATTACCTTTTGTAATGTACTAGACCATAAAGTTACTCTCGAGCAAGTTTAGTTAGCTAGCTAGTCGAGTAATTCGTCATCAGAGGACTCAAGAGAGTCGATACTTCGCTTTGCCCTTGGCCAGATTGGGCAGCAGGTGGACTTGCTACCTGTAATTGGCTATGATTTTGAACACATTTTTTGCGTGGTTTATCTGTACTCTCTTTTGTACGCTACATTCTGTGTTCCATATTAGGGAACTGGGTTATATGCAGATAAGCTGACTGTATGTTCTTGTTTATGCCACTCAGATTTGGTGTGGCTTTTGCCATTTTACAGAAACGATTTTATTGTAGTATTTTCAATTTCAAGTTAAGCACGTTCAATTCGGTTCGGAGGCCTGTTTGTCCTGTTATCAATGTTCTAACAGGCGTTAGGTGCTAGTTGGACGATAGTTTTGGGGTCTAGTCCTAATTGGGGGTTTAGGTGGGGTTAATTGGGTTTACGCAGAGATAGGTGCGGAGAAGTTGGGGAAAAATGTAGACGTCAATGATCGTTTAGTGCGTAAATGGATATAGTCAGAGGTAGATAAAGATTTTCGTTTAGTGCGTAAATGGGTATAGTCAGAGGTAGATAAAGATTTTTAAAACAGGGCTTGTTATACTCCATGCGCCTAATAGAGATAAAAATGCAGTGTAAAGAGAGTTTTTGGTGATTATATTTAGAACTAGTATCTCACCCGTGCATTGCATAACTTGTAATATTTAAAATAGTATAAGAGTAAATTTTTATAATATAATTATAAATATGTATATCAGATAAAACAGCGTGAAATATATTTAATATTTTTATATTGTTAAGTCATATACTAAAATTGGCATTGTCCAACATAAATATGTTTAGTCCTTTCTGAATAAGGTAGGTAAATTGTGCTATTGTATTGTGTTCAAATTCTTTTATAGTAATTTAGTGTTATGGCAATTGGAGTTGGTTATAAATTAATGGACGGATTGGAATTTTCTTTTGGGGCGTATTAATAGATAGAGGGGGTCTTATGTGTGACAGTTTTACGTGTGACAGAACACACTTATACAGAGGAGAAAAAAAGATACTTCACAGGTAAAAGTGATACTCTTCCTACAATTATACTTTTATAGATGAAAGTGATACGTTTGCTACAAAAAGTGATATTATTTTTGTTCAAAAAAGTAATATTTTTTCAGATAAAAGTAATACTTTTACTACAAAAATAATATTTTTTTCCGTCACATGGTGTGACGGTTTCACACAAGTTTTTGTCTAATAGGTAAAAGAAAAACTTGACACTTTTTACCCATCTTACTCTTCCAAAAACAGCTAAAGTGACACTTTTTTGAAATGGAGGGGATATTAAATATTATAAATAACACTAAATTAAAAAGTTCCACAAATTCTTGTTCGGAAAAAAATTATATATATAATATGCAGTATTTCTCAACTTCTACAAATTTTACTAAAAAGAAAAAATGTTATGTATT
This sequence comes from Ajuga chamaepitys, assembly GCA_958295605.1. Classification (NCBI taxonomy): domain Eukaryota; kingdom Viridiplantae; phylum Streptophyta; class Magnoliopsida; order Lamiales; family Lamiaceae; genus Ajuga; species Ajuga chamaepitys. The sequence continues at coordinate 5,958,993 of OY282500.1, read as the reverse complement.
TGGAGCCTAATTTGAAATAATCTGTATATTTTCGTCTTACTTATAAGTTAATATTTTTAAAAGTAAAAAATGCAAATTATTCATGCATGTAGATTTGTAAAAAATATTTAAGCCAACTATGATACATCCCAATTGCAACCAATGTGGCTTTCACTTTTATAAATTTATTTCTATTCAATAAACACTAATAATTATACAATAACTCCATTTCAAAAAATAAACTACACAATAACCCCTTCAAACGAAAAAATATAAAAGAATGAGAGAGTAAGAAAAAAAAAAAGTAACACGTAATTATGAGTTGAATTTATATTCATGCAGGCTATACATTGAGAAATGAAAAAGTATTTGAAAATGCAGAAATTAGAATTAGTTAATTCAGACTTTCTAAATATAGCGGGAAAATAACATTTCTGTAAATTTTTCAAACTGTCCTACTTTTATATAGTTATAAATTAGTCAAAATGTTTTTGCGGAAGTTAACTAATTAAGTCTTATGTTACTTAAAAAATATTTTTTGGTTGGTGTGTTTAACGAGATTAAAATGCAAATATATATGCATGTTTTTTCTTTATTTTATGTAATAGAATTTGGCACGTGCGTTGTACGTGCAACACTTAATATATTTATTTTAGAAATTATATTTTGACCTTTTTTTTTTTTTAGCAATTTCAAAATTTAAGTGAGAAATATTGAGAGAATCAGAGAAGTAATCATTTTCTCGGAGAATTGTGTAAGAGAATATAATATTATCACAAATCCACTTCTTTCTTGTATAATTAAGTGAAACTGATCATATCTCAATAGAAACCTAATTTTAAAAAAATATTCTATATATTTTATCCTAATATAGTGTAAAATGTCAGTTTGAGTAAAAATCCAAACATAGCATGTAGAATAAGATCTACAACCTTTATACTAAATTAAGTGATACTAAATAGTATAAGCAACCCTAGAAAATTTGGAAAACCACAAATTTGTCCTAGCATGTATAAATGAATTGTTTCAAATTGATTTATATGAAATTATTCATCTATTTTAATTATAAATAAAAAGAAAAAAAAACCTATTTATCTTGGAAATTATTTTGAAATGGTGTAATTCCTTCTTTTTACGGATGCACTTGTTTCCATTTTTTCTCCTTCTTGATCTTCCTTGTTACCGAAACTTTTTTTTTTCGTTGTGATTTGTTAAAAAATTGTTCGAGTGTTTGCTCATCATCGCACTCTATGTGAATGTTGTTTTTTCTTCGACTTTGTTCTTGTTTTCTTCCCTTCAAGTGTTATAGTTTTATCCTCAAAAGGTGAAGTTGTATTCTTGTCCTCCTCTATTTTTTCTTTTGTGATTTCTATCACCTCATCATCGCTTATTCGCTTCCAATCTGAATGTAGTTTCTACTTTTGTTTTTGTATTCCGTTGTTTCTTCTTCTCGTCCATTCTTGTAGTTTCTTCACCCTCTTATTTTTAATTTGTTGTTTGCTTTCTTTTCTTTCTTTCCACTTTTGTAGTTTTATCATCAAGTATTGTTGTAGTTGTATCTTTCCCGTCCTCTTCTTTCTGCTATTTGGGTTCTATCATTTCTATTATCTCTGCTATTGTTCTAGTTTTGTGCACTGATCCAGTGCAAATTTTGCAGGAGTCATACCATATATTTACCTCATTTTTAACACCTTTAACCATTCCTGTGAAATAGTAGTATGTATCCTATAAATAGAACCATTATTAAGTCAATTGATTTATTAATTTAACTGAATGATTCTTTGTAGCATATTTTTAATAAATGTTTTTAAGCAAAATTAAAATATATAGTTATGAGTATTTTGATTTTATTTTTCTTGTTGTATTTTATTCACTACTTATATTTTTTTTGTTATTTTTATCTTTGTCAAACCTTCATTTTGTTTTATGAAATCTTCAAGTGTTTTCTCCTTTGCACTTTTGATCCTTTGGATCATTGATGGTTTACACGTGTCCAAAGAATCTTAAATGGTACATGGTGTGTTCATAAAACTATTGTAAAGTCTAAGAGATAACTCGAAGACTTAATAGTTTCAACTGAAAATTTATGATGACCAAATCAGTCGTCTTTCCATTTTTACAATAGGTTATTAAGTAAAGATAAAATAAACACTAAAAAATACTATGAAATATACACTAATACCTTTAATATTATATTTACAAGGGGCGAAATAACCCAAATAAAAATTAATTGGAATTTAAAGCATTTTTATATTAGTGTATTATATGAGAAATATATTATGAAATATCAAATTAAATAATGATAGGTAGTTAGAATTTATCAGTATGAAAATTTTCTTTGTATGATATAAATTTGTACCATGTAGCTAATTCTATAATTTAACGACATACATCATCAAGAATTGGTACTCCATTCCATTAGTATTAAAATAAACAATGAGGTATGTGTTGACTGATTTTGGCAGCTTCTTTCTTGTCCGATTTCTGCTTATCAACTCTGAACCAAACAACCACAACACTAAAGCTTATATCCAAGCTCATAAGCCTGCTCCCCAGCCTGATTCCCACAATCGCCAAAATCGACAGCCCATTGCTCTTCATCGCCGCCAATGGGTATCCGTACAGATCCTTGTTACCCTCAAAAGACTTAGGATGGTAATATAATAACGAGGATACCTACACTTCTGTGTTAAATCACTCTTCGAAAATTTTGATGCACAATTCTTGATGTATAGTTTGGATATGTGATTAGAATACAATTAGGATTAGAATCTATATATATATATAAACAAAATGAATTTATACTACTTTTGGAAAAAAAGTATTTTTCCTGCCCATTTATCATTACTTATTTGGGAAAGAAAACATGTAAAAACAATGAAATCGTATTGATTTGATGATCCCTTAAAATAGCCGACAAAATCTCTTTTATTTGGTAATTTGTTACAATTTTATAAATTAGTTTGAGAACAAAATCAATTTCCCCCTACAAAATATATGGTTGAGATTTTCACTCTTTGTTGATATCGAAAGAGTATCAATTTTAATTAAAATGAATTAATCTATATCTATATCTATATATATATATATAATAACAAAATGTATTGTTTCCACAATTAAAAAAATATTTTTTTTCCCGCTCAGTTTACGTACGTAATTGGGAAACAAAAAATTGTGCAAAACAGAATAATCCAATTTAATTGGCAACCTGTTTGATGTAACTGGAGAAATCTCTTAATTTTAACAAATTAATCTTTTTATACATTTAACCTAAAACATAATTAATTTTATTCCAAAATAAATTTGTTGAGATATTCCCTCTATTTTAAAAACTGAAAAAATCAATTCATAATATAGTAACTACAATGTGTCTACATTCATCTATATTGTTAAACAAATCATTTTCTTAAAAAAAATCTGTATAGATTTGTTAGCAAAAAAATAGGGGTTTTGAGAACACATTCAAACCCCAACAATATCAAAAGATTCTAAATAAATATAATTGCACATAATTAGGGTGTAAAAAACTAACATCAAACCCTAGCCGTTAGTTCAAATACTAGATCATTTTTTGCCCTAAAACACACTTCCATAACTCCATATACTCTCGGTCGAATCGACCCGAATCCTATCGCTACTCTTCTTGCTTTCATCCGACAAAGTCTTTGGCTAATCATTAGAAGAAGAATGCGATGGTTCACCATGCTCGCGAGAAGTAACACGAGTAGAAGATATGAGTGCAGGAGGTCTGTCATCAGCTTTGAGGCACGAATTTGCAGGTGCTGATGTGGCATCTGGACGAGGCTCGGAAGAAGCTTTAGCCCAATCAATCTATTTTTCTTTCCTTTCCTTTAGAGCTTTCTGGACTAAGAATGCTCTGACCACTGTACATGTATATTTAGTTATTTACATGTATATATAGTTTTATTTTAATCTTTTCTAATTGAATTAACAATAGATGTTAGATTATAAATTTTCCTTCTGGACACCAACAAATTGAGGATGATCGAGTTTAAATCGAGACTCAATCTTTCAAGTTTTCAGTCATTAAACTCGAGCATATACATTGATTCGATTACATTTCTATATAATAGCATCAAAAACTAACATGCATCACATTTTTATTCATTCCATTTTCTCTTCAGTTGATATGGGTTAAATGCAATTCTGAAAATTTTATGCACTTCCCTTTCTTCATCAATTTCTTTTTCCCGTATGAGCTATCAAGTTGTTTTTAGAAAAATCTTCCTATCAAGTTAGAATAAAATTTTCAGACTACAATAAGGGTAAGAAAACAAAGGGCTAAATAAGTTACCACTAAACTATACAAATTTTAAAAAAAATAAAAAATTAAAAAGATGTATATGTGAGTTTATTAACAGAACTGTAACCTCTCCAACTAATCCTCCGGGTTAATAATTTATATTCTTTAGAGGATATAATAATTTATACTATTATATATAGTGATACTAAAGGATTCTACAATATAGAAAAAAAAAAAAAAAAATCAGAATAGTGACTAGGAGCTAAAGTGAATACCGTGCGTAGCGGTTTGGAAATTCGAAAATTTTCGGAACCAAACTAAAATTCAAAAATATCCGGAGATTTCTAATAAACTCTCCAGAATCACTCCACCTATCAGTTCCTTCTGCAAATGAATTTGGTCTGCTTCGAGTAATCGGTGATTTTTGAATTTTTAATTTAAAATAAATATTGTTATTTGAAAAAAACTACACGAAATGATTATTGTATTGCTGTATCTAAGATAAAACTATATTCTGTATAAAAAAAATTGTAAGATAGTATCTTAAAATAAAGTATCTAAGTTATATCTTACAACAACTCCTAAACCTAAGCTTATAAAATAAACTTTACAAGTTAGTAAAGTAAACGACTCATCTAAAAAGGAATAACACTAAATTATAAAGTTGTTAGCTTTGGTTAATAAACCTCTTTTTCGTATACCTTACAATAAAATTTGAATACATGAGTTTTCGTTCTTTTATTTATAAATAGCTTAAAATGACTAACTATGGTGAAATCATAATTAACTTAAAAAGAAATATGAGATTTCACCAAAAAAATGGAGAACCAGAAGCGTTAGAGTTCATGTTTATGAATTCTACCTTTATATATTTTAATAATGAACTATTAGATTAAAATAAATTTTATTGGCAAATTTGACTAAAAAGTAAGTTAAATTTAAACATATTATTTATGATCTATTACTTTATATAAACTACAAACATATTTACTATCTATATATTTTATATCTATATAATATAATAACAAATGACATATTTTTTTTTATAAATCATTTTATCGCCCATATGGCTTTGCCAATTTAGGAAATAATTCCCTCCATTTTTTCCGCCCAAACACTAGGGAAGTTTTAGATTTTAACTTGATTTCTTGGAAACAATGACATACCCATTTTTTCGCAGCACTTTAACATTCTAAGTTAATAAAAAGTTATGACGGTTTCAAACAAAAAATAAAAAAGATATAAACTTCAAATCTTTTCAAATTAATGCATGAGATAACTAAAATATATGTTTGGATGTGAAATAACATATCATGATTCTATTTACTAGACAAAAGCTTAATAGTGAGTATGCAAGTGATTTTCTTTTTGTGTGGAGTACGCAAATGATATTTTGATCAAGATGCACAAATAATATAAAATAACGGTTAATTTTACCCTACTCCCGTGAATAATACCCGTATACACTATGAACTATTGGATTAGTTCATGTGTAGATGTGAATCAAAGTAATATTAACCTTTGATTTTATCTCTACACATGCACCAATCCAATGATGTATGAAGTATGCATGTAAAATTTGTATTACTATAGATACGTACAATCAATTAAAACATCTTTCCACGCATCGCGTGGGTGCCTATCTAGTCTTACTATATAGTAAAATGAAACCCTCTATAAAAGGAAATCAAACTATTTTCCCGCCTATTTCACCTTCTAAATATAGTATAAACCATAATTAACATAATAAAAGATTTGTATATATATGGTAAAAATTTGTATATAGATGGTAAAATCTTTTCAAAATTAGTTCCAAATTTTAATTTTTGTTGGCAATTTGCTATATACACAAACTATAGGTGACAAATTTTGAGTGATCTATAATAAAAATAAAACAAATTTAAAAAGCAAACAATAAAAAATAAATTAATTAAAAAGTACATAATTTCTGGTTCTTTTTCTGTTTTTAATATAAAATATAGCAAATTCATGTATTTCATAACTTTAATTTTGACATCTAACTTGCATAGTTTAAAATAAGTTATATAAAAAATGCAATTGTTTGTCAATTATTTATATTAGATTTGTTTATGTAATATGAGTTGAATTATTTGATTGGGCCTGAGATACAAATAAAAACTAAACAAATCTTAAGATTTTTTTTAATATATAAATACTTATTAAGTAATTTTTTTATATTTTTAAAACTTTATTTTTATTTTGTGAACAGATCCATATATGTATAGATTGACTGCCTCCATTATGTTGTTGCTAGCAAATACCACTATTTAAGATTTTGGATCTTTCAAATCATTCCCGCAGGAGATCTGGACTTTTTTTTTTTTTTTTTTTCTGATCTTTCAAGAAAAAGATTCATTCTCTTCATAAAAAAATAAGAGGTAGAACCAATAAAGGTTACTTTTTTTTATTTATCCTTGGCTTCATTCAAGAATTTATTATTATTATTTTTATATCAAATTCGTAGAAATTAGAAAATGCAAATCCCTTATCACACCAGATCCGGCTCGATTATTGATAGATTGAATAGATCTGCTATTTCTTGAAATCTCTCTTCTGATTCAAAATCGTGGTGTAACGTGTATCCTCCCCTGTTCCGGTCATGGAATAGATGAAATAAATCAAAAAAAGAATTCTTGTTCAAGAATGAAATCTTATTGGATCTGTCCTTATATTTTCCTGTAATATTACAATTGTTCACAAATAGTAAAACTAACAATTTTTTTGTTTATAGATTCACCGTTAATTTTTTTATTTTTTTATAAAGAAAAATAAAATAGGAGAGGACTACGTACGTGATAAATAATTTAGAGATCTGTTTTATTTTTTTATTGTTTATCTCTCTCTCTCTCTCAAATGTTATGATTTTTCCAACATCCTAAAAATATTAATAACTTTTTTATTTTTTCATTTTTAATTCATCTATTTTATTTGCAATAGATGGATAAAAAGCAAACCTCTTTTATTAGTATTTACTCTGATACAAATATTCAATATTTTGATATAATATATTAAATATAAAATAAACAATTGTTAGTTTGTTGGTTATTGTGCTTAAATTTGAATATTTGTTGTTAGTTGAACTATTCACATTGGATATGGTTGCAAATAAAAATAAAATAACTACTATCTATTAATACAATTAAAAGTTATTAGATAATTTATTATTCTTTTATTTAACAAAAAATAAGTTATTCAATTAAATTGTTCGATTATTTAACTTTGATTTTTCTTACAAATAAATATATTTTAATCGTGCATCGACGGAAATTCTAGTTAGAATTATAATCAAAATATAATAATTAGGATATCGAAATATAATAATTAGGATAGATTAGAAAATTACAATATTGTTCTTAAAATATTTAAACTTAAAAGGGATAAAAAAGACCAAATATAAATTGACCGAAACTTAAGGTACTTTTATATTAGTGTATGGATTCAGAATTCACTAATTGCATGACCATCGTTCTACAGAGAATCACCTCCCACACTCTATACTGCTATACTTTGAACTCCATTAAATATAATGCATAAGTTAGAAAACTTAGGGTATGTTTGTTTATAGTTGGTCACAACCGTTCAGAATTTAGTTCAATTCATGTGTGTTTGGTTTTAGATTGTGGTCAATATATTGTGCTCAATTCTAAAGCCTCCGATAAATTATTTTAACTACCAAACAAAACATCAATCATCAATCCACTAACTATCTCTTACACACATCATTAGGGGTGGTTCGGTACGGTATACCGTACCGAATTGCCCATACCGTTACCGTACCGAAATTTTCGGTACGCCGAAAATGCATACCGTTACCGTACCGAAAATACCGTTACCGTACCGAAATTTTCGGTATACCGAAATTCGGCATACCGAAAATTCGGTATGATATCGGTAAATATCGATACCGTACCGAAAATTCGGTATACCGAATTTTGTATCGGTATCGGTATATACCGATCCATACCGTTGATTTTGGTATACCGAAATTTCGGTATACCGAAAATTTACGGTATACCGTTAGGAATTTGGTATACCGAAATACCGAACTACCAAAATACCGAAAAAAATTCGGTATACCGATAAATACCGAAAATATCGAACTTTTTTCGGTATTTCGGTATATACCGAAATACCGAAAATTTTAAATTATCATACCGTTACCGTACCGAAAATTTCTGGTACGGTATCATACCGTACCGAAAATTTCGGTATTTTCGGTAATTTTTCGATACGGTATGTGCGGTATTTCGGCATTTCGGTATTTTTCCCCACCCCTACACATCATCAATCAAACTCAATTTCTATTATAATCACTTATAACTCAATCTCCAATCAACCTAAACAAACACTCACTTATTTAACCCAACCTCATATTTGACTTTATTCTTCACATTCTCCATGACCTACGATATTTTAGCCACCCACGACCATAAACAAACAGAGCTTTAATCATTAATTTTTTGAGCTTCTCTACCGCCATGGACGACACGAATGAGTTAATTCCCCAACAACGCCAGTTCTGAAAGACTTCAACTGCCGCCATGGTTGAGTGCTCTGGCAATTTTTAAGAGCTTCTATACCGCCATGGACGACTTGGATGAGTTATTCTAATAGTTCGCTTTCTTCACCTACCATCCAATAGAGTGCGCAGAGCGTGTACAATGAACATAAAGGATGTTTTGATTGTAAATTGAGGAAGAACCGATTTCTACATTTGTGTTGCCTCTACCGACTGCCGGACCATTCCATGACTCATCCTCATAAAATTTTTTCTCCGCAAGCTGTTTTCTATTGCCTCTGCCGGACCGGCGGACGCCGCTACCATGACCTCCTACTCATTCCAGGGAATTCTAGATTGAGATTTGAGGTACGTTTCATCTTCTATGTTTCGTTTGTGAGGAATTGCCGTGTCCATTTTTAAGAGTCCGATACATATCAATGAATCCGAGCAACATTCGACTTGTGACATCCAAATAGTTGAATTCCAAGCAATTTTTTATTCACAACCCTTTTTATCTTCAATTTTATAAAAAAAATGCTTTATATTTGGTAAGGAACTAAATATATGAAAAAACTGGTGATGAGTGTGAAGGATTTCGTCCAACTGCGAGCAAGATCAGTTGTCTTTTTTACTTCATGTGAATTTGGATACTATGTGGACCAGTGGGCGTGATGTTACATGAACTTGGTGCTTAATGGTAACAGAATGCTGGTGTATTCTTGGTTTGCAGATTTGTTGTATTTTAGGTGAGGTATAGAGTGATTAACATAATGAAAGATTTTACAGGTTGAAGATGAACTTGGATCATCAGCCATGAAAGCAATGTTAAGATTAAGATGTTATAGCATCAATTTGCAGGCTACTTTATTCCCTAAATCAGTCTTAAGCATCTTTATCCAACGTCTGAGCTTCCATTCTGTAGCAGCAAATGAATGTAGGACCAGACCAAGTGCATTGTCAAATATTCATCAGGATATAGTCGATGACTTCACCACATATTGCTATCAGAGGGATCTTCCCAAGGCAATGAAAGCGTTGGACTCTATGCAAAAACTTAAATTAAGGGCTGATGCAATTACTTACGGAGAACTCATCAAGTGCTGCATAGCCAATAGAGCCGTGGAACAAGGAAAACGACTTCACCAGCATGTTTTCTCAAATGGCTATGAGCCCAAAACGTTCCTTATAAACACACTGATGAGCATGTATGTGAAGTTTAATTTACTGGATGAAGCACAACTATTGTTTGACAAAATGCCTGAGAGAAATGTAGTCTCCTGGACAACTATGATTGCTGTGTACTCTAATTCAAGGCTTAAGCACAAGGCCTTGGCAATGTTGATTATGATGCTTAGAGATGGTGTTACGCCAAACATGTACACGTATTCTTCAGTTCTGAGAGCCTGTGAGGAGATTTCCACCCTCAAACAACTTCATTGTTGCATAATTAAGGTTGGTTTGGAGTTGGATGTTTTTGTCAGAAGTGCTTTAATTGATATTTATTGCAAATTGGGTGAACCCAAAGCAGGGCTTCACATATTTGATGAGATGGCAACTTCAGATCCGGTTGTTTGGAATTCGGTTATTGGTGGGTTTGCCCAGAACAGTGAGGGTGATGAAGCCCTCGATCTTTTTATAAGAATGAAGAGAGTTGGTCTGTGGGCCGATCAATCGACTCTAACTAGTGTTTTGCGAGGTTGCACTAGTTTAGCACTATTGGAACTGGGGAGACAAGTCCATGTTCATATCGTCAAGTTTGATCGCGATTTGGTCCTTAACAATGCACTTATAGACATGTATTGTAAGTGTGGTTGTTTGAATGACGCTAATTATGTCTTCTCTCGGATGCCTGAAAAGGACGTGATCTCTTGGAGCACCATGATTATAGGCTATGCACAGAATGGTTATAGTCGGAAAGCTCTAGATTTATTTGAAGCAATGAAATCTTCAAAAATAAAGCCAAATTACATCACAATTCTGGGAGTTTTGTTTGCTTGCAGCCATGCTGGACTAGTTAAAGATGGGAAGTATATCTTTGAGTCTATGACAAAGCATTTCGGTATTGATCCTGGGAGGGAGCACTATGGCTGCATGATTGATCTTCTTGGTAGAGCAGGGGAACTTGAAGAAGCTCTGAAACTAATTAACGAGATGAAATGTGAACCAGATGCAGTAACTTGGAGAGCTTTGCTCGGTGCTTGTAGAGTTCATTGTAATATGGATTTAGCTGAGTTTGCAGCCAAGAAGATTTTGAGCTTGGATCCCCATGATGCAGGAACATATATACTGTTATCTAATATCTATGCTAACACTCAAAGATGGGAAGATGTTGAAAACTTGAGGAGATTAATGAAGGGTACAGGGATTAAGAAAGAACCTGGATGTAGTTGGATCGAGATAAATAAAAAGGTTCATGCTTTCATATTGGGGGACAGATCCCATCCACAGGCCAACACTATTTATCAAGAGTTGAATCAGATCATTTGGAGATTAAAGGAAGAGGGTTATGTTCCAGACACAAATTTTGTGTTGCAGGATTTGGAGGGAGAACAGATGGAAAACTCGCTGGCACACCATAGTGAGAAATTGGCGATTGTTTTTGGTATCATGAGCTTGCCGAAAGGGAAGGCAGTGAGAGTCAGAAAAAATCTACGAATATGTGGCGACTGTCATGTTTTTGCGAAGCTGTTGGCGAAAATGGAGAATCGAAGCATTGTAATAAGGGATCCTATTCGTTACCATCACTTTCAGGATGGAGCCTGCTCTTGTGGTGACTATTGGTAGCATGATATGAATGCAGTCAGAAATCGTTTCGACCTCAAGCTGTAGGCTACATGAACAAGTTTGCAGCCATGATTTTTATCGGCTCAAGTTAATAATCCGTATATATGGTGAGAGATTTTTGCTACAGTATCCTTCAACATGCACGTGTATTCTGCACTAAAACCCAAAATGAAACTCATCAAAATCAATATCTCGATTCATCTTGCCTTGTGCAGTCCTTTGTTGGACCCTTGATCATGGAGGAGTTGCCGGTGAGAATATGATCATTGCTCAACAATTTATATGATAAGGATGCCAATTTTTTTGTTTGTTCCTTCATACTCAGATGAAAATTGAAGTCTCACAGATCTACAGGTGACAACATATTAAAAGTTATTTTTGTCCTATTAAAAGTTTTTGTCATTGTATAAAGTTGGACTGCTGGTGTGTGTATGTACCCAAAGCCACCCCCATAAAGAAAGGATCGGTCTGTATAAGTGTAGTGTCCCAGCTAGGGAGATGTAATCCACGTTCCACAGTGTTAAGCGATGTCCTTAAAAATTATAAAGCCCACACGATCTCCTTGACAGACATCTGAGTTATAACCCTTTTATATTTTCAGGCATTGTATCTTCTCACTGCAAGAGGGCATCTTTCCTCTGATTGTCCATCTTCGCCGCTTCTGGGAGTTCTTCCCTTCGGTATTGTTAGCACCTGTTCCAAAACCAATTTGTTCTGTTTTACTTTAATGGGGTTCATAAACTTGCATTTTTACATCCTGCGGGTCCCTTAATCAAGTGAAGTATCACGAATGCTTTAGAAGCATATGTATAGAGATTCCCTTATCTTTTAAAAATATACCTGAGAACAAGAAATGTGGTATATGTTGATGCAGAGGTCAAGTCGGAGTAAGCATCACCTCTGCTATCGACTATCGGGTTTGGGAGTTCTCATTTTGCTCGGCCAATGACTTTCAGGTATTGATGGTTGTTCCTTGTGCAATCACCACTTCTGCTGTTTGATTTATCTATCCTTATCCAGGTTTTAGTTTGCTGATTATCTTATTTAGTCTGTAAGTTTCAATATAATATCCTGGTATATGTTGCTCTTTTGATGTGAATTGTGAACACTTGACATGAACGCTCCATTTTGCTGTAGGTAAACCTGCGAGCACTGACTCTTGGTTTGTTCGAATATGTATGTTTTCATTCTTCTGAGATTTAATACACCACAAAGTTGAGGAACTTCATGGTGCCACAAACTGGTTTTTGTTACTGTCATCCATGTTAGAAGATTGTGAAGGTTTGATAGCTTCCTTTTATTGCAATTTTTGTTTAGGTTCATGTGATTGTTTATCGATTCTATTGTTTTATGTTAGTCAGAATTGAGAGCGTGCTTTAAATCTGCTGAATTCATGCTCTATTTTAGATAGGTTCTTTTCTGGTTTCTAACTGTGAACTTTAAGGAGATCAGTGGTGTTATAAAGTCATAGGTAAGGAAGACGACAGGGAATTCTTGAAGTCGGCAGACCATGTCTTGTCATTGGACCTGCGGTTTTTTCCTTTTAGGTTCTAAATTGATAGTTGGCCTATTTTTTTTGTGTTGAATGGATATAATTCCTAGTTTTTAATGATTCGAGTCTTTGATTAATGCAATCTTTCTTTCATCTCAAATGATAATTGATCTATGTTTGGACCTTGACCGATCAAACTCTAAAAGAAAAAAAGAGCAAATCCTAAGCTTTGATAGTCCAATAATTTTATGCAACTACAGCAGACAACTTCCCCACCGCTTGTCCATTATTACAAAATACTATAGTAGCAGTAATTTAAACAATGATCAATGATATGAATCATGAATCCGTGTAATATTATCTTTATTTTTTCTAGATGCAATTTTAATTTTGGATAAAAAAATAAAAACGTAAGAAGATTAAACAAATAAACTCTCAGCTAATCATAAAAAATCGAAGACATACTTAATTCAATATATCAAACAATTTGAGAAAAATAAAAAATGAGAAAATCAAGTTAGGTAATATTCTTCTTCAAGTATGAGACTCACTTTTGGAGGTGGGAAGTCGGAGTTAGTTGACTACATCAATTCAGAAATGGCATCAGATGTGGATATAAGGAAATCCATTTTAGGTTACTTGATTACATTTGGAGGTGGTGCAGTGTTATGGCAACCAAGATTGTACATACTGAAACAGAGTATATCGTAGCAATGGAAGCTTGTGAAGAGTTGTGGTTTAAAAGGTCTACAGTGTTGGGAATTTGTGTCTTGAATCTGGTTCAGTTTGGGTCGGCGTTTGTGTCAAGGTGGAAGAAGAATTTGAAGCAAATTTGGAAACGTTGGAAAGCAACGCGACCACGTTGGAAGGCGATGCGGTCGCGTAATATTGGAGCTAAATATGACGCGGCCGCGTCAACCTATGAACACGGCCGCGTCACTTTGTGGCTGGGAAGAGGAAGTTGCTGCTGCATAAGTGTCTTGGCCGACACGAGGTAGTCTCGGCCGAGTCTACTTAGGCGGGGCAGTTTTTGGGCCTACGTGATTTTAGGCCCAAATTGATTCCTTCTTTATATAGTATTAGGTTTTTGGGGCTTATAAATAGTCCTATAGCCTTTGGAATTTGGTATTGGTCAATTGATTGAATAAGTTGATTGATCAGTCATTGAATTTAATTTGAGAGACGAGAGACCTTTTTTGGTTTGAGATATTCTAGAATTGGTATTTGTTGAGTACTTGGTACTCTTTTGGTCTAGAATATCCAATTTGGTTTTGGGACTCTATTTTCGGGTTTATAGTCGTTTGATCATCGAGTGTGGAGAGTTTAGGTTTGGTCGAGTATCAATTGATTGATACTTGAGTTTGTCTCCGTTTGTTAGGATGAAGAGTTTGATAGTTGACCTAGGGTTAAGTTTGTCTTTATCCTATGTTGTAAACACTCTTTTGATATTGATTGGTTCCTCTCGTTTGGCCGTGGACGTAGCTAACAAGTTGTTAGTGAACCACGTTAAATTTGGTGTCTTCGTTTTAGCTTTGTCGATGCTTCTCGTTTATCATTTGTTATTATTTGTATTGTTCGTAATTTCCCAACATACAGGAGGAGATTGGCCTCAAGCGGGAGAAATGCATAGTATTTTGTGACAAAACTCAGTTGGATTTCTACCTTCCATTAAAGAACGAAAAGGTATCATTGGATGAGGGATGCCATCAATGATAAGTTGCTTCAACTTAAGAAGATTTATACATATGATAATGGTGTAGATGTGATGACAAAGGTGCTACCAATGGACAAGCTTGAGATTTGTTGTGGGATAGCCGGGATGGCTAATCCCTCCACATAGTCGGAAAGAGGGAGATTTGTTGGGTTGGGTTTCCAACTTGTGGAGCAGTGCAATACCCTACTTAATTAATGTCTAAGTGAGGCCCAACACTTAGATTATTATTGCCCTAATATTTATGGAGTACTTGCAGCTACATTAGGGTGTATGAGAGACCAAGAGAATTAAAGAGAAAGAGATAGATTCTTGTTCCTCTCATTTTTGGAGATCTATTCAGACCATAAAATTTGTAGGAGTGTTTCTGGAGATTCAACTGTTTGATCGAGCTGAAATTTGGATAGCACGTTCACGACTTCTTGAGGTACAATCTGAATGGTGGAGATCTGATTTGGAGGTCCGTATCACTGGAAAACAACCACGGACAACAAGTGTTGTTTTAAGATTTCTTGTTCGTGCAGTCTGGTTCAAGAGGCTATTACGGATAATCTAATCGTTGGATCAAGCTGAATTTTGGTCAGCACGTTCAAGACACATAGAGGCATATTCTGGACGGTGGAGATTGGATTTCGATATTCCGAGTGTCTGGAATAGTTGTTGGCAGACTAGTTGTTTGTGTAAGGTCTTTCTAATACTTGTTTGTTGTCAAGATTCGATGATCTTGATATATTTGTGCTTGAATACCTGCGTTGACAGATTGTAAAATAGATGTACTCATCCTATGTGGTTATAGTAGAGATTTTGGTTGGACTTTGATCCCGTGGGTTTTACTCCTCACATCGAGGAGGTTTTCCACGTTAAAATTCTTTGTATTCCTTTGTTCCTTGGTGATTGTGCAATATTGCTAGGTTGTTATAACTTCATACAAGGTTCTAACAAGAAAGGGATGAGGACTGATTATTCACATTTGATTTCATGGTCTGAGCGGTTTATTTGTTGTGGACTCTCTTTATTGTGGTTATATTCCACTATACATGAGAAAACTTTATTTGTCCTGATGTTTTGTTAATTGAACCATGTTTGTAGATCAAGCTTGAGATGACACACTGTGATAATTAGTGGCTGTACTTATTTGACTACTAATGTTAGTCTGCAGTAATTCATACTTGACCTTGAGGGTGAAGCATGGTTAGTAATCATATTCTCTCAACACTCAATCTTCCTTTAATAATCATCTTTTTGTGCAATCATTGAAGATTGAAAATAGAAGAAAATAATCCAGAAAAGAACATTAGGTTTCTAAATTAAGTCGTTGTTGCCCAGAAGGTAATGCAAAAGAAGTAATACTCTCCAAATTCTAGTGTCATGGCATAAGTATCATCACAAGCAACGTTATATTTGGGGCTGTAAATGAGTTGAATCGAGCCAAACATACTATTGTTCAAGTTTATTTGAAAATCGAGCTTCTAATATTATGTTAGGACTTGATTGATTATTGATCAAATTCAACTTGAATGATATTAAACCGAGCCGAACACGACTCGATCTCGAGTCGTTTAATATCTTCTCACTTACTTTATTGAGTTCTACTTATCGACCTCGGGCAGAGACTTGAATTATATGTAAAATTACATTTAAGCTTGTTTGATTTCTTTAGTCTAACAACGTTCAAAAATAAGCTTTTAGTAACGAACTTCAAATTGATGAGTATCGACTATCGAGTAATTTGGTTTGATTTTCGCCCCTCCTAACTATCACACCTCAAAAATTGACATTCACACCTCATTTTTTTAATTATACAAACAAGATGTATACAGTAAAATAGAGGTATGTATGGTTCATATCTTATATATCTTGTCTCTATATTTCTTATCAATACAAGTTATGCTTATAGTGTGATTATATACATTGATAATACGAAATAGAAAAGTACGTTGCGTGTGTATATAAAAGCCAGAGAGAAAGAGACAGAAATCTCTTGCAAAGGGGTGGCTTATCAGTTAGCTATTTAGAAAAGCATGAAAAAGAAATGCAAATTTATGATTAGTCATAATCACCCTCTTGAATATGCAATTACATAGCATGCGCATGAGGGAAAAACATACAACACTATCTTTTCTATCATTGAAATGGACCCTCCATAAGGTTTTGTCCATGTTCATTGTCTCCTTTCTATCATAATATATATATATATACACACGCGTATAGAATTTTGATATGTTACACACCTATACTGAGCACCTGCTTATATGTAAAAAGATTGTATCCTAGTAGTGTGCAACAAATAAACTCATATACATATATATAATCTTGAAATAAAATTGAATAAATGAATTGTTCTGAAGTGTATAAATGAGCATGAGCAAAGCTGAAATTAATAAGCTATGTCAGCATGAGGAATCCTTCAGAAAATGACAACACTGAAAAAGAGATACGTAAAAACTAAGTTGTCTTCTCCGTGCTATATTCGTTGCACCGTGCAGTATTTCTTTTCACCACAAGTTCTACACACCATATTAATACGTGTAAGTGTACGGTGAAAAACACGGTGCACCTGGTGTAGCATGAGGAGACCATAATAAACTTAAAATATCATGTATAAATTTTGTCCACGTAATTAGATACACACACTAAATGGACAAGTATAAGGTTGGTGAAAATGACAAAAGAAGGTGTCCTCTCCTGATATCAGGTTAAGTAAAAGAAGGAAACCATAGTTTTGAATTGCCTTTCATTATTAGAAACTTGTCTGCTCTTGCAAATTTCAGTTCACACTTCCTCTTTCTCTCTCCTATTTTCACACACACAACACACACTTGAGTAGTTCCTTTTTTGTCAATCTTGTTGACATATATCTCTGCCTCAATCTTGATATTCTCAACAAGTAGTTCCATATATTACCAACCAAATAAAGTTCTCTCTCTAGATTGTTCATCTTTTCTGTCAGATTCTACACAAAAAGTGGTTGCTCACCTGCAACTTCAGATTTATTCCCAATTATTCCCTTACAGTTGCAAATCTTGCAATTATATACCTTTTTTACTGAATTCCAATTGAAGGGTCTCAGAAAAATTAAATCTTGTGATGTTATCTTCAATTTTCAAAACCTTGAATTCTGATTACATCAATCCATTCTAGATCCAAAATCTCGAAAGTTTCTAGTTTTTTTCTCCAATTCTGCTGCTGTTTTATCTCAATTCAATACATCCATGAGCAGAATTAGCCCAATTATACTCTTGGTCATAGTAATTCTTGCCATTGCCTTCTTCATACTTGGCCTACTCCAATTGCTGATAAGGTGTTTGTTAAAAAGACCATCATTTTCCTCAATCTCACAGTCCACCAGACTCCCAGATTCTGCAAATTCCCACACATTTCAAAGGCAGCTGCAGCATCTTTTCCGGCTGCACGACTCCGGCCTCGACCAGGCCGTAATCGATGCTCTACCAGTCTTCTATTACAAGGAAATCATGGGGTTAAAGGAGCCATTTGACTGTGCTGTTTGTTTGTCTGAATTCTCAGATGGTGATAAGCTTAAGTTTCTTCCAAGCTGTACCCATGCCTTTCACATTCATTGCATAGAAACATGGCTTTTGTCAAACTCAACTTGCCCCCTATGTAGAAGCCTCATTGGTTGTCAGAATCCTATGCTGTATGATTATTCAATGGAACAACATAGCCCATCTTGTCCTAATGAATCATCTTCTAGTCAGCACAAAGACGCGGGTCCCACAAGGGTATTTTCGGTACGTCTGGGGAAGTTTAGAAATGTGAATCAAGCAGTAGAAAGTGAGGATGAAATTCAAAACGAGGCAGTGAGTGGTAGCATTGATGGGAGGAGGTGTTATTCGATGGGCACGTTTAGGTACATTGTTGGCGACACGAATCTTCAAGTGGCGCTGTCTGGGGGAAATCGCGCAGCCAAAGCAGCGCGATGCAGTAATACACAATTGTGTAATAAAACAGAGATTGATGGAAAAAAGATTGGTACTAGGAGTAGAGGGGACAGCTTCTCTGTTTCTAAGATTTGGCTTTGGTCCAAAAAGGGCAAGTTTCTTAGTTCTTCTGAGGAAAATGATAGTGTTGTTCTTCCTATGCCTAATAGAACTAGTCTAGTTTGATTTTTTTAATTTAATCTACAGGAAAAACTAGTTTAGAGCTTGTTTTTAAGTGACCATTGAGTAGTGTTTTCTGAAGACACATTTTGTATGAACTGATGTTGTTCAATGCATTTGCAAGAATAGTCACATGATCTGACCCAGTTTTCTCATTTTGTGTTCTGCAAGTGCAATCCAATCTCAATCGACTTTACACACAGTGAAGGTGAATAAATTTGTGTATGAGTGGGGCTATTATTTACTCTAAGAACACTACAAGAAAGGTGGCCGATCACTTTGACCCAACATATATAATCATGTTTGGTTATACCAGCAGAAAATGTTTTATGGTGTTGAACTGGTGTGACCAAACACCTCATTTTTCATATGTTAAAAATGTTTGGCCAGTATGAACCGAATGCTCAAAACAACTCATTTTTTATCGGAGTGTATTTGAAAGAATTGGTGTGTTAATAACCTGTCCTTTGTGTATCAGCTTACTATTGCTTGACATTCATAGCCATGGCTCCAAATGTATGAATTGTTGTTGCAGAAGAACAATATATTATTACATGTTTCTTGTCCAAAATGATAGTATAATATTTAGATTAGAGATTATTTTCATGTTTTCTCTCTTCCTGTTTGTTGACGATCTTTTCTATTTCCTAAAGAAAAAGTTTTTTCTTCTATTTTAGTGGCTTTAGGAATGGCAAGGTATCATTAATTTGAGTATAAATTAATTCTGAAGATAGGAAATGGAAAGCATAATTATAGCGGTTTTGGAACCCTTTTTGACTAATTTATGGTCAATATACTCCCCGCTTCTAAATAAAAGCCCTTTTAAATTTTAAGCAAGAAATTAAGAACTCAAAAATTCAACATATATATATCCACATAAAATATATCTCTATTATTCTAAATTATTTTTTCCCTAAAAAAGGAGAAAATAATTAATTTTGGTGATAATAATAGTAGGAAACTTTTAAGGAGATTTATTGTAATATATCCAAGGACATATATTAAAAGAAATGGGGTACATTTGCTAGAACTACATTGATTTCAATGTTGGTAGTGAATTTAGGACCGCTTGGTTGCAAATCATCAATGGTAATGATAATGTGTATGAATGAGAGGTAAACTATACTAAAAAATAAAATGGGATAATTGTTAATAAAATGAGGTAATGATTAATTTATTTATTATGTATCAAGCATCATAAATTGAATACTGTTATTGATTTGTTCACCGAGTGAACGATTCTTTCATCTTCTCCAAAAGTTCTTCATGAAATGCGTTTAAACCCAATAAAAAGAAAATTGTAGTTGTTAATTTACTTGCAGGAATGGAACCAGAATTTTCATTGACAGGGGCAAAATATTTCTTTTGAATATTAAATAAAGTTTTTAAAATTTTACAATGACGAAGTTAGTTATTTAACTATATATATATAGTAGTTTCCGAAAAATTCAAGGGGGCGGCCGTCACCATCAGCTCTCCCCTGGCTCCGTCTCTGTTATAAGACATGGTCGAAAGTTTCTTCCACTCTTGCAAACTTGCATTTCACTATAAGATTGAGACAAAGAATAACCTGATTGTTTTATTTTTCCTTATTGGTCTTTTCCTTTCATCCACCATTAAGGGAAAAAGTAAAAGCTTGAAAGTGATACTTGTGGGAAGCTTTATTCTTCCATATTTTTAAAGTTACAAAAGCTGTATTTCAAAAGCAATTTGCAATCTTTACTGTAATTAATAATCCCTCCGTTTTTTTAGTTATTTTTGGAGAAATTAAGGATTGATATTTAATTGGTATGTTTTGTCAAATAAGGAAATAATAAACTAAATTAAGTAGGTTGTTTACGTTAATATTGGAAGAATTGTAGTTTTTATGGTAAAGTGACACTTATTGTGATTTTTTTTAAAGTGTCTAAAATGACATTCTTTATGAAACGGAGGGAGTATTATATAGTGTGTGTGTGTTTATTGAAGGATTGGGTCAGTCAAACCGTGTTTTCTTTGAGTTCGCTAGCAATATATTTACACACATCACATCATTCCTTTTTTTTTAATCAATTTTTTTTTAAAAAAAAAAAAAAAACCGAACCAGTCCACAACAGTACTCCAATCTCCTCCAACTATAAGTAAACACAGTCATTGTCTTTCATTCTATTAGGGCATATATCTATTAGTACACCATTTCCACCATCTCCAATTATATTACTCCAACTCCCAGGTTTTGGGTATCACGTCACTATTACTCCCTTCATTCCGAATGAACTTGTACACTTTTCGAATTCGGCCGTTCGAAGCAAACTTGCACACTTTCTACTAAAGAAAGTTATAACACAATCTCCACCCTCAAAATCTTCACCCTCCACCCTCAATCCACATTTGAAAAATCAACAAAATCCCAAAAAAAATAACTTTTCTTTATATATGTGTCAACCCTGTACAAGTTAATTTGTACTTAAAAGCTAAAAAAACTTACTACCTTCATATGTTCACATCAATAGCCATACTAGTAAAAAAGTAAGTATTTGTGAATTATACTATCAAATTACTCATTTCTACTCTACATCTTTATTAATTTTATTTTATATTATAATTTTACTTTTATAATTACAAATTAAACATAATATTCAATTAACACATTAAATTCTCAATTGTGTACATTGTCATTAAATAAAATATAAAAATAATTTGTTATTACACATGTCCTAAAAACAAGCACTAAAAGAAGTAGGAAAAATGAAAGAGAAGGGGATTTGGTTTCCAAATTTCACAGCCACAATCAATGAAATAATAGAATAAACTTAACGCCTAGATCTTGATAGTCTAATGGCACCGCCTCACTTATTTATGGTGAAGGGACATTCCCTTAAAAAAAATTAAAGAAAGGTGAGAAACAATAGGAAAGAAAAGTGGAACAACTGACAAAATCACAGTCGTGAGACATCACACAGTTATCGCGTGAGACGTGCGTACATGTCCTACGTGTTACAACTTCCCTATTGTTTTTGCTGATTGACACTTCTGCGGATGATCTCAATCACAAATACATTACATGAGATCAACCCCATAAAAATTGAAACAAACTTAAAAACAGAATAAAGATTAAGAAAAGAGTAAAAGCCTAAAAGATTAAGAAAAATCTAGAAGAAAGAAAAAAACAAATAAAATTGGCTTCATTTCACAAAAATATATTCCGTAGGCATAGCATAAAATTTAGTGACCACTATACGTATGGAATGCTAGTATTTGAGAAGATGGAATCTCGGTGCTTTATGTCATTATCAACTAAAAGAGAAAGAGTGTGTTTGTTTATGGTTGGAGGTGACTGAAGTATTGTAGATGGGAATAAAGTAAACAAAATTGATCAGGTCCGAAGACCGTCCGCGCCCATCTTTTCTATCCAATAGGCTGTAGCCGCGTGGCAGTATATTTTTAAGGCTGTAAAATAAGAAAAAATCAGAATTGTTTGCAAAATTAAAAAAGATATCAGAAAATTTGTATCTCTCTCTCCAAGCAGTTGAAGCCACGGATTCAATCTCTCCTCATTCCTCCAGTTTGGGAAGCCCCAACACCAGTCTTCACCTCCACCCGCCCCGTCCCGAACTTCTTCCGACGATGCGAAGGTGAGATAGGCGTCAATTTTTCACCACCGACTGTAGGTCTATGCATGTCTGTGTATATGTATTTTTTTCAAATTTAATTTATTGTTTATGAATAAGATTCTTTTTGTGTGTGGTGCGTCAAATTTAATTTCTTGTTTATGAATAAGATTCTTTTTGTGCGTGGATCATGAATTGTGAAAGAATATGCATTCTGATGTATTGAAGTAAACAAAGATTATTATATATGCATGAATTTGAATTCCAAAATAAGAATTATATCATATTTTTGGCCAAATAGTTGGGAAAGAAAAGAAGAATCAGTGAAGTTCCAAGGACAAAGATGATGGAATGTTGTGGATTCGCCATGGTTAACAAGTGTGTTAGTGTATTATGACTTGAGAAGAAAATTGAACAATTACTTATTTTAGGTTAATTTGCACATCTAAAGTTGCCAATGTTGCCTCCCATTCAAGTTGGTTTATCTATTGTATGCTAAGATTTAACAACAATATATTTATGTATTTCAAAGTTAAAATAATGTGCTTTTATGCATGATATAGATGGAATATGACTCTTCAAGTGAATTTTACATCCCACAAGTTTCGGAAGAATGCATACCTAAAATTGGTTAAGAGTTTCTTACAATTACTGAAACATTTGAATTTTATAACGCGTATGCAAGTTGGCTTCAGTGTAAGACAAAATAGTAGCGACAAGAAAAAAGATACAGGCGAAGTTACATGAAAATTATTTGTTTGTTTTAAAGAAGGCCAAACAAGGGAATCAAAAAATGGAGACGGTTTACGAAATCGAGGAGTAGTTCGTGTGGGCTGCAAAGCTAAGATGTCAATTGTAAAAGGGCAAACAGGACCAAAATGGATTGTTAGTTCCTTTATTGAGAATCACAACCATGGACTTACAACAACAAAAGAAAAGTACATCTATTGAATTCGCATCGTCATGTGTCAGTTGCAAAGAAAGCATTGAGCGAACATTTCTCTGAAGCAAAAATTCCAACATGCCAACAGGTGAGATTGATGGAAATAGAATCTGGAGGCCCTGAATTTATTGGATGTACTGAACGAGATATTAGAAACTATAAGAGAGATTTGCGGGAAGAATGTAAAGGAATTGATGCTGAAATGTTGATTGAGTTCTTCTCAATGGAGAAAGAAAAAAATCCTGCACTTTTTTTTTCTTTGACTTTGAGCTAGACGAGAAAAACAAATTTGTGAGATGCTTTTGGGCAAATGCCGTTGGGAGAAGATCATATAACTTTTTTGGTGATGTTATAGTATTTGACACAACTTATAATA
The DNA here is from genome assembly GCA_958295605.1 of Ajuga chamaepitys. Lineage (NCBI taxonomy): Eukaryota > Viridiplantae > Streptophyta > Magnoliopsida > Lamiales > Lamiaceae > Ajuga > Ajuga chamaepitys. The sequence goes on along the minus strand of OY282500.1, from coordinate 5,935,214 downwards.
CGAACAAGTATGGCATGATTTTTGCTCCAATAACGGGGATCAACCAGCACCGGCAAACAATTGTATTTGGATGTGGCCTTCTAAGTAATGAGAAGACAGAATCTTTTGTATGGTTATTCAAAAAGTTGCTAGAGGCTATGTCTGGTGATCCACCTCTTGTAATTGTTACTGATCAAGATGCCGCCATGACAAAAGCCATTGCACAAGTGCTTCCAACCACCCGTCATTATTATTGCATTTGGCATATCTTAAATAAATTCTCTGAGAAAATAAATGTGGTAACACATCAAGATGAATATCACAACTTAAAGGAAGTTATTATGAACTCAGAGTCTATTGAAGAATTTCAAGAACGGTGGGTGGAGGTCATGACTAGTTCTACGTTGGAAGATAATGAATGACTTCAAAACATTTATGAGTTGTGTAGTAAATGGGTTCCTGCTTATATCAAGCATGTATTCAATGCTGGAGTTTTGAGTAGTCAAAGAGCAGAGAGTTGTCATTCCTTTTTCAAAAAGTACATTTCGGTGAAAAATTCGTTGATGGATTTTATCACACGATTTAACAGAGCCCTTAGACACCAAAAACATAATGAGTTGGAAGCTGATCATGTGGATGTCACTATGCAACCGAAATTGAAGTCGTTTTGGTAATTGGAAGCACACATGGCTCCAAGAGGAAATATCTCAGAGTCATGCCTATTTTGTGTATCGAAAATCTGAGAATGATTTGCAAGCAATCTACACTGTTTTCAGGACTGATGCCACTTCAACATCAAGAAAACGAGAGCTTAACTTCAATAAAAGTATAGATGTAGTGTCATGCAGTTGTCGTCAATTTGAGTTCCAAGGTATTGTTTGCAGACACATTTCGGCTTACTTTCGGATCAAGCAACTTTTTGAGCTACCATCCAGATATATTCTACCAAGGTGGACAAAAAGTGCAAAAGTTGGGAGAGTGCAAGATGATTATGGTGGAGAAATTGAGGATGTTCATAACAAAATTAAAACTTTTGACAAGACACTCAAAATTGGCCCATTTGGCTTCCGTTGTAGTTGATGCATCTCTCACAGAAGATGGGTCAAACTTGCTCATGAAACAGTTGGAATATGTGCACTGTGAAATAAAGAAGATGAATATTGCTCAAGGTGAGCAACGGGCATCTTCAGAAGGGAAAAATATGAATGAGAAGTTTCAAGGTATTAATGACCCTTCACAAGTTAGAGCAAAATGATCTTCCAAAAGATTGAAATCATCAAAGGAAAAAGCAATTCCCAGAGGAAGATCTTGTCGTGGTTGTGGCTCTAATGGACATGATAAGTAAAATTGTCCCACAGTGACAGAAATGTACAATTTTAATTTATATTAATTATAATTAATTCACTTTTACAGTTTTTTAAAGGTTTTATTCCTCTATTTTTTTTTCTTTTAACATAAAATTATAGGGAAAGGGGTGCTCATGATTTTTTTAATCCTAATCTTTAAAAAGAAATTCACATATGCAGGCCAATTACATCTCAAATGGACCCAGTGTCGCAAGATTTAACTGAAGATGGTTTTATATCTATTGCAGGTAAAAGAATTTGAATTTTTAATTTAATGATGTCATAATTTTTATTTTACTTATATTTACATATATAACTTCTAAATTTTGTGTACTTAGCAGGATACAATAATATTTGGGGCGTGATAGGGATGGCCCGATCACTTCGGGTCGGGTTCATACTTTGGCCCACCGACCAGTCCAGGAGCACGCGTCGGCCCAGAAGCATGCGTCGGCCCAACTTGTGGTTTGCTCCGCATCAAGGCCCACGATTCGTTCCCAACTATCACGCAATGGAAAACAGGCGTAATAATAGGGAATTAATTAGGGTTCAGTTAGGGTTCACGAGGGTTTAGTATAAATTGAAGAAAAGAACTCTGAATTAGGGTTCGCATTCTGTATTCTGAATTATTACATGTAAACTCAAAGTTCGAGTGAAAGAAACACCTCGGCAGGTGCTATTCTGTGCCCGTGGACGTAGATCTCCGGATCGAACCACGTAAATCTTGTGTTTTTTCATATTGCTTGCGTAGATTTTCGTTAAGTTTCCTGGGTATCAGATTGCGCATTATCAGGGCGGCAACCTATCACTATGAGGATGTAGTGAAGTTGGATAAGCTAGTTGAAGATCATATAATATGTTTGTGTTCTCCGTTTTGCAGTGTGATGAACTCTAATGAATCTTTATTAGTTTATTTGGACTAAAGTAAGCGTTTTTTATTTCCTATTATTAGTTTGGAGCTAAGAAAGAGTTTGTAATTTTCTATTATTGGTTGGGATTTGACTATAGATTTTGCTATTTTCTATCATTTGTTACTGTCACTCTCTTCTGAGATGCACCTAACAAATAAGTAACATATATAGGTTCCTTTGCTTGCTTCTTGTTAACTTAAAATAGTTGCAACAATGATTTGCAAGGATTACAATTGATTGTAGCTCTCTCCACCACTCTGCATACGTTGAAAATCACCATTTTTTCCTTTTTTTTTCTTTTTCTCTTGTGCATTTGCAAACTGGGAGGTCTATCTCAAACTATCAGCATGTTTTACAATATTCCACTAAATTTCATCAACTATGGGTTTGCATCATTTTTAGAATAATGGGTATCGTGACACATAAATTATTTTATTGCAGATTCTCATTTTTAAAAAAATTCAGCCTCATAGGCTACCATTTCTGGATTAACTTGTAAATCAAGACTAAATAATTTAGATTTATCACACAACCTGGCTGCCTTTGGTAGTTAAAATCAACCAAGAAGCATATGTAATCATAATTATCAATCATAATAATCAAGAAAGCTACATAATCACTTTTCTAATCAACTTTCTATGTATCATGTAGTGGTACTGTAACCCCCACCGCACACCATGGCCACCTCCATAGCTCCACACCCCCCCCCCCCCACATATACACACACACACACACACATACATTAGTTATAAGAAATCAAATTTATTTGCTTGATGCGTTGTTACCTTAATAAAAAAATGATGAACGTGCTTATCTTGACAGCAATGAAATCAAGAGAAATATAGATATGATAAAGAAGAAGATGTATTATATTCATTCTCAATTTGTTTCCCTAGCAAAAGAAAAAGATTTTACAACTGAAATAACATGGAATACTAACAGGAGGGATCACTCAGAAACTCCCAACAACTTTGTGAAGTTCTTGAATTCGGTATAGTTGTTGTCTGAGATCATCGTCTTGTACCATGCCTTTCTACCAGACGTGATTGTTGATGCCTCCTCCTACAATAGATACGACACAACAAGCATTAAAGATCTGTTTCAAACATTAACAAAGCTACTTTGCAAAAATATATATCAAGGAATGTAGGCAATTATTTTGTCCTAACGTTTTGGTTCATCACAAGTGCTTCCAGATTGATGGGAAAACATGTCACAACCATTACCAAAAGAAAATTTTCAACTAAGAATACATAATCAATGTTGTATCAGAAACACTACTGATGATCCAATAAAACAATTCCAAGATTGACTGGGCATCAAGACATCATACCTCAAAACTCAATACAAAGAGGACAAATAAAACACAAATCTCGTTCAAAAGGTAAATCTTTATCAAATCCAACAAGACCAACATATAGTACCATGCCAAATTGCAGAAAAAAATTATAAAGCAAGTGAACTAGATGTCACTATATATACTATTCAATCCTTGTAACTCTAACTCCAATTGGAACAACTAAAGCAACTGTACAAACATATACAAAGCGGATGTAAAAGAACTTTTTCCAACATCAAAAAATTTGTACTGAATTAATACCATTGTAGCAAACACCTGTAATAATTCCCCCGAGATTTGATAATGTGACTTAGAGTTTATCGTTATCTAGTACCACCTAAAAACCGTCATGAGAATCAATCAAAGATCGGTGTGCTTTCAGACGAGCATTACTGATGCACGAAAAAGTAGAGACAGAGATTGCATTTACGTGATTATAAGATCAAGTTTTGAAATTTCAACAGGGTTCTGTGGATCAGTTTTCATGATCACATCCATTTTTTTTATCCTAAAACTTCATACAAGATCATTTGTGTATGTATAGCATATGTTAAAAACGAAAAAATAAGTCTACTTTTTCTAATAAATGAAATAAAGATTTTTCTTTTCTTAGAATTCATCAATATTTTATAGCTGTATGCAAAAGTTGTTTTGTTTGAATTCAATAAATTGTAGGTATGACTTTTCAAAGTTAATTGGGACCGAGCTAGAGTTTAAGAAGTTCGACATATCGTTCTAAGGCTTGGATAATCCAGAAGAGCTGCTTGAGCTCAACAATTTGCAGGCTCTTCCTCATCTTAGGGAACATGCACAGGCTCAGCGAACCAATGCTCAAACTCACACTGCCTCTGCTGGACCTTCCTCCTCTGCTGGCACTGAAAGCACCTAGTACATGGAAAATTGAGCGACAAATCATGTAACATCTCAATCGAGTCTGGATCTTCAGCAACATTAATGTTGTAAGGACAAATTGACAGTAGGTAATGGCATTGGACTCCCTATCTTACATTTTGGTCAATATGTTATTCCTTCTTTGCATTCTAAACCTCTTATTCTTAAAAATATTCTTTGTGTTCCGGACATTACAAAAAGCTTGCTCAGTATTTCCAAATTCACTAAAGATAATAGTGTTTGCATAGAATTTCATAATTGCTTCTGCTTTGTGAAGGACAAAACCAGATATGAGGTGCTCCTGAGAGGCACTCTTCAAGATGGTATGTACCTCCTTGACCTATCCAACTTCAAACAAGCCAATCTTCTTCATTCCAGCCCAGGCAGTACAACCACTGCTCTTCACACCTAGGGTGTGTTCGGTATAGTATATCAAAAATTTTAGTTCATAACATGTACCGTACTTAAAATTTCGTTATGACAAAAAATTATACCGATACAGTACCAAAAATTTCGGTAAACCGAAAATTCGGTATCACATACAACTCATATCGTACCATACCGTATATCGATACTCATGTTCGGTATTGGTATGATACCGCCCACCGAAAGTTGTATTCTTATAGCCAAATACAATGTTTACTGTCCAAAGGAAATGCAAATAGATATGAAATTCACAATTATGTTGAATGTAAATCAAGCGTTAATGTTGAAAATCAAATTATCGCCTCCACAAATTATTTTTTATTATAATTTTCAATACATTTATCAATTTTTTTTAAAAAAGTAGAATCTGCTGGGTAGTAAAATCTTTATCTTAATACATGATATGCGGTAAAATCTGGGCAAATTAGCACGTATGAGCAATCCTGTAATATACTAGTGTACTTTTGTTAGTGGCGCTCTCTCTCTCTCTCTCTCTCTTTTTTTGGCTCTGTTTACTATCACAAATGGAAATAGGGTAATTATCTATGTCACTAAAATAAATTCAAAGGACTAAATATAAATTGTTATCCACTTATAATATTTACGGTAATATATAACATCTGGATAAGGATACTTGTGATATATGAATGTTTGAATACATGCGATATTACCTATCTTTTTTAATAATTAAGTTTGCAAAAGAAATGAGTAGCAAGGGATAGAAATGTAAATTTACTAATTTTATCCTAAATATTGGTCTGGATTATTATACAAGGTATAGAACTGGATAAAATGTCACGTCCTAAATTATATATCAAAGCAAACGGAGCCCTAAATGAAGAAACTAAAGGATAAATGAAGTCCTTTAGGACAAGGATGAATTTATTACACACTCCTATTTCTTTTGGAAATTGATTATAAACTTTATAATTCGGTTAGTAGAATACTTTGTAATTTAAGGGGATATTTGGATTGTAATATAGTGGAATGTGCCCTGTCCGTTAGGGCACATCTACGGTTGATCTATCCATAAAATATATTTTTGTTTAAGGGTGTAATAGAGTAGGATGTGCACTGTAGATGTCAAATCAATATGTTTTAGGTGATGTAAGTAATGATTAGTTGATTGAGTAATGATAAAAAAATCTATTGAGAATTGTAAAATGTGATGTAGAATGTTAGGCAATGTTTGGTTGGAGTTGGGGTGACTGGGTTGGGGAAAGTAGCTGGAGTTAGTGGTTGGGGAAAGTAGCTGGAGATATTTGGTTGGGTGGCTGGGGTTGTGGTTGGAGTGTGATATTTAATTATTAATTGTAAAATGTGATGTGATATGTGTAAGAGGTAGTTATTAATGATTGAGAGAATGATTAAAGTAGTGTTTGTATTTGTGATTGATGTTCCCTCATCATACCCTAATACCCGGGTTTGACCAAACCAGTCCAAAGAAACATGAGGTTGAGTTGGCCCAACTGATGAGAAGTTGGACCAACCCCAACAAAATATGCCCTTAGATAATGATAAAAATGTGAATTGAGAATTTTAAAAGGTGATGTAGATAATGATACGAATAATAGGAGATGAATGAAGAGAGATGAACAATCAGAATAACCAATTCATAAAGTGAAATTAAAGCGAATTACACCATTTCCAATCCAAATTGTCTAATACCAGTTTAAATATCCATAAAGACTGAGGGATCAAATTCCTCCATAATTAGAATAGAAATAGAATTGTATTAAGAAAGAAAACACCCGATAACAATCGAATATTAAAATGAATCAGTTTTTTTATGAATTATATATAGAGGAGTCAGATATTAATAGTCTATTAAGATCATCCTTTTGTTGTTATAAAAAGAATATCGAATTTTTCATTACTTTTAGAATTAAAAAAGAATTTGTATTTTGTCTCCTAATGCCTAGAAAATCTGACAGCAGACAAAAGTCGCACAGAACCCCTTCACTTCACTCTCTTCCTCTCCGGTCGCCCGGTGCACGACTATGACCATCCCTACCAACACCGAGAGGGCCACTCTCACAGTAAGAGTCACAAACATCCCACAAACCGTCATAGCCAAGGACCTCTTAACCTTCCTCGAATCTGCATTGGGCAAAGGAACAATCTTCGCCGTCGAAATCTTCACCGAACGCCACAACTGGAAGTCTAGGGGCCATGGCCGTGTCCAGTTCGAGACCCCAGAAGTCAAGATCAAAGCTTTATCACTTTCCCGCCAAAAGAAACTCGTCTTCAAAGCGTTTTACCTCTCCATTACCTCCTCCTTTGAAGATATCATTAATCGACCCGTGGAGCCGAGAAACCGGGTCGAAAACGGTGGCGGGTTGGTTCTGCGTGCTGGGGTTATGGTCAGGAGTGATTGTATGGGGATTGTGGAATCTTGGAAAGGGGTTAAGTTGTGGGTCATGCCTGAGAGGAGGAAACTTGAGTTTTTTGTGAATCATGAGAGAGAAATTTATAAGTTGGAAGTGCAGTTTGGGGATGTGTTGGAGACTAGGGTTTGTTGTTTGGATGGGGATCAGAAGAAAGTTGATGCTATTCTTTTGCAGGTATGGGTTTTCTCCATCTCCTTGTTTTTTCCTAGTGTGTGTGTGAGAGAGAGAGATTTAGTGGTTTAATCTTTTGTTTAAATGTGCTCTGTTTCATCCATATTTTGGTCTAATTTATGTATTGAACGTTTTGTATTCTAGCTGCAGCCCTAATTTTTATCTTCTATTGCTTTTTGTTAATGTGTGCGTGTGTGTGTGATTTAATGATTTAAGAAGCTATCGTTTCAATCTGCTCTTGTTCATCAATATTTTGGTTTACTTCATGCAAATTGATTGTTTTGTATGTGTTGTGTATGAAAAGAATGCCAAATACAATTCAGCTGCAGCCCTAATTTGTCTTGTCCTTCTTACTACTTTTCGTTAGTGTGTGTATGTTAGATTTAATTGTTTAAACTTTCGTTCCAATGTGCTGAGTTTCATCCTTCTTTTGGTTTGATACATGCAAATTGATCTTTCTGTATATGTTGTGTGTGAAAAGAATGTATATATAATTCTAGCTTCAGTCCAAATTTTGATTTACCATGTGTGTGTGAGTGGATTTAATGGTTTAAGCTTCTGGTTTATCAATATTTTGGTTTAGTTCATGCAAATTGATATTTTTGTATGTGTTGTGTGTGAAAAGAATGTCAAAGAAAATTGTAGCTGCAGCCCTAATTTTTTATTTTCCATTTAGTTGTTTTTTGTTGGTCTCTAATTTATTATTTTCCTTTTTCCTTGGGGTAGCTTAAACATGCACCAAAAGTATACAAAAAGGTTTCTGGGCCAAAGATTGCATCAAGATTCACTACAGATCGTTATCACATCTGTAGAGAAGATTTCGACTTTCTTTGGTTTCGAACAACTGATTTTTCGAACACGAAATCAATCGGATATATGTCTACTCTCTGTTGGGAGATTGAAGAAGGAATCTCCAGCTTAGACATCTGCACCTCTTTACCATACTACTCGAAAGATGTGATGGAACTATCATTTGACGAAGGAGTAAAATTTGACAATGTCTCCGATTTAGTTCCGATTATTAAGAACAACTCTGATTTCTCAGTGAGTTATGAGGTCCTCTTTCAGATTAACTCACTGGTTCACACTCAAAAGATGAGCATTGCTGCTGTCGATAACGACCTTTTTCAGACCCTTAGCAAATTAGACATGGACACTGCGTTGCAAGTTCTTAAAGAAATGCACAAGTTGCACTCGACTTGTTATGAACCGCAATTGTTTATCAAAAACCAATCTTCCGTTGCCACTCTTAACCAGAAGAATCTTGCTTCGTTGACTTCAAAGAGATTGATTGAGCAGAACGTGATGAGTTGTCATAGAGTTCTTGTAACGCCGTCTAGGGTCTTCTGTTTGGGTCCTGAACTTGAATCATCCAACTACATAGTGAAGAACTTTGCTGAATATGCTTCAGACTTTATGAGGGTCACATTTGTCGATGAAGATTGGGGACGCCTTTCTGCTGGTTCCATTTCCACGAGTATTACCAAAGGTATCTTCTCAACGCCTTGCAAAACGGACATTTATCGTCGGATTCTCTCGATTCTCAAAGACGGGATTGTTATTGGAGAGAAGAAGTTCGTGTTCTTGGCCTTCTCTGCAAGTCAGTTGCGATCGAATTCAGTCTGGATGTTTGCTTCTAACGATCATGTCAAAGCCGAAGATATCAGAGAGTGGATGGGTTGCTTTAGCAAGATCCGAAGTATCTCGAAATGTGCAGCAAGAATGGGTCAGTTGTTTAGCTCGTCTGTTCAAACTATAGAGGTCCCTCCGCGCGATGTTGACCTTATACCCGACATTGAAGTAGTTTCTGATGGCGTAAAACACTGTTTCTCTGATGGAATTGGAAAGATTTCATTTGCGTTTGCCAGAGACATTGTAAGAAGACTGGGTTTGTCTCATATGCCATCGGCATTTCAGATTAGGTACGGTGGCTATAAAGGGGTGATAGTCGTCGATCACCATTCTTTCCGTAAGCTGTCACTGAGAAGCAGCATGCTTAAGTTTGACTCCACCAATTGTATGCTAAATATTACGAAATGGAGTGAGTCACAACCGTGCTACTTGAATCGGGAGATAATAACTCTCTTATCAACTTTAGGCGTAGAGGATAGTTCATTTTTAACTATGCAAGACGGACAGCTACAACGCCTCGGTAGAATGCTGACGAACACAGAGGCAGCACTGAATGTTCTAGAGAGCAGCGGTGGAGGTGAAATGAAGAGTGTCATAGCAAAAATGTTGCTTCAAGGATACGAACCGAAAAAGGAGCCATATCTGTTAATGATGCTACGATCACATCTTGAGAATCAGCTATCTGATCTTAGAAGTAGGTGCCGTATCTTTGTCCCAAATGGCCGTGTCTTAGTTGGATGCTTGGATGAATCCGGAACGTTGGAGTACGGCCAAGTCTATGCTCGAATAACCATGACCAGGTATGAGCTTGAGTGCAGCAATCAGCCTTTCTTTGAGAGGGTTGATGAGAAAACTGCTATTGTTATAGGCAAAGTTGTGGTGACAAAAAACCCGTGTCTTCATCCTGGCGATATTAGGGTTCTTGAAGCTGTTTGTGATGTGAAATTACAGGGGGATAATCTGGTTGATTGCCTTGTTTTTCCGCGGAAAGGAGATAGGTATATTCTAGATATACTTGTTTTTGCGTTTATTTCTTTTGTTGAATTACTTAATGCTCGTTTTCGCAGGCCTCACCCGAATGAATGCTCTGGTGGAGATCTTGATGGTGATCTATATTTTATAAGCTGGGACGTAAACATAATTCCGCCTAAGACAGTAACCCCCATGGACTACACTGGACGAAGACCTCGTATCATGAATCATGAAGTAACTATGGAGGTGATCCTCAACTGCATTCTTCAATCTGTTATAACTTATACTCCCTCCGTTCTAAAATAACTGTCGCAGAAAACAATTCACACAGATTATGAAGCCTCATGATCTGACTTATATGCCCTTAAGTATAATCTTTACATTGTCATGTTAAAAGCTGTTTCTTTCTCGTTTTATAACATCAGCAATTTTGGAAAATTAGTGGAAAGTATATTATGATTTTCTAAAACGACAATTATTTTGGGACAAAGTTCTTATGTAAAACGGCAATTAATTTGGGACGGGGGCAAGGCAGTACTGTATTTCTAATACTAGATTTTCTTTTTCTTCTTTTCAGGAGATCCAAACATTCTTCGCTGATTACATGATCAGCGACACTCTCGGAGCAATCTCCAATGCCCATTTGGTCCACGCGGATCGCGAACCAGACAAAGCTCTAAGTGCCAAATGTCTCGAGCTAGCAAACCTCCACTCTATGGCAGTCGATTTTGCCAAAACGGGGGCTCCAGCTGAGATGCCGCGCGCTTTAAAGCCCAGAGAATTTCCTGATTTCATGGAAAGATGGGAAAAACCAACCTACATTTCTCAAGGGGCGTTAGGCAAGCTATACCGTGCCACGGTCCAGTTCATTAACCAGATGAGGCCCAACACTTATCTTCCTAATGAGATCTCGCCAGACGCTTTCGACCCCGATCTTTTAACGGACGGCTATGAAGCGTTCCTTGAAACTGCTGAAAGCCACAAAGAGCAGTACTTGGAGAAGATGAACACGCTGTTTAAGTATTACGGGGCGGTGAGTGAGGTGGAGATTTTAACTGGCAATCTTGATAGGAAGTCGGCATACTTGCAGTATGATAATCGGAGATACGGAGAGGTGAGGGAACGGATAATGGTGTCTGTGAAGAGCATGATGAGAGAGGTGAAGGGGTGGTTTAAGAGCAGCTGCGGAGAGGCGGAGCAACAGAGGTTGGCGTCGGCTTGGTATTACGTGACGTATCATCCGACGTATTCTCATGGGAGTAGGAACTGTTTGGGGTTTCCATGGGCTGTGGGTGATGTCTTGCTGGAGATTAAGGCAGCTAAAAACAGGATGCTCATTGACTATTAGGTTGTTACAATGGCATGTACATGCATGTTAGCTGATGTGTGTGTGTTTTGGTCTATGTATGTAGCATCTTTGATCTAGTATACTTGTGGTTGTTGTCAATTAGTTTATGTTTATATGTTAATGTTATATCCCTCATCTCTTTTACAAGTACCTTGCTTTTTGTTTTACATAGACGTGTGTATAGTGGTGGCAATTTGGGGACCTGGCTCAGCCTAGATTGTCAGCTCAACACCATATGTTTGGGTGAGCTTGTTGGGCCCAATAGTACTTTGGGCCAAAATTTCTATGACTTGTACGTCTAAAATTTCAAGCGGGTTGGGCCTGATTGGACTATCAGGGCTGACTTGTCACTGTGTGTTCATGAAAGTTCTTGATGGTGTCCTTTTCATCTTTATGTGAGAGCACGTTTCTTCAGAACATTGATGGTCATCATGATGTGATTGAATTTTTACTTCAAATATTATGAAAAATATATATATATTTTTTGGATGATGCTGGTCAGATTCTGGCCTGGCAAGATTTTTCAAATTAATTTTTAAATTGGTAAATGTATAGAAAAATATTAATAACAAATCATTTGTGAATATCGTAATTAAAATTTTAACAATTAGCGCTAGATTAAGGGTACAAAAGGAAAAAAAGATGCCAAGAATTTTAGAGTGATTCAATATAATAGTTTACATTTAAATATCTTTTGATAGTTTTCTATCATAATAGTAATTTTCATTAAAGGCTGATTGCAAAAAATAAAAGTAAAAAAAATAATTTAACCAATTTCTTTTTTTGCCAAATAGCAAGACCCTATTCTTTTCGTCCTAAATGTATTAACGTTTGCTTCGAAAGGTTATTGAAATCTCATTGTTTTTTTCCGGAAGTTCCTTAAAGCATTATAATTATAGTTTTTGTTTTCAAAAAGTTCTTAATATCTTAAAGTCCTACCGTGTTACTCGAAAATTTAGAAAGAGGATTTTTCAAGAATTTTATAAAAAGTCAACAAGTATTTTGGGATAATTTATACGGAAATTGATTTTGTCAATAATTTGGCCATACTCGAGAAGTGAGTAGGGATCTCGAAGATAATCCGCTTCGTATCGAATCACGGATCGAAAGCACTTCGAATCGAATCACGGACCAAAAGCACTTCGATAATATTCGTTGACTATTTGACTTTATCCGAACAAAACCAATCGATTTTTTTTTTTTTTTTTTTTTGTCGTAAAACCGAACCATTCCGAATAGAAAAATCGAAATATGACCGAGTAAAACCGATTCTAAGTAATTGACTATATAATTTTTTTTATATAACATTTAATTCATTTTTTCTACAGCATGATATTGAATCATTATAAATTTTAGTAATTTCATCAGTGCATATATAATACTATCATAACAGAGTTTAGCAATTAATAATAGATTAAAATATTTATAATGAATCATTTTTAGAACAAACATATATTTATTAATATAAATATATGAGCTCGTTAATTCGTTTATAGTTTATATAAAGCAATATATCATGTGATATATTTAAATTCAACTCCACATATTCAATCACTAAATTTTATTATTATATTTAATATTTAATATTTAATCATTTCCATATATAAAGGTCAAAATCGTGAAGTTGAACTCACTGCACATAGTAACTATCCTGCACCTTGATAATTTTATAATTTAATGCTATTGTCTTTAAGACGGAACACCCACTTCAGTAGCTTGTATTTGTTTCTATAAGTTCAGGCTTGAAATTTGTCTTAATATATACTCTATAAGTCGTTTAATATTACACTTTTTTCATGATATAGTTTTATTGCAAAGACATCACTATAACTTTTTCGTGCATTTGTCAATAAGATTAAATGAAAAATTCCGAATAGCTTCGAATAACTGGACCGAAAGACTCGATCTCCAGAAGGAACTGAACCGATCAACGGAGCGGTTCTGGAGATTTTATTTTGAAAATCTCCGAATATCTTCGAGTTTTGGTTCGATATGGAGATTTTTATATCTCCGAACCCGCTCCGGACTGTGCTTACCTCTACCTGACCATGCCTATCTTTTAAGATTTGAGTGAAATGTACCCAAAAAAGAAAATTATAAAAAAAAAAATTATGAGTGAAAAATTGAATATTAGAGGGTGTTTGGCTGAACTTATAAGCTCTTCAAAACATCTTATAAGATGTTTGACAGCTTATAAGTTCATTGGAAGTGTTTGGTAACATTTTCCAAATAAGATCTTATTTTATTTCAAAATAAGCTGTTAACAGCTTATAAGCTGTTTTTAAAAAAGTAAGGAAAGTCCAACTTATTTCTCGAATAAGATCTTATTTTGATTTTCTACTTTAATTTTTATTATTTTAATTACAAAAATGACATTACTAACATCTTATAAGCTCTATTGTCTTATTATAACCAAACACTTCAACAACTTATTTTTTAAATAAGATTTAACATCTTATAAGCTCTAAAAACATCTTATAAGATTTTAGAGCTCATTAGATATTTTGAATAAGTTTAGCCAAACACCCTCTAGATTTATACTCTCGTATAGTTCACCACTATTAGGAACAATAATATCATAAGGTTATTACAGAATTATTTATAAGTAAACCTCATTTTAATACTATTTTGAAGCAAAACAATATTTTTAGACATTTTATGTATTTTTCTTTCTAATGGCCTTTCTTTGTAATAGTTTAGGAGCCAATGAAAATAATTTTAAAACTTAGGAACTAATTGAGACAAAAATACTTTTGGAACCAATTAAAATAATATAATACTTTAAGAATCAATTAAAATAAGCCTTAATATTTTATGGATCTTAATATATATTGCCTAAATATTATTCCATGACTCAGTTTTTAGTACAGATTTATATGAATAATTATCTTACACACTTGAGATGTGTTTCTGAATGAATTAAATAGGAAGTGAATATACTTACGTCATTGCCATTTTTATTTTTAAAATGATAGTATTTTTAATAAGAAAATACAGTCAAAATGTGTAATTGCTAACGTATTTGTACTTTATTTGTGACTTTTGGTCTGAATTGGCATTAAATTTGGACAGTTTCATTCTATGGCATATTTTGTACATAATTTGGAGGCCAGATTTAGGTTAAGGATTAAAGCAAAAATTTAAAGAGAAATTATTTTCTCGTCATTCCTAATTTTTTTTCATTAAATTAATTGATAATAGATTTTAATCAGGAATTATCATTGTATCTGACCCTTTAATTATTGTTTTGTTTATTCCTAATGAACATATCGTGATTTCGTTCATTTTGAAAGTAACTTTTTTATAATAAAAGGAGTAATAATATTATAAAGTCCTTCTATAATACACATGATGTATTAATATACCTAAAATTTTAATTGTTTGATTGAACTATTTTAAATAACAACCCTTAGATCAAAAGTTAGTTGTAACTAGTTAAGGGCTATGCAAGTTACCAAATTTTACTAGCTAAACTTACGCCTGCTTTACCTGTAATCTTTTCACTCTCTTCTTCGTATTCCTTAATTTTCGTGTATCTTCTCTGACTTCCTCTTCCTCCATTTTTTTGTTTAATTCTTCAATTTCGTATTTATTTTTCTTTCTTTATTTATGCAGTTAGTTTATGATATGGCTCACATACTTTTGTCATCTACGTAACAAGTAACATTTACTTGTTATATGTTACTTGTTATTAACCTATCATAGCAAGTAAAATAACATGTGCGTTGATACACTATGTGTATTATAGAATTACTCAATATTATAATTTCACGTCTATACATTTTATGTATTAATGGCAGTGTTGAAATAAATTATAGGAAAAATTGGTAAAAATATCCTATAAGTTTACTCTAATTAAGAAAATATCCTTTAAGTTTGACACTTTTTACCAATGTCTCATAACTTATAAAAAATTGATAAAAATGCTCTGTCATCGACTATAATCAATAACTTATCTGATGACAGAACGAGGTGAATAAAATTCAGTGATGTGACATCCAAATTACCACGTTTTTTCAGCAAATTTTCTAACTTACTAAATAAAAGTATCTAATTGACAACTAAACACACACATATATTACTTTTATATATATATATATATATCCACCACCTACTGCCTCCATGTTGCCGCTCCACTACCGCCGACCGCCGTCTCGAACCACCAAACAAAGCCGTAAGCGCCGCGACCAACGGGAGCAATCGGAGGGATGTATTTGGATGGGATTTCGAATAGATTACCAAGGATGTTGTACTGGAAAAAAGTTCCACCACGAGTGGTAACTCCCTTTACTTGAATGACTGAAAGATATAGATTCATTTTCCTTTTCTTTTTCCATTTCCTTTCATATTCGAAATCTTTGAACAAGCTGTGTTCAACTTTCCGAGTTTAAGAGCTATAGTGAAAGGAGGGACCAACCACCGCGCTCCCCCACATTATAAATACTATTTCCTCCGGTTCATAAAAAGTATTGCTTTACATATTTGGAAAAGATAACAATATGTAGAAATGACGAGTACATTCATACACAATTCATTTAATTGGAATATATTTTGTGAAGTAAAAAAATAATCAATTAAATTAAGTAAGTTGTTTATAATAAGATAGGAAATCTTTTTCTTTTTTAAAACGACACTCGTTTTTAACATTTTTAACTTCTATAAAACGGCACTCTTTTCTGGAGGGGGTATTTTAATTGGCCCTCATGGACTTGTGTTGGTAAGAGATGAATATGGAATCCATTATAACTATTGATGTGTTAAATAAGGAATGATTAATGTTTGTAGTAGCTTCAAGATTTAGAGATCTCCAGAAACTGAATTAATGTTTGATTGATTGGAGGGTGATCATCCAACATAAATAGTTCAGATGATAAAATTAAGAATAGTTTAGATGAGAAATAAAAAGAATCCAATTCTTCTATAATTAGTTCCTTGGAAATGGTTCTTCTTAGCTCTAATTTCAATTCTTTTCCTTTATAATTAGTTCCTTCCCTGTTTGGCTCTACTTTCAAATGTTAAATTTGAAACGGTTTGGTTTGATAATGAAATACTAGGGTCACTCTATTTATATAAAAACTAAAGACGCGTATGTTTAAGGTTCTTTTCCTATATCGAAGAAAATCAAATCTACTTTTCCGCACATTTTTCACAATTTTATTTACCTTAATCAACAATAGTGCAATATTCTCTAGCATTTTCTTTTTGAGTAAACAATATTCTCTAGCATTAAACAAACACACTTCAAATAATCGGCGGATAGTACTATTAAATTAGGTGTGCTTTTAATTCAAGGTTTAATGCAATTGAAATTGTCTCCGAGATCCGAATTCATCCTAAAATATACCCTATCTATCTAGTCAACTCTTCTGGTATAAGCTTGTATCGTCTTACACTAGCAATTATAGTATATTATTTTTTGTTTAAAGTTTAAGCACTATGAAGGTTTATCTTGGTTGGTATGAAATATGAATAAAGAAAATTCCCCCATTATCTACGAATATACTTTACCGAAAGTGATGATGCTCAAAATTGACAACAAAAACTGATAACAAAAAACAAAACCGAAAAAAGGTGCGATTTCAACATCAAAACCTTATTCCTCCAACAAGAAAGCAATAATAATAATGATTTCAATCCAAAACTCCAACAAAAGAATTATAAATCAAAACCCCTCACGCAGAAAAAATATATATGCACATATTATAATAAAACAAAGAAAATTAGGTACTACAACGATGAGCTGTAATTAACAATAATTGAGAACTGTAGCGCCTACCAGAAGCATCGATTCATATTCCATCATTCAATTTTGATCCGGTGTAGCCAGCGCATTGCACCGGTTTATACGAAAGTGGGCCCATCTTTGCCTAGGTCCATTGATCCTTTAGCGTACCTGGACGAAAAGTTCCGTGAGCCGTAGAAACCGTCCTCTCCCTCGTCGAATTGACCGTTCTGACCCGGCCCTTCGTCGAAATTCATTGCGTAACTCAAGGGGTCGTACTGAAAATTCACGTGCCGGTTCGTACTCCCGCTCCGGTTCCGACTGAACCGCCGGATAAACGTCTTCCACCTCGGTCCGGCGACGATCTCCGACCACTCGCGGATTTTCATCAGCGTGCCGACTCCCCGTGACCAGAGGGAGTTGTTGCTGCCTGCGGCGGCGGTGTCCGTTGTACGTATCTTCTGCCACCATGTCAATCCGGCAGCGGGAGTGTCGGAGGAGTTTCGAGGCCGTTCGAAGCACGGGAGGTAGAAGCAGCAGCGGCGGCGGTTGTGGAAGAGTGCCTCCGATGCGTCTTCAGTGGATTCCGTGCCCTGGCGCGAAATCTCCATGGTTTGATTACGTGTGTGCGGTTACATACAGGCGAAGATTAAGATGGTGGGGAAGGGATTCTGGAGAATTCTCTCTAGACGAATAAGAAATTGTTGAAGATGGTTTGGCGTCGAATAACGGCTGAAAATTTGGCAAATATGGCAAAATGATTTTAGTGTAGGATTTTGTGTAGTGTTTACTACGCGTGGGTAGAAGTGTAATTTTCGTAACAACCTGGGCAGGGTGCCCGTGCTACCCGGCGCAGTGCGGGCGAGAACGTCCCATGTGATAAGGTTCAGGATTGTTACGGGCAGCGACGGAACCAAGTCCGCCCTCTCAATTACTAATTTTTTTTGGAAAGTATAGATATGTTAGTATTATATCGAAAGAAATTTAAATTTTACTATTCCTAAGGGGTTGTTTGTTTTTGCTTAGTACGGACGAATTTTGAATGTTAAAATATTCATTCTTCGTTTGTTTTGAGATTTAGACTTAAAATATTCCATTAAATCAATTCTATTATATAAAACCTATCTACTCCTCTCCTATATACAATTAAATATATATCTCTATTTTTCAACATTGATTTGACATTTACAGTACAATCCTATCCTATACAATCTAAAAAAAACATACATTTTTACTATTACCTTTATTTTTAAATCCTAGAATTTCAAAGTCAGAATTTTCCCGACCCACTTAAGCCTAAACCAAACATCCCCTAAAATATTCTGAAATCTCAGCTCGCCTCTCCCAATTTTTAAATATATCAATTAGCTTTTATAGATAAGAACTAAAATTTAATATTGTTAAAAAAAATTATATCCTCCTTATAAATTCCTCGTTCCGCTCCTACTATAAAGTATATTAAATATTAATACTTGGAAAATGTAAAATTTTGCCCTGAATTTATAAGTGAGGTTTAAATGAGACTATAATAAATACTTAAACTTTTAAATAGGATGTATGCATTTCTATATTTTTAATTCAAGATTAATAGGACCCTCTAAAATATTTATATAACAGATAAATTTTATAAAGTTTTAGTAAATGTGAAAAATAAAAATTAAATAAAAAATATATTAAAAAAATTAAGTAATCAACATCATAAAATATAAAAATAATTCAAAATTCAAATGAATCTTAAATAACTTTGACATATTTAGAAACTGTTTAATTAACTTATGAATTTGGCGTTTCTTCTTTTACTTTAATTAATAATTTCCTATAATTCTTTTAAATAATTTTAAATATTTTTCTTGAGTTTTCTTATACATCTTTTATTTAATTTGTTAAGTATAGATTTAATAAATTCATATGTAAATAGTTATTTAATTTAAAGAGGCTCCATTTGTCTCGAATTTAAAAGTTTAGGAGATCAGTGATATATTTAAAAAGTTCAAGCATTTATTTAGAAAAATAAAATAATTTAGGGTCCAATTTGAATTGGGGCTGTTAATTAAAGATAAAATTATACCTATTCCCTATAATATTTACTAAGCAGTTGATATTTAGGGGGTATTTGTATTATTGTCCTTTTTTGAAAGCCAAAGCACCCTATCATTAAGTAGTGGAAGGAGAATCCTTCTCAATAAGAGAGTTTACAACCTGGTTGCGAAGTATCGCTCTGAGCATAAGGGTTCCCCCCGGGAGGAGGATGATCTAATAGAATGTAGCGCTCTAACAAAGTTAGAGATGCGCACCATCAAGCCGTTGCTGGCCCCTCAAAACAGAACGCTTTGGATAGGTTAAGTGCGGACCCATGTAAGATACAACGCGGTCCTCAGAAGACGTATCCTTAAAAGGATGAGGGATGTCCTTGCTAAAAGAATAGCTCTGCATGGACGTAGCCTTGAGGGACGGAGCAAGAGCAAATAAGGTCATTCATACAAGAGCCAAAAAGGGCCCACTAAACAAAGCCCAGGGCCAGGAAATCTCGGAAGGCCCAAGGAGCCTTATGGACTGTAGGAATAACGGTAAATAGGCTAGGGATATAGCCCAAGTAATTAATGGGGAAGTAATTACTATTTTACCCTCCAAACCAGTACAAGTATAAATACCCCTCCTTTTAAATTTTTTTCCTCCTAATCTAAAAAACAAAGAAAAAACCCTCCCCTCCCCCACGGTGACTCGAACCCAGAACCAAAATTCGGTGGTTTTTCAGGTAATGTTTGAAGAATAGAGGAGCTCCATTGCGATGCAAGACCGTCCTTATCCTTTTCTCTCTTTCTGGTTCATTTTATGGCATGAAGTGTTTAATTTATGTTTTCATACATGAAATATAGTTTTACTTCACCTAGCGCACACATCACAGCCATACAAACACAATCAAATAACACCCCAAACACTCAACTGAAAAAATCTCCATTGAACCTGTGAGTATAAGTGACTTATACACTCATGTTGATAGCTGTAAATAGCAAGGAAAGCATTTAGAATGCAACTAAAGAAGAAAAGCATGATTTTGAAGCTGATGTGAAAGACAATGGACTAGTTAGTTATAACCGTTGAATACAATGGTAATGCAACGGTTTTGAAATTGTTGTCTTTGGTCGGATTCAAAATAGTCTTGTTTTCTGAGCTGATTTTCAGCAGTTTTTCATCCAATTTCTTGTATCATATTAAACCAATTGTAAAGGGCATCTTACTCATAATATCATATACAAATATAGAGTTAGAGAGAGAGATCAGAGAGAAACATGCTAGGAGATTAGAGTTTTGTTTTCATTGAGTTCTTGAGTGTGTGTGAATGGTTATCATATGCTGAGATTGCATATGGTTCTGATCTTGTTTTAATCATCTGAATCATCAATATAGTAGCCAAACCAACTCCGTGGACATAGATCTTTATTGGATCGAATTAGGTAAATGCTTGTGTGATTGTTTTACCTTTAAATCGATTGAGAGAGAATGATTCTTGGAGATATCCGAATTACGTTGTTTTCCAACAATTGATGTCGTCTTTGGGAAGCACAGAAGAAGGAAATGAACCAGGAAGAATCCGCCATGGCTGCAACGAAGTTCAAGACTAAGAAGTTCACAGGAAGAAATGACTTTGGACTTTGGTAGATTAAAATGAAGGCATTATTTGTGCAACAAGGGTTATCTGCTGCATTGAAAGGCATGAAGGGCTTTCCAGAAAAGATGGAGGAATCCTAGAAGACTGAATTAATGAAAAAAACACATTTAGCCATAATCCTTTCACTTGGTGACAAGATCTTGAGGGAGGTTTCAAAGGAGAAGACAACTCAAGCAGTTTGGGAGAAACTTAAAGAGCTGTACAAGAAAAAGGCCATGGTGAATCGATTGTACATCGAACAAAAGTTATATTCTTTCAAGATATCTGAAGAGAAAGGTATGGATGATCAATTTTATGAATTTAACAAATACTTAGGTGATTTAGAAGGAGTTGAGGCCAAGATTGAAGATGAGGATAAAGCTATAATTCTTCTGAACTCTTTACCATACAATTATGAGCATTTGAAAGATGCCATGTTATATGGCAGGGAATCTAAGATTAGTCTTGCAGAGGTTCAAACTACTCTCAGGGCTAAGGCAATGCATAAATCAAATGACTCTAAGAATGATACTAATGGTGAAGGTTTAAATGTCAAAAAGGAAAAATTCTTCAAGGCAAAGAAGGCATCAACCGGTGACCAAAACAAGAAATAATTCCAGAATAAAACAAAGGTAAATGATGAAAAAGAAACAAGGAGATGTCACCACTACAAAAGGGTGGGGCATCTCAAGAATGGAAGAAAAAATAATTAGCAGAGAATGAAAAGGTGAACACAGCTGATGTTGCAAAAGCTAAGGAAGAAATTGATGTACTTAATGTGACAGATGGGAAACAACAGGATAAATGGATCTTGGATTCTGGTTGTAGTTTCCATATGTCCCCTCACTACAATTGGTTTACTGAATTCAGAAAGAAATCAGTTGGATCAGTGATGTTAGGCAATGATCAAATGTGCCCTGTGGAAGGTATAGGAATCATCAAGGTCAGAATTCATGATGGCTCTACTAAAGTGCTTACTGATGTAAGGTACATTCCCTAACTAAAAAGGAATTTAATTAGTTTAGAAACTCTAGAGAATAAAGGATGTAATTTCAAATCTGCTAAGGGTTTCCTGTATGTTATGAAAGATTATAAGGTAGCAATGAAAGGAGTTAAAAAATCCAGCTTATACAATCTTATGGAAGAAACTTTATTGGAAATGTTGACAATGCTGTGAAAGATGAATCCATAATATGGCACAATAGGATGGGACACATAAGTGAAGCAGGCTTAAATGAATTATTAACACATAATCTGATGAAGAATCTTGGAAAATTTAGATTACAGATATGTGAGCATTGCATTCTTGGTAAAAGCAAGAAGAAATCATATCCTGTTGGTAAGCATACTTCAAAAGCACCAGTAGACTATGTACATTCAGATTTGTGGGGTCCTTCAAGAACAGAAACACTTGGAGGTGGTAGATTTTTCTTGAGTATCATTGATGATTTTTTAAGAAAATTATGGATCTACATATTGAAAAATAAGTCAGATGCTTTTGGAAAGTTTCAAGAATGACGCAAAGAAGTTGAGGTTGAAAAAGGCACCACACTGAAGTGTTAACAATGAGTTGAAATTCTTGTCTGAAGAGTTTCAATTTTGTAAACAAAAGGGGATCAAAAGACATAAAACTATCCTAGGAAACCCTAACAGAATGGGGGTTGCTGAGCATAGTAACAAATACGGATGTGGGTATTATTTGGCACTGTCAATTATTCGTAGTTCGGGTTTCATTCGTGAATAAAACGGATAAAATAGGAAAAATAACGTCTAATCCACCAAATTCGACGTATTATTCGGGAATACAGCGGGTTTAATACATTAAATTAAAATCTTCGTTATCGTAAATATCTTTTTAAATTTTATTAATGATCTTATGCTTAGGTGTTAATTTTATTAGTTTGTCAGTTTTTATCGGTTATTAAACATGTTATTTGTTGTAATTTTATGCTACTTATATTTAAGTTCATTAAATGAAATAATCTCAAACATAAATAGTATAATAAAATCTTTATAAGTATTGTAATTTATTGTTAGATTGTATTGGATTGTATTCTTATTATATCATGTTTTTGTATTTCTTATTAGTTACTCCCTCCGTCCCGGCTTAAGTTTCCTACTTTGACCGGGCACGGAGGTTAAGAAAAAGCAGATTTTGTGGAATCTTTGACTTTTTTAAAGGCGGAGATTGAGTGTGGAGATTTTGAGGGTATAGATTATGAGGGAAATTTGCCATTTATGGGTTGGAAAGTTAAGTTGGGACAAACAAAAAAGGAAAGTAGGAAAGTTAAAGCGGGACGGAGGTAGTATTATATACTACTGATGTCTTCTTTATTTTAGAAAACATATTTTGAGTCCAGAATTGTGAATTTTTCTTATGACATATTACTATTGCTTAACCTTAAAGTCTTATTGAAACTTGTATTATTTAATAAATTTATAATTCTAAGTTGTATTCTTATTTCAATGAATTGTTAGAACATATTACTTCTAAATTGAAAATTTGAAAACATATTATACAAAAAATAAGAGAAAAGTACTAAAAGAGGCGCACATTTCTCGAGAATTATACATGTATCATTCGTGATATATTTGAATATATTACTATATTTTAAAAATCTCGAGTATTAAACATATTTTTTACTTTTATTAAAATATGCGAGATAAATACGAGAGAAATTAAAAACTTCGGACAATTTTGTTACTATGTTGCTGAGAGAATGAATATAACCATATTGGCAAAGGGTTAGGTGCATGTTGTTGAGCTCAGGAACACAGAAAAGGTTTTGAGGAGAAGTTGCATCAACAACAACTTATCTGATAAATAGAAGCCCTTCAATTGCTAATGAACTCAAAACTCCAGAAGAAAGATGGTATGGGCATGCACAAGGATATTCACATCTTAGACCATCTGGGTGTATGGCATATGCTCATCACAAACAAGATAAACTGGAAGCTAGAGTTTTGAAATGTGTAATGTTGGGTTATCAACATGGTGTAAAATGATATAGGCTCTGGCATTTTGAATCAGGAATGAAGAAAGTGCTGGTGAGCAGAGATGTAGTTTTCTGTGAAGACCAGATGCCATTTAAGGATAATAAAATCCATGAGATAGTCACAAACACTGATAAGAATCAGTTAGATGTCAATGTGGAGTTAGACCAGGATGAAGATGAATCAAACTCTGAAACTGATGGAACTGAAGAGCATAGAGATGTTCAATCTGAAACTGAGGATCTCAGATATTACCAACTGGTAAGAGACAGAGAAGAAGAACTGTGAAGCCTTCAAGCAGATATGGTGAAGAATATCTCACTGCTTATGCATTGCATATTGCAGAAGAGACTGAGTTTTTTTAACCAAAGAACTACAGAGAAGATGTACGAAGCAAAGGTAGGAATCAGTGGATGATTGCTATGAGGGAAGAACTGGATTCTTTAGAAAGAAATGGAACATGGACTTTGGTTGATAAACCGGCTCATCAGAAATTAATCAGTTGCAAATGGATTTTTAAGAGAAAAGTTAAGTTTGCAAGAACTGAAAAGGTGAGATATAAGGCAAGATTAGTTGCCAGAGGTTTCACACAAAAGGAAGGGATTGACTACAATGCTCAAATAAGGATTCCCCTAGCTATGGTTGCTCAAATGGATTTGGAACTAGAACAACTAGATGTCAAAACAACTTTCTTTCATGGTAATTTGAAAGAGACTATATTCATGTCTCAACCAAAGGGTTTTATCTTACCTGGGAATGAAAATAAGGCATGTTTACTCAGGAAATCATTGTATAGGCTCAAACAAAGCTCAAGACCGTGGTATAAAGTTTGACAGCCATATGAAAAAGATAGGGTATATGAAATCCAGATATGACAATTGTGTGTTTATAAAGAGAGCTGGAAAAGAGATCTTGAGATTCCTGTTGCTGTATGTAGATGACATGCTTGTGGCAAGCAAAAGCCACACTGAAATAAAGAAGCTTAAGACAGATTTACAAGAAGGATTTGAGATGAAAGAGTTAGGAGAAGCTAGAAGGATATTGGGAATGAATATTGTTAGAGACAGGTGGATTGTTGTGGTTAGAACAGGTTACATTGAAAAGGTGTTAAAGAAGTTTAACATGCATGAATCAAGATCTGTCTCAGTCCCTTCGGCTCAGAATTTCAGATTATTAGAGTTGCAGAAACCAAAAACAGAAGAAGAGTTGAGAGAAATGAACAAGATACCTTACTCAAATGCTGTGGGGAGTATAATGTATGTGATGGTGTGTACTAGGCCTGACATCTCACATGCTGTGAGTGTTGTCAGTAGATACATGGAAAACTCGGGTAAGCAGCACTGGGAAGCATCGAAATGGGTGATGAGATATTTGAAAGATGCAATGGATTATGGGATTTTGTTCAAGAAAAGTGATGATTTAAGTGATTCTCTGAAAGGCTATGTAGACTATGCAACAAATTTGGATAGTAGAAGGTCTCAATCAGGCTATGTTTTCACATTGTTTGGAGCAACTATAAGTTGGAGGTCTATGCTTCAACCAGTGGTTGCACTATCCACAACAGAAGCTGAATACTTAGCAATGGTAGAAGCTGTAAAGGAGGTTGTGTAGCTTAAGGGGATTTTGACTGAGTTTGGTTTCAAGCAGAAATCCATAAAAGTTTTATGTGATTCACAAAGTGCTCTTCATTTCGTGAAACATCAGGTTTTACATGAGAGGTCTAAACATCTTAATGTGAGACATCATTATGTTATAAAAGTGGTGAAGAAGGGAGATGTTGAGGTAGTGAAGGTTAGTACAAAGGAAAACGATGATATGCTGACAAAGGCACTGCCAACTAAGAAATTCAGATGCTGCTTAGATTTGGTCCAAGTAGTTCAATGTTACTGCAAATGAATGTTATGTCCTTTGTTAGGACATGGTTTCAGGTGGTTTGGTGAGTTGTTGAGGTTTTGGGTTGTTAGTTTATTTCATGTGCAAGTCAGATGGAGGATTGTGAGTATAAGTGACTTAACACTCATGTTGATAGCTGAAAATAGCAAGGAAAGCATTTAGAATGCAACTAAGAAGAAAAGCATGGTTTTGAAGCTGCTGTGAAAGACAATGGATTAGTTACTTATAACTGCATAATACAACGGTTATGCAACGGTTTTGAAACCGTTGTCTTTGGCCTGATTCAAAATAATTTTATTTTTTGAGCTGATTTTCAGAGCAATTTTTCATCTAGTTTCTTATATCATATTAAACCAATTGTAAAGGGCATCTTACTCATAATATCAGATAAATATATAGAGTTAGAGAGAGAAAGATCAGAGAGAAACACACTAGGAGATTAGAGTTTTTGTTTTTATTGAGTTCTTGAGTGTGTGTGAATGGTTATCATTTGTTGAGATTGCATATGGTTTTGATCTTGTTTATAATCATCTGAATTATCAATAAAGTAGCCAAATCAACTCTGTGGGCGTAGATCTTCATTGGATTGAACCACGTAAATGCTTGTCTCGTTTTTTTACCTTTAAATCTATTGAAAGAGAGAGATTAATTCTTGAAGAGGTTCGAATTGGGTTGTTATTCCAACAGAACCATTCTATGTGCAACCATATTAGAACATCTAAAAACGTAATTGAACGAACACGAACTAAAAGATCCCATGTATCTGTAATTCGCATGAAGCTCAAAATTGCATAAGAAAATAAAAATGAAACCAAAAAGTCCTATCCAAAATTACAAAGGTTGGGAAGCAGGGGGCGACGAGATTGAGAGAGTGAAGGTGTGAGGATTTGTTTTCGTTACACTTCATTATTTTTAATTTAACAATTTTGATTTCTAATTACAAAATCAACTATAAATGACGTCGTATTGAAGAATAACAAAAAAAAAAAAAAAAAAATGAAAGTGCCTAGCACTTATTTGGTCTACTAGGCAGTGACTAACGCCGAAACCGCCTTCTAGTACTGATTTGCTTAAAATCGAGTTGGTTGCAAGCGCCTAGCACCTAGGCGCCGCGTAGACCAATTTTTGCATCACTCATATATAAACCTAAAATCACCTCCAATTTGAGAAAATGTGAATTTAGAAACATTTAAAAAACTAACTTTAAGGTGCAAAAAAAAAATTAAACATAGAAATTTTGTTTGCAAACCCCTCTCGTAAAATCATATGGGTGGCATGGGACAGACTTGAGCACCAAAAACAGCTTGGAGGACTTGGCTTTCGGAAGATGCGAGCCTTTAATCTTGCTCTTCTTAGTAAGCAGGCTTGGAGATTTCTTACTAAGTCGGGGTCTCTTATCTCTCGGATTTACAAAGCCAAATATTATCCTTCTTGGACTTCTTGCCAGCTCAATTAGGTTATCGACCGTCATTCACTTGGAGAAGTATCATAGCTGGTCGGCGAGTCATTGAATTGGGGACACGAAAATTGATTTGCTCGAAATGCCAAACAAATATTTGGAGTGATAAATGGCTAACTCTTCTCCACCGTTCATTGTTCAAAGTCCACTATCGGTCCTTCCCCCGACTGCTTGTGGTTATGAGTTAAGGCATCCAACTGAGAGAAATTGGAATGAAGCACTTGTGCGTCAGATTTTCAACCCTGTAAACCTCTTCTATTCTGGCGTTCCCTCTTCGCAGTTTGGACAGTTGTGATCGCCGGATATGGCACTATAATCGTAGTGGTAAATTCATTGGCAAACATGCATACAACTTTATTATGGAAAAATCACCTGAAATGTTCAATTAACCGACTCATCCTAGCTCTAGCTCTTCTGATAACCCAGTTTGGAAGAACATCTAGTCACTCAAGCTCCCATCACGTCTGCTGCATTTCCTGTGGTGTCTATGCACCGATTCATTA
The DNA here is from genome assembly GCA_958295605.1 of Ajuga chamaepitys. Lineage (NCBI taxonomy): Eukaryota > Viridiplantae > Streptophyta > Magnoliopsida > Lamiales > Lamiaceae > Ajuga > Ajuga chamaepitys. The sequence continues at coordinate 5,907,589 of OY282500.1, read as the reverse complement.
CCCACAGATGCAAATTTATCCTGCCGTCATCCCCCTCATAGCTCTTCATGCTCGTTTTGTGCTGGAATCTTATCGTCATCGACCCATCTATTTTTCCATTGCGCTTTCTCGCAATCAGTCTGGAGCATTGCTGGTTTGTCTGAATTTGTCATGCAATTCTCTCAACCATACCTATATATGTGGTTTCAAGATCTCTTTTCCTCGGGTGATAAAGATGTGATTGAATACATGGTGGTCCTTGCAAATCATATATAGTATCATAGGAAGTTAGGAACAACAAAATTTTCGCATCAAGCTTAGCTGATCCACCTTCTATCGTCTGCCTTGCTTCTCGCCTCCTCAAGGAGTTCCGACACGCTTCATGTCGGCCTGAATTCTTACACGCAACAACATTTGACAGCCTTTTGCAGCCTCCATTTAACGAGTTTTCAGTATCCTTTGATGGTGCAGTTTCAGTAGCGCGAAGTACCTCTTATGTTGGTGTATGCATATATTTCAATGGACGATTCTATAGATGCTTTCGGAGATCGTTTCGGGGCTGCTCTAATCCTGAACTTGCAGAATTCCTACCATTAAGGGAAGCTCTTCTCTTTGTCCAGCGACTAAATTGTTCTCCTCTTCATATTCTGGGCGATTCCGGTACGGCTATACATGCTTCATTGGGAGGAGACTGTTTCTCGATTTTGTTCGGTGATGCTTGACATACAACACCTCATCTCGCACCACACTACCATATGTTTGTTTTGGATTAGTAGAAACTTTAATTTCATAGCTCATTTTGTGGCATCTTATGCAAAATCATGTAACCTTGTTTCTTGTGAATGGGATTCAATCCCCAACTTCTTTTATATTTGATCAAATCAAAAGTTCAACTCCATAAAAATTACGAACACATAGTAAGTACAATCACAAATAAGATTTTTCAGGATCAAGGCTAGTATAAGAGTTTTAAAAGAAGATACTAGAACTAGAGGAAAAGGGAAGCTTTTATTTATGGATAATGCTACCTGGGCAGATTATGCCTGGGCAGCTTTTTTTTAAAGACAATAATTTAATTGTATACATTAACACTCGATTACGGGTAAAAGAAAAACTTTAAAAAGATGCTAGTTTTTAGAATGCTTCAAAATTATAGTTAACATTTAAATCTCGCCTTGTGGTAGTTATCAATTATATTTGTAATTTTAATTAGAAGTTGATCGAAGAATTTCTTTTTTTTAATGAAAACAAACAAAAAAAATAGTTTGTCCCGCCATAATCTGCCCATCTAGCAAGCTCCTTTACTTATAAGATGGAAGAAAGAATTACAAGAGAACTTGGAGGATACAAACTCCTAGGCTTAGCTTGGTTGTGGGCCATGGCAAGTTCAAGCACCCCTATTTATACTAGAAAGAAATATTATAGAGCATATTTCCTAAATTTGATTACAAAGCATATTCCTTAGATATTTAAAATGATACTTCTAGATGATAATGACATAGATAATTTCTGGACGACAATGACATTGACATTATTTAATTAGCTCGAGCTCCATAGACAAAAAGTTGTTACCCAAGTGTAAAAATATCAAATTATCCGTATTTGTCTCATTTTCGTCTTAATTAGAGCTCGGCTCGACCAATAAATCAAACAAACTCAAGCAAAACTAAAAATCGACGATATTTTAAATAAACTTGAACATTGGTATACTTAACCCTGACTCAGACTTATTTAAAGTAGGTGTAACAAAAAGATGGGTTCCTATTACTGTGTCCAGTTTTTATATTTTTGCATTATTCAATTGAAAAGATATTTGAAACAGAAATATATATCATAAATGGCACAAGATATAATAGTATCCATTTTAATTACCTTTTTTAGGCACATATTATATATTTCCTACTAAACAAGTACAACTGGACTCAGCAATCAGGATCCCGTATAGCAGAAATGAGGTTACCATGTTGAATTTCCCATTGAACTTCAATAGAAATTCATATAAAATTAATTAATTTATATTTATATTACATTAAAAAATTGAGGGATCAATTATATTTAAAGGTTTAAATTTAATCAGTTAGAAGAGTTTCGATAAAAGATAATATCATATTATCTGGAATAAATAATCTCTTCTAAAGCTACAACAGACTGATAAACTACTATGTTGAAAAATATACTTTTACAATGACGAGTAAGCGAAAAATTATATCAAATGATATAAGGTTGTGTTTTGATGAAAAGATTTGGAAAGCAAAGAATTTGATTTTCAATTCTTTGTTTCTAAAATTCACTCATTTTCAATTCATTATTTGGATGTTTAAATGAATGTTTAAATGAGTGAATTTGAATTGTCTAAACTTTTTATTTTTTCAGTTCTTTCTTAACATTTTTTAAATGATGCTGATAATGAAAGCGCGCGTAGTGTATGTTGGATGGATTTTGAAATCCATTCAAAATAACTAGAAATTTAGGAGGAATTTAAAATCCATTGATTTGATTTTCTTTGTCAAACAAGCTGGAAGAATTTGATGATGGATTTTCAAATCCACCCTCAAATTCCTCCGTCCAAATGGACCTAAATTATTTTACATTACAATTAAAAATGATCGCGTTTATCCTCTCGTCACTAAATCCAAAACAATAAAAAGCCAGTGCTATGAAAATGACTTCAGTGGTCACACATCAATTTATTGAACTATTAAAGATTTACTAAAACAGATATTGAATGAGATAAAAATAGATGACATCTAAAAAGAAACAGAATATCTTATATATATCACTATTTTGTAGCTTGTCAGTGGAAAAAATATATAAATCGATGTGTTTTAGATAGTAACTAACAAATAAATAAAAAGAGTAGAAGTGAAAATAATGGCTTATAGAGGTTGTACATAAAAATAAAATCTTGTACAGTAAGGAAATGTCTTCTTGAGAAGGTGTAGTTCCATTAGAAAGGGAAATTATATGTTCAGCCATCATCACATTACCACAAATTTATCCTGTTCTTGATTATTTACATGAAGGGAACCATCAATGCAAGCAACTATACAAAGGCCAGAAATGGAAGTGGATCCTTTGTTGTGGGCCACCACAACCCACAACATGCTGTGGTGTGCCCCCAAAAGGTCAAAAACGATGTAGTTTTGACTTTTGAGCGCACATCACACCATGCAGCAACGTTGTTCTGGGGCACATCACTGTGTTGTGGTGCATCCACAGCCGCAATAAAGGATCGAGATCCATAAAAATGTCACTGAAAAACATAATGAGAACTAATATACAAAGGTTGCGTGTGAACCAGTACTACAAAAAGCATATCCAATTCAGCATGTCACGTTATACATAAATCAGTCAAATACCAAAACTGCACACTTCAATTTCTACTAAAATACTTGCATTAACATGTTTGACAATTATATGAACCTAAAAATCTATCAACATCAGACAATACTTATTTAAGACACGATCTGTCCCATAAAGGAAAGGATCAACACCAAGCCCACAGGAAATTCTAGCATCATTAACATGCCCTATATATATAGACTTACTGTCGATTTTGTCATGCTAAAACCACAAATTACGCATATCTCATTATTAACATTATGATGAAACTTGAATGCAAATTGTAGAAGTTCAAGAGTAGTCAAGAATAAACACCAAGTAGATTCAGTTTAACCCAACCAATAAATCATTGCTCACTAGGACATTTGATGAGCTAGAATGTCTACTATCATGCAGACAGGAATCGGTATAGGCGGTTTGTTTGGATTGGTGAGGATTCCAAATCCATCACCACCATTGCGAACTGTCAGGTGATCGGCATGGATACGAAATCTAATCAACTTTGGTTCGATCTAAAATCCATCCATTTCAAATCCATCAACCTATACTCAACCTAACTGTTTTGACGATTGTTCATGACCTGAGGTTCTAGATCACATTGTGTCACAACAAATTAATGAACCCCAACAAAATAGTCAAGGAAGAGAAGACGCATGCTTGTTGGAAAACAAAGAAGACATCTGTGTTGTGAACCCCCACAAAATAGTCAAGGAAGAGAAGACGCAAGCTTGTTGAAAAACAAAGAAGACATCTCATTTCATTTTAAACGAATACTATACAAGTGGTATTTGCCACGATGAAGCGCCAAAACTCTTTGACAATTTCTTTCTACTAACTATATCTACTTACCTCATTCATAACGGCAGTTAATTCAAGTGAGAAGGAAGCGATGCTTAACTATTCTGGTCCACAAGGTAAATCGCCTATGTACATTAATCTTCCTCAAACACACACAGATGCTGCACAAGTCAATTAACTTGCCTCATCCAATTTGATCTTCTATTTCACTGTATATTCCTCATCATACATAACATGCCACGTATATACACTTGCATATATATATTTTAGGTATGCGATAGCATATATATAATACCTTAGTCTTGCATCTGTACTTTAACCAAGGTGCAACTGAAATATAAGATCCAATACAATTTGAAACAGAGAACCCAAATTGGACAACCCTCACTCGGCCCAAAGAAAGAAACTAGAACATGATAGTCGAAAGCAAATATCACGTACCATCAAAAGATAATCTCAAAGGTCAAAGCAATGCCTACATTTTAGCTACTCATAATAAAAATAAAAATCACCATCATCCTTATAGTTCTCTAATGTTATACATTCTCCGAGACTCAGTCAATTGCAATGTACTCAACTTAGAGCCACTTATACAATTACAAATAAGCCAAAAGAAATTGGCCGATCAGACAATTAAAATTCGACTCATCAATTAAACCAGAAAATACTTTATCTAAGAATAACAGCAGAACAAACCGGAAAATGCAGACACCAATTCAAATTCATAGTAGTAAACACAAAAGCACAACTCAAACATACAGCAATCCTTCAGTCTCAAATTAGTAACAGTTTGTCAGCATTAGCAAATATACACACTACTACTAACATCATACGTACGAGATGTAGTATTAACAACACTTACCTACATCGTCACTGCCCTCCCGATCTTAATATGAACCTCCCCATAGATCCTTCCAGCCTCATCTGGACTCTCAGCATCCACCGCAATAGCCCCAAAAATTGCACGAAAAGCACCACAAACTACAGAAGGAGCTGTAGCATTGGTCTTAGGTGAGACTCTCACTATATTCTCCAACCCTAGACGGGTTCCATCAGCATTACAGGAACCCTCCACCTTAGATACTTGAGCAATCAGAAGGTTCAGATCCTTAGACGAAATATCCACATCTTTGATTAGTGATTTGAGGGAGACAGTGGTCTCGATGAGGCTCGCACCCAACATGCTTAGCACCTTGTTGTTCTCCTCCGAGAAGGAGGCATGTGTCATTGCACGGCGTAATAATCCAACATTTTTGAATTTATAGCTGACATATAAATCAGTTAAGCATCAGTATTTCTAATAGATTAACAACAGATACATAGAGACACGCTTGCTCACTATAAACTACACATACACATATGAGCGCAAAAATGAGTGCAAAGATAAGTAAATAATTGAATGAAGTAAGCAGCTTACTCGATCTGATTCTGCAGATTGGAGATTGCGGTCGAGAACGGTATCGAGACTCTCGACGCGAACTCCAGCAATGGTGGTGCTTCTTCCGAAAATGCCTGTCGCCACAACAAGTATTTAAAAAAATTAAAAAAATAATAATAAATAAAACCCACAAACCCAACAAATTTAGACAGTTAGATGATCTGAGTTGTCATATATGATGATTAAAGCAAGGATTTCAGTGATCGTGCATGCGCGAGTTCCCGTAGTACAGTGTACCCTTACCCACAGAGGGGGAGAGAGAGAGAGACAGTTACCGGCAGAGAGAAAGAGAGAAGAGTGAGGAATAGGACGAAAGCTGAAACACGGGATATCATTCTCCTGCTATTTAATTTTGCTATGACGATGCAAAAATGGTGAAATTGGGCAGGTGAAGTGTGAGACAGCGAGGGGGAAGATGATTCAGGTTTACCTTTCCCTTCTGCCAATTTTTGAGGTAAATAAAAGTGTCAATTCCAAAAATAACATGAACTTTGCAAGGTTTTATACTTTATAATTTAATTTATTTTTTTTTCAATTGAAACCTGTATTTGCTATTTAGCTCGAAATGTAATCTCGGTAATATTTTCAGGCTATATAGGCCATATGATTGACACATGATTCATTTTTTTTGTGTATTTTCACTTTTTTTAAAATCTAAATACATGTAATTCACATCTTTATTTCAGATTTTTTTTTATATGCCATCTACCTAACATAAATAGCCTAGGATAAATTCACTCCAGTTAATAGCTAAAAACTATAAATGAGTCACAATCCCTCTCAAAAATCACACACTCGCGTCTTCAACTAGTGACCCCCCAAGGCCTCAAGATGGAATGGCAATGCAGGTGCGGCGACACTGTTGCGCTTCGTACATCGTGGACGGAACAAAATCCTGGTCGGCGCTACGTCGTATGTGAACGATACCGGGTAAAAATCGAAACGCCCAAACAAATCTTCTCCGTTCTTGTTCACTTTCGTATTCTTCAACAATTAGTGGACTGTTTAGGCAGATTATGTATGAAGAACTACTCGATTTCATTTTTTACCTAACAAATTAGTGTTTGGTGTTGTATTTGGGGTTAGGTTTTAATGATTTAATTTTTTTACGGGCCGTAATGGCTGCGATTTCTTCCGTTGGATTGACCCACCAGTCGGCGAAAAGGTTCGCCAGATAATTCGCGGGCTGTTGAGACGGGTTAACAACCTTTGAGATGATTTGCAGCGTGCCAACAATAATGAAGAAGGTAAAAGAATTGTGCTTCTTGAAGATAAAATCATCCAGGTCAAAAAGAGGGAGAAATGGATCTAGGTTGTGTTAGCAATTTGCATTTTCTTGCATTTCTTTAAAGAATAGGTTAGTGGTGGGACAAAGAGCTCTTGGCGCCATCATGTTGGAGTTGTTGATTGGAGAAATGGTCTCGAATGTACTCTTTCATGTCATAGATGCCAGGACATCATACAATATGCTTTTGGGCCGCCCGTGGCTTCACGAGAATGGAGTAATCCCATCCACTTTACATCAATGCTTCAAATACCGCCAAGATAATGGTGGGCGATGCTAAGCCTTTCACCGAGGCAGAATCGTACTTTGCTAATGCTAAGTATTATTTTCAAGATGAAAAAATTGTGAGACCCAAGGAAGATCTTGTGCAAGAGAAACCTCAGGATGACCGTGTCGAAGAAAATAAAGACACACCTACTGCTAGTTGTGATAAAGGCAAGCAACCTCGCGAGGGAATTGAAGTGCTAAAGGATTTGACACTACCTTTGACAAAGCTTGATGCAAGTAAGCCTTCTCTACCACCACCCAAAGGATTCATCCGTCCTGTTCAAGGTGATAAGATGGAGCATGGAAGATCGCTTGAATCTGAAGTCACCAAATGTTATGACCCAAAAGCTTTCAAGCTTTTCGTTAAAGTTGTGTACGATCCACAAGGAAGTTTTGAGTTAGGAAAATTGACTCTCGAAGCCCCTAGTCAGTCAGAGTATGGACTTAATGCTACTCAAATAAAGTTGAAGAAAAGTGGATATACTGTCAAAAGCGCCAAAAAGGGTTTGGGATATGTCTCTGGAAGTCCTATTCGCATTGCAATTAAGAGAGCCAGTATGAACTACATTATGGAAGATGAGGCTTCATCAATAGAAGACACATTTGATGAACATGGCAAGAAAGTGAAACGAATCTCCGTCTTTGATAGGCTTGGCCCACTTCGAATGGGTAAGAGAAATAGTCGTCGAAGATTGAGAGTCACCAAGGGACCCTTTCAGAAACTCCATAGCTCGATTCCCTCTCGAATGAAACGTCGCACTACCTTGACTATATCATGCAGAAACGTTCTGAAGGCTAAAATGCAGACTGTGATTCTGACTCACATTCAAAGCAACTAAAAGGAGGATATAGAAAGTGTGGCTTCCTCAAACATTGTTAATGCTAGCATCCACCACACAACATCTCAAAATGTTTAAAGTACCCAACAAAGAGAGATTGCTTTGCTGACTGGGAGAGGTCTTATCACTGAAATGAATAACACCATGCGAATTGTCCAAGTGAGACAGAATTGGACAGACAAGAATGCGCATAGATTTCAGAAGTCCTAAAGAAGTCAATGAACAGGTGGCATCATCAAATCACATAACTCTTTGTGAAGACGTTCCAGTACAAGAGGAAGATGCTGAGGAAGCTCCACTTGAACTTGAAGAAGGCATCAAAGCCACTGTTGATGAGTTGAAGGAAATTAATTTGGGCACAACCGACGAACCGCAACCTATCTTCATAAGTGCTTTGTTGACAACTAAGGAAGAGCAAGAATACATTGGGCTGCTACATGAATTCAAGGATGTATTTGCATGGTCCTACAAAGAGATGTCGGGTTTAGACCCAAAAGTGGCAGTTCATCAGTTGTCGATAAAAAAGGGGGCACGACTTGTCAAACAAGCTCAACGTCGATTCCGACCTAAGTTAGTTCCCTTGATTGAAGTTAAAGTCAATAAACTTATTGAAGTGGGGTTTATTCGAGAAGTCAAATACCCTACGTGGATCTCTAGCATTGTCCCAGTGAGGAAGAAGAATGGTCAAATACGAGTTTGCGTTGATTTCTGAGACTAAACGAAGCATGCCCGAAGGATGACTTTCCATTGCCTATCGCCGAACTTATGATTGATGCTACAACGGGCCATGAAGCGTTATCCTTCATGGATGGATCGTCTGGGTATAATCAAATTCGTATATCGCCTAAGGATGAAGAGCTTACAGCATTCCGAACCCCCAAAAGAGATATATTGCTACAAAGTGATGCCTTTCGGTTTGAAGAATGCCGGTGCAACATACCAACGGGCAATGCAGAAAATCTTTGATGACATTCTCCATAAGCATGTGGAATGCTACGTGGATGATTTGGTGGTAAAATCTAAGAAGAGAGAAGATCATCTTTGTGACCTAAGAAGAGTCTTCGAACCCCTAAGAAGGTATCAACTTAGGATGAACCCATTTAAATGTGCATTCGGAGTTACGTCGGGAAAGTTCCTTGGGTTTATTGTTCGCCATCGAGGCATTGAAAAAGAGCAAGCAAAGATTGATGCAATTATAAAGATACCCGAGCCTCGCAACATCCATGAACTTAAAAGTTTGCAAGAAAAGTTGGCTTACCTCTGAAGATTCATTTCAAACTTAGCTAGCCGATGTCAACCTTTCAGCCGTCTCATGAAGAAAGGAAGGTACTCCGTTTGAATGGGATGAAGCATGTAGCAATGCTTTCAAAAGTATCAAAGCCTACTTGATGAAGCCGCCCGTGCTAGTCGCGCCATTGCCTGGACGACCATTGATTCTCTACATTGCTGCCCAAGAGCGTTTGGTCGGAGCCTTGCTGGCACAAGAGAATGATGCTGGAAAAGAGAGTGCCTTGTACTACATGAGTAGAATGATGACACCAAATGAGCTCAAGTATTCACCCATTGAGAAGATATGTTTGGCTCTCACATTCGCAATTCAAAAGTTGGAGCACTACTTTCAGGCTCATACTATTCGTCTTGTTTCAAAGGCAAATCCGCTTAAGTATGTCATGTCCAGACCGGTTCTCTCTGATAGACTGGCAAGGTGGTACCTCCAGCTGCAACAATTCGAGATTGTATATGTCCCTCAAAAGGCGGTTAAAGGACAAGTCTTGGCAGACTTCTTGGCTGATCACCCCATCCCTGCCGAGTGGGAATTATCTGATGATCTACCAGATGAAGATGTGTTGGCAATTGAGATTTCCCCTCCATGGAGCATGTAATTTGACGAAGCATCCCACAGAGAAGGGGTTGGTGCCAGGGTTGTGTTCGTGACACCCGACGGAGACGTGTTGCCATACTCTTTTACGCTAACCAAAAATTGCTCCAATAATGTCGCTGAATACCAAGCGCTCATCCTGGGACTAGAGATGGCAGTTGACGCAAAGCATATGGGGACTCTAAGTTGGTGATCAATCAAGTGCTTGGTGATTACGAGGTTAAGAAGACAGAGTTATTTCCATATTTCAATTATGCCCGAAAGCTTGTAGCTTGGCTTGACGATGTGGAAATGTTACATGTGCTGAGAAAAGAAAACAAACAAGTCGATGCTTTAGCAAAATTTTCAGCCGCAATAGCCATACCGGAAGGTGAAGTTCGCGTGCCAATATGCCAAAGATGGGTCATACCGCCAATTTTTGAAGATAAAGGCCACGATGAGGAAGAAAGCCATATTGTGGAAGTATTTGAGATTGAGAAGGAGGATTAGCGAAAACCTCTTATTGATTACCTTAAGTATGAGAAGTTACCTAGTGATCCAAAGCAAAAAGTTGATATCCGACGTCGTGCTCCTCGCTTCATTTACTTTGAAGGCACACTTTATAGGCGTTCCTTTGATGGAGTTTTCTTGAGGTGTTTAGGCGATGATGAAGCCATCCGAGCCATGGAGGAAGCTCATTCCGGCATCTGTGGTGCCCATCAATCGGGCCCAAAGCTACATTTTCAAATAAAGAGGATAGGTTACTATTGGCCAACAATGGTAAAAAACCCCATGTACTATGCCCAAAAATGTCAAGCATGTCAGTTCCATGCAAACCTTATTCACCAGCCGCCTGAAACTTTGCATCCCACTATTGCTTCGTGGCCATTTGATGCTTGGGGCTTGGATGTAGTTGGGCCTTTGACAAAGTCTTCTGCAGGTCACTTGTACATTTTGGCTGCAATAGATTACTTTTCCAAATGGGCGGAGGCAGTGCCTTTGAAGGAAGTGAAGAAAGAAAATGTTGCAGATTTCATTCGCGTCAACATCACCTACCGATATGGAGTTCCTTGCTACATGATCACTGACAACGGAAAAGCCTTTAGCAATAACTTGATTGATAAACTTTCTGAGAAGTTTGATTTTAAACAAAGGAAGTCTTCAATGAATAACGTGGCCGTCAATGGACTCGCCGAAACATTTAACAAGACGTTGTGCAATCTACTAAAGAAGGTCGTTGGAAAGACAAAGCGAGATTGGCACGAGAGGATTGGAGAAGCACTTTGGGCTTACCGAACAACTTACAAAACGCCAATTCAAGCTACCCCGTACTCTTTGGTGTATGGTGTGGAAGCAGTGATCCCTTTAGAGAAACAAATTTCTTCTCTTCGGGTAGCTATGCAAGAAGGTTTGACCGAGGAGGAGAATACGCGCTTACGCCTTGATAAGTTAGAGACCCTTGATGAGAAAAAGGTTGGAAGCGCAACAAAGACTTGAATGCTACCAAACTCGTCTTTCTAGAACATTCAACAAGAAAGTACGGTCACGTTCCTTCCATGTTGGTGATTTGGTGCTTGCGGTGAGAAGACCCATTGTTACTACACATCGGGTTAGAAATAAGTTCGTGTCAAGGTGGGATGGACTATATGTGGTGAAAGAAGTCTACACAAATGGCACCTACAAATTGATCTCTGAAGATGGCGTACGAGTTGGGCTCATAAATAGGAAGTTTTTGAAACGCTACTACGCTTGAGCCTAATTCAAAGAAAAGAAAAAAAAAATCCTGGCCCACATGAGTATAAACTGTGCACGACACATCCCCCCCTTCCCCAAAATAAATCAAACACAAAAGTGGCAAATTGAACTACGTTTTGACTTGATCCTCCTCAAAAGAGGTACGAAGGCAGCTTAGATATTTTCTAAGTTCAGTCATAAATTGTGTTTCGTCTTTTCTAAGTTGGTTAACTCAAGCACAAGTAAAGTGAATGATTGAAATGCAAAGACAATAAGAGCAAAGAAACATAAAGAGATTGCAAACAGAAAAACCATATCAATCTTTTTATCATAAAGTCTTGGATATTCATTACATAAAAAAGCAAAGGAAGAAATAAAGTTAAGACAAACTAAGGAAATGGGCTAAGATTCTTTATTTCTTCTCGCGCTGCCTCTAAGTCGAGCTTCGATGCCTTCAAATTCTCAACAACCTCGTCATCTAAAGGAGGAGTGTTGTTGATCCCAAGAATCTCTTCTTGAATATCATGGACTTCGGCTATAGTACCTGAGAGGGACTGTTGCTGCTGATGAAGGGTCTCCGACAAGCTTTTCTGTCTTTCCTTGAGATGATCGGGCTCTTTTTCAACCTTCTCCAACTCGGATTGGGTGGATTTGATCTCATCAGCTTCCTTAAGTTCATTCGTCTTGGAATCATTAAGACGATCTTTGGCTTTAGAGATTTTCGCTTGAGAAGTTCCTTCGTCACCCTCTCAAAAGACTTCGATCGAATCTTGTCGTAAGTGGCGGCTTTGTCAAACAATCCTCTCAACAGTTTCTCTATGCCGGATGAATCAAATTTCTTGAAGAACTTCATCTCATTAAGCCCATAAAAAACTCCTTCCTTCATAGAAGACATGGAATCAGCAGGAGTCGATAAAACCTTCTCGCGAAGATCATCCCACATCTCTTGAAGGTATTTCCAATAACGGTCACAGACGAATTTGCCACCTTCAAGTGTTGATATTGCAGCAAGCCTTGCTTGTGTTGTCTTTTGAGAAGAAGTCCTAGTCGATGACTTGGCCATTGAAGACTCTTGACTTTCCACACTTTCGGAGCCGAAGACATCTCTAATTTCCTGGCAAGTAGTAAAGTTTGCATTTAAAAACTTAAACAGAAAAGGAAAGAAATAAGAGATAGGGAACCTTAGCAGTAAGATCCTTAGCATCTTGTTGATTGCTCATACATCCTTCCGCGGGCTTCAAAAGATGAAGGTCCTTCTTTGGTCTCTTCCAATGACGGTTAGCGTTCTTGCTATCACTTCCGTCTAAGGAGTTGGGGTTGCTCTTCCTTTTACTCACCTCAACAAGCTCGACTGAATGTGTATCATCTTGCTCGGGATGGATAACAATAATAGACGTGGCATCTCGATCATTCTCGGCAGTGGGGGCATCTACATGAACGTGCTCTTTACCCTTCAAAGGTATTTCAGTAGGCTTCGGCTCGATGAGTTGCTCGATGTTATCTTCAAGAAAATTCCCATGGATCTGGTTCCACCATTTCTTGTAATTAGATGTATAGAAAATATTGGTCCTTTGAGGTGTACATGGTAGATATGCCTTAGACATCGATTTGTTAAGGACACAAAACCGCTAATAAATTTTTTTATCAAGAAGAGCTTCTTGAATATCATGCTTGAGTGTTCCGGGCATACCTTGGTGGTATCCAAACTGACGACTAAAACGATGGGGACTGTAAATCTCAATAAAGAATCGGTCGCCTTGCCGCCACTTAAGGTAATTGTAGCGAATGGCTATGAAGTATCTCCACTCACGTCCTCTTAATTGGTCGTCATTAACATACAAGAAGTCTTCACTTTTGATTAACATGTTGCAAGTCCATAAAGTCGAATCTCCTTTAAAGATCCTTTTGCGTGCCTCGTCGAGGTCAAAATGTCTTGCACCAACTTCACTGGAATAAGTAACCATTGTGGGCCTTCGCACTCCGGGACCGACTGAAAAGTGAGTCTTGAAGTATTGTGTCAACCAAGCATAAACAAAATGAATGGGGAAAGTTGATCGACATCTCGAGGGTCTTACCAGATTCGAAATCTTGTTCAGGCCTCGATAGATGCTTGTCAGAATTGGAACTGCAAAATCAATTGTGCTTCCCGCTGCCATCATGCTCGCAATCTTAAATGTGATGGGTTGTATCGAGCTAATATCATCACCTGGAAAGATAAACTTGCAAACAATGCAAAGCCAACAGGCGAGGTAGGCGGCCAAATAAGTCTCTTCCCGCTGCTTTCGTTCAATGTTGAGCTTCTTGAACAAGGACACCTCCATCGAAGTCCATTGCTCGGATTCTTCTAGGTCATCGTGCGGATTATGTGTTAGCTTGGGACGCGTTGATCTCTTCTTCTCTGAACTTTTGCGCGAGGGAGGTCCACGATACTTTGTAGCTTTCTTGGACCAAAACTTCACCCATTTCTCGATCGACACTTCGCTTCCATTTGCATCTCTACAAAGAAGGTGGTATGCGTCAAGAATCACCAAGTATTGCTCTCCAGTCGAGGAAGTGGTATCTTTGTAATACACCATTATAAACTAATGTGTAGCCTTGGCCTGAAGAAATGCGTTTACGTGTTTGAAAAAAAAAATTAAGTCAATTTTATTGATTTCCGACTTCTGGGACAAAGTCCTGAAAAAAATTAAAGCACGTGTTCTACTTGTGAAACCCACCCAATCCAGCGAAAGTGTACATGCAGAATCTACACTTGAAGAAGAAAAGAGTTATACCTGAGAAAGCAAAGTTGGAATCGAGCCTTGGTTGAAGATTATTCCAGATACTCTTCGGATGTAGGATCTGCAAGAGATCAGTTTCAGAGGAGACACACACACACACTCACAAGGATGGAGAGAATTGAGCACAAATCACCCCTTTTTATAGTTGGGTTTTGCTATTAGCTATGGCAATATTGTGGTGCACAGGAAATAGAATCAAAAGTCTTTCTATAATTTGGTTTCTTGAAGAAACAAACGCGACCTTCTTGCTGGTGATGGTGAAAAAGACTCCAGGCTTCTCTTTATAGACAAGAAAATCAAGCATTGAAAATGGAAAGTTCCCATAATTATTGGCAAATTATTGATTTTGATTGACCAGATTTCTTACAATTAGGGAGCTGATCCTGGGATTCAAAGCTAAAGAATAAAAACGCATAATATTCTCAAATATATACAGCTGTATAATTCAGAGAATCAGAGGTGTGTGGAGCATAATTTTCAATATTCCATAAAAGAAGAATTTTGCCTTTGGAGTGCTTTTGCAAGTGAGCCTCAATTAAGGAAAATTGTGGAAGCTAAATTTGTGTGATATCTTTACTATATTGTCCGAGAATAATAGAGATGGATCAAGAATAATGACGATGTGGGAAGTTGGTGACGGAACTTGGTTGCTAATATACACGTGTGGGCCCAATTAAATGAATTGTTGTTGAAATATACTACAGAAACGGGAAGAAGAAAAGGGGGGCATGATTTTCTTTCCAAAACTGCCAAAAAAGATTACCATGCATGAATTGAAGTGGGGCCCAACGTGTGGTAAATGGCCAAGTGAATTTAGAATATGTTTATTTCCAAACTTTTGAGAACAAAATTGATTATGACCACGAGTGTACATATTACCCCGTGAAGGCCCAGTAATATATGCGGAAATCAAGTGATTAGCGATCCATTCACTCCAAGATCCAATGTCCGTGAACATATCGCGAGGGGGCACTTTTAGATAAATAAATTTTGTGTCCAATCAAATGGTGACACATAAAAATTAATTAAATATCAATAAGAAAAAATGCTATTCATGTCTTGGAAATTTAATTAAATTAATTTCTAAGTTATAGTACAATTGATATTCTATTTGGGTTAAAATAAATTTTCTACCAACACTTTGGTAAGATGGCCCAATCAAATCAAGAAAGGCTCAATCAAGTCAAAATGGCCTAATCCAACAAGAAGGCCCAACCAAATCAGGCCAAGTCAAGTCAGACCCAACCAAATCAGGCCTAGCCCAACTAAATCAAGTCAAGTCAGGCCTAGCCCAACCAAATCAGGCCCAAGCCCATTAAATCAAAGGTGGCCAATCAAATAGAGCCACATCACAAATGAATTGTGGAAAGAGCTCCTCCTAACACCTATAAAAGAAGGCCTCTCGTCATTCATAAAACACAAGTTGAGAGTTTCAAGAAGTTGGAAAAACTCCAAGAAATCCCGAAGACTCAAAGCTCTTGAAGATTCGAAGACGTTCTTCGTCAAAATCATCAAGAAACAACGTTCAATCCGGAATCAAGCCATTCCGCCTTCGGATAAACGTTATTCAGAACAACACAAGCGGTGGAGGAAATCAAGAAGCGAATTTTACTCCAAAATTTCAAATTCGAAGAGAAGAATCAGAGGATTGAAGAATAGAGATTGTAACCTACAAAGTTCTTCATTTGATCCAATTTGGATTTAATTTGTACATTTTTTTGTGTTTGTTAATTCAGTACGCAAAATTTGTTGTTACAGCAAGACATACGTTCCATTATATGTTTATGAAATGCAAGACCTAAGTTGCATTATTATAAGTTTGATTGATCAATCCCCTATAAGTTGGTGTGATTCGGGGCAACCTGTGTACACGTATGATAAGTTAGCGTGATCCAGGGCAACCTGTGCACACGTATGTCATGTTGTAAGTTAATCGTTATTCATGTTATGTTTCAACATATATTCTTAATATAGACTTGTAAGAGACTGGTGGCAGCTTAACCCTCGCAATTAATATTTTGGGGTTCATGTTGTGAAGTTGACGAGGAGGCGAGGGCGATTTAGTGAAAGCATATGAAATAGTTTTAGTATTATTATTATATGTTAATCTAAATTATTCACTAAAGTTGTTATATTTTATTATTTTCTTTAAAGTGAATTTGACTTATTAGAAATATGGTGAGGATTTAATTATTTAAAATTATTTTTCATTGTGATAGTTTGAGATTATGTACATGAATTCAGATTATTTGATATGGTTTATGAGAAGAACTATATTGTTCATTATTATATTATCATGGACATTCTTTATGTACAAGTAGTTTTTAACCGCCCGATTTAAAAGTTGTTTCTCGATTAAATTAAACAATTTTCATTTATATGTTTAAAATGCTTCAAAACTGTCTTACGAAAATCGATTCGCTACATTTTGTGATATTGTTTTATTACTATATGCTTGAAGCAAACATTTCCCTTTTTTGTTAACTCATTGTTCTTGACTTTTGTGGGCTTTTTTCCTTTTCAATTTATTTTCCTTTTGGTCATTTGTTTGCATTGAACTTAATTTTACATAAAAATGTAATTTGCAGCACATTTTTCTTCTTCTTTTAGTTAATTAACTAAAAGAAGCTGCAACACATTTAAGTAGTTAGCTGATTCGGGTATAGTAAGTTGTAATTGGAGGTTAAGTATTGTAAAAGAATTTAATTTTGGAAGTTCTGTCAAAAATATATTGTTATTTAATTATTTATTTTATGCGTAGAAATATGAATTATGGATAAGGATTGCAAAAGATATGGGAAGATATGGAAGATTTGGAAGAAGATTACAATCTTATCCAGAGATCTTTTACTTGGAGAGAAAGCTGTGGTTTATCATCTATTTCCGCATTTATTGATTGGAGTCATTCATTAAGTGGGCATCAAATACGTGATTATAGTTCAGAGAAACATATCAGTATCTTAGTATTCGACAACGTTATTTTTATTGAGTCAAGAATTGATTTTCAGTGTGTTATAACATAGTCTTCGAGTTGTAATAGTTTGTCAGTCTTAGTGTGTCAAGTAGAAGTATCTTCGGGAGAAGCTACTTCAAGGCGGGCTTGGGAGTGTTCGTCCGACCTTCGGTGGTGTGCCGTGTCAGTGTCGAAGAAGTCGACGGGAGTCGCCGGACGTTGTTGATGAGACAATAGATTAGGTATAGAAGAGTGAGGTCTTCTTGTAAAACATAGTCTATTTGTCAATAACATAAAGTCCGAGGGGTCTGAGGGATTCAACCCCGCGTTTATATTGTGGTTTGATTTGTTCTGTTTACTGTTTCGTCTGTGAATGTTATAACATTCACTGTAGTTCTCAGAATTTCAATTGGTATCAGATCGGGTCCGTATTCTCATACGGCTGATCCTGCGAGAACTACATCAACATGAATTTTCAGAAAAGTGACGGAAAGCCATCTACTTCGGGAAGGAAGCCAGGTAAATCTAACACTGTGAATTCAAAGAATACTTATTCATCTAACCCTGCAGGTACAAAAACTGATAGAATAAGTTGTAGAGAATGCAACGGTTGGGGACATGTTCAAAAGGAATGCGCCACCTTCTTGAAAAGACAGAAGAAGTCATTTGTTGCTACATGGAGTGATAAATCTGATAAGGAGGAAGAAATGTCTGACGGGATAACTCAAGCAACCTTGCCGCGTTAACCACATTACATGCATGCCTGGTAGGCAGCGTTCACACAAAAAACACAAGCTTAACTGATGCATCAGGTATGTTACTACACGATTTACCAGATTTTTGTGAATCTGATGAAGAGACAGGACCAACCATAGAAAAGATGCAGCAAATGTACAAAAAGTTGTCAGTCGAGTGCATTCGCGGGAGCAAAGCAATTAAAAAACTCGAAGGACAACTTCGTGACTCGCAAGCGGAGACTAAAAAGATTCGGAAAGCTGAGGTAGTGTTACAACACACACTAGCCGACAAAGAAAAGGAAGTATCTTCCTTACGGGCAGAACTTCAGAAGAGTCAGGATGACCTGAAAAAATGCAGGGAGTGCTTAATGACAAAGAACCAGACCATCGAAAGATTGAACTCAGAGTTAGAACAATCAAAGCAAGTTTTTAAACATTTAAACTCTGGTAAGACTTCTCTAACTGAACTCATAAGTCTAGGAAAGAATCATGGGGATGTAACGGGTCTTGGATATGCAGGGGAGTCATCTAATGCTGATCAATCTATTTTTGTGCAGTCGGGTAAAAATGTTATAACACATGTTGAGCACGCAAAATTTGCAGAGCAATCTGGAAAAAATCTCAGATACCCACGTCCTACTGGACAGTATAATTATTACCAACATACTGCAAGGAGAAAAGTTCGTCGACCAAATATAATGTTACAACATTCTGAGCAGGGTTTCGGAAATAATCCCCCATTCATTCCCATTTGCCATTATTGTGGTATACCTGGACATCTTCGCCCTAATTGTTATAAAATGAAAGCTGACTATTTGTATACCTTTTCAGGTTGGAACTACAGAGGTCGTCCTCGAAGCACACGACGAAGAAAGGTGGATGTGAGACCACCACAACATTCGAAGACACGCCAAGTTTGGGTTCCCAAAACTCACGGTTGTTTCAATACCATGTTCTCTTTGAATATTGCTATTATGGAGGCTTGGTACTTTGATAATGGGTGCTCTAGGCACATGACTGGAAATAGATCACACTTGGTTAACATAGAACCGATAGTCAATGAATTTGTTACTTTTGGTGATGGGGTTAGAAGCAGAGTAATTGGGAAGGGTACACTTAATTTAAGCGGATTCCCTAGATTGCATGATGTTTTGTTAGTTAAAAACTTGAAAACTAATCTCATTAGCATTAGTCATTTATGTGATCAAGGTCTGCATGTTAAATTTACCAAAGACCAGTACTTAGTTTATGATGATGAAGATAAATGTGTCTTAACCGGTGATAGATCTGCTAATCTTCTTTACATGTTGAAACATGAATATAAGAGCTACAAAGAGATAGAGTGTTTAGCCACCGGGAACTGTTGCACGCAAAGGGTGAATCAAAGGTTGTCAGTCTATGGTGTTGAGGTAAGTGTTCCCAATCCTTTCCGTGACAATACCAGTGCTAATACCTTTACCAAAAGGCCAGTCCTACACTCTCGAATAAAGCACATGGATATTGGACACCACCATTTTCGGGAACTAATAGAAGAAGGAACCGCTATCATGAATCATGTTCCAACTAAAGATCAATTAGCGGATATATATTTTAAGGCCCTGGATTTTAGTGATTTGTCACACTCAAAAAGTCAATAGGTCTTTACTTCCCAAAAAAAAAAAAAAAAGAGAGCGAACAAAAAAAAAGAAAAAAAATCCTTTTGTTATAACATGCATCTAAGATCTGCATTAGACATTCTCTTTAGACATCCTCGTGGCATACGCCACATATGAAGGAGCAAGTTTAAAGGGTTGTTGGCTTAAAACTTAACATTCCTTTTCGACTGATTGGCACACTCATTCCCCTCTTGTCGGAAAGGGCTACGGTCAAGAAATGATGTTGAGAGCAGCTATTGATCACAAAGATCGAAAAGAGCTACTAACACAGAAAGTGATTGATCTGTGAAAGCCGCCGACCACAAAAATAAAATGTTTGATTTCTAAATGCTTGTTTTATTAATTGTTGATCAAGGGGTTATAAGAAGAAACCAAGAGCTCGTCGCACCGGGTTTTTCTAGTGCGGTTTTGGCTCGTGGGGTTAGCGAGCTACTCCACGAGAGGGTAAAAGAAGTTGGAGAAATAAGGAACCTTTGTTTTAATATTTTATTAGCCCGTCTTCTCAAATTGTGCCAGTAATGTCTTGATGTGGAATTTTGTCTAGTTCTTTGCCAAATGCTCTGCTTGCCACAGATTGTGGGGCACTAATTACACGAGTCAATTTATATTATTGCATTAGGCATCTTTTGCATGACATGATGGGTGTGTGCAAATTCTTATTTTTATATCCATGGTGCCATTGTTTAATCCGTAAAATTAGATCGTGGACATGTGTTTAATTTTTATTTTTTAGTTCCATTATTCTAATCCCTAGATCAGGTGAAAAAATTTTTTGGTTAGAGTAAAGAGTGGTTTGGACTTAAACCCATATCCCCTTCAAAAATCGAGGACCATTGCACTGGGTCATATCTCACTACATTGTCTGATATCTCTCATATAAACCCTAGTCGTCAGAACCATCCACTTATCTCGCACCATGGTTAATGTTGAATCCACGTCGAGGAAGTGCAAGCGTACAGTCTCTCCGGTGATTGGCACAAAGATCTGTCTCTGTCATCTAATAACGTCATCCCGATCACATAATGGTGTTTTCAGTATTTGTTTCCGTGTTTATTGTCATTTTTGAACTTATTCCGTCATGTCTTTATTTCATGTTCTGGTTTGCATTTTATGTCAAAAAAGGGGGAGAATAAATTGTTGGGAGTTGATTATTTCTGAATTCTGGAAGCGGAAAGCGGGATTCCGCTTCTATGGCTCGTTCGAAAATGTTATAACATTTACTTCCGAGATATCATTCTGAAAATGTTATAACATTCACTTCCGAGATATCATTAAGAGGTTCTTCCTTTTATCCTTCAAGGTATTTATTAGTTTTTTTGTTTCGAGTTTCTATGCTTCTTTGTAGGGGGAGATCTGTGTCAGACAATCATTTGTGTAGGGGGAGTCCATCTTCTTGATTGATTTCGTATGATTATTCTGCATAGATATATTGTTTGTTGCCTCTTGTATTTGAGTTGTGCAGTTGAGGGGGAGATTATACAGCTAAGGGGGAGTGGCTTTTGAAAAGGGAAGTGTCCTGAGTTTATTTCTGCACTATTTCTGATTATGTTTGTTTTTGACAAAAATGCCTAAAAAGGGGGGAGATTGTAAAAGAATTTAATTTTGGAAGTTTTGTCAAAAATATATTGTTATTTAATTATTTATTTTATGTTCAGAAAATATGAATTATGGATAAGGATTGCAAAAGATATGGGAAGATATGGAAGATTTGGAAAAAGATTATAATCTTATCCAGAGATCTTTTACTTGAAGAGAAAGTTGTGGTTTATCATCTATTTCTGCTATCTATTGATTGGAGTCATTCATTAAGTGGGCATCGAATACGTGATTATAGTTCAGAAAAACAAATCGGTATCTTAGTATTCGACAGCGTTATTTTTATTGAGTCAAGAATTGATTTTCAGTGTGTTATAACATAATATTCGAGTTCTAATAGTTTGTCACTCTTAGTGTGTCAAGTAGAAGTATCTTCGGGAGAAGCTACTTCAAGGCGGGCTCGGGAGAGTTCGTCCGACCTTCGGTGGTGTGCCGTGTAAGTGTCGAAGAAGTCGACGGGAGTCGCCGGACGTTGTTGATGATACAATAGGTTAGGTATAGAAGAGTGAGGTCTTCTTGTAAAACATAGCCTATTTGACAATATTATCAATAACATAAAGTCCGAGGGGTCTGAGGGATTCAGCCCCGCGTTTATATTGTTGTGTGATTTGTTCTGTTTACTGTTTCGTCTGTGAATGTTATAACATTCACTGTAATTCTCAGAATTTCAAGTATATATACTTAATCAATACTCATTTTATTTTAAAATAAGTGTCTTTTTAGATATTTTGAAAAAATTCACTTTTACCAAAAAAAACTACAATTCTTCCAATATTACCTTAAACAACCTACTCAATTTAGTTGATTATTTTCTTATTTAACAAAACATATCAATTAAATATCAATCCTTAATTTTTTAAAAAAAATTAAAAAAATATATATTTCGAAACGAAGGAAATATTATTTTAATATGCAACAAGTTAAGGGGAAAAACATATTGGCACATTGTTTCATGCCTCTGTATCTTTGTTTATCTTTATTTCTTTCTTGCTATCATGATGTTTGGATATTTTTAATAATCAAGGTTTGTAACCTAGGCATGATATGCTCGCTATTACTTAACATTGAAAGAGAGGCACCTATAAATACGCTAAAACAACGTGTCTTCTCAAATTCAAAGAGAATTTTGCTTTGATTTATATTTGAAAACGCTTAAGGGCTACGACTTCTTCATTTTCTTCTTGCAGTTGCAAATGCGAAATAGTAAAAATTAAGGCAGGTTTTCTCTCGTCCAAACTATAGATAGTAGTAGAAGATTGCAAAAATGTGCAAAATAATACATAAGTTCCAAAGAAATAGGAAAATATCAATCAGAGACAGTCGGGAGTAGTAGAATATTGCAAATCTTAGATCTCAAACGAGTCACTTCTAGCAGGTTTTTGCCATACAAAATCGACGATTTCTGCTATATGATTGCTCAATTGTCAAGTTAGCTTCCTCAAAGTCTGTTGTGGGTGAGGATGGTACGTTTCATTATTTCAAAATGGACTTTATTTCTTTTTTCGTAATTTGGAGGTGGTGAATTTGGTGGTTGGTGATGGCGGTTGTTGACGAATATTTGATGGGCAATTTACTATTGTATGTAAAAATGAAAACCGACCTACAGACTATGCAAGTATTCCATCTTAGTGAAAATTGCCTAGACTCCAATATTCTTGAAGCCGAAAATTGCCATATTCTAGGACATGTACGTTGTACGTGGTCGATATTTTATGATATAATTTAAATTTGAAAAATATATCACAGCGAAAAGTACTATTTACTTTATATGGTAGTCGGTTCAATAAAAAGCTAACATATGATCATTAATTTATTATATATATAGACACATATATATGTATTTCTTTACATTATTTAATACACACCCATGTAATTTATGGCCATCCAAATTCGTCCTCTCATTTACTAACTTTACATTTTAAAATACTTATTGAGAATTGAACAATACACAAATGTAAATATAGTGATCTTATAAATTGTTGTAACTTATGTAATCCTAATCAACCAAGTAAAAGTGACCATGCTTGCAAATTTGCAACATGCAAGAATAAAAAAATCTAAATCCTAAAAATATAAATTACTGAAGAGCCAAAATCCGAGGGGTAAAACAATTATGATTTTTTTTTTTTTGGAAAAATGATTCAAAATACAATAGAAATTATATTGTTGCAAGTATTATGTTATTTTCTTCCTTATCATTTTACCTATATATTTAATTAATGAGTCCAACTTTGGTATCATTGTGGTAACGATATCACTGTGAGAGAAGAATACATATCTACCTTAAACATAAAAGAAAGATCGTTGTAAAGTCTTTCTGGATGATGTGTCTTTTTATGGTGTTTTTGAATTTATTTTAAATTATAAAATCATGACTTTCTCTCACCACGGGAAATAATAATTGAGTGGTTAAAGTCCCTACAAATGAGGAAGTTACACCAATGAGATTTTTTCCTTTTTCTTTTGTTTTTACTTTTTCTATTAATATTTAAAAGTCATATAACTTTTTCGTCTCAACTTTATTTTTTAAGAAAAATATACCAAATTAAACTTTTTTCACGATCTTCGATTTAACATCCATTTTTCATATATATAATTAAAATATAAATTATTTTTTTATTATTATGATATATTTTGATTTTTAAATTTTTTGTATATAAATAAAGATGTTAGAAAATTTCAAAATAAATTTTTAGAAGATTATTTTTATTTTATTCTTTTACTTTAGATTTACACTTTATAATTGAAAATTTAGACATATTTGTTAAAGTGATTTATTGATTGATCATTGAATTAGTTTGTTTTTCTTTCTTTATTCGTGAAAAAGATATGTTAACTATAAAAATAATAAGTTGATTGTATTTTATTTAAATACACGCGATAATACAAGTTACCACCATACATATGCTTAGTAAAGTAATGTGATTGTGACTTCTCATGTTAATATTACTAAATTTAAGATATGTGACTCAAACAACAATAACTACAAAACATCACATTGTCTTATCCTCATACTTATATACAATTACATTTTAATATTAATATACTATTATAAATATTACAACCCATGCAACACATTGGTGAAATACTATAAAGATAAATTAAACAAATTTTAATATGCTATTTAAAATTTTCTTTTAAATATTCAATCCCGTCAAATCCTAGAAATTGATGTAGCTTAAAGATCTTTATACGTAATGGAGATAAACAAAAGACAATTCAATAGTCAATATTGTGTACAAAGAGGTGTTTCAAAATATTTAGTGTTTAATTTTTTCCTTTAGTTTGTAATTTGTGTAGTTTAGGCTAAATAGATTTGTCTTTATCATATCGAATTTTTATCCAGTGTAGTACAACATTTCATAAGTCCTTTATAATATCTTATCATTACTTATTTCGATTTCCATTAATATATATTTACTTTATACTATTTAATTAATAATTCAATAAAAAGAAATTAAACGCACGGGAGGACAACTAGTATATTTAAATTGATACGAGAGAAGAATACAAATATATTTAAATATAAGGGACCAACTAAATTATATAATTTCATTTTTATCTCACAGTAATACCGGTACCACTATGATACCATAAACTCACACTTAATTTATAACCTGTTATAACAATACTACACTTCCATCACGTACTATCAATTTTAAAAAGAATATTTTATTTTTGACATCTAATTTGGGGAACACAAGAAGTTGAGTTAATTCAATTGTTCTTTTACTTTTGGGCCAACTCAGGACCCAAATCTTGCTTAATGGGCTGTGCATTTGTCTTATGAAAAAGGTTGGTTCAATGGCGTAGTTTTGAATCAATAAAACATTAATGATCTAGAAATAAAAATAAATTATAATTGTACCTATCCTAAGTAAAACAACATAATTTTATATCATAACACACAACTTTTTCACAATGAAAATAAATAATAAACATTACATTCAAATTGTAATTAAAAGAATTAATTATAGTGGTATAAATAAAAAAAGTGAAAAAAATTAAAATGAGTGCCCATGTAATATGTAAGTTACTAAGAGAAAACAAAAAAATAACACAAAATAGTATTGAACTCGTGACCTAACAATTCAGTCAATTAGGAAGATAGATATCCACACTCGTCTCTGGTTTTAATTTCTATCAACTCATATTTCAGAATTTGCAAAGTACCTATTCATTTTAAGGTGGTGTTTGCAAATTTAGGTTATCTTTCGAAAGCTATTTTCATAATTATTTTATAGAAGGTAGTGTGTTTACAAACTCAGGTTGGGACTTAAAAAATTATTCTAGGCTGGACTTATAATCACTTCTCAGAATCCACCAAAAAACAATTTTGAGATTGTTATGGTTTTTTTACAAGGCAAAACCTTGTGTGCACAAGGTGCACAATAGGCTTATTGTGCACAACAATACTGTATGAGCAAATCAATCATACTTTTTGAGTCGGTAAACCAACCGTACTGTATGAGTAAATCAACCATACTGATAGTGGTATACTGTATGAGTAAATCAACCACACCTTAAGTGCAAATCAACCGTACTTTATGAGTCAGTAAATCAATCATACTGTATGAGTAAATCAACCATACCTTAAGTGCACGAAAAAATAATGTATGAGTGGTGCACCATAGCACTATTGTGCACATGGTGCACCCAAACCCCACTTTTTTTTTATAATTAGTTGGAACTTCTTTTTATTTTATTTATCATTGAAAATTAATCTTTTAATCCTTCAACTAAAAAGATCTCACTCCCAACACAGTACAAAAATTCACATTAGTGTTTTTTTCTTTTTTTGCATCTAATTGTATGTTTAAAGAAAGGGCATTTGTGTAAATTAATGGTTAAGAAGTGCCTTTTGTATTTTGCAAACACTCCATATATAAAAATACTTATAATTGATTTAAAATCACTTTTTTCTCGAACACTATCAAATTTTCATTTAACAACATTGTTTGCAAACCTCCTTAAATTTTAGTTGTTATATTGAGGTAACGAGTTTAAAGGATCAATCTCTCCGAGAGGATTTAGGGATCAATCATAAAATGAGGATCTTGTTTGAAATTTTCATTTTTATTACCAACCTACCAAATAAAACAAATTTATTATTTTTTGAAAAAGGAATTATTAGATTACATACCGTCAAACTTCCCCCTGAAAGGCCTTCAACACTATTACAATTGACTGCATTAAAGTGTTGATAAATTTCACTGCCAAAACCACCACCACCACATCCCAATACAGATTTTATGCACCAGAAGATTAAATTCAAATAATAATAATAAATAATAAATAAATAGTCAATGAAAATAGACACAAAACAGAAAAGAAGCATTAATTTGGTAACTTCTTTTATTGTGGAACAGTGATATTAGAGGTGGAGAGTGGGAGTTTGTAGAGATGATTGAACCAATGGCGTAAGATTATTATTAATAGGTAGGCTGGGTTTTGTAGACTTTACTGAACCAGATATTAATGTAGCAGTACTAATTATATACTCCTCTTCTGTTTCTTATTATTTGTCGAAAGAAAGAAACAGATTTGATGACGGGTTTATTACTGGTTTCTGGTTGGAGGAACTCGAAATATTATTGAGTTTCCTTTTTTGAATATCTCAAGGTATTGTTCTTCTTCTTCATTAACCTTTTTAATTCAATTTTCTGGTAATTTTTTAACTGATTGCAGTTTTACAGTGCGTGAAATTTTTTTATTTTGTTATTTTCTCACACTAATTATGATTAATTATTTTGTGGGTGTGGGTGTGGGTGTGATGCCCTTTGTCTTGTAATACAGTTCCTGACGAGGTTTATGTCTGAATGATAAACTTTTTGAAAATAAAAACAGAAAAATGTTGAGAGTACTAATTATCGTATGCTCCTTATTATATTTGTTTCGCACGTTGCTCCAGAAAGAAAGAGAGAGGTGATGTTGACTCGTTGAGTGCCTTTTTGAATTTGAAAAGGTTTTTTCATATTTCTCATTGAATGTTGTGGTAAACTCTCTGCAGTTTATGATTGTGAATTTGAAGCTTCAATTCATTTTTACTTCTCTCTCTCTCTGTATATGATGATTACTTCCTTTTTGTTCAAACTTTTACCCTGACGTTATCTGTAATTTCTTGTTTGTTTGGTTGGTTAAAGTTTGATTTGATTATTACTTTTCATTATTATTGCCATTTTTAAATTCTGTTGTTGCTGCGATTCCCTTTTGTCCTCTAATACAGTTCCTCACGAGGTTCTGTCAGACACAAATTTTTCAAAAATTGTAACAGAAAAAGAAAATAAATATTCTTTGCCACTGCACTATTTTAAGGTTTAATCCCATTTGCAAAATTATTTCCCCCACACCTCTTCCTCTCTCTATCTGCACTCCTCTGCTTATAAGAAAGATTCCAAGTGTCCCTTACATTGTACTCCTTTTCTCAATGAAAAAGCTACAATCTTTACATATATTCTGCCATCATTGTACAGTTACATTGTAACGTCGTCGTTTTAATTTCTTAATTAGTCATAAAAGAGATGGGAAAAGCTACCAGGTGGTTGAAGGGGCTGCTTGGCATGAAGAAAGATAAAGAAAATGTTGATTTTAATTCCTATTATGGTGACAAAAGGGAGAAGAAAAGATGGAGCTTTGCTAAGTCAGGGAAAGATTCCGGCGGCTTTAATCAGATTCCGGTCAACAATTTTATTGCTGAATCAGAACGGGAACAAAACAAGCATGCAATTGCGGTTGCCGCTGCCACCGCCGCTGCCGCCGATGCTGCTGTCGCCGCCGCTCAGGCGGCTGTAGCGGTTGTTCGCCTCACCAGCCAGGGGAAAGGAACTTTATACACTAATGGCAAGGAGAAATCGGCTGTTGTAAAGATTCAGACTGTGTTTAGGGGATTTTTGGTAAGTTTTATTATTAATTTCTAAAATTTGCTATTTTGTTCTAATCTGTGATATTGTCTGCTATTTTTGTTTTTCAATTTGCTTGAAACATCAGCAAATTATTACAATTAAACGTAGTAATCTCTTTATTTATTGCAATTTGAATTTGAAATTTGAATTTTTTGTATATTGAAAATCAGGTGATATGAGTTTGTAGATTGTTAATTTTATCAAATTTATTTTGTTACAGGCCCGGAAAGCGTTAAGAGCTCTAAAAGGGCTGGTGAAATTGCAGGCCCTGGTTAGAGGGTACCTTGTGAGAAAACGTGCAGCTGCAACTTTGCACAGCATGCAGGCTCTTATTCGGGCCCAAGCTGCTGTTCGGGCCCAACGGGCCCGCCGTTCCTTCAATAACGATCACAGACACCAACCGGAAGTGAGAGCAAGAAAGTCCATTGTAAGAAAGTGTTAATAAATTATTGGAAAGGGGTTCTGATTTGTTATATGCTTGAATTTGATTCATTAAATTGTGTGTTTTGGCTAATTTTTAGGAGAGGTTCGATGAGAACAGAGTCAGCCACAGCAAAAGGCTCTCAGCTTCCTACGACGACGAAAGCCCGAAAATAGTAGAAATCGACACTTACGGCCCGAAATCAAGGTCTCGGAGAATCCCATGCATGTCTGAGTATGGCGATGATCAATACTACCAAGCAATATCATCACCTCTTACATGTCCTGTCCCGGCCCGTTTGTCGATCCCTGATTGCCGCCACATCCAAGATTATGACTGGGGATTTATTAGGGAAGATTATAAGTTCCCAACTGCACAGAACACTCCTAGATTTTCCTGTTCGGGCCGGGCCCATGTCCCGGTTACACCAACCAAGAGCTTGTGTGGAGATGGTTACTACAGGCCGTACTCTAAAGGCCCTAGTTATATGGCCAACACGCAGTCGTTCAACGCGAAGCTGAGGTCGTACAGCGCCCCCAAGCAGAGGCCCGACGCAGGCCCGAAGAAGCGCTATTCGTTGAACGATATAATGGCGTCAAGAAGTAGCTTCAGTGGTGTTAGAATGCAGAGGTGTACTCAAGTTCAACAAGAATTTGAACTCTAGAAATTTATTCTCTCTTTGTTTTTAGTTGCATTATAATGGATTGTCTATAGAGAAGAAAGGTGGAAGTAACTTAAACCTTCTCTAGGCCTTTTCTTGATAGATTGTGTACATTTCTTGACAAAATTATGTTAAGCAACTCTAATGAATGAAGTGAATGGTTAATTTTCATTTGCAGTTCTCACACACACACACATTAAAATCTAATTGCGAAGTCTGTTTTTTAGCGTACCAGTAAATGTTTTGTGTAAGTTTTGGTGGTGATTTAGTTCACGCATGCCTCATTTTCATCCAAGCTGTTGAACGTTTAATATGTTGTAATTGTTACACGCGTAATGTGAACCAGCAAAAGTTGTCGTTAAAGTAACAAATTCCTCTCTTTTGAATTGGATTCTTCCTATCGAATTACAATTTGTTCTTTAGTGTACCGTTTGCGTCTTACGTAAGTTTCAACAGAGATATAGTGCATGCTAGTCTCATTTGAATGTAAATTGATAAATTTGATTACATTCCTGTGGTTAAGTATATATTGATTCCTCATGTTTAATTATCAAGACACCTCAAACTTGATTATGAAATTTGTTGTTTTGTGAGTTAAATAGTTTTATGTAAATTTGGTAGACTGAGTCACTCGGGTCTCATTTGAACTTTAACTTATTAAATTTATTACAGTTATCGCGGTATACATAACGTTACAAGTATCGAATAAAACATGACATATATTGTTGGTTGCGGCGTATTATTGTGAATAAAAACAATGATGTTCCCATTTTAAATTTGATGATCATGGAGTTAGCTCATTTCTCGGTGGCTCCAATATATTGGATAGTGGTTAGTTGTACAATATTTCTATAGATCATCCACAATAAGAATTAATCGTAGAGTAAATCAATTACCACCAGCTCCTCCTATCAGTTTTACATATGATTCAAGATCTTAATTTTGATTTGAATATGAAGATTATTAAATTTCAGTTTTGAAATGTGTAAGTAGTAGTTTCCCGCCCTTAAGAATATTTATTTATTTATATATTGAAATTTCCATGTGAGATGGTCATCTTATTTTTGGGATGCACATTGCAAGGGGCACAATTTTCAATTCATGTATGTTTTTGCAACATGACAGTTACTCTTGATAAATTAAAAGTTCCTGAATTTATTCCATCCATAATAAGAAAGAATATTCTTTCAGTTTGTACAAGAATATTGGTTGAGATATTACCTCAATTTCAAATTTTCATATCCTATTTTGCTTACAATTTAGGTTACATTAAAGTAAACAAGACAATACTCGAATACTCTAAAAATTGTCAAATGGAAAAAAACAAATTTGAACTCCGGTACTCCTTTTCATAATAAATAGTGCAATAATGGTTATTCACGACCAAATTACAATTACTCCCTCCGTCTTGCGACTAACTTTTCACAGTTGATTGAATACTGAAATTAAAAAAAAGTAAATTTTGATTTTTTTAAAGGTGGAAATTGAGTAGGAGATTTTGAGGGTGGAGATTGTGAGAGAAATTTCCTTTTTAAGGGTGTAAAAAGTTAAGTGAGACGGACCGAAATAAAAAGTAGGAAAAATTAGCTGGGAACGGAGAAAGTACATCATATTCATATGTATGATTGATACTCCTAAAAATATTTAACATGTAAAACGTATATAATAAGTCTGAAGTCTATTATCTTATATTTATTGTGTTTAATTTTATTTTTTTAAAAGGATTATTGTATTTAATTGATTAATTATTATGGGAGACGATTAATTTGAACTTGGAAAAGAAATCAGGCCAAAAGATTGAATTTTGGACCGGAAATAGTTAATATGTTAGCCAAATGCATTCCAGAGAAAAAAAGAAGAGATTAACTCGATTATTAAAGAGTCCAATTTTATTAAAAAAAGCTCATGAAAAGTTTAATTCCAATTAAAATTCTTATTTTTAGTTTGTAATTAATTAAGATTTGGAGAGATTTAAGGCCACTTAAAACGAAAGGATTCATAATTCAACTCTCTATCATAAGCTACATGGACGGCGAAAGGAGGCATCATATTTCGGGATATGCTGTCCAATATTATTGATTTTCTTCATGTTTCATTTCATTTGGTATGGCAGTCGATGAATGTTCTTTTCCATCATCTAGCATAGTTTACGTTTAATTTTGATTTACTTATGCGAGTGATTGAGAATGTTCGAGATCAACTTGAACATATTGTTTTGGATGAGGTTGTAGCTTGTAGCCTATAGCCTCTTGATTTTATGAAAATTTATGGTTCACTAAAAAAAAAGGAGAGATGCCAAATGTAATTTCCAATCTCTTCCCCTAGTTTTCTTATTATTTCTTATCTCGATACAATCAATAATTAAAGTTATTTTTTAATTTAAGTTGGTTATTTCAATTATATTATTATGTGACTTATGTGATTATTTGTTTTCTTACGGTTAATTCAAGTAATTTAATTTTAAATTCATAGCAAAGTCACGGAAATTGTTTATTGTTTTAATATGAAAATTCAATTTAATAAATAATTTCCTATTGTCATGCATGGATCTATAATTGATGATTGGACTTAGTAGTAATAAGTTAATTTTATTGTGCTATTACAACTTTTTGGAGAACTAATAATAATTCTAGCTACTTCAAATATGATTATTATATTTAATTGTTTCCACATAAAATGAAACATAATCGTAGCCAACTGATTAATGATAAATTTTGGATGCTGGTTATAGTTAATTAAACTAGGAAAACACAAGATTTACTATGACTATCACAATAAATCTTTAGTTAATTTCAACAGGATGTGCTGGGGGGTACGATGGATTGTTACTGGAGTTATCTGGTTGCCTTCAAATAGAAATATATTTCGAGCTATCTACCTGCTAGAGAATGAGCATGACGAGCTGCATTCCCCCATCTGGTAGTTACTTTATGAGCTGCCACAACGCTAATCGAAAGGAGCCTGTACGAACATCGATCCTATTAAATCGAATTGGGCTCCTTTGCTAGGCCTATTGTGCTTGGCATAGCGGAAGAAGATTTGTGCACTTGATTCGCCCTTTTCTGCGCAGATCAAGCAACCAGCTTCTTATCTCATATGTCAGGCGACCAAGTTCAATTTCGTGCGAATAACATCCTTGTAGGCTTGCCATATAAAGTGGTGAATCTTAGGGAATGTATTTATATTCCAATTTCTTATCCATTCGGGCCTGGGAGTACTTAGCGATGGTAAAGTCATGCCTAATTCAGAGTATCGAGGAGCAGCTAAGTGGTAAGCCATTGTCGCAAAGGAGTAGTGTGATTGTGTAATCTTCCAGATTCTTTTATCGGGAGGAAGTCTTAGACTTATTGGCATCGAAAGTATTCGCCGTGCATCATCATTCGAAAATATGCTTAGTACCTTTGTTGCATACCAACATTTACCGTCTGCATCCATAAAATAAAAAAAACAAATGAGTCAGAAGGTATATTATGTATGTTGCCCGAAGGTGGGGATGGATTTTTCATTCCAATCCAGCTATTAGTAGTCACTCTAATTTGCGTCCCATTCCCCATGCGTCAAGCCATACCAACCTTGATAAGCTCTCTAGAAGTCAATATGCTTCGCCAAGTATAACTTGGGCGGTATCCAACATGTGCAAAAGCAATAAATGTGTTAGGGAATTATTTAACCTTAAAAAATTGCACTACCATCCTCTGGGGATTAGTGAGGAGTCGCCAGTACTGCTTTGACACCATAGCACGGTTAAAATAATAAATTTCTTGAAAGCCCAACCCACCTATTTTTTTAATCTAGTTGTCTTTTTCCAACTGACCCAATGATATTTTCGATGATCCTCTATAGAACCACAGTAGAAACGTGCAATTGCTTTCTTGATATCTTTACATGTAGTAACCAGGAATGAAAAACAACTCATTACGTAATCCGGAACGACTTGCAAAACTATTTTAATCAGAATTTCTCGACCTACTTTTGTCAAGGCTTTTCCCTTCCATGTGTTTAATGCGACTGAGTACCCGCTCCACCAAAATTTTGAATACTTGCATTTTGAAACGCCCTAGCAATGTTGGAGCCCAAGGTATTTCTCAAACTTGCCGGCCTTGCTAACGCCCAACACTTTGGCAAAACCTGCTCTTTCCTCAACCGAGATATTAGCACTTGCAACTAACTTAGATTTTTCTAGATGGATTTTCTACCCCGATGCATGCTGGTAGGTATTCACCTGGTCACATTCCGACCGATGTGCTTTGAAGAATAGAATATTGTCATTCGCGAAGAGAAGATGATACACTATCAGTGCTGTTCTAGAATATGAATATTGTGTATACAACGCTCATGTTCTGCTTTTGGCGTAACGCTATAAAGTCCGCTATACAACGGAGAAACATATAAGGAGAAACGGCCCCCTACCTCAGCCCTCTCCTGGGAGAAAATAGCTCAGTGTGGTTACCATTAACTAGGATAGACTAAGATATACCATTGTGACACATTTCATGACCAAGTTAATCCACTGAACTGAAACCCCATTTTCAAGAGAGTGGCCCGGGAAAAACTCCATTCCACTATATCGTATGCCTTATTCATATCCAATTTTAGTGAAAGAAAGCTCTTATTACACTTATTAGTAGCAAACAACTCACATGCAACAAGTGCATTGTCAGTAATCATTCAGCCAGGTATAAATGCACTTTGCGTAAGACATATGATATGAGACAATCATTTTTTAAATATATTAGCAATGACCATAGTGAAAAATACAAAAGATAACATTGCAGAGACTAATAGGTCAAATCTTTCGGCTTTTTAGGGTTATTCAACTGAGGAATCCACACAATAAATGTCTTATTTAGAACTCGGGGGTCATGTCCATCATTCAAAATACCAAGAAAAGCAGAGATAACATCATTACCTATATGCCAAATTTATTTATAAAAAAATGGAGGCATACCGTCCGACCAAGGGCCTTGATAGGGTGCATCTGTTTAAGTTCTTACTGGATTTCGAGGCCCGTATATGGCATCAATAGCATCTAACTCATGGTCGGGGTAAACTTCACGCCCACAGCCTCAAATATCCATTGCATCTTAAACGTCCCTCTGCTGTAAAAATCTCCACAAAATGGTCCCTCATCATCCTAGCAATCAGTTCTCGAACTGCCCCACGGTTCCTGAGCGAACAACAATTTTAGGATAAGAGACTATTATGTTCGGCAGGGCTGGCGACCAACCTCCCTCGTCAAAATGTATGGATGTGTACTGTCTCTATTATTTTCTCGCAACCTCTTGGTATTCTGATCTCAATCATAGTTAATTTTTCTCAAAACATCATTTAAATAACTCCGAGAAATCCTAGTTGTGCCACTGTGCATCTTCCCGCGTCGCCGTGTGGCATCTCCCCTGGTAATTACTCTCCATCAAATTTTTTTCGTGTGAGATTTTCTTGTTGTTTTCAGTTTTTTAGTTTTTGGTTCACATTCTTATTATCAAGTCTTGTATTGTTGCGATGGGGAGTTTATTATATGATGCTTTGATCGAGTCTTGAGTTTGGACGCTATTAAATCTTAAAAAAGAAGAGGGGTTTGACTATTTCTGCAAATGAAAAGAGCTTTTGTTTAACAACTCATTAATGAGCTTGTTTATTTGAACAAACGAACAAATTTTTTAATTTGTTTTACAAATGAACAGAGCTTCAACATGACTGACTCGTTAATTAAAAGCTCGTGAACAAGCTTGTTCAAAACCCAATTAATAATAATAGTAATGATAATAGAAATAACAACAAATTAAGATTACAATATTCATACTACATATAATATAATATTCTTATATTACATTTTTATTAAAATGATCATTTGGTTAAATTCGTTTATTTGTATAGAGATTTAAGAAATATGTATTTATTTGATGTTCGTGAATAAATTTATTAGTAGTTCACGAGCACAAATATTCACGAATATTGTCAAACATGTTCACGAACATAATCAAATACTCTGAAATGCAACCTGGTGCAACTGGAGTTCGATTAAAAATAAATGAACGAAACATGAACTCCTATATGCTCGGCTCCGGTCGTTTGCAGCTCTAGGTTTGACACTGTGGTCCAAAAACGATGATCTTTGCTGCTATTCTGATTTCGGAGGTCTTTCGGAGTGTAGAGATTAGGCTAATTTACAAGCGTGCTTTATGAAAAATTCATAAACAGGTGATAAAGTTGGGATTGTTCATTCTATTTTTGTTTCAAAGAATACTAGTGGGGACCAGCTCAGCCCTTTACTCTAATCTGGATTAGTTGGTGCTTATGGTGCTTGGGAGCCACTATATGCCCCATAATACTTGATAATTATCGATAAAAGGACTCACTAGTCTTGTTATTCCAATGTTTTAATCTTAGACTTTCATATTTTTGGTTGGGTCTTGATGGTTTTAGATTTTTTAGTTGTTCATTTAGTATCGTGTCAGGTTTGATGTCTATGTTGATCTTATTGGGTCTGTTACTTTTGTTTCTTCAGTTTGGTCCTAGTCTTTATCCAGGTCTATATAACTTCTCTAGATACTGTGTAAGCAGTCATGTTTTAGAGCTGTTTTGGAGGTGGTTTAATTTTTAGAGCATTTGTTGGTGCATTTCTGAATCTCTGAGAATTTTTGTTTGTGTATTATTTTCGATTATTATTAATACAAATCTCCTTTCATTTAAACAATTAAAAGAAAAAGTCAAAGATGGCTCTAAATGCCCTTGGACAAATGAATATACTTTCTTAATCATAATCATCAAGATAAATTATTGAATTAGCTACAATTACTTAGTAACAATAAGGAGAAATTTTTATTTTTTTTTATTTTGACGGAGTTGGATAGTTCAAGTAACAAAACATCTACTACCTAGACCTTTGGTCCTAGATTCGAGTCATTGTAGGGATAGGGGAGGATTTTTTTCTTTATTCTTAGATTAGGAGAAAAAAAATTTAATAAGGAGAATTTTGAATTCCATGTCATTGTCCCTGTATATACATTTTCAGATCAATAAATAGCGATGATACATAAATAAGTTGATGTTGTTTTCGGAGATAGACACCTTTACAATTGTCAGTATCAGAGTATATAATTGGATTTAGGGCGAACCGAACCACCATCTGCCCCCATCTTCATTGCATGCACCTATATTTTCCCACATTCATTATTGCAATCTTAACAAATTGGGCCACTTTTATTTAAGGTGTAGACTTTAGGATCATACAAAAACAATTATTAAATAAACCTTAACTATATTTTCATGTCCATCCATGTACGTCGCGATCATACCGAAAAGGTCTCTTCTGCATTAATTGTACAAAATTTAGATTCGTACAATTCGGGTCATGAGTTAAAAGATATTACTCCCTTCGCTCCAATTATATAGGCTTGTATTTTTTTTTTGGGTGTCCCAAATGTATAGGCCAGTTACTATATATGGTAAACTTTATTTAGGTCATCCATTAATATACCACTATTAAATAATCTTGAAAAAATAAATTATTCAACTTTTCTCCTACTAACTTCTCGAAAACTACATATTCATCATGAAATATTGTTAATTCTTGAGATAAATAAGGTACTCCATTAATTATTACACATAAAAAAATCTGAAAACTAAACTCATTAAATGCGGGCTTTAAGAGTAATTTATTTTTTCAATCAATTTCTTAATTTCCGTGAAAAACTCAATCAGCCTATATAATTGGGACGGAGGGAGTACTATTTATATTTAAAGGTATTACATAATTTTAGTAAATGTATCATGGTTAAAGGTATCACCAATTATGTTTAAATATATCACTTGTTCTGGATAAATGTATTATAATATCTTCACCCAGAATATGTGATACCTTTCAACATAATTCGTGATACTCACCCTGAATTACACCGTGCAACTGATGCACATGAGACTTTGCCATCATGCGGGTCCCGCCATTTTTTTCTTATTTTCTAAATAGTAGTTGACCACATGTCCGATGTACGAGAACATATGGTATGGTATTATTTTGAGTGATAATTATATATCTATAATATTTACAATAATATACTTTTATAACTACATAGAGACAAAATAATATATATATTTTTTTAATATATATTTGTTCGAAAGTCATATATATTAAATTTAATAATATTAGCATCAATTCCTATAATCTTATTAGTTCATTATGCATAGGGATGCCAAACTATATTAATGTGACATATTTAAATAAAAAGTAACCAACTTATTATATTCATAATTAACATAATTTTTCTTTTCACAAGAAAAAAAAAATAATAATTCAATCAACAAATCACTTTAACTATTTTAGCTTTCTATAAATTATAAATCTAACAAATCAGTAATTTCTTTTATTTTCTTTAAAACAAAATGATTCAAACAATCCAAAATAATTATTAAAAAAAAAAAAAGCAAAACTAAAGTTAAAAAAAAAAAATCTTCTTAAAGAAGTAGATGAATTTTTTCATCCTTTAAAAAAATATTTTTTAAACTAACAAAAAATTATATATCGTAATAATCCTAAAAATATTAACTCACACTTATTTTTTTTTAATTTTAATTTTATATATATATATACATGATGGATGTCAAATTGAAGATCTTGAAAAGAAGATTAATTATGTACATTTTTCATGAAAAACAAAGTAAAGACAAAAAGATTATAAGATTTTAAAATATTAAGGAGAAACACAACAAAGAAGAAAAAAATCATATTGATTACCTCTTAACCAATTCTTTATTTGTAGGAAGAATTTTATGCTTACAACTAGGCATGTCAACGGGGCGGATCAGGTCGGGTTTCTGAATTTTCTGACCTGCCCCGCCCCGCCTCGTGACCCGCCACGGGGCAAAAAAATCCGCCCGTGATCTGCCCCGCAGATCCACCCCGCCCCTATCTTTTTTTTTTTTTTAATACAAAAAATAATTTTTTTTTGTTAAAAAACTTGATTTTGTTTGTTTAAGTCAATAGGATTTTAATTTTTAAGTTTACATTAGCTTTGTTTCAATATTTTTAATTTTTTTTAAATTTAATTATTAAAAAATAGAATTTAATTATTTAAATTTACTAGATATAGTCATAATCTAATATATTAGTTAGACATATATATAACATATTATATATAAAATTTTATATTATAAATACATATATATATTTTATATTTCTTTGTATATATATACATATCTATATAATAATACATAATATATATTTAAAAAAAATTATACATACATAGGGGCGGGGCGGGATCCCTGACCCGCATCTGACCTGCCCGTGGACGAGGCGGGGCGGAGCGTGCCCCATTCTTCATCGGGGCGGATCTTGCCCTACCCTAAAGACCTCGGATCGGAGCGGATCGGGGCGAGGCAGATCAATTTTGACATGCCTACTTACAACCTTTTTTTTCCTTTCTTTTTTTTTTCTAGGAAAAATAATAAGAGAAGAAAAGAGAGAGCAACAGATTAGTTTTTAGGGACCAACTATTCGCAACCCACAAAATTTCTTAATGTAACCCACAAATTTCATAAATTCAAATACTATTATAAAATGACTAGATCACCTTTAATGATAATAAAATAATAAATATATAAAAGTTCAAAAAATATATTTTTATTCTTTCTTGTCATCTTCAACCAGACGCGTCTCTCTTTCCCAATCCATAAACCCTAATTTTTTTAAGTTTTCATCAATGGAGGGTCTAGATAACAACAGAAAATATATTCAATCACAAAAGATTGAATACAGCGTACTGGGTTCGACTTCAACGACGAAACGTAATGGAACATGTTTAACCAATAAAATCGAACAAAATTACGGAGATTCATCTGCTATAATCGAATAAACGTTAAAATTTTCTGGAACATTTGTTTTTCAGTTTTTTCTATTTTTATTTTTCTACGAAACTAATGGTATATAATGAAAATTTCTTCTACTAGAGAATGTTGCTAAGCAACATGGTGGAAATCCCTTTCTCTTGTTCGTTCACTTTTTACGGTTACCACACCCCCTTTTTTTTTTTCCTTCCTGTTTCTTTTTATATTTTAATTATTTTTTAAATATTTATCTTAAATGATACTCTCTCCGTTCCGATCTAATTGATCAATTTGCCATATTTGTTTGTCCCAATTTAATTGTCCTAATCCAAAAATGGCAAATTTCTTTCACAATCTACACCCTCAAAATCTCCACCCTTAATCTCCACCTTTGAAAAAGTCAAAGATTCCACAAAATCTGTTTTTACTTAGTATCCGTGCCCGACCAAGGTTGGCTAATTAGGCCGGGACGGAGGGAGTACAATTTATTAAAGAAGGGTATAATTGATAATGAGTGGATTATATTAAGATTTTTTTATTTTTAAATATAATGGACTACATTGAGAAGTGGGTTGCGTTTAGAAATTTTGTGGGCTGCGAATAACAACCGGCTAGTTTTTATCCAAAATTAACCACATAACGACACTTGTAAGTACAAAATTGTTGCGGTCCTCCTTTAGTATTAAGTAGGGATTAGTTTCATTGTATCCTAATTTAGTGTAATATACTAACATTTGTTTATATTTTTGGTTAAAAAGAACATTTAGGGGCCGCTGGGGGGGGGGGGGGGTGGTTTACGCGATGGGAGTAAAAAATATATTTTTTTCATATTTCTTATGCTTAGTACATATGAACGTGAATCGATCAAGTTAGTCATTCGTTTAAAAAAAAAGTGTGCTAATAATCACCCTTATTTGATTAATTACTCTTCACATCACTCCAATATTGTGATTGACCCCTGATTTATTATTATTATTATTATTATTATTATTATTATTATTATTATTATTATTATTATTATTATTATTGATCACCATCATCATCATCCGAGAGTTTGAACCAAGCAACCCATTACTTTCAGTTGGAAAAAGCTCCAGTGCGACGATCTGACGATAAAACGACTAGTTAGACACATAAAACTTGGCCAACATTGCAGAATACAATTGCTCGTGCATGCAGAATTGAGCTAATAGCCATTTGATTTCCTCTTGTATTGCATGCATTATAGAATAGCAAATAGCATAAACTAGTGAGGTTAAATCTGGAAAACACATTTATCATCTCAGTCTATATAAGGGCATAAACTGTAAACTCCAGAACAGATTTTTGAATACAAAATATAGAGAGCAGTTACAGAGCAATTAGCTAGCTGCATTCCTGTCGAATGTTCTTCATGAACAGTATTGTTACTCTAAATTCTTCATGATGTCATACGCAAGTTTGATCCAAACCACAATTGCTTCCGTTTAAATCCATTAGTTTCAATTGCTTCGTGTTCGCTCCAAATTTCACTATCGTTCTGCCATGGCGCCACCACGTCAACCACCGATCAATCGGAAAGGAGTCTTGGCCTGTACTCAACACTACAGCGCCAAACGATCCTCAATCGTTACGATCTGATCCCAGCTCTGCGGAATCTACTTCACATTCGACTCTGGATCTTCGTGAGACGGATCCTCTTAGCTTATCCGGATCGGATAATCCAGGTATCAGCTTAGTTACATCTCCTCTAAATAGTTCGAACTTTCTACCATGGAGTCAGTCAATACAGCTTGCTCAATTAGCCAAACATAAGTTAGGTTTCATTACCGGTGATGTTAAACCCCTAACTGATCCCACACTGCATGCTCAATGGATTAGAGTCGATGGAATGGTGAATTCGTGGCTAATGAATTCCATCTCAAAAGATATTTCTGAATCCTTTTTGTATGCTAAGATTGCTCAATAACATGCAGATTCGGAGAATCAAACGGTCCATATATATATCAGGTCTAACGTGATATTAGTACAATTGCACAAGGGAACCATCCTTTAATCACATATTTCAACAAGCTAAACAAGCTATGGGAAGAGTTTACACTTCTTAAACCAGTTCCTATGTGTAAATGTGGGGGTTTCACCTGCGGTGTGTCAAAAGAGTGGATAGAATTCGAAGCCAGTGGCAACCTGATACAGTTCTTAATGGGTCTCAATGATTCATATGATGAAATTAGGAGTAATATACTGATTATGGATCCTCTGTCGAGGGTTGACAAAGCCTACTCACTTGTGTTACGAGTAGAGAAGCAACGACATATACAATTGTCCTATCCTGATCCACAGGACCACTCTGCTCTCTTCACTAAAATCTCAGCAGCATAAGACAACTGCTCAGCCTTCACATCATCAGTTTGCTCAGTCTAATAATGCTAGATCTACTCACACTCAGTTCAGAGGAAGACCGAATCAGAGGAAAACCAAGGAGGACAGGGCAAAGCTAACTTGTACTCACTGTGGCATGCCTGGCCATGTTATTACAGAATGCTTTCAACTCATTGGATACCCAGACTGGTATCACAAACCCAAGGAGAATAAAGCCGTGAATATGGTTGAGGCATCTTCTGCCAATTCTGTCACTTCTACGTCTACTGCTGGTATTAAGACTCCTCCAACTACTGATATACATAGTCTTATTCAGAAGGAAGTTGCAAGACTTCTAGGTTCCACGGCTGGACTATCAAACACAGATCAACCCTCCAGTTCAAACCCTCCTGAATTCAACTCATATTTCGCTTTCACCACACTTGATGACTTGGATCCAAGGGCTTGGATAATTGATACTAGCTGCAGCAAACATAGTTGTACCATGGCCTCGCTTATGGTTAACTTGGAACCCATTGCTTATCCAGCTTTCATCACCCTACCCGATGGCAGTCAACAACAGGTTACTCATTCTGGACAAGTTATAGTCACAGACCAGCTTATGCTTACAGAGGTATTCTTGGTTCCTAATTTCCGGTTTAACTTGTTGTCTATCTCCCAACTGGCCACATCATTACATACCATCGCTACTTTTACCCCAAAGGGATGTACTATTCTGGATGATCACACTGGAAAGACAATAGCTACTGGTTCCCTCCTTGGAAAACTGTACATTCTGGATCTTTCCCCTTCAATCCCTTCTGTAATTGGATTTGGCCTGACCGCTACTCACTACCAAAAGGTATTCATTGACTGGCATCGCCGACTGGGTCATGCTAGCCCCTACACTCTTCAACATCTGGAGTTTCTGAAACATGTATGCACTCCTTCAATATTTCAGCATCATAAAAAATGTGATATATGCCATTGTTCCAAACAAACCAGACTTACATTTCCTACAAGCAGTATTCAGACCTCTCGAGTTTTGGAAATGTTACATGTGGATATCTGGGGACCCTACAACAAACCTAGCTTCACCAACACTCCCTATTTCTTAACAGTAGTGGACAATTTCAGTCGCACAACCTGGATATGTCTCATCCAGACTAAGAAGCAGGCTGTTACTGCTCTTACTTTTTTCATCAAAATGATCACTACTCAACTCGAAAGGTCTGTCAAAATCGTCAGAAGTGATAATGAGGCAGAGTTTTTAAGTCGATATTGTCAATCTATGTTCGCACAATTAGGGATTTTGCATCAAAGATCCACTCCTTACACTCCACAGCAGAATGGCGTGGTGGAATGAAAGCATCGCCATTTGCTGGAAGTGGCTAGGGCCATCATGACAGAATCATGTGTTCCCAACTATCTCTGGCCATATTCAATCCTCACTGCAGCATTTCTAATAAACAGACTACCCTCAGCTACACTTGACTGGAAATCTCCCTTCGAGGTCATGTTTGGTTCAATTCCGTCATATGACTTGCTGAAACCGTTTGGTTGTCTATGTTATGTCACA
Source organism: Ajuga chamaepitys (assembly GCA_958295605.1). NCBI lineage: Eukaryota > Viridiplantae > Streptophyta > Magnoliopsida > Lamiales > Lamiaceae > Ajuga > Ajuga chamaepitys. Next base: position 5,864,603 of record OY282500.1, on the reverse strand, counting down.
AACAACTCTCCTGACAAGCATAAGTTCTCACCTCGGGCGTCCAAATGCATATTCCTTGGGTATCCTCCAGGCCAGAAGGCTTAGCCAGTGTATAATCCTGACACTCATAAGGTGTTCACCTCTCGGGATGTTGTTTTCCTGGAGACCGTTTTTCCATATACTATTGGTACCATCTCAGCGGATGTTCCACTACCTATCCCAATTCCAGATGATGAGCCTTTAAACCAGGACAGTAACAATCCCACTGACCGTAGCTCTTCTGTTGATGACATGTATCATCCTTCTGCTGCTTCTGGTGATTCTGTTGCTGAGGATAATACGTCTGATGATTCTGTTGCTTCTGGTGATCCTCAACCAGCCCCAAGGAGAACTACTTGTGTTCCCACTAAGCCAGCATATCTACATGATTATGTCACTAACAACACAGATGTCACTATTACGTCCACCTCACAGCCTCTCACATTTACCCCCCTGCTCCTATCACATTGCTTTCATGGCCAACAATAACAGTGTTTCTGATCCATTGACTTACAAGGAAGCTGTAAAATCCCCACACTGGATATCTGCTATGGACAAAGAGATACAAGCCTTGGAGTCCAATCACACTTGGGAACTCACAGATTTGCCCAAAGGAAAAAAAGCTATTGGCTGTAAATGGGTTTTCAAAACCAAACTTAACTCCGATGGTACTATCGACAGACATAAAGCAAGGCTTGTCGCCAAGGGTTACAATCAAATTCAAGGTGAAGACTACCTGGATAGTTTTTCTCCTGTGGCCAAACCTATTACAGTCCGACTTCTTATAGCTGTTGTTGCATTGAAACATTGGCCCCTGCATCAAATTGACATCAACAACGCATTTCTACATGGATATATTGACAAGGAGGTTTATATGCGACCACCTGAAGGCTACCTCAAGGCTCAAGCTGGACAGGTTTGTAGACTTACTAGAAGTTTATACGGCTTGAAACAAGCATCACGGTAGTGGAATAACGAATTCTGCTAAAAACTGATTGCTTTTGGTTTTGTCCAGTCTGAACATGATCATTGCCTTTTCACTTGGACACGAGATGGACACTTTCTTGCTTTGGCTGTCTATATAGATGATGTACTTATCATAGGGACATCACTCACGCATATTTCTTCCTTGAAACAGTACCTTGATACAGCCTTCACCATAAAGGATCTAGGTGATGCTAAGTATTTCTTGGGCATAGAAATTGCTCGAAATGCCACTGGTATCCATCTCAGTCAGCGTAAATATATCTTGGATATTATCCATGATACAGGTATACAAGACTGCAAACCAGTTCTGACACCTTTACCCCAAGGTCTTAAACTCTCATCTACTGATCGCCCATTTTTGTCTGATCCAGAGAGGTATAGACGTCTTATGGGCAGGCTCTTGTATCTGAACCTTACTCGGGCAGATCTTACTCATGCCATACAGCAACTGAGCCAGTTTGTTCAGAAACCTTCTCAGGACCACTGGATGGAAGCACTTCATTTACTCAAGTATCTCAAACACACTTCCGTCTTGGTTTATTCTACACCTCCACAGGTGACTTTCATATCAATGCGTATTGTGACTCTGACTGGGGTTCTTCTCCTAACACCAGGAGATCTCTTACAGGATATAGTGTATTTCTTGGTGGTTGTCTTATATCCTGGAAGACTAAAAAGCAAACCACCGTATCTTGGTGCTCAGCCAAAGCTGAGTATCGCGCTTTGGCAACCACTACCTGTGAGCTCACTTGGCTGGATTATATTGCATCAGATTTGGGACTCTCCATTCCGAAACCAATTCCCCTTTATTGTGACAACCAGGCAGCCCTACACATCGTCCAAAATCCTGTCTTTCATGAACGAACCAAGCACATAGACATCGACTACCACATCGTCCGCAACCGCTTCAAAGATGGCTTTCTAATTCCTCTACATGTCTCATCCAAAACTCAAATTGCAGATTTGTTTACCAAACAATTAGGCCGTCCAAGCTGGCTATGATCCAGCTTGAGGGGGGATGTAGAATACAATTGCACGTGCATGCAGAATTGAGCTAATAGCCATTTGATTTCCTCTTGTGTTGCATGCATTATAGAATAGTAAATAGCATAAACTAGTGAGGTTAAATCTGGAAAACACATTTATCATCTCAGCCTATATAAGGGCATAAACTGTAAACTCCAGAACAGATTTTTGAATACAAAATACAGAGAGCAGTTACAGAGCAATTAGCTAGCTGCATTTCTGTCGAATGTTCTTCATGAACAGTATTGTTACTCTAAATTCTTCATTGTTCACCACGTTGATTATATTTAATTATTTAATTCTTTTCTTTGAGCAAAATCCTAATAGGAGAGAGGTTTGCTGGAATTTGATCTCTGATCTATAACCCGAGTTAAAAAGTACTCTACCAACTGAGTTGTAATCAATTTCCAACTATTTAATTTCAACTTACTGTAAGTTGATCTTATAAGATATTACCTCCTTTTTAATTTTATTGATTGTAAGAAATTATTAGACTCCCTCAGTAAGAATTTGAGTACACATCTCCCGTCCGAACATCATTAAGACTTGAAACTAGGGTGTTAATAATAAACAATGTTGTAAAAGACGCTAAACGTTTGTTAAGTGGCGAACAAAGGTCTAGCACTTAATTAAAGTCTAGGCAGAATTAATTGAGTATAAGTAGGATTAGGCGGAAAGAAGTTGGGAAAAAAATAAACCGCCAAGGACCGCCTAATGCCTAGACAGGATATAGTCGAAGCTAGACGGACTTTTAAAAAATATGTTATAAGTACCAACAGAGTACTTCATAGAATGGGGAATTAGATTCCGGTTTGGTAGATCCTACGTCACATGAAATATTTTGGTATGCTATCCATCATGTCATCACACTCATGTATGATATGTGTAAGATATGTGGTACAAAATACAAAGAGTTTATTATACCTAGTGTAGGTAAGACAATGTTTGGTTGGGGCTGGGGTGGCTGGGTTGGGGGAAGTAGCTGGAGTTAGTGGCTGGGGGAAGTAGCTGGAGATGTTTGGTTTGGTGGTTGGAGTGTGATATTTAATTATTAATTGTAAAATGTGATGTGATATGTGTAAGAGGTAGTTACTAATGATTGGGAGAATTATTAAAATAGTGTTTGGATTTGTGATTGGTGTTCCCCCATCAAACTCTAATACCCCCGGCTTGGCCAAACTAACTCAAAGAAACATGAGGTTGGGTTGACCCAACTGATGAGAGGTTGATTGGGCCAACCCCAATCAAACATGCCCTAAGAGTTACACCTTTAATTAGCCACTGATGACAAATGCTTCAAAGTTCAACCTTGATCGTTTTTTAACAAATGTTCGACCATTCTTCATATTTATTCGTTCCTAGCATAATACACGTGCATTGCACGTGGAGTTTTAGAGTATTTGTGGCCTATAAAATATAATGAATTAGTATATGAGTTTATTTTTAAAAGGATTTTGACCAACTAATGTATAAACTAAAAAATACACTACAAGAAAAATTCAAATTAGGGACGTAAAAATCCGTCTCTAATCATATGATCAGTTTACAAACTAAAATAGCTACGGACTTGAGACAAAATGTATGGTCTCTATAATACTCGTCTCAAAAATTTAAAAATCGATTTATTCCATCTCTAAATTTAGTGACGAAATTTATGTTTCTATTATGAAAATCGAGATCAGATTACCTACAAAATAGAGACGGATTATGTATGTCTTTAATATTCGGTTGCTATTTCGTCATTAATCGGATACTGATAATTTTTTGTCACTTTCCGTCACCATTATATTTCTATTTCGTTTATATTTAGTGAACGATATTATCCGCTACTAATTTCCATCTCTAAAAAATTCTTTTGGTGATAAGATTACAAAGTTGATTTTAAAAATAAAACACACTAAGGATATAGTAGGTTGGTAAAATTTCTCTTTCTAAATATTTAACTTTTGGTGAATGTAGCTTTGTGGTCCGTTTCTTTCTCTTTTCTTCCACTTCTATTTTTTTTTAATTTTTTTACTCACTTCTTTGTTCTTCCCTCATGTATTGTTGAGGATTACACCTTTTCTTTTTAATCTCCTTTCTTTGCAGTATTTAATTTTTTCTATTGCTTCAACTATTGCATTCATCTTTCATTGGTGATTGTTGTATTTTGGTTGAGAGCTATCATAAATCGTATCTTGATGCCTGTAAGTTGAGGCCTTTGTAAAATTTTAATGAATGTCTCTCATGTAGTAGTTATTTCTTATATTAAGTATAATAGATTTGACTTAATAATGTAATATAACATATGTTAAATTAATGATTTACCTTACCTGTGGATTTAATGTAATCTTCTATTGAGTATCCGACATACATTGATGTTGTTTCACCAAAGATAGTCATTGTTGCACTTAGATCTCCTTGTACAATGTTTAACTTGATTACGTACCTATGAAATGAAATAGTGTTAGGCAACTTTGCTGGAAAAAAAATTCTGCATATATCATAATTTTTATTGTACCTTGGTGTTGTTTATGTAGTTTCATCTTATGCAATTGGCACATTCTATACTTTCATTTCTTTTGGTTACGGATGTTGCACAATTTACGCATGATTCATAACAAATTTTAATTCATTTTTAACCTTAAATATTATTGCTATGAATGCTAGTGTCCTGAGGTATAAAACATGAACAATTAATTATCAATTTGATAATACATATATACACACATATATATAAAGTTTTAGATATTTTTGCAAGGTTATATTATCATATTTTGAACTATTTGGAACTTGAAATTAATTTTAAGTATAATATAAGTATTCATAACGTTTAGATGAGAATGCGTTGTTATTCTGAAACCAAAAAAAAAAAAAAAAAACTCAATATTAACCGAAAATAAATTAGATCTGCATGTAATTATTCCTGTTATGAGTTCCTCTAGAGTAATTGATTTTGCTTACTTGAATCTTTTTGTCATTATTAACTTGCATACTTTCATAGGATCTTCAATGTTGCACAACCTGTCTAAAAAATTTATTTGATTTAAAAATATTATATGTTATTGTTAAATGTTCTCATTTGTTTTTTTCCCTGAACATGTTAGCTCATTATTTGCGCAGATCTGTTGAGATGTATAAGACTGTGTATATTTCATTTCAACTGAATTGTTCATGCAGTTAGCTCAAAGCTAATAACTGCCTTCATTTAATGAACTCAACTAATTACATGTAAACTAATCCGTATTTATACAAAGCTTTACACACTTGATTTGTCTAAACTGCCCTTAATGGGTTTCTAGCTAATTTCTGTTTTTGGTTGCATTGCTGAGCTGCTTTCATCCTTTCATCTTTATTTCTTCATCCCCCCCTCAAGCTGGACGAGAGAAGAGAGGCCAAGCTTGGACACTAAAATGTGAAATTGAGTGATGCCGAGTTGTTTGTTAAGAATGTCAGCAAGTTGAAGGCGTGTAGAGACATGCAGCAGACGGAGAAAACCTTCTTTGTATTTATTACGCACTATATGACAGTCGATGTCCAAGTGTTTGGTCCGTTCGTGAAAGACGGGATTCTGGACAATATGTAGCGCGGCCTGGTTATCACAAAGTAATGTAACAGGAGTATGAGTAGGTAATTGAAGATCTGTGAGAACATAGTTTATCCAAATTAGCTCACATGTGGTGGTAGCTAAAGCGTGATATTCAGCCTCGGCGGAGCTGCGGGAGACCGTTGTTTGCTTTTTCGTTTTCCATGAAATAAGACTCTGACCAAGGAACACACAGTAGCCCGTTAAAGATTTTCTGGAATCGGGACAAGCACCCCAGTCTGAATCACTATAGCTGAGGAGATTATAGTTGTTATGACGAGCATAAAATAACCCAAGGTGCGGAGTACCTTTCAAGTATCGTAAGAGGTGTAGAGCAGCAGTCCAATGTTCAGTATAAGGATGTTAGACGAACTGAGATAGCTGCTGTACAGCATAGGCAATATCAGGTCTTGTAAGGTTGAGATAAAGAAGGCGACCAACAAGCCTGCGATATTGTTCCGCATTGTCCAGTGCAACACCAGCTTGAGCTACAAGTTTCAACCCTTAAGGTAAAGGAGTAGAGGCAGATTTAGCTTCGTGAAGACCCACATCTTGAAGAATATCTAAGATATACTTCCTTTGACTTAAATGAATACCTGAAGGATTGCGAGCAAGTTCGACCCCAAGGAAATAAGTAGCAACACCAAGATCTTTGATGGTGAAAGTAGCATGAAGATGCTGTTTCAAGTGAGAAATGTGAGATTCTGATGTGCCAGGAACAAGAACATCGTTGACATAAACAATTAGTGCCATAAAATGTCCATTCTTAGTCCATATAAATAGACAATGATCATGTTGGGATTGGGTAAAACCATAGGCTGTGAGAGTGGAACAGAATTGATTATTCCATTGTCTCGAGGCCTGTTTGAGCCCGTAGAGACTACGTGTTAGTTTGCATACCTGACCAGGAGAAGCCTTGTCATAACCCTCAGGAGGAAGCATATAAAGTTCTTTGTCAATGTAGCCGTGCAAAAACGCATTATTGATGTCCAATTGATGCAAAGGCCAATCCTTGGCAGCGGCCATGGCAATAAGCAATCGAACTGTGACCTGTTTGGCCACGGGGGAGAAACTATCCAAGAAATCTTCTCCCTGTATCTGATTATACCCCTTGGCAACTAAGCGTGCCTTATATCTCTCGATGGAACCATCGGATTTCAATTTGGTCTTAAACACCCATTTGCATCCAATTGCCCTTTTGTTTGGGGGTAATGTTGTAAGTTCCCAAGTGTGATTATTTTCTAGAGCTTGTAGTTCCTGCTGCATGGCTTCAATCCAGTGAGTGTGCTTCTTTGCTTCAACATACGTTTTGGGATCTTGAAGACTATCATGTGTAGACATGAAAGCTATGTGATGCGAATCAGGAATGAAAGAAGCAGCAGTAGAGGAGTCTGAATCAGAGATGAAAATCGACTGAGTGAGATAATCATCTAAGTACGTTGGTTTCTGAATTAACCTGTTACTGCGTCTGAGGGTATGATTAGCAGTTTGAACTGGATCAGTAGATTGAGACTCAGTATAGCTGTCCTGTGCAGAAGTGGAAGATGAAGTGGGCATAGTAGTTGAAGTGAGAGGAGGCTGAGACTGATCAGTTATATCATAGGCGAACTCATCCTCAGAAATGGGAACGGGAAGAGTAGGAGGATGTTCTTGGATAGATTTAGCATAGGGGAAAACACTCTCAAGAAAAACCACATCCCTTGAAATGAAGATGGTGTGAGTTTCCATGTTGTATAACCTGTAAGCCTTTTGACCTGGTGGATATCCCACCATTATACATTTAGAGGCCCTGACATCAAACTTATCCTTGTGAGGCAGGGTGTTGGTAGCATAGCATAAACAACCAAATGGTTTAAGCATCTCATAGGCTGGAATTTTGCCAAACATCACCTCAAAGGGTGATTTCCAGGATAAAATTGCAGTAGGAAGTCTGTTGATGAGAAATGCAGCTGTGAGGATAGAATAGGGCCATAAATGAGTTGGTGCAGCGCTCTCAGTCATAACGGCCCTGGCCACTTCCAAGAGATGTCGATGTTTTCTTTCGACAACGCCGTTCTGTTGTGGTGTATAATTGCAAGATCGTTGATGGATGATACCCATATCTGAAAATAATCATTGGCAGGCTTGTCCAGTAAACTCAGAACCATTGTCGGACCTAATGATGAGCACGGGTTGGGCCAGCTGAGTAGTAATCATCTTGAGAAAAGTGTTGAGAGCCATGACAGCTTGACCCTTAGTTGGAAGAAGACAAATCCAAGTGGTTCTGTTGTAGTTATCGACAACCGTAAGAAAATAAGGAGTATTTGTTATGCTCGGCCATTTGTAAGGTCCCCAGATATCTATATGCAGCATTTCTAAAATCCTGGTGGTCTGAATTCGACTAGAGGAGAAGGACAGTCTAGTTTGTTTGGAGAGGTGGCAGATATCACAGGATTTATGAGCTTCTAGGATTGGTGGTGTACAAAGATGTTTGAGGAAGTCCAAATGTTGAAGTGTAGATGGAGCAGCATGGCCCAATCGTTTATGCCAAGACTCAAAAACACTTAGATAATGAGCAGCTGATAGACCAAAGCACATAATGCTATTAGAGGAGGGAGTGTGTTGAAGTATGTATAACCTGCCCATTAAGCGGCCTGTAGCCAGGATGTTTCCAGATTTGATATCTTTGATTATACAACCAGCTGGTGTAAAGAGGGCTTCTGTCTGCATCTGAAGAGCAAGTTGAGACACTGAGAGCAAATTAAATTTGAAATTAGGAACGAGGAATACTTCAGTGAGGAGAAGTGTATCTGTAACAATACAATGACCAATATGAGTGACTTGTTGGTTCGTCCCATCAGGTAGAGTGATGTAAGCGTGGTGAGAAATAGGCACCAGATGAGTCATCAGTGAGGGATCAGTGCATATGTGTTTACTACAACCGGTATCTAGAATCCAGGAACCAGTTGGTAAATCTGCCAAAGTGGTGAATGCAAAGTATGAGCTGCCCAGCGATGTATATTCTGAAGAACTAGTCTGAGTAGATGTAGGTGTTGAATCAGGGGATTTTGCAGCTAGAACCCGTGCCACTTCCTTTTGAACCAAAGCTGAAATATCTTGAGAAATAGAATTAGACTTGGAAGAATTAGCAATGGGTGATGTATCTGTATCTGAAATATCAACCAAGTTGATGTGTCTGACTTCTTTAGGCTTGTAATACCAATCCGGGTAACCATGCAGCTTAAAACACTCATGTATTTCATGACCAGGTAAACTACAATGCTCACACACAAGTTTTGCTCGTTCTTCCTTAGATTTTCTAGGTGCGCCTCTTCCCTTATTTCCTTTATTCTGAAATTGAGATGACGATGTTGGTTTTGTTGATGAATAACCTCTGGAATAAGAAGCCTTGCTAAACATTGCTGTGTTATCAGTAGTATCCGGGTAAGAAACATGAACACTTCGCTGTTTTTCGACCCGTAAAACCAGAGAATAAGCCTTATCAACGTTAGGCAAAGGATCCATGATGAGAATAGTGCTTCTAATATCATCAAAAGTGTCATTTAAACCCATCAGAAACTGAATAAGCTTGCCGTTCATCTCGAATTCTTCCCATTCTTTCGATGCTCCACAAGTACACTTAGGTGTGGGCTTCACTAAGGCTAGTTCATCCCAAAGTTTGTTAAGACGATTGAAATAGATCAGTAATGAGTGATTGCCCTGAGATATGGTACTAATATCCCTTTGTATTTGGTGGATATATGGTCCATTCGACTCACCAAAACGGCGTGTGACAGTTTCCCACAATGAGCGAGCAGTTTTGGCATATAAGAAGGACTCACTGATATCCTTAGAAATGGAATTTATGAGCCATGAACGAACCATACCGTCGACACGAATCCATTGAGCTAACAAAGCAGGATCGGTTGGAACAGAAACGCTACCATTTATAAAACATAATTTATTCTTAGCTAGCAAAGCGATTTGAATTGATGTGCTCCAAGGCAGGTAATTCGAACTATTCAAAGGAGTGGTGACCAAGCTCATACCTGGATGATCACTGCCATGAAGTGAAAGAGGATCCGTATCACTTAATTGATGATGTAAAGATGGAGCAGAGGAAGGAGAAGCATCCGTAGGCAGATTCTGAGGAGCTGCTTCGCCGGTGGTAAGCGCCGGCCACACCTCTTTACTGAGGTTAAGATGTTGATTGCGTGGAGGTACCATCAGGAAATCTCAAATTTTTTGACGAAATGTTCAATTGAAACCACGAATCGACTCGCAAGAGGAAGGCGAAGACGACAATCGGAACAAATTTCAGAAATAAGGGAAGGAGGTTGCGGAATGTGAAGATCGTAACCTAACTGATACCATGTTGAGATGTATAAGACTGTGTATATTTCATTTCAACTGAATTGTTCATGCAGTTAGCTCAAAACTAATAACTGCCTTCATTTAATGAATTCAACTAATTACATGTAAACTAATCTGTAGTTATACAAAGCTTTACACACTTGATTTGTCTAAACTGCCCTTAATGGATTTCTAGCTAATTTCTGTTTTTGGTTGCATTGCTGAGCTGCTTTCATCCTTTCATCTTTATTTCTTCAAGATCTTCAACTTCTTCATTATTATATCTGATGTTATTTTAATGGACATATACTTAAGTTTGCTTATTTGTATAAAAATATAAGAAATATTGGTTTACTTGATATTTGTGAATAAAATTAATTATTTATTCACCAGCATATATGTTTACAAATATATGGCCAATATTGTTGATGAAACACCCTTATGGGAACAAAACAAAAATATAAATATTGTTTGAATGGTTTGCCACACTAGTCAATTATTGGAAAAGCAAAAATACACTCAAAGAAGTTTATGAGATCACCTGTTACATTTTGATGTTACATATTGTGTTTCATCACATTCACTAACCGATACACGTATGATATGATGTCACAAATTAATATGTGTCACGTAGTGGTTTGAGTGTAATATAGAATGAAACACCAATTGTAACAAAAGATCCGGATTAAGAAAGAAAGGGTCTATACATGCACCATCTTCATGTATATAGGGACACGTGGCACCTTGTTGGGTTTGTTTTAAGGAAATGCATACAATATTGTCAATGAAATATTTCTTTGTATCTCTAATGATTAGGGTTGTTTTTAAAGTGGTACTAATCTCTTCAAACTTGTGGGTGAGACCGAGACCTCCTTTTTGGCAGACACAATAGTGAGGTTGTTTTGGTAATTGTGCTTCTTTGACTGCATTAATACATCTCCCTTGGCCTTGGATATATCTCTTGCACCGAGTTGATAACGTTATCTTTTATGCATGTCCACATCATTTTGTCCCCATTTTACCCACCTTCTTCACTCTTTTTTCCAAAATTACTATCATTCTTCAAGTTTCACTACCTTTAACCATTTTTTTCTCTTCAAGTTTTTATTTTTCACAAAATATTAGAATTGATAAAAAAAAATTATTATCGATTTATAACTGTTAGGGGAAATAATTTGTTTGATTATGTTAAATTAGATTTCTAAGCTTACATATATAGATTTTTCATATTATAAATAGATATATACGTTGAAGGTCGAAACTTATAACTAAGAATAATATATGTATACACACACATATTACTTCAAAAAAAAAGAAAAAAACACGCGCACGCGCGCGTACATACATAATTTTGTGAGAATTTGTAATTGCTACTTTAGTTGTGAAATGAGTGACATGTTCTCTTGCAATATTCATAAAATCATACAATAAAGTAAGATTTTTAGGTTCATGCTCACAAGTTCGACCACCTAAACTACGTTTTAAGAGACAATTTTCCCCTTTAATGCTTGATGAATCTTGTCATAAATAATGGTCAACACGTATACCAAATTCATAAAAATTGTAAAATCAAATTCAAAAGGAGTTATTTGAAAAGAAAAAAAAAATCTAATTCTATGTGAGTTTTTAATTAAATATGAGCCTTAATATGTAATGTTAAAAAAGAAAGGAACACCAACATCTAGTTATTTTCAGTTACAATATATATCGATCATATTTTCACATCAAATTGCGTCGTAAACACCATAATATATTAGATCTTCTTTAATGAGGTCATTCTATATCACCACCTATTTATCATTTATTCTAATAATTGTAGTGACTCGAGGGTTAAAGGTACGGTTGTCACAAGACTCAGGCTCCATTTACGATGGGGTAGTGACAGATTGTAAAACATTTAATGATTTAGAATGGTCTCATCAACACAAATCTAATAATATTAGTTGAAACGCACTCAAATATAAAGAACGTCAATGATATTGTAATTGTTAAAAATTGAAAGTCAATAATATGTCGTGTTATCTTTAAAATGCATGTTGTGATTCGAGATTCACCAGAATTAGTGATTTTTATTTTAATGTTTTTGACAATAAACCCCTTTGAAAAAATCATAATAACAATGGACTCTATTCCCTTAACGGGAAGTTTTGAAATCAAAGTAGATGTAATTAAATAAAAATTAACCCTAGTTAAGTGGCATGTCCCTTCTAAATGAACACTAATAATAGCTTCAACTTTTTTATATAGAAGGCTCTTTTTCCAAGAATAACATGAGACTAATTTGGTTGGTTCATCCTCTAATGCAATCGTCATCTTATCACTAATTCAATATTAACAACAAACATTAACAGATTCAGAATCAATACCAATATAATAGTCTGTCTACAGATCTAACTGGATTTCCTACTACTTACACTAATCGAGGAAATTACTATTTATTCTATTAAATTATTCCAAAACTATTTGAATTTTGAAAAATATAATTTTAATTTCAATGTAACGGCTGCCTTTAATATTTTTAGGTCAAATCGGCATTAATTTTGCAGTTCTAATAATAAATGAGATTTTGCAACTATAAGGAAAGTTCCCGTATTGACCTTCTTGGGACCTGCTAGTTCGCATTGTGGGGTGGATATTTTTGGAATTATAGAAATTAAGGTCCTGAAAAACATAAATAGCATGTAGAGAGCGGGGAGAGACCTAGCAAATGGGCTAATTTGTAAAACTATTAGACTTGTGGGTCTTTAACCAAAGAAACAACGAACAGTGATCTCATGTTAGTGCAATTTGTGTTTTTAATGTTGAGATTAATTGAATGATACCCCGGCCCGGATCCTCTGTAGTTAAGAGTTGTGTATTTTGGTGAAGTTTTTTCACAAACTATACCAAAATGTACCGCCTCAACTACAGAGGATCCAGATCCTATACCCTCGTGTCATAATAAGAATTTTATTTCATTTTCTTTTTTAAAAATTAAGGATTTGTTTTAATAGTTCAAGTAATTTTACAAATTATTTAGATATAATTGAATAAGTTAAATAAATAAATAAATAAAATCGTGTCCATGCATGTTGACTATTTTTAGAGTTGCACCTTCATCGAATTGACCAAGAATAAAAAGTTGAGTATTTTCAAATAGAACTGTTATTATGAGATGAAGGGAGTGTAACTTTTAATTTTTTGTCAATTCAACGAAAGTGCAACTCTACAAGAACTATTGATACACACTCATACGCTCCATTTTATTTTTTTATTTGACTTATTTAATCATATCTTACTAATTTATGAAATTAAATTTTATACATAAATTAATAAAACGAGTTATTAATTTTTAAATCGAACTCTTATTTTGCAGCAAAAATTTTTTAAATACAAACTCTTATTATAAAATGGAGGGGGTAAATCTTATTAAAATTAGTAGGGCTGTTAACGAACAGAGCGTTCGGTAAAAAGCTCATGTTCGAGTTGGGTTAGCGCTTGTTCAAACGCATTTATTTTTGTTCGTTAATTAACAAACAGAGTTTGAACACTGAAGGGCACATGACCATGATTTAGGCTCGTATAAAATGATAATAATAAAATTAATAATACTAATAATATTTTTATATTATTGATGCAGCTCATTTATTTAAAATGCCCATAAATTTATTGTTGATAGAATAAAAATAAGATTTTTTTTGTGTGGAACTAGAATAATATATAATATTTACATTTACGAACACAAAAATGTTAATAAACTTGGTGTTCGTTAGCGTTCGTGAATATTAACAAACACCAAATTAGTAGGCTCGACTCGAACTTGGTTCGTTTAAATTTAGTAAACACTACTCGAACAATCCAAGAATAGGATCGACTCGACTCGTTAACCGCCCAAAAATGAGCATACTGCTATCTCTGCCTCACGGTGTCGAATTGCATGCGTGGCATATGTTGGAAATAATAAGGGTGGGAATATGGTTATATATAGGCTCCATACATATTAATTTTGTTCTGAAATATGAATCATATATTAAATATATCTTGTCCCAAAAAGAAATTATTTTCCAAAAGTAAATGCTTTATTTTAATAAAATAAAAAACTTCATAAGACTATTTATGGAACATGAGTATCTTTTTTGTAATAGGAGTAATTAATAAATTGTGCAACAACTTTATTGGTTGGACGAGGATTCTGAGAATCTTGGGAATAATGAGTTCGAGTAATCAAGATGTATCGATCTCAAAAGAAGAAAAAGAAAAAGATATTGAATAATCGAAAATGAAAAGGTAAAGTAAAAACACATAACTTCAGCCCATATCATATACTGTCGTTGGATTCTTTTATTACCAAAAAATATATTAAGAAATTGTATGGTGGTATCTGATATGTATCGAGGATTCAGCTCAAAATCAAAATAAATTTAGGAGAGAAAAGTTAAGAACTAAAGGGGGCAAAAATCAGAAAAAAAAAAAAAAATGATTAAAGTGAAGGATATTCTTGGCTTTCGCTCTATTGGTCCTAGCAGTCGGATAATTCCTGCAAAATTATCGGAATAATTTTCGGTGGTCGAATCTCCGATGCCAAAATTAGAAAAATAGCCCGTGGCGGAAGAGAGAAAGTAAAGGAGGAAAATAAAGAGAGAAAGTAAACGAGTGGGTAGTGAGTTGTGAATAGTTAATGTGTAACGCCTTTGAGGGAGTGGAAATTTATACTTTTTCACCCGAAGGGTCAACATGTCATTTCGGGTGCTTCTGTAACCCTTACTTTGTACCTTTCAGCTCTGTATCAACAGCTCCAATTTTCCTATTTTATCAAACCTGAAAATATGCAACCTTATCCACATCAGATACTCCCCCCTACTCTGAATAACTCATTGGAGTTACTTAGAGTAGACAATAATAGTCAGAAAATTTTACAGATTTATTTTATATGCCCAACCTTAATCCTACCACCCTAAAAATTCAAAGCTGAAAGTAGTGCAGGAACTAATAACCAACAAAATTAAATGCAAGTGTTGCAGACAAGAAAACATTCAACCTCAAATCTTCAACTTCCAAAAGCATCAAACTACATCCCTCATAGGATCAGCATCAGCTCAATACGCAAGTTGTGCCTAATTTTGACAAGCATCATCTATGTCGTAAACTAAATCTGCGCATGCCATTAAAGTTAAAAGCTCCATTCAGACAAGGTCTAAAATAATTTAAAATGTGTTACGATTAAGTACAAGAGTCACATAACAACAAAATTGAATGTGTAGTAACTAAACTAGGTGGCAACAGGGGGCCGGGGTTGGGGGTTTGACTTTAAAAAATCATTTAATATTGTCTAATTATTTTTATTGATACCTTAATATATAAAGTGTTCGTCCCTCTCCATTAAAACATTTTGCCCCCACAAAATCTAGAATTGTCCCTGTTAGGTGCTGCATTGCTAGAAATAAAAGTATAGTTGGTTGTTTGATCTTTAATAATATGAACATGGTAAACATAGTTACTCGGTGGATACAAACACTGCTTGCACTTTTTTCTCACCATGAGATATATTGACTTTTTTGGGATAGGATATATGTTGTTAATATTATAATTATATATTATACATAGAGAGTCTCGTTCTCTTTTCTATCTTTGGCACACTAGTGTCACAATAAAGAGAGATTTATTTATCACAATTTAGGTATGAAATAATTACACATTATCGGTCACAAGGAGAGGCAAGTGGGGGCCATTGCCATAATTTCATAATCTTCATCTTCAAAATCTCAACTCTTAATCTCCATCTTTTAAAAAGTCAAAGGAAAAGTAAAATTTATTTTTTCTTAATATTCGTGTTCGATCAGGGTTGAAAATTTAATCGGGACGGTGGGAGTAATTAATAGGACTACGTCATCATGAAGAAACCTATGCGCATCTTGAATCGCCCAAATTTTATTCAGCCATATGTATAAGTAGCAAAATGGGCCTAGATTAACGTTACATGTAAGCTCTCCTCTTCGTAATAGCCCATTTGATGCTAGTTTATCTGTACAAGCCCAAAAAAGAAACCAGCAGGGGTAAAAATCCAGCACTTAGTTTTGTTTAGGTAGTATGCATTGATTCTTAATATTGGTTTGGTTTGAGCAACATACAAATATTAAACACATGCGATGTTTGATTGGGGCTGGGGTGACTGAGAAATTGTTGGTTGGATAAAGTGGCTGGGGAAGTAAAAATATGGTGTTGGTTTAGGGGTTGTCAGGGGCGGACGCACGTTCACTGGGAGGATAGCCATGCACCTCCCCCCTCCCCCTCCCATTTCTGTCCAAGAAGCTCTCATATATTATGTATTAGCATTCAACTTTTATATATAGTTTTTGTGGGCTCCCTCACTTTCTTGAAATGTTGTCGGCTGTTGAATGTATTATACTTGTTGGGCTTCTAGTAGTCCATTTATCTTGGCCGAATAAATATAATTATTTGATAGGCCCATAAGAAACAAATTGTCCTCTTCCAATTTCTGTCTAAGAAGCTCTCATATATGTATTAGCATTCAATTTTTATATATAGTTTTTGTGGGCCCCCATCACTTTCTTGAAATGTTGTTGGCTGTTGAGTGTATTATACTTGTTGGGCTTTTAGGAGTCCATTTGTCTTGCCCAAATGATAATTATTGATAGGCCCATAAGAAACAAACTGTCATCTTCTTCCCATCTCAAGCTATTACCGATTGCAACAAAATAGCAACAGGAGAATGAGAGAATCCACTATTTATTTTTTCTAAATTTCTAGCGACACCATTGATTTCTTGTGGTTTGTTTATTTTATATTTATTAATTTTGTTTTATATTAATTATTTATTGTCTCTTTTATTCCCCTCTCCAACCTGTAGATTCATAAATATTTACGTATTTTTATTTGAAATTTAAACTATAAAGTGGTGTAGTAATTACTTAATGGAAGAAGAGAATATGGGTTAAGAAGAGACCTTATAACTTAAACTATTTTCTACACAACATATTGAAAAGGTTGCTGGTGTATATTGAAAAAGAAATTGTAAAAAATTCAACATAAATTCGCTTATAAATGATTTCTGTGACTTGAAGGAGAGGCGTTTTAAAGTGTAACTGACTGTATATTTTATGAAATATTTTGAAAACTCAGACATGTTTATTAATATAAATATTTTATATAT
The DNA here is from genome assembly GCA_958295605.1 of Ajuga chamaepitys. Lineage (NCBI taxonomy): Eukaryota > Viridiplantae > Streptophyta > Magnoliopsida > Lamiales > Lamiaceae > Ajuga > Ajuga chamaepitys. The sequence goes on along the minus strand of OY282500.1, from coordinate 5,847,525 downwards.
GAGCTTTGCTAATTTGTGCTGATATGTGTAACTTAAATTTTACTACTTTGAAATTCGATCGCCGGCCCCTCTTGATTACTCATCCTGGGTCCCTCCCTGGTGGTTGTAGTAGTGATTGTAGTGTTGAATATATTATTTAATTATAAAATGTGATTTGATGTGTGTAAGAGGTTGTTAGTAATGATTGATTTAATGATTACATTAGTAATTGTGATTAATTGTTCTTTTAAACATATTTGGTTTATAGAAAAGGAAAAAAATTAATTAATTTTGTTTTTTTCCTCTATTTAACATTTTTGGATGACCAGACAATTAATTAATTAGTATGAAAAGGAAGATCGTTGAATTTTCTTTCAGCGTGATTTTTTTATTTTTTTATTTTTTGTGATTTTGAATTATTTTTAAATCAAAATGTATGAGTAGTTGTTTAGTTTTTTAGTGGAAAAAAATAAGAAATGGAAATAAATTGTTGTGATATAACTCCCTCCTACAACCGAGAAGAGTGGACCAATCAATTTTGTTTTATTTTCTTCTAAATATTTGAAACTCGTATAATTTTTTCGTCTCAACTTCGTTTTTTATGAAAAATATACTGAATTAATCTTCTTTTCAAGATCTTCGATTTGACATCCATTATGCATATATTAAACATTAATTTTTTTGTTTAGTTTATTTTTTAATGATTATTATGATAGATTTTGATTTTAAATATTTTGTATATAAAATAAAAAAATATCATATATTATTAAAAATGATCATTTCTTTCTATTTGAAAAAATGATCTACTCTTTTTTAGAAGATTAATTTCTTTTACTTTTCATTAAAAAGGTAATTTCTTTTGCCTCCGTTTTGTCTTTTTTATAATAATTTTGCATTGTGTTTTTAAAGAAATTTGATATAAAAAATGAGCCGATTTGTTAGAATTATAATTTACAATAGAAAATGTAGATATAATAGTTACAACGATTTGTTGATTGAATTAGTGTCTTTTAAAAAAAAAAAATAGAAAAACTATGTTAACCAACAGATATAATCGGTTGATTATTTTTGCATTTAAATACGTCACAATAATATACCTTAACACCCCTTGCTTAATGAACTAATACCATTGCGAGATTTCTTGTTAATATTACTAAATCCTAAATATAGTAGTATAGTATTCATACGTTACAAATATACAATTATCTCATAGACCAATGTTATGCTATATATATTTTATATCAAATTTTTACCTATTACAGTACAACATTTCATACAAATTCTTTATAATATATCTTATTCATTACTTTTTTTTTTCATTATTATACATATTTACTTTTATATTTTAATAATAATTTAATAAAAAAATTCTACCCCATGCATCGCACGGGTGGAAAACTAATTTATTTAACTTTCGTTGGAAATTTAGTAAAAGAAATATTATTAATATTATGTCAAAAATTTGTATTTTCCATTGGAAAAAAATAATAATTTCTATTATTCATTTTTTCAAGAACTTTAAAATTCATGTTTATAAATATTGGGTTCGTTTGGTTGGCTTATTGGTAAATGCCCATATTGATAAAACACAATAAAAATTAAGCCACGTGGGTCATCCCATAATATATTATGATGTTTTGGTTTGATTCCTTGGCAGCCCAATAAAAAGGACCAAATTCTGTTTAGTTTACTTAATAAAGGCCTATGTCAAATTTTTTATTATCTGTAGCCCCTCCCCATTAAACTGTCTTCAGAATAAAAATAATTGCTATAATTCTTGGCCCAAGAACACATCTTCAAGCAAGACTAGGGCATGGGCCACAATTATGTGATAAACCACCTCCTCAATGGAAGTTTGGCATCACCGTTAGTTCCGGTGGGTCGGCAGATTTTTGGACCCATGCTGTAGCGCTTAGGGCGGCGGTCTCGGCGACGACGGGCCCTTATTTAAGTCCCCACATTTGACAAATATCTTCAATTCTACCAGTAGGTTTTCTTCATATACTTTAGAATTTCTGGGTTTTCCTTGTTTCTTCGAATTTCTGTTAAATAGCATCTTGTCCGCACATATTGCTCTTAATTTGTCTTGCAGTTTTCAGGTTTGTGAGTTGCACCTAATATATTGTAGTCTTCGAGATGATATGAGGCACACTATAATTCTTTGATGAAAATTTTCATGTATAACTTTCTTGCCTGTCCACCCCTTTTTTGATTTGACTGAAGTAGGTGAGTCTTGTTCAACTCAATAATTCGACAAGTTTTTGCTTTCATGTGATAGCTTTGAAATTTTATGATTCGAGCAAGTTTACTGCCACAAGTTAACTTTCCTGTAGTAAATTGCTACTGTAAAATTGCTTCTTTTACATTACAAAGTAGTTTTGAGTTCATGATGTTGTGGAAAAAGATAGGGAAACTCAAGCAATGCCATGCTACATTCAAAAGCCTACTCTCAAAGGCTGGTGTCGTTTACAATGACTCCACTAACACAATGGACATTCCGGAAGAATTATGGCCAGAGTTGATTCGTGTAAGTCAAATATGTTATAATTTGGGTTATCAATTTTTTTTTTCTAATAAATATTGTTTATTTTGAGTATTAGATTTTTAATTATTTTAAATGAGCAGGGGAATGCTTTTGCGAAAGCATATAAGGAAAGAGGTGAAGCAAAATGGTCGGATTTGAGATCATTTTTGGCGTACAACGTGTCCAAAATGGAAGCTCATCTGAGGGAGAAGACTGAAGTGTTCTTTAGAATAGTTAGCTTCACTAATTGTTCTCTATGGTTTTTAAGGATGTACTGTCATTTTCTTTTAAAATTAGGATGATTTATTGTGTGCCAACAAGCTCATCTTTTTTGTTATTTAATTTAAGATATTCTAATTTTATGAAAAGGGGGTTCAACTTAATTCAATTGACATTTAGTATTGCAGAATTGACTTTTGTAATGTAGGGTTCAATATGCCAATTCGATTTAACAAAGTTTATGTGTGTATGGAGCTATATAATGTCTTAATAGAGTGATCTTCCTCTGGGTTTAACCAGCCTAAGATTAACTCATGTAACAGTGTCAATGATTGGTTAGCATTGAGTAAACGAAATAATCAAGTAATCTACCATGCATGTAATGATAGTCATTATCTGTAAATAGCACTAATTTTTTTGTATAATGAGACCAGAAACATTGGACATAAAAAATAGAAGACAAGGATATCACTAAATAAGGGTCATTCACAAACATAATTTTAAAGGGTTCTCCTTCAACAATATCCACATTTCATGACCGAGCCTGATTCAAAAGATTCCTACATTCGTACCTAGCAGGGGCGGGTTACCCTAATCAAAATCATCTGCATCAATAGTTTACCACACGCCTAATAAGTTCATAATAATAAAATGCATAAAACCTGCACATTAACTGTCCTTTCAAACTCCAAATTAGACAGTCAAACCTTTACAACACATCTATCAAATTATCAGATATCACCCGCCAACTTCATGTGAGTCCATTCTTCTTTAGCGTCATCCGGTAGCCCCAAGAATATGTCCACATCCTCAGTGTTTTGAGCAACAAGATGGGTCGCACGGAGTTTTTCCTTCAGTGTTAGTCCTTCAATCCTTTCAATGAACCCATAAATTTGGCGCCTAGCGCGCGGTAGAGAGATCTTGATCATACACAATTCGCTGAGTTATCTCGCCTAGACGGCTAGACGCAGCATTGCAGAAACTACTCACCATCTCAAGCATCGGGTCAGCAGATGACGACGCCTTGCGCTTAGATCCACTTGTTGAACCGCTTCCAACTGGACTTGCCGGTTAGGATTCGGTCATTACCTCAGATCAAACAACTTCCTTAGTAACGGGTTCATCGTTTCCAGCTTCAGACCCAATTTCTTCATCAGGATCAGGTCCAGGTAAGTCAGCAGCGGCATTCCCGAAGTCCTCGGCTCCAACCCCATTCGTCGATCTTTGCCAAAGATTTCGCACCTATCGGAATACATTGGCTAGCTTTTGTGCTTCATCAGACGTGCATTGGGATCGATCTAATAAAAAATAAACAATGTATTGAAAACCGGTAATAATCAATGGCATATATAAAAATGATATGATATAAATAAATACAATCAAGAAAATAATTAAAATAAGGCCTTACTGTCCAATCAAGTTAATATGAATTTTAGGCTGGACTCGTAATTTAATTGGTATATCAAAAAAACAAATCATGACCTTAATAGAAGATTTATATGGCGGTGGTATTTTGAAAATAAGATATGTAAGATTATTTTGTGTTTCCACACCTTTAAAATAATAAAGGAACCGTCCAAATATGATGCCCCTTTTTTTGTTATATTGAAAAACATGATTCACATGTAATGGAAAAGGGAATGATGCCCAAGCAAAAGCTTCATATTTAGTTACTGTCAAATCTTCTACAAAAGTTGAAAGGATTATTTATTGCAACATATATAACAAGTAATCAAGAAGGGAGTTGCTGCACACAATTGTAAATGGATAATAGTCCAACAAAACAATTTCAGCAGTCCAACATAATTTTAGTAGATCTTCAAAAACGTTTAGTGGAACTGAATTAGAAAAGACCCAAATTGGCAAGGACAAAACAAGTATTATGACGTACAATTATGTCATTGGAAAAATTGACATTCGGAAACTCATGCAGCAGCCCTACTAATAAGAAAGCGTAATTTTAACACTAATGCTCATAGTCAATGCCTGATTCAATAATTTAATTGACTACAATTTAGCACATTAGGGACACACTAGCGTTTTAGCTTCAAATCAAGTAGACAGTTTATGGTACCTTCAAATAAGCCTCCCACACTTGATTGGTTGCCTCGATCATGTTGTTAGCATCAAGGCCGATTCCAGTCTTCAATAGCATGGCGAAGAGGCTGTAGTAGCTTCGTTTCCAGGTCGTGATCCGCGAGTTGATATGAGGACTTCCCTTGAGGTCGGTATCGGGAAACGTGTTCTTCATTATACGCTCTAATTGTTGTAGGTATCCACCACGAAAACCATTCTCGGTTTTCCACCCCTCTACAGTCAAATCTTCAGACCCACCATTAGTACTTCCTCTTCCCGAGTGCTCTAGCTCCGGCGACCCGCACCATTCCTCGCCCTAAAGCATCAACGTACATTTGTAGCTAGTTGAGCCATCTTTGAGTGCCTAAACAATACAATTTATTTCTTTAGCAAACAGTAAACACCACAAACAGTCAATATTTTCTTTAAAAATGCTAGAGCGAATATATAAATAAAATATCAATGGTGAAGGCAACACGGAATACGAAAGACAATTATCCAAATCAACAACATAACATTGTATAAAATCCTAAGAGGACATGCGCAAAATTTATAGGGAAATGGAACACACAACCCAAATATTAATACTCAATACTTTAGTTCCACATCAAGCGCAAAATAAGTGGTACAAATAGCTAACATTCAAATTCAAGTTAAGTTACAAGTCTAGAACTAGTAGTCGCAAAATATTTATAAATAAGACTGCTCAAGGTGGGGAACAAGATGATCTAAGGCCAGTCTAGGTCATGCTATGCCCCTCCACTCATCCCACAATGATTGTGCTAGTTGGTCCCTCCAATGTGTCCATGCTTGAGAAGGCTCTATGCTGTCAATATGCTTAACAGGGTCCCCAATGGGAATTTCGTTCTCGTTTGCATTTAACTGTTGCTCATACATAGGGTCGTTCGGCATCTCGTTCCTTATAAAGTTGTGGAGTAAGGCGCACGCCATAATCATGCGGTTCTGCACCTTTATGGGGTAAACTGAGGAGCTCCTTAAGATTGACCATCGTTTCTTTAGAAGCCCAAAAGTACGCTCTATTACATTGCGTGCTTTTGAGTGATTCATGTTAAAAAACTCTTGACAATTTTGAGGAGCATTATGACCGACACTCCGGTCATCTAAGTGATACCTAACCGACTTAAAAGGTGCAAGAAAACCTTCCCCATTCGTGTAGTCGTTGTCACATAAGAAATAATTTCCTGAAATTCCAAAATTAAGTGTGATCAGTCAAAACCGAATTCTGTATTAATAATTGAAATAAGAATTCATACCAAGTGCAAGTTTTATTTTGAAAATATTAGGGAGTACAAAACATAACCTTGTGGCACTTTGAAGTTGTTTGGTCTTGTAACAACATCATGAAGAACGCAAGAATCCGCTGCCGAACCTTCCCAACCCGTGAGCATATACGTGAAACGCATGTTCCGATCGCATACGGCTAGTACGTTGACTGCAATATTTCCTTTTCTAGTGCGACAACGTGGTTTCTCACTTTCTCGGACAATTACGTCAACATAAGTTCCGTCCAGAGTGCCCAAGCATCCCTTCCAAAACATAGAGAAGCTTATATTAATACAAATCTTACTAAGATAATGGGCTGAATTTTTTCTTTTTCGTAATAAACAAATATTTAGAACCTAAATCACCTTAATTTCCATTGGGGATAGTTGCATTCTTCATTTATGGGCTCGGGTGTGGCTAGAACCGTGTCATGCAGCCTCAGAATCGCATTCAATACGCTGTGATTGTATTTCCTTACGGTTTCGCACTTCTCTTGAAACAAAACTTGACTACTCTCAGCTTGGTATGGTGGGCCATTACGGTTAGGAAGAAGGCAACTTGTTCGGGTACTATCACATACCTAGAATCTACAAGCCCCCCCTCCCCCCGGTGTTGCAACAGATAGCAGAGACGAGAAGATGTGGCTCTATCCATTCGCAAGTTGTCATAGCAACCCTCATCCGTGAAACCTACCAACTCAACCATATGTTCTAGTTGCCTTGGGATTCTATCGGCCATTCTATATATTACTAACCGTTCAACCCCATTACCACCTAGGTTGATTCTATTACCCCGATGGGCTAAGACAAACAGTAGTAGATTAAACACCTCAAAGATAATCTCCTCTACAACTACAATGACTTCAGTTGTCTTCCGTCTTAACCTTACCATCCTATGGTATTCACCTTCATATAGTCAATTGTAATAATTCAAAACAGACAGTAGTCTTGAACTAAAAAAATGCTAGAATTCTTTATAGCCTTCGATTGAAGAAAGAAACAGACATAGAAAATGGTAACATTAATGTATGAGTAGGTGTTATTTTTTTTTAAGTTTTTACCTGAACCTGCTGCAAACAGTAATGAGATGTACTCTAAATAAGATTTCCTTTTTATTTTTCGGAAAATACAGCTTGATGTCTTAGACCACATACTTCGCAAACCCTGAAACATATCTGTATAAGTTTTAGTCACATATTTAATGAAAGTACCTCAACAAAAAAACATTGAACCACAACTATAGACACATAGATGATGAAAAAATGAGAGCTACAGAACATCAATTAAAAAATAATCTCAGATCTACGACTATAACTTGCCTATTTAGATCTGCTCGTCGACAGCCAAGAAATTCGTCAGTTGGAGTCGGAATGTTCAACCCACCGACATATAGCAGAAAACAGAACAAAAACAAAAACAAATATATTAAATAATGTAAAGAGAGATCGAAAGCAGACATAGCTGTGAGTAATAGTGCGAACAAGAAACACAAATTTACGACATAATTGGTTTGGAAAAGATTACCTAGAAATCGCCAAGAACACAGCTTGAACTTCCGTTGGTTCCCATTACGGCTGCTGAAGTGATTTTACAAGAAGCAAATTTGGAATATAGTAAACCCCAACTGAGGCTATTAAGGTAATTACCTTTGGGCTTGTAAACGCACAGATAAAAGGCAAGATTAGCCGTCGGACCCCCTTTCACGTATAAGTAATATAGGCAGCCCCTTTTTTTACATGGCGGGCCTGGAGTTTTTACTGGGCCATAAATGTTCTCATTTCCATCCCATTAGGCCCAACCAACGGACCCATTATATACTCATGAGCAAATTTAGAAATAAAAAATTAGAAATAAAACCACCCACACAACTGGTTTTTCCTCCCACCGTTTCCTCCCTCATTAACTTCTAAACTGTCTTCCTTCCCTGTATATTTCTCCCTGAAAATCCTCCATCACCCATCCTTACATTATAAACTCCATTGTTACTCCATGGACCACCACAATCAAATTTCCAGCCCTCACTAGAAAAAACTCCTCTGATCCGTCATTAGATTATTCTTCTCTGTCGTTGTTCGCAGCCCACCGCTCCACCGGGCTCCTCCCGCCGCCGCTCCACTATTGAAGGTCCTGTTCCACTATTTGTGTGCGTGTGTCGATATCTGTATGTTCTGCGTGCGAGTGGTGTGTGTTTCTGGTTGTGACTTGCGTGTGTGTGGAAGAGGAGAGAGAGAGAGAGAGAGAGAGATTTTTGCAAAGATTGGAAAAGACAGAAGGGAAGGTGCCAGCTCCGAAAGTGACTTCTGCTGCCCCAACCCCTTCATATTCTAGGGTTGGGGCAATCTAGCCAAACAAAGATCACAAGGGGTTGGCCTAATCGATTTGGGATTGGGCCAACGTCAACCAAACATGCTCACATATTATATATGTATTTACCAATATTTTTTACATAATATATAAAAAAATTAGTTAATAAATGTATCTATAAACAAATTCATATATCTATCTTTACTAATACGATATTGCAATTGTTCATAGACAGTAAAATCTATTTTTTTATTTATTTTTAAAATTAGTGATAATATTTTTCTTATGTACCACGTGCCCGACAAAAATGTGAAAATTTAGAGACCTGCTTCATCTTTTGTAACTCTCTCCCTTTAAAATTTTTTGGAATTTTTTGGAATTTTCTCCACATTCAATAGGCACAATTTTTTTCTTTTTTACTTACACTAGATAAAAAATCAATGCTCTTTTCCAAATATTTAATCTAATACTCACATTGAATATTTGATATAAAATATTAAACATAAAATAAGAAATTATTAGTTGGTTGATTATTGAGCTTAGATTTGAATGTATATGGATTAAACTATTTATATTGGATTTTGAGCTACAAATAAACATACATTAAATTAACTTTTTAATAAAATAAGAAGGTTTTAGATATCTTAGAATTCTTCATTGAGAAAAAAATCATTAATTTAATTTTATTCAACAATTTTATTTTATTTTTTCTTGTAAATATATATTTCAATTGGTGGCAATTCTGTAGGATGATTTGATGCTACTTGAACGTTGGTGGCTTGTCGCTACTGTTTATTTTTCTTTTGATCTTATTTCTTAATTTGAAATAAAATAATTTACTTCCATTTATAAAATTTTGACATATAAAAGAGAAATATATTAACATGTGTTCAAAATTAATAACACTGATCTCCTACCATCTAAAGGAAAAAATAAAATTCAAACAACGAACTAATTTAATCAGATCTGAATCTTTAAAGATACAGATTGAGTAGAAGATTCCTTTTCACTTAACTTGAAAAATCTTCTATGATAATCAAAACTTGTATAATATATATCATATGCCAATTAAATTATATGAATGTTTTTACCGAAATACTCCCCCATTTAAAAAAGAATGTCATTTTAACTATTTTTTGAGAAATTAAGAATTGGTAGTTAATTGATATATTTTGTGAAATAAGAAAATAATCAACTAAATTAAGTAGGTTGTTTAAAATAATATTGGAAGAATTGTAGTTTTTTTGGTAAAATAACACTTATTGTAAATATTTTTAAAGTGTCTAAAATGACATTTTTTTTAAACAGAGGGAGTATTTCTATATAGAGAAACTATAAATATACTAAAACAAATATTAAAGTATATATAGATATATATTTCACAAGACATATTCTAAAAACATAAAAAATCATTTTATGCCTTCTTTCCTTGGGTTTATGCTGCTATATCTAATTTCCCTAAAATAATAATAATAAATAAATGCTGACATATATATATGGTTCCTGTTTGGATTATCAATAAATAAAATCAACACAACCACTTTTATCCCCTCAAAAAAAAAGGAAAAAACACACACCCCCAACGGTAAGAAAAGCAACGATTTCAAATCCAACTTCTCCCAACGGTCACTTACACTTCAGCGGATAAACGTTACACTTTTCTCCCCAATTTCGCATCAAAACGCTTACGGAATCAGAAATCCAATTTCTCTTTGTTTTTTTGGAAACTCAAATCTCAAAGATCTTGAACAAGGAACAAGATGGAAAGTTTCGAGAAGGGATTATTTCCATCAAAAGCAACTAAAATTCTCAAATTTGCATCTACTGGTAAGAACCCTAATTATCACATTGTAACTGTTTCTTTTTCTTCTTATGATTTAACGATTTTGTTATTCTATTCCTTGTTGGGATTTGAATGTCGAACGTAAATTTTTTATTTTAGTTTTCAAGATTAGATTATCCTGATTCTTGATTTGCTAGGTATGGAGGAAAACAATGAGAATGATTGGAGTCAGGATGACATGAATCCCAAGTATTGCAAGAAAACAGTTGCGAAACACTTCATGTCTCCAACGATTTCTGCAGCTTCAAAGGCTGCAGCTCCAAGAAAGAAAATCCTGGGTGAAAGGAAAGAAAATTCGAGAAATTTCCATCCTCAGAATCACAAATCTGCTGACTGGAATAAGAGTACTCGAAATCACAGCGATGCATTTTCATCTCGTACAGTCGATCCTGAAGATGATGTGGACTCTAACGCTTATGACCCCCGGAAGAATTTTCTCTCTCCAAGGCCTAAGTATCTGCGCTTCAATCCAAACAGGAGACGTGAGATATTCAAAAGGTTAGAGAGAGAGGAGTTAAACTGCTCTTTTGAATCTGAAGATGTTAGTGAGTCATCAACAGACGAGAACAATGACTCTTCGTTTTTGCCTCCTGAAGAAAGTGTCACGGAGACGAAAATCCAGGAAGATATCGTTGTTGATGATGACGAGGAAGAAGAGGAGGAGAGAGAATGGTGTTTGGGGGAAGTGTTGAAATTTCTGCTTACATTGATTGCTTGTGTATTGTCAACTTCATACATTTGTTCTATGAATTCTTCTCCATCTGAAAGAACTGTTTTGGATGTAGGAGATGGTTGTATGATGTTTAAGAATCAAACAATTGAATTCTACCCTGTGAGAATGCAGGAAAATGGCTTATTTGAAATGAGAGTTGGAGATAATTACGAGGTCCAGGATGGGGGATTTGAGAAGAGCTTTGAGGAAAAAATTGTTGAAGATGGTGCCGAAAAATTTGAGAGACGTGAGAAGGATAGCGTTAGTAAAGACGGACCTGATACAACTGTAGGTTTTGAGGGTGAAATAGCGTTAGGATTTGAATTTGGAGTCGATAACCTTGAGCAATCGACAGCAACAATAGGTGATGAATCCGTATATTTAATTGGGCCCGTCATTCGGAATGAGGAAAATGTGAGCAAGATTGAGGTAGCAGAAACAGAGATAACCGCTAGTGATGCAGTCGATGCAGTCGATTTTGAAACACACGACTTTGTGGAGTCGATTGCTTCAAGAACCGAAGAAATTGAAGATGTTGGTGACTTTGTGATGGAAAAGGAAATAGAGGGTTCCAATCAGCTGCAGGAGATTAAACTTTCTGGAGAACCTGAGGAGACACAAAATGAATCAAATATGGTGGATGAATTAACTGATTCTGTGAACAATGTCGGTGAAATAGAGCATGATGTTGAAGTTGAAACGCAGAAAACAACACGGGATTCCCCGGTTGTTATTGGAGTCATTGTAGTATCCATAATATCAGCATTATTGGCCTTATTTTATTATTCGAAGAAAGGAGGAAGCACACCAGCGGAGGAACCTACACGAAAGCAACATAAGTTCGTAGCAAAGGAGAAAGCAACAGAAATTCTTCCCCCAATTGAGAGGAAAGTTGAATTTTTTGCAAGACGTGGACTTTCATCATCTTATCCTCCAATGGAAGAAGAGGCAAACCGCCGCATTCACGCACCGTCAGTCGAACTGATTGGTGAACTCGTTGTTGGGAATGTGAGTAGAAGATTCAATAGCTCAGAGAAATACGAGATGACTGAATCTGAGGAGATCAATGCTACAGTTGAGCACTCTACTACTAGCTCTCCTTCACAGGGAAGCTTTACAACCGAAAGGAAAAGGAGATCGAAGAGAGAGGTACAGTAATATTGTTTGATGTATATTTTCTTTACTTTTCTACAGCTTACGTATTATATAACAAACAACATTTGGTAGAAACTATTATTGACTTAAGTAAGTGAATTGAACAGGGACAAGAGATGGTTGGAGTTACTCCAATTAGGCGATCGAGTAGACTCCGTAGTCGAGCAGCAGTTACGTCTCCTTGACTCCTTACAAGTCTCGATTTCTTCGTCTGAAACAGCATGCTCAGTTGTCTCTGCAACCACTGTCTTCCGCTGAACTAGGTGAACATTGACTTAGTTAGTAGTAATCTTAAGGAACATTTAGTATGATTCGATCATGTTAAATTGTCATGAATCATTTAAGCTGATTTGTACTCTTAAAGAATTGTTAGTTGGATATGGTCATTTTAAATGGACCGATTCTCTGATTTTTTAACATTTGTCTTCTGTTTCCTATTATCCATTCTTGCTTAATCTTTTTTCTTGATAATAACACATCATTCTCCTACTGAAATAATTCCATCAAAATTATTTAATACTTGAAGGAGATTATATTTTTTTGTTGCAACATCATACAAAATGGGATAAAAAAGTTCAATGAAATGTATATTTTTTTTTGTATTTTGTACCTGTGGCTATGAACTGTGGAAGGAAATAGATAATCACCACAAAATTGGTTATATACATCTCTCTCTCTCTCTGTTATTGCCGATTAACAATTAGGTATTTCGGCTAAACAAGAGGTTGGGGGTGTATCTGTGCATGCGTTGGTGCAATTTAAAATTGTAATTGGTGGTTGAATTGTTTTTGTTGCTGATTGAAGCATGTTATTACTCACCTGTGGAGGGAGCACACCTAGCTGCGCTGATAAAATAAGTCTCTTGTCAAATTTAGAACTTACTCTGGAAATTCGTGCAAAGTATGACTACCTTTTGTGGTGCTGCTGTTGCATGGATCTTAGAAAATCAGATTGCATCACAGCTCCAAACGGTTAACTATTTGAGTAAATTAACCAACGTCAGTGTCTATTGGTTTGTGATAGAACAGTGGGTTGGTATCTTTATTTTTTGTTTTTCTTTTCTGTTGAGGAGTGTGATAGAAGCCATCTTGGAAACATATCGGATTTAGGAGTAGTTATATCCCCTATACCTTGTGATCATAAAGTGCCGCTGAAGTTTCGCAAAACTGCCATAACACCAGCTGTGCTTGAAGGAGCAAAGTGTTGTATGAGTGAATATGAACATAAAAAGAGTTGATTCAGTCTGTCCTTGATGCTGTCCAGATTTACTACTTGTCCCTATTCCGTATTCCCAAAGGAATCGCATCTATCATGTAGAAGAAAATGAGAGATTTTCTGTGGGAAGGATACCATGAAAGTGATCACGTTTGTTGGGAAATGGTTAAAGAAAGAGAGTCCTTGTGGGCAAAGATCATTACAAAAATTATGTCTTACAAGAGAAAAGATGGGATGCGTCCGGGGAAGTTCATATCTCAGGTCTACTCTGATTTCGCGAAATCAGTAAAAGTCCAGATTGGAAAAGGGTGAGGATGTCTTTAGATGCTTGTTCCGCATTTCTCAATATCATAATAAGTAGATATCCTACTTTTACTCCAAGAATTCTGAACAGTTAGATGCTTCCTCCATTACCTGGAATTTTGACTTGATTCTAAGAGATCATCAAGTTCTTGAATGTTGCACTCAGATGGGGTGAGGATGTCTTTATCCAAGGATGATTGTTGTTGTTGGTTCTTAGATAAGTGCAAATCTTTTCTCCTAAGGATCAGCAGCCGTAGGGAACTAACTTGTGACGTGCTTCAGAAACGCCTCCAGAATATTTCTGATATCATAAGAATTTAAGAGTTGTTCGCCCCAGTTAATTGGTGATCATGCCTCATACTTACTAATAAAACGTTTAGTCTCTTAAAAAGAATATGAACATAAACATTTTCTTTTCTGCTACTTTGCACTTGTGCTATGAACATTGGAAGCAAACAGATAATCACAACAAAATTGCTTATATACAATCTCTCTCTCTTCGTACCTCCCTCTCTCCCTACCTGTCTCTCTCTCAACATTTCTCTAACAATCTCTGTGTCTCTCTCATAACATTTCTCTCTAACAATCCGAGTTCTGATGTAGAGGAATGAGTGGGGGCTTGTCGCTGAGAAAACTCACTCTCTTACTAGGAAAAGATGAGAGAGTAGATCCCCTTACAGCTTTCTTTGATATAGTTGCTTTTGGGTGCAGACTATATTGCTTGTAGCTATGCAACCCAGTTCCACAGCTCTTTGAAGCTTTCAAATTTCTTCTGTATGGACTTGTCTTTTTTGCCAGATCTTCAATACTTGCAACTCTTGAAAGTGATGTAAATGACTCTGATTTCCCTTTATAAAATTTGGATAGCCCTCTTCTGCACAATTACAAACTTCCCCATTTAATCTCAATCCTCAAATCAAATTTCAAAACACAAAAAATAGGAATTTTTTTTTTTTTTTTAAATTTTACTTACTTGATGGGCAATTGTTCCATGATCTCTGAGAGATCATATAAAGCTACACTCGAACTCGAATTCGCCGACGCCGATGAAGATGCATCGTCTGATGTATCTAGAGAAGAGATGGATGATCCATTTGAAGCATCTGAATCTTCTCCAATAGATGATGAAGATGTGCATTTCTGATCACTGCTGTTCTTCATAAGATCTTGATATTGAAACCATGAATCTTGAAATTTGCCGTGTTCCATCTTGGCGAAAATAAATGAAATGATACAATAAAAAGGAATCAAGATATATCTCTATTCTGCAGTGGTGTTCATATATAGTAGTTTGACAAGAGAATACAATACATGAATTGTTAGGACCAAATATAGGATATATATATATGTATAAATGGGCATGCGAAAAATAAGATAAAAATGAGTGGATTAGGGTGGTTTGCTTCGGGAACAAAGTTTGTTCCATCACATAAGGGTGCACGGAGTTTGAGTCCTTCCATGGGCAAGAAGGTGACACGTGGACAAGAGCAAGAAAAGCGTTGATTGGGTGACTTATGGATAGGTACGTTGGTGACAGGTGGCGATGCGTCATAGGGGGTGCATACTTAAATTGGTGAAATTAAGTGTGAATTTAGGGGGGCCAAAAGTGATGATAATCTGACACAGTATTTTAATTGCGTAGCTTTTGTGCCTTATCTTTAGATTCGGCATTATCTTGTTCTCGTATGGTTTGAAATGAATATTGAATTGGGGTACAACCCAGTCGCACATAGATAAGTTCAATACTATTAGGACCCAATCCATATCCTAGTCACCATCTCATCCCCACACATAAACATATATATACATACAATAATTCATAAATATATATATATATTTTTTTTTATTTAGTAATTAAAATATTTCCTTCTTTAAGTTCTTATTCCCCCGTTCATGAATAAATGTCATCTTATACTTTCAAAAGCATTTTATGAGATTGTGGAATCGACAACGATACCCTATAAAATTATGCATATAATCTTAACATCTATTTTTCTCTTCATTAATTTTTTTATTACCATAAATTTCTCGATCTTTTCTTTCACATCTTATTAATTTATTAGCTGTGAGATCAAATAATTTAGGTAATAATAATAATATTATAAGATTTGATTGTGATTTTCTTAAATTTAGCTAAGGAAAATGTTAAAAGAAATGGACAAAAAATGTTAAAATAATAATTATTCGTAAAAAAAGTCACTTTTCTAAAATAACTCGAACAAAAAATCAATGATCTAGGTGGTGGATAGAGATATCCAACTTGGTCAACTCCTAGATTCTTAAAGTAAGTATGAATTCTTCATTGTAAAGTGGTGTCATATTTTGCATTTTTGTATATTGGTGGGGATAAGTTTAAAAAATCATCGAAACCGAACATTTGTTATATTGTAAAGTATTAGTAATATTGTTCCTCGTCCAGCCTTTTCTTTTTATGTGATTTGTATTGTATTTTTCTAGTATAATTTCACGGTGCATTTAGAAATAATGATGCACATCAAATGAACAAAAATGAAATTATAGAATCCACAAAAAATAAGAAGTTACTCTAGAGAATTCAGATTTATAATATTTGCAATGTTACGATGTAATATATTCTATCGCTACGTTCTACCAGAATCGAATTAGATTATAGGAATATTTCCATTGGAATCCATAATCAAGGATGACAAAATCACTGTAGGCATCCATTTTCATTGTGATCCGATGTTATTGGATTGGGGAATCCAAAATAAAATTGGGACGGATGCGGGATGGGGATTCCCCATTGTGGATGGGGTGGGGATGAGATTCATGCTCCTATCCTCCCCCCACCCACCTTCCTCGATTAAGAAAAACGGAAATTCTCCATTCACTGTATATATATACGACACACAAAAATGAATGTTTGAAAATATGTTATTCTTTTTTTGTAATCAGTTTTTTTTTTTCTTAAGATTTAACTTAGAACCATTTTATCCTTATGATTGATATTGTTACTTTATTTTTAATTTTTCAAAATATTTATTTTATTTTTTATGATTGTTGTAGATTTATTATGTTGTTATTTCAAATCTTAGTTTAATTTCACCTAAAGAAGATAAAATTTGAGGTTATATAAACTAGAATGAATCCCCATTCCCAACCAACATTTTTAACTAGGAAATTAAGGAGGGACATCATTCTTGATAGGGACAAAATGCTCAATATCAGCCCCAACTTCATCCATTGCCATTTGCTACCCTTGTCAACAAAACAAGCATATTCCAAATTTATAATAGTTCAAGTTCCTTTATGATACACAAATAGGTTCTATTATAAAAAGGAACGAAAACAAGGACAAGCAGGAACTTGTGGTGACCAAAGACCGGTCACTCACAATGCAAAACAAAGAAACAAAATCAATACCTTCACATACCACATACTGGTAGGTAAAGGGGAAGCAAATAAAATTGAAACACAATACAATACATGACAAAACAACATGAACAACAATCGTAGGTTTCAGTAAGCCGAAGAAAATAACCAAACAACAAGTGTAGCAAACGTCGGACGGGTTGCAGAATAGTAGAGCCCTTGCCCTATGTCAAGAAACCAGAGTGTGGGGGATGACAACACTCCTCACCTATTTGTGAGTCCAATATCCTTGAGATGACTTACACACATTAGCTCGAGATCAAACACGTCTGAGAGCCCAGCTTGACGAGGCTAAAATTTTGAAGGTCTCTTCTTTGGCAGAGGAAGAAAATGTCATCAACTGATGGAAGAGCCATCACTGGCATAGGAACACTATGGAGCAGCGTTGGAAGGGTCTGAGATATAACAAAAATTGTCGAACCCTCGCATATGAACTTCGAACCCGACGACAACCAGATAATCACCAATCACTAGGTGAAAAGAGCAGCCCAGATGTTGTTGATGGCAAGAACAGCAATGCCATCCTAAAACCTGAGAATCTCCAATCACGTGGGCAAAGCCTATGATGAGGAGCTGGTGCGTCGATGTCGCGTTGACGGGCCACTGCTGGAAAACAGCAGATCTATGTAAAATGGCATGTGAAGAATCCAATAAAACCATTGGAAACGCAGAGGCCACAGAGGACGATCTAGAGATTTGATCTGTAACAACAACACATGATATTATAATATTATACTCCCTCCATTTCATAAATGAATTATGTTCCAAATCACTTTTTGTCTTGAAAAGAATTCAATTTCAAGAGTAGATATTGCTTTACGAGTTCAAAAAATTTTGATTTCATGAATACATTGCATACGGCTAATAAGTTAAATATAATAATAATATAAAAGATAGTAAAGATGAGGAAATAAAATATTTAGAAATTTATACTTTCATTAAGTTGAATATAAAAAAAAATAAAAAAATAAATCCACGTTTTAAAAATACTTTATTAAAGATAAGAATGGAGTATACCTTGTTTTGCATCATTGAACTCAACATAGAACATTATTTTGGAGAATGTACATTATGTATATTCTTTAAATATAAAATAAAATAATTGAGAATGGGCAGCATTTGGATTAGAATAAACATGGGGTTGACCAGCTTGTCTCACCTACCTTAGCAACAAAAATATGAAACATTTCTTACCTTTGCTTCCATCTCGACATGACACGGCAACCCATATCCATATTTTTTATTCTTAAATTAGAAAATTAATTTATCCCAAAAGATAAGATTTTGCTCCATTCATCATAAATTGACTTGTTTCACATCAAAACCACTTCTCGATGATTAACTTTCAATCCAATGAACTTATTCTTGGAGAAATTAGTTCTAATTTCATTTTCTTTACCATTTAAATTACGTATTTTCCTGACATGGAAAATAGAAGAAAATATTTGAAAATTTTGGAAAACAGTTGGATACACTAATTTTGGGAAAAAATATTTTAAGTCTCATAATCTTTCCCACTCCCTCAAAAGATCCTACAAATTATTGGTTTTTCAATTTTGTCTCATAACATTAAAAATTATGCGATTTTCATTTCAAAATCGAGTTTTTTCGCTAGAATCTTCCACATGCTTTTCACGTACCGTCAAAATTTAGGAATTTTCAGCTGTTTAGAGTGGCGTGGTGCTGAAATCCTACATGGTAGTTAATATTTTTTTTTTTTTTACAGGAAATACGCATCACCCATAAATTATCTAATCACCTAAAAAAAATAATTAAATAATTCACAAAAATACAAATAATTTAAAGACAATATGTTTATCTTCTTCCTTTTGAAAAGATAACATTTACCTCTACTGTTTATTTTCTTCCATTTAAAAATGGCTTAAATAAAGGATAACTTATACACCTTGAAAATGGCTTCAATCTAGGATCGGTAAAAGCTTTGGGAGTGATAGAAGCTTTGCCGCCTCTCTCACATACACCTCCTTCACTTTCGCTCTTAAATCCTCCGCTATTATCTTGTTGCACTCTTTAGACACATTCAAATTTCGACCGGGCTATTAAGATCTTGTTGCACTCTTTATCCTACGCTTATGCACTAACGGTGAATTTTATCAATATCATTAATTGACAACCTTTAAACAAGCATAAGTGTATCAACCGCATTTTCCTCTTTTACTAATAAGATAATACTTCCAAGGAAAAGATAATACTGATTATGTCAAGTGAGATCATCTTTCAAATAAGTGTATAAATTTAGTTGGTTATATGATGTGCAAAAATATTAAACAGCACTCAGATCATCCATGAGGTTGCGTAGGATTAAGGGATTTCAAAATCAAAGAAATCAAATGAATTAATTTAAAATTTATATAGAAATCCACTCATTCAATATTTATTGTTTGAATGTTTGGTTTAAAATGAGTGAAGTGAACTATTTAATTTCTGAGCCTTTGTGTGTGTAGCACTTTCCTATTACTTAAAATTAGTACTATTCCCGTGCGATGCACGGAAGTTTAATTAAAAAGTAATGATTTTAATAAAACTAAATATGATATAGTCTAATATTTAAATATGTGATCGTTTTACCCTAATAAAATATTTTTTTTAATATAGAATAAAACATAAATAAAATTATAAGTAATGTGAATATAAGTTTCTCGCATGTTATACATGAATTTAATATAACTCACTTTATATATAGGTATATTATATATGTCTATATATAAAAATTAATATTAAGATAAATATCTTTTTCAAAATGTTCATTTCTTATATTTGAAATCCAAACACACATTTAGTGTGTCTGTTTCATTCTCCACCTATATGAATTATAGCTTAATTAATTATGAATGTTAAAACAAACATAAATATTTAACTATCAACTCATATTATTAAATAAAATAAACTGAATAATATTATAAGTAAATTATTTTTCTTTCATTTTTTCTATTCTACTTTAAATATTTAAATTTATCTAAATAAAATTTTAAATTCTAATTATAACTATTTACTTTTAAAAAATCTTAGTTGCAAGTTTTAATACCTTACTTGGTATTTTAGATATACAAAGAATAACAAAATAAAAAAATAACAAATTAAGATTCAAAAGTTATTCAATAGTTGGAATAACAAAATAAAAAATCTTTTGTTTTTTTTGAATAGTTCGAATGACAAAATAAAACATATGAGTTCTTCAATATTTCTTAATACTTTCATATATATGTTGAAAAGTTTCAACTAAATTATGCGTTTATATTGTAAATGGTAGATTCATCTAAAGATACACAATGGTTAATGTAAAAAAATTGCTTAGGTTGCAAAATGAGAAAAAAAAAAGGACATAATTGAGATTGGTTAATGTTACCAAGTATTGTTTAGGTTGCAAAGTCTAAAAATATATATATAGTTTAAATTGGTTAATTTTGCTTATTTAAAAGAAGTTTAGTTGCAACTTGTATAATAGCATAGTTTAGGTTGCAAAGTGTAATTGTTTATAGAAAAGTAACATTAATATATGCAAAATATAAAAAAGTAATATTTTTTAAGAGTAATTACCATATATAAAGTTATATATATGAGCGAAAGTCATAGTTTTGTGATTTATCAGCAAAAATAATTATTATAACAAATAAACATTAGCAAATTTAATAATTTAATAAGATAATTATAAATCAAATATTAACTATCGCTTTTAATTCGATAAAGTATGTGTTCAACTGTATATATAATGATTTTTCTCTCAATGTAATAAATGAAGAAAACTTGAGATAATTCAAATCAAAGAAATCAAACTGATTAGTTGTCGTTATAATGAAATAATCAAGTAATATAATTTGTAAAGAGAATTATTTGAATGATTTTTCATTTTGTTCCGAATCAATGCTATATTTGTTTTGCAACCTACAATAAATATTGAAATCTTACTCAATGCTATATTTGTTTTAATATATATACACATATGAATGTCAAATCGAATATCGTCAAAAGGTGATTAATTTGATATAGTATACATAATAAATATATGAGAAATGGAAAAAGATATTTGCCACCTTAGAAAGTAAAATTAATTTTGATTCTTACCAAATGTGACAACAACTTATCAATCACAGTCTGAAATTTTAGGCTGAAAAGTGCTACTTACAGAAGTGACCCTACCGTGGCTTATATGTATAAATATATATATATATTTATAGATTTCTTAATTTATAAAATAATTTTTAAATTCTAACCATGAAATATATAATAAACAGAACAATGCTATTTTATTTGGGTAGTTCATATGTAATGTAAAGTTTAATATTGTTTTTCTTAATGTCCTTACTTTTATGTTTTATTTTTTAATTTATCTAAAAAACTTTCAAATTCTAATTATAAAGTTAGATTTTCATTTGCAACTTTTGAGATTTCATTTGGTGATTTCAAATATACTAAAATAATTTTATTTAAGAAATTCTTATTTTAACAAAATAAAATTCAAAAGTTATTTAATAATTCAAATAACAAATTAAAGTCTATGAGCTCTTCAAAATATTTGGATATTTCCGTATTTTATATGGTATTGTAAATTATTTATATAAATGTTATATTTTTCTTACAAATAATTTATTTATTTGAAGATAAAAATTGATTAATGCGGAAAAAACTATTTAGATTGTTAAGAGTAAAAAAGACAGTTGATGTTGATTAGTGCGACAAAGTATTATTTAGCTTACAAAGTTTAAACATATATAATTGGATATTAGAAAAAGTAAAAACATTAAAAAGATTGCAAAAATTAACAAATGTCATAAATTAGGCTGCAGAGAATAAATTTCCTTAAAAGACTAATCTTAACAAAATACACATTATTAAAAATATAAATAGGTAATTAAAAATAATTATAAAAAAATACTCATGATTTTTTTAAAGAAATCATTTTACTAATTTTAGTTGCAACTAAAACCAAAATATTATAGTTCAAGTTACAATGACCATCAATGATAACACAAAAATTAACAAACAAACAATCCATTTATTCAAATCAAATATCTCATTATAGTCTAAAATCGAAACTCGTGAAAAGATAAATAATTTGGTATATTATGCATAAAAATCGGATTTAAGATGAAAAAATTATTTGTATTAAAAAATAAATAAAAGAAAGTTATAAACATACCAAAAATAAGAAAAGTTACTAATTATAGTCTAAAATTTTTGGAGGGAAAACTAAAATGACACTAATACCCTCCATTTTACTTTTATATATATATAGATTTCTATTTTAAAAACTTGTACCATTATCTTCTTATATATAACAACAATTAAGTCTATATTAGGAAAAAACATCTATTTTCCCGCCCACATAACAATCCACTTTTAGTAAGACCCTTTTTAGAAAGTAAGTCATATTCAATAAATGTCACTATTGTGTGCAATTAATACCACACTGTTATTTTAGAAATTATATCATATCCAATAAATGACATTATTTTTAGCATTTTTGTAAAACATTATTTTTGGTATAAAGCATTTTATATGAAAAATATTATTTTTGGTATAAAGCATTTTATTTGGAAATAGCTTAATTTGGGTTTTGTTTTCCTCTTTCTATTAATTTTTTTAATCATATACAAATATAAAAATAAATTATTTAGTAAATATTTTATAATTTCATTCTGTTTATAATTTAAATATTTTATTTTATTTCCAAAAAAAATTATTTTCTTGAAATAGAAAATATATTTTTTGCATTTATAATGTGATTTTCCTGTATAATAAATTAAATTAATCATTTATTATCGATCTATAGTTTGACATCATATTGTATAAATAAATTAAATTAAATTAAAGATAAATAATTGTTTGTTGGTTGTTTATATGGATTAATTATTAGTGTGTTTGTGCTACAAATTAAAATTAATAAACTTAGAATGTAGTGCTATTGTACTCACTAAAAGCTTTTGAAAATTTCTTGAACATTATATTTGAAAAAAAAAATAGATACTTTGGATAAATATAAACGTTTCTCATAAAATCATAAATTTAAATATATATACACCCATCCTTTGTACAAGATGGTCAACATGACCTATATACATGGATGCTAGAGATATTCTATACATTAAGAAAAATAAATATGATATTATGTAACTTACTTAATTTTTTTTTATATTTTTCATTGACTCTTCTTTTATTAACATAAAACTTTTCATCTCTTATTATATATTAATTATATTATTTTATTATATTAATTTTTTTATTATTTATTCATTTCAATTTACAAACCGTGCATCGCACGGGGATACTGCTAGTATATATTAATATATATATATATATATATATATATATTACTAATATAAAAGTATGAATTGTTTCGTCCTTTTTTTGGTTTCGTCTTTTCTTGTGATGCCTATAATATCCTTATTAAGTATTAAATTTAAGGGTAGTTAAGTAATTTAAAATAATTTATGTTTTCCTTACTTGAGTATAAATAGTAAAATATCCTTATTAATAATTAAATTTAAGAGTAATTAAGTAATTTTAAAATAATTTATATTTTCCTTACTTGATTATCAAAAGTAAGAGTCCTTTTATATAGAACTCCTCCTTAAAAGGACATGTTTAAATTATCCCTCATTTACACTTTCAATACTTTAAATTTTGAAATGAAATCCATTTCGTATTAAAGTAGATTTAAAGAGCTTTCCAATGATGTGTTATTTGCATATATTTAAAAAATTGTACTAAATAATATAATTATTTAAGGTATGGTATAAAGAGAAAAATTGAATTTATTGATTATTTTCAATCTTATCTATAACTATCATATTTTTACTATTCACATTGTTAATTTTTTTACAATAATAAATTTTATGGAATAATCTTAAAACTTTTATAATACATACTTTTATTTTTTAGTATTCATATTTAATCTATACTATGATTTTTTTACATGTCAAATTCATGTAATTGAGCTTAACAATTAACATACCTTAAGCTCTTATGCTTGCATATAATGTGATTTTCTATTAAAATTATTTTTAATAGAATAAGAAGAGGAAAAAGTTATATAGATAGACAAATAAAAATATTGTCTTTTCTTAACACTATTAATTTAAGTTATAAGGTCATATTAGAAGAATTCAAAGTCTAAAATATTTGAATAAAAAATGGAAATAGTGAGCAAATTTGTTGTGATAAATTTTATCATGCATATACATTAAACATAATGAAAAATCTATATCAGAATACTCATGCTACTTCACTATAATTTGTAAATATCAAGTCATTGTAGTTTTTTTAAACATAAAGTAATTTCATTAATAGTTGTTTGAATCGGCCAACACTGATTGACATAAAAAGGGTGGTAGGCCAAAAAATTCTTTTGGCGCTATAAATTTTATTTTATGTCCTATCCAATACAATTTCCGTCCACGAAAGGAAGAGAGTAAATGTCTAATATTAGATAGTAAAGGCATACATGCATAGGTACAGTCTGCATCATCTATTGACGCGAATATAGTAGTGCTAGAATCTCCAAGAATACAAACTTGGGCACTCTAACGTCAGTGGTAAGTCAAACCGCCTCACAAAGAGCAAGAACTTTAGCATGAGATAATTGATATTCATAAATTGGCCATCCTTGGAGCAATTATAAATACAAAAAATGAGGAGTTACGAGCAGATGATGTACTCCCATCAAAGTATATATGAAGAATGATATTTGGGGGAAGAACAATCAAGGAATCAAGGGTGCGGCTGTGATGTTTAAGGAAAAGAATTAGCATCCCGAAAATCTTGCAAGGTCTGTGTTGTTGTTGCAAGCAATACTTGTGAGTATGTACGAACATTGGAAAAGATAATTTTATTTTATTGAAAGCAGATTAAGTGGGGCAAGGACAACAAAGTATTCTGCTATATTTAAGTCACCGAGGAGCACAATATCTTGAAATTACAAGTCGCATAGATGCTGTCAGAATCGGAAGATAATTCATAAATTTCAGTTGCTTGCCAAATTAATAAGGAAACGAGGCATGTGAAGAAGAGATGCAATAAAGAGTGATCAAGTGGTGAACATAAAGAACAGTGGGGCTTATAATAAAGATGACAGAGAGCTAAGTTGTTGGACGATGGCAGGAATTAGAGCAGCATCTTCAAAGAAAATGCAAGATACGAGCTTATAAGCTTTCAAATTCTCCTCCAAATAGAGTTTGGGCCATAACTACTAACCAAGAAGGAGTGGGTGCCAATAAGGTCTTCGAAAGAATCCATAGTAAAATGATATGCGGATCGGACTGAAAAGTTACTACAATGGGAATAATATAACATCCAACTTCCGGAGAATGGTGATTTTACAGAGGAATAGCGAGAATCACATCAACCGTCAATAGGCCAAGACTAGCCCAAACTAACAGCTCATTCTAGAGTCCATGATCTGAATCAATGATGGAGCTGACTCGGACGTCTTGTGGGAGGCCCTACGTACCGGATTTGATGAAAAACGGGGAGGCAAAGGAACTAAGCTGTCATGGAAGAGGGTTGTTGTCTCGCCATTGCTCATGAACCTGCGACAACCAAGAAGAATCCCATGATTATCGCCATAATCATGTAACATGTAAAGTTGGGCTGAGAACTAAGAGCAGCATGTAACACATACATTATACTAAGATTGCATGATGCGGGCAAAGAGGCTGGATGTAGAAACTAAAGAGCGCCATGCTAGCTTAGGTAACATGGCAAGGTTAAATATTTTTAAATTGCAAAAGCCAGGTCACCTTGAGATTTTTGGTTCTTGAAGATATCCCAAGACTTCCACAGAATTTTCCTCGTGAACGAGCTATCTCCCCCCCACCCTCCACCCCCTCCCCCCCTCCCCCACGACCCACACATATTTTTTTCAAATTCTCCAGATTAATTACTATGAACATGGTTCGGCAACTGGAAACAATACATTGTGTGCGTGGATAGTTCTTATACAATAGATATTATGCACACTTCTTACCCATTTTGCTTAATTACTCCTTTTAAGAACCATTAATGCGCTTGCTAATCTGTTCTTTATGTCTGCAAAAATCTCCTGTTTATTCTAGCCAACAATAGAAAGGAGCCGAGATATCTACCATGTGAAGCCACTTCAACAATTCCAAACAATTGGCAGATTGAGTCACGAATTTGAGTTTGTGTATTAGGTCTAAGAAGAATCCCTGATTTCTCAAAATTAATACATTACCCTGAAATACTCTTGTAGAGATTGATAGCGAACTTAGTAAAATGCAAGAAAACACTTAAGCACAAATAGAGGAGAGGGGATCCCCCGGAAGAATTTCACGTTGTAGCGTGAGTAAGCCAAAATTAATACCATGAAGGAAGCTAAAGTGCACAAATGACAAGCAAGGCAAAAAAATGTCATAAAAACTCTTAGGAAAGTCTCAAGCAAGAAGCATACGGTAGACGAAAGACCACTCAAGCCAGTGAAAGACACTACTCATATCCAACTTAATATACATGAGTCCCTCTTTCCCGGACTTCCTAAGCTTCATACAATGGTGTAATTCATAAGCGATAAGAATATTATCCGTAATTAACCAACTCGGGATGAAGGCTGACTGAGAATCAAAGATTATATAAGAGATGCAGGGTTGAACCCAATTAGAGAGCACTTTAGAAGTTAACTTATGAAAGACATTCCACAAAGAAATTGGGCGGAATTGGGTAATAAGCTCTGGTTTTCTAAATTTTTAAATATGCACACTGTAAATGTTACTAATAGAAGGACCCAAAGAATTATGAGTAAGCATGTGCAAAATAAAATTAATAACATCTTTACCAACAATATGCCAATTTTTATTTTAAAAAAAATACAGGGCTCATTACATTTTTCCTTGAATTACGAGCAGATGATGTAGCTGCTTGCCAAATTAATGAGGAAATGAGGCCCGTGAAGAAGAGATGAACTAAAGAGTGATCAGGTGGTGAGCATAAAGAATGGGGTCCATGATGAAGATGATGGCGAGCTTGGACGATGGCAAAAATTAGAGCAGCATCTCCAAAGAAAATGTAAGATACACGCTGATAATTTAAACTTCCAAATTCTCCTCCAAATGAGGTTTGGCCATATCTACTAACCGAGAAGGAGTATGTGACAATAAAATTTTCGGAAGAATCCATAATAAAATGATATGCGATCGGATCGAAAAGTTACTAGAATGAAAATAATGTCACATCCAACTGTCCGAAGAATGATGATGATTTTTCAGAGGAATAGTAAGAATCACATTAACATTCAATAGGTTAAAATTGGCCCGAATTAATAGCTCATTGCAGAGTCTAAGATCCGAATCAATGTTGGAGCTGACTCGGGCATCTTGTGTAAGGCTTGATGTAGCTAATCTGATGTAAAAATGGGGAGGCAAAGGAACCCATCTGTCATGAAAGAGGGTTGTTGTCTCGCCATTGCCCATGAGCCTTTGACAACCAAGAAGAATAAAACGATGACCATCCATAATACGGTATCATGTAAACCTGGGACGAGAACCAAGAGCAATATGTAACACAGGCGTTGAAGGGTAGTACTTGCACTGCATGATTCGAGCAAAGAGGTTGGATGGAGAAACTAAAGGGTCCTATGCTTTCTTAGACAACATGACAAAGTTAAATGCTTTCAAATTGCAAAAGTCTAGGTCACCTTGATATTTTCGTTGCTTGCGGATATCCCAAGACTTCAAGCTAATTTTCCTCATGGACGAGCTATCCCCTCATCCCCACTAATAAGATTTTGCCAAATTCTCTAGATTAATAAGAACATGGTCTGGATACTGGAGGCAGGACCTTGTGTACGTCGATAATGAACACTTCTTTACCTGCTTTACTTAATGCTTTTCTTTCTAACTATTGATGTGCTTACAAACCCGTTCTTTAATGCCAACAAAGATCCCTTGTTTATTCAGGCAACAAGAGAAAGGAGTTCGAGATATTTACCATGCAAAGCCACTTCAACAACTCAAACTATTGGCAGATTGAATGAGGAATCTGAGCTTGTGAATTAGGCCTAGAAAGAATCCCTGAATCTCAAAATTGATACATTACCCTGAAACACACTTTTACAAATTGATAGCGAACTTAAGATATTGGGCCTTCTCTATAGTTACAACACCAAATAGAACTGTGTCATATGCACATAAAGAGATGAAATATAACGCGTGCAGTTCAGAAGATTTTAATCCTATGGATGCGCCGACAAATTTGTAAATATTGTAAATTGCAAGAAAAACTTTAGCACAAATAGGGAGAGAGAGTCACCCTGAAAAATGCTCCGATGCGGCGTGAGGGACCCAAAATTTACACTCACACAAATGTAAAAGTCAAGAATATTATATAGACTCCAATAATTTTCTTAATCTTCTATATCTAAGAGTTTTCTAAGATGAAATTTGTTTTATGTTAAATTTTTATTGTAGTAACAATGAAGTAATTAAAGGTCAAACGTCAAAATTAGTGAACATGAATAATGACACCTAATTATTTTAAATATTTAAAATCTGAACATTCAAGAAAATTATTAAATTGATAGAAATATCACAAATATATTTTAAGCATACATAACAACTGGTGAAATGTATTTATTACGCTATATAAAATTATAAGTTACAATAAAGAAACAAAAAAGAACTATAAAGAAATAAAGTAAGTTGTACTATGTGAATGATTAAAAAAATGTACTATGTGAATCAGTATCAGATGATCAAATTAAAACATGCAGAAAAATAAAGATAGTAAAATGTTAACAATGATATTAGCTTACGAGCATAAATTAGATAAAAATAAATAATTACACTGGAATAAAGTAATGTATAGTCCAAATTTAAAATAAAATGGGAGAAACAAAATTAGAATGGTTTAAGTACATGTACATACAAGATTTTTAAATGAATGTGCAGTGTGCGGAAAATTGAAAGCATTTCACTAAAACTAAATAGGGAGGTCCATTCATAAAAATAGTTGAAACGTTGAAAAAAATATATTATATTAACATATATATTGGAGCATGTATCTCGATTGAAGATTATGAGACACTATGTATATAGTCAACCCTCCATAAAAAAATATTATTTATCTTATAAATATACTATACTAGGATTTTCATTTTAAATTACACATCATTTCAAACTTCAATGTAGAATTGAAGAAGAAATCAATAAGTAAATTATACTAAAAGAAGTTATACTTACTAATAATAAAAAAAATAAAAAATAAAAAAAGAAAATTCTCACTATGATAGAAGTAGATGGAAGTTTTTCCTCACATTAAAATATGCAAATGATTGTATTTGCAAATGTATGTTTAAATCAAAATTATTAACTAAAGAAATTAGAGAAAGTATGTTAGGCTTAATATTCGTGTGTATATCTAACAAATACTGAACTTATGGATGTCAGTTGATGATGTAATAAGACCAATGATTTTGTATCTTTTATTCAATGGAAATCTATATCTTCATTCTTCATTATTATACAATTTTTCAGCTATCGTATAACTTTATTTCTCATATATTAATGGTGCAGAGGTCTATCTATATTGAGAAGTAAACAATAATTAGAATATATCAAACTCTATGTATACAGTAGAAAATTTTGTAAAATAATACATTATATCATGTTATGTCGTTTTTATGAATAATTTAATATTATTATTACGTGTTTTGCTAAACTAAGATTATTTTACCTTTTTTTTTTCCCTCTTTTATGATTATTTTTTATTTTTATTTGATTTTGGATTGTGTTTGCTCAATCGATTAAATCTTTCATTTTTTTTTCCTTGCACCGAATAATCTAAGAACTTAAGTATATCTATTTTCATGATTAATATACATTGAGTTTTATTAAAATGATCAACCAATATCACCACACAAAGTACAATAATTTTATATTCACATTAATTTTTTTGACTAGATAATAACAAAAAAAATTGTGATCACGTGCAACGCACGTGCGGATTGCTAGTATATATATATATATATATATATGGAGCCTGAATTTGTAGTTCAGGATCGTGATCGCGACAGTGCAGGTCGCGGTCGCGATAAAAGTGTTCACGTTAGTGTTGTTGCGTTGTGAAGGTATCGCGGCCGCGACAAAAGTGTTCACGTTAGAGTTGTTGCATTGTGAAGGTATCGCGGCCGCGACTAAAGATGTTTGGTTAAGCAGGCGGAGCTACTGACGGAACGCGGCCGCTACAGGGGAGGTTGCGGCTGCGATGGTTGAAGCGTAGGTTTTTACTTGGGCTTCAAGTTTTGACCCTTTAGCTATTATAAATAGTTGTTCTCTGATTATTGTTGTTGGTTGAAAAGTAGTGAAATCCCTGACTTGGTATTTGTTACAAACTAGACAATGACAATAAAAGTTCCTATCTATTACACTGGAAAAAAATCAGAAATAAATCGAGTCGTGGAAGATCCCATTGCCCTTAAGACAAAACACGTCCCGGCTAGTGCTCACGGAACGACGTGACTGTCTCCAAAGGTGAAACGATTTCATCTCTTCAGAAGTAGCACTGCAATATGAAGAGCTCCGGCGAACTGAATATGTTTTGTTCTGAACTAGAACCTGATGCTTGGCTAGTATGTATGCAGAGAGAGATGAGTTGTGTTTCGAATTGTATGTCTTTGCAGTCTAGGAAGTGTACCTATATATAATGCTTCCAGCCATGCAGGGAATTAAAAGGCCTTAACTAGCCATGATGAGGACTGCAGAGAGAGATGAGTTGTGTTTCGAATTGTATGTCTTTGCAGTCTAGGAAGTGTACCTATATATAATGCTTCCAGCCATGCAGGGAATTAAAAGGCCTTAACTAGCCATGATGAGGACTGTTACATGCCATTAACAACCTAGCAAGCCATTAACCAGCCTTAATTTTGAAGGTTTCAGGCCATTAAGTTGAAGGTTACAAGCTCATGAATGACCTTGACCAACATTTATCCGAGCCCAACCCAAGGCTTTATTTCAGGCTTCCAAAGAATATAAGAGTCCAAGCCCAAGTCCTAAGGTCCGAGGCCGAGGCGTTCCCAAAGACCAAAGCCCAAGGCCCAAGCCCGTGCGCATCGCTGTGGCTGTGACCGGGTCGTACCGAGCAGAGTGCGCGCGTTTGGGCTTCCAAGAGGATTCCCTCACAAGCATACTTAATATGCTATATTATGCTCCTATATTTATACTAGTGATTAATGCTTCATTTATACATGTGGGATAGTAGTAAATGCACATTCTCACATTTTCTATCACTACATTACATAATCAAGTGACCAACTTTGATAGCTAATTTCTCACTCACTGAAAGACGATTTTAAGAAATTCA
This sequence comes from Ajuga chamaepitys, assembly GCA_958295605.1. NCBI lineage: Eukaryota > Viridiplantae > Streptophyta > Magnoliopsida > Lamiales > Lamiaceae > Ajuga > Ajuga chamaepitys. Next base: position 5,816,191 of record OY282500.1, on the reverse strand, counting down.
AAATGCTACGATTATCTACTCCAAACGAAGATTAATCTTATAGAGTTTAGTTCCTACAAAATTAAATTTTCGACCACTTAATTATTTAATTAAAGTGACTAATCACACTTTAATTATATAAACATTCAACAATCCCCCACATGAGTGGAAATTAATGCATGCATAAATGCAAACCAAGTCCAGTCTCTATTGACCAACATTGCCTAAGGATAGGTAGCTTGTGGCTTTGAATCTTTCATAGAAAAACACTATCGGATGCATTGGCGGCTTGGTGGACATTAATCCTTGAACCATTCCACCTTGGTGTACACCAAGTCAACAGTGTTCGCACAACACTGATCGGGACATACTCGTTCTCACATTTTTGTCCGTTTTGGCCATGGACACACTTTGGATTCATAAGTGTTTCATTGAAGTGACCCTTACTTCACACTTACATAGGTGATCCCTTTTATCGAGTATCCCGTAATACTCAACCTCCTCGAGGTATCTCGAAATCATTAAAAGTCATAAGACTTATCCTCACCACCGTTACAGGTCTTTAACACTTGTCCTGCGTTCTAGGGATCAGTTTTGAAGACTTGGTCTTCCAAGTGTTTCTCACGAACTTTTAAATTTTGATTTTCCCATTGAATCAAGTTTGTGGATCTCCACTCATCATGGTTGGGTATCCATTTTAATCGTTCTTCAATTTGTGGGCTTTACTCCCATTCCCTCTCGCAACTTGACCAATTGATCTTTGTCCAAACTTTTGGTTAACGGATCCGCTAAGTTATCCTTAGATCTGATATAGTCTATTGAGATAACCCCACTAGAGATCAATTATCTAACGGTATTGTGTCTACGGAGTATATGCCTAGACTTACCATTATACATGTTATTCAGTGCCCTACCAATCGTGGCTTGACTGTCACAGTGAACCATAATTGATGGCACTGGCTAGCTCCAGCATGGAATATCTTCTAAGAAGTTACGAAGCCATTCAACTTCTTCACCAGCTTTATCCAAAGCGATGAATTCTGATTCCATCATGGATCGGGCTATACACGTCTGTTTAGTTGATTTCCATGGAACTGGTCCAACTCCAATTTTGAAAACGTATCCACTCGTGGAGAATGAGTTCTTCGTGTCAGAAATCCATTTTGCATCACTGTACCCTTCAAGCACAGGATGATATCTCGTATAATACAGCCCAAGATTAAGAGTATACTTTAAGTATCTCAAAATCCTTATCAGAGCTTTCCAATGTTCTTAACTTGGATTGCTCGTGAACCTGCTCATTTTTTGTTCATAGAACATGCAAGATTGGGTCTAGTACAATCTGTAATGTACATCAGACTTCCAATTACTTTTGCATATTCAACTTGAGCTACTGGTTCACCCATGTTCTTTTTCAAGTGAACATCCAGTTCTAATGGTGTCTTGGCAGGTGGATCATCATAAGCTTTGAATTTCCTGAGTACTTTCTCCACATAGTGAGACTGTGTCAGAACAATTTCCTCAGATGTCCTGATAATCTTGATTCCTAGAATCACATCAGCCAAATCCATATCCTTCATGTCAAAGTTTCGCTTCAACATTCGTTTCGTATCAACGATGATTTCATGGTCACGACCAATGATCAACATGTCATCTACATACAGACATACAATAACATTGACGTCAGGTGTGCCCTTTAATGTAGACACATTTATCACACTCTTTGATTTTGAACCCATTTGACAGTATTGTGTTGTCAAATTTCACGTGCCATTGCTTTGGCGCTTGCTTAAGACCATATAAGGACCTTACGAGTCAACATATCTTTTTCTCTTGACCTGGTACCACAAACCTTTCAGGTTGGTCCATATATATCTCTTCTTCTAATTCTTCATTCAGGAACGCAGTCTTCACATCCATTTGGTGAATCTCAAGATTGTGGATTGCAACAATCGAGAGAAGCACACGAATAGACGTGATCCTGATCACAAGGGAGTAGGTGTCAAAGAAGTCATCACCTTCTTTCTGTTTGAAGCATTTGGCTACCAAACGAGCTTTGTACTTATAAATTGAATCATCAGCCTTGTATTTCTTCCTTAGGATCCATTTACATCCTAAAGATTTACAACCAGGTGGAAGGTCAGCTAACTCCAACGTGTGATCTGCATGATAGAATCAATTTCATTGTCGATCGCCTCTTTCCAGAGCGGAGCGTCTGGACAAGACAGAGCTTCTTTTATCGATTTTGGTTCATCTAACATATAGGTGATAAAGTTAGAACCAAATGACTTCATAAATCTAGCTCTTTTGCTACCTCTCAGTTCTTCTTCTTCAATAGAACGAGAACTTCTAGTAGCATCAACAGTTCTTTTCAAGTTCGAAGTACTTCCTTTCTCGAAGGTATTTTCTTGATTCGAAGTTGCTAGCATTCTTTCTTTGCCTGAAAATATATTTTCATAGAACACAACGTTCCTTGATTCTATCATTATTCCCAGAGTCAATATCCAGAATTCCGAATTTATGAATTCAAAAACGATAAGCGCTACTGTTGAGTGCATACCCAACAAATACACAATTAATCGTTTTACAAATACACAATTAACCATTTTAGGGCCAATTCTAACTTGTTTATGTAATGGCACCTCAAGCTTAGTCAAACACCCCCACACTTTGAGGTATTTGTATGACAACTTGCGTTCTTTCCACAATTCGTAAGGAGTTTTATCAACATTGTTAAGTGGTATCTTATTCAAGATATAATTTGTTATGAGGACAGCTTCCCCCCACATATTCTGGGGTAACCCAGAACTAACCAACATGACATTCATCATCTCTTTCAGAGTACAATTTTTGCATTATGCAACGCCATTGGACTGTGGAGAATAAGGAGCCGTAGTTTGATGAATTATGCCAGTTGTGGAGCATAACTCCTCAAACGGTGCTACATACTCACCACCTCGATCACTTCAGATTGTTTTAATCTGAGTGCCAAGTTGATTTTCTGTTTCAGCTTTATAATCTTTAAAGGCTTCAATTGCTTCATAATTACTTCTTAAAAAAAAGATAGTAATATCTTGTGCAATCTTCTGTAAAAGTTATGAAAAAAAATTCCACCTCTAGTTTGCACAAATTTAAGATCGCATACATCAGTGTGAATAAGTTCTAGAGGTGCAGCGCTCCATTCTACTGAATGAAAAGGCAACTTTGTCATCTTGGCTTCAACACAGACTTCACATTTTTTATGTAACCTAATTTCATTTAGTTTGAGCAAATCTAAATTTACTAATCGTTTTATAGCATTGAGATTTACATGCCCTAATCTATAGTACCATAAAGAGGAACACTCAAGCAAGTAAGTAGAAGTTGATGCATTTTCATTCATAGTAGCGGTTACATTGGTAATTTGGCAATTAGCCATTACATTGATCTTAAATAGATCATTCACTACAAACCCTATATCTATGAATACTCCTTGCTTAGTTAAAATAAAATTTCAGGCTCAAATACCAAGCAAGATCCATGCTTGACAAGTCGCGATCCGGAGACCAGATTTTCTAGATGTCTGGGACATGTAAAACATCCTTCAGAGTGAGTTCCTTCCTAGAGGACATCTTCAAAACCACGTTCCCCACTCCGGTCACTTCAGACGAGGCCTGATTATCCATGTGAAGCTTTCTTCCAGAGGAAGCTTTATAGCAAGAAAATACATCCCTGTCAGAACGGACATAACAGGTAGCCCCGGTATCAACAAACCATTCACGAGGATTGTCCACCATGTTAGCCTGAAACACAACAACTGAGAGGTCTACATTATCTTGCTCATTTTTGACAATATTGGCATTGATTATTTTCTTCTTCTGCTTAGGCAGACGACACTCCTTGGCGATGTGATTCGGCTTGCCACAATTGTAGTAAAGGTAGAACGATGAATGAAAAATAAAAAAGTGTCAGAGCGACCGCGTAAAAAATCGAGAGATAAGAGAAAAGAACTAAAACGCTCAAATTAGGAACGAGGAGCTTGACGAAGACCATAGAGGGCCTTCTTAAATTTGCACACATGATCGGGGAATCGGGGAACAATAAAACCTGGAGGTTGAGCCATGAAGAAGGTTTTTGAAGAATGTCATGCAGGAAGATATTCTTGACATCCAACCGATAGAGGCCAGGATCGTTGCCCGAAAGGTAGCTGCACGAACAACATGACTAAATATGTGAGAAAAATCAAAGTCAGGTATTTGAGTAAACCCCTGAGCGATGAGACGAGCTTTATAGCGCTCAATGGAACCATCAGAATGAAATTTGGTTCGAAATACCAATTTCGAACCAACAATGTTCTCATTCGGGGGACGAGGAACTAATTCCCACATATTGTTGGAGTGGAGATCACTCATTTCGTCACGCATGGCACGTAACCAGTGAGGTAACTTCATGGCAGATTTAAAACCTTTGGGCTCTGCAGAAGATGTTAGAGTAGAAAGAAGAGCAGTAGAGGCAATATCAACAATATGTTGAGTTTTAAAGATACCGGATTTCACCCGTGTTTGCATGGGATGAGTAGAAAGAGGAGCCGGCGGAATGGGCGGAGCAGGCGATACCGTAGAAGGTGCTGGTGGAGTTGGCGGAGTTGGAGAATCGAAATGATGAAAACCAGCGGGGGAGGAGGGGTCGGGTGCTGGTGATGGTGGCAGCTGGAAGTGATTAGGTGGCGGAGTCAGAGGCAGTGCATATAGTGCAGGGCTGGGTAGAGGAAGATTGGGTCGAGTCCATTGTAATGAGCTGGGCTTTAGAAGCTAATGGGTTGTTGGTTGTTATGGGCCTGAGGAGAAGCTCAGCAGGTTGACGGGCAGGGAAATGGTGGGCGGAAAGCGGCTGCTGGGCCAAATGAGGCTTGCACGTTGATGTGGGCCTGGAAGCACCGTGGAGTGGGCCAGCGGATGAGGAGCAATTGGGAGCCAATAGCCTAATGGGTTGAGGTGTAGAATTAGACGAAGCTATTCCAGGGGTTAATGGTAATTCCTAAAACTCAATAAATCTGGAAAATTCCAAAATATTAGAGAGCTAGCCGAAGAAAATTTAGAAAATGGAAAGACAGTTTCATCAAATTACGCATAGCGAGTCACATAAGTATGACAGGTCGTAGGATCGTAATACCGAAAACCCTTATATAGACTACTATATCCTAAAAATATGCAAGGAATGCTACGAGGTGCCAATTTATTTAAAGAATAATTATGAAGATACAGAGAAACACGACATCCAAAGACCCTAAAAAGACCGTAATTGGGAACATAGTTAAACAAAATTTCAAAGGGAAATTTATTATTAAGTAAAGGACTAGGTAACCTATTAATAATGTAACAGCTGTGGAGAAACCGTCAAGCCAAAATTCGGCAGAAATTGGTCATGAAAAAGCAAAGAAAAAGAGTCTATGTTTGCGTTTGGCTCTACCATTTTGTTGAGGAGTGTAGGGGCAAGAGGAGCGATGAAGAATACCACGAGAAGCAAAAAAATCATTAACACGTTTATTAGAAAATTTTGTGCCACCATCACTTTGAAAAACTTTAATAGTAGTGTTATATTGATTCGTAACAAGAGATGAAAAGCACTATAAAACGCCAAAAAATTCAAACTTAGAATGTAATGGGTAAAGTCAAGAAAAACGCGAGTAATCATCCACAAATACAACATAGTACTTAAAGCAAGTAGACGAAACAATTGGGGCAGGGCCCCATAAGTCACAATGAATTAAATCTAAAACATGAACAACACGTTTATCATTCAACGAAAACGGTAAATGCTTGCTCTTTGCCAACTGACAGGAAGAGCATAATTCAGGTTTAGGCAAAACGGAATTGGCAGCTAAATGACCCAACTTGTTTGATAAACTAATAACAGAAAATGAAGTATGTCCCAGTCAAGAATGCCATAATTCAAAAGATGATTTTAAGGTGCTAGAATGTAAAGCAACAACAAGAGCAGCAGAACCACGATCAAGAAGGTATAAACCATCCTTACACCGGCTCTTTCCCAAAATTTGTTTTGTCGCTTGAGTCTGCATCACAAAAGACTGATCAGCAAAAATAACATCGACAGGCAAATTCGTGGTGGGTTTACTAATAGATAGAAAAAATTTAGTTATATGTGGAACAACTAAAACATCTAACAAAGGCAAATTATTAGTAATAGAACTGCATCTGGAATGAGATATAGTGAGTGAGTCACTGTTACCAACAGTGACAGTAGCATTACCAGAATAAGGTTCAAAAGGGTCCAAATCCGAGGTGGAAGATGTCATGTGGGCAGTAGCGCCAGAGTCAATGTACCAATCAAAAGTTGACGGAATGACAGAACATTGAGCGTCGAAAGCCTGAACAAGATTGGCAGCCTCGATAGGACGAGCGTAACGGTCTGGACAGTGATTCGCATAATGCGGGCCTTGACAAATCTGACACCGTGGTGGACAACAATTACCACCACTGCCCCTGTTGTGGGACGAACCACCTGACTGTCCACGGGCCGAGCCGGTGTAACCACCACGTGAAGAGCCAAAAATAGATTGGTTGCCCGAAGAAGCCTGTCCACCGAAGGTTGATGAACGAAACCCACCATGTTTGAAATTCTGGCCACTGCCACCGCCATGAGTTCCATTGTTGCGGCCACCAGTTCCACGGCCAAAAGAACCTCCACCACGACCGAAGCCACCACCTCCACGGGCAGCGTAGAAGGCCGCGACAGCAGGAAGGCTGTCGGCGGCGGAGTTAACTTTGTCTCAAGTTCCTGATCTCGCATTTGACTAATAAGAACATTAAATGGAAGAGGAAAAGAAAGAGCTAGGCGAAGATCAACAAAGTTGCAAAAATCTGGACCAAGGTCGCGTAAGAACCACCGACATTTATCATTTTCAGAAATCGGAGTTCCAATAGCAGCAAGTTGATGACAAAGAGATTTAAAACGACGACTAAACTCAATAACGGACTGTGTACCTCGTTGTAGAAATTGAAGCTCGTCACGTAACTGATTCGCACAAGAAGGAGTATTCGGGCTGAAGGCAGATTCAAGAGTAGTCCAGACGTCGGAGGCGGAGCGGAGAACGATAACTTCGAACATTGCCTCCTCCGAGAGAGGAGAGAGAAGAACGCTGAGGACGCGATCATGACGGCGAACCCAAGTGTCATGTTCAGGATTCTGAATTGGAGCAAATTTGTCGGCAGAGGCAACATCAGTTGCAGCAGAAGTGGGTTCCGGGATGGTGGTAAATGGCGGTTCGAGAGCAGAGCCTCAAGAAAGATGTGCAGTCCCTCGCACTTGAGCATGGCGTAGACTTGATCACGCCATAGAAGATAGTTTGTGGATGATAGCCTAATATTGACTAAGTGAATCATAATATTTAGAGGAAGAGAAGTTACATCAGTAGCCATGAAGAAGAATGCAGAAGGAATAACGTGGAGGAGATGATGAGATAGATAGGTAGAGAGAAGAAGAAATAAGACGAACATTGCTAAATGGAATTAGGGTTTCGGATATCATCTGCTGATACCATGTGATTAATACTCCCTCTGTTCCATAATAATTGACGTTTTAGGAGGTTCTTTTATTTTCTTATTAATTGACGTTTTACATTTTTTTCACTAATTCTACCAGTTTTCTCCCTGGACTCAATCCTTAAAAATCTTTACTTTTAAATTTATCATAAATATCTTTATTTGGTTAAATCTTTATCTCCTAAAATATTCCCTCTTATTATAGCGCCTTCTTCCCTTTCTTCCCTCTCCCTTCTTATTCCACGCGTCTTATTCCCTCTCCCTCCTTAATCCAGGCTTTCTTCTCATCTTCCTCCTTCATTCCCCAATTTAAATTGAATAAAAGAATTTCATATTCCCCAATTTAAATTGAATAAAAGAATTTCCCTTATTTTTTTCGGCCAACATTTTTTTCCCTCCTCCCTCCTTCATTCCACAATTTAAATTGAATTAAAAAAGAAAATCCCTCTTAAAGTAATTCCCTCCTCTCTTTTTTTACGTATTAATGTTTTTAAATTACGGTCAACGTTTTTTTCCTCTTCCCTCCTTCATTCCACAATTTAAATTGTAGTTTAGTTTAGTTTAGTAATTTAAATTGAATTAAAAAAAAAAAAAATCCCTCTTAAAGTAATTCCCTCCTCTCTTTTTTTACGTATTAATGTTTTTAAATTATATACCGAGGGTAATGGTAATATTCCAAAGCATGAACAATGCAAATATGAAATAATTTAAGTTACTTATGGAATTGTATAGACTACATTTTTAAGAAATAGTTTAAGTTAGCTATGAAATTTTTTAGTCTACATCTACATTAAATATGGCCTTATGGAATTGTCTGGATATATGTCTAATAGCATTATCCAGAATTGTCTAGATGCTCTAAAAGCTAGACATTATCTAGTACATCCATGAGATTTTAGTGTAGGTTAGTTGTAAGATGGAAGATGGATATGTGTGAATATGATAGCTATAAAAATAGAGGCTATGCTTATAAATAATCAAATTAAATGAAAAGTGGAGTACTCATATGTCTAATTTTTCACATAAGTTTTAGAACCAATTCTTAATTCTTGAGTATAGTAAAACTAACGTGTATTCCTTTTGAACTCCACAAGTTTTACGACCAATGAATTAATTTAAAGGGAACTCCACAAGTTTTACAACCAATGAATTAATTTAAAGGGAACTCCATAAGGTTTACAACCAATGAATTAATTTAAAGGGAAAAAAACAGATACTCAAAAATGAAGAAAGGAAAAATTGTCAAATGATTCCCGCTATAATTTTCATTGGAAAAAAATCCAAACAAAAAATTCTACTTAAATCAAATGACTCTTGATAGATCAGATTATTTTTTTTTTGGAAATATTAGTACCACCAACGCCAGCCCTCACGGCGATCATACCCTCCATCGTTTCCTCCGTAACTGCCTCGACGCCGCCGCCTTTACGACGACTATATCCTCCACCGTCGTGTCCTCCATAACCGCCACCGTCGCCTTTTCTTGCGGAGTTCCACTCTCCAACGATGACAAGAGAAGATGAAATTTCATAGAGAGAAAAGATAAATATTTAAAGATGTCGGAGTTTCACTCTCCAACGATGACCGGGAATTTGAGAGAGAGAAAAGATAAATATTTAAAGATGCTAAATTTTAGGAGTCATATAAGAGAGATAAATAATTAAGTGAGGGATAAATTTGTCAAAAAAAATCATTCTTAATTCTTCCCTTTCTTTCTAAAACGTCAATTATTATGGAACAGAGGGAGTAATATTTTGTTCATCGTGCATTTGGTGAGGTTTGTTTCCACTATATATAATGAATTGTACCAACAGACTTACAGAAGCGCAAGGGATAAATTTTCCCAAGATATGTACAACATAATCTATCCTATTTTATACTCAAATAAATCTACAAATACAATTTACAATTAATATGATATATCTTTGCTGTTAAGTGTCATATAAAAGAAAAATGATTTTTTACCCCCTCAATTTAAAAAAATAAAAAATGAGTGTATATATATGTATAGTGTAATACAAAATAATAAATTTTGTCCCCCAAAAGTTTCTGAAATTTCACCTCCCCTCCCCATCTTCTAAATACATAAATTAATCATTGTAGATAAGAAACTAAAATGCAATATCATATTATATCGCTCCCTTATCTAAAATTCTTGGTTATGCCCATGTATACAACTACACGAGATAGTAGTAATGTCTTGTACGAAATAGACCCTTAACAACATAAGGAGGTCTCTTGTGCACAATTCGCGTAACCCGAGTCATGAGCAAAAAGACAATCATATTTATGTCTAAAAATATTAAATATTTTGGGTAAGTATATCACGGTGAAAAAGTATGAATGTTTATGATTAAATGTATCTGGGTAACGGTATTATTATACATATACTCAAAACAAGTGACATCTTTAAACATAAATCGTGATACCCATCCAAAATTGCATTGTACAACTAATGCACGTGAAACTCTGCCTAATATATATCCCAAATAAAATTTAAATAATATAGATTAGAACGCTAATGAAATTTCTATTGAAAAAATATTCTAACCTTACAAATGCAAAAGGTAAAAATTCAGAAAGGTATTAGAAATGCTGCTGCGGTGCCTCCTTATGTAGGGCTGCATTTGGTTAAAACCAGATTAAAATAATTCGGCTAAAATTTTCAATTTTTAGATTTTGGTTTCAGTTAACCAGGGAAAGATTTTTTATTATCACACGACCACGATAACACCCAATTTTTCATTGTTTAAAACGCACATTCACAATGCGGTAGAGGTAGGACTGTGAACAAATTGTGTCAAATCGAGTTTTTAAATTGTTCGAATATTGTATGCTAGATTTTAATGTGAACCAAGCTCAAACGAGCCTGATAATTTTATGTTCGCTAATGTGCACGAACTGTTCACGAACATTTACAAACAAAGTTTGGTTCATGAATAAGAATATTAGATATTATTCTAGTTTTTTACACAAAAATGTTGGATTTTATTCTTTCAACAATTTTTTTTTTTTTTTTTTTAAAACAAATGAGTTAAGCCTAACACATGTTAACAAGCCGCTAACGAACGAACTCATCACTAATGTTCAAGTTCTTTTCATTACAAAACGAACATAACTAAACATATTTAAACAAGTATTAACTCAGTATGATAACGAACATTTTACCGAATCACTTTATTCGTTAATAGTCCTAAGCAGAGGAAAAAGACACATCACCCATGAACTACCGAAATTGAGAATTCTAGATAACCTTATGAAACCAATGATAATCTGTCTCGTCTCCAAACTGAGTCATCAAATTTATAGGACCAGATGAACACAATTAAATTATAAATGAGACGACAATTTAAAACGCAATAATTTATTTAGCAGAGTATATTAAATGCAATAACCAGGAAACACAAATTCAAATTTAGGGAGAAAGCAATATAATTTTGTATACCACAAGAAACATTCACTGAATGCGTGTAAACCACAACATCATTGCATGCAATTTAATTATCAGTAATGACTCTTAGCCATAATGCGGCTCGCTACAATATTTTTTTAAGAAAAAAATATTAAGTTGGGAAAAGTAATTAAAAGTATTAATCAATACCCTATTATAAAAGTATGAAATTGTTTCGTCTAATTTATGGTATCCCTAATATACCCTTAGTAGTATTATAATTTAAGGGTAACTAAGTAATTTAAATTTAAAATTATTTATTTATTTGAATTACAAATATCTATATCTATATCTATATCTATATTTCTGTCTATCTATATATATCTATTATTATTATTAATATAAAAATATGGATTGTTTCGTTCCGTTATTTTGTTTTGTTTTTTCTCGTGATGCCTATAATATCCTTATAAAGTACTCCCTCCGTCCCAGCCTAATTGGCCTACTTTCCGTTTTTTGTTTGTCCCAACTTAATTGACCTAGCCCATAAATGACAAATTTCTCTCATAATCTCCACTCGTAATCTCCACATTTGAAAAAGTTAAAGATTCCACAAAATCTGTTTTTTCTTAGTCTTCGTGCCCAGCCAAGGTAGGCCAATTAGGCCGGCACGAAGGGAATATTAAATTTATGGATAGTTAAAGTAATTTAAAATAAATTATGTTTTCTCATACTTCATTATAAAAAACAAGAGTTCCTTTATATTTCAATATACTCCTTAAAAACTACATACTTAAATGATTATTCTTCTACACTTTTAATACTTTGAAATTTTAAAATAAAATTTGTTTCATATTAAAATAGATCTAAAAGGTATTTTAAGAAGAGTATATAATTGTGATTGGATGATTTTTATAAAATAAGTCTAATTAATTAATTAATTATGTTAGAAACATCCGTTTTTCAGACACTATATATATAAACATGAAAATTACACTTTATAATTTAGTTTAATGAATTAGTTGAAAGCCCCCGTTCGAGATTTCAATATTTAATTACACGTGTTGCTAAAATTTGTCATAGTGTCGTTCTCAAATATCTTTCCTTGCCAGAATGATCATTTTTTTTCATAAAACATATCAAGGTTTTTTTTTTGTAAAAATAGAATTTAATAATTCTTAACCATAATAGAATAGATTTGTAGTATATGATAAATAAATTATGTTTGCTAATCATAGTTGAATTCTAAAAACACAAACTTTGGTCATACACTATAAATAAATATATTTCGAACAAAACATTAGTAGAAGTTAGTAACTTAAAATATATTATTATTTAATTACTTGAATTTAAAAAGTAAGAGTTCTTATTTAATTCAAACCCCTCCTAAAAAATTACATACTTAAATTAATCTTCTTCTACACTTTCAATACTTTGACTTTTGGAATAAAAAATTAGTATCATATAAAAGTATGGATTTTTTTCGTCTTATTTTATGTTTCGTCTTATCTTGTGATGTTTATAATATTCTTACTAGGTATTAAATAAAAGAGTAATTAATTAATTTAAATAATTTATGTTTCCTTACGTGATTATAAAAAAAAGTCATTTTATATTTCAAACTCCTCCTAAAGAACTACATAATTAAACTATTATTCTTCAATACTATATTGAATTTTGAAATTAAATTAGTTTCATATTAAAACAGATTTATAGAGTTTTCCAGTGATATGTTCTTTGCATTTATTTTAAGCAATTGTACTAGATAATATTACATTATGGTATTATAAAAAAAAATTAAATTTATTATATTTTTCAATCTTATCTATAACTATCATATTATAATATTCACACTGCCAATTACTTTTGAAAAATAAAAATAAATTTTATGGCATAATCTTAAAACTTTTATAATACGTTTTTATTATTCACAGTTAGATGGTACTACAATTTCTATTTTGCATGTTAAATTTATTTTATTGACCATTAACAAGTAAATATAATTTAGGTTCTTTTGCTTGCATATAATGTGACTATATATTAAAATTATTTTAATATACTAAGAAGAGGAAAAAGGTACGTATACAGATAGACAAAAAAAAATATATTGTATTTTCTTAACACTATTTATCTAAGTTAGTTTATATTAGAAGAATGAAAAGCCTAAAATAGTTGAATGAAAAAAAAAAAAATAGTGAGCAAATTCATTGTGATAAATTATACAAACATTAACATAGGAAGAATCGTGATAACAATTACGTTATTATCAAAATTGAATCTTATATAAGACGAAGACACATGCACACACACATGTATAGCTTGTCGTACGATAAATTTAATGTCATTTTCAAAGCTAATATTTGCTTAAATTTTTTTATCTCATTTACACCTCTAATTACAAAGTAGAACGCAATACCTTACTAAAGCTGAATCTTTGAGGAAAACACACACGCAAAAAAAGTAGACGGCTAGGTTCCTGATGTTAATTCAAAATTGAATAAACCCAGAATAATCAAACAAATAGGAACTTGCCAAAATAAAATATTTTTTTATCTTTTTATTCAATAATAAAAATATCTTTAAATATCATTTATCCAACATAAATTCAACAATCTAAACTACCTAACTTATAATCCTATTTAATATTAATATATCCAACTGAAATCCACAAATCCAAACTATCTAATTCTTAATCCAATTTAATTATTAAATTACCTAATTTATAAGCCTATTTAAAACACTACGCCCTAACAATTATTGATCTAAGCTCGCATAATCGAAAATTGGAAAAATTAACGGAGATCTGAAGTTAGAGAAATTAGTAGAGAATGTATAGAAGTATAATCCAAAGTGGAAGAAATTAGTGAAGAACCGAAGTTAAAGTAATTAACAGAGAATATAGAAAAGGTGGTAATGTTTCTTTTTTCCGCTCAATTCGATAAAAGTTCACTTTTTACGATTAAACCCTATAAACTGAACTTATATATTGTGTTATTTTTCAATGAAAAGAGGGTTTAGTCAACCATACTAACTAATAAATTATTGTGATGTCCTCTTAGATATATATTTTATACCCTTCTATCCTGACTTTTGAGTTTATTATTTTAATTTAATCTTGCGTTTTTACATGCTTCTATCATGACTTTTTAAGTTCTAAGTTTAGATTTATCTTAGTTTGTTTTTGCATATGTTTTGCGTGAAACAAACATGTGAAAACATTACTTTCCTTTCATTAGAATTTATTATTTTTTAAATTACATTAAAATCTACAAATTAGAACTAAAATTGTCGGTACAAAACACAGGTTATCACAACAAACAACTCTAAAACAGATCACTGCAATATCATTTTATAAAAGATCGATCTACAAACGACTTTATTACGTTATAGATTTTTTCTATAAAGCAAGAAGTTATACAAAAAAAATTAAAAACCAATTAAACAAAATTTTTAAAACGAAACAAATAAGTACTCCAACTATCAAATTTTCTTTTGCATTTATTTTCACCACTTAATCTGATCATGTTTTACATCTTTTACGTAGTTATCAACTTTCTTCACATATTATCTTATGACATTTAACAAACATATGAAATTTCACATATTATCTTACGACATTTAACAAACAAATGAAATTTCATGCTTAACTCTGAACTCTAATTATCGTAGTGCACAAATAATCAAAATAATGAATCAAAGATAATAATATGCATAGTTCCCCATACAAAGTTCATGATTATGCTCACAAATTAAGGGACTAAAAGAGAAAATGAAAAGGAATGAGATCTTGAGAGTGATTCTATGTTTAAATTAATTAAAATATTTTAAAATACTAATAATTATAAAAAAAAATGAGCATACGTGCAACGCACATGCTTATTACTAGTATTAAATAATTTGTGAGGACGGTTTTTAAAATTTTGACAAAAAATAAAATAAAATGACACCTAGTTAATTTGGGTGTTTTAAAATGATATTTTCATTTAAATTTTTTTCATAATAATAATTATATACACTAAAATTGACTTATAAATTTGGGTGTGTTTACTTATAAATTGACTCAATCCATTGTGAGCCATATTTCCCTTAGAGTAGCTACCAATGTACTTAAACACACTAAAATAAACCCCAATCTAATTTCTAACCAATAAAATCATTTATTTAATCTAATATTCTCTTCATTTATTTAATCCAATCTTTTCAACTTTATCATGCATTATTTCTGAATGCCTTCTCATATCAAATACCAATTTATTTCATCTAACCTTCTCTTTATTTAATCAAACACAGCCTATAATTTCTCTCAATAAAAATAACAAGTCCGCTCTATTAATCAAACACAGCCTATAATTTCTCTCAATAAAAATAACAAGTCCGCTCTATTTCTCCCGATCTACGTATTTCAATTTTTTCAAACCATAAACACAGCCTAATTGCCCAATAGTATTTTAATTAAGGGTTTAGGGCTTCCTTCAAGAAAAAAGGCAAGATCGTTTGATTATTATGCTTCACTTTTACAGGATTTCAAATAGATATAAAAGTCAAACCTCAAAACTTTTGTTATCGAACCTTATCTTCAATTGTCAATTTAACTCACTTTATTATGATTCCCAACAAGATAAAAGTTCAACCCTTTCAAATGTCATTTTTCACTTGTCAATTTAACCACAAATTCCTCCATATATAGTTGCCATTACCAATAACTCATATTCCGGATATTTCTTACTATAATTCCACAAATCATCAAAATAATACACTTTATATATTAGGGATAAATTCAACTGAAGTGCAGAACACCGGATTTGGACTAGAATAGGATAGTATAACACCATAATTGAGATTTCTATTATTTCTTGATAAAAATGACTTTACTTTATATTATATTATTTAAAAATATTACAATAATATATATTTGAAAGGGTATTTAAATTGTAAATATTTTACATAAATCTTTTAACATAATAATTTCACTTCACTGTAAATCCTCTCATATTTTATTCTGAGCAAACACAATTTAAACTATCGTGGATTCACATGTTCTAGAATTTGCACATCCAAATTAACCACACCTCACTCAATCCATAAACAAACATACCCTAATTATTTTCATTAATTATTAGATTAGAAAATAAAATAATAGGTCACATTAAATAATTATGAATTGGAGAAGCCCCTAAGAAACCACCTTCTAAATCCAGCTAACAAATGAAATTAGTACGATCAGAGAGAAAATCAATGTTTGGATGATGTTGCTTCCACCAATAATTCGAAATAATCCTCAGAATAATATCGGACTAAAAGAACAAAAAAGATGGGAAAAAGATAACATTGAAGGAATAAGAGTGTAGAGAAGATGATTGTTGAAAATTTCCAATGGATAAATTGAAAAACAACTGCCCATCTTCCCTGAAAATTCGATATCGCAGAGAATACTTTCGTACAGAGTGCATTTGAACGAATTCGCACAACGCCGATACACACAATCTCTGCATTTTCTCGACACCAAAATCAAAAACAAATTTTTACTCAACATAAAAACAATGGACGAATAGGAAGAAATTGAAATTGAAATTGAAATTAAAATAAAATGATTTGTTCGTGTCGTGTAGGTTACTGCAGCGTGGTGACTGGGAAGCTATGAATGAGAAGTGGGTTGTGTGTATTTATAGTGGTGGAAGACGGCGATGGGATTAGGGTTTTCGTGTATCTGTTTGGGTATTTCCCCAAAACACCCCTTATTTAGTGGTATGTGTGTGATTCTTTTCTACTTATTTTGGGTGGATATACAAATTTCCCAAGTTTATATTAGACCGCGAATTTCTTTATGTCCAAATCAACATTTTAAATATGCCAAATAACCACTTCAACTTTTAATTGTGAGACCAATATAACCTTCCTAAATTATTAAATACATTTATACTAATATAATAACAAAATCCGTCGAAATTAATAATTTTAAAGTCTTCCCGCCCAAAATCTATTATAAATTCTGAAAATTTTAGTATATAAAATTCAACCCCAATATAAAACACAATTATTGGCAATAACTTGTCATATATTTGTCTAAAATAAATAGGATAAAGCTATTTGGGTTGATTCGCCCGGATCGAAAAATATATATTTTCTTAAAATTAATATTTTTTATAAATTTATTGAATATTATTAATGAAAAATTATTTATGAAGACGGCAACTAAATTTTTAACATTACAAATATATCCCCAGTCAACTGCATACTGCAATTACAGCCTCAATCATCAACATGACTTCTATGGAAGAATGCTAGTAGAGATATTCATACATTAAGAAAAATAAATATTCATACTAATATATATTTTAGTCTTTAATACTTTTCACTGCACACTTTTTTCATTAACATATAATTTTTCATATCTTATTATTTATCGATTGTAATATTTTATTATATTAAAATTATATAAAAATATAAAAAATATTAATTTATTCATTTACATTTACAAACCGTGCATCAAACGTGGATACTACTAGTTTAAGAATACATAATAAATCTAACAATAAAGCAAAAAATAAGAAAATATCAAATTTTATTTTATTTAATAGAATTATAGGAAATTATTTATATAATAATAATAATAATAAAAGGTTACAAGAAAATCCCCAAGTTACTTATTCTTTAAATTTCTTAAATAATTTTTAGAATTATTTTAAGTTATTGATAACTTAAGGGTGTGTTTGCTTAAAGCTGAAGAGTGTTGAGTCAAATTTGACTGAGGGAGTTAACGAATGTGTTTTATTGTGATTTGATCACCTAAATTTACTGAGGAAAATAAAAAACAAACACACCTTAGATTTTGTGTTGTTAATTTCTTGATTTTTATAGTTTCGTACGTATTTATCAAATATTTGTGTATTTTATTTATTTATGTTAATATGTAGGTCTTGCCTATCTTGAGCTTTAAAGTTCAAGGGCATATTTAACATATTCAAAAAAGTTCCAATGTTAATTTGTACAACAAAATAATTTGAGGCTTTAATTTGAAACTTGAGTACATATTAAAGACAAATTTTCACCTTCTCCCTTTTAATCTGTATTATAATCACCATCTGTTTTTTCCATTTTACAACCATATTAAGGCCTTTTTTGTTTGTAATAAATATAACTTATAAAGAAAACCATAAATAGTGATGCAAGAATTGAATGAGACATTGAAAGAAGAATCATAGCTGAAGTCTTTTACTGTTTCATTGATGTTTTTGCAAGTAAGTTTTGCATTCATTACAACTACCTATATAGATCAAAACCATAACAACTAGTTATCTCTAACACCAGACAAATAGTACAAAACACAAGGCAAATAATACAAGAGTAGTAACAAATTCTGCTCTTCTATGGCTTTAGCATTTAAGACTCCTTAATGTGTTGTACTATGAGCTGCAATTGCTTTATCTTGCTTGCCAGATTTGCAATGGCTTGTTTGACCATTTTCACATTGCTTTTTCATCAAGACTTCAACATAAGACAACATCCCAGCTTGTCCTCCACGGTGGCTGTCAACATCAGTTCTGCTTGACACATTGACACTGCTTGACACATCAGCAGTAATTTTATCATCCCCCTCAATTCGAATATGGGTAGAGGAATGAGATTGAGCTTGTTACTCAACCTCATGAAGAATTTTGAGCTTAAAGGCTTTGTCACGAGATCTGCAATCTGTTCTGTAGATGGCACATGAAACACCTTAATAACACTTTTGCTGATTAAGTCCCTAACAAAATGTATATCTAGCTCTACATGCTTTGTCCTAGCATGTAGTATGAGATTAGAAGCAAGAGCCATTGTACTTATGTTATCTACCCAAACAACATGACTCTTTTCACTTTTGATTCTCAACTCTTGAAGCAAGGAACTCAGCGAAACAATTTCTGCAATAACATGAGCAAGACTTCTATATTCAGCCTTAGTGCTGGATCTCGAGACACTGGACTGTTTCTTCAATTTCCAACTCACAAGGTTTCCACCCAAGTAAACATAAAATCCTGTGATTGATTTATTGTCATCAACATCTGTTGCCCAATCCGAATCACAAAAACTAGTAAGACTAGGGGTGGTTCGGTACTGTCTACCGTACCGAATTGCCCATATCGTTATCGTACCAAAATTTTAGGTACGCCAAAAATCCATACCGTTACCGTACTGAAAATTTTGGTATACCGAAATTTGGCATATCGAAACTTCGATATGATATTGTTAAATATCGATACCGTACCGAATTTTGTATCGATATCGGTATACCGAATTTTGTATCGATATCAGTAAATATCGATATCGTACCGAAAATTTGGTATACCGAATTTTGTATCGATATCGGTAAATACCGATTCATACCGTTAATTTTGGTATACCGAAATTTCGGTATATCGAAAATTTATGGTATACCGTTAGGAATTTGGTATACCGAACTATCAAAATATCGAAAAAAATTCGGTATACCGATATATACCGAAAATACCGAACTTTTTTCGGTATTTTGGTATATACCGATTTATCGAAATTTTTAGATTATCATATAAATATCGTACCGAAAATTTCCGGTACGGTATCATACCGTACCGATAATTCGATATACCGAAAATTTTATTTTCTGTAATTTTTTCACTACGGTATGTGCGGTATTTCGGTATTTTTCCCACCCCTAAGTAAAACTAAGACTTCCAGTTATCTTAATACACAGTCCCATACATGCACTTCCAGCAAGGTAGCTCAATATCCTCTTTACTGTCTTATAAATGTGTATCCAAGGGACAAGACATATACTGGCTCACTTTATTCACTGAGAAAGCAATCTCAGGTCTTGTAATGGTAGCAAACTGTAGTCCTCCTACCAAACTTCTATAATGAGTAGCATTCATGATTAGACTTCCTTCACTTTTAGACAACTGAGGAGAAGTGACCATGAGAGTGTTTGTTCCTTTTGCATCAATTATATTAGCTCTAGCAAGGACTTCCTTAATATACTTCTCTTTACATAAATGCAATCCTTGAGATGTTTTGGTGATTTGAATTCAAAGAAACAAATGTGCCTCACCAAGATCCTTTAGAGTGAAATGAGTGGAAAGAGACTGATTGCCAAATCAATTTCAGTTGAATTGTTCCCTGTCACAAAAATGTCATCAACATATATGAGTAAATAAATGAAAGGGCTATTCCTTATCTTGAAAAATAAGGAGCTATCTGCTCTTGAATGTTGAAAACCCAATTTCATCAGAACTTCCTTCACTTTTAAATACATGCACTGGATGCTTGTTTAAGACCATACAGGGCCTTTTTCAGCTTGCAGACGAGAGGAATTCTATCCTTTGATATCACCTCAAAACTTGTTGGTTGCTTCATAAAGATCTACTCCTTAAGCTCTCCATGCAAGAAGGCATTGTTAACATCTAGATGTCTCACCTTCTACCCCTGCAAGGCTTAACATGACTCTTATGGTGCATGGTTTCACCACAGGACTAAAGGTTTCTGAATAATTAAATCCTTCGGTTTGTGAGTAGCCTTGAGCTATAAGCTAGTCTTGCTTTGTGTATAAACGCACTACCATCAGCATTCTTTTTCACCTTAAAACCCCATTTATACCCCACTACTTTTCTTCTTTCTGGTATTTTGGATAGATACCAGGTCTTGTTTGCTAAAGCTGCAAGTTCATCCTTCATAGCTTTTCTCCAATGGGTAATTGTCTGTGAAAGTAATATCATCAACGTAAAAGAGAAGATATATGATAGATGGAACTTCATGAAGAAAACTAAGGACGAGTCAAATCTACTTGTACAAAATCTAAGACCCAATAAGAAAGTACTGAAACAATAGAACCATGCCAAAGGGGAATGTCTCAAGCCATAAAACGCCTTCTTCAGTTAACAAACGTGAACAGGGACTCTAGGGTCAATGAATCCGGGAGACTAAGCCACAAAAAACCAGTTTAGGAAGAATTTCATTCAAGAATGCATTCTTAACATCCAATTGATGCAAAGACCATTTATTTTGGATAGAGAGAGAGAGAGAGAGCCAGAATAGCCCGGATTGGAGCCGCTTTTACAACCTGACTGAAGGCCTGAGACAAATCAATCCCCGAAATTAGTCTAAATCCCTGAGCAACGAGCCAAGCTTTTGTGACGCTTGTAACAACCCAATTTTTCTAGGTAATTTCTTAATACATTTTTTTTCCTAAATGAATGATTCTAATATTTCTAGAACATTAAATCTCCTTCTATTAAAAAAAAAAGTGTCGCTTTAGACTTTTTTTTTGAAAAATTAAGGATGGGTAGAAAGGAAAATATGTCCATACATATTTTTTTGGAAAAATATAGTCGACGCCGTGAGAGAAGATAAACTGAATTTCATATTTTTCACCTCTTGATTTCTTGGAAGAACGCCTATTATGCATATCTGAACGTGTACTTTTGTTTTACTCAATATTGTGTATATAGTTAGGGTAAAGAGTAGTGTTGTGATAGGATAAGAACTTTTATGGATATAGACTAATGGAATTAAATCCCAATCTTTTAGGAGTTTTGAGATTTCCGGCTAGTATTTCAAGTGTTTTTTATTTTTGCAGAAACTTTGATTCATTTGGGCTCAAGATATGGGCTCCTATATATTTTTGTGTACTATGTTTGAGTGATTGGGCTCAAAGGCTTGAGCTAAGTAAAGAAATGGATAATGGAATGGGGATGATGGGCATAATGGACTAAAATATGATGAGTAGTTTTCTTATGAGATATTGGACTTAAACTGCCAGTTAAATAAATTGCAAATAAAACGGGGTTACAAAAAATTAAATAATGATTTCCATTATAAGTGAGCTTGGAAATATTAGAGGGGTCAAACAACGGACCATGTTTATAGGCTTAACTTGGACTTGAAAATAAAAAATAAAAAATAATTGAACATGATGCGTGACATGAGCTTGGTCCCAATGAGACTTTCGGCTTAAGCTTAAACCAATAATAACTTAATGACATTTAATTGGACGCAAAATAATTAATCGGGATATCATGACTTGAAATTGGGTCAAATGCCAAATTAATCTTAGATTTGCATACATACTTGGCCCAAATTAACTAATTAAGCGCAATTAAATACCAATAAACTTAAACAATATAATAATAATAATAATAATAATAATAATAATAATAATAATAATAATAATAATAATAATAATAATAATAATAATAATAATAATAATAATAATAATAATAATAATAATAATAATAATAAGGAAAATTTGGTAAAAATGTCCCATACGTTTGTCCTAATTAAGAAAATATCCTTTAAGTTGGCACTTTTTAAAAATGTCTTCAAACTTACAAAAAATTGATAAAAATGTCCCGTGACCGGCTACTGCAGGTTACCCATGAGGTCATCCATGAGGTGGATGTTTTTTGCTTATGTGACACTTAATTTTTTGACTTTTTTTGCGTTTTTCCTGCTTAGTCACTTATTAGGATGGTAAAGAAATTAATATATATATATAAATTAATATAATATTAAAATTTAGATATAGATGATAATTAAATTTATATAATATTTAAAAATTCTTGTAAATGCTAATCTGAAAAATTATTTTAATAAATCTTTAATAAATTATTTTGAATTAATCTAGATTGTAAAATATATAAAATATTCAAAATAAATTATAAAATGATTTAAAAACAAAAATATATATAGATATATGATTACTAAAATCTTTAATGTTTAATTTTTTTTTATTTTATCTATAAAATCAGTAAAATTATTTTAGTAAATCTTAAAGTAACTTGAATTTTTTTAAAATTAATTTATAAAAGTAAAATTAATTTTTAGAAGTGTCTTAAATCTTAAATTATTTTATATATCTAAAAATAAATTATAGAATGATTTATAAAATTAGTAAAATTATATATCTAAATTTTAGATATGTAAAATAATTTGAGATTTAAGACTCTTCTAAAAATTAATTTTACTTTTATAAATTAATTTTAAAAAATTTCAAGTTACTTTAAGATTTACTAAAATAATTTTACTGATTTTATAGATAAAATTAAAAAAATTAATTTTATATTAAAGATTTTAGTAATCATATGTTTATATATATTTTTGTTTTTAAATCATTCTATAATTTATTTTGAATATTTTATATATTTTACTCTAGATTAATTCAAAATAATATATTAAAAATTTATTAAAATAATTTCTCAGATTAGGATTTAAAACTATGAATTTTCAAATAATATATAAATTTAACTATCATTTATAACTAAATTTTAATATTATATTAATTTATATATATATATATATATATTTTTTTTTTTTTTTAATTTCATTACCATCCTAATAAGTAACTAAGCAGGAAAAATACAAAAAAGGTCAAAAAATTAAGTGCCACATAAGCAAAAAACAGCCAACTCATGGATGACATGATGGGTAACCTGTAGTAGCCGGTCACGGGACATTTTTATTAATTTTTTGTAAGTTAGAATTTTTTTTTAAAAAGTGTCAAACCTAAAGGTTATTTTCTTAATTAGGGCAAACTTACTGGACATTTTTACCATTTTTCTCTAATAATAATAATAATAATAATAATAATAAAATAGCAGGCGTTATAGATCAGAAGTGCGTCGGTACTAGAAGTGGCAGCCGCGGCCATGAGAGTAGTAACAAAGAGGGATTGAAGGGAAGTGGTTGGAATATGTGTCATTAGGGCAAGGAAGAGAGCAAGGAAGATGACGATTTCGATTATAGTAGGTCGATACGGTACTAGAGTGACAACTAGATCACTGTTGCCGAGGTGGTTGGGAACTAGGGGTGGCAATTTCCGACACGATCCGAACAACCCGACACGACCGAACCTGTATTTTGAGGGTTAGGGTCAACCCGAACCCGAACGAATAAGAAACAGGTCGAACCCGTCTGACCCGAAAAAAAATGTGGGTCGGGTCGGGTCAACCCGCGGGTTGACCTGCAACCCGTTTTTAAAAAGGGCAAATTAAAAAGAAATTCAAATTAAACAACATATTTAATAAATAATCATAATAAATGCATAAACCCTATAGAACCTACTAATCACATTGCTGAATATTTGTTGTGGTAACTAATAATCATATGAATGTATCGTCTAGAACCTATAGAAATCAATATTGTTTTGTCGTAAAGTGTTCTTCCATTCTGTTTTTCTTATAGCTCTTAGATAACAAATTCTTCTAAATCTAAGCATAATGGTCTATATATTCTTGTACAACTAATGTTATTTTTTATATAAGAGATGCGAGTATAAAACATTGATCAGTAAACAAAATATGCTTAGAAAATAGCATGCAACAATTATATTTGGTATTTGTAAGAGTATGATAAATTTTACTAGTAAAAGAAATTCACTGGATGAACTTATAAAGATGAATTATCCAATTAACAAGATATTAGATATGCTCAACAAAATCTTAAAAAATGAGAGTGAGACAATGGGAGAGCGAGATAGTGAGAGTTTTTAGAATATTTTGGAAACTGAGTAATTTTGGCTTCAAGAGTTTTAATATGATAATTTTGTGTTGTATTATTATTGTGTGAGAATGTTGTTATTTTAGAATATTGTTATTATGACAGAAGTAGAAAATTAGAAATGATTTTTTTTTAAAAAAAAAACGGGTTGAAAAACAGGTTGGCGGGTTGACCCGCAACCCGAACAGGTCGGGTTCGGGTTGCAGGTCTCGACCCGAATATGAAAACAGGTCGGGTTCGGGTTGGTAATTTTTTTGTAATAAGCAGGTCTCAACCCGACCCGCGAACCTGCAACCCGACCTGTTTGCCACCCCTATTGGGAACTCTTCACTATACTTAACATATTTCAGCCGAGATACAATGGAAATAAATCAAGGAAAATATTTACAAATATACAAATCTTATGTACTAAAATATTCTACAAGATATACACGACTCATTACTTGTTATTTGTATCTCATGAAATATTTGGAATGTAAAAGAGAACCTTTTTTGTTAAGTAGACCGAACATCTATAATTTATTTTTTCTTCACATGGGAGAAGTTTTCTGGCTTTCAAGACATTGATAACCTTTAAATCATGGCCTTAAGGGCTTTTTGTATGGATTCAAATCTATCTAGGGTATGGAGGGGAGATTTTATTGGTTCCTCTGTAGTACACATAACATGTTTACTTGTGTAGTCACAAGATTCACCCTCATTATCTACCCCGCTCCTTGAACAAATAATCGGAGGATGGTGTATAGAGTTCGAAGATTATCGAAATTAGACCGAATAAGTTGCAAATGAAAAAAATTCATTGAACATTTGACTTATTTTGAACCGATATATATATTTTTTTTTGTGTATATATTTGGATATTTTTCAATTTTCCAAATCAAAATTGAACCTTACCAAATTGTATTGAACCGAATAACTGAATAAACTAACAAATTATAAATTTAAACATATATTATCCTAAAAGATTAAATTGAAAATTAAATTGTTCATAATTTTGTAGTTAATATAAATAGTTAAAGAACCTTATAATTAATAATTAAACATTTTTCAAAACACAAGTTAGTAAGTTGAAAATAAATTTGATCTAATAAAATTACTTATATTAGTCAGACGTTAATATATTTTGTTCAATTGAATTTGTTATTCAAATGATAAAAAGTGTCAAGTTATTCGAACCGACCGTTAGATTTGAAATTCTGAACCGAACTGTTCCCACAAATATAACCGCATCGTACCGTCCTAGTTTTTTGAATTGGCTATGAATACTATTTTTTAAATAACCGAAGTCTAGTATGAATCTAAATATTTTCAAATATCCGATACACTCTGAACCAAAGTCCTGCATAAACATAATTTGCAAATTACATCTTAGCTCTATGGACTACATGCAATTTGCGGTGATGATCTTGCCAAAATATTTAGAGTGAGTCTTCTGTGTAAACGATCACACGTGTGACGGAATACACTTTTACAGAAAATATTGATACTTTTACAGAAAAAAGTGATACTTTTACAGAAAAATGTGATACTTTTACTACATTCATACTTTTACAGATAAATAATGTGATACTTTTGCTACAAAAAGTGATATTTTTTTTGTTAAAAAAAAGTGATACTTTTACAGATAAACATGATACTTTTACCACAAAAAGTGATACTTTTTCCCGTCACACCGTGTGACAGTCACATACGAGTTTTTGCCTAATATTTATAGGGGGAGGAGAGGCGATGAGAAACTCAGCCAATTAAATTGAGAGTCCTTCAGCTGATGCAAAGCAGCACCACTGAAAACAAAAACACTATCTCATAATAGAATTCCACAAATCAAATCCAACAAACTATTCCAATCCTACAAAACCACACCAATCCCAATCCTCATATCAAACACACAGATTCACGAAATTATTAAACCTCTCATCTCTACAGGCCCTGATCAATAAGGTAGTCGCCCATCTTCTCCACCACCATGTTACACTGTCCTGGAGTCATCGGCTCCTCGTAGATGCCGAAAATTAGAGCTTGGC
Organism: Ajuga chamaepitys; assembly: GCA_958295605.1. Taxonomy (NCBI): domain Eukaryota; kingdom Viridiplantae; phylum Streptophyta; class Magnoliopsida; order Lamiales; family Lamiaceae; genus Ajuga; species Ajuga chamaepitys. Next base: position 5,789,750 of record OY282500.1, on the reverse strand, counting down.
CTGTTTTCTTTATAGTTATTCCTCCAGACCCCTGAGATTTCCAGTGTCAAACAAACGAGTAAACAACAGGTTAAGTCTTAATGGAAGAACTCATATCATTTCAAGAGATCCAAAAAGTCCTCGCTCTCTCTCTTCTAAAACAACGTAGTTTTGATAACCATATGAATGATCCCACTAGTTGTGATTAAACTACGTAGGTTTAAGAGCAAAGACACAAGTGGGACAGAGGGTCTTCTTTAGAATATGGAGTCAGATTAGTCGAGGAAACGCAGGGCAGCAACTGGCAATGGAAACATTACTCCAGATGCTACTAGCTTGAACTAAAATGATCTATATAAATACAAGGGCAAACTAAGATTGGGTTAAAATTAAGAAAGATCAAAAGCAAACTAGCCTTAAAGTTGATGACTCTTTTAGCCAAATAAATTCCGGGAACGTGTTTCTGAAAAGCTTTAGATGCGGTTAAGACAATAGCAGATTTGAGGATATCATAATAATCTTTGCATAAGCAGGGACATAACGGATCAAGGAATGATCTCCATAGTGCAATTACTTTTGAGTATATAATGTAAGGGGCAAAACCTTTCCTAGGGAGTGATTGGGGGGAGGGGCGGAGGCAAATCTTGAAGAAATAAGGGGATGAGTGAATTCAGAAAGGAGTTTCTGAAAAGCTTATTGATGAGTATGAGATGATAGCAGATTCAAGGTCAAGGACGCTATGATATCTTTGATAAGCAGTGACGGATCAAGGAATTGATGTCGATGGTGCAATTACTTTGCATAAGGAGCAAAGTTTTACCTATCAAGGGATTAAATGAAAATTATATGCAAATCTGCATATAAAAAATATAGTGATCTTGCAGTAGACAAGAGATATATAAGAAAAAACACCTTCTTTCCACGAACAACAGCACCAGGTTCTCCCTGAATAACCATATACTTAGCTCCTGCGAGAAATAGTCCAGTAGGAGCAAGGAATCCGGGCTCATCGAAATCCTTCATAATGTTGGCAATCTCAGTAGGCGAGAACTGCAAAGGAAGATGAACTAAATCATTAGTAATTTACACATAGGCATGACAAATAAGTTTAATAAATATAAATTAGCAATCTTTCCACAAAAGAGAAACAAAAAGATAGAAGTGTAATATCAAGGTGATTGGCCATAAACTAATCCAACAAACATACATGTTTGAGAAGACCAGAAGAATGCTGTCTAAGAATTCCAATATTAAAGAGTCACACCACACTCCTTTAGATCCTGAGGCAGATGAACGGATCATACACAAACACACATACGCACATATTTTTACCTTCCACATGAAATACAAAATTGATTACAGTGTTCATCAATTCGAACACACACACATACACATATAGTTATATAAGGTTTTTTATGTGCATACTGTACTAGGGTATGCAATGCACAAAAGAGTAAACGATCCCTAATGCGATGCAATGCAATGCAGAAGAAAATAACCGCCGTTTTGTACAGATGTTTAAAATTCCAATGGCAAACGAGATCTAATGAGGATCTGAGAGATTAGAGATCGGTGACCTGAGGGAAAGCAGCGCTCTGAGCCCAAGCGCTGCCGTCATGGCCGATGATTGCGGCGGCGGTGAGATGACCACCTTCCACATCACACATCAAGTGTTCATCGACGTAGGTCTGCCACGACATTGTTTTTGTTTTGGTTTGGTAGTCCAAGATGAAGAATTGAGTAGTTGTTGAGAAAGTAGTGTTTGATAGATAGTTTGTTAGAAGGGAGAGGAAATAAATAGTGGAATGAGGGGTGAGTGTCCGCATTTGGCGTGATGGAATTGGGAATGAGTGGCGTTCACGTTCAGCCTCAGGGACCTGCACTATACCACCTTATGTTTCATGTATGGCATGGGATTGTGTCTGTGGGGTAGTCCTCACAACATCATCCATCATTAAAATATATATAATCCATGTATTTTAAAATACACATCAACTTTTTTTTCCTCTTTCGTTTAAGTACATACGTTGATTGGGATGGTAGGCATGAAAAAATGCTTCGAACTCGAACGAAGTATCTGCCCCGCCCCGACCATAACAACAGAGTGGCGATAGGTTTGGGTCTCCCGCCCGCGCAGATTACTTAAATTACCTGTATATTTTTACTATATTTATATTAAATATGTATATAAAAAAGTTATTGTTATTTTAAAAAATATATCTTATTTAGTAATATTGTATAACTTTTTAGGGGAAAAAATCTTAACTCGTCCCATAACTTTTTACTTTTACGTAATTTGTCCCTTAATTTTTATATTTTTCAATTAAGTCCCATAAGTTGAAAAAATTGTTCAATTTAAGGCCATTTTTTCACCCTAGTTCCAATGGAAATTTACCAAAAATCTTTGAAATATGGTAAATTTATGTTGGAATTTCAATTTCAACGGCAATTCCAACGGTTTTTCTGCCGTTGAAAAAGTTGTTGTTAGAATTTTTTTGTTCCAACAATTAAATTCCAATGGAAAAATGATTCCAATGGCAATTCCAGCGGAGCCTCTTACCGTTGGAATTTTTTTCCAATAGCCATTCATACGGCTTCTGCCGTTGGAATTATTTCCAACAATTCTTTTTGCCGTTAGAATTTCCATTGGAATTTTTTTTCCAACAACTATTCCAACGGCAAAAGCGGTTGGAATTATTTCCAAAATACTTAATGTGCAATTATTGATAATTTAATAGGAACAAAAGATAAAGAACACATATTTATTAACCCAATTCTTGAAAATGACTACGTCTGGGGGCACTATCAAGCCAAGAGATTTACTAATTTTTTGGTGATAACAAATACAATGAATTGGAGGTTATTTATAACCCAATGGGCCGTAGCCTTAAAACTCCATTCAACTTGAATACTGCTTTAAAGGCCCAACAATCTCCCACCTGGAGACTGATTTCAAGTGTAACTTGTCTCCTCTATCTCATAGTGCAAAGCCTTCATCTCAGTTCCACGGCTAGTTGAAGCCATGTATATCTTCAACTTCTCTAAGGTCCCAACGCCTTAGTCAACATATCAGCAGGTTCTCATTTCCTTGAATCTTCATTAGCTGGAAGACCTTATTTTCCACAAGGTAATGAATGTAATGATACCTCAACTCAATGTATTTCATTCTCAAGTGAAAATCTAGATTTTTGGTTAAGTGAATAGCACTATGACTATCATTGTAGAGAATCATATCTTTCCGCTCCTTTCCCAATTCGCATAGGATATTCTGCAACCATACCATCTCTTTACTAGCCTCGGTCACTGCTACATACTCTGCTTCTGCAGTATAGACAGTGTTAGATCTTCTGCAACTTAGAAGCCCAAGAAATTGTTGCACCACCAAGAATAAACACATACCCGACTGTACTTCTCCTTTTGTCAAGATTGCTTGATGCTAAATCTGCATCAACATACCCTGCCAATTCAACATTTTTACCTTCAAAACATAAGGCTCTCTCTGTAGTACCTCTCAAGAATTTGAGTATCCACTTCACCACCTTCCAATGTGGCTTACTTAGATTAGCCATTAACTGACTAACTACTCCCATCGCATGAGCAATATCAGGTCTTGTACTCACCATAACATACATTAGACTGCCAACTGCTGAAGCAAATGGAGTTTTCTGCATCTAGCCCGATACTCTTTACTGATAGGTGAATCCTTGTTGGATAGCTTAAATCGGCTACCCAAAAGGACATGAACTGGCTTTGCATCTTCCATATTGAACCTCTTCAAGACCTTCTTGATATACTCAGCCTACGAATGATACACAGTTCCTGCCACCTTATCACGCTATCTAGAATTTACTTGGCCTCTCCAAGGTCTTTTATAACCAAACCCATTAGACAACTGCATCTTCAACTTGCTCACCTCTCGAGTATTAGAACCTGCTATCGACATGTCATCAACATATCATAACAGAATGATATAGCCATTGTCACTTTTAAATAGTAGCATTAGTCACCCTCGCTACTATTGAATAAATCTCATGCATGAAGCCATCAAACTTTTTGTACCACTGTAATGGAGCTTGTTTTAGACCATACAAGCTATTCTTCAATTTGCAAACAAGCTCACAGTTCCCTTGTGACAAGTATCCATTTGGTTTCTCCATGTAAATGTTCACTACTATGTCACCCTGAAGAAAGACGATTTTCACATCAATCTGCTCTAACATTAAGTTCTCTGCAGTCACCATACTCAAAACTAACCGAATGAAGGTTAATTTTACAACAGGAGTAAAAATATTGATATAGTCAATACCATTATTCTGCTCAAACCCTTTCACAACCAGTCTTGCCTTGTATCGCTTGCTTCTATTTGCCTCCTCTTTGATTTTGTAAATCCACTTGTTATGTGGTGCATTTTTCCCCTTTGGGAGCTAAACTCATTCCCAAATTTCGTTGGCCTTCAACGAATTTATCTCGTCATCTATCGCAAGTTTCCACTTGCTCACCTGTTCACTAGATGTACCTCTGTGTAACATTCATACTCTCCATAATCAGTTAACAATAATTAATAAAGAGAGAGAGCACCTATCAGGTGATCCACGTATTTTTATGGACCTTGAACTTGTCTTAAAAATCCAACCTAAACAACCAAGTTAGAGAAGGAGTTTTCATATCCCGCAAGCGAACATGAGAAGACAGTGGTAGTAATAAGTTGAACCACGAGGAGGATATATCATGGAGCACACGAAATACCAATTGCTCCAACGGAAGGTCATGTTCCAAGTTAGAAATCTAAGTGGAAAAACAAGAGGGATCCACCAAATTAATACTCCCTCTGTCCCTGCCTAATTGTCCTACTTGCCTTATTTGTTTGTCCCAAGCTAATTGTCCTACCCCATAAATGGCAAATCTTCCCACAATCTCCACCATCAAAATATCTACATTCAATCTCCACATTTGAAAAAGTCAAAGATTCCACAAAATCTGCCTTTTCTTAGTCTCTGTGCCAAGTCAAAGTAGGACAATTAGCTTGGGACGGAGGTAGTAAATTACACCATAATTCACTCTAATTCCAATTATTAAAGACGATAACTGAAGTACTAGGCCAAAGACAAGTAAATTAAGAATATAACCCGGTTAATCCTAAAATCTCCACCCCAAGTGGATTTTGCCTAGGTAGCAAGGGCCTATGACATACATCGAGATTAATATATGCAATTCGGGTTCTTCCGTCGTCCCCATAAGCTCTTGAGGAGAATCATTATACCCTAGGTTAGTTACTCCTAGAATATAGACATACAATGCCACAATATTAATTTTAATCACAAAAATTCCTCTCGACTCAACCAACAATACACCCTAAGGTTGAGTTACTCCCAATCATAGAGTTACTAATAACTACTCACAATCCATAAAATCCACCCAACAACCATAATAAATACAAAATTGAAGCATTCACTGAAGGAGGAAATGGAGAAAAATAAATGCAAAGTGAAATAAATGAAGAGAGATGGTGAAGAAGCTGTCTTGATTTAAAATGATGATGAGAATCTTCAAGTCTTGCTTGTATTTATCTCAATTCCAATTCTCTAGTAAAAACCCAAAAAAATCCTTCAAGAACATTCAAGAACCCTAATGAGTTCTTCAAGAACAATTGAAGAACCCTAGTTTTCTAGAGGAGAAGGGAGAGGAGAGAAACTGTAGAGAGAGGGAGGGAGAGAAATAAAAAATGAGAATTCTTATAAATGAATTAAAGTTGGTTCACAAATGGGCGAGGGGATTGTAATATGGGGGACATTCCCCATTCATCTACTAAAAATCTACTTTTACCATAAAATTTATATTACGTGAACTTAGTATCAATCATTATTTATTTAATTTTAAAAAATCACATCTAGATAACTTTTAGTGCATTAAAACAATTATATAATATAATTATATAAAATTGAATAAGCCGACTGTATTTTAACAATAAAAAATATGAAATTATTTAAAAATATATTTTTCTTATAAATTGTTCAATTTATTTTGGATCTTATTTTGTGATATAATATTTTTGTTTGTTTTAACTAAGTGGATTATTAGAAATGACTCAGATTGACTAAATGTATGTTTGTGTTACAAAAAAATTAAGATAGATATCTTTATTAATTATTTTAATTTTATTTTACAATAATAAATATAAATTCAATCCAAAAAGGATATCATGGGCCGTAGAGTATATGCCGCCTCCCACTATACTTCATTTAATGTAGCACTGGGCCATTTGGACAGAGCCTTGAAAGGCAGGCCCAGAATGTAGCAGATAACACTAAGAAACATTTCTCTCATTTCTAGACTGCTTCTGCTTCTGCTTCTGGTGTAACGGAGACGAAAACTTCATGCCAAAGTGACGGCGGATCAGGAGAGGAGAGAAGCCATTTAGACCTCTCCGGCCGGCCAGCGACGGCGGCGTCATCCAGATCCAGCTTCTGTAACTCCGCAGTGGAGTAGTGCCCATGGTACTTTGACATGATCACTAACAACATATTTAGTCTTAGAAATGGAAGGGGTAAATCATATTATTGTCTTATATTCGGGTTATGCTATTATAACTAGTAGTATCCCAATGCAATGCACGGTATGTAAATTTAAATGAATAAATAATAATTTTTTTATATGTTTATATAATTTTAAAATGAAAAAATATTACAATTAATATATAATAAGAGAAGAAAAATTATATGTTAATGAAAAAAGAGTCAATCAAAAGTATTAAAAATTAGAAATATATAAATTTGAGTAAGTTATAGAATATTCATATTTATTTTCTTAATGTATGAATATCTCTAACATCCTTGTATGGAGGTCATGATGATCATCTTGTATAAAAGATGAGTGTATATATGTATATTTATAATTTTATGATAAACGTTTATATTTATAAAATATATCTAAATTTTTTATTTTTTCAAATATAATGTTCAAGAAACTTTTAAAAGCTTATAGTGAGTACAAATAATACTACATTATAATTTTATTACTTTTTATTTGTAGCACAAGCACACTAATAATTAACTCACATAATCAACCAACAAGCAATTATTTGTCTTATTTATACAATATGATGTCAAACTATAGATCAATAATACCTGACTAATTTAATTTATTATATAGAAAAATTATATTAGAAATACAAAAAAATTATTTGTTTTTAAAAAATTAGATTATTTTTTGAAAAATAAAATAAAATGTGAAATATTTACTAAATAATTAAATTTTTATATTTTATATGATTATTAAAAAAATAAATTAATAAGAAAATGAAACAAAATTCAAATTAACATTAAATTTAAAAAAAGGCCATTAGGGCTTTATTTGATAAAATCGTACTAATTCTATTTTTTGTTTTAATTTTTTTGTTTATTTGTTTTCCCTTTCTAGGTATGAAGATACTTGATCATACATTATGTATACACATAATTGACACTATACAAACTAAATGACACATTAAGCAAAAATAAAATAAAACAGAAGCAGAATAGATACAACAAACATAATATATAAGATTTTAGAAATAAAAATAAAAAAATAGTAATTTTGCTTTAACCAACAAACTTACTCCTATCCACTCCCTTCCCCACATTTTCGTCATCTCCCCCATTTTAGATTCTAGATAAAATTTGGAAGTAGACACAAAATTTGGTTGAATCAACAAATGTCGATTTCAATTAAAAAATAAATTGATTGCGCAAAACAAATTATGTGAGATATGAGTTCGGATTTTCTTTTAGAAGGTTGAGTGAGTGTCTCCTTTTATAAACTTGGACAAATTAAGCTGATTGTGTGGGGCTCACTATTAATTTGAGATAATGATGCTTAAATATATTTTAGGCAAATATATGCAGATTTATCTCCAAATAAAAAGCTTTATACCAAAAATAATGTTTCCAAAAATGGCAAAGGGATTTGAAAGGAAAAATTCTTAGGTTACTATTTGGGTAAATTTTGTTCTATAGAGATTTCGTGTTAGAACTAAAAGCCGGCCTTTCGGTCTTTTGTTTTTTCTCATCATAAACGGTCCCATAACTTTTTGCTTTAATGGATTTGGTCCCCTAGTTTTTAACTTTCTCAATTTAGTCTCATAACTCTAGTAATTACTTAATTTTAGTTCAATTTTAATCGAAAAATGATTAATTGACCAAAAAATATCACGTGACTGGTACATGCTGGCATAAATTGGAAAAAATCGATGAAGCAATTAATAAATATCCTAGAATATGCATTTGTACCTAAAAACTTTTTTCAATAATCAATATAATATATATTCAACGTTTGGATAACACATTGGAGGCCGTATCTACATGTATATACATATTCACGATAAAAAATAATCTAATCCACAATAAAAAGTTAAAATCTAATTCAACAAAATGAAGGTGCAAAGATTATTAATTTGATATATTTTATGTAAAGACATATTATGATTTTTATTTGGAATTTAAAAAGATAATTGTTGACAAAGAAGCAAACTAATAGAATGCTGTCACTACAACAACTAATCTTTAGGGACACATACCGGGTTTGCAATTAGACGAGAAAATAAATTTTGGTAACATATCATTTTATTTTATTGTACACACACATATTTATATACATATTAGTATAAATATAGACTAATTTATAGAATAAACAATAAATAAATTATTTCAAAATAAATTGTTACATAATTTCTGACTAATTCTTATTTGAAACCTAAACATGGACCCAATAAACATGATAAATACTCAGATCTGACCAAATAACCAATCAATAAACAACTATTTTAGTTAGTATAATATCATACTTTTATATATGTGATATGAATGTCAAATTAAAGATCATGAAAATGTTATTAATTTGATATATAATACGTAAAAATTGTGAAGATACAAAAAGTATTTGTATTTAAAATTTAGTAAAAGGGCTTCTATAAAGAAAGGAAAACAACAAACAAAACAAAAGTTGGCACTTGTACAAATAAAAAATGACACAAAATATTTTGGTAGAAAAATGCAACTTACAATTTTAACTTTCTTATAGCTTTTATATGTGTAGATTTTTAATATATCTGCATAAATTTTCAAGTTCTAACTATAAATATTTAATTATTTTTCTAAAAAGTATATTCTCATTTGCAACTTTGAACATTTCACTTGGTAATTTCAGGTATACTTAAATACTTCTTATTTTCAAATAAGTCCTAATATTAACAAAATAAAATTCAAAAGTTATTCAGTGATTCGAATGACAATTTAAAATATATGAGTTCTTCAAAATATTAAAATATTTTATTTGGTGTTATAATTTATTCAAATAAATTTTATATTTTATTGTAAATATTATATTTATTTAAGATAAAAAATGTATTAACGTGAACAAAATTTCTTGGGTTGAAAAGAGTAGAAAATGACATAGTTTATTTAGTCGGTGCAACAAAATATTTTTTTAGGTTGCAAAGTATAAAAAATATATAGTTGGGTTGGTTCACGTAAAAAAGAAAAGAAAAAGTTGAAAAGTGAAATAAATATCGTAATTTAGGTTGAAAAGTGTAAACTTACTTAATAAAGTAATTTTAACAAAATGTACATTGTACAAAAATATGAATGAGTAACAAAAAAACTCAATAATAATTATACATATGCTCAAAGCTACATACTTCAGTTGCATTGTCAATAAATGACACACACACACACACATTAGTAGATGTAATGACTTGACAAATTGTTTATAAAATTAAATATTGACCTTTTGCTTTTAATTTAATACAATTAGAGTTTCATTATTTAAATAATAGGCATAATTTAAGTAACGAAAATATTTAAAAATTCATGTCAAATAAAATATATTAATTTGTTGTACTTTAAAAAACCTCAACTAATTTTTGTATAAAGAAATTATCTTATTAATTTTCATGTTAAAGCGGTCCTGCAGGTTATCCCGACATTTGTAATGTCGTGTTTTCGTTTGCCCAACTCGTTGTGTCGTCAATTGGAGCAACACTGTGCTAATTTTTGGTGGGGGTCTTCAGCGCATTCGTCTTTGATGCGTTGGTCTTCTTGGAATCAGCTGTGCATGCCTAAAGAGAGTGGGGGTATGGGTTTTTGGAGCTTTATTGATTTTCATAAAGCTCTCTTAGCTAAACAGATTTGGCGGATTCTACAAAGGCCTGATTCTTTGGTAGCACAAGTCTTCAAGGGGCGCTATTTTAAGCATTATGGCATTATGAAAGTTGACTTGGGATCAAATCCATCCTTTATATAGCATTCTATGTCTTGGATTCGTGAGCTTTTAGCTAAGGGTTTAATGTGGAGGGTTGGAGATGGACGGTTTATTTTGCCGTTTCGGGAGGCGTGGATTCGGGACCTTGCTTCGGGCTCTATTTCTTCTAATAGATTTCTATTTGGGGTCAAAGTGTCGGCTTTCATTTCAGAGGGAAGGAGGTGGGATGTGAATAAATTAAAATATGGTCTTTCTGCCATATGAAGTGAATGCAATACTGGATATTTCGTTAAAGGAAATGCAGGGAAGGATGTAAGATATTGGAGATATGATAAGAGGGGAAAAATCTCGATACGATCGGCTTACAGGTTGGCGTTAGGAGGATTTGAAGCCTCGGCCTCTTCTTCTACTATGCCTAATGCATGGTGAAAATTCTCATAAGCCCTTTCCATCCCACCGAAGGTCAAAATAGTTTTATGGCAAGCGACTCATAATTTTTTAGCTTTTCCGGTGAATTTGACAGCTCATCATGTTCCTATAAGTCCTTTGTGCATGGGATGCAAGAGCATTGAAGGTACGACGTTGCACTGTTCATTTTTCTGTGATATGGTTAAGTTCTTTTGGAAAAAGAGTTGCTTTTGGATTACATTTCAGAGAAGCAGATCGTTTGGGTTTTATGAGTGTTGTTTGATGATTAAGCAGTTTTTTGGTGATGATTTGTTTAGTCTATTTGCTATTGCTTCTTGGGCTATGTGGGGAAAGTGGTGTAAGTGGAAACATGAAAATAAAGGTGTATGAAAAAGTCCTACTTGAAATTTTGTGGAAGGTTTTTTGAATGGTTATAATAGTGCTTTGGGTGCGTTTATGGTGGCGCCGACCTAGGCGGCTTCTAGGTCCGCAAGGTGGAGTCGGCCGGTGGAAGGGGAAATGAGATTGGATGTGGATACTAGTTTTGATGCAAATTGTGGGAGATTTGGAGTGAGATTTGTTTTGCGGAATCATAGTGGTGAGGTTGTAGCGGCTGGGTGTCATAGAATTCGTGATTCGGGTAGTGTGGTAAATGGAGAATTACAGGCTATTATAAGTGGTATGCGATTCTGTGCTGAGTGTGGGTTTCATAATATTAGAGTATTCTCGGATTCTTTGTTAGCTGTGCAGGCAGTCACGCGACAAGAATCGGACTTGACTTATTCTGGTCTATTTGCGAATGATATTCAGGCTTTCTTGGAGTCCTTTGCTTTTCTTAGTATTCGTCATGTGTATAGGAATGTGAACTGTGTTGCACATGAGCTTGGTAAATTTTCTTTTTCTCCAGACAATCCTTTCGTGTGGGTTGGTTCTGATTTACCTTTGTGGTTAGAGAGTCTTGTATTATGAGATACTTTATGATATATGAGATTCTCCTTTCGTAAAAAAAAAAAAAGAAAAAAAAAACTTATGGGTGATTCTATGGTATCACAGTGGTACCGGTACCACTGTGGATAAAAATGAAATTATATAATTTAGTGGATCCTCATATTTAAATACATATGTATTCTTCTCTCACAGTGGTAATGGTACCGATGTTGGACTCTTAAGTTATATATATTGTTGAAGAAAAAACATAATTTGTGTGCCTTCGTCAAAAGTAACTTACAAGGGCAATTTAGATATTCACTTATATTTATGTATTTGTGAAATTCTTGTATTTAAAAAAGGGATATTTGGTGAATGAAATAACCTAATTGATGAGCCTATTCTTCTTGTTTACTTTTCGGCTGTTATCAGCATGAGATGCTCTAAATCAATTCTTTCCGTTGCACTACCGATCTTTAATTTTTCCTATGATAGCTTAACCTATTATTTTTCTTTTTTTTTTTACCGGTGATGTCAGACCAATGATTCCAACAAATTCTGAGTGCCAATACAAATATTTGGATGTGAATTCTTACCGACTAATCCTGCAGGTGCACAAAATTTTCTAATCTTTCTGGGTGTTAGTTGTATAGTATTAATAATGGACGATTCATAATATTACTATTTACTGTGGAAAGATATTGGGGATTGACCTTTGAACAGCTGGTTGGCCATTGAATTATTGACTGTTTTTGTTGATTCACTTCTTGAATTAGTTATCAATTTCTAATATTGCAGTAAGTGTTTTTTTAAATTTTCATCTTCTATTAGAATACAATTTATATTCGTGGAATTATGAAAACGCTAGTTAATATTTATTACTTAACAGATTTCTCACACTTTGGCTTCTGATTGAATAAGTGCGCCTTGAATTATATATATGTTCACTTTTTCTAGATATTTGTTTTGAATACATACAATTAAGATCTTGTTATTAAAATCATCTTCATAATTTAATGTTTGATTTTCTTCCATGATACAACTTGATCGGTATCCGAGTATTATTTCACTATTATCAATGTGGAGATGGACTGGGAGATTACCATTCGTAAAACCAACAAATCTTTCTATGCAAAGTTTAAGAAGTACCATAAAAAGTAATCATGTATTTCCTACCAGGTAATTCAACTCATCCCATTTTACGAAATAAATGCAAACAAGGAATCTCTGCTTATGGTAGCATATGTGTTTGTTAGCTCTATGCATCGTGGTTTAAATATCTTTGTGATAAAGCATAAGAAAGAACATGATTATGTGTTTTCATATGATTTAAATATAGCTAGAATTTTGGATGAATTGAGAATTGATATATATATATATATATATATATATATATAATGTGTGTGTGTGAATATATTATGTACAAACTCGGCAATTATGAAATTTTGTTTCACTTAAGTAATTTCCATGTGGACATGTGTTTAGTCAATTTAATAATTTCTTATGAAATTTAAAGTTGCATCTTGACTTTTCTTACTTTCCGTTTCGGTTCGTCCCACTTAACTTTTCACACCCTTAAAAAGGAAATTTCTCTCACAATCTCCACCCTCAAAATCTCCACACTCAATCTCCACCTTTAAAAAAGTCAAAGAAAAAGCAAAATCTACTTTTTCTTAACCTCCGTGCCCAGTCAACTGTGAAAAGTTAGCCGGGACGGAGGGAGTACAATTTTGGCAATAATGAAATTCTTTTTGGTTTTTAATAATACTAATGGAGCCCAATTATGTTTAATTGATTCTAATTTCTCATGGAATTAAAAGTTATAAATTTATTGTTTATGCCTTCAGAGGAATTTTATAGTTAAAAATTGTAAATAAATATATTTGCATGATTCTTTGGGAACTTAATCATTTCTTTGCCTTTTTGTTTAGTTAAGCTTAATTTTATTGTGCATTTATATGATAATTCATGGACGATACCAAATCGGTATGAAACAAACATTGTGATAAAGTATTTTCACAAAATCTCAAAAATAATATGTGACATATGATCTCAAAATCTAATTCAAAAGGAAATGATTAAACCAACTCGATCCAAATTTTGATTTAGTTGACTCAAAAAGAATTGAGCTACTACAATTAATATTCTTAATAGAAAATTATTTTCATGGAAAAAGACTCCACTTCCACAGTCCTATCATTCACCAACACCAAAAGACAAAGAAGTGTCTAACGAAGCCAATGCCTTAATTTGAGGTGGCACATTCATCCTACCTTACTCTAAAAGTATTTTTTTAGTTAAAAGATGTTCGATGAATTGGGGGATGTCATAAAAGAAATTAGGGAATAATAGATGACTTTCTACTTTCAGAATAAAATATTTAGTGGAATGAACACCACTTACTAGACTATAGAAGGGTCAATAACTTCAATAAGGACATGTTGTGCCTATAAACGCATCTTATTTTCTGTGGGAAAGAAATCACAGAAGATGGTATGACACGTAAAAATCTCTTTATCTTCCTACTCCAGTGCTTATACTAGAGAACATGTATAAGCTAGTGTATGAAATAAAAGAATTGCAAACTAATGCAAGTGGTTGAGAGAAATTATCAATTTCTTCCCTATCCTAACTATGCCGGACTAAATGGTAGAAATAACCTCAAAGTAAAGGGAACATGATATGTTTATCCCTACAGACAAGGTAATGATACATCAAAAGACAAGGGATGCTGGAGCCAACTTTCCGATGTGTCTGTCCCAAATGGACTTGTTGGTCATGACACCAAGGTGCGGATGACACCTTAGAAACCTATGAATGAAAAGAAAAGAGTCGGTAATAAACTTTACTTGAGTGTACAAATATTCCACACATATATAAAACTGCTAGAGCAGTTACTACAAGAGATGTAGGAAGTCCAAAGAACGGAGACTCACTATAAAAGACGGAGATCATTATTTCTACCTCATGACTACGGTATCAAATGGAAATAAATATTTTGCTTAATTTATGAAAATATATTTCTTAATGTTTTCAAGAAAGTTGTGAGCGTAGACATATTCACCTGTGACTATAATGATTATGATCGCTGCATCATAAATACTAAAAGAGCGAACAACTACAAAATTCTACGTGAAATAATGGTTAAAGTCACAAAGCTCTATATGCACCCATAGCTACTTGAACATTATTAAGTTAGAAGATACTTGTGCAAAAAATTATCATTTACAACTAACTGTGAGGATGAAACTGAATACTAAACACTAACGATGTGGAGTGAAGCATATCTTTCAAAAATTAATGAGTCAATCTAAGTGGCATGAACTCCACTATAATTCTAATTGTAGGATCAAATATTTTTACCCACAATGGACTTGGGATACAAACTCATATGTTGTCACCAACAATGAACTCTGGGAAACTGATTCATATGTTGTTACTCACAAAGAACTTTGAGACACTGACTCAAACAGGCTTTGGTACAACGGATTTCGACATTCAAGTTGTGACATATCCTAGCTTATTTAAGAAATTATATGGACATTCTTTCTTTCCAGTGAAATACAGAAGGGATGAAAACCTGATACAATATACAGTGTTAGTGCTCATTTTATTATAACACCATCAATGCTTTCTAAAGTATTAGAAGCATGACTAACATCCCACTCTGCCACATTTACTATTTTAAGGCACATCACTCGTTCTGTCAAGCCTATTATTTAACAAAAGGTAGGATTGAGGTCTTCTTGTGCCAAATATATAAGCAAGACATTTCATTCTTACAAAGTACACAATATAGTGTGGACTTATCAAACTAGAAAGCGGACCACTAAAGAATCTATGGTTCTGGAAAAAATACTTTGACACACTAACTGATTATCATATTTGTCCATAAAAAACGTTGCATTTGAAAAATTCTAGAAAAGATTATATAAGGGTCACCACCCATACTCTATATAGCTTTTTAACGCTAGTGAGTTCCCATCAAAAGGATTTGATGATTATTGCATATTTATCAGGATCAATGTAGAATATCCTTTGATCCATGTGCATACATAAAAATGATCTCACATAAGCCACCATCAAAAGGATACAGATGGGGGATTAGGCATTGGAAATGCGCACTAAATGCTATCAGACATGGGGTTATGCAATATCGAAACAACTTTAATTTATTAATCTCAGACCCCTGCTAATAAATAATTTATGTGTACCAATTGGTAACTGGATTTAGCCTGATATTTTTATATTTACGCATATTTAGTTAAGCAATATATGTGCCTATTGCGCCTCCACAACGCACCAAAATGGGTGTAAGTATTTGTGTTAGATATGAATTTCCAATTATATCCGCTATTTGAAACCTTTGACATACAAGATTTGTAAATCGCAAGATTGACGGATTATCACTTTAATCAGACAGGATTCCCGTCGTTAAGGGGAGAAGAAAAATAATTTTCAAAGAGAACGTGAAGTATTTTTCACTATGTCTCATTAAGATCCCCACACTTCATAATGTAAAAGTTAAGTAAAATGAATTATCGATTTTCAAAGTATGGAAGATTTGATTGCTAATGTATTTGTCAGATTGCTAAAGTAACACGATCATATATATACCAACTGCAAATGTGCCTTTAAAGTTAAAATTCCCTAGTAAGGGGCCCAACACCGTCGATAAAGGTGTTGCAACCACACTTAGTGGAGGTGTGGTTGAGGTCGTGGCTCCCAAAAGGAGATGGGGGCGCCATGTGATTCGGCAAAAATCTACCCGAAGAAAGTGGTAGATATGACCCAACTCGAATCATCATTGATAAAAATTACTCTCATGAAATTATCTTTGATTAATTATGTCCATGAATCACTGCTCGAGGCTGCCCCGAAGTTTGATATGATTCCAGAGAACACATAAATCTGAATAGATTATGAGAGTGTGTATGACTTGATGGAAAGATTTTCCACACATTCCTGATATATAAAGTTGTTCAAAGAATCATAAAGCACAATGATATTGAACCTCGCTTTGTTGCAATATGTCAACATAAGCATATTAACGTAAATGAAAAGAATCAATCTAGGTAGGACTCGATTTTATGACAAAACAACAAGTATTTGGTTTGGTAGTGCTAGCCTCACTAAGTATAAAGCTTGTAGAACATAAAATAGGTTTTGTCAGTAAGCGTAGAGAGAAAAATAAAGTCCTGAGACACAAAATTCACCTTGAAGTATGAGGTTTCTCACATCGCCCTAAAATTGACTATGAGGAGATATACTCTCTCACAATGGACATTACAATGTTCTACAAATACGTTTCCAAATTACCGAAAATGTGCTCCATAGCAATGTGGTTATAATATATCTCTATGAGGACCTTGTTTCGTAGATATGGAAAAATGTCCAATAAACTTCTACTTCCCAACTCAAGTGACTCTAAACCACGAAGTGCATTTACAATATTAGATTGAAATGTTCACTTAGATTTAAATAATCCAGATGGAATTGGTGTACCCGTTTGAGTGACTACTTGATTGGGAAGAGAAAAACAATTAACTTTGCATTTATGCATTTATAAAGGAAATAAGTATCGAATTTGCAACTATAACAATATATGTCGATGTTATGGACATAATAAGTACTCTTAAGGAAATTCGAGAAACCGTGAAGCATTCGAATTTAAATTTGAGATAAAGGATCATGGGAAAACTCGGAACTATTTATGGCTTGAACTAGAAAATCGTGTTTGTAGAATAATAATTCCTCCATTTGCATCCAAAAGATTATCAAGTGATTTAACATGGATAATGTGCAATCTGTTAGCACTCTTATAATTAGTTGAGTGTGGACATAAGAGAAGATCCATTTGAGTCTAAAGGAAATGACAAAAGAGTTATTTGGGAGATGAAATTTCATACTTAATTGAAATGTACGCATTATTGTACAAAGCTTAATGCGCTCAAAAACATATATAAAATAAACTACCCTCATCTTCTACAACAACACATCAGTTAATGAGTGGCAATGGAGATGTTTGAAGACCAATTTAAGTAAACAATTTTATGGAGGGTATCTATGAAAATTAAGTGAGGAAATTATGGAGTTGGTGTTTTTGACACTATGTTATATCACCTCCAGTTGAGGCACTAACAATGAGATGTGGGAGTTGTCTAAGACTTATCATCAACCAAAAAGACTTCAAAAAAGTGATTGATGATATGTAATATTTTCAAAAACTCTCCCCCTCACATAGATAACACCAAACCTAATAGAACAAATTCTATCCACAAGTTTCATCATCATGTGAAGTTCCCTACACAACATACTCAACAAGCCAAACAACTCTTATTGCACAAATGACATAATGAATGTTTCTTTCAACTAAACCTCCATATCCTCTTAAGTTACTCCATTTTCGATCCACAAATTTAGTAAAACAAAAAATAAGTAAACATTTATACCTTAGTGGCTCATTGTTAGAAACGTCACCTTGTTGATCAACTAAACATGGTTCATCTTCTTCTTAGCTTCTCGATCTTCTCCTTCCTTTTCTTCAAGACATTCTTCTACCCCCTCTTCTTATTCTTCTTCAGTTTCATACTCACAACCAATGAATAGAGAATATAATGGAGTAAAACAAGTATTCTTGTTGAGTGCTTTCCTAAGAGAAACTATGAAGTCGGCCAATGTGGTCTCCATGTTAATGTCTTCTTCAGTGACATCACTGTGAACAACTGATTGTCACATTTGTCAGTA
Source organism: Ajuga chamaepitys (assembly GCA_958295605.1). Lineage (NCBI taxonomy): Eukaryota > Viridiplantae > Streptophyta > Magnoliopsida > Lamiales > Lamiaceae > Ajuga > Ajuga chamaepitys. The sequence continues at coordinate 5,771,456 of OY282500.1, read as the reverse complement.
ACACTATTCTGACGACCTTTTGAAACTTCAGGATGAGGTTCAACAACATCTTCTACATCACTTTCTGCAGATTTAGCCTAGTTTCCCAATGCGCTCAAGTCATTCCCTCTTGTAACACCTTCTTCTATCCATAACCTGATTTAGTAAGTATCGAGAAATTCCTTTTTGCCCTATTTCAGAACACTTCACATGGTTGGTCTTTCATCAACCAAATGAATTCCTTGGAGAAAATCAGATGGAATTTCAACATTGAGTGGATTTTCAGGTTCTTCAGGCAGCTGGAATGAAAGCTTCTTCAGACTATGCAATTAATGATCAAATTCTTGCCTGAAACTGTTTGTGTTACAGAAGGTGTTGTAGCACCTCATGTCACACCTCAGTTGTGACTCCTGCATGTTCAGATCGAAAAATTGAAGGAATGAGAAGATATGGATTTCGATGTTTGATCTGCAAAAGAAGATGAAATGTTAGGAATTGATAGAGAAGGTGAAGAGTCGGACTAAATTCAATAAACAAATATGCTATAAATGAGTTAAGAGTGTTAGTCACTTCATCATCCAAGTTAGGCATGACTGCACAAAGCAATAACCACACAAATTAACCTAAGTAAATACAATTTCAAGTAAATTGTGTAGAGTGTCAAATATATGATGGGATTTTTACACCTATACACATACACAACCCAACTCACATGACAAAGAACATGACTGTTTGAATTTTACCAACAACCCACTATTCCATACAAAACAAGGTCACCTTAAAAAATAAGTGGGTGATTACTAAGATGTCCATGTCTTTGCACATTAATGAGTTAATGAAATCAGTCTTCCTTAACCTTCACCAAAGATCAATACGTAAATGACAATGCAGAATGATCTTTTCTTTTTTACTAATTTTTTTTTGTTTTTTGTTTTTTTTCTTAATTTTCTTTCTCGACATCTACAAGGAACCATTGACATGAATTGTTCTTCCCATACTAGAGATATGAGAGACAACAAATGAAATTGTAACCTCTAAAGGAAAATATCAAATGTCCTCATATAGAGAGATAAAAAAATTACAAAACAATATGTAACTCCTAAAGAAATGTTGAAGTTATCTCCAACTCTGAAAACACCAACATACTACTTTAGATTGTTCTTATTGATGTTGGTGACCTAACTGACCCTTGTAAAAGTCAATAATAAATTGGTTGATTATATATTACCATGAGGAATACGATGGAATATTCAAGATCCATCAAGCACAACTCATTAATCTACCTCACCGAGTCGCACAAAGATGATTTTCCTACATGAAGGGGTTCTTGATACCATAATTAAAGATTATCAATACACATTCTTGATATGCAAATTTCGTATCCAATTAAAATGCGCCACGTAATAAAATATATGTTGAATATCAATTTTATATTGATTATTTTTAATATTAGGAACTGGGTAAATAAAATTCCTAAGTTAAATAGTCATTTAATTGGTGGTTTACTATATATTTTATTGGCCAATGGGAAGCCGCCACGTGTCAAGATGATGCAGATATTACTAAATTAACTTAAATTAATTTAGTAATTATCCAAGAAGATGAGGATAAACATCAAGTCATGCTGGACCAATCAGAATGCTCCATGTGTCAAGTTGTTGCAGTAATTATTAAATTAAATACAATTAATTTAATAATTATCTTATGGATAATGATATTATGAAGGACCAATCATATCGCTCCGTTCTGACTCAAGTCCATTAGGGATTTCTCCATCCTACCACTATAAATAGAGCCTCATTCTCCACCAAAAATCACAACAACACAAGTCAAGAATCAAGTGAAGAATTTCGGTACAAAGGAATATCAAGCGAAGAATTCCGGTACAAAGGAATTTCAACGTTCTTCGGTGTTCTTCGAGAAAATCGGCAACAAACGGTGTTACAAAGCCAAAATTCGGCGTTACAAAGTCAATCCGGTATTACAATCCGGCACTACGAAGCCAATCTTGAGATTTTCAAGGCGTTACAAAGTCAATCTTAAGATTTTCAACGTCTGATCCGAGATCAAGGTGCTAAGCCCCTCCGATCGGCGTTTCAAGTCAAAACTTCGAAGGTGTTCTTCGTCATTCGTCAAGATCTTCGAAGACGTTCTTCGCATATTGAATCAAAAATATCGTTTAATTCAAAATCAAGCTCACAAGCCTTTGAATTAACGTTACTCAAGTCAAAGTCCAAAATCGGAAAAAATCAAAGCCAACTCCGCCATCAAGCAATCGAAGAGAAGAATCAGAGGAGAACTAGAGATAGGAACTCACAAGTTGTAAACATTATCCATTTGATGCGAGAAATTCGATTTTGTAATTCTTTTTCGCGTTTATACATTTTATACACGAAATTTGTTATTACACACATATACAGAGAATGGTGGCTTGAGTCCTACCATAGAAGACCTACCTGAATTTATGAAGACAATGCAGTTTGCAACAAAAAGATGGAACTATATCGGAGGTGATAATACAAAACATGCATTATTAAGTTTGTCTATCACCAGCAACCATAAACTTTCCTCATGATTTATGTTAATTGAGGAGATTGAGGTTTCAAACATCTCTTGATAGATGTACGTATCAAGGGAGATGTGTAGATTTCAAGGGGAGTCTCAACATTGGTGGGTTGCACTATTTTTTTCTTTGACCAAGGTTTATTTTTCCCACTGAGCTTTGTTACTTGGCAATGTTTTTAATGAGCCAACAAGTTATGCACCAATTTTCCTTTGATTTGGCATAAGGGGGAGTGTTGAAGGAAAAACACAATTGGTGTGTCTTCGTCAAAAATAATTGACGAGAGATAATTTAGGTATTCACTTATATTTATGTATTCATGAAATCCTTGTATTTAACACCCTATATATAGGAATATCTGGTGAATGAAATAATCTATTTGATGCGCCTCTTCTTCTCGTTTACTCCGTAAGCCTCAACTTAGTTAATTATATATTTTCCATATATAAATATTAATTTAAGAGTGGTTTATATAGTGATATGTTAGGCTCGATGAAGCATGCAAAACTATCGAGTCGCATGTTGTTGAGGTTGGATTAGAGCGCCATAATCAAGTTAATGCCACCTTGAGCATATACGACATGGACATTGGCCTGTTTGCAATTCTTTCCAGCACTTGTAATTAAAGGGTGTCTGTAATTAATTATACTTTACAAGAAATTGATAATTGTAAATTAAAAGTAGCCAATATTAAGTAATTTTGGACAAAATTTAAGAAGTGAAAGTGTTGGTAATTAAAATAATCACTTTTTATTAATTTACGTTTAAAAAACTCAAAAATCACTTAGGTCCCATTTGGATGAAGGGATTTGATTTGTCAAGGGATTTAAAATGAATAGATTTCAAAATTCTTAGATTTGAAATCCCTTGTTTGGATTTGTGAAAGGATTTTTAAATTGAAATTTTCAAATCCATTATTTCGCAAAAATGATACAACATTTGTAAAATTCAGTTTTTTTCTTTATAGCTAACAATTTATATTTCTTATTAAATAAAATAATATTTATCACATCTAAATTACCTAAACAATTTTTTTCCAATTATATATATATACACACATATATACATTTTATATATTTTATATCCCAAAATATTATTAGGAGAATTTCATTGGAGATAAAAGAAAAAAGAATAAAAAAATATTGAGAGCATTTTATTGGAAAACGAGATGGAGATATAGCGATTGGCAGAAGAGAGAGAGAAATTTGTAAATGACTACCTTTATCAGGGATTTGAAATCTAGCAAAATATAGTATAAAATGATGAATCTCAAATCTTGAATTTTTAATTGGGTTGATTTAAAAATCTGAATTTACAAATCCACTCATTTAGTATTTTATTCAAACATATGTAGTGGATTTAACAATAAATTTATAAATTCATAGCACAAATTCCTCCATCAAAATAGGACCTTAATTAGTTTGAAGCATCAACCTACTAGCTTTTGAAAATTAGGCAGCAAACTCCTAGCTTTTGAGAAACAACTTACAATTTATACAACCACTTATTTTTAAATGCTTGCAAATACATCAACATCACTTTAATTTGAAAAATAAGTGATTTTAAGCAAACAAAGTTGTTCGCAAACACCCCTTACTATTCTAACTCTTGTTTGGGTGGGGGGTGTCACAAGGTCTAAAACCACATTCTTAACAAATAAAAGTTACTCCCTCCATCCCAGTTAACTTGTCTCATTTTTCATTTCGGTCCGCCCCACTTAACTTGTCACACCCATAAATGACAATTAAAGTGAACAGTCTCCACCCTTTAAATTTTCACCTTTACAAAAGCAATGATTCCATAAAATTTACTTTTTCTTAACTGTTGTAAATCTTGATTTAACACTAAAAAACAATCACCTCTCAACTCACATAGAACACTCGACTCTCTTATATGAAAATGAATATGAAACAAGAAGAAAAACAAACACAAAACGATTTACGTGGTTCAACATGTATATGCCTACATCCACGGGCAAAACCAGAAGATCACTCACTAATATGGAACAAAGGATTACAAGAAATCACTCAAGAATTAAGTTCACAAACTTTGAACTTAATTTTCCTGTCAAGCTCTCCAATCTCTTGTTCTAGCTTCTATCTTGTGTTACAAGTTATTTGGACTAACTTCTAATGTGTTATTATGTCTTCAGAATGAGTGTCAAGGAGAAAACTGCTGCTTAAAACCGCTGCTTAAAACCGCTTACCAGCTCAAAGAACCAAAACTGCAAAAACTGCTTCTGGAAATCAAAACGACAACGGTTTTGTGACAGTTATTCTGTTACAAACCGTTGTCTTTTACTTGAACAGAAAAAACTGTTTTTTTCCTTTGCTGTTTTAGAATCTGTTTCTCTTGTTTTCTAGCTTGTAGCTTATCTCTTCTCCTCAACTTATCTCAGCAGCTTTCAGCTCAACCACACTCCACATTTTTTACACTCAACTTTCACATTCTCCACCTTGTCAAACAATGTCATAGAAATAAGATTCACACTTTTCATCCAATCATAGTGACTGCTTCTCTTTTCACCATCCTGCTCCTGTCTTGGAGCCAATTCACTTCATGTTAGCTACCTGCACTAACTGCAGACAAAGATAGAACTTTTCTGTAGTTAGAGCCTTTGTAAGCATGTCAGATGGATTATCTTCAGACCTTATCTTTCCCAACACCACCATCCATTTTTCAGTAATATCTCTGACAAAATGAAATTTCACATCTATGTGCTTACTGCGATCACGAAACATTTGATGTTTAGATAAGTGCAAAGCACTTTGTGAGTCACTAAACACTTTGACTGACTTCTGCCTTAAACCAAATTCCTCCAGAATTCCTTTCAACCAGCAAGCTTCCTTGATTGCTTCTGTAATAGCCATGAACTCAGCTTCTGTTGTTGATAAAGCAACCACAGGTTGTAGCATAGACTTCCAGCTCACAGCAGCACCAAACAAAGTGAAAATATACCCTGATTGAGACTTCCTGGAATCCAAGTTAGCAGCAAAATCTGAATCACAGTATCCACATAACACATTTTCAGTACTTTTGTCATCTTTCTTGAATAATATCCCAAAACCACTGGTTCCTTTCAAATATCTGAGTAACCACTTCAAAGCATTCCAATGTGCTCCACCTGGATCAGCCATGTACCTACTGACCACTGATATAACATGAGCTACATCAGGTCTTGTACAGATCATAGTGTACATCACACTTCCTACAACATTTGCATAAGGAATCTTCTTCAGCTCATTTTCCTCTTCTCTTGTCTGTGGTTTCTGTATTTCACTTAGCTTGAAATGTAGTCCTAGTGGAACTGACACAGGTTTGGACTCTTGACAACACTTTCATAATATAACTCTGCTGGTTTAACCATAACACTCCAGCAACTCTGTTCCTTATAATGTCCATTCCCAATATCCTTCTTGCATTTCCCGGCACCTTCATGTCAAATACAGATTGAAGTTCTCTTTTTAGATTGTTGATTTCTTCTTTACTCCTACTGGCTACTAACATATCATCCACATATAATAACAGAAATACCACAACTTCATTTCCTTTGAACTTCAGATACACACAACTGTCATATTTTGATCTCTGAAAACCAATGCTCTGCATATGACTGTTGAACTTCAAATACCACTGCCTGGGGCTTTGTTTTAGCCCATATAGAGACTTCTGTAACAAACATACTTTAGTTTCTGTTCCTGGAACAATAAAACCTTCTGGTTGTGCCATGTATATCTGCTCATTCAAATCACCATGCAGAAAAGCTGTCTTTACATCTAATTGTTCCAACTCCAGATCATATTGAGTGACAATAGCCAACAGAATTCTTATTGAGGAGTGTTTAACCACTGGAGAAAAGATCTCATTGAAATCAATGCCCTCCTTTTGAGTGAATCCCTTGGCAACCAACCTAGCTTTAAATCTAACAGTTTCTGTCTGAGCTACTTCAAGTTTCTTCTTGAAGATCCACTTGCAACTGACCAATCTTTGATTTCTTGGTCTTTCTACCAGAATCATGTTTGATTCTTCTCCAAAGAGTCTAGCTCTTCTCTCATTGCAAGCATCCATTGAACCCTTTCATTACTTTCAATGGCTTCCTTATAGTTTCTAGGTTCAAAACTATCAACATCTTCTGCAGTGACCAAGGCATATGCTGTAAGATATTCATCAGCATATCTGTTAGATGGTTTTGGAACTCTTCTTTCCCTGTCTCTCACAAGCTGATAATCCTGTAAACCCTGTTGATCACGATATTCTGAATCAGAATCTCCTTCAGGATCTTCATCTACTTCAGTTTCTGACTCCACCTTAACTGATAATTTCTTATTCATATCATCAGATTGAATTCTAACCTTCTGAACTTCTTTGAGTGGTATGTCTTCTTCTGAGAATACAACATCTCTACTGATGATAATTTTTCCTGCCCCAGGCTCAGTGTTCCAGAGTCTGTACCCTTTTGTTCCATCAGGATAACCAAGCATTAAGTATTTAACAGCTCTAGCTTCTAGCTTATCTTGTTTGAAGTGAGCATAAGCTCTGCATCCAAAAACTCTTAGATGATCATATCTGGGAGGCTTTCCTGACCACTTTTCTTCAGGAGTCAAATTTTCTATAGCAGCAGATGGACACCTGTTGATCAAGTAAGCAGCAGTAGAAGCTGCTTCTCCCCAAAATCTCTTGTCTAATCCTGAACTTGATAACATACTTCTGACTCTTTCTAGTATAGTTTTGTTCATCCTTTCAATGATACCATTTTGTTGAGGATTGGATGGAACTGTCCTGTGCCTTTTAATTCCCTTAGAGTTGCAGAAAACATTGAATTCTTCAGATACAAACTCCAGGCCATTATCTGTCTTTAAGCACTTTACAGTTGAGTCTCTTTCATTTTCCACCTGTTTGCACCATATTTTGAATCTGTCTAGAGCTTCTGATTTTTGTTTTAAGACATATACCCATAACTTCCTAGAGAAATCATCCATGATACTTAGAAAATATCTGCCTCCTCCCAGAGTTGGTGTTCTTGAAGGGCCCCAGAGATCAGCATGAATGTATTCAAGGGGGGCAGTTGAACACTTCTTTCCTTCAGGATAAGGTAGTGTTTTTACTTTTGCTAAGAACACAGTCTTCACATAGTCTTTGCTGATTTTCATCCTTCAACTTGATGAGCTGCTGTTTTGACAATTTTCTTAATCCAGATTCACTGACATGCCCAAGTCTTGCATGCCATAAATCTAGGCTATTCTCCTCAATCACATCTGCCTCTCCAAGAACCACTGTTCCCATTAGGTAGTATAAGCTTGATCTTCTTACACCCCTTGAAACTATAGCTTGATTCTTGATAACATCTAGGAAGCCATTTTCTGATTTAAACCAGCAACCCTTCTTTTCCAAAGTTCCAAGACTTATCAAATTTCTCTTTAATTGAGGGATATATCTTACATCAGTTAGCACAATTATCTTGTTTTCATGTGTCCTTAATTTCAGATCACCTATTCCCTTTACACAGCACACTTGATCATTTCCTAGCAATACAGTTCCAGCATTTTGTTCTTTGAAATTTTCAAACCAGTCTAAGTGTGGTGTCATATGAAAACTACACCCTGAATCTAGTATCCATTCATTCATAGATTTAGAATCAGCAATATTCAGTACCTGAGGAACATCATTTGAAGCCTCTGCAATTTCTGCAGCATTTGAGGTTGATGCTCCTTTTCGATTCTGTTTCTTCTTCCATTCAAAGCAGTTTTTCTTTAAATGGTTTGGTTTCTTACAAAAGAAACACTTCATGGACTCTTTTTGGTCAGTCGGTTTCTGCTTTGAATTTGATTTCTTCTTGAAACTTTCTCCAGATTGAAACTGCTTTTGATTGTTGAACCTGCCTTTCTTGATGTTGAGACCCTCAGAGATACTTTCTTGCTTTCCTTGTTTCATTTTCTGTAATTCTTTCCCTTTCAATGCTGATTGAACCTCTGCCAATGTAATTTTTGAATCTCTTCCATAGAGCATAGCATCCCTAAGGTGATCAAATGACTGAGGTAAAGAATTCAGGAGTTATACTGCCTTGTCTTCATCCTCCATTTTCACTTCTATGGCTTCAAGGTCATCCAGAGTTTTGTTAAACTCATCCAATTGGTCCTCCACACCCTTTTCTGCCATAAACTTGAAAGAAAATAGTTTCTGTTTCAAGTATAACCTGTTTGCCATGGACTTGATGAGATAAATTTGATCCAGCTTTTCCATTACTCCTTCAACACTGGTTTCCTTTGAGACTTCCCGTAATACTTTGTCAGATAGGCAAAGGATTACCAAGCTATGAGCCTTCTCCTAAATCTCCAGCCTCTGATCTGGAGTGATGGAAGTAGAAAACCCTTTTTCCCCTTTGAGAGCAGCTCCTAGCCCTTGTTGAATCAGCAGTGCCTTTATCTTCAGTTTCCAGAGGCCATAATCATTCTTCCCGTTGAATTTCTCTGCTTCAAACTTTCTCTGCTCTTCCCACAGACGGCGCCACTGTTGTAAATCTTGATTTAACACTAAAAAACAATCACCTCTCAACTCACATAGAACACTCAACTCTCTTATATGAAAATGAATATGAAACAAGAAGAAAAACAAGCACAAAACGATTTACGTGGTTCAACATGTATATGCCTACATCCACGGGCAAAACCAGAAGATCACTCACTAATATGGAACAAAGGATACAAGAAATCACTCAAGAATTAAGTTCACAAACTTTGAACTTAATTTTCCTCTCAAGCTCTCCAATCTCTTGTTCTAGCTTCTATCTTGTGTTACAAGTTATTTGGACTAACTTCTAATGTGTATATATGTCTTCAGAATGAGTGTCAAGGAGAAAACCGCTACTTAAAACTGCTTACCAGCTCAAAGAACCAAAACTGCAAAAACTGCTTCTGGAAATCAAAACGACAACGGTTTTGTGACAGTTATTCTGTTACAAACCGTTGTCTTTTACTTGAACAGAAAAACCGTTTTTTTCCTTTGCTGTTTAGAATCTGATTCTCTTGTTTTTCCAGCTTGTAGCTTATCTCTTCTCCTCAGCTTATCTCAGTAGCTTTCAGCTCAACCACACTCCTGTTCGCCTATTTTATAACCTAACGCTCCGCAAGTGTACGGGTGCAAGTGTATATAACGGCAAGCAAGGTCGATCCCACAAGGACTGACTTAATGACTAGTTTGATACTCTAAATATCCTAAAACACTCCTAACTAGGCTCTCAATTGGGTTGATTTTAATATTGAACTCATCTTACTAAATTATTACTAAACACTTAAATTCAAGTATAAGAAAACAATTTATCAAATTTGCAAGATTGGAAGATATATTCTAGAGAATTGATTTCAGAATTAACTAAGTTTGACAATCTAATTATTCTAAACTAGCAATGATTACTATCGTTATTAGACGGCACTCATATATGTTAACTCTCCTTTCGAAGCAATTAACTTGTAGATTCATTACCCCTAGCCACCCTTTCAAGTCGACTAGACCTAATGAACTCCCAATCGATCTTAGACCTATGCCTACGCATTTATCCCACCTCCTTTCAGAGCGCTCAACAACTACGCTATATGTTGTATTTCCATTCACAAATTCCTCCTTTCAAAGCCAACTTATGAATTATGTAGAAGTAGTTAAGTGATCAAATTAACTATTCATGAAAATAAATCACAACATATAGATAACGAATAACAATCATTAACTAGAATAGAAAACTTCAATTAATCAAACATCGTTAAAACCTACTTTCAAAACCCTAGAATAATAAAGAACTACTCACTCATGTTCATATTCATAACACAAATATGTTCATAGACAAACATGATTTGAAATAAAGAAATGAGACAATGAATAAGCACCCTAATCGTCGTCTTGATCTTGATTCTTCGATGTTGTTTTCCTCTTCAAAATATCTTCTAATGAGCTCTCCCTTTCTATTTCAGAGTTTTGGGACTTCCTTATATAGTTTAGGTCAAATTGGGGCCAAAATGGGCTTTAAAATGCGCAGACTCTGTTTTGGACCCGGAAAGCTGACTCGACCGAGTCAGAATCGACCTCGACCGAGTTGGGTAAACTCGACCGAGTTGTAATCGGCCTCGACCGAGTTGGAGTCTCTGACCAATTTTCACGTTTCTCTTCATTTCTCCCTCGACCGAGTTGTTAAACAACTCGACCGAGTCATACTTTCTGACCATGCTTCAACATCTTCTTGCTATTTCCGACTTTTCTTGCTCGTTTTCCACCCGAACCTTGCCCAAACGGACTTTTTGGCCTTTTTATACCTGAATAACACCACAACAAGCAGAAACACGTCATCTAGCTCAAGAGATGGAATTTAATCACTTTTCGCCCAAATACACATGCATATGTCCCATATTACAACCTTTAATTGACCTAAAATACATGTAAAACTAGCATGTATCAACTCCACATTTTTTACACTTAACTTTCACATTAACATTCGTGTCCAGTCAACTGTGACAAATTAACTAGGACGAAGGAAGTATTTAGTAGTGTTTTTACAAACTCCTAAAAATGATTGTCAGAATATTTTAGGTTTAAGTTGATTTAAAGAAGCAGTCAAATGATTGCTCAAGCTTATTAAAATTGATTCTTGGATGCTTTAATGAAAAAAAAAAGATTGATTATTTTGCAGACACCCGACCTCTGTTTTTTTTTTTTTTTTTTTTACAAAAATCTATTCAATTATAGGAAAAGTCTATTTACTTTTGATTTTCATACAATACTAAAGTCCAATAAATTCTTTAAAAGTAGTATCAAATTGCAAATACCGACCCCTTAATAAATTTGTGAAAAGTAATTATTTTGCAAACTTTTAACTTTTCAATATTCGGCCAAATCACTTCTATTTCAAACATTATTTATTTTCAATTTTCTTTTATAAAATTAATTCAAATCACTTTCAATAAATACAGTTAATTACAAATACCCCATCTATTGTAGAATTTACGTAGCAAATCTTTAGGGAAAAAACAAAAAAAGAATAGTGGCTATCAAAGTGCACTCAGGATCCTCTAGTTCACTTTTATCCTATTCCATTCGTGTCCCATTCCAAAATCGAGCCTATTATAATTATTTTTTGCAATTTATGAATTTAAAGTTCATTATTTAGGTTCAGGACTCATGTTTAGATTTTATGTTTAAGGTCTAGGCTTCGATTTTCTTGGACTAGGGTATATTTTTTATTGTAAACTTACAATTTCATGTTTCATGGTTCATAATTTAATGATTCAATACTGTTTATAATTTAATAGTTCATAGTTTAGGATTTCTAATTCATGTATTCGAAGTTTATAATTCATGTTGTATGATTCAATTTTAAAATAAGACACGATTGTAACATAATAAATGTGGGATATATGATCCTTACTAAGGGTGAGCACGGGTCTCGGAGATAATCCGCTCCGCATCGAACCCCGGACCGAAAGCACTCCGAACCGATAATATCCGTTGACTATTTGACTTTATCCAAACCGAACCAAACCGAATTTTTTTGTGGTAAATCCGAACCGATCCAAACCGAAAAACCGAAATAGAACCGAGTAGAACCGATTCTAAGTAATCAACTATGGAATTCTTTTATATCATTTAATTAATTTCTTTTATACTATAATATTGAACCATTATGAATTTTAGTAAATTTTAACAATGATATAACTAATGTTTTAGTATTTTATAAAAGATTTAGTAATTAATAATAGAGTACAATATTTATAATAAATCATTTTCATAATAAACAGATATCTATTAATTATAAATATATGAACAGTGAATATGTTTATAGTTTATATAAAGAAATACATTACTATGATATGTTTCAATTTAATTCTACATTTCTTTATTCCAATCACTAAAATTTATTATTATATCTAATATTAATTATTTTCATATATAAAGGTCAAAATTCTAGACCTGAACTTACTGCACATAGTTACTATCCTACGCCTGAATTCCAAGTAGTGGCTCGTTTCTTGTTCCCTTCTTCTTTGATTCTCCATCTTTCTTGTGCACACACTTTTTTCTCTTGAAGTCAACTTTAATTTTACTGTAGTTAGTCATATTAAGTTTACCTACTAGAGCTTTATCGATGAAAAATAATCGGTAAATGTCCAAAGACGTTATCGATAGCTAATAACTTTATAATTTAGTGCTATTCTTTTTTGGACGAGATAACTACTTCAGTAACTTGTAATTAATTTTTATAAGTTATGATTTTGAAACTTGTCTTAATATATAACTTATAAGTTGTTTAATATTACACTTTTTCTTTAACAATATGATATTATTGTAAAGACAACACTATAATTCTTTCGTGCATTTTGCTAAAAATATTAAAGGAAAAACTCCGAACAGCTCCGAATAACCGGACCGAAAGAACCGATCTCCGGAAGGAACCGAACCGATCAACGGAGCGGTTCTGGAGATTTAATTTTGAAAATCTCCGAATATCTCCGAGGTTTAATTCGATTCTGAAGATTTTCATATCTCCGAATCGCTCCGAACCGTGTTCACCCCTAATCCTTACCTATCAAAGTGACCATAAATTCCAACTTCGAAGTTCTGGTAAAGGTCGTGCAAAAGGAATATACCATGGGATAAGCCACTGGGGAGTGGGGACACGCTCTTTATGGTCATTTAATTTGGACGGTTCAACACTTTTTAGACCATGGATATATAATTTGTGCAATTAATTCTATCATTTACAAACCACAACCCCCCCCCCCCCCTTCTTTTTTTCTTTTTTTTAGTAGATTGGAGAGTTTGGTTTTTATTGAGTGTATATATTTTACATATATTTTACATAGCATAAATTAGCTTGTTATGGTTAAAATGTTAGTTAAGAAACCTAATTAATACTTAACTGCACAAAGCAGTTATAAATGCAGGCACTTATCATTAGTATAAATAGAAGGGAAATAACCCTTAGCAAATTAATTAGCTGAGGAACAGTTTTCTCTCTCTAAATAAATTTCTTCCGTTTCTTGTTTTTACAGAATACTATTCTTCTATTTTCTGTTTCCAGCTCACAACCCATAACCTCTATTATGGTATCAGAAGATGAATTCTTGATTCAGCCATGCTAGGATTTCAACATTCTTGGAAATTCGATCCTGAGTCTTCCGCTTCCTCTGTTTCCTTCTGAGAAATGTCTTCTATGTCTTTGAATCCGGTTCTTAATCCGTTGTCTCCTCTTGCGCTTCATCCCCAGGATAATCCGGCGGTTTCTATTGTTCTAGAGCCTTTGAATGGCACCAATTTTGTTTCCTGGAGTCATTCAATCAAGCGTGCGCTCAGTGTGAAGAATAAGATTCCGTTAATTGACGGGTCTTTGATAATTCCTACTGTTGATGAAGATTCTGTGGTTTATAGTTCCTGGGTTCGTGCCAATGATCTGGTTCTTAATTGGATTTTGAATTCCATCAGCCCAGACATTCAGCGCACATTGGAGTTTTTCACCTCAGCTCGCGAGGTATGGGACGAGCTACATGCAAGGTATTCTAAATCTGATGGTCCTAGAGTTTTTCATCTTGAGCATTCTTTGAGTTCGATTTCGAAAGGCTCTGATTCTCTAGTTTCTTATTATAATCATTTTAAGAGTCTTTGGGATGAATACTTGAGCTATAGACCAATTTTAAGGTGTACTTGTGGTGCAAAATGTAGTTGTAACTTGCCTCAATTGGTAGCTGCTACACAAGAGCGTGATGTGGTTATGAAATTCCTTGTGGGATTAGATGAGTCTTATGCTGCTCTTAGGAGCCAGATTTTGCTTCAAACTCCCCTTCCACCTTTATCTAAGGTCTATTCTTTATTACTACAAGAAGAGAGTCAACGATCTTTGTGTTCTGTTTCTGTTCCAAATGTTTCTAGCGAGTCAGTGGCGATGTTGGCCAGATAGGGAAATAAGTTTTTCAAAGATAAAAAGAGGCCTCTGAAATGCTCACATTGTGAATTGCCTGGGCATTCTATAGACCGATGTTATCAATTAATTGGTTACCCTCCTGGTTGGAAAGGGCCAAGAACACAGAAAGGAAGACCAGATTCCTCTGCTAACAATACTGTTAATGAGTCTTCAAATATGGATTCTAATCCTTTGTTTAATCAAGAATTATTTGAGCAGTTTATGGCATTTTCTAAGTTGCAGAAATCTTCTGATCCAAAGCCTATTGATCATTCTGTGGCTGGTGCATTTGTCCAAACTACAGATTCAGGTAATCATTTCCTTTTCCATACAAATTCTGATCATAATACTTGGATTTTAGACACAGGAGCAACTGATCATATGTGTTGTGATCTTTCTTTATTTACTTCTGATCCAGTTCCATCTAAAATCAAGATCAATCTACCAAATAACAATGCTGTTATTGCTACTTTTGTAGGGAATATTGAGATAAATAAAGACATTATTTTGTATAATGTTTTGTTTGTTCCTGATTTTTCTTTTAATCTGTTATCTATCTCACAACTAACCAAGTATTCTAATATTCATGTCACCTTTGCTGCATCTCTTTGTGAATTACAGGACAGCAGCATGAGAATGATTGGTACTGCTAAGCAGATAGGTGGATTATACTTGTTGAAACAAGATAAATTTGTTCATTCTGTTAGAACAAGTGTTGATACTAATGTTAGTTTTAAAACTTGGCATGTTAGGTTAGGACATATTGCTCCTAAGAACCTTCAATTTTTGAATAATATCAGTGTAAAATCTCAAAGTACAAATGAAGTTTGTGACATTTGTCCTATGGCAAAACAGAAGAGACTTTCCTTTTCTTCAAGTAATTCTATTTCTTCTTATCCTTTTGAGTTAATTCATTGTGATGTTTGGGGACCCTTCTCCATAGAATCATACAATGGCTATAAATATTTTTTAACTATAGTAGATGATTTTAGTAGATGTACTTGGGTTTACTTGTTGAAACACAAGTCTGATGTTAAAATTTCAATAGAAAATTTTTATAACATGGCTTGTACTCAATTTTGCTATAAAATTAAAACATTAAGGAGTGATAATGGCACTGAGTTCTTTCTTGCTGACTTTTATCATAAATATGGCATAATACATCAGACTTCTTGTGTTGAAACCCCTCAACAAAGCGGTATAGTTGAGAGAAAGCATCAACATCTTTTGCAGGTTGCAAGAGCCTTACTTTTCCAATCTTCCCTTCCCTTAAAATACTGGTCAGCTTGTATACAAACAGCTGCACATTTGATTAATAGAACACCTTCCACAGCCTTGAACAATATGACACCTTTTGAAAAACTTTATAATAAACAGCCTGATCTCTCTTACTTAAGATGTTTTGGGTGTTTGTGTTTTGCAAGCACATTACAAGCTCATAGACATAAGTTTCAACCTAGAGCTGTAAAATGCATCCTCATTGGTTATCCCTTTGGTACAAAAGGATATAAGCTACTTGACTTATCTACTAATAGGGTTTTTAATTCAAGAAATGTCAGATTTCATGAGCATGTTTTTCCATTTTCTAAGGGTTGTGATCCTAAGGTTATTGATGATCTATTTTTAATTGATAATATGAGTGAATACCCTCAGAAAAGTGCTGAGGAATTTGTATCAGATCTTCCCCTTGTGCAGCCTGTAGACCATATTGATCCTGGAGTGAATGATTTAGTCCATCAAGAACTCCAAGAAGAGTTGGATGAGTTGGCTTCTGACAGCACAAATAATGCTGATAATGGTCATTTTACAGGTGATGATCTTTCTACAAGTGAAAGTGTTCATTCTACAGGTATTTCAAATACTCCTCCTACACGTGATGACACTGACAATGCCCTTAGAAGGTCTTCCAGACAAAGGCAGCTTCCAGCATATCTTGATGTATATAAAACATCATTAACCCTTTCTTTGAATCATAATGACACTAACACTAAATCTAGCAATATGGTTCATAATGTTAGATATCCTATTTCCCAGTATTTGTCTACGGCCAAACTTTCTGTTAATCACCAATGTTTTACAGCAGCCATTAGCAAAGTCACTGAGCCAAAATGTTATAAAAATGCAAAAGATGATGAAAACTGGATACAAGCAATGAAATCTGAAATTAATGCCTTGGAAAGAACACATACTTGGACATTAGTTGACCTTCCTGCAGATAAGCATTGCATAGGTTGTAAATGGGTGTACAAAATAAAGCATAAATCTGATGGCACAATAGAACGATACAAGGCAAGATTGGTAGCAAAAGGCTACACTCAACAAGAGGGTATAGACTATTTTGATACATTTTCTCCTGTTGCTAAAATAACTACTGTCAGAATTTTATTGGCTGTTGCTGTTGCAAATAAATGGTTAATCCATCAGTGTGATGTCAATAACGCTTTTTTACATGGTGATTTGATTGAGGAAGTTTATATGCTTCCTCCACCTGGTTATTGCAAAAATGGTGATAAACGAGTTTGTAAACTAAATAGAAGCATTTATGGTTTAAAGCAAGCTTCTAGACAATGGTTTCATAAACTTTCTGATTCCCTTTTTGAGATTGGTTATACACAGTCTAAGGCTGATTCATCCTTGTTCACTAAGAAAGAAAATGATTCTATTACTATTGTCTTGTGTTATGTAGATGACATGATAGTAACTGGAAATAACATGGTTGAAATTCAGTCTGTAAAAGATCATTTGCACAATAAATTTACTATTAAAGATCTAGGTTTATTAAAATATATTCTTGGAATAGAAGTTGCAAGGAATACATCAGGTTTGCATCTTTGTCAAAGAAAATATGCTCTTGATTTACTTGACACTGCTGGTTATTTAGCAAGCAAACCTTGTTCCACACCTATGAATGAAAAGAAGATTTTCAATACACAAAGTAGTCCTCCTCTTACTGATCCAGCTGCATATAGAAGGCTGGTAGGGAAAATGTTTTATCTCACTATAACCAGACCTGATCTTGCCTTTTCTATCCAAACATTAACTCAATATATGAGTAATCCACTACAGGTACATTTGACTGCAGCACACAAGGTGTTGAGATATATAAAAGAAACACCAGGTCTAGGACTATTTTATCCTACTAACAATGATTTTAAGTTACAAGGTTTCTCTGACTCAGATTGGGCACGCTGTCCCCAAACCAGAAGGAGCATAACTGGGTATGCCATCTATCTTGGACAATCCCTAATCTCCTGGAAATCCAAAAAGCAGCCAACAGTGAGTAAAAGTTCAGCTGAAGCAGAATATAGGGCTATAGGTTACACCTCGGCTGAGCTGCAGTGGATAAAGTATATCCTTCAAGATCTTCAAATTCATCATCCACAACCAGCAATACTCTACACAGACAGTAAAACCGCCTTCTCAATAGCTCATAATCCAGTCCTACATGAAAAGACGAAACATATACAGATTGATTTCCACTACACAAGGGAGAAAATCAAGGAGGGCTTGCTCAAGATCATTCAAGTACCAACGGAGGCTAATCTTGCGGATATTCTGACAAAGCCTCTACCACCAACTTCCTTCCAGAATTTCAAGACCAAAATGGGAATGATCAACATTAATTCACATTTTGAGGGGGGGTATTGAGTGTATATATTTTACATATATTTTACATAGCATAAATTAGCTTGTTATGGTTAAAATGTTAGTTAAGAAACCTAATTAATACTTAACTGCACAAAGCAGTTATAAATGCAGGCACTTATCATTAGTATAAATAGAAGGGAAATAACCCTTAGCAAATTAATTAGCTGAGGAACAGTTTTCTCTCTCTAAATAAATTTCTTCCGTTTCTTGTTTTTACAGAATACTATTCTTCTATTTTCTGTTTCCAGCTCACAATCCATAACCTCTATTAGTTTTTATAATCTTGATTCACCTACAAAAAACCTTGTCGAATGCACACTACAAGAAATCTAAGCTTTCGCGACGATAAAATTCGTCATATAAAAGTCATATTTCGTCACTATAAGTATTGGGTGACGAAAATTAAGCGTCACAACGATCGTCATGGTATGTCCGTGGTATTAGGTATATGTGACAATATTTGAATTCGTCACCAAAAGTATGACTTTTAATGATGGTAAACATCATCGTCACCATATTTTATAATATATAGTGACGCCTAATTTGTCACTTTTGCTTTCAATTTTTGTCATCTTATATTTGTATTTCGTCATTGAAAGTATACATATAATATGACAAAAACTATTTTTGTCATCAAACCATCACATTTGGCGACGAAAATCAATATATTACCCAACTCATCAAACTTTGGTGACACTTTCATCGTCACAACTATGTTCATTATTTTGTCATGCTTATAATAAATCGTCACAAAATAATTACTTTATAGTTACAAAGTACATATCGTCATTTCATCAATATCTATGATGACAACATAGTACGTTAGGAAAGATTAAAAATTAGTGACAAAAAATTCACAGTCACTAAATGAATACAAGTGGTGACAATCTGTTTTGTCACAATAAAATTCCATGGAGTGATGAAAATTATATTTGTTACTAAAGACTTGGATATGCCGACGATATATTTTGTCATTGTAAAGAGACATCTAGTGACAAAAAATTTACAGTCATTAAATGAGTACAAGTGGTGACAACTGAAGTGTGTCACCATATAAATGTATATGTAACGATACTATAAAGACAGAGAAATTTCGTCATTATAAAATGACGATATATTTTGTCATTATAAAATGACATCTATTGACAAAATATTTTTTATCATAATATAAATGTGTACAGTGACAAGTTGTCACGGATGGTTAATTTTTAGTGACAAATTTTTCAATCCATCGTCTAATAAATTTGCAAATGACGTAAAATAAATTTTATGCAAAGATACAATTTGTAGTGAAATTGTAATATTGGCGACAAAAAAAAAAAAATCATTAAATAGATCTTATGGTGACGTCTAGATTCATAATGACTTTTTAGTGACACAATATTGTTTTACTATATAAAATTATAAATGCATTAAACTAAACAATGCAAAAAGAAAAAAAATGAATAAGCAAGAATACTAAGTAGACTGAGATTATTTAGCATGCCAAAGAGGTTCAAAACATCCAACATATCCGAAATAAATAACATCTTTTAGAACATAACAACAGTCATTACTTAAAGAAAGAAACATGCTGCCTAGGAGAAAAATTAAAAATGAAATCCTAACTCTTATTTTCAAAACACTTATTTCATACTCCGAAATGTTAATGATCAAAATTTTCTCGTCCTTCAGCTCCTTCACCATTGCATCAAATCTAAAAAGGGAAGAAAAAAGAACAAAAATGAAATATATCAAATTGATTGTTCAATATCAAAATAAATAATTATATGCAAAAGTTATAAATAACATAATTTACATTAACAAAAAGAAATATATGTAACTTACCCAACTTTCTTTTGCCTCATCAAATTTCCATGAGCCATTCTATAAACAATGTGTACGTTGATACGACTATGCAAAGAACAAATCTTTTGCCATTTGTATGACAATAATCTACTCACAATTGGAATCTCATTCTCCCTATTCACAATAAATTTATTAAACAATTTATTGTTGGCTAATAAATCAAAAGCAGAAACTAAGGATTTTGTATTTGAATAATGGCCTGACCTATTTACTTGTTGAGACGTTAATGCTATCAAATCATGTACCAGGAAAGACATAAGTATGCAAACACATGTCCGCTATTGGAACTTATATTATGTTATCTTAGTAAGTGCTAAAAATGCCAAACAAAATCCTTCATTTTTTTTGTCTGAAGGTGAAAAAAATAGAACAATACATGTTATCCAAAGAATGAGGATTAAACACATGTCAACCACTTATAACAGTTAGTTTTTCTTAAATACGGTGATAAACAAAACAAATACCTTTTTAGGTTCAACAGCTCCAATCCTTGATAATTTTTCGCAATCAACTTGAAGCTTTCATCAATGATATTCTGTAGATTTGCATAAATCACCCTATGTAAGAACTCATTTTAGATAATGGACAGAGAAAAAATATTAGCCCGGACAAACAGTTATGTTCAGCATACCTGACAACTAAATCAATCACGAGTTTGCAGTTGTTCACCAAGTTCCTAATGCTTAGATCAGAAACCCTGGAATGGAAATTGCATAAGCAATTTATAAGTCTTGGATTTAGACTTTATCGTCGATCATTCCATAAAAGTAAACATTAGAACATAATTCAAGTGCACGGCAAAGGCATGTCCATGACATTCCAGTAGATTAAAAAAACCTTAGTTTTTTTGCGCAATTGTATGTGACAAATTCAATTCCCACACCAGATATCTTTTGGTAGCCACTAAACTTAAGAAATTCTACAATTTTTACAAAATTTCCACACTGCAAAAATAACCATAATCATTAAGATAAATATTTCAGAAAAGGAGAAGAATATGGATAAAAATATACTAATTTAGAAAATACGAACCAATCACTTCACAGAATTCTAACATATACTTTACAAGCACCTTTCAGTCCAACTAGTAGTTTCCTTGGCCCGTCCTTCCCTAAACTAAACTAACTTTTGTCCTTTAAAGTTCGTCAATTGAATTGCTATATGCTTATTACATATTATTATTTCATAGGTCTAACGCACAGGGATTTCTAAACAACATTTAATATTGAGCAACCCCAAAAATTGAGCCAAATTATTAAAGAGTCAACAACATAGAGATGCACTAATTAGTCTAGGTACCACCTTGTTTTTAACCATTTCCAGATGTTTGCCTTCAATATCACGTGAAAACTCAAGGTTTATATGCTTCACATTATGGTATCTTGGCTGCAAAATAATTGAACATGCAGATTTCTTCTTTCTAATACAAAACTGAAGAATATTGGCCTCAATTTTGAATCTTGAGCGAGCATAGTGCACATAGTGAAAATAAATTACCCAGGTTGCTTACATAAACTCATTGAGGGATCTTAGATCGACATTTCACAAGAAGCATTATTACATATCTAATTATATCAGGTTTCTTCCTAGATAGTTCTTTCTTCGACTAGTTAGGATATTGATATTGTGATATTAAGAAATGAACAGATTTCTAATTTTCTTACTATGTTTATGAGCTTTGTTCCTACCACACAACCATAAGAGCAAAAGTTGCATAAAAATCGAGTAAGAAGAAAAAGGAGAAGATAAACTTTACCAATGAAACAGCCGCGACCTTCTCATGAAAGTCAAGAACCTGACACAAGGCCACCAAGAAAATAACAAAATAAATATACATCTATTTACTCAAATGAAAGGATGCAAGTTCAGAAAACATTTTCTAAAGCATTAACTATTATCCAACAAGTGTACATTCTTAAGTCAACAATTATATCAAACGTCTTATGTGCATATCTATGTACCATCTTAAATACAAGATATCTACTACATCAAGTAGTATCAGTGAAACATTTTCTTTTTAGTTTGGTATTAGAACTACTTTATATCACCAAACCTTAAACATTTCAGAAGAAAACATCAAAAGAAACTAAAATCATGACTACAAGCTGAGAAATGGCTCACAATCACATCTAACCAGCATTAAGATATATTCACCATATATTCCCTAATTTCTATTTATGCCAAGAGATAATAGAGGGGCAAGACTTCGAAAATCTAGCAAATCATTTAGCACGGAATGATAATTGAAGCATGTGACAATAGAGCAAAATCAATACGCACCGAGACCAGTTAAGAGATTTTCCAAGAGGAGGCTAAATTTATTGGAGATTGAAATCTCATCGAGGGAGCTCGCCAAAAACTGTGTGTCGCCAAATAAACCAAAAAATAGATACATAAACTGCAACAAACATGCACAGGCAGTTAGGCTTTCAAAATTAATGCAATACGAGAGAGAATCAGGAGGTTTACTACAGGTAGTGCACAAAATCTTGGTCTTACTGCAGGTGTAGCTGGCGAGGGCGAAGGGAAAGTAAGCTCCCAATCTCAATGAAGGAGAAACAGACGAAGACTGTTACAGCTGATTGGCCATTAAATTGCAATGCAAAACCTAGAATCGATCAATCCCAAATTCCCCAGTCTCAACTTTTCGAATCTGAACACCCTCAAAAAAAAAAAAAGAAAAAAAAAAACCTTTTCGAATCTGAATGAAAACCCTAAACTTCAATGGTCGGCACTAGCAAATCGAAACGGGAAAATAGGCTGGCGTGCCGTAATCCAGGCTGATGCAGGTCTGATTGGGCCGTGGACAATGGGTCAATGTAGGAGAATGGAAATTTGTGTGTTTTGTGTGCTGAACACGAGGGAGAGAAAAGGGGAGCTATAATATATTTATGCAGATTCAATCTCAGAGCCACGGCGGCACAAGTCACCAAAAATGGCAAGGCTTTCAGATAGTGAACGTTTCATGCGGGGAGAGAAAAGGGCAGCGAGAGAGAAAGGAGGTGCTTGTGTATTAGAAAAAACGGAAGGTGGGGGAGAATAGGAAAAGATAGATATATAAATCATATAATTATCATATATTTCCGCTGACTCTCTCTCAAAAGGGGCTTCAAAAAAAAATTTAGATTCCGCCAAAACTAAATTTAGCCGCTAAAATAAGTAAGTAAATTGTAAATATTATTATATATCTTATTCTTAAGGGTCTATCAATTTTCGATATGCAATTCTTTACTGTTAGTGTAAACTAATTTTTTTCTCTAAATTGATAATAAAAAAATCCACCTTAATACAAAACAAAATAAAAAAAATTAAAATAAAAATAAAAAAACCGCAACAATAGTGTACTGCATAAATTAAATGACAAATTCATAAATAAACTTCTTTTAAATTTTAAAAGAAACAAAAGACAAGCAAAAAAGACGAAGAGATTACGTAATAGGACAAAATAATCAGACAACAAAAATTTGTCTTTTGTTTCCCTCAAGTCATCCATATGATATTCCAGCCTTGTTGGTTTAAAGCTCGATTAACCACCACTTATACCCGGTGATTGGAAGCATAGGACAGTAACAGGCGCCGAGATAGAAGGTTGGGATCTGACATCGAGAATGAATAGTGAAAGCGGGACAGATGGGATGAGAATTTTGTGAAGAAGATAAACAGACTAGATGTTGCACGTTGAATGGAGAAGATGATGTACATAAGATAGTGTACAAGATGTTATAGTTCTTTTATGTTTTAGGTATATAATAACTACTTTTTTTCGTTTGTTGTTTGATTAGGAAGCACGTCATATTATTTCTCTCTTTAGGCAATAACATAGGATAGTACTCTTCCTTTTTAAATTTTGGTGCTATATTGTATAAATATATGTAATACTTTTTTCAAACAAATATTATCATACATGATACCAAATATATATAATTTTTTTTTTTTATTTTAACTACACAATCCTACAAAGTCTATTGTGCATATATCATAATTAAAATTTGATTTTAAGTGTAAAATAATATTTCAGGATTATTATTAGGAGCAACAATCTCCAAGACGACCCGATCCAACCCGTCAAGACCAAACCCAAAAATTAAGAGTTAGTTGACCCTAAATGGGTTCAGGTAAAAAACGTGTCGAACTTAAATTAACCGTAAAGGAAAGGGTTGGGTCGGATCAATCAGCGGGTCAACCCACAATCACTTTTCCTTAAAGAAAATAATTTAAATGGTACTACCTCCGTCCCGGTTATTCTTGCACTGGGAGAGTTGGCACAAGTATTAAGAAAAGTTGCTTTTTGGGATTTGTTGACTTTTCAAAGGTGAATTAAAGGTGGAGATTGAGGGTGGAGATTTTGAGGGTGTAGATTGTATTATAACTTTCCTTTTTAAGGGGTGTGCAAGTTTAGCTGGGACGGACGAAAATGGAAAGTGTGCAAGTTTAGCTGGGACGGAGGGAGTATTTATTAAATTAGATATATTTGTTTTTTTTTTTTTTTTTGTGATAGATTGTTATTCATAATTTTAAATTTTATTTTCTAATTCCTAACTTGTTTTGTGGATATGTATAATGTGTAATTTTAAACATGTATATACTGTGACTTTTACAGGTTCTGTGGTTTACAACAATCATTTTAGGTTCTTATGGAAACATAGAAATAAATAATTTTTTTTCCTTTTTATTTCGGGTTGGAAATGGGTTAGTGGGTTGACCAACAACTGAACATATCAGGTTCGAGTTGGGGGTTGGCCGGTTGGGTTAGGGTTGTGAAAAAGTTCGTAATAATTAGTCTCAACCCGACTCGCATACATGCAACCCGATCCGTTTGACACCTCTTGTTATTATGATATATTTTAAATTTAATTTTTTCATTTAAATATTTTTTTTAGATAATTCCAAATAAATAATTTTGTGAAGGACAAAAAGTATTTACCTTTCTTTTAGAAGATTACAATTATAAATGGAATGAAGAAGAAAAATAATTAGACAAAAAAATATTAATAGAATAATTAATTGAAACATGCTGATTTATACTCTAAAATTAAAACTTTGAAAATTTTAATTTTAACTTCACAAATAAGTTAATATTTTTCTTTTAGTTATATTGAATAATAAGTCAATGCCTCATTTTATTAGTAAAATTTAAAAATTTAGTGTTAACTTCACAAATAAGATTTATGGTTGAATAAGTCAAACTGAAAATATAAACAAAGTCGTATAAGTGATAACGCGCAGTTTTTATAAGTTTGTACCTCTTTCTAATTGATCAAAAATAAAATATTCCATTTTACAAAACATGAGCATGCATGTTGTATGGAATAATGCCTCGATTAGAGGAAAGAAAAAAAAAATTACCACTGGCTCACTAGGATAAGGGCTCAGCCAATTTTGGCCCTTTCATATACATTAATGGTCCAACACTCGTTCAAATGGCCTAGGCAGGAATAAAATGACCATTAGTGTCAATTTTCTTATTTGTTTTCAATTTTTTCCTATTTTGTATCTTCTAGAAAATATAGAAAACTTATGAAAAACTTATACAAATTAAAGACATAATGAAATATTATGTGATATCATTTCATAGTAAAGGATGGGGAAGGGGGAATCAAAGTAACCGAGCTCATTTATGGACATAGTGATAAAAAAAAAGTGGCTCACACATCATCTTATTTGGTCAAAAATAGAGGTGGTCAAATCGGGACGGTTCGATGGACCGGCATAGCCAGCTTGATAATTAGATGGACTGGGCCATAAAATCTTGACGCACAGACTATTTGGCGCGATAGGTCTGACATAGTGGACCAAAAATTCGATGGGCCATAGGATGACCTGATAATCTTAGTATATTATAGAGAGATAGGCTAGGTCGAGCTGACTAGTTTTAAGCCTAGTCAAATTTTGGCCCGACCAGACGAGTTGAGCCCAATCAGGTCGGACCGCCTAATTTGCCAACTCTAGCCAAAGTGAGTTTTACCTGCCTCAATTTAAACATTCCAAGCCAAATTGTTAATCTAACCATAACCCTATCAAACTTCAATCTGAATGGGTTATTGTCGAGTTATGACTGCTAGTATGTCGATTATAGTATCAAAGCTTTTGCGGGCTTGGACTGGATAGGATCGGGCCAGCCCTTATTGTCATCTTTACTCCTAGCCGCGCCTAGTTTTAATTATTTTATGTTTAGTTTTTGTTTTTCAGTTTTAAGAATAGTATACCATTTGATATATAATTTAGCATATCATATTGTATAAATCATTAATTGAGAAAAAATAAATAAGTAAATAAGTTTTTTAATTAAGATTTTATCACTAAAGAATTGCTCGCCAAGCCTGCCTAAAACCAAAAAGAAAAAAAAAAACATATAAAACTCTTTTATATAACTAAATGGGTTCGGCAAGGCACCGTCTAGCTAGAGTTGTCATAATGGGTAGGAGTCCAGGGATGGATTTAGGGGGCGGCGGTCGCCTCCCTTGGACTCCAATTTTTTTTTTTTTTTTTACATGTAATTTAATCTAAGTAATTTTCATTGATATTCTTAGTATAAATGAGTTCGCTCCCCTTATTTTTTCAAATTTTGCCAACCCCCCCCCCCCCCCCCCCCCCCGGCCACCAACCCCACCCCTTTAAGAAAAATTCGCCCCCCTTAAAGCAAAATCCTAAATCCACCCCTATAGGAGTCCGCGATTCAGATCGCCCTGTCCAGCAAAATAGTTAGATTAGATTTAGTTGATGTTACCCCAATAATAATAAACCATTTTTAATAAGTCATCGATGGTTATGGGCATCCAAAATGTAAACATTATCAAATTAAATTCTTAACTATAGAGAGGTAAAGGGATACCTGAAAGTTCTACATAGAAAACCCACCTAATTAAACTTTGCTATCATAAATAAACTTCATCTTAATTGCATTAGGAATATACCTCCACAACCCTGCACATTGAAGTTTCCCAGCCACACCAGCGATTCCCCATAACCGGAACACCACAAAACAAAATTAGCAACCAAAACAATATCTTGAAGGTGAACCTCACCAGTCAACTAAAAGAAATGCATCTACTAATTAAACTCTTTAAGAACGTGAACGCAAGAAATAAATAATTGAAAAATAACAAACCTATTTCCTCCAGAATCTCAAGAAAAACTACCAAACAAAAACATTCCGAGAATCCACAATTTATTCATTCTACATTAGCAGAGGAACACAAGGAAATCAATACCAGCTACACAACTATTCATAGAATCAGACTAATGTCAGAATACAGAACATCATCAATATTAGAAGCTCGACTATCATCATAACCAGAAAGATGTCCCGCTGCATCAAGATAGACGAAGGTGTCTGAACAACTTCGCCCCCAATTCAGGACAATGTAGAAAGATGTCCCCACGACATCAAGACACAAGAGGGTCTATACACATTTTTTTAGCAGTGCCTATACACACTTAAACTCAATTTTTTCGAAGGATTATATCCTTCAAGATTCATTGGTTAATCATGGAATAAAGTTATTTTGTTGGTTTTAAGATACATTGACTATGCTTAATTTAGCTTGTAACTCAACGAGTTATTAGTTTGTTTAATTATCATCTAAAATTGCAGGATGTTAAGCCTCCTTTTATAGTTGATGATTTTAATAGAGAAGATCGACCAAACTGATAAAAAGAGATGAGGGGGTGATGAAATCGGAAAATGACAGGTCCGACGAAATGAGTGTTACAACCATCCATGTGCAATTGTACTAGTGGTAGTAATATACATCTCTATGTTTATCTTGACTCTCATTTCACATTTATGCAGTCCCTATGCTACTATCTTGATAAAACTTGCAATAACATTTATCATGTTCAACTACTTTTCACACATATTTGTCCTATTTGATTTAGATGATCTAGCGACGCCTATTTATATAGGCTCTCCATGTTGCTACTCATATAGTCATCATTTCCATCAGCAACTTGATTTTCTTGTTGTTTGTGGTTGTTGAGTTGATGATCTCTAACACCTTTACTAAAAGTATCTAAATTTTATTTTTCATGGCTGATGCATGCTTGGAATTCTTATATAATAAAAATTAGATCAGAGACATGTTATCTTTATAACATAGTTGAATGAGGTAGTCAAGACCAGTACTTTTGAGAATCTAATAAAATGAAAAAACTTTAGGTAAGGAACTTGATTTTCGACATACATATTCAGGAATTCAAATTGTCAAGGAGTACATTATCTGCTAGTATGGTTTTTGTATTGTTGGTCTTTCAAGAAGGGAGCTTTTCCCTGTTTTTATTATTTAGTTTTTGAGAAAACTTTAATGCTTTAATAGGTTGTCTTATAATCCATTATTCATGTGCCATAATCTGATATTATGTTGCTCTGGCTAATTGATTTGTTTCATTATTTCATCATATTAACTTATTCTCTTTAATTTTGATGAGTGGCAGCACAAGGCACTATCATTTTTAAAGCTTGGTACAATGAAATATTGTTTCTAGGCTATTTGTTTTCTTTAACTCTAGTGAAATATTTGTTTTGCACTCCAGTTGGAATGGTAAGACTTTACTTTGAGTTCTAAAAATGCTTTATCATCCAATAGCTTACAAAAAATGCTTTTTGTTAATGATTTTCTTTTCATGTATATAATCATTTATATGAAATTTTTTCTTACTCTAGGTACTTAAGCTTGCCACCACCTATTTGAATTTGCATTTCGGAGATGGAGAATCTGATGTCCATCCTTTTTAGATCCTTAATGAAGATGCTTGAAGATTACAATTGGGAGAAGTAGTTGTTTAGATGAAATAACAACTGCTAGCTATATTAAGTAACAAAGTAGAGGTCCTCCATTACATGTTTGATAGCAACTACTTAAATTGTTACGAGTCTATACTCTCGTTTTGATTTCACTTTAATGCATCAACATAACAAGAAAAAAAAACCCAACCCATTGATTGTAATAGAATTTTTTCTCAAAGTGAAATTGTTAAATATATACATGTTATTCTTGAAACAATAAGGTTATCTTACTGACAGTTGATACTCTAAATTGTTTGCATCAATAATTTTGACCCAATTCTTTTTCTTCAGAAAAACAATACCTAATATAACCGAATTGAAGCAACTAACCTCCGAGGGCAGCTTATAATCGGTGATGAAGGTGGTGGATGAAGCCAACAAGAATGCGATAGTCGCGACGAATGAACGGTGGTAGTTGGTTGTGAGCAGCGGCGGCGCGTCTGGTTGGAGCTTCTCTGACGAACAAGACGCAGCTGTAGGAGTTGAAGAGGGGCAGGGTTGTGTTCAGCATTAATTAGAAAGAAGATATTTCAATTTACTGTACATTTATAATCTATTTATTATTATCAGGGAGTTGTATCACAATTGAATGGTAGCCAAGTTGGTAGTATGTTTGTGCGAATTAAAGGAGGTCTTGGGTTTGAATTCATTTCAGAACATATTTTACTATTTTTTTATGAGTATATTTTACTATTTTTGTTTTAACAAAACATATTAAATCTATTGAATATTAAGTCATCAACAGAAGAATTTGTAGACTTATTTGTGAAAGTTTGGAACTTATCATTCAAGGTCATGATTTTAAATGCTACTAATGATTTTTTAGTTTTTTAGTTCAAATCTCTAATAAACTGGACATTATTAACAAATTTAAATATCTTAGACAATAAATTATCGTCATGTTTTAATTACTATAACGCAACAAAAAATTAAATTATAAAAAATTGAAAATATTTTAATGATGAAATTCGTATTCGTCACCAAGCGCACATAAATATAAAATTGCGACGAAATAACTTACATTGTCACCAAATATAAAATTGTGACGAAATAACTTACATTGTCACCAAATATAACATTTCTAACAATAATGTTGTTGTCCTTTCGAAAAATAATAACGGTGATGAATTGGTACTCGTCGTCACTGAACATGAACATTCACGACGAAATAATTTTGTTCCTTAATTTTTAAACATTTATGACAAAATTTAATGTGTCACATATTAAAATATGACAAACTAATTGCCCTTCTTCACCAAATTTAATTAAATATGACGAACTAATTTCGTCATCTATTCGCCCGAGTATTAATAATGAAATATTTTTTTGTCACAAAAAAAAAAAAGTGATTGTGACGATATGTATCGTCATAAATTAATTTTTTTTATCTTTAAAATAAGTGGTAACAAATTTATTCATATCGTCACTAAATATAAGAAAAGGTGACAAATAAGAATTAATCATTAATTTCTTTCAACAATTAGTGACAATATATGACATTGTAACAAAAGAATATAATTGGTGACACTAAATATCGTCGCTAGTTATTTTGAAGTTGACGTCAAAAGGTTACCCTCCAAAATTTTGGTACGAAATTTTATCTCTAAGAATGTTTGTGACGCATTTCCAATAATGGTCATGATATATGCTAATTAGCGACGAAATTTCTTTTACATAATGACAAACACAAAAGTTGTCATAATAATGAATATTATTACGACGAAAATTAAATTCATCACCATTAGGCAACAAAAGATGACGAAAATTTGTCCGTCAAGAAGAAAATCGTCACAAAATGTGTGGTTTCTTGTAGATATGCTACTATCTCATTGATTGTTTTTTTCTCGTTTCACCAGTCTCGCGAAAAAGAGTCCTTATATATTTTTGTGATTAAGTTCATGATTATATAGTTCAAGGTATGATATTTTTAATGGATATGGTAAGAGTAGAAACAGAATTCTGACTAAAGAGGATGTTTTTCGTTGCTTTTAATTTTAGAAAGTGATAAATTTAAAGATAATGAAAAATTTTCACTTTTAAATAAAAGTTGATAGTGTTTGATATAAAATTATTTTTGACAAAATTTGAGAAGCTAGAGTATCTGACAAAGTCACTATTGGAGTTGGAAATTACCAACGTCACCCTTATTACTAATCAAAGGTTTCTTTTCCCAAAAGATAAAGGTCAAACTCTATTTCATTTTCCATTTCATTCCAATGACGCGATCGTAGAGAAATCAGGAAGACAAGGATTTCCTCCATGGATATTAAAGCTTAAAAATCTGTGAATATATTACTAATTCAAACTTTTAGTGTTGCATTTCGTTCTTCTCACACTAGAAATTCAGTTTCTAGGTTTTTTAAATAACGAGGTTTCAAAAACAAATGTTTAAAATTTTGCAGTTGAAGGTTGGAATTATGTCGAATTTGAGCAATAACTATGCTCGTTATGGAATCAGAAACAAAAATCAATCAAAGAAACTCTACCTAAATTTATTATATTTTATAAGAGAATTATTTTATTAATGTTTTTGTTAAAACCTAAATCTAATATTATTTAAATTTAATTTTTTCTCAAAAAACACTCAAATCTAACACAAATAATAATAATTTAGTTTTTCAAATAAAATATATCACTATATTATATCATACACGTCAAATATTATTATTAGGGAAAAGTTATTGGACGGGTTGTAGCATAACTGTAGAAAGATCAGAATTATTATCTAGAGGACGTTTGACTAAGTTTATAAGCTCCTCAACACATCTTATAAAATGATTGAGAGCTTATAAACTCTTAAAATGTGTTTGACAAAATAAGATGTTTCTTTTAGAAAATAAAAATAAAAATCTTTTAAGCTCCTAGAACTTATGAGCTCCAAAAAAATATATGCCACTTTATTTTATTTTTTAAAATCTTATAAGTTACACTCAAACTATACACATTATACACAAACACCACGCACACACTTAACATACTACAAACATTTCCCGCACACTTACTGAACATTCTCGCTAGCCGACGAGTAACATGCACCAACTTATATTGTCTAGATTTACCAGATATATAAGTATCTATGTTGGTCCCCATTTTATAAATCACAATCACAATCTCGCACAAATGATAATGAACATGTGATAAAAATACGTGGAAATAGAGATATTATCTTATGTATGTATGGTCTTGAGACTCTTGATGTTTCTATAAAATCTTACTTAATATAAAAACAAAACTCTCTCAAAATAACAATTTTAAAATTCTCTCGTCTAAAACCTATTACCAATTATAGAAATCACGATTTAGGGGTACATAAAATTTAATCTCAATATAAAACGTGATTATTAGCAATAACTTGCCATATATTGGTCTAAAATAAATTTATCCCAAAATAAATTCAATTTATCAAAGGTTGTAAAATAAGCACGGAAACATTAAAAAAACGTTCAAATTATATTTTCAGGATCTATGCATATCAATCAACTGAGTGATTTAATTCTAATTAACATTAATCAAGTCTTTAAATTAGTCTTTAACAAAGATTGTTTAACTTGAAAAAAATATCTATGAAACTAAAAGAAAAGAAATCAATTTGCAATGGTTGTATCTAAGTATACGTAGATGCAGGACATGTTTTAAGAATCCAGAAATTAGCAAAAATGCTACAAATTTTTTTGTGCAGATTTTTCCAAATTTACTAACTTTTTAGACGTGCGTCTATCTAAATGAAACTTGATGGGAGATTATATTATATATAAGAAGGGAAATTAAGTGACATGAAAATAAGGGTATGTTTGTTTATGGATTTATACGTTCGGGTAGGGGACGTGACAATTCAATTAAAATAATTTTATTAATTATCATCTAGATTTTTAATATATTTTGGTCATGCTTTTAACTATCATCTGATAATATCTTATCAATTTTACAATATTATTTTCCAAAACAAACATTAAATTTGAAAATCATGTAATTAAAATTTTAAAGCCTAGATTTTCCATGTCCAAAATTTTCACGTCCACCTAAATCCATAACTTGATTGGCGAGTCGTTGATTGTGATGGTAGAGCCTCCGTATTCGACACTGATGGTCATGTTCATATATATATTTTTTTATCAATATATTGTCGAATCATCTCATAAAATCAACTCTTTTATTAATCTCTAATTTACTAAAATTTAGACTTATCAAATATGTAGTACATTCTTATATATGGAGATTCTAACCAATCGACCATTAACATGACCTCTATATAAGGATGATATACATTAAGATAAATAAATATAAATATTCTATAACTTTCTTGAAATTATATATTTTTAATTTTAATACTTTCTATTGCACTCCTTTTTCAGTAACATGTAATTTCTTATATCTTAAAGTGTGTCAAATGTAACAATTCAATTTTTCTAAATAATTTTAAGGTAAATTTCTCAAATAAAACAACAATTTTTTTTTTTAAAAACATCTCGTTTGTTTGAAAAAAATAAAAAAAAACAAAAAAGTGATATTTTTTATAATAAATACCCTTATAAAAATTTAGGCCGTTGTAAAATACAAGTTTATTGAAAGCTCAATAATTATTAATAGCATCCTTGTAAAACAAATTTTAGTTAAGAAAACAAATTTGAAACGGAAAACTCCCATGTGTACCATTTGTACGTGCAATTCGGAGTGAGTATCATGACTTAAAGAAAATATCTTTATTCAGAATAAGTTGATACCTCTAATCGTAAAAATTAATATATTTTCACCATGATATATTTATTTAGAACATGTAATACATTTAAATATAAATAATAATATCTTTTTTATTCATAACCCAAACTATACGGATTGAAGAGCTGTGCAACTGATACATAAGAGACCTTCTCATTTGGAACCTTGTAAACATTTCAAGAAGCTAGTGATGGTATATAATTCAAGGAATAAAATAATTGAAGGAACAAAATCAAAACCTGAAGGAGTCTGGTAAATAATTTCGTATAATAAATAATACTATCTATATAAATAGATCAAGCATCCTGTCCTATCCGGATACAAACTGAAAGTGATACACCTATATATAATGGAACACAGTGGATATTGAATCAGATGGAGGAGTTGGTAAAGCAATTAAGTGAATAAAATAATATATATTCTTAAAATCTAAGTGCATGTTTTGTTGGGGTTGGGGTATTGTTGGCTCAGTGACTAGAATTAGTGGCTGGGAGAGTAAAAAAATGATGTTTGTTTGGGTGGTTAGACAGTGGTTATAGTGTAGAATATAATTTTTAATTGTAAAATATGATGTGATATGTGTAAGAGTTTGTTAATAATGATTGATTTAATGATTAAGGTGATACTGTAATTTGTAGTGGTTTGTGCTAGTTGAGCAACCTTCCCAAACAAATATAGAGAGGAATTGAGTCAACCCATTAGGGAGTGGGCCAATCCCAACCAAACATACACTAATAAATTAGGCGTTCTGTTTGAGGAGGGGAAGCCTTGGAAAATAAAATATGAGATAAAATAAAACAAAAAGTTCTATTAAAAGTATAAAAAATGGGTTTGACAGAAAGTAATATAATTTTTTTCTCTACAAGAATAAAGAAAAGTATAAAAAATGGGTTTCACAGAAAGTAATATCGCCATTCTCTCATCACCCAGGCTTCTTGCCTGACTCTCCTATTTTTCTCTCTCTCACTTTATCAGTAGAATTTTTGTTTGATGGAGGAGGTTCTAGGCTCAAAAAAATCTATTTACTTTTAGTATAAGATTAAATTAGATCTCGTAGAATTTCTGTTATATGAGTGTTCGATAAAAGAAAGGAAAACACATTAGGAAGATGAAAAGCAAATCTGATTAATTGAAGCAGTGATATTGAACTTAAAATAGATATTTTGATTCCTTGAAAATATTTGAGGCTAAAATAAATATTATTGGCCTTGAGACCCATTTATAATCTTATAAACGTAGTTGGACTCTGACGAAATATTATTGGGCCATTATTTAAAGAAAATATTAATGGATTTTTATTGGGTTATTAATATAATTGGGCTTTATTATGAAATAGGCTTTCAAGCTACGCATTTGATCTAATATAAATTGAGCTCCTAAAAGATATGCACAAAAATGAATGAATAACAATAAAAATAATTTATAAATTTATAGGGTGTTACATATCATGCGATGCCCGAGATTGACGAGGGCGGGAAGTGATCGCCGGTGCGATAACGATGAAAGGCATAGACAAGGAGTGACTCCTGGTAGGCTTCTAGGTGAAGGGAGACATGAACGAACCGACTTCACACCCGAAAAATAGGGTATTCAGAGGTCGTACGGGTATGTGACTATATTGTCGGCTTGGAGGACATTCCGAGACTATGCAGGTGTGGGACTCTGCATAGTTGAAGAGAACTTAAAGAATTGATTAGTGACACTAATGCCAACAAGGTGCATCTTATTTTTTGGTGCTCATTCTGAGAAAACTCTAAGGTTAAGCATGTTTGGCCTAGGACAGTTTCAGGATGAGTGACCCCATAGAAACTTTCACAGGGTGCTCGTAAGTGAGGACAAAGCGTGTTGGAAAGACTTGTGTTGGTTTGGTTTGTTGGTTTGTGGGGACTTGTGTTGGTTAATTTGTGCTTTGTATTGGTTTGTGTTGGTTTATGTTGGTTCGTGGGGTGTTAAGCATGCAATGCTAAGTGTAAGGTCATTGGTTTGAAACCCATCTTTGCCTCTTTCATGTGACGCCCGGGACCGACGAGGACAGGGGTCGTCCGTGCAATAAGAATGAAAGGCATAGACAAGGAGCGGCCCCTGACAAGATTCTAGGTAAATGGAGACGTGAATGAACCGATTCTACATCCAAAAAAGATGGTATCCTGAGGCTATGCAGGTATGGGACCGTATAGTTTTCTTTGAGGGGCATTCCAAAACTTGCAGGTATGAGACTACATAGTTGAAGAGAGCTTAAAGAATTGATTAATGCTACCAACATGGTGCATCTTCTTTTCTGGTGCTCATTCCAAAAAAACTCTCTAAAGTAAGCGTGCTTGACCTGAGATAATTTCAAGATGAATCAACCCCTAAAAAGTTTCTTAGGGTGCGCTTAAGTGAGGACAAATCACGCTGGAAAATACTTATGTTGATTTATGGGGACAAATCGTCAAATTTAGAAGCCGATTGTTCCATCAATTATATAATTATACTCTCACATAATTTGTAGTTCCAAATTTCAGCAGAACTATCATTACATAATCATTATATAATGAATTATTTTCATTTCTAACATTAGTAATATATATCATTGAGGCCATGACAAATAATATTGTTGATATTTTGTACTTGGGGATGTGCATTTCTCAATCATATTATTTGATGATATCCACGTATCTTTTATGATATTAAAATAAGGGTCAAAAGATTAATAGGTTTGCATGTTCGGATAGAGGATGTTAGTAAATTTATGTATAATTTTGATGATAACAAAACCATTGCGTAAAGTAGGAACGATTCTCCCCACATATTCTGTAATATTTGTAATAGATAGGGGTAGTTCTACTTAGACATAAGTCACAACAAGGAGTCTAAGGATGCAGCAAAGACTGCAGTGAGCATGCAATAACGTAGCTTATGCCTTCGTGGCATAGATCAAAGTTTGTTGTATGAGGAATCCAACCAGTAGACAGAACACGTCCTCAGAGCAAGCAAACAGTAATCATGTCAGCAGTGATAAAGTCAAGTCAAAGTTAGAGCTTCGAAGATTCAAAAGTATAGCCAGTAGAGACAAGATTCAAATCTTGTACTGACTATCCAATAACGCGAGGACATGTAACCTCAAAAAAGCAAAAATAACACTGCAAACATTGATATTAAGCCGCAACCACTATGAACCATTTTTTGCAAAAAGGACAAACGACTGTAAAGTCATACAAGGAGCATTAAATGTCAACGAGATTCTTTTCTCACTCTTCAAGGGCAAGGAACCCAACATCTATAAATACAAGGAGATGGAGGACGAGCAAAGCTACCGAATTATTGTACAACTGAAATTATCACACATCAAACACTTGAGCTTTCAAATTCAAAGATTCCAAAGCATACATTAATTTTGATATTTTACAAGTGGTTGTGCTTAGTAAACAAGAGCAAATAACAAGCTTATTGCAAGCAATCAACCAGTGAAGATTCAAGCTATAGCAACCTCTCAAGTCAAGCATCCTCTAAAGCTTTTTCTTGGTCCTAATCCTTCTCATCAAGAAGCTTGTTCACATCTCAATTGTTATTCAAGTTTAGAGAGAGCTACCAAAAGTCGAAGATTTTTTTTTATTAAATCATCTCTAACGAGTTATTTTTGAACGGGGAGTCTTCATTGAATCAGGGATTCAAAGTAGACTAGGTGTTCTGAGAAATGTGTGTATAGTAGATGAGTAGCCTTCCAAGGATAGGCAAAAGTTATTGTAAGGAGTTAAGTTGGACTTAGACTTCGGTGTAGCTAAGTTTATACTGTGTGAACAACTTAGTGAATTTTCCGTGTGTGAAAGGAAAGAGTGGACGTAGATGGATTACCCCCCACCTTCCAACCACTATAAATTTTGTGTCTATTTTCTTATTTCTTTTATTTACATACTTACTACATTCTTTGGTAAGAAATACGAATTTACATATTCCGCTGCATTAAACTCTACCGAGCATTGTTTACTATGGGCAATTAGTCTGCTTACTATATCAGTTTAAGTCTAGTCCTCCTAAATTCATTTTATTTCCCTATCTTGATTAACTAATCAACTAACATTCACTTATTCCTATTTTCCAAGTTTTTCCAAATACAACATTGGTTCACAAACACTTCTTATAATTTATTTAATCACACAATTCTACATATAATACATCAATAAGCATTTTAGAGTATTAAAATTATCACAACATCATCACTCAATCTTTATTTTGTTCTTTACCGAAAGTTTGGGGGTAGTTTTTACAAAACTATTCTCAATCTAATTTTCACAAAATCTCAACATTTAAACATTTTAAGCAAAAAAATTTAATGCAATTAACACAACATTATTACTTTGCACCCTAAATTTCTTTATATCGAAAGCTTTTAGAATTTTTTTGTAAATTCTTTTTAACTCAAATTCTTCTCCAAATTTGCTTAATATCAACAAATAAATCCTTTTGTAACAAAATTGGCGATTTTCCATGAAGAACTTTGGATGGAAGGCGGTTTATGACATATATAGCGCTACTGAATGCTTCCACCCAAAATTTTAAGGGAACATGTGAGTGAAATAGCATGGCAAGACCAGTTTCTGTGACATGTCGATGTTTTCTTTCTGCTCGACCATTTTGAGACGGTGTATAAGGACAAGAAAAAATATGACGGATTCCATGGTCCCGAATTTTTTTTTGAACTTTGTGATTTGTGAATTCAGTGCCCCCGTCACTATGAAAGACTTTTATTCGGCAAGAAAATTGATTTTCCACAAAAGGAATGAGATTGAAGCAACACATCATAAAAATCAGATTTATGTCATAAGGGATAAAGCCAAGTGAATATGGAAAAATTATCCACAAATATAACGTAATACCGAAAACCAAAAGTGGAAGAAACGGGCGCAGGCCCCCACAAGTCACAGTAAATTAAATCAAGACATTAGTTGATCGTTTAGCATCCAAAGCAAAAGGCAAACGCTTGCTTTTGCCTTGTTCACACGAACCACAAACTATAGGTTTGGGTAATAATGACGTAAAAGAAATACACCCAAGTTTATTAAAAAAAGTAATAACACCAAAGGAAACATGTCCAAGCCGTGAATGCCATAGTTCAAATGACGCTTTAGGACGTCGAGCAGCAACCAACGCGGACTGACCACCATTCAAAACATAAAGCCCACGCCCACGTCGACCGCGAGCTAGAGGTTCCTGTGTTGCCCGATTCTGAATAGTAAAAGAATTATTAGTGAATACCACATCGACAGGAGAATCAGCGGTTAATTTGCTTACGGAAAGCAAATTTTTAGTAATGCCCGGAACAACCAACACATCAGATAAACATATTTTATCAGAGACAGAACAACTACCAACACGAGATATTGATAAACATGCACCATTAACCACTACAACAATATCAGATCCTGTATAAGATGTAGAAGACTCTGTCACACCCACCCTTGTAAAAACTTATTTTATACTAACTTTTAGCCTTACAAAACCTGTATAATTTATTTTTTCAAAATTAACGATTTAGAATACTCCTTCAACACCAAAATCTCACCTACATATATTTACATAGATTCAGATCGAGTAGAAAGGTGTCACACTCCATTCAACACCATATTTACAGAAATATACATATTAAAGTTCCTTAATTTGAACATGTCCAAAAAGATTATTAGAACACTAGCAAAAACATAGTGAGTCCAAGGTTTAGCCCCACAGGTCGTCATTCATATACACGGGGACTTCAGAACTTGCAGAAACTCCAACAGCATGCCAGATCAGTCCACGAGCTCATGGGTAGTCAAACTCACCTATAATGCAAGAACTACGTGAGCTAAAACTCAGTAAGCAGAAATCATGCATGACAAATGCATGAATGATGAGATGCAATACACAAAACCATTTATTTCAACTCTTTCTCAAGAAAAATCATATTTGGTGGGAATTTAGCTCTCGTCACTATCACAAACCTCCCCAAAATACCACTCATTGGCCATACTCGTGACTACCAAGGGTCCCTCCTCCCCCCTTATAGTCCACCCGAGATATCAGTGATGGTTGGTACGATCAAGTGACTATCCTCCCGAGACTACCAGGGGTCCGCCTCCTACCTGCCCCTGCAGTCCACCGGAAAGTCTACCTCTTCCCGTACCCATCATCATAAAGGTGCTGAAGTGGGAACCTCTTCCGCGTGCACGCCTGTCACCGGAAGCATCCCGAGAGACACCATATATAATATATAACTCTCAATGTGCCAGTGGTGACCAACCCCAAAACATTATCAACTTATGAAATTATGCTATTTTGACTTCTTATATATACACATGTAATTCTTGTAGATGCTAATGCTCATGATTAATGCACATCAGTTTGTTTTTAGCAACGGAAGAAAACACTTTATACAAAGGTATACAACAACACATATAACAATCAATTATCACAAATAATAAACACAAATACTATGTTCAAGCATTGTAGTTGGAGATGGATTTCTATTTCCCTCTCGTCTAATAGTGATTATTTGAACCTTTCTCTTTCTTGTACCCTGATAAAGATCATCTAGGATAATAAGCCACATATTACCAAGTTCTTAACTACTTAACTATGCTAAACTCACTACAAGATGGTGAGTGATTATTCTAACCCTTGTCGCACAATCATCATTGAGTTCATTTGTCATTGATAATAAAGCAAATTCATATGATCAAAATAAACCCTCACTTTACTATATCAGTAGGTGTATTAACTCTTATTTTATGTATTTCCCAAAGTGGGGACAAAATTTGTTAAACCTAGATTAATAAATAATTCAATTTGTTCCCCGTATTCAAGTAATCTACAATTATATATAATACTAATTCAATTCACGCAAGAAGTGTGTTTAACAATTACATTCATATGTAGTTCAAATGGAAAGCAATCATTACTTTAAATCACATACTGATGCTCCTAATACTAGTCTCAAATTTGTTACTATACTACCCTCAACTTGCTTATTTTCGTAGCAGTAGTATGTTATACTACTCATAACAATTAATTGATTGAATTCAGGAGAATAATCATGCTCACCATATTCTCGTCTTTCTCTATCCTCACGAACTCAGCATCAGCAACCTACTACCCTGATTATGCGTTTTTTTTTCTTTTCCAAATGAAATGGTAAGAGATTAGCTTTATATAATAACTTATCCACCGCCATTCCTTTAGCCAATTGAATTAATTCCTTAATTATTATTATTATTATTTTATTATTATTATTATTGTTGTTGTTGTTGTTGTTGTTGTTGTTGTTGTTGTTGTTGTTGTTGTTGTTGTTATTCCGACAATAAAATCCTTTACACATCTAACACTTCCACGTACTACATAATGTTCTATATTTTAAACTTGTCACGCGTAGTCTTAAATTTTGTACCATATACCAATATTTTAGACTAGGGGGTTCTTGACTACCAAGGTAAACATCTCCAAATTAGTCGCAAAATATAAAATAACGTAATAAATATAACAAATTAATTACTATAAAACTATCACGCAAATAGCACATAAAAATATGAAATGCATGAAATGCAAAAATTATATTGGCCAGTGAGTTGTGAGAGGCGCGGGTATTACAGACTCCATCTGGGCAACACTAGGAGTTAGTGAGCAGAAGCCCCCGTGTCGAGATACCAATCGGAGGCGGCAGAATCTGAACTCTGACAACCGACAGAGAAGGCTTCGACAAGATTAGCACTTGCAGCTGTCGAGTTTCGTGTGAATCTGTCCTGACACACATCAGCGTAATGGCCATCTGTTCGACATATCTGGCAGTGTGGGGGGCGTCGCTGTCTAGAACCGCGACCCCGACCACCTTGTTTGCCATGGCCACGAGATGAGGGATGAGATGAGGGAGGTTTGGTTTGGGCAGAAAATGCAGCAACAGTGGAAGAGGATGATTCCAGGGATTCTTGAAAAAGAGCAAAGCTCTCTGCTTTGGCAACTAAATCGTGGAAGGTTGGTAATGGAGTGATAGCCATTTGGGCTGCTGAAAACCCAACAAAAGACGCACTGAGACCCCGAAAAAACCAGTGAACTTTGTCGGTGTCATCAACGGGACATCCAATTGCCGAAAGTTGATCGCAAATGGACTTAAATTGATGGCCAAATTCACCGACAGAACGAGTGCCCTTTTTCATCAGCTGAAGTTCGTCCTTGAGACAAAGCTCTCATGCCTTCGAACTATGACTAAAGGCACTCTCCAGGGCGAGCCAGGCAGCACGAGAAGAGGTGCAACCGACGACGGCAGCCATAGCTTCTTCAGTTAATGAGGAAAAGAGGAGACTGATAAGCCGTTGATCATCCATATGCCAAGATTGATAGGCTGGGTTGGGCGTCTGCTTGCCATCCGCTGCAGACACTTCAGGAGGCGGCGCAGGTCGTGTGCCATCGACGAGACAGATAAGTCCTTGGCTAGTGAGAAGAGGAAGTAGCTGACTCTGCCATAGCAAATAGTTTGAGGAGGAGAGCTTGATCGTAAGCATATGGATGAGCGTAGAGTATGGAAGCGTATCAGAATGTGAGGATGCCATGGGAAGGAGAAGAAATTAAAGGAGCGAGGGGAAGGAGTTTTAGATACAGAACCTGACTGATACCATGTGAATTTGGAATTCTTTATTCACGTTAATGATTTACATGTTACAATCAAATATTTATACAAGAGTCTAATGAATGAGTTATTGCCTAATCTTCTATACAAGGACATGTAATCAAAGAATCTGTCAAATCCCTAAGATTAAGATCCAAGATATTGCAAGATTATCTCTTGCTATTAGAGGGAACGTTGAAAAAACTGACAATCTTAGAAATAAATTCTCCTAAAGGTAGCTCTGAGGCAT
Organism: Ajuga chamaepitys; assembly: GCA_958295605.1. Classification (NCBI taxonomy): domain Eukaryota; kingdom Viridiplantae; phylum Streptophyta; class Magnoliopsida; order Lamiales; family Lamiaceae; genus Ajuga; species Ajuga chamaepitys. The sequence goes on along the minus strand of OY282500.1, from coordinate 5,729,118 downwards.
GGCAAAGCTGTGGACAAATTACTTAAAACCAACCTTTGCGAAAGTATCATTTCAGAACCGAGATTTTGAATCTACTAAGAAATGATGTTATATAGATGAATTTGCAGCTTTGAGTCACATTGTCTTATTTGGTGAAACCTACCATTTGCTAACAAACGTACAATCTGTTAAAGATACATATTTATAGTATGTCGTGTCATTGTTCTCCTGTAAGCCGAAGATGTATGGAATTAGGGTTGCAATGGAGAGAGAAAATACCATTATACCCTAGGATATGTCAATATAAATAGGGACCCCCTTTTGAAACCAAGGTGATCAAGCTATTGTTTTATTCTTCACTCTCTTTTTCTAGTATTTTCAGTATATTCTCTTATTTTCATCTACTGACTTCATCATCGGAGGATTTTACACTAGGAACATTTCCGGTGGGTTATGCAGCAGCCTTAGAGGCTTAGAGCTGAATTTGAGTTGAACGGAAGGATGAAGTTAACGTTTTATCCTTTTTAGATTTCTTTGTTAATTTTCCATTACTTTCTTGCCCTTACTCCCACATAATAAAATATTGTATATAAGTTAATCATCAACACTCATCACATTTAATGAAGAGGATCCAAATTCATATATATCTTAAATGGGACTATTTTTCTAAAATGGAGGGAGTATTAAATTAATAGTGTCAAATGTCGATTTATTAATTACCACTCCTCCAATTACATACATAACACAAGAGAATGGTACATAAGAATGGATCCTTTATTACCACATAATGCTTATGTTATCTTGCATCTCATTTTACTCATGAATAAAATAAGACACAAGACGAAACATTAAAAATATAAATTATTACAGAAGATCCATTCCAGACTACTCGGCCATATCCTCAAGCTTTATAGTAGACAGGGTTTGGCACTTTGAAAGTCCTCCCAACGTGGGGCCCAGTTAAATCAGTCCATTGATCTCCCACAGTTGCAACAATTCTGTAACGCTTTTTCACCACCAACTCTCGTACTGTCTTATATTTAAACTCGTAGTTTGAGAGGTCGTTATAATCTTCGCCTCTGCAAATTAAGAAAATAAGTAATTGATAAATCCAAAATAATGCAAAACGAAGAGTCGATTACGTACCTGAAGATGAGATCTTCCCAACCGGAGTAACCAGCCGCCTTCAAATCGAAAATCCTGGCATCTTTAAGTTTTTCTGGTGCTTCTGATATAATAACAGCCTTGAACCCTAGTGACAATACGGTGTCGTACAGGAATTTCACCGCCTCCAACGCAGGTGCAGTCGAGTTAGCTGACTCTATCCACTCGTACAACGATGTGTAGTTCAATGGCAATGTCCTACATGCATGGAATCCAACCACAAGATTAATTAATTAATAGACGGTCAAAAACAGTCTAGCAAACAGCGGGATCTGTAATTAAGTAGTGGAAAGGTGAATTACCCATATTGAACTTTAGAAGAATTAAAATAAGCGAGATTACTAAGTAGGGTTTCGTCAAGATCAAAGACCCAGGCATTAGTCCTGAGATCCCTAGGGGGTGGGACCGTCTTTGCGAACTGGACGGCGGCGATGGTCATGGCTTCGATGTCGAGGTTGTACTGCTTGCCGTTCAGGTAGCTCTTAATGTAGCCCTTGCAGTAAGACGGCACCGTTTCCCAGTCCCGGAGGTTGTAGGCCTCCACCCCCAACCTGAAGCTCTGGCAGTTTATTTTCGCAGGGTTCCGCCCGTAGTGCGGCTGTGTAGGTAGCCGGATCGGGTTGTCGCCGTCGAACTCTGCATGGGAAGCTGAAAGCAAGGTGGAAATTGCTAGAAAGAGAATGACTGTTGGGCCCATTTTGGAGAGCTAGTTAGTAGTACTGAAAGTTTGGGTTGGGTGATATTACATGCAGTTTGGGCCGTTTAAATAGGGGTACCCTTCCCAAATTGCCATCTCTTTTGCAGAAAATTACTAAATGTGTTCTCCTCGTAAATATAGAATCTTAGTGTTAATGATGAAGATTAAAATCATGCATGGTTTAGCCATATGGATTTTCTACTAGTCTCACTAGTTTCAAAGTAAAAGATTTGGATTATATTCCTCATTTTCTTTCTTTCTTTTAATTAGATTTTTAATATTATAGCCCTAAATGTTGGGAAAAGAGAGACTGGAGTATGTTTGTTTATGGTTTAACTCAGTAAATTAAGGAGATCAAATTTCAATAAAGCACATTTATTAACTTCTTCAATTAAATTTAGCTCAACACTCCAGAGCTATAAACAGACATACCCTGGGATTATAATATTATACAAAAATAAAAGCCTCGTCTATATTCTTTAACTCTTGATTTTTGAAATTCATCTAATATATTGGTTGAGCAATTACAATTTGTAGCCCTGGTCATCGATCAAAAATTAAATTTCATCAAATCCATTTTCGATCATGATATGCACTCAAAAAAGAATTTAAAGTAGAATTCAAACACTTAAGCTCACCACGACGAAAGAAGTTTTTGTATAACATTTTATTAGACGAAAATTATGATCACTAATAATAAGTTATTTGTGATCACTTGTTATCCCTAATCTCTCTATAAATTACTCGAGATCATTTTAAGACTATTTTCATAAAAACCTAGTTGTTACAAAAAATATTGAGACCGTTTTTGTGGTTACAAATATATTGTTTGTGTCCGAATTATTGAGACGACTAATTAGTGACGACTTATTGCCTCTAATAATAAATTTGTGACAAATACTCATTATTTGATAATACTTTTTAGTATCTTAAAAGACCATTTTTTTGTAGTTGTCGATATTTAAAAGGTGAAATCAATTTAAATCAACTACTGAACCTAAAATACTAAATATTACTCCCTTCATTTCATATTAATTGATGATTTAGGATGAAAAAAAGAATTAAGAATGAAACTTTTTGTCAGATATATCCTCACCTAATTTAGGGAATAAAGATATGACCAAACAAAAATATCTCTGATAAATTGAAAAATAGAGATTTTTTTGAGATTGAGTCCAGGGAAAAAACTGGTAGAATTGGGGAAAATATGTAAAACGTCAATTAATAGAAAAAGAGAAGAACATCCTAAATGTTAATTAATATGGAACGGGAGGAGTACTAAATAAAACATTTTTGTAATGTGATTTTATTGTTCATGTTAAATTCAAATATATATATATAAGACTTGGTTACACAATGTAATTATTTTTTTATTTTCCCAGTTTGGCGAATAACGTGGCTCGGTACCTAACTCAGCTTAAATCTTGTGTTAATTCTGAGCATTGTTCAATGGCCTAAGATTTGGACATTTAGTTTTTAGTGTTTAGTAGTGAAATAAATAAATGTTGGAGTTAGATAGGCAGCTTTAAGTATGGATTGGTCCCCATTCAAGAAAATAACACATGATGATATACAGCACGTGTTGATTTTCTATGGCTTATATTTGTTATGATTGTGTGAAGTAGGTCTCCTCGTTGTATAGGCCAAAATTCATGCACCAACTCATTACTCATATCTCGTCATATCCCTCCAAAAACACCGCTGCCAAAAAGAAAAAAAAAAAAAAAAATTCTGGGAGTTGTTTGAAAAAATAGTCGTGGCGAATACATTACCAAAAACAACATGTTACTACCCACTACCAAAGTATCAGTGGTTACGAAGATATCGGTATTTTTAGGGATGGACTCAGGATGGATGATTGGGGGAACGAAAAAAAAATTATCGACCAACATTAATATACATGTGATAATATATATTTAATATATTAAATTTATTATTTAAATAGAATATCAACAGTATTTATTATTAAATATGTTATGTCATTAGTTACCTGATAAAGCACAACCCGTTATCAAGGAGGTACCAGGCAAAAAATAACAAATTGAAAGGTAAACAGATAATAAGACACAAGGTATACGTGGTTCGATCCGGAGATCTACGTCCACGGGAAAATAATGTCCCTGCCGTGATCTTTCTCTTCTCTTCTTTTTCGTTTAGTTTACAGGTGGTTTTTCTCCGATCAAAGTTCCAACCCCCCTCCTCTCTCTAATTCTACTATTTATATCATACAAATCACAACCCTAGCTATATTCCTAAAATTATGGCCGCCAAATCTGCCTTCGTGATTGAGAGAAGATCGTGGGCGAAATCTTCCAATCCCCCATGCGCTACTACCGCAACCTAACTATTAAATCTATATTTGGGCCAATTACTAGGCTTGCAGCCCTAGACAACTTAGGCCGAGTATTGGTGTTGTAACCTTAGGCAACTGGGTCATACCTACCATTACCTATATACTAAAATTTAAAGTATTTTTTCTTACATATTATCAAACTTATCTAAACTTATCCAAGTGTTTGATAATTCGAGGGGGATCAAAACGCATACATTTTCCAAAATAAACATACAATATAACATATTATACATATACAAATACATATTGCAGGTACTCTCCTTATGCTCCCTATTTAAATTATCATATCCACTTGCATATATTCTGATATATATAATCATGCTTCATTCTTTGTAATTCTACATATATATTAAGCTTTATAAAGTGCATTAATATTTTGAAACATTTATGCAATTGTCTACAATGTAGAATTTTAAAAGAGAGGATTACCACATGCGTACATATTGTTGTTTCTAGCAGCTGAGGATAGATATCTCACTGGGATTGATATATACAATATGTATCCTACCTACTACACAGTTGTTTAAACATTTATGATACATGGCCAATGTGAAGATGCTACCAAAGATTCTTCATGTATGTATGAAAAAGGCTGCACCAAGTTCTTTGCAAAGGAATTTGTAGCGAGCACTACTTTCAGTGATGAAGGTTTTCCTATATATCTACAGGAGGAAGGATACTGGAATAAATCTCATGAAAAATGGAGTACCTGTTGATAATCGATTTGTAGTGCCACATAACCCTTATCTCTTGCTAAGGTACGGAGGTCATATGAATATGGAGTGGTGTAACCAATCATGCTCCATTAAGTATTTATTCAAATACATAAACAAATTATGCGATCGTGCAACTCCATAGTTCCTAAAGAACAAGAAGGATGTAGAGAGTGGTAAAGTGATTGATGAGGTACAAATGTACTACGATTGTAGATACCTTTCTCCATGTGATTCTGTGTGGAGAATATTTTGATTCGATATAGCGTATAGAGATCCACCTGTAGAAAGGTTAAGTTTTCACCTTCCCGGTGAACATAGTGTAGTCTTCTCCTAAATACAAGACATTGAAACTGTAATGGAAGGTTAACCTTCCAACACAAGAAAATTTCAAGCTTGGCTCAAGGCAAATATTGAGTACTCAAAGGGAAACAACCTCACATATGCAGAATATCCACAACACTTTGTCTGGAAGCAAGAAAGCAAAATATGGATTACTAAGAGTCAAGGGATTTCTTTAGGGAGACCATACTATGTTCCTCCCGGAGTAGGAGATTCTTACTATCTAAGATGTCTAATCAATGTTGTTCATGGAGAAAAATGTCACAATCACATGAAAGTAGCACATGAAATACAATATAATTCGTATAGAGATGACTGTTATGCGTTTGGTCTGCTAGAGGACAATAGTGAGTATATTGACGGATTGATTGAAGCAAGTTTTTAGGTATCTGCACACTCTCTGCGCACAATGTTTGCAACTTTGTTGATAGAGAATTGTATGGGTAGGCCAGAAATTATGTGGGAAAAATGCTGGCAATATTTGTCTGACGATATTCTCTATAATCAACGAAAATTTTATCACAATAAAAGTATGTTCATGGATTTTAACAATTGTTTATCAAGTTTTAAGCTTTTCTTTATTATATATTATAATATTTATCTAATTAACTTTTATTGATTTACTTGGTAGATCTAAAGCTAACTGATGCTCAGATTAACAATCTTTCCCTCATTGAGATTGAGAATATACTACGTAGATGTGGAAGTACTCTAAGAAAATTCGAGACAATGCCACTGCCGAATTTCACTAACGTTGAAACGTGCCACAATTGATTATTGCACGAAGAGTTGCAATACGATAAAGTTTTATTGTCAGAGGAGCTTCAACAATTTCTTCTAAAGTTGACAGAGGAGCAATGTGTCTTTGATAAAATAATGGATTCAGCACAAGGAAACATGGGTAAGACTTTCTTTCTCTATGGTTATGGAGGAACTGGAAAAATGTTTATGTGGAAAACATTGTCTGCAACAATTAGATGTAAGGGGCATGTCGTGCTAAATGTTGCTTCATATGGAGTAGCATATTTCCTTCTTCCAAGAGACCGAACTGCACACTCTCGCTTCAAGATACCTTTGAAGCCTCATGAAAAGCCAATGTGCAGTATCAAGCTAGGAAGCGAGCTGGATGAACTTATTGTGAAAGCTAAGCTCATCATAAGGGATGAAGCTCCTATGATGCATAACTTCTGTTTCCAAGCTTTGGATAAAAGTCTTAAGGATATTATGAAATGCGATGACATAACAAATGCCAAAAGGCATTTGGAGTTTGTATTCATTGGGATTTTCGTCAAATATTTCCATTTATACCATAAGGAAGAAGAGTGTCAATGCAACGATTAATGCATTTTACAAATGGGACTCTTGCAAAATACTTTATTTGACGAAGAATATGAGGTTGCAAAGTCTGGGCTCAGAAAGTGAGGTTTCTGCTTTAGCTGAATTTTCGGAGTGGTTACAAGATATTGGAAATACGTTGAGGAAGGTCTCAAGAACTAGAGACAATGATAAGTTATCTCAGTTACCGCAACAAAATGAATGTTAATAGCATATTGGATTACCCAGGTGAAGATGATACATGTTTTAAAGTTTAGAGGTTAGAAGAAATTGTAGCAAACGTCATCGAGAATAATGTGGAGAATGACGACGAGGATGATACAATACCTTATGGAACCAGTTACGAGAAATGAAGCACTTATAGCATCCAAAACACTTCACAATTTTTTGGTGCAATTTGAGAACAAGACATCAGAACTATTGGATGGATAAGAAAAATTGGAGATGAGATCCAAGTAGATTTCAAGTTTAACAAGAAGCAATCAACAATAGATACTTATTCTACTAAATATTCTAAGTTATTTTTGTGATTTGAAGAAATTATCAATTTATGATAATGACGGGATCACTAATTTATATAGGGGTTTTAAAAAAAATATTATCTTATTATCTTATCGAAAATTGTTAAATTTTCGAACTAACCCAAGTCGGAGTTTTAGAAAGTTTATTAATTTATAGAGGTTTTACTGTATTATACATTTATCGAGTCCTGACTCAATTTATAAGCTAAATTAATATTTTCGTTGTGAAATTACTAGATTTTAACTTTTCAAAAGAACCTTAGGGTTCGTTTGTTTAAGACTGGGAAGTGCTAGGCCGAATCTGACTGAGGAAGTTAATGAGTGTGCTTTATTGGAATTCAATCCTCTAAATCTACTGAGTGAAATCTTAAGCAAACGGACCCTTAGTTTATATATTACATGGTCCCAACGATAATATATTTATATCTCATTAAATTACTACTAAGATTTACACACTATGGAGATATTTGGACTGACATTGGGCAATCCGAAATTGGGATGACCCCTTTCGCTTTTAGTTTATTTTATGAATCGACCATCCGGGTTGTTCATCTCTCCCCATCCACCTCCTATTATATACATCATTATCTACATCACCTTTTGCAATTCCTTATTCACATTTTTATCATTATCTAACATCCTACATTACCTTTTAATATTCTCAATATACCTTTTATAATTTTCAATATATCTTTTTATTATTACCCAATCAACCAATCATTACTTACATCACCTAAAATAAATTGAAGTGACATCTACAGTGCACATTATATCCTACTACATTTTAAACAAAAATACATTATGGATGACTCAACCATGAATGTGCGTTAATGAACGGCGCACATTCCACTACGTCTCAGTCCAAATATTCCCTAAAACATTCTATAAATAATATGATTCAATAATAACTTATTTTTTCTTGATACTCAAATCAAATAATTGAATATCATACATAATTTTCCTTATTGTATCTATAAATTCAAGAGCTGATCTCCCAAAGTGCAATAAAAATGATGGGTTGTTCTGGATTATTTAAGTGCGTCCTTTTACAAAACAAGATCCTTGAAACTTATATCATTTATTTATGTTGTCCTAATCTATACTTAATATAATAACAAAATCCGGCGAAAATAGAAATTAAGGAATTTTTCCGTCTAAACAAACATTACTATTAGCGAAAATTATGATTTTCAATTTTAATTGGCCGGTTTATTAAATAAAATGCGTTTTCTACTTAGTCACTAATTAAGGAATGTATAACATTTGTGCTTAAATTATGAAAATTATGAATCATCATTATATAATAAAAATATTATTCTGCGTAAGAAAATATTCCCTATATATGATAAATATATAAGTCATTCTATTATATACTAATCTTCCCCTAAATTTATAAATTTCTTTTATTTACTTAAAAAAAATTAGTCAATTTATCTCCCTCAATTATTTGATCTTATTTTTTTTTTAAATAAATATATATTTTAAATCGTGCATCGCGCGATGTGTGATTCTAGTATCCTTTATGATAGAGACACATTGTTATTTACAATAATAAATTGTTAATAATAGTGATTGAATTTAGTTATTTAATAAAGATGTATATATTAGCTCCAAAAGTTGGTAAAATTGTTAATTTATTGATAAATCAGTACCTTTTTTTAATTAATAGATTTTGTTTTCTCTCGTGATTGTCAATATCCGTTTTCAAATTTGATGTATTGTCTCCCCAAATTAAAATAAGTCTTTTTGAAACATGCTTTGTCCTCACCCTCACGCACCTTCAGAAGACAAACCACACATAACCTCAAAGTTATCTGACAATGAGTGCTAAAAAAAAATGATGCACCTTGTTGGTATAAGTAGCATTAATCAATTTTTTAAGCTCTCTTCAATTGCGGTCCATACTTGCATAGTCTCAAAATGCCCTTTAAAGCTCGCATAACGTAGAAGCTTTTTAGGAGCCACTCATTGTTCGTGCCTTCTTCTTATTACACACTACATGAAACATGTCTTAGTATTGCCACGTCTAAAGTCTTGACTGAAAATCCTTAAATTGAGAGAGCACATTGAACTTGTCGTGAAAAACGCTCTAATTCGATATTAATATAACGCTTTTTTGGGTCGCAAGTGTATGACTCGTGACAGAGGTAGTATAAAAGATTATTGTATCCACAGGGGGGATTATTCCGTGAGAACTGGCTCAAGTACTTTTGAGTAAGTTGGACCAAACGCAAATAAGAGTTATGACTATATAAACAACATAAAAGTAAATAAATGTAAATAAGGAGGGAATTGATCAAGGGGAAAATACTCCCGAGGTTTAGTTTCACACAAGCTAGGAAAGTGAATCAGGTAAATACGAGCTAATAGTGGGACGATAAACGAAGATCATGTGTCTTAATCATAAATCCAAGCAGTTCGACAAGATAGATTAATATGCTAATTAACTAATAATGAAATATACATCGATTCCTAACACTAAAGACCGCGGAAAGAAACCAATGAAGATAAGACAAGCAACATTTCAAAGCATTAAATTAACACATCATATACCCACCCCATGCGAATATTGCTTAAGGAGTGAGGCCTTAAGGTATTCAACAAGATCGAAAAATATGATTCGGGCCCTATCATCGTCCCTCATGGGCCAATTAGAGAGGATCATTGTACCGCTGGTTAGCTACTACGAAGGTATAGGTCGTGCAAACCCATATTATCAATTTTATTCATCAGTCCAACCCACATTAATGTCTATTATACTTGAATTCACAATTCTAGAGTAGGGGTACTCCCGATCCCCAGGAAACAAGGAACTCACAAGTCATCAAAGCATAAAGAAAAAACCATATCATTAAGCAAGAATATGATAAAAACTTAAAATAAAGATAAGGGAGATAGAAAATGCTCAATAAGTGAAGAATCCTTGTAGAACTTCTATAATCTCAAAGGGTGTCACAGATCCTTAAATAATCTCCTGCTGGTATTTGGTATGTGAAGGTGTATAGACGAAGATGTATAAATGCAGACAAAGTCGAGGCTAGAGTTTGACTTTATATCCGTAAGACGAAATTGTCACGTAATCAGGTGTAATACGTCTAATAGCAATCGCCTCCAAGATAAAACGACTTTAAAACTTCAGACTGTTGCACTACGAATCGAAAGTTATCGGCGAACGTACTCGAATATTTGGAACTTTCGGAATCTACTACTGCAGAATTTGAAAAGCTTTGCATCTGAATAAACTTATGAATTTTGGAATAAATAAATGAAGTCTGCAGGGGCCTATTTATATATATTGAAGAGTTGTGGTGCCTTTTTGGAAAGGCATATCTTCACCCCTTGGTGGCACCCTTTTGACTGGACCCACCAGTTCGCTGGGTGGTCGCACCCACAGGCTGACCTGCGTCCTGGCGGGCGGTTCAACCTGCCCGGCCTGCTGGCGGGTCGGTCCGACCCAGTCCGGGTGAACCTCTTCACCCCTTGGTGGCACCCTTTTGACTGGACCCACCAGTTTGCTGGGCGGTCGCACCCGTAGGCTGACCCGGGTTGACGGGCAACGGGTCGCACCGGTTTACATCACCGAACTGCCACAAACCCGCGAGCCATCCGTCTGGACCACCTAGCCAAAATTTTAAAGCTCCTCCAGCTCCTCGCGACGACGCGTAAGTGCAAAGTGCGCCTCTAAAGCGACTCAATGCGACATGTGTGACGTGCGGGTCGGGGCTCGGATGGTGCTTCGCACCATCCTCGGATCCATTTTAGTCAAAGGCTAAAATCCCACTAGGATCCACCATAAGGTCCACCATAGGGGAGCACACTTGATAACTCCTTCTCAAGTGCTCTACTAAATAAGGAGTATCCAGTTACTCCAACTTTTCTATGTGGGACAAGTTCTCATATGTTTCCTTTATAAACTCTTCAACTTCCAAGTTTAAGTTGCAACCTTTGACAATTAATATCTCATTCACCAAAAATTGGTTTTGAGCATATTAATACATTAAATTCATCTACTCGAATCGTAGATTATGAATTTGCAACTTGTTTCCATTTGTAACAAATGGATTAAATAATTAAGTTGGCAATTTTTGGGTCAAAACCCAAAATTATAAACCAATTTCCAACATCTCCAAGCTTCTTTTGCAAAGACGGATTCATCCTTGAAGAAGAAGAAAAACCCTAATTGAAGAACTGAGAAAATCTGAAAATTCTAAGATAGCTAGTAGAAAGTGAAAATTAAAGTGAACTCGTCATGAGTTGTTGTTTAGAAATGAGTGAGGAACGGGTACTTATAGAATCCAAGCCCTGGCTAGACAAAAGACATAAAAAGCTACTGAAAATGCCTTTGAGCTAAGGGTCCAATCGTAAAAGACTAGGATGGAGTGCTTGATTTCAGTTTAAGTTGAGTTGGGTCATCCCAGTGTAGCTTGGATCGTCTTCTCAGAATTTCTGAGAATTACCCCCCAGAATCAGCACTCGACTTCAACTACAAAGTTCTAGATCTTCGTCTTAGATATTCGTGGCAACGAAGAAGTTATGGGCAAAATATGAAACTGTAATGCATCGGGGCAAAATAGGGTGCGTGTGCGCGGGTAGTGGCGAAACTGTTGTGGGTACCAAGTGCAGTATTCCTCCCGATGCCTGTTCTTCAGCTCCCGTCTTCGAACGCCTCTTTCATTTTTCATCATTTTGACTTCTGTTTGGAATTTTGGTTTAACTTCTAAATGTTGCACCTCTTAATTTACCATTCATACACAATGAGCTATACTATGAGTAAGTGGGTTAAAGGGAGGGGGAGATAAAGTAAGGGAGAGTTGAATTACTTGCTCTATTATGTTATGTTGGTAAGTTTGTCTATCTTTGTATTTTTCGTCAAAAATAGGGGGAGGCCGCCATTGTTCGTTGCCTCCATTGTCCTCCATGGTCACAGTATCATATTGAGGGGGAGATTGAGTTTTATATTATTTTGTGGGATGTTTCATTTTCGGATTTTTGATTGGATATTTTGTGTTGGCAATCCTTTTGTCAAAATCCATTATGTTATTTTTACTTACTTTATTTATTGAACTTAGTTTATTTATTAGTCGTAATTAGTTGTATTATAATATTTTAATATTTATTATTTTTGTAGGCGGGTCATAACAAATGGATAAAGCTTGATGGAGTATCTTTAAAGATATAAATCCGTGAGACTTGACGACAAATATAAGTGAAAAGTATCAAAGAGGTATATTATATGTGAAGGATAAGGTTCGATCTAGTATCCGTGTATCAAGCTGATGGTGTGAGAATAAAGGCTTATTCAAAAAGTAACTAGCAAATCGGGAAGATTTATGGGCTTAAGCCCATCCAATATGTATGCTTGATTTATGCATATATATATATATATATATATAGAAGTATGGTGGCGGCAGACGCATGTGTAGGAGTAAATATATTAGAATGAGAATGAGTGGGTTGATAATCTATATAGCTTTAGTTTTATTTTATGGCGACGGCTATTGCCACCATAATACATTCTTTAGACACCACATTTTCTATGCACACCACCTACGTCATAGTTAAATTTCTATAATTACTTTTTACACCACATAAATTTCTCATTTTATCCTTCTTCCATTAAATATTAAATTAAAAAACAAAAACAAAATAAAAAGAAGAAGTAGAAAGATCGCAACATTCCAAATGAAGGCAGGTCCAAATTCAAACAGGCTGAATGATACCTAGATGCACCAGAAAACCTTCTGTCGCCACCCTCCGCTTAGACAAAGACCCCAAAAATTTCAATATATGTAGATGACAATTCTCTTAGTTAAGGGTAATCGAATGGATTTGTTTTGGGATTTTCAGAAAAAATATGTCAGATATGAATAACAAGCGTACGTAATCTTGTGGCTACTGGGACTATTACTTGCTTGATTATGGTTTTAGGGGAAAGAGGGATTAGTGAATGAAACAATGTCTGTTTTTTACAGAATGAAGCAGTTTCATTGCAAACCTATGTGCTTACAATGTTATGATTTACACTTTGTAGACTTATGTTTTTTCAAGAAGACTAAGTTTTTGTTTGATTTACCCACCTGATGTTTTTACTTGCACAATTTTTATTAGTTCTTACTGTAAGTACGCAATGGAAACGGAGGCGATTAAGAGGCGTATGTGGGGGACTGTTGGTTTATAGGCCCAATTCGGGCAGCCCAATTAATCCCCAGCCCAAACCCAATGGCAGCCCCACCCCTTCATTCTCCCCCACTAGATTCATTCCCCCTCATTGGTATGTCTCTTTGATTCACGTAATGTCCATTAATCCTCCATGGTTTTCTGCTCCATTCTTCTCTATAAGAATGGAGCCCCTTCTCTTTGTGAGAGTGTGTAGCAGAAATATCAGAGTGATACACTTTGTGTGTGTGAGAGTTTCTGCCACCATTAACGATCCTTTTCTTCGTCTACGTCTTCCTTGTTCCCTTTGTGGGTCGGGTGAGTTGAGTGCTAGAGAAGAGTGTAGGTGTTACCGGGGTTTGGGTTAGATATCTACTTTGTGGGAATATCATCCATTGGGTTCCAATTCGCTGCTGTCGCATTATCAATCGGAAACGGGCTCAAGGTCTTTCTGAGCCAAACTCGAACCTAGACCGCGGTTCGGATTCCTAACAGTGGTATCAGAGCCACGGTTGTCAAAACCGTGGTCTCTTCGGTGTGCAAAAATCCCTCCGTGGGATTGAAGGGTTTTCCGGCGAAAATTGAGGTCTGTCCATCTTCTCGGAAATTTTGTCGCTGCAGAATCTCGGCCGAGACTCGCCCTTCTTCTCGGCCGAGACGGGCCTGCGTGACAGCTTGTTGTTCCTGCTGAGAAAGAATCTCGGCCGAGACTCCTTGACTTCTCGGCCGAGACGGGCTTGTCGAGCCAACCTCCACATTCTGCTGAATTTCCATCTCGGCCGAAACCCCTCCCCTTCTCGGCCGAGACACCTGATCCGAGATCGGTGGTCCGAGGTCCAGTGACCAGAATCCAGCTGCCCAACCCCCTTGGCTGTCCTCCCGTCGCGCCTTTGCCCGACGTGAGCCGTGTTCCCTCCCAGTTTAGGTAAGTCGGGTTCTCCTCCCGGTGAGGACCCGCTCGGGTAAATTGGCTAAATCCTTTTACTGCTTTTGTAGCTACCGTTTGGGAACGGATAGGTTTGGCTGTACGTGCTGGTAGTTTTAGGATAATCTGTGTGATTGTCTGTTTGATTGCTTCCGCTTATGTTCTCTGATCTTTGTGATTGCTTGCTCGTTTTCTGGAGGTTATCAAGTGACCCCCTGCTCCACTGATAAATCAGTGTTGAGAACTGGGAAATCCTTGATTGTTCTATCCTCCCTAAAATCTGTGTGATTTTGTGATGGGTTCTATGTCTGTGTCTGACACTGCTCCTTTTGAGGTGGAGCAATCAGATTTATCTGTTTTTTAACATACATGAGAATATGGAAGTAGTGCCTAATTATGATGCTTTCTCGCTAGGGACAGACCTAGGAGAATCATTAGGCCACCTGCTAGGTTTGATAACTTCCATATTGATACTCATGCTTTAAGACCCCTTGACTTTGTGTCATACTTGACTTTGTGTCATTCTCGACTTTGTGTCATCCTCGACTTTGTGTCACCCTTGACTGAGTGTCATTGACTGTGTGTCATATCTTCGACTGAGTGTCATTCCCTCGACTGAGTATCATACACTTGACTGAGTGTCATTCCCTTGACTGAGTGTCATGCCCTTGACTGAGTGTCATACCCTTGACTGAGTGTCATCCACTTGACTGAGTGTCATACCCTTGACTGAGTGTCATACACTTGACTTTGTGTCATACCCATCGACTGTGTGTCTATCCTATGCTTTGTGCATGTTTGACTGTGTGTCTATCCTTATGCTTTGTGCATTAGACGTTGTGTCTATCTTATGCTTTGTGCACTTGACTTTATGTCTGTTGTATGTTTGTGCATTTGACTTTGTGTCTACCGTATGCTTTGTGCGCTTGACTTTGTGTCACATTCGACTTTGTGTCGATTGACCTTGTGTCTTTTCCTTGGTGAAAAATAACATGCTTTGTGCTTGTTATCTCCTGTACTTTGTGTACGGGAGTTTGGCGATGATGATTCCTCCGTTTCCGAGATCGATCGACAGCTTAAGTGAATTGGGCCCAAGGTGGAGATTGTTGGTTTATAGGCCCAATTCGGGCAGCCCAATTAATCCCCAGCCCAAACCCAATGGCAGCCCCACCCCTTCATTCTCCCCCACCAGATTCATTCCCCCTCATTGAGTATGTCTCTTTGATTCACGTAATGTCCATTAATCCTCCATGGTTTTCTGCTCCATTCTTCTCTATAAGAATGGAGCCCCTTCTCTTTGTGAGAGTGTGTAGCAGAAATATAAGAGTGATACACTTTGTGTGTGTGAGAGTTTCTGCCACCATTAACGACCATTTTCTTCGTCTACGTCTTCCTTGTTCCCTTTGTGGGTCGGGTGGGTTGAGTGCTAGAGAAGAGTGTAGGTGTTACCGGGATTTGGGTTAGATATCTACTTTGTGGGGATATCACCCATTGGGTTCCAATTCGCTGCTGTCGCATTATCAATCGGAAACGGGCTCAAGGTCTTTCTGAGCCAAACTCGAACCTAGACCGCGGTTCGGATTCCTAACAGGGATGAATCATTGTTTCAGTTAATGAGTTTCAAGAGGTTTGTTCTGGATGTGGTGGCTTAAATTGTTTGATTAATGGCTTAAATCCTTCTAATGTCTGTTAGTACTGCTTTCATTGCAAACCTATGAAGCAGTTTCATTCCTCATCAGTACTAACAGGATTGGGAGGGCATTAGAGCTCTTTGAAGTACTGATGAGGAAAAAAAAAAAAAGAGATTAGTTTTATATTTATTTTTTAAAATTTTATAGAAGAGGACAAGTTAGTCAATTATTTTAGGGTTATTTTTGTCTAAAATATAAATGTGGTGTCTAAAGAATTTATTGTGGTGGCAATAGTCGTCGCCTTATTTTATTCTTATTAAAAAAGACGGTTGTTCACGTCAATTTAGTGTAGTGATTTTAGAAGGATTTTTGGGAGAAGGAATTTCAAGGCGAGTTTGGGAGAACTCGTTCGGCCTTCAGTGGTTTACCGTGTCAGTGTTGGCCAAGTTAACAGGAGTCACCTGACGTTATTAGATATAGTATAGAAAGTACAGACTCTTTGTAAAACCTATCGTCATACGGAATATCAAAACCAGAGGTTCGAGGGGTTTGAGGGATTTACCCCATGTTTATTTTGGCGTTTGTTTTTCGCTTTTAATTTCGTTAGTTTCTTTGTTGCAACATAGTCAGTGCAAACTATAAAATTTCAACCTCTTTCTACAAATTTTCTCGACTCGACTTCTTCACGACTCGAAGATCTTCGAGTTGGGTCGGGCTTAGGCCCGAGTGGGGCTCGATTGGGCCTCGGTATGAGAGCCAAAATGGGGAAATATGTGCAGATGGCTTCCTTAAGCTTCTGAATTTTTCGAACCTTCAAAATACAACTTAAAAACACCAAAAAGTGCATTAAATCATATCGAAAAGGAAAATTAACCCAAAAACACACTTTTACACGATATTGCATTTTAACATATCAAGCAATAATAATTTTCAACAAAATATGAACTTGAAATACGTGAGAGAAAATGATCATTTCAACGTTCATCAACTTACGACACACGTGAAAAAATCCGATGACTTAAGTGGATTCGGGAGAAAAATATCTTCAAATTGAATAATGTGTGAACATACATGATTATAATACTAATATTTAAATTTCTGACATCAATTTGTAAGATGAGTGAAAATTACCAATTTACCAGGTATAGATATAATTTTAACGATCGTATAAGCTGCACGCCAGTATAGAAACAATTAATTAAGGTTAAATACATATATTTAATCTTTCACATCGTCGCTGCTACCACTTAATCCGATGCTCATTTCATAAATTGCATATATGAATTATACCCCCAATAAATTTGTGACTAAATAATTTTATTTTTTAAAAATTGACCTGATAAATCAACCTAATGAGTTCTATATTTATTTACTGTGAGGCCAATGATATTAGATGTGAAAACGTGAAAACGTGAATTCTCTGTCGTTATTGATCATATATTCGTATCAACTCGACAGTTATGTGACCATGCAGTCACCACCACGTCCAGACAACACATTTATGACGCATGAATTCAGGACCGCACTCACATTTGGGGATGATTGGATTAGGATGTAGTGGCATGTACCACGTTCAATGAGACGCATTCACGGACGAAACATCAAAATAGGTATTTTAGTTTAAAGGTATAGTAGATTAGGATGTGTATTGAAAATTGTAAAAGGTGTATTGGAATTTGTAAAAGGTGTGTTAGAAATTATAAAATATGATGTAGGTAATAGAGTGTGGATATGGGGGATGAGCCATCCGGTGTAAAATGAAATACGTTGAGGATGACTCATGTCACATCCGGATGGGAACATGCCAGTCCAATTATCTCCTTAGGTCATCTCTCTCGTTCGCCACTTCTAATGTGTATTATTCACCAACACACATTTCTGTATTTTTTACCACACGCACCAATGTAAGTGAGCGTGAAATGTATCATGTAGTCCACCCTCTAAAGTCTCCGTCTACCTCCTATTAGATCTCGTGTAGGTATTAGATTGTTCTTGACTGTTTATGTTTGTCTCCCGACTTTTTCCCATTTAATCCTAACTAGATCCTACTTAACCCACCTAAAGTCTTATAGGTCATATTAATCACTTAACCCCAATCGCTAACGTCAAACGTCTTTTAGAACAATAGTTGTAGTCGGAAAAAGGAACCATTCGCAGACAAGCTCTTTGTTACAAAAGTTACATTATTCACCATAGATATATGCATGTATATACAATCAAACATGTTGTACGGACACAAGAATGAATATTTGACCTACTTCCATGTGTAATACTCTTATCATTAATTTCGATGTGTACTAGGGCCACATATTTGAAAATCTAGAACATTTGATTATTGATTCTGCCAATATGAACCACTTGGCACACGTCCAATGGTCCAAGAGTTAATGCCCGTGGGAATAAGGTATGTATGTCTTCATTTAATATTTACATTGGCACTAATCATTGAGATACTATAAACCTGAGTATCAGTAATGCTTTCAATTTATATTTTTATGTTGAGATTTGGGTTAAACTCTAGAAAATTGAACTTGTACTTGAATATAAGCAAGAGTCGGACTCTCAATATGAGATATAAATAACAAAATATACCGTTTCAAATGAGATGAAATGTGAATTATAGTGGAATCTATGAAATATATACCATGGATAATATTTTTATTTTGTATTAAAATTTGATAGAAAAAAAAAAGTACAACTTAACTATTTTATGTCACGTCACTTAGTGTTTCTGGATTCTCACAAATATTAGGGTCACCGGCCACGTGAGTTGCACTTGACTACTTGCAGCAAATTTATTGTTTTCCTATAAAAATTGTCCTTATAGCGGGCAATTTCAGTACTTATAGGACTAAATTGAAAAAACAAATACGTGTGGGACTATAATCGAAAAAGTAATATTTACGGGACCAAAAATAATTTTTGGCCCACATTTTACACTAAAAACAAATTTCAATCTAATCTCTAACCAACATAATCTATCATCCATTTATTTAATTTAATCTTCTCTCTTCACTTTATTTTTCTTAGTTTACAGTATTCAAATTCCCTCCGATCATAAGTAAATACAGTCTTTAGAAATCTTTAGGAGTTATAATATCAATTCGTGAAGGGAGTTCAAATCAGGGCCCTAATGAAACATGTGCCGTGTTGGTTCAAGAATGTCCATTTGAACATGGATGAATGTGGACCATTAAATTCTCTTGATGTAACCCAGGATTCAATAATGTGGGAATATCATCAAGCCCTAATAATATATAGCTTACATAATTGCATTGTAGGTAATAGCACTACAAGAAAAATGGTCTTTTGAGACCACAAAAAGTGTTTACAAATAATGAGTATTTGTCACAATTTAAGTAAAGTGGTCTCAAATAATAAGTATTTGTCACAACTTATGAGTATTTATCACAATTTTTTTGTTGTCTCAATAACTCGGTCGCAAATAATATATATGTGACCACAAAAGTGGTCTCAAATGCGTCTCAAATATTTTTTGCAACAACTAGTTGTCTCAAATATTTTTTAGAGAGATTTGTGACATTCACAAATAACTTATTATTAGTGACCACAATTGTGATGTCAAAAAGTCTTATACAAAAAATTTCTTTTGTTGTAGTGTAGAGACTGCAACATTTGAATTACTAACATAAATTTGTCAAAATTTAGTCGTCACGAAGACCATTGTCATAGTGCTAAGGGTCCCTCTGGTTAGTAGTATTAGGGGGTATAAGATTGGGATAAGAGTGAATAGTGACGGCTTATACCAAGTCATTCTTCGTTTGGTACCCAATACAATTAGTACCAACAACCCTGTATAAAGGGAGACTTGGCTACTGTTGGCAGGGGTATTAGCAATACCCCAACTTCAAGCTGCATTGCTTATATCTCCTTGTACAGTGAATTTGTATGGCCTTGTGAAAATACAGAAATACCCTTTTCGTTCCACAAATCACTTATCTCCCCTCACTCTTCCATCCCAGATCGTTTTATGTCTGAAGAAAGCCAAGTTAGGGTTCTTCATCCCCTTGTGTCCTCGTTCATCTTCGCGTCCAGGTAATTCAACGTTAGATTATATTTTCTCATCGTTCTCCTACACGATATGGTAGGAACTGTCCTTGATTCTTAGTATCAAATTAATTTTACTAAGCTACCATTGTATGATTTAGGGTTTGGGCGTAGGGACAACAATACAGTGCGTAGCCGCGCTGCTTAGAGTGTTCCTGTTGACGTTGCAGTTTGGCTACGACTGTTAAGTTCATATCACCAAGTTGTTCCATTCTTATGTGGAACTGCATATTATTATTAGTAGGTTGAGGTTGACCCTGAACAGAGAGCAGCTTAATGAATACATATTGACATAGATAAGAAGTTATTTGTAGACTGATATTGTGGAACTTAACCCTCCTCTGTTCTTGGTGGCCATCTTAAAGCTTTCAGAAAATGAACTTCGTGACGGCCTACTGGCTAGTACCATTACAACGACGTTGAAGAAAATGAGGGAGTTCTTCCAAATTGTCCATCTGTTAAAAATCGTCACACCAAACGAATGAC
Organism: Ajuga chamaepitys; assembly: GCA_958295605.1. Lineage (NCBI taxonomy): Eukaryota > Viridiplantae > Streptophyta > Magnoliopsida > Lamiales > Lamiaceae > Ajuga > Ajuga chamaepitys. The sequence goes on along the minus strand of OY282500.1, from coordinate 5,708,748 downwards.
GTCGGGTGGTTCCCGTCCATTGAACAATAATAAATCTTTCTTCTAAAATTAACAGCTGATTGATGGATATTAATAAGATATGCAAAATTAATTAAACAATAGAAGGGCACAAAAGTAATTTACCCACATTACCCCATGATTGTTGATTTTATCACTACAACCAAATACAAGTGTTATCAATACTTAAAATCAATAATTGCTACCAAAGGTGGTATAAATATCAATCATCCCAAACCATCATAGTTTATACCACCCTTTAATATCAACCTAATATAATACCCCTAATCCCATACTCCCAACCAAAATAGCCCTAGGATATTACCTTCTAGTGGATTGTTTGATTAGCAATTTAGGGCTACTTGGATAAATACATGCGTGTGTGTATATCTAATAATTGTATAGTACAATACACACTAAAGTAGATCAATAGCAAATAAAGTTATATAAAAATAGCTAGACAAATCTAAATAGGTTTCTAAAATTAACTATTTTTTTAAAGTAAATATTAATAAACATAATTAAAAACTCTAATATTTTTTAGAGAAAGAACTAAAGGGGGCCAAGGAGTCCACCTCCTCCCTTGGACTAGAGGATCTTTTTTCTTTTCAAAGATTATAAGCTCTGAGAACCATTTTACATCTTATAAATAATGGGTATTTCTATAATGCACCTAGTGTATTAATACACCTTACTTTTTTACCTGTTATAGTAGGTTATTAGTAGGTAACTTTTGAGGTAGCTTTTGCATTTTTTGTAGGTCCCATCTTTTTTTGTATTTTTTCAAAATAGGCAAACATAATGACTAATAAAGTGGTAAAAAGGATAATAAATTATTTATTAAAAAATACTAGTTGAAATGGGTCCGAGATGTCCAAATAAATTCGAGATTTCTGAGATATAATTTTATATATTTTTAATTTTTTTATTCCACCAATTACTTCCATTTTTTGGTTCTTTCACCACTGGAAAGTCTAAATCTCAATTAAATCCTCCAAAATAGCAACTGAAATATATGTTTTATAAATAAAATTATTTTGAAATATTTTTAGGTAAAATATATAAATATATTCCAAAATAGTAATGTATATATATTTCAAAATGGTCTGAAACAGCACAACAATATGCTTTGTGCCGAAATATCTCATTCTAACAGATCCAGAATAACATCTGGAACAAGATTGATAGTTTTTCTTAAGATCATAAGGTGTATCTAAAAATTAAAATGTAAGAATAATTTAAGTTTATCTAAGTTACCATGAAAAATGCTAGATTGTATTATTAAATTCAGAGAAAAACAAATAAAACTTAAAATTTTCATATTAGACTTTATAAAATTGTTATATGGATATGAAAATTTTATTTAAACGTTATAAGTTATTTAATAACTCTATAACGACAAACTAAGATCTAAAATATTGTAAACAAAAATCTTCCTTGTTTTATGCAAAAAAAATTATACGTAAACATATATAAAGCCTTAAACTAAGTCTTATCTAAATGAACTAAAACTACAAAATAAAAATATATTTCAAGTAAATATAAAATACGTAGTAAATATTTTTCGAAGTAACCAATCCCTTAGTCAAATTAACTTAAATTACAAAATGAGAATTACTTTTCGAGTAAATAAAGTAGGTGGTACATATTTATGATTTTCAAAGTAATTAATACATTAGAAAATATTAAATGAATGAAAAACTTTTATTAAAATTCTACGATGATTTAACTTAATATAAAATTAAGAAGTAAAATATGAAATAATATTACTATAATAAAATAAAATTAGCTGTCAAGTTATTGAAATTTAGATACCTATTAAACAAGTAACTGGTTAACTCATTCAATGACTAAGATTACATTAAGAAGATCTAAGGATTGTCATATCTAGGTGTATTAATACACCAGGTGTATGGACCCATAATTTAACATCTTATTTGCAAAACTCATTTCATGAACTTTTAAGCTCTCAAACGTCTTATAAAATATTTTGAGTATCTTATAAGTTTAGTCAAACACCCTATAAATAGACTTATGAAGTGATTTTTTAAATTTATCAAGGTGAGATGTATGTTAACAAGTTGTATTTACAAGAATACAAGGAAAGAAAAAAAAAATGTCATTATATGCTTCTACCATTTGCTTAAATTAGTTCTTTTATGTTACTGTCGATGTTTTATACTGTCGAAGCAAAAACAGGCATTTACAAACGTTAAAAACCTTTCTTCTTAAACTAACCAAGAGTACTTTCCGTAAGCAATGACAAACACTGCCTAAATTACCCGGCCCGGCCCCGGCCCCACCCCCACCCCCACCAACCGTACTTATCAGTCAAATCCTTCAACTCCTCAACTAAACCCAATCTGCCATTGGAAAATTGACCTACCATCATATACGAAGATAAACATTGAAATAGATCCTCTACATTCTCAGTATTTCAAATGTGTACACGACCAACTTTATCTTTTACTTCTTTATGTATCAGAAATTTAAAACAACCAATGTAAAGGATCCAAACGCAGTCCACTTCCAAGTCCAAAAACCGTATAAAACGACATGGTTCTCAATAAAAAAATTTGATCTCCCATTGTCCATATAAATAGCGCCACATGCAGTGTACCATCAACAATTTCTTGAGAGCACCCCGCATAATAATAAACTAAACCTGAAGATGAATATATGAAAAACTAATGATCCACTCCTAATAAGATAAACTATGTGTAACGAAAGAGAGAATGACCCAAAGACACCGGTATCTATCATCTTCTTACATGCTACTCACCTGACAAAAGACCACGCGAGTTCAGTAAGATACTTCATGCTCGTTGAGGTTCGAGAGTTTTTAGTATGTTCACCAATAAAACTACTACTACCATGATATTTAAAGACAGTCAGTTGATCCAAAATTGGCTCAAATTGAATTGAGTTGGGCCGAGCCATCCAAAAGCAAAAAATCAATAGCACGGTTCATCTGCAAATATCACCAAATGATCGATACAGGTTCAAGGCAACAGGATATAAGGATAAACAGTACCACAAATGTCGATATAAACATCGGTCATTGTTGATGCAACAAGAAATGAAATCCTGAAGCAATGATAAAGATGTGGGCAAGATAAAACATACCATCATTGTCATCGGCCATGTTGAAATAATCTTCATCATCATCAAAATCACCAGCCTGTAAAATTGCACAAATATTATACAGCTAGACTCATGTAATTTTGACCGAGGATAATATATTTCAGAAAAGGTACATAAAGAAATAAATGCTTCCAAAATTTGAATTATCAGACGAGATTACAGTTTCTTGCCTCTAATGCTTACATGAGAGCGAAAAACATATAACAAGTACCTAAAACTTACAAGATAGCCATATATATTTGATTACGAATTGATTAGCATAGACCAAATAACAGAACAAGATACGCGACATCCTAAGTATCTAGAATACCTGTTCATAATCACCCTCATCACTGAATTCTCCTTCATCTTCTTCAATTACTTCCTCTTCGTCTTCCTCTTCTTCATTTTCTTTCTTTTCAGTTCCTTCTTTGCCCTGGAAACTCGAAATTCCAGAGATAAAAAACATAAATTGAGAATAATGAAGGCAGAAACTAAAACTAAGAAGAATACTCCCACATAGCAAAATATACCTGACGCTGTTGTTCCAACTTCTCAAAGAAATCAAGTTTGTTCATGTCTGATGATCATTTAACATTAATTCCAGTTAGAGACATATTTTCAGACTTAAAACGAACAAAATAAAATTTCACAAATCAAGATAAGCAAATCACCCCCATCATTATTGGGACCATCTTCAGTAAGAAAAGAATAAAATAAAAGTTGATATCTAAATTCTCTTTATTCACAATAAGATATAATGATTTTCTTGCCATACCTGATCCAGAGGTCCACTTGACTCTCTTAACACGCTTCCTCTCATCTATTTCATAAATGAAAACAGGATTATATATCAGCATTATGTAGTTGATGATGCTTAAAACTAACATACGCATACACTTGAAAGAGTAAAATAATCCAAACAACAGGTACCAGCTAGTTCTGCAGGCATATGATCAGCAGTCAGCTTAATGAAGTGCCAGAGAGGTCGCTTAACATCTTTTGTCTTATTTTGCCTATCTGAGAATCTTTCTATGTCGTGTTTTTGCTGTTCTGAAGCCAAAGGTACGAGATGCAATTAGTACGAAAATCAATTCCAAAAGGCACGCACAGTATAGCAAACAAACTCTCAAGTAAGCTTCTTAACAGACAAGATTGAGCAAGAACAATCTGTATAATGCATATATGACAGGAGAAACTAAAACTATAGCTTGCCAATGCATATGTATACATTACAGCGGATACATTTCAATGAATGTACGCTCTTTTCATTAAGCCTACACATTCATCACGCATAAGATCCTTATAATATTTTTCCGTGCAATATGTCCCCATTGTAGGAAATCACAGATCCAAATTAAGAATCCTTTCCACAGCTGTCTAAGGCACTAGGCGCGCCGAGGCGCAAGGGGCCATCTGGCGCCCGAGGCACGCGCCTTTTGGACACAGTTGCCAACAATTAAAAAAAGAGTACCAATAGCAAAATAAATCAATTCTACTCATTATTAGGCTAAAATAAACATTAAACAAGTATGTAATTGCACAAACACACAAAAACAAACAACATAATAGTTGAAAATTCAAATATCAAAACATGCAAGTGCAAATCATAAGATTTAAACAAGTTCATTAGTTCAACATGCAAATCTAACATGCTCGACAGCAGTTGGCAACAGGCGGGAGTACCTTGTTTTTATTGTGTCTATACTTCTAATTTTTTATTTTTCTTTTGAAACCTAGTTTCTAAGAGCCTAAAGAAGTGTTGAACAACTTAGATATTAAAAGAAGGGTCAAAATTAACTTAAAAAACGTTTTTTAAAACAAAATAGGCAATGTGTCCAAAAGGCGAGCCCGAGGCACCAACAATGAGGCGCAGCGAGGCGCGCACCTCCTGAACTGCGCCCGCCTTTGATGTATAGAGGCGCAGACTCCAAAATCTAGTGCGCCTTGCGCGCAAGGCACGCCTCCGTTCCCAATTCATTTATGAATTGAAATGGAATTCTTTTCTCCGTTTTGTAGAATAGTTATGTACATTGTACACACCAGAGAGCAGGAGCAGTAGATATTGTGGATTTGCAAATATACACACAGGTTATCCGTGTGTGGATTGCGTTTGTGACTGCATGCAAATCCACCATACAGTGATGCAGACTACACTCAGTAGCTAGTGAGTTGATAAAACCGTAACGCATGATGTAGTTTAAAACATAGAATTGAATTTATCAATATCATCACTAGTGTGTACATATTCATTTTGAGATGCTTAAGATTCAAACTGAACCTGCTAATGCAAAATTAGAAGACATTTCACCAAGTAAATAACTTCAGGAAAACTAAAAAAGGGGAGAAAACATACGCTCAAGGTGTTTGCTTCTATCTTCGTAATAATAAGGAGATAATTCACGATTCTTCTGCAATCCCCAAGACCACTTTACCAACTGTTGTACATTTGCAGGATATTCAGCAGTACCTAAACCCTCAATTTCCTACCAAGTACACAGTAAATCAAGTTCAATTTCGAATCATTCATAAAAAAAATTACTAAAACTAACTTAAGTTCCCCAATAATAACACAACAAAAAAAAAAAAAGAGAGAGAGAGAGAGTAGTAAAGTTAAATAATTACTGGAAACAGTTCGAGAGGTTCTTGCTTCGCCGGCGGACCCCCACCATAACCGCCACGTCCACGACCCCTCCCTCTGTAGGACATCTATGAATTCCAGTGTAAAAAAACTCACCCGTCAAGCGGAAACTTCTGTATAGTTGTCTTTTTAGCCGACTTGTTTTCCCAAATTCTTGAACAAAATTGTTTTGGATTGGTACCTATGAATTGGGTCAACCCAACTGTAATATTCCAACTTAGTAAAAGTTGATATTGAAATTAATCTCATTAACTAATAAGTAGGGAAAAAGAAAGAAATGATTTTTATTTAAAACCCGAGAAATCCTTTATAAATTGAATTTGATCTACATACCAGGAAAATCATTAATGCTAATGAATCTTTTAATAGCACTCCTCAATCATCACTAAATACCCCTACCCCAAAAAAATGCTCCATGCACAACCATTCAAGAGCAACATTCACTACCAAATGAATGATTCAGGAAATGATCCAACCTAGAAAAGTGAAGTCCATAACCTTTCAACACATATTTATCTATACCAAAATTTAAAAGAAAGGTATATCAATAATGTACAATAGAACTCCACAATTAATTCTACGTATGAAATGGATATTTTCAAAATTTTAAAATTGAAATGACTAAATGAAACTGAGTCTTCCTCCAAGCGAATCACCTAGGGCTATCTAACTCATTACCTGGAAAATGGGGAATAAGAATGGGAAAGCTAACACTCGGTAAATAAACCCCAATGCATATTAATGTTGTGCAATGCAATGCAAATACCTCTAAAGATAAGTACAATATTTACACCTTACCATTCAAGATTCAACATTCAATTCATCTAAAAAGTTACATTTCCATTGTTGTCTATTCTCTACAGTCTTTGAGCTCGGCAGTGGGCAGTTATTATTTAGAACCGCATTCATTTACCGCTATCAATAAATTCAACCCCATGCCCATTTCCCACTCACTCATTCGTGGCTAGAGTCTTTAAATCCAAGTTCTTTAGAAACTAAGTATGCATTCATGCTTTGGAATGCATTGAGAGATACCATGCATGAATGCATATAAATTCCATACATATATCAAATAAATACAATAAACAGCACAATGCCGGCACCACAAAAAATTTATAATTCACCAAATCATTCACATATTCATAAAAAATAAATACAAAAAGCTTTCCACTAAATAGCATCATTGGATATAATTACTAAGCCAAGAAGTGGAGTTTATTTACATCAAGTCCTTGAAAGATAAATTCGCTCACTAAGTGGGAGGCGCTAGCCGTAGTAGGATCAATGTGCCCAAAATACTAAACCTGTCATATTTACTCATCTCATTATAAGGATAAGAGAAATTAAACGAAGCCAATATCTCCAATTAGCCTAAATTGACTATTATATCATTCGTGTATACTTTAGTGAACAATTCCATCAAATATAAAATACAAAAAAGAACCATTGGAAGCTCAAACTAGTATAATGGCAGTCTAGTTCTACAGAGACCCCATTTTCTGAATCAAATAGTTTCACTTTACAAATTCGTATTTATGCATTTCATCAAACACATTATATGCAAACTTAATATCATGTATTCCCCTTAGATGTTTCATCTACTTCAAATTTCACAAGAAACCAAATCGCATTAAATTATAGGTCTCAACAAACTACCGGTAAAATCATATTTAATTTTTTGTTACAAAAATCATTTACCTGCTTTATGGTCAATTGATTGCAGCGAGCGGAGAGGTGACTAACTGAGTAAAATATATGGAGAGACGGAGAAAGAAGAAAAATAGTACAAGAGGGATGTGTAGCGGCGTGGGTTTTGGGGGAGGAGGAGGAGAGAGAGGTAACGTGGCTGGGCTTTTAAATCTTATTCTCTTATATATTACTACCTCCGTTCTGCTCAGATTTGCACGTAGGGACGGGCACGGAGGTTAAGAAAAAATTATTTTTTGCTTTTTGGTTGACTTTTTGAAAGGTGAAGATTGAAAATGAAGATTTTGATGGTGGAGATTATTTGAGAAATTTCCTTTTTAAGAGTGTGCAAATCTGAGTGGGACGGATCGAAAAGGAAAGTGTGCAAATTTGAGCAGCACGGAGGAAGTACTATATTTCATTTATTTATTTATTTATTATTATTATTATTATTATTACATTCCCTTAACCCATTAAAGCATTTAATTATTTTATTATCCCAATTACTGAAATTCAACATTATCTCTGACTTAAACTTCTGAAATTATGAATTAATAACCTTAGTTTTTATTTTTAAATATATAAGCCAAGTAGCCCCTAAAGTGAATATTCCTTAACGCATTTAACATTAATTTTTCTTTTTCTTTTTATAACACCAATGTTAACATTCCGAATTCGTGACAATTTTGACAAATTACTTCTTATGGTAAGATTCAAATAATGGTTTTTCTTTAATTCAATAAATATATAAAATTATATCTAAAGGTTGATCTAATAATATTCATATGGAACTCACTTGATAGAATATTTTGTAATCAGATCATATATCAAAGATTGTATTGTAATATCTTTTTAAGTTTTTTCTATTACTTTCCAACTTACCACGACCATCCATGTTACATTGTTATATAACTTATATTACTAAGTTGTTGTATATTTTAAATAAAAATAATAATACTTCTAAGTGCACTAAATTCGATTTTTTAATGTTTTTTTTTTAATTTTATTTTACTGGATAGTTGTATTTCGAGCATAATTATTTATTCTATTTAAATTTATATTTGTAAGTATTGCTCATGTTTTATTCAAATTGATCATGTTTATAGAAAAATAGGAATAGTGGATTCAAGGTCATTGAAGGAAGCCAGAAATTTGTGTAAAAACAATTAAATAAGAAACAAATAAAAGGTATTTCTTTTAGCTTTTTGCAATTGCTCTTGTACATCCATAATTTTTTTTTTATAATATACTTTTCTATAGAATAAGAAAGTAATGATAGATATACTTTATTCTAATTTTGTTTCTCGTTATAATATTTTTTTCTTTTTCCTTTTTGTTCTTTTTTTTTTTTTTCGATTCAGTTTGTTTGACGCTTGAGTATCCCTTAGAGTTTTGATTATTTATCATTTTATATTATTTGTCCAATTTTGATATATTTGGACGAAGCTGATATGTGCATCGCACAGATAAACAATTAGTGTAGTTTATGGTCTCTTCAATTTATTAGTAATGGATTAATTGATATATAAGTTTGTCTAAAATAATAATAAACAAATTAAAAAAAAAAAAAATTAAAAAAAACAAGTAACGAAAGACGGTATGCAGGAAAATCATTTTTATGAAAGAAACAACTAGTAATTATAGCAAAAATTAATTTACAAAAAATATCCAAAATACCAATAAAAAATGTTTCTTTTAGCTTCAAATTTATAAAAATAATTATTTAATAAATTATTTTACATATATACAGAATTAAAAAAAATTATTTCAAAATAATAATTCATTAAAATAACTCACAAACAATAAAACATCATTCGCTAATAATAATATACATCATCATTCAAATACAATTCTCACTACCTAGATTAATAAAAAATTAATCATTCTCTAACTAGCTTTTATACACATCACATCACTCTTTTCACCTTTTATAATATAAACAAACCTGAACTCAATTTCTAATCAACAAATTCAAACACTTATTTGTTTAACTCAATCTTCTTTTTTTATTTTATTTTTTATAATCTATAATACCTCAACCACCCCAACCTTTGGAAAACACAGCATAAGGGAGGATTGTCAATGTGAGAAGAAGATTGAAGACTACAAATCTAGAATGATCAGAAATAGCTGCTCGAATCTTTCCTTTAAAAAACAATTCATCGAAGTTCTAATGAATCAAAACATCATGGGCCTTTCTCTCTAGCCTGCTCATAAATGAAAAACCAGCCAAGCCCAATCCTGCATAAGTTAGGTACAACCAACAACCTTTTATTATTATTATTATTATTATTATTATTATTATTATTATTACTATTATTATTATATACGTACGTGCAAAGTGCGTCTCTAAAGTGACGTGCACGTGCGGACTCGGATGGTAGGGTTCATTTAACCAAAGACTAAAATTCCACTAGGATCTTACATAAGGTCCAACATAGGGAAACACACTTGACAACTCCTTATCAAGTGCTCTACTAAATAAGGAATATCAAACTACTTCTACTTTCCTATGTAGGACAATTTCCCACATTTTTCTTTATAAACTCTTTAAATTTACAAGTTTAAGTTGCAACCTTTAGACATTAATTTCTCATTAATCCGAAATTGAATTTGAGAGCATAAATACACTAAATTCATCTACTCGAAATATAGATTGTGTTGCAACTTATTTTCATTTTCCACAAACGAATTAATATAATAAAATTGGTTAAATTTGGGTCAACACCCTAAATTCCAAATCGATTTCCAACAATTTTCCAATTGAGTGCACTTTTTTAAAAATTCTACTAGAAGAGACGAGCAAATATCCACAAGTATTATCAAAATTTTGGATTGCATCCAACTCGCTTCGCGAATTTATGTCGGTGCACATGTTATAACACAAATTTTCGTGAATAGTCATCTTTACATGGTCCTAAAAAATTGGAAGAATGAATGAAAATGCCAATTTCCCAGTCCTAATCAGCTACGTTTGAATTTGCAGGGCGTTGTACAATTGTTTTGCTACTTTACATATGGACCTCTCGAGTCCACTTTATTGGGTTTCTTATCACAGTATATGTTGGTCCCACTGCCCCTGTCACACTTGCACATCCGTACAGTTTTATAACATGTGAACAAGTTTGGACTTTCTCTTTTAGTTATGATGTGGTCATTTTTTACTGTGTTTGCCTTGGGTTTAGGCTGGGGAGATTGAAGTGGTGTAGATTAGGGATAATAAAGTAGAAAAAAAGAGATGTATTTAGTTAGACTTGCAAGTTGTTATTTAAGAGGTGAAGCGTACGTTATCATAACGTGTGCTACTTCTGAACTTGAGGAAGAACGAGGAGTAGAGCATGCAGAGTCGTCCTCTTCATTTGCTATTTTAGCAACAAGATGTTGTGAGCTTCTGTTAACAATTTCGATAGATGATGATTGTGACTGGAGAGTTTTGGATATGCTTCTTATGATGACTCCAACGGAAGGTTTTGAGGAATTTATAGAGCCTTGTGATTGACCATTGTCACTTTGCTAGACTTTGAGTATTTACGTCGAAGAGTGAGAGATGAGAGGTAGAGATTATTCCACCGGGCGTGCCGAATTTGTAATAACAAATTTCGTGTATTATATTGATAAATACGAAAAATAATTATAAGATCGATTTTTTCGGATCAAATGGATAATGTTTACAATTTGTGAGTTCCTATCTCTAATTCTCCTCTGATTCTTCTCTTCGTTGATGCCGGAGTTGACTTTGATCTTTCCCGGTTCTGAACTTTGACTTGAGTAACGTTAATTCAAAGGCTAAGTGCTTGTAAGCTTGATTTTGAATTAAATGATACTTTTGACTCAATATGCAAAGAACGTCTTCGAAGATTTTGACGAACGATGAAGAACACCTTCGAAGTTTTGACTTGAAAACGCCAATCGGAGGGGCTCAACACCTTGATCTCGGATCAAACGTTGAAAATCTTGAGATTGACTTCGTAAAGCCGGATTGTAATACCGGATTGGTTTTAAAAACTGGCTTTGTACCGCCTTAATATCAAGATTGGTTTTGTACCACATTTCTTGAGTTAGTGTTGTGATTTTTGGTGGAGAATGATGCCTTATTTATAGTGATAAGATGGAGAACCCTAATGAGCTTGAGTCTGAATGGAGCGATATAATTGGTCGTCTACAATATTATTATCCATAAGATAATTATTAAATTAATTGTATTTAATTTAATAATTACTGCAACAACTTGACACATGGAACATTCTAATTGGTCTACCATGACTTGATGTTTATCTTCATCTTCTTGGATAATTATTAAATTAATTTAATTTAATTTAATTTAGTAATATCTGAATTATCTTGACATGTGGCGACTTCCCATTGATCAATAAAATATATAGTAAATCACCAATTAAATTGATTATTTTAACTTAAGAATTTTATTTAACCAATTTCTAATATTAAAAATAATCAATATAAATTTGATTTCAATTCATATTTTATTAGGTGGTGCATTTTAATTGTATAGAAATTTTTATGAATCAACAATCTCTTTGCTATTTTTGGAAAACATTATTTTTTGGTATAAAACATTTTATACCAAAATTGTGTGAGAGCGATCAACATAATTCTCTAGATACTAAAATGAAGGGAGGGGCCGAAAATGGGGAGAAGGGAGTGGGATGGGAGAAAGTTTGTAGGCAAAAGCAAAATTCTAATTTTTGGTTTTTGTTTTTGTTTTTTTTTTCTTTTTTTTTTTCTTTGTTTCTAAAATTCTGTGTTATGCTTATAGTACCCATTCTTCTCCTATTTAGTTTTATTTTCACTTAATATCTCCTTTAATTTGTGTAGTATCATATGTGCATAAAAAAAAATTATGGTAAAATATATTTATACCTAGAAAGGGAAAACAAATAAATAAAGTAAAATTCAAAATTCAAAAATAAATTTAATATGATTTTATCAAATAAATCCTTAATGATCCTTTTTAATATTTAATATTATTTGAATTTTGTTTCATTCTTTTATAAATTATTATAATGATGGAGGAGTGACAACAAAATGATAGATTATAAACAAAAGGAGGAAATTAACATATTATAGAACTCATTATTCCAATTGTGATGAAAAGCTCAAACTTAATGATGTGAACTAAGAATTATTTCAAATTCAATGGAAACTCAAACTTTAAGTCAAAGTAATCATCCTATGTAGTACATAGGATCTGGGACTTTGAATGTGCGATTTCCAGCATTTTGTCCGAGTAAATCACTCCATTGATCTCCAACGTTTCCTACAATTCTATACCCTTGCTTCACCAACTCTGTTCTTTTCGCTGATTTGTACGCGATTGCCGAACCCGTATCGCCTGCTCCCCTGCACCAATATCGACTTCATTAGGAAACAATAAACGAGGTTAATGAAGTTGTGATAGTGTGGACGTACTTGAGGATGAGTTTTTCCCATTTGCTATAACCAGCATTACGTAAATTGACTGTCCTTATCTCTTTAAACCTTTCCGCTGTTCCTGTTAGGAAGACAGTTTTGAACCCAAGCGACAACACCGTCTTATAAAGTCGCCGGATTGCTGGCACTGCCGGCGCTGTCCCTTCCGCCACCCACGCGTTGAAATTCGTGTCATTGTACGCTATCGCACTGCACGTAGTTACAGCTCAAACATTAGATAAAAGTTTGTAGGTGACATGTCAAATCAAGTAGGATAAATGGGCTCCATATGACTCCTCACACGGAATGGGAGACTCACTCCAAACATTAATCCAAGAGAACAGAGATTAACCTCATATTTTAATTAAATAAAAACGGTGAAATACCCAAATTGGACATCAGCGCGGGCATAGTAAGGCATATTAGAGAGAGTGGTTTCATCAATATCAAACACCCAAACATCCTTCCCGTCGCCGGCGGGTTTGACGGTCTTGGCGTACTCGATGGCGGCTTCCGCTACCGCGTTGCAGTCGTGGCGGTACTGCTGGCCGAGCATGTAGTTGCCCACGTAGTTCTCGCACGTCTGAGGTACTAACTTCCAGCCTTGGAGGTTATTGGTTTCCACCGCCAGCCGCCAGCTCAGACAGTCCAAGCCCTTGACGCGGTGGCCGCCGGCGCTGAAGCGTGGCCGGAGCAGCTGAATTTCGGTGAGGATGTCTGCATGGGAAATTGATAGCAAAGTCGTTAAAAGTATCAAGATTGGAAAGCCCATATTGCTTGAGAGAGGATATTTTGGGGAGGGTACATTTGAATGCAATGTTAGGGCTGTTTAAATAGTTGCGTAGTTCCTATACTACCCTTGATTTAGTGGAGAATTACGGGATGCACTGTATTCAAATTTCGGATTTTAGTTTATTTTAGTCCCATCAATATGAGTGTCTCTGTGTTTTAATTTATACTATACTAAGTTATCAACGTCTTGATTTTTTAAATGTTCACGCTACCTGCTAAAAAAGAAAATATTAAATGTGTTATATTTATTGAAAAAATAGAAGATAAAAGTTTATGTGTAGCATCTGTTACAAAAATTCCCGACTAGATACGATTAATTCCTATCTAGGTGCTAGATTCATATTTACCGCTTACGTTTATTTCCCGATTCTTCTCTACCTAGTCACATCTATGCTCCAATTACTCCGCCCATGCTCCGACTAATTGTTAGGCCTCAGTCCACTATCTAACTAACACCTAACGACTTTTACAATCGTGTGCAGGGACAAATCCATGTATGTTGGGGCAGGAGGGGCACTGGGCCCTGCCATAATGTTCTATTATATATGTGTGTCTCCCTTGGTCTTGTTGCAATATGATGCAAAGAAATCAACAAGATTCACTTCCTAAACCTCACAAACAAATCTATATTCACTCTTTGAACACAATATGAATTAAACACTCACAACTCAAGAAACTGAACTTGAACACACATGAGTTACGTGGTTCGGCAAATGCCTACATCCACAGATCAAGAAGAGAGAGATTTCCACTATAGAGATCAAAGAATACAAGTTACAAATGATTCCAAGAGCTTGACTATTTAATTAAGCTCTAACTACTTGTAACTAACTTGAAAAGAGATAACCAATCTAGTCAACATAACTACCCGCAAGTTACAACAGATTTTATCCACTTGCTTGACTTGATTTTATCAGGAGATGGAAGTTATAACAGAAATTCCACGCAATCACACCAAAAACAGATTTCTGTCAAAGCTGAACAACCACACTTGAAAGACAACAGAAACTTCTCTGATAGACAACGGTTTTGACGGTTAAGTTAGTTAAAACCGTTGTCTTTTGCTGAAATCCATTTTTCAAATTCAAAACTGATATTTGAGCTGAATTTCTTGTGTTCCAGATTTAACCAGCTTCTTGACACCTTCCATAATTGATCCTATGATTGTTGAAGACACAACTACATACTTCACATTCTCCACCTTGTCTGAAACAAACTATATCTTCTCAACCTTATAACCTCAAACCATAGTACTTCAATCTTCTCCCTCCTCAATCAATCACAGACTTATCAGGCTGTCCTTGTTCAAACCTGCTCCACTTGAACCAACTGCTGACAGTATTGGAACTTACCAGCAGTCAAAGCCTTTGTTAGCATATCAGATGCATTTTCTTCAGTCTTTACCTTCACCAACTTCGCCAAACCTTTATCAGTGATGTCTCTTACAAAATGTAACCTGACATCAATATGTTTGCTTCTTTCATGGAACACCTGATGCTTTGCTAAGTGTAAAGCACTCTGGGAATCACACAAGATCTCTACATAATTCTGTCCAAGACCAAATTCAGTAAGAATCCCTTTAAGCCACATTGCTTCCTTTACTGACTCAGTTAAAGCCAAATACTCTGCCTCTGTAGTTGATAATGCCACAACTTGTTGTAGCATAGACTTCCAATTCACAGTTGTTCCATACATGGTGAAAATATAACCAGTCTGAGATTTCCTTGAATCTAGATTAGAAGCATAATCTGAGTCAGCATATCCTTGAATTATCTTTCCATCCGAGTTATCAATCCTTTTAAACACCAAACCCATACTGCTAGTTCCATTTAAGTATCTGAGTACCCACTTTAATGCCTCCCAATGAGGTTTACCAGGATTGGCCATATATCTGCTGACTACACTGATTGCATGAGCAAGATCTGGCCTAGTGCATATCATAGTATACATTACTGAACCAACAGCATTTGCATAAGGTATTCTCTCCATTTCTTCAGATTCTGCCTTTGTTTTTGGCTTCTGTTGTTCTGACAATTTGAACTGATGACCTAATGGAATTGACACTCTTCTTGACTCATGCATGTTGAATCTTCTGAGTACCTTCCTTATGTAATCTGTCAGATGTAGACAAAGAATTCCAGCTGATCTTCTTCTGTCAATATCCATCCCCAATATCCTTCTGGCATTCCCAAGTAACTTCATGTCAAATACTCTCTGCAATTCAGACTTGAGCTGCTTGATCTCTTCTTTATCCTTGCTTGCTACTAACATGTCATCAACATACAATAGTAGAAACACCACTACCTGTTTGCCAGAGAATTTTAGATACACACAACTATCATACTTGGACCTTTCATATCCAATGGTCTTCATATGTGAATCAAACTTAATATACCATTGCCTTGGGCTCTGTTTGAGTCCATATAGGGATTTCTTCAATAAACACACTTTGTCTTCATGTCCTGGCATCTCAAAACCCTCTGGTTATCTCATATAAATCTGTTCATTCAGATCACCATGGAGAAAGGCAGTCTTTACATCTAACTGTTCTAACTCCATGTCAAACTGATTTACTATTGCAAGGAGAATCCTTATGGAGCAGTGTTTTACTACTGGTGAGAAGATCTCATCATAATCAATCCCCTCTCTCTGTGTAAATCCTCTTGCAACCAACCTGGCTTTGAATCTGATGGACTCAGTGTGTGTCACCTCCACCTTCCTTTTATATATCCATTTGCAGCTCACTAGTTTCTGCTTATGAGGTTTATCCACTAACACCCATGTTTTATTCTTTTCTAGAGATTCAATCTCTTCCTTCATAGCTATTAACCACTTGTCTTTGTCAAGACTGTTAACAGCTTCCTTAAAATTTCTTGGCTCAGGGAATGCAACCTCTTCAGCTGTTACCAGTGCATAAGCTGTAAGATAATCTTCAGAGTATCTGGTGGATGGTTTTATTACCCTCTTCTCTCTGTCTCTTACAAGTTGATAGTCTTGAATATCATCTTCTTCTGTTCCATCGGCATCAGAGTCTTCTGATTCAGCAGTGTCATCTTCATTTGTATGCTCCACCTTAACTTGTGACCCCTTAGAGATGGATTCTGTGATCAGTTTCTGTTTGTATGATTCATTGAATGGTATTATATCCTCTGCAAACACTACATCTCTACTGATGAGAATCTTTCCTTTCCCAGGTTCAGTGCACCAAAGTCTGTAGCCTTTCACTCCTGCAGGATATCCTAACATAATGCATTTCAATGCTCTAGGCTCCAATTTGTCTTGTTTAATGTGCACATAAGCTCTGCACCCAAAGACTCTCAGATGTGAGTAGTTTGGAGGTTTCCCTGACCATCTCTCTTCAGGTGATACACCATTGTTTGCTGCTGATGGACATCTATTTATCAGGTATGCTGCTGTGGAAGCTGCTTCTCCCCAAAATCTTTTGTCTAAGCCAGAGCTAGAAAGCATACACCTGACTCTCTCTAATATGGTCCTATTCATTCTCTCAATAACACCATTTTGTTGGGGGTTTGCTGGAACTGTCTTATGCCTTTTAATGCCCTTGTCCTTACAGAAATTATTAAACTCTTCTGATAAGAATTCTAAGCCATTATCTGTTCTTAGGCATTTCAGAGTTATTTGCTTCTCATTTTCCACTTCCTTGCACCAGTGTTGAAACTTATCAAATACTTCTGTCTTTGTCTTGATAACATAGAGCCAAACTTTCTTTGAGAAGTCATCTATCAAACTGAAGTAGTATCTGCCTCCACCTAAAGTTTGGACCCTTGAAGGACCCCATAAATCTGCATGAACATAGTCCAATATAGCTTGTGAATTTGATTTACCTGTTGGATATGGTAGTTTCTTAGATTTTCCAAGAATGCAGTCTTCACAGCTTGGTAAGTTGTCTGTTATGCCTTTGCACTCAATTGCTTTCTTCTTGATCAACTGTTGGATTCCTGATTCACTCACATGGCCCAATCTGGCATGCCAAAGATGCTTATCTTCAGAGACTGTGGCATCAGCTTCTCCCTCAAATACAGTACCATCCAGGTAGTATAAGCTGGACGTTCTGATCCCTCTGAGAACCACCTTGTTATCCTTCATGACATTCAGATAACCTTCTCCAGATATGAAGATGCATCCTCTGGTTTCAAGTGTCCCTAGGCTTATCAAGTTTCTTTTCAGTTGAGGTATATATCTTACATCCTTGAGTATCTTTACAGATCCATCATGAATTTTCAGTCTAATGGATCCAATTCCTTTTACAGGGCACACATGATCATTTCCCAGCATAACATTTCCAGTTTGGAGTTCTTTGAAATCATAAAACCAGTGGATGTTTGGACTCATGTGAAAACTACATCCTGAGTCCAGGATCCAGCTATCTCCTCCCTTTGTTTCTGATACATTCAGGATTTGTGGATCTTCCTCCTTGGATTCTGCAATTTCTGCAGAACTTGATGCATTGTTGTTCTTTTGAGTCATCCTCTTCTTCCATTCGAAACAATCTTTCTTGAAATGACCAGGCTTCTTGCACCAGAAACGCTTCTTGGATTATTTATCCTCTGCAGCTTTGCCTTTACCATTTGCCTTTTTCTTTGATGACTCAAAATTTCCAGGTTTCTTATATTTCCAATTCTTTCCCCCTTTGATACTCAAGCTCTCAGAATTTCCTTCTGACTTGTCCAGATGCACTCTCTGCATTTCCTTTGATCTTAATGCAGTTTGAACCTGTATTAGAGTCACAGTAGACTCTTTCCCATACAACATAGCATCCTTCAACTGATCATATGTTTTAGGGAGAGAGTTTAACAATAAAATAGCTTTATCCTCATCACTCATTGTGACCTCTACAGATTCTAAATCATCAAGGGTCTTATTGAAATCATCTAACTGATCTTCTACTTCTTTTTCATCAGAAAATTTAAAGGAGAAAAGTTTTTGCTTAAGAAATAACCTGTTGGCAGTTGATTTTGCCATATACATCTTATCCAGTGCTTGGATGATTCCTGCAGCATCCTCTTCCTTGGATACTTCCCGGAGAACTTTATCAGCGAGGCAAAGAACCACTAGGCTGTGAGCCTTTTCCATGATTTCTTGCCTCTGAGCCGGAGCCATATCCTTTGGGAATGCATCTTCACCCTTCAGCGCAGCAGACAAGCCCTGTTGAACCAGGAGGGCTTTAACCTTGATCTTCCATAATCCATAGTCGTTCTTTCCGTTGAATTTCTCGGTTTCCATCTTCGTGATTGACATGTTTGAGTTTAGGATCTTCTTCTTCGCACCTCTTCCCACAAACGGCGCCACTTGTTGCAATATGATGCAAAGAAATCAACAAGATTCACTTCCTAAACCTCACAAACAAATCTATATTCACTCTTTGAACACAATATGAATTAAACACTCACAACTCAAGAAACTGAACTTGAACACACAGGAATTACGTGGTTCGGCAAATGCCTACATCCACGGATCAAGAAGAGAGAGATTTCCACTATAGAGATCAAAGAATACAAGTTACAAATGATTCCAAGAGCTTGACTATTTAATTAAGCTCTAACTACTTGTAACTAACTTGAAAAGAGATAACCAATCTAGTCAACATAACTACCGCAAGTTACAACAGATTTTATCCACTTGCTTGACTTGATTTTATCAGGAGATGGAAGTTATAACAGAAATTCCACGCAATCACACCAAAAACAGATTTCTGTCAAAGCTGAACAACCACACTTGAAAGACAACAGAAACTTCTCTGATAGACAACGGTTTTGACGGTTAAGTTAGTTAAAACTGTTGTCTTTTGCTGAAATCCGTTTTTCAAATTCAAAACTGATATTTGAGCTGAATTTCTTGTGCTCCAGATTGAACCAGCTTCTTGACACCTTCCATAATTGATCCTATGATTGTTGAAGACACAACTACATACTTCACAGGTCTCATCATAATGTGCTATTATATGGGCATGTTTGGTTGGGGTTGGCTCAACCTCTCATCAGTTTGGCCAACCCAACCTCATGCTTCTTTGGGCTGGTTTGGCCAAGTCGGGGTATTAGGGTTTGATGGGGGACATAAATCACAAATCCAAGTACTACTTTAATCATTCTCTCAATCATTAATAACTACCTCTTACTCACATCACATCACATTTTACAATTAATAATTAAATTTCACACTCCAACCACAACCTCAGCCACCCAACCAAACATCACTCTCTAATACCCCCAGCCACTTCCTCCAGCCAAGTCACCCCAGCCCCAACCAAACATTGCCTATATGTTTATTTTAGTCGATTTTAATATAACTTAATTAAATAAAATAAATAATTATATTGTTCAACTTGAAGTAGTTGAATGTATTGTTATGTATAAGCAATAGCGATAAAGATGTTAGAAAATATAATGAATATAGAGACATTATATCTTCATTTTTTTCTTTTTGTGATAAATTAATTTATTCACCTTATCTATATTGTTAGTAATTTTCTAGTTTTATTTATACAGTTGATATGTAGGAGGCACACAACGGTAGTCCTCCTTTAATTTTCTAAGATATTATGTTTTAATATAATTTATCTAATATTTTAAGTTTGGCGCCTAATTATATAAAATAATTTGATTTCTAGCCTACTGTATCTGCTCCCTGTTGGTAAAAAAATACCACATGAGCATAGTAAAAAAAAAAAATTGCGTTGGACGAACTCCTAGATCCGTTTATCAATGGGCCCCTCACCTAAATTTCTAGGTCCGTCACTGACCGTGTGTGTAACAGATAAATGTAATTGTTTACAGTGAAAGTATCACTTCTATTTGCAAAATTATTACTTTTCTCGACAAAATTGTAAACATACAAATATTATATATTTTTTTTATTATTTACAAAATATTACGTTTTTTGGGCCGTCCAAATATATTTTTGTCTGATCAGATTTGCTCCCTTGCGCTGATGGGTACACCATATAAAACACAATCCAAATAAAATAAATTTGGGTGACATTAACCTTTATAGCGTGATTCTGGTGGGCATAAAAGTCGAGATCCTTGGATAGAAGAGTGTCGGTCGACGATTAAAGTAATGGGTATCGTGATTTGAATTGATTCATACTTAATATGGGAAATTATCCTTAATACCCTCCCCAATATGAATCAAACTATTGTGCCATAATGGGCTTTGACTGACTTCAAAGGAAAAAAAAATAAAAAAATAAAAAGGAAACTGAAATAAAGTACTTTAACTCAGCTCTAGTCAAAATTTTACAGATTGACTATAACTACCTCATTTTATTTTAATGGTCATTCTTCTTCACCCTTCTCTAATCGAACAATAAATTCTGTGTTATTCGGCCTTAATATTCCTTTGAATCGTGAATTTGGAATTGTTTATCTTCATAACATGAGGTGTTCCTTTATAACTATTTACGTGCCAATTTTCCAAATTTCAAGTGACTTTAGTTGCTTAAATCCGTAACGGAACGTGCTTATATCACATAAACTCATACAATCACACGTGTAATGACAGTTCTACGGAAAATTAATTTTTATACGAAAGTAATACAGTGCAAATGAAATAAGCTGTTTAGGAAAACAAAAAAAAAAGAAAAAGAAAAAAAGAAAGTAGAAAAAGAAGATAAAGGAAAATAATGAATATAGAATAAAACAAAAAAAAAAAAAAACTGTAATCTAATCTTAAGATTCAAAGAAAAATTAATTGCGGAATTGTTGGGTTGGATTTTCAACTTGTGAAACGAGTCAATACCCAACTTAATGTTTAAGTAAGATCCAACACTTAGATATTGTAGTCCCAATATTTATGGAGTACTAGCAACCAAAAATAAGATATGAGAGACAGAGAATTAGAGTGAGAGAGGATTCTTTTTTCTCCTGTTTTTGGAGAGCTAGATAACTATCAAGAGTGTTTGCCGGAGATTCAATCGTTGGATTAAGCTGAAATTTAGACAACATATTCTAACTTGTTGAGGTATAATCGCAATGGTAGAGATCGGATTTGGTGTTCTATGTCGCGGTAAAATAGCCACGGACAGCAGATGTTGTTTAAGGATTTTTTGTCTGCGCAGTCTGGTTCAAGAGACCGTTATGGACAATCTAACTGTGGGATCAAGCTGAACTTTGGTCAACACATTTAGGACACACAAAAATATATTTTGAACGGTGGAGATCTAGTTTCTCTATTCCGAGCATTAGGAACAGTTGCGAGCATAAGAGTTGTTTGGGTGAATTGTTTGCAATACTTGTTTGTTGTCAAGATTCAATTATCTTGATACGTTTGTGCTTAAATATCTATGTTGATAGATTATGGACTTGGTGTGCTCATCTTATTTTGTGGAGAGATTTGGGTGGACTTTGGTCCGTGGTTTTTACTCCTCACATCGAGGAGGGTTTTCACGTTAAATTTGTTTGTATTCTTTTGTTGATTGGTGATTGAGCATTATTGCTTGCTTGTAATTACTTCATACTAGGTTCACACAAGAGAGGGGTAATTATATTTCCACTATATTGTTGTTCAACTTTTTTATTAAGTTGAACTTATGTGTGTTTATCCCAACAAAGTGGTATCGGAGAAGATTTATGCTTTGTGCCTTGTGGTTAACATGGAGGCTAATACAAGTAAAATGGTGAATTTAAATTGTTCTAATTATCATGTATGGAAAGGAAAGATGAATGACCTTCTGTATGTGAGATTATTATATGTCTGTATTTGAGAGTAAAAGGGCTGATGGTAAAAGTGAATTCGAATGGAACATATTGCACCGGCAAGTATGTGGTTACATTAGGCAGTGGGTGGATGATAATGTGTTGAACCATGTTAGTGCAGAAACAAATGAACGATCCTTGTGGGAAAAACTTGAGCAGTTGTATGCAAGGAAATGTTGGTTTTGTATACTGAAAGCAAGACTTTTATGTTGTATACAATGTTTTTCAGTTATTCACTGTTAATCTCCTATCTGACTCTGTTTACACTAATCACTACTTATGTCCTTATATCTTTTACTATAAGTAGATCAAATGGTGTGTTGTAGATCACAGAGGATCATATGATTGATTAACCTTAATGAGATATAAAATATAAATCACAACCGAGACGACTTGAGGACGAGTTGTTGGTATAGACTGCAGTATTAAGTAGAAATAGTTTATCTTGACTATTTACTTATACTGGTACGTCTTTACATATTGATAGGATCACAGTGAGATAAGTTCTTCTACCTGACCTTAGTGAAGAACAAGAGATCTCGATGATTTATTGTAATCTAAACCCTAATAAGATTACAATTGTGTATGTGTGTCATTTTGACTTACCATGAGTGAGTTAAGTGATAAATCAATATACTCCATATCTTGGGTGACAACAGTTTGCATATAATAACTAGTAATTTGTATTAAGGTAACCGTATCCATTTAGGACGATGATATCCCCTTAAGGAGCTCAAAAGGTTTGTTGTACTAAATCCTGCAGATTGATTAAGTTCAGGTACAATAATGAAGTTGAGTGGTACTACTTAAGGAATTAATAAGCAATTAGTTAATTTAAGTTGTCAGAGGCTTTAATTAATTAATGGATATTCGATATCTTTAAAAGGGGGATTAATTAAGTCTAATTCAAGCCCCGACTCGATTCAGAAATAAAAGGGTAAGTCAATATTAATTCTCTAGTGGAATGGATTAATATTTATGAATTAATTATGTTCTAGGCTGAACATAGAAAAATTAATTCATAGTTAGGACCATCTTTATTCCTTGTATTTGAACTCTCTGGGCTGGAATTAATATTTATGAATTAATTATGTTCTAGGCCAGACCCAGACTCAATGTATTAAGTTTAAATACATGACTCTTGATCTGTGATTTTAATTAACCTACTGTAAAATCACAAAAAAGAGAGAAATAGAGAGGGCAGCGCCTGTAGAAAATTTTCCAAACTTGGGATTTCTCAAAGTTTGTCGTCCATCCGACATTGGGCATTGAGCAGGGATACAACCTAGAAGATCAAAGATGGAGTCGATCATCAGTTCGTTGTGTACCCAATTCTCAGGTTAATTCTAAACATCAAAGTGTTGCAATTAAATTAATTACATGCATTTTAGGATTAATCAATGTATGATGAATTATGATAATCCAAGAAGGACCTAGGAAAATTCAAAATTCCTACAATTGGTATTAGAGCCTGGTTCAGATTTCTTGGCTCTGTTAGATATAATTCATATTTGATTATATGTGCGTTTTTTTTTTAATTTAATGAATTGACGTTCTCCGTGGCTCGTTTAATTTTCATTGGATACGTCATGTTTGTTGACGTTGTAATTGTTTTTCACCACGAGAAAATTCGTGGTTAAATTAGCTTTATAATTGTATTGTATTTTCTTTTATAAAAATCTGTAAAAGTTGAAGAACAAAGACGAAAAACGTGAAGAACCCGGCAGCAGCAGTCCCGGCTCGCGACAGCAGCAGTCAGCGCGCGAGCAGGTGACGGGGGCTGGACGCGCGAGCGTTCGGCAGCACTGTGTGACACTGCTTGGCAGAGGCCTGCGCGCGCAGGCAGGCTGGACAGGCGGGGGTGAGCAGCGGCAGACGGGCGTGCGAGTGCCCGAGGCCCGGTGCTCGAGCACGCTCGTCCACTCGTCTCAGCAGGCAGGGAGTAGCAGCGGCAGGCGGTGACGACAACAACTCCAGTAGCAGCGGCAACGGCTAGGATTTGCAAACCCTAGCAGATCGTTGTCGTGCACGGGCCCAGGCGCGCGCGAGACGCTGGGCTTCAGCCCAGCAGGCTCCGGCGGCTCGGCACCCTCGGCCGTGGCATGGGCATGGGCTAGGGTTTTGGTCCGACAGTCCATCGGCCCACATAGCTCGTCTTCAGCCCGATGTTTTATTTTTAGCCCGGTCTGTACCCGAGTACGCGAGGCCCGACATGATGGTCCAAAAGATTTGTATTTTTCCAAATTATGTAATAATTTAGGAAGTTTTATCCATGATGAGCCATGAAGAACGAGTTTTGTTTATTTTTATCGTTTTTCTCGCTTTTTGTATGTTTAATGTTTAATTTTTGTTTAACATGTCTATGTGTTTTATTAATTTCATTTAGAAAAGCATGCTAGGTTTATCACGTTTATAAGCATAATTAAATTCTGCGAGTATGTTTTACATGTTGAGTTTAATTTTTATGCTTAGGGTTATGTGTTTTGCATGGACAAACCTTTTGAAGTAAAAGACTCAGCATAACCTGACATTTTTAATGGTATTTTTAAAATTTGTCAAAGACCTCCACAACCGGCCTCAAGGCAAAGTGAGTAATAATGTTAATAAAAATCCACACGCGTGGCTTACTAATATTTATTATTTCATAAGTTTGCCAGTTGAGACTTCTAAATAAAACGTTTTAATTCCATAAGAGAAGTGGGAGTTACACGGATAAGCATAGACACACGTGGCTTACACGTGCAATTTTCACGAGTTTTCTAGAAGATGGAAATAAATGAGATAACAAAGGAAAAATAAGTTAGAAGCGACATGGTCCGAGTGAGTATGTCAAATCCAAGAATTTATTTACCAGAGTTAGGTTGTTGTCAATGATTCGATATTATTTTAAGTACAACTCCCCGCCGAGTCCCTTCTTAATAATGATATGATCTTGTTCCGATCATTAATTTCATTTGTCAAAAGGTTAAGTTGACATGGATTGAAATTAAAAGACTAGGTGTTTTAGTCTGGTCAAGGGGTTTTACATATAAACGTCCATCCGCGTGGCTTATGTGTAGAATCTCTTGGGCTATTGGAGGTTTCAATCAATATTGTTTTATCAAAAGGTTACAATATTGTTTTTCAAATTATATGTGATTGTGTTCTTACATGTTTTATTGTTCAAACATTTCAGATATGTCTTTGTCATCTGTTATCAACATTCTTGCACAACATCCTTTAACTGGTCCTAATTATAAAGAATGGAAACGTAATCTGGAATACATTCTTATCACTGAGGAACACTACTTTGTACTAGTTACTCCTCGTCCAGCTCCCCCTACTGATCTGTCCACTGATGAGGAGCGGGAAACGCATAAGAGGTGGCAAAAATCTAATAATGTGGCTAAATGCTATATTATGAATACTATGTCATCCACTTTGCAGTTCCAGCATCAGGCCAAGGACGATGCCGCTGGCATCATGTTGAACCTTCAAGAGGTGTATGGGGAGTCGGACCGAGCTACTCGGTTTGACTTAATGAGGCAAATCATGGATAGTCGGATGACCAAAGGCATCTCTGTACACGCTCATGTCATGCAAATGATTAACCTCATGGACAAGCTTGACTTGATTGGAGGAGGTATTGACAGCGAAGTCAAGGTCAATATCATTCTTAACACACTCCCAAAATCCTTTGAGAACTTCCGTCTCAATGTTGTTATGGTCAAGAAAGAGTATACTCTTAATGAGTTACTCAATGATCTAGTTACAGCAGAAGGGGTTATGGGAAGGGGTGCACAGGCTCTGATCACTGCCAATGGGCCCACTGTTCCATCAGAAGGTGGAAACAAGAAAAAGTGGCGAAAAGGGCAAGAAGATCAAGGCAAGCAGTGGGAGTAGAGGAACGGGCCCTAGTGGTAGCGTGAAAAATCCCAAGGGCAAGTGCTTCAAGTGCGGTAACACTGGGCATTGGAAGAAAAATTGTCCAAAGCTCAAGGCAAAGGATCAAGGTACGCCATTAGCTTTAGTAACTGAAACATGTTTGGCTTCTGTTTCTACTCATTCGTGGGTAGTGGATACGGGTGCGACTGATCATGTTTGTTACACCTAGCAGGGCTTCCCGCCGACAAGACAGTTTAGGGATGGCGAGATCACTATCTTCATGGGCAATGCGGCAAGGGTCGCAACAGTTGTAGTTGGAGATTTATCTTTATGTTTTGATGACACTATTTTAGTTTTGAGAGATGTTTTGTTTGTGCTGAATTTTTTGCGGAACTTGATTTCAGTTTCGAAACTTTATTGTGATGGATATTCAGTTGTTTTTTGTTGTAATTTTTCTATCATAAGAAATGACGTAGTTATCTGCACTGGTGTTTTGAGTAACTCTCTATATATTATAACTTGTCTGCATAATACCCAAAACTTCGTTGCATCTACATCCAAAGACTCGTGTCTGATGGGGTGTTGGATTCATTCCAACCAGTTCAAAATCGAGTCTGCGGATACTGTATAGAAGGAAAGATGTCAACAAGGCCTTTTAAGGCAAAGGGGAATAGGGCCAATGAGGTGTTAGAGCTGATCCATTCTGATTTGTGTGGACCGATGTCCACTCAAGCTCGTGGAGGGTATGAGTACTTCGTCACTTTTATTGACGATTACTCGAGATACGGATACATTTACCTACTTCGCTACAAATCTGAATGTTTTGAGAAATTTCAAGAATTTCAGGCAGAAGTGGGGAAGAAGTTAGGAAAAAGTATCAAGTCATTACGGTCTGATCGCGGTGGCGAATACCTCAGCAACGAGTTCACACAAGAAGAATACGGTAGACGAAAGACCACTCAACCCAGTGAAAGACTTTACTCATATCCAATTAATAGACATGAGATCCTCTTTCCTGAATTTCCTAAGCTTCATACAATGGCGTAATTCATAAGCGATAAGAATATTACAGATGAGTTCCTTTGCCTCCTATTTTACCATCATATTAGCTACATCAAGCCTCCAGCAAGACGCACGAGTCAGCTCGATCATTTATTCAGATCTTGGACTCTAGAATGAGCTGTTAATTCGAGCTAATTTGACCTATTGAAGGCTGATGTGATTCTCGCTATTTTTCTGAAAAATCATCATTTTCCAGACCATTGGATGTTATATTATTCCCATTATAGTAACTTTTCAATTCGATCTGCATATCATTTTATTATGGGTTCTTTCAAAGACTTTATTGGCACCCACTCCTTCCCAGTTAGTAGTTGTGGCTCGAACCCTATTTGGAGGAGAATTTAAAAGCTTATCATCCTGTCTCTTCCTTTTTCTTTGGAGATACTACTCTAATTCCTGTCATCGTCCAACAACTTAGCTCATCTTCATCTTCATTATGAGCCCCACTGTTCTTTATGCTCACCACTTGATCACTCTTTAGTGCATCTCTTTTTTACATGCCTCATTTCCTCATTAATTTGGCAAACAACTGAAATTTATGAAATTATCTTCCGATTCTGACAGCATCTACGCGACTTGTAGTTTCAAGATATTGTGCTCCTCGATGACTAAATATAGCAGAATACTTTGTTGTCCTTACCAACTTAATCTGGTTTCAGCGAAATAAAATTGTTTTTCTCCGAGGCAAAAACTGGGTGCACAAGATGCACCATAGTGTTATTGTACACCTTGTGGGGCCCACTGGTTCAGCCCGCATAAACCGGACCGGTCTGAACTGACCAGTTTTACCTCCGTTTTTTTTTTTTACTTTTTTACGCTTGATTTCAAATTTTTTACCGTCATATAAAAGGTGGTTGTCTCTCTCTCTCTCTAACTGCGTCTTCTCTCTCTAAGCTCTGGTGATTTTCGCGAGTTTTGCTGTCGATTTTCGTCTGTGGATTTTTCGTTTCGTCTGTAATCGTTCGGGTTTCGTCTGTGGAGTTGGTAAGTTATGTTCTATGGTGTTTTATGGTTTTTGTTCATCTGTTTTTTTGTTTCCTGGATTCTTCTTTTATGTTCTTCTTAAATTTTTTTCGCGTTTTTGAAGTGTAGTTTGGCTGTGCTGCTGGAGTTGCCAAGTTTGCTTGTTTTGCTTTTTTTTTTTTTTAATTGTTAAGGCTTTTCGTTTTGCTGGATATTTCTAGGGTTTTGCATGTTTTAATATACGCAGTATATGTTAATAATTGGTACAGTATATATGGTTATTTGATGCAGTATAGTTGTTTGTTGTCTTAATTTGTCTGACATTGTTGTTTTAATATTATAGGTTCATTTTCTTATAGTAGAATGGATAAACAGTACAGTATATATATGTATGCGATGTAGTATGTGTTGATAATGTGTTATGTTTGAACAGGGTGTGTTGATATGATTTAATTTACGCAGTATATGTAAATAACAAGTGCAGTATATGGTAATAAACAACACAGTGTATGTAAATAAACGGTACAGTTTATGTAGTTGTTTGATGCAGTATAGTTGTTTTGATATGATTTAATATACGCAGTATATGTTAATAACCGGTGCAGTATCTGTTAATAACTGGCACAGTATATGTGAATAAACGGTACAGTTTATGTAGTTGTTTGATGCAGTATAGTTGTTTTGATATGATTTAATATACGCAGTACATGTTAATAACCGGTGCAATATATGTTAATAACCGGCACAGTATATGTGAATAAACGGTACAATTTATGTAGTTGTTTGATGCAGTATATTTTTTTATACATCAATCTATTTCACAGTTAGAGTATAATTTGGTATTTAAATATTTAAATTTTCTATATTTGTTGTCTTTAATTGTCTGACATTATTGTTTTAGTGTTATAGGTTTATTTTCTTATAGTGAAATGGATAAAAAAGGTAGTGAATCAGTAAGTAAGTCAAGTCGTGTCAAGCAACAGATTTCTAGAACTCCTAGAATTAAGAAGAGAGTTCTGAGATCTTCCAAAAATAAGAAAATAGACGAATCTTCACCAAAAGTTGTAGAGAAGAAGAAAAATACGGATAAGTATTGAAAAATCTGAGAAAGTTTCCAAGAAGGCTACTACTGTTGTAGAAAATCCCAATAAGGAGAAAGTTTCCAAGAAGGCTACTGTTGTAGAAAGTCCCAATAAGGAGAATAGCACTGCTGTTAAAGCTCCTGAAAAGCAAGATAGTCCTGGAAATAATAGAAAGAGGAAGGGAAGAGGTGAAGGTCTTCGTGTTGATGAACCCATTAAGAAAAAAAATAAAGGAAGAGGTGAGAGGAAATCTGGTGAAGATGATCCTGTTAAGAAAAAGAGTAAAGGAAGAGGTGAGAGGAAATCTGGTGAAGATGAGCCTGTTATTGAAGAACAAGATAAAGGAAAGTACATAATTATTGATGATGGTGAAGATTCAGAAGAAAGGTAATTTTGTTTGCAATTTTATATTCATAGTATATCATTTTGACCCTCATAGTATATGAATGATTGTAGGGTAGTGCGTGAGGAGTGTTACTTTATTACAGTATTTTTTATTTATTATTAACTTTTTACTCCCTTTTAAAATTGCAGAGTTTTTAATTTCCAGTGTAGAACAACATGTCTTGTAAAGGTTATGAGTAAATTTTCTGATGCTCAAAGAAAGGACGTTGAGGATATGAGTTTTGGTGGTTTGCTGCAAATCAATATGAAAAAGAATTGTCATGCAGGGATGTTGAAGGGGTTGGTATCTAATTTTGACCCTAGTTCTAGGATGTTGAGATTGGATGATTTCAGGACATTCCTTGTCACAGCTGACGATGTATATGATGTTTTTATGATACCAAGGAATGAGGGATCTGATGTTCCATTGTATGTCTTTACAAAGGAGAGTTCGAAGTTAGGTTCAAGACTGCATTCTGAGTATGGGATAACTGCTAGTACTCTTGTCAGCAGCTTGGAGTCTTTGTTTGTGGATAGATTGATTGACGGTGGTGATGATTTCAAAAGAATTATTTTGTTGTATGCTTTGTGTTCATTCTTGGCCCCAGCACCAAATAGGTCAATAACTATTGGTGCTTTGAAAGCTACAGAGGATGTCTCTTTGATTGCAAATTTCGATTGGTGCAAATATGTTGTTGAGAAACTCTGCCAATCTGTTGATAACTATGTGAACCATAATGGTAAATACGTAGGTGGCTGCATAGTTCTATTACAGATCATGTATTTGCACAGGGTCAAGTGGCAAGGCGTGGCTGCACCGTGCTCACTACCTCTTATTTGTCATTGGAACGATGATAATATAGCCAAGAGGTGTCGTGAGGAGGCAAGGGCAAAGAGATACGGTGATGGCTATCTAATCACCGATACATATCCAATTTCAAGGAATGGACGAGTTTTACCGGGTAGGGGTGATGTGGGGCGTGGAAAGGATGGCGGGAAGTTGTATGAAAATGTTGAAGAGGGTGAATTTATTAAGTTTTCTGTACCTAGCAGTGAGCCAAATAAATCTGAGATTGAAAGAGTAGCTACTGATGTAAGTATTGTTGTTTTGTAAAATATACAGTATATGTTTATATAAGGTGCAGTATATAAACATATAATACATAGTATACGTTATTTTTCTGTTATTTAATTATTTTCCTGTTTTGCAGCGACTTCATGAAGCTCTTCTTTTCTTTAAGAGGGATGCTTCAATACTTTCAAATTTTTATATGTCAAAGCTGATGGAGTTGAAGAAATGTTCAATTGATGAAGCCAGAAATTCTTTGACACCAGAATCATCAGATTCACAAAAATTCTGGTCGGATGCGAGAGTCCATGAAATTATTGATGATGTTGTCAATAATTTCATGAAGTTTAAGAAGATGGAATTTGATGCTCCTACTTTCAACATCCTCACACCATCACCTGATGTTGGGAGTTCTGGTGAAAGAATACAAGGTGACGATGAGACTGCTTCAGCTAGGGAGATAGTGGATGCACTAAAGTCTGTCAGTGCAAGGAACAAAAATGTTGTACCTGATATGGACGTTCAGAGTTTGAAGATTGATAAGAGTGTTGGTTATGTTTGCCCACTGTTTTCATCATTTAACCATTTGTTCACGTCAATGGATGCAAACCATAAAGACATCGTTGATTATTGCTTATACAGTGCAGAGCCTAAAACAGATTTGTAAGTATAATTCTTTTTGTATTACAGTTATATTTAATTCATCCTTATAGTATTTTGTTTGTTACAGACATAGTATGTGTGTTTTCTGGTTGCAGGGCTGTTTGTTTTAGGAGTGGAGATTGTTATAGTATTGTTAAGCAAGATATGATTTCTCCGAATCCATTGACAGAAGTTTACAATTCAATTATTGACGCATGGTGCTTGATGATTAACAAAGGGGATGGGGCTGAAAATCGACGAAGCAGATTCATTTTTAATACCGAGCACAGTGTAAGTTGTTAAATATTTATTTATTACTACGTTTTTCAGTAAATTTATATTTTCTTGCTTGTTTTTAAAAGGGCGCATTGACAAAAATTATCGGACAAGTTGGTGAAGAGAAAGAAAATGTGAGAGAATTGATAGGGTCATTGAAGTTGTGGGCTGAACAAGACTTAAATCTATTGAAGAATGCTGAGATGGTTAGTTTCTGCTTATACGTTTTCTGTGTGATATGATAAAACATGCATAGTAGATGTTTGTATATTACGCAGTATATATAGTTACCCGATGTAGTATATACATTTCTTATGCCCGAATTATTTTCTTTAAGCAGTTTGATTTTATGATGACCACTTTTTGTCTTTTTATGTTGTAGATTTTTGTCCCGTTTGTTCTGAAAGGACATTATGCTTGTGTTGCTATAAATTTTGTTGATAAGAAGTTTCACTACCTGGATAATCGGAAGTACGACAATGAGCCTAACATCTTTGCTCAAACTGCCACAATATTGGTAAGTTCATGTTAACAATATGATATTTTTGTGTGGTTTTGTTCTTTTAAGTTTGTTGATGTTATTTTAATACCTTTTTTTGCAGCAAAAGAATTTGGCTGAATTTCTTCGTGGAATACGACATTCGAAGGCCAAAGATATTTTGCAATTTGTGTTTGAGAATGTGCTATTTAAATGGCAGACGAGGAAGACGGATTTGGATTGTGCCATTTATTTGATGCATCATATGATGTATTTTGATGGTGCTGTGTATCTTGAACCAAATTTGTTGAAGGTATTTTTCTGGTTTTTTTTTTTTTTAAATAGTACTTATTTGATGAACTTAAATGTTTTTATTATTTTTCATGTTCATTTTAGGCTGATGTTCGTCGTGCTCTTCGGGGGGAATTCTGCCTTCAAATTGTTATTTCACGTTTCAATGAAGCAAAAAAAGAACTTCTCCAAGATGTGCAGAATTTCAACAAGGGCAAGAGGGAGCTAATATCAACAATTGAGGAAACGAAGAAGAAAGAAGCACAGGATAGGGGGAAAGGTGTTGGTGGGTTGCGTAAGGCAGGGAAAGGTAAAAAGAAATGAAGAATGTGGTTTGATTTTGGGATAGATGTGAGTATGTGAAGTTTTGTTGGACAATTGGTGTTCTTTTTGGAATATTAGTAGTTTGTATTAGTTTTTTAATTATTTTTCTTGTTTGGAATGATCGATTTTATGAGGCAACATAAATATTTGTCAATATTCAAGAAAAATAATACAATCGTACATATACTGTGTTACATAATAAAATATACTATGTTCAAATATTTAACTATACTGTGCAGCTTGAAAATAATTTTCAAATATCCACGACGTATACTGTGAAGGGTTATAACATTTACTGTCAAGGTTGATACCATATACTACCAGACATTATAACATATACTGTCAACGGTTTATAACATATACTGTCAAGGTTGATATTATATACTGCTCAAATGTACCATATACTGTCAGACTTTATAACATATACTGTCAATGGTTTATAACATATACTGTCAAGGTTGATATTATATACTGCTCAAATGCACCATATACTGTCAGACTTTATAACATATACTGTCAACGGTTATAACATATACTGCCAAGGTTAATATTATATACTGCTCAAATGTGAAATTTTTTATCCTGTATTATGACATATAATATCAAGGGGTATGACATATATTGGCAAGGTTGACATAATCGACTGTGAGTCAAATTAACTAAAAAAGGTATATTGTACTGTCGCTCATCACAAAATGTACTGCATTCAAATATTGAATATACTATCAATGTTTTTATAATATTCTGTTTAAAACTATATCTAAAAAATACGAACATTTGGTGTTGCTGAACCAAATTCATTGTTATTTATTTCAACTGCTTCTCTGGCTTTCTTCTTCCTTCGTTTTTCAAGTTGACTTTTTGGCCTTTGTGCCCTCCTCCCTTTTGTAGTTGATTGAATTGGATCAAGAATGTTGTTCAATGAATTAACTGCAGCCACTGGTTCTGCAGTTTTGAAGAAAGCATCAATAGCTGACACGTTGGTTTCTAACCTAGTGTTCCGCAAATGTACGGATGTAGGTGTAGTACTATTGTCAAGGTCGATCCCACAAGGAATAGTTTTAGGTAGTTTGATACCCTAATACTCTAGGAATGTCCTAACTAGATATTAAGTTTTAAAGGTTGATTTTACTAATTAAACTACTCAATTAAATATAACTTCAAACTTAGGAAACACGAAAACTAACAATCAAAGAGAAAAGGTATCCTAGGGCTTCGATTTCAGGATATTATTTCAATGTGGAATATGATTAACCTATTAATTTACCAATTCTAGTGTTTATTAGGCGGCACGACAATAATCTAATCCTTCTCTCGAAGCGATTAAACCGTTGATTAATTAAGCTAATTACCCTCTCGAGTCAATTAAACCTAATAACTCCCAAACGATCCTAAGCCACGGCCTACACAGTCATAGACAACTGCGCTCTATGTTCTAAGTCTGATAACAATTCCCTCCTCTCGAAGCGGAATTGTTAAACTAAATTACTAAATCTAGGTGATCAAGCTAAATTCAGTTTAAGCATAAACATAGAGATAAAACACATAAAGAATGGAATTAATAGATTAAATCATAAATCAAAACATTGTTATAAAAATCCCTACTTTCTAACCCTAGGACACGAATAGCTTAGCTACTCATGCCTAGTAATAATCCAATACAAAATCTTAATAAAAACATTGTAAAGAATTAAACTAGAAAAGAATAAATAAACCCGGATGACTCCGTCTCGATGATCTTCGTCTTCTTTGTCCTCCAAGATGATGTAATTTATGTTCTTGATGATTGATCCTCCTCTTTTTCCTAGAGCTTGAGGTCCTTTTTATAGAGTTGAGGACGAATCTTGGGGAAGATAGGCTCAAAATCCTATTAAAAATAGGAAATCTTCTCAGAAAAACACTTCTGACACGGCCGTGTTGCTTAAGTGACACGGCCGTGTTGCTTGGCACAATTCACTTTCTGCTCAACATTTGACACGGCCGTGTTGCAGTTGTGACACGGCCGTGTTCCATTCCAGAACTAACAGCGCTTTGTGGACCACTTTTGACACGGCCGTGTTACAAGTCTGACGCGGCCGTGTCGGTTCTTGCCCGGTTTTGCTCCTGGACCGGTTCAGGCCGGTTCGGACCGGTTTGGACCGGTTCTTCGACGGTTCTCACTCTTTTGGGCCGGTTTTCACTCTTTTCCAACTTGTTT
Organism: Ajuga chamaepitys; assembly: GCA_958295605.1. Taxonomy (NCBI): domain Eukaryota; kingdom Viridiplantae; phylum Streptophyta; class Magnoliopsida; order Lamiales; family Lamiaceae; genus Ajuga; species Ajuga chamaepitys. The sequence continues at coordinate 5,673,736 of OY282500.1, read as the reverse complement.
TCTCGTCCGGTAGCCTGAAAATGCTCAAAATACCTTAAAACAAGTCGAAACACGTCAAATGACCGAAATATTATTAATATAAACAAATGCCGGTCAAATATGCACGTAAATGATACAAAATATGATCCTAAATCGACCTAAATACATGCATAAATAACGTGTTATCAAACTCCCCCAAACTTAAACTGTTGTTCGTCCCGAACATCATAACAAAAGACACAAAGATGACAAGTGATTATGCATTTGTTTAGGGCGACTAGATGATGAATTCAGTTTCAGTCTGATTTTTCTTACAACAACTAGGCAACACAATTCACTTGAGCATATGTGATAACGCGTAAATCAACTAATCTCGAGACTTTGAACTTTCGAATTATTCAACCCTCACCGGGTAAGTGTTTCACTCATCTCTCAAGTGTTTAAGCTAGAATAATTTCCACTCATATTGAATTACATGCAAAGTCTACCATATGCTTGCCAATCGTCTACACTAGACCTCGTACTTGATACGTGTGACAAAGGATCAAAAAGGTCTTTATTTTGGTTGTAATGTGGGCTTAAGGTAAGGTGGGATACATTTGGATTTAAGTGACTATTCATTGAACTAATCAAGTTACGTCTAACCCGACTACCCCTCAATACAATCACTCAACCTCACTCTTCAAATTTCAACAAATCACCTCACAAAGTGACTTCTTCACCTTTAAAAGTCCGTACAACTTAAGTGCTTTTCAATTCTGCAGGTACCACATTTTTGGGACTACCCGAATGTTCTAAGCAAATTCATAATTTGAGCACTTTATTTTCTAGCCTCTCCTCTATAATACTAATAATAAAAACTTTTTTCTTTTTTCCTCTTTTTTTTCTTTTTCTTTTTTTTTTCTTTTTCTTTTTTTTTTTCTTTCTCTTTTTTTTTCTTTTTCTTTTTTTTTTTTTCTAGGAGAGGTCATTCTTCGCTTTTCACCTATCACTTTTCTTTTATTCCCTTCATTTTTTGAAAATATCCCTATTTCCCATTCCTTCCCACAAATTGTTCACCCAAAATTCCTTTCAATTCTCCTCCCTCTAACTTGATTAATCCAATTATGGCCAAAAGAGTTAGATCAAAAGGTTTCGGCTGATATTGTTTAGGTTATGAATAAATAAAGCTATAAGGCTCAAGTGGGCTAACTAGGGACAATTTTTTTTTTTCATTATGGGTCAAAGGCAATTTTCATGGTTTGAATAAATAGGCTTAAACAAAAATTTGCCTAAGATCATTTCCTACATCACAACATATACTTGACACATTCTTAGTAAAGACTCAAGGCAAGTTCTAGAGACTAGTACACATATTCAATCAAATTCACACCGAAAGAAAGTATATTACTCCGAAAATTGGAGTATAATTAGGCTCAAATTCTCACAAGGTAAATTTTGATTGAATATTCTCAGTTCAAGCTCAATTTCGTCTCAAAACACCTCTCATGCTCTATTATGTGCCATTTTTTCATCTAAACCATCTCATCATTAACTATTCATCATCCATCTTTCCCTATTATTCTCTTATTATTTTTTTCACTTGTTACCTATTTCCGAGTTTTATTATTCTTATTACTCTTAAAAAAAACTGACACACTACTAAGACTCTAAACTCTAAACTCCTAAGACTCAACATGAAAACACTATGCAATCAAACTCGGGCTCACAGACCCAATCAACACCGATAAATCAGATAACTGGGCTCACCGACCCGATAACATCAATCAAACAATAAAAATCAGCACAATGGGCACACGGACCCACAATCAGCGAACCTCGAACGCTCAACTAAAATGTAAATCAAAACTAGAAATATAACTGCCAAGACGTCCCACGGTCTACCCCCTCCCCCAAACTTGGCTGAAAGCCAATGTTTGGAGGAAAAAAACGTGGTACGCCTTGGTGCTAACTTACAAATCGTTTCGACGACGGCGGTGTTTTGAAATCCTCCAAAATCGTGCACGTTGAGATCCTGACGCGGCCGTGTTGAAGGTTGTTGACACGACCGTGTCACTTTTTTCCAAAATTGATGTTTCTGGATCGTTTTTGACGCGGCCGTGTCATTTGTGTGACACGGCCGTGTTGCATTCCAGTGTTGATTCGCGTTTGGAGGATGATTTTGACACGGCCGTGTTATAAGGCCGACACGGCCGTGTTACCGTTGAACCAAAATTTGGTTTTCTGAGGCGTTTTTGACACGGCCGTGTTCCGTATATGACACGGCCGTGTTGCATTCCAGTGCTGAAAACACTTTCTAAGTGCTTTTTGACGCGGCCGTGTCCGTAGTGCGACACGGCCGTGTTGCATCTTCTGCTCCTTTTAACGCGATTTTTCCGTCTTTTCGACCCCCGTTTCTTGCAACACTCGTCCATGTTGATTCCTAAAAACATAAAACACTAAAACACACGTAAACATAAAATTAACGCAATAAAAAATATAAACATAAAATATTAAACATCGGGTTGCCTCCCGACAAACGCTTTGTTTTACGTCTTCAGCCGGACGTCCTTTTCATATCAACCTTCTTCTAGCCACCCCGAGTTGGAAGTTTTCTGAACACTTAAAGAGCTATTTGGGGCACGAGGATTTTCTATAGCAGCTAGGGTAGTGTAAATAATGCTACAATTGTGCCTACCCCTTAGACCCGATTTATGTATGTTGAGTGTGATTATTTCGTTTTGAACCCGAAAAACCAACTCCCCTTTAGGTACATCTATTAGTGTTTGGCTAGTCGCCAAGAAGGGTCTTCCTAAGATAAAAGGGAATTCATCACTCCCTTTCATGTCAACAACTAAAAAATCACTAGGGAATTCAAAATTTAGCACTTTTACCACTACATCCTCTGCTACTCCCAACGGCGTTAATGAAGATCCATCCGCCAATTTGATAGTAGTAAAGGACCGTTTAATTTCCCTTAATCCTAATTGTCTATACTGCTTAAGAGACATCAAATTTATGCTAGATCCTAAGTCACACATGACATTATGAAATTCATGACTACCAATTGAGCAAGAAATAGTAAAACTCCCTGGATCTTTTGCTTTTGTTGCTCTTCTTGGTTTCATGCTTGTGTTTGCGTTCTTCTTGGGCCTGCTCGGTCTCTTCTTTGTCGCCTCTTTTCCATCCTCCCACTCCTTTGTTTTCTCTTTAACTTCGATTCTCTCCTTTAGTGGTTCCTGTTTCACAACAACAACTCTAGATTGCTCTAAAGGATCAAGGTTAGCAAAGAACGAATTTTTAAAACAAAAATCAAAAGACTCATCAAGAATAGGAGATGAAGTTTTCTTATCTATGATTGTATTGACCTCCTCCTTCTCAATGTTTTTTACTTCCTCGCTTGATTCCTTTGCTTCTTGGTCCTTCAAGCTCTCTTCATGCTCATCTAGCTCCACAATATTGCAGTGCTCCTTCGGGTTAACCACTGTATCACTCGGGTATTGGCCTTGCTTGTGTTGAGCTCCTACTCCTTTATCAGCTGACTCATGTTTGATGTCAACTCTCCAATACTAGCTTGAGTCTGCACCAACGTGTTCTCGAGCCTCTTGATGTCTGCCCCTTGCCCAGTGATATGCTTGTTTAGCTCCATGAATTTTCCATCCACTTTCTTCTCCAACTGAGCTAACTTTTCATCATACTTTTCGAATTGTGACATCGCGATCTCTTCTTGTAATGGCTTCTTACCGTCATGGATCATGCCATTTGTAACAGCAAATCCGGGTGGCGGATTAAGTGTATTTTGCGCATTCTCATATGAAAAGTTCTGATGATTCTGAGGGTACTGATTGTACCGAGGCTGATTGTTCTGGAAGTTGTTGAAGTTTCGTTGATTCACAAATTTTACTTCTTCAACTTCTTCCGGACCCCCTGGCTGTTGTGCTAACGTTAGATTAGTTAGCAAATTCACCTGGCTCGTCAATGCTGTTACTTGTGCTGTGAGCTTTTCAATTGGCTCATTATTGACGGGCTCGCATTTTTGGACACTGGCTACCCTCCTTGGCATGTTTCTCTCATTCGACCATTGGTAGCTCGTTCTGGCCATCGCGTCCAGGATTGAGAATGCCATCCTCACTGACTTCTCCATCAAACTTCCACCCGCAGCTGCATCCACTTGGTTTCTAGTCGGAGCAAGTAGACCATTGTAGAACTTGCATACTTGCTGCTTCTTGGTGAATCCATGTTGAGGGCAACTCCGGATAAGATCCCGGAATCGCTCCCAAGCCTCTCCGAATGGCTCTTGGTCCAACTGTTTGAACTGATTAATTTGATTCTGCAAGTCGAGCATCTTGCTTGGTGGAAAGTACTTCAGTAAGAACGAAGTGCTCAACTCTTCCCAACTGATGATATCTTCCAAGGAATTGAACCATTGGAGGGCTCTATCCTTTAACGAAAAGGGAAACAATCGCAGCTTAACCTGCTCGTGTGGCACATGGTTTATTTTGATTGTGTCCGCCAATCTTCGGAACTTTATTAGGTGAGCATTCGGATCCTCCATTGCACTTCCTCCATACTGGTTCTGCTGCACTATGTTGATCAGTGCAGGCTTCAGCTCGAAACTATTTGCATTCAGAGGCGGAAGTTGTACTCCTCCTGACTGTTGATTAGGATTCGGCCTTAAACAGTCACTAATAGGTGTATTATCTTCTTCTCCTGCATCTGGCTCTATTGGAATCTGTCCGTGCTGTTGTGGCAACTGTTGCTGCTGTACAGGTATCTGCTGCTGTACAGTAGTGACGCGATCGTCCAATCGTGCTAAGGCTGTTAGCACTCTATTTAATGCTTCATCATTCGGTTGCTGTGGTGGGTTCTCCATCTCAGCTGTGAAGTTTCTTCTCGTTCGGTGTCTGCGAGCTGTCGCTTCAATTTCCGGATCGAAAGGAAGAAGGGTTTCTTTCCCTTTTGATCTGGTGTGCATACGAAGCCTGAAAACACCAAAAACAAGAATTACCGCGTAACACTAAAATTAACCCAAAAAATAAAAACGAAAATTAAAATTAAAATTATGAAAAAAAAATAAAATCTAGTCTAGTTTCCTCCTATTTTTCAAGATAAAAACTAAGCGCTAAATCCTATTCCCCGGCAACGGCGCCAAAAACTTCACACGTCGGTTTCTAACCTAGTGTTCCGCAAGTGTACGGATGTAGGTGTAGTACTATTGTCAAGGTCGATCCCACAAGGAATAGTTTTAGGTAGTTTGATACCCTAATACTCTAGGAATGTCCTAACTAGATATTAAGTTTTAAAGGTTGATTTTACTAATTAAACTACTCAATTAAATATAACTTCAAACTTAGGAAACACGAAAACTAACAATCAAAGAGAAAAGGTATCCTAGGGCTTCGATTTCAGGATATTATTTCAATGTGGAATATGATTAACCTATTAATTTACCAATTCTAGTGTTTATTAGGCGGCACGACAATAATCTAATCCTTCTCTCGAAGCGATTAAACCGTTGATTAATTAAGCTAATTACCCTCTCGAGTCAATTAAACCTAATAACTCCCAAACGATCCTAAGCCACGGCCTACACAGTCATAGACAACTGCGCTCTATGTTCTAAGTCTGATAACAATTCCCTCCTCTCGAAGCGGAATTGTTAAACTAAATTACTAAATCTAGGTGATCAAGCTAAATTCAGTTTAAGCATAAACATAGAGATAAAACACATAAAGAATGGAATTAATAGATTAAATCATAAATCAAAACATTGTTATAAAAATCCCTACTTTCTAACCCTAGGACACGAATAGCTTAGCTACTCATGCCTAGTAATAATCCAATACAAAATCTTAATAAAAACATTGTAAAGAATTAAACTAGAAAAGAATAAATAAACCCGAATGACTCCGTCTCGATGATCTTCGTCTTCTTTGTCCTCCAAGATGATGTAATTTATGTTCTTGATGATTGATCCTCCTCTTTTTCCTAGAGCTTGAGGTCCTTTTTATAGAGTTGAGGACGAATCTTGGGGAAGATAGGCTCAAAATCCTATTAAAAATAGGAAATCTTCGCAGAAAAACACTTCTGACACGGCCGTGTTGCTTAAGTGACACGGCCGTGTTGCTTGGCACAATTCACTTTCTGCTCAACATTTGACACGGCCGTGTTGCAGTTGTGACACGGCCGTGTTCCATTCCAGAACTAACAGCGCTTTGTGGACCACTTTTGACACGGCCGTGTTACAAGTCTGACGCGGCCGTGTCGGTTCTTGCCCGATTTTGCTCCTGGACCGGTTCAGGCCGGTTCGGACCGGTTTGGACCGGTTCTTCGACGGTTCTCACTCTTTTGGGCCGGTTTTCACTCTTTTCCAACTTGTTTCCTCGTCCGGTAGCCTGAAAATGCTCAAAATACCTTAAAACAAGTCGAAACACGTCAAATGACCGAAATATTATTAATATAAACAAATGCCGGTCAAATATGCACGTAAATGATACAAAATATGATCCTAAATCGACCTAAATACATGCATAAATAACGTGTTATCAATAGCTTGCTTGTCTCTCTTATATCCTTCCTCCATGATTCTCCATGTTTCTTCATTTTCTTCGCTTTTCAATATCATGTTATAGTAGTTGCGTACCAGTTGATGCCTCCATTGAGTGGCGGTGTGATTGCCTTCTTTGTTTGTATTTGTCTTGCTCCACCTCTCCCAAACATTTGATTTTGCCATTTTTGTCCATCTCTTTTTGATGTAATTTTCTGGAATGCTTTGTGCAGAATTTATGTGTAACACTCTCAAGCAGTGGTAACAAAGAATTCCACACTCTTCGTATTTCTTACAACTGCATGATATTAAAAACTGAGTGTGCTGTCATATATTACTGTGCTTCTCTTGGCATCAGTAATGCCTGATGAAACTTGATAGATCATTGTACTGTCTTCTACTCCAACTATGATTGAGTAACTTGAAATGCATTTCTGAAATTCCTCCTCAAAATCTTTGAAAATTTTTGTAGTATAGACCTCTGATGCTTGTTTTATGATCCCTGGCATTGGTAAACTTGTATAAGGCTGTGATGTTGAACATTTGAACTCATCATATTTTTCTGTGCTTCGCCAACATTTTACTGTTTCTTTGAAAATACCATAGAAATCAGTCAAACTTGTTTTCTTCTTTGCATTGAATGAGATCACTTTGTTTGTGCTTTCACTTCTTTAGGATGACCGTATTCCAGCAGAAAAGAAGTCTTTGCTCAATGCAGTGCACCATTTGTCCTTTAGAGTATACAATCTTGTAAACCACTCATTCTTTTCAAGGTTGTAAGTTGTTATCATATTCTTCCAACAAGTTTCAAACTCAGTTTCATCGACACAGCCTGATAAGCACTTGTTGAAGGTGTCCTTGAATGTGTTGTTCCCCTTTAAACTTGCAAATCTTGTTATAGCATTTTGGTAAAGATGCCATTGGCAAAGTCTATGTCTTGAATCAGGGAAAACTTGAATTAAAAACAAAACACATTATTTATAGTTTGCTGAAAAAGATTTCTGTGAATGTGATGCAATATGCAGAGTATATGTGTATATACTGCACAGTATATAAACATAGAATGCACAGTATATGTTTATATTTTGTACAGTATATGTCATCAGTACCTTCTCAATTGCTTTTGCGATTGCAAAATCTTGATCTGTAAATATTGTTACTGGTGATTTTCCTCTCATTGACTTCTTGAATGCTGTGAAAAGCCACTCAAATGACTCCAATTTTTCATCTGATAGAAAAGCGCATCCAAACATCACGTTCTTCCAGTGGTTATTTATGCCTATGAACGGAGCACAAATCAAATTGTACTTGTTTGTTCTATATGTTGTGTCAAATATAAGAACATCATCATATATATCAAAATCCTCCATCATTAATGAATCCCTCCAAAAGGTATTGCACAACCTCCCATCTTTCATCTTCACTTTGTAGAAAAACTCACTGTCTTCTTGAATTTCTTCTTGTATCATGTCTATGACAGTTTCTGCATCTCCTTCTTTAATTTGTTGCATTTTCATACGATTTATGAAATTTAGGTGATCTCTCTTGGTGTGGCCAACATTTTCTTCACCCCCAGCTTCATGAACCATGTATCTGTAGGTGTCCATTGGCTTTATTCCAGAATCAACCAAATTTGCTATTGTCTCTGCCATTTCATTTGTGATTTCCCTCTCTGATCTGTGTAAGTGGTTCAAATCTGCCCTAGTTAATTCATGATTGTGGAACATATTATGTTTCACAACTTCAAACAGCCCCCCTGTAGTCCTTGAAACCTTCATTTCTACCATACAATTTGTTCGTAGGGCTGGCTTTCTTTTCCTCTTTTCGTCTGATCTTCTTTTTTCCCCAGCATTAAAACACACAAATGATTTTCCCACAAGTTCTCCTTTTGATGAGAATGGATTTGTTGACTTTCGAACGCTGAAACCTTGACAACGAGCATGCATGCGGTATAAATCATACATTTCATCAGTTGTGCTTCTTTTAACCCCAAGTAGCGACTCAGACATGTCTATTGACTCATTTGGGATTTCTGAAAAAAATCACAAAAAGTGAAGAGCATTAAGTATACTGTCAAGATTTTCATGATGTACTGTGATTTGAATAAAAGTACACTGTCACTGAACATATTAAAAACCAGTAATTTTAATGCAATATAAAAGCAGCAGTTAAAGTATACTGCTTGGTAAACTAATGTTTACTGTCATACAGAATAATATTTACTGTCGGGTTCTTACCTTCATTATTGTTGTTCAAACTATCGTTCAATATAGATCTGCTGGATATATCTTCAGAACTTAACTTCTCTATTTCATGCTCATTACCAATTATTATTTCAAGAGAATCTGAACACATAAAAACGAAACAAATGAGTAGTTAAAGTGAAGAGCATTAAGTATACTGTCAAGGATTTCATGGTGTACTGTAATTTGAATAATAGTACACTGTCACTGAACATATTAAAAACCAGTAACTTTAATGCAATATAAAAGCAGCAGTTAAAGTATACTGCTTGGTAAACTAATGTTTACTGTCATACAGAATAACATTTACTGTCGGGCTCTTACCTTTCTGATGTTCTTGCACTGTTCTATCATCATAAACTTCAGGTGCCATATCTACGAGAAATCATAAAACAAACATCTTCAAAATATTTTCGAATTTGTAATGAAAACAGAATTCTAATGTTCAAATAATTAAATGAAAATCATTAATAGATCACGTTCATGATTTTTTTTATGCCAATTGACAATTACTATGATTGATTTTTTTCCAGATTCTAGCTGAATTCTGTTTCTGCGAGAATTGATAAAGGATCAATGACATATGTTGATGAAGATCGGTGAAATCGACCTGAGAAACTGCAAAAATCAAGCGGCCTGAGGAATGCACGTAACAAATCGCGCTGCTTTGATGAAGAAGGTGAGGTTTTTGGCTTAAAAATCCCGCTGCTTGATGAAGAAGGTGAGGGTTTTGCATTTGACTTAAATCAGGTTTGACCAGAAATTTACTTATTTATTTTTACCTAGTGGGTAAAAGATTACAAGTGAGCGCCACAAGGTGTACAATAACACTAATGTGCATCATATGCACATGAGTGTCACTCCTTCTCCGATGTTCGTACATACTCACAAGTATTGCTTGCAACAACAACCCAAACTTTCCAAGATTTTCGAGATGCTGATTCCTTCCCTTAAACACACAGTTGCTTCCTTGTTTCCTTGCTTGTTCTTCCCCCAAATGTTATTGTTCATATATACTCTGATGGGGGTACATCATCTGCTCGTGACTCCTCATTTGCTGGTATTTATGTCTGCTCCAAGGATGGTCAAATTATAAATATCAACGATCTGTAGTATGCTAAAGTTCTTTCTCTTCGTGAGGCGGTTTGACTTATCACTGATGTTGGAGTGCCCAAGTTTGTATTATTAGGGATTCTAGCACTACTATATTCGCATCGATGATGCCGACTGTGCATATGCATGTATGTTTTTGCTATCTAATATTGAAAAAATACTTTCTTTCTTCCATGGATGGAAATTATATTGGATAGGACGTAAAATAAAATTTATAGCGCCAAAAGAAAAAACTCTCTTTCTTCTATGGACGGAAATTGTATTGGATATGACGCAAAATAAAATTCATAGTGCCAAAAGAATCATTTGACTCACCACTTTTTTCATGTCAATCAGTGTTGGCCGATTCAAGCAACCATTAATGAAATCACTTTATGTTTAAAAAAACTACAATGACTTGATATTTACAAATTATAGTGAAGTGGCATGAGTATTCAAATATAAATTTTTCATTAAATTTAATGTTATGCATGATAAGATTTACCACAACAAATTTGCTCACTATTCATTTTTTATTCAAATATTTTAGACTTTGCATTCTTCTAATATGACCTTATAACTTAAATTAATAGTGTTAAGAAAAGATAATATTTTTATTTGTCTATCTCTATAATTTTTTCCTTTTCTTATTCTATTAAAAATAATTTTAATATAAACTCACATTATATGCAAGCATAAGAGCTTAAAGTATGTTAATTGTTAAGCTCAATTGCATAAATTTGACATGTGAAAAATGATAGTATAAATTAAATATGAAAAATAAAAATTAAAAGTATGTATTATAAAAGTTTTAAGATTTTTCCATAAAATTTATTATTTTAAAAAATTGACAGTGTGAATAGTAAAAATATGATAGTTATGGATAGGATTGAAAAAAACATATATATAAATTCAATTTTTCTTTATTCCATACTTTAAATAATTATATTATTTAGTACAATTGTTTTAAATATATGCAAATAACATATCATTGTAAAGCTCTTTGAATCTACTTTAATACGAAATTGATTTCATTTCAAAATTTAAAGTATTGAAAATGTAGAAGAAGGATAATTTAATCATGTAGTTTTCTGGGAGGAGTTTTTTAATATAAAATGACTTACTTTTTGTAGAAAAATTTAAATTATTTTTAAATTACTTAACTATCCTTAAATTTAAGTCTTAATAAAGATATTTTACTACTTATAATCAAGTAAGGAAAACATAAATTATTTTTAATTACTTAACTACCCATAAATTAATACTTAATAAGGATATTGTAGGCATCGCAAGAAAAGACGAAACAAAAAGCAGGACGAAATAATTCATACTTTTATATTAGTGTTTCTCTTCTTCACATGCCTCGTTTTCTCATTAATTTGGCAAACAACTGAAATTTATGAAATTATCTTCCGATTCTGACAGTATCTATGTGACTTGTAGTTTCAAGATATTGTGCTTTTCGATGACTTAAATATAGCGGAATACTTTGTTGTTACCCACTTAATCTGGTTTCAGCGAAATAAAATTGTCTTCGCCGATGTTCGTACATACTCACAAGTATTGCTTGCAACAACAATCCAAACCTTCCAAGATTTTCGAGATGCTAATTCCTTCCCTTAAAAATCACAGTCCCTCCCTTGATTCCTTGCTTGTTCTTCCCCCAAATGTCATTGTTCATATATAATCTGAGGGGGGTACATCATCTGCTCGTAACTCCTCATTTGCTGGTATTTATGCTTGCTCTAAGGATGGGCAAATTATAAATATCAACGATCTGTAGTATGCTAAGTTCTTTCTCTTCGTGAGGCGGTTTGACTTACCACTGATGTTGGAGTGCCCAAGTTTGTATTTATTCTTTGGGATTCTAGCACTACTATATTCACATCGGTGATGCCGACTGTGCCTATGCATGTATGCCTTTGCTTTCTAATATTAAAAATTTACCCTCTTCCTTCCATGGATAGAAATTGTATTGGATAGACATAAACTAAAATTTATAGCGTCAAAAGAAAAAACTTTCTTTCTTCTATGGACGGAAATTATATTGGATATGACGTAAAATAAAATTCATAACGCCAAAATAATCATTTGGCTCACCACCTTTTTCATGTCAAATAGTGTTGGCCGATTCAAGCAACCATTAATGAAATTACTTTATGTTTAAAAAAACTACAATGACTTGATATTTACAAATTATAGTAAAGTAGCATGAGTATTCAAATATAAAATTTTCATTAAATTTAATGTTATGCATGATAAGATTTATCACAACAAATTTGCTCACTATTTCCTTTTTTATTCAAATATTTTAGACGTTGCATTCTTCTAATATAACCTTATAACTTAAATTAATAGTGTTAAGAAAAGATATTATTTTTATTTGTCTATCTGTATAACTTTTTCCTCTTCTCATTCTATTGAGAATAATTTTAATATAAAATCACATTATATGCCAGCATTAAAGTATGTTAATTGTTAAGTTCAATTGCATGAATTTGGCATGTAAAAAATGATAGTATAAATTAAATATGAAAAATAAAAACTAAAAGTATGTATATATTATAAAAGTTTTAAGATTGTTCCATAAAATTTATTATTTTAAAAATTTGATGGTGTGAATAGTAAAAAATGATAGTTATAGATAAGAATGAAAAAAATCAATATATAAATTCAATTTTTCTTTATTCCATACCATAAATAATTATATTATTTAGTGAAATTGTTGTAAATATATGCAAATAACATATCATTGTAAAGTTTTTTAAATCTACTTTAATACGAAATTGATTTCATTTCAAACTTTAAAGTGTTGAAAGTGTAGAAGAAGGATAATTTAATCATGTAGTTTTTAGGATGAGTTTTAAATATAAAAAAGACTCTTACTTTTTATAATCAAGTAAGAAAAATATAAATTATTTTTAAATTACTTAATTATCCTTAAATTTAAGTCTTAATAAAGATATTTTACTACTTATGATCAAGTAAGGAAAACATAAATTATTTTAAATTACTTAACTACTCTTAAATTTAATACTTAATAAGAATATTGTAGGCATCACAAGAAAAGACGAAACAAAAAACAAGACGAAACAATTCATATTTTTATATTAGTAATAATTATCATTAGTAATAGATATTAAATTATGAGTGCATCCACAAGTGATCTCGGTATAAATATTTAGGGTTAATTATAAAAAAAATCACGACATTTGGTCCAATTTTCAATTGCGACATGACTTTTTAAAGTTATCAATGTTGGTCACCAACTATAATTCCTTTTCAATTACAACATCGGCTAATTTTTTTGACACTTAATTGTGTCTCCATCACTACTATTAGATGTGCATGGACACGACCTTCTTTTGACCTCAATCAATTTCACAATCCGTCAATTCTCCTGTCGTTAATTGAGAGTCGAAGAAGTGACATAATAACTTCAATCACAGATTAACGACAATGAAAATGACGGATTGTGAAATTGATCGAGGGTAAATGACGATCTTGTCTATGTGCATCTAATAGTGATAATGTCGACACAATCAAATATTAAAAAAATTAGCCGATGTTGTAATTGAGAAAAACTTATAGTTGGTGACCAACATTGATAAGTTTTAAAAGTCATGTTGCAATTGAAAATTGGACCAAAGGTCGTGATTTTTTGGTAATTAACCCAAATATTTATAATGAAAAGAAAGGGAGCAAAATGTACCCATATTGAACATCGGTTTGTTGATAGTAAGCAAGATTAGAGAGTGTAGTTTCATCAATATCAAACACACAAACATCCTTTCCATCTCCGGCCGGTTTGACACTCTTTGCATACTAGCTCGATGGCGACATCTGCCATCTCTTCACAGTCCCGCCCTCCATGTATTCGCGAACATAGCTCACACATAACTCAGACACCAACTTGTTCTTCCCTTCACTACAATAAAAGAAGTCTTTTGTATAAGACTTTTTGACACCACAATTGTGGTTACTAATAATAAGTTATTTGTGACCACTTGTTGTCACAAATCTCTTTACAAGTTACTTGAGACAACTTTAAGACTACTTTTAGAGACAACTAGTTGTTGCAAAAAATATTTGAGACGCATTTGAGACCACTTTTGTGGTCACAAATATATTATTTGCGACCGAGTTATTGAGACGACAATAAAGTTGTGACAAATACTCATAAGTTGTGACATATACTCATTATTTGAGACCACTTTGCTTAAGTTGTGACAAATACTCATTATTTGAGACCACTTTTTTGTGGTCTCAAAAGACCCTTTTTCTTGTAGTGCTTGGAGATTGTGGGTCTCCACCGTCAGCCGCCAGCTCAGGCACTTGTCAACACCTCCGTCACCGTAGCCGGGCAGTTGGATGGGATTAAGGAAGTTGAGCCTCTCATGGGAACAAGTTGATAGTTGATAAAGCGCAATCCGGTATCCAATAAACTCAGCGGAAATCAATGCAAGAAATATGAAAAAACACAAGATGTACGTGGTTCGATCCGGAGATCTACGTCCACGGGCTGAAAATTGCACCTGCCGAGGTGTTCCTTTTACTATACTCTTTGAGTTTACACGTAATAGTTTCAGAATACAAAACGCGAACCTAATTCTGAGAACAATTCTCCTACTTATACTACTCAACTCAAAACCCTAACTAACTCCCTACAATTGCGCCTATTACCGTTGCATGGAAGTTGGGAGTAAATCATGGGCCAAGAACGTGGGGAACGCCGCAATTGGTTCACGCTATTTTGATCGCACGCTTTTGGGCCGTTTGTTGTTGGGCTTATCCTCCTGGACTTAGTTGCCCGGGTCGGGTTGATCTGGCCCGGGATGTCACTTCGACCCGAAGCTACTGGGCCATACCTATCAGATGTCCCCCCCCAGCCGGAGCGAGGAAGGAGCTACGGTTATGATCAGGGTGGAGCTGTAAGCGAGATGAGCTGTGATCACTTGTGAGCCGAAGTGTTTTGGTGAAGCCGAGAATTTGCTGAGACTGAGAGAATCCGTGGTGGGGTCCGCGGGGACCAAGACGAACTGGACTGAATGTCCCCGAGGTGACGGCGAGGGCCCAAGCACCCCGAAGGCAATAAAGTGTAGCGAAAGAAGATAGTAATCTGGCCGAGGTGAAGGAGGCACCGGAGAGCTGTCCAAATCTTCCTGGCCAAGAATGAGGTTGATGTGACTGACGGCGCCATCATGAGAGAGAGGGATGTGAAGTGACACGCTTTGTAATTTCCAATGAACCTGTTCCCCACGCGCCTTGGGAACTGTAAGGCGCGTGTTTAGCACGATCAAATCTGAAACACAGAATTTGAATAGACCATATCTAGACCGTTACTTCCTTGAGTATATATTTGGAATAATGGCACAGTATACTTCATCTTCTTCATTGCGATTGGCAAGTTTAGAAAGCGGGAAAAAAGGAGAATTATGTGCGCCTGTGATTCATCTCAAATACAAACCAAGTAAGTATGCCTTCTTCATCATCTTCTTCTTCTATTAAGGAAGTAAGGACCCAGAGCTCTCCGTTAGATGTGCCACCCCTTCGCTTTGTTATTCCAGAGAGGAGTGAGATTAGGACAGTGGAAAGGGCCGACGGCATGGAAACCAACATTAGGGTCGTCGTTTTATGAATGTACGGAAAATGACTTTGAAGTGTCCACTATAGCGCCGCGGATGATGCGGGTGCAGATAGAGACCTTAATCCCTTCCTTCTATTTCCCATTTAATTTAGAATATATAGTGCCGGAACCTGGCGATAGGGCCTGTTGCCCGCCGCAGGGTTTCATTGGTGTATATATAGACCCCTTAAGAATAGGTTTGAGATTCCCCCTTTGGGACATAGTTATCCGGCTATTGAGATATTATAACATCGCCTTGAGCCAATTAGCGCCAAACGCGATTAGGCAAGTAGTCGGGTTCACCGTAGTATGCAAGAATTCCGGGGTGGAACCGACCGTAGAGCTGTTTAGGTATTTTTACCAACTAAAAGCATTCGGGAAATCCAAAGGGTGGTACTCCTTCAGTCCCCGAGCACGAGGTGGTTTCAAAGTACAAAACCCCAGTAAGGTTGAGGGGTGGAAGGAGAAGTTCATCTTTGTGAAGACCGGAGTGGCCCTCCCGAGGTGGAGAAGGGAGGAGGTGCTAGATACTGCCCCGGTGGGGGATCCGGAGGCCGAGGTTGTGGATCCATTCCGTGCAGTAGGGACTTTCAAGACCCTTTGCACTGAGGCGGAGCTGGAGGAGGCGGGGCTGAGCCCATACTATTCGGGCGATGCAGCGGGGATGTCCGCCCGGGGTCAAGAATCGGGAGCCGGGGTTGCCGAGGAGGGTAGGAGTTCTTATATCTGTGTAAAAATTGTTGCCTTGTCCAGGACTAACTCCAATTTCTGTATGCAGTGGGACGCTTCGGAAAGGAGTCGGCTGGAAGCACCACAGTGGCTACGGCAGCCAAGAAGAAGGGAAAAACTGCTGAGGTGTCTCCCCGGGGGAAGATGTCACCCAGTCCAAGACCCTCCGTTGGGCCGGAGGAGCGAGTGGTGGCGGCGGGGTCAACCCCCGGAGCAAAGAGGAGGTCGGAACCATCCGGGACATCTCCGGCAGCAGCCAAAAGACTCCGTACAGGGGAAAGTATAGAGGTAAATTTGACATTCCCTGTGAGTTGCTGTATGTGTAAATGAAGTGTACGCTACCAGTATTGATTTCTGTGTTTTGTCTTTTGTGATGTTTGAAGGAGCAAGGGCCCCCAAGTCTGCTGGGGTTGGAGGGGGCGGACGTCGAGGAGCTTTTGCACTTGGCGCGGGGGATTATGGAGCTTGGCCGGAAAAGCGAGAAGGAGGCCAAAGAAGAGCTGGCCGCGGTAGCAAGGGATCCGCGCGCGCGCAACGACAGGCTAACACATGATCTGGCCGAAGCGCGCAAGAGGGCGGCTTTGGTGGAGAATGAAGTTGCGCGACTGCGCGAGGTGGAGGCGGAAGCCGGGGCCCTCCGTGGAGAAACGGCTCAGCTGCGGGCAGAGATGAAGGCCCAAGAAACGGCGATTGTCGAAGGTCAAGAGGCAATGCTGAAAGCGTTTGCCGAGAAGTTGTTCCAGACTAGCACATTTCTCGACTTTCAGACCAGCTTCGTTGCTATCGGGGACACGGCCACGCGATCATTGTTGTTGGAGCAGATCAAAGAAGTCTACCCGAACGTGGACGTATATCGTCCAGAGTTCGGGTATGACTATAATGTCGTGGCCGGGGTGGAGAAGACCTACTATCAAGCTCTAACGCACCTCCCAGAGTGGCCCCTCGTGAAGGCTCTAGCAGAGAAGAAAGAGATTTTGAGGGCCGAGGAGGTTGCAAGCTGTGAGGCTGACCAAGATCAGGAATTCCTGGCATTCCGCCGGGGTGATTTTGTCAGCGATCCCCGAAATAAAGAACCACCCCCCCCCCCCCCCCCCCCCCGCATAGAAGCTGCTGCAGTTGCCGTAGAAGAGGAGGCAGGAACGGCTAAAGACCGGCAGGAGGTGGAGCCCGAAGACGCCGAGGGGACCGAGGAGGAGGAGGTCAGTCGTTCCCCTCAAATTTGATATAGTAGATGATAGGAACTTTGTAAATCTCTTGTACCACATTACTGATAATGTACTCCGGTTCTGTTGAATATAAGTGGTTGTTGATTATATGAATAGCTGTGCAACGTATTTTTTGAAATTCATCTTTCCCACTGATTCTGTTGCCCGCTCAGGACACCGCGGAGCTGCATAACACTATAAAGAAGCTCATGCAATCATTAGATTGGTTCCGCGGAGAGAATAATAACTTGCAAATGCAAGTGGTGCCGAGGTTAGAGAAGCGGGCGGCCGTTGCGGAGAGAAGGGCGAAGGAAGCCGAGGAGAGGGCCAGGGACCAGGAATTAAAGTACCTAGCGAAAGTTGCTGAACTTGACCGTGTCCTAATCCATCAAAGGGAGTATGACCGGATACTGACAGAGTACGGCTTGCTGACATTTGAGGAAGTTGAGGAACGGGTCATAGAGATTCAAAGTGAAATTTCAGCACTGATGGCGAAGGGTCCGGCCGAGTCCTCGGAGCTTATAAGAAAGCGAGAGGTGCTGGAATTATTGCTCGGCATGTATGAGGGACTGAAAGGCCGCGGCAGGTGGCAGCACACAGCTGAGGAATACATCGCAGGCCCTAGCCGGAGCCGAGGTTCTTCAAGAGTCACCCGGAAGGGCAAAAAGAATCCAGCGGAGAAAAGCCGAGGAATTATAATCCAAGAATCGGCACCGGTGACTGCAGTCGAAGAAAGGCTTAGTCGTTGCCGAAGAAGAAGTCGAGAAGCTGGCCGAAGAGATCGAAGTGATGGACCCCGCGGAGTGGGATCCCGTGAAATGGGCCCAAACACCGAGGTCTACACCACAGCCGAGTCTTCGAGGCCGCACAAGAGGCGAAACCCCCAGACAAGTACCAAGGACGAGTCCGCGACGCCGAGGGGGCCGAGGAGGGGAGAGAGCCGGGGCTCAACGCAGGGAAGCCTCAGAATCCCGGAGGACACGAAGTAGGTCCGGGAACAGATCTCAACGCCGGAGCGCCGAGTACTGGCTCGGAGGCCATAGATAGTTGTGTAAAAGACCCCCCCTTTCTTTTTTTTTTTTTTTTTTTATTTATTTTTTTTTTTTTTTTGAAGTAATGTGTAAAGAACCTTTTGGCCTTTAATCGAAAAAATGTAAAAACCATTTTGGTTTGCAAAGTTGTGTACTTTGAAAGGCAAACAATGAGTTGTTAACCAGAAATAATAATTGCCTTAATGGGTGCTCGGGAACACTATATGGACGGCGCCAATTAGAATCTCCCCGGACGGATCGGGCGGGAGTAAAACACCTCTCTGGTTAAACAGGCGAGAGGGGACACAAGTCCGGGGACCAAACGTGAATCTCCCCGGACGGACCGGGTGAGAGATCCAATTGTCCGGAGACTAATAATATAGTATGACTACGCTAGGGCGTCCCTGTAACGTAGAAGAAAGCACAGTAAGATGCACAAATAAAGAACTTTTATTCAAGGTGAGTGCCGGAGCAACTTAAAAAATACAAAGAGAAATCGTAACGAAAAAGAAATGTACAATGAACGTAAAGATAGGAACGATACTTGTCATTCGGTGTTCATAGATAGAAACGTCTTAAGTTGGTAACATGCCAGCTTCGGGGAATCGGGGTTCCATCAGGATGCTCCAACTGGTAGGACCCGGAATCGTGCGCAGCAACAACGCGATAAGGACCTTCCCAGGTAGCATGTAATTTCCCCTCGGGGGCAGCATTGCTGGCTGAGTTAAGTCGGAGTACTAAGTCCCCGACATTAAACTGAGTACCCCGGACCCGGAGGTGGTGATACTGAGCTGCACGTTGCTTACACTTGGCTTGCTGGATGAAAGATTGATCACGACGATATTCAAGCTCATCCAAGTTTGTACGGAGAGCTTCGTCATTGTCCTCGGGAGTCAGAGTTACGAGGCGGGGGCTAGGTACGCTGATTTCCGCTGGAATAACGGCTTCGGAGCCGTAAGTAAGACTGTAGGGGGTCTCCCCAGTAGAGGTATGTGGCGTAGTGCGATAGGCCCAAAGAACCTGCGGAAGATTCTCGGCCCAAAGACCTTTAGCATGATCCAAACATTTCTTTATACCCATAAGGAGTGTACGATTAGTGACTTCAACTTGACCATTGGCTTGCGGGTGAGCTACCGAGGTGAAAATTTGTTTAATGTGGAGCTCCTCGCACCACGACCGGAAGGGATCATTGGCGAACTGTTTGCCGTTATCCGAAATAATAGTGCTCGGGATGCCGAAGCGACATATAATATTTCGCCAGACGAACTTCAAAACGTTCTGACCAGTGATGGCAGTGAGAGGTTCGGCTTCTACCTACTTGGTGAAGTAATCAACGGCGACCACAAGAAATTTCATTCCACCCGGAGCGACTGGAAACGGGCCGACAATATCAATTCCCCATTGGATAAATGGCCAAGCACTTTGTATTCCCGTGAGTTCGGTTTGTGGTAGATGTTTCACACGGGAGTGTAGCTGACCCTTGCTGCACTTCGTCACTAACTCATGGGCATCGTTAAACAAGGTTGGCCAGTAGTACCCCCACCGAAGAATTTTTTTAGACAACGTCCGTGAGCCGATGTGATTGGCACAAGGCCCTTCATGAACCTCTCGGAGAACCTGATCGGCCTGGGCTGGAGCAAGGCACCGAAGATTTGGTTGCAAGTACGACCGTCGGTACAAGATTCCATCATGGAACGAGTACTTAGGTGCCTTAAGAATAATTCTCCGAGCTTGCAGCTTGTCATTAGGCAAAGTTCCATCTCGGAGATACTGAACGATGGGAGTCATCCAATTTGGACCATTGTCGGTCAATACTGAGACCGTCGCCTCATGAATCGCCGGATGAAATAAATCTTCGACTATAATATCCGGAGATACATTAGTGCGGACCGCGGAGGCCAATTTACTGAGAGCGTCAGCTTTAACGTTCTGTGTACGTGGTACCTTCTGAATAAAAACCGAATCAAAAGTTGACATAAGTTTGAGTGTTAAAGCGAGATACCTGATCATCGTTCCATCCTTAGCGGTATAAGTGCCCTGGATCTGATTGGAAACAACCTCGGAGTCCGTGAAGAGCTCAAGATGGGGGATGGCTAAGGATTGAGCGAGCCGGAGCCCAGCGAGAACTGCCTCGTATTCTGCTTCATTATTGGTCACCTTAAATTTGAATCGAATAACATACTTAACTTCAACTCCCTCGGGGTCAATGAGAAGCACTCCAGCACCACTCCCACGAGCTGTGGAAGCACCATCCACATATAATTGCCATTTGCGAGGTGTGGGTTCAAGGGCAGCAAGGTGATGACTATCATCATCCGCGGAGGATTCATGATTATCCACTGGGGTCTCGGTCAAAAAGTCTGCTAGTGCTTGACCCTTGACAGCTCGGCGTGGAAGAAATTGAATATCATACTCTCCTAACTCGACAGCCCACTTAGCGAGGCGCCCTGACACCTCAGGTTTGACGAGAACTTGACGAATGGGGTGATTAGTTAGAACCCATATCTCACGTCCTTGAAAATATGGTCGCAAACGCCGAGCCGCCATGACGAGAGCGAGCACTGTTTTTTCCACCGTGGAGTACCGAGTTTCTGCCCCGTGAAGTACCCGGCTTACGAAATACATCGGGTGCTGTACACCGTTTACTTCGTGCACCAAAGCCGCGCTAATAGCTTCTTCGGCGGAAGCCAAATAAATGTAAAGCGGCTCTCCGGAGAGAGGGACCGACAGAATAGGCAGTTGCTTAATATGATGCTTTAAAGCCTCAAAAGCTTCGGCGCACTGTGGGGTCCACTCAAATGACTTCGCCTGCCGCAAAATTTTGAAGAATGGAAGTTGACGCTCCGCAGCTTTAGACAGAAAACGGTTTAAGGCCGCCAAACCGCCAGTGAGGCGCTGAACGTCTTTGACCATCCTTGGTGGTTGCAGGTCTAACACATCCCGAAACTTGGCCGGATTGGCTTGGAGGCCGCGCTGCGAAACCATATAACCGAGAAATTTTCCGGAGCCAACTCCAAAGGTGCATTTTGCTGAATTGAGACGCAAATTATAACGCCGCAAAGTACGTAATGTTTCAACAATATCTTGTACACATGAGGACTGGGAGGTACTTTTTATGACTAGATCATCAACGTAAACCTCAACATTTCGACCAATTTAACCTCGGAAAACACGGTCCATAAGACGTTGGTATGTGGCCCCCGCGTTCTTGAGCCCGAAGGGCATTTTCTTAAAGGCAAAACATCCAAAATCAGTGATGAATGTTGTTAGAGAGGGCATCCTGACGGTCCATGTGGATTTGGTGGTACCCCTTGTATAAGTCTAAGAAACAAAGAGCCACATGCCCTGTAATAGCTTCGGCCTTTTGGTCGATAGAGGGCAGAGGATAACAATCCTTTGGACAGTGTTTATTGAGATCGGAAAAATCGACACACATTCGCCATGCCCCGCTGGACTTTATTACCATCACAGGATTAGACAGCCAAGAAGGGTAATAGACTTCAAATAAGATATCTGCATCCAAGAGCTGCTGTACCTCAATTCGAATGGCCGCGTTCCGCTCCGGGGCGAATTTCCTTTGCTTCTGCTGTATAGGTTTGACATTGGGATCAATGTTCAATTTGTGAGTGATGACATCAGGAGAGACCCCGGGCATATCCAAGGGAGACCAAGCGAAGACATCGGAGTACTCTCGCAAGGTCTGGATGATGACATGATGTAACCACGGTACGTCCACAGCGCCAACAGTTACTATTTGCTCGGGCTTGGATGGATCAAGCGGCACCTGGACAGTGGTGTCCCCCAGTGATGTACATAACTTAGGTTCGAGAGTCGAGGATGCCACCTGAAGCTGCTGCTTAGGAGGAACCTTTGTTGCCTTTTTGAGTGCGACGTACATGCACTCCTTAGAAACCCGCTGACTGCCGCGGATAGCCACTTCGCCATGTGATGTGGGGAATTTTAGTGCGAGATGGTATGTGGAGCATATGGCTCTGGCGGGAGTAAGCCAATCCCGACCCAAAATCATATTATACGGGAACGGAGAGCTAACCACGTAAAAATCCATAAAAATGGTTTTTATCGCCGGATAAGTTCCCAGAGATGCCGGGAGATTAATAACGCCGTCTGGCTGAACTTCACCTTGGGTGAAGGTCTGTAACGGCCCGGGGGCCGGCCGAAGTTGCTCACGAGGAATCCTCATTTTCTGAAAACAGTCGGCGAATATAACACTCACTGCGGCTCCGTTGTCTACGAAGACTCGCTTTACTGTAACATTAGCTACAGCCATGTCAATGACGATGGCGTCGGTATGGGGTGTAATCTCTGGAACCGGATCTCTATCTGTAAAACTGACAGTTTCAGATTGATGGAGGCGCTTATGACGCGGCTCCTCGGGAGGAGGACGGCGTGCCTCTGCCTTCAAAGCATTTCGAGAAGCCCCAGTGGGGAAGGCCCCGTAAATCACGTTTATGACATGAGTAGGTGCATTGTCTCCGGGTCCTCCCGGAGGAGGTGGTGGTGGCAAAAAACGAGGTTGTTGACGATTTCCATGGTCTTGCCTTGCATAATTGTTAGACCCCGGCCTATTGTTCTGCCATTGCAGCCTGTTTTGACGCGAACCATGGTCATGATAACCTCCACGGTTTTAGGATGAACCCCTATTCTGGCTGGACCGAGGCTTGTCATCGGTCCGAGCAATGTATTTTCGCAAGAAACCTTTCTTCAGACAATCTTCAATTTCCTTTCCGAGCTCTCGGCACTCCTCCGTCTCATGTCCATGATCATGGTGGTACGCGCACCACTTCTCGCGGTTTCGCTTTTCAGCTGGAGCAGTCATCCGCGGACATGGCCGTAAATCATTCTTGTGAACGGAAAGAATTTCGGCTCGCGATTTTGTAAGCGGGGTGAATTGTGGAATATCCCCTCGAGATTCTGAACGTCCCCGGTTCAGACGAGAAAAGGCACTGGATCGTGCGCTGGGCCCAACCTGTGCCCTATCGGATTGCCGTTTACTAGCATGGTTCTCACGCTTCCGACGAGTCTGCTCCTCGGCCTTAGCATATCTGCACACAGTATTAAACAGAGCTCGGGTTGTAACCGGAGGATTACGAACCAGCTCGGTGTAGAGCGGTCCGGGACGAAGATCATATATGAAGACATTGATGATAACATCATCCGAGCAGCTTCCTACTTTAAGACTCTCCGCCGTGAAGCGATCAAGAAATTGGGTCACGGTTTCGCCATCCTGTTGTTCCATATTCATCAAATCAGCCAAAGTGGACATGGGCTTTGCACGTGCTTCGAAACGTGCCCAAAAGTGTTCAGCAAGTTCTCTAAATGAGGATATGCTATTACGGGGGAGAGAGTCGAACCAAACTCGAGCCTCGTCCTGAAGATACTCGGGAAAGATCTTACAATAGTGAAGGGATGTGGTATGATCTCGACTTAGCATGTTGTGCCTGAAATCTCCAAGAAAATTGGCTGGATCTCCAGTGCCGTCGTAAGGTGGTATGGCAGGTCTCTTGAACCCTTTGGGAAGGGGCGTAGCCAGAATTTCTTGGGAGAATGGTGTGATAATGTCTCCATTGGCGTCAAGGCCTAGGATTCTATCTAGTTCAACATTGCGTTGTACTCGCTCATACTCCTGAAGATCTAGAGTATGGGGATTGGCATAACGAACTCTTTTAGTCGCATGAAGTGGACGGCGACGATCAGCGTCGGCAAGTTCGTCATTGCGCTGTCTTGACCCATTAGAACTCCCATGGTCATCGGGAGAACCGGGTCGTTCTCGTCGTCAGTCCTGACGCCCATGGTGCACTGGATCTTGTTGGTTGGGCGGGTTCCGACGAGGTGGATGCACTGCGGGGTTGGTATCGTGTCCAGCAGGTCCGTCAGGATTTAGGCGATTGGCTGCCCAGTCTTGGAGAACATGAGCATGTTCTTGTAGGAAAGCCTGGAGCAGTTCCGGAGTCACCTGAATATTAACCTGCGGCTGGGTAGCAGCAGGGTTAGGATGTTGCATATCTTGTGGTGGTAGAGGTAAGAATTGGTCGTCCGGATTCATAGCCGGACCTTGGTTGCCCTGATGATGAGATGTGTCCCGCATCGGCGATTGCCTCGGCGGCAAAGTTTGATCCACGGGTGGATCTTGATGATCACCTTGGCGAGATTGATTTAAACGAGTGGTTACCATGGTATAGCAAGATCAGTATCAATGTTAAAACCAGTTATCTTTCCCACAGACGGCGCCAATTGATAAAGCGCAATCCGGTATCCAATAAACTCAGCGGAAATCAATGCAAGAAATATGAAAAAACACAAGATGTACGTGGTTCGATCCGGAGATCTACGTCCACGGGCTGAAAATTGCACCTGCCGAGGTGTTCCTTTTACTATACTCTTTGAGTTTACACGTAATAGTTTCAGAATACAAAACGCGAACCCTAATTCTGAGAACAATTCTCCTACTTATACTACTCAACTCAAAACCCTAACTAACTCCCTACAATTGCGCCTATTACCGTCGCATGGAAGTTGGGAGTAAATCATGGGCCAAGAACGTGGGGAACGCCGCAATTGGGCCACGCTATTTTGATCGCACGCTTCTGGGCCGTTTGTTGTTGGGCTTATCCTCCTGGGCTTAGTTGCCCGGGTCGGGTTGATCTGGCCCGGGATGTCACTTCGACCCGAAGCTACTGGGCCATACCTATCAATAGTAGAGTAGTTAGAACGAATAATAATACGGTAAGCCTCATTTTGATGTGAGAATACCTGGGTTTGGTGTTGTTATAAGCCCTAATTTACTGTCTGGTTTGTATGAAATTAGTGGCTGCAATGCAATTTCATCACTATTGGCCCATGGTTATGGAGTATGGACCTTATGGTGTGGACTACTCGGGAAGTGGTTCAAGACAAATTAGCTAAGCATTTATTTGTGATAAAGATACCAAACCCGTCCAAAATAAAAACAGCATGCTATAATTGTTCCATTTCACATGAGCTCTACTATATATAAAAATATCAGGGTGTGTTACCTTCAGTTAAACAATAGACTGCCTCCAGCTATTTCCCTACACATCTCTTTCTGAGCAGGCTTAGGCACCATGCAGTTAACCCCACCTAACTTCTAACTGGACACTGTGCCTCAATTTACTGGATGACTAGTTCCTATCGATGTTTACAACATTATGATTTATTCTATTCTCGTTTTTTTTTTTCAGCAAATCGAAACTATAGATATTTACTTTGAGTGGATAAAGGCTCAAATCCTTGCACTTCGCAGTAAAATATCATTAGCCTTCTAATACTTCGTAGTGAAGTAATACAATAAAGAGTGAGTCCTGTGTGTGAATGATCACACGAGTGACGGAATACATTTTTACAGAAACATTGATACTTTTACAGGAAAAAATGATACTTTTACTGCATTAAAATTTTAACAGACAAATGTGGTACTTTTGCTACAAAAAGTGATACTTTTTTGTCCAAAAAATGTGATACTTTTACAGATAAACGTGGTACTTTTACCACAAAAAGTTATACTTTTTCTCGTCACACCGTGTGACGGCCACATACAAGTTTTTGCCTACAATAAACACGGTGGAAAGTGCAAATTCTTAATCCAAGTCAACATTTGAAATAATGTAACTACTACGAGATTATGTACATGATGCGATTCTCGTAAAACTTAATTATTATAATTTTCTTCAGTTTTTCCATACTCCATTTCTTTCTAAGCAAGGTCAATTTGAAGGTTTGATAGCACAATTTCAGATCAAGTGCTAATTGTTGATATATACGCTACAATATATATAATTTTATTTAACATTTCGTTTGTTTTTGTAACATCTGCGAATATGTAACACTTTTGAATAAAAAATTTAGAATATGTAATACTTTGAACGTAACACTTTTAAATTGTAACGCTTTTAGATATTACTTTTAAATAAGTAACACTATTTACGTAAAACTTTTGAATAAGTAACACTTTTATGTAACACTTTAAAACACTTGTAAGTAATAAAATTATATATTTATTTCGTTTAAACTAATTAAATATTTGTGGATTTATTTTTCTCATGTGACTTTTATTTTATTTTTCTCATGTGTTACATCTTAATTATCATAATAGAACATACATAACATAAGTGGTGAAAACGATTGACTCATACCTACAAAAGTAATAATTTATTAGAGCACCTAAAGATTTACTTTTTCGTTATCAAGAATAAATTTTATTAGTGATTTATGTGTTTGTATGTAAACAAATATTTGGGTTGACAAGTTCTCGTTCGGATGGGATATGGTCTATCCTCAATATATTTCATGTTACAATTCGATGGTTCATCCCTCCATATCTACACTCTATTATCTACATCACTTTTTTCGGTTCTCAATATACCTTTTATAATTTTCTATCACCTTTTATAGTTTCTAATACAAATCATACCCTACAAATTTCTTAAATAAAAATACTTTTTCACTATTTAAGTGGATGTATCATCTAAAAATATGCCACAACAAACATTACATATCCCACTACATCCCAACACAAGTATCCCCCTGAGGTTTTGATTAATAAGATCTTCATCACGCCTCAAAAAATTTAAGATCTTCATCATTCTTATTGTGTCTTGATCTTTTCCAAGTTTCATTTGCTAACCCACAAAACATATATTTAAATTGCGAAGATATGCAAAATAATACCTAGAGGATGTTTGGTTAAACACTATATGAACACTAATAAAAAGTGATTTCATATAATGAGTATTTATCACAAAATTAATGATATATCGTCACTAATTAGTCATCTCAATAATTCGATTGCAAATAATTTATTTAAGATGACAAAAGTTATTTCAAATGTGTCTCAAATATTTTTTGCAATAAATAGTTGCCTATAAAAATAGGTTGTAATAGTCTCATATAATTTATAGAGAGTTTTGTAACAACAAGTGATAACAAATAACTTAGTATTACTGATCACAATTGTGATTTTTTAAGTATCACAAATTATATGTATAAAACTGGAAATAGAGTTATAACCTTGTAAAATACATTCTGGTGTCTAACGTAAAGTTTTCACCTTGCTTATTTGTGTTATATTTACCATTATTTATGTATGTATGTATGCATGTATGTATGTGTGTATATTTATATATACATGTGTGTGTGGATTTAAATATATATTATGATTGTTAATTCTTGGATAAAGATTTGGGAACAAATCCTTATCCAAATTAACAATCCTTATTCTCATATTGTTTGATTAACTAACAAACTTCCTCTGGAAGATTTTTTATTGGTTTTGTTTTTCTCTCTCTTAGGAAACCGTCATCAAAAGGTATAAAAGGAGAGACAAGTCGTTCTGATGTTTAATGAAGAAAAGGAGGGGAAAAGGTTGTTGAAAAGAAGGATCATTCACAAAGTTGAAGGACTGTTCTCACATACTCTCGCTTATACATTGTAGAGTTGTAGAGATTTCTTCCAAAAGAAATTATTTTTATGTATGTTAGATTAGTTGAGAGAAAAAAATTGATCAATTATCTTGTTTGGTCAATGTCTTATTTTGTAGAGTAATGTATAAAACTCTATATTCCGTTGTGATCAAGAAGTCAAAGATGCTCAGACTTTTGAATGTATGAATTTTAGTTATCTTCTCTCTAATTTATCGTTTATAGTTTTGTGCACTTCTATTTCAACTTTGATTGGTTTGTCCAAAGCGTTGCAAAATCTTGTGCAACACTTATCGAAATTGGGGCATAAATTCTTTCAGTAATAAAGCAAACAAAAAATCGTAAAAAAATAACAGGAATAACACAGCGGAGTACTCCATACAACATACGCCATACATAGAGTACGACAAAGTGACTTCGTTCATTTGCTAACCTAAGCTAATGTAGCACAATGTACAATTACAATGGTGTATAGTGACATTTACAAATAAGATTAGGATTTACGACATAATTTGAATTATGGGAAAAAATTAGTATTATTTACAAAGTTACAAGGATCATCATGTGTAAATGCAATTATAAGTTGACATGACTTCTAGACTGGGGTTTGGGTCGCGAAACAAATCGTGCGGAATAGTTCAAAAACTGCCATTCTTGGAAAACTACAAAACACTTGAACAATTTTTTACAAAGTAGCCTTACAAATGCGAACCAAGGATCCTCGTAACAAACTCTTTGCAAAACTATAAAACAGATTACCAATACTGACCAACTGACAATAAAAAGCCTAAATTAACAGTACTACCTTTAGCTACTACGCTTTGGATTATACCATAATCTTTCCCCAGAAATTGAATCCTTATACTACGGAATCAATTGCAAACAACTACAGTACAATAGGTGGCATCAAATGTGAAATTAATATCACATACGTTTCTTGATTAATTTATCGTTTAACTAGATTTAATCTTGAGTATCTTGTATTCTGCATTTAAGAATTTGAATTCTTTCTGCAGGATCCTGTAAAGGAAAAGAGAAACATCTGGTACCCAGGGCATAATTGCCCGTACTACCACCAATTTATATTGGTTAAGTTTTCCTCAATTATTTGCTGTTAAAATAATAAGTGATAAATCTATTTTGCTAAGAGTCTTTTATGGGTATCTTGGCAACATGAAATTGGAGTCTTTAAAAACTGGATGAAGACGATGGAGCTTGATAGTAAAAGCATTACAGTTACATCAGTAACATTCACCAAACATGATCTAGTGAGGCAAGACCTGACTTTTGTAGTTTCATCAGAAAGCCTAACTATTGCCATATCTATGATTGACCATTCAAAGTATTATCTTGATTCAAAGTGCGTTAAATATCATTTACAAGGTTGTTCAACCATTTTCCAAGAACAAAAGAATAAAAAAGGCAAAACGAAGTGCTTGAAGCCGAACATTTAGTCACAGATGATGGAAGGCTTAATGTGGAACGAATCAAAGTGTATGTTTTTTCGTTCTTTATCTTTTTGCTCATTCTGAGACTTCAGCTTTTGTTTCAGCAAAATTTTTCTAACCATGCTTTACTTTTTTGCTTATTTTGTTACATGGACGTTTGTTTAAGCAATTTGACACAAACAAAAGCAACTCCTTAGCAAAGTCTGGGCTGTAAAAATTAATTCACACTACTAGTGTCAAAACTAGATGCTCTCACCTAAAATTCTCAAGAAATGGTGAAGAAGTTCGTGCAAGATTTCGATATAGATGGTGATAACATTATTGATGGCTGAATAAAGCCATGGATGTTACCAATTAATGAATCAGATAATTTGAGGTTTGTGGTCTCTTATTCATAATTGTTTTTCATTATTCAGTAAAGCAAACCAAAAAAAAAGAAACCCATAATCTGTCTATGGTTTGAATTTTGCAATTGCATTTTCACTTTGATGGCATGAGATGTTGCACTTGAGTTTTGCTGCTTCTCTCTTACATTTCTAAGGTTTCTTCTGAATTTCATTGGTCACCACCCCCCACAACCCCAAATCTTGATTTTATATCAGATTAGTTTTATTGATCTTCGTCGTTTTATTGATCCAAATCTTGATTTTAGTGATCTTTGTGAATTAGTTAATGAAGGCACAATATGAATATAGAGTGCAGCAGCTACAAGCAAACTAGTTATCCATGGTTATAACACCTAGTAACTTAGGATGGTAATGGTGGACTGAAGACCGTAAGAGAGAGAGAGAGAGAGAATCATTTCTGCAACAAACAGAAATGAAAGAGGGGTTTGTGTCTCCCGAAGAGGACGACAGACTCGTCCGACATATCCCTACTTGATATGGCATCCAGGTAGTTTAGCATGAAAAAAAAAGCAGTTCCGATTTGTTGAAGTTATTTGAGTAATGGTTTGGAGATTCTCTTCTTCATTTTTTTACGAATTTCTTTTATGTGGCTTGTTTGTGTTCGTTTGCTTTTTATTTTTTATTCTTTTCGTATGTATCGATAGAATAGTTTTAAAATGTGAAAATGAGGTGTTCTAGCGCACTATCTAGAACGCTACAAAATGTATTCGGATGGTGTAATCGGATGCCATTATATTTCGTTGGACAAAGTGAGAAAGCGAATGTCGATTTTTTTTTGAAGTATTAGAAACATAAACTATTCGATTGATGAAAATGTAGTGTGGAAGTAATTCCAGTGTGATAGTGTCTGTCTTATCATGAGTTCCTTATGCATTGAATATTTCTTGATATTTTCTCGTTTTACGTTTAGGAGGTGATTGTTAGGAATTTATCCCAACTCTTACCACGAAACAACTAGACAATCGGATAAAGAACGCAACAACAATAGCAAACAACAAGACAACGATTTGATTACCCAGTTCGTTACGAAGAGTAACTACGTCTGGGGGCGATACCAAGCCAGGATATTTTGCTTTGTGATGAATTTTGGGAGTTACAATAAACAATGAAGGAGAAAACCTATTTTAATAACTTCTTGGATCCTAAAACTGACCTCAGCTTGAGGCCTGATAAAGTAGGACGGTTTAAGAATCTCGGCCGAGATCAGTCCCTGTCTCGGCCGAGATGACTCTCAAAAAAGCATAAAGTAAGTCGGTGTTAAACGTCTCGGCCGAGATCACTCTCTGTCTCGGCCGAGATGAGTCTTCAGAGCAAACTTCCAGTTTTGCCTGCCTTCACGTCTCGGCCGAGATCATTCTCTGTCTCGGCCGAGATGACTCTCCAGGGCAAACCTCCATTTTGCCTGCCTTCATGTCTCGGCCGAGATCATTCTCTGTCTCGGCCGAGATGACTCTCCAGGGCAAACTTCCAGTTTTGCCTGCCTTCATGTCTCGGCCGAGATCACTCTCTGTCTCGGCCGAGATGACTCGACAGTCCGTCTCGGCCGAGATCCTTCCCCGTCTCGGCCGAGATTACTTTCCAGCGAGAAACACCCCTGTTCCCCTGTTTTTGGCTCCACAACTCAACAATCTCCCACTTGGAGACTAAAACACCTTCAAAGCAAATTTCTTCCTTCCCGTCTCCTACTTGGTATCACCATCTCCTCTTTTTCTTCACGTTTCGAGGCCAATTGAAGTTATGCACAACTTCAATTTCTCTAAGGTTACAACCTTAGTAAACATGTCGGCAGGATTCTCACTCCCGAGAATCTTCTCAAGTCGCAAGGCTTTCATCTCAAGTAAGTGTCGGATGAAGTGATACTTTAACTCAACATGCTTAGTTCTTGAATGAAATGCCGGATTACTCGCCAAGAAGATTGCACTCTGACTATCACTGTAGAGTACACTATTTCCGTGCTCCTTTCCAAGTTCACCCAAGAACCTTTGCAACCACACCATCTCCTTACTTGCCTCCGTCACAGCAACGTACTCCGCCTCCGTGGTGGATAGTGCAACCACCTTTTGCAACTTAGATGTCCAGGAAATTGCCGTACAACCATAAGTAAATACATACCCGGTCGTACTCTTTCTTCCATCAAGATCGTTTGATGCTAGGTCCGCATCAACGTAGCCAACTAACTCAGAATTTCTTCCATCGAAGCACAAAGCTTTACTTGTGGTACCTCGCAAGTACCTTAGAATCCACTTTACCGCTTCCCAATGCTGTTTGCCCGGATCACTCATGAACCGGCTCACTACTCCCACTGCATGCGCAATATCCGGACGAGTACAAACCATGGCGTACATTATACTCCCAATTGCCGATGCATATGGCACATCCATCATTTGAGTACGCTCCTCCTTGGTACTCGGCGACTCCTTCTTCGACAGCTTAAAGTGTCCCCCCAAGGGAACATTGACCGGCTTCGAAACCTCCATGTTAAATCTTTCAAGGACCTTCTCGATATAGTCCGCCTGCGAAAGATACAACAAATTTGCCGCCTTTCTCTCGATCCTCATACCCAAAATCTGTTTCGCTTCTCCAAGGTCTTTCATGGAGAACCTCTCAGACAATTGCTTCTTCAGTCTCTCCAACTCCCTTGGATTTGCTCGTACAATCAACATATCATCAACGTATAGTAGTAGGATGAGATAGCTATTGTCAAACCTTTTGTAGTAACAGCAATGATCAGCATGGCATCTATGGTATCCAATTTCCAACATGAAATTGTCGAACTTCATGTACCACTGCTTCGGAGCTTGCTTCAACCCATACAAGCTCTTCTTCAACTTGCACACAAGACTTTCCTTTCCGTCTACCACGAACCCCTCCGGCTGTACCATGTACAACTCCTCCAACAAATCACCATGAAGGAAAGTCGTCTTCACATCCATCTGATGCAGCAGTAGATTCTCCGCAACCACCATGCTCAACACCATGCGAATCGTTGTCAACTTCACAACAGGAGTGAACACATCCGTATAGTCAATACCATACCGTTGCTCGAATCCTTTCACGACTAACCTTGCTTTGTAGCGTTTGCTACCATCGGCCTCATTCTTGATTCGGTAGACCCACTTGCTGTGCAACGCCTTCTTGCCCTTGGGAAGCTTGGACAGTTCCCAAGTGCCATTCACACGAAGTGATGCCATTTCATCTTCCATGGCAGCCATCCAACTTCGTTTATCAACAACCTGCTTTGCCTCTGCAAAGCTCTCAGGTTCACCACCATCAGTCAACAATAAGTAAAAGTTAGAGGGTGAATACTTATTTGGTGGCCTTCGTTCTCTAACTGGTCTTTGAGGTGGTGGTGGTGTTCTTGGTTCGTCATCATGAACCTCCTCATCGACCGGACTCTCTTCGCTCCCACTCGAGTCTAGATCGGGTAACTCAACAGTGCGGAGCTTTCCACTGTCAGCGCCCAAATCCTTCATTCTATCCTTGTACATAACCTGTTCATTGAATATCACATCTCGGCTGCGAATCACTTTTCGGCTTTGCTCATCCCATAGCCTATAGCCGAATTCATCGCCGCCATACCCAACAAACGTACACTTCACGGACTTGGCATCTAGCTTATTTCTCACAACAGAATCCAAAAGAGCATAAGCAACACAACCGAAAATACGCAGGTAAGATAGATTTACCTCCTTTCCAGTCCACTCCTCCTCGGGTATCCGATTATCCAAGGGAACCGATGGACCTCGGTTGATCAGGAATGCAGCTGTGCTCACTGCATCCGCCCAGAATGACTGAGGCAGTCCGCTCTTCAGTCTCATGCATCTCGCTCGTTCATTTAGAGTTCTGTTCATCCTCTCGGCCACACCATTCTGCTGGGGCGTTCCACGTACAGTCCTCTCTGTACGAATCCCATTCTCAGCACAATACTCCTTGAACTCCTTGAGTTCATATTCGCCACCGTTGTCGGAACGCAGGCACTTCACCTTCAACCCCGTCTCCGTCTCAACCAAGGCCTTCCACCTTTTGAAAACGTCAAATGCATTGGACTTATTTTTAAGAAAATAGATCCATACCTTGCGGGTTGAATCGTCGATGAACGTCATGTAGTACATCGATCCTCCGATGGACGCCACCGGAGCTGGTCCCCATAGATCGCTATGGACCAGCTCTAGCTTCTCCTTCTTCAGGGTCCTGCCACTCCTCGAGAAACTCACTCTCCTTTGTTTCCCGAAGACACAATCTTCACACATACCAACCTCGACGGTTTGTAAACCAGGCAGTTTACCCTTCGAACACATGACTTTCATCCCTTTCTCGCTCATGTGGCCCAGCCGACAGTGCCACAAATTTGCATCACCATTACCACTCGCAAGATCAAGGGAATCCTGCGAGTTACTGGTCATGTACAGCGTTCCTTCCTTCTTACCACGAGCTACTACCATAGCTCCCTTGGTAATCTTCCAGTTGCTACAGCCAAACGTTACTACGTAACCTTCCCTGTCAAGCTGTCCAACTGAAAGTAGGTTCCTCTTTAATCCAGGGATATGTCTCACTCCATTCAATATCAGTTTTGAGCCATTTGATGTCTCAACCTTTACGTCTCCCTTACCCACGATTTTCAGGGGTTCATCATCTGCCAGATACACCTGTCCAAAATCGCCGGAAACATAATTTTGCATTATACTAAAGTTACCGCATGAATGGAATGATGCGCCGGAATCCAAGACCCAAGACTCCATGGGACTGCACACGCTCAAGACCAATGCATCGCCATCATCCTCTTCCGTGGCTGCATTTGCTGTCTTTCTGTCTGCCTGATCCCCCTTGTTCTTCTTCGGCGCCTTGCACTGGTATTTAAAATGACCAACCTCGTCACAATTCCAGCACTTTTTCGTCTGACTCTTCCCTCTGGATTTTGACCTCCCCTTAAACTGCCTTCCCTTCTGTCTGCCCCTGTTCTCGGTATTCAGTGCTGACCCTGAGGACGATCCTGGTCCTGATCCTGATTCGTTTCTCCGAATCTCCTCCCCGATCATCAAGTCCCTCACCCTGTCATACTTTAGCTTAGCGTCTGTGGCGCTAACGGCTGTCACTGTACCGGCCCAACTGTTTGGCAGAGAAGATAGCATTATTAGGGCCCGAATCTCATCATCAAACTTTATATCCACCGAGTCCAACTGTGAGGTTAGCATGTTGAACTCATTCAGGTGTTGCCTTACTGGTGTTCCCTCTGTCATCCTCAGATTAAACAACCGTCTAATCAGATGAACCTTGTTTGCCGTCGATGGTTTTTGATACATCTCCTCCAAGGTTTTCAGCATCTCCCATGTAGACCTCGCGCCTGTGGTATGGTAGGCCACTTCCTTGGACAGCGACAGACGCACCGCGCTCATCGCTTTCCTGTCCAATAGCTCCCACTCCTCCGCAGACATCTTCTCGGGCTTCTCCTTGAGGGGCTGGTGCAAATCCTTACCGTAAAGGTAATCTTCGATTTGCATCTTCCAGAATCCATAATCAGTCCCATCGAATCTCTCCACCGTAATCTTTCCGTCGTTCATCGTGAATCCTCCAGGAAACTAACCCGGAGCTCTGATACCAGTTGTTAGGAATTTATCCCAACTCTTACCACGAAACAACTAGACAATCGGATAAAGAACGCAACAACAATAGCAAACAACAAGACAACGATTTGATTACCCAGTTCGTTACGAAGAGTAACTACGTCTGGGGGCGATACCAAGCCAGGATATTTTGCTTTGTGATGAATTTTGGGAGTTACAATAAACAATGAAGGAGAAAACCTATTTTAATAACTTCTTGGATCCTAAAACTGACCTCAGCTTGAGGCCTGATAAAGTAGGACGGTTTAAGAATCTCGGCCGAGATCAGTCCCTGTCTCGGCCGAGATGACTCTCAAAAAAGCATAAAGTAAGTCGGTGTTAAACGTCTCGGCCGAGATCACTCTCTGTCTCGGCCGAGATGAGTCTTCAGAGCAAACTTCCAGTTTTGTCTGCCTTCACGTCTCGGCCGAGATCATTCTCTGTCTCGGCCGAGATGACTCTCCAGGGCAAACCTCCATTTTGCCTGCCTTCATGTCTCGGCCGAGATCATTCTCTGTCTCGGCCGAGATGACTCTCCAGGGCAAACTTCCAGTTTTGCCTGCCTTCATGTCTCGGCCGAGATCACTCTCTGTCTCGGCCGAGATGACTCGACAGCCCGTCTCGGCCGAGATCCTTCCCCGTCTCGGCCGAGATTACTTTCCAGCGAGAAACACCCCTGTTCCCCTGTTTTTGGCTCCACAACTCAACAGTGATGTGGAAGCTCAACGAGTAATAAATGCCACCCCTGTTGTGCTCCCAGAATATGATCTATCAAAAAATGTGCGTTGTGCACGTGTCCCTGTTTCTGGCCTTTCAAGACTAAAATTGGGAGTTATTCTAGTGCCCACAAAATCACTTTGGTCCCATCACAGTAAATACTGGAGAAATCACACAAGAAAATTCAGATCTGTTTGCACAGGTCAGTTAAAGTATAAGAGAACTGAAAATATATCATTTTTTTTACCCAAGTTGTCCTATTTGTGGACTCTTTTAACCCAATAGAAACAATATCTTTTGCAGTAATTCTTCACTTGGATTGTGCCAATGGCTTGCATTTTGTACATCTAAATTCTATTGGCTTATCTCTGAATTCTTTGAGATGTCATAGGCAGTCAATTTTATGAATCGAAGCTTCACAAACTGCTCAGATGTCGATGTCTCTTTCTTTTGCCATTTATTATTGTATTAGCATTTGTGTCATTGTCGTTTTATCTGTCCAAATCTTGGCAATATCTTGAGTACAAGTTTTCTGAAGCAGTTTGGCTGGAAAAAGAAAGAAAAACTTGAGAATTGGCTTTCAGATTCATCTCGACCATTACATCGATACTTGTATCATTTGGTAGTACTGAAGGTAAGCAGTTTTATAATCTCATGTAAATTGTGAAGATGCCTCTAGATCTTATATCTTCTTAGAAATTGGACTGATATACATACGCTCTTCTTTTTTTCTTAGTTTACTATTTTTTTTTCTTTTTTGCGCTGGTGTAATGAGGATGAAGGCCAGTGTAAGCATAAAAACAACACAATTTACTATCTAGAACGTACTTGTCAACCAGAGTTCAATATCTTAAATTTGGAGCTTATTTATTTCTTGGACAATAGATGTAGGAAAACCCCATCTCTGAAGTTTGGTGAAATCTGGAATGCACTTTGCCAAACTAAAAAAATGGATGAAGTACAGTTTAGCATGGCTGAAAGAGAGTTTGAAGATTGAGTAACTAATACTTATTTTGAAATTAATATATAATTATCTACAAGGAATGCTTATTCAGTTTTGTAGTAGATTTCATATTAACAAGTAGATTTTATCGATTCCTCCGAAATATATTACTAATGGCTAGCTCATTATTATTCAATTATGAGTAGTTGGAGATGCAAAAGTAATATATGTGGGTCTGTACTCACATATATACTCTTGAGCTTACTTTCTCACACGTTCACAATACACACAAGATACATTATAATCTGATTCCAACACAAAAAAAAAAAAAAAAAAAAAAAGAAGATCAAAGGAAGCTTATTTTCAGTTAAATTGGAAGAAATATGTTGAGATAAATTATTCATTTTGTTACATTTTTTGGTTTCACCCTTAAATGAAGTCAAAGAAATAAGCCTGAGTTTGTTTCATTTTGTTAATGAATTTGGGTAATGCAACTTTCAGGATGAGGCTTAGGCTGCTGGTGCCAGTGGCATTCTGCTGAAAAACACAAATAAGGGCAAGTCCTAGAGTCGCGAGAAAGCAGCCAATAACATTGTTGCCAATCTTTATGCTGTCAAGTAAGTTGAATTCTTCCCATGAATAGCTTTGTACTTGCATGTGTGTGTGCCTGTTAGGAGGGATGGAGAGAGAGAGATTGCTTTGCACTTGGAGTAGTTTAAAAGTTTCACAAGTTGGTAACTTATGAATTGGTGCAGGTTTATAAATTTGTTGAGAATCTTGTCGCTACATATAACTGAATTATGTATCTAATGTTGTACTTATATAACTGTGATTTCAGACCTATCAGAATCATACAAAAATTATTGGCAGAATAAGAGAAACCAACAAATTGAGACACCATATTAAGAAGTTGACATGGATCATTATCCACGTATCAATGATGATGAAGAACCTAGATCTCTGGTTCAATGGTGCAATCATAGACATCGACATCAGTGAGGAAAAAGATGATATTGTAGCTGAATACAGATGAAGAAGATGAAAACTTGTATTTAGATAGTAGTGATATTGATAGTGATTAATTAGTATGCAACTCAACTGGTCTAATTTGTTTGGATTTTATTGTAATTTTTCATTGATTATAGTATATTCAATAATAAATATTGGTGTGGTTATATTGCGACCAACGTTTTAGTTTGATACAATTATGAATCTATTAGAATTTGTTGAATTATTTGTAAATAGAATTTATTGAGTATTTTATATTAAAAATAGGTATATCGCCATTTATTAGAAAGATTTAAATTAAATCTTTACCGACGGAATAACGATAGTAAAATAAGAATGAGCTAGTGAAAATTTGTTGCTATATGCCGACCAAATTGCTACAAAAAGAATTAGCGACGGAATAACGACCAACTTTTTTTAACAATTACAAAAATTAGCGACGGAATAACGACCAATAAAAAGTTACCGCCAGACATTGTCGTCGGCAAATCCCGACGGAATAACGACAGACTATAGTCGCAAAATAGCGACGGATAGTTGTACCGACAGTCGCCATTATGTAAAAATAATTAAATAATTTCTATCGGGAGTCTGTCACAATATCCGTCGTAGTTTTTTAGCAACGGACCTACAGTTTGTCGTATTCATAGCGACTAGCCATATTACTACTTAAATTTTCCGTCGGTATCACATCTTAGCGACAGAATTGGTAGTCGCTATTATGCAAATTTCTTGTACTAATACTTAGTAAGGATATAATAGACATTATAAGAAAAGATTAAAGATTCCATACTTTAATAGAAGTTTTAAATATAAAAATTATATTACTTTTTATAATCACAAGTAGGAAAAACATAAATAATCTAAATCATTTTAAATTACTTAAATACCTTAGTATTTAATACTACCTCCGTCCCGGCTAATCTTGCACAGGGAAGGTTGGCACAAGTATGAAGAAAAGTTTTTTTTTAAGTGTTTGTTGATTTTTCAAAGGTGTATTGAAGGTGGAGATTTTGAGGGTGTAGATTGTGTTATAACTTTCCTTTCTAAAGGGTGTGCAAGATTAGTTGGGACGGACGAAAACGAAAAGTGTGCAAAATTAATTGGGACGGAGATAGTACTTAGTAAAGACATAATAGTCATTATAAAAAAAAAAAAAAAAAAAAAAAAAAAAATCCATAGTTTTATATTAATAATAGAGAGATAGATACGTAAGAGACTGCACCATTTTATTTCCATAAAGGTTTACAGAAGAAGGAACCAAAAAAAAAAAAAAAAAAAAGAATCAAGCTCATTATTGGAAGACGGTAACTATTTGAAACTAGTGTTAACAGCGAGCTTGATCGTGTTACAATGGATCAATGGTAGTACATAGGATTAGGCACCTTGAAGGTTCGGTCCCCAGCACTGGCACCGGTTATATCTCCCCACTGATCTCCTACATTTCCCACTATTCTGTATCCTTCTTTCACTAGTTCTGTCCGTTTATTGGATTTGAATTCGTCTGTTGGACCATCCGCATTCCTGCAACCACAACAAAACCAATAAATTAACACTTATACCAGGTGGCGTACTTGAAGATGATGTATATTGACAAGTAAAAAATAGGTAGCGTACTTGAAGATGAGCTTATCCCATTTGGTATAACCAACATCCTTTAAATTCTTTTCTCTTATAGCAGCATAGTTGTCCCATAATCCTGTTAATATGACATTTTTGAAGCCGAGAGACAGCGTCTCATTGTAAAGGCGTTGAATCCCTGGTACGGCCGACGCCTTCCCTTGCTTCACCCAGTCGTAGAACTTGTTGCTATCGCCTGGCTTTAGTGACCTGCCAAAATCTCATTAACTTAATTAAATTATAATTATATATACTCTACAACCACTAATACACGTACCTGACTCATGAATCGCCTATCTATAACTATTATTTCAATTATAGCATACCAGTTATTAATGGGTTACTGTATTAACTTTAGAAAAGATCATCTTACTTTACTGGTTTAAGACGATCTAGCTTCTGTACTAATGACAACTTGTCGTTGTCGACAATCCTGCTAAAATTTGATTAGATTAATTAATTAAATCATATATATATTAATTAATTAGAACTTGTCAGGATCTGCTCGGTTTATCTACTTTTATTATAAAAGTGTGAGTTGTTTCTTACAAAATTTGATTTGCCTATTATATCCTTAATGGATTTTAATTTTTAAGGTTAGTTTGGTAACTATATCTTTAAAGTTTTATATATAAACTATATCTTTGAATTTTTATTTATATGGTTAGACAAAATTTGATTTGTCTATTATATCATTAATGAATTTTATTTTTTAAGGTTAGTTTATTAACTATATTCTCAAAGTTTCATTTATTTGGTTAGAGCCCTATATAGTTCATCTATCAATTCATGAATATGATCCCTAAAAAAAAACACGGATATGATATAATTCATCTAATGACATAAGATGAACCTACATATTAATCATATTTTATATTTTTCTTTGTTTTTAATAATATACATTATTTTTATTTTTAAGTTTCTTTTTAAATTTCTTATCTCTTTTATAATGAGATTCTTTTATATAATTGTCAAAAAAGAAAATTGTAGAAAAAAACCATTAATTAGTAAATTTTTATCGCTAATTTAGTGACTTTATTTTGAAAAGTTTTATTTATTTAGTAAGATCCATTTTAATTGAAATTCATCTCTCAAGTCTCAACTTATCAAATTTTCTATCACATTTCATATAATATATAGCTGATGACATAAGTTGAACCTAAATATTCATAATATCTTATATTAATTATTATTCCTTTGTAGTAAAATTCATTATATTATTTTTTTATTTTTTTATATTTTATTCGATTCTTCATAAATTTCTGATAATTTTTCTAATTGGTTTCTTCTATAATTGAAGAGAAAGGAGAAAGACCAATTAGCACAAATGTACTTACAATAAATAAAATTATTTTAGTATATGATTCTCATGATATTGAATAATTGAAGTTACACAAAAGATATTTATGTATTTATAAGAAAATTATTGAAATTTAAACATATTATAGACTTTAGTAACTCTTAAGTTTGACTTTTTACTAGGATAATGATTCCAAGATTTTTAATTTCAAATAGTGGTACTTTAGAGTTATTTAGATATTAAATGTTTGCAAAATTATTAAGTTTTGGTGTTTTCATTGTGAAAAAAAATACTAAAATTTTTTATGATTAGCAATCAAAAAAAAGAAAAACTATACACATAAAAATTAGAACAATTAAATAATAGTGAGAGTTCTTATTTATCATTTTTCATTTCAGAGATATTTTTTTATTTTTAGTTTACTTTTTCTTTTCAATTTTGATACATAGTTATAATATATATATATATATATGTGTGTGTGTGTGTATATATAAATATACTCATTCTACTAATCATAACAAAAAAAAAAAAAAAAAAAAAAAAAAGAAGAAGAAAAAAAAATTGACGAGACAACTATAGTGTATCATATTCCTTTTATTTACTCTTAAAATTTTGTGAATCGAACTTTCTCCTTTCTCTACAATTGTAAAAGAATCCAATTAATAGAACTATATGAAATTTATGAAGAACTGAAGAAAGTATATAAAAAAATTAAAAAAATGATATAATATATATTACTAAAAAGGAATAAGAATATAAGATATTATGAATATTAAAGTACTTTAGTTTATGATTCTCAAAATATTAAATAATTGAAATGTACACAATATATATATATATGTATGTATAAAATTAGAGAAAATTAAACATAGTTTAGTAGGAGTTTAATAGCTCTAAACTTTGACTTCTTTGTTAGATGATAAATTAAATCAAGAAGAGCTTTCACTATTATTCATTATTCTAATTTTTATGTATATGATTTTTTCTTCTTGTTGCTAATCCTAAAATCTATTAGTACTTTTTCGCCATGAAAATACAAAAACTCAATATAACATCCAATACCTAAATACCTTTATGGTATACCACTATTGCAAGTTATTATTGCAAATAGCAAATTTATAATATTCAAATTTAGACAAATAAATTGTAACTATTAGATAAGTATTATTCTACTTTATATTTATAATAGACTGTCAAAAAAAAATTAGATTTATAATAAGAGTTGACTATTTTATTTATGACCAAACACTATGTAAGAATTTGTCAATAATTTATACATAGTAATATAAATCATTGTGAATCATTTACATATTATTCTGACATATAATGTGTACATTTTTTAAATAGAATAAAAGATTTAATTTAATCTCATCTATTTTTTTTCAAAATAATTCTTTATTGGCATTTTTTAAATATAACTTTCAATTATTTTTATATAATAGAAAAATATAAATACGATCATATGTCAACAATCTTGTGTCAATTATTCGACTATGAAGTCAAACTTATAACTATTGAAATCATATTAAACTATTACATTTTACATATTTTAAATATTTTATCAAGTATCATTAATTTTGAGTCATTCATATATTATGGTAAAGTAAATATTATATAATGCACTATCATTGTTTTGTTGTAGTTATTGGATTGAGTATATAGATGTTATAACTACGTACTGTACATAAATTTAAAAAAAAAAAAAGTAAACTAAAAAAATTATCTTAATTTTCTAAATTATTGAAGTATCATTATTACAACATGGAGAAACAATAATAGAATTTATAAATTATCTAATGAAAAAATAAAATTTAAATATAGAATATTTAGACTAAAGTGTAAATTATTGAATTGATCAAGTGTTAGAGCTTAATGCGAATAGTAACTTAAACTTCATTGTAATATAAACTTGAAGCAAGTACTAAAATTAAGAATAAAATGACTTGCATGTGAAATCGCTGAGGTTATATTTTAAAATTAACTTTTGAGTGAGTAAAAAGACATGATAGGAAATTGTATGTTTTTTTGTGTATACTACTTAATTTATTAAAGTCCAACAATAGAAAATAATGTCAAAACAATTGAATAAGAACTATATGATGATTAAATGAATAGAAGTGAGAAAATGCATTGTGAAGAAAGATAACACAAACTTATGAATAAACTTTATTATTAGTAGATATAACTTTATTAACATAATGAAAAAAATTATAAAAAAAACTAACATAAAAATTATAAATACTAAAGGATCTAAGTGAATTTTCATTATAAAAAAAACTATAATAGACGAGTCTAGGTAATATAATAGAAAAATCAAAGAATAAACTAATGTGATAGAGTCAGATATATTATACTATGAGAGAAGAATACAGAAAACAAAAAATTATATATATATATATATATATAGTTAGATGTCCATACAAGTTAAATTTATTTTACTTAATTTATTTAAATGAATTTACTATGGTATATAAATTATAAGATACAATTAAGAAATAAAAAAGAACTATAAAGAAATAATGAACTAAGTTGTACTGTGAATGATTCAAAAATTGTACTATGTGAATGAGTATCACATAATTAAATTAAAACATTATTGAAAAATAAAGACAGCGAAATTTGAATGTTAATATTAACTTGACAATAGATTAGATAAAAAATAATTACGTCGAATAGAGTACTGTATAGTCTAAATAA
This sequence comes from Ajuga chamaepitys, assembly GCA_958295605.1. Taxonomy (NCBI): domain Eukaryota; kingdom Viridiplantae; phylum Streptophyta; class Magnoliopsida; order Lamiales; family Lamiaceae; genus Ajuga; species Ajuga chamaepitys. The sequence goes on along the minus strand of OY282500.1, from coordinate 5,630,110 downwards.
AGAATAAAATGAGAGAAATAAAATCGAAATGCGTGATTTAAACATGTATATATAAGACGTTTATATGAATGTGCAATGTTTGAAAAATTATGAGTATTTTACTAGAACTAAATAAGGAATTAAAGACATTACAAATTAGTTAAAACATTTATTATATTTTATATAGATTGTAGCATGTGTCTTGATTGAAGATTGTGGGACATTATATATATAGTCAACCTTCCATAAAAAATATTTTTTATTTTGTAATTATACTATAGTAGGATTTTTATTTTACATCATACATAATTTTTAAATTTCGCGTTGCATTGAAAAAATAATTAAGGGAAATTGAAATAAGCAATCTTAAATCGATAAGTAAATTATATTAAAGAGGGTTATACTTAATAATAATAAAAAAAATTAGAAAATAACATTCATAACAAAAGTTGGACGTTGGACCTTGATACTTAGTTGCTGGAAGTTTTTCCTCACATTAAAATATGTAAAGAATTTCATGTGCAAATGTATGTTGAAATCGAAATTATTTAATAGAGAATTATAGAAAAGTACGTTAGGCCTAATATTTTGTGTCTATATAACAAATAATTAACTTATAAATGTCAGTTAATGATGTAATGAGACAATTAAAAATGTATTTTTCTTCAAATGCCAATGATTTGGTGCAAAATATAAGAATATATGTCTCGTGCATCGCAATGTATATATATTATATATATTACAGTGATCACAATGTACAATTATTTTACGTTCAAATAAATTCTTTTATTAAATAATAGAAAAAAATTATAACCACGTGCATCGCACGTGCGTAGTGCTAGTTAACCAAAAATGTGAACCCTCCTTTATTTGGATGGAACCTCCGTTCTAGCTAGAATAATCATGCACTGTTAATCAATAATGTTACCGAGGTGATTATTTTGAAATAGTTGGTTGTCTAACATGCCATTTATGAAACGACAAATCCCGTGCAAAAAAGTGAAAAATTTGTCGATATTCAAGATTGAAAGCAATGGAAAGAAAGGGAGCAAAATGTACCCGTATTGAACATCGGATTGTCGATAGTAACCAAGATTAGAAAGCGTAGTTTCATCAATATCAAACACCCAAACGTCCTTTCCATCTCCGGCAGGTGTGACGCTCTTGGCATACGCAATGGCGACATCTGCCATCTCTTCGCAGTCGGCTTTATACTGCCCGTCCTCCATGTATTCTTTAACATAGCTCACACATGAGCCGGGCACCAAGTCGTTGTTCCCTTGCCGATTGTGGGCCTCCACCGTCAGCCGCCAGCTCAGGCACTTGTCAGCACCTCCGTCGCGGAGGCCGAACAGTTGGATGGGGTTGAAGAAGTTGAGCCTTGCATCGGAACAAGTTGATAGTAAAGTAACTACAAATAATACCACGGTAAACCTCATTTTGAGAGGATGGAATTTTGTAATTGATGTGAGATGGAATGGCTGCTGGGGTTTCGAGTTGTTATATAGTGCAGCGCGTACCAAATTACCCTTTACTTTGTACAAAATTACGGACCTTGTGGTGGATTTCCGGGAAGTGGGGGAAGAGCGATGAGCTGGCTGCTGGCGTGCTTATTTTATTCGTTTTTTTTACTTTGAAAGATATCCTTCATACATAATAAAAACGTGCTTATACATGTTTCATTTTATATAAGCTGTTCCGCTAACCTCTCGGTGTAAATCCGTAGATCATCTGTTACACTTTAGTGTTATATTTTGTGTTTCTAATCGACACGTGTATGGTATGATGTCACAAATTAATATGTGTCACATAGTCAATTGAATGTAACAGAGGATGATGCGAATTAGGTGAAGAGCGATTAGCTGGCTGCTGGCGTGCTTATTTTATTCTCTATAGGTGTTTCATCCTCTATTACACCCAATTTACTATGTGACACATATGAATTTGTGATCTCATACCATACACGTATCAGTTGGTGACTGTGGTGAAACACAAAATATAACACCAAATGTAACAGAGGATCTCATGGGTAGTTGCCTCCGTTTACTTCTCAAAACATCCCCGTTTTATATCTACTATTACTAGGGCCCTACCAAGAAATATATACGCCTGAGTGAATTTATTTAATGGGTTTCATAATTTTTTTTGTAGTGTACAAATTTTCAAAGAAAAAAAAACAACAAACGGTAAAAATATTAGAAACATTTATAACATTCTATATTTTTTTATCAAAAGAAAAAAAAAAGAATTTTTCAAATGGGTCCATAATTCTTTTTACTAGTGTAGAAACTTAAAAAAAAAACATGAAACAATTGAATCATTTACTATACTCAAAATATTTATAGTATCACAGGTAAAAATATAAAGATAAAAGCCAGAGAGGATTCTATATATATATATATATTACATAAGTACCTAAAAAGAGTCATTAAACTATATCAACTGATTTTTAAAAAAGTCATCTAATATATATTACATAAGTACCTAAAACAATTGGGGCCCCTAAAATATTACTCCCTTAGTCCCGTCTTATTTTACACACTTTTCCTTTTAATCCATCCCACACTAATTTGCATACTCTTAAAAAGAAAATTTCTCTCACAATCTACATCCTCAACCTCCACCTTTTAAAAAGTCAACGAAAACGGAAAAAAAAAAAAAAAAACATTTCTTAATATATGTGCTCTTCACATGTGCAAAATAAGTCTGGACGGAGAGAGTACAATTTTTTGGGGTCCGAGTTGACGTACTCGCCCGACTAAGGGGAGGTCCGGCCATGATTATTACTAATATAAAAGTATGAATTGTTTCATTCTGTTTTTTGTTTCGTCTTTTTCTTGGCACCTATAATACGCTTGCAAATTAATGAAAAAGATAATGTTTTGGATAATAGAAGAAAGAGACAACTTACATGTAATGCAAGAGCATTATTGAATCCGTCTGAGTCGAACGATGAGTAGTTTTTATGAATTAAAGTAGTTTTGTTAGGTGGAAAACCTATTGCAATTTTGTAACAAGATTTATATATAATCAATGTTCAAGGAATTCATAATCTCCAAACTACATGAATTGAATAAAGTGTCTGACTGCATTCAGTGTGGTGCTAGAAGATTTGACTACGAACCTTCAACTTTTTGTTGTGATAATGGAAAAATAAAACTTGCTCCTGTTGAAGTTCTAGAAGGATTATATGATTTGTTTAATTACTCTAACACAGAAGAGGCTATTGAGTTTCGATTAAATATCCTTGAGTAGGTCTTGGGTGCACCATGTGCACAATAGTGCTATGGTGCACCACTTTCTTTATTCTATTAAAAAAAAGGAAAATCAGAAATTAAATGGTAAAAAATTAAAGTAAAAAGTAAAAATCAATAATATGTTAATTTAAAGGAAAAGGCTGAATATTTTAGTGTGAATAGAAGCAGAAAAGAAGCCACTACCGCGACTTCAGCACCGCCGTGACTTCAACACCGTCGGCAACTCCAGCACCGCCAGCGACGTCTCTACCGTCGCCATCTCATTCGTAGATCTCCTCTTCTTCGAGCTACGAAGGCAAACAATTTCTCGCTGAATCTTATCTGCTCTCCCCGTCGCCATCTTAGCTATTTGATCTCCTCTTCTTCAAGCCACATATTGATTTTGTTATTCTTCAACTACAGTTAGACAATGGATGTCATACAATACGAAGAACATGATAATGGGGGATTTGAACACAATCCAAGTGATGAAGATAATAGTGGAGCGACATTAAAAAGTATATTGTCATATTGAATACAGTATTGTTAGAGTCTTGATAAAGTATGTTTGGTTATTGCTTAAAGTATGTGCTTATGTTCCAGTTTTTGCCTTTTTTTTTTTTGGTAAAATTAAATTGATCGTATCTCTAAATTTAAAAGTATGTTTTGTTTCTTTCACTGTATATTTCCATTACAATGTCATATATTTTCATCACAATTACAGTATATGAAAGTATGATACACAAAGGAAGTGCACAATATTAATACTTTTGCCATATAAAACATACATTATTCTTTGTATTTTCATAAAGTATGTTTGATATTTACATAAAGTATGTTGGACGTTTTCATAAAGTATGTTTAAGTTTTTCATAAAGTATGTTATATATTTATATAAAGTATGTTTAATTGACTATTTCATAAAGTATGTTTCATTTACTCATAACTGCAGTATGTTTGATTTAATCATACAGTATGGTTAATCTACTCATACAGTATAGTTGATCTACTCATAAAGTATGCTTGATATTTACATAAAGTATGTTTGACATTTTAATAAAGTATGTTCGACAATTTCATAGAGTATGTTTGGTATTTGCATAAACTATGTCTGATTTTTACATAAAATATGTTAGATATTTACATAAAGTATGTTTGACAATTTCATAAAGTACTTTGAACATAACATATACATTATTGTTGATATTTTGATAAAGTACGTTTGATATTTACATAAAGTATGTTTGACAATTTCATAAAGTATATTTGATATTTGCATAAAGTATGTTCGACAATTTCATAAAGTATGCTTGATATTTGCATAAACTATGTCTGATTTTTACATAAAGTATGTTAGATATTGACATGAAGCATGTTTGACAATTTTATAAAGTACTTTGAACATAACATATACATTATTGTTGATATTTGAATAAAGTATGTTTGACAATTTCATAAAGTATGTTTGATATTTGCATAAAGTGGTTCTCGGCCGAGATGAACGTGTGTCTCGGCCGAGATTATCCTCCAGCAAATTTAGCTCAAAATCCATACAAACCCGTCTCGGCCGAGATGCTGTCGTGTCTCGGCCGAGATTATCTTCCAGCGAATTTCTCCATTTTGGGCCCTTCTGAATCTTGGCCGAGATGATTAATGTTTCTCGGCCAAGATATGTTTCCAGAGAGGATTGTCCTTTTCACCCGAATGATTATTGTTGATATTTACATAAAGTATGTTTGATAATTGCATAAAGTATGTTTGATATTTGCATAAAGTATGTTTGATATTTGCATAAAGTATGTTTGACAATTTCATAAAGTATGTTTGATATTTACATAAAGTATGTTTGTAATAATCCTGAGTAAAAATCGAAAAAAATTTGATATATAACAATGAATCCGAATTCTTTACAACCATCACTTTCAATTAGTTTATTTCTTCTTCTCTTTAACAACTTTTTGTTTGTGTCGAGTATACTGCTTTTTTATAGTTTTGCCTTTGTTAATGGCAGCTTGCTTCTTCTCCTCTAAAATGTTTTGTATAAGTGTCGGCTTTCCCTCTTGGAATGCTCTAACAGCAGCAAGAACATCATTCTTCACGTCATTTCCTCTGAATCCCATCCACATTTCCTCTGAAACCCATCCATTCCATTCCATTCCATTCCATATTCTACAAAGTATGTAACTTACAAATTTAATAATGAACATAATACCACCAATCTCGAAGGATAAAGTCAATCATATACTCCAGATTAATAATATTTGCTAAACCAGAAACATTGACCTCCAGATACGAACCAACAAAAGATAAGAAAGAAAACCATAAGAAAAGGGACAACATACAGACGATTGGCAGTCGACAATGGCGTCGGCGGCGGCGGGAAGAAGGCGAGAGCGAACCGTGATGGAGGCGGAGTCGGCGGCGGCGGCGGCGCTGAGAAGACGAAGAAGGCGAAGAGAGAGAAGCGAGGGGTAAATTGAGAAGCGGGAGGGTAAATTTGGATCTGAAAATGATGAAATATGATGTAAAAATAGTATTTATACTCCGGTTCAGTAAAAAAACCGACCCGAATCGGGTGAACCGGTTCCGAACCGGACTAGTGTACAATAAAGATATTGTGCACCTTGTGCACAAGAGTTTTTGCCAATATCCTTTCATGTAATTTTATATTTTCTTTTACTTCATTTGGTGTGAAATTGGATAAGAAGCTCAAATTGGTTAAGGAGCTAGCCTCTGCAACAAAATGCATTTTACCTTTTGTATACAAGGAATTGTGTATCACAACTTCCAACATTAAAAACTAATAACGATAGTCCTTTTCCTTTCCAATTATATTTTATGGAAACTCATAATGAAATTAAAAATAGAATGAAACAGAACTCGCATGTCGTGGAAGTTATTTTTAAAAAATTATCAAAAGTTTAGAGGAAAATCCACACGCTAGAGTTTTTGAAGATTAAAGGAGTATTCTTCATCAGAAGATGTTCAACTTCATATTTCAAAAGAAGTGAGTTTAGATCAACGAGTTTATAATTCTCCGACATCAGATTAAGTTGCAGCCATATGGACGGAGGGTAACAATGATAATTTACCATTTGTTTGACATATTAGAGTTAATGCTCATTCAGGGAAACAGTACAGAATCATGCATAATTATGGATGTTATGACCCGTTGCAATATCCATTGCTTTTTCCAAGAGGCGAGCTTAGTTAGCATCAAAGTTCGAAAGAGCAATGGTAAATATGTATCTAAAATAAACATATGCTTTAAATTTGGTCATTATTATTTTTTCTTACTGTGTTATATTGTTATGTACGCGAATGATGTGCAGATTTGGAATTATCTCTATATATATCTAGTTCGAAAAAGTACCTTCAAATGGATTTGGAAAAAAAAATTATAACCACGTCATAAAAATGTGACCCTAAACAATAAGTCTTATTGTGCATTTGAGAATTTTAGGGGTTGTTAGAGTTTAAGGTTTAGGACTTTTTAGAATTTTTTTAGGATTTAGGATTTTTAGGGTTTAGATTTTTTAGTGTTTTAGAATTTAGAGTTTTAGAGTGCACAATAATACTATTGTGTAATTGATGCACCTAAGTCCCAGTTGAAAATTGGAGTTTGAAAAAACGTGAATAAAATCTTTTTTAAAAAAAAAATTGTCGGAAGAGGTTATTGAGGATATAAATGTCAAAAACATGTTTTGTCGAGAGGACATAGCAGTAATAAGTAAAAAAGAAACGCGGAAAAAGAAAAGAAAAAAATAAATAGAGAGAACTCATGGCAGATATACAACGCAGCAAGATAATCCTCGTTATATATTAAGGGGATATTATAAAATATTTATCAGTTACACGTGTTAATTGCTATTATATAGTAAGATCAGTTTTGTTCACATGCGCAACATAAATATGCGCGACGTCCGCGAGAGGTATCAGCTTTCCTTTTCTCTTTGTTTTTGGGATTTTCTTTTCCTTTTATTCATTGTAAGGCTGGAAAATATAATAAAGCAAAATTTTAAAACACAACCAGATCGGGCCCACACTTTCCGGTAGCTACTACCATGTTCAGGGAAAAAGAGATTGAAATCAAGAAAAAGGAAAAAAGCAGTTGGAGAGAAATTAATATTATCTACCTGCACCAAGTTACAAGTAGCACCAGCACTCTACCATAAAAAAACCAGAGGATGAAAATTGGGGCAAATTTCCAAAATTTCCCATATTTCTATAGAAAAACTTGTTTCTGTTTTATTTTTCGCCACCACCGTCATTTATCAAACACCACAACAGCAAATCTCGAAATATTAAACACTACTAAAAGTTTTGCTAAAAACAAAGAGATCTTCATAAATTGAGCAACCTCAGTCGAACACATAAATTTTGACTATCTGAATTTAGAAAAGAAAAAAATCGTTTCGAGGAAAGTTCGAAGTGTATTTTCTTGATTCGGAATATGTTTTTCAGAAATTGTTTTGTACATCAATTATCGTGAAACTCTGGTCTTTGGGGTTAAAGTAGAGCGGCGGCGGTGGCAGCAATGTTGGTGGCAGCAATTATCGTGAAAATCGTTTCGAGGAAAGTTCGAAGTGTATTTATTGGTGCGCCTTACAGGTCGCGCAAGAGGCGCGTATTGCTAGTCGCGTGCCTGATCAAATCTCATAGTAAGATATATGTATAAATACATCAATATGGATAAAAATATAAATGTAGATATTTGTAATAAAATAAACGAACACTTAAAATTTCTAAATTACTTAGTTATCATTAAATTTTAATATTATTAAGAATATATTAGACATAACATAAAATATACCAAAGAAGATATTCATAATTTATCATAGGATATAGATATATATAATTTGTAAAACAAACCTTAATATCCACAAGAACATTAGTTTCCGGTTAATATAGCCAACTCAGAAAAGAGAAAAAAAATCCAGCCTATTTTTTATTTTCTCCAACTTGACCATATAGAAATATCAGTGTGTCAATCTTCCAGAAAACTAACTTAATCTTGCAGAGATAAATTTACGATAAGCAAATGGGATTCTGTAACCTTCCTGTCACCTTAACGGGCTAACAACCCAACCAGTAATGGGATTCTGCCTTCGAATTCCTCGTGTTTTTTGTGAACCACTCTGTATTCTCTCAAGAATGGCGTAAGTGATTGAATCTGGAGTCAATCCCTGTTCTTTAAGTTTCGAATACATATCAACAGCTTCTGCACTTCTTCCAGACTTTTCAAGACAGTCGAGTAAGATATTGTAAGTCACTATATTAGGGCAACAACCTTCAGCAAGCATTTCATTGAACAAGCTATACGCCATCTCAACTTTATCAGTCTTACCAAAGCACTCTATCAGCGTACTGTACGTTACAACATCAGGATTCAAACCCTTCTCTTGCATTTCTTTGAACCGTATGTGGGCTTCATCAAGATCACCATTTTTCCCTAGACAATTAATCAACGAATTGTAAGATACAACATCTGCTATGCAATCACTATTCTCAAGTTCTTCAAAAATTCTAATAGCTTCTTCCACCCTCCCAGCTCTACCAAAACTAGAAATTAGAATATTGTAAGTGAAAATATCTGGTGTAGGCCCATCTTGTTTCATTTTCTCGTATAGATCAAGAAGATGGGCTACCTGTTTTGATTTACCAAGGGCGGAGAAGACCGTGTTGTACATGAAAGTATCCGTTACAATTCCCTTTTCGTGAGTTCTACTCAACATGTCTAGAGCCTCAACAACTTTCCCCGCTCTGCATAGGCTCTCCAACATGGATAGATATGCATCCCGATCTCCCCTATCATGGAAAGACCACATATTACAAAATAACCTATGTGCTTCGCTTGCATGACCTAGCTTGCTCAGCGTTCTCACAAGGTAAGCATATATCGACTTATTCATGTATTTACTAGAAATTTTGACTACATCATCCATTCTACCGAGCTGCCCTTCTGCAGCCAGAACATTGAGAATGAGACTGTATGTGAATTCATTAGGCCTGCAGTTGTCCTCCACCATCCTGGAGAAAAGTATCATAGTTTTGTCTGCCATTCGGCTCCTGACCAGTGTCTCGATCAATGTATTGTAAGTCATTGAATTCGGTTTACAACCCTTTGATAGCATTTCCTCAAATAAAGATAATGCATCATTGGGCTTGCCCAACTTTCCAGTCATTCGTATCAGAATGGTATATGTATATTCATCAGGTTCACAATGTTTCCTCTTCATGTCATCAAAGACCTTGTATGCCTGATCAACCTGACAAGAAGCTGCAATATATCAGACAATTAGATTCTTTGGGACTCATTTTTGGCATCCCACAAAACTATGTTAGTTTACACTTCAAATTTACTAATATTATATAGACCTTTTAGATAACTAGCAGGGCCAAAACATAGCCCAGTATAGTATTCAAGATCATATAAGCATTACTTTACTGTACAAAGGCATTCAGAGTCACAACATACATGTAATATGGATACTCCGACGGAAGCGAAGGATAGTTTGATCACTAGGGACCATATTCGGAAAGGCAAAGATCCAATCCCCCTCCCCCACCCCAATTTATTCGCTTTACAGTCTTCACTGGAAACTAAAATGAAGTAAATCTTCTCCTCTAAAACTCGTATGCTCGATACAAAATGCACATTAACGTCCAATTAGCACGCTATACATTCACATACAACAATGAAGACCCTTGAATTTAAATGGAGACTCAAACCTTTTTGTCTTGAGCAAGTGCATGAAGAAGCATGTTGTAACCGAAGCTATCCAGCTTGTACCCTTTCCTCCGTATTTCTCTGTAGACCTGCAATGCCCGATCCAAATCATTTCCTCTCAAGTACGCCTGCATAAGACACTTATAACTATAACAAGTCAGCTGCAAACCCCATTTCCTCAACAACTCCAAACATTTCTCCAATCCATCAACACCTTCAAATGCACCAATCAAAATGTTAATGGTAGAGATGTTTCCAATTGCCCTCAATTTCTCCATTAAATTGATAACCTCCTTCATTTTATCAATCTTGTCAGGGAGCGACGATTTTGAGAGAATCAACAAAATGCGATTGTATGTAAAGGCATCATGTCGGAAATTCGGGATGTTGTCGGGGCAAAAGTGGAAAAGCTTGAGGGCTAAGGTAGGAGATTTTAGGGATTTAAGAATTTCAGAGACTTCTGAGGTAGTTGGGGCAACATTTAGGGCATGAAAAAATTCAGAGAGGTCAAGGAAAGGGTCTGGTGATGACGCAGCGGATTTGGATTGAAGGATTTTGGTTGCTTGTGCAATGAGTTCGCGGCGAGGGAGAGGGTAGCCGCGAACGTCGGAAGTGAGGTCCGGAGCAGAGACGGAGACTTCTATAGCGGATAAACGGCCTTTGTTGGTAGCTGTAACAACTTTGCCGGTGTATTTGGTGGCGTAGCCGCGGCGGAGGGTGGTGGTGAGGCGGCGGAGGTGATGGTGCATAGTGAGGACTTGAGCCAACAATTTTAGAGTGTTGCCTGGGTTTTGTTCTGCTGAAAGATGGATTAATAAATCATATCATAGATAGGGAAATAAAATGCATAAACCTAGCAAATTTACTGAAAACCCCCTTGTCAAGATAATAGACAAGATAGCAGCGGGAGTCTCGGAGAGTCCTTTGTTCGTCTAACTGGATTCAGGTTAACTTGAAACACTCAATTGGTGCACCTAAATACATACCCGAATTTACTTGAGACAAACTCAAAATCAATACTTTACGATTAATATTTGAATTAGTTTAAAATTAACAATTTGTTTCAAAATATAATAGTTTTATATTTTAAATAATTTTAATTGTATAGTAGTTACATAAATTTTAGATCCGTATAACTCGAATTGTTGGTAGCTGCAAACGATCCAAGCCGAGCTTGTTGTGTTTCTTGTGGTTCATTTATTTCTAATTGAACTCGAGCTGAGCCGAGCTAAATTTAAGAGTGTTCGATTATGTTCACAAACGTATTCATTATAACCAGAGGTAATGTAAGAATATGATATTATAAATAGTATAAATATTGTTGTTTTTATTGTTATCTTTCTTATTATTACTGTTATTATTAATTGAATTTTTAACAAACTTGTCCGCACATTTTTAATGAACGAGTCATTCATGTTCAAGCTCTGTTCGTTTATAGAACGAGCTCAAAAAATTATTCGTTTATTTAAAATAAACGAGCTCGTTAACAAGTCGTTCAACAAAAGTTTTATTCGTTTACATCCCTAACGAAAAGATATTAGCATTTATATTAGAAGATATTACTACTATTCTGAAATTTAATACTTGTCTTGAAGAAAGTTTTTATGCTCAAACGTAATATATTTTTTCAAAACGTCGACCCCATCCTCCAAAAGAAAATAATAAAATAAAATAAAAACCCCAAGATATTTATTACTTCTTTTGTGTCAAGAAAATTTAAAAATAATCCCTTTGTTTTGAAAGAAAATGGCTAAGAAAAGTAACCGAGAACATATTTGTAGAAAAAAGTGAGACATTTTACTGGAAGAGTGTCGAGCTATTCGATAATCTATCAAAATTCTCTCTTCATTACTATCAAAGAAATCCCTCTTCGTTGCATTAACTTTGTAAATCGCTTCGTTTACGTGACTCGTTGTTTCTAAACTTTGAAGGTTGTAAAACTATGTTAACTTAGTTAAGAGTAAAATTTTATTTATTTTTCTTCTTTGGAATTGCAAGTCATTTTTTCATTTTTCCTATCTTTGTCCCTCAACGATCCTGTTATAACCAATGCAATTTAAAACTCCAGAATTTATAAATCCTTTTTACTTGTTAATATTTTTGGAGTGATTCTTCCTTTATAAACAATTGGTTTGGCCATATAAAATGATTCCACAATTAGTAGTATTGAATGGTTCACGCAAGTTGAGTTTTATTTTATAGGCCTTGACCTTCTTTTTCAAGTAAAAAGATTGTAATGCCCTCAACTTTAAGAGAAATGGGTAAATAAAGATAACAGAAAATCAGAGGAAAACAAATAGGAATCCGTGACTAATTTAACGTTACACCTATAACGAATCGACCAAAAATACATAATTATATATCAAATAAAAATTATTCTAATTGTGGAATATAGAGAGTACATCTGATTTTTTTTTCTTGAAAAGGAGTAATTGAAAGAGGGTTTCTGTGTCCTATGTAGAGATTGGAAGCATTCCCGCAGTTGGGGAAGCAAAATAAGGCACGTGCACAAGGTAAAGTATAACTGTTTTTGTAGCGCACAATAATCTGATCTTAGGATTCTAAACTCAACGACTAACCTATAGATTCAAACCCAACTCAAGATATGAAACACAGCAAACATTCCATCAAGCAAAAGCAGTAAACAACACAAACGATTACGTGGTTCGGCAGAAATCGACCTACATCCACGAGAAAGAAGGAAACTGAATAGATTACGTTCTTTGTTACAAATCAACCACAAACTCTGTGTTACATCTGAATACAACAATCAAGGATGCCTCTCCCACTTATCAGATCAAATAAATTTACAATCAAAGAAGAACAGCTCTTGAAATCTTCTTGTGTAAGCTGCCAACTTGCCTCTGCGTGTGTGGATCTTTCTTGACTGATAACTAACTCTATTATGCCTCTCATGAAGGAACGGAATTATCAGTAGTGTGACAGAATAACTAAACTACCCCTGCTGTAACCTCTTGCATAACAGAAAATGCAGTGTGTACATGTGCATGGACACATGCACGTGATCTCCCAAATTTACAACTATGCAACTCTTGAGCTTAGTATGGCCATATTGCTGTCAAATTAACTAACAGTTTTCTATATATTCTAATTTCTAATATACAACTTATCCAATTTTCACACACTAAAGCAAAGATACACACACATCCCCATTAGTAGGGGTAAGTGCAGGAAGAACTCCACTCATAGTAGTATAGTACACCATAATATAGTGAAGAGGCAGTGGTAAGGAGTTTCTCAGATAGTGAAACCTTTACATCGAACATTGGAAAATTGCATAACTATAAGTAATTACTTCCCCTAATTTACAGTAGCCAATTTAAACATTGAGGAATGCCAATAAGATAAACATCAGGCATTCTAGTGGGCAGTTTTACAGCTACAATATATACATACAATGTACGAGAGAGTTTTGGGCGACAATTGCAAGGGTCACTTCCTAGATAAAATCATCCAAAAACGGCGTTAATCATCTCTGTCAGATTCTTACATCCCACAATCTCCATACCTTCAGGTTGTGGGTCTGGCAGAGACTTCTCTGCAGACTTGGGAACGATGCACTTCTTATATCCCAGCTTCCCCAGAGTGTTGATTCTTTTCTCCAGTTGAGGTACCTATGGTTGTCCCACGAAAAATAATAATTCAGACAAACAACTCTCTTTTCACAGTGCAGGATTACACACATCTAAGAGCATGTTTGGTTTTATTTTTAAACCCACATTTTCACTTTTCTACTGTGTTAAGAAATAGAAATCATGTTTTCATTTTAGCCAAACACCACTTGCTACATTTTCAAACCATTTTCAGTTTCAGCATTTTAAGTGAAATTGTAAAGGTTTTTGTGTGGAGATGAAAATATATTTGAATGAATGGTAATTAGAATATAGAGGTACAGGCTTACAAATGAAAGTATATTTAGTTTATGTAAGTATGTGGATGAAAGATTATGGTTTAAAAGTGGCAAATTCTACCCTACCCACTTGGGTACTACCCAAGTGGGTGATCCACCACACATCACAAAAGGTGTATGGAAGATCAAGGATGTGTATTTTCGATTTAAATAAATATAACAATTAATGGTGGATGTTCCCGCTTGGGTAGTACCCAAGTGAGTATGGTAGAATAGGGTTTAAAAGTGGTCAAGTATTCTGATGTTAGTCACATGTGAGTCCCTTTTGTACTAATAGGGGTAACGTAAGGCATCTTTATTGACAAAAGAAGAAACTGAGGTTTTATATGAAAATGGGATGAAACAAGCATGATTTCGCTTCACATAAAGAAAAATTCGAAATATCCTTTTGAAATGATACCAAACATGACATAAAAGCCTCCATCCCACGTAAGACTGGTTTCCTTTGACGTGCAATTCTGAGATTAAATGAGGTGGGAGAGATTCACATACCATACGAAGTTCACCAGCGAGACCAACTTCTGCAATGAATGCTACACCGTGAGGTATGGGGATTTCCAAGAAGCTGAATGAAATACCATTAACATCTTGCTAGTTAAAACGGAGGAGGAAACTATCAACTCAAAGATAAATGAAATTTATCTCCTGTTGATACGGTGAAAGATTATTTTTGCAAGTTAAGCATCGAAACTAAGATAAAAAGTTTGGTTTTCAATCACAAATTAGCTAGCCATGTCAATAAAGTTCTCAAGAGTCAAGTGCAAAAGATACCAGATTTTAATTTCTGCCGCTGCGTTATGCAACCACTGTAAAGTGCCTAAAACTCTTAACTGGTGATGTCACCAATTTTTTTAAGAGGAAATATCACCAATTAATGTATCATCTTCAGTGAAATGCTAAGCATAAACAATGCTTATTACTGAAAATATATAGAATTATGAACAAATGAAGAATGATTATAGTAATTCGTTATTAAAGCCATGCCTGCTGCAAACTGCGGCTGCTATTGCCAGATCACCAGCTGTCTCGGTAAGGGTAACCCCGCTCACAACGTTAAGAAAGATGTCCTACAAAGAAATGAGAGATCAGAATATAAATGGAAGGTAACTCTTTTCCAGCTGTCATAACAATAAAGCAAGGTACAAAGTATAGCAGAAAAATCCATCCATGATCATACAAATTAAACGCCAAAAACAAATAACAGGAAATTTTAAAACAGTTGCTATCTTTCTTGCAATCATTAAATTTACCAATTATTAGAGATATAAGTTGTTACACAGCATAATTCTGCTGACATTCTTAATCAATTTTTACTATCATGAGCCACTAATACTGTAGACCAATTCACATAAAGAGGTTTATATTTGGCAGAGTTCCATGAGACCGTCTCATGAAATGTATTTCTGTGAGACAGAGCTCCCTTTTTTTCTTCCTTATAATTATTTACATCTTTTCACTTTTTCTATGGCTCTTAGAATATATTTTTATGATTCAGTTTTCTTTTGGTTTATCACTTTCTTCGGTTTCTCAGTTCATTAAATTTTTATGATTTTTTTAATTTTCAGAATTTTAATTTCAAATTTCCAGTTTTCCAGTTCTTTCAACTATTTCCGGGGTATTTAGTTTGCTATTTTTTTATTACTGTTTTCAGTTTTTCCATTCTTTAGTTTTTTTAGGGTTTATATTTTTCTTTTTCGTTTTTTACTTTTTAGTTTCAGTTATTTCATTTTTTTCAGTATCTTTACTTTTCTTAGGGGACCTTTCACGTGAAAACTACTCTTAAGCTCCGTGCTTATAGGTTCTAAAACAATTTTTAGTTTCACATGTCGCCAAGCAAAGCATAAGAGAGAAGCAAGAATAGAAAAGATAGAAGGTTTATGTAACCATGAGAAGGAACTTCCACATGATTGCAGAAATGCTAAGATGCAAAAAGCTGAAACACAGTTTTAAGTGCAAAGATCATTACACTCGCTTGAAGCTTAAGACCAGCTTGTTTTATAATAACCTGCACAAAGAGCATGTGATCAGATCATTGAGTTACTAATCTTAACAAGTTCTGTAGTCAGAAATTAAAGATATTGAAAAAGTGACAGAGATAGAGCAATCATCAGAACATGCCACGAATCATTCTAAATGGCATTAATTTGAGTTATCGTAGTTTAGCTATTGTTCCAACAATCAGTTGAATCAGAAGATAAAGCTAAACTGAAAAAGCATCAAGTGATTAACAAATTGAGAAAAATCACTCACTGAAATGATCATGTCAGCTCTGCTGGCTTGAACGCCATTTAAATGCCGCACAACTAATGAGCCAGGCCGTTCACCTGATGAGCCAGCTCCACATAATGCCTACGCAGTGATTAAAACTGATCATACATTATTCTATAGAAGATGAGCACGATTCGAGGGACAAGCTTCTATAAGAAGTCACCAGCAAAATGTGCTAAACAGGTTAACTGTATCTAGTGGCAGAACTGGACACTTCTGTACACTCAAGACACTGAAAGTCAATATTTTTATTTTGAAACCCACTTCGTTTAGTCATTATAAACTCAAATGGATTTGATAGCGCTAGACTAAATTAACTATATCAAATTTAAGGCAACAAAGACCTGAACTTCAACGAGAAATGCTCGACCTCCATCCGTAATCACTGTCACAGCCAATCCTGCTGGGTATTCTGAATCAGAGTGCTGCTCAGCTAAATACATCTCACTGGGATTTAAAACTTCTTCCAATCCTAATTGTGACATTTTGAAAACTCCAAGCTGGAAAAAGAAAAGAAAACAAATTACCATTCCAGTGTCAAGATATAGTATTTACATCATTTTGATGGCTATGATATTGAAATTCGTAAGGTGAAAGGTGATTTTGGCAAAAATCCAAATTCAAAGAAGCCTCTTGTTCCCAGCATTACACAATTATCATGTTTGTGTCATTGGTTAATGAAATTGTACTAATTAAACACCAGGGGAATCTAGCAAAGAATATAAGATGGAAATCTAGCAATAAGAAGATAAGATTATTTGTAGTAATACCTCCGTTTTTTTAGTTGTCATTTTAGCTTATTTGTTTTGTTTAAAAATAGTTGTCATTTTAGTTTTTCTTTTTTTTCCACTTTTCTCCCAGTAGTAACCCTATAGTCACGGAAATGTCAACAATAATAAGGAAATGAGGAAGAAATCAAGGGTTTTAAGGAAAGAGAGAAAATATAGTTGAGGGCATATTTGTCCATTTCCTATGTCCCTTAATTTTCTTATCCAAAGTTAAAGTGACAACTAAAAAAAAGGAGGTATTATTAATAATAGTATGTTACCAAGAAATTTTGCTATAAAGTAGTTAAACAAAGGAATAACTGAATACAAAATTTAAAAGAAATACAGCTAAGAAGTTAAGAAGATGGGCCTCTGACTTGAACCATGGTATACCTCATCTGTGGAGCCAAATCGGTTCTTCACAGATCTTAGCAATCGATGTGATGAACATTTCTCCCCCTAAAATATTCATCATCAATGTGGTTAGCATTATACAGATTTAATACGATACAGCACACATACATTGCCTGAAGAAAGAGATAAACTAATAATGAATATTGCATGAGTACACAGCCTGAAGAGTGCACAGGATTCTTCATAGTGAATATGTAAACAGTAACTGTTTTTTTGGCCCAAATGTAACTGGTATAAAATGATTAAGTGAGTGAGATATGTTACATGTTGAAACATTGGAGACAGGCTCGAAATTAATTTACTTCAAATATAATAAAATATTAAATATGAGTTTGTAACGAAGTTCCTCGAGGACGCTGGCGCATTTTAAGGCTCAAATCAAGTAAAAGGCATATCAACACAATTATATGGAGACTCAAATCGTTTAACCGTGAACATTTTTCTTCGGTCAAATAACATTCTCCTACAACGCAGTTTAGTCATTAAACTGGAATGAACAATTCCTCAGTAGCATAACAGCGTGTTATACAGAAGTCCATAAACAAAAAGTTCTATTGGATTTTATTTTTATTTCTTTTGGTTCGAAGAATATCCAAATTAATGGGCAAAATAAATGTTATTTTTCATCAACATTATTCCATCACCAAATTAGCGATTTAGTAGGTGTATAAGGTACGTAGCTTTTACTTATTAGATAGTCACAAGAAAAACTCAAACTTGAAAAACAATAACAAACAAATTGCTAAATGATTCCATATGAGAACAGGTAAATGGGAGCATTTTATAGAATCATTTGTATCCAATATACCAGAGAACACATAATAGGAATAAATAGTCGAATCAAGTTTATAAAGTATATTGATCGCTAGAGATGAAGAACAATCTATTAGGTACCAACTTCCAAGTATAGAACAACATCCACGATGTGCTCCAGGACACGAGGTCCAGCTATTTCTCCAGTTTTGGTCACATGACCAATCTACAATCAGAACGAAAAAAATAACAGCATCACTATCCATGGAAGAGTCAAGCATGATAAGAAAAAAAAAAAAGAAAGAAAGAAATGAGATGGGGAGAGAGAGAGAGAGATTGTGTGTGTGTGCACTTACTAAATGAGGTTGAAAACATTTTATAAAATAAAACCTACCAAAAACACAGGGATGTTTGTCTTCTTAGCAAACCTTAGTAAGGCTGATGTGCACTCTTTCACCTGCACATGCGAACTTAGTATTACGAGATAATAGTATCTTACATGATGCTAGGTATGTGAACCTGAAGCTTCTTGCAGCACAATTAAAAAGATCTGAATCCTTTGGGTTATCAGTCTTTACAAAGTTTGAGAATTTTAAGGACAAATTGCCCATGACCAATGTTTCGTAAGATGATGAACACTAATGAAAAGAAACAAGCGCAACATGTTCCAGTCATGTAATGTTATTTATTATTCCAGAAAGACATTAAGGGAGGTAGTTTAGTTACAAATTATGACTTCTCATGAACTTCTTTGGAGAATAAAAAAAATAAGCAAATTCAAACCTGCACGAGACCCCCAGCACTTCCGGTCACTCCTTTTAAATACACTGTCTGAATAGAATCAATAATTAAAACCTTTGGTGAAAGCCGCTGGGCCTGTTCTAGGATATCCTGTCAAGGAAGGCAACAACTTGATGCCTAAAATATACGACGAGGCATACTGAACAGATACAATTGAAATGCTTTTTTGCTGTGGCACACAATAGACCATAAGTTTAAACTTTCTACGAGCTTTCCTTCTAAATTTCATTAGTTATAATTAAGTCACATTAGTAAATCCTCAAACATTGCTCGTTGTAATGAAAAGAAATTAGAAAGCAGGCATACACAGTAAATTTGAAACCCTCACATTCTTTTAGTACCACGAAATCAAATAGTAAAGCTTTCTGAATTTCAGCTATTTACAATTTCTTTCCAGAGAAGGACAGGAAAAAATTGAGGGTTTCTGCGATTTCAGTTCCTATACTTCATCTCCACCAACTTCAGACAAAATCAGGTTTCTGCTTGAAAGGGTCTATTTTTTCATTCGTTTAACTTATGCTCCAACTATTTGAGTACGAGCAAATGAGTGAATACTTATATGCATTGATTTATACTCCGATACATCTGATAATGCACATTCACCACAGGCCAAACATACAGTATGTCCCTCCCATTCCAGTTATGGATAACACAGCTTTCCAGAATATGAACTTCCAGCATGTTATAGAAGTTTGTTTATTGCAACAATCTTCTCGATGTAATAGCTTAATTACCCTTCTGATCAACAACTCTTCTCCTCTACAGTAGTTTAGATTACTTGAGGACATCATGGCATTAAATAAAGATTGAATATCTTATCCACCCAATGTTAGGGCTTGCATAGATTAACACTTCAAGCTTCTTAGAAGTGTTTTCAACTTCAGTCCAGCAGTATTCTCATGTCAAGAATGTTTGCTGTCGCATTGACATCATATGCTATGCATCACCATAAGTCATAGTTGTTAAAGGCAAGGCCCACAAGGCCAAGCCATATAAGCCTTTTTGTGCCAACTGCCCAGGACTTCACTATCGGAAGTGCATGTGATCGCCTTTTCCTAAGACGTGCCTTGACTGATCGAGTTATTTATGTACAAAAAAAGTTGGGCAATTAGGTTCCAATGAGCCTTAGTTTATGACATGATATCTTAATAAAATAAGTTAGATCATAAGAATAAGTAGGAGGTTTAGGGCTTCTAACAGAGGCGGTAAAGAGAGACTGCTGAGGCAGGAATAATTTGAGCATCAAATTAACTGATGAAGTTCAGGTTGGCTGCTACATTTTTTTCTTTCTGCTGATTGTCTATGTTTTGAGTTTAGGCAGCCCTTTTTTGGTTTATCAAACTTGGCATAACGATTAGGAATTTCTACTTTTCAGTGTCTATTTAGATAGAGAATGTCAAGTTAGTATAGAGAGTAATGAAGTCATCTATATTGATGCTTTCTGTTGATATTATTAATATTGATGCCTAGAGTGTGGTTTTATGAGTCCTATTTATTATATTTCACAAATTTATTTTCTTAATTCATGCCTCACTTTGAAAAGGCAAGCGCCTCGCCTTGCTTCTCAGGCTCCAGGAGCTCTTTGCGCCTTGGTGCACCTTTTGCCTTAAAACAACTGTGCCACTAGTCATAACTAAGGCCATGTATCTTTTGATTTCACCTGGATGGATTTTGGACTTGCAGGGTGAGTTTGTTTTGGGTCTCCACCGTTTAAATTTTAATGTCCCCCTAACACCACCTACACCTAAAACCTACCACCCACTATTCATCAACTCTTTCATATTTTAATAGCCTCATCAACTAGTTTTCTACTTTTTCATTTCCTGATACTCCTTTTCAAAACATTATAATACATCAATACCAACTTCACCGACACTGGTTAGACATCTAAAGTAATATCCTGTTCTACACAATTTCAAAACACATACTTTACTAGATTTAGATTTCAAATCCACGGATTCCAATACTGGTAGTCCTAACCCACTTAAGCTCAAAACAAACATAACCTATAAATTGTGGGAAATAAACAAGTCACAACTAATAATAGTGAGTTTTGTGATCTTAAAATACTGAAGAGAATGTTCACAAGATTTACCTCAATATCAGTACTTGAATGCAGAAAAAGACTTTCTGTCTCAATACAAAGACGGTCAGCTCTATCTGCAATTTGCTCAACACTCTGCAATCAAAAGGAGTTAGTGACAACATAAAGGGGAAAAATATGAACAACAACAATCCATATAAAATATATACTACATCCTGACTGTAGTCTGATGACGTAAGTTAGTGCGAAACTCTAATGCTCGGAAAGTTAGAACTAGAGAAGAGTAGTTCCACAGCAGCGACAAAATGTCAGCAGCATGTGATCAGCCTCTAGAGGAAAAGACAAATTTATTTTACAAGTTATATGAACCAAACACTCTGAGAAGACATACCTCTTCCCCAGATACATATATAACTGGGCCCGGACCATCTGCGCCATTCCCTTCCCCTATTAATGCAGCAATCTTCCACCCCAAAAGTAATAGATAATACCAAAAATCATGTTAGAGTATTATTAAATGTCAAAGAACATTTCCTGTAAATTGTATTATAAAAGGTAACAAGCTACACAACCGACAGAACAATAGAAATACCTGCAATAACAATGTGCTTTTACCAACACCAGGATCTCCACCCACTAATACTAGAGAACCTGTAGACAAAGTAGCGACTCATACTAAAAGACGGATAGAATATCAGAGAAACAAGAACACTCCAAATTAAGAAAAAATGTAACATGTGAAAGATCACTCTGAAGTAAAGATGGATTCCAGTTCTCCAATTATCAGCGACATTTATGACAATAACATATATATATATATATATATATATATAAAATACAGGGACGGATCCAGGAACTTTTTACGGTTGGGCACAAGTAATAATTATGGTACTTTATAATTTTTACTTATTCTCTAATTATCTGAAATCTGACACTACACTGAGCGGTGGCATGGAAATTTTTGGTTCTGGGCGTGCGATTTTTCTTTCTCTAATACACAATTCTCCTTAAATCTTTTGATAGATTTTTTGTAAATAAATCATTTATGGAGGAGGGGAGACTTTTTCTTCCCCCAATATATTGATATGGAAAGGTTGAAATGAAAGGCAGGATCATATTGATAAGGAGGACTATTTATTTGGAAGGGGATACTTAGCTTTTCTTTTTTATACAACTTATTTACAATATTTAAAAAGTAAATAAATAGTAAAAAAATATGAGATTGTTACCGGAGGGGGATCTCCCATGGTGGGATATGTGTGCCCGTCTATGATTGTGTGTGTGTATATTTTTTTGGTTATTATATATATATGTATATATATACAGATATTGTAATTTGTAACCAACCAGGTGTATCATTATTATACATTTTTTTTAATTGCTCAATCAACAGTATATAAATTTCCTGAAAATACTAAGATGTTATATGTGTGTGTTTGTGTGTGTCACACTTTCTACATTCAGTGTCCTACAATATGAGCTCCTTTGCTCAATTCATATGGGCAACTCATATTGTCATTTCATCTATGGTTAAAACTTATATCGTAATTGAAATGCGGTAATAAAGAGATTATGAAGCAGAATTAAAAGAAGCATTTTCAAAGAAAGCACTGTATATTTCATATGATTTCAATTTCCTAAGTTCAGTTGGCTTCCAATAATTGTGAAATATCAAAAAGACTGTCCTGCATTTGGATCGTAATACTCAGGCCACCAGCACCACCAACTGTATCCTTTTAATTTTTGGATATTCACATCTGTATTCATAAAGTCCACAGATTGAAAAGCTGACTATCCATATCCAGAGCAGAAGGTACCAGTACATCACAATATCATTTTTGGGAGTGGCGCTTGTTTTCAAAATTTCTGAAGATCCTTCCATGTATACATTTAACAGTTTCTACTGCATGCCTACTTGCTCAAGTGAAGCTGCAGAGACAATACTGCAGCTTGGGGTTAAAAAAATAAAATAGTTGACTTGTTAACATTTAAATATGTATACAATGGTCATATAAGCTTGCTAAATAGTACGCATAGTGCACCCTGCAGAAAGTCTTAAGTGGAAACTGAGGATATACCTGGGACTAAACCACCACCAAGTACCCTCTCCACTTCTGCTCCAAATTCTCCAGATCTACATACAAATTATAGAAAAACGTGGTAAAACACGCATAAGAAATCAACCCATGGGGAAGATAACAAATACCAAAGATCCTAAAATTGTTCAATAGAAATGATTTCACGCATGCAATTAAGGTCAGCATAGAGTAACAGGAGTACCACTAAAAAAAGAAAAAAAAAGTGTAAGACGCTAATGGACAACTATGTGAGAGGCAAATGTAATGTAGAATTTCGTCTCTACTTACAGAGGTATTCGCCATTTTGTTTCGTCAATCCGACTATGCACATCATTCAACTTGACAGGGGTCGCCTCCTTTGGCAGCCATGATCTGACCGCATTTTCCGACACCTGCATCCCACTCGTTTTCGGGTCCGCACTCTCGGTGGTGAACCGTGTCATTGTGCCAGTTGCCCCACACTGCCTACAACTGCCCCACCACTGTCCAGCGGAATACCCACAACTCGAACAAACATATACACTCCTTTCCTTCTTCCCCTTCCTCTTAATGCTGCTTCTATCATTACTGTTCCCGATCACATTCGCATTACTGTTCCCGATCACATTCGCGTATACTCTTCTACCCATATCCGTAGTAGATATAACTTCAGCTTCTTCCGTACCAGAGTCGAGTTCCTTGCTGCCGTTATGTTCTCGCCTGGTCACTAGGCGCCCAATGGCGGGGTCATAAACAGTTTGAACGGTCGAAGTTTGTCGAGACACCGAGTCAGCAGGCGGCGGAGGCGAAAAATTGGGGAAAGCATTCCAGGTGGATGCGGTGGATTCATCGGCCGCGGTGGAGGAGGGGAATTGAGGGTTGGGAGTTGAGTGGAGTTTCTTAGGGAACTGAGGGTAATTACGGGATGTGCAGAAGGTGATGATAGAATTAGGGTTTCGGTCGGAGATAACTCGGACGTTTTTGCAGAGATAAACCGATCGAAATGCACGCATCTCTGCAATTTGCATCAAAAGAGTGAAATTGGGTGATTCAGTTAGGGGGTTAGGGTTTAGGAAGGGCTTTTTGCTAGGCTATATGCCCGGGAACTTCGAAAATAATGGTAATTCTATCCCAAGGCTTTTTGTATTTTTCTTCCCTTTTCATTTGAAGGGTCATAAGTCATTTTAGGAACGGCAAAATATATTTGTTTAAGGCAAGGAGTGTTAAAATAAATTTAGCTGAGAGAGTTCATAAGTGTATTTTATTAGAATTTGGTCCCCTTAATCCACTGAGGAAATTCATAAACAAACACACCATAGGTTATATTTGATTAGGGTTGAAGCTGACTTTGACATTGTTGGTTGTAGTAAATTGACTAGATAAGTAGCATGGGAAGGAGAAAGTAGGTGTTTTTATTTGTGTAATATATTACTCTCTCCGTCCCAGCTAATTTTGCACTGTTGACCGGATGTTAAGAAAAAATAGATTTTGAGGAATCTTTGACTTTTTCAAAGATAGAGATTGAGGGTGGAGATTGTGAGATAAATTTTCTTTTTAAGGGTGTGCAAAATTAAGTGGGACGGACCAAAAATGAAAGTATGCAAATTCAAGTGGGACGGAGCGAGTACTATTTTAGTTATTTATTATCAATTTTTTTATTTGCAAAATTAATTTAGTAATTTAAAAATATTTAAAATATTATTTTTAAAATTAACTAAAATTAAATTCTAATATTTTATAAAAAAATATTAATTTTATCCATTGTCTTAATTTATCCTTTTGTGCCTTTTTTTTAAACTACATGTTCACCCGTGCTATGAACGGATTAGAACAATTGTTAAAATAATAATTATTATAAAATAATATTAAAATGTAATATTAATAGTTTTAATATAATATTGATAATACACGAAATTGAAATATTTTATTTCATGTATGATGAACTTAAATTATTGTCATAAAGGATTATATAATGTCTATGTAACATCACAAAAAATGAAAAGTTGTGGTATAATGTAACAAAGTAAGAAGTTGTGGTAGAAACAAACTACGTATGCAAAATATCTAAAATCTAATAAAGTATGCGTACAACTAATATACAGTTTCACCATTTAACTTGTGTATAAGTTTTTATTTTCGGTTCTTTGAGCTTCTAGACAAAAGTTTTAAAAAATATAACATGATATGTTTTTTATAGTGTTAGGAATTTTATGTACCACCCGACACCAACAAATAAATTTTGTATATGTGAATGAATATTTTATACTTTAAATAGTAAATTAGTTTATTTAATTTTTTAAAAGAATATTTGATATTTTTTATATTGAAACTCAAATCCATGTAACAAATTCATTTAAGGTTGTGTTTGGATCGAGGGATTTGAAATGATTGTATTTAGAATTAATGAATTTCAAATTCACTCATGATAAAAGTGATTTGAAATCCACTCAAATCCTTCAAAAAATAGCTTAAAATGAAATTGTGAATTTCTAAGTGATCCAAACAACAACAATAGATTTGAGACTATGAACGGCAAATTCACCTCAAATCCCTCCATTCAAATGCAACCTAAGAGATTTAAAATCACTTTTCTGTTGCAACAAAAGTGATTTTGAAGTGCTTGTAAACACTTATAACTAATAATCAGAATGATTTAAAATCTGATTCTTAGAAGTTGTTATCACCCAACTTCAAACAAATTTTAGCTAGAATCACTTTTTAAACACTACATTCTTATTTTTCCATAAAAATTTATTCAAATCACTTATTTATAAGCATAATTATCTGCGGCTTAATAACATAAAAATACATGACCTTTTGGTGAATTATCAAATGCAACACGACCTTTTAAAATTAACGTATAAATATACGACCTTTTTTCTTTTTAATACACGAAAGCTAATTTCAGGCTCCAATTGCTGACATGGAGCCTAACGTTAAGACTTTTTATCATAACTTTTCTAACTTTGATTTTATTTTTACTATATCTTTTTAAACAACCCTAGTCAATCTGGTGAAAAAAATTCTCTACATATCCCCTAGCATAATACAAATTTCATATAGTAGAGATTTTTGTCGTATTCTACTGCACAAACGATTGTGGTTTCAGTTCTTCTAATGGAACACAAGCATGTCTCTATTTTTTTTTTCTTTTTTTCTATTTTTTTTAAATTGCAATTGCAAATAAAAACACACAATGCAATTGTCTTGGTGTGCACTCGATTACACAGATACCTATTTAGCTTAATCAAATCACTAGTCATCCACAATCGAATATAAACTAAAATGAGTAACGAACAGGATTTAAACTCGTCTGTTGAAATAAAAAATTAGACAGTTTACCACTATAGTTCATCCCCTTACAAGCATAACCTCAACACTCACCTGCATAGATACACAAACAAAGACCAAATGAGTTTGCTCGACTTGAACATAATTCTCCCTGAAACATTGGTGGGAGACATCATACACTTGGTGTATGAAGAAAACTGACTTAGACTTTCTCATATCCACAACTCGAATCCGTTCAGACTTACAATTTGAGCACTCTGTAAAATATTTAACTCTCTGATGTACAATTTGAGCCTTACATCAGCCATTAGAGTCCGGAATTAGTCCCCGTGTATTCAAATGAAAAAAAATTAAAAGATGATGTATTTATATGTTAAATTTAAAAAGTAGTGTTGTATTTAATAATTGACCAAAAAGTCATGTATTTTTACATTATTAAGCCTTTACCTGCAAACCTCCCCTAAAATCATTATGCATGCATGTTTCAGGTATATTGATTATACTAAATACCCATATTCATATGCATTCCTCAGATTCACAATTAATGATTGAAAATAATATTTTCGTGTTTGTTGAAACTATGATTGAATATTGTATGTCTTTCTAATCACTGACTCATTGATCTAAAATAGCTTGTGATTCTAGCCTGTTCTAGAAACAAAACAATATATATCCGAAAGTTAGTTAGTCTAACCTTTGTGATAAAAAAAGAAAAAACTTTTTTTTTCCAATAAAATGTCTGGCTAGCAAAAGACAATTTCTTATTACTTAAACTCCTATATTTTAATATAAAAAGAAAAGCAACATAAATCCATTTCCAGTTCTAAGAAACAATACACTAATAAAATACTACACACTGCAAAGTGCAAAACTGAAAGTTTGCCTTGTATCTTTGTCTGAAGATACTTTTTGAGAACCCAATATATTATATATCAGGCAATCGCCACTGAGTCAATTAAATGTTCAAGTTCCGTCGGAAAAAGGTCGGTGATACTAAACGAAAAAGATAAAGAAAAAGCATAAGAAGCAAGGTCATGGGCTAAACAGTTTCCCGACCTTCTTACTAACGAAAAACTCGCATAATTAAAAGAAGACAAAGATAGTAGGATTTCTTGAACGATATCTCCTACGCAAGTGTGCATTCTCTCCTTCGACTGGAGTTTATTACAAAAGTTCTCACTATCCGTTTCAATCTCCACCCTGTTCAAACTGATACTTACCGCTAGTTTAATCCCCTCGAACACTCTCCATGCTTCAGCCAGCTCAATTTCATGCCCAACTTCTAACAACTTCGCCCCACATTGAATAATCTTGTCGTCTGCATCTCGTATGACAGCTTTCACTCCCGTACTAGATTCGTTTCTAACACTCGTCCGTATTAATCTTCATAATGCCTTGCCTCGAAGCTGCCAGCTAGCCGGAACAATTCTTCGGACAGTACTGCCTCGGATACATTTCGCTGCTCTAAACTCCCTTAGGACCGATTCAACAGCAGCATAGCACTCAGCATTTTGCATGGTTTTCCCTTCAAAATAGTATATATTTCTCGCTCTCCACATCATCCACAGCAACATTACCAGCGCACACTGCCAATCCTTCTCCTTCCCTGCAGTCCTATCGAGAAGCCATGCTTCAGCAGTCTGTAATTCCATTGAATCCTCACTTAAATGTATTAGACTCTCCCTCCAATAGTCCATGTTCCACTCACACTCTCACAACACATGTGCACAAGTTTCAACTTCTGCATTGCATCTCCGATAGACCACCTCCACGTCCACTCCCCGTCCCACTAGCCCACTAGAAACCGGCAGGATGTTTTGGCCAATCTTCCATAAGAAAACCCTGACCTTTGGTGGAATATCAAGACTCCAAATCTATTTCCAATACCACTCCTTGTCATCAGCTCGCCTAACATTATTCTCATCCGTGTCCTCCATCTCCCTCGCTACCCTGTATCCCGACTTAACTTGGTATTTTCCGTTCTTCGTAAAAAACCAGCCAACCTGATCTTGATACCCCATCGCCTGAATCAGTATATTGCAAACAAGCTTCGCCTCCTCTACATCAAACAACTCCCTAATAAGGTCTTTGTTCCACTCCACCCCCGAGTTATCTAGTAGATCACTAACCAAGTATACATTACACCCCAATGGTTTATGAGAACGGATTTTGAAATCCGGTGCTCTTGGTATCCACTTATCCTCCCACACCTTCACTCCCGATTGCTTCCCCACCCTCCAGATAATACCCCTTTTCAAGACTTCCCGTCCTGCTAATATACTTCTCCACGTATAACTCGGATTTTGAGTTATATTAGCATTCAAAAAGTTGGAATTAGGGTAATACCTGGCTTGTAATATTTTGGATAGAAGGGAGCCCTCCTCCATCAAAGCCGCCTGATAAAGCGCAATCCGTAATCAAAGAAACTCCGAACGTAAAACCCCTTTTCGCAACGTAAATCAATGCAAGAAATCTAAAGAACACAGGATGTACGTGGTTCGATCCGGAGATCTATGTCCACGGGCTGAAAATATCACCTGCCGAGGTGTTTCTTTACTATCCTTTTGAAATTACACGCCACTGTTTCAGAATTCAAAAAACCAACCCCAATTCTGAGTACAATTCTCCTACTTATACTACTCAACTCAAAACCCTAAGTAACTCCCTACAATCACGCCTTTGCCATTGCATGGAAGTTGGGAGTAGATCGTGGGCCAAGAACGTGGGGTACGCCGCAATTGGGCCACGCTATCTTGAGCGCACATTTCTGGGCCGGTTGTTGGGCTTATCCTCCTGGGCTCAGTTGCTCGGGTCGGGTTGACCTGGTCCGGGGTGTCAATCTGACCCGAAGTTATTGGGCCATACCTATCAGATGCCCCCCCCCCCAGCCGGAGCGAGGAGGGAGCTAACGGTTATGAGCAGGGTGAAGCAGTAAGCAAGATGAGCTGTTGTCAATTGTGAGCCGAAGTGTTCGTGGGAGCCGAGAATTTGCTGAGACTGAGATGATCCGTGGTGGGGTCCACGGGGCCTAAAACGAACTGGACTGAATGACCCCGAGGTGACGGCGAGGGCCCGAGCACCCCGAAGGCAATAAAGTGTAGCGAAAGAGGACAGTAATCTGGCCGAGGTGAAGGAGGCACCGGAGAGCTTTCCAAAACTTCTTGGCCAAGAATGAGGTTGATGTGACTGGCGGCGCCATTATGAGAGAGAGGTATGTGAAGTGACACGCTTTGCAATTTCCCATGAGTCTGTTCCCCACGCGCCTTGGGAACTGTAAGGCGCGTGTCCAGTACGCTCAAATCTGAAACACAGAATTTGAAAAGGCCATATCTAGACCGTTATTTCCTCGAGTATATATTTTGAATAATGGCACAGTATACTTCATCTTCTTCATTGCGATTTGCAAGTTACAGAAAGCGGGAAAAAAGGAGAAACTCTGTACTTTTGTGATTCATCTCAAACACAAACCAAGTAAGTATGCCTTCTTCATCATCTTCTTCTTCAATTAGGGAAGTAGGGACCGAGAGGTCTCCGTTAGATGTACCTCCCCTTCGCTTCGTTATTCCAGAGAGGAGTGAAATTAGGACAGTGGAAAGAGCCGACGGCATGGAAACCAACATCAGGGTCATCGATTTTTATGAATGTACGGAGAGTGACTTCGAAGTGTCCACTATAGCGCCGCGGATGACGCGGGTGCAGATAGAAACCTTAATCCCCTCCTTCTATTTCCCATTTAACTTAGAATACATAGTGCCGGAACCCGGCGATAGGGCCTGTTGCCCGCCGAAGGGTTTCATCGGCGTATATATAGACCCACTGAGGATAGGTTTGAGATTCCCCCTTTGGGACATTGTTATCCTGCTGTTGAGATATTATAATATTGCCCTGAGCCAATTAGCGCCAAATGCCATAAGGCAAGTAGTCGGGTTCACCGTGGTATGCAAGAATGCCGGGGTGAAACCAACTGTAGAGCTGTTTAGGTATTTTTTCCAACTGAAAGCATTCGGGAAATCCAAAGGATGGTACTCCTTCAGTCCCCGAGCACGAGGTGGTTTCAAAGTATAGAACCCCAGTAAGGTGGAGGGGTGGAAGGAGAAATTCATCTTTGTGAAGACCGGAGTGGCCCTCCCGAGGTGGAGAAGGGAGGAGGTGTTAGATACTGCCCCGGTGGGGGATCCGGAGGCTGAGGTGGTGGACGTATTCCGTGCAATGGGGACTTTCAAGACCCTTTGCACCGAGGCAGAGCTGGAGGAGGCGGGACTGAGCCCATACTACTCGGGCGACGCGGAGGGGATGTCCGCCCGGGGTCAAGAGTCGGGAGCCGAGGTTACCGAGGAGGGTAGGAGTTCTTATATCTGTGTATAATTGTTGCCTTGTGCAGGATTAACCCCAATTTCTGTATGCAGTGGGACGTTTTGGAAAGGAGCCAGCTGGAAGCCCCACTGTGGCTGCGGCAACCAAGAAGAAAGGGAAAACAGCTGAAGTGTTTCCCCGGGGGAAGATGTCACCTAGTCCAAGACCTTCTGTTGGGCCGGAGGAGCGAGTGGTGGCGGCGGGGTCAACCCTCGGAGTTAAAAGGAGGTCGGAACCATCCGGGACACCGCCGGCGGCAGCCAAAAAACTCCGCACAGGAGAAAGCGTTGAGGTAAAGCTGATATGACTTTCTCTGTGAGTTACTGTTTGCGTAAATGAAGTGTATGTTACCAGTACTGATTCCGGTTTTTTTTTTTTTTTTTTTTTTTTTTTTTTTTTTTAAGGAGCAAGGGCCCACAAGTCTGCTGGGATTGGAGGGGACGGACGCCGAGGAGCTGTTGCACTTGGCGCGGGGGATTATGGAGCTCGGTCGGAAAAGCGAGAAGGAGGCTAAAGAAGAGCTGGCCGTGGTGGCAGGGGAGCTGCGCGCGCGCAACGATAAGCTGACACACGATCTGGCCGAGGCGCGCAAGAGGGCGGCCTTGGTGGAGAATGAAGTTGCGCGATTGCGCGAAGTGGAGGTGGAGGCCGGGGCTCTCCGTGGAGAAACGGAACAGCTGCGGGCAGAGATGAAGGCCCGAGAACCGGCAATTGTTGAAGGTCAAGAGGCAATGCTAAAAGCGTTTGCCGAGAAGTTGTTCCAGACGAGCACATTTCTCGACTTCCAGACCAACTTTGTCGCTGTCGGGGACACGGCCACGCGATCGGTGTTGCTGGAGCAGGTCAAAGAGATCTACCCGAACGTGGACGTTTATCGCCCAGAGTTCGGGTATGATTACAATGCCGTGGCCGGGGTGGAGGAGGCCTACTATCAAGCATTAACGCACCTCCCGGAGTGGCCCCTTGTGAAGGCTCTAGCAGAGAAGAAAGAGATTTTAAGGGCCGAGGAGGTTGCAAGCTGTGAGGCGGACCAAGACCAGGAGTTCCTGGCATTCCGCCGGGGTGATTTCGTCTCTGAGCCCCGAAACAAAGAGCCACCCCCCCGCATGGAAATTGCCGCAGGAGCTGCAGAAGAGGAGGCAGGAACGGCGGAAGATCGGCAGGAGGTGGAGCCCGAGGATGCTGAGGGGACCGAGGAGGAGGAGGTCAGTCGTTCCCCGCAAATTTGATATAGTAGATGATAGGAATAATTGTAAATCCCCTGTACCACACTACCGATAATGTATTCTGACTTTGTTGAATATAAGTGTTTGTTGAATAATTGAATAGTTGTTCAACGTATTTTTTTCGAAATTCATCTTTCCCACTGTTTCTGTTGCCCGCTCAGGACATCGCGGAGCTGCATGACACGATAAAGAAGCTCATGCAATCATTGGATTGGTTCCGCGGAGAGAAAGATAACTTGCGAAGGAAGCCGAGGAGGCAAGATCTAGAGCCGCGGAGAGGGCCAGAGACCAGGAATTAAAGTACCTGGCGATCTGAACTGGACCGCGTCCTCATCCATCAAAGAGAGTATGACCGGATACTGACAGAGTACGGCTTGCTGACCTTTGAGGAAGTCGAGGAGCGGGTCACCGAGATTCAAAGTGAGATTTCAGCACTGATGGCGGCAGGTTCAGCCGAGTCCTCAGAGCTTATAAGAAAGCGAGAGGTGCTGGAATTATTGCTCGGTATGTACGAGGGCCTGAAAGGTCGCGGCAGGTGGCGGCGCAAAGCCGAGGAATACATCGCGGGCCCTAGCCGGAGCCGAGGTTCTTCAAAAGCCCCCCGGAAGGGTAAAAAGAAACCAGCGAGGAAAAGTCAAGGAATTGTAATTCAAGAGCCGGCTTCGGTGACTGCAGTCGAAGAAGGGCCCGTGGTCGTCGCCGAAGAAGAAGTTGAGAAGCTGGCTGAAGAGATCGAAGTGATGGACCCCGCGGAGTGGGATCCCGTGAAATGGGCCCAAACACCGAGGTCTACACCGCAGCCGAGTCTTCGGGGCCGTACAAGAGGCGAAGCCCCCAGACAAGTATCAAGGATGAGTCCGCGACGCCGAGGGGGCCGCGATGAGAAAGAGTCGGGGCTCAACGCCGGGAAGCCACAGAATCCCGGCGGACTCGAAGTAGGTCCGGAAGCAGGTCTCAACGCCGGAGCGCCGAGTACTGGCTCGGAGGCCATAGATAGTTTTTACTTACTTTTTTTTTTTTTTTTTCAGAGAGTATGTAAAGAACCTTTTGCTCAAATAATATGTAAAAAACCTTTTTTTGTCTGCAAAGTTGTGTACTTTGAAAGGAAAATAATGAACTGTTAACCAGAATGCAATAATAATTGCTTTAACAGGTGCTCGGGAACACCATATGGACAGGGCATAGAATCTCCCCGGACGGATCGGGCGGGAGTGAAAAACCTCTCCGGTTAAACAGACGAGAGGGGACACAAGTCCGGGACCAAATCCAATTGTCCGGAGACGAATAATAATAGTACGACTACGCTAGGGCGTCCCCGTAACGTAGAAGAAAGCACAGTAAGATGCACAAATAAAGAACTTTTATTCAAGGTGAGTGTCGGAACAACTTTACAAAATACAAAGAGAAATCACAACGAAAAAGAAATGTACAATAAATGTAAAGATAGGAACGATACTTGTCATTCGGTGTTCACAGATAGAAACGTCTTAAGTTGGTAACATGCCAGCTTCGGGGAATCGGGGTTCCATCAGGATGCTCCAACTGGTAGGACCCGGAATCGTGCGCAGCAACGACGCGATAAGGACCTTCCCAGGTAGCATGCAATTTCCCCTTAGGGGCAGCCTTGCTGGCTGAGTTGAGTCGGAGTACCAAGTCCCCGACATTAAACTGAGTACCCCGAACCCGGAGGTGGTGATACTAAGCTGCACGTTGCTTACACTTGGCTTGCTGGATGAAAGATTGATCACGATGATATTCTAGCTCATCTAAGTTTGTACGGAGGGCCTCGTCATTATCCTCGGGAGAAGTTACGAGGCGGGGGTTAGGTACTCTGATTTCCGCCGGAATAACGGCTTCGGAGCCGTAAGTAAGACTGTAGGGGGTTGATAACACGTTATTTATGCATGTATTTAGGTCGATTTAGGATCATATTTTATAGCATATACGTGTATATTTGACCAGCACTTATTGATATTTATAATATTTGGGTCATTTGACGTGTGTTGACTTGTTTTAAAGTTAATTAGGTATTTTTATGCCATTTGGATAAAGTTCGAAGGAGAAACAAGTCAAATAGAGTGAAAACCGGCCCAAAGGAGTGAAAACCGTCCAAGAACCGGTCCAAACCGGTCCGAACCGGCCTGAACCGGGCTAGGAGCAAAACGAGGCAAGAACCGACACGGCCGCGTCACAAAGCAACACGGCCGTGTCAAAAGTGTCTTGCAACGCATTGTGGGTTCTGGAATGGAACACGGCCGTGTCACAGCTGCAACACGGCCGTGTCAAATTGTTGCGGGAAAAGTGGATTGTGCAAAGCAACACGGCCGTGTCACTTAAGCAACACGGCCGTGTCAGAAGTGTTTCCCTACGATAATTACCTAATTTTAATAGGATTTTGATCCTATCTTCCCCAAGATTCGGCCCCAACTCTATAAAAAGGACCTCAAGCTCTAGGAAAAGGAATCAATCATCAAGAACATCAAATTACATTATTCCACCTAGAAGAAATCTTGGAGGACAAGGAAGACGAAGATCATCGAGACGGAGTCATCCGGGTTTATTTATTCTTTTCTTAGTTTTAATTCTTACAATATTTTTCTTAGAATTTTGTATCGGATTATTACTAGGCATGAGTAGCTAAGCTATTCGTGTCCTAGGGTTAGAAAGTAGGGATTTTTATAACAATGTATTGATTTATGATTTAATCTATTAATTCCGTTCTTTATGTGTTTTATCTCTATGTTTATGCTTAGAACTGAATTTAGCTTGATCACCTAGATTTAGTAACTTAGTTTAACAGTTCCGCTTCGAGAGGAGGGAATTGTTATCAGACTTAGAACATAGAGCGCAGTTGTCTATGACTGTGTAGGCCGTGGCTTAGGATCGTTTGGGAGTTATTAGGTTTAATTGACTCGAGAGGGTAATTAGCTTAATTAATCAACGGTTTAATCGCTTCGAGAGAAGGATTAGATTATTGTCGTGCCGCCTAATAAACACTAGAATTGGTAAATTAATAGGTTAATCATATTCAACATTGAATTAATATCCTGAAATCGAAGCCCTAGGATATCTTTTCTCATCGATTGTTAGTTCTTTTTGTTTGCCAATTATTTGTTGAATTTCTTAGTCTTGTTAAAATTAACTTTTGCAACTTAGTATCTAGTTAGGACAATCCTAGAATATTGAGGTATCAAACTACCTAAAACTATTCCTTGTGGGATCGACCTTGACAATAGTACTACACCTACATCCGTACACTTGCGGAACACTAGGTTAGAAACCGACGTGTCAGGGGTCTCCCCAGTAGAGGTATGTGGCGTTGTGCGATAGGCCCAAAGAACCTGCGGAAGATTCTCGGCCCAAAGACCTTTAGCGTGATCCAAACGTTTCTTTAAACCCATAAGGAGTGTACGATTAGTGACTTCAACTTGACCATTGGCTTGCGGATGAGCTACCGAGGTGAAAATCTGCTTAATATGGAGCTCCTCGCACCATGACCGGAAGGGATCATTGGCAAACTGTTTGCCGTTATCCGAAATAATAGTGCTCGGGATGCCAAAGCGACATATAATATTTCTCCAGACGAACTTAAAGATGTTCTGACCAGTGATGGTAGTAAGAGGTTCGGCTTCTACCCACTTGGTGAAGTAATCAACGGCGACCACAAGAAATTTCAGTCCACCCGGAGCGACTGGGAACGGGCCCATAATATCAATTCCCCATTGGATAAATGGCCAAGCACTTTGTATTCCCGTGAGCTCGGTTTGTGGCAGATGTTTCACATGGGAGTGTAGCTGACACTTGCTGCACTTGGTCACTAATTCATGGGCATCGTTAAACAAGGTTGGCCAGTAGTACCCCCACCGAAGAATTTTTTTGGCCAATGTCCGTGAACCGATATGACTGGCGCAGGCCCCTTCGTGAACCTCCAGAAGAACCAGATCGGCCTGGGCAGGAGCAAGACACCGAAGATTAGGTTGCAAGTACGACCGTCGGTACAAGACTCCATCATGGAATGAGTACTTGGGTGCCTTGAGAACTATCCGCCGAGCTTGCAGCTTGTCATTCGGCAGAGTTCCATCTCGGAGATACTGAACAATGGGGGTCATCCAACTGGGACCACTGTCGGTCAATACTGAGATCGTTGCCTCATGAATCGCCGGATGAAAGACATCTTCGACTATAATATCCGGAGACACATTAGTGAGGACCGCGGAGGCCAGTTTACTGAGAGCGTCAGCTTGAACGTTCTGTTTACGTGGTACCTTCTGGATATCAACCGAATCAAAAGTTGACATAAGTTTAAGTTCTAAAGCGAGATACCTGACCATCGTTTCATCCTTAGCGGTATAAGTGCCCTTGATCTGATTAGAAACAACCTCGGAGTCCGTGAAGAGCTCAAGATGGGGGATTGCTAGGGATTTAGCGAGCCGGAGCCCAGCGAGAACTGCCTCGTATTCTGCTTCATTATTAGTTACCTTAAATTTGAATCGAATGACATACTTAACTTCAACTCCCTCGGGGCCAATGAGAAGCACCCCAGCACCACTCCCTCGAGCCGTGGAAGCACCATCCACATATAGTTGCCACTTGCGAGGTGGGGACTCAAGGGCAGCAGGGTGATGACTATCATTATCTGCGGAAGATTCATGATTATCCACTGGGGTCTCGGCCAAAAAGTCTGATAGTGCTTGACCCTTGATAGCTCGGCGTGGAAGAAATTGAATATCATACTCGCCCAGCTCGACAGCCCACTTAGCGAGGCGCCCTGACACCTCGGGCTTGACAAGAATTTGACGAATGGGGTGATTAGTTAGAACCCGTATCTCACGTCCTTGGAAATATGGCCGTAAGTGCCGAGCTGCCATGACGAGAGCGAGCACTGTTTTTTCCACCGTGGAGTACCGAGTTTCTGCCCCGTGAAGTACTCGGCTTGCAAAATACACCGGGTGCTGCACACTATTGACTTCGCGCACAAGAGCCGCGCTAATGGCTTCTTCGGCGGAGGCCAAATATATGTAAAGCGGCTCTCCGGAGAGAGGGACCGACAGAGTGGGCAGTTGCTTAATATGATGCTTTAAAACCTCAAAAGCTTCGGTGCACTGCGGGGTCCACTCAAATGACTTTGCTTGCCGCAAAATTTTGAAGAATGGGAGTTGACGCTCCGCAGCTTTAGACAAAAAACGGTTTAAGGCCGCCAAACCGCCAGTGAGGCGTTGAACGTCTTTGACCGTCCTCGGTGGTTGCAGGTCTAACAAATCCCGAAGCTTGGCCGGATTGGCCTGGAGGCCGCGCTGCGAAACCATATAACCGAGAAATTTTCCGGAGCCAACACCGAAGGTGCATTTTGCTGGATTGAGACGCAAATTATAACGCCGCAAAGTACGCAATGTTTCAACAATATCTTGCACACATGAAGACTGGGAGGTACTTTTTATGACTAGATCATCAACGTAAACCTCAACATTGCGACCAATTTGACCTCGGAAAACGCGGTCCATAAGACGTTGGTATGTGGCCCCAGCGTTCTTGAGCCCGAAGGGCATTTTCTTGAAGGCAAAACATCCAAAATCAGTGATAAATGCTGTTTTGAGGGCATCCTGACGGTCCATGTGGATTTGATGGTACCCCTTGTATAAGTCTAAGAAGCAAAGCGCCACGTGCCCAGTAATGGCTTCGGCCTTTTGGTCGATAGAGGGCAGAGGATAACAATCCTTTGGACAGTGTTTATTAAGATCGGAAAAATCGACACACATTCGCCATGCCCCGCTGGACTTTGTTACCATCACAGGATTAGACAGCCAAGAAGGATAATGGACTTCAAACAAGATATCTGCATCTAAGAGTTGTTGTACCTCGATTCGAATGGCCGCGTTTCGCTCCGGAGCGAATTTCCTTTGCTTTTGCTGTATAGGTTTGACGTTGGGATCGATGTTCAATTTATGGGTTATGACATCAGGAGAGACCCCGGGCATATCCAAGGGAGACCAGGCGAAGACGTCGGAGTACTCCCGCAAGGTCTGGATGATGTTTGCTCGGGCTTGGATGGATCAAGTGGCACCTGGACAGTGGTGTCCTCCAGCGATGTACATAACTTAGGTTCGGGAACCGAAGATGTCACCTGGAGCTGCTGCTTAGGAGGGACCTTTGTTGCCTTTTTGAGTGTGACGTACATGCACTCCTTAGAAACCCGCTGACTGCCGCGGGTAGCCACCTCGCCATGTGATGTAGGGAATTTTAGCGCGAGGTGGTATGTGGAGCATATGGCTCTGGCGGGAGTAAGCCAGTCCCGACCTAAAATCATATTATATGGGGACGGAGAGTTAACCACGTAAAAATTCACAAAAATGATTTTTATCGCCGGATAAGTTCCAAGAGACGCCGGGAGATTAATAACTCCGTCTGGCTGAACTTCACCCTGGGTGAAGGTCTGTAACGGCCCGGGGGCCGGTCAAAGTTGCTCACGAGGAATCCCCATTTTTTAAAACAGTCGGTGAATATGACACTTACTGCGGCTCCATTGTCTACAAAGACTCACTTTACTGTAACATTAGCTACAGCCATGTCAATGACGATGGCGTCGGTATGGGGTGTAATCTCGGGAACTGGGTCTCTATCTATAAAACTGACAGTTTTAGATTGGTGGAGACGCTTGTGACGTGGCTCCTCGGGAGGAGGACGGCGTGCCTCGGCCTTCAAGGCATTTCGAGAAGCCCCAGTGGGAAGGGCCCCGTAAATCACGTTTATGACATGGGTAGGCAAATTGTCTCCGGGTCCTCCCGAAGGAGGTGGTGGTGGCAAAAAACGAGGTTGTTGACGATTTTCGTGGTCTTGCCGTGCATGATTGTTTGACCCCGGCCTATTATTCTGCCATTGCGGCCTGTTTTGACGTGAACCACGGTCATGATAACTTCCACAGGTTTGGGATGAACCCCCATTCTGGCTTGACCGAGGCTTGTCGTCGGTCCGAGCAATGTATTGTCGCAAGAAACCTTTCTTTAGACAATCTTCAATTTCCTTACCGAGCTCTCGACACTCCTCTGTCTCATGTCCATGATCATGGTGGTACGCGCACCACTTCTCGCGGTTTCGCTTTTCAGGCGGAGCAGTCATCCGCGGACACGGCCGTAAATCGTTCTTGTGAACAGAAAGAATTTCGGCTCGCGATTTTGTAAGCGGGGTGAGTTGTGGAATATCCCCTCGAGATTCTGAACGTCCCTGGTTCAGACGAGAAAAGGCACTGGGTAGCGTACTGGGCCCAACTGGTGCCCTATCGGACTGCCGTTTACTAGCATGCTTCTCACGCTTACGACGAGTCTGCTCCTCGGCCTTAGCATATCTGCACACAGTATTAAACAAAGCCCGAGTTGTGACCGGAGGGTTCCGAACCAACTCGGTATAGAGCGGTCCGGGACGAAGGCCATTCATGAAGGCGTTGATGATAACATCATCCGAGCAGTTTCCTACTTTAAGACTCTCCGCTGTAAAGCGGTCAAGAAATTGGGTAACGGTTTCGCCATCCCGTTGTTCCATATTCATCAGATCGGCCAAAGTGGACATGGGCTTTGCACGTGCTTCGAAACGTGCCCAAAAGTGTTCAGCAAGTTCTCTAAAAGAGGATATACTATTACGGGGGAGAGAATCAAACCAAACTCGAGCCTCATCCTGAAGATACTCGGGGAAGATCTTACAATAGTGAAGAGAGGCGGTATGATCTCGACTGAGCATGTTGTGCCTAAAAGCCCCAAGAAAATTGGCCGGGTCTCCAGTGCCGTCATAAGGTGGTATGGCAGGTCTCTTGAACCCTTCGGGAAGGGGCGTAGCCAGTATTTCTTGGGAGAATGGGGTGATAATGTCTCCATTGGCATCGAGGCCTAGAATTCTATCTAGTTCAGCATTGCGCTGTACTCGCTCATACTCCTGAAGATCTAGGGTATGGGGATTGGCATAACGAGCTTTCTGAGTCGCGTTAAGTGGACGGCGACGATCAGCGTCGGCAAGTTCGTCATTGCGTTGTCTTGACCCATTAGAACTCCCATGGTCATCGGGAGAACCGGGTCGTTCTCGTCGTCGGTCCTGACGCCCATGGTGCACTGGATCTTGTTGGTGGATCGGGTTCCGACGAGGTGGATGCGCTACGGGGTTGGTAGCGTGTCCAGCAGGTCCATCAGGATTTAGGCGATTGGCTGCCCAGTCTTGGAGAACATGAGCATGTTCTTGTAGGAAAGCCTGGAGTAGTTCCGGAGTCATCTGAATATTAACCTGCGGCTGTGTAGCAGCGGGATTAGGATTTTGTATATCCTGTGGAGGTAGAGGTAGGAATTGGTCGTCCGGATTCACGACCGGGCCTTGGTTGCCCTGATGATGAGATGTATCTCGCATCAGCGACTGCCTCGGCGGCAAAGTTTGATCCACGGGTGGATCTTGATTGATTTGATCACCTTGGCGAGATTGAGTTAAGCGAGTGGTTACCATGGTATAACAAGTGCAGTATCGATATTAAAATCCAGTCGTCTTTCCCACAGACGGCGCCAATTGATAAAGCGCAATCCGTAATCAAAGAAACTCCGAACGTAAAACCCCTTTTCGCAACGTAAATCAATGCAAGAAATCTAAAGAACACAGGATGTACGTGGTTCGATCCGGAGATCTACGTCCACGGGCTGAAAATATCACCTGCCGAGGTGTTTCTTTACTATCCTTTTGAAATTACACGCCACTGTTTCAGAATTCAAAAAACCAACCCCAATTCTGAGTACAATTCTCCTACTTATACTACTCAACTCAAAACCTTAACTAACTCCCTACAATCACGCCTTTGCCGTTGCATGGAAGTTGGGAGTAGATCGTGGGCCAAGAACGTGGGGTACGCCGCAATTGGGCCACGCTATCTTGAGCACACGATTCTGGGCCGGTTGTTGGGCTTATCCTCCTGGGCTCAGTTGCTCGGGTCGGGTTGACCTGGTCCGGGGTGTCAATCCGACCCGAAGTTATTGGGCCATACCTATCACCGCCAACTCTGCTTTGCAAGCATAGCAAGATTAAATGTTTCTAAGTCTCAGAACCCCAATCCACCCTTTTCCCTTGGTCTGCACAACTCCTTCCAAGCCCGCCAACGTATTTTCCTCTCATTTTCTTTTTTACCCAACCAGAAGTTTGAGATGATAGATTGAATTTGCCAGTGAACATTGGCTGTCAATTGGAAATAGCTCATAACATACGTTGGTATAGCCTGAGCCACCGACTGTATAAGGACAATCCTTCCTGCATTTGATAGGGATTTACTCTTCCAATTCTTCAGCTTTTTCTCCACCCGCGAAATAACCCCACTGAATATCCCCTCCTTCGACCGCCCCACAGTTGCTGGCAATCCCAAATACACCTCATTTTGTCAACCCCCTTACTCCCATTCTGCGCACCAGCTCCTCTTTCACTTCCTCCGGCACCCCTTTGCTGAAGCATACTTCAGATTTCTCTAGTGATAAAAAATTGCCTTGATGCTTCCTCATACTGCCTAATAATCTCCCTAACTGCATCCACCTCTCTTTGATTTGCTCTTCCAAAAATAATGTTGTCATCCGCAAAGAAAAGGTGGGATATGATCGGGGCATTTCTGCAAATTCTGGGAGGATGTAGAACACTCGAACGTTCAGCATCTCTAATCAAAGCTGAGAAGGCCTCTGCACAGAATAAAAATAGATATGGCGACAGCGGATCCCCTTGTTAGAGTCCCTTTGTCGAATAAAAAGTATGTCCAGGTTGACCATTCAGCAAGAAAGAGAATGAATCAGAAGATATACATCGCATAATCAGGTTAACAAAACTCAAATCAAAGCCCAGTCTCAGCATAATACGTTCTAAGAATATCCACTCTACCCTATCATACGCTTTGCTCATGTCTATTTTAAAATCGAAACTACCCTTCTTCATAGCCATGTTACTACCCATAAAATGAAATATCTCAAAGGCAGCTAAAGCGTTATCAGTAATAAGTCGACCGGGCACAAACGCCGACTGGGTATGGGAAATGATATGGGGGAGGGCAGATTTCAACCTATTAGTAATGGTTTTGGTGATTATTTTAAAAATAACATTACACAGACTAATAGGTCTATAATCAGTGACAGTTGTGGGCTTCTTTTTCTTCGAGATTAAAGCAATGTAAGTGTAATTTAGGGGGGCAGGACTAGTATGGCCGTTTAGTATATCCAAGATGATAGAAAGAATATCAGAATGAATTAAATTCCAAATTTTTTTATAAAACAAAGCTGGCATACCGTCGGGTCCAGGGGCCTTAGCCGGATGCATCTGTTGTAAAGCTGCGAGGACCTCTTCTTTTGAGAAAGATTGTGCCAATTTTTCATTCATCTCTGTCGTCACTTTAGGTTCCACCACATTTAATACACAGTCCATATTAAGGTTATCCTTGGCTTTGAAAAGGCTCTGAAAATACTCATTGATTTATGCAGAATTTCCAGAGCCCATTGAATTTGTGATGGATTGACTTCCATGTTCAAGGTTTCCATCGATGCCATCATTTTTTTGTTAAAATCCTTCAACCATTATTTAAGAAGGATGAGCACAACGTTTATTCAATAAACAAAAAGAAATAAACAAATGATCTGTGAGAGAAGTCTATGTTAATAACTTAACATATTGATAGATAAGACTTGATCTGTAAATACAGCCGCAGTTGTGAGGAGATGGGTGGTGGTGGAGATTAAGCATCCTTACCGAAGCCTTAAAAAAAGGGAACAGACAAAAAGTTAAAGAATTAAATTCAATTGTTATTAAAGTTTTTCTTTGGAAGGAAAAAATTGGCCTTCATTGAGATTTTAAAGTAGAATGAACTTCCTCCTCCACCAAAATCTTGATATGACCTTGGAGAAAATGGAACTACATTTCTCGATCATTTCAAGGTTATGCAGTTTTCTTTTTTCTTTTCGCTGCGTCAATTTTCTTTTCGGTTATTTGTTCCTTTTAAAAAAACAGTTGTGTCATTTGGGCGGTTTCAATGGATTCCAAACAATTTCTTTCAAGACGTGATAGTTGAATCCAAAATATTATCCATAAATATTCAAATTTAAAATGATATAAGAAAAATAAATAGAAAAACTTAGAAAATGACACGTGGAGAAAACAACCTATAATTACTCTACAAAAGACAAATCAACAGACTATTCTGCTTTTATATTGAGGGTGATGAGTTGTACTAAAATTCACCGGCAGTCACCGTCTCCAAAGTCCAGATTTAGCAAACCAACACAATCAATAAAAAAATGGGGTTCAACAACATTAATTAGAAATGCATATTCAATAAACCAACTCCCATCTCTTTCTACATTAACCTTCTCTCTCTACCATCTCTCCTCAATTCTCTGATCCAAACTTCTGGTAATGCTGTCAGCCCCCGACCCCTTCCACCAGCTCTCCGCCATCATCCACCTCACGCGCCACCTTCTCCTTCGCCGTATTGAAAACTGAACTTGGATTCAACTTGAAAGTAAAAAATCAAGTTTTTTAACTTACAAAACAAATCTAGATCTTTGACTCGAAAGTTGAAGAATCAAGGTTTTTAACTTACAGAAAAGATCGGGATCTTCCACTTTTACAACTTTTGCATAGCCATTAATCAGCTAAAAGCCAAGGAGGTGTAAAAAGAGGGAAGAGGAGAGTGGTGTTGTAGAAATTCTTCTTCCTGTTACTGCATAAATCTTTCTCTCCCACCAGCCCCATCATTTTTCACAACACTATTCGTAATTTTTCCCAAATTTGCACTTTGAGAGATGTTAAAGCCCCTTTGCAGATGATAGAGGGAAGATTAGGGAGGAGAGAGAGTGTGTGTAAAGAACCCGTCTTCGAAATGTTAGAGAGAGAGGACGAGATGTTAGCATAGTGGAAAAATGATGTGCCCCAACTAGGGGTGAGCATGGATCTCGGAGATAATTCGCTCCACATTGAACTCCAGATCAAAATCACCCCGAACCGATAATATTCGTTGATTTTTTTACTTTATCCAAATCGAATCGATCCGAATTTTTTTTTGTTGTAAGACTGAACTGCTCTGAACAAAAAATCCAAAATAAAATCGAGTAGAATCGTTTCTAAGTAATTAACTATAAAAAAAATTATATATCTCATTTAATTCATTCCCTTTATATTATGATATTGAATCATTATAAGTTTTAGTGAGTTTTAACAGTGAATACATAACACTACTAATTTCATAGAAGAGTTTAGTAATTAATAATAGAGTAAAATATTGATTATAATTTCCAGAAGAAACATAATTCTATTAATTATAGATATATTAATCGGTTAATAAGTTTATATTCATGAAAAATATTACATGATATGTTTAAATTCAAATGTAAATTTCTTTAATCCAACTATTAAATTTATTGTTATATCTAATATTTAATTATTTCAACATATAAACGTCAAAATCCTAGACCTGAACTTATTGCACATAGTTATTATCCTACACTTGAATTTTACCGTACATGCACGCATTGCTCGTTCTCTTCTTTAATTCTCCACCTTTCTCGTGAACTCACATTTTTCTCTTGAAGTCAATTATGATTGCACTGTGTTTTATAGTCCATCTTCCCATAGTGTTTGTAATTATTTATAACAAAAAACAGGGCATGTGTATGAGACAAATGTACAATAGAACTTTAC
The DNA here is from genome assembly GCA_958295605.1 of Ajuga chamaepitys. NCBI lineage: Eukaryota > Viridiplantae > Streptophyta > Magnoliopsida > Lamiales > Lamiaceae > Ajuga > Ajuga chamaepitys. Next base: position 5,585,579 of record OY282500.1, on the reverse strand, counting down.
AGATGAAAAATAATCGAAAAAATGTCCAAAGAGATTATCGATAACTAATAACTTTATAATTTATTGTTATTTCTTTTTCGACGAGACACCAACTTCATTAACTTGTGATTGTTTTTATAAGTTAAGAGTTGAAACTTGTCTTAAAATATACTACCTCCGTCCCGCTCTAACTTTCCTACTTTCCTTTTTGGTTTGTCCCAACTTAACTTTCCAGCCCATAAATGGCAAATTTCTCTCACAATCTCTACCCTCAAAATCTTTACACTCAATCTCCACCTTTAAAAAAGTCAAAAATTCCACAAAATCTGCTTTTTCTTAACCTCCGTGCCCGGTCAAAGTAGGAAACTTAAGCCGGGACGAAGGGAGTATCTTATAATTTGTTCAATGTTACACTTTCTTTATTTTTTTTAAAAATATGATATTATTGTAAAGACAACATTATAATTTTTTTCGTGCGTTTTGTTAATAAGATTAGAAGGAATAGCTCCGAAGAGCTCCGAATAACCAGACCGAACATATCTGATCTTCGGAAGGAACTGAACCGATCAACGGAGCAGTTCTGGCGATTTTATTTTGGAAAGCTCCGAATATCTCCGAGCTTTGATTCAGTTCTGGAGATTTTCATATCTCCGAACAGCTCCAGACAGTGCTCACCCTTAGCCCCAACCATAGAATATGAAGGGGTTGGGGGTACCATCCAAACAAATATAGGTGCGAGTTTGGGTCAACCACTTTGGGTTTGGCCCAAACCCAAGCAAACATGGCCTTATTTCTCAATCTTTTTTCTTTTTTAACGTGATCAACACGTTAACATTGTCCGAGAGGAGGGTTAATTAGAGTAGTGCCGCCTAATAAATATTAGAATTCGGGTTAAAAATCTGGAATAACAAGATAATGATACATAAGAGATTGTAACTAAAATTGAAACCCTAGAATACGTCTTTTATCTGATTCGATCTTCCGCGATTACTTGCTTATTTCTTTTAAGCATATGTTTTACTTGTTTATTATTTTTCTGCACTTTAGTTTTAGGTTAATAATTTAATCAATCACCATTATTCGAGAGTCTAGATAGGGTTGATCTATTATAGTCGAAGTATTAAATTGAATATAAGAACAATCTCTATGGGATCGACCTTGCTCACTAGTAGCTACAGCTGCACCGTACACTTGCGGTATTATTAGGTAAGAAAAAGTGTTGTCAAGTTTTTGGCGCCGTTGCGGGGACTGGTAACTGTGTTAGTTTTTATCTTGATAAATAGTTTAGCATTAGGCTAGACATTTATTTTTCTTTGTATATGCTTATATTTTTATATAATAAAAAAGATTGTGTATTCTTTTCTTTTGATTATTGATTTTTGTTGTTGTAGCTAAAATTTATTTTATTTTGCGAGATCCTTGGAACAAGATATGTAATTGCCCTATTATCAATGTGTTCCAGAGATAACATTGGAAGACATGGACTATATGTGTGGTAGATATTCCTACAACTCTAGGGATAATTAAGGGTCAGGGCCTAATGATCATTCTCATGGTAGCACAAGAGATTTTCTACAACCGCCTTGGAATGATTATGGTAATCAAGTTGAGGTCGAGGAGGAATGGAAGGTTACTACTCGTCAAACTAGAATGAAACTTCTAGCTCAAACAGAAGATTTGAAGGATGTTTCAAAGGATTTGAAGGATATGAACGTGCAAGCAGATTAAAGCAGAAAGAGCAACTTAAAACTGAAGCCGACTTAGAGGGGCAAGGATCGGTACTCAACATAGATAAAAAAGCAAGAGATCATTAAGGAGAAGTTGTGTGAGGAGGTCGAAGAGGAAATTCAAGAAGAAATTCACATGCAAGATCCTCAAGAATAAGTTCATATTGCTCCGCAAGGCCTCTTTGATGAGCTTCCACTAGAAGACAATAACGATAGTAGAGTTGATTCAAAAGAAAATACACTTCATCATATTGATTTAGGGAGTTTAATTTCTTTATATCCATTTACCGAGTCAGATTATGGTTACTTAGATGATTGACATACAAGTTTTGAATCGTCTTTTCTTTTTAATTTTAGAAAACTTGTATTGCAATTGGGTATACAACTCATTTTCTTTATTAAAAATAATACCCATAAAATTGCCAAGGATCTTTTTTGTCATATTTGCATAAAAGATTCGCCTATTCTCTTAGAGAAAATAAAATCATGACAAAAGAAACACTTCTTTTTGGATCCTCGATAACATTAATGGCGTCTAGCTAAAGACGTAAAACTTAACGCTTGTTGGGAGGCAATCCGGCATTTACTATTTTTTTTCATTTTTGTTATTTTTATTTGTGCACTTGTTATTTTGTTTTCTTTTAGGATACTAGCATGACATATGTGACAATGTAGTTAGACGAGGCAGAAAATCATGAAAAAGGGGACAAATGAGCTTTGGGGGCGAGTCTCGATCGAAGACGAGTGAAAAATGAGCAAGTTGAATTTCGGAATAAGCTGAACGCAGCTACGCCCACCAGCACAACCGCGCCTATAACGACCTCAAAACATAATATCGCACTACCTCGATATTGCAACCACGGACAGCAGTGCGGCCGCGCTTGGTCCTTTAGCCCACTTATATCACGAACAAAAACACATAGACACATCCAAATGCCCAAATCGCTCAGTGGGTGGAAAGGTAGCAGCGACAGAAAAAGAGAGACAATACTTGGATGCAACAGCAACACGAGCAATGGGAGCGTATGAAGGAGTTCGTGGACAATTGAAGTGTTCTACCACCCAATCCATCTCCTCGGAAGTACTATGAGTCCACTAAGGCATACCACTTCTTTCTCACAAACCTTGGTCTTTGACCAAGTTGTGGGGAGGGGGTATCAGTGGGACGTCTTGACAACTTTATTTATTTTTATCGCTTTCATTTTTTTCTTTTTTGCTTTTTGTTGTTATTTCAGTCTCTTAGTTGCTTGCTACTGTTTGATGCTGAATTGATCGGGTATGTGAGCTCGTTTGTCTGTTGAGTCAACTTGTGTCCTGTTAGTTTAGGTTATTTTTTTTATTTTATGCATTTAGTTTAGGCTGAGACAATTTTTTTGTGTCAATTGAGTCAAACTCGGAGTGTAATTATCTTGAGGAATAATAGCTAAAAAGGATTTATTGGCGATGATGTGTCAATGAAGAGACAAATTTTAAAAATGTTATGACATGTAGACGAGCATGATAGGCGTAATTGGTATGAAATTGAGCATGCATGTAGAATGATGATCACATTAGCCCGTGAGGTTTTGAGCCACCTTGGATTATATATTGCATATTTCTTTCGGTGTAATTTTTCCGTCATCATATACGTGTGTCTCTAGAACTTGCATTGCGTCTACTTAAGAATTGTCAAGTACACGTTGTGGATTTTTAGAAAATGATTTAAGACATTCTTTCTTTTAGCCTATTTCTGAGCCAAAATTTTATCTTTTTACTGAATTTTATAAAAAATCCCTAGTCAACCACTTTCAGCCTTTAAGCTTTATTTTTATAGACGTATATTACAAGTCTATAACCATTCCATTTAGCCATTGTCCTTTGACTTGGACTAGTGTGAGGGAGGTGGATTGGAAGGTAGTAGGGAGAAAAAACACAAGGTTGAGTGGAAAGCATGTTTGGGAAAGCTTGTTGAAAAGAATGAATAGATTATGGCAAAAATATATGAAGAATTGACCCCTTCTTGTTGTGTTTATGTGGATTTCCGTTCTATAAAAATCTTTTTACATACGTTCACAAAAGTTTTTGCGTATGTTGCAAAAAAGGCGTGTTTGTTATTTTATTTTATGATGGGGTCAATTAGAGAAAAAATGTATGATATACCTAAGTGTTTGAACGATGAGTAGTCCCAAAGTGGTACTCAATTATTGACATTTAGAAGTACTTAGTTGATGTAGTGCATTGCTTGTTTATATGGAGTGAAGAAGTCATATGTATGACTTTCTGAGATTTGAAAAGTGAGGAAGGAGTGAACATTTTTTTAGGGGTATTTTGGTTAGAAATAACTTGATTAGTCCAAGAATGAGTTACTTTTATCCAAATTTATCGCCCCTCACCTTAAGCATACATTACAGAAAAAACAAAGACTTTTCTGATTCTTTGTTCACACATGTCAAGTATGAAGCATAGGTTAGACAATCGGCAATCATATGGTAGACTATGCATGTGATTCAACTTGAGCATAAATATGTCCCATTTTATAAACTTGAGATATGAGCGATACACTTATCCGATGAGGATCATCTATTTGAAGTGTCATGTCCCGAAAGTAGTTGATATATGTCATGTCTAATATGCTCATTAGTCTATGCTACTTGCTTTCGAAAATAATCTGAGGCTAAATTCGTCACCTAAATCGCTATAATGCTTGAGTTCTCATTTTTATCTACTTTTGTTGTTCGGGGATGAATAGTAATCTAAGTTTGGGGGATTTTGATACACATAATGTATGCATATATTTAGGCCAATTTATAGTCATTTTGGTAGTGTTTGCATACAAATTTGGTGGTTTTATGTTCATATTGGTATCTTAAGTCGGATAACGTGCTTGCTCATTTTTGTAGTGAAAATGCCATAATTTAGGCAAAAACTCCATTAAGACGAAGTTTGGAGAAGAAACGAGCGAGAGACAAGGTGAAACGGCGAACAGATGAAAAAATGCAATGTTTCCAATTTGACACACCTCTGGTATTTTGCTCATATCTTGAGATTTTCAAGTCCAAACAAGGTGAAATAGGTGGAATTGGAAAGCTAACTAAAGGGCTACACCTTTGCCAAAAATTCCTGTGGCCAAATTATGCCCGGAAGACCCTAAAAACGGCTTGGAAGTCATAAAAAGGTGTCCAAAATATCTCATCCGAGCGGATTGCAAATTCCGATCCGACCAGATCCGTACTCTACTCAAAATTGTGAGAATTCCAGTAGGCTTGATTCGGCGGTCCCTGTTTAGGCGATCCGGCCATATCCAATGGTCGGTTCACGCGTTTTGATGCATTTTGGCCTATGTCGGTCCGTTTGAACCCCAATCCTTCCTAACTTATAAATAGAGGTTTCCAAGTCCGAAAATAATCATCAAACATCATAAGAAACACCTTGGAGGCTTGAATCGAAGTGCAAGAAGCGCAAATTAGAGAAGATCAAGATTGAAGACTTTGAGTTTTGTTGTTTTATCTTTGATTTTATATTTTGAGAATGTTTATCTATGAATGTTCTTGGATGTTAATTGCAAACATGAGTAGCTAATTTCACTTTGTGTTCTAGAGTTAAAAAGTAAGTTATAATTGACTATGTTTTGATTCGTTTATTTATTCTAGGCTTTGTTCTATGTGTTTATCTTATACGCTCGTTCTTATTTTATGAATAGATTAATCTAGCCAACTGATTATATTCTACATGCTTAATAACTCGACGTACAAGAGGAGAGGGTTGTTAATAGGCATACGTCGTATATCATAGGTGTCAATAGTCGTCCGAGAGGAGTGAGATACTTGTGTAGGCATTGATTTTAGGATACCTTTGGAGTTGCACATGTGATAGTTAGCCCGATAGGGCAATTATTCAAATGTAATCAACACGTTAACATCGTCCAAAGGAGGGTTAATTAGAGTAGTGTATCCTAATAAAAATTAGAATTCTGTTTAAAAGTCTAGGATACAAGATAATCACACATAGGAGATTATAACTGAAGTCGAAACCTAGAATATGTTTTTTATCTGATTCGATCTTTCGCGATTACTTGCATGTTTCTTTTTAAGCATCTATATCACTTTGTTTATTATTATTCTGCACTTCAATTTTAGGTTATTAATTTAATCAATCAACATTATTCGAGAGTTTAGAGAGGCTTGATCTATTATAGTTGGGGTATTAAATTGAACATAGGAACAGTCTCTGCAGGATCGATCTTGCTCACTACGAGTTACAGTTACACTGTACACTTATTGTATTACTAGGTTAGAAAAAGTGTTGTCAGTGTTGGATGCATTCTGGAAGGCTAGGTTGTCGCATCTGATCAGCAGTGGCAGCCCAACTACTACAAGATGGATTCGGCCTTCTTCAGGGGTGGTGAAGCTCAGCTATGATGCATCAATCATGGGGGATAGGGAGTCAAGTTTAGGGGTTGTTCGTTCGGCCGTTATTGTGCTGTGATAGCAGGCCGTAGTTGTTGATATAGCGAAAGCTTTTAGTTGCTGGGAGGGAGTACTTTTGGCACTTTCATTGGGTATTCAACATTTGATTCGTAGTATTTTGATGCTTTTTCCTTCTTTTATGTATGTTTTTGTTTCGTTGATTCATAGGGCTGCCAATGTTTTAGCACATAATTTAGCTAGGTATGCTTTTAATTTTGAAACTCCAACAAGGGTGATCGTGGATATCCCAACATCGCTTGCACATATTGTGATTGATGATCAGACGGTTGCCTCCCAATTAATGCATTTATTTCCACTCTAATATATATATATATATATATATATATATATATATATATATCATATGGACTCCTATAAATACCTCAAGGCTCTATACATTAAAGGATATCATTTTTTATTAGATTTTAGAGAGAACTAGGGCTAGATATCATATTTTTGGAGGCCATAGCAAGGAGAGACAAGAAGACATCAAGAGCAAAAATTCAAGATTCATGACCATAATCGGTTCTATCTTTTCTTATTTTCTTTGTAGAAGATCATGATATTTTCTAAACATATTTGTGATTGTTTGATGATTATGTTTGATTAGTTATTTATATTCTAGGGTGTTAGAAAGTAAACTATGTGAAGCTTTTGATTTTATTTAATTGATTGAATCTCGTTCTATATATATGTTCTTATTTATATGTTCTTGTGTTGATTGAATGTTTGATTGTTTGGCACTTATTAGACATCTTAGGTTTAATAAATCGAGATTCGAGAGAGAAGATTTATTAATAGGTCTATAACATATAACATAATTATTCTATAGAACTAAGAAGTTTGAGATAATTGTGAGAGTATTGATCTTTAATACTTTAGGAGTTATATGTCTAGTAGTCGATCGGGGGGTCATGACTCTTGCATGTAATCTATGGTTTATTTGCTTTGAAAGAGATTCTAAACTAGATTTGCGATCATACTATAAGAACTAGAATTCGGTTTAAAGATTCAATTAATTGAATATAAATCATAAGTGAAACATAGTTGAAATCGTTCCATAAAATAATCTTGCTATTTGATTTTTCCTTTATCTGATTTGCTTAGTACTCTAATTTAGTTTGATTGTTTTGGTTTAGTAATTAGCTATAGAAAACATTCTGCTATTCGGTTATCTAAGTAAAATGGGGTTATTAGAATCACAATACTTGATAGGTTTAAAACTCCTGATCTATGTGGATCGATCTTGCTCACCACTACTTACTGTTTCAGCGTATAAATTAGAATATAAAAATGAGCGAACACATAGTAAACTAGCCTAGAATCACCACGATTCACAACCATGCAACCTTTCCCATCCGACAAAAAAAGTTATAATGAAGAAAAACGTGTTAAAATTAATAATTCATCTTCAAAAAAATAATTAATTATCTTAAGACGCAGAAACCCGACTTTAACTCAATACATATCAACGTGATTCATGACTGACTGGTTCCTTTCAGGCTTTCAGGCTTTCACATCATAGAGGATTGGGTATCTCAATATAGAGGAAATATGGTTTAGTACCCATGTCATAAGAAAATACCCCTATTTTACTTATTTCACTTTATACTTGACAAAATACCCTTTTATAGAGCAAACTACCCATTTTGCCCTTGAGTAAACAAAAAAGAAAAATTCATTTCAATTCAGATTTTATAATTTAAATTTTGGTGAAGTCCAAACAAAATTTTGAAATCAAATTTTAAGTCCTAATTAATTATCACAATTTAATAAATTGACCCTATAAATCAAACTATCATGCAAGATCCGATCCGAACGTAAAAATGGTATCAGAGCCCTAGGTTATTTAAGAAAGTCATGAATTTATTTATTATATTACGTACTATCCTAACGGTGGAGACATACGAGTGAATATGAATCCGAACGAAAGTTCGAGAAAGAATACTCCACAGGAATACTTGAGTGAGGACTCAAGTAATCAAGAATATTTCCATAATTTGGAAAGACAGAGACAGGAATTCTTTGGAGAATTTATCCGAAGAGTTGAAAGGAGTCTTGAAAGAATTAAGAAACTCAACCACGAGTTTCGACAGCCTTTCAAGATGCCAAGCGCTGATGAAACGAGAGAAGAAATCAGACAAAAGACCCTTAAACAGGAAATTTCTGTTGAAGGGAATGCAGCTGAGCTTATCCATTTCACCAGCATCCATGGAAGATTTCCTACCAAGGAAATCTGGAGAAGGCGGCCAAATCAGTCCCCATCAGATATCCAGAAACCCCACTTACATTTCTGGAAAAAATCATGAAGGGACCGAATTGGGAAGAAGTGAGCGGAGAAAAATCTAAGATTTCAGATCTTAGAGAAATCCAGAGGACGGTCCAAAGTTATGGAGAGACCATCCTCGACCAACAGAAGGAGATCCTTGATACACTCAAGGAGGTTCAAAGGAGACTGACCATCTTGGAAACAAAACCAAGTATGGCCAGGAGAAGAGAAGGTTCCCCATCCTTCGGCACAGAACCCCTATTACATCAAAAGGGGAAAACTACCGAAGCAAAGAGAGAACTGACGGATGCAGAAAAGATGATTGCTTTTCTAAACCGGAAGAGTCTATCCTAATGGATAGAATAAATCTAGAGGATTTACACGACCTTGCACAGTCCTTTGCAGGATTGGGTCTTGTAGATTTAAAGATGCAAGAGAATGTATCTACGGGGCATCAACAGGTTCCCCGAAATACACCACAGAATCCGACAAATGTGGCGGAAAGCGAGGGATCCCATGACCCTCCAGCAGGCGGAAATATACCACCAACGGGAAATTTCTCTACTGGTGCTTATTCCTTTCCAGGAGCAGAGATAAGAAGGAGATCTCCAAGACCAAACATAATGCAATCGCCTTATGGGAGATCCCAGTTGGAGCCGATACATCCATACGGAGTAGTCCTCAACTTGGATACATTAGATTTCAAGAACCGAGAACTACTCATAGATGAGTGGGCAGGAGCAATGAAGATTGCAGCAGGCACACTAGAGCTGGATAAAGAAAGCTTTATCTCACTTCTAAAGATTAGTTTAGAAGGATCTGCGAGAATTGCCTGGGAAGCTACTAATCTTGAGATAGTAGCAAATGTCTGGGCTTGCGAAGCTTTACCAGAGATCGTCGACAAGATGGCTCAGGTGCTTAAAGTAGGATTCGTTGGAGTAGGCTACTTTGAAGGATCCGAAGACGATAAAGCCAGACGATACAGGCAAGCACTTCATAGCCTGGATTTACGTGATATTTGTCACGTAGATGAGTTCATCAAACTCTTTACAGAGTATAGATGGAAATCAAGAATCGAGGAACGAGACGCCATTCCATTATTCTTTGCCAAGATTCCTAGTCCCTGGAGAGAAATGTTGATTAAAGAATATCAGCCACCTCTAGAGAACAACATGGATACCGTGGCAAGAAGGATGTCATTCCTCAAGACCAAGCTTGCCGAGTGGTGCTATCAAGCGGCGCTCCATAAGAATTACAAGAGGCTAAGGGGAATAAACAAAAGTGTTCCTCTATGATGTGTTGACAATGATATTCCTACTATTGTGGGAGGTCAACCATTCAGGCAAAAGAAGATGAAAAAGAGAAATCATCCTTATGCCAGAGGAGATGGTAACCAGAAATCTAGGACTCCATGGAGACCTAGAAAGTTTTGGTCCAAACAAAAGGCCCGTAGTTACAAAACGGGGCAGAGGTCAGGACCAAGCCGGAGCAGAGGTTCTTCTTCAGGCTCAAATCAAATGAGCGGGGGAAGATCATCTTCAACAAGGAAAACTTTCAGAAGGGCTCATACAAGAGCTAATGAAAGTTTCAAGGATTGCAATTGCTGGACATGTGGAGCAAAAGGCCACATCTCAACGGACTGTCCAGACAATCAAAGACGAGGAATCAGAAAGTTTGAAGCAACTCCAGAAATGGAAGAGGCTGTATACTTTCAGGATCTGATTCAAGCATATCAGTTTGAAGGAATCCCTTCAGACGAAAGCATATACGAAGAGGAAGATTATAGCGAGGATGAGTCTTCAGAATCAGAATCAGACTGAAGAAGAGGACGTCTTCCGACAGGAGACGCGAGAAGATCTCTCCGGGTTCTTCTCACAAATGTCAATCTCTCACAAGACGCTTATGAAGATTAAGAGAGAAGATCCAAAACTCCAAATCTATGATGGATTTGCGGTTGGGAGATTGGACAAGACTTTGGGACATTTCCTAAAGAAAAGAAAGCATCATATCATTTACAAGGTCACGGCAGGGGAAATTGCCATCCCCATGGAATTGACAAGTAATGTGATGGAGATGCAGCTAGTTCCGATGAGAGAAGTCAGAGAGGAACTAAGTAGGATGAATAGAGAGATTGCTCAGAAGATGCAATGGATCCATATCGGAGCCATAAGAATTCTGATCAAATCAACATTCAAGGAAGGAATTGATTCTCCGATTGATATTGCTATCTTCGACAAGAGAATCAAGAACTTGAGAGATGCAAGCCTGGGAGGAATCTCAGGAAATCTATATGCCGGGAAATTGGTATCCTACATCTATCCAAGGATTGCCTATAACTTGGCAGATCGCGATTTTAATAGAGTTCTAACCCTTCATCAAGATTTCAAAAACAAGGAGTTGATGAAAGAAGGGAATAGACCATACTCTATTACCTACAGTATTTCGTATGCACTGTCCAATACGCACCATTCAGAATTGTTTGTGGGAAAGGAGTTCATCGAAATACCGGATATCTTCGAGCAGGTGGCGCATGCAGTCCGTCCGGAGATTATGGAGTTACCACCTATCCATGAGATGGATATGAGGATTGAGGATCAACCTATTATGACTAGAGCAACAAGTCAAAGGTTCGAACCTAGAAGAGTTTCGTTTCATGATAGCAGAATCATGAGTCGGAGATGGGAGAAGAGACCTATCTCACAAGAGAATCTGGAGCCAGAAAAATTCACAACAAAAGGTGAATTAAAATGCCCAGAAGGATGGAGAGAGGTAGAGATAGTATTTGATATCGCTCAGAAGGATAACATGTTTCCTTGTGATGTCCTATATTATCTACAACAACCTTCATTGGGAAGATTTGAAGGACTTCTCCAACTAGGAGAAAACGAGTTGATAATCCAAGGAATAGCAGGACGAGAAAGTGGACGTCTTATTCTTGGATTGGAGTTTCTCGAGGGACACAAACCTTGGGAAAGACAGCCAGATAGGGTGGTCTTTACAGTGGCTCATAGAAAATATCAGGTTCTGTGACGTTCTGTGAAGAAAGCAGCACGCTATTAATGGCAACTAGTCCATTCTCGATATACATCTCTATAGGGATGTTATATGAAGAATATCGAGCGGAATATTTCGCAGCCTACATCGACTCAGGCGCAGGAATATGCACAACAAAGCAAGAAATCTTTCCTACAGGAGTAGGAGAGGATCTACCAGCTATTGCAGGAAGAGATTTCTCTAAGAGGGTTCTTATCCTCAAACGAGGAATTAAGCAAGCGGAAAACATGATTGGCGGAGCCGGAGATACCCTATGGTACAAAGTCAAGACTCCACCAATTTATTTCCATGATACGGGAGCTGATATTCTGTTAGGAAACAACTTCCTACAGACATTCAAGCGGTTCACACAAGAGAATGAAACAAGAAAGTTTATCTTCACAACCCTATGTGATCATAAGATTATTGTTCAGAGATTAAGGGAGGCATTTCATCGAAAGATGCCCATTAATTTTCGCAGCAAGCGTGGTGATGAAGGAAAACTAAGTCACCCAAAAATGAAGGATCAGCGAAGATATGGAGATGCACTCCTTCAATATCGAGCTGAAACATTAGGCGGAGATAAGGATGAGAGAATGTCAAGAGAGACAATCCAATTCCTCAAAGCGTCTATGGAAACAAGTCCACAACTTGATATCACCATTGAAGAACAAATATCTTTGGAGGATGTCAAGAAAAGGATCAAGAGGAATTTCAATGAAGATCCTCTAGCATGGTGGGACAAGAATGAACTCAAAGCAACTTTGAAGGTGAAAACTGGAAAAGAAAATGAGTTTGTTCGGTACAAACCAATCCTTATGAATCAGGCAGATCGTGAGGATATGAAGAAAATACTTAAGGAACATCTGGACCTTAAGTTGATTTCAGACGGAATCTCTCCATACAGTAGCCCAGGATTTCTGGTGAGAAACCATGGAGAAATGAAGAGAGGAAAGCCAAGATTGGTGATCAATTACAAAGGGATCAACAATATCTTGGAATTCGACGGATATTATATCCCGAGTAGAGAGCACTTGGTAAACTGCATCAAGAATGCCAAGGTATTCTCTAAATTTGATTTTAAATCTGGTTTCTATCAGATTAAGATGGAAGAGGCCAGCAAGAAGTATACGGCATTTTCCACACCACAAGGACATTATATCTGGAACGTGATGCCAATGGGATTAGCGAATGCCCCCCAGATATATCAAAGGAAGATGGATAATCTGTTCAAGGATTATTTTAATTTCATGTTCGTATATGTCGATGATATCCTCATCGTTTCAAAGAATATGAAGGAACACATCAAACATCTGGAGATCTTTTCAGAAGTTTGTCATAAGGAAGGATTAGTGCTATCAGAAAAGAAAGCAGTAATCGCCACTAGACAGATCGAGTTCCTTGGGATCGAGATCGATGAGTCTGGAATCATCCTTCAAAAACATATAGTAGAGAAGGTGCAGGGATTTCCAGAGGACCTCAAAGACAAGAAGCAACTTCAAAGTTTTCTTGGAGTTGTCAATTTTGCCGGGATGTTTATTAAAAACTTGGCAAAATACAGAAAGGTGTTTAGCCCATTGTTAAAGAAAGATGCAGATTTCAAATGGGAAAAAGAGCACCAGGAATCAGTATTACAACTTAAAGAGATCTGTAAAGATCTTCCAAAGCTTGCAATACCCAACGATGATGAAGAATTGGTACTCTATACAGATGCCAGTGATCATTGGTGGGCAGCAGTATTAACCAAAGCTACCCCGAATGGAGAAGTGCCATGCCGATACTGCAGCGGTCTCTTTGGAGAAAACGAAGCAGCAAGATGGCATATCAATGAGAAGGAATTCTTTGCAGTGCGAAAGGCTTTCAGAAAATGGCCATTATTCCTACTGCCTAAGAAATTCATTCTTAAAATTGATAACACGAGTGTTAAAGCTTTCTTAACAAAAAATATTGAATCTAAACCTGAGAAAGCTAGATTACTTAGATGGCAAGCTGATTGTCAATACTTCGATTATGAGGTGTCATTATAAAGTCTCATGAGAATGTTCTTGCAGACTTTTTAACGAGAGATGGAGTCCAGTGAAGCCAACTCCATCCTAACAGGATACAGGCATCTCCAGGAACGCTTGGAGGAGCTTGACAAGAGGATCAACGATTTGGATATTCAAGCCAAAGTCGCGGGTCGAGTACAATAAGAGGACTTGTTAAAAGTCCACAGCGCGATGAAGGCTACCAGACTGGCAAGTAGTTGCCTTTGGGACAGCCTGATTATTCCTATCCGACGGGAAGCCTCCTCAGGGAAGCAAAAAGTCGAGTTTCGGGAACGGGCCCCTAACCCGGTCGCCACAGATTCAAGTACTGTGAGCACGAGTTCTAAGTTGGATCCCTATACGGATCTAACCGAAGAAGCAATTGAGCAGACGGAGGTTAATCCTCCTGATGTTTCAAGCCAACCCATCACCTCTGGGGTAAAAGAGGGAGAGATCAATCTTAGGCCAATGGCTGGTACCTCTAAGATTGATATTAACGAGCTTAAAGTTTCTCCTTTTCAGGTTTACCAAAGAACATGGGAGAAAATTCTCACAGGAGCTGGAGTTAACCCAGCAAGATGCCAGATTGATAGATCTGGTAAATATCCAAGAATGTGGACGAACCCCGGAGCCAGTCCCCAAGAAGTAAAAGAATGGTATGATTTCGGAGCTCTAGCTTCGGTTTATACTGTCGCACCAGGTTTTTCGGAAATCTCAAAACTTCCGAGATGGATTTTTAATGCTGTGTTCGAGACATGGGAAAATAACAACCATCTCGAACGAGGAGATATTCTGGAGTTAAAGTTTACATCAGCGGCTCCAGAACCATACAAGAATGGGTCTTATCCAGCGTTCCATTTCATTAAGCTGCAAAGACCTGATCCCAGGCAGGCCAACAAAAACATGTCTGCCCAAGATCACAAGATTCCTTTAGTATCAACCTTTACGGAGGATGATATTACCACGAGGAGAGCATGGGGCATATGGGTTTGTCTCATGGAGATGAGAAAGATTAAAGGGAGTTTCAAAGTCTTCCACAAGACGGCGAATGGATCTCTCTTGATCAACACCATGACATCCAAAACTTCTCCATATGCGGAGAACATCTTTGAGCAGAAAAGAGAGATGTTATGGAAAAACGAGCTGACGGCAAGTTCAGAGACCGCCCGGAAATATTGCAATATGGCACATAACGGACGGTGGACAAGTCGGATTTGTTCCAGGTGCCCGGAGTAAGAAAAGGCACTGTTTGGGCAAGCTTTCCCTGTCATCAATGACAAAGGAAAGAGGAACGAGAATGAGCCATTGCGAAAGCAGAAGATGCCAAGGGGACCACCCAGAAAAAATTAAAAAAGGGGTCCCCTACAAACAGCAATGGGATGAGTCACGAAAATTGCATCCACCCAAAACGACAAAAGGTGGAAGCACTCACTGCAGAATAATTGAAGGCTGCATGTGAAGCAAGGGTCCACAGCATGTGAACCATGTGAAGAAGGGACCACATGCATGTGAACAAGATAAGATGTTGCATCCAGAAAATTTGAAGAGCCAATCAAAGGCTTACAGCTGGACGCAATAATTCAAGGATAGAGGTCTTGAACCTCTATAAATACAGGGTAGAAGGAAGCAGAAGGCATCGACCATTCCCCTCTGTTTTCTTACAACAATAAACATTGTAATAGTTAGTCTTTCCATTCTAGTTTTCGAGTGTATGTGTAAGAAGAGTGTAGCTACCATGAGTAGCTAAACAGGTCGTCTCCTCCCAAAAGGAGATGTACTAATGTAATAATATTTTCATGATTTCTTAATAAAAGTTGGGCTTTTGTTCATCATCTTCCAAAGTTTTATTTCTGTTCATTAACCAAGAAGAATACCGTACGCCTCGAGGTAGAAAACGAATCGAGGCTGTGCTGGTTGCTGTTGAAGGAATCTACGTCTGGAACCATAGGTTGCGATCGAGTGGATATACATTTCGTAAAAATCGGTGGATATAACCCGACGGCAATTCGGTCAAAAAGGTACGAAACTTGGTTTATGTTTCAAGAATTTAATTGACGGAAGCATGATGGGCCTGATATGGTCGTAATGGACTATTTCCATAATACTAAAGATTAATTTTGCATGAGAAAATTAATTTTGGGGTTAAATTTATAATTAAGAAAATATAGGACGGAAATTTATTTGAAATTTATTTGGACAAAACCAAAAGGATAAAAATATAAGGACTGAATTGAAATAAAAGTATGCTCACACGTTTTAAGAAAAATCAGCATAAGGAAGAGCAATTTTACAAAAGGACAAAAAGGGCAAGTTGGTCATTTTGGGGCATATTATCAAGAAAAAAGTCAACTAAGTAAAAAGGAGGGTTGGTACTATCTGACAGGGGCATTATACCTTGTCTCCCCTCAATATATATGGAAAATATTTATAATGGCTAGTAAATTAATACCTAGCTATTAAATTAAACGCTCGATTTGAATTCTATAAAACTTAACGGTATATTTCGGAGAGAAAATGACGCATATTATTAGGGATATATACGAATCAAATTATTCGCGAATTATTCGAGTCTCAGACTCGAAAAAATATTTGTTTGAAATCGTTCGTTGGCCTGAACGAACCAAACTAGAGCTTAATATGGAGTTCGATAAATTTTTTGAGCCGAACTCGAGCTTATAGGTATTTGGTTCGCGAGCTCGCAAACTAGGCTCGCGAGCCGAGCTCGATAATATACATGAATATTTTATATATATAAAAAAATTCAATTATGCATAAAATTGTGTTCAGTGGGAATCGAACACATGACCTACAAGTTCCAATATTACGTGTTTCACGAACTCGAACTTGAACCAAGCTCTTTTAATATGTTATTGAGGTTTTATCGAACCGAGCTCAAACTATTTGCGAGCTTACAATTACACGCTTAACGAACTCGAACTTGAACTATGTTCGTTTATTACGATATCGAGCTTTTGGCGAACCGAACTCGAACTATTCGCGAACTTAGTAATTACAAAATGAACTGAACTCGAACAAAATTTTATAAGCTTGAACGAACACGAGCTGAACTCAAACACAATAAAAACTTAAACGAGTCGAACTCGAGCCTTAGATTGTTCGATTTGTTTCGATTTGTGTACATCCCTACATATTATGTGGATTTCACTTTTTATTAATTACTAATTAATATGATAATGTGTGTACTCATTCTCTGAAATGCACCCGTGAAATATCTTAGAGGATTCAAATTAAGTGCAATTTTAAACTGTAGATTATTTAACTTTTAAAATAGATTAAATAAGACCTCGACATTTAATTACGAAAAAAAGGATCTTTCCGAATAATGAAGTTGCAAAATGTTTTTATGAATTATTTGATAATCAGAAATATATTTAAATAAATCCCAAAAATTATAAAATTGAAATTAAAAATACTTAAAGAAATTGAATCCAAGGGGTGAAGTGGATTCACTGGAAGGGGCCCAGTGCTGCTTTCTTTTTCAACCGATTAATGTCATCTACTGTTTTTCTCTCATAATTATTGTCGTCTATACATCAATTATTCAACTTAATAATTATTATAATAATAATGTATTGTTATTTCATTCAATTTAATAAATTATCACAATGTGTCACCCATAATCATCAATGGTGATGTCTGTGCCATGAATTCGTGATATGAACCCATGTTCTTTCATCTGGTCGCGTTGTTTTTGAATTATCGTTCGTGCTAGGCGCTGCCCTATACCGGTGAAACGTGGTCAATGTAAGAGATCATTAGTCACCAAGTGAGCATTCATTTTAAAATTAAATTGATTTTAGGATGAATGCTTGCTTAGTAGTTAAGACTCTCTCGATATATTAACACGCTTCCTGGTACGAGACCGTGTCCGACGCTATCGACTTTGACAATTATGGAAATGCTTTATGTTAAAATATAGAAGCACTTGTTTTCTTTGTTAAAAGGTAAGTTAATGTTATCTCTCATGGTATTACCATTACTGCGGCTTTATACTAATCATTTTGTGTTGACGAAGCCTATAGATTATGTTGGGGAACATGGCCATCATGTTTGTTTGAACTTAAATTGTAAATAAGATTTGTACTTGGGAAATGTTAATGTAACATATCAATATATATATTCTTTGGGCAATTCTAACATACAATTATTATATTGATGCAATCATATCTTTATTTACTAGAGCAGGTAATAATAAGTAATTTTTATTTGTTTATTCAGCAAAATGAGCCCATTAATTCCCCTGCCCTTTTTTCTTGTCAAACCATTTTTTTTTTCTGGTTGATTTTTTTCTTTTTTTTTTCCCCTTTGTGTTAGTTTATCTCCCATTTGGCTTAAAGAGAAAATAAAAATTCTAATCTCCCTTTTAATTGTTTTCAACTCAAACTCCCTCCTTAGCATTTTAGTCTGTTCACCTTTTATCTCAATTGTACTTGATATGGTTGAAAATATAATAAAAAAGATGAAATTTATATATAACAAAAGATAAAACCTATACATGGGCATAGCCCATTTGAAAAATAATAATAATACAAAATACCTAGAAATAACTATAAATATAAAAAATTATAAAATATAATTAACACATTTTTTTCAAGTCATCACATAATATACAAAAAATTAAAGAAACGATAGATTCTGAAAAATTATATTTCCAAATTAGGGGTCTCCAATTTTTTAGAAATTTTCTTTCTTTTTTCTTCAGGGATTTTCCTTTTTATCTAATTGATTTCTTTTCCAAGAGATATAATAATCACTATAATTATGTAAATTCAATTGTTTTATATATACAAATTGTGGATTGTTTCTTTTAATTTTGTGAGAAAATCATTTTTTTCTTTTATTTATGCTAAATTTAGTTGTTTTATATATAGGTGATCCAAATCAACTCACATGTGGTAGTAGCGAGGGCGCGATACTCAGCCTCGGCCGAGCTCCGAGAGACCGTTGTTTGCTTCTTTGTTTTCCACAAAATGAGACTCTGACCAAGAAACACGCAATATCCTGTTAACAATTTTTTGGAATCGGGGCAGGCACCCCAGTCGGAATCACTATAGCTCATGACATTGAAATTGTTGTGTTGAGCATAAAACAACCCAAGATGTTGGGTACCTTTCAAACAGCGTAAAAGATGTAGAGTAGCAGCCCAATGATCAGTATATGGATTCTGAACAAACTGAGATAGCTGCTGAACAACATAAGCAATGTCAGGCCGTGTGAGATTGAGATAGAGAAGTCTTCCAACAAGCCTGCGATATTGGTCTGCATTATCCAATGCCACACCAGCTTGACCTACAAGTTTCAGCCCTTGAGGAAAAGGAGTTGAGGCAGACATCATTTTGAAGACCAGTATCCTGAATTATATCTAAGATGTACTTTCGTTGACTTAAATAAATACCTGAAGTATTGCGAGCAAGCTCCACACCAAGTAAGTAAGTAGTAACCCCAAGATCTTTAATGGTGAAAGTGGCATGAAGATGCTGTTTCAGTTTAGAAATATGAGATTCTGATGTGCCAGTAACAAGAACATCATCGACATAAACAATTAAGACCATAAAATGATCATTATTAGTCCATGTGAAGAGACAATGATCATGTTGCGATTGGATGAAACCATATGCAGTGAGAGTGGAACAAAATTGATTGTTCCATTTACGCAAGGCCTGTTTGAGCCTGGGAGGATCCAGAGCTCCCAGGAAGAAAACCTGGTTGGTGAGTGTCTCTCTTCCTTTCACCGAATAGGGGGATATTGTGAAGATTGAGCCTGAGGCATTGACTCCCCTACTTTCCTTTCGAGTCGGCCGCAGATGTTTTGATTGAGTATAAACGTTCACTTCTCCTTGCCCTCCTCGGGAGAAAGTAGTGATGATTGCCATGAATGCTGCCCTCGAGACCCATGAAAGACTAGTGACTGGGGTTGACTCTGGTCTTTCCTTTCTCTTTCGGAAGTGGTGATTGAGTGATCCTCATCTTCTGATCTTGGCTATCAACGGGCAAATAAAGGAATTTCTCCCCTGCCCGGATAAATCATGGAGCTGGTCTTGCTAATGATCTTGTTAAGGTCTTGCAGTACTTCCATCACCATCGATAATTCCAGCTAGCCACTCTCGTTGGCTCCGTGCTCTATTCGGTCGGAACCTATGCCAGCTAACGTCATCGACGAGATCGATATTCGAGCCCCCCTTATCTATAAATAAAGAAGTAGCCCTTCCATAAACGAGATTGACCCAGAGTGTAGTTGGTGAGGCAGTTTGCGAAAGAACCGATGATCGAGCTCCACTTTCCGGTCTAGCGTCTGGACTCGTGGCTTCTGCTAACCGACAGCCCTTTGGCTAGCCTACCTAGTCCTCCGGACTCTTTCATTTGACCAATGACCTGTCTTCCTCTTCTTCACACCGGTTTCCGACGAGCTTGACTTCGACGTAGTAACTGGCGGGCCTCTCTTCATAAAGGCATAAGCAGGTGTTCTTCTGCTGCTTACTTGCATCTTCTCTGAAAGACTCTCTCTGGAAAGGCAGTGACATCACCACATTCTTTCCACTTAGACTTCTCGTGGCGGGAACAGAACAACAGGGAAAGACCCGGGCTAAGGGCGATCCATCTTGATGACGAATTCCACGATAACAAGAAAGCTCGTGAGCGTAATGGTATAAGCCTGCCTGACTGTGAGACCGACTGGTCGAACAGAGACGAAAGTCGGCCATAGTGATCCGGGAGTCCCGTGTGGAAGGGCTCTCGCTCAACAGCTATGCTCCCTCCGCGCTGAGACTATGATTTTTGTCCCCATCCCTCGCAGGACTTTGCGATCCAATCTGACCCCTTCCTGCATATCCATACAAGACCCGTGAGAGACTTTCTTGGATTACTAATCAACTGAAACTCCGGAACTCCCCTCTCTTTCAACGAAGCTACTGAGAAAGTACTTACTTTTCGTTTTCTCTTTTTGAGCGCTCTTTCCTTGATAGGATAGAAAGGTTTGAAGATCCCTTTCGGCAGCCTGAGTTCAGTTACAAAATGAACAAAACAATGGATGAAATCCAAAGCTTGCAAAAGAAAGACGCGGATGTATCTGGGTGTTTTAAAAGGACTAAGGTTCCTTGATTGAGCCCTAAAACTGGCACCGGTATAAAGGCTGCGTGTGAGTTTGCATACCTGATCGGGAGAAGCCTTGTCGTAGCCCTCGGGAGGAAGCATATAGAGTTCCTTGTCAATATAGCCGTGCAAAAATGCGTTATTAATATCCAATTTATGCAACGCCAATTCTTTGCAGCTGCTATGGCAATAAGTAATCGAATCGTAACCTGTTTGGCCACAGGTGAAAAACTGTCCAAAAAATCTTCCCCCTGTATCTGATTATATCCCTTGGCAACTAATCGTGCCTTATATCTTTTAATAGAACCATCTGATCTCAGTTTGGTCTTAAAAACCCATTTGCATCCAATGGCCCGTTTGTTAGGAGGTAACGGTGTAAGTTCCCAAGTGTGATTATCCTCTAAAGCTTGTAGTTCCTGTTGCATGGCCTGAACCCAGTGGGTATGCTTCTTTGCTTCAGCATATGTTTTAGGATCTTGGATATTATCATGAGTAGACGTGAAAGCCATGTAACGAGCATCAGGAATGAATGAAGTTGCTGTAGAATGATCCGAATTAGAGAGTAAGGTGGACTGAGTGAGATAATCATCTAAGTATGTAGGTTTCTGAATCAATCTAGTACTTCTTCGAAGGGTAGGATTGACATTGGGGATGGGATCAACAGGCTGAGATTGATTGGAGCTGTCCTACATAGAAGTTGAGGATGAAGTAGGAACAGTGGTGAAGTTGGAAGGCTGCTGAAAATTTTCAGTAAGATCACATGAAGGACCATCCTCAGAAATTGGGATTGGAAGAGTGGGAGAAGACTCTCGAGTGGAATTAGCATAGGGAAAAACACTTTCAAAGAAGACCACATCCCTTGAAATTATAATAGTGTGAGTTTCCATATTATATAATCTGTAAGCTTTTTGGCTTGGGGGATATCCCACCATGATGCATTTAGAGCCCGGGAATCAAATTTATCTTTGTGAGGAAGAGTGTTAGTAGCATAACATAAGCAACCAAAGGGCTTAAGCATTTCATAAGCGGGGAATTTACCAAACATCACCTCAAAAGGTGATTTCCAAGCTAAAATCATTGTAGGAAGTCTGTTGATGAGAAACGCAACTGTGAGAACAGAATAAGGCCAGAGATGGTTTGGAGCTGCACTTTCAGTCATAATAACCCTTGCCACTTCCAAGAGATGACTATGCTTTCGTTCCACAATGTCGTTCTGTTGTGGAGTATAATTGCAAGATCGTTGATGAACAATTCCCAAATCAGAAAACAACATTTGACATGCTTGTCCAGTAAACTCAGAACCGTTGTCAGATCTGATGATATGCACGGAATGAGCTAGCTGAGTGGTGATCATCTTGAGGAAGGTGCTGAGGGATGTAACAACTTGTCCTTTGGTTGGAAGAAGACAGATCCAAGTGGTTCGACTATAGTCATCCACAACCGTAAGAAAGTAGGGAGTATTTGTGATACTTGGCCGTTTGTAGGGACCCAGATATCTATATGCAGCATTTCCAGAATTCTGGTGGTCTGAATGTGACTGGAGGGGAAAGACAGCCTAGTTTGTTTGGAGAAGTGGCAAATGTCAGAAGATTTGTTTGCTTCAATAACTGGGGGCGTGCAAAGATGTTTAAGAAAATCTAAATGTTGAAGTGTAGAGGGGGCAGCATGACCCAGCCGTTTGTGCCAGGATTTGAACATACGAAGATAGTGAGAAGCTGACAAACCAAAACACATGATGCTGGTATAGGAAGGAGAATGCTGAAGTATGTATAATCTGCCCATTAGTTTGCCCGTGGCCAGTGTAAATCCAAAATTTATATCCTTGATCATTTGGTGTGAAGAGAGCTTTTGTCTGCATTTGAAGAGCCAATTGAGATACTGAGAGCAGGTTGAACTTGAAAATAGGAACTAGAAACACTTCAGTGAGGATGAGGGTGTCTGTGACAATGCATTGACCCATATGAGTAACTTGTTGAGTTGTCCCATCAGGTAGAGTAATGTAGGCAGGATGTGAAATAGGCACCAAATGAGTCATCAGTGAGGAATCATTGCACATGTGCTTGCTACAACCTGTATCTATGATCTATGAACCAGTTGGTAAGTCTGCCAAAGTGGTAAATGCGAAATAAGAACTGCCTAGTGAGGTATATTTTGAGGTATTAGACTGAGTAGGTGTGAGTGTTGAATTAGTTGGTTTTGCAGCGAGGATCCGTGTCTTCCTTCTGAACTAAAACTGAAATATCAGGAGAGATAGAGGCATTCTTGGAAGAAATATCAGTAGGTAATGTCTCTGTAGCTGAGGTATCAACCATATTGATGTGTCTGAATTCCTTAGGCTTGTAGTACCAGTCCGGATAGCCATGAAGCTTAAAACATTCATGGATTTCATGGCCAGGTAATCCACAATGCTCACACATAAGTTTTGCTCGTTCTTCCTTAGACTTTCGAGGTGCCCCTCTGCCCTTATTTCCCTTGTTCTGAAACTGCATTGTCTGAGGGGATTTAGTGAATGAATAGCCTCTGGATTGGGATGATTTACTGAACATTGGTGTGTTTTCTGTAGGATCAGGATAGGAGACATGAACATTGCGCTGTTTCTCCACCCGTAAAACCAGCGAATAGGCTTTATCAACGTTAGGCAATGGATACATGATGAGAATGGTGCTTCGAATATCATCGAAGGTGTCATTTAAACCCATCAGAAATTGAATAAGTTTGCCATTCATTTCGAATTCTTCCCATTCTTTGGAGGCACCACAAGTGCACTTAGGTGTAGGCTTGACTAAAGCTAGTTCATCCCAAAGTTTGTTAAGACGGTTAAAATACACCAGCAAGGATTGGTTGCCTTGAGATATGGTACTGATATCCTGTTGAATTTGGTAGATGTATGGTCCATTGGATTCACCAAAATGACGTGTAACAGTTTCCCAAAGTGACCGAGCAGTTTTGGCATATAAAAATGATTCACTTATATTCTTAGAGATGGAATTAATTAACCAAGAATGCACCATACCTTCTACACGAACCCATTGAGCTAGCAAAGCAGGATCAGTTGGAACTGGAACACTTCCATTTATAAAGCCTAATTTATTTTTGGCTAACAAAGCAATTTGAATGGATGTACTCCAAGGCAAATAGTTAGTACTGTTTAAAGGAGTAGTAACCAGGCTCATACCTAGATGGTCACTACCATGAAGAGAAAGAGGATCATTATCACTCAAGTGTTGTAATGGCGGAGCAGAGGACGGAGAAGTATCCGCAACCGGAGTTTGGTGAGTGGCATCGCCGGTGTTAAGCGCCGGCCACACCCTCCTTTCCGAAGTTAAGATTCTGATTGTGTGGAGGAGCCATCAGAAAACCTCCAAATCGCAGTGAAATTCTGAATTAAAACCACGAATCGACTCTCAAATCCAAGGCGAAGACGATAATCGGAACAGATTTAGTGAAGGAAGAAGATCATGAAGCATGAAGATCGTAACCTAGATAACTGATACCATATTGAATAAGCAGTTAGCTTTCGGCTAATAACTATTTTCCATTAATGAAATCTATGTTTACATGCACAATAAATAATACGTATTTATACAAAGCGGCATACATTTGAATTGTCTATATTACCCTTAATTAGTTTATTTGTTCTAACTAACTCCTATACTAGCTGCACTGCTGATGGCTTGCTTTGTGAGCGTATTTTATCTCTTCACAATCAAAAGCCGCCACATTTCATGATAATATTACTAAATCAAATTAAATTAATTTCGTAATTATCCAAAAAAAATAACGATATATATCAAATTATGATGGACCAATTAGAATATTTCGTGTGAATTTAAAGGGGTATCAAAATAAATTATCAACTTCGACAAAGCCTGGATGGTAGACTTGCCAATTACACACATTGAATAGATTGAGTTAGTTGATTTCAAAGTTCAAATCTTGAGATTATATGTTAGTTGACTTCAAAGTTGAGATATTGAGATTATCCTGACTTCGAAGTTCAGAATATCTTGAGGTTAATTAATATAATTAATTCAATAATTATCCAATGGTATTTGATAGATTTGATATAATGGAGTATTAATTAAACTGTCTTCGCTTGGATCCTAGGTTCATCAGAGTTCTCTATCCTAAACTATAAATAGGGCCTTATTGTTCCACCAAATCATCAACACAAGTTCAAGAAGCAAGTTGAAGGTGTTACAAAGTTAATCCTGAGATTATCTACGTTTGGTTTGATCCGACATTAAGGTGTTGAGTCCCTCCGATTGGTGTTTTGAAGTTAGAACTTCGATGATATTCTTCATTGTTCGTCCAAGTACATCGTTTATGTAGGTATCAATTCAATTTCTTCAAGTGAACATGAAGTGTAGTAGAGGTTGAGTAGGGTCAGGAACCGGGTTTGGGTTGTGAAGAACCGGGCAGGAGAACCGGGATAAGTTCAGTTCAGATTTGGAAGTTATTTGGTGAACCGGGCTGGCAGCGGTTATAACAGAAATCCGCAACGGTTTTGGACTGATGCATGGAAAACCGTTGTGGAAGACTCATAGCAGTTTGGAAAACAGTTGCAACTGATTTTGATTCCAACTCCCAGAGTTTCTTGATTCGAGCTTAGCTTGTCATATACATTTGTTCAACATGTAAAGAAGAGTTGATACACGTAATTTTCCCTCTGAAAACACTATACAATCATTAGAATTAGAGAGCTAGGGTTCTGAGCTCAATTCGGATTGTGAATTGGGGCTTCTAGTTTTCTGGGTTATTTCTTGTAATTGATTGTTTAGTTGAGTGAATTGAGGTGTATAGAGCCTCCGTGGATGTAGATCACATTGATCGAACCACGTAAAAGCTTGTGTTCTTCATTTTATTTCCTGTTTTCGCGTCCGGTTTCTAGTGGTCGATTTTCAATCTGTTTTTCATTCGTTTCTGGTTTGAATTTGTTGTTTGTGTGTTATAAGTGTTCTCAAACCTAACAGTTTAATCCAAAATCAAGCTTACAAATCTTTGAAATAACGTTACTCAAGTCAAAGTTCATAATCAGGGAAGATCAAACTCCTTAACTTCTCCTCACAACTTGATTGGAAAAAATATGACAAAACAATCCTCTTCCAATGCTTTTATAGAATAAAGCCAAGAAATCAGTTTTGTCTTTCCTCCCCACAGCAGTGCGCATAATTGCAAAATTTATGACTTTTTCAACTTTGAAGGAGAGTGTCATAACTCAGTGTCCAAAAGGTCAGATACAGTTTTCAACTGGATTTGATTCTATATATGCCAACCAGAAGAAATTAATCTATAAATTTGATTTTCTATTCATTTGTATTTATACTTTCAAAAAAATTGACACTTGGACCATCATCAGTCAATTTTCCAAGAAGAAAAGAAGGGCTTTTGGATTTACACACAACTATGCTCATTTATAAAACTTATGTTTCATCCTCCTTGTACTCTGCCACGACTTCTACGAATCGCTAAAATAAAAAAATTCTCCTATATTTGTTTATTGTACTTGCATATAGATTTTGCATTGTTTCTTTGCCTATATGTTTGTTTCTGGGTGAAGGGAAAAATGGTGTTGATTTATGTATTATTCTGGCCTCGACTGTTTTTACGTAGTGGATATGTAAAAAATAACTACGTTGCATGTCCAAATTTCAATTAATATGGTCGAAAAACATATGAGATTATGAGAGATGGGGAGTGGAGATGATCAGACTATGCTGCTTGATATCAATGCAACTCTCTATTGAAATCTAGGAAGATTAAGAAAATTGCGTTAAAGGTAGTTTCTGATCTTGTTCTTTTTTTTTTTTTTTTTTACTCTCTTCAGTTATTGTTTAATTTATTTTGAGATTTATTTGAACACTAGAGGGCAAAATTGACATCGCGGTTTTGGTAAATGAAGAGGGTAACCAGATTCGATGGTTTGATACTCAAGCTAGTATGACATGAATATATCCCGCTTCAGATATTGTCCTACGTGCGTGCATTACGATTACCTTCATTTTGAGAATTATGTGTGTTAAAGTAGACTTATCGTGTTATGCTAGGTTTTTTTTTTTTTGAAATTAAATCCAGTAAACTGTAAAATATTATCATTTTGTTGCTTGATTGGTGATGCTTGGAGGTTCCATATAGTGATAATAACATGTTAGTGCTTAATGTACTTATGATGCTTTTAAGGAATCGAATTTCTAATCTTTATTTGTCGTTAATCTGGTTCCTTTCTACCTTAGCTTTTTTGGTCCATCGGAAATGACAAGTGGTAGAGAAGTCCAATTAAGAAAGTACATTACAATTTTTATCTAGAAAGAAGTGGGAAGTCCAGTAGTTATATTTTGAAACCAAGGTATATATATGTATGATTACCAACAAATGAATATTGTGTTAACTGATATTAAATGAATAGATAGAATGTGGAACCTTTTGATCAAGCGACGGATAATACAATTTTTTCTATTACTTCAATTGATTAAGACATGATAAAATAAGCACGATACAATAAATTAAAATTACACTCACATATGCACACAAAAAAATTAAAATTATGCTTTCTATGTTTATATTAAAATAAAATAAACATGTTAATATAATTGGCATTATACATCTTAAGGTCCTTAAAGTATTAATGTTTGTTTTAAATGGTCCTTAAAGTATCATTTTGTTTTAATTGGTCCTTGAAGTTATAAATTTTTAAATCAATTAGTCCCTGAAGTATTTTTTGTTTCAATTGGTCCCTTATGTTTTACAATTATTTCAATTGATCCTTAAACTATTACGAAATTCTAGCTTAAGGCCCCCTAAAAGAAAAAAAAGATACATAAAATATGTGAAATCGCCGATTTAATTCAAAATAATATTATAACATATCTTTTATTAAATAAATATTGTGTATTTTTATTATGATACTTTTACCATCAAACGAGGTGAATTATACTATAATAAGATTTGAACAAAAGTTCGAGATTATAATTTCTCAATAATTTTATCCAAACTTTGAGAAATACTTTGTGGTACTTTAATTTTAGTGATAATTTAGTTGAGATATTTTGAACTCTATCTATCTTGAATTTAATGTAAAACTAAACATTATTAACGAAATGACTTTGAATTTTTATGTTTGAAGGTCTTTACAATATTTAAAAAAATTAAAGTTATTTCGTTGATAATGTTCAATTTTACTTTAAATTCAAGATAGTTAGAGTTCAAAATATCTAGATCAAATTAGCACGTTTCTAACTAAAATAAAGTAGCACATAGTATTTTCTCAAAGTTTGGATGAAATTCTTGAAAAAATATAATCTCGGAGTTTTATTCAAATCGATATGTTTGTATAAATCACCTTCGTTTCAGGGGAAAAGTATCATAATGATAAATTACAAAATATTTATTTAATAAAAGATATGTTGCAATATCATTTTGAATTAAATCGGTAATTTCACATATTTTATGTATTTTTTTCTTCTAGGGGCCTTAAATAGATTTTTGTAATAGTTTAAGGACCAATTGAAATAATTCCAAAACATAAGGGACTAATTAAAATAAAAAATACTTCAGGGGACTAATTGAATAAAAAAATTAGAACTTTAAGGACCAATTAAAACAAAATGATACTTTAAGGACTATTTAAAACAAACATCAATACTTTAAGGACTTTAAGATGTATATTGCCTAATATAATTTGAACACAGTCATGGTATCATGATTTACAGCCTAATTTTTAAAAGCACTAAATATGATTATAACTATAGAGAAGATATTATTTATTTTAATATATATGAGTTGACTAACAAAAATAATAAAAAAAATATTTAACGTTGTTTCTCCCATATATAAATATACAATTACTATAATGAATAATAATTTATAATTTATTGTTTTATTACTATAAATTACAGGCTGTGCAATGCGCAGGTAAAATACTAGTGTTTTATATAAGCTACCTGCATAAACTCTAGAGCATAGTTCCACCAATCAAAGAAAGTTACCGTTCTCTAAAAACGTGCTGAGACAATAACACACATATTCTTGATTATAGATATAACCCAAAGTTATGTACTCCTTAAGGACTCTTTTTGCTTCGTAATATAATATCTTAATAGATGCAATATCGCTTGTATTTTCATTGATCCTGTCAATTGTGTAGCTAATCAAAGTTTTAGAGCCTAGATTGCTGCAATGAGTCCCCCTCAAAGGCAAAGCCAACCCAAAATTATTAATAAAGGCTCCTAAAAAGTTACCAAAATGATCAAGAAAAACATCAACTCCCTCAATGTTTACTTTAATGATACCCGGTGGGATCGTGTTTATAATATAGAAATTTTTTATGAAACGCAACGAATCAACCACATTGGAACTTCTCTAAATTAAATTCGAAAATTTAATAATTTAGAGAGATTCCATTAGTTGATTTAATACTCAATAATATTTTTTTCCGGTCTCGATCCGATGTTTATAGGCCAAATTAAGATTTTGATAAAATAATGAAATTATAACATCTAAAAAAATCTTTATATAACTTCATGGTCGTAATGATCATATAAATTAATAATATAAAAAGTTACAATGAAAATTGGCACAATATGAAATTTTATCAAGTGAAAATATGCCAAAAACATATTGTAGAATTTTTGTTTTGTTTTATAATTCTAAACATGTAGGAAAAATGTATTAATTTTAACCTTCCTTGGACAACAAACTAAGTAATTAGACTCTTTAAACCCCTACTAATTAAATATCTTATATCTTGCAAGGTAACAATTCCTTCCGATCCGACGGACCCAAAAAATCCGACCCAAATTTGCTGAAAGAACTCCGAAATTAATTGATTAACTCAATTTTAGTGGAAAACGATTCGAAATCAATAATTTATATTAAAGTAAAAATAGTAATATGTTTTAAATAATTATTAACAGTTGAATTGACCTAAAATCGAATACGAACGTGATCCGATAATCTGGCTTCTTCTTATACTCTCAAAATAAAAACAAAAATCAAACCAAACATTACCCATATCCCCGACGTCCCCACTCCATGACCAAACCCACCTACCTGCCGGCCCGCTGCCCCACCCTCAGGGAATTTTTCTTTAGTGATTGCCCCAGTGATTGTTTGGAGTTTTTTGTGAGGGGATAGATTTTTCGTTTTCTTGTTTTTTTTTTTTTTTTTTTGAGTATACTGGATAAAATATTTAGTTGAGCATTTACTATGTAAGTTATTCAAGAAGGGGTGAAATTAATACATTTTTACAAGAAAATTAAAATTATAACAAAAATTAGACATAAGGCTATTTTGACACTGTTCACGCACACATTATATATTTTAGATAAGATAATTTACTAATCTGTCACCGCTAATATGTAAAAATCTTATTCCAAAATTTTAGATAAGATAATTTACTTCGTTCCAGGAGATTTTGATAATTCAACTGGTGGAGCATATATATATGTGCCTACGTTGAGTTGGAGAACGGAACTAATATATGTATACACTACCCTTGTTTTTAGTAGTTTAATTTCTGGTACATCTTAAGATCCGTGCAATTCAAGTCATGGATATCTTTTATGAAAAATTATTAATATTTATATTGAAAGGTATTAATTACTTGCTCTAAAAAAAATATACTTTACAATATAAAGAGTGATACCTTTTCCGCCCTTTAATTCGAATTAGATCCATGCATCTAGTGTACATGAGAAATTTTGTTTCTCTGTAGTTTCGGTTTTGTGAAATATTTATAAATATTTGTTTTTACATTTCTTCCTACAGTATTCCTTAATTATTGGAAAGAGACACCATATAAAAGAAATAAAGTATAAATTTTAGGAATTTGAGGAGATAGAGAAAATTAAAAATAAACTTATTTATCCATTTCATATACTCACTCCGTCCCGACTTAATTTGCACACCTGCTCCGACGCGTATATTAAGAAAAATCATATTTTGTAGAATCTTTGACTTTTTTAAAGGTGGAGATTGAAGGTGAAGATTTTAAGGGTGGAAATTGTAAGATTCCTTTCCATTTTAGGGGTGTGTAAAATAGAATGAGACGACTGAAAAAGAAAAATGTGCAAATTAGGCGAGACGGAGGGAGTATTTGTTAATTTTATTATTTTAAACTAAAAAATCAATGGAAAGGATGAGCACTTACGTGTCCTTTTTTTCTTTTCCTTTTCGAGAACCAAAAACGATTTTATTAATAGAAGTTGGAATCAAATAACATTAATTACATTAAAATGGTAGAGGCGAAGTTCATTGAGTAAAATCTTACAGAGAAATGTACTAAGCACGTGCAACGTTGCATAAATCGTTAAAATGCTAGTTAGACAGTGAATTGGGGTCTAACGCCTAGTCGAGGCCTAGATTGTGCTAATCAGGAAATAGATATAATTAAATTAGGAGGAATTGAAAAATAAGCATAGACGAACAATGAAAACCTAGCACCTAGACGAAATTAATGAGAGCTAATGGAGAACTTTTGCTATAGAGTGCTTGTAGATTAATATAATGAATTATAAGATTTTTTTTTTTTTTTTTTGCTTTTTTTAAATTTACAAACTTTAACAATCTTAGATCCGTATCGTATTTGCAACTTGTCACAGATTTAGTTGTCTCGATTTGTGCCCATGCCAGGTGTAAGTTTGGATATGCCTTCTAAATTCTAATTTAAAGTATATTTCTCATATAAAGCCTTATAAGCAAATATACACATTTTAGTGTGTACACGGTACACCTGCCAGTTTCTTTTTTTGTCTTGTATTTTTAGGTTTATTTAATTTGATTTATGTTTCTAGTTTTCTTTTTCTTTTTTAATTTCTAATGATTTTTATTATATTCAAAGGGATTGTTTTAGTTTTACTTTAGTGGAATTTGTTCATATATCTAGGGGAAGATTAGTACTCCCTCCATTTCAAAATAAGTGACGTTTTAGATTGTTGATGATTTTTCAAATTAAGTGTCGTTTTAGATATTTTTCACTATTTCTTCCAACTTTATCCTTATCACTATCCTAAAATATCTCTTAATATCTTTTAAGTTACCAGTATAAAGGGAGAAATGAAAGGAGTATAGCCCGCAAATATAAAGGGAGAGAGGAAATATAATTATTGGAACATGATTTTAGGAATAATAGATGAGAGAAAGAAGATTAGTTGAAGGATATATCTGTCAAGATTTGTAATTTTTAATTCTTCTCTTTCATTCTAAAACGTCACTTATTTTGAAACGGATGGTGTATATAATACAATACAATGACCTATATATTCACCATATATAGGAGAAAATTTTGCACAAATGTTATATATTCCTTAATTAGTGAATAAATAGAAAACACATTTTATCTAATAAACCGACCAGTTAAAACTGAAAATCGTAGTTTCCATTAATAATAATATTTGTTTGGACGAAAAAATTTCTTAGCTTCTATTTTCGATGAATTTTGTTATTATATTAAGTATAGACCGTTACAATTGCCTTAGGCCCTATGTACACTAGTGAATTTATACTTACTATATTACACACGTATTCAGAATTTGTGTAATTAAAATAAGAAAATAGCAATCGGAAATCCGGATTGAGACAATAATGGCAGTACACGAAGATTTTTTTTCAATAATTGATGCGGCGATTTTCTATAAATAGCAGAGTCCAGGCCAAACTTATCCACCCACCAAAAAAACCTCACTTGCAGATCTAAAGCAACGTAAGTTTTCTAATATCAAATTTTTTTACACAATGCTTTCAATCCTGATGTTCTTTTATTTGTTTTATGTTACAAACCTCAAGTTGCGTTTAACATAAACACACATGGTATGTGGTGGTTATTTAGAAATATTGGGAGGGATTATTACATATTCATCACATTAACAAAGTTGTTTTTGTTTTTCTTGGGAAAACATAGCAACTAGAATGACAAGTGCACTCACGAGGTTCATGGTGATCAAATCAGTTGCTACTGAAGGCTACGCATATTTCATGAATGAAACCGAGACCGTGGTTACGTAAGTTGCACAGGAGAGAGCGTGTTTGACCCATTCGCCAAGATTGAAGTTGAGAGGGCGAAATCAGACAACAGATTTGTCCACCTTCTATTCAGTCACAGCAATAAGTACTGGGCAACCAGTGATGATTGGATTGTTGCCACCTCAAACAAACCTGAAGAAGACACATCCAAACCATCATGCACCTTGTTCGAACCAAGTTTAGGTAGCGAAGGGCAGCTCTACTTGACTCACGTTCAAAGCGGAGGGAGTGTCCGAACAGATACGGTTGCAGGATTTCGTCTCTACGTAGATGGACTAGACCATGCTACGTATACTACCCACGCTTTCACCTTTGTGGATTGGGAAGCACTAGTTCAGCTTCCTAAGCACGTAGCATTCAAAGGAGACGATGGCAAGTACCTCAAAGCTTACAATAACAACAACAATTACCTGCAGTTCTCATCAACGGATGGTAATGACGACTTGTCTTCGTATGAGGTACACTTGCATCCTGACGGACATCTTCGCATAAAGTCTGATCATTTCGGTAAGTTCTGGAGGCGTAGTCCTAATTGGATATGGGCTGATTCAAGTGATACCAGTGGAAAAGACAAAGATACTCTGTTTTGGCCGGTAAAAGTTGGTGATAGTATGATCGCTCTGCAGAATGCTGGCAACAAAAAATTCTGTAAACGTCTTACAGCTGATGGCATGACGAGTTGTCTTAACGCCGCAGTTTCTAATATTACCAAAGAAGCAAAACTGAAGGTGGAAGAACTTGTCCTTGAAAGGAGCATCTATAATGTCAGATATCGGATGGAAGATGCTCGAATATACGACGAAACTCCTTTCTTGGCAGGCATTGGTACTGCTGATAATGATGCAGACGAAGAGTCAACTCTGACTTTGCTAGTTTCCTATGAGGATAAAAAGTCTCATACATTTAACTATAGTTTATCCGTAATGGTAGGTGTTTCGACGAGCATCAAAACTGGTATTCCATTCATTGCGGAAGGGAAGATTGAGGTCTCTGCTGAGATAACGAATGCATTTGAATGGGGAAAAACAACTGAGGAGACGAAAACAGTAGAGGCTCAATATTCAACGAAGGTACCACCAATGACTCGAGCTAGCGTGAATTACGTGGGAACACAAGGCACGTGCAGTCTTCCGTTTTCGTATACTCAGCGAGACCAGAATTCCAAAGATGGCCAGTTTGTTACGAGTGATCATATTGACGGAGTTCTCACTGGTGTCAACTATTACAGCTTCCGCTTTGAGCAACTTAAATTTATACCTCTTTGAGGTGTGCCAACAAGACCATATTCCTTGTTCTAAAATTAATATTTATATTTATATTTATGTTGTGTGATTATATTATTGTGTTGTATTGTAAGTTGTAACACCCCATGTTTTACCGAGTGTTATTGTGTCTGTAATCTATTTGATTAATAAAAGAACTTGATCAGTGTGTTTGCTTAAAGATAAGGGTGCTTGAATTACCGTACGTTGGGGTAAATAAAGTATTGGAAAGAGGTTTGATTCAATTATAAGTATTATTTGGTGTTGTTGGTTGTAGATTGAGTTGAAATTTGTTCATCTATTCGATGCACAGAAGACTACTAATAAAGTAAAGTTTTTCATTGAATTAAATAATATATGGTTATATTATTCGAAAATGTGAATATTGTATATTTAATAAATAAATATTTTATTTTCTTAACATATAATGAAATTTTAAATAGTATAAATATCTGTTTTTCCCGTGTAATTTTTGAATAAAATATATATGTGTTATTTATAAATAAATTATTGTTACATAATAAAATTAGAATAAATATAACAAATAACAAATAAAAATTCCTATACTGAAATTATTTTTTTTATAAAACTCTACATACTGTTAGTCAGTCTGTATCCTTCTTAACTTATACTAATGATCACAAATAGTTCAATTAATTACATATGTTAAAACAAACAAAAATATAACAACACACTACTTTTTTTTTTTTTTTAAAAAAAAGATAAACTAATAATAAAATAAATTAAATAATTTATAGGAAAAATAGATTTTCTTTTCAAATATCCTATATTTTTATTTTTTAAAATATTCTATTGTTTTATTTTTATATAATTTAATTCACAATATAAATGATCAACGCACAATAAAAAATTAAAACCTAATTCAACTTAAAGAAGGTGAAAAGATGATTAAATTGATATATTATATATGAAAATATATTAGAAAGAAAAAACTTGTTATTATTACAAAAAAATCTAAAGAGTTTTTGACAAAGAAACACGCTAACAAAATGCTAAAACTATAATATCTTATAGGAATACATACATGAATATTTTTTGTTGAAAACGTCTGATTTGCAATAGGAGAGAATATATATATATATATATATATATATTTTACATATTTGGCTCAATTTTATATTATTATACACACATATTTATATATGGATTAATTTATAGAATAAAATTAAGATGGAAAAGTAAATACAATAGATTAATTATTTAAAATATTTTAAAAAATAAATTTGGTAATATTTTTTTAGAAAAATTCTTCAACTAATTCTTATTGCGGCTTAAACATGACCAATAAACGTCTGCAATAAGTACTCAGATTTAACCAAATAATCAACCAATAAATAATTTTTATTTATTTTATATAATATCATACTTTTATATATGTGATATGGATGTCAGACAAAAAATCATAAAACAATGATTAATTTGATATATAATACCTAAAAATTGTTGAGGTATAAAAATTATTTTTATTTAAAATTTGGGAAAATGACTAATTTTTTTGAAAGAATGAAAAAGAATACATAAAAAATTGACACTTCCACAAATAACATAAAATATTTTGGTGGGAAAATACAACTTAACAACTTTAACACTCTTATAACATTTATATACGTGTGGATTTCTAATATATCTAAATAAATTTTCAAATTATAACTAAATATATAATTGTTTCTTTCTAGAATTATATTCTCTTTGCAACTTCGAACATTTCACTTGTTAAATTTCAGGTATACTGAAACACTTCTTATTTTTAAATAAACACTAACATTAACAAAATAAAACCAAAAGTTATTCAATAATTCGAAGACAATTTAAAGTATGTGAGTTCATCAAAATATTTAAATATTTTCATATTTTATTTGATTTTGTAATTTACTCAAATAAATTTTATACTTTTATTGTAAATATTATATTATTTAAGACAAAAATTGATTAATGGAAAATAATAATAATAATAATAATAATAATAATAATAATAATAATAATAATAATAATAATAATAATAATAATAATAATAATAATAATAACAATCTTCGGTTGTCAAGAATAAAAAAAAAAAATTAATTGAAGTTGGTTAGTGCGACAAAATATTTTTTAAATTGCAAAATGTAAAAATTATATAGTTGAGATTGATTCATGAAAAAAAAAAGATTGAAAAGTATAACAAATATCATAAAATTTAGATTACTACATATAAAGTAATTTTAACACAATATACCTTATAGAAAAATATGAATAAGTAATAAAAAAACAATCTCAATAATAATTATGATATATAAACATACATATGCTCAAAGGTCCACGTCTAATAAAATAAACATTGTTATCATATATATATATATATATATATATTGGTAGATGTAATAATTTAATAAATTATTTATAAAATTAATTCTTTACTTTTTGCCTTTAATTTAATGAAATATGAGTTTAATTACTTAAACAATATTTTTTTTATTCTGATCGTAACTAACGTAAAGAATATATTTAAAAATTCACGAGAAATATAATTAATTTGTTGTACTTTGAGAAAATACTCAACTAATATATTTTATAAGGGAAATTATTTTATTAATTTTTACAATAAATACTCATATATAACCTAAATAATTAATCAATAAAGAATTTATTGTTTTAAAGTTAAATATCTCGCTCATTATAATATATGTGATATGGATGTCAAATTAAAGATTGTGAAAAGATGAATAATTTGATGCATCATGTATAAAAAATATAAAAGTTATTTGCATTTTAAAAAATTAAAAGAAAATTATAAAGTTACCGAAATTGACAAAAACTGTATTGCCCCGTAAATTATTTAATTATTATTATTATTATTATTATTATTATTATTATTATTATTATTATTATTATTATTATTATTATTATTATTATTATTATTATTATTATTATTATTATTATTATTATTATTATTATATTTCAATATCTATTTTTGTCCAATGAGAATTATTTAGTTTTCGTAAACTATGATAATTATTTTAAGTTATGGATAAAAGTATATTCCATGTTATTAGACTTTTAAATATTTAATTTGGATACTAGCCCAATGCATTTGTCAAGCCCAAGCTAGCCCGTGATTTTTACTTAGTGAACAAGAAAATACTTTCCTAGTCTAATTAGGAGTTCTAAACCCTAGAAATATAAATCTATAAATAAGGGATTCATGTCATATATTAAAATCACAATCCAATTCACATATATTTTTATTAAAAAAATTTCTCTTATGAGAGCCGTCAACCTCGTTTTCCTCTTTCACTTTATTTTCAGGTTTTCTTTATAAAATTCTAAATTCATATCAATACATATTATTTTTCGATGAATTTTCGGTATGTTATTCCATGAAATATTTTCAAATTTGTTAGGGTGGAGATGCATTGGTTCATGGAGGATTTAGATCATGGAATAAACCCGATAGATTTGAAATAATTTATTTATGTACATTTTTTATTATATCGTACCCCCAATCCCAAAATCTTGTATCCGTCACTGATATCAATCCTTCTACCGAAGTGGCTAATATGTAGATTAATTAAGAATAGTCACTCTCCCGAGTCGACCAAACCTAAAAGGCTCACAAGGATCCCCTAAACCAATGTCTACATAATTATCTCACTCATTTCGTACAATTTCTACAACTACGCTATGTGTCGTATGTCTATTAATAATTTCCTCCTCCCGAAGCGAAATTGCTAAACGAGTAGATGTATTCAAGTGATCAATTTAAATAAATCATATGAAGAAAATAAACACATAGATGACAAGGTAAAATCAAAACATAGTTATTCACAATCTATTTTCTGCCTCTAGAACACAAAACGTGTTTAGCTACTCACAATCAAAGTTATAATTCAACCATATTCATAGACAAACATAATGGAAAAATTAACTAAAGAAAAGAATAGAAAAACCCAAATCTCAATCGCTGCTCTTCGTCTCATCACGTCCTTGCTCTTCGATCTCGCTTCCAAGACTTCTCTTAACGT
This sequence comes from Ajuga chamaepitys, assembly GCA_958295605.1. Lineage (NCBI taxonomy): Eukaryota > Viridiplantae > Streptophyta > Magnoliopsida > Lamiales > Lamiaceae > Ajuga > Ajuga chamaepitys. The sequence continues at coordinate 5,547,687 of OY282500.1, read as the reverse complement.
GTATTATGTTCTAACATCGGACCTAGAGACCTCTTTTTTATAATTGTGGATGATGTGGTGTGAATTCCAATTGAATTAGGAGAAAAACGCATATAGAATAAGTTCCACCGCCATACGGACGCGGGCGTTCCCGTGACACGGTCGTGTTGCCCAACGCGACCGTTCTCACTTCACAGTGCAATCAGGCTTTAACCATGTCATTTTTGAAGCGGCCGCGTCCAACTGGCGCGGCCGTTCCGGTTCAACTCCGGTCCAGGACCGATTTTTATCTTCCAAACCGGTTCTTGACCCGTTTCTTCCGTTTTCACTCGTTCTTTTCTCGTTTATTCTTTCAACTTCGTCTAAATGCCCCTTTTTGGCATATATTTACCTATTTTACTCTAAAATACTCACAAACACGTTAAAACACTCAAAACGAGGAACATTACATAATTTGATCATTTATAAAATATCTATATAAAACGACCTAAAATGCATGTATGCACAACTTGTATTAGTAAACTATGCACAAATTTCAGTCTCTATGGAATCGACCTTGATTATCATTATCTATACTAGCACCGTATACTTGCGGATTACTAGGTTAGAATATCATCATGATCCTTAACAAAATGTAAACGTTAAATGCAAGAGAAAAACTGGCATTTTGATGTTCATCACAAATCATCAAGGAATCCTAATATCCACCGGTATATTTCCAACATGAAATCGACAAAGTTCGACAGTTTAAGTGGCGAGAGTATCCACTACCTAAATTATTGGTTCTTGGTTCAAGTCACCTTAGAAAAAAAGGTAAGGATCTTTTCTTTGTCCCTAAATTAGGAGAAAAATAATAAATTTAATTTCCAACATTATCATCGAGGGAAAGATAAAGAAAAAGAATTACTTATCTAGTACCAATCTTATTTATTTGAATATTTTTTGGTATCCGAACAAAGATATGATGCAAGAAACAACATTAATTGTTTCAAGAAAAAACCAAAGAGCATCAGTTGGGAATCAAGAAGTAATTTACTTTATTAAAAAAAAAAACGTAACTTACTTGGCAATAACTGTGAACGATTTCCGACGTTTTTGAGTGACCTCACCTCCAAAGCGGTCTTTGTTTAAGGAAGTTGATTTAAGATTAAAAAGAAAATACTAAAAAACTGAGACTTGGAAGTTGACTCTGTATTTTAGCAGTAGATTTTAGGATAAAAGGTAAAGAGGCGATTTAAATATTGGTTTCTAGAGAACCATAGTTAATTAAACCACGGTTGAGTGGGTATTGATCAGAAAATTGTTTTCCAAAAAAGAACAGTGAGGAGACATGTTCATTTGCAGGATGAGGTTAATACAATGGGTACAGCGATTAGCCATGACAATAAAACAGGTTTTTCGTAGAACAAGTTTTGAAATTATAATTGTTGTCAGTAATAATAAGTTATTTATAATCACATCTTGTTACAAATCTCTTTATAAATTATTTGAGATAATTTTAAGATTACTTTAGAAATAACTAGTTTTTGCAAAAAATATGTTAGGCGCTTTGAGACCACTTTTATATATGGTCACAAATATATTATTTGCGTCCGAGTTACTGTGACGACAATAAAATTGAGAAAATACTCATTATTTGACATCCCTTCTCATAAATTGTAACAAATACTCATTATTTAAAACATGTTTTTATTATATATATCAAAAGACTTTTTTTGTCTGTTGTAGTAAAAAAAGCCCATGGATACCTACGCATATATTGTAATGTATCACCTGGTTTTAGCAAATACAGTCCTGTTCAACACGGTGGAGGTGATAGGTTGAACATAGGGCATAGGTAATTTTCATATAAACTTCTTGTACAACCACAAAGACATACAAAATGGAGTGCAGAAAACTGGAACTAACTCTTCTTTCAGCCAACAGTCTTCCAGATGTAAGAAGTTTAGGACGAATGAAAGTCTACGCCAAGGTTTGGGTCACAAGCAAATCGAAAACCAGCAAGAAAACCCCAACTGATAGGGAAGGAGAGACCAACCCCAGGTGGAACTTCACCGTTGGTTACATGGTAACTGAGTCAGCGATTCGCCAACCGGATTCTGAAGTGACGGTGAAGCTCTTCTGTAAGAGAACTTTGGGGGACAGGTTCGTAGGCGAAGTGAGCTTACCGATAAAGAGTCTGTTCGATACGGGTCTTAAGGCAGGCAAGGTTATGAGTTACCATGTGAGTGGAACTTGCAAGGGGAGGCTGAATATTTTGTACAGTTTCGGTGAAACTGTGTTGGTACGGAAGCCTTCGGGGTTGCGGTGGAGGAATGCGGTGGAGGAAGGGTTCTTGGTGTTGCCCAGTGGATTGATATTGTTGTTAGGTGATAAGCACAAAGATGATGATTCGTCTATGGCTGATCGTTTTGTTGAACAAGAGAATGATCTTGGTGTTCATGAAGATCATGTGTCTAGGGATGTTCATGTTGTTGAAGATGCCGATGATGGTTTCTACGACTGTTGATATAGAAAAAGGATTGGGAAACATAAATGTATTTCTCTTTGGTTTTAACTTTGTGAATTTTGTGTGTGAATGCGAATTTATCCATGGTAATTACTGTAAGAGTGTTTTTCCGGATCCTCCCCTTCATAATTCTCCAACATCTTCTATTGCATCTCCGGATTAATGTTGTCACATGTGAATATTGGTTGCATGTATCAGATGGGGCTAAAATTAATTTTGGTCAGATAATATTCTGTTCATGCACTTTTGATCCAAAAATAGTTGAGTTTTCAATTTAGTTTTGCATTGTTTAAATTGTTTGTTATTGGTCCTATTATTCGTCCCGGTGACCAAATCGGCTGAGAAAAGGCACGTGCATGTCTCGTGACACACAATTCCAGCCGATATTACATTATGTGGCCCCGGTGCTGACAAATGTGTACTGGGAAGAAAAACGAATCAGTTGTATGGACAAAAAAATTGTTAAAAGTTTATCACGTGCAAAAATTCGATGAAAAATGATCGAAAAATTAATTTGGTGATTTATTTATCAATCCCATAAATTTTAAAATTCTCTTTCAAAGTTTGTTAATTATATTTTTCTAGGAACCAAGAGAGATATGGACTGAATTCTTCTTGCGAGATATAGCACACTCCATAGTCCATAGTGTGCATTGATCAATTAGAAGATGGCAAAGTGTTAGTCTAGATCTTCATAAGGAAAAATGGCAAAATACACGCTATATATTCTTTCGTTTCATAAAAATAGAATCTGCTTTGAAAATTATTTCTTGTCTAAAAAATTATTTCTTTTCATAAGTCAATAACTCGTTTTATTAAACGAAAAAATATTAAAAATTTTAATTTTACAAATAAATTAAATATGATCGAATTTGTCGTGAAAATAAAAATTGATGGTTTTAGAATGTTGAACCTACTAGAATTGACGAAAATGTAAAAAATGGTATGTATGTGAAACATGATTTTTTTGGAACTGATGAAGTATAATTTTTAGGTGGTCCCAGAACTTATCATGTATCTTCTAGTATTATGATTAATTTTGCTATTTGTCTTTAGGCAGTCTTCGTGCACCATTTGCAAGGTGTAATTCGAATTATGTATAATAATTTATGATTAAATATATTATTTGTTATGGATAAAGTTATTATAATATTTTTACACAGAATAAATAATACCTTAAACATAAATATTAGTACATTTTTAAGCATGATACATTACCAAGAACATGTATGAAAAAATGTCCACGGCCCTGTACTCTTGTCTTTATAATTGTATGGATCCTTTTTAACCCATATATTGAATTTCTTGATGGATAATTTAAGTTCCATTTCATCATCTCAAAACTCAATCAACATAAAAATTCACAACAAAAAAACTGTCTTTCGTGATCACAATTGTGGTCACTAATAATAAGTTATTTGTGATCACTTATTGTCACAAATCTCGTTGTAAATTTCTTGCGGTCATTTTAAGACTATTTTTACAGACAATTAATTGTTGCAAAAAATATGTGAGGCGCATTTGAGACCATTTTATCATCACAAATATATTATTTGCGTCCGAGTTATTGAGGCGACAATAAATTTATGACAAATATTCATTATTTGAGATCATTTTTTGTGGTCTAAAACGATATCTTTTAATGATTATTGCAGAATTGATCCCCTGACCATGGATTATTTGGTCTCTCAAAATAAATTAATTCACAATTAATTCTCATAAGAATTTCAATTTCACAAATCTGGTCTTAGTTTTACAGAATTATAATTTGGCAAGATAGTCGCCTCTTTGCCGTCGGTCATATTTTGCCCTTTTTAAAAATTACCATAATTAGTTTTCTTCTCTCCACTAGGATTTTTCCTTGTGTGAGACTTTTCTCCGCCGACGTACGACTTTTCCTGGCCCTTCTGGCGTTTTCGTCGGTCTTCTTGGTCCTTTGTACATGCCTAGCGTCCTTGTGATGGCGTCTGTTGTTTTTATTGTTCGGGATCGTAGTGGTGATTTTTCAATTCCTTACTTTTTATGCATGCAGTCACGAAGCAAGTCATTCTTGATGAACGTGAAAATACCATTGATTTTGCATATTTCACGTTCATATGTTTTGTGAGAATTGCGAATATTTATCATGTCTAAGTGCAATTTCATGTTAAATTATATTTTCGGGTTATTTTTTCCTTATATAATTTGATGCCCTTTTGGGTATTTTTGAGTTGTATTTTGAAGGTAAGGAAAATCAGAGAGACAAGAAGATCGATTGCCCATTTTCTCACTCCGGCCCGCATCCTGAAGCCCAAATGGGCCCAAAACTGGCCAGGATCAGGCCCAAATTAAATTTCATCAAGTCACGAATAAAAATCATGAAGGAGCGAGCCAAGAAAATTGGTGAAAAGTCCTCGAAACAGTGAAGAACGGAAGAAGAGGTCAGTCGCACGTGTTTCGCCATTCGGGCCCAAAAACTGAGGCCCAACAGGCTCAAATCAGATCCTACAAAAGATCGACTCGAAGATCTTTGAGTCATTAATAAAATTCCTGAAGGAGTCGGGTCGAGAAAACAAGAGAAAGTCATCCAAAACAGCGACGGATAACGAAGACGCGTGAAGAAGAGACAAGGGTAAATCAAACCGGACCGGTAGAAGAGGCTGCCGCCAGTTGTCAGTCCAAAAATCCATCAAAAACCTTCTGGACTCGCTCCTAAGACGGTACCTGCCCTTGCCGCCGGCTTCCAATTCGTGCGATTGTGCCAGTTGCCCCGTTTTCAGCATGATGTCTCCGTATTTTGGCCATAATTTTTTTCATACAAACTTAGATTCAAGCAATTCAAGATGTTATATGTCTGCGAGATGAAGATCTACAACTTTGGTGTTCGGGGCGAGAGCCAATTCCAAACCAATTTTTCCAGAATTGATGAGAATGTCGAGTCTTGCACATTCAAGGGCTTCGACTCAACATTTAAAGAGCCCAAGCTATTTGATTTTGTTTTTACTAGTTTACCCTTACTTACCTTAGGGGTTGTTTGGTTTAGGCTTAAGTAGGTTGGAGGAAATCCCGACTCTGAAATTCTAGGATTTAAAAATAAAGGTAAATAGTAAAGATGTATATTTGTTTTGAGATTATATAGGGTAGGATTGTACTGTAGATGCCAAATCAATGTTGGAAAATAGAGATATGTATTTTATTGTGTATAGGATAGATGTAGGTAGGTTTTATAGGATATAATTATATTGGATGAAATATTTTGAATTGAAATCTTAAAACAAACGGGGATTGAGTATTTTAACATCCAAAATATGTCTGTGCTAAGCCCAAACCAAACAACCCCTTAAGATTTTCAGCAGATTTTCAAGTGAGGAGTGTCGAAGAAGTCCCATATATTAACAACCCCTCACCCCTTCTGGAGAACAACTTATCTCATTTGTAAAAATCCCACTTTCTATTTACTCCCACTCTAGGATTTCTCTCTCCCTTCTCTCTAGATTAGAACTAGAATTCTTCATTTTGTTCTTGAGAAACTCAATTAGGGTTCTTGAGTTCTTGAATTTTTTGGCTCTTTTGCTAGATTGATCGGTAAAATTCAACTACGAACAAGATATTGGAGATTTCTCCCTCAATTATTATAAGACTAAGTTTTCTCTTTTCTTTTATTTATTCTTCTTCTTGCATTTATTGATTCTCTCTCTCTTTCCTTTATATTGAATGTTTGGTTGTATTTATTGTTGGTTGAGAATGCCTTGTGGTATTGTATGACTTATACCATAGGCGTAGCTAACCTAGGGTATAATGATTCTCGTCGAGCACCCATCGAGGATGATGGGAGAACCTGAATCACAATTATCGATCTAGATGGATATCCTAGGGCCTCGCTCCCTAGGCAATATTCACTTAGGGTGGGGATTTTATGATTAGTTAGATTATATTCTTGATTTGCTTGCCTTTTAGCAATTGGAATTAGGGTAAATTATGGTATAATTAGTTAATTTGGTGAATCCCTCTTGTTTGCCCGCTTGGATTTATAACTTGGAACATGGTCTTCCATCACAATTCTTAGATTAATTGGTAATCACATGATCTAAATTCTAGGTTTAGGATGAAACCATACCTTAGAAACCCACTTTCTAGTTGAATGGTCAAGTGGTGGGTCAGGTTAAGCCGTTGCGTGGGCTTCGCCAGGGAGATCCATTGTCCCCTCTGTTATTTGCGTTGTGTTCACAGGTACTTTCTAATTTGCTAAAATCCGCCCAGATGAATTGTTTGATTCGGGGTGAGCGAGTTACGCCCACCTGTCCTTCTATATCTCACTTATTTTTTGCAGATGATAGCTTACTATTTTTTCGTGCAACATTAGAAGACGTTGAGCAGGTCAAGGAGTGTCTGCTCCACTTCGAGATGGCGTTGGGACAAATGATTAATTTGACAAGTCCGCTCTTGCTTTCAGTCCCAGGGTCCCTGCTGGTGTGATATTGAGTATTAAACAACTTTTGGCGATTCCGGTAGTTCAAGGGCATGACCTTTATTTGGGGCTTCCAACTTTTTCGCTGAGGAGTAAGAAACTACAATTCTGCTTTTTGTATGAGCGCCTTTTAAAGAAGTTGGATAGTTGGCAAGGTAAGCTATTCTCGAGTGGAGGAAAGGAGATTATGATTAAATCGGTGCGACAAGCTATTCCTACCTATGTCATGTCCTGCTTCCGAATACTTGTTTCACTTTGTCATCAACTAGAGCAGTTGTGTGCTATTTTTTTGTGGGGCTCTGATTTGAAGTCTAAGGGGCTACATTGGGTGTCTTAGGACAAATTGTGTAAGCCAAAGGAGGACGGTGGTCTTGCCTTTCATGATTTTGTCTCGTTTAACAATGCTACGTTAGCAAAGCAAGTTTGGCGAATGATTGCCAACCCAAATTCTTTGGTGGCAAGAGTATTTAAGGGTCGATACTACAAGCATGGTGACATTATGGAGGTGGATGTGGGCTCTGATCCCTCTTTTATCTGTCGCTCATTATGTTAGATTCGGGATATTTAGATAAGGGCTTGATGTGGTGTGTCGGAGATGGGAAGTCTATATTGCCATATAGAGATGCATGGATCCCGGGCCTGGCTTCGGGGCGTATTACTTCGAGAATTGCTCCGTCAGCGGTCATAGTCTCACACTTTATTACGAGGGGTGGGTGTTGGGATAAACAACGCTTGAATCAAGTTTTTTTACCTTATGAAGTGGATGCGATTTGTCATATCTCATTGGCCAGTTGCAGTCGGATACGCGGTTTTCGAATTTTGAGGAGGGTGGTGTGTATACGGTCAAGAGTGGCTACCGTTTGGCGATTGGAGGTTATGTGCCTGCAAATTCTTCCATGAGTAAGAACTCCAGTTGGTGTAAGTTCATATGGGCTCTTTCTCTCCCGCCTAAGGTGAAGATCTTTTTATGGTAAGCTTCATCTGATTTTCTTGCTTTCCCATTTAATCTGGTCAGAAATCATGTGCCTATGTCGGAGTCTTGTCTTATTTGTGGTTTTGCGAATGGCACCACTATGCCTAGGTTGTTTTTTGTGAGAAGGTTAAAGTATTTTGGAAACATAGCTGCTTTTGGGTGTCGATTAAACACATGCGTCGGGCTACTTTCAAGGACTGTGGAGATATGATTTATCAATTTTTCGGGAAAGAGCTATTTCGCTTGTTTATTGTGTGTGGAAAATTTGGCAGTCAATTTGTTATTTTACACATAATGCTGAGCGTAATTGGATTCTACCCTCTTGAGAGGAGGTGGAGTCTTTTGTATTGCAATTTGATCATGCCCAGGATTTGTTGCGACCTAGTCCGAGGGTTTCATTGGGGTCAGCGCAATTGAGGTGGTCGCCACCCTCGGTTGGTAGTTACGCCTTGATGTTGATGCTACTTTTAATGAGGTCAGTGGGAAGTATGGAGTAGGATTTATTTTGAGAGATCACGAGGGACTTGTAGTCCTTGCTGTTTCGCATGTTAATGTGCGTCCACTTTCGGTGAAATTGGCAGAGCTTGAAGTTATTCTTAGTGGTATTCGTTTTTGCATGGAATGTGATTTTGCTAATTTATTAATTTATTAATTTATTCGGAATAGGAGCTGTGCGGTGGAATTTCGCCCCAAATAATTTGCAATTCATGTCTTGGGCTTGTGATTGTTGTCCCAGCTCTTAGCAAAGTAGCTTACTGTCTTACCGGGAGATTATAGGCCTAATGAGCAATGGCACATAAATGTTAGGCCGAAATGATTTGTCAATATAATCTAATTTAAAATAGCAAAGTTGTAATACTGTGATTCTAAATTTGAGATTAATCAGAAACAATAATTATTTCTATAGAACACTCAAGAATAAATACTTTCTATGTCAAACTAGTTGTCCCTCTACGATGCACATTATTATAGTATATATACTAACAATATATGATAGAAATTTCTCTGACAAAATAATATGTGATGAAATTATATTATCATTGAAAAGAACTAGTAATACTCCCGTGCCATGCACGGAAACTTATTTAAAAAGTAATACCCTTAAATATGATATAATCTAATATTTAAATATATGATCGTTTTATCCTAATATTTTTTTTTTAAATGTATAAATAAAACTATAAGTAATGTAAATATAAGTTTCTCACACATTATATGTGAATTTAATATAACTTACTTTATATATAGGTGTGTGTACGTGTATATATAGATTAATATCAAATATAAAAAAAAAATCTTTTTCAAAATGATCATTTCTTATCTTTGAAATCCAAGCATACATTTAGTGTGTCTGTATCATTCTCCACCTATATGCATAATATTTTAATTAATTATGAGTGTTAAAACTAACATAAATATCTAAATATAAACTCATATTATTAAATAAAATAAATTGAATAATGTTATAAGAAATTTAATTTTCTTTATTTTTTTTTCATTTTACTTTAAATATTTAAATTTATCTAAATAAAGTTTTAAATTCTAACTATAACTATTTACTTTTAAAAAATCTTATTTGCAAGTTTTAATACTTTACTTGGTATTTTAGATATACGAAGAATAAAAAAATAAAATTCAAAAGTTATTCAATAGTTGGAATAATAAAATAAAACATATGAGTTCTTCGATATTTCTTAATACTTTCATATATATGTTGAAAAGTTTCAATTAAATTATACATTTGTATTGTAAATAATAGATTTATTTAAAGATACACATTGGTTAATGTAAAAAAATAAAATTATTTAGGTTGCAAAATGTGAAAAAAAAGATATAATTGAAATTGGTTAATGTGAAAAAAAAAAGACATAATCAAGTTGGTTAATTTTGCTTATTAAAAGAAATTTAGTTGCAACTTGTATAATATCATAGTTTAGGATGAAAAGTGTAATTATTTATAGACAAATAACAATAATACATGTAAAAAAAGAAAAGTAGTAAAAGAATTAAGAGTAATTGTTATATATAAAGTTATATATATATATATGAACAAAAGTCATAGTTTTGTAATTTATCAACAAAAATAATTATTATAACAAATAAACATTGGCCAATTTAGTAATGTAATACGCTGATTATAAATCAAATATTAACTATCGGTTTTAATTCGATAAACTATGTGTTCAATTATATATACATTGATTTTTCTCTCAATGTAATAAATGAAGAGAACTTGAGACAATTCCTATCAGATAAAATAAATTGATTAGCTTTTGTTTTCATGAAATAATTAAGTAAAATTACACTAAAGATAATTATTTGAATGATTTTTTATTGTATTGCGAACCAATTCTATATTTAATGTACTATCCACAATAAACACTAAAATCTTAACTCAAATAATCAATAAACAAATAATCTAAGATTTTAAATAGAGTACCTTATTATTATTATTATATATATATATATATATATATATATATATATATATATATCATATGGATGTCAAATCAAACATCGTCAAAAGATGATTAATTTAATAGAGTATACTACCTCAATTTTTTAGACTTGAATAAAAAAATTATGGAGTAGGGGGAGTGGACAAATAAGTTCATTTTTAGATTTTTCTCTCTTCCCTTAAATCCCTTAATTTTCTCCATATTTCCTTACTATTTTTATCTAATTATATGGTAGGTTACATAATGTGAGAATTTTTAGGGATAATAAAAAGGGGTAGTATAGGAAAAATTGTGAAAAAAGAAGAAGCTAAAAGAACATTTAATTATAAACAAAACACAAAAGTTAAAAGAACATTTAGAAAACGGAGGTAGTACATAATAAATAGATTAGAAATGAAAAAAAGATATTTGCAACTTTAAAAAGTAAAATAAATTTTGATTCTTACCAAATGTGACAACTTGCCAATAATAGTCTAAAATTTTAGGCTACAAAGTGTAACTTAAATAGTTATACTTACTGTGGCTTATATATATATATATATAAATATATAGATATTTTTTATTTTTAAAATAATTTTTAAATTCTAACTATAAATAACTAAAATAACCATGAAATATATAATAAAAGGTACAATGATATTTTATTTGGATATTTCATATGTAATGTAAAACTTAATATTTTTTTCTTTATGTCTCTACTTTTATTTTATATCTTTTTAATTTATCTAAATAAACTTTCAAGTTCTAATTATATATATATATTTAATTTTCTCTTTGTAAAGTTAGATTTTCATTTGCAACTTTTAACATTTCATTTGGTAATTCCAAATATATTTAAATATTTTTCATTTAACAAAATAAATTCAAAAGTTATTTAATAATTTGAATAACAAATTAAATTATGTGAGTTCTTCAAAATTTGAATATTTTCTTATTTCATTTGGTATTGTAAATTATTTGTATAAATGTTATATTTTTCTTATAAATAGTTATTTATTGAAGATAGAAATTGATCAATGCGAACAAAGTAATTTAAATTGTTAAGAGTAAAAAAGACATTTGATGTTGATTAACGTGTCAAAGTATAATTTAGCTTACAAAGTGTAAAAACATATAACTGAAATTTTAGTGGAAGCAAAAAATTAAAAAATATTTCAAAATGTAACAAATGTCACAATTTAGGCTGCAAATGATAAATTTCCTTAAAAAAAGTCATTTTAACAAAATACACATTATTAAAAATATATAAGGTAATTAAAAATAATTTCAATAACAAATTTAATATATAATTATATATATACTCAAAGCTTATGTACTTTCGTGATACAAAAATATATTAGCCAATTTGATGATTTAATAAGTTGACTATAAAATAGATATTATTTTTTTTGCCTTTGATTTAATAATGAATGGCTTCATTATTTAAACAATGGTTTTCCTCCCTGCATAACTTAAATAACAGAAATATTTAAAAATTCACGTAAATTAAAATAAATTGATTAGTTTTATTCTTATAAAAAAAATACTCATATTTTTTATAATAGAAATTATTCTAGTGATTTTAGTCCAAACCAAAATATTATTCCAATTCACATAAACATCGACTTTAACATAAATAATTAACCAACAAACAATCCGTTTATTCAAATCAAATATCTCATTATAACATATGTGATATAGATGTCAAATCGAAGATCGTGAAAAGATGAATAATTTGGTATATTATGCATAAAAATCGGATTAAAAATGAAAAAGTTATTTGCATTTAAAAAAAAAAAGTTATGAATTACCAAAAATAAGAAAAAGTTACCAATTATATAGTATAAAAGTTTTGGAGGGAAAGGTAAAATGACATCAATACCCTTCATTTTACTTATATATATATATAGTTTATGATATGTATAAGTATATTATATTTTACATATTAAAATTACGAAAATATTAACATTTTTTTTTTTAGTCGCAACTTATGTCTTGAATAAAATTTCAGTCCAAAATCTCTTTTAGTTCATAAGTATTTGCTTTTTCAATTTTAGTTCCATAAGTATTTGGCTTTTTTTTTTAATTTAGTCCTGTAAGTGCTAAAATTATTCAATTTAAGGATAATTTTCGCTAGAGAACACCAAACTCATAGGAAAATTGTCACGTGACACCAAAACTTGGGACGAACCGGCGGAATAAGTGACATGTCTATTTTTTGGGTGAGTTGGACTTATTTGGGGGCGAACCGGCGGAATAAGTGACATGTCACAGAACAACGGTGACTCGATTCTTGCAATAGGATGCCGTTGAGGGCTTCTTGCACCTATTGTGACCTTATGGAAGGACGAGAATTTAGACCAGTGATTTTATGGATGTCAAAATTACCCGGTATGTTCTCTTTTATTGTCGAAGGTGTTTGTGCAAAATGATGTTGATCTTTATTCTTCCTCTAAATTCAGGTTATAAGGAAGGCTATTCCAAATATTTTAGGTGGATTAACAATCCACTTTGTGATTGTAGCAGGGTTATTAAGAGGGTTGTTGAGAAGAACAAATGTACTCCGGAACGAGAAGCAAAATTTGATTCTTGTTAATTAGAAGCTTGAGAAGATTAACGAGGTTTTGCAGATTGAAATTGATAGGTTTGGGGAGGAGAAGAAAATGTTGCGTAAATGGAACTGATCCGAGGGAACCTAATGAACCTCTAATTAATGATATGAATATTTAATCTAGTGACAAAAAACTTGATCACAGAGATATAATTTATATTTACAATTAAAAAGTTGAAGGAAAATAAGTTCAACTCACCCAAAAAAATAGACACGTCACTTATTCCGATGGTTTGCCCCAAATTTTGGGATCACGTGACTTGCACATGATTATTTCCAGCCGATTTGGTGTTCTCCGACGAAAATTTTCCTTAAATTGGACAATTTTAGCACTTACGAGACTAAATTGAAAAATCAAGTACTTATAAAAGAAAATAATTTTTTAGACAAGAAATAATTTTCAAAGCAGATTCTATTTTTATGAAACGAAAGAATATATAGCGTGTATTTTGCCATTTTTCCTTATGAAGATCTAGACCAACACTTTGCCATCTTCTAATTGATCAATGCACACTATGAAGTGTGCTATATCTCGCAAGAAGAATTCGGTCCATATCTCTCTTGGTTCCTAGAAAAATATATTAAACTTTGAAAGAGAATTTAAAATTTTATGGGATTGATAAATAAATCACCAAATCAAATTTTCGGCCCTTTTTCATCAGATTTTTGCTCAGAATTTATACGTGATAAACTTTTAACAATTTTTTTGTCCATACAACTGATTCGTTTTTCTTCCCAATACACATTTGTCAGCACCGGGGCCACATAATGTAATATCGGCCGGAATTGTGTGTCACGAGACATACACGTGCCTTTTCTTAGCCGATTTGGTCATTGGGACGAAAAATAGGACCAATAACAAGCAATTTAAACAATGCAAAACTAAATTGAAAACTTAACTATTTTTTGGATTAAAAGTGCATGACCAGAATATTATCGGACCAAAAGTAATTTTAGCCCCATCTGCTACAATTAATATTTACATGTGACACCATTAATTCGATTGTACAATAGAAGATGTAGGAGAATTATGAAGGGGAGGACCAGAAAAAACACTTTTACATTAACTACCATGGATAAATTCGCATTCACCCACAAAATACACAAAGTTAAAACCAAAGAGAAGACATATATGTTTCCCAATCCTTGTTCTATATCAACAGTCGTAGAAACCATCATCGTCAATACTGTAGGCATCTTCAACAACATGAACATCCCTAGAGACATGATCTTCATGAACACCATGATCAATCTCTTGTTCAACAAAACGATCAGTCGTAGACGAATCATCATCGTTGCCTTTATCTCCTAACAACAATATCACACCACCAAGCAACACCAAGAACCCGACCTCCACCGCATTCTTCCACCGCAACCCCGAAGGCTTCCGTACCAACACAGTTTCACCGAAACTGTACAAAATATTCAGCCTCCCCTTGCAAGTTCCACTCACATGGTAACTCATAACCTTGCCTGCCTTAAGACCCGTATCGAACAGACTCTTTATCGGTAAGTTCACTTCGCCTACGAACCTGTCCCCCAGAGTTCTCTTACAGAAGAGCTTCACCGTCACTTCAGAATCCGATTGGCGAATCGCTGACTCAGTTACCATGTAACCAACGGTGAAGTTCCACCTGGGGTTGGTCTCTCCTTCCATATCAGTTGGGGTTTTCTTGCTGGTTTTCGATTCGCCCGTGACCCAAACCTTGGCGTAGATTTTCATTCGTCCTAAACTTCTTACATCTGGAAGACTGTTGGCTGAAACAAGAGTTAGTTCAAGTTTTCTGCACTCCATTTTGTATGTCTTTGTGGTTGTACGTACAAGAAATTTATATGCAAATTCTGTTAGTATAAAGATTTTTTTATTTTTATTTTTCATACCTTTTGTGATGACACTTGATCAAAAGTAAACTCTATATGGAATGATTCTTACTCTAAAATAGATCTTTAAACATTTTTGTTTTTGTTGTTTAATTGCTTGATGTGATGGTAATGATATAAACTCTACTTAAAACTTTGAGTGAGGTATAAATAACAATGTTTTAAAAGATACTAGACGCTAATTGAAAGAAAAATCGAAGTTTAGTGTCTAATCGAGATATAGGACGAGCTAAACAAATTTTAATCAAGAGGAATTAAAGGAGAAAGGTCGGGGAAATTGTAGGTTATCGAGGATGATGTAGTCTAGTCGGAGCTATGGGGGTGGGGGGAGGGGGGAACTTATAAAACGGAAACGTATGTAGAAAATTACCTATGCCCTATGGTCAACCTATCACCTCCACCGTGTTGAACAGGACTGTATTTGCTAAAACCAGGTGATACATTTAAATATATGCGTATGTATCCATGGGCTTTTCTTACTACAACAGACAAAAAAAGTCTTTTGATATAATAAAAACATGTTTTTTTTTTAACCCAACAAATCTTATAATTAATTCATGTCCGTAATTACAAGACTTTGTAGCCAAAAAGGCACATCCGATCCCATCCATACTGAAGGAGTGAGCGATGTAAAAGAAAAATTAGCCAAAGAATGCGCAACACGATTGCACTTCCTAGGCATATAGAAAATACAATCCCTATTAATATAAGCCCATATCTCGTCCACGATCATACCGCAGTAATCCAAATGAACCTCCTGCCCCGTAACTGCTTGCACGGCTAACAAAGAGTCCGAATAAACCAAAAGTCCCTCATAACCACATTCCACACAGAAACGAACTCCATATAATATAGCTTCCAATTCCGCAGCTTTAACTGATAATGGCCTGTCAATTGCATGCGAACCCGCCAGCACCACCCCTCCCTGGTGATCACGTAACACAAAACCAATTCCATATTTTCCCCTCGCCTCATTCACCGCCGCGTCTACATCAAGCCTGAGAAAATCTCCCGGTGGGGGAGTCCATCTAATTTCTGAGTTTGCCAGAGATTGGGAGGAAGGAGCATTGAACACATTCGATATCCTGTCATATTGCACAAGATACTCCTCAACAGCTATCCAATTAGGACACTTCCAAATACTATCTCTATTATGCCGTACATCACAGATAGCCCTCCAAATATATGACGCCGCCAGCATAAAAAGTCGGAATAAATCATTACCAAACAAGTTATAAACCATCATCCCAACATCTATAAAAGAGGTATCACGCATCCTCTTAAGAGAAACCCAAAAACAACTATGTTTCCAAAATTCCTTCACTCGATCACAAAAAAACAAACCATGTAAAGTAGATGCAGAAGAAAAACCACAAAATGAACACGAAGCCAACATAGGAATGTGATGTCGAACCAAATTCAAAGGGAAAGCAAGAAAATCAGAAGAAGCTTGCCATATAATAAAAACATGTTTTAAATAATGAGTATTTGTTACCATTTATGAGAAGAGATTTCAAATAATGAGTATTTTCTCAATTTTATTATCGTTACAATAACTCGGACGTAAATACTATATTTATGACCATAAAAGTGGTCTCAAAGCGCCTAAAATATTTTTTGCAAAAACTAGTTATTTCTACAAGTAATCTTAAAATTATCTCAAATAATTTATAGAGAGATTTGTAACAAGATGTGATTATAAATAACTTATTATTAGTGACAACAATTATAATTTCAAAACATGTTATACAAAAAACCTGTTTTATTGTCATGGCTAATCGCTGTACCCATTGTATTAACCTCATCCTGCAAATGAACATGTGTCCTCACTGTTCTTTTTTGAAAAACAATTTTCTGATCAATACCCACTCAACCGTGGTTTAATTAACTATGGTTCCCTAGAAACCAAATTTAAATCGCCTCTTCACCTTTTTTAATCCTAAAATAAACTGCTAAAAAACAGAGTCAACTTTCAAGTCTCAGTTTTTTAGTGTTTTTTTATATCTTAAATCAACTTCCTTAAACAAAGACCGCTTTGGAGGTGAGGTCACTCAACAACGTCGGAAATCGTTCACAGTTATTGCCAAGTGAGTTACGTTTTTTTTTAATAAAGTAAATTACTTCTTGATTCCCAACTGATGCTCTTTGGTTTTTTCTTGAAACACTTAATGTTGTTTCTTGCATAATATCTTTGTTGGGATACCAAAAAATATTCAAATAAATAAGATTGGTACTAGATAAGTAGTTCTTTTTCTTTATCTTTCTCTCGATGATAATGTTGGAGATTAAATTTATTATTTTTCTCCTAATTCAGGGACAAAGAAAAAATTCTTACCTTTTTTTCTAAGATGACTTGAACCAAGAACCAATAATTTAGGTAGTGGATACTCTCGCGACGCTACTTAAACTGTCGAACTTTGTCGATTTCATGTTGAAAATATACCATTAGATTCCTTGATGATTTGTGATGAACATCAAAATGACTATTTTTCTCTTGCATCTCACGTTCATATTTAATTAAGGATCATGATGCACTATATTCTAATCTAGTAATCCGTAAGTATACGGTGCTAGTGTAGATAATGATTGTCAAGGTCGATCCCATAGATACTGAAGTTTGTGCCTAGTTTACTGATACACGTTGTGTATACATGCATTTTAGGTCGTTTTATATTAGATATGTTATGACAATTACATGTATAAATGACACTACAACAAAAATTAGCTATTGAGACACTAAAAAGTGTCCCAATAGGATACATATTAGGACACTTATATTCTCGAGACACTTAATATAAGTGTCACGTATATAGGAGTCCCTAAATGTTTTAGTGTCCTAATAGGTAACTGTATTGAGACACATACATGTGTCTTTAAAGTGGATTAACGAGACACATAAAAGTGTCCCTAATTGCGTTCCTACACTACTACATAAAAGCCAAAAGACAACGGTTCTTAACCGTTGTTAAAGGAGTTTTGTGACCGTTGTCGTAGACTCCTTCTACGACAACAGTTTTCATGATTCTGTTTTTGTAATTCTTGTGTGTGAGTATATATATATCACATAAAAATTACGAATTCGACAAAAAAAAAAAATCTCATTGAGATACGAGTGTTACAATATGTACACTACAACAAAAACTATCCCACTGATTACAAAATGTAACACTATAGCTATGAAAAATCAATACAACTCTTATATGGAATCAACCATGTAATCAAACTCAATGACCGACACCTGCAAAAGTAAAAGAAATGAATTATGGTATATCAAATCTTCAACTAATTTCATTTTTAATTTTTTGTATATAAGAAACAAAGAATTTATAATGAAACAAACAAGGATAAGAAGTCCCTGACCAAGTACACAAGTCGATTACAAAAATAATTAGGCATACGTCACGTTGACCGAGTATACAACAGATGCACATAAACTGAACCAATCTTGTGTTATTCCAGTAATAAGGCCATATAAGAAAAGCCAATATGAAGAAAGAGGAGAACTAATTCACCTTATTTCCTATAGCACATAACACCACTTCTAGATACTGCCATCATCCCTTGAAATGGCCTATTTCCGGCTACTCTGGTAAGAAAATTTAGTGTGACATTAGTCCCTTTTCACTTGACATTCAAATTTCTCAGTTTGATCAATTCAAATTGCGGATAAATGAGCTTTATCAGAGTGGTGATGTCAACAAACTCAAGAACTCATATAACATATTTTATTAGTACATGACTTTCTGTCGTTTTTTCACTGTTTGTTGTTTCAGCTAGAAATGTGTTTGATAGAAGTGAATTCCTAGGCCTCAAAGAATTATCTAGAGCTCATACATACATTTGATATAGGTCAGACCAACCTTATTGATGGTTTCAGAATGCTAAACAACGCTCAACTCCGAGCATCATTTCTAGATATAGTTAATCAATTTGTTTCAACAACCACAATGAGTTGATTTTTTTATCTTTTAAAAACTGGTCTCACTAAAAAACATCTGTTTGTTGTTATGTTATTGAATTTGAGTGAAATGTTTTAAGCAATTATATGAACAAGGGGAAAGAGTTTTCTGGATTCCTAATACATGACTAATTGGATGATTACCAGCGGCTAGAATAGATAATTCAAATAACAAAATTCATCATTTTCATGAAAAAAAAAAAAACATACACCTCCAATACAGACCTATACGCATTCAGTGGAATTTTAATTTTCTTTTATCATACATCCATCGAATTCTCTTACCATAATTCATCATGTATAAAACATGAAAATGGCAGATAAAAGAGCAAAAAAATGCAAATTATACAGAAGCAATCTCAAAAGATTATTCAAAACATACCTTCAGCAAAGTGGATCAATCACTCATATCAATCATTGATTTCCTCCGATGCAACCTGTACACAAAATGACATAAATTTAAGAAGCTAATACAATAAAGATTATGAATCACAACTAACTAGTTTTCTGCATACCAAAGATAAAGGCCAAGCAATAGGCGCTCCAAGGGAGTCTCCAATTGTTTGTATATGATCGTAAGGTTTAAAGAGGCGCACATCTTTTCTCATTTGAGATTGAATGATCAGCTCACACCATCCCGGCCCTAACTCCTCACCATTTACTCTTATAGAATTCATATTACTAACATACCCAATCGCAACTATCTCATTTATATCCTCCAAACTTTTTAGGACAACTCTAGAATGAACCTGCATTTTACAGGGTGTTACGATTTAATAAATGAAATTATGTTTACTTTATATATACTAAAACTACTTTCATACCTCAATTCGCTTTGATTGTAACGTAGATGTAGATGACCGGTTGTTGTTCGAAAATGTTTGGCCATTCGCTATAGTTGCTGAGAGAGCTTCATATTTTTCTTTGTACTCCATGGCAAGTCTATAACTTGCATCACGACTTGGTTTTTTTCCATAAACATCAGTTGGTCCAACTCCTGTACCATACATACGCACATAGCCATGTTTATCTGGTCCCATTACCTTTTCAAACGTGTCACCTAATTTATGAGTGCAATCATTTTCGCTCAAACTCGTTGGTTCTTCTTCTTCAAGTCTATCCATTTATTCCTACAACAAGTTTAATGATATTATAACATATTAGGATAAATTATTGAATTATACTTTTCAAACAATAACTAACATTGAACATTTTTTGAAAGCATAAATGAAGTTACTCACTATTGCTTCAGTTATTACAACACTTGTACGTGGACAATCTGCTCTATAATAACATATTTTAAATAATTCATATCTGGTAGGATATCGGCCATACTTCTTCTTCTGGACATATAGAAGACAAGAAAGTATACAATTTGTTAAAATAATAAAAATATGTATGCATATATATTGTTAAAACCCCAAAGAAAACTTACGAAGATCTCTTTTACTAGTGCATAACTTCTCTTCCCCATGCGATGACGCAATTGCAATTGAGCACGAGCCTGTTTCTTCTTTTCACTTGTGCCTAAGTTAATAAAAATATTAATAAAGGAAAACTGAAAAAACATTAATCCAGCTTATATCTCCTATTTTATTTTTATACCTTAGTTTTAGCAGACATCCAATGTTCAATCAAACTCTGATATTGTTCATCTTCCACCCTTTCAGGTATGTCTTCTATTTGTTGCTGAATAGGTAGCAGCGGGTCAAACTTCATGTTCTTCACAAAATTCTTCCAACTCTTCCACTTTTTATTAATCGACTTCAAAATGTAAGACTCATTTCCCAGCGGTAACTCAAATTTAGCCTAAAAGTGACAAAAAGAAACCTCCATGGTAAGGCATCACAACATCTTATTATCTCAAACAAAAATCAACACGTAAGTTCACATAAAAGAATGGAAACAAATCACTAAATAACCTTGACAATCTTTAACATTTCTTCTTTATAAGAATAAGGCATCAATCTCCAATCTTTGTAATGAAGCGGGCAATATCTTCCGTTTCTAGCAATTGTGCCTAAAAAAAGAGCTAGAGTACAAGTCCTTTCATCGTTTGGCCTGGAGCAATTTCAGGATGGGTGACCCCCTGAGAAGTTTCTCAGTGTGCGCATAAGTAAGGACAAAGCGCGCTGGAAAAGACTTGTGTGTTTGTGGGGACAGTCCGTCAAATCTAGAAGCAGGTCGTTACAAAAGTATAATGCTATATTTAAGTCATCGAGGAGTAAAATCTCTTGAAACTACAAATCGCGTATATGCTATCGGAATCGGAAGATAGTTTCATAAATTCCAGCTGCTTGCTAAATTGATGAGAACAGGGGTCCCATGAAGAATAGATGCACTAAAGAGTGATCAAGTGGTGAACATAAATAACAACGGGGTTCATGATGAAGATGACGACGAGCTAAATCATTAGGCGATGGCAAGAATTATAGCAGCATCTCCAAAGATAATGCAAAATACGGGCTGATAATTTCAGCATCTGAATTCTCTTACAAATGAGGTTCGGGTCACAGCTACTAACGAGGAAGGAGTAGGTGCCAATAAATTTTCGGAAGAACTCATAATAAAATGATATGCGAGCGGACCGAAAAATTATTAGAATGAAAATAATGTCACTTCCAACGGTCCGAAGAATGGTGATTTTTCAGAGGAATGGAGAGAATCACATTAGCATTCAATAGTTCAAATTTGGTTTGAATTAACAACCCCATGCAGAGTCCAAGATCTGAATCAATAACGGAGCTGACTCAGGTGTCTTGCGGGAGGCCTGATGTAGCTGATCTGATGGGAAAATGGGGAGGTAAAGGAGCCCATCTGTCATGGAAGAGGGTTGTTTTACGGCCATTGCTCATGAGCCTTCGAAAACCAAGAAGAATAACGCGATAACCAACCATAATATGGTGCCATGTAAACCTGGGATAAGAAGCAAGAGTAGCATGTAACACAGACATGGAAGGTAGTCCTTGGACTGCATGATTCGAGCAAAGAGGCTGTATCGCGAAACAAAAGGGTCCTATGCTTGCTTAGATAACATGGCAAGGTTAAATGCTTTCAAATTGCAAAAGCCTAGGCAACCTTGAGATTTTCGTAGCTTGAGGATGTCCCAAGACTTCCACCGAGTTTTCCTCGTGGACGAGCTATCCCCCCTACCCAGACCAATATGATTTTACCAGATTCTCCAGATTAATAAGAACATGGTCCGACAACTGGAAAAAAGACATTGTTTACGTGGATATTACTTATATAATAGATGTAATGAGCATTTCTTTACTCGCTTTGCTTAATTGATTTTCTTGCCAATCATTGATGTGCTTACTAACCCATTATTTAATATTTCTTAAAAAATCTCTTGTTTATTCCGGCCAACAATAGAAAGGAGTTTGAGATATTTACCATGCAAAGTCACTTCAGCAACTCCAAACAATTGACAGATTGAATGAGAAATCAGAGCTTATGTATTAGGCTAAAAAGACTCCCTGATTTCTCAAAATTAAGATGTTGGGCCTTCTATAGTTGCAGCACAAAATAGAAGCGTATCATCTGCACAAAAAGAGATGAGAGATAACCGGTGCAGTTCGGGAGATTTTAATCCCATGGTTTCGCCGACAAATCTGTAAGTATTGTCAAATGCAAGAAAAAACTTCAGCACAAATAGAGAATAGGGGGTCACCCTGAAAAACGCTCTGTTGCAGCGCGAGGGAACCAAAATTTACACTCACACATTTATGAAAGTCAAGAATTTTACATAGACTTCAATAGTTTTTTTAATCTTCTAATTATAAGATGAAATTTGTTTTATATTAAAGTTTTATTGTAATAATAATAGAAGTAGTTAAGGGCGTGAAAATTAGTGAACATGGTTACACCTAATTATTTTAAATATTTAAAATCTAACATTCAAGAAAATTATTAAATCGATAGAAATATCATAAATATATTTTAAGCATATACAATAACTAGTGAAATGTATTTATTACGCTATATAAAATTATAAGGTACAATAAACAAATAAATAAGAACTATAAAGACATAATAAACTACGTTGTACTATGTGAATGGTTAAAAAAGTTATACTATGTTAATTAGTATCAGATGATTAAATTAAAACATGCAGAAAAATAAAGATAGTAAAATATGAATGTTAAAATTAGCTTACGAGCATAGATTAGAAAAAAATAAATAATAACTACATTGGAATAAAGTATGGTATAGTCCAAATAAAAAATAAAATGGGAGAAACAAAATCAGAATGGTTTAAGTACATATGTATATAAGATTTTTAAATTAATGTGCAGCGTGTGAAAAATTGGTAGTAGTTCACTTAAACTAAACAGGGAAGTAAATTCATAAAAATAGTTGAAACGTTGAAAAAAATATATTATATTAACATATAGATTGTAGCATTTAGCTCGATTGACGTTTATGAGACACTATGTATATAGCCAACCCTCTATACAAAAACATTATTATCTTATAAATATAACGATAGTAGGATTTTCATTTTAAATCACACATAATTTTCAAACTTCAATGAAGAAGTGAAGAAATAATTAAACGAAATTGAAATAAGCAATCGTAAATCAATAAGTAAATTATACTAAAAGAAGTTATACTTCCTAATAACAAAAAAATTAAAAAAAAAAAGTTTCATAATAGAAACTGGATGTTGGACTATGATACAAGTTGTTGGAAGTTTTTTCTCACATTAAAATATGCAAATGATTTTATTTGCAAATGTATGTTCAGATCAGAATTATCAATTAAGAAATTATAAAGAAAGTATGCTAGACCTTATATTCGTGTGTGTATCTAACAAATTCTGAACTTATGGATGTCAGTTGATGATGTACGTAATAAGACAAATGACTTTGTATTTTTTGTTCAATGGAAATCTATATCTTCATTATTGTACAGTTTTTAATCGTATAACTTTATTTCTAATATATTAATAATGTCGGGGTCTATCTATATTGAGAAGAAAATAATAATTAAAATATATCAAACTTTATATATAAAAAAATTGTAAGAATAATACATTATATCATGGTATGCCGTTTTTATGGATCTTTTAACATTATTATATCGTGTTTTGCTAAACTAAGATGATTTAACCTCTTTTTTCCTCTTTTATTATTATTTTTTTATTTCTATTTGATTTTGGATTGTGTTTGCTTAATTGGTTAAATCTTTCATAATTTTTTCTAGCACTAAATAATCTAAGAAGTTGTGTATATTACCATGATTAATAACTACATTGAGTTTTATTAGAATGATCAACCAATATCACCACATAAAGTACAATTATTTTATATTCACATTAATTTTTTTAAGCAGATAATAATAAAAAGATAGTGATCACGTGCAACGCACGTGCGTATTGCTAGTATATAAAAATAAACCTATATATATATATATATGTATATATTTATATATAGATTTTCCTTGATCTCGCTATATATCATTATCATTGTCTTTTTTTTGCTTTTGTATATTTGTGAAAATTTGGGATTAAAATGTAAAATTTAAAAAGTTGGAACAGAAGCTCAAAAGTTCACGTGGAACTCCATCACGCTGCATTAGGTATTTTGGACGGAGTACTAATGGAGTATACAATTGTAATTTTTTTTTATGGAATAGGCATATCTATATAAATTTTTAAACATTGTTCTAGAAATGTGAAATCTTGGGCGCCGGATTATATTTATATTAAATTTCAATAATTTGCCATATGAAAGTTGCCCATTTCTTTCATAAAGACATCGTAACCGTCCATAACTAGACATGTGTACATTAATCAATAACTAAAATTTATTTGAAATGATAAGTTGGAATAACATGTGTACTCCCTTTGATAAACTACAAACATTCCAACATGAAATTGGAAAATGTCAATCCGACCAGTCTAGAGCTCAGACTCAACAGCCTTAACCAAGCCTCTTTTGTCGCGGCCATGTCATTCCGACCGCGGCCGCGACACCCGGACGAATCCAACGCTTTATCAAAAAACAGATTTAAGGTACAGAACAACATATCTCCACCTTGACTTGAATCCTCTCACAGATCAAACAGATGTTTCTTTAGGGGCATTCTAAAGAATGCCCAGACGTAAGAGCAACCACTCGTACCTAGATTTGACCCCAACCATGGGAAAACTAACAGCTCGTGATATTTAACAAGTCCAAACAGTGTTGGAACTTGTTACGGTGAACAGACTTGGTGAACATGTAAGCGGGATTATCGGAAGTCCCAACTTTCTTCACCTTTATTCTCTTCTCACTTCATAGGAAATGATACCTGACGTCAATATGTTTCATCCTCTCTTGATGCACTTGATCCTGGCCCAAACATATAGCACTAAAACTATCACAAAATACAGAAGCATAGTCATGATGCAAACCGAGATCACTAACCAATCCTCTCAACCAAATTCCCTCCTTGGCAGCTTCCTTCAACACCATATACTCTAATTCATTTGTGGACAGAGTAACTATAGGCTGCAAACTAGCCTTCCAACTCACGATGGATCCACTAAGAGTGAACACATAACCAATCATAGACCTCCTACTATCACATCACCAGCATAGTCAGAGTCACAATACCCTGCTACCAAACAACTCGTATCACCCTTATAAGTGAGACCAACATCAGATGTATCCCTATGGTACCGGAAAATTCTCTTCACTACCTGCCGATGTTCCTTCCCAGGTTGAGCCATAATCCTACTAACCACACTGACAGCATGTGCAAGATCAGGTCAGTGCAGATCATTGCATACATCAACTCCCCACTGCACTAGTGTAGGGAACTCTAAACATGTACTCCACATTCTCAGTCGACTTAGGTGCAAACGCAACAGACAAATGAATATTAGCAGCACTAGGAGTGTCAATGAGTTTAGCAATAGATATATCAAACATTGACAGTATCTTCTGAATGTATTCCTTTTGATAAAGAAAAAGCATCTTCTGTCTTATATATTTATAATCTCCATGCCCAATATCTTTTGAACAACACCTAAATCCTCATCTCAAACTTAGCACTGAGAAGACCCTTCAACTTCTGAATATCTGACTTGACTTTAGCAGTTATCATGATATCATCTACATACATGACCAAGTAGATGTAAGAACCATCTTCCAGCTTGCTGTGATACACGCAACTATCATACGGATCCTGTTGTAACCAAGTTCTGTCATGTGGCTGTCAAGTCTCTTGAACCACTGCCTCGGAGAATGCTTTAGCCCATAAATGGACTTCTTCAACTTACAAACACTCTTCTTTCCCCGGAACTTGTAAACCATCGGCTGAGTCATGTATATCTCCATGTAGGAAAGTTGTCTTCACATCGAGCCGTTCAAGCTCAAGATCTTGATGTTCATCCATTTGTCGTAGCACCCGAATGGAAGTATGTCTGACCATAGGTGAGAATATCTCATCATAGTCTACTCCCTCTCTCTGCGTGAACCCTCTAGCAACGACTCTGGCCTTATACCTTATGCCCTCAGCTGGTGACATCCCTTCCTCTTCTTCTTGAAAATCCATTTGCAAGTCACAACCTTTCTCTCCGGAGGCGTTCTAACTAAATCCCAAGTCATATTCTTGTGAAGTGACTCCATCTCATCTCCCATGGCAGCAAGCCATTGAGTGGACTCAATACATGTAACCGTTTCTCTATAGGTGGACGGCTCATAAGAGTCCAACTCTTCAGCAACCTGCAATGCATATTCCACCATAGCCTCAAACCCATACCTCTTAGGAGCTTCAATTTCAATTCTTTTAGCTCGATCAAGAGCTATATTGTACGGTCTCTGTTCAGTCGTTTTTTATTCTGATGGTATAGCATCCTTCAACCCGGTGTCAGCCTGTGAGTATTCTTCCTCATCACCCTTTTTTTATTCACTCTGCTCCACATGTTTGTCAACACTATCTTTACCTGACACAACAATAGACTTCACCATGGGGTTAAGCATAGAATTCTCATAAAAAAACTATGTTCCTGCTGAGAATAACCCTATTTTCAGACGGAGGCCAAACTCTATAACCCTTCACACCATCCCCATAGCCTACAAACACTCCCTTCTTCGCTCTTGGCTCCAATCTTCCCTCACTAACATGATAGTAATCCGTACACCCAAAAGCTCTCAAATTTGAGTAGTCAATAGACTTAACCAGAACACACCTCATAAGGTGTTTTAAGGTTGATGCATGTGTACGGTCCACGGTTTATCAGGAAACAAGCTATGTTGACCGTTTCAACCCAAAATCTTCGGGATAATCTAGCATTTGAGAGCACGCATCGAGCTCTCTCCAGAAGCATCTAGTTCATTCGTTCTGCTACACCATTCTGTTGTGGTATATGTCTCACTGTATGATATCTTACGATCCCCTCATCTTTGCAAAACTCATCAAACTTCGATGAATAGAATCCCAGACCATTATCCGTTCGCAACCTCTTGATCGTCCTCCTAGTTTGATTCTCCACCAACGTCTTCCACTACTTGAAACTCTTGAAACCTTCACCCTTATGTTTCATCATAAACACCCAAGTCATCCTCGGACAATCATCAATTTTATATACAAAGTATCTATGGCCTCCTAGAGAATCAACACGTGAATAACCCCAATAATTAGCATGGATATAATCGAGCGTGCCTTTCGTCCTATGAACTGCCTTGGGAAACTTGCTACAAAGTAACTTCCCAAGAACACAATGTTCACAAAACTCAAGGCTTGTGATTGTATGGCCACCAAGAAGATCTCCCTTCAACAGAATCTACATCCCCCTTTCACCCATGTGACCAAGCCTCATATGCCACAGCTTAGTCAAGACATCCTTGTGAACCTCAGACGATGCAACAGCAGCAAAAATAAATACAGTTGACCCCTGTAAGAAATACAAGTCCCCCGCTTCACACCTTTCAAGACCACGTCTGAACCTTTGCAGTCATACAGAACTCCACATTCACCTCTGAAACTAAAACCCTTACTGTCCAGTAGACTCAATGATATCAAAAATTTTGTCATCAATGGAACATGTCTAACATCGTTCAACGTGCATAATTTACCATCATGCACCCTCAGGTTAATTGAGTCAATCCCAACAGCCTTGCAAACTGAACTATTGGCCATGTAAATATTGTCACCATCAATCTGCCCGTAAGTCGTGAACCACTCTTTGCATGGACATATGTGGTAAGATGCCTTGGAGTCAAGAACCCACACGTCAGTATGACGTGCTTGTTCAGCAGTGACTAGGGCCAAATCATCCTCGGAGCTGGTGTTCTCTCCTTCAACAATAGCAGCAGTAACTGCTTTTTCTCCTGTCTCCGCTTCTTCTTTGGACAATTATTCTTCCAATGACCTGTCTCTTTGCAGTAATTGCAGGTATTGGTCGGCTTAGGACCTTTTGATCCTGACTTCTTCTTGAAGTTCTTCTTACCAGAATTTCCAAACCCTTTGTTCCCACGATAACCTGATTATCTAAACTCATACCAATCGCCTTATGGCGCAGCTCCCTAGAATGCAATGCTGACCTCACTTCCTCCAGAGACACAGTGTCTTTCCCAATGATGAAAAACTGTACAAAGTTCTCATATTAGGGGTAAAGAAACTAACAAATCAAAGCAGCGTCCACATCTGCTACTTTGACCTCAATATTACGCAACTCCAATAGAAGTGTGTTCAATTAATTCAGATGTTCACAAAGCGATTGACCTTCGTGCATACGCAGACTGAATAGACGTTGCTTCAGCAGCAACTTGTTGGTGAGCGACTTCGTCATATATAAACTCTCTAGTTTCAACCACAAACCTGCCGCAGTTTCCTCCTCTGCGACCTCGGTAATGATATCATCTGCGAGACATAGCATGAGCATTGATTGCACTTTCTTCTCTAGACTGGCCATCTCAGCGTTAGACAGAGTCACCGCCTTCTTATCGTTCGCCATTAGCGTTGCCTACAGCCCTTGTTGTTTCAACAAGGCTCGTATCTTGATTTGCCAGACTAAAACTATTCCTCTCCGTGAATTTGTCGACTTTCACGTTTATCCCAGACATCTTTCTCACCAGATTGCAAAACCCCCTTCAACAAGGCTCTGATACCAATTTGTTATGACAGATGCGAGAAAGAACACATAAACGGAAAGTAAAACGATACACAAATTACGTGGTTCACTAATAATGTGTTAGCTACGTCCACAGGCAGAAGAGATGAATTCTTTATTCAGGTGTTCTTCCGAGTTATAGATGATCAGAGACAGATAAAATTCCGATCCAGATTAGCCCTAACACTAATTAGAGCAATTAGATATATTCTCTTAGTTGGGCCTCAAAACAGGCCGAAAACTTACTTCCACGCTACCAGACGCAGCCGCGCTGAACATTGTCGCGGCTGCGTTCTGTCTCTCAGCTCTTGGCTCACAAATCAAGCTCAAATCATCACGACCGTGAAACCTGCTTTTGCGCCTACGTTCAGCCCCTTGTCGCGGCTGCGACGGTCCACTAGTCTAGAGCTCAGACTCTACAGCCTTAACCAAACCTCTTTTGTCGTGGTCGTGTCACTCCGACCGCAGCCGCGACACCCTGACGAGTCCAGTGCTTCAGCAAAAAATAGATTCAAGGCATAGAACAACAAAAGTTTTGACTAGAAATTTGTTAGCTTTTGAGATTGAGTGCTAAGGAAGAAGAAGAAGAAATAAATAAAAAGTTAACTTGCAAATAGTGAAATAAAAAAACAAGAATATTAGGAACATGTCATGCTATCAAACAACTATCTTCGAATGATCTCCTATTTTATAAAAACACCAAAGAATTAGCAAAAAGCAAATATTTAAAGTAAACAATGTAAATCAATTTGTAAGGTGGAATAAAGAAATTTCAAGAGTTATATTATAGGGTCCTTCTACTATACAATCATTGCACTGATACAACTTGTGATAATAAACATTAGATCATGTTCTTTTAATCTTGACCATTAAATATAATAACTTGCTACTTGCTAAACCATTAACCAAAACACATTTCCTTTTTTTCTTTTTGTTCTTATTCTTCTTGATTTGACTCTTATTTATTTTTATTGAAAAACTTTAGATTAATTACAGACTTAATTATAACAATCTGCATATAAATATACATATGATGAAATACTCATTAATAAAATGGACGTAGGATCTATGCCAAATTAGAAATCAATACATTTTTTAACTAGAAAATAAATGTCAATCCAACAACCTTTTTATTGACTTTTTACAATATATAATTTTACGAAATATGTATAGTTAATTCCTAATCCATTCTTAACACATAATATATCATAGTAATTATTTTTGCAAGACCTTTAATTGCATACCAATACTTTACATTACATTAGGAATTTCTTAATCCTAAATAATAGTGTTGTTATAATCGTATCGGAGATCAAACGAATATCACCATCGATTGGCGGTTCAACCGGTAGGAGCGATTGGATCGGCGGTCTAACTGAAAAATTAGTAGTCACTATTTATTTATTTTTTTAATGTAATTATACACATTACCATCCACAAAAAATAAATATTTAAATAAATAAATATTTAATTAATCTTCAAATCTCAAATAAATAAAGATAATTATAATCTAATATACTACTTAAGAACATGTATTTCTTTAATAATTTTTAATGATTTGTAGTATATATATATATTATTTTTTAAAATTCAATATCTCTTTCCAAATTAACATGACAAATATGATAAATAATGATTAATTTATTTAAATTTTATAAACTTATTATGAAAGTAAAGAGGAAATTTATAAGTGAAATAAGCACAAAAGTATTAGAAAAAAGAAGAAAGAAACCTACAAAAACAAAAACAAAAATCACACTAAAAAAACACATAAAATGGAAATAACTGATTTTTTCGGTTCCCCGGTTCAACCCGATTTTTTTCCTTTTCAACCATAAAAACAGTTCTATGAGGTACTTCTGGCCAGTCCAAGGACCTGTTCAATAGGTTGAACCGGCCGGTTCGATTCGGTTAAGAAAACAATGCTAAATAATCATTCATGATATATCCACACACGCACAAAAATATAATTTCTTATAATATACTCCCTCTATCCCGGCTTAATTTGCCTACTTGCCTTTTTGGTTTGTTCCAAATAATGTTGCCAGCCCAAAAAAAGAAATTTCTCTCACAATCTCTACTCTCAAAATCTCCACCCTCAATCTTCACCTTTGAAAAAGAAAAAATTCCACAAAATCAGTTTTTTCTTAACCTCCGTGCCCGAGCAAATTAAGCTGGGACGGAGGTAGTATAAATTATCTATAAAATAATGAATATTTATCATCAATAATCATTTTATATAAATAACATATGCACCTGAAAGTCAAAAAATATGCAAATAAATACAATTTATTTGAAGAAGTTAAGATAGTTAGAGATGTTAAATTATAATATTGCAAAAAAATGATTATATTTATATTTAATACATCTATCTATGTATGGAAAATAGGGAAATCATTTATAATGATAATAATAATAACAATTTTTTTCTTGCTCATTTAATTGGTTTAACCGCAAAATTCAGCATGCTCATAAACTTTCGCTCTCATTTAGTGTTTAAAAGAATTAATAAAAGAAAAAAGAAGTAATAATAATAATAAAAATTTCATTTGCTCATGCTTTGAAATGAAAATTTGAAAAAATTGATCAAATTATTTCCTAAGTTCTCAGGGGTAAAAAAGTAGTTTTATATATATATATATATATATATATATATATATATATATATGAAACCGTCTAGATATTGCAATGGTGTTATTTTCTCTTCCATTTAAATGCAAAATCTGGCATGCTAAAAAGCTTCTGCCGAATAACATTTAGTGAGTAAAAGACTAATAATATATATTTCATAACTTACTAATACTTAGCATTGATCTATAAAGTTGTTAATATTTTTATTCTTTTGACAAAAACTATATATAGTTTTCTATCTCTTATTATATATTGATTTCCGTCTCTTATTATATTTCAGTCATATACATAACTTTTTAATTCTGATATGCTAATTCAATATTTTCAAACCATGCATTGCACGGGATATTCAATAAATGATTATATATTATCAATAAAATATGTATAGAGAGGGTGAGTAATTGTTCAAAATAATTTGAATATTTTTGTTAGGTTTTTTATTGTTAACAGATAAAACTATGTGTGGTGAAACTATGTTGTAGAATATAGAATTAATCAGTTATTCTTTTTCATAAGAAAATGAGTTTATGTGAATAAGAAAATTAATAATATATTTTGTTTATTATTTTATCTTAATGCTTTTTACGTTCTATGTGTTATTTGGATATATATGTTGGTTTTAATATTTGTAATCAATTGAATCATTTGTGGTTTTTCATATAGGTAAAAAATGATATATGTCCATCATATAGTGAATTTAAGTTTTTAAATCTAATTAATCAATACTAGGATATATAAAAAAGTAAACAAGACCTAACAATAACTCCCTTGTTAACAAAACTAAGTCATTTTTTAGTCATTTTAGAGAAAATAATTTTTACCAAAAAAGACATTTATTCTAGCAAAATATCCATATTTCTTGCAATATTGTCCCTAAATAAATCCAAATAAATCTTCATACAAATCTCATAATATTTTTATTACGTAAATTATTTACTCTCTGTTATTAAATTGATCATGTTTCCTCACTTATTCCCCTACCAGAAAAAATGAAAATTAAGATCAATTAAATGGATCGAGTAAGGTATTTTTTGTCGATCCCTAAATTTTTAATTTCTAACGGAAAGTCTAAAATAACTATTTTTTTTTTTAATAAACGGGGGAGTATTTAATATGAAATAATAAATACATCTGATTTCGATTTCATAAAAATAGTAAAAGAAAGTAAAACAAAACAAAAGAAAAACATATGTTGGGCTCCTTTGAAAAAAAAAAAACAAAAAAAAAAAAGTTTTTTAAAAGAAAGAACATATGTGGTCTCCATTTTAATTGAAGACCTGTGGAGTAAAAAATTTAATAGAAAATCAGAGAGTGCTTTTAGAGAATTAGTAGAATTGGTCAAAGTATAATCAACTTTATTAAATTAAAAAAGAAAAAGATATTACCTATTGTTACCTACAATAACAAGTTAAAATGTAAGTGTATTAATACAATTGTTGTATTCTAGAATTTTTCTATATTATTTTCTATATAAAGCGGATGAAAGTTTTATGCATCTACTACTAAGAGGGTGTTTGGCTAAGCTTATTTAAAACATCTTATAAGCTCTCACATCTTTTAAGATGTTTTTAGAGCTTATAAGTTGTATGGTCTTATTTTAAAATAAGTTATAGAAGTGTTTGGATCACTTATAAGATCTTATAAGATATTGATGTGTTTGGTATATAAGAACTTTTTATAAGTATAATTACCAAAAAAGATGTATTTAAAAAGAGCTTATGAAAAAAAGGTGGGGTAGTGGTACTTTTTTAAAAAGAGCTTATAAGCTCTTAAGGAGCTTAATTATACATCTTATAAGCTCCTTTTAAAAAAAATTAGCCAAATAAATTTTAAGAGCTTATAAGCTCTACCAAACACCCTCTAAGTTGGGTTGGCATGCAAAGAATTTCACCTGAATTTGCGTTGAATTTCATATCAAATTCTGGACACAGGTGTTTTGGTTGTCAAACACGTGAACTCATCTAGCATGACGATGCACTTAATTGAGTGACTTCTGTTTTCATGGTTTAAATAATCTGTTGCATTTGTCAAATGCACGTGGCCACTTATCCTTCTCTATTTTCGGAAGATTTTCTTCATCTATAATACTACAACTTGCCAACTAGAATTCAATGCACAACATAATACTTGGATTTTTTAAGAGATTTGTAGGATAGGATATGTACTGAAAATTATAAAAAGGTATATTAAAAATTGTAAAAAATAATGTAGATAATAAAATGTGAATGTGGATGAATGGATCATCCGACTGCAAAATAAAATACGTTGGGGACGTATCATGCCTCATCCGAATGGGGACATGCCAACCTAAATATCCCTTAGATATATTTTTTAAATATATATACTTGCCAACTAGAATTCATTGCACAACATAATACTTGCCTAAATGTATTTTTAAATATATATATATATATATATATATATATATATATATACATATATATATGTCAAATGGATGATTTTTATGTAAATTTTACTTTCCCGGCTAAATTTTAGACATTAGTTAGGTAAGTTTTTTGTCAATTTTGGTAAGTTCATTAGTATTTTTTCTTTTAAATACAAATAACTTTTTTTTATTTCTAATCATTTTTTATGCATAATATATCAAATTATTTAGTTTTTCACGATCTTCAGTTTGACATCTATATCATATATATTATCATGAGATATTTGATTTGAAAAAATAAATTATTTAGTGATAAATTATTTGGGTTAGATTTGAGTGTTTATTTCAAATTAGAAAATAGTATTGAGTCTGGGACTAAAAATTATTAAATGATTTCCTTATACAAAAATGAGTTGATTACTTCTTTTGTAAAGTACAACAAATCAATCTATTTTATTTTACATGTATTTTTAATATTTTCTTTATTTGCGTTACGTATGAGAGAAAAACATTGTTTAAATGATGAAACTCCTATTTTATTAAATTAAACACAAAACATTTATATATCATTTTATAAATAATTTATTGAATTATAATCTGCTAATATATGTATGTATATATATATTGTTTGATTTGTCATAAAATTACGAGAGCTTTGAACATAAGTATAGTTAAAATATCATAATTATTATTGAAATTATTATTTTATACATATTCATTTTTTTCATTAATGCATTATTATATTAACTAAGTTTACACTTTGAATAAATTATGATATTTTTTGCACTTTTCAATCTCGTTTTCTTTCTTGTTTATTCTTTACGTGAATTTACCTCTACTATATATTTTTCACGCTTAGAAATGTAAAAACATTTTGTCGCATGTTTACTAGCTAACTTCAACTATGTCATTTTTACTCTTTGCAACCTAAACAATTTTATTCATATTAATCAATTTTAATCTTTAAAAACTAATATATATATATATATATATATATATATATATAATAAAATATAGAATTCATTTGAATAAATTCAAATACCAAATAAAATATGAAAACATTCAAGTATTTTGAAGAACTCACATACTTTAAATTATCATTCCAATTAAGGTTAATTACACCAACTCCACCAAATTATTAGTGTTTTGCATATAAACCACTAAACTTCTTTTTGTGGCACCGATACACATAAACTATACGAATTTTTGCAGATA
The DNA here is from genome assembly GCA_958295605.1 of Ajuga chamaepitys. Classification (NCBI taxonomy): domain Eukaryota; kingdom Viridiplantae; phylum Streptophyta; class Magnoliopsida; order Lamiales; family Lamiaceae; genus Ajuga; species Ajuga chamaepitys. Next base: position 5,512,554 of record OY282500.1, on the reverse strand, counting down.
AACCTCCAAACTTATTTTTCGATAATTTTTTAGCGGAATTCTGGACGTGATCTGTGCGTGATAAATTTTTAATGATTTTTTTGTCCAAACACGCTTTTTAGTAGGTAGAGAAACTGACCATCTTCAACAATGAAGGTTTTAGATATTGTGACAGAGAACCGTTGGTGATTCAAATGAGTTGTAAGGGAAAAAAAAAAGGTGTGAATGAATGTTACACTTTTGACATACCAAAAAAAGTTGTTTGAACAAAAATAAGCTCTTAAAAGTTTATTACGACGCAAGTCACATGAGAAATTTCGCTAGAAATGATCGAAAAATAAGTTTGGAGGTTTATTTGCCAAAATCCGTATAGTTTATATGTATTTGTACCACAAAAATAGTTTAGTAGTATATGTGCAAAAAAAACTGATAATTTGATGGGGTTGATACAATTAACCCTTCCAATTATTCAATAGTTTTTGGATTTTATTTTGTTAATCTTAGAAATTGTTTCAAAATAAGAAATATTTGAGTATATCTGAAATCACCAAATGAAATGTGAAAAGTTACAAATGAGCATTTAATTTTAGAAATAAAACAATAAAATATTTATAGTTTGAATTTGAAATTTTTTTCATATCTATTGAAAAATCTACATATATATAATCTATAAGGGGGTTAAAATTGTAAATTATATTTTTTCACGAAAGTGTTTTGTGTTCTTTATGGTTAGGGGAGGTCTCTTGTGCACCAGTTGCACGGATCTAATTCGGGTAATGGGTCAAAATGTATTACTATTTATACCTAAAGTTATTACATAATTTGGGTAAATGCATAACGGTTAAAAGGTATCACATTTTTTTTTTAAAGGTGTGACATGTTTTGGGTAAATGTATTACAAATATCGAGAACATGTGATACCTTTAAGCATAATTCATAATACCCACCTTGAATTGCACTGGCAACTGGTGTACATGAGGCTTTGTCTTACGGTTAATTATTTGTATAAGTGCCAAGTTTTGATTTGTTTGTTATTTTCCTCCATTTTTTTCTAAAAAAAGAAAAAAAAAAAATCATTTTTTCAAATTTTTAAATACAAATAATTTTTGTATCTTAACAAATTTTTACGTGTTACATATCAAATTATTTATCTTTTTATGATCTTTTATTTGACATATATCACATATATAAAAGTTTAATATTATATCAAAATAAAATGCAATTATTTAAATGTTGAATATTTGGCTGGATTTGAGTAGTTATTCTTGATGTTTATTGGTAACATGTTAGATTGCAAATAAGAATTAGTTATATAATTTTTCTAAAAAAATTATTTAACAAATTTTATTTACTAAATAATTTAATTAACTAATTTATTGTATCAACCGTTCTATCTTAATATTTTTCCCATTAATTAATCTATATCTATACTAATATGCATATAAATATACGTGTGTGTGCATGCATAGTAAAATAAAATGGAGCCAAATATGTAAAACGAAAAAAAAAAAAAAGATTCAAAGGCCTTTATCATGTATGCGTTCCTAAAGATAAGATTTTGTAATGTCAATATTCTGTTATTTTTGTTTCTTTGTGAATCAATTTTTTTAAAATACTTTAATTTATTTTATATATAATAAATCAAAATCATCCTTTTACTTTCCTTAATTTGTATTAGATTTTAATTTTTTTATTGTGGATTGGACTATCTACATTGTGAATTAAATTATACAAAAATGAAAGAGTTGACTAATTTAAAAATAAAAAATATGAGATTATTTAAATAGAAAAATATAATTTTCTTATAAATTATCACTTTATTTTATTATTATTATCTTATCTTATTTTTTTTATATGTTGTGTGTTATTATCTTTGTATTTGTTTTCACGTATGTAATTAATTGTACTACTTATGATAATTTGCATATGTTAAGAATGAAACAGACTGGCTGAATGTATGTTTGAGTTTTAAAAATAAATTAATTTTAAAACATGTATTATTATTTTTTATATCTAATATTTACTTTAATTTTATTCCGTACAATAGTTTATTTATAAATATTAACTATATATTCAATACAAAAATTCACGGGAGAAAGGGATACTTACGCTACTTAAAATGTTACTACATATAACTTAGAATTTTGAAATATTTATTTTATCAAGTGTACAATGTTCAAATTTTTAAATAATAATATTATATAATATTTTAGTTTATGAAAATATTACTCTATTTGAGGACTTCCGTGCATTGTACGGGAGTAATAATAACTATGACTAATGTAAAATGAGATTTTATCTAGTTAGTCCCTCTAATCCGCTTTTAGTTATGATTTTAGAATTTCTGTTAAAAATCAAACAAAAGAAAAATAAATATTTGACTAATGCGTTCCAAATCAATTAAAAATATTCCTATTAATCTCTATCCTCATAATTATCATACTATTTAGATTTTTTTGAAAAAAAACTACCTAACTTTATTTACCTTTCAGTTCTTAAAATAAGTAGGGATAAGTGGTCAAAAATTCTAAAGCGATATTTAGTTCTACAACATAAATGGAATACGAGGAAATACTTATTTTGTATATTATGGTATGTTCATATATCAGTATTATTACAATTAGAATGAGTTCACATAGAACTCAACGTTTAGTTTTTCTACAGACTCAAAATCAAATAAAGTCTAGTTTCTTCCTTCACATAAAATGAATGACAACTTTTTAAAAATCGTGAATTATCACGCATACGGCTTCGATTTTCTTTTTCTAATTATTTAACTCATTAACTTGTACATAAAATAAAAAAATTAATATTTAATTACTTTAATTGATATAAGGAGACATTGATGGGAAGTAATTTTTTTAAGGATGAAAAATATTTTAAATAAAACTCTTCTTTATGAAGATTTTGTGGTTCGTAAATGGATGGTAGGTAGGCGGATTTTACCCAAACTTTATTAGAGAGGGTCTAGATAAAACCTAAATGAGTTTTAAGAGAGTTGGAAGGGATTATTAAATTATTATTCGTGAAATATTTTATTTTTAATAAAATGAGGTATCCGTCTATCTAAACTTCCCCCCATTGGGTTTCAAATTTCAAGTTGCGTGGGGACAAAATTTTATCATTTTTATTACAAAATATTTCTTACTTAAACGTGACATAAGACAAATATTTGATGGCACTGTCTTCTGGTAATGGGCCAAACAACTCTACAAAGTCTGCGTGCTACAATTAAGCCACCTAAAACCGAATAATTAACTTAACTTATTCCTACGCAACTGTTTTCATCTTTATTAATGTTTCAATAAATCAATCAAACCCAAATCACACAAAACGGAAAGAAAGAAACAAAATTCAAATCAAACACCAGCGCTACTTTAACCTCTCCAAAATCTACAATATTCGATGCACAAACAAACTTCATCTTCAATCTGTTAGTCTCTTCAGCTTTTCGTGTACTTTGTTTTTGATCGAAGAACTAGGGTGTTTTCTTAAATTGAGATTTACTGTTTTCACTGAAATGCGTTTTTGATCAATTTCTGTTTCTAATGTTTCAGATGGAAGACGATGAAGAAGACGGAGGATTTAGGGGTGTATATGATATGATCTTGTCTGTATATTTATGTACTCTGAAAGATTTGAAGATTGAGTTAGAGTTGAGTGAAAATGAGTGTGAAAGATAAAAGGGAGAGTCCAATAAGCCCTCTTTTTTTCAAATTTGGGGTGGCTTTGGCTGTTTCTCTTGGTGGGATCGTTTATACCTTTTTCAGAAGCAAACGAATTTTGCCCTTTAAACCCAAACCTCCTCTCCCTTCTCCTGGTTAGATTTTCTCTTAATCCCCAATTTTTCATTTTTTATATATATCTTTTTTGGGTTTTTGATTAATATAGGATTTATGTTTGATGTATAGGTAAGGGAAGTCTGGCTGATTCAAGAGGGCAAAATGGCGATAATCGTGGTTCACCGGTACTATTCATGATATTTATGGTTTTCTTATGTTCAAAATATGATTTTGATGGTGCTATAGAGTATACAAATTACCTTTTTGGGTTCTGGATAAGTAAGCAAATATCTCATTGATGTAGGACATATTTGGAGTTTTTTGTTTTTGCTGTTCAGATTGCATGAGGAGTTCTCTCTCTGATGTGGTCTGTATTTCTTGATAATAGTTGCATAATCTATTGGCAAGAAGTAGCTAAACTCTGGCAGGCAATTATTCTGAAATTAGTTGAACCAAACTGATCGAATTGCTATCAATCTTCACTTGTGATGATGTCATTTTTCCCTTGTAGTTGATCAAGACGGATATTGTTTGTCTTAAGTAGATATTGTTCTCTTCTTGCAGAATTCTATCAATGAACTCCCGTCCGGTAATAGATCCGTTGTAGATAGAGGTGGCTTTCTTTTATCAGAGCTTGATGAGCTCATAAAAGAATATGACATAGCAACAGATGATGTTCCTTCTAGAATGAATGGACGATCTTTAGAATCCAATATAGAATCACCTAACGGATACAAATATGGTGAACACAAGGAATGCAACAGAGAGATTAGTAGCCTGAGTTGTAAGGTTAAACTTCTAGAAGAACGGGAGAAAGTTCTGGAGAATCAATTGCTCGAGTATTATGGCCTTAAAGAGCAAGAAACTGCCATTATGGAGCTCCAAAACCGGCTAAGAGTACACAACATGGAGATGAAACTGTATAATGTTAAGATTGAGTCACTGCAGACAGACAACAAACGATTGCAGGCTAAAGTGGCTGATTATGAGAAAGTTGTGATGGAGCTTGCGTCTGCAGAAGCCAAGATAAAGCTGCTAAGGAAGAAACTTAGGTTTGAAGCTGAACAGAATAGGGAACAGATCCTGAACCTTCAAGAACAAGTCATGAAGATTCAAGACCAGGAAAAGAAACCTGATGGAATCGATCAGGATCTGGAGACGCTCTTGAAGAAAAGTAATGAATTGGAGGAGGAGTTACAGGAGGTTAAAAAGTATAATCAGAGTTTGAAGATTGAAAATTGTGGATTAGTTCAGAAATTAGATAACCTACAAATGCTTGCTACATCTGCTTTAGATGATCGTGAGGTATTTAATTTTCAGTTTACGATTTTCTTGATTCTGTTTAATTTTCTATGTATATTTATTTATGGATATTTTGATCAGGTTCAAGCACTTAAAGAGGAGAGTCAGCAGTTAAGACAGCAAAATGAAGATTTAAAGAACGAAATCGAACAGCTCCAAATGAATCGGTGCACAGAAATCGAAGAGCTTGTGTACCTCAGATGGATAAATGCTTGCTTGCGCTATGAGCTCAGAAATTATCAGCCCGGCCCAGATGAAACCGTTGCTAGGGACCTGAGCAGAACATTAAGCCCGAAATCAGAAGAAAAGGCCAAAAACCTCATTCTTGCATATGCAAATAAAGAAGGCTTGAGAGACAAGGGGATAGATATTAGTGATCTTGATTCTGACCAGTGGTCTAGTTATCTTACAGACTCTGGTGAACCCGACGATTTGCCGACCGATAACAACAAAATGAATAATCCAAGCAAAAAGAAAGTATTCGCCAAGTTGATGAAGCTGTTGAAAGGAAAAGACAGCCACCATCCTATTCAGACACCCCCAGAGAGAGCTGTATCAGTGGATGATATGGTGAGATATTCTAGTACATCTCATTCAGACAATCAGCATTGTATTCAGACAACACGAACTTCATGGGGGGGTTCGTCTAGTCATTCTTTGGATCTCCAGAGATCGTATTCACGAGGTCATAAGAGCACAACAGGGGAAAGCAGCAGTTATTCTAGAAGAGGTAGTGAAGATGGTAGCCTGAGTATATTCAGAAGAGTTGACTCGATAAGAGGAGACGATAATCAGTCCCCTGGTTTTCAGCCTCACGAAGAAGCTCAAAGTGCAGCAAAATCAGAACTGGTGAAATATGCTGAGGCACTAAAGAGTTCAAGGGCCAAACCGTCATTTCGCCGAAGATCAGTTGCGTTCGGTTCTTTTTGACTTCATTTCCGCAATGAAAATGGTTGGTTGCAAAAAAGGCGCTCTCCTAGTATAGCATTTGTAGTTACTTGGGGTTTTATTTATATATTCACATATGTGAGGTGTATAATGTAGATTTGATAGTGTTTGAAAATCATATAGGAAAAGGGAGATATTGTAAAGATAATGTTGTTCGAATAGTGTGAACTGTGAAGTCTCTGTACTTTGCTCTCTTGTGGGCCTGTGGCTCTTCTCAGCCACTCTGATCTAAAAGTACTCTCGTTCTCTATGTTGTACTAGGTAGGTGCACGTGCATGGTCCGCATGGAACAGATATTTTATTGAAAATAATTACTATAATATATATTAAGTTCAATTAAAATTCGAAATAAAAGTACATCATGAAATGTTTGATCAATTTGTAATTTCTAAATTGAATATTTTTATATGATGATTTATAGTAACCAAGCACTAACATTATGAATCCGGAAGGGAAATTTGCTAATAATGTTAGTGATGAATGAGCTAAATATAAATTTATCTAATTTATAAGTAAATAGAACAAATTGAATAATATAAAAAAAAAATAAACGATTGAGATGTTTGTAATAACATTCAGAAAATACATATTTCATTTAAGATATAACTAACCTTTCTCTTGCTTTATTTTTATGCATATTATAATTCTTCTTATATGCATTTGCCACCTTCTTTGGTATTTTTTTATAATATCACTAAGTGTATGTTCATCATCACTCAATATAACGATCTCTTTAGTCAATTCTCAAGCGTATTGCTCTTTACCAATGATTTTTTTTTTTTTTTGGTATGAATGTCCGTCTTCTTTGACGTATCAATCTCCTCAAGAGCTTTGACAACATTATTCATCTCTTTTTTATTCCTTGAACTTATACCTGATGCAATAGACTTCCTTTTTTTATTTTTCAATTCCACTTTCTTACTGTTGCAATGCCTCCCCATCAACATTAATTTTTCCGTTGGCCACTTGTACTTTTTCAGTAAAAGCATTAAGAAAGTAAAGTTCTTTTGATTCTTTAAGTGAAAGTTCTCTAAGGGTTTGTTTGCTTAAAATTGAGCTCAGTAGATTTAGAGGACTGAATCCCAATAAAGCACACTCATTAACTCTATCAGCCAAATTTGGCTTAGCCTTCCCCAGTCTTAAGCAAACGGACCATAAAAGTATTTAAAGTTGTGCTTAACCTAAAAAAAATATATTGTGATAAGTTTTTGTCATATTAATGTAAGAGTTGTTCCTGATGTTGGAGGTAGCGTTATAAAATAAGTTATATATGAATACATTAAATATATGGTTTATTAAATTAAAACAAGTTACTTACTCAATAGAACCAAGATACTCATTTATTGGACAACCAACGCATGCAGAAGTTGCATCTTCAAATAAAAAGTTAGATTTTATCTTTGACTAACGTTTAGCAACAATCTATACCTACATATAAGTTTCGTAGTTAAAATAAAAAACATAAGTTTATTTTATCGTACATGGACACAATTTCAGCATCTTCGAGTTTATATTTCCTGCAATTTCCACGATGATATTGCTTTTCTGAATTGATGTTGCACATTTTTTACAAGAATATTACCATATTTCCATTTTATTTTCAACATTTATTACGTTGTCTTCAAACAGTAATATATATCCTATAGAAACCAAAACAAGTCATACGTCTTTCCTTGCAGATGCAAGTTCTTTGTCTAACGTCACTCTAGACGAAGTGAAAGAAAATACATTATTGAAAAGCTTAATATTTTCTGAAAATTTATATTGTGTTCAGATTCCAAAGTATATAGCTGAAATAGCTCTTTAGGAATATCACTTGGTGCTATTTTTATTTTTTCATTGTCACAACAAGTTTTGAGCACACAGGTTCGTAAGATATATGTACATTTTGTAGGTAGTGAACTTCTGAGTACACATGTTCATAAGATATAATACCTATAAAAAGAAATAAATGAATATCATATCATTTGGAATTATTATTTTTTATTTATCCATTCATCTACAAATTTTATACCTTTGGATTAAGATGGAACCATTTGTGCTCTCAAAAGTCATGGTACACCGTACACGGGAATTTTATTTTTGTGTATTGTTATTTCTTTTTCCTTTTTTTCTTCTTTCACCTTTTCTATATACTAGTAGTATTCCCGTGCGATGCACGGTTTGTAAGTGCAAATGAATAAATTAATATTCTTTTATATTTTTATATAATTTTAATATAATAAAATATTACAATCAATAAATAATAAGATATGAAAAATTATATGTTAATGGAAAAAGAGTACAGTGAAAAGTATTAAAGACTAAAATATATAATAGAATGGATATTTATTTTTCTTAATGTATGAATATCTCTAGCATCCTTCCAAAGAAGTCATGTTGATGATTGGGGTTGGAATTGCAATATGCGGTTGACAGGGGATATATTTGTAATGTTAAAAATTAGTTACCGTCTTCATACATAATTTTTCATTAATAATAGTCAATAAATTTATAAAAAGAAAATATGTGTTTTTCGGCCCAGACAAAATCAGTCCAAATAGCTTTATGATATTTCTTTAGGCTAATATATGACAAGTTATTGCCAATAATTGTGTTTTATATTGGGTTGAATTTTATATACCAAAAATTGTGATCTTCAGAATTGGTAATAGATTTTGGGCGGGAAAACTTCAAAGTTACTAATTTCAGTGAATTTTGTTATTATATTAAGTATAGATAGTTGTTTCCAAATTATAACCATAAGACCTCCAAATATGACGACATTGAAGTTGGAGAAGAATGCAGCTTTGAGTCACCCAGCCCATTACACGGCCCATGCGATATGAGTCGAGTCTTACATGCACTTTTTCCTAATTTTTTGAGGATTTTCACCCTTCAACTCATATTTTAATTCTCCAACTATAAATGGGGACCTAAAGATAAAATTTTATACATCTTCTGTCATAATTTGGAGTGTCAAGCAAGGGATTCAAGGAAGAGTTCAAGAATTCAAGAGCAAGAAACATTCAGTTATATCTTTTTAATTGTTTTGTTCTTAGCTACTTATGATATTTTTGAGGATTCATTTTTTACTACCAAGAGGTTTATCATTAAACTTTGACACTCAAAACTACACATATTGAAATACAATGGTTCCTGGATAAAAATACCTCCTGGAGAAAAATCAATTGGGCTTCATTACCGAGCCCAGAATATGAATACTTATCAATCACAATCTTTGGAAATTATAATATGATATACTGCCTTGAGTTTGAGTTGAAAAGGTTATGTTGCGAGATTTGTGAAAATCAATTATAACTTATTACCAACTTTAAATGCAATTCCGGAATTAAATGGTTTGAATGTTTTAACATATATAAGATAATATCAATTAATGCAGCCAATTATACTATATATAAGGCTTAACCAATTAATGTAGCTAATATTAAAGTTTCTAGAATTAGCAGTGTTGTTTTGGGCGGGAAAATGTTGATATTACTATTCTTGGCGGATTTTGTTATATTATATAGTATAGATTGTTGCTTTTCTATAGCATTTAGGCTATTGTACTTCCTTTTCATCATATTCAGGTTTCTTAATCGATAGACATATGTGAATATAAATAAAAGTGTAAATGTAAATGACTATTAAAATTAATAGTAAAATATTATAAAATATTATAATGAAATAACTGATTTTAAATTAGTAAATATTACCCGAAGCGAATGAGACAGATGTACGTTTTTGCATGGTAATATTTTTTGTACACCTATCTCATTCGCTTTGGGTAATATTTACCAAACAAATAGAAAGACGTAAAAGAGCCCACAAATTCATAAATGACATATGGATATGCTTTTGCAAGAAACACTAACCTCATTCACTGTATATATTATGAAACCACAAAAAGAGGGTAACAAAAATAAACGTTAAAACCATCTTTATAAATTGTAAAAGTATATATGTTATTTAAGTAACTAAAATGGTAAACCTCGTTAGTCTTTATTCTTATCAGTTAATTGGGGAATATGACATTGACAACAAACATATACAAATTTTTTTCGGATAAATAGAGCAATTTCCTTCTCAACATTTAGAGATGGATTTGGCAGAATTGATATATCTAGAGATTTGACTATGTGATGTGTTATGTTAGGGAGGAAAAAAGACGACTCCATTGCCGCCTCTTCATTATATACTTACATGTGGGCTCACGAAAAGTCTTTCATGTATTAATTCATTTTTAATATTTAGTGCATCGATCTTAAGATGTAAAATGTAACTAATGTAAAAACATTTAGAATACGAATAGTTGTAATTAAATAAGAATGCTAAAAATGCTTGCCTCTTCATTGTCTTTCTTAACTATGTATCTCATAAAATTACATAATAAAACGATAGATTCAATGAGCTATGCATTTCTTAAAATTAAATAATAAATGAACATTACAAATTATTGTTAATGACATATTTACCCTTGATATTCATAAATGACATATGGATAAATTAGGCAAATCACATTTTGCAAGAAACTTTACCATCATTCACACCTTTATATAGTAATAGATATTTCTTGAACATAAATATTTTTTTTAGAGGTAACCCACCCTGTTTAGAAACTAATACATCAATATCACAAAATCGTGATAAACCAACATATCAATATCACAAAAAACTTGATAATTTTGAGTATATGTAGGATAAAGGCCTATTATTTTTTTTTAAAAGTAACACACACAGTTTAGATAATCAATACGTCAATGCCACAAAACAATAATGATTTTGAGCATCGCTAAATCAATTATAAATCCAACACACACCTGTTGAACAATTTCTATTCTTTTTTCTGAGAAGTAACCCACCTTGATTGTGGCTTAATCGAGGAACTAGATAGTGACTGACCGACCTTAGTGCCATGGGGGGCACTGGCCCCCCCGACCCCGTCATAATGTGCTATTATATATGTGTGTCCTCTTTGACCGGTCATTATATGTTATTATATGTGTATTTTAGTCGATTTTAACATAATTTAATTAAATAAAATAGATAATTATATTGTTTAACTTGAAGTAGATGAACGTAATGTTATACATAAGCAATAGAGATAAAATGAAATTAGAAACATAAGATCTTGATTTTTTTTCTTTTTGTGATTAAATCAATTTATTGATCTTATCTAAATATTAATACATAGTACTTTTCTAGGTTTATTCATAAAGTTGATTATATTTAGGGGGCGCATAATGGTAGTCCTCCTTTAATTTTCTAAAATATTATTTTTTATTTTAAGTTTATGACCTAATTATATAAAATAATTTGATTTCTGGCCTACTCAAAACCTGCTCTCTATTTGGTAAAGATTTGCGACATGACATATTTAAAAGAAATTATTTAGTGAGACGAACTCCTAAATCTATCTATAAATTTGGGCCCTCCTCATCTAAATTTCTGAGTTCGTTACTTGAGCTAGAGCTGCCAATTTGGTGCGGCCAGCCTGAGCTGCGCGAGAAAGACATTGTTTTTCTGGCTCGTACTCATTTCAGACCTAAAAATGCTTGGCCCAACACAATTTACTCTGTGTGTGTGTATGTGTTTTTTTTTTTTTTTTCTGTTATCTCGAGCCAGAGGAGCCCGATTTCATTTGTAGTTAATCCACTCTAACCGTCAAGCTGACCACTTGGAAGTTGGATTAATGCTCCATGAGCAACGATTCAAATCAAGACCCTTTTACAGTTATACAGAGTCATCTTATTATGACAAATCATTTTTTTTTTCTTTTGTCTTTTACACCAAGATAATTTATTCTGAAAGCAGATTAAAATTAAATTAAAAAAATGTATTAAGATCAATTAATGTGCCGTTTTTCAAATTTTCTTTCTATATTAGTATTGTGGAAATACATCTTCAGAACTCTAAATAAATACTCACACACGACGCCGTATCTCTCATCACAGAGCAGCGGGAGAAGGCAGTTATAACAAACCCCATAGATATGCAGTATATAAATTCAATTTAGCTTCAACCGTCTCTCCCTCCCATTCATTTGTTCTGCTCTCTCTCTCTCCAATTCACAAGAAAATGGCGGCTGATGATCATACGCGAAGAAGCTCACTGTACGTGGGTGATCTGCATCCGGAAGTTACGGAAAAAGACCTGACTGAGACTTTTGCTCGCGTCGGTCCATTGCTCTCTGTCCATCTCTGCCGGGACAAGTTCTCCGGAAAATCTCTCTGCTATGCTTACGTCAATTACTGGCTTCCATGCCATGGTACATTTTCTTATTCCACTTCCTCTATGTTTTACATGTTTTCTGTCATCATGATTGTTTTTCTGTACAAGTTATCTCGTTTCACTTTTTGGCTTTTTGATTCTAATAATCTTCTCCATTTTGTTTTATGAGTGCGAATTATCAACTTCGCCTGCTTCTTTTGAAATCTTGTTCCTCTCTCTCTCTCTCTCTCTCTCTCTCGCGCGCGCGCGCACACACACATCACTTAGAGGTTACATTCCTTTTCTCTGATTTTTCAATCCCTCAATAATGCTGTAATTCAGGTTAATGTAATGTTTCTATGGAGAATAATTTATTTATTTGGTGGTTCTTGTTTGGGTTTTTCAGCGTTTACTGCTTTAAAATGCTTGAATCATACTACAATGAGGGGTAAATCTATAAGGATTATGTGGTATGAGAGAAACCCTAGTGTAAGAATGAATGGAATGGGAAACCTCTTTGTGAAGAATCTTGACCAATCGATCACAAGTGCCAGATTGGAAGCAACTTTCTCCAAATATGGAACAATACTTTCTTGCAAAGTTGTTGAGCAAAATGGGATCAGTAAGGGTTTCGGATTCGTTCAGTTCGATTCAGAGGGTTCTGCAATCACAGCTATCTCAGCTCTTCATGATACTGAGCTGGAAGGCAAGAAATTGTGAGTCTCTACTTTCTTACTTAATTTACTTTTCACGTATTTTGTGAAACTATTGACTCTAAGTAAATAATTAAACAATTATATGTTTATAGCCTCAAGCCATTGAGAAAATTTTGTGCTCCTTGTCTGTATTTGCACTGTTAATTTACAGATTTTGATTTTATCCCATGATTCATTAACGTCCAGCGAAGAAAGATTTATATGAATCCTACAATCGAAAAAATAGTGAGTGGAGTTTCATATGCTTGAATTCAGTTGTTTCCATGCCACCTCTGAATAGTCGTCGCTTTCTGTTTATTTATTGAATTTATGAAGTAGCCCATTTCGGTTATTCCTTAAGTCCTCATTTTGAAATAGTTCAGAACCCAAACTTCAAAGAGAGATTTATACGTGGAACAGTCTGCTAATTCTGTATATTTTAATAACTAATGAAATACTTGAACTATCAGTTTAATCATTCTTTCCTTGCTTGGTTCAGTTCAGTCTAATTATTCTTTGGCAGTATGCTGATTCATGAGTCCCTCAGCTTCTGTCTGCCTCTTATTTAATTCCCCTTTTTACTTTTATTCAGTTAGATTGTGATTCAATCTGAGTGTGTGTGTATGTGTTTAAACACATATAGATGTCGATATGCACATTGTATGTTCATCATCCTAAAACATGTATTGTGTATATCAGATATGTCTCGAAATTTCAGAATAAGTTTGAGAGGAAGGGTGTAGAACGAGGCAATAAGGTTTCAGAACATGGGAAGGTCTCTAGAGCACTTAACTTTGTGTCACGTGGTAAGGAGATTCTCACTACAGAACTGTTTATAATAGGTCAGCGTAGTGATGCTAGTTTCCAAGACTAAGATGTTTTCCATTGTTTAGGATCAAATAAACAGTTTATGGAGTCTAAGGGTTCAAATCTGTTTGTGAAGAATCTTGATGCTTCTGTTGACGAAAAGAAATTGGAAGAGCTCTTCAGTACCTATGGAAAAGTAATCTCAGCTAATGTGATTCGGGCTGGTGGTGTAAGCAGAAGGTTTGGCTTCATATGCTTCTCAAGTCCGGATGATGCCAAGAAGGCTTTGATTTCGTTATCTGGTTTGAAAGATTTCCTTTCTCCTCTTTAATTTAAGTGCTTTTCAAATCAATTAATTCTCTGAGTATAGTTAATCTCTTTTAATTTTGTTTCTTTTTTCCCCAATAGGAGCTAAGTTTGAAGGGAGGACTCTGTATGTGGCAATGGCTTGGCCACAGAAACAAGAAGCTCACAACTCGTATAAGTCATTTGAAAAGTTCCCCCCTCAGCCTCTTTATTCTTCGAACTACTATCCTTACATGAGTTCTCCGGTTCCTTTCAAACAACCAATTCCTTTGTATCGACCATTTGTTAGTCCTTTCAGTTCACCAAATCTGGTTCAAGCTATGAACTTCAGTGGCACCTGCTACCCACTGGTGAGAAAGTTATATGATGATTAAATTTTGCTTTCTTGGTAATCCAGTGAAACAAATTTATTAGAATTTTCATAATCATCGATTTTAATCATCTCTTCTGACCTACAGTCTATGAATCTTGCTGCTATTGGTGCGTATGGGCAACAAAAGTATTTGGAAATGCCGAAGGGTCAATTGTCGCCTAGCATATTACAAGGGAAGATTGTTAATGGGGATGAGAAGGAACTTTGTAAGGGGTTCGGCACTAAGAGAACTTTTTGCTTGGAATCATCTACAGAGATTAACAAGATACAGCCCAGTTTCTTGCTTCAGAAGATTCAGGTCCTTGATTCTATCTCAATAATAACTATTATCTCTTATACTTAGCAATAGTACCAATTGATGATTAAATTATACTGAAAAGATTTGCTTTCGTCGTAATTCGGTAACATTCTTACATGATTTTCACAACTCTTAATCCTCACAAACAATGTTGCGAATTAGAAATTCTGAGTGGTAACATGTTGTCTAACTTTCACCGTTCTTGCTGGTTCATCGTGCTAATACATAGACGTGCTCTCATGTTACTCTAAGCTATTACTCTACTAAATAATAGAACGTAGAAATCTTCATGAAATCGCAGGTTTGAACTGTTGTGGTTTTACGATAATTTTCCTGATCATCTTTTCACTAATTAATCATCTCTTTAAATGCACAGACTATGCAAATTGGAAAATTAAAGCTCGTTAATGGAGGTGAGATTCGTGGGAAAAAACTATGCAAGGTTTCAAATAGCTCGAATTCATCACCAGAGATTGGCAAGAATAGGCCTGTTTGTAAGCCTAGTCCTCTGGTTCAGGATCTTGAGGTCTGTTAGTACATTCTCTCTCTCTCTCTCTCTTTCTTACACACACACACACACACACACACACAGAACTTCTCCTGATTTTCTTATGGTCAGGAAGTGCTAAAGTCGCCCAAGATCACGAGTGCACACTGAGGAAGCAGTTTTAGCGTTGTTGAAGGGAAATGGAGATGCTTTCAGATGATTTTGATGTTTGTTCTGCTACAAAGCTAGTTTGAAGTCGTAGTATTTTCCTGCTAATGGATTGTAAAATCGGTATAGAGAATATGTTCATTTTTTGATTCCTTGTGATGTATAGTTTGTACAAGATGTTGAACATCAAGCTGATGTAAGCGGCGCTGGATTTTGTTTGATAATACCATATATTCATGATCCTTCTTTAGTTATGCGCCAAGTTTTGATTTTTCAATTTTGAATTTGTTTCTAATGCTCCAATTTTACAAAGATATTGTCTTTCTTTCCCAAGCGCTGTCTTGTACATAGATTGCACGCAGTTGTTTGTAGATTAGGCAATTAATTTTCTCATCCTGTATGTTCAATACAGATTCTTTCTTGACCCAGAAGATATCGTTGAGAAGCTGTTTGTTCTTAATAGAGAGAGAGGGTTTAGTATACTCAAGATTTGCAGTATGACAAGCTTACAGATTATCAAGATAACATACAATCACAGTATGACAGCTTACAGATTTTCTCAGAATATTGTAGGAAACATATTCGTGTAAAAGACAATCATGAAGTAAGGTTTGGACACCCTTTTCTGGTATAGTACAGACAGGACGATGATCAGGAAATGAGGGCAATCCCTTGAATGATCAAGCTATCAGCAAGAACCTGATTTGCAGCCTGAGATGGATGCACACTGTCCCAGAACACATACTGGCTTGAGTTGCTGCAAGTTCCTACCGACTTTGGATTGCACAACAAAGACGTAGTCTCCACCATTCCCGTCCCACAGCACCCTCTCGTTGCTTCCTTGAATCCTGTAAAAGATATTAATTTGAATGTTATGTATGAGAATGCAAATGATCTTTTTGGGCCGTTTGGAATTGCCATACGTACCGCTTTTCTGAGGATTAGAAACGAGGTCGTAGAGGGGGGTGAAGACATCAAAAATGACAAGCTTGAGGTCCGGATACTGATTCTTCAGCTGATCAGCGGCTGAGTTGATCTTCTTGTTGAATTGCTGGGCGTCGGTATTTATGCGAGAGACGCAACCACGTTCGTGGAAACCGAATATTGTTCTTGCTGCTGGAAGGCACCCTACTGGTGGAAGTGAGGTTACTCCTATTTTCCTTGCTCCTAGTCCATATATACTCTGTTTCAAATCACAATTATTAGCCAAGGTGTTATATTGACTTCCCTATCAGTTTTCTCATAATTAATGGTATGACCATTCGGAAAATGATGTTCTTGAATTGCTAATAATAATTTATTAGAGCTCTAAGATTCCTAGTCATTAAGGTATGGCCAAATGAGATTTAACCACATGTACTTTGAAGATATTTGATGAACTAGTACCCCCAACCCCCAAAATAAGGGCCCAGTTTTACTAATTTATATATTTTTTTTGTTAATTACATAAATGCACAACATTGCTATCCTTAGTTGACGGATTTGAATTTGGTGCAGTACAACACCATATTTTGTGCACCAAAACGACGTCTTCACAACATAATTTTGCTATACTCAAAACTCAGAGACAACTTCACTAGCTCGTGCTTGTGAAGCTTGAAAAATCCACTTCAGTAGCACTTTCATATATTTCGACTCTGATTAATCAGATCATGTACCTTGATGAAGTTGGTGAAAATGCCGATGAGGTAGGAGGAATACTGATCAGGAGTGTAGGCTTTGTTGAGGAAAGGATTTACGTAATAATTCTGGATGAAGTCGCTGCTACCAGCTGATACTATGTACAATGCATCCTTTATAATACTTGCTGACTGTTTACTTCCTGCTACCTTTGCCAGCTTCCCTTGGTACTCCTTGTAATACTGTAACTGCTGTGACAACGGAATCACATGCTGCAAACACCACAAAATTCATTAGAGAGAAAATAGAGAGAGAAAGAGAGAGTTGGTATATATTTACACTGAGAAAGGAAGTATGATCATCATATCCAGCACCAGCGGAAGCAAAGTTGGCTCCAAGCAGAAGGTTCTTCCCTGATGCTTGAGGGCTCAGATACGGCGCTGGGTAGCTCGTAAACCCAAGGGTTTCAGCTGCACACGACACGCTAATTCATTAGCTCGGATTCTTGAAAAGATAATATAAAATTTAAGTATTTACCAGTGATATCAGTGGCTAATTTTCCATCACAGAACCTGCCCGTCGCTTCTTTGTTCTTAAACTCTCTACCGTAAGGAGGGTAATCCGCCTTGAATATGGTGTGTATGTAGTCGTTGTTGCCTACGTCCACTATCGAATCTCCAAACGTGATAATTGCAGGAACCAACGTGGTAGAACTCTGTGAGTTAACTCGGCTGGAGAAGAACAGAATTGCCAATGCATATACTAAAACACTTCCCATCTTTGATTAGAAACAGTTTAATTTCTTTCAAGGCTCTTCTTGATCACTTTATCATATGCACCCACAAGACAACTATATATATTTGTACTGGATTTAGTGTTGATGAATAAAGGAAGATGAGCGTTGGGATCGCCATTAATGAATTGCTCAAGAGTTAGTTCTGATGCATTAAAGGCTCATTTGCGTCAGTAATAAATTCGCCTCCTTCATCTGAATATACAATGTGTATACATACATATTTTTAGAGGTGAATACACATAATTTATTTTGAGATTATTTTGTTATAAGTTGTCTCTAGTCATATACATATATACAGCAACAGCAGAAAGATCAGCACGAAAGTAGTTGGGGGATATATACAGAAGAGCATTAGATTGTGGGCACGAAGGAGTAATAATGGTTGCATGTGATGTGGTTTAATTTTGTTGACACAAACTTTTCGCCAACTGTTGTGCCTTTAATTACTCATGGTGTGCATTATAAAGAGGGAAAATAGAAAACCACATAGAGGCTAATCTTTGGCTTTCTGCCAAACAAATGCTATTCAGGTGCATGACGTTGACATTGGATGTAATAAGGAAGAAAGTACTAAAGTGGTCACAATTGATACTTTGTTGCTTTTAGTAAACTTCTTTTGAGCTAAACAATTTGGCCTCTAGAAATGGTCCAAAAGTGAAGTACATTGCAGAACTGGAATGTGCATGGTAATACATAGGGGTATAATCGAATTGAGTCGAGTAGAGTAGTATTAGATTTGAACTCGAACCTGGCTGAAAACTCAAGTTTGAGATCACCTCGAACTAGACCGACCTTAAATTCTTCCTAGCTCAGAACCTGATCGACAGAAACACAGGAACCTGGAAATTTTTTACTTGGCTCTAATACTTATATAAATATCTAAAACTTATTGGAATCATATAAAAGATTTCGAGAAGGCTCATTCCACTTATCACAATTTTTGAAGTTTTATTCGTAATACATATGTAAATTTATATTCTTCTTATTTAAAATATCCATGCTTCATAATATGATAATTTCATTTTTTTTTCTTAAAAGCATATTATTGGATGAATTAATCTAAAATAAATGTAAAGGGCACTCATGCAAAACTCCTATGAAAAAATAATCAGATCTCTCTCTAGTATTCTCGATCTCATCTATCTCTAGTATTCTTGATCTCAGTTTGTTGTCGGCCGTACTTTATCTTGCCTCCAACGATTCTTTGTTTTAACATGATAATCTATTTTTTGTCATTTATTTATCTATTTATTTATTTATTTATCTGGCATGTTATTTTTCTTCTTTCTTTACTTGAAATTTAAGGCACTTTTGGGTTAATATACACATACACACACATAATAAACCTAATAGAATCTATATTCTATATATATAAAAGCAAAATGGAGGGTATTAATGTCATTTTAACTTTCCCTCCAACATTTTTACACCATACAATTGTTAACTTTTCTTATTTTTGGTAAGTTCATAACTTTTTTTTTTTTTTAAAGTCAAATAACTTTTTCATTTTTAATCCGATTTTTATGCATAATATACCAAATTATTCATCTTTTCACGATCTTCGATTTGACATCTATATCACATATATTATAATGAGATATTTGATATGAATAAACGGATTATTTGTTGGTTAATTATTTATGCTTAAATTGATATTTATTGTGAATTGGATTATAATATTTTGGTTTGAGTTGCAACTAAAATTGCTAAAATAATTTCTTTTATAAAAAATATGAGTATTTTTTTTTTATAAAAATACAACTAATCAATTTACTTTTTTATAAAAATACAACTAATTTTTAAATATTTTTGTTATTTAAGTTATGCAGGGAGAAAAACCATTGTTTAAATAATGAAAGTCCTTCTTTATTAAATCAAAGGCAAAAAAAAATCAATATCTATTTTATAATCAACTTATTAAATCATCAAATTTGCTAGTATATTTTTGTATCACGAAAGTACAGAAGCTTTGATCATATGTATACTTATATATAAATTGTTATTGAAATTATTTTTAATTACCTATTTATATTTTTAAAAATGTGTATTTTGTTAAAATGACTCTTTTAAGAAAATTCTTTGCAGCCTAAATTATGACATTTGTTACATTTTGCTATCTTTTTTAAAATTTTACTTTTACTAAAACTTCAGTTATATGTTTTTACACTTTATAAGCTAAAGAGTATTTTGTCGCACAAATC
Source organism: Ajuga chamaepitys (assembly GCA_958295605.1). NCBI lineage: Eukaryota > Viridiplantae > Streptophyta > Magnoliopsida > Lamiales > Lamiaceae > Ajuga > Ajuga chamaepitys. The sequence goes on along the minus strand of OY282500.1, from coordinate 5,492,600 downwards.
AACATCAAATGTCTCTTTTATTCTTAAAATTTTAAATTACTTTGTTCGCATTAATCAATTTTTATCTTAAATAAATAACTATTTATAAGAAAAATAACATTTATATAAATAATTTATAATATCAAATCAAATAAGAAAATATTCTAATATTTTGAAGAACTCACAAAATTTGTTCACTCCCCCTACTCCTTAATTTGTTCACAAAATATTCTTATTTGTTCACTCCCCCTACTCCTTAATTTTCTATCCAAGTCTAAAAAGAATATCTTAAAAACGGAGGTAGTATACTACATCCAGTTAATCATCTTTTGACGATGTTTGATTTGACATCCATATGATATATATCATAATAAGATATTCTATTTAACATATTTTATTATTTATTCATTGATTATTTGAGTAAGATTTCAGTGTTTATTGTAAGTTGTACAATAAATATAGTATTGGTTCGGAATACAATTAAAAATCATCCAAATAATTTTCTTTTACAAATTATTTTACTTAATTATTTTATTAAAACAACAACTAATCAATTTATTTTATCTGACATGAATTGTCTCAAGTTTTCTTCATTTATTACATTGAGAGAAAAATCAATACATATATAAGTAAACATATACTTTATCGATTAAAAGTGATAGTTAATATTTGATTTATAATCACCGTATTAAATAATTAAATTTGTCAATGTTTATTTGTTATAATAATTATTTTTGTTGAAAATCAAACTATGACTTTTGGTCATATATATAACTTTATATATGATAATTAATCTTAATTTTTTAATTAATTTATTATATTTTACATATATTACTGTTATTTTTCTATAAATAATTACACTTTGCATCCTAAACTATGATATTATACAAGTTGCAATTAAACTTCTTTTAAATAAGAAAAATTAACCAAGTTTATTATGTCTTTTTTTAGACATTAACCAATCTCAATTATGTCTTTTTTTCTTTCACATTTTGCAACCTAAACATTTTTTTTTTTTTTTACGTTAACTAATGTGTATCTTTAAATAAATTACTATTTACAATACAAATGTATAATTTATTGAAATTTTTCAACATATATATGAAAGTATTAAGAAATATCGAAGAACTCATGTGTTTTATTTTATTATTGCAACTATTGAATAACTTTTGAATTTTATTCTTTTATTTTGTTATTCTTTGTATATCTGAAATATCATGTAAAGTATTAAAACTTATAAATAAGATTTTTTAAAGGTAAATAGTTATAGTTAGAATTTAAAATTTTATTCAGATAAATTTAAATATTTTGAAAAAGACTTTTTTTTTTTTTATATTTAATATTTATCTTAATGTTAATCTAATATATATATATATGCACACACGCCTATATATAAGTTATATTAAATTCATATATAACGTGCGAGAAACTTATATTTATATTACTTATAATTTTATTATATTATCCTACATTTAAAAAAAAAATTATTAGGATAAAACGATCACATATTTAAATATTAGGTTATATCATATTTAGTATTATTAAAATTATTACTTTTTTAATAAACTTCCGTGCATCGCACGGGAGTATTACTAGTTAGGATATAAAGGAAATTGCATCATTAACCTTTAACTAATTAATTTTGATGTATATATGTAGATAAATATAACTTATAAGACCTGATAGAATTAGGATATAAAAAAAATTACACTACTAACCTTAAACTATGAATTTTGATACATATATATATTATATATATATATATATATATGCGCTAATAGAATTATGAGATAACGGTAATTACATCATTGACCTTAAACTAATTATAAAGGAAATTACACCATTAACCTTAAACTAAGTGAAGGGATACAATAGTACAAATAAAAATTAGCTGAAACTTAAGACACCTTTATATTAGTATATAGATATTTATTGTGCATTTCATTCTTTTCATTATCCTCATCGGGTTTGTATTGTTCTTTGTAATCTTATACATGTACAAATATCACATTACAGTTATGAATAAAATAACTTTTCACAACTTCTATATGGTATCAGAGTCTAATAAGCCAAACACCGATTTTTTTTCCCGATCCCAAAATATCCTCTAATCAATTAACGTTAATCACGTTACTCATTCCACCGCCTAAATTAACCCTTTTCCCATCTTTGTGCTTTCGCAAACCTGCAACTCCTCCAGACTTTCTTCCCTACTCCCATGGTGGCTTCAAACTCAAACACCTCCTCCATAAACCTTGTTGCATTCAATACCACCACACATGTACCCCTGAAACTTAACAACGCCAACTATATGGCTTGGTAGTTTCAGTTTCAAACTCTGCTCACCAACTACAACATACTCGACTTCATTAATGGATCGCGCCCATGCCCACCCAAGTCTGTCACCACCAACTCTGTTACTGCTCCAAATCTAGAGTATACCATGTGGATCCGTCAAGATAAATTGATCTTGAGTGCCATAATCGGTGCCATTGACCCATCCCTCGTCTACGGCCAAAACATCCCCTGATGCATGGGATATTCTGTCCACCACCTATGACAAGCCTACGCGTGGCCGCATCATGTCATTGAAAAACCTGCTGCAGTCAGTTAAGGGCACCAAATCAATCACCACTTCCTTGCAGGAAATAAAAACTATTGTTAACGAGTTGGCACTCCTCGGTGTCGCCACAGAATTTGAAGATCTTGTTATCAGAATCCTCAACGGGCTAGACGATTCCTACAAGGAATACGCGCTAACTATTCAGGCTCGTGACAAGCCCATCGATTTTGAACTTCATTATAAATTGCTCAGTAGAGAGGCTCAAATGGCGTCCAACCAATCTACCTCAACCCTACAACCTGCCACTGCCTTCGTCTCGGCCACCGGTCCTTCAACCCACTCCAATTGTGGTCGGCAACAATGCCCAATTTCTCAGCCGAATCGTCCGCTGCAGCACTCCTCTTCTCAATGCCACCAAAAGCCCTTTCCGGCTCCGTCACCGGGGCATCGTTCCTATTTGGGCAAGTGTTAGTTGTGCGGAGAACAGGGTCACTACTCGTCTGTGCTATTCTTTTACTCATACACCTTCTGAGCCTAACTCGTGCTCTACCTATGTCTCGCCTTTTGCTCATGTTGCAATATCCACACCCCCTATGTCTGATTGAATTCTTGATTTCGGCGTTTCCCATCATATTGCGTCTGATCTCTCCAACTTGTCTGCATGCCCCGTATCAAGGGGGAAACACTGTTGTGATTGGTGATTGATACACATTGTGTATACACGTATTTAGGGAAATTTACATATGCATTTTGTAACATTTGCATGTATAATTGGTCGAGATTTGTTCATATTTGATATATTGGACCATTTGACGTGTATTAGCTTATTTTGTAGTGTTTTCATGGTTTTCAGGCTAAAATGAAGACTTTGTGAGGTTATACTAAGAAACGGGTCGAAGAAATGACAAGATGACCCACAAAGCAAGGCCCAACATGCTAAAGAAGTGACGCAACTGCGTCAGGCTTGGACGCGGTCGAGTCAAAAAGTACCTCTAAAGGGAATCTAGAAGGTTTGATGCGACAACACCAATAGGCAACGCAGTCACGTCAAAATTTGGACGGTTCAAGAAGTTGACAACAGTAAGCTGGGCGCGGTCGTGCTGTAGCTTGGCAGGGTCGCACCAAAAGTCCTTCCTAAAGCAAATCCGGGTTTTGATGGGATTCTTATCCTAATCGTTTGAGGATTTTAACCCCAACTTATAAATAGAGACCAAACTCGAGTTTTCAAGGATCATCACTCATAATACGATCTCATACTTTTACATTGGAGTAGAATACTTGAGAGCGAGAAGGCGAAGATCGACGAGCCGAACAATCGGGATTATTTACTTCTTGTTTAGTTTTATTTTCTTTATGATGTATTCATTGAATTATTGTATGGAATTGATACTAGGCATGGGTAGCTAAACTACTCGTGTCCTAGGGTTAGAGAGTGAGGTTTTATGACGATTTTAATTTAAGCTTTTGATTTATAGACTCCAATTTTGGTTATCTATCTATGTGTTTGTTTTTATCATATAACTAAGCATAAACTGAACTTAGGCTTAGTTTACCCGTTTAACAATTCCGTTTCAGGAGAAGGGAGTTGTGAATAGACATACAAAATATAACGTAGTTGTATATGACTTCGTAGGAAAATGTTAAGGGTCTTTTGGGAGTTGTTAGGATTAATTGACTCGAGGGAGTAATTATTTTAATCAATCCACGACTTAGTCACTTCAAGAGAAGGATAGAGAAATTGGTTTAAAAGTTTATAAGTTAGAACTTAATCATTATTAGATTAATTCCTGAAATCGATGCCCTATGATGCATTCTCATTGATTGGAAATTCCTGTTAGATTAACTTAGTCTATTCATACATGCAATTTAGTTTAATAAATCATTCACCAATTCTAGTGTCTAGTTAGGGTAATCCTAGATAATCAGGGTATCAAACTGCATTAACCTATTCTCTGTGGATCGACCTTGACTTCTGCTATTTACATCTACACCTGTATACTTGCGATATTTTAGGATTAGAAATAGGTCTGTCAGTGATGGTAAAGACTTACATATTACTCACACCGGGTAACTCATCTTTCCACATGCCCCTTCCCTAAAATTTCATGATACATTACATGTTCCAGCTATGTTACACAATCTCATTTCCATATCTAGTTGTGCACAAATAATGATGTGCTCATCACATTCTCTGCTTCTGACTTTCAGGTGAAGGATCAATGTTCGGGGGCGCTTCTCCTTCGTGGACCTCGCGTTAATGGACTCTATCTCTGGCTGTCTGGTGTGCATGCACAATTTCAACCCACAGCTCTATCCTTCGTACAACTCTCTTGTCTACTTGGCATGCACATTTAGGTCATCCCTCCCCATTGAAGCCATGCTTTATCTATTATTGATGTGTCTGTGTCTAAGACTATGAACTTCACTTGTGATTCCTGTAAGTGTATGAAAAGTCATAAACTACCGTCCTCGAACTCTTCTTTAACTTCTACTGGACCACTTGAGTTGTTATATTCTGATGTATGGACTTCTCACGTGCTCTCTGTTGATGGATATAAGTACTATGTGGTGTTTGTTGATCACTTCACTAAGTACGTCTGGTTTTATCCGCTCAAACGAAAATCTGATGTTCTCCCTACATTCACTGCTTTTAAATCATTAGTTGAGAATTTTCTGAAAATCAGAATAGTCACTCTTTACACTGACAATGAGGGTGAATATCTTACTCTTCAACCATTTCTTACATCTCATGGGATCACACATCTCACCACTCCACCACATACACCCGAACATAATGGCTACTCTGAAGGCCTACATCGTCACGTAGTTGACACCGATCTCTCCCTTCTACATAAAGCTTCCATGCCCATCACATACTGGACATATGCCATGTCCACTACTACCTATCTTATCAACCGCTTAACCAAAGTGAACCTATCTCTAAAATTATCCTTTGAACTACTCTTTCATCCCTCACCAAACATATAAAAACTACGTGAGTTTGGTTGCAAGTGTTATCATTGGCTTTGTCTGTACTCTCAACACAAACTCGAACCTCGGTCCCACCCTTGTGTTTTCATCAGCTACTCCATCACTCAAAGTGCATATCTATGTCTCACTATATCTTCCCACAAAATTTACACCTCTCGGCACGTCAACTTTGTCGAAAGTGAGTTTCCCTTCTCCTCTGCCCTCACCACCTCTTCGTCCCCTACAAATGACCCGAACTCTGATCCATGCATTCCCCCATCACCACTGCTGCTACCTATTGAGCATCCACACCAAGAGTCACTACTGCCCCCCAATGATCCTTCACCAGCGCCATCGGGTTCCTCCTCCATGGCATCAACACACCACTCGCTCAAAGAATGCTATTCTTAAACCAAACACAAAGTACTGCCCACTTCTAGTACCTCTTATGATATAGAACCCACAATTTTTAAACATGTTTTATTCGATCCTCGGTGGCCCAAAGCCATGTCGTCTGAGTTTGCCTTGTATGCGATCGGTCTTTATTTTAAGTTTTCTTTAATTGAGAATGTAATTCACGTTTTTTCTGACTCAATCAATAATTCAACGTAGGAGCAATCGAATGATGCACAATAAGATATAAGAGAATTACACGCAGGAGATGATCCGAGTCGAGTTTTTAGACATAGCATTTTGATCCTTTCTTTATTAAGGACTTCGGATCTTGAACAAAGTCAATGTTAATTAGGATGAAGTACTTTACCGTAGAGAGTTTTGTACACTACTCGAGCTTAGAGTTGTGGGAGTAAAGGTTTTTGGCTATATTCATTACTACGTAGGATTTATCCTTGCAGCAAGCTGAAGCAATAAATGTGCGCATTGATTTGCACAATTCATAATATTTGATTCTTTAATTTTTTTAATATAGTACAGCTGGAATAACCCTAAATTATGTACCATTATTGATGTAGGTGTGATGTAATTGGATTAAATGCTTGGAGGGCTGAAATTAGGGCTTTGGACCACTAAAATCCTAACAAAACTACCTAAATTCAATAGGTACACTTAAAGGACTACATAACAACGAACTTTATTCGATCTACCTTCACAACAATGCATCATATATACTAACATATGTATGGAGAATCTATTTAGAGTTGATGTATAAAATGTAGTAGTCTATTTATTTTCCTAGAAAGAATACTTTGACATTTATTTCAAACTTTTTCTATAAAAATCATATTGATTCTTGAATAGAACAAAAAACTATTTTATCATAAAATAAACAAGATATTTTAAAATGGGTAAATTAGTCCAAATAATCAGAGTGCATCTTTGAAAGTCAGAGGTAGGATGAGATGAGTGTAAATATATTTTGGAATGCGTAATCATTTTCAAACAACGTTGTTCAGTGTAATCACATGTTGCAAGTGTTTTAGTTAATTTCATGAGTTACAATAATCACTAGCTACCCATGTATAACATACTAGTCAGCATTTCCTCTTATCATTCTAAATATTATATTTAATAATTATAGATATCAACTTTTCCTTTTTAGGGGAATGAAATTAGGCTATAATTTCACTAACTGGTAATGAATTGTACTACCTCTATTTTTTTTTTCCTTTTCTTAGATGTCATGATTTTAGTTTTTATACTTTTGTTTATAATTGTCTTTTTAACTTTTTATCCATATTTTTTCAATATTATCTTTATAATAATGTCTAAAATATCTCTAATTATCTAATTTACCAAAGTCATTGCGAACCGTGTGAAGTGTGTGCTAGATCCTATTATAGACCCCTGTCAATTTGCTTTTGTCCCAGGCAGGTTAATTTTTGATAATGCTCTTCTTGCGTTTGAAAATTCACTCTATGAAGAATAGCCAGGCCAAGAATAGGGGGAGCTTTGCTCTTAAAGTAAATATGAGCAAAGCTTATGATAGAGTAGAGTGCGGCTTTTTGGAAAAAAGTGATACTTAAGTTGGGATTGGGCCTACCTTTTGTCGGGGTTGTCATGAACTGTGTCTCCACTGTCTCCTATTCTATTCTCATTAATGGTAATCCAGGTGAGAGTTTTGCCCCATCCAAGGGTCTCCGACAAGGAGACCCCATTTCTCCTTATCTATTTCTCTTTTGTGCAGAGGCTTTCTTGGAATTGCTACGAAAACAGGAGTTGATGGGGAGACTCAGTGGTGTTTGGGTGTGTCGCGGTGCTCCATCAGTGACTCACCTCTTCTTTGCTGATGACAACATCATTTTTGGGAGAGCAAACTAATGGGAGTTAGAGGGGGTAAAAGAGGTGATCCAAAAGTACGAGGGGGCATCTGGCCAACTCATTAGCATGGAAAAATCAGAAATTGTACTCTCAAAAGGAGTGGATGAGTTGAGAGCCGAACAGTTGGCAACACTTATTGGGGTTGTTCGGGTTGAGAAACATCAAGCTTACCTGGCGCTGCCAGCTTCGGTGGGACGCTCCAAATCTAGTATTTTTCAATCAGTGGTTAATAGGGTTGGTAAGAAAATCTAAGACTGGAAAACAGAATGCTCTCTCAGACGGGTCGCACGATGCTTGTAAAATCAGTGGCTCAAGCCATACCCACGCATGTCATGAGTTGTCTTTTGCTTCCAAAGGAGACACGTTACAAGGTCAACTCTATTACGTCACGATTTTGGTGGGGACAAAAGGAAGAAGAAGGAAAGATTCACTAGGGCTCGTGGAGAAAACTGTGTATGGCAAAGTGCAATGGGGGACTTGGCTTTAGAAATATCAATGCCTATAATATTGCTTTGCTAGCAAAACAAGGATGGAGGTTATTACAGTCGAGGACTTCACTACTCTTCCGAACACTTGGAGTGAGGTATTTCCCGACGACTTCTTTCTTGGATGCTCCGTTAGGCTATAATCCTAGTTATGCTTGGTGGAGCAATTAGCGGGCCGGGAATTACTTAAAAGAGGGGTTAATATGGACATTTGTTTCGGAACTGGACGTTCGGGTATGGTCTGACCCGTGGTTACCGACACACCATCCATTTGTGCCTAGCAATCGTCCGATGGGAGCTGATAATGATTTACGGGTTCGTGACCTTATAACTGACGACCTTGGAGGCTGGAACGACGATAGAATACGTGACTTGTTGCCCGAAGATGAAGCTACTGTAAAAAATCATTTATTAAATTATTAAATTTGCTAATATCTATTTATTGAAACAATAATATTTCTATAATTAATAATTGGCCTACTACTTTCACACATAGATAGCTTTATACATGATAATTAATCTGAAAATTATTTATTTATTTATTATTATTATTATTATTATTATTATTATTATTATTATTATTATTATTATTATTATTATTATTCATAGTTTCATATTTTACATTTATTTGATATTATTTTTATAAAGAATTACATTTTTAAAACAAAACATTGATTTTTGGCACGTTGCAATATATCTAAACTTCTTTTGAATAAGTAAAATTAATTGATCTGAACTATATGTTCTTTAAACTTTGCAACCTAAACAATATATTATCACATTGACCAATCCCAACTATGACTTTTTTTCCATATTTTGCAACCTAAGCGATTTATTATTTTACATTAATTAATATGTATCTTTAAATAAATCTACTATTTACAATATAAATGTATAATTTATTTAAAAATATTCAACATACATAAGATGATAATTAAAAATATTGAAGAAGCTCTCATGTGTTTTATTTTATTAAATATTGAATAAATTTTGTATTTTATTTTGTTATTCTTTAATTTAGTATAACTGAAATTACCAAGTAAAGTATTAAACCTTGCAATGAGATTTTTTTAAAGTTAAATAGCTATAGTTGGAATTTAAAACTTTATGTAGATATATTAAAATATTTAAAATAAAATGAAAAAAATAAATGAACAACTATTTTCTTATAAATAATACAATTTATTTTATTTAATAATATGAGTTGATATTTAGATATTTATACTTATCTAAACATTCATAATTAATTAAGCTACTTGTGTATGCATATAAGTTAAGAATGATAAAAACACACTTTCAAAGATAAGAAATGATCATTTTGAAAATAGATATATTTTTAGTTTTATATTTAATGTTTTATCTTAATATTAATCTATGAAATAGATATATAAAGTAAGTCATATTGAATTCATATATACCGCGGGAGAAGTTATGTTTATATTACTTATAATTATATTTATGTTTAATCCTAAATTTATAAATATTCATTTTATTAGGTGATAATGCGCGATCCGGTAACTAAGAATCCCAGCGGAAATCAATGCAAGAAATAAGTAAAAACACACAATATACGTGGTTCGATCCGGAGATCTACGTCCACGGGCACAAAATAACCTCTGCCGAGGTGTTTCTTTCACTAGTCCTTTGAGTTTACACGGAGTAATTCAGTACACAGAGTGCGAACTCTAATTCAGAGTTCTTTTCACCTATTTATACTACTAAATCAAAACCCTAACTAAATCCCTATAATCTTGCCCACCAAATCTGCATGGCAGTTGGGAAAAGATCATGGGCCTTGAGTCGCGGAACAGGCCATAGGTTGGGCCAGCGTATGCTTCTGGACCGACGCGCGTTCCTGGGCCTGCTGGGCCTACGCGTGGTGGGCCTTTAGGCGCTTGCTGGGCTTGTGCATGCTGGGCCGATCAGCGGGCTCTGGCATAGTGGGCCTTGGTGTTAACCCGACCCGAGCTGATCGGGTTGGTGCTAACCCGACCCGAGCTGATCGGGTTATCCCTATCAGATGCCCCCTCCCCAGTCGGAGCGAGGTAGGAGCTTCGGTTGTCACCGGGGTGGAACCGTAAGTAAGAAGGACCGGGGTCGCTGGCGGGCCAAAGTGTCTACAAAGGACCGAGTTTATCCGCGTCCCCGGGACTCTGCGGAGTGATTGGCGGACGCAGTGCCGCGCTAGGTCGAGGTGTACGGGGTATATAGTGAGACATCGAACTTCTCAGAAGCGAAAAATGCGACGTGACAACGTGGCCGAGGTGGAGGGTACACCGGGGTGATTATCCTGGCCAAAATGGGAAGGACACCGGAGTGTAGTGGTTTAACCGAGGTGGAGGGTACACCGGGGTGATTGTCCTCGCCAAAATGGGAAGGACACCGGAGTGTAGTGGTTTAACCGAGGTGGAGGGTACACCGGGGTGTAGTGTGAATCTTCCTGAAGAAGGGTGATTCTGATGTGATTGGCGGCGCCATTATGAGAGAGAGGGATGTGAAGTGACACGCTCTGCGAGTCCCAAGAAAGCTGTTCCCCACGCGCCTCGGTAACTGTAAAGCGCGTGAAGAACACGCATGAATCTCCATCACTGAATTTGAATAGGCTGCATCAGAGCCGTCGGTTTTTTGCATTTATATTGGGAATAACTGCACAGTAACTTTTCATCTTCTCCATTGTGATACATCAGTTTAGAAGCGGGAAAAAGAGGAAATCTGCATTCGCGATTCGTCTCAGACCAAAAACACCCCAAATCAACCCTTTTCGAATTCAAACCAAGTAAGTATGTCTAACTCATCTTCATCTTCATCTTCATCTAAGGTAGGAGAGGTTATCCCAGAGGGAGTGCCCGTTAGAGCCCCTCCCATTCGGGTGATCTATCCCGTAGACAGCGAAAGTAGACAGGTCCATCGCGGTGACCTTAGTGAAGTAAGAGTAGAAGCAGTGTATTTCCCCCGGTGTGAGGAGGAAATAGAAGGATTCGAGGTAGCCGGGGTAAGACCCACAGTAACTGAAAAGCAGATTAAGCGATGGGTGCCGAACTTCTTCTTACCCTTTGATCTGGAATTCATCATTCCCGAGGGTAATGACAAGGCCTGTTGTCCTCCCCGAGGATTCATATTCGTGTATATAGATCAACTCGCCGTAGGTTTGAGGTTTCCCCTATGGGAGTTTTTGGTAAAACTATTGGATTATTATGGAATAGCGCTGGGGCAATTAGGGCCTAATGCTGTAAGGCAGGTGGTGGGCTTTTTGGTTGAGTGTAGTAAGGGAGGATTAGTGCCCAGTATCAGCTTATTTAGGCATTTCTTCCAACTGAAGACGATGGGGAGAAATAAGGGATGGTATTACCTTAACCCCAGGCCGGGTAAGAAGTTTAAGGTTAAGAACCCAAGTAAAATCGAAGGGTAGAGAGGGAGATTTATATATGTCAGGCAGAAAGCCATATTACCCAAATGGCAAAGATTAGAGGTGGTGGATAGTGCCCCGGGAGGAGAACCCAAGGGCGCGAGTGTTCTGAAAAAGGTCGGTGTACTGGAGTCTAGATTCCCGGAGGAAGTACTGGACGAAGCTGAGATGAGTCCGTACTATTCCAAGTGGGCCGGTGGGACCTCGGATTCCCAAGAGAGCGGCACCCCTACCGGGACTGATTCTGACCGGACACCGAGCATGTCTAAGGGGGAGAGAACAAAAACCCGGGCAGAAGTAGAGGGTAGGGCTTTTATTCCTTCATAAGTTGCATATAATATAACAATGTCAGTCCCTTGAATGTGTGTTTGTCATGTGTAGTGGGCAAGTTCAAGAGCGCTGCCAAGAAAAGCACCGAAGCCAGCTCGGGGGGCCGAGGTGATAGCTCAAAAACTCCGGAGCTGCAGAGAACGACAGCTGGGGGCAGCCACAGGGCGGACCCTGAAGACACCATTCCCCTCTCTGGGTTGACCCCGAGCACCAAAAGAAGGGTCACTTCCCCGACGACTCCCCCTCCTTCCAAAAGACCGCACCTGACTCCGGCTAACGAGGTATCATCGTAAATAATTATGTTATTCGCTGCACAGACCCGTCATAATAGTAAGTCAATTCAGGGGCAAGGAGCAGAGATATCGGCCGTTGGAGCCGAACTTGAGAAGCTGTTGGAGCCTATTCGCGGGCTGGTGGGTAGGCTGGAGAAGGAGTCCGGCCAAGGTAGGATCGCCGAGCTGGAAGCCGAGGTCGCGAAGCTAAGGGCTGGCTTCTCGGAGGCTCAGAGAAGCATCAAAGCAGCTCGGGACAGAGCAGCAGTTGCTGAGAGAGAGGCGGCCAGATTACGCGAACAGGCCGTCGAGGTTGCCATTATGAGAGGCGACCTCATTGCAGCCAAGGAAGAGCTGAACAAGGCCATCGTAGGTCAAGGAGCTGTGCTGGAAATGTTTGCCGAGAAGCTGATGCAAACCGACACATTCCTGCAGTTTCTCAGCACGTTCGTGGCTGCGGGTGATACGGCCACCCGAAGTGAGCTGTTGGAAGCCGTCCATGACAAGTACCCGGAGGTCAATGTTTACGATGAGAGCTTCGGGTATAACGACGCAGTCGGGAACGAAGACGGCGCGTATTTTGATGCGTTGACGAAGGCTCCGAAGTGGCCCCTGATCGATGCCCTGGCGAAGAAGAACACAATCCTCACTCCCGACATCATAAAACGGTGCAACGAGGACCAGGATAAGGACTTTCTGGGCTTCCGGAACGGTTTCTATGTTCGGGAGCTAAGGAACCGAGCTCCCATTCCCCGTCCAGAGGTGATCGCTACTCCTCCTGCCATGATCGAAGGCCCCAGCAAGGCAGCTGAGGGTACAAGTGAAGTTGGGGAGGCCCCGGGAGGAAGAGAAGCCAACCCTGCCCCCGGAGAGGTCAGTGACCTCCCAACTCATGAGCAGAATGTAGAATAGAGAATCTTGTAAAAAGAATGCTCTTGTAATCACTTGTTTTGTAATGAAAAAACCCAAGCTGTCTCCTCTTGTAATGGAAAATCTTCGTTTATATGAATAGTAAATGCTGTTTCTGTCTTATTCACGCAATGTATGTATATTAATAAAGTCTGAAAAACCCGAGGTGTCTCCTTTGCCAGGAAAACATAGAAAACCCGTATGAAGTAATAAAGAAGCTGAACTCATCAATAGTTTGGCTGCAGAAAGAGCGAGACATGTTGATGTTGCACGAAGTCCCCCGACTATCAAGGAATCTATCCTTAATAGAGAAAAGATATGCCGAGGTGGAGGGCTCATGGAAAGAAGCAGCACAACAAATGAGACAGTGCAAAGCCCAGTGTGTTTTAAAGGATCTGGAATTGGAACAACTTCGTATCAACCAGCAAGAGTGTGAGCATCTTCTGGTGGACTGCGGACGACTATCAGTGAAGGATATTCAAGCTCGGAGGGCCGAGGTTCGGGAAGACATCCAACAGCGGAGTAAGCAAAGCGATGCTAATGATCCCGAAATCATAAGGAGCCGGCTGATACTAGGATTTCTGGTAGAGCTTCAAAAGAAGGTCGAGGCTCGGAATGAAGCTTTGAATATTGCCGAGCAGGGTGAACCAGAGCACAGCCGCAAGAATGGACGTCGGGGCAAGAAAACAAAGCCTGATATCCCTCAAGAACCGGAAAGACCTCACGCCGAGGAGCCAGAGGCCAGTGGACCGACGGTTGTGGCATTGGCCAAGGAGATCGACGAAATGCCTACCGAAGAGTGGGATGCCGTAGAATGGGCAAATACTCGGGAAAGAGAAAGGAGGAGAAGCTCAACTGCGCAGAGATCATCAAATCCTACTCGGCACAAGACGAGGGAAGGTACAGAGAAAACCCCCGAGGTGATGGATCCGCTGGCGCCACTAGAATGGGGCCATGCAGAATGGGCCAGCATGTCAGGGCCAAGAACAAGAACCGAGCCCGCTGTAGGTGACCGGGGTCCCCAAACGATGGGTCGTCGTCAGAGCCGAAGTGAAGCCGGGCATCGTCGGGACGTGCAAGAACCATCCCGGAGGATGGGACATTCTCAATCAGAGATGAGACGACGCGGTTTCGCGTATTGGCTCGGAGAAGGCTCCGGAAAAAAATAGATAATAACGTAGTTAATCTTTAGCAAGATTTTTGTTGTATTATTTAGGAAAAACTGCTTGATGTTGTATTATTTTGGAAATAATAAAACTGTTACAGTGTTTATATATGAGTTTAAGGAAAGTAACAAGTTATTAATAACTCTAACCGAGTGTTCGGGAACACAGTAAGAACTATTAACTGTTTTAATTGTTAACTATTTAATTGAGTGTTTGGAAACATAGTATGAATAAATTACTCCCCGGACGGATCAGGCGGGAGTAACGTCTCCCCGGACGGATCAGGCGGGAGAGAACACTTCTCCGGTTAAACAGACGAGAAGGTGATATGAGTCCGGGGACTAAATGTGAATCTCCTCGGGCGGACCGAGGGATATTTGTAATGGTCCGGAGACTAATATCGATAATATGATAATGTTAGGGCGTCCCCGTAACATGAAGAAGAACACAGCAAGGTGTGAAACGAAGAAGCTTTATTCATTGATAAATGCCGGGGCAAACTCAAAAGTACAAAGAGAAATAACAACTATAAAGGAAATTAAAGGAAAGATATTACTTGCGATGTGGCTATCACAGATAGAAACGCCTTAAATTGGTGACGTGCCAACTTCGGGGAATCGGGGTCCCGTTGAGATGTTCAAGTTGATAAGATCCGGAGTCATGTGCGGCAACAACCCGGTAGGGACCTTCCCAAGAAGCGTGTAATTTTCCCTCGGGAGCAGCTTTGCTGGCTGAGTTGAGCCGAAGAACTAAGTCCCCAATACTGAACTGGGTGCCTCGGACCCGGAGGTTATGATACCGGGCTGCTCGTTGTTTGCATCTAGCCTGCTGAATGAATGATTGTTCACGACGACTTTCAAGCTCATCCAAATTTGCCCGGATAGCCTCGTCATTATCCTCGGGCACTAAGGTAAGGAGGCGAGGACTCGGCACACTGATTTCAGCGGGTATAACGGCTTCAGAACCGTAGGTAAGGCTATAAGGAGTCTCCTCGGTAGATGTATGCGGCGTTGTGCGATAAGCCCATAGGACTTGCGGAAGGTTTTCAGCCCAGAGACCTTTGGCGTTATCCAGGCGCTTCTTTATTCCTGTGAGAAGTGTCCGATTGGAGACCTCAACCTGCCCGTTGGCTTGAGGGTGAGCCACCGAAGTGAAAATTTGTTTGATGTGCAGTTCTTCACACCATGATCGGAATGGATCGTTGGCAAACTGTTTACCGTTGTCCGAGATGATAGGGCTCGGGATGCCGAAGCGACAAACAATATTGCGCCACACGAATTTCAAGAAATTCTGTCCAGTAATGGTTGTAAGTGGTTCGGCTTCGACCCACTTGGTGAAATAGTCCACGGCAACAACCAGGAACTTCAACCCTCCCGGAGCAACGGGGAATGGGCCAACAATGTCGATGCCCCATTGAATAAACGGCCATGCACCTTGGATTCCGGTGAGCTCGGTCTGTGGCAAATGCTTTACCCGGGAGTGTAGCTGACACTTGCTACATCTAGTCACTAGGTCGTGAGCATCGTTGAACAGGGTTGGCCAATAGTATCTCCAGCGGAGAACTTTCTTGGCTAATATCCGGGAACCGATATGACTAGCACAGACCCCCTCATGAACCTCCCGCAGAACTGGGTAGCTTCGGCAGGAGCAAGACACCGGAGGTTCGGTTGTAGGTACGACCGTCGATATAAAATTCCACCCTGGAAGGAATGCTTGGGAGCTTTGAGAACAACTCGCCGAGCTTGTAGCTTATCAGTAGGCAGAACTCCATCTCGGAGATACTGGATGATAGGTGTCATCCAGTTCGGATCGCTGTCGCTCAGTACCGAAACTGTGGCCTCATGAATTGTTGGATGAAACAAATCTTCAACCATAATATCCGGAGATATATTAATCTGGACCGCGGAAGCCAATTTGCTGAGCGCATCTGCTCTTGTGTTTTGAGCTCGGGGTATTTTCTGTACTACAACTGCATCAAAAGTGGAGATAAGCTTTAGTGTTAAAGCACGATACCTGACCATTGTTTCATCCTTGGCGACATAAATCCCCTGGATCTGTCTGGACACGACCTCGGAGTCAGTGAAGAGCTCAAGATGACGAACGTCCAAGGATTGGGCGAGCCTGAGCCCGGCAAGAACTGCCTCGTACTCCGCTTCATTGTTAGTTACCTTGAACTTGAACCGGATGACATATTTAACTTCCACCCCCTCGGGTCGATGAGAAGCAGTCCGGCACCACTTCCTCGGATCGCGGATGCTCCATCCACGAAAAGTTGCCACCTCCGGGGTGAAGGGGCGAGGTTAGCATGGTGATGTGTAACACCGTCCCCGGGGGACTCGGAATTGTCTCCCGGGGCTTCGGCCAGGAAGTCGGCGAGTGCTTGACCCTTAATTGCTCGGCGGGGGAGGAACTGGATGTCATATTCGCCCAACTCAATGGCCCATTTGGCGAGGCGCCCAGACACCTCGGGTTTTACAAGGATCTGGCGTATAGGGTGATTAGTCAAGACGCGTATTTCACGTCCTTGGAAGTATGGCCGAAGACGCCGAGCTGCCATAACAAGGGCCAAGGCGGTTTTTTCTAGTACGGAATATCGTGTCTCAGCTCCATGAAGCACCCGGCTTGCAAAATACACGGGATGTTGAACCCCCTCCACTTCTCGCACAAGAGCGGCGCTAACAGCTTCCTCGGCGGAAGCCAGATATAAGTACAGCGGCTCTCCGGGGAGAGGAACTGACAAGGTAGGCAGCTGCTGTATATGACGTTTCAAGGCCTCGAAGGCCTCGGTGCACTCCGGAGTCCACTCAAAGGATTTCGCTTGTCTCAGGATTCTAAAAAATGGGAGCTGGCGCTCTGCTGCTTTCGATAAGAATCTGTTTAAGGCCGCCAAACCACCTGTGAGGCGTTGAACATCCCTGAACGTTTTTGGTGGCTGCAGATCTAATACACCACGGAGTTTAGCCGGATTGGCCTGCAGGCCGTTTTGTGAAACCATGTACCCGAGAAACTTCCCGGAGCCAACACCGAAGGTGCATTTTGCTGGATTGAGTCGCAAGTTATAGCGCCGCAGGGTGCGCAATGTTTCGGTAATGTCCTGCACACATGAAGGATGGGAGGAGCTTTTAATGACCAAGTCATCGACGTAAACCTCAACATTGCGACCTATCTGGTCGTGGAAGACGAAGTCCATTAGACGCTGATAGGTGGCTCCAGCATTCTTAAGCCCGAAGGGCAGTTTCTTAAAAGCGAAGCACCCAAAGGCAGTGATAAACGCCGTTTTGAGGGCATCCTGTGGATCCATAAAAATCTGGTGGTAGCCCTTGTACAGATCTAAGAAACAAAGTGCCACGTACCCCGTAATGGCTTCGGCCTTTTTGTCGATGGAGGGCAGAGGATAGCAGTCTTTCGGACAGTGCTTATTGAGATCGGAAAAATCAACACACATCCGCCATGCCCCACTGGTTTTTGTTACCATTACCGGATTGGATAACCAAGAGGGGTAGAATACCTCGAACAAGATGTCCGCATGCAGGAGTTGTTTCACCTCAACTCGAATGGCTTCATTTCGCTCCGGAGCGAATTTCCTCTGCTTCTGTTGGATTGGCTTTACGCTAGGATCTATGTTCAGCTTATGAGTAATCACCTCGGGAGAGACCCCGGGCATATCCAGAGGAGATCATGCAAAAACATCGGAATATTCTCGCAGGGTCTGAATAATGGCCTGATGTAGCCACGGCACATCCACGGCCCCCACTGTTACGGTCTGCTCCGGCTTAGACGGATCTAGCGGGATTTGTGCAGTGACATCTCCTAACGAAGTACATTCCTGAGGTACCAGAATCGATGATGCCACTTGAAGCTGCTGTTTGGGCAGAACCTTGGCAGTCTTTTTGAGAGCCACATACATGCACTCTTTTGAAACCCGCTGACTCCCGCGGATAGCCACTTCACCATGCGAAGTGGGAAACTTTAGCGCGAGGTGATACGTGGAGCATATGGCTTTTGCTGGGGTGAGCCAGTCCCGGCCCAATATCATGTTATATGGTGATGGGGAATTCACCACATAGAAATCTACGAAGATTGTTTTTATCCTCGGATAAGTCCCCAAAGACGCTGGGAGAGTGATAATACCTTCTGGTTGGACTTCACCCTGGGTGAAAGTTTGTAGTGGCCCGGGGGCCGACCGAAGTTGATCTCGAGAAATCCCCATTCTTTGGAAACAATCGGCAAATATAACACTCACCGCGGCCCCATTATCCACGAAGACCCGCCTTACCGTTATGTTAGCTACAGTCATGTCGATGACAATAGCGTCCGTGTGAGGTGTTATCTCCGGAACGGGGTCCCTATCCGTGTGAGGTGTTATCTTGAGGCTTACCGCTGTGAAACGGTCCAGAAATTGGGTAACGGTTTCACCGTCCAGCTGTTCCATATTCATAACGTCGGCCAGGGTGGCCATGGGTTTCGCCCGTGCTTCGAACCGTGCCCAAAAGTGTTCGGCGAGTTCTCTGAAGGAGGATACGCTGTCACGTGGGAGAGAATCAAATCAAACCCGAGCTTCATCCTGTAAGTACTCGGGGAAAATCTTGCAATACTGGAGGGATGTGATGCTATCATGGCTAAGCATGCTGTGCCTAAAGGCTCCAAGAAAATTGGCCGGATCTCCTGTGCCATTGTAAGGTGGTATGGCTGGCCGTTTAAACCCTTCGGGAAGGGAAGTGGCAATGATTTCCTGGGAGAACGGTGTGATGATCTCTCCATTGGCATCAAGGCCCAGGATTCTATCCAGTTCAACGTTGCGTTGAGCTCGCTCATACTCTTGAAGATCCAGAGCATGAGGATTTGCATAGCGAACTCTCTTAGCCGCATTAAGTGGACGGCGACGATCCGCATCAGTAGGTTCCTCATTGCGAGGTCGCGATTCATTAGAACTCCCATGGTCCTCGGAAGAACCAGGTCGTTCCCGTCGTCGATCCTGACGACCGCGGTGTCCCGAGTCTTGCTGATCGTGTGAGCGGGGTGGAGGCACCACGGGATTAGCATTATGGCCGGCAGGCCCCGCGGGACGTAGGCGATTAACTGCCCAATCTTGAAGAACACGTGCATGTTCTTCTAGGAAAGCCTGAAGCAGTTCTGGGGTAATTTGGATGTTTACCGGTGGTTGAGCGGCTGCAAGATTAGGGTTTTGCGGGTCTTGAGGGGGTGGAGGATTTTGATTACCCTGATGATTGGACGTACTTCCTGCCGGCAATTGCCTCGGCTGCAAAGCTTGGTCCACGGGCGGATCCTGGTTAGATTGATCACCGTGGCGAGATTGATTCAAACGTGTTGTCACCATGATTCTTGAATGCGATGTAAACGTCAGAAATTGCTGGTTAAAACGTTCCCACAGACGGCGCCAATTGATAATGCGCGATCCGGTAACTAAGAATCCCAGCGGAAATCAATGCAAGAAATAAGTAAAAACACACAATATACGTGGTTCGATCCGGAGATCTACGTCCACGGGCACAAAATAACCTCTGCCGAGGTGTTTCTTTCACTAGTCCTTTGAGTTTACACGGAGTAATTCAGTACACAGAGTGCGAACCCTAATTCAGAGTTCTTTTCACCTATTTATACTACTAAATCAAAACCCTAACTAAATCCCTATAATCTTGCCCACCAAATCTGCATGGCAGTTGGGAAAAGATCATGGGCCTTGAGTCGCGGAACAGGCCATAGGTTGGACCAGCGTATGCTTCTGGACCGACGCGCGTTCCTGGGCCTGCTGGGCCTACGCGTGGTGGGCCTTTAGGCGCTTGCTGGGCTTGTGCATGCTGGGCCGATCAGCGGGCTCTGGCATAGTGGGCCTTGGTGTTAACCCGACTCGAGCTGATCGGGTTGGTGCTAACCCGACCCGAGCTGATCGGGTTATCCCTATCATTAGGATAATACGGTCACATTTTTAAATATTGTATTAAATCATATTTAATTTAATTAAAATCATTAATTTTTAAATAGATTTTCATACATCGCACGGGAGTAATACTAATTTATTACTAAAGTAAATTACTGCTACAACTTTGTTTAGAGTGAGTCTTGTGTGTAAACGGTCACACGTGCGACGGAATGCACTTTTACAGAAAACATTGATATTTTTATAGGAAAAAGAGACACTTTTACAGGAAAAAGTAATACTTTTAGTACATTGATACTTTTACAGATACATGTGATACTTTTGCTACAAAAAATGATACTCCCTCCGTCCCGGCTTATTTTGCACAGGTGACCGGACACGGATGTTAAGAAAAAGCATATTTTGCTTTTTCTTTGACTTTTTCAAAGGTGGAGATTGAGTGGTGAGATTTTGAGGGTTGAGATTGTGGAAGAAGTTTCCTTTTTTGGGGTGTGCAAAATAAGGTGGGACGACCGAAAAGGAAAAGTGTGCAAAATAAGCCGGGACGGAGGTAGTACTTTTTTTTGTTCAAAAAAGTGATATTTTTACAGATAAATGTGATATTTTTACCACAAAAATGATACTTTTTCCTGTCACTCCGTGTGACGGCCGTGTGACTGTCACATACGAGTTTTTGCCCTTTGTTTAATACTCTCTCCGTTCCATATTAATTGACGTTTTACATATTTTTTACCAATTCTACCAATTTTCTCCCTGCACTTAATCCTAAAATATCTCTACTTTTCAATCTATCAAAGATATTTTGATGTGGTCAAATCTTTAACTGAGGGTATTTCTGTCAAAATATTCAAACTTTAATTCTTACATTTTATCATAAAACGTCAATTAATATGGAACGGAGGGAGTATGATGAGTAAAAATGTATTATATAAATTTCTATTGGCCCGACGCGCGCGTGATTTTCAGTGTTTTTGTGTTCTTACAGTAGACTTATTGTGTTCTTACAGTAGATTTATTATGTTCTTGTAGTATAATAATTTTGTGTTTAAAGTAGACTTATTGTGTTCTTCAATAGACTTATCGTGTTCTTGTAGTATACTTATTTTTTGTTCAGAGTAGACTTATTGTGTTCTTACAGTAGACTTACTGTGTTCTTGTAGTTTAGTAATTTTGTGTTTAGAGTCTTATAGTATAGTAATTTTGTGTTTAGAGTAGACTTATTGTGTTCTTCAGTAGACTTATCGTGTTCCTACAGTATAATTATTTTGTGTTTAAAGTAGACTTATTGTGTTCTTACAGTAGACTTATTGTGTTCTTACAGTAGAATTTTTAATAAAAAAAAGACGTGACCCGCGCGCTGACCCAGTTGACGGACGCGAATTTTTTATAAATTATATCTCAACGAATTTTTTAAAGTCCATGTATTAAATTATAGTAATGTACAATAAGCCTATTATACATCACATGCACACAAGTATTACTCATATCATTATCTTGATAAAACGGAGTAAAAAAGGGTATAAATTCCGTGAGGGGTAGCATATCGATGTACACATCCGTCAGGCTGACACGACTTGACAATTGCTGGTCCATGGAATTTCTCCTTAAAATGTTTAAATATTTGCCCAATATTAATAATTAGACTGACTTACGCCATCTAATAAAAGATAAAAGAAATACGAGATTATGTGCATAGAAAAAAGGTAATCTTCTAATAGGAAATCTAAATTTATTTTATTTATTGTTTTTATCCATCTCTGTATTAGTTGTTTTTTATTTAGATTTTTGTGTTGTTTTGAATATTTGTTACCGAATTATTTGTTGTTCACGTATGTCAAGAATGCCACATACCAATTGGTGGAGTTTTATTATATATTTGAAAAGAAATTAATTAGGAGTAATTGTTGAAGTTGGCCTATTACTCAGCTAATTTGCAGCAGTAGTAAGTTCAAGATGGCAGCATAATTGAAGAGGAGCATGTCCTTGATTTTGGCACGTGATGCAGAGGAGTTTTGCATGGAGTGACAGTTATTTTCAGTTATGTGTAGCAACGGTTTTTTGAATTTTCTGTTATGAGCAAGAAGGGTAGTTTAGACGTTTTATTTCAGTTTTCTTGTAACCATTTCTCTTGATTAGTGGGAGAGGTAGTGTGATACAAGTCTCAAACTATATACAACAGAAATAGAGACAAACAAGAATTGAGAGTAGTTTAGAAAAGAGAGTTGTCAGCTTTGTCATTTGAGAGCTGAACTCAGGAAGTGAGTGGTGTTGCTCTAGTGTTGATCCGTTGTAAATTCTTAGGGCCTGCTTGGTTGGAGGTTTAGGGGTAATGAATGGAAATGAACGAGGACTCATTTCCATTTGTAATGTTTGATAAATAACAAATAAGTTAATCAGTACCCTTTTTATTAACAATTCCCCCCATTTCATTGCATAGTATGATTGACCCCTCATTCATACCCATTATCATTGTTATTGATGATTTACAACCAAGCGAACCCTTAATTTTGACTGACCATGGTAAGAAGCGGAATCCTCCAAGGGAATAAAAGCAATTCGGTTGAACCACATAAATGATGTGTGTGTCAGTGTGTGTTCTTCAATTGTTTCTCTTTTGATCTTCATTGCATGTTGATTGTTCTTGAATCATTATCTTGTGGTGTGATTGCAAGAAAGTTTCACAACAATTATAATATATATATATATATATATATATATATTCTTATTATGTTTTTCTTAATTATATCAAATATGTTTATCATTATCACATGGTAATTTTTGGTCAAAGCCTAATGATTTTCAGGTTGTACTAATTTTTAACGCATGGAATTATTATTCTATTAATAATCATTTTAAATGTCTAATTAATAGGTGTTTTAAGGAAATATTGAATGTGAATTATTAATTCTGATTACTTGAACATTAATTCCATTATATATATATGGACTTGGAGGTGTATACCGAGGAAATATGCTTTACTAGCTATATACTCTTCTTTTATTTCTTCTGTATACTATATTTTGCTGGATTATAGAATACAGTCGTTGATTCCTGTTCCTACCATTAACTAAAAATTATGTTGTATCCTGGAAAATTGCGCAAGTAATTTTTTTTGAACAGTGTTATTATAACATGCTCAGACAGTCTACTTTTGTCTATAGAATGAATATTCTCAAAAATCTAAAAGATTTATCAGTTAGTTCAACTATGCTACTAAACTATATCATCAATTTCGAGAAATCACCAGTGTCACTGGACAATAAAATCCTATGTCAACAGCTATCGGAATAATGGACTAGATTCGATGAGTTGCTTCTTGAAGCCATTCATTCCAAGATTGAATACATTGTCGAGTCGGAGGAAACAAATCAGGTTTTACTATACTATTATTATTATGCTTATTTTAAAACATTATATTATATGTTTGGTCGTTGGTAAGAATCATGAGTTAATCTGTTGATATTGATGCGCATGCACTTGAAATTGCCTTTGCATCTGTTTCTAAGCCATTTAATTTTACTAGCAATAGGCACGTGTGTTACACGTGGTTACTATTTTATTTAATAAAAAAATTAATTTGAAAGTAAAATAATTATACTTTTTTATTATTGTAATATATATACACAACTTCGTAGATTATTCAATGCAATAAAAATTAATCTATTGAACAAACATAATTTTGAATCAACTAAAAACTAAAAGAATCGCAAAAGAGAAATATAAAAGTTAAATAACCTTAGTCTTGACAAAACAAGTTATAATAATTAACGTTAAAAGATTCATAAAAACGAGCAAGTCCTTTAACATGAGATAATTTAATTTTCTTCGAGATATCTTTTGTTGACACTATGTGACTTATTATTGAAAGTCAAATCAGAGACTCATGGGTGTGAGTGATGAATCAATAGTAAACGAGCAAGTAGCATGTTCTCCTTCAAATACTTATTATTAATGTTGAGTCATTCATGCATTATGTAATATATGCATGAAATGGTAACTAAATATTATATATGATATATTATGTTGTCACGTCAATATATTTAAGTGAAATGAGTACAAGAATATTGTAGTTGTAAAACTTAAAAAAAAAAAAAAACAAATGGAAGATATCTCTTGTTTTGTCTCTCGGAAATAAGAGGTGGAAATAAAAAGGAGGTACAAATAAACCCCTCAATTATATTTTTATTCGGCTAATTAAACACGTTAATTTTTAAAATCATACAAATGAACCCTCAAATTTTTCAATGTACTATAAATAAAAACTTCCGTCAAAATTTAAAACGCACGAAGTCAATTTGAAGCTGAATTGGACGGTTGCCCCTATCATCCTCATCTCACCTTAATAGAATAACACACACTCAATATATAAATATGCTGAAAAAATAAAATGAAGATGGTATAACCGCCGGAGATACTCAGGAGCACAAAATTAAGACCCAAGACATATCTGATATCAGCAAAACGAACCAAGGTCTCGATTAGCTGCACAAAATCACGATTTCAGAAAGACTTCCATTGAAAATGGGAGAACCTCATAAATTATCGTCAATGGAGGACCTCAACCAATAAGTGGTGATTTGGATAGATTAGTTACCAAATCGAAATGAAGATTGTATAACCGTCGGAGATACTCAGGAGCACAAAATTAAGACCCAAGACAAATCAAATATCAGCAAAACGAACCAAGGTCTCGATTAGCTGCACAAAGTCACGATTTCAGAAAGACTTCCATTGAAAGTGGGAGAACCTCATAAATTATCGTCAATGGAGGACCTCAACTAATAAGCAGTGATTTGGATAGATTAGTTACCAAATCGAAGCGGGTTGTAGAAGTACCAAATCTAACCGAAGAAAGTCACTACAAGTCGGCAGCGCCACAATGACGGAACCATAGCGACAAAACCAAGTAGCGACGGGGAAGAAGCTCCAACGGTCATGAGGTGTATTTTGGGAGACGTCTGCTTTCATCGGAAGTGATCAAAATTCATGTTCCCAACATAAATAACCACTGAATAGGATATTAATAGATAATCTCGTATCACAATGGAAGAATAATCCACAAAAAAATTCACAGGAATAAAAGAATCAACAATGTATGTAAAACAATTTGGCGGAAGTGTTTAATTGAATTACAATAAAAATATGAGTGTATATGTGTGCAATTTTTGAGAATTAAAGTGTTTAATTATACAAAAAAAATAATTGAAGGGTTTATTTGTACTTGATGATCTAATTCATGAGGTGTCTATTTGTACCTTATAATAATAATAATAATAATAATAATAATAATAATAATAATAATAATAATAATAATAATAATAATAATAATAATAATAATAATAATAATAATAATAATAATAATAATAATAATAATAATAATAATAATAATAATAATAATGACTTTGAACACCTAAACTTAATAGTATTTCAAATATTCACTACCTAAATAACCCTCTTGTACTTCCGGCCCAAAGTAAGGATCTTGTATCTATTATTCGAATATGAATTCAAACTTATTACTATTGAAGTCATATTAAACTATTACATTTTACATAATTTAAATATTTTATCATGTAAGTATCATTAATCTTGAGTCATTCATATATTGTGGTAAATTACATATGATATAATGCACTGTAGCTGTCTAGTCAACATATTTTTTGTTGTAGTTAGTGGGATGAGTATATAGATGTTATAACTACGTACCGTACCTAATTTTTTTTTTTTTTTAAAAAAAAAGTGAACTAAAAAAATTATCTCAAAAAAATTAAAGATGATAAATTAAATCAATAAGAGCTTTCACTATTATTCATTGTTTTAATTTATTTATATATATGCTTTTTTCTTCTTGTTGTTAATCCTAAAATCTATTAGTATTTTTTTCACCATGAAAATAAAAAAACTTAATATAACATTCAATACCTAAATTATCATAACAAAGAAGTCAAACTTTGGAGCTACTAAACTCCTATTAAACTATGATTAATTTTCTATAAATTTTTTATACATACGTAATTATCATTTATGTAAACCTCAATTATTTAATATTTTGAGAATCATAAAATAAAGTACTTTAATATTCATAATATCTTATATTCTTATTCCTTTTTAGTAATATACATTATATCATTTTTATTTCTTTTACATACTTTCTTCAATTCTTCATAAATTTCTTATAGTTATTCTAATTGGATTCTTTTACAATTGTAGAGAAAGGAGAAAAATCGATTAAAAAATATTTAAGAGGAAATAAAAGGAATGTGATACATTATAGTTGTCCTATCAATATATTTTTTGTTGTAGTTAGTAAAATGAATGTGTGTGTATATATATATTATAATTATGTACCTGAATTAAAAGAAAAGTAAACTAAAATAAAAAAAATTATCTCTAAAATGAAAAATGATAAATAAGAGCTTTCACAATTATTCATTTTTTTAATTTTTGTGTGTATGATTTTTTTTCTTAATGTTTCTAATCGTAAAATCCTTTAGTATTTTTGTCACCATGAAAACACCAAAACTTAATAGTTTTGCATACATTTTATATCTAAATAACTCTGCAGTTCCACTTTTCGAAATTAAAAGTCTTGAAATCATTATCCTAGTAAAAAATTCAAACTTCGGAGATACTAAAGTCCTATTAAACTATACGATGCTTAATTTTCTATAGTTTTTTTTATAAATACATAAATATCTTTTGTGTAAACTTCAATTATTTAATCTCCTGAGAATATACTAAAGTACTTTTACTTATTGTAAATACATTTTTGCTAATATGTCTTTCTCCTTTCTCTTCAATTTTAGAAAACACATTAGAAAAACTATCAGAAATTTATGAAGAATAATATATATATATATATATATATATATATATATATATATATATATTGTATTTTACTAAAAAGGAATAATAATATAAGATATTAGAAATATTTGGTTTCAGCTTATGTCAGTGGCTGAACTATATATTATATGAAATGTGATAGAAAATTTCATATATTGACTTGAGAGAAGAATTTGAATTATAAAATGAATCTTACTAAATAAATTAAACTTTAAAAAGTAAAGCCACTATATTAGCCTTAAAAAATTACTAATGTTTTTTTTTTCTTTTTCTACAATTTTCTTTTTTGACAACTATATAAAATAATCTCATTATAAAAGAGATAAGAAACTTAAAAATAGAAATAAATCAAAATAATATGTTATGTGTATTACTAAAAATAAAGAAAAATATAGAATATTATCAATATTTAGGTTCAACTTATGCCATTAGATGAATTAGATATCATATCCATGATCTTTTAGAGGGTATAATATTCATGAATTGATAGATGATAAATAAAACTTTAAATTAAAAATAGTTAATAAACTAACCTTAAAAATTAAAATTCATTTAGGATATAACAGACAAATTAAATTTGTCAAACCATATAAATAAAAATTTAAAGATATAATTACTAATCTAACCTTAAAATCAAAATTCATTAATGATATAATAGGAAAATAAAATTTTGTGAGAAACAACTCACACTTTTATAATAGAAGTAGATTTGTGTAAACTCCAGTTATTTAATATCGATCTCGAGAATCATATACAAAATTAATTTTACTTATTGTAAGTATATTTGTGCTAATCAGTCTTTCTCCTTTCTCTTCAATTATATAAGAAACCAATTAGAAAAACTATCAGAAATTTATGAAGAATCGAATGAAATAAAAAGAATAATATAATTAATGTATTTTACTATAAATGAATAATAATATAATATATTATGAATATTTAGGTTCAACTTATGACATCAGTTGAACTATATATTATATGAGTTTTATCAGTCAAGAACCCGAAAGATAGGTCAACTATCAATTTAGGTCTTAAAAGAAAATTTCTATCAATTCAGGGCCTAAAAGATTTTAAACTATCAATGGAAACTCATAAATCCAAAATCATTAGGGTATGTTTGGAAATTTGCACAACCCGCAATCTATCTCGAAGTGATTAGAAGGAAAATATACGTCAAAAGCCTTTCACTACATTATTTTTTTAATTATCATGATATATCTAAAATAATTAAATAATTTACAATTTATTTTTTAAATTATACAAATTAAAAAAGGAATGTATTTACATAAGAAAAAAAAATACATTTCAGTAAAGTATGTTTAAATAAATTTAAATATTAGGAACTCAAAAAAGATAGAGATTTTTTTTTTTTTTTTTTAAAGAACAAATTTTCCTTGCATATGATTTAAAAAAGAAATTATAGTGAAAGATTATTGACGTATATTTTCATGCTTATCACTTCGAGATAAGTTTATTTTGTGGGTCGTGCAATTCTCCAAACAGGCCCTAGAATGATTTTGCATTTGTAGGTCTTCCATTGATGATTTTAAATGTTTTAGACCCTGGATTGATAAAAAATTTCTTTCAGGACCTTAATTGATAATTAACCTATCTTTCGGATCCTTAACTTATAAAATCCTATATTATATTAGATATAATAGAAAATTTCATGAGCTGAGACTTGAAAGATGAATTTGAATTATAAAATGAATCTTACTAAATAAATAAAACTTTAAAAAATAAGTTATTGAAATAATCTTAAAAATTTATTAATGATTTTTTTTTTCTTTTTCTATAATTATTTTTTTAACAATTATATAAAAATCTCATTATAAAAAGAGATAAGAAATCTAAAAAGAAATAGAAGAGGAGCGATTTTTTTTTTTTTTTTTCAAAAGAGGAAGAGGGGTTGGGCTTAGATTTAGGTCTTTGAATTTGAACAACTCTTTTCTTTTTCCTTCTTTCAGGGCGCTGGGACCAGAGCGAACTTCAAGAAATTAATAAAATATTTGTTAGCTGAATTATAATTTATAAATATATGGACATAAATAGAAAAATAATATTTTGGGCTGGGCATCAGCCTGGTGCAGCTAGACCATAGTATTGCAGTGTTGATCCATAGAATATAGTATCTTATTTATACATGATTTGCTGGATTTTACTCCTAAATATTTTGATGTAAAATTAATATTGTCATGCCATAATAAAACGAGTCGGGCACTCACAAGAATATGACAAAGTCTACCTAAAATGGTATTCGGTGAGATCAATGCTTTGTTCTTCGAGTATGCTGATTATCCTGCTCGGGACCTACAAGAACCGATGCCGGATGGGATATCCGGTGAAGAGCCTCCGGTGCTCAAGTTAGCAATCGGATAGTTGAGTGAAAGTGTGTATGTTTTCGCAAGTGAATAGTAGTAATAAATGAGTCATACCTTGGTGAAGAAGAAATATGAAGACTTATATATTTACCATTTTAGGGTTTTGAGGGTAAAGATGTCACTTTGCATATGCCAACTAAGCCCTAATCCTAGTTAGAACCCTTAGACTGGTAGTTAGCCTAGGGACATATCAATGGTCCCCTACATTTCTCTAGAGGAGAACGACTGTCAGTGTACTTATTGTCAGTTGGTTGCTTTTTGGTCGGAATTCGATCTGCGATTATTTCACGTGCTCCTTTGAGCGGTTCAGTTCGTGCTCAATGCTTATCTCAAACTTCGCACTTCGTGCCTTCACCAGAATTCTCGGGAATGTAAGCATGTCAGTTCGTGCTTCGTGTCAGGATGGTGACATCCCCTCATCCAAGTCTGTCTTTGCATGCGTTCCCTGGGTTGACTTATTGGATATGTAGTCCATTTCGCGTTTCCTAGAGGAGGTGACATATTATGGCACCACATGTCCTCCCGAAATACTACGAGCAGGGAGTTCACTCTAGGTTCAGTTCGCTCATCGAGAGTTCCTACCCCCTCTACCGTGATGGTGGCTATAGAGAGCACATCGCATGGTCCAATTTTCGCAACCCTGGGTAGGACCCTTGTAGTTCATCAAAACCCGGAAGCCTCCTCTTTCGGGGTACTTACTTGTCGCGCGAAGAATGCAGTTCCTCCTAGCGAGAGGTTTAGGTAGAGCGATATCGCAGGTCCCTCCTCCTTCGATCATATGTTGGTTTTAGAGAAGAAACTCTTTTTCACTTCCAACTTCGTGATAGAAATCCCAGATGAGGATGAAAGTCCTAATCATCTAACTCCCCCCGATTTTGCCTTTTGGAAAGCCCATGTGGAGGTGGGAGTGCGCCTCTCTATCTGTGAATACTTAGGTGTTGTTGCTAGTGCCTTCAACATGCCCCTGAACCAAATCCCCTCTTCTATCCAAATTATTATTGTCTTTAACAGTCTGGTGAAGGGGAATGGAGGAGAGCCCGATGCGGAGCTGTTTCAAATATGCTATGAAATGAAGCAGAAAAATTATTTCTTCTATTTTGCTGCTAAAAAAGATGGCCTTACTGCTTCGTAGGAAAACCTCCTACATAGAGAAAAAAATGGAAAAGTAGGTATTTCCTAGTCACCCCCATTTCGGGTACTCGATCCTTTCCTTATGACCGATGGCTTTATAGAGAGCCCAGGTATACTTAGCCTGATGAAGATTCCATTTCCACGTGAAATCGTACAGTATTAAAGAGGTTCAATGCCTGGGTACGAAAGAAAGGACTCTTTAAGATTGTCTGCCTCTATAGGAAACATATACTTTATCCCACTTCGGGTTTACTAATCAAGATTGAGCTCACCCCTAGGGCGGGTATTTACCTTACACTCCTCCTCCTCCTCCTCTAGTTTCCTTATGTTATATTGTCTTTTTCTTAAGTTAATGAGTTCGCTCTGTCTTATATATCAGACATGGACAGGAAAGCAGGACTAGTGGTGGAGGAGGACGATGATTTAGAGTGCCTGGAGGAGAACCTCCAAACCTTGACATATATGCCTCCTACTGAAGGTGGCACGAAGGCATCCCCTGAATTGGCATATTCTGCCATAGTCGCAAAGGATCCTCCTACGAAAGGTGTGAGTGGGGGCCGCTCCATGACCGCTGCTGAGGTTAGGCTTATGCAACAGATTGCAGAAAGAGAGCTTCGGGATTTGATATCTCCAGCGAGGCCTCCTCGAAAAGGCACAAGGCTTTGAATAAGGGCAAGGGCTAGGGGGTCCGATTGGCCCCGAATGACATATTCACAGTGTCCCTTCCGAAGTATTTGATGGAGTTGAACAAAGAGGAGGTTGGCTCCTTCCTCAAGCTGCTGCCCGCCATAGAGGAGAACAAGACCCTTATGAAGGGTGACAGCCAAAGGATTCGCGAAGTGATTGCGAAGAATTTGGTTCAGGTAAGGGTCTTATTTACCTCTTGTACGATCTCTTATACTTGGGCTTAACTTACTTTTTTTTTCCTTGTCAGGCGTTGACCGGGTTTGGCTACCTCATGAAGATGGAGGAGCAGGCCGCCTATGCTTATGAGTTGAAGGAAACCCTTAAGAAGAAGAAGAATGAGGTCGTCATTGCTATCTCCCAGTTAAACAATGCCGTCTTGGAGAAGGAAGCCCTCCAGAAGGAAGATGAGGAGTTGAAGGGAAAACTAGCTGTTTCAGAGAATACCCAGAGATGACCTGATCTGCCATTGCGACAGGCGAGAGGCAGAGACGCACAAGGCTGGCTTCGCGCAGGGAATGAAGGAAACTTGTGAAAAGCTCTTCTCATCAATTCTAGGACAAAGCTTCCTCCGCGAACTTCATCTATGGCTGATTGAGAACTACCGGCTCAACACTCAGTATTTAAGGGATATGTGGCCTCACATTTTCTACTTCGTGAAGAGTGGGCTTCTTTCTGCCAAGTCCTAGGCTAAGCCTAGGGTCTCACCCCAAAGCATAGCTTTGCAAAAGCAATGAAGGCGGTAGAGGAGCCTCCTACCTTCAAGGGGACAAGTCGCGTTCCGTGGACTTCACCTGGTGGCAGATGGTAGTTCACGATGCCACCGGTAAGCTGATACGTAAAACCTCCTTCTCCGGTCTTAATGCGACCCAGAAGATGGAGTACGAAGTGGGAAGCATGCTGCCTCCAGTAGGAACTTCAACCAAGCACCCCACTGAGCTAGGAAATATCGAGGATACCCTGCACCTGATGTGGGGGATGCTACTAGCCTGGGGGATACAACGTCGGCCCCCCAATAGGAAGCTAAGGAGATGAAGAGGGAGAAGAGGATGGGGAGGGATAGGGTTTAGAGCCCTTCATTGTTTTTTGTTGTCTTTGTTTGTTGTTTTCATTTTGTGAAGGAATTTGGGGGCACTGTCCTGATGTAAGCGTCGCCCTGTATGCTCTTAACTTGTAAAATCCAAACTATCCCTTTTGGGACTTTGAATGAAAACTATTTTGTAAGTGCTTCAGATCATGTCTCGCGCTTCATTGTATTCTTTCTTTTCGTTAGCTTTTTTGCTTTTTCTATAAGTGTTGTACATCGTGCTTTTGGAGTTCGTATCTTTTTCTTTCAAAATATTGACAGGTATGCTTCGTACATGGGTAGTGGTGGACACACCACCCTACTCCTCCCAAAAAACTTGACTACTCTTAGCTGAAGCTAATGGTAGTCAATGTTGGGAGTTTTATATTTTCCAAGTTTGTGACTTCACACTTGGTGATCATAACTTCATGCCTGGTTAAGACCAAGACTTTATGTTTGGTTATGACCAAGGCTTCGTGCCTGATTGAGACCAGGACTTAATGCTCCATTTCGCGTTTCCCGGAGGAGGTGACATATTATGGCACCACAAATATTAATAATTAGATCTAATTAACCATTACTATTTTTTTATTAAATTCAACTTTACAAGCCTCTCCTCACTTTTGAGACATTCTTTCTTTGGTTTCCCCTTTTTAAGCGGATAACGAAATACTCCCTCCATTTCAAATGAACTTACACAAGGGGGTCGACACATATTAAGAAAACATTGCTTTTTGGAATTTTATTGACTTTTCAAAGGTTGATTGAGGGTGAAGATTATGTTATAACTTTTTTTTTAAGAGTGTGCAGATTTATTTGGGACGAACGAAAACGAAAAATGTACAAATTCATTCAGGACGGAAGGAGTAGTATTTTCTTGGTCGAAGTATCAGCTTTAAAATAACACTTTTTCAAACTAATTCTCCTTCTACGAGGACAACAATGAAAACAATGAAAATATCACAAATTACTTTTTCTAAATGTACAATATTTTTATTGTATTTTGTATCAACCAAATAAAAGCAGCTTATTATAAATTATTAACGGATTAATTTTCACCTGTGTCTTTTCATGTTATTACAAATCTTAAAGAAACTTCAACTAATAATTAGTTTTAACATTTCAAACATCTCTTTTTTCTGGAACTAACAAATTTGAAAATTATTTTTTTCTTTGGCACAGGAGGAGTACAATTTAGACATAAAATCACAAACGTTTATGAGTTGATTTGAGCTTCAGCACTGTAGTTCCAGCTCCGTTAACACCCTCATATTTAATTATAGCTCATATATTTACTTTTGCGTTTCTAAAAACAGTCTATGTTTTTTGAGAAGACAATTTTCTAAAAACAAACATGATTTATCGAAAGTTTTTATAATATTCCAATAACAAAACTCAAGTCAATTCAAATGCGTCTGAACAAGTAAATCAATAACTAATCCTTCAGAAAGGAGAAAAAGAGTAAGTCAATAAATAATAAAAAGATTATACATTCATTTGAAGCAACAAAAAGACAAAATAGGAAATCCGATTAGTGTAAACATAGATTTGATATTATTCGGCAATTAAGTATAGTATACATTGGTTTATTCACGTAAAAAGTAAAAAACTTGATTTATTTGAAATCCTTATTCAACAGGGCAGGGCAGGGTAGGGATGGAAAATTATTAAGGAGAGCTAGATTGAACCGCGATAGGTATGGTAGTAGCGCAGCAACGACAACACGACCCTAACGGTGCAGGCGCACAACACACACAAGCAGGGCATATAGGCCTCCTAGCTAGCACCTCTGCAACACACACATACACACAGAGTTAAATCATGAAAAAACCTCCTAGAAATGAGCAAGTGAGGAAAAACATATTGAATTACCAGAAAATCGAGCAGCATCGGCAGTAGGCAAGATTGGAGATAGAACGAGGGCAAACAGGAACAGAGTCAACATCGTAGATCCAACACTCTTGCGAATTGCCATCATAATGTAAAATCACAACGCTATTATTATTATTTGTTCTTCAAGTTTTGGGTAAGGATTGCGTACCTATATAATGAAGAAATTATGATCATTATTATCCA
Organism: Ajuga chamaepitys; assembly: GCA_958295605.1. Classification (NCBI taxonomy): domain Eukaryota; kingdom Viridiplantae; phylum Streptophyta; class Magnoliopsida; order Lamiales; family Lamiaceae; genus Ajuga; species Ajuga chamaepitys. The sequence goes on along the minus strand of OY282500.1, from coordinate 5,458,160 downwards.
ATAATGTCAACCTAGTTTCAGTATGAATATGTCAGAAGTCGTGGATCTATTAGTTGAATTTCAATTTTCAATGCTTGCATTATCGCCGTGTTTTCTCTTAATAATATATTTCAACTGGGTTTTTCTTTTTGATTATTTGGTCAACGTTTATAAAAGAATGGAACAAAATTGACTACATTAAAATTTCCGACTTTTACCTTGTCCTGCATCTTGATACCCTGGCCAACTTACGGACAGTTTGAATTTTTTATCGCATTTGATATAATATATTTTACAACATATTATACTAATTATATTATATAATCACTTATGATATATTCGTAGTGTCATTATATATGCATATCCTGTATGGATTGAAATGTGGTAGAAGATGTTGTATTGCATGGAGTAGGAGATCCAAAATAACTTAGGGGTAGCAAATTGTGCATATTGAGTCCTTTTTGAGCTAGCTTAATAAGGCCTAAATCGTTAAGGATTAACTAAAACTCGTCTATTAAGTTTATTGGGTTTAAAATCTCAACACAAATATGAACCGGTAAGAACCTGATAACCCAACCCGGCCCAATGCACCCGTCAATATTTGCATATATATTTATGTTTTATTATTTTATATAGGTTCACTAAAATATTACTACTCTTGTTTTTTTGTAAAAGGTACAAAATAAATTCAAACATTAAATAAGTAACACACTTGTATAGTTAACCTCCATTCATCACATGGTAGGTGGACAAAATTTAAAAGACAAATACAACAACCACAACCATGGAATTAAACTAATGAATTTTAGTCTTGAAAACACATATGGAAATTGATTGACATATTTCACATCGAAAAATGGAAGATTACCACAACAACTATGAACTATCCATACCGAAATTGGTAAATCCGATTTTGTGTCGGTTATTCGTCACAAAAACTCTAACTTTAGTTATTATTTTTGTCGTCAAAAAAATAATTTTCACAAATAACCATTTTTCTTTAGTGCAGTTACTCAGGACCCAAATTATTCTACTAGTTTAAAGATGAATATTTTATATCCAACTTGTACCTCTTTCCAAATATTCTTAAAATGAGTAGATTAGACTTTCCATATTATTATTATTAGGGTTAATTACCAAATAAATCACAACCTTTGGTCGGTTTTTTAATTGCAACATGCCTTTTCAAAGTTTTCAATGTTCGTCACATACTTTTTTGCCCTTTCATTTACAACATCGCCACCCGTCTCCGGCCTTGGGAAGCTGACCTGGTAGATGGGGCACGTGGTCTAGGCGCAAAACGATGTCGTTTTGCTTATGTTGCTGACAGATCAATTTGACACTTCATTAAAACTTTTTTTTAAAGTCTACATCATAGATAAATTTTTCAATTAATAACAAATCACTCACACCCTCTCTCGTCAAATTATCCGTAGGGTGACCCCTTTCTTCCCCAAAGTTGTACATCCCCTCTGCAACAATGTCGAATTCGAGCTCGTCTTCTTCAACGCCAGCGGACCGTGCAAAGAGATGCAGGTGCGGGCTTCCTGCGCTTTTTCTGACTTCGTCGACGGACTTGCACCCGGCCCGGAGATTCTATCGTTGTCGGTTTTACGAGGTAAGGGTGTGACGTCATGTGTGGTATCTGGGAAACGATTCAGAAATTTTGTCATCCATACTTGTTATCTAACAGTTTGAAATGGGTCTCCTTTCAAGCTTGAATTTTTTCAGGATTTCAGTTTTAACTCGAAATAGGGAACCATTTAAGCTTGCTCGATTGTAATTTGCCATTTAAGCTTGAAATTGCTTCATTTTTGAAGTAGTCATACTTGCTCGATTTCTGCGATTTTTCTGGAATTTCAAATTTTTTTTTGTGTTACTGTGTATCGTAGCAACCCGGTGACTGTCGTTTTTTTGAGTGGTTCGACCCCGAGATGTCGATTTTTCAGAAAGGTGCTTTTTTGAGCTTGAAGGCACAAAAAGAGAGTCTCGAACAACGATTGGTATGCAAGAATGAGATGGAGGGATTACTGAATCAGAAATTGGATATTGCTGACCGAAGGATTGAAGAGTTGAATATGTTCGGCAATAATTTGGGCAAGCAGGTCGAGGAGCTTAAAAATACCAATTCGGAACTTTTGCAGAAGAACAAGATCTTGAAGAAGATGCTCAAAGGTGCACGTTATAAAACTAAAATACTGGGAGTTATAATTTCTGTTCAAATTTGTGTTTTGACTTGGTTGCTTTGCGATGGTGGTAGGAAAATGTTCAAGCATGATATGTATCTATCGTGACAAGTTAGATATTCAGTCGTATTGTAATCCGAACGTAAAACTCTTTGCTTTTTTATGTGGAATATATTAGAGTTTTTGTCAAATTTGAGATATTCAGTCGTATTTTAGTTGTAGGCATTTGTGTTGTTGTGTTTCGAACCTCACTTGAATTAATTTGCACAAAGGTAACTTTGGCCCTTAAAAGGACCTAATTTCATTCAAACAGTTAAACAATTACGGATTTAACGCTCTAATTGGTACTATACTATTTTGACAATTAAACAATTGGCCACATCATTCAATCAATCAAAACAGTAATTGCATCAAACACGGGAGATATACGAATAATAAAGAGTTTTTTTACAAAAGTACTTTTGGGTGGGAAGAGAAAAGAGAGAAGACAGAAAGAAAATAATAGCGTAAGTTTTTTCTCTGTTTTGAATTTCTAACCTTATATCTCTCTCCCTTTGACCTTATCTAAAACTATTCTAATAAAAGTCCAAATATATTAAAACTAATTTCAAATCTCCTGGAGAGAGAAAGATAGGAGTCTCCTTTGTAAAAATCCCGCAGGTATACACTTTCAGGTAAGGCGTGCCCACGTCTTATATTCAAAACGCAATTTGACATCCTGCTGGTTAAGGCGTGCCCACGCCTTATGCAAAAACATCTCCTGGAAATGCAATCTTTGTGGAAAATTCTTGAATTCTTCAAAATCAACCGAATTTACATCCAAGTTGCTCAAATCATTCATTTATCCTACAAATATAAATTTTCATCAAAATACAAAAGTTAAGCATAATTTTTACAAATAGAATATGAGAAAATATGATGCATAAATGTGAAATATGAGTCTTATCAATTTGCAATTCCAATTAATTTGTAGCTCATGTTATTAACTTTAGAAGACAATACAAATTCAACACCATGTTTAACACAAATTTAACACCACAAAATAATCCTCTAATCACTTGTTCAGAATGTACAGATGGAAACACATTAACATCATAACCACAAAATATATGGGTTTATAGCAAAATGAAACTCCCACTAACCACAGTTCTCAAGAAGACTGGGACTAATTCCCAAAGAGGGGAAAAACAAAAGAAACCACAAATATTGTCATTTTTCAACAGTGCTTTCTTGGGTACTTGCTGTGGTAAATTTGATGCCCTTGGTGGGGACCCTTAAACTACTTCGACTCGTAGTAGGGGATAATCGAGCCCTTGACGAAACGGTTGACTTTGCGTATGAAGGGCCTTCAGAAGCCGAAGCTAACGGGACTTTAGGTGGTGATGTGCTGTGTTGGTCGTCGCCTGCTTGGTGGCAATTGATCCACTCACATTGATGACCTTTCTTGATCCAGGATTCTGCAATAAATTAGATGTCAACATTCAAGCGAATACAAAAAATGAATTTGTAAAAATAAGAAAAGTTCGGGTATACCTTGAAATATATTTCCCCAGAAAGCGGAGCAATATGCGCCGTACCCTTTCCTCGCATTTCTTAATTCTCTTGCTCGGTTTGAGTCTTTAGAGGCACTACACTCCGAATATTTCTTCTTTTTCCTACTAGCAGTTCGAGTTGATTCAACGGTATAGGATCTTGTCATGGGTCGCTTACTCTCGACTTTATCCTGTGAAAATATACATTCCTTAAATAACAATAACAAGAACTTAAATATGCCCAAATGCTTGTAAATGTAATACCTGATTTTTAACCGTTTCTTTGTTGGCTCCTTGTGGTTGAGACTGTGCGACTTCATTGTTCATCGAGCCCTTACGGGGTCTGCCTCTTTTTCGTTTGACTTGTTGGATATTTTTTGGAGGGTTCTTGCACGATCTCTTGTTATGTCCCTTTTCCCCACAGCTACGACAGGCCATTTCAATGCCATGTCTTGTGACCCGGTGCGGGTTTTTTGGGTCTTCCTCAGGGGCTCTTTTACGCGGCTTTTTAGGTCTCCCGGGCATCTTACGGTATGGAGGTGGTTTAACCGGATTGCCCTCGGATTGTGGCCACATTTTTCTACCATTAATTGGCTCAAGTGCATGCGAATACGCTTCAATGTATTTGTTAACACTAAAATGGTGACTCACAAAATCCGCCGTATCCTTTTTCATGAATCGAATACAAGCACATGCATGCATACATGGAATACCATTTATGTCCCAAACTCTACACGTGCAAGTCCATTGACCCAAATCAACAATAAATTGGTCAGCACTAATTGACACTTGAAACTTTCCACCAACTGCCGGCTTAATGGAACATAACCTACCGTTATACTCATTTCTTTCAAGTTTTTTTCGGATCAAGGGACATATCTTATCTAGCACACCACTCATACTCTGCAATTTATCATGTTGTCTAGCCATAAGGGCGGTCCTAATATCCTCACACATGTCTATCAGATGTTTAGACCTAGACTTGACGATGTACCCGTTAAAGGTCTCGCACACATTATTATCCACAATATCAGATTTCGGGAGAGTACTTACAAATGACTTACACCATTTGGTGGGGTCCCTCTCCAGAAAGTTATGATAGGCTGGTTCGTTAAATTTCTTCATTTCTTCCAAATAAGAAAGGTAATCTGCCTTGTATGCGCTTCGCACAGCCCCCCAAAACAAGTTCTTCAACGCTTGACCTTTAAAGTCCTTCTTCCAATTGCAATATACATGCCTCGCGCAATTTCTTATATCCGCGTGCAAGGTGAGATTTTGTATTGCATTCAACAGCCCCTGAAATTGCAAGAAACCAAAACGAACAGTAGCTATATGAATTGTACCCAAATATCAATCCATATAAAAAGCATACTCCAATTAATAGAAATTGTACCCAATATTTAATTCATATAAAATAAAACTTGGAACAGTAGCTATCTCAATGAACATACCAACTAAAAAAAGCATACACAAACTTAAAAATGCATATATCAGTGGCTATAAAAATGAATTTATCAACTTTAAAAAGATTTACACCAACTTCATATCAAATAAAATTAAACAGTAGCAATTATCATGCTATAACAGCCCCTTTAACAATGCAAAAGTAGATATCTTTAATACCTTTTGTTGATCGGATATGAAGGTCCAGCCGAGTCCGTCTCCTATCCTCAACTCTTCAAACATTATTGTCATGAACCACGTCCACATTTCCTCGTTCTCAGCCGCTACAACAGCCCAACAAATTGGGTACATTTGGTTATTTCCGTCCTTTCCCACGGCTGCCAAGAGAGCTCCACCTAACACCGTCTTCAGAAAACATCCATCGAACCCAACAACCGGCCTACAACCTTTCACAAAACCCTTCATCAAACCGGTAAATCTAACGAAGAAACCTCTCAAACAACCGTTATCATTCAACAACAACTCGAATCTACCAGTTGGATCAACCCTTTTCAGCTCAGCTATGTAACTCCGCACATAAGAATAGTGCTCAAACACACTTCCGCGCAGCAGTTCAAGTGCCTTCCAGCTCGCCCTATAACACTTAATCATGCTCAACTCTAGGCTTAGCTTGTCAAGTACTTCTTCCTTTAGGTCGACAGCGCTAAAGGACGGCTTCTGTCTCCATTTGTGCACAAATTCTTTGGCTATCCACACGGACGTAGCAATTTTGTTGTCCATCACTCTATGACACGTGTGAGGCCCTACCAAGGTTTTCACGAGGAATGTATGTCCCCACATGCTGCCGTAAAGTTTCCATATACAATCCGGATCTCTGCAATGAACCTCTACTTGCTTTTGATTACTCCTTATGAATTTCAGAGGTAAACCTTGCGCAACTGAGTACCTTATAATGGCATTTCGACACTGATGAGCACTTTCAAACCTCATATTCAACGTAAACTCAAATTTTGTATGGTCACATCTTGGATCATAACACACACTCCTTTTTCTCCGCTTCCTACCTTCATCCACGGTATTCACATCCTCCTCACTACTAGAATCCGAATTTACGTCTCCATCGCTTTCTTCGTATTCGCTAACAAATCCACTTTGGTCTTCATTCACATCTTCATCCACACGCTCTTCAAACACTGCAAGGCTGCTACCCGCTAAAGAAGGTCTACGCGGGTCTTCAACATGCACGTAATTCTTGTATTTAACTTTGTCTTTCCTTGCCTTAATGTACTCTTCGTCATCGGATGCCAGCTCGTCATCCTCAAGCCCGTCATCGGTGTCACTATTGTCCACTTGATTCTCTTCAGTTGGGTGATAGTCTGGGTCTTCTTCATCGTCAGAATCTAGAGACATTCGGTCTTCTTCTCCAACACCATGTACGGGATTTTCTTTTTCTGGAACTACACCCACTTCACCATCGGAAAGATCCTCACTTGTCCATTCTTCCTCAGTCCCCTCGGAGTTAGCATCAGAGCCAATGTTATCAGTTTCGGGTTGATCCTTTTCAACCTGACCATCTTCATCAACTTCATAAGATTTTTTCCCAGAATCTACGTACAACAGAATCATTCTTTTATCGGGCTTAACCATCTTCAGCATATCCATCACGTCAGCATCACCCGATAAAAACTTTATCTCCATATCCTCCCCTGGAATTTTGTACCCGAGCGCCCGCCATGATGCGTAGCCCAAATTTTCCACGATGTCAACTAAATCCAAGAAACCAAATCTGTCCATATCCAGTGAATGCTTCATACAAATCTGTCCTCCACAATAATGAGGTATTGAACCCCCAGCCTGCAGCAACTCCCCTCCATGTTGTATATATAATGAAAACGAACTGATACAAAAACAAGACCAAGAAATTAATAAACTACACAGAATATTCGACCAGAGGGACTACTACAGTAAATTTATGAACCCTAGGGACCAAACAGAGAATAAAAAACATAAGTCCCAAACTAAAAAATCGAAAACCCTAGGGACCAAACAAAAAACGAGAACCCTAGGGACCACAACAATCAATTAAAAATTCGAGGGACCACATGGATTACATAAATCATGCTTTGAATCAATATGAATCAGAATAATATATATATTGTTTGAAGTAATTTTTACCTGTCGGCCATAGGAGCGACAAATCGGTGGTCCCCTGAATCTCCAACCTTACAAAATTTCGCGAGTTGAACTACACCCACTTTATAGCAGCACTTGAACGAGAAGAAGAATCGAACCCAACTAAGCCAAGCAATCTTCGACTACAAATTTCGCGAGGCGAACGGCGGGAAACAGAATTTCGCCCAGATTGCGCCCTCTTCGCTGTCGGACAAAACGGGCTTCGAAACCCAGTGGTCGCCCTCTTCGTTGAACCCTAGTGTCGGTCTCCTTTGGTAAGGAGAAGAATTTCAGAGTCTTGCAATTTGAGTGGAAAGAATTTGGTCTCAATTATTGTTTGATATTATTATTTTGTTATTTCATTTGTTTAGTGACGTGGATTTTACAAAAAAATGTGAAATGAGGTGTAAATCACTATAGTGGTAAATACGACCAAACGACGACGTTTATCTGCCAGGTCAGCTTCCCAAGGCCGGAGACGAGTGGCGATGTTGTAAATGAAAAGGCAAAAAAGTATGTGACGAACATTGAAAACTTTGAAAAGGCATGTTGTAATTGAAAAACCGACCAAAGGTTGTGATTTATTTGGTAATTAACCCTTATTATTATTATTATTATTATTATTCTTCATCACGCTTCTACATATGTAAAGTGCTTTACAAAATATGATCATCATCAATATATGTTTTCCTACGAAATCATATTGTCGTAATATACTTAGAAATTCATACAAATCCTATAGTTTAACTAATGATCTTACTTTTATGCAACGATTGCATTAGTGAAATTATTATTTTTTAGCTCTTGGATCTTACAAAATTCCATCCTAATCATTCATCCATTTAAAACTATTTAAAAAAGAAAAACAAAAGGGCAAAAATGACATTTCACTTTCTTAAATAAATATTTCAATCACTTTCTTCCTCCCACTCTTCCATAATTAGTATAGCTGAAACCTTTTGGAGACCTACGAGTTCTCCAAATCTTTGGGCAACGAAAATACTTCAGTGCAACGAGGTGTCTTGACCAAGATGTGGAACTGCCTCTATTTTCCTGCCCACACCCACCAAGAGAGAGGAAATCGTCGTTTGCAGATGAAACAAGACCCCGTAAAGAAACTTGGGTCAACCTTAGTAACTGGGCAATTGAAAACGAATAAACCTTATCAACTCTTTAGTTTCCCCAGTCTGATTTCTCTTTTAGAAAATTAAGCCATCAAACTTTCTGTATTCCCTCCCACAGATTCAACGTAGATACAAATGATAATAAATGATGATGAAGAAGAACATATCCAATCCTTTGCGTGTGACGCGAACCCCGGGCGAAATCCGAAGTCCCTCCCTTTTAAAAACTAAACAACGCATTGTAATTATTGTTGAAAGGAATATAAAATTGGAAAGGGCCCACCATGTAAGTGAAAAAATAAGAATACCCTAAAATTACACTTGTGCAACTATTGCACAGCAGAATGACCCTTAATTTCAATGTGAAAAATAATGGGTGATGTAATATTTGATTTAATTTCTTGTATTCGACATGTTAATTTTTTTAAAATTTTTTAGTGTAGTACATTGTTGGATGTTTTTACCTGTCCCCACTGATAATGTTTTCTTACCATTGAATGTGTGCGATGCATAGGAAAAAATAAAAAAAATAAAAAATAAAAAATTATCCTTTTGCCCACATGTCAAGCATTCAAATAAAGTGCAGATAATGCTGGTAGAGATAGATTGTTAAATGAAATATATCTGCATTGTTAATTTTATTTTGTTTTATTTTGTTTTGTGTTTAGAATCCATAAGCAGAATTACTTTTGCAAAAAATAGTAAATAGTTTTCTAAAATCAAACCACGAGCGCAAAATCTTAATCCAGTAGACTAGTTACAATTTACAAAACAAGGGAAACATGGTTCTGACTTAATTTAGAATTAAAAATTACTCCGTCTCATATAAAAAAACTCTATTTAAAATCGTATAATTTTTTATTCTTAATAAATTTAATAAATTTAATAAAAGTACAAGTCTTAAAAAATCATCAATACACACCACCATTATGGCCATGCCCCGTCTTAGTCGGGAGAGTCCGTCGTCTCGGGTCCCAAAAAATAGTAATATTTTAGGGACCCGAATTTATTTTAGGTACCTATATATAGTATGTAAATATATTAGATGTGCTTCTTTCAACAATCAATTGATATAGTCTAATGCTTAGTGTAAATTTTTACAATTTAATTGCACGGGGTCTAATTTTCCATCTGGCTTTTAATTTTATTTTTTTTAACTATGACAATATATATATATATATATATATATATATATATATTGTTGTAAATGCTTCAATTTTTATGTTTTTCATTAAGTTTGTACACCAGAAAAAAAATATGGGCCCACTTAAAAACTTTGATTTTTTACTTCCTATAATAGAAATAAATATATAGAGTTTTGCAAATGCTTCAACTTTTTTATGTTTTTCTTTAAGTTTGTACATTATAAAAAAAAAAATTATGAACCCATTTAGTAAATTCGACTCGAGTCCAAATATTTCTAGATAGAGGCTTGACCACCATGACCTATTTAATTTTTGTGTTGACTTATTCAATCATGTGGGACAATAAATTTTTTTATAAATTTTTTTTTTATAGAACGAAGGAAGTATTAAAAAAAAAATTATATAGTACACAAGTAACGTCACTTATTGTAGCAGGTCAATAATTTATAAGAGTTTTTTCGATTTATGGGCATTAATATTTTAGTTGTGGAGTTTTAATATTTTTAGTTTTAAAAATAAGGAGACGTGATATCGGATAACTTAGCAATACTAAGACAAAACACTTACTTGAGTTGGATTACAATTTTTTTTCTCGAAAGAGCTGAACTACAAACTAGAGAATGAAACAGACATATGGTATGTTTGTTTAAGGTTGGAGAGTGTTGGACATGTTTGTTTAAGGCTGAAAAGTGTTAGGTCAAATCTAGCATAATGAGTTAATGAATGTGCTTTATTAAAATTTGATCCTCTGAATCTACTGAACTAAAACTTGAACAAAGATACCCATAGTTTTTTGTTATAACTGGCAATTGGAGAGAAAAATAAAAAAAGCAGACCCAATAAGTTTTAGATTTTAAGAGGCCCAACAGAAATGACTAAGCCCATAGATTCATAGTCGCGGAAGTATCCCACTGGGCCACAACCTGAAAATAGGAACTTCTTATTTGTAACTTGTACTACTAAATTAGTATCTAAATTTTTATTGTGGTATCTAAAAAATTATTGTGGTGGAAAGGAGAGATGAATGTGTCACAAAAACTTGATTATTCAACAAAATGATGAATAGACAATTGTAAGAATAAAAAGAAGGATGGAGTATTTTATTTGCACTTAAAAGAGAGTTTGATACACAGCCATAAATTTAAAGAAATATTATAGTACAGTACAGTACATTTGTGAGACAATGAGTAGTATGTATGTTGGGAAGAAGTTCTGTCAGGGTTGAGGAGGCAGACAGGGCCCACAAAGGCAGCACGGCGGTGTAAGACTCTGGCAACAATTACAAGGCCCACATTTCTCTGCTGCCTTCACGCCAAATTCTGAAACCAAAATAAATATATTATAAATACCCTTATTTGCCAAACAAAATTACTATTCTCTCCGTTTCATCTTATTTTGAACAGAGAAAATTGATACAAGTATTAAGAGAAGTTTCTTTTTGAGATTTTTTTTACTTTTCGAAGGTTGATTTAAGGTAGAGATTGTGTTATAACTTTTTTTTTTAAGGAGTGTGCAAGTTCGCCTGGGACAGACGAATGAAAAGAGTGCAAGATAAATGAGCACTCAATTAAACTTTTTCTTTTACATAAACTCCCTAAAGCTAGCCTTTTCATTACATTATCTCTCTTTTCAATCATGAAGGTCTAGTATAAAAGTAAATATCGATTATATGCTAACAAGACAAATATTTCACAAAACCTAAAACTACAAATAAAAAGCCGGAGATAGTATGAAGAGGGTATTAATTTTGATTTACCTTGGTAAGTCAACCGGGCTGCAGTTGTGCAAGGAGAAAATACAAACATGATGATCAGAAATGTGAGCATGAGACTATTGGCAGTGTTTACCACCATTATGTTTCTAAAGTAAAATTTCGAAGATTACTACAAATTATCAGATTATCATTATTATCATTTCATTTTGAGCTATATATGCTTACATCTATATATAGGTAGGATCTTCTAACTGCTTAGTTGTAACTTAAATTATAGTTTTGAAGAGTTAAGTTTGAAAGTTTCTACGAGTTTGACTAAGGGCTTAATTTGTAATAGATTACTGTTGAACGTAATCTTTGATTTCATACTTATTTTAAAAAAATCATTGTAATTTTAATTAACAAGTAAACAGTCTACGTACTGGCTGTTCCTCGATTCTATCTTTTATATAATTTGTTTATCTTGGTAAGAATTCAAAGGAAACCCTAATTTTATCTATTTGTTTAATTTGGTAAGCCTTCAAAGGATGCCCTATTTTATGTATTTATTTATTTTGGTAATAATTCAACGAAGCCTAATTGATATTTTGTAATTGTACAAACTACAAACTTTTGGAAAAGATGCATAGCTCGAGTGCAATGGCCCTATTAAAAAAAAAAAAAAAAAAAAAAAAAAAATCTATTTTTTTGTCATTTTTTTTTTTTTTTTTTAAAATTTGCAATTTATTCACAACCTTGAAAAAAAATGTGATTTTGACTAATTTTTCGAATTTAGACATACTTAGTTGTGATTTTAAATGTGCACACATCTAAAATGTTCTGATAAACTTTTTCTCAAGCCACAAGACATAATTCGTTAGGAATATTCCCGTAGCTGACCGATTGGCATAAATCACAATAATTTTGTAAGATTATAAAATTGACAAGATTAAAAGAATTGAGTAAAATAACAAAAAATAAAAAATAGTTTGACTTTTTCCCGTGGCTATTAGGCCAACTAGTAGTATCCCCGTGCGATGCACGGTTTGTAAGTGTAAATGAATAAATTAATATTTTTATATAATTTTAATATAATAAAATATTACAATCAATAAATAATAAGATATGAAAAATTATATATTAATGAAAAAAGAGTGCAGTGAAAGTTTTAAAGACTAAAATATATATTAGTATGAATATTTATTTTTCGTAATATATGAATATTTCTAGCATCCTTCCATAGAAGTCATGTTGATGATTAGGGCTGGAATTACAATATGCGGTTGACAGGGGATATATTTGTAATGTTAAAATTTAGTTACCATCTTCGTAAATAAATTTTCATTAATAATACCCAATAAATTTATTTAAAAAAAATAATTTAAAGAAAATATTTTTTTTCGGCCCAGGCGGGGATTAACCCAAATAGCTTTAGAATATTTATTTTAGGCAAATATATGGCAAGTTATTGGCAATAATTATATTTTATATTGGGGTTGAATTTTATATATCAAAAATTGTGATTTCCAAAATTAGTAATAAATTTTGGGCGGAAAAACTTCAAAGTTACTAATTTGGATGGATTTTGTTATTATATTAAGTATAGATTAGAAAGTGGATTAGGTGAATTGTAGTTGGTTTTGAATGTTGTTACAGACGGTTTCACGCCTGTTTTAAAAAAAAAAAACTTTTAAGGGTTAATTATTACTATTATTACCATTATCATTATTATTAAATTTCCCCTCATTTGGACAGAAGCAAGATCCGGAATAATGACTAAATTGGGTCAAAGGAAAATCCATTGCAGCTTCGAAGTTAGAAGATTTCACTTTGGTCGATTGTATTCACAACCCTTAAAAGTTCTCTCCATAGCCATCATATAACTTAATTCTTCATTTTACCTTTATCACTAACTAGTTATCCACCCGTGCGATGCACGGGATAACGATTTTCTTTGAATAATCCATATATGATCTAAACATTAATTTTGTAATATCACTCTATAATATTGGATGATCATGACAAAGTGCAGTGTAATAGAAAAAATAAAATGTACTGCACTACTACATAAAGAACTATGAAATCCATGAGGAAAACTATCTTAAAAACTCATAATAGCATAACAAAGAAGAGGTCATGCTATAAATGAATATGTACATAATACAAATGACTAAATTTCTGAACAAATTTGCAAACTAAAAGTTCTAAAATACATATACACCATATACATAGTTGAATTACAATGTTCAATATCTTGACCACATATGAAAATCTTCAATCACATTAAAGGAGTGAGAATTGATTTCTAAAAAAAATGCAAATATCATGACCAACCTTCCAGAAAAGACAGTCTTCTTCCGCCACTCCAATTTCTGAGGTTATATATCCCTCTTACTCTCCATCTCTTTCATGAAGATAGACAACCTTACGATTGAATGAGGAATTAACTCATAAGATGATATAGTTGAACAAAAACTGTAACACCCTAGAGTTCTTTTTGTACTACAATTTTGGATGGTGATTCCCAAATAAAATTTTAAACTTCACTGACAAACTTGGTGGAAACAATTCACAATTCTACTTTTGTGCAGTAGCTGAATGTATACAAATAATCAAATAAAACAAATAAGAATGTTACAGGAATTATATTACAATTATGAAGTAGTAATGAGAAATATTAATGATTTAAACCCATTCATATATTATTGCTCGTCATATTCATCCATTGAAAAGTTGTTACAAAATTGAATAGTTAAAAAGATGAAATTATTCGATTAAATAATTAGCAACAAAATCAACACACCATCTCTTATGGCTTGATCCATAAAAATCCTTGCAATCTGCTAGTCCTTTATGTTTTGGTAGATGTTTGTGTCTTTCTTGAACCCCTACTCTATAGTAGTTCATCATATACCAATTTGTATGATGGCATTCACTATCGTGTGAAGGGTGGCCAAGAGAACTGAAAGATCTGCAGAAACAAACCAAATCTTCATCAATTACATCTCTCCCTCTTCATTTTTATATATGTAGTCTCATGTAAGAATAATATAAATATAAAGAAGTTAAAAATCGGAAAATCCTGAAAATCAGAAGAATTAATGCATCAATTGCTTCTTTCTTTCTTCTTCTTCAACAAAAAAGTAACAGTAATAATAATAATCCTCAATTCTAATAGATCCAACCATGATCTACCATCAACAAATTAAATGAACATATAAAAGAATCAATCAAAAAAGGCAGCATTGTAACCTATTGATATTTTCTATTTTGTACATTTGTGAAACTTTTATTGTTAGCTGCCGGAATTTGGAAAAAGAAAATCATATACGGCAAAGAATGTAAAGATAAGGTTAACCATTAGCCGAAGATTGTTATCATCAAACCCTTAATTTTAACTTGCAGTTTCTTGGAGGAGTAGATGAATTTATTGCTTCACAGATCTCCTTTCTGGTTGTAAAAATCTAAAAATGAAAAATCAGATAAGATCGGAAAGAAAAAAGAATCAGATAAGATCGAAAAGAAAAAAGAAGAAATCCCCAGCAACGCGCATATTCGTCTAGATGCAAAAAAAAAAAAAAAAAATCAAAAGAATCCGGATCACCAGCGCCCTATGATTTCTGCCGCAGATTCTGAAATTCTTAAATGTAATATCTTCACATAACAATAGATTTCCAGAGAAATTAAATCAAATAATGAATATAATAAATTTTGATGGTGAACCTGTAGATTTGACGGGTTGCCTGTTTGTATCTGGCGTTTGAGGGAGAAACCGTCTGCTATCTTCTCGCGTTTGAAGGAGAAAGCAGCGTGCAGCGTGAAAAAAAAAATCAAAAGAATCCGTACCTATTTCAGATCACCAGCGCCCTTTGGTTTCTCCCGCAGACTCTGAAATTATTAAATATATTACAGACAACAGATTTCCAGAGAAATTAAATCAAAGAATGAAAACAATAATTTTTTATGGTGAACCTGTAGATTTGTGAAACTTTGACGGGTTGAGAGAGGAGCCTCTGTTTGTATCTGTAGATTTGTGAAACTTTGACGGGTTGAGAGAGGAGCCTCTGTTTGTATCTGGCGTTTGAGGGAGAAACCGCGTTCTATCTTCCGCCTTTTGTATTCACGTTTGAAGGAGAAAGCAGCGTGCAGCGTGAAAAAAAGTAAAAGAAAAATACAAAGGACACGCGTCATAAATAAGAAGCGAAATTTAAGGAGTTTAAACAGAGGAGAAAGAGACACGTACCAGCCATTATTCTTTAATAGTAAAGGAGGATGTTGAGTCATGACTGGGCCCATGATCTCCACACTTTATGTGACTCACTATATTCCACCTATTTGTCAATACTATCGTTTCCTGACACAACAATAGACTTCACAATAAGGTTAAACATAGAATTCTAAAAAAAAAATAAAAAAAAAGCCTGCTAAGTATAACCTTATTTTCAGATGGAGACCATATTCTATACCCCTTAACACTATCCCCATAGCCCACAAAAACTCTCTTCTTCGCTCTTGGCTCTAATTTACCCTCACTCACATGATAATAAACAGTACAACTAAAAGCTCTTAAAGGGTGTTTTGAGGTTGATACATGTGTGAGGTCCACGGTTTATTAGGTAACATGTTGTGCTCACCACTTCAGCAAAAAATCTTTGAGTTAATCCATCATTAGAGAGCATGCATCGAGCTCTCACCAGAAGCGTCTGGTTCATGCGTTCAGCTACACCATCTGTTGTGGTGTATGTCTTACTGTATGATGTCTTGCGATCCCCTCACTCTTGCAAAACTCATCAAAATCAGAAAAGCAGAATTCCAGACCATTATCAGTTCGCAACCTTTTGATCTTCCTCCCAGTTTGATTTTCCATCATAGCCTTCCACTGCTTAAAACTCTTCAAAGCTTCACTCCTATATTTCAGCATATTCACCCAAGTGATTTTTGAGTAGTTGTCAACCATAGACATGAAAAATCTATGGCCTCCTCGAGATTTAGCACGTGAAGGATCCCAACAATCAGAATGGATGTAAAAGCGTGCCTTTCGTTCTATGAACTGCCCTAGGAAACTTGTTGTGATGTAGCTTCCTAATAACACAGTGTTCACAGAATTCAAGGCTAGTGACCTTGTGGCCACCAAGAAGATCTTCTTTCGACAGAATATGCATCTCCTTTTCACCCATGTAACCAAGTCTCATGCGCCATAACTTAGTCAGATCATATTTGGGAACCTCGGATGATGCAACAACAACAGAAACAGATACAGTTGAACCCTGCAATAAATACAGAGTCCCCCGTTTCACACCTTTCAGAACTACGTTAGAACCCTTGCAGGCGTACAGAACTCCTCCTTCACCTCTAAAACTGAAACCTTTACTGTCCGATAGATATCAGGTTCTTTGTCATGAGTGCAACATGCCTAACATGATTCGACGTGTGGAATTTATCATCATGTGTCCGTAAGTTAATTGAGCCTATTCCACCCGCTTTGCAAATCGATTTTTTGACCATAGAAATATGTCTCCATCCACCTGCTTGTACGTTGTGAACCACTCTTTGTGGGGCCATATATAGTAAGACGCCCTAGAATAAAGAACCCACACATCATTGTGACGTGTTTGTTCAACAGCAACTAGGGCTAAATCATCCTTGGAGTTGGTGTTATCTCATTTAGCAACAACAATAGTACCTACTTTATTTTCCTGTTTTCGCTTCTTCTTCGGACAGTCATTCTTCCAATGATATGTCTCTTTACAATAGTTACAAGTATCATCTATTTTAGGGCCTTTGGAGCCTGATTTCTTCTTGAATTTCTTTTTTCCCAAATTTCCAGATCCCTTACTCCCACTCCCACTGGTTACTAGCCTTGCGGCCTGACTATCCGTACTTGTACCAGCTGTCTTATGGCGCAGCTCTCTAGTATGCATAGATCATCTAACCTCTTCCAGAGTCACAATGTATTTCTTAATAATGAAAGACTGCACAAAATTCTCATACGACAATGGTAGGAAAACCAACAGAATTAAAGCAGCATCCTCATCATCTACTTTAATATCATTATTACGCAATTCTAATAAAATTGTGTTTAATGATCTAAGTGTTCACGAAGTGACTGACTTTCGTGCATACGTAAACTAAATAGACATTCCTTCAACAACAACTTATTGCTTAGCAACTTTGTCATATACATGCTCTCCAGTTTCAACCATAATCCTGCCGCAGTTTCTTCCTCTGCGACCACGGTAATGATATCGTCTACGAGACACAATATGATTGTCAAGTGCGCCTTCTCCTCCAGAATGACTATCTCGGCCTCTCCCAGAGCCAGAGCCAGAGCCAGAGCTAGAGCCATCGCCTTGCCATTATTATCTTTTGACATATGCGGTAACCACAACTAGGGTTGTAAACAAATCAAATATATTCTATTCGATTCATGATTCGAATTCGTTTATGATGATTCGAATTAAAAATTTCCGAATTCGAATTCGAAAACGAGTATACCTGTATTCAATTTGAAAAATTAGAATATTCAATTTGTATCTATATTATATATTTGAAAAAACTAAATAATACATATATAATATTAAAAATATATTTAAATAATTTCATATATAATATATATTATTAAAAGTTGAAATTGAAAAAAACATTGAAATAAATAAAGTCAGCATGAAATAATTTTTTAAAAAAAAAATGATATTTGAATATTTAAGAAATAGAAAATGAACTTTTCGAAAATCGAATCGAATATGTTCGAATACTTTTTACGAATCGAATTCGAATCAATTTAAAATTCGATTAATATTCGACACGAATTCGAATTCGAGTTCATATTTACGAATTCAAATCGAATATTTTAGTATTTGGTTTGATTCGATTCGTTTACAACCCTAACCACAGCTCCTGTTGTTTCAACAAGGCTCGCATCTTGATCTGTCATAGATTGAAATTGTTCCTCTACGTGATTTTTTTTATTTTCACGTTTAACACAAACATCTTTCTCAACAAATTACGAATACCCTGACCGAGTTCTAATACCAATTTATTATAATGAAATACGAGAACGATAAATAAACGAAAAATAAATTTTCTGTCAATATTTTCCAACAACTATAACATTATATCTCTCTTTATATTGTTCTTTTCACAATCACGAGGGCATGAGGTAATGCTATATTTGAGTCTCCAAATGCACAAAGTTCCACAAATTTTATGCATAATTCTCCAAACTCCAATTCCTTAAACATTTTTCAAAATAAACATGGTAAAGATTACTTTATTTCCTTTTAATCTTTAACTGCATGGAGTTTAACAATATTTAATATTCTTAAGAACAAAAATAGTAAATAATTTAGTTGTTAGCTGCTTAGTCTTTCATCCCAGCAACTAGACGGTTTTGACCCAGCAAATTTATAGTGATGGATTTAGGTGGCAATGGCGCAAAAAAATCCCAGTCCTCACTTTGGGTGTTTTGGTGGAAAGTAGGTGAAATAGATAGGGTGGAGGACACCATGGAGTTCGTAAGGATGGATTTTACGCCCAAAAAATGAAATGAGATGGTGAAGGTAGAGTAGATGAGATCTCTGTAAAACAAGAAGAAATAAAAATACGATGGCTATGGCTGTACAAGAAAAGAAAAAAGAAACTTTATATGTACAACTGATGATTTACTTTTATTATGACTTTGAAGAAAGAGTTTTGTATTTTGTTCTTGTAAAAATGGGCCAAAATAGTGTTGTGCCAACTTCTATCTTCTTAGTCTCAAGTTTTGATTGTTTTCTAATTTTTTTTGGTCCCACGTTTTTTTTTTTCCAATTTCCAGTGAGACTTGAGATTAAAGAGGTAAGAATGGAATAAATAAAAGAAAAGTTGCTGATTGGGCAAGTTCCCTTGATGATAGAAGGAACACAAGTGGTTATTGCTTGTTTTTAGAGTCAACTTCAATAGTATGGTGTTCTAGAAAGCAAAACATTGTAGCCAGGAGTGGTACTGAAGCTGAATATAGGGCATTGGCACTTGTTGCTGTTAAAATCAGTATTTCACAAGGTATTACAACACCTTGTGCTTCACAACGTGTTACAACACCTTGTGAAGTGTAAACTGGTTTATCCTTATTATTTTCACCTCACTGAATTTATCTATTTATATATGTGTGTGTGTGTTTATTTTATTTAATTAATAGATGGCGGTTAATATTGGATAAGTATTTTTTTACAAATTCTTATCCAAATTAATCATCCCTATTTCCAACGTAATTAACTAATAACTTTCAAAGGAAGATTCGTTTTCCACTCTCTCCCTCAGGTAAATGTCAACCGATAATTATAAAAGGAGAAAGAAATGAAGACTGAATAGAGAAAAACAGAAAAGAAATAAGAAGAACAACAAGAAAACATTGAGAGACTAGATCACGAAGTTGAAGCTTTTTTTTTTCATACACTCTCACTTGTTCCTTGTGAGATTATGGAGAATTCCAAATCTGAGATTCTCCTTTTTAGTTGTGTGTATTAGTTGAGAGAAAGTAGAATTGATAGATTGTATTTGTCAATCAATTCATAATCGAGTGTTTGATGTACAAAACTTTGTATACCGTTGTACAAGAAAAGAAGATGGCTTAGATTTTATTTTATTTGAGTTTTGTTTAAATCTTCTCTCTGATATATCTATAAGTTTTGTATAACATTCTGAATCAACTTTGTTGTTCTAAGAGTTGTTTTCCAAACGTGTTGCATCAGTTTGTGCAATACCGGTGGTCCATGGAGATTGTCTGGATACATAATTTATTCAAGGAATTAGGCTTCAAACTGAAGCAGCCAACAATATTGTGGTAAGAAAATGAAGGGGCTATCACTCTATCATCCAACAATGCTCTTCATTGCAGAACAAAAATCATCGAGGACCCGCTTGGTTGGAGGATTTAGGGGTAGGAAATGGGAATGAATGAGCACTCATTCTTATTTATGGTGCTTGGTACATAATGAATAAGTTAATCAATACCTCATTTTATTAACAATTTCTTAAACATTATTCCATTGTATGATTTACCCCTCATTCATACTCATTATCATTGTCATTGATGATTTGCAACCAAGCGGGCCCTGAAATCACATACATTTCATCAGGGAGAAGGTGATGGCCGAGGAAATTGAGGTGCGGTATGTTCCAACAGAAAGCCAGTCAGTAGATATCCAAACAAAAATTGTCTTCAAACTGATTTTGTTAGCTTTCTCCTCTTTTTAGTTCTCGTTTTATCCCGGTTGTAATTCAAAGGGAGCATGTAGAGTATTTTGATTAGATTTGTAACCTAGTTAGTATAATAGCTGAGTTAGAAATAGTTGTCAGTTGACTTGCCGGTTATAAATGCTGTGCAAGTTGGCAGATGAGTTGTTAGATAAGCTGCAACTCGCAGCTCTTTTTGCAAGCTACAAATATT
This sequence comes from Ajuga chamaepitys, assembly GCA_958295605.1. Taxonomy (NCBI): domain Eukaryota; kingdom Viridiplantae; phylum Streptophyta; class Magnoliopsida; order Lamiales; family Lamiaceae; genus Ajuga; species Ajuga chamaepitys. The sequence continues at coordinate 5,437,498 of OY282500.1, read as the reverse complement.
GCCTTTGTACCTTTGAACAATCAATCAATGAAATATCATTCAGTTTTACAAATTACAACACTCTTTAACTACTTTCCCATGCATACGTTGCAGAGAAGTGCAAATTGTTGAATGACATGATATATCACTTGACAATTATTTAACAAAGAAATGTATTGACAAATTACTGTAAATATATGCCATATATTCATAAAGCAGGTATAAAAATACACGAGAAGACAACACTCCAAATGTTCATATCAATTTATTACATATATGATATATCTTCAGCTGAAATCCGGTCTGAAAGTGGAAAAGAGTTCAGGGCGGAAAAGGGCAGGCGCACATACAACATTGAGGACTACCGGGTTGGCAACAGAAGCAAGGACCACATTTCTCTAACTTCCGTCCACTTTCTGTAAAATATAAAATGGTGAAACGTTAATAAGATTATTACTTGGATTAATCACATTAATGGTCATGTATAAACCTTCAAAAGCCAGTCGAGCCGCGTTGCATGGCATCAAAGCAAAGATGATGATGATGAGGAACAAGAAAGTTGCCATGATCATGCTCTTCTTCATTCTGCTTGTTGCCATTCTTGATTAGATACCTAACTTTGTATTCATGGAGATGTTTCATTGATTCAGTTCCTTATATTTAGGTTCATTCATGACTGATTCAAATGAAAATGAATTTGTTATTATTTATGAAGATTATAATAATGAAATAAGTTTGAATTTTGCTAGTAACTTGACTCGGAGATTGTTCATAATGATCGTCTCCATTAAGTTTTATAATTTAATCATAGGCTGTTAGCACCCAGCTTTTCTTAGCCTCAAAGAACTCCTTTTATCTTGTACTCCTTTCGTCCCAAATGAACTTGCACAAGGAGGTTGACACACATATTAACAAAAAGTTGTTTTTTGATATTTTATTTACTTTTCAAAGGTTAATTGAGGGTGGAGATTGTGTTATAACTTTCCGTTTTAAGGGTGTATAAGTTTGTTTGGAACGGACGAAAACGAAAAGTGTGCAAATTCATTCGAGACGCGCGGAGGGAGTATATTATATTTGGGGATGAGATGGCAGTTAATTGAGTTTAAAATGTGTGTTAGCATATTAATATGATATTGTTAAGAATGTAAGAATTTATTTTTTATTTTTTCTAAATGAAAGACTTCGTATCAATTGTGATACTTATTTATCTGTTTAAACATTGTGGTCGTTGTGATCAATACTTGTCATTGCTTATTGGCTCCGTCATTTTTATTGTGTATGTAATGTGGAATTTTGTTTGACAACCATAATTTGTTGGTCAAATATGAAATAGGTCCAATAAAATGAAAAATGAATTGAGGCCACATTTGAAGAAATTAGAAAGCGATGTTTGATGAACAACACAACTTTTCATTCACCCCACAGCGAGTGTCATGTTTAGAAAAAGAAAAAAAAGTCCAAATGAAAGTCATTTAAGTTAGTGCCTCATTTTATTTATCCTAGTAGAAAATCGAAAATTTATATTTCATAATACGATTAACATAAGGTAGAATATAACCATTTTGTTTATACTTTGCTGGTCAAAGGTCCATAGATATAATCTAAAATCTTGAGAAGATAAGATAGCTGATTGAAAGTGGACCTTTTTTTCTGTTTATTATTCTATACATATGATCTGTTCCTGGATCACGCTTTAATTAAAAACTGCATGTACGTTTGACTTTTCTTGTTCTTCATTAAGCAGTTTCTCAAGTCAACTCACAAGTCTCTCTCCAACACAAATTTAACTATTCTGGTTTGTTTATTATTTTTGGTAAAACTTCAAACATGTTAGGTTATTAAATGACATAGTGGAAAGGAAAACCGAAACAAGAATGGATTTCACAACATATTTAATTGTGACTATATCTAGGCTCAATCAAATCATGATATTTTTCAATACTTGAAGAGAACAAAGTTACATAAATATCCCACAAATTTAGTCATTTTTCACTGCAATGATAAATTACATCAGTCTCAAAAGTTTTTCATGAGATCACATGTTCCATTTGTGTATTTCATTTTATGTTTCACCTTAATCGTGTTTTATTTATAATGATACGTGTATTGAATGATGTCAACAATTAACACGTGTCATTTATTAAAGATTGTGTAACAGAATATGCAACAGAAAATCGAATTGGAAAAGTATGTCATAGTTTCTCACCTATGTTTGCATCTGCGATTTGTTCAAGATGGGAAACAACTACATTACATGCTATTTAATTTACTAATTTCATGCACTTCCACTCCACAAAATAGTGAACTGAAAACTGTAGTAGAGGATTACAGACCGCAGAAAAACTCAAAGTTTGGACAAATTATATTGCGTAGCAGTTATTGTTGTTCCTGCAATCACCTTATACTACAGCTCATTGCAATATTCTCCCACTCATACTTTATCCATATATCTTGAAAAAGGAGCCCTGCAACTACAATTATTGAAAGTAGAGGTCCTCTACGGAAATTTCACAATAAATTTTCAGTTTCCTCCAATTCAAAAGACAATTAATGTACAGTAATCCGATGAGAAGGACTTACAAGTAGAGGTGCACAACGAAACCGCGAACCGCGACAGTTCGAACCAGCGATCAATGATTCCAATTCCAAACCGAACCCGTATTTGGGGAGGGAGAGGTGCAGTTTCGGTTGGTGTATTGGTAAAATCGTGAACCGGCGATTTAACCGTCGGCTTACGATTATTTTATTTTATTTTTTAACGCGGCAATGCAGGCTTAGGCCATTTCTCACGATGCCTACGACCTCAAGGCAACGATATGAGATGAGGTGTGGATGGCGAAGATTTTGTGGCCGTTGAAAATCAATGGCCGAGATGATAGTGCTGTTGGACTGGAACCGGCGAGAGAATCAAGAAAAGAGGATAACTTCATTTCCTACTATGTTTAGCCTTCGAATTTATAACTGGAGGTACGATATATACTTTATAAAAATATTATTTAAATCTACCATAACACAACACAAAAATGAAAACAATTCGATTGATGGAAAGAGGGTTCACACGTGCTAGCTACCGCTGCGCCAACATGACAATATGTTACCTATAAATGAATAAATCTAAATATTTTGGGGATACAACTACGTGTTACCTATGTGCCAACATGACAATAATGTCAAAAGATGGTACCTACAAATATATATATAATTAATATAAAAAAAAAAAAACTAAATATTTTGGGGTTACAACTTGTCTAGGCTGGATAAGCCTCTGCCGAATTCCGGTATTTTCGAAGCCAGCACCCCCGCTTCACAAGGAAGCGATTGATCACCAATGGAAGAAAATCAGCAGCCTCAACTCCGAAAGGTAAGCAAGGTAAGAGAACTACGTGGGCTTTGATTCATTAACCTTAACACCGAAAGGTGAATCATACATAAGCAATTTTATTCTAAGTTAAAAATCAACTCCTAATTTTTAACTTAGAATTAAACTCAAGGCCTTTCTTTTTTTCCCTTTTCCTTTCCGAATTTCATGAATTATTTAGAAAAAAGATATTTTTCGGAAAAAAAATTGATTTTACATTTTTCTAAAAATATAAAAGTAAAAATATCATAAAATTGAAAAAAAAAATGAAAATTGCAAAAATTTGTGGATTCTTTCTTCTTCGTCAACTTCACCTTCAAGATCTAACTTCACCTTGAAAAAAATCAAAAATTGCTGAAATATGTTCATTCTTTCTTCTTCATCAAGTTCTTACTTCATCTTCAAAAAAAAAAATCAAAAATTGTAAGTTCATTATTTCTTCTTTATCAAGATCCATCATCATCTTTAAAAAAAACCAAGAAAAAATTGAAAATTGCAGAAATATGTTCTTTCTTCTTCATCAAGATCTAACTTCAATTTTGAGCTTTTTGGTTTAGAGTATGCATGTAGAATGATCACATAAGCCCATGAAGTTTTGGGCTTGTGATTGAACTCCAATTTTGTAGTATATATTGTTTTTCTTTCGTTGTGCTTTGTTGGTCATCATGTAAGCGTTTCACAAGAACTTTCCTTGCGTCACTTAAGAGTTGTCGAGTACATGTTGTGGACTTTGAAAATGATTTTAGGCATTCCTTCTTTTAGCCTATTATTGAGCAAAAAATTGATCGTTATACCAAATTATATAAAATAATCCCTAGTCTGCCACTTTGAGTCTTTGAGTTTTGTTTTTCATAGCCATATATTATAACCTTTAATACGTTCATTTTTAGCCTTTTTTCCTTAACTTGGACGAGTTGGGTGTGAGGGAGGTGGATTAGAAGGTGGAAGTTGAGAGAAAAGAATAAGGTTTTGGGTGAAATGGAAGTGTGATGGGCCCAAAAAATTCCTTTTAGCATACGTTCTCAAAAGCTTTTGCATAGGTTAAAAAAATGATTTATGTTTGTTGTTTTATTTTATGTTCTAGGAGGGGGGTTAATTAGAGAAAAAGTGTTTTATATGCCTTAGATTTTGAAAGATAAGTAGTCCCAAAGTGGTACTCAATTATCATTGGCATTAAGATTACTTAGTTGGTGTAGTGTCTTAATTGTTTATATGGGGTGAAGAAACCACAATTTCGATTTTCCTAGATTCGAAGAGGGAGAAAGGTGCGAATATTATTCGAGGGGTAGTTGATTTAGGAATAGTTTGATTAGTCCAAGAATGAGTCACTTTACCCAAATTTGTCTCACCTTACCTGAAGCTTAGATTACAACAAAAAATAAAGACCATTATGATTATTTGTGCACATGTGTTAACTATGATACATATGTTAGACAATAGACAAGCATATGGCAGACTGTGCATCTGATTCAACTTCAGTGTAAACACGTCCCATTTTATACACTTGAGAGAGGAACGATACACTAACCCAGTGAGGATCATCCATTTGAACTTCCTCGCTTGATTCCTTTGCTTCTTGGTCCTTCAAGCTCTCTTCATGCTCATCTAGCTCCACAATATTGCAGTGCTCCTTCGGGTTAACCACTGTATCACTCGGGTATTGGCCTTGCTTGTGTTGAGCTCCTACTATCTTTATCAGCTGACTCATGTTTGATGTCAACTCTCCAATGCTAGCTTGAGTCTGCACCAACGTGTTCTCGAGCCTCTTGATGTCTGCCCCTTGCCCAGTGATATGCTTGTTTAGCTCCATGAATTTTCCATCCACTTTCTTCTCCAACTGAGCTAACTTTTCATCATACTTTTCGAATTGTGACATCGCGATCTCTTCTTGTGATGGCTTCTTACCGTCATGGATCATGCCATTTGTAACAGCAAATCCGGGTGGCGGATTAAGTGTATTTTGCGCGTTCCCATATGAAAAGTTCTGATGATTCTGAGGGTACTGATTGTACCGAGGCTGATTGTTCTGGAAGTTGTTGAAGTTTCGTTGATTCACAAATTTTACTTCTTCAACTTCTTCCGGACCCCCTGGCTGTTGTGCTAACGTCAGATTAGTTAGCAAATTTACCTGGCTCGTCAATGCTGTTACTTGTGCTGTGAGCTTTTCAATTGGCTCATTATTGACGGGCTCGACTCTTTGGACACTGGCTACCCTCCTTGGCATGTTTCTCTCGTTCGACCATTGGTAGCTTGTTCTGGCCATCGCGTCCAGGATTGAGAATGCCATCCTCACTGACTTCTCCATCAAACTTCCACCCGCAGCCGCATCCACTTGGTTTCTAGTTGGAGCAAGTAGACCATTGTAGAACTTGCATACTTGCTGCTTCTTGGTGAACCCATGTTGAGGGCAACTCCGGATAAGATCCCGGAATCGCTCCCAAGCCTCTCCGAATGGCTCTTGGTCCAATTGCTTGAACTGATTGATCTGGTTCTGCAGGTCGAGCATCTTGCTTGGTGGAAAGTACTTCAACAGGAAAGAAGTACTCAAGTCTTCCCAATCTCTGATGTCTTCTAGTGAATTGAACCATTGTAATGCTCTGTCCTTCAGTGAGAAAGGGAACAATCTCATCTTGACTTGCTCGTGCGGCACATGATTGATCTTGATTGTGTCGGCCAGTCTGCGAAACTTGATCAGATGTGCATTCGGATCCTCCAACGCACACTACAAGAAAAACTAGTTTTAGTGACAAAAAATTAGTGAGGGTAAGCAAATACTCTCATTAAATGTGAGAGAAACATAGCTTTAGTGAGAGTAATATATTACTCTCATTAAAAACATGAGTTTTGGTGAGGAAATATTAAGTAATTTCAAACTTTTTCTTTTACCGTCACTAATTGTGCAAAAAAAAAAGTGGCGGAACATTTTCCCACCTGAAGACAAATTTGGATCAAATTTATTGGAGCAAAATCTTTAAAGAAAAAAGAGACATCAATCTCACAAATGAGAAAAAGTTCATTTCACTCCTTCATACGCTCCCCTGCCTTTCCTCTGGGCATTCCGCCACTACTCTCTCCCTCTTCGCTGTATTCCATCTGCCAATGCTTCTTCCTCGCCGCCAATCATGCAGGTAACAGGTAAGTAGAACTTCAAATATGTCTTTCTCCTTACTATTTCTATAAATGAAACCCTAGGTTTCATCTTTGACAATCCTACTCACTAGAATTCTGTTTCCTCTAATTTCACTTACGTTTCGCCGCCGCCCGTCGCCGTCGGCTTCATGTCCAATTATCTTCTGCAACCTCTGCTGCCACTCCAAACCCCTATGTACTTCAGGAAAATCAGGTTCCTAGGGCTTTTACTCAGGTCCTTGTTAACCCTTGCATTCGGTAAATTGATTATCAACGCTAGCGATAATGGGGATTTTATTGATTTTTGGCTTTGTAGTTCGCCAAAAGTGGAGTAATGGGGCTGCGAAGAAGGGGATATTGAGGCTAGTGACCGTGACCTCGGAACAAGAAGCGGAAATTGCTAAGCTCCAGGCAACTAAAGATTATAGTTTGCTTCCCAATCCTCGGGTTAAAACGCAACATTATTGTGTTGTTTGTCACTGCCTCATCACTACCAGGTTTTATTTATGTGTAAAGCTATTAGATACTGGTGAGAAGAGTCTTGCATATGTTAATTGAGATATCGATGCTCTTTTAGTGCCTGTTTTGTTGAATTTGTGACTGTCAAACTTTATGAGTTTGTATTTCTGGAAGTGATTTGTTCTGTAATTCGAAAATTAGGAGACCCTTGGTTTCATCTCTGGACTCAAATTGCAGATTTTTGGAACTTTTAATATTTGGTCATTGTTTGTTGATTGCTTGTCATGTACATGAGGATTATGTGTTAGACTTTCTTATATTATCTCTCGGGCAATCTTAGAGCTTGTTGCAGTTTCTCTTAAATGGAGCTAATTCCAAATAAAATAACAAAGAATGTGAAAAAAAATACAATATGAAGTACATCTTCAGCGGGCTGCACGGGGACTTTGGTTGAGCTCTCTCGCATTTTTTACTGATAGTAAAAGTGACGGTGAAAAGTGGTTGTCCACTAAGATAAGTTTCAACAATATTCTTCTAGATGACTTTTTTCTTCATTGTGATGCTTCATTTTCTAATACCCTAAATTAATAAGGCATTATCGTCATATCTTGTTCTTTTGCAAGAGAGGCATTGATTAGTAATTGGACATCTCTTATGTGGTTCTAGTAATAGTTTCATGGTGTTAAGTGCTAATATGAGCTTCTGCTCTATTTTCTACTGCAGGAAATGAAGCGATAGTGAAACCATAAGGAAATATGATCTATTAATTTACATTATGGATTGCTCCTTTATAATGTTAGTATGTGATTTTGTAATTCAATGGTTTGGTTCCTTCTGTTACCTCCATGATATTCCAAAAAACCATAAGTTGTTTCAACCTTTTCCTTCCTCACCTGCAGCTGAAATCATAAAACACCAATAATTCTTGTTATATGCCCTTGAATTACTAAATGATTGTCTTTCCCTATTGCCGAAGTTGACTGAGCTGATGATGGAGTAATTATGTGATTCTGATGGTATACTGAAGTCCTTATGAAACTAATTGTCATATATTCTTGAATCTTCAGTGCCTGCTTTCTGCGATGCCATTGATGTGCCTCTTGTAGTACGAAGATTACGCAAGTCTAGGACAGAGGTTGGTTAATTCTACCAGAGGAGCCCTGCTGGTCTGAGTTGAATTACTTACTAATCATTTTACTTTTGATCAGGTCAGGAAAGAGCTCGGAATTACAGAAGAAGAGAAAGTCCTGATTTATAATTTTGGAGGGCAGGTAAAGTTCTTGCTGTTTTTTACACTATTGAGATTTCTGCTGTTTGTGATCACATCACGAGCAATGTTCTCTTTAGATCTTATATTCTAACTTATCAAACAAGAACATGTTATATTTCTGTTATCATTATTTTAAATGTATTTGTTTTCATTCAAGGAAGGCCTGATAAGAAATATTTCCATGACCATGATGAGATGGTTTGTAGCATATAAAGTTAAACAATTACTAATAATATCACAATGCAATGTTCCAGCCAGCTGGATGGGAGAGCTACATAACCCGATGGATGGATATGTTTGGTTTGTTTCCTGACAGCGCTATGTAGGCATGTTGACTACGTGATTCTTGTTTCAAGTGAAAATAATTCTCGTATGTATATTTTTACTTGATATAGGTGTGAAGCATCAGAAGGGCAGCTACTTCCAAAAAATTTTGTGAAGCTTCCGAAGGATATCTACACGCCTGACATAATTGCAGCTGCAGACTGCATGTTAGGTACTTCAAAGATGAGTTCTTGAAGTATTTCTCTGTCTCTGCAAACGAACAAGTTTATCATATATGAATATTCTCAATTTACATCGCAATGACTCTTATATCTTTCAGATAAAATTGGCTATGGTACAGTGAGCGAAGCTTTGGCATACAAGGTGCCTCTGATCTTTGTAAGAAGGGATTATTTTAATGAAGAACCATTTGTGATGAACATGCTGGAGGTACAATTGGATGCCAAACCTCTTATTATAGTCACTTGCTTTGTCAAAGCAGAATCAGTAGTCCTTTGAGCTCCTACAAAGTTATATCCTCTTATTATAGTCACTTGCTGATGGTTTCTTATAGAAAAGCAATGCTATTATTTACTGGTTTATCCCTACATTTGTTGATAGCATTCACTTGATGTCTTGAATAATTGTGTGATACTCTTGAGATCCCAATTTGAATGGGAGAATGCTAACCTATTTCAGGAATCCCTTATCATGTTATACAATTGTTGACTTTTAGATGAACTTGAGTTATCTTTTTATTTCACTTGTTTGGCTGATTACTCTTTGTCTTATTTGTTTCCATTGACTAATCAATTGTGTTCATTAATCCATTGGGTGATGCACTGCTTGTTGATGTATTGATATCTTTTTGGAATGCTCTTCAACTTTGTATTTGAAGAAATCTTTTTCTCTTTGCCAGATGCTCTCGAACTTCAAGCATATTTGAAGTAGCAACGTGATTGCAATTCTTCAGATGAAAACTGAGGTATCGAGTCGACTACTTGAAATCCTTAGTAATGCATTTTTATTTGCTCCCATGTTGATTCCATGTTTTTGTTGGCAGAATTATAGCTCTAGCTTTTTAAATCATTCTGAAATTCTTGATCATTACTACTGCGCAGGTGACAAAGTTATTGGTGAAATGGGGGAAGCCTAAAGATATTGAAAGCCAACTAGAAGTAAAAGTCTTGTCAAAGACTTTGGCAATGCTTTCATTTTTATGTGTAGTTGTAATTTGTATACACTTGGAATAGCATTTTAGAAATGCTTTGCTCTGTTGAGACATTATTAGTTAGACATTCTTGTTTATTAAAAATGATTTAATTTGTTTGAGTTTTGGCCTCTATGTTGTCTTTTTTGTTTGTCTCTCCTCTACATATTAATCTTATTTGGATAGTGCGATATTAATAGGACAAAAAAAAAATTATTGTATTTAAATGTACTGATATTTAATGAGGACATCAAGCGTATAATGAGGAAAACAGTGACGGGTTAGTTATTTAATATGTTATTCTATAATGAGAGTCTATTAGTGTTATTAGTGACGGGAATTGACAGTCACTATATAACCTCTATAGTGACGGTATATTACTATGACTAGTGTTATTAGTGACGGGTGACTTAGTTATAAAATTAGTCTATAATTAAGTTATTAGTGACGGGGATTAGTGCAATTAGTGACGGGAATTGACTGTCATTATACATCTTTTTAGTGACGGGTAATTACTGTCACTAAATACTTTTTAGTGACGGACTGGTGTCCCGTCATTATTTACCTTTAGTGGCGGAAGCTGTAGCCAGGGGCGGTGACGGTATATATCCCGTCACTAAATGTCTTTTATGACGGTTTTTGGGGCTTTAACCACGGAATTTCCTCTCACTAAATGCAGTTTTTCTTGTAGTGGCACTTCCCCCATACTGGTTTTGCTGCACTATATTGATTAATGCAGGCTTCAGCTCGAAATTGTTGGCATTGAGTGGTGGAGGTTGTACTCCTCCTGCCTGCTGATTTGGACTGGGCTTCAAGCAGTCGCTAATAGGCGTGTCATCTTCATCGCCTGCAGCTGGGTCTATCTGAATTGGGTCGTACTGCTGTTGTAGCTGTGGCCCTTGTGGAGGTAGCTGCTGCTGTATGTTCGTGACTCGATCATCCAACCGTGCCAGAGCTGTCAGTACTCTGTTAAGTGCGTCATCTTGATTCGGATGCTGTGGTGGGTTCTCCATCTCAGATGCGGAGTTTCTTCTAGTTCGGTGTCTGCGAGCTGTCGCTTCAATTTCCGGGTCGAAAGGAAGAAGGGTTTCTTTCCCTTTTGATATGGTGAGCATACGAAGCCTGCAAACACCAAAAACAAGAACTACCGCGTAATACAAAAATTAACCCAAAAATAAAAAACGAAAATTAAAATTAAAATTACGAAAAAATAAAATCTAGTCTAGTTTCCTCCTATTTTTCAAGATAAAAACTAAGCGCTAAATCCTATTCCCCGGCAACGGCGCCAAAAACTTGACACGTCGGTTTCTAACCTAGTGTTCCGCAAGTGTACGGATGTAGGTGTAGTACTATTGTCAAGGTCGATCCCACAAGGAATAGTTTTAGGTAGTTTGATACCCTAATACTCTAGGAATGTCCTAACTAGATACTAAGTTTCAAAGGTTGATTTTACTAATTAAAGTACTCAATTAAATATAACTTCAAACTTAAGAAACACGAAAACTAACAATCAAAGAGAATAGGTATCCTAGGGCTTCGATTTCAGGATATTATTTCAATGTGGAATATGATTAACCTATTAATTTACCAATTCTAACGTTTATTAGGCGGCACGACAATAATCTAATCCTTCTCTCGAAGCGATTAAACCGTTGATTAATTAAGCTAATTACCCTCTCGAGTCAATTAAACCTAATAACTCCCAAACGATCCTAAGCCACGGCCTACACAGTCATAGACAACTGCGCTCTATGTTCTAAGTCTGATAACAATTCCCTCCTCTCGAAGCGGAATTGTTAAACTAAATTACTAAATCTAGGTGATCAAGCTAAATTCAGTTTAAGCATAAACATAGAGATAAAACATATAAAGAACGGAATTAATAGATTAAATCATAAATCAAAACATTGTTATAAAAATCCCTACTTTCTAACCCTAGGACACGAATAGCTTAGCTATCCATGCCTAGTAACAATTCAATACAAAATTCTAATAAAAACATTGTAAGAATTAAACTAGAAAAGAATAAATAAACCCGGATGACTCCGTCTCGATGATCTTCGTCTTCCTTGTCCTCCAAGATGTCTTCTAGGTGGAATGATGTAATTGATGTTCTTGATGATTCCCCTTTTCCTAGAGCTTGAGGTCCTTTTTATAGAGTTGAGGACGAATCTTGGGGAAGATATGCTCAAAATCCTATTAAAATAGGAAATTATCGCATAAAAACCCTCCTGACACGGCCGTGTTGCTCAAGTGACGCGGCCGTGTTGCTTCGCAAACTTCCCTTTTCCAGCAACAATTTGACACGGCCGTGTTGCTTAAGTGACACGGCCGTGTTCTATTCCAGAACCCACAGCGCGTTATGGACCACTTTTGACACGGCCGTGTTACAAGTCTGACGCGGCCGTGTCGGTTCTTGTCCGGTTTTGCTTCTGGACCGGTTTAGACCGGTTCGGACCGGTTTGGACCGGTTCTTCGACGGTTCTCACTCTTTTGGGCCGATTTTCACTCTTTTCCAACTTGTTTCCTCGTCCGGTAGCCTGAAAATGCTCAAAATACCTTAAAACAAGTCGAAACACGTCAAATGACCCAAATATTATTAATATAAATAAATGCCGGTCAAATATGCACGTAAATGATATAAAATATGATTCTAAATCGACCTAAATACATGCATAAATAACGTGTTATCAGTGAGTCCTCCTCAAATTCGCATAGGAGTTTCCTGAATTCTAGTCAGTGTGTTACAACACAGAATGATCACTGTAACTTTAATGAGAAATCTGGTCATAATCAATGCACACACACTGCACCAGTTCAGAAACGGGTTGTTTTTGCACATTCTGGTCGAGGATCACATTATGCACATGTTAATAATACTGCTCGTCCTGCTATGTTACAACATGGAAAGTCAAAAACTGCGGAAAATTCTTGTTTTGTGCCTATTTGTCATTACTGTGGCGTTTTAGGTCATATACGTCCAAATTGTTACAGAATGCAGTTTGACCTGAGTAATGGTAACATTTATGATTGGGATATTAGAGGAATACCACGTCGAGTCTCTAGACCTAAAGTAGATTTGATAAACCGCACTCAAAGAAAAATATGGGTTAAAAAATCTACTTGTTCAACTTCCCAGAAGTAAACTCGACTGCCCGTGTCACCACTGTTTTTGGGTATTGGTATATTAATGTGCTAAAAAAATTGATCATATTCCAGCAGCGAATCAACTGAAAATAAGGCTTTTAATAGAGAAAATTTCGTAACACTCTGGAAAATCTTTAGGATTATTGTTCATTCGTATTGCATAGTCGTTAAAAAAAAAAAAAAAAAAAAAAAAACGTATGTCGCAACATGCATATCATGTAGGATTTTGCATTAGGCATGGTTTTTTTCATGCATCCATCTCAATTTTATTCTTTGTAAACTCCATGAAAAAGGGCAAGTTCAAAGATTTATTTGGCTTAAAACTTTACATTCCTTTTCCTTCTAGTTGATAAAGACTATCCTGTTTTAATTATCCTCAGCTTGTCGGAAAGGGCTACGGTCATGAAATGATGTTGAGAGCAGCTACCGGTCCACAAATCGGAAAGAGCTACTAGCACAGAAAGTGATTGATCTGTGAAAGCCACCGACCACAAAAAATTAATTGCTTAATATTGTTGTATCTCTATTATCAAAGGGGTTATAAGGATCAACCAGAGCTCGTCACACCGGGTTTTCCTAGTACGGTATTGGCTTGTGGGGTTTGCGAGCTACTCCATGAGAGGGTAAAAAAAAAAGTTGGAGGAATAAGGATACCTTGATTTAATTTTTGTTTAAGCCTCTACATTGGTGTGTGCAAAAAGTCAAAATCATTATGAAGTTGATGCGGAATTTCGTTTAGTTCTTTGCCAAACACTTCTACTTGCCTAATATCGTGGGTGTGATAAGATGAATTGAGTTTGCATTCTATTGGTTTCCTATTTTTAGGCATCCCCTGCATGATTTTCTATGAGGTTATGGATAAAAATTCTATATGCCTTGAGTTGAAAATATTTGTTTATTTGGAATTTTGGTTTAATTAAATGTTGCACCTCTTAATTTACCACCCATACAGTGAGCTTGACTATGGGTCAGTGGGTTCAAGTGAGGGGGAGTTATAGTAAGGGGGAGTTTTGTATCTTTGGATTTTTCGTCAAAAAATGGGGAGATAATATATTAGTTGCTAGCTAGTTCTTTTTTTTTTTTTTTTTTTTTTTTTGCTAATTGTTTTTTGCTGCCAAACTACTTTACCATCATTGTTGCTTATATTTAGGGGGAGTAATTTTTTCGTTATGATGTCGTAACTTTTCCTTGTGCAGATCATTAGTTATTTTTCGGGTTTTTGACAAAAAATGCCAAATGGGGAGATTGTTAGAGTATTTTATGTTGGCGATATTTTTGTCAAAATCCCTTATATTATGTTTATATAATTTATTGAACTTATTAGATTTATTATTTTAATATTTCACTGTTTTTGTAGGCGGATCATAAGAAACGGATAAGAGTTGATGGAGTATCTTTTTAAGATATATATCGGAAAAGATATGGAGAGATAATACTTGAGTGTCAAGTATTACTTGGATATCAAGAATCTACAGCGGATAAGGATGGAAGAAACAAATTACGTAATATCATTGAAGATACTACATGGGCTTCAGCCCAGCAAACTAAAATCCCTTATATATATGAACATATGGGGGCGGTGCAGTGGTTAAGCAACAACAAATAGTTTTATTAGTTGCTAGAAGAATTATCTAAGATTGATATTCATCATAATTACTTTTTGTTGATATTTATATTAATGCTATTTGTAAGGAACAAGTTGTTCCGTAGAGGGTGGTGCATATAGTTTCAATATTGTTTGTGTCGAAGGACCTTCGGGAGAAGGGACTTCAAAACGGGTTCGGGAGAGCTCGTCCGGCCTACGGTGGTTTGCCGTGTTAGTGCCGAACAAGTCGACGGGAGTCGCTGGGCGTTGTTGGTATAGTATAGGTTAGGTGTTAGGGAATCGAGTCTCTTTGTAAAACCTATCGTTATATGGAGTATCAATAACAAAAGGTCCGAGGGGTCTGAGGGATTCAGCCCCGTGTTTAATTTGGTATTTGTTTTTCTATTTTTAATTTCGTCCGTTTCTGTGTTGGAACATAAACTGTGCAGTCCAGGAATTTCAATCTCTATAAAATTAATTAAAATAATAATTAAAAATTAAAGTATTCAATCTTTTATGGTTAGTTATATTCAATATAAATAATTAAAAGAATCTTATATTTACTTATTAGATAATTTTGAAAGAACAAATTAGCAAGTTGGAAACACAGTAAAATTATTTATATTAGTTAGTGGTCAATATATATTATTTAAATTTAAAAATCTCTAGTTATTCGAATTGAATTGAACCGTTCCGTTAGAATTCAAATTCTGAATCGAACTATCCCTAAAAAAATAACAATACCATAATGTACCGTTCGTTTTTGTGTATTTATTTTTTAAATAATTAAACTTTAGTACGATCGGTCCACACTATGCCGCACACATCCATGTTGGAGCTTATTTCTTACACCAATGTAAGAATAAACGCTACTCTGACACGGCTCTTACGAAGGAACAATGGTGGGTTAGAGACGAAGACAGCCAATGCTTTGGAAATATATAGTTGTCAGAAAAAAGTAAAAAGTGAATTGTTTTACTACCTCCGTCCCAGCTAACTTTGCACGGTTGACCTGACACGGATGTTAAGAAAAAGTAGATTTTGAGGAATCTTTGACTTTTTTAAAGGTGGAGATTGAGGGTGGAGATTTCGAGGGTGGAGATTGTGAAAGAGATTTCCTTTTTAAGGATGAGCAAAGTTAAGTGGGACGGATCGAAAAGGAAAGTATGCAAAGTTAGCCGGGACGGAGGGAGTAATTTATACACAGACACAAACACACGCATATACATATATTAATATATTATATTTCTTCTATTTCAAAATCAGTATAGTATTTAAAAAATACAATTTTTTTTATTTTTTATCAATTTAATAAACCTGCACTTCTCATGAAAACTGTCAATTCCCATTTGTATGACTTGTTTTTATTTTTGATTTAATATATTCAGTTATATTAAATAATTTGTGAAATAAGAAGTTTTGACTTTTACTTGAACTAATAAAATGAGTCACTGATATTAGAAACATTGTCCTCGGTCTAAAAAAGATACTCCCTCCGTCCCGGCTTAACCTGCCTAGGTTGATTGTGCACGGGGACTAAGAAAAAACAGATTTTGTGGAATCTTTGATTTTTTTAAAGGTGGAGATTGATAATGGAGATTTTGAGGGTGAAGATTATGAGAGAAATTTGCTATTTATGGGGCAGACAGGTTAAGGTGGGACAAACTAAAATGACAAGTAGGCAGGTTAAGTTGGGACGGAGGTAGTAGTTTCTTTGTATGTTTCATACATAAAGGGTGTGTTTACTTAAAACTGGAGGAGGTTGGAGTACTGTAAATTGGGAGAAATAAAGTGAAGAGAGAAGATTGGGTTAAATAAATAGGTGTTTGATTTTGTTGATTGGAGAGTGATTTTTAGTGTAAAAAGTGATAAAAAAAGTGATGTGATGTTTGTAAATATATTGCCAGAAACCTCAAAGTAAACACGATTAGGATGGCTCAATCCTCAATGGATTGGGTTAAGTAGTAAGTAAACACACCCTTTGTTCATTACACTTGTAAATTACTAGTACACCTTATTTAATATGACCAATCAAATAGCGTCATACATAAATGGCGATTCTAATAAATCATTTAGTAGGGGTATATTAAAAAATATTAACATTTAATACTCTTAAAAATAAAATTGGACTAGTTGTAAGACATTCTAAAAAGAAAATGGGGACTATATTTTTCAGACGGATAGAGTAACTTTTATTTTGGGACAAAGAATTTTTTTAAATATAGTATTCCCTTCGTCCCAGCTAATTTATCATACTTTTGTCTCACTTAACTTTTTTTATCCTTAAAAGAAAAATTTCTCTCACAACATCCACTTTTAAATTCTCCACAATCAATTTCTATTTTTAGAAAAATTAAAGTCGATACTCGATCAAGAGTGATAAGTTAGTTGGATGGAGGAAGTATTTATTATGACACCGAAAGAGTATTATATCTGATATATGGCGGTTTACTATTTACGTATGTGTAGAAGATAAGGACGGAGTTAATTTTCCTTTTGAAAATGAGGATATCTGTCTTAATTGCATCTCGCATAGTCATTTGGAATTATGTGCTACTCTTTCTCGCCACTTTTTATCTCCTCATCTTTTGGTAACGTGCGGTGACCATTCAGGCGGTCTGATTTAACTCAGTTCGATTCGAGACAACTAATCAGATCAGTATTATATTTTAAATTGTGTTGAATCAATATTTGGTCAGACTAAAAGTTAGTGAGCAAAGTTCGAACAGTTCTCCTAATATATACTATGAAGTTGTGTTGCGTTAGTGAAGTGGCGGATGTAAAAGGGGTTGTGAGGGTACAGCCGTGCAGCTGCACCCCCAATTTCAATTTTTTTTTATATTATATATTTAGAAAAAAAAAATGAACCCCCAAATTAAACTGTCCAACGTCGTTGCTCAGCAATGTAACAACCAAATGATCAATTAATATGTGGGGCTGTGGGCTTGGCCCAATATTGCTAGAAATAATATTTGTTGGCCCAAGTCCAACAATCATTAATTAAAGAATCACAATATACTCCCAGTTTCAAAATTTACAGCAACAACACCATTCACCATTCATTTTCACCACTGTAAGTCTTCTTCCTCTTTTCTTTATGTTTTTTGTTTATCTGTTAGTTTTGTTATATATATATTTGTTGTTTAATTTGATTAATTTATTAATGTAGTTATTTGATGTTGTTTATTAATGAACTAGGGTTTGTGTATCTCTTTTTTTTTTTTGTGTATATATACATATATATATATATATATATATATATATATATATATATATAAATATGTTTCATATTTGGGTTTTCTCCATTGGTTGAGTTTATGATAAATTCTTAATAAATTCGTCGGTTGTTATCGCAATTGTGAATTTGTTCGACTTATTTTGTTATATAATTATATTCTTATTATTTGTTACTAATTGAATTAGGAAATGAAGAAATGAAACACCTAAATCAAAGAAAACCAAGACAATGGGGAAGCAACCCGATCTTCGACAAATGTTTGAGAAAATGAAATCTCAAGGGGCTTCTTGCTCTTCACCAAGAGATAATGTGGTTCCTTCAAATGATAGTGAGTCTCCCTTATCCCAATCATCGAATTCCCCCCAAATTGAAAAAAGAACGGAATTAGGTTGTTCAAGTTCCCCTAGTGTTCCACTAGAAGAGGAGGATTTCTTATATGATGTTGAACTTCTTCCCCATGATTTGGGAAAAAGAATAAATATAATGCATTATTCTCCAAAGCAACGTAATCCAGTGAGAAGAGCATACATTCTAAAAGGACCTTGTCAACCAAAAACCCATAACTTTCCACAGAGAGACCTTGGAAGTTTACGGCGGTTTAGTGTCATATTGTTCAAAATGTATGATTGGCTTGAATATAGTATTGAGAAAGATGTTGCATTTTGTTTTGTTTGTTACTTGTTTAAAAGTAAGGTAGAAATTTGTGTGGGTGGAGATGCATTTGTTCATGGAGGATTTAGATCATGGAATAAACCCGATAGATTTGATAAGCATGTTGGTGAAATTAAAAGTGCTCATAATCTTGCTTATGAGAAATATGTGAATTTAAGAGACTCAAAAAAAAAAAAAAAAATCTATTGTGCATGTTTTGGATAATGCAAGTGATGTGATGAAAAGTAAATATGAAACTCGCTTGAAGGCTTCACTTTCTTGTTTGAGGTTTATTTTACGCCAATGGTTGGCATGTCGTGGCCACGATGAAAGTGTGAAATCACTTAATAAAGGAAATTTTCTCGAGCTTTTGACTTGGCTTGCTGAGCATAATGAGAATGTTAAAAGTGTCGTTCTTGAAAATGCTCTAGGGAATAATCAGATGAAATCTCCCTTAATTCAAAAAGATGTCATAAATTCTTGTGCTAAAGAAACAACTAAACACATTATAGAGGAGCTTGGTGATGACTATTTCGGTATATTAACAGATGAATCAAGTGATGGGTCTAAAAAAGAACAACTAGCTCTTTGTTTGTGTTATGTTGATGGTGAAAATGGAATGGTGGTAGAGCGATTTCTTGGACTTGTACATGTTGGTGATACAACTGCTTTGTTGCTAAAAAATGCAATTATAAGGCCACTTCATTTTGCACTAAGCATGACATTGTTGTTCCCGTTGTGGATACTTTTTATGTTCCATTAGGAAGGTCGAGGTGATTTGTTTCACAAGTTACAAACATTCATAATTTTCGATTTGATGTTTCTGTACAAGTGATTGATTTACAACTTC
Source organism: Ajuga chamaepitys (assembly GCA_958295605.1). NCBI lineage: Eukaryota > Viridiplantae > Streptophyta > Magnoliopsida > Lamiales > Lamiaceae > Ajuga > Ajuga chamaepitys. Next base: position 5,418,358 of record OY282500.1, on the reverse strand, counting down.
GGGAATTCAATGATCGCTTTGATGAGGCTAATACAGAGTTGCTTATTTGCATGGCTTGCTTAAGTTCGAAAGATCACTTCTCTTCTTTTGACAAGGAAAAGATACTCAAACTAGCCACATTTTATCCATCTGAGTTTTCAAGTATTGATTTGATGGCTCTTGAATGTCAACTTGATATATTCATTCAAGATATGCGAAGAGATGATAGGTTTCGTAGCTTACATGATATCAGTGACCTTTCAAAGATGCTTGTTGAAACAAGAAAGCATGTGGCCTATCCGGCAATTTATTTGCTTATCAAGTTGATGTTGATTCTCCCTGTTGCCACTGCAAGTGTAGAAAGAGTATTCTCCGGAATGACCTACGTCAAAAATAAGTTGCGGAATAGCATGGGCGATCAATTGTTAAATGATTGTTTGGTTACTGCCATTGAGAAGGATATTTTTCTACAAGTTTCCGATGATGATGTCATGGATCGCTTCCAAAGAATGAAGACTCGTCGGACCCAACTAGGATAGTAGTTTTTATTTTAGTATTGTGTATTTTCTAATTTTTTTTTCGTATTTTAGATTCTACGACTTTAAATATTGAATAATATTTCTGAACATTTTTTATTATATCGTACCCCCAATTAAAATCCTGTATCCGTCACTGCGTTAGTGCAGCGAGGAGATACAATTGTTCCCTATATAAATGCTCCAACCCTGCACACATTTGTACGCCATTCCTCGGCGCGGTGAAAAATTGGCGTTCATTTGAATGCGACACTGTTTACCACAATTTCATATATTTTATATAATTTAATTCTATATATATTAATTGTGGTATTTTCAATTTTATTATTGTGTTAAGTTAATATGTATACCTATTATATTTTAAAAGTAAAATAAATTAGTTTCATTAAAATACAAAACTTGTCCTTGCTATATTTGTTAAATGTTGTATACTATTAATTTAGTTACTTAATTCTCTTAAAAAAAAAATTATTAAAAAAAAATTATGAAATGGTAAACTATTATAAAATAATACATTAAGGTATTCATAAAATTGCAACAACATAAACAAATACATAAATATTACTAATCGAAACAAATACTACTACATTACTAATCGAAAATACAGCATAATAAAGACCAAATCACGCATAGTACAGACATGGAAATACTACTAATACAAATCTAATATGAAAATACTACTAATAAAAATCTTATAATATTATTGAAATTATTATCTCGAAATCATGAAAAAAATACAAAATTTTATAAGTATATTAGCAAATTAGAATGCTTACAAATATTATACAAAAAAGTAAATTATTAAAAAAGAGTATTCCATGTAACGCGAAATACAACACATATGACTGAAGCTCTGCATTAACAGCACTAACAGCTGAAGATGATCTAAGACCTTATTTTATAAGTATATTTTGCGTTGAAGCAGATAAATCCAGCACTAACAGCTGAAGATGATCTAAGACCTTATTTATAGTTTAAGCTTGATCTCCTTTAACAAATAGGCCAGAAAAAAAAACCCCTAAGTCTGACTTATTTATTAAATTCCGAGTGGAACTAAGTCTGATATTGGCTTGATCATAGGCTCATAATACGTAGTCAGATCTATTTCTACCTCTATTATTTAAATTATTCTTCAAGTAAATTTGCAGAGTATATATCTTGCGGAAAATGTGTCTAAAGAAGTATTTCTTTCGTTCTACTCGAATTTGTACATTTTCATTTTCGGTTCGTCCCCAACTAATTTTGCACATCCTTAAAAAGGAAAATTTTCGCACAATCTCCATCGATATCCTCAAAATCTCCATACTCAATTTTCACCTTTAAAAAAGTCATCTAAAAAACAAAAAATAAATTTTTCTTAATATACACGTCGAAATAGGTGTGCAAATTAAGTCCGAACGGAGGGAGTAAATAGGTGTGCAAATTAATATACAACAGATACAAAAAACTAAAATGATATATCTACACAAATTGATATCTTCAATTAATTATGTCCTACCACTTAGATAATATTCGTATAAATCATACAACATTAGACTGAAGTGTAAATGTAAATTAAGATAATATTTTTTTCCGTTTTATACAAAGCGAGGTTCGTAGTTTTTTTTTTTTTAATTAATTGATATTTTAGATATTTTTTACGAATGGTACGAATTTTCAAATCCTAAAATATATCTACTTTTCAACCTATCATTAGTATTTTAATTTGGTCAAATTATGATCACCCTAAATATTCCTGGTCTTTCACTAAATTAAGGTATAATCTCCTTCTTCATTTCTTCTCCCTCCTTCATTCCACAATTTAAATTGAAATAACTTTCCCATCTTTTTTCTTAAGTATGAATGTTTTTATATTAAATATAAATGGTAACAATAATAAATGATGATACTTCAAAGCAACATAAATGAGATATGGAGACATAAGATAGACATTTGAATTTTGGAGAGAGATGCAAATTAGATAGAGAGAGAATAAACAAATTGTGATGAGAGCGCGTAAATAGTTAGAGAGAGATGTGTCTATCATAATCTCGAGAGAGAATATTGGAAGGAAAGATAATTGTTGAAAGAGAGAGGCATAGGCATAATCATGAGGGAGAATACTAGAAGATAATTGTTGAAAGGAATAGGCATAGGCCATGAGAAAGAAGACCGAAAGATAATTATTGAAGGAGACATGCATAGCGAGATTTAAGAAATTAATGGGAATAAGACATGTATTAACTCAGGGTATATTTGTCAATCAATTTCTTTCTTATTCTTTATCTTTTTTTCTTTCTAAAATATTACTAATTATGCACAGAGGAAGTATTGGCCTTTAATGTGTCATCTTTACATCCAATCCAATGATATAATCTATGGAGATGTTATTCATGGGATAGGATGGAAATACCTTTCCAACAGCTTCGCTGAGGTGCCGTTTGCGATTGCTTTTAAGAAGTGATTGAAATAAGTGATTTCGAGAAAAAAAGAAATACAATTTTTAACTTTTAACTTTTGGCTCAAGTAAACTTAAATTCAATAATATCATCAGTTTACGTGAAGTCAAAAGCTTACAAGCATTTATTGTGAGCATTTGCCACCCCCCCCCCCCCCCCAAAATGGGAAGAGGAAGAAGGGAGATTGAAGGAGGAAAAATAGAGGTGTAAGTAGATAGGAGAATTTAATTAAAGAGTTAATTACATGAAAATTCACAACTTTTTGTTTAATTGTCATTTACAATTTTATTTTTTAAAATAACATAGAAATATACCACTTTTATGAGTGTGTTTGTTTATCGTTTCCCTCAATAGATTTAATGGACCAAATCCCAATAAAGCACACCCATTAAGAGGATGTTAGGCTAAGCTTATTTTAAACATCTTATAAGCTTCAACATCTTATAAGTAGTTTCAAGAGCTTATAAGATGTAATTTTTAAGGAGCTTATAAGTTAACAAAGTGTTCAGATAAAAGAGCTTATAAGCTTGCAACTGAATATAGTGATTTAACTATAAATTTGGGGTCTAATTTAAAATTAATATTAGACACACATTTTGATTAGTGTGCGAAATGTATGTAGTGTATGAAGTGTGTGTAGTGTGTGTAGTGTGTGAAACGTGTGTAGTGTGTGTAGTGGTGTGTATGGTGTGTGTAGTGTTTGAAGTGTGTGATGTGTGTGTAATGTGAATTGTGTGAGAATTGTGTGTAGTGTGTGTAAGTATGTGAATTGTGTGTGAATTTTGAGTGTAATAATTAAGAGCTTAAAAAATAAGATGGGGTATAACAACTTATTTTGTTTTGGATCTTATAAGCTCTTAGAGCTTATTTTTGTAACTTATAAGCGCTCCTAAACATCTTTTTTTACAAAACACTTTGCAAGAGCTTATAAGCTCCTAAACATCTTATATAAGATGTTTTTAAGAGCTTATAGGCTCAGCCAAACACCATCTAACTCATCAGTCAGGTTTGGCTCAGCACTCCCCAACCTTAATTTTCAATTGAATGCACCCCGAGTTAATTTTTAGCTCCAATTGCTAGCATAGAGCTCAGAATCGATTTTAGCTATCTCACATATGATCATATAATAATTATAGACCTCTAATTAAGTGAAACGATAACGTTTTATGGTTAGTTAACGATAAAACAATGATTTTTTTCTTTCATATAATTAAGTGTTAAAAGAATTCACATAACTACACGTATGCAATTAGGCGGCTTAAATTCTCAATTTGGGGCTTCACATCAGCATTTGAAGCCAAAAAATTAGTCGGGTGTATTGAATGGAAAAAATCATAAAGATGATGTATTTTATATGTTATGTTCGAAAAGTCATATTTTAAATGATAATTGACTAAAAGGTCATGAATTTTTCATTTCCGAGTTCTACTTCTATGCAACGGTTGCACCTGTTCAACCATCAACTTGCAGCCGTCAGATCTTATTCCTGACCATTCATTATTTTAGGAGTATTAAAAAAAGAAAAATGGTGAAATTGGTATTTTACTCATTGCTATTTTCAATAAATCATAAGTTTCAATACATCTGATCTAAAATCTCCTTTAATAACTCTCTCACTTCTTACAAACCAATACACCATTTTAGAAGACCTCCATATCTGAATCTGCGAAGACACTCCCTCCCTTCATAGCTGCAGAAATTCGAGCATCTCTCCCCCACTTCCGCTGCCGCCACCACCCCATCTCAACAAGAAATTTAGATTGAGCAGAAGCAACCTTCCCTACACATTTGGATCGAACCATGATCTTGGTTTGGATGCAGCAGAAGCAACCTTCCATTATTAGCAATCAAGAAATTTTAAGATTAAACAGAAGTATTGGGAAGAAAATTTATCGGAGAAATTTGACAAATAATATCTCTATATCTGCATAACTTTCAACTACAACGACCACAATTCGAAGAAGAATCGACAACATTACAGTTCCGATCGCTCACCACTTAAACGATCCGAAGCGACTGATTTATTCGATTCCTTATTTAAGAGAAATTTTGAGGAGTGTTGGCAAGAATTTCAGATGACGAATTTCAGCCCTCATCAAAAAATTATTTCGCCCTTTTGTGAACAAAGAACATGAAAATGGAAGAAATGACGTTTACACTAACTCTGGCCTTCAAATTTTTTTAAATTTTTTTTCTCATCTAAGAAACAAAGAAAAAACCCTCCCCAAACCCTCCCCTCCCCCTATAGTGACTCAAACCCAGGACCAAAGGTATAGGTAGTGGATGCTCTGCCACTTCAGTTATCCAACTTTGTCTCTTGCCTTCAAATTTCTCACCCCATAAATCTCTCTCTCTTCCCCATTGAGATTACCGTAAGTTAAATGTTATGATAAAAAAAAAAATTATCGAATTCAAAGAGAAAAATAAAATTATGAGAAATTCATGCGCATTAAAAGAATTGTAAAAGAAAATCAAAAGATCAAAATATTATAAGGGATCCCACTAAATATTGTAAAAAGACATCTAAACCCTTCAATTGTATCGGTACAACGGTTATGCAACAAAATTACCTTGGATTTTCACGTAACTAACTTTTTTTTTTTTTTTTAAATGTGTTAAGAAGCCTTACAAGATGTCAAAGTGGCTTACACTAATTCGTGTAAGGGGAGGTCTCTTGTGCACCAGAGATCCGTGCAATTTGGGCCATGAATTAAAAGTTATTACATATTTTGGGTAAGTGTATCACGCTAAAAATGTATCGCCATTTATCCTTAAAGGTATTCATTGTTCTGGGTAATGATATATTTAGGCATAAATCACGATAAGCAACAAAGATTGCGTGCAATGAGTGCACATGAAACTATGATTCGTATAATCAGTTTATACGATATTGTGTAAATCATTTGTAAATTAATTAAATGAAAATTCGTGTAACCTTCTCGACTCACGAAGTGCGTGACGATAAGAGTGAAAATGAGTTTCGAAGAAACGGGTATAAGAACACCTTAGGATATTTTGGAAGATAAAAGTAAATATGTCAAAAAAATTGGTTAAGTAAGTTTTGTGTGTGACGATTTCACGTGTGATAGAATACATTTTCAGAGTTAAAAATAATACTTCTATTTCAGAAAATAATATATTTTTTTTTAAAAAAAAATGATACTTTTACTTAAAAGAGTAATATTTTTTTCCCAAGTCACAATGAGGATTGAGGGGGACCGTCAAACATTAGGACATTACCACAATCGCCGGCCTCGACACCCAGGTTCTCTCTCTCCTTCGACGCCGCCGTGACGGAAACTGTCATCCACCCCCGTTGTTTGCCATCGTTGCTGCAGTCCTTCTATCTACCTCCATTGCTTCAGCGAGTAAGTATCTTTTAAAAAAATATATATAATTATCGACTAGGTATCTCCATTGAAGAATTAGGGCTTTCTAGGATTCGAGAGGAAAAGTGTCTGGTAGTTTCCTTTAATGGATTGAGATGTGAATGTTTGAGGAATTCTCTTATTAGTGAACTAATTTTATGTGTACGTATGAACTATTTTCTCTTTCGCGTTAAATTTTCTAGTAGTACTTTGCCTGTCTTGTCTGAGAAGCCCCGGTTATTGTTATCAAAAAAAAAAAGGAAAGAAAGAAGCAACGGTTAGTAAATTAGTTGATCCCAGATTGTAAGCATAGTTTTATGTTTAGCTCAGATAACATTAAATCTGCTTTATATATATATTTGTCTTTCTTGTTTCTGAAAATTATGTTGCATATATATATTTGGGAAAGGAAAGGGAAGGAGATTCTTCTAGTCTCTGGTGTTGAGCTTATGTGAGAAATTTCAACTTCAGAATATCATGGTCATATATCTTGTATTTCACTGTATCTTCACTTGAAATTGTCTTATACCTGAAATTTATCCTCAAATTGGATTCGATCCTAACATAAAAGCTAAAATTAGACTTAATCATAACATACATAACTAAAATTAATAATTCAAAATATACGGGAAATTAAAAAAAAAAAAAAAGAATGAAGCGCTCCCAAGCTAGAGGACAAAAAATGGACATTTCCCAAAATAAACCATGTCATGAAAAAGTAGTCAACGGTTATTTTATCCAAACCTTAAACCTTTTTCTCTTTTAATCAAATCCAAAGTTCCAAACTTTAAACCTCACCTGGTGCAATTGTGCAAGGACCATATAGAGCGAAGTGCAGTAGAAAATTCCGACGTAATCCAATGGCGGCTGCGGCACTGATCGTACTCTCACTATCATCCACAGTCAGGGCTTCTTCAGTGGATACCGGACAGCGGCTTCCGTACAACCCCCACCGCACTTATCCAAAGAAATCAGAAATTTTGACGGCGACGTCATCATCCGCTTCAACTACCCAGCTCGATAAAAATGCCGCCAAAATATCCATTTCAGACCTGCTTAAACGCGATATACCCAAATCTACTCAAGGTAATTGATCGATTTTTTAAGCTAAGTGAATTTAATGCCTGCAGGTTTATAATTTTGGTGTGTAGATTTATTAATGTTTTGAGTTTGTTAACTTGGGTTTTGATTGAGGGAGTTCTTTTGAATTTCTGTGGCTTATAGGAGGTTATTGTCAATGTGGTTATTCAAGCGAGAAATAATCGAATGAAGATTAATTAATTTGATTGTTGAGTTAATAGTAAAGTTCCGTCCGACGACCCCATTTAGGCGCTAGATTGTACATGGTTGCTTACGTTTTTCCCCCTGTTTAATGCCTCCTAGACCCGCCTATGCCCGACTAGGTGTTCGACCTCATTCTGCCGCCTAGAGTCTTTTAGAATATTGGTTACAGGCATCCTGGTTGTGTCATGTATGCAAATATTAATGTTAAGTCATATTCATGGAAAAAAAATTCTGTATTGCATTTGTGGCTTTATTAGCATGCTCATGGTTAAACTCGTTGTTTCCTGTGTACCTTAATTTTGAGGATTTGGTGGAGTTTGTTATCTTATGTGTTTGATTATTACTTTTTCTGCATGAACGATACAAGCAGTGTTTATAAGTTTTGTGGTATTGATGTAGTGGAATTAGGTGGAACATATTTAGGATATGAGACATGGCTGCCCGCTCCACCCAAAGTGGAAAAGCCTCGTTCTGCTTTCAATCCGGCATCACTGGCTTACATTGGCGACTGCATTTATGAGGTGTCTACTTGATTCTCCCTAATGCTTGATGTGTGAATTTTTTGTTTTTTACATTAGAAAATACTTGTTGGTTTCCAGATATTTAAATTATTTCTAGCGTAATTACACTTGCTACTTTTCAATATATTCACAATAGCCTTTGTAGATATCCAAAGAATAATTGGTATAGTAGAGGCAATCGTGGTCTTCATTAACAGATTGAGGTTTATTCCCAATTTTTTGCAATTTTTCCCCACAACATGGGAGTCAAATTTAGTGAACTAGGTAAAACTTTGCAAAGAGAGCTTGATAGCAAGCTATATCTGTTATATGTGACTGGTCGACAGGATATTAAAAACTAAGGAATATTTAATTAGATTATGACTTGAAAATGTAAATCATTTTGTGCTGTGGATAACATAAACGTTTCTATCCAGAGTCAATTTTACAGTATCTTAATCGTAGTATACAATTTAGAACATGGACGAGCAGATTAATAGATTCTAAATCTGTCTCGTATGAAGTAATTTGATATTATTTCTGTAAACCCTGTCCTCAAATCTAAAGCCCTCGTTCCAAATGCAAATCACTTTATAAGATATCATTTATTATTTGCAATATTCTCGGATGTATAATGAACATGTTTTGGAAGTGTTTGTCATATGATTCTGTTTAATGGTGCTTGCATTATCAACTGGGTGCAGCTATATGCTCGCAGGCACTTCTTGTTCCCTCCACTGAATATTGAAGAATACAATGACCGCGTAATGGCTGTTGTACGTTGTGAGGCCCAGGTATTACTAGGTTTCTTTAGGAGAGATTCAACTATATTAACTTTAGCTTTAGATTTTAAAGTTCTTCTATTACAGATGATGCTTATACAACCTGGGTTGTTAATAAACTATGATTTTCCCTGGAGCTTCCCTAGAAGTTTTATCTCTAGTACTTGCCAACTTTAACCTTAGATATCTTTTTGGACTAAAGGTTGCTTCATGTTGCTCATGTCCAAACTTGAATATGCATTTGCACGCTGTTTTAACTAAGATCTGATAAATTTTGATTGTTTTCTGGTGATGCTATATATATGATATTTTTATCTTTCTCCTCCCTACAATGAGCCTATCAATTATCAAACCATATATATATATGGATATTCCTTTAGGAAATTCTCGTTGGGTGAGTCATTCTTTTACTAGAGGGGTGTTATTGAATCACAGTACACATGCCAAAACCTACATATTCCGTTGTATTTAGTTGCCTGTAAAGTATTAAAAGTGGAAAAGGTGCAAAAAAGTACACATACTTTTTGTGCCTATCATTTGAACTTTCAATTAATGAATATGTGATGTTTCAGGATGCAATGCTACAAAAACTTATGAGTGACAACTTCTTGTCGCAAAAAGAGAGGTATGTAGTTTGTTTTATTTTTCTTTTTGGTTCTTTTGCATATACTTAATTTGTAAATTGTGAGTGACTTAGCAAATTTAGTTTCTATAAAAGAATATGTGCTCCAGTGCTTGGATAAATTTTTAGAACCCGTTCAGCTTTTTTGGTTCAAGAAAGGTCCATTTCATGTACTACCTTGTAATAAATGAGCTCATTTGCTTCAAATATGTAAAGATTTTATTCAACGAAGCCTATCCGAGTCTCTGTTGTCTATGCTAGATTATGTAGTTCTCCATAATTCACTTGATAACCCAAGTACCTGCATACATTCACTTTTGGAACCTCCAGCCAATTTTCTTTTTTGACAATGTTGATGTAGCTAATATGTGCTTGGTCATATTATGTATGCTTGATCTAAGCAAGCATCTTATTAGCAGGGACGTGCTTCGTTGGGGTAAAAATATTGGTTCCTCCAAAACAAGAACAAAGAAGCGAGCAGGTGTGGCAGTTTATAATAGAGCATCTTCCCTGGAGACACTTGTAAGTTTCTTCTACCTTTTCAGCAAAAACCTAAAGCATAATTATGAGGTAGAAGAGTGGCAACACGTGTCACTTGCCTTGAATTTCTGTTGTTTCCCTTGCTTGATTTATTGTCATGCGTTGGCCATATGCTCTTTTGCAATGATGTATTTATTGGCTATGCATGTTTTAGTGTATGATGTGCACTATTTTAATTGTTGGTGACTTGGCTTGCTACACTAACACTTTCTTTTTTGTATAAAATTTTATGGAAGTCCCCATGTCAGTGAATTGTTTATTTTCTTCCTTGATCATGTTAGTTTCCAGTGTTAAAAAAAAAAGAAAAAAAATGAATATCATGATTTCAATGTAACATGACTTCTTGGACAACAAAATCTGCATTTGACCAAGTGGAGAATCATCATGTTGTTCGTTTCTAACTTCTCGAGAAGATCTTAGAAGTTCACTTTATTCTTATATTTAGAAAATATATCACTGATACAAATGTGGTGTTCAGAGATGATTGCGTGGATAAGGAAAGTGAAATTCTATTCCACTACTTCATTAAAGGTCTGCCATTATAAACTGAAGTTGTAATCATGTTTGGTAATGTCGGTGCAGCTCTAACGTCTATAGTATATTCTCTTACCTCGAACCAGAATATAATGCAGGTTTCATACTAGCCCTCCCTTTCATAGTAAATCTAACTTATTGCCCTCGGCGATGCACTTCCTACACAACCAGCCGATGTTATAATCAAGCATGACTGACTAAACTATAGTCTCATCGGAACATTCACCTGCTGCTGGTCCACCCGGAGTGATAAAAGAAACACACTTACTCGCACAAAATTACATCATCGTATTGGATGCTTTATTATTTCCTTCAAGATAGCTAATTTATCGAGGTGCTCTTATCCAAATTCTCGAAGACGGTTTTCTGACGTGTTTTATAATTTCTGTTGTAGGTTGGCTATTTGTATCTTACAAATGTTCAACGACTAGATGAAATCATGGAAAAAATAGGCTTCTCCATTGATTCTTCTGCTCCCGCAATACAAGAGAAATAAAAAGGAGAGTTCAATGCTGATTATCCCAACAAAATGACTTGCCTGAGGACCTTCACATAGGTAGTCTACACAAAGCAATTTGTTTTTACTTTCAAATGGAAACACCATATCTTTCTTAGGCCGCCCGTTCAGTTCATGGAGCAAATTTGATATCATTATAATTTATATTACTTTTGAAAAACACAAAACCTACTTGTAATGCCAGTAAATTTAAATTTATCACTTCAAACATTACCATTGCCCTTTTAGGTACTACAATAGAAAATGTAAGGTTCTCTAAATGAGCATTTCCTATTCTTTTGGCAGGTTGGCTCTTGAAATAGCTATACATATCTTAAATTATGTGGCTAAAGTGGAATCACAGTAAACAAAGACTATGTTGCATCTTTGAGCCAGTTAAAGAGAGCAAGTTCATTGAGGTTAAAGAGTCCCTTCAACTAAACTGGCGCAATATACGACCTTGTATACATTACAATTTGGAGATTGACTTTCATTTTGATGTGGATAGAGTTTCCCTATGGTAATGGAAGTTTACATTTTTTCTGTTTTATTTTGTCCATATGAATGGATTATGGTCTTTCAAATTCTCTCTAGAACGTCCCACACGAGATGTAATGGAGACGAGCACTGATTATGATTTTCTATATACGTGTTTTTTTCGGAATGTAACAAAACATGAATCCTTAACAGATTGTGTGGTACTTAGAACCCACGAGGTGTACACATTCAGGGAGAACCTCACACTCCAATCCTTTGGATATGGCACGTTTCTGGTTCTCTAGTTCATGACCACGAGACAATTTTATCCATTCATGGATAAAATTTTATACATCTGCCAATCAGTAATACTTGTATTTTCGTGATTCTTCGTTGTATTGAGATTTAGGCATGTTATGCTGGGTCCACCCCGCCCCCAGTGGTTTTAGCAGCTACAGTTAGCACGGTGATTCAGGGGATGTTTGGGCTTGGCTTGTGGCCACCCCCGAATCCCCACAAATGTTTGGTTTCCACTGTAAATGGGGATTTGATCATCCACCTCATTCAATTAATAATACTTTCATCCTGACTGACCTATAATTTTGACATCTAAAGTATCCTACACATTCATAAACAATTGATTTATTGATTGGACATCTACAATATCGATTTTACATTAATCTATCCTAATATAAACATAACTTTACTTTTTGAATAGTCGTACACCTTCTAAATGAGTCTAGTCAAAAGTTTAGATTATTCAAATTGTTTTGAGTCCAAAGAAGGGAGAGAGAAAAAAAAGTCACATGATTAAACGGGGTAGGGCGTGCAGAATTTGAAGCTCTAGATCAACAATTGGAACCTCATAACTTGATCGAGTCATTAAATCTAATATATATATATATATAAATTATTTTATATTTGTCTTTTTGGATATTTCATACTTTATGATTGAATGTTATCTTTTTTCTAATTAGGGGCTAAAAAATACCATATGATTTTCCATATGCAGTGGAATAGCTAAAATTCAATTTCAGGTTTCATATTAGCAATTGGAATTAAATATGTTCTCAATGGAGAAATAATAAAACTTGTAAACTTCTATCTTATATCTGAAAAGTAATAGCACAAATGATAATTGATTAACAGATCGTAATGTAATTAAGCATATTGGGAATGTGATGCGCCAAATAAGCGCGTTAGATGTTTATCATGATTTAGTGTGGAAGTGGAGTCTTAAAGTGCACTTGGTAATTCGTTGGGGCCTTTAATTTTGAGTCCCAACAACATGTAATTATCTAATACATGAAGCTAGTTCATCTCTCTGTCTAGACATGGTGCATGTGTATTAGCATGACAGCAATGTAGGGTTTGTATGCTGAGCTTTAGGCCCCACTCAAAAGATAGCTAGTCACTTCACCGAATTGCCAAGGGTGTGTTGTGGCCCATCTCAACCAAAAACCAACAAATGTGGGCACATAAGAATATCTGAATTCATTATCAAAATTTAAGGTTGTGTTTACTTATGACTGGAGGAGGTTGCAGTACTGTAGATTGGGAAATATAAAGTGAAGAGAGAAAATTGAATTAAATAAATGGGTGTTTGGTTTTGTTAATTGTAAATTATGTTGAGGTTTGTTTTTAGTGTAAAATGTGATATGATGTGCGTAAATATATTACCAGCAACTTCAGAGGAAAGACAATCCAATTGGCTCAATCCTCAATGGATTGGGCCAAGTAGTAAGTAAACACACCATTACTCGCTATTGGTTGCCCATAATAGCTGGGTTAAGTCTCGCTAACCTAAAGTTTAAGACGCAGACCACCATATGACTTCGGCCCGGTTTTATAAATGAAAATCCATGTTAATATATCCGCTAGGGAGGGGGGTGGGGGTGAATATGCTATCCCTCCCTGAATTCAAATTTTTGTATTGTTCCAAATATTTACCATCGTATCATTTTTCCTCATATTACTCTGAAACCCTAGTCTTCTAACCTCATTACTTCCATGACACAGGAGGAGCTTTCGGATTCGAGAAATACTCTGAAACTTCATATTCATGTAACAACTCCATTTTTTTTGTCGTGTAATTGGCTTTGCATAAACTTTTGTAAAATCATAATATGGTTGAACTTTGCTCAGTTTTTTTTTTTTTTTTTTTTTTTTTTTTTTTTTTTTTTTTTGCAATTCTTTATAATTAGGAATAGATGTTGTTATATTGTAGTAGTATAGTATTGCATTGTTTTAAAAAATTTATTTTGGGTCTTGAATGCAATCTTCCATGGCTAGATTAGGTCGGCGCGCAGTGAACCTACTCATCGTTCTAGAGGAAATTATTTTTCTAACCCTCTTCCTTTTGAATCTCATTAACGTCCGCCGTGCACACATTGATAGTGAAGAGTCTGGTTTTACTTGTCTTATCCAATACAGAATGGCCGATACGATACTGGACCAGATTAAGTACATGACCAAATTGCTTGGGCTTAGCGATACTGACTACTATATTAAGCTTAGAATGAATAAAAGCACTTTTACTAGGCTTTGCCATGTCCTAGAGCATGTCGGGGGCTGACCAACTCTAGGTTTGTAACAGTGCGTGAGAAGGTTGCAATGTTCTTAACTATCCTAGTTCACCACACTAAGTTACGTTGTGTGAAGTTTGATTTTGTGCATAGTGGTCACACAGTTAGTACCCACTTCCACTCCATCTTAAATGCAATCTTGCGTTTGCACATGGTTTTGCTAGCTAAGCAAGAACCTATCGATGAAACAAACACCCATCCACGGTGGAAATAGTTTCAGGTTAGTGTTGGCCTTTTAATTGTCCTTTTTTGTCGGTGTAGTGTGTGTTGACCTTTATGAACTATCACTCATATGACCGTTGTAACATACTTTAATCCAAGGTTGTTTGCGGGCTTTAGATGGAACTTACATCCATGTCACGGTATCAGAGGCTAAAAAGGCTCGTTATCGGACTAGAAAAGGGACCATAGATGTCAACGTCCTAGGTGTTTGTAATGCAAATATGCAATTTATTTACCTGATGACCGGTTGGGAAGGCTCGGCCGCTAATTCTAGAATTCTTTGAGTTGCCGTTAGTAGACCTAATGGCTTTAAGATTCCTGAAGGTATTTATAATTCACATCACTTTGATCCTTCGTTTTCCAACGCGTACCTTTCCAAACTAGTTGTCCTTCCCTAATTGCTTGAATTTTTTTTTTGTAGGCAACTACTACATTTGTGACAATGGTTACACTAATAGGGAGGGTTTTTTAACACCATATAAATCATTTAGGTACCACTTAGATGATTGGGGTGTCGGTCCATCATTACCTCAAAATTCACAGGAATTTTACAATATGAATCATTCAAGAGCGAGGAATGTGATTGACCACACCTTTGGGGTCATTAAATAATGTTGGGCTTGTCTTCGGAGTGCAACTTTATCCAATAAAAATCCAAAATTGGATAATCATGGCTTGCGGTTTGTTATACAATTTCTTACGAATGTACCAGCCTGTTAATCCTTTGGTTGATGAGTTTGGGGAGGACGTCGTTAATCACGAAGAGGAGGACCACGAAGATTATATTGACATGGTTGAGTCTACCCCTGCTTGGAATGCATTTTGTGACACCTTAGCACAATCGATGTACACGGAGTGGCAAGCATCAAGACATTAATAATCCCACTTTGTACTCCAACAAATATGCTGTCGTATATTCCATTTTGTATGTCTGTGAAGATGGTTTTGTTGTCGATGTATTAATACAATGAAAAGGGTTTTTATTGCACGTTTTGTAACATGTACTTGGTAGGCTGAACAGAGAGAATGTATCAAGATCGTCTTCGTCAATGTGATTAAGCTGTAGCGACGAGACGAATTCCTGAGTCAGCTGCGAATAAGTAGGCCTGTCCAATCTTAAGAGCCTGAACCAGTCGCTCCCACGTATGAAATAACAAACGTCGGGGTACGACAACACGCTATTGGTCACCGTTGAGTCGTAAAACTTAGTAGGGAAGACGTTCATCTTCCCAACTTTTTCTTTGATCTCAAACATGTTTATGTTAGCTGGACATGAATCTGAAGAAGAAGCCATAACATGTCTTGAAGTAAGAAGTTGTAGAGAATGGAATAAGAACATAACAAGTATTATGAGACAAATGAGGGGGTAGTGCAGGCACATGACTTAAGTTTTGTATTGTTAAATAGAGAGGTTATGTACACCCAACCTGTATTCAAGTGAGCCTACTAAATAAAGTGGTCAAAGACTGTCTTTTTTAAGATTTTGCAATATCTTGGGCAGAAAATATTCAGCTCAATTTAGGAGCAAGAATTTACATAGTTGTCCCTTTGTATTGAGGATGTGTACTTAAGTAGGTAGCCTTATTTTATGAACATTAAATTTCTGCAACAACAAAAAAATTCGCATATGGCATAAACAAAATCTGAATGCGCAGATATGATTTACTGCTACAAGTCCGCATCCTAATAACACATCGTTGGAGACGTTCATTTCATCAGTACATGAATTTCTTTCACAAATGATTAAATAAATCAAGTTTATTTGAACAAAATATTTTTGGGATTTTTTACAATCTTGGAGAGGGCAAATGAAATTAGACTAAAACCCTAAACTAATTGACAATTATCTCAAGTTTTTGTAAACAAAATTGAAGTAACAAATTTTAAGCTTACCAGACATCTGACACCCTAAGCAACCCAAGTCGCGTCCGAATTGTGGTCGCCGTCAACAGTACGACCGGCGTGTGCTTATGAAGCAAGCTGAGCAGTGAGGCACAGTTCACCGCATCGAGATGAGGCTATGTCACAGATGAAGAATGGGATGGAGATTAGCTTGAGTATAACTGTAGTGGCATGTTTTGGGTAAATATCTGTAATTTTTAAAGGGTATGATGGTCAAGATGGTGTATGGGAACCTATGCAATACCTCGTCCAAACATTTTAATAGTTGTAATACTAGGTGCATACTTGCTCATTATTTTGAAGCCAAACAGATTATTCATTAACCATGGCGTGTTAAAATGTCGAATAACTAGGCGAAATCTAATCACTCTCTGCGGTATCAAGGCAACCAATCGCACCCTTAGGGTGCTAAATTAATTTCAGTAGTTGTGTCAATTTTATGTTTAATTAATAATGTTGACATTGGGTTTATCTCTCTTACAAACTTATAAATAGGATGAGATTTTTTTCGTATGTCTTTCTTATGAAGTTACAAGATACTAACTCTTCCCACATACCATACTTTATCAAATTCAAATCTTCAATTGAACGTTTTAGCTAAGTAATGTATATAACATATACTTGTTAATACATACGGTAAGCCCACTCGCGGCCGAATTCTTTCTCTCAAAAATAATCTTCATAATCCGATGAGAGGTACCAAATTTGTAACTGATTTTATGATGGAGATTAAGGGCATTGTTGATGCTTTAGCCCTTCTCGATGTTCAAAAGGACCCCGAAGATATGGCATTGAGGTGTTGAATGGATTAAATGATTATTTTAAAGAACTATCAAGTGCAATTCAGGCCCAAGAATATGCGATTTCACTCGACGTACTTCATGAAAAACTGCTCTCGACCGAGGCTCAGTTAGCCTCCCGTCCGCAACCTTCTTTTGGGTAGCCTATCACTGCCTTTACTGTTGTCGGTAACAACCGTGGAAATTCCTTCTTTAAGCAGTCCAGCCGCTCCTCTGGTCCATACAGTCGCGCTCTCATCATTCGCAGCCCCCTACTCCATCTCCCGCACCACAAGGTCAGAAACCTTACCTTGGCAAGTGCCAACTGTGTGGCGAAACTGGACACTCAGCAAGGCGCTACCCAGATTTCACTCACTCGCTTGTATCGTGTCCGTCTCATCCACTGCAGTGACCGGCTTACACCTCTCTTCGGCTCACACCGCAGATTCTAATCCTATGACCTTGGATTGGATACTTGATTCCAGTGCTTCACACCATATCACGTCGAACTTGCACAACTTATCTCTTCATGCTTTGTACGAGGGAAGCGATGATATTGTTATTGGTGATGGTAAAAGTTCGGGCATCACTCCTATTGGTTCCTTAATTTTTCCTACGTATAATTCCCTTAAATTTCATGTGATGTTTCTTGCACGTAATCTATGATTTATTCGCTGCGAAGGAGGTCTGAACCAATTTAGCGACTGCTATATATAAACTAAAAATCGGTCTAAAGATCCCGTTAATTGGTTAATAATCATCAGTGACATATAGTTAAAATCACACACTATAATATTCTTATTACTTGAATTCTTCTTAAGTTTAATTACTACCCTTCTGCTTTAATTATTTATTTCTGAATATTAGTTAATTAATTATATAAAATTCAAATTAACTTTCAGTTGCCTAGATAAGGTTGGGTTATTAGGGTTACAGTACTTAAGAGATTTAGTTCCCGGTCTCTGTGGGATCGACATTGCTCCCTTCTATCTACTGCTTAGTCGTACACTTGTGGAAAACTAGGGTTAAAATTTAGGTGAACAATAATAATATTTTATATTATTTATGTAGCTCATTTATCTTAAATGTCTATGAATTTGTTGTTTAAATAGTAAAACTCATCTTTTTTGCAAAACTATAATAATATATAGCATTCATGAACAAAAAATGTTAACAAACTTGGAATTTGTTAATGTTCACGAACAATTCAAAAACATTAATGAACGCCAAATTAACAAGTTTGTTTGTGCTCGATTCGCTTCAATGTTTAGCAACATTATTCGAACAACTTAGAACTCGATTTGTTGAGAGCCCTATTTTTGGTTGGATTTAGCCGTCGCCAGTCTTACCAAATTAGTGGCTTGAGGTTAGTTTTAAAAAATGGAACCCTAACTTTTATTATGAAAATTAAAATAGATATGAATAAATTAAAAAAAAACTATTATTAAATATAATACGTCACACAACTACTTTTAAAGAAGGCTCTGAATTAAGAAAGTAAAATAGAAAAGTAAGCCAAAAAAAAAAAAAATAACCTTAGAAAGTTAAATGGCAAAAACTTGGGTGCATATGATGCACAATAGTACTAAATGTACATCCGGGTCCAAAATAGCGTGCGGGTCGCGCGTGACCCGCATCATTTTTTTTTTATTTTTTTTTGTATTCTTACAGTAGACTTATTATGTTCTTGTAATATAGTAATTTTGTGTTTAGACTAAACTTATTGTTCTTACAGTAGACTTATTGTGTTCTTGCATTATAATTATTTTGTGTTTAGAGTAGACTTATTTTGTTCTTACAGTAGACTTATTTTGTTCTTACAGTAGATTTTTTTTTTTTTAAAAAAAGGGCGTGACTTGCGCGTGGACCTGATCCGCGGACACGATTTTTCTATAAATTATATTTCAGCGATTTTTTGGAGTCCATGTATTAAATTGTAGTGATGTACACAAGTGTTACTCAAGTTAAATATATAGAAGCTAGAAATGTCGCACAAGAGGATCAAACCTACGTTTTGCTAGATAAAATTGCGTTACTTTACCACTACACCACCAACATCACAACAACAAAATTTTATGCATATATAAAATATATTAACCAATATTATAGAAAATTTAGGGTCCTAAAATTCTCGTTTTTTCGAGGCTTGAGGCTAGTGCCTCTTTGGCCTCTTTGACCTCAAGGGAGGAGCGGCTATGGGTTTAGCAAGGACACCCAGGTCTTAACAACACGCAGACTTTCTCACAAAGAGAGAATGTGGGCTGAGGCCCAAACTTTTCCATATTGCACAAAAGTCGAATTGTAAACAGATATAGTGCAGTGTCATTGATGGGCCATGACTCATAAAAAGTAACACTTAAGTCCATCAGACTGGACTGATAAAATTCTGTTACCGGACCAAATTTGCGTGTCAATATATTTCTAATCCTTTGTAGGGAGCCTGCAAGTTTATGACCACTCCACTGCCTCATTCATGCTCATCATTACATTTACATATTTAATTTGTTTTCATTTTTGAACCTGCAGCTATCATATAACCAAATATTGGGTGTTAAATTTTTTAAGTTTTAATTCAGCTTTACTATGCATGTTTGTCTATCAGAAAAAAAAAAAAGTATATATACTATACTACCTCCTGTAATCTATCACACACTAGTAAATTCAAATCAACACCTTATTTCATGTGTTTTTATCTCAAATTAAGTGGCTTTTATTTCGTTTCAAGAGCACATATCCGTGTACTGTATATCGTGTTCTGCAATGGAAGGAACTGATTTTCTTGTTTCCTTTCGCGCAAAATGGTGTCCAATTGCCTGAAAAATTTTAAGATTATATTACCATTTATTCTGGTTCTCACAATCTAAACAAATTAATCATACTCAAATTGCGGACTCCTACGTATAGTGTAAAGAGGTTCAATTGGAAAAGTAACATCCTCCAACTAAAACAATCTTATTCAGTTGCGTATCTGACAGCAAAAAGCATGAAGACCAGTCTCGTCACCGCAACAATATTTTTTATCATCATCGCTGTGCTTTCTCCGTCTCTGATTCCATGCCACGCAGCACCTTGTTGTAATGTGGTCAGTGCGCTTGCTGCATCTGTCTTGCTCGTCTCTGCGTTTGAAACGAAGCTATTCCCGGGGAAAAACTTACCTGCCAATAACCAGAAAAAAATATAGAAACACACACATTTTGAAGTTTTTTTCTGTTTTTGGAGACATACATGTAATTTCACTTATATAATGTTTGAATTGTATTTCACTGTCTCTCAGAAACGTAATAATGCTATTGGTGAAGCAAACTTAGTGATTTCGATTTATTTCTCGAGGCTCTGTATATGATAAAGATTCTCCACCAGAAAGCTAGCAAGTGAACATCAAGAAATAGACGGGGATTTAGATCCCACATCGAAAACTTGACTACGAAATGCGTACTACTTATTAACCAAGAGTCATGATAATTGTCACGACCTTACTTGAACAGGATCTGTTCTATAGGCTCGTACCTCTGTATCCTTGACTTCTAAGGAGACAGGAAACCAAGTCTGGTGGATGAACCATGGCTGCTCGACCAGAGCGTGATTAACAGCCCACTTGGTTCAGGCCTCTGAGCCAGTGGTGCAGTAGAGGATCGTTCTTGGCTGGGCCTCGGCTCGTTGAGATGGTCGAGCAGCTGTCTGACAGACTACCCATTCTTTTTGGACTCTGAGAAACATCAGACCCAAAAGTAATGGATCTCCTTAGAAATAAACCCGATGTATACAGTTGCAGAATCGAGTTCCCTTTCCACTTTACAGTATTGAACGAAGACGAAGACTTCTTCTAGGTGAGAATATAGATATCAGGCCCAAACGTTTACTTAATTCTTTTAGAAAGCCCAAGAACTCAAGTAAGTCGGCATTGTGATTGATGGGCCCAGGCCTAATAAAATCTTCAGCTGCTAAGTCCATGAAATATCAGAAAGTATAAATGAAATGTACTCTACTTGAAACTTTAGTTCTTGATTCATAGAAGATCTAGACAGTGACTTCAAAGCTAAAAATAGAAATATAGAACTTATTAACATTTTTGCAGAAACTGGAATAACCATTTCTATTATTAATTTACTAGATATAATCATTTCCTTGTTACCACATTGTGCTAATAATGTAATTTAATAAATGCAATAGGCTAACAAAATAATATTCTTTTTTGCAAATTATACAAATTTTTAATCCCAATGCTTATCCACTTCCAAAAAAGTCTCATTAGTTATTGTTTTCTCAATTTCGTTCCATACATCTGAAATTATCATTCTCAGTCCCAAAATTGAGTTTTCGACTTGTGGCTCCAAAATTTGGAGATTTCCCACTTTCTAAAGTTATGTGACACTGAAATCCTACATGGCAATTAATATCTTATTTTTTTACAGTAAATATGCATCATCCAAAAACATCAAATCACCTAAAAAATACAAAATAAATTCAAATAACTCACAAAAAAATATAAATATTTGAAAGAAAATATGTAAAATAAAAAATAAAAACAGAAAATGAAATAAAATTATAAAAAATGAAAGTAAGAAATCCATAATAAGACAACATAAATTAGACAAAAAAAAAAACACTTGTTGATCTTCTACGATTTGAAATGAAGCTTAGACTTGGTTTATCAACGACTCCAACACCAGGTCGTGAGGGTCACGACAAAAAATTAACAAAAAAAAAAAAATTGATTAATGGCTGTCTTTTCCATGACCTCGGACCAAACCATTTCACAACCCGCCACATGTCAATACCCCATTGGTTGATTAAATTATTTATTTGATATAATTTTAATGATAAATAAATGATATGATTTTTATTTTATAAAAATTATAAAATTTATCAAAATTCTTATTTATTTTTTCTTTACAAGTACAACCTAATGTTGACATATTTTCAATTAAAATTTGAAGCTCTGTATTTTTTTTCCATTTATAAATAAATGGGCTTGTCTGATATTTTAGATGAGTTGGGCCATAGAAATATAGACCCGAATTACTAGCTGACTCGTCCGAACCGATCCGATGGGCCAAAAGCTCGACGGACCCCGGGGCGGCCCGATAATCTTAGTACATTATAGGGGAATACCACGAGTCGGACCGACTATATCTAGCTCTGACCAAATTTTAATTTGGTTATTATTTTATCATGTCATCTTAAATGCACTGAAAAAAATCACCTTATTATAATTGTGGAATTAAAATAATTTTTTTTCTTGAAATATATTAGAGAAAGCGCAAAAAATAATATGCAATTATTAAATCGCAGCAAAAATATTAGTTTTATTGGGAAATATGTTATGTATTTGGATAAAAGAAATTAATATTTATTAAAATGTTGGGTTGTGTTGAGTTGTTGATACAGTATAAAAATATATTTTTTGAGTTGTGAAGTAGGTTGTTTATGTGAATGAGAGAGAAATGAATATTTTACTGATAGATTGAGTTGTGGTAGGTTGTTGATAAACCTAGTCTTATGGGGTTAAAGTCATGGATAGGCATGTCAACGGGGCAGGGCGGGGCGGATTTCTGGATTTTTTGACCCGCCCCGTGCCCCGCCACGGGGCAAAAATATCTGCCCCGAACGGGGCGGGGCGGGGTTTTTTTTTTCTAATTAAGAACCTTGTTTTTTATTAATTGAAGTCAATAGGATTTTAATTTTTAGGTTTACATTAGTTTTGTTTTAATATTTTTTATATTTTGTAAAATTAATTATTAGAAAATGAAATTTGATTATTTAAATTTATTCTAATCATAATTTAATGTATTAGGATGACATATGTATATAACATATCATATATAAAATTTGATATTATAAATACACACTACTAGAAATAAGGCTTTTTGCCACTACAAAATGTAGTTACAAAAAAAGGGAGAGTAGTCACAAAAATATTTTTAGTAACTACAAATCTAAAAGTAGTTACTATAGGGTAGTCACTTATAATAAGATGCAAAAAGTTTTTTTGTAACTACTTTGTAGTTACTAATGTATTTGTAACTATTTTTTGCAACTACTTTGTAGTTACTAATGTATTTGTAACTACAAGTAGTTGCAAAAGAGTTTGGCATATTGTAGTAAATTTGGTTAAAATTGTATGAAATATTTTATGTAACTACTAATAGTTACAAAAGGGGTTACTTTTAGTAACCACTCTTGTAGTTACAAAAGGCTAGAGGCAAATACCCTTTTTTCTTGTAGTTACATATATACACATATTTAATATTTATGTGTGTATATGTATATATATCTATATAATATTACATAATACATATTTAAAAATAAATTATATATATAGAGATAGGGAGCGGGACAGGGCGGGGCGTGCCTCATTCTTCATCGGGGCGAATTTTGCTCCGATTGACCTCAAATCCTGATGGATGATATCATGATTGAGATGGATACGACTGCACAGGTGGTCCTTAAACTGTATGCCAACATTTATAACCCTATCCACTTGAGTTGGGTGAAAGATATGGATTAAATTAGGATAATTGGGTTTTATTAATTAATAAGTTAGATTAATTAATTAATTAAACAAATATGAATATTAGGTCCATAAATCTAGGTTTATATAATACTATATATACATATTCTCTACAGTAGAGAATTAAAGGTATTTATCAGATAAAAATTATAGTGGCACTGTAGAATCAATAAGTGATTTCCTGACAATCACTTATTGAATATTGTACCGAGGATAGTTTCTGCAGCGAACAGTATATGCGTGGATACCTGAAGTGGTGAATTCAGTAGCATCATTCCTTCCGATTAATTACGCAACAATCTTCCAATTAATTATGCAGCAAGTAAGTATTCGATCTTTTAAGTGATTATTGCTCAACATTAATTCAATTGTAGATCATGATCAATATTCTCGATTGATTATTCCGCTGTGCAAATTAGATGAAATCGAGAATTCCTAACAGTGGTATTAGAACCCGGACTCAATTTATAATTGACATTGATTTAGTTAACTGTGGATTAAAATTATGTCATATTATTTTGTAATCGGGTTTTATATAATTAAATTTTGAAGAATTTCGGAAACTGTTTCAATTTTCTTTAAAAACAAAACTGTTGTTTCGAAAACTGGTACCAAACATAACTCTTTTTCACACACGTATTAAAACCCTACGACTTTGACTACCCGTCTGCCGAGCGGCGGAGGGACCGGGGCTACAGTCCGTCACGCGCAGCGAGATGCAGCCATGGCTACTGCTATTATGCGGAGTTGAACCGGCGGCGGTAGCGGTGACGCACGCCGTTGGTACTGCGCTGCTGCTCTGTTTCGCTGGCTGAGGATAAAAGTTATGAACTTGGGAAGCTAGCAAGGTATCCGCTTTGACCATATGGGAGGGAGCCTGTCAGAGCGGAGCGTCCCAGCACATCAAAGCTTTGAAGAGACGGGAAGGAGTTGTCCTAAGATGAAGGTTCGACCGGGCGGAGTGTGGCCCAAGCGGTCAGAAGGTATGGGTCAGAGCTGAAGTCTTGTGTTAGTCCCGATGGGGATTGGGTCTTGATGGGCCTTCGAGGGGCGAGCCCACTCTTGTAGGGTTTAGTAAGGCCCTACTGACTTTCCCGTTTTACCCTTGTGAGTAAAGGTAGTAAGGTACTATATATATAGGTTCTCTTTTCAAATCACACACGCAATGACTGAGAAAAACAACACATTTACTACATTACTGATTCACTCTTCAACTTCTTCTAACTTAATCTTCGGAGGGTCCTCCACCGGATTATCCACTGGGGGGCTATTTTGCAGGTAATCAACGAAGAAACGAAGAGGAACGGGACAACTAGAAGGATTATCCTTTTCTGTTATAAAGATTGTGATATATGTTGTCTTTTTTACTGTTTCATTAGTGAGTTGTTCTTCTTCTGAGTCTTGATGATTAAGAACGGTTAATCTTCATCCTTTATGGATTTTCTGGTTTTTTGTACCCTATGGCTATAATTCTCCCCTCATAAGGATTTTCTTAGTTGAATCTTCAATTCGCATCAATGACGTCGTCAGTGGAAAATACGTTTATGAGCATAGGACGTGAGTTAGGGACATCTGATAGTTAGGCTGTTTATTGAAATGCTAGTTAATCTGGGTTGATCTTCCTTTTCATTACTCTACTTTCTCTCGATATGTGCCTGTGAATGTATTACCCCACGGAGATCGTCTTACCCCTCTGATGGAATATTTTGCAGGTGCAACCTTATTTCTACTGGTTCACATAGTATGGCTGGAAGAGAGATCCCGATCACGGCCAAGAATTTGGAGGAGGATATGAATCGATCTGCAGAGGGGTTTTATAAGGACGTCGAGCGTACCCCCATCAGCGGGGTGGCCCATACAGCCAACCCTCCCGACACCGTTACCTTGGGAGCATAACAACTCCTAGCGTATGTCGATACAATGGTCCGGAATGCTCTGGCCCAGCAAGCATCCTCTATGAGGAATCCTCCACCTCCACCGTACGCACCTCCCCATTCCCCCGCCCCCTCCACACGAGATTGATGGGGAGGAAATCCGCGCAGACAGACCTCAAGCGTAAGACGCCAGCGCGGGAAATCGGGCGGGCTAGGGTCTAGGTTCTGCACCGAGATAATTCTAAATTTGGGGCCGGATTCATGGACCTGGGCTGGATTGGGCTTGACCGGGTCTGGAATGGACTGTTGGTTGTTGGGCTCGACCGGGACTGGACTTTTCATTAACTAGGCTGAAATGTGATAGGCTTGGAACTGTTGGCTTAATAATTAACTAGGTATGGGTTTTAAATCTTGTTGGGCTGGACCCATTTCTGGACTGGGCTGATCTGTTATTATGCAGCCCTTTTAGGCTGCTGCAATTATTAAGCAAAAAGAAATCCTTTTGACTTTATTTAATTAATCAAGTTAAATTTATTAATTAGATTAATTCTTAAGTCACAATTACAATATTTTTTTTTTTTATTAGATTAATAAATTTTATTATTATTATTTTGAAGTAATAATAATAGACTTATACATTTATGTTAATTTGGAATTAACATTAAAAATATACTTATATGAATCTGGAATTAATATATTAATCTAATAGACTAATGTTAATTAGATTAATAAATTTTGATAGTATTATTATTTTTGAAAGAATAATACTAGACTAATATATTTATGTTAATTTAGAATTAATATTAAATATTATATATATTAATTTGAAATTAATATATATATATATTTAATCTACTTTTAATTAAATTATAAAAATTTAATTGGATTAATAGTTTTATTCCTTGAGCTTTTATTTGATATATTATCTGATAAGCTATTATTTGATTAAGTGCTTATTTCATTAACTATAGTAGTTAGAGACCACTTTTATATTTGGTAGGTGACGCCCAATAAATGTGATCCGTGACATTATGTATGGATAGGCGACGCCCAATATGTGTGGTCCGCATTTCTTATGCTTGGATAGACGACACCCAGTAATTGTGTTATAATTTAATATTAGATATTAAATTTAAACAATTAGAATCACATAACAAATCCCCCTAGAAACCAAGTCTTGTTTAGAAACAAAATGCGTCGTCCATTATAATTGTTTTAAATTCCTAATCTTTTCAACCACGAGATTCACACCAAAGTATTTAGTTTACTCTAAATCGACAAGACTCGGGCTCATTCGTAGATGCATGGTTGACATCGTGTGATGAAATTAGCTTACTTAAATTATTTTGAGACGGCAAAGCGACCAAAATAGTTTTAGGACACAATATTAATTGGATTAATAAATTAAGAATTACAAAATTATTATTACAATTGACTTAAAGGCCTACCAAGTAATATTATTGTAGTCATCAGCCAAAACAGAGAGAATACAGTAAACCACCAAGTTTATCAATGCTTATTGACAATTTCTGGTTATTCATTTTCTCCTTTATAACAAGCTGGAATCCAATGCTTCATTTTAATGGGGGCAGAGAACGTGAGGACAAGTGCAGCAAGGTGGTGTATCGGGACTGCAACACTTGCATGGCCCGCATGTAAAACTAGATTCTGTAAAAACAAATACAAAATAATTAAGAATAATCATCAAACTAAATAGTAGTATGATTTTGATATTGTTACGTACTCTGTAGAAGTGATCGAGTCGCGTCGCATGACATTAACGTTAAAAGAAGCACAAACACGATGATCATCACTGTGGCTGTCACAGAACTCTTCATCGAACTCTTTTTCATCATCCTCACCAGTTTTGATCTTTTATTGTATTGGACCATCTATCTTATATATAGGTATTTTTAAGTCTTCTTCTATAAGGATATCAGTTGACTGAAGAATTATTTTTATTACGTTAATTTCCACGAGAAAAAAGTTGAATTTGATCTTCTTCCTCAAGTTGATGGTTAAATATGAATACGTGTTAAATACTTTAATTAGTGAAAGCAACTTGTTTTAAAGATGAAAGTCCACGGTCATTACTCAGACTTAGATTAATTTGTTTGAATAATTTATTTAATAACAACTAATGGACTGACTTTTTTTTTTCTTACAAATAAATTACTATAGAAGCTTTGAATTAATTGTCACTCCAAATTTCGTCAGTTTATTTGGAGCTAGAAGATAAGGTAATAATTAATTAATGCAAATCTGAAGCAACTCAGGACTGAAAAATGAGACTTATATCAATGGAGGGTATGTTTGGCATTTTGTAAGCTCGAGCTATATTAATACTCCCTTCGTCTCAACTAACTTGTCACAGTTGACAGGGTACGGATGTTAAGAAAAAAAAAAAAAAATTCCTTTGATTTTTTTAAAGGTGGAGATTGAGTGTGGAGATTTTGAGGGTGAAGATTGTGAGAGAAAATTCATTTTTAATAGTGTGAAAAGTTAAGTGAGACGGATCGAAATAAAAAGTGTGACAAGTTAGCTGGGACGGAGGGAGTATAATATTATTTTAACTCTCTTTTATCCTTATCATACACATGAAATCGATCTATTTTACTATGCTCCTTAAGATAGTTCGCTCCAAATTTTAGATAAGTTAAAAAATGTAATAAGAAACTTGTTAATTCTAATTATACCCTTTTTTAATCTAGTTAATTAAATTGATATCTTTAATTGGAGAGTCTGATGTTAACAGTGTCAAATTAAATATATATCTATTCAATTCATCTAACAAAAAATCGATGATCTGTCCTATAATCTATATTATCTTTTTCATTTTGTAATTTTAAAATATGAAGTAAAAAATTCAGATTTGACATTTGACTATACCATATCATACTCTAAAGTCTACATACTATTGATGCTCATTTTTCTTATTTCGGAAACATAGTTAAGAATATAGTATGTTATTTATTATAGAATCAAATTGAACAAAAAAATAAATGTATGACTAGTCTTTAGTGTAAAGTATGGCCTAAATGGCCGCTTAAGCAATCGGACCGATACCAAGATAAAGAATTGAGCACATTGATAGCAAGATATATAATTTTAAAAGTATGTCCAACATAGCTATCTTATATATATATGAGTAGAATTAAAACTCTTAAATGGTTACATACAGAATTCTTTTATTTGGTGAGAGGTGAGATGCTCTATTCCAATTTGTATTGCATCTTGTATTCTAAAATAGTTACTATCAGTCACGTGTATATGCTGACATCACTAAGAGAATATTTGGCTAAGCTTATTTGAAACATCTTATAAATTCTCACATCTTATAAGATGTTTTTAGAGCTCATAAGTTGTATGGTTTTATTTTAAATAAGTTGTAGAAGTGTTTAGATCAAATACCTTATAAGATCTCTTCAACATTTTATAAGATATTGATGTGTGTAGTAAATAAGATCCTTTTATAATTATAATGACCAAAAAGGACTTTTTTGTATTAAAAAAGAGCTTATTGAAAAAAGGTGGGGAATGGTACTTTTTTTAATAGAGCTTATAAGCTTTTGAAAAGTTTAATCATACATTTTATAAGCTCCTTTTACAAAAAACTGTCAAACGTTTGAGAGTTTATAAGCTTTTAAACATCTTATAAGACGTTTTAAGGATCTTACAAGCTATGTCAAACACCCTCTAATTAACACATGATATGTATTAGATATAATGAAATATTAGATGGAACACAATCTGGAATAAAGGATCCAATCTGATTTTGTGGAACTGTTGCATATGTTTACCATATATACAATATTACTTAATACAATTACAAAATTGTCCAAAAATATACACTTGGATATTTTCCCGCCTAAATTCCCTTGCTAATTCTGGAAACAAAATGTTTTCTTCTTTATAAGCGCTAATCTGATGATAAAACACGTTTTTTTGTTCATAATGTAGGAAAGATATTCAATCAGCCAATAAGCAAAAAAATGTTTCTACAATCCATACATAATCTTCTACTCCCTCCGTCCAGACCAAATTTGTACACCTGTTCCGGCGCGTATATTTAAAAAAAAAAAAAAAAATTATTTTTTAGTTGACTTTTGTAAAGGTGGAAATTGAGAATGGAGATTTTAAGGGTGGAGATTGTAAGATTTCTTTCCATTTTGGGGGTGTGCAAAATAGGGTGGAACGACAAAATAAGAAAGTGTACAAATTAAGACGGGACCGAACGAGTACAGTTTAAGCTAATTAACACCAATTACCAAAAATATGACATCAATCAAATCTGTCCATTTTCTGACAATAAATATACCCAAAATAAACGGATTAATCTCACTATCTAATCAGCAAAAACATGGATCCGAAAAAGTTAATCAGACAGTGTATGAAAAGATATGATAAATGAAGATAAACGTACAAAAAATAGACAAATAGTTGATCAACGAAAATATATCAATCATTGTAATCTTTAATGCCAATCAGCGAACATATTGTTTCTACAATCCATACAAAATCTTCTACGATTTGGGCTCTTTGATGCCAATAAAAAAATTAGGGTTAATTTCAAAATGAAACCTAAACTATGCGGATTTTTTCCATTTCTTGCCTAAACATTTTAATTTTTCCAATTGTAACCTGTATAATGCGAATTTGTTACCTTTTGCAATTCCGGCCATATTTCCTAGCTATAAAGACCATGTGCCCTTCACATGACCTTTTTATGCTTTTTCATATTTTTAATCCCTTAATGTTAATTATAAATTTTAGAATTTTTTTTGTTTTAATTTTTTCAAACAATTTGAAATAATTTATTAAAAATATAAAATTATATAAAACTCTAAATAATTTTATATAAAAAATCAGAAATATAAATAAATAAATAAATATAAAATTAAGATTAGTGGCACTACC
This sequence comes from Ajuga chamaepitys, assembly GCA_958295605.1. NCBI lineage: Eukaryota > Viridiplantae > Streptophyta > Magnoliopsida > Lamiales > Lamiaceae > Ajuga > Ajuga chamaepitys. The sequence goes on along the minus strand of OY282500.1, from coordinate 5,388,012 downwards.
ACTAATCTTTTGTACGCACTTGTATTTCTCATGCTCCTTTAGCTGCAATTTACGTCTATACTTTCATCCATGTCCCGATCTAATGCAGATATGGTGATACCCACTTCGAGGATATATGTTGAAAATTCTCGCCTTAGCCACCTATCCAACATATCTTTAAGTTGAGGAATTTGAAATTTGTACCACATAAAAAATTATTCATGACGCGACAGCCAACACACGTGCGCCAACTTCCGTCCTTCTTCAGGGTTGATAATGTTGGCACTGCGCAAGGACTCATACTCGCTTGAATAAGGTATGAGCACAACTCCTCCACCATTTTTTGTAAAACTTTGCTCTCATTCGGACTAATCAGATAATGAGGTAAATTCGGTAAAGTCGTCTGGGGAACTAATTAATTAGTCAATTGCATGCTTAGTATTTCTCATTGGAGGTAAAACAGATAGAAGTTCGTCTGGTGCGAACCCCTCAAGCTCCAAAGATAAATCACTAACGAAATGGAATATCTTCTCCCGACTCGTTTTTTGTAATTAAAAACACCTTTGAGGTTTGAATTTCGTTTGTATCTCGGACTTTCGATATTAAAACAGAATCCAAAAGAGTGAAAGTCAGAAAACCTTTGCCTCCTAGTGATTCAGATGTCTGCTCAAGATACAATGGCAACAATGTGACTTTTCCCCCTACATCTTTATTGTCCTGCTTGTTCTCCCTCGGTTTTCATTGGCCTACTCTGTGAGGATAACAACAAGGAATATGCAGTATACTCGTTTATAGATTTTTGTTCCGACTTTATCGTCTGGTGTTGGTGAATAAAAAATGGTCATAGTTTGATGGAAAGGTCTAGCCATCAATATTTTCTTCATCTTTGGTCAGAGTTTAATAGCTTGTTTTCCAAGACGACGACGTTGCGTGTGGATCTGCTCCCACCATTAAAAAGCCCCTCCCTTTAATTGATAGGCTACTAGTTTTACTTGCTTTTCCTCAGGAATTTTGGCTTACTTGAAAAATATCTCTACTTCCATCACCCAATCGAGAAAATATTCAATATTTAGGTTTCCCTCAAAGGGAGGAATATCAATTGTCAAACGAAATTTTTGCTCCTTGTATTGTTGCAGTGCTCTACAGTTAGGATTTCTACCTAGCACATATGCTACGTTTTGATCAGATGAATCATCCTCATTGGTCTAAGTGCACCGAGGTTGTTGGAGTAACATAGGATTGGCTTTAGGTGTCTAAGCAACTCTCCTGACTCCATCTTTGCCAACTGCACCACCCTGGACAACCTGCGCTGCTTGCAAAACTTCATCCGTTCGCAACATGCACAAATAGAGTTTGAGACGTTGTTGCTATCTTTTGTATCTCTCTGAGCACGTCAGAAAGAGAATGTTCTTTGTTGTCAGCCATCGCCAAGGAGAAACCTAGGCTCATGATACCAACTGACACGGGGAATACTTGGAAGGCAAGCGTACTTCACAAGAAAACAATATTCTAGAGAACTAAAATGCAAAAGAGATAAATTTTATTAAGGGGGCGACTATTCGCCGGCCACTAAGTTTCTTCATACTGCCCAATAATTTTATAAATTAAAATTTTACTATAAAATGACTAAAACGCGCTTAATAATAACAAAATTTAAATAATTAAAATAATTAATACGTAAAACTCAAAAGAAAAAAAAGATCTATTTTTACTTCTTTAATGTAATCTTCAACTAAACCGTTTTCATCTCTTCCAAAATTTACATACTAACTTCTGTAAGGTCTGATTAATGGAGGCATAGGCAATTAATCGAAGAGGTTGCCATTGCCTTGAGCAAGAATTAATTTTAAAAGGCTACATAAACACAAGATAAAAATGAGACAAAGATGTTCTATATTCACACAGTACACGTGGTAATCATATTTTATAAACAACTAAAAACTTGCGAATAAGAGGACACATCCACTCCCCATTTACTGATCCAATTATCGTTTAGTTTTGTGAAAAAATTTCCATCTACTCAACTGAATATTTAGCCCTCTTAATTAGATTTTCTATTGGTTTTTAGGTTCTCCGTAATCAAACTTTGAAAAAATTAGGATTTATAGATTTTTTCGTTGTTATTTAGGTCTCCATTAATTAAATCTACCTTGAAGAAATTAGGGTTTATGAAGTATTGGGAGAAATAAATACAATTTGGTTGAAGAAGAAGAAGAAGAAGAAGAAGAAGAAGAAGAAGAAAATGTAAAATATTTAGTATTGGGAGAATAGACACGGTTTGGTTGAAGAAGGTTTGGAAGAAGAAGAAAACTTAGAATTTTATGTATTAATTATTTTTAATTATTTATGATTTTATTATCATTAAGGGTGTTCTAGTCATTTTAGAATAGTATTTTAATTTATTAAATGGGTGGGATGAATCAAGAAATTTAGTAGATTGCAAATAGTCATCGCATTTTATTAAATGATGAATGAAAAATTAAAAGTCTAGATAAGGTAAATCATTAAATCTAAAAGGAAAATAAATCATAAACTTAAGGATAAGGAAAGATTCTAAAAGTAAATCTTAATCTAAAAAGATAAATCATAAACTAATAAGGATAAGACAATATCATAGAAAAAGTAAATTCTAATCTAAAAAGGAGATGAGAATAAAGAAAATAAATTCTACATTAAAAGAAAAATTAAAATAAAAGAAATTTCTAGATATACTAGGACCACTTAATTGATGGACTTGAGAGTCTTCAACTTGTTCCACATCAGGATGATATAGAAAAACTTTACAAGTTGGCACATGCTAAGCATGTGCATGAGCTAGCCAAAATACTTAACTACTATCTGAACTAATAAATAAGCTATCGGACTAACAAGGGAAAGTTGTTACTTGACAACAAGTGGTATCAGAGCCTGGGTCCGAGTAGCTTGGGAGAGTTTCATAGTTTCTAAACCTTGAGCATGTTTTGTGGTTGCAGCATAAACTGAGCCTCCATTTTAGAAAAAGTTTTGGATCAGAAAAGTTTTGAAAATGGCTGTCCATAGGTTAGGGGTTATAAAGTAGGTGTGTCAAAGAGAGTTTGACTTTGAGAAATTTGATGGAATGATCAACAATGGCTTGTGAAAAGTGCAAGTAAAAAATACTGATACAATCTGGGTCACACAAGTGACTGGAAGTATGTCGCGTTCTAGTGCTGGAAGTGCAGAAAATCCGGAAGTTGGGTTCTAGTGGCGCTGAAAGTGCAGAGAATTTGGACATACTACTTGGGCTATGACGACCAAGGTAGAGTTGATCACGCAAATAGCTTTGTTGCTATCATCATGATTGAATATGCATTCTTATGACATGTTGGAGTTGTCGTGAAGAAGGATGTGATAGTGTTAGTTGGTCCACATAAATTCCTCACAAGGAATGTGCTTGGCATGAATGCAGTGTGTGTGGTGGATGTAATGTCGATGACTGAAGGACTTCCATGGGAGTAACACCATAAATTTCAGCAAGGACTTTCAACATGTGTGTGTGAAATTTTTAGAATGGGTGATTCTAAGTGATCTACTCATATAGAGGAGTAGGATTGTACTCTAGTTTGAGAGTGATATTTGTCGGTGAAGACAATGGATCTTTTATTGTTTTCAAGGTGAAGTTTGTTGGGTTTGGTGAAAAAAGTTAAAGAAGATGGATGCTCCACATTACTTTGTGAGAAAAGGGTGTGGATCTCTTATGGCTACTTAAGATATGTTTGTCCTACATCGGATTGAAAACAAAGGGGCTGGAGGTTCTTAGGCCCCTTTAAGAAATTCATTAGTTTTATTTTCAATTGCACCATCAAATGCACTTTAATCTTTGTATTTAATTATTCTAATTTCTTTCTTGTATTCTCCGGTAATTTCTTTCTTGGATTCTCCGGTATGGAGAGTTGGAGTGTAGGGAGAAGGGTGTGAGTTATAAAGATATGTAATGGTGTAGTAGAATTGGGTTCACATGATAGTATTTTATCTTGTGGTCTATGATTTTTCTCCGATTTTTAAGTTTCCACGTTAAATGCTTGTATTGTGAGTTGTGTTTATTTTCTTTTACTTATTTTTTGATTATTTCCTACTTGACCCTATGGATGAATGTATGGTCTATGGGTCCCAACACTCTCCTCCGAGCCTACACTACACCACATCAAGCCATATTCCTTCTCTTACAAGGTGGACGTCGTACAGTTTAAAGGACTCTCCCGAACTCTCACAAATGTCCCCATTCACCTATGTAGTCGTGAGAGAAAGTCTAGGAGGTCCATGAGTTTTCCTCCATAAGGTTCATTTTAAATTGTAGAAGATGAACATGCGTTCCTTTTTTTTCTTCTCTAATATTTTATTTTCTATTTTCTATTTTTATTTTCATATTTTCTTTCAAATATTTGTATTTTTTGTGAATATTGATTTTGTATTTTTCTAGGTGATTTGATAGTTTTCGGATGATGTATATTTTCTGTAAAATAATAAGATACTAATTATCATGTAGAATTTCGGTGTCACGTAACTTTAGAGAGTTGGAAGTCTCCATATTTTGGTGGCATAAGTTGAAAACCCAATTTTGGGACGAAAATCCTACAATATCAAAGTTATGAAAAGAAATTGAAAAAACAATAACTAATGTGATTTAAGTTAGAAAGTTATGTGATGGAAAATGATATTTTTCCTTTTAACGTTGTAAAAATCGAGAAACATTAGGATTAACAATTGTATATTTTGCAAAAACATATTATTTTGTTAGTCAGTTGCAATTAATAATTGACATTATTATCTCAAGCTGGTAACAAGGAAATTATTATATAGTAGTAAATTAATAATAGCAATCCTTTTCCAGGTTCTGCAAAAATGTTGATAAGTAACTATATTTCTGTTTTTTACTTTGAAGTCGTTGTCTAGATCTTCTATGATTCAAGAGAACTAAAGTTTCAAGTAGTAAATTTTTTTTTTTCTCCTAATCCAAGAACAAAGAAAAAATCCTCTCTTACCCCCAAGATGAGTCGAACCCAGAACCAAAGACCTAGGTAGTAAATACGCTGCCATTTGAGCTATCCAACTTCGTCTAAAGTTTCAAGTAGTATACATTTCATTTATACTTTCTGATATTTCATAGAGTGGGCAGCTGAAGATTTAATTGGGCCTAGGCCCATCGGTCACAATACAGACTTAATTGAATACTTGGGCTTTGTAAAAAAATAAGAAAGTTTTGGCCTGATATCTATATTCTCACCTAGAGGAAGTCTTCGTCTTCGTTGAATACTGTAAAGTGGAAAGGAAACTCGATTCTGCAATTGTATAAATCGGGTTTATTTCTACGGAGATCCATTACTTTTGGGTCTGATGTTCTCAGTATCCAAAAAGAATGGGTAGTCTGTCAGACAGCTGCACGACCATCTCAACGAGCCGAAGCCCAGCTAAGAACGATCCTCTACTGCACCACTGGCTCAGAGGCCTGAACCAAGTGGGCTGTTAATCACGCTCTGGTCGAGCAGCCATGGTTCATCCACCATGGCTTGGTTTCCTGTCTCCTTAGAAGTCAAGGATACAGAGGTACGAGCCTATAGAACAGATCCTGTTCAAGTAAGGTCGTGACAATTATCATGACTCTTGGTTAATAAGTAGTCAGCATTCTGTAGGCAAGTTTCCGATGTGGGATGTTTAATCCCAGCTATTTTCCTGTTTTTGACTTACTAGCTTTGTGGTGGTGTATCTTTATCATATGCAGAGCCTAGAGAAATAAGTCGAAGTCTAAAAGTTTGTTTCCCAATTGCATTATTACGCCTTCCAGACATAATGAACTACAATTCAAACGTAACACAAGTGAAATGTGTGTGTGTGTTTCTTATTTTACTTCTTAATGAGTGGGGAACTATTTGCGCAGTAACAGCGTCGTTTCAAACACAGAGACGAGCAGGACAGACGCAGCAAGGTGGTGTTTCGGCCTTACAACCATCACTCGGACCACATTGCTGATTACCCGTAAAATTGTATTCTGCAGCGTCATATGAAGCCATTAATTAGAAATCAAAAGAATAGAACTGACAAAAGTTGTACTATATAATCACTATTTTGGGGATCCAGACATGTTGCGTCCCATTGCATCAGAGCCGGAGAAAGCACAACGATGATGATCAGAAATATCGATGTTGTGATCAGACTCATCTTCATGATTTTTGCTGTCATTCTTTTAATCAAATACTAGCACTACGCACGTGCGCTGCACGTGATTATAATTTTTTACTATTATTTAATATAAAAATTAATTTGAATGTAAAATAATTGTACATTGTGATCACTGTATATATACACAACCTCGTAGCTAGATTATTCAATGTAATAAAAATTAATCCATTGAACAAACATAATTTTGAATCAACTAAAAATTAAAAGAATCACAAAAGAGAAATAGAAAAGTTAAATGACGTTAGTCTTAATAAAAAAAAGTTATAATAATTAACGTTAAAAGATTCGTAAAAAACGACATGATATAATGTAGAAATATTTATCTTACAATTTTTTCTATTATACATGTAAAGTTTGATTTATTCAAACTATTTTTTACTTCTTATTATACAAAGACTTGATCATCATGAATATATCTTGAATAAAGTTATACAATGGTTGGAAAAATATTTACGTAATAATGAGGCATGTATTTTTATGTTTTGCAACAACTGGCATTTGAAGAAAAAAAAAATTAATTGTCTCATTACATCATCAACTAACATCCATAAGTTAATTATTTGTTATATACACACAAAATATTAGGCCCAACGTACTTTTCTATAATTCTCTAACAAATAATTTCGATTTCAACATACATTTGCACATGAAATTCTTTACATATTTTAATGTGAGGAAAAACTTCCAGCAATTTAGTATCAAGGTCCAACATCCAACTTTTGTTATGAATGTTATTTTCTAATTTTTTGTATTATTATTAAGTATAACCTTGATATAATTTACTTATCGATTTAAGATTGTTTATTTCTATTTTCCTTAATTATTTTCTCAATGCAACGTCGAAATTTAAAAATTATGTGTGATTTAAAATAGAAATCCTACTATAGTATAATTACAAATTAAATAATATTTTTTATGGAAGGTTGACTATATACATAGTGTCTCACAATCTTCATTCAAGATACATACTACAATCCATATAAAAAATAATAAATGTTTTAACTAATTTGTAATGTTTTTAATTCCTTATGTAGTTATAGTGAAATACTCCTAATTTTTCAAACATTGCACATCCATTTAAAAGTCTTATATATACATGTTTAAACCACGCATTCCGATTTTATTTCTCTCATATTATTCTTTATTTAGACTATACAATACTCTATTATGTTAGGAATTTGTGCCTTGAATCTGATTTGGTTTGAATCGACGTTCACATCGAGGTGGAAGCTTGGATTTGGACGTCGTTGGAATTGGGTGCGTTGGAGAACACGAAGGTCGCGGCCGCAGCGAGATGGCCCAGAAGATGGGCCGCGGCGAGATGGCCCAGAAGATGGGTCGCGACCGAGTCGAGTTGGCTGCGGCCGAGGCAGGCCTAGCGGCGCAGAAGATGGGCCAGCGCGAGCCTGGGCCCAATAGGATTCCTTTCTTGTCTGGGATTAGGTTGTGGGGCTTATAAATATGCCTATTGTCTTTGGAATTGGTATTGGTCAGTCAATTGATTGAATTGATTGATTGATCAGTCATTGAATTTGATTTGAGAGACAAGGGAGAGGTTGTCTATTGATTTGGGATATTCTGAAATTTGGTATTTGTGAGTACGTAGTACTCTTTTTTGGTCTAGAATATCTAGTTTGATTTGGGACTCTATTTTCGGGTTTAGAGTCGTTTGGTTATAGAGTGTGGAGAGTTGTTTTGGTCGAGTATCAATTGATTGATACTCGAGTTTGTCTCAGTTTGTTAGGATGAAGTCTTTGTCCTATGTTGTAAGCACTCTGTTGAATTTGATTGGTTCCTCTCGTTTGGCCGTGGACGTAGCTAACAAGTTGTTAGCGAACCACGTTAAATTTGGTGTCTTTGTTTTGGCTTTGTCGATGGTTCTCGTTTATCGTTTGTTATTATTTGTATTTTTCGTAATTTTCCAACATATTCGACGTAATTATTTTTTTTTTTATCTAATTTATTGTCAAGTTAATATTAACATTCACATTTCGCTGTCTTTATTTTTCAGCATATTTTAATTTAATTATGTGATACTCATTCACATAATACAATTTTTTAATCATTAACAGTATAACTTAGTTCATTATTTCTTTATATTTCTTTTTTATTCTTTATTGTACCCTATAATTTATATAGCATAATAAGTTCATTTACCAATTTATTACATATGCTTAAAATATATATATATATATATATATATAATATTTTTATTGATTTAATAATTTGTTTAATGTCAGATCTTAAATATTTAAAAGAATCTGGTGCAACTATTCATGTCCACTAATTTTTACATTTGTCATTTTATTATTTATATTATTAGTATATTAAATTTTACATCTTGGTCTAAACTCCGATTATTATAAACCTTGTTATTTTTATGCCTCTCTCCAATCTTCTAACATAACAGGTTTTTCTTTGGTCTACTAAAATTACATCACCTATTAAAAGTATTCCATTAGTGAGTATGTTTGTAGGTGTGTAAGGTATGTGATTAAAAATGATGCTCAACTTATAGATTTATTTGAATAGAATCGATCCATTGTATAGACCAGTAGTATTTAAATTTACACAATATCACTACCGATGCATTTATAGTTCTTATATCTTCATATATATCTTTTACTGGTTTCATATATAAGCCACTTTTACCACTTTCCTCCATTTTTTTAATCTTATATATATATATATATATATAATATTTATATAAATGACTTTATCGTATACCTTTTGAATTCAATAAAATTCGTAAATCAATTATTATTTTCTCTTGTTGTAATGTTTATAAATGTTACTTATGAAGTATATCGATTTCATTCTTCTACTCATTTCCTACAAGCATAATAATTAGATTTATATTTACTTAGTAATGCTCATACAAAGAAATTTAGCGTGTAAACATATATATTGCTAGTTTAATCTAAATTTAAACAGTAAGGCTAAATATATATAATATATATATATGTATGTATGTATGGACATCTAACTACATAAATATATATATATATATATATATATGTATGTATGTATTTAATTTTTGTTTTTGTATTCTTTTCTCATAGTATAATATATCTGACTCTATCACATTAGTTTATTCTTTGATTTTTCTATTATATTATCTAGACTCGTCTATTATAATTTTCTTTATAATGGAAATTCACTTAGACCCTTTAATATTTATAATTTTTACGTTAGTTTTTTTATAATTTTATTTATTATGTTAATAAAATTATATCCACTAATAATAATATCTATTTATAAGTTTGTGTTATCTTTTTTCACAATGCATTTTCTCACTTCTATTCATTTTATTATCATATAGTTCTTATTCAATTGTTTTGAGATTATTTTCTATTGTTGGACTTTAATAAAATGGTATACACAAAAAAAACATACAATTTCCTGTCATGTCTTTTTACTCACTCAAAAGTTAATTTTAAAATATAATCTGAACGATTTCAGATGCAAGTCATTTTATTCTTTGATTTCAGTATTTGCTTCAAGTTTATACTATAATGAAGTTTAAGTTACTATTCGTATTAAGCTCTAACACTTGATCAATTTAATAGTTTACACTTTAGTCTAAATATTCTATATTCAAATTTTATTTTTCATTAGATAACTTATATGATTTTATTATTGTTTCTCAATGTTGTAACAATGATACTTCAATAATTTAAAAAATTAGAGAGATTATTGCAAATAGAAAATTTATAATATTCAAATTTAGACAAATATATTGTTACTATCAGATGAGTATTATTCTAATTTATATCTATAATAAGAGTTGACTATTTTATTTATGACCAAACACTATGTAAGAATTTGTCAATAGTTTATACATAGTAATATAAATCATTGTGAATCACTTACATATTGTTCTGACATATAATGTTTTAAATGGACTAAAAGATTTAATTTAATCTCATCTTTTTTTTTAAAAAAAAAATCTGTTATGACATTTTTTTTAATTTAACTTTCAATCATTTTTATATAATATAAAAATATAAGTACTATCATATGTCAACAATCTTGTGTCTAGTATTCGACTATGAAGTCAAACTTATAACTATTGAAATCATATTAAACTATTACATTTTACATGTTTTAAATCTTTTATCATGTCAGTATCATTAATCTTGAGTCATTCATATATTGTGGTAAATTAAATATTAAATTATGCGCTATCGTTGTTTTATTGTAGTCATTGGAATGAGTATATAGATGTTATAGTTACGTATTGTACCTAAATTAAAAAAAGTAAACTGAAAAAATTATCTCCAGAAAATTAAAGATGATAAACTAAATCAATAAGAGCTTTCACTATTATTCATTGTTCGAATTTTTATATATATGGTTTTTTCTTCTTGTTGCTAATCTTAAAATCTATTAGTACTTTTTCGACACAAAAACACAAAAACTTAATATAACATTCAATACCTAAATACATTTATGGTATACTACTATTGCAAGTTAAGATTCTTGCGGTCATTAACCTAACAAAGAAGTCAAAGTTTGGAGCTATTAAACTCCTACTAAACTATGTTTAATTTTCTATAATTTTCATACATACATATATAATATTTTGAGAATCATAAACTAAAGTACTTTAATATTCATAATATCTTATATTCTTATTCCTTTTTAGTAATATACATTATATCATTTTTTTAATTTTTTTTATATACATTCTTCAGTTCATCATAAATTTCATAGTTCTTCTAATTGAGTTCTTTTACAATTGTAGAGAAATGAGAAAGATCGATTCACAAAAATTTAAGAGTAAATAAAAGGAATATGATACACTATAGTTGTCTTGCCAATTTTTGTTTTTGTTTTTTGTTTTGTTTTTTGTTATGATTAGTAGAATGAGTATATATATTATAACTACGCACCCAAATTAAAAATAAAAAGTAAACTGAAAAAAAAATATATATATATCTCTAAAATGAAAAATGATAAATAAGAGCTTTCACTATTATTCAATTGTTCTAATTTTTATGTGTATAGTTTTTTTTCTTGTTTTTGCTAATCGTAAAACCTTTTAATATTTTTTTCACAATGAAAACACCAAAACTTGATAGTTTTGCAAATGTTTAATATCTAAATATCTCTAAAATACCACTATTTGAAATTAAAAGTCTTGGAATCATTATCCAAGTAAAAAAGTCAAATTTGGAGTTATTAAAGTCATTATAATATGTTTAAATTTCTATAATTTTCTTATAAATACATAAATATCTTTTGTGTAACTTTAATTATTCAATATCATGAGAATCATATACTAAAGTAATTTTACTTATTGTAAATACAGTTGTGCTAATTGGTCTTTCTCCTTTCTCTTCAATTATAGAAGAAACCAATTAGAAAAATTACCAGAAATTTATGAAGAATCGAATAAAATATAAACAAATAAAAATAATAATATAATATATTTTACTATAAGGGAATAATAATATAAGATATTATGAATATTTAGGTTCAATTTATGTCATCAGTTGAGCTATATATTATATGGAATGTGATAGAAAATTTCATAAGTTGAGACTTGAGAGATGAATTTTTATTATAAAATGGATCTTACTAAATAAATAAAATTTTAAAAAATAAAGTTACTAAATTAGGGTTAAAAACTTACTAATTAATGGTTTTTTTTCTTTTTCTACAGTTTTATTTTTTGACAATTATATAAAAGAATCGCATTATAAAAGAGATAATAAATTTAAAAAGAAACTTAAAAATAAAAATAATAATGTTATGTATATTATTAAAAATAAAGAAAAATATAGAATATGATTAATATGTAGGCTCAACTTATGCCATTAGATGAATTATATATCATATCCGTGATTTTTTTTAGGGTATCATATCCATGAATTGATAGATGAACTATATAAGGCTCTAACCAAATAAATAAAACTTTGAGAATATAGTTAATAAAATAACCTTAAAAACTAAAATTCATTAATGATATAATAGCTAAATCAAATTTTGTCTAACCATATAAATACAAATTCAAAGATATAGTTTATAAATAAAACTTTAAGATATAGTTACCAAACTAACCTTAAAAGTTAAAATTCATTAAGGATATAATAGGCAAATCAAATTTTGTAAAAAACAACTCACACTTTTATAATAGAAGTAGATATATGAGATAGCCTTTTCAATTAGATTCTTGGAGTTGGACTGTTGGAGGATATTACTTTTCAATTGAACCTCCTTATGTTATATACAGGTTGTAAACTAAATAGAACAGAAAAACTTTGAATTCTACCAGTTTAACTAGGATTAATTTTTGTATTCATGTGATCATAATTTAATCTTAGAAAACGTGTTAAAAGACTTGGAAGAAGCACCTTGTTTGCAGGGAGAAAGACTTCAGAAGAAGCTACATTGTTTGTGGGGGTTAGAAGACTTGAAGAACATGGTTGTGAGTATAATGACTTTCATCATATAAGCATCATCTGCAATTTATTTATTTTAATTAATAGAAAATAATGGTTCAAGTTGTCCTAAAATAAACAAAAGATAATGATTCGATGATTCTTGATATGCTAAAGTTGTATGATTTGCCACACATAAGCTGGAGAGTGGTCATCTTGTTGTTCATAGTTTAGTGTTAGGAAGTCACAACATGTTTGTGTGTAGGCAATGGCTCCACAGAGATTGTGAAAACCAGAATAAATGGTAAAATCGCATTGGTGTTGAACTTTTTTTCAGTTATTTTGATGCCATTTTGCTCGAATGAGACAAGCCATTGCTTTTCTTCATCGAACATGATTTACTGTACACTGATATGTGCTTTCGGAAGGAAACAAAAGGCGTTAATTTAATTTATAACTCACCTGTTGTCTGTTGATTTGGATTTAGGAGATGGTATCTAAGCTTTTTTTTCTTTTCTTTTGTCCTGGTATAGTGAAGCCGAAATAAAATTTAGCAGTTTCAACAAAGCCTAACCATCAAGTAAGAATTCTATAAGAAGTTCACCCAGTGTTATGATATATGCGGAGTAATGCCTTATAATGAGGCGGTCGAATCTGTGCAGGTGTGCGTTCTGCAGTCCAAACACAACAGTTTGAGGCCTTGTAGTTATCTTTGCATGTTGGGGTACTCCAATCGAAGCTTGATACATACATATAGGACAGGATCTCTCCAGCAATCCACATTTGAGATTGAGCGTCTGAAGTTGATGCAAGACTTTCTGAAAACAGCTAACCTATTCTTACAATTCAGGCCAGCTTTCTAAGAATTGCACATCAGCAAGGCAAGCCAAGCCTAGTGGAAAAAGCATGTTTATATCAATGAGATCACCGAATGTGGAAGTGAATCATCAAAGACATTAGTAACTCATTCTTTAATTTCATCAAATCCCTCCACATAACTGCTAAACACCATTTCTCCACAACTTTCTGAATTCAACTATAGGAGCCACTTTTACAAACTCAACTTATCTGTCGTTCCTAACAACAAAAACTCGAATTTCGGACAATTACTGTGTACGTTCCTGCAACCTGTTTACTACTTTATCCAAAGTCTTTCACAATCCATTCAGAACAATTTGCGTTCCTCCCTTTTTCTTCCATTATAATAAAACTAAAACTAATGAACATACGGGGATAAATTTCAAACTATTTCTATAATTATTTAAACGTTTATGTCAAAATGGAGAAATGTTGGGATTCAAATTCTATATTTGCAAAGCAACTATTATGTTGTTAGCTTCATGCAATTATTAACTTGCGCTGTTAGCTCAAGTCTGAGAACCAGGAATTAAATTATTATATAGTAAAGCATATTGCAATCCTTCTTGCTTTTACTGCAAAAACTTGAAACCTCACTATAGGTATGTTTGTATATATATCCTTTGATATTTCATGGACATAGCAGCTGAATATATATTGGGCCTTAGCCCATCAATCACAAAGCCGACCTACTTGATTACTTGGGCTTCCTAAAAGAATAAGCAAAAGTTTGGGCCTGGTCTCTATATTCTCAGTGGAGGAGTCTTCATCTTCGTTCAATATTTGTAAAGTGGAAAAGGAACTCGATTCTGCAATTTCATTATACCTCCGGTTTGTTTTTATGGAGTCCAAAAAGAATGCGTAGTCTGTCAGACAGCTGCACGACCATCTCAACGAGCCAAAGCCCAGCTAAGAACGATCCTCTACTGCACCACTAGCTCAGAGGCCTGAAACCAAGTGGGCTGTTAATCACGCTCTGGTCGAGCAGCCATGGTTCATCCACCAGACTTGTTTTCCTGTCTCCTTAGAACTCAAGGATACAGAGGTATGAGCCTATAGAACAGATCCTGTTCAAGTAAGGTCGTGACTGTTATTATGACTCTTGGTTAATAAGTAGTAAGTATTTTGTAGGCAAGTTTTCGATGTGGGATTAATCCCCGTCTATTTCTTGCTGTTCACTTGCTAGCTTTGTGGCGGAGAATCTTAATCATATACAGACTCTCGAGAAACAAATTGAAGTCACTAAGTTTGCTGCCCCAATTGCATTAGTACGTTTCTGAGACATAGTGAAATACAATTCAAACATTACATAAGTGAAATTACATGTACGTCTCGAAAAAGCTTCAAAATGTGTGTGTTTCTATATTTTTTATGCTTATTGGCAGGTAACTTTTTCCCCGGAAATAGCTTCATTTCAAATGCAGAGACGACCAGGACAGATGCAGCAAGTTGGTGTGTCGGCCTTGCAACAAGCGCACGGACCACATTGCTGATTACCTGTAAAATTGTATTCTGCACATCATGTGAACCAGCCATTAGTTAGAAATCAAATTAATATATATACAATGAACAAAACTATTGCGGGAAGTTGTATGATATAACTACTATGTTGGTGATTACGACGTGCTGCGTGGCATGGTATCAGAGAGGAAGAAAGCACAACGATGATGATCAGAAATATCGTTGCGATGATGAGACTCGTCTTGATGCATTTTGCTGTCAAATTTGGAGGATGTTACTTTTCCGATTGAACCTCTTTACATTATATATAGGAATCTTCAATTTGAGTATGATTAATTTGTGTTTAACGTGCTAAAAACTTGGAAGAAGCACCTATTTTGCAGGGACAAGACTTCAGAAGAAGCTACTTGTTTGTAGGGGTTAGAAGACTTGGAAGTCAATGGTTGTGAGTACACTGTCTTCAATCCAAATTAAGCATCCTTGTTTGTTTATTTTATTTTTGGTATGGCTTTTACACAAAATAGAAAATATTTCTTCAAGTTGTAAGAAAATATTTTTTAAAAAAGACATTCTAGAGTGTACGATGTGTTTGCAGAGCTTCTTGTTCATAGGTAAGCCTTGAGAAGTCGCAACGTTTTTAGAAGAAGCAACATGTATTGTTTGTAACTTTTGTTTAGATTGTGAGAACCAGAATAAATGGTAATATAATCTTTAAATTTTTCTGGCAGTTGGACACCATTTTGTGCAAAATGAAACAAAAATAATTGCTTTTCATTGCAGAACACGATTTACATCATTTATGTAAAATATCGTCGTCGTCGTCATCATCATCTATTATCCGAGTTTAAATATGTTTTCGATGTGGGATAGCTGATAGGGGCTCCATGTACGGCAGTTTTGCGAAAACTATGTAGATATATATAAATGCGAATTATTTGATTTAATAAACTGAAAATACATGCAACGTCCACAAACCACCAACTTTATTAATGCACTTTCTGCTTATTAATCCAGTACTGCAGCTTCATTTTAATGACCGCAGAGAACGTGAGGACAAATGCAGCAACTTGCTGTATCGGGCCTGCAACACTTGCATGGCCCACATGTAAAACTAGATTCTGCAAAAACAAATCCAAAATTAAATCAATACCAGCAAATAATGATGAAATTAAGTATGATCTTGATATACGTACTCTGTAGAAGTGATCGAGTCGCGTCGCATGACATTAACGTCAAAAGAAGCACAAACACGATGATCATCACTGTGGCTGTCACAGAACTCTTCATCGTACTCTTCTTTGTCATCCTTTTTTAAACAACCAATTTTGATTTTTTATGGAATTGAACCTTCTTATATATAGGTTTTTTTAGGTCTTCTTCTACAAGAATACAGCTTGACTGAGGAATTATTTTTATTACGTTAATTTCCACGAAAAATCAGTTGAATTTGATCTTCTTCCCCAAGTTGATGGTTGAACGTGAATACGTGTTAAATACTTTAATTAGTGAAAGCAACTTGTTTTAAAGATATATGAAAGTCCACGGTCATTACTCAGCCTTAGATTAATTTGTTTGAATAATTTATTTAATAATAACTAACGGACTGACTTTTATTTTTATTTTTTTCTTACAAATAAGTTACTATAGAAGCTTTGAATTAATTGCCACTCCAGATTTTGTCAGTTTGGGTATGTGTGGTTGGGGTTGGAGTTTGCTCGGAGATGGAAAAAGTAGCTAGGAAGTGAAAAAGTGGTATTTGTTTGGGTGATTGTAGAAGTGGTTGTAGTGTTGTATATATTATTTAATTGTAAAAGTTGATATGATGTATGTGTATAATATGTTATTATTTATGATTGATTTAATGATTAAAGTAGTATTGAGTGTTGATAAATTATGCTCCCTCCGTCCTGGCCTAATTGACCAACTTATCATATTTGTTTGTGCCAACCTAATTGTCCTAACCCATAAATGGCAAATTCTCTCACAATATATCTTCACCCTCAAAATCTCCACTCTTAATCACCACATTTGAAAAAGTCAAAAATTTCAGAAAATCTGTTTTTCCTTAGTCTCCGTGTCCGGCCAAGGTTGGCCAATTAGACCGGGACGGAGGGAGTATTTGTTTATTTATGTTATTTTTTGTATTAAGGAATATTTATTTTTTGTTTTTACAAAATTATAAGAAAAGCATTTTTCTTTGTTGTAATATTTATAATAAGAATTCAAGAAAATTAATAAAAAAATTATGAAAATAGTATTTTTGCTTTTCAACCTTTAATATTAATTATAGTAAATTATTGGGATTAATTTTGACATTAATTTAATTTATTTTCAAACTCTCTCTCAAACAACACTATCTCTACCCTCTCTCTCCTCTGCCCCTGCTCTTCTTTATCTCTGTGTTAGCTGAGTTTTACTTGGTAGGATGGCCGCTGATGTTAATTATTTGGTCAGGTTGATAAACGGATCCGATACAAATGACTCTAGGAAACCAACAGCTCCGATCACTCTGGATTTGCTCCGGGTTGTACCACCCTTGATTTCAAGGAGCTCAACCTCAACTTGCAAGTCCCTTGTGGCTGGGAGAAACGCCTCGATTTAAAAATACTATCGGCTTATTCATTTCTTCTCCTTTCATTTTATAAAAAATTCTATTAATTGTTTTTCTTGTTAATAATTCTTCTGAAAATAAAACAAAAATAAACACATTTTTTAGATTTCCAAGCTCCTTTTGTAATTTTTTTGTGATGGATTAGGTTACCTTCAAATTCTGGCTGTGATTTGTTCTAGTTAAGGTGTGAATAATTTATTTCTGTTTTTCCTTTGATTAGCATTTACTTTGTTCTTTCTCTATTCAGTAATGTGTGTTTGTGCATGAGAGAGAGAGAGGGAGAGGAAAGAGAAAAAGGGGACAGTAGAGAAGGAGAGGAGACAGAAAAATGGGTGACAGTAGAAAGAGAGAAGAGAGATAAAAAGGGATTGGGGAACCCCTTTATAAACGAAAATCACTTTTGAGTTTGGGCCAACCTGTTTGGGTTTGGCCCAAACAAACGAAAATCACTGTTGGGTTTGACACAAACCCAACCAAACTTGGCCTTTATGTTTTTCTAGAAATGTCAGTTTATGTTTAGGAGCTATAAGATAAGGTAATAATTAATTAATGCGAAATCTTAAAAACAAAAGCTAGCAATTCAGGACTGAAAGATGGAACTTATATCAATGGAAGACCCACAAACTTAGGTTATATTTGACATTTTCTAAGTTTGTGTAGTTAAAATATAATTTTATAATTTGGCGAGAAAACCACTCCCTTCTCTCTCTAAGAAACTCTAATCTACTATGCCGCTTCTGCTACCTCTTCGTCGCTCATGGCGGCGACGACGAGCTACTCGCGTCAGTCGTCGAAGGAGGTGACTTCCCAAATCTCCCTTCCAAAGACCCGAGACTTTATAAGGCCCCTCTAGCACTGTCCCGTTATCTTTCCTCGTTGTATCACAGTCGGCGACTAAGAAGTTGGAGGGTAGATCGATGAAAAAGCTTTTCGATCCAATGGCGGCTAAGGGTTTCGGCTATACTGGGGTCTATAGAGGCACCTCGATCGTGCAATTTACGAATCTGGAGACTAACTCGCTTGCAATACAGTGTCGATATGTGCTCATAGGAAATTTTTCTCAGGGAATTCCCGCTTTTAAAAATATAAGAGTTAATTTGTCGGGTTTCGATTTTATTGGTTCATTTTTCATAGGTGCTATTAACATTAAACATATAATGATAAAATTTAGTAATGAGGACGATTATCAAAGATTTAGGGCTAAACAGATTGTGCATGTTGGTGGGGATCCTATGAGGGTGTTTAAATGGTCAAATAATTTTGATATCAAATCTGAGTCTTCTATTGTTCTGGTCTGGATTTTGTTCCCCGAACTTCCCATTCATTTATTTGACAAAAAAGCTTTATATAAGATTTCTTCCTTGCTTGGGCGGCCTTTGAGGATAGATGAAGCCACTGCTGACCAAACCCGACCCAGTGTGGCTCGGGTTTGTGTCAAGCTTCACCTTACTAAGCCTAGGCCTGAAGAGATTCTCATTGGTTGTGGGGAGACACTAATCACTCAAAAAAGTTGTTTTTGACAAAACTCCCAGCTACTGTTCTAAATGCAAACATTTAGGACATGTAGCCGTGGATTGCTTTAATGTGGAATATAAAAGGAAGATTGCTTCAAAATTTGGGGTTGACAGACTTTCTAATGTTAACAAACCCCTCGAGAAACATTGGGTTCCTGAAGAGGCTGAGGAAATATATTACTGACCCCAATGATGCCTTGCCCAAGGATGTTAGTCATAGTGATGAAAGGGATAAAGTTAACAGTGTTAGGGTCGGGGTGGTTGTAGGAAGCCTTAAACAATTCAGGGAGAAGGAGGCAGCTATAAATGTTTCTGCTAGAGGAAATGGTATTGCTAACAACCCTCTTGATAAAGGGAAGGGTGTCGCCACCACCCCTTCCGTCTCCCAAAGAAAGAACAATGGATCTGTGTTTATTGCTGAATCCTCCAAGAATAGAGATGTTTAGGCTGATTCTGCTGCTGAGGGGCATAGAGAGGATGTTTTTTACCCGTTGGAAAATATTCATGTGCATGAAAACTCCTTTTCTAAATTCTCTATTCAAGCTGATGATGATATCTCTACCTTTGAGGATAATGATTTACATAAAGATGAAACTCATTATGTTGTTCACATGTCTCCATTGCGGGAAATACTTGATGAAGAGTTGGAGGAAGACAGGGATGCACTAATCATCCCCTTGTTATGCAAACAAGGAGGGGGATAGTTTTCACCAAAGGTAACTCTCCTAACTCTCAATGATAGTGCTGACTTGGAATGTGAGGGGACTGGGAAATAAGAAAATAGAACTTATCTTAAGAATTTGGTTAAAAAGAAACATCCAGAAATTTGTGCTATTTTGGAAACTAAAACTAATGTGATTGACACTTTCATTGTTCATACTTTGGGTTTCTAAATGTCTTGGCTAATAAAAATGGTAAAATTTAGGTTATGTGGACTGGTCCTATTGAGGTGAAATTGATTTTCTCTTCTGAGCAATTAATTGATGTTGATGTCTATAATCCCGTCCTAGATTGCAAATTCTTTAGCTCCTTTGTTTATGCTTCTTGTTCTAGAAAAAATAGGGTTGAGCTTTGGAATGATCTGTTAAATTGCAATCATGGCAATGACTCTTGGTTAGTTAGTGGTGATTTCAACACTATTCTTGATGTTGATGAAAAAGGGAAGGGGGGAGGAGGGGGCTTAAGCTTAAATCCATAGATGATTTTAATAAAGCTCTTTGTGATAGTAGTTTGAAGAATCGTGGCTACTCTGGTCTTCCTTATACATGGCATGCAAACCATGTATTCGAAAGACTAGACAGGGCCTTGGTGGGCTGATTTGTTTAACAGATTAGTGTGAAGCACCTACCTAAAGGTCCCTCTGATCATTGCCCGCTTCTTATGTCTTTGTCCTCCTCTAAGTATGTTCGTAAATCATCCTTTAGATTCCTTAATACTTGGACCAAGCACCATAATTTTATGAAAGCTGTTGAGGATTCTTGGACCCTCCCAACATATCATAAATATATGGTCAAAGTCTAGCATAAGCTGTTTAGGCTCAAAGTGTGCTTAAAGAGCTGGAACAAGGATGGTTTTGGAAATATTTTTGATAAGGTGGCCCAAGCTGAAAAATCATTGAGCAATCAAGAAAATGTATATCTAGCTGACCCTCACTGATTCCCAATTAATCTCCTTAAAACAAAAGTAGGTAGAATTGTCTCGTGCTCTTGCATTAGAAGAAACTTTTTGGGAACAAAAATTAGCCTGTAAAAATGGCATGAGGAAGGAGAGAAAGGTTCTGCCTACTTCCATGCTTTAGTTAAAAAAAAAAAAAAAAAAAGATTTAAAAGTAGAATTAATGAGATCAAGGAAGGTGACTGCATCATTAGAGAACCCTGATCAAATTAATGAGTTTGCTTATGTTTTCTTCGAGAAAATGTTTACTTCTAAAAATGTTGCTCTTGATAGTGCTATCAAGCCTGTGGTTAAGGAAGCTGGCTTTTCCAATCTTTGCAGACCTCCTAATTTTACTGATATCTATGATGTTGTCCAATCGATTAATAAAGACAGTATGGTTGGTCCTAATGGATTTTTAGCCCTGTTTTTTTAGTCGTGCTGGACAATATTCAAGATTATCTGTTAGAAGCTGCTCAAGAATTCTTCTTGGGTGTCCCTATGCCTAGAAGCTTTACTTGCACTTCAATAACTCTCATCCCTAAGAAGAATCATCCCTTTGTTTGGTCTGAGTTCCGGCCTATAGGCCTTTGCAATGTTATTAATAAAATTTTAACTAAGCTGGTCAATAGTAGGTTAGTTACTCTCCTTCCTAAATTAATTCCCCCTGCACAAAGTGGATTTGCCCTTCAAAGGATATTGCTAACAATATCATCTTGGTTCAAGAAATGGTGCATGAAGTCCATAATAAAAGCAATAATGGAAGATTATAGTGAAAGTAAATCTGCAAAAGCTCATGATAGAATTGAGTGAAAAGCTTTATACAAAATTTTGAGGCTTCTTTGATTTCCTGAGTTATTCATTTGTTTATTGCTTATTCTATCAATAACTCTTAGTTTTCCATGCTTATTAATGGCTCTCTCACTGGATTCTTTAAGTCTAGCAGAGGGATAAGACAAGGTGATCCTCTCTTCCCTAACTTGTTTGCCATTTTCTCCAATGCACTTACTTGTGGCCTCATGGAGCTTTTTGAATTGTACCCTGAATTGAACTATAATAAGCACAATATGAATATCCCTTCCCTATCTTTTGTTGATGATACTGTCATCTTTGCTTTTGCCAAAGTTTCTGGGTTTAAAATTCCTCAATGGCTACTTGTATTTAGACGTTAGGGGTTTCCCTAGTTTTAGATTTCCTAAATAGGCTATTGATTGTTGAAGCATTTTTCCCTTGTAAATTTCTTGTATCTTAAGACCTCTTGAGCTTTCTATATACAGGTCGGGGATCCTGACCTTAATCCATCCATCACCTTGATGATTTTTGCCCAAAACAAAAGGTTTGAGCAATTAATAGTATATTATTTTAACCCTCTTTTATCCTCATCATACACATAAAATCGATCTATTATATCTTTTCGATTACCATTTGAAATAGAAAAAAAAAAAAGTAAATAATATGATTGGAAGATGTCAAACAAAATCATTGAATCAATAGACTTCATCTTTTGGGCCGAAAACTGATCTTATAAAAACAGTTCAATCTAAATTTCACACAGGTTAAAAAATGTAATCCATACACTTGAAAATTATAATTATATCCTTATTTAATATAGTTAATGAAATTGATATGTTGAATCACTTCTCATCTTTAATTGGAGAGTCTGATGTTAACAGTGTCAAATTAAATATATATCTATTCAATTCATCTAACAAAAAATAGATGATCTGTACTATAATCTATATTATCTTTTCCATTTTATATTTTTAAATATTAAATAAAAAATTCAGATTTCACATTTGACTATACCATATCATACTCTAAGTCTACATACTATTGATGCTCATTTTTCTTATTTCCGATGTAAAGAATAATATAATGTTATTTATTACAGAAATAAATGAAACAAAAGATGACTAGTCTTCAGTATAAAACTAGGGGCTAGATGACCGCTGAAGCAATAGGACCGGTACCAATTAAGATAAAGAAAGGGTCATACTGACAGCAAGATAGTTTTAAAAATATGTCCAACATAGAACGATTTAAAATATATTTATTTGTAAGAAAATTAAAATTAAACAATCGAGTAAATATAATTAATAAATTATTTTTTATTAAATAAAAGAATATTTTAAACTATCTAATAAAATTTAATTTCATTAATAAAAATTATGTAAGTTATTTTTATTTGCAACTCATATTCAATGTAAAAGTTCAACTCACAACAAATATTCAAGCCTAAATATAATAATCAACCAATAAACAATTATTTATTTTTTATTTAATATACTATGTCAAAATATTTAACATTAGTATCAAATTAAATACAAAGAAAATGAGTTTACTTTTTATCTATGATAAATAAAATTAAAGAAACTGAAAAATAGTTAGTTTTTATTGTTTTTAAACAGTTATAATATTGTAGGAAAGATACATATATAGATTTGTTCAAAATAAAATAAACTTTTAAAAAATATAAAAAAATAACTAATATTTTAAAAAGATTAGTTAATAAGCATTTATAAAAGTATTCTTAATATTTATTAAATTTTATTTGTATTTTAAACTCAATCAAATAATTCAAATCATATTACATAAACAAATCTAACCTGAACAATCGACAAATGATTGCATTTCTTGTATTATAACTTTTTTTTAAAATATGCAATGTATGTCAAAAGATTAATTTGATACAGTTTACATAAAAAATGAAAAAAAGAACTAAAAGTTATTTATTTTTATTAAAAAATGAACCAATCAAAAGCTGGCACATATAATTTTTTAAACAACAAATTGTGAACAAAATTTAAATTTGAAACTACTTTTTAGAAGATTTTACGATATATATTCAAATCTTTGTATTAGTAATAATTGAAATCTACTATTTTTAGAAGGTGAGATAGACCAAAAGATATGTTTAATTGTCTTTTATAAAATATTCTCTTTTATTATATACTAAGATAATATATATATATATACATATATATATATATATATATATATATAAAAAAGTAGAATTGAAACTCTTAAATCGTCAAATACAGAATTTTCATATTCTGTGGAGCTGTGACATGCGTTTACCATATATACAATTTAATAAGAATAATAGTTCATACTTCATACCACATCAAATTCATAAGATTTTATTTCTTTAAAGAGAAGATTTATAACAAGTTATATTCAAAATAAAACAATAAAGATTAAGGGATGCCCATAAACAGGGTAGCTTGGTAGGCAGCATCCAGGGGGCGGAGCAGACCTTGGGAAATTAATACCATCAATTTGTTCACCATAAAATATATTTTTCAAACAATAATTACTGGAGAAAAAATAAATTCAAAAGATTCATATAGAAAGATCAGATCGGTGATCGCATAAGGTGGAAAGACGGATAGGTCACATGCGATGTGCACGCACGCCATAACGAAGAAATCTCATAGAGGCAAACCTAAGAAAGAATAAAAAATCTAACAAAATAAAACAAAACATATCCAATTGATTATAAATATTGTTTTGAAATGAGTGAACTGTTATAATAATATTAATATTAAATATTCAATCAAAATATATTAATAATAATAATAATAATAATAATAATAATAATAATAATAATAATAATAATAATAATAATAATAATAATAATAATAATAATAATAATAATAATAATAATAATATATAGAATTAAGGTTTTGATCAAATAATGACTTGGGAACATTTGGCAGTCAATATAGGAACATTTGTCTCTAAAGCTAGTCAGTCATTTGAAAAATATTCATTGCTCAATCTAATTGCGTTTGAATTGAAAGATTTTTAAGGTGTGAATTCGAAATCAAATTATTCCAAAAAACACAGAGAAAATGGCACTAAAAGGTTAATTATAAACTTGGACTAAAATTTTGTGAAATTTCAAGTTTCTCAGCACCTCAAAACGAAATTGATGGTGTAATATGCTTTCGTCATGCATTTCGCCAAAATTTTGGTGAAATTTTATTTTGTTTTGAATTCTTTTAGAGTCCATTTGGATAGAGGGATTTGAGGATGAATTTAGAAATTCATCATCATATCCATCCAACTTGTCTGGAAAAAAAAAAAATCAAATCAAGGAATTTTAAATATCTCCTAAATTTCTAGTTCATTTTGGATGGATTTCATATTCATCCAACAATCTAGTCATTTATAAATCCATTCTGCATCTCATGTATGTATAGTCATATTATCAAACACATTTCACACACTGAACACAACACATTACACGTTATACATACCACACGCACACACACTTCACACACATACTACACACACTTCCCACGCAATTCACACACTACACACGCTTCTCACACTCACACAGACACACTACACACATACTTCACACACACACACTTCACATACACTACACACACTTTTATTATCATCATCCTTTCAAAAATGTTAAGAAAGAACTGAAAAGGGAAAATTTTAAACAATTCAAATCCACTCATTTGAATTTAAACATCCAAAAAAGGATTTGAAATGGATTTGAAATGAGTGAATTTCCAAATACAAAGAATTGAAAATCAAATCCTATGTTTCCAAACCCTTCCATCCAAACACAACCTTAGGGAATTTGTTTCAATTTCACGAGGAAGTAGTTGCACTGATCAAATTTTATATGATTACCCATCTCCTCAAATGTCACATGAAGGTTAAAACACACATCAATAATGTGCGACTATGGGGTCAATCCAAGCCATATGATCCATGATATAATTATTGGGAGAGAGCGAAATATACGAGTGGCATTTAAATTACTCGCCATAATTACTCTCATGTACTAAATTTGTACGGATATTGCTTAGATAAAAATGGTCATATGTTCCATTTGAGCCCCCATGGTCTTCATTTCATTACTAATTAGAAGTAATGTTGTATGAAAAAAAATTAGAATGAGTATCATATTGCCAGACAACGTTTATATAGTTTAATATTTATAAAATAATTGTAAACATGTTAATTTGTATAGTTTAATATTTATAAATAGTTTAACAACATTTATATTTAAGTTATTTATAACAACCTGTAAAACATCAAGTTAAATTTTCATATTTTAATGTATTTTTTAGCATTTTTAAAATAATTATGATAACTTTTTGGGTTATATTATATTGTTGATATATTGCTTCAATAATTATGATTAGAATAAGAGTGCCTTCAACCTCTCTTAGTAGAATATAATACAATTAATAAATTATTATGATAAATCAAGAGTTGATCGGGTCATAATAATTTTATTGAAACTTATTATAATTGATAGGCAACATTTATATTGCTTAATATTTATAAAATAATTGTAAACATGTTAATTTGTATAAAGTTTCAAGATTAATATTTATATTTAAGTTAGTTAGTTATAACAACCTGTAAAACATCAAGTTAAATTTCCATATTTGAATGTATTCTTTAGTATTTTTAAAATAATTATGATATTTTTTGGGTTATATTGTATTGTTGATATATTGCTTCAATAATTATGATTAAAATAAGAGTGTCGCCAACTTCTTTTAGTAGAATATAATACAATTAATAAATTATTATGATAAATCAAGGGTTGACTGAGTCATAATAAATTTATTGAAGCTTATTATAATTGGGTCCGATCATGTTCTTTTGGTGGCTCAAAATGAATTGGAATATATTATATCTTTATAATTTATTATTGCAATTAAATTGAATTATGATACTATAGAAAATGGAGATATCCAATATCTCCAATATTTATAAAGATACGTTACTTGAGTAGAAAGAATATTGTGATATGTTAAAAATATCACATACATATTAGTTTTCTATGGTGAACCCATAGAAAATTAGTTACATAGGCCCTATGTTAGCTAATTAGTTACATAGGCCCATAATTCCCTCCGTTCTTCGGCGTACACACTCAACATATATACACGCAAAATATGCAACACTTGCACACGCACGTACACTGTCACGATGACGGTTGGGCCCCTAGTTGCCGACGACCCTGACAAACGGTGTTTTCAATCATGAAAACACGCTTAGAATAGAGAATTTATCATGTGTTTTTACATTCTAAGCTCTCGTCGGTCATATAATTCGTATTTTCTTTCTCTCGTCGGAAAAACTTTATTTTTGAGCATTTTGTAGATAAAAAAGGTGTACCAAGAGTCGACGAGTAGAAGAGAGTCGAAAAAATCAAGAAAAAACTCGAAGAATGAAGAAACGGGCCAAAACTGGACCATGCACGGTCACAACCGTGCAAGCCTTCACAATCGTGCACGGCTCGTGCGCGCAGAAAGCAAGGAGCCGCCCACAGATAGGCGCACAGTCATGACCGAGCGACCATGCACGGACCGTGCATGGTCTTCCAGAGAGTTGGTGTTTTTCGGGGTTGTGCACGGTCCGTGCATGAACACCGAAAATGTGGGCTTTTCAGCCCCAAACTTGTTTTTTTTGGCCCAAGACCTTTAGAAAAAGCCCCAATTGGGTGTATAGGACCCTAATTTTCAGTTTTTGCTAGCTACCACATTTTTATTAGTCACTTTTTAGAGAGAGAGAATCAAGGAGAGCAATTTTGGGAATTTTACTTGGAGATCAAGAATTGTCTTCTCAATAGGTTTTATCTTTCCATTTTCATTTCATATTTGTATGAACATGATTATGTCTATATATTTGTGTTTATTTCTTATTATGATTATGGTTGGCTAATTTCCTTAATCTAGGTTTAGAGAGTCAATTATGGGTGTTTAGTTATTATTAGCCGATTAATTCAACTCCGTGTTATGCTATTGATTGATTAATTGTTTAAAAATGTTTGTTGAATGATTTGATCACTTATTTAACATTATTGAGGATTAAATTGAAACCGAGAGGGGAGATTTGATCCGAGATCACATTAATCGACATGATTAAGCAATAAAACCGAGAGGTTTGAGCTAATTGTGGGAACTTAGGTCTTAAAATCGATTAGGAGTTGTATTTGATTAATCGACCGGAGACGGTGATTAATCATATACAATCAACACGTAATTCTATCCGAGAGGGAGTTTTACATACGTTTGTGATCGTTCCTTGATACATAGCATTCGGTTAAAAGTTGGATTAAATTGGATTAATAGTGATTAGATGCCCGTAATTGAAATCTAAGTCTAGATCACCCTTATTAATTGTTTAACCCCTATAATTTGTTCTCTAGTTAGCCATTTAAATGTTTATGTCATTTCACTTATCCGATATCGATACCAATCCTCGTGAGATCGACCTTGTACTTGCTTAGTACTACTATTGACGTCGTACACTTGCGGTTGCTCACTTGTATTTGCAAAACTAATCTTGTGTCGGACCCCTCTCCCCCAATGCTAACTATAATTTCTAAAACACACAGAGTTTGTTTGGTTGCGTGTTAAAGGATTATTACCATGTGTGCCCCACTTATTAAGTTGTTTGGTTGGTTGGTTAGGAGACCATTGTTCATTCCAAGCCTGTTTTTGTTATGACTCGAGCCCGCCTGAATGCAGCCCAAGGGGGGACTAGGTTACTGTTAGGATAGAATCAATCGAAGATAGGTAATGCCTTCTTATATCTTTGTAAATATATTGTATATTTACTTTCCATACTGATAGGATATTCTTGTTGTAATTGTACATGAATAATGAGAATCCTAAAATCCTCAATTGTGGAAATCCTCACATGTCCTTATTTCTTTCTCTAGTAATCACCATGTTTGATGATAATAGTAAGGCTTTTGAATGTTCTCTCTCTCTTCAAGCCATGCCGCATATGAATACTATCAAACTAAAATCCACTAACTATCTTATGTGGCATAGTTAGATTTTTCCACTCTCTGCCTCTCAAAAATTTCTGCCCTATGTTGATGGCACTCTTCCTCAGCCACCACAAACTATAACGACCAATGGAGTTTTTGGCCCAAACCCAGCATATGCGAAATGGTTGGAAACAGATCAGTTCGTGCGTGTTTTTCTAGTCTCTACCCTCACTGAAGAAACCATGACTTACATCATCGGTTGCAATACCTCTGTCGAAATTTGGAACGCCCTTGCTCTTGCCTTCAATCAACAATCAAAAGCTCAGGAGCTTCATCTCAAAAGAATTGCAGTTCATCAAAAAGGGTCCCGATCTATTGTCGATTATGGCATTGTGTTCAAGGTATTGGTTGATCAACTCACCTACTATGGGTTGTACATTGGATGAAACAGATAAATCCCACTGGTTTCTTCGTGGGTTAGGTCATGAATTTCGTGATTTCTTAACCACGCACAATAAGTTATCACCTCTGCCCGCATACATGGATCTTTTATCCAAAGCTTGTTCTCATGACCTGTTCCACAAGCAACTTGATGCTCATCTTGACAGTTTGTCCTCGGCAGCGTTTGTTGCTCATCAACGGCACACCACTCGCGAGGGACGTGGTTCGGGATATCAGCCCCCTAATTCTGGATATAGTGGTTGCGGTGGCAGAAAGACGTCCACTCAATCTGGCTGTGGCACTGGTGGTCGCGGTTTAGGTGGCCGGGGTAGAGGTCGTGGTCGATATACACCGCGATGCCAAATATGTCGTCTTGAAGATCATTATGCTACTACATGTCTGTAGTGTTATGCCTCATCTACTGATCAGGATCATTTAGCCGGAGCTTTCAATGCTTCTTGTTCCATGAAATCTGCAAATCTTTTAGAATTGGTATGTTGATATAGGCGCTTCAGCACACATGGTTGGTAACGCGTCTGCTCTTGATTCATCATCATCCTACAACGGTTCCGGGAAATTTATAGTTAGTAATGGTGATGCCTTACGGATTTCTCATATTGGTTCTTGTGTTCTCAATAACAATTTATCATTATTAGACGTATTTGTTGTTCCTCATATCACTAAAATATTGCTCTCTGTCAGCAAACTTACGAGTGATTATCCTGTTCAATTTATTTTTACTGATAAATCTTTGGAAATTCAGACGAGGCACACAGGGTAGATTTTGGCAAAGGGGCGCCGTGAAAATGATCTTTATATCTTGGGTCATGGGCAGGCTGCTCTTGTTGTTGCATTGCGGCATAAAAAAATACGGGGATCGTTTAAGCTTTGGCATCGCCAGCTTGACCGTGCATCTTTTTCCATTATCAGTTTGTTGAACGGGAGTAATCATCAATAAAAATAGCATAATAGGCATTCCAGAGAACGAACTGGGGCAGGTCCCCATAAATCACAATGAACAATGTCCAAAAGATTAGCATCACACTTATAATTGATAGCAAAACATAAATGTTTGCTCTTGGCAAGTTGGCAAGAAATACAAACGAAAGGTTTAGGTAAAACAGAAGTAACGGATAACATGCCTCAAACAAGCACCTTGAGCCTGGTTTCAACGGTTCTATGATTTTTTGCTCAGCCTCAGTTTCATTCCCAATAAAGCAGACACTTCTCTCTTTATTTATCATCAAGCTTCTATGCTTTATTTGTTAGTTTATGTTGATGATATTATAATCACGGGCAGTGGTGTTTCATTAATCTCAAGGCACATTGGTCGCATGCCAAATGAATTTTCCATTAAAGACCTCGGTCGTCTTAGTTACTTTCTTGGTTTGGAGATTGCTTACACTACACAAGGACTCTTCTTAAGTCAATCTAAGTACGCCACTGACATCTTAAAACGTTCTAATTTACTTAACTCTAAACCAGTTTCGACTCCTTTGGCTCCGGGAGCCACTTTACGTGTTGTAAGGCAGCCATTTTTGGATCCTACCTTATATTGATCCCTTGTTGGTGCTCTGCAGTATCTCACCGTGACACGCCCGGATCTTGCCTGTGTTGTCAATACCGTTACTCAGTTTCAGGCCAATCCCACGGACGATCATTTTCAGGCAGTCAAACAGATTATGCGCTATGTTTAGGGTACTCTTGATTGTGGACTCACTTTCACACGAGGCGAGCGTACTTTATTAGGTTATTCAGATACTAATTGGGCCCGTTGTTTGGATATGAGGCGGTCCACCTATGGCTATTCCATATTCTTGGGTCCAAAGTTAGTTTCATGGAGTGCAAAGAAGCAACCAGTGGTGGCCCGTTCAAGTTGCGAAACGGAGTATCGGGCAGTTGCGAATGCTTCAGCCGAACTTGTTTGGGTTGCTTCGCTTTTAAGTGAGTTGCATGTCAAACCAATCTCCACGCCTACTTTACTCTGTGATAATAATAGCACTATATTTCTAAGTCAGAATTCAGTTGCTCACATACGTGCAAAACATATTGACATTGATTACCATTTTGTGCGAGAGCTTGTTTCTTCAGATCGTCTCCAAATGTAGTTTGTTCCCTCCAATCTTCAGCTAACGGATACTTTTACGAGGTGCTTACCTCGTCCGTTGTTCCGATACTTTCGACCCAAGCTCTGCATTGGTCCTCATCTGCTTGAGGGGGGTGTTAGGATAGAATCAATCGAAGATACGTAATATCTTCTCATATCTTTGTAAATATGTTGCATATTTACTTTCCATACTAATAGGGATATTCTTGTTGTAATTGTACGTATACATGAATAAGGAGAATCCTAAAATCCTCAATTGAGGAAATCAGTACACGCTTACAGTTACCATCTCCAGTTCTTAAACCTAAGAATCATTAATAGGTGTATTAACCATTTTACCCTCGAGATATAAATACTCAAATCTTAATCACTACTGTTCGATATTGTTTGCCTTCCACCCTACGACACTCATACTTTTCTCCAGGTGATTTCCTTCATTGTCTTTCTGCAGTTAGAGTAGAATCCCGATGTATCTATGCAGTAGCTGGTAACGGAGCTCAGTGGTGTATGAGATGCCAACTTCCATTTTATTTCTTGTTTAATTCTTGCGACCTAATTAGGATGCGGAGTGATAGTGTTGTCATAATGAGCTTCACTGAATTAGAATGCCCCTAGCCACTCTTCGAGATTTTAAGTACAACAACATGGTTGCAAGATTCTGTAATTTTATCAGATTATGCAATGTAGTATCCAATTCATTGTCTTCTCCTTTCTTCAACGAAGACTTGAGGCGAAATTAACAAAAAGATTAATTAATAGTGGAAAGTTGGAAGTGTTAGGGCAAAAGTATTCCTTTGCCCTCCACAACTTACATTTCTCGTGGGTAAAATAGGAATTGCAAATAATAATATTATTTTTACCACTTTCAACCAAACAGTATAATAAGTATCCAAAGATGTAAAACCCAATTGAAACATCCCAATTGAACTCATTAGTTCACAAACCTCAATACATATGCTAACATTCCAAAAGCCCAATTCGTTGTATTAACCCAATTGTTGGGATGGGCAACTAAACGGCCCCACAGTGTACGAATCCCTAATTTTATTTTGAAAAACTGTCATATCAAATCCTCTCTTTTTCTTAGCTCTCATCCTTTATTCCTATTATTATGACTACGACTCTTAGATATTCTTTATAATATACTAAAAAAACAACACAATTGTAGTTATTTTATGACTATATTGTGTTTGGTCTGAGCTTAAAATTGAGATTCTTTAATTCACTTAAATTCAAGTCTATTATACTCTCTCTTTTCATTACTCTCTCCTCATTTCCAACCTAACAATTGCAAGTTTTTATAAGTCATACTCTATTTCATCCTAGAACAAACACATAATTTAAACCATCATTTGAATTTACACGTCCTCAGATTTGTACGCCCGATTTACCACACCACACTCAATCCATAAACAAAAATACCCTTAGACATTTTATAACATAGTTAGAAAAAAAAATGAATTAAAAATAGTTTTATACATTTAAAACATTTAAAAAGAAGGTTGAATAAAGCCGCAAATTTCTTTAACGGGTAGTGAGCGAGTTAAACACTAAAAGAAAATGTGTGAAGTATCAGTCCTTAATTAAGGCATATTTTGTAGGATCTGTTTTATTTAGGAGGGAATGAGTATTAACTTTGATCACATATATGTAATGCCAAATAGCAGCTACACAAACAGATTTCTGAAAATAATAAAAAAAAACTGATCTAACAATGATTTTATGTCTGATCTCTAGCAAATACAGACGTTGAATTTCATTTTTATTTTTGTTAAAAGGAAGATCCAAGTGATATCATACACCACAAACCCACAATACTAACATGTGCTACACCACCATATGTCACACAGCTAATAACTCAACATTTCCATCTCTATAGCTCCCTCTTCTTGGAGCTTACGCACTTTCACCATCTCAATTTTGCAGGAAAATACTGCCAAAAACAAAAACAACAAATGAGGTTCAACATAAAAAAATTATTCTAAAATCAAAGTCATGTTCAAAACTCGATGTCTCGTTTTATAAATTCAAGTGGAAAGTTAGATTTTTAAAACATAAAAGGTAATATATTACTGATCCCCTGAATTTTTGTCATCACCTTTTCAATGAGAGAGAGGTAGTACGGCTTAACTTTCTCCACATCAACCTGGACCTTACTCTTGCTGTATAAATCATATTTGCTGTAAAACAATATTAATTATCAACAAAATTGAATATTGGTCACTAATTTTCATCGTAATTCAACAAATTTAATTGGCTATACTTGAAAATTTGAAGCCACTTAAGATTTTCCTTGTCTTCCTCATTCATCAAGTGCTTGTAAGCTCCCGATTTATGCAACGCTGCGATATAAAATAAATTATAATGCCAAGTAAAAATTAAAAAAAAAAAAGTAAAAAAAATTGTTTACCATAAAAGGAGTGGTATCTAATGATAAAGAGGCCGGCAGAGGGCAGAGTTGATTTGTTTTCCTTCGCTACCTGGAAAAGAAAGAGTTATGAAAATGATATTTTGATGCCTAAAAAAGTAAAAAATAATTAGATTGATGAAATATTTAATTACCAGATACATGTAGTCATCATGTCCCCATGACATGAGCACATTGTCAAGGCCACACCCATTCTCATAAACTCCATACTTGGTGTTGTAAGCAGGATTATTGTAGTCCGGATTTTCCTTGAAATGCTGTCATCACGCACCACATTAAATTCCACAATCGATACGGATATTTTAGTCTATTTTAATACAATTTAATAAAATACATAAATAATTCTTCTAAAAATAAAAGAGATAAATACTTTTCTCCTATCTTGATCAATAATTAGTTAGTTATATGGATTGCATTTGTAGAATCACATCTAAGTCTTCTTTATTGGGACCTCTCAACAATTTTTTTTCATGGCTCTGTGATTGTTACAAGGAAAGAGACCTTATAGTGAACAATGGATTCGTCAAATGCGCATCCGACCGGATATGTGTCACCCACAACGGCCCATTGTGGGAGCTCCCCGAAGCTAGGATGAAGAAGCACTTTTCCAAGATCTAATAGTCACAATTAACACAAAACATAATTATCCAATAATGAAATATTGGAATTGAAATTAAAAAAGATTGGAAGATGATGTATACCATGAATGAGGGCAGTAAGATGAAGCCAATCTTGGTTAGGGTAGTCTTTTCTGATGGCTTCAGCAGTCTGCAACAAATGCTGAATTTGAGGCTCATCCAAGTCAGGGTCACTCTCATCAACTATGCTGTTTAGGAGTTCACAGCATTCCCATATGCTCATTTCCACCTTCTCCAATTTTCCATACTCTTCTCTCATTTTCTTAACCTACATTTTTCAATTCAATCTCTCATAAAATACTAGCATCCGATACGTAAAAATAAGATCCAGCACCTAATTAGAATTTATCTAGGGATTTAAACTAAGTAAAACCAGAAACCGTAGATTGCCAAGTACATTGTAGATCTAGGTGAGAACTTTTGCAACAATTATAGATTTGTTATTCTAGATGTTATTTTCATCTAGGAACTGTCTATCTCATCTAAATGCTATTTTCAAAAAATTTAACACATTTATAAAAGATAAATTACATCAACTACAATCATTGTACTTTGATGTGACACCACATTAAAACTTCCGAAGATTTATTTCTTTTCTCATAGAAATTAAATCCTAATACTTTGAAAACAAGTAATTAAATGATTTATTTTTCCAAAAAAGTAAAAAAAATTACTCTAAAATTAATGTTTAAAGTTTGCAAAGAAAGGTGTTAAAAAAAGATAAGTGTAGTTGAGTGGCTAATAACTTACAAAGTCATAAGTTTGGTTAATGTGATTGGTCCTGTAAAAATTTTCCACCCCTTGTTGCCTCTCACTTTCAGCATCATAGTCCCTGTTTCACATTCAACTTAACAAATTATTTAGATGTCTACGTGGAATTGGTTAAAATATAAAGCTGGAAAATTAACTACTTAAAAGAAATAGCCAAATAAATTGCTGAAATAAGACCAATATTAAGGACCCCCCCCCCCCCCCCCCCCCCAACCCCACAAACCCACAAACTCCACCAGATTATTTGTGAGTCTTGAAGACCAAATATGGGCCCATATGGCCTGCGAGACCCTAGCAGCAATAGTTTGTCCTAAATTTAACGGATATTTAACAGTAAATGTTAGGGTTTTATATAATTATTATTATATTTATTATTCTTATAAAATTAATTATTCAGTGCATCTCTATAACAAAATCCGATCCTCGATTTGCAAGAATTTAGATAAAACGTATGAGGTTCCGTGATAGCAGAGGTAGGTTTAACAAGTTTTCAAGGTCCACAAATCTGATGTTCCACATGTCCCATACTCCACCGATCAAACTTTTGTGTCTTTATTCACAAAAAACAAAAAATCAAAATTGAAGTCAAAGTGGATTAAAGGGCAGTCAGTAAATAGATGTTTAAGCAATTAATTATACAAATTAATGTGTTTTTAAGTTAAGTGCTGATGATGAAATATAAATCCTGGGAGAGACCTAAAGTTATGGCCAAATGAATTGGCATGTGGCACCACAAATCCTCCATCCAAAAACCAATTCTTTCCTGAGTTTGGGACCTTGTTTTCCTCCACTTCAATTCCTGTTTTTCAAAACAAAAACTCAATAAAACACACAATAATTTAAAAATTATATTTTTATTAAAAGACAAAAATAATTGAATATATGAAAAATAACCCAATTAAATATGAATCTGGAGGGAAATAGTAATGATTGTATTATTAAAAAAAAAAAACTGAATAAGAAAAAAATCAAGAAATACTACTAATATATCCGAAAAAGATCCAACGAAAGAAAAAAAAACAGAAATTACCAAAGACAGGCTGATCAACGACGATAGTCATAGTTAATTGCAGAACGGTGCAGAAAGAGAGAAAATGTAAAGAAATAAAGAAGAAGAAAAATTGGTGGTGGCATTTTGAGAAAATAAAAAGAGCGGTATTTATAATAGCCGGAAAGTCCTTCCCTGAGAATTCGGAGGCACGAAGTCCTTCGCTGAAAATCTCTAACTCTTATATACCTTTATATTATTATATATATGGTGATGAGTAGATTAGATATTGTAGTATATTATACAGCTTGTTTCCGTAGACGATAGCCGAAATCTGCAACTCCACACACACTACCTCTACCCCACCTACCAGCTTGCACCTGTCCATGCAATGAAAACAAAATACGTTACCAGTAGAGATATTTTCTCACCGGGCCCCACGCTGACTCACCCTTGCGTTGGATCTCACAATTACATTCCTTATGAAATACGGATCTCCGGGGTGGGCTCCACTGACGTGGATTCCAGTCAACAACTCCGACCGCTAATTCTATTCTACACATTAGGTAGTATCAAAGTGGATGATCTCTAAGCGTATGACTAATGTAATCTCGGAGTACTATTCATTTGGATAAGATAGAATAAATCGTCTTGAAATGAAATTGCCAAAAATATTATCTCAGATTTTATTCAAATGTGATTCCGTAAATATATTGTCAAGATGAAAAATATTAATTAACATAGAGTAGGTCTTGGGTGCACCCAACACACAATAAGCTTATTGTGCACTCTCCAATTTAATTTGGGAATTAGATATATATTAAGGGCTGCGTTTGGATAAACAAAAAGGTTGGTGGCCCAGCGGTTTAACCTTCAGGCATGTGCACTGAGGTCTCGAGTTCGAGCCTCAGCTAGCGCGCGTGATTTTTATTTTTTTTCTTTTAATTCAAATTAATAATATATGTGTGTATATATATATATTAAGGCATGTTTGTTATCACATGAGACATTAGCCTAGTGGTAAAATCTTAAATTGTTAGATATTAGGGCATGGGTTCGAATTCCATCTTCTTTAGTTTTTTATATATGTGCACTTTTTATATTATTTTAGACAATGTAATATATTATTTAAAAAAATTATATATTATTATTCAAAAAAAATGTGTATACCTGTAACATAACATATACTATTACACAATATAACATATACTATTACGCAATATAACATATACTATTAAACAACAGAATATTTAAAAAAATTATATATTATTCAAAAAAAAATGTGTATACCTTTAACATAACATATACGATTGCACAATATAATATTACATATACTATTACACAATATAACATATACTATTACGCAATATAACATATACTATTAAACAACAGAATATTTTCTTAAAAAATTGTACGTGTAACTATAACATATACTATTACGCGATATAACATATACTATTGCGCAATATAACATATACTATTGAACAACATAAAAAGAGGTAAAAACAGAGCAAAATCAGGGTTCGACCCCGCGCGCCTGAACAGCACCTGCACGTGACTTACCGTTGCACCCACATCTTGTTGTTGTAAATTCATCCAAACAAGGCCCTTATATATATTCTTAATTTCAAATTAAATAGGGGAGTGCACAATAGTGCAATTGTGTGTTGGGTGCACACAAGTTTTTGCCATTAAGATACTAAAATTTCAATAATTTAATATGTATTGTTGTTAATATTAAATTGGGCAAAAAAATTAAAGATATTGAGATTTTAATGAAAATTCACTCTAATTCTTCGGCAATATACAGCTTAAGATGCTTAAAGTATTAATGTTTGGTTCAAATTGTTCATAAAGTGCCAAATTGTTATAATTGGTCCGTGAACTTCTAAATCTTTTATTTGATTAGTCCTTAAAGTATTTTTCGTTTCAATTGATCCCTTATATTTGAAACTATTTCAATTAGTCCTTCAACTACTACAAAAGTTTATCTTAAGGCCCCTAAAAGGAAAAAAATACATAAAATATGTGAAATACCGATGTAATTCAAAATGGTATTATATCATATCTTTTATTAAATAAATATTGTTTAATTTTTCATTAATTTTATCCACAAACGAAGGTGAATTATACTAGATTATGGATTTGAACAAAAGTTCGAGATTATAGTTTTTCAAGAATTTCATCCAAACTTAGAAAAGTGAGTCTTGTGTGTGACGATCTCAAATGTGACGGAATACACTTTTACATATTAAAAGTGATACTTTTTCTTGTTTTAAAAAAAATGATAATTTTACAGTCAAAGTGATACTTTTACTACAAAAAATAAAATTTTTTTTCGGTCACACGGTGTGACGGTCTCACACAAGTTTTTGTTAACTTAGAAATACTTTGTGGTACTTTAATTTTAGTTAGTCTACTAAAAACTTTAATTTAAATTCCCTCCCACCAATAAAAGGAAATCGAGCTACCGAAAAAACTACTTAAATTTTAGTTAGAAACGTGCAAATTTGATCTAGATATTTTGGACTATGTCTATCTTAAATTTAGAGGGTGTTTGGCTAAGCTTATTCAAAACATCTTATAAGTTAACATCTTATAAGAATGTTTTTAGAGCTTATAAGATTTTAAATCTTATTTAAAAAATAAGTTGTTGAAGTGTTTGGTTATAATAAGACAATAGAGCTTGTAAGATGTTATTAATGGCATTTCTGTAATTAAAATAATAAAAATGAAAGTAGAATATCAAAATAAGATCTTATTTGAGAAATAAGTTGGACTCTCCTTACTTTTCTAAAAACAGCTTATAAGTTGTTGCAACTTCTGAAATAAAATAGATCTTATTTAAAAAATGTTGTCAAACACTTCGAATGAACTTATAAGTTCTTAAACATCTTATAAGATGTTTTGAAGTGCTTATAAGCTCAGTCAAACACCCTCTTAAATTAGAGTTGAATATTATCAACGAAAGGACTTTAAATTTTATGTTTGAAGGTCTTTAAAATATTAAAAAATAATTTTAAGGTTCTTTTGTTGATATTTTCAATTTTACTTTAAATTCAACATAGTCAAAGTTCAAAAATCTACCACAAAGTATTTCTCAAAATTAGGATGAAATTTCTCGAAAAGTTATAATCTCGAACTTTTGTCAAATCCATACTCTAGTATAATTCATCTTTATTTGGTGATAAAAGTATCATAATAAAAAATTACATAATATTTATTTAATAAAAGATATGTTAGAATATCATTTTGAATTAACTCAGGGATTTCACATATATTAGTATATTTTTTTTCTTCTAGAGGCCGTAAGATAGAATTTTTGTATTAGTATTAGGACCAATTGAAACAAAAATTATTTCAGGGACTAATTGAATAAAAAAATTAAAACTTTAAGGACCAATTAAAACAAAACGATACTTTAAGGAACATTTAAAATAAATATTAAATCTTTAAGAACCTTAAGATGAATATTGCCCTAATATTTTAAATATAACACATATATAGATAATACAAGATCTTATAGTTAGCTCAGGGATAAGATTTCAAAACAATTATCCAGAATTGCAACAATATATTAAGATAGATACTAGGGGTGTGCACGGTACGGTGTGAATCGGATATTTGAAAATATTCAGGTTCATACCAAACTTTGGTTATTTAAAAAATGAGTATCCATTACTGATCCAAAAAATCGGGACGGTACGGTGCGGTTATTTATTTTTTCGGGACAGTTCGGTTCAGAATTTCGGATCTAACGAAACTGTTCGATTCGGTTCGGTTCAATTCAGATCGGATAATCAGAGATTTATTTTATCTTTTGAATAATAAATTCAATTGAATATAATATATTGACGTCTAACTAATATAAATAATTTTATTACATCAAATTTATTTCCAACTAACTAACTTGTGTTATGAAAATTATATGATAATTAAATATAATGTTTTTAAAAATCTATGATACATAAAACAAACTACAAAATTATGAATAATTTAATTTTTAATTCTTATTTAAATTAATCTGTTAGGATAATATATTTTTAAATTTATAATTTGTTATTTTATTTGGTTATTCGGTTCAATACAGTTCGGTATGATTCAGTACGGTTCAATACGAGTTTCGGTTCGGAAAATTGAGAAACATCCAAAACCGTACAAAAAAAATAATCTGTTCAGTTCAGTTCAGAAAAAGTGAAATGGTCAACGGATTTTTTCGATTCGAAACTTATTCGATCCGGATTTCGGTGTTGTTTCAATAATCTCCAAACTCCGTGCACAGCCCTAATAGATACAGATAATATCTTTTTCATCTATAAAATCATAGTCAATATATATAATTTCTTTTTAAGAAATTAAAAAGTCAATGAAAGTTATCAAATTCAAAGTTACCAAAATTTTCGATAGGTTTGAATATTTACCTATATTTTCTCAATCTTTTTAAATATTCCCCGATACTTCTTCGATATTTTCATATATTCCATATCTTTTCAATGTTCAATAATATTTTTTTTAAGGATTTAGCGATATTCTTGATATTGCATCATTTATGACTAATTTAACATCTAACCCAAAGGATTTAATAAATCTAAACCTAAACTGAGAAAATATTGTCGGCGGATATCGAAGATATTTGCATATTTGCATACAGTATATTTGGCTTAATTAAGGTCAGCTTACAAAGATTTAAAGTCAATTTCATTTTCCCAATTGCTCTTCATGTAATTAAGTTCGTAAATTTCATGGTAACTTATTGATAAAGATGGCCATGAACCAGATTAAAATAAGAACCCACCAACCTACTTCACATTGGGCAGGTAAACGCCGATCAAATAAGTTGTGGTGCGAATTAAACACAGTCAAATATATATTGCAAGGTTTGAATCGGATAATGTGCATTATTTATATCAATATTTTACATATTTTTAGTTTCTCACGGTAATATAATTCATTTACTAATTTTCACCACCTATAAATTAGACTTTTAAATTGTAATTTCGGGGCTTGGTTTATTGCGTTTGATTTAGTTTGAGCACTTATTTAATTTTTTTGCTGAATGGACTTTTTACTCGGTATTATATACTACCTTCGTTTGTTTTAGTTGTTCATTTAGATTTTGTGATATGTTTATAAATAGTTGTTTATTTAGTTTGTTTCCCATAAATCTTGCAATAGTACCCATTACACATCTGGATTACACGTTGACCCAAACTAGTGATGGACAATTTTAAAAAAAACCATAAGCCCTTGAAAATATTTTATCTATGGGTAAAAATCACATGAAGAATGTTTTTTTATTTATTATAAAAATTTGATCTTTCATTAACACAAAAAAAAAAAAAAAAAATGTCCTTTGAGGTTGATTTACAAGATTTTAGTTTTAAAGATACAATTTTTATTTTTATTTTTACTATAAATATGTAATTTTTCTTATTATAAAAAATCATATTAATTTAGACGATTTATTTTTATTAAGGAGGAACGGTTTTTTGGTGTATTTATTTTATTTCCTAAATTCTTGAACTTTAAGTTATATTGTTAATTCCAAGTACTTTCCCAATTATGAATTAAATATTAATAAATTAATATAAATTTTCAACTATTTAAAAAGTAATTTAATAAATGAATTATAACGATTATCATTTCAAACTTAAAATATTTTAGAGCACAATTTAAAGCCTACAAGCCAAAACTCAAGCCCAGAATGCAATATATCAAAAGCTGACATAATATTGTAAGTCATTAATCTTCTATAATATGTGAGTTTTATAGGTGCACCGATATTTCAGGTGCACTTTGAAATTCCTCCTATTTTTAACATTCATTGAGAGGGTGCACATCTCACTCGACTTATAATATTTTTAAGATGAGTTTATAAGTTGTTCGAAAATCTTGGACATTTCATGTGAACTTGTGATATTTATAGGACAAACATACGTACATTTTATTTTCAGTATGATCTAATGATATAGGCTTTATATTTTAAATTATAACTTTGTAATATAATATTAAATTGGAGATGGAAACGAGAAATTATATAATTTTAGGTAAACATGAAAGAGAGTATGAAAGCGTTTACCCTTTTCTAATAGAAAATAACAAACAAAAATATTCGATCTGTTTCAAAAAATATATCATATTTCAAACGTAAACATCTCGTTTTATTAGTCAAAGTAATAATTGAAATGTCTAATTTTACGAATAAGTTTACGTATATTGAATAAGTCAAATAAATAAATAAATAAATAAATAAAGTTGACAAAGTCTCATGTACACCAATTACACGGTGCAATCCAAGTTTGATATCACAATTTATATTTATAGGTATTCTTTATTTTGGGTAAAGGTATTACAATATATTTATCCAGAACAAAGAATACCCTTAAGCATAAACAATGATACATTTTCAGCATGATATATTTACGCATAACATATAATACCTTTAGACATAAATATAATACATTTTGACCCATGACCCAAATTACACGAATCTAAGATCCGTGATACTGGTGCACAAGAGACCTCCCCAATAAAGTTATATAAGAGAAAAGTTAAGATTTTTAGAATTTGATCTTTTATCTAATTGACCAAAAATAAAAGTAATTGTATCTATATGAAACATGGCCCTTATTATGCAACAAGAGAGTAGTTTATATTATTTCCCGTATGAAATGAGTCGGTCATTCACTTTGACATCTTATTGAATAAAAAGGGTCTTCCTCAATTGATCAAGAATTTCGATTTTGGGAAAGTATCATGTTTTGATAAATATAACTATCCGAAAAGGGGAAAACAGCGTTTTTGTCTAAAGAAATTGCAAAATTGCCTTGGATTACAATACATATATAATCTTCGTATCTACATAGATAGAAAAACGTATAAATGGAAGAATAAAAGGAAAATTAAAAAAAAAAAAATCGGATGTCTTTAAATCCACTATAATTCATCAATTGGAATAAGCAAATCGGATTTGTTATATGTTATTCGAGTTCCACGAAAAAGAAAAAAGAAAATCTTTGTTCTTGAATTAGGAGAAAAAAAAAAGAATTATTTAAAACATCAACAATATTAAAACATAATAATTGAGCATAATTTGAGTAAGAGACATAATTGATATGTTTGTTTAAGCTTCCCCTATATATTGGGAAAGATCTAACATATATTTTAAGGCGGCGACTATTTGCATCCCACTAAATTTCGTAACGCAATTCAATTCTCTATGCAGCTCACCTATATTTAGAAAATGATATATACTTCTTAATACAGTCCACTTTGAATCAATTTTATCATTTTTTATTAAAGAAATTATTTAAAATAACATATTATAAATAAAATAATTCAAACATTCATTTAAGAAAAGAGAAAAAAAAAAAAAGAATGAACTGCAAAATAGTGAAAGTTCATAGATCCAACAACTGCTCATCTTCCTCCCGCAATTGCGACGGTCCAGCAAAAAGTTGAAAGTCGACTGTAAAAACATCGACTACAGTTCTACCTGCTATGAAGAAATTATGTTGCAGGTGGAAGGACATTAATTTAAAAGGTGAAAGTAGAAGACAACGATTTTCAAGGCAGAAAAGATGAATTAGACTTACAGAATTGGAAGGACTTATTTTTTGCCTAAAAAATGAATTCAGAACATTTGCAATATGGATTCACCAAGGAGTTTCCTCTGCAAATGCAGGGATCTTGGCTTCACTACTACTCGAAAAAACAGTAAAAAGTGATTACTTTATCTATTTTAATTAATTATTTGTTATTTACGCACTTTATTGATGAAATCTTGAAGGCCCTCCATTAATGAAACCTTGAAAAATGCTAGGTTTCAGGAGAGAGATGTGACTTTTATTGATAAAATAAAACGTTAGGATTTCAAGAAGTTTTAGGAGAGAGACCCGACTTGATTGAAGATGATACGGAAACAACCAATTAAATTTTTCAGTTTTTCTATTTTGAATTTTATGAATTTATTATTTTTCATTATTTATGTTTTATTATCATTAACGGTATTCTAGTAT
Source organism: Ajuga chamaepitys (assembly GCA_958295605.1). NCBI lineage: Eukaryota > Viridiplantae > Streptophyta > Magnoliopsida > Lamiales > Lamiaceae > Ajuga > Ajuga chamaepitys. The sequence goes on along the minus strand of OY282500.1, from coordinate 5,344,202 downwards.
TTTCTAACAATATTTTAATTTACTAAATTAATGGGTTTGCGCTGAGAAATTTAGTGGGTTGCGAATAGCCGGCGTCATATTTTAATCTACTTTTCATCGCTTTATTTATCTCAGTCAATAATATTACAACACTCCTCAACTTTAAACAAACACCCATTAATTTATTTGGGAGTGAATAACAATTAAACACTAAAATTTCTAGTATTGAAAATGAGGTTTTACAATTTGAGACCCTTGCTAGTTGAGTGTACATCTGCCTAGCGTCAAACTTACACACTTATGGTTCATTTGGTAGCCCTAAGGCTTGATAGTGATATTTATCATACATTAATTATTGTTTGATAGCGCTTACTAAATCCCTTTACTAGAGGGAGGTCCGGTATTTCTAATGTTACACCGATGTCATTAATCTGCCCAAGTTGGTCATATTAGTACTAAAGCCTGGTATAATAATTTTAATAAGACATTTTTATTTGTAAATAAATGTATGATTTGGGTTCTTCTTATTTTTAATTAACTAGACTATTATATAAAGCATGAAACAGATGAGTATATATAGTGAAATATATATAATGCACCTTATCAAATACTTCATTCGTTTCAAAATAAATGTCTTTCTAGACAAAATAAAAAATTTCAAAATAAGTCTCGTTTTAAAACAAAAATTATAATTCTTCCAATTTTATTATAAACAACCTACTTAATTTATTAATTACTTCCTTATTCCACAAAATATATCCAATTAAATGGATTTTGTCTGAAAATATTTGCATTTTATGTTTATCCTTCATTTTTTTAAAAAAGTTAAAAAGACATATATTTTGAAATGAAGGGTAAATATATGTAATACTTTCCAATGATAGCTACTCCCCCTTATTTTAATAACAACATTAAATAAATTTATGTATGTGTGAGAGGGGAGTGTGTGTGAGCAGTGACATACTCAAAAATTTAGTTGAGGGGGACTTATATATAAACGGATCTAGAAGTTTGTCTCATATGGTAAAAAAAATTAAGTACGTTCTAAGGTTATATGGCAATTTTTTATCAGATAGGAGACAAATTATAAAGAGGCTAAAAATAAAATTCTTTTATATTAGGATCTAAATTTAAAATACTGAATTAATTACATTAAAAGAATGTAATATTTTAGAAAATTTAAAAGGGAGGACTGCGTTGTGTGCCCCTAAATATTTTCATGAATCCTCAATAATAATCAATTCTATAAAAAAAACTAAAAAGTACTAACACTTTAGATATGATCAATAAATTTATTAAATTGCAATATATATTTTGTTACATTTTCTAATTTTATTTCTATCGTTTATACATTATCATACATCCATTAAATTAGAGTTAAAATATTAAATTTATTTATTTTATTTTATTATATTATATTTTATTTATTATATTATATAATAGCACATTCCCAAGGTGGGTCTCTCTGAGGAAGAGCGTGGGTACTAAAAGTAACGGTGCAAATGTGTGTGGCAGTCGTTCTCGGTCATGTGAACTTTGGATCATAAATATTCACAATTTTTATCTTCTCTTTTCTTTTTAATTTTTCTTTTTTTTTTCCTGGAAAGATATAAAAATAAGAAAGTTACAGATTGCCATTTAATTTTATTGTGTTTTTTTCATTGTGTTATATAAATTTTTTTGGTTGCAATTTACTATTTAAATTTATGACTTGTAAATTATCATCTGATAAAAATCTCAATCATTAATAATTGAATGTGTCTAATAAAATCAATCGTTGAAATTTGTTCAAAATGACAATATTCAATTATTTATAAATCTAGATGGCAAATTATGATTAAAAAAAAAATTGTATGACGAACTGCTAAAATACTTAGAGGGTGTTTGTAATGGCTTTTTCCAAGTACTTTTAGCTTTATAGTTTGAGAAAAGTTATTTTGGAGTGTTTGGAAAAATAACTTCAACTTTAATGAAAGTGATTTTAGGTCATAAGCTAACAGTATAAAATAATACTCCCTCCGTCCCGGCTGAGTTTGTACACTTTCCTTTTCGGGACGTCCCATCTAAGTTTGCACACTCTTAAAAATGAAAGTTTTCTCACAATCTCCACCCTTAAAATCTTTACTTTCAATCTCCACCTTTAAAAAAGTCAACAAAAAAACAAAAAAGCAGTTTTTCTTAATATACGTGCCGACTCACATGTGCAAACTCAGCCGGGACGGAGGGAGTAACTTTTTCCAATTTTTTAGTATTTTGATAGATAAATATAAGTTTTTTCTCTCACTTATAAGCTAAAAGTTGGTTAAGTATCAAACACTTCAGTTTTTATATTAGACCAAAATCGATTTTTTTCTCAAACACTACTTACTTTTAATTTTAATTAAGCAATTTTACTACAATTTGTACTTTTAATTACTTCTTTAGAAGTTAAGCAAATGAACCTTTTAATTAGAACAAAAAATTGTACTCCCTCCCCGGTTGATTTTGCACATTTTTCGTTTTCGGTCGTCCCAACTTATTTTGCACACCCCTAAAAATTAATTCTCACAATCTTCACCCTTAAAATCTCAACCCTCAATCTCTATCTTTAGAAAAGTGTAAAAAAAAAAGAAATTCTGATTTTTTATTTTAACATCCGTATTCGATCAACTATGTAAAATAAGTCGAGACCGAGAAAGTAATATTTTGTTATAAAATATAACAAGTTGGCGAATTTGATTTGGAGCTTCTCTGAGCTTATGATGTCGCTTTTGTAAGTGGTTGTGGTTGAATCTCTCAAGGTCATGAATGTTATCCTCTTCCACCTAAACATTTGCCAAAAGACAAATTTACACCTATGCATGAACAACTTCTATACTACCTGTGGCTCTGGCTACCATCCAATTAACTATATATATGATGTACCATATACATGCTTATAAACATATATCAAACTTAAATGATTATTTCTTTTAACAATTTTATACTCGTCAAGTGTACGATGGATCACTTAAGTGATTGTTACTTCATTTGGGTAGCATACAACATGTCTTATATATGATGAGTTGTGGTGGACTTCAATTTTCACGTTGATATGATATTATTTTATTCAATTGAGATAGTGTGTGTGCATATATATATATTTGTTTTTTTCACTTTTTTCATAAGGCCACGTACCATTAAAGAAATTGTTGAATTTTTGGGTGTAGCGAAGAAGTTTCTTTAGACGAAAAGTTACGATGTCTGATCAAGTGGAATAGATGCAATCGATAGGATACGAACGTTTAAAAAATGATGCAATTAGATTATTAGATCGTGGTCTTTAATTTGACCAAAAGATACAAACCAATGATAGAGATCAAGTTGAATAGGTACACCCGTTCGCGAAATGATACATAGAAGCTTATAAAAGGCCTTTCTTTTTTTACAATTATATACTGGTCCAAACCATTCAAAATATCAATATTGTCAAAATCTCGAGTTAATACTTACAATTCTACGAGTTTACGAGTGAACTCGTGATAAAATCGGAGTGAACTCTTGAGGTTGCTCATGCGATATTGCAAGTTTTACAATTTTAAATTGTAGAACTAATACCAACTAAAAATTAAGATTTTAAAAATTTATAGAGCAAATTATATACAAAAAGAGTCAATTTTGCTAAAAAAAATTCTAACTATCAAGTTCTAAATTATTATCTAAGTTTCATAATTTTTTTTATATTACTTACACTATGGTCGTTTCTAATTTTCTCTTAATATTTAAAGTATTCTTAATTATAATTTACGATTGGCTTACTAATTAATTGTATGCATGAACCATGATGCCAAAAATATTTCTTCATAATAATTTTTTTTATTATTTGTGTATATAATATGTGTATTTTTTTATATGTGATATTAATTCAAAACTTGTTGTAATTAAAATATATATACAATAAATCATATATATGGTTATTTTGTATAGGTTGTAGAATCATACAACTTTATAGTTCGATTTTACGATCCAATTCTACCAACAATCCACTGACTCTACTTAACATCGCGAGTTTAATAACCTTGCAAAAAAATTTGCAAGCCGTTCTTTTTTAATCCTCTGTTCATCCCAAAAGGAAGTTCAGGATAATATTTTAGTTGTCATGTTCATGTCATTATTGTGTTGCGATGGTAGAGTTGAGTAATTGTACCTTAGAATACGATTATCGTAGAATCGCAAGCACCGAGGGTAGATTTCATCTTACGGAAATAGTGTTGATAATGCGCAATCCGATATCCAAGAAAATCAACGAAAATCAATGCAAGAAATATAAAAAAATACAAGATGTACGTGGTTCGATCCGGAGATCTACGTCCACGGGCTGAAAAATGGCACCTGCCGAGGTGTTTCTTTCACTATACTCCTTGAGTTTACACGTAACAGTTTTAGAATCCAAAACGCGAACCTTAATCCTGAGAACAATTCTCCTATTTATACTCATCAATTCCAAACCCTAACTAACTCCCTATAATTGCGCCTATTTTCCGTTGCATGGAAGTTGGGAGCAGATCGTGGGCCTGGAATCTTGGGATACGCCACAGTTGGGCCACCCCAATTAGGCCACGTTATGTGGGACGCATGCTTCAGGGCCGATTACTGGGCTTAGTCGCTCGGGTCGGGTCGGAGTGCCAACCCGATCCGCATTTACTGGGCCATCCCTATCAGATGCCCTCCCCCCAGCCGGAGCGAGGAAGGAGCTTCGGTTATGACCGGGGTGGAGCTCGTGACGGAGTCCGCGGGGGCCGAACCGAATTGGGCTGAACTCCCCCGAGGTGATGGCAAGGGCCCGAGCATCCCGAGGGCAACAAGGTGTAGCGGAAAAAGATAATAATCTGGCCGAGGTGAAGGAGGCACCGGAGTGTCGTCCAAATCTTCCTGGGCAAGAATGAGGTTGATGTGATTGGCGGTGCCATCATGAAAGAGAGGGATGTGAAGTGACACGCTCTGCAATTTCCCATAAACCTGTTCCCCATGCGCCTTGGGAACTGTAAAGCGCGTGTTTAGCACGCCCAAATCTGAAAACACTGAATTCGAATAGGCTAAATCTGGACCGTTGGTTTTCTGAGTATATATGTGGAAGAATGGCACAGTACACTTCATCTTCTACATTGTGATTGGCAAGTTTTAGAAAGCGGGAAAAGAGGAGAATTATGTGCGCCCGTGATTCATCTCAAATTCAAAACTTCTCAAACTCGAAACAAGTAAGTATGCCTTCTTCATCATCTTCTTCTTCTGTTAAGGAAGTAGGGACTCAGAGCTCTCCGTTAGATGTGCCACCCATTCGCTACGTTATTCCGGAGAGAAGTGAGATTAGGACAGTGGAAAGGGCCGACGGCATGGAAACCAACATTAGGATCGTCGGTTTTTATGAATGCACGGAGGATGACTTTGAAGTGTCCACTGTAGCGTCGCGGATGACGCGAGTGCAGATAGAGACCTTAATCCCCTCCTTCTATTTCCCATTTAATTTAGAATATATAGTTCCGGATCCCGGTGATAGGGCCTGTTGTCCCCCGCAGGGTTTCATTGGTGTATATATAGACCCGTTAAAAATAGGTCTGAGATTCCCCCTTTGGGATATAGTTATCCGACTATTGAGATATTATAACATCGTCTTGAGCCAATTAGCGCCAAACGCGATTAGGCAAGTAGTCGGATTCACCGTAGTGTGCAAGAACTCCGGGGTGGAACCAACCGTAGAGCTATTTAGGTATTTTTATCAACTAAAAGCCTTCGGGAAATCCAAGGGGTGGTACTCCTTCAGTCCCCGAGCACGAGGTGGTTTCAAGGTACAAAACCCCAGTAAGGTTGAGGGGTGGAAGGAGAAGTTCATCTTTGTGAAGACCGGGGTGGCCCTCCCGAGGTGGAGTCGGGAGGAGGTGCTAGATACTGCCCCGGTGGGGGATCCGGACGCCGAGGTTGTGGAGATATTCCGTGCTGTGGAGACCTTCAAGACCCTGTGTTCGGAGGAAGAGCTGGAGGAGGCTGGACTGAGCCCATATTATTCGGGTGATGCGGCGGGGATGTCCACCCAGGGTCCAGAGTCGGGAGCCGGGGTTGCCGAGGAGGGTAGGAGTTCTCATATCTGTTTAAAAATTGTTGCCTTGTGCAGGACTAACTCGATGTTTGTGTGCAGTGGGACGCTTCGGGAAGGAACCAGCGGGGAGCCCCACAGTGGCTGCGGCAGCCAAGAAGAAGGGAAAAACTGCTGAAGTGTCTCCCCGGGGGAAGATGTCACCTATGGCGAGACCCATCATTGGGTCTGAGGAGCGAGTAATGGTGGCGGGGCCCACCCTGGAGCAAAAAAGAGGCCGGAGCCATCTGGGACACCTCCGGCAACAGCCAAGAGACTCCGCACAGGGGAGAGCGTAGAGGTAAATCTGAAATGTCCTGTTAGCTACTGTTTACGCCAATGGAGTGTACGCTAACCAGTATTATTTTCTGTGATCTGCTTTTTGTGATAGTTGATGGAGCAAGGGCCCTCAAGTCTGCTGGGGTTGGAGGGAGCGGACGCCGAGGAACTTCTGCGCTTGGCGCGGGGAATCATGGAGCTCGGCCGGAAGAACGAGAAAGAGGCCAAGGAAGAGCTAGCCGAGGTGGCTAGGGATCTGCGGACGCGCAACGACAGGCTAACACAAGACCTGGCCGAAGCGCGAAAGAGGGCGGCTTTGGTGGAAAATGAAGTGGCGCGTCTGCGCGGGGTAGAGGCGGAAGCCGGGGTTCTCGGGGGAGAACTAATGCAACTGCGGGCAGAGATGGATGCTCGAGAAGCTGCAATCGTCGAAGGTCAAGAGGCGATGCTAAAAGCGTTTGCCGAGAAATTGTTCCAAACAAGCACGTTTCTTGACTTTCAGACCAATTTCGTTGCGATCGGGGACAAGGCCACGCGATCTGTGTTACTGGAGCAGATCAAGGAAGTCTACCCGAATGTGGATGTATATCGTCCAGAATTCGGGTATGACTATAACTCCGTGGCCGGGGTGGAGAAGGCCTACTACACAGCTTTAACGCATCTTCCGGAATGGCCTCTGTTGAAGGCTCTGGCAGAGAAGAAAGAAATTCTGAAGGCCGAGGAGATTGCCAACTGTGAGGTGGACCAGGACCAGGAATTCCTGGCATTCCGCCGGGGTGAGCTTATCTCCGAGCCCCGAGACAAAGAACCACCCCCCCGCACAGAAGCTGCTGCAGTTGCAGTAGAGGAGGAGGCAGGAACGACTGAAGGCCGTCAGGAGGAGGTGCCCGAAGAGGCTGAGGGGACCGAGGAGGAGGTCAGTCATTCCCCTCAAATTTGATGTATTAGATAATAGGAGTAAATGTAAATCCTATATACCGGACCATGGATAATGTACTCTGACTGTTTTTGAATGTAAATTGCGTTGATTAACTGAGTTGTCGTTCATTGTGTGCTTGAAATTGATCTTTCTTGTTGATTCCGTTACCTGTTCAGAATACCGCGGAATTGCACGACACTATAAAGAAGCTCATGCAATCATTAGAGTGGTTCCGCGGAGAGAAGAATAACTTGCAAATGCAAGTAGTGCCAAGGCTAGAAAAGCGGGTGGCCGTTGCGGAGAGAAAGGCGAAGGAGGCCGAGGAGAAAACCTGGGACCAGGAGTTGAAGTACCTGGCGAAAGTTGCTGAACTGGATCGAGTCCTCATCCATCAAAGGGAGTATGACCGGATACTTACTGAGTTCGGCTTACTGACTTTTGAGGAAGTTGAGGCGCGGGTCGTAGAGATTCAGAATGAAATTTCAGCACTGATGGCGAAGGGTCCGGCCAAGTCCTCGGAGCTTGTAAGAAAGCGAGAGGTGTTGGAGTTACTCCTCAATATGTATGAAGGACTGAAAGGCCGTGGCAGGTGGCGGCCCTCTGCCGAGGAATTCATCGCGAGTCCTAGCCGGAACCAAGGTACTTCGAAAACCCCCCGAAAGGGTAAAAAGAAGCCAGCGAGTAAACGCCAAGGAATTATAATTCGAGAGCCAGTGCCAATGACTACAGTTGAAGAAGAGCCCGCGGTTGTCGCCGAAGAGGTAGTCGAAGAGCTGGCCAAAGAAATCGAGGTAATGGACCCCGAGGAATGGGATCCTGTGCAATGGGCCAAACTCCGAGGTCTACCCCGCAGCCAAGTCGTCGGGCTCGCACAAGGGACGAAACCCCCAGACAAGCGCCAAGGACGAATCCGCGACGTCGGGGGGCCCGCGGAGGGGAAGGAGCCGGAGCTCAAGGCCGAGGAGTGACAAGATCCCGTAGGACACGGCGTAGGTCCGGGAATAGATCTCAACGCCGGAGCGCCGAGTACTGGCTCGGAGGCCATAGATAGTTTTTTTTTTTTTTTGGAAGTAATGTACAAAGAACCTTTTGGCCTTTAATTGAAAAAAATGTAATAAACCGTTTTGGTCTGCAGAGTTGTGTTAAGGAAAGCAACGAGTTGTTAACTAAAAGTAATAAGTGCTTTAACGGGTGTTCGGGAACACGATATGGACGGCGCCAATTAAAACCTCCCCGGACGGATCGGGCGGGAGTAAAACACCTCTCCGGTTAAACAGGCGAGAGGGGATATGAGTCCGGGGACGAAACGCGAATCTCTCCGGACGGATCGGGGGAGAGATTTAATTGTCCGGAGACGAGTAACAATAATACGACTACGTTAGGGCGTCCCCGTAACGTAGAAGAAAACACAGTAAGATGCACAAATAAGGAAATTTTATTCAATGGTGAGTGCCGGAGCAACTTAAAGAATACAAAGAGAAATAGCAATGAAAAAGTAGTGTACAATGAACATAAAGATAAGAATGATACTTGTCATTTGGTGCTCACAGATAGTAGCGTCTCAAGTTGGAAACATGCCAGCTTCGGGGAATCGGGGTTCCGTCGAGATGCTCTAACTGGTAGGATCCGGAATCGTGTGCGGCATTGCTGGCTGAATTAAGTCGAAGTATTAGGTCCCCGACATTGAATTGAGTGCCTCGAACCCGGAGGTTATGATACTGAGCTGCACGTTGTTTACACTTGGCTTGCTGGATGAACGATTGATCACAACGATATTCGAGCTCATCCAAATTTGTACGAAGAGCTTCGTCATTATCCTCGGGAGTCAAAGTTAAGAGTCGGGGGCTTGGTACGCTGATTTCCGCCGGGATCACAGCTTCGGAGCCATAGGTCAGACTGTAGGGGGTCTCCCCGGTAGAGGTATGTGGCGTCGTGCGATAAGCCCATAGGACATGCGAAAGATTTTCGGCCCAAAGACCTTTAGCACGATCCAGACGTTTCTTTATACCCGCAAGGAGTGTACGGTTAGTGACTTCCACCTGACCATTGGCTTGAGGGTGAGCTACCGAGGTGAAAATTTATTTAATATGGAGCTCCTCGCACCATGATCGGAAGGGATCATTGGCAAATTGTTTGCCGTTATCCGAAATAATAGTGCTCGGTATGCCAAAGCGACATATAATATTTCGCCAGACGAACTTCAATATGTTTTGACTAGTGATGGCAGTAAGAGGTTCGGCTTCTACCCACTTAGTGAAGTAATCTACGGCGACAACCAGAAATTTCAATCCCCCCGGAGCGACTGGGAACGGGCCGACAATATCGATTCCCCATTGGATAAATGGCCACGCACTCTGAATTCCAGTGAGCTTGGTTTGTGGCAGATGCTTCACACGAGAGTGCAGTTGACACTTGCTGCACTTGGTCACCAAATCGTGGGCATCGTTGAATAAGGTTGGCCAATAATACCCCCATCGAAGAATTTTCTTGGCCAACGTCCGTGAGCCGATGTGACTGGCGCAGGCCCCTTCGTGAACCTCCCGAAGAACCTGATCGGCCTGGGCAGGAGCAAGGCACCGGAGATTTGGTTGTAAGTACGACCGCCGATACAAAATTCCATCATGGAATGAGTACTTGGGTGCCTTAAGAACTATCTGCCGAGCTCGCAGCTTGTCATTAAGCAAAGTTCCATCCCGGAGATACTGAACAATAGGAGTCATCCAATTCGGATCACTATCGATCAATGCCGAGACCGTTGCCTCATGAATCGCCGGATGAAATATATCTTCGACCATAATATCCGGAGATACATTAGTACGAACCGCGGAGGCTAATTTACTGAGCGCGTCAGCTTTGGCATTCTGTGTGCGTGGTACCTTCTGGATAACAACCGTATCAAAATTTGACATAAGTTTGAGTGTTAAAGCGCGATACCTGATCATCGTTTCATCCTTAGCGACATAAGTACCCTGGATCTGCTTTGACACAACCTCGGAGTCCGTGAAGAGCTTAAGATGGCGGATAGCTAAGGATTGAGCGAGCCGGAGCCCAGCGAGAACTGCCTCGTATTCTGCCTCATTATTGGTCACCTTAAATTTGAATCGAACAACATTCTTAACTTCAACTCCCTCGGGGTCAATGAGAAGCACCCCGGCACCACTTCCGCGAGTTGTGGATGCACCGTCCACATATAATTGCCACTTGCGAGGTGTGGGTTCAAGAGTGGTGGGGTGATGATTACCATTGTCTGCAGAAGATTCATGATTATCCCCTGGGGTCTCGGCCAAAAAGTCTGCAAGTGCTTGACCCTTGATAGCTCGGCGGGGAAGAAATTGAATATCATACTCTCCTAATTCGACAGCCCACTTGGCGAGGCGCCCTGACACCTCGGGCTTGAGAAGAATCTGACGGATGGGATGATTGGTTAGAATCCGTATTTCGCGCCCTTAGAAATATGGCCGCAAACGTCGAGCTGCCATGACGAGTGCGAGCACTGTTTTTTCCAACATAGAGTACCGTGTCTCCGCCCCGTGAAGTACTCGGCTTGCAAAATACACCGGATGTTGAACACCATTGACTTCTCGCACAAGAGCGGCGCTAATGGCTTCCTCAGCGGAAGCCAAATATATATAGAGCGGCTCTCCGGAGAGAGGAACTGATAGAGTGGGCAGTTGCTGTATATGACGCTTTAAGCCTCAAAAGCCTCGGTGCACTGCGGAGTCCACTCAAATGACTTCGCCTGTCTCAAAATTTTGAAGAATGGGAGTTGTCGCTCTGCTGCTTTAGACAAAAAACGGTTTAAAGCCGCCAAACCACCCGTGAGGCGTTGAACGTCTCTGAACGTCTTCGGTGGTTGCAGATCTAACACATCCCGAAGCTTGGCTGGATTGGCCTGAAGGCCATGCTGCGAAACCATATACCCGAGGAACTTTCCGGAACCAACGCCGAAGGTACATTTTGCCGGATTAAGTCGCAAATTGTAATGCCGCAGAGTACGCAACGTTTCAACAATGTCTTGCACACATGAAGAATGTGAGGCGCTTTTTATGACCAGATCATCGACGTAAACCTCAACATTGCGGCCTATTTGATCACGAAACACGCGGTCCATGAGATGTTGATATGTGGCCCCCGCGTTCTTGAGCCCGAAGGGCATTTTCTTAAAAGCAAAACACCCAAAATCAGTGATGAATGCCGTTTTGAGGGCATCCTGACGATCCATGAAGATCTGATGGTATCCCTTATACAAGTCTAAGAAACAAAGCGCCACATGCCTAGTAATGGCTTCGGCCTTTTGGTCGATGGAGGGTAGAGGATAACAGTCCTTCGGACAATGTTTATTGAGGTCGGAAAAATCGACACACATCCGCCATGCCCCGCTGGACTTTATTACCATCACTGGATTGGACAGCCAAGAAGGGTAATAAACTTCGAACAAGATATCTGCATCTAAAAGTTGTTGTACCTCGATTCGAATGACCGCATTTCGCTCCGGAGCGAATTTCCTTTGTTTTTGTTGTACAGGTTTAACGCTGGGATCGATGTTCAGCTTGTGGGTTATTACATCAGGAGAGACCCCGGGCATATCCAAAGGGGACCATGCGAAGACATCGGAATACTCTCGCAAGGTCTGGATGATGGCATGATGTAACCACGGCACATCCACGGCACCGACAGTTTCTGTTTGTTCAGGCTTGGATGGATCGAGCGGCACCTGGACAGTGGTGTCCCCCAATGATGTACATAAATGGGGTTCAAGAGTTGATGATGCCACCTGAAGTTGCTGTTTGGGAGGAACCTTGGTTGCCTTTTTGAGTGCGACGTACATGCACTCTTTAGAGACCCGCTGACTGCCGTGGATAGTCACTTCGCCGTGGGATGTGGGGAATTTTAGCGCGAGGTGGTATGTGGAGCATATGACTTTGGCGGGAGTAAGCCAATCCCGACCCAAAATCATATTATACGGGGACGGGGAGTTAACCACGTAAAAATCCACAAAAATGGTTTTTATCGCCGGATAAGTTCCCAGAGACACCGGGAGATTGATTACGCCTTCTGGCTGAACTTCACCCTTGGTGAAAGTCTGCAATGGAAACAGTCGGCGAATATAACACTCACTGCAGCTCCATTGTCTACGAAGACTCGCTTTATTGTAACATTGGCTACAGCCATGTCGATGACGATGGCGTCGGTATGGGGTGTAATCTCTGGAACCGGGTCCCTATCTGTGAAACTGACAGTTTTAGACTGGTGGAGGCGCTTATGACGCGGCTCCTCGGGAGGAGGACGGCGTGCCTCTGCCTTTAAAGCATTTCGAGAAGCCCCCATGGGGAGGCCCCCATATATCACGTTTATGACGTGAGTAGGTGCATTGTCTCCGGGTCCTCCCGGAGGAGGGGGTGGTGGCAAAAAACGAGGTTGTTGACGATTGCCAGGGTCTTGCCGTGCATAATTGTTAGACCCCGGCCGATTATTCTGCCACGGCGGCCGGTTTTGTTGCGAACCCCGGTCGTGATAACCTCCGCGGTTGAGGGACGAACCCCCATTCTGATTTGTCCGAGGCTTGTCATCGGTCCGAGCAATATATTGTCGCAAGAGCCCTTTCCTTAAACAATCCTCAATTTCCTTGCCGAGCTCTCGGCACTCCTCCGTCTCATGCCCATGATCACGGTGGTACGCACACCACTTTCCGCAGTTTCGTTTTTCAGGCGGGGCAGTCATCCGCGGACAGGGCCGTAAATCATTCTTGTGAACAGAAAGAATTTCAGCTCGCGATATTGTCAGCGGGGTGAATTGTGGAATATCCCCTCGAGATTCTGAGCGCCCCTGATTCAGACGAGAAAAGGCACTAGGTCGTGTGCTAGGCCCAACCTGTGCCCTATCGGACTGCCGCTTGCTAGCATGTTTCTCACGCTTCCGACGAGTCTGCTCCTCGGCCTTAGCATATCTGCACACAGTATTAAACAGTGCTCGGGTTGTGACCGGTGGATTACGAACCAACTCGGTGTAGAGTGGTCCGGGACGGAGACCATTCATGAATGCATTGATGATAACATCATCCGAACAGCTTCCTACCTTAAGACTCTCCGCTGTAAAACGGTCAAGGAATTGGGTAACGGTTTCGCCGTCCCGTTGTTCCATATTCATGAGATCGGCCAAAGTGGCCATGGGCTTGGCACGTGCTTCGAAACGCGCCCAAAAGTGTTCGGCAAGTTCTCTAAAAGAGGATATGCTATTACGAGGGAGAGAATCAAACCAAACCCGAGCCTCGTCCTGAAGATACTCGGGGAAGATCTTACAGTAGTGAAGAGATGTGGTATGATCGCGGCTGAGCATGTTGTGCCTAAAAGCTCCAAGAAAATTGGCTGGATCTCCCGTGCCGTCGTAAGGTGGTATGGCAGGCCTTTTGAACCCTTCGGGAAGGGAGGTGGCCATGATTTCATGAGAGAACGGTGTGATAATGTCCCCATTGGCGTCAAGGCCTAAGATTCTGTCTAGTTCGACATTGCGTTGAACTCGCTCATACTCCTGAAGATCTAGAGTATGAGGATTGGCATAACGAACTCTTTTAGCCGCGTTAAGTGGACGGCGGCGATCGGCATCTGCAGGTTCGTTGTTGCGCTGTCTCGACCCATTAGAACTCCCATGGTCCTCGGGAGAACCGGGTCGCTCCCGTCGCCGATCCTGACGCCCGCGGTGCACTGGATCTTGTCGGCTGTGCGAGTGCTGACGATGTGGATGCACTGCGGGATTGGTAGCGTGTCCGGCAGGTCCATCAGGATTCAGGCGATTGGCCGCCCAGTCTTGGAGAACATGAGCATGTTCTTGTAGGAAAGCCTGGAGTAGTTCTGGAGTCATCTGAATATTAACCTGCGGCCGTGCAGCAGCGGGATTAGGGTTTTGCATGTCTTGTGGGGGTAGAGGTAAGAATTGGTTGTTCGGATTCATAACCGGGCCTTGGTTGCCCTGATGATGAGATGTATCCCGCATCGGCGATTGCCTCGGCGGCAAAACTTGATCCACGGGTGGATCCTGGTTGATCTGATCACCTTGGCGAGACTGATTTAAGCGAGTAGTCACCATAGTATACCAAATACAATGTCAATATCACAATCACTTACAATTCCCACAGACGGCGCCAATTGATAATGCGCAATCTGATATCCAAGAAAATCAACGAAAACCAATGCAAGAAATATAAAAAAACACAAGATGTACGTGGTTCGATCCGGAGATCTACGTCCACGGGCTGAAAAATGGCACCTGCCGAGGTGTTTCTTTCACTATACTCCTTGAGTTTACACGTAACAGTTTTAGAATCCAAAACGCGAACCCTAATCCTGAGAACAATTCTCCTATTTATACTCATCAATTCCAAACCCTAACTAACTCCCTATAATTGCGCCTATTTTCCGTTGCATGGAAGTTGGGAGCAGATCGTGGGCCTGGAATCTTGGGATACGCCACAGTTGGGCCACCCCAATTAGGCCACGTTATGTGGGACGCATGCTTCAGGGCCGATTACTGGGCTTAGTCGCTCGGGTCGGGTCGGAGTGCCAACCCGATCCGCATTTACTGGGCCATCCCTATCAAGTGTTAAATATGATTGCCTTCGCTCTTTTATATCCAATTTTAGTTAACGGGATTATTTCTAGTTCCGCTACTTATACTTTGTAGTTATTCGTATTACACCTACTAACCTAATTAGTTTTTTCCTGCAACAGAAACATGTTTATTTGAGGCAAAAACTTGCGTTCACCAGGTGCACAATAAGCCTTATTGTGGACATGGGATTTTTAGGGGTTTTTAGAGTTTTAAGGTTTTTTTTAGAAACACTGGAGATGGGTGAGGATTAAGGCTCGGTCTCCAATCTGTCAATAATCAAATAAAAAACTAAGCAAAGTAGAAACAAACATACAGATAAGGATGTAGGCCAAAGGTGCCCATAATCCCAAATCAGGGGGGTTGGGCCAAAAGTGTCAAAAGACCTATGGTGGGGAGGGGGAAATAAGAAGGTTTACTGACCAACTGACTGATCATGGCAGTCGGAAGGAGAGGAAAAACGCAAGAATGAAAGCAGGGGCTCAAACAACAGATGGAGCCGCAAAATAAAAAAAGGGGAGTACATTGGGGGTCTTGAATAAAATCATATGAAAAAATACAAGTAAAGAAACACCAGCTAGAGGCTAATGGAAGCGAAATCTGGGGTAGCCTAGCTGGTCCATGGAAACTATAGTATCATGTTCACAAAATAGAAAAAAAATATGCAAACTAATTCAATCAACAAATCACTTTAGCAAATATATCTTAGCTTTTTTTTTCTATTGTAAAGTGTAAACCTTAAAAATAGGTATTTTTTATGAACTTTTTAAAACTAAATAATTTAAATTATCTAAAAATTATTAAGATTAAAAAGAGGTAAAATTAATATAAATAATGTTAATCTTCTAAAATAATTTAGTCCGTTCAGTACAATATTATTTTTGAAATATATCACATTTTAATTTTATATATAAATGTTTAAAAATTAAAATATATCATTATCATGCTTAAAAAGTTTTACACATAAAAATTAATATTTTAATTATAATATATCCATTGTGGATGTTAAATCGAAGATCGTTAAAAGAGGAATAATTTGATATATTTCTTATGAAAAATCGAGTTGAGACGAAAAAATTATAAGACCTTGAAATTTGGAAAAGATAAAATAAAAAGGAAAAGAATTGATTGGATGGGAAGTGAGAACCCACAAAAGAATGTGGATGAGACACATGTCTCTCCTTTTTTTAGGGGTTCTCTTTCAATAACAAATTAGATGTTCATCCGTGCGATGCACGGGATGGATACTTTTTCTATGATGATGATGATGATGATGATGATGATAATAATAATAATGATAATAATAATAATAATAATAATAATAATAATAATAATAATAATAATAATAATAATAATAATAATAATAATAATAATAATAATAATAATAATAATAATAATAATAATAATAATAATAATAATAATAATAAATATTATTATTATTATTACAGTCTATATATTATTTGAGAATATAAAATCGAGAGTTGATTTTTTTTTTTGTCCAATTATCTTTCTTCTTCCTTACACATCTTTTTTTCAACATGTGATTTGTTTTAATATCTAATATCTTCCATTATGATCACAAAGTGAAACTACTGGTTAAATTTTTATTAATTTTGACTATTCAACTCTCTATACTTTTACTTATAATACATTTTATTATCACAAATTGAAACTACTAATTATATTTCCATAAATTTTGTGAATTCAATTAATTAAATGCATGATCTGACGATGTTGAGTATTTTAAGTAAATTTTTAAATACAAACTTGAAATTTGATTCATTTCTCTCCCTGTTATTTCAGTAGTGAATTGCACAGGTTGTAATAATTACATATACATATAAGGACTAAACAATGTAAATTATTTTGAATAATTATCGTTTGAAAGCCACATATATTAAATAACATAATATTAGTATAAGAAGTCACAAACATATTAGTTACTTAAATATATAAGCGGTAAACTATATTATCATGTCATATTCAAATAAAAAATAATTGACTTATTATTTTCGTACGTAACATAATTTTTCTTTTCACAAAATATAAAAAAATAATAGTAAACAAACTAATTCAATTAAAAAATCACTTTAAAAAATATATTTAAGTTTTTTCTATTGTAAAGTGTAAACATAAATTTGGATTATTTTATGAATTTTTTAAAATCAAATACTTTAAACTATTCAAAAATTATTTAAGATAAAAAAAAAAGGTAAAACAAAATTAAATTAAATAATTTTAATCTTCTAAAAAAATTAATATGTTAAAAAAAATATTATTTTTGAAATTATATCATATTTTAATTTTATATAAAAATGTTTAGAAATCAAAATATATTATTATCATTCTAAAAAGGTATATTACACTTAAAGTATAAATATTTTAATTATAATGTAAGCATTATGAATGTTAAATCGAAGAGCATTAATATGTATAATTTAATATATTTCTTATAGAAAATCGAGTTGAAATAAAAAAGTTATAAGACCTTAATATTTCATTAGGGAAAAGAAAAAAGAAATTGATAAAAAAGGGAAATAAAATTGATTGGAGGAAGAACCACAAAATAAGGTGGATGGAACATGTATTTTCCCCTATTTACTTGCAACTCTCTTTTAGTATTAAAGGTAGATGCAGTGGAAATGTTTTAGAACAGTTTTGAATAACGATTTTTTTTGGAGCAGTTTTGCTACATATATAACTTTTTTATACCATAAGCTTGGTACAATATAAGCCTGAAATTTCTGATATACTGTACCCAACATTTGTTTATAATGCTTCTTATATTTCATATGTTATATTTTTTATATGATATATTTATTTTTAGAATATTTGTTTTGTTTCCTTTTAATTATGATGGCAGTGATTTATTGTTATTAGGGTTTTATGGTTTAATTAATAATAAAAATAGAAGTCTCTAATATTGTATTAGATGGTTGATTTCATATTGAAATAGAAACAACGAGTTCTTTTTCTAGTTTTTGTTGTTTTTCGTGTATTTTTAGACCCGCATATTATTTTCATTCCACACTTCACGCTGCATCAAGGCAGGTCTCAAATTGAGAACTCTCAGAATTCAAGCTCTTTATTGATTAATTCCCTAAATTGGATCCTCAATAAATTCTTTAAGGCAAAATAGTGTTAAAATATTATTATGATAGCTTAGTAGCCAAAAGAACGCCAAACAAGTTTTCGTCATTCTAGTCTAGTCCACTCTTTAATCATTTTTCAATTTACACTCAACCATGCAAAATAGTTGTGATTTTGATCGATTCTTGAATTCGATCAAAATTAGTTCTGAATTAAATTAATTTTTTAAATCCTTATAAAATTGCACCATGTATAATGTTCAAATCAATTTTTCATTTAAGCCGACACAAATAATTTGTCAAGGTTCATTTTCAATAATTGATTAATTGATCAAAAACACAATTATTTTTCAAAATTTAATATAAATCGACAAAAGTAAAAGGATTAGCTAAAATTTAAAAAAAAAATAAAAAAAGAATTTACAATTAAACATGTTGTCTTTTAACTATAACCAAAATCTATTACTTTTGAAACTAATTAAATAATACTAGTAATATACTAAGACTCACCGGTACAGAGGATCTAAAACAATCACAAGTAATTACAGATGGTAAAATTAATCTGATCTGATAAGTTGATCGAGTCTTCCTGATAGTTTAGACCGGCTAGACCATGTAAATATTGGCTTGGTGATCATTGGATTCGACAGATCCGATCCGATTGGCCAAAAACTCAACGAGTTGCGGATTTATCTGAAAATCTTATTATATTATAAAGGGATAGATTGGGCTGGACTGACTGATTTTAGATTCAATAAAATTTTGATCTAAACTAATTCAATTCAACATATTATATTGATTCAATGAACAAAATTGGGCCGAGTCAAGTTGTCTGATTTGCTATCTCTACGCGCAACGACATATTTCAATAGTGAATTGTGAGAAGTAAAAATTTGAACTTAAGAAACATTTTTTTAGCAAAATTTTGATATTTATAAAGGATTCATCTTATTAACAATCTCAGCTTCAAAACGAATTTGTAAAAAATTGCAAATATAACGCCAAACACTGATGGACCCAGAGGGAGCCTATCTACTGGAGCTGTCAAAATGATCGGGCTGAGCTGGACCGGGCCAGATTTTTTCGGGTCTAGTTCAGTCCATCCTTGGACCATTGAATTGTCGGGTCAGTTTCGATCCATTGCATTATATGCATTTTTCTTTTTATAAAAAATGGTTCAATGTCAAATTTCAACACACAAATTACAATTATTAAAAATTCAAATACGCTTATATAATAAAGAAATAAGACGAGTATTATGAAATATAATTAAAATATTTTTATAGACGAGCAATCACTTTCTTTCGATTTTTTAATTACTTGAAGAGAAAAAAAAAAAAGTATCCCTTTATCGTGGACTAGGAAACATGAGACAATTAATTGGAGAAAAAATAAAAAAAATTCCCTCTAAAAATTAATTGGAGGAAAAAATAAAATAATAAAAAAAAAAAAAAAGAGAAAAAATAAATCAGGCTGAAATCGGGCTGAGCCCATCGGCCTCGTCGGGTCGAGCCAAATAGGCCCAATTTTTTCGGGCCAAAATAACTCGGGCCATGCCAATTTTTTTTTGGGTTGGTCCATCGGGTCGGACTCATTTGACAGCTCTACTATCTATAGACGGATCTAGAAATTCGTCTTACGCGGTAATTTTATATGTGGCAACTTTTTTACAAAATAGGGGACGAATTCCGAGTGGTATAGAAAGCAATTTATTTTATTTTAGATTCTAAACTTCTCTAGTATGTTCATAAATCTCAACAATAATAAACTCTATAAATGAAATTAGAAAGTAATAACAATTTTGTTAAAATTAATAAATTGATTCAATTACAGAATAAAAAAAATTAAAATATAATGTTGTTATATCCATTCTATTTTCTATATTTTTTTTTATTAATTATGCATAATGATATATCTATAACCCGAAGAATACTAATTTAGGGTGAGTTCGAGTTGGTAAATTCTACCCTACCTAAGTGGGTCATGCTTCATTTGGGTGACCAATCACACACTTAAAAAGTGTATGAAGATCAAAATGAAGTTAGCCATTAGATCTTCATATACATTTTAAGTGTACAGTGAATCACCCACTTGAGTACTATTCAAGTGGGTAGTATAGAATAAAGCGTCCGAGGTGGAATTAAATTCGTGTACGGTATAGTAAATTGGATTAATCCAGTTTTTTATACTCCCAATGTACGTAAGGTGTGAGTGAGCAGCAACGGCAATACAAAAACCTGACAGAAAACGCGGCAGTGACACCAACTCTTTTAATTGAGCCACCACACCACAAACTTCTCTACTTTCCCTTCACGTGTACCACATTCTACGAGGGACGTCTACTTTCTATTTTTAAACTCAATTTCTTTCTCTGTTCCCACTTAACTTTCATACTTTGATCGGATATGAAAATTAAGAAAAAATAAATTTTATGAAAACTTTAATTTTTTCAAAGAAGGAGATTTTGAGGAAGGAGATTGTAAGTGAAATTTGTCATTTATGGACTAGAAAGTTAAATTGGAACAAACTAAAAAGGAAAGTAGGAAAGTTAAAACGAGACGGAGGTAGTATTTTTTATTTAAAATTCAATCTCTACTTTATATGATTTTTATCAACAATCTTCTACGATTCAATCTACTAATAAAATATTCATTTTCCTCTCATTCACATACATAATATAATCTACTCTAATTCAATTTCAACATTATTATATTTTATCAACTCAATTAAACTCAACATTTAATAAATATTAATTTCTTTCATTCACGTACACAACATATTTCTCAACCAGCCAATATTTTATTAACTACGATTTAATAATTGCATATTTCTTGGAAGCATTTTTTATTATATTTGAAAAAAAAAATTGAATGGTTTGGATCTATAAAAGAAATGATAGAAATTATGTGAGAGAAAAGAGAATATTAGGCTCTATTTATAGAGGGAGAAAAAACAAAAGGCTTCAAATTTTAATTAAAAATATGTCAAAATTAAGCTCTATTTATATAGGGAAAAAAAAATAAAGAGCTTCAAATTTCAATTCAAAATATATCAGAATTAGGCTGTATTGATAGAGAAACAAATACTCCCTCCGTCCCGAATGAACTTGCACAGGGGGGTCGGCACACATATTAAGAAAAAGTTATTTTTTGGGATTTTGTTGATTTTTCAAAGATTAATTGAGGGTGGAGATTTTGAGGATGAAAATTGTGTTATAACTTTTCTTTTTAAGGGTGTGCAAGTTCATTAAGGACGGACGAAAACGAAAATTGTGCAAGTTCATTCGGGATGGAGGAAGTAATAATTTTTTTAAAATAAAAATTATGCCATTTATTTATCATCAAAACTATATTCCATAAATAATTTAATACAATCAATGAAGGAGTAGACATGTGGCAGGTTTCGGAGATGGATTGGGTTGTGGATCAGGTTGGTTGGCCCATATGAGATCACTTGTTACATTTTGACATTTCATTTTGAGTTTCACCATATTTTCCAACCAATACGTGTATTAGATGATGTTAAAAAATAACATGTTGTGTATTTAATTAAATGTAACAGAAGATGAAACATCTAGTGTAGCACATGATCTAAATTGTGGTTGACTAACCTAAAGTCATAATCGGTCATGCATTAATATTTTTTTTCTGTTTTCCTTTTTTTTTTTTTTTTTTTCTTTTTTTTGTCTTCTTCCCATAATTCAACATAAGGGGTCATGGATAAAGATGATCTTATACTCCCAACCTAGCGTCCCATAAATAAGCTCCACCCAAATCGAGTTTAAGTCGAATTTATAGATATTTGTATTTGTTGTGAATCAAACTCAAATTGAGATGAACCATATTTGAGAGTGATCAATTTGTTCGTGAACGTTTTTAATTATATTTTTAAATAATATAATTTTTCGTCGCACGATGCACAATTGAAATATTTTTATTTGTAAGAAAAATAAATATTAAATAATTTAATAATTTAATTTTTGTTAAAGAAATGAATATTAAATTATCTAATAACTTAATTCATAACAGACTTATAATATAATTTATTTTTATTTACAATTCATATCCAATGTAAATAGTTTAACTCACAATAAATATTCAAGTCAAAGTACAATTATCAACCAACAAAAAAAAATGTTTTTTTTTATATTTAGTATATTATATTAACATATTCAATATCAATACTCAGATTAAATACTAAAAAAAGATGTTTGCATTTTACCTATTGCAAATAAAATAAATGGACTTAAAAAGTTATTATTGTCTTCACGATGTTAGAAAAAATAAAATATTTGAGAGATCTTAATGGGCGTGTTCCTCCGCTATTGTTTTGTTTTTTCTCTAAAAAAACCAAATATTATATGTAACTCTAATTCCAAACACATACAAATAAACACATATAACTGAATGTTCATTATAATTTTATTTTACTATATAATAAAATGTAATCTTTAAAGGAAATTGGACATATTTTCTCATCCGTTTTACTTTCTAAAAATGGGTGGCTATAAACCATTGCTAATATAAAAGAGATTTGCACATATATGATAAAATCTTCGCCAAAATTATTTCTAAATTTAGATTATTATTTTTTTGGCAATTTGCTTTATAGAAAAATTATAGGTGATTTAATAGAATAAATTAAAAGGCAAAAAGACCAGTTCTTTTCTATTACTTATGTAAAATATATCAAAACAAATTTTTTTGATGAGTTTTAATTTTTGTTTTGATTGATTATTGCGCTTAGACTTAAATATTTATGGTGGATTGAACTATTTATATTAAATATGAGTTACAAATAAAAATAAATTAATTAATTTTATTAATGAAATATAAATTTATTAGATAATTTAATGTTCTTTATTTAATAAAAATAAGTTATTCGGTTGTTTAGTTCGATTATTTAATTTTAATATTTCTTACAATTTTCAAATGGTACATCACAAGATGGAGAACTCTAGCAAAAGGCAATATAAGAATATTATACTATATGTTTGTTGTTATTTTATTAGTATTACTGTTATTATTAATTTGGTCTTGAACATTGTTCACAAGGTATTAATAATTGAGTCAATCAATAATCAAGTTCTATTCGCTTATAAAACGTGATCAAATATTTATTCGTTTATTCAAATAAACAAATTTATTGATAAGTTGTTCAACATAAGCTTTTGTTTGCGGAGCTACCCAGAAATGGAATTCAGGGGTCCTATTTCAAAATCATTTTGTAGTCTAAAAAAATAGTTTACAAATATAAAATTTACGTGTAAGTCTAATCACGTAAATTTAATTGAGATTACAATTAAGACATGAATCATGTAACTTCACGATTTTCACGTTCTAATAAGATATAAAATTACGATACTAAACTTGAGGCGTCATTGATTGATTTCTTTATGGGAGAAATTAACTCATCTAAACGTGTTGATTGATATGAGGAATTTATTTCTCCCTCCTACCTTTCTTTAGAACAGAGTACTTCATGTGAAGCAATTAGGTAATGGAAATTATGTGACTCTGTAGAGATGACCAATATTTCCTAATAGAGTGAGTTAGAATCTTAATGCAATTTTGGATTGCTTTCAGTTCACGGTCTATCAACGTAAAAGTCATATCTTATCAGATATATCATGACCAAATATTATCCGGGCGATTATTTATTTTAATCATAAAGATATCTAAAACCTAAAATATCATAATAACTTAATTATATGGCACAAAGGGCACCATAATCTTACAATTTTCCACTTGGCAAAAATGACAGAACTAAGCTTCCATGGTTTAAATAATGACATAATCTGTGCAACATAAGGATAAATATTAAGTTCATTGATCACATCATAATGTCAATATCAATTATAGTCACGAGGCATGGCGGTTCTACATCATTCACTCGACATAGTTCCTTCCATGTACCACAATATTAGTTTTCTACTTAATATGATTCATAATTTCAATAATGGTCCACATTAATGTCTCGATTCGAGACTAAATCCTGTCAAACTTTATGTCATTCATGAATACATTAATAACGAAACAAGATATCATTCAGTTTTAGAAACAATACATAGAGAGCTCAAAGTGTCGATCACACTCAATAATGCTCATTCATTCGACATGTCCAATAAATGACTTTGGAGGCAATCCTTCGGTTAATGAATCCATAATCATAAGTTCGGTGCTAATATACTCAATTGACACTAAAAATATCGACAATTCACCACTAAAAGTTTTTAGCTAATATGTAGTATATGGAAGAAAATCCCAGAAAGTTTATCAAACTAAAGAAGGTTTCCTGACCTTGTCATGTTGAGACATCATCATTAGTTCGATCACTCCCAGTTGGCATAAGGTTAGTTACTTGAGGATCTGTTGGCTTTCTGTACTTCCGTATCGAATCCAAAGAGTTGAGAGCACACCTCTTGTTAAATTTTCATTCTTTTGGAAGGGCCTTGATCGATTATAGGATCAACAGACGTCGACTGCTCTGCTGGCTGGTTATCAGAGCTTTTCTCCCCTTCGGTGGTAGGAGGGGCATAACCTTCAGGAAAGGGTGGCGGAGGTGGGGCAGGCGGTAGCTGTGAGTGTCAGAAAAATCTATAAGCAAACAAAATCCACAAAGAAATTGCATAGCAAAGACATTATGAATACTATTCTTAGATCAGAAGTGGGGCATATTTAAGTCAAAATAGGAGCCACTTGTTGACATGGTAAAAAGCCGAAGCTACCTGCTCAAGCTAAAGTGGACTACACAATGACCAATCCGATAGGCTCGCGACCTTCGTTATCTTACTCATTTATCCTTACTATATTTAGTTATTTACACGTGTGTGTGTGTAATCAGTTGAGCATCATGAAGTGTTATTGAGCCTTTTAAATGAACTGCAATAGATTTTAAAATATTTATATCAGTAATTGAGTCAAATTAATGTTTACGGAAACTGCAACAAGGTTGAGGTTCAGCTCCCAAAAAAAAAAAAAAAAAAAGAAGAGCTTCACTTATTCACTGAGTTCAAGATAAGCATGAGCTTCAAGTCTTCCAGTTAGTCTATAGCACGCGTCTGGTAGCGAATGAACTCGATCATGCCCCTTCTGTGCCACAAAGTTGTAGTGAAATCTTGAGATTAACTAAGTCATGTAATTTTCAAGATGGCCTAGCAAATAACTACAGATGTGGGAGATAGCGACACGGTAGTTATTTCCACATGAATCTACCTGATTGAGAGCATAAGAAATAAAGTGGCCAATTTTCTGCCTAGCATCAGATCGTCTGCTCAAAAGGACAAGCTTTACGAGCAAGTTCACCATTTTGCATATTTCATTTCTACAGTATGACCTTATCTTCTCAATCCATAATAACTTTCATTTGAGAACATAACATGGTGAATTCACAGATCAATTGGTAGATCCCGATCAGTGAAGCAAGATCACGGTCTTACCTTGCGTTGCAGAGAAGCAAGAATATGATCTACACGCTTAAGTTCCTTAAAGTCAATGGTTTCTTTAGCAGCTTTTGATTCAGAGCTTGCATCCTCATTTTCTGCATCAACTGCATCAGAAAAACAAAAAATCATAAAGAACGGTGACCCAATGCAGAGATAGAATTCCGATGTAGAAAATTTTATATGCACCAAAAAAGGAACCACAAGGAAATACAATATGCCTCAAGACATAAAATCTACGAAATCTCGAGCTTTACAAATAAAAGTTCTTTAAGATAACATCGAAGACAATGTTCATACGTTTCTCCATCAACTGTCAATTTTCCTGCTCAGCAATCATACGTGGAAAAAAAACTGAGGCCACAGTATGCCGAAACTCCAATGTGCTAATTGTAACTAGAAAATATAAATGGTATAGAAAAATACAAGTACAGGAGTAGAGGCATTTGAACATGTTAGTTAAGTTACTTTCATGGCAATTGGATAGTATGGATTGTAGTATCTTTTGTAGTAATATGTAGAAGAAGATACCATATCCAATTTTCTCCAACTTTGATGCTGCGGTGTTGAAAGCCTTCGATATATGGTATAGTGCACGTCCCTGGAAAAAGAGGACAAGATCAGCATTAAAATGAGCAATACCCTATATTCCAACAATATGAAGGCCACTACATATTTTCTCAAGCCTAAGCGGAGAAATTCCACCTGATCTGAAAATCAATATACAAGAGAAGAAAAACAAGGACATTCAATTATTTGAAGCACGAAATAAGAAGTGTATGTTATGGATCAATCATCTAAATATTTGTTAGAAAGCAGTGGTAGCATATTCAGATTACAGTGCCCATCTTCTTTCTGATTGCATTTTAATAAAGTATCAGAAAGTAAAAAGAATGTTGTATGAATCCCACCATCGCATAACTTTCATGAGACTTTATTTAGGGCAGAAAACGAGAATTAGAATCAACGAGACATCCAGTTTCCTATTAGAATACAAACTAAAAGAAATGAACAGAGACTTCCGTAGTGATAGGGGAAAAAGAGATTTGAAGGGACTGCACTACAGTATAGAGTACAGACTCTAGCACATATCATCTTGCAACAACGGCGATCAATTTGCCCCCTCTATAAATGTGGTATTCCAACCAAATTATCCAAAACCCTAGCTCGCAGACATCATGAAAACATGAGACCAACACTGACACTGAAATAAAAAAAAATGGCTGCATCAAATTACAAAATAAAGTTGAGAAACGTGATGGGCGACAAAATACTTACGACTCGAGAAGCAAATACGTTGCACAGTTGAGGAGCTTGGTATATTGATCCATCCAAGATATAGTAAGTAAGCATGGGAGTCACTTTCTCAGGGCCATCCCTCTTTTGTTTTCTGAAGACAAACAAATGAGGCTCCAAGACTTCACTCAACATAAACTCTGTTCCAGTCATCTTCCTTCACGCAAAAAATACTCATTTAATTACACAAAGCTTCGCTTTGACATATATTACCATGAGAAGTCATTTTGCACCACTTCTCCTTCTCCATTATTAAACTACATTTCTTTTCCAAAAAATATATATATTAAGCTACATTATAAACATTCATAAAGTGCACTTTCATATAGAGGTAGTTACACAATCAACGCATCATACAGAGAGTAACTCAAAGGATCAATTGAAACAGTTAGGGATGTTTGGTTATATTTTCATAAGCATCTTTTTCACTTTTTACTATGCTAAACACATAAATCATGTTTGTTTTACCATTTCATCATATACTTTTTTCCAAATCAATCATTACATCTAAATTAAATACTATCAATTCATCTAATATAATATAATATATTTCAATTATAATCAATCACTTTTGTGTCCCATCACCGATCATTTACTAATATTCTAATTAAATATCATTATCCAAACATATTATTCAATAATCAGTCACATCTATTTAAACATCAAGCACATTTATTAAATCATATCAATCATATTAAATAAAATCTCGCAAACGAGCTAAAAACACTAAAAACTGAATATTGAAGATGAAAACATAACCAAACACCCCCTTAATATATGCTACACAAATAAGCAAACTTGGCAAGAATTTTGCTCTACAAAGAGCAAAGCTTAAATTCCGAAGCTCAAATCAATCACACTAAGTCAAACTCATCTTGTTTTAGTCAGTTTCAATTGGAATTCAAAATTAAATTCGCAGAGTGAAATTTACACTTGAGAGTATACACACCAAAAGGGGCACTTACGACAGGTGAGAGATGTCGAGAGGGTGAGTAGCGCGGAGCCGAAGCTGCTCATTGTTGCATGTGTAATCGTAGAATGGGGAAAGTGCGAAGTAATCGAAAACTAGGTTTCGGTCGAGTGGGTATGTATTGAGCCATAGCTGATCCCGAAAACAGATGCCGGTCATGTCAGTTCCCGGTGGTGGTTGAGTGGCCGTTGGCGCCATTCCATCTATGTTCGGATTCGGGCCGGCGGCCGCCGAGGGTGGGATCATCGGCGTTGTTGCCATTGCCGTAAACTGTGACTGGTCTAAAATGTAAAATCCAGCCTCCTGTGTGAACTTAAAAGGGGAAAACGAAAGGGGATAGTTGTACTACCCCCTAGAGTTCTGGAAATATGACATTTACCCACTAACTTATACCTCTAATTTTATCTATTTATTTACCCGAGTAGAGAGATATATCACATATATATTTATAAAAAATGTTTGTTCCCCTTTAAGAAAAGAAAAAAGAATTATATATCGTCTCATAACTAGGGCTACTTTTGTAAATATCTCATAATTTTTTGCTTTTTCAATTTCGTCCTATTCGTTCTGAGATTATCCAAATGTGATCTAAAAATTCGAATTTTGACCGGAAAATGCACGTATCATAAACTAAACTAAATTGAACTGAACTGAACTAAACTGAACTGAACTAAACTAAATTAAAAGTCACGTGCCGGCCAAAAATTGTGGATTTTGCCTACGTGAAACCGGATTTCCGTGCTGGAAATTCATTTTTTATTTTGCCTACCTTTTTAACATTGTACACATCATTTTATGGTCTCCACATCACAAATCAAACAAAAACCGTAAAAACCAAAAAAAAAATGTGAAAAAATTAAATTAAATAAAAATTCATTAGCTTCATTAAATCAATTCATGTTCATGTTCTTAACCAAAAAAAATTGCAACAGGATCGAAAAACTCAACATCTTCAACTTCATCCCAAAAACCAGAAAATCATAAAAATTCGATGAAAATTCATTCCAAAAACAAGAAAAAATCATCATTTCATGTTCATGTTCTAAAATGATGTATTGAAACCTAACTCTAATGTTCCGCAAGTATACCGATCTAAAGAAGATAGTGGTAGACAAGGTCGATCCACAGAAACTGTTAATTACGTAAGCTTAATTAGTATCCTAATTTTAATATCTCTACTCTATCTAAACTCTCGAATTAAGGATGAATTTTGTATTAACTAAACTAATAGCATAAAAATAATTAATTAATAAGAGATGCTTGGAAAACAAGTAATCGAATACTAAGGAAGATTTAGATGGGTAAAACTGTAATCTAGGGTATAGATTTTAACTATGAACTCCTATGTAAGACTAACCTAGAATTCTAGACTTTTAAACCAATTATGTTGTTTATTAGACGGCACGTATATGAATCTAATCATTCTCCCGAAGCGATTAAACTGTTGATCAATTAGGACTAGTCACTCTCCCGAGTCGATTAATCCTAAAGACTCCCAAAAGTCCGTATACAATGCCTACGCAATTATCTCACTCCTTTCGGACAGTTGCGACAACTACGCTATGTGTTGTACGTCCATTAACAATTTTGTCCTCCTGAAGCGAAATTGTTAGATGTATTCAAGTAATCGATTTAAGTAAATCATATGAAGAAAACAAACGCATAGATAAACAAACTTAAACTTAGAGTCTAAAATTAAAGATATAACTAAGACATAATCGTCCACAATCTATTTTCTACCTCTAGAGCACAAAACATGTTTAGCTACTCATAATCAATGTCAAAATCCAATTATATTCATAGACAAACATATTTGAAAAAATTAACTAAAGAAAAGACTAGAAAAACTAGAGTCTCGGTCGCCGATCTTCATCTTTGTCACGCCCTTGCTGTTCGATCTCGTTTCCAAGACTTCTCCGAAAGTGTATTGTATGTTATTTTTGGATTTGGAGGCTTGTATTTATAATTAGGGATTAATTGGGGTGAAGACTTTAAAACGGACAAAACGGCGAAAAACCCTTAATTGCACCGCCATGCACAACTTTCCCGAGTTGATGGGTATACTCGCTTGAGTTGGCCAACTTGGCCGAGTTGGCTGGGCCTCGACAGAGTTGCCACTCTCTGCCTTAAACCATTCAGTGGCATGATTAAAGTGATCTGTGCAATTTATAGAAAAAAATAAAAATATTTGAAATATCCAGCGCACAAATCCGATGCCGCGTAGGCAAAATCCTCATTTTTTTGCCGGCACGTGTATTTTCGACCAAATTTTGAATTTTGGGATAAAAATTGGATAATCTCATGATATATGGGACGAAATTGAAAAAAAAAAACAAAAGAAAACTGTGGGATATTCAGCGGAACTGGCTATAGTTATGTGACAGTATATGATATTTTTTCCTAAAAAAATAATGTTTGTAGATTAAAAAAATATTAATTATTTCATCCCTAGACTTGTAGATAGCTGGTTCGGATAATACCCAAAGATTGAAATATTTGATAATAATTAATAAGAATTAGTAAGTTGTGCAAATTGAATATGGCGATAAACTTGCAACACAGATGGATAACTCGATATTGACCAAACTCGGAGCATGAAAGGCAATTATTGATCTTAAATGGGTTCAGATTATAAACTCGTTTGATCCTACTAGCCCGAAAAAATTGAAACTTTTCAACCCACCAAAAGTTTATTTATTTTAGAAATAATTGTAAAAAAATCACAATTTTGGGCAGACTTTTAATTATAATATAAATTTTGAAAGATAAAAATCAAAGACGAAGTAGGCTTAGCCGCTTACGTCTTGCAGAGAAAGAATTCATCAACTTTCAGTTTTTTAATTTCAATACCAATTATATTTCTGATATCTAAATGCTTAATTGCATCACCACCATCATTAGATCTACTTTAAAAATGTTATATGTTCACTACCTATTTTTCAGATTTGAATCCTTTAGAGTTAATGCATGTGTCTTTCTCTCTCTTAATGCACCATGCATTTACTCTGAAAGATCCAAATCCCTATTTTCCATATATTGTAGCGAATTGAAAGTTGAAGTTGTCGCAACTTTCATTTTCAATTTACGGTGGTGACGACGATATGTACAATATGTGGTGAATATAGAACTGCCTTGTCAAGACCTATCAAGTGATTCGCGACAAAATAATTAGATATAAATAATGGTGGTTTTGGATTTGTACGTTTTTAATTAATAGGTTTCATTTTTAGATGTGAAATTGATAGTTTCTATCTTCAAGGTTTAAAAAGATAAATTGATAATTATATTTCGGGTCATATATTGATAAATTTCCCCCTTAAAAAAAAAAAAAAAAAAAAGAACACTAACTATGATGGACATGAAATTCAATATTAATACATGAATCCTCTGTATTAATATTTCAAAAGCCAATTTTAAATTTTCAAACTTATAAGATTTACCCGTGATCATAAAGAGAAACAATGAGCACAAGGAAACGATCGTATATATTTTTTATATTTACTAATAAAGAACTTTAGAAAAAACACTACGAAAAGAAAAATCGAAAGAAAAATAAATATGAAGAACGGGAACCATTCTAGTTGCAGAAACCAAAGCACAGAAACCTTTAATCTTGCAATCCATAGTATTTAGCTAAAAAAGAATCAACCAATTCAGAACGACTCAAAAAATACTCTAATATTGTTGGAAAGCGACCTAAGTTTAATACTTTCAAAATGTAAAAAATAACATTTTTGCTTTGCTCCCTAAAGTCAGCCCAACAACCGAAACAACCTATGAATATATTGTGTTGGTCCACTTTAAAATTTTATCAGTCTAAATAAGTGCATCCCATCCTCCAAAGTTATTAAAACTTTCGGAACGGTCCGCGTCTGTTGAGCCATTTGATAGGATTTATGGTACTTCGAGATCCCTATCTAAAATATCAGACAGATCAGATCAATCTTATCACCTTTAGTAGTTGGTCTTGTTCGCGTAGATTTGGAAACGGACAAACGCAATGGTGGGGACTAATCCTCGTTACGTGTCATCATTGCGCTATTCTTGTAGGATTTCTCATTATTAGTACGATAATTTTAGTTTTGGTACATTTTAAAAATATATTAATTTTAAAATTTTAAAACATAAAACTATATTTTCTATTTTCTATGAAAGTACGAATTTTATTACTCAATCACAATCATGAAGTACAAGATTCTCAATCTAAATAGTAATATCAAAACCAATACAAACAAAATGAGTGGCTGGTGAAAAAGAAAAATGAGCTAATCTATGCGCAACTGAATTGCACTGAGGACTCATATGTGAAATGCTCCAAATATCCCCTTGGCACAATCCCCGAATTTCATTCACTAAAACACTGATGTGCATATATTATTCCATATTTTATATCCATATTCCCTTATTTTTGGTTGATTATTATTCTTTATTGATCTTAATTAAATATATTTTCATGTAGGAGAATAATAATTGGACTTGGAGCAAAATTTGGCTTAAATTGATGTTTTGGGTTGAAAAGTGAAGAAGCGGGCCGAGATAGAGAGAAGATGGGCTTGGATTTGTTAAAGTCTTCAATTTTATGGAGAAGTCCATCAAGAGCTTTATTTAATTAGGCTTATTATTTCTTTTATGTAATTATCTAGATATTATTTAGATATTTTTCTTTTTAGAGATAAGATTGGATATTACAAAGATTTGATTAGGAGTAGGAAAAGAAGTAATTAGCGTGAATAAAGAGGAGAGGCGCAGACCAATCCAGAAGAATTTCAATACGCGCTCTTTCTCTCATCTCCACCAAAAAATCACGCCACCTTCTCCTTTTTCTCCTAGTTTTCATCTTTTGTTCTTTTGTTCTCTACGTTCTATTGAAGACCTTGGATTCCATCGCCGTTAATTAAGGTTATTTTCTGGTTCAAGGGTTTATTTCAATTATGTTATTGTGAGGCTATGTGATTTAATCGTTCTTGTTTAATTCAAATATTTGTAGATTCAAGCTTATGTATATAGGAATTGTTTATTTGATTGAACTGATAACTTAATTAATTATTCGATTTCTTACCGCTATTAATGAATTCATGATCCGTAATTGTCATGAAGGATTGAACCTTAGTAGCAATAGGTTGAATTAATCGTGCTATCATAATTAATTTAACATAATTGAATCTACAAGTTAATTATTGATAGTTGTAGCTATCTCGACTATTAGTAATTAGGTTTAGCTGTTTTCATAAATCGTAATGTTATCATTAACGTGGTATGGGTATGGAATGCTATCGTGCCTAACTCGTTAATGATAAGTATTGACCGGTTGCTGGGATTGGTCAATTAATTTAGGAAAACGCAAGATTTATTATGGCTATCCTAATAAATCTTTGGTTAAACTATTTAAATTGCAAGAAAATATATTTATGAGCCTATGATCAATAATGTAATTGAATATCAATACCCTTGGATCAGAGTTACTAGTTTTTGTTTCGTCTTTACAATTTCATTGTTTCATTTGCATGTTTTAGTTAATTTTAGGATTTTAGATTAGTTAGATAAAACCAATTCCAAAACCCCCTTTTATTTCTTGTTTTCACTCAAAATGAATTAATCCCCGTCCCCCATGGATTCGACCCTACTTGCCACTATACTTGTTATTTTGAAAGTATGTTATTTAATTTGGAGGTTTGACACCCATCAAACACCATAATAATCCAAAGTATCAACTTGCCCTGTGGCTTCACGTAGAACACGCAAGGAATTTTAAAAGATCAACACATTCTCATATCCACAATAACACAGAACCTTATCCCACTAACCAAAACCTCTACTTCGGCAATCACAACCGACATAGGCTTACTAATTACCTGAGAACCTTCCACCACAGTGTGACCCGCATCATCTCTCAACATAAAACCAACCCCGTATACCCCTCGTGCATCATCCACTAACGCATCAACATCAAAGCGAAGACACCCAATCGGTGCCTTGACTCATTTCGACCTTTTGGTCAAGCTATGCCGATCGCCACCCCCTTGTAGACCAATGTAGACCAACCTCAAGAGCCTTATCAAACTGAAGCACAAATGTCTTCACTTGAGGAAACATAATTTATTTTAAATTACTTTAACTATCCATAAATGTAATACCTAGCAGGGATATTATAAATATCACAAGAAAGGACGAAACGAAATAATCGGACCAACAATCCATACTTTAGTACTAATTAATAATAATGGACATATGTATATATTGATAGATAGATATAGATATTTATAATCAAATAAATAAATAGTTTTAAATTTTAAATTACTTAATTACCCTTAAATTATAATACTACTAAAAGTATATTAGGAGTAATATAAATTGAACGAAACAAAACATTCATACTTTTATAATAGGGTATAAATAAATTTTATGTCTGTGATAACAGAATTTTACATTCCATCGTGTTATATATATATATATATATATTTTTTATCTTTTTTTTTCCTTTAAAGGCATTACATCTTTAATAATGCAAATCACAAAGTATTCTTGAATCTTGAAATTAAAAAATATAAATGTAAGCTTAGAACGAAATTAAATTTATCTTTTCATGCATAAATACAATTTGTTTTTATTTCGTATAATAGTTATTAATTGTTATATTAAAGTAACCCATTCCTATTTTTTTAAGCAAATAATATGAATAATAAACAACGAATAAATAAACAAATAAATAAGTTATTCCAATTTTTGGTCCTTCCGTTGAGGGCACCTCTTCCCAACACCACAGCAGCAAAACATTTTCCTCCTCCACAGATTAAATCTTATTTCTCCATATCCAGTTTACCCCTTGAAAATTTCTAGCAGGAATTTCCATCAAATTTCCTAATTTCATATCAAAACTGTTGGATATCCGTGTTTAAACATGATCAAATTCATCAACTCTATGGATTCCAACAGATGAATATTCTCTATGTAATCCACATTTGATCTCCTTTCCCGGGGCAACAATGTTTGCTTCATGTTTGTTGAAATGCTCCAATGAAAAAACTATTCTGTGGTGGCATCTTCGCACGCCTAAATCTCTATTCTCAATTCCCCTTATGCAATAAATCTCTATTCTCAATTCCCCTTATGCAATTTCATTGACAGAAAAAAAAAAAAAAAAAATCTAGCTCCCGCCCTTCCCTAATCGAGTTTATATCTTTGCATTGGCATTAGTTGATTGAGGCCGAAAACACGAATGGCACGTCGTGTTCGCAGGTCTTATTCGATCCCATCTACGCAACCACTTGCAGATGAGAAGGAATCAGATGGATCAACAACGCCGAAAACAAAGCAGAGTATGGTTACGTGCTTGTATCATACACATATTGCTGGTTTTTGGCGCAATGTGACTGTATTATGGACGAAGAATGTTATGAATTACTCTTTAAGCATATCTATCGAAAGTGCGGAGCCTGATCATGAAGATTATACGTGCAAAATCGAGCTAAAACCTTGGCATTTTTGGGCCAAGAAGGGGAACAAGACATTTGAGGTTGATGGGAACTCATTGGATGCCTATTGGGATTTAAGGTCAGCGAAGTTTTCATGTGGGCCTGAGCCGATTAAAGATTTCTATGTTGCCTTAGTTTCTGAAGAAGAAGTGGTGCTACTGCTCGGGGATTTGAAGAAGAAAGCTTACAAGACAACAAAAGCAAGGCCTGCATTGGTGGATGCAGTAATGTTCTACAAGAAAGAGCACGTTTTTTGCAAGAAATCTTTTGCTACAAGGGCGAACTTCGATCATGATAAACGGGAGCACGACATTATTGTGGAGAGCTCGACCTCAGGGCCTCGAGAACCTGAAATGTGGATTAGCATAGATGGAATTGTATTGATACACATTAGGAATTTGCAATGGAAATTCAGGGGCAATCAGACTGTACTAGTGAACAAGCAGCCGGTACAAGTTTTCTGGGACGTATACGCTTGGTTGTTCCGCCCTCCAGGCTCCGATCCTGGCTTGTTCATCTTCAAGCCTGGTACAGTCGAAGCAGACAGTGATGGTGAAGACAAATCTCAGGGCAATGAAAGTGATTGTAGTGGGCAAAGCCAGTATTACTCGACAACAAGCTATACGAAGGCATCAGATTCCTGTGTATTTCTATATGCATGGAAAATCGAATGAGAAAAAGGCGCGAAGATGCAAATAGGGTGAGTTGTGCCTAAATCTTTGTTGATATTGTTTATAATACTGCTGGAAAAATGCTGGTTTTAGTTCACATGTCGAGTGTTAGAATAGAGCACGACCAATGTTTTTGTCATGTTAAATACACTTGATAGGCCACTTAATCATATGAATTAGCAATCAGATAGTACGCAAGTACCGCCTAACACGCTGTATATTTTCTTGGTTTTTCGTATATGGTACGACATGCAAACACTGAGAGAGATGTCTCTATTCATCTGCTAATTCAACTCTTTGTTTTTAATCTAACTATTGGTTGGCCTTTGTATGTTTCCCGAGTGTTATCTGTATCTATTGTGTTCTTTCAAATAGATTTGTGTCAAGAACCTAAGAGAATTCTTTACTATCTGCATCTATTGTGTTCTTGGTCTCTCACATAGAAATTATTCTGTTTTAAATCATGTTTTTAGTTATTGGTTGATAATAATACTTAGAGTTGGATCTTCACTTGATGTCAAGAAAAACTTCTGAAATTAAACAGGCTTGAATGGATCATTGTATTTGTTCTAGTATTGAGCAATATTTTTCTCTGACCGGTGATCTTCGTATTGTTCACGTGTCGAGCAATCCTTTATTCTAACTGGTGTTCTTTCTCATAGCCTCTGTTAGAAGTACTTGTTTTTCTTTCTCCTTTTTAATTTGTTTTTTCTTTAAAAGCCTTCATTCTACGTTTAAAAGCATAACTCTTTACCTTCAAAGTGTTATTTTTTACTTGAAAAGTATTATCATTTGATTTATCTTGCGGTCTAATACAATATAGCAAGATCTTGATTAACCATTATATATTTTTATGGCCTATTTTAATAATTATAATATAATGTACTTGGATTCTATTTATGCACTGACTGATATGATATAATATATGTTTAGATAATACTCCATGTGAGAAGCTTTTCAATGTAAAAACTTATAGTGTTTGAAGAATTAGTGATTTGAAAGAATTCCCTAAACTGGGAATCCTTTCGCTTGAGGTTTTTCGCTTGATTTT
Source organism: Ajuga chamaepitys (assembly GCA_958295605.1). Taxonomy (NCBI): domain Eukaryota; kingdom Viridiplantae; phylum Streptophyta; class Magnoliopsida; order Lamiales; family Lamiaceae; genus Ajuga; species Ajuga chamaepitys. The sequence goes on along the minus strand of OY282500.1, from coordinate 5,307,345 downwards.
AGTGAGTGACCGTCATGTGGTCTTCACATTTTTCGTTCCCTTTGTTTTCTTTTCTTTATTTATAATACTACATATTTAGAGATCATTGCAACCCAAGAACAGCCCAACAGTGTGTTAATTCTGTGCCCTTATAATGAACCTAAATATGGCCCAGTGAGTTGGGTAATGTGATGGGCTTATGAAGTAAAGGTTTTCCCGAGTTGGGCTTCTAAAATAAGTTTTCTAAAGTATATACAAAATAAACCTATAACAGAAAGAAAATGTCATAAAAATACCATATTAACCCTGAATTGTGAAATTAAGTTATGCTCAATGGTGGCAATAGGATGAATTTAACAATACTGATAGTCAAAGTCAACGGATCACGGTTTTGATCGTTAAGATTTTGTGAAGAACAGAACAAGTTGCAAACCTTGAAAAAGACAAGTATGGCCGGATATCGTAACCGCTTTTTTACTTGAATTCAAAAATGTCAAACCAATTTATTTATATAGCATCATTGTGTGCGTTATATATACCTACTTGCAAATATTATTTTTTTTATTTTTATTTTTAAGCTCAAAGCGAGACGTTCAATGTATTTATACGTACACGATAACAATTTACACGGCATTCCCTTTCTATATTTAATAATTTTTTGTTGAATATTAAAAGTGAGCCGGCCCATTTTAACTGTGCAACATGATCAGCGGTGAAGCCAAAATTTTTAGTCAGGACCCAATTATAGTGTTAATATATATATATCAAATTTAAATTAATAATATAATACCATGAATTTTAGATAGAGAGCCCAACTATATTGATAAAATAAAATAATGTTGTATAAAAACGCTCCTAAATAATTAGTTAAGAATAGTTAAATCTAGTTTGTATAACTATATGTGTGGGTATTTGATAGTTGCGTAAGTTGTATATAAATACTAAAGTCGCTATACTCAAACAAAATACACTAACTTAAAACGATACATATAGTTGGAAATTATCAATAAAAAACATAGTTATTTGTTTTGGTGAATATTTTTAATTTTTATCTAATTAAAGTAAATATTTTTCAATTACGAAAATACATGCCCTACACAAAATTATTAAAATTTGAGGGGGGTCCAACTGTCCAAGGACCCCTTTGGCCCCTACATGGCTCCGCCCATGAACATGATACAATCTCATTTACTACTCCCCATTTCGAAATAAGCATCGTTTTAATTTTAAAAAAAAATTAAGGATTAATGAATATAGTAAATATATTCATACGAAATTCATTTAATTTGAAATATTTTGTGAAATAAGAAAATAATCAACTAAATTAAGTAGGTTGTTTAGGATAAGACTAAAAGAATTATGGTTTTCTTTGTTAGAATGACATTTATTTTGAATTTTTTTTTATCTTCTCTTAAATGACATTTTATTTGAAACGAAGGGAACATCATTTAACCTCAAGTGCTATAATAACTTTACTTTTATGGGGTATTTAATTCTTGTTCTACAAAATTAAAGTTTGGGTTTCGTAAGTCGTCTAATTTTTTGTGAAGATCCAAGTTTCAGATGGAATTCCTAATATTGTCCTGCGAAGTGCAGAAAAATATAGAGAGAAAATTAAGCTTGAAATTTCAGTTTTTGTTAAGCATAAGAAGTGGGGATATATTGTTACTAATTCTCAACTACATCTAATGTACGCAACGGAATAATAAATCGAGAATTATGATCGTGACCTATAATTGAATTGAACGTTGAGCAATAACTACGCAAAAGATCGAATACTTACTTGTTGCGTAATTGATCAGACAGAGTTGAGCGATTGTTGAGCGATTGATTCACCACTTCAGGTATCCACGCGTATATCGTCCCGCAGGAACTATCCTCGGTACAATTATTCGATAAGTGATCGCTAGGAAATCACTTATTGAATTCTACGTGCTTCTATATTTTTATCTGATAAAAAAAACCCTTAATTCTCTACTATAGAGAATATGTATATATAGTACCATATAACCCTAGGTTTATGGGCCTAATATCCATGTCCACTTAATTAATTAATTAGTCTGACTTATTAATTAATAAAGCCCACATATTCTAATCTAGTCCATATCTTTCAATCTCCCACTTGGACTAGCTTTAAATATAATTCGAAGCACTAACCTTGTACCCTTGAGCGGAACAACAATACACATAAAGTGTGACCCTTCAGGCCCCCATTATCGACGATAATCTAATTAAAGTCTGCACAAAATTCCTAGATTGCGTTGCGCAGCGAACTCGATATATGAAGGACGTTTACGTGAATCTAGTAAACAAACCTTTATATGAAGTTTATGTAATATACCTTCATTCACGAACCACCTGATTGAGCCTAGGATCTGCCATGTGTCTATCTAAATAGCTCAATCATTTTTCTCATCTTTATTATATGACACATTCGATCATATTCAATTACTTTAATTGAATATATCTTTTGCATTGGCCAATGACTTTATTGTCAAATAATATAGAGAAATATGAGTGCTCTCTCGAGTTTCAATCGAGGAATGATTCCCATTCTTGGCTCAACTACCCTTTTCATTTGCCTCATGATGAACCCAACACAAGACGTGTCTTATCCTCCTTTGGGAGGCAAGCGTTGTACTTGGTCAAAGTTCATCACTTAACAAACAAAATGAGTATTGACCTCAGGTCGAAGGATCATTACATACTCCACACACTAATAAACCGTAGACACTGAAAACAAACGGTTTAATAGTAGGGTATACCAATACTCTCCAAAGTACCCATGTGTCCATCACGGATATCTAATATCTCGTAGTCGTGAGACCTACTACATTCTCTGAGAATGTGATGCAGACCACATGCTAACCTATCGCGTGTCATCAATATCCCATTCTTGATGACCATTGGTTATGGCAATTTTAGAATCATACTATATCATTTATGTCTCACGCCGTAAATAACAATCATGATTCAAGGGAACAATTATAAGAATAATAACAAACCATCAAAATAATTATTCTAATAAATGCATAAACTCAAAAGACAATCAAAATGTCATAGAATGCGATCAAGAATGAATGTCTCAGACGAAAAAGTTTCTAAGACATACAAATTATAAACTCCCACTGAATCAAGACCAACTACCAATGTGTCTAACACCCAAGCTCTCAAAGTGCTTGTTGTGTCTAGCTATACACAACTGTTTGGTTGAAGGATTAACCAAGTTATCATCAGTGGATACTCTATCTAACATCACATCTCCCTATCTATTATTCTCCAATCAGATTATATCTACAGGGAATATGCTTATTTCTGTTCGTGGCTCTCGGTTCCTTTTGCTAGAGCAACCGCACTTACCGTTGTCACAATACAATGGTATTGCACTGCTGGCACTTGGAACGATGCCTAGTTCTTTTACGAACTTTAACAAAGCAACAACCCCTTTTTGGCAGCTTTAGATTCAGCAATATACTCGGCTTTAGTGCTGGAATCGACAGTTCTACTCTGTTTGGAACTATTCCGATTCACTGCACCACCATTTAGAACGAAAACATATCCAGACAAAGACTTGAAGTCATCATGGTCCGTTGGAAGCCAACATCAGTATACCCAGTAACTGATGACTCTAGCTGTCCACCATAGACTTTAAGAAATATTCTTTAGTCCTTCTAAGGTACTTAAGAATAGCCTTGATAGTTCTCTAGTATTCCTTACCGAGATTTTGCTGAAATCTGCTCTTTCACGGATTGCAACATGGAATGATTGCTCCCCGTTATCAGTATATCGTCGACATATATGATAAGGAAGACAACATTTCATTCTTACGTTTACTATAAACGCATAGATCCTATTTGCTTCTGACAAAATCAAAAAATTTGATAGCTTTGTCAAAACAAATATTCCAACTCCTAGATGCTTGCTTGAGTCCACAAATGAACTTCTTTAACTTGCATACTCCATTCGGTTTTCCTTTGGATACAAAACCTTCAGGCTGTGACATATACACAGTGCCTTCGATTTTTCATTGAGAAACGTAGTTTTACATCCATTTGCCAAATGTCAAAGTCATAGTATGCAGCTATTGCAAGTAATATCCTAAATGGACTTGATTTTAGCAACTGGCGAAAAGGTTTCATCATAGTCAATGCCCTTGCGCTGACTATAACCCTTTGCCAACAACCTAACCTTGTAGGTTTGTACCTTGCCAACTGCATCTCTCTTCTTCTTGAATATCCATTTGCAGTCTATGGGATGAGCCCCATCTGGCAAATCAACTAGTTCCCGAACTAGATTGAGGTACATCGAGTCCATTTCAGATCTTAAGGCAGCCAACCACATCTTCGAATCGGTGCCCGACACCGCTTCGATAAAGGTCTTAGATTCGTCGTCTTCTAAATCAACTTCATCATTTTGGTTCTCAACCAATAGATTTAGTCTTTCAGGTGCACGAAGATTCCTTTGAGGCCTATTGAGTTGGTTTTGCGTTGGTTCATTCGGTTTATTCTGATCGTGAGTTGGATTTCAACATTTTTTGGATATTCTCAAGAATTTCACTATGATTCTCTTGAGGTGGGACTGATACTATATCTTGTCTTTGATGCATCTAATTGTCTTGAGGTGACCCTCTAAGAGTTGTTTCCCCTCCCAATAGATCATCATAAACTCCCACTGAGTTCTTGTCCACTCCATTGGACAAGACCTCATCCTCTATGTTATCTTGCGGGTTTGATACAATATCTTGTTTTGATGCATCTCATTGTCTTGAGGTGACCCTCTAAGAGTCATTTCCCCTCCCAATAGATCATCGAAAACTCCCACTGAGTTCTTGTCCACTCCATTGGACAAGACCTCATCCTCTATGTTATTTTTGTGGTTCTTGAATCTTTTCAAGATATACCTCGTTGTGACCTTGTTCCTCGGAGATATAAATATCTTCAAGAAACGCCACATTCTTGGAACTATCACCTGGTGATCTCCAGGGCAGTAGAATTCATATCCTTAGTTTCCTGAGGATATCCACAAAATAGCATTTCTCACTTTTAGTCTCCAATTTATCAGTTATCATCTTCTTAACAAAGCAGGACAACTCCAGGTCCGCATATGGTTAACACTCGACTTCTTGCCACACCATAACTTTTATGGTATTTGCGTGACCGGTTCAAGAGGAACTCTATTCGGAATATAACCATTGGTTAGTAAGACATAACCTCAAAGGAATAAGGAAAGACTGGTGAAACTCATCATGGATCGAACCATATCTAATGAAGTTCGATTTCTCCTTTCGGGTACTCCATTCATCTGTGGTGTAATCGGAGGTGTCCAGTCTGATCGGATTCCATGTGATTTCAAGTAATCAAGAAAATCTCGGCTTAAGTATTCCCCTCCTCGATCTGATCGGAGAGTCTTAATACTTTTCCAAGTTGTTTCTCAACTTCTAACTTAAACTCCTTAAATTTCTCGAAGGCTCAGATTTGTGTTTCATGAGATACACATCTCCATACCTTGAAAAATTATCAGTGAAAGTTATGAAGTACGAATATTTGCCTTTTGCTTAAGTTGGAACGGTCCGCACACTGCTGCGCGGACCAACTCGAGCACAACCTTGGCACGTAACCCTTTTCCCAGAAAGTGGTTAACTTGTCATATTTCCTTTGAGACAAGATTCGCAAGCACCATATGATTCGAAATCAAATGATGTGAGATAGTCTAACTTTCTCAATCTTGCTATTCTTTTCTCATTGATATAACCAAATCTACAGTGCCACAGGTAGGTTTTATTATTCGTATTACTCAGGCTGTTTGTTCTTGTATATTGAGAATATTTTGTTCACATTCAAGTATATATATTCCATTCAAAAGAAAGACACTTCCTTAAAACAATCCATTAAGCGAAACAAGCATCTACTGTTTGCAAAATAGAAAGAAAAAGTCATAAATGTCTAATATTCGAATGGAAATATTATTCTTTGAAATCTAAAGAACAAAATATCAATTATATAAATCTAATTTATATTCCGAAGGAAGATCTAATCTAATCTATTTTCAACGTACAAAATAAACTACTTAAGCTCTCATCCAATGCACCATGTGCTTTGAACTTCGAACAGTCTCTCTTCCAGTGCCCCTTCTCATTGCAGAACAGACACTCATCCTTTGGTATTCTTGGCTTCTTGTGAACCCTTCCACTCTTAGGTATCAAGGCCGCATCCTTAGATGCTTTCTTCCTATTCTTCTGTTTGGAAGATCTTGCAGAAGAGCTCACCATGAGCACAGAGTTGCCTTTAGAAGTAGATGATTCATAGGTCTTGAGCATGTTGTGAAGCTCTGGCAGTGTCGCCTTCGTGTTGCTCACGTTGAAATTCACTATGAAGTTTTCAAATGAACTTGGAAGAGACTGCAAAATCAGATTTATTGAGACACTTGAGGGTAGCTTCGTTCCAATCGATTCCAACCTCTCAATCAATCCGATCATCTTCAATATATGTTCAGAGACCTGGCCCCCATCATGAAGCTTACACTTGAAGAGATCTCTGAGTATCTCATACTCCATGGTCTGAGCTTCTGAAGCGTACAGACTCTCCAAGTGTTTCAACATCTCATAAGGGAACATGCTCCAATGTTGCCTATACAGTTCAATACTCATAGAGGACAACATTAAGCGTTGAGCCGATGTGGCATCCTCAACATGTTTCTTATGAGCTTCTTCGTCAAACGTAGCGTACTCAGGAGAATTCTTGTCAGGGATGACACTGATTGGTTTGTCGAAGACATACTCAATCTTGTCTTGCCTTAACACCAATCGCAAACAACGGAGCCAATCCGTAAAGTTTGACCCAGTCAACTTGTTTGTTTCCATCAAACATTTATAAGCCAAAAACGACATTTTATCTGACGAGATAATAATAAAATGGGAAAATAAAAGTAAACAAAGATCACATTCGTATCACTAATCAAAACAAGAGTTTATTGTAATGATTAGCTCCCACTAATTTTAACATATTTTGCGCCCCAAACACAAAATACGAATTTATAACAATTATAAATCTTAGTGGTCCAAGATCCAAGTTTATATTACTGCAGCCTCTGCTTTGGCTGATGACTACAATAATATCACTAGGTAGGCCTCTAAGCCAATTGCAACAACAATTTGCAATTCTTGGTTTATTAATCCAATTAATATTGCGTCCTCAAACTATTTTGGTCGCTTTGGCGTCTCAAAATAATTTAAGCAAGTCAATTCCATCACACGATGCCAACCATGTATCTATGAATGAGCCCGAGTCTTGTCGATTTAGAGTAAACACTTTAGTGTAAAACTCGTGGTCGAAAAGATTAGGAATCTCAAACAATTATGATGGACGACGCATTTTGTTTCTAAACAAGACTTGGTTTTTAGTGGGGAATTATTATGTGATACTAACTGTTTAAATTTAATATCTAATATTAAATTATAACACAATTACTGGGTGCCGCCTACCCAAGCATAAGAAAATGCGGACCACGCATATTGGGCGCCGCCTACCCATACATATTGATTGCATGTATTAGGCGCCGCCTACCCAAACATAACGTGGACTTAACTACTATAGTAAATGTAATAAGCATAGAATCAAATAATAGCTTATCACATAAGATATCAAATAAATGCTCAACGAATAAAATTATTAATCCAATTAAAATTTTATTCTTTAATTAAATGTGGATTAAATCAAATATATTAATTCCAAATTAATATAAATATACATTTAATATTAATTCTAAATTATCATAAATATATAAGTCTAGTATTATTCTTTCAAAAATAATAATACTATTATAATTTATTAATCTAATTAATAAATTAATATTAGTCTATTAGATTAATATATTAATTCCAAATTAATATAAGTATACTTTAATGTTAATTCCAAATTAACATAAATATATAAGTCTATTATTATTTCAAAACAATAATAATAAGATTTATTAATCTAATTGATAAATTAATATCGTAATTGGGACTTATAATTAATCTAATTTAATCAATCAAATTAAATCAAAAGTTTTTTTTTTTTTAATAAATACAAAACAAGCCCAGCCCAAAATTAAAGCTTGTCCAGCTTAAATTAATTTCAGCAGGCTTAGTTTATATAAATATCAGGTCCAACCATTATAATTAAGTCCAACTAATTTTAAACTGGCCTAGCCCAAATCTGAACCTAATCTAGCCCAAAACCTTCAGCCCAGGTCCAGAAATCAGTCCGGCCCAAATCTTAGACCCGCCCTGCAGCCCAAAACTTGTTAGGGTTTGGGCTGCTTGCACAGCCGCCAACCCCTTTCTGGTTTCATCACCACCGTCAGGCGAGCCGCTGCCTCGATCCGTGACGGGCATCGAGCAGCATCGCGACAGCCGAGCTGAGCTCACGACGGGAGACCAGAAACGCCGCCACCAACCACCGTCGCTGCCGATTGTCGCCGCCACCGCCACCGCCACCCGCGCAGCAGCAGCGGATCGGCAGCAAACTCCGCCGCCGTCGCGGCTTGCGCAGCAGCAGCGGCGCCGCCGCCGCTGGTTCGCACAGCCCGAGCAATGGTGCGGAATTCGCAGTAGGCAGGTCATGGTAGTGGACGCGGCCGGCGGCGGCGGCGGCGGCGACAATAGCGAAGGTTTCTGTGTTTTTCAGGTTTGTGCGAAGAAGAAGAACGAATTTGAAACAAGGTTTTGTGCGTATATGTTGAAATATTTTCAGCTTTCAAAGTTTAACAAAAACTTTGTAAAACTGATTTGCTTATTTCAATTTTTTTTTTTTAAGTTTTAATCCACAGATAATCAAATGACTTACAATTATAAATCGAGCCCTGGGCTTTGATACCACTGTTAATAATTCTCGACTACATCTAATGTACGCAATGGAATAATAAATCGAGAATTATGATCGTGACCTATAATTGAATTGAACGTTGAGCAATAACTACGCAAAAGATCGAATACTTACTTGTTGCGTAATTGATCGGACAGAGTTGAGCGATTGATTTACCACTTCAGGTATCCACTTAATTAATTAATTAGTCTGACTTATTAATTAATAAAGCCCACATATTCTAATGTAGTCCATATCTTTCATTTATATATAATATATGAGGCAAAAACTTGGGTGCACCATGTGCACAATAGCCTTATTGTGCATCAAGTCGGCCATTTGGTCGCGGCCGCGGCCAATTGTGATTGAAAAGGGTATTTGGGCTGTGGAGTTGTCGCGGCCACGAAGTCTGGACGCGGCCGCGAACAACTGTGACTCAAACATACTTTATGAAATTGTCAAACATACTTTATGCAAATATCAAACATACTTTATGAGTAGATCAACCATACCTATGTTAATAATTTTGTCTTGAATCTGTTTCACTTTAAAATTGTGACTCAAACATACTTTATGAAATTGTCAAACATACTTTATGCAAATATCAAACATACTTTATGAGTAAATCAATCATATCTATGTTAGAAATTTTGTGTCTTGAATTTGTTTCACTTTAAAATTGTGACTCAAACATACTTTATGAAATTATCAAACATACTTTATAAATTATCAAACACACTTTATGTAAATATCAAAAATACTTTATGCAAATATCAACAATAATGCATGTTGACACTCAAACATACTTTATGAAATTGTCGAACATACTTTATGTAAATATCAAACATACTTTATGAAATTGTCAAACATACTTTATGTACATATCAAACATACTTTATGCAAAAATTAACAATTATGCATGTTGACGCGGTTGCGACACTTGGTCGCGATCGCAGAACTTGGTCGCGGCCGCGACACTCAAACAGGTGCACCATAGCACCGCAGAACTGGATCGCGACCGCGACACTCAAACAGGTGCACCATAGCACTAGTATGCACATAATGCACCCAAGACCTACTCAATATATGAAATAAAGCGTCTATGAACTAGGTAATTTAGTCAAGTAAATTAAACAAGGCATAGTAGGCTAAAGTCAAACAACTAATTCTGCAATTCAAAATCATTATATGTTATTATCGTTGTTGGCGCATTGGTTCCTTAAATCATGTATACGTTAATTTTATATACGAAAGAAGGTCAATTAATTAATGTAAAATGAAAATAATTATTCAAATATCTTTGAAATATTATTTTTTCCCCGCAGCATGTACGTATGTATATAGATGAAAACAAGGTTCAAAAATCAGATCCAACATTAACCAACTTCTCTATTAAAAGAATATATATAAAAAGGGATTTTTGCAAGCAGAAAAAGAAGTTACAAACAATGGAACAATGGCAAAACTCTTTTGTAATTATGTGGTGGTAAAAACATATTCATTCACTATATGATAAAAGCCAAGAAAGTTTTTACGCAATCACATCTGTAGTTCCTACTGTATCTTTAACCGAATATAATTGCTTAAAACTATCATTATTTTTCACTTACAGTGGTTCGAGCTACTAATTTTCAATAATTATGGTTTGAAATATATTTGTCACTTTTATTTAACTAAATTATTTAAAAAATTGCAACTTTTTTTTTTTTTTTAAATTAATTGTACTGATCTTGTGGGGAATGGGACATCATATATACAACCCTATGGATGATAAAAGTTAGCTCGAAATCTATATATATATATATAAAAGTAAAATGGAGAGTATTTATGTAATTTTAATTTTTCCTCCTAAATTTTAAGCCATAATTGGTAAACTTTTGTTATTTTTGCTAAGTTGATAACTTTTTTTCATTTTTTAAAAATATAAATAACTTTTTTATTTATAATCCATTTTTTTATGCATAAAATATCAAATTATTCATTTTTTCATGATCTTCATTTTGACATCCATATCGCATATATTATAATGAGAAATTTGATTTAAGAAAATTTGGTAAATTATTTATTCCAGATTTGAGTGTTAATTGTAAATTGAACTACAATATGTTGGCTTGAGTTGCAACTAAACACTTTAGTAAAATAATTTTCTTATAAAATACTAATTGAGTATTTTTTACGAAAATACAACTAATTATTTTGTTTTATCTAACACGATTTTTTCGAAATATTTTCGTTATCTAAGTTACACGGAAAGAAACATCATTGTTTAAATAATGAAATTCATGTTTTATTAAATCAAAGGCCAAAACTAATATCTATTTTATAATCATTTTATTACCAAATCCGCTGATATATTTATTTTATCACAAAAGTACGAAGCTTTGAGTATATGTATAATTATGTACTAAAATTGTTATTGAAATTATTTTTAATTACTTATTTATATTTTTATAATGTATATTTTGTTAAAAAAATTTTTAAAGAAAAATTACTGTTTGCAACCTAAATTATGCTTTTTGTTACATTTGAGATCATTTTACGTTTTTTACGTTAATTAAACCTCAACTTCATTTTTTTTTGCCAAACTAAACCTCAGCTATATATTTTTACATTTTTTTTTGTTTGCATTGATCAATTTTTTCTTTAAATAAATAAACTATTTATAAGAAATATATATCATTTATATAAATAAATTACAATACCAAATAAAATATGAAAATATTCAAATATTATGAAGAACTCGCAAATTTTAATTTGGTATTCGAATTATTAAATAATATTTAGATTTTATTTTGCTAAAGTAAGAATTTATTGAAAAATAAGAAGTTTTTAAGTGTATTTAAAAGCACAGAGTGAAATGTTAAAAATTGCAAATAAGAATAATTAGAGCTTGAAAATTATTGGGATAAATTAAAACATATAAAATAAAGGTAAGAACATAAAGAAAAAGTATACATTACATGTGAAATATCCAAATAAAATATTAGCGTCTTTTGTAATGTATTTCATGATTATTTTTAATCATTTATAGTTAGAGTTTAACATAAATTAAAAATAATATATATATATATATATATAAGTCATAGTAGGGAAAATTCTTTAAGTATCATTAAATTTAATATTTGATTTATAATTAGCTTATTAATCATTAAATTTGCTCATATCTATTTGTTATGATAATATTTTTTGTATGATTAATCACTAAACTACGACTTTTGCGCATATATATGATAATTAACCTTGATATTTTTTTCTTCATATTTTACTTTTATTAATATTATTTTTAAATATAGAATTACACTTTGCAACCTAAACTTCTTTTAATACGCAAAATTAACAAACCTGAACTATATATTTTTTAAGACTTTGCAACCTAAAAAATTAATACTTGGTCACATTAACCATCTCAACTATGTCATTTTTTCCACATTTTGCAACCTAAGTTTTTTTTTTTTTGTTTTTTTTTACACTAATCAATGTGTATCTTTAAATAAATCTACTATTTACAATATAAATGTGTAGTTTATTTGAAAAATATCACCATATATATGAAATATTAAGAAATGTAGAAGAACTCATAAGTTTTATTTTGCTGTTGAAACTATTGAATAACTTTTGAATTTTATTTTATTATTTTGTTAATTTCGTAGATCTGAAATCATCAAATAAAGTATTAAAACTTGCAAATGAGATTTTTCTAAAGTTAAATAGTAATAATTAGAATTTGAAGCTATATTTGAATAAATTAAAATGTCTAATATAAAATGGAAAGATTAAAGGAAACTAATTTTTTTATAACATTATTCAATTTATTTTATTTAATAATATGAGTTGATATTTAGATATTTATGTGTGTTTGAACATTCATAAATAATTAAGCTTTGAGTAAGTCTTGTGTGTGAACGGTCACACGTGTGACGGAATACACTTTTACAGAAAACATTGATACTTTTACAGGAAAAAGTGATACTTTTACTATATTAATACTTTTACAGATAAAAGTGATATTTTTGCTACAAAAAGTGATATTTTTTTTTTGTTCAAAAAATGTGATACTTTTACAGATAAACCAAATATTTTTGCCACAAAAAGTGAGACTTTTTCCCGTCACACCGTGTGACGGCCGTGTGACGGTCACATACGAGTTTTTTCCTTAAGCTTTTTGTGTAAGCATACTAGATCTGTGTTTGGATTTTAGAGATAAGAAAAAGTCATTTGAAAAAAATATATTTTTTTTATATTTAATTTTTTTTTAGTGTTAATCTATAATATACATACAATAATTTATATTAAATTCATATATAACGTGGGATAAACTTATATTTATATTACTTATAATTTTATTTATTTTTAATCATAAATATTTATTTTATTAGGACAAAACGGTCACATATTTTTATATTAAATTATATAATATTTAGTTCAATTAAACTATTTCTAAATAAAACTTTCGTGCATCGCACGGGAGTAATACTAGTAAATGCAATAGTAATACTATTGCTCCCTGCATTCGTATAAAAGCAACATATGATATATGGAATTAGAAGTTGATCAAAATTAGGGGTCGAAATTGAAAGTTTCATTTTATGAAAAATGAATTCCTAATGTTTAATCTTCTTTCCTCCTAAATCAAGAACTATTTTTTCCTAGATCAATCTTGTGCCCATGAAATATTTGTTAACGTGACGGAGATTAGACATACGCATATGCAGAGAGAGGGGTGGCAAAATCGGCCTAGTGCGATGAATTGACTCAACCCGTTAAAATTTTAGATAGTTTAAATCATAAGAATTTTGACTTAAAGTATCATCCGATCCAATTGGATGAACATGCAAATAACTCGACGGATTACAAGGCGGCAAAAGAAATCAGTACTTCCTCCGTTCCGAATGAACTTGCACACTTTTCTTTTCGGTACGTTCAAATCAAATTTATACACTCTTAAAAAGGAAAGTTATATCACAATCTTCACCCTCAATCCACCTTTGAAAAATCAACATAAAAGTAAAAAACAAATTTTCTTAGTATGCGTGCCCTTAATAGTGCAAGTTCATTCGGGACGGAGGAAGTATATTTTAGGAGAATGAATTGAACTAAACTGAGATGAAATCGCTAATTCATGGCCTAATAAAATTTTGAGTTGGCCTAACCCAATCAAACATGTAATGTTGGTCCAATATATTAAACCAGACTGCACTGTATCGTCCGAATTGCCACCTCCACACGAGCGTAAGACGAGTGGTGAGGGTGGAAAGAAGAAGCTGAAAAAATGCCAAAAAAGAAGAATAAAACATGTGCTAAGCATTAAGGTAGTTTTGTAGTTGGGTGAGTTTCAAGGGCCACGCTTTGGATTGAATCAAGGAGACAGGACCACTGACTAATAATGCACTACTATTAAGAGAATGTTTGCTACTTTGATTACTGCAAAATTCTTAATTAAAATAATTAAAGAAAACATCCTCATTAAGATCTCCAACAAACAAAGTGACCCACAAGTACAAAATACATCATTAAACAACTCAAAGACTTGACCTCACTACGTAAAGTTATAATCACTTTTCTACCCCTTAATTTCATTATTTTCAATTATGTGCTACAAATTGTCTGGATCCACAAATATTTGTATCATATATATATTTGTATTGTCGTAACCATGATTTTAATATTGATGTACATGATCATTAACATCCTATATATGTTAATTTTTTTATTCTCTAAATAATTAAATAATTCAATATATATGTATGTGAGAGTTTAATTACTTTTCTTTTTCAATACCAGTAGAGTACCCGTAAATTTCACAGGTTTTCTTTAGAAACAATTAAATAAGTGGTATAATTTTTGTAAAACAAAATTCTATAATGGCAAAACAAATATATATACATTAGAAATGAAATGGAATTGTTACTCCTACAATTATCGGTACATAATTGGCAGTGACTAATAGTACTTGTTATAAATACGCGGAGCAAGTACTTATTATATATGCGTTACCCCTAATTTTAGCCTTTATTTGTAATTATACAATAATTTTAGCATTGTCACGATATTCACTTGTCACAACATACATCATTGCCACGAATCATGGCAAATGTGTCATATGATACACTTGCCACGATAGTCTGAAAAGATTATTTGCCACAATACTTGCCACGACAGTCTAGAGGTTAAAATTATACGAATTTGTGGTAAGTGTATGTCATGATAAGTGAGCATCATGATAAATTTATAACGTAGCAAGGTTAAAATTATGATATAATTACAAGAAAGACTAAAATTATACTATAGTTATAAAGATGACAAAATCATGGTAAACATTGGAAAAATGACTAGCTAGTTAAACTCATTTTCACTAATAAATATTCAAAGCCCTTGTTGCATGTTTTTCCAATATAAAAGTGATACCTACTTTCGTCCCAGAAAAATAGACTTATAGGCTTTACACAGACCAAGAAGTCATTATAGTTAACACATTAAATTTTTACTTTATTTAATAAAAAGATACATTAAATATGAGCAAGTATGAAAATAAGAAATTAATAATGTGTTAAATATAATAATAAACTTATCTTTATGCGACGAACGAAAATGAAAAATAAATAGGATGCAAGGAGTAAGTGAAAATTAACAAGGGCGAAAAAAGTGAACCAGGAAAATAAACCGCATAGAACTATCCGAATCGACCAGGGTCTTAAAAATCATAGCATATATATATATATATATATATATATATATATATATATATATATATATATATTCTATCTACGTGAATAAATCACGAAAAAGAATATCTATTTGATTTTACTTTGTTTGGTTTTTTGTTTTTTATTCTCCTTAAGTTTGTGTCCTTGTGAGATTTATCGATTTAATATTGCGTTCATGCTTTATGTGGCCTCCATGCCCTATACACCTTTTACGTCTTGTACAACCTTCATGCTTTGTCCGCTTTTCACGCCTTTTGTGCGTTCTCTGATCTAATTTCTACTATATCTTTTATGGTGTTTGATGGATCTATATATATGCAAGCAGTCATGGTGTTGATGATGGTTTGATTTGTTGTTGCAAAGAGCCCTTTTGGCACCTTGAAAACCGTCCCCTAATGTGGTGACCTATCGAACTCCTCAAATGTGCGATTAAACGCATAATTTCAGCCATATAAATCATTTTGGCTTGGTTGGTGATTTCTAGATTTTAATGACTTTTTTCGTCACCGCACAAACAATCATGATATTGAGAATGTTTTCATTCGGTTGGTTGCATCCAGGAGAACTGCAGTAGCTGTTATTATCCAGTTTAATTTCAATTTTTGTACTTACAAACTTTTAGTGTTGCAATAGATTGTTAGTTTTCTTTTCTCCTATTCTCCCCACGCTTGGGTTGAAACTGATTTTCTAATTTGGAGTTTTATATTTATGTTATCTAGTTTTAATATGTGTGTGTGTCTATATATATATATATGTATGTATGTATATAGTAGAAAAGTATCCTGAAAAAAATCAAATCAGATATTCATGCATGTTACGACAGATGCGAGAAAGAACACTACGAGAAAGTAAAATCGATACAGCAAATTACGTGATTCACTAACAATGTGTTAGCTACGTCCACAGGCATGAAGAGAGGAGTTCTTTATTCCGATATTTCATCAGAGTTACAGATGACTAGAGACAGATAAAATTATGATCCAGATTAGCCCTAGTCTAATTAGAGCTATTAGATTTAAACTCTAAATTGATGGGCCTCAAATAAGGCCAAAAACTCAATCTCCACGCTAATGGATGCGGCCGCATTGAGCAGTGTCGCGGCTGCTTTCCGAGCCCAGCCTTCAAACGCCTTAATCAAGCACAAAATGTCGCGACTGCGTCCAACCTCACGCGACCGCGTTCGCTTCACATAATCCATCCTTTTTCCTGTCATAATTTGTCGCGCCTGCGTCACCACTGATGGACCTACCTTGGGGCCACTGGACCCCCTCGATCCCCTCATAATGTACTATTATATATCAGTGTTCCCTTGGTCCCCATCATAATGTGCTATTATATATGTTTATTTTAATCGATTTTAGTATAATTAATTAAATAACATAAATAATTATATTGTTTAACTTGAAAAAAATGGATATATTGTTATGTATAAGGAATGATATAAAGATGTTAGAAAATATAATGTATATGGAAACATTATATCTTGATTATTTTTTATTTTATAATTAAAATAATTTATTAATCTTATCTAAATTGTTAATACTTCTCTAGTTTTATTTATGATATACTCATGGATATATTTTTTTAATGTAATTTATCAAATATTTTAGATTTAGAGTCAAATATAAAAGAATTTGATTTCTAGCATATTTAAAATTTGTCCTTTTTTTTGCTTAAAATTTGCCACATAACCTTAGAGCATAATTAAAAAAAATAAAAAAGTTACCCTGAGACGAACTCCTACATTCGCCTATAAATGAGCCCCCTCCTCCTCCCGACTAAGTTTTTGGATCCGTCACTGTGCGTCACCCTAACGAGTCCAGCACTTCAAACAAACATAGATTCAAGGATTAGATCAACAATGCACAATTCACTTATTCAAGGAAAAAGAAGAATTAAGAAGTTTTGCACATCGAAGACATGATTTTTTATTGAGCAGGTAATAGTAGTCACATAAGCTAGAGCCACTTGTAATTTTAGTCTCATTTGAATAGTCTATTGAAATTAAAGTCCCACAAATTTCCACAACTTTAGTCCTTTTTCTTCGTTGGATAAAATACTTGAGTTCGAAAATTAAGGATATCCATCCATTTATAACTAGGATGGCGCAATCTGACTTGAGTAAGATGTTTCATTTTATAAGTTCAGTCAGCAAGATGTTGTTTTCAGATTGCACCATGTACCTCAGCCACGAACATAGGAAGGAGTTCCTTGATTTTTGAACTTATGTGAAAATCACGTGTTTCTTTGGATGGAGTTTGATTTTTCCGGCGAAAATGAAACTAAATTTGCAAGTGACCTTAATTTCTAGGCCTAAAAATACAAATTTTTCCTGGATTTTAGATATGCATAAGTGACCAAAATCTATTTTAATAATCATGGTTGACACGTTGTTTGACTCTTGATTGAATGGGTTTTGGTTTAGTATGTTTGAATTTTAATTTAACATCCTTTAGAATTATTTTTATTAAGAGTTTTAGAATTCATTTTTTTTTAAAGTAAGAAATTTTACCTATTTGACATGTGAATTACACTTGATTTTTGTGTATATATATATATATATAAAACATTACTGCAAGTTTTTAAAACTTTTAGTTCGACATGACCCTTGACATGAAATTAAAAGGTTATGGGTCCTAGACGGAATTCTTACCTCTAAAGTTTTTATGTATTAAAATAAAGGGGGATATAACACAGTATGAGTCTGTTTATTTTAAATTGATCTCAGTAGATTTAGAGGATCGAATCTTAATAAAGCACATTCATTAATTCCTTTACCCAAGTTTGACTCAGTCTTAAGCAGACACCTTATATATTTGAAACAGGACATCAACCAGCAATTAGGGAACTTACTTGACCATTGGCACATATATTTGGTTTTTTTTTTATATTTGTAAGCTCCTAACATTATTGACTGTGATGGCACAGTTTAACTTATTATGTGCTAAGTCGATTAAGAGACATCATTATTTTTATTTTAAAGGTCAGGGTATAAAAATTCCTCCTACATATGACAAAAAATGATAATATTCACGCGATGTGAATTCTCTGTTACGATAGGCATTTCATCTTCTTTTACACTAAATTCAATGTATGATACATTAATTCGTGATGTCATCTAATACACGTATCGATTGATAAATATAGTAAAACACAAATATGTAACAAATGATCTCATGGGATATTCACGTCGCCTATTGTGTTTTTATGAAGTAGTTACATTTATTTTATTTTTGATTATTTTAAAATATAATGTACACTTAACATGTCATTTTACCTGTTTTAAAATCCTTTATAATATGATCGTCGTTTCATTCCACCATTTTATATTAGTAATTTTACGTAAAATGTTATAGATGATCTCATGAAATAATTTAAACCCATATCATATTCTTGTGAAAAAGAAGCGAGAATATTCTTGTGAAAAAGTTGAATGCTAAAACTGCTTAATATTCTTCCTTTTCTTAGAAGGAAAAAGCCACTAAAAGATAGTAGTAATATATATACATACTTACTGAAGCAACTTTTGGGTCTTGCATTGTGGGGGTCATGATTATACTGATGATTAAAGAGATCTATATCTTGTTCGCTTAAATCAAAACAAGTACCAACAATAATCATCATTTCGTAATAATGATTCTTCAACTTTTAGAGAAAAAGTAAAAATGCATTTTCAAACACACAACATCATGATCTAATGATGATAAAAGTCAGAGTTAAAATTACCCATTTTATCTCAAAGTACACCCCATGCCTACATCAGAAAAATCGATAAACTAAAAGGGACTTGTTTTTTTAAAAGAAAAAAATTTGTCCCCTGAAAATAATATTAATCTCAGCTTTTGTTTACTGGATTGGGATTATGAATCGAAAACTGGGGTTGCTGCATGGAGAATGCGTAGTTAACAAACGGTGAAAATGCAAGATTTGCAGTAACTGGAAAATTATTGACCGTTGGATGAACGTTGGGGCCCAATGCTTCTAGCGCCTTCACCTGTGATCTCAGAAACTTGAGATAATTTGCAGCTTCATCTAACATTGACGCAGTATCCATCTTGCTTCCACCGGGGACCAGTGTCTGCAAAACCCTAATTCTCTCACTTATTTTCTCTCTCCTCTGCCTTGCTGCAACCGTCTGTGGATCGTTCGATATCCGAACATTCTTCCTCCTCGGCTTCTCCACGGGCTCTACCCCGAAGTTCACGGGCCTGAACGCTGCGGCCCGGTAGATTATCTCTTTCATCTGAGCAATCGCCTCTGCGTCCGGCTCATCGGCCGAGGATCCTGATGAGCTCGGCTGCTGGAAATTGATGTTTGATGATGAAATCAGATGCTTTTCCTTTTTCTGGAAACTGCTGTTGTTTGACTGAAAATCAAGATGTTGATGCTTAATGGGATGATTGTGATCATTTGCTCCTTCTCTTTTTCTCTTGTTCGGATTAGGCTGGTGATTATCAGTAGAAACTGAAGATCTGGATCGAGTACGGGTGATATGATCTTCTTGTGTCTGTGAAATTGTCTCAATAAGTTTCCCAGGCTTTGTGATGTCAGATGATGACGAAAAAGATGGAACTGATTTCATCGTACTGAAATTCCACACGCTTTTAGGATCGGAGAAGAAGAGGGAAATCCCGTCATCTTCTACTGATGTCGTAGTATCCGTCAGGCTGGGTGAGGCAGACAGCAAGCAATCCAGCGACTCGAAAGAGCCCGTGTTTGTCGAAATCTCGGGCTTCATCGAATTGCTTGAAATCCCGTAATCAAGAATGGGGCCGATTTGCGCGTTGCTGTTTAATGTGACAGGCCTGCTGGTCCTATAGTCACTGGTTTTTCCTCCACTAATGGCGATTTCCCAACTGCTACTAGGGCCCGATCTTGAATTCCAATGCGGGAAAGCATTAGAGAATAATAAATCAGTTTTGTGAACCTGTTGCACTGGATTAATGTAGCTATCTTTCGGGGCGTTAACAACTCCCTTTGCGCTACCCGCCATTATCAAGCTTTCTTCAAGTTCAGTACTCCAATCGACATTATCCATTTGTGTTTTTCTAAAATTAACAACGAGAAATAAGAATGAATTGAAGAACTAGACAGTATGGAATATGAAAACGAAGGAGATATGCATACCTGGTTCTACGTTGAAGAGGAAAAATGACGATATATTTTTAAATATTGTTATTGGAAGAATCCAGTAGAAGCAGCTTCAAGAAAATTTAAGCTTGAAGGAAAGGGGGCATTGCTAACGTCAGTTTCAGCTGCAAAATTTTGTCTATCTCCAAAACCGAGACAAAAGCAGAAATTCATGTAACTGCTCAATACCTTACAAAGATGAAAAGGCCAAAAAACACTAAATACACGACGCGAAAAGGAAAGAAAGGGAATCGGTTTTGGAGATAAACACAGGATATATACTTCTTTCCAATTGAATAAAATACCTTATATAGCTAGCTAGTTGGTTTGGGAATGGGAGGAGTATACCAAAATTCAAATTAGTTATAAGATGTTGGTTGGAGTACTTGCTTATATAGAAATCATGAAAAGAGGGTTCATATTTTAATGCACAAAAACAGCAAAAACTGTGATGTACTTGGAAACATGTTATTTCAAATGAAGAATTTAATAAAATATTATTATGATTTTTATATAAATATATGTATGTGCGTATGTATTGACAGAAATACAACTGGTAGTTTGAGAAGATAAGGCTTTTTGGTCAGCTTGGTGGGGCTGTAAGAAGTGAATTCTGCAGATTCAGGAGCACTCTTTGAAGCTTAATATATTATGTGATAAAAAAATAAAAAAAATAAAAAATAAAATAAACTTAATTATCTTGTTAATTAGATAATTCAATTAAAAAAAAAAATATATGTGAAGTGGGAAAAGCTCTGACCCTCCTTTTGGCTGCTGCACTTTGCCATGCGCTCTGTAAAGATTCAGACAGGTGCAGTAAACATAAGATTAAATTATAAGAATCCAGGTCGCTACTTAAAAAGATCTCCACTAATCATAGTTTAATCATAGCCATTTTTTGTAGTAAAATTGGATTAACTTTTACCCCTTACCTTTTCAGTCCTGCTTTTTCTCCACTGTTGACTGTGGAAGAAAGGTAAATTATATTGGGGAATGGAAATTCATGACATCTTCATTTAATAATAGAATGTGGTATTTCATTTAATGGAAAAGTTGTTTGTATGAGACAATATAATATACTACAGTGTTTGGGAAATCGATTAATTTAAATGGGTGTTGCAAGATTTGAGCCGATTTATATGTGACTTAAATTTAATTTGTGAAGAATTACATAATAAATTAAAAAACTACGTTTTCAATTTCTCAAATTAGTTTTCGATGAGTGAGAAATTGATAGCAACATATAACTATGTTGAATTTGCGGCTAAAATTTTGGTCCCATAACAGTTCACTCATAGGCGTTTGCCCCAAAAATAGTTAAAGAATTCAAGTTAGCCCCCTAATTTAAGAAATCACTCGCAAGTGGTCATGTTTTTTCGCCATCGACGACCAAATCAACTAGGAAAGTGCATGTGGGCCAGTGACACTGTAATCTAAATCTGACGAGTTTTTTGTCACGTGACCAACATTTCCCAGAATATTTGGTCGCTGGCAGCCAAAAAAGGACCAATTGTGAGCAATTTTTTTAATAAGGGACTAAATTGAATTCTTAATTATGTTTTGGTCCAAAAGGTACGAGCGAAAAGTTATGAGATCAAAATTGATATTAACCCTTGAAATTCGTAAAGTCACATATGTGGGTAGTGGTTAAGTGGGAAGAGGAGTGATTACTCTCCCCAATGCTTAATCAATGTTGTTTAAACCACTTTAAATATAATTAAGTAGTGTAGTTACAATCATATACAAGTGGACCGCCGGTGAGAGACCCACAAACGTGTGAGCGTGGGCTTAGACTTGAGCTTGGGCCATGGCCGGCCGAGCCTGTTTTGGCTCATCTTTGGTCAACTCAGTAAAATGTGATTTTGTGGAACTCATGGAAGTAGCATTTAAAGGTGTCTTAACACCTAGAAAGTGACCAGTACCTAAGATAGTAGGGTAGTGTTTGGAGACTACACACCTCATAAATGGCCCATTAGCCCACTAACTAGAGTGTAATAATTCCTACAAGAGTGGAGCCCTATAAATTGGTGCACAAAGTCTTACATTCTGTATTCTCATCACACTCATACACAAGTTTGTATCCAGTTCCAGCGTCTCATCCAGTTTTCTGGAGCTTCGAGATTCAGAAGTGCTGTTATC
Source organism: Ajuga chamaepitys (assembly GCA_958295605.1). Taxonomy (NCBI): domain Eukaryota; kingdom Viridiplantae; phylum Streptophyta; class Magnoliopsida; order Lamiales; family Lamiaceae; genus Ajuga; species Ajuga chamaepitys. Next base: position 5,284,550 of record OY282500.1, on the reverse strand, counting down.
TCGAAGACGTATCCGGTCGTATATTTTTTTTATCTTGGGAGATATTACGTCTGCACCGAGAAAATTAAGATGGCACGTGTTTCTTTATCTTGTAGAGAGATAGATTTGAAAGTGCTGCTATCTTGAAGACATATATGTTGTATCTTTTATCTTGCGAGATATTATTTATGCACTGTGAACACTAATAAGGGACGTGTTTATCTTGTGGAGAGAGTTTTATTCGCCCCAACTATCCACATCCCGTTCGAGTTCCAGTCTAGTTCAAGTCATATTGTTATAGCTTAGATCGGTTCGAGTCTATTTATATCCAACTCGATGTTGGACCATATCATTGCACTAACAATCACAAGATTAACATACCTCTTCGTTGTCCAATGGCGTTCACTTCTCGTACCACCATTCTTGTTGCACTTGTTCAAGCTGAAAAGCCATAGACATTCTCCGAGTCGACTTCAAATGTTGGCAACAAAAATATTTTTCTATCTTACTACTTTGAGCCTGGTGAAGTGTCTAAAGGATGACCCGCCAGTTGTTGGCAAGAAAGACACCAACTTACAAAGTGTGGTGCATTCATGGCATGGGGTTAAGGTGACTTTCTACGCCTATGTCCTAAATGAACTTAGGGACTTACTATACAACAAGTGTAGTGGTGTGAAGTCCTATATGAAACTTTGGAAGTCTTTGGAGAAAAAGTACAAAACCAAGGATGCTGGAACAAAAACGTTCGAGGTGGTAAAATTCTTAGAATTCCCAATGGTTTATTCACGAACCGTGATGGAGTAAATACAATAATTTTAGTTGATTATGCATGAAATCGATGCAAAGGGCATGAAATTCCTACTTGCCTTCCAAGTGGTTGCTTTGATCAAGAAGTTGATGTGGGGTTAGATGGTCTTCAAGAATTATCTCAAGCATAAGAGAATTGAGACAAATCTTCAAAACTTAGTGGCCTGGTTGCAAATTGAAGAAGACAAACACAAGTTTGATTCAAAGTCCACGAAGATTTCGATGGAAGCGAGGAATAACTTGTTGGAGCAAAGCCCTTCTTGCAAGAAACACAAACAACACCAAAACTAAAAAGGGTAAACAACATGAAATTTTTTAAAAGTTTACTAGGAATTGCTACAATTATGGTAAACTGAACCATATGGTGAAGGACTGCCGAAAGCCGAAGAACAGAGGAAAGGGAAAGCAGCCAAATTTTAATATGACGGAACATGACAACGAGCATTGAGAGCTAACTGACAGGGACATGTCAATGGCGTTATTTGAACCTAATTTAGTTTATAACCCATGCAAGTGGTATATTGATATCAGAGCTACTCATCATGTTTGTTCCGACAAGGATGCATTCTCAACTTATGCTCCAGCCTCAGGAAGGAAACTTCACATGACAAATTATGCTTCTTTTATGATTGCAGGTGTTTGGGACGTAGCACAGAAGCTAAGTTTTGGAAATGAGCTACTGCTGAAGAATGTACTGCATATTCTGGACATCCGGAAGAACTTGGTTTCAGGCTCATTGCTAGTCTCTCATGGTTTAGGCTAGTGTTTGAGTAGAAAAGTTTATTTTGTGCATATGTCAGTTCCTTAGTAAATACGACTACATAGATAAAGAGGTGTTCAAAATATGCAATGTTTGTGCGTCGTACCGACAAAGTTGGCAATAAAAGTAATCTGCTTATATGCTTGAGTGCTCTGACTTATGACATGTTAGAATATGACATGTTAATCTAAATGCTATAAATGATTATTTAACCTTAAGTTGTTAGCAATAACAAAAATTGTAACACAAACGAAATATGCAGTTTGTGTTGAAGCCAAAGGGGCTAAATTGTCTTTCCGTAGTAGAATGAATACATATATATCCTCTGGAATTGATACATATGCATGTGTGTTGTTTGAAACTTGTGCAAACTAGAGGAGGTAAAAAGTACTTATAACGTTCATTGGCAATTGTTGTTCACCTAAACTTAGCTTAGTACTACCGCAAGTGAAGGACGCAACTATAGCTAGTGATTATCAAGGCTGATCCTAAGCAACTAACCATTTTAGGTACCGTGATCCTAATTATTTGACCTTACCTAAACAATCGAAAATTAATTTGTGTTGATAACTGAATAGCTAAAATTAAGAACTAAACAACTAAAGTAGAGATGTAAGCAAGTAATGTAAGAAGTCAATTAACAATAATATTCTAGGTTTCGATTTTAACTATGTATCACTACCGATTAATGCCCGATCAATTGAATCTTTAAATTGAAATCTATTTTTTATAAAACAAATACAAAGGTAGTTTCGACCCCTCTCGGAGCGAATAAACCATAGATTATGTGCAAGAACCACCGTCTCCGATTAACTACTATACACGTAACCCCCCAAAAGATTTATAGACTAGCATCCCCATAATTTTTCAAACTTATCAGTTCTATTGAATAATTATGTCATATGTCATAGGCCTATTAACAAATTCCTTCTTAGATATCGATTTATTAAGCCTAAAATGTCTAACAATTGGCCAGATCATCAAACATAAATAGCACGATTACATAAACAAAAACATAGAATGAGATTCAATCTGTTGAAACCTGAATTTCACAAGGTGTTGTATAATGTGTCACCACGCAACTAGGTTTTCCTCTTTTATTTTTTACCTTATTGATTTATATTTTATCATATATATATTCTTACTTCTTGTTTCAATGATAAGGATATGTTAATATTGGATTAGAATTTGTAATCCTTATGCATATTGACAATCCTTATCCATTAAAATAATTTTAACTAACAAACTTCCTTTGGAAGTTTTCGACATATCTAGCTTGATAGAAATGAGACCCTGTTTATCACTCTTCTTAAGTTTCATAAAATGATGCAATTCATAAGCTATGAGCACATTATCAGTAATAAGTCTACCCGTGATAAATGCTGATTGGGAATCAGAATTATATACGAAGACACAGATGAATCCTATAAGCAAGAACTTTGGAAATAAGATTATATATGACATTGCACAGTCTTTTAGGGCAAAATTGAGAGATTAAACCCGCCCTTTCAATCTTGCAAACAAGACAATGAAAGTGTTATTCACAATTGGAGGAAGATGGTTAAAATTAAGAACATGCAGAAAAAAATTGATAATGTCACTACCACCTATGTGCCATAGTCTAAAAAAAACACAGGATTCATACCATCAAGTCCGGGGGATTTGAACTGGTGCATTTCTTTTAGGGCTTTCTGAACCTCGTCCCTATCGAAGGGTTTAGAAAGAGAAGTGGATATCTTAGATGTAACCCTCGGTCTGACTCGTTGTAGGGCTTCCTCAATTAAGGACGGGTCAGGGTGGGATGATGATAAAACATCTCCAGTGAAGGGTTTAGAAATAGCAGCGGATATCTTAGACGTAACCCTCGGCCTGACTCGTTGTAGGGCTTCCTCGATTAGGGATGGGTCAGGGTGGGATGATGATAAAACGTCTCCAAAGTGAGAGAGCATAGTAAGGGACCCTCGCAAGATTTTTCAAGAAATCAATATGGTTGACCTCCCGCTGTTCCTAGCGTGAGCGTGAAAAAGTAAGGTATTTATATTGCCTACTCGTAGACAATGTTGTTTGGCTCCTTGCTCCACACCAAATGTTGTTTGTCCAGAAGTAGCTCAAGCCGTGACTAAAGGCTTGCAATCTCCTCCTTAACAACCGAGGAGATAAAACCTTTCTTTAGCTCGGATAACCTTTATCGAACTATATCAATTTCCTTCTTAAGGGATCGGAGTTGGCCGCCCCACCCCACATTGAAGGAGACCTAGAGCGCAATGCTCGAGTTGGTGCAAAAAATCATCTAATCAGAAGGGCCACACATTCTAAATAACTTCCTCTAATTTTGACAATTTAACCCACAATACATTAAATCGGAAAGTTTTGACAGAGTGATGATGAGGACCAGATGACGGATGGCTAGAGAAGTTGACATAAAGCATTGTGTGGTCAGAGATTGTTGTAGGGAGATTACGCACAGTGATGGAAGCAATAATTGACACCATGAGGAATTCACAACTGCTCTGTCAAGGTCAGCCCGTTAGATTTGCGTAAAAGGTAGAAGGGGGTTCAAGTAAATTTATCAACAACATAACCAAGGTTCGAGAGGTCACAACTATTAAGTGCTTCATGAAAAATATGCATTTTCCAAGAAGCGCTAGCACCAATAAATTCAGACGGGTAAAGAACTTCTTAATATCGCCAACATAGAGCCACATAATATTAGAATGCTCATAGAGAGACGGAAAATGGTCGCCAAGCTGGACGTCTTTGTGAAATGTCAGGCTCACCATAATAGTCTATAATACGACCTAAGTTAGAAGCAAAGGAGACCACAATATCTATGAAGCGGTCAGACATAAGGCGCATAGTGTCATCTACATCTTTTCTCCACAGTAGCCCTAAACCACTAGAGAGGCCCCTGGATGGAACCAAAATACCAAAAAGAGAGAGACGTTCCTTGAACTTGTCAATAGATGTTGTAGAGCTCATGGTTTCAAAAAGAAAGACAATAGCGGGCTACTTCATGCAATGAAATCACACAACTCCCGAACTGTCTGGGGGTTCCCAAGCCCCGTGTAACTCTAGCTTAAATTATTCACTGCGGGTGGCGGGGTTGGGCGTCCTTGCCAGCCTCCACCGAATTTGAAACTCATTTTTCTAAGATTCAACTACAAAACAATACTATTGTACTAAAAAAAAACTGCAGAAACAACGTTTGCAAATTAAGGCAGACCATTTGAATTTAAGTGATCTCATGTGCATAAGATGCACATTAGTATTATTGTACACCTTGTGGGGCCCACTTAAGATTATTGCGCGCGTGATATATATATATATATATATATATATATATATATTAAGGTCTGTTTGAAATCACAAAACAGGCGCGGGCATAGTATATGTTATAAAGCCTGACAGTATATTTAATATTTCGATGTAGTATACGTTATGTTGCATGACAGTATACGTTGTTTTAGTTAAGTTTTGTTTTATATTGCGAAATATTTATTTTTTCCAACTTACAATACGCACAGTATATTTAATATTTCGATACAGTATACGTTATGATGCCTGACAGTATACGTTATGATGCCTCAATGTTGAGATATTTAAGACTGTATTAAATACCATCAGACCACTTGCTTTTAGTGTTCAACAAACAGACCATTAAATATATAACATATGCGCACGCGCAATAATAATATAATAATAATTGGCGCGGTTCAGACCGGTCTGAACCGGTTCGAACTGGTCTGAACCGCGCATTTTTTTGGACTGAACCGGTGGGGTCCACAAGGTGTACAATAACACTATGGTGCATCTTATGCACCCAAATTTTTACCTTTGAATTTATATTAAAAAAAAATATATGACCTGTGCTGACATTGAAATTCAAGCAATGCTTTTCGAATTTAGCATAACCTGACTTTTGAGATTCCAATATCTATATATACACGTAAGAACACTATGGTGCATCTTATGCACCCAAGTTTTTGCCCTTTTTCAAAGGATGTTGCAACTTTTTTGTTTTACGAATTCTACATCTTTTTAATATGACGTGTTCTTTGAAGAAGTGAATACTGACAATGTGTCATTTATGAGTGCAAGTCGCAATTTTCTTCTTTTTTCCAATATTAAAAGATCATACTTAACTTGCAAATTTTACAAGGTCTTTTTATTCATAAAGCCTCTCATAATTTTTATTTTTCGGTTAATATGGATTTCATGTTTCCATGTTTATAGAGAAAGCTACATTATAATTTTACTTATGAATAAGCATGGATCTAAAATCTAAGACCTCTTAATTCTAAATCAAAAGTGATATCATCAAATTACCAAATTATCGGTTGTTTGATGTTAATATTTGTAATTGCTTTTAATACAAATAGTGACAAAATGACAAATGGGCCTTACAACATCATAGTCGTCATTTATATATATAGCTACTCGAAAATGACATATAGCAAAAATTTTGTTGGTAACATATATATCTATATCTCAAGATTGCAGGTATATTCAATATTTTTTTAATGCTACATGGTCAAACTTATATGATAGTATTTGTATATCACAACATTGACGTAACTAAATACATGTAAACTTTCAGAAAATTTTATCTTAGAAAATAATAAACCTATGTCTAAAATATCGTAAATTGTAACCTACCATTTAGCATTGTAAACTAGTAATATATCCGTGCGTTGCACGGTTTATAAATATAGTGATTGCTATATAATAAGAAATATAAATTAAAGTTATATATATTTTATTTTGAAAAATATAATAATAATAATAATAATAATAATAATAATAATAATAATAATAATAATAATAATAATAATAATAATAATAATAATAATAAAAGTATGTAAATTATTTAAATAAATAATATATTATAAAAAAATGAACATAATAATATTTAAGAAATAAAACCAAACACTATAAACAACTTAAATACTAATAATAAGATTTAATAATATAATCAATATTATAATAAAGAAAAACACAATATATTTAAATATTTTGAAAATATTTCTTATTACAAATATACTTTTAAAAATTAAAAATTAAAAATTATTGCTAAATAAAATCACCATTAAATAAAAGCAAATCACCAACAAAACAACAATTACATTCTAAATAATATCAGTGCTAATAATTTTTCAAACATTAAGAAATAATATATCATTATTTACTATTTTAAAAAAATATAGTACATCATGTAATAGTTTAAAATAAACACAATATTAGAGAGTCATACGAAATAAAATTTAGTATTTTTAAACTCAAAAAATTACTCGATGCAATAAACTAATACAAAATATATATATATATATATATATATATGAGTGTAAAATTGTTTTGTGTTGGTAAAATTACGCGTATATGATTAATACTGATTAATACCCAACGTATACGAATATTTGCGAATAGTATCCGCATAATTCCCACAAAATGTAAAATTGTGTTTGTTCTTTTAATTTTTTCTTTATGTAATTTTTAATTTCATAGTATACAGTCTCTAGACTTAAAATATTCTTTTAATGATAGAACATATAATTCGTAAGGATCTAATAAGAATCTAGTCTAAGACATTCTAATAAACAACAATACTTATTAAGAATTATAATTATGAGATTATTCCATTAAATTAATAGAATAAATAGTATCAAAACATAGTATTCACATACTATTTAAATTAAGGGTTAAAAATATATTCAGCCTAAACTATGGATGAATTATTAATTTGGTTCCTAATTTTTTTTACTATTACTTTAGTTCCTGTACAACAAGAAACTGTCATTTGCAATCCGTCGGTGATTTTTCCGGCCAAAAGTATATGATGTGCCTAGTATGTGATATAAAAGATATTTTTCAATGATACTTAGTATTGAACTACATGAAACTGTCACTTTGCAACCCGTCGATTTACATGATTTACAAATATTTTTTAAAATTGCAGGACCTTATGAAATCTTTTTTGGATAAGTGAAAGACCTTAGTAAATATTCGTAGATAATTGAAGGATAAAAAGATGTGTTTTGCCTCGAAATAGTTATTGATAGAAAACTTAAAAAAATACAAAGAAAAAAAATATACAATGAGACACCAGTCAGGAAGGTCATCATACTCATGTTATTTTATTTTTTCTTTCTGCATCAAGATTTTTCCCTTGCTTATTGATGGATAAATTTTCAAAGTAGGGAATTACAATGAGAAAGGTGAAAAGATTGGACCAAGATTGGAGCATGTAATTTTGGTAAATTCATTAAAGATTGGACCAAGATTCATATCTCTCCTAATATAGATTCGTATCTCTCATAATATATGGAACTAATTGCTGATTTTTCGGGACTGATTAAATAATGACATAAATTTCTTAATTATGCGTTGATGTTTTGTTTAATTGCACACTTTGTTGTAACCGAGTCCTACTTAGAATATAACACATGCTTTCTTGGAATGACAACTCGAAATGGGCGGAAAAATGTGCTAAATACTATTTATAGATGGATGTACTTTTATGTTAAGTAGGATATTGTCCTATATATTTGAAGGAACAATTCATCGGTCATCATAATATATCCAGTGGTGTTTGACTAAATTTATATAAAAGACTTTTAATTTCTTACAATTTATAAGATGCTTTGAGCTTATAATATGTGTTATCATACTTTACATATAAGTCTTTAAAGTTTTTGAACAAAAAGGATGTTGAGGGTTAGAGGTGGTAAAATAAGTCCCCCCACCCGACATGTTAAGTAAGTTCGATTTTAAGAATTGAAGCTCAAGTATCATCAGGTGCACTAGACTTGGACAGATGGGCCGGTAGTTTGATGTACCTAGAAGTCTGCGGACCGAATTAATAAAATATAAGTATATTTTAGACGATGTTTGTGAACACTTTATAAATCCAATTTGGGCTTTTAGCTAGAAAAAAACTTCCTCCTATCCAAAAAGAAAAATGGGGTATTTTTATTTTTTTTTTTGAAAAAAATTAAGGATCAATAGAAATGACAAATATATTCCAACATAATAAATTTAATGGGGATATATTTTGTGGAAAAAGGAAATATTATCAACTAAATTTAGTAGGTTGTATTAGAGAGAATTCTTAACTAAGGTAATGCCAAAATTATGAGATTTTGAAGAAGATTTTTTGCAATGTGGGTAGGGGTAACATTGAAAGAATTATGCTTTTTTGCTAAAATGATACTCCCTCCGTCCCGACCTAATTGGTCTACTTTGGCCGGACACGGAGATTAAGAAAAACAGATTTTGTGGAATCTTTCACGTTTTCAAATGTGGAGATTAAGGGTGGAGATTGTGAGAGAAATTTGCAATTTATGAGCTGGCCAATTAGATTGGAACAAACTAAAACCGAAGGTAGGCCAATTAAGTCGGGACGAAGGGAGTACTTTTTATTAACAATTTTATCTCTCTAAAGTTACACTTCTTCTAGATCAAGGGAGTACTATGTCAGGTGTTCGCACCCCTTGATTTTAGCTTGAGAAAATGGATTTCAAGAAAAATTCAAAAACAACCCATGACTTGCTTCACACTGCTTCTAGAATTCTCTCTCTCTCTCTCTCTCTTTTGTAAGTACAAGGCCTGTTTTGGTAAACTCATTGAATTAAGTGTTTTAGTAAACACCCCTGCTTCACATTTTCTAAGTAATATCTATTATTTTTCTAACATTATTCACTTTTACTACAAATCACTATTTACATAATCTCTAAAAATTAATCAATTTTCAAAAGCAGAAATATCTGAGAGGAATTTGACTGACCAAATATCAGCTTGATAAATTTTGGGTTCAGCCTAACCTAAGCCGATGTATGGGATTGATTTGACAGTCTCAGGCTGGGCGGCCCCGATTCGCCACCTCTAACGAGGGATTATATAAAATGCAAGTGATGAAAATTGTATCAAGGTGATAAAATATAAAGATATTTTTAAAATAAGGTTTTACTTATATTTAAAAGAAAAAGGTTCTTGTGAGCTCCTAACGTCTTTATTTTTTGATGAAATAAAGGCTTATATTCCAAAATTTACCACATTTTTAAGGAGATCATAAACTCTTAAACATTTTGTAATATGTTTTAAGGAAGTTATAAATTCAATAAGAACACTCTTAATTATTGATCCACTATCACAATAAAAATTCACAACCACGTCCACGAGCAATGAACAAAGAAAATACTATAAAAGGAAAAAAAAAAAAGAAAAAAAAAAAAGAGAGTTTGTGGTGGCTAAAGATTGTCACTTATACTAAGAAGTAGCATTTATTTGTTTACCATTTTATCTTTTGCGTACCATATATGTAGTTGCTTATATATTTATGACCATAAGTGGTAGTTAACGGCTATGCTACTTACTTTTGTCATTATCTGGGGTTGATAATAGCTAGATTTCACAATCTCATGTTGTATATAGTTATTGTAACGACTATTGGTTGAAAATATATTTGCTTTTTTGTAGGTGCAAGTAATCTAGCCACTAACAAAGATGTGGAGAAGTACCAGAATATGGATATTCGTACTGCACTTAACTACATAAAAGTATTGAAAATTTTGGTACAGCATTTTTGGTATGGTAAGGGTATAGTTTTTAATATATCGGTATATACCAATATAATAAAAAAAATTAGGGTAATTTAGTAGATATTTCGTTGTTCCAATTTTTTAAATTAGTAACGACATCATATGAATATCAACATAAGATTTGGTAATAAAAAATTTGGTACACATCCATTTTTTCGTATGTCATAAGAACCACTCCTAGCAGTAGTTGCTTTTGTTGGAAATTGATTTTGAGAAAGTGGGTAAGTCCACGACTTTGACCAATTTGAAAGTGGAATTATGAGTAGATGATTATAATGTGATAATTTTCTCAAACATAAATTTTGGTGAGTGAGAAATTAATACACGAAGTTGGCCACTTGCTAAGGAATTTGTTTGTAGAAGATGGAAAGACGTCGTAAAGTCTATCCTCCGTTGAAAATATTGTAATGTTGTCGAGATTCGTTGTAACTAAAAGAAGTAGTAACTCTTACGTTAAAGAGACATTATGGTGTTAACTCCTACATTAAAGAGACATTGTTGTGGTATTAGTACTGCATTTAAGGTGTGGTAACACCAGAGTTATGGTATGGTAACACCTTCTGTACCACCTGGAGTTAAGAGGTATAATAATTACGTTACTACCTTATTTTGAATGCTTTAGTGACCCACTAAGGGTGTAATCAATTCTCCATTTGAGTTGAGGATGCAGATATAAGTAGGTCGTGTTTTCTTTCAATGGACACATAAGAAATAACAACAAAATTCTTCCAAAGTTGCATCTCGAAATTCTTGAATCCAAAATAAATTTTGGTATATAGAACATTATCAAGCTCATACCACATTTCTAGTTCGCTAGAGCTTTTGGATTTTTGGTGCTACTATCCAGAAGATGAAAGTCATTTCATCTTTGGGAACGATACATCAAACCGTGAGCACTAGCCGGGACGTATTCATTTTGCAGATAGAGGTCTAACCTCGACTTGACTTTACCATTTTCATCATTCTACTGTTTAGTGTTGCAGAAAGTGTTGGAGCACTCTGTCTAGATTCCAGTGTTGCAACAAGTGTTGGAACAATTTGTCGAGATTCCAATACTGTAGACCAGGTGTTTTAGAAGTGCAGCAACACCTCCAGTGATTCTAGAATCTAGTTGTTGTTCTTTCATCAATTCATACAAGAATTCTAGCATTTTTGGTGTCGTTTCAACGCTGGTTTCCAGGACTGTCTTTGGAGTTTTCCGAGGTGTTACTGTCTGCTCCTGAAATTATTTGTTTTTACTTTTTTACCTTGGTAAGCCATTTTTGGGTGTACCTTCAAATCCAAAAATCACAAAACAAAAAAAGCACATGCACACACCCTCACAATGACGAGCTTATCCTCTAAATCTCAGCTTGTTGTGTCTGCCAAATGTGAGAAGCCCGAGAAGTTTCTGAGCATCGACTTTAAGAGTTGGCAGCAAAAGATGTTGGTTTACCTCACGACGTTGATTTTAGCGTGTTTCCTCAACGAGAATCTGCTGATTGTTCTGAAAAATAAAATAGATATTGAAAATCGTGTCACATTTGAAACATGGGGCCAAGAAGATTTCTTATGTCGTAACTATGTCCTGAATGGGCTTAGTGATGCTCTGGACAATGTGTATAGTGTTGTGAAAACCTCTAAGGAGTATTGGGAATCTTTGGAGAAGAAATACAAAACTGAGAATGCCTACGCAAAGAAATTTATGGTCGGTAGGTTTTTGGACTTTCACATGGTAGGTTCCAAAACAGTGTTGCAACAAGTTCGAGAGCTTCAGTTAATCCTGTACGATATCACATCCAAGGGAATGGTGGTCTTACCGGTTGCGTTCTAAGTGGTTGCGTGATTGAGACGTTACCTCAAGACTTATCTCAAATACAAACGAAAAGAGATGACTTTAGAGGACATATTGTCAAGCTCAAAATTGATGAGGAGATATGAGGAATGATTCCAAGTTGGCTCGTGCTTTAGTGTAGGCCAAAGCCAACTTGTTGGAACATGGCACTCTAATAAGATTAAGAGGCCTAATGACAAGGGCAAGAAACCAGCAAAGTTCCAAGGAGATGACTACAACTATGGAAAATTGGGCTTTAGCTAAGGATTGTTGCCAACCTAAGAAGAAGGGAAGCAACAAACAAGTGCCAATGTGGCTGAGAATAAGGAGCTTCCTAACATTGATTTGCCGATTGTGTTGTTTGAAACCAATATGGTGGATAACCCAAAGGAATGAACAGTGGTGCTCCTGAACCACTTGTTATGTGTGTTGAACTTATCTGGTTGTTAAAACACACTAAACTTCTGGGGAGAGGGAGGGGTGTAGCCTTACATGGTTATGGCGGAACATAGTGGGATAAAACCATGTCTAAACAAGGTTTCATATGGTGCCTAATGCAAAGTCTAATTGGTTGAGTGTTGAAACAACATATTTGGTCTAGTACTTGTTACTTTAGATAAGAGCTTGAAAGAGAGCAAAATCATTGAGTTTGAAAGATGACTCCACTGTTAAGTTTGAAAGATGGTTAAATGTATTAACATGTGAACAATATTTGACCTTGAAAGAGAGCTTAAAGCTTAGTTATGTGAGTGTGGTATAAACGATGAATAATTTATACTCAAGACATGGAAGAAAGTCTTACGAGCCTTGAAAGGAGAAGTTATAAGCAATGGTTTTGAGCCATCTATCGTGATTTCTATGTCGTTAAGTTTTTCACCACAAATCTTGTTAGGACGGGGGTAATTGTTCTAACAACTAATCACATACTTAACAAGATTCCACAAAATAGTAAGAATGAAACTCCTTATGAGTTATGGAAGGGATGTAAACCATCATACAAATACCTCAAAGTTTGGGGAGTGTTTGGCCAAGGTTGAAGTGCCTAGTCCAAAACAAGTAAAAGATGGGCAAAAAATGGTCGAATGTGTGTTTATTGGATATGCGCTCAGCAGAAGTGCCTATCGGTTTCTGATTCACAAATCAGAAGTACCGGATATGAATGAAGGCATGATGATTGAGCCAAGCATTATCTTTGAAAATATATATCCTTGTAAAGAGAGGGTAGGACAAGATGACTCACAATGTTGCCAGTAGTTTTGCTCAAAAGAGTGAAGAACCAAGACGTGGAAAGAGGGTTGGAATTGGTAAGATGTTCGGTCCTGAATTTTTAACATACATGTTAGAGGATGAACCGAAATTTATCAAAGAAGATCTATCTAGTCCAGATACTCCGATCTAGAAGAAAGGAAATGATGGCGAGATTGAGCCCATCATGCAAAATCATACTTGGGAGTTGGTTGATCTCCTGCAAGGTTGCTGGTCCTTAGGATGTAAATGGATCCTTAAAAGAAAGTACAAGGCCAATGGATCAATAGACAAGTTTAAAGCGTATTTGACTGCTAAAGGGTTTAAGCCAAAAAAAAAGGTTACGATTTCGTCGACTCATATTCACATATGAAGAGGATCACTTCCATTCGTGTGTTTCTGCGCTTGCTGCTTTGCACAATCTTGAGATTCACCAAATGGATCTGAAGACTTGTTCTTGAACGGTGAGTGAAAAGAAGAGATATACATGGATCAAACAGAAGGGTTTGTGGCACCTAATCAAGAGAAAAAGGTGTGCAAGATGGGCTTAAACAAGCTCTGAAGCAATGTATGTCAAGATAACACGATGTTGTCAAATGGTTTCAAGATCAATGAGTGTGATGAATGTATGTATGTGAAAGGTACATCGGATGTTCTTGTCTTAGTATGTCTACACGAGACGATATGTTGATCATGGAAAGTAGTCATGATATTATCATTGATACGAAACGGATTTTGAAACAAAACTTCGATATAAAAGATATTGGGTGGCTGACTTGATTCTTGGAATCAAGATAGTTCGGATATCTGAGGAAATTTTCTTGATAGAATCTCACTATGTTGAGAAAGTACTTAAGAAATTCAACACTTATGATGATCTACCTGCCAAAACACCCATGTAATTCAATGTTCATTTGAGTAATCCAAAAGAGATCTAGTGGCTCAGTTGGAATGTGCACGGATCATAGGTAGAGCTTGATGTACTTAATGAATTGTAGTATTGTACATATCCTAATCTTGCATGCCCGGTGAATAAGTTGAGTAGGTTCACGAGTAATCCAAGCAATAAGCATTAGAGAGCGCTTGTAAGGGTACTAAGATACTTGAAGTACACTCTTATGATGGGGTTGTATTACACGAGATATCCAATTGTACTTGAAGGGTATTGTGATGGTAATTAGATATCAGACGCGATGGACTCATTTTGCACAAGTAGATGTGTCTTCACTATAGGAGGAGGAACAACGTCTTAGAAGTCCACTAAGCAAACGTGTATAGCCCGGTCCACTATGGAATTTGAGTTTATAGCTTTGGATAAGAATGGTGAAGAAGCATGATGAGTTCATAATTTTCTTGAAGATATTCCAGCTAGAACAAATATGTGCCGTCAGTTATGATTTACTATGATTGTCAAACTACCATTGGTAGGGCTCAAAATGATATATATAATGGTAAGTCTAGACACCATGTCGTAGACATAATATTGTGAGAAAATTTGATGTCAATTGGAGTAATTTCGATTGATTACGTAAAGTTGAAAGACAACTTGGCGGATTCGCTAACCAAAGGGTTAAGTCGAGACCAAATGTGTAAGTTGCTAGAGGGAATGGGCGTAAAATCCACATAGCAAAGAATTGACATAGCGATAATCTAACCATGATGACTAGAGATCCCAAGAACTTAGTTCAATGAGAAAACTAAGGTATGAAAGGTTAGTTGGAACACTTGAAAATAAATTCCAACTCATCCATAGAGAGCTACATACAAATATTGAAACCTGCAATATGTGGTGAGGCTAAGTCATTTAACTTTGAGTGATTTCTAAACCCAGTAGTTAGCGTATGGTAGGATACTCAGATAGGCGATCACCTATATAAGTGTGAAGTGAGGGTCACTTTAATTGTAAACACTTGTGAATCCAAGACGTTGACCATGGCAAAAAAAAGGACAAAAACGTGAAAATAAAAGGTAGTGAGGATTGTGTTAATATCATTGTCTCTGTATACAACACGGGGGAGTAGTTCAAGACATATCGTCCACTAAGCTGCCAGTATGCCCAATGGTGTTAACTATGAAAGGTCCAAAGTCACAAGCTACATATCCTTATAAAATATAGACTCTCAAGAACTAGGTTGCATGTCTGTATACATATATGCATTAATTTCACTCATTTGGCGGATTGTTGGAAATTAATTTTGAAAAAGTAGATAACTTCCCGACTTTGACCAATTTGGAAGTGGAATTACGAGTAGATGGTTATAGTATGTTAATTTTCTCAAAATGAAATTTTGTTAAGTGACAAATTAATACATGAATTGGCCACTTGCTAAAGCATTCATTTGTAGGAGATGAAAAGACGTCGTAAAATCTATCCTACCTCGGAAATACTGTAATGTTGTCTAGGTTTATTGTAACCGAAAGGAGTAGTAACTTCTACATTAAAGAGACATTATGGTTGTTTCATTACTGCATTTAAGGTGTTGTAAGAGATGTTGTAACTCGTGAGTTGTGGTACTATAACACCTGCTGGAGTAACACCTGGAGCTGAGAGGTGTAACAAGTGTATTACTGTCTGCTTTTGAATGCCTTAATAACCCATTAAGGGTGTAACTAATTCTTAATTTGAGTGGGGGATGCACATATAAGTAGGTCATGTTTTCTTGCAATGGACACATGAGAAATAACAACATAATTCTTCCAGAGTTGCATCTCTTCGAAACTCTTACATCCAAAATGAACTTTGGCATATAGAATATTATCGAGCTCTTACCAACTTCGGTAAGGGGTGTAAAGACAACACGTTCTAGTTTATCGGAGCTTCTGCGTTTGTAGTGCTACTATCTAGAAGATGAAAGTCATTTTATCTTTGAGAACGATACATCAAATCATAAGCACTAGCCGAGGGGTATCCATTGGCAGATAGAGGTCTTACCTATACTCGACGTTACCCTCGTCATCAGTCTGTTGTTTAGTGTTGGAGAAAGTGTTGAAATGCCTTGTTCAGATTTCAGTGTTATTTCCAATGTTGCAGAAAATGTTGGAACACCCTGTCTAAATCCCTATACTGCAATCCAGATGTTTCCAGAAGCATTGCAACACCTCGAGCGATTCTAGAATCTAGTTGATGTTCTTTCACAATTCGCACAAGAATTCTGACATCTTTGGTGTTGTTTCAACGTTGGTTTAGAGGAGTATCTTTGAAGTTATTTAGATGAAATAGCCTGATTCTAGAATTAATTATTTTCAATTTTAAAATTTTATAAGTCATTATTGAATGTACTTATACGTCCAAACAACTTGTTTCGAACATTCTAAGATAATGGGCTGTACAAAGTGTAATGTATACTTAAATTATAAACACAAAATGTTAGTATAGTCTGTTTTTATTTTGAAAAAGAAAACGTTGAGAGATGTATATATATGAAACATAGTAGAAGAGTAGTGGGGGAAAGTATTTGGAATAAAAAATGACATAAATTGGCATTGGCAGGCAAAAACAAATTAGTGTGATCAGAATCAGAAGGATAGTAGTAGATAGCACTTGCAACTTGCTCCTAGGATTTTGTCTCTTCACATTTCTCATTTTCTTTTTTCACACAGTACACACGCACGCACGCACGCACACACACACCCCACATGCATCCCATCAGTACAGCTCACTGAATGGGTTGCCATTGCATTTTTAGCTGCTTTTTGTCACCCTTCAATATCCATCGTCAACTCTCTCTTTTTCAAAACTATCTAATTCTTTTTTCTAACTTACATAATAATTTCATTTTTAAAATATATATACGCCCCACTTGAATTTAAAACAAACAGATAAAAAATTAAACAACCTTATTATTAGACGTTTATTGAACTCAAATATTCCAAAATAATCTTTTATTGAAATCCCAATCAACAGGTTATTATGAAGTAGAAGGTGCCTCTGAATATCTGGAGATTTGACAGTGTAGCATGCATGATATGATCATCTACTATTCAACTAGATATAGTTTTTTTTTTAAGATTTTATAAAATTGCGGTGGTCATGATTAGCTGATTTTTTTTTTTTTCAATCACAAAGTTTGATTGAATATGAATAACTAGAAAGCCTAGCTAGTTATTAGAAGAAAATTAATTTCACATCTTAATTTCTTTCAGAAAACAGTGATCAAGGATTGAAGCTTTCATTAGAATTTCCGAGAAAATAAACAATCTGAATTTTCTGTTACAGAAGATGTAACATCAAATGTAACAGATGATCTCATGGGAAAATAAAGCCTGAAATTTTGTTGAGGACTTGAGGGAACTCCAATTAACAATACTCAATTTTATAGATAAATAATAAACAATTGTTTATATGTTAGAATTTACAAAAATATCTATACAAACTATATATTGAAAATTCAAGGGGAAGGAGGGACAATGACCTTTTCGGTCCCAAAATGCAGGCTCCATCCCTGTGGCTAATTAATCACTCCTGGATAACAGATCAGCTTCTCTTTTCACATTTTACATGATACAGATTTCCAATACCAGAAGTCACGGTCATGAATCGTGAACCCTAATATTCTAACCACAAATCATAATATCTTGGTTTTGAACTTAAATCATGAATTTATGAACTCGGAAACCATAGTCTTGAACCCTGGATATAAACATAAACTATGGACTAAAATTTTCTATAAAAATTAAGTAGAAGTATTTAAATTTTTTGAATGATACATATCATTTCCTATTCAAGAATAGAGGAGTAGTCTCCTAGTATTTACAGTCCCATTTATAATTTTATTTACATTCAGTTCTTTTATTGACTTATACTCCTTCCATCCCGGCTAACTTTTCACAGTTGATCAAGCACGGAGGTTAAGGAAAAGTAAAAGATGTTTTTTCTTTGACTTTTTTAAAGGTGAAGATTGAGTGTGGGGATTTTGAGGGTGTGGATTGTAAGAGAAATTTTCTTTTTAAGGGTGTGAAAAGATAAGTGGAACGGATCGAAATGGAAAGTAGGAAAAGTTAGCTGGGACGTAGAGAGTATTTGTTTTGATAGGGATTGAGGAACAATTTAATGGTAGTTTGAATATAATGTTACCATGCTGTGAATAGAGAAGTATCACTTTCATCTTCTTTTTCCAGTGATGTGGGAATATATTTTACCCTAGTGTTTTGGGCCAAATCTTGAGTAGGCCCACAGTGGTCCATCAATACAATACAGGCCCTCTTCCACTTCCACATTCCGCGTCAAAATCCACTAATAAATGCTCCTTCCCGTTTATAGATTTCACGATAACGGCTTCGACTAACATCGTTTTCCAGCTGCACATCAGCTCGGCTAACCAGCTGTACCACATTCCAATTATTAGATTGCTCACACGTGAACACACGCCTCCTTTTCATACGTGGCTTGCTTTAATTGGCTACTTACTCAAACTCTCCAAGGAGAGATATGAAGAAGGTGATAATGGGGTGAAGTGGCCTGTGAGAAGCATTCTATTTGTTTCTTTTGTAGTTTAATTTTTTAATATGATTCATTATCCAATCAGGTGTCAGCGCTTTTAAGTTTACTGGCGATAAGTATTAGTCATGTATTATCTCGTGTATTTATTTCGTGTATATATCGTATTATTTATCGTGTACTTCATAATTTTATATCGTGTACATATTTAAGAAATAATATTATCGTGTACACGATAATTTTATATCATATATGTACACGTACCAAGAAATAATTATATCGTGCACACGATAATTTAATATCATGTATACGAAATGGAGATGGGTGACCTCAGTATTGAATAGGGTCAAAAGGGGCTTTGGTTATTTTTCGCAGTAAAAGAATTAAACGATGTAAAAAAGAGTATACAATATTAACAGACTACAGTGTTAACTCTCCTGAATTATACGAAGCCCACGTGGAAACTAGTAGATGGTACCGCCAAGCTTAATGATTGATTTCGAGATTTTAAGGTAAAACGGGTATAATCGATATTATATCTGCATAATATTTTGTCACTAAAATATGCTAATTGATCACAGAAATTATAAACAACAGACGTAGAAATAATCAATTACAATTAGGGGTCGTTACTTATTTGATTTACAGGAATGATTAGTTAAAAAATTTAAAGTCCAGTAAGACACATTAGTCGTCCGTGTATCCTAATTTCAATAGAAATTTAATTTATGGCACCATACAAAATTTATACTCTATATACTAAGTTGCAGAAACGTACGTTCCACGTGATTTATAAAATTTACAAAAATAAAATTAAGTGTTCTAAATAAGTAAACATAGAAATTGATTGATATTTTATAAAATAAAATATTAACAATACATAGTATCTAATTGATTTAAGTATAGACTTGAGTTTTTATGAACTATTTGTATGTTTTTATTAAGAAAAATATTTTAGTACTTTAATTTTTCGATAACTACGAAGATATTAATTTGTCTATACTTTAGTAATTTAGTGACAATGTCTCACCATAATCTTACACAGTTTAGGAGTTTAATACCCTTACATCAAAGAACCCCAAAACTTTTTAACAAGTATAGACACAAATTATTAGTTATATATATGAAGAAAATAATCCAATTAGAAAGAATCTTGCTTAATATAATAACAAAATCCTCCCAAAATAGCAACTTCGACAATTTTCCGCAAAAAACAACTACTATTTTCGGAAAAAAAAAAAAAAAAAAAAAAAAACATGTCTTCGCTTGTACATGCACCGGTCTAATAGTAAAAATACGTTTTACTGTTGCTGACCTTAATCTCGTCAAGTTTAGGGAAATTTGATTTTCGATATTAATTCCTCAATCAAATCGCAAAAGATATGGAAAGATTTGAAACAATTCATCAGCCAAAAATATCTCAACAAATATTTTAATTTTCATTCAGTTTCTGATATTAACACTACAATCAAATTGCAAAAGATATCGAAAAATTTGAAACAATCCATCAGCCAAAAATATCTCAACAACTATTATAATTTTATGGAAAAAAATGTTCAGCGTACCAAATCTCTTCAATCTCGCAAAATTAAAGGACAGCATATACTTAGACGTGATTCATTATGCAGTATTTATAGCATGATTATTATGACTACGAAATATAAATCCCTTCATACTCAATAGTGGTTGTGATGTAGATTTTGGACGAATGTTGTGGCATTGGAGATTTCATTTAAGGACCATTAGATCGGAGAGATGTTATTGATGACGGCGGTGGTTCTGATTTAAACAATGATGGAGATGATTAAGTATGCCGCTGATTTCATGTTGCACAACAAATTTATATGGTAAAGTTCGAAACTATTCTCGACACCGAGGGTGGCCAGATCTTCAAGAAGAAGGTGGTTGGGAGTTTTGAGGGGTTTGGCTGGACGAAGGAATAAGTGTTTTCATAGACATGTTTTTAGAATTGTAGGATGGTTGTTGCACTGTCAAGCTCATGTTATTCATTTTAAATTTAGTCTTCGTTGGGGCATGTTTACTCCGTTGGTTATCGAGGGATTAATACAAATTGTCCCTCTTAATTCAATGTTTACTTTTTAAGGCGGCCATTTGGAGTAACTCATGCTGACTTAGGAATGAAAACACTGTTTGGGACCAATTTACGGATTCGTAGATTGACGGTCAGTCCCTAGAATTTTAATCAAATCAAAGATAAAATAAGTCATGTAAGAAGAATTGATGATTTTTGCAGAGTTTTACCTTCATCAAATTAAGTTTAACCTCCTATATATTTATGAAACTCCAAAATATTAAGCTTTTACTTCTTTTCTCATCTATTAATTTTGGTAATATGTTTCAGCAAAAAAATATGGTTATCTTAATATGTAAATGTATTCTTATTCAGACATCTATATACCAAAATAAAATGCATTCAACATCACCATATAATTTTATTTATAGAACATCTCATAATCGTGCATCGCACAGGAGATTTACTAGTTATCTATATATTAAAATAATTTGATGCACAAATCAATAATCTCAATATATTTTTTCTTATTTATTTGATTGATCATAAACAATGTTTTTCATTTTTAAAGATAAACTAGAATTCTCCCATGATGCGGTGCACGAATTATTAATGTATTACAGATATATAATATAAATAATACATTTATATAATATATTACTCAAATTAGTTTTTTAGAATAACTTCACATTTTCATTTTGTAAAATATTTTAAATATCAATATATATCAAAATTTAACTAAATAAGAATTTACTTTAAAAATTTGGTATACCTATTTCTTTTTTACATTATACCTATTTCTTTTTTTCAAATTAATGTACATAGTTAAAACAAAAATTAACCTTATTTTGTCAAACTAAATTGATTCACAATTTACTTTGATTAATACACCGAGTACTTTTTCATTTGTTATTAATGTAAACCCAACAAATTTATGTCATGTAAAACAAAATAAATTTTTATAGCCAAAAATAATTTTATAAAAAAAATAAAAAATAAAAGCAAACTAAATAATCTTATCTAGATATTATAAAAAAAAAAATTGTACTTCTTCTAGAAAAAATTAATTTTCAGAAATAACCTCAAATTTTGGCTAATGTGTTTATATCAATATTTGGAATACAAAATATTCGGCTTATTTGTTGATATTTAGAAAATATCCTCCCAACATATATCGACTGGTAAGATTCTGCTAATCACAAATCCCAGCTAATCAGTTGAATATATTATTATCTAGAAAACAAAATCTTTTATTAATTGAAATATGAAATTTTATGTAAGATTCTGCTAACCATAAATTTTGACGGATTTTCGGCTTGTGATTATTATAATATTACCATAAAATTGTGATTTCTACATTAAGTAAGAGTGTTTGGGCGGAAAAATACAAAAAATTACTACCTATAAAGGGTTCCATTTTATTATATAGTAAGATTAGTTACATGAATATATATTAACCTTACTTCTAGAATCTGGATGTCACCAAAGCATTAAGATGAGATAGATGTGTAACGCTAAAGACTAAATCGATCAATAAATGAATATAAATGGAAGGAAAAATAGATTATTACCAACTTTAACTCTATTTTAAATACTTTATATTATGTTTGTTTGGTATGTATTTTGATATAACACCAAAGCGCCTATAGTTGTAATATTTATTTATATCTTCTTTATTACACACATTACAGTTGCATGGTCGGGAATATGTATGACATTCTGTAATTAAATAAAATTTTATTTAAAGAAAAATAAAGAAGGAATGTGTAAAGATAATTTATTAATCATGACATTTTTTTTCTTAATAATTCTCAAAACAATAATATTTATTTTCTTTTTACTATTATCTCATCGTATTTATCAAGGAAATTTTGTTATTTTTATAAAATGTCTGATCTTCGCTCCATCATAGTGTAGTAGATCGTGCAAAACCGTCGGTGGTTCTTCCATTGGAGGTAATTTGACCTTTCTTTGCATGCAATACGAGGAGTATTTTATATTATCAACCTGCCGATAAGAACGAAGACGTTCTTCGTACAAAAAATATGCACCACAATGATTTCACTTGAAAAATGCATCTCCAATATTTCAATAATTGACAGCTACAACGTGAAAGATTATAATTAATTATATGTTTAGAATTTTTTTAAAAAATAATTTTTACGTAAAATTTGCAGTAGAAATTATATTGTTATAGATAAGATAACGAAAATTATAATAAACACAATCTTGTTAAATTAATTATTTTAAATGATTTAGTATGACCTTTTATATATGTGCTCATCGCATATCATTTAAAAGATTTTTTAATTTATCTTAATATGAATCTAATTTCTTACACAATTTAAATATTCAAAAGATTAAAAGTTGAGAAATTAAAGTATGTGATATTTTTATGAAGAGTTATATATATAAAAGTTAATATTATGAAGAGTTATATAAACAAAAGGTAATTTTATGAAGAGTTATATATATAAAAAGTATTCTTATCTTTATACTTAGTAAGTGAAAAATAAACAAATTTTTAAATTGATTAACTATCTATAAATAGTTAATAATTATTTGTACTTTATTATTAGAATAATTGAGATTGTATTATAAATTTAATCATTCCAAATATCTATTCATGCTAATTATGTTCTTTTTTATAAGATATTGAATCCAACAACTATGTAATTTTCTATTAACTTCATTATATATGATTATTGATACTTTAAACATACATTTTCACTTTTAGGGTTTAACCGAACTTTATTTTACTATGTCAAATTTATTCTAAGCTAATATATTACTTATTATGTGCTTCGTATTTTTCACTTGTGAGTAAAATTGCATAATAAATGCGGAAGAAATTAAAAAATTATGGAGAATTTCGTACAAAAGTTTATCACACTTGTATGCCTCAAGTTCACGTAATTCTAATTTATGTACTACACCTGAAAATTTTTATAATTATTAAATTATTATTATTTTCTATTAAATTCTATGTTCTTAAATCTTTAGGCATTGCTATATAATTCAAGGATTAAAGGTTTAGTTGATTTTTTTACCTAAATAATTTAAAACAAAATTAAGCAAAAAGTAATTATATTTTGGACATTCATTTACACCATCTTTTCTTTAAGATAATCTTTTGGAGTTACAATAATTGATTGATCATTAAAGTTAATAATTATGATTAGCAATTTACTTTTATGTCATTCAATTATAGTTCTATGTAGAGAGCTATTTATGTCTACTAGAAATAAGGCTTTTCGCCACTACAAAATGTAGTTACAAAAAACGGAGAGTATTCACAAAAATATTTTTAGTAACTACAAAACTAAAAGTAGTTATTATAGGGTAGTCACTTATTATAAGATGCAAAAAGTTTTTTTGTAACTACTTTGTAGTTGCTAATGTATTTGTAACTATTTTTTGCAACTACTTTGTAGTTACCAATGTATTTGTAACTACAAGTAGTTGCAAAAGATCTTACCATATTGTAGCAAATTTAGTTAAAATTGTATGAAATATTTTATGTAACTACTAATAGTTACAAAATGGGTTACTTTAAGTAACCACTTTTGTAGTTACAAAAAGCTGACGGCAACAAATACCCTTTTTTTCTTGTAGTGTGAATGAAACTTCTCTTGCAAACTATGACTGCTTGCACAATTATTATAGAAAATAAAGAGGCTCAAACATCAACAAAGAAAGCAAAAAGATCCACCAAAATTAGAGACTGGAGGCCCACAAGGCGTGTAAGGCTGGGAAGATCCATCAGATAACAGAGATCGGAGTTGTACAAGGCGTGAAAAAGCAAACATTTCATAGTGGTCACACAAGGCATAGACACAATCTCAGGGCAAGGAAAAATCTCACAAGATAAATTTGAGAAGAGAAAACTAAACAGAACAAAATAAAACATAAAACAAAACAAAACAAAACAAAAACCAAAAATTGGAATATATAAAAATAACAAGTTAGAAGTATTCTCGCATTCTTCTGTAATTGAAGGGTGTAGTGAAAAGGAGAAAGAGATACAAAATTCAGGAGATAGAGAGAATGGAGAAAGAATGAGAGTAGGTTTTTAATATGAGTACAATATTATATTTTCATAAGATACGACAAACTTATCAAAATAAATATATTTATACACAAACCCACATATAATGTTGTGGTAGATAAGACAATTAATTTATGTAGATTTTTAGGTGTAGTATCTAAAAGACCGTCTAATTTGTATAAGTACCCAGGAGAATTTCAAGTATCTTAATCAACTATTTGTCCGCTACCACCAAGTGATCTTACATTGATCAATTAGATCTAATAATTACAATATACATGCAATCATGCATGCATTATTAACCTTAAAACCCGAAACAAAACAAATTAAAAACGGATTTGCCTAGCTAAACATAGACACACGCACAAAGGGAAAGGAAAACCCCCCAAATCCCCTCTCAACGTCACTGCCAGCTCTACAAGAAACCGGCCAATGAGAGAGCGACATACGTGACAAGTGTCGGCATAAATCTTGGACAGGGTTACTATCAGATAAGATTATCAAGTTCTGTATAGGAGTAATGTTTGTAATATTAGGACTCGGTAGCATTAATAGGAGTTGGAAATTTGAATGAAATAAGGTTGTCTAAATCATGCATGCATGTACAAATTTGTCGTATTGAATTCAACACCGGCCAAACCCGGTTGTGGGCCGCCCTTCTGTCTCCTGCACAATGCTACGTCCCTTTCCCAACATTTTTCTAGAACAACACCCAACCTCCAACCCCACCAAATCCACACCCTACGCGTTCTTAATGTGGGGGGAGTCGCTAATAAAATGATTCTCACCTATACGCGGAAAGAAGGCATATGTATATGTCGGCAATACTATAAGATTAGCAGAATGAAATCCAATTCGGGGCGGGACTGTAGTAAATATTTGGTTGCTGGATTGGACCATAATCTAAAAATAATTAAAGGGGTCATACTAAGTATAGATGTGTGCTGGTTGGTTGTTGGGGACCAAATTATGAGAATTTAAGAGCAACCTCGCTGGACCATATAGTCTTCATTAATGAGGCCAGGATCAGTTTTATTTTATACTTCCTTGGTCAAAATAAATAAATAAATATAATCCAGTTTTAATTTTTTTGTATAAGAGAAAGAATTGCGACTGATAGGGATGTCCATCCCAAATCCTGTATGTATAATGGGCCCAATATTTATTTGTTAAGCTTCAGGTATGAGCCCAAATAGAAAAGAACAATAGTTGGAGTCTAAGGTGTATCAGTTTTCTTCGGTTTTTCTACCCTACCCCCGTTGGTATTACCCGCATATGTTATACACCATTGGTTATACCCGCATGTGTTATACCTTCATCTTGCATTTATACACCAATTCAATGATGTATAACACATGCGGGTAATATCAAGTGGTAGGTCTCAATGTCCTTCAGCATTCAATTAAACAAATTAAGAAACCTCTTGAGTAGGCTATTTATTATTGTCTTTAATTTAATCACAAGACTTTCATTGCAACTGTGCTCATCTTGTACTGTTGCCCCAATATATGTACATTTATAGTTGTTTACTAATATAGAAAATACAAGATACTATCTAAAAAAAATAAAAAAAGAAAACCGGATCGGAGAATATTTTGATCAAAGACTCAAGAAAAATGAATAAACTTGGTTTTTTTTAAAAAATTTATTTATTAAATAAATGGGTAGATCATCCGAATAAAATTCTTCAGGAGACAGCCAGGTAGAAATAAAATTAGCAGGCCCATGAAGCAGAAAGGGTTAATTACAATAACCACGCATGTTTGTTTCTATAATTTCGGCAAGGGTAATTCTATTCACAACCACATTATTTCTCTTTACAGTCATGCACAATATCTCTAAATTCTCAATCTTACCCTTAAACCTCCAAGGCTCCAACATTGTTTACGGCCTATCTCCATCGTTTTTCCTCCTCTCTCTAACAACTACAACATCGCTCCCATTCGAATTTCAGAACCATTAAGTCCATCTTTTTCAAACATTTGTTCAAATCGACATACATTTGTTCAAGAACTGTTTTTCTTTTTACCCTTCTCTTTGGAATTTTTTCCTGGGCTGTTTATCATTTTATATGCAGGTATATTGTACAGAAATGAGAGAAGAAATTTATTCATCTCATTATGGCGTCTCTCTAGACTGATTGTGTCAAATTTTATGTATGTATAGTTTTTCTAGAATCTCTTTAATTTTTCTGCAAATTAATCTTTATTCTTTGGGTTGTGAAATTCAAAGGATATATTTTCTGAAAATGACAAAAATTAGATGTCATAGAATACATTTTATCTCAGAAAGCTTCAAAGACGGCTTCGAACATTAATTATTTGATATTTCTGATGATTGAATGGTTTCCACTTCATAATCTTGTTTTTTTTTTTTTTTTTTTTTTCTGGTGTTGTATGATTCAAAAGAGGTTTTATGGGTAAAATAGAGATTTTTTTTGTATAAAGTGGCTGTGAAGAAAAAAAAATTGGCTGAATCACCCTTTCGGCAACCTCAAATATCTCCAAGGCCCATTTAGAAAACAAATTTTATCATCGGCCCAATTGTAAGATCGAACAGTACGAAACACTATTTAATTATTTCCACTTGTTACTGTGTTTTTAAGAAGATTATTTAATTAATTTCCACTTGTTAGGCTGAATTACAAAAATAACTTCGAAAGTATTAGTTATAATTAATGTCCTATTATTTTTTTAAAAAAATGCTATATTAATTAATTAACAATATTTTATTTATTGGGAAAAGTCCAGATTTCTACTAAGGTTGGAATTTCGCCGGATTGACATTAGCAACTCACATATCAATGTACTAGAAACCATAAAATACATTAAATTAATTGTAACTCAATTGATTAATCACCTTATAATCTAGGCTACATCATATTTCATCAATCCTACCTCTATTAAAAATTATAATAAAAAAATAAAAATCATAAAATGTAAGATGAAACATTATGTGGACTAAATAACTCAGAGTATGAATTACAAATAGCTAAATTTCGACCCACTAATTTAAGATACAAGTGCGAGATCCATTAACATTAATACATGTAAGGACCTGACGGAGCTAGAAATTGCACTCAGCGAGGGCAGTTATTAACAATATAAAAATTGCAGAAACAATCTTATATTTATATTTATGATATAAAAAACACGCATACAAATATGATTAAATCAATACAAAATACTCGGTTAATTAGAATATATAATAGTACACAAATAAAAATATACTCCCTCTATTTCAAACAAGTTCTCGGACGAGGTTTTTGAACAGAACTTAAGTGTCTTTTTAGACAAAATGAAAATTTTCAAAATAAGTGTCGTTTTAGCACAAAAAAAAATTACAATTCTTCCAATTTTATCATAAACAATCTACTTAATTTATTGATTATTTCCTTATTCCACAAAATACATACAATAAAATGGATTCTGAATGGAAATATTTGCCTTTTAGATCTACCCTTAATTTATTTTCTAGAAAAAAAATTGAAAATACACTTATTTTGAAATTGTGGGAGTATATTATTAATGAATCTTCAATAACAGCTAGTGGTCAAGTTAAATTGTATTGAATTTTCATGTTCTAAACATGTAAAATATAATTTTGTTCTATTTAAACTTTAAGTTGCAAACTTGCATGAAAATTATAGTTTTCCATCGATTTTCTACTCATTCAATAAATATACTTCTTTAAAAGAATGCAAAAATAAATCTAAAAAATATACTATACAATAAACACAGGTAGTTACAAAATAACAAAAATCACAAAGTTCTCTTTGTATTGTAATTAGGCGAAAAATATTATCTTCTACTGATATCGATCCTGGACTTTTTAGGCAGACAACTAAATGCCCATTCACTAACTACAACAGGCTTTATTTAGGAACTTAGCACAAAACTACAGCTAATATGTCATTAGTGTGAATGTACCCCTATTTTTCCAGAAATTTGGGGGGGGGGGGGGGGAGGGGGCAGGCATAGCTCCCCTTGGTCGGTACAAGCATGGCTCTGTCATTGCCTACAACTTTGGGTCAAGTCCACACGTCTTGAGTCTTACTGTTCTCATATTATTACCTTTCTCATATTTAACCAACTGATAGGCCGCATATCTATTTTTAGATCTTACTCCGAAAGAATTCATTTTTAGGTATTACTCCGAAAGAAGTCATACCAATGGAAAACAATATTCAGTCTAATAGCTAGGTCCATAATCCTTTTCATATATACTGGATATGGAATTTAATTAACATCCTCAATCCCTAACACAACATATTTTGACATTTTGAAATCTAAGGCCTTCATAAATAGATGTAGGCGCTGATACACGTTGTGTATGCATGCAATTTAAGTCGATTTAAGTATACATTTTACAGCATTTGCGTACATAATTGGTCAAGAATTGCTCATATTTCATATATTGGACCAATTGACGTGTTTTGACTTATTTTGAAGATTTTACGTGTTCTTGGGCCAAAAAGTCATATTCTACGAAGTATGGACGAAGGAACAAGTCAAGAGGGGATAAATATTGTTCATATATTAAATAGTGATGCTGGTCCTTAGTAGGAATTATTAAGTATTTTGAGTTATCTCTTAGACTTTACGATTTTGCAAACACCTATTTAGTTTTTTGTGGAGTTTTTTTCCCCGTGAATTTTAATTTCTATCTGATTACTTGTTTTTTCAGTTTAGTCTTTTCTAAGAAAGTGTAACGTTTGGCATTGAAGATGTTTTTTATCTAAAAACACATGACAAATAGTCAAATTTCAGTAATAAGAGAATCATATCTTTTACATGTGAGTATTGTTGGAGGCTTCTCGGAAGAGGATATTGGAACTTGTATTTTGAAGTACTTAGGAATAGCTGAAGAAAGAAGAGGTTCTGCGAGAGCGCTAAAATACAACCCAAGGATAAATTTCACAAACAATAAATTTGATCAAAATTGGTTATTACACATGATGTGCGTATATTATTTCATATTTTATATTCATATTCCCTTATTTTCGATTAATTATTATTCTTTATTAATCTTAATTAATTATCTTTTGATGTAGGAGAATAATAATTGGACCTTGGGCTGAAAAGTGAAGAAGTGGCCCAAGATAGAGAGAAGATAGGCTTGAATTTATTAAAGTCTTCATTTTATGAGGAAGTCCATCAAGAGCTTTATTTAATTAGGATTATTATTTTATTTTTATAATTATCTAGATATTATTTAGATATTTTTGTTTTAGAGATAAGATTTGATTTTATTAAGATAGGAGTAGAAAGATAACATTCTTGCGTAAATTATAAAGAGAGGGGCCGCGACAGGCAGTATTAATTATTTCAATACACGCTCTCTCTCTCCTCTCCCTCTATCACACGCGACAAAGTTCCCTTTCCTTCTAGCTTTTCATCATTTATTCTCTACTTTGTTGAAGACTTTGGATTCCACCGCCATTAGTTTAGGTTATTTTCTGATTCAATGGTTTATTTCAATTATGTTATTGTGAGGTTATGTGATTTAATTGTTCTTATTAATTCAAATATTTGTAGATTCAAATTTAAGTTTATATGGGAATTGTTTATTTGATTGAATTGACAACTCAATTAATTATTCAATTTATTACTGCTATTCATGAATTCATGATCTGTAATTGTCATGAAGGATTGAACCCTAGTAGCTATAGGTTGAATTAATCGTGCTATCATAATTAATTTAACCTAATTGAATATATAAGGTAATTATTTATGGTTGCAGCTATCTCGGCTGTGAATAATTAGGTTGAACCGTTTTCATAAATCATTATTATGTCATTAACGTGGTATGGAACGCTATCGTGCACAACTCGTCAATGATAAGTATTGACTGGTTGCTGGGATTGGTTCATTAATTTAGGAAAACGCAAGATTTGTTATGACTATCCTAATGAATCTTTGGTTAAACTATTTGAATTGCAAGAAAATATTTTGTGAACCTATGATCAATAATATAATTGAATATATTTTGATTCGTCTTTATTTTTTAATTGCTTCATTTGCATTTTTTCTTCTTGAACAATCAACCAAGAATCTTATTACTTAAACCAAGTTCGTAAGTATAAGATTCCTAATCCAAGAAACATATCAAGTACAAATCAAAACACGTGGATCAACCGATAAATAAGAAAAAAAGTGTCAGATTATCTGCTACAGAATACAACGACAATTCATATGAAACACGTCCAAGCAATTCATTTGCATATTTTTAGTTAAGCTTAGGATATTAGTTTAGTTAGATAAAATTAATCCAAACCCCCCCTCCCCCCCCCCCGTTAGTTTATTTTATATCAAAACTATTAGCCAATAATATGTATGTATATTCTTGGATTGTATTATTTGTAATTTTGTACTACTTAGAGACTTGTATGTTATTACCTTGTACATTGATTAGGGTTGTAAACACTTCTTATACAGTGTTAATAAGAATACCCAATCAGGGAGTTATTTCAATCTTACATGATATCAGATACCCCCTGATCCTACTAGGGTTTTTCACGGAGTTTATCCCCTCCTCTCTTTCTCTCTTTTCCGCTGTCACTCTCCACCATGGTAAACCCACCAGACACCAATCCAGCCGCCACCACTTCCACTGGTGGTACGCCTCCTTCTCCCACCTTTCATCCCGCTTTCGCCGTCACTAACATCAAGAACATTATAGGTTTCGTTCTTGATCAAGAGGATGGCCAATAGATGATGTGGGTCGAACTCTTCACGATCCACGTCTGTGCTTTCAACGTCCTTGATCACATGGATGCTTCTATCCCTCGTCCCGCCGAAGTCGATGATCCAACTTGGAGTCACCTTGATGCCATTGTAAAACAACGGATCTACAGTACGATTTCTAAAGATCTCGTCAACACAATTATGAAGCCTGGCGCCAAGGCACTTCAATTATGGAAACATTTGAAGGAACTTTTCCATGACAACAAGCATACATGGGCCGTTTATTTCTGATTATTGCAAACACATCAAGGTTCTTGCCGATCAACTCGCCAACGTTGGCGATCCCATTTTCGAGACCAAAATGATTCTTCAACTCATCTCCGGTCTCACGAAAGGGGAGTACGGCACTGTCGCCGCCATGATTCAACAATCTGACCCTCTACCGAGTTTTAATAAGACTCGGTCGCAGCTTGTTCTCTAGGAGACATGCTGGGCCAAACAAGATGATCATCCGTCCTCCACAGCACTCCTCACCTCAGGTTCGGCGTCGCCCACCGATTCTACGGTCTCTCTGACGTCACGCCCCAACAGCAGTAGCGCCACCGGTCGTGGTGGTTGCGACAGAGGTAAGAAACAGACGGGCCGAGGGCAACCGGGTCGCATTGCTGGACATGGTCCAGGCCGTGGGAACCCTTCCTCACAGAGTTGGCCCTACGGGCCCATCCCTCAATGGCCCAATTGGAACCAACAGCAGCCCAACTGGCCACAGTAGCAGCAGCCCAACTGGGTAGTTCCCCCCTGTCCATTTCCCACTCAAGGGCCGGCCCATTCCTGGAATAGCAGGCCCGGTCTATTGGGCCCTCACCCCAGCCAGCCCCAACAGGCCCTGCTTTTGGCCCAACCACCGCACCTCACGGCCCAACAACAGTAGTCTCTTGGTTTCAACAATCCGCCTGTGTCCCCTTGAATTGGGTCAGGCTTACAGCTCCTTAAGTCTCACTCACCGGACGATCAATGGTACATGGACACTGGCGCTTCATCCTACCTCACGAACAATGCAAGTAACATCTCTCAACTGTTTAATTTGAACACTCCCCCCTCTATTTTCGTTGGTAATGGATCCCGTATCCCTGTTAAAGGTCTTGGTAACATGCATACCCCCCCCCCCTACCACATCTCGACTTCCATTCTTCTAGTTCTTGCTGCCGCCTCTTCGTCCATTTGGCACGATCACCTTGGCCATCCCGGCAACCCTATTTTTAATTTTCCTAGACATACTAAATCTTTGGACCGTAATAAACATGCTTCTATTACTTGTAATAGTTGTCAATTAGGGAAGCATATTAGACTCCCCTTTTCCCCTTCTTTAAGTCGTACGGATTGTATTTTTGATATTATTCATGCTGACTTATGGACTTCTCCTATTGTTAGTACTTTGGGGCATAAATATTATATGGTGTTTTTGGATGATTTTAGCCATTTCTATTAGGTATTTCCTCTTAAATATAAATCACAAGCTTTCTCTGTTTTTGTACATTTTTACCAATACGTACAAACTCAATTTGGGCGTCCCATAAAAACATTCCAGTGCGATAATGGTCGAGAATTTAATAATTCTGACTTCACGAAATTCTTTTCTAAACATGGCATCCTGTTTCGTTTCTCCTGCCCTCACACCTCTCCACAAAATGGCAAAGTCGAACGGATTATTCGCTTTCTTAATAATATCATGCGCACACCCCTCGTGCAAGCATCCTTTCCCACGTCTTTTTGGTTGTACGGACTCCACATGGCAGCCTATTTTCTCAATATATTGCCCACCCAAACACTACACAACTCTACCCCTACCACTGTCCTCTTCCATCGTCAGTCGCCTTACACACACCTCCGTGTTTTTGGCTGCCTGTGTTATCCAAATATCTCATCCACCACTCCGCACAAACTTTCACCTTGATCCATCCCTTGCGTTTTCCTTGGCTTCCCCGCCAATCGCCGGGGGTTACATATGCCTCAAACTCAGCTCTCGTCGTATCATTATCTCTCGCCATGTCACGTTCGTGGAAAACAAATTTCCCTTCACGAATTTAACCGACCACACTACTCCCCAACCGGCAGAGCCCAACCCCCCCCCCCCCAGTGTACTTCTCCATCACTTTCTTCCATCATTGGTTCCGGCTCCCACGCCTCCACCACCGACCAATTTTGCCTCACGCAGCCCTCACCTGCCGCCTCCCACTCCCACCGCTCCGCCCTCTCGGCACCAAATGGCCACCCCCTCTCAACATGGAATCTATAAATCCAAAATCGTCCTAAATCTACACACCCAACACTTCCCGCCTCCTATTATATCCCCTGTTCCAAAATCTCCCAAATTTGCGCTCCTTGACCCTCATTGGCATGCGGCCATGCTTGATGAATATAATGCTCTTATTAAACAGCACACGTGGGACGTGGTCCCTGGTCCCCCGAAGGGGTTAATATTGATGTTTTCGTCGAATTATTGTTCACTTTGTAATTAACTTCTATTTTTAATAATTTGTGAACTAGGGCACGTCTGCCTATCAGGACACGCGGTTCTCGAACAAGCAAGCGAAACTACTTAAATCTCAGAAATTCGCACCTGAATTGGAGAATTTGGTTCGTCTCTGGATCTATTTTTCAATTAACATTCAGCATTTTACTGGGGGGATGTGCTTTACTTGACCATGATTTGTTCTTTGTTCGTACTTTTTATTTGATGACTTATGAGAAAATAGTTGCTGAAGTTGATTTGACGGACTCTAGATGATATTTTTATTGGCAAACTGTAGTGGGAAACGGGAAAAGAAAGTTCATTTGTTCATTTTTGCCATGATACTGCTAGCAATAATAGGTACTCATATGTCATGAGATGGGAGGAACGCCAAACTTATTTGTTTCTTTCATTGCATTAGCGTGTCTTAGGGGAATTCATGTTTTTGTTTGTTTGTTTGTTTGTTTTTGTTTTTGTTTTCTATTTTATCATTCCTTCTGATCTTGTTTAGAATTTGCCTGTTTAGGTAGACATGACAAAAGTAAAGATGGATGTTATGACGCCATGGATTGCAAAGCGTGTGACTGAGCTAATTGGGTTTGAGCGATTCAATGTCACAGCCCAATCCACATTGAGGATGGGCCAGCTTTGAAGATGATTGAATTGGAGATGGTTTATTGGGCCATAAGAGCTGAAAGGGGAAAGAAAATCCCAAGTGGGCCTTCCTTTAATTTTTTCGTGGCTTTGTTAATTAGAGGAAGAAGCCCATAATGTGAATGGGAAGTCAAAGCCATATGAGTTACTTGAAGGTAATGGGCTAAAGCCCATGATTGGGAGAAGTATTTAAAAGAAGCTTTTGGATTGAAAAGGGGGCACATTCACTTTACTGTAGAGAAGCATAAAAGAATTGGCGTGCAATTGGAGGCGATTCAACCGTCGGCAATTTTAATTTATTTAATTTATGTTATTAGTTTAATGCTGGATATTTTGTTTAAGATTTTGAACGCAAATATGTGTGGCTTGTACTTTAATTTCAGTCCCTAATTATGTTTGAACCCTAGTTTGATCGAATTGTAATTCTTACAGTAGTTGCTTTTGGGATTAGATTTTGGAACTTTTTATGTTATTTGATTCAATCGTTCTTATATATGGGGAGTTAATTAGATTGATCACCTTTATTAATTGATCACGTATTAGCAGTTAGGGTATGTTCATAATACGTAATCGTTGTGATTCCATACCCATTGGTAGCGTAGCAAATAGCGAATTAATTCGCTAAATAACATAAATCAGGGTTAATTGGATCGAGCTTGTGTGTCCAATTCTTTGTTTACCCTATTATCCAAACACTTTAAGCATCTAGCCAATTAGATCTAAAGAGCTTATTTTAGATTGTTTGGTCAGATAGATTAATCAAATAACTTATTTTGGTTGATTAAAACTAAGGGACAATTCGGATCAATAGAGCTAATTGTTGATTTAGGGGTAGAAGTTCTAGAATTATTTAAAGGGTAATTGCATTAATTACAAGGGCTAATCAGACTAGAGGGATAACTAGATTAGAGGCTGAATCTTATATATATTCAAGTTAAATCATTTTATTGCTTATTGTTTTTTCATTCTTCTAGATTAATAATTTAGTTAATAAAATCAAATTAAAATCCTTCCGTTTATTTTTTGTTTATTTTAATAAATTAATACATAAAACACGGATAATCGGACTGCTCCTCGTGGGATCGACCCTGACTTATCGCTTCTACTAATTAGGAGAGGTAGTTAAGGAATATCTATTTTTCCGTGCCTCGACAGCACAATCATGATCCATCGTAATACCCACTTCTTCTACTTAGAGGCGAAACAGGATATCACCAAAATATTAAAAGAATCTCTGGTTAACAAGGCAAATCTTGTGCTAGTCTATTTTTTCAGTTATTTTTGTTGAGTTTTTCTTTTTCTTTTTCTTTCTATTGATTTATGAGTATATACATGTCATGTCAAATCACTAAGAAACCTAAAAATCAATTGATATACATCATCTATACATGCATTTTAGGTCGATTTAGGAATATATTTGGTATCATTTGCATGTGTATCTAGTCGGAATATGCTTAAAGTCATTATCTTGATCTAAATGGTGTGTTTGTGCTTGTTTTATTGTTAATTAGGTATAAAAAGACTAAAATGTCCGTTTGGGCGAAGTTCAAATGAGAAACGAGCAAGAAGATGGGAAAGAACGAGCAAGAAAATACGAAGTTGGGCAGAATAGGCCAACTCGATCGAGACCAAAATGTGACTCGGTCGAGGCCAAGTTAGGCAGAAACGAGTTTTTGGGCAGAACACCCCAACTCGGGCGAGGTCAAATGTGACTCGGTCGAGTCAGCCTGACACGACCAAGGCCATGTGCCTCGGTCGAGGTAGTTTGGCGGCCCAATTTTATTACACGCATTTTGGTTTATTTCGAGTCTGTTTCCAACCATAAAGTGACGAGACGACAATCGGAGATCAAGATTCAGGTTTTACTATTTCTTTTCTTTAGTTAATTATTCCAAACATATTTGTCTATGAATATATTTGGTTTTTTACTCTGCTTATGAGTAGCTAAACACTAATTGTCTTCAAAAGTTAGAAAGTAGATTGTAAATGACTATGTTTTGATTTTATCTTTAATTCTAGACTCTAATTTATGTTTGTTTATCTATATGCTTTGTTCTTATTTTATGAATTGCTTAATTTGACTAATTTAGTAATTCTACTTGCTTAACAATTCGACTTCAAGAGAAGGGGATTGTTAATAGGCATACGAGCATATAACGTAGGTACCAATAATCGTCCGAGAGGAGTGAGGGCTTGCGTAGGCATCCTTAAGGGACCTTGGGAGTCTTTTATGTGATATTTGGCTCGAGAAGGTGACTATCCTTAATTGATCTACACGTTAGCCGCTTTGAGAGAAGGGTTAGTTTATAGTAGCGCCACTTAATAAACAACACAATTGATTTAAAAGTCTAGAGTTTTAGGTTAATTTTACATAGGAGTTCATAATTGAAATCTATGCCCTAGAATACATTTTTATCCATCTGAGTCTAACTTGATATTTGATTACATGTTCTTCAAGCAATTCTACGTTAATTAGTTATTTATATGTAATTAAATTTAGAAAATACAAAATCCATAATTTTATTCAAAAGTTTAGATAGAGTTGAGATATTATAATTAGGGTATTAGGCTTACATAATACAGTCATTGTGGCATCGACCTTGTCTGCCACTAGCTACTTTAGAATCGTACACTTGTGGTATATTAGGGTATACATTAGTGCATCACTAATACACCCATATATTGAAGATATGAAAATGAGGCAAAGATATGGTATGACTCCTCCAAAATTTGCACTGGATTGGTGGACAAAAGTGAGACTACTGCAATATTCAACAAGTGCTATGATGAGCCAACGGAAGCAATACCAAGGTACAAATATATTTATAATATAATCTTCGTGAAACTTTCATAATAGCATACACATTAATATTAAATGATATTTAATGTACATGTACAAAATAAAACTAAACATTCATCAAGGAATCTACACCGTAACAATACTATGTTTGCTGAAATAGCAACAATATATGTTGGATGCTCAGGACAGGAGTACATTAAATTAACCAACACTAATAAGTTCGTACATTGAAAAATGCAATCTTACTAAGATAAATTTAATACAGGGACAAAATGAATCCAAATACTACATAAAGTTAATCTTACCGAATGCAAATGGCGTGAGGTTCTTGATCACACAAAATCAAAATACTAAAGTTGTCAAAGGAGGATTGGACACAATAGCAAGGGCAATAGAAATGATAGAACCCACAGAGTAAAAATAAGAGAACGAGAAAGAGATACTTGAGGAAAAAACTAAAAAAATGGAAGGGAAGAAAAGAGGACGAACAACAAAGAAAAAAAAAGAGGATGAAGAAACGACGAGACAAAAAAAAATAGAGGATTGTATTCAGATTGGAAGTAATGATGAGGTCATAGAGATCACAAAAGAAAAAAAGTTAAAGGGGAGACAAAATACAACTTCAATTTTGAAGGATAAAACTACAAAACTTGAACGGAAGATAAGAAAAACAGTATCAAAGGAAAAACAGAATGAACAAACTACAACAATGGAAGATAAGAAGAACTGAGAAGATATCATTCAAATAGAGAGCATTAATGAGCAAACACTCAAACACATTTTTTAACAAATCACAACAAAAAAAAAAAAAAAAAAAATTGCCTCAGTAACACAAAAGATCAAGAAGGAGAAAAAATAAAAACAAGTGCACTTGTGTGAAAAGAAAGAATTACGTCATTTCAAAATAATTTCCAAGATAAATAGTTTTTTTTTTGTTTTTTGGTTAAGATAGATGGATGATATAAACCATTTTGAAGCAATTCATTTATACGTACTACGACAAATTTGTGATGTTGCAATTTTCCTTGTGTTACTTATATTATTTATTATTAGTTAATTTAGTGAAAAAGTTGTAGATCTTATTCTACATACTATGTTTCAACTTTTACTTAAACTGACATTTTAACAATTACATTATTTTACAATAAAGTTTATGGAATAATCTTTTTACCAATATGTTACCATTAAGATATGATCAGTGTCACTTAATTATACAGGAAAAAAGTGAACTTGTGATAACATTAAGATTCACTTACACAATATCCAAGAATATAATTTATTCTCTTGGGGTGTTTTACTACGCTGATCTTGATATCATACATGAGCTTTTCATCTGATATCTCTATCAAAGGCATCATGACTAACAAGAATAATATGCTGCATACTTGCGAGGTTAATGCAAAAAAGGACCAGCTTAATTACGTGAGCAGGCTTACATACTTGGTGGTATTAGAGATGGTTTAGGATTTGGTTGTGGGCCCAACAAGAGAAAATGACAAATCAACCTGTGGTGTCATGACGGGAAAGTATCCTCCATGATATACGAAATATAGGCCTTTAGGGGCAGCCACAACCCTTTGACCATCCTCAACCTTAGCTATGCCAGCTCCCGTGACAAGGACATGAAGCATGATCTGAGTCCTATGATCCACCTTGACAAAATCCCCTTGACACTAAGCACGAAGCACGGTCCGGACCAGGGGACCTGGGTAAAAGGATTTCCTATGCACACGGATCACGAAGCATGATCTTAACCGTCGAGACCATACCGACTGACCCTTCGGCGTAGTCCATAGAACACGATCCCACTTTATACGTCTAATCCTTAGGCGGCAATAGGAATTATGAAAAGAGTTCTCTAGTGGAGGATCCGACACAAAAGTGACCTAATGACTAACATTGTACCAGTTGCCCATTTTTCTCCTGTCAAAGAGAAGAGTGGACCACTAATTTGTCCCTATAAAAAGTATCAGGGTAGGTG
Organism: Ajuga chamaepitys; assembly: GCA_958295605.1. Lineage (NCBI taxonomy): Eukaryota > Viridiplantae > Streptophyta > Magnoliopsida > Lamiales > Lamiaceae > Ajuga > Ajuga chamaepitys. Next base: position 5,245,202 of record OY282500.1, on the reverse strand, counting down.
GCTGACTAGGATTAGGGCTTAAGTGGCACCCATGAAATGGCTACCTTACCCCTGAACCCTAATGCGGTAAGTATATAAACCAACCTATTTCTTCTTGTACAAGGTTTCACACATATTTTACGATGTTCCATTACTATAACTTGTCATCTTTGCTAAAAAAACTCCATCTCCGATCACTGACTTGAGCATGTGAGGCTCCTCACTGAAGACCCCCTCCAGTGTTGAGTTATTGCAGGTTCTCACCCTAAGGACTAGCTTACTCACGATCATCCACGAGATTTCATTGAATATTACTTTAGGTACATTCTTATAATCTTATCGTAGGGCCGAACTTTATTTCATTATGGCACTGTACTATCCATTACCTTTTCATCCCAAAAAAAATTCAACCGCCTGATTTCCTTTTTCATACCAGAAGAGTTACAAATCATAATTAATAAATTGAAACCCATTGCAATTTCAATAGCCCTCTGTCTACAACATTAATGAATAGAAGATGGAAAACGCCCAAAATATTTTTCAAATTTGGATGATATTGCACAGGAAAATAGTGGACGCCAAATTTTGGATCTGATGGGGTGTAGAGTGCGGAAGATAGAAGACGCATCACTGAAACTTACCCAAGTGTAACTCCTTGAGAGTTCATAGGGTTTCATTGTGTTTGAGAGATCAAGTGTGGAGCGAGGATCGTGGGTAGTGAAAGAGTTTTATCAAGCGTCGAAGAGAGCTATTACAAATTGTAGGGCATTATGATTAATTTGTATATGCTTTTAAGGACAATTACGTATTTACAGATATTTACACAGGTAACTAGAACAAAATGATAACCCTGTCATACCTCTCTAGCGGGATTTGAATCCCATCAACAACATAAGTTTTTGTGATTTGTAGCGGGCCGTGTGATGAAGTATCAGTTGTGTCCCAGATAATAAACTTTAGACTCACGGTGACTATTTTGTCCTAACCAGGCTATTAAGTCTGTAGTAAACGTGCCCTTAGAGGATAATTGGATTGACATGTCCCTATATGAAAGGGACATGATCCATCCCCAACGTATTTCATTTTACAGTCGAATGACCAATTCCTCAACATCCGCACCCTATTATTTACATCGTCTTCTTCAATTCCCAACACACCTTTCATAATTTTCAATATACCTTTTATAATTTTTAATATGCATCATACCCTACAAATCTCTTAAAACAAAAATATATTTTTACTATTTAAGTGAATCTATCAACATGGCCCCGTACCCACTAAAAATATTTCAAAATTATTAAAAAGTAAATACATAACACCTATATAAATATATAATTTCTAAAATTAACAATTAATATACCAAGTGGCGAATTCTAAGTACACAAGTGTACCTAAAAGGTCCCCAGGATCTTCTTTACGGTTCACCTGCGATTTTAGAGTCCGTCCCAGTCCCAGTGCCCTCATTGTCATCCAATTTTCTACGGTCGGTTCTCAAACATAACCTCAAAATATTAGCCGTTAAACCTTCGAACCCCAAAATATGGCGGCCGCGGCGGCGGTTCCCTCCGGCGGCGTCCGCCTGCTGTACCCTCGCCCGTGGCTGCGGAACCTCCGGCCAACAGCTCGGCCGCTCTCAGTAGTCGCGGCATCTTCACCAATCAAACAAACGGAAGAACTCACAAGTACAGCTGCAACGCCTGAACCTCCTCCGAGCGTAACCACGGAGAAGAATACAGCATCGTATTACCCGAAGCGAGGCCAGACTCTGGAGCTCGTCTGCGAGAGTTTAGCTTTCAAAGGAAAGGGCTTGTGCAAGGTCGCCGGCACTGGCTTCATCGTCATGTGTGACCGCGCATTGCCTGGAGAAAAGTTCATCGGCCGCGTAACTCGGAAGAAGGACAATTACGCAGAGGTGTATTACTTTTTTCATCGATAATTCGAATAACGTGCATTTAGTTTTGAGTGGATTTATCTGCTGTTATTTAAATGTACTATTTTTGTTGTGCATTTACATAATGGATTGTTTGCAACAAGATTGTCGGATGGGAGACCCACCCTATGTCAAATTTTATGTTTATTCTGTTTTCTGTCTACTAGCAAAATGCGTGCACAGTTTTTGATGAAATGAGTGAATCTTGAGTTGATTTAATAGTTCTTGATTATAGTTATGGCATAATGCATGGAGGACAGGTGAAGAAATTGAAGACTATAAGTCCACATTGGGATAATGTGGAAGCACCATGTGAGTATGCATCACATTGTGGAGGTTGTAAAACACAGGACTTGTTATATGAAGCTCAGGTTAGGGCTAAGAAGCAACAGGTGCACGAGTTGATTGTACATGTTGGAAAGTTTTCGAACAAAGACCTTGAGTATGATGGCATCATGAAGCCGATTGTTCCTTGTGATATCCAGTTCCATTATCGGAACAAGGTCAGTGCGAAGTGATCCTGGCAACTCTTTTTCCTGATTTATTTCGTTGCATCTGTTCTTTTCAGGTATTGAGTAATATTTGTATTCTGCATTCTGGAACCTGAGGGAGTTTGAGGATGAAGGAATCGGGTGTTTACTAAAAACTCGGTCAATTAATGATTCCTTGATTAGTGCCTTTGACTCCCATTTTAGTGAATTCCCATTCCTCTCTTCTTGGGGGGAGCCAAAAGGATGCTCATTGTCATTGTCATTACTAACATTTAATTCCCATTCCCTTTCCCCTTTGCTTGCCAAGCACCTCTAATTTTTTAATTGAATTCTGGATTTGTGGATATAAGTATGGAAGGGACTTTATGTAAGATGAACTATGTAGATCCAACTTGTTGCTATGCAACCATAGCTTGACCTATTCTCACTTCAGTTTCCGGTTTACCATCATGCTACTCTAGCTCATAGTCTTTCTGTGGCACCAACATCTTTGCACAAAATAATGCGGCTGAATTGGAAAAAGCTGAGATAACTTATCAAGGGTCTCTTCATTTCTAGATGGAATTCTCCTTCGGCACCAAAAAGTGGGTACCTGAAGAACTCTTAGGACAAGAATGTGATGAAACCATCGGATATGCTTTGGGATTACATGCTCCTGGTTTTTTTGATAAGGTTCTCAATATAAATAAGTGCTTGTTGCAGAGCGATCCAGCAAACAAGGTATTTTGGTTCATAGGTTTTTTCATTTCATGTTGATTAACAGCTGTTCTGGCAAGCAATTTATCGTCTAATATCTATGACTATGAGGCCGCCCTAGAGAAGATAGTAATGCACAGAAAAGGCATTATCTTTCTGGATTACTTTAAATGTTTCCTAGCATTTGAGGTAGTTTGAACATATTATATGATGAAATATAGATGTCACAGCGTATCGCTCTATCTGTAAGCTTTAGACAGCATGCAGTCGTTGCCTACTTTGCTGATATAGGTTGGTCATTCCAAGATTTATTACGCCCACAAGTTAATAGGCATGACAACATTATCTTCTTGCTCTTTTCTTCTTCCCAGTTAAAAGCTCTCTCTGATTTATAGGTCCTTGCAGCTATTCAAGACATGTGGAGAGACCCAAAATTCCGTCTTTCTCCGTACGATGTGCACTCTCATCATGGATTTTTGAAGCATTTGATGCTCAGAAGTGGCAGGTAGTCATGTCATTGCATTTTCGAATTTTGCAGTCATGTTCTCTGTTTTACTACATATAAGAATTAGGGATCGTCTAGGTAGTCACGTCATTTTATTCTTTTTATTTTTTTTCAGGATAGTTCTCAACTGTTTACTTATTGGGGGCACATTAATGTGAAAACTTATTATAATGTTAATGTTTTCTGAAATGTTTGCATTCTTGTTTATGTAGATGTAATCTTTGCACTTAATGCATCAAAATTTCCCTGGTCAACACTATTATATAGTCGAGAGTTTGCAATCACTCCCTGCTTGAGGCTGTTACCTAGTATTCACTTGGGGGATGAACCAATAACAGAGTTTAGAGGTTTTTGAGGTTTATGTGGTAATCTATCCCTGAAAAATCCAGAAATATTGAAGCACTAGCTAACAGTCGAAGTTGGTGATTCTTCAAACAACATCTGCCCTTTAGCAACTCTTTTAGAGATTTAGTCAAGGTGTCTAAAAAAAGTCAATGTTCCAATTTCTCTATGAAACTCTTTTACGTCGCAGCTAATTAACAAAGAATCTGCAAGTTATAAGCTTGTAGAAAAGTCTGGGGTCTTGATTAGAGAGAAGATTTTCATGTCCGAAAACCGAAGTAACACAATATTTCTATTCCCAAAGAATGCTTTGCAGGAAGCACTTTTTTATATTTAAGGCCTCAGACTTATAAAGCATAAAAAAGCTGGTTATGTATTCTATAGATAAATGAGCTATGATATTCATGGAACTATATAGGCTGCTAGGCTTGAGTGTTTAAAAGGCTATGCCATTTTAGGTTAACCCTATCTTGTCCATCCAAAGTCCAAACTCTATATTTGGCCAAAAATCTACTCTGATCCGAATTTCTGGAAAGTTGCATGATCAGATCCTGATGAAACTCGTGTCTAGCCTCTAGGGTTGTTCTCTGGTTGACTTTGTTAGTTTTTAACCCCTGTTTGGGTGGCTGTAAAAGGGTTGGCCACAACATGTACACGTGTGATCATTTTAGATATACATGAGAACTGCATTGACATTCATTTCAACTTTCTGACATATAACTCAAGTGCAAACCGAAAGATTCAAAAGCAAAGTAAGCACACCAAATAATCATGCTGAAATTTCTAATTCAAAATATCCATTCTTCGAAGCCCCTGCTCAAGTTGGGGCTCATCATCTCCATTAAAAAGACCAGTTGTAAATATTCCCAATTCTTGTGTAGAAGGCCCTGTTTTTTCAAATATAATTATATACTCCCTCCATGCCATATTAATTGACGTTTTAGGATGAAAGGGAAGAATTAAGGATTGGATATTTTGACAGACATACCTTCAACCAAATCAAAATATATCTGATAGATAATAGAGATATTTTAGGATTGAGTCCAGGGGAAAATTGGTAGAATTGGTGGAAAATATGTAAAACGTCAATCAATTGGAAAAGGGAAGAACATCCTAAAACGTCAATTAATATGGAACGGAGGGAGTATATTTTTTTCAAATTAAATACTTCTTTGTTCCAGAGTGCTAAATAAACTTCTTTCTTAAGAGCTCCAGATCCTGTGCTAATGACCTACTACTGTATATTCCTTTATGATGCTGACTTGTTGGGTACAGCAGGTTTGTATCGGTTCCACATTTACTACCCAGAAAAGTAGGATGGCCGGCGAATAACCATTTAATTTATTATGGCTATAAATTGTTGGTTCTTATATAAATTTATGCTCATCAACTTTATACAACTTGTGCTGGGTGACCATCCCTGTCATCTTGGGGACCAGCTAAAGGAAGACTGTTCTTGATGTGGAGTTAACTGGAACAAACATCTGAACAAATGTTTTTTGATTAAGCTTTCCTCAGTGTTCTTGTATGGATCTTGAAAGTATCTCGGGAATAATTTAGCTCTTGTTTTTGTTGGACCTTTTTCCTTCTAGTATCCATCAATTTAGTTAATGGTTATTGGCCTCTAAATGTATGACATTTGATGCTCAACCGTCTATATAATTGTCACAGCAATGTTGAGACTGGCCAGCCTGAGCTTATGGTTAATTTTGTGACTTCATCTTACCAGCCAGAATTGCTGAAGCCCCTTGTAGATAAAATTGCAGTTTTTCCTGATGTGGTGAGTATAATTTGCATGCTTGGTTGAGATGATTTAGAAAGTTGCAATGATACTAGTTCTTACCAAAATGATGATAGTTCTTAGTACTTTCTGTTTGCATTGTATTTGCAAACTATTTTCTTAGACACAGCATATTGTCTGATCAGCACAGAGGAAATCTTTTGAATTTTATATTTTATTATACTAGTAAATGTGTACATGATGTCTATCTAACTAAATGGAGGCAGAAAGATTGACCTTATTAAGTGCCCTGTTTAGTTTTTCTTTTACTTGTTAAGTTTAATGATTCATTTAACCTTCCTGCATTAACTATGGAATATAGGTTAGCATCATGAACAATGTAAATACTTCTGTTGGCAACACATCCGTTGGAGAGGAGGAGTATACACTATTTGGTAAATCAACAATTACGGAGAGCCTTAGAGGATTAAACTTTCGAATTTCTGCTAATTCTTTCTTCCAGACAAATACACACCAGGTACCTGCAACAAAAAGATCAGATTCAGCTCCATACTTTTGCATATTCTGTGTTTCAATCTGTTAACGTAACACTTAACTTGACAATCCGATCCATCTATTTTTTAGTGAACTTTTTGACTGGCTTGATGTTTCTAGTGACTTTTATCTTGTTGTTTTAATAATTTATGCAACATGTAAATCGTGGTATTGCACAGGCTGAGATTCTTTATAAATTAATAGAGGAGTGCTCTTATCTGAAAGGAGATGGATCCGAAATAGTTCTTGATCTCTTTTGTGGGACAGGAACCATTGGTCTAACACTTGCGAAAAGGTAAGCTTCTCCCGCCCTGCTCTGTTATTTTGTCGAGAGTCTATCTAGGTTACTCAGTTCTCGCCGTGATTGTGTTCATAATTTCATATTCTCAGGGCGAAGCATGTGTATGGTTTTGAGATAGTTGAGCAAGCCATAGCAGATGCACGTCGTAATGCGGATCTTAATGGAATATGCAATGCCACTTTTGTCCAAGGGGATCTTAACAAAATTGGCGAGAACTTCGGCGAATATTTCCCAAAGCCCGATCTTGTCATCACTGGTTAGTACCATGCTAAATAAAATCTCATGTATAGTTATCTTTCACTAGATGTGATTTTTTTTTTTTTTATTTAAAACTAGTTGTTGAATTTGTAATATTGTAGATCGTTGGGGTGTAATCTTCTTTTAGTTGCAAATTCTCTAGATGACAAAATAGAAGAACCCACTGAGCGTTCACCATTAGTTGTGCTAATTGAACAATGCAAATAAGTTATCAACTTGAGTACAAAATATTTATATTGAATGAGGTAGTGAACTATACTTTTATATTCGATCGGAACTATAGCATTAATTTGTATTAAACCTTATATTTCTATTTCGACAGTCCCTTCTTGAGTTCCGATCCAAATTTATAGACGTGAAAATTGGGTTGATTTCCGTTAGATTAATGTTCAATACTATTGCTGCTAACTTATTCAAAATGGTCACTAGGATCATACAAATTTTACTTTCTCATTTTGACTAGAATCTAGTGCAGAATTTTTTGATGTAAAAATATAATGTCACATAGTGTAGTGACTGTTAAAGAAACTCGTGTCGTTGTCTTTTCAGTATATTGAAGTTTTCCGAGGGGAAACGGACGAGTACTTGAGAAGTGTAATTAAAAATGATAGTTATTATCCATTCAGCTGATATACATTTATCTAAGTTTTTCTCTGAGGCCCTATTTGAGATAATTAATGACTAACATCATTGGAACTGCACCGTTTTAATTATTTGTTTGCTGCAGATCCTAATCGTCCTGGCATGCACCTAAAACTTATCAAGTTTTTGCTGAAATTGAAGGCGGCCCGTGTTGTCTATGTATCGTGCAATCCTGCCACGTGCGCTCGTGACCTCGATTACCTCTGTCATGGTGTGGTAAGCAGCACTTTTGTGCATCAAAAGCTTGTACTCTCCTTGATAATAGAGACTGAGCCTATGCACGACTGTTTGGTGCATGCAGGCCGAGCAGAACATAGAAGGATGTTATAAACTGAAAAGCATTCAACCAGTGGATATGTTTCCACACACTCCTCACATTGAATGCGTGTGCCTTCTGGAGCTGTGCTGATTCCATTTAGAATGCAATTTTGTCCATTGGTATGTGATTTAAAGATTTAGTTGAAAGTTTTGCAGATGCTGATAATAGAGAATGAGTGATCACAGTGAAAATACAAAGAAAATGTTGTATCATTGTGATGTCTCTCCCCCTCCCTCCTTATTTCTTTACCTTCCTGATTTTGAAGCTTTGATTCTCGCCATTTTTTTTTAAAAAAAATTCTCTTAATCTAAGAACAAAGAAAAATCCCTCTCTTCCCCCCACGGTGACTCGAACCCAGGATCAAAGGCTTAGGTAGTAAATGCTCTGCCACTTGAGCTATCCAACTTCGTCATTTACAACTAGAACCAAAGCTTTGATTCTTGTCATTGCCTTTATTAATTCTTTTTAGTATATATATATTTTTTAAGATCTCCATTTTATACTATGTAGTAAAACTATGTTTCGTTACACATACTTTTTTCTAAATCAATCCGCTTGATTGCGAATCATCAATGACAATGGTAATAAGTATGAATGAGGGATCAATCATATTATGGAATAATGCGAGATGAGTTATTAATAAAATAAGGTATTGATCACTTAGTATATTAATTTTAAAATTTATATGTTGGCACTTGTTTTTCATATTATCTCTTTAAGCAATTCCGAAATATTTTCAGTGATAAGTATTAAGAGAATTAATCACTTTCTCATAGAATTGTGTATGAGAATAATAATGCTATCACAAGTCCATTTTTCCCCGTATAATTAAGTGAAAGTTATCACATCTCAGTAGTAACATATTTTTAAAAAAATTATTCTATAAATTTTATGCTAAAATAGCGTAATTGTTAAAATGTCGGTTTGAGTAAAAGTCCAAACTTAGTATGTAGAATAAGATCTACTACTATTTTAATAATTAACTAATAATAAATAGTAATAAATAACCCAAGGAAAATTATAATTTGTCCTAGTAGTTATAAACAAATTGCTTCAAATTGGTTTATATGAACCTATTCATCTATTTTAATTAAAAATGAAAAGAAAAAAAGGAAAAATAGAAAACCTATTTATCTTGGATATTGTTTGAAATAGCGTAATTCCTTTCTTTTTTTTTTTTTTTTTTTTTTTGGAAGAACTTGCGTCTATTTTTTGTCCTTCTTGATCGTCCTTGTTGCTGAGGCCTTCTCTTGTTGTGATTTGTTCAAAAATTGTTTGAGAGTTTTCTCATCATTGCTCTTTATTTGAGTGTTGTCCTTTATTTTCTCTTTATGTTTCTTCCTTTTTTCTTCTCTTCATGTTGTTTTTCTTTGACTACATCTTATTTCTCCTTTGAAAACACTATCAAGGATACCTTGATACAATTATACCCGCTAATTTGATTGGTTGTTGTGGAAAGGATCTAATCTTTTCGTCTTCAATTTTATATATTGATAAAAAAAAAACATATTATTTGGTCAGCCTTCTTGCTAATAAAACTAATGATTCCATTAGATTTCTCATTCGCAATTTGTAATAGTAATATTCTCTGCATGAAATTTTTTGGTAACTTCATTTCTCAAAAATTGTGAGTATCAACAATTTTATAAATAAAAGATTTTATATTATATGTTACACCAGTTACAAGAAATATTAATATTATAGTAATAATATATTGAACTCATATTGTAAGAAAATTATTAATTACTTTAAAAAGTCATACGGTATGATGTTGGGATAACCACCCATAAATATAATAATGTCTATAATGGATATGAGGTCATCACATTATTTCATTATCTCTTGTTTTCACTTATTAGCATTACTTGCTTAAAATAAAATATTTTATATACATACCGGCACAATTGAGGAAGTGAAAAAGAAATATTATACATCTTTGAAATATAAAATGCATCTAATAGGCAAATTAGTTTTATTTACTGAACTTATCATCTTTTTTCTTTAAAAATTTAATCTATAATTTAGAAGAACTTAATTGCGCATCATTATAAGCTTAAGAGAAATTTGATTTAATCTATTGTTGGTTAAACAATATTGAGTAAATGAGCATAGTATACTTGGCTATTATGTCGCTACTATAATGACGATTTTAAGTTCATAATAATACTTCAAATGTAAAATCATAGAGCAATTAATGTAGTGAAAATGGAAAGTACAACAATATACATACCTTCCAGCTCTTGACAAAGAATATCGTCAACATAAGAAAAACTTGCATGTGAAGAAATACATTATTCTTTTTGGGATGATCTAAAAGTAACTGACTTATTATAAAAATTAGATGGAGATTATGGAATTTCTATATTGTTATATTAAACAAAACATCTGGACATAATTACATATTTTTGTATGATTTATTTTCAATTCGTATTCCAGAATATGGAGAAATTTTTAATTGATATTCTAGAATATGGAGAAATGTACGATCATTTTTTTAGATTTTTTGGTGATTTGACATGACATGTATATACTCATAAATCAATAGAAATAAAAGGAAAAACTCAACAAACACTAAAAGATAATTGAAAAAGGAGAAAAGCACACGATTTACCTTGTTGACCATCAGAGGAGACTTTCTAATATTTTGATGTCATCTTGTTTCGTGTTTAGGTAGAATAAGTGGATATTGCAATAAGTCATAACACCCAAATTAATGTTTTATTCTATGTTACTTGTCTGAATGCGTGTGAATTCTCACATATATGGTGTAATGTGACTAATGTCATTATTACCCTCTACCAAAAGAGTTGCAACTTGACCCGTTGTAGGATAATCATAAATTCGTTGATCTAAATTGACATATTTTGAAATTTGAAGCCGAACATTTTCTATATTCTTCTAATCTTCAAAAAAAATTATTGTATATGGATTTACTTCAAGGATCCATATGAGTTTGTTCGTAAGTTCTCCGGCAAAGACGAATTTTGCAACACATTAAGTCTATTTTCAACCTCTTTATGTGTGTCAATAATTTTCAATATAGGAAAACTGAATTTTTTCATTATCACATCAAAAAGTTGGGGGGGTTCATACTCAAATCTTGCAGTACCACAATAAATTAATGCAATTTGAAATTTTTTTCCTATTCATGTTTCTCTGTTAATTCAAATTCATATATTCTTATTACTAAAGAAACAAATCTAATAATAGATAAATTGGAGTTATAAATAAATATAAAATATTTAATACACTATTTTTCTTTAAAAATGTAAAGTGACTTACCATTTGATTGGCATGGAATTTATGTGACACACACTCTTTTTTTATTGTTACTAATTTTATCTTTATCTACATTTCTGTCTTTCAATAGCGCTTAAGTTGGCATACTTGTTTTTTCGCTTGCACGCTTCCTTTGTTGATATACATCAGTTGTTCTTAGATTTGTTGTTGACATCTGATTTTACACAAAAGACATCCGATTTTACACCAAAAAAAAAAAAAAAAAAAAACACTATAATCATATAAGAAGAGATATTATGTCGATAGGGACATGGCATTTTTACCAAATTTTCTCTTACAGGAAATATTTCAATAAAAATATACATTAGAATCATTATTTCAAAATTCAATTCTCTTAACAATAAAAAGTAAATTTTTATTCCATTGATGTATAATAACCAATTTTGATAAAAAATTATTGTTTGTAAAATTTAAAATTATCGAAATCAAAAGAAACATAAAAACTTTTAAGGAATAATTTGAACGCAAAAGGGAATTTCTTACTTGATGCTACAAATCGGCAGTATATGATCGAAATATCCTTGGAGTGTACTTTAAGGATTTGAGTGGATTTAAAAACCCCTCCATCTTAAGTGAATTTTCATTAACTCTAAATCCATGCATTTCAAATCTTTTCATCCAAACACAACCTGAATATAATCTCAAAGATTTATGGACCTCTTCAAAAAATTTATTTGCCTATTAAGTCAGAAAGTAGAATGTGATCTTTATGCAGACTATTGAAACTTTGTTACACAATTTTTTTCTGACCGATTTTTCTTCATTATCATGCTAACATACAATCATTGGTATATAATTAGGATATGTGAACGATGCTAGATATATAATTAAGATGAATATAATTTTTCTTAAATAATGTTATTTGATTTTGTGATATTTTTGCTTCTAATTAGAATATTTGAAATATGTTATGAAATATTAGGAATCTGTTATGAAAACAAACAAAATATGACAAATATGAATGAAAATTCACATAAAATACTTAGTGCATGTATTCTTATAACTTTGAAATATTTTATTAAATTTAATCATTATGTTGTACTCCCTCCGTCTCAGCTGACTTGTCATACTCTTTATTTCGGTTCGTCCCACTTAGGTTTTCATATCATTAAAAAAGAAATTTCTCTCACAATCCCCACCCCCAGAATCTCCACACTCAATCTCCACCTTTAAAATGGTCAAAGAAAAAGTAAAATCTATTTTTTCTTAACATTCATACCCGCACTTTTATAATAGTGTATCGATTAAAGTTAATTTTATCATAACAAAATGTCACTTTTTTAGTAGAGATATTAGTTGTTTACATTAAAAAAAACACTTTTCGTATAAATGTAACTATCTTGGGATCTTGTTTTTTGAATGGAGAATACATGGAATGATTTTATTTAAGTGTTTACCCCGCAATTGTAAATGACAATTAATTATAATCTTATTTACATAATACAATCAAGATTGCAAAAGTTGTTAGGCCCTAGTTAGGCGGTAGTGAATAATCCGGGCGTAGACGAAATTAATCGGAGAATTAAATGTAGACGGCCAATAAAAGTCTAACTCCTAGATGAAGATTTATCTAATACAATTGCAGCATTCTTACCTCAATTATAACCAAAATGTTGAAAAATTGAGATTCTACAAGTTTGCGTTTCTTCATTCTCATCATCGTTCACGCTATCTATATGGTCAATCATAAAACCTATTCTCCCGGCCACATAGGCGGACATGTATCCTTCCATTTTATCCAACAAATGCACATTATCCGGGATCCCAGAAAAAAGTTTTCGCACTAAATTATCAGCATTTTTTTACATATATAGCTAATTTTTTAATTCATCAACATATATAAATTATACAGGTTTAATTAATAAACCATCAAACTCATATTCCGATCATATTTTACGGGATATTTGCACGTAACTTGAGCGTGCTAAATTTTAACGAATTTTTTTCATTAGTTCAGATGCAAAATTCAAAGTATGTACGAGGACAAAAAAAGACCTAATAGTATGAAATGTACGAGGACAAAAAAGACCTAATAGTATGAACAAAAGAACCCTTAAAATTTTGTCACGCGCAGATCAGGTGTAGAATTCAATAAGAATTGACATAAAAATTAATTTAGTGATTATTTGCTAAACCCACATCGTTTGTACATATTAATGCATAAAAAGTTTGATCATTCATATGAAAAAATACGGATAGTTAGGAAGTCTTTGCAAACCCAACACCATACTTAAAATCAATTTTCATAATAACTTAGTACTTTTTGGAGTGTTTGCAAACCCATTTTTGGCACAACAAAATTAATTTTCTAAAGTGATTATAAGCAGCTTTTGAGAATCCACCTTTAAAGTGCTTTTGAGTGGATTTGGCCTTTGAAATTTTATTTTATTTTATTTGTTTATTTTTTCTTTCTCAAACACTAATAAATCCTCATTTCACAGGGACAATCAATTTAAGGGGGTGTTTGCAAACAATGTTGCTTTTGAAAAAGTTATTTAAATTGATTATGATTGTTAAATGAGAATTTGGGAGTGTTTGAGAAAAAAGTAATTTTAAATAAATTATAAGTGCTTTTATATAGAGTATTTGCAAAACAAAAGAACACTTTCTTAAGAATTAATTTACACAAATACCATTTCTTTTAACCTACAACAATTTAGTGTCAATATTGTTGTATTGGAATTTGGTGGCAGGGGTGTCTTTTTAATTAAAGGATTTAAAGATAAATTTTAGATAAATAAAATAAAATAAATATTCACGCCAATGGCACAAAAGCCAAAATATCCAAAAGCTGCCATAATGTGGATTCTTAGAAGTAGGTTTTAAGTCTAGTTAATAATGGCCTTTGAAGCCCCAAAATAGTTTGCAAAGATACCAGCTCTTCAAAAGTAATTCTGGAATTAATTTTGAGACACCAGCTGAGTTTGCAAATACCACTTAAATCACTTTTCTCAAAAGCACTATTGTTTGCAAACATCCTCATAAGAGGTGTTTGCATTTATTTTTTCTAAGTGTTTTTTTAACTTATAATTTAAGAAAAATTGTTTTGTAGTATTTGGAAAGCTAACTTCTTTAGAAAAAATGCTTTCAAGATAAAAATTAAAAGCAGAATTTTAATATTTTTTCTACTCAATGTCAATACTATAAATCATATGATACATTTTAAAAAACATACCTTTTATACAAAAGCTTCCACTTCTATTCTTTTGTTAGAAGTAACTAGTAATATCCCCGTGCGATGCACGGAAGTTTATTTAAAAACTAATAATTTTAATAAAATTAAATATGATATAATACAATATTTAAATATGCGATCGTTTTATCCTAATAAAATATATATTTTTTAAAATATAAATAAAATTATAAGTAATGTAAATTTAAGTTTCTCGCACATCATATATGAATTTAATATAACTTATATATGTATATCTATATATATATATATTATAGATTAACATTAAGATAAATATTCAATAAAAAAATACATCTTTTTCAAAATGATCATTTCTTATCTTTGAAATCCAAACACACATTTAGTGTGTCTGCATCATTCTTCACCTATGTGCATAATAGCTTAATTAATTATGAATGTTAAAACAAATATAAATATCTAACTATTAACTCATAATATTAAATAAAATAAACTGGATAATGTTATAAGAAATTTATTTTCTTTATTTTTTTTCATTTTAATTTAAATATTTAAATTTATCTAAATAAAAATTTAAATTCTAAATATAACTATCTCCTTTTATAAACTCTTATTTGCAAGTTTTAGTACTTTACTTGGTAGTTTTGATACACAAAGAATAAAAAACTAACAAAATAAAATTCAAAAGTTATTCAATATAATTCAATAGTTGGGATAACAAAATAAAACACATGAGTGTTTCAATATTTCTTAATACTTTCATATATATATATATATATATATATATATATATGTTGAAAAGTTTCAATTAAATTATACATTTATATTGTAAATAATAGATTTATCTAAAAATATAAATTGGTTAACATTTTTTTTTTTTTTTTTGCTTAGGTTGCAAAATGTGACAAAAAAAAAAAGGCCAAAATTGAGATTGGTTAATGTGCCGTAGTATTGTTTAGGTTGCGAAGTCTAAAAAACATATAGTTCTAGTTGGTTAATTTTGCTTATTTAAAAGAAGTTTAGTTGCAACTTGTATAACATCACAGTATAGGTTGCAAATTGTATTTATTAATATATCTAAAACACAAAAAATTAATAAAAAAAATTCTAAGGTTAATTATCATATATAAAGTTATATATATGAGCAAAAATCATAATTTTGTGATTTATCAACAAAAATAATTATTATATTAAATAAGCATTAGCAAATTTAATAATTTAATAAGTTGATTATAAATCATATATTAACTTGAGACAATTCATGTCAGATAAAACAAACTAATTAATTGTGGTTTTAATGAAATAATTAAGAAAAATAATTTTTAAAAGAGAATTATTTGAATGGTTTTTAATTGTTCCAAACCAATACTAAATTTTTTGTACAACCCACAACAAACACTGAAATCTTAGTTAAATAATCAACGAACAAATAATATAATATTTTAAATAGAATCTCTTATTATTATATATATCATATGGATGTCAAATCAAAGATCGTCAAAAGATGATTAATTCGTTATGGTATACATAATAAATAGATTAGAAATGAAAAAGAAAATATATTTGCAACTTTAGAAAGTAAAATAAATTTTGATTCTTACCAAATGTGACAACAACTTACCAATCACAGTCTAAAATTTTAGGCTGGAAAGTGTTACTTACAGAATTATCATTACTGTGACTTATATATATATGTGTGTGTGTGTGTGTAATATATATATATATATATATATATATATAAAATAATATATAAATTCTAACTATAAATAATTAAAAATAACCATAAAATATATAATAAAAGGAACAATGATATTTTATTTGGATCATATGTAATGTAAAGTTTAATACTTTTCGCATTATCCCTGCTTTTATTTTATATTTAACTTTTAATTTATCTAAATAAACTTTCAAGTTCTAATTATAAATATTTATTTTTTTCTTTATAGCATTGAATTTTCATTTGCAACTTTTAACATTTCATTTGGTGATTTCAAATATACTTAAATAATTTTTATTTAATAAAATCTTATTTTAACAAAATAAAATTCAAAATTCATTTAATGATTCGAGTAACAAATTAAAGTCTTTGGTTTCTTCAAAATATTTGATATTTTCGTATTTTATTTGATATTATAAATTATTTATATAAATGTTATAGTCTTCTTATAATAGTATATTTATTTGAAGATGAAAATTGATTAATACGAACAAATTTATTTAGATTGTTAAGAGTAAAAAATGCATTCGTCGTTGATTTTTGCGACCAAGTATTATTTAGCTTAGAAAGTGTAAAAACATATAATTGAAATTTTAGTAAACGTAAAAATTAAAAAGATTGCCAAATATAATAAAAGTCATAATTTAGGCTACAAAGAATAAATTTCCTTAACAAAGTAATTTTAACAAATACTCGTTATTAAAAATATAAATAGGTAATCAAAAATAATTTCAATAACTATTTTAATACATAATTATATATATGCTCGAAAGTCGTGATAAGAAGATATTTTAGCAGGTTTGATGATTTAATAAGTTGATTATAAAATAGATATTGTTGTTTTTGCCTTTGATTTAATAAAGTAGGATTTTCATTATTTAAACAATGAGTTTTCTCTCTGACTTAAATTAAAAAAAATATATTTGAAAATTGATGTCAAATAATATAAATTGATTAGTTGTATTTTTATAAAAAAAAATACTCATATTTTTTATAAAGAAATTAATTTGCTAATTTTAGTTGCCACTAAAAGCAAAATATTATAGTTCAATTCACAATAAACATCAATTCTAGCACAAATAATTAACCAACAAACAATTTGTTTATTCAAATCAAATATCTCATTATAATATATGTGATATGGATATCAAATCGAAGATCGTGAAAAGATGAATAATTTGATATATTATGCATAAAAAAATCGGATTAAAAATGAAAAAGTTATTTGTATTTTTGAAAAGTAAAAGAAAGTTATCAACTTAACAAATACAAAAAAAGTTACCAATTATGGTCTAAGTTTTTTGGAGGGAAAGCTACAATTACATTAATGCCCTCCATTTTGCTTTTATATATACTAGATAGGTACCCACGCGATGCGTGGGAAGACGTTTTAATTGATTGTACGTATCTATAGTAATATAAATTTTACATGCATACTTCATACATCATTGGATTGGTGCATGTGTAGAGATAAAATCAAAGATTAATATTACTTTGATTCACATCTACACATGGACTAATCCAATGGTTCATAGTGTATACGGGTATTACTCACGGGAGTAGGGTAAAATTAACCATTATTTTATATTGTTTGTGCATCTTGATCAAAATATCATTTGCGTACTCCACACAAAAAGAAAATCACTTGCGTACTCACTATTAAGCTTTTGTCTAGTAAATAGAATCATGATATGCTATTTCACATCCAAACATATATTTTAGTTATCTCATGCATTAATTTGAAAATATTTGAAGTTTATATCTTTTTGTTTTTTGTTTGAAACCGTCATAACTTTTTATTAACTTAGAATGTTAAAGTGCTGCGAAAAAGTGGGTATGTCATTGTTTCCAAGAAATCTAGTCAAAATCTAAAACTTCTCTAGTGTTTGGGCGGAAAAAATGGAGGGAAATCTTTTTTTTTTTCCTGGTGATTTTTATTTCCCGTATTGGCAAGCCATATGGGAGATAAAATGATTTATAAAAAAAAATATGTCATTTGTGAATATATATTATAGATATAAAATATAGAATATAGATAGTAAATATGTTTGTAGTTTATATAAAGTAATAGATCATAAATAATATGTTTAAATTTAACTTACTTTTTAGTCAAATTTGCCAATAAAATTTATTATATCTAATAGTTCATTATTAAAATATATAAAGGTAGAATTCATAAACATGAACTCTAACGCTTCTTGTTCTCCATTTTTTTAGTGAAATCTCATATTTCTTTTTAAGTTAATTATGATTTCACCATAGTTAGTCATTTTAAGCTATTTATAACTAAAAGAGAACGAAAACTCATGTATGAGGCAAATTTTATTGTAAGGTATACGAAAAAGAGGTTTATTAACCAAAGCTAACAACTTTATAATTTAGTGTTATTCCTTTTTAGATGAGTCGTTTACTTTACTAACTTGTAAAGTTTATTTTTATAAGCTTAGGTTTAGGAGTTGTTGTAAGATATAACTTAGATACTATATTTTAAGATACTATTGTACAATATTTTTTATAGAGAATATAGTTTTATCTTAGATACAACAATACAATAATCATTTCATGTAGTTTTTTCAAATAACAATATTTATTTTAAATTAAAAATTCAAAAATCACTGATTACTCGAAGCAAATAGATCCCATCTGCAGAAGGAACTGATAGGTGGAGTGATTCTGGAGATTTTATTAGAAATCTCCGGATATTTTTGAATTTTAGTTTGGTTCCGAAAAATTTCGAATTTCCAAACCGCTACGCACGGTACTCACCCTAGCTCCTAGTCACTATTCTGAATTTTTTTTTTTTTTTTTTTTTCCTATATTGTAGAATCCTTTGGTATCACTATATATAATAGTATAAATTATTAAATCCTCTAAAGAATATAAATTATTAACCCGGAGGATTAGTTGGAGAGGTTACAGTTCTGTTGATAAATTCACATATACATCTTTCTAATTTTTTTATTTTAAAAAAAAAAAAAAATTGTATAATTTAGTGGTAATTTATTTAGTCCTTGGTTTTCTTACTCTTATTGTAGTCTGAAAATTTTATTCTAACTTGATAGGAAGATTTTTCTAAAAACAACTTGATAGCTCATACAGGAAAAATAAATTGATGAAGAAAGAGAAGTGCATAAAATTTGCAGAATTGCATTTAACCCATATCAACTGAAGAGAAAATGGAATGAATAAAAATGTGATGCATGTTAGTTTTTTATGCTATTATATAGAAATGTAATCGAATCAATGTATATGCTCGAGTTTGATGACTGAAAAACTGAAAGATTGAGTTTCGATTTGAACTCGATCATCCTCAATTTATTGGCGTCGAGAAGGAAAATATATAGTCTAACATCTATTGTTAATTCAATTAGAAAAGATTAAAATAAAACTATATATACATGTAAATAACTAAATATACATGTACAGTGGTCAGAGCATTATTAGTCCAGAAAGCTCTAAAGGAAAGGAAAGGAAAGAAAAATAGATTGCTTGGGCTAAAGCTTCTTCCGAGCCTCGTCCAGATGCCACATCAGCAACTGCAAATTCGTGCCATCTTCTGCTCGTGTTACTTCTCGCGAGCATGGTGAACCATTGCATTCTTCTTCTAATGATTAACCAAAGACTTTGTCTGATGAAAGCAAGAAGAGTAGCGATAGGATTCGGGTCGATTCGACCGAGAGTATATGGAGTTATGGAAGTGTGTTTTAGGGAAAAAGTGATCTAGTATTTAAACTAACAGCTAGGGTTTGATGTTAGTTTTTTGCACCCTAATTATGTGCAATTATATTTATTTAGAATCTTTTGATATTGTTGGGGTTTGAATGTGTTCTCAAGACCCCTATTTTTTTGCTAACAAATCTATATAGATTTTTTTTTAAGAAAATGATTTGTTTATTAACATAGATGAATGTAGACACATTGTAGTTACTATATTATGAATTGATTTTTTCAGTTTTTAAAATAGAGGGAATATCTCAACAAATTTATTTTGGAATAAAATTAATTATGTTTTAGGTTAAATGTATAAAAAGATTAATTTGTTAAAATTAAGAGATTTCTCCAGATACATCAAACTGGTTGCCAATTAAATTGGATTGTTCTGTTTTGCACAATTTTTTGTTTCCCAATTACGTATGTAAAATGAGCGGGGGAAAAATATTTTTTTAATTGTGGAAACAATACATTTTGTTATTATATATATATATATATATAGATATAAATATAGATTAATTCATTTTAATTAAAATTGATACTCTTTCGATATCAACAAAGAGTGAAAATCTCAACCATATATTTTATAGGGGGAAATTAATTTTATTCTCAAACTAATGTATAAAATTGTAACAAATTACCAAATAAAAGAGATTTTGTCGGCTATTTTAAGGGATCATCAAATTAGTACGATTTCATTGTTTTTACATGTTTTCTTTCCCAAATAAGTAATGATAAATGGGCGGGAAAAACACTTTTTTTCCAAAAGTAGTATAAATCCATTTTGTTTTTATATATACTAGTATTATTCCCGTGCGTTGCACGGAAGTCTGCTAGTAGAATAATATTTTAACTAAATTCAATTTTATATTACTTTATTATTTAAAAATGTAAATATTGTATACTTGATAAAATAAATATTTTAAAGTTTTGAATTATATTATAGTAAAATTTTAAATAGTGTAAATATTCATTTCTCCCCTAAAATTTTTGGATTAAATATATACTTATTATTTATGAATAAAAAATATTGTTATTGATACAACTAAAATAAAGATTAAATATAACAAATAAAAATGCTAATTTTTTTTCTTTCTAAAAACTCAAGCATACCTTATCATTCTTAACCTATGCGAATAACCACAAATATTCCAATTAATTGCATGTGTTGGAAAAAAATAAAAATAGAATAACACATGGTTTATTAAAAAAAGATAAGATATTGATAAAGTACATTGATAATTCATAAGAAAATTAGATTTTTCATTCTGAATAATCTCATATTTTTATTGTTAAAATTTGTCAATTTATTTATTTTTATATAATCTAATTCACTATATACATAGTCTAATCCACAAAAGACTTAACACATAATTCAACTTAAAGAAGGTGAAATGATTATTAATTTGATATATTATATGTAAAACAGATTAGTAACAAAAAAAACTTGTTAGCATTTAAAAAAAATAGAAAAGAGTTGTTGACAAAGAAATAAAATGATAGGATGTTGACACTATAACAACTTATCTTTAAGGACACATACTTAAATAAAATTCTTGAAAATATTTGATTTGCAATTGAACAGAACTATGATTTGTTTTTTTTTTTTTTACATATTTGACTCCATTTTATTTTATTTTATTATACACACACACACACTTATATGTATATTAGTATAAATATAGAATAATTTATGAACAAAAGCTAAATACAATAAAATAAATTAATTAAATTATTTATAAAATAAAATAAAAAATATTTTTAACAGGATTGTTTAACTAATTCGTATTTGCAGCGTAAATATGACGTCAGTAAACATTCACAATAGGTACTCAAATCTAATCAATTAAGTGAATAATCAACCTGTACCAACTGTATATTTGTTTAATATAATATCACACTTTTAAATATGTGATATGGATGTCAAAATTAGAGATCATAAAAAGATGCATGATTAATTTCATATATAATATGTAAAAAATATTTAAGATAAAAATAAATTTATTGGTACTTAAGAATGAGAAAAATGGATTTTCTTAGAAAGAAGGGCGAAAGGAAAAAAATGAACAAACAATAAAAAGTTGGCACTTGTAACATTTCACTTGGTGATATACTCATATACTTCTTATTGTTTAGTAAATCTTACCATTAACAAAATAAAATCCAAAAGTAGATTGATTATTTAAAGTATGTGATTTTTTTTCAGATATTTGAATATTTTCAAGTTTTATTTGGTATGATAATTTATTCAAATAAATTATACGTTTTTGGTATATATATTATATTTATTTAAAGATAAAAATGGATCAATGCGATCAAAATTGCTTAGGTTGCAAAGAGTAAACTTATTTAATAAAATAATTGTAACAAAATACATTATATAAAAATATGAAGAAGTAACAAAAAATAATCTCAATAATGTATATGATATGTAAACATACAAATGCATAAAGCTTTCATACTTCTTATTATAATATATATATATATATATATATATATATATATATTAACAGATGTAATGATTTAATAAATTATTTGTAAAAACTAAACATTAATTTTTACCTTTAATTTAATAAAATAGGAGTTTCACTATTTAAACAATTATTTTTATCGCGGGTATAATATAAGTAAAAACATTAAAAATTAATGTCAAATAAAATAAATTAATTCGCCGTTCCTTAAAAATATCTAAACTTATATTTTCTATCAGAGGATTATTTTATTACTTTTTAGTTGTAGCTTGGACCCAACAGTATAGTCCAACTCACAATAAACACTCAAATATAACCCCCAGTAATAATCAATAAAAAATATTTTTCAAACTAAATATATCATTATAATATGTGTGATATGTATGTCAAACTGAACACCGTGAAAAGACGAATAATTTGATATATTATACCTAAGAAACGGATTAGAAATAAAAATGTAATTTGCATTTTAAAATATTGAAAGAAAATTATGAACTTACCCAAATTAACATGAACTTACCAAATTATTGTTAAAATTTTAGGTGGGAAAATTGCAATGACATAAATGCCCTCCATTTTGCTTTTATATATATATAGATATAGATATAGATTTTTTTCTCAAATACTACGTACCTTTTATATAAGTTTTTCTTGTCAAATTTCTAATTTTAATCACTTATTAAAGTTAAAGCAAAAACAATCACTGACTGCTACAATTGATTTCGTAAAAGAAAACCTCGAATAAGCTATTCTTATCCTACGCCAGGGTCAAAGTAAACGCACCGGCGAAGGAAGTGCGATTTACGAAATACCTCAATAATAACCAAAACTAATGAAAAGTCCGTTGAGAAAAAGGAAGAAAAGTGAACCTTACTATACTATACAATACTAAATCAGAATTACACAGCAAGAGAAGAATCAGTTATCATGGTGGACGCTATTATTACTGTTGTGCTGGATCGGCTTGCTTCTATTATCGAAGAGCAGATAAAAAATGAAGTAGATCTGGTGAGAGGCGTGGACAAGGAGGTTCAGAGTCTTTCGGATGAGCTCAAGGCAATTAGAAATCAACTGGATGATGCAGAATCTCGCAGGTTCAAGGACAAAAATGTCGATGGCTGGTTGTCGAGGCTCGAACAGACATCCTATGAAATGGAGGACGTGCTGGACGAATGGAATTATGCTATTCTCAAACATAAAATTGAAAATGAATACAATAACGTCGTTGCTCCGAAAAACAAGGTATGTCCCTTCATCCCATCGCAGTGTCTACGTTTGCAGAGATTTGGTAGTCGTCGTGATATCGCACAGAAAATTAATCATGTGAAAGCACAACTTAGTGAAATTTTGGCCGAGAAAAACCGTTATAACTTTTTGACGTCTCAACCTACTGATTCTTCTAGTGAATCTTGGCGAGTTCAGTCTACTTCTGTGATTGACTTTTCGGGAATCTATGGCCGAGATTTTGACCGGAATATTCTTGTGAACAAACTTATGTCTAATGGGGGTAGCCAAGAAGAATTAGGACTCCAAATTGTTTCTGTAGTTGGGGTAGGGGGTGTTGGGAAGACAACTGTTGCACAACTCGTGTACAATGACAGTCGAATAGAGGAATCTTTTGACATAAGAATTTGGATATGTGTTTCACATCCTTTTGACGAGGTTAGGGTTGTCAAAGGGATTGTTGAGAGAGTGAAAGGGAGTTGCCCGGATACCAACTACTTCGATTTGCTATTACAATGCCTAAAAGACTGTATTTCGGGGAAAAGGTTTCTTCTAGTCCTCGACGATGTCTGGACAGAAGACTCGGCCAAGTGGGAGCCCATGAAAAACGCTCTCAAATGTGGTAGAGAGGATAGTAAGATTTTGGTGACAACAAGGAGTGAACGAGTTGCAAACATGATGGGCACCATAGACAATGATACTTACTATCTAGGGCAACTCTCTGATGAAGATTGTTGGTTATTATTGCGTGGCATAGCCCTTTTCGGAAGGAATGAAGAGGAATGTGATAGATTGCACCATATGGGTCGGGATATAGCTAAAAAGTGCAAAGGCTTGCCACTTGCCGCAAAGTTTTTAGGAAGTCTTTTACGTGTTAAAAAGACCTTGGAAGGATGGGAAAATGTATTGTACAGTGAAATATGGCAATTGGAGGAGGTAGAAATAGAACTTTTTCCTCATTTTATTTTGTCCTACAATGAATTGCCTCCAGCACTTAAGCGTTGCTTCTCATACTGTGCTGTGTTTTCCAAAGATTATTGGATTGATGTGGAGAGTCTAATAGGAAGTTGGATGGCACAAGGTTATCTAGGCTCTCATGGGTGTGCTGGTGACATGGAGCTCAGAGGCAGAGAGTACTTTGACAATTTAGCAATGCACTCTCTATTTGAAGGATTTGTGAGAAATGACTTAGATGGGCAGATAGAATCGTGCCAAATGCATGATTTAGTTCATGACTTTGCTCAATTTCTTAAGAAGAATAGAGGTAAAGCCAGAGTGCATGCAGATATGAAGAAGAAAACTTGTGGATGCTGTAACCCTTTATTGGTTTCCCATGTAAAAGAATATCGTCAATTATTTTGTGAAGAAGAAGCCCCTCCTCATCTCTGTGATTGCCTCATAAGCCTAAGGGTGTTGAGACTAAAAAAGTGTGGCTTGGTAAGCATTCCACAGGAAATAGAAAATATGATTCACATGAGATGGTTGGACTTGAGTCATAATAACTTTTCGAGCGAGGACCTTAAAACAATTTGTAAGCTCTATTACTTGCAATTCTTGAGGGTTCATTCTTGTGAGCTAAAAGAGATTTCGTGGGAAATTGGGAATTTAGTTAACTTGAGACACCTTGACTTGAGTGGAAATGGGTTTCTGAAGGAGTTGCCAGAGAGCATATGTGGTTTGTCTGAATTGCGGGCCTTGAATGTTGACTGTTGCAACTCTCTTTTGGGACTCCCTGAAGGGATCCATAGGCTCGTGAACCTAAAACACCTCCATAATAAGGATGCAACTTGTCTAAAACAATTTCCTCAAGGGCTAGCCCAATTAACTGGTCTTCGCTTATTGACAGAATTCTGTGGAGGAAGTGGTTGGAGCAAGTTGGGATGTTTGAAGAACTTAAATCGTCTTAGTGGATCTCTACACTTGAAAATCAAAATAATTGATGATCTTGTAGATGCGGTTGAAGATGCCTGGGAAGCAGAATTGTGGAAAAAGATACACATTCAGACACTAAAAATAAGTTTTCAGGATGAGATGGATGGAAACAATGAGTCAATGAGGATGAGTGTAGTAGATGCTTTGGAGCCGCACCCAAAGCTACGAAAGTTGTATATCGCCAATTATATGGGCTTCAAACTCCCAGATTGGATCACATCCCCACTTAATCAACTGAGTTATATTAACCTCAGTTATTTCCATCACCTGTCATCATTGCCATCTTTGGGGAAACTAATGTTCCTCGAAGAGCTTCATATGGCTAGAATGAGCGGGTTGCAATTTGTGGGAAGAGAATTCTTGGGAATAACAAGGAGAGATATGGATTGTACTGAATCTTTATCGTCATCTTCATCAGTGGCAGCCGTTGCCAATAGTACCACCGGCTTTCCCAAGTTGAAGAAATTGGGATTTTATAGTTGTACCAAGTGGAAGGAGTGGGAGGACATAACGACTGAAGAAGAAGAAGATTCTACAGTTCCGTTCATGCCTTGTCTGACCAAGTTATACATAATGAATTGCACCAGCTTGACAGCGCTGCCATATCGCCTCTTGCGTAAGGCGTCGTCATTTGAATTGTACATTCATGGTTCATTCCAGCTAGAACAACATTACATGAACGAGGATGTTCCTGCCTTCATCTAATGAAGTTACAGTAAGTTAATTTCGTCACCTCTATTTTATTAGAGTGTACTCTAACTATTTCTTGGTTAGGATGCTGAATCGTAACAATTTTTTCTTTTCTTTTTTTGGGTTGTTGAGAAGTATGCTGACTTGAATATTGGGTACTTAGTCATAACCTTTCCATGACTTTGTGGGTAGAGGCATAGGTAAAAGACAAAAGAGTGAATTAAAACAAAAGTGAGAATGAGTAATTATTTGGTGCCTTCGACCAACTCATCCCACAACCCAACCTCCTTCTACAACCTGTCACATGTCGATACCTCATTTGTTGTATCAAATTATTTATTGGATATAGTTTTAATAATAAATAAATAATATAATTTTTATTTTATAAAAATTGAAAAAATTATCAAAATTCTTATTTTTTTTTCTCTACAAGTAAAATCTAGAATTAACATATTTTGAATAAAAATTTGAAGCTCTTTATTTTATTCTTTTTATAGGGGAATACCACTGGCAGGACCGAATATATCTAGGACTGACTAAATTTTGGTCCGGCCTGGACCGATCCAAAATATGACTTATTGTAATTACAGAATTAAAATATTTTTTTTATTCTTGAAATATATTAGAAAAAATGCAAAAAATAATATGCAATTATTAAACCGTATAAAAAATACTAATTTACTGGGAAATAAGATTTGTATTTGGATAAAAGAAATTAATATATATTAAAATGTTGAGTTGTGTTGGGTTGTTGATAAAGTGTGAAAATGTATTTTATTTTTTAGATTGTGGAGTAGATTGTGTATGTGGAAGAGAGAGAAATGAATATTTTATTGATAGGTTGGTTGTGGGAGATTATTGATAAAGTTAGTCTTATAGTAGGTTGTTTCACCTCCACATTTACTACCCATGAAATGCACGCTGGTAAATGAAATAAGGGTCCGTTTGCTTTGGACTTGGCTCAGTAGATTTAGAGGACCGAATTTCAATAAAGCACACTCATTAACTCTCTCAGTCAGGTTTGGCCCAGCACTCCCTAGTCTTAAGCAAACGGACCCTAAGTGTTCACGGAAAAGTTGGTTCTTAGTGGTCTATAATAATCGCCATTATGTAACTCTTTTGATATATCAAGGCTAAAAAAGACTTCATCTATTATTTCGTGTCATACTTTATTTCGTGTCATACTTCTTTTGAGCATAAACATGTTTCCAGTGCGCACTGGAGACGTGACTAAAAATGTCTAAAATGATGATGTCAGTTGGATGCAGAAAGATAAACCTTACTAAATAAGCTATTTGCTTTCTAATGTCTCCTTGTTATGTTATTTGCTTGTAGTTTCTGACCATACTTTTTAACAAAATCCTCAACAATTTGACTAAATATGGTTGCGGGTGACATATTCTAACCATCTCTTTCCAACAACATAAACTTATTATCTGCTTAATGGATATATATTCTACCTTGATTTTCTTTTGACTTTACCTTAATCATTTTAATTTGTAATAATTGTTGCCATCTGTAACTAGCTGCATCATGGGGGCTGAGATCCTGTATAAATTAACAGAGGAGGGCTTGTGTGAAAGGAGATGCAAAATCAAAAGGTAAGAGTTCTCCAGCCTGCTCCTTTATTTTGTTCGAGAATTATCTAGATTATTCAGTTTTTGCAAAGCCATAATCTTAGGGCTCATTTGGTAGCATATATTGGTTAACATTGTATAAACTATCATCAGATAGCATATCAAGCCCAAACAACATAAACAATGCTATCGTTAGTTTGGTAGGTTGTATTTCCTCATTGTCATATATTAGTATCAGACGTTTGGTAGCCATTTTAACGCCCAGTATAAGACCCTAAAATAAGCTGGATTTCCTAATTTGTCCCTATATTTTTTTTAAATAAAGTTAAATAGTTATAGTTCAAATTTGAAAAATTATTTGGATAAATTAAAATATTTAAAAAAATTGGAAAAAAAGAAACACTAATTTTCTAAACATAAATTTGTTTAAAAATCTAAAGAATAATTTTAAAATTCTAAACTTCATTTAAAATATCAGACGATTAATTTAAACATGTTGAAAATATATTAAAAAATTGTTTTTTTTTTTTAATAAAAAAGTTAAAATCAAATCATTTTCAGCAAGAAAAATAAAAAATTATTAATTTTTTTAAACATCATAAAACTATTATGAATTCTGAAAATTATCTTTTAAACTCTAAAAATTTATTTAAACTATTTGAAAATTATTTTGAAAAATTATTTTAAAATCTCTAAAATTTCGTTTCAAATATGTGGAGGTATCTATGAAAAGTTATTTTATGACATAAGTATTTTTTTTTTTAATTATTTTAAACTTTTAAATTTTTTAAAATTATTTGAAATAATATCAACATTATCCTTTTTATATTAGATTATATAATATTTAATTAAATTAAATAATTACTTTTTAAATAAATATCCGTGCATTGCACGAGAGCGATACTAGTTGTAACAAATGAATTTGAGCGCCAGTTTAATGAAATTGAATTATTTTGAAAAAGACTGAAAAAATCTTAATAGACCCCATGATAGAAGGCAGTATAAGCTATCATGTCCGAAAGACCTGATTGTTTATAAGGGTTTATCATAAGCTTATATCGGGCCCCTTGTTTTAACACATATATACTATACTGGGTACCAAACAACCGATTAAGTCCGATATACTATATTATCTGGGCTTATAAGGACTACCATATGAGCCCTTAATGGGATATGTAATGCAGAGAGTTTTGGGAACTGTTTCCCAAAAGAATTTTAACAACATGTGATTTCTTTTATTTCAAATTGATTGTTGAATTTATAATTGTAGATCGTTAGTGTTTAATGATCTTCGTCTAGTTGTATTTCATTGTAATGCTCCAGATGACAGATTTAGCGTTATCTCTAGCTCCAGGGATATTAATATGCTACTTGTTGATAACTACAAAATGTTTGCACTCAATTAGGTACTAAACTTAATCTTTCTTGTCATATTAGGCACCAAACATTATTTGTATCAAAACGAATGCTAAACTTATAATACTTTGTTACGAATACCACCTTCTCAACTCCCCTTCTAGTTTTATCCTTCGTGAAAATGAAAGGTTGGATTCTCGTTTGATTAATGTTTAGTAACAAAATAATTGTGAAGAGAAGAAATGGTCTTTTTAGTATACTAGAAACGAACATGCGCCTTGCGCGTGGTCGGTTTTTTTTTTTTTTTTTTTTTATAGTTATTCCAAAAAGTAAATTCGAATGAAGTAATATATTGTGTCATTCTATTCAAAGCAAGTCGTTTATTCTGATGGTTTATTAATTTCAAATGACTTAATAATTATTTGTAACTTGGTGATCATCCTAATTTTTCCCCTTTTTACTAACTCTAATATTACTTATTGAGGATTGAAACATGATGTAATGTAGCAATAGTTGGTTGTGATACCTATGTAACCCCAATCAATCAAGCAAAAGATATATTTGCATCATGCTAGGATTAATCAAATTTAAATACAAAATAGTCAAAATTAAAGTGATAATACATTTATAGAGAAAAAAGGAAAGATGATTTTAAGGTTTTTCTATTCAATATAGAATTATTGTAGCTAGGGGTGGTTCGGTACGGTATCGTCCATACCGTTACCGTACCGAAAATTTCGGTATACCGAAATTCGGCATACTGAAAATTCGGTATGATATCGATAAATACCGATACCGTACCAAAAATTCGGTATATCGAATTTTGTATCAATATCAGTATATACCGACCCATACCGTCGATTTTGGTATACCGAAATTTCGGTATACCTAAAATTTATGGCATACCGTTAGGAATTTGGTATACCAAAATATCGAAATTTTTTCGGTATATTGATATATACCTACCGAACATTTTTCGGTATTTCAGTATACCGAAATTTTTAGATTATCATACCGTTACCGTACCGAAAATTAATTTCGGTATTTTCGTTAATTTTTCGATACGGTATGTGCGGGGTATTTCAGCATTTCGATATTTTTTCCCACCCCTAATTGTAGCTCATTGATGTGTTGAGAATATCGTAATAAATTAACTAAAATTAGCTATATTATTTTATTAATTTTTTGATGTATTTTAACTATTATATATTATCTCGTGTCTATTGCAAATAAGTGTAGTAGGAATAAAGTTTAAAGAAAAAATAGAAACATTCAATTGCTGCATTTTATTTTTCCACTTAGAGTTTACGTATATTTGTTGAAATATGTTTGTGTTTTAATACTGTTGCCTATAATAAATTTTAACAACTAAATACCTTACTTATTCTATTTCTTTATCCAAAGTTAAAAAATTTAGGTATAGATCTGAATTTAAATTTCAAGTTTTTTATAACTTCTTTCGTAGGAAAAAAATGTATATTAGTTTTTGCTAAATGATCCTATAAACATGAGCTACGCTAATATCGTATGATAGTTGCCTTAAGTATTAAATATTCTACTTTTGTTTTGAATTATATTATTTATTTTTATACAAATAAGTTAAGATCATAATAGAAATTTATCTATTGCAATTTAATAGACTAATCATTTAGAATACTTTAAGTAATATGCATGTCATGATTACTATATTTTATTAAAGCAGTTAGTAAATTGAAAATATTATTAGATATAATATTATACTTATTTCTTTAGTAAAATTAATAATTAAATGCCTATGAAAAAGTTACCTAATCAAAATATTTATCAGATGATTTTGATGAGTTGTATCGAAATATAATATGATACACATGCTAAAAGTGTAATAAATCATAAAAGTTTTTTTTTTGAAGAGAAGTAAGTCACGTGTCGTTAATAAAACATGTCTCGAATAACTCTAAATTGTTATACACACAAAATAAAACACAACATGATGATATTATTTATAATTATTTTCACTACAAGAAAACTGCCAAATTCCAACGGCGTAAAAACCGTTGGAATTTTTAAAAATTCCAACGGCAAATGAGCCGTTGATTTTTTTTTTCAAAATTTCAACGCAAAAAGTCGTTGGAATAGCTGTTGGAGAAAAATTCCAACGGCAGAAGTCGTTGGAATAGCTATTGGAAAAAAATTCCAACGGTAAGAGGCTTCGTTGGAATTATTTTACCATTAGAATTTAATTGTTGGAACAAAAAAAATCCAACAGCCATATGGCATAAAAACTGTTAGAATTGAAATTCCAACGGAGATTTACCATATTCCAAAGGTTTTTGGTAAATTACCGTTGGAATTTTAATTTCAACGGCAATTCTAACAATTTTTATGCCGTTGGAAAAGTAGCTGTTGAATTTTTTTTGTTCCAACAATTAAATCCCAATGGAAAACCGATTCCAACGACAATTTCAACGGAGCCTCTTACCGTTGGAATTTTTTTCCCAACAGCTATTCCAACGGTCTTTTGCCGTTGAACTTTTTTCCAAAATTTCAACTGCTCATTTGCTGTTGGAATTTTTAAACCTGTTTTAGTTTAGGTATTTAAACCTTAGCCAAACATCCCCAAACTTTCAAATATTTGTAAGTGGGCTTTCTACCTTTCCATGCTTCGTATGAATTTTTATCCTTACGCTTATGTGGTACTTTATTTAGGATTGTATTAGCAGTAAGAATTGCCTCACCCCACATGTTTTGGGATAAACCTGAATTAATGAGTCTTCATCATTTCATGTAACGTATGATTTCTGCATTCGACTATACCGTTGGACTGTGGAGAGTACGAAGCTATGGTTTGATGAATAATGCCGGTTTGAGCATAATATTCTTCAAAAAGAGCTATGTACTCTCCCCCTCTATCACTACAAATTGCTTTGATTCGTAGAGTTAGTTGATTTTCAACTTCTGTCTTGTGACGTTTAAATGCTTCTAAAGCTTCATCTTTACTTTGAAGCAAGTAGACCTAATAATATCTTGTGCGATCGTCAATGAAAGTAACAAAGTACTTATTTCCCCCTCTAGTTTGCACGAACTTTAAGTCACAAATATCGGTATGAATAAATTCTAGAGGTCTGGTATTTATTTCAATGGATTTGAAAGGACATTTGGATAATTTTACCTCCACATACACTTCACATTTATGTCGAGTGTCCAAATTAAACGAAGGCAACAATTC
This sequence comes from Ajuga chamaepitys, assembly GCA_958295605.1. Taxonomy (NCBI): domain Eukaryota; kingdom Viridiplantae; phylum Streptophyta; class Magnoliopsida; order Lamiales; family Lamiaceae; genus Ajuga; species Ajuga chamaepitys. The sequence goes on along the minus strand of OY282500.1, from coordinate 5,213,130 downwards.
CAATTTAACCAATTTTTGTATAGATTTAAAGTTCACATGTCCCAATCTTTGATGCCATAAAGTAGAGGACGAATTGAATGACTCAAGCAAGTAGGTAGAATTCTTTTTTTCATTAGCAAATGAACGTATTATAGGCATAATATTCATCTTAACATGCGAAACCCTTACCTACAAACACACTATTCTTAGTAAACACAAAATTTTCGGATTCGAACACTAGTCTAAAGCCAGCCTTGACCAACAGTGAATCTGACACCAAGTTCTTGTGAAATTCAGGAACGTGCATGACTTCCTTCAGCATCAACTCCTTGCCAGAAGTCATCTTGAGAACCACCTTTCCAACACCTTGTACTTCTGAAATGGAATCATTTCCCATGAACAAGTTTTTGCCCGAAATTGGAGCGTAGGTGGATAAAGAACTTTTGTCATTGCAGATGTGGCGAGTTGCTCCCTTATCAATCCACCACTACTTTGGATGTTCAACCAAATTTGCCTCTAGAATCACCGCAGAGAATTCAATGATCAACTCATCAAGGTTTGAAGGACCACTTGTGTCTCGAAGGACGTTAGCCTTAGCCTTAGCTTTCTGCTCCCTTTTGTAAATGTGACACTCCTTAATTATGTGTCCCAGTTTCTGACAGTGATGACAAGTTCCTTTGAACTTTCTTTTCGAGGGCTGGCTTTTCCCATCACCCTTGTACTTTCATTTCTTCGTAGCGTTCTCCTTGGGTTCTACCAGATTAGTCTTTGCCTCAATTGGTTGCTGCATTTTACTAAGGCCTTCTTATTATCCTCCTGAATTTGTAGTTTGATAATAAGTTCTTCTAAGTCTATTTTCTTGTTCTTTAACTTGAGATAATTCATGAACTCATTCCATGAAGGAGACAATTTCTCAATCAACGAAGCAACAAAGAATCGCTCATTCAGCTTCATGCCTTCCAAATCCAGACTGTGCAAAATCATCTGAAACTCTTGGATTTGGCTTGCCACATATTTGGAATCTACCATTTAGAATTTTAGAAAATTTCCAACGACAAACTTCTTAGTACCCACATCTTGTGCGTTGTACTTCTTGTGAAGTTTTTCCCACAATTCTTTGGCGATCTTGGCAGAACAATACATCGAGTAGAGTGTATCAGAGAGACTGTTAAGAATGCAATTCTTGCACATGAAATCGTTGTGATTCCATGCATCTAGCGTTAACCTCAGGCCATTAGTAACCTGGACACCATGGTCTGCCTCAGCTGTTGTATCAGACTGAACGTCCATTGCTTCACCGGAAGGTGGATCCTTTGTCACGAAGTGTGACAAACTAAGCGTTGTCAAGTAGAACAACATTTTCTGCTGCCAACGTTTGAAGTTTATTACCAGAAAATTTTCTGGTTTTTTGCCTTGAATGTTAACTGGAACAGGAAAAACAGCCACTTAAGGAATGGTAGAAACGCGAGTAGCATCACCTTGAACACTTGTAGACGACATCTCTCAAACACTTGAATTTTATCTTAAATTGTAAGTTTTGTATTACTGTGGAACGGGAAAGTGTAGAAAAGAAATAACTAAGTCGAGTGATGGTTCTCTGTCTTTAAGACAAAATTGCTCGTTATCTGATCGAACTTATATGACAATAGTCTCCCAAGATAAAATAGTGAACAAACACAGATGGATAAAATAATAGAAAGATTGAATTTCGTGTCTTTAAAAATGAACCAGAGGTATTCTATTTATAAAGGGAAGAAGGAATAGTTTTTTCTGTTAATTTGAATTCAAAACCAGATGTTTCGAATTTCAAACAGAGATTCCCGGTAAGCATTATCCGGAAAACTCTATCCAAATTTAGGGACCACAATTAAAGTCTATCAAAATTTGGGATTAAATTGAAAATAAATAATTATAAATTAAATTATTTATTTTCGGTCTCCAAAAAATAGATAGACCCCCAAGACTAGACCCGACCGGCGGGTGGGCGGGGCGGCGGCGCTCATGGGGTTTAACCAGAACCCACACTAGCTTAGGTCCTCCCTCCTTCACAAACTTGGGAATTCCTTTGGGCCCCCAAACCCTATATAAAATCAAAGCTTTATATATTGAACACCTTTAACTAGTTTTAGCAATGTGGGATACAACTATTTGGCCAAAGCTTCTCCATCTTTCGTGATTCAAACTCTATCTTTGTGTGTCAATATATCTCTTTCATATCTTAATGAAATTTAATGAATCTTGACACCTATCTCATCTACTCCATCAGTAGATTATGCATGTACGAAGAAACAAGATTTTGACATACGGGCCCCACTCATTTAAGTCATCAAAGTTGAGAAAAAGTACCTCATTAAGCTAATTAAGTTAAATTTCCTACATTCTCGAGACATCATGGATCTTAACGGTTTTGATCTTGCCATTACACCTTTTCTTACTGAACCATGCATTCTCTTAGCCAAATCTTCCGAATAATCCTCTGCCCTCTTCTATATCTTTGGATCCATTCGGTTTCAAAAAACCTTCCGGCACCCATTATCTAACGTGGCTCGAGAAGTTGATCTCGTGATCTTCTGAGAAACCTCCTAGGTAAAGAAAACACGACCTCAAAGGATGAGGCAAGCTCGTATAACTCAAGGTTAATATCTTCGAGAAAGGCTCATCATTTGTATTTACACCTTCAGCTACATTTCGTGCAACGGATTCCCAAGTGTGCTGCATACAATTGACCTTGTAGAGGACTCCAACAATTACAACAATTACAAGGGGAAGTCCTTTGCACTTTTTGGCAATCTCCTTCCCGATTTTCCCCAGTTGAGGAGGGTATGTTTCCTGCCCAAAGACGTTTTCTTTTAGCAACCTCCAACTTTGATCCGCCCCATCAAATGCATCTCGTGAGTGTGGATCGAAGAGTCAATGTAAGAGGCTATTCCTAAGTCTGCTAGTTGTTATAATTCGACTCGCATTTGCATCAGTTGGAAAAACCCTCCTTATATCATCCTACACATTTCCATTCCATAGATCATCAATCACAATCAAATACTTTCTCCCTTAATTTTAAGCACCGATACACACGTTGTACCAATGAGACTATGTCCCAGACATAAATTGTCCGTTGGTAGATGCATCAATGGAATTCAAAAGTCTTTAAAGAACACTATGTATGTATTTTGAGATATGGTCACCCAAGCACGAACATCAAATCGATGCGAGGATAAAGGATCATCAAGAGCATACCCATCAAGAGTCGTCTGCCCTATCCCACCCATGCCGACAATTGGGATGATATGAAGATCACAAGACTCCCCACAAAGACGATCTTTCCATCAAGTCCTCCTCAAATCCAACCACGTTAGCTGCAACCAGTGATGTAAGAAGCAGGGTAATGGATTGATATATGATTTTCTCTTGTACAACTACTTTTGATCTGCATTACTTGTTTCAAAATGGAGTCAATTTCTATTCTGCACTTCCATAACTTGGAATTTAGGTAACGGCCGTCAAGTGTAGAAATTGGGGAAGATGAAGAAACTTGCCGGAAACATTACGACGGTGATTTAAAAAATCTGGAGCATTTTTAATTCAAAAAATGGTACTCAATGATGTCTTCTGCTTGATTTGCTGCAACTGTGATTTGTGATTCTAGTTCACCCCCTTCTCTTGGAAAATCCTCAAAGAAATTTGAAAAGACAATGGTTGTTTCTAGCAAAGATTGGATTTGCTGCTTCTGAGTAGTGGAATGTTGATGACGATCCAGAATCCGATCGAGTAATTGTGCAAACAGCGGCATAAGCCATTAATTTGCAGTAGCTCTATGAGAGAGACTGAATCAGTAAATAACGAACACTGAGGAAGCAACTGAAATGCAAAATTGCTGGGAATTCTATTCACATCACCAAAAGTTCTCTTTACATCATAATTTTTTATGGACAATGCTAAACGAACATAATATGCCCGGGCAGATTTTTTTTTAATTTTTTTATAATTTCTTTTTTCTATCATCTTCTAATTAAAATTACAAATATAATTGATAACTATCACAAGATCAAATTTTAATGTTAACTATCATTTTGAAGTGATCTAAAAAACTGGGCGATTTTTATTTCATTTTTTGAGGTTCTTAATCTTAAAATTTGAATTACCACCTTCACAAATAAATGTTCACTAATACTTCTTAAATTTATTTATAAAAAAAATTAAATTTTAAGGGGAAAAAAAAATTATGCCCAGGCATATTATGCCCAAAACTCATTATCTATTTTTTATTGACTACAATAAATATTAGGGAATAGACTAAAATGTCCTTTTATTTACCTCTATTTTTTTAATTTTTTTTTTTTTTTTTTGCAGAAAATTAAATCTCTTTCCTAACACTTTAAATTTTTAAATAAATAATGTATCTTAGAACTCTAATTCATCAATCAATTCCACCAAATTCACGTACAAACTCATAAATTCTAGAAGAAAACAATCATGGATCAAGGTTAACTATGTTTTTTTCTGCATGAATTCACGATTTGTCTGTAAAACAAACTATAGTTCGAGAATTAATTCTAAAATACGTTATGCGTCAGTACTGTGTTTACTGGCCGAACCATCAATAACGACCATAGTGTATTGTTGGAAATTGGTTTGGAATTCTGGGTTCTGACCCAAAATTGACCAACTTAATTAATTCAATCTATTTGTTAAAAATGAAAACAAGTTGTAAATTCATAATCTATGATTCGAGTAGATGAATTTAATGTATTAATATGCTCAAAACCAATTTCGGGTGAATAATATATTAATTGTCAAAGGTTGCAACTTAAACTTGAAAGTTGAAGAAATATAAGAATTTGTCCCACATAGAAAAATTGAAGTTAGTGGATACTCCTTATTTAGTAGAGCACTTGATAAGTAGTTATCAAGTGTGCTCCCCTATGGTGGACCTTATAGTGGATACTAGTTGATGGACCCGAGGATGGTGCTTCGAGCCGAGGCCCGCACGTCACATTGAGTCGCTTTAGAGGAGCTGGAGGAGCCTTAAAGTTTTTGCCAGGTGGTCCAGACAGATAGCTCGCGGTTTAGTGGCGGTTCGAGTCAGGCGGTGCGGTGACGTGGATCGGGTCCGGTCAGATCGACCCGTCAGGAATCGAGTCGAACCGGATCGGGCGGTGGGTCGAACCGGGTCGACTTGAATCGGCCGGTTCAACCCCACCGGGTCGGGTCGGACCGACCCGCCAGCAGACCGGACGGATCGAACCAGTGCGACCGCCTAGCGAACTAGTGGGTCCAGTCCAAAGGGTGCAACCAAGGGGTGAAGAGGTGCCTTTCCAAAAAGGCACCACAACTCTTCAACATATATAAATAGACCCCTCCACATTTCATTTCATTCATTAAAATTCACAAGTTCATTGAGATTTAAAAGCTTTCCAAATTCTGCATTAGTAGAGTCCGAAAGTTTCAAATATCCGAGTACGTTCGCCGATAACTTCCGACTCGTGGTGCAGCGGTTTGAAGTTTTAAAGTCGTTGTATCTTGAAGGCGTTTTGCTATTAAACGTATTGCACCTGAGTACGTGACAATTTCGTCTTACAGATATAGAGTCAAACTCTAGCCTCGACTTTGTCTGCATTTATACATCTTCGTCTATAGATTCACATACCGACAACTAACATGTATAAACTTAGACGGCGGTTACTCACCGAAAGATTGTAAGAATTTCGGCCATTACTTGCTAAACTATATTAGTCATCACTGACCGAACTGTTGTAAAAATAGTGTACGAACTTATACGACGGCTACTGATCGAACGTTTGTAAGAATTTCGATAATTACTTGCCGAACTACATTAGCTTGTTTGACCATTACTGACCAAACTGTTATAATTTTATTGTATTTTATTTTTTAATGGATAAGAATATAAATGTCTAGAAATGTGGTGTAGAAAGTAGAAAAAGAAATTATAATTTTATTATAGTGTAGAAAGAAATTTTGGTCGTGTGAATAGAACTCTCGAGAATCGAACTATTTATCCATAGTTCCAAATGGAGATGAATATTTGGACGGATCAATCGATGCATTGTTTGGGCCAGGCCGCATGACAGATATGTGGGCTTTTGGAAACAGTTTCATCGCTGAGGGAAGACACAGACCCAAATGTTAGACATTTTTTATCCACTTAAGTTTCGTAGTGCATGTATAATTTATCCCAAATCTATCAATAGTGGATTACTTATTTGGTACAGATTCAAAATCATTTAATTTTATCAAATTTGATTATGAATTTTATTCCATCCCAAAACCTATTGTCAAATTCACCCCTTCCAAATACTAGTATAAGTTTTTATATCTATATTAAATCATTCCATTCAAATACAATATATTCGTTTAAAACTACATCAACTGCAATGCATCAAGTGTAGTGTAGAGAAGAGGAGTGAGCCTTTTAATAGCCACAGCTAAATTATCCCAGGGAAAAGGAATAAAAAAGCCACAGGTGGCAATTTCCTTACCATGATTGAGTGGTAGACAATTTCTCTCTCCCAGTTTGAGTGTAAATCGAAAAAACAAATGCTACATAGCAGATAGATAGTCCTCACTCTTTAGTTAATGGCTTCTTCTCTTATGTCCTTGTCTCCCCTCAATAAAATTAAAGCTTCAACTCCGGCCGCAGTGGTCTCGCCACCTCCGGAGAGTCTAGACCTCAAATTCGGGCGGAAAGGCATTAGATTTCTCGAAGCAGGGGATATCCCAACGGTTGAACTGACTGTCAGGAATGGAAGCTCGGTGAAGCTCCGGTTAGCAGACGCTCACGTGACTTCGTACAAGCCTAAGGTGTATTGGAAGGATGAGGGTTATGAGGAAGTTCTGTATAGTCTTGGAGCTGATTCTTCCTCTTCAAGAGGGGGCATTGGATTGGTCATCGACCAACAGGATTCATCCAATGCTGTTGCTAGCACTGGTGGTTGGACTGTGAAGGATGTTGATTCTGACTCCATTGATGCAGTACAGGTGAGTGCAGCTAGCCACCCCATTTATGTATCTGTATTGTATTTGTTTATTCTGAATTACTCCAGCTAGTTATCCTCTAGGTTGAATTGGGGTGCAGCAGAGGGAATTTGGAGTTAAGGTATATAGTGTCTCTGTATCCCCTGAGCATGGCGACAGCTGTGATAGTGAAGAACAATGGGCGCAAGGCTGTGGATTTAAGCCCTGCTATTCTTACCCATTTCAAGTTTAGGAAGAGAGGGGGCAGTGGGGTCCAGGGACTACGAGGTGCCTCTTACTGCACCCACCCCCCTCCCTCTTCCCCTTTCCAGATCTTATCCCCGTCTGAAGCTATCAAGCCCGAGGATCCGGGCTTCTTCGACTCCTTTGGGTGGGAGCCTGAAAACAAGCCCGGAGTGTGGGCTGTGCAAGACGTGCCCATTACTGTCCTCAAGCATAAGCTCAGTAGAGTCTATGCTGCCCCACCGGAGGATCGATCAAAGCCCTTCCACCGGACCGCGCCTTCCAAGTACGAGACCATCGATCAGGTAAGTAACTACTACAATTTTCTTTTTTTTTTTCTCTAATTAGTCAAGCTTTGGCCCTGGATTTTCAAATATATTTTTATGCGAATTTGGCAGGGGCGTGGACTATTTTATCGGGTGATACGAATGGGATTCGACGAAATATACTTGTCGAGCCCCGGCTCATTATCAGATAAGTATGGAAAGGAGTATTTCATATGTACAGGCCCCACGTCCATGCTGGTTCCAGTGACCGTCAACCCGGGCCAAGAATGGAGAGGAGCACAGGTTATAGAGCACGACAATTTATGATCCAAAATAATTAATACCATTTATTCTTGTTCCCGTTGATTGACTCCAAGGATGTTGGTTAAGTCTAGCTTTAAAATAACTCAAAGAGTCATATGATCATAATCATCAGGGGACCGGGATATTGGACATATCACTATTCTTGATTTATCGGTAACCAACTATGCAGGGTTACACCCAATTTTTTTCTAGTTTTTACGGTGGTTAATTTCTGTTGGGTTACAGTTTTTTTGGAAAATTGTGAACAGGACATTAATATTAAGATGTGGCGTAAAAGAATACCATTTCTTTTGGGCCGACAGTTTAAGACACTATTTATTTGATATCCACACATTTACGATAGAATTGGCCAGAATCCTTAGATCTCAGGCTAATTTGCACGTTAATTGTGTGTGTAAGCCCACATACAGGCTCCTGTTCATCTGGAACCTACATGGATTAAATTAAATTAAAGAAAAAATAAAATGAAAAATTTACATCAACAAACTATACCTATATATAAAATGAAATTTACAGAAAAAGATAAGAAAATTGCAGTAAAGTATATAAAAAAAAAAAAAAATTGAATTACCTAGTTCCAAAATTTGCTCGCGATTTATCCTTTCTTACTTGGAAATTAATAATTGCATATGTAGGACCGTGGCAAATTGAAATTTTTTATTTTTCTCAATTCATTTGTGGCCATCATGGTAAATTTTGGTACGTCTTTCTGGGGGTGATCGTCGGTGCAAAAAAGAAGAAATTAAGCATGGTATAATGAGTGACTCTCAACAAGCTTCTAGATGAAGGGAAACATGAATGAACTAATCCTATATCAACAAAAGAGGGTATACAGAGACGTGCGGGTATGTGACTGCATAGTCGGCTTTGAGGAACATTCTTAGACTGTGCAGGTGATAATGGCGAAAACCGGATATCAAACGAATCACAATCACAATAACAATCTCAAACAATCAAAGAATGCAAGAACATAAATGACACAAAGATTTACGTGGTTCGATCCGGAGATCTACGTCCACGGGAGAAGGCAATAGCTTTCCGAGGTGTTTTCACTATTCTCTTTTGGATACCGGAGTACAACTTTGTCAGTTACAACTGTCGAATTCAAAATCGGAACCTTAAACTCATCAACAATTCTCCTATTTATACTCTACAATTGAAACCCAAACAAAATCCCTATAAATCCGTCTGTCAAATCTGCATGGCTGTTTGGAAAGATCATGGGGATCTTTTCCCAACTTCCAAAGATGCCGCGAGTGGGCTTGGCTGTGTTGAGTTGAGGTAGGATCAGAGTCCTTTTGTGAAAGAGTCAATTCTGTGCCGAACTGAACAACTCGCAGGGTAAAAGAATCAATCAGAGTCGAACTGAAGTTACCCCGAGGTGAAGGAGTCAACCGGAGTCGAACTGAATTACCCCCGGGGTGAAGGAGTCAACCGGAGTCGAACTGAATTACTCCCGGGGTGAAGGAGTCAGCCGAGTTGAAGCACAAAGCTTCCTGGGGAAGGAATTGGATTGACGTGACTAGTCACGTGATCATTGCGCGCGTGACGCGTGTGAGGCACGCAGGTGCGCAACCCAAGGGCGCGTGTACTAATGTGAGCCATGAAATTTGAACAGGCTCAATCTGGGCCGTTGAATCTTTGTATTAGAGGGAAAAATGAAATGACAGTTTCATTTTCCCTTACTTGCAACAGCGATAAAAAAATCAGCGGGAAGACGAGAAAGAAAGCATCAAATTTCTGGAAATCACTCCAACTTCGTGCTTGCATCTTTGAAAAATCAAGTAAGTATGTCTTCATCCTCAGAATCTTCTAGTGTGAGGGTAGTGGGTACTGATGAGAGCCCCTGTGATGCTGACCTCCGCGAACCATTTTTCCCGAGAGGCGGGAGAATAGGAAAGTTTGTAGGGCTGACCTTAGGGAAATTTGGACCCGGGAAGTGGGATTTCCCACCTGTTTAGAGGAGGAGGCGAATCTGGAGGTGGCGTCGAGGATGCCTCGGGTGATCGAAGCCCAAATCGAGGCGATGATGCCGAGTTTTTATTTCCCAATAGATTTAGAGTATATGATACCCGAACCCAGTGATAGGGTTTGCTGTCCACCGAGAGGGTTTATTACTGTATATATAGATCAGCTGCGGGTAGGGTTAAGATTCCCACTGTGGGATTTTGTGGTGGAGTTGTTAGGGCACTATGGCATTGCATTAGGGCAGTTAGTGCCGAATGCCGTGATGCAAATAGTAGGATTTATGTTAGTGTGTAAGTCCTCGGGGGTAGAGCCCTCCGTAGAATTATTCAGGTACTTCTTCCAGTTGAAATTGATTGGGAAGGGGAAGGGTTGGTGCTCGCTGAACCCGAGGCCGCAAAGAGGGTTCAGGGTGCAGAACCCGAGCAAAGTAGAAAACTGGAAGGTAAAGTTCCTGTATATTATAGAATCGAAGCCAATCCCGGGGTGGAGGAGGGAGGAGGTTGTTGATGGGGTACCAAAAGGTGTACCGGAGTCGGTTGAGGTGTTCGAGCAAGCGGGGACGCTCAAACAAGTGTTCACCGAGGAAGAGTTGGAGGAGGCCGGATTGTCCCTCTATTATACAAAGGGACCCGAGGCGAGGACGTCGCCATCCCCGAGTGAGGGTTCTTTAGCCGGGGAGGAAGTGGAGGTAGGGATTCTTTTTACAATTGTCTGCAGTTGTTTGATAATATTGTTTGCTAATCGGCTGACCATTTCTTGCAGTGGGGCGCTTTAAAACCAGTCTCCAAAAGAAGACCGCTGGGAGTGCGCAACAAACTCCTGATCCTGAGAGAGCCGCTACCCCCATAAGCACGACCCCTGAGGTGGAGAAGACCCCGGGGAGGAGACAAGGCGAGGGGGCCGAGGAGATTGTCGCTCCGGTAGATACGACTCCAAGGGTGAAGAGGAGGCCGCGGCCTACGCTGACACTGCCCTCTGTATCCCAGAGGTTGCGGACGAATCCCACCTCGGAGGTATAATCATCATGCAGTAAATTTATCGACGATGTGCAATGTCTTATAAAATTTTCTGCAGGGCCATACAAGAGTGGCGTGCCACGAGGTGTCCGAGATGGAGGAGGTGTGGATCCTGAGCCAAGGGCTCATTGGGTTCGGGCGTCGCCTTCAAAAAGAGGAGACCGAGGTGCTGGGCGAAGAAGTGAGGGTTCTGCGCGGGGAGTGCGAGAAGCTCCGCGCAGAGGCAGCTGAGGCCAAGAGTGGCCAGGTGACGGCGCGGGGCAGGGCGCTCGAGGCCGAAAAGGAAGCTGCTCGGCTCAGGGGCGAGGTTGCAGAGATGGCCCTTCTCCGGGGAGAACTGGCCGCAGCTCGGGAGGAGTTGAAGAAGAAAGCGGAGGGCCAAAGGGCGATGCTGAGGGCCTTCGTCGAGAAGCTGTCACAAACGGAGACGTTTGTGAACTTCTTGATGAACTTTGTGGCGGTTGGGGACGTGGCCACGCGCTCTGAGGTGTTGGAGGTGGTAAGGAAAGTGTACCCGGAGGTAGATGTCTATAAAAAGGACTTTGGGTATGACTACGCTTTCGTGGGCAATGTTGACGCCGCCTACTACAACACTTTGTCGCGGCTCCCGGAGTGACCACTGGTGGAGGCACTGGCTCAAAAGGGGACCATTCTGTCGACTGAAGATGTGGCAAGCTGTTCGGTAGACTAGGACGAGGATTTCCTGGGATATCGAATGGGTATGCATGTGCCAGAGCGAAGGCAGAGGGCCCCTCCACCGAGGATTGAGCCCGAGGCGATTGAACTAGCTCCCCAGGAGGGCGGAGCTCTTCAGCTGGCATCGAACCCGATCGTGGACCCGGCTGCCACTACCTCGGCCGCAGCGGAGGTCAGTTCTCCTCCTACCTTAGGTGGAGACGTAGAGTAGGAGGCATTTTTTGAACTTGTATTTGTAAAAAAACACTTGATCTGTAATCGTTGTTTGGCGAATGTATAAATGATAAGTTGTCGATTTTGTGCTAATGAATCTTGAATGTATGTCTTGAACTTGAATATTAATATGTGTTGTGTACTGGTGACCTTATAATTGTTCTGTGTATATCATGCGTGCTGCAGGAGGACACCGCGGACCTTCACGAGGTCATTAAGAAGCTGATGCAGTCAATGAACTGGCTGCAAAGAGAGAGAGATGAACTGAAGATGTCGGTGGTCCCGAAGCTGAAAAAAATGTTGGCGGTTGCAGAGAAGAAGGTATCCTAGGCCGAAAAGGCAAGGACTGTGGCTGCCGAGAAAGCCTTGGATCACCAGCTTAAGTACCTGTCCAAATACGCTGAGGTGGAACGACTCTTTGTCCACCAAAGAGAATATGAGCGAATATTGTCGGAGTTCGGCCTGCTAACTTTCGAGGAGGTCGAAGAGCGAACGGCCGAAATTCAGAAGGAAATTTCCTTACTGATGGAGGCCGGACACACCGACTCCTCCGAGCTGGTTAGGAAGCGGGAGGTGTTAGAGATACTCCTTAGCATGTACGAGGACTTAAAAGGCCGCAGAAGGTGGCGTCGTGCTGCGGAGGAGAATATCGCCAGCTCCAGCCGGGGGAACTCCTTGAAGGCTCCTCGGAGAGGTAAAAAGGGCTCGGTGAAAAAATTAACCAGAGTGATAATCCGAGAACCAAGCCCGGTAGTGGTCGCCGAGGATGAAGTGCAAAAGCTGGCCGAGGAGATCGAGGTGATGGCCCCCGCGGAGTGGGATCCTGTTGGGTGGGCTAACACTCCAAGGCCAGCTCAGCAACCAAGTCCTCGCCGTCGAGGAGATCAAAGTTGGGATAACGTTCCGAGGCCAGCTAGGCAACCAAGTCCTCGTTGCCGAGGAGATCGAAGTAGGGGGAGGACCGGAGTCCAATTCCGAGGTGCCTCCAGATCCCGGAGGACGCGAAGGAGCTCCCGGGACGGGTCTCAACGTTGAAGCGTGGAGTATTGGTTAGGGGGTAGTAGATAAATAAACATGTTGTGTTGTAAAGTATTATTAAGATGTAAAGTATTTTTATAAATAAAATTTTAGTAAAAATAAATTGTGTATAGAACAAGGTTTTTTTTTTTTTTTTTTTTTTTTTTTTTTTTTTTTTGTAAACAAAATAGAGTAGCTACGTACTTGAGCATGATGCAATTTTCTTTTTGAATGTGTTGATACAATGTGATGCAAATAATGTAGTAGTTGATACTCGGGAGTACGGGGCGTAGGTAAGCCTTTGTTCGAGAACAGGGCATAAAGTCTCCCCGGATGGGTCAGGCGGGAGTCAACGTTTGCATAATGACAAAGTTGAGAACCTCTCCAGATAAATCAGGCGAGAGGGAATGCATGTCCGGGGACAAAGCTCATGGTCTCTCCGGATGGATCAGGCGAGAGACCAATGTGTCCGGAGACAATTAACAAGTGTTTCATGCTGGAAAGTCAACTTCAGTGGCATGTTTGGATTATGTCCATGTAGATTTATGGGGGCCAGCTAGGGTCCAAACACTGGGAGGAGGGAAATATTTTCCGAGTCTTGTAGATGATTACTCCAGGAAAGTTTGGATTTACTTTCTTAAAGCAAAATCAGATTGTTTTGAGAAATTCAAGGAATGTTATCATCAAGTACAAACTGAAAAGGGATTTTCTCTTAAATTTATAAGGACTGACAATGAGTTGGAATTTCTGTCAGAAGAATTTAATACCTTTTGTAAAGAAAAAGGGATAAAGAGGCATAGAACAGTTCCAGGAACTCCACAACAAAATGGTGTTGTGGAGAGAATGAATAGAACTCTCCTGGAAAGGGTGAGATGTATGCTACTGAGCTCTGGGTTAGACAAGAAGTTTTGGGGTGAAGCTACTGCCACTGCTGCTTATCTTATAAATAGATGTCCAGCAGCTGCAAGTGAAAAATGTTACACCTGAGGAAAAGTGGACGGAAGATCACCTACTTAACATCATTTGAGAGTGTTTGGTTGTAGAGCTTATGCTCATATCAAACAGGACAAATTAGACTCTAGAGCCTTGAAATGTGTGATGGTGGGATATCCAGTGGGGGTCAAAGGCTACAGATTATGGTGTACAGAATTAGGTGCTGGGAAGTTGATTGTAAGTAGGGATGTAGTATTTACTGAAACTGTCATGCCTTTCAAGCAGAATAATGATCAAATAAAGCTAGCAGATGATCTTAGTTCACCTGGTTCTTTGGTAAAGGTGAAGAAATATGAAGATGCTCAAACAGAGTTTTCTGATACTGATGAGGATCAACAGGTTGATAATCAGAATCTTTCAGATTATCAACTGGTAAGAGATCGAGGGAAAAGGACTGTTAAACCTTCTACCAGATATTCAGAGGATTATTTGACAGCATATGCTTTTGTGACAGCAGAAGACACTGATTGTAATGAGCCAAAAGATTACAATGCAGCTATGTGTAGTGATGAAAAGGATAAATGGTTGGTGGCAATGCGAGAGGAACTTGAGTCACTTGAGAAGAACAAAACTTGGAATCTGGTAAACAAACCAAATCATCTAAAGTTGGTATCATGTAAATGGATCTTCAAGAAGAAGTTTGAGGTCACAAATGTAGAAGCTATCAGGTTTAAAACAAGGCTGGTTGCCAGAGGATTTACTCAAAGGGAGGGAATTGACTATAATGAGATTTTTTCTCCAGTGATAAAACATTGTTCAATAAGGATTTTATTGGCCATAGTGAATCAGTATGATTCAGAGTTGGAACAACTTGATGTTAAAACAGCTTTTTTACATGGAGATTTGAATGAACAGATTTATATGACTCAGCCTGAAGGGTTTGTATTACCTGGGAATGAAAACAAGGTTTGTTTACTAAGAAAATCATTGTATGGACTTAAACAAAGTCTAAGACAATGGTATATAAAATTTGACAATCATATGAAAGCTATAGGGTTCACAAAATCCAAGCATGATAGCTGTGTGTATTTGGAATTTGCTGGTAAAACTGTGGCGGTGTTTCTTCTGATATATGTTGATGATATGCTGATTGCTAGCAAGAGCAAGGCAGAAATTGAAAATTTAAAGCATGAGCTGCAAGTTGTGTTTGAAATGAAAGTTTTAAGCAATGCCAAAAGAATTCTAGGCCTGGATATTAAAAGGAAGAAGGAGGGTGGTGAGCTATGGTTATATCAAAAGGACTATATCAACAAAGTTCTAAAGAGATTCAATATGCATGAATCTAGGAAAGTTTCAGTACCTCTGGGACAACAGTTCAAGTTATCAGAAGTTTAGAAACCTCAAAGTCAAGAAGAAATGGAAGAAATGAGTAGAGTGCCATATGCAAATGCAGTAGGTAGTATTATGTACACTATGATTTGTACAAGGCCAGATGTTGCTCATGGCATTAGTGTAGTGAGCAGGTTCATGGCTGAACCTGGCAAAGCTCACTGGGAAGCACTCAAGTGGTTGTTAAGATATTTGAGAGGAACTGATAACTATGGAATACTGTTTAGAAAACAAAGACAGATTGATAATGATATGCTTGTGGGATACAGTGATTCAGATTTTGCAGCAAATGTAGATTCCAGAAGGTCTCAACCTGGTTATAGTTTTACTCTTTTTGGTTCTGCAATTAGTTGGAAATCAATGCTACAATCTGTGGTAGCTCTTTCCACCACAGAAGCAGAGTTTATAGCAATTACAGAAGCAGTTAAAGAAGCACTATGGTTGAAAGGGATTCTGGAAGAGTTTGGATTTCTGCAGAAGTCTGTTAAAATATATGTAGACTCACAGAGTGCTTTGTATTTGGCAAAGCACCAAGTTTTTCATGAGAGGAGCAAGCATATTGATGTCAAGCATCATTTTGTTAGAGAAGTTACAGAGAAGGGAAGTGTGGAGCTTGTGAAAGTTAATACTGATGACAATGCTGCAGATATGCTTACCAAGACTTTAACTTCTGGAAAATTTCAACATTGCCAGCAACTGGTGCAGGTAATGCATTTCTGATTATTCAGTATAGAGTATGAAGCCCTGTAATGGGGTTTGGTTGGCAGAAGGAAGCAGAATTTACTAATCAAGGTGGAGTATGTTTTGATCTTCATGTATTGACAAGGTGGAGATTGTTAAGAGTCACTCAGTGTCAATCCATTCAGCTCATTAGAAGTGTTTCTGCATAAGCTGGAAAAGATCAGTCACTTGGAATTCAAAAGAAAGCTGGAGAATGAAACTGAAACAGGAAGAAGCAAGTGGAGGGAAAAATCAGTTATAACAGAATAACTAATTTTCTGGTGGAACTGTCTTAAGCTGTGAGAGGAGTTTATATTCAGTTTTTCTGTTGACTCTTGTTTGTAACTTCCATTTCCATCTGTATAATCCTTGTTCATACGGTTTCATTGGTGAGAGAGAGTAGAAAAAAACTCTAAGAATAGGAAGGAGGGAGAGATCAAGAAACTGAGAAAGAGAGAGGTCAATTTCTCTTGGTAACATCAGTTGATTCATTCTTTGTAATTCTGATTCAGGTGATTAGTGGATTCGTTTTTCGACTGCCCGGGGATGTAGGTGCTCAAGCACTGAACCACGTATATCTTGTGTTAGATTTACAATTCAGTTTCATCTTCCATACAAACCTCTAAATCTCTTTGCACATAAGAGGAACTAAGTTCTTAGCATAGTTAAAGAACTTGTTGTGTTCTTGTTTGAAACTGCAACATTATATATATTCTTGTATTCATAGTATGTTCTTAGATTGGTATACGTTGCATGTGTCATAATACATGTGTGTTATTGTATTTTATTTTTGAATAAAACATTTCATTTTAATAAATTGTGTTTAAATAATTTATCTATTATTTTATGAATTAGTAATACATAGTTTTACTATTGTTTCCTTCATGGTAGTATAGTAGTGTTTTATTTAGGTAATCAATATAAGGACAGATGTAGTTAAATAAAAAATACTTAATTAATTCTAAAATGATTTATTTTGAAGATTAATTCAAAGCACACTTATAAGCTAAAGCAAGAGTACTGGATTCAATCTAATAAAAAATATCAAAAGTGAGAGCAAGAGCAAGAGTAGTGACTCAATCTACTTACGTATTCAAACTCAGAATACTCAAATCGCTCCAAAAGAAAAAGAAGATATAAAATAATATCTTGCCATATCATACGATCGGTATTAACTTTGGTATAGGATTATAAAAAGAAAGATAATTTGGACATATCTTAAGAGGAAATCATATCAAGAGAGATCACAATATATATAGAGAGACAACATTGGCAATAACATTAGATTAAATTATGAAAGAAAAATTACTTTATTAGCCCTGAGATAATTAACTTGAAAGGGATAAAATAGGGTAAATAAAAATTGGCTGCAACTTAAAACACTTTAATAATAGTGTATAGATATAGTTTATTCTTTTTTGTAAAGGATTTGCAGACAACAAATCAGCCACACACACAATTATGTAGCTAAAAAACAACGAAACAAAGTAACAATCACACAAGAGATTACGTGGTTCGAATCCGAAATTCAGATTCTACCTCCATGGAGAACCAACAACAATTATATTCCTTTCCACTAGAAAATGCATACGAGAAGATTTGAAGACGACCAAAACTACAGGATATCCCTCACATGCTTGAGTCAAAATCTCACACACTTTTGTTTCTCTCTTCTCTCTTTTCTAGTCAACTAATAGTGATCGCCTAATAGCAGTGTTTCTATGCCTACTTTTCCATGTGGTGCAATGTAATAGTTTCTTAACATGAACTGTAATTCAAAAGATAACTGCCAATTTCCAAAAATTACAAAACTACCCTCCTTAATTAACAAAATTTGTGAATTTGAGCTAATTAATCCACAAATCTCCACCTTTAGCTCAACTAGAAAACATCATTGCTTGTTGGAACTGTACCTCATTCTTTCCTAAGACAGAACCTCTGACTGTACCCTTACCAAATCAAGACACAATTCAAACTTTGATGAAGGTAGTGCGTTCGTAAAAACAATCTGCTGGACTCAACTTAGTTGGAATCTTTGCCACCTTAATTGTACCCTTTTGTAACAATATCTCGTACAAAATGAAGCTTCACATCTATGTGTTTTGTCTTCTCATGATAACCCTGATGTTTATCTAAATGTATTGCACTTAGGTTGTCACAAAAAAAGTCACTCTTTTTTGCATAATTCTAAACTCTTCGATTATACCTTTCAACCATAAGGCCTCTTTGATTGCTTTAATCAATGTAACATATTAATTCTGCTTCTGTGGTTGATAACGCTACCACAGACTGATGTGTTGCTCTCCAACGTAAGCCAGTTGCAAATAGTGTAACAATATATCCTTGTGAGTGACTTTCTTGTATCCAAGTTTGCTGCATAATCAACATCAACAAAAACCAACAAGAGGAGTATGCAAATATTCTTGTTGTTTGAAACACAAACCTTTAGCTTTTTTACCTCTAATATATCTCAGAATTCATTTCACAGCTTCCTAGTGAAATCTTCGAGGATCCCCCACATATCTGCTAACGATACTCATGGAATACGCTAAATTTGACCTGCGACACACCAAAACATACATGATGCTATCCACAGCACTGTCATAGGGAACCTTCTGCATATGAAGCTTATCTTGTGTTGTCTTAGGAAAATGTTGAAGAGAAAGCTTCATCTGCTATCCTTATGGTGTAGTAACAATCTTAGACATGTGCATATTATATCTCTATAACACCTTGTTTAGATATACTTTCTGAGATAGAAACACTTTTCCATCTTTTCTGTTTCTATCAATGTCCATGTCTAAGATTCTCTTGGCTTCACTAAGATCTTTCATCTCAAACTCAGACTTTATAAGTCTTTGATCTTTTCAGTCCCTGATAAAGTCTTTCTGGCAAGTAACATATCATCTACATAAAGTATAAGATACACTTGAGGTAAGTCTTGCTCTTGCCTGAAATAAATACACCTATCATACCTGCTTCTTGAGAAACCAATCTTAAACATATAGTCATCAAATCTCATATACCACTATCTTGGACTTTGCTTAAGTCCATACAAGGACTTTCTTAACAAACAAGCTTTGTTTTCAGAATCCTCCACCTGAAGCCCTCCAGGTAACTTCATATAAATCCTCTCTTTCAATTCACCATGAAGAAATGCAGTGGTAACATCCATCTGATGTAATTCTAGGTCAAACTGAGCAACTAGTGCAATCATTATTTTTATAGAGCAATGTTTAACAACTGGAGAAAATATCTCATTATAATCCACTCCTTCTCTTTGAGTGAATCCTCTAGCAACCAATCTTGCTTTAAATCTGACATTTCCTCTACTTCCTGACTCATGCTTCTTCTTGTAAATCCACTTACATCCTACCAGTTTCTGCTTCTTAGGCTTGTTCACTATCTCCCATGTTTTATTCTTTTCCAATAGAAGTTCCTATTTCATTGCTACAAGTCATTTTTCCTTCTCAATACCACTTCTTATTGGGACAATCCTTTGCTTAACGACCAACAAGATGACACTTGAAGTACTTTCTGGTTTCAGATTCTGCAGGGTGAGTTTGATTAGATTTCTTCCACTGTTGTTTATTCTTTTGATTGTTGAACTTCTTTGGATTAGATATCTTGATCATCAATCCTTTCCCATGCTGTTCCACATGGCCAATATCAACACCTTTCTGAAACTCTTTAGATTTTAGCACATATTCAACCTCACATAGTGTTTATCTTGTTTTCTCTTCCTAACAAGATTGCATCCTTGAAGTTCTCACAAAGTTTTGGAAGAGAGCTCAAAAGAATCAATGCCTTATCTTCATCTTCCAGATTAATATCAATGTTCTCAAGATCATCCAAGATCTTATTGAATTCATCAATTTGGTCAGAGATCGACTTTTCTTCAAACATCTTGAATGCATACAGTATTTGCTTCATGTGAAAAAATTATGTCAACTATACAGGGATAAAACAAAATGTAAACTTGACAAGTTATTTTAAACTATATATGTGAAAAAAAGTATATAATCTTTTGATTTTCTAAGTTTAAAAAGAGGGAAAAAAATCAAAATGGTCCCATAACTTTTTACTTTTTCGGATTTAGTCCTATAAGTTATTATTTTTTCGATTTAGTCCCACATCTCTGGTAATTGCTCAATTTTGGTCCAATTTTGACCAAATGTTGACCAACTGACCGGAAAAGGTCACGTGACCTTCACGTGCCGGCGCGGTTTTGAAAATTTCGGCTAAAATGGTCCCATAACTTTTTACCTTTTTGAATTTAGTCCCATAAGTTATTGCTTTTTCGATTTAGTCTCATATCTCTAGTAATTGCTCAATTTTGGTCCAATTTTGACCTAATGTTGACCAGTTGACCGAAAAAGGTCATGTGACCTTCACGTGCCGACGCGATTTTGAAAATTCCGCCGACTTTTATGTTTTATCAACTCATTGTTGATGGACTCCAACTCCTTGTTCTTTAACTCCACCTGTTAAAATTCCACCTCGGAAGTCCGGCGACACGTGTCATAAGTCGTCAGAATTCTCAAAATCGCGCCGGCACGTGAAGATCACGTAACCTTTTCCGAGCTGCTGGTCAACATTAGGTCAAAATTGGACCAAAATTAAGCAATTAGTAGAGATGTGGGACTAAATCGAAAAAGCAATAACTTATGGGACTAAATTCGAAAAGGTAGAAAGTTATGGGACCATTTTAGCCGAAATTTTCAAAACTGCGCCGGCACGTGAAAGTCACGTGACCTTTTCCGGTCAGTTGGTCAACATTTGGTCAAAATTGGACCAAAATTGAGCAATTACCAGAGATGTGGGACTAAATCGAAAAAGCAATAACTTATTGGACTAAATCCGAAAAAGTAAAAAGTTATGGAACCATTTGTGGTTTTTTCCCTTAAAAAGAGAAAATACGTGATATTAAATATTTTCTAATGGTTTGCATCAATTTTTAGTGAAGGGGACAAAAGTTAAAACTCTGAGCCACTTTTGGCCATCCGTAACAAAAAAGCAGACATGCGCTATTACTACACGACCGAAAGTGATTTTTCCTGAACAACAGAGATTAAGATTGTCAAAGTTATACGAGCTTGTTATTAAGAGTTCAGATATACTTTTCTTATTACCTTTTTTTATTATTTTCTTTGTAGGATGATTGACTTTTTAACTTATTAAATAAAATATATAGAGAAGTATATGTTTATCATGCTCAACTTTAATAACGTAAATAATGTCAAGTAAATGTTACATATATATATATATCAATATACACCTTTACGTTTTATTGTTTATAAAATCTTGATAATTAAAATTATGATCGAGTGAGCAAATAATAAATAAATAAAATAAGTAGTATAATTACAAATTAATAACTTTTTAAACTAGTTAATCATTATCTAAACTCATTTATAGCTAGGTCCATTAATCATGTTTCCATATACTGTTATAACGAGAGATATGCCATTACATAATTATTCAATTAATTTCGACATTGTGTCAGAACCGGATCGAAATAGACAGTTTAACCGGTTAAATTAATAAAGAACCGGGGCTTCGACTAGTCTGGGTAACCCCGTAAAACCATTTGCATGGCTCGACTGGAAAAAGCTGGGAGTAACCATATTGAACCGGATTGAATTGGGAAACCGGCGAACGAGAAAGCCAAAAACCGATTTCTCCGATTTCCCATTTTTTTCCTGTTCAGTCTGATTTTTATTGTTTGAACCATAATAACGGTTCTATGGGGTACTCCAGATCAGTCCGAGCAGCAATTCCCGGTTCAACCGGTCTGTCCGGTCCGATTCTGACAACAACGGCTATATGTGTGTGTGTATGCTAATAAGTATACAGTTACAAGTTCCCAAAATATGTTTTATAACTATAATTCTTTATGTTGTTATAATCGTATCGGTACCAAAATCGATCTCACCATCGTTTGACGATTTCAGTGTTGTTATAATCGAATCGGAAATCAAACCTACCTCACAATCGGTTGGGTCAACGGTCTAACCAAAAAAATTAATAGTCGTCATTTATTTATGTAATTATACACATTATCATTCATAAAAATGAATAACTTAATAGAAAATTATTAGTTAAACTTCAAATTTCAAATAATTATAACCTAATATACTACTTTAGCACATGGATATGTTTAATAAACTTTAATGATTTGTAGTCCATAAATTTCTTTTAGCTTCAAAATCTTTTTCCAAACATAACAAATATGGTAAATAGTGAATATCTTGTTAAAATTTTATAAACTCACAAAGAAAGTAAAGTGGAAAATTGTAAGTGAAATAAGAACAAAAGAAGAAATAAATAAGGAATCCTTAAAAACAAAAATATGGGAATAATCAATTTTTTCGGTTTCTCCATTTTCCGGTTCAATTCGGTTTTTATCGGTTGAACCATAAAAGTAGTTCTATAGGGCACTCCATATCGGTCCGAGCACTGATTAAACCTGTCGATCCGGATTAATTATGAGTACAGTGGGCAGACCGGTTAAATCGACGATCTAACAAAAGTGATAATCATAATTTTAGAAGTAATACTATACATTTACATAAAAAAAAAAAAAAAAAGAAGAAGATAAATACGTAGAAAATTATCTATTGAAATGTAAATTCAAATAAGGACAATCATCATTACTTAAAAAAGATTTATATGTTGTAGTCTAAACTCCATACTTTTTTGTCTTTCAAACATGATAAATAATGAACATGGGTATCTTGTCAAAATTTGGTAAAAAAGATAAAAAAACAGACAAAAAATAAAAAATAAAAAATCCAGGAATGAAATAAGAAATAAAAAACCAAAAAGGTAAAAAAATTGGTTTTCGATTTTTCTGTTCACCGATTAATGGGTGTCAAACCGCCAAATCAAATTACCTACTAGAAAATTACAAGTGAAGTGGTAAGTAGTGTCGAATCCATGGGAAACGGGGATTACTTTCTTTTGTGTAGAAACAGAAATAAATAGGGGGGTTTTGCACTACAAGAAAAAGAGTCTTTTGAGACCACAAAAAATGGTCACAAATAATGAGTATGTCACAACTTAAGTAAATTGGTCTCAAATAATAAGTATTTATCACAACTTATGAGTATTTGTCACAACTTTATTGTCATCTCAATAACTCGGTCGCAAATAATATATTTGTGACCAGAAAAGTGGTCTCAAATGTGTCTCAAATATTTTTTGCAACAACTAGTTGTCTCTAAAAGTAGTATTATAGTTGTCTCAAATATTTTTTAGAGAGATTTGTGACAATAAGTGGTCACAAATAACTTATTATTAGTCCACAATTGTGGTGTCAAAAAGTCTTATACAAAAGATTTCTTTTGTTGTAGTGTTGATAGGTTTTATCCAATTGATCCTAATAATTAACTAAAACATGCAAATACAATAATTGAAATATAAAGACGAATCAAATATTATCTACCTCTGATCCAAAGGTATTGATATTCAATTATATTATGGATCATATGCGCACAAATATATTTTCTTGCAATTTAAATAATTAAACCAAAGATTTATTAGGATAGTCATAATAAATCTTGTTTTTTCCTAAATCAATTGATCAATCACAACAATCAGTCAACACTTATATATCATTGACGAGTTGGGCGCGATAGCATTCCATACCACGTTACTGATAGCATTACAATTTATGAAAACAATTAAAACTAATTGCTCACAGCTGAGATAGCTGCAGATATCAATAATTAGCTTGTAGATTCAATTAGGTTAAATTAATTATGATAGCACGATTAATTCAACATATTGCTATTAGGGTTCAATCCTTTATGACAATTACGAATCATGAATTCATGGATAGCAATAGAGAATTAAATATTAAATTTAGTTGTCAGTTCAAATAATAAATAATTCTCATGGAAATAATATTGAATCTAAAGTACTTGAATTAAACAAGAACGATGGAACCACATAACCTAACAATGATATAATTGAAATAATCAACAATTGAATCAGAAAATTACTTTAATTAACGATGGTGGAATCCAAGGTCTTCAACACAAAGTAGAGTACAGAAGATGAAGAAAACTAGGAAAAAGGGAGAAAAGTTGCAAAACTAGGAAAAAGGGAGAAAAGTTGCATGAATTGTTCTGGGGAGGAGAGAGAGAACACGTATTGGAATAACTAGATTGTCAGCATTGTAGGCGTGCCTCTCCTTTATATATATTTTACGCTAATCCTCTTCTCTCCTAAATCCTAATCAAATCTTGTCCTATCTAAACAATATCTAAATAATTACAAAATGGAAATAATAATTTTAATTAAAATAAAGTCTTCATGGGCTTCTTCATAATAATGAAGACTTTAATAAATCCAAGTCCATCTTTTCTCCATGTGGGCCCGATTCTTCACTTTTTAGCCTAAAGTTACACCTTTTAACATGATTTTGCTCCAAGCCCAAATTAACTTCTCCTACACCAAGACATTAGAATCATCCAAAATAAGGGACTATATTGAATACAAAATATGGAATAATATATGCACATCACCAATTTTCTCAGTTCAACCTTGTTTTTGTCGATTGAACCATGTGGGGTTATCCGAACCGGACCAAGCATATGATCCCGATTCGACCAGTCTGGTCTAGCTCTGACATCGGTGAATATATATATATATATATATATGTATATATATATATATATATATACATAAATAATATTATACATAACTAAAATAAGCGACTAAATGAGCGATGCGCATCTAGCATCCATGTTGGCTAATTCCACCCATTTTCTCGTAAGTCCGTTTCGGTTCTCAATTTAATTTTTTATTTTTAATTAACTGTGATTGTGAAACTGATATTGGTAGCAAAGCAATCTCATTTTGTTTACTGTACATCAAACAAAATAGTCGGGTTCCGAAATCTAAAGTTCATTGGGGACTTGATTGAGGTCGAAGGCTGAATGCCCCAAAACAATCAAGGGTTCCACATAATAGAGTAAGTGTAAAGAAAATGAACAAGCTTTCGGCTGCCCTGTTTGCATTCGGTGATGATGACCATGAATGTTGGCCAAGGAGGGCTTCTTTTCCAGGTATGGAAACAGGGAACTCAACATGGTTTTGTATAGAAGGTCTTGCTTTTGTTTTGTTTTGTCTTTTTATTTTGAATTATCTGATATGCTTATCGGACTATTGTGTATACAAGTTGAAACAATTATCTCCAGCCAGTTTGAAGAGGAACAAAAAAGTAACGAAAAAATTAAGAGTCAATTAAACACTGGTTCAGAGGTTGAAGGTGAAGGAGAAAGAGAGAAGAAAGGAAAAATTACGGAAAATTTGATAGTCGATTAAACATTGGTTTAGAGATTAACGGTGAAGGGAATTTTATGTTCCTCCAAACCTGCAGAGGAATTTTCTCTCTCCAGAAAATGGCCATCCATAGCCACTGATCCTCTGGTAGATATTTTAGTCAGTGTTGGTGAGGACAAGAAAGAAGCCCTCGCCGCCGCCGCCAAGGTCGAGGCACCAACCCCGCAACCAGCCGTGCTTTGGTCCTACGTGCCGCCGTTTAACGGGTATCCTTGTTGCCTTGTTCATGAAATGACGGGTCGCCAAACCAGGACATGTCCTGCACCATCATGTGATTAATTTATTTGCAACAAAATTCAAATTCGAAAAGTTTTGCAATGGGAGGAATCTTTAATCGGAAATTGATGATATATGATTCCTTTTACTGGTGTTGAAATTTTGGATCGATTGGAATGTTGTCCAAGTTGATTGCATCCTCGTCCTCAAGGTTAAAGATGCTCGGAGGAGGTAAAGAAGACTAACCACCAACTTCGATCCTCCCTTTATTGGAGCCCCGGCGAGAGGAGTTGGATCCAGCTCTACAACTTGACAATTTTTTTTATTTTTTTTTTGGGGATTTTTGGAGGATCAAACAACTAAAAATTGAAGTGGTGAAATAAAAACTTGAAATAAACTAGAAATTGAAGTAGTAAACTAAAACTTGAAGTAGACACAAATTGCACAATTGAGAATAATTAGAATGCTAGATTGCACAATTTGAGAGTAGAGAGAAAGATGAGATTAAGGTGTGGAAAAATATTGGAGTGAAAATTGGTATTTACAGAGATTTTTAGGTAATAAAATTAAATAAAAAAAATATTAACCCCCTCCCCCAACCCCTTTTCAAACGGTCAAATGATCATGGTCGTTGATTTTCAACAGCCATTTGATCTTGACTGTTGATTTAAAAAAAATAAAAATTTAATGGTTTGAACTGGTGGTTTTGGTTCCAGTTGAACCATCGGTTGCGAGCCAACGGCTACAAGATCTGTGTCGTTGATCTCAATGGCCAAAATATATTGGCTGTCCACGTGGCAAATTTAAATTTAAAAATAAAAATTAAATATAACCACGGGACCGGTGCAGTTTAGAACCGAGAACCGGAGTCAAAGGTTCTGGGACCATTGATCGCCGGTGCGGTCTAGTGCGTTTGTGGTTCCCAGTTCAAATAGGCACCTCTAGAAATGCCCCATGATTGCTTGCACAACGAGGAAAGAATCCGAATAAATTGAAATGTTCTCAAATCCACACTCAGCACAAACGTGAAATGGGGATTTGGGGGATTTGAAATGGCTGATAAAGTAGTCGGCTAATTTGAGTTGGGCACATAAATAGGCAATGGTTTCGGAGGCGGCAACGACGATCTGATGCAGAAGAAGATAGGAGTTGGGAGGCGTGAGTGGTGGTTACTGTAGATTTTTTAAATTCTTAGAAATGTTTTATGATATTTAGAACTATTTTCTTTGTTTTTTTAAATATTTTTTCAAATTTTGTTGGATTTTATCATATTTTGTAAATAAAAATTTTGAATTTTGAATTTTTTTAAAATTTTTAAATTAAGTTACTATTACTTTATAATATTCATATTTAAATGTACATTTATTTATATAGATTTTTTAAATATATTTTGTAATTAAATCAGCAATTATAAGAAGAAAAATAAAACAATGCCATATCATATAAAAAAACACATCAACTTTTTAAAAAAAAATTAATGCCACGTCAATCCATCACCGGCTGGGTAACAGGTAATAGCAGGTGACGGAGCATTTTTATCATTTTTTTGTAACTTATGAGATATTTTTAAAAACTGCCAAATTTAAAGGACATTTTCTTAATCATGACAAATTTAAGGGGCATTTTTACCAATTTTCTCAAAAAATTAATGCCACGTTATTCCATCACCAGCTAGGTAATAGATAGTAGTCCGTGATGGGATTTTTGTAA
Source organism: Ajuga chamaepitys (assembly GCA_958295605.1). NCBI lineage: Eukaryota > Viridiplantae > Streptophyta > Magnoliopsida > Lamiales > Lamiaceae > Ajuga > Ajuga chamaepitys. The sequence continues at coordinate 5,186,120 of OY282500.1, read as the reverse complement.
TTTAGGGGGCATTTTTTAAAAGTGTCAAATTTAAAGGATATTTTTTTAATTATGACATATTTAAGGGGCATTTTTACCAATTTTTCCATTTAAGTATGTTAGGATTTTATGTTGTTCTTGATTTTAGTATGTGAAAGTAGGTGAAATTGTTGAAGAAAATTTATGGAGATCTTCAAATCTTCAAGTCTCAAAGTCTTCAAATCTTCAAACCTTCAAGTCTTCAAATCTTAAAATCCATCAAAACTTCTGAGTGAGTGAAATAGTGTGCATTGGTGTGTGTAGAGATTTAGTATGTGAAAATACATGCTAGTGTGTGTAGAGAATTAGTATCTGAAAGATGTGTTAGTATGTGTATAGAGATTTTGTGTGTGAAAATAATAAAAAAAATAAAAATAATTAGAATAATTACTACAAGCCTATGCGGCCTTATATGAACCCTAACCCTAAGAATGCTAAAGAAGTGAACATTTCATGGAGATGTGGCACCATAAGGTATCTCCATGAAGTGCAGGATGAAAATTGTACACACCACTAAGATGTGTACAACATAAAAACCTAGTATTTTTAAATGATGATATAGAATATATGTAGCTTAATATGTCTTGTTTATAAAAACATGGTGTTAAGTTGACCACCTCATGGAGGTGTGTCAAAACGAAAAACCTATTATGTAGTATGTAAGGAGAATTGAATACAACACCAAGATGTGTACAATTTAGAACCGAGTATTTTAAACTAATATGATATACTTAAATATAATTATAAAACAGGGAGGTAAATACTAAATCAATATCATAATTACATTTAATGGTATAGATATATGTATGTAGGAAAATTATAATTATAAGGAAAAAAAATAAAATAGATAAATATTTTAAATATAATGGTTTTTGAAAAACTTATGAAGAAAAGTATACTTTTAAGTTAATCCTAATTACAGTAATAAGTTATTAACAAATATTTTAAGTGTAGGGAAGTAAAATATTAATTTTTAAAATTAAAATAAGGGTAAAAATATGTTACCCGATTTTATTTTAAAGAGAAAATCATTTTCATAATGTATTTAGTAATCATTAAATAAATAAATAATTTTTAAAATAAAAAATTAATTAATTTTGAAATTTAATAATTAAATCAATACAATTTTCTTAAATCATGCCTCCAATTTTTTAAGCTCATTCTACCATCAAACCCCCTGGTCGCTTTTTTTTACAAGCCCTGTATCAATAGTGACACTGAAGTTCCCACTAATATTGACCACGATGTTCGGTCAACATATCAGTCAATCCTGTCATGATCCTTTATTCTTTACTAGATGTGCACCCCTGCAATGCATGGAATGAATTATTTTTATATTATTGTAAGAAATTATAAATATATTAGTCACTTAATTATATTCTTTATAAACTATATTATCATGTTATATTCAAATAAAAAATAATCGACCTGTCATAATTTTTTTCAAATAACAGAAATAAATAATTAAAAAGCAAACATAAAAATACATCATAATCATCCTAAAAATGTATTTTACAATTAAAATTAATATTTTAATTATATATATACATCATGAATGTTAAATCGAAGATCGTGAAAAGTTTATTAATTTGGTATATTTTTCATCGAAAATCGAGTTAAGACGAAAAAATTATTAAACATTTAAACTTCGTAGGAAAAATACACAAATAAGGAGAATGCGACACCTCAGCCAGTGACGGACCCAGAAATTTAGGTGAGAGGGGCCCATTTATAAACGAATTCAGGAGTTCGTCTCACGAATTTTTTTTATCTATGCTCGTGTGGCAATTTTTATCAAATATGAGACAGATTTTGAGTAGACTGGAAATTAAATAATTCTATATATTTAGGCCCTAAACTTAAAATATTGAATAAATTATATTGAAAAATAATATCTTAGAAAATTAAAGTAGCAGTATAGTTGTGCGCCCCCTAAAAATAAGCAACTGTATAATAAAGCTAAAAAATACTAATAATTTAGATAAGATTAATAAATTGATTTAATTACGAAAAGTAAAAAGCTATATCAAGATATAATATTTCGACATTCATTATATTCTCTAATATATTTATCTCTATTGCTTATACATAATAATACAATCATCTACTTCAAGTTAAACAATAAAATTATTTATTTTATTCAGTTAAGTTATATTAAAATCAATTAAAACACGCATATATATTATAACACATTATGACGGAGTCCAAGAGGAACACACATATATAATAGCACACTAATGACGGGGCCAGGGGGGGCCCCAGTGGCTCCCTTGGCCTCAACGTCAGTCCGTCACTGACCTCAGCAGAACACTTGTCAGAACCTGAATTATCAGGCTTCTCATTTAGTATTAAGTATAGATTACACTCAATTCCTCACCGTCCAAATAGAAGGCCTCACTAAAATAAGAGATGCTCTTCTTGCCTTAGTTTCTCCACAAAAAATAGGAGGTAGCAGTACAGCAACGGATCTAGATGTTGATGCCGATCTTGAAGTCAATTCTGAAGATGAACTTCATCTACCGTGGATTTACATTATCCAAAGGCGTGAATAAGGAGAAGCCTCTACTGCAATTGAGGGCGAGGTTGTCCAAGCAATCATTGGAGAATATATATGATTTCTTTAATGAAGAAGAAGCAGAAGATGATGAAGAAGGAGAAGAGGATGGGGAGGAGGGTGAAGGGACCGAAAGAGAGAATAAATACTAAAAAGTTATTTTTTGTTATTTTTGCAGGGTGTTTTGTTTTGATTAAAAAATTTAAGTTTGTTTTTATGTTTTATTTTTATGTTTTTGTTGAATTTTGTTATTGGATATTTTAATGCATAAAGTTTTCCTTGCATAAATTTGATACTTACTTGATTTTTCTTATATTGTTTCTTGAATTAAGGGGGAGTTTATATTTTGACTTAGCCGTTGTCGACTGTACGTATGATTTTGTATAGAAAAGAGAAAAAATGGGGATATTTTTAAGAGTTTGATATGCCAAACTCTTAATAAAATTCCTATTTTATTTGTTTTATCTATTTATACACTTAAATTTATCGTAATTGATTAGTATGGTTGAAATAAGTGCTATGTAGTTAGGTGTATCAAAGCACAATTGGACCTAATCAAGTGTAGAATTGGTCATGTAGAGGTTCAAGCTAAATTTATGGGCGAGGTTAAGGGAAGACCCTGTCAATGTTAGTAATTCTCGACTACATCTAATGTACGCAGCGGAATAAATAATCGAGAATATTGATCGTGATTTATAACTGAATTAAACGTTGAGCAATAACTACGCAAAAGATCGAATACTTACTTGTAGCGTAATTGATCGGACCGAATTATGCGATTGATTCACCACTTCAGGTATCCACGCGTATATCGTCCGCCGTAGGAACTATCCTCGGTACGTATATCGTCCGCCGTAGGAACTATCCTCGGTACAATTATTCGATAAGTGATCGCTAGGAAATCACTTATCAAATTCTATAGTGCCTCCAATTTTTATCTGATAAAAACCCTTAATTCTCTACTATAGAGAATATGTATATATAGTACCATATAACCCTAGGTTTATGGGCCTAATATCCATGTTCACTTAATTAATTAATTAGTCTGACTCATTAATTAATAAAGCCCACATATCCTAATCTAGTCCATATCTTTCAATCTCCCACTTGGACTAGCATTAGATATAATTCGAAGCACTAACCTTGTACCCTTGAGCGGAACAATAATACACATAAAGTGTGACCCTTCAGGCCCCCATTATCGACGATAATCTAATTAAAGTCTGCACAAAACTCCTAGACTGTGTTGCGCATCGAACTCGATATATGAAGGACGTTTACGTGAATCTAGTAAACAAACCTTTATATGAAGTTTATGTAATATCCCTTCATTCACGACCCACCCGATTGAGCCTAGGATCTGCCATGTGTCTATCCAAATAGCTCAATCATTTTTCTCATCTTTATTATATGACACATTCAATCATATTCAATTACTTTAATTGAATATATCTTTGCATTGGCCAATGACTTTATTGTCAAATAATATAGAGAAATATGAGTGTTCTCTCGAGTTTCAATCGAGGAATGAATCCCATTCTTGGCTCAACTACCATTTCCATTTGCCTCATGATGAACCCAACACAAGACGTGTCTTATCCTCCTTTGGGAGGCAAGCGTTGTACTTGGTCAAAGTTCATCACTTAACAAACAAAATGAGTATTGACCTCAGGTCAAAGGATCATTACATACTCCACACACTAATAAACCGTAGACACTGAAAACAAACGGTTTAATAGTAGGGTATACCAATACTCTCCAAAGTACCCATGTGTCCATCACGGATATCTAATATCTCGTAGTCATGAGACCTACTACATTCTCTGAGAATGTGATGCAGACCACATGTTAACCTATCGCGTGTCATCAATATCCCATTCTTGATGACCATCGGTTATGGCAATTTTAGAATCATACTATATCATTTATGTCTCACACCATAAGTGACAGTCATGATTCAAGGGAACAATTATAAGAATAATAACAAACCATCAAAATAATTATTCTAATAAATGCATAAACTCAAAAGACAATCAAAATGTCATAGAATGCGATCGAGAATGAATGTCTCAAATGCAAGGTTTCTAAGACATGCAAACTATAAACTCCCACTGAATCAAGACCAACTACCAACGTGTCTAACACCCAAGCTCTCAAAGTGCTTGTTGTGTCTAACTATACACAACTGTTTGGTTGAAGGATTAACCAAGTTATCATCAGTGGATACTCTATCTAACTTCACATCTCCCTATCTATTATTCTCCAATCAGATTATATCTACAGGGAATATGTTTATTTCTGTTCGTGGCTCTCGGTTCCTTTTGCTAGAGCAACCGCACTTACCGTTGTCACAATACAACGGTATTGCACTGCTGGCACTCGGAACGACACCTAGTTCCTTTACGAACTTTAACAAAGCAACAACCCCTTTTTGGCAGCTTTAGATTTAGTAATATACTCGGCTTTAGTGCTGAAATCGATAGTTCTACTCTATTTTGAACTATTCCGATTCACTGCACCACCATTTAGAACGAAAACATATCCAGACAAAGACTTGAAGTCATCATGGTCCGTTGGAAGCCAACATCAGTATACCCAGTAACTGATGACTCTAGCTGCCCACCATAGACTTTAAGAAATATTCTTTAGTCCTTCTAAAGTACTTAAGAATAGCCTTGACAGTTCTCCAGTATTCCTTATCGAGATTTTGCTGAAATCTACTCTTTCACGGATTGCAACATGGAATGATTGCTCCCCATTATCAGTATATCGTCGACATATATGATAAGGAAGACAACATTTCATTCTTACGTTTACTATAAACGCATAGATCATATTTGCTTCTGACAAAATCAAACAATTTGATAGCTTTGTCAAAGCAAATATTCCAACTCCTAGATGCTTGCTTGAGTCCATAAATGGACTTCTTTAACTTGCATACTCCATTCGGCTTTTCTTTGGATATAAAACCTTCAGGCTGTGACATATACACAGTTCCTTCGAGTTCTCCATTGAGAAACGCGGTTTTAACATCCATTTGCCAAATGTCAAAGTCATAGTATGCAGCTATTGCAAGTAATATCCTAATGGACTTGATCTTAGCGACTGGCGAAAAGGTTTCATCATAATCAATGCCCTCGCGTTGACTATAACCCTTTGCCACCAACCTAGCCTTGTAGGTTTGTACCTTGCCATCTGCATCTCTCTTCTTTTTGAAGATCCATTTGCAGCCTATGGGGCGAGCCCCATCTGGCAAATCAACTAGTTCCCGGACTAGTTGAGGTACATCGAGTCCATTTTAGATGTTAAGGCAGCCATCCACATCTTCGAAACGGTGCTCGACACCGCTTCGACATAGGTCTTAGATTCGTCGTCTTCTGAATCAACTTCATCATCTTGGTTCTCAACCAATAGATTTAGTCTTTCAGGTGCACGACGATTCCTTTGAGGCCTATTGAGTTGGTTTTGCGTTGGTTCATTCGGTTTATTCTGATCGTGAGTTGGATTTCAACATCTCTTGGATATTCTCAAGAATTTCACTATGATTCTCTTGAGGTGGGACTGATACTATATCTTGTCTTTGATGCATCTTATTGTCTTGAAGTGACCCTCTAAGAGTTGTTTCCCCTCCCAATAGATCATCATAACTCCCACTGAGTTCTTGTCCACTCCATTGGACAAGACCTCATCCTCTATGTTATCTTGCGGGTTTGATACAATATCTTGTTTTGATGCATCTCATTGTCTTGAGGTGACCCTCTAAGAGTCATTTTCCCTCCCAATAGATCATCGAAAACTCCCACTGAGTTCTTGTCCACTCCATTGGACAAGATCTCATCCTCTATGTTATTTTTGTGGTTCTTGAATCTTTTCAAGATCTACCTTGTTGTGACCTTGTTCCTCGAAGATATAAATATCTTCAAGAAACGCCACATTCTTGGAACTATCACCTGGTGATCTCCAGGGCAGTAGAATTCATATCCTTAGTTTCCTGAGGATATCCACAAAATAGCATTTCTCACTTTTAGTCTCCAATTTATCAGTCGTCATCTTCTTAACAAAACAGGGCAACCCCAGGTCCGCATATGGTTAAGACTTGACTTCTTGCCACACCATAACTTATATGGTGTTTGCGTGACCGATTTAAGAGGAACTCTATTCAGAACATAACCATCGGTTAGTAAGACATAACCCCAAAGGAATAAGGAAAGACTGGTGAAACTCATCATGGATCGAACCATATCTAATGAAGTTCGATTTCTCCTTTCGGATACTCCATTCATCTGTGGTGTACTCGGAGGTGTCCAGTCTGACCGGATTCCATGTGATTTCAAGTAATCAAGAAAATCTCGGCTTAAGTATTTCCCTCCTCGATCTGATCGGAGAGTCTTAATACTTTTCCAAGTTGTTTCTCAACTTCTAACTTAAACTCCTTAAATTTCTCGAAGGCCTCAGATTTGTGTTTCATGAGATACACATATCTATACCTTGAAAAATCATCAGTGAAAGTTATGAAGTACGAATATTCGCCTATTGCTTAAGTTGGAACGGTCCGCACACCGCTGTGCGGACCAACTCGAGCACAACCTTGGCACGTAACCCTTTTCCAGAAAGTGGTTAACTTATCATCTTTTCTTTGAGACAAAATTCGCAAGCACCATATGATTCGAAATCAAATAATGTGAGATAGTCTAACTTTCTCAATCTTGCTATTCTTTTCTCATTGATATGAACAAGTCTACAGTGCCACAAGTAGGTTTTATTATCCGTATTACTTAGCTTAGGTCGTTTGTTCTTGTACATTGAGAATATTTTGTTCATATTCAAGCATATAGAATCCATTCGAACGAAAGACATTTCGTTAAAACAATCCATTAAGCAAAACAAGCATCTACTGTTTGCAAAATAGAAAGAAAAAGTCATAAATGTCTAATATTAGAATGGAGATAATATTCTTTGAAATCTCTAGAACAAAATATCAATTATATAAATCTAATTTATATCCCGAAGGAAGATCTAATGTAGTCTAATTTCAATGTACAAAATAAACTACCTAAGCTCTCATCCAATGCACCATGTGCTTTGAACTTCGGGCAGTCTCTCTTCCAGTGCCCCTTCTCATTGCAGAACAGGCACCCATCCTTTGGTATTCTCGGCTTCTTTTGAACCCCTCCACTCTTAGGCATCAAGGCCGCATCCTTAGATGCTTTCTTCCTCTTCTTCTGCTTATTCTTCTGTTTGGAAGATCTCGCAGAAGAGCTCACCATGAGCACAGAGTTGCCTTTAGAAGTAGATGATTCGTAGGTCTTGAGCATGTCGTGAAGCTCTGGCAGTGTTGCCTTCGTGTTGCTCACGTTGAAATTCACTATGAAGTTTTCAAATGAACTTGGAAGAGACTGCAAAATCAGATTTATTGAGACACTTGAGGGTAGCTTCGTTCCAATCGATTCCAACCTCTCAATCAATCCGATCATCTTCAGTATATGTTCAAAAACCTGGCTCCCATTATGAAGCTTACACTTGAGGAGATTTCTGAGTATCTCATACTCCATGCTCTGAGCTTCTGAAGCGTATAGACTCTCCAAGTGTTTCAGCATCTCATAAGGGAACATGCTCCAATGTTGCCTATGCAGTTCAATACTCATAGAGGACAACATTAAGCATTGAGCCGATGTGGCATCCTCAACATGTTTCTTATGAGCTTCTTCGTCAAACGTATCGTACTCAGGAGAATTCTTGTCAGGGATGACACTGATTGGTTTGTCCAAGACATACTCAATCTCGTCTTACCTTAGCACCAATTGCAAACAACGGAGTCAATCCGTAAAATTTGACACAGTCAACTTGTTTGTTTCCATGAAACATTTATAAGCCAAAACAACATTTTTCTGACGAGAAAATAATAAATGGGAAAATAAATTAGAATAAAGTAAACAAAGATCACATTCGTATCACTAATCAAAACAAGAGTTTATTGTAATGATTAACTCCCACTAATTTTAACATATTTTGCGCCCCCAAACACAAAATACGGATTTATAACAATTATAAATCTTAGTGGTCCAAGATCCAAGTCTATATTACTGCAGCCTCTGCTTTGGCTGATGACTACAATAATATCACTAGGTAGGCCTCTAAGCCAATTGCAACAATAATTTTGCAATTCTTGGTTTATTAATCCAATTAATATTGCGTCCTCAAACTATTTTGGTCGCTTTGGCGTCTCAAAATAATTTAAGTAAGTCAATTTCATCACACGATGTCAACCATACATCTATGAATGAGCCCCAGTCTTGTCGATTTAGAGTAAACACTTTGGTGTAAAACTCGTGGTCGAAAAGATTAGGAATCTCAACCAATTATGATGGACGACGCATTTTGTTTCTAAACAAGACTTGGTTTTTAGTGGGGAATTGTTATGTGATACTAATTGTTTAAATTTAATATCTAATATTAAATTATAACACAATTACTGGGTGCCGCCTACCCAGGCATAAGAAATGCGGACCACACATATTGGGCGCCGCCTACCCGTACATAATGTCGCGGACTACATGTATTGGGCGCCGCCTACCCAAACATAAAAGCGGTCTTAAATTACTATAATTTAAATTGAATAAGCATAAAATCAAATAATAGCTTATCACATAATATCAAATAGATGCTCAACGAATAAAATTATTAATCCAATCAAAATTTTATTCTTTAATTAAATGTGGATTAAAATTATTATTAATTCTAAATTAATATAAATATATATTTAATATTAATTCCAAATTAATATAAATACATAAGTCTAGTATTATTCTTTCAAAAATAATAATACTATTATAATTTATTAATCTAATTAATAAATTAATATTAGTCTATTAGATTAATATATTAATTCCAAATTAATATAAGTATACTTTTAATGTTAACTCCAAATTAACATAAATGTATAAGTCTATTATTATTATTTCAATTATATACAGCCCAAAATGGGCTGAATAATTAAGGGCCTCAGCCCAATTAAAATAACCCAAATTTTAATTTGCAGGCCTATTTAATTTAAAACCCAGCAGGAAAAACAGCCCAATTCATTAGGCCCAGCACAAGCCCAGGTGTATCATGACCAGTCCAAAACCCAGGCCCATTTTCAAAATTGGTCCAGAATTTTCAGCTTGGCCCAACACTGAGTCAACTGAGTTTGCACCGAGTTTACTCACTCAACCCTAGTTACTGGATTGCTGCCGCCATCTCCGCAGCCGCGACACCCGCCTCCGACGACAAAGACAGCAGACGCGCAACAGCAGCAAACCGTCGCCACTGCCGCCCGCCTCGCGCAGCCGCAGCAGCGAACACCGCCGCTGCCGTCGCGGATCGTCGTGCGCAGACGGGCTTGTGCGTGGGCAGTTTGATTCAAAAGACTTGCAGAAACCATGTTTTAAAAAACTTGCGTATTGTTCCAACAACAAGACTTGCGAAAACCATGCTTTGAAACTTGTTGCGTATTGTGCCAACAACAAATCATGTAAATATGGTCAACAATCATTGTTCATAATTGTTTCAAAATTAACTTTCAAACAAAACAAAACCAGAATTTCAGTTTTAAGAAATTTTTAATCCACAATTAGTCTGAGTATTAAATCAATTATAAATCGAGCCCCGGGCTCTGATATCACTGTTAGTAATTCTCGACTACATCTAATGTACGCAGCGGAATAAATAATCGAGAATATTGATCGTGATTTATAACTGAATTAAACGTTGAGCAATAACTACGCAAAAGATCGAATACTTACTTGTAGCGTAATTGATCGGACCGAATTATGCGATTGATTCACCACTTCAGGTATCCACGCGTATATCGTCCGCCGTAGGAACTATCCTCGGTACGTATATCGTCCGCCGTAGGAACTATCCTCGGTACAATTATTCGATAAGTGATCGCTAGGAAATCACTTATCAAATTCTATAGTGCCTCCAATTTTTATCTGATAAAAACCCTTAATTCTCTACTATAGAGAATATGTATATATAGTACCATATAACCCTAGGTTTATGGGCCTAATATCCATGTTCACTTAATTAATTAATTAGTCTGACTCATTAATTAATAAAGCCCACATATCCTAATCTAGTCCATATCTTTCAGTCAACCCTTAGGAGACCGAGTCCACCGAGTCGAGTCCACGTCTTGAGGAACCGAATACCAGCTAACTAATCATGTCCTAAACAGGTGAAAAGGTGGTTAGTGGGAGAGTGTTGTCCAAGCTTCCAAATGACCTATATAAGGAGCTTCAGCTGTTAACGAATTATATCGAATATCCAAGAGAAAGTGGTTGTCTGCATAACAGGTTGTGTTGCCTAGAGTATTGAGTAGATTTTCTATCCAACATTGTGTATCAAATTTGTACTAAATTCAGGTTCCTCAAGAATTTGATTTCTTTGGGAACTTTTAAAATAGCTTTAATAGGTTGTTTTTGTATCTAGGCTGTGTTTAATCGTCTATCTAAGACGTTAGAATTCGAGTGTTGTGAATCGAAGTTTGTCTCGATTCACATTTCGAATCTTTATGTGATTCACCAAGTGATAAAGTGAGTTCTTTCACCCCGAGACATCCACGAGTTATTTACACCTTGTAGAAAATTTCATGTTATTTGTATTTAAAGTTTTCGATGTGTTTATATAGATTCAAGATTGGATGAATCTCGTAACCAGCCTCTTTTGTTTTACAAAGCCATGCACATTTTCTTAGTTTATTTTACCTAGTTTTCCTTAGTGGTTGCATACTTTAGTGATCTTAACTTCAAATTTTCACTTGTGCATGAATTATTTCTATACTATTTATTTAGTTACCATATAATTTGTTCCATTCCATAGTAAAAAGAACTAATAATATCAAAATTTTACCATCTTATAAGATTTTAGAAGAATTTATAATAAGCTTAATTATCCAAGTACTTTAACAACTTATAAACTTTTGAGATACTATATTTTATAAGCTCTTGAGAAATCTCATAAAATATTGATGCATATAAGATGTTTAAAATATTACGCTATTTTCTGGTTTTTAATAAGAATACATCCGATTATTGTGTACTTAATTTGTTTTTCATTTTATTTCATTGATCTTTTAGGTTTCTCCTCTCCGCTAGAATTTTTCCTAGCGTTAGACTTTTTCTGCTGACGTACGACTTTTGCCGGCCCTTCTAGTCTTTTTTTCGGCCTTTCCCGGTCCTCTTCTACAGGGTTGTCGTCCTTATGGTTAGTGTGTCTGTTTTCTAGATGGCGTTGGTATCATATTGGTGATTTTCGATTTCTTGCTTGATGTGCATACAATCACGGAGCAGGGCATTCTTTGATTGCTTATCACTTGACGCCTTTTTTTCTCTTTTGTCTATCCGCCTGTTTGGATGGTGGTAGGTAAGGCCCAAGTTGCCTAAGGTCGCAGACCGGTCCAAGTTGTTTATAGTTGGAAGCCCAAGAATTGGCCCAAATATAGATTTGATAATTGGGTTGCAACGGCAGCGCAGGAGGGAAGAAAGATCTGACCCACGATTTCCTCCCAATCACGAAAGCAAGTTTCGTGGCCTTAATTGCAGGAATATAGTTAGGGGCCTCAATTGTAGGAATATAATTAGGGCTGTAATTTGTATGATATAAATAGTAGAATTAGAGAGAGAAGAGGGGTTGGAACTTTGATCACAAAAAGATCGCTTGTAAACAAAAACAAAGAAAGAGAAAGAAAAGGAGCCCGGTAGGGACATCATTTTTCCGTGGACGTAGATCTCCGGATCGAACCACGTAAACCTTGTGTCTTATTGTCTGGTTGTTTTCTTGTTTATTATCTTTCGTGAATATTCTTGATAACGGATTGCGCTTTATCAGATGGGAATGATTTTACTGATTGAATCAAGAGTACACTTATAAACTTTGTTTTAAGTAATAAGATCCGTATCTTTCATAAAAAATATGTTTCACTTAGGGGGTGTTTGCAAACAATTGTGATTTTAGAAAAAATATTTAAATTGATTTATTAAGAAAAATGTAGAATTTGGTAGCGTTTGCAAATAAAATAGTGTTAAAACTAAAAGATTTTAGCTAGGAGAAAGTGAGTGTTACAACTTCTGAGAATCAGTTATTAAGTGCCTGTAAAAAGTAATTTTACATTTCTAATATATTGTTGTAAAAACTCCCATAACCTTACTTTTCAAAAACAATTTTGTATCTTCAATTAAGATCGCAAACATCCTTAGTGTAACACACTCTTGATAGAATTAAACTATTCGTGTAGATACTTTAAATTACATAAATAACCAACTAGGGAGTACAATAACGAATTTTGTAGCAACTTGACCTTGGCCTACAATGTTGGAAGAATTACAAAAAGGAAAGAGAATACTAATTTATGGGTAAGGTAAACAGCACACAAATAAGGCTGTTAAATAATATTTTATTTTATTTTTAAATTTAGAATATGTAGAGAACAAATTGAACCAGAAACTTATAATCTTAGACTAAATGACACATGACTTGTCCGTGACTGTCGATATCCAAACTTAGTGATTCTTCATGTTGATGAGGAAAAATTTATGAACCAAAAAATCCCCTTCAAAAAAATTAAATTCCACGTCATATACATATCTTATCTATACCCTATTATAAAAGTATGAATGAATGTTTTGTTTCATCCAATTTATCTTATTCCTAATATACCCTTAGTAGTATTAAATTTTAAGGGTAACAAAGTAATTTACAAACTTAAATTATTTATTTATTTTATTATAAATATCTATATCTATATCTATATCTATCTATCAATCTATCTATCAATATATACATATATCTATTATTATTACTATTACTATTACTATTACTATTACTATTACTCTGCTAATATAACAGTATGAATTGTTTCGTCCTATTTGTTGTTTTGTCTTTTCTTGCAATGCCTATAATATACTTACTAAGTATTAAATTTAAGGATAGTTAAGTAATTTAAGATAAATTATGTTCTCCCTTAAGGCAAAAACTCGTATGTGACCATCACACGACCGTCATACGGTGTGACGGGAAAAAGTATCACTTTTTGTGGTAAAAGTATCACCTGTTTTGAACAAAAAAAAGTAGTATTACTTTTTGTAGCAAAAGTATCACCTTTATCTGTAAAAATATTAATGTAGTAAAAGTATCACTTTTTACTGTAAAAGTATCAATGTTTTCTGTAAAAGTATCAATGTTTTCTGTAAAAGTGTATTTCGTCACACGTGTGACCGTTGACACACAAGACTCACTCCTCCCTTAAAGACAAGAGTTCCTCTATATTTCAAATTCCTCCTAAAAACTACATAACACTTAAATTGTTATTTTTTTACACTTTCAATATTTTGAATTTAAAAGAAAATTTATTTCGTATTAAAATAAATCTAAAAGGAATATTATATGACGCGATTGGATGTTTTTTTTTAAATAAACTTAATTAATTAATATTAATGTAGAACCATCCATTATTGAGACATTATATCTACAAATGAAAATTATACTTTATAATTTAGTTTAATTAATTAGTTGAAGCTCCCGAGATTTCAATAATTTAATACAAATGTATTGCTAAAATTTGTCATAGTACTTAAATATATTTCATTACCTAATTGGATATCTTTTTCATAAATCATGTAGAATATACGGCATGATTGATAAGAATAAATGGTATGGGAATGAAATGCTCATTCACTTGCTCACTCTCATTTCTTTAATTGGTATGAATTTGTGGTGAGAATAGTCATTCCCAAAGGAATTGTTATTCTGTTAGCCATGGAATTAGTCATTCCTCCCATTCAACACGGTATTAGCTATTTCTAAAAACTAGGAATGGACTTTATTATTATTATTATTATTATTATTATTATTATTATTATTATTATTATTATTATTATTATTATTATTATTATTATTATTATTATTATTATTATTATTGTTATTACTATTATTATTATTATTTGATTAATTAGTTGTTATTATTTATGGTATTATTTAATATCAATAGTGTTTAATAGTTTTTAATTATTCTCAACTAATTATTATTAATTTATTTATTAATTGATGATAATGGTGGTTTTGTGGTGGTTGTTGTAGTTAATTGTTATCAATTTTTAATTAGTTACTATTATTTCTAATTTAATTATTAAATAATATATTTACATAATTTATAATTACTTTCAATTAATTAATTAGTTAATAATAATAATAATAAATTATTATTATTATTATTATTATTATTATTATTATTATTATTATTATTATTATTATTTCTATTAGTACAATTATTATGATTATCATCATCACTATCATTAATTGTAATTAATTAAATTACTAAATTAGCTACAATTAACGATAATTATAATAATTATTAATAATAATATGTTATTAATATTACTATTTTGATATTTTATTTAGATAATTGAATATTTCATTTCTTATTATTTGTTGAGCATACCAATAATTGGAATTGTTGTAATTATATCATTCCTTTTTCGTCTTCCAGCATATAAATATTAAAGATAGCATGTTGATATCATCGTTGGTTAGTCCGATTAGAGATAAAAACTTGTGTGAGACTGTCACACTATACGACAGCCGTGGAAAAAAAATATCACTTTTATCTGTAAAAGTATCATTTTTTTAACAAAGTAGTATCACTTTTTGTAGCAAAAAGTATTACTTTTATCTCTAAAAGTATCACTATAGCGAAAGTATCATCTTATTTGTAAAAATATTTTTTTTTATAAGAATGTATTACATCACATGTGATACTGTCAGATGCAAGAGGTTTTTTTTTTTTTTTTTTTTTTTTTTTTTTTTTTTAATAAAAATGTATTACATCACACGTGATACTGTCAGATGCAAGAGTCACTCCTGATTCAATTATATTCAAGTTGGCTCTGCTATAAACGTGCCACGTTAATTAATTTGTTTAAGTTTGTCGTTGCTATTCAAGTTAAAAGGAAATCATGTCTAACAAATTTCAATTATATGAATGTACTTGCCATAAAAGAATGACGGTTGTTATAATATTCAATGACTTTTCCATAATGGGTAATTATTAAAAATTGTTTCAAGCATGCACGATTATAATAAATTAATTAATTAGTTGTTTTTGTTTTTGTTTTTGTTTCTTATAATTAGTGATTAATATTTTTTAGCTATTCTCAATTAATTATTATTATTAAATAATTTATTGATTGACGATAATGATTTCTTGTTCATGTGGTGGTTGTTGTAGTTGTTATCAATTAACTAGTTACTATTAGGCCCTATTATTTCTAATTTAATTATTAAATAATGTATTTTCATAATTTATGATTACTTTCAATTAGTCGTTATCAATTAAGTAATTAGTTAATAATAATTGTAATAATAATTATTATTACTATTTTTATTATTATAATTATCGTCATCATTATCATTAATTATAATTAATTAAATTATTAAATTAGCTACAGTTAGCGATAATAATTATTAATAATAATATGTTATTATATTACTATTTTAGTATTTTATTTAGATAATTGAATATTCCATTCTTTATTATTCCGTGAGCATACCAATAATTGGAATTGTTATAATGATATCATTCTTTTCTCGTCTTCATTCCATTCCAAAATATCATTCAAACATTATTCCAATTCTTCATACAATTCATGCTGTTAAGGACTTTGTTTTTTTCCCTAAAACAGAATTTAAGGATTCTTAACCATACTAGAATAGAGTTCTCAAAGATAGTATGCAAAAAATAAATTAAGTCTTCTAATTGTAGTTGAATTGTCAAAAAATACTTTGCCCATACAGTATAAATAAATATTTACCATAGTAGTATTAAGTAACTTAAATATATTATTATTTAATTACTTGAATGCAAAAAGAAAGAGTTCTTATTTAATTCAAGCTCCTCCTAAATATCACATACTTAAATTATTCTTATTCTACATTTTCAATACTTTATTTTGGAATAAAACATTAATTTCATATAAAACTATGGATTGTTATGTCCTATACTTTGTTTTGTCTTTTCCACTGAGGCTTATAATATTCTTACTAAGTATTAAATATAAGGGTAGTTAAGTAATTTAAAATATTCTATGTCTTGATTATAAAAAACAAGAGTCACAAACTCCTCCTTAAAACTACATAATTAAACTATTCTTCTTCTACGCAATACATTGAATTTTGAAATAAATTAGTTTCATATTAAAATAAATTTAAAGAATTTTCCAGTAATATGTTATTTGCATATAATTTAAGCAATTGTACTAGATAATATTACCTTATGATATTATAAAAAAAAAAATTATTATACTTTTCAATCTTATCTATAACTAATATATTTTTACTACTCACACTGTCAATTATTTTTAAAAATAAAGATAAATATTATGGCATACATCTTAAAACCTTTATAATACATACATTTTTACTAACTACTACTATTTTAGTTTTACAAGTTAAATTTATTTAATCGGCCTATAACAAGTAAACATAATTCAAGCTCTTATACTTGCATAAAATTTAATTATATAATAAAAATATATTTAATAGAATAAGAAGAGGAAAAATGTATATAGATAGACAAAATTAAAAAAAAAATCTTTTCTTAACACTATTTGTTGAAGTTAGTTCATATTACAAGAAGCAAAAGTCTAAAATATTTGAATAGAAAAAAAAAAATAGTGAACAAATTTTTTGTGATAAATTTTATCTTATACAAACATTAAGTATAATAAAAAAAAAATTATAATTGAATATTTCTAATTAAAATTTTAATCTTGTTCCTTTACTATTATTTGAAAATATCTTGAAATTATACTCTTATTGGAGTTTATTCTGTTTTGAAAAAGAGTTTGAGTCATTGTACTTTTCTTTAATTGGGTAGTTTAATACATAAAATGATCATTAAATGCAGTAGGACTTTAATGTAAATAAATGTTCAAATACTCAATACTCTCACCGTCCCAATTATATAGGCTTATATTATTTTTTTTGGGGTGCCCCAAATATATAATCCAGTTTATATATATGGTAAAAAAGAATAATAATAAGTCATTCATTAATGTACCACTATTAATTAGTCTTGAAAAGATATATTTTTTTTTTCTGCTACTGACTTCTCGAAGACTACATATTCATCATGGAGTATTGTTAATTATTGAGATAAATAAGGTACTCCATTAATTATTACAAATAGAAAATCTAAAAACTAAACTCATTAAATGGGGGCTTTAGGATTAATTTATTTTTTCAATCATTTTCTTAATCTCCGTGAAAAATTCAATAAATCTATATAATTGGGACGGAGGGATTATATATTAACAAACACAAAAGGAAGTTTAATTAAAACAAGAATAATATCGAATTAGAGACCCATATATTTTACTGTCCAGAAAAATGAGTATATAGCATAAAATCAAGATTCTTAGTAGTATGAAATATGACCACCTTATATATAATCAATCTATTATTGTGGAGGCATTTTTCATGGCGGAAAACATTGGTGAAACTTAAGCAAACATATAAGAAAGGGTAATGTGAAGCGAGATATATTTTATGAAGGTTATTATTTTAATTTTTTTAGTTGTATATAAATTGGTTGTTGATAATGACTTCTATAAAATAATTATGAGTCGCAAATTGATTATTCTTGACAAAACCTAAAAAGAAAAAGATTAAAATTCTTAAGTAAAAGTAATACAATAGTTTAGAAAGTTCTTGATTAAACAAATTTACGTTATGAATTGAAATATGATACAATAGTAAACAAAATAAAAGATGTAAATCAACATGTTAATTATAACAATAAATTCTAAAAGTGCATTAGAAGCTACAATTAGGAGCGTGCAAGATAGAGTCAAATGAACATGAAAATTATAACATAATTATGAACATTAAGAAATTATTTGTATAACTAATAGAGAAAAAATGTATTGCCACTTCTATATATAAATATTAATTAAATAAATAAAAAATTATGGAAATAAAGTAGAAGAATTATTGATAAAAAGAAATAAAAGAAATGCAAATATAGTAGAAGAATTATAGATAAAAGAAATAAAAAATATTTTTATGAACATGTATTAACTTTAAATGCATTAGTGGTGATATAGTGTAAGTTTTTAAATGTTATTGGTCTATACAATGGATCAATTTCAATAAAATCTATTTATATGTTAAACATTATATTTTATCACATATCTTACAAACCTACAAAAACCTATTCACTGATGTAATACTTTTAATAAGTGATGTCATTTTAGTAGACCAAGGGAAAAAAATTTATGTTAGGAAATTGGAGAGAGACATAAAAATCACGAGGTTTATAATAATTGGAGTTCAGAGTGAGGTATGCAATTTTATTTTACTAATAATAGAAGTAGTAAAAGGACAAACATGAAAATTAATGAACATGAATAATTGGACCTAGTTTTCATAAATATTTAAAATCTAACAAAATAAAATTATGAAATCGCTAATAACATACACATATCTTATAATCATATATAATTATAACTGGAGAAATGTATTTACTATGCTACTATAAAGAAAAAAGACTTATAAAGAAATAACAATTAAAAAAATTGTACTGAGTGAATCAGTATGAGATAATTATATTAAAACATGCAGAGAATTGAAGATAGTAGAATGTGAATATTCTCTTCTTTTGTTTGAAAAAGTAAAATGTGAATGTTAATATTAGCTTATAAACATGGATTAAATAGAAATAAGTAATAATTACCTTGGAATGAAGTGTTGTATAATCCAAATAAATAAATATAATTGGGGAAACAAAATCAGAATAATTTATATATCTATATATATACACATATAGATATATACACACACATATGTAAGACTTCTAAATGAATGTAAAATGTACGAAAATTGAGAGCATTTCACTAAACCTAATAAAGGAGGTAAAGACATAAAAGAAAATAGCTAAGAATCCAACATTATATCAGACTTTATATTTACAATAGAAAATTATTTAAGACTAAATTTTTCTACACTATGTCATGGTTTGTCCTTTTTATAGATCGTTCAATATTAATATATCATGTATTGTTTTTTGGGTTACGGTTATTTAACTTTTTTTTTTTTGTTTGTGATTCTTTTTAATTTTTATTTGATTTTGAATTGTGTTTATTGTATTGATCAAATTTATTTTTTTCTTGTACTGAATAATCTAAGAATTAATTATATTACAATAGTAAATGATTACATTGGGTTTATTTGAATGCTTTACTGTACCAGCACACAAAATACAACTATTTCACGTTCAAATTAATTTTTGTAATCGGATATAATAATAAAATATAGTGACCACGTGCAATGCACGTGTGTATGGCTAGTTAACATAAAAGTAAACTAATAATTAAAATACATTACGTATAAAAAAGGAAAACTGAAAATAGAAATATGGCATTACCATTTTCCTTTTAAAAAAAGTAACTGGCAAGCAGAAAAGAGTATTGTTACTGTGGCAAAATAGAAATAATTGACGGAAGACGCACATACATAGATTAATGTTAAATTAAGTAGAGTGAACACCATTGAAAAAGCAGACATGAGTTGAATGAAATATAACATAATGAGGGAAAAAATCAACTTCGAAGAAGTTGATGAAAAAAACCCTCCAGAAATAAAACAAAGAAATATTCAATCTCCGGTAGAGGTCAGGATTCAACGCTGCACAAAGCGATAGCTATAGTAATCGAGACCAGTGTAAATACCATCAGTATGATGAGTAGTGTAAAACTGCCCATCGGTGGAGCTCAAGTCCCTCTGCGAATAGGAGAAGGGCACACTACACCTGCCACTTGTTGCGATGTAGTCGACTATAACCGTACTCAATGGCGGTACAATAGCTGTGTATGAAGCCTCTGATGTTGATAATTTATCGTCGGTATCTTCCCAGACAAGTTGCGTGGTTCTCTCCTGAGAAATTTCAATTCTTCCTTCTACGATGGATGGCCAACCTGCTGTAATTTCGGTCGTTATACCAGTCGTAATAGAAATACCCTTGCTAAAAGTAGAAACCTTTCTTCTCTCATATCCAATTTTGATAGTCATACTATTTTCATCGGTAGGAGAAGGGTTAGAAGCAGATGAGTTCCCTGTCAAGACAGGCATCTCATCGAATACACGAGCATCCATCAACCGATACCTAACATTGAATATCTCCCTATTGATGACGGGTTCTTCCAGTCGTAGTCTTGCATACCGGTCAATAGTGGGAGCTGAAGCTCTAAGAAAATCCCTTATTCCGCCAGTAGAATGACGTTTAAGATATTGGTTGTTTTGTGCAGAGCGAAGAGCGATGGTATTGTCAGGAGCTCTTAGTGGCCAAAATAAGACGTCTGGAGTGGTTGACCCACGTGGTCCATTGGCCTGTATCCAATTGTGGTTTTGATTACATTTCCATAACCCCCCAAAGTATTCAGACATTATGCGAACATGTCCGCTGGGTAGCAATTCCATCTCTTGCCCCACAAATCGATCGCCATCATCATCTGATCCAAACTGCAGATACGGAAATCCTTGATATTCATAAGCTTTGAGGTACTTGTTGTTGTCACCTTTGAACAAGACACGCTTAGGCAACCTAAGCAATACATCAGAATCCATATAACCGAAAGTAGTGGGAGGCGTCCCAAGGGTGACAAGAATACCACGTTCCGCTGAGGGGGGACCTAGTCGCAGAGGCCCTCCACTATGAACATGCTTCAAGGTGAGAAGCCCAGAACCCTGTATAGTTGGCTCGAACAACGTACATGATGGCTTTGATACGTCTTCCTCCGGTTGGTTGGAGGTAGCAAAAATCCAGTTGTCAGTTGCACTGGGACCCTGTCGCCCCCAATATTTATTTGTATGAGTAAATTTTAGATGTGCATACCTACTATTACTGCGTGCAATCTCAACTTCGATCTTGGCTAGTGGGTCAAATACAGACCCTCCACTACTGCAACTTACAAACCCAGCCCCCTTGCCGGATTCGTACGTGTACCGTGCATTGTTGGTGAACGTTAGATCTTCAATTACTCTGATCACAATGAATCTGGGAAGCTGCTCGGCCATACTACTCTCCCCAAAAAAATAATAAATAAAAAGCTTCATTTTCAACATCCAATATTTAAAATTAAATGTAAGGTCACACAGTTAAGATGGATGTTACATAGTCAAACAAGTTAAATATGATCAACGCATTCCCCTACCTATAAAAATATGGCTGATTTCTTACAAAATAATGTAGAGCTAAAAACCTTTTTTGTCCCATAACTTTTGACTTGTGCTATTTTGGTCCCAAAAAAAGTTATGAATTTGATTTAGTCCCACAACTCTTGAATTGGATTCCTTTTGGTCCTAATTTGGCCGGCGGTGACTAATTTCGAAAAGAGCGACCGGAATTCTTTGGCACGTGACCCACACGTGCTGTTTTCCGGGAAAATTAGTCACCGCCGGTCAAATTAGGACCAAAAGGGATCCAATTCAAGAGTTGCGGGACTAAATTGAATTCATAACTTTTTCTGGGACCAAAATAGCACAAGCCAAAAGTTATGGGACCAAAAAAATTTTTAGCCCAATAATGTATGAACATAAATATCCCTTATCTATACTATAAGTTAAAGTCAAATAAGTGAATTGTCAAAAAAAAAAGTTGCACTAATTAATTTCAAGATAATAATGGTGGAATAATAATAACATATATCTATCACTATCATAAAACTTCAACACAAATAAAGCATCACCTATTTATATATAAATTATATGATATATATACATAATATATATATATATATATTATGTTTTAGTTGAATTTTCGTAATAAATAAGATTTTAAGTGGGTGGAATTTTATTTCGTTTAAGTTTATTTGGTTATATTTTGGATTGAGTTTATGGAGTAGCATCTTTCAATTTTCGCATTATTTTACGAATCATCGATGTTAAGTATTATAATTTTCATGAGTTATTTTGCATTCCAAATTATGTTTAAATCATGGGGCCTTCCCCTAATTAATCAAACGAGAATGTGACATTTCACAAATAAGCTGGATGATTAAGATGTCTATCATAACAATCCTGGATAAGAATTGAAATATATAGAGAAGGGTAAACGAGAGTTCAATGTTTTTTAAAATATACTTTTTAAATTAAATAAAGTTAATTTCATATTAAATTATATCGCAAGAGCTTGCCAACAATCTATCATAAGTATATACTTAGACATTTATTTATTCTAATTTTTTTATCATTTAAGCCAAACATTATGAAAAATTTAACATTTTGATCTTTCAATTTTAACAAATTAATGTAAGTAAGAATTATATAATTTAGAAAAAATTATGAATAAATTTATTCATGAATCTTCAAACTAATAAGGTGAGTTAAAATTATAGATGTAGTTTAAAAAGTATTTTGTAGAAATTCATTATTTAATAGTGTCATGTCTTTTAGATAAAAAATTTAAGAGGTTCACATAGGAACATATATAAGAATTTATCCGATATTATTTTCAACAATTTTAAGTTTAGGGATTATCGACATTTCATATATATGTGTTTTTTTTTTATTATGGATGCAAAATATATGTCAATTCTCTAGGGAAGAAAAAAAATTATAGACTAATGAGTTAAGATTTTATAATTAATTTTATTTAATATCGGTGTTTAATAAAAATTATAAGCAAACATGACAAACATTTCAATTTGTTAAATTGTGTTTTTTTTTTCTTTTTTTTTTGTTGGATGATTTGATTTAATTAAAAGTTGTGTCATATCTTATTATGAAAAGTTTAAAAAGAGTTTCATGTGATGAAAAAGAAAGTAAAAGAAACAGTGCCACTGATTTTAAATAAATCTAAACTAAATGAAAAAATGTGTATACATATATATATAATAGTTATGAAAAGAAAAATAAAATAAATTAAAGTAGCTTCATGTAACATTAAGCATAATTAATTTCAGAATATAGGATTAGAGGAAGTATAAACAATAAAAATAATTTTGTTATTAGTTTAACGAAAAAGTGAAAAAAATCAAAATAGAAATAAGTATGTCTCCGAGAATCATTCAAGGATTTTAGAAGGCCCTTAGTTTGAATATACAAAAAGTAATCACTTAAAGTTGTCGCATAAATATGTGTCTCTTTGTGGTTAATTAGCTTTGACATATAATATTAATGGGTAAAATTTAAAATTTAGTCTTCTAACTACAAAGTCCACTAACTTAATTTCTTGGTTATGTGCATTTGATCATTTTTACTAGAAATAATTTGTAATCCACCTATGATGGATCTTTTTAAAATGAATATTAAAGAAAACATAGAATAAGAGCTTACACAAATAGTCGATGATAAAAATATATTTTTTTGGTGTTGATGGAAAGAAAACAATACCGAAAGTATTTTAAATATATTTAATCATCTAATTAATACCTTTCACACAGTATGATCATAAACTAAGGAAAAAAATATTTAGTGTTCATGTTCTTTAAAAGTAAATGATCCTAATTTTAAATTAATATAAACTAAGGAAAAATGTAAGTATATATAAAAATATATGTATATATATGTATGTATGTGTATATATATATATATATATGTGTGTGTATTTAAAAAAGTTATGGAAAGAAAGATATGGTAAATTAAAGAAGCTTCATGTAACATTAAGTATAATTAATTTCAAAATAAAGAAATATATAAAAAAAATGTGTTGATTATTAATTATAGTTTTGAGCATATACATTTTGGATAAAAAATTTACTTCAAAAATGATTTTTAAATTTGCAAAGAAAGAGGAAGAAGAAACAATTAAAATAATTTTACTATCATTCCAAAGAAAAATGATCAAAATAGAAATAAGTAGAGTCATAAGTAAGTCTCCAAGAACTATTCAAAGATATTAGAAGGTCCTTAATTTAAATAAATGCAAATTTATCACTCAGGAGATAAATATGTATCCTGGTTGGCTTATTATCTTGACATTTAAAATTATTGGGTAAAATTCAAAAGTTAGTCCTCTAGCTATAAAGCTCGCTAACTTTTGTGGATGTGTGCATTTGATCATTTTTACTATAGATCATTAACAACATCTACCTAAGATGATTTTTTTTCCAAGAACAATGAATATCCAAGATATAACGTAAAATAAGAGCTTACATACATAATGTGATAGTAGATCACCCAAAACCTCTTTTGTATTGATACGAAAAAAATAGTATTGAAAGTATTCTAAGTATATTTAATCATCTAATTAATTATTTAGTCATAAGACACCAAGAATTTTTTAATCTATTTAATCAAAGTTTTAAAATATATAAGCCTATTTAGTCAAAGTTTTAAAAGATATATATACTACCTCCGTTCCGGCTATTCTTGCACTGAGAGGGTTGACACAAGTATTAAGAAAAGGGCAAAAACTTGTGTGCACCCAACACACAATAGGTTTATTGTACACTTTCCTATTTAATTTTGAATTAAAGATAGATATAAGGGTCTCGTTTGGATAAATTCACAACAAGGGCGCAGAGGTTAGGTTCGAGGTGCGTCCGCGCGCAGGTTCGAACCCTGCTTTTGCTGTGTTTTTACCTCTTTTTATGTTGTTCAATAGTATATGTTATGTTGCGTGATAGTATATGCTATGTTACAGGTATACACATTTTTTTTTAATAATATATAGTTACCTCTTTTTATGTTGTTCAATAGTATATGTTATATTGCGTGATAGTATATGATATGTTACAGGTATACACATTTTTTTTTTTTGAATAATATATAGTTACATGTATAATTTTTTGATAATATATTATGTTGTTTAATAGTATATGTTATATTGCGTGATAGTATATGCTATGTTACAGGTATACACATTTTTTTTGTTAATAATATATAATTTTTCTAAATAATATATTACATTGTCTAAAATAATAAAAAAGGTATTTAACAAGGTTTGAACCCAAGCCACTACAAGTGTAAGCAAGTGTTTATCCACTAAGCCACCACCTAACATTGTAATATAAAATGTGGTGCAATGTATTAATACTAATAATATTAATAATAATACACGCACATATATAGAAAAAATGGAAAAGAACAAGATGCACCATGAGGTTTCGAACCCACGCCCTTTAGAAAACAACATGTACCTTTACCACTAAACCATCACCTATTATATGATATCAAACATGTCTTAATAAATATGTATGTAATGTTAATGTGTTAAATCCAAAGAAAAAAATTAAATAACCTGCGCACACTACATGAGGCTCGAACATGAGACCTCACAGCGCGCGCACTGAGCTTTAACTGTTGCTCCACGAGCATTATTGTGTATTCAAACGCAGCCCTTAATATATATCTAATTTCCAAAATAAATTGGAGAATGCACAATAAGTTTATTGTGTGTTGGGTGCATCCAAGACCTACTCTAAGAAAAGTTGCTTTTTAAGATTTTGTTGACTTTTCAAAGGTGAATTAAGGATGGAGATTGAGGGTGTAGATTGTATTATAACTTTTCTTTTTAAGGAGTGTGCAAGTTTAGCTGGGACGGATGAAAATGAAAAATGTACAAGTTTAGCTGGGACGGAGGGAGTAATTATTAAAACTTATCTACATGTGCAACATAATGAACTTTGAGAACTAGAAATATAAATAAAAATATAAAAAAAAAATAAGAAAATAATAATCCACGCATACACAATGATAAGACCATTTATACATCACGACCATAAATTAAGAAAAAACTTAAATATTTGTTTTATAAATTTACGTGTACCACGTGCAAACGCATGTGACACCTTACTGATAAAGGCATGCATAATGAATGTGAAGTGGCGATAAAAACAGTCATTTTACTCATCAAGAAATTCACAAATTAAAAGAAAGGCGAACCTGCAATCAGCTGCTACAATGTGTAAGGGGAAAGGTTGAAGCTTAACTTTTCTCCGATCTCAAAACAAGATATAAAAGGAATGAAAACTGGCTTTGTGAAGCCTCGTATTTATAGATGCGGGATTCGTCTATTGGAATCGGTGAACGGTCAAATGAGATGAGCTATCACTTAATTATGTTTTTTTCCATTTATTTTTATTGGTGATGTTTATTATATTAGAGAACGTGCCTTATGTCAAGAGAACGTGAGGTTTGTCTTTTCTTTACTATTTATTTAGTATCACATTATGATTGTGTTTATGTAGGATCGGGAAAAGATCATAAACCGTCCCATAACTATAGTGACTTCCACTAAATATCCTGTATTTATCTGTTTTTTCAATTTCGTCCCATATTTTTTTACATTATCCAATTTTCGTCCTGAAATTCAAAATTTCGCCGGAAAATGCACGTGCCGGCATAAATTTGGGGGTTTTCTGCCACGTGGCGTCGGGAAAAAATCATATGTCCACTAAATATCCCACAACTTTCTGCTTTTCTAATTTCGTCCAATATGTCCTAAAATTATCCAATTTTCGTCCCAAAATTTAAATTTAAGTCAGAAAATGCACGTGTCGGACACGTGCCGACCAAAATTTGGGAGGTTTTTTTCCACGTGGCGTCAGAATTCTGAGTTGGATTTGAATTTACATTTTTCTTTTTCTTGCCACATTTTTCATTTTCTTTTTACAGTAGTTGTTCTTCTCCTGTGGCTCCATCCACCGCTGCTCTTCCCCAACAGACACAGCCAACAGCCCCCACCCTCTGCCAGTGTTCATTCTGTGCCGGCAGAACTGTCCTTCTCCTGCCGCTCCATTTCGACGTAGGCGATTCTCTTTTGCAGATTCCGGTGAAGGTGAAACTAGCCTCAAATGTGGCAAGAAAAAAGAAAAAGGAAAATGTAAATTCAAATCCAGCTCAGAATTCCAACGCCACGTGGCAAAAAACCCCAAAATTTTGGCCGGCACGTCCGACACGTGCATTTTCTGGCGTAAATTTGAATTTTGGGACGAAAATTGGATAATCTCAGGACATATGGGACGAAATTAGAAAAGCAGAAAGTTGTGGGATATTTAGTGGACATATGATTTTTTTCCGACGCCACGTGGCAGAAAACCCCCAAATTTTGGCCGGCACATGTCCGGCACGTGCATTTTCCGGCGAAATTTTGAATTTTAGGACGAAAATCGGATAATCGAAAAAGATATGGGACGAAATTGAAAAAGCAGATAGATACGGGATATTTAGTGGAAGTCACTATAGTTATGGGACGGTTTATGATTTTTTCCCTGTAGGATCGGAGGAGGTTAAAGTAGTGAAAATTCAAGTAACAATATTACCAATACTAAATAATACTAACCTTAGTAATAATTAAGGCAAAAATAATAGTTCAAATGACAGAACATCTATTACCTAGGCCCTTGGTCCTGGGATCTTGGGTTCGAGTCCCCGTAGAGGAAAGAGAGGGTTTTTTCTTTGTTCTTAGATTAAGAGAAAAAAAAATTAAAAATAATACTAACCTTAGTAATAATTAAGGCAAAAACTTGTGTGCATATGATGCACCATAAACTTATTGTACACTAGCCCACATTGCGATCCGCGCGCGACCTGTTGCTGTTGCCCCAACCCGCGCGCGATTTTCATTATTTTTTTTGGTCTAATAGTATATATTTTGTTCCCTAATAGTATATATTATGTTGCCTAATAGTATACGTTTATTAGTTACAGGTATAATAATTTTTTTTGAATAATATATTATGTTGTCTAATAGTATATATTATGTTGCCTGATAGTATACGTTCGCTGGTCCGCGAGCGCGAGCCGTTTGACGGACGCGAAAATCACTATTAATCATAATTGAGCGCGGTTTTTGAGTTTCATGCTTTAATTTGGAGTGATGTACAATAAATTTATTGTACATCACATGCCCACAGGTGTTACTCAATAATTAAATATTAATGAGTGAATAAGATTATAACCTTTTTAAACCCAATAATATAGTCCCAATATAGTTTTTTCTACCCTACTCCCCGGATAATACCCACACACCCTCAAATGCTGTCACATGTCCTTTTAGTTTTTTTCAATTTTTTATTTTCTTTATGCACGTAAATATCCAAAAAAATTTGACCATGGTTAGCATATGGTTTACTCTTTGAAAATTTAACCCCTCTGGAGATGCGTTCAAAATTTTCAGATTCCTCCCAATTAGATTCTACAGTAGAAATTCAAATTGAAAAGACCAGGCAAAATCAAATTCATGAATCAGAAATTTTCATTTTACCCTTCTTTCTTCCGGAAATAATCTGATTCTAGGCTTTGGTTTTAGTCCGGAAGCGGCGGTTGTGAGGGTTGTGGCGTGCGATGCTTGGAACCTCACGTTGGGAGATTACCAGGGAGGCGGTAGATGAAGAGATACAAACTATGAGAGAGAGCGGGACGGGTTTCCATCTCCGCTACTGCATCTTCTAAAGGTGAGTGTTCTCTCTAATTCCTCTTTCTTCTTCCCACCTTACTGCCACGTTTTAGCCTCCAAATTATCAATCAATAACTTGGTTTGCTCATGAAATAGATGCAAATAAATGTTTATCCTTTTTCTATATTTTTGTAGCAGGGAACCTTGGTGTTCACGATTCATCATCTTTTTGTTGATAGATTATTACATTAGAATTTCTGTATGAATGCTTCCAATTTCAGGTGTTGAGAGGCAGCTGAGTTACAGCTTACAGGCTGTGTTATTCGCGTTTACAACCAGTGATCTTCTGCTCGTCTGGGTCCTTTTCCCTCTTTTACTAAACAAACTACTTGTATTCTTTCTTTCATTTTACTTTTCCATATAAAACAATATATTGTAGAGGTGAGAATACATGCAGTCAGTCTTGGCCCGACTCAACATATTAGGGCAACGGTTCAAAATTTTATCGGATAAAAAATTATTGAGCTCAATCTGCCTAAATATTCTAATATTCTTAGGCCGACCCATGCCCTGTTGGATTGGGCATGTTTGGCACAATGATACTTCGGTCTAGATTTCTATAGTTCAGCCTAGGCGTGTATTTTTATATCAGCAGCATAAGTTTTTAATAATCATTGTTTATTTGTTACAAATCTTATATAAAATTTAAATGTGTAATTTGCAGGTTTGACAGACGTAACAATATTGAAGAAATCTACAGCACCTGATCATGAAGAAATTGATGTCCGAAGAAAAAGTTATGATCATTGTAATGTTGAGCTCTTGATTAGAGTAGTTGGTTCAACAAGTTGAATTTATAAAACTAAAATTGTATTCTTTTGTCTGTGAAGTTTATTATTCTTTATTGTAGTTCTGGGAAATCTACTGTATTTTAACATTTTTTGTAAAAATCTCCGATTAGTTATTAAGTGAAATATTTTTTGCAATTATCTGTTAAAAAAATACATTCAGATTGCCAATGAACAAATAATTTTGGTTTTGTAAAGAGTGTTGGTAGCCTTTCAACTCCTATATATACACATTTATAAATGTATATGCAATTGCAAGCCTTTCTGCTGATGAACAAACTTGCCTACAAGAATACACTACAACAAAAGAAGTCTTTTGCATAAGACTTTTTGACACCACAATTGTGGTCACTAATAATAAGTTATTTGTGACCACTTGTTGTCACAAATCTCTCTACGACTTATTTGAGACAACTTTAAGACTACTTTTAGAGACAACTAGTTGTTGCAAAAAATATTTGAGACGCATTTGAGACCACTTTTGTGGTCACAAATATATTATTTGCGATGGAGTTATTGAGACGACAATAAAGTTGTGACAAATACTCATAAGTTGTGACAAATACTCATTATTTGAGACCACTTTGCTTGAGTTGTGGCAAATACTCATTATTTGAGACCACTTTTTTGTGGTCTCAAAAGACCCTTTTCCTTGTAGTGATATACAAGCTCTGCTTTAGTTTCGCATGCATTAAACTAAAAGAACACAGTGTTTCAAAAGATGATAGGCGCTAGTTGAGTGATAAATTAAGATTTAGCGTCTAATTGAGACCTAGTGGAAGTTGGACAAAAAAGAATCAAGGAAAAATATTAGCTATCAATGATCGTATAACGTCTAGACAGGGTCTTTTAGAATAGATGGAGAACAAGGAACAACCACCCAATTGATAAATTTACATGTCTCTGAATTGATAAAATTTACATGCTTCCTGTATATATTTTTGTGACTACATATAAGACTGAAGATGAATTTACAAGCTTCCGAATTGATAAAAAACCTTTATCTAATGTAATTGTGAGAACATGGACAAATTCTATCTCCTGGGCCTTTTATATACAACTTACAAAATTTGTTTGATTATTTCGATTTAATCTAATGCACAAAATGAATATTGTAATAAACTATACTCCAAATAAAAACCACCGTGATATCATGTATAGAAATAATCAATAGATTCTCTTAAATTCTTGAAAATCATAAACAAATCATACTTGAGTAGATAGAAGTACATAACAAAAAACAAAGTCTGAAACTAAAAATGCAACAATAAAAAGCCTTTAATTACACTATCTCCATCGAATTAGTAGCAGTTTGGAAACTTTTGTCATATCAACACGTCTTCACTTATTATAAGAAGGATCCTACAAAAAAATAAAAAGAATATTATAAAGTACCTTTATTTAAATTTTAATTGTTTGCAACTAATTGATAATACCTGTGATGAATGAGTTCCAAATGTATTGCCGAATAAATTCAATTGACCACTAGAATTGATATTTGCACTTCTTCCCTATAATAAGAAAATAATATGAAATTAAAATATATAATATGATATATAATATTCAAAACAAAAATACTTTACCTCTTGATTTGGATATTGACAATGTGATCTGTTGAAATCATTATGAGATGCAAATTGTGGTGCAACCAAATATTGTGGTGGTGGGAAAGAATGGCACTAAGGTGCTGGGAAGGAAGTATCATGTATTGGTGGGATATAATTTGATTCTAGGGAATTTGCACCATCTTGTGAACTTTGTACCTTTCTTTTGGACCCTCTTGCATCTAAAATTTAATACACAAGAATAATCCCAATCATAATTTTAAGGCATATCTAAAAAAAATCAATAAGGAGAACTTACTTGAACTTTCATCTTTCCCCTTTCCTTTCGCTCGCCCTTTCCCCTTTTTGTCATTAGAATCCCAATGACGCGTTATGCGAGCATTTGTGATACCTCTTGTTTTCACGGTTAGTGGATTACGTATATGCACTCCATCAATCAGATCATTATCTTCCTCTATAGGTATACTATCACATCGATCATTTACACTCAATTTTTTTACTAGAACCGATAGTTGTTTCATTGCACTATAAAGTATTCTAGTCAACCTACTTCTTACCTCTTGATGTTGTTTGCACAAATGAGCCAAATCATACGAAGTCCTCATTGTTTGATTGACAAATATCATGTCGGACACATAACCACTTCCACTAGCACACTCTTCAACTGCATTAGTAACTCTTTTACTAGCAATTTTCAACCACCTCTGAATACATGAACGGACAACACATTAACATTCATAACATTAAATACTCTCAAGGAATGCGGGTATTACCCGTGAGGGTAGGGTAGAAAAAACCGTGGGGGTGGGAATATTGGGACCATTTCGCAAACGGCTTTGTAATCAGGTGTAAGGGCACTGTGGTTTTAAATGTTGCTTCATGTGGAATAGCATCTTTGCTTCTTCCAAGGGGACGAACAACACACTCCTGATTCATGATACAATTGATTCCACATGAAAAATCAATGTGTAGTATCAAGCTTGGTAGTGAATTAGCTGAACTTATTGTCAAAGCTAAGCTCATTATATGGGATAAGGCTCCCATGATGCATAAATTCTGCTTCCAAGCTCTTGACAAAAGTCTTAAAGATGTTATGAAGTGCGTTGACATAGGAAACGAGAAAAAGCCATTTGGTGGTAAGACAGTTGTATTCGGTGGAGATTTTCGCCAAATACTACCAATTATACCGAAAGGCCGAAGACAAGACATTGTCAATGCAACGCTTAACGCATCTTATATATGGGACTCCTGCGAAGTTCTCCGTTTGACTAAGAATATGAGGTTGCGAAGTACTGGATCAAATAGTGAGGCTTCAGATTTAGCTGCATTTTCAGAGTGGTTACACGATATTGGCAATGGGACAGTTGGACAAGAAAACAATGGTTCATCTGTAATACAAATTCCAGATGATATACAGCTGCAGAATGGTCCTGATCCAATTGCCAATTGTTGAAAGTACCTATCATAGTCTATCTGAAAGAATTCATGACCCGGAATATCTACAACAACGAGCTAATCCAGCACCCACTTTGGATGTCGTTAACTCTATAAACTAGTACATGATTGAAAAAATACTGGAGATAGTCATCCGTATTTCAGCTCCGACAGTGCAAGCAAGTCAGATATTACTGTAGATATTAGTACGAATGTCCACACTCCTGAATTTCTTAATGGGATCAAGTGCTCTGGAGTACCGAATCATGAGTCACATTTGAAGGTAGGAACTCCTGTGATGACTACTTCTTACCAGACTAGGAGATCATGTTCTTGAAGCAAAGATCATGACCAGACCAAGTGCAGGTCAGTTGGTTTCAATCCCCAGACTATCGATGACTCCATCTGATTCAAAAGTACAGTTCAAATTCCAGCGTCGTCAGTTTCCTATCACAGTTTCCTACGCCATGACAATGAACAAAAGTCAAGGCCAATCATTAACTAATGTTGGCCTTTACTTGCGCAAACTTATTTTCACTCATGGTCAATTATATGTTGCATTTTCACGAGTCACAAACACAAAAGGTTTGAAAGTTTTAGTTTGTGATGATGAAAAAAAAACATATAAACACAACTGTCAATATTGTGTACAATGAAGTCTTTAGAAATTTGTAATCTTTCACTTTATCAATTGTATCAAACTTTGTATTTAGTAAATGTATTTTACAAATTTTTATTAGTCCCTTTAAATCTCATAATATTTCATGTTATTTACATTTATTTTATCAACAAAAATTATCCTTATACCTATTAAACATTACAAATATCAAAAGTAAATATTCTTCACTTTTTAAACAATTAAACAAAACGTCTTACCCGTGCGATGGGCAACTAGTATGTTTGAAAATGAGGGAGCATGTTAGATAAAGGGAAAATTGGTAAAAATGTCCCGTAAGTTTTGCATAATTAAAAAATTATCCTGTAACTTTGACAGTTTAAAAAATTACCCCGTAGTTTGAAAAAAAATGATAAAAATACCCTGCAACCGGAAATTCCCTGTAAACCATCCGGTAACCTGCTGATGTGGCATAAGTTTGCTGATGTGGAACCTGTTTTGGATGCATTTTTACACCAGAAAATAATTATAATGAAATGAAATTAATGAATGTCCACATTATCCTCTTTTAGCCGATTAAGCTTCAAGTTCTGTAATTAATAAAAATAATGACATGAAAAATAAGTAGCACGTACGAGCTTGCTAAGTACAAACTATCTGCACAAACACTTCAAACGATAATGGGTAAAGGTGTGTGAATTTGGACTTTTAATCGGATGAAAAGTGAATGAAACTTTGAAGAGAAAGGATTTATGATTGCAGAGAGATGTGCAGAGAGAGAGAGAAGAGGAGAGGGACAATGTGGACATTTATTAATTTCATTTCATTATAATTATGTTTTAGTGTTAAAATGCGTCCGAAACAGGCTCCACATCAGCAGGTCACCGGATGGGTTACAGGGGATTGCCGGTTGCGGGGTATTTTTATCAATTTTTTTAAAATTACGGGGTAATTTTTTAAACTGCCAAAGTTAAAAGATAATTTATTAATTACGGTAAACTTACGGTGTATTTTTACCTATTTTTCCTTAGATAAATAAATATTAAATAAGGTTGAAAACAAATTCATCTAATGCAGACTGAATATTAAAAATCACTTTTTTTTTTTCACTACAAGAGAAATGCTCTTTTGAGACAACGAAAAATAGTCACAAATAATGAGTATTTGCCACAACTTTAGTAAAGTGATCTCAAATAATGAGCATTTGTCACAACTTATGAGCATTTGTCACAACTTTATTGTCGTCTCAATAACTCGGTCGCAAATAATATATTTGTGACCACAAATGTGGTCTCATATGCATCTCAAATATTTTTTGCAACAACTAGTTGTCTTTAAAAGTAGTTTTAAAGTGGTCTCAAATAATTTGTCTAAATATTTGTGACAACAAGTGGTCACAAATAACTTATTATTAGTGATCACAATTGTGGTGTCAAAAAATGTTATACAAAAGACATCTTTTGTTGTAGTGTTTACTTATGATGAAATTATCTTCAGGTCATTTTATATCCCATGGCATTGCCTGTTTCAGATTGACAATGTTTGCCATTGTTTAAGAAAAGCAAAGCTGGACTTTTGGATTAAGAAAAGCAATTTTGGGTGTTTGTAAATGCCTGTTTTTGTTTCAACAGTTACATATAATAGTTTCTCTTGAGCAAAAGTTGGAAGAATGTAATGACATGTTTTTTTCTACTTATTGTAGATACAACTTTTATTTAAAATTACTTTTTTTTTTCAAACAATACAACTTCTACTTTTTGTGTGAATCACGTATTATTGCAAAACACTAGATATTTTTTCTTAAAACCAATTTTTTCACAATCTCTAGATTTAATTAATTCTTCTAAAACGGAAGCAACTGCAAACAATCCCTTAGTATTTATCCAATAATTAAACTCATTTCACTTGAACTCCTCTTACTTATGTTGGAATATATGAATCATCTCAGGAACAATACTCTCAACACTACTGACTCACAAATTCATAGAAGAGGCCAAAGTTTAATGTGTTCAGGTGATATAGAAAACATAATGTAGTGTGGCCCAGTAGTTATGAACGCAAGCTGAAGGCGTGAGGGTTGAGTGAGGGCTGTGTTCGAATCCCAACTCTGCCTCTTGCAATTTATTATTTTCTTTTAATTACTTCATCACGTTATATTTATTAAAAAGTGAAATTTGCATTAATATCAAAAAAATAGCTTCTAGTCAAATTGGTATAGAGAGCAACCTAATTGTTGGAGGGTATGAGTTCAAATCCTTTCTCTTCCCTTTTTGGTGGTCCTTTTTTTAACATATTTAAATACCCCTTTTTATTTTTTTCATGTTTAATTAATTATTTTTTTATTAACTTATTAAATTGTACTATGTCTTTTGATAAAATATATTTTATGGTGAAACAAGTTATACTATATTGAATCCGCCACAACAAAAAGAAAAAACAATAAAAATTTAGGAATTAGATAATATCTTGCATACTATTTAAAACATGTTTTTTTTTTTTTTCTAGCAGAGCATAAATGTATCTATTTACCGAGAAATTAAAACATTTGACTAATTTAATGCTCTATTTCTTCAGTTTTATTAGCCGAAGATGGAAAAGTGAATTGGATCCAAGTATGCTCATTAATTATTATGTGTCGAAAAATGAAAAATTGATTAACATGTAGTATAGTACATATCCAAAAATTAAATAACTGTGACGTGTAGTATATAACTATATATCATCATCCATTCCTTCTTTTATTATTATTATTATTATTATTATTATTATTATTATTATTATTATTATTATTATTATTATTATTATTATTATTATTATTATTGTTGTTGTTGTTGTTGTTGTTGTTATATCTGGGGTTTGAGACATGTCTATAGATTAAGATATCATTCCATATTGCAACGAATAGTAATATATTATCTTTCGATCAAATTTTTCCTTAAGAGAATTAAACTGAAGTTCGCCTCAATAAATAATTCTACTTCATAGTTAAAGTAACAAAAAAGAAAAGAAAAAAACTCATTGGTGGGCTTTTTTGGCCCGATTGCCCGATCGCCCGAAGTCCTCCGGGCCGGGCCTAGCATTTCTAGATCCGAAATAAATTGGGCCCGGCCCGACCGCCCGAATTGCCACCTCTAGGTACAAGAGAAGATAAAAGCCTTGAATCGTCTGACTAGTCCAAAAACCCACCCAAAAAAAAAAAAAAATTGAAAGATAAAATATATAATCCTTGTGGTTGGATATTTAGATTGAGTCTATAAAAATGCGGTGGGATTGGTGAGAATTGACCTCTGGTCACTGATTAGTGTTACAAGATGGTTTACCAACTAAACTACAATTAATTCCCGAAATCAGAGTGTATATTGAAAAACATAAAATCTCGTGTTCACAACTTTTAAAGTCCACTTTTTATACCCATTTGGTTACAGTGGAACACAACAACAATCCCGCGTAAGAATATATTGATACAATTATACAAGAGTTTGTTATCTAAACAATTGTGTAACAAAATACAATAAGTGGGAAAATTGCTGAAGCTTTTTGGCTTTCAATTCACTCATTCTATTGCTTCTGTTCGCTGGTCTATTAGATGCTACATCAGCAGAACTACATTAGTAGTATTGCGTATAATAGATGTACACTAATAGTCGTAGGTACATGTATAAGTGTGTATATATTTATAGTACACTACTAGAATCAAGGTTTTTGTCATTAACAAATGTAGCTACAAAAAAGGGATAGTAGTCACAAAAATACTTTTAGTAACCGCATATCTAAAAGTAGTTACTGTAGGGTAGTCACTTACAATAAGATACAAAAAAAATTTTTGCAACTACTTTATTGTTACTAATATTATTTGAAACTAATTTTTGCAACTACTCCCTCCGTCCCAATTAACTTGTTCTACTTTTCATTTCGGTTCGTCTCACTTAACTTGTCACACCCATAAATGGCAATTAAAGGCAACAATCTCCACCCTCAAAATATCCACATTCAATCTCCACCTTTAAAAAATTCAAAGATTCCACAAAATCTATTTTTTTCTTAACATTCCCGGTCAACTGTGATAAGTTAATCGGGACGGAGGGAGTACTTTATAGTTACTAATGTATTTATAACTAAAAGTAGTTGCAAAAGAGCTTGTTGTATTTTAGCAAATTTATTAAAATTGTATTAAATATTTTATGTAACTACTAGTAATTATAAAAAGGTTATTTTTAATAATCAGTCTTATAGTTGCAAAAAGATAACGACAAATAAGCTTTGTCCTTGCATTGGTAGGTAAATTATAAATCTTTTGATAATGCCAACAAATAATCCTTGTTTTCTATTTCTTTCCTAGTTGTCCCGAAGAACACATGCATAAATAAAATAGTTAATTAAAACATGTTAAATTATGTCAGATGCCTCGCTACCATCCTAATTTTTTCGGCTTATTCTAT
Organism: Ajuga chamaepitys; assembly: GCA_958295605.1. Taxonomy (NCBI): domain Eukaryota; kingdom Viridiplantae; phylum Streptophyta; class Magnoliopsida; order Lamiales; family Lamiaceae; genus Ajuga; species Ajuga chamaepitys. Next base: position 5,148,272 of record OY282500.1, on the reverse strand, counting down.
CCTACTCGCTTGGATAGCTATCCAAATGGGTGATCTACCATACACTTGTAAAATGTATAAAGATCTAATGATTAATTTTATTTTGATCTCCATACATTTTTTTCTTTTTTTTAGTATGTGTGGATCACTCAAATGGGACACTACCAACTTGAGTACGGTAGAATTTACCCATTTTTTCCTGTTTTTTATGTTAATAACAATGCGTGCACAATTAATATGATGAACAAAAGACAAAACTCACGTTCTCTCTTTAAGATAGGCCACGTTCTCTAAATATAATAATCACCGCCATCTCGCTATATCTGACCGTTCACCCATTCCGATATAAACAAGTGGCTTAACACTAGTACACAAAACAGAACTATTTTATCTTCCTTCAGAGTTGAGATCAGAGAAAATAATTATTATACTTTTTAAATATAATTTAAGTTAGCGTAAGAATCAGTTTATCTGTTCAATAGTTTTGCTTTTATCTACATTGATATTATATGTTTACATTTTCCTGTTTTATATATTTTAATTTAATATTTTAAATTAATTCTTATGTCACACTTCGATTTTCGTATGTTTAAATAAAAGACTTTTTTAACGGGATGTGAAAATAAAATAACAAAGTTTTGAAAAAACTCAATCTGGAACATCTTTGAATAGAATATTTTGGTGGAAGCATAATTTGAATAAAATTACATAAGTTGGCTCAAAACTTTTTATACTAGAACATCAATAGAAACCCTATTTACACCAATAAAACTTTCACTCGAATAGATAAGAAAAGTTTTGAGAACCTTTTGACCATAACATTCACCCCCTCCTCGTACCACGACCTAGCTCCAATGACCTGTAGAAACTGAAATGTAGGATGGGGTATGGGGACATGTTTATCAATCTTATATACAAATCATGCAATAATTAATGAATGCATACAACACACCGTTGAATAGTTGTTAGCATAGCACATCACATAACATAGCATAGCATAGCCCTGTAGCCTGTTGAGCATATCATAGCATAGCACATAGCATATCGTAACATAACATAGAATGTAACTAACATGTTGCATGTTGGCTAGCATATCACAGCACAAAGCATAACATAGCACAGTATATAGCCTGTTGCCTATAGCCTATGGAATTTTACGCTTAGATATTAAATATACAATCATGGCATTTAAAATAGACAAACATAGCCCATAGAGTAGAAATAATCTTCACCTTTAAAAATGATGAAACTTGGAACGTATGCAACATGTCCTATTTGTCCATAGCCTTTTCGTAGTCTCGTTCTTCCTTCCACTTAGACACACATGAACCTATCTTTATCATCAATAATATCGAATTTTAAAATTGGGAGGAAATTAGAAATTTAGGGCTTGATATACACTTTAGAAAATTTCGAAAGAAATTGAGAATATGTAGGAGTGGATTTGCTATGTAGTAATGAATAAATATTTTTTATCTTATAAACGACTAGGGATAAAACTTTGAAAATTTACCAGTAGATAATATACATATGTAAAACGGTCATATTAAAATTTAGGAAGTATTTCGAGAAGTATAACTATGGATTCTGAATTTCTGAATTCGAATTTGTTGAAATTGAGAATTCTGCCCAGTAGTAGTAAAACCTTTATAAAAAAAAAAACTACTGGTTGGATACCTTTTAAATTTCACAAAACGATAGAAAACATGTATATGGACAACATATCCAAAAATCATAATTTTTGAAGAAGTATAAATACATAAGTCGAATTTTATAAATCGGAATAGAGAGATTTTCAGATTCTGCCACGAGGTGGTATAAAAATTATATAAAATAAATTATACCTTCAACGGATTTGAAATTTTTATAGAACGTTTTAGGAATAACAAAACACAACATAGTAAATTTTCATAATGTTTAGACATATTTAGATAGGTGAATGAAATTTAAAACGAAATACCTGTTTATTCGGAGGAAGAGCCATTGAAGATGAAAGTGGCACAAGTCTCTAAAATAGTGTGGACAAAATTTTTGAGTGAAAATCAGATATTTGACTGTGATTTTAATTTATGAGGCAATTCCATATATATAGACTATATTCCTAGAGTATAGAATTCCTAATTGGATTAGGAAATTATTTTCTTGGTCTCTAAGTAAAATCATGGGTTTGGGCTTCATTAATTCAATTATGTGGTTGTTCATTTGATATCTAACATTTTATGCTTATCCAATTATTATTTTTTATTAGTTTTTAGTACTTATTGAATTTCACACCAAGATTGGTACCTACGGATGTTCTTGCACACTTAAGTAAATAAATGGTCAATGACACAAGCTTAAGATAATGATATGACACGTATACTCAACTAATTAAATGGCATGCAATGACAGTTAACATATCGAATAAAGTGTAGTTAATTTGGATGCTAAAACGTTTTTCAGGGGTGTCACAAATTTTCTTTTCCAGAAAGCCTATTGATACATTAAGATAACGGCCCTGACATTTCAGTGGGTCGTGGCGTACCAAAGAATGGGCCCCATTAACATATTTTTCATTAAAATAATCGGAACACCAAGTCACATAACATTTTATTTACAAACTAGTAAATGCTCCCGTGCGATGCACGGGCTATTTTCTTTTAAGAGTAAATTAATATTAACACGAACAATACTTTTTATTAAAAATACATTTTTATTTGATAATATTTAACAAAAAAAAAAAAGAAATGATTAAAATTTGTTACAAAGAAAACTTTTGTGTTCTTTTGCAGTATTATTCATTCCTTGCCTCTCTTACTCTGAAAATTCAGTTTTTTTTCACTAATAAAAACACATTTTAATTTTTTCATAAATTTCTTCCTCATATCTTGTTCCAGATTTTTTTTTTTTATTTCATCCGTTTCTTTAGCTTCTCTTGTCTCTATCAAAACATTCATATTAAATTATGATAAATTTTGAGTAAATCACACTTATTGATAGTAATAAATAAAGCGAACATACATAATCCAAAATCCAATATCATTGAACAGATTGAGAAACAAAAAGTTTCAAATACAATATCAGTTAATAGGATTGGAAAACAAATAATCTTAAGGATTATTCTTATATAAAAGATTTTATTAGTTTACGTACAAAACATCTTCTATTAGAAACAAAAACAATTCTTTTTTAAGCATTATTCTTACATAAAATATTTTATTAGCTTACCTACAAAATGTCCTCTATTAAAAATAAATTTTAAAAAATACATAGAAAATATAATTTTATTTTAGGATGAATTGAATCTTCATAGTCCATATGATGAGCTCATTCATATAAATAGAGTTGAATTTGGATTTAGAATTTTAAAAGACATAGATAACCTCAAATCTTTCAAATTTTTTATCCAATAATCTCCTATATCCATAGAATGAGCTCAATAATATAAATAAAGTTGTATTTTGATTTAGATACTTAATAGATATAAAGAAAAATTAATGAACTAAACTAATAAAATACTTTATATAAGAATAATCATGAAGAAAATATATATTCTTTTGTCAATCTTATTAAATTGTATTGCCTTCGTTGTTTGTTTATTATTATTATTCAGTATGATTTATTCCAAATTTTATTATAAATTTAATATTAATATTTTGGGAGAGAGATGAGAGAAAAAAAAAATCGAATGAAATTATTTTCGAAAAAAACTTTGCCATAGTGAATTTTTTTATTTTTCTAGAGAGAAGAAATAAAACGGATAAAATAATCTACGCATAAAATAATTTTGGTAAAATAAAATATTGTATAGTGGAAAAAAACTAAAAAAACTGATTTAGTGGAATAAGAGGCGAGGAAGGAATAAAAAATATATGTAGCGTGTGTTTTTTTTGTGGGATGTGTTTGCTGGCCGAACACATCATGGGTGGACGCTATAAGAAAATCCATCAGTGGTTCTATATCATTATTGATATACAACAATCTATATATAGTTTGATACATTGATTTTTACGAAATTTTTTACCATCCTTTTGCGCTCAAAATCCGTCACTTATGTTGATTGTCCATCCTTTTGCGCTCAAAATCCGCCAAATATGTTGATTGTTTTCTCTTATCTTTTGCCAAAATTCTATCTGAATTGATTATATACATATAATAATTGAATCAAAATTACATTATACACGCGCGTGTTATTGAATAGTTAAAGAAACGCGTTATTGAATAGTTAAAGAAACATGTTAGTAAATAATGTATGACCTAATGTATACCCTTACAAAAGGTTACATGTTGTAAATAATGTATTGCTTTATAAAATGTTACATGTTGTAAATAATGTATTACTTTACAAAAGGTTGATGACAAATTAATTTGACAAATTAATTTGAATAGTATAGTTTCCTTTTATCATTTTTCAGCTTCATTTGAGCAACGATTTATTTTGATTGTCTTTTCCAAGTTCTTGCTGCTTCACTGAAACCATACATTTTTTGGATGTCAGCATATGTTCATTTTTTGGATGTCAGCATATGACAAAGGGTGAATGAGGATGTATCTATACAGATGTAATTTTATACATTTGAATTTGAGTGAATACAGATGTAATTTTATACATTTGAATTTGAATTTTATTGTGTATCATGATTATGATGCGTTTTTATAGATTCGTTTAATTAACATTTGAATTTACAGATGTAATTTTATGCATTTAAATTTGAATTTTATTGTTTTAAATTTGAATTTTATTGTGTATCATGATTATGATGCGTTTTTATAGATTCTTTTAATTAACATTTGAATTTGAATTTTCATTGTGTTATCTTGATTATGATGCGTTTTTACATATTCTTTAGAATATTTTCCACGTGAGATAACAACGGATCCGATAAGATTTTTTTTTTTTTTTCAAATTTTCAAAACGCACCATCATAATAGGAGCAATATAAATTCAAATTTTCAAAATATAACAAAAAAAATTGGATAATACAAATTCAAATTTTTTAATCTCTTACAAAAATAATAACTTAAAGAATGAGGGAGAAAATTTAAAACTTACTAAAATTTGCTGACTTTGGCTTATATATAGAGAGAGAGATGAAAAGCTATCGAAAATATCAATTTCAATTTAAAATAAATAAATACAGATGATAATAGATAATAGAAAATAAAAAAAGGAAAGCTACTACGATTAAAAATCCAAAAAAACTTTCAAATTAGAATTTATTGACAGGCCTTCAAACTCAGCTGAATCTCGAATGACTTGGTTTTCTTTAGTCTTTTGTCAATATTTTGTCTGATGTTAGCACAATATAGTGGAAATAATATAAATTTATTATATAAAAGAAATTGAATAAATAATGCTTTATACGGTTATATATTACCGTACAAAACGTTGATTGTCGGTAAATTCCAGAATCAACTGCTGTGCTGAATTTTTCTGTGGCTGATTTTCTGTATGGCTGAAGGCTGTGTGGCTGATTTTCTGTATGACTGAAGGCTGACTTTTTCTGTGGCTGATTTTCTGTATGGCTTTTGGATTGTAATGGCCCTATTTTCTAGTCCTTTTGGATTGTAATGGTCCTTCTGGAGTCTCCATTATAATGTGTCTATCAATCAGGTAATCCTTTTGGATTGTAATGGTCCTTCTAGAGTCTCCATTATAATGATGTGCCTATCAATCAGGTAGTCCTTTTGGAGCCTCCATTATAATGTGTCTATCAATCAGATAGTCATTTAATCCTTTTGGATTGTAATGGAGCCTCCATTATAATGTGCCTAAATCAAGGTTGACATGGAATGATTTTGGGTTGTAATGGTCCTTTTAGAGCCTCCATTATAATATGTCTATCAATGGACAATCACGGAATGAAGAAATGAGAGATATAATGTGTCTATCAATCAGATAGTCCTTTAATCCTTTTGGATTGTAATAGTCCTTTTGGAGCCTCCATTATATAAATCAAGGTTGACATGGACAATCACGGAATGAAGAAATGATTTTGGATTGTAATGGTCCTTTTGGAGCCTCCATTATAATATGCCTATCAATGGACAATCAAGAAATGAAGAAATGAGAGAAATAAATGAGAGAAATTATAATATGCCTATCAATGGACAATCAAGAAATGAAGAAATGAGAGAAATAAATGAGAGAAATAAATAGGTAGCGCCTATCAGGTTGACATGGACAATCACGGAGAAATAAATGAGAGAAATAATCACGGAATGAAAAAAGAGAGAAATAATCACGGAATGAAAAAAGAGAGAAATAAATGAGAGAAATAAATAGGTAGCGCCTATCAGGTTGACATGAACAATCACGGAATGAAAAAATGAGAGAAATAGGTAGCATAAACGTGAATCACAAAAAATAAGATAAATTGACGTCTGTATTTATAGATGAAATTATGCAATCGGATAAGATTAATTCAAAATTCAAAATTAAAAAAAAAATTAAACTTATCCAGTTGGACAATATTCGATAGATTTGTTTTTCCACATTTTTCGATCAAAAAATAATTTGAATAGTTTAATTACAGCAGATTAAATCAAATAATTTGAATTCAAAATTCAAAAATTCGTCTATTAATAGTAATTATAGTTTGGGCGGGAAATTACTAAACTTACTATATCCGGCTGACTTGGCTTATTATATATATATAGATTATCTAGATCGTTAATCCGAAATCCAATCTTTATCAAATGATCACTAATATTGTTAACCCTCCTCTCAACGATGCTAACGTGTAGATTACATATAAATAGTTATCGTCTCCGATCAACTATTATATGCGTAACTTCTAAAGTATCAAAGGATCAGTGCCTACACAAGTGTCCCACACCTCTCGGTCGATATTGAATACCTATGCTATATACATAAACATATAGATAAAAACGTAGAAGGGGGTTTAGAATAATCAAACAATTAAAACATAGTGTTACCATAACCTATTTTATAGGCCTATAATACAATAAAAAATTAGTTTCTCATGTTCACTATTAAATCCATCAAATATTTATAGACAAACATTTAATACATATTAAAATAAAAATCAGAACTAATAAAATCCGAAAATCCGATCTTCTTCTCCACGTGTTTCTTGCTCTCTATTCCAAGGCTCCAAACTTGTAAATTAGGGTTGATTGGGGTAGAAACGCACCAAAAACTGGCCCAAAAAGCTGGGAAATGCGCGAACCGATATTTTGGCCCAGTCGTCCAACTTTACAACACCGAATTCTAAGACGGTTTTAAAGGTCTTATGGTCAAAATTTGACTTTGGCTATCTTTAGGTAAAATTGTAGCTCTTTGATTTAGTTTTTAATGTCACTGGTTTTACCTAAACTAAAGCATTTTCACTAAAAAACAAACAAACATGTCATTCGACTCAAGATAATAAATTTAAACACAAAATAACCGATAATGCATGCAAATCCTATCAAAATCTTCTTCTAATTAAATGAGCCTAAAAGCATGCATAGACGACGTGTATAAATTGGGTAAATTGTTTTCTAAATACATACAATTTCTCAAATTGAGGGTACAACTACATTTGTACCCCCAGAGTCCCACATAGCGCGAGATTGTTGGAGCCATAGTTACTCTTCTCGTTTAAGTAACTCCGTCAGATTTTCATGAGATCATCTATTACACTTTAATATTACATTTTGTGTTTCAACATGAAACTTTTCTCTCACATTTCCAAACGTGGCTTTATCCCACTGAATTAATTTAACACCACAATGTTCATTTTTGTTGCCAAGTTCCCACCGGGTGATGCGATACGAACATCCCAGCTATTCCTGGTTACTTCCTCCAATCACTCATGGTGTCTCCACACACTACAACATAAATGGATTTATGTAACATCTAAAAAGTTATATATATATATATACTAAAAAATGTTACAATAAACTTTAGATAATACTTTATTGGTGTTACATTTGTCGGTGCTACCTAAAGTTTAAAGTAACACTTTAAATGATCTTTAGTAACATTTTTCATAAGTGTTGCATTATATTTTAAATTGTAACACTAAAATGTTATGTATAACCCAATTTTTTAAAAATAAAAAATGTTGAATATTTATCATTGTTGGGATTCGAACTTAGGTTATAAGCCTGCAAGATCTTTTATTGTGACTGTCAAACCACTAGACTATACTAACTCTATATACACAATTTTTTGTTGTAACATGAATAAATTATTCTTGTGATTAAATTCTTATCAAACTACAACCTAACTTAATTTTATTTAGCATGTTTTAATATCTAATTTGATATAAAATTTTCATTAATTGATTTTGTTTCAATTTCGTCCACTCACACACTTACACATATTTATAACTTATTAAATATCCTACTAACTTGTTTCATCAAATTATTTTATATAAATATTAAGACATTATCTCAATTACAATAAGTAGATAATTTTAAGACACCTTGAAAAATTAAGTTATTGATTACTTTTTTTTTTTTTTTTTATAGAATATAAAATTAATTAAAATAAACTTACTAACATGAAAGACATGACGAAAAATTATAAGTCCAATGTTTTATACTAAAAAAATGTATTCAAACTTTTAAGCTACAAGACTCATTTCTCGTTGTTAGTAAAATATGATTATCTATACACACACACCAACAAAAAAAAATCACTAATAAAATTAATGTTGTATAAGTAATAAGTAAACCCTTAGGTGCTATAAAAAAATTGTTATTTTAATTGTTTGTTTTCATCTTCTCATGTTACGAATGTTGTATAGTGATAGCTAAGATGTAACACGTCTATAAAGCTTCGCCTCAAAAAGTCATTTGTAAAATATAAGTGATTAAAAGATTTTAATTCTTCAAAAGTCACATGAGTAGAATAAATCTTAGGCTCCATTTGGATGGAGGGATTTGTGCTATGGATTTATAAATCCATTGTCAAATCCACTCCATATGTTTAGATGAAATACTAAATGAGTGGATTTAAAAATCCAGATTTTTAAATCAACCCATTTGGAAATTCAGTATTTGAAATTCTCCATTTTACACTATATTTGGGTGGATTTCAAATCCTTTGACAAAGATAGTCATTTACAAATCCCTCCTGACTCACACTTCTCTCTCCTCCCTCTCTCTCTCTCTCTCTCTCTCTCGTCCTCTCTCTATCTTCTCTCTATCTCTATCTCTCTCGTCCTCTCTCTCTCTCCTCCCCCGCTCTCTCTCTTCTTCTCTTCTCCCTATCGCTATCTCTTCCTCTCGTTCTCCAATAAAATGCTCCTAATATTTTTTTTAATTCTTATTTTTTTCCCTTTTATCTCCAATGAAATGCTCCCAATAAATTTTTGGGATATAAAATACATAATATGTATATATGTGTGTATATATATATAATTAGAAAAAAAATATATTCGGTTAATTTTGATGTAGGAAATATTATTTTATTTAATAAAAAATATAAATTGTTAGTTTAAACTTTAAAGAAAAAAAAAATGAATTTTACAAATATTGTATCAGTTTTTTGCCAAATATGGATTTCAAAATCCTTTCACAAATCCACCATAAATCCAAACAAGGGATTTCAAGTCCATGGATTTCAAATCTAAGGATTTTGAAATCTATTAATTTTAAATCCCCTGACAAATCAAAATTCTTCATCCAAATGGGGCCTTAAGGTATTTTATTACTTTGGAATAAATAATAATATATAATTTTATCAATCGAAATTGTTACCTAGAAAGTGTTACTTATTTATAAGTTTTACATGAAAGTGTTACTTATTCAAAAGTGTTATGTAAAAAGTGTTACATCCAAGGTGTTACATATTTTAAAAGTGTTACATGAATGTGTTACATATTCGCACATTTTACAAAAGTGTTACATGAAAATCTTATATGTTCATAAGTGTTATATAAAAGTTAAAAATTTAAAAGTGTTATAAACAAAGTGTTAATTAAAGTTATTTATCTTGCTGTGACATTCGCTCAAACCAAAATAATTTTGTCCGTTACTGTTTCTTGTCATCAGTACGGGCTTTCGGTAAAGATCTATGGTCAAGGTGCCTGAGGAAAGGATGATGGTCCGATTTGAACCTATTTAAGTGTGATGTCCATTGGTGTGGGAAAAGATTACACCATTCCATCGTCGACTTACAAATATTCATATTATTACACATATGCATATATATATATATATATATATATATATATACATATTTATTTTGATTAAAACGCAAAACCCAAAAGACGAAAACAACAATAGAAAATTCAATATTACATCTATTGAAAACAATTAAATAACCGTGCAAATGCACTGGAGCTTTACTATTATATTTTAAAACAACACAAGAATTTTGTGCTTTCTAAAATGGTTACGTTGAAACTAGGGTGAAATTATTTTTGGTCTCATAACTTTTTACTCGTATAATTTTGGTCTAAAAAAATATTAAAAATTTAATTTAGTCCTGTAACTTTGAAATTGGTTCGGTTTTGGTCCTTTTTTCACCGTCGATGATCAATTTGGCCGGAAAATTGCACGTGTTGGCTACCAGACTCATTTTTTCATCAAAATTTTAAATACCTGGCATCGGCAAGTGACTTTGAAGTAAAAATAACATTAAACTAAAAAAATTAAAAGAAAGAGGATTTTTTTTTTCTAGTTTCTTATCACTTGTTGGTGCCATATATTAAAAATTCTATTGAAAAAATGAGCGATGTGAAGGATACATGCGATTTTCGGATTGGTCACTATCGGAAAGAAAATGGATTAAATCTGGACTAATTCCAGAGTTATAGGACTAAATTGATTTTTTAACTTTTTTTGGGACCAAAATTATATAAGTGAAAAGTTACTAGACCAAAAATAATTTTAGCCCATTAAAACTATCATTTATATTAAATTATTACTTTTTTAGGAAATATTTGTTAGGACTACGCAAAACTATACTAGGTAACAAATATGATCTTTTCTAGAAATGTAATACTTTTTTAGCAAAAAAATCAATTGGAATAATCCAACTAGGTAACAATTTAATATAATCTAAGTATATTGAGAATCTATAGGAAGTTTGATATTGAAAACTTATATAAAACTTGATAAAAGAACATATCTTATTAAAAAAAGGAACTCGCATTATTAACACTACAACAAAAAAAAGTCCATTAATATATATGATACATTTTTATAGATTACAAACATGGTCGCTAATAATAAGTTATTTGCAATCAAAACTGTTATAAATTCTTTGAGACTATTTTCAAACTACATTTAGAAACAATTAATTGCTTCTTATGATAAAATATGACAATAATTTATTATTTAAGATTATATTTTTATTATTTTAGAAGATTATTTTTGTTATAATTTAAGGTTTTAATTGAAGCGAATATTTAAGGTCATACATGTTCTGCTCGACCAGGAGCTTAGAAGTTAGAACCATGTTCCTACGCAATTGAGCATGGTAGACTAACCGTCCCTAAGTTCCAACTCATTTGACCCAACAACTCCCTATCGGTCTTCTCAACCTCATCTATATACAAGAGGCAGGGACAACCGCTACGGAGATATTTGGACTGGCACGTCCCTATTCAAATGTAGCATGATCTATTTCTTATGTTATTTACTTAATAGCCTAAAATTTAGAATGTCTCATGCCTCAGCATATCAACCTACTATCTAAATCACATTTTAAAATTCTCAAAACAACTTTTATAATTTTCAATACACATTTTACTTTATATCTTTAAACTAAAATATATTTTTTGTTATTTAAATGAATGTCTTGTTCGTAAATATGACCCAACAAACATGATGCATGTCACTACATTCCTAATAAGTACATCCTAAACCAAGTACCTTTCTGTACACAAGCAAAATTATTTTATTTGTCAAAAGTCAATGATAACCATTTTATATGTCGAGCTTCTAATAAAAACGTTTAATTTACGGTCATCGATGTACACCCCATGTGTTTTTAATGTGAATAGTTTGTGCTCGATTAACGATTAATAATTAATAACGATGAATATGAGAAAACTCACGTCGCTCTTTACAGATCCCACGTTATCTAACTATGCAAGCCATGTTCTCCAAATATAATAAAATTAATTCTCATGTATCTTAGGTGTACGAATTTTAAGTACGTGTAATTAAAAATAAATAACAAATATATTGTTTATATTAAAATATACTCCTTCCATTCCGATCTAATTTGCTTACCTTGACCTTGCACAAAAATTAAGAAAAAACAGATTTTGTGGAATCTTTTACTTTTTCAAAGTTGGAGATTGAGGGTGGAGATTTTGAGAGAAATTTATCATTTATGACTGACAAATTAGGACAAATCAAAAAGAAAAGTAGACAAATTAGAATGAGATGAGGGTGGTACCATTTATTTTAAAAAAAGATATATTCTTTTAGCATAATATATTTTCTCAAAATAAATAATAAATTTCGATGATATATTTGTAGCATGATACATTTTTTCATAATAAATAATATATTTTATCACAAATACAAATACATTTTCATGAAAATCGTTCTCAGGAAGCTAGGTGGTGCACAAGGCAACTACATCTAATAAAGATCTCTAGCTACTTAAAAAGTAGACATCTTCGAGGCGATTAAGTGACAGCTCACTTGGATTAGAAAACGTGACAGCTCATTGGTACCTTCACCAATTAAAAATAAACAACTTCCACATCTATAAATAAGAGGGTTAAGAAACCATTTTTGAGCACACAAACAAAACTAGTTTAATCTTCCTTTGTGAGATCAGAGAAAACAGCTGTAAGTGTTATGGTCACATACTAGCTAATTTCTTACAGGGTGTTTTACTCAGCTTATAAACTCTTAAAAATATTTTATAAGCTCTAAACAGTTTATAAGTTCTTGCAAAGTATTTAGCAAAAAAGATGTTTAGGAGCTTATAAGACACAAAAATAAGCTCTAAGAGCTTATAAGATTTAAAAAGAATAAGTTGTTACCCCCCATTTTATTTCCATCTTATTTTTTAAGATCTTAATTATTATACTCAAATTTCACACACTACATACACTACACAAATTTCACACACTACACACACTTCACACACTACACACACTACACACATTCCACACACTAATCAAAATGTGTGTTTAATATTAACTTTAAATTAGATCCAAATTTATAGTTAAATCACTATATTCAATTGCAAGTTTATAAGCTCTTTTATCAAAATACTTTGTTAACTTATAAGCTCCTTAAAAATTACATCTTATAAGCTCTTGAAATAACTTATAAAATATTAAAATTATAAGATGTTTAAAATAAGCTTAGCCAAACACCCTCTTGGTAAGATTATCACATTAATTTGTTTTGATATTCTTTTTGTATGTACCACTCAATAGGTACAACTCTCACCTTTGCCCTTACATATTGAAGCATTGATTGCAGGTTCGCCTTTCTTTTGTGAATTTCTTTTGCCCTTTGATAAGTAAAATAATTTTTTGTCTCGTCTTTTTACATCAAATTATTATTATTATTATTATTATTATTATTATTATTATTATTATTGTTGTTGTTGTTGTTGTTGTTGTTGTTGTTGTTGTTGTTGTTGTTGCTGCTGCTAGTAGTACTTCCTTCATTTCTAAATAAAAGTTTTAAACTTTGAGTGAAAAAATAAGAGCCAACGAGATGAACAAATCCCCATTCAATCTATCTCTATTATCCTAAATCCCTTTTCGTCAAAAAATATTTATTTACAATAATGTTGCTCCCTCTCTCATCTGATACCACTAAAAATGTCTTTTGATACAACAAAAAAAAAAAAAACCTCAAATAATGAGTATACTTTATTATTAGAGACAACAAATGATCACTAATTAGTCATCTTAATACCTCGGATGCAAATAATATATTTGTTTGACCAGAGTGGTCTCAAATGCGTCTTAAATATTTTTTGCAACAATAGTTGTTTCTAAAAGTAGGTTGGAATATGTCTCAAATAATATGTAAAGAGTAGAGGTGTCAAAACGGGTCGAGCCCGTTGCGCCAGGCCGTCCCGCTATACATAATAGGTGGGTTGAGCTGAATATTTAAAGGCCCGTTAAAAAGCAGGCCCAAGCGGCCTGGCCCATTTGTGCCGCGAGCGGGTCGGGGTGGGCTAGCCCGCTTTGAAAAAAATTAATAAAATGATAGTACTACTACTAGGGTTCAAATGGGCTATCCCGCTTAAAAAAAAATAAAAATTAATGATGGAGATGGAGAAGAAGAAAATGAAAATGATTTTGATGATGTAATGGTTAATGAACTCTAATTTTTAAGAGATTTGTGTTTTGTTTGTTATACAATTTCATTTTGTGAACTTTTTATTTTTATGTTGGACTTCGAATTATTGATTATGGACCTATAACCTATGATTGATGTGATGAATGTTTGTGAACACTTTACATTATTTAATAGCTACTCCCTCCGTCCCACCTTATCTTGCACACTTTTCTTAAACGGCCGTCCCACCTTATCTTGCACAGCCTAAAAAAGGAAAGTTATAACACAATCTCTACCCTCAAAATCTCCACTTTCAATCTCCACCTTCAATTCACCTTTGAAAAGTCAACAAATAACCAAAAAAAAACTTTTTTTAATATCCGTACGCACCCCCTGTGCAAGATAAGCCGGGACGGAGGGAGTATTATATAATGAACAAATGGTTAAAAAAAAAAAGTCAAAAAAAGGTAGTTTGGCCCGCCCAACCCACAACCCACCGGTGGGTTGGGTTGAAATTTGAAGGTCCGTCATATAAAAAGCCCGCCCCCACCCTGCCTTGCCAAATGGTGGGTAAAGGTGGATTGTGGGCCGGCCCGCTCCGCCAACTAGTGTTGACACCTCTAGTAAAGAGATTTGAGACAACAAGTGATCACATATAACATATTATTAGTGACCACAATTGTCCTCTCAAACACTGTTGCTCACTCCGTCCCAATTATATAGTCTGATTGAGTTTTTCACGGAGATTAAGAAAATGATTAAAAAAAAATTATTCCTAAAGTCCACATTTAATAAGTTTAGATTTTAGATTTTTTTATGTGTAATAACTAATGGAGTACATTATTTATCGTAAGAGTTAAAAATATTTCATGATGAATATGTAGTTTTCGAGAAGTTACTAGGAAAAATGTTGAATAATTTATCTATTTATCTTTTCAAGACTAATTAATAGTGGTATATTAATGAATGACTTAAATATATTTTACCATATATAGTAACTGGACTATATATTTGGGACACCCCAAAAAGAAATACATTTTTTTATAATTGAAACGCAGGGAGTATACAAAACACAACTTTTGTTAGAGTATACCAATAAGTATGAATAATTAATATAGGTAATAATAAATTTGAAATTTTTTACAAAGATTTGTTGTAATATATCCCAGACAAAAAAAAGAAAATGAGTTTTGTAAAATGCCTTTTTTTTAAGAAAGGATGTATTATTGTATTTATTTATTATTATTTTTTTGTAAATATTGAATTAGATATTGTTGTAGACAGAGCGGGCCGGGTAGCAAAGGTCCCAGTGCCATATAAGAGTTAAAGCTGATCAGCTGGTTTTGTATCTTTTCTCTTTTCATTATTTGGATAAAGAAATATAAATTGGTCTGATGTCGGCTCCTATTTATTTTTACTTCTTAGAACTTTTCTTTTTAAAAAATAAAGTAAAATTTCACAATTTTTTGTCAATCTACAATTCTTTGACCCCTATTTTATAATTTAAAATCAATATGTTTATTTATTTATTTATGAAATAGCATTCTCTTTATTATTCCCTAAAACTTGAACGGTATTACTCCCTCCGTCCCGGCCTAATTGGTGAACTTATCATATTTGTTTGTCCCAACTTAATTGTCCTAGTCTATAAATGACAAATTTTCTCACAATCTCTACCCTCAAAATCTCCACTCTTAATCCTCACCTTTGAAAAAGTCAAAGATTCAACAAAATCTGTTTTTCCTTATTCTCCGTGTCCGACCAAAATTGGCCAATTAGGCCGGGATGGAGAGGGTATTATTTTGAATTTTGGCTTGCTATAAATTTTAAAGTCTAATACATGTTAATGTTGCCTTGAGGGAGTAATTGATATGTTAAATTTAACACTTATTACATCATGTATTTTTATCAATATTGAAGTGGCTAATTGTTTCCTATTTTCCAATGTTTTCTACTCCCTTCGTCCCAATTATATAGGTTAATCGAATTTTTCACGGAGATTAAGAAAATAATTGAAAAGCAAATTATCCTAAAACCTACATTAAATAAATTTGGTTTTCAAATTTTTATATGTAATAATTAATGAAGTATCTGATTTATTCCAAGAATTAACAATATTTCATAATGAACATGTAGTTTTCGAGAAGTTAGTAAGAGAAAAGTTGAATAACTTATTTTTTTCAAGATTAATTAATATTGGTATATTAATAAATGACTCAAATAAATATTACCAGGCCTATATATTTGGGATACCCCAAAAAAGAATACAAACATATATAATTGGGACTGAGGGAGTACAATATAATGATATTGAAAAATCTATTATGTTTTTGGACTAGTATGGCGGATCAGCTTCCCAAGTACATCGTGGTCGGAGTAAGTGAAGATGAAAAGTTGATTAGCAATGCTGCACGGTACACGTACGAATCCGACAGAGGGGCTGGGTTTATAAGTTGCAGTAGTGGAGGGTCTGTATTTGACCCACTGGCCAAGATCGAAGTTGAGATTGCAAAGATTAATACAAAGTTTGTTCACTTGAAATTTAGTCACACCAATAAATATTGGGGGCGACGAGGTTCTGGTCCAAATAACTACTGGATTCATGCTACATCCAACCAACCGGACGAAGATATATCTAAAGAATCATGTACATTGTTCGAGCCATCTATCCATGGTCCTGGGCTTCTCAACTTGACTCATATTCAAAGTGGAGTGGCTTTGCATCTAGATCTCTCCTCAAGTGGTACTATTTATGCGACCCCTGCGCGGACCGGTACGACCACTTTTGGTTATATCGACTGCGACACATTGCTTAGGTTGCCTACGCGTATCTTGTTCAAAGGCAACAACGGCAAGTACCTAAAAGCTTACGAGCACTTTAGAAAGCCCCAGCTGCAGTTCGGAGCAGATCACAGGAACGATAGATTTGCGCCCCAAGAGGTGGAATTGTACCCAACTGGACATGTTCGCATAAAGTCTGTATACTTTGGCAGGTTTTGGAGGTGTGAAGAGGACCTGTGGATATATGCCGATGCAAATAACGACTCCTCCTCGAACGTACACACCCACTTTTGGCCAGTAAGATATTCTGCCGGTGTCATATGTCTTCGCACTGCACGAAACAACATGTTCTGTAAACGTCTTACAGGATCTGCAAGAACAAATTGTCTTAGTGCTACGACTGGCACTACAGAAGACTTAGCAAGATTGCGAATAGAAGAACCCACCCTAAAAAGGAATATCTTCAACGTTAGTTACCGGATGATGGATACTCGAGTATATGATGAGAGGCCTGTCGTGGCAGGGACCGGTTCTGCTACTAATAATTCAGACACCGAGTCTAGTATGACTATCTTAATTGGATATGATAAAAAACGTTCTTCTTCTTTCAGCAGGGGTTATTCTATGATGACAGAGGTCCCAACCGAAATCAAAGCTGGTATTCCATTCATCGCGGAAGGAAAGATCCAAGTTTCTGCTGATCAGATAACCGCTGAATTGCAGTGGGAAACTACCACCGAGGAAACAACAAAAGCAGAGGCTTCATACACAGTTGTGGTACCCCCGAGGAGTCGGATTGTAGTTGACTTCATAGCAACAAGTGGCAACTGTAGCGTTCCGTTCTCCTATACTCAGGAAGATCGGAGCTCCATTGATGACCAACTTTATACTAGTCAACATATTGATGGTATTTATACCGGTCTCAATTACTACGACTTTCGGTTTGAGCAGCGTGAAGTCCTACCTCTAGAGGCGACCCAAATCCCATGAAGATGAATTCACAGTTGGCTTTTGCTTTTGTCTTTTGATTTTTGTGTGTTGGAGTTCTGCTATTGAAAATGTTCTAGGAGAGGGTTTTTTTCATCAATTTCTTCAAAATTGGTTTTTTCCCTCGTCATGTTAAATTTAAAATTCTACGAATAATGATTGGTTTTCCTACCTACTGTAATTGCTTCTCTTTAAAGAGGCTGCTTTCACAAATGTTGTACGTGTTCATTGTAGTTTGATCGGCTAATTCAAGCAATAATGCATGTCTATTCTCTTGTCAGTTGTCACCCTGTAAATTAAAATTAAGACAGATAAATTCTGCAAATGAAACAAGGGGATAGGTGGACAACATTGTTTCATTTCTTCCTTAGGTTATGTAAGGACGTGTCTGTTTCCCCGTTATCAATAGGTAAACCCTCAGTCGGGAATTACTTAGAAGGTAGATCAATGCATGCTTCAACTACCCCTTACCATGGTCTGCAAGCTCATCAACAGAAACAGAATGAATGGGATAGTTGATAGTTTTTCATGCAATTTTTTTGTTATAATTCCATGTGGGTCTTCCTATTCATCACATTATTTTTTGCTTCACCTGCTTCACAAGTAGCGATAAAATGATTATTTGTCTTATTTTCAGTTTAACCAGTCATATTTACAAATCTGAAAAATATTACTCTCTCCATCCCATCTGATCTTCCTGCTATGAATAATTACCTTAAATGTCTCATGATAATTATATGAATGAAAGGCAAACACATATGTGATCACCTACTGTCATCCTCATCAAGTTAAAAACTGAGTAAGTATGGAAGTCAGGTAAGTGCATCTCTCACAAACAATATGAATAGATCGAGGCCAAAAATTATTTTTGGCCCCGTAAATATTTACTTTTTCGATTTTAGTCTCATAAGTATTTGTTTTTTCAATTTAGTCCCGTAAGTGCTAGAATTGTCCAATTTAAGGACATGTTTTGCCGGAAAACACCAAATCGGCCGGAAATAGTTACATGACCTAAATAATTAGTATAGCCTAAAAAACTATGTTGCAAAAAAAAATATTAAAAACAAATTCCAGGTAATCCAACTTGCACAATCTGAAAAGCCGTCCTCTATTTTATTTGATGTTTAATTGGCTTAGTGTAATATTGTTTTACAAATAATTCTATTTTTCTCTAATGACATTAATAGTTTTATTTTGAATTTAAATTTGGCAGAAAGAAAAAGTTCAACTCAACTAATTTTTGCCATGTATCTACTAGTCGTCGGATTATACTGATTATATGGGTCACTTGACTTGTATTTGACTATTTCTAGCCGATTTGGTGTTTTCTAGGAAAAAATATCCTTAAATTGGACAATTCTAGCACTTATGAGACTAAATTAAAAAAACAAATATTTATGGAACTAAAATTGAACAAACAAATATTTAAGGGACCAAAAATGATTGTTGTCATAGATTCATATTGTTAGATACACTAGTTTTCCGCTCGTGCGATGAACGGGCTTGATATTATTTGTTAAATTGTATTTGAGTATAAATGTAAATGTGTATATTAATGGAGAACAAAAGAAGTAATGATTAAAATATTATAAAGCCTTGTATGAAATGTTGTACTAAAACGTATAGACGTTCGATATGATAAAGACAAACGTCTAATTATCTTAAATTATACGTACAAAGTAAAAGAAAAAAGTTAAAAGGTTTTAAAACATCTCTTTATGTACAATATTAACAGTTGAATTGTCATGTTGTTTCTCTTCATCACATATGAAGATCTTTAAGCAGCATGGATTTGTAGCTCTTGACAAAGCCACACATAAATGGGCATGACCGAGTACGGGTTTGTGCAAGAAGGACCCTACATTTAACAAAAAATGTCGCCTTGATTGATGTTGATTGTTATAGCATATGAAACCATAATAACCTTGCTTATTTTGCCAAATCCTTATCCACTTTGATAAAACATTAGTAATAATGAAAAAGTAAAATAATTTTAAGTTTACAAAAAACTATAGAAGACAAAAATAGAGTGAGATATACTTAACTCTACATGAAAAATATAAAATAATAAATTAAGATGCAATCAAAACAATAATATCTTAATTTAACATGGCAGGCACAAAATTGACTTAATCTCAGAGTCGTACCTAGAAATGTTTGGGCCTGAGTCGAGCTTACCAAATGAGCCCATACTCTTTTTTTTAGTGTACAAACTGAAGGAAAAACATAAGAACGTTGAAACATTTTCAACACCCTATATATTTATTTTATCATAGAAAAAAAAAAACAAAGAGTTTTCCATATGGGGTCTTTTTTCTTGTTTTGGTGGACAAACTAGAAATATAAAAAAAGAAGCATTTGCAACACTGTAGATATTTCTAATATTCATAGGTAAGAGAATAAAGTTAAAAATCAGGGGATGATTCGAACCCCTTTTTTTAAATTGTAAATAAATATACTAAACATTAGACTATATTTATTGATTATTTAAAGAAGCACATCTAAATATACCCACATAATATATATAAGTACCTAAAATAAATTAGGGCCCCTAAAATATTACAATTTTTTTGGGCTCGAGGTAATGGACTCTCCCGGTTAAGGGAAGGTCATGGTTAATTTAAAGGTCATAAAACATATAATTTAATATATATATATATATAAATCGCCTGAGTTAGGGTAACTCGGCTGAGTTGCTTTGGCCTCGCCCGAGCTAGGGCTCATTGCCTTAAACCACGTTTTCCTTCAATTCAGCCTCGACCGAGTTGTCAAGTGGCATCAGTCGAGTTGACTCGTTATGTCCAAACTCCAATTCTTCTTCGTTTCTTCCAATTTTCTTGCTCGTTTTTCATAAGGACTTCGTCCAAATGAACTTTTTAGCTTTTTTATACCTGATTGTCACTAAAACAAGAACAAACACGTCATCTAGCTCAAGATAATGAATTTAAATATTTCGACTAGATACACATGCAAATGATACCAAATATTTCTCTAAATCGACCTAAAATGTATGTATAAATGACGTGTATCAGAAGCCTCAGGTCAACTCATATCATTAGAGAAGTTGGAGGTGTGTTTTAGTAATGGAGTGGAGGAGGACCAAAAAGTGCAGTTGGCGGAACAACTTGGAGTTAGATTGGTCGAGAAACATGCCATATATCTAGGCCTTCCAGCTTCAGTGGGCCGGCCTAAGGAAGCTTTGTGTGGTGGGGTGGTGGTGAGAATTGACAATAAGTTGAAAAATTGGAAGAGTGGAATGTTTTCAAATGCAGGCTGATTAGTTCTCATCAAATCAGTAGCTCAGGCTATGCCTACATATATGATGAGTTATTTTTTATTGTCATAATCTACACATCGTTGGATTCGGTCTCTTAGCTCTAGTTTCTGGTGGGACAAAAAACAACAGGAACATAGAATAAATTGGAGATATTGGGAGATGTTATGTAAGAGGAAGGAAGAAGGTGGACTTGGACTACGAGACTTACCTTCTTTCAATGAAATGATGCTTGTGAAATAGGGGCGGCGATTGATTCAAGATGAGAGCTCCCTTCTTTTCAAAATCCTAAAGGCAAGGTGTTACCCGAACCGAATCTTTTATTGATCCTGGTATAAGCTATGATCTAAGTTATACATGGTGAAGCATACTGGCGGGAAGAGAAGTCATTAGGAGAGGGCTAATATGGCGTGTGGATCACATTCGAGGGTAAAGGTGTGGGATGACCCATGGTTACCAAATAGTTTGGAGTTTCAGCCGAAGAGAGGCATGCTAGGGCCGCACGGGATCACAGAGGTACGCGATTTGTTTCTGCTAGGCCAGAATGCATGGAATAAGGATTTGATTTATATTTTGTTTGATGAAGACGTAGCCTTGCAAATTCGCACCATTCCAGTTCCTGCAAACTTAGGGCTGGATAAACTGATTAGGAAGTACTCCAAGAATGGGCAATATGAGGTTAAGTTAGGGTACCCCCTAGCTCGGGCAACTAGGATAACAGATCAATCAGGCTCATTATCAGGAGGGGGGCCGAAGAAAAGTGGTGTTAGATTTGGAGCTTAGAAATCCCGTCAAAAGTGCGGGTATTTGTGTAGAGGGCTGCATTGGGTATTTTTTCGGTGTCGAAGGGTTTGATTAGGCGAGGAATTACGGTGGATCCGGATTGTAAGAGATGTGGTGGTTCGATGGAGAGGGAGAGCATACTCTACGAGATCGCATGCGGAACATTATCTATTGGAAAGGATTGCCGCTTCGGTTAGATGATGATATATTAACACTGGAGGCTTCTATTGCAGATTGGTTGGAACGAATATCATCGTTCCCGGACAAGCAAATGCATTCTCCTTTTTGAATGCTTTTGTGGATGGCTTGGAGGGCTCGCAATGTTAAATATTTTGATGGTTAGGAGATGGAGCAAACTCGATGTTATAACCTAGCGGAGAAGATCTTGATAGGCTATCAAGTGGCGAAATTACCGCCACTCACGCATGCTCGTGATATTATTTTGGTTCAGTGCCAACCACCGTCAAGTGGGGTCGTGAAGCTCAATTTAGACGCTTCGTGCATCCATGATCGCGGTACAGGTTTCGGTAGTGTCCTTAGAGATGAAGATGGGGGAGTGATAAGAAGTGTCTCGGTTCTCCTTGACGAGAAGTTGGAAGTGGATGTAGCGGAGGCAGCGGCGTGTTTAGAGGGTACTCAAATGGCGGTAGATTTGGGCGTACAACACTTGGAGATAGAGATGGACAATGCTGACGTGTTCCATAAATTAAAGCGAGGGCATTGTGATTTATTGTATGTAGGTTCGTTTATTTCTGCAGTGTTATCGCTAGTGCATCATTTTCTTTCAGTTGAATTCAGTTTAGTTAGATGTACAACTAATGATGTTGCATATAATTTAGCTCAATTTTCTTTTACTTTTGATAGACCTTTGAAGTGGTTGTGCCGATTCACTTGAAAATTTTATTTTGGCGGAGGCTTTCCGTCGATAGTCTATGAATACATTTCCACTCTACAAAAAAAAAAAAAAAAAAGCTAAGTTTAGATTTAGAGAAAAGCTTATTTACAAGTACAAACAAAAGGCTAAAAAGGTTCTCGTTTTTATAATTTTATTGTTTATATGATATATTGAATTGAAAATGAGTTTTGATCCCAATTTATGTCTATTTTCAGGAATTTTTAGAATCAACGGAGTTGGACCTTGCATACTATTACTCTTTCCACGCTTCTATCTACATTAGCTGGTAATTAGAGATTTCCACGCTTCTGACTGCATCAGGCTTCTCTCTGCATCAGTTATCAGTTGATAATCATAGACTTGTCACGATCCTCGATGGTGGTAATGAGGTGTCAACTATCTATTGATACTATATTTTTATGAGAAGTTACACAAAACAATTTTGTGCAAATCCATCAAGAAGCTAATTTGTTGGTAACTGTTCATGGTGGTTATGATAGACCACCAATTTCGATGAGGAATTGAACGCCTATAAGACTTTAATTTGTGATCTATTTTCTCTATCATGTGAGTCATTCTCGAATGAGATCAGTGATGGAGGTTCAAAAGATTTTTTCAATGAGAATGATTGTCACTTTGTGAAGGTTATCCAAGGTGGTTACGATGAACCACCAAGTTTAGATGTGGAGTGTGGAGATATGTTATCAGCAGTTGCTGACAGTGCTTATGATGATTCAACACTTTCCGATACTGTTTAATTTCAAAGGTTTATAATGGTGTGTTTGTCTTCAAAGCTGAATTTTCTTATATTCATTTTGGGATTGTGATTGCTCCATATTTTCTTCCAATTATTTTTTGTTTGGTGCAACAAAAATTTATGGTTGCCGTTATTCTTATTTGGCTACAAGAATTCAAGGATGATCATGCTCGTCTGCGAACCTTTTTGAACGACCACGATTCGATGGCGAATCATCTTCAATAAGAGAAGAATGATATGATTTAGTTGTATTAGAATATATTTGATTTGTTATAGTTTGTCTATTAGGATATATGTTTTGATTTGTTACATTTTACTTATTAAATTTCAGGGTTTAGCTATTAATATAAACAAGAGTCTTCTTTATTGGTTAAGATTGTTGATATAATATATTGAATCAAACCATGCTCCTGCCTGCATCAAGAATGAAGAAACAAGTGAGAAAATGGGCAAAACGACGAAGGCAGAGAAAATAGACCTAAAGGTCGAAATAGATCGAGTCAACACATAACTCAGCCGAGTCATGGCGCGGTGCACCTCCTGCATCGGGTTGAGTTTGGACAAGACATGACTGAGGCCAAGCACGGAAGTTCGTGACTCGATTATGTCTTCTCTGACTCGATCGAGTCAGATTATGACGACTAGGTTGTGTGATTTTTTACCCGAATATGTTTTTAAACTACTTGGAAGCATCCCATCTATAAAAACATAACCTAGGCCACGAAAAAAAAAAAAAAAAAATTAAGTCATATAACTAAGGATTATTAAGAATATATATATAGATTGGTATGAATAACATATGGGAAAATTTATAAATTTTGGAGTTAAATGAGTTAAAGAGAGGTTTTTCTGCACAAACTGCAAAATTATAAATTTAAAATAAAAAATTTTGAATTTGAAATGTTAAAGATGGCAACCTAATAGCTTGGTAAGACCAGGTTTAACGACCTTTACTTCATGCACAATCACATTCTACAACTTGTCACATGTTAATACTTCACTAGTTATATTAAATTATTTATTTGATATAATTTTAGTGATAAATAAATGACATAATTCTTATTTTGCAAAAATTAAAAAATTAATCCAAATTCTTACTTTTTTTTTCCCCTACAAGTAGAGTCTAATGTTGACATATTTTAAATTAAAATTTGAAGCTCTTTATTTTTTTCCCTTTATAAATAGATCCTAATGTTATCTCTTTTCTCACATGTATTTGAAGCTTAATTCATTTTTTTCAATTATGTAATTCAACTTTTGCAATTTTAATTTAACTATTATGTTAGTATGTTATTTTAAGTGCATGGAAAAAATCACCTTACTGTAATTGCGAAATTAAAATAATTCTTTTTCCTTGAAATATATTAGAAAAAGCGCCAAAAATAATATGCAATTATTAAACCGTAACAAAAATATTGATTTTATTGGAAAATAGATTATGTATTTGGATAAAAGAAATTAATTAATATTTATTAAAATATTGAATTGTATTGGATTGTTGATAAAGTATAAAAATATACTTCCTCCGTTCCAAATTAATTGACGTTTTAGAATGAAAGGGAAGAATTAAGAATTAAATTTTTTGACAGATATACCCTCACTTAATTATTTTTCTTTCCCATATGAATCTCTAAAATTTAGCATCTTTAAATAATTATTGTCCTTCTTCTCCTTCAAGATTTTATCTTCTCTTTCAAGATTGCAAAACTGTTAACGATGTTGGCTTTTCTTTGAGTCTCTATCTTCTGTCTTCTCAAATGCACATTCGGTCTGCACAACTATGTCTGTCTTTGAATTTTTATCTTCTATCTTCATATTTGCATTCATGATGCTTTGGAGTATCAACATTACCCTCTGTATATAATTTAAAAAATACGTAAAAAAAAATGGGGGGAAATACTTTTAAAAAAATGAGGAAATTTTTTTGATCTAATTTAAATTGTGGAATAAAGGAGGAAGAGGGGAAGAAAGCGTGAGAATGAAAAAAAAAAAAAAAAAAAGTGGAATTTTTTTTATTCAATTTAAATTGTGGAATGAAGAAGGAAGAGGAGAAGAAAGCGTGGAATAAGGAGGGAGAGGGAAGAAGGCGCTATAATTACCGGGAATATTTTAGGGGATAATGATTTGACCAAATAAAAATATCTCTGATAGGTTGAAAAGTAGAGATTTTTTAGGATAGTGTGAGAATTGGTTAAAATATGTAAAACATCAATTAATAGGAAAAGAAAAGAACATCCTCGGTTCCCTTGGATAATCGGATACCCCAGGAGGAGTAGACTGGAAAGGAGGTAAACTTGTCTTACTTACGTATTCTCGGTTGTGTAGCTTACGCTCTTGTGGATCCTGTTGATAGAAACAAGTTAGATGCCAAGTCCATCAAATGTACATTTATTGGGTATGGAGGTGATGAGTTCGGCTATAGGCTATGGGATGAGCAAAGCCGAAAGGTGATTCGCAGCCGGGATGTGATATTCAATGAACAGATTATGTACAAGGACAGGTTGAAGGATTTGGGCACTCATACTGGAAAGGTCCGCACTATTGAGTTACCTATTCTAGACTCGAGTGGGAGCAAAGAGATTCCGGTCGATGAGGAGGTTCTTGAGGATGAACCAAGAACACCACCACCACCTCAAAGACCAGTTAGAGATCGAAGGCCACCAGATAAGTATTCACCCTCTAACTTTTACTTATTGTAGACTGATGGTGGTGAACCTGAGAGCTTTGCAGAGGCAGAGCAGGTTAGTGATAGACGAAGGTGGAAGGTTGCCATGGAAGATGAAATGGCGTCTCTTCGTGTGAATGGCACTTGGGAATTGACTGAGCTTCCCAAGGGCATGAAGGCGTTGCACAACAAGTGGGTCTACCGAATCAAGAAAAAGGTCGATGGTAGCAAGCGCTACAAGGCAAGGTTAGTTGTGAAAGGGTTCGAGCAACGGTATGGTATTGACTATATGGATGTGTTTACTCCTGTTGTGAAGTTGACTACAATTCGCATGGTGTTGAGTATGGTGGTTGCGGAGAATCTATTATTGCATCAGATGGATGTGAAGACGACTTTCCTTCATGGTGATCTAGTGGAGGAGTTGTACATGGTACAACCAGAGGGGTTCGAGGTAGATGGAAGGGAAAGTCTTGTGTGCAAGTTGAAGAAGAGCTTGTATGGGTTGAAGCAAGGTCCGAAGCAGTGGTATATGAAGTTCGATAATTTCATGTTGGAGATTGGTTACCATAGATGCCACGCTGACCATTGCTGCTATTATAAAAGGTTTGACAAAAGCTATCTTATCCTATTACTATACGTTGATGATATGTTGATTGTAGGAGCCGATCCAAGGGAGTTGGAAAGGTTGAAGAAGCAATTGTCTGAGAGGTTCTCCATGAAGGATCTTGGAGAAGCAAAGCAGATTTTGGGTATGAGAATCGAGAGCAAGGCGACAAATTTGTTGTATCTTGCGCAGGCGGATTATGTCCAGAAGGTCCTAGAAAGATTTAACATGGAGGATTCGAAGCCGGTTAATGTATCCTTGGGGGGTCACTTTAAGCTGTCGAAGAAGGAGTCGCCGAGTACTAAGGAGGAGCGTACCCAAATGATGAATGTGCCATATGCATCGGCAATTGGGAGTATCATGTATGTCATGTTTTGTACTCGTCCGAATATTGCGCATGTAGTGGGAGTAGTGAGCCGGTTCATGGGTGATTCGGGGAAACAGCATTGGGAGGAGGTGAAGTGGATTCTAAGGTATTTGCGAGGTACCACAAATAAAGCTTTGTGTTTTGATAGAAGAAATTGTGAGTTAGTTGGTTTCGTTGATGCGGACCTAGTATCGAACGATCTTGATGGAAGAAAGAGTACAATCAGGTATGTTTTTACTTATGGTGGTACGGCGATTTCTTGGACATCAAAGTTGCAAAAGGTGGTTGCACTGTCCACCACGGAGGCGGAGTACATAGCCGTGACGGAGGCGAGTAAGGAGATGGTGTGGTTGCAAAGTTTTTTGGGTGAACTTGGGGAGGAGCATGGAAATAGTGTACTCTACAGTGATAGTCAGAGTGTAATTTTCTTGGCGAGTAATCTGGCATTTCATTCAAGAACGAAGCACGTTGAATTGAAGTATCATTTCATCCGGTACCTATTGGAAAAGAAAGTCTTGCGACTTGTGAAAATTCTCGAGAGTGAGAATCCAGCTGACATGTTTACTAAGGTTGTAACCTTAGAGAAATTGAAGTTGTGCATAACTTCAATTGGCCTCGGAACGTGTAGAAGAAGAGGAGATGGTGATACCAAGTGGAAATGGGAAGAGAAAAGAAGAGGATATTTGCTTTGAAGGTGTTTTAGTCTCCAAGTGGGAGATTGTTGAGATGTGGAGCCCAAAACACGTTTGGCAGCACCTCGGCCGAGGCGGGAGGCCGCGGCCGAGGCAAGATCGATGAAACAGAGGCGTTTCTTGCTGGGAAGACATCTCGGCCGAGACAGACGAGAGATCTCAGCCGAGACGAGGAGGTAGGTCACGCGAAGGATTGATGCTGGGAAGCGGGTACGGCCGAGACAGTTTTATAGAGGCAGATCCTTCTCGGCCGAGACAGAGTGTCTTGGCCAAGACACTTTTATACGGGGGTATTGCCGCGACCGAGGTCTGTTGACGAGGCCAGATTTTGTGGGCCTCAAGTTGAGTTCAGTTTTAGGGCCCATAGAGCTATTATAAATAGTGGTTTCCTTCATAGGTTATTGTATTCCGAAAATTCATCATACTAGTGCATATCCTGGTTTGGTATTGCCCCCAGACGTAATTACACATCGTAACGAATTGGGTAATCAAATTGATGTGTTCGTGTGTGATTTATTGCTTTCTTTCTTCGATTATCTTGTCGGATTCGTGGTTGTGAGTCGGTTAAATTCCTAACAGATACATCAAGATGAATACATTATAAAATTCCACAGAACTCATAACAGACCTCAAATTAGAACAGATTGATAACAGGGAAACACGCAACAAATACACCACATTAGCCTTGAAAGATTGGCACGATTGTGGATCCATTTGAGTTTCTAACACCACTAAATATACGACTATTCCTAAGTTAAAACAGAACCGGTGGACGAACCTCGGGAGAATGTTTTACTCTATACACTCAAGGGGTGTAACAAACCTATTTATGGTGTACCATTGATTCTGTTTTTAGTAATATTGCACTTATACAAAAATATCCAGTTAAACACCCCCAAGCCACTCCTTTACTGAACCAAACAAAATCGAACAAAATTCACAGAAACAAGAACAGGCCACATAATAAACCAGAAGCCCGCCAGTTTAAGCCACAATTATAATCCAGTATCAATAAAATACCCCAGAAACATAAACAAGTATCCACAGTTTTACCGTGGGATACACACTCTCACTTGGCAAACCAGTATAACACCACAAAGTGCCTACAACAGTCATGCATTCAAAAGCAACATAAAACAGTAAACAACAAATTCATCTAAACCAACAAGCTCACAACAACGAAAATCATCCAAAAACAAACTATGACAAACCCAAGGGAAAAAACTTAATTCAGGGCACCTTTTTTGGGGAAGGGGGGCAACTTCAGAACTGGATTCAGATTCAAGCGGGACACAATAAGAGCAGGTGCAGTCCTTCATTTTCCTAATTCGAAGCGAGTATGGCCAAACTAAGGGCACCGTGCATTGTGTGTGCAAAGTGTGGGGTGCATTTTGCTTTTTCTCTCTTTTTCGGAGGTGGTATAGGGTAGGAGCACAAGACGATTCAGCAGAAAATATGCTTTTATAACTGTTAAAAATATACACCAAACCCTAATGCTAGCAGCTAACAAAATACAAAACACTTACATCAATTTAAAGAAAAACGCAGAGAAAGTCACGTTTAGAATCAATGAGCCACATAAAATAGTGCATGGTGCAGGGAATCTCTGCATCCCTGCACCATGCAGAAAAGCAAAAAAACAGAGAATTCAAAACCAGAGAAGGGATAGGTCAAGATGGTCGTTAGGGCCATAAATTTCTCCCAAAAAGGTCTTTATGAGACCGACCTTCAGATCTATGCATTACAAAACACAAAAGAGAAGATGTACCCTTAATCTTGTGCAACAAGAAATAAGAGCTAGATCTGAATTGCAGAAGAGAGAGAAAGTGATTTAGGGATAAATGGTGGAGAGGAAGGCACAGTCACATCCCTTTTCTCTCTCATAAAGTGGGGATAGTGAATAAAGTGAGTACTAATGCGGCTGGATTTGAGGAGGGGAAGGGGCTGATTTTATGTCCCCAAAACCCTAAAAGAGGCCGACTTGAAAAAACCCATCAAAAAAGCATAAGGTTGGGTTGCCCCAACGGATCACAGGTTGGGTCAATGCCAACCAAACATACCCTAAGTAAGCCATGGAAGTAGAGATGGCAAAATTGGCCCGGCCCGATGGGCCGGCCCGTTTAGCCCGAAATATAGAGCAGGCTGGGCCGGAATATTAGAGGCCCAAAAAAATTCGGGCTTTTTTGGCCCGGCCCGAACGGGCTTTTCTTTTGGAGGGCCAAGCCCAGCCCGGCCCGATGGAATTGAATTTTTTTCCCCTCACTAATCGAATAAGAAAAATTTAGGAATTAAGTAATATCTTGTGTACTATTTGAAACATGTTTTTCTTTTTTCTCTTTCTAGCAGAGCATAAATGTATCTATTTACCGAGAAATTAAAATATTTGACTAATTTAATACTCTATTTCTTCAGTTTTATTAGCTGAATATGAAAAATGAATTGGATCTAAACATGCTCATTAATTATTATTTGTCGAATAATTAAAAATTGATTAACATGTAGTATAGTACGTACACAAAAATTAAATAACTTGTGACGTGTAGTATATAACTATATATCATCATCCATTTTTTATTTTTTTTATTATTATTATTATTGTTATATTTAGGATTTGAGACATGCCTATAAATTAATAGATATCATTACATATTGCAACGAATAGTAATATATTATCTTCCAATCAAGTTTTTTTTAAGAGAATTAAACTGAAGTTCGCCTCAACATATAATTCTACTTCATGGTTAAAATAATAAAAAAGAAAAGAAAAAAATTCATTGTTGGACTTTTTTGGCCCGATAACCCGATGGCCTGAGGTTCTTCGGGCCGGGCCTAACATTTCTAGGCCCGAAATAAATCAGGTCGGGCCGCCCGAATTGCCACCTCTACCTCGAAGGCGTGATTACCAAAAAAAAAAAGTTTCGTTCTTCCAAGTTCAAACCAAACGTTTTTCTCATTTCTTGATGAATCATAAATTTGATTTCTTGACTATTGATTCAGAACTGATTACAGCCCCCCATTCCGACAGAAGTAAACACCTCGGATTTCACTGTTGTAGAGCTGAGAACCGTGTGTGTGTGTCTTTTTGGGGGGTTTTCTCCTCTCTCTCTCTCATGACAGCTCATGTTCCATTTTTGCCAAGAAATTGCTGCAAAATCTTAGGTTTGAATTAGGTCGCAGTATTTGGTTTTCAGACCGCAGTTCCATGCGCAGAGCTTCTCACTTGGTAAGTACTAAGTAGTAATAACATTTTGCTCAGCTCTAATTAATCGATCTGTATTGGGATGTTTCTTCTTCTTTTAAAGTGTTTTTGTGTTAGATTTCTTGAAAATCCATTTGATTGTCTTCGCTGATTCTGATTAGTAATTAACACACAACTCCATGAATGCTGTATTCTTGTTCGTAGCTGTGTTCTTACGTTTTGGGCGTAGATTTAAGTAAGCCAAGGCGTGATAACCAAAAAAATCAGTTCCGTTCTTCAAAGTTCAAACCCAAACGTTTTTCTCATTTCTTGATGAATCATAAAGTTTATTTCTTGACTATTGATTCGGAATTTATTACAACCCCACATCCCGACAGATTAAACACCTCAGATGTCACTGTTGTAGAGCTGAAAACCTCCCTCTCTCTCATGACAGCTAAGGTTCAATTTTTTTGCTAAGAAAATCAGCTGCAAAATCTTAGGTCTGAATTCGTTTACTTCACTTGCAGTATTGGGTTTCCGGAGGCAATTTCATGTGCAGAGCTTCTCATTCGGTAAGTGGTATCAACATATTTGCTTAGCTCAAATTAATCCATCTTGATTGTGATTTTTCCGTCTTCTTCAAAAGGGTTTCTGTATTCGATTTCTTGAAACCCCATTTGAGTCTCTTTCTTCGCTGTTCTGATTAGTAATTAACAGTTTAGAACTGAATTGCTAAAGAAAAAGTTATATGCTATAGTCAATCACATACGTGTGGCAGTGATATGATACGCTTAACCTTTACATATTGTTTTTTCTTGAAAATGGAGCTTTGGATTTTCAATATTTTTATGTTAATTTCTGAATTGATTGGAAGTAGGGTTGATTCTGTAAAGACTGCATTGTGGTTGGGGATTTACCAGAATCTTGAATTAAAGAGAGATGCAATCGAGAGTGGGGAGTTTTGGTTCATTAGAGGACGGCAAAGAAGCTAGTGCTAAAATCGTAAACCAATCGACCAGGCCGTTTCCTCTAAGATTACTCCAGTTTCTCCTGGTTTTGCTGGGATCAGGGATACTTTTGTCGTTTCTCAGTATGTATACGAGCCGATATCTTAAGGTGCAGGGTGAAGGCTCGGTGATTCATTCAAGATTTCAGCCCTGTGGTCGTGATGCGATGAATTTACAGAATTGGATTCGACCCCCTTCATACCTAATGCATGAAATGAATGACACTGAGCTGTTTTGGCGGGCTTCTTTTGTGCCTAAGATTAAAGAGTACCCCTTCAAGAGAACTCCCAAGATTGCATTTATGTTCTTGACGAGAGGGCCTTTGCCTTTGGCACCTCTTTGGGAGAGGTTTTTCAAGGGAAACGAGAAGCTTTATTCAATCTACGTTCATACGTTACCGTCCTATATGCCTGACTTTCAGCCTTCATCAGTTTTTTACGGGAGGCAAATTCCTAGCCAGGTACTGTACTTAAGTCATCCCCCTCAAATTTAGCAACTTATGCTTTACATTTAATCTTCGTCGGTGTTTCTAAGTTGATTTTGCAAGAATGTAAAGAGACATTGGATTTTGCAGTTGAATTTGGTCCTTCTTTGTCAGCAGCAGGTCTACAAAATGAGTATTTCTTGATTTGCCTTGTGTAACAAATTTATTCTTGAAGGGCTCTCTAGGATCCTTGTGAGAACGTTGTAGTTTCATACCAACAGTTGTCGCCCTACAAATAGTAAATGAAAATTTTAGGGTTGAAAATTTGAAGTTGGGTGAAGACTTGGGAGTAATGATTGTCCAAACATTCCTTGATCTCTATTTTGTGACTCACATAATGGTAAGAGTCTTTAATATGATAATTCGTGCATTAGGAAACTCAAGTGCTCACTTTATTGAAGGACAATCAACTTTTATTGTCAGAAAGAGAGTCAGTTATAATAAGACTATAATCTGAGGTTATTCAACATAGAAATATAAAATTTACTACGAGGATCTGAATTGAATATCTAATTGCAGTAAGCATGCTATCTTAGGCACAGAGTTACAGTTAATAAATTTATGCGTTTTCAAATTTATTTTGATATAACAGTATTCGTTCTACTTTAGGGACTGTGTTCTTTTCCCCTGTTTTGTACAGATTCATCCAACCCGGATGAAGTTTATTTAAATATAAAAGGATCTTTACTAACTTGGCTAACCTGATTCATATTTTTTTCCTTATCGCAGTATGAAAGATTGCACGTAGTTTTAAGGATATATACATTTTGAATCCCTGTTATTTGTGATAGGTATTCTGTGTTATTTCATCTCCATTTTCTCATACATGACAAACTCAACTTACGATGTATTTAATTATTGAGATGATAAGATAGACTTAATTAGCAAGATAATGGAAACGCTGGACTCAATGAAGAGAAAACCCTGGATGTGACGAATCAATTGTTTCATTTGTTGTATGCTCTTTGATGATTTATGAATTAAGATGGCTTATGATTCCATAGAGAAGGGTTTTGGAACATTGAATTTGTCAAATTAGCTCTCTATTTTATTCAGATCCTTGCTCTTGTATTACAGGTGGCAGAGTGGGGCAGGATGAGTATGTGCGATGCTGAAAGGCGGCTTCTTGCTAATGCACTGCTCGACATCTCCAACGAATGGTTCATCCTCTTATCAGAGGCATGCATTCCTCTTCAAAACTTCAGCATTGTCTACCGTTACATATCAAGATCCCGATTCAGCTTCATGGGTTCGTTTGATGAACCCGGTCCTTATGGGAGAGGACGTTACAATGACAATTTGGCACCTCTGGTCAACCTCACAGACTGGCGCAAAGGGTCCCAGTGGTTCGAGATTAACAGAAAACTGGCAGTGGACATTGTTCAAGACGGTGTTTATTACCCGAAATTTGAGCAGTTCTGCAGACCGGCATGCTATGTGGACGAGCATTACTTCCAGACAATGTTGAGCATCGAATCTCCGGATCTACTGGCGAACAGGAGCCTGACGTGGGTCGACTGGTCGAGGGGTGGGGCCCACCCGGCAACGTTTGGGAAAGGTGATATAATTGAGCAATTCTTCAAGAAAATATTTGAGGGTAAGCCATGCTTATACAATAATCAGCCTACTTCCCTTTGTTTCCTATTTGCAAGGAAGTTTGCTCCAAGTGCTTTGGGCAGTTTATTGGAACATTCATCCAAATTGTTTGGATACTAACAAAGCAAAATCATTTTCTGACATTGTTTTTTTGGGTCTGATTATTGGGAGTTATTGTATTCCTAGTGTAATCTATAGAATAGAAGT
Organism: Ajuga chamaepitys; assembly: GCA_958295605.1. Taxonomy (NCBI): domain Eukaryota; kingdom Viridiplantae; phylum Streptophyta; class Magnoliopsida; order Lamiales; family Lamiaceae; genus Ajuga; species Ajuga chamaepitys. Next base: position 5,113,808 of record OY282500.1, on the reverse strand, counting down.
CAGATTTAACATTCACAAACATGTTATATTATAGAAGAAAATTTTGATGAGTCTCATTGTAATGACATCATGTCGTTATACTAACCAGGATTCCGAGTTTATTAAAGTTTCTACATCTATTTATATATATACTAGCAATAACACGTGGGATGCACGCCAAATCCCACCGCGTAAAAACGATAGAAAGTTAATTTGTTGAAGAAAGAAATATTTGATCATTTTAGTGTCCGTCTCTAAAATTGAGAGACCAACTCATCCCGTCTCAATTTTGTGATAGAATTTTTGTCACCTTTATTACATGCGAAATATAAGCAAAGGTGAATTAAAGTAAATTAAAATAAAAAACTTAAAAGTCACGATAGAAGAGTATAAAAACAAAACTAAATTAAAATAAATCAAAATAATAAACTAAAAAGTTAAGATAAAAGGGAATAATAAGATATTTGACTTTGGTGGAGAACTCAGAACTTCTCTTGATCTTTTTGGAGGGTATCTTGGTATTCAATTTCGATTTCGTTTTGGTAATGTATTGGGTGATTGTCACTTTGTCACCGCTTTTATCTGAAATGCAGTGTTAGTAAATCTTATTTTTAATTTGTCTTTTGTCTTTTCCTTGTTCTCTTGGTGCTTCTTTTTCTCGTAGTGGACTATCTTTTGCTTTTCTTTTTCTACCATTTTGTTTATTTGGTTTCTTATGTGGTGTTTTCTTGTTTGAACTTTTTGATTGTCTTTCATTCATGTTGGTTTGTCTGCTTCTCTTATATATTGTTTCTTGTTTCGTTGGTGAGTTGTCTTTGATTTCTCTTTTTCTTTACGTTTGTTTATACGCAATCTTTTGAGGTGCTTTGTTGGTTGATGTTTGTCCTTGTGTTTCAATTTTGTTGATTTGCTCCTCTTCTTGCTTATATGATATTTACTTCTTCTATCTTATTTTCTTCACTCTTCTTCTTCCTTGGTTCCTTTTTCGTGGTTGTGGCGATAATCCGATCTTGATTTTGTATCTTGTTATTCGGCTCCATTATTTCTATTTCCTCGTGTACGCACGCAATCTCACTTGTTCTTCTTTTATTTTCTCGTTCAGTGATATGAGGAAACGAATATCTTTGTACGCTTGTGATGTTAATCCTTTGTAATAGTTGGAATTATTCTGTTCCTGATAAACATTTATAATTTTAATTTTTTTTTAATTCAGATTTTTGGATTTGTGATCATGCATTCGTGATTTGTAATTTACTTATAGTATAATTTTTTTCTTATCATTTGCCAATGACACGATACATTTTTGCACCGAGCACCTGACATATGTAGTTGTGTTGTAATCTCACATTTAGATTCACTCGGTACTTGTCCAATTTTCTAATATGTAAATTTATATTTGATAAAACTATACACATATCATATATTTGTATTATTACAGTAGAAGATGTTGATATGAATATAGTAAACGATCCGGATTGTAGAGACATGACTTTTTTACGTTCATAATCATCACAAATAATAACCTTGTTGTCATTTGTATGCTGATTTTACATAAATAAATCATGGCTCCAACATAGTGCATTTTTTTAAGTGTACAGTGAAAATATACAACAATTTGTGATAGTGATTGATTGTAACTTTTTATTTTATTATTGTGGAATAGATGTAAATGTAGTTCAAATAGTCAATTTAATTATAGCTTACCAATTTTCTTATAAATTTCAGTTTGTCAAAAACAATATTAATATGAAATAGAGTAATTCTTTGCTCATTTGGTATTTATTTATAGGAAATTGATCCTTTTATCAGTTGTGTTAACTTTCGTATTTGTATGAGCTACACTAAAAACAAAAGACTGTGCATACTAATATAGTTAAACACACGATTTTCTCTATAAATAAACCTTGAATTCGTTATTTTCATTTTTTTTGCAAAATTTAGATTGTATTACCTTGGTTTAGCTTCTATGAATTTTCTGATACAATTTTTGCGAACAATCTTTCTGTCTTCTTTGTATGTTCCTTTGTTACATCTCATCACATGCTTCTTACCATATTTTTGAAACATTTTACACCTTGTCTATTATTTTGGTGACACAACAATGACTTCCATGTTTCATTTAGAACAAACATGTATTTTTATTGAAATATAATATATTCTCTAAATTATTTATATATTGAACTTACTTCGGTCAATGCCCCTCTATTTTCTATGATATCTTCAAGAGTCATTTTATTAGCGTTGTACATTATTTGACTCATAGTCATCTCATATATTTCAATGAAACTTGTATTATGCTGCATATATTATCTTTAATGCATCAAAAAATATTTTTCTTTATCTTACTTGGGCTTCCTAGTTCATTGCATAGCACGAATGTGCGGTTGACTCTATTTGCAGGACTCTTATTGCTGTAGTTTATAACTGTATTTCAGTTGTTAAGAAAATAAGTTGTTAGTTATTCTTCATATATTTGTTAAACGAATTTCTTTTTGTTTCTAAATCTTACTCAAATACTTCGATGTCGTAACATTGGTGACTACAATTATTGAATTCCGTAAGACGTTTTCCTTCGACACTTCTCCTTCTATTATTGTCATATCTTCCCACAAGGAATGGTTTACACTTATTTTCCTATTTGATGACATACGAATTATTTATGTATACATCTATAAATATATTTGTTTAAGAATTTTGCTAGATAAGAAGGATGGAGGTCATTTAAAAAGAGTTTCGAGGAAAATTTTACTTATTGTGTGCCCCATGATGGTTACTCTCAAGGTTAATTCTTGTATGTTATGACTTGCGACTACTTTTGCATTATCCACCTTGGCAAGTATTCCACAAACATCTTCTTCATTATGTTTATCTTTTTTGTCAAGCTACGTACTATTTATATAGAGACCTAGATTTTACCAAATCTTTTTCTTTGTCGCCAAGCTTGGTAGGGTTTTTAAAGTCTACGAAGTTGTAATTGTGTTTGATTTTCTCGTTGATACTTTTTATTGCTTCTTCTATATTACTTATCTTACTAAGGACTATTTCCTTTCCTGAATTTATATTTGAGTAATTTGTTGACACTTGACCCCACTTTTGATATTAGGTATGTGTTGACTCGTTCTAACTTGCCCTTTAAAATATCTATGTCTTCATTAAACATCAATGCTCCTATAAGGACACCCTGCAACACATTTTCTTTTTGTTACTTGATATATATTATTTGGAACTCTTGTTTTCTAGTTTTTACCTCTCCATCCATCATTATCAATTTATTGATAACTGTTGTTTTGTTCTTCGAGTATGTTGTTTTTTGTCCAACTCGTATAATGTCAATCTTATTGAAGCATCAGTATGACCGAACTTCAATAGTCGTACTAAAAGTATTTTTTCTGTAGACATGATCAATTTCCTTTTTTTTTTCCTACAAATAATTTTCATGAACCATCCAAAGAATATCATATATATGTAATATTATAGCAATCACAGTAATATTTCTAATCAAATTTATTGACTATTTAGAGATTTTTATTGGCGTGAGTTGCTGGATTTCTACAGGTTGCCGCTTTCCTGCACATTCATTTTTTCAAACCCTAGGATCTTACATGCCTTGCTCTAGAAGGTCCCTGCTAATGACTCAGCCTCATGAATCCTACAGATATATAGCACCACGGATTTGCACAATTTCCGTGCGCACACGTTGTCTCGTTCATGCTACTCTCCCGGAATTTCCCATGTGTCGGGCATCGCACCGGCCTAGACTTGTTCTAAGTCCTTGCTATGGGCCTTTTATTCAAGTCTCTCGTTAGTGAGTTGCATGCAGCATGTTCGGCTACTTTTAGCCAAACATCCTTTACATAGTTCGATTGATATGCTGGCCGAATGTCATTCAAAGTGTTCGGTTTTTAGTCTGGCTGAACACCCTTCACAGTGTTCGGCTACTATTTGGGGCTAACAACCTTCACAATTTCATGCGAAACATAATCAAATGTAAATTAAATTAAAATTACATTAAAAAATTAAAAGTCATGACAGAATGGCATAAAAGCAGAACTAAATTACAATAAATCAAAATAATTAATTGAACAGTCAGGATAGAAGGGTATAAAACAAATGTCGGGCTTTGATGGAGAACGTAACACTTCTCTTTCTTGGCGACTTCGTAGTTGTTCTGCACATGATTAGGGGTGGTTCGGTACGGTATACCGTACCGAATTGCCCATACCGTTACCGTACCGAAATTTTCGGTACGCCGAAAATTCATACCGTTACTGATAATGCGCAATCCGGTAATCAAGAATTATAACGATAATCGACGTAAACAGTATGGAAAAACACAGGATTTACGTGGTTCGATCCGGAGATCTACGTCCACGGGCAGAAAATCACTCTTGCCGAGGTGTTTCTTTCACTAGAATTTTGAGTTTACAGATCGTATTACAGAATACAAAGTCCGAACCCTAATTCCGAGTTCTTTTCACCTATTTATACTACCAAATCAAAACCCTAACTAAATCCCTATAATCTTGCCCACCAAATCTGCATGGCAGTTGGGAAAAGATCATGGGCCTTGATTCGCGGAACAGACTACGTTTTGGGCCAATGCCTGTTGCTGGGCCTGGGCCTTCGCGCTTGCTGGCGCGTTTGCTGGGCCTGTAAGTGGGCTCAGGTATTAACCCGACCCGAAGTAACCAGGTTATCCCTATCAGATGCCCCCCCCAGCCGAAGCGAGGAGGGAGCTTCGGTTGTCACCGGAGTGGTACGGTAAGCAGGAAGGGCCGTGGGCACTGGCCAGCCGAAGTGTTTACGGTCGAATAAGTCGATCCGAGTCCCCGAAAGACTTGGTGGAGCAGTTTGTAAACACGAAGTCGAGCTAGGCCGGAGTGTCTAAGACCTTTATCGGGATGCCAAACTTCCCAGAAGCAAGAAACGCGGTGTAAGTACGTAACAACCTGGCCGAGGTGGGAGGTTCACCGGAGTGAATAGTCTGGCCAAGATGAAGGGAGCACCGGAGTGTGGGAGTATGACCGAGGTGGAAGATACACCGGAGTGTAGTTTGAATCTTCCTGAAGAAGGGTGAGGCTGATGTGATTGGCGGCGCCATCATGAGAGAGAGAGGGATGTGAAGTGACGCTTTCTGCGAGTTCCAAGAAACCTGTTCCCCACGCGCCTCGGTAATTGTAAAGCGCGTGAAGAGCACGCATAAATCTCCATCATTGAATTTGAATAGGCTGCATCAGAGCCGTCGGTTTTTTGCGTTTATATTGGGAATAACTGCACAGTAACTTTTCATCTTCTCCATTGCGATTCATCAGTTTAGAAAGCGGGAAAAAAGGGAAATCTGCATTCGTGATTCATCAGAGATCAAAAACTTCTCAACTCTACTCTTTCAAATTCAACCCAAGTAAGTATGTCTTCCTCTTCATCTTCTTCATCTTCTGCCTCATCTTCGGCCTCGATTGAAGAATTAGGGACTTCGAATACCCCATTAGATGTCCTCCCCCTATCATATCTCATTCCGGAGAGGAATGAGGTTAGGACAATAGACAGAGTTGATGGCTTAGAGTGCAATGTCATGATGGTTGCGTTTTATGAATGCACGGTGGAGGATCTTGAGGTGTCCTCTATAGCGCTACGGATGTCGCGAGAGCAAATTTTGAGGGAGCTCCCGTCTTTTTACCTTCCCTTCGACCTTGAGTACATAATTCCTACCCCCGAGGATAGGGCCTGTTGCCCACCGCAGGGGTTTATTACCGTGTATATAGATCCCCTTAGAGTAGGATTGAGATTGCCGCTGTGGGACGTCGTCGTCCAACTGCTGAAATACTACGGTATTGCCCTCTGTCAATTAGCGCCGAACGCGGTGTGGCAGGTGGTGGGATTCACCGTAGTTTGTAAACAGGCCGGATTAGAACCGACCGTAGATCTTTTTAGGTTCTTCTACCAACTAAAGAACTTCGGGAAGTTCAAGGGGTGGTATTCCTTTAGTCCCCGAGCCCGAGGAGGATTCAAGGTTCAGAACCCGAGCAAAGTAGAGGGGTGGAAGGAGAGGTTCATATTCATTAGGAATTAAATAGCTCTCCCGAAGTGGAGGAGCGACGAGGTGCTTGATACCGCCCCCGTGGAGAGCCCGGGGGCCGAAGTGAAGCATACGTTCCGGACAGTGGGGACTTTCAAAACCCTCTGTTCCGAGGAGGAATTGGAGAAGGCAGGGCTTAGTCTGTATTATTCGGGCAATGGAGGCGCGGAAGAGGGTAGGAGTTTTTTCTTTCCTTGATATTTTAAACTTGTCATTTTACGCAGAACTAACCATAGACCTTATATGCAGTGGGACGCTTCGGAAAGCAACCAGCAGCTGGAAGCCCCGCGAAGACTGCAGCGGCCAAGAAGAAGGGGAAAGCCGCTGAGGTGTCCCCCCGGGGGAAGATGCCCCCCAGTGCGCGACCAGAGGCGGGGTCTGGTATGTCGGCGGAGCCATCTCCCGTGATGAAAAGGAGGCCGGAGCCTACCGGCACTCCGCTGGCACCGTCCAAAAGACCTCGAGTAGGGGAGAGTACGGAGGTAATACTCAAAACGCGGATCATTACTTTTACGCACGCGAGGTGTATAGTATGAGGTCTGAGCTCGGTGTCATGTTGTGTGCAACTTATCCAGGTAGAACAGGCGACCCCCAGTATGCTGGGGTTTGATGGCGCGGACGCCGAGAAGATTCTGCAGCTGGCCAGAGGAATAATAGAGGTTGGCCTGAAGAGCGAGGTGGAGGCCAGAGAAGAGCTGGCCGCGGCAGCGCGGGATCTTCGCGCGCGGAATGACAAGCTAGCTCAAGACTTGTCCGAGGCGCGTAAAAGGGCGTCGTTGGTTGAGGACGAGGTGGTGCGCTTGCGCAGTGTGAGGGCCGAGAACGCTGCTCTGCGGGGAGAAAATCTGCAGCTTCGGACGGAGATGGAGGCGCGGGAAGCCGCTGTGATCGAGGGGCAAGGAGCGATGCTGAAAGCGTTCGCCGAAAAGTTACTACACACCAGCACGTTCCTTGACTTCCAGACGGAGTTTGTGGCAATAGGGGATAAAGCCACTCGAGCCTTGGTGCTGGAGGAGGTGAAGGAGGCGTACCCGAATGTGGACATCAATCGTCCAGAATTCGGGTATGACCCTGAGGCGGTGGCCGAGGTGGAAAAGGCCTATTACGCCGCTCTAGCGAAGCTGCCGGAGTGGCCTCTGGTGAAGGTGCTCGGGGAGAAGAAGCAGCTTCTGACGGCCGCGGAAGTTGCAAGCTGCGAAGTGGACCAAGACGAAGAATTCCTGGCATTCTGCCGAGGTGAGCTGGTCACCGCTCCCCAGAGCATTGAGCCCCCTCCACAGATGGAGGTCGAAGCCCCAGCTGCTGTCGAGGCCGTCGCAGCCAATGAGGAGACTGAGGATTTGCCCGAAGTGACCGAGGCAGCTGAGCGGGAGGTCAGTCGATCCCCGCAGATTTAAAGTTGTACTTCTTTAGAAATGTTAGGAATGATGTACTGTTTTGAACAATTGTAACCTGCCTTGTGAAATACAATCATGTTTCTCAGTCTCTTGAACTTCTTGTTTTCTTGCATGAGCAATTTTATGTCTGTTGTCAAACTGGATGTAACTCTTTACAGACTTGAGAGTAATCGATCTGATTGTCTTCGTTGTCTGTTTAGAACATCGCGGAGCTACACGAAACAATAAAGAAGCTCATGAGATCACTTGAGTGGTTCCGCGGAGAGAAGAATCATCTGCAGACGCACGTAGTGCCAAAGCTGGAAAAGCAGGTTGCCTCGGCAGAGAAGAAGGTGGTTGAGGCCAATGAAAGAGCCAAAGACTTCGAGATGAAGTATCGAACTACAGCTGCCGAGATGAGCCGTGTCCGTGTTCATCAGAAGGAGTATGAACGAATTCTTTCAGAGTTCGGACTTCTGACTTTTGAAGAAGTAGAGGAGCGGGTCGTTGAAATCCAGAGTGACATCGCGGAATTGATGTCGAGGAGCTCTGTCGAGTCCGCGGAGCTCGTGAGGAAACGAGAAGTCCTGGAGCTGCTTCTCAGTATGTATGAAGGGCTGAAGAGCCGAGGCAGGTGGAGGCCTACTGCTGAAGAATTCATCGCGAGCTCCAGTCGGGACCGAAGTACGCAGAGGGCTCCTCGGAAGGATAAGAAAAAACCCTCCGGAAAGACCAAAGGCATAGTTATCCAAGAGCCAGCTCCAGTGGTCACAGTCGAAGAAGAACCCGCGGCGGTTGCCGAAGAGGTAGTCGAGGAGCTGGCTAGGGAAATCGAGGTGATGGTTCCGGAGGAGTGGGACCCTGAGCAATGGGCCCAAACTCCAAGGTCCGTGCCACAACAAAGTAGCCAGGCGCGGACCAGAGATGAAGCCCCCAGGCAAGCGCCTAGAGCAAGTCCTCGGCGTGGGGAAACTCGAAGGGATGATCGAGCCGGAGCCCGAGGCCGGAGAACGTCAAGGCCCCGGAGGACGCAGCGAAGACCAAGAAGCAGGCAACAACGCCGGAGCGCTGAGTATTGGCTCGGGGGCCGTAGATAGTTGTTGTATTATTTTTTTTTTTTTTTTTTGCGAAGTCTTATGTAAAAAATTTCTTAATGTTGTAATATTCAGATAATAATAAAACTGTTGTAGTGTGTACGAACTGGTTTAATGAAGGTAACAGGTTACGAACCAACTTAATCGGGTGTTCGGGAACACGACGGGAAAAATTATTAACTGTTTAATTGGGTGTTCGGGAACACAGTATGGATTAGTCCAATCTCCCCGGACGGATCAGGCGGGAGTAATATATCTCCCCGGACGGATCAGGCGGGAGTAAACACTTCTCCGGTTAAACAGACGAGAAAATTGTATGAGTCCGGGGACTAAAAATGCCAATCTCCTCGGACGGACCGAAAGAGAGATTTAATTGTCCGGAGACGAATAATGATAATATGACTGCGTTAGGGCGTCCCCGTAACGTAAAGGATAACACAACGGGTTATATAAGCAAAGAATTTTTATTCAATAATAAGTGCCGGAGCAAACTCAAAAGTACAAAGAGGGTAATAACTGTAAAAGAAATGAAAGATAAGATAGTACTTGAGATGTGGCCGTCACAGATAGAAACGCCTCAAGTTAGTGACGTGCCAACTTCGGGGAATCGGGGTTCCGTTGAGATGTTCAAGCTGATAGGATCCAGAGTCATGCACGGCAACGACTCGGTAAGGACCTTCCCAGGAAGCGTGTAATTTCCCTTCGGGGGCAGCTTTGCTGGCTGAGTTGAGCCGAAGGACTAAGTCCCCGACATTGAACTGAGTGCCTCGGACCCGGAGGCTATGATACCGGGCTGCTCGTTGCTTACATCTGGCCTGCTGAATGAATGACTGTTCGCGGCGGTGTTCAAGTTCATCCAAATTTGCCCGGAGAGCCTCGTCATTATACTCTGGAACCAATGTGAGGAGGCGGGGGCTCGGCACACTGATTTCAGCAGGGATTACGGCTTCGGAACCGTAGGTAAGACTGTAAGGAGTCTCCCCGGTAGATGTATGAGGTGTTGTGCGATAAGCCCATAGGACTTGTGGAAGGTTTTCAGCCCAGAGACCTTTGGCACTATCCAGGCGCTTCTTTATTCCCGTGAGCAGTGTCCTATTGGTTACCTCAACCTGCCCGTTGGCTTGAGGGTGAGCGACCGAAGTGAAAATCTGTTTGATGTGGAGCTCTTCACACCATGAGCGAAATGGATCGTTGGCAAACTGTTTACCATTGTCCGAGATGATAGTGCTCGGGATGCCGAAGCGACATGCGCCACACAAATTTCAAGATATTCTGACCAGTAATGGCTGTAAGTGGTTCGGCTTCGACCCACTTGGTGAAGTAGTCCACGGCAACGACCAGGAACTTCAACCCTCCTGAAGCAACGGGGAATGGTCCAACAATATCGATACCCCACTAAATAAATGGCCACGCACTCTGGATTCCCGTGAGTTCGGTCTGTGGCAGATGCTTTACACGGGAGTGCAGTTGGCACTTGCTGCATTTGGACACTAAGTCATGAGCATCGTTGAACAGGGTTGGCCAATAGTATCCCCAGCGGAGAACTTTCTTGGCTAATGTGCGAGAACCGATATGGCTGGCACAGGCCCCTTCGTGAACCTCCCGCAGAACTTGGGTAGCTTCGGCAGGAGCAAGACACCGGAGACTCGGTTGTAGGTATGATCGCCGGTATAAGACTCCATCATGAAAGGAGCATTTGGGGGCTTTGAGGACTACTTGCCGAGCTCGTAGCTTGTCAATGGGCAGGACTCCATCTCGGAGATATTGGATGATAGGAGTCATCCAGTTCGAATCATTATCGATCAGTACCGAAACCGCGGCCTCATGAACTGCTGGATGAGGTAGATCTTCAACCATGATATCCGGAGATATATTAGTTCGGACCGCGGAGGCCAACTTGCTGAGCGCGTCTGCTCTTGTATTTTGTGCACGCGGTATTTTCTAGATAGTAACTGCTTCAAAAGTTGACATGAGCTTGAGTGTTAGAGCACGATACCTGACCAATGTTTCATCTTTGGCGACGTAAGTCCCCTGAATTTGCCTGGATACGATCTCGGAGTCTGTGAAGAGCTCGAGATGACGAACACCCAAGGACTGAGCGAGCCGGAGCCCGGCGAGAACTGCCTCGTACTCCGCTTCATTATTAGTCACCTTAAACTTGAATCTTATGACATATTTAACTTCCACCTCCTCGGGGTCGATGAGAAGCAGTCCGGCACCACTTCCTCGGACCGTGGATGCTCCATCCACGAAGAGTTGCCACTTCCGAGGTGAAGGAATGAGGGTAGCATGGTGATGTGTATCACCGTCCACGGGAGACTCAGGATTGTCTCCCGGGGCTTCGGCCAGGAAGTCGGCGAGTGCTTGACCCTTAATTGCTCGGCGGGGGAGAAACTGGATGTCATATTCGCCCAACTCAATGGCCCACTTGGCGAGGCGCCCCGACACCTCGGGTTTTACAAGAATCTGGCGGATGGGGTGATTGGTCAGAACTCGTATTTCACGTCCTTGGAAGTATGGCCGAAGACGCCGAGCTGCCATAACAAGGGCCAAAGCGGTTTTTTCAAGCTCGGAATATCACGTTTCTGCCCCGTGAAGTACTCGGCTTGCGAAGTACACGGGATGCTGGACGCCATCGATTTCTCGTACGAGAGCTGCACTAATAGCTTCCTCGGCGGAAGCCAGATACAGGTAGAGCGGCTCTCCGGGGAGAGGAACTGACAAAGTAGGCAGCTGCTGTATATGATGTTTCAAGGCTTCAAAAGCCTCGGTACACTCCGGAGTCCACTCAAAGGACTTCGCTTGCCTCAAAACTTTAAAGAATGGGAGCTGTCGCTCTGCTGCTTTGGACAAAAATCGATTTAAAGCTGCCAAACCACCTGTGAGGCGTTGAACATCCCTGAATGTTTTAGGTGGCTGCAGATCTAACACATCACGGAGTTTGGCCGGATTGGCCTGCAATCCGTTTTGCGAAACCATATAACCGAGAAACTTCCCGGAGCCAACACCAAAAGTGCATTTTGTTGGATTGAGCCGCAAGTTATAGCGTCGCAGAGTGCGCAATGTTTCGGTAATGTCTTGCACACATGAAAGATGGGAGGAGCTTTTGATGACCAAGTCATCGACGTAAACCTCCACGTTACGACCAATCTGGGCGTGGAAGACAAAGTCCATTAAACGTTGATAGGTGGCTCCAGCGTTCTTGAGCCCGAAGGGCAGTTTCTTAAAAGCGTAGCACCCAAAGGCAGTGATAAATGCCGTTTTGAGGGCATCCTGCGGATCCATAAAAATCTGATGGTATCCCTTGTACAGATCTAGGAAGCAAAGTGCCACGTACCCCGTAATGGCTTCGGCTTTTTGGTCGATGGAGGGCAGAGGATAGCAGTCTTTCGGACAGTGTTTATTGAGATCGGAGAAATCGACACACATCCGCCATGCCCCACTGGTTTTTGTCACCATTACCGGATTGGATAACCAGGAGGGGTAGAATACCTCAAACAGGATGTCCGCATCCAGGAGTTGTTGTACCTCGATTCGAATGGCTTCATTTCGCTCCGGAGCGAATTTCCTCTGCTTCTGCTGGATTGGCTTTACACTGGGATCGATGTTCAGCTTGTGCGTTATTATCTCGGGAGAGACCCCGGGCATATCCAGAGGGGACCATGCGAAGACATCGGAATATTCCCGCAAGGTCTGAATGATAGCCTGGTGTAACCATGGCACATCCACGGCTCCTACGGTCACTGTCTGTTCCGGCTTGGACGGATCAAGCGGGACTTGTGCAGTGGCATCCCCCAACGAGGTGCATTCCCGAGGCTCCAGAACCGATGATGCCACTTGAAGCTGCTGTTTAGGTGGAACCCTGGCAGTTTTTTTGAGTGCCACATACATGCACTCTTTTGAAACCCGCTGACTCCCGCGGATAGCCACTTCGCCATGCGAGGTGGGAAACTTTAGCGCGAGGTGATACGTGGAGCAAATGGCTTTAGCAGGGGTGAGCCAATCCCGGCCCAATATCATGTTGTATGGTGACGGAGAATTCACCACATAGAAATCCACGAAGATGGTTTTTATCTTCGGATAAGTCCCCAAAGATGCTGGGAGAGTGATGACACCTTCCGGCTGGACTTCACCTTGAGTGAAAGTCTGCAGTGGCCCGGGGGCCGGCCGAAGTTGGTCCCGAGAGATCCCCATCCTTTGGAAACAGTCGGCAAATATAACACTCACCGCGGCCCCATTATCCACGAAGACCCGCCTTACTGTTATGTTGGCTACAGTCATGTCGATGACAATAGCGTCTGTGTGAGGTGTTATCTCCGGAACCGGGTCCCTATCCGTGAAGCTGACAGTCTCGGACTGATGGAGGCGTTTGTGACGTGGCTCCTCGGGAGGAGGACGTCGAGCCTCTGCCTTCAAGGCGTGTCGCGAGGCCCCGGTGGGAAGGGCTCCATATATCACGTTTATCACGTGAGGAGGTGCGTTGTCTTCGGGTCCTCCCGGAGGAGGAGGTGGTGGTGGGAGACGTGGTTGCTGGCGATTGCCGGAATCTTGCCGTGCGTAGTTGTTAGGTCCTGGCCGATTATTCTGCCACGGTGGCCGATTTTGTTGAGTGCCCCGGTCATGATAACCTCCGCGGTTGTGGGACGAACCCCCATTGTGGTTTGTCCGAGGTTGGTCATTGGTTCGCGCAACGTATTGCCGCAAGAGACCCTTCTTGAGGCATTCCTCAATCTCCTTGCTAAGTTCCCGGCACTCCTCTGTCTCGTGCCCATGATCTCGGTGGTACACGCACCACTTTCCACGGTTCCTCTTTTCAGGTGGAGCAGTCATCCGCGGACAAGGTCGCAGATCGTTCTTATGAATAGAAAGGATTTCGGCTCGTGACTTCGTCAACGGAGTCAATTGTGGAATATCACTTCGGGATTCTGAACGCCCCGAGGTCAGGCGGGAAAATGCACTAGGTCGAGTACTAGGCCCGGTTTGTGCTTTGTCGGATTGCCGCTTGCTAGCGTGTTTCTCTCGCTTCTGGCGAGTCTGCTCCTCGGCCTTAGCAAATTTGCACACTGTTTTGAACAGCGCTCGAGTTGTGACCGGTGTGTTCCTAACTAACTCGGTGTAAAGTGCTCCGGGGCGGAGTCCATTCATAAATGCGTTGATGACTACGTCGTCGGGGAAATTTCCCACCTTGAGACTTACCGCTGTGAAGCGGTCAAGAAATTGCGTAACGGTTTCACCGTCCCGCTGTTCCATGTTCATGACATCGGCCAGGGTGGCCATGGGCTTCGCCCGTGCTTCGAACCGTGCCCAAAAGTGCTCGGCGAGTTCTCTGAAGGAGGATACGCTGTTGCGTGGGAGAGAATCAAACCAAACCCGAGCTTCATCCTGTAAGTACTCAGGGAAAATCTTGCAATACTGGAGGGATGTAATGTTATCATGGCTTAGCATACTGTGCCTAAAAGCCCCAAGAAAATTGGCCGGATCTCCGGTACCATTGTAAGGTGGTATAGCTGGCCGTTTGAACCCCTCGGGAAGGGTGGTGGCCATGATTTCTGAGGAGAACGGCGTGATGATATCTCCATTGGCGTCAAGGCCCAGAATTCTGTCCAGTTCAACATTGCGTTGAACTTGCTCATACTCTTGAAGATCTAGAGCATGAGGATTGGCATAGCGAACTCTCTTAGCCGCATTAAGTGGACGGCGGCGATCCACATCAGTAGGTTCCTCATTGCGAGGTCGTGATTCATTAGAACTCCCATGGTCCTCGGAAGAACCAGGTCGTTCCCGTCGTCGATCCTGACGCCCGCGGTGCCCTGGGTCCTGTTGATCACGCGAACGGGGTGGAGGCACCACGGGATTAGCATTATGGCCAGCAGGCCCCGCGGCAGGCTCCGCGGGATGTAGGCGATTAACTGCCCAATCTTGAAGAACATGTGCATGTTCTTGTAAGAAAGCCTGGAGCAGTTCTGGGGTAATTTGAATGTTAACCGGGGGTTGAGCAGCAGCAAGATTAGGGTTTTGCTGGTTTTGAGGGGGTGGAGGGTTTTGATTACCCTGATGATTAGATGTACTCCTTGCCGGCAATTGCCTCGGCGGCAAAACTTGATCCACAGGTGGATCCTGGTTAGATTGATCACCGTGACGAGATTGATTCAAGCGTGTTGTCACCATGATTCTTGAATGCGATGCAAACGTCAAAAGTTGCTGGTTAAAGCGTTCCCACAGACGGCGCCAATTGATAATGCGCAATCCGGTAATCAAGAATTATAACGATAATCGACGTAAACAGTATGGAAAAACACAGGATTTACGTGGTTCGATCCGGAGATCTACGTCCACGGGCAGAAAATCACTCTTGCCGAGGTGTTTCTTTCACTAGAATTTTGAGTTTACAGATCGTATTACAGAATACAAAGTCCGAACCCTAATTCCGAGTTCTTTTCACCTATTTATACTACCAAATCAAAACCCTAACTAAATCCCTATAATCTTGCCCACCAAATCTGCATGGCAGTTGGGAAAAGATCATGGGCCTTGATTCACGGAACAGACTACGTTTTGGGCCAATGCCTGTTGCTGGGCCTGGGCCTTCGCGCTTGCTGGCGCGTTTGCTGGGCCTGTAAGTGGGCTCAGGTATTAACCCGACCCGAAGTAACCAGGTTATCCCTATCAGTTACCGTACCGAAATTTTCGGTATACCGAAATTCGGCATATCGAAAATTCGGTATGATATCGGTAAATATCGATACTGTCACACCCACCCTTGCAAAAAATTTATTTTATACTAATTTTTAATCTTACAAAACCTGTATATTTTTTTTTTTTTTTTTTTTTTTCAAAATTAACGATTTAGAATACTTCTTCAAGACCCAAATTTCACCTACATATATTGACATAGGTTCAGGTCGAGTACAAAGGTGTCACACTCCATTCAACGCTGTATTTACAGGAATATACATATTAAAGTTCCTTAGTTTGAACATGTCCAAAAGAAATTATTAAAACACTAGCAAAAACGTAGTGAGTCCATGGTTTAGCCCCACAGATCGTCATTCATATACACGGGACTTCAAAACTTGCAGAAGCTCCAACAACATGCCAGAACAGCTTACGAGCTCACGCGTAGTCGAACTCACCTACAATGCAAGAACTATGTGAGCTACAGCTCAGTAAGCAGAAATCATGCATAACCAATGCGTGAATGATGAGTTGCATTTCACAAAGCCATTGTTTTCAACTCTTTTTCAAAGAAATCATATTTGATGGGAATTGGCTCTCGTCACTGACACAAACCTCCCAAAAATAACACTCATTGGCCACACTCGTGACTACCAAGGGTCCCTCCTCCCCCCTTATAGTCCACCCGAGATATCAGTGATGGTTGGTACGACCAAGCGGCTATCCTCCCGAGACTACCAGGGGTCCACCTCCTGCCTGCCCCCGCAGTCCACCGGGAAGTCTACCTCTTCCCGTACCCATCATCATAAAGGTGCTGAAGTGGGAACCTCTTCCGCGTGCACGCTGTCACCGGAAGCATCCCGAGAGACACCATATATAATATATAATTCTCAATGTGCCAGTGGTGTCCAACCCCAAAACATTATCAATTTATGCAATTACGTTATTTTGACTTCTTATATGTACACATGTAATCCTTGTGGATGCTAATGCTCATGATTGACGCACATCAATTTGTTTCTAGCAACGGAATAAAACACTTTATACAAAGGTATGCAAGAACACATATAACAATCAATTATCACTAATAACAAACAAAATACTATGTTCAAGCATTGTAGTTGGAGATGGATTTCTACTTACCTCTTCTCCGAAGTAACTTTTGAAACTTCCTATCCCACCATGGTAATCAATCTATAACAATTTTAAATCGAATTAATACATAATTTATCAAATTCCAGGTTATTAAGTACTTTTAATTCGGAATTTCCAGTTTCGTCGCATTTTAGTAATAATGCTCTAACTGTTTCTACAAAATTGATATTTATATGATTCAAGTTGGGTTATAAAGCTAACACATAAGGCTACAACTTTCATGTTTTGAACTTTACCAAATTCATATTGCACAGCAGTCGAAATCAGCTAAAAAGTGGATGTTCATTCCAAAAATCTGGACAGGTTTAACATTCACTTTCCTAACTATCTTAGAACATCATTACAATATTAAGCACATACCTTGTAGATATAATCCTAGGTGTCCCATCTTTGAGTAAATATATATAAACCTTAAATATATGTATGTCAACTTTTGTATATAGATTGCACTTCTGCAGTATTGCTATCTTAAACTTAAAGACTAAGCTATAAATGTGTCATAGATAATCCTATCTAGTTTTTGCCGACTTAATTTGACGGTGATTTTATATTATTATTATTATTATTATTATTATTACTATTGTTGTTGTTGTTGTTGTTGTTATTATTGTTCCGATAATAAAACCCCTTTACATAATTAACACTTCCACGTACTTCCTAATGTTCCATATTTTAAATTTGTCACGTGTAGTCTTAAATTTTAAAGCATGTCCCAATATTTTAGACTAGGGGGTTCTTGACTACCAAATTAAACATCTCCAAATTAGTCGCAAAATATATAATAACGCAATAAATATAACAAATTAATTACTATAAAACTATCACGCGAATAGCACATAAAAAATATGGAATGCATGAAATGCAAAAATTATATTGGCCAGTGAGTTGTGAGAGGCGCGGGTATTACATCCTCTCCCCCTTATAAAAATTTCGTCCCCGAAATTTACTTACTTGAAGAGCTCCGGATATTTGGCTCTCATTTCTTCCTCTCTTTCCCAAGTGGCTTCTTCGACTGATTGATTTCTCCATAGCACTTTGACTAACGGAATTTCTTTGTTTCTGAGCCGTTTTACTTCTTTTAATAAAATCTGTACTGGTACTTCCTCATATCCCAAGTCTGCTTGTAGTTCTACAGGTTCACTGTTCAGGACATGAGACGGATTTGCAACATACTTCCTCAATACTGACACATGGAACACATTATGTATTTGAGACATTGATGCTGGCAAATCGAGTCTGTAGGCAACGTCACCAACTCTCTCAATAATAGGAAATGGACCAATGTATCTTGGACTAAGTTTTCCTTTCTTGCCAAACCGCATTATTCCCTTCATTGGTGCAACTTTCAAAAATACTAGATCTCCCACTGCAAACTCAAGTGCTCTCCTTCTCTTATCCGCATAGCTTTTCTGGCGACTCTGAGCTGTTTTCATTCTTTCTCGAATCTGTGACACAGCTTCTGACATTTCCTGTATTACACTTGGACCTAGAAGTCTTCTTTCACCAACCTCATCCCAATGTATCGGTGATCGACACTTCCTACCATATAGTGCTTCATAAGGAGCCATTCCTATAGTAGATTGATAACTGTTGTTGTAGGAAAATTCTATCAAAGGTAGAAATTTACTCCATTGGCCCTGGAAATCTAACACACAAGCTCTGAGCATATCCTCTAAAGTCTGTATCGTCCTTTCCGATTGTCCGTCAGTTTGTGGATGATATGCAGTACTAAAAGACAACTGTGTTCCCAGTGCCTTGTGTAAACTCTTCCAGAAGGTAGACAGGAATCTTGAGTCTCTATCTGAAACAATGGATAATGGCACTCCATGAAGTCTAACTATTTCTTGTATATATATCTGAGCATAACGATCCATGGAGTAAGTAGTACAGACTGGGAGAAAATGAGCCGATTTCGTGAGTCTGTCCACAATTACCCAGATAGCATCGTGACCCTTTACAGTTTTCGGCAATCCCACCACAAAATCCATTGTAATGTTTTCCCATTTCCATTCCGGAATTAGTAAGGGCTGTAAGGTTCCCGCCGGTCTTTGATGTTCTGCTTTTACCTGCTGACAAGTCAAACACTGTTCTACATACTGAGCAATATCTTTCTTCATACTTGGCCACCAATACTGCACCTTTAAATCTCGATACATTTTGGTAGCTCCTGGATGTACTGAATATGGTGTCGAATGTGCCTCTGCCATAATATCTCTACGAATGCTATCTACATTTGGCACACATAACCGGTTTTTGAATCTTAAGACATCATTCCCTGATAACTGAAAGTTCGATGGCGTCCCTGAAGCGGCATCCTTCTTTACTTTAGCTAAATATTCATCTTCATTCTGTCCCTGCTTAATTCTATCAAGTAGGGTAGGCTGAAGGGTTAGAGCTGCTAGTCTTGCCTCTACTATTCCTAATTGAACAATCTCGACATTCATTCTTTGCAAGTCTAGTAACTCCGGTTTCTGAATTAAAGCCATCAATGTGGTACTTTGGGACGATTTTCTGCTTAAGGCATCAGCTACGACATTTGCTTTACCAGGATGATAGTTGATAACACAGTCATAATCTTTCACGAGTTCTAACCATCTTCTCTGTCTCATATTCAGCTCTTTCTGTGTGAAAAAGTACTTCAGACTCTTGTGATCTGTGTAGATCTCACATCGTTCTCCATATAGATAGTGTCTCCAAATTTTTAGCGCAAATACCACTGCTGCAAGCTCCAAGTCGTGAGTAGGGTAGTTCTTCTCATACTCCTTCAACTGTCTGGATGCATATGCTATTACTTTGCCATTCTGCATTAACACACACCCTAAACCATTCTTCGAAGCATCACTGTATACTACAAAGCCTCCAGTCCCCGTTGGTATTGAAAGGATCGGCGCAGATGTTAACCTTTTCTTCAATTCTCGAAAACTCTGCTCACAAGCCTCTGTCCACTTGAATGTTACACTCTTTCTAGTCAACTGTGTTAAGGGAGATGTAATTTTCGAGAATCCTTCTACAAATCTCCGATAGTACCCCGCTAACCCGAGAAAACTACGTACCTCTGAAGGGTTTGTAGGTTGTGGCCAATTGTTAATTGCTTCAACTTTACTTGGATCAACTGAAATTCCTTCTCCTGACACAACATGCCCTAGAAATATTACTCGATCCAACCAGAACTCACATTTCTTGAACTTAGCGTACAACTGTTTCTCCTTTAGAACGTCCAAAACCTTTCTTAAATGCATAGCATGCTCTGCTTCATTCTTAGAGTAGATCAGAATGTCATCAATAAACACGATAACGAACTTATCCAAAAAGTCTTTGAATACGCGATTCATCATATCCATGAAAGCTGCTGGGGCATTTGTCAAACCGAATGGCATTACCAAAAACTCATAGTGCCCGTATCTTGTACTGAACGCCGTTTTCGAGATATCTTCCTCTTTAATTTTCAGTTGATGATATCCTGAACGCAAGTCAATCTTGGAGAATATGGAAGCTCCCTGGAGTTGATCAAACAAGTCATCAATCCTGGGTAAGGGGTATTTGTTCTTGATCGTAACCTTGTTCAGTTCTCTGTAATCTATACACATCCTCATAGTACCATCTTTCTTCTTGACAAACAAAACTGGTGCACCCCATGGCGAAAAGCTAGGTCTAATGAAGCCTTTGTCCAGTAAATCTTGCAATTGAATCTTCAACTCTTTCAACTCTGTTGGCGCCATTCTGTATGGTGACTTCGATATAGGAGCAGTCCCTGGATATACGTCAATTACAAACTCTATCTCTCTGTCTGGGGGTAATCCTGGGAGTTCGTCTGGAAATACTTCAGGGTATTCTTGCACCACTGCTACCTCCTCAATAGTCGGACAGTGTTTCTCTTCCATACTCATAACACTTACTAGGTAACCTTCACAACCGCTTTCCAATAACCGTTGCGCTTTTACCGCTGATATCGTGTGATATTTGAACCTTTTTCTTACTCCCATAAAGACAAAAGATGTGTCACCAGGCGGCTGGAACATGATTACCTTGTTCTGACAATCTATTGTAGCACCATATTTCGATAGCCAGTCCATACCCAAAATCACATCATAATCATTCATATCTAATATGATTAGATCGGCATAAAGTTCTCTTCCTTCAATAGAGATAACACATGCTCGCAGAATTTGGTTAGTTTGTTTTGACTCTCCGGAGGGGATCACTACATTGTAACTAACGTCTGCTATATCAGGTTTCCTACCCAGCCTCTTCACATACTCAGTGGATGCAAATGAATGCGTAGCTCCAGAATCAAATAATGCAAATGCAATAGTATCACAGATGGGAACTTTACCTGTTACTACAGATGTATTTGCTTCCGCTTCCTCTGCGGTCATGGTAAAGACTCTAGCTGGCTTCTTCTTTTGTGTAGCAGGGTTTGACTTCTCTGGACAAACCGTGGAAATGTGTCCTGCTTTTTCACATTTAAAACAAGTCCGATACTCTGCAAAACACTTTCCACTATGCGAACCTCCACATGTGGGACATGTAGGTTGTGTAACTGGTGATTTTCCTTGTTCACCCTTTTGGCGCTTGTCCTGATCCCATGATTGTTGTCCTGGTTTTGGTTGAGAACCCAGCCTTGGACCTTGCACTTGTAGCGGCCTTTTCTTTCCATCTCCTACAAAACGAGGTCCTTGTCTCTGTATAAACTGACGCCTAACCTCCTGAGCACGCCTAATTTTCATTTATGCTTGTTCGGCAATCAACGCTCGTTCAGCAACTTGTGAATAAGTTACTCCATGTATTCCAGCCATACACACATCCCTATATAGCTCTGGCCTCAGACCTTCTAGGAATCTCTCTACTTTCAGCGCATCCGTACTGACCATGTGCTCCGCAAACCTAGAGAGTTGCTCGAACTTGGCGATGTAGTCTGCAACATCCATTGCCCCTTGCCTCAATTGTATGAACTCGTTCATTTTCATTACTCGAACTGGGGCCGTGAAATACTTGTTTCTAAAAAGTTCTTTGAACCTATTCCACGTCATTGTCGCTACATCCTCTATAGTTTTCATCGTGTCCCACCAGTGTCCCGCACTTCCACGTAACATGAACGATGCGCACAATACCTTTTCCCCCTCAGGAACTTTACTATACAAAAACATGTTCTCTATAGTTCTAAGCCAATCCTCTGCATCAGTGGGATCCGTTGCACTCTCAAATGTTGGCGGGTTAAGCTTTCTAAACCTCTCCCCGATGACCTCTAAGTATTCAGCTCGAGGTTGTTGTTGATTTACACCATTTCCTGGTTGTTCACCCACACCCCTTTGTTGGATAAGTTGTTGAATCTGTTGCGACTGTTGTTCGACTAACCCTGTCAACCGAGCCACAATCGCTTCCAGGCCAACACCTACTGCTGGTGCATTTTGTTCCTGTTCGTTATCTCCTTCAACACCTTCTCCTCTAACGACCTCCATGATTTCTTTCTAGTTTTTATTGTCCCTCTGTCACAGGCCAATATAATTCATGAAATAATGAGTGCAAATTACGAATAAGTAAAACTTACTGGCATGTCTGCGCTTCAAAAGTTCTGAGCTCATGTATATGAACAGTCTACAGGGCACAAACCGGGCTCTGATACCACTCTGTCACACCCACCCTTGCAAAAAATTTATTTTATACTAATTTTTAATCTTACAAAACCTGTATATTTTTTTTTTTTTTTTTTTTCAAAATTAACGATTTAGAATACTTCTTCAAGACCCAAATTTCACCTACATATATTGACATAGGTTCAGGTCGAGTACAAAGGTGTCACACTCCATTCAACGCTGTATTTACAGGAATATACATATTAAAGTTCCTTAGTTTGAACATGTCCAAAAGAAATTATTAAAACACTAGCAAAAACGTAGTGAGTCCATGGTTTAGCCCCACAGATCGTCATTCATATACACGGGACTTCAAAACTTGCAGAAGCTCCAACAACATGCCAGAACAGCTTACGAGCTCACGCGTAGTCGAACTCACCTACAATGCAAGAACTATGTGAGCTACAGCTCAGTAAGCAGAAATCATGCATAACCAATGCGTGAATGATGAGTTGCATTTCACAAAGCCATTGTTTTCAACTCTTTTTCAAAGAAATCATATTTGATGGGAATTGGCTCTCGTCACTGACACAAACCTCCCAAAAATAACACTCATTGGCCACACTCGTGACTACCAAGGGTCCCTCCTCCCCCCTTATAGTCCACCCGAGATATCAGTGATGGTTGGTACGACCAAGCGGCTATCCTCCCGAGACTACCAGGGGTCCACCTCCTGCCTGCCCCCGCAGTCCACCGGGAAGTCTACCTCTTCCCGTACCCATCATCATAAAGGTGCTGAAGTGGGAACCTCTTCCGCGTGCACGCTGTCACCGGAAGCATCCCGAGAGACACCATATATAATATATAATTCTCAATGTGCCAGTGGTGTCCAACCCCAAAACATTATCAATTTATGCAATTACGTTATTTTGACTTCTTATATGTACACATGTAATCCTTGTGGATGCTAATGCTCATGATTGACGCACATCAATTTGTTTCTAGCAACGGAATAAAACACTTTATACAAAGGTATGCAAGAACACATATAACAATCAATTATCACTAATAACAAACAAAATACTATGTTCAAGCATTGTAGTTGGAGATGGATTTCTACTTACCTCTTCTCCGAAGTAACTTTTGAAACTTCCTATCCCACCATGGTAATCAATCTATAACAATTTTAAATCGAATTAATACATAATTTATCAAATTCCAGGTTATTAAGTACTTTTAATTCGGAATTTCCAGTTTCGTCGCATTTTAGTAATAATGCTCTAACTGTTTCTACAAAATTGATATTTATATGATTCAAGTTGGGTTATAAAGCTAACACATAAGGCTACAACTTTCATGTTTTGAACTTTACCAAATTCATATTGCACAGCAGTCGAAATCAGCTAAAAAGTGGATGTTCATTCCAAAAATCTGGACAGGTTTAACATTCACTTTCCTAACTATCTTAGAACATCATTACAATATTAAGCACATACCTTGTAGATATAATCCTAGGTGTCCCAGAGTAAATATATATAAACCTTAAATATATGTATGTCAACTTTTGTATATAGATTGCACTTCTGCAGTATTGCTATCTTAAACTTAAAGACTAAGCTATAAATGTGTCATAGATAATCCTATCTAGTTTTTGCCGACTTAATTTGACGGTGATTTTATATTATTATTATTATTATTATTATTATTATTATTATTATTATTATTATTATTATTATTATTATTATTATTATTATTATTATTACTATTGTTGTTGTTGTTGTTGTTGTTATTATTGTTCCGATAATAAAACCCCTTTACATAATTAACACTTCCACGTACTTCCTAATGTTCCATATTTTAAATTTGTCACGTGTAGTCTTAAATTTTAAAGCATGTCCCAATATTTTAGACTAGGGGGTTCTTGACTACCAAATTAAACATCTCCAAATTAGTCGCAAAATATATAATAACGCAATAAATATAACAAATTAATTACTATAAAACTATCACGCGAATAGCACATAAAAAATATGGAATGCATGAAATGCAAAAATTATATTGGCCAGTGAGTTGTGAGAGGCGCGGGTATTACAGATACCGTACCGAAAATTCGGTATACCGAATTTTGTATCAGTATCGGTATATACCGATCCATACCGTTGATTTTGGTATACCGAAATTTCGGTATACCGAAAATTTACGGTATACCGTTAGGAATTTGGTATACCGAAATACCAAACTACCAAAATATCGAAAAAAATTCGGTATACCGATAAATACCAAAAATATCAAACTTTTTTCGGTATTTCGGTATATACCGAAATACCGAAAATTTTAAATTATCATACCGTTACCGTACCGAAAATTTCTGGTACGGTATCATACCGTACCGAAAATTTGGTATACCGAAAATTTCGGTATTTTCGGTAATTTTTCGATACGGTATGTGCGGTATTTCGGCATTTCGGTATTTTTCCCCACCCCTACACATGATGACAATTCCGTCATTATTTTTGTTGTTTTTGTAGCATCTAGCGTGGGATTATCCGGTCACAACATACACCATTACTTGTTTCGCTGGACCTTTTGATCCATTTGGCATTATATTTATCCACTATGTATTTGTTTGTAGCTTCACCGCTTGGTTGCTGCATGGGACTTCCGGCTTTGGTTGGTCCCGAGCTTGCCTTGATGTCATCCTAGGGATATTGCACTTACGCTCCAATGAGGATCCGTGATCTCCCCAACATTCGGGCCTTCTCGACATGGCAAGGAACTTTAACTTTTGTAGTAGGGTCTAGGAATGCTATCTTGGGTAAGTTACGACGTACATGCCCATACTATTCGGCATGCAGCCTCAGACAATGTTTTTTTATCCTTGTCCTGCTTTGAGTTTTCTATATTTGTTTCCTTTCCATCCCTATACCTATTGGATTATGGTATGAATGACTTTTCTATATTTGTTTCTTTTCCATCCCCATACATGTTGGATTATGGCATGGATAGGGTTCATTAAATTTTAATTATGTTTTCTTGTGAGTGACCAGCTTGTGGTCTCCATAATTTTTTGCTTTCATTTTTCCTTTTTGTTTTCCTTTTCTTTATAATTAGAATCACCAGTTTACTCTCTAAATTGTTAGTTTACGGATTCTTCTATGTAGAATCACTAAAACGAAGTGCCTCATTTATTAGGTTTATTTTCCCTCTTCTTTTTTCTCTTCTTCAAATAGCTAACACTATACCTTAACTTCCCACTTCACTTGGATGGATTCTTGAATCCCAATTATCTAATTAAATTTTCGTCTTTCCCATGAAATATGTAACCTTCATATATCCTACTCCCTTCCCACCCTCAAATTCCATGACAATATATAAGATCTCCCCCTCTTCCCATTATTCTACCAAGAAATTGTAAATAAATAACTAAATAATTATATCAATAATAGTGTCATTAACTTAATTCTATAAGCATTCACCTTATTTTCTTTTTTGTATATTTTTCTTTTGGAACAGATAAGCTCTTTGTCATAAATATCATGTATAGTATGAATGATACTGGTAATTTTTATTAATATTGTATTTTGCGGGTAACAAAAAAAACAACACAATTAATGACTAACAACAAAAACATCATTTAAAAAAAAAAAAAAAAAAAAAAAAAACAACGGCAAAAACAACACCCACATAATATTGGAAGCATGTTGCATTCATGTGTTTAGGCATAAAAACTCATAAATAAGCAATGTAGTGAAGAATAAGGTTAACCGAAAGAGAGAAAAAAACAACAGAATGATGTATCAAACAATTAAGTTCTATGTGGACGGTATATAATTAATTTTGGATTGAACGATTTGAGAATTTTATAACATTATAATGTATAGAACAATTAAGTTTAAGTTATATGTGGACGGTGAGTAAAATGTACATCTATTGTGTATTTTGAATTTGAACGATTTGAGAATTTTTTATTCAAGTTTTTGAAGTACCGCATACTTTATTCGAAAACTTACAACATAAATATTGTATCATAATTGAGCAACACTATAACTTGGAAAATTTAACCAATTATTGTACTGTTCATCCCCTTATTAAAAATGTACTGTTCATCCCCTTATTAAAAAAATAAGTGTGTTTTTCCAGGTTTTAAAATTATGAGTTAAGTCGCCTCTCACATGGGCGACTTTTTAAAAATGTGAGAAATCCAATTCAAAGTCACCCTGCGAGGGGCTATTTTCATTAATTTTTTTTTTCCCAGTTAAGTGAAAGTCAGAGGCGACATTAAATAATTTATTTAGTTTGTTGAAATCAACGTTTGTGGGACCGGACCGACCGATCCAACCGGTCCAACCAAGAACTGGTCCTGAATCCGGTCCGATGAGCAACATATAACTGGAAATCATGTTCAACCGAGAAAACCCGGCCAAAACCGGTCAAATTCGGAAAAACTGGCGAACCGCTTACAACCGGTGCAAAATGATATTTTCATAAAAAAAAAAAAAAAAGAGAGAGAAAAATGGAATAGAGAGCTCCGACCAATGTTTCTTCGAACTTCGAATGACAAAGTTTCTTTAATCATTTCATCGCCAACATTTTTAAGCGTAATTTTGCAGATCAATGGACAGAGGAAGGAACTTAGAAAGCTTAGATTCGAGATCTAAGGACATGCTTTTAAGAATTGCTATTTCTTAAAATTTATTTGTTTGGAGATTTTGATGAGTGAGGGAAAATGGTGGAGGACTACAAAGATAGCATAAAGGAAAAAAATTGCCAGTTGGTAGAATTGTGGACAGAGGCTTGGAGGCGAAATGTTGTAGCATGAGAGGAAGATGAAATGGTGAAATGTGATGTGGGTTCCATAAGGGTTAGTAAGAAGGATCTAGAAAGTCAAATGGAACACATTTTTATTATTATGTATTATATATTATATTATATTGTATTCAAATTAAATTTACTTAAAACAAAAAAAACAAAGAAGGATGACCATGTGGACATAAGGGACGTTTGGTGAGAGTGATGGACATTGAGAATTTGGATTATTATTATTATTATAAGATTTAATAACTAATAAATTTATTTTTTTAATTATATTCAAACGGTCGAACCTCCGGTTAAACCAATCAGACTGGTCGAACCTTGAACTGGTGTGCAAACCGGTTTGATGTCCGGTTCGATTCCACAAACACTGATTGAAATTCGCCTACAAGGTAGACGGCTTTGGTTTCCCTTTTTTTTTTTTTTTAAATATCCAGATCCTTACCAAATTTCAGTTATTTAAAAAGTGAGTATCCATCACCGATCCACGAAATCGGGACGGTACGATGCAATTATTTATTTTTATTTAATGTCGCCTCTCGAAGAGGAGACTTTCACTTAATAAAAAAAAAATTAATGAAAATCGCCCTTCGCAGGGGCGACTTTGAATAGGACTTCTGACATTTTAAAGAGTCGCCCATGCGTGAGGCAACTTAACTCATAATTTTAAAACCTGAAAAAACACACGTAGTTTTTTAATAAGGGAATGAACAGTACAATAATTGGTTAAATTGCCCTATAACTTCACAAAGGAATGAGAAAAAATGAATCAAAATAATAACTAGGGATAATTACAAAATGACCGCCAAACTATTAGCACTTTTTCACTTCGATATATAAACTATTAACATTGACTAAACCGCCGCCAACCTATTTGAATATTACTACTCGAAAGCTGCCGGCCCGAATACCGCCCAAATTTTGTCCCAGAAGGTGATTTTGCAAAACCGGGTGTGCAATAGATTTGGGCCGTGTTATGGCCGGTAGCTTTCGAGTAGTAATATTCAAATAGGTTGGCGGCGGTTTAGTCAGTGTTAATAGTTTATATGTCGAAGTGAAAAAGTGCTAATAGTTCGGCAGCCATTTTATAATTATCCCTAATAACTAAAGGGTTAATCTTTATATGTTCTATAACATCTGAATGATGAACAAAAAATTCCAAAGCAATTGTGTAAATTGCATCAGCCAGAGTTGCAAAGTGTAACAAATTGCATTATACAAGTTGTAATAAAAAAAAAAAAAATGTTTAATTTGTAAAGTGAAAAAACTCGCATAGTTCAGGTTGTATTTTAAAATTAACCCTAAAATAAAAACTAAAAACAATCATAAGTAGTCATGGAAACTAGAAGGCACCTAAGACATCGCAAAATCCAACAAAATGAGGTTTATCATATCGTGTTAACCGTGTTGTTGCTAGAAAACATTAATAAACTAAATATGATTTTGATTTTATGGACGTGTTTACTTATCACTAGCTCAATTCATTGATGATTGAATCAATCGAGTCGTATTTTCTTTAAAATTGCTGACAATATATGTACACACATCACATCACCTTTTATACTAAAAACAAATCTCAATCCAATCTCCCTGCCTACAATACTACAACCTTAAATAAACACGGCTTATAAGCCCAAAACACATGCTTGACAACTATCAATCTCATTGGGTATTTATTTGTTCAAACCTTAATTTCAACTCCCAATCTTTAGTTTCCGTAGGTACATTGTAATTTATGCATATTTTCCATCTTTACACTCAGTTCCATCTTTACACTCAGATTACATAAAATTTGACAAGAAATTTCATTATAGTATCACACAATAAAGAGGTAATACTTTCAAACCAATAAAGACCATCTAAAAAAAAGAACAATTTTTTAACGAAAATAAAACTTGGAAAAGATTTGAACCATATCAAGGAAAATGCTCAGAGCGTCTCTTGCAAAAAATTGAATTGAAAGTGACCATTATTTGTTATGAGTCTTTTATAATGATTTGGGGTGAATACTATATTTAGGATTAGGATTTCTTATTCAGTTTTGATTTGGTGTTATATTGAATATTTAAAAATAAAAGGAAAAAATAAAATATACTTATATGATTGGAATAACAAAAAGATATCTTAATTTTAGAGGAGAGTATATTTTTTTCAGCCTGTAGAATTGGAGAATCCAATTTCACTCTAGATTAGGAGAAAAAAAATTTAATCATAACTTATTGCTTATTCGACTTAGTTATTCTAAAATAAAAGTTATAGTTTAGTAGATAATATTTTCCGCGAATTATGATAATCCAGAGAATCCCTTCTGAATATTTTATTAAAATTAAAAATAGAGTTCATGAAAATAACTCCTAACCATAATAGAATTCATAAATTTTATCTCATTGACACCAAAACAATATTTTATAAGGATTTCTAATCATAAAAGAATTTGAAAAAGAATCTACTATTGTGTAAAGTATGCTAGAAATAAAAATTGATAATTTTATATCAACCTATATCATATTCCCTTCATTTCATAAGGAGAGCTCTAATTTAAAACTTTTATGTCCCAATATGAGAACCTTCTTTCAGATGTTAATGTCTCGTTTTATTAGTCTAAGTAAAAATTTAAAGTTCTTAATTTCCTGAATTATTTACATATGATATTTTGATATAACAAATCTTGTTTCAAATAATAATTATTTGCATTAACTACATTATTCAAGACAACATTGTTGAAGTTTTAGTATTGTCAAGAGGTTTATTATTAAAACATTAACAACACTTTAGTGTTGTCTTTTGGATGGAAACTCATTTGAATTGACAAGGCAAAGCAACATTACCAAAATTGGCAAATGAAGTCTGCATTGATTTGCTGATGCAGTTTCTGCTTGTTTATATGTAGCATGCATTAATGTTGGTTGTCTTATCTTTGTTGCTAGGGTTAGAGTTTCACATTTGCTGTTAATGTCCATATAAATAGTGAGAGATGTCATTTTTTTTAATTGATGAGCCGTATTCAAGCTCTAAAGAAAACTTTCAGCTCATTTATTAATGAAGCTTTTTGACTATTAGTATCAATGCCATTCTGATTTTGCATTTGTGATTATTATGATTATGCTTGCTGGTTTTTACATGGTTCCCCAGAGCAGGTTGTTTAACACATGAATTTGGGATCAAGTCCTTGGAGACAAACTGGTGAAGAATGTTCACAACTTGGATCCATATCCACCACTCAAGCTTTCATGGCAACCAAAGCTACATCTCATACTTCTTCCTTGAATCTTGCTGAGAATGATCCATTGAATCTGCACGGCTCAGACCATCCAGGTATGAATCTCATTTCTACCAAGTTGACTGGAAATAATTACTTACCATGGAGTAAATCAGTACAAATAACACTTCTTGCTAAGAATAAGCTAGGTTTCATTAATGGAAATATTGAGGTTCCTTTTGATGCCAAGCTGAAAGAACAGTGGGAAAGAGTTGATGGAATGGTAAGGGCATGACTAATCAACTCATTAGGAAAAGAAATCTCAGAAACATTCTTATATGCTAAGACTGCTAAGATTATGTGGGACACTGTTGCTAGTCATTTTGGAGACAGCAATGGCCCTCAACTGTTTCAGTTCCAGAAAGACATTTGTACTCTAACACAAGGTAATCAATCTGTAGCTGTTTACTACAACCATTTACATAAACTGTGGAAGAAGCTGTCTTTGCTCAGAGCATTACCAGTGTGTGCTTGTGATGCATCTAAGCAATGGGAAGAGTTTGAAATGTCTGGCAAATGATACAGTTTTTGATGGGATTAAATGAATTATGATCCCATCATAAGCCAAATATTAAGGATGGATCCACTAACCAATATTGACAAGGCATATTCCATGATCTTGAGAATAGAGAAGCAAAAAAATGTGAATGTGAGTGGCTTTGATAGTTCAGACAACAGTGCTATGTTTGTCAAGTCAAATGATTCTGGAAGAGGTTTTCCAAGCAATGGATCTATTCATAATTCCAACTCTAGAGGAGGGTCTTCATCAGGTAGAGGAAGAGGAACCACAAGGTTGTCCAAAGAGGAAAAGGCAAAGCTGTTGTGTGAATATTGTGGGATACATGGTCATTTGATCTCTGATTATTTTAAACTCAAAGGGTACCCAGATTGGTACTACACATTAAAGGAGCAACGAAACTTTGTAAATGCAGTTAATGGAAATCAAGGGAAGGACAGTGTCACTGAAAGTTCTTGAAGCATTGGAAGTAATAATACTGATATCTCAGCTATTGTTCAGAAGGAATTAGCAAAGATCTTGGCAGCTCAATCACAATCCAAAGGTCCTACAGACCCTTCAAAAGGAAAATCATCAGATTCAGTGTATCTTGGGAGCTCTCATTTTGCCTTTACTCTCGTAGAAGGCATTGATGATGGTGCTTGGATCATTGACACAGGTGCTAATAGGCACATGTGTAATGATCCAGCGCTTATGACTAACTTGATAGCCATACAACACTCAGCACTGATAACCCTGCCAAATGGTACACAGAAGCAAGTCACACACTATGGTGAAGTGATTCTCTCGGACAAGCTGACTCTGCAAGAGGTCTATCTTGTGCCAAGCTTCACTTGTAATCTTTTATCTATCTCACAGCTGACTCTGGACGATCAAGCACAAGCCAACTTCAATCAAGACTCTTGTATTGTGAGAAGTGCCGAGGATGGAAGCATACTGCTGACTGGACAGCTGGAAGGAAAGCTCTATGTTGTCCAACCAGCTTATTTAGATGAGGCAATGGCTGCTTATGCACTGAGTGCAACACACTACACCAAGATATTATAAACCTGGCACAGAAGACTTGGGCGTGCCTCATCTGCTGTTATGCAGCACTTGTATTTTCTGAAGCATATGTGTACTCCTCCAGTGATTGCTGCACACAAGAACTGTGACATTTTTTACATCACCAAACAAACAAGATTGAGCTTTCCCACTAGTTTAACCAGCACATCAAGGGTGCTGGAATTACTGCATGTTGACATATGGGGTCCCTATTCTCAACCAAGCATCATTGAAACTGCCTATTTCCTCACTATTGTAGATGACTTTAGTAGGATGACTTGGGTGAATTTGATGGCCAGTAAGAAACAAGTTTTCACTTCACTAAGGGACTTTGTGAAAATGATCACAGTTCAATTGGAGTGCAATGTTAAGGTGATAAGAACAGATAATGGAGCAGAGTTTTTAAGTAGGGAATCCAATGATTTCTTATCCAGTTAGGGAATAATACATCAAAGGACTTGCAATTACACTCCGCAACAGAATGGAGTGGTTGAGAGGAAACAAAGACATCTCTTAGAGATGGCAAGAGCTCTTATGAAGGAATCCAATGCCCCACATTTTATGTGGCCATACTCTATTCTGACAGCAGCCCATATCATCAACAGACTCCCCACTAGAGTGTTAAACTGGCAGGTGCCCTATGAAGTTATGTTCACTGATGTACCATCTTATGGTACAATGAAACCATTTAGATGTCTTGTATATGCTACAAACACAAATCCACACAAGACCAAGTTTGAACCAAGATGAAGAAAATGTATCTTTATGGGATATGTTCCTCACTAAAAGAGATACAGGATGTATGATATTGGTAATCACTAAATCATAACTTCCAAGGATGTTATTTTTCATGAAAACACTTATCCCTTTGCTGATCCCAACACCAAAATACCCACTGCAGAACCAACTGTACCTTTTCCTTTCTTCAGTGAGCAAGAAGAAGATACTTCACCACTTCAAAGTCCTTATGAGAGTGACCTAAGCACTGATGCACCCTCATCCTCTAGGCAAGAAACTACAAGACCAGAACTAGAGGAAGAGCAACATGAAGAGCCTGTTGACAATCATCCTGCACAACTCAGAAGAAGCTCTAGAGTGATTCACAAGCCTATCCATTTAAAGGAATATGTGCAGTCAACTTATGATGTTGCTTTCAATTCACCTCCATCACATGCAACTTCTCATGCTCATCACCTTATAATACCAGAGCCGAAGAACTACAATGAGGCAAGCAGACACACTGAGTGGAAATTGGCAATGGAAAAAGAACTTGAAGCACTAGAAGAGAATGAAACATGGGAATTGACCACACTGACACCAGGAAAGAGGGCTATAGGAATCAAATGGGTGTATAGAGTGAAGATGCATCCAAATGGAATAGTGGAGAGATACAAGGCAAGACTAGTTGCCAAGGGGTATAATCAAATCCATGGAGAGGATTATGATGAAAAAATTTCACCAGTGGCAAAATCACTAACAGTTAGATACCTGATTGCACTGGCCTCCATCAGAAAGTGGAAATTACATCACATAGATATAAATAATGCATTCTTGCATGGACACCTGGACAAAGAAGTGTATCTGGTACCACCTGAAGGCTACACCAAAGTTGGATCTGATCAGGTATGCAAACTAAAGAAAAGTTTGTATGTTTTAAAGCAGGCACCTAGGCAATGAAATAATGAGTTTTGCACTAAATTACTTCAATTTGGCTCTGAACAGTCTATTCATGACCACTGCCTTTTCACACTTACAAGAGGAAATGACTTTCTTGTTGTGCTGATGTATGTGGATGATGTTCTGGTAACTGGTAATAGTGCAATCCTCATTGACTCTCTAAAGCGGTTCCTTGATGAATCATTCACCATCAAGGACTTGGGACAAGCAACATACGTTCTGGGGATTGAATTGATCAAAGAGACATCAGGTACTTTCCTTTGTCAAACAAAGTATACACTTGAATAGTTAATGAAGTTGGGTTGGATAACTATAAGGCTGTGTCTACTCCACTGCCTTACAATCGAAAACTAAATGCCACTGATGGATCCCCTCTGGCAGAACCAGAAAATTACAGGAGGCTGATAGGAAAGCTGCTATATCTTAACCTAACCAGGCCTGATCTAAGATATGCAACACAAAAGTTGAGTCAGTTTGTTGGATCACCAAGAGAATCTCACTAGAATGCTGCTATCCACCATCTCAAATATTTGAAAGGTACAACACACTTACGTTTGTTTTACCCCAGTTCAAGTGATTTGAGTATTAGAGGTTTTTGTGATTCTGATTGGGGAGCCTGTGTGGATACAAGGGAATCCATCACAGGATACCGTGTTTTTCTAGGTGATTGTCTTGTGTCATGAAAGTAAAAAAAACAAACAACTGTGTCTAGGAGCTCTGCTGAAGCAGAGTATAGAGCAATGGCTTCCATTACTTGTGAATTGATTTGGATCAATTACATATCTGCATACGCTGGGGTAACTGTAACAAAGCCCTTACCACTGTCCTGTGATAACCAAGTTGTTGTGCATATAGTTGAGAATCCGGTCTTTCATGAGAGAACCAAATACTTGGAATGACAATCAATGTCCAAGTATTCTGTCCAAGCTTGGAATGAAACTGAGAACCATTCCAACTTGAGGAGGGAGTGTTGAAGTTTTAATATCGTCAAGAGGTTTATTATTAAAACATTAACAATACTTTAGTGTTGTCTTTTGGATGGAAACTCATTTGAATTGACAAGGCAGAGCAACATTACCAAAATTGGCAAATGAAGTCTGCATTAGTTTGTTGATGCAGTTTCTGCTTGTTTATTTGTAGCATGCATTAATATTGGTTGTCTTATCTTTTGCTGCTAGGGTTAGAGTTTCAGATGTGTTGTTAATCTCCATATAAATAGTGAGAGACGTCATCTTTTGTAATTGATGAGCCGCATTCAAGCTCTAAAAGAAACTTTCAGCTCATTTATTGAAGCTTCTTGACTATTAGTATCAATGTCATTCTGATTTTGCATTTGTGATTATTAAGATTATGCTTGCTGGTTTCTACAAACATGTCATCACTAATTAGTTATCTCAATAACCTGGTAAGATGACAAAAGTAATCTGAAATTTTTATCATTACCTAAATTAATAATTTTCTCCATCAACATTATGATAAATGGATAAAATTTGGAGGAGAAAAAAGATTTAAAATAATTATGATAGATTGTATGGGGTGTATTTGTCTATTCTATTATTTCTAATTTTATTTGGGAATGGCGAAAGTGATATCAACGTTTTCCATGATTTGAATAATGAGAATCATTGTATGAACATGTGTACTGTAAGAAAAGAAGATCAGTACCATTAACCTATAATCTCATTTACCTTTTGCAACATTTATCCACTTAAAATACCATCACTGTTAACCCAATTCGGATTCTCTGTTATAGCAGGTGTTTCATCATCTATTCTACTCAGTTTACTATATGATACATATTAATTTATGACCTCATACCATACACGTATCAATTGATGAATGTGATAAAATACAAGATGTAACACCAAATTTAACAAATGATCTCATGAGTTGTTAACCTCTCTTGCCCCGATAATTATCTTTCCATAAAATTAAAAGGACCCCTTTTCTGGTTATTATATTATGTTGAACAAATCTTAACATGTCCTCAATTTTCCTGCAAAAAAATGAATATATAAAGAATCTGAAGATTACAAAAAAATTAATCAACGTGAAATATAATTAATAAGCAAATTAATAGGATAAACCTGCATAATAAGAATAATAATTTACTTAATTGTCCTTAAAATTAATACTTCACAAGAATATTTTAGACGTCACAAAAAAAGACGAAATAAAAAATAGACGAAACACTTCATACTTTTATATTAGTAATAGATATATATACTTCTATTATAAAAGTGTGAATATATAGTTTCTTATAAAGTTGGTTTTGCCTATCTTATATCTGAAATAGATTATTAAAATTCTTTGGTATATATATGGATTATTAAAACTCTTTGGTGTATGCCTATTTCCCCTTCATCGTTGCTTTATTTCAATTTTTTTTTTTTTTTTTTAATTTCCCTCCCCACGCTGTGTTTCTTTTCTTTTTTCCCTCTCGTTACCTTTTTTTTTCTTTCCTGGTGTCAACTATAATCGGGAATTTAAATTGGCTTAGTCAAGCTTTGTTAAGGAGTAACCAATTTATTATTCTTATTCTATTTAGTACTATTTTGTTAGATTTTATTAGTGTTTATTAGAAAGTGCAAATTTATACATTATCATCATTTTCTTTACTCATCTTCAAAGAGGGTACAACTCTTCACTATTGTACTTGGATGGAAGACTGTAGGGAGAACATATGTTACTTCATGGAACCCATTAGACCATTACCCCCAATTTGGGTAACTAAGAACCGCTTGGTTGTAAATCATCAATGACAATAATAATGAGTATAAATGAGGGGTCAATTATATTATGAAATGAAATGGAAGAAATTACTAATAAAAAGGGATAATGATTAACTTATTTATTATGTACCAAGTCCTCATTCATTCTCATTCCTTACCCTTAAATCCCAACTAAACGGGCCCTAAATTATAATTAGACCATTACCCAGTTTGGATAACTAAATTGTAATACTTGTTAGTTGACTCTTCTTTGTCTGTCGTGCAAAGAGTTGGGAATAAGGATTAAAATTCTTCGAAAGTCACTGAAATTTCTCTGAGATCTCTGTCTTTTTATGATCTCGAAATGAAATTCGGGAGTAATAAATTTTTGTCAGAATTTTTTCGAAATATCTTTGAAATTTCAAAATAACTCCGAAATTTCGGTTCTTCGAAATATCTGAAAATTTCGATTTCGGCTATCTCTAGGTATAATTTGTTGTAATTTCGTGAAAATTTCACCGAATTAAGATAAATTTCGGTGAAATTTCTGATATATATATATATATATATATATATATATATATATATATTTTAATGGTTGACATGATATACAATTGGCTATCATTTGAGTTAAAGATATTAATATTTATTTGTGATCAAGGACTATATATATTTTCTCTTTATTATTGTTGCCACGTTTTTTTCTGTCGACGGAATGCGAGAAAAAATGATATGATCACAATTTGATAATATGCAACTTCTTGTGGAATAGAGGATCCAATCCGATAGATTAGAGTCTTTGAATTCGTAACTTTTATATTGCTTTGTAATATTTTAATATTTTTTGCTTCTTTAAAAATCAATAATTAATAAAAATAATAATAATGGGATGTGACAAATCAGAGAGCATCTTGACAGACTTCCATGAGTTATTTCTTCAAAATAGTAATTCTTTTATTGGCTTTAAACAAGTAATTACAAAATCCTAATTATAAAACAATGAATTGCATTTACAAAATAACGTTTACCCTAAAATGTTCATACAGCAATTCGAATTCTCTATTACAGTAGGTGTTTTATCCTCTGGTACTGTCCTCCTCTGGTACACTCAATTCATTAAGTGACACATATTAATTCGTGTTATCATTCCATATACATGTCGATTAATGAATGAGTGAAACACAAAATGTAACACTAAAGTGTAACAGATGATCTCATGGGTTTCGTACACCATGTAACTATTGGGAAAAACGAATAGGTAATCATTCAAAACAATCAATTAAGCACACCAATACATTCATTGGCTATATCTGTGTCATGTGATTACACATGAATCTTATGACATATCCGCTTTTCTTTACTTTTCATATTTAAGTACAATTTGAATCCCGAATCAGGACTTCACAATGCAATAGTGCCATATCGTATATATTGTAATAAATTTATAGTCCGACTTCTATGCAACGGTTGCATTGGTGCAATTAACTCTTTTTAGTTATGAAATCATCTAAAATTTCATCATGATTATTCACTCATCCAAAAAAATTTATTTAGAAAAAGAAAAGGTAAAATAAACATTACAGCTATAACTCTTCTCAATAAATCACAAGTCTATACCAAGGAGACTCATTTAAAAATAATTTCAACACACTCTCTCTATCATTCCTCAAGAAATTGGAGCAACTATCCCCACCCTTCCATTGCTGCTCGAATTGGACCCATTCTCCCCTACATCTCCATTGATCCTCAGATTCGAGCAACTCCCCATCCTCATTCCACTTTTCTGAAAAAGACCGATTTAATGACTAATGGAAGCTCAGCCTAAGGCCTCCTTCGACAGAACCAATGCAGATGCCATCCAACGGCGCAACCCGGCCCCGGTACCACGATCTGCCATTTTTTCCGAGATCCTATGTTCGATTACGAAGAGGATGAGATCGACTGCGATTGATCGACAAACCACTTCGTCCCCGTTCCCCTAACTTCCGTCGTCAAAGAAAATAGAAACCACAATCTCTCCCTCTTTTTGGACAATAGTGAACTCAAATGAACAAGGGCGGTTCTGGGCCCTGTGCAGCATGAGCGACCGCACAGGGCCCCCGAAAAATTGGGGCCCCAAATTAATTTAGCCCATACGGTATATATGTATATATATTTTGTTCTTTTATTTTCAAAATATTGTTGTAGCGCAGTTGGTTGTGTGCGTTTTTTTTCTTTAATTGATACTGGATTCGAAACTTATTAGACGCCTCTACTTTCATTTAATAATTTACTAAAAACGTTTTTTCTTTCTTTCTTAAAACGTTTTTCTTGGAAGAGATTGATAATGAAAGTGTAGTTAGTGATTTTGTTTATAAACATGCTAATAGAGCTACTCTTTTCAAGTGAATGTTATATCTTCTGTATTTTGTTTTATATGCTACCATGTAGTGTGACATTAATTTATAATTTAGAAAACATACATGTCTTTTTTAGTTAGAAAAAGGGCCCGATTTTATGAATTCGCACAGGGCCCCCGATTTGGTTGCCCCGCCCCTGCAAATAAAGATCTAAAAGAAGAGTTATAATGAAATTGGATTGATTCCTAATTATTTACATCGCCCCAAGAAGTCTCTTTTTTCAGCTCGCGAGATTAGGGTCATTCAATGAATCCACCCAACTCTTACTCTCTTCCCTAACTAATTAAAAAAAGTAATCATTAAATTTGACAACTCTATGTAGAAATGAGTGAAATATTGCATTAAAATAATAAAAAGAAAAAAAGGACCCCACTAAAACAAGTGAGTTGTCAATTACCTAAAGATTGCATCCATGCAACAGTTGCATAGCAGAATCATCCTAAATTTATAGACGCTTTCTCTTTGAAAACACATGTTACAAATTTACCATGCACCTCTCCGGTCATAAACAAACATACCTTAAGAAATAAGATACACTATCTAATATGTTATACATTGAATATATATTGGTAGATAAGAAGCTAGAAACAATATAGGGATGACAATGAATCAGGTTGACACCCGAATGCGTAATAAACCTGCTTTCTATGAGGCGGGTAAAACCTAGTCAAATGGGTTACAATGCAAGTTCAAACTCGGTCAAATGGATATTGCCGGGATTTGAATTGAGTAGTGAATTTTGCTAAACCCACCCTTGCATATATTATTTATATTAATATTTTATATTTTATTAATTTATTATAGTAATATATTCCACTTAGTGCTAGTTTTTACTACCAACATATTCACATTTTTATTTTTTTCCCTTTATTTTAGTGTATTTAATTTAGTTAGAGAACTTATTTAGTTATTTTGATAAATAGATTTTTTATTCAATAATGTATATTTTATATTATATTTCTATTATGGAATCAATAAATTAGAAAATAGTGACAACAATATTCTATTGAAGAAAATGACGGGAGGGGTCAGGTAAATCAAACGGGTTAGAGAAGCGAATCAGGGGAGGGATTAAATTTTCTGAGAAGACGAAACGAAGCGGACTACAAATGTAATACTTACCATACAGGGGCAGGTTAGGGAAAAAGTCAAACCCGCCCCATACCAACCCAATTGCCATCCTCAGAATATATCTCCAAGTACTTATTTTTGGTAGGAAATTGACAATTAATGTTTTAATTGTTTCATAAAGAAAACACCGGGGAGTAACATCCAAAAGTTAATTAAAGGCAATGGTTAGGCTCACATATTAATTGGTAAGGCACATTATTAAAGTATAAATAAAAGAAAGTATAATAAAAATAATTGCTAAGACACATAATTAACGTACAATACTAAAAGAAAGCAATAAAGAAAAATAAGAAAATAAAATGAAACAAAACGAAACAAACGGCATATAAATAATTGTTACGATAAATTTGGTACAGATCTCAAATTCAAAAGGGAACAATCATTTTTTTAAGTATGGGATGCTATTTCACAATCATGTCCTTGTAAAAGCTTTATTTTAAGGATATAATGGATAAAATAAATTTTGTAAGAAATCACTAAAGGGCCGGTTGGTGTAAATTTAGTATGACAATTGTAATGAATATGAATGAGGGGTCAATTATTATATAGAATGATGTAAGGAAAATTGTTAATAAAATAGAATAATGATTAATTTATTAATTATGTACCAAACATGATAAATGGAAGTCATTATCTACCCCATAATCTCCCAACCAAGCGGACCCTAAGGCTATTATAATAGAAGAAGTGAGTGCAGAGGCGGATACAAGGGGGGGGCCAAGTGGGGCCACTTAACCCCCAAATTTTTTTATAATTTTTTTTATATATATTTGATATGAATATTTATGTATATATATGAATAGAAGGGTACTGGTATATAAAATTGCACCCCCCCCCCCCCTAAATTAACAACAATTTTTTTTATATGCATTTTTTATGTATATATTAATGTATATATGTAAATGTGTGGATATCGATATAGAAAAAGTTGGAATATGTCAAAATTTATCGTATAATGATAGTATAAGAGTACATGATTTAAAAAAAATTATCATTACGTATACTTGTAGCTGTGCGACCGGCCCCTCAAAATTAAAATTCTGTATCCGCCACTGAGTGACTGTATATATATAACCAACAAGATTATTGGTTCAGCTAAAAACAAGACCCGATATGCAACCACCTAGAACCAGCAACATTCATATCATTTTTCTACATTTATTGAGCGTTGGATCAAAATAATCATTCATTAGCTAATTAACTCAGATACATATGATCACTTTATTTTAATCTTTTCAGAAGCACAGTTACATAAGATATTATTTCTTGAGTTTATTTTGGGGTAGCAATTTATTTTACGTCAATATGCATGTAGGTGCACAGTACAAATGTGAAATGATAATAGGAAATACGAAATGTGGTGAAAATAGAAAATTGAAAGTGAAAACCAGAGGTAGTGATAGGGATGATCATTCAACACCATGCATCTTTCTGAGCATGCCCACAAACTCATAGACTTGTTGAGAATCAGGCAGCCCTTTCGCCACACTTGGCCTTTCGTTGCACCTCTTCATCCATGCTGCCATCTTTGGGTTCTCATCTTCGATCTTGAATCCTCCGTACTTCTCGTACGCAAAAAACCAGGACGAGAGTGCGATGAGGATGATGTCCACGAACCCGAATTTGTCGCCACCAAAGTAGTCTTTGTCCCCCATCGCACCCTCAAGTATCTTCAGGGTCTCGATGAATTCTTTCTTGGCTAACTCTAGTTCCTCACCTTTGCTCTTCCAGATACTGCTGCCAGCAGCAAACACCTGCCAAAAAGAAAAACCTTAAACCACTTGCCTCTTTTTTTATATAAACAAGTTTCAGGGATTCCAATGCAGCCCCCTAAAAATATAGCGCATTTGTGATAGAGGTAAGAAATGAACCTTCTTGTCGATAAAGTCAGCCCAGAAACGAGCACGAGATCGACCATACGAACAAGCAGGAAGCAGCTGGGGGCCAGCACAAGTCTCGTCAATGTAGTAGACAATGTTGGTGGACTCAACAACTGGTTTTCCGTCGTGCAGAAGGACTGGAACCTTCTCATAGATGGGATTGGATTTCAACAACAAATCACTCTTCCCACCAAATAAATCTTCCTCCTGAGACTCATAACTCACCCCTTTTTCGGCCAATGCGACCCTCACCTTGGCTCCAAATGGGCTGGCCCAAAAGTCCAACAGCTTCAGATCATTCGACATTTTTGTTTCTGATGATAATTAATATAGATTTCTCGGTGATTGTTGTTGCAAAGATGAGCCTATTTTATAAGCAAGTTTGGTTGGTTGGATTCTTAGTGCAAGAAAGATTGTTGGTTGCATTGTTGAGTAGGAGCCTTGATTTCACCGTTACACTTTTGTCTTGAGGGGTTTGTTTGTTTATAGGTTGTTTTAGGGCTGAAATCATTTTTGGTCCCGTAACTTTTCACTTGTACAATTTTGGTCCCAAAAAAAGTTGAAAATTTAATTTAGTCCTGTAACTTTGGAATTGGTCCAAATTTAGTCCCTTTTTTCACCGTCGGTGATCAATTTGGCCGGAAAATTACACGTGCTGGCCACCAGGCTCATTTTTCCATCCATTTTTTTTAATACTTGGCATCGGCAAGTGATTTTGAAGTAAAAATAACATTAAAAATTAAAAAATTAAAAGAAAGAGGATTTTTTTTATTTTTTTTATTTTTTCTCGTTTCTCATCACTTGTTGGTGCTACATATTAAAAATTATGTTGGAAAAATAAGTCATGTGAATGATACATGCAATTTTCCAGTCAGATAGGTCACTTTCGGAAAGAAAAGGGACTAAATCTGAACCAATTCCAAAGTTACAGGACTAAATTGAATTTTTAACTTTTTTTGGGACCAAAATTATACAAGTGAAGAGTTACGGGACCAAAAATGATTTTAGCCCGGTTGTTTTATGTGAAACTAGTAAATGCTCCCGTGCGATGCACGGGCTATTTTTTTAAACAGTAAATCAATATTAACATAAACAATACTTTTTATTGAAAACATATTTTTATTTGATAATATAAACAAAAAAAGAAATGGTTAAAATTTTTTACAAATAAAACTTTTGTGTTCTTTTGCAGTGTTATTCATTCCTTACCTCTTACTCCGAAAAATCAGTAATTTCCACTAATAAAAACACATTTTAATTTTTTCACGAATTTTTGTTACTCGTATCTTATTCCAGATTTTTTTTTTTTATCTTGTCTCTATCACAACATTCATATTAAATTATAATAAATTTTGAATAGATTACACTGATTGATAATAATAAATAAAACGAACATACATAATCCAGAATCCGATATCAGTTAATAGAATTGAGAAACAAATAATCTAAAGGATTATTCTTATATAAAATATTTTGTTAGTTTATGCACAAAACATCTTTTATTAGAAACAAAAATAATTTTTTTTAAGGATTATTCTTATATAAAATATTTTATTAGTTTACCTACAAAATAGCCTCTATTGGAAATAAATTTTAAGAAAGACATAGAAAATACAATTTTATTTGAGGATGAATTGAATCTTCATAGTCCATATCATGAGCTCATTCATATAAATAGAGTTGGATTTTGATTTAGAATTTTTAAAGACATAGATGACCTCAAATCTTTCAATTTTTTTATTGAATAATCTCCTATATCCATAAGATGAACTCATTAATATAAATAAAGTTGGATTTTAATTTAGAAAATTAATGAACTAACTAATAAAATACTTTATATAAGAATAATCATTAAGAAAATATATTCTTTTCTCAATCTTATAAAATTGTATTACAATTTTGGATTGTATATCTTCGTTGTTCGTTTATTATTATTAATCAGTATGATCTATTTCAAAATTTATTATAATGTAATATTAAAATTTTGGAAGAGAGATGAGAGCAGAAAAAAATAAATGAAATTATTTTTGAGAGAAGAAATAAAACGGATAAAATAATTTTGGGAAAAAAAAAAATATTGTACAGTGGAAAAATACTAAAAAACTGATTTCGTGGAATAAGAGGCAAGAAAGAAATAAAAAAATATATTTAGCGTGTTTTTTGGTGGAGTGTGTTAGCTGACCGAACACATTATAAGTGGGCTCTATAAGAAAATCCACCGGTGGTTCCATATCATTATTGATATACAATATCATATCATTATTGATATACAATAATCTATATATAGTTTGATACATTGAAATTCTTGAGATCGCGAACAAGCGACTATCCTTTTGCCCTTTTTACAGGGAGTATAGAAAA
This sequence comes from Ajuga chamaepitys, assembly GCA_958295605.1. Classification (NCBI taxonomy): domain Eukaryota; kingdom Viridiplantae; phylum Streptophyta; class Magnoliopsida; order Lamiales; family Lamiaceae; genus Ajuga; species Ajuga chamaepitys. The sequence goes on along the minus strand of OY282500.1, from coordinate 5,070,089 downwards.
TAGTAATTATCTGGATATTCTGTTATCATATATCTCCAATTAAAGATTACATATTATTATATATTAAAAAATTCATATTAAAATATCCACATCATAATTATAATTCATATTAAAATAAAAATTGTTCTATAATGAGTATTGATTTCGCTAATCTATGTGATAGTTCTAACTTTATATGTGATATTTGTTATCCACTAATCTGTATATTAAATTTATTTTGTTTATAAGATGATATTGCAAATTTAAATTTATTTTGTTTATAAGATAATATTTTGCAAATTTTTCTGTAATAGTTCATGATAGTTGTTAAATGAGATATATTTCTTCTTCAAAGTACTGCGTATAGTCGACTGAGTTTTATCAGAGTTTAATTGTAAACATATTGTAATGACAAAAAAAACTCAAAGTTTAATTGTATGACAAAAATGAAATACTGCGATAAAATTAGAATTTCAATTGAAGTTGATACATGAACTTATTTTTGCAGAAATTAAAAAATTGAATTCTGCTACAATAAAATCAGAATTAGTCTTCAATCTCAGAAGCCTCGAAGAGTTGATTGTCTCTAATCTCTCAGAAGCCTCGAAGAGTTGATTGTCTCTAATCTTTAATCTCAGCTGCCTCGAAGAGTTGATTGTCTCTAATCTTTTGCCGAAGAGTTGATTGTCTCTAATCTTTAATCTCAGCTACCTCGAAGAGTTGATTGTCTCTAATCTTTTGCCAGTATTTTGAACGGATTGAGACTGTACATGTTATAAACAAAATATAAAATTTAGCACAATATATAGACAATAATATAAATAATTCACAATATAAACTAATTTTGGGGAATAAGAGGCGAGGAAGGAATAAAAAACATATGTATGTATCGGTAGACATAGTAGAAAACTAAAAACTGATTTATGTTTCTGAATAATTGTTACGTGGGTGGCGATTTTATAAGTAGATTAAGAAATAAAAAATTATATCTAAAATATTTGGAATGATTTGTCAAATATTCAATTGAACATTACATATTATTTTATATCAAAAGATTAATAAAACAGATCCAATTTTTGGTAAAATGTTAATTCTTATATTAATATGCACATCATAATTATAATTCATATTCCTATGATTTTAAAATCACGTGTATTTCGAGTTTTGATTTTGCTGATCATTCAAAATATATATTAGTTCAAATTTATGTGTGATTTCATTTGTGCAATAGATCAATATATTATATAAATTTTTCTGCAATAGATGAAATCATCAATTTAACCTGATATGATGTATATGGGGTGTTTCTTCTTAAATATACTGCATATAGTAAATCGTTGTTGCCTGAGTTTTGTCAACGTCATTTTATTGCAAACATATAGTGTAATAACAAAAGAAAAAAAAAGGGGGAACAAAATTAGAATTTCAATTGAAGCTGATACATACTGTTTTGTATAGAAAATAAAAAATTGAATTCTACGACAATAAAATCAAAATTATTCTTCGATTTCGGTTGAACCTCGAATGAGTTGATTATCTCTAATCTTTTCCCGATATTGTAAACATATTGGCTGTATTCATGTTATAAACAAAATGAAAAGTTTAGCACAATATATGAACAATAATATAGATAATCTACATAACATAAAATAAAAAAATCAAATTTGTTTTGATGATTAAATATTACCGTAGAAAACGATGATGGTAGATAGACTTGAATTCTACAATCATCAAAGTTCTTTTCGCCAAAATTAAGATTCAGTGTTGCTGTTTTTTTCTTATTCTGATTTGCAGGTAGTCCTTTTGGAGCATCCATTGTGAAGTACCTATCAAAGTTGACACTGAATGGAAGATGGATGAAGGAATAACAATAATAGAAATTTGAATCGTTAATAGAAACAGGGGAAATAATTGCGAAATAAAGCTATTGCAAAATGAATAAGAAATAAAAAATACTCAGCTGCAAACTTGATTCTCATTTACGGAACACTTTGTGAATTTATAGGAGAATTTATGTAACTGGATAAGTTTTTTTTTAAAATTCAAATTTTAAAATTTTAAAAAATATGTAACAAATTCTGTTATAAATATATCTACGGATTTATTGTTACTGAATTTTAGATGTAAAAAAATAATTCGAAATTTTAATCACACAAATAAAATAGGATTTTTCAAAATTCAAATTTCAAATTCACGTCTATTTAAAGTAACTAAAAAATGAGCGGGAAAATTTGCAACTTACTATTTCCGGATGACTTGGCTTATTATATATATATAGATTCGTCAGGAGAGAGAAGCAAAACATGGATTTAAATCGGCCTAAGGTCAAGAGTAGCATCTGCATTTCCTTAGTAAATACTCGAATATCAGTCCAATTACATCATAAACTATTATCACAAACTTCATATAACCAATAACTGATCCAAAAACATACATTTACACACAAACGGCCCTTCCCTGCCCTGCCTTCCATTTACATTTTTGAGAAATTATTTTAAGGGGTGGCATCACCACAGTTGACCTAAATGCTGTAATTCATCAACCATAGAATGTCTCATAATTCATCATTACGATATCCATTATAAGCAGGAGTTCCTGTCTGGCTTTCTAGAAGATATCTAACAGCCAATGATGCGTGTAGCGCAGCACCAATAGGAAGCGCATCTTCGTTGATTCTTAAGTAGGGTGAGTGTAGGGTAGCTGGCTGTTCCAATGTTTCATCCTTCATTCCTAGCATAAACATATAGCCAGGTATCAACTCTTGGTAATACGCGAAATCCTCGGCTCCCATCATCGGTTGTACATCTTTAACTCCATCACCCCCAAGCATATCGCCGGCAACTTGTTGAAAGAGTTTGTGCAGCTCATTATCGTTTACAGTAGGAGGATAGATGGGCTTTTCATTCGAGTTAAAGGTAACGGTTGCATTGCATCTTTGAACTGCAGCTTGGCCCACAATGACCTGTTAATCAATCTCCAAAAGTTATTAGCAAGGTGTCCTACATGATCTTATCAGAAGTTAAGCTATTGTGATGTGTTACCTCCTCAATTCGTTGCTTAAGATACTGTAAGCTCTTCATTGAAAAGGCCCGAAATGTGCCACCAATGGTAACTGAGTCTGGAATGACGTTAAATGCACCGCCACCTTGGAATTTGGCAACTGTAAGTACCTGTCAATATAGGTAAATTGTACATGAACTCTGAAGTTTATTTTTCAGTCCAAGTCGAAACTGGTCAAGAAAAGAATGTTGAAGCTGCAGCCAAATGTTTAAATGCATATTTCACTCAACTCCAGGTCTACTAAAACTAAGGCAAATCACATGTTTCCGTTCCAACAACGAAAAAAGGAAGAAAACAATGCTAGAGATTACAACTTACTAAAGGTATTAGAAAATTTCAGCCTCTTTTTTCAAATTCAATAACTACAACAGTTTTCTTGAATATTTTAAATATTTATGTCAATGTCCTGCAATCTGTAATCAAGAGAAATTGGATCCCTTCAGGTAAATACCATATAAAATCCTTCTTATTACCAACCTAAATAAAAGGTACACGTTATCAAGATGAAGACTATTATGAGCGTGTCAGAATTACGACGGCTCACTCAATTTTAGCCAAGAGGGGAGTCATTCTAGAAAGTTTTATCCAAACAACTTATAAAACTTGAACAATTCATTTATTTCACAAAACGAGAGATATATGACAGAGACAAAATGAGGCGTTTAAATTATATCTATAGAATACAAGGCTGAAATCTATGCATCCTTTCCAAGACATGCTCACATAAAGAAGATTGACGCACCAGCGAGTCAAGAGGATCAGATTCCCGCGAAACAAGCTGTTGTAAACTGACAATCACATTTGATGCAGCCAATATTGGGTCAATAGCCTGCTGTGGAATGGCTGCATGACCCCCTTTTCCACTTATTTCAGCTTCGAACAGGCCACTGCCTGCTGCAAATGGGCCGGGCCTGCATTCCACTTCCCCTAGTGGTAGAAGAGGGTTGGAATGGAGACCAAATATGGCTTTGACATTATCAAGAGATCCAGCTTCAACAATCTTCTTAGCCCCTCCCCCTCCTTCTTCGGCTGGTTGGAAAACGAGAACGACAGTTCCCTGTTGTTCACAGTTAAGTGAAGAATGTTCTTGTAATTGCACAAAAGTACAACCGTTCTAGCCTCAAGGCCATTTACTTGCACATGTATGCATACTCAATCGCTACCTTTTCACAGGACATGCTCTAAAAACGGCCTTTTTTTACATACACTGTTAATAAATAAAACATATAATGTGTAGCTTGGTCTTGCAAGATCAAATGTCTCTTAAACTAATGATACCAAATCCAGAACTTTTAACCATGTCTTTTGTCAATTGGAACGATAATATAATACATTACTAGCATTCTAACAACAATAGAATTTAATCCTTCTATCTCAATACAGCATCATATTGTAATCAAAAGTCCAACCAAGTATAAAGGATGGAAATTTCTCAAGGAAAAAGGGAACATGCAAGATAGAATCGATCCATATATAAGTTCTGGATGTAAAAGAGTAATTAGAGAGGAAAACTCTACCAATCACAGAATGCTGGAAAACCATGATAACATTGAGAACTTAAATAATAAAAAAAATCATAAAACCTTCAATAAATTTCGATTCTCCTGAAGAATCCTGGCAGCACCAAGAAGCATTGTAACATGTGCATCATGCCCACAAGCATGCATTTTCCCCTGGTTTTTACTCTTATGTTCCCACTCCAACATTTCCTATAAAACAATGAAATCTTTATCACAATTTACAAACAACAAAAGGCACTAGCAGCTAGTCGGACAACAAATTAGGGTCTAGCGTCCAGTCATTACCTAGACAGGCAGGACACAGGACAGAGTCGGGAGAAAAACACATAGCCTAGACCTAGCCATTAATTATCACACACACACACACACTAGAGAAATCAAAACTAGGTCAAACCTGTAAAGCAAGAGCATCCATATCTGCCCTAATTGCAACAAAAGGGGGCTTTCCGGAGCCAATAAAACCAAGCACACCAGTAACAGCAACAGGATACTTGTACGGAATCCCCATTTTATCCAATTCTTCTCTAATTAGTTTACTTGTCTCAAATTCTTCATACCCCAGCTCAGGATTCTCATGTATCTTCCTCCTAATACCCACCATCCAATCAAACACCTCAGATTTCTTGGCGAAATTGAGGAAACTTACAGGGATCTTAGAGAGTTCTTTTGAGCTCAAATTCAAGTCTGAAGTAATGGGTTTGCATAGAAACGAGAATAAAGCAAAAATCAAGAAAGCAAACTTAGAACAATTCATGACTTGTTAAACTGCTTTGTTTCTTGAGACAATTCTTTCGAAGTGGATTTTAGTGGTTACATAATAAAGGGAATTTCAATGAGTTCGTTAGCTTTTTGCTCAAAGTATAGCATAAAACAATGTGGATTGAGATGGGAGGGAGACCGGTAGGTGAAATTTTGCAGGGGAAAATTCGTTTTTTCTCCTGTAATTTAGGGTCGGTTCAAAAAAATTTTGGTATGTTTTGAATTATCAATTTTAGTTCTGTATGTTAGAATCGAGGTTAATTTTAGTCAGATATATTACGATCAGGTCCAATTTGAGGACAAAATTTGCTGGAAATTGTAAAATTGGTCGAAATTTGTCACGTGCACAACAGGTATTCATAAAATTTGGGGCTTTCCGATCAATTGTTGTTGACTTGTTCAAAATTGTTGATGTAGCACACTAGATTATTTAAAATTTTAAAAAAAGTCGAGCCACTCGTATTCGCCTCCGTCGCCATCTTCAACGTCTTCTTCACATTCGGGTCAATATTCGCAACCGTATCACCACACTCGAACTATGGATCTTGATAAGCCACAATTGCTTTTTCACATGGACAAAACGTGTCACCCGAGACAACAACGTGGACTTTTCTGCCAAACATGGCTCGAAATTTGTCGAGAAGTAAGGTGAGGGCTTGGACTTCGGATATGGAAGAGAGGCTCAATTTTTTGGGGATGCATTGCGATCCATTGCATAACGTAGTCCAAAATTTGTGAACACGTGCAATGCAAGTCACAAAATACGGCCAATTTCACAATTTTCGGCAAAGATTATCCTCAAATTGGATTCGATCCTAACATACAGGACTAAAATTGATAATTTATACTCCCTCCGTCCCGAATGAACTTGCACACTTTCTATATTCGGGTGTCCCAAGCAAATTTACACACTTACTAAAAAGGAAAGAAAATCCACAATTTCAACCCCAAAAATTCTGTTTATTTACACAAATGACACCCCTAAATAAAATCAACCCATCTTAAGATCCTCAATTATATTAACTAAACAGAATCTGATTCCCTAATCTAAACCCAACCCAAATAACAATACCCCCACCCTTCCCAACCCAAACCATTTACCAGCCCAACCCATTATTTTGGGTTATCTGAATCTGGTTACTCCTGGATCATTCTCGATCCATTCCTCTTTCTCTCTCAGTACTCCTCCCAAACCCTAATCTTCACTGATATTCTTCGCCGCTCTGAGATTAAACGGATCTTTCATTTGTGTAACCCCACAACTCATCTCTTCTCTCTTCCTCTTCGCCTTTCCCATCCCTTTCCGTTACCAGATCTGAGTTTTCTCATTTTCTGGGATGTCTTATGTTACTGATTCCATAGAGGATTCCCAACCTACTGGCGAGTACTGTTCCGATTCGGAGGAACATATATACCTGAAACACCATTTTTTTGCGGATCATGGCTTGAGTCCAGAGTTGAAGGGACCTCCTCCACTTTTGGATCTGTGTCCTTCCTCTGGACTCTCCGATGGTGACCGGAGGGAGGGAGATGAGTCGCGGGGTTCGTGGTTGGATACGAAGGAGACAAGGACCCGCTTACATCACCACTTGACCTTGTGGTTTCCGATCTGCGCAAAGGTTATATTGTATTTTTTAGATCTGAGTTTTGTTGGAGTTTGATATGCGTAACTGGTTATGGCGTGCTTTTTTAGTCGCTTTAAGGTGCTGCTGCATGTGTGCTCTTATCTATTTATTTGGAGAGCCGTGCTAAAAAAATTGGTTTTTGGCTTTGATTTGTGCTTGAATATGTGGGATTTGCTAAGCTGTGCTCTTTGTGAATGTTAAGTTTAATCTTGAGAACTGTTGGCTTGATTTGAAATTTATAATTTTTGCTCTTGTTTGAATTGTAAAAAAAATTTAGGAACTCAAACTGTTGGAGGGAAAATTTTTCCCAGAAACTGACTTTTTTTAATATTTTCAGATTCGGTACTGTTCACTATCAGATTTGGACTGAGTTTATTTTTAGCAGTTTTGTGCTGTAGGAAACTGCTAGTCGTATACGATTAGTATGTTAAAATCCCACTTTATTATTCAGCTAATAAAGCTAAAGTAACAGTTGAAAAGTCAACAAAAAAATGAAAAAACAACTTTTCTTAATTTCTGTGCCCGAGTCCCTGTGCAAGTTCACTCGAGACGGAGGGAGTAACATACATTACTTTTTTTGAACCAACCCTATATTGCAGGATAAAAGACGAAATCTTCCCAATTTTGTATGAGCCACCCACACTTAGAGGTGGCAATTCGGGCGGCTCTGTCGGGCCGGGCCGGGCCTAGTCGGGCCAAGTGGAAATTCGGGCCGGGTCGGATCGGGCCCGATTTATTTCGGGCCTAGAAATGCTAGGCCCGGCCCGGAGGACCTCGGGCCAAAAAAACCCACAAATGAGTTTTTTTTTTCTTTTTTTGTTACTTTAACCATGAAGTAGAATTATATATTGAGGCGAACTTCAATTTAATTCTCTTAAGAAAAAACTTGATCGGAAGATAATATATTACTATTCTTTGCAATATGGAATGATATCTATTAATTTATAGGCATGTCTCAAACCCCAAATATAACAATAATAATAATAAAAAAGAAGGAATGGATGATGATATATAGTTATATACTACACGTCACAAGTTATTTAATTTTTGTGTACGTACTATACTACATGTTAATCATTTTTCGACACATAATAATTAATGAGCATGCTTGGATCCAATTCATTTTTCATCTTCTGCTAATAAAACTGAAGAAATAGAGTATTAAATTAGTCAAATGTTTTAATTTCTCGGTAAATATATACATTTATGCTCTGCTAGAAAAAGAAAAAAGAAAAATATGTTTCAAATAGTATACAAGATATTACCTAATTCCTAAATTTTTTTTATTCGATTCGTGAGGGGAAAAAAGTTCAATTCCATCGGGCCGGGCTTGGCCCACCAAAAGAAAAGCCCGTTCGGGTCGGGCCAAAAAATCCCGAATTTTTTCGGGCCTTTAATATTCCGGCCCAACCCGCTCTATATTTCGGGCTAAACGGACCGGTCCATCGGGCCGGGCCAGTTTCGCCACCTTTACCCACACTTGTTTCTATTCTAATGTATTGTTTTATTAGTTTAAGGTAAAGGAAAAATTAAATTTTAAATTTACAAATTAGTTATAATTAATTAAATAATTTTATTAAAAATAAATTTTTTTTATATATTTTTTAAATAGGCGGGAGTGCTTCTTTAAAATACACAACAGTGAAAATAAATAAATAAATAAATAGATAGAGAATGAGGTAGCATCTACGTAAAAAATTACATATATTATGAATAAAAAAGAAAAACTACAAATGAGACATTTGTTTTATAAATCGAATTTGATAAGGTTTTCATAACAAGCCTTTTCATCAATTTAACATAACGTATTATTTGAATTAGCATATTTATTTTTCGAAGCATAATTTTAGGTAATGATAAATCAATTCTAAAATTGGCTAGTTAAGGATGTAAGTTGTTATGTTTTCTTTATAATCCATCTACTATCCCAAGCCATGTTACTTTACTATGGTATGAAGACTTTAACCTTGAAAGGTATCGTGACGTGGTTATTCGATGAGTCCAGTTCATTGGTGCAAAGATTGTTAGGATATACTCTCTCCGTCTTATGAAAATTTACACATATAAAATTGCACAAATATTAAGAAGAAATTATTTTTTGTTTTTCGATTGACTTTTTCAAAAGTCGAAATTGAAGATAAAGATTGAGGTAATTTATGACTAGTTCGAGTGATTTGGTCTGAGTCCAGACCCTAACTTGCACTTTCCATATTACATCCATTAATTTTTTTTTATTTCTTTTTTTGTTATTTATATTTTTCAACAATGATGAAAACAATACATTTCAATATAGATACTTAAATCTTGGATTTAATTACACCCTCTAATACAAAAATACAATAACTAATCAAAGAAGGTTTGTTTTGCCTACTATATATTTATACTAGTAAAACACCCGTGCGTTGCACGGTTATCATACGTTTTACTATTGTGAGAATATATATTGATTTTTATTCGGTTATTTTTAATACATTAATATACTATTATTTGTCAATATATCTAAAAGTAAATGATGGTCAATGAATCATAAATATAAAAAATCTATACAGATTATAGTTAATTATTTTAAAAAAACAATATTCGCATTTCTATGGAGCATTCTCACTTGAAAAAAACATAAGAAATTTATACATTTCTAAACACCTCTTTGTACACAACATTCGGTGTTTTGTTACAACTTTTGTTCTCATCATCACAGATCAAAATTTTCAAGCCTCGACGATTGGTAACCCTTGAAACTGCAACATAGAGTTGACCGTGACTGAAAACGGGCCTTGTTAGGAACAGTCCAACTTGAGACAAAGATTGACCCTGACTTTTATTGATTATCATGGCATATGACACAATTAGAGGAAATTGCCTACGTTGAAACTTAAAAGGCAAGGTTGGATCGGAAGGTGTCAATGACATTCTAGGTATTAAAATCTGTTGACCGGCAATACTTCCAGTCAAAACTTTTCCCTCGAGAACATGAAAACCAAGTTTTGTGATGACCACCCTTGTACCGTTACATAGACCATTTGAAGGATCTATGTTCCTCAAAAGCATGATGGGAGTTCCAACTTTCAAAGTCAACTCATGGTTTGGAGTTCCAGAACACCTTAGTTTATTTAAGAATTCTGGTGTGTGCACTTCACCCAGTACATCTCCATTCGAGTCGGACTTGCAAGCACTATCTGAGCTGTAATATATCCTTTCTTCGTTTGCATTATTTTGGATCATGCGTTCATTTATAGTGCCGACTAAATCAAGAGTTGGTCAAAGAATGGCTCGTTCATGTAAAAATTGCGGATCATCTAGTTTATTGTAGAAATCTAGTTATATGCATTGTACAATTTCCTCAACTGGATCATCATGAACCTTTAGCAAAAGATCATCCGGTATTTCAATATCCGAACACCCGTGGTGGGTTCCGCCAATTATCCCATCACCTATGCTTGCAACCCAAGATGTGAACTGCTTAAGTTCTTCATCTTCATTACCAGAAGATCGACGAAGGAGTCTCATATTCTTTGTCAGTCTAAGAACAGTGCAGTGTTCCCATATTTCTGAAGAATTAATCGTTGCACGAACTATGTCTTGCCTAGTCCCTTTCGGTACCACTGACAATATTTGCCTAAAATCACCACCAAACACTGCGGTCTTTCCACCAAAAGGAGTAGTTTTGTTACGTGGATCCTTTAATTGCATTACATCCTTCAGTGACTTGTCCAGTGCTTCAAAACAGTGCCTATGCATCATAGATGCCTCGTCCCAAATAATTAGTTTGCACTTCATTATTAAATCGGCAAGTTTTGTTCCTTGATAGATATTGGATGTAGTGTTCTCCTTCACACCAACACCATCCAAGTTTGACTTCAGCCCAACGAACTTAGAAGAACATTCAACATAAATACTATCACCAGGAACTTCGGGATTCACTAGCCGAACAACGCCATCAGGATGATCCATGTAAACTACAGATGTTATTTAAATAAAAGTAAGAAAGAATAACATTACAAAAAATATATTACAATAAAATAATATTTATGCATGATTGTACGTACATACCTATTGCATGTCGTTCACATGCAACTTCAGCTTCTGGATAAAATCGCATGCTTGAACTTTCGAGTCCAACCAAATGATCCCCACATTAAAATTATCCAAACCACTCTTAACTACACAAATTACATAATATTGACTAAATCATATAAATTAAATGATAATTCATATATAAATTGGCGAAAATTAATATAAATGTAATTATTAAAAAAATATCAAATGCCAAGTATAAACTTTGGGACGTCTGCTCGAGGAATCCTCGTCTTGAGACACGTCTCACACTTAAACACACGTACCTCAAATAATTTATAAGCAACATAAAAGAAGACAATAAAATCCGACTCCGCAATACCATTACCAAACACAAAATTTGTCCAACCATTTGTGAGAAAATAGTGACTCTGAATCTTTTGAATTTTCAAATGGAACGTTGTATAGTGGATGTTACGTACACATACCTCATCCGGTAAACCAGATGGGAACTGGCCAACAAAATCAGCAGGTATAGCCTGAAAATAAATAAAAAATTAATGTGGATTAAACAGAATTAAATAGATGTGGATTAAACAGAATTAAATAGATGTGGATTGCATTAATACGCTTAAATGGAATTAAACGGAAAAAAATTAAACGGAATTAATCGAAACACAAACTTACATAGAAGTCGTACGCATCATGAGACTTGTACACGTTTAAACATGTTTTTTTAGACCGCAATCCAGACGTTACACTATTAGAGTGTTTATTGTTGGTTTCCATTCGGGAAAAACAGAGAGAGAGGTTTATTATTAAACTCTGATACTCAAAACTAAATAGCAAAATAATGTGTAGTATGAGTAACTGTGTAAGTGATATATGGTGAATATTATGCTGATTACGCAGGTATTTATAGATACGTAATTAATTTATTCATTCGTGTATTGAAGCTTATTTTCAGAAATTATTATTGATTAGCGCATAAATATGGTGGGCAAAAGAAAAATAATAAAGATTTGAATCATACCTCGTGTAGTTGTCGTATTGTTATGGAATGATGACTAAATCAGTTTATAATATTTTATTGTAGATTTGGTTTAAAATGGGGAAATTGCTTAATCATTGGCATAATCGAAATTCCTAATATGACACTTGACTATTCCAATAAAAAGATATGATGTATTAATTCAATGTAATTGATTGGCCGAATATAATCAATTTAATACGTTTGATTAATTGTTATGTTGCGAGATTTCAGAAATTCAATTGTAACATATTACCACTATATAAGCAATTTCGGAATTAATTGATTTGAATGTTTTACCATATATAAGGTAATATAAATTAATGCAGCCAATTATACCATAAATATAAATTAATGCAGCTAATATTGAAGTTCCAGAAATAGTATAGTTGTTTTGGGCGGGAAAATGTTTATATTACTATTCTTGGCGGATTTTGTTATATTATATAGTATAGATGTAAAAGCTAAATGAGGAGCTATTCTGTAATTTACTATTTCTCGTTTAAAATATGTTTTTTATGCATTCTTAATTTCTTTTAAGGCACTAATTATATTTTTTCCTTCAAATTAATACGATATTAAGTATTACTTTCCTTAATAAATGAATATATACTTTATTATATTAAAAGTAAAAGTTAACGTATAATGATTGAGTAATTAAATTATTGTATTTACAAATATTAATTTGTTATAATTAATCATGAGACTACGACTTTCACATTTATTTACATATGATAATTAATCTTGAAATTATTTTTTATTATATTATTCATATTTTTCATTTATTAATATTATTTTTTTATAAATAATAATTACACTTTGCAATTTAAACCATGAGATTTTACATGTGCTACGATCTATATTTTTATTTAAAAAGTAAAATTAACATGATTGAGCTTTAGGGGTGGCAAATTGCGCGGGTTGAGCTGTTATCGTGCCAACCCGATAAGGCTCAAACCAATAAAGGCTAACCCTAACCCGCCTATTAATCTTATAGGGTTGAAAACCTCAACCCAAACACGAACCAATAAAAGCCCGATAGCCCAACCCAACCCGATAAGAACGTCAATACTTGCATACATTTCTATGTCTTATTATTTTGTTCAGGCTCACTACACGTATTACTACTATTATTTTTGAAAATAAAAAATAAATTTTAACATTCAAATTAAGTAGCACGGTTCTATATTTACCTACATTCTCATAATATATAAAGAAAAAAGACAAAAAAATTAAGAAATAAAAAATACAACAAAGGTCTAGAACATTAGACATAGCTATTGAACAAAATTCTTTCAAATTCCCTAGTCAACATCTTCATTCTAGGCGGCTAGGCCTTATGTCATCAAACTCTTTTTCAAACAATTTTTTTCCATTAGATTTATCAACTCCAATATTTTCGAATAAATTATTACTAATATGTAGTGGTGGTGGTGGTGGTGGTGGTGGTGGTGGTGGTGGTGGTAATCATAATAATAATTGATTATCGAGTTATTATCGGGTTTTATCGGGTTGGCCCGAAATGACCCGAATTTTATCGTGTCTTATTGTGCTGACCGGATAAAAACCCGATAAACATCAACCCAAACCCGAAATTATCGTGCGGATTCATGTCGTGTTATCGGGTCGTGCCAAGTTTTGCCACCCTAGCTTTGTAGTTTTTTCAGAGTTCTCAATATAAACAATACTTTGTCTCATTTTTTCATATTTTGCAACCTAAGCAAAATACACACACACACACACACATATATATATATATATATTAATTGTATCTTTAAATAAATCTTATATTCATAATAAAAATGTAGAATTTGTTTAAATAAATTTCAACGAATACATGATATTATTCAGATATATTGAAGAATTCACATGCTTTATTTTGTTAGTCCAACTATAGAATAATCATTGAATTTTATTTTATTAATATCAAGATTTATTTAAAACCTAAAAAGTATTTGAGTATATTAAACCACCATGTAAAATAATAATATTTGAAAATTATTTTCTTTTTAAATAAAGTTAAATAGTTATAGTTAAAATTTGAAAACTTATTTGGATAAATTAAAATACTTTAAAAAAATGAATAAAAGAAAAGAAAACACTAATTTTCTTATAATACATTCAATTTATTTTATATATATATTTTGGTGTGTCGTGTGATATTTATATTTTTGTTTTAATATTCATTTTCAATTAAGTTATTGCGGTGTTCACATAGGTTAAGGTGGATACACACACACACTAAATATATGTTTGAGTTTCCATATTAAGAGATACTCATTCTTAACAGTAGATATAATTTATTTTTTACATTTAATATTTTATCTTAATGTAAATTTATAAAATAATATATTTATAAAAGGTAAGTTATATTAAATCCAATATCACGTGGGAGAAAGTTATATTTACATTATTTATATTTTGTGTTTATATCATTTTGCAACATGTAGTATGCGCGTTTTTCAGTTTCTCTTTTGTTTTTTTCAATCGCAACCTGAACTATACGTTTTTTCACTTTTGCAACCTCTGCCAACAATTTAAGTGCGAAAAATAAAGGATATTAAAAATTATTTAAATAACATAAAATTATTTAAAAATCTAAAAAATATTTTTTAAATTCTAAACTTCATCTAAAATATCATAAAATTAACTTAAACATGTTGAAAATATATTAAATATTTGAGTTTTTCTATAAAAAAAAGTTAAAATCAAATCATTTTCAGAAAAATAAAAAGTTATTAATTTTTTTTTTTAAATCATAAAACTATAATAAATTTCTGAAAATTATCTTTTAAACTCTAAAAATATTTAAACTATTTGAATCTTGAAAAATTATTTTAAAATCTCTAAAATTTCGTTTAAGATATGTGGAAGTATCTAGTCTAATTTTATGATATAAGTTTTTTTTTATAATTAATTTTAAGTAAAAATAAATCTTTTAAAAAATTTAAAATTATTTGAAATAATGTCAAAATTATTCAATCTTTTGTTATGAAAATTGATTTTTTATTAAAATAATTTCAACATTTTTTCAGTTAAGTTTATGATATTTTAAATAAGTTTTTAGAAGTTAAAATTAAATATTGTATTTACTAAATATTTTTATTATTTTTTAATAGTTTCTTTTCTCTCCCAAAACTGCTAGCAAAGGTTGCAAGAGTGGGAAAACGCAAGGTTCAGGTTATGATTGTTAAAAAAGAAAAAAAATAATTATTCAAATATTCATTTAGTTAGAATATAATAATTCTATTTTTCTATATTAGATTATATAATATTTAATTGAATTAATTCATTACTTTTTAAATAAATTTATCTGCATCGCACGGGAGTGATACTAGTACTAGCAATGAGCACGTGCGTTGCACGTGGACTCATTTTCTTTTTATAATTATTATCCCTCCGTCTTGACTGAAGTTGTCATTTTCCTTTTTGGTGGGTCCCAATATAATTTGCACAACCTTAAAAATGAAAGTTACCACCTTTGAAAAATCAACATAAAAGTAAAAGACAGATTTTCTTAATATGTGTGCACCTTTAATAGGTACAACTTCATTCGGGACGGATAGTAATATTTTAAAATATTAAAATTAATTTAAACATAGAATCACATGTTGGATCGATCAATCAGAGGATACTATTTATTGATTATATTGCTTCTATAATACCGATTAAATTAAGAATGCAATTATATTCTTTTAGTGGAATAGAATATAATTAATAAATTAAGAGTTGACCGGGTCATAATTAATTTATTGAAACTTGATTTAATTGGGTACGATCACGTACCCTTCGGTGGCTCAAAGTGAACTGGAATAAATTATATAGATTATAATTTATTACTGTAATAATATAAATATATTGGATATTGATAATATAGAAGATGGAGATATCATGATCTTCTATATATATACATATATATATAAAAGTAAAATGGAGGGTATTAATGTCATTTTAGTTTTCCCTCCAAAAAAAATTTTAGACTATAATTAGACTATATATTTCATGGATATTTTAAATTATTTATAGTTAGAATTTAAAAATTATTTTATAAACTAAATAATCTATATATATTTATACATATAAGCCACGGTAGTGACACTTCTGTAAGTAACATTTTCCAGCCTAAAATTTCAGATTGTGATTAATCAGTTGTTGTCACATTTGGTAAGAATCAAAATTAATTTTACTCTCTAAAGTTGCAAATATCTTTTTTCATTTCTAATATATTTATTATGTCTACTGTATCAAATTAGTCATTTTTTGACGATATTCGATTTGAAAAATTATAAAATATTCTATTTAAAATATTATATTATTTGTTCGTTGATTATTTGAGTAAGATTTCAGTATTTATTGTAGGTTGCAAGACAAATATAGCATTGATTCGGAACAAAATTAAAAATCATTCAAATAATTCTCTTTTACAAATTATATTACATGATTATTTCATTAAAATGACAACTAATCAGTTTGATTTATTTGACTTGAATTGTCTCAAGTTTTTATTCATTTATTACATTGAGAGAAAAATCATTGTATATACAATTGAACACATACTTTATCGAATTAAAAGTGATAGTTAATATTTGATTTATAATCATCTTATTAAATTATTAAATTTGACGATGTTTATTTGTTATAATAATTATTTTTGTTGATAAATCACAAAACTATGACTTTCGCTCATATATATAACTTTATATATGGTAATTAATCTTAAAAAAATATTACCTTTTTATATTTTGCATATATTTATGTTACTTTTCCATAAATAATTACACTTTGCAACCTAAACTATGCTATTATACAAATTGCAACTAAACTTCTTTTAAATAAGCAAAATTAACCAACTTAAACTATATATATTTTTTAGACTTTGCAATCTAAACAATACTTGGTCACATTAACCAATGTGTATATTTAGATGAATCTACTATTTACAATATAAACGTATAATTTAATTGAAACTTTTCAACATATATATATGAAAGTATTAAGAAATATTGAAGAACTCATATGTTTCATTTTGCCATTCGAACTATTGAAAAAACAAAAGATGTTTTATTTTGTTATTCCAACTTTTGAATCTTATTTTGCTATTTTTTTATTTTGTTATTCTTTGTTTATCTAAAATACCAAGTAAGGTATTAAAACTTGCAACTAAGATTTTTTAAAAGTAAATAGTTATAATTAGAATTTAAAATTTTATTTAGATAAATTTAAATATTTAAAGTAGAATGGAAAAATGAAAGAAAAATAATTTTCTTATAACATTATTCAGCTTATTTTATTTAGTAATATGAGTTGATAGTTATAATTTTTGTTTGTTTTAACATTCATAATTAATTAAGCTATAATTCATATAGGTGAAGAATGAAGCAGACACACTAAATGTGTGTTTGGATTTCAAAGATAAGAAATGAACATGTTGAAAAAGACATTTATCTTAATATTAATTTATATATATATACATATACTCCTTCCATCCCAAATGAACTTGCACAAGGGGGGTCGGCATACATATTAAGAAAAATTATTTTTTGAGGATTTTGTTGACTTTTCAAATGTGAATTAAGGTGGAGATTGAGGGTAAAGATTGTATTATAACTTTCCTTATTAAGAAGTGTGCAAGTTTGCTTGGGACAAACGAAAACGAAAAGTGTGCAAGTTCATTCGGGACAGAGGGAGTTTAATATACCTATTTATAAAGTGAGTTATATTAAATTCATGTATAACATGCGAGAAATTTATATTCACATTACTTATAATTTTATTTATGTTTTATTCTACATTTAAAAAAATATTTTATTACGGTATAACGATCACATATTTAAATATTAGACTATATCATATTTAGTTTTATTAAAATCATTACTTTTTAAATAAACTTCCATGCATCGCACGGGAATAGTACTAGTCTATATAGAGGAAGAATAATGTGGTATAATATATATACACGCTACTCTTTCTCTCTCTCTCTCTCTAGCGTGCGCGCGGTGTATATCAGTTTCAAGTGGTGTCCACACATCGTGTATTGCAGTGCAGTTCGTAAGAGCACAGGAGAAGGCTTGGAGGTCTTGGAGGTTTGATAAAATACGCTACAAAGGTATTTCATATACCTTTCTTGTATAAATTATTTAATTTTAGAAATATAATAATACGATCGATCTTACAACGATGTATCCGATTGTCAATAGCTAATGCCCGTGTCATAATGACTTATATTTTGCTCAACCGGCGGCCTCCACGTATTCTCCAGTCGTCCACTCTGCTCAATTGGGTGCGTGCTAGAACTTCTTCTGATCAATGGCATGCACGACTGGGTCATCCGTTGGTTCACACCTGTTCTTTTATTATAGGACATTTTTCCTTCCCTGTTTTGAGGACTTCTTTTGTTTTTAACAAATGTGAATCCTTAGTATTTGCAAAACTCATAGGCTGCCGTTTAATGAAACCAATCTACATTCTTCTCATCCACTGCATTATTTGTATTGTGATGTATGAGGCCCTACTTCTGTTTCTAATACTGGATGCCAGTTTTATGTTATATTCGTGGATCATTTTACAAAGTATATCTGGATGTTTCCTCTTGCTACGAAATCTATTGTTGCCCAATTATTTCCTCAATTCAAGTCTTTAATAGAAAAACAATTTGGGCACCAAATCCAAAACTTGTACAGTGATAACGGGGGCGAGTTCGTTGCTTTAAAAAAGTTTCTTGTTGAACATAGCATAAGCTAGCTTACAACATCACCATACACGCCTCAGCAGAACGACACATTAGTGCAGACATAGGCACATTGTTGAAACAGGGCGCACACTTCTTAATCATGCGAGTCTTCCTCTTAATTTCTGGACCTATGCATTTGAAGCTGCTGTCTTCCTTATTAATCGCCTTCCAACACCGTTGTTCAGAAATCGAAGTCCATACGAGTGCCTATTTGGTCGACCACCCAACTACGACAAATTACGGGTGTTTGGGTGTCTTTGTTTTCCTCTACTGGCTCATCGTTCTCCATCTAAATTACATCTAAAGTCTCGACCGTGCATCTTTGTTGGATACTCCACTTCACAAAGCGCATATAAGTGCTATGATATATCTTCCGGCCAACTCTTTATATCTCGTAATGTCGACTTTCATGAGTTCACATTTCCGCATCATAACTATCTACACCTCCGACACGGCTTCATGTATTGCCGAGCACCGTGCCACATTTGCTGGCACCCTCGGATCTTGATCCACATCCCCATCCGACCGTGCCTCTACCTACGCCGCCTGACTCATCTCATCAGCTAGCCACGCCAGCTCTGCCACAGCCTCATCCTGCAAATCCTGCTCCCGACCGCACCCATGTAATGACCACGAGGAGTCAACGAGGTATTTTCAAGTCCAAGCAGATTCATCATAGTACTAAATTTCCATTGCCAGATGATGTTAAGCCTACATGTGTCTCCAAGGAACTTTCCAATCCTCGTTGGTGATCTACTGTGTCTGAAGGGTTTACGGCCCTGCTTAAACATGGCACTTGGGATCTGACTCCGGTGTCGGTCAACACCAATGTCATCGGCTGCAAGTGGATTTTCCGAATAAAACTAAATCTTGATGGGTCTATTGATCTTTTTAAAGCGCGATTGGTGGCCAAAGGCTTCCATCAGCGCCCTGACCTTGACTACAATGAAACATTCAGTCCGGTTGTTAAACTGGTTTCTATCCGCACTTTGATATCTATTGCTTTAATGCGTGGTTAGCCCTTACATCAACGTGATATATCCAATGCTTTCTTGCATGGTTCTTTGAATAAACCCGTTTATATGGTGCAACCCCCGGCTTTGTTGATCAAAACTACCCAAACCATGTTAGGCTTCGAAAGTCATTGTATGGCCTCCGTCAAGCTCCATGAGAGTGGTATCTAGCACTCTCTTCTGCCTTATCTACTTTTGGATTTCAACAATCGAAGGCTGATACTTCTCTCTTCACTTATAATCATCAGCATGTTACATTATACATTCTAGTCTATGTGGATGATTTAATAATCACAAGGTCTGATGCTTCCTTCATTTCGCGAGTTGTTGACAGTCGCATTTCGCAATCAAAGACTTTGGCACTCTTACTTATTTCTTGGGTGTGGAAGTCGCCTCTTCTGAAGGCCTTTTCCTCTCCCAACACAAATATACGGTGGATATACTCCGCCATCATAACATAGCGGATGTGAAACCCCTATCCACACCCATTGCTTCGAAACCTCCTGATGCTTCTCATCCCACAATTGATCCTACAAAATATCGCAGGGCTATAGGCGGGCAACAGTATTTAACGTTGACCCGCCCGGATATTTCATTCACTGTTAGTCGACTTGCACAATCGATGAGCAGTCCTACAACCTCTGATTGGCTTCCAGTCAAAAGGTTTTTCCGCTATCTTAAGGGGTCTCTCCATCATGGGCTACTGCTGTGCAAATCACAGTCTCTATCCCTGACTGCATATTCCGACCCTGATTGTGGTGGCAATCCTTCTGATGGTAAGTCCACCTCTACTTATCTTGTCTTCTTGGGTTCACATCCTATATCTTGGCGATCTCATAAGCAGAATGGAGTTGCTAGATCTTCTATAGAAGCTGAATACAGACCACTTGCCTCTATCGCTGCTGAAGTATGTTGGATTCAACAACTTTTGGTTGATCTCGGCCTTCAATTGCCTTCATCGCCGGTCTTGCTATGTGATAACATCAGTGCTACCTGACTTGCCCTAAATCCGGTTCTTCACCCACAATTGAAGCATATCACTATAGACATACATTTTCTGAGGGATCTCACGTCAAAGGGTCTACTTAAAGTATCTCATGGGAGCACAATTGATCAACTTGCCGATGTCCTCACAAAGCTGCTCCCCAGGTTTCGTTTTGCTCTTCTACGTTGCAAAATGTCCGTGGTTGACGACACTTCCATTTTGCAGGGGCATATTAAGGATTCTAGATAATATTAGATTTTATTATTACCTTTGAACCCTTGTTGTAATTGTATAAATACTGACAATGCACAATCAATACAATTGAGAAATTTCCCTATCATTCTGTGTTTCTATACAATCCGGGTTGAGTATCATCATTTATGCTTAAAAATATTACATGTTCTGAATACGGATATTATAATACATTTACCCAGAACATGTTATACCTTTAATCATAAATCGTGATACATTATCACCATGATAGTTAATACATTTACCTATCACATATAATACCTTTTGGCCCATAACCCGGATTTCACGGATCTATCTAGTGCACAAAAAATCTCCCCATATATATGTATATATGTGTATATATATATATATATATCATGTGTTATTTATGGTTATATTAATATATGTGGCAACTTTTGATTTTCTTCTTTTTCTTCCTTTTCTTTTTTAAAAATATTTTTCCATTTTTAAATACCAATATTATTTTTGTATCTTAACCATTTTTGACATATATTATATCAAATTAACCATCTTTTTAGAATATTTAATTGGACATCCATATCATCACATATATAAAAATGTGATTTTATATTCAAGAAAAATAATTGTTTATTGGTTAGGTATTGCATTAGATTTTATTTATTGATTGTGATTGATTATTTATACTCGATTTAGGCTACTGTTATCATTATGTTATGTATAAGAATTATAAAAATAAAAATAAAAAAAATATATAAAAAGAATTATAAAAGACAAGGATATAGACTGTTGTTTGGAATAAATGAAGACAACAGTTCTTAGCTGTGGTTGTAGCGGGTATACAACCATTGTCGTAGGTGGTGTTATCATAGACTCCTTCTCTACAACAATGGTTATCAACCGTAGTCTTTATCATGAATTACTACGTTTCAAACTATAGTCGAAGAAAGTCACTAACCGTGGTCGTAGATGCTACTATTACGACAACGGTTATCAATCGTAGTTAATTACTACGTTCACTAACTGTAGTTATTGGTGATAGGTCTACCACTACGGCATCTACTACTACGGTCGCAATACCCATTTAACTACGGTTAACAACCACAGTCTTTTAATTGTTTTGTAGTAGTGTTCGGCTACGAAGCCTACGTCCACGGGAGGATCAAACTTTCCACTACTGCACAATCCACCTAGTTACAAGACACAATCACACCAAGATCAAACCAAGAAGTAGAAGTAATTATGTCATCTTCTCTCCCTTTGGTCTCTCTGTATTCTATCTCTCTAGGAAGTTCCGAATAAATTGTGTTGTTATAGATTTAAAAATGAGAATAACAACTTATATACGTGAAGCTCTGAGCATCAACTAAATAATGAGAAGAAAATTGGTTGCAAAACTAAAGCTAGCAAAAGACAACGGTTCTTAAGTCTTCCACAACGGTTTTAACTAAATAACTAACTTGAAAATCATTGCTTGATGATCTTCTTAAAATGTACTGTTTTGCTTCCTTTCTTGATTTCATTCCTTTTAGCTGATACAATCTAAGTTGCTAGCCACATAATATTGTACTTAACAACCTTCTTCTCCAATGACTGACTGAAGATCCAGAAGTTATCTAGATAAATTAGAGAATTTTTTATGTACAAATATGAATACTTTAAAAACTTTGAAAGAAGAAGGAAAAAAAGAGGCCTTATATTAATCTGATAAATAGTGATACACTCTGATTTTGATGAAAATTGTGATGTACTCAATTAAGAATATCAAAAAATTTCTTCTTTAACAGAATGTAAAGTTAATTAAGGCGGAGAAACTATGATCGATTTTAAAACTCTAATAAACCCTATTCTTCATTTCTTCTTCTACTCTCGTTTTTATAGTTCTCTCTCACTCATTCCCACACGCTATGCCGACCACACAACCGAATCTGAAAAGAAAAATAAAAAACACCAAATATGAAAGACGAAGAGAAAGAAAGAGAGAAGAAATAACCATCAGAGGCGATTCATCTAGCAGAGGTTAGATCTTATAGAGATTAGATCTTCTTACAACGATTCCTATCTCCAATTGTCATTCATCAACACATTCTTCGATCTTCCGAAAGTTGCATCAAAAAATAGGGAGGCGCACCATGGGGTTGGGTTGGGAATCGATTACATGCTCTCTTCGGTGATTTTAGCTTCTTTTTGGAGTCGAACAGAGAGGAATTTGAATTTGCGTGTGATGATAACGGTGGAGAAGGAAATAATCTACCTCTGAAATTGTGGTATGTAACATCTTCATGGTACACGTATTCCGTGCACGCACTTTAGGGCACTTTTTGTGTCATTTTAGTGTCAATAATGTGCATAATTATGTGTATCTAGTGCTTTTATATTCTCATGGGCAAAATAATGCGTTTGTGCTGTTTTTGTGCTAAGACAAGTAAAAAAGGATCGAAAAAGAACATCAAACGACCGAGGAGTCGAGGGATCGATCGAGGCAACAAAAGGAAGGGCCAACTGAATATCTCGGCCGAGACAGGATGCAAATCTCGGCCGAAATGAGTCTTCAGGAGATTTCATGAAGAATTGCAAAATTGAAGATCTCGGCCGAGATGCAATCCAATCTCGGCCGAGATGAGTCTCCAGGGGATTTCTTGAAGAATCTTAAAAATGAAGATCTTGGCCGAGATACAGTCCAATCTCGGCCGAGATGAGTCAAATCCTAAAAGCCCTAATTTCCTCTTTTCACGTCTCGACCGAGATGCAACCCAATCTCGGCCGAGATCAGCTTTCGACCCACAATTCTTGAAAACCCTTTTTCACGTCTCGACCGAGACACACTCCCGTCTCGGCCGAGATGCACTACCCTGTTTTGAAATCCTGAATACGTTTTTGCCTATTTTTTACTAGCACTTTCTCTCCTTATATATATATATATATCATCCCATTCAAATTTAACCTAACTTTTGAATACCTTTTTTATACTTGGAGAGCACTATTCAGCCACCAAGGAAGGAGATTGGACTAGAGATTGAAGGATCATCTTCTCCAATTGACATCTTTGGATTCATCCATATCAGTATCATGTTTCTTTTTTTTCCTTTTATTTTCTGATTGTATTAGTTAATATGGGTGGCTAGCACCCTTAGTTCATCCTTGATCATTGTGGAACCTTGAGTCGAGACATTGATGTGATTATTGCGGTTAATGTTACCGAGATTATTGTGTATTTAAGTGTTTTATGTTATTTGCTCTTATTGACTCACACTTATGAATTGATTATTGGATTGATCACCCTTTAAGGGATTTGTGAATGTGTTGCTAGAATAGGAGATTACTATCCGTAATTGTAGGATTTCCGATTCCCGTGTAGCAAACAATAGTTATTTATTGGGGATAACACAAAGTTCAACCACTAAAACCGAGCTTTCGAGTTTTATGTTGAATTTATCTCGTTGTCCTAGTGTTTAATGCATTTGGTGATTGAATCTAAGAGAGCTTATTCGAGGATTCGGTTAAACTGAATAGGGTTAGTCGAAGAGCTTATTTTGATTAACTAAGATTAAGGGACAACAAGGCTATTAGAGCTTGTTAATAGTCTTGAGATAAGGGCTTAAACCACAATTTAATCGGGCATTAACAATAGTTGCATCAATTGTCCAAGACCAAGGGGAAGCATGATCAAGGGTGACTTGTTTTACTATTTGAAAACTAAAACCGAAAAAGATCTCTTCTAATGTCTTTGATTATTTGTTTCTTTAATTTTGAACATTAAAGGCTTTTAATTCCGTTTAGTTACTTCTATTTGCTACTAGTAGATTGTCAGTCCTTAATCAACCCCCTCTTTATCGTTTTCTTAAATATTTATTTCTTGCATACTTAATCATAAACTGCTTGACATCGTAATAAAAAATGTTCGGCCGTTCCCTGTGGGATCGACCCTTATTTACTATTCTACTCAGTATGATAGTTAGTAAGGTTTAGTGTATTCTTCATACACATTAATTTGGTAGTAAGAAACGATGCTACCACTTCACAGACAACATATTTCTAGAGAAACTAAATTAAAAATTGAAAATAATAAATTTCTGATGGTGAACCTGTTAGAAGATTCATTTGAAACCTAGGTTTGCAATATTCTATTCCTCTCTTGTTTTGCAATGCATGATATTTTCTATTTCATAAATTTGTGAAACTTTGATGGGATGAGAGAGAATCCACCTCTGTTTTGTATTCAGAGTTTGAAGGAGAAACCGCTTGCTATCTTCCTCCTCTGTTTTGTATTCAGTGTTTGAAGGAGAAACCGCTGGCTATCAGCATTAAAAAAAAAAAAAAAGAAAGAAAAATACAAGGGACATTCGTCTGAAGAATAAGAAGGGAAATTTAAGGGGTTTAAACAGAGAAAATAGTGACATGTACCTGTGGTTCTCCTTTAATAGCATAGGAGGATGTGTTTCCTTATATGATAGGGAAATATGTAACATGCGCTTATTTTAGAAAAAAATAACTAAAGGGAAAATATGACAACAATTGAACGACAACGGTTGAATGAAACATTGTCTATTATTGCATTAAATAAAAGAAAATTACGACATGATCCATAGCCGTTGTGTTTAAGAATCAAAATGTGAATTCACGACAGTCCAACAACAACAGACAATCAAAATTGTTGCCTTTGAGCAAAAACTTTCGCACAAAGACAACGTTTTTTTAATAAGACAACAATTATTTTTAAACACGATTTTCTTTTACAGTGTTGTGGTTTACTTTTTTTTTTTTTTTTTTTTTTTTTTTTTGTAGTATTGATACTTTGATGTTTCCCCTATCTTTATCCAATTTTTACTGTAATTGAACCAGTAACAATAACGACATTATTTTATTTTTATTTTTTATTTTATTTTTTTTATATTTAACTCAAGAGAGATACAATACCCAGACCTTGGTAACCTAGTGACATATCGCCTCACCAGTTTATGGTAAATGTCATGAGTTCGAACCCTGTCCCCCTTCCCCACTCAAAAAATAAAATTATGTGATAGGATATTTATTTTAACTTTAGACTAGTTATCCACATGTGCGATGCACGTGATAGAACATATAGCATGATATTAATCTATTGTTATATATTTATAATATTTATAATAATTGAATAACAAAGTAATATAATTATGAGTTCAACTTCTGCGCAACCGTTGCACTCATGCAACCCTCTTTTCTCTACTGTTAGATTTATTCCATTTCGATTTGAACTAATTCAAATAATTTAAAAAAATAAAAATGACTAAAATGTCAAATCATTCTCTCCTCTTCCCTATAAGTTATTACAAATCCCCAAATAATCTTTATGAAAACTAAGTTCAACACTCTAACTCCCTCTATTTCGAAAATAATCCTCCATTAGCCAAGTTTTTCAAACAATTTTTTCTCTTTGCTTTTGCGCAACATATTGCGGTTTTACACCAATCTGTCTTCACCCTCCCACATAGACGTAACATGTCGAACGAGAGCAAGGCTTCCTCCAGCAACGCCGCCGCCGTCAACCCAACAGACATGTCCACCTCCTTCGGGACATCCCCTTTTTCAGAGGTTCTCGATTCGAATTATTATAAAACAATAATGGGTTGGATTCAAATTATTAAAAAACAATAATGGTCTCAATATAACACTTAAAATGACAAAAATACCTTACAGTTGCATAGGTGCAACGGTTGCACAGAAGAATTACCCTATAATTATATATTCATATAAGGGTGAAGCAATGTTAGATATTTTTAATATATATTTGTTCAAAAGTAATCAGTTTATTATATTAGTTCATTAAGTATATGGATGATAAACTATATTAATGTACCACATTTAAATAAAAAGTAATCAGTTTATTATATTTGTAGCTAACATAGTTTCTCTTTAAAAAGTTAATCTTATCAACAAATCACTTTAATAATATATCTAAGTTTTCTAATGTAAATTGTAAACCTAACAAATTTAGTTTTTTCTTTATAAATTTATTTAAAACAAAATGATTCAAACAATAAATAACATTACTAAAAGGCAAAACTAAAGTAAAAAAATACTCCGATCCCTCCGTCCCGCTCTAATTTGCCTATTTTCCTTTTTGATATGTCCCAATTTAATTTGTCAGCCCATAAATGACAACTTTCTCTCATAATCTCCACTCTCAAAATCTCCACATTCAATCTCCACCTTTAAAAAAGTCAAAGATTCCACAAAATCTGTTTTTTCTTAACCTTCGTGCCCGGTCAAAGTAGGCAAATTGGGCCGGGACGGAGGGAGTAATATTTTAAAAGTAGATAATTTTTATTCTTTAAAAAAAAATATTATTTTGAAATTATCTGACGTTTTAACTTTATATATCATAATAATCCTAAAAACGTAACTTACACTTAATGTTTTTTTATTTGAATCATATATATGTATAATAGATGTCAAATCGAAGATTTTGAAAAGAAGAATATTTTAATATATTTTCATAAAAAATGGATTTGAGGCGAAAAAATTATACGCCTTTTAAATATTGAGGAAGGAAACAAATAAAAATGGGGAAATTAAAAAAAAAAAAAAAACCTTATCAATTTGCAGCAAGTAATCCACGCTGCGAATCTTTGACTTTTTACCCAAAAAAGTCAAAGATTCCACAAAATCTGTTTTTTCTTAACCTTCGTGTCCGGTCAAGGTAGGCAAATTGGACCGGGACGGAGGGAGTAATATTTTAAAAGTAGATAATTTTTATTCTTTAAAAAAAAATATTATTTTGAAATTATCTGACGTTTTAACTTTATATATCATAATAATCCTAAAAACGTAACTTACACTTAATGTTTTTTTATTTGAATCATATATATGTATAATAGATGTCAAATCGAAGATTTTGAAAAGAAGACTATTTTAATATATTTTCATAAAAAATGGATTTGAGGCGAAAAAATTATACGCCTTTTAAATATTGAGGAAGGAAACAAATAAAAATGGGGAAATTAAAAAAAAAAAAAAAAAAAAACCTTATCAATTTGCAGCAAGTAATCCACGCTGCGAATTTTTTTTTTCTACCTTTTCTTTAATAAAAGAAAGAAAGGAGAGAGCGACACGAAAATTTTTACCCAAAATTAATCATAAAGAGACACTTGTCAACACAAAAATTATTGAGCTCCTCATATAGATTAAGTAGGAAACCTCAGATAAGTTACAATCCTTCCGCAGTGTAACCATTATATCAATTCAACTATCTCTACAACCGTTGGATCTCTCCTATAGTTAAATCCAGATCATTGAATTCCTTTATCATTTTCACAGACAGTCCCCATTTACTACTGTAAAAAAATTTAACTTGTTAATATGTCGTCTATATCTTTTGTGACATCCGATAAATCACTGCCATCATATTTCCTTCTTTTCAATTTCTGCCACCAATGATTACAACTGTTGATTCCAATAAAACGGTTACAAAATTAAATTACATCTTCTTCTCCGCATCCAGTTATGTAATGGGATCCATTTTATCCATATTAAATGATCATTTGTGTATATTTTATTAAAGTATACCATTTTCACATTTTTAAATAAATTATATATTTTTTAATGAAATAAAAGTTATAAAATGGTTTAATATTATATAACAAAAAATAAAATATTTTCTTTATTTTATGTAATTATTAAATTTCTTTTTATTTTTTCACTACAAAAAAAAATTCATATTAGAGACGGAAATTAGTAACGGATGATATTGGTCACAAAATAAAAATAGACTAGAAATCGATTAGTGACGGAAAGTGGCAAAAAAATATTAGTATCCGATTAGTGATGAGTTAGCAACCGAAGATTTGAGACGGACATAATCCGTCTCTATTCGATAGATAATTCGGTCTCTAATTTCATAATAGAGAGGAAAATTCCGTCACTAAATTTAGAGACGGAATAAAATCGGTCTCTAAATTTTAGAGACCAACACTATAGAGACCAACCACTTGGTCTCTAATCCGTCACTACTTTAATTTAGAAACCGATATCATGTAATTAGAGACGGATTTTTCCGTCTCTAATTTGATTTTTTCTAGTAGTGTTTATAGATAAATACGTTTCAAATCTTGCACTCTAGCATACACTAAGGGTGTGGTTACTTAAAGTTGGGGAGTGCTGAGTCTAACCTTACTGAGGAGGTTAATGAGTGTGCTTGTGTCGAAATTTGAGCTCTTAAATTTACTGAGTCGAGACTTAAGTAAACAGTCACTCCGTTACTTTGGGTTGTGGTTAATATGGTCTACTAGATTATGGTGTATTAAAATGAGGGATTGAGAAAATATTTATTATCCTATTTAATGTTTACTAGGGATGATTGTGTTGAACTTTTTATAGAGGACTATCCTTTGTTGGATTATAGACATTGCATGGATTGATATCTTAATGCACACTGGATTATAGTATGCATTAAGTTATTAATGCGTGTATTTTGCTTAATCCCTTTTGATTAGACTAGTCAAGCTAGCTGTTGATGCTTATTACCATATTTGGTAATAAAGCATTCTAGCTTAGAAAGCATTATGCTAGTGTTGCTTCTTATAAGCACACATTAATGACTTCTGTTTTTTAGTGTTTTTACAACTAGGTTTTCTTGTGTTGCGTGTCATATATAAACACAACAATCTGTAGCTCATTTTGTAACAAGTAATCAGCCTTGGTTCTTCATTATTATGAAGTTCATTCAATGAAACTAGAACTGATTATCATGGTTGCTATCATTTCTACTTGTTTCATTTATTATGTTTGATATGTATTTTGTGCACATTCTATAAATTTCATCATCCTTAACATATGTTTACTTTGACTTATTGGTTTCTTGGAAGGTTATTATGGATTATTTTTTGAGAAAATATTAGAGATTTCTAAATTACATAAAAAATACCGGATACCTTATACTGGATCTTTCTAAAACCGCACAAATCTTCAACGAAGAACAATTCAACACAAACCTAAACCCACTTAAATCTTAACCCTTTCCTTATTTAATGTGTATTCCAAAACCTATGGAAAACGAAGAAGAAAATACGATGACTTGGTGAGAGGAGAAGAAAAAATGAATAAACTCAGTGATCATGATCTTCTTCATCATCATACGGTGCGAAAGGAAAATAGAAATTCATATGTTACTAAGGTTGAAGATAGTGGAAATAAATCAGACATCAATAGAATCATTTTCAAGCTTGGAAAAACTGATAATGGGGCAAAGTTAACAATAATAAAATTAGGAAGAAAATATGTACGAGAAGACGACAAAGCTTATCCTTGATTCGGGATTAATAAACCCACTTCTAGAAGTGAGATTTCTAATGGGGGTATTTTGCCTCAAATTAAGTGTTATCCCGGATATCCGGGATAAATTGACTTTTATGATCCAACTAAGTAAATATTGAATTATCTTGAATAATTTATTCTTTTTCAGGCTAATTCTATGAAGTAAACGGGCCCTGTTTACCAGAAGACGTAATCAGATTTTTCCCGGTAGTAAGATGGAATTAACCATGCAGAGTACATTCAATGACTCATCACTCTCAGGTCCACTGAGCCTACAGTGACAACATTGGTCACGTTTATTTTGCAATCTTATATTTGAGTAAACACATTATTTCAACCATCATAGAATCTGACAAAATCCACGAATAAACCAAGACAATTTGAATCAAGATATGCCACGTTATTTTTCTGCATAATAGCAGAAAGCTACAAAAGCGCATTTTGTAATTTTATTTTGAGAAAATTATGTTAGTAAGTTGTATTTATTATTCAAAAGATAAAAAAAATCTTTAATTATTCGAATTGAACCGAATTGAATTAAATCATTCCGTTACATCAAACTTATTAACATAATTTTATTTGTATTAGTTAGACGCCAATATATTATGTTCAATTTGTATTTAGTATTCAAAAGATAAAAAAAAAAATCTCCAATTTTCCGAACTGAACTTCCGTAGGTCCGAAATTTCTGAACCGAACTGTGCAAAAAAAATTAAATAACCGCAGCGTGCACATCCCTAACGTTACGGTGTTTTTTATTATTATTATTATTATTATTATTATTATTATTATTATTATTATTATTATTATTATTATTATTATTATTATTATTATTATTATTATTATTATTATTATTATTATTATCATTATTATCATTATTATTATTATTTAAAAACAACCAGCGTTAAAAAAAAAACCAACAACTGAACTCGTCTATATCACAGGTGATATCAAATATATATATATATATATATATATATATATATATATATATATATATATTAGAAGTCGCCCCTGCGAGGGGCGACATTGAACAGTACTGTCAGGTTTTTGTGAAGTCGCCTGTACCACATGCGACTTCACTTAATCCTGTAAATAAGGAAAAAAACACGCTTAAACTATTAATTCAGTGGTGAACAGTACACTACTTAATTAAATTTGCCATGAGTTTTCAGAACGTTTTGCAATTTATGCCCTTTAGTTTTGACAATACCCTAATTCTCTTTTTTTTTTTTTAATTGAGACTCTCATTAATTAATGTAAATCGTCCAATACAAGATTTTCAATCCAATAAGAGAAATCATGAGCAATTTGAACAATTGGATCGCCTGAAGAAAAAGAAAAAAACGAGCAAGCTGTATGCCAATAAGTTGGCTCTACGAGACATGCTATATGCTAAAAAGATCAGTGGACTGAGATTGTTCCTTGCCCATTGCCTCATGACTGCATACACAACGAACAATGGATTGGATGACGGACCCAGGCAGAAAACTTGACGATCGGAGCAGAAAATCGGTGAAAAAAGATCATGAAAGGCCGGAAAAATACGTACATAGATGCGGAAAAGTCTCACGCTAAAATCCTAGCGAAGAGGCGTGGTGGAACTTCCATTATTATGACTGGAAAAAAAAAAAAAAAAAGATGAAACCTTCTCATCTTCTCACGAGGAAAGATGAGGGAAGAATGTGGCGTCGACTAGGTTTTAGGTTTTCAGAAGAAGGCGGTGACAAGATTTTTTTCCCCTTTGTTAATTTGATGATGAGTTCTAACTTTTGTTATGTCCAATTTATTACCTATTCCACCAGAACTCATCGGAAATTGTTGGCGTCGGGAGGGACATAAGTCAGGTCAGTTATGTCGGCCTTGAGCTAGCTCTAAAGGTTTTTGGGCTTATCGAATCTCAGTTTAGTTGGGTCATTTTACGGATTGACAATATTGTAAACCTAATCCTCATCCTACTAGTTTTAGGCTATTTGGGCAATTTGGGCGACTATCGTACTATGAGTTGAAATTTTCAAAACTATGTGTTTATTCATAATTTACATGACATACTTGATTTTTGTTTCTTGCTCATCGGACATGACAAGATCATGAAACACATTATTATTAAGAATATGAAGACCTCTAAGAACGAAAGATCTAGATTTCAAAGCCTACACAACATGCACATTATCTAAAACAAATTGAAAATCCATAGTGATTGTAAAAAATATGTATACAAATAAGTGTATAATCTTATTGTTAGGTTAACGAGGGATAGAAACTACCAGGGGCGGATTCAGCTAAGGGGGGTGGGACACTATTTGTATTCCTAAAATATGTGTAATATGCTATATTGAGTGTTTATTTTGAAAAATGTGCGCATTTTGGCCCCTCTCAGATTATCAAACACTCCGATAAATTTAGATAAATTTGATAATATGCAAAAAGAAAAAAATACTCTAAATTTTAATATATAGGTAACTAATGAAACATTTCAACATATTTAATAATAAATATTGTTGTTATCCTAATATAATACTAAATTTAATATATTGAATATTTATTATCACGTGTATATTAATGTTGATCGGTGATTTTTTTTTCCGTCCCCCCTAACCATCCGTCCTAGGTCCGCCCCTGGACACTCCAATTAAAAAGAGGTATGTTATATAATTTTAGGCCCATTTGGATGGAGGGATTTGTGCTATGGATTTATAAATTCATTGTCAAATTCATTTCATGTGTTTGGATAAAATACTAAATGAGTGGAATTGTAAATCCAGATTTTTAAATCAACCCATTTAAAAATCCAGGATTTGAGATTCTCCATTTTACACTATATTTGGGTGAATTTCAAATCCTTTGACAAATGTAGTCATTTACAAATCCCTCCTCACTCACATTTCTCTCTCCCCTCCCCCCTCTCTCTCTCTAACTCTCTCTCTCTCTCTCTCGTCCTCTCTCTAACTCTCTCTCTCTCTCTCTCTCTCTCTCTCTCTCTCTTCTCCCTATCATTATCTCTTCCTCTCGTTCTCCAATAAAATGCTCCTAATATTTTTTTATTTGTTTTTTCTTTTATCTTCAATGAAATACTCCCAATAATTTTTTGGGATATAAAATACATAATATGTACATATGTGTGTATATATATAATTGGAAAAAAAAATTGTTCGGTTTATTTAGATGTAGATAAATATTATTTTATTTAATAAAGAATATAAATTGTTAGTTTAAACTTTAAAGAAAAAAATTGAAATTTTACAATATTGTATCAATTTTTTGCCAAATAATGGATCTCAAAATCCTTTTACAAATCCACCATAAATCCAAACAAGAGATTTCAAGTCCATGGATTACAAATCTAAGGATTTTGAAATTTATTCATTTTAAATCCCTTGACAAATCAAATCCCTCCATCCAAATGGGGCCTTAAGTTATTTGCGACAACTTATTGTCACAAATCTCTTTATAAATTATTTGAGATTATTTTAAGACTACTTTAAGCGGTACTAGTTGTTACAAAAAATATTTGAGAAACATCCGAAACTACCATTTTCGTCAAAAATATATTATTTGCATCCGAGTCATTGAGATGACTAATTAATGACGAAATGTTATCGCTAATAATTAAATTGTAATAAATACTCATAAGTTATTTTAAATATTCATTATATTAGACCACTTTTGATTGTCTAAAAAAACACTCTTTTGTAGTGAGACTCCACCTAACTCAGTTTGTGGCTTTGTGCACAATCAAAAATTCTTTTTCTAAAAGAAAAGCCAAATATTTATCCAAATCAGAGTCAGTTAAAACTAAATGTGAGCTCAAAGAAAAAGTAAAACGGGCTAAACTGTGAGCTAACACGTTAGCCGAAAGTCTTATAAGCGAAAGAGAAACAATTCATTTTATGAAGCAGAAGTGAAAATATGAGATACCACCCGATTAATATACGTCATATCATCCCTTCTCTTCTTTAAGTGGGACACATGAGATGAGTTATCCGATGGAAGCTGCAATTGGATCGCAGAATTTCGAATGGCTCACCAAGGCCTGTTCCAGACTTATTTTGAATTATTTTTAAGGCTCGCTTGATTGGGGGTTTAGGGATAAGGAATGAGAATGAATGAGGACTTATTCCTACTTATGGTGCTTGGTACACAATAAATAAATTAATTATTACCTCTTTTTATTAATTATTTCCCCAATTTCATTCCATAGTATGATTGACTTATCATTCATACCCATTATCATTGTCATTGATGATTTGCAACCAAGCGTCCTTAAAGTTTCCCCAAACCTGCTGCGGGCGCTTCCTTATTGTCGGCAGCTTTGCCCGTCTATAGTCTTCCAGAACTGATAACATGCAATATGAGTGAGTACCTTACCTCGGAAGAATAGCTGGTTACCACAGGTGCACACCAAAAATTGCATGAACCTCTGCATCAATTCGCCAGAACACCGTACTCCACTAGCACTCTTGCAATGCATGCTTCTCCGTCTCCTTTCAAAACAAAGGAATATAGGAAACAAAAATTATTTTGATTATTAATATTAGACTTTAGCATACATATCTTTAGAATTCAAAATTTACTTTCACAAATCATCTTCAAATTTTCAGAAAAAAAGGAAGAAGAAACAACGAAAATAATCCTTTTCTATTACTTTAAAAAAATCTAAAAAGATTCACAATATAGATCACACTACAAAAGGACGCGTAAATAGCGGCGAAATTTTTGCGGCAAAATCCATATTCACTGCTAAAATTATAAATAGCCACAAAACTAATCAATTAGGAGATGAACATGTGCCTTTATGGGTTATTAGCTCTAACATCTAAATTTATTGGGTGAAATTCAAATTAGTCTTCTAACTTCTGTTATACATCCATTTGATCATTTTTACTAGAAATTATTGACAACATCTATCTAAGATGAATTTTTCCAAAAATACTAAAATATCCAAGATAACATAAAATAAGAGTTTACATAGATTAAGCAAAACTTTTTTTTCTTTTTTTATATTGATATGAAAAATTAGTACGGACAATATTCTAAGCATATTTAATCATCCAATTACCAAGAATTTTTCTAGCCTATTTAATCAAACTATTAAAAAATATAACTATAAAATATTCATATATACCATATGCAACACAATAAACTTTGCCAACTAGAAGTCTAATAAAAAATAAAAAATAAAAGAACAAAAAATTAATAATCCATGCATGCACAATTATAAGGCCATTTGTGAAGCACGACCATAAATCAAGTAAAAACTTATTAAGAGTTATGTTTTTTTTTTTTTTTTTTTTTTTGTAATATATATTTTGATTCTAAGTTTATTTAATCATCTAACTATTTTCTTTTTCACGTGTACCTAAATTTATTAGCCAATTCGATTCAATTCAATTATTTTATATTTGTTTTAATAAATTCATGTGTATCACGTGCAATGCACGTGAGGCTTTACTAGTAAGCTAAAAAGTTCTCAAGCCGCCTATTAATCCAGTAAAACACGGGAGCCATAAGAGCAGAGCATAAATAACAATATGTTAGAACCACGATTTTTATTCGATTCATATTATTAGATATTTACAATTTAATAATCGTTGTAGGATCGATTTTATTATTATATGTTCTATAATTAAATAATTTATGCAAAAGAAATTTATGTAACAGGCCAGAATTAAAAGCAAGACTTATACTAGGTTCTAACACAATAACACTACAAGAAATGTGAGTTTTCGTGACGATAAAATTCGTCATATAAAATTCATATTTCGTCACCATAAGTATTTGGTGACGAAATTTTAGCGTCACAACGATCGTCATCGTATGTCCGTGGTATTAGGTATATGTGACAATATTTGAATTCGTCATCAACAGTATGACTTTTAATGACGTTAATGCCATCGTTAGTATATATTATAATTTATAGTGACACCTAATTCGTCACTCTTAGCATCCAAATTTTGTCATATTATATTGTATTTCGTCATTGAAAGTAAACATATAATATGACAAAAACTATTTTTGTCATCAAAACATCAATTTTTGGTGACGAAAATCAATGTATTACTCAACTCATCAAACTTTGGTGACGCTTTCATCGTCACAACTATATTCATTATTTCGTCGTGTTTATAATAAATCGTCACAAAAGAATTACTTTATATTTACAAAATATATATCGTCATTATATCAATATCTATACTGACAACACATTACGTTAGAAAAGATTAAAAAAAAGTGACAAAAGTTTCATCGTCACTAAATGGGCAAAAGTGGTGACGACATGTTGTGTCACAATAAAATTGTATGGGGTGATGAAAATTGTATTTGTCACTAAATACTTGGATATGCCGACAATATATTTTGTCATTGTAGTGATATTGTCACTAAATGAGTACAAGTGGTGACGGCATGAATCTGTCACCATACAATTGTATATGTAACGAAAATATAAATAGTCACTAAAGACTTAGATATAGTGACAATATATTTTGTCATTATAGAGTGACATCTAGCGACAAATATTTTTTTCATATATATATATATAACATATTGACACACTAGTTGTAAAGGAGGATTAATTTTTAGTGACAACTTTTTTCAAACAATCACCTAATAAACTTTTACAAAATATTAAATAAATTTATATACAACAATATATGTATAAAACTAAATAGAGCCAAAAGAAATAATGAATAAGCAAGAACACTAAGCATAGTACAAATATCCAAGTTTGATATCTAAAATAAGAACATTTTTTTAACTTAAAAATTAACTTAGCTAACAATCATCACTTTAGAAAAAACGAAGAGCCAAAATTATTCTCCTAAAACTTATATCCAAACTTCACTCTGTTTTCAACTCCACAATGCTAATGATGAAAATCCTCGTCCTTCATCTTCTCGCACAACTGCATCAAATCTAAAAAGGCCAAAAATAATAGAGAAGAAAAGTATATAAAGTTAGTTCAATATAAAAAAATGGATAATTGTTCCAAACGGAAAGTAAACTAACCTTGTAGACATTAAGGAATGTACTTCACTATTAGCCAAATATGTCATAAGCATGTTGATAGCACTACTAAGAAAGATTTCCGTTTAGCTCCTTATTAGACTGGAACAAATAAAAGAAAAATGTACAAAATAATAAATTTGTAAGTAGAATAACTTTAAAGAAATAGAGCTAAGTGAAAGAGAACAAGTATCATCTTGATTATTAAACTATTTTGTAAACATTCATCCAATTAATTATGTCAATGCATGTAGCCCAACTTCAGAACTTCCCAAACATCTCCATTCAACTAAAATGCAAATCAAGATATAAAACATGTTCGTACAATATATAACACTCACAATTTAATGTCGCTGAAAAGTAAAAGTCTTTCTACCTGAAATATGTTTGCATCGCAACTTTTTCCGGTTTCTTTTATTCACATCACTTGTATACTGCCAAAAAAGTAAAAAAAATATCTATAAGAGTATTTTCATTTTTCTATTGAAAAATTTACTCATCGACATATACAGAACCATAACTACAGAGAAAATTCACTTGTTATCTTCTTGCACCTTAAATGAAATGCATAAGAAAAATAAAACATGCATTGTTCACAAACAATCTATCTTCGAGGACATTAATAAAAGAGCACAACACACTAATGGAAAGAGAAACTAGCACATCCATACGAGATTGTTTGACTTTCTTCCAAGTAGTACTTGATTAAGGGATGAACCCTGAATCCGTATTTTCCTCTACCACACCTACTCCAATTTCCTTTTTCAAACAAATGGAAAATAACTCCAGACAACATTGTAAAGCGTAATTCAAATCAATCACGGAAAAACTGGAAAACTAAAGAGTAAGAGACTCACCATCTTCGATCATGCTAAAGACTCGGAAAAGAAAGCTATAAATACAGAGGTACTGATTCCTTCTCCCTGCAGCATAATTAATATTTAGTTACTCTGCATTCAATAAATAAATGACTACTATAAATACTTGTTGAAAATAACATGTTGCATCTGTACGTACTTTAAGATAGGAAAATTAAGGTATTATTATACTTGTACTTGTTATAAGTCAAAATCGTCTTTTAGTGTCTTTGAAATTTTTACCAACTCTAACATAAGAGTCCATGGAAAACATGCAGAATTTAGCTATTGATTTAAATGTTGTGTTTAGTAGAGTAGTCAACCTGTTTAGAAGATATATCTTCTGGTCTTATACTTTAGTGAAAAGCTATCAAACTTCTTCAATAATGTACATACATATAGAGGTCTAAAAATGTAATATAAGAAAAAAGAAATGCATAAAATATAATTCATGTATATAAACTTGAATCATTATAGAATTCATGCTTTATGTAACTAATTGTGTAATAACTAATATATATTTATATATAGATACCTATTGTAGGCCTTTAATAAGCTTCATCAGAAAAGAACCATCTGACGAAACCGCAAAGTGGAAAGGAGGTTGAGTTGTGACCACAAGATTTTTATTGTGCACAGAATATAAAGACAAAACTCATGTCTTTCCTTTACAGAAGTCACGTTTTCTAAATATAAGCCACGTTTTCTAAATATAAGCCACGTTTTCTAAATATAAGCCACGTTTTCTAAATATAAGCCACGTTTTCTACATGTAATAACCATCTCCAATTAACTCCAATTAACTTATTTTTTGAAAAAAAAAAAAAAAAAAGTGACAGGTGATTTGACGACCCTTGAGCCCATTAAAAAGTAAAGAAACTCCATCTATAAATATGAGGGTTGGCAAACCATTTTTCTGCAACACAAGCAAAAGCTATTTCCTTTAATATACTTTCTGAGATCGTACAAAATAACTGTAAGTCTTATGGAATTTTATTTTTTAGTACATATTAATTTATTTATTTTGATATTTTGTATTTTTACCACTAAATAGGTACAAGTCTCACAGTCTCCCTTACACTTTGTAGCAGTTCATTGCAGGTTTGCTTATCTTTTCTGAAATTTCTTTTTATAATATTAAGATTTTGCACTATTACTTTCCGTGATTTTCGGCGTCTTTTTTCTTTTTTCTTTTCTAGTTTTTTAAACATTCCTAATCTTTTCTTCTCAATTCATTATTTAAAGAAAAATATATGAATAATCATTATTTTACGATCTTTAATTTGACATTCATATTGTAATATTAATTTTTTTTTTAAATAAAAAGCATAATACCAAGTTTGTGCATTTTTTTGATCGAAATCTCTCATTTGACATGTTTTCTTCTCTCATGATACAGTCGGATCAATTTAATGAAAGATCAGTAACTCACCAGTTGGCATAAAAACTAATCAGAGAAAAGGGGGTTATTGAGGGATATATTTGTTAATCCATTTAGTTCCTAATTCACTTAATTCTAAAAGATTAATTCAAGAGAAACAAGCGGACTTAAGAGACAACTCTCTACAAAAGAAAATGAAGAGTTTTTTTCCGTGTGTTGCACATGCTAAAAATATATCTACACAAATATAAATATATTAAATCATGTAAAATAAATTAGTTCAGATTTTGAATTTTCTCTTTTGACAAATATATAAAAAATTATAGGTGGTAGCTTATGCATATTACTTTATAAAAGAAAATCCAAAAAATTGAAACACAAATATTTCTTTAGAAATATATTTATTTATTATTATTATTCACTACATAATGTTTAATAAAGTAATTTATTAGTAAGTATCTTATTTTATTCTAAACAAATTATTGCATATACACACACATATACACACACATATATATATATATGTATATATATCATTACTAATATAATATTTAAAAAAAAAATTAGAAATTGTAAAAACCAATGAAATTATAGAATATCTTTAATTTTTAATAAAGAACAAAAAATAGCTAGGGGATGGGAAAATAGTGGGTAAAAAACGACATGAACTTGCGTTCATTTGTTTGTTAGTTGATTATTGGACTTAAATTATTTACTGTGTATGAAACTATTTGTATTGAATTTTGGGATAATTTAATTAATATTTTTAGAAAAATAAATTAGTCAATTTATTTTATTTTCTTTTTAACTTTTTTTATAAATGAATATATTTTAAATTGTGCATCGGACAATGAGGCAATATTACTATTGACATAATGATGTTAGACTAGATAATGATGATGCTTGGACGCATAAATGGTTTATATATAGCAAATTGCAAAAAGTCATCTTGTACCTTGTATATATTTGCTCGAATTTTATTATTATTTAGACCAAG
Source organism: Ajuga chamaepitys (assembly GCA_958295605.1). NCBI lineage: Eukaryota > Viridiplantae > Streptophyta > Magnoliopsida > Lamiales > Lamiaceae > Ajuga > Ajuga chamaepitys. The sequence goes on along the minus strand of OY282500.1, from coordinate 5,029,633 downwards.
ATTTGAAATTTACGCCCACGCACGTGCACCACGTGTGAAATGAAAGTTTTTTTTATATGTAGTGCACGTGCATTTATTTACTGGAAATTTCGAAATCCAGCTAAAAAAACACCAAAATTAGAAAGATAAAGTAGCTACCATTTTATGTTTTAAATATTAATGTTGAAATACATAGGAGGTGGGTGATGAAATGAGAAGCCAAATTTGACGATGAGATGTTAATTAGTTGAATAGATAGTTATTTACATGAATGGTTGTGGATCTGTGTATTGATGATAATATATATTGTGAGTTGTAGTATGGCCGAGAAGCTTCCCAAGTTCGTGGTGATCAATACAACAAATGGTACAACGATCGCCGGACATGCAACTTACACATATGAATCAAGGCTAGGCCGCGGGTTTATAAGTTGCGCCAAAGTGGATGCGTTTGATCCACTAGCAAAGATTGAAGTCGAGGTCGCAACCAGTAATAGAAGGTTCATTCATTTGAGATTTACTCATACAAATAAGTATTGGTCTCTAAGAGCTCATAATAACACGTTTTATGCTATTTCCGACCAACCGGAAGAGGATTTATCCAACCCAACATGTACCTTGTTTGAGCCAAATATTGTCAATGGCAATCTTGTCTTGATTCATGTTCAAACCAGAAGGAACGTCCGAATAGATATCTCGCATTATCGTGGTCTTAATGCGGGCTCTGCGACGCAGCCTACTAATTGGGCTTTACGTTGTGTTGATGCCGATACACTGCTTAGGCTCCCTAAGCGTATCGTATTAAAAGGCGACAATGACATGTACCTCAGAGCTTTTACTACTAGAGCCAATCACTTACAGTTTGGATCAGAAGATGATGCTGATCAGTATGTGGCCCAAGAGGTGATATTGCAGCCCGACGGACATGTTTGCCTAAAGAATGAGTATTTTGGCAAGTTCTGGAGGTGGGTTAGTGGTACGTGGATAAGGCCCGATGCAAATGATACTAGCAGCAACGACACGAAGTTTTGGCCAATCAAAATTTCCGACAATACCATCGCTTTTCGCTCTGCACGAAACAACCAATTCTGTAAACGTTTTACGGATAGGCCACCCGTAGTCCATTTTCTTCAAGCTTCAGCTCCCACTCTTGAGCGGCATGCAAGAATGCAACTGGGAGAAACCGTCCTCAATAGGCAAATCTCCAATGTTAATTATCGGATGATGGATGCTCGAGTACACGATGAGACCCCTGTCCTGGCAGGGTTTGGTTCTGCTATGAATCCAAATGACACAGAATCTAAAATGACCATCACTGTCAGATTTGAAAATAGGCGCTCTTATACATTTAGCCGGGGGTTTTCTATTACAACAGGCGTGGAGACCGAAATCCGAGCAGGCATTCCATTAATCGCAGGAGGAACAATCACAGTTTCTGCTGAGGTAAGCACTGAATTGAACTGGGAATCTACCGTTGATGACTCAGTAGGTGGAGAGGCTTCATATGAAGTTATTGTACCAGCAAGGAGTCGAGCTGCAGTTGATTTTATAGTAACAAGTGGCAGGTGTAGTGTCCCGTTCTCCTATTCTGAGAGAGACGTGAGCTCCACCGATGGCCAGCCTTTAACTACTCAGCGAATTGATGGGATTTGTACTCGTGTCAATTACTACAGCTTTCGCTTCGAGGAGCATAAAACCATGCCACTGAAGGAGACCGATCTACCATGAAGATGAACGTTTGCTTGTTTCCTGTCATTTAATTTCTGCTGTGTTGTTGTATTTTCTAGGGGAGGGTTTTTTCAACCAACTTCTTCAAAGATGGTTTTTCCCTCAAAAAAAACTTGTATGAATAAAGATTGCCTTTCCTACCTGTATACTCGCCAGATCGTTAACGTGGCTTCAATTACAGTTTTATCCATGCAGGGAGTTTTCAATCATTTCTGACTCTTGAACATTATTTTGAAAATTACAATCCAACGCTGAAGAGCAACTCCTGTTTATCGTCCTTACAAGACAAACCATCCAGTACAACAAGGATGATCTGTACACTTTCGATGTAAAACAAAAAAACCATGAATCATGTAATAGATATATATTTTCTACTCCCTCCGTCCTGGTTAATTTGTCACAGTTGATCGGGCACGGATGTTAAGAAAAAGAAAATTTTGTGGAATCTTTGACTTTTTTAAAGGTGGAGATTGTTTCATTTAATTGTCATTTATGGGTGTGACAAGTTAAGTGGGACGGATCGAAACGAAAAGTAGGACAAATTAACTCGGACGATGAAGGGAGTATATCTTATCTAACTAACAATTTCAACAAGACCAATGGATTATACGTAAAAGTTTACAAAAGGTTGTATAAAATATACATTATAATATTATATAACATTTTCAAAATTTTAACTTTTATGTAAAATATTGTTACATTGTTTAGTTATTTTATTTATTTGAATATCTCATTCGTATTTCATCTTCGGCAAAATTGCAACATGTGTGCTTAACTCTTACATTGCTTAGCTATTTATTTATTTATTTATTTATTTTCTCTTCAAATAAATTATACCTTGTAATTGTCCGTTAGTGTTCCCTTGTTCACTGCATTTATTAATTAATTATATATATATATATATATTTTTATTCCTTTTTCTCTGGCAGACGTGTGATTGAGTATTGTGGTTGTATTCTGTATGCTAAATTAATTAATTCTAATTTATACGTTTGTACCCTCAAAGAATTTTATAAGTTTGTGGTGGACAGTTAGGTTAGTGCATGTATCTATAACAAATGTGTTTATATGCTTTTGTGTGTGTACACTGAATTTTGATTTCGTCTTTTTTTTTTACGCCTAAAATATCTTTACAAAATATTACTCGAGCATCTATTATGATGTCAAAAATGATATACAAAAGACCTCTTTTGTTATAGTGTTAATTCTTTTTATATTAATAGCATTAATATAAAATTAGATACCACTATGATTCTTCATCATTCAAATAATGGAAAACCTTGATACCACTTCCTCATTTTCCATATAAAGTTAGAAATAATAAAATGGACAAATATACCCCTTTACAATCTATCTCAATTATATTAAATCCTTTTTCTCCTCCAAACTTTTCCATTTATCGTCATGTTAATGGAGAAAATAATTAATTTAGGTAACGGTAAACATTTGAGATTACTTTTGCAATCTTTCCAAGTTATTAAGACGACTAATTGATGATAAAATATTGTCTCGAATAATATAGTTAATATAAATTATTATTATTTGAAACAATTTTTTTGTTATATCAAAATATCACAAGTAAATTATTCAGAAATTAAGAACTCTAAATTTTTACTTAGATAAATAAAACGTGATATTGACATTTGAAATTAAGGTTTGAACAAATAAATAAATAATGAGAAAGATAGTTGTCAAGCATGTGTTTTTGGTTTGTAGTAAAAACCATATTTAAGTGACTAATGTTTTCTAGTTGCAACACGTCTTACCCGATATGATAAACCTCATTTAAGTCTGAGGAGTGAGATCACACAGTTCAAACAATACAACTAAGAGCCACTTTGAAGCATGGAAGAAGTTTCTTGATCTACTTCGCAAATGCTATCAATAGAGGCTACAAAATCAGCACGACCCAATTGACCTGCCCAACCCACCCGACATTTTAGACGGGTTGGACCATAGAAATGTAAGCTCGAAGTACCATCATGCCCAATCGATTCGATCCAATGGGCTAAAAGCCTAATGAACCATGGATTAGCCCGAAAATCTTAGTATATTTAAAAGGGATAGGTTGGATCGGGCTCAATAACTTTTGGTCATATGAAATATTCGGCATACTCGATATATAGTGTTGGGTCGATAGACAGGGCCTGATCGGATCGGGCCGCTCAAATTGCGACTTCTAGCCATCAACATGCTTTTCGAGAGAAAGAGCAAGTCTGGTACTTTTATGATGGGCCACTTCGGCCTACAATTGTCATGTTGTTATCGAGGAATGCACGAGACGCGATAGTTATTTTGTAGGAGATGACCACGAACAATTATTAGTGGCCAAAACTTCAACAACTTTCGAAATAATTAACAATCAAATTCGGGCATAAGCTGAACAAATTTGCTAGCTATACGCTGACTGTAAATTGACCAAGACTATTATGTTTATATTTGAGTATATATAGTGGGTTGAATTATTTTTATCAAATATGACTTGTAAATAAAAATAAATTATATATTTTTTATTAATAAAATAAAAGATATAAAATTGTTAATTTTATACTATAACAAAACAACTTATTTACTTTATTTCATTTAATTATTTAATTATTTAATTATTCTTATAAATAAATATTTTGAACTCTAACAATTTAACAGCAGATTTTTCCCGGTAGTAAGATGGAATTAACCATGCAGAGTACATTCAATGACTCATCACTCTCAGTCCACTGAGCCTACAGTGACAACATTGGTCACGTTTATTTTGCCAACTTATATTGAGTAAATATATACATTATTTCAACCATCATAGAATCTGACAAAATCCACGAATAAACTAAGACAATCTGAATAAAGATATGCCACGTTACTTTTCTGCATAATAGCACAAAATTACAAAAGCGCATTTTGTAATTTTATTTTGAGAAAATTAGAATTTACATTGTATATTATGATTTTTTTTTTATCAAAGATCTTATTACTTAAACAATGTTCGTAAATACAAGATTTTCGATCCAATCAGTAAAATCAAATTTCATAGAAACAGAAAAAGAAAAAAGAAAAAACGTGCCTAAGTGATAAGCAACTGAAGAAAGTCATGATCCATGACTGCATGCAAAGCAAACAAAGAATCGAAAAACTACCACTATCATACCGAACAATGAAATTATCTAAAAGAAATAAAAAAAACAAAGTAAAAACTAAAGACATGACCTAAAAGGCCGGCGAAAAGACCAGATGGGCCAGCAAAAATTGCACGTCGGTGAGGTAAAATCTCACGCGAGGAAAAGTCCTAGCGTAGAGGAGAACCTAAAAATCTAAAAATCAACAAAATAAAACAACAGTTGAACATGATTATTGTATAAAAAAAAAACTAAAAAAAGACGGAATATATTGTTTCTACTTTGCAATTTTTTTTTTTTTTAATTAGTACCAAATAATGTTTCATAAAATGCCATCTTTGTCAAATATAACTAGTCAATTTAAAAAATAAATTAATACACCAATTCTATATCTATATATCTATGTAGATGCGAATTCGAGAACTTTCTGCCATTTTTCTTCTCACCTAAAATCTTAGAGACTATTTTGGTAAGTTTTTGTAAATTTTGATGAGTCCATAAATTTTTTTTTTAATTTTTTATAATAAACATAGATTTTTTCTTTTTCTTTTTCTCTACTGAAAATTGTAAGCCTAACAAATTAATAATCTTTTTATCAAATTTATTTAAAACATACTAATTCAAACAATCAAAAACATTAAAAAAGGCATAACTAAAGTAAAAAAATTAATATTCCAAAAAAGTAGATAACTTTCTCTTTAAAAAAATATTATATTGAAATTATCTTATGTTTTTACTTTATATATTATAGTAATCCTAAAAAAATAACTTGCACTTAAAAGTTTTTATTTTTATCACTACAAGGAAAAGGATCTTTTGAGACCATAAAAAGTGGTCTCAAATAATGAGTATTTGTCACAACTAAGCAAAGTGGTCTCAAATAATGAGTATTTATCACAACTTATGAGTATTTGTCACAACTTTATTGTCGTCTCAATAACTCGGTCGCAAATAATATATTTGTGACCATAAAAGTAGTCTCAAATGCGTCTCAAATATTTTTTTGCAACAACTAATTGTCTTTAAAAGTAGGTTTAAAGTTGTCTAATATTTTGTAGAGAGATTTGTGACAACAAGTGGTCACATACAACTTATTATTAGTGACCACAATTATGGTGTCAAAAGGTCTTATACAAAAGACTTCTTTTGTTGTAATGTATCATATATATGCATAATGAATGTGAAACCAAAGATTGTGAAATGAAGATTAATTCAGTATATTTTACATCTATATATATATAAAAGTAAAATGGAGGGCATTAATGTAATTTTAGTTTTCCCTCCAAAAATTTTAGATCATAATTGGTAATTTCTTCTTATTTTTGGTAAGTTCATAACTTTCTTTTACTTTTCTAAAATATAAATAACTTTTTCATTTTTAATCCGATTTTTATGCATAATATACCAAATTATTCATATTTTTACGATCTTCGATTTGACATCCATATCATATACTCCCTCCGTCCCGAGATAATTTGCACACTTTCCTTTTCGAGGTGTCCCAAGATAATTTGCACACCCTTAAAAAGAGCTCTTACAATCTTCACCCTCAATCTCCATCTTTGAAAAAATCAACTAAAAAGCAAAAAAAAACTCTTTCTTATTCCACGTGCCGGGAAGAGTGTGCAAATTATCTCGGGACGGAGGGAGTATATTATAATGAGATATTTAATTTGAATAAACAAATTGTTTGTTGGTTAATTATTTGTGCTAGAATTGATGTTTATTGTGAATTGGACTATGATATTTTGTTTTTAGTTGCAACTATAATTAGTAAAATAAATTCTTTATAAAAAATATAATTTTTTTTTTATAAAAATACAACTAATCAATTTATTTTATTTGACATGAATTTTCAATTTTTTTTATTTAAGTCAGGGAGAAAATCCATTGTTTAAATAATGAAAGTCATACTTTATTAAATCAAAGGCAAACACAACAATATCTATTTTATAATCAACTTATTAAATCATCAAATCTGCTAAAATATCTTCTTATCACGACTTTGAGCATACATATAATTATCTATCAAAATAGGTATTGAAATTATTTTTAATTACCTATTTATATTTTTAATAACGAGTATTTTGTTAAAATTACTCTTTTAAAGAAATTTATTCTCTGTAGCTTAAATTATGACTTTTATTACTTTGACAGTCTTTTTAATTTTTTACTTTTACTAAAACTTCAATTATATGTTTCTACATTTTCTAAGATAAATAATACTTGGTCGCATAAATCAACAACGAAAGCCTTTTTTACCTTTAACAACTTAAATAAATTTGTTCGCATTAATCAATTTTTATCTTCTAATAGATAACCCATTTCTAAGAAGGCTATAACATTTATATAAATAATTTACAATACCAAATAAAATACAAAAATATTCAAATATTTCGAAGTAACCAAAGACTTTAATTTGTTATTCGAATCACTAAATAAATTTTGAATTTTATTTTGTCAAAATAAGATTTTATTAAATAAAAATTATTTAAGTATATTTGAAATCACCAAATGAAATGTTAAAAGTTGCAAATGAAAATTCAATGTTATAAAGAAAAAATTCAATATTTATAATTAGAAATTGAAAGTTTATTTAGATAAATTAAAAGTTAAATATAAAATAAAATCAGGGACATAATGAGAAAATTAGAAAAACTTTACATTACATATGATCCAAATAAAATGCCACAGTAGTGACAATTCTGTAAGTAACACTTTTCAGCCTAAAATTTTAAACTGTGATTGTTAAGTTGTTGTCACATTTGGTAAGAATCAAAATTTATTTTACTTTCTAAAGTTGCAAATATCTTTTTCTTAATTTCTAATCTATTTATTATGTATACTATATCAAATTAATCATTTTTTGACAATGTTTGATTTGAAATCCATATGATATATATAATAATAAGATATTCTATTTAAAAATATTATATTATTTGTTCGTTGATTATTTAAGCAAGATTTCATCGCTTATTGTGGGTTGTACAAAAAAAATAGTATTGGTTTGAAATACAATTAAAAATAATTCAAATAATTCTATTTTATAAATTATTTTACTTGATTATTTCATTAAAACCACAACTAATCAGTTTGTTTTATCTGACATGAATTGTCTCAAGTTAATATTTGATTTATAATCAGCCTATTAAATTATTGGATTTGCTAATGCTTATTTGATATAATAATTATTTTTGTTGATAAATCACGAAACTATGATTTTCGCTCGTATATATAACTTTATATATGATACTTAATCTTAAATTTTTTTATTAATTTTTTATATTTAAGATATATTAATGTTATTTTTCTATAAATAAATACAATCTGCAACCTATACTATGATATTATACAAGTTGCAACTAAACTTCTTCTAAATAAGCAAAATTAAACAACTAGAACTATATGTTTTTTAGACTTTGCAACATAAACAATACTGGGTCACATTAACCAATCTCAATTATATCTTTTTCTTTTTTCTTCACATTTTGTAACCTAAGCAATTTTTTTTTTTTTTATTTAACATTAACCAATGTGTATATTTAGATAAATCTACTATTTACAATATAAATGTATGATTTAATTGAAACTTTTCAACATATATATGAAAGTATTAAGAAATATTGGAGCACTCATATGTTTTATTTTGTTATTCCATCTATTGAATTATTTTGTTATTCCAACTATTGAATAACTTTTGAATTTTATTTTGTTAATTTTTTATTCTTTGTATATCGGAAATACAAGGTAAAATACTAAAACTTGCAAATAAGATTTTTTGAAAGGAGATAGTTATATTTAGAATTTAAAACTTTGTTTAGATAAATTTAAATATTTAAAGTAAAATGAAAAAAATTAAAGAAAAATAAATTTCTTATGACATTATCCAGTTTATTTTATTTAATAATATGAGTTGATAGTTAGATATTTATATTTGTTTTAACATTCATAATTAATTAAGCTATTATGCACATGGGTGAAGAATGATGCAGACACATTAAATGTGTGTTTAGATTTTAAAGATTAGAAATGATCATTTGAAAAAGATTTTTATTTATATTGAATATTTATCTTAATGTTAATCAATAATATATATATATATATATATATATATATATATATATATATATAAAGTAAGTTATATTAAATTCATATATGACGTGCGAGAAATTTATATTTACATTACTTATAATTTTATTTATGTTTTATCCTATATTATAAAAAATATATATTTTATTAGGATAAAACAATCACATATTTAAATATTAGAATATATCATATTTAGTTTATTAAAAATTTAAAATTAGGGTCAATTACCAAAAGCAACCTGTATTATGAGCCTTTTTCAGTTTTGCAACCTAAACTTTTTAGTTTTTCCGATGACAACCTGTATTAATTATTTTTTTTCAATTTGCAACCTCCGGATATATTTCCGGCTATATAGGTCATGTGACTTGCACATGTTCTTTTTTGGATCAATAAGATGGCGACACGTGGCGGCAAATAAAATATTTAAAAAAATATTAATAAATATTTTAAAAATTTCAGAAATTTCATTAATAAATCTAGAAAATTAATAAAAAAAATCTGAAATTCTTTTAGAAATTCTAAAAAATTATTTAAAATTTAAAAAAATTATTTAAAATTTAAAAAAATTATTTATAATTGAAAAAATAAAATAAAATAATTTTGTAATTAATTAAAAATTTCTGAAAATTCATTAATAAATCTAGAAAATTAAAAAAAAAAATCTGAAATTCTTTTAGAAATTCTAAAAATTTATTTAAAATTTAAAAAAAAATTTAAATTTAAAAAAAATTATTTATAATCGAAAAATAAAATAAAATAATTTTGTAATTAATTAAAAATTTCAGAAATTTCATTATAAATTCTGAAAAAAAATATTATTTCTAAAATTAATTTGAAATTCTAAAAATTTATTTAAAATTAAGAAAAATTATTTAAAATCAAAAAAATAATTTTAAAAACAGAAAATAAAAAATAATAAAAAAACCGGAAATTACATTTATAACTCCAGAAAATAAAAAAAATAAAATAAAATTATTTAAGAAATTCTAAAAATTTATTAAGAATTCAGAAAATTTATTTATAATCCCAAAAATTAAATATATAAAATGCACTTCTTAAATTTATTTATACCGGAATATACGAAGTTCCCTCTCTTTTATACTAATTTTCTACAATTTATAATTATTTTTTAGTATTTAAAAATTAATTTCTAAAATAAATTTTTTAATTAGCTATCTGATTTTAAATGATTTTTCTTAATTTTAAATAAATTTTTATTATTTTTTATTTTCTGTTTTTAAAATTATTTTTTTGATTTTAAATGATTTTTCTTAATTTTAAATAAATTTTTAGAATTTCAAATTAATTATAGAAATAATTTTTTTTTTCAGAATTTATAATGAAATTTCTGAAATTTTTAATTAATTACAAAATTATTTTATTTTATTTTTCGATTATAAATAAATTTTTTAAATTTTAAATAATTTTTTTAAATTTTAAATAAATTTTTAGAATTTCAAAAAGAATTTCAGATTTTTTTTATTAATTTTCTACATTTATTAATGAAATTTCTGAAATTTTTAAAATATTTATTAATATTTTGTTAAATATTTTATTAGCCGCCACGTGTCGCCATATTATTGGTCCAAAAAAGAACATGTGCAAGTCACATGGCCTATATAGCCGGAAATATAGCCGGAGGTTGCAAATTGAAAAAAAATAATTAATACAGGTTGTCATCGGAAAAACTAAAAAGTTTAGGTTGCAAAACTGAAAAAGGCTCATAATACAGGTTGCTTTTGGTAATTGACCCTTAAAATTATGACTTTCTAAATAAACTTCCGTGCATCGCACGGGATTATTACTAGTGAAAAATAAAGGTGACACAAAAAAGTTATAAGATTTTTAAATATTGAGGGAGGAAACAAAAAATGAGGAGAAATTAAAAAATAAACCTTATTAGTTGACTTTTAACTAACTCTCCTTATTTGCCGCTAGGAGTTTATACTGCCAACTATTTTTTTTACCCTTTTGCTTCCTTTCTTTTAATAAAAGAAAAAAGGGGAGACAATGACACGATAATTTTTACCCCAAATCAATCATAGAGCGATACTTGCCAACATAAAAATTTAGGCAGCGACTATTCGCAGCCCATGAAATTTTCTGTTTTTAAAATTATTTTTTTGATTTTAAATGATTTTTCTTAATTTTAAATAAATTTTTAGAATTTCAAATTAATTATAGAAATAATTTTTTTTTTCAGAATTTATAATGAAATTTCTGAAATTTTTAATTAATTACAAAATTATTTTATTTTATTTTTCGATTATAATAATTTTTTTAAATTTTAAATATTTTTTTTAAATTTAAAATAAATTTTTAGAATTTCTAAAAGAATTTCAGATTTTTTTTTTAATTTTCTAGATTTATTAATGAATTTTCAGAAATTTATAATTAATTACAAAATTATTTTATTTTATTTTTTCGATTATAAATAAATTTTTTAAATTTAAAATAATTTTTTTAAATTTTAAATAAATTTTTAGAATTTCAAAAAGAATTTCAGATTTTTTTTATTAATTTTCTAGATTTATTAATGAAATTTCTGAAATTTTTAAAATATTTATTAATATTTTGTTAAATATTTTATTAGCCGCCACGTGTCGCCATCTTATTGGTCCAAAAAAGAACATGTGCAAGTCACATGGCCTATATAGCCGGAGGTTGCAAATTGAAAAAAAATAATTAATACAGGTTGTCATCGGAAAAACTAAAAAGTTTAGGTTGCAAAACTGAAAAAGGCTCATAATACAGGTTGCTTTTGGTAATTGACCCTTAAAATTATGACTTTCTAAATAAACTTTCGTGCATCGCACGGGATTATTACTAGTGAAAAATAAAGGTGACACAAAAAAGTTATAAGATTTTTAAATATTGAGGGAGGAAACAAAAAATGAGGAGAAATTAAAAAATAAACCTTATTAATTGACTTTTAACTAACTCTCCTTATTTGCCGCTAGGAGTTTATACTGCCAACTATTTTTTTTACCCTTTTGCTTCCTTTCTTTTAATAAAAGAAAAAAGGGGAGACAATGACACGATAATTTTTACCCCAAATCAATCATAGAGCGATACTTGCCAACATAAAAATTTAGGCAGCGACTATTCGCAGCCCATGAAATTTTCTGTTTTTAAAATTATTTTTTTGATTTTAAATGATTTTTCTTAATTTTAAATAAATTTTTAGAATTTCAAATTAATTATAGAAATAATTTTTTTTTTCAGAATTTATAATGAAATTTCTGAAATTTTTAATTAATTACAAAATTATTTTATTTTATTTTTCGATTATAATAATTTTTTTAAATTTTAAATATTTTTTTTAAATTTAAAATAAATTTTTAGAATTTCTAAAAGAATTTCAGATTTTTTTTTTAATTTTCTAGATTTATTAATGAATTTTCAGAAATTTATAATTAATTACAAAATTATTTTATTTTATTTTTTCGATTATAAATAAATTTTTTAAATTTAAAATAATTTTTTTAAATTTTAAATAAATTTTTAGAATTTCAAAAAGAATTTCAGATTTTTTTTATTAATTTTCTAGATTTATTAATGAAATTTCTGAAATTTTTAAAATATTTATTAATATTTTGTTAAATATTTTATTAGCCGCCACGTGTCGCCATCTTATTGGTCCAAAAAAGAACATGTGCAAGTCACATGGCCTATATAGCCGGAGGTTGCAAATTGAAAAAAAATAATTAATACAGGTTGTCATCGGAAAAACTAAAAAGTTTAGGTTGCAAAACTGAAAAAGGCTCATAATACAGGTTGCTTTTGGTAATTGACCCTTAAAATTATGACTTTCTAAATAAACTTCCGTGCATCGCACGGGATTATTACTAGTGAAAAATAAAGGTGACACAAAAAAGTTATAAGATTTTTAAATATTGAGGGAGGAAACAAAAAATGAGGAGAAATTAAAAAATAAACCTTATTAGTTGACTTTTAACTAACTCTCCTTATTTGCCGCTAGGAGTTTATACTGCCAACTATTTTTTTTACCCTTTTGCTTCCTTTCTTTTAATAAAAGAAAAAAGGGGAGACAATGACACGATAATTTTTACCCCAAATCAATCATAGAGCGATACTTGCCAACATAAAAATTTAGGCAGCGACTATTCGCAGCCCATGAAATTTCTTAATGCATTCCACTAATTTAAGAAATTAAAATATTATTATAAAATGTCTAAAAATACCCTTAATGATAACAAAACATAAACAATTAAAAATAATAAATACTTAAAATAAAATAAATAATTTAAAAACTGTTTTTTCTTCTTCTAAATTGATGGGTGGCTCTTTTCCAACACTCCATAAACCCTAATTTTTCCAAGATTTCATCAATGGTTTTTTAGTTTTGTTTCTCCAAAGTTTCATCCATGGATAATTATTTTCGTCATTTACACGATGTATTTTTAACGCCCTCTTTTTCTGTATTTCGATCTGAAAAATATGTTGGTCGTGGTTATCGTTCAACTACATAGCAACGAAGAACGTTCAACCGTATTCTAATTTCCAGATATAAATTGCACACAATTTTTACAGAATATCAACAATTAAATACATTTTCACACAATATTTAACCTCACACTCTTTAAACTTAAAGAATGTGGTCCGAGAACAAATTAAAACGAGAAATTATTGAGGAGCAAGTAATTTTGTCTCTTTCTTTCGCCGCCGCCCGTTTGAAGAATAGAATTTTTTCATTCGAGATTCAGATGACAGAAAGAAGGTGGTATGATCAGTTGTAAATTATTGTTATATTATCTCACTGAAAAATCAGATCAGGTTTGATTGTTTCTTCTTCTTTTTTCTGTAATTTTTCTTCTTTCTGTTTCTTTTATATCTTAATTATTTTATATATAATATTTTATTTTAAATAATTCAATTTGATAAATAAGGGTAAAATTGGTACATAGTGGGTTTGGTTAAGAAATTTTTACTTATTTTTTTAAAAAAGTGGATTACATTAAAAAATTTTGTGGGCTGCGAATAGCCGCCGCCAAAAATTTATTGCGTTTCGCATTTTGTATTAAGCATGGATATAAAATGGGATCCATTTTACCCATATATATTTTTTTTTTTTTGCATATATTTTATCAACTATACGATGATCATATTTTTGTAAAAAATATATATTTTTTATTAATCAAATTCATTATTTAATTTCTAAATTTCTTTTTTTTAATAAATAAATAAATTTTAAATCTTGCACTCTAGCCCACGCTAACAGTTTAACAGAAGACATAGTCAGATTCCCCCCCCCCCCCCTCCTTCCCTAGTAAGATGAAATTAACCGTGCGGAGTAGATTAAATGACTCATCACTCTCAGGTCCACTGAGCCTACAGTGACAACATTGGTCACGTTTATTTTGCCAACTTATATTGAGTAAATACATTATTTCAACCATTTTATTGAATATATATATGTATATATGACAAAACCTCGTATCACCGACTAAGGTTGAATTAAGATATGCCACGTCTGCATAGTAGCACGAAACTACGAAAGCGCATTTTGAGTGCTTCTAAGGTGTACCGGGTGTATTGATACCTCAATAAATTTTAACCATCAAATTTTCATAGCCCTATTTTAATTATAGCCTTTAGATTTACAACATGCTACCTGAATAGTAGGTTGTCCATACAAAATAATGATTTAAACATATAAATGATAAATCCACAACTTGACATTTAATAGTTATTGTTTTCATTGTTTCCTCATTTCTTTTTTATTTTGGTTTTGGGTTTGGGTTTGTGTTTGTCATTTAGCATCTTTTTTTCCTTTCTTCTTTCTCTTTTCTCTTTTCTTTTGCAACAGTATCGTCTTTTTTATTTTTAATATAGTATCTTTTATTTTTTGTTTTTTGTTTTTTTTAAGTAAAATATTATTTTAATTAAAGAAAAAAGTAATGATAATGACAATAATAATAAGAAGAAGATGGTATAAGTTTCCTAGTACTTATTTTCCTGATAATTTTTACTGTGGATCATAAATTTATGCTTAATGATTCATTAAATAGTCATAGTGATATAATCAAATCAAGCCGATCGTGAATTATTCGAATCTCGATTCGTCAAAAGTTCAATCGCGCTCGTTTAATATGACTCGTTAAAATAAGTAAATCAAACTCAAGATTGATATTATTCAGTTCATTAGTTCGGGAGCAAGTTTGTTAGTGAACTCATGAGCTACCGAGGTAGTTCGTAAAAATTAAACAATGTATTAACAGATACTCCCTCCGTCCCAAGCTAATTGTCCTACCTTGGCCTGAAACGTAGACTAAGAAAAAATAGATTTTGTGGAATATTTGATTTTTCCAAAGGTGGAGATTGAATGTGGAGATTTTGATGGTGGAGATTGTGAAAGAATTTGCCATTTATGGAGTAGGACAATCAGGTCGGGACGGAGGGAGTAATTCATAAGTTTTATGACTATAATTATAATTATCATAAATATGGAATTATATAATTAAAATTATTTATTCGTACATGTCCAATTCTCTAAAAACCATCAATTATCACCTACACGGCTTATTTTATTTTTTTATTTAATTTATTCAATTATATGTTTCTAATTTATTGAATAAGTTTTTTTTAAAAGTTCTTTTACTTAGATTTATAAAACGAGACATCGATGTTTGAAATAAAACTTTTATTTTAGGATTATATTTATATATATATATATATATATATATTTAAACTAGACTATCATTATAAGACGGAGGGAGTAACATTTTTACATTAGAAGTACAATTAAGTTCAATAATATCGACAAACTGTATTCTTTTATAACTTAATTAAAATAAAATAACATGTAACTTATAAATGAACAAACATAAAAAAAATAGTTTTAGAACAAAAACTATAGCAGATATAATTAGAAATCTTGCATAAATCTGAATTTGTAGATATTAATATTTCAATAGCCAAGATATTTTTCATGAGAGGAACTATATAAATTTAATTAATTATTTATTGATAAGGATGAATGAATGTTTTGCACATATTATATTTTATTAAGTCCTAGATCTTTAAGATATAATAGTAAAAAAAAGATATAATAGTAATTTCATGTATGTTCTCATTTACAAAATAACTATTGTTTATTTACTTCAAATTTTCAAATTTTAAAAAAATTGACCCAAAATATATTCCAAATTCAAAATATTAAAAGTCTAATATTGAAAATGTTAAAAGCCCAAAATCTAAATATTAAAGCCAAAAATTAATTAACTCTTGTAAGTTACTAACCTATTATATGGTAGGTAAATTCTCTAGGTGCACCGATGCCCCAAGTGCACCCTTGCATTCCTCTGTAAATTATACTTTCTGGTTTTCACTTTGCAATCTATATTTTTCTTTTTCACTTGGCAACTTAAAAATTTCATTACGATAATAACCAATTTCTCAAACTCGGAAGATTCTCAATTCAGGTCTGAATTTTTATATATTTTTCTAATGAGAAGTCCAAATTTTAAATTTTATTCTTAATTTAGGGCTTATGCCTTGAAAGATAGGAAATAGTCTCCAATAAACCTTGCGTAAACCAAATAATGTATCTTATTTTTTCAAGATGTAAACCCTGAACTGAAAATAAATTTAAATCTAAACTCCTAATTGACAAAAGATCAAAGTTCAGGACCCGAATTGAGAACTTCCTAAATCCATACCTTGTATTGAAACATTTTCCTATATTTGAGCCCTCCAATGAAATTTACTAGCAACTTTTCACGTATTAATAAATTTGTATCTTTACATAAATCTATTATTTACAACAACAATATAATAATTATTTGGATAAATTTTGCGTGTGTTTACTTATGACTTGGCCTAATACATTGAGGATTCGGGCAGTCGAGCCGTGTTTCCTTTGGGTTGCTGGCAATATATTTTCACACAACGCATAACCTTTTTTTTATCACCTTTTACGCTAAAACAAACCTCAATCCAATCCCCAACCACCAATATTAAACACCCATTTATTTACTGAATAATACATTTGCTATAATATATATATATATATACATATATTTATTATAACAATGTTTGTTTAATTAGTAATAGAAATATGAGATTTTTTTTTTTTTTAAGGTAACAGAACTAGAATTTAAGCAGTGCCAAAACCGACATCATCCAGCAGTACATGACGCAAGGACGAGAGGACGCAAGGTTCACTAGATGGTGGGCTAAGCGATTAGCCGACCTCTTAACCCAAGAAAAAGAAAATGACTGAAAAACATGACATAAAATATGGCATCTTTGAGCAAGTGTATATTTGTATATGATAAGTATTATTGAATTTATTTTTTATTACTCATTCATATTTTTATATAATACTCCCTCCGTTCTGTCCTAATTTGCACACTTTCTTTTTTCGGTCGTCCCACCCTATTTTGCACACTCTTAAAATAAAAAGAAATCTTACAATCTTCACCCTTAAAAATCTCCACCCTCAATCTCCACCTTTAAAAAAGTCAAAGATTCCACAAAATCTACTTTTTCTTAATATACGCGCCGGAGCAGGTGTGCAAATTAAGCTTGGACGAAGGGAGTATATCTTTTGTTAAATTTTATTTTATTAGATAATTTTACACTTTGCAACATAAATGTCGACATTTGTTACGCTTTTCAATCTTATTTTTACATGAACCAACCTCAACTATATATTTTTTACACTTTGTAGCTTAAAAAATAATTTGTCGCACCAACTCACTTGAACTATGTCTTTTTTATTCTTTTCAACCTAATCAATTTTTTTCACTAGTCAATTTTTATGTTTAAATAAATATGATATTTACAATAAAAGTATAAAATTAATTTGCATAAATTATTATACAAAATAAAATATGAAAACATTAAAAAATTTGAAGATATTACATACTTTAAGTTGTCATTTACATTATTGAATAACTACAACATAAATGACTTTACGTAACACTTCGTTTGTAACACTTTTAAAATTTTGACTTTTATGTAACACTTTTGTAACACTTATGAATATGTAACACTTTCATGTAACATTTTGTAACATCTGCGAATACGTAACATTTTCGTGTAACACTTTTAGAATATGTAACGCTTTGAATACATCTAAAATCATCAAATGAAATGTTAAAAGTTGCAAACGAAAATATTATTGTAGAAAAAAACAATTAAATATTTTTATATATATATATATATATATATAAGTTACAAGAAAGTTAAAATTCTAAATTGCATTTTCATAGAAAAATATTTTGTATTATATATGGTTATTTGTACAAGTGTTAACTTTCGAGGTGCTTGTTCTTCTTTTTTTTTTTTTTTTCTTTTCATCTAAAAAAGTTTTTTTTCCTAATTTCCTAAACTTCAAATATTTTTTTGTATCATAACCATTTTTTTATGTATTATATTTCTAATTAATAATCTTTTCAAGGTTTTTAATTTGATATCCATATCACATTTATAAAAAAAATTGATGTTATATTAGTTTGGTTAGATATGGTACAATTAGGCTACAAACAAAAAATAGTTAAATAAATTCTCTAAAGAATTGTTTGACAATTTCATTTTTTCAAATAAATAAATAAATTAATTTATTGTTTATACTTTTCTATCTTAACTTTAGTATATAAATTAATTATATTTATCTATACTAGTATACATATAAGTATGTGTCTCAGAAAATAAATGAAGCCAAACATATAAAAAACTCATTTTCCCATCCAATTGCAAATTGGATATTTTTAAGAATTTTATTCATGAATGTGTCACTAAAGATGAGTTGTTGGAGTGTAGTGTTAGCATTCTTTTAGTTTTGTTCATTTTTCAATAACTCTTTTAAAATTTTTAAAATACTATCAAGGTTTAAGGCACTTTAAGTGGCAATTATGAGTTCCAGAAAAATAAATTTCAAAAGCACAACAACATGATGTAAACGAGCATATTCGACAGAGCAACTTCAACTACTTTTAACACTTATGTTTTTCAACAATTGATCCTCACCGGGATTGTGTATCCCTCGTCTCTCAAGTGTTTAAAGTATGCAAAGTATTTCACTCACACTGAATTACATGCAACGACCACCATATACTTGCCAATTATTTAAGTCGGATCTAGTACTTGACATGCGTGGTAAAGAATAAAAAAAGTCTTTAATTTGGCTGTAATGTAGGCTTAGGTAGGGTGGGATAAATTTTGGGTGAAAGTGACTAACAAGTTGACTAACCAAGTTATTCCTAACTCAACCACCCTAAAAAATAATCATTCAGACCTCACTCTCCAAATTTCAGTAAATCACTCTAAGGAATGACTTCTTCTCCCCACGAAAGATCTTTACAACTAAGTGCTTTCCTTCTCCAATTATTTCTTTTTTTTTTCTTTTTTCTTTTTTCTTAGGTAACACATTTTCTGGGACTACCCAGATTTCTTTCTCTTTTTTTTTTTTTTTTTTTTTTTTTTCTTTACTAGCACTTTTCTTACTCCCCTCCTCAACTCATGCTTCATGTGAACTCGACCCATTTTTTTCTTACTTTTGCATTGTACAACTCAAAGAGTCTAAAATTTTTAGCACATAGGAGGGTAAACCTTCTTGATTATTCTATCACATATTTCCTTTTCATCTTCTACTTTATCCCCTTTTTCAGCCCATAGTAATCCCGAAAGGCATCCCCGTCTCCCTCTCCTTTCGCCTCCCTCTTCACTAGATTAGTCCAATAAGGTCAAAAGCCATTTTGAAAGGTGTTTGGCTTGTAATATTCGGCTAACAAATAACAGGGCTCATGACTTAAACGGGTTAACTAGAGGAAATTTCTTTTTCAAAATTTTGGTAAAAAAAGGTAATTATTTTGAGGCTTTGAAATAAGCTAAAATCACAAGAATTGTCTAAGATCATCTTCTAAGCCACAACACATACCGACTTATTCACGACAGAGATGCAAGGCAAGTTCTAGAGTCTATTTGCACATAACCAATGAAAATCACACCGAAAGAATTCATACAAGTTACTCCCAGAATGAGAGTATAATTATAGGCTTAAATTCTTCACAAGGTAATTTATGATCAATGTTTCAATTCACAGCTCAATTTCATCTCCATTACTCTTCATGCTCTATCATGTGCTATTCTATGACAAAGTTTCCACAAGAATTCATCATTAACTCATTGCCGACTTATTATCACCTTAATGTGTAAATCTTCTTTTCTCAACAACATATTTCGATTTTCTTTTCCTATCTTAGACTCGATCTAGACTCAACAAACAAAACAACAAAACATAACCAAGAATGTCAACTATGGATATATACACACACACATATGATCACTAATGAAGAAGATGGGGGGTCAGGAAAGGGGAGGGATGGGGGATTATAAATTATTTTTGAATTTTTCTAATCAACCTAATAAGTGAGTCAATAGAAAAAACGTAAAAGAATCGAAAAAGCTAATGTCACGTCAGTTAATGAGGGACAGCTTATAAGTGACCCCCTAGTTAACAGGTTACAGCCGAGGCATGTGACATTTTTATCAACACAATCCAAATTACATGATTTTTTAGAAAAGTAGTAAAATTATTGATTGATTTTGTAATTATGTAATAATTACATACACTACAACAAATAAGGGAATTAGGGACGATTTATTTTGAGACGATTTTGAAATCGTCTCAAATAGGTTGCTTTTTGGGACGTTTTGCACATATTGTCCCAAATAAATTATTGTGTGACATTTTTTTTAAAACGTCTCTAAATGGTATACTATTTGTGACGGTTTTTTAGAAACGTCTCAAAATGAGACATTATTTTGTGACCTTTTTGTAAATATGTCCCAAAATAGTGTATATTAGTGACGTTTTTCTTAAATGTCTCAAAATGTTACATTATTTTGTGACGTTTCTCAAGAACGTCTCAAAAGGATATATATTAGTGACATTTTTTTAGAAACGTCTCAAAATGAGACATTATTTTGTGACCTTTTTGTAAATACGTCCCAAAATAATGTATATTAGTGGCGTTTTTCTTAAATGTCTCAAAATATTACATTATTTTGTGACATTTATCAAGAATGTCTCAAAAGGATATATATTAGTGACGTTTTTTTAGAAACGTCTCAAAATGAGACATTATTTTGTGACCTTTTTCTAAATACGTCTCAAAATAGTGTATATTAGTGACGTTTTTCTTAATTTTCTTTTAATTTTAGAATTACTTATAATACATTTTGTGATGTTTTCCCCTAAATCGTCACAACATCATTTTCTTTTTTATTTTAAAATTATTTTATTACATTATGTGACATTTTCCCCTAAAAGGTCACAATATCATTTTCTTTTAATTTTAAAATTACTTTATTACATTATGTGACGTTGTCCCCTAAAACGTCACAATATCATTTTTTTTTAATTTTAAAATTATTTTATTACATTATGTGACGTTTTCCCCTAAAATGTCACAATATCATTTTCTTTTTAATTATACAATTACTTTATTACATTATGTGACATTTTCCCCTAAAATGTCACAATATCATTTTCTTTTTTATTTTAAAATTACTTTATTACATTTTGTGACGTTGTCCCCTAAAACGTCACAATATCATTTTCTTTTAATTTTAAAATTACTTTATTACATTTTGTGACGTTTTTCCCTAAAACGTCACAGTATCATTTTCTTTAAATTTTAAAAATTACTTTATTACATTATGTGACGTTTTTCCCTAAAACGTCACAATATCATTTTCTTTTGATTTTAAGAATTACTTTATTACATTATGTGACGTTTTTTTCCTAAAACGTCACAATATCATTTTCTTTTAATTTTAGAATTACTTATAATACATTTTGTGACGTTTTCCTCTAAAACGTCACAATATCATTTTCTTTTAATTTTAGAATTACTTATAATACATTTTGTGACGTTGTCCCCTAAAACGTCACAATATGATTTTCTTTTAATTTAAAAATTACTTTATTACATTAGGTGACGTTTACCCGTAAAACGTCACAATATCATTTTCTTTTAATTTTAAAATTACTTTATTACATTAGGTGACACTTTCCCCTAAAACGTCATAATATCATTTTCTTTTAATTTTAAAATTATTTTATTACATTAGGTGACGTTTTTCCCTAAAACGTCACAATATCATTTTCTTTTAATTTTAAAATTATTTTATTACATTAGGTGACGGTTTTCCCTAAAACATCACAATATCATTTTCTTTTAATTTAAATTTAAATAAACCTAATTAAAATTGTTAGTATGTTAAGAGCAATCACAATGTTTTTCGCCCATCTTACTTTGAGAGAGAAATATCAAACCCTTCCCCGTTTCTCCCCCAAATCGTCGCTCCACCACTGCCCTACCATCCGCCGTCTTCCTCGCCGGCCCGTCGTCGCCGTCTTCCTCACCGCCATGTCGTCGCCGTCTTCTTCGCCGCCACGTCGTTGTTGTCTCGCTTCCGCCTCGCCGTCGCCGTCTCTATCGCTGCCCCACCGTCTCTCTTCCAAGAAGAAATGGTGAAACAACACCATTTAGTTGTCGTCTGTCAGCACCCCTTCACTACTAGTTGTTGCTCCCTCCTTTACTTCTCAGTTCGAATTTTAGGTAAAAATAAGTTGTTCAGGTGGAATTTGCCCACAATTGGACCATAATTCTGACATTTCTATGGGTTTTGAAAGCTTTTCTTCAGGTAATGCTTCATCTTTCCATGAATGTGTTTGACTCTTGATTTGTTATGTCTTATAATCAAACTTTAAATGTTCTATTTTACAATCTCAGCATTGGGTGTTTTCTGTATATTATTGCAGATTCTTGAGATTCTTGAGCTAGTTAAGAGGGAATTAACAGGATAATATTTTTCAAGGCTGTAATCAACTCAGTCCATGGGAGAATTCAGTCCAGTAAGTGTATTCTGCCCACTATAATGCTTCATTAAATGTTCAGATTCATATTTTCTTTAAGCTATTTACTTGTTAATGTTCATATTTTCTTTAAGCTATTACTTGTTAATGTAAAATATTGCTTATGATCACTTATATGCTCAAGTGATTGGAGAAGATTTGTATAGTAGTTCCCTATTTAAGTTGGAGATCTGGATTTGGTGATGTATATGAACCATGTCTGGAGTTCTCCTGCTTCTGAGGATTGACTAGTTTTCCAAAGTTTTACTGATCTTAAACTGAACTTGATATTCCTTCAGTAACGAATTTAGCATTATGTAGCCAATTTTGGTATATTCACTTCCCAGTAAAACCACAATAGAGTGTATATTACATTAGTAACACTAGTCTGGATATCTTGTGGATGAATAAATAACCCCGTTTGCTTTAGCCATGAAGTCGAATCACGGGAAGCTCCACTTGCAGCTGGAATAAGTATTAAGAGATGAGAAATGATCAAAGGAGAGAGTGGATAACCCAAGCTAGCATATCTCCGGAAACTTGAGGTTTTACAATGTCTAAAGTAATTCACTTTGCCTCTACTCTGTCTCAATGTCTGTTTTTTTTTTTTTTTTGAGAAAATATCTGTCTGTTTAACTACAAATAAGATCAGTTTTTAATCATTATCTTCTGGTTTATATATGTTGAATTAAGTTCCGTATACTTGGATTTTTTAGCCATGTTTTTATGATTATTTTCATAACTTTCTTTGTTTTTCTATGTATAAAACGTCAAGGAAGATTTCTATTATATTTTCTCATGTAATTGATTTGTTTTTTTATATACTAAAGAATTCCAAATTGTGTTTAATGGCTATATGTTGGCTTATAATTCTTCATCCTTATCATTTTTTCGCACTTTTTTCTCTGTTGCTGGTTAAAAATTTTAATTCGAAAATTAAATTTATGAGGGAGAAAAGTTCAATGAGAAAAAAGACCAAGGATTCCAGTTGAGCTTTTGGTAACTTGTAAAAACTTTGTGTGTCTATAGCTAAAGAAGAAGCAACCGAGGAGAAGAAAGCTGATGGTTCCACAGATAGAGGTACTTGCACACATATTTTATTCCATTTTTGTTGAAATTCTTTTACAGTTGATAGAAAAAATACACAAAAATCTTGATTAATTCAATATTGTTGTCAGATGTTGTTCTTGCCCGGCTAGTCACTGAAAAGAGGATGTCTTTAATTAAAGCATGGGAAGAAAGTGAGAAGTCAAAAGCTGAAAACAAGTAAGTGCTCTCTTTAGCATCACCCTGCTCATTGTCTTTTGAACTTTAATATAAAATTAGCTAATTTATAAAAAGGAAATTTGAACAATGACAAAATTTAAAAGAAAATTACCATTCAAAATTAAGAAGGCATGAATGAGTACCAATGCATGAGAATAAAGAGCAGAAAATGTCTAAAGATGAAAATCCTCTGTTATTATCTATACAGGTCTTTAAATATGAGTATCAGAAACTTTATGTTAGAATGGGCTTGAGCTCATTTTATGGTTTGTGATAATTTAAGCATGTACCATATTTGGTTGGTGGGGGTCTAACAATTGATTTTGTGTAATATATTTTAATAATTTATGTCGATGAAATTATTGGAGTAGGCTCCTTTGGCTCTATCTACTTATTTGCTTTTCTCACTTTTTCCTTTCTTTTTCTCTGGAGTCTCTTTGTTTTTCTTCTTTTTGTAAATATACTGAGGGAACTGAGAACATATTATGTTTTAAAGCTAATTGTATGAAATATGAAAAATAATGCAAGATATTTTTTCGATTTTAATTCATGCTTTAGATCTTAATATTGTAAGGTTGATAATCAATCTTGAACTGCCAAATCACTGTATATTGTAGCTGATACTACTCATCCTTTTGATGTTTTCTTTTCCTTTCTTATTTTCTCTTTTCCCCTGTTTTCCTTTAACAAAGTCACTCCTGCAGAATCAATTAGAAAAACTTGTAACAATTTAAGGCTCTGCAAATAGAATTACAATTATATTCTAAATCTGTTTATTACATGTTAATAGGGCTGAGAAGAACATATCGGCAATTGCAGCTTGGGAGAACAGCAAGAAGTCTAGTTTAGAGTCTGAGCTTAAGAAGATTGAGGTAACATTTTTATATGTACAATTATTGTTATGAAATCATACAAGAAATAACAGGAGAAATTGTAAAACTGGCCTTCTCTTTAATTCTTGATTGCATTACATTCAGAGTTCATATTACAAGGGAACAAAATTAGGAATAATATGTATAAACATTACAATCAACCCCTAAAATCATGAATACAGAACAGAGAGGACGGACTGAGGTTGCGAACAGTGGCTTTGACGGTATAACCACGGTGGAGAAGACGCTTAACCAGCCATGATGCTACGAATCCAGAAGCTCCTGTCACGCACACCGTTTTTCCTTCTCCTGCTTCGTTCATCTCTCTCTCGTGATTATGCCGTCTGCTGGAGTGGTGTCGTACGTATCTGACACTTTTGCAGTAATGACATAAAATATTTGATAGTTTAGTTTGCCGCCCCTGGAAAGCTTTTGGAGGTATCTGTGAACTATTTGGTAGATGCTATTTTCCATTATAATTTCATTGTTATTCGTTTAATTCTTTCAAATTAGGTATAATTCTAAAGGGAAAGCATCTTCCAGATCCAAATCTGATAGGAAAACAATTGAATAAGATCTCACCTAATATACCTTTTATTTTTTAATCTAGCACCAATTGGATTAAAAAGCTGGAGTTGCCCACTAGCTGGTAGGTGAGATCCTCTGCTTGGAATCGAGGCATACCGAGACTTCCTCGGAGCTAAATACCCCAGGTTCGTCTGTTATTTAGCAAACTTTTGTGTTAAAAGATTCTCCTAGTAATTAGGCAAATAGTTTGAAGATTCCACAGAAGTGGTTGTTGACCGTAGTTGAAACTAGAGTCAACGGAAGCTTATCAATTAATTACATGTGCTCTTTCTGTGCTAATCATTTTACCTATTTATGCAGAGGGTACTACAGAACATATAGGCATGACCAAGGCTGCTTGGCTACAAAACAAGTTCAAAATTTATTTTATAGTATCAATGTTGCTCTGCTTGGATTTGGTGTCCTTTATCATGTGGTTCCATTAATTAAAGCTTATGTGTCACATACCATCTTCTACTAAGCATAAATATTGTAGCTTGAAGTTTGTTGGAACAGATTGACATTTGACAGTTTCTTCTTGTATCGTCTCTTGAGACCGGTTTATTGATGTTCAAAATATTAATTCAATTGAAACTGTATGCAAGCGTAGTTCCATTCTTGAAACATTTGTATAGAGTTTAATGTTTTTATTATATGAAACTTTTATATGTTATTAAAAAGATCTTTTGAGACAGTTGAAAAAATGTCACCGAAAGAAATATGTTGAGGTAATTGAAAACACGTCACTATAAAGGTTTTTTTGAGACAATTTTTAAAAAGCGTGACTAAAAGAAATTTTTTGAGACAATAAATAAAGCGTCACCACAACAATTTTTTTGAGAATATTAAAAAGAACGTCACTATAAGAAATTTTTTGAGACATTAAAAAAAAAGTCACTAATAAAGATTTTTTTGAGACAATTTTTTAAAAATGTCACTAAAAGAATTTTTTTGAGACAATTAAAAAAGCGTCACTATAAGAAATCTTTTAAGACATTAAAAAAGGTCACTAAAAGAATTTTTTTGAGACAATTGAAAAATGTCACTAAAGGAAATCTTTTGAGACAATTAGAAAAACATCACTAAAAATAATCTTTTGGGACAATTAAGAAACGTCACTAAAAAAAATGTTTTAGAGACGTTTTGAAAAATTCGTCTCTAAATACTATTAGCGACTAGGATATTGTGACGTTTGATGTGACGAAATTATTTCGTCCCACATAAGTATTAGTGACATTTTTATGACTTTTAGTGACGTTTTTCATTCGTCCCTAATTTCCTTATTTGTTGTAGTGATAGCATTTTATCAATTTTCCCAAACATATAATTTCCAACATAGGTTCTGCCCTTTTTTTTGGGTTAACGTATATAACTCAAAACATTTTAAACAATTTAAAAATCTGATTTCTTATTTGCTTTTCTCTGTCCCTTAATTCAGTAGAAGAAGAAATCAAATAATAAAATAATAGATTATGGTATGGGTATTGGATTGTGAGTTAATAAGGGTGGAAATGACGAAGTTGGATAACTTAAGTGGCAGAGCATCTACTACTTAGGCTATCTAGGCCTTTTGTCCTGAAATTTAAAAAAGGGTGGAAATGAGGTTTATCCAATTTTCGGTATCATTCGATTTTTATCGAATTGAACCGAATACCCTCTAAAAATTATGAAATCAAATATCGAACCGAATTTATTTGTAAATATTGATATGCGATAATCACCGGAATAAAGCAACACAGCAACAAACATCGTGTACAATTTTGCAAAATTTGTAATTAATAAGTGTGATCTTATTGTTATGTTAAGTTTGGAAAGACCCAATTAACTTAGTTGTCTTTCGTATCCTTCGAATTCAACCAATTTGCAACTCCGAACCTGCAAAAGGCTAACCATAACTTCTCGTATTCGAGTTCATATCGTGTTCTATCTTCATATTGTAATTTTTTTTCTAATATAAAGGTGTAAATTCATTAATCAGCTCGAATTAGTCAGCACTGATTGACAAAAATAAGGCGAAATAGTATCCCAAACAACATTCGACAAATTATAAGACTTCGTAAAACAAGCAGCAACAAAATGAGCTAAAAGGTTCTCAAGCCTATTAATCCAGAATAAAACACCGGGAGCCAAAAGAGTAGAGTATAAATTGAATATCCAGAAGAATCGGAATGTATGATTCCGAACAATCAGCTACCACCCCATATATGAGCATACTCGCGCTGATGAAATCGGCCCGTCAAAAAATAACATGGTGCTAAGCGTCGGAGAGGATCATAGTGAAAAGGAGGTTGAGTTGTGACCACAAGATTTTTATTGTGCACAGAATATAAAAGACAAAACTATCACGTTTTCTAAATATAAGCCACGTTTTCTACATGTAATAAGCATCTCCAATTAAGTTGTTTTTTTTTTAAAAAAAAAAAAAAGTGACAGGTCATTTGACGGCCCTTGAGCCCATTAAAAAGTAAAGGAACTCCATCTATAAATATGAGGGCTCGGATTCCATTTTTCTGCAACACAAACAAAAGCAATTTCCTTTAATATCCTTTCTGAGATCGTACAAAATAACTGTAAGTTCAAAGATTTTCAGATATGATTTAATTTTTTAGTACATACTAATTAATTTATTTATTTTGATATTTTGTATTTTTACCACTCAATAGGTACAAGTCTCACAGTCGCCCTTACACTTAATTTGTAGCACTTGATTGCAGGTTTGCTTATCTTTTCTGAATTTTCTTTTTATAATAGTCAAGTTTTTGTATCCGTTTGATAAGATTTTGCCCTATTACTTTCATTTGGTTTCGGTTTCTTTCACTACTGTATCATGCACGTTGTTATATTTAGCTTTTAAATCCATTCACTTCTTATAAGAACCACCAAAAAACAGGGGCGCAACATTGTATCTATATACATATTTATATATTAGATATCTTACTTACTAATAAAGGAGAATCAACTTAAATTGAAAGTAAGTAAGCTTTCCCGCCTAAATCACTATCTAAAACTAGATGTGACGTTTTGACGTATCTTCTAACAAACTCTTATAAAATTGTTGATAAAAAAGATAAAACTATATGCGTGTATGGATTTTCCGTGATTTTCGGCGTCTTTTTTCTTTTTTCTTTTTCCTTCTCTAATTTTTTTACTTTTTCATCAGTTTTTTTAAACATTCCTTGATCTTTTCTTCTCAATTCAGTATTTAAAGAAAAATATATGAATAATCATTATTTTACGACCTTTAATTTAACATTCATATTGCAATATTAATTTTTAAAATAAAAAACATAATACCAAGTTTGTGCA
Source organism: Ajuga chamaepitys (assembly GCA_958295605.1). Classification (NCBI taxonomy): domain Eukaryota; kingdom Viridiplantae; phylum Streptophyta; class Magnoliopsida; order Lamiales; family Lamiaceae; genus Ajuga; species Ajuga chamaepitys. The sequence goes on along the minus strand of OY282500.1, from coordinate 5,000,826 downwards.
TTTTCTTGATCGAAATATCTCATTTGACATGTTTTCTTCTCTCATAATATAGTCGGAATAATCTAATGAAAGATGCATAACTCATCTGTTGGTATAAAAACTAACACCAAGTTATTACATTATTATGATTTTGTACAATTTTAGGGATTAATGACAGAGAAGGGGATTATTGAGGGATATATTTGTTAAACCATTTAGTTCCTAATTCATTCACTTAATTCTAAAAAGTTAATTCAAGAGAAACAGGCCGAACTTAAGAGTATTTCTCCGTCTGTTGCACATGCTAAAAATATATATACACGAATATAAATATATTAAACCATGTAAAATAAATTAGTTCAGATTTTGAATTTTTTTCTTTTTGGGCATTTTGTTATATATAAAAAATTTATAGTTGGTAGCTTACCTATATTACTTTATAAAAGAAAACCTAGAAAATTGAAACACACATATTTCGCAAGAAATATATTTATTTATTATTATTAATTATACATAATGTTTATTAAACAAATTAATATAGTAATTTATTAGTAAATATCTCATTTTATTCTCTAAGCACATTATTGTGTGTGTTTGTATATATATATATATATATAAATATAAATGTATCATTACTAATATAATATTACACAATTTAGAAATAGTAAAAGCCAACAAAATCATTAAATACTTTTTATTTTTCATAAAGCAAAAAAAAAATATCTAGGAAAATAGTGAGGGAACAACATGAATTTGCGTTCACTTCTCTTTTAGTTGACTATTGGGCTTAATTATCTATCTTGTGTGGGACTATTGTATTAAATTTGGTTGTAAATAAAATAAGTTAAATAATTTTCTTTACGGAAAAAAAAAATTCTTAGATAATTTACAATTATTTTTTAGAAAAATTAATTATCTAATTTAATTTATTTTATTTTAAATTTTTTAGTTTATTCCTTTATCTTATAATTGCTCGCATCTTGTTATTATTCAGACCAAGGTTTGAATGTTGAAATACATATGATGAGATGTTAATTGAATTGATAAGGTTGAAATTAAGGTGATGTTAGAGTTTAAATTTTTTTTATCCTAATTTAAGAACAAAGAAAAAACTCTTCCCTTTTCCCACGGTAACTCGAACCCAGGACCAAAGACCTAGGTAGTAAATGTTTCGCCACTTGAACTATCCAACTTCGTCTAAGCTGATGTTAGAGTTTGGTAATTATTCAAATTGCACAAGCTACTGAGTTTAAATGAATAAGTGTCTGTACTGAAGATATATATATATATGTTGTGATTTGTGAGTAGTATGGCCGAGAAGCTTCCCAAGTTCGTGGTGATCAATGCTACAAACGGTACAAACAGCGGACATGCAATTTACACATATGAATCAGAGAAAGGCGCTGGGTTTGTAAGTTGCGCCAAAGTGGATGCCTTTGACACACTAGCAAAGATTGAAGTAGAGGCCGCAACCAGTGATCCAAGGTTCATTCATTTGAAATTTGTTCATACGAATAAGTATTGGGCACGAAGAGGTCCAGGTCCAGAAGATTACTATATTTTTGCTACTTCCGACCAACCGGAAGAGGATTTGTCCAAGCCAACATGTACCTTGTTTGAGCCAAATATTGTCAATGGCCATCTTATCTTGACTCATGTTCAAAGCGGAGGGGACGTCCGAGTAGATTACTCTTCGACTGATCGTGGTCTTTGTGCGACCCCTGGAGGTGGTGGGGCTGGGGCTGGGTCCAATTTAAGTTATGTTGATGCTGATACACTGCTTAGGCTCCCTAAGCGTATCGTATTAAAAGGCGACAATGACATGTACCTCAAAGCTATTAATGCTGAATCCAATTACCTTCAGTTTGGATCAGATGATGCTGCTGATCAGTATGTGGCCCAAGAGGTGATATTGCAGCCTGACGGACATGTTTCCCTAAAGAATGAGTATTTTGGCAAGTTCTGGAGGTGTGATGCTGGTATGTGGATAAAGCCTGATGCAAATGATACTAACAGCAACGACACTATGTTTTGGCCAATCAAAGTTTCCGACGATACCATCGCTTTTCGCTCTGCACGAAACAACCAATTCTGTGAACGTTTTACGCTTAGCGAAACCACAATCCATTATCTTCAAGCTTCAGCTCCCATTATTGACCGGCATGCAAGAATGCAACTGGGAGAACCAGTCCTCAATAGGCGAATCTTCAATGTTAATTATCGGATGATGGATGCTCGAGTATACAATGAGACCCCTGTCCTGGCAGGGTCTGGTTCTGCTACTAATCAAAATGACACAGAATCTTGTATGACTATCTTTGTCCAATATGAAAATAAGCGCTCTTATTCATTTAGCAGGGGTTTTTCTATGACAACAGGCATCCCGACTGAAATCCAAGCAGGCATTCCATTCATCAGAGATGGAAAAATCATAGTTTCTCCTGAGATAGCCACTGAATTGAACTGGGGATCTTCCATCGATGACTCAACAACTTCAGAGGCTTCATATGCAACTGTTGTACCACCAAGGAGTCGAGTTGTAGTTGATTTCATAGCAACAAGTGGCAAGTGTAGTGTCCCGTTCTCCTATTGTGAGAAAGACATGAGCTCCATCGATGGCCAACCTTCTACTACTCCGCGAGTTGATGGTATTTGTACTCGTCTCAATTACTACGGCTTTCGTTTCGAGCAGCGTAAAATCATACCACTAAAGGAAACCGATCTACCATGAGGATGAACGTTTGCAGCTTGTGTCTGTCATTTAATTTCTCTATGTATCTGTCGTCTGTTCAACTTCTGCTGTGTTGTTTTATTTTCTAGGGGAGGGTTTTTTCAACCAACTTCTTCAAAGTTGGTTTTTTCCCTAAAAAAAAAAAAAAAAAAAAAAAAAAAAAAAACTTATATGAATAAAGATTGGCTTTTCCTACCTCTAAAAACATTGCTACATTGTTTAGTTATTTTATTTATTTAGATATCCCATTGGTATTTCATCTTCGGCAAAATTGCAACAAGTGTGCTTAACCGTTTGTTTAGAACTGGGGAATGTTGGATCAAATTTAAGTAAGAAAGTTGAATGTACTTTATTGGGATTCGATCATATAAATCTACTGACTCAATCTTAAGCGAATGGTGTTTAGTTATTTTATTTATTTACATGCTTTTCAAATAAACTAGTATCACGTGCTCGGAAATTTATTTAAAAAATAATAATTTGATTAAATTAAATATTATATAATCTAATATTAAAAAATGGAGTTGTTGCATTCTAAACTAAATAAATATTTGAATAGTTTTGATAAAACATATAAAAGGTATAAGTAATGTAACTATCTGTTTGTGTTCACATGATATATGGATTTAATATAACGTACGTTTTATAAATGTATTCTCTTATGGATTAACATAAAGAAATGAATATTCGAACAAAAACATATATATTTAAGAACATCAAATTGTTGTGTGGGCATATATTTAAGTGATAATGAATAGTAAAACAAACACTAATATTATCTTAATATTGCACTCAAACATATATTTAGTGTGTCTGTATCCATATTGATATGTGTGAACGCCTACAAATAGCTTAAGTGATAAAGAATATTCGAACAAACACAAATATTTAAATAACATAGAATCCATCAAAATATATTAAATATAATAAATTGAATAATATTCCAGTTCCAGAACAGGCGGCTGGTATACCACCATAATGAAACTTCCTTTTATTTTTTTTATTCGGATCGGATTTATGTTGGCTTCGTTGGGAGGCTGGCATAGTTTGTTACGCCAGCTCCAAAAGGAAAAGGAGTTGTTGCCTTGGAATTGAGAAAGTTCCGTCGAGTTCATAATTGCATAAAAGGAGTCAAAGTAGTGGCCCCTTAGCTCCTTAGCCAATCTCTGCACTAGCCGATCAGTAACAGGCAGGTGGATGCTATCTCTTTCCTATATGTAAATTCGTGTTTTTTTTAGTTTTTCATTTTATTTAGATATTTTAAGCTATTTAAATAATTTTAAAATTTTGAATATACCTACTTAACTTCCTCTTTTAAAAAGACAATACTAATTTCATAGATTTAATCAGGTTTAAATGATTCTTGATACTAACAAAATAAATTCAAAGATCATTCAATAGTTGGAATAACAAAATAAAATATATGAGTTTTTCAATATATCTTCAGAATTTCATATATGTTGAAGTTTATTCAAATAAATTCTATATTTTCATTATAGATATTATATTTTATTTAAAGATACAAATTTATTAATTTAAATAAATGAACTAAATAGGTTGAAAATTGTGGAAAATAGACATAGTTAATTAATGCGACAGAGTAATGTTTAGGTTGCAAAATCTACAAAAATTATAAAGACCAAGTAGATTAATTTTATTTAAAAAAAATAGATTGCAACACGTATAAAATCTCATAGTTTAAGTTGCAAAGTGTAAATTTTTAATAAAAATAACATAATAAATATAAACTATAAAAAAATGAATAAGTAATAAAAAAAAATCAATATGAATTTTCATATATAAATATATAAATATGTGTGGAAGTCGTAGTTCTTAGATTAACCAAACAAAAATTTTATTATAACAAACAACAAATTAATAAGTGCAAATATAATTATTTAATAAGCAGATTATTATATTATACTTTTAAAATTATATTTTAAATTTAAGAAATTATATGCTTAATCATTTAAATAATGAATTTTATTTCGACACGTAAATAAAGAAATTTTTTTGTCAAATTAAATAATAATTAGTTTTGCTTTTGATAAAATAATCAAGATAGTTATTTTTTTATTAGAGAACTATTTACCTAATTTTAGTTGTATTCGGTCCTATGCTATAGTACAAACCACCTTAACCGCTCAAATCTTATTCAAATAATCAACGAACCAATGATATAAAATTTCCAAATGAAAGATCTAATTATAATATATGTGATATCAATATCAATTTTTCCTAAAAAAATATGAATATCAAATTAAAGATCTTCAAAAGAGCTTTAATTTGATATATTATACATAATTAAAAATAGGTTCGAAATGAAAAAGTTATTTGCGGATTAAAAGATTAAAATAAAGTTTGATTTTTACTAAATGTGACAATAACATACTACATCCGTTGTTTTTTATATGCAATTTTAATTTTGGACTAGAGAATCAAGATGGGAAATGGTATATCCTCAATCAAATTTCCTATCTCCCACAAATCCCTTAAATTTGTCCTAGTAGAATTTCAGCTGAAAACTTGAATTTTGGAAAAGTGTCCCAATTAGGGGCCTGAATATTGGAGGTTCTCAATTCAAGGCCTGAATTTTGAGTTGGTCTCAAGTAGCAGGCCAGATTCTCAATTCAGGATTACGTATTCAAAAGTAAGATATTTTATTCGATATACGAAAGATTCATTACGGAGTAGATTGAAAGTTCCAATACAGAGTATATTGAAATTATATATATATATATATATATATATATATATATATATATATATAAAATAATGAACACTCCATATATCTGATAATGTGTCATATTTTTCAAGACGTAAGAGTGAGAATAAAATTCAAAATCCAGACCTGTAATAAGAAAAAACTCAAAATTCAGAGCCTGGATTGAAAACTCCTAAAATTCAGGCCTCGAATAGATTTTCGGAAACATTCTAGTGGAATTTGCAATTTATCATCATATTTTCTTTATATTATTTTTCTTCTCATTTATATATGATACTGGAAATGGTAATTAGAAAATTAGAGTTGTTTTAGAGATAATGTTACGGATAATATTGGAGAAATTAGAAAAAACGCTAAACAAACATCTATTTAAAAATAGTTGACAAAACCTAAAACTATATCTTATAAAAAAAATTCATCTAATAAAAATTAGAAAAATGACACGGATAGTAATGAAAATAAATAGTATAAAAAAAGAAAAAAAAGAGACATTTATTTAAAAATAATTGACAAAATTTAAAACTACATTTAATAAAAACGGAGGTAGTACCAATTATTGTCCAAAATTTCAGACGAAATACAAAAATTTCTGTTTAAGTAATCTAGTTTTGCAGGCCAATAAATAATAGTATTTAATACATATAATAAGCAAAGAAAATAATATTATTTTTCAACTCATTATATTATATGTGATATGGATGTCAAATTAAAGCTCGTGAAAAGACCATTTAAATGATATATCTTACATAAAAATCGGATTAAAAATGACAAAGTTATTAGTATTTAAAAAATTAAAATAAAAATTAAAACTTACTAAAGTTACAACAATTTACCAAATTTTGGAGTAAAAATTAGGAGGGAAATTTAAAATTACAAAAGTATCCCCCATTTTACTTTTATATATATATATAGATATAGATTATATGGAAGTCTTGTAATTGTCCGTGGTGTTCCATGTTCCTACTGCAATTATTAATTATTTAATTTAATTTTACTATATATGTATGTGGTGGACCGTTAGGTTAGTGCATGTACATATAACAACTGTGTTTATATACTATTGTCTGTAGAGAATACATGTATATATATTATCTATTACTAATTACTAATATAAAAGTATGAATTATTTCTTCCTGTTTTTTTTGTTTCGTCTTTTCTTGTGATGCCTATAATATATTTACTAAGTATTAAATTTAAGGATTGTTAAGTAATTTCAAATAATTTTTATTTTCCTTACTTGATTATAAAAAGTAAAATATCCTTACTAAGAATTAAATTTAAGGGTTATAAAGTAATTCAAAATAATTTATGTTTTTCTTACTTGATTATAAAAAATAAGAGTCCTTTTATATTAAAAAATCCTCCTAAAAAACTACATACTTAAATTATCCATCTTCTACACTTTCAATAGTTTGAATTTTGAAATGAAATCAATTTCGTATTAAAGTAGATTTAAAGAGCTTTCCAATGATATGTTATTTGCATATATTTTAAACAATTGTACTAAATAAGTACAAATATTCAAGGTATGGAATAAAGAAAAAAAAATGGATTTATTGATTTTTTTCAATCTTATCCATAACTATCATATCTTTACTATTCACACTATCAATTTTTTTAAATAATAAATTTTATGGAATAATTTTAAAACTTTTATAATACATACTTTTAATTTTTATTATTCATATTTAATTTATATTATGAATTTTTTACATTTTAAATTCATGTAATTGAGCTGAACAACTAACATAATTTAAGCTCTTATGCTTCCATATAATGTGATTATATATTCAAATTATTTTAATAGAATAAGAAGAGGAAAACGTGAAATAGGTAGACAAATAAAATTATTGTCTTATCTTAACACTATTTGTTTGTTTAAATCGGCCAACACTGATTGACATAAAAACGGTGGTGATACAAACAATTCTTTTGGCGATATAAATTTTATTTAACGTATCCAATATAATTTTCGTTCATGGAAGGAAGAGAGTAGATGTTTAATATCAGATAGCGAAGGCAGACATGCATATGCACTGTTCGCATCACCTATTGACGTGAATATAATAATGCTAGAATCCCCAAGAATACAAAACCTGGGCGCTCCAATATTAGTAGTAAGTCAAACCGCCTCACAAAGAGCAAGAACTTTAGCATACTTCAAATTGTTGATATTTATAAATTGACCATTCCTGGAGCAAGCATAAATACCAAAAAATGAGAAATTACGAGCAGATGATGTACCCCCATCAAAGTATATATGAACGATGGTATTTGTGAGAAGAACAAGCAAGGAATCGAGAGTGCCGGTTGTGATGTTTAAGGGAAGGAATTAGCATCCGAAAATATTGAAAGGTCTGGGTTGTTGTTGCAAGCAATACTTGTGACTATGTACGAACATCGGAGAAGTTTATTTCATTGAAACTAGATTAAGTGGGCAAGGACAACAAAGTATTATGCTATATTTGAGTCATCGGGGAGCACAATCTCTTGAAAATACAAGTCGTGTAGATGCTGTCAGAATCGGAAGATACTTTCATAAATTTCAGTTCCTTGCCAAATTAATGAGGAAACGAGGCACATGAAAAAAAGATGCAGTAAAGAGTGACCAAGTGATGAACATAAAGAACAACGAGGCTCATAGTGAAGATGACGGTGAGCTAAGTTGTTGGACGGTGGAAAAAAATTAGAGCAGTATCTCCAAAGAAAATGCAAGACACGAGCTGGTAAGATTTCAAATTCTCCACGAAATGGGGTTCGGGTCATAGCTACAAACCGGGAAGGAGTGGGTGCCAATAAGGTATTCGAAGAACCCATAATAAAATGAATGCAGATCGGACCGAAAAGTTACTTCAATGAGAATAATCTAACACCCAACGGTTACGAAGAATGGTAATTTTTCAGAGGAATAGCGAGAATCACATCAGCCTTCAATAGGTCAAAATTGGCCCAAACTAAAAACTCATTCCAGAGTCCAAGATTTGAATCAATGATGCAACTTACTCGAACGTCTTGCGGGAGGCCTGATGTAGCTGATCTGATGGTAAAACGGGGAGGCAAATGAACTCCTCTGTCATGGAAGAGGGTTGTTGTCTCGCCATTGCCCATGTGTTTGTGGAAACCAAGAAGAATAACACGATGATCGTCATAATACTGTGCCATGTAAAGTTGGGTCGAGAACCAAAAGCAGCATGTAACACAGACGTTGTACTAGGACTGCATGATTTGGGTAAAGAAGCTAGATGTAGAAACTAAAGGGCGCCATGCTAGCTTAGGCAAAATGGCAAGGTTAAATGTTTTTAAATTGCAAACTTTAGGCCACCTTGAGATTTTCGTTGCTTGAGGACGTCCCAAAACTTCCACCGAATTTTCTCGTGGACGAGCTATCCCCCCTCCCTCCCCACCACCCACACCCCACTAATAACATTTTGCCGAATTCTCCAGATTACTAAGAACATGGTTTGGTATTGAGGCTAAAATAACAGCCTCCTTATCATTAGTTAGTTAAGTATGATTAGTTAGTTAAGTATGATTATATTAGATTAGAGTTAGTTAACCCTATTTACTATAGGGGTATAAATAAGACATTTATTTCCTTTCACCGGCATTAATTCGCAGAACTCTTGTAACTACTCCAACTTCTGGAGCTGAATAAAATTTTCTTCTCTACAATTCTGAATTCATCTCTTCTACTCCCATGAATTCTATTATGGTATCAGTTTTTCGAATCTCTTGATTCGGATATGCTAGGGTTGATCTTGTTCCGCTGTCATTCCTAAATTGATCGATTTTCTGTTTCTGTTTTTTGGGGAAATCGCGATTGATAAACAAGGTTTCTTGATTCTTTGCCGTCATGCCATCTGATTCTACTTCCTTGAATCCTCTTTTAAATCCGTATTCTCCTTTGGCCTTACATCCCCAAGATAATCCTGCGGTGGCCATTGTTTTGGAACCTCTCAATAGTGTGAATTTTGTTTCCTGGAGCCATGCTGTCAAGAGAGCTCTTAGTGTCAAGAACAAAATTCCGGTGATTGATGGTTCTTTGGTCATTCCGACAGAAGATGAAGATCCTCTGACGCATAGTGCCTGGATTCGTTCCACTGATCTTGTCCTCAATTGGATTCTTAATTCAATTAATCTGGACATCAAAAGCACCTTGGAATTCTTCACTTCAGCTCGTGATGTGTGGGATGAGCTCCACGCGAGGTACTCCAAGTCTGATGGTACTCGTGTCTTTTATCTGGAGAAATCTTTGAATTCGATTACTAAGGGTTCAAATTCTTTGGTTGCATATTATAATCATTTTAAGAGTTTGTGGGATGAATACCTTAGTTACAGACCTATTCTAAAATGTACATGTGGTGCAAATTGTACTTGTGATCTTCCACAGTTAGTAGCTAAAACGCAAGATAGGGATGTTGTTATGAAATTTCTTATAGGATTGGATGAGTCCTATGCTGCGATTAGAAGTCAAATATTGTTACAATCTCCTTTGCCTTCTTTGTCTAAAATCTATTCCTTGCTGTTACAAGAAGAGAGTCAACGTTCTTTGAATGTTCCAATATCTGATTCTATTGCTATGTTGGCCAGACAAGGTTCTAAGAATTTTAAAGATAGGAAAAGGCAATTTAAATGCACACATTGTGATTTGCCAGGTCATACAATAGATAGATGCTATCAGCTTATAGGTTTTCCTCCTGGATGGAAAGGTCCTAAGATATCTAAGGGCAAGGCTGATACTTCTGCAAATATTTCTGTCAATGAGTCTTCTGCTATTGCTTCAACTGTTAAAGAGAATGAAACTGCCACTAATCCTTTATTCAATCAAGAGCTTTTTGAGCAGTTTTTAGCATTTGCCAAGTTGCAGAAAGTTTCTGAGCACTCTGCAGCGGGAGCTTTTAGTGAGCATGCTGCAGCTGGAGCTTTTGTTGGGCATTCTGCAGCTGGAACTTCAGGTATGCATTTTTCTTTTGCCTCAACATTTGTTTCTCATAGATGGATATTAGACACAGGAGCTACTGATCATATGTGTTGTGATGAAACCTTGTCTACTACTGCTCCTGTGGCTGCTAAAATCAAGATCAATTTGCCTAATAGTCAGTCAGTTTTTGCTACTCTTATTGGAATATTAAGATAAATCAAAACATAACTTTGTATAATGTTTTGTATGTTCCTGATTTCTCTTTTAACTTGTTATCCATTTCTTATTTAACTAAGCATTCACATATTGGTGTTGTTTTTTGTGATTCTCATTGTATTTTACAGGAAACCAAAACCAAGAAAGTGATTGGTTCTGCTGAGCAGAAAGATGGTTTATATCTGTTAAAATCTGAACAATTTGCTAATTCTGTTAGTTTTGATACATGGCATGCTAGGTGTTCGCCTATTTTATAACCTAACGCTCCGCAAGTATATGGGTGCAAGTGTATATAATGGCAAGCAAGGTCGATCCCACAAGGACTGACTTAATGACTAGTTTGATACTCTAAATATCCTGAAACACTCCTAACTAGGCTCTAAATTGGGTTGATTTTAATATTGAACTCATCTTACTAAATTAGTACTAAACACTTAAATTCGAGTATAAGAAAACAATTTATCAAATTTTGCAAGATTGGAAGATATATTCTAGAGAATTGATTTCAGAATTAACTAAGTTTGACAATCTAATTATTCTGAACTAGCAATGATTACTATCGTTATTAGACGGCACTCATATATGTTAACTCTCCTTTCGAAGCAATTAACTTGTAGATTCATTACCCCTAGCCACCCTTTCAAGTCGACTAGACCTAATGAACTCCCAATCGATCTTAAAGCTATGCCTACGCATTTATCTCACCTCCTTTCAGAGCGTTCAACAACTACGCTATATGTTGTATTTCCATTCACAAATTCCTCCTTTCAAAGCCAACTTATGAATTATGTAGAAGTAGTTAAGTGATCAAATTAACCATTCATGAAAATAAATCACAACATATAGATAACGAATAACAATCATTAACTGGAATAGAAAACTTCGATTAATCAAACATCGTTAAAACCTACTTTCAAAACCCTAGAATAATAAAGAACTACTCACTCATGTTCATATTCATAACACAAATATGTTCATAGACAAACATGATTTGAAGTAAAGAAATGAGATAATGAATAAGAACCCTAATCGTCGTCTTGATCTCGATTCTTCGATGTTGCTTTCTTCTTCAAAATATCTTCTAATGAGCTCTCTCTCTGTTTTTAGAATTTGGGACTTCTTTATATAGTATTAGGTCAAATTTGGGGCCAAAAAATGGGCTTTAAAACGCGCAGACTCTGTTTTGGACCCGAAAAGCCAACTCGACCGAGTTGGGACAACTCGACCGAGTTCAATCAACTCGACCGAGTCAGTATCGGCCTCGACCGAGTTGGGGTCTCTGGACCAATTTCACCTTTGTTCTTCATTTCTCCCTCGACCGAGTTGATAAACAACTCGACCGAGTTGGAGTTTCTGGCCAAGCTTCAACATCTTCTTGCTATTTCCGACTTTTCTTGCTCGTTTTCCACCCGAACCTTGCCCAAACGGACTTTTTGGCCTTTTTATACCTGAATAACACCAAAACAAGCAGAAACACGTCATCTAGCTCAAGAGATGGAATTTAATCACTTTTCGCCCAAATACACATGCATATGTCCCATATTACGACCTTTAATTGACCTAAAATACATGTAAAACTAGCATGTATCACTAGGCTAGGCCACATTGCTCCTAAGAAATTTTCTTTCTTGAAGAATATCAGTGTAAAACTTCCTACTGTTGATAACATTTGTAATATTTGCCCTTTGGCTAAGCAAAAGAGATTGTCTTTTCCCACTAGTAATTCTGTTTCTTCTTCTATTTTTGAGTTGATTCATTATGATGTCTGGGGTCCCTTTTCTATTGAGTCGCATAATGGTTGTAGATATTTTCTGACTATTGTAGATGATTACAGTAGGTGCACATGGATTTATTTGCTTAAGCACAAATCTGCTGTAAAATCATCTTTAGAAAATTTTTATAATATGGTTCACACACAATTTAACATTAAAATTAAATGCTTACGTAGTGATAATGGCACTGAATTTATACTTTCAGATTTTTATCATAAAACTGGTATAATTCATCACACATCTTGTGTAGAAACTCCACAACAAAAACAATGTTGTAGAAAGAAAACACCAACATCTTTTACAAGTGGCAAGAGCCTTACTATTTCAGTCTTCTCTTCCATTGAAATTTTGGTCTGAATGTATCCAAACTGCAGCTCATTTGATAAATAGGACTCCTTCAACAGTGTTGAATAATGAATCACCTTTTCAAAAATTGTATAACAAAGAACCTGATTTGTCCTATTTAAGATGCTTTGGGTGCTTATGTTTTGCAAGTACTATTAGTGCTCATAGGCACAAATTTCAGCCTAGAGCTGTAAAATGTGTTCTAATTGGATACCCTTTTGGAACAAAAGGTTATAAATTGCTTGATATGTCCAATGGAAGAATTTTTATTTCAAGAGATGTCAGATTTCATGAAAACATTTACCCTTTTTCTGCACAATGTGATGCTGAAAGTATAAATAAATTGTTTTTGGCTGATCATATTAGAGAAACTTCAAAGACTGCCACTGAAAATATAACTGTTGATGATGGAAGTTTTTTACAGAATGAACATGTTAATAGTATGAACAGTTCAGATTCTAGGGACTTGCTTCATCAAGCTCTTCAAGAAGAGGTAGATGAATTTATTTCAGATTCTGATCACAGTATTGAGTCGTTACACAATGATACTTCTGTTTGCAGTGAGTCCCAACCAGGTATTTCTAATCCTCTTCATTCTTGTCATGTTACTGAGACTGCATCAGTGAAAGAAGATGTGAGGAAATCTACTAGGTCTAGACATACTCCTGCTTATCTTGATGTCTAAACTAGTTTACCACCTTCATTGCATCATAATTCTGCTAACACATCTGCTAATACAGCTGTTTCAAAGCATGTGAGATATCCTATTTCTGATTTTTTATCCACTTCTCAACTATCAGAAAAACATACATGTTTCACTGCTGCTATTTCTGAAACTATTGAGCCAAAATCATACAAACAAGCAAAAGATAATAAAGATTGGATAACAGCCATGAACTCTGAAATTAAAGCTTTAGAAAGAACAAACACTTGGACATTGGTTGACTTACCTCCAGGCAAACATTATATAGGTTGCAAATGGGTGTACAAAATTAAACACAAATTTGATGGGACAGTAGAAAGGTTTAAAGCTAGGTTGGTAGCTAAAGGATACACTCAACAATAGGGTGTTGATTATTTTGATACTTTCTCCCCTGTTGCTAAAATAACTACTGTTAGAATTCTATTAGCTGTTGTTGTGGCAAACAATTGGTTGATTCATCAATGTGATGTAAATAATGCATTTTTACATGGTGATCTCATTGAAGAAGTGTACATGTTACCACCTCCTGGCTATTGTAAAAATGATGACAAGAGAGTATGTAAACTCAATAAAAGCATCTATGGATTGAAACAAGCATCCAGACAATGGTTTACCAAACTCTCAGACTCTCTATATAAGATTGGTTATAAACAATCCACGGCTGATTCATCTTTGTTCACTAAGCACAATGCTAATTCCTTTACTACTATTCTATGTTATGTGGATGATATGATCATTAACGGGAATGACATGAGTGAAATACAGCTTGTCAAAGATCATTTGCATAACCAATTCACTATTAAAGATTTAGGATACCTTAAATATATACTTGGTATAGAAGTTGCTAGGAACAATGATGGTTTGCAATTATGTCAAAGGAAATATGCCTTAGACTTACTTGATAGTGTAGGCTATTTGGGCAGTAGACCATGCTCTACTCCTACGGATGAAAAACTCATTTTTAATTCCAAAGATAGCCCTCCTTTACAAGATCCAGGTGCATATAGACGATTGATAGGGAAAATGTTATATTTAACTATCACTCGACCTGATCTAGCTTTCTCTATACAGACTTTAACTCAATACATGAGTAACCCCCTAACAGTTCATCTCTCTGCTGCACATAGATTACTAAGATACATCAAATCTACACCAGCTTTATGATTATTTTACTCTGCTACCAATGATTTTAAGCTGCAGGGCTTCTGTGACTCGGATTGGGCAAGATGCCCGCAAACAAGAAGAAGTGTCACTAGATATACAATTTATCTTGGCCACTCTCTCATCTCCTGGAAGTCTAAAAAGCAGCCAACAGTTAGCAAAAGCTCTGCTGAAGCTGAATACAGGGCAATGGGATACACATCAGCTGAACTTCAATGGCTAAAATACATTCTTCAAGACCTGCGGATCAATCATTCACAACCGGCTATTCTCTATACTGATAGTAAAGCTGCGTTTTCCATAGCTCATAACCCCGTGCAGCATGAGAAGACTAAACATATTCAGATAGATTTTCATTACACTAGAGAGAAGATCAAGGAAGGCCTACTCAAAATAATACAAGTACCAACAGAAGCAAACTTGGCAGACATCATGACTAAACCACTGCCTCCAACTGTTTTCCAGAAATTCAAACACATAATGGGAATGATAAATATCCATTCACATTTTGAGGGGGGGTATTTAGGCTTAAATAACAGCCTCCTTATCATTAGTTAGTTAAGTATGATTAGTTAGTTAAGTATGATTATATTAAATTAGAGTTAGTTAACCCTATTTACTATAGGGGAATAAATAAGACATTTATTTCCTTTCATCGGCATTAATTCGCAGAACTCTTGTAACTACTCCAACTTCTGGAGCTGAATAAAATTTTCTTCTCTACAATTCTGAATTCATCTCTTCTACTCCCATGAATTCTATTATTCGGCAACTGGAAACAATACATTGTAACATGGATATTGCTTATACAATAGATATAATGTGCATTTCTTTACCCGCTTTGCTTAATTGCTTCCCTTACCAACCATTAATGTGCTTACTAATATGTTCTTTAATGCCTGCAAAATATATTTTTTATTTCGGCCAAAAATAAAAATGAGTTGAGATATTTACCATGCGAAGAGACTTCAACAATTCCAAACAATTGGGAGATTGAGTGAATCTGAACTTGTGTATTAGGCCTTAAAAGAATCCTTGATTCTCAAAATTAATATATTGGCCTGAAACACACTTGTAGAGATTGATAGCGAACTTAGTAAAGTGCAAGAGAAAACTTCAGCACAAATAGGGGAGACGGGATCCTTATGAAGAATTTCTCATTGTAGCCTCAAGCAGAAAGCATACGGTAGATGAAAGGTCACTCAACGCCATGAAACACTTTACTCATATCCAACTTAATAGACATGAGTCCCTCTTTCCTGGATTTCCTAAATTCCATACAATAGTGTAATTCATAAGCGATAAGAATATTATCCATAATTAACTGACCCGGATGAAGGCTGGCTGAGATTCAAAGATTATATAAGGGATGCAGGGCCAGACCCAATTAGAGAGCACTTTAGAAGCTAACTTATAAATGACATTCGACAAACTAATCAGACGAAAATTAAGTAATAAGCTCTTGGTTTTCTAATTTTCGAAATAAGCACAATGTAAGTGTTACTAACATAAGGACTCAAAGAATTATGAGTCAGCATGTGCAAAATAAAATTAATAACATCTTTGCAAACAATATGCCAATTATTTTAAAAAAAATACAAGGCTCATAACATCTTTCGTTGAATTACGAGCAGATGATGTATCCCCATCAAAGTATATATGAACAGTGGTATTCGAGGGAAGAAGAACAAGGGATAAAGGGTGGGGTTGTAACGTTTGAGAGAAGGAATTAGCATCCCAAAAATCTTGCAAGGTCTGGGTTGTTGTTGCAAGCAATACTCGTGAGTATGTATGAACATCGAAGAAGACAATTTTATTTCGTTGAAACCAGATTAAGTGGGCAAGGAAAATAAAGTTTTATGCTATATTTAAGTCATCGAGGAGCAAAATCTCTTGAGACTACAAGTCGCGTAGATGCTGTCAGAATTAGACGATAGTTTCATAAAAATTCTAGCTGCTTGCCAAATGATGAGGAAACGGGCCACGTGAAGAAGAGATGCAGTAAAGAGTGATTAGGTGGTGAGCATAAAGAACGTCGCGGTTCATGATGAAGATGACGGCGAGCTAAGGCGTTGTACAATGGCAAGAATTATAGCAGCATCTCCAAAAAAAATGCAAGATGCAAGCTGATAATTTAAACTTCCAAATGAGCGCAATCCGTTCACAAAAGAATATTCACGAAAGATAATAAATAAGAAGATAACCAGATAATAAGACACAAGGTTTACGTGGTTCGATCCGGAGATCTACGTCCACGGGAAAATGATGTCCCTACCGGGCTCCTTTTCTTCTTCTCTTTCTTTGTTTTTGTTTACAAGTGATCTCTCTTTGATTAAAGTTCCAACCCTCTTTCTCCCTCTAATTCTACTATTTATATCATACAAATCATAGCCCTAACTATATTCCTACAATTAAGGCCACAAAACCTGTCTTTGTGATTGAGAGGAAATCGTGGGTCAAATCTTCAATCCCCCTTGTGCTGCCAACGCAACTTAATTACCAAATATGTATTTGGGCAATTCTTGGGCCTCCAACTCTAGACAAAATGGGCCGGCTCGCAGCCTGAGGCAACTTGGGCCAGACCTACCAGGGTTCGAGCAATAACTACTAATCGGGAAGGAGTAGGTGCAATAATATCTTCGGAAAAATCCATAATAAAATGATATGCGATTAGACCGAAAAGTTACCAGAATGAAAATAATGTTACATCCAACGGTCCGGAGAATGGTGATTTTTTAGAGGAATAGCGAGAATCACATCAGCATTCAATAGGTCAAAATTGACCCGAATTAACGACTCATTACAGAGTCCAAGATCTGAATCAATGATAGAGCTGACTCGAACGTCTTGCGGAAGGTCTGATGTAGCTAATTTGATGGAAAATGGGGAGGCAAAGATACCAATCTGTCATGGAAGAAGGTTGTTGTCTCGCCATTGCCCATGAACTTTCGAAAACCAAGAAAAATAATATGATGACCAGCCATAATACGGTGCCATGTAAACTTGGGACGAGAACCAAGAGCAATATGTAACACAGACATTGAAGGGTAGTACTTGGACTGCATGATTCGGGGAAAGAAACTGGATGGAGAAACTAAAGGTCCTATGCTTGCTTAAACAACATGGCAAGGTTAAATGCTTTCAAATTGCAAAAGCCTAGGCCACCTTGAGATTTTCGTTGCTTGAGGATGTCCAAGAATTCCAGCGAATTTTCCTCGCGGACGAGTTATCCCCTCCCCCCCTCCCCCACCCCCCCACCAATAAGATTTTGTCAAATTCTTCAAATTAATAAGAACATGTTCCGGCAACTAGAAGCAAGACATTGTGTACATGGTTATTGCTTATATAATTGATTTAATGAGTACTTCTTTACCCGCTTTACTTAATTGCTTTTCATGCCCACCATTGATGTGCTTACTAACCGTTCTTTAGTGCCTACAAAAATCTCTTGTTTATTCCGGCCAACAATAAAAAAGAGTTCGAGATATTTACCATGTGAAGCCACTTCAGCAACTCCAAATAATTGGTGGATTGAACGAGGAATTTGAGCTTGTGTATTAGGCCTAAAAAGAATCCCTGATTTCTCAAAATTAATACATTGCTTAAAAACAGACTTGTAGAGATTGATAACAAAACTTAAAGTGTTGTACCTTCTCTATAGTTGCAGCACCAAATAGAAGTGTGTCATCTGCACCAAAAGAGATGAGAGATGAGAGATAACAGGTGCAGTTCGGGAGATTTTAATCCCATGGATGAGCTAACAAATCTATAAATATTGTAAAATTCAAGAAAAAATTTCAGCACAAATGCAGAAGGGAGGGTCACCTTGAAAAATGCTCCGCTGCAGCGTGAGAGGGCCAAAATTTACACTCATACATATGTCAAAGTTAACAATATTACATAGATTTCAATAGTTTTCTTAATCTTCTATATTTAATTAAGAATTTTCGAAGATGACATTTGTTTTATGGTAAAGTTTATTGTAATAATAATAGAAGTAGTTAAAGGGCAAACGTGAAAATCAGTGAAGATGAATAATTGCACCTAATTATTTTAAATAATTAAAATCTAACATTCAAGAAATTATTAAATCGATAGAAATATCATAAATATATTTTAAGCATGTATAATTACTGGTGAAATGTATTTATTATGCTATATAAAATTATATGGTACAATAAAGAAACAAAAAAAAAAAAAAAACTATAAAGAAATAATAAACTAAGTTGTACTATGAGAATGGTTGAAAAAGTTGTACTATATGAATCAGTATCAGATGATTAAATTTAAATATGTAGAAAATTAAAGATAGTAAAATGTGAATGTTAATATTAACTTAAGCGCATAGATCAGATTATAGTAGATAATAACTATACTAGAATAAAGTGCGGTATAGTCCAAATAAAAAATAAAACGGGAAAAACAAAATCACAATGGTTTAAGTACATGTATTAAGATTTTTAAATGAATGTGCAATGTGCAAAAAATTGAGAGTATTTCACTAAAACTAAACAGGGAAGTAAATTCATAAAAATAGTTGAAACGTTGAAAAAATTATATTATATTAACCAATAGATTGGAGCATATATCTCGATCGAGGATTATGAGACACTATGTATATAGTCAAGCCTCCATAAAAGTATTATTTATCTTACAAATATATTATAGTAGGTTTTTCATTTTAAATCACACATAATTTTCAAACTTTAATGTAGAATTGAAGGAATAATTAAGCGAAATTGATATAAGCAATCATAAACCAATAAGTAAATTATACTAAAATAAGTTATACTTACTACTAATAAAAAAAAAAAAAAAAGGGTTTTCATAATAGAAGCCGGCTATTGAACTATGATACAAGTTGTTGGAAGTTTTTCCTCACATTAAAATGTGCAAATGGTTTTATTTGCAAATGTATGTTCAGATCAGAATTATTAATTAAAGAAATTATAGAAAAACTATGTTAGGCCTAATATTTGTGTGTGTATCTAACAAATATTGAACTTATAGATGTCAGTTAATGATGTGATAAGACAGATGACTTTGTATATTTTGTTCAAAAGAAATCTATATCTTCATTATTATACAGTTTTTCAGTCATCATATTCTGATATATTAATGATGCAGGAGTCTATCTATATTGAGAAGTAAACAATAATTAGAATATATCAACTTTATAAATATAGTAGAAAATTTTGTAAGAATAATACATTATATCATGGTGTGTCATTTTTATGAATCTTTTAACATTATTATAACTTGTTTTGCTAAACTAAGATTATTTAACCTTTTTTTTTCCTGTTTTATGATTATTTTTAATTTTTATTTGTTTTTTAATTTTGTTTGCTCAATCGATTAAATTTTCATATTTTTCTCTGGCATTGAATAATCTAAGAAGATGTGTATATATATTACCATGATTAACAACTACATTGAGTTTTATTAGAATGATCAACCAATATCACCACACAAATTATTTTATGTTCACATTAATTTTTTCAAGAATGATCAACCAATATCACCACACATATTATCTAAAGTATAATTATTTTATGTTCACATTAATTTTTTCATTAGATAATAGTACAAAATATAGTGATCACGTGCAACGCACGTGCGTATTTCTAGTTAACAATATATTTGTGAATTATTAATTACTTTTTTTTGTGATTTGTGAATTTAAAGTTCATATTTAGGTTCAGGTTTCTTTTAGATTTCATGTTTAAGGTTTAGAGTTCTACTTTCTTAGATGATGGTATATTTTCTATCCTAAACTTACGATTTACTGTTCATGGTTAATGTTTTAATGGTTCAGTGTTTATAATCAATAATTTATAGCTCAGAATTCATAATTTATGTATTGAAAATTCATAATTCATATTTTATGACTCAATTTTAAAATAAAACACGATTAAAATAAAATACATATGAAATAAAGGATCCGAACTGCAAATTAGGAAACTCGATTTCGAAATTCAAGGAAATCCATCGGCATTACTAACCATTTACTATATCTTATCCTACCATAAAAAAAAGTCAACAATTGTGTGCTATTCAATTATATTAAAATTTAACAAAATGATTTTAATTAATCAACTAAATAATTTATTTAAAAAGTCATAGCGGTAGAATACCGGCACCCTCTGCAGAAAGTGGTGTATTTCGGTTAGCAGAATTATGCATTTCAATATGGCAAAAATTTGTATGTACAAGTTGCATCATAGATTTATTGTACATCATAATATTATATGAGCAAATCAATCGTATTATATCAGTTAGTAAATTAATTATACTGTATGAGTAAATCAATAATACCTTCATTTTTATTTAGTTGTTCGGCGTACGATTATAAAATTAAGGAGTAAGTAAAATGGACAAATAAGTCATCAACTAATTTTCCTACATTTTTCTTAAATTCCTATAGTTATACCATTATTACCTTTTATATTATGCCTCTTTCGAATTATTAAGAGGATATTATTGGAAGATATATGAAAAAAATTAAAAAGACAAGTATTTATAAACATTTAACAAAACCTAAAAGAACAACTAATAAAAAAGGGAGGTAGTATATAACAGTTTCGTTTCACAAGATTTCTAGGATATTTAACAATGTTGCTCATACGTAGATGTGGATGGGTACGATAAAATTGTACCAAATCATCCATATTATTATTGTACCGAAATTTGTGGTATATGAATATTCTATACTGTTACCATATCGAAATTTCGATATACATAAGATACCATAATAAAATTTTGAAATACCGAATTTTGTATCCGTATGAGTATATACTGCATTTAGAGGTGACTTTTGTATACTGTAATTTCAGTATATCGTTGAAAATTTAGTACAACTAAATCCAATACTACCAAGATATCGAGAAAAAATTGTTATACAATATATACCAAAATACAAAACTACCAAAATATCAAAAATATTTCGATATACCGTATTGAAATTTTTTAATTTTCAAATTGTTTCCGTACAGAAAAAATTTCCGCTACAAAAAATCCGGTATATTGAGAATTATTTTTGGTAATGTTTTGGTACGGTAAGTTTGTTTCAACATTTCAGTATTTTTCCCTATCCCTAATCATAAGTTTCGCAAATGTAATATTAAATTGAGTAAAATTATGTTTCGCCTTTTTTATTTAAGGACATTATGTTTTATTATTTTTATTTGGTCATTTAACTTTTGAAATTTGACAAATTGATCATTTAACTTTTGAAATAAGAAAAAACAATAAATTGGACATTACCTTCTGTTGGTGGTGACAAGACTAATTTATCAAATTTCAAAAGTTGAATGCCAATTTATAAATTTTAAAAAAATTAAAGGATCAATATTAAAATGGTCTACTTGGACTTTGTTAGTCCCTCACGAATCCATGGAAGATTGTGTACTTGACGGTTTCTTCGTGCCGAAAGGATCAAGACTAGTGGTGAATGTATGGGCTATGGGGAGAGATCCAAATGTGTGGCCCGACCCTGAATCCTTCAGGCCTGAAAGATTTATTGGTTCTGATATTGATCTCAAGGGCCGCAATTTTCAGCTCATACCGTTCGGTTCAGGCAGAAGAGGTTGCCCTGGACTACAACTAGGAGTTAGAGTGGTCAAAATGGTGGTGGCACAATTGGTGCACTGTTTTGATTGGGAGCTTCCAAATAGTAAAGTGCCGAGTGAACTTGACATGTCGGAGCATGTTGGTTTAACGATATCTAGAGCCCAACATCTTATAGCCATTCCTAATTATCGACTGCATAAATAATAAGTTTAATAATAATAATAGTCCGCCGAGACGTATGTAGTTATACTTGTTTATTTGTATGTCCTTTGAAATAAAAACTAGTGATCTATATTTAGCATTAAAAGGAGTGGTGTGGATTCTCTATTGTGAATAATTGATGGCTGACCCCACTGGTCTTTCTTGCAGAATGAGCTCTAGGTGTCACGTTTTGCTTTGAATAAAAGAATTAAGTCTTATTTCCTTGTTTCTTTACTTTGATTTTCTGCTCAAGAAAAAATTAGATGCTAAACTATTTACTTTTTATCTAAACTAGATGTGGTCCGTGCGATGCACGAACTCGTATGAATACTTTATTAATAAACATAATAATACAATCACAAAATTTCATCACCAAGATGATGACGAAGTTTCATTTTCCATGTAGTTGTTCCCTTTTACAATATAGTGCAATAATTGAAGTCTTTCAAGGTTCCATCATCTTGCAGCCTTTCTCCAAGTATCCACATGAGACCACATCCACCACTACACCTTAAAAATAATCATAATCGCTCAATTTTAACTGATCTGGTGCATAATGCACTAAGTTGTTTTCTGCAACTAATTATGGAATCATTAACATTCTTGAGTTTTTGTTGCCAAATTGAGCTCTTACAGTTTCACCAACTTGGAAATTAGTAGTTTCACACTTCAATAACATTGTAAAAGCAAATTACACTATCACATCCTTGATCACAGTTATACTACATTTAACCCCCTAGAACTTGTCATCGTAGCTCCTGCAACTGTCTCATAATTTTGTCATCCTCAACAAAATTAAGGTTGTGTTTGGATGGAGGGATTTGAAATGAATGGATTTTAAATCCACTCAAGATAGAGGGGTTTGAAATCCATTAAAATTCTTCAAAAAATAACTCAAAATGAAATCATGGATTTCCAAATCCATGATAATCCAAACAACATCGGGTTGCTGACACGTCGGTTTCTAACCTAGTGTTCCGCAAGTGTACGGATGTAGATGTAGTACTATTGTCAAGGTCGATCCCACAAGGAATAGTTTTAGGTAGTTTGATACCTTAATAATCTAGTAATGTCCTAACTAGATACTAAGTTGTAAAAGATTGATTTATTAAAAACTGAGGAATTTAACTACTAATTGGCAAACAAAAAGAACTAATAATCAATGAGAAAAGGTATCCTAGGGCTTCGATTTCAGGATATTAATTCACTGTTGAATATGATTAACCTATTAATTTACCAATTCTAGTGTTTATTAGGCGGCACGACAATAATCTAATCCTTCTCTCGAAGCGATTAAACCATTGATTAATTAAGCTAATTACCCTCTCGAGTCAATTAAACCTAATAACTCCCAAACGATCCTAAGCCACGGCCTACACAGTCATAGACAACTGCGCTCTATGTTCTAAGTCTGATAACGATTCCCTCCTCTCGAAGCGGAATTGTTAAACTAAATTACTAAATCTAGGTGATCAAGTTAAATTCAGTTTTAAGCACAAACATAGAGATAAAACACATAAAGAACGGAATTAAATAGATTAAATCATAATTAAACCATTGTCATAAAAATCCCTACTTTCTAACCCTAGGACACGAATAGCTTAGCTACTCATGCCTAGTAATAATCCAATACAAAATTCCAATAAAAACATTGTAAAGAATTAAAACTAAGAAAAGAATAAATAAACCCGGATGACTCCGTCTCGATGATCTTTGTCTTCTTTGTCCTCCAAGATTTCTTCTAGGTGGAATAATGTAATTGATGTTCTTCCGTGATTGATTCCTCCTTTTTCCTAGAGCTTGAGATCCTTTTTATAGAGTTTGGGAACAAATCTTGGGAAAGATAGACTTAAAATCCTATTAGGAAATCAAAATCCCCTTTAAAACAAGATTTCTCTTATCGGCAGCCTTTTTGACACGGCCGTGTTGCTTAAGTGACACGGCCGTGTTGCTTAACAATTCTTCAATTTCTGCGCAACATTTGACACGGCCGTGTTGCTTTGTGACACGGCCGTGTTCTATTCCAGAACTAACAGCGCGTTGCAAGCCACTTTTGATACGGCCGTGTTGCTTTGTGACGCGGCCGTGTCGGTTCTTGCCCCGTTTTGCTCCTGGACCGGTTCAGGCCGGTTCGGACCGGTTTGGACCGGTTCTTCGACGGTTTTCACTCTTTTGTGCCGGTTTTTACTCTTTTCCAACTTGTTTCCTCGTCCGGTAGTCGTAAATCACAACCTTTAATCCTAAAAAAGCTCAAAATACCTTAAAACAAGTCGAAACACGTCAAATGACCCAAATATTATTAATATAAATAATTGCTGGTCAAATATACATGTATATGCTATAAAATATGATCCTAAATCGACCTAAATACATGCATAAATAACGTGTTATCAAACTCCCCCAAACTTAAACTGTTGTTCGTCCCGAACATCATACAAAAAGACACAAAGAAGACAAGTGATTATGCATTTTGTTTAGGGCGACTAGATGATGAATTCAGTTTCAGTTTGATTTTCTAAAAACAACTAGGCAACATAATTTATTTGAGCATATGTGATAACGCGTAAATCAACTAATTTCGAGACTTTGAACTTTCGAATTATTCAACCCTCACCGGGTAAGTGTTTCACTCATCTCTCAAGTGTTTAAGCTAGAATAATTTTCACTCATATTGAATTATATGCAAAATCTACCATATGCTTGTCAATCGTCTAAACTAGACCTCGTACTTGATACGTGTGACAAAGGGTCAAAAAGGTCTTTATTTTGGTTGTAATGTGGGCTTAAGGTAAGGTGGGATACATTTGGATATAAGTGACTATTCGTTGGACTAATCAAGTTACGTCTAACCCGACTACCCCTCAATACAATCACTCAACCTCACTCTTCAAATTTCAGCAAATCACCCCGCAAGTTGACTTCTTCACCTTCCCAAGTCCATACAACTTAAGTGCTTTTCAATTCTGTGGGTACCACATTTTTGGGACTACCCGAATGTTCTAAGCAAATTCACAATTTAAGCACTTTATTTTCTAGCCTCTCCTCTATAATACAACTTTTCTTCCTTTTTTTTTTTTTTTTCTTTCTTCTTTTTTTCTTTTTGTTTTCTTTTTCTTTTTCTTTTTCTTTTTTTTCTTTTTTTTTTCTTTTTTCTAGGAGAGGCCATTCTTCGTTTTTCACCTATCACTTTTCTCTTATTTCCTTCATCTTTTGAAAATATCCCTACTTCCCATTCCTTCCCACAATTTGTTCACCCAAAAATTCCTTCCAATTCTCCTCCCTCTAACTTGATTAATCCAATTAGGGCCAAAAGAGTTAAATCAAAAGGTTTCGGCTGACATTGTTAGGTTATGAATAAATAAGGCTATAAGGCTCAATTGGGCTAACTAGGGACAATTTTTTTCATTATGGTTCAAAGGTAATTTTCATGGTTCAAAGAAATAGGCTTAAACAAAAAGTTGCCTAAGATCATTTCCTAAATCACAACACATACTTGACACATTCTTAGTAAAGACTCAAGGCAAGTTCTACAGATACACATATTCAATCAAATTCACACCGAAAGAAAGTATATGACTCCAAAAATTGGAGTATAATTAGGCTCAAATTCTCACAAGGTTACTTTTGATTGAATATTCTAAGTTCAAGCTCAATTTCGTCTCAAAACACCTCTCATGCTCTATTATGTGCCATTTTTTCATCTACTTCTCAAAATCATCTCATCATTAACTATTCATCATCCATCTTTCCCTATTATTCTTTTTTTATTTTTTTCACTTGTTACCTATTTCCGGGTTTTATTATTCTTATTGACTCTAAAAACTGCACTACTAAGACTCTAAACTCTAACTCCTAAGACTCAACATGGAAATGATATGCAATCAAACTTGGGCTCACAGACCCATCAGCACCAATAAAGCAGATACATGGGCTCACAGACCCGATGACACCAATCGAAACAATAAAACTCAGCACAATGGGCACACGGACCCACAATTAACAGCAATACTCTCGAACGAACACATTAAATCAAAACTAGAAATATAGCTGCCAAGACGTTCCACGGTCTACCCCCTCCCCCAAACTTGGCTGAAATGGAGGAAAAAACGTGGTATGCCTTGGTGCTAACTTACAAATCGTTTCGACGACGGCGGCGTTTTGAAACCCCTACTGAATCTTGGTTCGTCCGTCTCCGCATCACGCTCTGAATTTTTGCATCTTTTTCTGCTGAAGTAATGACGCGGCCATGTTGAAGGTTTGACACGGTCGTGTCACCTTTTTGCCAAAATTGATGTTTCTGGGGCACTTTTGACGCGGCCGTGTCGTTTGTGTGACACGGCCGTGTTGCATTCCAGCATTGATTCACGTTTTGAGCTTGATTTTGACACGGCCGTGTTATAAGGCTGACACGGCCGTGTTGCTGTTGAACCAAAAATTGATTTCTAGGCCTGATTTTGACTCGGCCGTGTCGTTTGTGTGACACGGCCGTGTTGCTTTACAGCATTGTTTCACGTTTTGAGGAGCCTCTTGACGCGGTCGTGTCAATTGTGTGACACGGCCGTGTTGCGTTGAACCTTCATGACGCGGCCGTGTTCATAGTGTGACACGGCCGTGTTTCCTCTTCTGCTCATTTTACCGCGATTTTTCGTCTTTTCGACCCCCGTTTCTTGCAACACTCGTCCATGTTGATTCCTAAAAACATAAAACACTAAAACACAAGTAAAACATAAAACTTAACGAAATAATAAAAATAGAAATAAAAATAAAACGATAAACATCGGGTTGCCTCCCGACAAGCGCTTTGTTTTACGTCATCAGCTGGACGTCCTTTTTCTATCAACCATTTTCTAGCCACCCCGAGTCAGATGTTTTCTGACCAATTAAAGAGCTATTTGGGACATGAGGATTTTCTACAGCAGCTAGGGTAGTGTAAATAATGCTACAATTGTGCCTACCCCTTAGACCCGACTTATGTATTTTGAGTGTGATTATTTCGTTTTGAACACGAAAAACCAACTCCCCTTTAGGTACATCTATTAGTACTTGGCTAGTCGCCAAGAAGGGTCTTCCTAAGATAAAAGGGAATTCATCATTCCCTTTCATGTCAACAACTAAGAAATCACTAGGGAATTCAAAATTTAGCACTTTTACCACTACATCCTCTGCTACTCCCAACGGCGTTAATGAAGATCCATCCGCCAATTTGATAGTAGTAAAGGACCGTTTAATTTCCCTTAATCCTAATTGTCTATACTGCTTAAGAGACATTAAATTTATACTAGACCCCAAGTCACACATGACATTATGAAACTCATGACTACCAATTGAGCAAGAAATAGTAAAACTCCCTGGATCTTTTGCTTTTGTTGCTCTTCTCGGTTTCATGCTTGTGGTTGCGTTCTTCTTGGGCCCACTCAGTGTCTTCTTCGTCGTCTCTTTTCCATCCTTCCTCTTCTTGATTTCCTCTTTATCTTGGATTCTCTCCTTTAGTGGTTCCTGTTTCACAACAACAACTCTAGATTGCTCTAAAGGGTCAAGGTTAGCAAAGAACGAATTTTTAAAACAAAAATCAAAAGACTCATCAAGAATAGGATATGGAATTTTCTTATCTATGATTGTATTGACCTCCTCCTTCTTGATGTTTTTGACTTCCTCGCTTGATTCCTTCGCTTCTTGGTCCTTCATGCTCTCTTCATGCTCCTCTAGCTCCACAAGAGAATGAAGAGGGGCCAAGGATCTTCCTCTCAACAGTGCTTTTCGAGGTGAAGGGGCAATGCCGGGGACGAGAATCAGTAGTCCTCGCACTGAGGGACTAATGGATTGGAAAAGTCCAGTTGCAACGACTGAAGAGGACCTCATCAAAGAATGGAATTACCTCACACAAGGTGAAATCGACACTTTCATTTTTGAGAAGGAACTTTTGATAAGACCGATACAACGTGCCGTCAATGCCAAAGTCAAGACAGGAAGAGAGGAATTCCAGTCCACTGAAGAGCGGAGAGAAGGATCTGATGTTACAGAGCAACCTTTTTTCGAGACCCGTGCAATTACGATTTCGACGTACTCTCGCGTCGCCAAACTCCGTAAATTGGACACGAATCACTCGGAATAGATCTTTTTGAAGAGCCACTTTTCACTATTATCTTAAATAAAGCACTTTTTTATAATGGGTCCTTTTACGTGCCAAAAAGCCAGGTTTTGAGCTCATCTAGATGATTCATCATAATCGCTTGTTATATGCTCAACACAAGTAAAAAATCTTTATATCCTTATTATGTTCCGAAAAGAAAGAGTATGCTTTGATTAGTCCTGGTCAAAGCTTTGAAAGACCTTCTTTCTGAGTTTCAATGCTTCAATAGGCAATCACCCACTCAAACCGAATATAGGTTCTAGGAAAGAGATACAGGGGCTTGGTTCACCCCTTAGATAGGTCTCATACTCCTTCAAACATAGCATCCGAAAGAGTAAGGTTTGCCGGGAATGTTGAGATATTGTAGTGCTCCTTAGGATTAACCACTGTATCACTCGGATATTGGCCTTGCTTGTGTTGAGCTCCTACTATCTTTATTAGTTGGCTCATGTTTGATGTCAATTCTCCAATGCTAGCTTGGGTCTGCACCAGTGTGTTCTCGAGCCTCTTGATGTCTGCCCCTTGCCCAGTGATATGCTTGTTTAGCTCCATAAATTTCCCATCTACTTTCTTCTCCAACTGAGCTAACTTTCATCATACTTTTCAAATTGTGACTGCGCTATCTCTTCTTGTGATGGCTTCTTACCGTCATGGATCATGCCATTTGTAACAGCAAATCCGGGTGGCGAATTAAGTGTATTTTGCGCGTTCCCATATGAAAAGTTCTGATGATTCTGAGGGTACTAATTGTACCGAGGCTGATTGTTCTGGAAGTTGTTGAAGTTTCGTTGATTCACAAATTTTACTTCTTCAACTTCTTCCGGACCCCCTGGCTGTTGTGCTAACGTTAGATTAGTTAGCAAATTCACCTGGCTCGTCAATGCTGTTACTTGTGCTGTGAGCTTTTCAATTGGCTCATTATTGACGGGCTCGACTTTTTGGACACTGGCTATCCTCTTTGGTATGTTCCTCTCATTCGACCATTGGTAGCTCGTTCTGGCCATTGCGTCCAGGATTGAGAATGCCATCCTCACTGACTTCTCCATCAAACTTCCACCCGCAGCTGCATCCACTTGGTTTCTAGTCGGAGCAAGTAGACCATTGTAGAACTTGCATACTTGCTGCTTCTTGGTGAACCCATGTTGAGGGCAACTCCGGATAAGATCCCGGAATCGCTCCCAAGCCTCTCCGAATGGCTCTTGGTCCAATTGCTTGAACTGATTGATCTGGTTCTGCAGGTCGAGCATCTTGCTTGGTGGAAAGTACTTCAACAGGAAAGAAGTACTCAAGTCTTCCCAATCTCTGATGTCTTCTAGTGAATTGAACCACTGTAATGCTCTGTCCTTCAGTGAGAAAGGGAACAGTCTCATCTTGACTTGCTCGTGCGGCACATGATTGATCTTGATTGTGTCGGCCAGTCTGCGAAACTTGATCAGATGCGCATTCGGATCCTCCAACGCACTTCCCCCATACTGGTTTTGCTGCACTATATTGATTAGTGCAGGCTTCAGCTCGAAATTGTTGGCATTGAGTGGTGGAGGTTGTACTCCTCCTGCCTGCTGATTTGGACTGGGCTTCAAGCAGTCGCTAATAGGCGTGTCATCTTCATCGCCTGCAGCTAGGTCTATCTGAATTGGGCCGTACTGCTGTTGTAGCTGTGGCCCTTGTGGAGGTAGTTGCTGCTGTATGTTCGTGACTCGATCATCCAACCGTGCCAGAGCTGTCAGTACTCTGTTAAGTGCGTCATCCTGATTCGGATGCTGTGGTGGGTTCTCCATCTCAGATGCGGAGTTTCTTCTAGTTCGGTGTCTGCGAGCTGTCGCTTCAATTTCCGGATCGAAATGAAGAAGGGTTTCTTTCCCTTTTGATCTGGTGAGCATACGAAGCCTGCAAACACCAAAAATAAGAACTACCGCGTAATACAAAAATTAACCCAAAAATAAAAAACGAAAATTAAAATTAAAATTACGAAAAAATAAAATCTAGTCTAGTTTCCTCCTATTTTTCAAGATAAAAACTAAGCGCTAAATCCTATTCCCCGGCAACGGCGCCAAAAACTTGACACGTCGGTTTCTAACCTAGTGTTCCGCAAGTGTACGGATGTAGATGTAGTACTATTGTCAAGGTCGATCCCACAAGGAATAGTTTTAGGTAGTTTGATACCTTAATAATCTAGGAATGTCCTAACTAGATACTAAGTTGTAAAAGATTGATTTTACTAAAAACTGAGGAATTTAACTACTAATTGGCAAACAAAAAGAACTAATAATCAATGAGAAAAGGTATCCTAGGGCTTCGATTTCAGGATATTAATTCACTGTTGAATATGATTAACCTATTAATTTACCAATTCTAGTGTTTATTAGGCGGCACGACAATAATCTAATCCTTCTCTCGAAGCGATTAAACCGTTGATTAATTAAGCTAATTACCCTCTCGAGTCAATTAAACCTAATAACTCCCAAACGATCCTAAGCCACGGCCTACACAGTCATAGACAACTGCGCTCTATGTTCTAAGTCTGATAACGATTCCCTCCTCTCGAAGCGGAATTGTTAAACTAAATTACTAAATCTAGGTGATCAAGCTAAATTCAGTTTTAAGCACAAACATAGAGATAAAACACATAAAGAACGGAATTAAATAGATTAAATCATAATTAAACCATTGTCATAAAAATCCCTACTTTCTAACCCTAGGACACGAATAGCTTAGCTACTCATGCCTAGTAATAATCCAATACAAAAATCCAATAAAAACATTGTAAAGAATTAAAACTAAGAAAAGAATAAATAAACCCGAATGACTCCGTCTCGATGATCTTTGTCTTCTTTGTCCTCCAAGATTTCTTCTAGGTGGAATAATGTAATTGATGTTCTTCCGTGATTGATTCCTCCTTTTTCCTAGAGCTTGAGATCCTTTTTATAGAGTTTGAGAACGAATCTTGGGAAAGATAGGCTTAAAATCCTATTAGGAAATCAAAATCCCCTTTAAAACAAGATTTCTCTTATCGGCAGCCTTTTTGACACGGCCGTGTTGCTTAAGTGACACGGCCGTGTTGCTTAACAATTCTTCAATTTCTGCGCAACATTTGACACGGCCGTGTTGCTTTGTGACACGGCCGTGTTCTATTCCAAAACTAACAGCGCGTTGCAAGCCACTTTTGACACGGCCGTGTTGCTTTGTGACGCGGCCGTGTCGGTTCTTGCCCCGTTTTGCTCCTGGACCGGTTCAGGCCGGTTCGGACCGGTTTGGACCGGTTCTTCGACGGTTTTCACTCTTTTGTGCCGGTTTTTACTCTTTTCCAACTTGTTTCCTCGTCCGGTAGTCGTGAATCACAACTTTTAATCCTAAAAAAGCTCAAAATACCTTAAAACAAGTCGAAACACGTCAAATGACCCAAATATTATTAATATAAATAATTGCTGGTCAAATATACATGTATATGCTATAAAATATGATCCTAAATCGACCTAAATACATGCATAAATAACGTGTTATCAGTTGCATTTGAATGGAAGGATTTAAGGATGAATTTACAATCATAGTCTCAAATCCATTATTGTTTTTTGGATTATCCTGGATTTCTAAATCCATGATTTCATTTTGAGTTATTTTTTGAAGGACTTGAGTGGATTTCAAATCCCTTATAACTTGAATGGATTTGAAATCCATTGATTTTGAATTCATCCATTTCAAATTCCTCCATCCAAACACAATATCAATGGATTTGAGACTATGAATTCTAAATCCATCCTCAAACTTTTACATCCAAATAGACAATTAAATAGTGACATCATATATTAAACCCTAAACCAGTCCTCATAGCTCCTTCAATCGTCCATAACCTCATCAATTCTCAATAAACTCGTCTCATAAACAAATGCTACATGATATAATCCCACAAATTTCTGCAAACAATTCTATCAGATATGTACTATTCAGTCCATTATACTATACAATCAAAGAAGACCACCATTATAACAATAGAAAAACATTCCAGAACAAACAATACATCAAAATTAGCATAGGCCCGTTAGGTAGGAAGAATTACAAATATATTACAGTGAACTATTTGACTTGCCCAAAAGTATTGAAAAAATGTGATGAGTAAAAATGATTCACATGAGCCAATAAACTCTCTATATTCTTCGGACATGGTTTTGATATTGCCACTTACAGTCAATTTGAGAGGAGACACTTAAGAGAACTGATGATTTCATATAGGAGCACCAAAATAAATCTTATATTTCTTCAATATAAATTGGGTGGACACTACAATACATATGATGATGGTATTAGATGGCCCCTTTTCCAACTCTTTCTTCTTAATGCATATCTGTGCATTTTATTTCTGCATTTGATAAATCCTTTTATGTAGAATTTTATAGATACATTCATGCATATGTTACTGCAAATTTTATAGTATCCTGAATTCCTGTGTGGGAAGATGGAAAGCTACATTTACAACATGCGTTACAGACTTACAATTAAAGATGGTGCATTTATTTCTATTAAAAATTGTTAAAACATAATATTTGTAGTCTGGAAAAAAATACCTGCTCTAGTTCACATTGTATGGTATGACACGTGGCAGCCGTAGGAAGGTTCAAAAAACTGATGTGGCGGTGCTGGAGAGGCTCAACTCTTCTTTTTAATATATAGATTAACACTGAAAGACAACTTAATAAAATCATTTTATAATCAGGTCAGTGACAAGAGTTCAATTCTTACCAACTCACCCCGATCGGATCAAAATTGTAATACAATAAAAATAAATAAATAAATAAATGAATTCGGCCAAATAAAAATAGGCTGATTGATTTCTCATCCAGCAAGTTTCATAGGTGAAGTTACATTTGTGTTCTTTTAATTATATCGTTCAATCGCATACGTGCCGTAGCCTCCTTTTCACAACTTATGGTCAGGGAAGAGATTGATTCCGGGGATTAATCTAGAAGGATCATACATGTTCTAATATGATTTAACTTGAACATTTTTCTTTTAATTTAGATATATTTAGTTCAAAATTAAATTTACAAAGTCCATAATGTATTCTAAAAAGTATTTCATAAAATTACACGTGGACATAATTAAACATCCTTATCAGAGATTATTAAGAGTTTACATTTGTAAAATTTTAATTAGTTTATACGTACACTACAAGAAAATTGTCAAATTCCAACGGAAAAAATCCAACGAAGCATAAATTCGTTGGAATTTTTAAAATTTCCAACGGCAAGATGAGTCGTGGGAATTTTGGAAATAATTCCAATGGCTTTTGCCGTTGGAATTTTCGTTGGATTTTTTTTCCAACAGCTAATCCAACGACAAAAGCCGTTGGAATTATTTTCAAAATTCCAACGCCTCATCTTGCTGTTGGAATTGCCATTGGAAATTTTAAATAAATTTTAATATATATTCTTACATTTACATGCAAATCACAAAATTACACATTTCGAAAAACTTCTTGAAAGACAATATTCTCTGTTGTTTTCTGTTCAGCAGCTTCATCGTAGCAAGGGATGTACACGAATCGAGTTAAACCAAATATCTAAGAGTTTGAGTTTGATTCATTAATTATCGAGTCGAACTCGAGCTTAATTTATCAAATATATGAACGACTCGCGAGCTTACTTGAGCCTCTCGTGAGCCTAATCGAGTCCAAAGGAATTCAATAAATATAAATTACAAATATATTACCAATTATTGTTTAATTTAAAATAAGCTATAAATTCTTTAAGTTATAATATACCTACTAAGATTAATGAATTACATATATACAAATGCATGATTTCAGTTATATAATTCTATACTTTTTACAAGTATAACTATAAAATTAGAAATTAATTATAAGTACATTAACTAAATTTTTACGAACTAGCTCTCGAGCCCATAAACGAACTTGCTGACCGCACTGTCGAGGCACGTCAAATTAACTACCTTTTCTACCTCCACTAACTAGTAGCAGCGATAAGCAAGGGTCGAATCTCACAAGGAACGGATGAATTAATTATGCTTCTAATATTAATAACTAAACGATAAAAGTAAATAAAGGGGGGTTTTGATTTTATTAATCTAATCACTAAACTAATCAAACAAATAATTAAATAACTAAGATCTCAAAGACTCAATTAAATAAATAGTACTCCCTCCGTCCCGGCCCAATTTGCCTACGTTGGCCGGGCACGGAGCTTAAGAAAAAGCTGTTGAGTGTGATGTTTTGTTGAATTTTTCAAATCCCCTTAATTTTTTAAGGGAGGATTAGTTTTTTAACACTCTCCTCCCTTTCCTTAATTAAGATGAACAGTAAAAAAAAGCAAAAACTGAAAAACAGTAAAAACATTACAGCAACACAAAGAAACCTGAAAATAGAGCTTATGACATTGATTTTTTTTGGGGGGGAAATTCCCCTCCAAAAAACCTGAATTACAGCAGTAAGTTATGCCCAAAATTTGGGTTTACAATTCAAATTTACCCCCAAAAATTCAAATTACAGCTGGGTTACAGATTCACCTAACTCTATAAATAGAGTTCAAAATGCATTGAATGCATTTTGGACAGATTTTTTACAACAGCAGTATCAGTTTATCTATTACAATGACAAATCACAAAAAGGGGAAGAATCTTGCTCCATCAGATCGACTTCGCATTGCTCAACGCCTTCTTTCAAACAACAAAGATGGCGTTTTGAAGTACGGCATCACCGGTGAAGTCGCAACATCATATGGAGTCTCGGTTCGGACAATACGGTGCATTTGGCAGGCTGCAAAAAAACAAGTTTCAGCGGATGTCCCCATCTCTTTTCCGGAGGTAAGGCCCCGCCAACCTTCATCTAGCATTCAAAAACTAGACGAAGAAGCCATGAAGGCGATACCATTCGAAAAGAGGGGAACCATAAGGCGACTTGCCAAGGAGTTAGAGGTCAGCAAGTCACAAGTAGGGAGATGGGTCAAAGCAGGTAAGATCAAAGCTCATACTAACTCAATTAAACCATCACTCACTGATGCAAACAAATTACAAAGGCTGAAGTACAACCTTTGTTTTTTGCACCAAGACACAAACACCCAAAAATGCAAATATGAGAGCATGCATAATATTGTGCACATAGACGAAAAATGGTTCTACATGCAAAGGGCCACAGAAAGAGCATATAAGCTTGCTGCAGAAGAAGACCCTTACTGGGCATGTAAAAGCAAGCGTTTTATCCAAAAAGTCATGTTCATGTGTGCTGTGGCTAGGCCACAATATTCAGATTCAGGGGAACTTATTTTCGATGGGAAGATTGGTATTTTCCCATTCACAAAACAAGAACCGGCCATCAGAAACAGTGCAAATAGAGCTAGAGACACGTTGGTTACAAAACCAATCGACTCTATAAACAGTGGAGTTATTAAGAGCTGCATATTGGAACAAGTAAGTACCCACTATCAGAAAAATTTCATCATTTAGTGGTTTACAGCTTAGTAAGTCTCCACAATTTTAACACATTTGTTAATTTCAACAAATATGGTAAAATTGGTGACATTACTAAACTCTAACAGCTCCTAAAATACACTATGTTTCATCATATGGCTTTACAAATTAGGTTCTTCCAGCAATTAAGGCCAAATGACCACCTCATGCAAGCAAAACAATAATCATACAGCAAGACAATGCTAGACCTCATTTAAGCAACTTGGATCCGGATTTTAGAAGGGCTGCAACAGCCGATGGATTTGACATCAAACTGATGTGTCAACCACCAAACTCCCCAGACACGAATGTGCTGGATTTGGGCTTTTTTAGAGCCATTCAATCTTTGCAGATTGAGACAAGGAGTTATAATGTGGATAACTTGGTTCAGAATGTGCTCAAATCCTTTGAGGACCTAGAATCAATCAAGTTAGACTACATTTTTTTAAGCTTACAAGGTTGCTTGGTGGAGATAATGAAAGCTAAGGGGGGAAATAATTACAAATTGCCACATATGGGGAAAGCGGCTCTAGCAACGGCTGATACACTACCACAAGCATTAGAAGTTGATGAACAACTCATCAGACAATCAATTGAACATCTCATAGAACAGGAACAAACAACTGTTGCATATGACATTGAAGGGATTATGGCTGATTTGGGCTACATGTAGATTAAAAATAGGAATCTGGATTGTTTTGTCTTTTGTTAACAGTGTAAACACTTATGAAAGTGTTCATTTTGCTTAAACTGTAAACATTTGAAATCAATGAAATCTGTTTTTTCCATTCATTTTTTCTACTTTCCCTCAGAATAATTTCATCATCGGGAAAAACATAATTACCCACTGCTCAGAAACAGCAACATTAAGCTGGTCATATTAAATGACCAACTTAAGCTACTCATTTCCAAGACTAGAACTGCTCAATTTCACAAAAAAATGTGCTAAAACTGAATTACAGCTGGGCAGCTACATAATTAATCAGCAAATTCTTTTCTTCATTTTAATTTGGCCACCAAACAGTGTAAATCAGAATTTCACCCATCAAACTGTAACATGCAGCAAGTTTCAGATATGCAGTGCAAATCATCACAATTAATCAGAAGGCATCAACAACCAGGCAACCCTAGCAACAGAATGACGAACAAATCAAGAGAGAGGAAGAACAGACACAACCCAAATCAATTCATTATAAATTCAGAAGGCATCACCAGCCAAACCCCCCGAAAAACAGCAAGTCGCGATCAAATCAAACTGAACGGAATCACAGTGACACCCCAAAATCAATTCATCATAATATCAGAAGGCATCACCAGCCAAACCCCCCGAAAAACAGCAAGTCACGAACAAATCAAGAGAGAATTCGGCACAAACACACCCCAAACTTAATTCATCATAAATCAGAAGGCATCACCAGCCAAACACCCCAAAAAAATAGCATATGCAAACTAAGAAATCAGATCGAAAGAAAGGATGAATAAACCTGGTCACCGAAGGTACCCAGATCGAAAGGCATTCATAGAAATGCCTTTTCATTTCTGGATCAGCAAACAACTCAGAAGTTGGGGGGGCCTCCTCGATCCCAAGAGGGAGAGCGTCCACTCTCTCTTCTTCGAACTGCGTCTCCCCAACGAAGCTGTCCTCAGAATCATACACGATGCCATACTCCTCGGATTCATCGAAAGAATCCTCCATAGACACCAGATCTGGACTGAACCGAGCCCCTTTCGCAAAAAAACAGAGTTTCGCAGATCAAATAACTAGATTCTCCCAGATCTGGCGTAGATCTGAAAGATCCAAGTATTTTTGGCTAAATCGATTTGCAGATCGAGGAAGGGTACGAGAGACAGAAGTCGCGTTTGTGAGAGAGGGACCCCAGAAATCTAGCGTGTAGATAATCTGGACAAAATGAACAAGGAAGCTCGGCTAAACCAAAAATGGCGAAGAACAGTGAGGCCTGGAGAAGTTCTCAAGAAACCCTAGTTTCTTGAGAGAGAGAAAGGATGAGAGATAGACTAGGTTCGAGAATTGGGCTGTCTGAAAATGTATGGGAGAGAATGGGCTCATATCAGAATTGGGTTTGGTGAGTGTGAGGGGGGTGTTAAATTTATTTGGGTTGGGTTGGTTTAATTAGGAGTAGTCTAATGTTTAATTAGGCAGATTTTTTAAATGTTAACAAGATGGCATATTTGTAATAAAATTACAAAGTAGGGGTTAGATGTGTTGACTTTCTTTGCTATTTTTGGGCTGGCAAATTAGATTGGGACAAACAAAAATGGAAGGTAGGCAAATTAGAACGGGACGGAGGGAGTAATCGACTTAAACCAATACCAAAAGTAATACTAGCTCTCAGTTCAGTATCCCCCTATTCGTCTACAAATTAATTAACTAACTAAACCTGATTATTATCCCTCAACCTTCTAACCCTAGACCGACAACAAGCTCTGTCGGCCCGAATTAATCCTTAAGAATAGTCAACTAAGATACGATCATTAGCTAACCCTATTTAATTGAACAGCCTAGAACATGCTCTCTAGGTTTAATTCATTAAACGCATTAATAATTAGGATAATAGGTCAGACTAGACTCCAAATACATACGCTCGATTCGGATGGCCTAGATTCGTGTTACCCCTAACGAATTAATCGTTGTTGCTACTCGCGATTATAAAATTATAACAATTACGGATTACAATTTTATAACCTAGCAGTGATAAATTAATAACCTAATTCGACGGGCCCTATCAAATCAAGTAATCAACCAATCGTGGGTCATAAGAACAAGTAACACAAATAAGTTGTGAAATAATGAATCAGAATTTAACTACGGATCAATTAATCATAAAAACGAATAGGGTTCAACATCCCTTCAAACTAGTATAAAATAAATTAACTACTCATAATTAAACTATTGCCTAAAATCAGATAAAACAAAGACATAATTAAAATAAACGGAAAATAAAATCAAACGGAATTTGACGACTCGTCGAAATCGTGCGTCGTCTCCTTCCTGCTTCCCACGTGAATGTTGGAATCTTGAATTCCTCTCCACTTTATAAGCCCTCAATGGGCTCCTGCCTTCAGCAAATCCAAATAAAGCAATAGTGGGCCACCGCCTCTTATGTTTCAATTATGAGGCCCAATGACCTTTCGGCTTTTAATTTCATTAATCAACTCCCTATTGTATATCTCATGGGCCTGGGTTGACATTGGATTATGCAATGTCAGCCCCTGGATCTAATGTCTTGGCCCATATTCCTTTTTATAGCCCAATATCTTCTATCGTCTATCTCTCGACTCAGAATCTTTCAATGGAGTCCAAAATCACTTCCAATTCACTGCATTTAACATAAAAAAACCAACAATTGGAGTAATTGGTGCCAAAGTGCAGATAAGTAGAAAAATAACAAATGTATGATAATAAAATGCATTAAAAACACATTTTAAGCAGTCTAAATACTAGATATTTTTCTGCTTATCAAATCCCCCCAAACTTAAATTGTTGCTTGTCCTCAAGCAACTTAGCACAAAAACAATCTAGGGGAAACAAAACAAGGTTATCACTCACTCAGACAATTCACCAAACACACTTAGGTTCTCGTCACTTGGTAGGAAGAAGCACAAACTTTCTTTAAAGCACACAAAATTCCGGACTGAAATCAAACTCCCCACTAAACTTTATTGGTGAAACGGGCATCGCAATCCAAATTACCCGCAAATGAACCAAAATTTTGTCAAGCATGCTTCTTTTTTTTTCTCTTTTTTTTTCTATAAAAATATAACTATACTATACTTAACAAGACAAGAACTAGTCGGATCATTGGCTTAGACTTCGTATCGAGGACCACCCCTTTATTTCTCCAAAAAAAAATTTCTTCTTCTTTTTCTTTTTATCTTTGTGGGTGAGGTCGCCAGCTCCACACCACTCATAGGTTAGTCCATGTGCTATTATTGATTCGCATTTTATTTTTTTTGCTTTTTTTTATTTTATTTTCACACTCGAACCCCTACGAGCAGGCAGCTGATTCAGCCCCTCACCATCTTTTCTTACAATTTTTTTCAACTAAACACCATTAACCCAAACACAATTATTTTCCATCCTTAGGGGGTGGTATCCACAACTATTCCATCTTTTACCAATTCAAATCCAACTTATTATAAACATAAAATAAAGTAATAAAAATTTAACATGTGAAGCATACTTGACAAACTAATTTAATCGGGACATATTCAGACACAATGTTATCCCTTCCACACGGCTTCAGGGTCATTTTAATCTCAGCAAATTTAACCAAAATATATTAAATAAGCCGGCCTCTTCTACCGAAGCAACACACCCCAATACCAAAAACACTCGTGTCATCATCGCGAGTTCCTACCTTTTTTTCTATTTTTATTTTTAATAAACAAAGAACAACTAAAACAACTAATAATTTAAAGAAAGAAAGTCCAGGAATAAAATGCAAACTAACATGTATATACAATTTACTTCACTGCTAATCACCCCCCCCCCCCCAAACTTAATCGCATGCAGATATGCAATTAACACATGAAAGGTAAAGCGAAATGCAATAAAGGAAGGAATGTAAGGAAAGGAGGTCACCGGGTCAACACGAAGACGACTACTGCCATTTTTTTTCTTGTGAATCAAGGTGAGCCACCTCAAGTCAACCCTCTAATCCTCGTGATAACTTTCACCCTCTCAAAGTTCGCACCAAGGTGGTTTTGGAATAGGTCTCAAATGTGGCACGCCCACTAATACCTTGTTCAACACTCCATCAGGCTCTATATGGCTAATTACTTTAAGCTATAAAAACTCAGTGGAGAGGATATAGATCTTCGCTGAAAAATAGATGCGCATCGATTTGATCTCCATTTTTTGAAAGACATCAAGGACCCGTTTCTCCTTGTTTTCTTGTTCGGGTTTTCTGATTCTAGAAAGAAACGGCAACGGGTTAGTAATAACAGAATTAGAAATAGGAGATTTTACCTCAACGGATGATTCTGGACTCGACACATTGGATGACCCAATGTGCTCTTCTAATCCAATGTGTTGCAACACACTGGATGTCCCAATGTGCGTCTGTTGCACGTTATTCTCCCCTTCCTTTTCTGCCTTTTTTGTGTTTTCTTCGGTGTTCATGTTTCCTTCTTCTAGCCCGGGCTTGTTAGGCTCTCCAAGCTATTTTTCATTCCGCAAAGTAATGGCGCTTACATTCCTCGGATTTATCTCAGGTTGGGAAGGTAATTTCTCACTATTCATGCTCTCCAGTCTGCTTACGGTGATGGCTAATTGACTCAATTAAGTCTCGAGATTCTTTATGCTCGATTGCGTATTTTTCTAGAATTGAACAGTGTTGGTTGCCATGGTTTTAACGATGTCTTCCAAGGATAAGCTTGAGGTTTGCTCAGTCGGCTGTTTCGGGTAATACATTCCCCTCTGTGGTGGTAGTC
Source organism: Ajuga chamaepitys (assembly GCA_958295605.1). Classification (NCBI taxonomy): domain Eukaryota; kingdom Viridiplantae; phylum Streptophyta; class Magnoliopsida; order Lamiales; family Lamiaceae; genus Ajuga; species Ajuga chamaepitys. The sequence goes on along the minus strand of OY282500.1, from coordinate 4,959,464 downwards.
GGGTTTGCTCACCCGCTTGTAGTTGCTGGTTTCCATACCAAAGATTGGGATGATCCGGCCATCCGAGATTGTAAGATTGAGCGTAAGGATCATATCTTCTCCCATGATAATTCTCCGTACCAACAGCATTTGCATGTGCATCAATTTCATCTGTTAGCAGTCTGCAATTATCGGTGGTGTGCTCAAGTGTATCACAAATTCGACACGGTTTCACCTGTGGGGTTCCTGCGGCGGCTATCTTCATGACAAAAGAGGTAAGTTCTTCTAATTTATCTTCAACAGATGAAACACCTACCTCCCTTACCATTTTCGGTGGAAGATCCCTTGCACTAAATTGCTCGGAATTAGCTACCACATCTGATATGAGTTCCTTGGCCTCTGCTGGAGTTTTATTAACCAATCTTCCCCCCGCAGCTGCATCTATCATATTACGGTCCATAAGTGACAACCCCTCATAGAAATACTGAATGAGAAGTTGTTCGGTGAACTGATGTTGTGGACAACTCGCTATCAGCTTCTTGTATCGCTCCCAACACTCATACAGAGACTCTCCTTGCATTTGCATTATACCATATATTTCTTCCGTATAGTGACTAATCGAGATGTTGGGAAATATCTCTGTATGAATAGTCGTTCCATCTGAGTCCATGTGGTGATAGTCTCTGTCAAATAGTGCAACCAATCTTTTGCTATGCCCTTTAAGGAAAATGGAAAAGCTCCTAGCTTGATCAGTTCGTCAGTGACTCTCATAGGTTTCATTAACGCACACACCAAATGGAACTCCTTTAGGTGTCTATAAGGATCCTCACCTGCATAACCATGAAATAATGGTAATAAGTGTATAATATCACTATTAAGCTCAAAATTTGTGTGGACATTATAATCGGGAAATGAAATGCAAAAGGATTGTTCAGTATTGACGGGATTGACAAACTCTCTCAAAGTTTGAGTTGAAGTCATAATTTCCATGGAGTTGATCTCAATCCTTAACCTACACAAACTTCTCCGAAATAGTATATAAGGACGCTACAAAAAACAAAGAAGAAAAGAGGAACGAAAAATAGAATGCTTAACGTATATGAGAGGAAAACAAATTTACAAAAATCTGTGAATAGACAGATACATTGGATGACCCAATGTGGCGTCCGTCTGTTAATGTGCGATGGCAGACTTCACTAATTTGACGAGAACAGTATACAAGAATGGAATTAACTAAAACAAATATTTATTAACAAAAGAAACTAAATTAATTCAAGACCGCTCCCCGGCAACGGCGCCAAAATTTCACCGCACTGTCGAGGCACGTCAAATTAACTACCTTTTCTACCTCCACTAACTAGTAGCAGCGATAAGCAAGGGTCGAATCCCACAAGGAGCGGATGAATTAATTATGCTTCTAATATTAATAGCTAAACGATACAAGTAAATAAAGGGGTTTTTTTATTTTATTAATCTAATCACTAAACTAATCAAACAAATAATTAAATAACTAAAGATCTCAAAGACTCAATTAAATTAATAATAATCGACTTAAACCAATACCAAAAGTAATACTAGCTCTCAGTTCAGTATCCCCCTATTCGTCTACAAATTAATTAACTAATTAAACCTGATTATTATCCCTCAACCTTCTAACCCTAGACCGACAACAAGCTCTGTCGGCCCGAATTATCCCTTAAGAATAGTCAACTAAGATACGATCATTAGCTAACCTTATTTAATTGAACAGCCTAGAACATGTTCTCTAGGTTTAATTCATTAAACGCATTAATAATTAGGATAATAGGTCAGACTCCAAATACATAGGCACGATCCGGATGGCCTAGATTCGTGTTACCCCTAACGAATTAATCGTTGTTGCTACTCGCGATTATAAAATTATAACAATTACGGATTACAATTTTATAACCTAGCAGTGATAAATTAATAACCTAATTTGACGTGTCCTATCAAATCAAGTAATCAACCAATCGTGGGTCATAAGAACAAGTAACACAAATAAGTTGTGAAATAATAAATCAAAATTTAACTACGGATCAATTAATCATAAAAACGAATAGGGTTCAACATCCCTTCAAACTAGTATAAAATAAATTAACTACTCATAATTAAACTATTGTCTAAAATCAGATAAAACAAAGACATAATTAAAATAAACGGAAAATAAAATCAAACGGAATTTGACGACTCGTCGAAATCGTGCGTCGTCTCCTTCCTGCTTCCTACGTGAATGTTGGAATCTTGAATTCCTCTCCACTTTATAAGCCCTCAATGGGCTCTTGCCTTCAGCAAATCCAAATAAAGCAATAGTGGGCCACCGCCTCTTATGTTTCAATTATGAGGCCCAATGACCTTTCGGCTTTTAATTTCATTAATCAACGCCCTATTGTATATCTCATGGGCCTGGGTTGACATTGGATTATCCAATGTCAGCCCATGGATCTAATGTCTTGGCCCATATTCCTTTTTATAGCCCAATATCTTCTATCGTCTATCTCTCGACTCAGAATCTTTCAATAGAGTCCAAAATCACTTCCAATTCACTGCATTTAACATAAAAAACCAACAATTGGAGTAATCGGTGCCAAAGTGTAGATAAGTAGGAAAATAACAAATGTATGATAATAAAATGCATTAAAAACACATTTTAAGCAGTCTAAATAATACATATTTTTCTACTTATCACTTGCTCGCGAGCTAATGAACCGAATATCATCAATCTTTAGTTTGACTCGTTTATTTTGACGAGCCACATTAGAAAGCCTGATAGAACTTTTTGAAACCAAGATATGAATAATTTACGAGTGGCTTGTTCGTGTAAATCCCTAATTGTAGCAAGTCAATATTTTCAGTATCTTTCTGTTGGTTACCCTCGAAACTACTACATATACTTGACCATGACTGAATGCCGATTTTTTCAGAAAAAGTCCGACATGTGACAATGATTGTCCTTGACTCTTATTGATCGTCATTGCATAGGATACTATAATTGAAAACTACCTTCTTTGAAATTTGAAGGGTAGCCTTGGATCCGTAGGAGTTAGGGAAAGCCTGAGAATTATGACATTGTCCCCATAGTTATTTCCAGTTATGACCTTTCCTTCAAGAACATGTTTTGCAAATGAACTTTAAACATGTTTTCCTTCTTTGAAATTTGAAGGGTAACCTTGGATTCGAAAGAGTTACGCACAAATGAAGCTTAAAAAAATTACATAATTTTTTATATATGGTGTATACTACCTTAAGGTGGGATCCTCACAAGCATCCTTACAAGCATCTTAAGGAATTTTACACTGTGTGTTCGAGTATGAAGCCCACAGGTGTCACTAAGGAACAGATTAATTTGCGAGCTTCTCCTTTCTCCCTTAAAGATTTGGCAAGGGATTAAGTTTATTATTTACCGTCAGCATTCATCACTCCATGGGAGCAAATTGGGAGGTTGTTTCTGGAAAAATACTTTCGAGCATCTAAAGCAACCAATCAAAGGAAGGAAATATGTGGGGCAAGGCAGATGCATGGCGAATCCTTGTATGAATATTGGGAACGTTTCGAGAAATTGGTGGCCAGTTGTCCGCAACACCAGATAACTAAGCAGTTATTGATACAATATTTCTACGAGGAGCTATCGATAACAGACATAAACATGATTGATGCAGCCAGCGGAGGAGCACTAATAGACAAAACCCCAGCTGCAGGCAAGGCACTCATATCTAATATGGCAACAAACTTACAACAATTCGACTAAAGAGATGCACCATTGAAGATAGTGAAGGGAACGAATGATTTGTCCCTTGATGACAAGTTGACAGAGTTGACTTCTTCTGTGAGAAAAATTACTGCAGGAGATAATCAGCAGGTCAAGTTGTGTCGTATTTGTGACACCGGCACACAATAGATACTTGTAAGGTTTTGGGAGATGAGATTGACGCACATACCAATGTTGTAGGCACCGGAAATTTCCAAGGATGAAAGTACGATCCATATCCTAGGTGGAGAGATCACTCCAATCTGTGATATGGAAACCAACAGCCATCTGAGCCTGTGGAACAATCTCGTCTGGTCCAACGACAACAGTGTGGATCATACTACCCAAGATAATATGCTGAACCTACTCCCTCATCGACATTGGAGGAGATGATGAAAACCTAACTTCAACATTGTACAACTCCAGCAAAACGTGAATCAATTCCAGAAGGATACTCGCTCGAGTATTAAAAGCATGGAGACACAAATGAGCCAGTTGGCAATAGCAGTGAGCCGCCTTGAGTCCCAAAACAGTGGAAAATTACCATCCCAGTGGGAAATCAATTCGAGAAATGTCATTGCTATGACCCTTAGAAGTGGGACACAACTTGGAGAGCTAGGAAGCCCATGCGTGTATTGGAAGACGAAAACGAGGGGGAAACACTCGTTAAATAGCATGACACTGGGTCGCCCAGTGTTGACATTCAGCCACCAGCAAAGGCCACTATACATACTGACACTAGGGCACCCAGTATCAAGCGACATACCAGAAAAATAAGGTACCAATACCCCTCTCTCTGTCTCTTTTCAAAATATTTCCTTTTCCTTGTAGAATTGACATGACCCTTAAAAAAGAATAAGGAGAAGAAAATTTTGGAAGTGTTTCGGAAAGTAGAGAACATCCATTGATTGACGTAGTCAAGCAATTCCGAGATACACCAAGCTCCTAAAAAATTTGTGTATCAATAAACGCAAACTAAGGGCGAATGAGAAGGTGATGATGGGAGAAAATGTGTCAGCTATTTTCCAAAAGAAGTATCATAATACTTATAAGGTCTATTAGTCTCAAATTTAAAAGTTCATAGGCTTATTCCTATTTAAAAAGTTTAAGCGTCCATTTGGACAAAAATAGTTTAAAGTTCAATTCGAGCCTGTGATATAAATTGAGGGACATATTTGTACCTTTTCCCTATCAGTTTTTGTCCATAACTTTCTACTTGTTCGATTTTCATCCAAAAATTTATTGTATTTTCAATTTTATTTCATAATTAAAGAAATTGCTCGCATTTGGACCAATTTATACGCCGATAAAAAAATCGGCTGGAAAAGCGCACATAAATGACACTTGAATTTACTTTTCGTCTCATATATCTTTTCCGCACATTCGATTTTAATTTTTCGCTCGTTCAATTTTCGACTCAAAAAAACATCAACGCAGGTGCAACGTCAATACGTTGATTAAAATCATTTTTCTTCTCATAATTTTCCCGCTCGTTCGATTTTTCTTCCCAAAAATATTAGCGCAGGTGCCACATCTATTAACATTAGCCGGTAGGTTGGTGCTACTTGTGCTTTTTCGTTCGATTTACTCATCGGCAACAAAAGTCCTCTCCATTGCTATTTTTTTCCTCATGTATTAAATGTCAGTAAATATGCATGTGGGTAATTTTCTTCTTCAACAAATTGGTTGTTGCATTTTGTCAAAAGTTGTTGCAGATTTTCAAAACCATGGGAAATTCTATGCTACTCTATGAGGTAGTATAGGAACCCCATTAGATGTGAGAGGACACACCAAATGTGCAGAGTGCAAGAGTGCATGAAATCTGCAAGAACACACTTTAATCTTTGTATTTGATTCTATCGATATTACTTTCTTGTATTCTCTTTAAAGTTTCATTCTAGTACAGAGAGCCGGGAGAAAGGTGCAAGTCATTAAATATTTGTTATAGAGTGTTAGTTTTGGTGTCGGGAGAGAGAAAGTCTATGTGATTGTAAAAGCCTCACATAGTGGTATTTTTCTTTCCTTGGGTCGTGGTTTTTCTTCGATTTTGGAGTTTCCAAGTTAAATTCTTGTGTTGTGGTTTGTTGTTTTCTTTTCTATTATTTCTCAATTTATTTTTACGTACCTCGAAGGTTGAATGTGGGTCTATGGGTCCCAACAAGTGGTACAGTGCGAGGAAAGAGTTGGTCATCAACTGCCGAGCATACACGTTGTTGTCTATTCCTTTCTTAGCCCGCCTACCCACTCCGTCGCTACTGCGATTGTCTTCTTCTCTAGCGAAATAAAGTGACCGTCTTCTCCTTGTGGCTTATGTGGCCTTGTCCTTTCAAGGCGGAGCCTAGATTTTTTAATGAGGGAACGATTTTTTTTTTTTTTTTTTTGGTATTTATTGAAGTCCTGAGTGCAATAGATCTTTATTGAGTCAGCATTTGCATTCATTAAGAAGCTAGGTAAGCCATGAACATAACCAACATAAACAATATAGACTTGTGCAAAAGTAAACGAAATACTAATAGTAATGGTTACCAATGATAAAGAAAAAGAGTGACCAATCAATACTTTTAAGGTTCGATCCTTGGCCCAACTTCTTTCAAGAACAATATAGATCACATGTTGACTATGTTGTATTGGATGCTCCTACAAGCATGACAAGGTTAAAAGACTAGCATACAAAGATAGCTAAAGTAATTTACATAATAGCTTTGCTCTACAAAGTTAAAAGTGAAAGAAGCTAAAAAAGGCAAATACACATTATCTCTTATAATCTATATACCTTCCGAGTTTAAATTACAAATAATAGTGAATATAAGAATAACACCATTAAAGTCCTTCATCTAATTAAAGAAAAAAGAATACATTTCATTTGAATCGACACTCTATTATAAATCAATGTAAATGTCAAATATTTACACTGTAATGACTACACGTCAGTTAGTCACTCACAGTCAGGTTTTCGCCTCCTCAAAACCTCTATGAAAAAAATTGAGGAAAAAAAATACCAAAAGAGCCTGACCTTACAATTAGAACCGAAAAAAATCATTATAATTGATAGGGGTACTAAAAAGATCAAATTGTTCTAAGCAGTAAACATCACCGGGTATAACATACTCCGACAAGGATTGCACATCCAATCGTCATTGTCATCTTCCTTGTTCTTCCCTTGCTCAGTTGCATCTGTATTATTGATCAAACTTCTTTTCTTTGTTGAAGTCGGGATACCATGGAATCTTGATGGATCATCTTCAATACCGAGGACCTCCTTTCGAACTTTTAGAGACTTTCCGGGTCTAAGTGAAATCTTCAAGAATCTTGAGGAATCTTGGTTCCTTTTGTGGGTTTGACGAATCACGTTGAAGCTCAATTGCATCTGTATTCTTGATCAAACTTCTTTTCTTCATCGGAGTCTGGATATCATGGAATCCTGATAGATCATCTTCAATGCCGAAGACCTCATTTAGAACTTGTAGCTCAACTTTATCTAATGGTAGAATATTAGGGAGTTTGTTTGTAGCAACGTATGGATGCTGGATCTCTTCGTAGTGCCACGTTTGCAATAAACGTTTTCGCCATAAAAGTTTGGAACTTGTCTTCGGCTGCAGGCCTCTCATCTTCGTGTTCGCCATGAAAGTTCGGATGAAACTTCTTTGATCTAAGGGCTGGAATAAATAAAAAGGAAAACTTTCTGAGGGTTTTTTTAGAATGAAATTGAAGAAAATGACTTTCATGATCAATAATAGATAAAACAAAACTATGACGGTAGTATTTTGTGTCATTTAAACGCTGAGTTGTTGTCTTACACAATCATTTTATAATTATAACTAGAAAAGGATTATGTAAGACAACAAACTCAATTTATAAATGGTAATAAGATATCTCTAATATATTTTCGTGTTCTAAACAGGAAACACAACTTGTAAATAAGACTTACATCCACTCTTTGTTCATTCTAACAAAACCCTCAGAGAAAAAATGAGAGAAGAATCTGCGGGAAAACGATGGAGTGCAACATGGTATACCATCCTAATTGCACAATCAAGAATTGTTATGTGGAGTTCTACGCGGCTGTAGCAGAAGCGGTGGAGAGGTGGTGGTCGGAGTACGTTCTGCCAAACCGCAGTGTATTGAAGATGACAACTGCTTCCCTATACCTACCCAAGGACAACCCGGAGAAACCACGTGGAGAAGACGCGCACTTTATTTTGCCGGAGAAATAGACAATCGCAGGAGTCCATGAAGTCGGCTAGTGAGCGAAGAAAGGGATAGACAGCGGCGACTACGCTTGGTAGTTGACCTCGCACTTCATAATGAACCCAATGGGAGAGTAAACCCTAAAAGGGTTTTGGAGTGGGCCTACGACAACACCACCATAGAAGGTTCTTCCACCGCTTGCATAATCACACTTTCTGGCGAAAAACTACGAGCGGCGAACGTAGGGGACAACAAACTCCTCATGATTAGAAATAAAGAAGTTGTGCACAAATCTCCCACACAACAACGTGGATTCAACTGCCCGTATCAGCTGGGGACCCCGAGGGATGACCCGAGCGTGGCAGAAGAGATTTAAGTGGCGGTGGAGAAAATGGATATAGTGGTGGCTGGGACGGATGGGCTGCTGGATAATGTACATGCAAGTGACATTGTGGAAGTTGTAGGTAAACTTGGGGAAGGGAATGGGTTGGCGGAGCAGGCTACATGGATAATCTTGCGCTCTAGGATTGATGAAGATTGAGGGATGTATTCAAAGGGTTTTTTGTAACTAAATAAAAACATTGTTATTATTTACTACCAAAGATTTATGTTTATAATTTATTAGAGTGTCGCGTGTTCAAAATAATGCACGTACTTGTGCAGCAATCAATATACATTTTTATTTCTGATTTTTAGTTTTCAGGGAATAAAATGCCTTCAGTTGCATGTGGAGATTTGTATGTCCGAGAATAATACGTTCATAAACACTGGTTGAAGGATTTGAGGATGTATTCGAATAACTTAATTACATATTGATTCCAAATTCATCAATTCATTTAAGGTGGATTCAAATATTATTTTGATTAATTTAAAGTGGATTCAAAATATATTAATTTTGATGAGTTTGAAATAATTCCATTTTCGAATATACCTTTATAATTTTATCTTTTTAAATTCTTCATATTGACACTAATGAAAATGTAAATTTGGTTATGTATTAATGGATTGTGTCATTTTTAGTCCCGTAGTTTTAAGGGTGGCAATAAGTTTCGCTACAAAAACCTATACGAGATACTGTAATTTAATATGTAATTCACCTCTTATTCCATCTCATTAATATAAGTCATGTATATTAAAAGAACATCATCAATAAATATGTAGTACATTTATTTATCTATTTTGAATGTGGAAATTGAGGAGAGCAGGATCGTATCGTAACCCCAACCTTCACTACTCAAATGAAGAGGCGATGCTTAAATAAGTGTACAACATAATTACATCACTAAGACCAGTTACAATTTATTGTTTTTTTTGTCCCACAATTTATTATTTGTTTTTCAATTTAGTCCTACATCTCTTTCAATTGCTCAATTTTTGACCCAATTTTAACCAACTGGCCGGAAAAGGTCACATGTCTCCCACGTGTCGGCGCCAATTTGGGGATTCCAACGACTTATGACACGTGTTGCGGGAATTATGAGATGGATTTTTCTTTTTCTTTTTCATTTTTATTAAATGACACCACAATAAACAGATTAGCTAATGATTATAAAACAACTGGTTAAACTAAAAAAATGCAAATGAAGGAAAAGAAAACTCCCTATGTAGTCCTTCTTCATCTCGCATTCACGTTCTTCTCCAAGAAAAAAACCTTAATTTTTGCACTATATCAATCTCAAATTGCACATGTCCTCAACAATATGAACTGACCGTGCATATGGAAGGCACGTGACTTTTTTCGGTCAGTTGGTCAAAATTGAGCAATTGAAGAGACGTGGGACTAAATTAAGAAACAATAAATTATGGGACCAAATCCGAAAAAATAAAAAGTTATGAGACCATTTGAACGTTATTCCCTTAGTTATTCCAAATATAAAGTCAATACATGTACCAAAGAAAAACTGCAGAAACATGTAACAAATAAAAATAAAAATTAAAGTTAAAATACTGCAATGGAAAGAAAATTTTTCTGTTACGTTGAGGAAAGTCAGCCAATGGCCATTTATATTATAAATGAATTTATGGTTGTTATTATAGCCTCAGTATGGATAGGAAAATCTTTTAATGCATTAGGGTTTCTTGAGGCTATGCACAATGCCTGTAACTCGAAACATGGTATGACAACAAAGGAAATTAAGACAAACATGTCCACGTTTCAATTTAGTCAGAAGAGTGATGTCGAGAAGGTCTTCACCCTTGCATTGTGGACGTTAAAAAATGACTTTGTGGTGATCAAGGAACTCGGTCCATTTGAGCAACCATCTACCATTGAATTTACCGAGGTTACATTATGGAATCAGCTATATGATCTCCCGTTCGCACTGAGAGCTGAGAAATTCCTACAACAGATTGCAAGTAAGGCAAGGCAATTTATCGAGCTGGATAGGAAGTCATTGGAAGGAATAGGACGCAGTGTTAGATTGAAAGTTATGGTTCCTTTGAATAAGCCACTAAAGACGGGTATGCACGTTCTAGTCCGTAAGGAACAAAAAGCGTGGATTCCATTCAAGTATGAAAAGCTCCCATCGTTTTGTTATATTTATGGTTTTCTCGGCCACATGAAGTGCTAATGCGACGTGATCGATCAATCTCCGGACTTACTCAACCTTACGGAATCTGAGATCCCCTATGGAGTATGGATGAAAGCGTCTCCACAAAAACACATCTTGGTCACATCAGAGGGATTTTCAAGGCCATCTGTTTCCGAAGAAATTCGGAAACTACTTTTTTTCCGCCAAACCCACAGTTGAACCCGACTCACCACCTCATAAGACCTTGAGGAATACTAATTCAAGTGTAATGACGTTCCATACAAAATCAAGATATGGGTTAGATATAAAGTTTTTGTCACACCTGTAGGATTGTTTGACCTTTTAGCTTGTTTATATGTAGTCCAGTACAATATGATATGGCGTACATAAATCTATGCAGCCATAATGTGTGGAAATGTTGTATTCGGGTCATGTTTTTTTTATGTGTTTGCAAACTCTGCAGAAGTGATGATCATAGTGGGAATCAAACATCCTATATATATATATATCCCTTTAACTTTCATGGTTTTGTAATAGTTTAGATATACAACACGCAATGAGCAGTTTTGTTTCTTGGATAATATGGGTACTTATTTCTTTTATTCTTTTATCTTACATTTTGTATATATGTGTGTGTTTCTCCTTGTAAATTACATTTTAACTTGTCTCTTGGTAATTCATCTTTATTTTGAATTAACATAGAAAACACAAAATGAGAAAATTGATTTCATTTAATGACATTACTTGGATTTCAAACAGAAGTGTTCAATTTTAGGTAATTAAAAATTAAGGTTTATTTGGTTGACTTAAAAACATCAAGTGTTTAATTGGACAAAAAATTATTTTGGGTGTTTATTTGAACCATGATGTATAATTGAGGGGTCTATTTGTAACTTATCCTATGATATATTGATAACATTATGTCTATGTTATAGTGTAATAACATGATCTTGCTACTATTTTTTATGACATTTTGTTATATACTTTTCTTTTTATATGGAAGTATAAACTTTATGTATTTTTCTTCTCTACTAACTTTTTGCCTTTTTAAATTCGATGCAATGCTGGAGCAGGTGAAGGATGAGGATTTTCATCATTAGCATTCTGGAGTATGAAAAGAGAGTGAAGTTTAGAAATAAGATTTAGGAGAATAATTTGCATTTTTCTAAGTATTCATGGTTCATTTCTTATGTAATGATTGTTAGCGAGTTAGTTTTTATGTTCCAAAAATGTTCTTATTTTGGATATCAAATTAATATCAAAATTAAATCGTCTCTATAATGACAAAATATATCGTCACTATATCTATGTCTTTAGTGACTGTTTATATTACCTTTATTTATACAATTATATGGTGACACACTTCAGTCATCACAACTTTTACTGATTTAGTGACATTAGATTTTTTGTCACTATAGATATCGGCATATCCAAATCTTTAGTGACAATTACAATTTACGTCACTCCATGCAATTTTTTTGTAACAAAACACGTTGTCACCACTTGTGCGTATTTAGCGACACTAAAGTTTTGTCACAATTTTTTAGTTTTTGTTGACTTAATGTGTCGTCATTATAAAAATTGATAAAATGACGATAGGTATTTTGTAACTATAAAGTAACTCATTGTGACGACTTATTATAAACATGACAAAATAATGAATATAGTTGTGACGATGAAAGTGTCACTATAGTTTGATGGTTTAGGTAAAACATTGATTTGCGTCACCAAAATTTAATATTTTGACTACAAAAATAGCTTTCGTCATATTATATGTTTACTTTATAAGATGACAAAATTTAGATGCTAAAAGTGACAAAATATGCGTCAATATAAATTATAATATATGGTGACAATGACATATAATGTCATCAAAAGTCATACTTTTGGTGACAAATTCAAATATTATCACATATACCTAATACAACGGACATACCATGACGATAAAATTTCGTCACCAAATACTTACAGTGACGAAATATAATTTTTATGTGACGAATTTTATCGTCACGAAAATTCAAATTTCTTGAAGTGTTATAAAGTGGCTCTAAGTCATATTATTTGAACTATGTGATTCCACTCTTCAGACCCAATGTTTTATTTGGTACAAAGAAACTTAAGTAGAGACTTTTGACATTAGACATTCCGTGCGGTGATGTTGTCTGAGATAGTGATGAGTACCATAATTTGGCCTTATCTCGTGTTGGGTTTAGGCCCAATTATTTGGGCTGTCACTTTATCTACCTAACCCAAACCTAAGCCCAGGCTGCCCCCTCTCTCAACAAAGCCGGTCCATCTCGTGCATTATAATTCCCGTATTCTCAATACACGGTATTTCTCTGGTTTTCTGTTCTCCTTCTTCCATAAGTATGGGTTCTCTATGTGAGAACCATAATCCATTCTTCCTGAATCTTTCTGCTTTCGTCTTCTTCATCCCTAATCCTCTTTGTGAGTTCTGTTCAAAAGGGTTGAGTGCAAGAGAGAGGGGAGTAACCGGGTTTGGGTTCGGGGTTCTTCTATGTGATGTGAATCTCTGATTGAGGCTGTTTATCACACTGTCAAAAGATCGATTGGAACGGGCTCAAGGTGTTCTGAGCCATCTCTATTCGAACCACGAATCGATTTCTAACAGTGGTATCAGAGCCACGGTTGTAAAAACCGTGGTCTCTTCATTGTGTGAGAATCCCTGTGTGGGATTGGGGGTTTTTTCGACGAAACTAGGGTCTGTTCATTTTCTCTGATTTATGTCGCTACAGAATCTCGGCTGAGACTGTCCTCCTTCTCGGTCGAGACAGGTCTTTCCGCGCCTGTTTACTATCCCTGCTGTAACTGAATCTCGGGCGAGACTCTTCCTCCTTCTCGGCCGAGACGGGTCTCCCGAGATCAGTAGTCCAGATTTTTTCAGCCCCCTTGGTTGTCCTTCCGTCGCACCTTTGCCCGACGTGAGCCGTGCTCCTTCTGGTGAGGTTGGTCGGGTTCTCCTTCCGGTGAGGACCCGCTCTAGTAAAGAAGCTTAAACCTATCTTATTGCTTTTGTAGCTGCCATTTGGGAACGGATAGGTTTGACTGTAATTGCTGGTAGTTTTTTAGGTTTTTCTGTGTGATTGCTTCCGCGTGCTACTCGTCTATTGTTAGCTTTCTGTGCTTTTGCTTGGAGCTTTTCAAGTGACCCCCTGTTCCACTGATAAATCAATGCCGAGAACTGGGAAATCCTTGGATTGTTCAGTCCTCCCTCGTATCTGTGTGATGGGAACTTTGTCTGGTTTTACCTTGGCCCCGTTTGACGGGCGCTCCGATTTTGGTATTTGGCAACAAAAAATGAAAGGGATTTTAATTCAACAACGTGTGTTCAAAAGTATTAGCCTTTCATTTTCTGATTCTGACACTGCCGAAAAAAGGGCAGACATGGATGAGCTTGCATACTCATCTATTATTCTGAATCGTGCTTTATTGTATTTCCTCTTTTTTTGTTGAAAAACTCGTGTTTTAAGTGTTTTTCAGGTAAAAAAAGTCAATAATCGGAACGAACGGAGGAAAATACAAAGAAAAAAGGGCAAAAGGGGGATTCAAGAGGTCCCCACACGACGGGTTCGTATGGCCCAGCTATAAGGCACACGACCCATGTGCGAGCCTAGGCGAAATCAGGATTTTTCTAGCTCACACGATCGGGTTGTGTGAGTCAGTACAAACTCACACGACCCGTGCAGGAGTCCAGGGCGAAGTCCAATTTCAAGACATCACACGACTGGGTCATGTGAGTCAGTACAAACTCACATGACTCGTGTGAAGATCCGGAGCAGAAATGGGCTTTTAGCCCTAAAACTCCCTTTTTTGGCCCATTTAGCCAAAAAGCCCCCAAATTGTACTCAAAAGCTACCCTGCTTTTCAGATTTTTGTATCACTTCTCATTCTACATACTTTTTAGAGAGATTTCTTGGAGAGCAAGTTGTGGAAGAAATACATTGTTGAAGATCACATTGAAGATTAATTAGGTTATATCTTTCCATTTTCATTTAATATTTGTATGACATTATTATGTCAATATATTTGTGTTTATCTTTTATTATGATTATGGTTGGCTGAATTTCGTTAATATTATATTATGGTTGATTATTAGCCGATTAATTCAACTTCGTGTTATGTTATTAGTTGGTTAATTGTTTATAATGTATGTTGAATGATTTGATCACTTGTTTAACATTTTATTATGGATTAAATTGGAACCGAGAGGGGATTTTTAGTCCAAGATCACATTAATCAACATGGTTAAGCAATAGAATCGAGAGATTTGATTTGATCGTGGGAACTTTGGTCTTAGACTCGATTGGGAGTTGAATTTGATTCATCGACCGGAGACGGTGATTAATCCTATACAATCAACATGTAATTTTCTCTGAGAGGGGTCTTGCATATAATTGTGATCGTTTCCTAATATGTAGCATTCGGTTTAAAAGTTGAATTGATTGGATTAATAATGATTAGATGCCCACAATTGAAATATAACCCTAGATTATCCTTAATTAACCCGTTAATCTCTATAACTTTCTCCCTAATTAATCTTGTTAGTTTAATTCCTAGTTCAATTCATATTTAGTCTAAAAATTACAAAAAGTCAATTACTCAATCGTCTAGTTAGCCATTTAATATCTATAATGATTTATGTATCTGATATCAGGATGATTCCTCGTGGGATCGACTTGTACTCACTTAGTACTATTTTGACGTCGTATACTTGCGGTTGTTCATTTTAGTAATCAAAGCTAAGTTGTGTCAAGGCAGGACAAGGAGGAGAATGGTTAAATGTAAGGAACGGAAAACTATTCAAGCCCAAGAAACAACAATTCAATGAAAATGCCAAGAAAATCCTCAACCTAAGGCCAAGAATTTTGAAGGCAAGGAGAAAAGGAAGTGTTGTCATTGCAAGAAGCCAGGGCATCTAAAAAAGAACGGCTATGAGTGGAAAATGATGTAATCCTTAGAGACACAAATACCAAACTCTGCAGAAATGGTGGAAGCTAGAGATGAGGCTGAAATCCTAAACATAACAGATCAAAGAGTGAAAAATGCATGGATCCTTGATTCAGGTTGTAGCTTCCATATGAGTCCACATAGAAGTTGGTTTATCTATTACACTGAATAAGAAAGTGGTTTTGTTCTCCTTGGAAATAACCAGGTATGTGCAGTCAATAGTATTGTCCTCTAGCAAAATCGAATTCGATGAGAAACTCAATCAAATGATCATACCAAGCCCGAGGTGCCTATTTCAAATTGTATAAGGCCTTTTTAAGCTTATATACATGGTCAGGTTTGAAAAGGTCTAGGAAGCCGTTTGGTTGCTCGACATACACTTCCTCATTTAATCGTCCATTAAAAAATGCAGCCTTTGCATTTTATTTGATGTAAGGTTATTCTAATGCAGCATACTATTGCTAGAAGGAGTCGAATTGACTCGATTCTAGCCACATGTGCTGAACGTTTCATCAAAAACCAACCCCTCAACATGTGTGTAGTCTTATTCCGAATAACTTTACCTATTTCATCTTATTTGTTCTTAAAGATCCATTTGGTTCCAATAACTTTTGTATCCGAGCGCCGAGGCACAAAATACCATACATCACTGCGAGTGAATTGTTCTAATTCCTCATGCATTGCATTTATCCAAAAGTGATCTTTAAGTTCTTCAACTACATTCTTAGGCTTAATTAAAAACACAAAGCATGATAGATGTACCTCATTGCATGTTAAAATCATGTAAACCAACCTTACCATGTTTCGGGTTTGCACTCCTTCAGCGATATCTCCTACCACTTGAGATAGTGGATGATTGTTTCTAGTTCTTTCTAGAGAATCACGTTGTCTAGTATCTTGAAGATTTTGATTAGGCTCATCATCGCTTTTAAGGCTGAGTTCAATATGTGAGGTGGAAGTTGTTCCGGAGGTTGAGGCAATATCTCAAGCAACCTTACTCTCCTTTTCAGTTTCTTTAGAATTTTTAATCGGATTTTCAACATCATCTTGTTCAGTCTTTCCTGTAGTATCAATATACTAATCGAAGACAACATTTACAGATTCTTGTAAGCTCCTTATCCTAAGATTGTAGATCCTATAGAGAGCATAACCAAAAATGTCTTTATCACTCTTAGAGCCAAATTTCGAAAGATTTTCTCTATCATTAAAGATAAAACACACGCAACTAAAAAGGTGAAAATAATTAAGATTGGGTGTTGTTCCTTTTAGAAGTTCATATGGAGTCATAGTAGTGTCCGGTCTTAAGTATACATGATCTATAATATGACAAACAGCGTTCACTGCTTCAGCACAAAACCGCTTAGAAAGGCTTTTTTAGCTTAGTATTATAGGAGCCAGATCTTGCAAAGTGCATTTTTTTCCTTTTAGCCACCCCATGATCTGACCTAATATGAGTAATGGTGACACTATGTAACTAAACCTAGCAAATAAGGTTTTGAACGACTCAAAAGCATTTGATTTCTCACGTAAAAAACTTGCTCGTGTAAATCTAGAGAAACCATCTACAATAACAAACGAATATATCTTACCTCCTAAACTCTCTAGTTCAGCTGGATCCATAAGATCCATAAGATGCAATTCAAAATAGCGTGAGGTAACAAAATTTTGTCTTGGATGTGGGACAACCTCATGACCAACACGAGTCTATTTACCCTTCTAACAATCACCACAAAAATTATTTTGTTTCTTTTCGAGTTTAGGTATACCTATTACAAATAAATTGTAGTAGGAATAAAATTAAAAATAAAATATAAAACAGAAACATTCAATTATAGCATGTTATTTTTCCTGATAGATTTATTGTAATATGTTTGTGTGTTAGTATTGTTGTCCATAATAAATTTTAATAACTAATAATCTTATTAATTCTATTTCTAGATACTTGAAGTTAAAAATTCAGTTATAGAACTAAACTTAAATTTCAAACTTTTATACGTTTTTTGTAGGAATTTTTTTTTTTTACCAAATGATTATATAAACATGAGCTACACTAATATCATATGAAAGTTGTCTAAGTATTAAATATTATATTTTTGTTTTGAATTATATTATTTATTTTTACAAGAAGATAAGTTAAGATCATTAGAAAAATTTATCTATTAGTTTTTTTTTTTTTTTTTACAATTTAACAGATTAATCAGTTAAAATAATTAAAATAATATGCATGTCATGATTAATATATTTTATTAAAAAAATTACGTAAATTGATAATATTATTAGATATAATATTAAACTAACTTTTTTAGTAAAACTAATAATTAAATGCTTATGAAAAAATTACCTAACAAAAATATTTGTCAGATGATTTTGATGAATTATATCAAAATCTAACATGATACACACGCTAAAAGTATAATAAATCACAAATGTTTTGTTTTTTTCATAGAAATAAGTCACACATCGTTAATAAAACATGTGTCGAACAAAATTGCTACACCGACAAAATAAAACACAACATTATGATATTATTTATAATTACTTTCTATTATATGCAAAAGTAATTTGTTAATTATTGATTAATTATTATTCTTAACACTTATTTGACTTTAATAAAAATAAAATTGTGATGTTGAACATTTATGAAAAAGAGTGGTACTTTACAACATCCTTCTTCTCAAGTATTGACATTGAAGATATTATAGTAATTTTAGTAACATAATTTTGTTCCTTTTATCTTACTATTTTCAATCACTTTTTTTTAAGTTTAAATCTAATTATAAGAGTTTGTAATGTAATATACAGATAAAACCACTATTATCATTATTATAAAGAAGTCGGTCTTGACATAATAATATAAATACGGAAAATTTAAAATTATGGATTTGTAAATCATGTCTAGTTTATTCCAATAATAAATAAAGTTTATTACTCCTTCCCTCCCAAAATAAGAGTCTTGTATGTTTTATTATAACAACGAAGTCAAACTTCAGAATACCTAAATTCTGTTAAACTATTATTGCATGTTTAATTTACTATAAATTTTGATAAATATTTACTTTAATGTTCAATCATTTTAATATTATACGAATTTTACATAAATTGGTCAACTAAAAAATCTTATATATGGCACTATAGCTTTCTTGTCAATATTTTTGTTGTAGTATGTGGAATGCGTATATAGATATTATAATTGCAAAACTTAAATGAAACAATACATTTTTATTTTCTTAAGAATGAGATGAGAAATATACTTGATAAGTGCTTTGAATACCAATATACATTATTGTGATTAATTATATATTTTATTTTACTAATCCTAAAACAAAATATTACTTTTTTACTCACCGTCAAATTATCTAAACTTAATTTTTATCAAACATAATTCATAGCTGAATAACTCTTTTGTAAACGATAATTAGGTGTAGTGATAAGATTTATAATATTATATAGATAAAATACATTATTCTAACAAGGAACACAGCCTTCAAGTAAGAATATAAAAGTATAAATTTTAAAATCATATTATAATTTATATCTAGATATAGTTAAAGTATCTCCATTTTAAAATAAGAGTCTTTCATCCACTATTATACCAGGGAAGTTAATTTTAAGAATACCAAAGTCCTATTAAACTATTATAGGTTTAATTTACTATAATTTTGTGTGAAACATTTTATTATTAATGTTAGTTGTTCATATATTTTAATACCTTAATATAAGTGGTAAACTATATCTCATATATGACAAACTATAGCCAACATTTTTTATTATATATAGTAAGTGAAATATGTATATAGATATTATATTGCAAGACTTAAAAAGACAAATAAATCTTTTTTTTTTCTCGAAAATAGATGAGAAATAAAATGAGTAAGGGCACTGAACTTTGATATGCATTGTTCCAACTTTTCACTATATGTTTTTATTTTACAAATCGAAGAGGGTTGAAGATACTGATTTGTCATAAAGAAAATAAAAATTGTAATAAAACGACAAACATTGTTAACAGTGAAGTGTTTAGAGATGTGTAGATTTGTTACATTTCCAAATAAATGTATCCAATATAAATATATATATATATATATTTAGTAGTTTATGAATTCTTATTATTTTATTTCTTATCTATTGGTTTCTTTAAGACGTTCCACACAAAAATATGATTATTGATATATAAGTTCATTATTATTTGTACGTGTATTCATCAAAATAAAATGCACTTAAAAGCATCACATAATGTTATAATATTTATTTATAAAATATTTTATGACCGTGCATCGCACATATGGTTTACTAATACAAATACAAATAAAATCCAAGATTTGCCTCCAATTAGAAAACAAAAATAAAAACAAAAACTAAATCCTAGCTCCAATTTTAGCTGTATCCATAAAATAATGAAATGGTGCTATGATTTTTTGATCGAACCCTAAATACTCAACGTCATGATAAACGCAATAAGCTTGAGTTTGCACTTTGCTCAATTATTTCTTTTTACAAATACTACAAAACTTATCTTAAATCAAACGAAAAGGTTCAAAGCTTGATAATACAAGATTAAAGATATGGTAGTAAAATGCCCAAAATCGACAAGGCTCCCGAGCCAATTCAGATTTTTTATATCTTCTTTTGGACTCGATTAATGTCGAGTCGGAGCTTTTCTTTTGGAACAAATCGTGTAGAGTGCGGAGTCGAGCTCAACTCAGTTACATTTACACCAAGAAGTCGAGCGAAAAGAATGTATCACAATTCATCATGGCTACGCACGGGAGTCTGACTTTCAGAAAGGTACCTAACAACCATTGATGCATGAAATGCAGCGCCGAAAGGAAGCCCACCTTCATTGATCCTGTAATATGGTGAGTGTGGTGAAACCGGCTGTTCTAGGGTTTCGTCTTTCATTCCGACAAAAAAGAAGTAACCGGGAATTTTATCTTGGTAAAATGAGAAATCCTCAGATCCCATCAGTGGTTGCATGTCTTTGACTCCTGCAGGTCCCACCATGTCGCCTGCAACTCTTTGGAAGAGCTTATGCAGGCTGTCGTTGTTCACGGTGGGAGGGAAGAAAATACGGTCTTTTGTTTCGAATGTAACTGTTGCATTGCACCGTTGTACAGCAGCTTGTCTTGTGATTACCTGTGGAAGTGTAACATTAGAGAGAGAGAGTGATCTAGAGAGAGATTTTACAGCCAAGAACAAGCTTACCTCTTGTATTCGCTGCTTAAGTTGCAGTAAGCTCTCACTTGAAAAGGCTCTAAAAGTGCCACCAATTGTAACAGAATCAGGAATTACGTTAAATGCATCGCCTCCTTGAAATTTCGCAATTGTGACTACCTATTGAAGCACATCTTTTGTCAGAACAGTCGTGATTTTATTTGTTATCGTCTTAATGCTAGGAGTGGAAGAAGTGATTTAAAATGAGAGGTTTCAGAAACACACCAATCTTAAATCCATTCATTTCACATAGTACCATCATATAATCACAGGGTACTCAAAATTTTCTAATGTTCGAACAAAGTGATAAAACACCAACAAACAGAGAGTGAAATTCAAATTCAATTTTTTTGAGCGCAAGTTTTGCCAGTTAATTTTCAAGTGTAGATGCAATTTCATTTGTGAATCAATGTTGATAAATGAAATATTGCAATGCTTAGCAACTAGTAAGTAAATTTATCTAGATTACTATTGTAATGACATGTTTTGTAACCATCATAAAATCGATAAATCGAACCACAGTTCTTCATATTCCATTTACCAACCCTTACTACCAAGCACCATTTGTTAAAACCACTTTCACACAGTACACTTTAAAGTCCATTTTATAAATTATTCTTAGTAAATAAGTCATATTGCAGGCTTATTGGCAATATATTACGATCACATTGCCATATTGTAAAATCATTTTAAAGTGGATATATAGAGGAATAATTTTCTCTACATTCCTTTAGACTGATTTTTGTGAAGACCCGCTTAAACTAAGGAAACCCTATCGCAAAGAAGCTTTAAAAGTCTAGCACATGGACAGCGATTTTACCTGAGAGTCGAGAGGATCAGCTTCACGAGAGACAAGGTGTTGTAAGCTGACGATAACATTTGATGCAGCTAAGATTGGGTCTATGGAGTGCTGAGGAATGGCTGCATGGCCCCCTTTCCCACTTATAACAGCTTCAAAAAAGCCACTCCCAGCCAAAAGAGGACCGGATCTAGATGAGACTTCACCTAACAGCAAATAAGGACTTGCGTGGATACCGAAGATGGCTTCGACATTCTCAAGAGATCCAGCTTCTACCATCTTCTTTGCACCTCCACCTCCTTCCTCTGCTGGTTGGAACAATAGAACAGCTGTCCCCTGTAATAACCAGGACAGAAAAAAACAATGAACTTAACTTGGATTATTTACATAGATGGAAGGTCTAAGTTGGGCAAACATTCAATTCACACCCTGAGTCCACTGAAGTCATACACTAGTCACTAGGCCTACAGTTACCTCCCTAATTTTCATTGTTAAGAGGCAGAAAACAATTTCAAACGACAAATATTGTACTTGTACATATAGAGACACATCGGGGAAGGATATTTACTTACTTGACTATAGGTCACTAAAAACCACACAACTATATCAAATGCAATTTCATAGAAGCTAAGGTTGCAATAGATTTGCAATCCATCCAAGTCCCTCAAGAATAGTTCAAAATGGAAGTGATGGTTAAATCCATATCAATCCAATCAATCACCAATGGGTTTCTTGAAGAAGTCCATAGCGTGCCATTTTCCTTTCTATAAAGCTGCTCGATTCTGAAGATCTACGGCACCATGACAAAAGGAGCTTTCTTCAATTCTTTGGAACAGCTTGATGAATTTGGAATACATATCAAGCTCTTTATATATAGAAACGCCATAATGGTTAATAAGGAACCGGCACAACAAGACATTGAATTGAGTAACCTTGTGCAGAAAAACTTCTTGCTTAGCTTTGAGAAGAGGTTCTGCATCATATAGAACTAATAGTAGACTCAAATAAGTATACCTTCACTAGAAGTTTAGTACAATTGACTCAGTTACCTTGGCTTCCTCACCTTTTCATGAAAAGGACTAATATAATCCAGTCAATCCCAAAAACGTACTCACCACTCTTGAGAAATCAGAAAATTAAATTACTATTGCAGATTCAACAAGATAAACGTTACTCTAAATCATTAGGTGTAGGAAACTATAATCTCAACCACCATCCGAGAGCACCCACTAACGACTGATAATCGACCGTGTAAAAAACGACAACAAAAAAGAGAAAATGGAGAAGAAATAAGACCTTGAAGAGGTGACGATGGTCTTGAAGGATTTTAGCAGCACCAAGAAGCATTGCAACATGTGCATCATGTCCACAAGCATGCATTTTTCCAGGATTCTTACTCTTGTGATCCCACTCCACCATTTCCTGTTGCAGAAAACAACAATTAACTTGAGAGACACAAAACCAGCAACATCAAACAATTAATACCTTCACAACTTCATCAAAATCCAAACAATAATCATTCAACCCTAACAAAATCTCAATATAATAATCGAATATATAACTAAAATCAAACGTAAAGCTCAACCTGTAAAGCAAGAGCATCCATATCCGCCCTTATTGCAACAAAAGGGGCCTTCCCCGAACCAACAAAGCCAACAACACCAGTACCAGCAACAGGGTACTTGTACGGGATCCCCATTTTATCCAATTCTTCTCTAATTAGTTTACTGGTCTCAAATTCTTCATAACCCAATTCAGGATTCTCATGTATCTTTCTCCTAATACCCACCATCCAATCAAAGATTTCATCTTTCTTTGCGAAGTTGAGGAGAATTTTGGGGATTTCAGAGAGCTCTTTCGGATTCAGAGTCGACTCTGAGAAAATGGGCTCGCAATATAACAAGAAAATCAGGAATATAACTCGGGAACAACTCATGAGTTCTTGATTGTTCTTTCTCCCTCTTTTCTGATTTTTTTAGACGGACTATGATAGAGATGAAGTCCGTGTAATTGTTTGCTGGAGTGTAATTTGTACTGGGTGTGGGGGTGGGTGGGCAGAGGGAAAGATTCGCCGAGTACAAGGAATGCCGAATGTGCATCTACTGTTTGTGAATTTATACTGCCCCTCAATCATTATCAATAAAGTAATTCAAATTATGGAATTGGACTCGTACATAAATACAGTCAAGATGCATTAATATTGTTGGAATTGACACAGACAAATATAATTCAAAATTCATTGATGTTGCCAGAAGTCATATAAATTTAGAATTCATCACGTTTATTTTGAAGTTATTTTAAGGGTCTATGAAATTCATTTTGAATGTGTTTATTTTGAATGTTTTTATTTAAAGTATTTTTAGGTGTGATAAATAAAGTGATGAAAGGGAGGCTGAGTCATTCTCCAATATATTGGGTTAGACATTAAACGAACACATCATTTCTTTAAGTGGTGTTTAATGCTCATCCTCTTAGAAGAAGAGAAAACAATGGCTTTACTTAAAAAAGAAAAAACCAACAGCTCATTTTTGTTAGAAAGTGCAGCATATAAGATGAAATGTGGAAGAAAATATTGGAGGAATTTCTTGTTATTTCTAATTTATTCTTATTCACTTGACTTATTACAAATAACTATAAGAGATGAGTATTATAGGAGATACCCAACATGAATCTAAATCAATACATGAATCCACGTTGAACTCTAGTACATTCACCTAACTTAATAAATGTACGTGCACACTCAAGGTACACATACATGAACCTCTCCAAATACATGTATAGAACTCTCTAGAATTATCAAGAAACTTTGACCACTATATTTGAGATCTAGTTTAATATTTCAACATCCTCTCCCCAACTCCCCTTAAACTAGATTCATCACTCCAAGCTCAAAACGCAACTTTCAGAAAACATCAAACTTCAATGGCTTCGTGAAAATATCCGCAACTTTGGTCTTGCAACTTTACATACTCCAACTTCACTTCTTTCTTGGAAATATGATCTCGAATAAAATGATACTTAGTATCAATATGTTTCCATCGATCATGAAAAATGGATTCTTGGCTAATGCATTTGCAGAATTATACTTGTATCATCTGGCAACTGATCTTCATTTATATTTTCCAATCTTGCCTTTTGCATTCCTCTTTCTCTTGAACCCACTTCACACCAATGGAGTTTTTGCCTTGAGGTAGAGATTTTAGCTACCATGTATTATTCTTCTTGATAGATCTAATCTCTCCATCCATAGTTTACTTCCATTTCTCATCACGTGCAGCATCATTGAAACCTACATGTTCAATTTCTGCAAATAAACATAATTGAGTATATTCAATCATATTTTGTATCTCTTTGGTGGGCTCATATATGTTACGTAGCTCTCTAAATCTCCTTGGTCTTTACTCGAGCTTGCATGACCAACTTGCACATTTTGTGGTGTTGGTGTAGGCGGTGGAGTAGTAGGATGTTCTTCGACATCATCAAAGAACGGACCATATTCACTATATTCCTTTTGCGAACTACATTCCCAAACACCTTCTTCATCGAACTCCACGTCTCGACTAATAATAATTCGTCCTTTGCTTGGATGGTAAAGCTTATAGCATTTTGAACTTTCATCATACCCAATGGAGATGTATATTGCAGTTTTATCATCAAGTTATGTTCTCTTTTGATTGGGAACATGTGTATAAGCTATGCTTCCAAAAACTCGCAAGTGTAAACACTTGGCTTGCAACCACTCCGCGTCTTGAGGTGTCATGCTACAAACTCTTGGTGCAACCTCAGTTCATCATGTTTACGGCTCAAGAAATAGCTTCCGCCGAATACTCCTTCGGCATGTAGTTTTTTTTTTAACATACTCCTTCGCCAAGTGTAAACACTTGGCTTGTAACCACTCCGTCTTGAGGTGTCATGCTACAAACACTCTTGGTGCAACTTCGGTTCATCATGTTTACGGCTCAAGAAATAGCTTCCGCCGAACACTCCTTCGGTATGTTGTTGTTGTTTAACATACATCTTGTCATGTTAAGAATGCTCCAATTCCTTCGCTCCGTCACTCCATTTTATTGTGGTGTACATGGAGTCGTCATGGGCCAATAAATTCCATTCTTTCAAAAAAAAAAAAAAAAAAAAAATTTAATTCACTTGAGGTGAACTCACCAACTGTATCGGACCAAAGAGCTTTAATCTGAAAGCCACTTTGTTTTTCCACCATCGCCTTGGACTTTTTGAAAGTTCCGAACATTGCTGAATTTTCCTTCAACAAATTCATCCAAATTTTCCGAGAATAATCATCAATAAAAGTTATAAAATAATTACTCTCACCAAATGATGCTGGCTTGATTGGTTCACAAACGTCCGAGTGGAATAACTCTAATGGAAGTTGAGCTCTTGTCAAAGACTCCTTTGGAAAACTCTTTCTTGCCACGAGACACATACATGAACCTCACCAAATACATGTATAAAATTCTCTAGAATTATCAAGAAACTTTGACCACTATTATTGAAATCTAATTTTTTATTTCAACAATTTTCAGCTTCCAAATCAAACAAGTTTCGTTTCTACATTGTCCGATAGAGAAATTTATTTAATTTTTTCTATCCTTTTATAGTTAGTTTTCGTTTCTCCCTTCATGCAAGCCTCGCAATTATTTTAAAATATAAATATTTTTATTTTGAGATGACACTAATATGACAAAAGATATATCTACTTTTGTGATATATCATTGAAGATGCCCTAATATCAAATATCAAGTTTACTCCATAACGTAAAACTGACACCAGCAAAAATTGATAGTAGGCACAGAAAAGTCAACTCTATCTCGCAAAGAGGCTCGATCAAACTCTAGTTTGATCCACATTTTTTTGAACGTGAAGTTATAACCCGCATGAAACATGAATTCATGATCGGAATATTTGGACTGGGCTGTTGCTAACTTAACGTGGGATAATTCAGTTGAAAGTTATTTTATTTTATGGATCGTCGATGCAGGTCGTCCAGTTAATTTCTATCCCTTTTAAATAAAGGAATTTAATAAATGGGCAGAATCAGTCCATGAGCCGAAAAAATAAATTATATTAAGTGTTTTTTTCGATCATCTTCTAATTAAAATTACAAATATAACAGATAACTATCACAAGACGAAATTTAAATGTCAACTATCATTTTGAAACACTCTAAAAATCTTGGCCTTTTTTTTTTGATCCGTAATCGAGCGTTCATGTTAAAATTCTAGTTACCGTCTTAATAAATAAATTTTCATTAATAATTTTGAATACATTTATTTTTTTTTTTTTTTTTTGACCCAGGCAGAATCAACCCAAACAACTTTATCGTTAAATAAAATTCCTACCCACCCTAACACGTTTTCATCATTGCATAATCATCCAATCATTATCTAGATCACCTATTATAATTCTCAATACACTTTTATATCATTACCTAACACCCTATGTAACATTTTACAATTTTCAATATATCATTACAATTTCAATACATTTTTTTTATCATCACCTAACATCTCAACACATATTGATTTGACACCACCTTTATACATCATATCATACTCTATTCTTAAACAAAAATATATTTTTACTATTTAAGAGAATGTACTAATTATAAATATACCATAGCGAACGGAACACATTCCACTAAATCTTAATCTAAATATTCCTTATAGTATACTCTCTCCGTCACGCCGTAATTTGTACACTTTTCTTTTTTTACCGTCATAACCTATTTTGCATATCCCTAAAATGGAAAGAAATATTACAATCTCCACCTTTAAAATCTTCATCCTCAATTTTCACTTTTAAAAAAATCAATTAAAATATAAAAAGTAATTTTTTTTAATATATTCATCGAAATAGATGTGCAAATTAAGTCGGAGGGAGTATTATATAATAAACGTGAACGAAATAATAGACCAAATAAAAGTAGGAGAAGGAACGCCGGTGGTGCCCCTGCCCAACTATTTAATGCACGCCTTTCATGTGGCTACTTCAATACACTAATACACGTCATCTTTTTCTTGGTTCTGTATTAAGTCAACGAAATTAAGATATACATATCCACGTTCTCAACGTCCTTCTGACACGCGTCGGCTTCTCATAGAGGCGCTAGAAAAAAAAACGTGTCACAATCTCAATTTTTACTGTTTTATTTAATTTCTATAACCATATCCTTATTAGATATAAACGGATGAAAATTTATCTGGAAAATTATTTATTTAAGGCAACCACTATTCGTAATTCACTTCTTAATATAATTTGCTTTTATTTAAAATTTAATATAAAAATCTTAATACAATCCACTAAGTACCGACTACATTCTTTATTAAATGACCTCCTTTTTCAGTATGAAATTATAATTCAATTCACAAACTCACCTGTTTTCTTTCCCTCTCGAAATTCCAGCTTTGGCGAATAAGCGAAAACAGGTCGCCGAATTCCAGGTTTGGCGAATTAGCCCAGAGAAATCGCCATATTTTTTTACAGCACAGATGTAATTGCAACTGCTTTTACATTGAAAAGTAGAGTATGTGAAGCAGTATTGAATCGAATAATGCACTGAGCCTATTTATCGGTGTGTTAATCTTAGTTTTTTCGATGATTGTGTTGCAGAACTTCGACTTTTACTTAAAATGACATTTTAACAATTACACCATTTCACAATAAAAATTGTAGATTTTTTTTTTAGAAAATAGGTTTCTATAGAGATATTATCAGTTTCACTTAATTATACGGGTGGTCTTGTGATAACATTATGATTCACTTATTGCCCTGAGAATATTTAAACTTAAAAAGGGTAAAATAGGTCAAACATAGATTGGCTGAAACTTAAGACACCACCGGACTCCTTGAACTTTTCATTGAATTGATTGAGAATTTTACGGCATCGGTTTTGGAGACGGTTATGCTGCACAACAAATGATCTTTGATAATGTTATAATACGCCTCGTAGCACTCACCCTAACACATTAAAAAAAAAAAAAAAAAAAAAAAAAAGAAAGCTCTACATATATTTCCTATGAATTTTCTCTCGTTCTGTTTGTATAAATGAGGTATATCTTAATTAATTTTATCTAATGAGGATTATCATGCACACTTTACGTATATTGTCACCATGCAGCCATACACACCTCTGGGGCTATAATTATTTTTGGTGTCATAACTTTTCACTCTTGCAATTTTGATTCAAAGAATAGTTAAAAATTTAATTTCTTGTTATTTGGCCAGCGAGAGATATACACATTTAATGGATGATCTTCCAACTGCATGACAAGCAGTGGTGCATGCAACATAGAATAGGGGGTACAACTGTACCCCCAAAATATTTTGTGTTTTTTTGTTTTACATTATGTTTGACGTTGTAGAATTCTAAATATTAAATGATGTTTCTATAAATATATATCATACCCTTAATTTTAAATTTCTGGATACGCCACTGACGATAAGCAGATATGTTCTTGTTAACGGAAAAATGAGATCCCAGGAAAGTTAACTAACATGAATTGTTTGTACATTTTAGAACTCTTATGCAAGTTTTTGAGTTGGAGACTGGTTTCCCTTTTCCTTCCTCTGTTTCCTTTGTTTCATCCTCTCGATCAGGATTTTAAGAAGCATCATCGCGTTCTCCTGCCTATCGTCCCCTTTCAATGGATTTATTGACCTCAGAAATATGTTGTGTTAGCTGATGATTCTTTTAGTTGGAATCTCCATGTTTAAATTTAATTAACTGGAACCGTATCGGCTTGCAAGTTTAACTTATAAGGGAAATATAGTTTGTCTGTGTCCAAATAAGATTAAATTATTGGTCAAATCTCATCCTATTACACATATTAAACGAAATCATTTCACTAAGGAGGTTAATGGATTATTGATTCTTTGTATATAATTAGGATATTAGAATACAATTATTATTAGAATTAGAATATTAGAATACAATTAGGATTAGAATTATGATCCAAATTTAATAATTATGATATATTAAGAAATTACAATATTGTCCTTAGGATATTTAAACTTAATAAGGATAAAATAGGTCAAATATAAATTGACTGAAACTTAAGACACTTATATATAGATAGATAGATAGATAGATAGATATGTATTTGTGTTTGTCAATGTTGTCTCCATGTCTCAGATATAACAATGTCTTTCACTTGATGGTCTGAATTATATAAACTGTATCAACAAAAGGCCTGAGTTTCGCTTGTTCTCAATTCGAAGTTTATATGTCACTCTCGCATTTGATATATTACTCTCAATTGAGAGAGTAGATTTTGTTTGGCTCTCAATTGAGGACTTGTATTAAATTGAGAGTGATATACAAAATGTAAGCTGCAACTGAAAACTCATGAAATTTGAGCCTTTTCCTGGAAGACTACACAATTCGGGCCAACATGCTCATTAATTAGTTTATTATGGATCGCCGAAGGATGTCTGAAACCGATAATTGGAAAAAGTTTGGAAGAAATTGCAAAGGAGTACTTAGAGAAACTTACTAAAAGAAATTTATTTGAAGCACAGACACGTTTTGAAATATAAAATACTGCAACATTCATGATCTCTTAAGAGATCTTTGATCGATTGAGAGAAGTTAAAAACGAGAGGTTTTATATTAGTGTACAAGTGTACACAGTTTCAGTGAGACAAATACTCAAGGTGACATTGCTATTGTTAGGTGCTCCCTGATCTTCACATTGGACTATTAAATCTATCGAGGATAATAGATTTTAAGTGTGGTGAAGAGGTGATAAAAAGAATCCCAAAAAAATGAATAAAAAACAGGTTAGTTTTTAGATCATTAAAATGATGGTTAACATTAAAATTTCATCTTGGGATAATTATCAATTATATTTATAATTTTAATAAGAAGATGATAGTAAAGAAAACACAACTTTTTTCCTCTACGGGCAAATTCTGTCTGTTTAGCATAATCCTCAATAATATATATAGTAATTATGTTTTGATATTTTATTTTATTATTAATATATTATCTATCTACTATACTATTATAAAATTATGAGTAATTTTTTACAAATTTTGATTTGTCTATTATTTCTTTAATAAGTTCTATTTTAATGTACATTTAGTAATCTTGTTTTTTAAGTTATACTACCTTCGGCCCGGCTAATATTTCACTAGGAAGGTTGACACAAGTAGAAAAGTTATTTTTTGGGATTTTGTTGACTTTTCGAAGGTGAATTGAGGGTGAAGATTGAGGGTGGAGATTGTGTTATAACTTTCCTTTTTAAGGGGTGTGCAAGTTCACCTGGAACGGACAAAAACAGAAAGTGTGCAAGATTAGCCGGGACGGAGGTAGTATTTATTTGGTAAGACGTCCTTTTATAATTTATATATATCCTCTCTTTCATGGGAAGTTTTATTCTATTTTATAAGATACTCATTTAATTCACCTAATAATATATAACTTAAACCTAGATATTCGTATGATATTATAAATTTTTTTTCTTTTTTAGTAAAATACATTACATATTTTTTATTTTATTTTATTTTTATGATCTCATATATTTCTTCTCTCTTTTATATATGGTCACTTTATTTTATAATTATAGAAAATGGAGGAAGATTGACAGGTTATTATATTTTTCCTTTTATTTTTTTTATTTTTTTTAATAATATATCAAATATTTATTTCTCAATTATTGTTTAGGTATGGAATATCATAAAATCAATTAAGTGAGGTGTTCTTGGAGTGAATAAAAAGTAGATTAGTAAAATAAAATATATAACTAAAAATCGAAACAATGTATATTAAAGTTCAATACCCTTATTAATTTTATTTCTTCTCATTCTCGAGAAACAAAAAATAATAATTTTTTTTAAATTTTGCAACTACAATATCTATATACTTATTTCACTAATTATAATAGGCCAATATTAAGAAGACGGATAAAGTCAATCATATGAGATTTGGTTTACTACTTTATGTAAAATTCTTATAAAGAACTTAAACTATAATACTTAAGTTATTAAAAGATAATTTTAAAAATACAAGAAATTTGTTTAGGTTGAAATGTCTGAAAATCTATTAAGTCGGTGAATGAACAATATAATTTCTTTTATGATTTGTAAAATAAAACGTATAATTAAAACTTAAAATAATGTATATTAAAGTCAGAACCCTTACTGATTTTATTCATTTCATTCTCGAGAAAAAATAGATTAGATTGTTTTTTTAGGTTTTACTGCTATGGGCAAAAATCACTTTTGGTCCCCTAACTTTCATTTGTACAATTTTGGTCCTATAAAAAGTTAAAATTTGATTTAGTCTCGTAAATCTAGAATTTGTTCAAATTTAATCCTTTCCCGTCGTGGGTGACAAATTTGGCCGGAAAATTGTACGTGTCAGTCACGTGACCATATTTTCGGCTGATTTTTTAATTATTTTTTCTTTCTTATCTTCTATCTAAGTTTCCAGTGCCATGTATTTAAAATCGGCCTGAAAATATGGTCACGTCCAATTTTTGCGCCAAATTAGTCATCGAAGGTGGAAAAAAAACTAATTACAGTATAAATTCTAAATTTATGAAACTAAATTGAAGTTCTAACTCTTTTTTGGACCAAAATTGTACGAGTGAAAAGTTACGGTACAATAGATGATTTTATCTATATAATAATACTAGTAGTATCCCCGTGCGATGCACGGTTTGTAAGTGCAAATGAATAAATTAATATTTTTTATATTTTTATATAATTTTAATATAATAAAATATTACAATCAATAAATAATAAGATATAAAAAATTATATGTTAATGGAAAAAGAGTGCAGTGAAAAATATTAAAGACTAAAATATATATTAGAGTGAATATTTATTTTTCTTAATGTATGAATATCTCTAGCATCCTTCCATAGAAGTCATGTTGATGATTGGGGCTGGAATTGTAATATGCGATTGACAGAGGATATATTTGTAATGTTAAAAATTAGTTACCATCTTCATAAATAATTTTTCATTAATAATAGTCAATAATTTATAAAAAGAAAATAATTTAAAGAAAAAATATTTTTTTCGGCCCAGACAAAATCAGCCCAAATAGCTTTATCATATTTATTTAGGCTAATATATGGCAAGTTATTGCCAATAGTTGTGTTTTATATTGGGTTGAATTTATATATGAAAAATTGTGATTTCCAGAATTGGTAATAGATTTTGAGCGGGAAAACTTCAAAGTTACTAATTTCAGTGGATTTTGTTAATATATTAAGTATAGGTAGTTCTTTCCAAATTCTAACCATAAGACCTCCAAATATGACGACATTGAAGTTGGAGAAGAATGCAGCTTTGGGTCACCCAGCCCATTACACGGCCCATGCGATATGAGTCGAGTCTTACATGCGTTTTTTCCTATTTTTTTTAGGATTTTCACCCTTCAACTCATATCTTAATTCTCCAACTATAAAGGGGGACCTAAAGATAAAATTTTATACATCTTCTGTCATAATTTGGAGTGTCAAGCAAGGGATTCAAGGAAGAGTTCAAGAATTCAAGAGCAAGAAACATTCAGTTATATCTTTTTAATTGTTTTGTTCTTAGCTACTTATGATATTTTTGAGGATTCATTTTTTTACTACCGAGAGGTTTATTATTAAACTCTAACTCAAAACTAAACAGACTGAAATACAATGGCTCCTGAAGAAAAACACCTTCCTGGAGAAAAATCAATTGGGCTTCATTACCGAGCCCAAAACATGAATATTTATCAATCACAATATTTGGAAATTATAATATGATATACTGTCTTGAGTTTGAGTTGAAAAGGTTATGTTGCGAGATTTGTGTAAATCAATTGTAACTTATTACCAACTTTAAATGCAATTTCGGAATTAAATGATTTGAATGTTTTAACATATATAAGGTAATA
The DNA here is from genome assembly GCA_958295605.1 of Ajuga chamaepitys. Lineage (NCBI taxonomy): Eukaryota > Viridiplantae > Streptophyta > Magnoliopsida > Lamiales > Lamiaceae > Ajuga > Ajuga chamaepitys. The sequence goes on along the minus strand of OY282500.1, from coordinate 4,926,129 downwards.
TCAATTAATGCAGCAAATTATATCATACATAAGGCTTAATTAGTTAATGCAGCTAATATTGAAGTTTTCCAGAATTAGCAGTGTTGTTTTGGGCGGGAAAATGTTGATATTACTATTCTTGGCGGATTTTGTTATATTATATAGTATAGATTATAAATCATCACTACACCTTATTTCATTTACAAGGTAGTTATTTAGTTACGAAATATGTTTGGAAAAAATCAAGTTTAAATGTCGGGTGAATAAAAAAGTAATATTTTATTTTATGATTAGCAAAATAAAACATATATAATAAATCAAAATAATGTGATATTCAGAGCTCTTATCAAGTTTATTTCTCATCTCATTCTTAAGAAAGTAAGAATGTATTTTCTTCGTTTACGTTTGTAACTATCATATCTATATATGCACTCCACAAACTACAACAACAAATATTGACAAGAAAGTTATAGTGTTGTATATATGATTTTTTAGTTGCCCACTTTATGTAAAATTCATATAGTATACAAATGACTCAATATTAAAGTAAATATTTGATCAAATATGCAATAATAATTTAACAAAATTTAGGTACCCCAAAGTTTGACCTCTTTGTTATAATAACAGATACAAGATTCTTATTTTGGGTGGGAAGAAGTAATAACCTTTATTTATAAACTGGATATAAACTATACATGATTTACAAATTTATAATTTTATATATCTGTATATTATATTATTATATCAAGACCTATTTTTTTATTATAATAATAGATTTCATATGGGCATAATGTTACAAACTCTTTATCATTAGACCTAAATTTAGAAAAGTGAGCCAAAATACTAAGATCTTGTAAAAATGAGTTTCGCCTTTTCTGGCAAATTCCATAAATATATCACAACTTTTAACCTTTTTTCACAAATGTGGTATATGTTTCAAAAAAAAAATTAATTGATTTACAGGCGATCAAAAAATACCCCTTGTATATGTTTAGCTTAAAAGCTACTACCTCCGTCCCGCTCTAACTTTCCTATTTCGATTTGTTCCAACTTAACTTTCCAGCCCATAAATGGCAAATTTCTCTCACAATCTCCACCCTCAAAATCTCCACCTTTAAAAAAGTCAAAAATTCCACAAAATCTGTTTTTTCTTAACCTCCGTGCCCGATAAAAGTAAAAAACTTAAGCCGGGACGAAGGGATTACATAACAAATGGATGTACACGTTGGAACAAATTTCAAAATAAAAATGTCAAGAATAATTTGTTAAAACCCTATCCAAATAAGTTGTTAGATATGACTTCGTAACTCGTGTGACCCAAGCTTTTACCTGGAAGTTTTTGAATATTTGGAAACATTATTAGGAAAACTTTACAAAATATTTTGAAACCATTAATTTGCATTTATCCATTTGTACTTTTTTAGACTTCCTTGTAATACGATTTAACAAATCTTAAGTTCTTTTTTTTTTTTTTTTTTTTTTATTATACTACCTCCGGTTTTTTTTAAGTTGTCATTCTAACTTTGGATAAGAAAATAAGAGATTTAAGGAGTTGACAAATCAACCCTCAACTAATTTCCTTAAATCCATTGATTTTTTTAATCATTTCTATATATTGTTAACACTTTCCATAACTATAGGGTTAGTATTGTAAAAAAATGGTAAAAAAGCTAGAATGACAACTATTTACAAACAAAACAAATAAGCCAGAATGACAACTAAAAAAAACGAAGATAGTATTTGAATCCATGTGTAATTCGTGTATATTAAATGCTTAATCGTATGCAATGATTTGAAGTCCTTCAAAATTTGATACTAACAAATGGAATACAAGATATAATACAAACATTAGATGCTATATGTCGATTAAATTACTTGTACAAACTAATTTAGCACTGTGATAATGAACTGGAGCAGGTCGAACATTTTGCAATCATATAAATAATCTCTCAAAAATTGCAGATACATAGTACATGAGTTGGAACAAGCAAGCCTCAGTCTCTCAGCAACAGAAATTGAATTTACTCACCGTTCATGCAGGCTTGTTTTGTAATACGCCCAAGTCCTCAAAACTTTGTTGGGGTTTTTTATCATTATCGCACAAACTACTTCCCGGTTTAAACGCCCCAGTGCGTGCCCGTTGCACCAACTCTGCTTAGTTGCCTATCCTTGAAGGATGGACAGAAGAGTCTGTACTTTCAGCCAGATAGTGTTCGAGCATGTCGTCTTCATCATCTGTGCACACATATAGACATCATCCTCAATATATACAGAAGAACCAAATTTTATATCTGTTTTTCTCCATTATTTTCTTCTTTTGTGCAGGGTGAAGGGATTTGGGGGGTGGGGGTAGGTATTTGCACACCTTCGAAGTCATCATCATCAAAATCAATATCTTCTTCCTCTTCCTCAGATCCCTCAGCAACAGGTGCAGCACCTTTCTGCATCGGAGAATAGACAGGTGAATATTTCAACTACATCATTTCAATCTTGGTATATTTTTGTTCGTACACTAATATTCACTAATATTTACTAGCACTGCCATAAGCAAACGAAAATATTTAGATGACAGGTGAAACAAGAGCTACGCATCTTTAAAGAATCGAAAAACAAGCCCTGGCACGGTTTAAATAGAACACTTTCTTCACCCAACAAATCATGGAGAAGCTCAAACTCATTTCTTGCCTTGTTCAATTTTGAAATTTGGGCCGCTCTGGTTCAAACTACACAATCTCCATATAATTTTGTTTCCTCTCAAAATTAATTCAGCCTTAATTCTATTCAGATTTGAGTTCAAAATATAGCTAGTAGCCAATCAGAAGTTCACTTTTGTACAACACTCAGAAATATTGCCTGAAGTATTATGTAACCTAAGGAAACAAAACTGTAATATTTGTCGGGTGTAAATGGAGGCACCTACAGATAGGTGTATGCGTGTTCAGACATAATAATAAAATAAAGAAGCTCAATCAAAATTACATAATGACCAATGCAATTACAACTAGGGAGTCTAAGATTGCATATAAAATGAAGGACAGACTGGAAAAAGGAAGTACCGAGGAGTGTCTTCCACTTTCAAACCACTGTCGACCTGTAAGCTTTTTCTCCTTGGGTACAGCAAGCGCAGAATCAGGCATCAGCCTAAAATGATAAACATGATATAAATTATAATCTAGACGCAAAATTATACATCTATATTTATATGCAGGTATACACATATATGCATTATAGTTTCTCTTCACACATAGGTTAAAGACCAAACTATAGCAATAGACCATGTTTTCACTCTTTATAAACCAACTCTGACAGCACTAGCAAACTGATTATATACTTTGTGACTAAGTTGTCTTCTGCTATCTGGCAATCGAGACACATTTCACAATCGAGCTGACTTGATCCAGCTATAGCCATGCTTTATATTACAATTTGCTCCTCAATTCATGTTTGCATCGTATGAAGGAGATAATTAACTTAAGAAACTTACTTGGCTCTTTCAAGTGCTAATTCTGCTTCAAATCTCTCGCGCCATGCCAAAAATGTATCAACAGTGACTGGTTCTCCATGTGGTACAATAATCTGAAAAGAATAGGCACCGGATGCATTCAGTGAAGCATAAAGCAAAAATAATAGCAAAGAAATTTCCTAGAAAATTTCGAGGAAATTCCAGACATTGTTTTCCAATTTCTAACAAAATTTATCATCATGTGCGCTCCAACAAGAAAGGCGACATACCGTATAAACTTAGAAAGGTAACTAAGAGCAATTATGCAATAGCCCCAAAATAAACCAGCACATAAAGAACAGTTAGCTACCGTAAACCTATACCTCCGACATACATATCTCTTTTGATGCAAAAGAAATTCATCAAACAAATTAATGTAAGACACCAGGTTATCTACTAAAGGAATTTATCATAATATAAGGTAGTCCGAATCTTTGAGCAGGATAATGATAGCTTCAGGTCAACCCAAATATCTTGAAATGATTTCTTGTTGGAAGGCTAAATCAACAAGAAAGAATGTAAGATCCACCTATAGATAGATTTAAATCAGGGAAACAAGAACACCTCATCTTTAGCAGCCTCATCACCCTCAGCATCCTCATCTTCAGCATCCTGGGAAAATCTTTCAGAAAGCCATTCCTTAGCTGTTGTAGCCAATGTGAAGACCATGGCCATACCGAGATTTTCAGCTGCCTGTACCAAATAAAGTTCATTAACAGAGCTTGAGGTGAAGAAAACTCAAGGGCGTGTTTCTCAAAACGGGTTTAAGATTTCAACTATGTTTGTTTCAGATTTTGAGGCCAGATTTTGTAGTCCACGAAGATCCTACCCTGTTATTACACCAACCACCCATTATTTATGTATCTTTTCATTTACCATCAACACCACTCATTATCTCTGTACTTTTTTATTTCCTCTACATCTTTCTGATGAGACCTTGCCAAATCTGTTCGAGGAAAGAGATCGGTTTAAACAGGTTTACCAGCGAAGAAAGGGTTCGAAGGAAGTTTGACGATAGGAAGAAAGTTGGCTGCTGATTTGTGATTTGCATAATTTATGTTAGTTAATTGATTAGTTATCTGATTTGATTTGATTTGCTATTTACGTTAGTTATTTGATTTGATTTGTTAGGTTCAGTGGCCAATGGGCCGTAGTTATAGTTTGATGTTTTATTTAAATAGTGTCAAGGAGTATGTAGAAGGGACGGAAAATTTTGATCAGAGAATTACTCTTAACAGCATTCGCGCTGATTGCTAGTGAAATTCGAGTGTTCATTCGAGTTTACTAGATTTCTTCGTACGAGCATTCATCAATTGGCCTCAGAGCCAGGTTGACACTTACGACTTCCGTGCGCAATAATGGTTTCGAACAAACAACGTTTTGAAAACCTAGAGACAGCGATACGAAGGTTGAGTGAAACAGTCCAGACAGTATCACTCCGTATTGACGATCGCGAGCAAGCGAATAATCGAGAGGGGGATTACCGCAGACAGCATCGGGGCGCGCACAGCAATAGCCCTAGTCTGGACGATGGCAGGCAAGGCCGTTTTCGCGGCCGGGGTCGACGTTACGGACCCGGACACCGCCGGGAACTGAGTCCGAAATTTGATCATCATGACAGACCACGCAGGAACAACACAGACGACAATCCTTTCGCTAACCCGGGGCCGTTCCACCGCGACGGATCAGAATCTGAGAACCAAGAAGACGAGGAAGAATCCGACGCATCAGAAACGGGGTCGGAACGATCGGTAGTGAGTCGCCGTAGGGAAAAGGCAACCGATCATAGACCAAAGGGAATCCGTCTGGATTTTCCTAAATTTACGGGCGACGAACCACGAGATTGGCTCGATAAAGCAGAACAATACTTTGACATCCAAGAGGTTCCCAAGAGGGATTGGGTACGAATTGCTTCATACTATTTTGAGGGAGAAGCACGCCAGTGGTGGAGGGGGGTCGAACTGACCAACCTCGGGAAGGAGATGAGGTGGAAAGAAATTAAGGCCGAGCTACTGAACCGCTTTGGATCCGCACAAGACGAAGACGCAAATGAGATGATGAGTAGGGTTAAACAAACCGGAACTTTCCAGGATTTTCTGCGAGAGTTCGAGAAAGCCATGAGTCGAGTACCGCATTGGCCGGCTAGCGCCCTTTTGGGGGTCTTCATGGCGGGTCTTAAACCCGAAATCGCCGTCGAACTGAAAATGTGGAAACCTGAGACCCTCCGCGAAGCCATAAATTTAGCCAGAAGGAAGGAGGAACAACTGCGTTTAGCCATGAAAATGGGTAACCTGATTAGGCCGTTCGCGGGCAACAACCGATTTCAGGCCCGACCGAGCGTAGCGGGAGCGAGTGCGAATAATACGGTCACGGGCCAGAAGGTACCGACAAGCACGGCAGGAGCGACGAGCAAAAACCGAGTGCAGCTATCCACCGAGGAGATTAATCGAAGGAGACAGGCCGGGTTGTGTTTTACTTGTAACGATAAATATACCTGGAACCATGTTTGCGCAAACCAAAGGACGATGAGCCTCATCATAGAAAACGTAGAAGAAGCAGAAGACGAATATCAGACTCCGCCGAAGTTTGATGAAGAGCCGACAGAACAAAGTGAGGGGGACGAACCCATATTGTCCTTCAACCAGTTGGGAGTCGGTCGGACGGCGAACTGTTTGGAATACGAGGGGCACATTGGGAAACAGGCCGTAAAAATACTTGTGGACAGCGGAGCCTCACTTAACTTCATTGACAAGCGACTCGCGCGCTACTTACAATTAGAACCTGTACAAAACGGGGAGTCCTACAAGGTAGCATCGGCCAGCGGTCATATTTACACGTGTGACACTAAGTTTGCAAAGATACCAATAGTGATCCAGGGGATGAAGTTTCAAATTACGCTGTTCGAGATGCCTCTCTCGCAACACGATGTCGTATTCGGCATGCCATGGTTACGCGCGATCAGCCCATTATCACTAGACTGCAAAGAGCTGTCGGTCCGTTTTTGGCTGGGAGAGGATGTGGTATTGCTAAAAGGAATCGGCTATAGCCCATACCTAACTATGGGAGAAAAGATGCTACCACGAAAGAGGGCGAGGGAGGGAGCATTCTACATGTTGACGTCCCCTAGCGTGAGTAATGAAGGAGAGTCCGAAGGCTCAACCCCGGGTTCGGCCATCAAAGAGCTGCTAACCGAATTTCCCGAAGTCAGCCGGCCGTCCAACACACTACCCCCTCGGCGCGAATTCGAACACCGAATTCGACTGTTCGACGAATCAAAACCTGTCAACGTACCTCCCTATAGGTATGCACATTTTCAAAAAGATGAGATCGAACGGCAAGTTGATGAGATGATGAATACAGGGCTGATCCGATACAGCACGAGCCCATTTTCGTCACCCGTGCTATTAGTAAAGAAGAAGGATGCAACGTGGCGATTTTGTACCGACTATCGGGCCTTGAACGCAGCAACCGTCAAAGATTGATTTTCGATACCCACCGTGGAGGACATGCTCGATGAGCTACATGGAGCATCTTACTTTTCAAAGCTGGATTTGCGAGCAGGATATCATCAAATACGCATGCACCCGGATGATATACATAAGACCGCGTTTAGAACGCACAGCGGTCACTACGAGTACGTGATCATGCCGTTCAGGTTGAGCAACGCGCCAGCCACATTCCAGGCTGTTATGAACCATATTTTCCGACCACATCTGCGAAGGTTCGTACTTGTATTTTTCGACGATATTCTCGTTTATAGTCGCGATTGGGAATCACATTTGGGTCATTTGCGTAAAGTGTTGAGCATATTACAAGATAATCAGTTCGTTATCAAACCATCTAAGTGTTTCTTTGGGGTACGCGAGGTGGAGTACTTGGGCCATTTCATTTCGGGCGAAGGGGTGCGAGTAGACCCCCGAAAGATCGAGGCCGTACGCGGATGGGGTGAACAAGCCAATGTAACCGAATTGCGGGGATTTCTAGGATTAGCGGGTTACTATCGGAAATTCTGTCCGAAATTTGGTGAGATAGCGAAACCATTGCATAATCTCACTAAGAAGAATAAATTCCGTTGGAGTGAAGAGGCTCAAATGGCGTTTGATCGCCTCAAACAAGCCATGAGTACAACTCCGGTTTTGGCATTGCCTAACTTTGAGGAAGAATTTGTGATCGAAACCGACGCTTCCAGCTTCGGCATAGGCGCGGTTCTTACGCAAAACAAGCGTCCCATCGCCTATATGAGTAAAGGGATCGCCGAATCGAAGAAAGGATGGTCAGTCTATGAGAAAGAAATGTTGGCGATCTTAGAAGCAGTACGGACGTGGAGACCCTATCTGTTGGGCCGCAAATTTCGAATTATAACAGATCAGAGGAGTTTAAGGTATTTGTTGGACCAACGCATTACAACTCCGGAACAGCAAAAGTGGATCGCAAAGCTGGTTGGGTTTAACTATGAGATTGTGTACCGCCCGGGAAGAGAGAATGGCGCGGCGGATTCCCTTTCGAGGAAACCTATCAGCAGGACACCAACGACTTCGGCTGAAGCATCAGCGCATTCTATGGCGGTCACTACGCCATCGATGGAAATTTGGAGTGAAATTGCGCAGGCGACCCGAGCTGACCCCGAGATGGGTCCCATGCTACAGCATGCCAATCTGCCGGATCACGAGAGGACCGAACCAAATGAGTTCGAAATCAGGCAGGGGTGTCTTTCAAAAAAGGGAATTATTTGGGTCCCAAAAGGTGAGCTACGAACCTGGTTGATACACGAATTTCATGCGTCGGCTTTTGGTGGTCATTCCGGGATATTTCGCACTTTCAAGCGAATATCCGCATTGTTCTATTGGCCCGGATTAAAGAAAGATGCCACCGACTATGTTCATAAGTGCGACGTTTGCCAACGTAACAAAACGGACAGTCGCGCACCAGCAGGCCTGTTAGCCCCCTTACCAATACCGACTCAAATTTGGGCGGACATATCAATGGATTTTATCACCGGGCTGCCTCGCTCACACGGGAAGGACACTATCATGGTCGTAGTGGACAGACTGTCCAAATACGCGCACTTCATTGCTTTGAGTCATCCATATACAGCCCGTGACATAGCCGAGGTGTTCGTCCGAAATGTGGTCAAGCTGCATGGACTGCCACAATCGATCGTATCCGACAGGGATCGTATCTTCTTAAGCAAATTTTGGCAGGAGTTGTTTAAACTGCAAGGTACGAAGTTGAAAATGAGTTCCGCATATCACCCTCAAACGGATGGCCAGACGGAGGTAGTGAACCGATGTTTGGAGCAATATTTGCGCTGTGTTTCGTCGAATAAGCCAAAAGAATGGGAGAAATGCTTGGCATGGGCCGAATATTGGTACAATACGACGTACCAACGCTCAATTGCTATGACTCCATTCGAAGTCGTATATGGCCGGAAACCAGTCCCGATTCCCTTCCACGAAGCTGGGTCGACGCCCTCCATGAGGTCGACGTACAGCTAATCGAGCGCGACCACCTGCTGCGTGAACTCCGATTCAATTTGCAGAGTGCTCAAAATCGAATGAAACAATACGCGGACGCCAAACGTCGGCCGGAGGAATTTAATGCCGGCGATTGGGTGTATCTCAAATTACAACCATACCGCCAAGAGTCTGTTTTCAAACGGATAAATAAAAAATTATCCAGTCGATATTACGGTCCTTTTCAAGTGCTGGAACGTATCGGGGCGGCTGCATATCGCCTCGAATTACCACCGGGGGCAAAAATTCACCCGGTCTTTCATGTTTCGTTGCTCCGGCGTCGCATTGGCGACGGGGATGTGGTACAGATGACGGTACCTCCTTACTCGTCAGAGGGAATACCATCCTTCAAACCTCATGACATTTTGGGATATCGATGGACGACGAAAGGTCGTCGCCAGGTGCGTGAAGTGTTGATTCAATGGGAGTCCTTGGGTCGGGAGGACGCGACGTGGGAAAGTGTGGACGAGATGAGAAGGAAATTTCCCGCGCTTAACCTTGAGGACAAGGTTCATTTTGAGGGGGGGAGAGATGATGAGACCTTGCCAAATCTGTTCGAGGAAAGAGATCGGTTTAAACAGGTTTACCAGCGAAGAAAGGGTTCGAAGGAAGTTTGACGATAGGAAGAAAGTTGGCTGCTGATTTGTGATTTGCATAATTTATGTTAGTTAATTGATTAGTTATCTGATTTGATTTGATTTGCTATTTACGTTAGTTATTTGATTTGATTTGTTAGGTTCAGTGGCCAATGGGCCGTAGTTATAGTTTGATGTTTTATTTAAATAGTGTCAAGGAGTATGTAGAAGGGACGGAAAATTTTGATCAGAGAATTACTCTTAACAGCATTCGCGCTGATTGCTAGTGAAATTCGAGTGTTCATTCGAGTTTACTAGATTTCTTCGTACGAGCATTCATCACTTTCCCAATATAATTCCAACAATACCCCTTTTTCAGCATTAGTGTGACATCTTCAGTGAAACCCTAACCAACATAATGTCATAACAAACATAGAATTTCACAACTGATAAATATCTCCTAAACTTTCAAAGTCGGGATTTCCCCAAACCAAGTCATATCCAATCATAACTGAAAGTTTGTGTTTGGATTGAAGGATTTGTATTTTAATCTATAGTAGATTGATAAGTTTAAAACCCACCAAACCGTGGATTTGAAATCTAATTTTTATGTCCCACAATCCACAAGCAACCTAAGAGAATTGAGATCAAGATTGTAGCACTCATGGTTGAATAAGAATATAACATCGTCGCAAAAGAAAGAAAGAAAAAATGACACATTGAATTACAACGGAGAAGGTTTTTCAAACATCATCCACAGAAAAAGTACAATTTTTGATAGCTCTAATAACAAGAGCCAAAAGATTCCAAAGCATCTAGAAACAAAAAGTCTATAACTGAATCTGCTTCATTTATCTTCAGGAAAAGTATCACCTACTAACTCGGTGTGCATAGCTGAACGACTAGAGAGAAGGAGATGTAAGTGCCCTTTAATACAGATCTACTATGTCTCACACCAGATCTAGAAGGTGCCAGAGCATCTGATGTTTTACAGGTTGAGCACACTGATATTCAAGAAGGGTTTGACAAAATCAGGAACTTGAGTTTAAGCATTTTTAGGGCAACATGAGGGTATTTTCATCTCCCAAGCGGTTAAAGTGAGGACTCAAATGTCTTTCTGCACTTAGTGATCTAAGTTGGATGTAAGAATCTCACCAATGGAGGTGCAATTTATAATTGTCAATTTGTCCAGACTTCTCAAATTGTGGCAGACGGAAGACTATTGGTTTTACACAAGCTACCACATACATAGGAAACATGGACACACATATAAATATGGCATATCCATCCCAATATAACATAGCAAACACGGCTTGAAAGTTAACATAATGGTCAACTAACTCAAAGAACTTGTGGCAATCTCGATATCTAACGTTTTAGAAGAAAAGGAATCAGTACAATATACACACGTTTGGTAAGAGACAGGAGGTGAAATATGGTCTTACATTCAGTAAGAGACAGGGAAAATAAAGGTGTACCTCTTGTTCAAGCTTTTCTTTCAGAACCCTAAGATCCCCCATTTGGATTCCTTTCAAACTGAAACGATTTGATGAAGCTTCAGACATAGAATAGTTCATAGGAAATATGGTGAAATTTGGCAAATTTAGTACAGTGAAATAACTTAAAACAATCAAGTAAGTTAACAAAAGACTCAAGTAAATAAGGACAGTCTATTAAGTACTAATAAAAACCCAAACATGTTCTGGCATTACTAACAAGGAGGGGGGAAAAAGACAGCCATAAAATCTTGTTCAAGTAACCTTTTCAGGTCGATAAGTGGAGGTTCATCAGGATACTTTTCTGTGTGCGAGAATATTAATGCCAACCGAACTGCAAATAACAATCAACCAGAGCTATCAGTTCTGGCAGAAACAGGCATCACCTGATCAATGACCAGCTGATAGAACTTTAACAAGAAAAGTGACAGATAAATAATAGAACCTGGTGGATTATTTGATTCCTCTGTCTCATCATCCTGTTGGCAGCGATGGACAAACAAAATCGATGCAATCAGAAAGACAGGCAGACACACACACACACACATATACATATTTATATTTGATCTTTATGTGCCGGACGTCTGGAAATATGTTTACCTGGGGACAGAGGGTTATCTGGAAGCAGCGATTTGAAGTATTTAGACCACTTTCACTTGGATGAATTTCTGGTACAAGGAAATCACTAGAATTCATTAAACTACATGGATTTAGGTGCACTGAAAACGCATATAAAGAAACTAAACATATACTTAGCAGGAGATAGAGACCTTTGAAATCATCCATAAGAATTGCTTCCAAGGCTTCAATTTCCATGTCCTGCTCCTGCTTATAGTCTACCCAAAGCAATGTTATGAGTCTTATGACCATAAAAAATAGATTCTCTATACATTCTGACAAGCTAATTAGTCAAACAAACTGAAAATCTCATAAAGAAAGCAACGAATATCCACTCAAGAACGTTATGAGGCCCAACTCTTAAAGCTTTTGCATGTTTCTACTTTTAATAAAATTAAGTTTTGGAAGCCAAACTTGAAGCTTCCCCTACGTATTTGAATCAATATAAATCAATTATTTTAATTACTTATCCTGTATTTCAATACAAGCTCCTTGAAAAACCAATAAAATAAGCTACCGGAAATATTCATCAAACTCAAGGGTCCCTTCCAGATTGATCCCAATTCGGGATGTATGCTATCATCTCAATCTACAGCATAATCCATTTACAGAAAATTTTCATGATTTTCTATTGTTTAGAGAGAAAGAGTTGCTTTCTCCAGTCCAGCCTTGCCAGGAAATACTCCTTAGTACTTATGACACAACCACCATCGACCATAGGTGACAAACTGAGAAAATCTGAACATGAAAACAAAGATAAAACCAAAACAGAACACAACCGCCACTGCTTAAACGACTTACTTAGTCATAAATTAAAGCAAAATCTAGGGGACTGGAAAAAAATAAAAAATAATCCCCACCGGTAGAGAAAGGATTATACTTGAATTGAAATTGCGTCACCATGCTAAGAAGCTCGGTGAAGAAATCGAACTATTCAGCTAATTAATTGAGAACAACTGGAGCAACTAGTACTGTATAAGATGAACCCTAAAATTCAATTTATGAAAAAAACGCAAGAAAAATAAATTTACGAACAATACCAGTCATCACTGTCTGTATAATGCTTCCTTCGATGATTTTTGCTCTCTATCTCCTCTAAAGATGAAATTGCAGAAAAAATAATAAACCCTCCACACAACTTCAGAAAAAAAAACCTAATGAGCACAGTGGAGAAAGAACGGGACCCACTGCACCTCTTCTTAATCGGGTGCGGTCAGTAACACGAAACTTTGAAACAGAAGCCTGAGATCACCATTCGTAGATATTAGTAGAATCAATCACAGCCGTTCAAAAAGTTTCTTGATGCATGCAGGACAAGTGTAGAGATATTAATATACACCTTGTCGTGCCTGATTACTACACTTGTTTTATTTTCCCTCACCTCCTAGCTTAATATATATATATATTACTATATATTATTCAGAAAAAATCCTTCTCTCTCTATCACCTGTTGTGATGTCTCTCTCTCTTCATGAGGGCTCTCCTCTGTCTTGGTATAAAGATACAAAAAGGTAACTTCGATTCCATTTTCAAACCAGTGTTGCATGCCTCATCATCTACTTCACACATCACCGAACACACATGCTCTCTTTCACCCACACAGACACGCATGAACTTCTCCCCCGTACTCTGCATCTAAAAAGCAAATGGTTTGGTGATAAAATCCAAACCGCTTGAAGAAGTCCATGGAAAGATCAGAAGCTTCCTTCAAATGCTACGGAACATGTGAAATGACACAATTAATGAGTTTTGAGTTTTCCTTAAGACGAAGAGAGGAACCAGAAGTTCTTTTATTTCACTGAATTTCTTTACCAGATCTATCTCTCCCTTTCTACCTCTTACAAACCTGCTGGATTGTTTCCTTGTGTCGGTTTCATGATTTGATTCTCTGGTTCTTGTCTTCCCCATCTTCTCAGTTTTATGCAGTTGTGATTTATTTAAGTTTCTTTTCTGATTTATCTTTTTCTGTTTTTTCTTTCCTATTTATCCCAAGGAATTTGCAAGCCGGTGTCGCAGGGTTTGAGATTTTACTTAGGGCTTTATGTGAGCCCCAAAAAATGTTGACCTGAAATAAATTGTAATTTTTTTATTTGGATAAGTTTTCACTTTTGGTTGTGGTTGAATGGGAAACTCTGGCGATGACCTCACGAAGAGCTTTGACTTATCTGTCGGTGATTTGGTCTGGGTTCGGCGGAGAAACGGTTCTTGGTGGCCAGGCCGGGTTCTTGGCGCTGATGAACTTCCAGAGGGCTGTATACCTGCGCCTAGATCAGGGACGCCTGTAAAGCTACTCGGTAGAGAGGACGCAAGTGTGTAAGTATCTCTCGTTGTTTAAATTATATTGTGTCTTGGATGTTGATTATCCTGTCAAGTCATACAAATTGGTTCTTAGGATGATTCCTTGTGAGAATGCTTCCATCAGGAGGACTTATGGAGAAAAATGCTGTCATAGAATGCTTCATAGTTGTCTTGATAATTGAGTGGTTATGGGGGAACCATTTTATACGTCTGGATTTAGTATTTTTGTGGATTGTTGAGGAACATCCATAACGAACCTTAGAAGTATTATTTTTGCGTCAGGAACAAAATTCTGAACTTCTGTTTATCTATTGTGCTATGGCATTTTGCAGCTGGAAAGTGTATTGCAAGTTTGTTTGTCGTTTCTTGAATGTTGTCTCCATTAAAATCTTCAATTCTTCTTCCAATATCCTCATTGACTTATGGCATTTGTCATCTGGAACGCGGATTGTAAGTGGTCTAGTTTATCTGTTGTTACTTGATTGCTTTCTCCATTAGGCTTCGAAATCTTTAATTGTTCTTCCAATATCTGCTTTTCGTGGAAAGTGATTATACATAACGTGGTTTGATTCAATGGAACAAAAGCATGATGGGTTTTGCAGTTCTTGATTCAGTTACCAAATCAGGTTTATTTTGTTTTTAGTAGCACATTGTATTGTATTAAATACTATATCATCCTATATTTTAAAGCAAAAGATCTTTTTATATTATGTATGATAAGTATTGGCCCATAGATAACAATTACAAGTGTATAACTTCATTTTTTTGATCCTAGTGAAAAGGTATGATAAGATGAGCTACTGATTTTATTTTCTTTTTGAGTGCAATGAGCCACATGAACGCTTTTAAGTTATTTTCTACTGGTATTGGTGTTCATCCTCATTCCTGCAGAATATTCTAACCTGACATTCCTATCCATTTTGGTCGGTGCAACTTGGTATAGCATTATTATGGGCTCAACTTGATTGAATCTGCTGAAGATAATAACAGTCCAAAATATCAAAACACAAAAAAACAAATAGCACGATATGCCATTAATGTTTTACTTGGATTAGGAGGGACCGGGAAGGCATCTTAGGTATAATAGGCAAGTGGATTCTTTTGTGGTGAGTTTGTTGCATGCGCATGAGGATATTGTGGAATAAATCTTTTCTCTTGATATATAATCTTTAAATCGGATTTGTTAACAATTCTTTGACCAAGTTACCAAATTTATTTAATATCTGAAATTAACTAATAGAACATTTTCAAATGCCGAGTCATTAGTAATAATTCTAAAGAAAGCATCCTTTCATATATAATATGAGCACAGCACGTTTTCATTGTCTATTGAGCTTGAGTATTTTAGAGCTTCTGACAAAATATTGAATTCTTGACTAAGGTTGTGCAAATGCAATTAGAGTTATTGTTTCCTGCTATTTATTTAATGCTTGACCCTAGCTCTGCCTATACTCTCACAGGGACTGGTATAACCTGGAGAAATCAAAAAGAGTAAAAGCTTTTCGTTGTGGAGAGTACGATGATTGCATTGAGAAAGCGAAGTTATCAGCATCCCTTTCTTCTAAGAAAGCAGTCAAATACGCTCGAAGAGAAGATGCCATACTTCATGCACTCGAGATAGAAAGAGCTCATCTTGCGAAAGGCTATCCAGATTTATCTACTGGAGAAAATGTAAAAGATGAAAAGCAACATTATGTTATTGAGTCACCTTCATCCCATCATCATGAAGAAAACAAAGAGATCAATGAAGATTTGGAGAGCTACGAAAACAATTCAGACTCAGCCCCAGAAATCTCCCATTCTGGGGTTTCATTCGAGGAACCAAATCATGTTTATGCAGTTAAGGAAGAGCCTAAGAGGTGGAGAACTCCGAATGATTCAGAGGACGATGGGAATGAAGGAGCAAAGCGAATGAGAGGACTCGAGGATCTTGGGATGGGCGTATCGTCATCCTCCGGAAGGAAAAGATCTCAGGTTGCTCATGTTCACGAATTCTTGAAAAAGAAAAATCGCCGTCGGCCTTTGGCGAAAGTTTTGGAGTGTACAGCAATGGTGTCTGTTCCCGTGGTTTGTAACCCGATGTCCAGTCTAATGGGATCTTCTGTTCCAGTGAGCAAGGTTTCTGGATTAGAATCAAATGAATCAAAGATAAACAATTCTGTTGTGGTTAACAACTCGGACAGTACTGGAGTTTCGTGTGAGAATGCAGTATCATTGTGTACATCTGGGCATGTGGAAGCTTCCCCTGGATCTAAACTGAAGGAGAGTGAAATATCCAGCATGATTGCTGAAAATGGATCTGGTGTGATGTTGTTTGATGTGCCTCTTGTTGCTGAAGAGAAGCACTCTGCAGGTATGATATGATCCGACAGAGGTGCTTTATGTTTAGCTCGTGATTTGTTTCTGTCAAGTCTTACTTAGGAGTAAGGTTAACTTTGTGTGATCCCTTGTTTCCTGCCCTGAAATGCAATATAGTTATCAATCCAGATTTTATAAAGATGTGAGGTCTGTAACGTGATAGTACAGGAGAACTCTTTTCACATGCAGTCTTGCACTCTCAGATGAATTTACTTGTCCCAAGATTGAGGTTTTTCATTACGTCATCTGGTTCGTACAGTTTAGATTGTCTTTTGCCTTCAATTATATTGTCTTTTGCCTTCAAATCATTGAAATGGCACACGCACAGAAGTATTCTGGTAAAATATCACCTTCTGAATCGTACAGGATCATAAAATTTTGTTTCAGTTATCATAGATTATCTTTGACTGTTAAGTACACCTTGCTTCACACACATGCTGCTCGTTGTGGTGGCTGCGTTAGTGCTTTCCACAGAAGACAAAGATAGAATTTCATCTTTGCGCCTAAGTTGATCACTAGTGAAGGATTCATCGAGCATTATTTAGTATATCTAGTCCTTGTCATTGTAAAATTGGATGATTTGCTTTCATTGGCATGTGGCCTTTATTTTTGGTGGAGAAGGGAGGGGGTTGCTTGTAATGAGTCGCCTACTCCCTCATAATAGTTAACCATTAAGGATTTCTTTTTATATAGACAGTTTACTTGTTACTAGTAACAATTTTGTTCCATGTGCTTTATTTTTGCAGGTTTATCAACAATTGATGCCAATGCATCACAGAAGGGTCAGGTTGGTATGGGAGCACAATCCAGCCAAAGTAGTCATGTCGAGACCATTTCTTTGGGAAACGATGAACACAATGAGACAGGCTCTACCAGTTCAGGCACTGTTGATGTTCGTAACATCACCCAAGTGCTAGATAAAGGCACTTCCAAATGGCAATCAAAAGGGAAGAGGAATTCAAGATCGAGAAAAATGGACATAGATGATGAGGCCGAAACAGATATTCCAGGCATCGAACGGGACATCCTCGTACCGGGTCCTAGTCGGAACATAGACTCAAACCGCGTAGGTGGATCCCTCATTTCAAGACCAGGACCTGATATTCAGGCTGAAGAATTCCGCGGTTGGAGCTGGAATGCTCCTCAGAAAGAATCCCAATCAAGGGGAACAGCATCCGAGTTGGTGGCCCCACAAAGACAACTACCCTACCGTCAATCCCGTTTTGTAGTCAACCCCAAGTACGACTCCTCCGATTTCTCTCTTAGACACCATACTGCCGGCTCTGGCCTGTACGACGTCAATGTGGAGGTGAAAACCGGCTATCGGCCCCAGAGGGTCCCATATATCTCTCTTATGAGCAAGCTACGTGGCCAGCCGATCATTGGCCACCCGCTCACAATTGAAGTTCTAGAAAATGGTTTCTGTGACAGCATCCTTAATTTCTCGGAATGTTATAGCAGCAGTTCGGAGTTTGACTACAATTTGAATGCCGCATCAGTTCTTCGAGGCAACCATGAAAGTAAGCCATGCGGGCGACCAGGCAATAAGAATCGCTCGAAGACAAAGAGGAATGGGGTTTCTTCAAAGAAGATTAGGAAGTTGTCGTCGTTGACGGGTGCTCATAGACAGAGTCTAGAACAGAAGAAACCGTTGGTAGAGAAGATTAAAGGTCCATCCATTCCTTGTGTTCCTTTGAACGTGGTTTTCAGTAGGATCAACGCAGCATTGAATACCTCGGCCCGACCCGCTCCTCGCCTGGCTACAACAGGCAATGTGTGATCCCGAACCTTCTCTTGCTATTTTCTCGAATTTTGATCAAATTTGACTGCCAAGATTCGGAAAAATGTGCTGAGTCATTACTAGCTATGTACATTCTGCCCTGAAAATCCTTTGTATGATAAACCCGGGAATTTGTGGTAATCACAATATACTATAGGAGTTTGTGTGAGAAACACTGGAATGTTAGCCTGCTGGTTTGGCTGTGTATATACTGTATAATTAGTCCAGGAGCCTAGGATGCGAATCGGTTGTCGGGTTTCGATGACCTGATAATGGTGAAAGTATTGTGGACTGGTTCGAGAGTTCTGGGATTGTTACTAACTTTGGAGTTTCAATATCTTCTATATCTGATTTCTTATACATTGTTCTGTTGGTCTTTTTCATTTCTTCTTTGCTTCAATATTTGTTGCATTGAGGATTTTTGAGGAAAAGCTCGTCTGCTTTTGGCTTTTAATGGGTAGAAAAATAGTTTTATTTCAGTTCTGCTTAAAAGAAACAGTTGGAAGTCAGAATGAGAGATAATTGCAGTTGATTGTAATTTTGAAAAAGCGATTTAAAGATATTTAAATTGAGAACAAAAGTTATTTTGGTGATAATCTAAAAGTTAGGGTTTTGCAACATGATTAGTTTTCACTTATCAGCAACACTTGATAACATAACTTCATTTGATTTTTGTAAAGGTTCGCTAATACTTTTAAATCAAGTGATGTTATTTCAATCTCTAAAGTTGCCTTTTGTAAAAATGGAAGCAATTGAAAACACTAATTATAAATTGTTAGGAAATGCTGGTGAGGCTTATCGTGTGTTTGTTTAAGACTTGAGAATGTTGAGTTATTGCTGATTGAAGAAGTATATGAGTTTATTTTATTGTAATAGTACACTCAATCGATTGATGGCAACCCAATACAAACACACCTTATAATTACATGTTTATATTTACGGTAATAATATAAGAGATGGAATGGAATTAGTCTATACTATACGTCTCTAAAAAGTTGGAAGAATTTGTAGGAACTCAAACCTAACGACCTGTTATTTTAGATTTTAGTTCTCTAGTGTGTCAAAGTGTTTATCAGTATAAAAATTATTTATGTAAAAAGTACGTAGTGTTTGCGAAAAAAGTGATTTTCAATAAAAGTAGAAGTTAGAGTGTTTGCTATAGAATCACTTATTTCTTTAAAAAAATACTTCCATCTCACTTAAATTTGCATATTTTCCTTTTCGGTTCGTCCCACTTAACTTTGCATACTCTTAAAAAGGAAATTTCTCTCACAATCTCCATCCTCAAAATCTCCACTTTTGAAAAAGTCTAACATTCCTCAGAATCTGTTTTTTCTTAACATCTGTGTTCTGTCAACTGTGCAAAATTAGCTGGAACGGAGGAAGTATCATATTATTTACAGAATTGCCATTGAGTGGAGAAAATCATTAAATTTCTGCTTTTAATTTTTAAGTTTTAATTTTTTTTCTTTCTTACATGTAGTTATATCTAGTAATTTTCACTAATCTTAATATAATGCGTTCGCTCCCCTTGATTTAAAATTTCCATCTCTATAATGTTTAAAAGAGTTAAAAGATTCGCCACATTGAAATAAAATCCTAGATCCGTCCTTAAATATGTCTGTCGTGCGTAGTACTTATCATTTACACACAATTAGATAAATATGTGGATAATTTTTAAATTAAGGATGGATGTTATACAAGATGTACTTAGCCAGGTGTAGTATCATCACTACCACATTGATGGGTTTACCATCAACACTGCTACACTTTTATTGGACAAAAATAGACATTAATAAACATACTAAATACTATTTCTTATCTTCTCTTTTCCAAATTTCAATATCGCATAAATTAAATATATCTCTCCCCCAATTCAATTCTACAAAAATATATAAAATTTTGGAATTCTAATTCACCAACTAATTTCACTAAATTCACTTACAAGCTCACAGTGGATGATGAACAACCAAAATAAATACTTATTGCAAGTCTTACCTAAAAAAATTCGAGCTTGAATTTGTGATTTGTTGCAACAAAATTCGTATGTCGACATACATGTGTTGCATTGTGATTTCGTGGCTAATTAACGAACCATTGTAAAAATTTTGGCCTCTAACAATCATACAACATAAACATATTCGGCGCTTAATGATCAGAATTTTGATAATATTTTGGCCATTACTAGTCGAACTATGTCAACTTGTTTGGTCGTTACTTGTCGAACACAAAAGTTTATTTTGTTTTTTTAAAAAAAAAAAATTGATTCACATTGTGTTACTGTAATTCGTTAGTGGCGGTGTATTTCTTTCTTTGACTTGTGTATTTCTCTAGTATTTTTAAAGATATTGTTGATTTTTATTTAAAAGTAACTCTCGTTTCCATGCAGCTGATTGTATATATGAGTGATTTTGTAATTGTTCAAGAAAATTGAACTCTCTAAGTTTGGGTAAAATCATGTTTTATTACACTAAATTATGATATTTATTTGTTAAGTCAGATAACTACCATATCACTTTTAATAAGTCCGCTGGACATATGCCCTTTTGCATTTGACCAATTTGGCGGACACATAAAAAAGGGTAAAACAGTTAATAAATGTGGTGTACAAAGTAGAAAAATTAAATTTTATATTTTTATTGTGGTGTTGAAAATGATTATAGTGTGAAGAATGTTTGGCCCTGTTTGTTTAAGGCTGTGGGAGGCTGGAGTACTGTAGGCTGTGAGGAATAAAGGGGAATATTTAGGTTGGGGTAAATAAGTGAGTGTTTGTTTATGTTGGTTGGAGATTGGGTTGTGAGGTGATTATAATATAAAAGGTGGTAAATATGATTTGATGTGTGTAAGAGGTTGTTAGTGAATGATTGGTAATTGATTAAAGTTGTATTGGGAATTGTGTTTGATTGATGATGTGTGTAAGAGTTAGTTAGTGGATTGATGGTTGATGTTTGTTGTTTGGTGGTTTAAATATTTTGAATTGTAAACATTTTTATTATTCTAATTTTGGAAAATAATTTATTAATTTTTAAATTATATTAAAAAATAAATTATTTTTTTTAAACCATTATTTACCAGAGTTCATTCCTCTCTACAAGCAAAATTCAAATTAATTTTTTTAATCATTGCTAACATGTCTAGAAAATTATTATAATATTATAATTAAACATAATTCAAAAATAATTTAGCACACTGTCTACCGACTAATAAAAACTAAATCATGGGCTAGATCAACAAGTCAATCAAAGTTTGGGTTAATGTGTCTTTCCCACATAGCTTGGGCCATCCCGTCCCTTGTTGCATTTTGCTCATGAATAGCTGCTGGTGTTGGGTATGATGGCCCTGAGAAAATTAGTTCATCCGGATGGTAGTGCTGCGCATCCAGCTACAATATAGGGTCTGGTAGGCCAGATGCCTCTACAAAATTGTGTAGGACACAACAAGCTACAACAATCCTAGGCTGATTCCCAATTCTGTAACAGGGCATTCCGTGTGCCAATATCGGAAAACGGCTCTTCAAGCATCCAAATGCACGCTCGATCATATTTCTCAGCTGCGAGTGTCTGTGATTAAATAACTCTTTCCTGTCCAGAGGGTTTGGGTTACCATGAAACTCGGGTAGATTATAACGCGTTTGTCTGTATGGTGCCAAGAATGCCTCGTAGTTTGTGTAGCCAGCATCAGCCAAGTAATACCGACCTAAATGTAGAATGTAGAATTAATGGTTAGTCACCTTAACAAATATAATAAATTTTCCGTATAATTAGGTAAAAATGGAGAATGTCCAAGAATTTTTTATTTACCATCTGGTGGCCAGTTGAAGGATTCGTCCAGTTCCATCCCTTTCATCAATACTCGGAATTGTCCGAACACGAACGCGATTCTTCGGTGTTTGATTCAGAAGCATCAGAGTTAGATTGCGACATGATGTCTGGAAGTAACAATTTTGACATTAAGTTAATGACCGTTTAAGTGGAAGGATATGATTTTAGGGTCGTATTGTGTTAGAGCGTAGGTTTAGCGGTGTAACATGAAACAATTAAGAAGACATTGATAACAGAAATTACACCCTACATCCGGGTGCCAAATAATTGTCTCACGAAAAATAAATGTGTCGAATAATAAGCATAAACAGTCAGAATGTCAACTACAAGAACTAGCCAGTCATAGACAAAGTTTGCCTAAAGTGCCATCAACCATTCCATCTTCTCGTCGTGATCCATATGCATCCACATAAAACGAGTAGACTCATCACGGATTTCTCTGTACCCAGCCACTCGGATAGCCTGTGTGGGAGCTATCAATTTGATCTCGGCCATGCATGCCTTGATATCGGCCTTCCTCCCGGCTGACCCACGCTTGCCGGACGACCATGAAGAGAAGCTACTGCACGCGTCAACATATGCGACACGCGCATCTACAGCAGTGGGTGTTCGGCCACGTCCTTGCGACGTACCGGCTTCATCAGTCGGCCCTTGAGCTCCCATAAAGTTGAAGGCATTGTAGTTAGCCCTTTCAGGACCCGTTTCAGCGGGCTCATTCTCGGCATTAACACCCGCGCCAGATGAAAAGGCCTCTTCCCCTAAAGCAGTTGAAGTATGCCACATGTCCTCACACTTGTCCCAGTTGGGACAACCATTCTGGATGAATCCACGATAGTCATCAGCTTGCTGCATTCAATTAAATTCGAATCTCAATTAATGTTGATTACGAAACCATTTAGTCTAATGAAAGAATAACTAAATTACTTTGGCAAGGTCGTCCAAATACTCCTCCTCAGCAATAATCGTCTCCTTGACGGGGTCCCACTCAACACCAGATTTGTTCCTGTTCTCTCGCATCATCCGCCAACAACGCTTGTAATTCTTCAACTTGTTTTCAATGTTTGTGACGGTGTACGTTAGCCCTTCATACCGGCCATTTAGACGATTCATTATGCGCTCTAGGGTATTATTCGTGAATCGACCAGTCATTAAACTACCTTTTTCCCACTCCAGGTGGCACAAACGTATTAACTCGGCCTCCGAGTTCCAAGTCCACACGGCCTTTGCGGCGGCCGGTGCTGACCTATGCCTACCCCGTCCACCGGAACGGCCACCCCGAGGCATCTAAACAAGTAACTGTTTAGATTTTTTATCGCAAAACTCTGATTTTGTAATCCTTTGTCTTTAACTATTAACATAAAATAGTGCATGATTAAACCAGTTTTGGATTATTTAGCATTAATTTCCGTTTTAAATGATAAGGACCTAAACTAGTATAACTTCCCCATAAAAAAAGTAAATTTTACTATTTTTTTAGATATTTTTTTGAAATTGAAAAATTGAAAAAATGGTTTTATAACATTATTTAAAATAATTTTATTATTTTTACTTTAAATAGAATTTTTCTTATTTTATAAATGAATACTAATTCTAAAATTATTTTTAGAATTTTAAAACAGTTTTATAAAAAGAATTCTAGTATTATTTTTATTTTTTTAAGGAAAATTTCTGAATCTTATAATAAATTTTAAATAATGTTAAAAATATAGGCCCATTTAGAGTTATAACTAAATTTTCAAATTTTATATAATTTCACCTCCTACCAATTTTTTTTTTTTTTAGATATTTAAAAACAAGTGTAATTAGGTTGAAATATTAGTATTCAATTTTTTATATCAAGATCGATAATACAGGCACCCCCCTATACGAGCACGACATTGATTACAATTTTAAACTGTTTTTGGTCCATCTCCCTAATTACACGATTGTAACAAACATCTATCTTATATATTTGCGTTAAAAATTATTTTTTGGCTGTAAAATATCCTATTGAGACCTTTTTTCCCACTTAATCTTTTAATATTAACTGACCAAAATTACATCCCAGTAAAAAATTTGTTCGATGATAACTTTTCCACATTCACACAATTAACTTGTTTTCAAATTTATTGTAATATAAAATTCATCCAATCTCAATTTATCTTGCATGGTCGAATAATTGGATTTCTTGTTTTGGATCCTAAACATATTTACAATTTTGAAGATGCCTACGAAACGCAATTGTGTAATATTAGTATCAACTACACATAAGTAAAATAAAAGGTCAACAAATCAAAATTACAACAGTGTGCAAATACAATTTTCTTCTCATTAAAAATCCAACAGAAATACAGAAATATATACAATTTTCTTCTCATTTAAAATCCAACAGAAATACAGAAATATTCCATTTACTACAGTTTCGTAGTAAGCTTTGTCCCAATGGAAGCCAAAATTCCAGACCATGAACTAAAGGAGATGGATGTATTGTCATCTGAAATGTTGTAATGCTCGTGGTTTGTTAAGCAATTAATTTGCTTAACAAGTATCTATTGAGCATTACTTTTATGTTAAGCACTTTACTAGTCAATCCCCCTATTGACTAATCATATAAGCATACAACAGAAACGTACAAACAACTCGGCACATAGTAGACACAACAATTGCACAGACAGAAACAAGCAATACAGAAACGCACAAAAACAGAGCAGATCCTAAAGGGGGTTTGTTCTGTCATAAGGTGCTTTAAACTGAGGCAATGGACCTCTTCAGTGTCCCAAAGTCAAGGGAAAAATACAGAAATACAAAAATCTTTCCAAACTAAACATCAAGGGGGATTGACTTACGCCTCCACTCAATGGGTGGAGGCACCCCATCAAGATGCCCAACCTAAGCCAACGAACAGGAATTTCACATAAAAATAGGTAAGCAAAATTAGACAACATATATGATTTACGAACATGACAAGAAGGCAGGGGAACATAAATATAAACAGAATATCAGACAACAATCTTCCTCCAATTATTAACAGAATAACAACAGAAGCAAAACAAATAAATTTTGCACCTTTTTTCCAGAAAAATAACCAGGTGAATAGCTTCCAACAGATTCGTCAAAAGAGCAAACAGAGCAGCAACAACCTTTTTGGATCTTCCGGGAACGCAAATAATATGTATGAAATACTGATTTCGTGCAAAGTGTGTGTTGTGTAAAAGGTTGAAATACTTGCGGCGTCACAGAACGACGCAAATAAGGGCCGTTGTGGGGTGTGTGATTTGTGAAAGAGTTCTGTGAATCCATGTGAAACTTAAAACAGGGAGCTTTAAATAGACATGCAACAACACAACGAAAACGAAACCCTAATATCTACTTCAAAGCAGTAAATACAAGCAACAGTAAATCGGTCACGGGTCAAGATCTGTGCCAGACGAAGATCTAAGACCTTACAGAGCAAAGAAAGCACTTTTCCGCTTTTAAAACAGAGAATCTCTGTCAAAAGATGGCGACTTTTCCGCCATTAATCGGAGCTCGCAGGGGGTGGGTGGGAGGTGACAGAGGCAATAACACCCCCTGCCACCGCAAGGCCTACGGCCTTCCCAAACCCAAGATCTGCAACCCGTAAAAAAAGTAGAGCACATAGATCTTCCAAAATCCCCATGAAAATGGAGGATTACAGAGGATAAAATGGTTGACGAGAGAGGAGAGAGTAAATACTCTGTTCAGAAGAAGGAGGAGAGAGAGAGGGGGAGGGGACGTTTCTAGAGTACAGCAAAGGAGAGATAAAGGGGAATAGGGAGGCGGCTGATTTTTAGGTACCCTTAGTCAAATATGGGCTCAGTTGGGCTGAATCCAGAACGGATCAGCCCAACTGCAAACACACAGGGTCTTTGTTTATGGTGTAAATAGAAATGACCTCCATCTAAATTCTAATGAAGGGGTAATTTTGTCATTGTAGCTACCTAGGGTTTATCTCATATATCGCAGCTTCGCTCCAAATCTATCTTCGCTCTTCAAGCCGTCTCGCAGCAAAACCCTCGATTCCAAGATCTCTCCGAGGTAATTATCGCTCTTCAGCATGCAATTACATATGCACATTCATGAATATGATGTGATGATTTAGAAACCGGTGTTCTGGCTGTAATTTGTGTTTTGTGCGTGCTAGAAATGGCGACTGTTCCGGGGCAGCTGATATGGGAGATCGTGAAGAAGAACAATTCATTTTTGGTGAAGGAGTTCGGGAATGGGACTGCCAGCGTTAAGTTCAGCAAAGAGCCTAACAATCTTTACAACTTGCACTCCTACAAGCACTCTGGTTTGTTTTATTCTTTTTTTATGCCTTCATTTTACTTCAGTCATCTTAATTGGATTTCGGGGTATGATCCATGTTAAGCTTTGTCTTGACTGTCAGATGTGTCTGAAATTCAATTTTTATGATCTTGATTTTGTTCGGGATTGCATAGACTTTTAGAAATAATCCATTTTGTTTACCATTAGCATAGTTTCCTGAGTCACGAGAACAGTTTAGTTTCAATTTCTTGATTGTTGCCTATGTTTTACTTGTGGAAATTTGGGAAGAAGCAAATCATACTACTCGTGAATGTTCTATTTCTATTTATTTTTGTGGCCTATGAATCTAATGTTGCTTTTATGTTTCTTATAAAAAAATAAACAATAAAAAATTGTGGCCTATGAATCTAATGTTACTAATTGCATTGAGTCATTTTGTGGCTCACCTTAGTTTTCAAAGGAAAGTGAAAATGCAAATTAAGCGACTGCTGAGTAATAATTGTGAACTATTGCATCTACTGAATTTACTCAGTATCTTGAGAGTTTATCATGGATTGTTATCATTGTTAGGGCTGGCAAACAAGAAAACTGTTACCATTCAACCTGGCAAGGATCAGTCTGTGCTGCTTGCAACAACCAAGACCAAGAAACAGAACAAGCCATCCAGCTTGCTTAACAAGTCTCTCATGAAGAAAGAATTCTACCGCATGGCCAAGGCTGTCACAAATCAGGTAATGCGCTGTAACTTTTTCCTGCAAGTGATTATGTTTCTCATCTACTGTACTTACTGTTTTATATCTATTTGGGGTTAGTTCAGTTTGAATCAGAACTTGTTTGCTAAATACTTGAGTACTGTTTCTATGCATAGGTTTAGTCCTGCTTTTTCTTGAAAGTTCCAACACATCTCGTACAATCTTATATCTATACCATATTTTAGTCTCCGAACCAAAGTTAGCTCTTGTTGTTTTCTTCACGGTGCACCTCGTCCTGACGAGTGGATCAATTAGTTTCCTTTTTAAAAAATTAAAAAAAAAAAAAAAGAAAAAAGATCAGATGCTTATATAGTGATATGCAACTGAAAAATAAGTTATTTATATCTTTTTTTCTGGATGATCATGTGATTGTTCCTCCATGTTAACCACATTGTTTCTCGATTTCAGGTGGTTGATAACCATTACAGGCCTGATCTGAAGAAAGCAGCCCTTGCACGATTAAGCTTAGTGCAGCGAAGTCTCAAGGTTGCCAAGTCCGGTGTGAAGAAGAGGAACAGGCAGGCTGCTTAGGTCTGCAGTAAAATATTTAGTAATTGATGGATTAGCTTGGAACTTTATTTCTCAACTTTGTTTTACGACCATATGTGATGGAATCATGGAACTCTGAGTTTTAACTTCTACTCTGGTCAAACTTGCAATGGTACTATGTTTTTGGACCCAATTTTGCGCGATGGATCATGAAGATTTCGACAGTTAATGTTGATGAAACTATTGGTGCCTTAAATCATCACTCTCTCAAACCTCGTAAAGAGCTCGACTGCATTTAGTATTTGGTTTCGTTATCTATGAACTGCGTATTTCCTTAATTACCTCTTAATTCTTCATTCCTCTTCTTCAACTCAAAGGATAAATATGCATTGTTTCTAAGAAAATAAAGAAAAAACATGACTTGCCCTTTGACAAATAACAGGATCATACCAGGAAAAAACTGATCAAAGTCATTTTTCCATCTTCTAAGTTTGTTTAAAAAGAAGAATAACATCTCAACTCCAAGCTGACATGTGATACACTACGTCTGCACGTGCATGCAATGTGCAGACATAAACTTGGCACTGTCATCATCGGTCACTGCGAGGCCATTTCATCCCATCATCCTCTATGTTTGCAATGAGTTGTTTCCGATTATAAACTGAGCTTGAGTCTGATGCTCAATTTGCCTAGGAACTGGTTCAAGAGACATTCATGTTCAATTGGAATGAATAATTAGGGTATGCAACGATTAGTTGGTGACAGAGCTGTGGTTTTCACCGTCTGGTCAGGTAGTGTATTTGGAAATAATTTGATTGTTGGAGTGAGACGAAGTTGGATAGCTCAAGTGACAGAGTATCTACTACCTAGGTCTTTGGTCCAGGGTTCGAGAGAAGGGGAGAGTTTTTTCTTTATTCTTAGATTAGGAGGAAAATAAAAAAAAATTGATTGTTGGAGTGCTTACTTCCTTTTTTAAAAGATTTATAAGGAGTGAATATGTTACTTTTCCCCATTCTCTACAAATTGGCAACTAAATGAATATCATGTTTTCTGTTTTGTAAACTGCTTCACAGACATTCAAAAATATGAAACATATTTGTCTAGGGTACCATTTTTTTTTTATTATTATTATTATAAAGATTGATTAATTCTCATAAATGGGTTCATTTATTTGTTAATTCAGAATATTATATCATATGTATATATCTAAACATTTCAATACAGCTTTGACAATGACATACTTATTTTTTACTAAAAAAATTCAGAAATACAATTTTTTTTTTTGGATAAAGATTTCGCTGAATAGTTGAGTGCACGAAAATGTCATAAGTATTTGTAGAATTGTATGTACGTATGTACGTACTTGGGGCACAAGCAACCCAGCGTGTTGGGGAACCTTCCCTCGCCGAAGCAAACCAGAAGTTGTACAAAAATTGATTAAGCCATCTTCCAAATAATTACACCATACCAACAAAAAATTACCACCCTAAAAGGCGATTAAACTTCACCTATATACAAGTAACAAACACATGCAACCATGGTAATTTTAGGTAAATCACGAAGCAAGTCGTAATACAGGCTGTAAAACTTTGATCAAGTTGGGGCAGAATAATAACATGACTAAGTCAATGTAACATGTTAAGACACGCATAAGGAATCACCAACCCAAAAATATTCTTTTCCTAAAACCCAATATAAATACATCAACCCTAAACAACTACTTCAGCTGTTCCATCAAATGGAACAAGATTCTGTAGACGAAGGTGAAAGCAAGAAAGGCACGGCGGTCTCTGATGGTGGAACGAAAAGGCGGCGTTCAAACGGGTGTTTCTCGTTCATGGAGATATCCATAGATCCTGGTGTGAGATCTCTCAAGCATTTAGACTCAGACAAGTTCAGAGAGGAAATCAAGAAATGGGCTAAAGCAGTTGTCACCTATGCTAGGCAAGTTAGCCATCATTTTGGTAGCTCTCGTGAATGAAGCTCATTCTAAATTTATGTTTTTGAATTCAAAGAAGATTCTTCAACAACTTGAAGGTCAAAAGAAATTGCGTGTAACACCAGTAGACTAGTATCATATGTACAGTTGTTCTAGAAATTGTTGTGTTGTATAAGTTTGTATTATTCTGTGTCAATTTTGATCAATCTGCAGTTTTTTTCCCTGACAATATTGCTGCAGTATTGTTATTTTCAACCTTTGATAACAACAGGTGTTGTCTGCCTTTTTACATGGAAATATACTTGTATTCTTCTTGTAAGAACCACACGGAAAATCGTATACATCAGAGGATACAAATCCGTAGTTTTCAATTGCATAACCTCCCAAACTTTAAAGACGATTTTCCAGACAGAAGCAGAGCCACATTTTGATAGTTGAAACTAAGATTGAAAATGATAGATAACAGTAATGAGGAAAAGTAGTAGAAAAAATAAACAAAATAATTAAGAAGTGGGCAAAACCGTACATACAAAAGTACAAATCAGAACTAAAAAAAAGGATAAAGGGAACATGCATTTCCCCTTAAAATTACTCCAAACACTAATCAGTTCATCTAAAAAATAAATACACAAAAAAGGAAAATGTGAGACAATCTTGGACCACATTTCTTCCCTGCCAATTTAAGAATCATCCATCCTATCCTAGTACAGAATCTTTACAACATACCAGTCCATGCAGACAACATTTAATCAAACAGGACAAACTACATACAAAATTGCACAACCCGTAACTTTCCGTTACCTGCCAAGAAAGTGTTCATATACCCTCAACTCCTTCAAGTCTTCCTTTTTTACTCTTTCTTTCTCACTTCCTGGAACCATCTATCATCCCCCGAAATGCTCCTCAAGAGTTGTTTCGAGCACACCTTTTCCGCTTGAGTTGCGTTTTTCCTCCGAGCTGCGCTTACCCATGCAGGTTCCTGGTAAAACGCAAAAGAGCTTAAAAATAATACCAAGATGAGCCTCATTCTCACTTTAGTGGTCAGCTGTATCATAATATTTTGTTATCATTCAAGTTGCGTTTGGATTGATGGATTTGAGGATGGATTTAAAATGTGCCATTTTCATCTTTAACTACTTTTTCTAGTGATATGAGTGGATTTGATATCTGAAATTGAAGCGCAATATTTAGGATTTAGGACATCTAGTGATCTTTATCCATCAATGCACATACCGAAACCATGTTAAGTTTAACGTATTCCTCTATTTTCTCACCCGGCCCCTTTCTTTGTGATACAATTATGACTTACTGTTTATCCTTTCTCATTTAGTGTGTCGGCACATACAAATCTGGTTCATTAATAAATTTCATATAATCAAGAAAAATTAATGAATATTCAGGTAAACATTGAAATACCTCAGGAACAATGCGTGAGACTCCAAATTTGAGGAACAAAAGCACATGTTCCATGAATAGAATTGCTGCAAGCCCGGGGGACATCCTCCAAGTTCCTTCCCGATCGTATAAGCATACTAGGAGAGCGCTATTCGTACAAATCGATATCACCATCAGAAACTGAAAATATAGACATAACAAGAGTTTACAAAACCAGAAACTAAAATCGTATTAGAAAACAAATCGTCTCATAATCCTGGTACATTGAGAAACACTGTTATACCTGAAAAATATAAAGCCATGCGCCAATTGTTGCATCTGCACGAGGTATTGGCCTTCTCATCATGACGAGCAATTTCAGGGCATCAGCTCTTATTTCTGCTATGTTATTCTGGGCTCGACAATGACATCACATAAAATCAGCCAAAGAGGTTTCCACAATTTTCTCTGTTTTTTAGGCACAACTTGACAAAAAATAATAAAATCCATGACTACCACTGCTGCAAAGGCGAATGCGAGAGGGAATGCACACGCAAACATCATGATCATCCCGAACTGCAACACCAACTCCAGGAAATCTGCAAGCAATTTTTTAGTGAGTGGAACAAATCATTCTTCTTTAGGAAAATGGATAAAAACAGCAGAAATATCAAAGCAGCTTTTTGCTCTCTCAGGACTACGAGTGAGGAGATTAATAGGATATCATGATAATTGGTCTTTACGAGTAAATAAAAAGCCTTCCCTCTCAATTGATAGTTGTCTTATTAAAGAGATAAAAAAAGGTCATAAATTACCATCAAAAAGTCCATCTTCAATTTCTTGGCCAATACTTGCAGCATAACAAGGTTTAAGATATTCCTTCTCTACCCTAGTTATTGGACGTTGTTTGCCTGTAGATGACCCCTTATCACGCTTCTGCTTGTTCCTTCAGAGTCGAGAAACTCATTTATCTTACATAAAAAATTACTGAGATCGACTGGTATGGCTGATGGTTGATAAACGGAAGATACCTGACAGCTCTAAATTTCTTGAAGCTGTATGACAAATACGGAATAGAATTTTCCAGAAGATTCTCAATCACCTGGTAAACAGTTTCCAGTGCAAGCATGAGTACAAATTAAACACATAAAGTAAATATGTAACTGAATCATTGACATTTAATTAGTTAATCTCAACCTCGGATATAAGCAGACGTTGGACTAAAAGTTGGCGAAGGGTCATGATGTTGCGGTGCAAAAGAGCATGATAAAATACTCCAATATATGATTGCATGAAATAGAGGCCAAACACCTGTGAAAAGCAAAATCCAGTTCTAATTTTAAATTTATAAACTATGTCCAGCGTTCGACTTTTATACCTTGTATACCAAGCTGCTTGCTCTATGTTCTGCATTTTCATAATTTTCATTTTTAATAAGCTTCACTGAAATCTTGCCTCCCATTCTTGTGAAGTACTGGATCGAGAGGAGGTAAACTGCAGTCAGACAAAACCTACAAAATAGCAAATTTGAGAGAGAGGAAGGGATGGAGGGAGATTGAACTCAAACGAAGTGCCTTGATTGAGGACTTACTTCATAATATCAGAGCCTATAACCTCATAAAGATGAGCATAAGCCAACTCGAACGGTAGCTGGAGACATATGATTGTTATTATGATGAAGGCATCATTTCTTAGTCTCATTAGCCATCTAAACCACTCTTCTCTCTGGAAAATCGCCTTCTCTTTCATTCTTTCGGTGCTTTCTTTCTTCAGGAGTTCTGTAGGAAACCGTGGGAAGCTCTGTTCTGTTCTTGTAGATTTGTATTCCGATTCTGCACCAGCTAAATTATATATCTGAAACCTGTAAAATAAAGTAACAACATGAGAAAATATAATATTGTTGAGGCGTGCTATACATATATGTAATAAGCTTGCTCGGTAAACTGGACCAAAAACATACCTAGCTTTAATGGCCGAGTTCTTTCGCTTCCAGAATTGGAAAAACATGACAGCCCATGATATCAAACACATGAAGAAAAATGGGAGAACCAGAAATTGCAGTGATCTAAATAAACCCAAAACAGATAATCAGGTTTCGTCAATACAAGCATAACACTAGATATACAAAGAAGACAAAGTTCAAGATTCTACCCAAAGTCCACCAATTGAACTGTGAGACCCAGCAAAGCTGGAAAAAGCATCCACTTTGTGTACATTCCAAGGAATGCAAAATAAGTGGCAATCTACAAGAAGAAAAATAATTCGACAAAAAACTTTAATTTTACAATGTAATGTAGTATGAAAAATCAAAGTAAGTGTGTTGGACATTTACCTTAATCCCATAATACGAACATATATCATCTATAGGCTGTGATGTGAAGTCTTGCCAGTTCATCGCCCAACTTCTTACAAGCTGCTTCCTCTTCTTTTCATCTACAAAGAGCACGATGTGTTGTTCTTTTAAGTCTGGATACGGACAAACTGTGAACAAACAAAGGAAATAGTACCATGCAATGGAAATACTTCTATGACAACGCCAATTGCCTCCAGTTTCCGGCATAGAGATTCGCCCGGGTTCCACTGATCCTCTCTCGAATCATATTTCAATAATACAGAAGACTTTTCCATGTTTACCTGCACGATTTCGCTTTCATCAGACACACTCAAAATGGGTAGAGAGAGAGAGAGAGAGCTTATGCAACCTTCTCACTCTCATTAGAGTTGCAGACAACTTAAAACACTAAAGTAACGAAATTATACAGCAGAAGAGAAAAAAGAAAAAGAATATACGCCATTTTGAATTACTCTTCATACAATCACACACACGCGCACACAAAAGAATTGATAGTCAGAAAATAAAGTAACTTACAATCCCATAAATGATGTGCTTGTAGCAATGGAAGCGTTCACACCAACTGAACAAGGAACCATCTGGTAACCTCTCAAAAGCTTCGGCCTCGTCCCATTCAAACGGAAGATCCAATCCTGAAAACACCCGAGGATCATTAATGTAAGAGAGAGAAAGAGAGAGATGAGATGCAATGAATCACCTATTTTAGTCCGTTTTCTGAATTGCAATTCAGCAGCAGCCTTCCCCAAAATCTCATCTGATGCTGCCAACTGCAAATCGACAATGCAGGCTGCATAATACCATCATAAATTACACACACATATATATGTAATTAACGTTATGTACCTTGATGAATTCATTTTGAAGGCCGATAATTCTTTCAACAAGGAGGCCTTTTCTCCTGAGTTCCTCAACAAAAACTCCAACAGGATCAGAAACGTCGGTTTGATCCGGTCTGTTTTCGCCCCATTTAGGAACCACCACTGCTATTTCAAATACCCAACCTTCTTCCCTCTCATGCTCGCTCATTTCCAAACACTCAAATAATGAAGAAATGGTTGCTTATTTTACAAAATAAATGGGTTCTGTTTTTCTCCTCATTTCTCACTGAAAATTGTCAAAAATATTCTCAAATTGTGATCAGGATTGCTTCGCTTTGTTTTTGTCAAAACAGAAAAACATTAGTAGGAAATGAGAAAGAAACAGAAAACAGGTGTCTGCATAAACGGCAACCAAGGAAATTGCTGTACTTGTAATACTGGAGGCCTACACGTGGCAATAGAGATTGCTGTTCGAAAACTAGTAAATCGTTTTTAGGCGCAACAAACAATGCGCCATTTATTTCTGTTGCCAAAAAGTGAAAATTGATTTTTCAAACCCATACCCTCTTTTCTCAGACTGAGGATTGCAGGATGAATGATAATGGTGAAAACGAAACATGAGGAAACACAAAGATAGTTGTTACTGCTTAGTATTCCGCATACCGATTCATCTCAATTTGCAGGAAGAATATTTGTCTTGCATTTATGGGAATAAGAATGTTACAAACCGCCAACTTGTTTTTGGACATTCTAATTTCACTAGAATTTAGCGCGTGCATTGCAGGTACGACAATTAAGGAATACTTGGATTACAATGTAATGACATGTGATACGTTTATCGGGATACATTCTTGATTGGTACATTTATTTAAATAGTAATAATGTATTTTTTTCTTAAAGATGGGCACGGTAGATATGTGTAAAGCTGATGTCAAATCAATGACGTTGAGATGGTTGGTAATGATGAAAAAAAATTGAGAATTGTAAAAGATGATGTAAAATGATAGGTAATGATAAAAATAGTGTACTGAAAATTGTAAATGGTGGATGTTAGATAAGGATAAAAACAATGTATTGAAAATTGTAAAAGATGATGCTGATAATGAGTGATGATTATCACCATGACATTAGCAAACCAATTAGCAATTGCTCAACATAGTCTTTCCAATTGTGAGTGCAACTACAACTTGAATTCATGTGGATCACCACTTGGGAGGTCGACTGCAGGAGAAAGTTTTTAAAATTAGTAAACAATGGTTCTTTAAAAGTTTTAATTGTATAATTTAGTAACCAAATGCAATGTCATGCACCTGTAGAAATTTTTTTGCTTTTAGACAATATTTTTAATTTTTGTCTTTTCGCAATGTCATGTACCTGTAGAAAAAAAAAGATTTGTTTGTAGACAACATTTTTATATTTTTGTCTTTTCCACTTCGATTGAACTCTTTGGTTTAATCAATATTTTTGTGGTGGACATAAAAGTTCTACGAGAGAGAGCGACATACAATTGTCCATTAAAAAAAAAATGGATGTGGTAAGTAGTCTTCAATATATGGTATATTTTGTCCTTGATCTTTGTTAATTGTCATGGCGAAACATGGTCTATTGAGAGTTATTTTCTCCTAAACTGAAATGGTACCCTTCATTCTCAGTTGGTGATAATAGTCTTCTAGATATGAAGATATGATTTCCAGTATATTGTCCCAAAACAATCTCTACATCTATCATATGATTCTATACCATTCTTGTGTCATGACACAATCCATTTGATGAATCAAGATTCCTTAAGAGAAAATTGGACAATTTTTTTTCTAGCTTCTTAATCACATCTGCAGCTGTTTTCTCCTTTGCAACTAGCCTCAAGACTTTGTTAGAAAGACACAGAATGATCAAACTATGTGCCTTCTCCTGGATCTCCATTTTCTTCTCTTGGATTTCCACTTTCTTGGCCGGATCAGTTACTTCAGGATCATCCTTACCATCTCTTAATGCTGCAGAAAGTCCCTGTTGGACGAGCAATGCCTTCAACTTCAGTTTCCATAAACCATAGTCATTCTTTCCTATAAATTTTTCAGTCTCAAGCTTGGAGATAGACATCTTGATCTTTTCTTGACCAGATGGGATCGATTTCTTCCCACAGACGGCGCCAATTGTTACTCAAAACAATGCAATAAAAAACAAACTTAAATCTCACACGCAAATTATCAAACACAAACTATGCAATATGAAATCAACAACTAAAACTGAAAATGAGAGGAATCAACACACTTTTACGTGGTTCGATTATTAAAACCTACATCCACGGATAGAACAATCTCTATCAATCCACTAAACACCAAGAAATTACAAGGATTGAGAATTCAAGATCTCATGCAAAGAGGAAGAAGATGATCTCTCTACAAATCTCTCTCTAGCTCCCAATCTTAGTTGATAAAATGTGTGTTGTGTGTTATTGAGTACAGAAAACGAGTTTATAAGTCTAATCTCAGCCTTTGGATCAAATCCTAATCATAGCAGTTGTAACAGAATTGTAACTGCCAAATTCTGGAAGCTTGCAACGGTTTTCTGCGATAGACAACGGTTTCTGGCAAAAGACAACAACTCTGTTAACACATTTAACTAACTGAGCTGCTTTTCCCTCCAAATTGCTTCCAGCTTATTTTTAGCTGTTTTCTTCCTGTTTTCTGCTTATTTATGATCACTTTTCATCAGCTTATTAAGTTGTGAAGTCACACCAACTTATATTCTTACAGGGACAAATAGAAAAGACAAATAGACAAATTAAGTCGGAACGGAATGAAGGAGTATATATTAGTGTCATATGGAGGCTATAAAACTAAGATGGACGTGAAAGAGGAGATGAAAATGAGGAAAATAGATTTATGTTGGTTTTATGGGTGTATGCAAGTTTAATATGGCTTAATTTTATAATTTGATTGATTAACGTTTATTTCCTTTAATTTAGGTTGCGTAAATTATGTGTTGATAGTGTACATGACTTATGACTTTATTTGGTTGATCGTCAATTTACCGATTTTATTAAGTGATGTAAAATCGATATACATCTGTTTGGCAAATATGCTTTGTATCCTTGGATATTTTTATACTTTATTATTTATCAGATTCATATTCTTATAAGTAGAGATTATATATCATTCGTAAAAGTTCATGTTATGCATGCAACTTTGAAAAACTATATGAATCTATGAGTTTCTCAAAACCTCTTATACTATGTTTTACTATGTGATGTTACGAGTCAGTGGTCAAATTTTAGGACGCTTCGTTGATCCTGTAATTTTTAATGAACTTTACAAAACAAGTTGGCTTTAGGTGTAAAGTAGTCGAATTTGCTCCTGAAAAATGATTTTTATAAAATTATTCCCTTTAATTTAAAAAGAAATGCTTTACTATATTATATTATATGAAGTTAAGAGTTTATAGTTAAATTTGAGAGTTTTATATGCAATATATGATTTATAGTGAAGTTTACAAGAAATGCTAGTCAGTGATTTAAAATTATCAATTTTGACCTCCAATAGGAGATTTTTATAAAAAACATACACTTGAAATTTTAATGAACCATTTTGGTATGTTTATTATAACATATAATGTATAGATATGTAAATATTCATAATTTTTAAATGATTATGTGAATTAGTTTAATTTATATGTGTATAAAATTCTGATTACTTATATATCACTATATTCTTACTCTTGAAATGATATTTTCCTAAAGGGATATTCACCTCTTTAAATCTAGCTTGATGTTATTAATGTGGTCATGATAATGTTAACTAAGTTATATGTTAAATACGAGGTGGTTAGGCTATATGTTTGTGGTACACGTATTTATGCATGCATAATAGGTCAATTTAAGTGTTCTTCTAGTGATATTTGCATGCATAACTGATCGTGTATTGTTCATATTTGTATTATTGGGCAATTTGACGTTGTTTGATTTGTTTTGAAGTTATTTGGGTAAATCTAGATCGAAAAGTTGATCTCGACTAAGGATGGACGAAGAAACAAGTCTCGCAAGTCTAAAGCAAAGAAAAAATCGAACCAAGCCTAAGGAAGTTGTGCTCTACTGAGACAATCAGTCTTGGCCTAGACAAAAGAACAGTGGAAAACTATATTTTTGGCTAGAGAAATGGCTCGGCCGAGTCATTCATTCTCGGCTGAAAATTTGGTACAAGGCTCTCGGCCGAGACGGTCCTTCTCGGCCGAGACACAAAGCCGGATTAAAGAAGAATTTGCTCGAAGATTTTCCTTTTCAAGCCCAATTTAAGCCCAATTCATCCTCATCTATAAAAACAGGACCCCAAGCCCAAAAATAAGACTTTTGAATTGTTTTTGGAGGGTGGACTTGGGGATTCAGGAGAGCACGAAGAATCAAGATTCGTCATGTCTGATTTTTCTAGTTTTATGTTTATGTCTTTCATTGGTACTTTGTTTTTAGCCATCGCTATGATCGGCTAAGTTCTTTATTTTCTGTCTTTAACTGATGTTGAATCCTAGGAAGATCTTTTGTAGTTCTTACGGTAATTGTTTGATTAAACTCTGTTCTGGAATTATTTATGTTATTCGATTGACGTATATCTTTTATGTGTGTTTTATTTAGATTGATCACCCGGGTATTAGTCACATAATCGTTGCTAGGCCATAAATCGTAATCCATAATGTTGTTACGAACTTATGTCTAAGAGTAGCAAATAGTGAATTTATTCGCTAGGATAACACAAGTCGCGATCACTTCTACCTAGCTTGTGAGTACAACACCGTACATATCCCGTTGTCCTAGTACCGTATGCGTTCGGTTAACGGTGTTTTAGAGATCGTATTCTAAAACCACTTAATTGGATATATTAATTGCATAGTGTACTTGTTGATTAATTACACCTAAGGGGTAACAAAGTTAGCCGAGCGTACTTGCTAATTCTTGGGGTAGGAGTTTTAGAATTAATTTGTCAAACAGTTGCATTAATTACAAGAATAATTCGGACTAGGGTGATACTAGGTTAAAGGCGGAGATACTTTTATTATAATTAAATCCATCTTTAGTTTACTAGTCTAGTTATTATTTGCATTAGTTAATTAACTCAAATCAACTGCCCCACATTTTATTATATATTATATAGTATTACTATTACTTGCATAATTTGGTTATATACATAAATACAATTAATTTCATTGTTCTATATGGATGATCCTGACTTACCATTTCTACTATTTAGAAAAGGAAAGTTAGGAAATAATAACTAATTTGATTGCATCCGACAGTGTAGTCAGTTTGCTTGCTACGTACTACTGTGTTAGTAATATCGATATTTGATGCATAAGTATAGTATACATGTGCACTAGTTAAACATACAATATTGTTGGGTTCGCCCAAATAGACGATGCCCGCATTGAGTTTACTCCCGGGGGTACCACACATGTTTGATGCTATATATGGATTAAATTCTATGTGTTATATGTGATGCTATGATGAGTTACATGATGCCTTTTAGTTTAAGCAATCATGAGGTTATCCCAGGAGGTACATTTCGAGCACTCACCCCTACCATTTTCAGATTGTTTTATAGGTCAAAATAACATATGCAAAGATTTGGAGTTTGACGTGGAAAAACAGTGATGGACGCGAGGGGCCCTTTTCCGTTATAAGTTTAGTCTATATTACTTAGTTTCAAGGTCTTATTATAATTTTATGTAGCTTTTTTACTTTTATTATCAAACCCTTTTGTGAGCGAAAGTTATGTCCTTGTCGTAGCTGTAGGTCTATTTATTTATATATATTTCAAGCGTCCTTATCGTAACTTTAAGTCTATTTATTTATATATATTTCAAACAGATTTTGGCTTGGTTATTTAAAATTGATCAATTTTGTTGTGCTAAAGGTACTTTTGATTAGTTTTTATCTTGACGTATTTTACCTATATATCTTTTTATTATAAGTGATCGGCTAAATCGTAGATTATTTTATATCTTTCTATATAAAAAATTATAATGGCTTAGGTTTAAGGTATTTTGCAAGAAGTATGTGAAGTGCATTTTTGAACAAGAAGGCTTTACAATTTCATCATGAAAAGGGGAGCCATTCTAATATATCTCAAAGCAACCAAAAGATTTAATTCTCACCACCATTTGAAGCTTGACTGGTGTTGGGATCTATCTTAGTCCTCACCAGAGACATCTAAGCATACAATTTCGCTTGGGGTACAATTCAGGTTTTTTCTTTTGCAATTGATTTTATGTTATCACAATTATTGTATTTTTTATTTTTTTTTCCATTTTATGTGCTAAATCCTACAATTTCCTTGTTCCCCGAGGAAACCCCTATTTTTTTTGAGATGGTAATTAATTTTTGGAATTAAGTTCTACTTGAATTCTAAATAATTTATGTAGTTAATCAACTACTAAAAGATGGATTCTTTTTATCCCTTCTGAGAAAACAAAGATAGATTTTTTTTTTTTTTTCCCCTTAATTTGCAAACTTTAGTGTTGAAATTGGGAATTATTGTTCGGTCAATTGATGAAAATAAACCTTTTAACCCAATTATTCAATAACTTGCATTTTATTGTAAATCTATGAGGCACTTCACTTCAGGTTTAATTTTTTCTTTAAAAATAGTTACCATAAGCAAGTAGAAAGCTTGGCAACCCAGTACAACAAAAATGTTCTTTTCAACAATAAAAAGTAATCTTAAATAATGAGTATTTATCACAAATTTTTAGTACAACAAAAATAATTTTTTGAGACAGTAAAAAGTAGTCTTAAATAATGAGTATTATCACAACTTATGAGTACAACAAAAATGGTCTTTTTAGACAATAAATAGTGGTCTTAAATAATGACTATGTATCACAACTTATGAGAAGTGGTCTCAAATAAGGCGAATTTGCCACAATTAACTTATGAGTGTTTGTCACAATTTTATTGTCCTCTCATAATTTGTACACAAATTATATTTGTGACATTAAAAGTGGTCTCAAATGCGTTTAAAATATTTCTTTGCAACAATTAGTTATCTCCAAAAATAGTCTTAAAATGATCTGAAATAATTTCTAGAGACATTTTTGACAACAAGTGATTAAAAATAATTTATTATTAGTGACCGCAATTATTGATCTAAAAAAATATATACAAAATACCCCTTTTTTGTTGCAGGAACTATAGAGCATATGCAGACAGCGGAACTTAATGTAGTGTTTTTCTTTAGATTTAATTGGATTAATGAATGCTATTGCTAGTGGTTGGAAATATTTTTCGTTTTGAATTTGAATTCTAGTAATGCTTAATGAATTCCAGTCATACTTAATGGGATAACTTAGCAGCTTAGAAAATATTGGCCTATCAATTTGTGGTTAAGTCTCGAACAAAATTTGTAATTTTCGAATTTTATCAGCAGTTCTTCTATATATCATGATTTGTCTTTCTTCTCTTTTTTTAAATAGGAAAATTGATAAAATTGCCAAGTAACTTTCATATAATTAAAAAATTATCTTCTAATTTTGATAGTTTAAAAAATTGCCCTGTAGTTTGAAAAAAATTGGTAAAATTATCCCGCAATCGGCTACTCCCAGTTTCCGAACCGGTCAACTGCCGACGTGTCATTGGTATGCTGATCTGTAAATGGGTTTTGACATGTTTTTCTGTAACATTTAACTTATATGATTTCAACTAGAATATTTCCACATCATACTCATTTAGGAGGGAAAATAAAGGTAGTTTCCCCCCATTTTTATCATCTCCCTCATGCTCTAGGTATTAAATCTGTATTTTCACCACATCCCTCTCATCTTCGTGGCGCTGCATATTGGTACCGCAATAGAGGCATTTTTCTTCCATTTTTAAGTATGTCATTCTCAAACACTTCACCGGAAGGGGATCTGTTGTGCGACTGCGGGATACGGGCCGTTTTGCAAACTTCAAAGAAAGAAGAGAATCGCGGGAGGAGATTCTACGGATGTTGCAACTGGAGCGTAAGTTTGTTCAGTCTTTGCATTAAAATTTCTGTTGTTTGGGTTCAATATCTGAAAAATAAAATGGAAGTCTTCCAAGTAATTTCCCTTCATTTTTTCTAATTTTTGTTTTCCTTCAGAGGGGTGGCTGCCTATTTTTTGAGTGGATCAACCCGCCCAACAATATAGGGTCAAGTTCAGCAGCGGCCGGGTTAAATGCGGAGATGAAGGAGTTGTCAGATAGACTCGATGCGATGCAACAGAAACTCGACAAAATCGGAAGGAAAATCAAGCTTATATCCACACTCACCTGGGTTCTCCTTTTGGCAATAATGATAAATATGTGGATGTAATGGATTTGAAGTATCAGCTTTTTTCTATGATTATCTACAAAATGTATTGTCGATCGGTTTGTTTGTATATGTAATGGATTTGAAGTATCAGCTTTTTCTTATGATTTGCTAATCTGAAAAAATCGGTGTAGTACGCATGTATGTAATCTGTTGTATTTGGTTAATGAAATTAAAGCATTTGACTTATTATGAGTTCAGTCTTGTATGTCCCTTGCTATTGCATCTTGTTACTTAATTGAATAAGTAGTTCAATAAATTGTAGTTGTCCCCCCACTATCCATTGTCTCCCTCCATTATCTTTTGTTGTCAATCCTAATAATAATTTTCCATACCTATTAGTTTTATATGTAGAATCAAAGGATAAACAATCACCAAACAACTAATTTCTTAACCTACCCTCCTCATCATTATCGTATTTGAAAATGAATTTCGGATAAACAATCTAAAGCTTAAGAAAAAAAGACCATCAGAGCATTAATAAATTTCATGTGTACTCACACTAACCACTTAACTAGTAAAATACCAATAAGTTCACAGAATGTTCACAAAATGCAACTACCGAAGTCAACCTAAGCAAGTGCCACTATTACGTTGCCAAAATCAAAATGAGTTGTCCAAAATCATGCAACAATTAACACCAAAACGCATGATGCCCACGGCTGTATTAGTTTCCAAATTGTTACAAATTCAGCAGCCAACAAAATATTTAGTCCAAAAAGTGGATGTTTATATGATCATCATCACATGGTCCTACATGCAGCCAAGACATCTTCACCTAACGGAATGCCACTTCCTGATGCAAGCTCCTTCATGCTTGATAAGTGGATGTTCTAGAGCTGATGGGTTTCTTCGGCCAGATAATTGTCAACCGAGTTGTAGCTGTAAATGTTGCACGGTCCATGTCGTCCAAGTTGTGAGTTTCTATAACTGGGATGTCAGTCAAAGTTTCAAGACCTTCCAAAGTTGAAATAACATGAACAGGCGGCTCTGATCTGGTTGGAGCAGCCTCCTTGGATGTACTCGTACGCCCTATTCCACTCTTCCTCAGTGGTTGAAGCTTTGACGGTACAACATACCCACTTTGGAGGATTTTTTTATCACGTAAACCCTGCCCAGTTATTGCAATAAATAAACGCAACAATCAACATGTTTGCACCATAAAACGCAAGTATAGAAAATATCAAACTACTTAAACTCGACTCACGTTCACCTTAGTTAAAGCTCGTACAAGCTTGATTCATAATTGAAAAATTCAAAAAATTAGAAGCTCCATATTTCAAACAAGCTTGAAACACAATAAGTGAAAAATAAATAATAAAAGAGCAATGCAGTTTGGAATCAAGTGCAACAACTTAATTGACTAGCTACTGGACTTCTGGACAAATTAAATTAAATACATTGTACTCTTAGTTTGACTATCTTTATTTAATTGACTAGTATCTAGACCTAGAAGATTCCATCAGCTATGAGCTTCATAATTTCTTTTACATAGCAATAGAAAAAATCAGATAATTATTCCCAATAGTGAATACATACTACATCTTCAATACCAGCAGCAATTGCAACAACAACTCCAATTTACCCCAAATTCCCAATACTAACATCAAAAGTTCGTTGAATTAAGTATAAAAAGAGTATATATCCAAATCCATTTAACTAGACTAT
Source organism: Ajuga chamaepitys (assembly GCA_958295605.1). NCBI lineage: Eukaryota > Viridiplantae > Streptophyta > Magnoliopsida > Lamiales > Lamiaceae > Ajuga > Ajuga chamaepitys. The sequence continues at coordinate 4,882,218 of OY282500.1, read as the reverse complement.
CGCAAAATTGAAAACATATTATAACTTCAAAACATAACAACATGTTACCGTGATATTATATTCGACGTGACCTGGGTTAACTGACTAACGGGCAGCTCTTGAGTAGCAATGTCCACATTGTTATCCTACGAAACAGAACAAATTTCAATTAACACTAAGTAGACATAAATACAATAACTAAATTCCGAATTTGCATTACCTCATTCGTGTTGTTGCTATTGTCGTTGAAAAGTTGTTCAATGAAGTCCTCGTCATCAATATCTTCAAGTCCGCACTCTTGGAGTATCCGTTTCATATTTGTCGTTTCTTCTCCGTTTTCACCGGATACATCCTATATGACAGCTGATGGTTAGAACGGAAGGAAAGCAACACTAGTTACATTTCACATCAGACAACAATAAACTTACAAACGGACAGCTCTTCCGATTGTGACCCGGAATCCCACAAACTCTACATTTGACGGTTGTTTGGTTCCTTTTCTGATGATTAGCATCTCTATTAATCGGTTTGCCACGCCTGCCCACGTGTTTCTATTGTGGTTCATCAGGTTCCCGTCTACGCGCTTTCGGGGGTCTTCCAACTCGCCTAACAGCCTTCGGAGGTAATGGGGGGATTGCATCCACTCGACCCCATTCTCCTCTCCCATTAATTGGCATTATTGATGGCTCATATGCAGCCAGATATGTTTCTACTCGATAACACCTAGTATTCGAGAAAAACGTGCCTTCTTAAACATTCAATCACTCCTGATATATATAAAAATTAGTGTAAACCTTCAAATATTATTATTCATGATGATCATGATAACACACTAATCATTATTATTATTCTACTATCCTTAATTTGTAACAAAATCAAGACTCATAAGTTGATAATATACCAATAAAAGATTAATTTTTTTGCGTAAATTGTTTATATATTAACAATATCGAGAGAACGTCCTTTCTAAAATCGTTCTTGCTTGAACACATAAAATCAACAATTAACACATAAAAAAAACACAACAAAATGAATTCAATCTCAAATTGCTTATTTAATGAGATTTATTGGGCAGTAGACTCGATATTTGGCTAACGCCGGAGAAATTAAGAAATAAATTGAATAATCATTCTCGATTTTTGGCTAACCCCGGAGAAATCAAGAAATGAATTAAATCACTTATTGAACGAGATTTATTGGAGAGTAGTAACAATTTAGAGAGGTTTGTCATTACTAATTCTTTACATTAAAAAAATTAATTTCTTGTATATTATTGTTTTCATAGTAAACTTCCTTGAAAATAGTTCTTCTGAATAATCAGTGTTTAATTACTTCTTAATTTATTGTCTTGCTACGGTTATGTTTGTTTGCTACTTACGATAAGGTTTCAGCTGCATAAGAGATGCACTATGGTCATAAACTTTGTAGTTAAATATTGCATTAGGTCAAGTGCATACGACATTGTATCAGGGTGCTTATTCACTCTGGTCTTTTAAGTATGCTTTCTTTTGGCTCATTACGAGTAGGAGTAGCATCCTCCTAGCATATTGAGATCTAAATCCTTTAAGAAAAATAGATTAAATAAAATTTAATAGGGCATAGAGACAGAGTTGTGTTTGGACCATCATTTTTCAACATGTGTTTTTAGTAGAATTAAGTTATTTGTGAAGTCATGGGACTATGCAACAAGGGGTATAATTACTTTGTCTTTGTATGTGTCCTTCTCTGTGTTTGCTGATACGTCACTTAACTAGTTGGTTATTGTTATAATTTGGTTACCCGTTTCATTATCTACATAGATCAGTTTCTTTCGTCAATACGTTTCCAAATTGCCTAAGTTCTACAAACTAATTTGTTAAAGGGTCAATTACCAAAAGCAACCTGTATTATGAGCCTTTTTCAGTTTTGCAACCTAAACTTTTTAGTTTTTCCGATGACAACCTGTATGAATTATTTTTTTTCAATTTGCAACCTCCGGCTATATTTCCGGCTATATAGGCCATGTGACTTGCACATGTTCTTTTTTGGATCAATAAGATGGCGACACGTGGCGGCTAATAAAATATTTTAAAAAATATTAATAAATATTTTAAAAATTTCAGAAATTTTATTAATAAATCTAGAAAATTAATAAAAAAAATCTGAAATTCTTTTAGAAATTCTAAAAATTTATTTAAAATTTAAAAAAATTATTTATAATCGAAAAAATAAAATAAAATAATTTTGTAATTAATTAAAAATTTCTGAAAATTCATTAGTAAATCTAGAAAATTAAAAAAAAAATCTGAAATTCTTTTAGAAATTCTAAAAATTTATTTAAAATTTAAAAAAAATATTTAAAATTTAAAAAAATTATTTATAATCGAAAAATAAAATAAAATAATTTTGTAATTAATTAAAAATTTCAGAAATTTCATTATAAATTCTGAAAAAAAAATTATTTCTAAAATTAATTTGAAATTCTAAAAATTTATTTAAAATTAAGAAAAATCATTTAAAATCAAAAAAATAATTTTAAAAACAGAAAATAAAAAATAATAAAAATTTATTTAAAATTAAGAAAAATCATTTAAAATCAGATAGCTAATTAAAAAATTTTATTTTAGAAATTAATTTTTAAATACTAAAAAATAATTATAAATTGTAGAAAATTAGTATAAAAGAGAGGGAACTTCGTATATTCCGGTATAAATAAATTTAAGAAGTGCATTTTATGTATTTAATTTTTGGGATTATAAATAAATTTTCTGAATTCTTAATAAATTTTTAGAATTTCTTAAATAATTTTATTTTATTTTTTTAATTTTCTGGAGTTATAAATGTAATTTCCGGTTTTTTTATTATTTTTTATTTTCTGTTTTTAAAATTATTTTTTTTATTTTAAATGATTTTTCTGTTTTTATTATTTTTTATTTTCTGTTTTTAAAATTATTTTTTAGAATTTAAAATTAATTTTAGAAATAATATTTTTTTTTTCAGAATTTATAATGAAATTTCTGAAATTTTTAATTAATTACAAAATTATTTTATTTTATTTTTTGATTATAAATAATTTTTTTAAATTTTAAATATTTTTTTTAAATTTTAAATAAATTTTTAGAATTTCTAAAAGAATTTCAGATTTTTTTTTTAATTTTCTAGATTTATTAATGAATTTTCAGAAATTTTTAATTAATTAAAAAATTATTTTATTTTATTTTTTCGATTATAAATAATTTTTTTAAATTTTAAATAATTTTTTTAAATTTTAAATAAATTTTTAGAATTTCTAAAAGAATTTCAGATTTTTTTTATTAATTTTCTAGATTTATTAATGAAATTTCTGAAATTTTTAAAATATTTATTAATATTTTTTTAAATATTTTATTAGCCGCCACGTGTCGCCATCTTATTGGTCCAAAAAAGAACATGTGCAAGTCACATGGCCTATATAGCCGGAAATATATCCGGAGGTTGCAAATTGAAAAAAAATAATTAATACAGGTTGTCATCGGAAAAACTAAAAAGTTTAGGTTGCAAAACTGAAAAAGGCTCATAATGCAGGTTGCTTTTGGTAATTCACCCTTTGTTAAATGAATTCCGATATATGTTCAAATTACTTTTTTCTTTAAGAAAAACAATGATTTTACCCAGGATTTGACTTGTTTTTTGTTAGTCTATGTTTGCTTGTGGATTTAGATTTGTGCATCCGGATGGAGGACGGAACAATCTAATTGAATTAATTTTGTTGCTTATTATTTTTATTATTTAATACATATTGACCACTTTTTTAGTTATAATTCTTTTTTTTCTTTTTTTTGTAAAATCAGATGTCAACAACAACTCCAATAGCAGCAGATGTTTATCGACAAAGGAAATGTGCAAGGAAAAAAAATAAGTATGCCAACTTAAGTGCTATTGAAAAATGAAAATGTAAAGATAAAGTTAGTAACAACAAATAAAGAGCACGTGTCATAGAAATTCCATGTCAGTCAAATGTTAAGCCACTTTACATTTTTAAAGAAAAAAAATAATGTATTAAAGTAAATATGTTTTATATTTATTTATAACTCTAAGTTACTATTATGAAATTTATATTGCTCAAGGAATAAGAATCTATATGAATCTGAATGCAAAGAGAAATATGAATTGGAAAAAATCCCAAATTACATTTATTGTGGAACTACAAGATTTGAGTACAAACCTTCAACCTTTTACGGTGATAATGGAAAGATTAAGTTTTCCTCTATTGAAATTCCTAATAAATTATTCAATTTATTTACTTCGAATTCAGAAGAGGGTGCTGATTCAGAAAAAATATTAGATTGTACAATGGTATATTCTCTTTTACTTCATCTAGAGTTAATATGATCAAGAACTCGCATCTGGAAGGCATGGACTTTATACCTTTGGAGCATAGGACATGACTTATCACAATCCTCCATGATTGAAAGCAACTAAAGATTGTCCTGAAATATTTTCAATTGTATTTTGTTGACACACATAAAGAGGTTCAAAATAGGCTTAGTGTTACAAAATGTGTCTTTGTCGGAAGAACTTGTGCAGAAACTCATACGAATCCTTGAAGTAAATCCATACTAAAGAATGTTTCAAAGATTAGAAGAATAAAGTACTATGGAGAATGTTCAGCTTCAAATTTCAAAAGATGTCAATTTAGATCAACAATTGTGTAACTTTCCTACAACAGATCAAGTTGTAGTTATTTGGGTATAGGGTAATAATGGCAATACACCATATATGCAAGAAATATTAGTCCATGCAAATTCAGGTGAGCACTATAAAATAAAACATTATTTTGGGTAAATCGTGTGCTTGTCTAATGGTCAACAAGGTAAATCTTGTGCTTGTCTTTATTCAATTATTTTTTTATTATTTTTGTTAAGGTTTTCTTTTTCCTTTTATTGATTTATGAGTATATACATGTCATGTCAACTCAAAAAAATCTTAAAAACTCATACACCCATATATTGAAGATATGTTATTTTATTAGTTTAGCCGCTAGTATATATGTTTGTAATCATTTCGCCTTAAAAATGATTTCTCCATATTCTAGAACATGAATAAAAAAATGAATCATATAAGATAATTATATCACTTGTGTTGTTTAATGTAACAATGTAGAAATTTCATAAACTTCGTGTAATTTTTACAATAAATCAATTACTTTCAAATCATCCCCCAAAAGAATAATGGTACTTCTTCGCATACAAGTTTTTTTTTTCTTCTGCTAAGGATATTCTTTGTCCGGAACATGAATGTATATATGTTGTGCTTTTTCATTTTCACTATGTTAATTGGTTTATGATTGTACATAAACTATGTTTGCCAACGTCAAATCGATTAACTTGACAATGGTTCTATTTAGGATAGCTACTACTATTTCACCGGAATAGCTGAAGGTGTTGAAAATGAGGCAAAGATATGTTCTGACTCCTGCAAAATTTGCACTGAATCGGTGCAAAAAATTGAGATTACTGAGCCAGCGGAAGCAATACCAAGGTACAAATATGTCTACAGTAATTTCCGTGACACTTACATAATGGCGTACACACTATCATTAAATGATATTTAATATATTACAAGTACATAATAAAAACTAAACATTCATCAAGGAATCTACAACGCAATGATAACCATGTTTGACGAGATAGCAACAATATACGTCGGATGCTCAGCACACAAGTACATTAAATCCATAAAAAAAGGTAATAAATTACTTTGCAATAACCAACACTAATGAATTTGTGCATTGAAAAATACAATCTTACTATTATAATTCTAATACAGGGACAAAATGAATCCAAATACTATAGAAATTTGATCTTATATAATGCAAATGACGTGAGGTTCTTGATTGCACAAAATTAAAATACTAAAGTTGTCGAAGGAACACTGAACACAATAGTAGAGGCTATAGAAATGATAGAACCCATAGAGCAAAAAGAAGAGAACGAGACAGATGCAACTACAACAATACTTGAAAAAAACTACAAAAGTAGAAGGAAAGAAAAGAAGGCAAACAACAAAGTAAAAGCAAGAGGATGAAGAAAGTACAAGAATGGAAGAGAAGAAGAAACGACGGAATACAAAAACAAAAGTAGAAGATTGCATTCAGATTGGAAGCGATGATGAGATCATAGAAATCACAAATGAAAAAAAAATAGAGGGGTACAAAAATATAAGTTCAACTTTGAAGGATAAAACTACAGAAGTTAAAGGAAAGAAAACAAGAACAATATCAAAGAAAAAATAACATGAAAGAACTGCAAAAATGGAAGAGAAGAAGAAAGGAAGAAACATAAATAGAAAAAAGAAGACAACATTCAAATAGAGAGCGATGATGAGTAAACACTCAAACAATTTTTCAAAAAGTCACAACAAAAAAGGTCATAGTAACAAGAAAAATCGAGAAGGAGAAAAAAAAAGTGCATCTATAAAAGGAAAAAAATACGCTACCATTTCAAAATAATTTTCAATATAAATAGTTTTTTTTATTTCCCTTTTTCTTTTTATTTTAAATTAAGATAGATGAATAGTTTTATATAAATCAATTTGAAGCAATTCATTTATACGTACTAGGACAAATTTGTGATGGTACAATTTCCCTTATGTTACTTATATTATTTATTATTAGTTAATCTACATACTATTTTTCGACTTTTGCTTAAACTGGCATTTTATTAATTACACTAATCTGCGACAAAATATATAGAATAAGTCTTTTTTTATATAAACAAAAATAAGTTACTATTAAAAGAAGTGGACTTACGATAACATTATAATTCTCTTAAAATTCTCCGAGAAAAAAAAATATTCTTTGAATATTTTTCATTGTAGACATTTCAAAATTGCAAAAAATAAAAAAAATATAAAAAACAAATGTTAAAATATAATTTTTAAAACTAATATACTAAGTATCGTTTGCACGTGCTAAAATCTAGAAATATAAAATAGAGGATTGCATCTACATTTCACTTCCACATTTGGACAGACTGCCCTATAATAAATTAATCTATCGTGTAAGCTCACATTATCCCTCTCCACCATGATTACGCGCGATTTTGATAATTTTAAAAGATTTGATGGTTGACTTTTAGGGCTTGTATTTTTTGTGGAGTTCGTAACAATATGTTTATAAACATTATATTATATTCTTTTATATTTTACATTAAAAATAAACATCAGCTTAATCTTCAACTAACAAAATTAAACATTTATTTATTTAACCTAATCTTCTATTTTTACTTTATTTATTTCAATCTACAATACTCCAATCTCCTCCAACTTCAAATAAACACAGTCGTAATACATACTATTTTTTTTTTTAAGTTGTCATTCTAGTTTTGGATAATAAAATTAAGGAATTTAAGGAGCTGACAAATCAACCATCAACTAATTTTCTTAAATCCCTTTATTTTTTTAATTATTTCTATATATTGTTAACATTTTTCATAACTATAGGGTTAAATAAAAAAATAAAAATAAAAAGTAGTAAAAAAAATTAGAATGACAATTATTTACGAACAAAATAAATAAGCTACAATGACAATTAAAAAAAAACGGGGTAGTAGTATTTAAACAGCTAATAAAATCTTTGAGAAATCAGAAGTATCATTTCTTTTTGTTAAAACCTCACCTACAGCTAAAGGCCTCCTCCACGGGGCCGAATAAATATTAATCTCGTGGATAATTTAACTCAAATAATTTTCCTAATAAAATTTTAATATATTTTGATCAATTTCTCAAGATCATTCGATAATTATCATATTAATTTTTTGACATTCTTTTAAAAATCAAGCATTAAATCTCATACAATCAAGATCCCACTCAATCTTTAAACAAAGATTGAGATTGTTCCATGTGTATTAATTTAATGTTTGTTTTTATATTAAGGCCCTAGCTACTAAATTATTCATAGGCACATCGTAGAACGTGCGTAGAAAATGATTGAGTGAATATCATTTCTTTGACTTCTATGAAATTTGAAATTCTATTCGCAAGTTAAATTCGTTCCTAGTCTCACGAATTATTTCTGAATTTTGATTTGATTTCCTTGTGTTGAGTGATCTGTTAACACACACAAACTGACGTTGAGAGACACCATGAAGATCAAAGTGAAGGCCTCAGAAATGGTAAAACCAATGACTCCAAGACCGGTGACCAGCCTTTGGATCTCCAATTTGGACGCCATACTGCCTCAACACTGTCACAGTCGCCTCCTCTACTTCTACCGCCCCACCTCTGCTACCGACGCCTTCTTTGATCCGGCAGTGCTCAAGGCAGCGCTCAGCCGGACTCTAGTGGAGTTTTACCCCGCGGCTGGCCGGCTGAAGAAGGATGGCAATGGTCGTATTGAGATTGAGTGCAACGGCGAGGGAGCGTTGTTCTTGGAGGCGGAGGCTGATGCCGAGATGGATGAGTTGGGTGACTTCGGGCCCAGGCCAGACCTCGGTCTCACTCCCGATGTGGATTACTCGCAAGGAATCTCCTCCATCCCTATGTTGCTGGTGCAGGTGTGTAAAAAAACATTTATCATCTGGATTGAAATATGTACTTCTTTTGTTTGTGCATACATATATAATTACAAATTTCTTGATTAGTATAGGTTACAGACTTACAGTTTTTAAGTGTGGTGGAGTTTGCTTGGGCATTGTGGACGATCATCATTTATTTGATGGAATTTCTGCACAGCATTTCGTAAATGCATGGTCTGGTGTAGCTCGCGGTGTGGATATAGCTAACCCACCCTTCTTAGACCGTCATGTCCTTGCCGCTCGCAACCCTCCTGTCACACAGTTCGATCACATTGAGTTCAAAAATCCACCGCCATTAAAAAATCTGCATCAAGAGCACGCTGAAACAGTATCTGCGATATTCAAGGTAACATATAATCAACTCAATGCCCTAAAGACGAGTTGCACACTTCATTCTGTTCATCAATAATTTTAGTGAAACGGGGATGCTTTCGATCATAGCAAAAACATTTTAACCTATAGTCAAAAAAAATTAAGCCATTTTTGGTTCATTTTACAAAGACATGCCTTCATTACCCACTCTATCATGTGAACAACATAATCCTTGGACATTGGTGTTAATTGAAGTATATTCTGAACAATGTAAACACCAACTGAAAGTGAGCTTAAAGATACAAATTGAGTTGTGGAAAACTCACTCTCCTTAAGACAGATTACCTCCCGGCTGATGCTCTTGCAATGACGTAAATGACTCCAAAGGTAAAACGATTTACGTCTTTTTCGAAGTAGAACCACTATTAGAAAAACTTCGTCTGGACTGAAAAATTCCTTAAGTCTAAAATGCAGATGTAGAGAGATGAGAGCTTTTCAGGTGAATATATGTTGTGTTTGTGTGCATGCAGGGAGCAGCTATTTATAGGCATGCTGGGGGACAACCTTGTTTATTGGCTTTAACTAGCCATAATACTGGTTGTTACGGGCTGAGTAACAGCTTAATGAATACCACTATAATTTGAGTAACAGGCCAATGAATACTGGTTGTTAATTGTGGATGTTACATGTTTAAATTTTAAATTTAAACCCATCTTGTTTATATTAGAGCTCATCCAACAAGCCCAGTCGTTTTGGGCTTCCAAAAAGATAAGAGCCTCAGGCCTTCCCAAGATCTAAGCCTAAGCCCAGGCCCATACCGAGCCGAGCGCAAGCGCGCGTTTGTGGACTTTCAATGGAACGCCCTCACAAGCATAATCAATATTCTTCAAAGTGCTCTTATATTTATAGTGGTAATCAAGATGCTCGAGTTCCAATGTGGGATGTGGGATATTAAATGTATTTAATATTCTATCTCACGTTAACTCATAATCAAGTGGGCAACTTTATGAATTAATTCTCACTCACAAAGTCGGTTTTGAGAAATTGAAAATCTTACGATTATCTACTCCACACGTAGATTAATCATATAAAGTTTAATTCCTACAAAATTAAACTTTCCACCACTTAATTATTTCATCTAAGTGACTATTCACTCACTTTAATTAAATAAATATTCAACAATCCCACATGAGTGAAAAATTAATGACTATTGACTCACTTTAATTAAATATATATCGCTTCCTAAATCTAAAATTTTATACTATCAGGACACGTGTGGCGTTGTATTTGTGAGGCTCGTGGGCTACCAGAAGATCAAGAAACCAAGTTGCACATTATAGTTGATGGGCGACACAGGCTGGAACCGCCTACCTACTTTGGCAATATGATCTCCAAAGCTGCTCACATTACTACGTGTGGTGAGCTCAAATTGAATCCCTTAAGATTTGCAGCCCGCAAAGTCCACGAAGCAATAGCCCAAGTGAACAATGACTACTTGAGGTCAGCTATCGATTTCCTAGAGTTGCAAGGTGGACTTGAGCCCAATGCCAAAGGAACAATGCTTTATAAGAGCCCAAATCTTGGAATAACCAGTTTGGGTAAGTTACCGATTTTGGATGGGGAAGACCTTTTTATATAGGGCCCGGGGCAGTGCCAGTTGAAGGTCATATTATTGTGCTGCCTAGCCCATTACACGACGGGAGCCTATTGCTTGCAATGTCGCTGCCCACGAAACAAATGCACTTGTTTCAGAAACTCTTTTATCACATTTAATTTGAAGTCCTAACATATTCCACCCCGCATTTATATGATATTTAAGTTAATACATTTACCCAATTTACATTCATTTAGTAAAGGGTGACTAGGAACTCGTAGTTTGAAAATTCAATCCATAACTTCAGAATTTATTTGTAAATAAATCCAATCCCATCAATAGTTTCACTTCCTTTCTGAGTGCTGAAGTTGAATTTAGGTCCAATTGTATAAATAAATTTATAAAGCCCACTTTTTACTATTAAATTAATCTGTATATTTGTTTTGTTCCTATTATTGGGGGAACAGATTTACGGTTCCTCCACAAAATAGAAAAGAAAAGGAAAAAAAATGTATAGCAATCATTGGAAACATTATAAGGTATAAAAAGTTGAACATCAATGTTCTTCTCATCATCTCCCTACAAAATGCCGAACCGATATCGATATTATCCTTCTAGGTTTATGAAATTATGATTTTAACCTCAAAAATCCTTTTTATAATGCCAAATTAACCCATGTTTTACTTATTTAAGGTTGAATTTTAAATTTTCCAAATCCTTTATTCCAAGTCATAATGTTTATATAATACTTTAATTTATTTAAATATCCGTAAAATTATTATTCACTAGTATATCAAGACTTGGGTATTTCCAAATGTTGGATTAAGGATATGAAGCTTAGGACGAATTTGTATTCTATTCATGCATTAACATTCGAATTCAAGGTTAAGGTGGGGTTATTTCTAGGGGTGTGCACGGTACGGTGTGGATCGGATATTTGAAAATATCCAGATCCATATCAAACTTCGGTTATTTAAAAAATTAGTATCCATTACCGATCCAAAAAATCGGGACGGTACGGTGCGATTATTTATTTTTTCGGGACAGCTCGGTTCAGAATTTCGGATCTAACGGAACGGTTCAATTCGGTTCGGTTCAGTTCGGATAATCGGAGATTTATTTTATCTTTTGAATAATAAATTCAACTGAATATAATATATTAACGTTTAACTAATATAAATAATTTTATTACATCAAATTTGTTTCCAACTAACTAACTTGTGTTTGGAAAATTATATAATAATTAAATATAATTTTTTAATAATTTATGTTACATATAACTAACTACAAAATTATGAATAATTTAATTTTTAATTCTTATTTAAATTAATCTGTTAGGGATAATATATTTTTAAATTTATAATTTGTTATTTTATTCGGTTATTCGGTTCAATACAGTTCGGTATGATTCAGTACGGTTCAATACGGGTTTCGGTTCAGAAAATTGAGAAATATCCAAATCCGTACCAAAAAAATAATCGGTTCTGTTCGGTTCAGAAAAAAGTTAAATGGTCAACAGATTTTTTCAGTTCGGAACTTATTCGGTCCGGGGTTCGTAGCGGTTTCGGTAATCTCCAAGCTCCGTGAACAACCCTAGTTATTTCCATAGAAGTTTGTCACAATAAAATGTATGGATTGATTTTGCTTAATATACATGTTATGTGGATTATTTTATAGAGGATTTGTTAAGTAGATCCAAATATGTTATCCTGACGAGTTGATAATACAAATCTTACACATTATTCTAGCATTTTGCTCTTTCGTATATCGTTCCCGTGCGATGCACGAAAATTTATTTAAAAGGTAATTATCTTATTAAATTAAATATAATATTATATAATATAAAAAATAGAATTATTATATTCTAACTAAATGAATATTTGAATATCATTTTTTTCTTTTTTTACGATCAACCTGAACTTTGCGCTCCTACCTTTGCAACTTTTGGTAACAATTTTCGGAGAGAAAAAAATATTTAAAAATAATTAAACTATTTAGAAAATACAATATCTATTTTCAAATTCTAAAAAATTATTTAAAATATCATAGACTTTACTAAAAAAAATGTAGAAATTATTTTAATAAAAAATCAATTTTCATAAAAAAAATCGAATAATTTTGATATTAATTCAAATAACATTAAATATTTATAAAAGGATTTATATTTTCAAAAAATTAATTAAACAGATGCTTATATCATAAAATTTGACTTTTCATAGATACTTCCACACGTCTTAAACGAAATTTTATAGATTTTTAAATAATTTTTCAAGACAACTTTCAAATAGTTTAAATAAATTTTTAGAATTTCAAAGATAATTTTCAGAAATTTATAATAGTTTTATGATTCTAAAAAAATAATAATTTTTTATATTTTTATTGCTTAAAATGATTTGATTTCAACTTTTTTTTTATAAAAAAAGCTCAATTCTTTAATATATTTTCAACATGTTTAAGTTAATTTTCTGGTATTTTAAATGAAGTTTAGAATTTAAAAATATTTTTTAGATTTTTTAAAAATTTTATGTTACTTAAATATTTCTAATATTCTTTTATTTTTCGCACTTAAATTGCTGACAGAGGTTGCAAACGCGCGTGAATAAACGTATAGTTCAGGTTGTGAATGAAAAAAAAAAGCTGAAAAACGCGCATACTACATGTTGCAAAATGATATAAACCCAAAATATAAACAATGTAAATATCAATTTCTCCCAAGTGATATATGGATTTAATATAACTTACATTTTATAAATATATTATTTTATAAATTTACATTAAGATAAAATATCAATGTAAAAAATAGATTATATCTACTTTTAAGAATAAATATCTCCTAATATTGAAACTCAAACATATATTTAGTGTGTTTGTGTGCGTGTATCCACCTTAACCTATGCGAACCCGCAATTGCTTAATTGAAAATGAATATTAAAATAAACACAAATACATAAATATCACTCGACACACCAAAATATGTCAAATAAAATAAATTGAATTGTATTATAAGAAAATTAGTGTTTTCTTTTATTTTTTTTCAATTTTTTTAAATATTTTGATTTATCCAAATAATTTTTCAAATTTTAAGTATAACTATTTACTTTATTTTAAGAAAAATTAATTTCAAGTTTTAATATTTTACATGGTGGTTTAATATAGTCAAATACTTTTTAGATTTTAAATAAATCTTGATATTAACAAAATAAAATTCAATGATTATTTTATAGTTGGACTAACAAAATAAAGCATATGAATTCTTCAACATGTCTTAATAATATATGTATATGTTGAAATTTATTTAAAGATACAATTAATATATATATATATATATATATATATATATGTCTGTATATTTTGCTTAGGTTGCAAAATATGAAAAAATGCGACAAAATATTGTTTATATTGAGAACTCTAAAAACCTAGTTAGCTCAAGCATGTTAATTTTATTTTTTAAATAGAAATATAGATTGTAGCATATTTAAAATCTCATAGTTTAGACTGCAAAGTGTAATTATTATTTATCACGAAATAATATTAATAAATAGAAAATATGAATATGTAATAAAAATAATTTCAAGATTAATTATCATATATAAATATATGTGAAAGTTTTAGTCCCATGATTAATTATAATATATTAATATTTGTAAATATAATAATTTAATTAGTCAATCATTAAATTATACATTAACTTTTACTTTTAATTTAATAAAGTATATATTCATTTATTAAGGAAGGTAATACTTAATATTGTATTAATATGAAGGAAAAATATAATTAATGTTTTAGAAGAAATTAAGAATGCATTAAAGATATATTTTAGGCGGGAAAAAACAATTTACAATAATAACCCTTATTTTACTTATATATATATATATATATATATATATATATATAATTTTGACATATTGAAATCGCACGAGTTGAATGTAGCTCACCCCTCCATGAAAATCCCCCTTTTAAGTTGAGGAAGCTACGCGTGAACGTGAGAGCGAACTATATTTTAGTAATTAATACAGTATTATTGTGATTTAAACAATAAGTTTCTATGAATATTTATCTAACATCTTTGAATTTCAAGTTTATATTCAATTAATAGTTTTATATGAAAAGAATGGTTTTACTTGAGTAATTAAGAAGAATATTATTGACTGTGTTCCAAACACATCAAAAGTAATATTTATGTTGATTTAATAAGATATTATTATTAATTACCTTAATAGATGTTGCTTATTAAATATTCTTATTCAAGTATTTCTCTAATAACCTATAATTTTATATTTGATTTAAATGTCTGTGTTGTTTATTAAATATGCTTATCCCAGTATTCGTTCAAAAAACTATAATCATAGATTTGATTTTAATTGTCTAGAAATTATTTTTTAGTCTCAAATGCAATATTACTTTTCAAACCTGATTAATGAACGTTCTTAAGAAATTTTTTTTCATTATATTCCAAATATTTTGATGTGATTTATGTTAACTATTACGTTAGATTAGTTTTAATTCCTCATATTTATTAAGTACGTATTATATACTCCCTCCATTCCATATTAATTGATATTTTAGGATAAAAGGGGAAGAATTAAGAATAAGTTTTTTTGACAGATGTACCCTCACTTAATTATTTATCTCTCTCATATGAATCCGCATTTTTAAATAATTATCTTCCGTCTTCTCTCTCAAGATTCCATCTTCTCTATCCTTCATCCATGTAGAATTTGTTTAAATCAAATTCATAATCATCACGTAGATAGAAATTCATAATCATCATGTAGATAGAGTATATTTGTTTGGTTTTGTATATGTGTTTGGTTCTTCTCCATCTTCACAAGACATGTCTTTGAATCTCTATCTTCGATCTTCACAAATGCACATGTTACACATGCCTTTATCCTTTCAGTCTGCACAATATGTCTGTCTTTGAATTTTTATGTTCTGTCTTCATATTTGCATTCATGATGCTTTGAAATATCACCATTATCCTCTATGTATAATTTAAAAATTAATACTTAAAAAAATGGAGGGAAATACTTCAAGAGAAAAGAGAGAATTTTTTTAATTCAATTTAAATTGTGGAATGAAGGAGGGAGAGAGGAAGATAGCGCGAGAATGACCGAAAAAAAGAGGAAAATTATTTTATTCAATTTAAATTGTGGATTGAAGGAGGGAAAGGGGAAGAAAGCTTCGAATGAGGAGAGAGAGGGAAGAAGGCGCCTCCGATAGATTGGAAAATAGAGATTTTTTAGGATTGAGTCCAGGAAGAAAATTGGTAGAATTGATGAAAAAAATATAAAACGTCAATTAATATGAAAAAAAGATAACATCCTAAAAACTCCATCAATTAATATGGAACGGAGGGAGTATAATTTTGAAAATTTAGGATTTACCATTTACCTTATCAGGTAAAGCTTATCACTAATTATGTATTTATAAAAAATTAACAGTTTTGGAGTTACATATGTTTTGATTTTTTTTTAATTAAAAATTATCCAGTTATTCCCTTTTAAAATAAATGTTTATTAATAACACACAGAGAAAAATATCTAAGGAAATTCGGGTTAGATACATTAATACCTAACCTTCTTTCAAACAAGTAAAACATAATATTTTATAGTATAGGAGAAATTCATTTAGTATTCCCTCCATTACATATTAATTGACGTTTTAGGCTGTTCTTCCCTTTACGAATTAATTGACTTTTTTCATAATCAATTTTACCAATTTTCTCCCTTAAGTCAATCATAAAATATCTCTAATTTTCAATCTATCAGAGATATTTTTATTTGGTCAAATCTTTAGCTGATGGTATATCTGTCAAAATATTCAATTATCAATTCTTTCATTTCATCATAAAACGTCAATTAATATGAAACGGGGGAATTATATCATAAGAAAATGGGGGTACATTCTTTAGTCCCCACATTTTGGCCATTTAGATCCATGTACTTCCCTTCATTATTTTGACGCTTCTAGTCTAGATCTTTCTATAATATCAAAAGTTTGTGTAAGCATCACTAATCGTTCGAGATGAGTGAGATGTTTATGTAGGTATTAGTCTTAGGATCTCTTTAGAATTATATATGTGATCATTATTACGAGAGAATAATTATTCGTACGTAATCAACACGTTAACATCATCCGAGAGTAGGGTTAACTAGAGTAGTATAGTTTGATAAGAACTTGAATTCGCTTTAGAAGTCCAGAAAATAAGGGTAATTGAATATAGGAGATCGTAATCGAAATCGAACTTTAGGATATATCCTTATATCTGATCTTTTCGCGCCAATTGTTAATTGCCACGTTTGAGTTTTTTAAGTGTTTATTTGCGTTCTTCATAATTTTAGTATTAGTTTTATGACAAAAAATTGTATTAATCAAGAGTCTAGATATGATTTAATTATAACAATCGAGGTACTAAATTGACATAGGTAAACAGTCATTGTGGGATCGACCTTGCTAACATTCTACTATAGTAGCACCGTATACTTGCGGTAACACTAGCGTTAGAAAAATTGTTGTCAAGTTTTCTGCGCCATTATCGGGGACTAGGAATTGTGATGATTTCTATCTTGATAAATAGTTAGGCTAGACATTTATTTTTCTGTACTTCATTTTTCAAGTTTTGTTTTGTGTTTCAGTTTTATCTTGTTCACTTTGTTTTTGAATTTAGGTAGTGCATGCAAACTTGGTCTAAAGGAAAGAGCAATCTTACTCCTTTTTTACCCGAAAATTGAAGCAACTGCTCGAAGATACAGAACAAGGAGAAACCCATTATTCGAGATGGCCGAATTACTGAAAATTTTGATTTACGAGGAGATAATTAGGCGGTTGTTCGGGGTAGTGACTCAGCAGAACCAGAGCATACAAAAATTAGAGACTCGGGTGAATAAAATCCTCAGCAGCTCCTGCTGCATCCACAACTGCAATCGCAAGCCGAACCTAAAGAATATCAGACACTTATACATAACTTTCTTCATCCCAGAGCTAACCAAAACTATGAAGGAGTCAAATTGCCACCAATAAATGCCAACAACTTTGGACTCAAGCCGGCATTGATATACATCATTCAATAGAACCAGTTTGGTGGGGGGCACTGGAAGACCCCGATGTACACTTAAGCTGGTTCAAGCAAGTAACGAAGACGCTTAAGGTGAATGGAGTTTCACATGATCGGGTCAAATCAGGTTGTTCACTTTCTCTCTTAAAGATAAGGCGTTGTCATAGTATAATTCACTCGAGAATGTCACTACATGGGAAGATCTGAGTACCAAATCTCTATTAAGTATTTTCCACCGAGCAAGATGCTTAAATTGCAGAGTGAAATCACCCAATTTAAACAGTCAGATGGAAAACCATTGGGTGAAGCTTGGGAGTATTTCTGGGATCTTCTCCACCAATGCCCTCAACATGGATTTATTGAGAAACAACAAAGTTGATACTTCGACCCACAAGAGTACTCGTAGATGCAACATTGGGTGGATCGATATTGGCAAAGCATACAAGAGTTGCATTCACTATTTTAGATGATATGGTCACCACTAGCTGCCAATGGCCGAATGAGAGAAACCAGCCTAGGAGAGTAACCAGCATCACTGCAGCTGAGCCAACCGAATCACTTGCGGCTCAAACTGTAGTTCGAGAATTAATTCTAATATATGGCACACGTCAGTTCGGTATTTACTTGCCGAACCGTTAAAATAATTTTAGTCAGTAATGACCATTGTGTATAAACTTATACGTCGGCTACTGACCGAACAGTTGTATGAATTTCGGTCATTACTTGTCGAACTACATTAGCTTTGTCGGTCATTACTAACCCAACTGTTGTAAAAATAGTGTATAAACTTATATAGAGGTTACTGACCAAACGTTGTAAGAATTTCGGTCATTACTTGCCGAACGACATTAGCTTATTTGATCATCATTGACTGAACTGTTGTAAAAAATTTGGTTAGTAGTCTTGTACTTAATAAACGTGCGTGAGCCAATAATGTCTAGAATTCCTTCCAATTTCTTCATCTTGTTTTTTGTGGATTTAATGAAAAAATCCTAGTTCTCCTTCTAACACCATTTTTCAAGTTTTGAAGCTGGTGTTTGGTGTTCAACAAAATAGTTGTTTGGTTGTTCTTACAGATTATTCTTCAAAGATGAAATTTTGGAAGACAGTAAAAGAAAAGATGAGCAACGTTTAATTTTTACGTTAGACTTTTTGTTTTACAAATTCTGTTTATTTTATTGTATTTTATTTTTTAATTGATTAGGGTACAAATGTGTAGAAATGTGGTGTAGAAAATAAAAAATGTGTAACTTTATTATGGTGTAAAAAAAATTATGGTGTAGAAAGAGCTTTTAATAGTGTGAATATAATTCCCTATATTTAATGATAATAAAAAATAGTAATAATATGAAACCTATGGAAGATTATAGAGTGGTACCACTCGATTTAGGAAAATGTGTAAAATTACCTGTTAAGTTAGATCTAAATTTTTTCTTTTTTTTTTTTTTTGTCCAAAAAGATAGTTGAACTTCAGAGTTCAAAGAAGTTAAGTACACCCTAATTAAATTCCATACAAATAAGAGACTCCTAAATATTAAAATGTAAATAAATTAAAAAGAAATTTAATAAATATGAAAATTTAAAAATTGTTAACAGATGAGTCAAGAAATTAACACATAAAATTTAAAATTTTATTGAATACTTTTCAAATTTATTCGGTTATTTTAATATTTACAAGGGTTTATTTGTCTCAAACTGAAAATTTTAAAAATTTATTTACATATTTAAAATGTTCAGGTATCTATTTATACAAAATAATTAGTTTAGGATTTAATTTGATTTGAACCTTATAAATAAACTGGAAAATTTTCCCTTAATACACGATTTTACGCGTCTGGGCTAAATAGTTGAACGAGGCTATCTTAATGTAGTCGATAAGCACCGGACCACGCGCGGCCCGTGCATTGTTTCGGATTTCCTAACACGCAGCTGCTGGTTAATCCGTCCAATCAGGACCGTTATAATTGCCGACCCGTATAAATTGGTATTCCAATTAGCTAAAGAAGTATCCTTTTTTTTTACCCCCTGAAACAGCAGATTACTACCCCGAACGCGCAGAGGAATTTCAATCTAATATAGCCCTAGCCCTCTCAAAAGCATATCTCCACCTCCGCAATCCGATCGGAAAATTCAAATTCTCTCTGAAATCCCAAATTCTCTCTCTAAAATTCGCCATGGGGAACACGGAGAAGCTGATGCAACAGATCATGGACCTGAAATTCACCTCCAAAAGCCTCCAGCGACAGGCGAGGAAGTGCGAGAAGGAGGAAAAAGCGGAGAAATTGAAGGTCAAAAAGGCGATCGAGAAAGGCAACATGGACGGCGCTCGGATCTACGCCGAGAACTCCATCCGTAAACGCAACGAGCAGATGAATTACCTTCGCCTGTCCTCCCGCCTCGACGCCGTTGTCGCCCGCCTCGACACTCAGGCCAAGATGACCGCGATCAGCAAGTCGATGGGTAATATCGTAAAATCACTTGAGTCCACGCTCGCCACCGGAAACTTGCAGAAAATGTCGGAGACGATGGACCAGTTCGAGAGGCAGTTTGTCAACATGGAGGTGCAAGCTGAGTTTATGGAGAGTTCTATGGCTGGTAGCACCTCCCTTTCCACTCCTGAGGGAGAAGTCAACAGCCTTATGCAACAGGTGGCGGATGATTACGGGCTTGAGGTTTCTGTCGGGCTGCCCCAGCCTGCTGCACATGCTGTGTCGGTTAAGAACAGCGAGAAGGTCGACGAGGATGATCTTACCAGGCGTCTTGCAGAGCTCAAGGCACGTGGTTGAAGTCCCGATGATTGCGAGGTTGTTTTTAGCACCTGGGCTATTTTATGTAGCTTGGTGTTGCTCCTAATTTCTGCTGTGTGATATAGAATTAATATCTGAATTTCTTGAATTCTCTGCTATATTGTGTATAATGTTAACTACAATGCATCTCTGCTGGCTTCGTGTTCTACTCTATCATGGGATTTCAAGATTGAATATATTCCAATGCTTATTAGGATTCGAGTGCTTACCTGGTAGAGGTTGTGTTGACTACAATGGCAGCTTGGTTTCATCCCCCATAATTTACTGATATAAGACATGGGTTTATGTGGCAATTACCTAGAAGGATGTGATGACTTCTTGTTATGCTGTACCCTTAGTTTCATGTTCTGCTGTTTGGTTTGAGGTTCTGATTGTTGAGGTTGTTTTTTGTGTTTGTGAGATGTTCATTGGTTATCTGATACTGATTGTTGGGGCTGTTGTATCAGTGAGCGTATGGTTGAGTGATGTTCTTTTGAGTTAGATTGATTTGATTATGATTGTCAAGGTTGTTTGTTGTGGTTGTGTTAAGTTGTTTAGTATTATGAAGTGATGTTTATTAGAGTTAGATTGAGAAATGCTGCTTCTGCTTTCTTGATGGCTTATGAACTTTTTGACCCTGTCTGCTTAACATTTTGTTGACTAGATCAAAGAAAGATATTTTGGTCTTAATTGGCGAGGCAGGTCTTTAGTTGTCATTTTTATAAAACATTTTGAGAGTTCTCTTTCATCCTACATCCGGATGATCCACTGGGTGTAACTCCTCCACAAATTCACACATCCATGTGAATGTGTCTGGTTTGTGAGTTTGTGGTGGAAATATAGGCACTGGAATGCACAGGGTGTACGACCGATGATTTGTGAGGTGAATTCATGTGGTGCATACTTATTGAGGTTATGCCTCATAGTAGTCATATGCATCATCCTATTACTACTTGGTAAAGAGTGTCGTTTTGGGAGAAGTAGTTATCTTTCGTCACTTATGATAATGATGCAAGAGTATGGGAAGCAAAGAATGAGTAGGGGCTCTTGATGCTGGCTAAATCAAACTCAGCCTATAATCATATCCCAGGAAATTGGTGTTCTCAAATTTGGGGGTTGCTTTTTCATTTTACTTTATTTGATGCATTATAGTTTAGTAGTATTCCTCTCTGTTGTTTAAATCATCACTTCGGCTTCAGTGTTTTTGTGATGATGATATCTACCTGTGCAAGTAAAGTTGCAGCATTATGTGAAAGCTTCTCCAGTCGTAAATCATGGTGCTAATGTTATGAAGTTAGTAAATGGCAATCCCAGGTATGCCAAAAACACAACACATCTTGTAAGCCCAATAGAGAGACGAATTGACGCTAAAAGGCGTGATACGAGGTTCCCAATTTCTGAATCAAGTTAAAGTTGTACTTTTTTTTATTTTTTATAATACAATAAAATAAACAAAAAGAAAATTTGATGGCATAATCTGGACCGTAGGTGCCAACATCTGGTTCTAGAAACTGGAACCGAACTGTAATCAAACTGGTGATCAACGTTTCCATTAATTGTTTATCAGGTTTTGGTTCCAAATTGAAACCGGAAACTGTATATGTGGTTAGGTTTTTGGTTCCACCATATCACAAATCGGGAATCAGTGGTTGAGCTGTAGGGTTTAAACATTAATTTTTCTTTTCTTTTCGCTTGTATACGTAGATTAGAGGACTGTTTGAAACTGATGGTCGAGATTTGATGTAGTATGGGATGGAACCGGTGGTTTTGGTTGAATTGCTGGTTTTAATGGTAAAAAACAGTTGCAATCCCTTAAAAAATAAAAATATTTCAAATTAAATCGTCGTCTTTGGTGGTGCATAGAACTGCTGATTCTTAGGCAGTTAGAAACTGAAATGTGACATAAAGTTTGATTTTGGTCAGTAGGATGCTAGTTTTATGAACTGTTCGTTCGAACTAGATGAACACCTCTATCTGCACAAGATATATCTTGATTAGCAGCCTTAATGTGAAATGTCACCATATGAAGACGAGTGAGTTTTGTGTGTGATGGTCTCACTATGTGACATAACACTTTTACAAAAAAATAAAAAATAAAAATGATACTTTTACAGATAAAAATAATATTTTTGTTAAAAAAAGAGTTATACTTTTGCAAATAAATGTGATACTTTCATTACAAAAAGTAACCTTTTTTTCTGTCACACGGTCTCATATAAGTTTGTCTATAATAATAGCGTTGGGTTAGATGATAGAACACCACATTTGAAATAGAGATGTCAAGATCGAATTCTCTATAGTGTAATATTTCATGTTATATTTTTTACTTATGGGACATTTTAAGCGTTAAACAAAATTAGCAAATACACGTTGCACGAAATGATTATTTTATAGTAAACGGAATAAAAGATTTTGTTATGGTTTGTAGCCCCGCGTATGTGAAGTTGGAGCATATTACATCCGTGCCTCGTACAGTACATACTGGACCAAATATGAAATACCCAAAACAATCAAGACACTAAGACACATACACAGTGGATGAATAATAATAATAATAATAATAAATCATTGAGATACTATTTAACTTTAGTTATTTTTAAGAGGAGCTTTTTGTGCACGTATAAGCCTGCCAATGTTGTATAGCATTTTACCACACGCATATACCATATTGGAGTGGCAAGCATGGTTAGCAATAACTACTGATTTCAAAGCTATATGTTATGTTTAAAAAAAAGTGATTATTTGAGTTGGTTGTGTAATTAAATATGGGGAAACAACAAATGTTTGACACACTATACATAGACAGTTAACCAAAAACCCAGATAGCCAAGGCAGCTCTAATGTACACTAATAAAACAAGGATTTACAATTAATTGTCTGTTGCACTAAATAAGTATGGGTCTCTATGCACAGCCTTGATCAGCCATGCTTGTCGCAATTGTCAGGAAAGCCGAGATGGCAGCTCCGTGCACCAATGCCCTGCACCACCACACACCGAACATCCAATCAAAACAAAAAAACTAAAACATATCATCTTCCATTCTACAACCAAACCTACCTTCTGGAAGTTAATTTTATCTACATGTATTAATTGACCTCATGTTAGACATAGGATGAGAGTTGAAAACAGAACTATAATTGCTTTATATCTAACATCAATATTGAGGCATTTAAGAAGGAAAATAGCCTTACTCAGGGCTCTCTTTCTGATAACCAAAATCAGCTGCTGATTTCAGTGCTCTATCATATGTTTGCTTCATTGCTTCCTGCAACATATCATGCATTTGAGCACCGGATCTCGTCAAAATGGCATTCATGGGTCTACAAAGAAAGTTCTCACCTGAAGTCTGGTTTCAAATTCTTCAGGAGACCAATTCAAATTACACTCTTTTAGTTCAAGCTCCCCAGCTACTACCTGCAGTAAGAGACCACAAGTAGGGAGAAAATCGATTACAAAATTGAGATGGATAAATAAATAGGTTTCCCTTCAACATGATGTTTAACAAAAAGTAACAAATTCTTGAATCTTCACTTAGAATGATATGTTTCTGCACCATTAATGGTAGCACAAGTACAACACCCGAATTGAGGTTCTACAACACTGAAAATAATTGGTCGCATATTGAACACCAAATAAGCTCTTATATCCACTATCTGATCCCTTTTTACCATGATGCACTAAAGTGAAAAGTTAATCGTAACCAAGTGAAAACCAAAAGTACACCAATACTAAAGCTGGCTTCTGAAATGCTGTTTTAAAGTCATATTGGGGGCTCTTTAGTCCACTGGGTCTCCCAAAGCAAGAGCAAGTTATAAGCAAGAAAGTTTCCACAGCTCGTCACAAGCACTAATCAAAGTACATTCCATTGAGCCGTTCATGTTAAAGTATAGAGATGACAATAACAGCAATCAGATCATAAGGGAACATTGCATACCCCTCCAACTCCAGCAGCCATAGAAGGAGCAACTAGAACATTGGCTTTTCTTAAAATATCGACTGCTTCAGGTGTGCACGGCATATTCGAGCCTAAAATAATGCGAGCTAGTTAGAGATGCCAACGCAACAAATAAGATAACAAAAATGATGAGCAAAACATTACCCATTACCTTCTACAAGTATATGGCATCCTGAATTCACCAAATTAATAGCATCAGAATGGTCAATCTCATTTTGTGAAGCACAAGGGAATGCAACATCACACCTTTCATTCCAAGGCTTAGATTCATCATAGTACTTAGAACGAGCATAAGTCTTTGAATAGTCCCTGCACATATTACTTATAAGCTGATGCAGCTTAAAAGTTAAGATGCAGTAGCAGAGAGCTTACAAACCTCAAACTTCTATTCTGCGCTTTAATGTCCCTCAGAAAAGATATTTTCATGAAATCAAAACCATCTTCATCTACTAAGTAACCCTTTGAATCTGTAAACACAAACATATAGAGATTGAAAAATTAATGGCAACAGGAACAAACAGAAAAAGTCACCAGCCATTTGTCTGACAAACACGCACCTCAAAGACAAAATAATTATAAAATGATCATCCACTAAAGGGTATATGCATGCCATAATACAATTTTTGGTAGGATCTTGCGGCAGTTTTATTATCTAATGATGTTCAATAACAGAAAATGGCTTCTCCGAAATGCCGTCATTTTGAATAAGCACCTATATTCCTTACTAATTGTCTTGTTTCCACCTTAGGAAATCCAATCAGGCAAATATAAAACTCGAAATAGTTTCTTTGGTTATGAAAAATATTAGTACCTCCATTAAGGAAACTAAACAAGGATTACCACACAAAGAGAGAGATAATTTGGGATACCTGATACTGTTATAGGAAGTGCACCATACGCGATAAGCTTCTCTAGAACGTGCATTGATATCTTTCCAGAACCACTAACTGCACATCTGGAAGACGAGAAGTGAAGAACTGAGAAAAATTAGAAAACACCACGATCGAAAAGATAAGCAATATGCTCCTTCTACTCAAGCTTATGGCATACACATCATCGAGTTGTCAAGACAAATAAAACAACACTTATTAGGAGGTTGTAAAACCAAAGAATATATCTGATATCCTCATGAGCCCAAAGAGTAAATCTAATATTCTCATGAGCTTAATCAGAGATAAATAAGTTTCTCAGGGTTCGCATAGACAAAAACATTTTTATTAAAAAGAGAGACTAGTTTCATTTCTCCATATAAGTAGAGCGGGCGTATAAAAACAGTGAGAATGGATGCAGGCAGGGAGAGAAGTTCTTGAAAAGACCAAAAAAAACATAAAAAAAACAAAACAATAAGCTGCATAGCAAGTCACACAGTGACCTTTGAATTGATACATTATTATAAACAGTAAAATAATAGAACCTTAGTCCTTTTAATTCTTTACTCATGTCAGCAAGCATTAGTTGGGCAAAGTAAACCTGCAGAGAAGAGGTCAAAATTAAAAGTAACAAACATCAAAAACCATATAAAAGATAAGGGAAAGTTAGCCACCAATCCATAGCCAGTAGCTTCAGTCCGAAGGCTGGAGCCAGACCAGTTTACTCTAGGCCCAGTAAAACTTCCCTACATAGAGAGGCATACACATCAACATTTACAATTGATTAACACTGATAAGTTGCATTCTCAAAACTTGCAAAGTAATGAACATAATATGTATGTCAATGAACATAAATCATAAAGTTGCGGGCAAACCTGTCACAAAAGAAATGAACCAATGTAAACATGCCAAAATATGAATAGTTAAGAGTTTGCACTGCGATTTACGCTCATATGGAAATAAGAATATTTACTTAAGACCAAGTGTTCTAAGCTAGCACACAAATATACTGAAAGCAAGTTGCAAGAAGATTGTAGGCAATATTAGCAAACAATGAAGACGCAATCCAAATTTTCTGTAGTAATATTATTAGAGCAATTGGAACTTTTTGGGCGCAGAATGTGAACAGTCTATTTGTTGTATAGCAGCAATGAATTTGATTTCTTTTAGCAGCACAGAAGGAAAGAGCAGCACTTTGTTATGAAAAATAAAAACATTCATAATGTGAAGCTCTAACCTGAGAATTTCCAGTGAGGCGCCGATATTGACCATACAAATAACCCATTTCACGGGTCCCAACGCCCATCTCCTCAGAAGGAAGATCCTATGTTATAAGAAACAGGTCAGGTAACCAATAATGTAATGGAGAAAAACTTCAGCAAATTTGAACATTAACCTCTGTGACAATACCTTGTCAGGACCCAGATAGCGATATAACTCGTTCATGAAGCTCTGACAAAATTTCATGATCTATACATGTGGTTCAGGATTCCGAAAGGATAAGTTAGTAGCTGTGTAATATTTCAACTATGGGGATTTCTACATTGCAGAAAAAATATAAGACCTCATTATCACTTTTGCCTTTTGGATCAAAATCACTCCCACCTGACGAGCCCCCAAGTCTGTACGGAGACAACGCATTTTTAAAGGTCTGCATAGAAAATGAAGCATCGACAGTTAAACTGTGACTCAGACGCATTACATAATAGATTCCCTAAATTTCTAGCAAGTACTGTATAAATTTCATGATAGGTTAAAGATATTATGAGAATCAAACAAGAATTAGAAGAAGGTACAACTAGGAAAGTGTCTAAGAGACACACAACAAGTGGTACTGAGAAAAAAACAATATATAGAACTGAGGAGCTGTTTTGGGCGAGCAATACCAAATGAAAGAAAGATCTTATAGGTTAACCATAACACCACAAAAACCTGTTCAAAACTGAGAAATTTTGCAATACTCAAGTTCATTGACGGGTGAAAACGCAGGCCACCCCTGCATGGACCAAGTGTCTGATTGAAGTGAACACGGAATCCACGGTTGACATGTGTTTCACCCCTATCATCAATCCATGGGACCCGGAAAATAATTGTACGCTCAGGTTCTAACAACCGCTCCATGGTATTGACAAAGCTGTAATGTTTTACCCCATTCTTGTTATGATTATTTTAATATTAATCATACAGAAGACAAGTTAAGGCAGACGTAGAGAAATTTGTTAACAAGCATCTTACCTGGAGTTCTTTGAAATTACTCTTTCCAAAGCATGTACCACTTCTTGAACTGACTGTATGAACTCGGCTTCATTAGGATCTCTTCGCAGTGCAGCTTCAACTATGGATCCAGCCGTTTTCGACATAAGAGCTGTGCTAAGGGTAAAGTCATGATAAGAGTTTCACAGAAACCAAGGGGAAAAACATAGAAACATCACATGAGTGCATAATACCCCGACAGAATGGTCATGCTCCATATGCATAATGGTTTGAAGGGATGGTAATGCTCAGGAATTTTTTTCTTTAGGTTCATTTTACGCAAAACTGTGTAGGCATTGCTTTATCATTATGAGCAATTATTATGTGCGTTTGTTTCTCCAACAAAATAACTTGTAACAAACTAAAAGAAAAATTGTTTGTGACATTAGATATCGAACAGAAAATAGAGATGAAAGAACACACCTTTCACATAAATCGGTTTCTCAACAATTATTTTCTCTTTAGACGCTTGCTGCAGGCGAAGAGCCTCTTTATGAAGTAGGCTGTTATTGTGTTCCTCTAGAGCACTCATTTGCATATTCCTACTGCCTTCATTCCCATAGGGGTTTCGCCTATGTTTTCTGCCATACTCTCTGCACACCGAGCAGAATATCCTAGCAGTCCCCTCCTTGACATCAACATATGCCCACTTATACGTATCAGCCCACTCCTCTCTCCATCGTTTAACAACCTTCTTCTTCCTTTTCCCCGATTGCGCCTTTGACAGATCGTGATCCTCATTAGGAAGTTGAGAACCAATCATAAGCTTACTTTCAGCATGCTCTTTGGCAGAGGATTCATGTGGTTGAAGATCAAGAAGAGAGCTGTGTGTAAAAGAAGGATCATCATCTCCTGGGCCTATTTCCAAATCAATCTCTTCGCCAAGTTCCCTAACAAGATGATGCCTTTGAGCCTGCTGGATCAAGTTCATATCATCCATCGTAGAAGTCATCCCCACCCCACCAGCCGGTAGCAACATTCAGCATGACAATAAAGCCGTTGGCTAAAATTGTTTACTGTCTGCAAAATCAAACATGTGGCAATTTACAAGACTTATCATGGCTAAGAAAGAATCACAATAAGTACCCTAGCAGGGCTTTAAATAGGGGATAGAAAAGCTACCTATAACTTCTCCAGTCTCCTCTTCAAAACTCACTTGCACCATCTAGCATCTGCTTCACGTGCAAAGAGAAAGGAAAATGTGAAAAAAGGGGGATGCAACTTCTACCAATACATGACTTCGTTGCATCAAAGATATCTATACTCAGTTCCATATATCTCTGAACTTTACCATGTAAAACATGCAGCTATACATTTACAACCATGTATACTATACAATGCTAGCCCAAGGAAATCTCTAGCTATCTTGAGAATCCCTAAATATCTACTAAATTTGCTGTCATTGTCATAACCATTTTGTAAGTTTTACGGGCATGCTACACTAAAAAATCTACGGATATTGAATGCTGATTCAATGAATCCTTTCCTGTGTTGCAACAGACAGCACTAACTAACGCTTGCATTTTCACTATGCATCGATTATACCACACTACATCAGCCATCAGAGGATAAACCATAAGAATTTAACTTTAGCAGATTAGATACTCTTTTTTTTTTTTTTTTAATTGTTATCAACTTATAACATAAAACTCAGCATCTCCCCAGCTCTTAATCATCATGGACAAAATTCAAATAACACGCAAAGGTAAAAGCCCATCCAACAAAAATCTTTCATTTTGACAATAACTCAAGTCAATATTGACATATTCCAATAATGCAAATCACCACACATGAAAGTGAAAAGGCAGGAAGGAAAAAGGCGAAATCTTTGCATTCAAAGAGCAATAACATCTACGCTGGAAGAGAAACCAATGAATGATTTCAAGAAACCCACTTAATTTTTTCAAAAAACAATCCCCCCAAAGTTGAAAAAACACAAAAAAGAGAGTAAATTAGAAATTACCTCAAGTGAAAATCTTGTACTTCACTCTCGATACCAACTTGGGAATCTCGAGGGTAGCTGGAAATTAAAATTCAAATTGTGGGATCGAATTATTTCTTTCAGAATAAAAGCTATAATACCAGCAATCGCAAGATCATGTGATTAAAAGGAGGGGGAAATCAAGAAAAAGAAGGAATTTTAGGGGTTTGGGAGAGGGGGTAATGAATAGAATAATGATTGGGTGAAAGAATTGGTATTTTTTGTGGAATTAAATTGCAGCTGTTACTTTTACTGGCGTCACGAGTGAGAGCTGAAGGAAATCAAATTGCACAAAATACCATCTCTTCTCTTTTTTTCTTGAAATAACGCTCATCTTTTTCTTGAAATAATTAAAGTAAGCAATAGAGGGTTTACGTACTTCTTTATTGATGATTTCCAAATAATAATTATTTACCGGTTTACTAACACTCTCATTTTATTTAAATACACTTCACAAAAAGTGCTTAGTCACTTTAGCCAAACTAATACAATCGTGTTGTGTTACATCAATCGAACTTGTTTTAAGGTGTTCGATCGGGATAATCGAGCATCTCATTTTCATGTTTTAAAAGTGTTCAATCAATATCAACAGATCACTCAAGAAAAAAAATAAAAATAAAAATCTTGAAAATGTATTTAGAGGAATCGGGGTATTACTAGCCATGACTACTTTTACATTAAATGAAACATAAATCTCAACTTGAACTTGCAAAGTACATTTTGTTTAAACAAATGCAAATACTCAAATTTGTCAAATTGATAATCAACAAGCTTAAAAATATAATTGTAGAGATTAAACAACAATCTTACACCCAAAACCAGCAATGACACACTCAACAATTCACTCAGAACAAAACGCAAACACTTAACTGGCCGATCAAACAACACAAATACAGAAACAAGTGATTGAACGCGCAAAACAAAACGAACACACAAGCTTTTAACGTGGTTCAGGCCTGGAGAAACAGCCCTACATCCACGGAGCAAACACCACCTCTGATCTTATTAATCACAGCACACAATATTCAATTACAAGAGAATGGAATCACGCACACTAGCTGAAACTGTCAAGAATCAATATGAAAACATTGATCTTCCTCCCTCTATGATTCTCTCACTAGTTACAGTGTTTTTCTCTCCACAAGAATACTGATCCAACTGCTCAGTAACCACACACATATGTAAGCTGACTCAGGAAGAAAACTGCAACAGCATCATAACAAATTCTGGTGTAACAAACTTCCTGCAGTTGAGTAACTGCTCCAGCGTTTTCTTCATGCAGGAGTTGAACTCTTTGCTTATTCCATTTGTTGCCTGAATTGGTTAAGTGAATGGACAATCCTGTCCTTGCATTCTCTCCTGATTTACAAATACGCCACTCTACTTATATACACATATGAGCTAACTCTCACAATTCTCCACCTTTAGCTCATATAGATATAAGCCTTCATAAAAGACTTCAGCTATGATGTTCACTCTCATCTTCATTCTGTTATAGCATCTCAATAGCATTCAGACTTGTGAGTTAGTTCAATAAGCTTCAAACATAACTCAAACTTAGCTGTTGGTAATGCCTTAGTAAAACAATCTGCTGGGTTGATTTCTGTAGGAATTTTTACTACATTGATAATCCCTTTAGAAACTACATCCTTCACAAAATGCATCTTGACATCAATATGTTTGGTTTTCTCATGAAACCCTTGATGCTTTGACAAATGTATCGCACTCTGATTGTCACAAAAAACTGAAACACTGTTCTGTACCAAACCAAACTCTTCTATGATTCCTTTCAACCATTGAGCTTCTTTTATTCCCTCTGTGAGAGCAACATATTCTGACTCTGTAGTTGAAAGAGCTACTATTGACTGTTGAGTTGATTTCCAGCTTATAGCTGTGCCAAATATTGTGAATACATATCCTGTAAGCGACTTTCTAGTATCTAAATTTGCAGCATAATCTGCATCAACATATCCTACCAAACAGCTGCCTGAGTCACCATGCTTATTGAACTTTAATCCTTTTGAGCAAGATCCCTTTAAGTATCTAAGCATCCATTTAACAGCTTCCCAGTGGACTTTACCAGGATTCCCCATATATCTGGATACTACACTCATAGCATGTGCTAGATCAGGTCTACAACACACCATAGCATACATCATGCTTTTTACAGCACTTGCATAGGGTACTCTATCCATGTATCTCTCCTCTTGAGCAGTTCTTGGACTATCCTGTGAAGATAATCTGAAATGCTGCCCAAGTGGAGTTGTTACACTCTTAGATTCATGCATATAGAATTTCTGCAGCACCTTTTCAATGTATGCTTTCTGTGACAGAAATAGAACCCCTTTTTCTCTATTTCTGTCTATATCAATACCTAAGATTCTCTTGGCTTCTCCAAGATCTTTCATATCAAACTCTTCCTTCAATTGTCTTTTAATTTTCAGGATTCCATCCATATTTTCACTTACTAACAGCATATCATCTACATATAGCAGAAGATATATATGAGTTTTATCCTGCTCTTCTTTGAAGTAGACACAGCTGTCATATAGGCTTCTTCTGAATCCAATCTTCATCATATAGTCATCAAATCTCAAATACCACTGTCTAGGACTTTGTTTCAGTCCATACAGTGATCTTTTGAGTAAGCAAGCCTGATTGTCTGAATCTATACCTTCAATTCCATCTGGGATCTTCATATATATAGTCTCCTGTAACCTACCATGTAGAAACGCTATTGTCACATCCATCTGATGTAGTTCCATGTCAAACTGAGCTACTAAAGCCAACATAACCCTGATTGAACAATGTTTAACAACTGGTGAGAATATTTCACTATAGTCTATTCCTTCTTTTTGTGTGAAGCCTCGAGCCACCAATCTGGCTTTAAACCTGATTCTGTTAGTACTTCCAGCTTCTAGTTTCTTCTTGTAGATCCACTTACAACCAACTAGCTTTTGTCCAGTAGGTTTGCTTACAATATCCCATGTATCATTCCTTTCAAGTGACATAAGCTCTTCTTGCATTGCTTGCATCCACTGTTCCTTTTCATGACAGGTTATGGCATCTGCATAAGAGCCAGGTTCATAGTTTTCTAGTTCTTCAGCAGTGAATAGAGCATAAGCGACAATGTCAGCATGACCAAATCTTTGTGGTGGATTTATCTGTCTCTTTCTTCTGTCTCTAACTAGCTGATAATTTATGTAATCAGTTGCTCCAGGAGATGTTTGTTCTTCATCCCTTCCAGGAGCATCCTCTGAATCTGTTGAACTCATTATCTTCTCAGTCTCCACCTCCAGCTGAGTATTATCAGTTTTAGAGTTAGAAGTGCCAGAATCTTGATGATTCTTTAATGGCATTGTCTCTTCATCAAAAGTAACATCCCTGCTAATGATACATTTCCTATTTCCTGGTTCTATGCACCATAGTTTGTAACCTTTTACCCCTTTTGGATATCCTATGAACACACACTTGAGAGCTCTTGGCTCTAACTTATCTTGTTTTATGTGTGCATAGGCAAGACATCCAAACACCTTGAGGCCTGAATAGTCAGCTGGTGCGTCATTCCACATCTCTTCCGGGGTTTTAAAATTGAGAGCAGTGGATGGTGATCTGTTTATTAGATAGGCTGCAGTAGTCACCACTTCTCCCCAGAAACTCTTCTCAATCCCTGAACTAGATATCATACACCTAGTTCTTTCCAACAGTGTTCTATTCATTCTTTCTGCTAGTCCATTTTGTTGGGGTGCACCTGCTACTGTTCTGTGCCTTATAATGCCCTTTTCTTTACAAAACTGATTGAAGTCTTCTGAGACAAACTCCAGACCATTGTCAGTTCTTAAGTGCTTAACAGTTCTTCTAGTTTGGTTCTCCACTTCAGTGATCCACTCCTTGAATTTCATCAGTGCTTCACTTTTAGCTTTCAGTATGTAGACCCATACTTTTCTGGAATGGTCATCAATGATTGACATAAAATATTTTCCCCCACTCTTGGTTTGTATCTTTGCAGGCCCCCAAAGATCTGAGTGCACATAATCAAGTCTTTCTTTTGTGATATGTGTTGCTTTTGGGAATTTCTTCCTGTGTGCTTTTCCATAAATGCAGTGTTCACATATGTCTAGAGGTTGTATTTTAGTCTTGCCCAGCAGTCCCTGTTTGCTCAATTCTATAAGCCCTTTTTCACTTATATGAGCAAGCCTCTTGTGCCATAGCAGTGTCTTGTTCACCTCTGTAGTGGTTGAAGCTTCACCTATTACAGTGTTACCCACTAGAAAATATAGTTCATTTCTCTTCACAGCCCTCATTACATCATGAGATCCCTTTGAAACCTTGAGATTTCCTCCTTCAGAATGGAAACTATATCCCATAGAGTCAAGCATGCCAAGGGAAATTAAGTTTCTTCTTAATTGGGGAACATATCTTACATTCTCCAGAATTCTAACCTTGTCATCAATCATTTTTAACCTTACTGATCCTAGGCCTTTGATTTTACATTCAAGGTCATTTCCCAGCAGTACCATTCCATCATCTTTATACTCAAAACTATAAAACCAGTCTTTGTTTGGGCAAATATGGAAAGAACATTCAGAATCTAGTACCCAATCACTATTATCAGAAGAAGTAGAGATAGTAAGCACTTCACCTGATTCATAGCCATCTTTTGCTTCCACTAGATCAGCCGTGTTCTTGCCTTTATAGTTTTTCTGGTTTTGAGTAGTATGTTGATTTTTCTGATTCTGCTTCCCTTTCTTGGGACATTCTTTTGCAAGATGTCCCACCTCATGGCATTTAAAGCACTTTCTGGTCTCTTGTCCTGAAGGATTGCTGTGATCTGCTTTCTTCCCTTGTTGCTTTTGTTTGTGGCCTTGAAACTTCTTATGCATCTGCTTCTTGATCATTAGGCCTTCTCCAATCTGTTCTTGCTTTACAGATTCAACCCATTGTGCAGTTCTTTGGATCTTAATGCTGATTCAACTTCATTTAAAGTCAACTTCCCTGTTCTGCCAAACAGGAGAGCATCTTTAAAATTTTCAAACTGCTTAGGGAGAGAGCTTAATAGGAATAATGCTTTATCTTCATCCTCCAGTTTGACTTCTATATCCTCCAGATCATCCAAGATTTTATGATAGTCTTCCAGTTGATCAGATATCCCTTTGTCTTTAGCCATTTTGAAAGCATAAAGTTTATGTTTCATATACAGTCGATTTGCTACTGATTTTTCCATGTAAGTAGCTTGTAACTTGAGCCATATACCTTTTGCAGTGGATTCCTTGGCCACTTCCCTCAAGACCTTATCTCCTAAACAGAGTATGATGGTACTATGTGCCTTATCCAGCAATAGTTGTCTTTCTTCAGCTTTGAGAGTAGCAGGTAACCTTTCTTCACCTTCTAAGGCTATGGCCAAGCCCTGTTGCACCAGGAGGGCCTTCATCTTTATTCTCCAGAGGCCAAAATCTCCATTTCCAGTGAACTTTTCCACATCAAATCGTGCAGAGCCCATGGTCTTCCCACAGACGGCGCCAATTGTAGAGATTAAACAGCAATCTTACACCCAAAACCAGCAATGACACACTCAACAATTCACTCAGAACAAAATGCAAACACTTAACTGGCCGAACAAACAACACAAATACAGAAACAAGTGATTGAACGCGCAAAACAAAACGAACACACAAGCTTTTAACGTGGTTCAGGCCTGGAGAAACAGCCCTACATCCACGGAGCAAACACCACCTCTGATCTTATTAATCACAACACACAATATTCAATTACAAGAGAATGGAATCACACACACTAGCTGAAACTGTCAAGAATCAATATGAAAACATTGATCTTCCTCCCTCTATGTTTCTCTCACTAGTTACAGTGTTTTTCTCTCCACAAGAATACTGATCCAACTGCTCAGTAACCACACGCATATGTAAGCTGACTCAGGAAGGAAACTGCAACAGCATCATAACAAATTCTGGTGTAACAAACTTCCTGCAGTTGAGTAACTGCTCCAGTGTTTTCTTCATGCAGGAGTTGAACTCTTTGCTTATTCCATTTGCTGCCTGAATTGGTTAAGTGAATGGACAATCCTGTCCTTGCATTCTCTCCTGATTTACAAATACGCCACTCTACTTATATACACATATGAGCTAACTCTCACAATAATGTTAAAAGTTAATTCTATAAGATATTTCGAATAATTTTGAACTATATTACATTTAGTTCGGCTAAATTTATTCTATAATAGACACTTTAAAGTTATGTTTAAATATATACATTTTCTTTTTTGAAAGTGAGTATGAATAATCTTTTGATACTTAAATATTAAGTTGTAAAATATTGTACATGCATATTCCAAGTTTTAAATTTGTATTTAAATTCTTAAGAGTATTTTAGAGAGAGATTAACACGTGTTCGATTGACACATATATTTATGTTTCCAATATCTGTTTCTAGGAATAGGGCTTACTCAATACACATGCTTCTATTTCTGCAAGATTTGCAAATTTGTCAGAAAATTAGCGGTGTGAAAATATCTCGTTCTGCAACTACTATTTCTCACTTTTTATTTGCAGATGATACTTTTATCTTTGGAAAAACATCAATAGAGGAAGCACATCATCTCAAATATGCCATTATTTTGTATGAACGAGTCTTAGGCCAATGTCCTCTTTAGTCCCAACACATCAACTCACACTTGTCAAGCCATTTGTGATACTTTGCGTATTTAAAGGGTCGAGTCGCTTGGGAAGTATTTGGAGTTTCCGTATGTTGTGGGCAGCAACAAGAAAGGAGATATTTACCGGTATAAAAGATCGAATTCTTATGCGTATCAGTGGGTGGAAGGAGAAAATGCCTAGCAAAGCGAGTAAAGAAGTTCTCATCAAGTCCACACTTCAAGTCATCCCTACCTATACCATGTC
Source organism: Ajuga chamaepitys (assembly GCA_958295605.1). Taxonomy (NCBI): domain Eukaryota; kingdom Viridiplantae; phylum Streptophyta; class Magnoliopsida; order Lamiales; family Lamiaceae; genus Ajuga; species Ajuga chamaepitys. The sequence goes on along the minus strand of OY282500.1, from coordinate 4,845,983 downwards.
CTATTTTAAATTGTCGGATCATGTCCTAAATGATATTGAGAGATACACCAAGTCTTATTGGTAGGGGTGATAACGCTTCTAATCGGTAGTTCGTTGGGCATCTTTGAATTCCTCGACTCAAAGGAAAAGTGTTTGGAGGTCTTGGTTTCCGTAATTTGAAGGGATTTAATATTTCCATGCTCCTAAACAACGCTGGAGGGTTCTCGTGCACCAATCTAGCTTATTTGCCTGTCTTATGCGAGCGAAGTATTATCAGCAAAAGTCAATTCTTCAAGCGTCATTGGGAAGCCGGCCTAGTTTCATGTGGTGTAATATCATTTTCGGGCTTCGTGTTGTTTTGAGGGGCTATAGGCGGTTGATGAAGTTCGAAATACTCATTTTTTCTTGCATTATCTATGTTCATATTTGATTAAGAAATGCAAGTATTTATTATGTTTAAGTCCAAATTCATATTTAAGTGTATTTTCGGGTTGAATTTTCTTTTTGATAGCTTTGATGCGCTTTTGGTATTATTGAGTCATGTTTTGAAGGTTAGGAAAATTCAGGAGATTTAGAAGGTCGATTGCACCCATTTCCTCACTCCGGCCCACAAACTGAGGCCTAAATGGGCCTAAAGCCCAACTTGAAGTTCATCAAGTCAGGAACAAAAGTCGTGAAGGAGTCGAGTTGAGAAAATAGGTGAAAATGCCTCAAAACGTTGAAGAACGGCTCAAGGAGGTCGTTTGCACTCGATTCTCCACTTTGGCCCACATATTGAGGCCCAAACGAGCCCAAATTAGGTCTAAGTCAGGTCCAAATCAAAGATCATCAAGTCGTAAATAGAAGTCATGAAGAAGTCGGGTCGAGAAAAAGAGTGGAAAGATGTCAAAACGACGAAAACAGAAGAGGTACACGAAGACGGGAGCCAAAAGACCCGACGCTCGAGCGCCTGTAGCACTACCGCTCTGGTACCGGCTTAGTAGTGGAGCCAGGGGCATTTTCCTGCAGTGGTACAGGCCCTTACAGGTCCGATATATGTTGTCGGCTCGGTACGCCGGGTCGGTCGTTGCATTTTTGCATTTGGCCATAACTTCCTCATACAAAGTTCAATTGAGGTGATTTAAAGTTCCATGTGTAGCTGAGTCAAAGATCTACAACTTTTTACTTGAAGTTGGAGTTGATTCGGGACATAAAATGCTTAGAATTACCGAGAATGACAAATCGAACGCTTTTCAAGGGGTCTGACTCAACACTTATGAAGACCAAGCAAGATCAAGTTGTAATTTGAACATTATACCTTACTAAGGGTGAATGCATGGGAATATGTCTTCCATATTAGAATCTCCCCACCCCCAATTTCAACTACATTTCTTTTATAAAAAATAACACGTTCTATTTACTCTCTCTCTCTCTCTCTCTCTCTCTCTGATTTCTCTCCCCCCTTCCCTCTGACATAGAACTAGGGCTCTTCACTTTATTCTTGAAAATCCTACCTAGGGTTCTTGGTATTATGGAGGATTTTTTAGATTTTTGCTAAATTAGTCGGTAGAAGCTTGCTACCATCAAGGTATTGGAGATTTCTCCATCAATTATTATAAGACTAAGCTTTCTCTTCTCTTTTATAAAGAGAAATTTTCAAAAGTTGTCCATCATAGGGGGTGACACATTTCGTTATATTTTGCTCTGGCAATTGTTGCCACCCTTTGAAGAACATAAAGCTCCAAATACTCCACCGAAAAATAGAATCGTGGTTGAGTGTGTCGCTTTCAATGGTCGACGATGACGAGCAGATTGGCAGATCTGAGGTTGATGGTGAGGCAGGTAGAACTGAGGTTTAATTTTCAAAAATAATTTTTGAGAAATAAACTTCAGATATGAGGTTGATGGTGTTATCGGTAAATCTAATGTTTAATTTTGAGATGTAAATTTTAAGGTCTGAGGTTGATGGTGGCATTGGTAAATCTAACGTGGATGGCGGCATCGGTAAATCTGGTATCTTCTTGAATGGTTGACGATGATGAGCAGGCCTTTAAATTTTAGAAATAATATTTAATTTAATTTTCTGAATTTCAATTAAATTTTAGAACATTTAAATAATTTTTTTTAATTATCTGGATTTTAATTAAATTAGAATTTTCAAAATAATTTTCAGAAATAATTTTTTTATTTTCTAGATTTTAAAAGAATTTTACAATTTTAAAATCAATTTGGAGAAATATTTTTTAAAATTTTAAATGAATTTTAGAAGATATTTATATATATAATTTTCTTTTTTTATTATTACTATTATTTTTAAACTTTTTAAATATATTTTCATTATTATTAATTTTTTTAAATTATTAAATTTTGTATGATTTGTCAAAAGTTGCCATTAATTTATAATGATTTGGCAAAAGTTGCCCAAAACGCCACGTTGGATCCAGCTAGGCCGCCATGTGGTTTGCAATCGCCGAATTTTTTTAATCTTGTCGGGCACGTGACTTTTAATGAAGTCCGCCGAGATTTGGTAAAAAATTGCGCAATTTTGTTACTTGATGGGCAACAATTGTTAGAGCTAAACATAACGGGCAGAACTGTGTCATTGCTAAACTTGATGGGCAACTTGTGCAATTTTCCTGTTTATTTATTATTCTTTTTGCATTTATTGCTTCTATTTTTTCTTTACACTGAATGTTTGGTTGATGTATATGTTGTTACTTGGAAATGACATTAATGTTTTGTGAGTAGGGATGTAAACGAATCGAAATCGAACCGAGTATTAAGAAATTCGATTCGAATTCACAAATATGAACTCAAATTCGAACCGAATTTTAAAAGGTGATTCGAATTCGATTCGTGCAAAAAATTCGAATGTATTCGATTCGATTCGAAAAGTTCTTAATTATTGTAGTTTTAGATCTTTTTTATTTTTTTAAATATTCAAATATTTGTATTTTTTTATTTTCAATTACAACTTTTAATAATATATATATATATATATATATATGCACTATTTGATTTTTAAAATATATTACATACAAACGAAGCAAATACGAATTATTGTACGAATCTAATAATTAATTCGTATTCGAATTCGAATTCGAATTCTAACTTTTCGAATCTGAATCATCTTAATCGAATTCAAATCATGAATCGAATCAAATATATTTAATTTGTTTACATCCCTACTTGTAAGTAGTGATTGTGTGGTTTCTAGGGTTGGGCTTAGTTATGTATCCTTGTTAACTACTTGGTTAATTTATGGAAAAATTGTGATAGAAATCGATATTGTGGAATTGTCTGGGTTATATAGTAGGCATAACTAACCTAGGGTATATCAGTTCTCCTCAATTGGCTCATGGGAAGGACGGAAGAATCCGATCATTAAGATCTCAATGGATGTAGTAAGATCTCGCTCCTTAGGCAAAATTCACTTGGGATGGGGGTTAGTGGATTGATTGAGTTGCTTAATTGATTTGCTTGCCTTGACTTAGTATTTCCTACACCGATCTTTAGTAATTGGGAATAGAGTAAATTGTTGAGTGATTAGTTGATTGGTTATTAAACCCTACTGTTTGCTTACTTGAACTTCCAATTGGTAACATGACCTTCCATCACAACCTATAAGTTACTTAGTAATTCCAAGACATAAGGTTTAAGGTGAATTCAATGCCCTAGAAATCCATTTCCAGTTCTAGAGTTTCTTTTGTTATTTTGTTATTTAATTGTTGTTTGCTTAGTAATTAATCAATTTCTACCCTCCAATTTGCTTAACTTAATCAATTGATAGACCTTATGTGTGCTTGTTGAGAGTATTATCTATGTGGTTAGACATTCTTTATACTACCTATATCACAAGCCGTGCGCTTGCGATTTGAGAAAGATGTTTCAATCGTCCTGAAGCACTTTTCCCGACAAGTTCAGCAGCATATTGGAAATGGAGAAGCCACGCTTACTTTTCCGAGATTGTGGGCTTCCTTCTCAGCTTCATTTAATGATACAGTCAGTGCCTCCATCCCTTTCTCCTAATTTGATTGTTAGTATGATTATAGATCCTGCTCTTGGGACATGGACGCCACTTTGATTAATGAAATGTTTATTCCAGAGGAGACCGCCAATTCTAGCTATCCATTTACAGAATCATCAACCGGTACTTCGGTGGATCTGGCATTTTTCGAACTCTGGCAAATTCTGTGTACAATCAACTTATCACTTCATTATGAGCTCGTCGGATGGTTTTATTGATATTCTGCCCCAGCCTGTTAGTAGCTCTGGTCCACACCCAGTCTGGATAGAACTTTGGAAAATGAAGATCCCAAGTCATTCTCCACTTGGCGCTGTTGTACGAATTCGCTCCCCTCTTTGGAGAATTTAGCTCGGAGGCATTTGCATCACGACCAAATCAACTCATTTTGTTCCTTGTCAGATTTCTCTACTACGCACTTATTTTTTACTTGCCTGCTATCTTCCAATCTTTGGCGTGTTGCTGGTATATATAATGTTATTTTACATTTCCATCAACATTCTTACGATTTATAGTTCCATGAGGTTTTATTGCATAGCGACCTTGATATTGCAACTTACTTTGTTGTAATCTTGCATTCTGTTTGATTCCACCGGAATAAAATTACTTTTTCAGGGCAGCGGCTTGACTCTAAGACAACTGTTGAAAGACTTTATGCTACCCATTCATTTCCGGAAATGTCCAGCTTGATGCTAGATCCGCTGCATTCATCGCCCCTAGCTTCCAATGTCATTTTTTTCAATCGGGGGGCAATATCCATCCAGCGCATTCGCCGGTATGATTGCAATGACATCAGATGGTGTCTTCCTTCGTGCTTCAGCTCTTACCTGTCTTTTCCGATCCTGAATACCGGAGTTCTTAGCGCTCTGTGAGGCTGTCCGGATGGCCATTCAGCCCGATGATCCTGATTTCTCTATTATTGGAGATTCAGTTGTTGCTATTTTTGCTACTCTTGGCAACGAAGATTGTAGCCATTATTGCTTGCCATTGTTGTCGGAAGTTAAAAGCATGCTTTTATCTTTTGTTGGTAGAAATTTATTTTGGGTTAGCAGGGACAAGAATCATATTGAGCATTGTTTTGCAAGGGTGGCCAAACCTTCTGTCTTCTTGTACCACATGGCTTTCCCTGCCTTCGATTTTTATGTTAATCGGTGTTGGCTGATTCCAGCAAATATTATGAAATCTTTTCCGCTTATAAAAAAAAAAAATAGATCATCGATTTTTTTTTTTTAAATAGTAAAAATATCATTAGATTGTTAAATCAATTTACACTAGTTGATGAGAAGAAAGTGTTGAAACAACATGAGATATGAAATAATGGAAGCACAAAACTAATAGATCTAAACATGTACAAATTAGACCCGGTAAATCATGCAATTCGCTATTGGCTAGACAAATCGTGTACCAAAAATTTTAATCTCGAATTTATCACTAATCTTATGATGAGAACCCAAAAAAATAAGCTAGTGATTGAATCTTTAAAACACTACGAAAATAGATTTCTCGTTAGTTCGGATAAGGGTGGGATCAGGTTTCGGATTTTTTAGGTTGAGTACCCGACGCATCAGGTACCCAATAAAAATACTCAAATCTTTAACCCGGTTTTTCGGGTACCCACCCCGTAGATAGAGCTGGTAAAATCGATATGGTCCAGCCTGCTCAACCTTTTAAATAGGCTAGGCCATAGAAATCTAGGTTTGTAGGACAATTGGGCCTAACAAGCGCACCCGATGGGCTAAAAGCCCGATGAGCTTACCCAAAAATCTTTATATTTTTAAGGGGGATGGACAAGGCTGAACTCAATAATTGTTGGTCCATTGAACCATCGGACCCAACATGCCCGACCCAACTTATGGTCTTAGCCCGATGAGCGGGGCCGGGGTGGCTGAATTGTTACGTTTACTTGCGGGTACCCGAGCCTGATGGGTACCCTTTAGATCGGGTCGGGTTTGTCTCAAACTTATTTTTCTGTGAATTAATATTTTTGTACTTCTTTAAGATTGTTGAATATATATAGAAGTATAGTTGATTTTGTTAAAAAAAATTCAACCTCAAAAAAGTCCGACCCAACCTAAACTTTATACCGGATGAACTAAAATATCCGATCCAATCGGCTAAAATCCGCTGGCGTAGGATACCCGAACCCATTGGTTGGAAAACCCACCCTAACTTCAGAGACTAATATGTTTGTTCTATACATTGATCCAAAAATTGTTGGATATGGATTCAGTGCAGTGGCTTAATCACTGCATACGTTACAATCCTTAGTAAAAGCTTACATTTCTCAGTTTTTATCCCCACCTTCTCGTTCAATACGTCTTTTTAGTCTTTTTATTCTTTTCTACTTCTATTCTATTTATTTTTATATAAGACCCAAACTTACTGTGATGTTGGAAAAAGGAGCAACCCTGTCCAAAGCAGTAGGAGGCAGGGACCTACAGTCCGGATGTTGGCATGCCTTAGACTATTATGTTGACATATATCCGCACGTAACGAAGAAGGACTAGGAAATAGAGCGGAGGGTCTCAAGAAAGAAGGGTTCATTTGAGACTGAGGGAGGCGGCCTGCCAAGGATATATAAGCAGCGATGTTTTATGTACGCCCTGTATCTGGCTGACACTAAGATCGGGATTCTTAGCTGGGCCAAAGGACTATTGGTCCTTAATGGGCCTTCGGCAAACAAGCCCAACCTAGTAGGATTTTAAGAGATTCAAAGGTTTTTATCTTTTGCCCTTAGGTTTAAGATACTATATATATCCCCTCTTTTAAAGCGACACACACTCTCTCACCAAGAAAAAACAAAAATAGCTTTACTGTTACATGGATTCTCTTCTTTCTTCCATTTATTGACTTAAGCATCGGAGGGTCCTCTGCCGGAATATCCACCGGGGGATTATTTTGTAGGTAATCATCAAGGAAATGTAGATGTGAGGTATGATGATGGGTCGTTCTCTTTCTTATGGCAACCGACTACAATTTGTTTGACTTCTCCTTTTGTCGATTATCGTTTATTATTTATTTATCTTCATTAGTATGTTAATAACTCATAAATCATACATTCTTATTCACATCATACTGGTAACTATTTTAATGAAAATAGTCAATTATGATTTACGATCATATCAGGCTCGGCATGCTTTTGTAAATTAAATACTCCCTCCTTAGTTATGTTTGAAAAAAAAAATCTTGTCCTTAAAAAAAAAGTCACATTTAAAAAATTAGGGTTTACAATCTCTAACCCGATCTGGAAAACCCTACCAGACCTAACCCAACACGAATTTATTAAGGAAAACTCACAACCAACCCGACACAAACCAATTAACCCGATTTTGACTTGAATCGACCTGAAATTAATATATTATTGTTCTTAAAATGTATTGTTTATACGTTTCTAATTATTTTTATTATATAACCTGAAATCGACCAAAAATCGATCATGAACCTGACTCGCTTACTCGAATTTGGCATCCCTGTTACAAATCAATACTTCGTTTACTAGTTTAAGTAAATATAAAATTTAAATTTCACAAATTAATTAACATATAAATAAATAAGTGAAATAATTAAAAAAATAAAAAATAAAAGATGTGCAAATGCATATTGATGATGGATTATGAAGACTAGTATTTTTATTAAATTGACAAAAAATAAAAAATAATACATTTTTTTTAAAATATAACTCTTTTAATAGAACGGGAAAAGTGCAAAACTTCATAAATAACCAATCAAGTCGAGCTGAAGTCACTTGACAGTCTCGAGCTCATCAATATTAAATTATTATTATTACTAGAGAGGCGAAATTAAGCAAGCTTATATTTTATGTTTTAATATGTTTAAGGGTTAATTACCAAAAGCAACCTGAACTATTGGCCCTTTTCACTTTTGCCACCTAAACTTTTTTATTTTTCCGATCACAACCTGTATTTTGCGTTTTATACACGGAACCACCTCCGTCATTATTTTCGGCTATATAAGCCACGTGAATGGCGCGTGCTTCGCCTGAGCCCTCTTTTGCAAAAAAAATGGGGTCTTTTCTGCAATTTTTTAATTTTTACTGAACTTTAACATATTACAAAACCACTCCACCCCCAATTATCAATTAATAGCCCTCACTCCCCCCCCTAACACACACAACGGCAAAATTAGGGCACCTATTTTCCCTCCTCCATCAGCCTTCTTCAAATCGAAAAAAGGTGTAATCGTCATGAATATCCATTGCAATTGCGGACTGATTGCTGTCGAGCGGACCTCGTGGACTGATCGGAACCCTGGACGCCGATATGCATGCTGCAGGAGGTTTAGGGTAAGAATTTTTTCTGCCCAAAAATTGAAAGTGTAGAATTTGATTTTCATTTTTAGCTTCACTTTAGGTTCAGTTGTTTCCGTTTAAACTACTGAAAAGTAATGGCGGAATTATTATTGATATGGAAGTGGTTACAGTTTAGAGTATTTGCATGCATCAAATGCCAGGGTTTTATGTATTTGGCGTAATTTTCTAGTAGGAGGAATGTTCAGATTGCTTATGAAGTCTTATTGGTGGTTTATTGAAGTAGATTGATTTTTTTTTTTATTTCAAATGAACCAGATGGGTGCGAGTTCTTCATGTGGATGGACCGTCCTGTAGGGGATAGAGCTAGACAGGTCATACCGGGTTTGCTGCGACGGGTGAATCGTGCAGAAGGCGTGATGCACCGTGTCAACTTGGACGAGAATGATTTGGCCAGAATAGCTACGGTCGAGGAAGAGATTGCGAAAGTGAAGACTAGAGAGAAGTGGATTCTGCTGTTTGTGTGTGTGTGTGTGGTTCTGCTTTTCTTGAAGTGGTAGCTTGGCTCTAGTTTGTTATGTAGGAGGTATATTAATGCTAAGTTTATTGGAACACACCTAGCGTATTTTTGCAACCTTATGGGCGTACTCGCTAGTGTATGAACTACCTGTAGTGTGATGACTGATTAGTAGACTAATGTGTAATGCAGTTTATGGTAACTTGTTAAGGTTTCTTGTAAATCACCTTATTCTAATTGGAATGATTTTGCATTCACTCAATATTGAGTGAATGTGTTTTGTGTTTATGAGGTTGATATATTATTGCTTTATGTTTTAGGGTTCAGGTGCTCTATAAATCTTAGTTGCAATCTTTGTCGTGTGTTTTGTAAATCTTAATTAGGATTTTAATTGGAAAGGATTCTTCCTCTAATGTTATTCAAGTTAGTCGAATAGATGTATTGCACCTGTAGTTCAGATTGAAGTGAACGGTAGTGCGAAGTTAATCAAAATGTCGGTTCCACTGTACTTAGCAATTGCACATCCCACCAATTAATACTAAACACAACAGATAATTAACAAGTGAAACAAAAATTGATGTTTAAAGAAAGTGACTGAACATATAAGTGATGAAGCGAAATTCTCATTCCATTCTGATATAATCACCATATAAAGTGTTTGGGATCTAATTACAAAAGATGCAATGTCTATTGTACTTGTCTAGTACTCTACTTGATAGCATTCAAAAAGCTATAAATTGACAAGCAGTCTGGTTCTACTACACCTGCTTGAAAATTTACAAAAGAAAAGCAAACATCACAATAGGGAGAGACATGTATATTTCCACATCCTGCAGATGTTTTGCCCACAAAAAATAAATGTGCTAATCACAAACAGTACTGGACAAGTGCTAAGCACTGCACAAAATAACTTGCATGATAACTACATCTGAGTACAAACAGGCACTCCTGAAGAAGGAACATGTGCCCTTTGAACATTTTCTCCTTGTGAGGTTGTTGCAAATCGGACCTCGGTGGTTATGTTGCTAGGGCCTGGGTTGTTCTGGCTAGGCCTGATAAAGTTTCTTGGGTTCGGCTTTTCAATTGTGTTCAGGGGACATAGTGTAGTGTCTCTTGCAGCCTTGGGCCTCTTAACCTACACATTCAATTAATTGCATGAATAACTCTACAAAATTGTAAGTACATAACATACACAATTAAATGGGAAAAATATGCAAAATACGAACCTGAAGTTTCCTTCTAACAGATTGCTTAACTGGAGCAGCCGTGGTTGATTCTGGTGTATTTTTGGGTTAACTGGACGAAGCTGACTGTTTCACTGCCGACTTGTTTCGTGGCGAGACTCTTCTAACAGCAGGAGGGATCAGTTTTCCTTTATCAGCTTTCCTAATCTTAGGTGATGATCTTCTTTCAAGGGTCGATCCTTTTTGACTCAGTTTTATGGCATCCTCTACAATTGAAGCGGCACTACGCGTTGTCTTTCTAGTAGGGGATGACACAACAGGTGGTTGAACCTTTAATAAATAACCATTTTTTCGAAACAATTGTTTGATTAGTTTAGGCAAAATAGCAATTTTCCAACAAAAGAAGATCAAGATAGCTTGTTCAGTTTCAACATCCCCAAACTTAGAGTATTCAAACTAAGTAGCAAAAATGGGAATCGTCCCAAAAATACAAGAATATTCAAGCTAAACAATAAAATTGCAACAATCGAAGCTGAAAATACTCATACAAACTAGCAAAATTGCAATTCAACGAAAACGAACGGATTTTCCCCAATATTTTGCCAAGATATGGCAGCCCTAGGTTTCAATTTAATAGCCAATTGTGCAGTCGGGTTTAGGGAGATAGCAAACAGCAAAATAAAGATTTGCAAATAAATTTCATTTCTTTTCGCCTCGATTTACCTTATCTTTATTTGCTGCAGCCGCCTTGCTCCTTGTTAGCCTACTCGGTGTAGCAACTTCCTTTGGGGGAACCTTGAACAATATAAAATAAAGTGATTTAGACTAAAAAGTCATTTGAAGTTGCTGCGAATTATAAAATCTGTCAGTTTTAACGAATACAGACCTCTGCTCCAGTTCGATTTTCTGAAGTTAGGTTCCACCACTCGTCCGGTGCTGAGCTAATGGGGTCAAAACTTTCATCTCCAAGAACGATAGGCTCCGGGATTTTAGGTCTGCCCTGATTACAACAACAAACAATGGTTTTATGACAAAACATTAACTGATCAAATGACTGAAGTGTGCCTTCTAAATTTTCTTACACTTTTCCTAGAAGATTTAGTAGGCTTCGGTGTGCTTGGAACAACCTTTTCCCGAGCATTTTTCTTCGGTAGTACTCCATCATTTGGTTGAGTGTCTTTTTTTGCCTGAAAGATAAACAATAAACAACCTGAATAACTTCATATAATACCATAAACTGTAAAGATGTTTGAATTAAAGCTTGTAGAACAATTTTATACCTTTCTCCTTGCCCTAGACGGGCCTTCATCATGCGGTGCTGGTATGTCTTTCCCGGTAACATTATCCTCATGAATTGAACTTGACCTTGGCTTCTTTGGGCAGCCTCTAGCATTGTGGTTAGGCTGCTGGCAGTAGGTGCAATTCATTACGGTGCCCTTTCGAGAAAGTTTTATCGGCTTGTCAGCTGCCTTGCCCCTTCTACTTTTCTTTACAGCTGCTGGACCCGTAGGGACTTCACCGGGTTGTGCTTTTCTCTTATGCAACTTCGGTCTGCCTGACATTCTTTCAGAAATCAGGGGAATAAGTGGGGGCCAATCTGTGGAAGGCCATGCTTCAGCTGACTCCATTGCTCCCATGAAATGACTATACGCCTTCAAACAGGTCTCTTTTGTGTAGAATTTGTTGACATAGGACTCTGGGGGCAGATCCAGGTAATTCATCGAAGCAATCGCATGTGCACATGGAAGCCCGCTAAGCTCCCATCTTCTGCAGCTGCACACACACTCCCCCAGATTCACCTTGAATCGGCTGCCATAAGAGCTTTCCACTTCAAATTGATCTTGGCCATTCCAATTCACCGTGTACTCCATCGCTTTTTTTCTTTCAAGTCTTCAAGTATTTGTTCAATTACCGGGCAGAAATCACCGTGGTAAGCCCTTAGCTTATCTCTTCTAATATGCACCCTTTTCATTAGATTGATTCGAATGTTTTCGAGCATTGAAACTATGGGCTTTGATCTAGCTTTCAAGATCATGGAATTAAAGCTCTCAGACATGTTATTTTCTAACTTGTCACACACACTATAGCACCTAAAATGAGATCTGGACCAGTGATGAGCCGGCCTAGCTGCCAACCAATTAAATGCCTCAATCGACATCTTTCTAATCTCACTCATTGCCTTATCGAAGTCCACTACCCGTGTTGCCCTTGCTGCTTTCCACAAGAGATTTTTTAGGGTCAGCCCCTTAAATTGCAGTTTAAAATTTTGGTATAGGTGAGTGACGCAAAATCGGTGCTCACAACCGGGCATTAACTCATCAACAGCATCGAGCAACCCCTTTTGCTTATCGGACATTACTGTCCAACGACTATGATTCGAACCACCAAGATCATCTAACATCAACTTAAGAAACCACAACCAAGTTTTCTTTTTCTCTTTCTCTACAACTGCGTAGGCAAATGGGTACACCCCATTGTTCCCATCAATCCCACAAGCAGTTAAGAGAATCCCCCCAGAAACAGTTTTGAGATGGCACCCATCCAAGAAAATAATTGGACGACAGCCTTCGAGGAACCCCCTTCTTAAACTACCCCAACATATATAAATTCTCTTGAATCGGCAGCCTATGGGTGTTTGTTTGCATTTGATTTTAACGCTTGTTCCCGGATTGGTTTGGACTATCTCTTCCACATAACTCCAAAGCAATGCATATTCCTCACTTTCAAGCCTATTACCTTGTCTAAGCACCATATACTTAGCCCTATAACATGTCATTCTAGAGACAGTGATTTTCAGATCATTTTGTATCCAATCTACCATCGAATCAACAGGCCAATTTGGGTCCGTGAAATTTTTTTGCCTATAAAGCTCTGAAATTAGTTTTGCATTAGCTTGCTTGACCTTTTGCTTTCTAGGACATTTGTGCTTATCACAGTAAGAACAAATTTGGTTTCGATGAACCGACCAGTCAATCCAGTCTATTTTCTTGCCTATTTACTACGGCGACGAAGGAGGATTCGTGTTTGCAAAAACGACTCCATTAGCTCTCCCTGAAAAGGAGGTGATCCAGCCGTTTGCGCAAAATTTTGGGCAAACGTCAACGCGCCAATTCATTTGGGACCCTGGGGATCCGCTCTTTTTCCTATTCAAAGATCTTCTGAATTCATCTCATCTTTTACAAACTTTCATGGGAACGAATTCACCGCCGTATGGCTGACCGGCGACTTTTAATTTTAAAGAGAAGGTTCGAAAACATATTTATTCTGACTCAGACGATTGCTGTTGCATATTCAGCTCCTGTTGCAGCAGCTACCCTGAACAGACTGCCGGTGATAAGCCGGAGGAAGGTCAGGAAAGGCCCAAACCCAATCCCAGGGAACAGTCACCCTGGGAGAGCCGCCGACTCCAACTACCGTCCATGTATGATCCATACTAGATCTGACCAACTGCCCATCCTACCTCCTCTACGAAGTCTTGATCTGAATTGTCTTTTCCCCCTTCATGGAAAAGGCAAAGATCAACCACTTACATGTGACATGCTTGCATTTAACTTGGACCTTATCCTTGTGATTGATTGTGAATGAAACTGCCCTACCATTCAAGATAGAATGAACATGTACGGCCCTCCTAAAGGTGTACACATCCTCAAAACACATACCCACAAAAAACTCGGGCTCTTTGATCCCCATCCTAGTTGGCCTAAAAATGGGATGACCACTATGTGTATGTTTTGGTTTGACTGTCCTACTAGAACTTGCAGCCTTTTCAGCCACATTTTCCCCACTAAACAATCCCTCCCATTCCACTTCCTTATCAACAATCTCATCAAATTGTAAGTCGTCTTCATCCTCGAGGTCGGACTCACTATCAACAAACTTTTCGGACACGTCAGTGTCATCACCTACAGACTGCAGATCATCACTATCATCACTGAGGGTGAGATCTGCGAATTCATTGCCTGAAAAATCTGTAGGGGCAGCGTGGTCAGTTTGTTCATAGTGAGTACCGGGAACATACACCACAAGCTGTTTATTACTATCATCCTCACTTACATCGACGTTAATACAGTCATTTTCATTTACTCCTTCCCCACCCCCGACAACATGACTTACGTAGACTCCGACAATCTTATTCTTATCTTTGAAATTTCCTAAGTTCACTGCATCCATATCAGTCTCCAACGGGTGCAGTGAATTACAATTATCACAACCATTCCGATTGAAAAATAACTTGTCAACACTTTCGACCCCTAGTTCCTTAATCATATCATTAATTTCGATAATTGACAGCTTGTCGGGATCACAAAAGTCTACGAATGACACCCTACCCCCAACATAACACATCTTTCCTAGGTTGTGAAACCTACCGGAATGGTATAACTTAATGCTAAAAAAATCAGATTCATCACCTGTATAAAAGAACAAAAACTGAAAATTAAAAATCGACAAAAGTTGTGTGTTCCTCAAGACCAAATACAGAAAGCACTTATAAACACAGAGATTTTAAGCCACTGTTATGGGCTTATTTGGCGGCAGCCCCCAAATTAGCATAAAATTAAACCCTAATCAAGCTGCAATTAAATAAATAACCACAAATACAGATTATGACAAATAAAAATTAGCAAACCCCCATGATTTGGACAATACATATGAATATTTTTTATGGAATATTGACAGCTGGGGTTTAAAATAAGTGGGGTTCACAAAAGGAAGACTTTGTCGGGGAAACACAGTACACGAGCAAAAAAATATATCAAAAAATACACAGTGGACCACACACAATCCACTCAACACATAAAGCCAACCAGTAAACCCTAGTACCTCAACTATTTAAGCCGATACACCCATTCATTCTAAATCGAAAATCAACTTCAAATACAACACCTAAACAGTATAAACAAACAAAAAAAACCCAACATCGAGCAACTAAAACTCACCATAGTTTGGGGCGAACAAACCCGCGGGGGTCTTCCTCTTTCTCGCATCGCGAATGCGCCAGGCCATTCCCACAACAAGCGCAATCAACTAACAGTCAGAATGCAACTTCAGCGGATTACAATCGATTTGTGGAGCATTTGATTTGGTGATTTTGTATGAACGAGGTTTTTTTAGCAAGTGGGCATGGATTCTAATTCAAAATTAGAACTGATTAATTGATAATTGGGGGTGGGGTGGTTTTGTAATAAGTTAAAGTTCAGTAAAAATTAAAAAATTGCAGAAAAGACCCCATTTTTTTTTTGCAAAAGAGGGCTCAGGCGAAGCACGCGCCATTCACGTGGCTTATATAGCCGAAAATAATGACGGAGGTGGTTCCGTGTATAAAACGCAAAATACAGGTTGTGATCGGAAAAACAAAAAAGTTTAGGTGGCAAAAGTGAAAAAGGCCAATAGTTCAGGTTGCTTTTGGTAATTAACCCTATGTTTAATTATTTGAAGTCGAATTTTCAACTCCGAGCTACTTAATTAAATCAAGTAGAGGTTGAGCATAATACCATAACTACTCGACCCGAACCAATTAGCAATCTTGACTCATGGCCACAATTTTTTCGATAACAATAACAAGACTGAGAGTCGAGCCCCATTATTGACTGCAAAGAGGTATTTAAGTCAAGACATGCATAATAAACATAAATAATGGATGAGGGGTATCAAGGTAATTTAGGTTCCAATGCATATAGCTTTTGGTATACAGAAAGCCATAGAAACCAGTACATAGAATAGAATGACCATATTCTCCCTCAATACATTGCAATGAAATTGCCGCTTCACACTGTTCTAACGTATACAAAAAACAAGACAAGGGAACATCAAGAATTCATCACACTTCATCCTCAGTAGAAGTATCCGAGCACTTGACCGCCAACATTTTGCCGAATAGCCTCCTCATGATCCAATACTCCGTTTGGTGTTGTAATAACTACATAGCCCCACTGCATTTGCACAAATACACAAATCACCACCAGCTAATTTGATTCTAGCTTAGAAGTCTTGAGGAAACGTAAGCTAAAATGTCTGCTAGAATGAAAAATGTTGGAAAGCAATGACCACAAGAGGTGATATTATCTTTAATAACGTTAACACTATGGCCCACATTTCCATGAAACACACGCATATACTAACAAATATCAGGCTCTCAACTCAAGATTAATCTAGTTTGACGACCTTGTTACTTTCAAGGCATTGTCTAGGACGTCAAAACCAATAATACATGGCTCTTACCGGTGCCCTAACAAGTGGCATCCCTTCAGTATAATTCAAGAAAACAGAAAACCAGAAGTCTCAAAACTAAACATTGACCAAAAAAATCTCTCTTGGCAAAATACCAAATTATTGAGTACATAATAATTTCAGATACCAGAATATCAGGAATATAATAATATTTCATAAGAGTCATCAGATTGAGAAGCTCAATTCATGCATTGAACTAAACAGTCGATTGTTAGTAACATGCTAAAACCATTTTTGTTCCTGAATGTACAAGACGTCAGAATTCGAGATATCACGTGTTAAAGTGACACATTACTATGCCAAAACATATCTTGATAGGTTTTGAACTAAACCAGCAACCGTTTCCGAAGAACTGCAAATTCATTTAAGTAAAATATATGATGCTAAAAGTGCAAAAGTAATGCCACAGGAACACTAAATTTAACATTTCTACACTTGCATTCTCCGATCATGGTTTAGTCAAATGAATCTAATTAAACAGGTCAAAATCTCATTATCTAAGAAACTCAGGTAAACAGCATTTCATCACTGATCACTGAAAATGATAGGAAAGCAATCAAACCTGCTGTGTTGGAAGATAACGAGTTTTATATTTGTCAACGTACTGAGCCCTAATGTCTTGTCTATGAGTTAGAGCCCGGCAATCCGTAACCCTCCCTTGCAGCTGCACCGTTATCCTCCCAACCCTATGCGGATCATGCACTTGAAAATCCTTAATATAACCTGACAGTCAACATAAATTCTACCATTATATACCATTCTTGTTTCTTAGAAAACAAAATCTAAAAGACAGCAATCGAACTTTAGAAACACATAAACAAATAGTCAAACTTCCCTAATATCCTTATGTTCCCAGTGAAATTCAATCAAAGCCACTGAAGTTGAAGCAAATGTGGCCATACCAACATTTTTTTGAAGAAATCCAATTTCTCATCATGGGCATCACCAATAGAGCACAAAATGCACAATCAAACTTTTTCATTAGCCCTGAGTTCTATACGAAGTAAAATTTGATGAATATAGTTAGCCAAGAAGAGTAGAAAGTCCATAGTATAAAATCTTAAATAACATAAATCTTCCTCAGAGCATTCTCAGTGAATATTCATGAAAATAATCTTTTCATTCAAATTATAACATATAAGAAAAAACAAAATCTGTATTCAACCAAATAAAATAACCAATTTTTGGTCGATCGGAGAGGCATGAAATTCTGTAGTCCTAATAGTTTTTAATTAAGTAAGTTAGATTAGATTTCTTGTGGGATTTTGTACACGTCTTAATCTAAAGCACAATTAAGCTTCATAAACAAATCAAATAAAATTCCAGAACTATCAAACATTCTCACTTTCTCAATCTGTTCAATCAAAAACCAAACAGAAGTACGGTTATTCACCTATACCATACCAACCTTTTACACAAATCCAATTTCTCGAATTGTGCACCAATCAAAAGACAGCGAAATGCAGAAAAATAAATTATAGATACAATTGATTTAAAAAGTATATACCTCTGTATTTCATGATTTGAAGGAAAGAGGCGATAACATTAGAGACAGGCTTGAGCTCAGTGGAAGCGAAGCCTCTCTTTTCTGCATTGACAATGGTTCTCAATGCATCGTTCAGTATTCTCCTTCCCATATTTGCACTTCCTGTCTTTTCCTTCTGCTATAGCTAAAACCCTTCTACGACAGAAAGAGGGCCATTTGGGGATGACTTAATTTGAATTTGGGCCTTAAAAGGTCATAGGCCCACTGGATCCTGGATAAATAACATCTCTGTTAGATTAGGGGTGGCATTCCGGCCGGGTCTAGCGGACCAGCACCATATATCAAGTTGGGTCGGATATGTCCAAATTACTATTAGATTGAAAACTATTGAACTAGTCTTTCCTCCTATAATATGTTAAGACTTCCGGGTCCTGATCAAACAAGTCGAATATGTAAGTTCTAATGATACTTAGATTAAAATTCATATAACTTAACCTGTCTAAAATGTTGGGTAGGTTGAGTCGGACTAATTTTGTCACCTCTACTTTAGAGTTGTTATCATTCTTAGACAGTATGATATCGATTAGAGGTGTTTGTGCTAGGATGTAGGTGTGCATATCACACTCTGCTAACCACACTCAGAATGAATAAATGATGATTATATTGAGATTAAATAAGAAATATATTATCGATATGACAATTATAAATATAATGGTGATGAGTAATAATTAAAAGGTAGTTTATATTATTAAAAAAAGAAAGAAAAAAAAAAACCTAATTAACTCAGCTCTTCTAGTATTTTACAAATGTGGAACAACTCACATATGAAACATTTATTATTCAAAACTTCAATAATTCAACAATTACCTACTCCAAAGTCCAAACTACTTGTCAACAAAGACAACTCCAATTGCAATAAAGGAAGATATCACAAGGGTAAATACATATCAAGGAATGAGCATGGTTCAGAGTGGTCTAGAGATATAGAAATCTTCAGACCCGAATCGAACTTTGGAGATTTAATATTTGGTACAATTCGAAGAATTTAATTTGAAATCAAAACGGAACTGCTCCAAAATTATAGTTGTTTGGTCCAAAGATTCAGATCTAGCGTGTTGAATCAATCCATAACTTAGGATCCAAAAAATCAAAATGTTTCAGCTTAAAATAATTAAAATACTTTTAAGCACTTAATGAATCGAGACAATTGCAGGTATGCTGGTGCTCCACCCACACTATAAAGACTCTAAGAGTATATTTAGCAAGATATATACGTAATTCTGTCTTTTATTATAAAGAAACAAAACAAATTATATGACACTTTTCAATATCTTTATATAGAATTTGTCAACTTTTTAAAAATGTATCAAAAATAACATTTTTGTCTTTATTCACACACTTCTAACCCTGCCCCCTACCCCCCGCCCCATCCTACCCTCGGGACTGACACGTGTCAATTGGCACGATGTCCCGCCGCCCTACCAACCACCCACACTTCCCCAACGTGGGTAACCCACTAACCCTATTCTCTCACTTAACCCATCCCCAAACCTAACCCCTTCCAGTACTATTCATTTTTACCTTCGACAAAAATTCTTTCACCTTCCATTTACCCAGACCCCACTTCCCATAATATTTTTGCTTCCGAAGCTTTAAAATTTTACCAGAACTACTTGTCTCCACATTTTCGTGTGTTATCCACTACTAGTAATTTGTGCCCAGTTAAAAAAGAAAATTTCATGGTAAAATCTGTATGACGCCGACTTGAAACACGCAATGGAGCAGGGTCTTCGAGTGTTCCGGGCACATCCCGGAGAGGTCGGAGAAGGAAAGTCAGTCGGTCATCCGTTCGTGCAGAACAAGCCCTAAAACAACCCTCAGTGTCTCACTGACGCCATCCTTCTAATCGCCACCACTGGAGCTCTAAGAGGGTCAGCTCATGACGGACAAGAGCGCGAGCAAATGAGCCCTGACGTAGCCCATCACAGTCGGTGGCGGACCTTCCTAGGGACGATTCACCTGTCTGTGGCTACAACGAACCCAACATGTCTCTTTCCCTAATCCCGGACTCCGAGACTATCTTGTTCTCATGGGAGTGGGTCACTACTCGAAGAAGACATTGAGGTATTTTTCGGCTTCAACAACTTAGCGATGGTTAGGATTGCTGAAAACTCAGAATTGTTGATCTATTTTAGTCTGTTTGGTGCTTGGAATTCAGTCTTCTGAAATATGGGATTTTCCCTGAAACTCCCCACACAATGTGGATCAGTTGTTTTTTATAATGTGAAAAAAATAAATCAATTATACAATGTTAACTGGGATTCTGATGCAATTTTGATGTGCTCCCAATGAATGGTTTTGGTGTATGCTACTGTTTGACGCATTTTTTATGTGTACCCTGTGCATGGTTTTGGTGTATGCTACTATTTGATGCAATTTTTAATTGTATGAAAGTTATTTCAAAGGTTATGTCCTTATTTGCATAATATTTTTTCTAGGAAGCAGCCAAAAAATGAACGTATATGTATTCTGGGTTTTGTGTGACCATTCGTTAGCCCTTTTAAATCTGTATATGTTGTGTAGTAATTACAGTGGCTATGTCTAGTTGCACGAATTCTCTGTTGCACGATGTATTTGTGTTTATTGTGGTTTAACTTACCTGTTGTATGTTGTCTACACTCCTACATAGGAGATGTTATTTTTCAAAGATTGTTGAACATGATAAAAAAAAAATTGTAATGATTCCTGGTAGATGGCTGATTTGAAAAACTTCAGAGAAAATATTACACACAATAATATGTACGAGTAGATCCCTTTTTTGGTTAGCTCGTGCACATTAGGTGTGTAATCGTGCCATCAATATTGTGCACGAATTATGCACGAGTTGTGCATATTTGTGCCTGTAATATGTGTGGGTTAGCACTCTAGTTCGGACATGCACCTTCACGTTTTGATAACCTTATGTGAAGTCACATTTGAGTGTGTAGCGTATTGATATGTGTTGTTTCCCTTCGTTAACCGGTGTTGTCTAATCTTTCTTAACAAGAAGCCATTAACAATTGATGATTTATGCTTGATTACGTCTGCATACAATAACGGACCTTTCTTTGTTTTATTTTGTTACAGCATGAATGGCGCTAGAAGAAGTCACTGATGATGAACAAAACTTTCAGGATGAATCTGTACGGGCGCTTTAAGCTTGTTCCCACCATTCGCGATGCGCTGATTGACGCGGGTGTGAATGCGTTGAACTTGTATTTGATGTCTGTATTTGGCCCTTACTTGAATTTGACGTTGGAGGTGCGCATCTACCGGCTGTAGCAATTGTTGCACTTCTGGCACAGGACATAGTACACGATGAGCACGACCTAGATGAACTGTGGTTCCAGATTGAAAATCGGCCTATCCGCTTCTCAGCTCGGGAGTATTGTTTGATTACAGGTCTACGCTTTGGAGAAGCCACATTTGACATCAATTCCTACAGTGACCCCGCTGCAGACGGCCTTTTTCGTGGCAGCTAGGCCCGAATCCAATTCTCATGGACGATTTGAGGGAAAGGTTTGAGCTCCACGAGTTCAGGGACAGCATTTCTGATACTGTGATGATTGCAAAGGCCTTGTATCTGCACTATATATTATTGGGAGTGGAAGGGGTGAAGTGTTATGTTCAGTCGTGGGTGTGGTGTCTGGTGGAGGATGATGATGCATGGGACAGATTTCCTTGGGGAACTTATACGTATAGTTCCCTTTTGTGATACATGCGGGATCTTGCCGTCAATGTCCAGAACAAACAGAACCAATATCACTACTACGGTTTCTCCATCACCTTTTTGGTAATTTAATGTCCCTTAATCGCTTTAAAGTCGTTACTATAAATTTGATATGTTCACCTTACGTCTGCTCTACAGAAATGTCATCTACATGGTTACAAGTTCCTGTCATAACGCCCCTAGATATTTACTTTCAGGTGTAGGCGTTTGAGGCAATCCCAAGAATTGGACAAACTTGTGCTACCCGACTGCCTGGAGAGATGCACCCATGATTTGTACGTTGGCGGGTGAAGAAATTTAGGTACAATTTCAAGAATAAAGGATTTTTATAAGGCCTCGATAGTCTGGCACGCTTACCCATTCATCAACTAATTTTTTGCCTGAACAAATTTAGGTAGCATGTCCATGTTTTAAGCATAGGGCTTAATGTTCTTACCCCAACTACATAATGAAATATCCATGAAATTCATCAACTAATTTTTTTGCCTGAACTGATTTAGCTAGCATGTCCATGTTTTAAGCGTAGGGCTTAATGTTCTTACCCCAACTACCTAATGAAATATGCATGAAATTCTTGGTGACGTAACTATGTTTGCATTGTATATCATGGGCACATTATATGGCACCCAACCTTAGTGCATGGTTATGCTTATGGAGCACAATTTCCTCTGTGATAACATCTCTTTCACTGTTAAATTGTGTGAATCATTTTATGGTGACGTAGTACTTTTCTGCTGACATATCATGATTGATGTAGGTTGATTGCTACGTAATTCTATGCCCGGATGGCGTTGAAGCTAGTTCTGATTATTGGAGGAGTCTCTCGCGCGAGCCAATGTCGATAACATACCCCCGCCCCATTGTCAGACCTCCAAGACTACCAGTTGTGCGTGGAGGCTGAGGTATTGGTGGTGGCAGAGGTTCAATGTCTAGGAATGCGAGGCCAGTGAGCAGGATGGCTAGTAGGCTGCCAAGCAGTAGGCAGTGGCCACGTTCGTTAGAACCAGTAGAGCAACGTAGGAGCACACATAGTCGAACTTCGTACCATTCGGCCAGAAGGGAGCATGAGATGCCAGAAAATGAGTCCGAGAGCAAGAACCTAGTGGTAGATAGTCAAGATTTCGTTCACAGTGCAATAAAAATCAGCTGGATGAAGAGAGTTTTCCAGTTCTGATTCAGAATTTCTAGTTGAACCCAGCAGAAAGCGCCGGAAATCACCAATGACGTATCGTAGTCCTGACAAGTATGAACTAGCATCACTGAGGGCAAGTGGACTAAGTGCACAAAGACATAAGGAGGAAATGAGGCAGGTTACTTAAGGGAGATTGTCGGAGCTGCTTAGGACCGAGGTCTGCCAAGTTATGAAACATGTGAATAAATTGATATTTTGCAATATATATTTGCTGGAAAATTACTTGGCGCATAATGCAGAGTTCCAGGGTGAATGAGTTCATATAACTAATGTAAGAGCTAAGGCCATTTATTTTTCTTTTAGCTCCGCCACACGACTTGTCCAAGCTTGTCAACTCCACCAACTTGTAGATGGCCTTGCCCGTGGCTAATTGGGTCTATTTGACAGCTATACGTTCTTACTAAAAAAACAATTTATGTCAAATCTATTTATATATTTACTGTAAATAATTTTGTTAATGTTCCTATATATATAAGTATATAATGATAATAAGGTGGAACCAATCATACCTAGTATTGATCTTTACACAAATAACATCTTTTATTTTTCCTTGAGGGGACGAAATTCTACTGTATAAGAAGCAATCATTCATTGTATATCAACACAAAATAAACAAAGACAAATTCGTAAAATTAATACGCTCTAATTTAAACGAAACATGTTATTCTAGGAACCACTTTTGGTTCCAGTTATGGTTCTACCAGCACCAACTACGATGCCTAAATAATCACAAAATTGACGACAATGAATACATGCAATAAGTATTGAGCTAAACAAACTACAAGAACCAAAACCTTACAAAGTATAATCTGCCTCCACAAAACCACAACTACTAAACTGTACCATAAGACCCAAGAAGAAGATATTGTACACTCTGTCATATATACAAGTTTTGTATCTATAGAAACTGACCTTAGAATCCATTCTCTTGTTATCGCTATAAATAACCAAACCATTACAGGCCTCGATCTCCCCCACGCTACTCTTCATGGTCCTGCATCATCAGCTGCTACCACCATTTTTTTCAAAATGGGGGGCCGGGCCGGAGTTCGTAGGGATCACCATGAACCCTCAAAAATGATACAGAGGGGACGACCATGAGAAATGGATCTCCTGATATTGCATTATTATTTGCTGATAAATAATATGGATACCCAGACGAGCAATAATTGTAAAGAATCAGTCCTTTTTATATGAAGCAGCAAAATCTTTAATCATCTGTTTCACATGCTGCACAATAACATATATCAAGATCATGTTAAACTGACTATCAGAAACCAATCATCGAGTTGATAAAGACCAAGAGAGTAGTTACCTTTAATTCTTCATAAATAACAACAAATATTTTTTTCAATCGTTTATGTCTCTGCAAAAGGTCAAGTATTAGTCCAAATCTGTCATATAGAAATATCACTCCTCATTCATAAGAAAGAATGGAATCTAGAATCAAGACTTTTAACATAGTCCTTGTTCTTTTGACAAACCAGATATCACATTAAACAATTTTTAAGCTCAACTTGCATGACCATAACAATTGGTGCATAGAACAAGGGTATCAGATTTCAGCACTCACATCATAATTTTCTAAATTTAAGTTCAATGACAGATCCACAGAGAAAACTCCATGAAAACAAAAAAATAACTAAGCGTACCTCCCCACATTGACGAAATGATGACCTCATCTGCTCCAAGATGTCATGATATCTCTTCATATCCCTATCTTTGAAGGCCTCGAGATCCTTCCCAAGTTTATTAAACTCATCCCTGATATATCACAGATATGCAAGTCAGACAAATTAATCACACAAATAATCCAAATATTAGACCTACTATGGCTCAATGTACCTGTATGACTCCAAGATTTTGCTCAAGGAGCAGTAGCTCTCATACTTCTCTTGATACTCTTTCACATATTCTTTGTACCTGACAAAAAACATAATTGCACATGAAACTGGGCCACAAGTATAAAGCTTCTTAACATGCAAAAAGTTGATAGTAAGGAAAGCCTTCTTCATATGAGCGAGTGGGGATGGATAAAACACTGTGTATACTTACTGAGAGATATCCTTTATTGGACCTTTCAGCTCAGGCTCCTCCTTCTCATACTTGGTGTAGACAGAAATGTTCTCATCTGAAGCAGATACTTTCTTTTTTTGACCAGCATCATTGCTCCCCGCAACAGCATCTAATCGTCTATCATTTGATACACCTACCATTTTCGGCTTCTGCTTCTTGATTTCTTTTGCAACACGGACCCCAACTCCATCTCCAACTCCTTGTGTAGGATCATGTTGCTGCTCTGTTGAGTTAACAGGCATTCTCCTGGAAGTATCTCCATAAGCTTCCAAGCTTTGCCCCCGCGGGACCACTTCACCAAATCTACTTTTACCACTCATTTCTGGAACCACAGTTTGCTGGGAGCCAATGTCAACGTGATCTCCCCAGGACTGATGATGTGCGTCGAGAGGTCGAATGCTTCTGTTATGATGCCGTGTAAGATCATCAACATTATTTTCTTGCGCCTTCCTCTTATATGGCCCATCTGGAATGCTGGAAACGACAGCTTCTGAATTTGGTGGGTTCGGTTTTTCCGAATCAGCAGTAATCTTATGAGATTTTTTTCCTCTACCGAAATCTGAGTTCCAATATTCAGAATCCATTGGTTTGTTTTCCAAATGTTTGAAAGAACTTCTCTTCTCGAGCTGCTTCTTAGATCCAGGGGCCTCCTCATGGGAGGGCTCTCGAAATTCACCCAACTCCAAGTCCGAATGCTCTCTTCGAAGTACAGCACTCTGCCCATTCATCAGCGGAGATCTGCTTGTAGTACTAGTATTGTTATCCTTGGGAGGATGTCCCCTGTATGAATTGGAATACGGAGCAGCCTCCTTCATTTCGGGTTTTCTGTTATGGGATTCTAATACTGGACCATGTTTATCTCCAACTCCGTCGGTGGAAGATCTCAATGGCCGTCTCTCATTAACCAAAGCACCTTCACTTTGCGTCTCTACATTAAATCCTTTCTGCACCTGCAGACCCTCAACGGCTTGAAAGCTTCTTTCAGAGGATTTAACACCACGTTCCACACCTTTATGCTTACCAGGTCTTTTTTCTCCAGTCCATACATGTGCTTCAGTAGATCTTTGACCTGGCTGCTGAGAATCAGAGACGAGCCTAGCTGAAATGTCGGGACCTGTTTGCCCATCTGGATCATTTGTAAAATACTTACTAGTTCTGTCATCTATTAGGTCAACAGGCCCCTTGTCTGGGCCCTCAAGAGGCTTATCAGGGGATGAGTTGTAAGGGCTCTCACCGAAAATAGAGCTTATAGCCCCAGAAACTTGTTGACTCGAGCTTTTGCTCTTGGACCTTTTTTTGTTGTGTGCCCTCCCATCTGAGTACTTGTCGTCAGAGCGTCTTTTAGATTTTCCTTTGGATACCCTTTCATGAATACCAGACTGACCATGCTTGAAGCCATCATTGACCACACTGTCGGGTTCACCATCATATGCTTTTAAGACTTGTGCATCTTGTTGTTCATTGAGATCAACTGAAGAAGGTTTCATTTCTTCAACACGTTCTTCACCTTCATTATTAGCAGATGAATAATTAGCTGCTGGCCTTTCAGCTTCATGGTTATCTTCAGGAGAGTCTTTTTCAATCTCAATCACATCAGAAACATGATGATCCTGCATTTCATAATCGCCTATATCAACAGAGTCATCATCTATATTGCTCAATGGAACAGGATCTCTGGATGAGATGGGTTCCGATTCTTGCAATGTACGCATGAGTTCTTTATCATCATCACTTGCTATAATATCTACCTCCTCATCAGATGCCTGCTTGCTGCTGGAAGATGCTTCGGTTTCACTGTCACTACTACTACCACTCTGACTTCCAACTGGGCTACGGCTTTTACTTTTGGTAGGACTTCCACTGTCACTGCCACTATCACTACTATCACTATCACTGTCACTGTCACTTCCACTATCACTGGAGCTACCTGCCATACCTTCGCCATTGTTAGAAGCATTTTTGTTGCCTAAATTTTCTGGTGAATTCAGTAATATATCAATTTCCTCTATCATGTCTTTTGTATGTACAGGCGTCGAATTTAATTCACCCTGTTCTTCATCATTGGCAGCTGCTGTCATGGGAATGCTATGATCTTGAGCAGGAAGTTGATCAAACTTCTGAGGTGCGGGTGACTGATCACGGTTGATTTCTGGAAAACTGAAGATAATGTGACATTTAGACTCCCAAGAGTACGCACATAAAATCACAAGATGAATAAATTAAATAGATGAAGATGTGGCAGCACAGAGAAAACGTCACACCAAGTTGAACAACACAGGAGGATGCCAAAATCTATTTCAGAAAGCAAGGCTTGCTATACCCGAAAAAAATTACATTTTGTATTGTATGTTATACAACAGACAGTCAGACAAAACCAGCACACTTTGCTATCTCGTTTGGACATTATAATTGGTTGTAGGGAACTTCAACTACCACAAGGTTGACTATCAAATAGAAGTACTGATTAAATTCAAACAACCATAAAAAATGATAATAATAATAATAATATAGACAGAAAGGAGAAAACATCACACACTCGGGGAAAATACATATAACTGATTAAAAGCTTCTAATGAACTAATGATGAGAACTTTCCCTGATTACCTCAAAGCATGTGGAAATGTAAAACACATAAGGATACACCACATGAATAGTTTTTAACAATCAAGTCGCATGAGAAATAATGCAAAGCACCATAAAAAAAGCAGCAGTCATTTCTTGCATAACGTGGATAGGGTATATGAGGCTCGACCAGATTCCTCTAATACTCCAATCAGGTTTAGGAAAACCTAGGTCAAGACTATAACTGACTGAGATAGAGTATTGACTGAGATTACACCGGTCAAGACTCTAGCTGACTGAGATAAAGTATTGACCCAACTGTCTCTAAGTCAAAGCTATAGATAGCTCAAGTACACTGGTGAGAGGTTCCAATATCAAAATGATAAGAGTGTAAAAGTTGTTTCAAATTAGCTTAATGCCATGCTAATTTGTTGACATAGCACAAACAAGTAAAGAGGTAGCTTCTGTACAGCATCCGTGTTTCATCTCAAAGATGCTAATACATGCCTAGGGTATATAACACAGCTAAGTACTAAGATTTTAACTGATAAAATAGGGGATGCAAGCACAGAACAAGGACAGACATTGAACAGACAATGATAAAATATATGAGTGAAACAGACCTTCCACTTTGGGATAGCTTCTTGAAGCCTTCCATCTCCACTTCTTGTTTTAAGATATATTTCCCAGGAGCTTGAAAATTCGCAATCTGACAATAACAATTAGATAAACATAAAGGATTTAGGGCTACTGCTAATATTCTTTATCAAGGACATACTTGCTTCAAGATGGGCTCGATTTTTCTGGCTGAGTTGGGCATGGCATCTCCAATAGCTTTCTCCAAGGCCTATAAGCAAGGCAAATAAAAGCTCATATTCACCACAAACATACAAATTTAATGATAATATCTTTATTTGAAATGCAATCTCCTTGTATTGGTTGCTTCCTTCCCAATCCTCTACCTCTTTCAGTTACACGTGGGGAAGAACGGAGGAAAGAAAGAGACCAAAACAACAAAAATAATGACGGAAATTGCTTAAATCACCTGCTTACCTTAAGGCTCATTCCCTTTGACTGATGCTCCTGAAGTAGAGAAATCATCAAACTTCTCAAATCAGCAGGTTTGGCTTCTGTATTCCGAGTGTATTTAGATTTCTCACTGATAATACTGTTTGGCTTCCTGTTGGTTAATTCTTTATCAGAGATCGAAACTTTATTCATATTCTGAGTTGCTACAACATCTGGTACACCAGCATGTCCCTTCACGAGTGCACTACTCCCGACAGGGGATATTGGAGCACCATGTTGCTCTGGTTGGGAAGATAGAGGTGAGCCAGCAGAGAGCCTGCCCCTTGAAACACTAGTTGTAGGAAAACCAGATTTGTAGACGGACTTTGAAGGTCCACCTGCAGTCACCAGTAAATATGGTTATAATGCAAAAATGCTAATAGTAGAATGAATCCAAAGAATCTACAACCATTTTTTGTAAATGAATTGTAATGACAAAGTAGGTTACTAATTATTTGTTACAAATAGAGAAACGGATTGACAAGAATCATCAAACTTTTATCCTCCAATTTTTACCTGAAGGTGGTTCAGATTTCGGCTTTTTGGAAGGAGGCTCTTTCCGGTGCTTGAAATTTCTTTGATTAGCTGAAAACAGAATTAAACAGCGTTCAACTTGTAAAGTTAGTGACATCCAGTCATACAACTGTTCCATTAATGATCAAGACAGCATCAACTAAGAGCAGAATGCTCTTCAACATACTCCATATTCCATCTTATGTCTCTTTTTATCTCAGTACAGAGTTTAGGAACTTATGACCAGAACCAAAAATCAGATGTTCTAAACATGTAAAGACTATATATAAGGTTAGTAGCATCTGTCATTACACTTTAGAGCACAAAAAAAAATCCCAGATCAGGAAATTGAACGTGACTTTGGCATGCTCTCAGATAGGTGTCTGGGGAGACAAATATTCAATTCTAGCAGTAACAAGTGCCAAAATCTCAGAAAAAGCAAATCTCAGAGCAGCCCAAAGAGAAGTCTCATATACAATAAAAAATAACTCACACTCAGAAGCAGCAAATGCCTTCATTTGATTCTTCATAGCTGGGTTCTGATGGTCTAAAACAATGGCTCTGTTATCAGAAAAAACAAAAGGATTAAAAAATAAACCAGTAGGGGTAAAATGGAATTGTCCCGTCAAAAAGTGCTCAATGTATACAATCCTTCACTTGGAATTTCATCACTTAACAACTACTATCAATTAACACATTCACTCACAACTGCTACAGTTGACAAAATATAAACAAAAAAATCTTAACCCAACTTAAGTGAGAAAAGAAATTAAATACCGGCATATAAGGAAGATTTTTACTAGTATCTGCTTACCAGATCTTCTCTGATTATAAAGAATCTACAATAACGATAACATGGTCCTTGAAAAAGTTTCCAGCCATGAAAAAACAATCTTAATAAAGAATATGAAGTACTTTTAAAATATGTGATTACTAATTGAAGGAGTTGAGGGCTGAAACCAAAAGTTAAGGTGAATGGATCGACAGAATAGAGCTTAGACCAAGTGAGCTTATAAAAGTGTCACTTTTAGCATATATAAGAGCACATAAACATATATACTAAAATCACTATCATCAAACAATCCTTCCCCCACCCAGAGAGAGAGAAAGAGGTGGGGATACCAACAGTGAAGGAAAACAAGAAGGGGAGAACTCAAGGGGAAGAAAACTAGCGTGGAAGTTGAAACCCCTCAAATCATGTTACGCCAGGTACGAAATCTTCATAGGTAATATTCCCCTAGTTACAGTATGCAGCGAAAACTTATCATTTTGATAAGGAAATTTAGTTCAGCCTCACATAAATTCAATTTGTCATACAAATATCCTCAATACCACGAGTTATTATCAATTCCACAGTTATGATAACAATACAAATTCCAGCAGCACAATTACTATGGCAAGAAAACATACTTCCGCGATTTAAGCTTGCGCTCAGCTTCCTCTGACCGCCTTTTGACATGATTTTTTGTCGATTCGTCCAATTCTCGCTCCACATTAAGCTTACGCCAAGTGCCTCCTGATTCCACAAGCAAGACATTTCCATCCTCACCACTTTGACGTTCTTCATATATGTCACATAAGTCCCCTGGTTCCCTTGACCATGTAAATTTGAAGCTTTTGTCCCCTACATGAATAACCTGTTGAAAGAAAATAATAAAGGCCTGATTGGCTCCACTTGTATCTGAAAGGTGAACAAAGCGCCAAAAAGTAAAAAACTCAATGGAGAAAGCACCAAAAAAGTAAGACACTCAACCGAGAAAGCGCCAAAAGTAAAACCAGTCATTGCTTATGTGAGAAACAAGAATATATATTGTGTTAAGAAAAGTAAGAACCAAGTCATATGGACATAGTAGTATAGAAACAAAGTTACACGACAGTGTATTATGGACATAAAAAGGACTGTCTAGGCAAAGTGGCCTCGACCACTTACTCGATAGTTTACCTCTTTTGGATAACAGCCAAGAAAAATCATGTTGGCAAGAGTTTATATAAGAAGGAAAAGGAGGAGGACAGTAAGAAAATATTACTGAAATAATAGCTATCACGATGGAAATAGTCAGCCACATCTGAGGAAGAAATTACCTACAACAATCCAAAAGGGGTTTATACAATGCTTATTAATATAAAATATATCTTTAAATGCTTTAAACTTGTACAACTCAACTATGTCTGACAGGCACCACAAACTTTCACTACGACTATGGCGTATAACAAAGACAGAGAAAGGAAAATAAAATAACTGAAGCAATAGTCTTTTATTTGACTCAACCGATGTCTGCTATGTTTGCCAGATAACTGATCACAGCTTATGACATTGTTTCTGCCATTGCTACGTCCTCCAGATTGTGATCCCTGAGGGCTCATTAAATATCATTTAGAAACCGCAGAGATCACTTTGCAGATAAGATTCATCCACGACTAGGACCATGATCTATAATAAATCAAATTATCACCTCTTTTTTCTCTTCTGCCATTGCCAGATCCATTGTTTTACTCTCTCTGGTTTTTCAACTCACATCTAACTGCTATCTATGCTTAATAAATTTCTAGAACAATGGAACCAGACATCAGCCGGCCAAGAACTTATCGCTGCAGCACTTATAAATAGACCGCTTAAGGTCAGCATAATATAGAGAACTTAAAATCCAGTCTAAACTCCAAAGTTTCACTTAAACCCTTCTTTCATGCTTCAAGGTAGAGAGCACTTGCAACAGGCAAATCTAATAGAAACAAGCCCAATTAATCACAATAAAAGCTACAATTCTAACCCAACTACTCCAAAACTTTGAGCTAAACCTTTTTTCCACATTATCGAGATATGGAACCACAACTGAATTCGAAGATTAAAACCAAAATGTCATTGATTAAATCTACACACTCACATTTCCATTAGGATTATTAGCATTAGCATCGAACTTGATACGTGCCGTACCACCCTGTGCCTCCACGCGCTTGATCTCCTCCACGAGGTCCGGCGCCAGTTTTATTGCCATTCCGAAATTCAAAGGATTCTCCCTAACAAGGCTAAAACTTTCCTCCACTTGCCGCGACGAGGTCGAAGGCGATGAGATTACGGCACCGCGACCTCGAGGAGCACCGCCCATAGAGAGACGACCGGTGGGGGCGGCGCGGTTAATTGGCGGCGCGTGAATGTTCCTTTTGGCACCGCGGCCCATCTTTCCGGTCGCTCCGTACATTTATTACGGGTTGGGGCCGGTGTTTCGCTGGTGTTATTTTGGATTTGAGGAGATGGAGAAGGGATTTGAAAGAGTGAATGTTTTTACCAGTGTCTCCAGAGACGAGGACTCGGGGACGAGCCAACCAACAATAGTTGAATTTGGGTTTTTCATCACTTTCCTAATTATTATGATTACCCCCCTATATCTCTATTTTTATCTTAAATAAATAGTTTTAAGCTTTCTTTTCTGCATCAAAAGAAAAAGGCTCTACCCTCAAAAAAATATTTTAAGGCTCTTCTTGTTTAGAAATTTGATATAATTCACTTTTGCAACTTTGAGGCTATTTCTATGTACAATTTTTTTAGTACAAATTTGATCCATGTAGATGAGGATGGATCATTCAATTCTAATAATTATTATATTTACTACTATCTAGTTTTTATATATGTTTTAATTTTAATAACTTTTTGAATATAATTTATAATAATTTATTTTGAAATAAAAAATAAATTTAAAATTCATACAATTAAAATTTTCTCTAATCAATTTGCTACATATTAGGTACCCTCTACCCACAAATAAACAAATATTGGTCAATTTTATTGGATTTTTAAATTTATAGTTTTAAGAAAATTTTATATTACATGAAATTAAGTCAATTTAACATTTTATATGTAGGTTTAACATAATAGTTTGGGGTGAACAAAGGCCCTACTTTTACAATGTTTTGGACTATAAAGTTGTTCTTATGTTTTGAATTAAATAAATCATGAGTTCAACTTGGGTACAAGATGGTACCGATATCATTGTCATGTTTCAGCCATTAGATGCTATAATACTGAATCATGACCACTAAATTATTTTCAAATTTTAAAAAATAAATAAATAAAAGACTAAAATATCACAATACATAATTATATTCCCCATAAAAAATCATTAATTCCGATCACACTTTTTCACCCTCATTATGTATATTCTCCATCTATAACAAAAACAAACTTCAATTAATAGAAATTCACCGGTAAAAAAATCAATCTATCTCCTATTTATTATTTATCGTCTATTACTTTTCTTTTCTTTTTTTTTCTCTATTCTCCAGATTACTTATTTTGTTTTCGTAGTATTTGTTTTTTGATATCGTTTTGTACTATATTTGACTTAAAAATGGGAAGAGATATTGAAATACCGTATTTATCGAACTAAAAAATACTGAAAATACAAAAAAAAAATTGGTACATCACATTTTTTACATAGCATGAAAATTATTTTTTTTGTATTTCGTTGTATACCAAAATACTAACAAAATTAGTATCTATATGTATATCGGTACACACAAAAAAAAAACAAAAACAAAAACAAAAAAAAACAAAAAAAAAACAAAAAAAATTGGTGATCTATATTTTGGTATATATTAGTATACCAAAATTATGTCTATACTTTGATATACCAAGTTTCTAGCAGTATACAAAATTCTAGTTGTATATCAAAATCAACGGTAAGTAACAATATGTACTAATACTGACACAATATTCTTCAATGGTACTACTAATACCATGGTGGTACCATAGAATCACCCATAAATCATAGTCATAGTTGTATATTAGAGTTTGAGATTTTATATTTATTGAAATACAATTATCATATTATCATTTTAGATAACAAGATAAAAATTTAACTAGCTTATAATTTCCATACAATTATAAAAATATAGAGACTCATATATCTAAGTTCTAAATAAATACTTAAGTGATGTAAATAAAATAACTAGACTAAAATGATGGATTTCATGTTATTTCACAATTTAAAGTCCACGTGAAATTGAAAATTTTAGATTAGCCTAATTAAGTTCTACTAAATTTTAGCACTTTAATTTTAATATTAAACTTTAAGTTGTAGTAGTT
The DNA here is from genome assembly GCA_958295605.1 of Ajuga chamaepitys. Lineage (NCBI taxonomy): Eukaryota > Viridiplantae > Streptophyta > Magnoliopsida > Lamiales > Lamiaceae > Ajuga > Ajuga chamaepitys. The sequence goes on along the minus strand of OY282500.1, from coordinate 4,812,059 downwards.
GGATTTAAATTAAAATTTAAGGAATATGATTTCTAACTTTATTAAAAAAATATTTTAATGTGCTAACCCTATATTTTTAATATAGGCTTTTGATATGGGGAGGGGAGGGTTTTTTCTTTGTTCTTAAATTAGGAGAAAAAATAAATTTTGAACAAGCCACAACTCTAGTGTTTTGCACTATATTTTATCCTCCAACAATGCACCCCTTCCCTCACTATTTTATGTCTTAATTAATTTAGCACTCCTAGTAGTGCATATTACTTGTTGCATTACTTATTATTTTGTTCTTTTGATTCTTTTATATTGTATTTACTTATTATGTATATTTTTAAGTATTAGATAGTGTATTCATGTATGAAAATTACTCTTATAAAAAATTAAGTTTATATCATAATTGAAAAAGAAAATTATAATTTCAACAATAACAAGAAAAGCCACCATGTAATTTAAATTACTACACAAGGCACAAGAAAATACGTGGTTCGATCCGGAGATCTACATCCACGGGCGTAAAATATCACCTGTCGAGGTGTTTTTCACTATCTTCCTTTCAATCTTACACGTTGTAGTTTAGGAGTACAAAGTGCCAACCCTAAATCCGAGAACAATTCTGCTATTTATCCTACCCAATCCAAACCCTAACTAAATCCCTACAATCACGCCTACCATCTTTGCATGGGAGTTGGAAGGAGATCGTGGGGATCTCACTTTCCAAATATACCGCGATTGGGCTGCTCCAGGCCCACGTGCACTTCTGGGACAGCTTGGTTGCTGGGCTCGTTCCTTTGGGCTCAGTTGCCTCGGGACCTCGGAACTGGTTACGAAGTTACTTAGTACTTTTATTATTTAACTTAAATTTTTAAGTTTGTAAGTTTTACTTGATGTAGCATTTATTTACTAGTTAATTGACTTGTCGGATTTTGTGAAGATTCATCGGTTCTTTAGGGGTGATTTTGTTATTTGAACTTGATTTTTTGTTTCAAAATTTTTAGTTATTTCAAGTTGATGAGAAGTTTGGTGGTGTTCTAAGTTTATTGGAAGTATATTTAAGATAATAATAACAACTCTTTTAAAAAGTTACGTTGATGTTGCGTTAAGCACTTGAGAAATAGTAGAAGTGACACTTCAGTAGTAGGGGGTTTTTCAATATAGTATCAGAGCCAATTTCCGTCGCTCTGTCACACTACCATCGAACATCAGTCTTGCCACCTTCCAAGTAAGAAAGTATATGTTGTTTTGTTTATATCTGCAAAGATTGTTATAATGTTGAGTATTTCGAGTATGCTTCTAGAAAGAAAGAGCTTGAGTGGTTGTGAATTAATTCTATGTTTTTAATACCTTATGATCTGAAGGCTGTTAAGAAAAAGAAATGGTGAGAGCGACGTCAAGCTGCTAGAAACCGCGGTGCAGCAACACCACAACCAAACATGCAGGATATGTTAGTTCAGCTTCAGCAACAAGTTGCTCAACAACAACAACTCATTGAAACTTTGATGGCTAATAATCAGCAAGCTAATCCTAAGGCCCCACCCGCTCCCAATGTTGTTACTCCACCTGCCCCAAATGCTGCTCCACCTACTCCTAATGTTGCTCCACAGGTACCTCCGGGAGACTCAGCAGCAAGAATGAGACAAGAGTCCTACTTAATTCAATGACAGAAATTGAGACCGGAGAATTTTACGGGGACAGCTGAACCATGGGATGCTCAAGCATGGTTTAAGACCCTTGAAAGCATTGTAGAATTGCTAGACTGGCCGGAGAATGAGAAAGTGAAGTGTGCATCTTTCTGTTTAACAGGAGATGCTAGAATGTGGTGGGAAAGAGTGGGGATGAAGAGGAACATCAACGAGATGACCTGGGCTGATTTCGAGAAAGAATTCTTTGAGGAGTTCTTCCATATGAAGGTGACCAACAAACACTATGATGAGTTCACTGAATTTCGGCAAGGAGACTTATCTGTTGAGGAGGCGGTGAGGAAGTTCAATAGGCTAGCTCGTTTGTGCCCAGAGCTAGTCAAGGATGACAAAGAGAGAGTTAGGTTAATGCTGAAGATGTTACAACCAGAGATAGCTCTGAATGTGACTAGTGGAGTTCATCGACCCAAGACTGCGGAAGAACTGATCAGTAGTGCCTTGACCACAGAACATTATCTGGATGGAATGAAGAACTTACAGCAAAAACAACCACTCAATGAGAATCGTAACCGTGGAAATTTTGGGAGCCAGAGGCATCAAGGGAACAACCAGAAATGGAAAGGAAATAACAACAACAATAATAACAAAAGGAAGCACTGAGATCAGAAGCCTGGGGCAGTTAAGGTAGAAGGAGGGTCAACTCATAAGCAAGCAAGGTTCTCTCCGTGTCCAAAGTGTGGATGGATGCACCCAGGGGTTTGTCGACAAGGCATAAGTGGGTGTTACTATTGCGGTATGGAGGGACATATTTCCAAATTTTGTCCTACCAAGGCCAATCTACCGCAGGCACAACTGTCTAATCAGTATAGGAGCAGACCTTCACAATTACATCAAATGCAGCCGGTGCTTGAAGGACCTTCGATCAGTCAAGGAAGACTTGAGGCACCACCAGCCACCGCCAATGCTCGTGCCTTCTCTCTTACAAAGGAACAAGCAGCCGAGGCCTCCACAGTTGTCACAGGTCATTTACCCATCTTTGATTATATTGCTACTATATTGTTTGATACTGGAGCTACGCATTCATTTATATCTGCACCCTTTCAAAGAAGTTAGATAGACCTATGGATGGGTTTAGTTTAGTTTAGTTTAGTTTAGGTTTAGTTTTAGTTTAGTTTAGTTTAGTTTATGGATTGGGAAGGGCTACATTTTGAAGAATAAAGACTTATTTCATTTATGAGAAAACTGAAAGACAACTGAGTGTGTGATGATATATTACAATATTGCAAAACAAAATATATAACACCTAATGAATTCTATGTGTTGTTTAATTTTTAACATATTTAACTATCTATTTTGAAAAAAAGATCATAATAATATGTTTGTGTGAAAAATACTACTTATAGGTATAAAAAGATCACATATTGAATGAACTTTAACATTATTATATAGTTGATAAAAGATTAATGTAAAAACATAATATGTATTATTTAGACAAATTCTTGTTGCTAGATCTACATTAATTTTAATTGATTTAAAAAATATTAAGGAGGAACAAATAAAAACTGGAAAAAAAAAAACTTTGAAAAAAATAACAGGATGAGAGGGTGAGGGGGAAGTTGCATAAATTGAAATTTAAAACTTGGGGAGGTGTGGCAGTGGCTAGTTGGTGGATTAGGGGGAGGGGTAATTTTTTTTTTCCCTCTAATATAAGAGATGAAACATTTAGTAGGACGTGAAATAGTATAGTTATTTTGTAAGTTATTGAAAAAAACTTTAGAAATTATACAGTTTATATATTTTTACAACATAGTTAGATTTATAACAAATTTTTTATAGAATTTTGTTTTGATTTTTTCCCACGATTAAACTACTATAAAATTTTAACTATTTAAATATAATTTAATAAATGAGCCAAAATAATATTCTTACTTAAACTCAAAATATTTAAGCTCACAACCCAAAATATTGAAAGCCCACAACTCAAAAATCCAAGCCCAAAACCTAAAATAATAAAGCTCCATATAACTATTGCAGGTTATTAACCTATTAGAGCAGAAAACTTCTACAAGTGCACCGGTGCCCCAGCCCCTAGGTGCATCCTGGAATTACTTTAAAAAAAAAAAAGATGTACATGACATTAGAATTTCTATACATCATGAGCTCTAGAACAAGAATTCCAAATATTGAGGAAGTTATGAAGTTCGTACCATGACAAATAATAATTTTAGACTCCAGAATGAGGAATTTATAAGATTAGATTTCCACCCGTACGATATACGGAATATAATTTTTTCTAACAATTAATAGATGATATAAAATATTACATTTTTTGGTAATATGATGTAAAATGACTGAAAGTGGTAAAGTGTTACTAATAAAAAAAAAAAAACTTGGGATTAGCACCATTTGACATATATAGGCTTTCTATCATAAATTTTACTTTCAAATACATAAGTACCAACAACTAAGTCTAGTGAGAATTAACCTCGTCTCATTACATAATTATAACTATATTGAATTTAGTTTCTTTAACAACATAACATGAGTATCTATTTTTCAATGTTAACTCGTGATTTAAAACACCTTAGATTGAATTAAGATTTTTTTATAAATCAATGCAACTAATAATGTCAACTGGAATATTTAAATTAACGTACATAAAATTATGGGGTTTTAGTCCATTAGATTTTACTCTTGTTTATTTAAGAATATTATCTTTGGTCATTTAATTTTGGTTATTTAACTTTCAAAATTCAATAAATTGGTCATATTATCGCCTATGGCCGATAATGTCTAGTTTGTTGAATTTGTCGAATTTCAAAATTTTAAGGATCAAATTATAAAATTTTGAAAATTAAAGAATCATAATCGAAATAACAAAAAATAATGTGCTTAAATAGAAAATGGTAAACCTTACAATAAATTGAAAAACTATTATTTATTAAAATAACAACCTGAAATAATTGCAAATATGAATGACACAAAAACAATAATAAATTTAAAAAGTTAACTGGCCGTCCGCAAGAAGTAAGAAAACATGGAAGAGATAGTAGTAGTAAGCGGGGTTGAGAATTTTCTCTCTCTAGAATTCTCTCTAGAGACGCCCAAATTCTGTTCTTTCTCTAACGTTCATATTCTCGGAATTTTTCACAAATTTCATCCGATTTCATCATCGTTTAATTTTTTTGTGATTAATCTCAGTATTATTAGTTAATTGCGACAAGCATTATCATTATTTTAACATCATATTTGGAGGATTCAACATTCTAGCATTCGAAGAGCACTCGAAAAGTCGTCTCTCTCTCTCTTGCCCCAGGGCTTGCCCTGGGGCTGCGCAGCCACGCCTTCGCCTGAAAACTCTTCGCCGGAGGTGATAACGGAAGCTAGAGGAAACCATATCCTCGTCGCTTCCGCCATTGAAGGTGATTTGAGGTTCTAGGTGCGAGTTTTATTTTGGAATCGATTTCAAATCTCTGAATCTGGGACTGTTGTTCTGGGTCTTTTTGGTGCTGTTAAACCCGCCATTGAAGGAGTACTGAAGGTCGCGACCTTGCAGAGGTCAAAGCAAACCCGCCATTGAAGGAAACTCACTGCTTCTGTTTTCCTTTATTTTTCTGGATTCGAATCTGCTGTCGTCGAATCAGGGAACAATTTGTTGCGCTCGTCTCTTGAATCCTTGGCTACGAGAGAAGCAATTTGTCTTCTACAGTCGAGAATTGCAGAAACTGAGGAGAATCCACCATTGCTGCTGAGTCTACTCGAGCCAAGCTGCAGAGTCACTGAACTGGGGTGAGTCAGCTGCCGAGTTACTGACTCGAGCTGGAACCTGAACAGTTTTCTTCCTCGTACCACCTAAGGAACATCAAATTCCAGGTATTTTAATCTTAAGATTTCGAAATCGGATTCCATTGTAACTTTTGGTTTCAGTACCTGAAACGAAGAGTTTCGATTTTTCGATTTTGATTTTCTAAGTTTGCTTGACTGTGGAAGGCCTGTGGCCATTGATTACTGCTACTGCCTATTAATTCCTGCACGCCATTTGCTGCCTCAATTTAGCTTATTTTACTGCTGGCCTGTGAGCCATAACTATTGAATTCTGCTGCCAAAGTTTGCTGATCACTACTGCTGCATATTGAAGGCCTGTGCGCCAATTTGTGATCCCTTTTCTTGCTGGTTTTTTACTGCTACTGTTCCCTGCTGGCCCGTGTGCCATTGCTGCTCCTTCTTTGCTTACTTTACCGTAGGCTTGTGAGCCACTCAAACTAGTGCAGTTTTATTTTGGTGTCCTGTTGTGTAGGTTCTTAATATTTAGTTTGGGTTTTTGGATTTAAATTGAATATTCTGAATTTACTGATTGGAGTCTGGAACTTTACTGTGCTATTTTTGTTGGCTTATCACTGCTGTATACCGAGGGCCTGTGTGCCATAAATAATCATATTTTTAGAAGCTGAAAACTGTACTAGTCGGCCCCATCTCTGTTCCGAAAATTGTTGGCCATATTTTACAGCTCTTGGTTTAAAAATTGATGATGTGTTACTGTATTTAGCTGCTATATCTGTTTGTAGTCTTGTGCTCTCCATTTACTATGTCACAGGATCAAAATTCCATCCTCCCGGTAACAATCGCACCGGGTAGGAATGCCCGCCCCACTAGTTCGGAAAAGTCAATCACTCTAGGCTCAAAGGACTCATTTGCGGAGGAGTCTTTGCTTGATATGAATGGGGTTTAGGCCCCACCAGGTAAAACACTGAACTGGGAAAATCGCCTCAAAAAATCTGCTAAGGATGAATTAAAACTTGAAAATTTTGAAATTACTGACGAGCTCATTTCCTTAGAGGATTCTGATATTTTTTTATGTCAAAAAGGAGTGAGGCCTTTGCCTCCTTGGACGTTTCGCAGGTCGATGACCTGGGCTAGTTAATATCCAAAAACTCCCTACTTTTTGGAATAAAGATTGCACAGTCTCTCCCCAAGAGAATAACTGTGTAATCTTCAAATTCAAAAAGGAGGAGGATATTAATTTAGTTTTAGAAGGAGGTCCATACCACTGTATGGCTATTCCCCTCCTTCTAAAGAAAATGTCTGAGGGGCAAAGTTTCTCACAAGAGGAACTGATAAATGTGCCCGTATGGAATAAATTCCCTGACCTCCCTATAGCATGCTGGCATAAAATTACTTTGGGTAAAATTGCATCGAAAATAGGCAAGCCTATCTGCTGTGATAGGCCTACTCTACATAGGAAGTTAAATTCCTGTGCTAGAGTCTATGTTGAGGTTGATGCCTCACTTCCTTTACCTGATTATGTCCACATTAAATTTCCATGTGGGAAAATTTTCGAGCAAAAAATCTCTTACGAACATAGGCCAAGATTGTGCCTTAAACGTTCAAATTTTGGACACTATACGGAGGATTGCCCGGGGGACTTGCCCCAAAAAAATAAAGGCAAGAAAATTTCCCCTGGTACCAGCATAGCTAAACCTGCTTAGCCCACCATTGGGCCCTCACATAATGCTGAGAGGTTTGACTTATGCCCTCCACGAGCTTTAGGTGGGGTGTCTGTTCCCACCTCTAGTTCTACTAGCAGGAGTGGCCCTAGTTCACCTAGGGTCATTCCCACTACACCTGCACATGATATGCCGGTTCCTAATACACAGGAACCGGACAACATTATTTTTTGCAGTCTTGAGAAATCAAGACTGGTTCCAAACTCTTTTAATGCTGGTATTGCAGTTGCTACTAACCCTTTTACTGCTTTAGATTCTACAGCTTTACAGGTTGAAAAGGAACCTGAAGCCCCCTCCCTAGAAGAGGAGGAGGAGGAAGAGTTCGTTGAGGCAGAGCGCCCCAAAGAAAAGAAAAATAAAGAAAAGGAAAAAGACGAACTTGTATCCAATCAGGGAGATAATTCTTCTGTCTTACCACCACAGCAAAAAGGTAAGAAGCATGTTTCTGGGCAGCCTTCGAAGCCCAGCTCGGGTAAGTCCCACAAAACCCATCATAAGAAATGAAGATTGCCTGTTGGAACATAAGAGGGTTTAAAAACTCAAACAAACAAGACAATCTTATTTCTTTTATTTTTGAACATAACCTTGATATGGTCTGCTTGCTAGAAACAATATTGGAAAGAGATATTTGCAATTTCTCTTCCACCTGTGATTATGTGGTGAAAACCAAACCTCATGGGTGGAATTATGCGAATAATTTCCATACTAGCAAGAATGGCCGTATCTTGGTTATGTGGAATCCTTGTTCTATTGATTTAACTGTCCTAGACTCGTTCCCCCAATTAGTGCACTGCAGTGCCACATGTAAGGTGACACAAATCCCATTCTTTGTGTCCTTTGCATATGGTCTGTTTAGTATACCTAATCGGAGGGACCTTTGGGATACTCTTTATAATGTTGGTCAGTTTATCACTGCTCCTTGGTTGGTTGTAGGTGACTTTAATTGTCTAAGGTCACCTGACGAGTCATTAAATTATAAGCCGATTGAGAATTGGAAATTGGATGATTTCAATGATACCTGCTTGGCTCTGTCTAAATGAAGTCCAATCTATGGGCTGTTTCTTCACTTTCCACCGAGAATTTTTTTGGAGAAGGCTTGATAGAGCTCTTATGAATTCAGCTTGGCTGAACTCGGGGCTTTTGTGTTCGGCAGAAATACCAGTTCCTGGTACTATGTCTGATCACTCGCCTATCATAATTTCTCTTATCAAGCCTAAAACCAAACTCATTAAACCTTTCAGATTTTTTAATATGTGGACACTACACCACTCTTTTTCTGAGATTGTCCAAAGTGTTTGGTCTAAGTCATTTTGGGGAACTAAACAATTCGTCTTATGCAAAAAGCTCAAAGAGTTAAAATTCCCTCTTAAAACCCTCAATTCCACACACTTTAGCCACATTTCTTCGCGTTCTAAGGACGCTAAAATTGCTTTAAAAGAACTTCAAAATCTTCACCAGCTTGATCCCTTGAATCTTGACCTTGCCACAAAGGTTGAAGAACTCAGGGTTAAAGCCATCTTCTTTTCGAAAGCTGAAAAATCTTTTCTCTCTCAAAAAGCAAAGTGTGATTTTCTAAATAAAAGTGATAGAAATACCAAATTTTTCCACAACATTATTAAGAGGAACGCTCTTAAAAAACACATTTCCTTCGTCATACTTGAAAATGGCCAACCATCTTCCTCCTTTGAGGAAATGGCAAATTCCTTTGTTGACTATTTCACCAAATTATTTGGAACTGCTTATCCCACATCCCCGGTTGATCAGTCTATTCTCCTCTCTGGAGCTCACCTTTCTCAGGCACATATTGACTTCCTTGAGGCCCCTGTTCTCATTAGCGATATAAAGAATGCTTTTCACGATGTTGGGGACGATAAGTCTCCGGGTCCTGATGGGTTTTCCTCTGCTTTCTTTAAGAAGTCTTGGGATATTGTTGGCACAGTCGTTTGTGATGCTGTTTTAGAATTTTTTTCGTTTAGGAAAGATTCTTAAACAGCTTAATCACACGTCTATCGCCCTTATTCCCAAAAAAAATCATTCCCCATCTGCAGCTGACTTTAGACCTATTGCTTGTTGTAATGTGGTGTACAAAATAATCACTAAAATTATGGCTTCCAAACTGGAGACTATTCTTCCTTGCATAATTGATCCAGCTCAAGCTGCTTTTGTTAAAGGTAGAAACATAACAGATAACATCTTCCTTGCTCAGGAAATCATTAGAAATTATGCCAGAGCCCGTAATTCCCCAAGATGCACTTTCAAAGTGGACCTCAGAAAAGCTTACGATACTGTATCATGGTCCTTCCTCCGGGAAGTTCTTATGGGTTTGGGCTTTCCTACCTTTTTTGTTTCTCTAATCATGGAGTGTGTTACAACTCCCACCTACTCTATTTGCATTAATGGATCTTTTCAAGGTTACTTCCCGGGTAAGAGGGGGTTGAGACAAGGCGATCCTTTGTCTCCAGCCCTCTTTGTTATCTGCATGGAGTACTTGTCTAGACTTCTTAATGTAAGAGCAGCTGATAGAGAATTAAATTACCACTCTAGATGTGATGATACCAAAATAAATCACCTTACCTTTGCTGATGATCTAATGCTATTTGCCAGAGGTGATGCCCACTCGGTCAAGATTCTCTGTGACTGTTTAGAGGATTTTAAAACGGTTTCCGGACTTAGTATAAATTCCTCTAAATCGTCCATCTTTACCGCGGGCATTCGTGGCAATGATCTTGATGAGATTCTTGGACTTGTTGACTTCCCCCGGAGTGAATTGCCTGTTAGATATTTAGGTGTCCCCTTAGCTTCCCAAAAGCTACAAACTGCGCATTATGCCCCATTGCTCGAAAAAATTGCTGATTATATAAATTGTTGGAATGCTAACTCACTCTCTTATGCAGGTAGACTTCAGATGATTAAATCCATCCTACAGGGAGTTGAACGCTTCTGGCTACAGATTTTTCCTTTACCTCTTACTGTTGTAGAGCGTATTAATAGACTTTGTAGAACATTTTTGTGGGGAAAGAAGACCTCTCCCGTTGCTTGGGAAGATGTTTGCCTTCCTCTTGAGGAGGGAGGACTTGGGCTTCGGGATGTGGTGTCTTGGAATAAAGCTTTATTAGCAAAACATCTTTGGAATTTCCATCTCAAATCTAACTCCCTTTGGGTTAAGTGGGTCCACGCCTACTACTTAAAGGGTTCTAGTATTTGGGAGTGGAACCTAAATGATGATAATTCTGTTCTTATCAAAAGCATTTGTAAAATTAGAGATGAACTTATTGCTATTTTTGGTGACCACGTAGCAGTTTCAAATTTTTTCAATTCAATCTCTGATGATAAAGGACTAAGTAGGCATGTCAACGGGGCGGATCAGATCAAGTTTCTGGATTTTCTGACCCGCCCAGCCCCTGCCCCGCCCCGTCCCGTGACATGCCACGGGGCAAAAAAATCCGCCCCGTGATCTGCCCCACATGGGGAGGATCTGCCCCGCCCCGCCCCTATCTTTTTTTTTTAATAAAAAAAAATAGTTTTTTTTGTTAAAAAACTTGATTTTTTTTGTTGAGGTCAATAGGATTTTAATTTTTAGGTTTACATTAGCTTTGTTTCAATATTTTTAATTTTTTTTTAAATTTAATTATTAAAAAATAGAATTTAATTATTTAAATTTACTAGATATAGTCATAATCTAATATATTAGCTAGACATATATATAACATATTATATATAAAATTTTATATTATAAATACATATATATATTTTATATTTCTTTGTATATATATACATATCTATATAATAATACATAATATATATTTAAAAAAAATTATACATACATAGGGGCGGGGCGGGATCCCTGACCCGCATCTGACCCGCCCCGTGGACGGGGCGGGGCGGGGCGTGCCCCATTCTTCATCGGGGCGGATCTTGCCCTGCCCCAAATGCCTCGGATCGGAGCGGGTCGGGGTGGGGCAGATCAATTTTGACATGCCTAGGACTAAGCTCTTCTAGAGTTTATGATATCTTCAGAACTCACGGTGAATTGAATTTTTGGAAATCTGCTATTTGGAAAAAATTTATTCCACCAAAATACTCATTCTGCACTTGGCTTGCGATTAGGAATAGATTAGCCACTAGAAATAATCTTTCCTTTCTTAATTTGGACCCCGTATGCCCTCTTTGTGATTGTGATACTGAATCTGCTCCTCACTTGTTTTTCTTATGTGCTTGTACCAGGGTTGTTTGGGATCGTGTTCGATTGTGGCTCGGCCTCACTCGTTCCATGCCCACCATTGCGAGTGCCCTTAAATGGGTAAAGAAAGATCGAACCGGACCGGTGCTTTCAAAAGCACGAAAAGTTATAGTTTGCTGCACCATATACTACATTTGGAAAGCCCGAAATGAACTCATTTTTTAAGATACCAAATTCGACCCAGAAAAGATTGTGGCAAAGATAAAGGTCCACGTCTACAAAGTGATCTATTCCCTCTACCCATCCGACCTTGTCAAGTTCTAATAATGATATATGTTTTGCCTCTATACGGAGCACTCCTATTTGCTCATGTAATGGTCGTCTGAGTTTCATATGTGTTGGCCTTTTGTTTGGGTTGGTTTTGGCAGGTGGTTTTTGGCCTCATTATAGTGCAGTTATTGCTGGTTTTATTTTGTGCCCCCATGTATGGGCGTCTGTTTTCAGCAGGTGAATACTTGTAAAATGTACACAAACATGGCTATCATAGTGGAATAACCCCCTCCCACACCTACCCCACCACACCCACCACACCCTATCCCAACCCGCTATGCTTGCTATGAGGTGAAGGTTTATGATGCTTGGATTGTATCTCCCTGGATGATACCCCCTTTATTTCCTTTTATTTTATAATATAGGTCACTCGCCGACTTGATTTTTACAATGTAACTATGGTTAAACCTCCCTGGTTGGTCCATTTTTGCATTGTTTTAAATCCCTGGTTGGTGACCATTTTGTGGTGTATTTCTTTTCATGTAGGTCACTCGCCAATTTGATTTTTCATTTCACCCTTGTGGAAATATTGATTTGTTTCCTCCTGGATGATATGTTTAAATCCCTGGTTGGTAACCATTTACGGTTGTATTTTCTCTTAGGGGTTATTTAGAAAATCTTTGAGTTTGTAAGTCACTATCTTCTGGGACCTAGGCCTGATTGAGAACATACCTCATCCATGATGTTTGTTTCCCAATTCATGGTCTTTCTTCTCTCTAGATAGTGACCATTTCCCATTGTAATAGTTTCATTTGATCCGATCCTACATCGGAAACCTCACACCACATGTGGTGCCCCTTTCCGGGGTGTTCCACTCCGCTTTGTATTTGTACTGTACATATTTGTGGAATAAAAGATTTACAATTCATAAAAAAAAATAAAAATGGACGAGATAAAAATAAAAATATCTGGACCTACCATATGAACACACATTTGAATAGCAGTTGCATATTAGATTTTATTTTTTATTAACTACATACGGAGGAGATGTAGGAAACCACATGTACATAGGGTGTCCAGTTTTTATATTAGGAGGAATTAAACTCAGTTCGGATTCTCTGTTCCACATTTACTCTGTGAGTCTGTTCTAACCATGTTCAACTCCAAAATCGAGTCATACAACATGAGTCTTGAACCCCGAACACATGAATCATGAACCTAAACACTGAATCATTTAATTATAAACATTGAACCATTGAGAGGGTGTTTGGCTGAGCTGATAAGCTCCTAAGCATCTTATATAAGCTCCTAAAAACATCTTATAAGATGTTTAGGAACTTATAAGCTTTTACAAAATGTTTAACAAAAAAAAATATTTAGGAGCTTATAAGATAAAAAAAAAAATCTCTAAGAGCTTATAAGATCTAAAAAAATAAGTGGATATCTTCCATCTTATTTTTAAGATCTTAATTATTAACACTCAAATTACACACACTACACATTTCACACACTACACGCACTACACACACTATACACACTACATACATTTCACATACTAAACACACATTTCACATACGATACACATTTCACATATTTCATACACTTCATACACTAGAACCACTACATAAATTTCACAAACTAACAAAATATGTGTTTACTATTAACTTTTAAATTAGACCCTCTAAATCATGCATCGTGAATCGTGAAATCATAAGTCTAGAATAAAAAAATATACCTAGTCCAAAAAAGTCAAACCGTATACCTTAAACATGGAATCTAAACATGAATCTTGAATCCTGAACCTAAATCATGAACTTTAAATTCACAAATCACAAAAAAAATTAATTATAATTACCTCAATTTTAAAGTAAAACACGATTATGACAAGTAAGTAAAAGTGAGATAGAAAATCCCATGTGAATTAAACCATTCTATCCAAAAAAAAAATCAAACCCTATTGTAAAAACTTTGGAAAAATTGGGACATATGGCAATTTATTTCTTTCCACAATCTATAAGTTGATTGTTGATGACATACTTCTAACCAAAACTTGTATGAAGTCTCATGGAGTTTATGTTTTGTGAGACAATTCATTTTTCCAAGATTTTCAATTTTTTAGTTTTTCTTCTTTCAATTTTCCGTGTTTATGATTTTTCTTTAGTTTATTTAATTTTAAATTTTTCAATATTTTTGCCAATTTTTGAAGTTTATAAGAAACATGATCTTACACAAAGATATTTGGATGACTCGACCACAAAAGACTTATTTATAGTTGAGTGACATTCATGTACATAAGATGCACATTAGTGTTAATGTACACCTATGGGCCCCACTTATAATTTTTTACCCACTAGGTAAAATTAGATAAGAAATCCGCTGGGTAAATTTTAATTAAGTCAAACCTCATTTTAGTCAAAACACAAAACCCTCACCTTCTTCATCAAACAACGTCGTTCTTCATCAACAGTTCCTCATGTCGATTTTCTCAGGCTGCGTGATATTTAGCAGTTTCTCCGGTCAATTTCGCCGATCTTCATCAACAGACCATCTTTGATCTTCTGTCATTTCTCGCAGAAGGATATTTCAGCCAAAATCTACAAAAAATCAATCAAAGTAATTCTCAATTGGCTTCGAAAAATCAGGAACATGAGCTATTAATGATTTTGATTTCATTATTTCAACATTATACTTCTGTTTTCATTACAAATTCGAAAATGTAGTAGTGTTTTTTTTAAGAGGTGTCTTTTATGATTTTTCGTAGATATGGATACTGAAGTTTATAATGATAGAACAGTGCAAGAACATCAAAAAGGTAAAAAACGACAGTACATGGTAATCTATATAACAGTACCCACTTATTTACCTAACAATATACTTTAATTGTTTCCTTTTTATTGAATTAAAATTTCTGGTTTTTAATGTATTGAGTTTTAATGTGTTCATATATTGTTGCAATAATCATTCGTAATGAGCATGAAACAGAAAAACCAAGTTCGGAAGATATAACCAGCAGATTGATATTAGATGATGATTTGAACAACAACAACAATGAAGGTAAAAAAGAGACAGTAAATGTTATTCTATATGACAATATACATTTATTTACCTAACATAATATTTCAATTGCTGCCATTTTATTGAATGAAAGTTACTGGTTTTTAATGTGTTGAGTTTTAATGTATTCAAATTCTCTTGCAATAATAATTGGTAATGAGCATGAAACTGAAAAATCAAGTCCTGAAGATATACCAGATTGATATTGGATGATGGTTTGGACAACAACAATGAAGGTAACAAGAGACAGTACAAGTTATTCTATATGACAATACATATTTGTTTACCTAACAGTATACTTCAATTGCTGCCTTTTTATTGAATGAAAGTTACTGGTTTAACAAGAGATAGTACAAGTTATTCTATATGACAATACATATTTGTTTACCTAATAGTATACTTCAATTGCTGCCTTTTTATTGAATGAAAGTTAATGGTTTTTAATGTGTTGAGTTTTAATGTTTTCAGATTCTCTTGAAATAATAATTGGTAATGAGCATGAAACAGAAAAATCAAGTCCTGAAGATATACCCACCATATTGATATTGGATGATGGTTTGTACAACAACAATGAAGGTAACAAGAGACAGTACAAGTTATTCTATATGACAGTACATATTTGTTTACCTAACAGCATGCTTCAATTGTTGCCTTTTTATTGAATGAAAGTTACTGGTTTTTAATGTGTTAAGTTTTAATGTTTGACAGAATAGTATACTTTTATTCAAATAACAGTACATCATGAATTCCTTGACAGTATACTTTATCTTCTTTATTTTTTTCTGATTTTTTACAGAAATCCTAAATGAGTCAATAGACATATCTGGTTCGCTACTTAGGGTTAAAAGAAGCACAATTACTGAAATGTATGATTTATGCTGCATGCATGCTCGTTGCCAAGGTTTCAGCGTTCGAAAGTCAACGAATAGATTCTCAACAAAAGGAGAAGTTCTGGGAAAATCATTTGTTTGTTCTAAGGCTGAGGAAAAAAAGAAAATCAGAGAAAAAAAGGAAAAGAAAGCCAATACTAAGAACAAAATTATAACGGAGAAAGGTTTCAAAGACTACAATGGGGCTGTTTGAAGTTGTGAAACATAATATGTTCCACAATCATGAATTAACTAGGGTAGAGTTGAACCACTTACATAGATCAGAGAGGAAAATCACAAATGAAAAGGCAGCAACAATAGCGAATACGGTTGATTCTGGAATAAAGCCAATGGACACTTACAGATACATGGTTTATGAAGCTGGGGGTGAAGAGAATGTTGGCCACACCAAGAGAGATCACCTAAACTTCATAAACCGTATGAAAATGCAAGAAATTGAAGGAGGAGATGCAGAAACTTGTCATAGACATGATACAAGAAGAAATTCAAGAAGACAGTGAGTTTTTCTACAAAGTGAAAATGAAAGATGGAAGGTTGTGCAATATCTTTTGGAGAAATTCATTAATGATGGGGGATTTTGATATGTATGGTGATGTTCTTGTATTTGACACAACATATAGAGCAAACAAGTACAATTTGATTTGTGCTCCATTCATAGGAATAAACAACCACTGGAAGAACGTGATGTTTGGATGCGTTTTTCTATCAGATGAAAAACTGGAATCATTTAAGTGGCTTTTCACAGCATTCAAGAAGTCAATGAGAGGAAAATCAACAGTAACAATATTCACTGATCAAGATTTTGCAATCGCAAAAGCAATTGAGAAGATATTGAAGACATAATGCTGTGAAATACAGTATATAAACATATACTCTGCACACTATAAATAACTTGTTTTATTTTTAATTCAGGTTTTCCCTGATTCAAGACATAGGCCTTGTCAATGACATCTTTACCAAAATGCTATAACAAGATTTGCAAGTCTAAAGGGTAACAACACATTCAACAAGTGCTTGTCAGACTGTGTTGATGAAACTGAGTTTGAGACTTGTTGGAGGAATATGATATCAACTTACAGCCTTGAAAGGAATGAGTGGTTTACAAGATTGTGTACTCTAAAGGACAAATAGTTGACTGCATTGAGCAAAGACTTATTTTCTGCTGGAATAAGTGAAAGCACAAACAAAGTGATCTCATTCAATGCAAAGAAGAAAACAAGTTTGACTGATTTCTATGCCATTTTCAAAGAAACAGTAAAGTGTTGGCGAAACACAGAAAAATATGATGAGTTCAAATGTTCAACATCAGAGCCTTATTTAAGTTTACCAATGACAGAGATCATAAAACAAGCCTCAGAGGTCTATACTGCAATTTTTTTTTAAAGATTTTGATGAGGAATTTCAGAAATGCATTTCAAGTTACTCAACCATAGTTGGAGTAGAAGACAGTACAATGATCTATCAGGTTTCATCAAGTATTATTGATGACAAGAGAAGCACAATAACATATGACAACATATTGAATTTAATATCATGCAATTGCAAGAAATATGATGAGTGTGAGATTCTTTGTTACCACTGCTTGAGATTGTTACACATAAATTATGCACAAAGCATTCCAGAAGTTTACAAAAAAGAGATGGACAAAAATGACAAAATCAAATGTTTGGGAAAAAGGGAGCAAGACAAATACAAACAAAGAAAGCAATCACATAGCCACTCAATGGAGGCATCAACTGGTACGCAACTACTATAACCTGATATTGAAAAGCGAAGAAAATAAAGAAACAAGAAGAATAATGGAAGAAGGAGATAAGAGAGATAAAGAAGCTATTGATGCTCTCT
This sequence comes from Ajuga chamaepitys, assembly GCA_958295605.1. NCBI lineage: Eukaryota > Viridiplantae > Streptophyta > Magnoliopsida > Lamiales > Lamiaceae > Ajuga > Ajuga chamaepitys. Next base: position 4,794,682 of record OY282500.1, on the reverse strand, counting down.
TAGAAACTGCAGAACCAATGCCTCTAGTTAAGTCATTGAACAACATTCTTGATCCAATTCAATCAACTACAAAGGGGAGGAAGGCACAAAGGGCAAAGAGTCAACTTGAAAAACGAAGGAAGAAGAAAGCAAGAGAAGCAGTTGAAATAAATAACAATGAATTTGGTTCAAAAACACCAAATGTTCAATTTTTTTGGTATAAACAATATATGATATAAACCTTGATAGTACATGTTATAAAGCCTGATAGTATATTTAATATTTTAATACATTACGTTTTATGACGACTGACAGTACAATATACTTTTTTTAGTTAATTTTTGTTTCACAATGTGCAATATTTATTTTTTCCAACTCAAAGTACAAATTTTATTCCCTTGTGTACATTGTATATGTTATGATACAAGATAATATATTTCACATTACGACATAGTATATGTTACAATGCCGGATAGTATATTTAATATATTAATGTTTTACAAATTATTGTTCAGCCACATAGTACATTAAATATATGCAAATATTATACGTTTCATTAGATTAATTTTTCACTTCACCATTAAATTCATCAAGCATTTCACAAAAAAAAAAAAAAAAAAAAAATTCACATCCTCAAATCAATATCAAATAAATTTATAAAGCCTGATATTATATGTTATAAACCTTGACAGTATATGTTATGATACAGGATAGTATATGTAACATTTGGACGTCGTATATGTTATGATGCCGTATAGTATATTTAATATGTTTATATTTTGCACAATTATTTTTTAGCCACATAGTACATTAAATATAAAGACATAGTATATATTATGATGTATTACAGTATTGGTTTGTTTGGATTGTAAACAACAAAATGTTTATGTTGTACAATTATTGGTTTTTTTTTCAAGCTGAACAGTATATTTAATATTTGAACACAGTATATTTTATTATGTATACAAGTATAGGTATAATTAGATTATTTTTTCTTTAATATTGTACAATATTTATGTTGCTTTATAAAAAAAACGTTTAGTAGAATAGTTATTTTTTTTTTCTTTCTAAAACTCACAGTATAATCAACATCACCATAAAATTATCAAGCATTTCACAAAAAAAAAATCTAAAACCCAGTACCAAAATACTAATATTCAAAAAAGCCACCAACTATACCACAAAAATTCACATCCTCAAATCAATCCCAATTCAACCCACATTTTTCTTTTTACCTTTCACCGCCTTCTTCTCCTTATGCATCTCACCAAGTGCTTTACCCTTATCATAACCTGCTTTCTTCTTCGTTTCCTCAATTCTTGATATTAACTCCCTCTTGCCCTTGTTGAAATTCTACACGTCTTGAAGAATTTTTTTTTTTTACTTCATTCAAACTTGAAAGAACAATTTGAATACAGAATTCTCTGCGGAGAGCACGACGAACATCAGCCTAAAATAAACATAAAAAAAATTAAAAATAGTTAAGTTCATCAAATAAGTAATATTTAAAAAAACAAAATAGAAAAATACCTTCAACAAATTTCGGTTCAAAATACACAACACCATCAAAATACATCACATGATGCATCAAGTAAATGGCACAATCCAGATCACTCTTCCTCGTCTGCCATTTAAATAACACATTCTCAAACACATATTGCAAAATATCTTTGGCTTTTGAGTCCAATTCTACGAAGCAATTCTGTCAAATACTTTTGCTATAAAAAAAGGTATTAATATAACATCAGCAACTTATAACAATAATTCCATACTGTTAATATAAAAACAATAATAACATTAACTTACCAATAATTTGGTAGCTTGAACAAAGATGTTAGGCTCATTGTTGTACTTTCTATTATCCAAGTAATGAAATTTCTTATCAACAAAGTTTATAGCAACACAAGCATAATGTCCTTTCAGAACAAACGGGACAAAAATCTACAACAGAAAAAAAAAAAAAAAACAGAAATAGTTATAATAAAAACAATCTGCTTCAACAAAATGATTCAGGTATAAAAAAAATATATATACTGCATCAGATAACTATGTATATTGTATAATATATAAACATGTATTATGCATGTTTTATTATATCAACCAGAAAATGTATAAGCAAAAACTAACCATCTCAGCATTTTTCAATAGATTTACATCTATTAATTCTCTCTCATTTTCCTTCTCTTCACCAACTCGTTCAATAATTCTTGTCAATATGCCCTATTAAAAACAAGCAAGAAAACATAAAATTATTGAAAAACGTAATAATAAATATATAGTTATCAACTTACACTGTGCTCAGTATTGAAAATAAATCGGCTCCGCCGATTTTCTGCTCCTTCCTCTTTATTAATCATCAAGCACCATGTATCGATAATTGAATTATAAACTTATGTGGACGGATTCAAAGAAATCATATCTTGCTTTACAATACTATAAAACTCTCCACTCCTAAAACGAACAACACTGCAACCAGAAAAACACATACTATGTCAATAAATAACACAATATATAAAGTTGAATTAACTACACCGAAAAACAAAAAGAATTATACTTACAAATCCTTTTTAGGATGTTCACTAAATAACCAATAATCAATGATTTCTTTATGCTTTGCATCCATCGAAGAGAACACATTGTTGAATGATACAAACAGTAGACAAACATAACTAGAACTTTTATCAATTTTCAAACTCTCAATATCTAAATCAGGTACAACATTCTTCTTTCTTGCACTGACAGACTTCAGTGCGTCCACTAACTTCTTAGCTGAAGCAATTTCATCATCAACTGGTATTCTTTCACCAGAACTCCCAACATCACGTGATGGTGTGGGAATGTGAAAAGTAGGAGCATCAAAATCCATCTTCTTAAACTTAATGAAATTATTGTCAACATCATCAATAATTTCATGAACTCTCTCATTCGACCAGAATTTTTGTGAATCTGACGATTCTGGTGTCAAAGAATGATCAGCTTCATCAGTTGAACTTTTCTTCAATTCCATCAGCTTTGACATGTAATAATTGGAAACTACTGAAACATCCCTCTTGAAGAAAAGAAGAGTTTCATGAAGCCACTGCAAAATAGAAAAATAATTAAATAACAGAAAAAAACATATACTGTACAGTTTACAAAGAACATGTACTAATAAGAGTAAGAACGTGTATTGTACAATATATAAACATATACTGTACAACTTACAAAACATTAATACGTGCATCAGTAGCTGCTCTTTCAATTTCAGATTTCTTTAGCTCACCACTAGGTATAGAAAAATTAATACATTCACCCTCCTCAACATTTTCATTAAACTTCTCACCATCCTTTCCAACCCCCTTACCCTTTCCATGATCACTTTCCACGCACCTTCATTTCTGACTATCAATCCCAGACCCCACGTCACACCTATCCGGTAAAACTTGGCCATTTTTTGAAATTGGATATTTATCAGTAATTAGATCTCCATAACCATATCTCTTTGCTCTTGCCTCCTCGCGACACCTCCTAGCTATATTGTCGTCATTCCAGTGACGAATAAGAGGTAGTGAGCACGGTGCAGCCACACCTTGCCACTTGACTCTATTGAGATACATGATCTGCAATAAAACCATGCAGCCACCTACGTATTTACCATCATGGTTGACATAATTATCAACATATTGGCAAAGTTTGTCGACAATACATTTGCACCAATCAAATTTTGGGATCAACGAAACATCCTCTGTTGCTTTCAAAGCACCAATAATTATTGACCTATTGGGTGCTGGGGCCAAGAACGAACACAAAGCATATAACAAAAAAATTCTTTTAAAGTCATCACCGCCATTAATCAATTTATCAACAAACAAAACCTCCAAGCTGCTCACAAGAGTACTAGCAGCTATGCCATACTCAGATTGAAGTCTTGAAACCAGCTTTGAACTCTCCTTTGTAAACACATAAAATGGAACATCAGATCCCTCATTCCTTGGGATCATAAAAGCATCATAGACATCGTCAGCTGTGACAAGAAATCTCCTGAAATCATCCAATCTTAACATCCTAGAACTAGGATCAAAATTGGACACCAACCACTTTAGCATCCCAGCATGACAATGATTTTTCATGTTGATATGCAATAAACCACCAAAATCCATATCCTCCACATCCTTCCTTTGAGCATCAGAAAATTTACTCATAACCTTTAAAAGACTTGTTGTTCTGCACTAGAAATTAAACACCCTGCAAATTTAAAAGGGAGTAAAGAGTTAATAATAAATAAAAAATATTGTAGTAAAGTAAAACTGCTCACACACTATCCTAGTATCATTCATATATTATGAGGTTCAAAATCACATACTATGTCTATTTTATAATATTTCAAAAATAATTTCAAGTATATATATTTTCATGTATATACATATCAACCTATTCTACTAAAGAAGAGTCGCTGAAATATAGCGCTGGACACGTGTCGCAATATCGAATTTTTGAAATAAATATTTTATTAAAAAACGGAAAGTTAAATGCGCCAGTTATTTCACAGATTAAATTAAATGCCAATTGACACGTGTTACACATACATTAAGTAGCTACAATAATTTTTTACTATTAATTAATCCTAATTATTTCCAATTTCAGTGCTGAAAACCGCGACTTAGTATGAAATTTCAAATCCGAAAATTCAAAATTTCAAATATACATCACTAACATTCACCAGGATTTTACCTCTTAGGAAATGTCAATTTGAAATATTTTGTTTTTCATTATTCTAATTGAAATTGAAATAAATACTAAATTAATCTATCTAAAATCTAAGCCATGTTTCATTTCTAACAAAATATTAATAATAATAAATAAAAATTAAATTAACTAAATAATAATAAGGAAAATATGAATTTATAAATCAAATTTATTATTTATTATTTATTATTAGGTTATTGAAAACAATTACTGATTTATTGAAAAACTGAATCAGGCCACTACTTGAGCAACTGACGTCCATTATGGTGAGTAGTGGACAAATTCAGTTTATCAACTCACACCTGCTATAAATATCAGATATTGGAGACGTCCAAATCACCAAATTATTACAGAAAAATACTTTGCAAGTAAACACTGAAAATGGCTCCATTTTTTAGCTTGGTAAAGCAACTATGCCCCTCTACTACACTGTGGGTCATGAAAGTTCGTCTTGTGCGCTTTTACGAAGTTCCTGCGTTTGGCAACAGAAGTGAGATAGCAAGCTTTGAATACATCTTCGAAGACAGAGAGGTAAAAACAAATAAAATATACAGCATTGTTTGATTTCAACGTTACAAAATTATTTATATCTAAATTCAAATGTTTAATTATGATGTAACTTTTTTGTGCTTGGTTTTATAAAGGGTGATCGTGTCCATGCATCAGTAAGAGGACAGACTACTAAGTTTTTTGAAGGAAAAGCACAGGAGGGAAATTTGTATGTGGTGAAGGATTTCATAGTTACTGAGAATAGGATGAAGTTCCGCACAACAAGCCATGAAATGAAAATAATTTTTCTGAGGAAGACAAAAATGGAGGAGATTTTCGATGACAAATTTCCTGCCACATCTTATCAGCTCAAGTCGTTTGGAGATATTGAGAACAGCAATGAAATTTCCGAATTTCTTCTATTTGGTAAGAGTGCAGTTTCATGTAAATATCAATATCAATATCAATTTCAATCCTCATAATATAAACCTACTGATGCTATACCATATTTTTATAATTGCTACATATAGATGTCATTGGAAGAGTTGCTTCCTGCAACTTGCCACCAGTAACGACTGCTAGAGGCAAAAGAATGGAGTTCACTTTGGAAAATTGTGAGAAGCAGATTGTGAAGTGCACAGTTTGGGATGAATACATAGACAAGTTGCTGCCCTTCGTTGAATCGGATTCTGAGGACAGCATAATTGTGCTAATTGAGTTTGGTCGTGTGTCGAAATTTGGAGGTATAGTAAAAAAATTAATTTCATGTTTTGCTAAAAAGGGTATTCTGCAAAATAACTTTATAAAAAATGCAGATCAAATAAGGTTCTGTAATACATACAATGTGACAAAGATAACAGTAAACGGACAGAAGGATCCATTTCAGAGTTTCAACAAGCGGTAAAATTATCTATGTTATCTGTTGTTTTTTTCAATTCTACAACATATCACATAACATTATCAATAATTAAAAGATGTTTTAAATTGCATTGTAGTCTCTTAGAGTCAGGAATATTAGGCGCTGCTGTTACAACTATAGAAAGTTACTCTGCACCAACTATAGCTGATGCATTTAAGTCTGGAGAAGCTGATGTTAAGAATCTAGCAGAAATAGTTAGGTGCGAAAATGCAGGTTATTACTGGGTTGCGGCCACTATAATACAGGTGGAGACTCTGTCTGAGTGGTGCTACCTAGCGTGTACTAAGTGTTCTAAAAAACTGACTAAGGAAGGAGGATACTTTTTATGTGTCAAATGTGGAATTAAAGACACCCGCGGTGTGTACAGGTACAGAATGATTTATAAATTATTTCCATACTACACTTAATAAAATTGTTTACCTGTTAGACTAACCAGTTTATCATGAGATAGGTACAAAATTGAGGTATTACTGAATGATGAGAGTGGGGTTGCAAAAGCTATGTTGTGGGATAGTGAATGCATAGAACTCATACAGAAGAGCGCAACAGATATGATGAAGGATAATGTAATATTCACTTTTTTAATCACATTTATGTAATGTTTTTATCAATTTTTCTATAAACTGACACCCACTAAATTCAGCCTGAGGCATTCGATTTTCTACCAAAGCAAGTTGAGGAATCCTTGAATAACCGAGTTGGGATATTCAAAATTCAAGTTAAAGAGACCGACCATACTAGATATTTGGTGACTTATAATGTCACAAAAGTTACTGCTGATGCAAAAATATTATCTATCTTTTATGATACATATGGCGAGAAGAAAGTAAGTTCAATTTGCTTTGAACTCAAATAAACCAAATAATTTAAGTTTTTTTACTGTTTGAAGAAAAGTAGTAAGTTAATATAATTTTTCCATAGCCATCAAAAAACACCCTTTTGCTGGAGGAAGCAGATTCTGAAGAAAAGCAAAACGAAAAAGATTTGGAGAAAGGATACGAGGCAGATATTGATGAAGAAGAAGATCAGGATGACATTCTCCTGAACAAATTGGTGAAAGAAGATGTTGGAGATTCTGGAGAGGCGAAAAAGAAAAAGAAGAAGGGAAAGGAGGGGATATGAAGCATGTTATGTTTCTTAGTATGAATGTCTGTCTATTTCCTATTTTAGTTTAATGTTGTGTCTGAAGATAGGTGTCCAGTTTCCCTGTTTCATTTTAGTTTATTACTATGTTTGGGTTAAAGTATCTATTTTCATTCCTAGGTTGTTTTGAGTCAATTTTGCTAGCTGTTCTGGAGTCAACTTTATGTATGTGTCTAATTATTTTATGAATTAAGCTTCAGTTTTTGTTTCTAAATTCATTCTTCACAGTAGAAACGACACTTATTTAATGCATTATATTTTAGTACTATATAAATATAAATATGTCAAACCTACCTGAATTGCATCTTCATTCTTTACAGCTGTAAATACTTTGACATTGTATCTTGATTAAATTCAGAAGATGCTACATACAATATCATGAAATTACATTAATTAATCAGCTACCATGTATAATTACAATAAAATACATAAACTTTTCTTGAATATATATGAGAAATTAATCAGCTATCAGGTATATTAGATTCAGTAACTCAGCATGACAAATTTTCAAAAACATACATATAATAATAATATAAAATCAAATAACAACAATTATGTATATATTTTATTTTTTATATGATTAAATAATTAAATAATATCGCACTTATAAAAACAATATAAAAAAAATATATAAAAAAACAACATAAATGATTCAGTTTAAAAGAATTTAAATTATAAAAATGATATGTACATAGTAATTAAAAAAAAAAAAAAAAGACTATAAAATGATATATTTTCGAAACAACATAAATGATTCAGTTTAAAAGAATGTAAATTATAAAAAATTGTTACAGGTACGCATACACCTAAAAAATAGTTATTGTGTATAGTGTCCAGTTGTGCATCAAAATTTACACTATAAAATGTATTACACCATTTTAAAATAGTTACATATGTTTTTTTACAAAGTATATACTAAAATTACCTAAATCACCAAATTCTAAGAAACAAGTATAATATATTCAAATTAAAATATGTTAATTAAAATAAAACACTATTATTGTCATATAATATTATGTTGTGTTGACATAAGTTACCTTTTTTGTGTACAAAACATACATCAACCTTAGTTTACAGATTGGTTTATCCAGAAGAACCAGATTAATGATAACCCTGTATAAAAGGTAAAATATTACATTAATGAACAGATAAATATAAAAAAAGATTAATAAAATAAATATTCATTTTTCTCCAGTATCTCCAAATACCCCACTAACCCAACTAACCCACTTTTCCATGACCCTAACTACAATTTCAAGACCTAAAAATTGGCTATAAATACAAGACCAACATTCTGCGTTTTTCAAACAAAAAATATAGCAAATTTGAGATTAAAAACGATGGAGCCATCATTTGCTCTAATCCGAGACTTAACCCCCCTAAAGACAGACTGGGTAATTTATGCGAGACTGGTACACTGCTACCACATTCCTGTTAGGAGAAATCCTAATCTTATCCTTACAATTGAGTGCATGTTTGAAGACACTGAGGTAATTAATGAACTATATTTAATGTTTATTTTATGTAATCATATTCTAATCATAAAACTTTCTCAGGGCGACAGAATTAATTGTACAATAGAAGGAGCAGCTCTACTAAAATTCAGATGTTCACCAGTCGAAGGATACTTCTATTCTCTTAAGAACTTTTTGGTTGTGCAAGACACAAGTCCATACAAAACAACAACGAACAGAAACAAGATAATGTTTACGGCAGATACAAAAATGGTTGAAATTATCAGTGCACTACCAGTTTCATACGTGCGACAGGTTATTACTAAAAATTTTGTACATTAATTAATGTTTTTGTATTTTAGTAATTTATAATTATCTATTATATTAAGAAATTAATTTTTCAGGACGAAAGGTTCACGAGGCCAGCAATAGTTAGGACAGTTGATAGTCTAAAAAAATGGTTGGATGTTGCGTGCCTACAGTGTATGCAATGGTATGACTTATTTGGCACGTTCATTGCTTGCAATAAATGTGGAGCTAGAAATCCTAATTTCGCATACAGGTAGTTATATTTTCGTGATTTAATAAAATAAGGTTGTTTATGAACATAATATTCATTTCAAATCTTTCTTAATTCGTTTTCTAGGCCAAAACTTGGAGTTGTCCTAACTGATGAGTCAGGAATCAAGAGATTGACCTTCTGGGAAAAAGAATGTGTCCTACTGATTGGTTATTGAAGATGCATCAAGTTGATGGATTCAACTTTTATTTATAGTTTATCTAAAGTTATTTCAATTCATGTTGCTTTTTTAATGCATTCAGTTTCATTCCCTATATGTAGGTGATATTTTGTGTACAGTTTATTGTTGAATTTCATTCCAGAATTTAAATACATGTTTTGTTTTTATTGTTATGCAATCAAATACATAAAAGTGTACGCATCAATATACAAAATTAATAAAACAACAGTGTAAGCAAATATTAACATATATTTAAAACATAAAAGTTACCTTATTTGATTTCAATCTCCTTTAACAAATCGTCAGAATACCTACTTTTTGAAAACTATTGTTATCAACTGCACACAAAATGCAAATAGTTAAAATTAAACTCATCAAATATATATAACCAACAAATTAATGTTTAGAATATTGATATAATACAAATTTAATTAACAATAATTAATAATTTTTCATTTTAGATTAATTCAACTACATAATGAAACTTGATAATACAATCATAATAACAAACAACACAATTTTATTAAAATAAACAAAGTCAAATTATTGAACTTATCTCTAATAGTATTAGTCCAGTTAAGCTAATCTAATCATATAGAAATTTGGTTTTATCTTTATTACCTGTACAGTATGAAGGAAAAAAAATATATTAATAGTTTATTTTATAAAATTCATTTCATTTAAAAAAAAATATTACTAAAACAAATGTAAGCAATAGAAACTTTAATGTTTAAATTATTTATCAGATTTTATTTGAAATTCATAACTGCTATAACATGACTTTGAAAACCGTCAAAATAGGTCACCATTTTCACGATTTAAAAACTTCTTTTTTTGAATAGGCAGATCTATTTTTCTTTTTGCTCAATAATCAAACAACAGGTACAATACAGGATCTACAAAAGAAGAGTTCGTGTACAGTGGAGTGGCAATTTCAACAAAGTAAAGAAAAATAGTATAGAAGAATACAACAGGTTTTATCTGAATTTTTTTACAGTTTTCATTTTTTAAATAGTTTGTTTGTTTAAATCGCCATGTGTATGATGCGCATATATCTCCAAACTGAAAACACTATTACATCATTAAAGCTAAAAGTTCCAACATATATGTAATATAAACATATTTATTCTTTAAGATTATAATCTGTGATTACTCTAAAGAATATAAGATATATAGATCATTATGTTAGATTTCTAAGTCCTATGTTCCAGATGAAATGTTAGCTATATTTATGTTTATGTGAATAAGTCTATGGAAAAAAAATTTCATCCATGCTATACAGAATTGGACGCCAAGAATCAGGGCAAAATAAGATCTGAAAACAATGCATTTTGCATTTGTTGATAATATACAGTTCTAAATAAATCAAAAGTTTTAACAAGTATTTGAATTAAAAGTATAGATTCTGTTCAGATTTGTATAACAACAACACATAAACATAACTAATCTTATTTGAACTGATGACAATTAGAAAAAAAACAATTATCAATCATCAGATCTAAACAACAATACAGACATGCATGAGTTCGAATACAGCTCAATCAACAGTCAAAGAAACGAAGATTTAAGCCAAAATAAGACGAATACAGATCTTATCTTAACAAATGTTGATATTTTTGAAGTTTTTATAAACCAAAGCTTTAAGCCAATTTTATGCTAAAAACCAAGAGTTTTAACACGCATTTGGATTAAAATTACAAATTTTGTTCTCATTTTTTTCCCAGCTACACATCAACATCACTATGCCTATTTGAAGAACTGATAAATAAAGAAAACAATAAGCAAATATTAGATCTAAACAACATTACGGCACATAACGACTTCGAGTACAAATCAAATAAAAGTAAAAAAGACAAAGATTTTAGCTACAAAAAGACGGATACAGAATTTATTGTACCAAATGTTGATATTTTTGAAGTTTTTATAAACCAAAGTTTGAAGCCAATTTTAGGCTAAAAACTAAGGGTTACAGAATTGGACGCCAAGAATTAGGGCAAAATAAGACCAAAAAACAATGCATTTTCCATTTGTTGATAATATACAGTTCTAAATAAACGAAAAGTTTTAACAAGTATTTGGATTAAAAGTATAGATTCTGTTCGGATTTGTATAACAACAACACATAAACATAACTAATCTTATTTCAACTGATGACAAATAAAAAAAATAATAAAAAATTATCAGATCTAAACAACAATACAGACATGCATGAGTCCGAATACAACTCAATCAACAGTCAAAGAAACGAAGATTTAAGCCAAAATAAGACGAATACAGATTTTATCTTAACAAATGTTGATATTTGTGAAGTTTTTATAAACCAAAGCTTTAAGCCAATTTTAGGCTAAAAACCAAGAGTTCGAATACAAATGAAATAAAAGTCAAAGAGACAAAGATTTGAGCTACAAAAAGACGGATACAGAATTTATCGTACCAAATGTTGATATTTTTGAAGTTTTTATAAACCAAAGTTTAAAGCCAATTTTAGGCTAAAAACTAAGGGTTTTCTGCGGGCTTTTTACCAGCGACACATTAAGATCAGATCAGGTTATTTCAACCGGTGACCATTAAACAAAAATCATAAGAAAAAAAACCAGATCTGAACAAGAATACACACATGCATGACTCCGACAACAGATCAGTGAACGGTCAACAGATCAATCTTTATTAATCTGTGAAATAGATCTGAAATAAGTCAGGAGCCACGGATGTATCATTTACTCTGTTCTGAAAACCAGATCCATATAAAAAACATCCAACAGAATCGTTCAAAAATATTTCCTTTGATTTTTTGCTAGAAATTGTGTCACTGGAATAAGATTGGCAGTAGCATACTCTACAGAAAAACTTCTATCGTTGAATGTGAGTATACATAGAGATAGAAGTTTCAAGAAGCATCTACAGAGACACAAATTGCATACGAGTAGAGAGAGAGAAACCTAGAATACTGAAGAAGTATCTAGAGAGAGAGACATAACTCTTAGAGAGAGAAAGAGAGGCGTTAGCAGCTGGATGGTGTGCGTTAAGCCACACCTATTTATAGAGCAACATTGTAGCGTAAAAATAGGGTTTGGGTATGAGGAATGGGAGGCGCCGCTTTATGAAGATTAATGGGCCAGATGGGCTCATTAATTGGGCTTCTGCATTTATTTTATTATGTTTTGAATGTGGGCTGAATGAATGGGTTTGTATTTTACTTATTAATTTTAGTTTTTGGCCCAGTCTTTAGGATTAGTTAGTATAATTAAATTTCAGCCCAAATATAGGGCTGATTTATATATTTATATATTTAGTAATTACTAATTACTAATGAAAGATAAATTATTTATTTAATTACTGAAAATAATATATATATATTAACAGTTAATTAATTAAAGTCACACATGCTAATAATGTTAACAACATATTACTTTAATTTATTGATTTATTAATTATTTGCAATATTAATATTTTTTATAAGTTATTAATTACTACATTCATTTTTCTAACATAACTATGAGTTTGACATATTAAACAAATATTTGAAATTTTTAATTATATCATTAAAATAATTCAAAAAAAATATATTATGAATCTAAAATATATTTTAAATGTAAATTTATTTTATATTTTATTAATTAAATTATTATGTGAGCATGTACTTTTAGGAATATGGCTATATTAACAATTAACAATACATATATATAATGGATGAAACTCATTCCCGAGAAGCACGAAATATACGCAAGAGTCGGATGAATAACAAGCGTCGAGGAAGCTCAGTAGGTAACATATTTAACATTAATATAAAAAATAATTCCTAACAAATTAGTGTAGGCTACAAATTATTGTTTTTATTTTTTTCCAATTAGATTCGTCGACAGCGAAAATTGCTCGATTGTCTACAAGTGTTGTAGGTGCTGATTCATTGTCTTATCCACCGACGACAGTTGATACAAGTAAGGTCATTTAATTTTGGATGAAAGTCAAAGTTTTGTTATCTTATATATATTTTTATATTTTATATTTTATTTTACATTCCTTAACCAGTTTGGACCATTTTTAAGGTAAACTACATGCTGCAAGATTGCAAAAAACACAAAGAGGAAATCCCAATATATCTACTGCAAACTTATCTTCTTCAATAAACGAACAAGGTAATTCATTTAATTTAATTTTCTTTTTGTATTTATTTGCACATATTTATTTTATACAATTATTCTACTTATTTAAAAACCTTAGAACATTTTAATTTTATTGTAATGAGTACTAAAAAATATGTTATATTATTATTCAGTGAACTTCGAAAGAGCAAACCAATTTTCAGCTACATATTTGCCATCAACGTCTACTACTAAAGGTACATGAATATATGTTTTTTATAACTATTCATAATCCTAAAATGTTATTAAGAATTTTATATATTTTTTTAATCGTGTATGATTTGTTTTTATAAATTTATGGTTACATTGCATATTTTTTTATTGTACAATTTTAAAAATTAAAATTTTTTAAAATTTTTTTCTAGGTGATCAAACATTTCGTCGTTCCACTCGAAAAAATGCCAGGTAGTGTTCGTTTTTTTACTTTATGCTAAACATAGTATATATACATAATACATACATAATATTATTAATAATAATACATAATACGATTTTTGTTTTGTTTTAGTAACCTACATATTGTTCATGAAATTCAACGCCCATTGAATTCTGCTACGGATACTCATAATGACAACATGGTTGACGATCGTATTAATTCAACAGGTTATCATCTCACAAACTTTATATATAATTTATTATAATTTGTTATAGTATCTATAAATTATAATATATTGTGATAATTTTTTTTTTTAATTTATAGTTTTACTTTGTTCAGAATATTGGGATCTAGGTGATGCAGAATTTAAGTGTGAGTATTGCGGTGCTTTTTTTTGGTACGAGGAAAGGCTACGGTCTAGCTATGGGGCAAAAAAACCAAAATACTCAACATGCTGTTTGCAAGGAAAAGTAGAACTTCCAAAGATGAAAAAACCTCCGCAATTGTTGATGGATCTTTTAAGTGGCAACACTCCAAAAAGCAATCACTTCATAAAAAACATTCGTTCTTACAACAGCATGTTTTCTTTCACGTCAATGGGTGGAAAAATTGATAATACGCAAAACACAGGCACTTCTCCACCTATATTCAAATTGCACGGTCAAAACTACCATTTGATTGGTAGCTTCATTCCAGCTGAAGATCAAGCTCCAAAATTTGCCCAATTGTACATATACGACACTGAAAATGAGGTTGCAAACAGAATCAACTCTGTGAGGTATGAATAATTTCTTTTAAATAATTGCACCATATCGTATCAAACATTCAACACATTTATATGATATTAAGGTTTCATTCTAATATTATAGGTCACGAAATAATTCAGATGGACTTGACACGGATATTGTGCAAGCTTTGAAGGAAATGCTTGATAATAACAATGTCTTAGTTCAAACTTTTAGGATGGCACGAGACAAAATTCAACAGTGCAATGATGCCAATGTGAAGCTAAAACTCATTGGAAGAAGAGATAAAGATGGTAGGATGTATAATCTTCCAACAGCTTCTGAAGTAGCAGCATTGATTGTAGGAGACTTTGATGAAGCATTAGGTAATCGAGATGTTATTGTCGAAACAAAAACTGGGTATCCGAAGCGAATTAATGAGCTGCATGCATCTTATCTTGGATTGCAGTATCCTCTTATCTTTCCTTACGGAGAAGATGGATATAGGGAAGACATCTCACTATCAAACACAACAAGTACTGCACAAAAGAAAAGGAAACGTGTCACAACTAGACAATTCTTTGCGTATAGATTTCACGATAGAGATGGTGAAGTGTGTGTCATTTTATCTTCAAGAAGATTGACTCAACAAATAGTGGTAGATTCGTACACCATTATAGAGTCAGGAAGATTAACATGGGTTAAGCTGAATCAAAAAACTCTTCGATGTGAAATGTATAAGGGACTTGCTGATGCTTTGTTTAGAGGCGACAGAAATCTAGCAAATCAGGGATTGCCAATGGTTTTGCCATCATCATACACTGGAGGTCCTAGATATATGATTCAAAATTTTCAAGATGCTATGACTATTTGTGGATGGGCTGGATATCCCGATTTGTTTATAACTTTAACATGCAATGCTAAATGGCCTGAAATAACTCGATACCTAGATAAAAAGGGTTTGAACCCCGAAGATCGGCCAGATATTGTTTGTAGGGTCTTCAAGATGAAATTGGACGGATTGATCAAAGATTTGAAGAAGAATAGAGTCTTCGGCCGCGTCAAAGCAGGTACGCTGTAGTTGTTTATTAATTTTATTATCACGTCATTTTCATATTTAAGATAATATAGATTCTAGCCTGCACTCATTTAGATGCTTTAATTTTTTCATGTTCTAATTTAAATTATTTTATCAAATATTCGTGCAGTGGTATACACAGTAGAATTTCAAAAGCGAGGTTTACCTCATGCACATATATTATTGTTCCTAGCTGCTGAAGATAGATATCCGACTGGGGTTGATATAGATAGGATCATATCAGCTGAAATTCCAGATGTGAATATTTATCCTGCCTACTACGCTGCAGTTCAAACTTTTATGATACATGGCCCCTGTGGAGATGCGAATAAAAATTCTCCATGCATGTCTGAAAAGGGTTGTACTAAGTTTTTCCCAAAGGATTTTGTAGATAACACTACGTTCAGTGATGAAGGCTATCCAATTTACAGGCGAAGGGATAATGGAAGAAATATCATGAAAAATGGAGTTCCTGTTGATAATCGATTCGTAGTTCCACACAATTCTTATCTCTTGCTACGATATGGAGGTCACATGAATATGGAGTGGTGTAACCAATCACGCTCTATTAAGTATTTATTCAAATACATAAACAAAGGATGTGATCGGGCAACTTCACAGTTCTTAAAGAGCAAGAAGGATGCACAGAATGGTAAAGTAATTGATGAGGTCCAAATGTACTACGATTGCAGATACATTTCACCATGTGAGTCTATGTGGAGAATATTTGGGTTCGATATAGCATACAGAGAGCCTCCTGTAGAACGATTGAGTTTCCATCTTCCCGGTGAACAAAGTGTTGTTTTTTCAGAAACTCAAGACATTGAACATGTTATTGATAGTCAACCTTTCAACACAAGCAAGTTTGAAGCTTGGTTCAAGGCAAACATTGAGTATCCAGAAGGAAATAACCTCACATATGCAGAATTTCCTCAGCACTTTGTTTGGAGGCAAGTCCAAAAAATGGATTCCTAGGAGACAAGGAATTGCTTTGGGAAGACCATACTATGTGCCGCCAGGAGCAGGTGATTCCTATTATCTTAGATGCTTAATCAATGTTGTTCGTGGAGCCAAATGTCATGATGATATGAAAGTAGCACATCATGTACAGTATGATTCATATAGAGACGCGTGCTATGCATTTGGTCTTTTAGAAGATGACAGTGAGTATATTGATGGATTGACTGAGGCAAGTTTTTGGGCATCTGCACAGTCTCTACGAACTATGTTCTCCACTTTATTAACAGAGAATTGTATGGGAAGGCCAGAAATTGTTTGGGAAAAATGTTGGGAATATCTGTCAGATGACATCCTGTACAAACAACGACAATTTTTTCACAACCAAGGTATGTATATGATTTACATGAATTTTTTAATTGTTCTTAATCAGTATCTTATTCTAACAGTTAAGTAATTCAAACTCATTCACTAACTTTATAGATCTAAAGCTAACAGAGGCTCAGATTAAGAATCTTGCTCTCATTGAAATTGAGCATATACTACGTAGGTGCGGAAGTAGCCTAAGAAATTTTGAGACAATGCCGCTGCCGGACTTCGATGATATTGCAATATGCCAAAATAGGTTGTTGCATGAAGAGTTGCAATATGATAGATCTTTGTTGTCAAAGGAGCTTCAGGAGCTACTTCCAAAGTTGACAGACGAGCAACGTGTTGTCTTTGATAAAATAATGGAGTCAACGGAAGGAGATATGGGTAAGACTTTCTTTCTTTATGGTTATGGAGGCACTGGAAAAACATTTGTTTGGAAAACATTGTCTGCAGCAATCAGATGTAATGGACATGTGGTTCTTAATGTTGCTTCATGTGGAATAGCATCTTTGCTTCTTCCAGGAGGCCGAACCGCACACTCACGCTTCAAGATACCTTTGATTCCGCATGAAAAGTCGATGTGTAATATTAAGCTGGGCAGCGAGCTGGCTGAACTTATTGTTAAAGCTAAGCTCATTATATGGGATGAGGCTCCTATGATGCACAAATTTTGCTTCCAAGCTTTAGACAAAAGTCTTAAGGATATTATGAAGTGTATTGACATGGAAAACGGAAAAAAACCATTTGGTGGTAAGACAATAGTTTTTGGAGGTGATTTTCGTCAAATACTACCAGTTATTCCAAAAGGTCGAAGACAAGATATTGTCAATGCAACGATTAACGCATCCTACATATGGAACTCTTGCAAAGTTCTTCGATTGACGAAGAATATGAGGCTGCAAAGTTTGGGTTCTGAAACTGAGGCTTCAGCTTTAGCAGAATTTTCGCAGTGGTTACAAGATATTGGAAATGGGACCATTGGCGAAGGAAATGATGGTTTGTCGGTCATACGAATACCTGATGATATATTGCTGGAAAATGGTGCTGATCCTATTGCATCAATTGTAGAAAGTACTTATCCTAACCTCTCTGAGAGAATTCATGACCCTGAATATTTACAACAACGTGCTATACTTGCGCCTATTTTAGATGTTGTTGACTCTATCAACCAGTATATGATTGAGAAAAATACTGGAGATAGTCGTCCGTATTTCAGTTCCGATAGCGCAAGTAAGTCAGATATGACAGGAGATGTTGCTATGAATGTCCATACTCCTGAATTCCTAAATGGGGTCAAGTGTTCGGGAATTCCAAATCATGAGCTACATTTGAAGGTAGGAACGCCGATTATGCTATTAAGGAACATTGACCCGAGCCGAGGTTTATGCAACGGTACAAGGTTACTTCTTACCAGATTGGGAGATCATGTGCTTGAAGCAAAGATAATGACTGGATCAAGTGCAGGTGAATTGGTATTGATACCTCGATCATCGATGACTCCTTCTGATTCAAAAGTACCTTTCAAATTTCAACGACGCCAGTTTCCTATTACAGTATCGTATGCCATGACGATAAACAAAAGTCAAGGTCAATCATTAACTAATGTTGGCCTTTACTTGCGTAAGCCTGTTTTTAGTCATGGTCAGTTATACGTTGCTTTCTCACGAGTCACAAATAGGAAAGGTTTGAAAGTTTTAATTTGTGATGATGAAAAAAAACATATAAACACCACTATTAATGTTGTGTATAGGGAAGTGTTTAGGAATTTGTAATTTGTAATTTGTAATTAGTTACTTTTATTCTACTGCACCAAAATTTGATATGTGTTATATATAGTTTACATTTTCCATCATTTCCTGTAAATCTTATACTATTTCATCTTTCTTATGCGTATAATATTAATATTATGAATATTGTAAATGTTGTTTTTGCCATTTTGTGAAAGTTTTTATATATATTTATAATTTTTTATTCATAGAAAATATTTAATCCGTGCATAGCACGGGTGGACAACTAGTGCTTAATAAAACAAACATGTATACTATACTGATACAAAAATATACTCTAACAATTTCAAAACAATGAATAATTGGTAATCTATATATACATACTGAAATACTGCACACATACTACACTAGTATCCTTAGTATACTATGACATTTAAAATCACATACTATGTACATTTCATATAATTTACAGAATATAAAGTTACCTTTCTTCTGAATCTTCATCATCAACAATAATTATGTAATTTCCTTTATCTTGTTCTTCCATCACAGGATCATCTTCACCAGATTTCTTCTCACCTCTTCCCTTACTTTTTTTCTTAATCGGTTCATCAACACGAACACCTTGACCTCTTCCTTTCCTCTTTTTATTATTTTCAGGGCTCTCAACAAAATCACTACTACCCATCTTCTTAGCAGTTTTTACAACAGTACTACCCTCCTTTTGAGGAGCTTTAACAGCAGTACTGCCCTCCTTCTCGGGACCTTTTACAACAGTACTAGCCTTCTTAGAAACTTCCTCAGATTTTTCAACCAAGTTACCTGTACTTTTCTTCTTCTTCTCTACAACTTTTGGTGCAGATTCGTCTATTTTTTTATTTTTGGAAGATCTCATAACCCTCTTCTTCATTTTAGGAGGTTTAGAAATATGTTGCTTGACACGATGTGTCTTACTTATTGATTCACTAGATTTTTTTATACATTTCAATATATATAAAATGAACCTGTAACATAAAAAAAATAATTTCAGACTATTAAAGACAATAAATATAGAAATTTTAAAGATTAAAGACCAAAATTCAAAATAAAAACAAGTTCAAATTAACAAATTATCAACATACTACATCACATACATATATATACTATACTGTTTATAAATATATATATACTCTGACTAGTATATTATACTCTAACTGTAAAATAG
The DNA here is from genome assembly GCA_958295605.1 of Ajuga chamaepitys. Lineage (NCBI taxonomy): Eukaryota > Viridiplantae > Streptophyta > Magnoliopsida > Lamiales > Lamiaceae > Ajuga > Ajuga chamaepitys. The sequence goes on along the minus strand of OY282500.1, from coordinate 4,774,652 downwards.
ATTAAGGTATAAAAAACATATACTGCATCAAACAACTATGTATACTATACCATTTATTAACATGTACTGTGTATATTAAATCATATCCACAGATCATGTTCAAATTAACAAATTATCAACACATACTACATCACACACACACACACACACATATATATATATATATATTGTACTGTTTACAAATATATACTCTGACTAGTATATTATATTATAATTGTAAAACAGACTGAGGTATAAAAACATATACTGCATCAAACAACTATGTATACTGTACTATTTATTAAGATGTACTGTGTATATTAAATCATATCCACAGATCATGTTCAAATTAACAAATTATCAACACATACTACATCACATACATACATACATATATATATATATATATATATATATATATATATATATATATATTGTACTGTTTACAAATATATACTCTGACTAGTATATTATACTATAAGGGCATGTTTACTAGGGTGATTAGGATAACCTAGTGGGCTTTTAAAGTGATATCTTAAACCCGCATTGTTGGATAGGCCCAAATTATCTGCCACATACTAGTTATGATAGCAACAAACTGGGAGACTATTATACCGTCAGTCCAATGGGTACCTGGACGAATTATTCAGGAGTTAAAACTGAGTTACTTCAGCCCACTACTTTAAATTACTATTTTGCCCTTTACCTTTTCAACCCCAAAATCACTGGGATATAGTATCTCTTCATCCTCCAGCAGACTGAGAACTGAGAAGGCCACAAAACAATTACATTCACCTTCTTAATATGAACTGTATGTGGTACGTTATTGTTTTTACGATACGGCGCAGCCATAAGAACCATTTGTTTAGATGGGAAAAGATGGGCTTGTTAACATATATTTGAAGAGAGGGATCACATTGTATCCTAGATCTCCATTTTTTCAATTAAGAACAAAGGAAAGGACCATAAACCAACTAGTACTTCGTACATTTCAAATTTCGACAGCACACCAAATCCACATGTTAGGGTGACTCAGGAAAGAAGAACAAGATAAGACTAAACGGTATTTTACCACCAAAAAAATAATAAAATAAAAAATTACTCCATCTATCTTAAATTGTAATGCTTTGAATTTCCAAGGATTTCACCTGGTTAAACATCTAAGCGATTTAAGAGACTAGGCTCCATCGGTGTTCAGAAATTAGAGAATGAAGAAGTTAATATAATCTTTATCAGAATCTGAATAGTCATTGAGGTAAATAAATTCCAATCACATTTGAGGATATAATTGACAATTAACAAAGGCAGCACGGGGCAAAGAAGACTTTAAGCAACTTTTAGCATTAACCTGAGAAGGCAGACATCTCTGTCCCACCTCAGTTGGACGAATTCGAATCACTTCAATAATAGACAAAATTAGGATTTATAGCGGGCTTTGGGATGAGGGAGTCAGGGGTGTATTGAGTTGTAAACCGTGGATATAGTGGGACTATTTTATTCAATTCGGGACAATAGAGGGCAGTAAACATGCCCTAACTGTAAAACGGATTGAAGTATAAAAAACATATACCGCATCAAACAACTATGTATACTGTACCGTTTATTAACATGTACTGTGTATATTAAATCATATCCACAGATCATGTTCTAACACAATATATAAGCAACACACATATAGACACAAAATTCACAACATACAAACAGAAATCGACACATGCAAAAAGAAAAATAGACAAAACCCTAGAAATAGGAAAAACTCACAACACAAAGCCTTAACAGGTGAAAAAAAAAAAAAACACAGAACAACCAAACTTCACTACAAAATCGCGAAAATTAAGAAGAAGAACAGAGAAGAAGAAGCAAGAAAAAAAAACTCGCAAAAACCACAATAAAAATAACTTACGAGCTCGAACAACAACAAGATGCGGAAGATTACTGATAGAAACACCAAAATCCACAGACGAAATCACGAAGTGCAGAAGATTACTGATAGAATCCCCAAAATCCACAGACGAAATCACAAAGAGCAGAAACTAGAGAGAGAAAACGAAGTTAGAGAGAGAGAGAGAACCGCCATATATATTGCAGTAATTTTTTTGTAAAACAAACGTAAAAAAGTATAAAAAAAAAGGAAGGTAAAAAATTGACCGGTTCAGTCTTGTCTAAACCGTTCGGTTTACTTGGTCTGGACCAGTGGTGTACAATAACACTATGATGCACAAGATGCACCCAAGTTTTTGCCTTTATAGTTTGGTGCTTTTTTGAAGCTATTTATAATTTGGTATTGACGGTGTAAAAAGGTAATATATATGTTAAAAAATGTTATTTATTTTTTATTAGGCTCTGTTTACTTTGATAGGTAATCTAAGATAGTGACATTTTATCTAACTTCATCTAAAATCTATCTTAGTGATACTAAAAAATTGGGTTATCCTTCTGACACTGAATGAAATGTAAAATTCGGATAAAACCTAAGATGATAAGGGAATAGTTTACCCAATACTTGGGATAACATCAACAAAATTACCTTTATATCTCTTATTACTCCTATTATTTTGCACTTATTAAAACTAGTATCGCTCCCGTGCGATGCACGGAAAATTATTTAAAAAAGTAATTATTTGATTTAATTAAATATTATATACTCTAATATAAAAAAAATTGAATTATTATATTCTAACTAAATGAATATTTAAACAATTATTTTTTCTTATTTTACAATCACAACCTAAACTTTGTAGTTTCCTACCTTTGCAACCTTTGCTCGCAATTTTTGGAGAGAAAAAAAATTATTTAAAAATAATTAAAATGTTTAGAAAATATAATATTTATTTTTAAATTCTAAACAATTATTTAAAATATCATAAACTTAACTAAAAAATGTAGAAAATATTTTAATAAAAAATCAGTTTTCATAAAAAAGATCGAATAATGTTGATTTTATTTTAAATAATTTTAAAATTTTTAAAAGGGTCTGTTGTTAAAAAAAATAAATTAAAAAATACTTATGTCATAAAATTACTTTTCCTAGATACCTCCACATATCTTTAACGAAATGTTAGAGATTTTAAAATAATTTTCAAATAGTTTAAATAAGTTTTTAGAGCTTAAAAGATAATTTTGAGAAATTTATAATAGCTTTATGATTTTTTAAAAATATTAATAACTTTTTATTTTTCTTGCTGAAAATGATTTGATTTTAACGTTTTTTTATTAAAAACTCAAAGTTTTTAATATATTTTCAATATGGTTAAGTTAATTTTCCGATATTTTAGATGCAATTTAGAATTTAAAAAATATTTTTTAGATTTTTAAATTTTTTTATGTTATTTAAATATTTTTTTATTATTCTTTTATTTTTCGCGTTTAAATTGCTGGCAGAGGTAGCAAAAGTGAAAAAAACGTGTTGATCAGGTTGTGATTAGAAAAAAACAGAAAATAAAAAAACGCAAAATGATATAAACCCAAAATATAAATAATGTAATATCAAATTCTCTACGTAATATATGGATTTAATATAACTTACTTTTATAAATATCTTATTTTATAAATTTACATTAAGATAAAATATTAAGTGTAAGAAATAAATTATATAAATATCTCTTATATTCAAATATATATTTAGTGTGTGTGTGTATCCACCTTAACCTATGCGAACACCGCAATAGTTTAATTGAAAATGAATATAAAACAAATACAAATATATAAATATCACACGGCACACCAAAATATATCAAATAAAATAAATTGAATTGTATTATAAGAAAATTAGTGTTTCTTTTATTTTTTTTCAATTTTTTAAATATTTTAATTTATCCAAATAATTAATCAAATTTGAACTATAACTATTTTACTTTATTTAAAAAAAAAATTAATTTTCAAGTTTAATATTTTACATGGTGGTTTAATGTACTCAAATACTTTTTAGGTTTTAAATCAATTGTATATTAATAAAATAAAATTCAATGATTATTCTATAGTTGGACTAACAAAATAAAGCATATGAATTCTTCAATATATGTGAATAATATCATGTATACGTTGAAATTTATTTAAACAAATTTCACATATATATACACACTTAGGTTGCAAAATATGAAAAAATGTGACAAAGTATTGTTTATATTGAGAACTCTAAAAAAGCTATAAAGCTCAAGCCTGTTAATTTTATTTTTTTATATAAAAATATAGATTGTAGCACATGTAAAATCTCATAGTTTAGATTGCAAAGTGTAATTATTAATTATAAAGAAATAATATTAATAAATAGAAAATATGAATATGTAATAAAAAATAATTTTCAGATTATTATCATATATAAATGTATGTGAAAGTCGTAGTCCCATGATTAATTTTAATAAATTAATATTTGTAAATACAACAATTTAATTAGTCAATCATTAAATTATACATTAACTTTTATTTTTAATTTATTAAAGTATATATTCATTTATTAAGGAATGTAATACTTAATATTGTATTAATTGAAGAAAAAAAATATAATTAATGCCTTAGAATAAATTAAGAATGCACTAAAGACATATTTTAGGCGGGAAATGCTAAATTACAGAAAAGCCCCTCATTTAGCTTATATATATATATAGATGGGATGGCCCCGTCTCAAACTCTCTCCCCTTTTTCTCTCTCCGACGGTTACCAAAGAAAAAAAATCATAAACCACTTTCTCGCTCTTTGACCGCACTGTCGCGATGCGGTAAAATTAATTAAACCTAGCTACCCTTCTAGCTCGTAGAAGTGGTAAGTAGGGTCGATCCCACAGGGAGCAGGAAGACTCTTAGTGTTTAAATAAATCCTAATACTAGCAACGTATATAAGTATATAAATAATGGGGGTTTGTAACTTGATATATATTAACTAAAGAACTAAAACAGAATTTAAGCAAATTAACTATGACTTGTTCTACTTATAAAATAACGAATCCCAGCCCTTAATCTTATCTCCCCCTAGTTATTACTACCCTGTGTTAGATGCAATTATTAACCAATTTTATCCTTAAAACTCCTACCCCGAGGTTAACAACAAGCTCTGCTAACCTCGTTATCCCTTATGTTTAACTAACCAAAACAAGCTCTTTGGTTAGTCTATCCAGTTGAGTGACCTCAGAATAAGCTCTCTGGATCTCATTAACCGGACGCCTAGAGAACTAGGATAACGGGATAGACACGGTGTGGACCTCGTAAGCTCGGACCCATTCAGACCGAGCTATATACTATCCTAGCGATATCACTCGCTATTCGCTACTAAGTGGCTATAGGTTCGTAACAATTACGGATTACGATTATAACCTAGCGTTACTTATGCAATTATAATCCTAGGTGATCAATCTAGCATATAAACGCACAAGCATTGAAGGATAAACAAATAGTATAACAACGTTTCAAGGAATCAACTGATTAATAACCACTGTAAATATCACAGAATAGCAAAACTAGGGTTCGACTCGATTAAGGCCTGAAATAACCTACTAGCCGCTCATGGCGGTGACAAAAGACAAATTAAACTGAAAATACATAATTGTAAAGACTTAAGGACTAGAAAACCCGAGTATTGCCGATCTTGATTGCCCGTCTCCTTCGGAATCTCTCAATCTTGCTCTCTCGTAATGTTCTCGTTCTCTATTTCCGAGCATAAGAATCCCTTTTTATAGAGAAAATCAATTTAGGTCGATTCTGGGCTTTAAAACGGAACTCTTGTGGCCCAAGGATTAATTAACCGCCTTAATGGGCCGCGACCGCGCTTACGGGCCGCGCCCGCGCCCGCTCCTGATCCAGCACCACGCCGCGGCCGCGCAAGTATGCCTCGGCCGCGCTACTTGTCCAGAGATTTTCTGCTTATTTCTTCACTTGGACCGCGGCCGCGCCATTTTGCCGCGGTCGCGGTGCTTTGTTCTTCATTTTCCGGCGATTTTTCCATCTTTTTGACCTCCGGACTTCATTTCCTCGTTGTGCATCCGGCCGAGTACGAATACTTAGCCTTAAATCACCTGTTAAGCTCAAAATGAAAACACAAACGTCAAATAGTCCAAAGGCACTAAAAACAATCCAAATACTCTCTATTCTACACGCAATCATCACAATTCATCACTCTAACAGACTTAAAGTGCATAAATAAACGCGTGTACCAAAATCCCCCAAACTTAACCCTTTGTTCGTCCCGAACAAATCTAAATCAAACAACAACCAAGACACGGGTTTTAAGGCACTTTAAGTGGCAATTACGAGTTTCAGAAAGGTTTTCCAATAAAACATAGCAACATGATGTAACCGAGCATATTTGACAGAGCAACTTCAACTACTTTCATTGCTTATAATTTTCAACAATTGATCCTCACCGGAATTGTGTATCACTCTTCTCTCAAGTGTTTAAGGTATGCAAAGTACTACACTCGCACTGACTTATATGCAACGACCACCATATGCTTGCCTATTATTTAAGTCGGACCTAGTACTCAGCACGTGTGGCAAAGAATCAAAAAGGTCTTCAATTCGGTTGTAATAAAGGCTTAGGTAAGGTAGGATAAAATTTGGATGAAAATGACTAAAATGTGGACTAACCGAGTTATTCCTACTCAACCACCCCTCAAAACAATCACTCCCATCTCACTCTCCCAATCTCAGTACATCTCAGTACATCACCCCAAGGGATGACTTCTTCTACCCACGTCCGCATCTTTTACAACCAAGTGCTTTTTTTTTTTTTTTTTTTTTTTTTTTTTTTTTTCATGTGGGTACCACATTTCCTGGGACTACCCGATTTTTTTTTTTTTTTTTTTTTTTTTTTTTTTTACTAAGCACTTTTCTTACTCCCATCCTCATTTCTTTTCTTGCTTTTGCATTGCTTTTGCATTGTACATATTAACAAGTCTAAGCTTTTAGCACATAGGAGGGGAACCTTCTTGAATTTTCTATCACCAATTCCCTTTTCATATCTCATTTCACTCCCCTTTTTCAGCCCATAGGAATCCCAAATATCATTCCCAACTACCTCTCCTTTCGCCTCCCTCTTAACTAGATTAGTCCAATAAGGTCAAAGGCCAATTGAAAGGATATTCGGCTTGTAATATTCGGCTAACAAGTGATAGGCTCACGGCTCAACTGGGCTAACTAAGGGAAATTACTTTTTCAAGTTCGCGATCAAAAAGGTAATTATGTTGAGTGTCTGAAATAGGCTAATCAAGAAATGCCTAAGATCACTTTCTAAGCCACAACACACATTGACTTATTCACGACAGACATGCAAGGCAAGTTCTAGGGCCTATATGCACATAATCAATGAAAATCACACCGAAAGAATTTGTACAAGTTGCTCCAAGACTGGAGGTACAAAATAGGCTCAAGTCCTCACAAGGCAATTTTACTGATCAATGTTGCGAATTACAGCTCAATTTCCTATCCCTTACTCGTCATACTCTATCATATGCTATTCAAAACAGGTTTCAACAATCATCATGAACTCATTGCCAACTTATCATCACCTTAATGTGTTAATTTTATCTTTACAACACAATTCAGTTTTCTTTTCCCTTCCTAGACTCGATCTAGACTCTACCAAAATAAACACAAAAAAAATCATAAAGACTCCACAAAACAAAATAACGAAACAGATGACTACGGCTCACAGGCCCACATACTATCAATGGCACACAGGCCCAATCCTCAACTAATGGCTCACAGGCCCAACAAACAAAATAGAAACAAACAGCATATTAGAAACGCTGCCAAGTCGCCCCACGTCACACCCCCCTCCCCCAAACTTGGTTGAAAACCAGAGTTTGAGGGAAGAAAAAGTGGTGCGGCTTGGTACGTACTTACAGTGCTTTACTGAGGCGGCAGCGGGGGTGGATGCCCCCTTGTCCCCAAAAGGACTACATGTATTTCCACTGAGTTTCTTGCTGCCTCTGCCATTCCTGCTGTTGCTCTGACCACGTCTGCATCTGTGCCCGACGATCATCCTCCGTCTTGTGTTTTATGGTAATCCTTATTATGTAAAAATGCAAAAATATGAAAGAGAACTAATCTAATGCTGAATAAAAGAAAACGAAATAATTTAAAAAAAACCGTAAACATTGGGTTGCCTCCCAACAAGCGCTGTTGTTTTACGTCGTTGGCTCGACGGCTGCATATTCCCTCAGCGTTTGCGCCAAGGTGGTTTCCACATGGGCCCAGACCAATTCGGGCACTTTACCCCATTCCGCCTTTCATCTTCCTTTTTACGATGACGCACCAATGCGGACCAATTCAGCTTACTCCTGCACCTATTCTCACAATCATTCTCAACAAATGGGTTAGTCGCATCTGGTGAGAAAACAGAATTAGCATCTTCAGGATGTCCGATAGCATCATAAATATTTAACTTAACGATGTGGCCATCAAATTCCATAGTCAGAGTCCCTTCACCGACATCAATCTTTGTTTGGGCGGTGTTCAGAAACGGCCGCCCTAACAAAATTGGAGAAAATGCAGAGGAATCTCCTTGCATGTCCAAAACATAGAAGTCAGCGGGGAATACTAGGTCACCTACTTCTACTAAGACATCTTCAATTAGACCATCGGGGTATGTATTACTACGATCTGCTAACTGAATTACTATCCTAGTTTCTTTCAGTGGTCCTAGTTTTAATGCATGAAATATCGCTCTTGGCATTACATTAATGGATGCTCCTAGGTCTAGCATGGCATGTTCAATGTTTATGCCCTCTATTCTACAAGGAATGACAAACATACCTGGGTCCTTACATTTTGGTGGCATCTTCTTTTGGAAGATTGCTGAGACGTTTTCTCCCATCAGGACCTTTTCATCCCCCTTTAGTTTACGCTTGTTGGTGCATAACTCCTTTAGGAACTTGGCGTATCTGGGAATTTGCTTGATAGCATCGATCAAGGGGATGTTGATGTCAACCTTTCGAAACACCTCTAATATCTCCTTCTCTTTGTCAGGTCGTGTCGATCTGATCATGCGACTGGGGAAAGGAAGTGGCAGAGGCGGAATAGGTGCAGAATGTGTTGATTTCTGCTGAACAGGGGCCGCGGCCGCGCTGGGTTGCCGCGGTCGCGCAACTTCTACAGAGATTTTCTCTTCAGAAACGTCGAGTTGGCCGCGGCCGCGCAGGTCTGCCGCGGTCGCGGCTCTGTCTGCGGCTGTTCTCTCCGAAATGTCGTTTTTGTCATCTTCCAATGGTTGCCCGGGCTTCTTAAGCTCTCCAAGCTGGTTACCACTCCTCAATGTGATGGCACTGACATTTCTAGGATTTATTTCAGGTTGTGATGGCAGTTTACCACTCTGCATATTCTCTAGTCGACTTATAGCAGTTGCCATCTGGCTCATCTGTGTCTCGAGATTCTTGATGCTTGATGTTGCATCCTTTTGAAATTGCACAGTTTGTTGCTAAAGTCTTCACAATATCTGCCAATGATAAGTCGGGTACTTGTTCGGCTGGCTGCTTTGTATAATACATACCTCTAGGTGGTGGAGGTCTGTTTTGCCCACTTGACTGACCTTGCTGATTACCATAGCTGAAATTCGGATGATCCCTCCATCCTGGGTTGTACGACTGGGAATATGGGTCGTACTTTCGGCCTTGAAAGTTTCCAGTTCCGACAGCATTGGCGTGTGCTTCTAACTCATTACCCAGAACTTCGCAATTATCGGTTGTGTGATCGGTAGTATCACATATTCGGCAGGGTCGGATATTTGAGCTCCCCCCCAAAACAGCCTTCTGGACCATTTTGGTAAGCTGATCAATCTTCGCATCCATTTGAGAATCGTTCACCTCCCTCACTATCCGTGTTGAAACATCCCGTGTCCCGAATTGTTGAGTCTTAGCCGCCATTTTCGAAATGAGTGCTCTAGCAGCTGTCGGGGTTTTGTCACATAGGTCTCCCCCACTGGCAGAGTCCAGCATGTTCCGGTTTGACTGCGTCAGCCCTTCATAGAAGTACTGGATGAGCAACTGTTCTGTGATCTGATGTTGGGGACATCTGGCCACCAGCTTTTCAAAGCGTTCCCAATACTCGTACAAAGTTTCTCCGGGCAGTTGTACCGCTCCACTGATTTCCTTCCGGATGTTCGTGGCCTTAGATGCCGGAAAGTACTTCTCCAAGAATTGGGTCTCCATTTCCTCCCAAGTTTTTATAGATGCTGAGGGGAGGTAGTAGAGCCAATCCTTGGCCATATCCTTCAGAGAAAAAGGAAATGCCCGCAGTTTTATCTGTTCTTCAGTGACTTTCGTCGGCTTCATGCTCGAACAGACGATGTGGAACTCCTTCAAATGTTTGTGCGGATCTTCTCCTGCTAACCCATGGAAAGAGGGTAACAGGTGAATTAACCCTGATCGGAGTTCGAAAGTGGTGTCCTCCCCCAAGTCGGGGAAGGTGATGCATAGAGGCTGGTGAGTAGTGCCAGTGGTGGCCAATTCCCGCATAGTCCTTTCGGTTGCCATTGCTGCTGGCTCAGGTTCAGACGCGGAAGATTTCTCGGTGACAAAAAGAAACTTAGGTGAGTTCAAGTGTATCGCAAAAATAAAATAAAAAAATAAAATTACGAGACTCAATATAGAACTGATAAAAATAAACACTTAAAATCTTGCACCGCTCCCCGGCAACGGCGCCAAAATTTGACCGCACTGTCGCGATGCGGTAAAATTAATTAAACCTAGCTACCCTTCTAGCTCGTAGAAGTGGTAAGTAGGGTCGATCCCACAGGGAGCAGGAAGACTCTTAGTGTTTAAATAAATCCTAATACTAGCAACGTATATAAGTATATAAATAATGGGGGTTTGTAACTTGATATATATTAACTAAAGAACTAAAACAGAATTTAAGCAAATTAACTATGACTTGTTCTACTTATAAAATAACGAATCCCAGCCCTTAATCTTATCTCCCCCTAGTTATTACTACCCTGTGTTAGATGCAATTATTAACCAATTTTATCCTTAAAACTCCTACCCCGAGGTTAACAACAAGCTCTGCTAACCTCGTTATCCCTTATGTTTAACTAACCAAAACAAGCTCTTTGGTTAGTCTATCCAGTTGAGTGACCTCAGAATAAGCTCTCTGGATCTCATTAACCGGACGCCTAGAGAACTAGGATAACGGGATAGACACGGTGTGGACCTCGTAAGCTCGGACCCATTCAGACCGAGCTATATACTATCCTAGCGATATCACTCGCTATTCGCTACTAAGTGGCTATAGGTTCGTAACAATTACGGATTACGATTATAACCTAGCGTTACTTATGCAATTATAATCCTAGGTGATCAATCTAGCATATAAACGCACAAGCATTGAAGGATAAACAAATAGTATAACAACGTTTCAAGGAATCAACTGATTAATAACCACTGTAAATATCACAGAATAGCAAAACTAGGGTTCGACTCGATTAAGGCCTGAAATAACCTACTAGCCGCTCATGGCGGTGACAAAAGACAAATTAAACTGAAAATACATAATTGTAAAGACTTAAGGACTAGAAAACCCGAGTATTGCCGATCTTGATTGCCCGTCTCCTTCGGAATCTCTCAATCTTGCTCTCTCGTAATGTTCTCGTTCTCTATTTCCGAGCATAAGAATCCCTTTTTATAGAGAAAATCAATTTAGGTCGATTCTGGGCTTTAAAACGGAACTCTTGTGGCCCAAGGATTAATTAACCGCCTTAATGGGCCGCGACCGCGCTTACGGGCCGCGCCCGCGCCCGCTCCTGATCCAGCACCACGCCGCGGCCGCGCAAGTATGCCTCGGCCGCGCTACTTGTCCAGAGATTTTCTGCTTATTTCTTCACTTGGACCGCGGCCGCGCCATTTTGCCGCGGTCGCGGTGCTTTGTTCTTCATTTTCCGGCGATTTTTCCATCTTTTTGACCTCCGGACTTCATTTCCTCGTTGTGCATCCGGCCGAGTACGAATACTTAGCCTTAAATCACCTGTTAAGCTCAAAATGAAAACACAAACGTCAAATAGTCCAAAGGCACTAAAAACAATCCAAATACTCTCCATTCTACACGCAATCATCACAATTCATCACTCTAACAGACTTAAAGTGCATAAATAAACGCGTGTACCACTCTTGCAACTTTAATGGGCGACGGTTTTACCATCGATCATGTTCAGTCCGTATTTAATTTTCTTTAGTCTTGTTTTTTCCTCTCCGCTAGGATTTTTTTCGTGCCTTGAGATTTTCTCTGCTGACGTGCGACTTCTGCCGACCGTTCTAGTCCTTTCGCTGCCTACCGTTCGTTGGTGTTTTTTTAGTTTTCTTTCGTTTTTTATTCTAGATGGAGTCTGTTGTGTAATTGTTTGGCTTCATAGTGGTGGTTTTCCGATTCCTTGTTTGCGTGCATGCAATCACGGAGCGGGCAGTAATTCGGGTACATATCACTTAACACATTTGTTAATTTTTCTTTTTCTTCTACCTATCAGTCTGTTTGGATGGGGCATGATAATATTACCTAGATCGAGAGTCTTGTACTTATGATCCTTATTTAAGCAACGAGATTCTTGCCTTTGATTAAAAAAAGAAAATATATTAAAAATGACATTTAGGTAATATTACCCTTATCCAAACCTCCATATATCACATAGTAAAAAGTGGATAATGATAGTTAATATTCTTATTCAGAATGTTATATGTTATACTAGTAAATATTGAACGTGGATAACAATTTATATCTTATCATATGAACTTATCTCGTTAGCCTAGATAATTGACTTATCTTTGTTTGTCAAGATAAACAGAGCCTTATGGATATAGTGGCAAAATTGAAATTCATCGCCTTTTTCGAATGTAAAATAAATATTTAGTTACAAAGGATTCACCTAAAATTTAGGGTTTTTATCGATCAAGGACCCGAAAGATATGTCAACTATCAACTCAGGTCCTGAAAGATAATTTCTATCAATCCAGGGCCTAAAAGGTTTGAAACTATCAATGGAAGACCCATAAATCCAAAATCGTTATAAGGCCCGTTTGGAAAATTGCAAAACCCAAAAAATAAACTTATCTCGAAATGATAAGTAAGAAAATATACGTCAAAAGTCTTTTACTGCACTGTTGTTTTAAATTTTCGTGATATATCTAAAATAATTAAATAATTTACTATGTTTTTTAAAGTATACAAATTAACAAAAAAAAGTATTTACATAAGAAAAAAATACATTTTAGTGAAATATGTTCACATGAATTTAAATATAAAAAGAAACTAGTAGTATTCCCGTGCGATGCACGATTTGTAAGTGCAAGTGAATAAATTAATATTTTTTATATTTTTATATAATTTTAATATAATAAAATATTACAATCAATAAATAATAAGATATAAAAAATTATATGTTAATGGAAAAAGAGTGCAGTGAAAAATATTAAAGACTAAAATATATATTAGAATGAATATTTATTTTTCTTAATGTATGAATATCTCTAGCATCCTTCCATAGAAGTCATGTTGATGATTGGGGCTGGAATTGCAATATGCGATTGACAGAGGATATATTTGTAATGTTAAAAATTAGTTACCGTCTTCATAAATAATTTTTCATTAATAATAGTCAATAATTTATAAAAAGAAAATAATTTTAAGAAAAAATATTTTTTTCGGCCCAGACAAAAGCAGCCCAAATAGCTTTATCATATTTATTTAGGCTAATATATGGCAAGTTATTGCCAATAATTGTGTTTTATATTGGGTTGAATTTTATATATAAAAAATTGTGATTTCCAGAATTGGTAATAGATTTTGAGCTGGAAAACTTCAAAGTTACTAATTTCAGTGGATTTTGTTAATATATTAAGTATAGGTAGTTGTTTCCAAATTCTAACCATAAGACCTCCAAATATGACGACATTGAAGTTGGAGAAGAATGCAGCTTTGGGTCACCCAACCCATTACACGGCCCATGCGATATGAGTCGAGTCTTACATGCGTTTTTTCCTAATTTTTTTAGGATTTTCACTCTTCAACTCATATCTTAATTCTCCAACTATAAAGGGGGACCTAAAGATAAAATTTTATACATCTTCTGTCATAATTTGGAGTGTCAAGCAAGGGATTCAAGGAAGAGTTCAAGAATTCAAGAGCAACAAACATTCGGTTATATCTTTTTAATTGTTTTGTTCTTAGCTACTTATGATATTTTTGAGGATTCATTTTTTTACTACCGAGAGGTTTATTATTAAACTCTGACACTCAAAACTAAACAGACTGAAATACAATGGCTCCTGGAAAAAAACATCTTCCTGGAGAAAAATCAATTGGGCTTCATTACCAAGCCCAGAACATGAATATTTATCAATCACAATATTTGGAAATTATAATATGATATACTGTCTTGAGTTTGAGTTGAAAAGGTTATGTTGCGAGATTTGTGTAAATCAATTGTAACTTATTACCAACTTTAAGTGCAATTCCGGAATTAAATGGTTTGAATGTTTTAACACATATAAGGTAATATCAATTAATGCAGCAAATTATATCATACATAAGGCTTAATTAATTAATGCAGCTAATATTGAAGTTTTCCAGAATTAGCAGTGTTGTTTTGGGCGGGAAAATGTTGATATTACTATTCTTGGCGGATTTTGTTATATTATATAGTATAGATTACCGACATTTAAAAAAAAAAATTCCCCGCATATATATGACCAAAAAAAAAAAAAAATTACAGATGTTTAAAAAACAAATTAAAAAGAAAAACGAACAATTTCAAATATGAAAATATAGAAAATTAAAAAAATAACAAATTAAAAAAGTGTCGTGGAAGAATTTTGACGTATATTTTTACTACTTATTGCTTCGAGATAATTTCATTTTGTAGGTTTTGCAATTTTTCAAATAGACCCTCTAGTGATTTTAGGCTTATGGGTCTTCTAGTCATATTTTCATATCTTTTAGGCCCTGAATTAATAGGAATTATCTTTCATAATTTGAATTAATAGTTGACCTATCTTTCGGGTCCTTAACCGATAAAAACCCTAAAACTTACATGGACTCCACAAATTGAATTCCACTTGATTTCCTTAAATACTATGGAACTGTCTTTTCGGACAAATTATGCACTATATAGGCTTTCAATGAATTAGTTCAATTTAAATTTGAGTCCCTAGGCAAACACAAAATATCTTTCCGGGCTAGCCCTATATATACACCCTTGAGCATCGGTTGCCCTTCTGCACAAGCTAAGAACACGCACAACACACAGCAATTGTTTCCCCACCGAATCTACCGCAGAAACTATGTTGACAGGTAGATTATCATTCCTCTTTTCTTTTCTCTTTATTCGCTCAATTCAACTGCAATTTCGATTTATAGATGAAAGAGCTCTCCAGCCTCTTCTTAGTTTGTATTTAAGGTTCAAATTTTGTCGGCACTGTAGGAAGGATTGTGCAAATTTTAGGTTAAACACTGCCGGTCCTTTAAATGTAGTAGTTTTGTTTTGGGGATGATTTGATGGTGCAATTGATACCGGATTGGAAAGCCTGGAAGGTTCGATATTTGAATTTTTAGGTGCTTATACTTGAGGTAATTAATCATATTTGTCAGACGTGATGTGGAGGCATGGAGGAATGCAGATTTCGTTTGCAGGGTTTTGTACAGGACTTGGAGTACTGCGGAAGTTGCTGTTTCTGGTGTGGGAATGTTTTGAGATATTAAACTTGGAATATTCTAGATTACACTGTTCGATATTAAATGGTTTGGATACAATGAAGTTTTTCTTGAATGCCAAACTGAAAGATGAAGTTGAATGCACGCCGTTTGGACTTGATGATGATAGCACATCAGGTTTCAATTTCGTGATGGAGGAAAAATGATGAAAACTCATCCAAATTTCTCGTTGAAAAGAATGTATGAATTTGGAGACTATGCAAATTGATGGGAGCTCTTGCAATCTGGACATGATTGGTTGATCTCCCTAGGATTTCACTATCTCAAACTGTTCTGTTAAGTTCAGTTTTTTTACTTATCTTGTGAATGATTTCTGCTTTTTTGGAATTTACATACTGTATGAATCTAACTATGCCTGATAATTGTTTTGCAGTAAGTGTAAAGTGGCAAAAGGAGTTGCTCTCCAATGTTGAAATAGACACTACCCAGCCTCCATATGTTTTCAAGTGCCAACTGTATGACTTAACAGGAGTTCCACCAGAAAGACAAAAGATCATGGTAAAAGGTGGCTTATTGAAGGTACATAAGCAATCATCTATCAACTGAGGGTGATTTGTTGAAATTTTATTTAATATTTTCTTTCGTATGTTTTAAACAATAAAAATCCTGCTTTATCTATTCAATGGTGCAACAATGCTGATATTATTGTTTGATCACATAGGATGATGCCGATTGGTCTAAAGTAGGAATAAAGGAGGTAAAAAGATTTCCTTCATTGGATAAGACTCCTTTGATTACAATAGTAGAACCTCATTCATGTTTTATCTGCTGTTTCAGGGACAGAAACTGATGATGATGGGAACTGCAGATGAGATTGTAAAGGCCCCAGAAAAGGGCCCTGTTTTTGCAGAAGACATGCCAGAAGAAGAACAAGTGGCTACCGTTGTAAGTTCCATCATATTATGAGTCTTTTAGGAAAAAGTACCTATCACAAGTTCAGTTCTTTCTAATATTTACAGCATAGTAAGATTCCCTGGATTTTGAAGTCTTGCTTTATTACAATGATGGTGGACAGAATGGTAGAAAATAATTATTGAAGGTTATGGCAATAACTAATAATATATATATTTTTGGCTGTACTGTTATAAGAAGGTTATGAAGTAAATTATTTTCAATCTATTTCTGTTCCTTTTTATCTGTGTGGGTGTGTGGAGATCAAACTGAATAATGCTTAAATAGAGTATCAATGGTTAGTATGGTGTGGAAGTTCAGCTCTCGTCAATGAAAGACAAGTTCTAGTATAAGTTTGTATAGATTAGTCTGTTTGTGTTTGCTATTTTATGATGCATGTTGAGCATGCTTTGGAAGATGTTGTGTTGTTAGTGTGCACTTCACCTGCTTTTGCAAATTTAAGAAGTTGGATCTGCTCATGTTTGCCACAGGGTCATTCTGCTGGTTTGGTAAATCTGGGGAACACCTGTTACATGAACTCCACATTACAGTGTTTGCATTCGGTGCCAGAACTGAAATCTGCTTTAATAAGGTGAGTTGTCTCTTTAGTCTTCACCTGGAAAAATGTTTTGTATTGGAAGAAGGTTTTTTTAGTGCTACTCTAGTCGTGATTAGTAAAATCTCACGTTGACTTGTTGATCAGCTATCCTCCCCCTGTTAGAAGCAATGCTGTAGATCAGTCTTCTCATTCACTGACTGTTGCTACACGGGAATTATTCAACGATCTTGATAAAAATGTCAGGCCAGTGGCACCAGTGCGTTTTTTGACGGTATGATACATTAATTTCTAAAATAAATTTTGATTGCTTGAGATTTGGATATATCCACCTGAAATAATGATAACTGGGAGGTTTAAACATCAGGTGGTTTCAGAGCTGTCTCTTATTAATGGAATTTGTTCACGTGTTCATGGGATCATTGGCCTAATTATATGGACCTTGTTATAGGTGGAGTTATTCGAACTGTGAGAATGCTAAAACAAATATGGCTGTGTTTCATATCAGAGGTGTTCCCTCCGTTATTGTATATTATTCTAGAAATAGCGTCACACTTTCATAATTGATGATTCATTCAAACATTTAATTTCTTTATCAAAGTAAGTGCATGCCCAACTCTTATAGTTTTAAAAGGTTTCTTGGAGTTGTGATGTTCCCCACTATGCTTATTTTTTTGGTGATAGTGTCTGGACTTCTATTACTTCATCGTTTTTTTTTTAAAGATAAGGAAAAAAAAGATAATATTTAATCAATTATCAAATAAGACAATTTCTGTTCGAGCTTGTACCTTGTGTGCTCAACTGTACATGGTATAGAGGAGATGGTAGTGAACTGATACTGTAATACATACTGATTGTGGCACTTCTGTAGGAAAATTTGATTGGGATTTTATCGCAAAGATATTTATTGCTTATGAGGCCTGTCTTTGCTTGTAAGCTTTGACAATGCTGCTTCACTTTCTTGTCTGTAAACCAGATAGGAGCACTGATTATATGATTTTGTAATGTTTCCTGAACTAAAAATGCATTTTTGAGCATCATATGTTGTAATTGATTATTGATCTATTATGTCAAACAAGCCAACATACAAGAATCTTCCTTGACCCCTTATTTCACCTTTTAGGCATTGCGGAGTAAGTATCCTCAATTTGCCCAGCTTCACAACGGAATTTACATGCAACAGGTATACAAATGTTATACGACTCCCTTGTTAATATTAGTATTTTTATATTTTATATTCCTTTGTGGATTTTCTCATTTTGTAGTTTTCTTTATTGCTAGGATGCTGAAGAGTGCTGGACACAACTTCTATTCACCCTCTCGTTATCGCTCAAATCCCTTAGTTCCAGGTAGCACTTGTGCGTTGTTATAGTTAAACACTAGTGGCTCTTGTGCTGAATATTTCTGGATAACTTGTTAAAAAACAATTTAAGCCCATTTTAGCGGTCACTTTGTGTTCTCTCAATCACAGCATCAATTGGCTACCACCAGTCGTAAAAAAATTAAAGCTTTTACTTCTTTGTTATTCATTAGCTTTAGTTGGTATATCATATTGTGCAGATATGTTCTCATGAGCAATGTATATTGAAAATTTACCATTTGTTATGTTTCTTTTGCAGTGAAGGCGAAGCCTCTGATACAGTGAAGCAACTTTTTGGTATTGACCTTGTTAGCAGGTCTGCTAAGTTTCTTGCTCTATTCTCCGTCAGCAAGTTTTGACATTTGATGTGTTTCAATGCTTGCTAAAATGTTCTGTACTGGCATTCAAGTAATCGTGTAGTTATTATTGTTTGGCAACTGTAAAGTTGATTCTGTTGTTGTCCCTAGTCCGATCAGTTGTTTTGGGTAACTTATCACGCCATGTTTATATGTCTAGAAAGCTCTTCATATTGTTGTCTCCAACCATATCCTTATCTTCCTCGGCTCCATTCTTGACAGCAAAATATTGCTGGAGTACTAGAGTGGCATTAAGATTTATCTTGTCAGGATCTGTTGGAGATGGAACAATTAAAATATGACACCTTCAGAGCTGTTCCCAAACCTTGAAAGGAACACATAATTGACAAATAAATTTGCCTATAATTAGTATCTATAAGTGAAAACTGAAACGATATGGTGAATTAACATTTAATAAAGCATTCACCAAAGAGGCTTTAGTTTCAAATCATAGTTTGGTATGAATTTCATCAATCTGTAGTACAGCATTGCGTGGCCATCTTAGTTGTCAAATAGTGAATATCTCTTCAATTGTTATCTCAACTTGGCAATTTTGTAAGTCAAATCTGTTATCTTCCTGGCAGTTGCTGTCTTGTTTAACTGCACAAGTCACCGTAACCTCAAAATAAAATGGAGATTATTGGAGTCACATCAAAAAGCTAATGATGGCAAAATCAACTCTGTCAGAACATTTTTATGATTTGACTTGCATCACTAACCAAATAAGATATAATGGAATAAATCAGATATCTCAGTTTCAACAGAAATTAAGCTAACCAAATTTACATTCAATTCAGGGAAAGGAAGATCATTGGATCCTTATGTACTATATTGTTGAAACTGGTTTGGCTACTTTTTAAAAACATAAAAATTCAAATCTTTTAAGTTGTTAAGATCTATCCAAATAGTGTTTAGACCTCATTTCTAGTGACTGAGGGATAAATGTTTCTGGTGCATAAATTCATAACAAGATGCTTTTTTATGTGTGTTGTTAATGATTTTTGGTTACTGGTTAGGGTCCACTGTGCTGAAAGCGGTGAAGAAAGTACTGAGACGGAGTCAGTTTACTCACTTAAATGCCATATTTCGCAGGAGGTGAACCATCTGCACGAAGGTTTGAAACATGTAAGTTTGTTGTGGAGGCCTTTCATAGGAATACTGGGTCTTTCTTTGTTTCACTTAAGTTATCATATTTTTTTTAATTTGACTTAGCCTTTGGGCTTCAAGCCCGGTATGCGATGCGAATGTCTTTCTTAAATCACGACGTTTTTCCAAAAGACAACTTATAAGTTGTGGACGTTTATGAGCATTAGAGATGAAATATGCTTGCTACATGTTTCTTGATTGCCTCTGCAGTTGTGAGGGAATATGATTGCTGCATGTTTCTTGATTGCCTATGCAGTTGTGAGTGCACAAAGGTGATCCTTTTCGGGGGGAAGTTGGGGAAGAAACTTATACATGTTTGCTTTCTAAATAAATGCTAACACATTTTAATGGTCAAATACCAGCTAACGTTGCATCACTCTTCAGCCTTATTTAGTGTTTGCTCATAAGGGTGATATTTTCAAGTTTGGTTTTATATGTTGGGACTGGCTTATTGTATCCAAAATCGTGATGGTTTTTACTATTTGGCATTGCGAAGCTCTTTCCATTTCCACAATTGTTAACATTTTCAGAGGTCATTTTGAGTCTGAAAAACTGACACAGAAATCTTGTTTATGTGGATAACAAATGTCTTCAAGTATAAACTTGTATGCTATTTTTTGAGTGGCTTAAATGCAACAGCTCTGCTTTCTTCACTATAAAGATGCCTTTTATCATCTTGTAAAGTATGTTATGGCTAAAATCTTCTGCTGGCATATATTTCCAGGGTCTGAAATCAGAGTTGGAGAAGTCGTCGCCTTCTCTAGGGCGTAGTGCTATTTATACAAGAGATTCACGCATAAATGACTTACCCAGGTATTACATACTTTGGGAACTACTCCACGTTTAGTGTTCCATCTCCATGCTTACCACTCTCATTCTTGGTGAAACTTGAAACATTACTTCTTTGCTGAATGATTTTTTGGGTTAGGCATTGGCTAATCTTATGCTGTTAATGGCAGATACTTGACAATTCAATTTGTACGTTTTTTCTGGAAAAGAGAATCAAACCAGAAGGCAAAGATTCTCCGGGTAATATTCGTAATTCTTTGAAGATATAAAGCTAGATTTTTTTGTCTTGCAATGATGGAATAAAAGGGTTGGAATAAGAAAAGTTGCAATACAATAAGGCCATCACCTAAAGCCCATTGATTACTCATGCAAGTAATTGGGTACATTGATGCGTCTCAGTCCTATTCGAATAGGGACTTTGAATGTATTGCAATTAAATTATATCTTTTGTTTTCTAGGAATGTCCAATTTTTTAAAAGTGATACGAAAAATCGTTGGACTCATCCGATCTCGATGTCCCATAGAAATAATATAGACGTTTTTGTTCCACATCCACTCAATTGCATTCCTAATACCTTCACTTAACCAAATTAGATCTAACGTTGATGGTTTTGTGCGTGCTTTCCGTGGCCCACTGTACTCTTCGAGTAGGATTGAGTTTTCCTAAAAGTCCCGCTTTGAGCTCACGCTGTGTGTGTCACTGAGATCTTTCTGTTCACCTTTTTTTTTTCTTTTTCTTTTGATGTAATACCTATCTGATGATACATTTTCTTAGAACCTGCTATTAAAAACCATGGTTGATACATTTTCTTAGAACATGCTATAGCAAACCATGGAAAGTTCGGGGAGTAATGTTGTATTAGCATCTGTATCTATTGTATATGCATTAGATCGGTGTGTTATTTGAATGATTTAGTCCTGAATGGTCTGAGTTATAGGCAATAACCAAGTCTATGATTCAGAAGAAGATTACTGTTTGCTCAGCTGGTACCAATTAGAATAATAATAATAATAATAATAATAATAATAATAATAATAATAATAATAATAATAATAATAATAATAATAATAATAATAATAATAATAATAATAATAATCATAATAATAATAATTACTATTTTTGCAGAAAGTTGACTATCCTTTAGAGTTGGATGTTTATGATCTTTGTTCAGATGATCTCCGCAAGAGATTGGAAGTTCCTAGACGGGTATAAACTTCTGTTGTCATACTTCACATTTCTCGAGTTTCGGTTTCACCTTTAATTATTTACTTATATTAATTATTATTATAATAATAAAAACAATTATTCCCCTGTTGGCTAATACGCATCTCCAACCTTAATAATTAGCTTCTACGAGATGAAGAAGGCAAGAAGCTTGGCTTGAAAACTAAAGAGAATAGCTCAACTTCGACAAACAATGATATCAAGATGACTGATGCTGAGGTATACAATTTGTTGACCATATTAAAGACAGTAAAACACCTCGTGTAATAGAAAGAAGGCTATTAATCTGCCCCTTCATTGTTCTAGGCTGAGTTTGTGATTTCCTTGTCTTTTGCAGGGAACATCAAATGGAAGTGCGGACTCGTCTACATCTACACCTGGGGAAGGTACTCAACCTTCAAGATATTTCTTTTATGGTCATGGATAACGCTAGTTTAGGACTTTGGAAAAGACAGCTAGGATAATATGCGTACTGGTATTTAAGGCTTGTGCAGGGACAAAATCTGTTGCTACATTGTGTTTCAATTGTCTGGTCATCTTGAATAATTGGTGTAGTCAATGGGCCAAAAATCAAATCACGCGCTAATCAGTGCTCTGTTCAAGTTCATCCATCACAAACTTCATCTGAGCTCCAAATGATATAGGCAATGTATAAAACAATGCCCAGCTAGATTAGATAAATAAATAAGCGAGCTAAAACTAATTTGTTAATGCTTCATAGCCATTCAAGCATGCTCTAACAAAATGTCGACTTTATTCAATTCATTTACAGCCCAGTAGTGAACAATTTGATGCCCTTTCTGGTCTTGTGGGACGAAAAAGTTGTTCCAGAATGGATTGATCTCTCGACTGCTCTTCTTATTTTGATATATGTCATTAATTATATCAGGTCCTCCTGAGAAAGAGAAGCACTTGACAGGGATATATGATTTGGTTGCTGTTCTCACGCACAAGGGTCGAAGTGCTGATTCTGGGCATTATGTTGCCTGGGTTAAGCAAGAAAATGGTTGGTCTTTAAAACAACTATTTCTTCTACTTTATGTCATGTTTGAGATAATTTAATTAATGAATCTAATTTATTTATTTTTATACACAGGCAAATGGATTGAATTTGACGACGATAACCCAATTCCACAACGGGAGGAAGACATAACTAGGCTTTCTGGTGGTGGTAAGTATTCTGCATACCCTGTCTTCTGGATGCCCTTCTGCATCTTAAGAGTTCCTTTACACACGTTTATTGACGCAAATGTTGTTCCTGGATTTCAGGTGATTGGCATATGGCTTATATTTGCATGTACAAGGCTCGTTATTTCTCGATGTAGTGTGGTCCCATTGGGCCGACGTGATCATTTTCTTGTTTGAATTGGAAATACATTTTTTATATTTTTTTCTTTTAATTATAACTGAGGGTTCAATTGTGTGTTAAGTTAGCCATCTGTGACAAGTCATGTTTGTGGTACAATGCAGTGATTATATGGGAAACTTTCCAGTTCACACACTTCATGCGAATGTGTGATTGGTCTGCACTAGTGATTTTCCTTCTAAAAGAAAATGACGAGGAGGTGTGTTTGCTATGGTTTCCTTCAGTGGATTGAAGAGACCAAATCCCAATAAAGCACGCCCATTAACTCCTTCAATTAAGTTTAGCTTAGCATTTACCAACCTTAAGCAAACAGGGTGTGTCGATCAATGTTGTCAAAATCATTACCTTGTTTGATTTTACGATATTACAATGTTTTTGTCAAACTAGTTAACTCATTTATAGAATCATGATAAAATTGTGGTACACTCGTGAGTTCATTCTTATTAATCTAAAATTTAATCTCTGCCTTATGATTTTTTGTGTGATTTTAATGGTTTAAAGAATGAAGTTAACGGAAAACATTTAGACAAGGATTTAGAAGGTTGAGATTTATAATTCTTTGGGCAAACTACTTAGATGTTAAAAAAGCTGTTTAAGTTGAAGATTATAGTTTGTTTTCTTCAAAATTCTAGTTTCAACTCAATGTTTTGTTTACTAAATAAATTCCTCAGGTAGGCATAATCGTTTTTCCATGTTACGTAAGATACTTTTCCTTCTCCTTTGAGAATTTGAAAAATGTTGTGGACTATAATTGTCTCGAATCAAGAACTTTGGTAATTATATTAGTGGTCTATTAAACTGTATGACTTGTGCTCAAATTCCTGGCAATAATATGGACATATAGTAGAACTTTTATTTTTCTCAGGTTATATAATATCTAAAAAATAGTTGACAGTTGTACATGGATAGCAGAAGTGTTTTTGAGATGCATATATAGGTTTTAATGGCATTTTATACCGTCCGTAAAATTTTAGAATTGTTACGGCCTGATTTTACGATCTGATATTGTGGGCCATCTAATGATTCTAGTTAGAAAAGTAACGTTTAGAAACTTTGGTGACAATATTGAAGTTTGGGTATATTAAGATGATGGTATTAGGAGATAGTTGTGTTCACATTTGATTACAATATTGTACATGTTGATATTCTTGGACATTTCAAAACACCAGCATTCCCTGTCAAGGCCCTTACTGCAGTTCCATCTGCCACTTGAAACATCTGGTCTGGCCTATAGTTTGGCCTCATTGCAACACCTTCATCCACGCTCCCTATGAACGATGCTCCATTCTCAAACACGTCTGAGACCGATTTGAAATTTGAGTTCGCGTTGTTATCCCAGGTTATCTGTATCCAAACAATTAGTTGACAAATGTTTTGCATGGATTATATCATGTAACTATGTTTAGATTTACCTCCTTGTTGCCTCCTTCTGGTGCAATGAACAAATTTGCTTGGCTCTTGAGACTAGGGTTCATGCTCCCTCCAATCGCATATGATCCCCATCCTTGGTAAAGGTTGTTAACAACATGTGCATATCCAAATCGTATCCTTGGCATTCTCTGATTGCAATTAGGCCCGAAATGGTTGAATGCAACTGTCACTTTCATGTTTCTATCTCTTAGGTAGCCATCATCGTGCCCTAAAAGCATCACTTTGTCTTGAAACCTAAACCAATTGTTCGATATTGTGATGTCTGTTGAACCTCTTGTCACGTCAATCAACCCGTCTTTACAATCGTATAACGTATTATGGTCGATCCATATCTTTGAGGATGTCACCATTCGTATTGCATCTGCATCCACAGGCCCCACCTGCACGATTCTTCTATCGGGGCCCATCACTGGGCCGGGCCCTTGCGCCTTGCAGTCATGAATATAAAGGCCATGGATGATCACATTTGTTGCCTGTTGTAACATGTTTCATTAAATTTTAATCACTATAGTGAGGAAATTTTTAAAAAATATAATCTTTACCTTTCGGATCAAAAGACAAGCACCATATGCAATGTGAACTTCAACACCTCTTCCGTCAATTGTTGTGAAGCTGTTAACAAGTAAGGGCTTGGCAAGTGTAATCTTCATGCTCCGTTTAAATGTGATCCAAACCTTACCCTTTAAGTTGGTCACGGCAAACCTCAAAGTTCCAGGCCTCGGGTTCAATGGATCATCACTAGGATCCGTAACCTTGTATCTTATTACGTAATTTCCAATGTTGTTGATCATTTTTCCAGCAAAGCCAACAGAGCATTTAGCCAATTGTTGCCGGTTTCTCCGCCAATCAGGATTCTGTCTCCAGCATTTGTCAATCACATTCATGTCATTGGTAGCTACCCGAGCTTGGACCAGGGTTGAACACACTAAGATGGTTATTGAAATAGCCCAAAGAGGACACAAGGTAATACCTAGTGTGCCTCTTGAAGTCATTGTTTCGATTTTAAAAGATTGGTATTTCGGTGAAATATATATAATATAAATATTATATATATTGTGGAGAAATAAAGATGATAGAGCATGTAAATGAGAGTAGGAGAAATATGGGGTTTTATACATGTATGTATGAACTAATGTTGTTTGGTTGATCTTTCTTTTTGTGGTGAGTTTTGGATTATTGATATGGATGGTTAAAATGAATGGTGTAACTAATATTGGTTAATGAGTGAGAGACCTTGAATTGAGGGATATTTTATGGTGCTTAAATTTTTTATAATCTACCTCATAAAATAAGAGTATTTTCCAGATAAAGGAAACCCTATTCCACTATAACAAAATTAGTTTTCCGAAACAATATAAATTTGTGCTAAATAATAAAAAATTACCACAATTCATTATTAGAGACATGTTATCTCTAATAATTAGTAGTCTTAGTACCCTGTCGTTAATAATATATTTGATTTGATACGAAAAAATGCTGCTAAAATATTAATAAAAAAAAATAGTTGGATTTAGATGTAGTCTAAAAAGGACCTTATATAATTTGTAAAGCATTTTGCAACAAGTCATCATATAACTTTATTACCAGAAACAACAATTATCGTCTTAAATCTTTTATTAACAACGTTATATGTTATATTCTATGTTGTATCATAAATTACTGTCACGTGAAAATATCGGCTAAGTCCGATGAAATTAATTGATGTATGAGGAAATTATATGTGTTGGATGCTATAAAATGTTGAATAATGCATCTAAATTTTGAATTATATGAGAAGGATTGAACGTGTATGCGTGATACAGTTGAGATGTAGACTTCGTATCCAGTATAGGATTAAAGAATGACATTTGTTCGGAGGTTGATTCAGGTCAAAATAACTCTACCAACGCTGAAAGGGATGATGAATACAAAGCCGAGCATGTACATGCACCGGGGGATGGGGGAAAGATAGCGAGTAGTACGTATCTGCGATCATCAGTGGAAATGTTAGCCCTTTGTCATATCTTGTTACGTTTCATTGGTGCGTTGCCTTTCAGTTTCAAATTCCATGTCTTTGTTTTTAGTTTTTTTTACCTAGGATTTCCTTTTGAAAGGGGTTGCACCCCAGTATTTTGTTTATAATGGGGCCTGTAATGTTTAGGTATTTAGTAATATTTCATTTTCTCTAGCATCAAAGTCTGGCCACGAAATTTATTATGGTAGGCGAAGATCCGACCTAGGAACACCTACGTAGACAAATTAGGCGCAAATATTTTAAACGAATGGAAGTAAAAGTTAAACTTGA
The DNA here is from genome assembly GCA_958295605.1 of Ajuga chamaepitys. Taxonomy (NCBI): domain Eukaryota; kingdom Viridiplantae; phylum Streptophyta; class Magnoliopsida; order Lamiales; family Lamiaceae; genus Ajuga; species Ajuga chamaepitys. Next base: position 4,747,589 of record OY282500.1, on the reverse strand, counting down.
AATAAATTACATCTTGAATCAGCATAACAAACTAAAATAATTCGCCCCCTACTAGGTGAAATTAAATATAGGATGATGTCCCATTAAAAAAATTCAACCATGCCAAACAAATAAGAAAAACAAAATTTTCTAAACTCAAGGGCTGAAGGGAGTGCCATATTTTGGCAACGAGCAACAACTAATTATTGAGGGTGTAATAACCCCTTTAACTAGACTTATATTAACTAGCGTCCAAATTAGTCCAAAATATGTTAACTTATTTACTCTACAGACCGACCCCTACAATATGTGACACCAAATGACGGACCACGAAAAAATAAGATAATTTGATTCTTAGATCAAAGATTAATACCCCATCACCCTTCTTGGGAACCTAGTTACAGTAAAAACAACCACACAAACTACCAACCACCTAACAGAATTAGAACTTACCATCTAGCTTCATGCGGGCCCACTCCTTCTTCGTCTCTTGGGAGTCTAGAAAATATCTCTAGGTCTTCAGTATTTTGGCCAAGGAGTTTAGTGGCTTGAAGCTTCTCCTGGAGGGTCATACCCGGAATGCGATCGACAAAAACGAAGATTTCCTTCCAGGCCTTTCCAAGGCCCACCTCGTATCTGATGCGTTCAGCAATGTCGGACAACCTCTGTGAAGCATCACCACAAATTTTGGTAACACTTTCTGAGAGTGCGTTTGTTGTAGGGAACGACTTTCTTTTACGCCCACTAGTCTTCTTGGTGACGGTGCAACTGCTCTCAAGATGACCTTGGGCCAGCGGTGTGTCGTTCTCATCAGTCCAGCCATCGAAATTGCTAGTGAACCCTGGTGGGGGTGGCTCGTTTGTTGGAGCTTCATTAGGCTATGGACCAGTTGGAGTTGCTGATGCGTCAGCAACGTCTTCAGCTCTGCCACCGTTAGGCTGATCCTTGGCGAATATCTCGCACCAATCCTTGTAGTATGGCCATGTCTTGTGGCGCATCAGACGAGCGTTCGGATCAACCTATGATAGAGTGTATAATATCAAAGTATACCCAATTGCATAATAGATGGTATAAATCTTCAACAGTTCTTTAATACGAAGATTTTATACATCAAGTTCAGACAAAATAAAAAATAGAGATACCTTAATGTGCACTTCCCATGACTCATCAGTGGCGTCTATCATCTTGGTCTTTTAGTCGAGGCCGATTCTAGTTTTTGAGAGCATTGCACAAAGACTTCCGTAATTCTTCTTCAAGGTGTGAACTCGTGAATTGATGTGGAGAAGTGCCTTCAGATCAGTCGTTGAGAACAACTTCAACATGATCCCTTCCAAAACCTGGAGATACCCGGGCCTGAAGCCATTGTTAGATTTCACCCCCCGATAATTTTTTCTTTCAACCTAGCTATTAATATGCCTTCTTCTCTAGTCCTCAATCCACGACGCCCCTTGTCGGCACGAAGTCGCTAGGGATGTTAAGATCCAATTACATTAGTCGCCATTGAATCTTGTGAGAAAGGTACATGCAAAGGGAAAAAATGTTATGTGGTTAGCGATAGACATTTAATATCTTTTTGACAAATCGTTTCGTAGGAAAAAGGTTGGTATATAGTGCAACTTATTATATCATTTTTTCCACTCCCTTATGTACGTAGCCCTTGCCAAACTTGCCGACTCAGCAGGCCCTAAATAGCAATCACCCAAAATCTAATCGTCGTGTTTAAGCAAACAAGTTGGAGCTTTAGGAGGCTATATTTATGTGGCCTGTGAAGTTGATGCACTAAATTCTGACCTAGTAATCCGTAAGTATACGGTGCTAGTGTAGGTAGTGGCAGTCAATGTTGATCCCACATAAACTCAGTGCTGGTTGGTGATCCGAAGAGGATCCCTCGGACGTGGATGAAGTTTGGGAGATTGTCATTAAGCCGTTTGAAGTTCTTCAAGGGTTTGTTGACAAGGAATCAAGAAAAGATGAAGAAAGAAAGAACAAATGCAAAATCCAGGAGGAAGAAAGAAATATAGATGAATTTCAGGGAAACAAAGAGTGGAAGATTCAAAAGCTTGAGATCACCGGAGAATTCTTCGAAGAGCTTGAGATCGCCAGAAAACAGTAAAAATGAAGGTAAGAAATTAAATGAGAGGGTATTTATAGATGGGTGAATCTGAAGGGTCTCCGACCACCAGAGCATGACACGTGTACAAACACAACTTAAGGAAGTACGAAGGTCAAGGCACGTGGACGACCCTGATTGACTCAATTTGAATTTGAAGTTCTTTTGGGGGAAAAATTACCGAAGGGAAAAACTCCCCAAATCGAAGCTCATACTTGCAATGCTGAGAAGACCTTTACTCTGAACGGTTCTCTCAAGACCTTTCAGAGTAGAGGGAGTAGTTGATAGGGGAAATATGCACGCCACCTCTGTAGTGGAGAGCTAGTCCTCTCCACTAATGTTTGTGCCTAGTTTAGTACCCTAATTGTAATAAAACTATCCTAACTAGACTCTCGATTTGTGAAAGTTGGTGTGATTAACTAAAACCTAATTGCAAGAAATAATAATAAAGAAGTAAATTGCTTGCAGGACAAGGAACGATTAATAAAGAACGACTCAAATAAGATTACAGCATATTATAGGGATTTGTTTCAGTTATTATCTCCTATGTTTGAATATTCTAAAATCCTAGACTTTTATACCGATTATATCGTTACTAGGCGGCACTACTCTAGTTAACCCTCCTCTCGGACGATGTTAACGTGTAGATCAATTATGAACAATTATCCTCTCGGGTTAATTATCACATAAAAGACTCCCAAGAGCTCCTAAAACCAATGCCTACGTAAGACCTCACTCCTCTCATACGACTATTGGTACTTATGCTATATGCTTGTATGCCTATTAACTACCCTCTCCTCTCGGACGGCGAGTTGTTAAGCTAATCAATTGGCTAGATTAATCAATTCATAAAATAAGACAAAACATATAAATAATGATGAAACAGAGTCTAGAATTAAAACGAATAAATCAAAACATAGTCGACAATATCCTACTCTCTAACCCTAGAACACAAAGTGTTTAGCTACTCATGTCTAAGATTAAAACCCATCAATATTCATAGATAAATATTGTTTGGAAATAAAAATAAATAGAAGAACAATAAATCCGAATCTTGAATCTCGATCTTCGTCCCTTGCGTTCCTTGATCTTCGTCCCTTGCCTCCAAGCATTTTTCCAAGTGTAGAATTATGAGATTGTCTGTTATTTTCGAACTCGGGGACCTCTTTTTATAATTGGGGACGAGTTGGGGTAAAGATGAGCCAAAAACCAACGCCTTCTAGCATTAGGACTCATAAACCAACTTCAACTATTACGACCGCTACCTTAAGCCGCAGTCCCGTTCACAACTATTTCAAGATTAATCAGGTTGCTTCTGTCGCGGCCGCTACAAAGGTGTCGCGGTTGCGTTGGGCTAGCAGAGCCATCCCAGCTTTTTGGCCTCCTTTTGACGCGGCCGCTATTAGTTGTAGCGGTCGCTACCAGTTAAAAACCGGTCCAACTTCGGTTCTTCTTGTCGGTTCGCCTATTAACTTGTTTTCTTCCGTTTTGCCCCTTCTTGACTTGTTTCTTTTTTTAAACTTCGTCTAAATAGACTTTTTGGCTTATTAATACCTAAATAACCTCAAAACAAGCATACACACGTCAAACGACACAAAGTAACGAGTACAAGCAATTTTAGGTCAAATATACACGCAAATGATAAAAATAGACATCTAAATCGACTTAAATTCATGCATACACAACGTGGATCAAAATCTCCCAAACTTAAACTGTTGTTCGTTCCGAACAACAAAATAAGAAAATAATCAAGAACGCACATGCTTAGGGCGATTGAATGATGAATCTAGTTTCAGTCAGATTTTTCTCAAAAAGATAGGCAACATAGTAAATTGAGCATGTTTGACATGACAATGTCAACTACTTTCAAGACTTGAAACTTCCAAACAATTGATCCTCACCAGGTAAGTGTATCACTCATCTCTCAAGTGTATAGATCAGGACATGTTTTCGCTAAAATTGGACCTCATGCACCATTTACCGTAAGTTTGCATATTGCCTAAATTAGACCTTGTACTCGACATGTGTGACATATAATAAAAAATGTCTTTCATCTTGGTTGTAATATAGGCTTAAGGTAAGGTGGGATGAATTTGGGTAAAAGTGACTAATCTTGGACCAATCAAGTTATTCCTAACCCAACCCCTCAACAACAATCACTCAAACCTCTCTCTTCAATTTTCAGAAAACAATCAAATATGGCTTCTTCACCCCCACAAAAGCACTTAACAACCAAGTGCTTTTCATGCCAACTTATTCGAGTACCACAACTTTGGCACTACTTGATTCTTTCAATCAACATGGCATTTAAACACGTTTTCTAATCCCAACCTCTCTTCAGTCACCAAAGTAAAACACATATTTACAACAATCTCTTTCTTTTTCTTTTTTTGAATAATAAAAAATAAAAATAAAAATAAATTAACACATTAGGAGAGGCGATTTCCACCTACTAATTTTTATCTTTTCCACCAACATCATCCCATTAATCTATCTACTTCAATCCCATGATTTTTCCCATTCTACCTTCCAATCCACCTCTTTCTTACTTAATTAGTCCAGATAAGGCCAAAGGCTTAAATGAATGGTATTTGACTTGTAATGTAGGGCTTATGAAACGATAAAGCTAAGAGGCTCAAGTGGCTGACTAGAGATTATTTTTCACAATTTTTGGGTAAAAGGATTACTTTTAAGGCTAAAATATATGCTGAAAATCAAGAATGCCTAAAATCACTTTCCAAGTCACATGACAAATACCCCGTCCACTCCTAGGAGGACTCAACTATGTTAATTAATTCTGGAGCTTCTAAATCATCATGATCGAGAGTGACCTCATCTAAGGATTCAAGCAACGGATCGTTTGGCATAAAAGTGCGAACGAAGCATTGCCCATCTCTTCTTTAAAAGGCCAAAAGAATGTTCCATCACATTTCTAGCTCTAGAGTGGTGCATGTTGTAGAATTCTTGGTAATTTTGGGGTCGGGAAGATCCAGTGGCCCAGTCGTCTAAGTGATAGCAAACCGACTTGTAGAGAGTCAGGAATCCCTCACAGTTCATGTAACCGTTGTTACACAGGTAGAAGTGACGTGGAAAAAATGGAGTAACTCTTAGGATTTGGCCATATAGAGTGATTGTAAACTGTATGTGTTTCCCGGTTCACCCAAGTTACTTAGAACAGTATATATTTTTTACATGATTGAGTTCAAAATCATTTATAAAGGTATATAAGCAAGGATGGGTTCTGTTCTCGGAAAAGGATAGGGGATTGAGTAGTTGGTTATATTGTTTGATTAAATTGTTACCGCATATGTGGCAGTAGTGATTACCTTGAGGAACCTTCAACCATTTGGTCGACTAATAGCGTCACGAAGAATTCTTGCATCAGCCATTGATCCCTCCCAACCCATCAACACGTATATGAACTTCAAATTCATGTCGCAAGCTGAAAAAAGTTAACAGACACGGTCCCCTTCTGAGTCCTATAATGTGGCTTGTCGGTCTCCGGAGCTGTAACTTTGATATATGTTCCATCAAGAGCGCCTATGAAGCCCTGACAAGTATGGTTAGGGTCGCGCATCAGTTAATGCCTTGGATGTTTAACTAAGACAACAATTAGCCAATGAAATTGATATAAATCTGGGAAGGGTACCATGAACCATTTCCAGCTACAGTGGGTACAATTTTGGTCGATTGGTTCAGTTTTCGCAAGAAGAATCGGGTGTAGCTTGAAAATTATGTTAAGGACAGAGTGGAAGTGGGCGCTCAACGTGTGCATGCTACGTTTAAAGTCAAACCTAACACACCTTAACTTGGTATGGTGAGCCACAATGGTTAAGGAAAGAGAGACCTTTTCACAAACACTAAGTCACTAAGATACTTGATGTCACTTAAACCACCCTCGTGGTGTAAGAAGAAGCATAACCTAGAGAAATTATCGTGGTTTATCCTAAGTTTCGTGAAGCAGTTGGCGTCACTACGTCCTACGAAGGAGTTCAAGTACAACATTCGTGTAGGGGTCACAGAAGCCATTGTGTATCTAATTAGTATCGGAATGCACACGTTTCTTACAAGAAGGGCTGATTCTCAAAGAGGCAATAGCTGTAACAAGAATATGAGCTGAAGTACTATTTCCTCAACAACCACCATTATTTCAGAAGATTAACGCCTTAATTGAGCCATTGCTAAAAAGAAAGTTTATAGAGTCAGCATCCAGAAACTTACCGTATTTGAAAATGCATTTAGTTGGTTTACTAAACTCAAGTTCGTAAATGTCACATTAACACAAAGACGACAAAATACTAGACAAATAATACATAATGTTTGCTTCAACGAGAAGTTCCATGTAGGATAGGTATACACACAACATATTTTGCAACAACACTCGCGAAAAAATAAATAAACATGAAGGGAGTAAGATAGTCCCCATGCAAGACAATACATTGGATTGTTATTTCAGGGTTCAAAATAATTAGGTGAATATAGATACATGGTAGTTACGAAAATTTGTGGGTGCTGAAAAAATGAACCAAGTTGCCAGCAAAGAAACTCCATCACGCACAGGCCCAACCACTCGCTAAAAATAATTTTAATATTACGGCCCATACTGAATATAAATTTGACCGAGTAAGAATGAGTAGCTAAAATCCTATAATACAGTCCCTAAAAATGATATTGCAGAGGATGTTCATTATAGGAATTCGAAACAACGCAGAAGGGATCTGAGCAGCTGACGATTCTCATTCGAGTTTCAAGCAAGCAAGACAACCTAGTTAAAAAAATCTAGATATTGGAAACCACACACATGCCGAACACACACACAACAAAAGACAACGAAACAAAGGGGGGTAGGGAAGTACGGATTAATTCTAGTCCGACTAAACCCTAACTTGCTTGAACTAATCACATATGAATGATAGACAACCCAAAATTAAAAAATAATGGTCACAATACTTGTATCAAATTAACAAAGCGAGCAAGTTTAGGGCACATAATTACAGATAATTTGGATATAATGAACTTGAGCATAGTGGAAGCTCTCTTACCTTCTTACCCGGGCTAATTTTTCCTGTGGAATGCTCGTAGAAGCGAGGACAAGCAGCAGACATCACATGTTCGAAGAAAAGGCCAAACAAAGAATACAGAGATATTAGAGAAGATCTATCAAAACATAATCGACCGTGAAAGTTCACGGCAAAATGGAGGTGACTCGAACTAAGTGATGTACGAAAGTTTTAATTTTAACGTGTCTCAGTAGAACGAGTTCTAACCTTTTGAATCAGAGTCAGGAAAGAAAGGATGAAATGGAAGCAACTCGCAGTTCGTTGTCAAACGCGGCTCTAGACAAAAGTGAACCCTAGCTTTTGCAAATTGAAATGTGTAGAAATAAATTTCCTGCTCAAGGGGCACTTCTGGAATTTCACTTGCAAGTTCCAGGTGGGCCAGGGAGGATGGGCTTTGGGCTGATAACTTAACCGCCATTCCTACATGGGTTGGCAGAGCCCAGGTCCATGTGTTAAGTGATACAGGCCGATGGTTTCGAAAAAAGACGTTAAATTCAACCAAACGAGTTAATCCACTCCTTATCAAAGTAACCAAACCTGCCCTAAAGAATATAATACAGTGATACACGTTGCGTATGCATGCATTTAGGTCGATTTAGATGTCTATTTTATATCATTTGCATGCATATTTGGCCGGAAAAGCTTGTATGTGTTACTTTATGCCATTTGACTTGTATACTCTTGTTTTGGGGTTATTCGGGTGTTTTTAAGCAAAAAAAGTCTATTTAGACGAAGTTTGAAAGAAGAAACAAGTCAAGAAGGAACAAAAACGGAAGAAAACATGTTAAGAGGTGAACCAGAGTTGGACCAATTTTGAACCGGTAGACCGCTACAATTGGTAGCAGTCGCGTCAAAATGAGACCAGAAAGATGGGGGTATCTCTATTGACCCAACGCGATCGCAACACCTTTGTAGCTGCCACGACAAAAGATGCTTGGTTAATCTTAGAAATGTTGTGAAGTGAAGACGACCACGACCTAAGGTAGCAACTGCGACAGTTGAAGTCGATTTATGAATCCTAATGCGAGAAGGCTTTGGTTTTTGGCCCATCTTCAACCCAACTCGTCCCCAATTATAAAAAGAGGTCCTCAAGTCCAAAAATAGGGGAAATCTCATAATTCTACACTTGAAAAAGTGCTTGGAGGCTTGAAACGAAGATCAAGGAACGCAAGAGACGAAGATCGAGATTCAAGATTCGGGTTTATTTTTCTTCTGTTTATTTTTATTTTCAAACAATGTTTGTCTATGAATATTGTTGATTTTTAATCTTAGACATGAGTAGCTAAACACTTTGTGTTATAAGGTTAGAGAGTAAGTTAATGTCGACTATGTTTTGATTTTCGTTTTAATTCTAGACTCCGTTATTTATATATTTTGTTCTTATTTTATAAATTGATTGATCTGACCAATTGATTAGTTTGACTTGCTTAACAAATCGTCGTCTGAGAGGAGAGGGTTGTTAATAGGCATATAATGTAGGTATCAATAGTCGTCCGAGAGGAGTGGTGTCTTACGTAGGCATTGATTTTAGGAACCCTTGTGAGTCTTTTATGTGATAATTAGCCTGAGAGGGTAATTGTTCACAATTATTCTACTCGTTAACATCGTCCGAGAGGAGGATTAACGCCTAATGACGATAGAATCGCTATAAAAGTCTAGGATTTTAGAATAATCAAACATAGGAGATAATAACTGAAATCGAATCCCTAGAATACGTCTTAAGCTTATTTGAGTTCTTCTTTGTTAATCATTTCTTCTCCAACAAGCAATTTACTTCTTTATTATTATTTATTGCAATTGGGTTTTAGTTAATCACACCAATCTTCAGAAATTGAGATTCTAATTAGGGTAGTTTTATTTCGATTAGGGTACTAAACTAGGTACAAACATCAGTCTATGTGGGATTGATCTTGACTACCACTATCTACACTAGCACCGTATACTTACGAATTACTAGGTTAAAAATAGTGCGATCATACAACCTCGTTACACACCTCACCATCATAATTGTATCCCAATTATCAAACCCACTAAAATAAAAACTAAACATAATTAAGTAAATAAACAAATCAATAAAATTCATTGAGATACAAACCTTCTTTGATAACTGAGATTTTGAAGTAGAAGAAAACAAATATCCTCTTATTTCTTCCGTTTGAAAAAATTACATGAATTTGATTTTTGCAGGGTTTTGAGAATAAGCAACAATGATTTTGCATATGTTGGAGATTTTTAACCAATGCTTTTGTGTGATTGGCTTCTATTTCTTAGGCTAGTGGATTAATCGCCTTTATTATTTTAAAAGTTATCGTTTATTTAATTAAAAGATAAGTAAATAAAATCTATATCATTTTTATTAGTCTTATCTGTATCTTCTAACTACAGGTATATTATTATTAATTATTAAAAATATTTAGTTATTCATCCATCACTCAAAATATAAATATTTATAATTAATATCAAATGTCATGCTTGCCTTATTTGTTTGTCCCAAGCTAATTGTCTCACCCCATAAATGACAAATTCTCCCACAATCTCCACTATCAAAATCTCCACATTCAATCTCCACCTTTGAAAAAGTCAAAGATTCCACAAAATCTGTTTTTTCTTAGTCTCCGTGCCAGGCCAAGGTAGGACAATTAACTTGGGATGGAGGGAGTAATATTTATTTTGTTCTGTGTATTACAACAACCATTTGAATCCTCTCTCTACAGGCCATCGCTTCCCCCACTTCAACGATGTAGGTCACATTCATTTTCTCCATTATGGCTGTAATGACTCTGTCCATGCAGTCTCGTAGCACTCCCCCTAACCCAGTCCCTACATCCGCCACAATGGAGGCATCGGTATTCAGCTTTACCTTTCCCAGCTCCGGACAACTTCAAGTCGTCGCAGCTTATGCAGTCTTCCTCGCAGGAGCTGCTGACTTCCGCTTCAACCTCTGAAATTCCCAAGTAATTGAATTGCTCTTGCTATACATTCTTCTTGCGGCTCTTCTGAATCCTTAAAGACTTAATCATTGCGATTCTGCCACAACCCATAGAGCATTGAACAGAAGGGCTCCGGTATATCCTCCTCCCCCACAAGCAATGCCATACGACAAATCACCAACAATTGCTCTATCTTCTGTCGCAAGTGAGTGAAAACGCGACTGGGCTAATTCCAATAATTTCTTCGACCATGGGCAGTCCCGAAAGGTGTGTTTCAACGTTTCTCTACCATGTTGATTCCGGGGATATTTCTCCTCAATCTGGACTCCTCTCTTATTAAGTGCGCTTCGAACAAGCAAAGCACGCGCCACATTAAAACATCTATCATTGGGAGAATATTCAGCCGCAAAGCCACTTCTAAAACTTCTGTCCTTGACCCGAAGAAGATGCAACAACCGCCTCCTCGTCCAGAATCTGAATCGCACGTTTGCAACCTGTACGAACCGAGTACACTCTATCCTTCATATAATGCCATCGCAACCCATCATTATTTTCGAGCTACTGGAATAAAGAGAATTTGTTGGACCTCCTCCGCTCTAAATATGGTATCAATCTTCTCGCTATCCCACTCCTCCATCAACTTTAAGCAAGTAAAAATCACGCATATCCGTCGTCTAGTGTCCTCTATTCGAGCATACCCGAAACAAGGGCCCCTTCAATAACCATGCGTCATTCCACATCGAGATATCCCTACCATCCCCTACAGTCCAATGTAAGCCCTTCAACAGTAAATCTCTTCCCGCCATAATGCTACACTATGAGTAGCTAGGATTGTATCCGAACTTCGCCTCCAAAGCAGATGTTCTTGGGAAATATTTCGCCTTCAAAGTTCATGTTAGGAGGGATTTGTCATCAACAATAGTTCACCATCCTTGTTTGGCTAGCATGGCCTTGTTAAAACCCCTAAAATCCCGAAAACCGAACCCTCTTTCATACTTCGGACGACACAACTTCGACCAAGTCACCCTAATGTATCCTTCTTTCCTCAACTCTTTATCCCCACCAAAAGGAAGAACCAATGGACGTACAAACTTTGTAAACAAAATCCGGGAGAAGAAAATACCCCATCACATATGTGGGAATAAATTGTGCCACTGCCTTTATTAAAACCATCTCCCCAGCCACAATAGCGTCCTCTCCTTCCAACCTTTGAAGCTTCATCCGACTAAAAACCTCCTTAGATTTCTCAATATCCGTTGTGGCCGAGGTACGTAATGGTATTTATCCACGATCCTAACTCCCAACATATTCAACAATCCCTCTTGCCTTTCTAGCGACACCCCCTTGCTAAAAGCCAGTTCCGACTTTTCAAAACTTATCATCTGTCCCGATGCTGCCTCATATATTCTGACAATATTCCTCACTAGCATAATCTCCCTTTCAGATATTTTATATAAGTTTGAACAACACCTTCTTAATGTGAAAAAAACTTTGACTTCTTTGCATACTGCTGAGTTGGTTTTGGGTAATGGACCAACTCAATCCACCATACTTTTTATACAGGTTGGTCAATAGAAAATTTGGCCCAAATCATCGTCGGGTCCATCCAATGAGTCAAAAATTCGATGGATCGTAAATCGGCTAAAAAATCTTCACTAATTCTCATGTACACTAGGTAAACATATCTTATATCCGTACAACTCGGGTTAAAAGGCAGATAGATGAAATGCATCACTTTTTGTTACTTGTTCTCCAAAAACAGTATGACCTTTCAACGTAATACGTTTTCTCAAAGTACGGTATACCTTTCAGCATAAACAGTAGTACCTTTTCAGTGTAATACATATTTTCAGAATAAGTAATACCTTTCGGCACATATACTAATACATTTTTTTATAAAAAACTGATATAGTCTGAATTATATAAATCTAAAATTCATACATCTAATATACAATAGAATTATTAAAAAATATGTTAGAGAATAAGTTAGACTAAACTCACTAATTTTAACTCGATAAATATTTTGAGTTGTCTTGCATCAAGGACGAAAAAATCGCGAGAAATCGGCGAAGCGTTTCCGGAGCTTCCGAGACGATTATCGTCGGACATGGCGTTTTGTCATGTAATCGCCGAGATTTCGCGAGATATCGCAGAAATCTCGGCGATATATCGATTCGGCGTGGACTGCTCAGTAGTTTAACATGGACTGGCGAGATTTTGCGATTTCTCGCCGAAATCTCGCCAAAATATCGGCGATTTTGTTTTGTTTTTGTTTTTTGTTTTTTTTTTTTGTTTTTAGTTTCAGATAAACTATGGGCTGGTTTTGTGTATTTTTGGCATGTTTAGTTCAGCATGTGGAGAGCCCAGCTGTAAAGACGAAAATGCTTGACAAAAATGTGACATTTGGTGTGACATATGGCAATTTATACAGAAAATGTTTTGCATCTTCCCAATCAAATAACATCTCAGTTGTGTATAAAAGAACTATGAGAACCTCAGTTTTTTTAGGAGAAATATTAGAGAATTGTAGCTTACGAAAATTTCTTAGCGATTTTGCAGTAGAATAAAAATTGTGTACCCAGGCTGAAGGTCGTGAAGAACAACGGTAAATTAATTTATGGTACCAGCATTAATTTCAATTAAATATTTCAATTTTTTGATAAGTAGAATTTTAATGTGGAAATTGAGATTTATGTACCTTAAAGTTTAATGTTATAATCAATTTTTTGATAAGTGGAATTTAAATGTGGAAATTGCGATATAAATTTGAACTTAGTGAAGCTATGCATATATGTAGTGTATATTATTTTCTAAACTTTGATTTGATTTTTTTTTGGTGTGTAAAATGAGATTTGTAATTAGTTTAGTGTTATAATCAATTTTTTGATAAGTGGAATTTAAATTAATCAATTTTAGGTTAAGTAGAATTTAAATGTGGAAATTGCGATATAAATTTGCTTATGTGAATTTATGTATATATGTAGTGTATATTATTTTATAAACTTTGATTGGATTTTTCTTTATGTGGAAATTGAGATTTAGTTTAGTTTTGTGTTATAATCAATTTTAGGTTAAGTAGAATTTAAATGTGGAAATTGCGATATAAATTTGCTTATGTGAAGTTATGTATATATGTAGTGTATATTATTTTCTAAACTTTGATTGAATTTTTCTTTATGTGGAAATTGAGATTTAGTTTAGTTTTGTGTTATAATCAATTTTAGGTTAAGTAGAATTTAAATGTGGAAATTGCGATATAAATTTGCTTATGTGAAGTTATGCATATATGCAGTGTATATTATTTTCTAAACTTTGATTGGATTTTTCTTTATGTGGAAATTGAGATTTAGTTTAGTATTGTGTTATAATCAATTTTAGGTTAAGTAGAATTTAAATGTGAAAATTGCGATATAAATTTGCTTATGTGAAGTTATGCATATATGTAGGTGGAAACTAATGGCGAGCGGGAGCGATGCTGGTGATCGCAGGTCTTCAAGACTTGACTACGCTTGGAGGTACGCTATTGCCGTTCCAGGGAATAAAACCGCTACCGTTTGTAATTTTTGCGGAGTCCAAAATTCCGGGGGTATAACCAGATTCAAATATCATCTTAGCGGTACGGATCCAGAAAAGAACGTTGCACCGTGTAGGAAAGTCCCACCAGATGTGAAGAAAGAAATTCGTCGATTAATTATTGCTAAAAATATGGCCAAAGGGAAGAAGGCTGAAAAAATAGCTGATATAAGAGCAGAATTACGACAGGGACTCCCCCGGGGAGACGAAGACGAAGACGATGACGACGATGATGAATACATCGCATGTCCGCCAGATCTTACACCGGAGGAGCGAAGCGACTACCGTGCCGCTGTTAGAGTGTCGAAGGCGAGTGAGTGGGAAAGGGAACAGACGAGACAGTATGGTGGCAGCAGAGGAGGTAGTTCGAGTATGCGATCGGGATCACAACCTGCCCAATTCCGTCGTTCACAGAGTAGTCGATCAACCAACTTCGAACCTTGTCCGGCCCCTGCACTGTACAAATCCGCTGATGCACGTCAAAAGAGGATAAAAAGTATGTTCTCTGGTACCAACTTAAAGGAAAAGTTGGGCAAGACCATCAGTAAATTTTTTATTTACGATAATTTACCGCCGAACAAAGCTTCGTCACATCACTTCAAGAATATGATTGCTTGTGCTCAAGACGTAGGGCCGGCTGTTGCAACCCCTACTCCATATGAGATAAAGCACAAGTATCTAGACGCGGAGTATGAGGAAATGCAGGAATACGTCAGAACCCAAAAGAAAAAATGGGAGACGTATGGCTGTACAATTATGGCGGATGGATGGACCGGGCCGACGAAGCTGTCCATAATCAATTTTATGGTTTATAGTAAGGGAACAACGGCGTTTCTGAAATCAGTGGATGCATCGAACCGGATAAAAGATCACAAATACATCTATGGGCTGCTCAAGGACATTGTGAAGGAAGTCGGGCAGTCCAGAGTTGTGCAAATTGTTACAGACAATGGATCGGCCTATGTGAAAGCCGGCAGAAAGCTACAGGAGAAATACAACTTGTACTGGACTCCATGTGCTGCTTATTGTATTGACCTTATCTTGGAAGAGATCAGGAATAGAGATAACGTCAAAGCGGTCATTGTAGCTGCGAGGCAAATAACCAACTTCATATATAACCACGGTTGGTTACTTGCGAAGATGAGAGAGGTCTGCCAAGGTGATATTGTTAGACCCGGAGCAACGCGTTTTGCGACTAACTATATCGCCTTGGAGAGTTTGCATAAGAAAAAATCGCCCCTGAAGCAGATTTTCACCAGTGATGAATGGGCAGCCAATAGACTCAGTCGTACGAAAGTTGGCATAGAAGTAGAGAAAAATGTGCTTGATCATTCGTTTTGGGAGGGAGTACAACACGCAGTGGCTTTATTTGAGCCAATATATCAAGTACTCCGAGTGGTTGACACAGAAGTAGTCCCAACTATGCCAATCTTGTATGATCTGATTCGAGTAATGAAAGAGAAAGTCCAATCACTAAGATCTACGCAGTGGGTGACTAGGATTATTGAGTCCAGGTGGGACAAAACACTATCTCACCCACTCCACGCTGCAGGTAATAATGTCCATAATTACTTTTTTGTTTTAACTTTAAACCTTCATTTTGCAATGATTGACTGACATTTCCTAACCAATATTTGATTAATCACTTCGTAGCATACTACCTTAACCCCAAAACCCAGTACCAGGCCGGAGTTGGTGAGGACGCAGCCCTTATACAGGCAGTCCTTCATGTTTATGATAAGCTATACCCCGAACCAACGGGGGTTGCCGATTTTGGGAATGAGGTAACGTTAACGCAACTGAAAATCAATATCAAATATTTGACCTAATCATTCTTGATTTTTTATTTTGTGCAGCTAATTAGTTTCCGCGATGCAAAACAATCATTCGGAAACCGGACTGCTGTAGCTGCCCGAAATACAATGGTGGCAGGTAAGTTTTACTAAAATTTGTTTTTAATTTGGTTTTTATCTCATCAGCTTACAACCATTCAATTTATTGACCTAAATCCTTATTTGACAGCTGATTGGTGGGTTATGCATGGTAGTTCAGCACCAACACTGAGAGGGTTAGCCATTAGAGTACTGGCACATACCGCATCATCTTCCGCCTGTGAGAGAAACTGGAGCACATTTGCCTTGATACACACTAAACAAAGAAATCGTCTTGCTTATCCAAAACTCGAGAAACTCGTATTTTGCTACTACAACATGAAGTTAAGAATACGAGATTTGGAGGCTGAAGCAGATAGGGTTGCTTAGCAAGAATTCATAGATTTAGTGGACATCACTGGTGAAACTGATAACGAAGAGGGTGATCAACTCTATCAATGGATTCGACCAGCACACCTGGACGACGAAGCAGGCAATCCTGATCCTCAGGTCGCTGAAGCGGCCAGCGAATTCGGAATTGATGTGGATCAGGTCATGCGTAATGAAGTGGGTGTATCAAGTAGTGAAACACAGACAGGGAGCTCTACAGATGAAGACGGAAGTGATGACGATGGGAGTGGCGGTCGTAGACGTAGTGATGACCATCAAGATTATAACCCAAGTCCAAGGGAAATGAGTCCATTCACTGTTGAAGGATTGTACACACACTCTACACAAGATGCAGATCACGGAAGTAGGGCTGGGGGTCCAGGGATCGGTGCTATTGGAAAAGATTTCATGAGCAGACGGGGGCGGAACCGAGGCACGAGCTCAAACGCAGACTTAGCTTCCCTCTCGTCGAATTTTGACTCGATGAGTGTGAGCACCGATCGGGAAGATCTGTATCCTAATTTATTTCCACATAGAATAGCAGACAGATCCCGAGATTCAGCCTGGACTGATCGTAGCCTCCTTGAGGACACAGCCCCTCACGTGATTTATGAAGAACAACAGTACAATTCTTGGGTAAATCCGAATTATCCAGTATATGGACAGACGGTTGGACGAGACGCTTCAACATATTTATATTATCTTGATGATTATCTTCAAAATTACGCTAACTCGCTTAGCTGGTACCACTATTGTAATTACATTCGTTAACCAATACTCTCAGGTTGAGCCTCACCGGAATTCATTTTGGTGTTAGGAGGTAGTATTGTATGATGAAAATAGTTCATAATGGTAATCCCATCAGCGGACAGTGTATGTAATGTTTATTCTTTATCGAATAGGTGTAAATGTGTGTATTTTGATCTATGTTACTCCATTAGAAATTATAATTAAGCTATTTTATTGACAATCTAACAAATATAGTGATAAATTAAGTGTTTTAATACATTTTACGTCGATTTTCAGAAAATTGCACCGATATTCCGATATTAATCGATATCTCACCGATATCTCCGTAAATTGAAAGACCGATATCTCCGCGAATACCGATTTTTTCGTCCTTGTCTTGCATGTAGCACTGGCCCGATGGGCTATCCAAATTGCCACTGTTATTAGGGTGCGCTTACCAGCCCATGAAGTAAATAGTTGAAAACAATATAAGATAAAGATATATATATTTTTTGAGAAAGTGAGAAACATATTATTGATAGGCCTTTCAGACAGAGAGAGAGAGAGAGACCAGAGTCCTTCGGTGAATAAGATAAACGGTAAAAAGAGGAAATTTTTTCCCACTCTCTATACGTACAAATCAATATATCTACAGAGAGAGAAAATCTGGATCCTCGTTTCTTTTTGTACTAATCGATGTTGTATATGTAATTTCATACACTGGAGAAAGAATGGTCGAATCTGAATCCAACATTCCGATGCTGCTCCGATCTTCCATCAATCCCTAAACCTAAATCGGTTTTTTTCCAATGAAGTGAAGAAGGAAGGGAGAAAAGCAAATTAGTTGTTTTCTGATTTTTTTCCTATTGCTGGTGCTTTGATTTTTTTATTTTGTCCGAGTGTCCGACAATATGGAAGGTGGTGATGGTGGAGGGGTGGCATCAGCTGCGACGGGTCCACCTACGCCGCTTGAGTGGAAATTTTCTCAGGTCTTCGGCGAGCGGACCGCTGGCGAAGAAGTACAAGAAGGTAAAATAATGAATTTATGATCGAGAATAAATACTGTTTGCTTTGTGTTTGGATCTTTTGGTTAGGGTTTGGGTTCTTGCCGATTTGCTCTTTCTTATTACTAATGGGTTGATTTACAAAAATATAATATGGGAATTGATTGGGGATTCAGTGCTGATCTGCATGTCAGTGTTTTGTTAAGCGTTTTGAGGGATGATAGTGTGAGTAAAGTGAATTGAGTTCATTGTTGGTTTTTCTGGTTTATCTTTCGCTGGTGCCTGATATATCCTTGTTCTGTTTTATCTTCCCATTAAAGTATTTCATCACTCTGGGTTTAAATCTTTGCAATTGTGTTTACTGCGGCTTTGAACCCTTTTCGCTGTTCGTTGAGTCCGAATTTGTGAAGAAGTTGCAATTTATGGATTGAACTGCAAGCATCAATTTTTATATTGTGGTGAGGTGGAAGTTTGCTTATCGACTCTTGGCATGCAGCATCGGAGCTGATGTATAGTTAGAAGTGAGAACTTCTTGCATATATTGCAACTGATGTCACCCATACTGGGCTTAAGGTCATTTGTTCAACTAACTAAAAGTTACGGTCACACAGATTGCTGGAGAAGTCATTGTGATGCATTTGGTCTGAGCCTCAGGTTAATTTTTTTTTGTAGTTTTGGTTTATAAAAGGATGTGTCACAAGATATGTGGCTTAAGGAAGTCCTAGGGACTTCACATATTGTCCAAAACATGCTAATACTGAATTTTAGAGAGATTCGTAATAATGCCTTTCTGTGGAGTACGTGGTTTGTATCAACATGCACATTTTCAGGTGTTCCATGAGTTGGAAAGATAGACATTTCCAACTAACAGGAAATAAGCTCTTCCACGAATTATTGCACTACTGATTGCACCTGCATTATTTCATTTGCATCTACCTGGCTACTTGTTGCCCAAGTTAGGTTTCAACAACACACTTTTATCTTTGTCACAATTGTTCAATGTTCACTGTAGGTGGGCTCACAAGTGGTCATGCTTAGTCACTTAGAGGGGGAGCATGTTGTGGGAATGGCAAGAAACCGATTGTGTAATCATGATTAAGGTGTCGATTGTTCTCGAAATGTCGACATTGTGACTGGGATAGTATATTTATCTGATTAGGGTGTTTGCCATGTTGGAGTTTCAGTTCATTCTCATGTTAAAAGATGAGTTCTGTTGAACTGAACATCAATTTTGAGTGCTGATGAATTTTCAAAATGATAAAGTGCTCCTGTCGGATGCATAATACTGATTCCTGATGTCAAAATAATGGTGATACAATTCAACATTCTTAAATATTTACCACTGAGAGCCAAGTTCTTTGCCACTGGTTTTGGCTGTGAAAAGAGGTTTGATGGGGGGAGGAGGTTCTGATTCCCGAATAGTATGAATTAGTGTTGTAATACCTTCATTTGGTTCTAATAGCATGAAGCTTCACTTTCTTGTATGTGATTGTTCTAGTATCATCTTTCATTGGACAACTGTGTTAGAAGTTAGTTACAGATTGGGATTTATCGGATGCTGCTGTTTCTTTCTTTCGCTGCAGTTGATATAATCTCTGCTATTGAGTTCGACAAAACTGGTGACCATCTGGCCACAGGTGACCGTGGTGGACGGGTAGTATTATTTGAAAGAACAGATAATAAAGAGGTGACTCCCTACTGACCAAAAAAGATTAAATTTTATGCTGATTTAGTTATCTGTGTTTCAATATTTCGTGTTTGCAATTGCATTTCCAGCATGGTGGAAATCGGCGAGATTTGGAAAGGATGGACTATCCAGTTAATCGACATCCGGAGTTCCGTTATAAAACTGAATTTCAGAGCCATGAACCTGAGGTATTTATTTTCACCGTCAGCTCATATATTATCGATACTTGCTGAGTCCTGCCCATTATATTTTGATGTAATTATATAAGAAGTATTTCAAATGAATGAGTTAATGAGTTCTCTGTTTCCAAACTGTCAAGTTTCTTAAAGAGCATTCCTCTTAGTTTTGGCCTTTTTCTTTCCCTCTGTTCACCGTCTTCCAAATGGAAAAGAAGAATGTTTGACTTGTTATAGTGATGCTTGCCCATATTCCTTCATCAGTTCGATTATCTCAAAAGTTTGGAGATTGAGGAGAAAATCAACAAGATCCGTTGGTGCCAGGCTGCCAATGGTGCCCTCTTTCTTCTATCTACTAATGACAAAACAATTAAGTTTTGGAAGGTGAGATCTTAAATTTCTTTCTGTATTTCATTTTTTCGGTATTAAGGAAATATATATGATGTGCAAGTTTTCTTAACTTATGGTTATTCACTGTGGTAAAATGGATCGACATCATTCTTTTGATTTAATTAGGTGTAATTATTTTTCTGAATATTTAGTCATCATACTTCTGACCTCATCTATTTCCAATTTCAGACTTCATCTTTTCCTTTACATACTGATTTTTTTAAAGAGCCTTTACTGTCCATGTTGTAAGCATATGAATACCAGCCGAAGAAGATTTTATGTCTGTTTATCACATTTGTCGTAGGTATTATCATTTTCAACTACACTGTTATTTGCATTCCTTCTTTGTGTCAGGAGATGGTTTGAATTCCATGGCAAAAAAATCATAATTATTGTATTTCATGGTGTGGGGAGGTTCCATCTACATTGTCATTTGGATTTGGGGAAGATGGTTTTTTTTTTTTTTTTTTTTTTTATTATTTAATTTGAAGGAATACAATCTGATCAGAGATATATTAAACTTGTAGTACTGGTGATGTTTAATCAGGATGGTTTTCTTGCTTTCCCGTCGTTCTTATTTCTTTGTTTTGAACAGGTCCAGGAGAAGAAAGTCAAGAAAATTTCTGATATGAATTTAGAAACATCTAAGGCTGCTGGAAATGGTAGTGTGGCAAGTTCTAGCGGTCCTTCTGGTCCTAAGCGTTGTCTCGCTAATGGCATCCATTCAGATCGATCTTACAACTGTTTGAGCAGTGATGCGTCTTTTCCACCTGGGGGCATCCCCTCACTGCGATTACCGGTGGTAGTTGTACTTAACTAAGCTACAGTTTTACTAGGGAGTAGAAGTTTCTGTATAGTGCCTTTCTTAAGAGTATTCAGAATAATTTTGGAAAGTGAAAATTGCTTTTGTTGATTGTCAAATCGGAAACAACTTAGAGATTCGCCCGTTCTGGTTACTTCTGAAATTCTGTCTTCATGGATGTGCTTCTTGATTTCAATGACTTCCTCACATCATTTAAATCTTGAGATATTATTTAGCATGGGAAATGGGAAATGTATATGGTTTTGGTCTTGTATACTTGTTGCTCATAGTGTTTTTTGTAATGCCTGATAATGCAATCTTAGGTAACAAGCAGTGAGACGAACCTTGTTGCAAGATGTAGGAGAGTATATGCTCATGCACATGACTATCATATCAACTCTATCTCGAATAACAGGTGCAGATCAATTTTACGTTTCCCAGTTACTTTATGCCATTTAAGTTTTCTCCTGTGCAGTGCTTTTACTTTGTGGTCAACTGTTCGCTTACCGGTTCTAATACTTCTTTATCTTGTGTCCCTTGGCACCTCCACTCTTGAGGTGGAACAACAATAAATTTAATGCTCGTAGGAACTGAAATCTTTGTTAGGGTTCTTGTTTATTGTGTGAATTTTATATATGGCTTTGCGATAAGAATGCTCGTGAGTATTTCCTATAGATAACAGCACTAGACTATGAAGCATTTTGGGTTCCAATGCTTGTTTCCTTCCCATTCTGTGCTTTCAGTACTTAGAGAATAAGTCTATCAGGAAAAAGAACTCTTCAATTGTTTATTTTCTTTTGTGCAAGTGATTTTGTGAAAAGTGGAATTTGGTCGCGGTAATGGTATATTAAGATTCTCATTATTCATTTCCTAGTCCATACACATGTTCTCTGTATTTTGGTCTCACCTACATCTTACAAAGCATTGATTGGGGAAAGAGATTATGATTGAAATTTGCTATTTCTTCCCCCTCTGTATCATATTGAAGCCTTATCCTCTTTTTCATATATTTTCTCTGCGTGGAGATGGAAAATAGGCTATATGCTTTTTGTACATATTAGCGTTATTTATAAGAATACAGATTAGCAAATTATTATAAGCTTGGTGGCACCTTTTGCCACTTTCTTTCTGATAACTTGATTCGGTTGAATATACTTTCTTTTAATGTTCAACAGTGATGGTGAAACATTTATATCAGCTGATGATCTGCGGATAAATCTCTGGAACTTGGAAATAAGTAACCAGAGTTTCAATATCGTTGATGTGAAGCCAACAAATATGGAGGATCTGACTGGTGAGTTAATTCACTGTTTCCTGTTTTGGAGCGCTTTCTTCTTTCTCCTTTTCTTTTTTTCTCCTTCCGTTTCATATTTCTTTTCCTGTATCTAGGATGGGTTCTTCCATGATCAGTATAATTTCATTGCACAAGTTTTTCTCTCTTCACTATATGTATTGAAGAATCATACTGAATAATTATTTTGTGAACTCGTAATTAAAGTGATTACAGACTGGAGTGGAGAACAACTAATTTCACGAGTTTGAGACTATTGCAGTGCCTTTTCTTTTTCTTTTTGCTTTTTTGTTTTTAAACGGTAGACTATCTCTTTTGGGAGCAACTAAACCACTTGAACTCATCTATGAAGTTCGTTTATTTTCTCAATTAGTTTTTGAAGGTTGTGAGAGTAGTTTGGGATCAATATTTGAGAAAACACATGGTTTAAATGCACTACAAAAGCAAGCTACTAAACTCAATTGATGCCGTGTCTCATTGCAGAGGTGATAACATCAGCAGAATTTCATCCTTCTCATTGCAACACACTAGCATATAGTAGTTCAAAAGGGTCAATTCGTCTTATTGATTTGCGGCAATCTGCATTATGTGATTCGCATTCAAAGATGTAAGTTCTTTGGCCTTATTGTACTGTTATGTTGTTTTGTCTGCCTTAAAAAATTTCCAAGATGGGGGAAGTGAAGAATTTGATTGTTGTTGGCCTCTTTATGTTTCTTCGATTTTTACAACAGTGTTCTCTAAATTAGATCATCCTTGCCTGGGAATGCTTTCTTTATTAATGAGACATTCATTGATGTTCCTTTCAATAAACAGCTTTGAGGAACCGGAGGCGCCTGGCTCAAGATCGTTTTTCACTGAGATAATTGCTTCCATATCAGATATTAAATTTGCAAGGGATGGCAGATACATATTGAGTCGCGATTACATGACCCTTAAGGTTCTTTCTTCTGTTGTCAGTTATGCATGCTTTGTCGTTTGCTTTCGAGTTTTGATTCTTTAATTGCTCATATGTTAGTTGTTTTTGTATTTGGACTTTGTGTTGCACTCACTCTAAAAGTTGAAATGTTTTTTATCATTCTAGCACTGGAATAGGAAATAAATTTTTATGGTCCTATAGTATTTCACTTATTGGCTGAAAAATGTTTCTGATTGCTTCCTGGTTGGATGTAGATATCTCTTTGGTTATTGTTTTTTTGTAGCATTAATATATATAGTGATATTATTCCATGTTTGCTGCTGTCTTATCTTGAATTATTGGGCTTCAGTTATGGGATATTAATATGGATTCTGGCCCAGTGGCGACATACCAAGTTCACGAGTATTTGAGACCAAAGGTGAAGTATACCCTATTCAGGAGCATTTGGCCTTGGGTTTTTCAACAAATGTTGAGCTGATCAAATTTTACTTTGAAATGTCCAGCTATGTGACTTGTATGAAAATGATTCCATTTTTGACAAATTTGAATGCTGCTTGAGTGGTGATGGCCGACGAGTGGCAACCGGTTCTTACAGGTAATTCTAATTTACATTCTGTTTTATCAGTATTTATGTTCTCATATCATATCTCTAACAGAATATCTGTTTACAATCTCAGCAATCTCTTCCGCGTGTTTGGTTGTGCTCCGGGAAGTACCGAGGCCACAACCCTGGAAGCAAGCAAAAACCCGATGAGGTACTTCCACTTGATCAAGTTTTATATACTTATCATAGTTTGATTGACCTTAATAAATAATTAATAATAAGGGTAAATTGCAACTACTGTACTTGAGGTTCAGCCTATTTACTATGATTCTATTATGTTTTGAGATTACAAATAGCCCTTGAGGTTTGCACTTCTCTTACGAATACTGCTTCAGTGGGTTGCAATATGTGTCGTGGGATATATTTATAATTTACAAATTTTATTTTCTTGTGTAATTGTACTTAATAATAGGAATAGTTTTCTTATATATTATAAACACCACGGCATGGCCTTTTTCAGGAGGCAGGTCCAGACTCCTTCGAGGCCTTCCAGATCACTGAGCAACAGCATCACTCGTGTTGTAAGAAGAGGTACACGTTTCTAACCCCCATCTCTCTTCCTTCCTGCTCACTGCATTAGCATACATGGGTCACAGTCCCCCCCCCCTTTCTCAGGTTCAGAGAGTCCAGGAGTTGATGCCAATGGGAATTCGTTCGATTTCACCACGAAGCTGCTCCACTTGGCTTGGCATCCCTCTGAAAACTCCATCGCTTGTGCTGCTGCAAATAGCTTGTACATGTATTATGCATAAAAAGGTGGTTCCGGAAACATTTTGTGCTCCTCGAGAATGCTTCTCTCACTAAATCGAGCCTCTTCATTCTCTCACATCCGATTCCCTCATAAAATCTGTAGCACAG
The DNA here is from genome assembly GCA_958295605.1 of Ajuga chamaepitys. Taxonomy (NCBI): domain Eukaryota; kingdom Viridiplantae; phylum Streptophyta; class Magnoliopsida; order Lamiales; family Lamiaceae; genus Ajuga; species Ajuga chamaepitys. Next base: position 4,723,219 of record OY282500.1, on the reverse strand, counting down.
GCTTAGTGGGTCAAGAGTGTTTATGTAGAATTTACATGGAAGAAATGTTGTCATTGTACGATCAAGGACAGCCATCCGTTCCTCGCCTCTTCTGCTTCACCATTTATATATTTATCTTATTTTTTTTGGCTTCTCTCCTCAAAGAGAGACAACTCTATCTTCTTATCGGGTGCTGGGTTGGAGTTGAGAAGGAACTGTGATTGTAGCTCTCCTACAAACTGAAGATGTCCTATATTGCCCCTTAGTTTTAAGGTAAAAGTAGTATACTCGGAAATCTCTACTGGGAAGGAGCTGCTGCTAACTTGCAGGGCAGGGTGGTAAAAAGTTTTAACTTGATGGATCTCTCTTTTGTAGGATGATGATTTTGGTTCTTTTGCCTTTTTTTGGATATAGATTTTTATTCGATATTTCTTTGTAAAAGTATTCAATCTTTGGCTTCTATTAATTTGTACAATATTTCTCACTGCATAACACAATGTATGCTGTTTATGCTTGGGCTATGGAGCCGAATAATGCTAGTAGCTTGTTGATGCGAAGAGGTTACGATAACATAAATTTGTACAATTGGTATTAATTTGTACAAGTTGTTGGTAATTATTTTTTGAAGTTCTTTTAGGTTTCGTGAGATGCTTGTAAATATTTGTCTTTTTTAATTTTTTTTTATATTTCTTCTAATACTACCCTTTAGTAATCGGGAAGAGTGATGTGAGTTTAGGAATTTAAGTAAATAGAGGAAAATATAAAGAAGACGTACCAATACCTTCCAACCCCACGTCCAGCATGCCCCCCTTCCCCTTCTCCAGACGTACCAATACCTTCCTCTGTAATTAGATCGCTTGATACATGTCGTTTTGGCATGCTTTTAGACTCATACAGATGATGAATTCGATAGCAACTGCATGGACAATTAGCTGTTTTGTGTTGAATTAAACTATCTTGTGCCATTTGATGTATGTGCTTGTTTTGCAATGAATTATGTGGCCAAAAGTATATTTCATGAATTTTGGAAAAAAAGAGCAAAAAAATAGGCAAAATGGCGAAGTTCGGAGGAAATAGTATTAGAAGACCCACTCAGTTGAGTAGGATTGCTCCCACTCGGTCGAGTGAGTTATGGTAACTTGGTCGAGAGACGAGTTCGGCAAAAAATATTTTTACACAACTCACGCACTTGGTACTGAGTTAGGTGGACTTTTCACTTTTTGTACCAAATCCGGTCCATTATCACTGTTTTCTCACCCAATCTATAAATAGGAGTATTAGAAATTGATTTTGCACTAGATTTCACATTCTGCATCACTTTTCATCCATTGAAGTAGAGAGCAAGATAAGGAAGAATTTCTAATTAGATTTCACATTTTGCATCACTTTTCATCCATTGAAGTAGAGAGCAAGATAACGAAGAATCAGGTAGAGAGCCAGAGTAAAGACTATTTGAAGATTTCGGGATTATTAGTTACTTTTGTTAATGAGTTGATACATTATGTTTGCCTATGAATATTTTGTGGTTTCAATTATAATTATGAGTGGCTAGTCTTTACGTGTATTCTAGGGCTAGAAAGTAAACTCAACGACTTTGTGATTAATTGTTTTGAATTTTTAGACTCATTCTATGTTTTATCAACGAGTTTGTTTTAATTGTTTGTTCGATAATTTGGCCAATTATTAGACTTAATTAGGCTGAATAAATCGATACTCGAGAGAGGAGATCTGTTAATAGGCTTACAAGTTACAACACGTAGCATAGATAATCAATAATAACTGAGAGGTTTAAGTTATTTGCTTAGGCATTTATCTTGCATGGGTTTAAGAGTTACATATATAATAATTGATCTGAGATGATATATTTTTTTTTTTTGAAAATACTTGGAGACGATAATTATTTATATGAACCATACGTGTTATTCGCTCCGAGAGGAGGTCTAATGTAGTTTTGTGACTGCCTAATAAAAACTAAAATTCGATCTAAAAATCTAAATTATGCGGGTAGATAATCATAAGGGAGTATTAGTTGAAATTGAATCCTAGGGTATATCTTTGAATCTGATCTCAACTTTAATTGTTTTTCGTCTGCTTGGTTCTAGTTAATTAATAGTTTAAATTCTGTCTTCCAATCAAGTTCTAAAATTTCAATATCTAGATAGAGTTGGACTATTCGAATTAGAGTATTAAATTGACTTAGTGATCCGATCTCTCTGGAATTTAAATTGCTCGTGCTAACTATAGCTACACTGATCACTTGTGTCTGTACTAAGGTTAGAAATTAGTGTGTCAAATTTTAGGCACCGTTACCGAGGATCGGTAGCTAACGTCAATTTCTATCTTTGATAAATAATTCAACATTACTTTAGACTTTTATTTTGTTTCATTTTTTTTTTTTTTGCTTTGTGGATTTCATAAAGTGCATACAAACACGGTCTAAAAGAACGAGCAATCTAATTTCTTTTGATTCGGAGATTGAAACAACTGCCTGTAGAAGCAGAATAAGGAGAAATCTAGCTGGTGAAATCGCTGAAGAGGACTAACTCAGGTTCAGATGTTGCAGAGTCTGTTGGGGCTGGTAAACAACAACAACAATAACAACAACAACAACAACAAATGAATAATCTGCTATAGAAGCAAGAGAAGATGCAAAATTAACCATCAGTCCAACAAAATCCCTAGCCACAACAACTACAACCTCAGGCTCAGGCTTAGGCTCATAAGGGACTTCCTTGGTCCCTTAGGCAACTGGAACTACGGAGGGGTTGTGTGACATCCCATCAATGCCAACAACTTTAAACTCAAGCCGGGGTTAATTTCTATAATTCAGCAGAATCAGTTTGGGGGAGGGGCACTTGCAGACCCCAATGCACACTTAGTTAGTTTCTAGAAGTGTGTGACACAATCAAGGTGAATGGTATGCTCTAATGATGATGCAAAACTCCGACTACTCTCATTTTGTCTCATGAACAAGGCCAAGCTGTAGTATAACTCGTTGTCGTCTGACAATGCTTCTACATGGGACGAGTTGTGCACTAAATTCTTCCTGAAGTATTTTCCGCCTAGCAAGACTTCGACTGAAGAGTGAGATTACACAATTCAAACAGTTTGACTCCGGACCGTTGTGCGAGACTTATGAATGTTTTTGGGGTTTTCTATAGATATATCCACAACATGGGTTCTTTTTATAAGGAGCAGATTTGCTATTCTTACGACAAGCTACTTAGTGATACACATCATTTATACATGCACTTTTGGTCGATTTATGAACATATTTGGTATCATTTGCAAGTGTATCTAGTCGAAATATGCTTAAATTCATTATCTTGAGTTAGATGACATGTTTGTGCTTGTTTTAGTGATAATCACGTATAAAAAAAGCCAAAAAGTCCATTTGGACGAAGTCCAGACGAGAAACGAGCAAGAGGGTTGGAAGAAATGAAGAGAAATTGACGTTTGGGCAGAATGAGTCAACTCGACCGAGATCATTTAGAAACTCGATCAATTTGAAGGGAAATCAAGGTTTAAGGCAGAGAGCACTGACTTGGCCGAGGCTCAAAGCAACTTGGTCGAGGCAGGCAACTTGGGCGAGTCGAGTTAGCCGGTGGAATTAGTAGTTTTACACGTTTTGGCCTTTTCCCAGCACGTTTCACCCCTATTCTTCCCCAAATTATAAATACAAGCCTCCAAGTCCGAAAATAAGACACAATCATCATTGGAGAATTATTTGGAAACTAGATCGAAGAGCAAGGAAGTGACGAGATGACGACCGAAGAGCAAGATTAGAGTTTTATTATTTCTTTCTTTAAATTAAAATTTCCGAACATGTTTGTCTATGAACATATTTGGTTTTGACTTTGATTATGAGTAGCTAAACAAGTATTGTGTTCTAGGATTAGAAAGTAGATTGTGAATGGCTATGTTTGATTTTATCTTTAATTCTAGACTCCAATTTATATTTGTTTATCTATATGCTTTGTTCTTACTTTATGAATTGCTTAATTTGGCCAATTTATTAATTCTACTTGCTTAACAATTCGACTTCGAGAGAAGGGGGTTGTTAATAGACATGCAAGCATATAACGTATATACCAATAATCGTTCGAGAGGAGTAAGGGTTTACGTAGACATCTGCTTAGGGGACCCTTGGGAGTCTTTTATGTGATAGTTGGATCGAGAGGGTGACTATCCTTAATTGATCAACATGTTGGTGGCTTCGAGAGGAGGGCTAATTTAGAGTAGGGCCGCCTAATAACCAACATAATCTACTTCTATTATAAAAGTGTGAGTTGTTTCTTACAAAATTTGATTTGCCTATTATATCCTTAATGATTTATAATTTTTAAGGTTAGTTTGGTAACTATAACTTTAAAGTTTTATTTATAATCTATATCTTTGAATTTTTATTTATATGGTTAGACAAAATTTGATTTGCCTATTATATCGTTAATGAATTTTAGTGTTTAAGGTTAGTTTATTAACTATATTCTCAAAGTTTTATTTATTTGGTTAGAGCCCTATATAGTTCATCTATCAATTCATGGATATGATACCATAAAAAAAATCATGGATATGATATATAATTCATCTAATGGCATAAGTTAAACCTACATATTAATCATATTCTATATTTTTCTTTATTTTTAATAATATACATAACATTATTATTTTTAAGTTTCTTTTTAAATTTCTCATCTCTTTTATAATGAGATTAATTCTTTAATATAATTGTCAAAAAAGAAAAAAATCATTAATTAGTAAACTTTTAACGCTAATTTAACTTTATATTTTAAAGTTTTATTTCTTTAGTAAGATTCATTTTATAATTGAAATCATCTCTCAAGTCTCAACTTTTGAAATTTTCTATCACATTTCATATAATATATAGTTCAACTGATGACATAAGTTGAACCTAAATATTTATAATATCTTATACTATTATTCCTTTGTAGTAAAATACATTATATTATTTTTTGTATTTTTTTATATTTTATTCGATTCTTCATAAACTTCTGATAATTTTTCTAATTGGTTTCTTCCATAATTGAAGAGGAATGGAAAAGATCGATTAGCACAAATGTACTTACAATAAATAAAATTACTTTGGTATATGATTCTCAGGATATTGAATAATTGAAGTTACACAAAAGATATTTATGTATTTATAAGAAAATTATAGAAATTTAAACATATTATAGGACTTTAGTAAATCCAAAGTTTGATTTCTTTTACTAGGATAATGATTCAAAGACTTTTAATTTCGAATAGTGGTACTTTAGAGTTGTTTAGAAATTAAATATTTGCAAAACTATTACATTTTGGTGTTTTCATGGTGAAAAAAATACTCAAAGGTTTTACGATTAGCAACAACAAGAAAAAAAAAACTATACACATAAAAATTAGAACAATTGAATTATAGTGAAAGCTCTTATTTAACATTTTTCATTTTAGAGATATTTTTTTATTTTTAGTTTACTTTTCTTTTTAATTTAGGTGCGTTGTTATAATATATATATATATATATATATTTATATATATATATATATATACTCATTCTATATCATATTCCTTTTGTTTGCTCTTAATTTTTTGTGAATCGATCTTTCTCCTTTCTCTACAATTGTAAAAGAATCCAATTAGAAGAACTATATGAAATTTACGAAGAACTAAATAAAAAAAATAATATAATGTATATTACTAAAAAAGAATAAGAATATAAGATATTATGAATATTAAAGTCTCAAATATTAAATAATTGAAATGTACACATAAGATATTTATGTATTAATAAAAAAATATAGAAAATTAAACATAATTTAATAGGAGTTTAATAGCTCCAAACTTTGGCTTTGTTAAGATAATGACCCCAAGAATCTTAACTTGCAATAGTGGTTTACAATAAAGGTATTTAGGTATTTGAATGTTATATTAAGTTTTTGTGTTTTCATGGCGAAAAAGTACTGATAGATTTTAGGATTAGCAACAAGAAGAAAAAATCATATACATAAAGATTAGAACAATGAATAATAGTAAAAGCTCTTATTGATTTAATTTATCATCTTTAATTTTCTGGAGATAATTTTTTTAGTTTACTTTTTTTAACTCAGGTATGGAATGTAGCTATCACATCTATATACTCATTCCAATAACTATAACAATAAACATGTTAACAAGGCAACAATAGTGTATTATATAATATTTAATTTACCACAATATATGGATTACTCAAGTTTAATGATAGTTACATGATAAAATATTTAAAATATGTAAAATGTAACAGTTTAATATGATTTCAATAGTTATAAGTTTGACTTCATAGTCGAATAAGAGACACAAGATTATTGACATATGATCGTACTTATACTTTTTTATTATATAAAAATGATTGAAAGTTAAATTTAAAAAATGTCATTAAATAATTTTTTGGAAAAAAAAAAAAGATGAGATTAAACTAACTCTTTTAATCTATTTAAAATGTAAACATTATATGTCAGAACAATAGGGAAAACTCCGTTTTTGGTCCTCTAAGTTAGGGCTGGTCCAAAACTGGTCCACCAACTTTACAATTATCAATTTTGGTCCACTAACTCAAGGACGAGTCCAATTTGAGTGCAAAATTCGCCGGAATTCATTAAGTCGGCCGAAATTTCACACGTGCAGGTCACGTGCTCGTTTAAATTGGGGATTTCCGATTCTTCATGCTGAGTTGGATAATATAATTGACAAGTGTATTTTTTTTTTTCGTTGTAAACGTGGATATCCAACTCAGCGGATATAATTTGAATTAAAAAAACACAATAACATAACTTAAAAATTGAAAACTCAAAAAGGGGAGATTAATCCCTAAAGCTAAACCCCATTCGAACACCACACTACCTCAAATTGCACACACCCACTCTTCACTCACCGTAAATCGGACAGACTCACTCTTCACTCACCCCAAATCGCGAAGAGCAGTCACAAGAATCATGTAATCTTCAACCCACGATTCGCTCAGCCCAAATCGTGAACCCTAGTCGGAAGAATTGATTCGCCACTGTTGCGTTTCAGATTTGTGAAATGGTGCAAATACGCGCTAATGTGGATGTCGAGAAGCCGCACCCAAAATATGGTAATGTTCTTTATTCTTTATGGTAGATGTGGTATGTGTGCTTGCATCTGATTTTGTCCTGCTTTATTTATAGTTGCACGTGAAAGTTGGGGAAATGGAGCAGTTGTTCTCAGATTTTGTATATGTTTTGTTGTACTGTCCCATGTGTTTGAAGGATTTATATATTAATTTGGCTTAGCATAGATTCCCTTTTGCAGTTGTGTACATGAATAAGGTTGAAATTAGTGGTAGTGGTCCCCGGTTTCAGATTTGTTTATGGTTGGAATTGGGATAGTGGGTGATTTATTGGGTTGGCGACAACTGTATGTGGGGTTGGGACAGCTTTTGTTAAAAAATTTGGCCTTTATTGACTATATGTTGTTGGGGTAAATATTGTTATTGACCTCACTGTTTTTTTCTCTCTTTTGGACAGGTTCAAAGAGTAGGGATATAACCGTAATAATGCACTATGGGGGGCAGCTTTAAACATTCCCAACCTGCCAAGTACTTGGGAGGTGAGCTCACTGTGCTTGACTTTGTCAATATAGATAGGCTTAAGTGTAATCGTCTGAAGAGATATGGTGGATTGAGGGTTAAGGGTGAGCTTAGATTTTTCGTGATATTGAATGGGGGGTTCAAAATAGTGATAGATGATGCTGATCTTAAATCAATAGCAAAGAAGCATCTTAAATCGCGGGTGCTTCATGTGTATTCGGAGAAGATTAACAACCAAGAAGATTGTAATAGTGTTGTGGTAGAGGAAGAGGGGGATGGGCAGGACGTAGATGGGGGGGAGGAGTGGATTGAGGAGCCCGAATTTAGAATTGGTGATGAAGTGAGTGATGATGATAGGTTGAACGGGAGGCAGAAACATGATGAACATGCATATATTGAACCAGCTGCAGCGGTAGAGCAAGAAGAGACAAGTGAGGAAGAGGAGGATGTCATAGGGACTGGTCTCGACGATTTTGATGAGGCAAGGGTCTCAGATGAGGATTCGGAAAAACCGGTGTACCCAGTATTTAACCCGAAAACGACATTTCATCCAACTTTTGTTCTCCAGCAGGTTTTCGGGTCTAAGCAAGAGTTTAGGAAGGCTGTTCAATCACATGCGATTCTAAGTAGAAGAAATCTCAGGACAGTGAAAAATGATAAGTTTAGAGTACACGTTGTGTGTAATAAGTCCACGAACTGCGGGTTTCGGATGAGGTGTCTGAAGATGGTGGGACAAGAGTCTTGGCAGCTTAGGGAGTATCAACCGAAACATGATTGTGCACCGTCATACAATGTGAAAAATGTGAAGAGTACGTGGTTGAGTGAGCGGTATGTACAGAGGTTTCAAAGTGATGCCAATAGGTGGGTGCCCGGATTCAGGGATGATGTTGTGAATGAGTTGAACTGTCATGTGTCTAAGCAGCAGGCTTATCGGGCCAAGTACTCAGCTCTTAAGCTAATTCAGGGAGAGCCGGACGAGCAATACACTAGGTTGTGGTCTTATAGAGATGAACTTAGGAAAACTAATCCTGGTAATACTGTAATCCTGGGGGTTGATAATGCGGGCAGGTTTAGTAGATTCTACGTATGTTTCGATGCACTGAAGAAAGGCTTCTTGGGTGGATGTAGACCAATCATTGGCATTGATGGTTGTTTTTCAAAGGGAGTTCACGGGGGTCAGCTTTTGAGTGCCGTTGGGGTTGATCCAAATAACAATTTGTACCCAATAGCATATGCAATTGTGGCCACTGAAAATGGAGAGACATGGGAGTGGTTTCTCACGGTTTTGAAGCAGGACTTGTTGATTACGAACCCTACCGAATTCAGCTTCATTTCAGATAAACAAAAGGGCTTAGTAGCAGCTTTAGCTTCTGTTTATCCTGGTTCTGAGCATAGGTTTTGCGTACGTCATTTGCATAATAATCTCAAGACGTCTGGTTGGACAGGGGTAGCCTTCAAAAACTTCTTGTGGGGGGCTGCCCAAGCCACTACGCCTGGGGAATTCAGGGTTCGGATGAGGCAGATGAGGGATTACAATTTAGGGGCATGGGAGTGGTTTAGAGATAAACCACCCAATCAGTGGAGTAAGGCCTTCTTTCGGACGACCCCAAAGTGTGACATTCTTCTGAACAATGCGTGCGAGTCCTTCAATTCTTGTATTTTAGACGCAAGAGACAAGCCGATAATTACAATGCTTGAGTGGATTCGGATTTGGCTGATGACAAGGCTGCAGAAGAATCGAGATAGAGCTATGCTGAATTGGAAGAAGAAACTCTGTCCCAAAATTGAGAAGATTATAGAGTCCTATTCTGAAAAGATCGCGGATTACCGGCCACTAAAGTGCAACAACCAAAACTACCAAGTTTCTTCTGCAGATGGCACGCAGTACACCGTGAATCTTGAGAAGTGGTCTTGCAGTTGCAGAAGTTGGGAGTTAACGGGGATTCCTTGTCGGCATGCAATTTGTGCTATACTCTCTCAAGATAAGCTTCCGGAGGATTTCACTGATCCGTACTATTTCGTGGATACATATTTGAAGGTTTACGAACCGACAATTATGGGCATTAGTTATGAGGCTTTGTGGGGAGATAGCATGTATATTCCACCATTACCTCCGGATTTTGGCAAGAAAAAGAGGGGTCGACCAGCTAAAGCAAGAAGGCGAGAGAATGGTGAGCCAAAGAAGGGTGGGAGTCGTTCACAAGTCGATCATCAAGAACCGCCTCCGGTTAGAATGAAACGACAACAAAAGACACTATTGTGTAGAAAATGTGGTGGTGTGGGCCACAACTCAAAATCTAGCAAGTGTCCGTTGAACAATCAAGATGATGCAGATTTAGATGAAAATCAATCCGGTGGTGACCGAGAAAAGGTATTGAGCAGCTACTTATAAAAAAGGGAAAATAAATACCATTTATTTTGTTATGTTAGTTTGCTAATTATTTTATACATTTTCAGGATGATGATGTTAACCGGGCTGATGTCGACACTGAGGGACCAAGTACTCGACCTACAAAGGTTTGTAGTGTACCTCCACAAGATTTTCATGCTTTGATGTTTGGGATTTAGGTGATGTTAACTTGAGCCTTGCATTTCTTAACAGAGACAAGCGCGAAGGCCAAAAAAAGTGCCTAGAACGGACGATCCTATAGTGGTAATATTTAGCTAATTACTGGTTCTTGAGACATCTGGGCCGTTTTATCATTGGTGTTTTTCAATTGCCATTTAGCTAATTACCTGGTTCTGAGAATTCTGGGCTATGCTAAATTGGGCTATTGAACTGTTGAAATTGTTGAAATTGGTGGAAATTTTGAGAATTCTGGGCTATGCTAAATCTGTTCGTGTTGTTATTTGCTGAAATTTGTTGAAATATGGACAGCTTCTGTTATTCTGAGGTTTAAAAAAAATATTCTGCTGTTATTTGCTGTTATTTGATGGCAATGTTGATGGCAAGTTTAATTTCATTTGTTAACTTGAAATTTGTTTGATGGCAATGTTATTTGATGGCAAGTTTAATTTCATTTGTTAACTTGAAATTTTTTCACACCATTGTAATAGTGTTGTTGGCAATGCTGAAATTAGAGGAAGATAGCTGGTTCGAAGTTTCTTTGGATGATTTTTTTTTTTAATAAATCTTAATTGATGTCTTGATGTGAAACAGGTGCTTCCACCTATGAATAACCAGGATCGAACTGATGAACCAACAGAATCTCAAAATGAACAAGTCCAGAATGAACAGTTGCCCCTAGAAACGGATTTCGTGTATGATATAGTGGAGAGACAACTTCTTCCAGGTCCTACAATGTTTGAACAACTGCAAAGCAGCTATAATGCGGAAGGAACCTCTACGAACCGGGTGTTTGTGACAAGTCAACAACTTGAGATTATGCGTCCAAGGAATAAAGCTTCAAAGACACAACCAAAGGTATATGCTTCAATTAGATTCATAGTTCTTAGAATTTTGCAGCACATGTTATTCGGATTATATAACACCTGTACGGTATTTATGATTCGCAGACGAAGGGAAAGGGAAAACTTGTGGAAGACAATAGACAAGGAGGTCCCACAAATGAGCAAGAACCAACCCACACACATCTAGGACAAGAATCTTACGAAGAACCGATTATCCCGACACAGCCTAATGAAACAACCTGCGAGGACCATCCTCTCCCATCACAACATAGTCAGGTCATTTACGACTACCCTCCACTGCCCACACAACCAACTCAACACAGCCAAGTGCCAATTCCTGTTCCATTGCAACCATCACCACGAAGGGCTCATATCAGAGCACCTGCACCGTGGACGGGAGGAGTTCTCCCAACCAATTTCGTGCCAACGACAACTTTTCAGAAGGAGACCTCATATTCGAAGAAGATAATATTCAGCAGAGGGAGGAAGTTTTTGGATCTATCGAACCAAAATTAGTTGATAACAGCTTAGTCCCGTCCTGTTGGCTTATTGATCGAACGACTTTTGTGACTTGACTAAAACTATTCCAGTCAAGTGTTTTTTCATGTTTTGTGATTTACATTTTGTGGCATCCGAGATTCTGATGTTTTGCATTATATATATTATGTATTGGAATGCCTTTGAAACTTAATGTTGAATATTTAAGTTAATATCCATGATTTGACATTGGAAAATTGATGGTTTTATACATTGTTGCTCAATATTGAAATGAACACTCACCACACTGTCCGATTTGCTTGAACACACCAGCCCACCCCATGTTCACACATACTTGTTCGAACAAAACACACCCCACACTGTCCGATATATTAGAACACAACACACCACACACCCATGTTCACACATACTTGTTTGAACTAAACAAATACCACATTGAGTCGAACCTAAACCTTTTAATACACAAAGAAAGCTAAGACTGCTACAATAGCATTCAATTTGCATTGCCGAAACGGAAGTTGCGATAGACCATAACTTAACGGACTTCCTGAATATTAATTGAAGCCGAGTACAAAACACCCATGATTACAATTCTAATATAAAGCCCTAAGGTTATATTGTGGGTGGACATACATGTAAATTGTCCAAATGATGATCAGGACCAGAGGCTGCAAAATAATGATGGTCCAGCTCGTCCTAAGTCGTGTTTTGAGACGATCCCTACTCATTTTCAGTTTCTTCATTTCAATTCTTGTTTCGATTAATTCCGTCTTCGTCTCTTTCAGATCCATTACTTCTATCTGTAGTGTTTGAATTTCACGCCTCATAGCAAAAAAGCACAGTTATGGAACATTTCATCGACCCAGACGAAAAACTTACACCCACCAGACTACACATTCAAATACAATAAAATTGTTAAAAAAAAAAGAAAAAAAATGAAATATGTGCAAAAGAAATCTGTTAGCACAACAAAACTTACATTGTAGTTGACACACCCGTAAAATTATCTCCCGATGCTCTCCGGTTTCCGGGATGCTCGGATGACCGAGCGTAGGCCACAGAGACAAGAAGTGCACCATCCACAGTAGCATCCCCGGGACAAATGCGAACTTGATATCGAGCTTGACGACATAGTCGATCTGGGCTATTAGGAAAAACGGGTCAAAACTAGAGAGAGAGGGAGGGAGAGAGAGAGAGAGAAACAATACCTGCAACTAGGGCTTTTCTTGCGAAGAAGAAGACGGTGGGGATCTTATGCGTTGTTTTATAAATAGTGTAATTAATATAAAATCTTTGTTTTTATTCCCTTTTATTTTTCATTTGATTTGATGAGGTGTAAAATACACTTGTCAATTATATTATCCAACTCAGCGTGAAGAAACGGAAATCCCCAATTTAAACGAGCACGTGACCTGCACGTGGGAAATTCCGGCCGACTTAATGAATTCCGGCGAATTTTGCACTCAAATTGGACTCGTCTCTGAGTTAGTGGACCAAAATTGATAATTGTAAAGTTGGTGGACCATTTTTGGACCAGCCCTAACTTAGAGGACCAAAACCGGAATTTTCTCCAGAACAATATGTAAATGATTCTCAATAATTTACTATGTATAAATTATATTGACAAATTATTACATATTGTTTGGTCATAAATAAAACAACCAACTCTTATTATAAATATAAATTAGAATAATACTCATCAAATGGTAACAATTTATTTGTCTAAATCTGAATATTATAAATTTGCTACTTGCAATAATCTCCCTAATTATCTAAATTGTTGAAGTATCAATATTAAAATATTGAGAAACAATAATAGAATTTTTATAAGTTATCTAATGAAAAATAAAATTTGAATATAGAATAATTAGACTAAAGTGTAAACTATTGACTTGATCAAGTGTTAGAGCTTAATGCGAATAGAAACTTAAACTTCATTATAATATAAACTTGAAGCAAGTACTAAAATCAAAGAATAAAATGACTTGCATGTGAAATCGCTGAGATTATATTTTAAAATTAACTTTTGAGTGAGTAAAAAGACATGTTAGGAAACTGTATGTCTTTTTGTGTATACCACTTTATTAAAGTCCAACAATAGAAAATGATGTCAAAACAATTGAATAAGAAGTATATGATAATAAAATGAATAGAAGTGAGAAAATGCATTGTGAAGAAAGATAACACAAACTTATGAATAGGCTTTATTATTAGTAGATATAACTTTATTAGCATAATGAACAAAATTATAAAAAAAAATTTATGTAAAAATTATAAATATTAAAGGGTCTAAGTGAATTTTAATTATAACAAAAATTATAATAGACGAGTCTAAGTAATATAATAGAAAAATCAAAATCAACTAATGTGATTGAATCAAATATATTATAGAAAAGAATACAAAACAAAAATTAAATATCTATATTGTAGTTAGATGTACATACAAGTTAATTATTCAATGTAGTATTTCAAAATTTGATTAAACTAGGCATACATTTAGCCTTACTGTTTAAATTTAGATTAAACTAACAATATATATGTTTTATACACTATTTTTTTTTGTATGAGCATTACTAAGTAAATATAAATCGTATTATTATGCTTGTAGGAAATGAGATTATATATTATATTATTTTCAATGATTTAGAAGAATGAAATAGATATACTTCATAAGTAACATTTATAAACATTATAACAAGAGAAAATAATAATTGATTTACGAATTTTATTGAATTCAAAAAGTATACGATAAATTTTTACATATATATATATATATATATATATATATATAAGATGAAAAAGATGAAAAAAAAAAAACAGTAAAAGTAGCTTATATATGAAATCGGTAAAAGATATATCTGAAGATATTAAAACTATAAATGCATTGGTAGTGATATTGTGTAAATTTAAATACTATTAGTCTATACAATGGATCGATTTTATATGAGTAAATCTATAAGTTGAACATTTTTTTTAATCACATACCTTAAACACCTACACAAATATACTCACTAATGTAATACATTTAATAGGTGATGTAATTTTAGTAGAGCAAAGAAAAAACTGTTATGTTAGAAAATTGGAGAGAGACATTAAAAATCACAAGGTTTACAATAATTGGAGTTTATACCGAGATGAGAAATTTTATTGTACAAATAATAGAAATAATAAAATGACAAACGTAAAAATTAGTGGACATGAATAGTTGCAGCAGATTCTTTTAAATATTTAAGATCAAACATTAAACAAATTATTAAATCAATATATATATATATATATATATATATATATATATATATATATTTTAAGCATATCTAATAACTTGATAAATGAATTTACTATGCTATATAAATTATAGGGTATAATAAAGAATAAAAAAGAACTATAAAGAAATAATGAACAAAGTTGTACTGTGTGATTCAAATATTGTACTATGTGAATGAGTATCACATAATTAAATTAAAACATGTTGAAAAATAAAGACAGTGAAATGTAACTATTAATATTAACTTGACAATAAATTAGATAAAAATAATTACGTCGATTAGAGTACTGTATAGTCTAAATAAAAAATAAAATGAAAGAAATAAAATCCGAATGCGTGGTTTAAATATAAGACTTTTAAATGGATGTGCAATGTTTGAAAAATTAGGAGCATTTCACTATAACTAAATAAGGAATTAAAGACATTACAAATTAGTTAAAACACTTATTTTATTTTATATTTATTGTAGCATGTGTCTTGATTGAAAATTGTGAGACACTATGTATATAATCAACCTTCCATAAAAAATATTACTCCCTCCGTCCCGGCTTATTTTGCACAGGTGACCGGGTACGGATGTTAAGAAAAGACAATTTTTGCTTTTTCTTTGACTTTTTTAAAGGTGGAGATTGAGTGTTGAGATTTTGAGGGTGGAGATTGTGGAAAAAGTTTCTTTTTTTGGAGTGTGCAAAATAAGGTGGGACGACCGAAAAAGGAAAGTGTGCAAAATAAGGCGGGACGGAGGTAGTATTTATTTTGTTATTATACTATAGTAGGATTTTTGTTTTAAATCACACATAATTTTCAAATTTCGACATTGCGTTGAGAAAATAATTAAGGAGAATTGAAATAAGCAATCTTAAATCGATAAGTAAATTATATTGAAGTGGGTTATACTTAATAATAAAAAAAAAATTAGAAAATAACTTTCATAACAAAAGTTGGATTTTGACCTTGATACTAAGTTGCTGGAAGTTTTTCCTCACACTAAAATATGTAAAGAAGTTCATGTGCAAATGTATGTTGAAATCGAAATTATTTATTAGAGAATTATAGAAAAGTACGTTAGCCCTAATATTTTGTATTTCATATAACAAATAATTAACTTATGGATTTCAGTTGATGATGTAATGAGACAATTAAAAATGTGTTTTTCTTCAAATGCCAGTGATTCGGTACAAAACATAAAAATATATGTCTCATTATTACGTATATAGTTTTCCAATCATCGTATAACTTTATTCACGATATATTAATGATAATTGAGTCTGTGTATAATAAGAAGTAAACAATAGTTTGAATAAATCAAACTTTACATGTATAATAGAAAATTTTGTAAGACTAAATATTTCTACATTAAATCATGGTATGTCATTTTTTACGAATTTTTTAACGTTAATTATTATAACTTGTTTTATTAAGACTAAAGTTATTTAACTTTTCTATTTCTCTTTTATGATTCTTTTAGTTTTTAGTTGATTCAAAATTGTGTTTGTTCAATGGATAAATTTTTATTACATTGAATAATCTACGAAGGTGTGTATATATATAACAGTGATCACAATGTAAAATTATTTTACGTTCAAATTAATTTTTTATTAAATAATAGTAAAAAAAATATATACACGTGTAACGCACGTGCGTAGTGCTAGTTGGTTTAAAGGTCTAGAGTTTTAGGTTAATTTTACATATGGGTTCATAATTGAAATCTATGTCTTAAAATACATCTTTATCCATCTGAGTCTACCTTAATATTTGATTGTTTATTTTGCAGGAAATTCTTCGTTAATTAGTTATTTATATAAAATTAGGTTTAGAAAAAACAAAATCCATCTATTTATTCGAAAATCTAGATAGAGTAGAGGTATTATAATTAGGGTATTAGGCTTGCATAATACAGTCTCTGTAGATTAACCTTGTCTGCCACTAGCTACTTTAGAACGTACACTTGCGGTAACTAGGGTAAAAAATAGTGCATCACTTAGGCCCACGAGAGTGATCTTGACGCTGCAGCAAGTTGTTCTCTATTTTGGAGAAGTGCACAAGATGCTCTTACTACCCTTGAAGACATGGTCACCAACCGTTACCAATTGCCGAATGAGAGGAACATGCCTAGAAGAGTTGCTAACATATCTGATACAAATTCAGCAACATCCTTATCGACCCAAATTGTAGCACTGTCCAAGCAACTTAACTCCTAACTCAAGCTGCCACTTCAATCCAGGTCGAGCAAAGTGCAATACTGACAACGTCCCAAGAAGTAATTGAGGATGTGAAAGATATGAACCAAAGAAATTTCAATAACTAAGCATCAGCAGAACCATTATCAGCCGAGTATGAAGAATCATCCTAATTTCTCATATGAAAATCTAAAGAGTGCACTCCAACTGCCATCGGGCTTCTTAATTTCATATGGCATGATCAATGATGAAAAAAAGGTCGAGCTAAGAGGATATTTTATCATCCTTTATGTTGAACATATAGGTGATGTCCTACATTCCAAGTCTCAAATTCTTAAGGTGTCTACTAGGAATACTACTACCGCCACTGATGTTCCTTTACCCCCGCAGATTACCCCCTCTGTTGTTTCTATAGTTGCTAAAATTTATTGAACATATGTTGGGACTTGATAGTATCATGAAGCAGATTGCTGAGCAGAAAGAAGATGAGAATATTACTGCCGAGGATGATGATGGTGAAGAGGAGGACGAAAAATGAATATTACTTTTTTAATTGCTTTGAGAATTGGGGAGGATATTCAAACAATATTTTATTTTTTGTTATGCTTGTTGTTTTGTGTTTGCTCTGATACAATTGCTTATGTTTGGTGTCTTAAACTCAGATGCTTATGCACTAACAAAATTGTTGTTTGTGTAGTCCCGGATACCGTATTTGCTCCATTACTATTGTTATGAAATTGTTTCATCGGTCTGCAATTGTAAATAGGATATTTCTGGTATTCTCTATGATATCTTCGTACTTGGTACGAAAATTAGCAAACTGTTTCACAATTTATCTTGTAGTTACACGTTCATAAATTCAATCAAAATGTAAAAGAGGGAGATTGTTACGAAGTATATTTTACATATTCTTGTATTTATTTATTTTGTCATTTATTGGAAATAATCGAAAATAAATTATGTCCTATTGTATAATATATTAGTTAATATCTTGTTAAATTTACTTAGATTTATTTAGGTTTGCATTAACTATACTTAGTTAGAATATGTTTCATTTAATTACTAAGATTAATACAACGAAATCTCTTATAGATATGTTTGAATTTGTTTTCTTATTTGTTCGAACATAAGTAAGAAAAGTTAAAGTTAAACATGAGCTTGAACAAGGAAAGAAGATCGAGGTGTTAAAGCTTGGAAATCGGTAACCAACTTGAAGAATGAGTAATCTGATCCTTGCCTAAAATAACAGAATCTTACCGGGCAAAAATGATTTCCAGAGCGGATTAAGATCTTCTAGAATATATTTGAAGATCTTATGAAGATCCACTTTTCATCCTGGGATGTTTTACGTACAAATAGTACGTGCTCGTGAATGAATCAAAATTCACAAGAATCTAGTTCAAGATATATATGGAGATACTTTCCATATCCAATGGTGAATCGATGAGACCTGAAGGACGAAGAGGGAAGGAGTATTTGATCCATACTTTTTTTAGATTGAGTCCTGATCTGAATATACTTGGCCTACAAGTATTGAGTCTATATATACTTGAGTGTTTCATTAGCTCGTCACGAGAGTTGAGAGCTTTGAGTCTTAGAGTCAAAACGCTCAAGTTTTCTTTTATATCTTTAACTTTACTCTGTTGTAATAATTGTTTCTGTCAGGAGGTACAAACATAGTTATGATTCGGGGGACTTGGTAAGCAGTACTAAAGGGATTTAAGTGCTCAAGCAAGGGACTTGGATAGTCGGATAAGTTAGTAGAATGATCCGATAGAGTTTGGTTAAAAGATAGGAGGGAGTCATTTTTCTAAGTAATTCGAGTAGTCAAGTCCAAACTTGTAGGAGTGTGCATTTTTCGGCCAAAAAAAAAAAAAAAATCGACCGAACCGAACTGATAACATGATTTCAGTTCGGTTATATAAAATTCGGTTCAGTTTCGGATTTGAAAATTGTAAGAATTCGGTTATTGATTTGGGTTCGGTATTCAGTATGAAAATGTGATTGAAACCGAAACCGAAACCGAACCGATAACAAAAATTGTAAGAATTCGGTTATTGGTTTAGTTTCAGTTCGGTTTTGGACGAAAACTGAACTCCCTTAATTAATTTTGATGGTTCTTTTTTTCAAAAAACACTGAAGAATTGAACTTTTATCGGTTATCGGTTTTGACCGAAACCGAATCGAAATTTTTGGTTCGGTTGAAGTCGGTTTTTAATCATATCGGATCGGTTTCGGTTTCGAATTTTAAACTCTTATCGGTTATTGGTTTTTACATATCGGTTCGGTTCCGATCCGATGAACACCCCTACAAACTTGTACCATTGCAAGGAGTGTAAGACTTGTTCTATTAATGAGATGTGAGGGGAAGAATGTATTCTTCTCCGTAAACTTTTAAAAATGTTTGCTTCTACTGTCTATTTTATTTATTTCAGTACCTTTGTAGTGCATTCTGATATGACCACTCATCGTTCTACTACTTTGTACGAATATCAGGCAAGACGTACTCGAATAGACAATTTTCAAATAATATTATTTATGATACACACTAGCTAATTTACTGATATGCGGTGTGAAATACTACATAATATATATATATAGTTAAAGAATGAGAAACAGCATTATTTGACATGTTTGGAGTAGTAAAACATGTGGGACTCGAAAAGTAAATTATAATGATAAAAGATTGAGATAATGGAGTTTTGTCTGCATGCGGCATGCAACTTCTTACAAAAGCCTAATAATCAACTTTCATGCGACTCACCGAACATCCTTCACTTTTTACCCACGGATCCGCTGTTTTGCGTATCCTTTTCATAATTAACACTGCATCATGCATCATTTTATTTATTTATAATCAATGTTAGTTCCATTACTTTTTCTAATTTTAAATTTCTTTTTTATTTTCCAATAATATCCCATTTCAGTTTCGTAGATATCACTAGTTTTGGAAGAGATTACGTTTCGAGTTTGATATTTCTGATTTGGGTGGGGTTGATGGGAATTAATCCCTCATCTATTACTAAAGTGAATATTTTATATTTTGCCTCTACGGAAGTTTAACGATCTTTTATATATTCAGCACATACTTCACATTGTTTTGCTATGTGGTATTACTTTCCATAAGTTCATACTCTAGAGTGCGCTCCAGTGTAGTAATACTGATAAAAACTAGCATAAATACGAAAACAAACACCAAAATATGAACATGACGAATCCTTTTGATCCCTCGATTTTTGTTATTGGTAATAAAACCGTATAGATCATCTTCTCTATACCAAAATATGCATGGGGCAAACCCCTCTAACCCCTCGAACTTTAGTTATTAGTAATAAAATCGTATAAATTGTGTTCACATAGAGAACTCGACTTTATTATCTAACCAATACATTATCAACAACATCCGACACTTTTATCGATTTGATTGGCACTGGCATAATAAATTACCAAAGGTTGAACAAGCTCTCCACCTAGCGTTCGTATACGCGAGCAAGAATAATATGAATTAATTATTCCCTCTCTACAGGAAGAATAATATGAACTAATTGCCCCCTCTCTTATACAGAGTACTCGATGATCATTTACAAAACAAATTTGATTTTTATATAATTGGAGGAAGTGGACCATTCCTATTGCAATGAGGATGCAGATTATTAAAAGCCCATGTGGCTATTAAAGCCCGCGAATTTCTTCAGGATTGTACCAGTATGTAAATATAATCAAACACCGTTAAATACGGCTTGGAGTTTCGATTAAAGTAATTGAACATAACTCAAACACCAAGCTCGATTCGATCCATTTACACCCCTACTTCCATAGCAATTATGCATCGAACTTTGTTTGTGCAAATCGCAAAATGAAATGGACGCAAAAGCTATAGGGAAAGTTTGGAAGTGTTGATTATGATTCGAATGAGATTACAATGAAGAGTTCTTAGTACATGGTGATCTCTTATAAGACGGTCTTCAAATTGTTAAATATAAATAAGGTCCCGATTGGTTGCAAATCATCAATGACAATGACAATGAGGATGAATGAAGGGTCAATCATATTTGGAATGAAATGGGATAATGATAAACTTATTTATTATGTACCAAGCACCATAAATGAGAATGAGTCTTCATTCATTCCCATTCCTTATCCCTAAATCCCCCAACCAAACGAACCCTAAATGTATCCAGCTTGGTTAGTTTAATTATCATTTCAACTTATTTAACCATCCGTCTTTAAACAATCTTACACTAGTATTTAATCTGCCATTCTAGTGTTTAACTTCCAATAATTAGTAATCCTCTCCGTTAAAGGTAAACGTCCTCGTTTTACTGACTAAATTCCTTGTCACTACTAGAAAATTGTATAATAACAACATAAATTAAAGACGAATTGGATCCGTTTCTAAATTGTGATATTATAGATACTGTAAATCATAGTTTAATATTAGATGCGGAATAACAACCAAATTAGTGACTGAGATGCATCCGTTCCTATTTCCTTTGGAAAGTCTTTCAGTAACAACCTGTTGAATTAGGGAAAAATAATATTTCTTTAATTGATTAGCCATTAATCTTGTAATTGATTAGTAATTCTTATAATTAGGGATCTTGACAGATCTTGTCTTTTTTCCTTTTTTGACATTTCATTGTATTATAAATAGATGATACACTTGTATACAAGTATACACAGAAATACAAAGCAATAATATTTACAGAAAAACTATGATTATTTTGAATCCTTTCAACATGGTATCAGAGCGGAGTTTCGATCTTCATTGAAGTCGAACTTTCGTTCTTCATCATCTACCATGGCAAACCCAACCGAAACAGCACTCTCACAACCTTCAGAAACAGATATCTCAACCCTTATCCAATACCTTCAGAAACAGACCATGAACCAGAACCCGACAATCGAAACATCACCGTTAATGGTGAATGTTAAATTAAACGACCGGAATTATACAATCTGGTCGAAACTAATGGGAATGTTCATCAGAGGAAGAGGACGGGGCAACCACATCACAGGCCATCCTTCCCCCCCTTCCGTCAGTGATCCCGGTTTCTCAACTTGGGACGCCATTGACAATGCTGTAAAAGGATGGATCATCAATTCCATCGAACCGACCCTCGTGCCCAATTTTTTACAGTACTCAACGGCACAGGAACTGTGGGAAGAGCTAGAAGCCACATACAACAGTGGCACAAACTACCTGCAAATTTTCGAGTTGATGACTCGAGCCAGCCAAACAAAACAAGGGAATCAAACATTAGAACAGTTCTACAGTAAATTGCAAGCAATCTGGGCCGAGATCGACCAAAGGCAACCTAATCAGTTCACAGGAGAGGAGAACATAAAATTGTTTAATCGTTTAACTCAGGAAGGGAGACTTTACCAGCTTTTAGCCGGGGTGAACGACAGATTCGATCCTGTGAAACGGGACATATTGAACCAAAATCCCCTCCCTTCTCTGGCCTCGGCCTACGCCACCATCCGCCGAGAAGCACTCCGACTCGGAGTGATGATGTCCTCGGAAGAACATCAAAACCCAGGGGAGGCGTTCGTTGTGAAAGGTTCTTCCGGAAGTGGACGGTCAGCTTCTCAAAAATCATCATCCCGCCCAAACGATAAAGAAAAGCTGAAATGCACCCACTGTGGTGGAAACAAGCATACGAAGGAGACATGCTTTCAGCTGAACGGATTCCCGGAGTGGTGGGACGAGAACCGACACAGACAGAGAAACAACGGCGGAGAAAGGGCGGCGGTGGCCGCCACCCGCGGCAACACTAATCAGGCCACCAGCGGCGGCGGCGGCACCCCTACGACCTCGACCAGTGGGCTCGCCGCCTTCACCCTTGGCGGAGCTTCAGAAGAAGAGAGGGATGAAACAGCGGCGCAAAGGGGAGCAGATATGGATAATAGAGGTAAAAGGGGTGGGGGACCGGTTTTAAACCTTAATAAGGGTGAGATTCCTGTTTTGCCCTCACTCCCTTTAAAAAACACGAATATGACCCCCTCTTATTTAAAAGCCCCAATATGCTCCCCTCCTTTTTTAAAAAATTCTGTTATGGCCCCCTCCCTTTTAAAAAACCCCAATATGCCCCCCTCTAATTTACAAAATTCGATTATGCCATCCTTTTCTTTTCTTGTTAAAAATGACATTAATAGGAAATGGATATTTGATTGCGGTGCTACGGACACAATGACTTTCGATCAAAACGACATTATTGATCCCTCAGAACCGAATAAAACGTACATTAAAAACGCTAATGGGGGTTCTTTTCCGGTTTGTGGGGCAGGGACTATTGAGATTTCTCCTAAAATTAAATTATCTAATTGTTTCTATGTTCCCTCTTTGTCCTGCAAACTATTGTCCATCAGTCAAGTAACAAAGGAACTTAACTGTGCTGCGCTAATTTACCCGAATTTTTGTCTATTACAGGATATTCGTTCGAGGGAGATCATTGGGCGTGGTTCTGAAAAAAATGGACTGTACTATGTTGATGAACTATCTGACGGAGGAAATGCCCACTTAGCTTATGGATCCCAAAACCGACAGATGTGGTTGTGGCATCGTCGGTTAGGCCACCCCTCCGATGATTACCTTAAACATCTGTTTCCGTCTTTATTTTCGAAAAATGATCGTGTGTTTTGTGATACTTGTCATTTGGCCAAGAGCCACCGAACTTCTTTTTCGTCTGCTAATAATAAAAATAATAATATACCATTTTCACTCGTTCACTCTGATGTTTGGGGACCAGCCCCTGATTCAATAGACACTGACTTCCGATGGTTTGTCTCTTTTATTGATGATTGCACTCGGATGACGTGGGTGTATTTTTTGAAACAAAAATCCAAAGTCTATAATAGGTTTGTTGATTTTTTCAAACTTGTACAAAATCAATTTCATAGCACGATTCACGTTCTACGCTCTGATAATGGGGGGAAATATGTTAACCATGATTTCAAAAGTTTTTTTTTCAAAATAATGGAATTATTCATCAGACCACCTGTCCATATACACCTCAACAAAATGGGGTAGCTGAACGAAAAAACCGCCATATTCTAGAAACTACCCGTGCTCTATTACTTGAATCTCAAGTACCGTCCACCTATTGGTTTGAAGCTGTTGCCTCTGCTGTCTACCTCCTTAATAGGTTACCTACACGTATGTTAAAATTTAAAACCCCCCTCACAGTTCTCTCTTCTAAGTTTACCCTCCCCTCTATACTTATGTTACCACCTCGGGTTTTCGGGTGTTCTGTGTATGTACACATTCCGAAAATCCATCGAAACAAACTTGATCCGTGTGCAGTCAAGTGTGTGTTCCTTGGTTATGGGATTCACCAAAAAGGGTACCGATGTCTCAACCCCATCACCAAGAAACTCTATGTTACGATGGATTGCGAGTTCGTTGAAACAGATTATTATTATGTATCTGCGTGGTCAAGTGTTGAGGGGGAGAACACTAGTCAACACTCTGATTGGTTGTTTAAAGAAAACTGGGAACCAAACCCTACTGAAGAACCGAGACCACTCACTAAAGAAGTACAGTCCACTCCAAAGAACCCCAACCCAATATCTCCCTCAACGAACAACTCAGAGGTACAAGTTTCTAACTCTGATCCTGAAATCTCTAGTTATTCTCCAAATTCTAACATCACAGGTCAAAACGAGAACTCCTACTCTCTTCCTCCAAGGCAGAACAGAGGAGTACCTCCTCAAAAGTATAGTCCAGAATACAGACCTAAAAATTCCAAATATCCCATTGCTAACTTTGTTTCTGGTGGAAATGGAAAAGTTCAACAGTTCAGAGATAAGTTATCTACTGCGTGGATACCCAGGAACGCAGAAGAGGCACAGAAATATCCAGAATGGAAAGAAGCAATGAATAAAGAAATGGCAGCACTCAATAAAAGTGGGACATGGGACAAAAGTAGATTACCTCCAGGGAAGAAACCAGTTGGGTGTAGATGGGTCTTCACCATCAAGTATAATCCAGACGGAGAAGTGGAACGATACAAAGCACGACTGGTTGCAAAAGAATACACTCAAGTGTATGGAATCGACTATGCAGAAACTTTTTCACCTGTTGCAAAGTTGGATACTATAAGAGTGTTGCTCTCGGTAGCAGCAAACCGTGATTGGCCTCTATTTCAGTTTGACGTCAAGAATGCGTTCCTTCACGGAGATCTGAACAAGGAAATATACATGGAGATCCCACCTGGCTTTGAGAAAGAGTTTGGAGAAGGAGAAGTTTGTCAACTAAAGAGATCGCTTTATGGGCTAAAACAATCACCTCGGGCCTGGTTCGGAAGATTTACTTCGGCCATGAAGAAATATGGATATACTCAGAGCAATTCAGATCATACATTGTTCCTAAAGAAGAGGTATTCTAAAATCACGTGTTTAATTATTTATGTTGATGACATGATTATTTCAGGTGATGATGAAGAAGAAATCAAACTCCTTCAAAGGAATCTGTTTTCTGAATTCGAAATGAAGAATCTCGGTGGACTGAAGTACTTTCTCGGAATAGAAGTAATGAGGTCCAAGGAGGGCATATTTCTGTCCCAAAAGAAATATGTTCTTGACCTTCTCACTGAAACAGGACTCCTCGACTGTAAACCAGCAGAAACACCGATAGCTGTCAATCATGGACTAAGAGGAGACTCAAGCGATGAGCTAGCAGAGAAAGAACAATACCAGAGGATCATTGGTAAATTAATTTACCTCTCACATACAAGGCCAGACATAGCATATGCGGTTGGGGTCATAAGTCAATTCATGCATAAACCGCTAGTGGAACATATGGATGCAGCCATAAGAATTTTGAGGTACCTAAAGGCATCTCCCGGGAAAGGAATATTCTTTCGGAAGAACAAACACTTGGATGTCTTTGGATACACTGATGCTGACTGGGCAGGAAATATCACAGACAGACGGTCAACAGCAGGATACTTCACTTTCGTAGGAGGAAATTTGGTAACCTGGAGGAGCAAAAAACAAAAAGTGGTAGCACTCTCGAGTGCAGAAGCAGAATTCCGAGGAGTAGTAAAAGGGATTACAGAATTGTTGTGGATAAAAAAGCTAATGACAGAGATGGGCCTATTGGAAACTAAAGTTTTTAAACTCTACTGTGACAATAAAGCATCTGTTAGCATTTCTCATAATCCTGTCCAGCATGATCGAACCAAGCATATAGAGATTGACCGACATTTCATCAAGGAAAAACTGGATAATGAAGATATCATCCTTCCGTTTGTCAAGTCTGAAGACCAACTTGCTGATATCTTAACAAAAGCCGTATCTGGACGAGCCTTTCATAAAGTCCTCGACAAGTTGGGCATGTGGGATCCTCCACTTACCAACTTGAGGGGGAGTGTTGAATTAGGAAAAAATAATATTTCTTTAATTGATTAGCCATTAATCTTGTAATTGATTAGTAATTCTTGTAATTAGGGATCTTGACAGATCTTGTCTTTTTTCCTTTTTTGACATTTCATTGTATTATAAATAGATGATACACTTGTATACAAGTATACACAAAAATACAAAGCAATAATATTTACAGAAAAACTATGATTATTTTGAATCCTTTCAACACAACCAAATAGCAACCAGAAATTTTCCATCTCTATTTTCTAATCTAATGTTTTTTTATAGCAACAGAATAGAAATCGAAGTTTTTCGGTCTCTATTTCCTCAAACCGAATTAATTAATTTCTAATCTTTAATTTCTTGTTTAGTACTAGACTTAATTTATTTGTTTATTTGATTTTTGGTAGGAAATTGTACTTTTTAGCAACCGAATTAATCGGTTACTATTCAATTTCTAAGGAACTGACTTGTTTTTATTCAATTTATTTTTCCTTGCTTTTTAATAGGGACTATTTGATCCTATATGCCCACGATTTATATGTCAAAGGAGGAGGGACTGCGAGGTATTTTTCTTTACTTAATTTTCGAAGAAATGATTAAAAGTAGAGGTTGTAAAATTACTTAAAATTAAAAATACGTAGTGTTTAGAAATAAAAGTAATTTTAATTAAAACGGATGGGAAGTGTTACAACGCCATCTCAAAGGAGCAAAATTCACCAATTTCATTAAGATGAGGAAAATTGGAGGCTTCTTCAAAAGGATTTTGAAATCAGACGGACGCAGTGACGGACCCAGAAATTTTGTCGAGGGGGGTCCAACTACAATTAAGTCTGTAAATTTGTTTTACGGGGGCAAAAATTTTGAATTATACTCGATTGGATGAAAATTTTTCAGACGGACGTATCAAGATAATTAAAAACCAGTAGGCTTTCCCATGGCTTGAAATCAAGATTACAGAAAGTGGCTAACTCAGACACTATAAGAAAAAAAAAAAGATATTTACCGCTACACTGTTTACAATCATAAAAATGGTTATTAAAAATAACTTATTTTATAATTATTAGCAGTTACATAAAATATTTTATACAATTTTTACTAAAATTTGCTATAATATGACAAGTTCTTTTGCAACTATTTGTAGTTATAAATACATTAACAACTACAAAGTGGTTGCAAAATTTTTTTTTGCAACTACCCGATTGTAATACATGAAGACATGTAGTTACTAAAAATATTTTTGTGATTGCTCTTCCTTTTCTGTAACTAATTAAATTTCATAATTGCAAAAAATCTTGAGTCTAGTAGTGAAAGTAAATTAATTAATTTCCAATTTTTGGAGTTTTGAGTTGCAAAAATAGGAATCCTTGGTTTTGATCGAATAGGAACTTAGTAGGAATGGGATGGAAGGTGGATTCTCGTGTTCGATTAATTGCAGGGTAGATTTGTTCAAATAAATTTCTCTAATCCATTTTATCTTTTAAGATTTTAGAAAATTGCTATTAGATTAGTTAATCAAGACCATAAAGTATATGTTTTTCTCCTTTATACAGTTTTATGTTTATGTGTGATTGAGAAATATAATGACACGATTTATGTGATACCGATATATAAAAACCTTATCTAATTTTGTTTCCTATTTCAATTTTATCAATGCATACATAGTTGAAATTCATCAGAGGGAACATTCACAAGCTTGCAAATGATGAAGAAGTGCACATGTCTGAGAATGCTGATTTAATTGTTTTTTTTTTTTTTTTTTTTTTAAATTTTATCTAAAGCGCAAAAAATTCCAATGGATTCAACTTAAAATATATGCTGACTTAAGTGATTTTAGAGGCACTTACTACTTAAGTGATTTGTGATAAATAGTTGATAC
Organism: Ajuga chamaepitys; assembly: GCA_958295605.1. NCBI lineage: Eukaryota > Viridiplantae > Streptophyta > Magnoliopsida > Lamiales > Lamiaceae > Ajuga > Ajuga chamaepitys. Next base: position 4,695,053 of record OY282500.1, on the reverse strand, counting down.
TGATAAACTAGGTACCTTGGATGGTTTATGGCGGTGGTTCTTTATGACTTTGGAGCATTTTGTGATAACGAGTTTATGTTGATAACTAGGTACTTTTGATGGGTGGTGGTTCTTTGACTTTGGAGCATTTTTTGATAACTTAGTATGATAAATATTTTGGAACATTGATAATGTGGAATATATTTGGTTAAAGTAGATACTTGCTTTCTAGAAATATTGGAGAATTTGTTATTTATAATTGTATGTCATATAATATTAAATTATTATCTATTATATTAAGAAAGGAAAAGAATTATCTATTATATTAAAAAAATAAATGAAAAATAATGAGCAATGGATTTTGTGACGGAATACCGGTCACAAAATGGTCAAAATAGTCAAATTTCACTTATTGTGAGAAAAGCAGATAGAGAACGATTTAATGACTGAAAAATCGGGTGCTAAACTTGGCAACGGAATAGAGATCGTAAATCGAGCTGTGCTTGTCGAAATAGTTAATTCTATTGGTTATAGGAAAAACAGATAGATATCGATTTAGTGAAGGAAAAATTCGGCTGCTAAATTTAGCAACGGATTCAGATTCCGTTGCTAACAACTAGAGACCAGTTTTTTTGAAACAAATTAGATCGATTGAAAATTGATTTTTAAATCAATTTAAAGATCGAATTTTAATGTTTAGAGACAAATTATTTCGTCTATAAATTGTGTTTCTAGCCGTGGATGCTAAATTGTGTCTCAAATGCCCTCCACAAGGAGAAAAGCGTTTGACTATTTCAAGAAAAGTTGCTAACTGAACCAACAACTTACAACTACTCTTTATGAATTAATTACAACTAAAACACAAAAATAAAAAAAGACAAACTAGACAACTCTGCTATTCATGACATAATTCTGATTTTCTTGGGGCTCTTTTGGGTTAATTCGATGTATTTTTCGCTACATATTTAAAATACACCTAAATAGATACGTGACGAAAAATACGTAATGAACAATCGAACATTGTTCATGATGTAGGATAAAATACACCCTCCTTTAGATGGTGCTAGGGCTGGAAAAGTCATTCTTCTTATTTAATCCTCTATCAAGAATTTGTTTGACTTCAATAAAATATAACACCGAAATCAAATTTAAAACCTCCTTTTCCTTTCATTTATTTATTATGATATAAGGACCACTCAAAGTTACTTGATTAGTAAAATTTTAAAAAATAAATTTAAAATTGAAGTGTTGGGTAACAAAATCATTTTCTACTCGCATTTTACCAATTCGACAATACTCTAATTAGGAGATTTGTAATAATATTTTCTCTTTCGTAGTTTTTTCCTTTAGCACAATAGCTTTGTCAATTAAATAGCTTTCAGAAATTTGTAATCGTTTCAAATAGTAGCATAATATTTTTAGGCGACGGTTATTCGCAATTCATTTGGCAATGCAGTTCACATTTATTTAAAATTTAATATAAATTTTTTAATACAATTCATTATATACTAATTATATAACCCATTACATTATATTATTTAATAAAAATATTAGAAATAAAACAACAAAACATTAAAAAACAAGAAAAAACTAAAGGGCAGCTAGGAGAAGAAGAAAAAGAAAGAAGCAGCGGGCACCGCCACCTAAGAACACTACAAGAGAAAAAGTAATTTGTCGCCATTTTTTGCAACTACAAAAGTGGTTACTAAAATTATGTTTGTGACCGCTCACCCTTTTTTGTAACTACATTTTGTAGTGGCAAAAAACCTTGATTCTAGTAGTGGGAGTCTATTTGCTATTGGTTTAACTTGCGTGATTGGCGATATATGAAGTCTATTTTCTTGAAAAGCTCATAAGCCTATGGAGCGTAGTTGTTAAATGGTGCAACTTGAAGACTAGGTGTGCAAGAATATTATGTTATTGTGCACTTCTTTCTTAAAATGATTTTTCTGATGCGCATAGCTAAATTTGGTTTTACGGGAAAAAGTTGATGAACTTTCTGATGAGTTGATTGATGGAGAGAAGAGAGGAAAGAGTTTTGAATATTGAATTAATTCAAATTCTGTGCGATCCACAATTGGTAGTTAACTGACGGAATCACGAAAAGACTTTTTTTAGGGGTATCAACGAAGAGGTTTACTTTGTTGATATTAAGTGATTTGTCGTTGTTAATTATGTCCCCCATTGATGAACTTTCCTCCATTGATGAACCTTATAAAAATTATGTTTATAGATTTATGGAAGCAAAGAAACGCCTGATTGAAGATGAAGCAGAAGAAAAAAATTATATTTTTTTAAGTTTATTTTTTTTTCTTTTTAATTTTCATATATATATATATATATATATATATGTGTGTGTGTGTGTGTGTATTATTTTTAGTTAATTATGTTAATTTTTGTTTAAGGGTATTGAAGTCTTTTACTAGCATTTTAATTTATTAACTTAGTGGGTTGCGTTGAGAAATTTGATGGGATGCCAATAGTCACCGCCTCTTTTTATTTGACATGACTTATATTATCTCTATGTAGTTTATATATGTATATATGTTATTTATTATTTTTATTTATATACGAAAATTTGATTATTTTTAGAGGGTGTTTGTGTAAGCTCATTTAAAACATCTCATAAACTATAACATCTTATAAGATGTTTTTAGAGCTTATAAGATGTTAAATCTTATTGTTAAAATAAGTTGTTAAAGTTTTGGTTATAATAAGATGATATAGCTTATAAGATGTTAGTAATGATATCTTCGTAACTAAAATAATAAAAATTGTAGTAGTTTATCAAAACAAGATATTATTTGAGAAATAAGTTGGATCCTCCCTACTTTTTTAAAAATAAAATTATAAGTTTTTAACATCTTATTTTGAAATGAAATAAGATCTTATTTAAAAAATGTTATCAAACACTTTGAATGAACTTATAAACCCTTAAATATCTTACAAGATACTTTGGAGAGCTTATAAGTCCAGCCAAACACCCTCATAGTAAGTACATGATTCATATGCGAGTTATTTCAAGATATTATGTGAACTAGGTATTAAGTGGCTAAACAATTCAAAAGAAGCTCACTTATTCGGTTAAAATTGTAGAAGGGGTTCAAAATCGTTGCATACGACTGTTTTTCATTCAATTGTTGTTTCTCATCCAATGGCTTTGATTCGATCTGATGGATGGGATTCTTAGTAATTAAGTTCATTTTGCTCAGATTAAACACGTTGTAACACATACACACACAAAAGAATTCACCTAGAGAGAGCGAGAGAGATCAGAAAGGGAGAGGAGTGAGGTGAAGATCATTTACTTCTTGATTTATCTTGAGGGTTGTATCTTGTTTTTTGGGTGTTTTGTGCATTAGTGAATCTTTCTTCTTTTCCCGTGGACGTAGGCTATAAGCCGAACCACGTAAGTTCTGTGTTTCTTGGTTGATTGTGGTCATGTTACATTTGCACACTAGCACTCTTGGTGTTTGATAAATTGTGTTAGTGAGTTCTTGAGCATTATCTTGAACTAACAAGTGGCTCCATCTGTGGGGAAGGGGCAAACCACGAAGAGGATAATCTGTTTAGGAGTGATCATGGCAACATCAAAGTTTGAGGCTGAGAAGTTTTCTGGTAAAAATGATTATGGCCTTTATATAGACACACTTATCGCACTCATTGATTTTGAAACCATTTGAGAGCATCACATTATCAAATTTTTCATGCCATTTAAGAGGTGCTTGTTTGAGTCCGTACAAAGATCTAACAAGTTTGCACACCTTCTTTTCTTGGCCAGGAACTACAAACCCTTCAGGTTGTTCCATATATATCTCCTCCTCCAATTCCACATTTAAGAAGGCCGTCTTCACATCCATTTGATGTATCTCAAGGTTATGCAGAGCTGCAATAGCAATGAGAACTCTAATGGATGTGATCCTCGTAACTGGGGAATATGTATCAAAGAAGTCGTATCCTTCTCTTTGCTTGAACCCTTTGGCTACCAATCTAGCCTTATACTTATCAATTGATCCATCGGCTTTATACTTCCTCTTTAGGATCCACTTGCATCCAAGTGGTTTATAGCCTGGTGGTAGATCTACAATCTCCCACGTGTGATTTTGCATGATGGACTCGATTTCACTGTTTATTGCTTCTTTCCAGAGAGGAGCATCTGGACTGGACAATGCCTCATGTATTGTCCTGGGTTCACTTTCCATCATGTATGATAGAAAATTCGGCCCAAAGGACTTTTCCTTTCTGGCCCTTTTACTACGTCTCGGTTCCTCATTACCCTCAGGTTCTTTATTAACCTCAGCAGGTGAACCATTTGTAATTTCATAAGTTCTTTTACGAGAACCTACTTCTGTGTTTTCCTTCTTAGGAAATATGTTCTCAAAGAACACCACGTTCCTTGACTCAATAGTCATTCCCACGTTTATGTCAGGAATGTCTGATTTGTGCACCAGAAATCGATATGCACTACTGTTATGCGCATATCCAATAAAAATGCAATCAACAGTTTTGGGTCCTATTCTCACTTGTTTTGGCTTAGGTACTTCAACCTTAGCTAGGTACCCCCACACTTTAAGGTAATGGTAGGAAGGTTTTCTTCCTTTCCACAACTCGTACGGAGTTTTGTCCCTTTTCTTATGTGGCAATTTGTTAAGAATGTAGTTGGCAGACAAGATGGCTTCCCCCCACATGTTCTGGGGTAAGCCCGAACTTATCAACATAGCATTCATCATTTCTTTTAGAGTTCGGTTCTTGCGTTCTGCTATGCCATTTGATTGAGGTGAATATGGAGCTGTAGTTTGATGAATAATACCGTTTTGTTGGCAAAATTCTTCAAATGGAGCTACATATTCTCCACCTCTATCACTACGAATCACTTTGATTCTTTTGCTAAGTTGATTTTCAACTTCATTCTTATAATTTTTGAATGCCTCAATGGCTTCATCTTTACTTTTCAAAAGATATACATAACAGTATCTTGTGAAATCATCAATAAAAGTAATGAAGTAATTCTTACCACCTCTAGTTTGCACAAACTTTAAATCACACACATCAGTATGAACAAGTTCTAGAGGAGAAGTACTTCTATCAACTGAATGGAATGCTGTTTTGGCCAATTTTGCCTCCACACAGATCTCACACTTTTGTGAATCAAATTCCATTCTAGGAAGTAAATCTAAATTCACTAAACGTCGAAGTGTATTTTGATTTACATGTCCTAATCTACCATGCCATAAATTAGAACACTCAAGCAAATAATTAACTTCACTTATATTAATATTGCGCTTAATGTCGCGCTTTACAGTCATTACATTCATTTTGAAAAGGCTCTTTTCGAGATAGCCTTTCCCAATAAATTGACCACATTTGGTCAGTACAAAATTATTTGCTTCAAAAACCAACCTAAATCCGGCCTTACTCAATAAAGAACCGGAGACTAAATTCTTGCGAATGTCTGGGACATGCAGCACATCCACGAGAGTTAGTTCTTTTCCCGACGTCATCTTCAACACGACCTTTCCCAATCCTACCACTGGAGATGTTGCAGAGTTTCCCATAAAAAGCTTTCTACCATTGATCTCTTGGTAAGTGGAGAACAGTTCCTTGTCTGAACAGATATTACGGGTAGCCCCTGTGTCGATCCACCACTCCCTTGGATTATCTACCAAGTTGGCCTCGAATACGACGGCGGACAGATCCAATTCAGACAGTTCTTCTGGCAAGGATTTGTGCTCGGCAAGGTTGGCCTGATTCTTTTGACCTTGATTTGCCTTTTTTGGCTGTCGACATTCGCTCGACTTGTGTCCGGGCTTATCACAGTTATAACAGTTACCTTTGAATCTTTTGTTCGAGGTCTTCTGTTGCTTATTAGAGCCAGCACCGCGTTTTCTCTTCTTGCCACTTCCGGACTCTGCCAAATTCACATGTGCCTCACCACGGTTCTTGTCGCTTTTGACTTCGGATTTCCGGTTGTCTTCCGCGATCCGTAGTCTCACGATCAAGTCCTCAAGCCCTATTTCCTTGCGTTTGTGCTTGAGATAATTTTTGAAATCCTTCCATTGAGGCGGTAGCTTTTCTATGAATGCGGCTACTTGAAAGGATTCCGATAGTTGCATACCTTCAGCATGAATCTCATGGAGGATCAACTGCAACTCTCGAACTTGGTCCATGACCGTCTTCGAGTCCACCATTTTGAAGTCGAGGAACCGTCCGACAATGAATTTCTTCATTCCGGCATCCTCCGTTTTGTACTTTTTCTCCAAAGATAACCACAATTCTTTTGCGGTTTTAAAAATGGAGTAGACATTGTAAAGAGAATCGTCTAATCCATTTAAAATGTAATTTCGACACAGGAAGTCACTGTGGTTCCATGCGTCCAAAGCAGTCATTCCATCTTTATCCCCTGTTTCAACGGTAGGAGGATCTTCCCTCAAGAAACGGGCAAGACTGAGAGTTGTCAAGTAGAACAACATTTTCTGCTGCCATCTCTTAAAATCATTTCCAGCAAATTTCGCTGGTTTTTCGGCGTGAGCAGCAGGGATTGAAGGAGTAGAAACAGAAGAAGACATCTCCGAATATACAAAAAAAAAAAAATTCGTCTTACGCTGTTATTAATCGGTATGTGATTGTATAGACGAAGATGTAGAATACAGACAAAGTCGAGGCTAGAGTTTGACTCTATATCCGTAAGACGAAATTGCCACGTACTCAGGTGCAATACGTTATAGTAGCAAAACGCCTCCAAGATACAACGACTTTAAAACTTCAGACCGCTGCACTACGAGTCGGAAGTTATCGGCGAACGTACTCGGATATTTGAAACTTTCGGACTCTACTAATGCAGAATTTAGAAAGCTTTTGAATTGCAAAGAACTTGTGAATTCGAATGTATTAAATGAAATGTGGAGGGGCCTATTTATATATGTTGAAGAGTTGAAGTGCCTATTTGGAAAGGCACCTCTTCACCCCTTGGTTGCACCCTTTGGACTGGACCCACCAGTTCGCTGGGCGGTCGCACCCGCAGGCTGACCTGCGCCCTGGCGGGCGACGGGTCGCACTGGTTCGCTGACGGACCCGTGAGTCATCCGTCTGGACCACCTGGACAAAACTTTAAGGCTCCTCCAGCTCCTCGCGACGACGCGTACGTGCGAAGTGCAAAGTGCGCCTCTAAAGCGACTCAATGCGACATGTGCGACGTGCGGGCCCGGGCTCGGGCTCGGATGGTGCGAAGCACCATCCTCGGGTCCATTTTAGCCAAAGGCTAAAATCCCACTAGGATCCACCATAAGGTCCACCATAGGGGAGCACACTTGATAACTACTTATCAAGTGCTCTACTAAATAAGGAGTATCCACTTACTCCAATTTTCCTATGTGGGACAAGTTCCCATATATTTACTTCATAAACTCTTCAACTTCCATGTTTAAGTTGCAACCTTTGACAATTAATATCTCATTCACCCGAAATTGGTTTTGAGCATATTAATACATTAAATTCATCTACTCGAAGTGTAGATTATGAATTTGCAACTTGTTTCCATTTTTAACAAATGGATTGAATTAATTAAATTGGTCAATTTTGAGTCAAAACCCAAAATTCCAAATCAATTTCCAACAAGAGTGAGGAAGAAGCTCAAATACTTTATGTATCAGAATCAAGAGATGGAAGTCAGTGGATTCTTGATTCTGGGTGTAGTTTCCACATGTGCCCACACCTAGAATGGTTTCAAGATTTCAAAGAACAAGATGCTGGGACTGTAATGCTTGGAAATGATAAAGTATGCCCTGTAAAGGCTATATGAAGCATCAGACTCAAAGTACATGATGGATCCACAAAACTACTCACTCATGTCAGGTATATCCCTCAAACTAAGAGGAATTTAATTAGTCTTGGTATATTAGAAGACGAGGGATGTAATTTTGAGTCAAAGGGTGGATTTATCTATGTAATTAAAGAGTCAAAAGTGGTTCTCAAAGGCATCAGAAAGTCCAGTTTATATTACTCAGTTGGAAGTGTAGTGACTTGTGAAGCAGATACCTCTGTTGATGAAGAATTTGCTAAATGGCATTCTGGGCTGGGACATGTGAGTGAGTCAGGGTTGAATCAATTAGTTAAACAAAAACTAATTAAGAATACTACATTGTCAAAATTTGAAATCTGTGAAGACTGTATTCTTGGAAAGAGCAATAAGCTAACTTATCCTGTTGGAAAGCATAATTTCTAAGAATCTCTTGATTATGCTCACTCAAACTTATGGGGACCATCTAGAGCACAAACTTTAGGAGGATAAAGGTATTTTCTAAGTATTTTTGATGATTATTCAAGGAAACTTTGGTTATACATTCTCAAGAAAAAATAAGAAGCATTTGAGAAATTCAAGGATTGGTGTCTAAGAAGTTGAAAATGAAAAACGCTTCCCACTTAAGTGTCTAAGGATAGACAATGGGTTAGAATTCTTATCAGAAGAGTTCAACAGTTTTTGAAAAGCAAAAAGAATTAAGAGGCACAAAACAATACCTTGAAATCCTCAATAGAATGGTGTTGCTGAGAGAATAAACATGACTATTTTAGAGAGAGTTAGATGTATGTTGATTAGTTCAGGGATGGACAAGAATTTTTGGGGAGAAGCAGCAACTACAATTGCTTATCTGATAATTTGATGTCCTTCAGCAGCAATTGGGAAAATTACTCCTGAAGAAAATGGTCTGGTTCAACACCTAGTTATTCTTATCTAAGGGTGTTTGGTTGCAGAGCTTATGATCATGTTAAATAGGATAATCTTGACCCTAGGGCTCTAAAATGTGTGATGCTAGGATACCCAAAAGGAGTAAAAGGTTATAGATTATGGCGCAATCAAAAGATCTGATAAGTAGAGATGTGATATTTTGTGAGGATATTCTGCCTTTCAAGAAGAAATAGACACAAGAATTGATTCTAACTGATATTCAAACCAATTACTTGTTAAGATGGAGACTACTGATTCGGAAAAAGAATCAGAAACACCTAATGATCTACAAAGTCAAGATGAATTCAGTGAACATGAAGATATGCAAGGATACAGTTGGTGAGAGATAGATTAAAAAGGACTATCATACCTTCAACCAGATTTGGAGATGAGTATCTCACTACCTATGCTCTAGTAACAGCAGAAGACATTGAGTCTCATGACCCAAAGGACTACAAGGATGCCATTAGTAGTCAGGATAAGGATAAATGGATATTGGCTATGAAAGAGGAGATAAAATCAATTGAAAAGAATCATATTTGGATTCTGGTAGATAAACCAGAAAAACAGAAGCTGGTGAGTGGTAAATAGATTTATAAAAGAATGATTAAAGTGAGACACACAGAAAAGGTAAGATTTAAAGCAAGATTAGTGGCAAGGTTTTTACCTCAGAAAGAGGGGGTAGAGTACAATGAGATTTTCGCTGCAGTTGTAAAGCACTGTTCCATAAGAATCCTCTTGTCATTGGTGGCTCAATTTGATATGGAATTGGAGCAGCTTGATGTAAACACTACATTTATTCATGGATATTTGAAGGTGAATATTTATATGACTCAACCAGAATGGTTTATATTACCAGGGAATGAGATGAAGGCACGTCTGTTACAAAAATCAATGTATGGACTTAAACAAAGTCCTAGACAGTGGTACCTTAAATTTGACAGCCATATAAAGCTTATTGGGTATATCAGACCCAAGTATGACAGTTGTGTGTATCTAAAGGTTGTTGGTAAATAGGTGGTGGTGTTTTTACTCCTGTATGTTGATGATATGTTGATTGCAAACAGAAGTAAGAAAGAGATCCACGTTCTGAAAGAAGAATTGCAGAGGTGTTTGAAATGAAGATCTTAGGGAATGCAAAAAGGATACTTGGCATGGATATTCTAAGGGACAAAAGTAAACATATTATGTGGTTACATCAACATGATTATATTCAGAAAGTTCTGAGTAAGTTCAATATCCATGAGGCAAGGTCAGTTTCTGTGCCTCTTGGACAACATTTCAAGTTATCTAAAATACAGAGACCAAAGGATGAAGATGAAGAGAAAAAGATGAGCAGAGTACCCTATGCAAATGTTGTTGGCAACATAATGTACATCATTATCTGTACAAGGCCAGATGCCTCACATGCTATCAGTGTAGTGAGTAGGTTTATAGCAAATCCTGGTAAACCACATTGGGAAGCTTTACAGCGGGTACTGAGATATCTGAGAGGAGCATGAAACTATGGTATTATGTTTAAGAGAAGAGAAGCTCTAGAAGGAGATGGTTTGCAGGGATTTGTGGATTCAGACTGTGTTGCAAATTTAGTTTCTAGGAAATCACAGACTGGTTATATCTTCACTCTTTTTGGTTCAGCAATGAGCTGGAAGTCAATGCTTCAGTCTGTAGTTGCCTTATCTATTACTGAGTCAAAGTATATAGCTCTTACAGAGGCTATAAAAGAAGCAGTATGGCTCAGAGGGATTCTATTAGAATTTTGTGTTGTTTAAGAAACTGTTAGAGTGATGTGTGATTCTCAAAGTGCACTACACTTGGCTATATATCATGTTTTTCATGAGAGATGCAAGCATATTGATGTAAATTTTCATTTTGTGAAAGATATTATGGAGAAATATTCAACTCTCTTGGCCCGAGTAGGGGCCTGATTTTGCTCTTTTGCCTCCTGAGCGCGGTCTTTCTTCATGCCCCGTGAAGGGTCCTTGTGGGCACCCGAGGATGGCGACGTTCATCATCACTTAGTGGTGTTGGGAATCTGTAGATCATTTTCATTTTTCGACCCTGATCGCCCTCATAGCCCTCGGGTTGTTCTGTATGTTCGCCCCGTGATCCTTGTCGGGGTGCTTTATCTTTTTTGACCCGTCACGGCTCGCCCACATGAATCTGCCTTTTATGTTGTTTCTGTAGGGCTTGGACTAGCTGCTGGATTTTGTTGGTAAGTTTGCAGATCAAATCTGCCTCAACATGGACCGCCTTTGGTTGTTGGTCGTTGAGTTCGTGGCCTGGTGACTGTCGTCTTGTTGACGTGACCTCAGGCGAGGCCCTTTGTTTATGTCGAGATATTGAATGCCTTGGTGTGGTGTGAGACGATGTTGATTTGTTCGCCATGCCCTCCTTCTAATGCCAAATTATGGATGCGTGGTCCTAATCGGTGTTAGCGACCGAGATTTGCTGGAACACTTGTGACAATGGTTATGCTGATGTGACCACCTATCCACAACCAAATATAACTAAAAGTGCGATCGACGATGAAAAAGCTAATAAAGTGCGATCGATCGTTAAGATAAACTAGGGGAAATAGATCGTCTGATATGACGTTTATATTATTTTCATTATGAAGAGGTGGTTTACACTTCTCTTTTCTCTCGTGTTTGGTATTTCTTCTTTTTCTTTATCTAGCTTTCAGTAGGTTTTTTCTATCAAATTTCATATATCTGCTACAAATACATGTGGGAGGTATTTATAGAGGTTGAGCTGCTCTTGCATGTCCGACAGGTGACAAGTCCAACTGCCACGGGTCTGCCACTTAGCATGGCCCAGTTGAGGTGGCACCATGAGCTCCCCGCGTGTTTGGCATGAGGGATAATCATTACACGATCTACGATCTTTTTTGGTATCAAGTTGGCAATCATTGTCTTATCAAGCTGGGCGGTCTATCTTGTGGCGATCTTGACACGGCACGGTCTTTCTGCGGTCGACATCCGAAGTTCCTGCGGTGGTGGTCCTGTAATAATAGATTTTGATAATGTTCATAAAATAATGACTGACATTCGAAATTCCTACAGTGTTTATAAAATAAAATGATCACCAATCCTTAATTAGGCGATCGATCTCCGCATGTCACAAATTTTGATGCTAAATGATGATAGGATATTGTGTCGATCAATTCATTCGATTTATCTACATACCCAATACACGGTGAATAATTAGAATGAAATGGGTACACAACGTACAATACCTTTGTCTAGATTCCTCCATGTTAAATAGAACTTTGCTTTGGTGACACAATATGTAAAAAAATGATTATGGGGGGTGGTGCCATGTGTTGGGCTTCATAATTGAATTTTGGGCCCATTTGATGACGGCCACCCCAATCCACCCAAAATTACGACTTAACAAATGGACGGCTCCCACTAGCCCACTTCGTCTACAGACGGTCCAGATCTTCCTCATGATGTCCTCCTTCATTCCATCACTATTTCCACTGCTTGGTTACCACGCAGGCTCGGCTCCATTACTCATGTCAGCTCGGCTTGAAGCCGAGTTTTAATATATTCCCAGCTACGTCGTCCGTCAGTTACATCGGGACACATCTAAACATTATTCTTTAATATAAGAGGATAAATATGCAAAATAAATTATGATTAAAATGTTTGGTACATGGAATAAAAGAAATTCTATTTTGACGATTATGGATCACTTGTTTAAGATTAAAAACCGCACTTTTGATGACCGAGCTTGACTTCTGAGTCTCCTTCATTATATTTAAAAAATCTTAATACCTTGCGCTAATATTCTGCTGGTCCCCCATCGCTATTAGAGATAATCTTGATTATTTAAACATTTAATTTCATTTCATAAGTTAGGCTAGAGCAGCCAAGATAGGGAATCTTATTATTATTTAAACTACTCCCTCCGTCCCGTTCAATTTTAAAAAGGAGTTGTTTTATGCTTTTGGTTGATTATTTAAGTCAATAATCAAGAAATAACCCATCTCCTCTATTACAGTGACAGAAGAGGTTTAGTGGCCACTTTGAAGCCTTAGCCATAAAATCCAAAATCCCAACTTGAGAGGGACTGTACTGGAGTACTCAGCATCAGTACACTCTGTAGTGCGTGTGCGTGTGAGAGAGAGAGACACACACCAACATACACTTTCTCTCTCTATATATCTTGTATACATATATAGAATAACCTCTGGTCTTCGCTCTCACGCGGACTTGCAGAGATCATTCACATCAACATAACCATAAAAAAAAGAAAAGGTCAATTATTTTCTTTCAACCTTCTGTTCATTTAAAATTTTCCCAATTCTCGAAAAAAAATATTCTCAATGAATTCAATCTTCTGTTCTTCCTAAACATTTGATATCAGAGAAAGAACATCGGTTTCTTGATTTTACGACAGACCCAGATCATCAAATTACTGGAAGATCAAACCTTGATAACAAAGATCAAATTTTGTTGTGAGAAATGCAAGACCCATCACTGTATTCACAGATCAAAGTACAAGTACAACAGCCGGAGGTACAATTCCCAGAGCAAGAACACCTGAAATGTCCACGGTGTGATTCCACCAACACAAAGTTCTGTTACTACAACAACTACAATCTTTCTCAGCCTCGCCACTTCTGCAAGAACTGCAGAAGGTACTGGACCAAAGGCGGCGCGTTGAGAAACATCCCCGTCGGCGGCGGCTCCAGAAAGAACGCCAAGCGGAGCTCCTCCGACTCCTCCGCTTCATCCGCCGCCGCCACTAAACGCCCTGCATCAGCACCGCCACCAAATATCAAGAGCAACCACGGCGGTGAGACGGCTGAGACGTCGCCAGTGAAGGGAGAGAATTTTGTGGGGCAGTTTGGTAATTTGTTGGAAGCGAGTGGGAGTTTCAGCTCCCTGTTGGGGTCAAGCGTGGGACAATTCGGTAATTTTCTTGAAGGGTTGGGACCCAGTGGTTCAAGCTTGCAGATGAGCGATCACTTTGGCGATCCGAGTTCGGGTCGGAATGTGGATCAGCAAGGTTTGGAGAGTGATAGTAATAGTAATGCTGATGGATTCTTGAACATTCATGGCGGAGATGGCGGCAGCAGCAATGGCGGCGGTGACGGTGGGTGTTGGAATGGCGGTGGCAATGGCTGGCCTGATCTTGCTATTTACACACCAGGATCAACTTTTCTGTAGTTTAAAGGTATGAAAATTAAGGTTGAAAGGCATTGTCCTATTTATTTTAAAAAGTTTTTGTTTTTTTAGAGGTATAATGGTGGTGTTGATTGTGATTATAGAGTAGTAGTATGAATTTGGAAGTTAACTATATGATGATGGTAAGTGTTAATTGAGATCTCTCATTGGCCATGCCATCTTATTAGATTAATTATGTTGATTTTGTTTGTGTTTTAAGACACTGTAATAGTATTATTTATGTGATGATGATGATCATATTTTGTTGGAGTTATATGGATGAATGATGGATATATATAATCCAAAAGCTCCCTTTTTTAGAGAAAATGTCTTAAATTGATAATAAGTTAATTGGATTTGTTTCTGGAAATAACTTAATTTTCATGAAATTAGAATTCAGATATTTGTAATAATTAAAAATAACAAGTGCTTAAATTACTTTCTTCAAAAAAAGAAGTGCTTAACTTACTTAAAATCAACATTTTACATTCAAATGCAATGCAAACTACATTGCATTGATGTATATATATCTGAAAGTGCTAAAACAAGTATATATCTGACAGAGTGGGACTATCTGAAAAATATGGTGATATTTTTGGTTTTTTTCTTGAACATACATTATTCAGATTGCAGGATGTTAATTTACATTCCTGTAAGTAATAATTTTGTTTAGGGTGTTATGTGAGTTCATTTGAGCAGCTTATAAGATATACATCGGACTAAGAGGGTGTTTGGCTGAGCTTATAAGCTTCTAAAAACATCTTATAAGATGTTTAGGAGCATAAGTTCTTGAAAAGGATTTGGCAAAAAAAGATGTGTAGGAGCTTATAAGTCACAAAAATATGCTCTAGAGCTTATAAGATCTAAAAAAAATAAGTTGTTATATTCCATCTTATTTTTTAAGATCTTAATTATTACACTCAAATTTTTCACATACTTCACACACTTACACACTACACACATTACATACACTTCAGTCTTCACACACTACACACATTACATACAGTTCACACATTATACACATTTCATACACTACACACAATTCACACACTACAACATTTCACACACTACACATTTCACACATTACACACACTACACATTTTACACATTACACACACATTTCACACACCAAATACACTACACACATTTCACACACTAATCAAAATGTGTATTTAATATTAACTTTTAAATTAGACCTAAAATTCATGGTTAAATCACTATATTCAAGTGCAAGCTTATAAGCTCTTTAAAAATTACATCTTATAAGCTTTTGAAACAATTTATAAGATGTTGGAGCTTATAAGATGTTTAAAATAAACTTAGCCAACACCCTCTAATTGAATGTTTGGTTAAACTTATTTCAAACATCTTATAAACTTTAACATTTTATAAGTTGTTTAAAGAGTTTATAAGATGTAAAATTTCTTAAGAGGTTATAAGTTAATAAAATGTTTGGATAAAAGAGCTTATAAGCTTAAAATTGAATAGAGTTATTTAGCTATGAATTTAGTGTCTAAATTGAAAGTTAATATCAAACTTTCATTTTGATTAGTGTGTGTAGTGTGTTGTGTGTGTGAAATGTGTGTAGTATGTGCAGTGTGTGAAGTGTGTGAAATGTGTAAAGTGTGTGAAATGTGTGAAGTGTGAAATTTGTGAAATGTGTGTAGTATGTGAAGTGTGTGAAATATGTGTAGTGTGTGTATAGTGTGTGTGAAGTGTGTGTAGTATGTGAAATTTGAGTATAATTTAAACTATCTCCGTCCCGCTCTTGCTTGCCTACTTTTTCGGTTTGTCCCAATTTAACTTGTCAGCCCATAAATGACAATTTTTTCTCACAATATCCACCCTCAAAATCTCCATCCTCAATCTCCACCTTCAAAAAGTCAAAGATTCCACAAAATCTGTTTTTCCTTAACCTTCGTGCCCAGTCAAAGTAGACAAGTTAGGTCGGGACGGAGGATGTAAGATATTAAAAAATAAGATGAACTAGAGATTTTAATTTTTTGAGGAGATTTTAAGCACTAAGAGCTTATTTCTGCATCTTATAAATTGTTTAACATCTTATTTTGTCAAACATATTTCAGTGCTTATAAGTTTCTAAACATTTTATAAGATATTTTGAGGAACTTATAAACTTAATCAAAGAACACCTTTAAATCTTATTTTTGTTTTGTGAAATAAAAACATCAAATAATCCAAACAAAACCAACACTTTTTTGAAACCAATAGTCTCAACTTGATTTGGTCAGATTGAAATTAATCTCATTTCAGTTTAAACTTTAAACCATGATTTTTGTTAAATTGTATTGTTTCAAGAATTTATTAAATTTTTACGGGTTTTTTTTTTCTTTTAAATCTAGCTAAGAAAAGTTGAATTTATAAAATCAAACTAATATATTTGGCCAGACAAGTTTTTATTCTATTTGAAAAACTCCACATAATGTCCCGATCCAACATAACATTGCGTAGTTATGTAAAAATAATTATTCTCTCCCTCCCGAGTGAACTTACACACTTTACGTTTTCGTCCGTTCCAAACAAACGTGAACATCTTTAAAAAGAAAAGTTATAACACAATCTCCACTTCAAAATCTCCACCTTCAATCAACCTCTGAAAAGTCAATAAAATTCCAAAAGACAATTTCTTTTTAATATATGTGCCGATCTCCTTGTACAAGTTCATTTGGGACGGAGGAAGTACGACATATGTATGCATAGAAATACACATAATCTTTGTTTTGTTTAGATTGATTTTACATCATTTGGATTGGAAGCACAACACAAACCAAAACTCCACTCTACTAATTCTTTTGAACCGAAACCAATTTCCCCCCTCCCCCTCCCTTTTTTATGTGTTAATTACAAAACAAATTATAATATTTGATTTAATTTTTTATTGTAACATGACTTTTAAATCTTATTAATATTGATTATCAACTATAAATTTTTTGACAACCACTACATCAAATTATAATTTTTTGACAGCCAATTATATTGCCACCTCCACCATTAAATGAAAAAAAATGAAAGGAACACGTCAATTAAATTTTAGATTTTATATTGTTGATTTATATACAAATCTAAATTTTTATAGGGTCATGCGCAAATTATCACCCTACAAATGAGTGGCCACTTTTTATCAACAAAAAAAAATGGTTAATTACAAAAAATAACGATCTTTTGTCTAATTTTTAGTTGCAATATGACCTTTAAAACCTAGCAATTTTTATTATCAACTATGAACTTTTTACAATTACAACATTGGTTATATTTTTTGACATCTGATTGTGTCATCACCACTGCCATTGGATACATGATGACATGATTATCCTACGTCTATAATTTATTTTGTCATCCATTGTTACAATAGTAGTGAATTAATGAGTGAAATTATTTTCAATGCCTTGTACTCCCAATTAAAAACAATGGAAGTGATCAATTTTGAATTTAGTGGAAGGTAAATGAATGTCTCGTCAAGATGCATCTAACGATGGTGGTGACAATATAATTGGATGTCAAAAAATATAATCCATGTCGTAATTGGAAAAAGTTCATGATTGATGATCAACATTGATAAAATTCAAAAGTCATCTTATAACTGAAAATTAAATCAAAGATCGTGATTTGTTTTGTAATTAACGAAAAAAAAGGAATTGTGTGGAGGGTTGTGGTGTAGGCTTGGAAATCTAAAAAAAAGAATTTATGTGAAACGAGTTAGTAAAAAAAAAAGAAAAGATAGAGAGAAAAAAAGAATAGGGAACTTGATTTTTTCTAAATTCTTTCTCCTAATCTAAGAATAAAGAAACAATCCTCCCCTCTTTCTCACAGTAACTCAAACCCAGGATAAAAAATTTAGGTAGGAAATGCTCTGCCACTTAAACTATCCAACTTCTTCAGAAAATTTAACTTGATTTAAAACTTATTTGGGAGTTATGTAAAATAAGTAATGGAATTTGAATATTGACGAATATAGTATTTCTTCCAAGGAAATGACAAAAATAAATGAAAGACATACTCATTATTTTAGACAAATTTTATTTATTCAGTTGGGTATTACTCGATTAAGATTAGGATGATCTAGCATTAATTTGGTGGATAAATAACTATTGCAACCAAAGAAATGTTGTAGTAGATTATAGCAGTCGGATACAAAATTATTCTCTTATTTTGTATATAGATATAAATTGGGTTTATTGGACCAAATCTCCTGTATTTTTGAAATATTGCATAATATCTCTTTGTGCTTTTATAATTGCACGAACGTGGTTAAATAAATTATGCACAAAATCCTCAATTCTGTTAAAGATGATAAACGTGTGTAGCACGCGCGTTCGATGCATTGCTAGTTCATTTTTTTTAGTTTTGGAGTCGTAAATTGTCTATCGCTCTAATTTAGCTCTATCAATGTGCCATTTTATTTTCTAGTGGTAAATATAGTGCAAATTAAACCTGGAACAAAGGTAGCTAAATTTTAAAAAACACCTAGAAAATAAAAAAGGTACTTGATAGAGCTAAATTAAAGCGATAAAGACAATTTACCACAAAAAGGAAATAAAATTGAACCGTCATTGCATGAAAAGCGCTTGCTACACACGTCTGTAATTTTTAATACAATTGGAGATTTTATGCATAATTTATTTAATTACGTAAAAATTTTGCGCAATTTTATAAGTATGATAAAATTTGATGCAATATTTCAAAAACACGGAGGAATTCAGTGCAATAAACCTGATATAAATTTGTAATGGATTGGTGCAGATTTGGGAAAAGAGTAAAAAACACAGCTCTGTTAGAGTCTCATTTTGGGCCAGTAAGGCCCACAGCCCATTCTGTATGGACCACTTTCTATTTATATCTCTAATTTTGGATCGATCCCTTTTGTCGGGCCCGTCTCTTAACTTAAAGCACCTCCAGCAAATATATACATAATTATTTTAGTACTAACGATTTTTAAATGCATTTCTCGTGTAAAAAGTCTTTTTTGTTTCCATTCGACTCTAATTATTTTTGTTTCACTTCACAATAATGGATAAGAGAGAGTTTTTCCTGATGTTTTTATCTAAGGATAGTGTTTTATTATAACCTAATGTGGAACGTTTTTTTTTTTAGGGGGTTCAAGCTTACCATCCATCAAACCTGCTTAGGTGTACTAGCTACTAGAGGATCATCCTCGCCAATTCTTCAAGAGTTAAATCGATATCCATATATTATTCACCATCAGCTCCTGATTTTGTAAGGACAAGATGCTCCCTAACACTAGTTCAGTAATTTTTAGAGACTAGATGAATGCCCTCGCATTTATTTCTAATTTAGTAAACTTAAAACCGATATGCATCGTTGTCAAAAAATTCATTGAAGTATTCATTATACTGATTCACGAGTAGAGATGACGAAAATGAAATTGCAGTATTAGGAAATTTCCTATTATGCGTTTGACTTTAAATTGGATTTCACTTGTCACAACAAGTTACTTGACTTTAGACTTTGGGACTCTCATAAATGTGGTCTATTCATGGTAGACAATTGAGAAGTACCACTTTATCCATTCAAATAGTCTAGTTGCTAGATCATATTAATATAATATACTCGAGTATCATCCACGAAGGTAGGATAGAGAAAAGTTTAATATGAGTTCGAAAGTTGGGGATTCAAATCTTCCTGTTAATTTAGTAGGGAGAACGTGCTACACTTTTCATAGTTTGTCACTATCTCTCATGTAGTTTTCATGAAAGAAAAACTAGCTAAATATTTAGCACCAAGGATAGGATTGGTGGGTTAATTAACTGTGTTACAAGATATTTTATCAAATCAATTACAAAAAACTAGCTTACATTTAGAGTAGAGGCGAACGACCAAATTCAACTCAGACTACTATTTGATTATCCATTTCATCGCAAACTATTTCATTGAATTTTACTCGAAGAATATTTTAATATAACTTTCCCAAAAACAAAAAAATATAATATAACTTGACATTATCGAGCATAATTTATCAAGGATATAAAAGTATTAAGTTATTCATATCTAACTATTTAATTTTCTAAATATCGTAATCATTTTGATATTATAGCGAGTTAGGTATTTGATTGGTAGTGCGGCTAGTGCCAACATAAAATATTGATGCTAGTAATATTAGGGATACATTTTAACCTTTCCACTATATTTTCATATTAGCTCTAAGATTCGGGAAATCTAATTAAATATCATGAAGATTATATGTATTTTTTAGGAGGACTATACTTTCAATTGAATGTAAATGAAACTTTTGAACCTTTAAGCATACAAATTTTACCACCTTGTTAGTTTTCTTTCCCTTTTTCCTTCGGTGCAAAAAAATCATATTAGAGTTGAAAATTAGTAACGAATAATATTGATAACAAAATAAAAACAGAACAAAAATAGAATAGTGACGAAAAGTGATAAAAAACTATTAGTATTCGATTAGTAACGAAATAGCAACCGAATATTGGAGGCAAACATAATCCGTCTTTATTTGATAGATAATTTGCTCTCTAATTTCATAATAGAGATGGAAATTAATTTCATCTCTAAATTTAGAAACGGAATATATCGGTCTCAATTTTAGAGATCAACATTATAGAGACCAACCATCTTGTCTCAAATTCGTCACTCTTAAGTTCAGAATTCTTTTATTTTTATTTTTTATTTTCTTTTTGGTAGTGATTTTCCTTTTATGTAAAAAGTGTAAACCATATTTTCTAGCCCAACAATAAATCAATCTGGATCATCTGTTATACTAGGTATTTCAATTTATGATATCATCTAATTTACATGTTGATTGATTAATATAATGAAACATAAGATGAAACATCAAAATATAGCAGATGATCACGTACAACAATAAAGTGATTGTGTGTTTCTTCAATCCCTAAAGAGATTTTGTTTCCCTCCATAAGTGGAGTTTCATCACCATCACCATAACAATAAAACTTAAAAGGGATTATTGAAGTGGAGTGTCAATTAATTGTTTGCAACATGTGTTTTATATATATGAATTTGTTAAAAAGATTCAAAGTAATCATAGTTCTGTAAATAATTGTTCTGTATTTTCTTTGTACTTTGTATACAAGTGTATCACCTATTTATAATACAATGATATGTCCACAAAGGAAAAAACACAAGATCTGTTAAGATCCCTAATTAAACGAATTACAAATCAATCACAAGATTAATGATTAATTAATTAAAGAATTACTAATCTTTTCCTAATTCAACACTCCCCCTCAAGTTGGTAGGTGGAGGGTCCCACATGCCCAACTTGTCAAGAGCTTTGTGAAAGGCTCGTCCAGATACGGCTTTTGTTAAAATATCGGCAAGTTGGTCTTCAGACTTGACAAACGGAAGGGTGATATCTTCATTATCCAGTTTTTCCTTGATGAAATGTCGGTCAATCTCTATATGCTTTGTTCGATCATGCTGAACAGGATTATGAGAAATGCTAACAGCTGCTTTATTGTCACAGTAGAGTTTAAACGCTCTAGTTTCCAATAGGCCCATCTCTGTCATTAGTTTCTTTATCCATAATAATTCTGTAATCCCTTTTACTACTCCTCGGAATTCTGCTTCTGCACTAGAGAGTGCTACCACCTTTTGTTTTTTGCTCCTCCAAGTCACCAAATTTCCTCCTACGAAAGTGAAGTATCCTGCTGTCGATCGTCTGTCTGTGATATTTCCTGCCCAGTCAGCATCAGTGTACCCGAATACATCCAAGTGTTTGTTCTTCCGAAAGAATATTCCTTTCCCGGGAGATGACTTTAGGTACCTTAAAATTCTTACGGCTGCATCCATATGTTCCACTAGTGGTTTATGCATGAATTGGCTTATGACCCCAACCGCATATGCTATGTCTGGTCTTGTATGTGAGAGGTAAATTAGTTTACCAACAATCCTCTGGTATTGCTCTTTTTCTGCTGGTTCATGACTCGAGTCTCCTCTTAGTCCATGGTTGACAGCTATCGGTGTTTCTGCTGGTTTGCAATCGAGGAGCCCTGTTTCAGTAAGAAGGTCAAGAACGTATTTCCTTTGGGACAGAAATATGCCCTCCTTGGACCTCATTACTTCTATCCCGAGAAAGTACTTCAGTCCACCGAGATTCTTCATTTCGAATTCGGAAAACAAATTCCTCTGAAGGAGTTGGATTTCTTCTTCATCATCACCTGAAATAATCATGTCGTCAACATAAATGATTAAACATGTGATTTTAGAATACCTCTTCTTGAGAAATAATGTATGATCTGAATTGCTCTGAGTATATCCATATTTCTTCATGGCCGAAGTAAATCTTCCGAACCAGGCCCGAGGTGATTGTTTCAGCCCATAAAGTGATCTCCTCAGTCGACAAACTTCTCCTTCACCAAATTCTCTCTCAAAGCCAGGTGGGATCTCCATGTATATTTCTTTGTTCAGATCTCCGTGAAGGAATGCATTCTTGACGTCAAACTGATATAGAGGCCAATCACGGTTTGCTGCTACTGAGAGCAACACTCTTATAGTATCCAACTTTGCAACAGGGGAAAAAGTTTCTGCATAGTCGATTCCATACACTTGAGTGTATCCTTTTGCAACCAGTCTTGCTTTGTACCGTTCCACTTCTCCGTCTGGATTATATTTGATGGTGAAGACCCATCTACATCCAACTGGTTTCTTCCCTGGAGGTAATCTACTTTTGTCCCATGTCCCACTTTTATTGAGTGCTGCCATTTCTTTATTCATTGCTTCTGTCCATTCTGGATATTTCTGTGCCTCTTCTGCATTCCTGGGTATCCACGCAGTAGATAACTTATCTCTGAACTGTTGAACTTTTCCATTTCCACCAGAAATAAAGTTAGCAATGGGATATTTGGAATTTTTAGGCCTGTATTCCGGACTATACTTTTGAGGAGGTACTCCTCTGTTCTGCCTTGGAGGAAGAGAGTAGGAGTTCTTGTTTTGACCTGTAATGTTAGAATCTGGAGAATAACTAGAAGTATCAAGATTAGAGTTAGAAACTTGTACCTCTGAGTTATTCGGTGAGGGAGATATTGGGTTGGGGTTCATTGGAGTGGACTGTACTTCTTTAGTGAGTGTACTCGGTTCTTCAGTAGGGTTTGGTTCCCAGTTTTCTTTAAACAACCAATCAGAGTGTTGACTAGTGTTCTCCCCCTCAACACTTGACCACGCAGATGCATAATAATATTCTGTTTCAACAAACTCGCAATCCATCGTAACATAAAGTTTCTTGGTGATGGGATTTAGACACCTGTACCCTTTTTGGTGAATCCCATAACCAAGAAACACACACTTGACTGCACACGGATCAAGTTTGTTTCGATGGATTTTGGGAATGTGTACATACACAGAACACCCGAAAACCCGAGGTGGTAACATAAGGATAGAAGGGAGGGTAAACTTAGAAGAGAGAACTGTGAGAGGGGTCTTGAACTTTAACATACGTGTAGGTAACCTATTAAGGAGGTAGACAGCCGATGCAATGGCTTCAAACCAATAGGTGGACGGTACTTGAGATTCAAGTAATAGAGCACGGGTAGTTTCTAAGATATGGCGGTTTTTTCGTTCGGCTACCCCATTTTGTTGAGGTGTATATGGGCAGGTGGTCTGATGAATAATTCCATTATTTTGGAAAAAATGTTTGAAATCATGGTTAACATATTCTCCCCCATTATCAGAGCGTAGAACTTGGATTGTGCTATGAAATTGATTTTGTACAAATTTGAAAAAATCAACAAACCTATTATAGACTTCAGATTTTTGTTTCAAAAAATATACCCAAGTCATACGAGTGCAATCATCAATAAAGGAGACAAACCATCGGAAGTCAGTGTCTATTGAATCAGGGGCGGGTCCCCAAACATCAGAGTGAATGAGTGAAAACGGCAATTTATTATTATTTTTAGTATTAGCAGACGAAAAAGAAGTTCGGTGGCTCTTGGCCAAATGACAAGTATCACAAAACAGACGATCGTTTTTTGAAAATAAAGACGGAAACAGGTGTTTAAGGTAATTATCGGAGGGGTGGCCTAACCGACGATGCCACAACCACATCTGTCGGTTTTGGGATCCATGAGCTAAGTGGGCATGTCCTCCGTCAGCTAGTTCATCAACATAGTACAGTCCATTTTTTTCAGAACCACGCCCAATGATCTCCCTCGAACGAATATCCTGTAATAGGCAGAAATTCGGGTAAATTAGCGCAACACAATTAAGCGCAACACAATTAAGCTCCTTTGTCACTTGACTAATGGATAAGAGTTTGCAGGACAAAGAGGGAACATAGAGACAATTAGACAGTTTAATTTTAGGAGAAATCTCAATAGTCCCTGCCCCACAAACCGGAAAAGAGCCCCCATTAGCGTTTTTAATGTACGTTTTATTTGGTTCTGAGGGGTCAGTAATATCATTTTGATCGAAAGTCATCGTGTCTGTTGCACCACAGTCAAATATCCATTTCCTATTAATGTCGTTTGTAACATGAAAAGAAAAAGATGGCACATTGGGATTTTTAAATAGAGAGGGGGTCATAATAGAAGGTTTTAGAAACGGGGGGGGGGGGGGGGGGGGGGCAGTTTGGGATTTTTAAAAGGGGGGGGCAGTTTGGGGGTTTTTAAAGGGGATGAGGGCAAGACCGGAATCTCACCCTTATTAGGGTTCAAAACCGGTCCCCCACCCCTTTTACCTCTATTATTCATCTCCTCTCTTCCTTGCGCCGCTGTTTCGACCATTTCTTCTTCTGAGGCTCCGCCGAGGGTGAAGGCGGCCAGCCCACTGGTCGACGCCGTAGGGGTGTCGCCGCCGCCGCTGGTGGCCGGGTTGGTGTTGCCGCGGGTGGCGGCCACCGCCGCCCTTCCTCCGCCGCTGTTCCTCTGTCTGTGGCGATTCTCGTCCCACCATTCCGGGAATCCGTTCAGCTGAAAGCATGTCTCTTTTGTGTGCTTGTTTCCACCACAGTGAGTGCATCTAAGTTTTTCCTTATCGTTTGGGCGGGATGATGATTTTTGGGAACCTGACCGTCCGCTTCCGGAAGGACCTTTCACGACGAACGCCTCCCCCGGGTTTTGATGTTCTTCCGAGGACATCATCACTCCGAGTCGGAGTGCTTCGCGGCGGATGGTGGCGTAGGCCGAGGCCAGGGAAGGGAGTGGATTCTGGTTCAATATGTCTCGTTTCACTGGGTCGAATCTGTCATTCACCCCGGCTAAAAACTGGTAAAGTCTCCCTTCCTGAGTTAAACGATTGAACAGTTTTATGTTCTCCTCTCCTGTGAATTGATTGGGTTGCCTTTGGTCGATCTCGGCCCAGATTGCTTGCAATTTACTGTAGAATTGTTCTAATGTTTGATTCCCTTGTTTCGTTTGGCTGGCTCGAGTCATCAACTCGAAAATTTGCAGGTAGTTTGTGCCACTGTTGTATGTGGCTTCTAGTCCTTCCCACAACTCTTGTGCCGTCGGGTATTGTAAAAAGTTGGGTACGAGAGTCGGTTCGATGGAATTGATAATCCATCCTTTTACAGCATTGTCGATGGCGTCCCAAGTTGAGAAACCGGGATCACTGACGGAAGGGGGGGGAGGATGGCCTGTGATGTGGTTGCCCCGTCCTCTTCCTCTGATGAACATCCCCATGAGTTTCGACCAAACTGTATAATTTCGGTCGTTCAATTTAACATTCACCATTAATGGTGATGTTTCGATTGTTGGGTTCTGGTTCATGGTATGTTTCTGAAGATATTGGATAAGGGTTGAGATATCTGTTTCTGACGGTTGTGAGAGTGCTGTTTCGGTTGGGTTTGCCATGGTAGATGATGAGAACGAAAGTTCGACTTCAATGAAGATCGAAACTCCGCTCTGATACCATGTTAAAAAGATTCAAAGTAATCATAGTTCTGTAAATAATTGTTCTGTATTTTCTTTGTACTTTGTATACAAGTGTATCACCTATTTATAATACAATGATATGTCCACAAAGGAAAAAACACAAGATCTGTTAAGATCCCTAATTAAACGAATTACAAATCAATCACAAGATTAATGATTAATTAATTAAAGAATTACTAATCTTTTCCTAATTCAACAGAATTCGAATTTTTTTGTTCCACTTATATATACACGTGGCAATTTTTTTCCCAAAAACCAACTAAACATCTTTTAATTGAATAGAAGAAATCAACTATATTGTTTCTATACACACGTCTAATGAAATACATGTACATATATACACACAATTCACAACACCAAATACGAATTTTAAAATCTACATCATCAATTGGAACAAGGTTGGCTCGTATGCGTGAAATTAACCATTATCAAAGAAAAAATGGGTGAATTTCAACGTCACGTTCGGAAGACATCTTGCAAATGATAATTGTCCATTGGTCATGAATTTTAATGCGATTAAGCCCAATTAAAGTTTGGTTGGTGTGCTATATGCTACGAAAAATTGGGGTTTTTCATTGAAAGACGATTTGTCCATAATATATAACAATGTTTTGGTTGCACAAACTTAGGTTTGTATCATTGTATATGATTATTTTGATGTAATGGTTGTCGTTATAACTGGGTGTACATTTCTTTTAAATTCATTATGTTTAATATTCATATTCCTAATTCTTCCAAACTTCTAAAATAAAAATAACTATTAAATATACATACACAAAAAATGACATTATCTAATTAGTTTTCAACTATCAACCTAAAATAGTTCAAATAAAATATCAACATTTTATTTAACAAATATTCTGAAATGATAAATCTCTTAAACCATACATTATGATCACTATAGAATTTGACGAATCGTGTATTTTGCAATTATTCAATGAAAAGAGATTAAACGGTGGTGTTTTTTTCTTATCAAAACTATTAGTTACGAACTGTTTTACAAAATTTTAAGATAACAAGGGATCTAATTAAAGTGTAACAGTTGACTGAATATGGTTGTTATCATTAAAAAGTTCGGCATGACTCAGAATTGCAAAAGTAATTTAATACTTTATTTATTTTACAAGTCTTAAAATATTGTGTTATATATAACTAGATTTATTTTACATTAGGTGATAATATGAATGTAAAATGGAGGAAATGTGGGTGGTCCATGATGTATGGTCCTGGACCACTATGAAAAGGGGGAGCAGGTGGACCCTGAAATTAATGAATTGGGATCATATATCATAAGTTATTGCATGCGCTGGTTTATTATCATACGAAAGGGTTTTGGGGATTAAAATAGTATTCTATTATATCAGTAGAATATGATTTAAGATGTTCTACTGATATATCTGGACACTTTATTTTTTAGGTTTTAAAGGTGTTTGAAACTCACCCTATTTCCTTTATATCCACCTCACTAAAGTATCCAATTATTTGATCGAAAATTAAAATAGTATTAAATTATATCAGCTAAATATAATTTAAGGTGTTCGACTAGCATAGTCAAACGTTTTAAAAGTGTTTGATTTTGTTGGTTTGTTTGTTTTTTTTTTTCCTCTCTTCATGTTTGCATTTATGAGATTTCTCCGCTGCTTTGTGCGTCTTTCCATGCCTTGTGCGGTCTCCGATTCTCCGGTCTCCTATGAATCTTTCTACTTTGAAGGCTGTTGTGATTGACAAGCGTTCGAGACAAAGTTCGATGGAGATTGGTAATCTTGATACAAAATCAAAGGTAGTTGTTTGTGCTTTTTTCCGATTCGTTGCTTGCTGTGCATGCAGTCATGAGGTACGAATCGAGTCTTAATGCTATTGGATTTCTTGTGGATGATATTTAGCGTATGCTTTTGACGGATTATTTAATGTAGTTGTTCATAGGCTTGCGTATTTTCTCTTTTTGATTATGTGGATAGGTCCTAGTTTTTTTTTATTAGGTTAAAAGTCTTGTAATTAAAATTGATTAGTAAGATTCTTGATTTTAAAAAAAAAAATAGAATAATATTTTAATTTTTAATCAAAATGATCTAATATTTTTAGTGAGGTGCATATATAAAGGAAATATGTAGGGTATTAAAAGGTGCAGTTAGCAACCAACATCATAGCCGCTGTTATCGGTCTGTTTGTCCTCCCCATTTTCAATTAATTTACTAAATAAACTTTTAATTGGGGTATCCCATCTCGATGTACAATTCAATTTTATTTATTTATTTATTAACAATACAATTTCATGCATTCAAACAATAAATTATAATAGCTATAAATATTTCTTTTACTAATAATGTTTGAGATTATTTCATTTAATGAACTTAAAATAAATAACATAAATTACACAAATCAAATACCATTTGTAATAATCGATCAACCTAAAATAATTAATAAAATTAACATCTAAACATAAGATAATTAATAAATTTAAGATTATGAAATGTTTAATTAAAGTTCTTATCCCAATGTATTTCGAATAATTCACCAAATTTGATCGAACAAAAGTTATATTTTCGATTTTATTCATTTTATTCATGAATAAAACTCGAACTTCGAATAATTGGGAGTCGCTAGTAATAGTAGTAACCAAATTTGATTTAGAAGAAACTATAATTGGGCCCAAACCCTTATCTGCACATATGGGCTCATCGTACGGTCCTATAGTGTTTCTTCCCAAAAGAAATTGTGACAAAGCCCAACAAATTTGGGCCATAGTTACTTTTATATCAGTATCAACTAATTTGCTAACATAATTTTATCTTTCTTAGAAAAATGGTGTTCTATAGATGGGCTTTGAAGCCGAAACACGTCATCAATTATGACCATGTTTTTTCAACTTTTATACCGTTTATTTTGTTTTTGATAATTCATTGAGGTAAATAAGCAAATTTTGAGACAATGGTGGTTAAAAAAAAACCTCGTATCTTATGGGGTGTTTGCATTTGCATTTTCTAAGTGATTTTCAGCTTATAGGTTGAGAAAAGTTATTTTGTAGAGCCACCTTCTTCTTTAAAAGAAGTGATTCCAATGTAAAAACTAAAAGCAGAAATATAATGCTTTTCTCTACTCAATGACAATTCTGTAAATAAAATGACATTTTTTAAAAGACATAAGTGATTCTATAGCAAACACTCCAACTTCTACTTTTATTGTAAATTACTTTTTTTGCAAACACCACCTACTTTTTACAAAAGTGATTTATATAGAATCTCTAACTTTAATTAGTTTTTCAAAAGTAAAAGCAATCGCAAACACCCCCTAAAGTCGAGCGAATCAAAGTTGGACAAGAATTATGAATTTGTTGTGTTGTATGTTCCTTTGTGACGCAATAGTTTCATAACAAACAATATTGGGTTACTTTCAGTTACTCGTAATTTATTAGTACAACTTGTCAACTACACTAACTGCTCAAATGCAATTCATTATACAAATCAATACATGTACACTCAAATCTAATCCAACCAGAATAAAACAATTATAAACTTACATACCAACACGCAGAGATACTATATGTCTCTTACTAAAATTTATATCGGACAGTTACTCTTCGAGCGAGGAGACCAGAGAAATTTATCTTTGGAGTAGGTGCAACGCCTAAG
Source organism: Ajuga chamaepitys (assembly GCA_958295605.1). Lineage (NCBI taxonomy): Eukaryota > Viridiplantae > Streptophyta > Magnoliopsida > Lamiales > Lamiaceae > Ajuga > Ajuga chamaepitys. Next base: position 4,665,658 of record OY282500.1, on the reverse strand, counting down.
AACAAAAGAATCGGCAAAAACCGGGAAAAATGCATTTTTCGTCCATTAACTTTTGCACACTTGCAATTTCAGTCCTCTTCGTTGAACGTTTTGCACATTTAGTCTTATAATTTAAGTTTCAGGACAAATTTGACCGGAAATTGTTTAAGTCGCCGGAGTTTAGCACGTGCGCGACACGTGACTTATTAAATTGGGGATCTCCGTTCATTAATTCCACGTGGTTTAATTTGGGCCGTTGAATTATTTAATTTCCACATCATTTTTGGAGTAATACACCTAGGATATTAAGTGGATTATCAGCTCATAATATAAATGTTATTTGTTAGTTTTGTTACGATGATGGAGGTTGATGGATTTGGGACTACCACTTGCCTCAATTTGTTCAGGATGGTTAAATGTTTAAGTTTTTTGTTGTGATTGTGAATTTTTTGGACCTTAACTTCTGGCGGAACTTTGTTCGGTTTTGTTTGGCTATCATCATTTTCTGTCGATGGTTGTTGTGGTAGTGTGTGGTTCGCCAAATTCATGAGGTGCTGTTTCGATTTTCATTTTTAAATTGACAATATTTGTTATTAGGTGTCGCTGTTTCATTTCAAGAAGTGGGTTTAATTTTGATTAAATTGTTAGTTGTTGGTTTAACTATACAAAATTGTTTGGTGATTGCACTTTGAAACTCAATCTCGGGAATAAAGCTCTAATTCAGATTTTTGTTGCTAGTTTAGTGTTGGGGTCAAAGTACTCCCGTTTTTCTTTGATTGATACATCTAATTACATTGTAGGAAGGGGCAATATTACCACCTATTCCCGAGATTTCCACACCTGAAGTTGCTGTCGGCCCTACAACAGCGGTGAATTTTGGAAATGGACCTACATCCAAGAAAAAACTCAATAAAGAGGGCCCTACGATGTGGGAGTAGGTTACCGAAAATCGTCCAAACCCCCCATAGTTGTTCACATTGCACCCAAGACTAAACATTAGAGCACCACCCCCATTTCGTGGTGGTGATGCCTATGTTTAGTAATTGAGTCGGTGGTGGACCATCAAATGCTCCCAACCCACCCGAGCATAATATTATGAGAGTGAAAGGGCGGAAGTTTCTGCATCTGTCGACTAATGTAGGGGAGAATCAGCAGAAGAAATCGGACAGGGTAAAGAACAAGAAGAAACTAGAAGAACATATCAACATTTGCCTTTATTTTGTTATACTAGAACACTAGTTGAATTATTCTAGTCTTTTGTAGTCTTTTTGAATGTTAGATTGTTGGACAACACTTGGAATGATTTTGATGTTGCTAAATAATTTTCAGATTCGATGTTTAGGATGATTGCACAGTTTTATTTTGAATGTTTATCAACATTTGCCAATCTATATCCTTATTTTGTACCAATTGAACAAGTTCATTTTGAAATTGTCTTCACATATGCTTTATGAATTTATATTTGTTCATGAATGGCTGAATAATGTGTCTTGTTAACAAGATGGTGATTAGGCCATTTGTGCCTCAATTATATTCATTGAACGTACATAACAGAAACACAACTTAAATTAAGAACTAGATTCCATTAAACAAACATAAACCTTCATTGCATAACTACTACTACCACTAAACATACTACACTTAGCAGCCTACCAACATACCTAGAACAAGCAAAATACCAGATGAACATGTCTAACATTGTCACTGCACCACACTAAACAAAAACTACATAATTAGTTCTTAACTCCAAATTTCAAGATAATCAAATTGGGGCCTAAACATTGCATAACTACTAAAAAACTAAAGCCAAGCCAACATCTTGGATTTATCGGCCTCATTTCCACCATCCCACCATGCATCATCATCCACAAGACTAAGCAACTTAGCGCAAGCACCAACATCCATAGTCTTCTGTTTTTATCTTCCAACCTTTGGAAATTAACCCGCATATTTTCCGCGCCACGGACCTGAGTCTCTAGTCGATTGATTCTCCTTAGCAATCCGGGAATCACGTTCCTCGTCCGAGCCCCCATAGGAAGATCTTGCCAACGGAACCAGTTGCAGCCCCCCATCTGAGACAAACATGAAACAAACCACATACAAAATAAGCAACCACGGGTATCAAACTTTTACACAAATGAGTATAATATTAAGAAGATAAGATATGAGCTGACAATATTAGTTGAATAATCAGTAAAATTCTCACATTGTATTCAACGCATGAAAGGAACCTTCTACCGGGATTATCATCGGTCCAAGAAGTTTGCATCACTGCAACATTTCCATAATCACACACAAACAAGCCATCTACATTTGCCATTTCCGAACAAAGCACCTTACGTTGTTTGCTTGGGGTGGAATTCTTAAATGTAGGACAAGTTCTTCACTTTGGAAACAAGGAAAATCAGAAGGGCCTAGAGAAGAGAGGAGGAGCGAAGCAGATTTCTTTCTACAATTTGGGAGAGAAGCTAGGGTTCTAAAAGCATTATGGAGGAGGGGGGAACGAGATTATTGATTCTGAACGAGGGGCTGGATTTTTGTTTTCTTTTGAGAGATCAATGAGGTGGAAATTTAATATCCTAGGTGCATTACTCCAAAAATGATGTGGACATTTAATGATTCAACGACCCAGATTAAACCACGTGGAATTAATGAACGGAGATCCCCCAATTTCATAAGTCACATGCCGCTCACGTGCTAAACTCCGGCGACTTAAATAATTTCCGGTCAAATTTGTCCTGAAATTGCGCAAAAGCTTAAATTATAGGACTAAATGTGCAAAACGCTCAACGAAGAGGACTGAAATTGCAAGTGTGTAAAAGTTAGTGGACCAGAGATGCATTTTTCCCGCAAAACCTAATAATACTTTTGCATAATCTTCAATGCAAGCCCATTTGTTCCTTTATACTTCCAAATAGAGTTGGGCTTGGACAAACAATGGGATATGACCTACTGTCCTTCCTAATAGTCTTCCTATCAGATACCGCATGTTATCTTGGGATGACAATCAGAGCAGGTTTGGTCGAATTAAGTGCCCGCTTAGTTGCAAATCATCAATGACAATGATAATGGGTATGAATGAGGGGTCAATCATACTATGGAATGAAATATGGGGAATTGTTAATAAAATGAGGTAATGATTAATTTATTTATTATGTACCAAGCACCATAAATGGGAATGAGTCTTCATTCATTCTCATTCCTTACCCCTAAACCCCCCAACCAAGCGGGCCCTAATTAAATTCGTAATCCGCTTCGCCCAATTTTCTCAGAAAATTTAACTTCGCAGCGATCCATTTTACTAACCGAGTAGGTTTACTCACCACACCCTGTGTTTTTTTTTAAAATGTTTAATATTGTTGCCCTAATCTTTTGATATAATGACTCTAGAATTAGAATATAATACAAATATACACAATTGAATAAATAAATCCATTCACCAAAATAATTAAATAAGTTTGCAAATTGAACCAAATAAACCTAAAATTAAAAAGTTAAATATATTAAAAGAAAAAAATAGTAGTAAGTAGAATAAATAATATAAATATTAATATAAATAATATATACAGGGCAAGTAGGAATGGGTTTAACAAAATTCTCTACCCGATTTAAATTTGTCAATACCTGTTTAACTGAATTTAAACCCGTTCTATGACCCGCTTGACCGAGTTTTCGCCCATCCATACGAAGAGGGTTTAGTGCGTATTGGTCTCAACCAAGTTCCTTAACATCCCTAATGTTATCTAACAAAATTTTATTTAAACCATAAATGTAGCTCCATATTATTCAGATAAAATATATAGACTGAAGAGAGACACCACACATTTTTTATTTTTTATTTTTCCCTTGGTAATAAAAATGTAGAGTACAACGATTTATTACATTCTATTACGTTTTCATTTTTGAATTCGATTTGTGATGCAATAAAGTAACGCCGAAGTGCATTATTTATGATTATAGTGTTTGATGACGTATGTGAAGAATGTTGAATATATAATATAATATAATTGTACTAAGATAGTTTAAAACGGAACGTTTGTGGGGTTGTAGCCCACTTTTGAAAAGCTATACTCTTTAGTAAAACCTATTTTTTGGGTGCATTATTATCAAGTTTGAGTTACGGTATAATCGAATATACCTCCATACCAAAATATGCTACCATTTGAAGTTGCACTATACACTAGTAATATTCCCGTACAATGCACGGTTTGTAAGTGTAAATAAATAATTAATAAGAATTTTATATGTTTATATAATTTTATGATAAACGTTTATATTTATCAAAATTATATCAATTTTTTATTTTTTCAAATATAATGTTCAAGAAATTTTTAAAAGCTTTTAGTGAGTACATATAGCACTACATTCTAATTTTGTTAATTTTTATTTGTAGCACAAACACATTAATAATTAATGCACATAATCAACCAACAAACAATTATTTGTCTTTAATTTAATTTATTTATACAATATGCTGTCAAACTATAAATCGATAATAGATTACGAATTTAATTTATTAGACAGAAAAATCACATTAGAAATGAAAAAAATATCTTTTATTTCAAAAATAGTTTTTTTTTTTTTGGAAAAAATAAAATGCTGAAATTATAAATTGAAATTATAAAATATTTACTAAATAATTTAATTTTTTTATTTTTATATGGTTAAAAAATTAAAAATAAAATAAAATTCAAATTAGGATATTTCCAAATAAAATGCTCTATACCAATACTATTTTTTTTTTTTCCAAAAATGACAAAGGGATTAGGGCGGAAAAATTCATAAATTACTATTTTGAGTGGATTTTGTTATTATATATATATATATATAATAATCGTATAAATCCGGTAATTTACCTTCTGAATAGATAAATCATATATATATATATATATGTTATAATTCTAATAATTGAATAATTCATGGATATGATTAAGTAAAATAATTAAATAAAAAATATAGTTCTAACTTCGAATATATATTTGTTAGTAATTAAATAGAAATTTTATTACAAATTAAAAATAATTTTAATGTCAATGAGTCACGTGTGGTTGGACTCGAACAATAACTTCATACCTGAGTTCAAATTTCCTTAAAACTTATCCAAATGGTTCACTTCTTTTGGGAAAACAAAAGGCGGTGGCTCGCAAATCACTAAATTTTTTAACGCAGTGTTCTAGTTTAATAAATTAAAATATTATTATAAAATTGTAACAACATTCTTAATGATAACTAATATAAAAAGTTTATTGCATCGAATTCAATCCTATGTGCTTTTATAATTGCGCGAAATATTCTGGGTAAAGATGAATTAACACTGTGGCATAAGAGGTTAGGACACATTGGAGAAAAAGGGATTGAAAGAGCTATCCAAAAGAGGTATAATAGGAGAGGTTGGAAACCAGACACTTGAATTCTGTGACAAATGTGCATTAGGCAAATCACAGAAATTGCCTTATGCTAAGGGGGTTCACATTACTCAAGAACCTCTAGATTATGTTCACTCTGACATCTGGGGACCATCCAGAACTGAAACTCATGGAGGAGGAAAGTACTTCATGTCTGTTATTGATGATTTCAGTAGGAAAGTGTTGGTGTTTATGATGCTTTCACTAAATTCAAGACATGGTTGCTTCAGATGGAAACATTGAGGGGAAAGAAACTCAAGCATTTGAGAACAGACAATGGCTTGGAGTATCTATCTACTGAGTTTACAGTTTTCTGTAATGAAAGGGGGATTACCAGACACAGAACAATTCCCATGAATCCACAACATAATGGAGTGGCAGAAAGATTCAACATAATTGTTCTTGAAAGAGTAAGGTGTATGTTAATTGATGCTGGATTGCCAAAGGTGTTATGGGGGGAAACAATCAATACAGCTTGTTACCTAATAAACAGATCACCTACATCATCTCTAGGGTTCAAAACACCAGAAGAAGTATGGAGTGAAAGAGTTCCAAATTACTCAGGTCTAAAGGTGTTTGGATGTTTGGCTTATGCTCACATGAAATCAGACAAACTTGATCCTAGAGCATACAGGTGTGTGTTTCTGGGATATCTAGAGGGAATCAAGGGTTACAGGTTATGGTGCATGGAACCTGGGAGTCAGAAACTAATGATAAGCAGAGATGTGAAGTTCAATGAATCAATTATGGGATATCACTTCTCTGGAAATCAAGAAGAACATGATGGAAGTACTGAATCAGAAAGGTTATCAGTTCAGGTGGAGACTCAGATGGATCATGGACCACAAAGAGGTGAAAACTTGACCGAGCACTTAAGTGATAGTTCTTCAGAAGAAGAGGATATGCCACCCAGAAATACAAACCTGAGAGATTACAGCATTGCCAGAGATAGACCAAGGAGGCAAATCCAGAGACCAGACTTCTATGGACAGGCTGGAAGTGTACATTATGCACTCAGTATTGCTGAAGACATAGAACATCATGAACCACCGAGTTTCAGAGAAGCAGTCAGTGGTGATGAAAGTGAATACTGGATTAGTGCAATGATGGAAGAAATGGAATCACTAGAAAGGAACGACACCTGGAAACTGGTGGATAAACCAAAGGGGCAGAAGCTGGTACGTTCCAAATGGATTTACAAGAAGAAAGTTGAAGCTGGAGACTCAAATAAGATAAGGTATAAAGCAAGATTGGTGGCAAGGGGTTTTACTCAGAGGGAGGATATTGATTTCAATGAGGTTTTCTCTCCTCTAGTGAAACATTGTTCAATCAGACTGCTTTTGTCAAAAGTAACACAAGAGGATATGGAGTTACAACAGCTGGATGTAAAAACAACTTTCTTACATGGAGACTTAGTTGAGAACATATATATGAAGCAGCCTGAGGGGTTTGTGATTCCTGGAAATGAAGAAAAGGTATGTTTTCTCAAGAAATCATTATATGGATTAAAACAAAGTCCAAGGCAGTGGAATAAGAAGTTCAATGAGTTTATGTTAAAAGCTGGTTTTGTTAGAAGTCTATATGATAGTTGTGTATACTTTGATAAGTGTACAAGTGTTGATCCTGTATACCTGTTGCTGTATGTGGATGACATGCTTATTGCAAGCAAGAGTACATATAAAATACAACAGCTAAAGAAGAAGTTGAGTTCTAAGTTTGACATGAAAGACTTAGGGGATGCCAAGAAGATTCTGGGAATGAGTATAATCAGAGATAGAGCTGCTGGAAGTTTATGGTTGTCTCAGAAGCATTACCTTCAGAAAGTGGTGGAGACGTTTCAGATGCATGAGGCTAAAACACTGAGTATTCCAGTGAGCCAACAACTCAGACTATCAGAGGAACAGAGTCCTAAGACAGCAGAAGAAGTGAGATACATGAGAAATGTACCTTATGCAAGTGGGGTTGGAAGTTTAATTGGTATGATATGCAGCAGACCAAACTTAGCATATTGTGTGTCTTTGGTGAGTAGGTATATGTCAAATCCAGGGAAAGCTCACTGGGAGGCTTTGAAGCAGGTGTTAAGGTATCTAAAGGGAACAGTCAATCTGGGGTTGAAGTTTCAGAAACTGGCAAACATGTCTATTCCATTGGAAGGTTTTGCAGATGCAGATTTTGCTGGTAATGTTGACACCAGGAGGTCAATCACAGGATATGTTTTAACCTTATATGGTACTGCAGTAAGCTGGAGAAGTGTACAACAATCTGTAGTAGCTTTATCAACTACAGAAGCTGAGTACATGGCTTTGACAGAGGCAATTAAAGAAGCTGTGTGGTTGAAAGGAGTTCTGAAGGATCTGGGGATAAAGCAGGAATGTGTGACTATATATTGTGACAAACAGAGTGCACTACATCTGGTAAAACATCAAGCTTTCCATGAAAGGTCCAAGCATATAGATGTTAGGTTGCATTTTGCAAGGGATGTGATTGATGCAGGGTCAGTAGAGGTTAAGAAAGTCCATACAAGTGACAATGCTGCTGATTTCTTGACCAAAGCAGTGCCTGGAAGCAGGGTAGTTCATTGCTCAAGCCTGATTAGGCTTGAACGATGTGATTAAAAGATAAAGAGCAAGGGAGGTTTGAGGTAGTGACATACACTTGACTTCATTGAGGTGGAGAATTGTAGATATCAGTTCAATATCATCAAGTGTTTATGGTATGAAGTAGAGGTTTTGAGGATTCCAGAACCGGGTTCATAATACAAGGAACTGGATCAGAGAACCGGGTTTTAACCAAATTCAGAAAAGAGGTTAGAAGGAGAACCGGGCTCATGGTAGTTATAACCGCTAGTTACAACGATTTTTATTCTGTTGCATGAGAAACCATTGTAGGAGCTTCGCTGCAGCAGTTTTGAATAACTTGAGTCAAATTGGTTACAACTGCCTCAACTCCCTGATTCGAGCTCTAGCATTTATATACATTGTAAAATCTTGTAGTTGCGAGCTAGTAGATGTAATTTTCCCCTTGTAAACATTACTCAATCAAGAGAATTAGATCTCTAGGGTTTTCTACTTAAATCAAGTTGTGATTTGGGGTTTTCTGGATTTTTGGATAATTCTTGTAAATTGGTTGATTAGTGGAGTGAATTGAGGTGTATAGAACCTCCGTGGATGTAGATCACATTGATCAAACCACGTAAAAGCCCTGTGTTCATCATTTTTCTTTCCTGTTCTTGGTTCGGTTGTTGTTGACCGATTTCTTGGTTGTGTTTCATTCAGATTCAGTTGTGTGTTGTTTTGTGTGAGGTTGAGCTAATCCTAACAGTCACATTTATGAGATTTGATGTTTCATGCCCATATTCCTGCGTGCTATTGGTTTGACGCTTTTGCTACTGTTGTATTGTGATTAATCGTTTCCTTCTGTTGTTTTGGACCACAAGTCGCCTTTTGAGTTGCTTTATGGTTTGTGCCAAATTATGTCAACTTTAAACATTTCGGTTGTCGTGTGTATCCATGTTTGCATGGTTATGCTGCTAACAAATTGGCTCCTAGCAGTCGTCCTTGCATTTTTTTGGGATACAGTTCTTAGTACAAGGGATTCTGATGTTACGATCCCAAGTCCTCTCAGGTTTACATTACCCGCTATGCTCAGGTTGATGAGCTGTCTTTTCCTTATTTCGAGCGTTGCTACAATTCCCGAGCCGATTTCACTTAAAATCTCTATTTTTGTGGAGCCTGCTATTTCTCTACCATCAACACCTATTTCTCTCACCATCGCATGGTTCATCCCCCCCACCACCATGTTGGTTATGCTTGGATCACCTTGTGCCGCATCCTCCCTGGTTGCGGCACCAGACCCGGTTCCCGAGGTTGTTCTTCCTGAGGCTCCTTCTCCAGCTCTTACCATGTCTACCATTGATCCTCCCGTCCAACCATTTCAGGAGCCCTCACATCCTATGGTCACTCGTGCCAAGTCTGGCATTTTGAAATAGAATCCAGTCAACTTTGCTTCCACAACTCTCCTTTCTACTCTATCTTGCCTCTAAACCTCGTGGTTTGAAATCAACTTCGAAGTTACCTGAGTGGCTTTCTACTATGCAAGAGGAGATTGATGCATTTCATTCTAACCAAACTTGGGATTTTGTTCCTTATCCTCCAAACACCAGTGTTGTTGGCTCCACATGAGTGTTTCGGACCAAGTTTCGTTCCAATGGCTCTATTGAACGTTATAAAGCTCGACTGATTGCCCAGGGTTTCACTCAAGTTCCTAGCACCGACTTTCATCACACCTTTAGTCCTGTGGTTAAGGCTTCCACTGTTCGGGTCATTCGTGCTCTTGCAGTTCAACATCGATAGACTCTCCACCAATTGGATGTTAAGAACGCAAAAGTATTCTTCATAAACCAGTTCTAATGGCTCAACCTCCATGTTTTTTTTAATCGCACTTTCTAGATATGTTTGTCGACTTGAGAAGGCTTTGTATGGTCATCGTCAAGCCCCCTTGGCTTGGTTTCAGCGATTCATTTCCTTTCTGCTCATGATAGTCACTCAGATCCCTCCCTCTTCGACTTTCATAGAGGTACTTCTGTCGTTTATTTTTTATTATATGTAGACAACATTATTTTGACGGGCAATGATGCTCCTATGCTTCGTCGTTTCATTACTTGTGTGCATGCTTAGTTTGCTATTAAGAACTTGGAAACCTTAATTATTTCTTCGGACTTGAAATTTCTTATATTTCTTCTGGCTTGATTGTGGGGCAAGTGAAGTATGATATTGATATTTTGGAGCGCTCAACTTTTGGACTCTAAGTCCGTCGCCACTCCCCTTGCCGCGGGTGAATTTCTTGTGAGCACGGGCACTCCTTTTCAGGATCAAACGTTGTATCGTCCTCTTGTGAGTGCTTTACAATATTTGACTATTACTCGACCAGACTTAACGTATTATGTGTACCTCTCTAGCCAGTTCTTACATTCTCCTATAGAGGATCATCTTTTTGGCTGTTAAACACATCCTTCGGTATGTCAAAGGTGCCCTCAACTCTGCTTATCCTCCACACATCGTCTAGAGTGTTCTATTGTGGGCTACTCCGATTGGCCCATTGTGTTGAGACACGCAGGTCCACTTATGGGTATTCAATTTCTCTTGGGGAAAATTTAGTTTTTTGGAGTGCCAAGAGGAAACCAACAGTAGCTCGCTCCAGTTGTGAGTCAGAGCATCATGCCTTAGCTAATGTTGTTGCTAAGCTTATTTGGTTGATGAATCTTCTGCGCGAACTTAAGACTTTGTCCACTTTTCAACCGGTTCTTTGCAACAATAAGAGTGCCATTTTCTTGAGTCAGATCCGGTAGCTCATATTAAGCGGGTGAAACACATTGACATCTACTGTCCCTTTGTTTGGGAGCTTGTCTCTGCTGGAAACTATCCACTCAGTTTATCCCTTCTCATCTCCAGCTTCCTGACATTTTCACTAAGAGTCTTCCACGTCCGATGTTTGAGTTTTTGCGCTCCAAGCTCTGCATTGTTCGTCGTCCCACGCACAACTTGAGGGGGTAGTAAGGATAATAAGGAAATAATTGACTTAATCAATTTTATGTATTTTGTACATATTTCATATCTTCTATATTAGTCTAGACATATACTCCCTCCGTCCCGCCCTAATTTGCACAGTTTCCTTTTTTCAGCCGTCCCACCCTATTTTGCACACCCCCAAAATGAAAAGAAATCTTACAATCCCCACCCTTAAAATCTCCACCCATCAGTCTCCACATTTGAAAAAGTCAAACTAAAAAACAAAAAAAATAGTTTTTTTCTTAATATACGCGTCGGAGCAGGTGTGCAAATTAGGCCAGGACGGAGGGAATATGTTGTAATCTCTACGATTCTTTTTTCCTTGCAAATTTTTTTTGTACACACCTATTAATAGTGGAATACTCTATCACCAAATTATCGGTGATATGCTGATCATTCTCACTATACCTCCATCACATTGACAAAAGATAAAGAAAAAAAAAGTATATTTTCAAACATGACTCTTAATATGAGACGAGGGAGCAATGCTAAAACAAAATTCAAAGTGAAAGTTATGAACTGTAAAATTCATAATTAAATCCAAGAAACTGCTAATGTATTCAGATCCATCGTCAAATCTTTCTTTCCAAACTCCAATTTTCGTTTTGTCAGTTCATGTTACCCAGCTTTCACCAAAAAAGTGAAAATGAAGATTATTTATAGTATGCAACAAAAACTCATTTAAGTATACCATTCAGATGATAAAAATTGCATTGTTTTAATAAAAGAAATTGATATTTTGTTAAAAAGGAAATTGCTAGAATTGCCGAAACGACTCGTAAAGTGCATGAGTGATGTCTGCATGTGATCTAGATAAAAAGATAATAATAATATTATGTGCTACTTTTTCAATATTGGATGCTATTTTTCTTCTTAGCCGACGACCACCAAACTAAATCTTGACCATCATATCATTTATATAATCGAAACAACTTTGACCGACCTCATTTTGGATATACGTTAAGCTTTAATAAGAGTGGCAATGGGTGGGATCGGGCTGGTATTGGACTCCCTATTCTTATTCTTAACTCTCAATTCGATTTTTATCCCCGCTAAATTCTCCGCTTGGAAACCTTGGATCGGGGATGGAGAATCCCCATTCGGGGAAGAGTGTCCCATGGAGATTCGGGTTCCCCGTATTTTTTTTTTTCTAAATCTTTTAGACAAAAAGAATAATAAAGGAATAACATACAACCACCAAGCCCAAAACATATCAAAAGTCAATAAATTTAAAATAAAAGTATTAAAATAATTATATATGTATAATATTTTTTAACTAAAGATGAAGTAATGCAATAAGCTGTGAGCGTGTGTTTAGTGTATATATAATATTATTTAAATTTATTTAAGGGTATATATATATATATATATATATATATATATATATATAATAACGGGGAATGGGGAATCCCCGCTTTGTCTATACGGAGTCGGGTTCAGGGCCGGAGATGGGACGGGGAGTACGATTCGCATCCCCATACCATCCCCACTCATAGAATTTCGGGGAACCCCATCCCCATCTCCGTTCCCTTTTTTTTCGGGGAATCCCCGACTCAACGTTTTCGAGCCCCAACGAAAATCGGGTTCCCGCGGAATTTTTGCCATCCCTAAGCTTTAACAATTTTATCTCATCGCAAATGCAAGATAAATATAAAAAATTCTCAAAATTGCAGTATTAACATTGACCGTTAAAATGTGCAAAATTAAAAATCAACTTAACATAGTTTTGCAGTTTTTCAATCACGATCATTTTTTTATGAAAATTGCGACCTTGTTCGGTTAATTTTTACAGTTTAGTTAATTCACTGTCCCAATTACTATTAAGTTAATAAATAATAGTTGTGACTACATAAATGATGCCGTTTAATATCTCTTCTTAAAGAATTGGAAATATCACATATAAACCAGTGTTGTTATAACCTGATCCGCGGTCAAATCAGTCTCATCATCGATTGGTAGTTCGATTGGTCGGATCGGTTGGATCGACGGTTTAATCGAAAAAGTAGTAGTCACAAAAAAAAAATATTATAACTTAATTAATTTTTCTGATGTAATTAAATACATTAACATCCACAAAAAAACTTATCAATTAAACTTCAAATTTCAAATAAAAATTATTATAACTTAATATATTACTAAGAATATAGATGTCTTAATAAAATTTAATAATTTATAATACATAAACTTCTTTTAACTCCAAAATCTATTTCCAAACATGATAAATACGGTAAATAATGAGTAACTTGTTAAAATTCTATAAACCCATAAATAAAAAGAAATCTATAAGTGAAATAAATGCAACACAAAAAAAAATTAAATTTAAAAAATTACAAAAGAATAGGAATAACTGTTTTTCCCGGGTGCTCCGATTTTCTGGTTTTTCCCGATTCAATCCGATTTTTTTCAGTTAGACCTTAAAAACGGTTTTATAGTGTATTCCAGCTGGTTCGAGCATCGGTTTCCGGTTCAACCAATTGAACCGGCCGATCCGATATGATTCTGACAACATTGATATAAACATCAAATTTTACAATAATCATGATAAAGGGTTTGTCACTAGGGCCAGTCCGTGGTGTGCGCCAAATGTCGTTGCACAGGGTTTCCCATCGGCGAGGGCCTCCATTTTCTTTTTTATATATATTTGTATTTGTGTACTTATATATATAATTTATTTATTATTACAATATATCGAATTCTCGAAAGAAAATTTGCTGGTGATTTGTATTGCTAATAAGTTTCTTTATTGTATTGATCCATGTTTGTCGCATCACAATTTGTTTCCTCCTTTTTATTAAAATTATAAAAATATTAAATTAATACTTCTTATAAAAAACTACCACACATCAATTCATCTATTTAGTTTTGAGTAACACTTGTGTGCATATGATGCACCATAGGCTTATTGTACACCAGCCCACATTGAGATCCGCGCGCGACCCGTTGTTGTTGGCCCAACCCGTGCATGAGTTTCAGTTTTTTTTAAATTTTTTTTTTTTTGGTCGAATAGTATATATTTGGTTGCCTAATAGTATACGTTTATGAGTTACATGTACAACAAATATTTTTGAATAATATATTATGTTGTCTAATAGTATATATTTTGTTGCCTAATAGTATATATTATGTTGCCTAATAGTACTCGTTCGCTGGGTCGCAAGCGAGAGCCGTTTGACGGACGCGAAAATCACTATTAATCATAGTTGAACGCGTTTTTTGAGTTTCATGCTTTAATTTGGAGTGATGTACAATAAGCCTATTGTACATGACATGCACACAAGTTTTTGCCTCTAGTTTTTCCCCTTTCTCAGTTAAAACTATCAAAATACTTAATTAATCATTCTCCAAATATAATAAAACCACTACATAAAAATTCATCCATTTATACAAGAAAAAGGGTCTTTTGAGACCACTTTTAATGAGTATTTGCCACAACTAGTGAAATGGTCTCAAATAATGAGTATTTGTCACAAATTTAGAGCATTTGTCACAACTTTTTTGTCGTCTGAATAACTCGGTCGCAAATAATATATTTGTGACCACAAATATGGTATCAAATGCATCTCAAATATTTTTTGCAACGACTAGTTGTCTCTAAAAATAGTCTTAAAGTGGTCTCAAATAATTTATAGAAAGAATTGTGACAACAAGTGATCACAAATAAGTTATTATTAGTGACCACAATTGTGGTGTCAAAAAATGTCTTACAAAAGACCTCTTTTGTTGTAGTGTTAATTTTTCATAATTAAAAGAAAATTAAAGAAAATACATTCTCCAATTTCAAGTAGACAACTAGCAGGAGAAAAATAGAAAAAAAAAAATATAGTGCGAACTAGTATTTTTGAAGTTTTATTTAATCATTCGATGAAATTGGAAATATGTATATTAGAACATAATATTTTTTATTATTTTACATATAACATGTCCAGTTGATGAAATTGTTCATATAAATTGATTTAAATATTTTTCAGAAATAAGAGCTCAATTTTATTTTTGCACAGGACCTCTCCAAGTGTAGGACCAGCTCTATTTGTCACTATAACAAAATAGGTATTTTATATAATATTTTTAGACCATAATTGACTACTTATTTTCACAAATCTTTTATAAATTATTAAAAATCATTTTAAGATCGAATACTTTTAGAGATAACTATATATTAGAGACCATTTTTACAACGAAGTCTAGCTAGTAGTATCTTTTATTACCTCTTATGTAGGAGTGGGGAATCATTACCTACTCACACCGACATTATCTATATTCCATTAAATGCGTAATACGTGGGCGGGAAAAAATAATTTTGTTTATGTCAATTTTTTTTTGTCTATATATCACACATTGATGATGGGATGCAGACTCTACTTGTGAGGGAGGTAAGAGCTTGTTGGAGGAACAACGCTCGATACCTCAAATCAAGCTAACAAACAAACTAAATTATCTCATACTTTTAAACAACCAATAGATGAGGGATTATAAATGTAATGCTAATATTAAAATTATTTGACCTAACTTAGGTTCAACGCAATCACAGATGACATATACGTCCTCCGTTCTGTTCCATATTAGTTGATGTTTTAAAATGTTTTTTTCTTAATTTAACGTTTTACATATTTTTCACTAATTCTATCAATTTTCTTTCTGCGCTCAATCCTAAAATATCTTTATTTTTCAATCTACTAGAAATATTTTGATTTGGTCAAATCTTTAACTGAGGATATATTTATCATAATATTCTATTCTTAATTCTTCCCTTTCAACCTAAAACGTCAATTAATATGATATTAAGGGAGTAGTATATATAGGGCGAAATCTTAGTGGATATTAATATGTGTACGCAAGTATTGATGATTCTTAAAAAGAAGTGTCTCTAAACTTAATTTGACAAGAATGTGTGTGAAACCGTCAAGCGTGTGATAGTCGTGTAACGAAAAAAACAATATCACCTTTTTTAGAAAAAAAATATCAATTTCATCTGTAAAAGTATAATTTTTTGGAAAAAAAAAAAAAAGTATCATTTTTTTTAGTAAAAATATCATTTTTTCCTGTAAAAATATATTCCGCCACACATGAGACCGTCATACACAAAACTCACTCATTTAATTTGCCTAAAACTTGGATATGTTATAAAGTACTCCCTTCGTCACGGTTAAATTTGCAACCCTGATCGGCCACGAATGTTAAGAAAAAACAGATTTTGATTTTCTTTTGACTTTTTTAAAGGTGGTGATTGAGGGTTGAGATTTTGAGGGTGAAGATTGTGAAAATTATTTTCCATTTATGGGGTTGCAAAATTAACTGAGACGGATCGAAAAGGTGAGTAGACAACTTTAACTGGGATGGAGGTAATATTAAATATATGATACTCCCAATTAAGGGGCCGCATGGTATGCAAGAGTTGGGGAGGATAATGGGCGAAAAATTGATCAATTTATATTTCTTATACTAGGTACGTATAAATAAGAATCAAATAAAGTTTATCATTATCTTTCTTCGTTTAACTACTCCTTCATATTATTTCATAATATAATCGACTCTTTATTTATATCTATTATCATTATCATTCGTGACGTTGAAGAAACAACCTTAAATTAAAATGAAATTACAAAAGTGAAGAATGTGGACATCTTTATGCGTGTCGGAATTTGGGACTTTTGTTTTTACATACATCAGTTGCAAAATCTGTTGGCCACCAACTACGCTTTAATTCAATAATGATTAAACAAATTATGTTTATTGCATGATAATGTTTGAAAACGCCAAATGCTGATTGACATTCCACTGTCCACCACCACTACATTAGGGATTAATCAAGGTTGAACAAACGCATCTCCAATGTAAATATTATATTAGTATTATCCCCGTACGATACACGTAAGTTTATTTAAAAGTAATTATTTTAATTAGACTAAATACGAAATAATTTAATATTAAAAATGTAACTTTTATCCTATAAAATAAATATTTAAAGTTTTTGAATTAAATATAAATAAATTATAAATAATATAAATATAAGTTTTTTTCATGTTATATATTAATTTAATATAATTTACTTTATATTTATATGTGTATACATATATATACTATAAATTAGCATTAAGATAAAATATTAAAATTGAAAATAAAGTATATCTATATTCAAAATAATCGTTTCTTATCTTTGACCTAAACATCAATTTAGTGTGTATGTATCACTCTTGACCTATATGGGCCAAAAATCAGTTTTGATCCCTTAAGTATTTGTTTTTTCGATTTTAGTCCCACAAGTATTTACTTTTTCAATTTAGTCTCGTAAATGCTGAAATTGTCCAATTTAAGGATAATTTTCACGGGAAAACAGTAAATTGGTCGGAAATAATCATGTGCAACTCACGTGGCCCTAATATTTGGGAAAATTCGACGACACTAAGTGACGTGACATTGAATAGCAGAGTCGGACTTATATTTTTGTCAAATTTTAATTCAAAATAAAAAGAATATCCGTACTTGAGAAGACCCTGATTCACAACCCTTTCTTCTGCACAAAAATCATGGTGAAGTTGCTCTCTGGCCTCGTCGCAGATAACTCCTAATTCTCGGATTTTTATTTGGGGAATTTTCAAAAAAAAAATTGTACAGGTTCTTCGAAGAAAATTTGGTTCTATGTTTTAGGGTTGTAGCTTTTGGGATGTCAAATACGTTATTCGACGCTGATGATTAAACTTACATTTAATTTTGATATTTTCTAACTTCTAGCATTACTAATAATGTTGTTTCTTGCAAATAATAAAATGATCATTATTTTTCAATTAATGACGTGGATATTTTCATTATTTTGAATTAAAATTTAATAGAAATTTAAGTCTTACTCAGCTATTTTATGCTATGTCACTTAGTATAGTCGGATTCCCCTAAATATTAGGGTCACATGAGTTGCACGTGACTATTTCCGGTCAATTTAGTGTTTTTGGGCGGAAATTGTCCTTAAATTTGACAATTTCAACACTTACGGGATTAAATTAAAAAAGTAAATACTTGTGGGACTAAAATCGAAAAAGCAAATACTTATGGGACCAAAAATAATTTTTGGCCACCTATATGCGTACACAAATAGCTTAATTAATCAATGAAAAATAACTTCCAAATTAATTATCATATGTAAAGTTATATGTATGCGAGAAAGTAATAGGCCTGTGATATAACAATAAAAATTTGCACATTAATAAGCTGATTATAAATCAAGTATTAAATTTTACTTTTAATTTAATAAAGTAAGTGTTCAATTATACATACATTGATTTTCCTCTCAACTTAGCAAATGAAGAAAACTTAAAAAAATTCACGTCGGATAAAATAAATTCATTAGTTGTGGTTTTAATGAGATAGTCAAGTAAAATATTATTTTATAAGATAATTATTTGAGTGACTTGTAGTTGTATTCCGAACCAATACTATACAGTACAACCCAATAAACGGTAAACTCTAACTCAAATATCAACGAATAAATAATCTAATATTTTAAATTAAATATCTTATTATAATATATGTGGTATGGATGCTAAATGAAAACAACGTCAAAAGAGGATTAATCTGATGTATTACACCTAGTAAATAAATTAGAAATGGAATAAGTTATTTGCAACTTTAAAAAGTAAAATAAATTTTGATTCTTACTAAATATGACAACAACTTACCAGGTATAGTCCAAAATTTTAGGTTGAAACATGTTAACTGCGAAATTACCTCTGATGTGGCTTTACACATATACACACACACATACATATATTATATAGATTTATTAGTTTATGAAAATAATTTTTCATTTCTAACCGTAAATAGTTAAAAATAATCATGAAACATATAATAAATGAAAAATTAATAATTTAGTTGAATACTTCAAATCTAATGTAAAATTTTATATTTTTTTTTTCCTACTTATGTTTTATATTTTTAATTTATCTAAATATTTTTTTATTTTTAATTATACATATTTAAATTTTTCTTGTTAAAGTCAGATTCTCGTTTGCAACTTCTAACATTTAACTTGGTGATTTCAAATATATTTAAATACTTCTTATTTTTCAATAAGTCATTACTTTAATAAAATAAAGTCTAAAAGTTATTTAATAATTCCAAAAACAAATTAAAGTCTGTGAGTTTTTCAAAATCTTTTAATATTTTCCTATTTTAATTGATGTTGTAATTTATTTATATAAACATTATATTTTTCTTATAGTTATAATTGATCAATGCGAATAAAGTTACTTAGGTTGTTAAGAGTAAAAAAAACATAGTTGAGGTTGGTTAGTGCGACAAAATATTGTTTAGGTTACAAAGTGTAAGAAACATACTTGAGGTTTAGTTAACGTAAACAAAAAAAAGATTGCAAAGTGTAACAAATATTATAATTTCAGTTAATTTCCTTAAAAGGTCATTCTAACAAAATATACATTATAAAAATAATACATAATCATACATATGCTTAAAGTTCTCATACTCTCCTTATAAAATAGTATTAACTTGATGATTTAATAAACTGATTATATTTTTTGCCTTTGATTTAATATAGTAGAATTTCATTATTTAATTAATGATCTTTCTCTCTTATAACTTAAATAACGAAATATTTGAAAATTCATGTCAAACAAAATAAACTGATTAGCTGTATTTTTATTAAAAAATACTCAATTATTATTTTTATTTGAGAATTATTTTACTAATTTTAGTTGCATCTAATTCATAATAAACACTCAAATTTAACATAAATAATTAACCACCAAACAATTTACTTTTTCAAATAAAATATCCACTACAACATAGATGACTTTAAGTAACACTTTTAAAATTTTAAGTTTTATGTTACACTTTGATAACACTTATGAATATGTAACATTTCCATGTAACATTTTTTTTAAATGTGCGAATATGTAACACATTCATGTAACACTTTTAAAATAGGTAGCACTTTGGATGTAACACTTTTTAATTGGTAACACTTCTGGAACACTTTTACATACATAACACTTTTTACGTGACACTTTTAAATAAATAAAACTTTCACGTAATACTTATAAATAAGTATCACTTTCTAGGAAACACTTTCAATTAATAAAATTATATATTTATTTTATTTTAAACTAACAAAATATCTTTGGATTTATTTTTCTCATATGACTCTTGAAGTAAAATCTTACAATCGCTTATATTTTAGAAATAATTTTTTCAGTCAAAGTTTTATATATTTATTAAAACCTTAACTATCACATAATAGAACATTCGTAACATGAGATGATAAAAACAATCGACTAAAATAAAAAAAATTTAGAACGTCTGAGAATTTATTTATTAGTCATATAACATAAATTTTATTATGCTTTTATGTGTGTGTGTGTGTGTGTGTCTAACTATACACACATTATATTTTACTAACAACGAGAAATAATTTTTATAGCTTAAAAATTTGAATATATTTTAGTATAAAATATTAGACTTGAAATATTTTATCATGTCTTTCATGCTCGTAAGTTAATTTTTGTATTTAATTTTATATTTCATAAAATACAAGAAAAGTAATCAATTACTAATTTTTCAAAGTGTCTTGAAATTATCTACTTATTGCAATTGAAATTAATTATAATGCCTTAATATTTTATAAAATAATTTGATGTAATAAATTAGTGTGATATTGAATAAATCATGTGTGTGTGTGTGAGTGGACGAAATTAGAAAAAAAAAATAATTAATGAAAATTTGTATCAAATTATATACTAGGATATATTAAATAAACTTAAGTTATATAGGTTGTAGTTTGGTAAAAAATTAATCATCAGAATAGTTTATTGATGTTAGAGCAAAAAATCATGTATATATAGTCTTTCTTATAAAATAAAACAATAGAGTTATTATAACCTAGTGGTTTGACACTTACAGTTGAAGATCATCCAGGCTTGCAACCTAGGTTCAAAACCCAGTAATGTCAAATATTCAGCATTTTTTACTTTTAAAAGAAGTGTTACATAAAGGGTTATATGTAACATTTTTTTAGTGTTACCATGAAGTGATACATTTTTTTAGTGTTACTAAAGATCATCTAAAGTGTTACTTTAGAGTTTAGGTAGCAGTGGCAAATGTATCGGCAATAAAGTGTTACATAAAGTCTATTGTAACATTTTTTGGCATATACCTAACACTTTTTAGGTGTTACATAAGCTCATTTATGTTGTAGTGATCTCATTATAATATATGTGATATGGATGTCAAATTGAAGATCGTGAAAAGATGAATAATTTGATATAATATGTATAAAAACAAAAAAGAAATAAATTAAAAATTATTCGCATTTTTAAAAAAAATAAAGAAAAATTATTACATACCAAAAGTGACTAAAACTTACCATTTATAACCTAAAAATTTAGGCGGGAAAGATAGAATTACATAAAAGCCCTTCATTTTACTTTTATATATATATAGATATACACACGCACACACACACATATAGATAGATAGATAGATATGAATAGTAGTACGTGTGAATAATACTATCATCCTCTTTTGTACACCAATTACACCGATCTTAAATTTGAACAATGGAAAGTGAGTATTTTTTTATAAAAATGTAATAATAATTATGTTAAAAGGTGTGAGAATAATAAGTTGTTCACCGTAAGATTGGTGATCTTTGGTTCCACTCTATATAATGAATTTGTACAACAATATTACAGAAAATCAAGGGATATAATTTTCCCAAGATAAGTACAACAAGAAATCTATCCTATTTTTACACTCAATTTAATCTACAATTTGAATTTACAATATCTTCTCTATTACCCCCCCCCCCCTCAAGCGGAGTGTGAGATTAACATCAACACAGAGCTTGGAACGAAGAAACTCAAACGAAGGGCGAGGCAAACTTTTTGTAAATATGTCCGCAAGTTGGAGATTGGAAGGAACAAAACGAGTCTCCAATTTATTCGCAGCTACGAGCTCACGAATAAAGTGACAATCGATATCAATATGCTTTGCGCGCTTGTGAGCAATGGGATTTTGACTGAGGAATAAGGCACTTTTATTATCACAAAGCAGTAGCGGACGAGAAGATGGAAGTGCACGAAGCTCAGTGAGAAGATGGGTTAGCCAAACCATTTCTTGCGCAGTGTTAGCAAGTGCACGATATTCGGACTCACAACTGGAGCGAGCGACAGTAGGTTGCTTCTTTACGCTCCAAGACACCAAATTGCCTCCCAAAAAAATGAAATAGCCATAGGTGGATCGACGCGACTCCACACAACGTGCCCAATCAACATCAAAGTAGCCGAGAATGGCGAAGTCCGAAGAGCGAGTGAAGGATAGACCATAATGAATGGTGCCCTTGACGTAGCGAAGAATTCGCTTTACAGCAGAGAAATGATCAACAGTAGGATGCTGCAGAAATTGGCTCACATGATTCACTGCACAAGAGAGATCCGGACGAGTGATCGTTAAGTACTGCAGAGCACCGACAAGGGACCGATAGAGTGTTGGATCCGAGAAAGGATCACCGGTGCTGACTAGAGATTCGCCAGCAGCTAGGGGAGTGGAAACAGGCTTCGAATCAAGAAGCTCGGCTCGAGAGAGTATGTCATGAGCATACTTTGCTTGACCCAAAAATAGACCATCAGAGGTATGAGATATTTCAAGGCCCAAAAAATAATTGAGGCGACCAAGATCTTTGACAGCGAATTCCGAGTTGACACGAGCAATGAACTGTTTGAGCACACCAGAATTACTACCTGTAATGATGATGTCATCCACATAAAGGAGTAAGTAGATAGTAAAATTAGAACGATGAATATAAAATAACGAAGTGTCAGAACGACTGCGTAAGAAACCGAGAGATAAAAGAAAAGAACTGAAACGCTCAAACCAGGCACGCAGAGCTTGGCGAAGACCATAGAGAGCCTTCTTTAATTTGCACACATGATTCGGATAGCAGGGGTCAACGAAACCTGGTGGTTGAGCCATAAAGACCGGTTTGTGAAGAATGCCATGGAGAAAGGCATTCTTGACATCCAATTGATGAAGAGGCCAGGACTTTTGAATAGCAAGAGATAAGATGACCCGAACAGTAGCTGCACGAACAACAGGACTAAAGGTGTGAGAAAAATCAAAACCAGGTATTTGAGTAAAACCCTGGGCGACAAGGCGAGCTTTAAAACGTTCAATGGAGCCGTCGGATTGAAACTTGGTGCGAAATATCCACTTTGAACCAACAATGTTTTCATTGGGAGGAGGAGGAACCAAGTCCCACGTATTATTGGAGTAGAGGGCACGCATTTCGTCACGCATGGCGCGCAACCAGTGAGGTAATTTCATAGCTGATTTAAAACCTTTTGGTTCTGCAGAAGAGGTTAATTAGAGCAGACAAGAGAGCAGTAGAAGCAATATCAACAATATGACGAGTTTTATAAATATCGGATTTCGCTCGTGTTTGCATCGGATGAGTAGAAAGAGGAGCAGGGGGAGTTGGCGAAGTAGACGAGGCAGCAGCCGGCGGTGATACGGGAGGTGCCGGCGAGGGTGCTGGAGAGTTGTCGGCAGGCGGGTTAGTAGCTGGCATGGATGGGGGCAAAGTGGGAGGTGGGTAAGACGAATCGGTTATCGGATCAGGAGTGGTGCAAATGGCACATGGCGGGTTTGGGTTTGGCAGCAAAGGTGGGGCAGCGAGGATTGAAGATGGTGGGCCTGTAGGATGGTGGGCCGTGAGTGGAAAGGGATGGGCCTGTGTGTGGGGGCCTGAGCGAGGCCTGTCTGTGCTGGAGCAAAGGGGTGGCGCTGAAGAAGTGGGCCTGGGAGTTAAAGGTAACGAAGGAGCAGCAGGTGGGCTTGGAAAAAGAGGCCCAACGTAGGCAGCAGGTTGTCCAGAAGTAAAAGAAAAATCCTGAAACTCAATAAAACGTGAATATTCCAAAACATTAGACTGAGAAGATGAAGAAGAATTAGAGAAAGGAAAATTATTTTCATCAAACTGCGCATGTCGAGTAACGTAAGTATGACAGGTTATAGGATTGTAACATCGAAACCCCTTATAAAGATTACTATACCCTAAAAAAATACAAGGAATACTACGAGGTGCCAGTTTATGAGGGGAATAATTACGAAGATAGGGGAAAACACGACAACCAAACACCTTGAAAATACCATAATTAGGAACCGATTTGAATAAAATTTCGAAGGGAGATTTATTATCAAGTAAGGGGCTGGGTAATCGATTAATTATATAAACTGCTGTAGAAAATGCATCAAGTCAAAATTCGGCAGGAACGTGAGCATGAAAAAGTAAGGAAAGGCCAGTTTCGGTGATATGTCTGTGTTTGCGTTCGGCCCGGCCGTTTTGTTGAGGGGTGTTGGGGCAAGAAAACCGATGAATGATGCCACGAGAGGCAAAAAACGCATGAACACGTTTATTAGAAAATTCAGTGCCACCATCACTCTGAAAAACTTTAATATTAGTATTAAATTGATTCTTAACAAGAGAGCAAAAACGTTGCAAAATATCAAAGAAATCAGATTTCGCGCGTAATGGATAAAGCCAAGAGAAACGGGAATAATCATCCACAAACACAGCATAGTACTTAAAACCAGTAGACGAAGCAATGGGGGCAGGGCCCCATAAATCACAATGAATTAAGTCTAAAACGTGATTAGCACGTTTATCATTCAATAAAAAAGGTAAATGCTTGCTTTTAGCCAACTGACAAGAAGAGCATAACTCAGGTTTAGGCAAAACAGAATTGATAGCTAAATGACCTAACTTATTTAATAAGCTAATAACAGAAAAGGATGTATGTCCTAAGCGAAAATGCCATAACTCAAATGATGATTTTAAAGTGCGAGAATTTAAAGCAGCAACAAGAGCAGTAGAACCACGATCAAGTAAATATAAACCATCTTTACACCGAACCTTTGCCAGAATTTGTTTTGTCCCCCGAGTTTGTATCACAAAAGATTTATTAGTGAAAATAACATCAACAGGCAAGTCGGTGGTTAGTTTACTGATAGATAAGAGATTTTTAGTTAAATGAGGAACGACGAGAACATCTAACAGAGGTAAATGAGAATTAATAATACTGCAACCAGAATGAGAAATATTTAAGGAGTCACCATTACCAACGGTGACCGTGGAACTACCCGAATAAGGTTCGAAGGAGTCTAAAGTCGAAGTAGAAGAGGTCATGTGAGCGGTTGCACCAGAATCAACATACCAGTCAGGAGTGGATGGAGTGACCGAACAGTGCTCACCGAAAGCTTGAACAAGGTTGGCGGTGTCGGACGGACGAGTGTAGCGATCCGGGCAATGATTAGCATAGTGAGGTCCTTGACAGATTTGACAGCAAGGGGAACGACGTGGGCCACCATTGCCGGAGTGGGAAGGCGGCCCGCTTAGGGATGACAATTTCGACCTGGCCCGTGCTGATCTGTCCTGACCCGAGGCATATGGGTCGCCCCGCCCTGTGACCCGTGACGGGGCGGGGCGGGCATGGATCATGCCCTCGCCCCGCCATGCCCCGCCCTGCCCCGCAGAAATATATATATATATATATATTATTCACATAAATGAATCAATTTAATATATACTAGTAGTATTTAGTAATCACGTAATATTTATAATAATAACATGTATCAAATAATACCAAATAATAAACAACATACAATGTAAAAATTATTAATTAAGTTTAGACACATAAATAAATATTACAAAATAGGATTATAACTATATTTTAAGCATTTACTATTTTTTATAGTTGACAATGATTCTTTGAAATAATATTTGTAAAGAATGTATTAAGTCAACATTTATTTTAAATTATAGTAACTAAATTTTATTTATTTTTCACAAATAATGGGTCGATCTGCCCCGACCTGTGACCCACAGCGGGTTGCCTCGCCCTGCCCCGTTTGAAGGATGGGGCGGGCATGGGTATTCAAGTACCCGCCCCGACCTGCCCCATTGCCATTCCTAGGCCCGCTAGACTGCCCACGACCGTGAGCATGAGAGCTGCCACGGGAGGAATTAAAACCAGGAGAAGACCCAGAATATTGTTGACCATGAAAAGTGGAAGGACGAGATTGGCCAGATGACGACCCACCACGGACAGCAGTGTTACGACCATTAGAGCCGTGACCGGAGCCTCCACCACCGCGACCAAAGCCACCATTTCCACAAGCAGCATAGAAAGCCGCAGCAGCCGGAAGAGTATCAGCTGCAGAATTAACCTTATCGCGAAGTTCTTGGTCACGGGCTTGGCTAATGAGATCGTGAAAACCAAGCGAGAGTGGGAGAGCCAAACGCAAATTAACAAAATGACGGAATTCCGGACCGAGACCACGTAAAAACCAGCGGCATTTATCATTTTCTGAGACTGGAGTGCCGATAGCAGTAAGTTGATGACAAAGTATTTTAAGACGCCGACTAAAATCAAGGACGGACTGAGTACCGCGTTGAAGAAATTGGAGTTCGTCACGCAACTGATTCGCACGAGACAGAGTATTCGGACTGAAGGCCGACTCGAGAGTCTGCCAGACGTCGAAAGAAGAGCGAAGGCCGATAACTTCAGACATGGCCTCCTCCGAGAGGGACGATAGAAGAGCACTAAGAACACGATCATGACGGCGAACCCAATTAACATATTCAGGATTCGGAAAGGAAACAGTTTTGTCGCCAGAAGGTGTGTCGGCAGAAGCTGTAGGTGAAGTAGAGAGAATAGTAGAGGACGGTTCTGGTGCAGACCCATCAAGGAAGACGTGAAGACCATCACATTTGAACATGGCGTAAACCTGATCTCGCCAGAGAAGATAGTTCGTGGAGGATAGTCATATGTTGACCAAGTGAATCATGGTGTTTAGAGGAAGGGAAGTGGTGTCAGACGCCATGGGAGAAAGTAGCAGAAGCAAGATAAGAAAGGACGAGAGAAAGAGGGAAAGAAGAAAAAAAAAAAATGACGGCAGGTTTTAGAAAGAATTAGGGTTTCGTGTGTTGTCTGCTGATGCCATGTGAGAATAATAAGTTGTTCACCGTAAGATTGGTGATCTTTGGTTCCACTCTATTTAATGAATTTATACAACAATATTACAGAAAATCAAGGGATAGAATTTTCCCAAGATAAGTACAACAAGAAATCTATCCTATTTTTACACTCAATTTAATCTACAATTTGAATTTACAATATCTTCTCTATTAAAAGGTGATCTAAGGTTCATATACATATGGTGTGTTCATAAGAATTTGTGTTCTTTTTTTTTTTTTTTTTTTTTTTAATGATGGATTGATAGTGGGGTTTTTTTTTTTTTAAATATAATTCTGATTGTGGAGGGGTTTAGTGAAAGTTGGTCCCAATCGATGAACTGAGTTACAAAGAGCTTTACCAACTGAGTTATAATCAATTCTCTCGTGGATTGTAAGTTTCATACATACTTTCAGTCCATGAATTTTTTCTTCATTTTTTGAATAGTTCTTGGAGACTTAATTATAAAGCTACTTATAGGTGGTTTTCACTTTTTTTTAGAGTAATAACAAGATTATTTATATAGTTTCTTTTTCCTATTTCTTTGAAACTTTAAAAAATATTTTTGAATTAGATTTTCATCTTAAAGATATATGGTAAAACCAGAATTTTAATCAAGACATTTTTTTATAATATATTCTTTTATTTTGAAATTAATTATGTTGAATATTACATGAAATTCCTTTAATTTATTTTATATTTCTTTTCATAACTACTTTAAATATACATATATATATATATATATGTATATATATAACATCAACACTATTTTTTTCCTTGATTTATGATCATGTTGCGTAAATCGTCTTATTTTAGTGTATGCATGAAATTTTTTGTTCTCTTTTGTCTTATTTTTTATTTATACTTCTAGTTCTCTATGTTCATTGTGTTGCACTTTGTAAATATGAAATTCAAAATTAAATGTTTTAATACTTTGATGAAATAGGCTAGAAAAATTCTTGGTGTTTCATGAAATTAAAAAGAATGAATTAAATGATTAAATATACATAGGCTACTTTGGTACTAGTTAATTTTTTCTATCAGCACAAAAGAGTTTTTTGTGTGATTTATTATGACACTGTATGAGTAAACTCTTATTTTATATTTTCTTGGAAAAATCCATCTTAAGTGGGTGGTCAATTATTTCTAGTAAAAATGACCAAATGCAAATAACCACAAAAGTTAGTGGGATTAATAGTTAGTGGACTAAAACTTGAATTTTACCCATTTACTTTAGATGTCAAAGCTAATAAGTTTGTTTATGTAATAATTCTAAGTGATTAATTTCCGTTTACTCACAATAAGGACCTTCAAGAGTCCTTGAATGGTTCTTGGAGAGCTACTTATTAACCTACTTATTTCTTTAGTGAATCTTTTTACTTTTTCTTTAAAGTAATAACAAAATTATTTTTATTGTTTTGTTTTTAAAGTGAACATTTAATCTTAAAGTTATATATATACATATACATACACACTCACGCATTTTTTCTTGTTTCCCCTATTCCTTTATTTTGAAATTAATTATTTAATGTTACAAAAGCTCATTTGCTGTATTTTATTCTTACTTTCATAACTATTTTAAATATGTATATAGATATATTCTTTTTTCCTTATTTTAGATTAATTTAAAATTATAGACATTTTTCTTTTACTTTTTTCCCTTCACTTGAAGCCCTTTCTATTTTTTTTCATAATAAGATTTGACACAACTAAGTAATTAAGAGGGTGATTTTTAGTGCTTAAATGCCCTACTTTTGGCCTTTCAGCTTTTTAAAAGCAATAAAAGGGGTTTGCTCCTTACTGCTTCTGCTTAGAAAAACAGATTCTCCTCAAAAGCCGAAAGCAATTGAGACTTGCTTTTCCCAATTTATTTTTTTATAGATAAAGTTTTCTTTTAACACCTTTACCCAACAACATTCCAACTTTGATATCCCACAAGTGATTATTTATCAAATACTCCAACTTCTCAAATTTTGTCAAAATCACTTATATTTGAAATACTATCCACTTCTATTTAAAAGTTATTTTTCCGGTAATCTCTAAATTTAATCACATTTCTAAAATCAAAAGTAATGAAAAATAACCCCTTAAATCAATTCAACGAAAGAAGAAAAAAAAAACAATTTAACAAATCAAATATTTGTCAAGATTGCTTATGATTTTTGTTTTTTGAGATAATCAAAATTCATTAAAATCGCTGGAATCAGCCAGCACAAATTGACGAGAAACAACAACCCAATATAAAGATATACGCAACATATAAAGAACAAAACTACTAGATATAAATCTATATATATATATATATATATATATATATATATGTATATATATCTAAACCCAATAAATCAGATAAATCGTTATCGCGCTGGACAAATTGCGTACCAAAAAAATTGATCTCAGATTTATTACTAATCTTCTGGTGAAAGCACAAAAACTTGAGCAGACCAATAATGAAATGCTCAATGGTGATTGAATCTTTAGAAATGACACTAGAAACAATTGATCTTTCATTATTTCGAGGACTAATACTCCCACTTATTGAGGAGAAACGAAAACTTCCATGAAGGGAGCCTTAAAACCTCCCACGAAGAGAAACGAAAGAGAAAAATAAAACAAAAATTTAAAGTTGAAACATTCCTCCATCTTCCTTATGGGAAGATGAGGGAAGAAGGCGGCGGCTAGGCTTGGGGTTGTAGAAGATTTTTAGAGATGGTTTTTGGGAATTATTTTTTTCAAGTGCTTATGATTTTTATTAAACACCAATGTTGATTAAAATTAATTGTAAAATCTTAGCTCATTAGTTTATAATTTTTTTCTTTTCTAGAGAGTTGTAATATTTTACATCCATAGTTAATTTAAAACCATAATTTTTTTCTTTTCTAGAGTTGTAATATTTTACATCCATAGTTAATTTAAAACCATACATATATGAAATGTCGATAATCCTTAACTGAAAACCATGAAAGTAATATCAAATAAAATATTAATATATGCTTATGAGAACCCTTTTTAAACTTTTCATCTAAAATATATGTCACAAATAAAATAATAAATTTCAATAAAAGAATGATTAAACTACCTCTATTATCTTAACTAACTTTATTAGTTTAAAGATTCATGAATAAAATTATTCAGAAATTTCTCTTAAATTATATAGTTCTTACTTGCATCAATTTACTAAAATTGAAAAGGTCAAATTTTTCATAATGCTTGGCTCAAAGTTATAAAAGATCACATCAAATAAATATCTAAGTATATGCTTATGACACATTGTTGGCAAACACTTGAGATATAATTTAATATGAAATTAACTTTATTTAAATTTTGAAAAAAAAAAATCAGAGTTATAAATAAAAATTATTGAAATCTCGTTTACCCTTCTCAATATATTTCAATCCTTATTCACGGTTGTTATGATATGCGTCTTTAATGACCCAGTTTAATCTTGCTGAATAAATATCAAATTACTTAATTTTTGTATATGTTATAATACGACCTAAGGATATTTTAGTTATGATATTAATTTGTAAGAAACAACTCACATTCTTAAAATTAGGGATATATGGATGATTTAAATGACGTTAGTTAAAGTTTAAGTATAAATATTATTTTGATGTAATGTCATCATCCATATCATAAAATATACTATTTCTTTTAGTAGTGAAATATCACCTGCTTATTTGATTAATTAGAAGAAGGCTCCATGATTCAAACATAATTTGAAATGCAAAAGTTATTGATCACGAAAATTAACATACCTGACATTGACGATTTGGAAAATAATATCGTAAAATTTGAAAGGTGATCCTCTATAAATTCAATCCAAAACGCAATCAAATAATTTTAAAAATTTAATAAAATCCATCCACTAAAAAATAAAATAATAAAATTCAATCCACTTAAAAAGAATAAACTTAATTCAACTAAACAAATAATTAATTTAAGTATATCATATAACGGTAGGTAAAAAAAGAAACTTAAACAAAAGAGGTGATTCTTTTTGTTTTTGTTTTTTTGTTTGTTTATGTCTTCTTTAATTGAGTGAGAGTTTTATTATAGTGATAGATATATGTTATTTTTACACCATTATTGTTGTTACATGTGGTTAGGAGATTATGTGTAG
This sequence comes from Ajuga chamaepitys, assembly GCA_958295605.1. NCBI lineage: Eukaryota > Viridiplantae > Streptophyta > Magnoliopsida > Lamiales > Lamiaceae > Ajuga > Ajuga chamaepitys. The sequence continues at coordinate 4,634,571 of OY282500.1, read as the reverse complement.
GTTAGCTTATTGACGTCGTCTTTTCAAATTAATTGAAGTGTGTAGTTTATTTTCAATAGAAAAAATAGAGTTTTTAGGGGTGTGCATGGTACGATGTGGAACGTAGATTTAAAAATCTCCAGATCCATACCATACTTCACTTATTCTAAAAATTGATATTCAAATCCAATTCGAAAAATCAGGACGGTATGGTACAGTTAAATATTTCTTCGGGACTGTACGACTCGAAATTTTAGATCTATTGAAATTGTTTAATTAATTTTATTCAGTCCGAATAACTGGAGATTTTGTATATTTTGAATAACATATTCTATTTGAACATAAATCTATTGATATCTAACTGTAACATATAATTTATTACCTTATACTCCCTCCGTCCCGGCTTATCTTGCACAGGGGGGGTCGGCACAGATATTAAGAAAAGTTACTTTTTGGTTGTTTGTTGACTTTTCAAAGGTGATTAGAAGGTGGAGATTGAAAGTGAAGATTTTGAGGGTGGAGATTATGTTATAACTTTCCTTTTTTAGGCTGTGCAAGATAAGGTGGGACGGCCGTTTAAGGAAAGTGTGCAAGATAAGGTGGGACGGAGGGAGTATTTATTTTCAATTTGCTAACTTATTTTTCAAAAATTGTATAATAATTAAATATAATGTTTCTTTAATTATTTATAGTAAACTTAATTAACTATATAAATATGGATAATTGATTTTAATTTCTATTTAAATTAATCTTATATGTATAATTTATTTTTATATTTATGATTTGTATTTTATTCGGTTCTTTGTCAATAACAGTTTTGTACAGCTAGGTACGCTCAGTACGATTTTTGGTGCAGAAATTTAAGAAATAACTAAGTTCGTAGTAAAAAAATAATTGGTTCAGTTCTGCTCAGAAAAAAATTCAAATGATCAACGAATTTTTTCGGTTCGAAACTTATTTGGTGTGGATTTTGGTGATCTTCAAACTTTGTGCACAACCCTAAAAGTATCTATCTATTCAATTCTATAAACTTAAATGTCCAACTAGACAAAAAAATAATTGAGATGTTTATTTGAATTTGGGAGGACAATTCAGAGGTTCATTTGTACCTTATTCTTAAAAATATAAAGGATCTCTTACCTTTTTAATCAAATGAATAAACGTTTAAAATTTTTAAATTACTTATTTATCTTTAAATGTTAATACTATTAAGAATATATTAGACATACCCTAAAATGGACGAAACAAAAAAATTATAATTTTATAATAGTGTAGGTATATATATATAGTTTCATGTATAAATAGATATATAGATATTTGTTTGTATAAATAAATAGATAGATATGATATATATAATCAAATAAATAAATATTCAAAATTTCTAACTTACTTGGTTATCCTTAAATCTTATTACTATAAAAGATATATTGAAACATAATAAAAAAATGAACGAAATAAAATATTTGTACTTTCATAATAAGGTACAGCGAGATGGAAATTTGCAATTAATCTCTTGTTCATAATATTCGCAAGAAAATGATTTGCAATGGCCATGAGGTTTGTTGAATTATCAAATTATCAAATATTTGAAATCACGTGAAGTTTACCTAAAAAACGAGGAAAAAAAGGAAAAGTATACAAAGTCACGTGAATGTCACACAACCATTTTATAACAGAAACAATTACTTGTCGTCTATAACTCCATGTACACGTGTCTGTTTAATTAGATTTTATATTTACTCCTCACAAATCATTCAATTAGAGATTGTGGCCCAAAAATCATTTTTAATCCCGTAACTATTTGCTTTCTCGATTTAATTTGATAAGTATTTATTTTTTCATTTTATTTCTATAAGTGTTGAAATTATCCAATTTAAGAATAATTTTCGTCAGAAAAGCACTAAATTGGCCGGAAATAGTCACGTGCAATTCACGTGACCCTAATATTTAGAGGAATCCGACTATACTAAGTAACATGACATAAAATAGTTGAGTAAGACTTAAATTTCTATTAAATTTTAATTCAAAACAAAGAGAATATTCACATCACTAATTCAAATATAAGGATCGTTATATTATTTGCAAGAAACAACATTATTAATAATGTTAAAAGTTAAAAGAATATCAAAACTAAACTTAAGTTTAATCATCAACATCGAATACCGTATCTTGACATTCCAAAAGCCACAAACCCTAAAACGTAGAACCAAATTTATTTGAAGAACATCTACAAAAAAATTCCAGAAATTCCCCAAATCAAAACCCGAGAATTAGGAGTTATCTGCGACGAGGCAAGAGAGCAGCTTCGCCATGGGTTTTATGTAGAAGCAGGGGTTTTGGATCGGGGCTCAAGTACGATATTTTTTTTTTTTGAATTAAAATTTAACAGAAATATAAGTCCGACTCAGCTATTTAATGCCACGTCACTTAGTTTCGTTGAATTTTCTCAGATATTAGGGTCACGTGAGTTGCACATGATTATTTTGGACCAATTTAGTGTTTTTTCAACGAAAATTGTCCTTAAATTGGACAATTTCATCACTTACGGGACTAAATTGAAAAAACAAATACTTGTGAAACTAAAATCGAAAAAACAAATACTTACGGGATAAAAAATGATTTTTGGTCGAGATTGTCATCCAATTTTTTCAGTTTTAACTTTGTCATATAAACTTTTTGGGTACAATTTACCATTTTAACTTATAAATTGTTGTTATGTTTTATTCAAAACAAATATCAACTGTTAATATTTGGACACATGTACATTAATAAATAATTGTCACTAAACATAAATGAGCTTATGTAACACCCAAAAAGTGTTACATATATACTATAATATGTTAGACTTTAGGTAACACTTTATTGGTGTTACATTTGTCGGTGTTACCTAAAGTCTAATGTAACACTTTTGATGATTTTAAATTATAACACATTGTGGTAACACTAAAAAAATGTTACATATAATCCCCTTTAGATAACACTTTTAATTGGGGAAAACTTAAATATTTATCATTGTTGGATTTCAAACCCAAGTTATTAGATCGCAAGAGCTTAAGCTTAAAGTCTAAACCATTAGGCTACAATAACTTTTTTAATTTATTTTTAAGAAACACTATATATATATATATATATATATATATATATATATACACAATATTTTATTGTAACATCAATAAAATACTTGCAAAATTAGATTCTCATCAAATTATAGTCTAACTTAATTTTATTTATACTATCCACATCTAATTGACACAAAAAAGTTTCCCTTGTTATCTTTTTTTTTTTTTTAATTTTCATCCACTCATATATATAAAGCATATAACCTATTTTATATCACACTAATTTTATCATCTAATTATGTATATAAATTTTAAGATACTATCATTAATTTTAATTAGAATGATTTTATGTATTTACTTGTTGTAGATAATTTTGAGACACCTTAAAGTCACCTTTAAAAGTAATTAAGTGATTAATTACTTTTATTGTGTTTTATATATTTTATATAAAAAATAAACTTACAAACATGAAGAGATATGACCAAATGTCCCAAGTCTAAGTTCTCACCCTTAAGAAATTTATTCAAATTCTTAAAGCTATACGTCTCTTTTGTTGTTATTTAGTAAAAATATAATGTGTGTATATCTATATATAAAACACACATAAATCACTAATAAAATTTATTTTTGATAATGAATAACTAAATATTTAGGTACTATATATAATCTTTTGTAGGTATGAGTCGATCGTTTTCACCACTTATGTTACGAATGTTCTATGTGATAATTAAGATGTAACAAATGAGAAAAATAAAATAAAAATCACATGAGAAAAATAAATCCAGATATATTTAATTAATTTAAAATAAAATAAATATATAATATTATTAATTACAAGTGTTACTTATTCAAAAGTATTACGTAAAAAGTTTTACTTATTTAAAAGTGTTACCTGAAAGTGTTATAATTTAAAAATATTACATTCAAAGTGCTACATATTCAGAAGTGTTAATTACATATTCGCAGGTGTTATAAAAATGTAAAATTATAGTGTTACATAAACGTAAAAAAAATTTAAAAGTGTTACAAACGAAGTGTTACATAAAGCCATTTATGTTGTAGTGTGATTTTTTCGAGATAATAATTTACAACTACTTGTAAATTTAGGTGACAAATTGTAACAAAAAATGATTTGTATCACAAACTGTAAATGAACATTTAAAAGTTTGCTTGGATGATAAAGTGTAATATTCCTTGATATGTAGAGTGCAATTTTACACTTTAAATAAATACATGTTCAATGAACACTAGTAGTTATTTTAAAAATAAAATAAAATAAAATACATTTAGAAATTTTACATTTAAATATTCTTAGCTCCAATCTTTTAAAGAAAGAACAAAAACAATTTGGGGGTGGGGGTGTGTTTCTAATTAGAGTGAGTATTGTATGTGACGGTCTTAAGTGTGACGGAATATGCTTTTATAGGAAAAAATGATACTTTTACAGGAAAAATTGATATTTCTACAAATAAAAGTGGTACTTTTGCTACAGTGATACTTTTACACAGATAAGAGTGATAATTTTTTTTTACAAAAAATGATACGTTTGTTTGTTCAAAAAAGGTAATATTTTTACACATAAACGTGATATTTTTACTACAAAAAGTGATAATCTGTAATACTTTCTCCCCGTCACACCGTGTGACTGCCGTAATCATATAAGTTTTTGCCTTCTAATTATCGTACATGAGATTTGAAATTTTTTAATCCAAATTATGATTTTATTAAATACATTGAATTAAGAGTTTTGACAACTCATTACTGAAATTTTAGACAACTCATTACTGACAAGGACTCGTCTCTCATTTTTACTAGTGAGTCTAAAGTTTCTGTTGCTTTTGTTCTAGGTGACGTCTGTTTTTTTAAATTTTCTCGTATGTTTTGTGCTGAACCGATGGGTAGTAGTGGTGGTTTTTGTTTTGGAAAGATAATATAAATGTTTCTGTTTTGTCGTGCTTGAAATGACTAACTGTAATGTTTTCCATGCAGCTTATTTATGACGTTTTACTTGTTTCTGTGCTCACCCCGTGACTCACTTGAGATCACAATCTTGGCAACTTCTCTGGGGGCTGACATCTGTCGTTATTTGATATGTCGTGGTTGGTGGGAGGTAATTTTAATGAAATCTTCTATGACTCTGAGAAATTTTTTGGGGCTCTTAGGCAGTGTTTGCAAAAACTTATAATAAACACTTTTGCATTTTTGGCGTAGAAAAAGTAATTTGAGTATTTTTAAATACCTGCTTTTGCTTTAATAGTGATTTAAAAGAACTTCTTTTTAGCAGAAGTTGGAAGCAGGTCATCACATGTTTTTTTCTCCTTATACATATAAATTCTGTTTAAAATTACTTTTTCTAAACAATATAACTTCCAACTTTTTTTTATAAATCACTTATTATTAAAAATACTCCGGACTTTTTCTTAAAAGTAATTTTTCCATAATCTCTAAATTTAATCAATTATTTTAAAGTAAAAGCAATGACAAACACTCCCTTAGACCGATATCCCAAAGGGATTGCTTTCGGCATGCCGTGGATGCCTCTTGTTTACAGGATCTTCATTCTACGGGGGAATTTTTTTACATGGTTTAGTCAATGACAATCATGGAGTGTTATTTTGTAGCGATTGGATAGATTTTTGGCCAATACTAAGTGGCACTTGTTATTCCGTCTGTGGTTCCTAGTACGTTGGATTTTTATGGGTGGGGTCATCGTCTCGTCTTGCTTAGAGTGGGTATTACGGGGGGACCCTCCGGTTATAAAGGTGCAAAGACAATTCATTTTTTAGCATAAGTGGTTATATGAGGAAGATTTTTTTGTTGTTTGGACGATTTCTGGATTAGTATGGGTAAGCGACAAAGTCTTTTTGAGAAGTTGTAGGCTACACAATCTTTTTTACAATCACGGGTGGGGCCTTGGTTTCGGGATATGCAGCGCCAAATCTCGGATACTTAGCGTCGAGGTGGATGCGGCTTTACACCTTTGGGATGATGATATTGATACCAATGAGATACACACATTCAAAGGGAGTTGGGGTGTTTGAGAATGAAAGATGAAGCTCATTGGCAACAACGCTCATGGGGTAATTGGTTTAAGAATGGTGACAGAATTACGCAGTATTTCCATGTTTGTGCTTCAGAACGGAAGTGTCAGAATCATATTCCTGGGCTGGTTAATGTGTATAATGAATGGTGTGGGTCAATATCATCTATGCCGGTGAAAGTGTGCATTGCTCCGTAATACACTAAGGTTGGATACGTGGTTTACCAACCTTTAAACTAACACAAAAGAAACTTAAAGATAAAAAATTATGTAAATTTTTTCACAAATGTTAATTAAAGAACTTGAGGGTGTTGTAACAATAAATTTCGTGTATTAAATAGATAAACACGAATAAGATGTACAAAATTAAATTTCTATGATCAAACATATATAATTTACAATTTGTGACTTCTATCTCTAGTTCTCCTTTAATTCTTCTCTTCAATTGTATAATGCCTTCATACTCGGAGTTGACTTTGATCTTCCTCGTCCTAGACTTTAACTTGAGTAAGGTTAATCCAAAGAATTGTAAGTTTGATTTTAGATTAAACAATACTTTTGAACGAATATGTGAAGAACGTTCCTGAAGATCTTAGCCAACAATGAAGAACACCTTCGAAGTTCTAACTTGAAAAAACTCTGATCAGAGGGGCTCAACACCTTAATCTCAGATCAAACGTAGAAAAACTAAAGATTAGTTTTGTAACGGCTTGAAGAAAATCTTAATATTGATATTGTAACACCTTCCACTTACTTCTTGAACTAGTGTTGTTGATTCTTTTTTGGGGGAATGAGGCCCTATTTATAGTTGTGGGATGGAGAACCCTAATGAGCCTAGGATCTGGATTGAGCAAATTAATTGGTCCTCCAAAATATAATATCTACTCCATCAAATATCTTGTTGGGATAAATATTAAATTAATTATATTAATTTAATAATTAATGCAACATCGAGAAACATGGAGCCTTTTGATTTGTTCAGTATGATCTGATGTCTATCATAATCTCTTTGGATAATTATATAATTAATGTAATTTAATTTAGTAATATCTACATTACTTTGACATGTGGCGGCTTCTAATTTGATACAAATTTCATGTATCAACAGGTGCGTTCAGGGCGAAAGAACCCACTATACCACTTTTAAATTACAGAAAGATTCAGAATGTGAATCGCGACAGACTTCAATTCACACATCTAAATCCTAACGTCTCAAAAGACGATTAAACACAATCTAGAGTACCAAATAACCTATAAAAAAATATCCTAACAAGTATCCTAATAAAAGAAATTCAGATTCGTGAGGAATCAGAATTTTACACAAACTAGACACTTTAGGTTGGATTGGAGGTTTACTAAACCCTCTACACTACACAGATTGTACTGCAGCTAGGTATTTTCTCTTTGAAAATCCGTATCTTATCTTGATAGTACAAGCTCCTTATATAAACCATTGGAAAGCTTGGCCAGCACTCTCCAATAACCCACTCTCCACCTGTTTAGGACGTGGTTAGTTGGATGGTTAATGGTCCCTCAAAATGTGGGTGTGACTTGGTCACCAAGAGTTGACAATGTCTACTCTAAACCACTTTCCACATTTCATGCTCCAGCCTTTCTCATGACCAATTCCGTGGTTGAACAGGTCCATTCGGGCTCCATTTTACCTGTACTACTTAGTACTAGTAAGATCACTTTGATTTAATAAAAATACTTATGTGTGTAAAAGACAAAACAAAAATAAAATGAGAATTTTATTAAGAGTTTGGCACACAAAGTCTACAATCTCCCCCTTTTTGCCTTTTCTATATAAAACAACAAATACAACAAAATTACATTTGTCAAAACAATAAAAAACCTACCCCTTAATCGATAGAAAAATACTCCCCTCAGTATATGCAAGCATCTTATAAATGATAACATCAGACAATAAATAAGGCATATAAGGCCTCAAAATCACGTATAAGAAAACGAAAACCTTTCCTAAATATAAACTCTCCCTTTTTTATGGGGAAACAAAGGAAAGGTTAGAAAGTGGGGAATCAAAACAAAATACTCAAAGTTAAGAGGAAAAATCTTAACAGATTAAAAACAAAATAATAAGGGAGTAAAAATTGGAACTGTTGGACTATGTCAAAATGAACAGGTTCATGCAAAGATTGGGGCAACCTTCAACTGAATATGATAAAGTTCAGTCTTGTTTTCTCAAAATCTCGAGAATATGATTTTGGTTCAACGAATTTTTAATCCACCATCACTTTTTGACAAGTGATCACGATATTCCTGGTACCATGTCCCAAGCTACTTGGTGATTTAAGATTAAAAGAATTAGTAAGAATGATTTTTTGACTTAGAATACACTTCATTGTGAGTGTCATGCCCCTAGTTTACTTCATCAGTCAAACTCTTACCATACTTCTTCTTTTAGCATGAGAAGCACGATATAACCAATTCCATGTCCCGAGTTACTCAAAGAAGCATTACTTTTGTACCGATATCATATCCTTTTGCTGACTTATAAAGAATAAAATAGAACTACTATCACTATAGCTACAATGTAATACCTAATACTACTATATGCAACAAAAATAAATAAACAGTGCATATATGCGAAGTTGAAGTTGCCTCAAGGGTTGAGGCAACCATCAGTTCAACCCTTACTGGATCAAACAAATGTCAAGATATTTCCTTAAATTAGAGAATCTCTCATGATCTAGAGCCTTAGTAAAAATGACAGTCAACTGATTTTCATGCTCAATGCAAATGATATGTTTTTCAACAGAAAAATGGTTTTCACTATTAAAGTGCATAGTGTGAGGTTGTTGTAGAATAACCACACTAGAGTTATACCACAAAAACTGTGATGGTAAAAACAACATAGCTCAAGCATGTGCCTTATCCAAAAAAAAAAAAAAAAAAAAATGCACAAAATATATGATCAATCCAAAATTTATTTTGCAAAGATTCAAGAACATTTTATGGTTTAAATGAAAACATAATGATATAAGTAAAGAGCACATAGAAGAAAAAAAGGTCAAAATAATCATAAGAATATCTAACTGATGTTGAAGCAGATGTTGGGCTAACATTTAGAACAACATCTTCATCATCCGATAAGGACCACGCTTTGATTGACATAGACATCATGAAACAATTTTAGAACAACAGGATCGACACTTAGTGTATCAAGTGTAGGCTCTGGTGCCAATTGAAAGTGTGCATTGCTCCGTAATACACTGAGCTTGGGTACGAGGTTTACCCAACCTTTAGTGCAGAGTATAAGAACCATGCTTTTATGAAGGGTGCCGAGTATAATTGTTTCGAAAAAGTTCTTGACATTGTTGTTTAGTGAACTTATCCCACGACATAATTTTTGCCTTACCACAACGAACACGCAAAGACTTCAATTGTTGCCACCAAGAGGCAGTTCTTCCATAAAAACATGTCGCTACGAGGGGAACGCGGCGCTCCTATGGAACGTCCTTGGAATCCAAAACCTCCTCCACATGAAATAAGCCAATCTAAAAATTCATCCGGTTCAAAACTTCCTTGGAACTTGGCAAGTGAAGCCTAAAGCAGGATTCCCACGTCCTACTGTCATCAACTCGCTGAGGAACACGACCGGCCAATGGGGCAAATGGGTTATCGATTGTTGCTTCATCATCCGAAGAGGAGTTGGGATGATGCATATACTGTTGTGGTGGCATATGGGCACCATGTCGTGTGGGCGGTGGGTTAGTACGCGGGTCGTTGGTGGCAGTAGCTTGTGCCGTAAGAAACTGCACTACCGTATCTAGCTGTTGCGTCAACTCGTCCAATCTGAGGGCAAGTGTGGCATCACGATTTGCTCGCGCCTTGATAGCATGGCGGATCGTTGTTGACACCAACTGATGCAGCAATGCGTATAGATTGAAGGAGGACACACCTTCTATCAAACATTGATTCGCAAGAGAATCTGTATAGATAGGAATTAGGGAGAAAACTCAAAATTACTTCATAAACTTCTGTCATACTTCAAAGAATTCACAGAGCTTAAATACTCCAAAGTATGGAAACAAACTTCAAATAAAAAAAACCTAACGGATTGAGTCCATTAGAGAAAATAAATAATGCAGTAAAATAGGCTTAAATCATGTAAGCCTTCGGTTTATCCAAAATAATTGAAAATCCACCATGTTGAGGTCGAGGAATGCAACTTCGTCTCCACTAGTCTTGTGCTTAAGGATATTATATGAGTAATAAGATTCTTGCCTGTGATCAAAAAGAGTTTTGACATATATAATCTTGCTTTATATATATCTTTTTAAACCATTATAAATATTTTTGAAATAAATCTAACCATATAATAGTTGTATCACATATGCGTCACTATTATAAGGTGAAGTTGGAAGAGTGATTCCAACACTCCTTACAAGAAAAAAATGAAGAAGAACAACTTCAAATTAATCCCACTATCCAAATTGTAATTAGATTAAAGAGAAGTAGTTAAAGTTTTATATGCAATATTGCAATTGAACCAATACCTTTGTGTGGTAGACTGGTAGGGTACTTCTGTGTGGTTTCCAATTGTTTGGAACTTTTTGGATAAGTATATACCAAATTCTGTTCTCGGATAGAATTCCTGATTATCACAAACGTGCTTTAAAAAAATAATACTCCCCCTGTTTCATATTAATTGTCGTTTTAGGATGTTCTTCTCTTTTCTAATTAATTGACGTTTTACATATTTTTCACCAATTCTACCAATTTTCTCCTTGAACTGAATCCTAAAATATCTATACTTTTCAATCTATAATAAATATTTTGATTTGGTTAAATCTTTAACTGATGGTATATCTCTCAAAATGATATTTTTCCCTCCACATCCTGTGAGGTTCTCACACAAGTTTTTGTCCTTTTGAAAAACACATGACTAAATTATCAAAATTAAAAAATAATACTTAATCCATTCCTAAAATAAAACTTGTTATAGAAAAAAATCACTTTACTAAAAGCACAAGTCATCCTAGGAAAAAAAAACCACATTTCTCCAATATTTTTCCTCAATAAATTCCAATAAATCTCCTAATTTTATCATTACTAAAATTGATTATCCTCTCACTGATTTGGGAGGAGAAATTGAACATTATGGTAATGGAAGAGTTTTTAGAGGGATTGAGAGAACTTAGAATTTAGAATCTAGAATAATAAAAAGATGAGGGTATAGTGTATATTTCATGAGTTCTTAATTTTTCCTTCTAAATCTAAAACGGCGGTAGGACTAAATAATATTACGTCCAGTCTAAAATGAATATCACTTTATCGAAAATAATTTTGTTAAAGAAACGAGTCATTTTAGCAAATAGTAATGATAATAATAATTCTTCCAATGTCACCTGTGACATATCGTAACAAATTTTCTTAAATATCTCATAATTATATTACGAGGAGAAGTAAATAGCTGGGTTTCTATTATAAGTAGGGAAACTAGAGGAGAAAAAGAGATTTTTAGTGGTGAAAGACATATAGTGTAGAAATATATTTTATCAATTTCAGTAATCCTTAATTTGTTGTAAATAGTGTCATTTATTTTATTGAGTTCAATTTCAATATCACTATGGTACTGATATCGCTTTGAAAAAAAATACATATATATTTAAATATGAGGGATCAATCAAATTATACTCCCTCAGATTCATAAAGAATGTCACTTTAGTTATTTTGGGAGAAATTAAGGATTGATATTTAATTGGTATATTTTGTGAAATATGGAAATAATCAACTAAATTATAGGTTGTTTAAGATAATATTGGAAGAATTGTGGTTTTTTGGTAAAGTGACATTTATTGTGAAATTTTTTAAAGTGTCTAGAATGACATTCTTTATAAAAGAGGGAGTATAATTTTATTTTTGTCTCACAATAGTACCGGTACTACTGTGATACCATATAATCACCCTTATTTTAAATTGAAGATAATAAATAATGACAAGGGTAAAACAGGAAAAAGAAAAAGAAAAAAAGAAAGCCCACAAAAATGGAATCCTCACGAAACGGCATATTCGCGAAACATATGGAAATCAAAGATGGTGCGCTTCGTGTGTCCAGGATTGTTCAAGGAAACCGGATTTCTGGGATATCTTTAAGGTGTCACACGGGTTGGGTTGGCTTGTGTTAGTTGAAATCAGATTATTATAATTTTTTTTTAAAATCCGAACCTCACCCATGTACCTAATCTAAATGGGTTGAAACTCGCAAATTGAACCCGACATATTTAGGTTATGGGCAGGGACGAACCCAGGTTATATAGTTAGGGGGTCCAACAAGTAAAGAATTCACGGCTAACATTAACAATACACGTGATATTAAATAATAAATATGTTATTATTTATTATTTAAATAGAATTAATATTATTTATTATTAAATACATCAAAATGTATCATTAGTTATCTATATATTAAAATTTAGAGCGTTTTTATTATATATTATGAAAATTATTTGAATTTATCATAATATTTTATAAATTTAAGGGGACCAAAACACACATATTAATAAAAATAAGTGCATAGTATAAACTTAATTGGATGGGGTGGGGTGGGATTTGGGGGCCAGGATCACCCCCACCATAGAGGTAGATCCGCCCCTGGTTATGGGTCGACCAGCCAAGTCGGTTAAAAAAAAAATTATGCATTTTTACATTTCAGTACAAATCTAAAATAATTACTATAAATCCTAAACTCTAAAAATGTTACAATATATTAGACTAGACTAATTTTATAGTCCAATTTTAAACCAACAACATAAAATACATATTACATGCTCACAATCGGAACATCAATATAAGTTTATTGTAGACGATGAGGATTTAGTTAACTTTTGTTTTCCCCAAAGAGAACAAAGAAAGGGGTGCGTGTAGAGGTGGTTCAGTACGATATATCGTATTGAATCATCCATATCGATATCATATCGAAATTTTAAGTACATTAAAAATTTATATCATTATTGTACCGAAAATTTAATTCGGTATACCGAATTTTCGATATGATATTGGTAAATACCGACACCGTACCAAAAATTCGATATAACGAATTTTGTTCGCTATTGATAATATCAATTCATACCGTTAGTCTTGGTCTACCCAAATTTCGATACTCCAAAATTCTTCGATATACCGTTAAAATTTTGATATACCGAAATACCAACTAATTGAAAAAAAATCATTATACCAAAATACCAAATTATTAAAATATCGAAAAATATTTCGGTATACCAATATATACCGAAAAAGTTCAACTTCTTTTATATATACCAAAATTTTGATATCATCATACCATTACCGTACTAAAAAATTTCAATTCAGTAACATATTGTACTGAAAATTTCAATAATTTTTCGATACGATAGATGCAGTGTTTCAAGATTTCGTCCCGCCCTAGGTGCGTTTCCCAGGTGGAATGGGAATGTGAGACAATTCGATTCCCCCGAGAAGAGAATATTCTTTTTTCCGCGTATTGTGGGTTAAGCCTGGCAGCCTATAACTACCATCACACTCCAAATCCAACGGCCGTAAATTAAAACATCGAATTTGATTTACAAATGGGTCTGCTTTAATTCTCGCCACCACCACCTCAATTGCGTAATATTCGATTGGCATCTTTTTAAATTCACATCCTTTCCGTTTCATAACATGCCTATTTAAACCCCCTCATTCCCATTAAACATCTTCACACAAAAAATATATAAATTCAGATACTATCTCCAATGGCGGGAATTATGATAGTTTTCGATTTTGACAAAACGATCATCGACATTGACAGCGATAATTGGGTCGTCGACGAACTCGGCTTCAATGATAGCTTCAATCAGCTGCTCCCCACCATGCCCTGGAATTCATTAATGGTTTGTTCAAATTTCTTATTATTTACATTTTACAGCAACAGTTGAGAAACAGTTCAAATCATCGTCTTAACTACAGTGTCTCCGTCATGTCTCTCTCTAATACTACGTCGTTTTAATGTAATTATTCAAAAATGAAACTACAGGACAGGATGATGAAAGAGATACATGCACAAGGGAAAACTGTTGAAGACATTAAAGAGGTCTTAAGGAGGACTCCCATACACCCCAGAATTATCCCTGCAATAAAGAAAGCCCATGCTTTAGGGTAAATTAATTTCATCGAAAAACCATGAATAATATGTTTTTGCTCTGTTTTTCTTGTCTGATATTTATACATTTTTTTGCAGATGTGATTTGAGGATAGTGAGTGATGCAAACATGTTCTTTATTGAGACAATTCTCGACCATCTTGGCATCCGGAATTACTTCTCCGAAATCAATACGAATCCGGGCTTTGTCGACGAAGAAGGCAGGCTGAGAATCTCTCCTTATGTTGATTTTCAGACATCCCCTCATGGCTGCACCCTCTGCCCTCCAAACATGTGCAAGGTATACTATTTTTCCTGATTTAGTAAAAAAAAGAAAAGAAAATTGTTTCTGGAGTGTTCTTGATAACCTAAGTGAAGGTGTAGAATATGCTGGAATATGTTCTGGTTCCAAAGATTCTGATTCTAATGGGAGTCTTTAAATATGTATTTTAGTAATGACCCCACAAAATCTTGTCTTCATTAGTCCTTAAACTTTGGTAGGCGTAGCTACAAGTAGATAGTGGCAGATGATTCTGCATAATGACACATATGCATTGATGTCATTGAACATTTGAACTAATATTTGCATTATTTTTCTGCTAAAGGGTATGATCATAGAAAGGATTCAAGCCTCTATGGCCAAGGATGGGCAGAAAAGAATCATATATCTAGGCGATGGAGCTGGCGATTTTTGCCCAAGTTTAAAGCTTAAAGAGGAAGATTTCATGATGCCCAGGAAGAACTTCCCTGTTTGGGACTTGATATGCGAAAACCACGCGCTTTTAAGGGCAGAAATACACGAGTGGATTGATGGAGAAGAGATGGAGCAGATTATCCCTCAACTTATAGAGAAGATCAAGATTCAAGATAACCCGATTCAGTTATTGGCAATTGAGTGCAAGTTTGAGAGTGTTCCTATTATGTTGCCCCCACCAGTTAAAGTTCATCAATAGGAGATCTAAAATTGCTGACTACTTAGGGCCAAAATAATCAAGAGAAACTCTTGTGGCCGTTGATGAATTATGATTTATAATAAGTAGTTAGATTTTGTAGTGTGCTTTCTGAAGAAATGAAGTGTGCCTCGGTTCCTGATGTCAATCAAGTTTTAAGTTTGCTCTAAACGATTTGTATTTTGAATCCAAGATCTTATAATTGCAACATGAGAAGATAACCCCTACGAGGACTGTGGGAGACTTTGGTCTGATAAAGTAGTTCTGGTAGATAGAGACTGCTCCAACCCCCTCGGTATTTCAGACGGGTCGGGCCACATAAATTTTAACCGAACCCGACAGTTCTAGTACATGTTTGATTGGGGTTGGAGGGCTGGGGTACTGTTGGCTGGAGTTAATGCCTGGATAATAAAAAAATAATGTTTGTTTGGGTGATTGGGGTAGTGGTAGTAGTGTAGGATATAATTTTTATTTATAAAAGGTGATGTGATGTGATGTGATGTGATGTGATGTGTGTAAGAGATTGTTATTGATGATTGGTATAATTATTAAAGTAGTATTGAAATTTGTGATTGATTAATGATGTGTATGATTGTTGATAGGTGTTCAGTTATTGTTGTGTTAATATTATTTATATTTGATATTTTTTAATATATTATATAGTTTTTATAAAAATAAATATTCATGGGAGTAAGAAACATTCTTGGGGTAATTAATTTTAATAAATATAAAAAAAACGTGGAAAAATATAAAATGACATTTGTCATTATTATTTATTTTCGTTTTTTTCCAAAAAAATAATTAATTCTGATTCTCGTTCGTTTTACTAAATTTAAATTACTAATTTTTTAACCTTTCAATCATTTTAAATTACTAGTTTTATGTTCATTTTATTTTTCTTCTTCGAAATGAGTATATTATATTTACTAATTTAGTCAAGTTTGCATTTAGTGAAAATTATATAAAATAATTATTTAATTAACAAAAAATAATTTTTTTTCAAAGTTGAATTGGTAATTATTACACTATTACATACCCATCAGCAATCGTGTCAACTTATGTTTGTATGGTACCCAATAATAAATCCTAATATTTTTTAAGTTATTTTGGTGTCCTATTTAAAATAAAATTACTATTTCTAAGTACTTTCTATTTTTACCTAATTTCCTTTTGTTTTTCCCCAAAAAGATAATTATTTAAGTTTTTCTTCTACCTACTTAATTTGAATTGCAAGTTTTTCAAACTTTCATAAAATTCTTTTATTAATTTTGTCTTTCTTATTCGAAAAGAAAGTAATTTATATTATTAATTTAATCTAGTTTGCATTTAATAAATTTGATAAACTAATTATTTTATTAACAAATATTAAAGATTTTACTACACTTGAATGGGTAAATTACAACACTATTACACACCCATCAGCAGTCGTTATCACTGAAGTTTATAAGATACCCAGTAATAGGTCATAATATTTATAATTTTGTTCGGGTGTCCTTTTTAGTGAACTTCAAGTTATTCTCCATTTAATTTAGTAAGCAAAACAAATGTCTACCGGTAAACACATAATTGATAAAGGCGATAAAGAAGGCAGCAAATTGAGCATGGGAGTTGTATTCCTACTTGGTCGCCCGAAACGATTCAACGAAACACACAACAAATATGAAGTAGTCCAAATTTGTCTTGTGGTTGCATGACACTAAATCTTATATAATATAATAACAAAATCCTCCAAAAATAGTAATTTAGCCATTTTCGCGCCCAAAACCTATTGCCAATTCTGAAAAACACGATTTTTTGTTTATAGGCTTTCGGCTGATTATTAAACACATTTGTACCATATATTCGTCTAAAATACATTTATATAACAATCTGATGTAATTATTCACTCCCCAAAAATTAGGGAATTTTTTTTATAGTTGTATAATGATACAAATTTATAATCTTTCAAAAAAAAAAGACCCCATATCATATGTTACAAAATCTGTCAAACGCAATTATGAGGAAGTTTGTTCATTAATTCAGCCAATTCCAAAAAGATAGCCAATTCCAAAAAGGAGGCTACAAGAAATACTTTTGTAAATGAAAGTGATATTTTCAATGCAAAAAGTAATATTCTCGTATTAATAATTTTGCTCAGAATAGATATACTTTGATAAATAAAACTGATAATTTTACTGCCATGCGAAGTGTGACTGTCACAAACAAATGTTTGTTTAATTGATTTAGGTACACCTTTATTTTATTATTATTTTTTTATCTCTTTTTTGTATATTTTTATGTTCACAACCATATAAATATATTTTTATGTAGATAAATACTTATTTAAATCTTAACTTATTCTTAATCATACAAATAAAATACTTCATCAATTCGTACCATACAACCATCTATATTTTGTAAGTCGTGCATCGCACGAGTATATATATTACTAGTTCAATATAATCAAAAGAAGAATGGGGGTTAGTGAATGTGTTAATTTGTGGATACATTCCACATCTGACCTACGCATTAGCAAGCACCCAACTCTGTCTCTCTATAGCGATCATTACCAGGAACATCTTGGTGTTGGCCGGGATCTGTAGACGCTGAATCGCCGCGATCTTGAACATTACTTCAACTCCATCCATCGCCCGGACAACATCCACACAATGCAAAAAGTCTAGATCCAACACTAGGTGTTCCAATGCAGTGAACATGTCTGTGCATATGTCAAAGCAGGGCTGGCATCGATGAATTATTTGTCAGGCATTAGGCTGGGTCTGCAATCCCATAAATCATCCTATTTATTAAAACATACACAATGTTAAAATAATTTAATTTTCTATTATACCTGAAATATTGCCTCCATGAGATCGTCGGGTCCAATCACCGTCTCATGTATTGGGTCCCATCCTGATCCGCTTAAATCCCTCACATTCGACAGTAGCCGCCATGCACGCCTTATGGCCTTCAACTTGCTCTTCATGTGTCTAAGAAGGTAGACAAATGGTTCGGGAGTCAACGCATTCAGGCGTGCCCCGATATTGTTCAGTACCGGATTGTCAAAGTGTAGCCTAAATGACAACTCATCCAAGAAGTCACAATATAGGAGAAAAATGAATGTTGCCTCTTTCTCCAAATTCCATGTAGGCCTGTTAACCAAGCGTGGCTCATTCATATTTTCTGAACAGGGTAATTAAAATATTAGCATATAAGAACCGGATCACGTATTCAAAAGAGAAGGAAAATAACGCATTTTTTATGTAGGCATTTAGGGGGTGTCTTGACAAGTTAAATTAATAGATATAAATCTATTTCTCAACCACTAATATCACTGGAATTTATTGTTCAATTAAGCGACAAGACATTAATAAGGAAGAAAAACCTCTTTCAAGCATAACAATAAGATTCAAATGAATCTAAATACGCCAAGTGGTGGAGATGCATACACTAACGGTTCAAATATATGGCCTCGAAGTATCCAAATACATAACTAAATAAACACACAACTTCAAGCATTAGATAGTTTTTCAATCAGATTGTTTGAGAAATATTCATAGGTGCAACAATTCCTTGTTTAAACGTTTTGGGGTCACTCAAATGTTCTGCCTAGTCTGATAATCCCACAAAGCAGCAGCAATACCATCAAATATTTCCCCTTGAGCCGCACGTGATGCTTCTGTTGGCAGTCGCCTCTCCGAGAAAATTAGGGCGTCAGCCTCGAAGTGTGCTGGAAGCCCTGCGAAAAGATTATCTAGGTGGCCAGATTGCTTGATCCAGTTATGCAGCACATAACACTCCATGACAATTTTTTTTGGTCCGCTAGTCTGAAGCTAGGCATACCATGACGAAGTAGAGGGAATTGACTCTTCAGGACTCCAAACGCCCTCTCGACACAATTCCTAAGTTGTGAATGCGATGGTTAAATAATTATTTTTCATCAGTCGGCTGGATCCGACTGTTGTAAAACTCGGGGAGATTGTATCAAGTACTCCTATACGGGGCAAGAAAGTCGTCGTAGTTAGTGTACCCAGCGTCTACTAGATAATAACGACCTGCAGGGCCAGAGGTGGAAGTTAAGTGTTAGCCCTAATCACATAGGGTGTATAGCTCTTCATAATTTCGTAAACTTAAGGATTTTCAGGCTAACCTTCCAGTGGATATGGAAAATGAGCATCTTTCATGACTGCGTGCATTAGGACACTTGCATCGTGTGCACTACCCTTCCAACTTGTACACGCATAAATGAACTTCATATCGAAATCCATAACCGCCAACACATTCTGCACAATTGTGCCTTTTCATGACCGGTAGGGGTTTGCTCAGAGATCGGTATATGGGCAGGAATTAATGTACCGTCAAGTGCTCCAACATAATGTTGTGGTGTAACAGTCGAGTTTAGATGATAAGGTCAAGATCAAAAGTTTAGAACGAAGCTCTAATATATTAAGTAACAGCTATTATGAATCACTAATGGTTGAAAATACAAGTTACCTCAAAGAAGGGAAAGACTTTCGTGTCGTAAAGAATTCGATCTGAATTCTAGTGAAATTAGGGCCTACGATTAGTTCTGGAGAAAGTGCTAAAAGAGCTTCTAGAATAATGTGGAAGTGAGTGTTCACGTTATGCGTCGAATGCTGAAAGAGTTCCTCCATGTCGCGAAAACGGAGATGCATAGACACAATACGTAAGAAAATCAAAACAGTTTCCGCGCAACTAAGCCTGGTTTTGTGATCCTCTTGGATGAAGCCACAGTCTCGTAACATATTAACCAGACCAAAAAAAATCCCTTGACATCCGAACATTATAATAGAAACTGTCGTGATTTTCAGTCATGAGGATCTCGGCCATCCAAGCCCTGACCTGCAGCTGTAAATTAGTTTTTGTGCGCGACTCCCGTAGCCCATGTTTTAGTAAGAAGAACATTGTAGAAGTAGTTAGCCATCATGTCATCCTCTTCCATTCTCTCCTCCCCGCTAGTAACGTAAACGTCGTCATTGTCGGAGAAATCAGACATTTTATTTGTTATAATTAGAAAATGTACGGTTTGCAACATGTGTTATTTTGGTCTTCAAATATTTGTGAAGAAGCGGTTCAGTGGTTAAACAACGTAAATCTTGCCTGAGCATTTGCTATAATAATAAAAAAATGGGTATAAATAGTTCATTAGTCAATAAAATTAAAGGATAATTAGTAGAAGGGAAAAACAATTGTAGTTCAACATGTCATTGAAAATGTCCCGAAAGGATAGTTAGTCAAAGGGAAAAACAATAGTAGTTTACAATCCATCACTGAAGCATTAAAATACGGTTTGACCAAATTTCAGGGAAGACTACACCAGATCAATGAGCCAAGCCCTTTAGTCCTCAGGGTCAAACGAAAAGAACATCACTCTTGTCAAGGATCGCCTAGGGCGTTACATCCAACCCTCTTCATAGGTCGGGGGAGGTCCATGGCATTGACCTCATCAAAGACAGCTCGGCCTTCCACCAGTTGAGAAATGAGGAGATGGCGATCACGGCGTCTGACGTATTGGTCACACTAGGTCATCGAATTGATCCTGGCGTCACGTTCGTCATCAGCAATCCAACGTCTGTGCCTCTGCTGACTATTGCCATCCGTGGCACCTTGGCTAGACTAGCCGAGGAATGCAAAAGTGTCGTACGACCTCCGCTTTCCCGAGCCGTTTGACCCCCCACTACCATCTCCTAAACCAAATCCGCATGAAAGGGCCTCAGAACCGTTGGCTAGGCTGTATTGCCACATTTCGTGGCACAAATCGTAGTTTGGGCAACCATGAGTTATGAGCGTGCGATAGTTCTTTGCTTGCTGAAACGATTTAAGATTGAGTTAATATTTAAATTTTATAATTTTATAATTTTTCGGTGACTATGACATAATATAAGGATAACCGTACTGCATAAATGGCATCCATGAAATCCGATGCCCCAGTCAAAGTTTCCCTTCATCATCCCAACCGGCTCAAGATCTCCCCCGATTGTCGCGGAGTACCCTATAGCAACGGTTGTTGTTTTTTAGCTTGACCCTGATCTAATCAATTTGGTAAGACCAATACTTGCATCCCTATTTTTGTTCAGTTTAGTGCAGACTCGCATGAGTGTCAGATTTGACAAAATTTGTGCCACATAACCTCCGAGCAAGTACTCGATGTAGCAAAGAGTAATGAGTCTGTGTTTGGTCTGACCCTCGGCTCGGTCGATGCATTTCACCTCCCTCCAGTACGACCGGCACCTCTAGACATCTATGAAATAGTGACTTCGTTTATAATGTTTTGGAAATGAAGTAGTTTTAATTTATTGAACCACCTATTTGTCTACATCGTTGAACTAATTAGTTCTAATTAAAAACTCTTATGAAATGGAAAGATTGTATTATAATTATTTTAGTTTTCAGCTATACAAATGTTTTAATACGAGAAATATTTTGAGAATTAATAGCATTAAATAATAGAATTTAATTCTTGAAAAAAAAAATTAGAATTATACACTATTAACTTACGAACATTTTAACCAAAAAATATGAAAACAGAGTCCTTCAAGATTACCTATCATATACAAAATTAAATATTAAATTCAATTATAGTTACCAATTATAGTTAAATTGAGTGTCAATTTTAGTGGATATAAATTTGTCTTTTACATATAACAAGTGCAAGCATTAATGAGTTCATAGTTAATTGTGTGTCATTTCAAATGTATATACATTGTATTCTATACGTAAGATAACTGGGAGTCGAGTTTGCTTGGCCATATTAATATACCATTAATTTAAAATATTATTGTAATCCTAAAAAAATGAGCTTAAATTTCAAAAATCATCTTATGTGTACATTTTATGTTGAGATCTAAATTACAAACTTCCACCAATCTTGAATTGGTTCGTAAAAGTATATTTGGCCAAATCATTCTTCAATTTTTTTCTGAAATGGAAAAAATTCTTATCAACCCATGAAATTACCTAAAATCACAAGTATTTTTTCCTTTTTGCATTATCCAGAAGATAATTTTAAGAAAAAATCATTCTAAAGTTGGGTATAATTCAAAAAATTGTTTAGATTAGATTTGATCAAACTTCAAATTTGTCCTACAAATAATTACATTGTGTTTAATTTTATAATTTCTGCTGAAAAAATTACACTAAACGCTATAAAATTTCTCTTCAAAGTGGTGTATTTTTTTCATCGTCGAAATCTTGATAGGTACACAATAATGCGCCAATTTTTAATACAAAAATAATTAATCAGGCCAATATTTTGTAACGAGTCTATACACCATAAGAGTAATAACAAGAGAAAATTGCAGTTTTGATCCCACAGGACACGGGACTGTTTCATTTTGGTCTCAGCCCTGGCAGAAGTGACCCCAAAGAATTTTTTTGTTGCACTTTTAGTCCCAACGTCACGTTTTTCGTTAATTTTTTTGCATTTTTGGTCCCACACAAATTTGCACTTTTGGTCCCAAATTCTGTAATAACAGTTAAGACATTCTTGGAGAGAAAGTTGCCCATTTTGGAGCCAAAATCTTTTGTTCTACTCACCACAACAGACTTATAAAAATAAAATGAACACTACAACATCATAGTCCAAGCGAACCGCTTAAAATATCTAATTTTGCAAAAAATATAGCATAAGAACACTTCCTAATAAATACAATAGTATAATGCCAGACATGGAAAAAAATTAGGACAACATGTCATAGGAGTCCCTCATTCAAAATAAATGAATTGTGCTGGTTAGCAATCAAAGGGCATATCTGTCTTAACGAAATGTATACCATGTGCACCGCCATCTCCAACTATAAGTGATGAAAGTGAGTCAATGATAAGCATCCTGACCTTGCAAAATCTGCGTCGAAGTATATTCTAATGAACATAAATGCAAATCTACAAATGCGAAAAAAAGTAAGGCTTGAATGTTATCTTAGTCCAATTCTCACCCGATTTGCATTTTGATAAAATAGGCTCAGATTTTGTTCCCTTGTGTTAGAGAAAACCTGTCAATATCATGTGATGT
Source organism: Ajuga chamaepitys (assembly GCA_958295605.1). Taxonomy (NCBI): domain Eukaryota; kingdom Viridiplantae; phylum Streptophyta; class Magnoliopsida; order Lamiales; family Lamiaceae; genus Ajuga; species Ajuga chamaepitys. The sequence goes on along the minus strand of OY282500.1, from coordinate 4,611,410 downwards.
TAGAATTAGTACCAGGCAAATCTCAGAAACCGCAACCAAGAGCATATCTGAAGCTTCAATTATCAAGAAATGCTTCAATTTTCAAGACCCAACCTCCAATAAATAAGCAATCTTGAAAACAACATTCAAGAATACCGCCAAGAGCACTATATTTTCCCTACAAATCATAAACTACTATGGAATCTGAAGACATAATTAATTCAGGGGACAAACCTTACACATACATGATACAACCAAGCCAATAAGCACAAAAACTCGAAGAAACTCTCAAATTAAACCCATACCTGCTTGTATTTCTTCAGCCTCAAATCAAGGAGAAATCAAACATCCAGGTGCATAACCAAAAAAAAAAAAGAAAAAATCATGAAGCAAAAATTAACCAACTAAAAACAAAATCTAAAATTTGAATTGACTTCTGCACCACATAAGAAACAACAAATTCATGAAACGTATTTCAAGTACAAAAAAACCAATTAAGCAAGGAATTGATAATTCATCCCATTCCCCAGCAATTTATGCTCTGCTAAACTTTAATAAACCTTCGAATCAACAAGTAAAACTTATCTAACCTCAATCGATTAAGGCCATGCCACTCCCTCCGTAGAGTAACCAAAAACCCTCGAAAAAACTCTAACGCGAGCGAAGACAGGAGTGCCAGGAACAGAAAACTGAGCCGGTCAATCAAATACAACTGATTCGGGGCCTTATCGGCGTGCCAGAGGCAGTAAAAAGGAAGGGTTCATAATTCATTTACCTCTACGAAGCCTACGATTGAAAAGCCACAATGAAATCAAACAAAAAAGGTCTCGCTGAAAGTGGGAGAAGAAGAAAGTCGAGGTTTTACAACGTTGGCGTCTGAAAAGTCAGATGGCGAGTCATTGGAGCCTTTATTTCCACAATGTAAGTTCAATTTTGTTGATCAATTTGAGAAAATTGGGGACGAAATTGAACTAGGGTTCATAGGCGAATAGAATTGGGGATGTTTGATAAATGTGGTAAAATAGTAACATTTAGCGTGTTTTGTATCTCTTTTTTCGTTTTCTTTATTTTTAATACTAGATTATGATGTAAGCAAATAGTCACGTGAGTGGCATGTGTTTAAAATCGTTAATATTTGACTGTATGGGATTAAAAACGCTAGTAAATGGGACGAGTTTTGCAATGAAAAACAAATTTGGGACCACAAGTGCAACAAAAAATTTCTTTGGGGTCACTTCTGCCAGGGCTAGGACCAAAATGAAACACTCCCGTGTCCTGTGGAACCAAAACTGCAATTTTCTCGTAATAACAACAACAATCCAGGAAATTGGATAAAGGAAAATATTATTATTTATTTAACAATACAATTTTTTTAAATAGGAACAACAAAAATTATAGCCTTTAAAAAATTGTCATGTTACAACATGGTTTGAAGATTAGGCATGTCATGTTGTTTGAGAATCCTCTACTTGCTTTATATTACCAATGTAAAGTTTTGTATATACTTCATACTCTACAAATTAGTATTTTCCAGTGATAATTGTATATTTTATTATGATTGATTATTTGTTTGCTAGCATATTGCTTAGGGATGACCCATAGCAACAACAACGTGGTGGCCAATTTTTTTGTTTAGATCCTCCAATTAAGATCAACCTACTCCTCCTCTTAAAAGGTCCAGATCCATTACATATAATTACTCATATATATATATTTTTTCTAATATTTTTTCTTCTCACTTTCGATGGTGTGTTGCTTCAAGGGATTGAATGAAGGTTAATATAGAATTACTTCCTTGTATATATGATCAAATATTATCAATGTCATCATTTAAGATTACTTTGAATATATATATATATATATATATTGTTCATCCTTAAACGTGTGCGATAGATGTATTTTATGGCATATCCTACTATCATGGTAGTGGTTGAAAACCTTGGGAGAACTTGCGAATCTTGAGAAATTGAAATAGTAAAAAAGTTAATTAGACTGTTGTTATTTTTTCGTATTTTATAAATAAAATATTATATTGAATTGTTATAAAAGGGTCCCTGATATTTCTTCGTTCATGCAAAATTAGAATTCAACGTAGCACACATTTGAACTATTTATTTGGTCATGCTGAGGCACGTTTGGAGAATTCTTGAGATTTATATTGTCATTCTTGCAAGCCCGTGCAAGGAAGATCATAGTATAGAATGACATTTTTTATATTCTAACAATACAAGAGATAGTGTAGCTAATAGTTTAAGATTTTATATAAGGAGTATGCTATTTCGTTTATTTTCTTTTTTCTCTTAAACTTTACTGGAAAATCACTTATTATCTTGATTTGTAAAATCAGAATTCAAATGTTGTAATGAACGTGAAAATTCTTGTTTTTCTTGCATATTTTACCTATCATTTTTCATATAGAAAATTGGTAACAAAATTTAAATTTGAAACTAATTTTTGGAAGATTTTACCATATATATAAAAATCTTTATCATATATATACAAATCTCTTACTATGTTAGTTATGATTTCAATGTACTGTTTCTAGAAGGTATAAGATAGTCAAAAAAATAAGTTTGGAGTCCAACTTTGGTGCACCTGAACTATTTTAAACCATTAGATTTAGTCAACTTATAGTCCAATGTTAGATCAAAATAATACTCTCTCTCTCTTATATTTGTTACCTATTCTACCGGTTTCATCTAAAATTATTAACATTAAATAATTAATTGTCTATTATTAATTACAATAATTTCTCCTAAATCATGGTTCAATTTTATCGAATCGAAACTGATATTGATTATATGTATGTTGTTTTATTTTTGAAATTCTATAGTCAGGTACACCAATTTTTTTCCAATCATATTAAAATATCGAAAAAAAAATTGGAATCACTGCATATTTCGGAAAAATACAACAAAAAATAATAAGTCCTAAAATCACTAAATATTTCTAAGGCATAAATAATAATAAATAAAATAAGTTCACAAAATTCGAATGCCCAAAATTAAATAATATATGTATATAAGTCCGTTCCAATATAGAAATAAACGTGGAAAACAAAAAGGTGGATATATATATTTAAAATATAAATAAATTAAAAATGGTAAATTGGAAAAAAAAAAGTGAGGAATTTAAAAAACAAATAAATAAAAAATGGTTATATTAACATGTACCCTGCAAATCATGTAAATCTCATTTAGGTGCATCGTGTCCCAGATGCACTCCAGAAAAGTCCATAAGTTTAATTTCCTTTTATAGAGAGTTCTATTTTATTATATTATAAGATGCTCCAAACATTCTAAATGAATTTCTATATAAGATAACTCACATTCTTCGAATAATTATTTTTCGTCGGTAAAAAATGTTGGGAGGGGACAAAATTAAAAAAAAAAAAAAAAATGGTACGAAAGTGAAAAATCCATTGATAATTCAAAATGTGAGCAATTAAACATTCACCAATCCAACGGCTGAGTGTAGCCCATAACTAAGGGTTTAATTTTGATTTGTGATTAAAGAAGGCTTTGTTCAAATTCTCAAAAACCCCTCGTGCGTAATATGCCTTCGGTATCCTAATATATAAACCCTCATTCCCAAATATATGTTCACTCACAAAAACATTAACAAGTTTTTCTTTCAAACTTTAGATTGGACCTATTTTTGATGGCGGATATGATAGTGATTTTTGATTTCGACAAGACGATCATCGAACCGGACAGCGACGATTGGGTTGTGGAACAGTTTGGTTTAACTGATTTGATGAAACAGCTACTTCCAACTATGCCCTTCAATTCACTAATGGTGAGTTTTAATTTTGAATTTCTTCAGGTGGATCATGTACAGATAGAGTTTTTTTTTATTATTTTCAGATTATATATTCAAAAATAATCACTGCACGTCATGTACGTGGCTTGTGCTGGCATTCTTGAATACCGAAAGGAATAGGATTTGAAATAAAGATATAATGGTAGAATTATATTTTATTTCAATATTTTATGCATTCTATGCATGTTTTTTTTTTCTACTGTTTGGAGGGTTTATTAATCTCCTCTGTTACAGGACAAGATGATGAAGGAGATAGATGCACAAGGAAAAAGCATTGAAAGCATTAAGGAGGCCTTAAGAAGGGTTCCCATACACCCAAGAATTGTGCCTACAATCAAAACAATACATGCATTAGGGTAATTAACATTCATCTCCTTTTCATCATTTTGATCTTCAAAATATTCCCCCGATTTTGTTGACATAATGTAATTTTTTTTCTTTTTTTTAAATTCTTTTAGGTGCGATTTGAGAATAGTGAGTGATGCAAACACGTTATATATTGTGACAATTCTTGATCATCTTGGCATAAAGAATTGCTTCTCCGAAATCAATACGAATCCGGGCTTTGTCGACGAAGAAGGCAGGCTGAGAATCTCTCCTTATGTTGATTTTCAGACATGCCCTCATGGCTGCACCCTCTGCCCTCCAAACATGTGCAAGGTATACTTTGATTTAATTTTTTCAAAAATTCTTCTTTTTTTCATCTGGGAAAAAATTGTAATAAGGTTGCAACCTATATGGAAGGGATTTGTTAAAAGTTTATATATTTAATGACCCCGCAAAATTGTTTTAATTAAGGGTGTGCACAAGACAGTACGGTTCGGGTATTTGAAAAATCCAATATCGAGTTCTTCCAAAATTTAAGGACCGAAACCGAACCAAACTTATAAGGATCCATACCGAACCATCCCAAATTTGGGACAGTTTGGTGCAATATTTCGGATCTAATAGATCTACTGAGACAGTTTTTTTAAGTACGATAATCTAGAGATTTTTTAAGACTTTTAATATCAAAGTTAAAGTTGAAAACAAAAATCAGGATGAGTTACAATCAGAGTTGCAACTAAAATTAAAATTTATATTGGCATAAACATCAAGTTATAAGTAAAATTTTCAAGTAAGGTCGTTAAAAAGTAGTAATATATGAAAATTATGCACAAAACTTATAAACTACTCAGATGTCTGAAATTATTAATATATTTATATATTTTTGTAATCTCGATTTTCGGTGTACGGGACGGCTCAGGTCAGTTTGGTAGAGTTCTCGGTACGGATATTACTGAATATCCAGAACCGTACCATAATTTTTTTCGGTACAGTTCGGTTCGAAGAAAGTCAAAAGACAACAGTTCTTTTTCAGTTCGGTTTTCGGTATCATTCGGTAGTTCCCGAGTTCTATGCACACCCTAGTTTCAATATTTAGTAAGTTCACAATGCATTCTTTTAAAAAGATGTTGACAGAAGTGAGATAGCAATATTACTGTCTATAATCACATATGCTGATATGCAATATTGGTCAATGATTTTCTCTGAATACCTGCACTAAATCTTTGCATTATTTTTTCTGGAAAAAGGGAATGATCATAGAAAGGATTCAAGCATCTATGGCTAAGGATGGGAAGAAAAGAATCATATATCTAGGCGACGGGAAGGGTGATTTTTGTCCAAGTTTAAAGCTTAAAGATGAAGACTTCATGATGCCGAGGAAGAACTTCCCCGTTTGGGATTTGATATGCGAAAATCGCGCCCTTTTAAGGGCAGAAATACACGAATGGATTGACGGAGAAGAGATGGAGCAGATCGTGCATAAACTTATAGAGAAGATGAAGATTCAAGATAGCAGCAATTCTAAGTCGTTAACTGTTGATTGCAAGTTTGAGGCTGCTGCACTTACCTTGCCCCAAGTAGTCAAAGTTCATCCATAGGATAATTTGCCAAGCTGAGGCCAAAAATAGCAACTCAGGTTTTCGGCCACTGTTATTCTTTTATTAATTCTTTTATATCTGAATTTTAATGAGTTCTGATATGGGAGTACATAATTTTTTACTCACATGTAATTTGAAGCTGCAATCCGACAAAAAACCTTGATTCTAGCAGTGGTAACGACTCATTGTCACCCCTATCCTCCAATGTTAGATTCGCTCTCCATAATTTTCTTGCAACCACAATTCGTTTTGTAGAAATAATCAGGTCATTCAAAAGAGACAAAAGGTTCTAAATCTCTTTTAGAATACGTAATGTTTAGTCTCTTGCTGAATGTTGTATGCAGTTGACAACTTGAAGTATTTAAAATTAACACACGTGACAAAGAACAATCATCAGTAGAAATTTAAGAAAATAAAAATGCTATTGAAAGAGAACTTTAATGATGATAAACAGTAGCTAACATCTGCATCATGTCTTAAGTCTTGATTAATTATACATTTTTAGCTGAAGGCTCCGATTATTTCGGGATATGGATTTCCAGGCAGAACCATCCTCATCTCCGTAACGTTGTTGTAGCTTTGTTGAATAAGAAATACTCAACACCTGCAATGAGAATGCCTTATGCAGGAGGCGATGTGGTAGTGCTGTCAAACTACAGCATTTCGAAAATTCCAAATGTGTGAGACAAGGCATCAGCGATACATCTCTAGAGTCTTCTTCTTCGGCCGTTATATCCTCCCACTCCTTCCAATTCCGACATCTCCAGAATCTCAGTGTCTTCAATTTCGGAAAGCCAACAACAGTTCCTCTTGTACTAACTACTCCTAAGAATTCTGGCCCCACAAATTGCAATCCTTCCGCTCCATCAATAACAATTTCTTCAAGGCATGGTAGCTTTCCGAGGGGTGGCAATGACGAGAGGCGATAGCATCGGTTGAGACGAATCTCCCTTACATGGTTGAAGGGCGAGACCAGCCAGCCCACCGCAAGTTTGGAGCCCTTATAATATTCAATAGACAACCATTGGAGGTTTGGATGGGGTTCCAGAGCATCTATTACATCCATCCTCACAGATGACGACGAACCTTCCATTAATTCATCCTTGAATACTATTGAAAGTCTCTTAATGTGTATCTTATTCCTCAATTCTGCTTCACGGGCATCTCCAACCACTTCTAGCATACCATCATTAGCTAATCTGATATACAAATGCAAATCTCCTTCAAGATTGTTTAACTTCTTTAGTAATCCTAATTTGCTCCGACCACTTCCCCCACGGAATTCTTTCAATCTGCGAAGACTGGTTAACAGACTTAGTCCTTCTGGAACTCTACATAGACGTTCACAGAGAGCGATATCCAAAGATTGCAATTCATGCAAATCACATATGCTCTCTGGCAACGCCTTCAGAGACTTGTTCCCATTCAAGTTAAGGCGCCTCAAGTGAATTAAATTCCCAATTTCCATCGGCAACTCCCTTAAAGAACCATCCCCTCTCAAGTTGAGGTGTCTCAAGTCGGCCAGATTCCCAATTTCCTGTCGCAACTCCTTCAGAGAATTATTCCCGCTCAGATCAAGGTGTCTCAAGCGAATCAAATTTCCAATTTCCCTTGGCACCTCCTTCAAAGAAGTATTCCCTCTCAGGTTGAGGTGTTTTAAGTCGACCAAATTCCCAATTTCCATTGGCACCTCCTTTAGAGAACGATTCCCACTCAAGTTAAGGTGTTTTAAGTGAATTAAATTCCCAATTTCACGCGGGATTTGTTTTAACTGGCATTGCGATAATATAAGCGTCTGCAAATTATAAAGCTGAAAAACAATTTTAAGATCTTCAAAGGATAATGTATTTCTGTCCAAGTTCAACCATCTCAAGTGAATCAAGTGACCCATTCCTTGCGGAAGACTTCGCAACCAACATTTATTCAATCCGAACACCCTCACACGAGTGAGGCAATGACAAAGATTTGGAGGAGATAGTCTACCATCCCAAAATAAGCTACAAAATACATCCGCATTTGGGGAAACTAATAAACAACAGTCACTGGCTCCACAAGTTCTCGTATTCATTCCTGTTGTGCCCACTTTACTGCTCTTCCTAAGAAACTGAGCAAAATCATGTATAATATCATGCATCTTACACTTTATTATATTTCCATCCAAATCATCTCTCTTAAAGTCATGAAATAGAGATCGTGTTGCCAAAATATCAAAGCATTGTCGCCCTCTGTCTTCTATGTCACCTTTGAAGCCCAAATAACCTAGTGCCATCCAAAATCTTATTAGGTTCTTGACGTGAATCACGTAATCTTTAGGGAAAACAGCGCAATACGAGAAGCAACGCTTGAGTGTTGGGGATAATTCATTGTAGCTCAAAAGCAAATGAGGAAAAAGTTCTACCTCTGCTTTCTCCAATTGCCATATTTCACTATTCAACACATTCTTCCATTCTTCCAAAGTATTCTTAAAACGCAAAAAAACTTCCCAAAGTCTTTGCAGCAAGAGGCAAGCCCTTGCACTTTTCAGCTATTTTCTTACCTGTTTCCTCAAATCCCACATTAATGTTCCTTCCAGCAAGGGCTATCTGATACAATAGCAACCAACAATCTTCATGAGAGAGCACTCCTGGACGATGGATATCATCATCCATTGTTCCCATAATTTTAGCAACTCGCTCATTTCTCGTTGTCACCATAATCATACTTCCATCTCTACCACATCTAAAAGAGTTTTCCAGAGGTTCCCATTTGTTGTGGTCCTCTGTCCAAACATCATCAAGGACAAGAAGAAACCTCTTCCCTGAAATCGACTCTTTTACATGTTTAAGCAGGACATCTAGTTGGGTGGTATTCGAAAAACTTCCCATCCCCACGCTCTCAAGAATCCCCCTGGCAATCAAAACCTCATCAAAAGGATCTGAGACACAAACCCAAACTCTCAAGTCAAAAGCTCTCACGACTCGACTATCGTTATAAACCAGTTGGGCAAGAGTTGTTTTCCCTAGTCCCCCAACACCCACTATAGACACAACCTGCAGGATGCCTAATTCCTCTGCTCTACCCATAAGTTTGCTAACAAGAATATCCCTTTCTCTATCCCGGCCGTGGATTTTATCTAAATTGATCAAGGAAGTAGACTGAATTCGCCATGATCGGGACGAAGGATCAGCAGGAGCAGGCTCAGAAGTGGCAAAATTGTATCGATTTCTCTCCTTAAAAATCTCATCGAGTTGTGCTTTCAGATCAAGTATTTTGATCGCAATACCATGACGAAGAGCAGCTTTCTTAAAACACAAACATGAAAATGATGGGATATTGAAGCAACATACCTTTTGCTTAGGAGAAGCAGCAACAACAGCATCACCAGATTTCTCAATTTCAAGTTTGAGAATAGCGTAATTCCACTCATCCAAAACGTCCTCCATTTCATAAGATGTCTGTTCGAGCCTCGACAGCCAGTGGTTAATGTTTTTGTCGTTGAATCTCCGATTCTCAGCATCATCAAGCACATTTCTGATAGTATTAAGTTCATCGGCAAGCTTGTGAACCTCCTTCTCGGCGCCTTTCACAAGATTTATATGGAATCGAGCTTGCTCTTCTGCCAGCTCTATTATTCGCTCAACCACACCCGAAATTACAGCGTCCGCCATATTCACCTCACTCCACCTGCTGCTCTTTTTCCTTTTAAAAAAATGACAATTAACTGAGCTGTTTTCATGCTCTGGATAACATGTATGGGTGGGGAAGAAATTACAGTAACCAGACAACTTAGCAATATTGATTGCGAGTCTCGGGAGCTCATGGTCCACACTTGCAACGAAGTGATGATATATAATTCATGTCCGTTGAATTATCTGTCATAAAGCAAATCCCACCGCTGTAGGTTGGACATATATACACTATACTTTCGCAGATTTTCTATGCTTACTGTTTTTGTCTTTTAAATGAAAATACCAATTAATTCATACATAATACATATAAGAAAATATCAATTATTAAAGGGGAATATATTTCATCTACAAAGAACTAAAATATATAATTGTCTGAATACTAACAATTAACATGTGCATTGCACGTGGCGCATAATTTTTTTAAATATTAATATTAGAACTTAAAGTAAAACATTGTATAATACAATCATAATAAAATGGCACTAAAAAAGATAGTAATAAATACCATAAGTAACATTTGATCGTGTTGTTTAATAAGAAAAATGAACAAAAAAAAAAAAAGAAAAAAGAAAAGGGGAAAAAAAAACCTATGTATCTTTGAAAATTGTTTTAAACTGGCATAAGTTCTTATTTTTACGGATTCACTTATTTATATTTTTTCTCTTTCTTGATCTTTCTTGTTATCGAAGGTTTTTTTTTTTTTGGTTGTGTTTTGTTCAAAAATAGTTCTATTTCTTTCTTTGTATTTCAAGCTAGAAGCTGAAAAACATTTGAGAAAAGTAATTGCTAACACTCTCTAAGTATGAAGGTAAGGCAAGATAAGAGGATGTTTGGTTATGTCTTCATTTCCAATTTTCAGTTTTTAGTGTTGTCTACGAGATTATATTTGATATTATTTGATAAATGTAATTAATGTTTAAATAGATGTGACTAATTATTGAATAATATGTTCAGGTAATGATATTTTATTATAATAATAGTAAATGATAGGTGGTAAGACACAAAATGATTGATCAAAATTTGATATTATTAGATGAATTGATAGTGATATGACACAAAATAATTTATATTTATAACATAGTAAAAAGTGAAACAGAAGCACCTGAAAATAATGAAACATCCCCGATGACAGTGAATACGAACACAAAATACTGATTCAAGGATAAATTACACATTAAAACGGAAAAAAGTCCAGACCTGATCAAATCCACAAACTCAAACAAAAGAAAAGACAATAATTATTCAAGAGTCACAAGCACTGCGATCGAATAGAACTTCCCAGTGATGATTCTACAAAAAACAAGAAATATTAACAAGAAGTGAGTAAATATGAGCAATATAAAGAGTTATACTACTAAACAAAACAAGTAAGTTTGTACCATAAATCTACTGCCATGAAGAATAGATGTCAACTTGAAGGCGCTTGTTGTTAAGTCTCTTCTGCTCCTCCTTAATAGCCTCTGCGTATTTGACAGCATCCGGACTGCAGTCTACCAATTCGAGCAGTTCCATGTATCCCAAACCTCCAATCTCTGGAGGAATTCCTTCCAATTCATAGCAATGCCGGAGAATCAGGCGTTGGAGGCACGGAAAGTGGGTGCCATCAGTATCCAACCACTTCAAATTCAGGTATTCGATCATCAGGAATTTCAGTTTCTCGAACGCTTCAGTGGGAACCCACTCGTCGCCATTGAAGGCAAGCTCCCGCAGCTTCAGCACTTCTAGATTTGGCAATCTCTGAATCACTGCCATATCATCCCACGGAAGCCCACACCCACTTAGGTCCAACTTGATCACTGTGTTCGGGAAGAAAAGCCCGTCACCCAAAAGGTTAACCGCCTTATGAGGGATGGGATTGAGAACCATGAATGTGAAATTTTCGAGTTTTGGAATTTGTTTCAGGTAAAGGCCGAGATCACATGGTGACTCAAGCCACATTCCTAACTTTTTCAAGTTAGGCATGTGTCCAATGACCTTCTCGGTGAGATTAGTAGCGTTGACGTTTGAGAGAGATTGAAGGTTCACAAAAACAGGTGGGTTGTCCTGACTAACACTCATCAATGATTCGGGAGGGAAAGGTATATCACTTTCTGTGAAGATGAGATGCCTCAGTTGCGGCATCTTCCAGATTTCATCCGGCAGATACGATGAGCCCACAAATATGATTTTGGGCTGTCGTTTTACTACCAGGGCCTGAAGTTTGTCGAGTTTACAGAGGTCTGAGGGAAGCTTCCCATTGTAGGTTAAGGCGAGGTAGCGTAAGTGAACCAGCTTAAGAAACTCGTAGGGGAAAGCGATGAAATAGATGGTGTAAGCATCTACCACCCTGAGGAGATCGAAGGTTAAAATGAAAGGCAACGGATGGTGATGGTGGGGACCAACAAAGAGAAGAGAGCGCGCCTGAGTGATTGTTTTCGTTTTGTCGTAGACTTCTTCAAGGCACATCAGGATATTCTTCTGGACAGAAATACGCCGTTGATTATCCTTGCCTTCTTCTTTGTCCTGTTTATACCTCTTTCTGTAATGAAAGAATTTATCCTTGTCGGATTCCTGCTCAGACAGCTCGCGCAGACTGTCGTGCAACCCACATGTTTTGATCCGGCCGTGAGTGCTGTTCTTCCGGATCATAACAAGATTTCTATCAATAAGTTGTGTCACCGACAGCTTTGCAATGTCCTCCAGAGTTTCGGACGGTGCTTCAGGTGGGGTTAGAAAGCCTTCGGCAACCCATAATCGGACCAGTCTGGTGGTAAGGATTTCGCTGTCTTCACGGAAAGCTCCCATGTAAAGAAAACAGCCTTTGAGCTTAGGAGGCAAATGCTCGTAGCTCAGAGACAGAATGTCTTTGTAAGCTTCTTCAGGGGCGGAATCTCTAGTAGCTGCGTGTATGTCGTCCTTGATGCTCCTCCAATATTCAACCGTCTTCGTTTCCTGTGATAGTATCCCACTAATCACAATAAGAGAAAGGGGTAGGCCCTTACAATTCTTGGCGATTTCCTTCCCGGTGTCCACCAACTCGTGAGGGCATGGGTCGTCTCCGTATGTCCTCAGTGTCAGCAGCTCCCAACTTTTCTCATCATTTAGAGGTTTCATCTTGTGAAAGAAGCTGGAAGTCTTGACCCCATCAACTACTTTCTGGATCCTGGTAGTCAGCAGAACACGACTTCTGTTATCGTTATCAGGTAATGCGTTAAGTATATCCATCCAGTTTTTGTCATCCCACAGATCGTCTATCACCACCAGATACTGGTTGTTGTATAAAGCTTGATGAAGCTTTTCCCTCATTGATGCCGCACTACCGACTTCCACCTCTTTGTCTCCACCTTTTTGGGCCTTGCTGTCAATGGAAGTCAGGAGCTTCGCCAAGAGTTCTGCCACGTTGTAATCTTGTGATACCGTTACCCAGGCACGATACGGAAATTTATCCCTGATATTCTGGTCCTCGAAGATACTCCGGGCAAGAGTAGTCTTGCCGATACCAGGCATCCCAGTAATGGGGATGACCTCCCGTTTGCTGACATCACTCAGCAGCTCAGCGGTAACCCGCTCCTTATCTTTCTCTTGTCCGACGATCCTAACTTTCGTACCCATCTCACTGGCTTTGTAACTCGGAGGTACATGGGGGAGATCTTTCTTGTCCTTCCCAATAGAAAGCGCCAGCATCGCCGCTTCTACTACAATTGGATCCATGCTTGCTTCCACATCGGCCAAAGATAGTGATGAAACTGCCGAACTCTGCCCACTATTGACTCTGTTGAAGACGAACTTTTCAATGGAGTCTTGGGCTGTATAGACTGCATCTCTGATTCGGTCTCCCAAATTATTCGCGGTACCTCTGTCATCTTTCTTTGCAGGGAAGATTCTTTCAATGGATTCCTGCAAGGATGAGATCTTCACTTTGAGAGAATCAACTTCTTCCTTTGCAAAGTGATCACTATTCTGCTCTAGAATCTTCTCGAAAGAAACTACAGCAGAATAGGCTGCCATCTCTGATCAACAAAATATATATGCTGGAGTTTGTTTGGGGTTGAAAACATGAACTACACCATTTTTCTGAGAAAGCCTCTCGTTTTCTTTTCCCCCCTCCCCCTCTCCCTCTCTTTCTTGAGAGACGAGAAGGCCTGCTTTTGTTTGGATATAGTTGTTAATCAAAGAATGTTCGCATGGAAGAAAACATTAAAAAGTGAACAACTTGTCGTTCATATATTTGAATTCTGCCATCACAGTCTCATAGACACCGTCCTGCAAATAACATTAGTTTAATTCTTCAATTTCATTGGTGCACTTGGTCTTGGTCACTCCATTATTTACTCTTTTATTCTAGTCCCTTTTTTCCTTTCCACATGATGTCTTATATATATTTGTGCTGCTTTGTCTCGGTTATTACAGTGGCTGTATTTGCTTATGACAAATTCATCGAGTAGGTCGGAGATAAAAATGGATATTTAATAATGCTGGTCGTAGAATGAGTTGTGATTTGTTTATCTATACACTAAAATAAAAGTGTCTTAAGTTTCAGTCAATTTATGTGTTTAATGAGTTTTGTGTGTAACGATCTCACTTGTGATGGATTACATTTTTATAGGAAACATTGATAATTTTTACAAATAAAAGTGATACTTTTGCTACATTGATACTTTTACAGATAGAAGTGATATTTTTATAACAAAAAGTGATACTTTTTTTTGTTCAAGAAAAGTGATATTTTTACAGATAAACGTGATACTTTTACTACAAAAACTAATACTTTTTGCCCGTCACATACAAGTTGTTGCCATTTATGTTTAACCTGTTTTACTCTTTTAAATTGTATTAGTGTAAGGGTAATATTGTAACTTCTGTTGTATGCATGTATCATAATTCTATTCTTAGGTTGCAAAGGTAATTTAGAAATCAGAAATCAGTCGAAGCTACTATCCGATTAACATAAATCTTTAACAATTCTTATATTAGCTACCATTCGACAAAAGTTAACGAACACCAAGTTTGTTAACATTTTGCTTATGACAAATTCATCGAGTAGTGTTTGCTAAATTTCAAGCAAACTGAGCTCGAGCCGATCGAGCTTATTAATTTGGTGTTTGTTAATGTCGCAAAAGTTAACGAACACCAAGTTTGTTAACATTTTGTGTTCGTAAATGCGATTATTATATATTATTCTAGTTCTACACGAAAAAAAAAAATTGTGATTTATTCTTTCAACAATAAATTCATGGGAATTTTATGTAAATGAGTTGCATAAATATAAAAATATTATTAGTATTATTAATTTTATTATTATCATTTTATACGAGTCTAAATCATGTTCACGAACCGCTAACGAACAAGTCCTTTAGTGTTCGAGCTCTGTTTGTTAATTAACAAACGAAAATAAATGTGATCGAACAAGCGTTAACCGAGCTCGAACACTAACTTTTTATCGAACGCTATGTTCATTAACAGCCCTATGCACACCTCTTTTTGATTGAGAAGAAGTATTAATTTCTGGTATAAAAAAATCACTTAATTGGCAAAAAAATACTTTTGGACAAAAAGGAGTGCTTACATTTATTTTTTCAGAGTAAAAATTAATGTGGTTGAACTAGCCCAACCATTGTATATAAGAGGATTCATGTATATAGTGTATAGAAGGTTTTGCCCTTATAGGACAAGAAGGTGTTGGATGAAGGACTAATAATCATAAGGAAATATTTTTTTTAATACAAATCTCGGTATGAGTTGGATCGGTGGGATTTGATCTCTAATGATTGGCCTAAATCATAAAATGTACAACCAATTAAGTTTTTCATTTTCAAGAATCATAAAGAAAAGCAACTCAGTGTGTTATTGCCTTGCTTACAGAATATATAGGATATTAGATGTCCACTCGTGCGATACACGAGATATAATATACTATTATAAGTACTGATAATATGCGATAAAAATATTATATTATTATCAGTTGATAAAATTATACTCCCTCCGTCCCGGCTTAACTTGCCTAGGTTGACCGGGCACGGACGTTAAGAAAAAAGCAGATTTTGTGGAATCTTTGACTTTTTCAAAGGTGGAGATTGAGAATGGAGATTTTGAGGGTGGAGATTGTGAGAGAAATTTGCCATTTATGGGGCTGACAGGTTAAGGTGGGACAAACCAAAATGACAAGTAGACAGGTTAAGCGGGGACAGAGGTAGTATTATTGTTATAAAGGATAATAAAATGTATTGGGAACAAAAGAACTTAAAACTTAAAGTAAAGCAAGAGGTCATGGTGAAAATAAGTAGTTACAAAATAAAATGCACTAACAAATCTTATAAATTACAAACTACATATAGTTGGACTATTATAATATTTTATTTTATTTTGTCACAGAAGAATCTTCAAACAATTCCAATTCGCAACCCTTGAGAAGATTAGCATAACCCTGTGCCAAAACAACACGCATGAATTCGAGAATTGAAAGTGAAGTGCGAGGATTGAAAGACAATAATATAAATACAGAATGTGGCGATGAAGATAGATGTTTAGTATAACTCGTTTCTGAATACGCAACCAATTAACCGATTAATCGAGACAGGTGGCGACTTTATGAGCACCAACTACACAGCAATTTGACGGACATATTTTATAACCAATAAACAGATTCACCAATCATATATAAAGTAGATATAAATTCTCATGAACCAAATCTTCATACCCCTTCAAATATTTACCTGTAAGTTTGCAAGACTTCTAGCATTTAGAAGCCTCATCAACTATCATTTTTCTAGCTCTTGTCAACACATGCTATAAAAAATGAAGGAGAAGTGTATCTCAATAACGCGGTAAAAAGAAAATCTGAAGCGAAGATAAAAGAAGTCGGAAGCTAAAATTAAAGAACACATACAATATTTACAACTTAGTTATAAAACAGGAATATGAGATGTTTGACTATTCACATATTTCATCCTTCATATATAACTCATTCAGACTACAAATGCACCAGAGATAATTTATCTAACAGAGCGAACATTCTTCATCACAGTGACGGCTAGATAGATTCCTAACAATATTGAACTTGGACATGAATTCAATGACAACTATGTTACATACCTTAGCAACCAAACACCACCCTTTTGCATTATCTTCCAGCTTATAAAGATTTGCTCTAGATCAATCTGTCACATATATTTTAGCAAGTCAATATACTTTATGCTCCTTAATAGGCGATGTATCGGTGCAATGTGAAATTTAATTTCTTAGTACTACCATCATCTTCTGATGGAGAAAGAAATTAACACTTTCTAATGCTTAATGTATAGACAATCAATTTATATAGTAAAAAAACTCCCAGAATGATTTTAGAACATGACAAATTACTAAACAAAAGTTTAATGCATCGGAATAATATAAACAGTGTTGTAGCATAGCAATTTAATCATTTTCTTATCAGAGATTGTATCAGATTTTATCAAATTGTAATCTACCATTTTATCAGATTAGTGCTTTAGTAGATTCTTGCTTCAATTTTATTCAAACAATTTTGAATCAAGGGATCAATCAGATCATTAATATTAGTTGCATACCTCATAAGAGTGCAAAGAAGACGTTTCTCATAAATCATCAATTTAGCATCTGGTGAGTTTCGCCTGGCTCAGTTAGCATCCTTCTCCATTTTATTCTCCTCACGCAGAACACCGAACTCCATCAGAAGAATCCCATCTTTCTGCCAACCTTACCCACATCTCAGTCCCGAACGCCTCCCCAAAGGGCTTCCTCCGGCGTCAGGCCGAGACCTGGAACTCTGGGCCGAAGCAGCCTCGGCCATTTTTAAGGTTGATTTCGAGACCCTTTTTGTGGGCGAAAACAACATCGTTGTAGTTATGGACGCTGAAATCCATCCCCAACATATTTCATGTGCAAACTTACTGGACTTTCTTCAATTTAAGCATGAATAGATGTGCGTGTGAGGATATTCTCCTTTTCAATTCAGAGGCCCTGAGCAAATTGTTTATGGCTAGCTAGAACATACCCCCAAGTATTTTGTTGCATTGCCAAATTAAACAATAAAAGATGAATTAAAACTCCACTTTGTTCAGGTCATACAAAATCATCACACTCTACTTCCAGATGCATAGTAACAATCTCAATACCAATACATAAATTAAAAATCTTAAAACCCTAATTTCCCAACTGTCCACAATTCCAATCACAAATTCACAAATCAAAGAGGAAAACTACCTTGTAATGCATAAGAATAGCACATCCAGGGTCCAACTGATCCTTATCGATAAAGGATAGTATCTCAACATTAACATTCCGGGACGACCAATGAAGAAACAATCGCATGATTCTCATCAATCAACTCCTTCAAGTTACCAACACTCATCGGCGAGTCTCTCAAATCATTGACCTTCGATCGATCCTCCTTCTTCTTCTCCTCCTGCGGCTTCAATCTATTGATTCGCGATGAACTCCTCTTCCATCAATAGATAATCCTTGATTCTCTCCAGCTTTAAGAGATGCAGCTTGCACTTCGTCATAGGCGTCACTGTCGGAATCCGCGATGCCGCCTCTGGCCCCTTCTGCTTGCGCGGACGACCACCGCGGCGGCGCCGATTCGAATTTATTTTTCTTCTTGTTGCCGTCATTTTTATGGTCTCCGGGAAGTTTCCGATTGAGACCAACGGGAGAGGGCTTTACCCCAATCAGGCTTCAGCTCGACGGTCTTCTGCGCATCGGTGAGGGCTTTAGATAATTTGTTGAGTGGGTGCATAAGCGGCGGAGCGATTGAAATAGTATAGGGATTCGATATTTGAAGGTGAGATAGTGGGGGAGGATTGGTGGAGACTCTTGCAATTTCAAAGTAATAAAGACTCCAAAATGAGCTTCGAGAAACAGTTTTTCACCATAAAAATCGGGAAAGAAGGAAACAGCCCACGTTCGAGATAGGTTTTTTTCACTCAAGTGGGAAGAGACGTGTATAAGAGATTAGGAAAGAATAAATAAAAATAAAAAATCTGCAAAAATTTCTTAGCGAGACACGTGTTTTTCCCTATTTTTTTGCGACTCTCTTTTAGTAGTAAAGGTAAATTAGTTATTTTAACCAACTGCAATCCCCTTATATGTCTACTTCATCTGTTTCAAAACAACTGATGTTTTAGTTAATTAATTAGTTTCCAAAATAATTGTTAATTGAAAGGGGTATAAGATGTTTTCCGGATAAGTCCTAAATACAGGATTAATAATGAATTTTTTTCAATATTTAAATTGGACTACCTATAGTTTTTTTTAGTTGTCATTCTAGCTTATATGTTTTGTTTGTCGATAGTTGTCATTCTAGCTTTTTTACCACTTTTTTTACAATATTAACCCTATTATTATGAAAAGTGTTAACAATATATAGAAATTATTGAAAAAATCAAGAGATTTAAGGAAATTAGTGTAGGGTTGATTTGTTAACTCCTTAAATTCCTTAATTTTCATGCAAAAAGTTAGAATGACAACTATTAGAAAAAAAAAAAAAAAAAAAAACGGAAGTAGTAGTTATTTGATCTATGTTTAGTTGCAGTTTTGTACATGATATTTACTAATTGGATGGTATTTTGTTTAATATAAGTTTATTTCGTCGCGTCTTGGTTGAGCTAATAGAGAGTAACACCTATAAATTTTTATAATTTGATATTCATGTTGTACATATTGAAATTAAAATATTATAGGATTAAATTTGAGTATATATTGTGAATAAATTATATATATGTGTCTTGATTGCAAATAAAACTAATGGCAAAAAATTAATAAATCAAATGCATATTATTTTGAAGTAGATTTACTGTAATAATTTACCATGTGAATAATCAAGTTCTTATTTTTCTTTGTATGCTTTCAATTGGTTTCCATACCGTATACATTTTTATGGCCGTGTTTATTTTGGGATTGGCCCAATTTATTTAAGATCGGATCAATCGGATAGTATTTGGTTATAAATTTCTAGTAATATATTGTTCCCAATAAAACATTACCTGATCAATTTCGTGACTACGTCTTACACACATCATCAATCAAACACAATTGACTTACATCATTTAGCAAAAAGATACTAGATTGAAGCGTACACCATTTTATTGTTAGTGAATAAGGTTTAAGACATGTAACGACCAAACACCATTTTAGTTAGCTAAATAAACAACCCCTCTACTTTCGCATAGTTACATCCTTATAAAAATATCCACGAGAATATCATCATGAATTCATGATAGAGAAACAAGTAAAGTATCGTTCACGAAGAATATTAATCATGATAGCAGAAATGAGTAAAGTGTCATTCCCTCACATGCATGCCCAGGACCCGAATCAATATTCTGATTACTGTGAATTTTTCCATCTTCCACACATACATAACAAGGGAAACAGGTGAAGTGAAGTGACAATGGCGGACGCTGTAATTTCGGGTGTGGTTGAGCGATTATTGGGGCTGGCAGAAGAGCAAGCTCGATTCCATATAAATCTGGTGAAAGGCGCCGAGAAGGAGGTTCGCAAGCTTGCCGATGAACTGACAACGATCAGAAGTGTGCTTGATGATGCTGAGAATCGGAGATTCAAGGACAAAAACATCAACCACTGGATATAGAGGCTCGAACAGGCTTCTTATGAAATGGAGGACGTTTTAGACGAGTGGAATTACGCCATTCTCAAACTTCAAATCAAGAAACATCACCAATCTGGTGATGCTGCTGCTGCTGCTAAGCAAAAATTATGTTGTTTCATTCCATCATTTTCATATTTGTGTTTCAAAAAAGCTGCTCTTCGTCATGGTATTGCGATGAAAATACTTGATGTGAAACCGCAACTAAATGAGGTTTTTAAGGAGAGGAATCGATATAATTTTGCCACTTCTGAGCCCACTACTGATCATTCGTCTCGTTCTTGGCGAATTCAATCTACTTCCTTGGTCAATTTGGGAAATATCCATGGCCGGGATACAGAAACAGACTTATGGGTAGAGCAGAGGAATTAGGCCTCCTGCAGGTTGTGTCTATAGTGGGTGTTGGGGGACTAGCTAGGGAAAACAACTCTTGCCCAACTGGTTTATAACGATAGTCGAGTCCAGGAGCTTTTGACTTGAGAATTTGGGTTTGTGTCTCAGATCCTTTTTATCTGGCTGCCATTGCTAAAGGGATCCTTGAGAGCATAAAAAATGGAAATTCTCCAAATACCAACCAATTAGATGTCCTGCTTAATCTTGTTAAACAGTCAATTTCAGGGAAGAGGTTTCTTCTTGTCCTTGATGATGTTTGGACAGAAGACTATAACAATTGGGAACCCTTGGAAAACTCTCTTAGGTGGTGGAGCAAGAAGTATGATTTTGGTGACAACCAGAAATGAGAGGGTCGCTAAAATCGTAGGAACAATGGATGATGATATTCATCATCCAGGAGTGCTCCCTCATAAAGACTGTTGGTTGCTATTGCGTCAGATAGCCCTTAATGGAAGGAACATTAATGCGGGATTCGAGGAAATAGGAAAGAAAATAGCTGAAAATTACAAGGGCTTGCCTCTTGCTGCAAAGACTTTGGGAAGTCTTTTGCGCTTTAAGAATACTTTGGAAGAGTGGAAGAATGTGTTGATAGTGAAGTATGGCAATTGGAGCAAGCAGAAATAGAACTTTTTCCTCATTTGCTTTTGAGCTACAATGAATTGTCTCCAACACTCAAGCGTTGTTTCTCCTATTGCGTCATTTATCCTAAAGATTATGTGATTCGTATAACGAACCTTATAGGATTTTGAATGGCACTAGGGTATTTGGGTTCCAAGGGTGACATGGAGGGTAGAGGGAGAGAGTGCTTTGTCATTTTGGCAACACGATCCCTATTTCAAGACTTTGAGAAGGATGATCTAGATGAAAATAATATTAAAGTGTAAGATGCATGATATTGTACATGATGGGAAAGTGATTTTGCTCAATTTATTAGGAAGAGCGGTAGGGGGCAACAGGAATGAATAAGAAAACTTGTGGAGCAACTGACTCTAGTTTATTAGCTTCCCCAAATGCATGAATTATGCAGCTTATTTTGGGATTGTAAAGAATCTCCTCCAAATCTTTGTCATTGCCTCACTCGTCTGAGGGTGTTAGGATTGAATAACTTTGGCCTGCATAGTCTTCCACAAGGAATGGGTAACTTGATTCACCTGAGATGGCTGAACTTGGATGGAAATACATTATCCTTTGAAGATCTTAAAATCATTTTCCAGCTTTATAACTTGCAGACTCTAATATTACCGCGATGCCAAATAAAAAATATCCCTGGTGAAATTGGGAATTTAGTTCACTTGAGACACCTTAACTTGAGCGGGAATTATCTTGTGGAGGAGGTGCCACGAGAAATTGAAAATTTGACTAACCTAAGACACCTCGACTTGAGTGGGAATAAATCTTTGAAGGATGTGCCGAGAGAAATTGGAAACTTGATTCACTTGAGAGATCTGGACTTGAGCGAGAATGAGTCTCTAGAAGAGTTGCCAAAAGAAATCGGGAACTTGATTCACTTGAGACACCTCAACTTGGGGTTGAATGAGTCTCTTAAGGAAGTGTCAAAGGAAATTGTTTGATTCATTTGAGGCATCTTAACTTGAGACGGAGTGTTTCATTGAAGGCCTTGCCAGACAGCATATTTGAGTTGCGTGAATTGCAAACTTTGGATGTCACTCTCTGTAGAAGTCCGTGTAGAATACCAGAAGGACTAAGCCAATTAACTAGTCTTCGCAGATTGGGTGCATTCTGCGGTGGAAGCGGTTGGAACAGATTCAGATTATTGAAGAAGTTAAACCATCTTGGGGTAATTCTGGAAATGGTGATCAGATTGGCCGATGATGATTTCGAACAAGTGGTTGGAGATGCCCGTGAAGCAGAACTGAGGAATAAGATACACCTTGAGTTACTTAGTCTGATATTCAGGGATGAATTAATGGAAGAGTCGTCGTCATCTGTGAGGATGGATGTAATAGATGCGTTGGAGCCCCATCCAAACCTGATATCGTTGTCTATTCAATACTATAAAGGCTCCAAACTTGATGTGGGTTGGTTGGTCTCGCCCCTCAGCCAAGTAAGGGAGGTTCATCTCGTCGGATGCATTCGCCTCTCGTCATTGCCACCCCTCGGAAATCTACCATGCCTTGAAGATCTTGTTATTGTTGACCTTGACAGATTGCAATTTGTGGGCCGAGAATTCTTGGGAATTAGTACAGAAGGAACTGTTGTTGGCTTTCCGAAATTGAAGATGCTAAGATTATTGTACTGTCGGAATTGGAAGGAGTGGGAGGATATAACGGCGGAAGAAGAAGAAGAATCAGATTTACTGCCTTGTCTCTTGCATTTGGAAATTACGGGTTGTGGTTTGACGGAGTTGCCACATCGGCTCCTGCGTAAGGCATTGTTGTTGAAGGTGTTATGATTGTACAGAAGAGCTACAAAATCGTTACAGAGACAAGGATGGTGCTGCCTGGAAATCCATATCCCGGAATAATCCCAACCTTCAGCTAGACTTACATAATCACCATTGATTTCTAGATTTCTCATGATCATCGTTCCTTCTCCACTTTGTGTGTGTCTTTCCCCTGGAACAATGTGTCCACTGGTAATTTAGTTACGGTTTAATGTAATGTGATGTGTATACAAATTTTATTACTGGGCCTCCACAAAAGCCCAACAGAGGACGTCATATAATTACTTGACCAATTTTTTGGGTGTAGTGTGTGGGAATACAAAAACATACTCCCTTCGTCCGAGATAATTCACACTCCTCTCAGCACGTGAAATAAGAAAGAGTTTTTTTTTGTTTTTTAATTGACTTTTCCAAATGTGGAGATTGAGAGTTGAGATTTTAAGGGTGGAGATTAGAAAATTTTCTTTTTTAAAGGTGTGCAAATTATCTCTGGACACCCCAAAAAAAAATTGTGCAAATTATCTCGGATAGAGGAAGTATATGTCTTGCAATTAAGAAATTCAGTCAACACAATTTATGAATTATTTATAATCTACTTCTATTATAAAAGTGTGAGCTGTTTCTTACAAAATTTAATTTGCCTAATATATTCTTAATGAATTTTAATTTTTAAGGTTAGTTTGGTAACTATATCTTTAAAGTTTTATTTATAAACTATATCTTTGAATTTATATTTATATATATGGTTAGACAAATTTTATTTGCCTATTATATCATTAATGAATTTTAGTTTTTAAGGTTAGTTTATTAATTATATTCTCAAAATTTTATTTATTTGGTTAGAGCCCTATATAGTTCATCTATCAATTCATGGATATGATACCCTAAAAAAATTCATGGATATGATATATAATTCATCTAATGACATAAGTTGAACCTACGTAATCATATTCTATATTTTTCTTTATTTTTAATCATATACACAACATTATTATTTTTATTTATTTTTATTTTAAAATTTCATTTTTAAATTTCTTTTCTCTTTTATAATGAGATTCTTTTATATAATTGTCAAAAAAGAAAACTGTAGAAAAAGAAAAAGAAAACCATTAATTAGTAAAGTTTTAAAGCTAATTTAGTAACTTTATTTTTTATAGTTTTATTTATGAAGATTCATTTTAGAATTGAAATTCAGCTCTCAAGTCTCAACTTATAAAATTTTCTATCACAGTTCATATAATATATAGTTCAACTGATGATATAAGCTGAACCTAAATATTCATAATATCTTATATTATTATTCCTTTGTAGTAAAATACATTATATTATTCTTTTTATTTGTTTACATTTTTTCCGATTCTTCAAAAATTTCTAATAATTTTTCTAATTGGTTTCTTCTATAATTGAAGAGAAAGGAGAAAGACCGATTAGCACAAACGTAATTACAATAAGTAAAATCAAAGAATAAAATGACTTGCATGTGAAATCGCTGAGATTACATTTTAAAATTAACTTTTGAGTGAGTAAAAAGAAATGTTAGAAAATTGTATGTTTTTTGTGTATACCACTTTATTAAAGTCCATCAATAAAAAATAATGTCAAAAACAATTGAATAAGAACTATATGATGATAAAATGAATAGAAGTGAGAAAATGCATTGTGAAGAAAGACAACACAAACTTATGAATAGACATTATTATTAGTAGATATAACTTTATTAACATAATGAACAAAATTATAAAAAAAACTAACGTAAAAATTATAAATATTAAAGGATCTAAGTGAATTTTCATTATAAATTTTTTTTATAATAGACGAGTCTAGGTAATATAATAGAAAAATCAAAGAATAAACTAATGTGAAAGTGTCAGAAATATTATACTATGAGAAAAGAATACAAAAACAAAAATTAAATATCTATATTGTAGTTAAATGTACATACAAGTTAATTATACAATGTAGTATTTCAAAATTTGGATTAAACTAGGCATACATTTAGCCTTACTGTTAAAATTAAGATTAAACTAGCAATATATATGTTTATACGCTAAATTTCTTTGTATGAGCATTACTAAGTAAATATAAATTGAACTATTATGCATGTAGGAAATGAGATTATATATTGTATTTATTTTCAATGATTTAGAAGAATGAAATCGATGTAATTCATAAGTAACATTTATAAACATTACAACAAGATAAAATAATAATTGATTTAAGAATTTCATTGAATTCAAAAAATATACGATAAAGTCATATATATATATATGTATATATATATATATATATATATATATAAGATGAAAAAGATGGAGGAAAGCGGTAAAAGTAGCTTATATATGAAATCAGTAAAAGATATATCTGAAGATATAAAAACTATAAATGCATCTGTAGTGATAAATTTAAATACTATTGGTCTATTCAATGGATCGATTTTATTCAAATAAATCTATAGGTTGAACATCATTTTTAATCACATACCTTATACACCTACACAAATATACTCATTAACGTAATACTTTTAATAGGTGATGTAATTTTAGTAGACCAAGAAAAAGTTATGTTAGAAAATTAGAGAGACATAAAAGTTACAAAGCTTATAATAATTGGAGTTTAGACCGAGGTGTGAAATTTTATTGTACTAATAATAGAAATAATAAAATGGCAAACGTAAAAATTAGTGGACATGAATAGTTGCACCAGATTCTTTTAAATATTTAAGATCTAATATTAAAAAAATTATTAAATCAATAAAAATATTATATATATATATATATACTATATTTTAAGCATATGTAATAACTTGATAAATGAATTTACTATGCTATATAAATTATAGGGTACAATAAAGAATAAAAAAGAACTAACAAGAAATAATGAACTAAGTTGTACTGTGAATGATTCAAAAATTATACTATGTGAATGAGTATCACATAATTAAATTAAAACATGCTGAAAACAAAGATAGTGAAATGTGAATGTTAATATTAACTTGACAATAGATTAGATAAAAAAAATTACGTCGAATAGAGTACTATATAGTCTAAATAAAAAATAAAAATGAGAGAAATAAAATTGGAATGCGTGGTTTAAACATGTATATATAAGACTTTTAAATGGATGTGCAATGTTTGAAAAATTAGGAGTACTTCACTATAACTAAATAAGGAATTAAAGACATTACAAATTAGTTAAAACATTTATTGTATTTTATATAGATTATAATATGTATATAGTCAACCTTCCATAAAAAAATATTATTTATTTTGTAATTATACAATAGTAGGATTTTTATTTTAAATAACGGATAATTTTTAAATTTCGACGTTGCATTGAGAAAATAATTAAGGGAACTTGAAATAAGCAGTCTTAAATCGACAAGTAAATTATATTAAAGAGGGTTATACTTAATAATTAAAAAAATTAGAAAATAACTTTCATAACAAAAGTTGGATGTTGGACCTTGATACTAAGTTGCTGGAAGTTTTTACTCACACTAAAATATGTAAACAATTTCATGTGCAAATGTATGTTGAAATCAAAATTATTTATTAGAGAATTATTGGAAAAGTAGGTTAGGCCTAATATTTTGTCTGTTATATAACAAATAATTAACTTATGGATGTCAGTTGATGATGTAATGAGACAGTTAAAAATGTGTTTTTCTTCAAATGCCAGTGATTTGGTGCAAAACATAAAAATATATGCCGCATTATTATGCATATAGTTTTCCAATCATCGTATAACTTTATTCGAGATATACTAATGATGACCAAGTCTGTGTATAATAAGAAGTAAACAATAATTTGAATAAATCAAACTTTACATGTATAATAGAAAATTTTAGTAATATTTCTACACTATATCATGGTATATCGTTTTTTACGAATCATTTAACGTTAATTATTATAACTTGTCTTATTAATAAAACTAAGGTTATTTAACTTTTCAATTTATCTTTTGTGATTCTTTTAGTTTTTAATTGATTCAAAATTATGTTTGTTTAATAGATTAATTTTTATTACATTGAATTATCTACGAAGTTGTATATATATATTACATTGATCACAATGCACAATTATTTTACGTTCAAATTAATTTTTTAAGTAATAGTAAAAAATTATAACCACGTGCAACGCACGTGCATAGTGCTAGTTGAAAGAAAAGAAAAAGAAAAAAACCAATATTTGTGACTAATATTCACGTATTGCCTACATGAATATGAGAGAATTATTTCTTCAAGACTCATTGTTGCTATGTGCAACGAACTAGCACAGTTTTCTAATTCTAATACATAAGATCAATATAAATTTATCTATATATATTATTACTCATGTAAACTATACTACGTTCGATTTTTTTAGTTGTTATTTAGTTTATTTATTTTATTTACTAGTTGTCATTTAAGTTTTTTTCCCCATTGTTTTCCATTACTTACTCTATAGTTATAGAAAACGTTTAACAATAATATGGAATTAAGGAGAGAATCAAGAAATTTTAGGGGAGAGAGAAAATATAGTTGAGAGCCTATTTATCTATTCTTTATGTTTCTCTTATCCAAAGTTAAAATGATAATTAAAACAATCAAAGGTAGTAATTATTTATATTAATAATTATTAAGTTGAAGAGAACATATTAATTTGAAGACCTCATAGAAAATTTAATTTGTACTTCCTTCATGCTAAAATAAGAGTTATGTTGGGACGAAGGGAGTAAATTTTCAGTGATCACACATCGTTGTATTGCGATAGTGAGAAGCACGGGAAGGCCCGAGATGATACCACGCGCATGTTGAAAATTTTTTAATTATATAAATAAATTATATATCATAAACAACAAGATAACTTTTTATATATTACTCTGAATTATATCAATAATAATATAAATACATTACATATTATTGATTATATAAGATATATTCTATCTCGTGCATCACACGGATACAATTCTCGTTTATAAGAATAAGGAAAAGATACACTTTTACCATTAATATTTTCATAATTAATCGTAAGATAAGTTGTGGTAGATTAACAGCGGAATTTCAAGAGCTACTATGTACTTCACGGTTTTTTCACCCTTGCCCATGAGTAATATCCGTGTACATCATACATCATTATATTGGTATGTAGATGTAAATCAAAATAATATTAACTCTTGATTTTACATCAATACAATGACGTATGATGTACGCAGGTATTATCCACAAATAATTAGAAAATATGACAAATTTATTAGAGATGCATCTAATCTACGCAAACAGAATGTAAAAACACAGGAATTACGTGGTTTGATCCAGAGATCTACGTCCACGGGCAGAAAATCACTCTTGCCGAGGTGTTTCTTTTTCTAGAATGTTGAGTTTACACGGAGTAATTCAGTACACAAAGTGCGAACCCTAATTCAGAGTTCTTTTCACCTATTTATACTACTAAATCAAAACCCTAACTAACTCCCCATAATCTTGCCCACCAAATCTGCATGGCAGTTGGGAAAAGATCATGGGCCTTGATTCACGGAACAAGCCACTCACTGGGCCGACGCGCGTTCCTGGGCCTGCTGGGCCTACGCGTAGTGGGCCTTTACGCGCTTGCTGGGCTTGTGCATGCTGGGCCGATCAGCGGGCCCTGGCATAGTGGGCCTTGGTGTTAACCCGACCCGAGCTGATCGGGTTATCCCTATCAGATGCCCCCCCCCCCCAGCCGGAGCGAGGTAGGAGCTTCGGTTGTCACCGGGGTGGAACCGTAAGTAAGAAGGACCGGGGTCGCTGGCGGGCCAAAGTGTCTACGAAGGACCGAATTTATCCGCGTCCCCGGGACTCTGCGGAGTGATTGGCGGACGCAGTGCCGAGCTAGGTCGAGGTGCACGGGGCATATAGTGAGACACCGAACTTCTCAAAAGCGAAAAACGCGACGTGACAACGTGGCCGAGGTGGAGGGTACACCGGGGTGATTATTCTGGCCAAATTGGAAAGGACACCGGAGTGTGATTTAAATCTTCCTAGCGAAGAGTAAGGTTGATGTGATTGGCGGCGCCATAAACCGGACTGAGCCCGTATGATTCGGGCGATTCGGTTGTAACCGGGGTGGAGCTGTAGGGAAGATGAGCCGTGGTCGCTGGCGAGCCGAAGTGTTTTTGGATGGCCAAGACTTTTTGCGGCTAAGGTACTCCGTGACAGGGTCTGTGGAGGCTGAACCGAACTGGATTGAATGCCACCGAGGTGATAGCGAGACCGCGAGCTCCCTCAAAAGCAATAAAGTGTGGCGGAAGAAGATTGGGGAATCCGGAGGCCGAGGTTGTACATCCATTCCGGACAGTGGGGACTTTCAAGACCCTCTGTACTGAAGAGGAGCTGGCGGGGGCTGGACTGAGCCCGTATTATTCGGGCGATGCGGCTGCCGAGGAGGGTAGGAGTTCTCATATCTTGTTTGTAAAAACTGTGGCCTTGTACAGGACTAACTTCAAATCCGGGATGCGGTGAAACGCTTCGGAAAAGAGCCAGCCGGAAGCCCCGCGGTGGCTGTGGCAGCCAAGAAAAAGGGAAAAACTGCTGAGGTGTCTCCCCGGGGGAAGACGTCACCCAGTGGGTGGAGAAGGCCTACTACACAGCTTTAACGCATCTGCCGGAGTGGCCTCTGTTGAAGTCCGTGACATCCAAGGGCCCGCGGAGGGGAGAGAGCCGGAGCTCAAGGCCGAGGAATGACAGAATCCCGTAGGAGGAGTGACAGAATCCCGTAGGACCCGAAGGAGGTCCGGGAATAGATCTCAACGCCGGAGCGCTGAATGTTGGCTCGGGGGCCGTAGATAATTGTAAAGAAAAATCTCCCCGGACGGATCGGGTTAATAGGTGTTCGGGAACACTATATGGACGGCTCCAATTAAAATCTCCCCGGACGGATCAGGCGGGAGTAAAAATCTCTCCGGACGGATCAGGCGGGAGTAAAATCTCCCCAGACGGATCAGGCGGGAGAGTGATATGAGTCGGGGGTCAAAACGTGAATCCTCCCGGACGGATCGAGAGAGAGATTTAATTGTCCGGAGACGAATAATGATAATACGTTTGTGTTAGGGCGTCCCCGTAACGTAAAGGAAAAAACAGCAAGATGCATAAATAAAGAATTTTTATTCAACGATTAGTGCCGGAGCAAATTGAAGAGTACAAAGAGAAACAGCAACCATAAAAGAAATGTACAATGAGCATAAAGATAAGATGATACCTTCTGGTTGAACTTCGCCCTGAGTGAAAGTTTGCAATGGCCCGGGGGCCGGCCGAAGTTGTCCTTATGGCGTAGCTCCTCGGGAGGAGGACGGCGAGCCTCTGCCTTCAAGGCAATTCGCGAAGCCCCAGTCATGATAACCTCCGCGGTTATGAGGCGAACCCCCATTCTGACGTGTCCGAGGTTTGTCTTCGGTCCGCGCAGTGTATTGTCGCAAGAGACCTTTCCATAGACACTCCTCAATTTCCTTGCTGAGCTCTCGGCACTCCTCTGTCTCGTGCCCATGATCTCGGTGGTACGCACACCACTTTCCCCGGTTCCTCTTTTCAGGCGGAGCAGTCATCCGCGGACAAGGCCGTAGATCGTTCTTGTGAACAGAAAGGATTTCGGCTCGTGACTTTGTCAACGGAGTCAATTGTGGAATATCACCTCGGGATTCTGACCGCCCCGGGGTCAGGCGGGAAAATGCACTAGGTCGCACACTAGGCCCAGTTTGTGTTTTGTCGGACTGCCGCTTACTAGCGTGTTTCTCACGCTTCTGGCGAGTCTGCTCCTCGGCCTTAGCAAATTTGCACACTGTTTTGAACAGTGCTCGGGTTGTGACCGGTGTGTTCCGAGCTAACTCGGTGTAAAGTGCTCTGGGGCGGAGTCCATTCATGAATGCGTTGATGACCACGTCGTCGGGGCAATTTCCCACTTTGAGACTTATCGCTGTGAAGCGATCAAGAAATTGGGTAACGGTTTCACCGTCCCGTTGTTCCATATTCATGACATCGGCCAGGGTGGCCATGGGCTTCGCCCGTGCTTCGAACCGTGCCCAAAAATGTTCGGCGAGTTCTCTGAAGGAGGATACGCTGTTGCGTGGGAGAGAATCAAACCAAACCCGAGCTTCATCCTGTAAGTACTCAGGGAAAATCTTGCAGTACTGGAGGGATGTAATGTTATCATGGCTAAGCATGCTGTGCCTAAAAGCTCCAAGAAAATTGGCCGGTTCTCCGGTGCCATTGTAAGGTGGTATGGTTGGCCGTTTGAACCCTTCGGGAAGGGAGGTGGCCATGATTTCTTGGGAGAACGGTGTGATGATATCTCCATTGGCATCAAGGCCCAAAATTCTGTCCAGTTCAACACTGCGTTGAACTCGCTCATACTCTTGAAGATCTAGAGCATGAGGGTTGGCATAGCGAGCTCTCTTAGCCGCATTAAGTGGACGGCGGCGATCCACATCAGTAGGTTCATCGTTGCGAGGTCGTGATTCGTTAGAACTCCCATGGTCCTCGGAGGAACCAGGTCGTTCCCATCGCCGATCCTGACGTCCGCGGTGCCCCGGGTCCTGTTGATCACGCAAGTGCTGACGAGGTGGAGGCACCACGGGATTAGCATCATGGGCCGAGGTGTTTCTTTTTCTAGAATGTTGAGTTTACACGGAGTAATTCAGTACACAGAGTGCGAACCCTAATTCAGAGTTCTTTTCACCTATTTATACTACTAAATCAAAACCCTAACTAACTCCCCATAATCTTGCCCACCAAATCTGCATGGCAGTTGGGAAAAGATCATGGGCCTTGATTCACGGAACAAGCCACTCACTGGGCCGACGCGCGTTCCTGGGCCTGCTGGGCCTACGCGTAGTGGGCCTTTACGCGCTTGCTGGGCTTGTGCATGCTGGGCCGATCAGCGGGCCCTGGCATAGTGGGCCTTGGTGTTAGTCAAAAAATTCTTGTAGTTAATCAAATAATTTAATAATAATATGTATAAACAAAAATATGTACAATAATTCTAGAAGAACAATTTAGTGGCTAAGTTTAATTGTATTAATTTTCATGTTCCAAACACGTACAACATAGCTTTATTCTATTTAAATTTCATGTTGCAAACATGAACAAAAAATATAGTTTTTCTTCATTTTTTACTCATTCAATAAATATACTTCTCTAAAAATAATGCAAACTAGAAAACAAACAAATTATAAAATAAACTTAATAGTTAGAAACTAACGAAGGTCAATTTGTCTTTAATCACCACAACAAAAGAAGTCTTTTGCATAAGACTTTTTGACACCACAATTGTGGTCACTAATAATAAGTTATTTGTGACCACTTGTTGTCACAAATCTCTCTACAAATTATTTGAGACAACTTTAAGACTACATTTAGAGACAAGTAGTTGTTGCAAAAAATATTTGAGACGCATTTGAGACCACTTTTGTGGTCACAAATATATTATTTGCGACGGAGTTATTGAGACGACAATAAAGTTGTGACAAATACTCATAAGTTGTGACAAATACTCATTATTTGAGATCACTTTGCTTAAGTTATGACAAATACTCATTATTGAGACAATTTTTTTGTGGTCTCAAAAGACCCTTTTCCTTGTAGTGAATTGAGTAAAAAACTAAAGAAGACCATATATAGATCAGTTTCTCAAAATATTATATAGATACATACAAATATAATGAGCTAAAAACCTAATACACTACTATAAGAAATAGAAAAAAAAAAAAAAAAAGGAAAACGAGGGACCCCAAAAAATTTAGGGTGTCATTGAGAAATGATATTCAAACCTATGGGTATAAAAACTAATGACATTCCACAACCATCACCATCTTTATGCTACTGGGGTGAAATATATATAGCTAAATTTTTCGAAAATTCCAAAGGGGCCTAATTGCCCCCCTTGGAACTATCGTGGCTCCGTTATTGGATGCATTCGAATTAATTTTTACATTTAGAAACAATTGATTTGTACTATCTCCGTTTTTTTTAGATATTTTTTTAACTTTTGTATTTTGTTTATAATTAGATGTCAATTTGGCTTTTTTCCATAATTTTTGCAATATTACCCCTTTAACTATTCCTAAAAAATATCTCATTATACAACCTATCATATGATTAGATAACAATAGTAAGGAAATGTGGAGAAATTAAGGGATTCAAAGGGAGAGAGAAATCTAAAGAGGAGTTTATTTGTTCATTATCCCTATCCCTTAATTTTCTTATCCAAGTCTAAAAGAGTTTAAAAAAAAAAAAAAAAAGGAGGTATTATTCCATATATAAACATAAGTAATACATTTTTCACTAATTCTATGCCTTTAAAATTATTGACAGAAAATAAAGCTCATAATTGGCAGTTCGGATCCTCTGTCTCGCATTTATCCTGTCTCAACTATGTCTCACTTCAAAATCGAACTATACAACATGAATCGTGAACCCTGAACACCCGAACTACGAACAGATGAATCATGAACCCTAAATTATGAATTGTTGAAGTTTATGAACACTGGACCGTTACATCATGAACCATGAATCGTAAATCGTGAAATTATAAGTTTAATAAAAAAATAAAACCTAGTAAAAAAAAGTTAAATTCTAAACTCTAAACATAGAATCTAGACATGAACCTTGAACCTGAATTATGAACTTTAAATTCACAATTCGAAAAAAAAAAAAAATAATTATAATTAATCAATATTTTAAAGTGGAATACAATTGGGTTAAAGTAAAAGTGGGATATATAAATAGCTTTATATGTGTACTAATTTGTTGTGTTTCTTCAATTGCAGCAAATTCTTGAATCACAAAAAGCGGTCCTTGAAAAGATATTATTATTGGGCCATGAAAATGTGGACCACGGTTTCAGGGAACAGAAAAGGCCTACCTGCATTATAATATGTAATAATAACAAAGCCCCACAAGGCCCAATGTCATTGAAGTTTGGATTTCTTTCCATGTCCCCTTCAATCCCAAAGCACATGTTATTTAATTATTGCTCTGGAAATTCTTGCTCTCAAATCCCAACTTTCCTAAATATCATCCAACAAGATTTCTAAATTTTTAAATTCCATTAATTGTCCCATAACCTTGATAATAGTTTACTTGCTCATTTTTTTTGTTATTACATCAAACTAGTATCGCTCCCGTGCGATGCACGGAAATTTATTTAAAAAGTAATTATCTCATTAAATTAAATATAATATTATATAATATAAAAAAATAGAATTATTATATTCTAACTAAATGAATATTTGATTATTCATTTTTTCTTTTTTTACGATCAACCTGAGCTTTATGCTCCTACCTTTGCAACCTTTGGTAGCAATTTTCGGAGAGAGAAAAAAAAATTTAAAAATAATTAAAAAATTTAGAAAATACAATATTTATTTTCAAATTCTAAAAAATTATTTAAAATATCATAAACTTTACTGAAAAAATGTAGAAATTATTTTAATAAAATATAAATTTTCATAAAAAAAAATCGAATAATTTTGATATTACTTCAAATAACTTTAAATATTTATAAAAGGATTTATTTTTTCAAAAAATTAATTAAAAAGATACTTATATCATAAAATTTGACTTTTCATAAATACTTCCACATGTCTTAAACAAAATTTTATAGATTTTAAAATAATTTTTCAAGATAACTTTAAAATAGTTTAAATAAATTTTTAGAGTTTAAAAGATAATTTTCATAAATTTATAATAGCTTTATGATTTTAAAAAAATAATATTTTTTTATTTTTCTTGCTTAAAATGATTTGATTTCAACTTTTTTATAAAAAAAACTCAATTCTTTAATATATTTTCAACATGTTTAAGTTAATTTTCTGTATTTTAAATGAAGTTTAGAATTTAAAAAATATTTTTTAGATTTTTAAATATTTTCTAATATTCTTTTATTCTTCGCACTTAAATTGCTGGCAGAGGTTGCAAACGTGAAAAAACGTATAGTTCAGGTTTTGAATGAAAAAAAAACTGAAAAACGCGCATACTACATGTTGTAAAATGATATAAACCCAAAATATAAATAATGTAAATATCAATTTCTCCCAAGTGATATATGGATTTAATATAACTTACATTTTATAAATATATTATTTTATAAATTTACATTAAGATAAAATATTTAATGTAAAAAATAAATTATATCTACTTTTAAGAATGAATATCTTCTAATATTGAAACCCAAACATATATTTACACTGTGTGTGTGTGTGTATCCACATTAACCTATGCGAACCCGGAATAGCTTAATTAAAAATGAATATTAAAACAAACACAAATACATAAATATCCCACGACACACAAAAATATATCAAATAAAATAAATTGAATTGTATTATAAGAAAATTAGTGTTTTCTTTTATTTTTTTCAATTTTTTTAAATATTTTAATTTATCCAAATCATTTTTCAAATTTTAACTATAGCTATTTACTTTATTTTAAGAAAAATTAATTTTCAAGTTTTAATATTTTACATGGTGGTTTAATATACTCAAAAACTTTTAGATTTTAAATAAATCTTGATATTAATAAAATAAAATTCAATGATTATTCTATAGTTGGACTAACAAAACAAAGCATATGAATTCTTCAATATATCTTAATAATATATGTATATGTTGAAATTTATTTAAATATACAACTAATATATATATATGTGTGTGTGTGTGTGTGTGTGTGTGTGTGTGTGTGTGTCTGTATATTTTGCTTAGGTTGCAAAATATGAAAAAATACGACAAAGTATTGTTTATATTGAGAACTCTAAAAAACCTAGTTAGCTCAAGCATGTTAATTTTATTTTTTAAATAGAAATATAAATTGTAGCATATGTAAAATCTCATAGTTTAGATTGCAAAGTGTAATTATTATTTATAACGAAATAATATTAATAAATAGAAAATATGAATATGTAATAAAAAATAATTTCAAGATTAATTATCATATATAAATATATGTGAAAGTCTTAGTCTCATGATTAATTATAATAAATTCATATTTGTAAATATAATAATTTAATTAATTAGTCAATCATTAAATTATACATTAACTTTTACTTTTAATTTAACAAAGTATATATTCAGTTATTAAGAAAGATAATACTTAATATTGTATTAATTTAAAGGTAAAATATAATTAATGTTTTAGAAGAAATTAATAATGCATTAAAGATATATTTTAGGCGGGAAAAGACAATTTACAATAATAACCCTCATTTTACTTATATATATATATAGATTCCATGAAAATTTGAATCTTAAAAAATGACCCTTTTATGATTTTTTCTCGGATATATACAAAGGGTGAGGTCTTTCATTAAAGGTGGCCCGGGAAAAAATATTGTACAAATCTCTGTAAGAAATTCGGGCAACTTGACCACATAGCTTATACATGTTGCTATAACAGCTATGATAAGAGTTTTTCTCTCTAAAATATCTTGTTTCAAAATACACTTTCAATATTGATTTATTAAATGGAAAGTATAAGTGTATATATATTTTCTTATACGGACTTAACTAGACTGTTATGTGCGCTATTAAACATATGATAGTAAATAATAATGATATACGAATTGACATGTTATATTATATTCCGAAAAATAGGTTTGAAGTATATCAAAATGTTTTGCTTTCAATCTTTCTTAAGATCACATTTGTCA
Organism: Ajuga chamaepitys; assembly: GCA_958295605.1. Lineage (NCBI taxonomy): Eukaryota > Viridiplantae > Streptophyta > Magnoliopsida > Lamiales > Lamiaceae > Ajuga > Ajuga chamaepitys. Next base: position 4,574,964 of record OY282500.1, on the reverse strand, counting down.
CAAGATTTTGGGGGCGTTTGATTTAGGATAAGTAAGTGGGAGAAATACTAGCTTTAAAAATATGGAAATTGAGAAATAAAATTCATTTGTGTAGTATTTTAATGTAGATGTCTAATCAATGCTTGAAAAGTTTAATGGTTTTAATATTATCATATAAGATGCGTTATTGATGATTCATTGCGCATAATCATTTAAATAGTAGATGTATGATGTTGGAAAATGAAAAAAATAAAATGATAATAATAGGTGTACGGTGTACCTAACTCAAGCCTTGGTAACTAGTGCTTGACTGTTTATGGTTGAGCTCAGTGATTCGAACTTCATTCTCTAATCCCCACTTAGAAAGAAAATAGGTATAACTCCACTCTCCTATCTCCACTCTAAAAAAAATAGGTATATTTACTTATTTAGTTAAAATATAATAAGAGTTTGTTCAATTAAAAATTTAGTTCGATATTTAAAAATAAATAAAAATTGAGTATTTTAATATGCAAAATGCCGGGTAACCTGGGGACCAATCACTAGACTCCCTGTAGTAATAATTCTTTTACAGAAACAAAAATGGCGAAATTGTGTGAAATAGGTCTATGAATTCAACTCTCATATCAATTGTAAATGTGAATTAGGTATCTCGAATTTGAGAATTCTTTGGCTTCATTTGTTATGAATTATTGGCACATCTATTGTTTTATTTAAGAACGTGTCCAGATTTTTTTTATTAACAATATTATTTTCTATGAATATTTAAAAAAAGAAAGAAAAAATCATATGACCTGCCAATAAAGTCTTGTTCATACTTTTGATAGAGACTAAATTGATACTCTCTTCATCGAGAAAAGAATGTCATTTTATCTATTTCTGAAGAAATTAAAGATTGATATATAATTAATATGTTTTGTAAAATAAAGAAATAGTTAACTAAATTAAGTAGGTTGTTTAAGATAATATTGGAAGAATTGTAATTTTTTTTGGTAAAGTGACACTTATTATGAAAATTTTCAAAGTGTCTAAAATGACATTCTTTTTTAAACGGAGAGAGTATTTATGTAGGAGTATTTGCAATTGTTTTATTTAAGTAATATTGTGATTTTTTTTTCTAAATAATCTTTAAGGGTATTGCAGAAATTATTTTGACGTTAAAAGATTATTTTAAAGTTAAAATTTAAAAGTAGATTTCCTCTTACTTTATACTGATTCTTAGATTCAATTTAATGTTTTATTCTCATTTTTTTTGTTTTTTAGAAGACTCATGTTCCGAACACTATCCATCTTTACTTTTAAGTGATTTTTGAATATTTTTTTAAATAATTTCAGTGAATTATCTTTTGAAACTCTAAATCGCTCCTTCCTTCTCACATCCTTCACACTTCCTATGGAGGAAGAGAGAACACTTCATTTAATATGTTATTTATTATCTATCTGGTTTCTATTTTGTTTCTTCTCCTTAGGTCTGTGTCTTATGTTAGATTTGTTCGTCTTGATAAAACTTTCATGTCTTATCTGATATTCGATCTAGTTTCTACTATATTTTTATCGTGTTTTATATTTTTGTGGGTCTATATAGCTTCTCCAACTACTGTGCAATCAAGCATGGTTTTGGTGGTTTGATTCATTAGAATTGGTTGGTGCATTCTGGAACTTTGTAGTTTCTTTCGTCTCTAGGCAAGCAATCATGATATTGAGAGTTTTTTTTATCTGTTTGGTTCGATCCAATAAAATTGTAGTAGTTGTTATTATACAATTTGATCTTTTTATTTATTTTTTACTTACAAACTCATAGCGCTACAATAGGTTCTTAGTTTTATTTTGTCATCCTCTTCTTCTCGGCTTGGACTGAGCAATATTTTTTAGTTTAGAGTTTTGCATTTGTGTTGACTGCTTTTATTAATACAAATCTTTGTATTTAAAAAGAAAATAATATTCCCTCCGTCCCACCTTATTTTGCACATTTTCTTTAAACAGTCGTCTCACATTATATTGCACAGCTTAAAAAATGAAAGTTATAACGTAATCTCCATCCTCAAAATCTTCACCCTCAATCCACTTTTAAAAAGTTAAAAATTTAATTTTTCTTAATACTCGTGTGATCCTTCTGTGTAAGATAAATCGAGACGGAGGGAGTAATAAATTAGACAAATAAAAAAGGAAACAGAATGAAGTATTTGGAGCGTTCCACAAGCAAGAGAGATTAGTGGCGACAAAATCCAATCCAACAGAAAAGGTGATTTGGTAAAATAAGCAGAGAATCAAATTTTGGTAATTAAGAAATAATAGCATTAATTAAGTAACACATTATTTGATGGCTAATTTCGTCTTATTAGACAATCCCCAAAGTAGTTGTCGCGCTTAATGCCAAACATCAGATCAGATACTGTTAATTTCAAACTCAATTTATTAAAACAGTCCCTCGATTTTATAAAATTACAATTCCGGAGCTTCTTCGCAGGGGACCCGTGGAAAGTGGGCCCTCTACTGAGCCGTCAATTGCCAGCCGCCGTTAGGTCACCGTCAGGCATTCATTGGATTAACGTGACAGTTAAGTCAGGCAACGGCGGGACGTTAGCTGACACACGGAAAACGTCTACTCTATTTATTGGGAAATTGCGTTTTTGCATATTTGTCTTTAAAATGCTACTCCTCCGTCTCGAATAAATTTGTATACTTTTTATTTCGATCTGTCTCAAGTAATTTGCATATTTTCTTAAAAATGAAACAAATCTCACAAATTTTATCACTTAATACACTTTTATTTATTAAATAAACCAAAATGATAGGTTTGAGAAGTCAACATAACCCAAAAAATAATTTTTTCTTAATATGCATGCTCGCTTGCTAATGCAAGTTCATTTGGAATGGAGGGAGTACTATTAAATTTTGTTTTAATTGGTCCTAAAAGTATCGTTTTACTTTAATTATCTTTGAAAGTTTTAAAATATTGTTTCAATTGATTTCTAAAGTATTTTTATTTCAACTAGTCCATAATATTTTAAAATTATTTCAATTGATTCTTAAACTATTACAAAGATCTAGCTTAAGGCTCCCAGAATAGGAAAAAAAAAACATATAATAAATGGAATTACATATTCACTTCAAAATGATACTATAACATGTCTTTTATTAAATAAATATTGTGTAATTTTTCATTATTATACTATTACTCCAAACGAAGGTGAATTATACTAGAATATACAAAAGTTCGAGATTACAATTTTCTAAGAAATTCATCAAAGGTTAAGAAATATTTTAAGATAATTTAATTTTAGTTTGAAACATGCTAGTTTGATTCAGATATTTTGGCCTCTATCTATTTTGAAATTTTAAGTAAAATTAAATATTATAAACTAAATAAGATATTATGTTTTAATATTTTAAGGATCTTCAAACATAAGTGGTACTTTGAGGACTTTTTGAAAATAAATACCAACACTTTAAGGATTTTTTTTGTAACAAAATAATACTTTAAGGACATTTTAAAATAAAAGTTGATACTTAAGAACCAAAAAGTGTGTTTTTGCCTTTAGGAAAATCAATGTTATCTCAAGATTTCATAACAATTCCAGCACAGTATTTAAAGGGCGATTTTAGTACAAATGATAATTGAGATGGTGTTGGCGAGAAATGTATTCTGGTCAATATCTAACAACATTGTAGTCATTGCCACATTTTTTTTTCCTTGGTTAATATTTTTTTTTTCTGCAATAAGCCATTAAATAAAATTAGTATTATGATGAAAAACTATCAGAAAATTTTCAAATGCTAAATATAATTTTAAAACACCTAAAAATACATAGGCCTTTTTTTTTTTTTTTTGTGGGGGGGGGGGGGGGGGGGGGGAGGGGGGGTGGGGGGTCTTAATCTGTTTTTCATGTTAAAAATTTCAATATCGTATTTACAAATAATTGAACATTAATATTTTTAAATACATTTCCAAACTTAAAAATATTATTTTTTCTTAAAAAAACAAAACAAATTGTGGCAGGCAAATTGTGGCAAAAATCATTACCGATATTTAACTCATTACTGGATTAAATAACAACCTATTATAAGAACTCAATTCTATTATCGTTCATATTTCACTCCATTTTTCTGTCCATTTAACAAGTATACAATTTTATATTAGCCTTTCACATTTTTACAATTCTACTCTGATTATTCAAATTTATGTTTAACATATTAAAAATTATATCTAAAATATTAAAAATAACGTAAAAGTAAAATAGTGCAACTAACGTCCAATAATATATAATATTAAAATTACATTGTTACTTAATGTGAGTCAGTTTATTAGATGAATGCACAATTCCCTAAAAATTATCGAGTGCATTTGGTTTTGGGTCGGGTCCAACTCATTGAAGTTGCCCCATTCGTATATGTTGTTTGTTTAAAAGGGCTAAACACAACCCATTGTGTTATTTGATTGAGGCATTAATCACAATTCTCAATACTTATATATTTTAATCTTTAACCAATCGATCTCCTAACTTACTCTTACACATATTCATCACATTTTTCAATAAAACATTATAAACAAACCCTCAATTTTTTTCACAATCAACATAACTAAACACCCATTTTTATCCCAAACTACTTTCTCCAACCTTATTTACTTCAGTCAATCGTTTACACCCCAACCATAACCAAACTGAGTCATCAATTTGTACTTATACAACTTATTTCTTTTATTTCACTTATTTAATTATGTTGGAAATTGGTTTAAGAAAATAAGTGAGTACCCAACTTTGGCCAATTGGGAAGTGACAAAATATTCAACTCTAATGTAATTGAGTTGTATGTGATCGTTCAACATTCCGAGTAGATGATCTTTGTGTGTTGAATTTCTCAAAAACGAATTTCGGTGAGTGAGAATGTAATGCACGAAAATAGCCATTTGCTAAGACATTTGAGTCTAGACCTAGAAGTCCATGTTCGAACTATCAAGGGACATGACGTGTAACTTCCGTCATTAATGGGACGTAATGGAGGTGGTGTAACACTTGGAGGTTACTAACCTCATTTGAATGCCTTAATTGGCATATTCGAATGCCTTAAAGGCCCATTAATGGGTGTATTTAATTTCCAATTAAGTGGAATGATGCATGTATATGTAGATCATTGTTTTCTTTCATGGAACACTTTGAAACATTAGAAACACTTGAAGTACTTCTGAAAATCTACATCTCATTACATTTTCGAAAATTCGAAAATCCTTGCATTCCAAATTCATTTTCACATATAGACTTTTCCTAGTTCTTACCCCATTGGTGCTTCTAGATTTGTGGTGCTACTATCCAGAAGACGGAAGTCATTTTACCTTTGGGAACATTACGTCAAATCGTGAGCACTAGTTATGACGTATTCGTTTTGCGAAAAGAGAACTAACCTCGACTAGACTTCACCTCAATTCTTTTGTTATTCTAACATCTGTTTCAGAGCTAACAATATTTAGAATCTCTGAATTGTTCCTGCGTTGCTCGAACGTAAACTATCCAGAATATATGAAGTGGTTAGTGAGTTATTTCAGTGTCGTTTGAACATCATCTGTTTAGAATCTTGGAAGAAGTTCCTGTACTGTTCGAACATCTGCAATCTAGAACCCTTGGTGACTACTCATGTGTCGTTCGAACATCAGCTATCCAGAAAGTTTGGTGACTGTTCTTGTGTTGTTCGAACTAAGGTGGTCAGAATCTTTGTTTCAGTTCATACATTAAATCTTACAATTTGTGTTTGGTAGCTTTTGAGAGTTGTAATAGATTAGTGAAGTCTTGTAAGCCATTGTTGAGTGAACCATAAATCCATCAATCAAAAAATAAATATTAGCTCCTACACACACTCTCACAATGGCGAGCTCATCCTCGAAAGCTCTGTTTGTTGCACCTATAGGCATGTCAACGGGGCGGGGCGGGGCGGATTTTTGGATTTTTTGACCCGCCCCGCCCCGCCCCGCCCCGCGCCCCGCCACGGGGCAAAAATATTTGCCCCATGATCTGCCCCGCCCCGCCCCGACCCGCCTTTATCTTTTGTTTTTTTTTTTCTTTAAAAACAAAAACTATTTTTTTTTTAATTAAAAACCTTGTTTTTTTTATAATTGAAATTAATAGGGTTTTAATTTTTAGGTTTACATTAGTTTTGTTTTAACATTTTTTATATTTTGTAAAATTAATTATTAGAAAATGAAATTTGATTATTTAAATTTATTCTAATCATAATTTAATGTATTAGGATGACATATATATAACATATCATATATAAAATTTGATATTATAAATACATATATACACATATTTAATATTTATGTGTGTGTATATATATATATATCTATATAATATTACATAATATATATTTAAAATTAAAATAAATTATATATATAAGGGAGGGAGCGGGGCGGGTCAGGGATCATGACCCGCATCTGACCCGCCCCGTGGACGGGGCGGGGCGGGGCGTGCCCCAAGGACCTCGGATCGGAGCAGATCGGGGCGGGGCGGATCGATTTTGACATGCCTATGCACCTACCAAAGGTGAGAAGCTTGAGAAGTTCATGGGCATCGACTTCAAGATGTGGCAGCAAAAGATGTGTTTTACCTCACGACATTGAGTTTAACACGTTTCCTCAAGGAGGATTCGCCGATTATTTCGAAAAATGAAATAGACGCTGAAAAGCATGCACATTTGAAATGTGGGGCCAAGGAGATTTGTTGTGCCATAACTATGTCCTAAATGGGCTTAGTGATGCATTATACAATGTATATAGTATGGTGAAAACCTCCAAGGAGTTGTGGAATAAATATAAACCTTAGGATGCCGGCACAAAGAAATTTGTCGTCAGAAGGTTCTTAGATTTTCACTTGGTGGAATTAAGAACAGTGATGGAACAAGTACAAGAGTTCCAGTTGATCCTACACGATATCACGGCCGAAGGAATGGTCTTACCAGATGCGTTCCAAGTGGCTGTTGTAATAGAAAAATTGCCTCCTAGTTGGAAGAACTTCAAGAGTTATCTCAAACACAACGTAAGGAGATGACTTTCAAGGATCTTATTGTCAAACTCAGAATTGAGGAGGACAATAGAAGGAATGACTCCAAGCCTGCTCGTGCTTTAGTGGAGGCCAAAGCCAACTTGTTGGAACATGGCACCTCTAACAAGAGGAAGAGGCCTAATGACAATGGCAAGAAACAAGTGAAGCCAAAGTTCCAAGGGGATTGCTACAACTGTGCCAAACTGGATCACTTGGCTAAGGATTATAGCCTACCCAAAAAGAAAAACAGAAAGCAATAGTCGAAGGCCAAAGTGGTTGAAAACAAGGAGTTGACTAATATTAATATGTCAATTGTGGTGTTTGAAGCCAATATGGTGGACAACCCAAAATAAAAGCTTGAGGTGCTCCAGCAACATGTATTATGTGTGTTAGTCTTATCTACTTGTAAGAACACACTGAATATGTGGGGGTCTGGATAACCTTATAAAGGTCACGTCCAACCGTAGTGGGATAAAACCATGTTTGAACAAGGTTTAATATGGTACCTAATGCAATCAAACCTAATTAGTTGTGATTGTGAACATGTGGAAACCAAAAACAGTTTTGATGACTGGTTGATGGTCTTAACTTCAACATGTTGAGTGTTGGAACAAGTGTTTCAACAATAGTGTTGGTCTAGTACTTGGTACTTGGAACAGTTAAGTTTGAAAGAAATCTTAGTTGTTGAGTTTGAACAATGACTCAATCGTTAAGCTAGAAAGATGGCTTGGTTGGTCAATGTTTGGACATGTGAAACACTTGAGCTTGAAAGATAGCTTGAAGATCAGTTGTATGAGCATGGTGTGGTATAAACAATAAGTAGTCTATATTGTAGATGTGAAAGAAAGTCTAGTGCTATAATGAGCCTTCAAATAAGTTATGAGCAATGGTCTTGAGCTGTGTGTTACGTTATTAAGCTTCACCACAAAACTTGTAGGGGAAGCTGTTCTAACAACTAATCACATACTTAATAAAATTTCACTAAAATGTATGAATGGAACTCCTTATGAGTTATGGAAGGGACGTAAACCGTCATGCAAATACCTCAAAGTGCGGGGGTGTTTGGCAAAGGTTGAAGTAGTCTAGTCCAAAACAAGTAAGAATCGGGCCAAAGACGGTCAATTGTGTGTTTATTGGATATGCACTCAATAGTAGTGCCTATCAGTTTCTGATTCGCAAATCAGATATACCCAATATGAATGAAGGCATGTTAATTGAGTCAAGAAATGTTATATTCTTTGAAGATATCTATTCTTGGAAGGCGAGGCTAGAGCCGAGTTCGAACAAGAGAACTCATGATGTTGCTAGTAGTTAGCTCAAGAGAATGAAGAACTGAGACGTGGCAAGAGAGCTAGAATTGCTAAGACGGTCGGTCCTGACTTCATAACATACGTCTTACAAGATGAACCGAAGTCTATCAAAGAAGCTCCGTCTAGTCTAGATTCTAGCTCCCTTCTGGAATAAAGCTATTAATAGCCAGATTAAGTCCATCATGCAAAACCATACTTGGGAGTTGGTTGATCTCCCGCAAGGTTGCAAGCCCTTAGGATGTTAGCGGATCCTAAAAACAAAGTACAAGGCTGATGGATCAATACACAAGTTTAAAGCCCGTTTGGTTGCCAAATGGATTAAACAAAAAGAAGGGTATAATTTCTTCAACATGTATTCACCTGTGACGAGGATCTCTTCTATTCGTGTGCTTGCCGCGATTGCTGCTTTGCGCAATCTTGAGATTCACCAAATAGATGTGAAGATTACGTTCTTGAATGGTGAGTTAGAAGAAGAAATATACATGGATCAACCAGAAGGGTTTGTGGCACTTGGTTAAGAGAAAAAGGTTGCAAGCTTGTTCGCTCACTGTATGGGCTTAAACAAGCGCTGAAGCAGTAGCATATGAAGTTAAAACACGATGTTGTCAAATAGTTTTAAGATCAATATATGAGTGTGACAAATGTATGTACGTGAAAGGTACATTGGATGCATTTGCCATAGTGTGTCTATACGTAGACTATATGTTGGTCATGAGGCCATGATGTTATCAATGATACGAAATGAATGTTGAAACGTAACTTCAACATGAAAGATATGGAGTGACTGACGTGATTCTTGGAATCAAGATAGTATGAACGTCTAAGGGAATTATCTTGACACAATCTCACTACGTTGAGAAAGTGCTTAAGAATTTCCACACTTATAACGATCCACCAGCCAGAACACCCATCTAACTCAATGTTCATTTGAGTAAGAACAAAGGAGAGCCAGTGGCTTAGTTGGAATATGCATGGATCATAAGGAGTTTAATGTACTTAACGAATTGTACGCGTCCTGATCTTGCATGTTCGGTGAACAAGTTAAGTAGGTTCACAAGTAATCTAAGCAATGAGCATTGAAAGACGCTTTGTAAGGGTGTTAAGATACTTAAAGTATACCCTTACGATGGCGCTGCATTACACTAGATATTCAACTGTACTTGAAGGATACTATGATGCTAATTGGATATCAGACACGGAAGACTCCTTTTCCACAACTAGATACGTCTTCACTATTGGTGAGGAGAGGTGTCGTGGAAGTCCACAAAGCAAACGTGTATAGCCCAGTCCACCATGGAATCCGAGTTTATAGCTTTGGATAAAGTTGGGGAAGAAGCAGAATGACTTCGTAACTTCTTTGAAGATATTCATGTTGGAACAAATCTGTTCCATTAGTGATGATTTACTGTGATTGTCAAGCTACAATAAATACATTCTTAATTAAGGAGCCAATCTTACCACTCAAAAGTTATATTAATAACTTAAGAGTCAATTTTACGACTCAAAAGTCATATTGATCATATTGTTAAGATCACTTAAGAATAAATTCTATGACTTGAAAGCATTCAGAGGCAACCGGTAGTTATTTCGGAGCCAGTCTGCATGACCATGCATAAATGAGGACGGTTCATGCATAAATGAGGACGTGGAGGAGGGGTTTATGAGTTAGTGTAGATCTAGACATGTCCCACGTGTAGCAGCTTTGTTGAAGTATAAGGTCTATGTTAATTATCCAAGTTTTACTAATTACAAACTTGCACACCTGTGAGTGTGGTGTGAGTTGGTACATGCGTATACTAATTATTATTACTACATATAATACTACATTATACTCCATCCGTCCCGGCCGAATTTGCCTACTTTGATCGGACACAGAAGTTAAGAAAAAATAGATTTTGTGGAATCTTTGATTTTTTCAAAGGTGAAGATTAAATGTAGAGATTTTGAGGATGGAGATTGTGAGAAAAAATTATCATTTATAAGCTGGCAAATTAGATTGGGATTAATCGAGAAGAAAAGTAGGCAAATTAAAACGGGACGAAGGGAGTATTATAGAGTAAAATGGAACTTTAAGTAATATATGTGGTCACGTATTAGTGGCGGCAATTGGAGTATTAAACTAAAAGTTTATCTTTGTATGATGTGTGTGTGAGTTAGTCTTATCATTATAATCATTACTATTATTACTATGTATACTAACATAATAATGTAATTGTGGAAAGAAATTAGAGTGGTTTCATTATTTTGTGATTTGATAATCATTGTGTTTAATGTGTTGTATCGTGTGGGAGATATCATTTACGTATTATCACATTGTAAATAGATAATTAAATAATAAAAGTATAAAGTAAAATGATAGCTAGACAATGAAATCTCTTCTCTCGTGTGTTTCGAATATTACACTAAAATTTAATGTAAGGATTTGTGAAAATATTCTAAGTGCACTAGACGTATATAAAGAGCAAATAAATTCATATAAATTATTGATACATAAATCATATTAAAATTCTACATTTATGTAAGGAATATTGTATTCACTTGATTGAATGAATTACAGAACGTACATACAGATAAATAACACAAGGGCATCGAAAATATACAAGAAAAGTATCTATAAGATATTCTAAAGATTACAACAATCAATTCAGATTTTACTCCTAACACCACCACCCCTCAAGCGAAGCGGGTGATGACAAATGCGGAACTTGGATGGAAAGAATTCAAAGAGCGGTCGTGGGAGAGCCTTCGTAAAAATATCTGCCACTTGGAGATTAGAAGGAACAAACTGAGTGCAAAGATGGTTAGTCGTGACAAGTTCTCGAATGAAATGTTAGTCAATGTCGATATGCTTGGCATGCTTGTGAGAGACCGAATTCTGACTGAGAAACAAGACACTTTATTGTCAAAGAGCAGGGTGGGAACCACCGCAGGCAGCGCATGAAGTTCATGCAGAAGATTGGTGACCCAAATAACTTCAGAGGCAGCATGAGCCATAGTTCGATATTTGGATTCGCAGCTTGAGCGAGAGACGGTGGGTTGTTTCTTGACACTCAAGGAGACTAGGTTGGGACCGAGAAATAGAATAACCATAAGTGGAGCGGCGAGTGTCCAAACAACGACCCCAATAAGCATCAAAGTAGCCTAATAAAGTGGATGGCCCACGAGTGATATCAAGCCCAAAGTCTATTGTACCTTTGACACATCGAAGAATACGTTTAACAACCTGAAAATGAGTAGTAGGATTGACCTGAAACTGGATCACCATGTTAACTGCAAAAGACAGATCTGGGCTAGTAATATTTAAGTACTGGAGAGCACCAATAAGGGACCGACATAATGTGGGATGGGTGAAGGGGTCACCAGCAATCCGGGGCACTTCATCCGAAGCCAAAGGAGTGGAAACTAGCTTAGAATCGAGCAAATCAACACGATGAAGAATATTGCGAGCATATTTGGATTGTCCTAAGAAGAGACCCGAGTGAAAATAATATTCTTTGAAATCAAAGGAACAAAATAACAATTAAGTAAATCTAGTCTATATCCCGAAGAAAGATCAAATTTATAAGTCCCCAAGCGTTCAACAACAACTCTTGCTTCATTCACCACGCGTAGATCGACCTCCCAGGTCTCACTTTCCAGCTGTCATTTAGGCCTTGCACATTGTTACAAATGTGTGAGCCATATGTTGTATCTAATACCAGGATTGTGAATCATTCATAGACATATTTATCACAACAAACATGTCTGAGCCCTCACCCAATGCACCCTGTGCTTTGAACTTTGAGCAGTCTCTCTTTCAGTGTTCCTTCTCATGACAGAATAAACACTCATCCTTTGGCAATTTCGGCTTCTTTTGAAGCCCTCCACTCTTAGGCTTCAAGGCCGCATCGTTAGATGCCTCCTTCTTCCTCCTCTTCTTCTTCTTCTTCTTCTTCTTCTTCTTTCTTTCTTTCTTTCTTTCTTTTGGAAGATTTCGCAGAAGAGCTCACCATGAGCACATATTTTTCTTTAGAACTAGAGGATTCATAGTTCTTGAGCATAATGTGAAGCTCTGGCAAAATCACCTTCGTGTTGTTCATATTGAAGTTCACTATGTAATTTTCAAATAAACCAGGAAGTGACTGCAGGATCAGATTGATTGAGACACTTGAGGGTAGCTCCATTCCAATCGATGCTAACCTCTCAATCAATCCGATCATCTTCAGTACCTGTTCATAAACCTAGACCCCATGATGAAGTTTACACTTAAAGAGATCACTGAGTATCTCATACTCCATTATCTGAGCTTCTGAAGTGTATAGACTCTCCAAGTGCTTTAGCATCTCAGAAGGAAACATGTGTTCATGTTGCCTATGCAGTTTAATACTCATGGATGACAACATAATATACTGAGTCGATGTGGCATCCTCAACATATTTCTTATGAGCATCTGCATCAAACTTAGCATACTCAGGAGAAGTTTTGTCAAGAATGACACTGATTGGTTCGTCCAAAACATACTCAACCTTATCTTTCCTTAGCACCAAGTGCAAGCAACGGAACCAATCTGTAAAATTAGACCCATGCAACTTGTTTGTTTCCATCAAACATTTATAAGCCAAATTCGACATTTTATATGAGGAAAATAATAAATTGGGAAAGTGAATTAAAACAAAGTAAACAAAGATCACAATCGTATCATTAATCAAAACAAGGGTTTATTATAATGATTAGCTCCCACTAATATTAACATATTTTGCGTCCCCAAACACAAAATACGGATTTATAATAATTATAAATCTTAGTGGTGCAAGATCCATGTCTATATTATTGTAGCATTTGATTTGGCTTATGGCACAATAATATCACTTAGTAGGCCTCCAAGCCAATTGCAACAACAATTTGGAATTCTTGGTTTGTTAATCCAATTAATTTGTGTCCTTAAATTATTTTAGTCGCTTTGGCGTCTCAAAATAATTTAAACAAGTCAATTCTATCACACGATGCCAACCATGCATCTATGAATGAACTCAAACCTTATTGTTTAGAGTAAATACTTGGGTGTAAAATTCGTGGTCGAAAAGATTAAAAATCTCAAACAATTATGATGGATGACACATTTTATTTCCAAACAAGACTTGGTTTCTAGTGGGGAATAGATATGTGATACGAATTGTTTAAATTTAATATCTAAGTATTAAATAAAAAACAATTACTGGGTGCCCCCTATCTAGACATAAGAAATGCGGACCACACATATTGGACGTCACCTACCCATATATAATGTCACAGACTTTTCTTTTTTATTTGCGGGTCAACCTGTGGGTTGATGCGACCCGTCCCACATTTTTTCGTGTCAGTTGAGTTTGACCTGTTTTTTATCCGTGCGGGTTTGGATTGATTCTAACCCTCAAAATTCAAATTCGATCGTATTGAATTGTTCGAGTCGTATCAGAGATTCCCGCTTCTAACACAAATACTTCAATATATATGCAATGTGCAAAGGCATTGAAAGAAAAAAATATAAAAAGTACCATTTCCAATATAAAAATCTGACGAAGAACTATTTCCAATAGAAACAAAAATAAGAAAATCCAAAAGTATAATGGGAATTTGAAATTATTTAATTGTGTATATGGGTTGAGCAAGTGTCTGTGTGCAGCATGATTGTTGGGTTTTACTTCTCAACTGGTCACCGCTATTAAATGCACCTCTTCAAATTTTGAAATTTGTTTTACCCTCCCAACAACAAAGATTGGGTCCATTTTAGAAATATAACCACCTAATAATAAGTTTTGACAATTTATCGTTACAAATTTCTCTATAAATTGTTTGTAATTATTTTAAGATTAATTGTTGTAAAAAATATATGTAACGTATTTGATACTATTTTTTTGTCATAAAAATATTATTTGCGTTTCAGTTATCAAGTTGCCTTTAATAATAAAATTGTGACAAATACTCACTATTTGAGACCACTTTTTGTTGTCTCAAAAGACCATTATCACTACAACAAAAGAGGTCTTTTGTATAAGATTTTTTGAGACCACAATTATGATCACTAATAATAAGTTATTTGAGAACACTTGTTGTCACAAGTTTCTTTACAGATTATTTGCGACCATTTTAAGACTACTTTTAGCGACAACTAGTTATTGTAAAAAATATTTGAGATGCATTTGAGACCACCTTTGATTATATTTGCATCTGAGTTATTGAGACGACAATTAAAGTTATGACAAATACTCATTATTTGAGATCACTTTTTATGTTTTCAAAAGATCATTTTTCTTGTAGTGTCGTTTATGATTTTATCTATGACGTGGCAAGCATTCACCTAATTGTGATAGAACGTAGCTTTCGAGAAGTGCATAAATAAAAGTTTGTTTATTTATTAAACGTATAAATTTTTGAGTTCGTTTCATTAGTGAATAGAACTTGAGCATGTATTAGTCCGTTTATTAATAGCTTGCGAACAATAATAGTATAGTAATAGTAATAATAATAAAAATAATAACAAAAACAACAATATTCATACTACATATTATATAATATTCTTATATTACCCGTTCTTTCAGCTAGAGGACACTTTGTTAAACTCGTTTACTTATATTATGATCTAGAAAATATATATTTATTTGATGTCCTTAAACAAATTGTTTACGAGAGCATAAATGTTCACAAATCTATCAATTTTGCTTTTCCTTTTTATTGATATTGTCACTATTCAAAACAACCATTTGAAACAAGTTGCGTTATTGAGACGGCTAAACGGTGACTATTATTAATAAATACTTATTCTTTAAAAAAGTCATTTTACTGTTGCAAATAGTGAAACATTTCACGTTACATAATGATGTGTGATATAGGTAGGGTTGGGTTTAATATTCAGTGATAGGGAGAGATAAACATATAAATTTAAATACAGTGGAAATTTCATTTTTAAAAAATGTTACATCTTAGACAACAAATATTTTTAGTACCAGATTTTACAATAAATTTTTGAAATTATATAATTGGACATAACGTTTAGAACTAATTTGGAATGGTAACAAATAATTAATTTGATATTTTATGTCATGTGTCTGGAAAAATGAATTAGTTTAACCAAAAAAGGAAATAAAACGAGGACTTAACCATTTTTTTATTAATTAAATCAAGAAATCTTATAATTTAATAATAGTCTTCAAGTATAAGATTTTTAAATTAAATAGGACCATCGAAACACACGGATTGTTGGTTGCCAAAGAAAAATAAAATCTAGCTAAATTACGAGCACACTATATACTCTCTAGGCATATGCAATAGGTTAACCTTATACAAAAAAGTACGAGTGTCTTCAATCAATTGAGCACAATAATCCAAAAATTTTGTTTGTCCCGTGACTATCTGCACAGCTAACAATGAATCTGAATAAATCATCAATTTATTATACCCACACGAAGGGGCGGACACACCCTTATGGGTGGGGTGGCCCTGCCGCCCCCCCCCCCCCCCCCCCCCCCAATTTCGACTTACACCTTACTATCTTTATGCTTAAAACGTGTATAATATGTATATTGTGTATTTGTTTTGAAGAAAATGAGTGATTGACCCTCTCTTAAAATTATAAAATATTAGGACATACTTAGAAAATTTTCATTATATATAATAAATATACTCTAAGTTTTAATATATAGATAACTAGTGATATATTTCAACATATACAATGATAAATATTGTTGATATTTTATTTAAATAATAAATATAATATATTTAATATTTATTATCACGTGTATATAAATGTTGGTTGAAGATTTTTTTTTGATCGACCCCTCCTAACCATGAATTCTGGGTCCGTCCCTGTCTACACGCTCTACACAAAAACGTACGGCACTACATATGGCTTCTAGCTCAGCAGCTGTTATGTTGCATGATACATCAAATATCTTTCCTGCTATGGGGATATTTTTCCCGCAACAAGCTCACATACTCATTATCAATACCCTACAGATTGCGTTTTAAGTTTTAATTAGTAAACTTATAAGAAAATTAAAATTTCATTACATTAAATATATTTTAAACTCTTAATTGACATCCTTAAAAATCAAGAACAAGACCATGTGTCAACCATGTTGGAATGGGGAAGTTTTATATTACATCATGTATTACACTAATTCATTTGATGTGTGTCACATGAAACATGAATGAAGATCAATGACTACACGTTTCTTGATTTCAGTTACTTTGTCACATGTCATATATTCAAAGGGGTTAAGACACTGCCCATGAGGTAACATTGAATTTCCCGTTGGGATGCAGGAGTCGCAAAAAAATAAGAATGAAATCAGTGACCAGACGAACCTGCCAATGTACAGTAGCGTTACTACGCAAATGGTAACCACAATAATGTAAAACAACAGTTCGTTAAAAAATAACCGTTGTCTTATAAACCTTAACTACTGATTTAGTGTCAATTGTTGTCTTGTAGCTAATATTTTTGCTAAAAAAACAACGGTTTAACTTTATTACTGTTGTGAAGTTTTGGCCTCAAGAACAACAATGTCAACTTTTATTGTTTTTGTTTAACAACAGTTAGAAACCGTTGTTGTAGGATATGAACCGTGTTTATAGAAACTAAAGAACAACGAGTAACCGTGTTACGTTGTAAAATGATTGAGTGGATCTACGTCAACACCATCTACGACAAGAGTTGATGACCCCTACGACAATGATTTTAATCATTGACTTTGACCATTTATATAGAAATGAGTCTCTGATAACACCATACATAATTGAATGAAACACTTAAGCCCAAATGTAAATTTATATTTCCTCTATAAATACCAAAGTTTATATTAAAAGAAAAACTCAATAAATTACATTTGAATGGTACAATTCCAACATAGTCCTTAAAATAAAATCCTGGATCCGTTACAGGTTTTAAAAAGTAGCGCGGCGTGTGACATCGAGAATAAAGTTAATTTTTGGCTTTAGTATGTTTGTCTTTAGTATTATGTTCAAATTAAAGTGAGTAAAATAAATATAATATGACCGGCGCACAATCAGTTGTGCAGATTATGGTCACGAGAAGGAGTTTATCTTAAAAAGTTGGTCTGAATTTCGTAGTGTCCCCACAAACTGTAGCTTTTAATTCGATCAGTAATTTTGTCTTTTGTTCGAATTAAAAAATGTTTACAGCTTATTAAAGCTACAATGTACTACACTGCTTCATATGTAATCATGACTTTGAGTATGTAGCTACTTTAACATTTTCTGAAATTTAAGTTCAAAAGTCTGATGTGGATTCTACCCTAAGATGAGCCATGATGTTGATTTTCTAATGTAGACAATTTCTTCTGGTACCAAATTGTCAGAATTTTACAAATATGTTTACAACATCATGAGTGTGATTCGCTTCAATGTCATATTCAATTCAGTCGAGCTCGGGTGTGTTTGGTTGGGTTTGGCCACAGTCGATTGAGAGTTGTGTTCAATAACATTTGTGTTTGTTTATAATACATTGTCTCTAGTTCCTTCGGTTCATTTATTCTTGCTCATCAATAGTCATATATATCATCAATTAATTACAATTTTCAGTATTACTTCATCATACGACCACAAATTAACAATCTTTTACACACACTGCATTACCTTTTACAATATTTAAATATTATTATTTAAATAACAACCACTTCTGCAACCGTCTCAAACAAACACTAGGCAGTGTATGCAAAAGCTTACAATAAGTAAATTTGTACTTTTGGCTAAATACACTAGCAATTTATCACGTGCAACTCTTCCAATATTTTATTAAAATATTATATTATTATGTAGTTCTGTTAAATATTATTTTCAGATATGATATTTTCTACAATTAATTTATATCATTGTTATTTAATTATAATATTTAAAATTATTTTAGATATTATAATTTTCATATATGTTGTTAAATACAACATAATA
Source organism: Ajuga chamaepitys (assembly GCA_958295605.1). Classification (NCBI taxonomy): domain Eukaryota; kingdom Viridiplantae; phylum Streptophyta; class Magnoliopsida; order Lamiales; family Lamiaceae; genus Ajuga; species Ajuga chamaepitys. The sequence continues at coordinate 4,556,717 of OY282500.1, read as the reverse complement.
AAAAGATTCAATAAAATCTTTTAACCAATAAAAATGTAAGCGCTAAATATTTATGTGAATTATTTATGATTGTCATGATTTGATAGAAAAAATCATAAACGTATTCCTAATATTCTATAATTAGACAATAAAAATATCATAAAATAAAACTATAATACTTAAAAAGACTTATTAAAATAAAATACATCCTTATACAAATTATATTGAGATCTCGATATATTATATGTAATTTTAGTTATATTCGAGGAATACATAAAAATCTAAAATTTTATTTTTTTATTCTCATGTTCACTTTATTTTATTTGTTTTTTTTTTCTCAAGAAAATGTACAAATAGGCCTTCCAAATTTTAATTCTAGCTCAAATCAATACCTAAAACCATCATTTTGTCCGATAAATACCTAAACTTTTTCATTTTGGACCAATAAATACTTTAACTTTTTTTCCAACAAATCGACACCTTCGTCAACATTTTAAGTTAACACCATCAATTTTCTGTGATTTAGTGTTGTGGACCCAATTCCCTTTGCATAATTAGCCCACCTATTAAGTTGGATTTCTCCGACTTCTTCAGCGCGGTCGCCGCCTTCTCTCCTCTTTCCTCCTTCGTGCTCTTCCTCATAGACCCATAAGTTATACACCATCTCCTACTTCTTTGTGGCCCCTTCTCCCTGTTTCACCCTCTACAAATGCCTTTCCACCTTTGATCAAGATGAAAGTGATGAACTCTACTACTCTTCTTCTGATGATACTACTGGCATCGGTCAAAAGACGAAGACTTTGACAATGATATTAGCGGTGGTAATTGGGGGTGGGGAGGAGGTGGTGACAGTGAGGAGGTGTACACTACATGTGTAAGGTGTTAAAATTTAACAGTTATCTTTTGAATGGTTGTAACTTGTAAATCCTCGGTTATAAATCTACCTGTGCAAAGTATAAAATAATGTCTAACAACAAAACATCACTCATATATATAATATTATATGCATGATGCATACAATTGAATACGACGTGGATGGTGCGTGTAATATTGTTCGGCTGTGAATCTGAAATTTGAACGATTTGAAAATTTTATTCTAGATTCTGAAGCATTGTATATTTTATTCGAAAAACCTACAGTGTACATATTGTGTCATAATTGAGCAATAATAAAAACTTAATAAAGGAAGTATAAAAAGGCAGCGGCTAATGCCACCACAAAATTTTCTAAGTACACCACATTTACTAAATACACCACATTTTAATAATTATTTTCTTTACTCACCACAATAAATTCCTATTTTGTCCTTACTATAACTATAACTAATAATAAAGCTAAACAAAAAAGAAATTCATAAAAGAGTAATAAAAAAATAAAAGATATGATCCTTCTACAATACAACAATTACATCAAAACAACTTGGTAGATCTCTATTCCTTAAATTTTTTACCCCATCCAAACTGTTCCTTTTCTCCAAAACATATCACCACCTTCTACTTGAGCCATTGCTAACTGAAAACTAATTAGGTTGAAGGGGATAAAATATGATAAATAAATGATACACTTAATCTATATGATACATGTAATAAAAGTAGGATAAGTTGTAATTATAAATTGTGTTCGAATTCTTATATATAAAAAATAGTACATGGGTACTGTATGAGATGTATGCAACGTGGAATAATTAAAACAATCAAGAGTCTCTTCTTTATATGCTGAGACCTACATATTACCCATATTATATATGAGTCTAAAAAAATTAAAAGAATATGGATTGAACATATAATATATATGTATATAGGCCCGTGTATGAAGTGTGTGTTGGAACAAATTATAACATATATATAAATAAAATAATATAAATAAATTGACATAAAGGCTTGCCTTTGGCAATGTCCTAAAACATAATATTTCACTCATTCACTGATGTGCTGAAGACTACAAATGTTCTATTCTCAGGATTCAACTGTGTATTCTTCTTCAAATTTCGCACTCTAAAATTTAAGAAGTCAGAACTTTGTACTTTATGTGTCTCTCTCATGCGGTGTATCTCCGATTCATTTTCAGAATCTTTTTTGGCCACTCTATACTCCAATTTTAAAACCGAACTATATATATATATATATATATATATATATATATATTAATTTATGTATGAAAAAAATACTTCAAACACAAAATATCCAACAATGTGTGTTTTTAAGGGATATGATTTGTTTTTGTAGTATGTATTTGTATATGGAAGAGATTTGAATGTTAATATATAAGACATAATAAAATCAAGATATTATGAAGAAAATTACATCACTAACCCTATACTAATTAATTGGAAAGGGACAAAATAGGCAAAACGAAAATTGGCTGAAATTTAAGACATTTTTATATTAGTGTATAGATTTTTTATGCTTTAATTGTGGTCTAAAATAACGTATTTCAAGTAGAAGACTGGAGCATGTCATCACATACTTTATTCTGCTTATATATACAACTCTATTTAAAATCACTTTTTCTCAAACAATACAACTTATATATTTTTTTTTATAAATCTCTTATTATTGAAAACACTCCCTGCTTGTTCTTAGAAGTAATTTTTCTACTATCTCTAAATTTAATCAATTATTCTAAAGGACAAACAAAATACTCTTGTATTCCTTTTAAATGTTTATATTGAACAACATATGTGCTTCGATGAAATATATTATTATTATTTATATATATTGAGATATACTCCCTCCGTTTCACCTAATTTTGTACACTTTCTTGTTCGATACGTCTCATCCAAATTTGCACACTCCTAAAATGAAAAAATAAATCATTAACTCAAACCCTCAAAAGTTACACGTGTGTACAGAAATGTCATTACTTATCTTAACTAAAAAAAATCTGAGTTTTACTTAATTATAAAAACAGATTTATTAAGATAATTAAACTAATCTAATCAGCTGGTTAATTAAACTAACCTAATCCTCCCTACCCCACCCCACATTCGATTTGGTCACACGATCACTCGTTTCTCACACCTCACTCACTATGAAAGCCTAATATGTGTTCTTCTCTTTCATACCACCCCCCGCCACTCTTCTAGATCTCTCTCAGATCTTCGAGCATCTCACTTCGATTTACACCATTTCTTCCAAGATCTATATCACCCCTCACGCTCTTTGTACGATTTTTAATGGAAGAAGAGAGTGATTCAGATCATCCAGTGTTCGATTCGGAGGAGTCTTTCGTGTTCGAAACTGAGTTTGATGATTCTGGAGTTTTTCTTTCGAGGCTGTGGAGGCTGATTCGTAGGGGAATCGTGTCTCCACCTCAGAACTGGAGGATTTCCACCAATTAAAAACGAGTGACTGAAATCGGATGAATTGAGGAAACACTTCTTTGAGTGTCTTCGCCTTTGGCTTCCCGCAATCTTAAAGGTGTAAGGTTTCTGTCCCTTTTTCGATATTTTAATTAAAAGCCCTAGTTGTGAAATCATTCTTGGGGTTTCATCCATTTTTCGATCTGTTAATTGGAACCCTTTTTTACGAAAATCTTTTGGGGTTTCTGTCCCAGGTTCGATTTGTTACTTGAAAACCCTAAATCAAAAATTGAATTAAGGTTTTGTCCCTGATTCAATTTGTTACTTGAAAACCCTAAATCGAATTTCAAATTAGGATTTATGTCCCTGGTTTGATTTTTTACTTGAAAACCCTAAATCGGAAATCAAATTAGGGTTTCTGTCCTTGTAATGATTTTTTACATGAAAACCCTAAAGTGGAAATCAATTTAGGCTATTTGTCCCTGTTTCGAATAAATTGTATGCTGGTGTATTGATTGTGTTCCAGTGTGACTTACAGTCGATGATACTCTGATGGTTTTTGTGAAGCTCATATGCTGGTGTATTGATTGTGCTTCGGTGTGGCTTATAGCTGATGATATTCTGATGGTTTTGTGATGCTCATATCCTGGTGTATTGATTGTGTTCTGGTGAGGCTTATAGCTGATGATATTCTGATAGATTTTGTGATGCTCATACGTTGGTGTATTCATTGTGTTCTGGTGAGCCTTATAGCTGATGATATTCTGGTGGCTTAAAGAAGATGATGTGCTGAGTATGTTATGATGCCGATACGCTGATTGGGTTAATATGCTAAGTTAAAGTTTGTTGTTTGGTGGCTTAAACAAGATGATGTGTTTAATGCTGATTGTTTAATGCTATCCAATAAATGTGTGGTAGCTTAAATTAAATGATGGACTTATGAATTCACCTGATAGTTTAATATTACCATTGTGCACTATTTGGTAATTGTTTAAGTGTTGAGCTTGTTGGTAGCTTAAACTAGTCTTCTTTATTCTAGTTTAAGGTTGCCTCGACATGTGTTGTGCATGCTTGGACCCAATGATGAAACTGTTCTGAGGGTAGATAGAATAAAACTGAAAAAATAAGGAACAAGCCTTCTCAAAATAAACTTGATTCATTCAATCACAATGTTTACAGCCTAAACAAAATGTACACATATATTGTGCTTATGTTGTAAACACAATAGTTTTTCTAAAATATGCATCAACCTAACTTAAACATACCCCAATTCTGTCATGAATCCTCCAATGTCATAAGTCCCGCCAGCTTGTTCATGTGCAGTTAGGTGTTCAATCCCCTGTCTTACAATCTCCTCATCAACTTCTAGAGTTGTTGGTAACCTGCCTTCTCTTGTTAGTGATGATTTTCCAATGTGTGGTAGTTTGTAGTTGTTGCTACCCTTAATCTTCATAACCTCTATCATACAAGCCTGCAGGCTCAGTAATACACTGTTGAGCTTAGTGATTCCTAGTTCTTCAAATGATTTAAGAATATTATTCATTAAGTCTTCCACATTGCATGTTGCAGTCTCTACTTGTAGTGATTGTATTTTTCTAAAATATCCCAAATCTACCATGATGTGCTTGAAAGTAATCTCTTCAAAGATGACATAACAACCAGATTCAATCTTGTATATCAGAACATCTTGCTCTGTTATGACTTTTGTGGTGTTTGAGGACGGATGCCAGTTGTGCATGATAATTTTGTAAAGTCCTGTGTACAACTGAGAAAGCATCGAGGTTTTCATGATCACTGACCACTTTTGCACTCTTCCTCCAGTGATGACCCACCACTTCATCATGGTCATCATACACAACACTTTCTAGCTAATTTCTTGTACCCAACTCCTGGTTTATGACCTGAGTGAAATCAAACACTTTTCCATCACATAGACCCTCCAATTGTAGTATGGCTAAGGATCCGAAACAACTTTCACTAAATTGGTGTAAAAATACCTAACAATCTCCTCATGGTAGGGAGCAACAGATATCACCGTGGGCAACAAATCACACTTCTCCAGAAGCTAGTAAATTCCATGTTTTCAACACTGGCTAATATTGATCCCATCTCTTGCCGAATCTTCCTTCTCTCATAGTTGGGCTAGCATTTTGCATGAGAATAAAAGTGAAAATTCTCATCAAGAGCACTAGCAAAACCATACCCGTTACAAGAGAGTTATCCCCTGTGCCTTTTTCAGCTTGGGTTGGCTTGGATGTTGAGTCAACCTTGGCCTTGCCTTTCTTCTTGTGGATCTTCCTCACGTACTAGTGAACAGTAATTGGACTTGGGGGTTGGAAGAACAGTTCTTCTTCCTCAGAGCTGGTATTCTCCTCTGAGCAGGTTCTTTGGCAACATTGAAATCTTTATCAACGTCTTCTGTATGATCACCAACCATACAAAAACATAGTCATCATCACTATCCATTGATTCATGATTCTAGTGCATGTGCTGAGGAGTTTTGCTGGTCTTTCCCCGTTTGGAAGGCAAAGCTGATGAAGAGGCTTCATTGGCCTTCTTTTTCTTCTTTGATGGAGTGGAATCAGCCTCATCGAGGACCTTCTTGGTTTGGCTTGATGATCGTCGTGGAGGTTTAGAACTTTCAACACCAACAATTCTTTTTCTTCTTCCCACAAACCCTAGATTAGCACCTTTAGGGGCATTGACATTGTAGAGATATTCCCGATCACTTGGGAACATGGTTGCAAACGGGGTTGGCACAATTTGGGCTCCCCCTGTGGATTATCCTTCAGGGTTTTGGACTGGAACTTCACGAGCCGTCAAGGTAGAAAGAGGCACCTTAGTCGCGGATAACATTAACTTTATCAAAGTAAAGGGGGTTTGAAATTCACCAGTGGTAGGATCATTATTGGAAAGGGTGTTTGAGGGTTTTATGTTGGAGGCAGAATTTAAGCACTAGGTTGATTCGGTATGTCATGGACAGAGGATGTGTCCATGGCCAAGACAAACTTTGGCTCAACCTCAGTAAGTGATGATGACGTTGTAGTAGCAGGTTGGAGTAGCTAAGGTGAGGTCTCCATTGGTGTCAATGTCGGAGTACTCGTCGATTCAGGAGGAATTTCAGTCGGCGATGTATTATGACTCGTGACAGCAGCAGTAATGACGTCCATCAGCTATTCAACATGTCATTATCCATGGCAGATTTCTTTTACGAATGATGGTTTAAAGTCTGACTGTTGGAGAGGAAAGAAAAAAGGATATTTTGCAATTATGAGGTGGATTCGAATTACCACTTAAGAGGTAATATATAGTAAATAATCCCAAAAATAGGGTTATTGGTAAAAACCTCTACAACTTCTCCAACAGCTCATTTATTCGAAATTTGAATTTCAAATTAACTTGGAAACCTCTTTAAACGCGTAGCCAAACCAGTATCGAAAATATGGAGAAATAATAGCAGCTGATTTGACTTAATCAACCTAAAAAAAAAATTCACTTTAAGGTTGAGGCAACCTGTAACATAACATGTAGAAGTTTAGCTTTATTTTTCAGAGTCTCGAGAATATGATTTTGGTTCAACGAATAGTCTACCATCATCTTTTGACAAGAGTACCTGATATTGTTGAGTACCATGTCCCGAGCTATATGATGATTTGGATTAAAAGAATTAGCAAGAGTAAGTTTTCGACGTAGAGCACACTTCATTATGAGTGTCGTGTCCCTAGTAAGATTAAGTTTTCGACGTAGAGTACACTTCATTATGAGTATAGTGTCCCTAGTTCACTTCATCAACCAAACTCCTTCCATACTTCTTCTTTTAGCAAAGGGTACACAATATTACTGAGTACATTGTCCCGATTTACTCAAATAAGTACCATTCGTTGTCTAACAACATATTGTTTTACTGATTCTTAAAGAACAAAACAGAACTGGAGCAATGTTATAAGGCTTATTCCTTATCATAGTGAATGCATGAAGTACAAGTAACTACTATATGCAATGAGATAAACATAAATTGCATACATGCAAAACTGATGTTGCCTCAAAGACTGGGTCAACATTCAGTACAACCTCTACTAAATTAAAGAAATATTAAGAGACTTCCTTAGATTAGAGAATCTCTCGTGATCAAGACCTTATTGAATATGTCAGCAATGTGATTTTCTGTGGTTACATGTTCAATGCAAATTATATGATTTTCGACCAAGTCTCAAATAAAATGATGGTCTATAGCAATATTAAATAAGTAGTATTATAAATAAAGAAAAGAAAACAAAGGAACGAAAAATGTGGAGATCACAGGGCGATCACTCACAAAAAAGTCGAACGAAAAACCTTTTCATGCCACAAGCCAGCAGATAAAGGTATTCTGAATAAAACTAAAATTGACTAATGAAGATAAAACAATTACAAGACAGTCAATTTAGAGAAAATGAAAACTGGAACTGGCCGGTTCGGTTGGAGAGAATAACTGATTTGGAATTGTCGTCGAACAAAATACATAGGTTGAGCTCCCAAACATGTTGCTCTATGTCACGAAACCCGAGCGTGGGGGATTAGCAACGCTCCTCACATCCGTGTGAGTCCAAAAATCCCTCTAATGATTTCAATGCCTTAGCTCAGAGCTATCAAACCTATGAGTATGATCCGACAACAAATTCCAAAACGAGAAAAATCCTCGCCAATGAAAACAAAGCAGCCCATGATCATATCGTCGATCCCAGAAGTAAGAAAATGATCGCAGAGCCACATGGGGAGGCTGAAGACGTCTCCCACGTCAGTCCCCGATTCAGAGTTCTCGCAGAAGTGGGTTCGTGAGGTTCAGCATCAATCACTCCACGGCAAGAACAAAAACCGAAGGTCTTGAAAGCACCTTCAAACCTAAACCTGCTCAGCCTTGTACACGAACAGGGACAGAGTTGAGGTGAGTCGACTCACTGAGTTGAGAAGGTTGACCCAGTGAGTTAGAGTGAGCCGGGCCCCTGAAGAGTGTGGCCATGGTTGAAGGGGTCTCCTCCCCTGCTCAACGCTGAAAGCCCGCCGCGGATTGATGAAGATGAAGCGTTGGATGCCGGCCCGAAACGGGCGGCTGACAGTGCTGCAAACATCCTTCGTATCTCCGACTAGGGGAAGTCGTAAAACCGGATCTGGTTCACCGGATCGCAGCACGTAACTCTCAGTCGACAAAAAATTTAGATCTTGTAGGGAGGTCGCGACTGTGAGTGAATCCGAGCTTGATAGCGCCATCAGCAATGGCGGACGAAACTCAGACGCCGTGATATATAACTCATGTTCAGATCTGGGATGTGCCATCAAGACAAAGTCGTTAGCATATCCGGTGATAACAAAGGTCTTGAATGGAATCTGCTACAGATCTGAAGAGTGACTTCTTGCAGAGATGCCAAACTACAGATCTCGATCTGTTCTTCAGATGTGAGAAAATGGCCCCAAAAAGCGACAAAAAAGACCTGTAATATACGAATCTGGGGGTCCTAAGGTGAAAGATGACCAGAGGGCAAAGACGATGAGTTCGTCAGAAAATATTGAAATCTGAAATCTATGAACTAGATGAAAAACTGGGTAATAGATAACCAGGAATGATGAAACATGAAAAGAAAGACAAAACTAATCAATGATTTGGCCGGCGGCAAAGAGGAAGAACACAAGGTTGTGCTTTTTTAGAGAGAGGATAGCCTAGCTTGTGCTTTTCTTGTGTCAATGAATTGGTCTATAGCAATATGCTTTGTCCTAGAATGTTGTACATGATTTTTAGAGATATCTATGATAGTGGAATTATCGCAGAATAAGGTTAGAACATTGCATTGAAGCCCGTAGTCATTAAGTATCTGCTTTAATCAAAGTAATTGTGCACACGAACTTCTAGATGCTACATATTCGGATTTAGCAGTGGAAAGATACACAATTTTGTTTGCGACTATGCCATGACACTAAATTATTACCGAGGTAAAAAGCACCCACTATTGGTGCTCTTCATATCATCTAAATCACCTACACAGTTAGCGTTAGTGTAACCAACTAAATTAATTTTGGTGTCCTTGGAGTATCAAATCCCCAAGTCAACCGTACTGACAACATACCTCATTATTCGTTTCATAGTCTTCAAATGTGAATCTTTAGGACAGGCTTGATAACGTGCACATAAACCAACATTGTACATGATGTCAGGATGACTGACTGTCAGATACAACAAACTGCCTATCATGGATCAGTACAATGTTGGAGTCAACATCCTCCCCAACACTGTCTTTACAAATTTTTTGACTTGAACCCATTGACATTTTCATATGCTTTGCTCCTTCCAAATTGAACACTTTAATTAAATTCTTAGCATACATACTTTGAGACATAAAAACTACCATCAGATGTCTGCTAAATCTGCAAACCTAGGAAAATGTTAGTTCACTAACCATGCTCATTTTCGAATGTTGATGACATAGGTCCTAGGAAAATTGTAGATTGATGCTTGACAAAATTGAGTACTTACACTACAAGAATACTGCCAAATTCCAGCTGAACACAAATTCATTGGAATTTTAAATTTTCCAACGACAAAAAGAATCGTTGGAAATAATTCCGACGATAAAAGTCGTTGTTTGCCGTTGGAACAGCTATTGGAAAAAAATTCCAACGATAAGAGATTCCGTTGGAGTCATTTTTCCGTTGAAATTTAATTGGTGGAACAAAAATGCCAACGATTACTTTTCCAACGACTCAAAACCGTTGGAATTGAAATTCCAACCGTTGTTTTGCCATTGAAATTTGACAGTTTTCTTATTACGTTAATTGTTCATATCAAAGCTACCTCTTTTTATGTTTTTCTCCTCACATTTCAAATTTAAATTTATATCGTAAGACATACGATAAAACTTTAAATTAGCAAAGTTTCAAAAAAGCCATTCTAACAAATTTTGAAAAAAAACAAAAAAGAAAAAGGAGAACGAAGGAAAACCATTTTATTTAACTGAATTTCAAATGAGAACAAGGCATATGTCATAGAAAGAGCTGCGGCTGACTTCTTTATTGTTCAAATATTGAATACTATACTATATACGAATTACTTTATACTTTTCCCGTTTGTCACATATCACCTTTAAAGTTCAAATAATTGAAACTTTTCTGTTACTGAATTATGTAAATTTTCATCTCAATAACTTATGTCAAATCTTATTTCCGCCACACATAGGCTTAGCATGGACGAATTTTGGATGTTAAAATACTCAATCTCCGTTTATTTTAAGATTTAAAATTAAAATATTACATTCAATACAATCATATCCTATAAAATTTACCTACATCTATCCTATACACAAACAAATACATATCTCTATTTTCCAACATTGATTTGACATCTACAGTATAATCCTATCCTATACAATCTCAAAACAAACATACATATTTACTATTTACCTTTATTTTTAAATTTTAGAATTTCAAAGTTAGAATTTTCCCTGACCTACTTAAACATAAACCAAACAGCCTCATATATTCCTTACGAGGGTTTTAATTATTTTTTGTATATGTGTATATATATTGTTGGGTTAGGATGAAAATACAAAAACAAAAACTAAAATGACACATGAATTTGTTTACCCAGTAAGTGCTACAAAATCGGAGTTTTTAAGTAATAATTAGATAAAAAGAACTTCATATTTTAAGTATTTTTTATTAATCTAAATATTTTATTTTTGGCGTAATAGGATTAAAAATCGATTATACTCGATTAAAAATCTTAACTAATAATAAAAAGTGATAAATTCGACTCAAATTAAAGGAAAAAATGAACGCGGAGTATAACCCAAATTAAAGACAAATAACAAACGAAAATTCTTAAAATAAATAATCTAAATCTAAGATAAAAAATATATATATATACAATAATTATTATTAAAAAATATATATATATATTAAGATGTCGCCCCTCCTTTTAGTACTTATTTAGTATGCGTTTCCGTCGTATACCGTATAACGCCTCTAGCAGGGGCATTTTCAAATTAAAAAAAAATATATATATTAAAACAGAAGTCGCCTCTGCCAGAGGCGACTTCAAATAGTGTTTTGTCAGAAAATGTGAACTCGCCTGTGGCACAGGCGAGTTCACTTAGTTCAGTAAATAAAAAAAAATACACTTATTATTTTAATTACACGATGAACAGTGCCGTAGTTTATTAAATTTGCCAATTATTTAATTCAACTTGAATTTTGGTAAAATTTGAATGGATATTGTAATTAAGAGATGAATTTGGAAAAACAATATATGAAAAGTGAATTTGAGGAAATATCGTAGTAATACGTCCCACGTTGTTCCATGTTTAAATCTTATCCTATTAATTAATATTGCACCATACCGAAATTAATTTATCATGTCCTTGTCTACCTTATTTTTTATTTATTTTTATTTAAATATCACCAATTGTTCTTGTTGCCATCCTATCAAAGTCAACGGTCCATTTATATGTGCTATTACTACTCTAATTACTAATTTTTCGCTACGTATATTCCATTATTTATTACTCCCCTGCCATTTATGTTTGATATTTGATTTATATGTAGTAGTTTTTATGTTTTAGTACTACCTCCGTTTTTTAGTAGTAATTCTAGATTATTTGTTTTGTTTGTAAATAGTTGTCATTCTACCTTTTTTATCATTTTTTTTCTTTCTACAATAGTAAATCTTATAGTTATGAAAGTGTTAACAATATATAGAAATGATTAAAATATCAAGGGATGAAATTAGTTGATGGTTGATTTATCAACTCCTTAAGACTCTTGTCCGATTACTTAAGACTAAAGAGTGCTAGGCCAAATATGACTGAAGGAGCTAATGAGTGTGCTTTATTGGGATTCGGTCCTCTAAATTTACTGAGCTCAATTTTAAGCAAACGAAATAGCAACTAGAAAAACGAACATAGTATATACGATTAGATAGATTATAATGGCAGAAATAACAGAAGTTGTGTAACATTTCATACTTGAGATAACATTTGGTTTCCTTGGCTTTGTAAACAAAAGTAGTGACAACCCTGTCTCAGCCATGGGACCATCGTTTCATAATATTTATCAAACACCAACATGTATTAAATGACGTTATTAAATAATATAGATCGAATATTAAAGATAGTGCATGTTTGGTCGAAGTTGAGGGTGATTGAGGTATTGTTGGCTGATGATAGTTGTTGAGAGAGTAAAAAGATGATGTTTGTTTAGGTGATTGGATAGTGATTGTGGTGTATGATATAATTTTTAATTGTAAAATGTGATGTGATATATGTAAGAATTTGTTAATAATGATTAATTTAATGATTAAAGTAATATTGAAATTTGTGATGATTTGTGGTGGTTGGGCTAACATTTGTAAACAAGTATAGGGAGGTCTTGGGTCAATCCATTAGGGATTGAGCCAACCCCAACCCCAACCAAATATATAGTGTAATCGAAAATAAAACAGGTAGTGTAACACAATCAATAATAGAGAAATCAATCTGTACAATAAAATTGATCTCAGCAAATTGATTTTATTTACATTAGAAAATAGTTTTGAGGAATTATTATTATTATTATTATTAATTAGGGAATGGGGGTGGGGGGAAGGGGGAATGGAATTAGATCCTTGACCTCAGGCAAAACTTAGGCTTTATGGGATGTTTATAAACATATGTTATCCCTCAACAATTGGAAATGGGAACAATATAAAGGAAAGAGTAGATAAAACTTAGGAATTTGATGGAAGAGATAAAAATTAATCGAGGGATTTGTCCATTTCATATACCATCTCCTAATTCAAAACTACGACTAAAAGACTGAGGCAGTACATTAGTAGAGTTAAAGATCAAATAAAACAATTCAAAATTCGATTTGAGATTTTGTTCATATCTGATGACCAATTTTGGTTTTCATCATTTTAGTCACCAACTTTAAAATATAGAATGCCGACATTTTCAGAAACCGAAATGCATACATTATACTATATGCTAGTCGGTAGATGTTGTAGTTTAGCAGTTTGACCCGATTTAATCCACCATTTGACCATATTAATTAATATTGGATAATTTAGCTATGGGATAAAAAATTAGTAAGCACAATCTAACTTATTCTATTGTCTTTAAGATATACAGTTATACGTTTGGATAGAAGGATTTTTTGTATTTGAAAGTTCACTCATTTAAACTTTTTGTTTGATATTTAACTCTAAATGAGTGGATTTAAATTGTTTGAACTTTTCATTTTTTCAAAATTTTCTTAACAAATTTTAAAGGATGATGATAATGAAAGTTGTGTGGTGTTTGCAGTATGTGGGTGTAGAATGTGTGGTGTGTGTAGTGTGTGTAGTATGTGTGTTAAGTGTGTGTGTATGCGCGCGCGCGTAGTAGTGTTGTCTGTGAAGTGTGAGTAGTGTGTGTGTGTGAAATATGAATTATGAAATGTATATATAGTGTGTGAAGTACGTGTGTGTAGTATGTGCATGTAGTATGTGTATAGTGTGTGTAGTGCGCGTGAGGTGTGTATATTTTGTGTGTGTGCGTGTAGTAGTGTTGTGTGTGTGTAGTGTGTTAAGTGAGTGTGAAGTGTGTGATAATGTACGTGTGAAGTGTGTGATAATGTGACTATACATATATATAAGAGAGGCGTGATGTATTTATTAGTGTTCTAAAAGTTGCTAGTCGATCAGATTATTGGGGCCTAACGCTTAGGCGGCGCCTAGAGGGCACTACCTTACACCAATAATTTAATTATTTAATAAATAAATAAATTTAAAAGTATGAAAAATAATAAAATAAATATCACCACTTTCAAATTTTAAAAAAGTTTACAGTGGTTAGAGAAGAATTACTAGATTAACGGATAAAAAACAAATTAAAATTTAAAAGATCTGACCTAAACTCAAACACACTAATAAGGCAAAAATAATAAAATCTGGGCAATTATGTGAATTAGTTGGCACCTAGGCAGATTAGTTGACGACTAATTGAGTTAGTTGGCGACTATTCGCCGACTACAACTAATTCGCCTCGGCATAGGGACTCCTAGGCTGCCGTCTTGATCCCCTTTTTTTTAACATTGTTATTTATAAATGTTAAAATAAACTGGAAATTTATAAGGGATTTAAAATCTCTTGATTTGTTTTTTTTTACCAAATAAATTGGATGAATTTCAAAATTGATCGCTCAATCCAAATAGAACCAAGTTTTCAAATTATTGAAATGTCGAAGGAGACTTAATGGTTCCAACAATACTTACCCGTCCTCAATTTTACTAGCTCTAAGTGAATACTTGAATTGACATATTTCCATCTGGATGGAGCATGATCAATCCCCGATATATTTCATTTTGCACCCAAAATTTAGGATGTCACATCCCCCAACATCTTCACTCTACTATCTACATCAACTTTTATAGTTTTCAATACACCTTTTTCAATTTCCAAACATATCTTACCATACTCTTCCCTTAATAAAATACATGTTTACTATTTAAATGAATATTCCGTCTGCAGATATATTCCAACAGACGTCATGTCACTACATCTCAAACTAAATATCCTCCAACCGTTATTACTCCTTTAATTCTTCTTAATTAATTGTTCTTAAATTTCTCAAATAAATTGTTATCCAACCTTGACTTTGATATTTTAGTCATCGAATCTTGAAAAGTAATTTGTACCAAATATTGAGGTTTGTTATTTACATGTTATACATGTTTCAATTGTCAAAAATCTTGGGAATATTTGTTTTGGGATGTCCTCGTTCGGATGTGGTATGGATCATCTTTAACGTATTTCGTTTTATGCCTGGACAGTTCATCTCTCCACATCTATACTCTATCATCTTTTTCAAATTTCCAACACACCTTTTACAAATTCCAATACACATCCTACCCTACTATACCCTTAAACTAAAATATTTTTTTGAATGTCCCGTTCGTGAATGTACCCTATCGAACATGACACATGCCACTACATCCCAAACCAAGTATCCCCACATATTATATACTTGTTTGAAAGAAAAAAGAACTCTTGGCTTCAAAAAGGCAAAAAAATCTAAACTTTGAATTAATTGTGATATCCGGAGAAAAGTGTGGTTAAGATGTTGGAAGCAGGGCAATCTGGACAAGGATAAACCTCGACGGCGACGTTGTCTGGAGCTGTAAAAATCAGCGATGATGAATTAAAGAGAGACAATATTTGAAAGAAATTCAGACCCCATTTACTTACAACACCTCTGCTCTCTCTCTCCTCTTTCTCTCTCTTGTATTGTAAATTTCTGTATAAGCAGCATTTACCCGTCGCTGTTACAAATGTAAGTGCATAATTGCGCTTCCCCTACCCCCCTTCCCTTTCTCACACACTTAAATGCTCACTACGACTATTCAAAATTTATTGCTTATTCATTTTCTTCTTCTGGGTTTTTATTATTTACATCATTCAAGGATTTGATTTGGTGAGGTTGTTCAACCTGAAAGTTAGTTCCATGTATTCTCTCTCTCACACACACGTACAAATTCAACTTCTTGTAAATATATTATCTCTTATCCTGCAACTGTCATTGTTGTTTAGCTGTTTCGATGTGAAAGAAGGGGGCGAAATTGATGATAATGTGGTGTAGATACAGACACACAAAATCCCATACTCTTTCCCCAATCTATGCGTTGTGTGTCTTATAGTGGTGTGTATCAGTGTGTATAATGTGTGTTTCTGATTCGGTTATGGGTTTTTATTTGCAGGAACCGCCAATGATAAAGATTTAAGAAGATTGAGAAGTCATATCTAATAGAACAGAAACTCAACTCTTGTGTCATTTCGACGATTTGTTTTGATGCTTTTATGTCCTTGGATGGGCCTGGGTATTTTGGAAGTGCCAAAAGCCAAAAGTGAAAGAAGTATTTTATAGTAAAAATCTTGAGTTTTTGGAGGAGTCTGAGTACCAAACTCTCTGGCATTCCAATAATTGACATTGGAGGAAATGATTAAAGAAAGTCACTGCTGGTTTGGATCTGGAAAACAGCTCATTTTCGCCTGAATCTTTTTTTCTTTTTCTTTTTTCAAGATCAACCAAATAGGAGTGGAAAGTAGCAGATTTTGGGAGGAGGTGAAAAATGGGTGTATTTCTGTGTTTTGTAGAGAAATCATGTGCAGAAACAGTGGAGTCTTGTGCTTGAAAAGAACACTCTCTGCAGATCTATTGAAATCTCTGTGGTGGTACCATTTCTGGAAGCTGCATGTACAATCTCTGGTTAAAACCCACAAGATTGAAGAATTCAGTGCTTTGACTGAAAAATAAAATAGTTTATTTTCTTGGTTAAAAGGGTTGTTGTCAAAAGGCAATCTAATCTGTATATGCATGAGTTTTATGAGTCTATGACAGCTTTAGTGGTGGGGCAGGGAAGGGCCTAATAATGCACCTAAATGTTTCTTGTTGTTTGTATTTGTAGAGAGACATTCACACAGTGGTTGATTTAAAAGGGCAACTGTGATTGTTCTTGTAAGACAAGTGGGAATCTTGTTTTTTTATTATTATTTTTATGGTGTAATAATGAGTAGAGAGTTGAAGAAAGTGGAAAAGGGTTGTTCTGCCATGGCTGAGAAGGTTGTGGTTGCTGTTAAGGCATCAAAGGAGATACCTAAGACTGCTCTTGTTTGGGCTCTCACCCATGTTGTTCAGCCTGGGGACTGTATCACTCTTCTTGTGGTTATCTCTTCACACACCTCTGGTAAATTTCTCTTACCATGTCCTTGCATTATTGTTTCTCGATTTATGTGTGTCATCCTCCCAAAGGGGCCATGTTAATCTTCTCTGTATCTTTCAAGTTTCTTTATTCATGTTTCTGGTGATGTTATTGCACTGACATCAATGCTTCATCTTCTGTCCTTTTATATTCAAATTAAAAATTGCGTTTAATGGCATTGGCTATATTGTCAAATGCTTCAAGATTCATTCTTATTTACTAACTAGAACTTCTGAAACATTAGCTTCTTGGAGGATTGGCCGTCTCCATAATTACTTGTGTGTTCTTGTTTATAATCTTTCTAATGGCATAAATCTTAATCGACCATGATTTTGCTTCTCAGTATTTTTTTCCCTTTGCCTTAATCAGGTCGGAAATGGGGTTTCCCAAGATTTGCTGGAGACTGTGCTAGTGGGCACAGAAGGTCACACACTGGTTCAAGTGCAGAACAGAAATATGACATAACTGACACTTGCTCTCAAATGATCCTCCAGCTTCATGATGTTTATGATCCTAATAAAGTAAGCATCTTCAGAATTTGTATTTATTCTGTTGAAATTTTTGCATGGATGATTGAAGATTTTCCTAATCAAAATCTCAGATCAATGTGAAGATAAAAATTGTCAACGGGAACCCATGTGGAACTGTCGCTGCAGAGGCGAAGAAAATCCAAGCGAATTGGGTTGTTTTGGACAAGTAATCTTTTCCGTTCTCTCTATGTCGAAGGCCTAATACTAGTTTAGTTAGAGTGCCTTAATTTTGTGTTTTTTCACATTTGAATCTTATACAGACAGCTTAAACACGAGGAAAAGCGCTGCATGGAAGAATTACAATGCAACATTGTTGTAATGAAGAAATCCCAACCAAAGGTTCTTCGGCTAAACTTAGTGGGGTCAGCTAGAAAGGAACCAGAAGTAGTGAGTTCTGATGATAACCAATTATCTGGAAAACAAGACAGCAGAAAAGATTGTCTGAATCCAACTCGTGGGCCCCTTGTTACCCCGTCAAGTAGCCCTGAGACAGAGACGTTCACCACCACTGACGCCGGGACCTCATCGGTGTCGAGCTCTGATCCTGGGAATTCACCTTTCTTCCTAACTGGGGTAAAGGAGGGCCTCAAGAAAGACAAATTACTCGATACTCAACAAGAACGAGAGCTTGACGAATCCAGTTCAGATACTGAAAGTGAAACGTTGTCTTCATCCTCGAGTTTGAGATTTCAGCCGTGGATGGCAGAAATCGTCAACTCACGTTGTCAATCTATGGATCATCTAGGAGAAACCTCCGGGCGATCTAGTACCCGTTTACAAAACTCTTCTACCAAGGCTCTGTTGGAAAAGCTCTGTAAACTTGATGATGAAACTGGGTTTCGTTCACCAAGCTATCGATCGAATCTTGATTTCAGTGGCAGTTTGAGAGAAGCGATTTCCCTATCAAGAACAGCACCCTTAGGGCCTCCACCCTTGTGCTCTATATGTCAGCACAAAGCCCCTGTATTCGGAAAGCCTCCAAGGTGGTTCACGTACGCTGAGCTGGAGCTTGCCACGGGGGGTTTCACGCAAGCAAATTTCTTAGCGGAAGGTGGTTATGGGTCGGTCCACAGAGGAGTTCTTCCGGATGGCCAGACAATTGCTGTCAAACAGCACAAGTTGGCGAGTTCTCAAGGCGATCAAGAATTTTGCTCGGAAGTTGAAGTTCTGAGCTGTGCACAGCATCGTAATGTTGTTATGTTGATCGGTTTCTGCATTGAGGATGGCAGAAGATTATTGGTCTATGAGTATATTTGCAATGGATCTCTCGATTCTCATCTGTACGGTAGGTTTTGCTCACCTTTTAAATTGTACATGGGTTGAATTCTTGATACACATTTAACATCAGGAAAGGTTTCTAATTATGTTGCTGTGATTTGTGCAGGGCGCAATAAGAACACGCTAGGTTGGGCTGCACGCCAAAAGATTGCAGTTGGAGCAGCAAGAGGATTGCGTTATCTTCATGAAGAATGTAGGGTTGGTTGCATAGTGCATCGGGATATGCGGCCCAATAATATTCTCATTACCCATGATTTTGAACCATTGGTACAAGCTCTTAACCTGCTCTTCTCGTTCACATATGTTGCTTACATCTGTATGTGGTGGTTTTTATATAATGGTTAAGTAGGTGCTGCAAAATGATTCTTTTCCAATCCTCTCTCTCTCTATGCAAGGTTGGAGACTTTGGCCTAGCTAGATGGCAACCCGACGGGGAGACAGGAGTCGAGACCAGAGTAATTGGAACCTTTGGGTAATTTTTTGAGAGTCCTCTCATGAATTATGTAACTTATGTTCAATGCAATTTAAGAACTTCAATATTGACGAACTGGTATGTTTTTTAAGGTACTTGGCACCCGAGTATGCTCAAAGTGGGCAAATCACAGAAAAAGCCGATGTCTATTCATTTGGAGTAGTACTGGTAGAGCTTGTTACTGGACGTAAAGCAGTGGACCTTAACCGACCCAAGGGCCAGCAGTGCCTCACAGAATGGGTAAGTTATCCGTATTATGAAGGGTTTCTGTTAGGTCAACACGGGTATTGCATCTTGGACTAACTTTACCAACCCGATGGATAACAGGCCCGCCCATTATTGGAAGCATATGCTGTTGGCGAATTGGTAGATCCACGGTTGGGAAACAACTATTTGGAGCAAGAGGTTTACTGTATGTTGCATGCTGCATCGTTGTGCATACGTCGGGATCCTCAAGAAAGGCCCCGCATGTCTCAAGTGAGCGAAAATCTAACTGTTTTATCTTTGTAAATCTAGACTTACATATACTTCTTTTAAATTTTAAAAACATTTCCCTTTTCATCCATTTCATAAAATACGTTAAAATATTTCACTTTTGAAATGTGGATTTTTAATGAATGCTAGGGTTAGGTTTTGATTAAAACTTAAACTAAAGAAAGTGTCTCTGGTTTTCATGCTTTTCAATTCCCGGTACTGAAATTAACATCTTGGCATCCCATTAACCGTGACCGTTTCGTGTGTTTCAACACATTTTCCCGCCCCAGCGTGACCGAGATTTTGGCCAAAACAAAATAAGACTGTTTTGTTTTTCTCGTTAGAATGATATGTTCCACCCTGGGCAGAACGGAGTCTAATTGATGAGAACATAAAGATATCGGCCCTATAACTATAGAGTTATTATATGTATTTATAAACGGTACTCTCCTAATCTGTGACTAATGTCTGTCTTGTTTATCTAGGTGCTTCGAATACTTGAAGGCGATGCAATGGATTCAGGTCAACTGTTGATGCCCGGGTTTGATGTGGGTAGCCGGAGTGGAAGAATGTGGTTAGATCACCAGCAACGCGAACAGCATAGCGGTCCGTTGGCAAGCGAGTTGTCGGGGCGATTTAGCTCAAAACTCTCTCTGACCTAGAGACTGATCTTTGGGAGGATATATAACGAAGACCGTGTGAAGTACTCTTAGTGTTCAGATGCCACTGAGATTTTTGCCCTTTTTGTATAGCAATGGTAGTATAAAATTTTCTGTAATCACAGCGAGAAATGAATACTCAATTGCATTATTAGGCATATTATGTATACATATTTTGGTTGATCTCTGCTTCTCCAGGAACCAATATGCATCTCTAGTCGAGCCTTTCCCTTTGTCTTGCTTTTTTCACGGTTGATTCAAATTGGTATTTTGCTAGTTACATACCCTTGGAACTAAAATAGTCTAGAAAAAACAATTTAAAATCACACAAGGTATAAGCTTGAATTGGTGGTTTAAAGGCTTGCACTTTCTTAACTAAAAAAATGTACTTAAGAAAACGTGGCTAATCTTTTTGGAGGGAATATAATATCAAGCACATAATTATGCCATTAATAGAGATCTATCCATATTACAGTGTATGTAATAGAAATAAAACAAATAATGCTTGGGTGTTGGATGTGACACCAGACCCTCCTGGCCATCTTCACGGTTGAAGACAGGCCTGGCCCGCTCAAACGGGACCAGCCAGGTCAGGTCAGATTGGTACATCCCCAGAATTCTAGACTCAAGAATGTACCTAATTGCAGAGTGTAGGCACGACATATATTCCAACATATTCCAGGATATGACAGCAATGGTTGCTCTGAAGTAATTATACATATTCAGTCGAGCAATGGTTTCCCAATAGTATTTCCCAATATGGTACTGGTGCAAATACAATGAACATCATACTCTACCAATTAAGCAAATCTAAATCGAGTTTCCAGTTAGTAACGA
Organism: Ajuga chamaepitys; assembly: GCA_958295605.1. NCBI lineage: Eukaryota > Viridiplantae > Streptophyta > Magnoliopsida > Lamiales > Lamiaceae > Ajuga > Ajuga chamaepitys. The sequence goes on along the minus strand of OY282500.1, from coordinate 4,535,447 downwards.
GTACAGAATCATCGAGTTTGAACCTTTTCATTGTACATTTCTGACATGCATAGCTGGTTAAACTCGTGACTTTGGACATCCGATTCTCTTTCAAGAATCTTTGGTATAACCTAATGCAGGTCAAAGCACTCTCTGTATTAAAATGCTTTATCCAGAGTAAGTTTTCATGGCTTCCTCATTTTTGACCTCGCGTATCTGAAATTTATAAGAAAAAAGAGTACAGTTTGAGATTATTTGCGAAATGCAAGCAACAGAATGAGAAAGATCAGGTAGTGTGAGGATACTCTATATGCATGCCACCGCGGTCTGAAGATGGTAGTGAGCATCCTTGAAGCGTATTCATTGCTTCCGTTGCTTGTTCAACTCTCTGTTAAAAGAAAACACAATTTAGAGATTTTTCAAACTAATTTTTAAGAAAAACAGAGCTTTTTCTACCCTACGCTACCCTACATTAGTTTCGATATGCAGATGCAAAATCAAAGATCAATAGTTTTTACTCATACACACCAACCAATCCGATGGTGGGAAACCCACTTGGGCAGGGTAGAATTGGCCGAAAAAGAGACAACAGAGGTCCTAAAACTGGAGAAGCTAGGCTGTCATTTACACAATCAACAGGGCCATACCTCAAAATCGGCAAATGCCACTGGCATTCCGCCTCTCGCACGAACCTTAAGGCTGTTAAATCCTTTGTACCTGAAATCAAAAGGATGGAATGAATAACATTTCTACGTACGTTGTGATTCTTTTGAAAGCCATTTTCATTTTTCTTTCTGTTGCAATGAAGCAGATGAAAAATCAGATTTGACGGATAAAAAAGGAAGAGCTCCAGGGGCATACACATGAGCAAGAAAGAACTGCCCCATATAAACATTCAAAACAACATTTTGCGTGTTTGTGTGTTATTTATTGTTTCTCTTGAATAACAAGGTAAGCGAACTTACTGAGACAGAGCTTGCTTCAGTTCCTCCTCGGTACAGTTCGGACCCAAATTAGCAATAAACAAGGTTGAGCATGCACCATCTGCTGGCTGTTCAGCATGCTCCTAAGAAAGCCATTTATACACGACCAACATGAGACATTAAATAAAGTAAAATATGAACAAGTAAGAGAGAGATTGTTCAAACACAAAACTGTAATATACTTACATTATCTGGAGCAAAAGCATCATTACCATAGCTTGCATGTTCAGTGCTGTCAAGAGCAAGACTTAGGTATCATCAGATTGAAAAGACAAGTTATGATGGTGAAAAGAGAATTACCAGCTCGCACATACAAAACTAGGGGCATAACCACAACAGTTCATAACAAGGAATTGGCCAACATATCTACCTCTTGTCAGCTGCTGAATCATCTTGTTTCTCAGTGTCAGGATTGGCAGGGTCATCAGAATCACCGTTTCCTGAAAAAAAATCTGATGTGATCATGTCAAAAGACTAGAGCAACTCAAGTCGGTGCTCTTCTTATAGAAGTGCTTTCAGACAATTATATAGTAATTTTAGCCAATTGAGAAAAAAGAAAGAAAAAAGGAAAGGAAAAAAAAAGGAAAGAGCAATCACCATGCACCCAACATAAGTTCTCGAGTTTATAACTTATATCCCTACACTTCTTCCAAGGCTAGTAGGAAACAAAAACATTCTTATTCCATATGGATTCCTCACACTCTGCCACTCTAAACCAGGGACAGGATGGGGTTGCAGTACGTGGAAGATGCCATTCAATTTCACATGATAGAAAGGAGCTAAGAGCATGTAAATCCAGTTAATTTGTTCAACAATGACTAAAGCAGAATACTACCATCATCACTGGATGTCTCCCTAGCATCATCAGATTTTGTTCTTCTATCAATGACAACATACGGACCACTTCCTGTAGACAACATTAAGTGCTGGTGAGCAAACTATCAGAAGTGAATCCACTATTTGAATAGGGCTAAGGGATACTAAATTGAGTAAAGAAGACGACAAACAACATCCCTACCTGGTTTATGTTTTCTTCTTGAATTTGATCTTGCCAGTTCAATGTGCAATATCGAACCAGTTTGAGGATCAAATTTAACCCCCTGTAGATGTTCATGCATATTGATTCTTAACTATGTATAAACAAAAATGTCTGCATACATATATATGCACAAGATAGACAAATAGAAGAAGAAATTGGATTTCTTTCTCTAGACTTGAGAATTCTCTTTGAAACAGAACTGGGATAGCATCGCACCTTTAATACCTTTTAGGTTCAAATTAGTGCATTTCATGTGGACGATCAAATGAAAATTTTCATCCGAAGAATTCAGATAGAGGCAAGGGAGGCCAGCTATAAAAGGCATTTTCTTTCTTGTTCTTACCTTTACTGTGTCCCATGACAGTCAAATAAGTTTTCTGTTTCCTCCCTATATGATACCCTAGATACCGCAACTGTTGTCAACAAGGTAATCTCGACCAACAAAAATGTTTTTTTGTTTTTCTATGTATCTACTAAACTACAGAACCCAACTATGAGAATTCAAGATGATAGGCAATACAAGTTCCTGACAGAGGTTGATATCTTAAAGTAGATTACTAAAGAATAGAATATAAACATGTTATGGGAAGACACAGGAGTGCTGAAGTACTGTTGGCTGAGGTAAATAAAGTGGTGAAAAGTAGGTTGGGAAGTTCCCCAATATGCTGGGGCAAACCTTAACCAAACACACCCATAGTCTAACATGGGTAATAGTTGAAAATACATGATATATCTGAAGGGTAAAAAACAATATTAAACGCCAAACAAGACCGGCTCTATACTTCAGAACAACGCAAATAAACAACAGAATCAACATTAAAGCTCTTAGATAAGTCATTAGGTCCATACTACTATCCACATTCAAGTTAAATCGAAATGTTAAATGTCGCACAATTGCTTCATAACTAGCTCAATTAATTTTATTTCCACCTTTCTAATTGACGATTGTCTCATAGTCCAAGCTTTCAATATAAAATAAAATGACCAAATGAATAGAAATACAGAGTAACGCAAACATATGATAATCACTTGCAAATTATTATGAATGAAAAACAGAAGCAGAAAGACGAAAAATAGCCAATAGAAATATATTCCAACAGCGACTCACATTCAGAGAATGCAGAGCTGCCATTGCTGATGGATGATTCACAAAGGTGGCAAATGCCACTACCTGTCAATTAAAAAAGGAAAAAAAAAATACAAGTTTAAATTATTAGAATTCCCAGTAAATGCCACACTGCACGCCCCTTCTATACTCTTTCAAAACTATATTCGTAGATGGAAGAACATTTTCAGTTTTATCCAGGAGAGAGTCCTACTAATCCATAAATACTAACCCTAAAAGGAGGAAAATCTTAATACTTCTTCATAGGTGTATTTAAGAAAAACGGAGAGAGAAGAAATTGAACCTGATTGGCGCGGCCAGTGTATTTAAGTTGGCAGGACTCGAAGCCGGGACGGCCACGGAAAAGATTGTGGATCTCGCGCGCTTTGACGTCGTCGGGGAGACCAGAGACGAATAAAGTGTTGATTCCGTTTCTATCGCTGGCGGGATAAGCATATTCCGGAGGAGGCGGAGCTAGGTAGAGAGGCTCATACTGCGGCGGATGAGCCATATCGGGAAATAGGAAAGGACGGCGGACACTAGGAGTTTCCGGCGGAAGTACTACTTAGGTGGATGGTCAAGTGTGATTTTGCGGTAAAGAAATGATTTTGGGCTGGGCTGGGCTGTATCTAATTTACTAAAATTTGGATAGATATTGGTTGCCAGCCCAATTGGATATCACGGTTAGAACTGTTAATGGGGTGTTTTTTTAGAGTACGTAGGGTAAAATGATCCGTGACCACTGACCTGAATTATAATATGATCAATCAACTAATCCATAGTCGATTTTTTAAGAAATATGAAAAGAAATTGCCTCGCAAAAGTAATTTTGTTTAGTGATGGTGAAAAAACAATTTAAATAGGTAATGTTTGATACAGTAAAAAATCGAAAATATATAGAAGTTGGAAGTACATAGTAGAGTTGTTTGGTCTTTGATAATAGAGTTCGTCGACCTTGAGCTATAAGGGCAATCTAAAAATAAATTAAAGACACGCATAACACACGAGTATAATTTTGACAATCGTCTTCTTCTCAATTAATGTATGCCATAAACTCAATTAATGTAAGACGATGTGGAAGATTTCGTGCATGTTAAGAGAGAGCGTAGAGTACAATTTTACTTATTCTTTTAAAGGATTTTAGTTATTTTAAATTATTATTATATTGGCAATTGCCGGAAAAATTGCAATGTACTCATAATACGGTATATATTTGAGGCTGGAAAATAATGAGTTACAATTGACCAAGAAGTTAATGAATGTATTTATTTTTGGATTGAATCATCTCAATGAATTAGAAAAAAACTCCAAACAAACAACGTCAAAGTTTATTCCTTTTTTCTTGCTAGACTATGTAAACGTTTGGAAAGATTTAACTACCAAAAAAATATTATATATAAGTCAACATTTTATTACCGAAGGCTGCTTTATGTCTAAATTTCTTAAAAAGAGTTTTTTCAAACTGTGCATTATTCTTAAAAGGGGAGTAGTCTTAGATAGGGATGAACATGGTTCGAAGCGGTTTGGAGATTTGAAAATCTTCGGACCCAAATCAAAATTTGGAGATATTCGGAGATTTTGAGAAAAAAATAACTGCTCCGCTTATCGATTCAGTGTTTTTCGAAGATCGGATCTAACTAGCTAGTCTAGGTATTCGGAGCCTTTTTATTTTATTTTAAATTGAAAGAAAATATTAATATAAAATAAAATGCATGAAATAATTATAATATTGCAGTGTCTAAGATAAGGGTGATTATATGGTATCACAGTTGTTATAAAATGTAGCTTATCAACTCAGTGGGAAGGTTAAAAAGTGCTTATAAATAAGCTGGTTCAAGCTGTGAAACAAAATCAGTTATTTCTGTTAACGGGTCTTTACAACGGTTCTTCTACAACAACAGTCAAGAAACCGTTGTCTTTGTGACAATTATTTTTAACCATTTTTCTTTCCAGTTTTGATTCAGCTAGTTATATAGCAGTTTTCTTCCCGTTTTAGTGCCAATGGTTGAGAGAACTCTTGTAACCAAAAATATACTCTAGGCTAGAGAGATATAGAGGTTAGAGAGAGGATAGAAAACTCAAGAGGGCATGTGAGATTCTTCTTAAGAGTAACTAGTGTAGCATTTTCTTTGGATTGTGTAGAAGATGATCTAGTGAATGTTAGAGTCTCTGTAATTGTTCATTGATAGTGAAGAACTGATCAGCTCCCGTGGATGTAGGCAATTGCCGAACCACGTAAATCTTTTCTTGTTTGATTCTTCATTTTCTTTGATTTCATTTGTGAGTGTTAAGCAATCTGTTTTGGTTGCTTGAGCTTTTGTGTGTGTATCTCTGTTGTATTGATTGTTTGGTAGAGATTTGGATCATCAATTCACAAATTGGCGCCGTCTGTGGGAACTGGGAATCGTGCCCACATTGTGTTTGTTTTTTTGGCTTGAATCAAGAAATTAACTCTTGAAAGATCAATTCAACCTCAAGCTCTCATCATGGCTGCAACCAAGTTCGATGCTGAGAAGTTCTCCGGGAAAAACGATTTTGGATTGTGGAAAATTAAAATGAAAGCTCTCTTGACTCAACAAGGGCTTGCTGCTGCACTTCGAGGAGAAAAGGCTCTGCCAGAAAGGCTTAAACTAGCTCAGAAACAGGATATTCTTGAGAAAGCACACAACACCTTGATACTTTGCTTGACTGATTAGGTACTACAGAGGGTTTATGGAATAAGCTGGATAGTCTGTATATGTCCAAGTCTTTGTCAAACAGACTCTATACAAAGCAAAGATTATATTCCTTCAGGTTCACAGAAGACAAAACTGTGGATGATCAGCTTGATGAGTTCACAAAACTTTTAGATGATCTTGAGAGCCTTGAAGTCAAACTGGAGGAAGAAGACAAGGCCATACTCCTACTGAATGCTCTTCCCAAGTCGTATGATCACCTAAGGGATACTCTCCTTTATGGCAAGAAGACAGGACTCACACTTGAAGAAGTGAAGATGGCACTCAGATCCAAAGAGTTGCAAAAGGAAAATGAATCAAAACTTGGTGTAGCTGGAGAAGGCCTGAATATAACAAGAGGAAAGTTTTTCAAAGGCAATAAAAAACCTCAAGATGTACACAAGAAAGATACACAGAATAAGCCTAAGACCAATGATGTCAAAGAAACAAGGAAATGCCATCATTGCAAGAAACCAGGGTTTGCATCTTAAGAAAAATTGCTATGAATGGAAGAAAAAAAGGGCTGAAAAGGAGCAAAATCAGAACACAATGGATCTTGCAACAGCAGAAAATGAAGCTCAGGTCCTGAATGTTTCAAATGAAAGGCCAGAGAACTAATGGATTCTTGATAGTGGCTGCAGTTTCCACATGTGCCCCAAGCTGGAGTGGTTTCATGACTTCTGTGAGCAAAACTGTGGATCTGTGATGCTTGGGAACAATCAGGTGTGTCAGGTCAAGGGAATGGGAAAGATTCACCTTAAAGTTTATGATGGATCTATTAAAATCTTAACAGATGTAAGGTACATCCCTGAGCTTAAAAGAAACTTAATCAGCTTAGGCACTCTTAAAAATAAAGGGTGTAGTTTTAAATGTCAGGATGGTTTCTTGTATGTTGTTAAGGATGGGAAAACTGTGTTAAGAGGAGTAAGAAAATCTAGTTTATACTACCTTAATGGCAGTGATATCACAGGATCAGTTGATAACATAGTGGATTTGGAATCTGTGAAATGGCATTCAAGGTTAGGCCATGTGAGTCAAAATGGATTAAATGAACTCCTCAAACAAAATATGTTACAGCACAAGGATAAGTTTGTCATTGAAGCATGTGAAATATGTATCTTAGGAAAGAGTGAGAAACTACCCTATTCTACTGGAAAACATACATCACCTGCCCCTTTAGAATATGCACATTCAGATCTATGGGGTCCTTCTAAAACTGCTTCTCTAGGTGGAGGGAGATACTTTCTGAGTATTGTTGATGATTACTCTAGACAGTTGTGGTTGTATGTTTTAAAAGATAAATCAGAAGTTTTTCAAAAGTTTCAAGAATGGCACACAGAAGTTGAGAGTGAAACTGGAAAATCTCTCAAGTGTCTAAGAACTGATAATGGCCTAGAATTCATGTCTGAGGAATTCAACAAGTATTGGAAAACCAAAGGAATCAAGAGGCATAAAACTGTACCTGGAAACCCCCAAAAAAATGGAGTATCAGAAAGGATGAATAGAACAGTTCTTGAGAGAGTAAGGTGTATGCTGTTGGAATCTGGTTTGGCAAAGAAATTTTGGGCAGAGGCTGCATCTACAACAGCCTATTTGATCAACAGATGTCCTTGCTCTGCCATTGACTTCAAGACACCTGAAGAAAAGTGGTCTGGAAAAAGGCCAGGATATTCACACTTAAGAATTTTTTGTTGTAAAGCATTTGCACACATTAAACAGGACAAACTTGAGGCAAGAGCTCTCAAATGTGTTATGCTTGGGTATCCAAAAGGAATTAAGGGGTACAGACTATGGTGCATTGAACCAGGAATGAATTTGATAATTGTAAGCAGAGATGTGGTGTTTTGTGAGCATGAGAAACCATTCAAGCAACAGAATTCTGATGGAATCATCATTACAGAACAGTCTCTGGTTCTCCATTCAAGGGGGAGCATACTCTACAATCTGATGATGAAAGTGACACTGATGATGTTTCTGATACTAATGAAGAAGAAGAAGCTGAGATGAATGAGCTTAGTAGCTACCAATTGGTGAGGGATAGATCAAAGAGAGTCTCTAAACCCTCAACAAGATATGGGGAGGATTTCCTCATGGCTTATGCTTTTGTAACTGGTGAAGACATTGACAATAGTGAGCCTAGAAACTATACAGAAGCTATGTTAGCTCAGAAAGAAATCAGTGGATGATAGCAATGTAGGAGGAAATAGAATCTTTGGAGAAGAATGGAACTTGGGAATTGGTTAAGAGGCCTATACATCAGAAGCTTGTAAGTTGTAAATGGATTTACAAGAAAAAGGTTGAAGTAGCAGAAACAGAAAGAGTGAGATTCAAAGCAAGGTTGGTTGCTAGAGGGTTCACTCAAAAGGAGGGAGTGGACTACAATGAATTCTTCTCCCCTATGGTAAAACAATACTCCATTTAGGATTCTATTAGCAATTGTGACTCAGTTTGATCTAATCTTAGAACAATTAGATGTGAAGACAACTTTTCTTCATGGAGAATTGAAAGAAATCATATATATGACTCAACCCGAGGTTTTGTTGAACCTGGAAATGAAGGAAAGGTTTGCTTACTTAAGAAGTCTTTATATCAAGTTTGATAACCATATGAAGAATATTGGATTCCACAGGTGTAGATATGACAATTGTGTGTATTTCAAGAAAACTGAAAAAACTGTGATCACCTATCTGCTTTTGTATATAGATGATATGTTGATAGCTAGCAAAAGTCTAGAAGAAATTCAACTTTTAAAGTCAAACCTTCAATCTTCTTTTGAGATGAAAGTCTTAGGATCAACAAAAAGGATCCTAGGAATGGACATTGTTAGAGACAGCAAGTCAGGAAGTCTGTGGTTAAATCAACATTCTTACATTGAGAAGGTCTTGAAGAAGTTTAACATGCATGAATGCAGGAGGGTGTCCATTCCTTTGAGTCAACAATTCAAATTATCAGAGCTACAGAAACCTAAAGATGATGCATAGAGAGATGAAATGTACAAAATCCCATACTCTAATGCAGTTAGTTCAATCATGTATTCAATGATCTGTACAAGGCCAGGTGTGGCTCACTCAATCAGTGTGGTGAGCAGATATATGTCAGACCCTGGAAAGGGTCATTGGGAGGCTTTGAAGTGGTTACTTAGGTACTTGAAAGGTACCTCAAACTATGGAATTATGTACAAGAGACAGGAAGCAACCTCAGAGGATAACTTGTGTGGTTTTGTAGATTCAGACTTTGCAGCAAACCTAGATTCAAGGAAATCTCAAACTGGATATATATTTACCTTGTTCAAATCTGCTATAAGTTGGAAATCAATGCTGCAATCAGTTGTGGCCTTATCAACAACAGAGGCAGAATACCTTGCTGTGACAGAAGCAGTAAAAGAAGCAATCTGGCTCAGAGGGATTCTGGGTGAATTTGGAATACTTCGGGACAAAGTATGTGTTCTATGTGACTCACAAAGTGCATTACACCTGGCTAAACATCAAGTGTTTCATGAACGTTGCAAACACATTGATGTAAGGCATCATTTTGTGAGGGATGTTGTTGATGGAGGATCTGTGGAGTTGAAGAAGGTTGATACTAAGAATAATGCTGATGATATGCTAACCAAGTCACTGCCTTTGGATAAGTTCAGGCACTGCCTTGAGTTAGTGAATGTTTTGCCTCAGTAAAGAAGGAAGGAATGCCCCATAATCTGCAATGGGCAAGGTGGAGCTGTTTTGTGTTTTTTTGTTTGAAGTGGATGATTGCTTGATGAAGATCTTGGTTTCGTTGATAGCCAAGGTGGAGATTGTTATAAAATGTGGCTTATCAACTCAGTGGGAAGGTTAAAAAGTGCATATAAATAAGTTGGTTCAAGCTGTGAAACAAAATCAGTTATTTCTGTTAACGGGTTTTTTACAACGGTTCTTCTACAACAGCAGTCAAGAAACCGTTGTCTTTGTGATGGTTATTTTTTAACGTTTTTCTTTCCAGTTTTGATTCAGCTAGTTATATAGCAGTTTTGTTCCCGTTTTAGTGCCAGTGGTTGAGAGAACTCTTGTAACCAAAAATATACTCCAGGCTAGAGAGATATAGAGGTTAGAGAGAGGATAGAAAACACAAGAGGGCATGTGAGATTCTTCTTGAGAATAACTAGTGTATCATTTTCTTTAGATTGTGTAGAAGATGATCTAGTGAATGTTAGAGTCTTTGTAATTGTTCATTGATAGTGAAGAACTGATCAACTCCCGTGGATGTAGGCAATTGCCGAACCACGTAAATCTTTTCTTGTTTGATTCTTCATTTTCTTTGATTTCATTTGTTAGTGTTTAGCAATTTGTTTTGGTTGCTTGAGCTTCTGTGTGTGTATCTCTGCTGTATTGACTGTTTGGTAGAGATTTGGATCATCAATTCACAACAGTGTTACCGGTACCACTGTGAGACAAAAATGAAATTATATAATTTAGTGGGTCCCTCATATTTAAATACGTATATATTCTTTTGTCACAGTGGTATCGGTACCACAGTGGTACCGAAGTTGGACTCAATAAGATAATATCATATTCTCTTAAAGGATAAAATATAATGCAATATTAAACAACTTATAAGCTATGTCATAAAAGAAGTCCTAAACCTAAACTTTACAATTTACTAAAGTAAAGTAAGTACCCCCATCTTAAAAATATTAACATTAAATTATAAAGTTATTAGCTTGCAACGTAGCTACAACAAATGAGGTCTTTTGTATATTATTTTTTTACCACAATTGTAGTCACTAATAATAAGTTATTTGTGACCACTTGTTGTCACAAATCTCTCTACAAATTATTTCAGACAATTTTAAGTTACTTTTAGAGACAACTAATTGTTGCAAAAAATATTTGAGACGCATTTGAGACCACTTTTGTATTCAGAAATATATTATTTGCGTCCGAATTATTGAGACGACAATAAAATTGTGACAATACTCATAAGTTGTAACAAATACTCATTATCTGAGACCATTTTTTTGTCTCTAAAACTATTTTTCTTGTAGTTAACAAAGCCTTGAAGTTGAGAACTCATTCCCCCCCCCCCCCCAATATTTATATACTTTTCATAAAATATGCATCATACCCTGGTTTTCGTCTTCTTTAATTATAAATAGGGATAATTACAAAATGATCGCCGAATTATTAGCACTTTTTCACTTCGGCATATAAACTATTAACATTGACTAAACCGCCGTCAACCTATTTGAATATTACTACTCGAAAGCTGCCGGCCAGAATACCGCCCAAATTATGTCCCAAAAGGTGGATTATGAATTTAGGCGGTATTATGGCCGGCAGCTTTCGAGTAGTAATATTCAAATAGGTTGGCGGCGGTTTAGCCAATGTTAATAGTTTATATGCCGAAGCGAAAAAGTGTTAATAGTTCGGCAGTCATTTTGTAATTATCCCTTATATTTAGCTGCAAAATATTATGAACATTAACTATGAAAGCGAACAAGTAAAGTTTAATATGACTAACTACAGTGAAACCATAATTTTTACAAAAAAGGAAATATAAGTGACTTCACCGGAAGATAAAAATTCAAAAAATAATAGAATGAGCAACGAGTCTTTGCTATAGCTAGTTCTGTGTGCATCAGTTTAGGAATTTTACCTTTATTTATAGGAATAATTTAATAGTATTTATAATAATATTTCTATTGGTAAATTTGACAAAAAAATATACAATTAAATTTAAACATATTATATTAAAAATATTAACTAATATATATATATATATATATATATATATATATATATATATACACATGCGCTATAGATCTATGTTTGTTTCAAAAATTGTTCATTAGAAATATTTACTCTATCATTAAATCCTAAATTCTTTTATACAATCTAAAAATAGAGTAACATTATACAATAATTAAAATAGACTAAAAGTTATAACTAATTATTCAATATCATAATATAGAAAAATAAACTAAATGATATGAAAAATTAAAACAATATCAATATCACTAAAATGAACTTCCTTGGAATCGATTATATTTGGTTCTATTTCGGCTCTTCGATTTGAACCAATTCAAATTGATAATAAAAAAAATTCGAATTAGTTCGGTTCTAAAAAATCAAATAGTCAACAAATATTATTAATTTGGAGTGTTTTTGGATTAGTGTTCAATATGAACCTAATTATCTCCAAGACCAATGTTCACCAGTTTCTCCTTGTCTAGGATGTGCACTCTGTTATTAACTTCTAGGCAAAAACTTATATAAGACCGTCACGCGACCGTCACACGGTGTGACGAAAAAAATGCACTCCCTCCGTCCCAGTTAGCTTGTCCTACTTTCCATTTTGGTCCGTCCCACTTAGCTTGTCACACCCATAAATGACAATTGAAGGCAACAATCTCCACCCACAAAATATTCACATTCAATCTCCACCTTTAAAAAAGTCAAAGATTCCACAAAATCTGCTTTTTTTTTTTACATTCGTGCCCGGTCAACTGTGACAAGTTAACCGGGACGGAGGGAGTATCACTTTTTGTGGTAAAAGTATCACGTTTATCTGTAAAAGTATTACTTTTTTTGAACAAAACAATTATCATTTTTTTTAGAAAAAGTATCAGTGTAGTAAAAGTATCACTTTTTCCTGTAAAAGTAACAATATTTTCTGTAAAAAGTGTATTCTGTCACACGTGTGACCGTCACACACAAGACTCGCTCTAACTTTTTTCTGCTCTATTATCGTGTCCTATTCATACATATTTTCTGAAACACTTATGTGTGTTGGGATGGAAGGATTTGGAAAACAAATGATTTGATTTCCAATTCTTTGTATTTGAAAATCCACTTATTTCAAATCCATTCCAAATTCCTTATTTGGATGTTTAAATTCAAATGAGTGGATTTGAATTGTTTAAACTTTTCATTTTATGTTCTTTCTTAACATTTTTGAAAAAAAAAAGTTAAATATTTAAATCAACCTGAACTATGCGAGTTGTGACAATTCAGTACCTAAACTTTTTTTTTCACCGATTGCACCTCGAAGTACACGTATTCGACAAGTTGCAACCTCTGACTCTTTTTCCGGCCAAACTGCGTGCACGTGACTTGCACATGCAATATTGGGGCAGTTTTGATGTTTCTTTAATTTTGGGGGCAATTTTATAAATAATAAAACTAACCTAGTGTAATATGTGTGTGTAGTATGGGAAGTGTGTGTGCGGACTGTGTGTGTGTAGCGACGGAACTAGGATTGAAAGTCGAAGGGACCAAACAGTAAAAATAAACAAATATTATATATAAAACAAAAACAAAAATATTATTTTTCCTATAAATTAATATATTAATACTTTTTATTTAATATCCCAAATATAATACAATCTTTTTTTAGAACGAAATATAATATACTTAAAAATTTAGATTGAATCATTTTTTATTGAAGAACTCAAGAAAGTAATAGAAAATCTTTTAAATGGGGCCAAATCTTTACACTTCAACACAAATATATAAAGAATTAAAAGACTAAGAGCTCGTTTGGTTGCCAATAATAAGAATAGGGTTGATATATCTAAATGGACTTTTGGGGTGATTAGGAACACCTAGGTATGTCCAATAAGTAGTTTGGTTGGATGGTTTTTACTGATCTGATAGACAATTGTGTTAACTTATAACATGTTTGGTTCAGATGTTAAGTTGTGTGTAGTTATATGATTTCACCATTTTACCCCTGAATTATAATAAATGAAGAGGACAATATAGTCAAAAAAACCATAACTCTTCCCTTTTGTTTTTCTTCTTCTTCCTCGTTAAAAAACCTGATTTGTGACTGAGGAAGAACCCTTAACGACGACCAGCACACGCATTGGACACGTCGTCGATTGCTCTGCGCACTCAGATCCGACTGCAATTGAAAGGTTTTCATTCTTAAAACTGTTCTCATTTTCTAATTTTTGTTTTCTTTGATAGATGATGATAGAACATAAAAAAAATGTATGTATAGTTCTTAGAATTGGGTTCTATGTGATCTCTGGGTCAAAATAAAACTTAGAATGATTCTGACAATAAGTTTGCGTTAAAATTGTGTTGCGAATTATTTTCTGGTTTTTCTTTTTTTTTTTTTTGTTCACACGCATTTCTGAATCTGAAAATTGGGGGATTGTTGACTACTGTGTTATTAGATATATTTTCCAGTTAGGTCTTTTATGCTACCCAGTTATTCGCCACACAAATTATTAAATATGAAGTAAAATAAGTTTGTTGTCGTATGATTCTTTTTTGTTTTTGGAGGATTAATTCCAATATATTGACATTATAGACAACCTTTAGATATAGGGACCATGAGTGGGGGATCAAGGCGTCAGAGCACGGGTACATGGAGTTAAGTTTACAAACATGTCAACTTAATCGCCCTAAAGGCTCGCTTCTGTTTTTAGGTTTTTTTTATCAGTTTTTAATTATGATTAAATTTCCTGACTTAATTTATGAATATTATTGTAGAAAACCAAAACAAGGGGAAGACAGTTAAAGAAGAAACTGTAACTTTGATGTGTTATTGTGGGATAGAGGCCCCGACATACCAGTCCCGCACGTCGCATAATCCTGGAATGAGGTTCGCTAAGTGTACCAAGTGCGATTTCTGGGAATGGATCGATCCTAAGACAAACGTTGAAGAGGATATTAGTAGCATTCGGACAGGAGGGAATTTAGTCGTTCGCGAAGATATGGTAATAATGGCCGAACAAATCGCTCAACTGGTAGGTACGGTTGAATCCCTTCGACTAGAGTTAATGAAAACAAGTGCGTCTATTAGCGCACTAGCAGATATTGTCAAATATTTAGGCATGGGATTTCTAATTATTATGCTCGTAGTTGCTTTTGTGTTTACATTGAACGCACTCCGTGTGTGATGTTGATGATTGATGTAAGGTAGAAGTACACTCAGTCAGTTTTTACTTAACGTGGTACTAGTTATTGGGCTAATGGAGAATATGATACGTTCTACTCCGCAATTTGTTTACAATTTCTGTTGTTCAACTTTTTTTTTTTGTTACGGTTCAGATTAGTGTCTGAATATGTGAAATGCAGAAATTATGACATTTTTGCTGAAGTTTGGGTTTTATAGGGTATAGAGATGAAATTTCATTTTTTGGGATTGTTTATGTGTGATTAATAGGACATTCTGCTGAAATTTGTGTATATAGGCCATTAACTGACATTATGTAGCGTATTTGACGTTCAACTGATATCCTAGCCTGACTTGATAGCTCTAACTGCCCCACTAATGAGTGTATGACAACGATACTGGTTGACATAATTTCTTCCACCAACAAAAAAATCTCGGCCCGTCTTCTGCCTATTTCAGACATTTGCCTTTGTTGATACAAATTAAAAAAATTGATTTAAACAGAGCAGAACTCAATGACAATTCAACACAATAAATAAAATAGTAAATAACATAAAACTTTCTGTTACAGTCCTAAAATGAATTTCAGTTCACTTTAGCAGATAGTTATCATAACTACAAATATAAAAAAATCAGTATAAGACCAAATATGGATTCTGCAAAAAAATTCAAGCCATATGATTACAACAAATAAAGACAAAACATAAACAATGAAAAAAATTTCATGTTATCACAACAAATAACCAACAGTTTAATACATATGTTATCTTTTGGAAGGAGAGATTTAAGCATATTCTGTAATAACAAAAATTACAGTTTAGAGTTTTGAAACACGTGGTTTTGAGAAAATAAAACGGTGCGTTGAAGACGGGACAAAAAACCCAAGATAATCATATTCAGGTTAGAGTTCTTGCAGAACAAAGAAAATACCTTGTTTCAGTGTATTCTTGCGAAGTAGAACCAGATCTCGCAAAAGTATTCTGAAGCACGTCACCCAGTAGCTCAAATTCCTTGTTAAACAACAAAGATTAAAAAAACCGGCAGAGATTAGAGGAGTGAGGCGGGCTTCAATTATACATGATTATATAGAGCCTAATGGAAGAAAAAATTTCACCTGCTAGAGGAATTCAATCCTTGCTTCTGGAAAGATAACTCCGCTGACTGCTTCACTCTAATCGTGGCTGAGAGGAAATGAATATGCGCAAAAACAGAAGACTAGGGTTTGTTATTTATATATGGGGGGTAAAATAGTCATTTCATTTAAACCACAAAGGCAGGTTAATGAGCAGGATAAGGTAACCCATCCCCCCCCCCCCCCCCCAGGTTGGCATCAGCCGGGCTTGGCTATTTGTCAAGCCTGGCTTGTATAAAAAACCGGGCTCCAAACACACCAACCAAACGAGTTGGCCTTAACCCACCAACCAAACGGGCTCTAATAGTATATTGTTAAATACAGGGAGGGGAGGGGGGCATGGCCACCCTTGGGGTGGTTGTGGTTTCGTCCCTGTGTGTGCGTGTAGTAGTATTGTGTGTGAACAGTGAAGTGTGTGTATGTGCATGTAGGAGTGTTGTGTGTAGTGTGTGAAATACGTATGAAGTGTGTGAACTGTGAAGTGTGTGTACATGCGTGTAGTAGTGTTGTGTGTGTAGTGTGTGAAATACATGTGAAGTGTGTGCAGTATGTATGTGAAGTTTGTGTGCGTCTGGTGTGTGTAATCTGTTGTGTTTATAGTGTGTGAAATATGTGTGATAATGTGGTAATATTTATACTCCCTCCGTCCCGGCCTAATTGTCCAACCTTGGCCGGACACGGAGATTAAGAAAAAACAGATTATGTGGAATCTTTGACTTTTTCAAAGGTGGAGATTAAAAATAGAGATTTTGAGGGTGGAGATTGTGAGAGAATTTACTCTTTATAGGCTTGAACAATTAGTTTGGGACAAACAAATATGACAAGTTGGACAATTAGGCCGGAACGGAGGGAGTATGAGGTATGATGAATTTACAAATGACTAGGTTGTTAGATAAATTTGAAATCTATCCAAAATGAACTAGAAATTTAGGAGAAAACTAAAATCACTTGATTTGATTTTTTTTTTTTTTTTTTTTTTTTTTTTTTGCCAAATAAGTTGCGTGAATTTGATGATGGATTTCCAAATTGACCCTCGAATTCCACCATCCAAATGTAACCTTAGGTCTTAACAAATTCAAACATTTGTGAATAGGTTAAATGACTTTTTAAATATTTGTGTAGTTCCTTTTCAAATATATTTATAGTTCCAAGACATTTGTGGATATGTGAAACATATATTTTAAAAAACGCTGGATGTTAGTCAGATGATACGTTAGCGTCTATCGCTTAATTGAGATTTGGGTGAGGTTAATTGAATTTAAATGAGATTAGACGGAGAAGAAATATAAACGACGAAAAATCGTCTAACATCTAGAGGGGAGTATAATCGGAGGTGAAAGGTGGCTTAAATTGTTGGGCACCCCACCATGTCCACATTTCGACGTCTTATGAGCTGTCACATGGCCTCCCTGTATTTCACGGTATTTCTGTTTTCATTGGTAATAACTAATAACTAATAAGTCTTCTGCTGAATGTGAATGTAAGAAGGGGAAACTTATTAGTTGATTAACCTAGATATTTATAACTCTAATCGTATAAACGTACAAAAATTATGGTGAACTGAATCTTTAATACTCCCTTCGTTTCATAAAGAATGTCATTTTACACACTCTGAAAATTTTCACAATAGGTGTCACTTTACCAAAAAACACTACAATTCTTCTCATATTATCTTAAACAACCTACTTAATTTAGATGATTATTTCCTTATTTCACAAAACATACCAATTAAATATCAATCCTTAATTTCTCAAAAAATAGCTAAAATGACATTCTTTATGAAACGGATGGAGTATTTTATAAGCTTATTTGAGCCTAGTTAAGCAAAAACAAGCTTAATGAATCTAAATTATAAATAACTTACTTACAAATATTTAAAATTAAAGTAAAGTATATATTATAATTAACAATTACTCCCTCCGTTCCACCTAAATTTGCATAATTTTCTTTTCGGTCCGTCCCACTTAACTTTGCACATCCTTAATAAAGAAATTTATCTCACAATCTCCACATTTGAAAAAGTCAAAGATTTCCCAAAATCTGTTTTTTCTTAACATTCGTGTCCGATCAAACCGAGCAAAATTAGGTGGGACGGAGGGAGTACATTCTAAGGGAAAATTCAAGCAGACAATGTATATTAATGATAAATAAAACTATATTTTTAAAAAAAATTAAATGTCAATATATAAGTTTAATTTTTAGAAAGCTAATAAAACAAGTTGCTCTCGTACTAACGAAATCAAAATTGTGATAATTAAGGTTATCTTTAATCAAACGAGCCGCATTAAATAAGTTAAATAGAACTTTTCTTTTATCAATTGGAGTCCCATTAGCTTATGAGCAACTTGGTTTGATTAGAGATGCCCTCCAAAGTTTGAGCTGTAGTGGCGATTTTGCCCAACTACAAAAACCATAGAATCCACTAATCTATTTCATTTGGTTCTACATCTTGGTAGTATGTTATTATCTTTCAATTTGCCTTATGTGGTAGTTGATGGCATTTATATCCTTTCAAAAAATGTTTAGTCAATGACTCAATATATGTGCCGACTGTTACTGATAATATTGAATATGAGATGAAATATAGAATAAAAAAATTCGGAAAAAAAGAATATGCCGCTATAGAAATTAATCACTAGTAAACAGCAATTCACATTGTGAAATTCCAATTCTTTTTCCCCAGGAAAATAAATTAAAAGTGATTAAATAAATACATCCCACAAATACAGAGAAAATGGAAAAGTCAACAACGACGAACAATCATCACCTGGCGATCAAATGATCCAATTGACCACATCTACAGTGGAAAACAAGATGATAAACATGAACAAAAGCATTAAAAATCAAGATGAAGACGAACCACCGGCAGACCTCAACAAAGCTTCCTCATCGGAGGCCAAATTGTCGGTCCTCCTCGCGGCGGCGTGAATCAACACAATCACCACTCCGACGAGCAGTGAAATCAGGATATTCGAGGTTGCGCGCGTCAGCAGGAGGACGAAAATCGTCAGGATCGTGAGCACGATGAGCACCACCTTGTCGGTGATCAAACGGCCGAAGATCACCAACGGCTCGTCGCGGAGGAAGTAGAGGAAGAGCCAGACCACCATCATCGCGATGAAGACGATGAGCGAGAGGGGATGCCAGAGAAGGCTAAGGAAGAGAACTGCGAGGATAATAATGGCGTAGTTCATAGTGAAATAGGCGAAGTTGGTCTTGACACGCGCCACCGCTTCGCGGAAGGATTTGGGGAGGTTGAAGCTGTGGAGGTCGAAGAGTTCGCGCCATGGGCGGCGGTCGCCGAGACCGGCCTTGAGGCGTTCCTTGGCGCGTGAGATGAATTCGACGTTGACCGGCGTGCCGGAAGGGGAGGATGAGGTGGGGATTGTACCGTAATTGGTCATTTCGCCGGCGGGGCGATGGGAAATTGGGAATTGTGCTTGTTGAGTGTGGTTTGAATAATAAACTGCGCAGTGGAAAGGATTGGGGGCGGTGTAAATGAGGGAGCAGGACGTAATGTAGGGAATAAAATATGTAAATTACAAGGTTATCTCAAATAAATAAATAAATAAAAATAAATCATAAGATGTAGCGTGATTGATTACTCAGGATATTTGGTTACAAGATTTACCATCTAAGTTTTGTTTTTTCTTTTTCTTTTTTTAATTTTCTTCTAATCCAAGAGCAAACAAAAAATTATTCCCTCCCTCTACGGTGACTCGAACTCAGGACCAAAGGTCTAGGTAGTAAATGTTCTGCCACTTAAGTTATCCAACTTCGTCTACCATCTAAGTTATATTGTTATTTGATTAACTAGATGTTCACCCGTGCAATGCACGGGATAAAATATTCTATTACGTTAATAATATGTGATTAGATTTTAATATTATTACCAGTCATTATAAAACATATATAAGTCATTATACATTTTACTATATTTTATGTATTAAAATTAAGTAAATATTAACATTTATTTTTTTATGTAAGCAATATGAATTTTAAACCCCAATTTCATAAAAAAGTGAAATAAATTATTTGAACCTTTATAGTATACCATATTTTTTTCTAACATGAAATAAATAATTGGAAACAAATACACATAGGGTGTGTTTGCTTAAGGTTGGGAGGGCTCAGCGAAACTTGGCTGAGAGAGTTAATGAATGTGCTTTATTGAAATTTGGTCTCTTAAATCTACTGAGAGAAATTATAAGCAGACATATCCATATTTTTTTCTAACATACATTTTTTGTACAATTGACCAATGTAAATCCAACAAATTTATTATATCTAATATGGATGTCTATTTGAATATCGTGAAATAATGATTAATTTGATATATTTCGCATCAAGAATTAAGTTGATATGAAAAATTATAAACATTCAAAATTTTAAGTTAAAAAGAAAAAAGAATTGAAGAGAGAATTTTATTGATTGGTACGTCCAATTTTTTTTTCCTTTTAAAAATAAAAAATAAACTCCTACAATTTGTATGATTGATACGTGTTTTTCCTGATAGAGGACTTGTATAGAATAGTAAAGGGGAATTTTTTTTTTACAATTTTTGTTAATAATTTTTTTTTATAGAAATAATCACATATTAAAAAAATTATAAATTTAAGAATCGAATTATTTTTTATTATAAAATTAAAATTTAAATTCTTGTGGCTCAAACCCATAAAAATAATTTAATTATGTACATATTACAAAACTAAGCAAATAATTCAATACCACAAAAAATTATAGTTCATATTTTAGGTCTAATATTTTGTTATTAAGTAATTGGTTTTTATATATTTAATATGGGTGTCAAACTAAAGATCCCAGCAAGAAGATTAATTTGATATATTATTTGTCGAATATAGATTAGGAACGAAAAAGTTATGTGCAATTTAAATTATAGCTGGAAATATAAAAAAAAAAAATAAATAAAAAAAGATGAGAGAGGGACATTGGTTGGTTCCTTTTTTTCTTTTATTATTATTATTATTATTATTATTATTATTATTATTATTATTATTATTATTATTATTATTATTATTATTATTATTATTATTATTATTATTATTATTATTATTATTATTATTATTATTATTATTATTATTTTATTTTTATTTTTTATTTTTTTTTGTGTTTAAAGCCTAGAATTAAGGTGGTGAAGACATATCACCCTAAACTATCCTACTTTTATATTAAGTAGGGAAGTAGCGATGATGCAAGGTAATTGCGGTCACCTTCTGATTAATGCAATTGGCATTTCATTCTTAAAAAAATAGTTGTATCTCCGTAATGCACGGTTTGTAAATATAAATGAATAGATGATAATAATTTTAATATAATAAAATATTGTAATTAATATATAATAAGAGATGAAGAATTATATATTAATGAAAGAAGCGTCAATGAAAAATATTAAAAATTAAAAATATATAAATTTGAGTAAGTTACAAAACATTCATATTTGTTTTCCTTAATATATGAATTTCTCTACCATCCGTGTATGGAGGTCATGTTGACCATCGTGTACAAAGAATGAGTGTATACATGTATATTTATAATTTTATGATAAACGTTTATATTTATTCAAAGTATCTAAATTTTTTTATTTTCTCAAATATAATGTTCAATAAATTTTCAAAACTTTTAGTGAGTATCAATAGCATTACATTCTATTTTTTTTAATTTTTATTTGTAGCACAAGCACACTAATAATTAATCAACATAATCAACCAATAAATAATTATTTATTTTTCATTTAATTTATTTATACAATATGGTGTCAAACTGTAGATTGATAATATATGACTAATTTAATTTATTATACAGGAAAATTACATTAGAAACGAAAAAATATATTTTTTATTTCAAAAAAAAAAAGATGTTCTTTTGGAAAAAAAATAAAGGTTAAAATTATAAACTGAAATTATAAAATATTTACTAAATAACTCAATTTTTATATTTTTATATGAATAAAAGATTAATAAAAAAGGAAACAAAATTCAAATTAAGCTATCTCCAAATAAAATCCTTTATGCGAAAAATAATATTTTCTAAATAAAAAGCTTTATACTAAAAATAATTTTTTCCAAAAATACAAAGGATTTGGGTAAAAAAAATTCTAAATTACTATTTTGGATGGATTATGTCATTATATAAATATAGATAACAATAGTGTTCACCCGATTGTTCACTCTCAAAACTCAATATCAATCTCTTTTCTAGTCTCACTCACATTCTCTACAATTATATTTTAGTAAACTTAATTTGTATGGTAATTTTGCAGCTTGTTAGTTGTAACTTTAAATTTCATGCTATCAATTATTAAAATAATTATATATATTACAAATAAAAAATCGAAGTTTAAAAAAGAGATAAAATAGTTCACTTTTTGTTTTTTCATATAAGGAGGTTTTCTAACATATATATTATCATTTACAATATGACTTTAGAAAAGAGAAAGTGATTAATTTCTTTACGAAGTAACTGATACACTAGTCAAAACTAACATCTTCAAACAATACAAAATAAATACGAGTCGGAAGTATCCCAACATGAACATCGCTAAAACTAGAGTGAAAAACTAAATCAGCTAAACCGTGGACAAGCTTATTCGTCGAGCGCTTAGCCCAACTTAAAGAAAAAGACTGAAAGCTATCACAAAAGCGGAGAATATCACTAAAAAGATCACTTTTTAATATACAAGAAAGCTTTCAAACATTTTTTTCCAGTTTTTTTAAAAAGAAAAATATATGATTTTCCTTTAAGATAGGTTATTTTATATTTTTTCCTTGGGGGATATTTTTTAGTGGTATCAGAGAAAAAGTGGATACTACTGAAGTTATTATTATACATTCAGTTATTAATTTTATATAAACATGTATTATATGAATACTTCCTCTATTTCATAAAACAGTTAAATTTAAAAATGTAAATTTTTACTTTGATTATTTGATGAAGGTTCAACACTTCAAAAATTATCAATATGCACTCTCACATTTTATTTTATTATTTAATTTGATTTACTAAATTAAATCTAATTAATTTGTGAAAATCGAAATTATTGTGCAAATTCGTGTCGAGTTTTGCCACCCTAATAAAACGATACATTAATTTTAAAAAATGACTAATTCTGGAGCAAATTTATTTTCAAACATGCTTTTCTTATGTGACCAACGAAGTATAAGATATGGGGTGTTATGACTTCATAGGATAACTGAATTATATATACAGGTCTCTTCTTTTTAATTTTTTTCTTCTAATTTAAGAACAAAGAAAAAAGCCCTCCCCTCCTCGTAACCTCCCCTCCTCTTACGATGAAGCTGACTCGAACTCAGGATCAAAGACTTAGATAGTAGATGCTCTGCCACTTGACCTATCTAACTTCGTCCATGTCTCTTCTTTTCACTTTTTACTCTTCTCTTCTGGTATTGAGATATTTTTTTGAAAAATATTATTCGGAAAATAGCCAAACATGAGACAACAGAAGTACCGAAATAATAGGCATGTTTATATCCATACAAGAAAAGTAATTTACTGTTAAATACTACCTCCGTCCCAGCTAACTTTGCACGATTGACCTGACATGGATGTTAAGAAAAAGCAGATTTTGGGGAATCTTTGACTTTTTTAAAGGTAGAGATTGAGGGTGGAGATTTCGAGGGTGGAGATTGTGAGAGAGATTTCCTTTTTAAGGGTATGCAAAGTTAAGTGGGACGGACCGAAAAGGAAAGTATACAAAGTTAGCTGGGACGGAGGGAGTAGCTTTCCTTTTTTCAATTACAAGGGCATGTTAATGGAAATGCTCGTCACGTGTTAGTGTTATTACTGACTTATGTGTAAAAAAATTATAGGAATATTATTTTTCATATTTAAAACTAAGGGTGTGTTTATTTAAAATTGGGGAGTGCTGAGCCAAACTTGGTTAAGGAAGTTAATGAGTGTGTTTTATCGGGATTGTACTCCTAAATTTACTGAGCCAAGTCTTAGGGAAACACACTGCCTGTTTGGTTGGTGGGTTTAGACCTTATTGCAAGTCTCAACCCACCTATAAACATATTTGGTTGCACATTTGACAACCCGACTTTATTATCAAGTTCGTTCTCTACAACAACAAAGCCTGATTAATTACAGGGATGAGTTGTATAAGCCTGAGTTTTAACCTGAGGTTTAGATGATACAAACCTGGATAAACCAGCAAACCAAACAAATTAGTACTACTAGCAACCAAACGACTCCTAATATGTTTGATCTTGAGTTCTTGACACATCAACATAAATATATTAATTTGTATGGATAATGGGTAAGTAAGTGAGGTCAGTTAACGTCCAAATGTTCGATTGGTAATATAACATTAACTAGTTAACTGGTACATGTCCAGCAACTTAGTTACCTGGATTATGCAACTTATTTTATTAACAACTTCAACGTTTTTTATTCTCTATGGGTATGTTTACTTATGGTTGGGGAGTGCTGAGCCAAATTTGGTTGAAGGAATTAATGAGTGTGCTTTATCGAGATTTGGGCCACTAAATCCACTAAGTCAAGTGCTAAGTAAACACTGTTGGAAATTAGTAATAATTAAAGTGTCGATAAGACACTTTGATGATATAATTAAGTGGTCGGAAGTTTAATTTTGTAGGAATTAAACTTCACACGATTATTCTATGGAGAAAGTAGATGATCGTAGGGTTTTAATTTACTCAAAACCGATATGTGGTGAGTGAGAAATTAATACATAAAGTTTATCACTTGATTATGTATTAAGTGTAGGATTAATAACTAAGAGTAGTTATTATCCCACATTGGTTTAAATGCTCTTTAAGTTAGTATATATATATGAAAGCTCATCATTAAGGTGCATCAATATACATGTGAGGGAATCCAAGGGAAGCCCACACGCTCGCTCGGCACGGCACGGCCACGCCTCGCCTCGGGGAATGCCTCGGCCGAGGCCCAAGTAATTTTTTGGAAGCCCAAAATCAATTGGGCCGACGGATGAGCTTCAGGAGCCCAAAATGTGGATGGGTTTGAATTTAAATTCAAACCTATAACATCCAACATTATGGGCTGTTAAGGAGTATTTAATTGGGCCGTTACTATGCCCGTAACAACCAACAATTAATTGACAGCATTAATCCTGTTCCCCAATTGCACCTATATATACCTGCTCCCTGCATGCAAACAGACACTCAATTTTTCACCTGAATCTACATATCATTCTCTGCAATTTTTCTCCAGTTCAGAACTCGAACATCTAAGTTCGCCGGAGCCTTTTCTGTTAGTGGTGCTACTACAGAAAAGGACGTAAACCGTTATATCTTTGGGGTCTATTACTTCGTTCCGTGAGCACTAGCCGGGAAGTAATTTGTCCTAAGGACAGTGGTCTTCCACGTCTCGATTTTTGCTTTCGTTTGTTTTTTTGTTAGATTTTGTTTTTCCAGAACATTGTGATAACAAACACACCCATGATCTTTTTATTTGGTATCATGTTTTACTGCAGTGATATTTTCTACGTCATGTTTTATTGCACTATGGGCACTGATGCGATCGCCATGCATAAAGTACAATGATACGAGATAAATTTATTTCACAATAAATAATCCATATTTTAGAGAGGTTGTTTGGTATCGGATTGAATGTTCTATTACAAATGGTGCTACATTTTTTGTTGCAGTTACATAATATATATACAGATACATATATACAATGATATCATTAATACATCACAAATGTACATATTTATTATATTTATATAATTGTAGTAGGAGATGTAGCACTATATATAGTAGAAGATTCGAAATCGTTTGATATGGCTATAGGAGTTATAGGTGAAAACTTATAAGATATATACTTCTTTAAATAAATTGTATATCTCACAATTAAGTTGGAAAACTAATTCTAGTTCTAATACAATTTTAAAAAGATGCAATACCAATCACTCATTTTTTTTATTTTTTTCAATAACCATGTCAAATTAACATTCTCCTAGAAGGGGGAAGACAAAAGAGAGAGAAAACCCATAACAAAAGAATACATATTTCTCTTGACATTAATTTTTATGTACGCTAGATGCACGTATTTTAATTTCGTGCAATTTGAGTTAAAAGATGGATTCATAAGCTATAATTATTTATACCTGATAGGTATTACTTGTTCCTGAAAAAAATATTACTTTTAAGCGAAATGCATTTATTCAGAACAAGCAATACCTTTCAGTATAAACGCTAACACGTTTTCTGCATGTCATTTCTTTAAAACAAGTAATAAATCTTAACATAAACAATACTCATACTTCTTCATGAAAAATTGCTAATAACCTAAATTACACGAATCTTGATGTACAAGAGGACTTCCCTTCTCTTGAGTAAGTCACATCAATCCTCTTTTCCATTTTAGCGTTTCTTCCATGCATGTTCCACATTAAAAATTAGAAGCCTACAAAATTACATTATAAATCTTGAACTGTAAACCACATGAACCATTAATTATGAATTCATAAAACAAAAACAGTAAATGTAAATTCATGAAATATGAACCTGTAAACCATGGAATAAATATATAGTCTAATTCAAATTCTAAGCTATAGATTCTTAAATTGAACTTGAACAATGAATTCATAAACTCGTGAATCACGATACTAAATTATGAATCTTGAACTAAACTCTAAACTAAACTAGA
The DNA here is from genome assembly GCA_958295605.1 of Ajuga chamaepitys. NCBI lineage: Eukaryota > Viridiplantae > Streptophyta > Magnoliopsida > Lamiales > Lamiaceae > Ajuga > Ajuga chamaepitys. The sequence goes on along the minus strand of OY282500.1, from coordinate 4,508,938 downwards.
CATAATGAACAGTGGGCAAATTAGGGTTCTATATTTCTAAACCCTAGCTATTATCTTATTAAATGCCTGCATCCATTTGATGATTTCAGAAAAATGGTAAATTCTACCCTACCCATGTGGGTAGTGCCCTACTTGGGTGATTCATCACACACCCAAAAAGTGTGAACATCAAAATGAAATTAACTATTAGATCTTCATTTATTTTACAAGTGTATGGTACATCAGGCTTTAAAAACTATCTCAAAAAATGAGATGTACTATGAGAAAAGTGTTTTTTAAAGGGATTAATGATAAAATAATCCTTTGAAAAGAAAAAAACTAAATGAAATGTCCAATATCAGAAAATGTTGGTAGCATAAAGTTGCTACAACTTCAACTAATCTCCACATGGGCATGGGCTATTGGGCTTTTTCTTGTTGGACCCAATATGGGATAAGACTGCACTCAACTGGAGTGGGCCCTTGCACATGTAAGGACGATCAGGACCCAACCAGAAACTTCACTTTCTACACGTGGCTTGTTCCCACATATTTCAGATTAAATTAAATAAATTCAAATATATCTTAAAGTATGATATACTATTGGAGGACTCCAGAGAAATCTTTGGCAGGTGTCCTCAGTGTGTTAAATTGCCCAATTATTAGGAATTAAATAAAATATTGGATTTCATAGTCATTAATTACAATCAACATTATGTATAAGTAGATATAGTTGTGACTTGTACGTATCTAAAGTAAGAGTTGAGCAAAGTTTTAAGAAATATTTTCCTGCTTAGTTTCCAAATTAAGAGACCAATTTGTCCTCACTTCTTCCTCCATGTCATTTTCATTCTAATGTGTGTTGTGTTATTAGAGTTTTAAATAAATCAAACTCTTGATAACATTTTTCCAAATAAAAACTTATTTTTGAACTACACAAAATTAATTATTTTTCGTTGAGAGTGTCTAAAAGCAAGCATATGCTGATGGTTAAATCGGTCTTGAACATGTGAGGATTCATTAAGATAGACAAGACCACCAACCTACATTCTAAAGCTCCAACTATACCATCCATGCCCAAATGTGGCGAGGGGGCTGTTAAAAAATGTTGGCCGATGATTTTATCCCACTATTAAAAAGCAACACATACTATCAGTTGGAGGATATAAAAAAATTAAGAGAAATCAGTCAGTCTATAAGAACTTTTGTTACTGAGAGTGTTTTTGTAGCATCCTACCCGACATTTTCCATTTTATGTAGTAACTCAGATTCCTCAAGAATATGAGTATTTCTCTTTGAGGGATAGTGTTAGGTTAGATAGGTTGTTAGTTTTGTATTTTGAATTGTGTTTATCTATCTCCGGATGTTAAGGTCAATTAGTTGTAAACCTTAGGCAATTTCGGTTCTTTTTTTAATTCACATTTTTATAGTGAATTAATCTTATGCCTTAATGTTTCGACAAGTGATTTATGACTTCTAAAAAATAATATGATTTTTCATTTAATATTTTCATCGGTGTTAGATTCTCTGTTGAGTCAACATCTCACACAACATCAAATGTGTGCATGCATTGTATACTTCATTTTGTTTCATTACTTCCATTTCAGTAAAAAAAATTGTTCTCACACATCACACATAAGGAAGTAATGTACTTACCTTTTGGTGAAAAGTTTGAGAACAAGATCGCTTATTTGGATAAAATGATAAAATTTTTGTGCTCGTTTGACAAATGTAGGACTTGAACATTCATTTGCTCATTCATTATAGCTTGCGAACAGACTCATTTGAAGCTCGATTAAGAAGTAGTAATAGTAATGAAAAAAGAAAGAAGAACAAGAACAAGAACAACAGTGTTCATATTACATATAATCTAAAGTTATTATATTACATGTTATCGGATTTGGTTTGGCTTGACACTCGTGTCAAGGTGGAGAACACTTTGATGCAATTCTGAACGTGTTGGAGTAACGCGACCGCGACAAGGTGTGTCGTAGCCGTGATAAATTGTTGCTGCTTTGTTGATTTTGATACGGAAGACCCATCACGGTCGCGATGAATGGGTGTCGCGGTCGCGACAGGTGTTGGTCACGGCCGCATCAATCTTAGGCGGCTAGTAGATGGGCTTAAGCGTGTTTTAGGCCCAATTTGGTCTGTTTTGAGTCTAGGTCGGATTTGGGGGCGTATAGATAGTCCCATTGGTGTCTATTGAGTATGAAATTAGTATTGATAAGTATTTGTTTTGGTTTTGATTATTAGAGTGTGGAGAATTTATTTTGGTCTAGTATCCATCAATTAGTACTCAACTTGTCTCCGTTTGATTAAGCCTCCTAACCTCCTCAATGTATTTCCGTACTAGCGTGTATTGGTCATCTGGATTTCCCTTTTTTTTTTTCACACTCAACTTCCTAGTTCTGTAAGCTTGGTTTGATGTGACATGACATCTCAATAACTTTATCTTATCCTGCCTAAATCCCTTCACTGTCCTATTCTTATTAGTTTTGAGCTGGTAGTCATACTCACCAGCTAACCAGGTAGAACTTTAAGTCTTCACTACATAACTAGTTGGGCAGGTGTGGTCATTGATATACCTTCTAATATAAAAAGAAGCTGACTCTCTCATTTTTAGAGCATGTATCTCCTAATTGCAATCAGGTGCTTCACATTTGGCATACAACCTAATCTTTTCATTTTTTGGGAATACCACACTCATTTTCTCCACAATGGCTAATGACTCAATTGCTCTTTTACACTCCTTCTTACAACTGAAGTTTTGCCCCATAAGGATAACAAGGTTGAACACTGTACTAGCCCGGAATAAGGGAAACCTTTCCTCGACTTCCTTATCCTCAGAATCTCTTGCACTGGTAAAGTCATCTTCACTTGTTACCAAATATAATACTCAGAAGAACACGCTCCCATAACAAAACATGTGCAAAGCCGCAGAAAAAAAAAAAAAAAAAACTCCCACGCAACTATAAATAATAAAAACTCTACTCTAAACGATGGATTTATTGAGGCTTAAGTTCAATGCCATTGTGCTAGCGTCTTCTTTTTCTTTATTATCAGGAATGAAACCGGAAAGGGTCATAACAAATTGATTGATCAAGAAATACAATGAAGGGCTGTTGATATTTTGTGATTAATGGATGAAATCATAGGGCTTGCAGAGATGGTCAACCACCTTTGAAGAAAACCAATCTCTCTGTAACCCTTATTCCTCCTTTCTGAACCTATTGTACTAGTTTGTGTTTAAAGTTTGGAGTATGTTATCCGACGACATCGAGCGGTGGAGATAGCAGTCAAAGTTCTCAGAATTTAAAGAATTTGAACAGGCAAATCAATTGTCTCTTGAATTTCAACAAGCAAATAATCTGTCTCTTGAATTTGAACAAGCACCAGGGTAGGGGAAAATTTTAAAACAAAACAAACTATTTTGGGTTGTGGGTGGAAATGGGGCGGCGGAAGCGGCAGTGTTTGGCCGGTCACGGCAGCGTTGGGGTTCGCGAGTTTGTGAGCGGGGTCAGATTGGGGGTGGGTTGGGGTAGAGCTAGAGGAAGAAATAGAAATTCATATCAGATAAAAATGTCAAATCACCCTTTGACCGGTTAGGGTATCTATAATTGTTGATTATAGGATATTTTTACTATTTTTTTATAACATACAAGGTATTATCATAAAATAAAATAAAAAAAAATTATTTTTTTAAATAGTAAAAAATTATAGGGCATTTTTACCAATTTTTTCTAAATACAATAATGAAAGATACATAGTAGAGGGGTTATCATATTATTAGCTTGGATTTGCATAATGGTGCAAATATACATCAATTACTAGTGGAGTATAATGAACAAGAAATAGAAAAATTGGTTCGCTTGACTTTTAAAACTCATATCTTTCGAAAAGAAATAAGGGAAAAAGAAAAGAAAAACTTCTTTGGTTGGGTTTGTGTCAAACCCAAAAGGTTTGGCAGAAACTCAAGTCATGTTTCTTTGGTGGTGATTTCTCTAAAACCCTTAATATCTTCTACTTTAATTAATCAATCACCATTTTCAATTTTTGATGCAGGGAAGCGTCTAATGTTGAGTGTTCGTCGTTGATTTTTAGCGCAAAAATACCAGATAACACAAAAGAGTAGGAAAATCCCTAGGTTTTCATATAAATTTCATAATAATCAAAATTAACCTAACAAAGTTCAATATATAGACTCTATGCATGGGCCAAGCCCAACTAATCCCAATACTGCAGAAATAAAAATAAAGACTCAAAACTCATAAACAATAACGTAATAATTCGAAGGAAATAATTCAATAAAGTTCATATTTACCTCATGCAGCTTCATCCCCATCATTATCTCTTGGTTCGAAACGATTCGACCTCGAATCGTCCACAGCTTCATCCTCAACAGTGCCTTAACCCAAATAAGGAACGAGATGGCGAACGTTGAAGACGTCGGAAGTTTTGTAGCCAGCTGGAAGACGAACGCAGTAGGCGTTCGAGTTGATTTTCTCGATGATATCCAAAGGTCCAATTTTGCGAGACACCAGCTTCGAATATTCATGAGATGGAAATTTGTCTTTCGTCAAAATAGCCCAGACCCAAGTCACCCACAACAAAATGTAACTCACGTCGTTTAGCATCAACATGTATCTTATAAGATTGGTTAGAAGCTTCCAACCTATTTTTCGTCTGCCCATGTATGCGGTGAAGATCAGCAATTAATTCCTCAACACGTACATCAGTGTTGGAGGCTGAGGGAAGTTGCAACAGGTCAGATGGACCGTGCGGAATAACACCATAAACAATCTGAAATGGCTAAAGGCCAGTGCTTCCGTTGGAGGCAGAATTGTGCGCAAATTCGGCCTAAGACAACTGCAAGTCCCATGACTTAAGATTATCACCGACAAGGCAACGAAGGAGGTTCCCTAACAACTGATTAACGACTTCCGTTTGGCCATCCGTTTGTGGATGGTAGGCACTGCTAAACAAGAGGGTCGTGTGGGTCATCTTCCGCAGAGAACACAAAAAATGGCTGACAAATCGTGTATCACGATCGGATACAATAGAGAGGGGCATACCATGCAGCCGATAAATCTCCCGAAAAAAAATTGTGCGACATGAATGGCATCTGTCGTTCGTTTGCAAGGAATAAAGTGAGCCATTTTAGAAAACCGGTCGACAACCACAATCACCGAATCAAATCCCCATTGGGTACGTGGAAGACCCAAGATAAAATTCATACTCAAAGCAACCCACGGAGTGGATGGAACAGGTAAAGGCATATATAAGCCGGCGTTTGTAGCCGTGCCTTTGGAAATTTGGCATGTGCGACAGCGTGCAATGAAGCATGCAACATCCTTCCGGGCTGATGGCCAAAAGCATTTACGGAGGATTAAATCGATGGTCTAGTCGCGCTCCACACGCCCTGTACCATGCAACTCTTGGATGAGTTTGAAGCGAAGGCTGGATTGAGGGATACAAAGAGCATTGCCTTTAAACAGAAAGCCTTCATGAAAATGAAACGGGCTTGGTTTCCCAGCAGCAATGGTGGTCAATACCAAACCGAAAAAGGGATCAGTGTTATACAAGTCCCTAAAGTCATCAAATCCAGCAACCGAAATGTGCATCTTCGACAGTAAAATGAGCGACGACCAAGGGCATCGGCTACACGGTTGGAAGGCTCGGCAATGTGTTTGACTACAAAAGTAAATTGCTGTAAAAATGCCGACCATTTCGCATGTCGCGCGGATAGCGAGGTTTGAGACGCCAGGTGTTTGAGCGCTTCGTGATCAGAGTAGAGGATGAATTCCTTTTGGACGAGATAATGGTGCCAATTTTGTACCGCCCGTACAAACGCATAGAATTCAACGTCATAAGTACTATAACGAAGCTTTGACTCGATGAGTTTTTCACTAAAGAAAATGACCGGTCGGCCGCCTTGGCTTAGCACCGTGCCCACAACCACCTTTGACGCATCAGCATTAAGTTCAAAAGGCGTGGAAAAATCAGGTAGGACCAAGAGCGGGGCGGAAGTAAGACACTCTTTAATGTCATGGAAGGCAGTGGCGGCGGCTTCCGTCCATAGAAATTGCTTGCCATGCATAACGTCGGTGATTGGTGCCATTAAAGAGCTGAAATGTTTGATGAAACGCCGGTTGAATGAGGCGAGGCCATGAAAGCTGCGAACCTCCGTAAGAGAAGTGGGGGTCGGCCAATTGCGGATGGCGGCAATTTTGGATTCGTCGACCCGAATACCCTGTGCAAATATATGATACCCCAAGAAAATGACCGAATCCACCATAAAAGAGCACTTATTAGGGGTTGCATAAAATTGGGCATCCCGTAAAATCGTGAAAACCGCACGAAGGTGGGAAAGATGGCTATCGATGGAGGAGCTATACACCAATATATCATCAAAATAGATAACTACACAAGTACAGATGAGGGGTCGTAGAGTTTGATTCATCACCCGCATGAATGTGCTAGGTGCATTGGAGAGGCCGAAAGGAAATACCATCCACTCAAAAAGACCCTCTCTAGTCTTGAATGCGATTTTCCATTCATCACCCGGTCATAGATGAATCTAATGATAGCCGCTACGTAAATCCAATTTGCTAAATACTACGGCACCGGAGAGTTGGTCGAGCAAATCATCTAGGCGTGGGATCAAAAAACTGTAGCGAATAGTAATTTTATTAATGGCTCTACTATCGACACACATACGCCAATCACCTATCTTCTTTGGAATAAGGAGCGCCGGGACGGCACACGGGCTAATGCTGTGGCGGATTAGACCTTTTTGTAATAATTCTTCAACCTGTCATCGAAGTTCTTCGTGCTCCGTGGGACTCATTCGATAATGAAGCCAGGTCGATAAAGGGGCACCTGGAATGAGATCGATTTGGTGTTGAATGTCTCAGAGTGGAGGAAGACCCCTCGGGAGTTCGTCGGGAAAGACGTCGGCAAACTCACGTAATAATGCATCCATGGAGGATGGCGCAGTGCATGGACTGGGGGTAGCTATCGGTATAATAAAAAAGATGGCAGGGGCCTGAGGTAATTCCTGGAGAAAAGCGGCCCAGGATAACACCGAAATCTTGGTGGTTGAAACCAGAGGTTGTGAGATAGGAATGGACGGTAATAGTGAGTATTCCTTGTGGTCAATGTAGAAACTGTAAGAGTTACGGCAACCCGCATAGAGAATGTCATGGTCATATTGCCATGGTCTGCCGAGTAGTAAATGACAGGCATCCATGGGAACTACATCGCACCAAGCCTCATCAGAGTAAGATGGCCCGATCAAAAACTGGATGAGAGCCCGTTGAGTAACAACGATGCAAGTGCCGTGTTGTAATTATGCAAGGTTGTATGGACAAGGATGTGGTTCTAGGGTGATTGCCAATTTAGTAATAGTGTCGTAACAACCACATTCTCACAAGACCTGGAGTCGATGATAAAACGACAAACTTTACCTTTTATGGTGCAAGCTGATTCAAAGACGTCGCGGGTCGACAGGAACCTATTTCGGTTATAAGAAGGAGCGCGGTAGGACGAGGGCGGGACCTGTATCTACGGAGAGGAATTTGTGTGATGGCTCATGTAAGGGGTCCTCATCAAACTTCGGTGGTGAGGAATAGTCCGGATCGGAGAGGTCTGAATCATCATGAGGTGGGATTTCATCCAGAAATAAACCTCGCGAACGTTGCGGACATTGAGATATATGGTGGCCATGTTGCCCACACTTAAAATACGCACTAGGACGTGGCGGCGATTGAGAAGCCGTATTAGGTGGCCGGGAGGTGGGAGGTGGTGCGGAGCGTGAGTCGGACTGTGTCGTCGAATGTTCGATACGTTGAGGGGCATATGGTGGTGGTCGACGAGCAGCTTGCTGTTCTAAGAGAAGAGCTCGTTGATGAGCATCCGAGACAGAGATAGGAGCAAATAAGTTCAATTGTTCCTGAAATTGCAAGCGAAGGCCGCCGATAAAGTGAGAGACCAACTGATCATTGGATTCATTAATTTTCACCCGAGCCACAATTTTATAAAAATCCTCCGTATAAGCATCGATCGAGCGAGATCCTTGGCGTAATTTTGAAGTTTTTGGTATAATACCCTGTGATAATTAAAGGGGATATATTATGCAGGAAGATGTTTAACAAATTTATCCCAAGTGGTGATAGGGGATTTACCTCGTCGTTTCCGTAAAGATTTAAATTGTTGCCACCATGCGGTTGCGCGGCGACTAAGTCGAGTGGCGACGAGGGCAACACGACGATCGGCCGGAACTTCCGTGAAGTCAAGGATTTCCTCGACAGCAGCCAGCCAATCCATAAAGCCATCAGGGTCCATCGAGCCCTGGAATTCAGGAATATCTGTGCGAAATCCGCTTGTCCATGGAGTAGGCCTGTTGTGGCGGGGATCGAGTGGTGCGAAAGGATTGTCTATGGTGACTTCATCGTCTTCGGTGGTAGAGTTGTCGGGGGGAGCAGGCGCATGTGGTGGCGCATGAGGAGCACGTCCTCCCTGCGTCGCCGTGGTGATCAAGGGCACGAGTTGTGCCAAGGTTTGTTGAAGCTCCGTCAGCTGTACTTGGAAATCATCCATACGATGATTAAGTGTATTGACGTCAGGTGCTGCAGGACGGTTTGGTTGGTTACGAGGAGGCATCACGAAGAACGTCGTTTGGTCTCTGGATATCAAACTGATGCAGGGAAGCGTCTAACGTTGAGTGTTCGCCGTTGATTTTTAGCGCAAAAATACCGGATAACACAAAAGAATAGGGAAATCCCTAGGTTTTCATATAAATTTCATAATAATCAAAATTAACCTAACAAATTATCAAAAAAAAAAAAAAATAATAACCTAACAAAGTTCAATATATAGACTCTATGCATGGGCCAAGCCCAACTAATCCCAATACTGCATAAATAAAAATAAAGGCTCAAAACTCATAAAGAATAAAAAAGGTAACAATTCGAAGGAAATAATTCAATAAAGTTCATCTTTAACATCATGCAACTTCATCCCCATCAATTTTACTCTAATCATTAAACAAATCATCAACCAACAAGGCTACAACATTTTACACACATGATATCACCTTTTACAATTAATTAGACTAACTTTAACAATGACCCCCATGAAAGGTCATGAGGATCACGACAAACTTTTAATTAAAAAAAAAATAAAAATAACAAAGACCAACTCTTCTACGACTTGGTCAACCAGCCTATTCCACAACCCAATCTCATTCCACAACCTGCCACATATCAAAACTCGTCGATTGTATTAAATTATTTATTGGATATAATTTTAATGATAAATAAATTATATAATTTTATTTTTTAAAAATTAGAAAAACTATCAAAATTCTTATTTTTTTTCTCTAGAAGCAGAGCCTAATGTTCACATATTTTGAATTAAAATTTGAAGCTCTTTATTTTTTTCCCTTTATAAATAGATAGAGTTGGCAAAATCGGTCATGTCCAATATTTTAGATGAGCTGGACCATAGAAATATAGGTCCCAAGTACTATTTGGTTCGACAAGACCGATCCGATGGGTCAAAAGCCCGACGAGCCCCAAACCGGCCCGATAATCTTAGTATATCATAGGGGAATACTCCGGGCCGGGCCGACTAAGAAATTATATAATTTGTATCTTTTATATTTGTAATTTAGTATTTCAGATATGTATTTGTAGCTTAATTCATTTTTTTCAATTTCGTAATTCAAGTTTTGTAATTTTAATTTAGTTATTATGTTAGCGTGTTATTTTAAATGCATGGAGAAAAAAAATCACTTTATTGTAATTGTGAAATTAAAATAATTTTCTTTCCTTGAAATATATTAGAAAAAACGTGAAAAATAATATGCAATTATTAAACCGTATTAAAAATATTGGCTTTATCGGGAAATAAATTATGTATTTGGATAAAAGAAATTAATATTTATTAAAATGTTGGGTTGTGTTGGGTTGTTGATAAAATATAAAAATATATTTTTTTGGATCGTGAAATAGGTTGTGTATGTGGAAGAGAGAGAAATGAATATTTTATTGATATGTTAGGTATATGGTGGGTTGTTGATAAATGAAGTCTTAATATATACAACCACCCAAACAATCAATCAATCACAAATTTCAATGCTACTTTAGTCATTAAATCAATCATCAATAATCATCTCTTACACACATCACATCATTTTACAATAAAATAATATATCCTACACTACAACCACTTCCCCAACCGTCCACACAAAAATCACATTTTTACTCCAACCACGTACCCCAATCACTTTCTCTTATCAATAGTGTCTCAATCAACCTCAACCAACCACACCACCTAAATAAATTTTGAGATGGGCCACATCTACTCGATTATTTTCCCAAAGAGGCCATGAACATGCAAATTTGCACATTTAAATTAGCCTCCTAGCCAAAAGATCACTTTTTGGAAACAGTTTGGAAATTGATTTTAGAAATCATGTTAGAGAAATGGAATATTCGAATTCATTATGCTATAATAGATACCAGTTGAATCAAGATATATCAAAAAGCATTTTGATTATTGAATCAAGAATATCTGAATATATACGTACCAGTTTAGGACTTATTAAATTGAGAAAAATGCATTAACAGATTAACAACAAATACATTGGATATAAGAATTTGATAGATCATTATGAAATTCACAATGGCAAATCTATTTATATTGTTTCTATTTATATTGTTTAGATTGTCATGAATTTAAATCTATCATTTTTTTTTGGTCCAACGAATTTGAGGAGTGAATTTGGAAATTCATCATCAACATCCAACTTGTTTGGCAAAAAAATTAAATCAAGAAATTTTAAATCCCTCCTAAATTTCTAATTATTTTGCATGAATTTCAAATCCATCCAACAACCTAGTCATTTATAAATTCATCTTACCTCTCATATATGTATGACCACATTATCACACACATTTCACACACTAGACTCAACACATTACACATACCACACACACTCCACACACATACTACACACACTTCACACGCATTTCGCACATAATTTATGAGAAATTCAAATGAAAATTGAAATTTGCAGGTGGGCGTGTTGTCATGGACTTGTTCCTTTAACACGTTTGGGGCGGCACTTAGCTCCTTCTCGCGGTAACTAAGTCAGTCTTGCTCCCGAGTTAGTGTTGTGTGTGCTAAGCGAAAGTTAAGTAAGAATTCCGAAAAATTACTGAAAAAGTTTTGTATTCACTTGAACTCAAAACACTTGGATACTTAGACGATTAACAAATGAAGTCCTACTCCCATTTATACAAGGCCACCTCCCTAATAAACGGTGGAGATCAATTTGATTTAAGGGCTAGAAGTTGTTTTCTAGAACCCTCCACAACTCTCTACAACTTCAAGAAGATACAAGAAGATTCTAGACTAGTTCTAGAACTATGTATAAAGATCCAAACTATTCTAGAGAATTTTTACATATGGCTAAGTAAGGTGGACTAAGGAATTTGAGCCAATTGAGCTAGACTTGGGAGAATCTCCAAGGTCATAAGGAAAAATGCAGTCTTGAATCAAAATACGTGATAACGTGTATGGAAATGATAATGATAGTGGGATCTAACATCAATTCCCTTCAAATGTATTGCTACATTACATTTACATCTACTATAAATTTACTCAATGTTTTTATCATATTAGTCTAGAGTTTATTTTATCATTATCACTGTCTGTAGTATTAGTAATAATAGAAGTATTTGTATCTTCAAAAGAATTGTCATTTTTTTGTTGAACGTAATTCTCTCTTACAAAGCCATTCAGAAGAAAAGAAAAGGAAATATTTCTTGTTAAGAGTTCATTTTCACCTGTGCTTGATATTAATAGAATTGATATTGAACCATGATGAAATAAATGACATAGAAAATATAATAAACTAATAGTGTTTGACATTTCTTGTGCCAAAAATGTACTAAAATAACATTTTAATCGAAATAATTTTTACAACAAAAATGAGGTTTCTTAAAATAAAGAAAAGCAATGTATAATATAGGAACCTCAGATTTTAATAGTTTAGTGACATCGCTTCACCAATTTATGATGAAGGTTAGGACATAAAGTTTCCCGCCCGTTCCCCATTAAAAAACAAAGGGAGTCCATCATTAAATCGAACACATGTTGGGCAAAACAGGTATAACTCCTTTATAATTAATGTTTTGTTTGGATAGGTAGATGGTGACAAATATGAACTTTGACGTAGTTCAGTTTATGTGAACTACTTGTGGTATCCAATAATAATAGTTGGGTGTAACATAAACAACATCAAATTTCTCTACTTTTTCATAACATATTCAGCTTCTAATTATTAATTTTCAGCTATTAGTGGTTAGCACAACTAAATATATATAGAAAGATTCCTCATGTGGTGTAATCTTCCTACCTTCAAAAGTCTAGGTAATTTCTTACAAAATAATGTAGTGACAAAAATGCCCTCTACTATACAAATTTTATACAAGGAGACATAAAGGACAAATACGTAATTCATCTTATTAGTATATATTTATTGCAAGGAACTAATAAATTCATCCATTAATTACTTAATTATAGGTTTTTTATTTGTATTATTTTAATTTAGCTTTAGCATTAATTTTTAATAGCATTAAATTTCATAAGATTTATTTTGCTTAAATATATTATTTGACATAAAGGTTTTTGGAAAAATATATGCTAATTAATATATCATATGGAGTCACCCTAAAAATCTTATGGAGTAAAATATGGAAGGAGAATCCAGTTAATTGAATATTGACAAAACTTCTAATTTTAGTACAAATTACAAAATTATAATATAATATTTCTAGAGAAAAATATATAAAAATATCACGCATTGCACTTTTCATGCCAAGTTGAAAAATTAGTTTTAAAATAAGTAGCACAACACCTCACAAATTCTTGAAATAGGATTATAGACTTGTCATTTTAATTTTAGATCTTAATAAATTATTTGTCTTATAACCTTTTTGTGTTTTATATGATTTAAGTATAATTTAATTTAATTTTTAACATAATTTTTTGGTCAAGTATATAATAGGTACACAAATGTGAATTTTAATAATCATAAAGAGACAAATTGAAAATAAGTACACAATTTTTTACACTAATTCAAACTCACATAATATTATATACAAATATGGGATGGGATTATAGATACTTTATAATGGGAATGTTCATATATAAGAGTACTCTTTAGGATATCACTAATTTAACTTTTTAACATATTTGCTTTATCCAAATTTATTCTATAACTATGCAAATGCAATTTATGCATGACATAGTTAATGAGTTGTTATCTGCATAGTTAGAGTCGAATCTTTGTTTATATTTTTAAAAGTGATATTTCAAACTCAAGTGAAAGTGTACTTGATATATATTTTATTAAGAATAATTGAAAAAATATACGACTTTTACCTTTTTGCAGAGTTTTAAAATTTTGCAATTCAATGCATCAATAACCTTTGGGGTAAGATCGTGATGATGTGGTTGCCGTAGCTAACGAGACTTTTGTCACGTTGGATGCTACCTTAGCACATATAAGAATTTTGTGTTTTAAATATAAAAAAGGGAAACAAATTTAGCCATTTATATTCTTATCATCGACCGCCACATATAGCCTTAAATCACTTTGCAGTTTAAAATTTAAAGAAGCTACCGTGTAAGTTAAAGAAATAGGTGTAGTAATTTTGAGGTTGATCGGTCCCTAAAGTAATTCATGTTGAAGGTTTTTCTCTTCTTCCAATTATCGACATTGAAAGCGAAAAACAAGCAAGACTAATCCTAAATTTATTTGACTCAATCAATATGAATGTTTTTGTCCTCTATACTTTGTCGTGGCAATGTCGCCTAAGCTCCGGTGGTCACATCATCACAATCGGACTGAAAAAAAGTTTTGAATTGCAAAGTTCTAAAAATTCATGCACTTGTTTACAATTTAAAAAAAGATGTGATTAAATTGCAAAAAAGGGTAAAAGTCATGCATTTTTTCGATTAACCTAATTTTTATTATTGTAATTAATATATTTTGATAATTAAGTTTTATTTATCTATTTACTTCTAAGAGTAATTGTTAACTATAAATTATGCAAAAGAATATTTTTTGAGATGATAAAATTTCATTAAATTGGTGGAATCAGCCAGCATTAATGACGAGAAGAAAAAACCAACACAACACAAAGAAAAATGAAATATATGAAGTACAAAAATTACAATATATAAACTCAGTAAATTAGCCAAATTGCTGATGCGATAGACAAATTATGTACCAAAAAAATTGATCTCGAATTTATCACTAATCTTTTGGTAAAAGCCCCAAAAAGTGAGCAAGTCATTGTTGAAATATCTAATGATGACCGAATCTTCAAATAAAGCACCATGGACAATGAATATTTCATTATTTCGAGGTCTGATATACTCCCACTTATTGAAGGGAGATGGAAATCCCCATAAAGAGAGACTGAAAACCTCACATTGAGAGAAATGAAAGAGAAAAAATAAACAAAAATTAAAGATGAAACCTTCCCCATCATCCCATGCGGGGAGATGAGGGAAGAAGGCAGCATCTAGGTTTAGTGTTGGAGATGGATTTTCGGAGATGAGTTTTTTTCACTATAAGCAAGAGTTAGTTCACTACACGAAAAAATCAAATTAGAGACGAAAAAATATGTCTCTGATTATATGAATTCGGTTTCTAAACTAAAGTAGTAACAAATTAGTGATCAAATGCTTAGTCTCTAAAATGCTGGTCTCTAAAATTTAGAGACCAATTTCATTCCGTCTCTAAATTTAGTGACGGAATTTTCCTCTCTATTATGAAATTAGAGACCAAATTACCTACCAAATAGAGACGGATTATGTCCATCTCTAATATTCGGTTGCTAATTAGTCACTAATCGGATACTAATAATTTTTTGTCACTTTCCGTCACTTATCTATTTTTATTCTATTTTTATTTTGTGACCGATATTATCCATTACTAATTTATGTCTTTACTATGAATTTTTTTTGTAGTGTTAATTAAACTTAGTAACATTTGTTAAAAGAGTTAATATCTATCATTCTCTCCTAGACAGAAGATAGAGATTCAAAATATTCCAAATCATACTTTTTAATTTCTACAAGAGTCTAATGTAATTTGATTTCTAAAACACTTCTTGATCTATTCCGGAAAAATCAAACTTGAACATATCTTTATTTAACAAATATCTTGAATATAAAAGTTAACTAAGTTTATCTATAATTATTGATAATTACTTGAAAAGTATTAGAGCACAATTTCAAGTAAATATATTTGAAATTACCTCATTCATGTTATACAAATACTATCAAATATAATAGAAAATTTTAAGATATTTATTTAGAAAAATATAATAGTATATTTTTAGTAAATTGTATGGATCACGTGCAACGACGTGTCTCTAACTAGTTAGTAAATAAAAGATCACACGAAGCTTATTAGCTATAACTCCCTCCATCCCATTAAAATGGTATGGCTTCCATTTTAGTTCGTCTCAAATAAGACAGACGACTCACCACATTTAGCATATCATAATTTTTTTTATTTTCGTGAAAAAGTGTGAGGGAGGGAGAGAGAGAGATATTTTAGGCTTTGTAGGAAAAATTAAGAACTCGATTAAGTATAGATTATGTAATTTATGTCTCTCACCTGAATCTTTTTTTCTTTTCTTTAAAAAAATATTTCTGAACTATAACTTTGATTCCTCTCTCCTCTCATACTATAGCAAATTAACATAATATTTGAAGAAATAACAATATTGGGATATGTTCAATGGCAATGCCG
Source organism: Ajuga chamaepitys (assembly GCA_958295605.1). Lineage (NCBI taxonomy): Eukaryota > Viridiplantae > Streptophyta > Magnoliopsida > Lamiales > Lamiaceae > Ajuga > Ajuga chamaepitys. The sequence goes on along the minus strand of OY282500.1, from coordinate 4,493,119 downwards.
GAAGAATATTGTATTTCTCTAAAATGACTTGTTTTTATATAACAATTTTCTTTTTTCTAAAACTAATATTTAGAATCAGTATCATACGTGGGGAGTTTCTTTCACAGTTTTGACCAACAACGCCTCTAATTTCTTAAAACTTAATTTTATATTCAATTTACCATTTTAACCTGTGATGTCAATTTACCCGCCGATAATTTTACCTGATGGCTAATTGGACAATAGAGTCCGGTATTATTTGAATCGATATTTTTGTAATTGGGTAGAATAAGGTACGAATATTTTATATTACTTGTTTATCATACTCAAATCATATCCAAGTCAAATAGTATAGGGTATGAGAAAAGCATATCCGTACATAATCCGACCAATTTTCATCCCCAATTTTAACTATAATAAGTACGTGCATATTTTCATGTTAACCGTACGTTCATCATAAGGTTGACAGGAAAGAAGGATGACACAAAAGATGGAATATGACATATATGAATATAAGGTTGACACGAAACATGCGAGGGCGTCTTGTAAGAATATTTCAGAATTTTTTTATAGAAAATAAAAGTTGTAATAAGTTTTTATTGAAAGTGCCCAAAAAGGGATTACGTTTAGATGTCGTAATATCAGGATCGTATTTTTATTTTTTGTAAAGTGGCAAATATCATCATATATACTATCTCCGTTTTTTTTAGTTATCATTTTAATTTTGGATAAGAAAATTAAGGGATTTAAGGAGTTGGCAAATCAACCATCAACCAATTTCCTTAAATCCCTTGATTTTTTTATTCATTCTACATATTGTTAACACTTTCCATAACTATAAGGCTAGTATTGTAAAAAAAGTGGTAAAAAAGTTAAACTGACAACTATTTACAAACAAAACAAATAAACTAGAATGACAACTAAAAAAAACGGAGGTAGTATTAAAGAAATGAGTGAGTCTTGTGTGTGAACGGTCACACGTGTAACGGAATACACTTTTACAGAAAACATTGATACTTTTACAGGAAAAAGTGTTACTTTTACAGGAAAAAATGATACTTTTACTACATTGATACTTTTACAGATAAATGTAATATTTTTGCTACAAAAAGGTGATACTTTTTTTTGTTAAAAAAAAATGATACTTTTACAGATAACCGTGATACTTTTACCACAAAAAATGATACTTTTTCCAGTCACATCGTGTGACGGTGACATACGAGTTTTTGTCTAGAGAAATTAATTGGAGATTGAAGCATTATAAGCATAGAAGAGCAAATTAGTGGTTTGCACATGAGCAACATGATCTACAAAAAAACTAGTCGTGTGCAACTCATTGAATATCTTAGAATAAAAGATACCTACAAATCTAAGCCAGGACATTACAAAATATTTAAATCTTAAATACCAATAAATCGCGTTGAAATTAATTCTAAGATGAATATAATGGAATCGTGGCAACAAACTTTATTTTGCAATGATAGCTGAGAGGACAATAATAATTGTTTAAAAACTTGAGCTTAAAGCAAAAACAAACAGCAGGCTATTGATTTCCCTCTAAGACTGAAAATGTGTAGCTTCACAAGTTTTCTTACAAGCTTTCTTGTATTACAATAACAGCTTTTACCTCATTTTCAGTTATATATGCTCACCAACACCCCATCAACAACCATTATCTCTCTCTCTCTCTCTCATATTTCTCATCTTAGAACAGTAGCAGTTAACAGGACAAAAATGGAGGATAAGCCCAAGTTTCTCCATGGAACACTTGAAGTAACAATCTTTCGCGCCACAATGTACAACGCTTCTGTCCCGTTTAAGGTACCTGTCTTAAAATAAGTTTTTTCTTGAAGTTTTGATTCTTTCCATTTATGTTTAATCTCAAGTATTGGCAAGAACATTTGACAGACAATAATACTTCCAAAAATTTAGTGTCTGCGAATACTAATGTTGTACATTTGATCATAAATATGCCCAAAATAAACCGTCTTTGTGTGTTTTTGCAGTGTATATCTGCAGGTGCAAGGTCTTCTTATGTGACAATAAAGATCGACAACAAAAAGGTGGCAAAAACTAGCCGTGAACGCGATCGAGTTTGGAACCAGACATTCCAAATCCTCTGTGCTCATCCACTGGACACAACAATTACATTAACCTTGAAAAAAAGGCGATCAGTACTAGGAAAGATCGATATCCATGGCCACGAGCTTCTAGGCGAATCAAGCCTGATAAATGGCTTCTTCCCACTGAAGAAACAGAACGGTGAACTGAAGAAGAAGGTCAAGTTACAGTTTCTGGCATGGTTTAAGCCTGCAGAATGTGAAAAGAGTTGGGAGAAAACATTGGAGAATGGTGGATATCAAGGGCTGAAAAATGCTGCTTTTCCTATGAGATCAAATTGTGGTGTGATATTGTATCAAGATGCTCATCATCGTCCCTCGTTTCAACCGCCTTTCGATCTTTGTGGAACACCTAGAAAGTTGTGGGAAGATGTTTATAATGCCATTGATGGTGCAAAACATTTGGTTTACATTGCAGGGTGGTCATTCAATCCTAAAATGGCCTTGGTAAGATTTTATTATAGTTACTATTTTGCCCTTACTGAAGGATTGGTGGACCCCATCGGACAGATCGTGGCAACCTTACCTTCTGGCTTGATGGGGTCTACACGCCCTTGAGCAAGGGCATTTTAGACTTTTAAAAGAAAAGGTAGTAGTCTAGTTAGAAAGTGTGTAGAAAATATTTTCTTTTCGGGGGCCAAAGACCATATTGTCACTTTCAATTACGGATTTTTTTGTTACTAGGTACGCGATTCTCAAACGGATATCCCTCATGCAAAAGGAGTGAAGCTCGGAGAATTGTTGAAACGAAAAGCAGAGGAGGGAGTAGCTGTGAGAGTCTTGCTGTGGGATGATGAGACATCCATACATGTAATCAAGAACAAAGGAGTAATGAAAACTCATGATGAAGATGCATTGTCCTATTTCAAACACACCAAAGTAGTATGTAGGCTCTGTCCGAGGCTACACGATAAGTTCCCAACCGTATTTGCTCATCATCAAAAGGCCATAGTCGTGGACACTCGTGAGGATCCCAATTCAAGAAACCGCGAAATCATAAGCTTTCTTGGTGGTCTAGACCTATGTGATGGAAGATATGACACAGAAGATCATTCCCTTTTCAGAACTCTAAACACAGAATCACATTGCTATGATTTTTACCAAACTAGCCTCCAAGGTGCTAGCCTTCACAAAGGAGGGCCAAGGGAGCCTTGGCACGATACTCATGCTCGTGTGAATGGCCAAGCTGCAATGGACATACTCGTAAATTTTGAGCAAAGGTGGACGAAACAATGTGATCCCTCTTCACTTGTTCCTATTACATCCATTCAAGATCTCGCTCACCAGCCTAATCCAACTAACAATTCTCCCGAAAGAAATTGGAATGTGCAAGTTTTTCGTTCGATTGATCATGTTTCTGCTTGCCCTTTGCCTAAAAACCTCAACACCGAAAGAAGTATCCATGAAGCATATGTAGATGCCATTAGGAGAGCCGATAAGTCTATATATATTGAAAATCAGTATTTCATAGGAGGGTGTCATCTTTGGGAGGAAAACAAGCACTGTGGATGTAGGAACTTGATTCCCATTGAGATTGCGTTGAAAGTTGCACGTAAAATCAAGGCGAAGGAGAGGTTTGCTGCGTATGTTGTTATACCGATGTGGCCAGAGGGCCCACCGGAGGGCGAATCAGTTCAAGACATACTGCATTGGACTAGGGAAACTATGAAGATGATGTATAGCATCATCGGGGAAGCAATTCAAGAAAGCGGCGACGAAGTGAATCCACTAGACTACTTGAATTTCTTCTGCCTTGCTAATAGGGAAATCGAGGTTAAAGGAGAGTTTGTTCCACCGTACAATCCTCACCCTGAAACACATTATTGGAATGCTCAGAAACATAGGAGGTTTATGGTTTATGTCCACTCCAAACTCATGATAGGTAACAATTTGCTTGCAAGAATCTTGAAAATAAATTCTAGAATGATGACTTTCATTACTAATATCTGTTCTTTTCTTGATGATTTTACAGTGGATGATACATATCTTCTGATAGGCTCAGCGAACGTGAACCAAAGATCGATGGATGGACAACGAGACACAGAGATAGCCATAGGGTGCTATCAGCCAAGATACGGAGAAAATGACATCAGCAGCGGAGATATTCGTAGTTTTCGTCTGTCATTATGGTATGAGCACACTGGAAGAGCTGAAGAAGTTTATAAAGATCCACATAGTTTGGAATGCGTAAAGACTATTCGGTCAATAGGAGACGATATGTGGAAAGTCTACAGCCAAGAAGAAGTGAAAGATATGGGAGGTGTTCACTTAGTGAGTTATCCCGTGAATATTACAGAAAAGGGCTGTGTTGAGGATCTACCTGAGGCCGATGGCTGTTTTCCAGATACAAAAACACCGATAAAAGGCCGGCGGTCGAAAGTTTTATCATCCATATTCACCACTTAAAAATACACATTTTGTTATGTTTCTTCAGTTGAACTACTATCTGTATTTGGAGGAACAGAACAAAATTCCAATGTTCAGGCATAAATAGATTACAGCATCATGTGGACTATGATTCTTTGTTCATCAATAAACATAGAGTAGCCTTAACCACTAAGGAAATGAAGTAAATGTTCATGATATTCACTTGTCATTTGGAAGAATCTAGAATAAATCACACGAAATCCTTATTATTTCGTTTATTTTCCAGATTTTGCTTCCTTATTTGCTCAATAAAAATCTACCTACCTTATAAGATCATACTTCCTCCGTTTATAAATAAATATCATTTTAAGGAAAATCACTTTTCCACAAAAGATTGTCATTCTAGTATTTTTTGTATGTTTCTTCCAATATTATCCTTAGCTAAATTTAAGAAAATTTCCTTACAAAACTTTATAATATTAAATAAAGAAGGTTTGGAGAAATTTATGGTAATAAAGAAAATAATGGAGAGAAAATCGGAGGAGTCTTGCTGTCCATTACATAATTTCTTAAATTCCACATAAAAGTTTAAAACGACACTTATTTGTGAACGGAGGGAGTAACAAATTATTACAGATTGTCTAAACTTTGAATAGTGCTTAGCATATTTATGCTCATACTTTTGATGCAGGCAGAAAAGTGACAAGAACAATAATATCTAACTCGTTGATTATAAGAATACCCGAAAAAAGACAGTTGGAAATATTACTCCTATTCTATAAAAGTATTAAATCAACAGCCTAAAACAATAAAGAAGACTACTATTTGAGCTCAGATTTCTAGAATCCTAATGACAATATAATTACCTAGTATTGATAATCACCAAAAGAAAAAGGAAATATACCAAATATATCCAAAAAAAAGAAAAGAAAAAAAAAAGCAAATATTATCATAATAATTCATTTTTACCTCCATCTAACTTTGCTTCCCTATAAACATAATACTGAAACAAATTATCAATCCCGATAAAAATGAAAGCTGTAAAATGCAGCAGGTTACCAGAAGTATGGCTGTTGGTTACAACATTAATCTGTATTCTGATAGGATTTTTGGTTGGCTCATCTATCAGAACACTCTATGAGGTACCTTCAAAATACAACGTCATGTTACAAATTCTTAGATTTGTAATATGTCTATGCCTTGTTCACGTTAGACCCTAGTCTGCCGACATAAATATTTCATTTTCTTGTCTGCAGATGCAAAAAATCACTTTGTTTTCAGCTTCTGAAAGTTCCAATTCCAGCTTAAGTGAAAACTTCAAGTCAGGAAACATCTCAAAAGTAAGTGCACAATCTATTCATGGATCTCCCTCTCTCTCACACACACACACAGTTATAGGTGTTAAACAAAAAAGAAAATGTTGATATGATATGCAGATATATATAGCCCCAAATCCATGCAAAGCAGGACTATTACCGCAAAAACATGTCAAGGATGACTTGGATTTTTCTCTTGACTTTATTGTAGGAAATGTAAGTCAACATTGTGTGTGCACATATGAACTCATTAGATTCTTTCAAAATATAAGAACTACAAAAGTTTTATTACGTTTTCGCGATGATCAAAGCGCAGGAAACTGTAAGAAAACCTATGTATCTGCTAACGTTAGCAGTTGGGATACAACAGAAAGACACGGTGAACAAAATAGTCTCAAAGGTAAGTGTTCTAAACATAGTTTTCTGCAATTCTTTTGCTCCTTGTAGAAGTCCCTGTCTAACTGTCATAGACATTCCTTGGTCGTCTAGGTTTCTTTCCTAACTCTCCCCGCTTAATCCCAACTAGCGTCTACTAGTGTTTTAATTGTTACTCTTTTTATAGTTTCTACTGTTAAAAAGATGTGTAAATTAACAGTTCTCTGAGGAATTTGCAATAATGTTGTTTCACTATGATGGAAGAACTAGTGAGTGGGATCAATTTGAATGGTCACAAAGAGCTATTCACATCAGTGCTTTGAAGCAAACTAAATGGTAAGTAAACCTTCAATTGTTTTAGATTTTATTGAATCACATTTTCAGAATATATGTTGGATTTTGAAAAGGAGATGTATACATTTATTTACAAAAATGTACTAATTATATGATATTTTTTGGCATGAAAATCCACAGGTGGTATGCAAAAAGATTTCTTCATCCAGATGTAGTAGTGCAATATGAATACATATTCATGTGGGATGAAGATTTGGGTGTTGACCACTTTAATGGTGAAGAGTAAGTTGGATTAAAATATTTCTATAGTTTTTTATTTTTATTTCAAGCGGGGTCGGGTAATTTAATTTTTCAAATTAATAAAAAACTAGGATGAAGCTGACATTGTTGGTGGTCGATGAGAAAATCAGTTTTTTCTTGTTTTGTTGTTCTTAATTAAAATTACAATATAGTGGTATTACATTGAGAAATTTAATTTTGTGTTTTTTGTTGTTTTTGTTGATATTTAGGTACATAAAAGTTGTAAAGAAGTATGATTTAGAAATATCACAGCCTGGCGTTACATCAAAAACAGGGACGCCGTGGAAGATGACCATGAAAAAGGATAATGTTGAAGTGCACAAGTATGGTTTGGTTTGAGTTTCACTTCATCAATTTCATTATGTCAATTGATAAATTATTAATTATGTGAATTTTGTTGCAGGCAAGCTGGGGAAAGACGTCAGAAATGTGTTAGTCCACTATTACCCCCTTGTGCAGGGTACATACTCTCATTCATATTCATTATCATTGTTATTGATGACTTGCAACCAAGCGAACACTAAATTTAATCTCTTTGGATATTTGGGTTAGATTTGTTGAAGTTATGGCTCCAGTATTCTCAAGAAAATCATGGAAGTGTGTTTGGCAAATGATTCAGGTATGGTATTATAAGTTATAACTGGGTGGAAATTTGACCATATATGAAATTTGGTGTTTTTTTGTTTGGCCCAGAATGATTTAGTGCATGGATGGGGTCTTGATTTTGCATTTTGGAGGTGTGTGCAGGTACAATACAAACCTCTCATTTTTGGATTAATTGTTCCATTATTTCTTTCATTTGTTGCTATTTATTCCATACTAAATAACCTCACAACGTTCTCTTATATCCACTTCTTCATCTTCTTCAATGTCAAAACACTTAAAATGTATAGTGTTACTTTGATCGAAAAGTATTATTATTTGTGAGATAGAAACAACATTTTTAACAGTAAACGTAACGAAAGATGATCTTACACAAGTGTCATGCATCCTCAATTGTATTGTTTCAAGTCCCAGTTGATTGTTATGGATCATGCAACTTATGAAATGACTTTTTGGGTTGATTAATTAATTTCTTATAAGAATAATATGCTGCTACTACTTGATGGATTTATGTTTCTGGTTTTTAGCATCTATATATGAGAAATGCATATATTAATATGTTTGATTAAATTAATTTTGGGATTCTGGTGTAGTAGAAGCCACATGAAAAGATAGGAGTGGTTGATGCGCAATGGATTCAACATTTGGTCTTTCCAACCCTACAAGATAAGGTATTCAATTAAATTATTATTTACAAAATATTTTTGAATGAAAATTGCACACTGAATAATTTCTCTCAGGATCCAATAAAGCTCAATTATTTGAGCTACACAGAATTTAATTTATTTTTTTATTTCTACGGTAATAGTATTTCATTTATAACACATAAATTGCTAACTAATTGATATTTTTTTTCCCAAACAGGGTAAATCCACGGATAAAATGTCACCACGGACCAAGGTACAATTCTGAGCCTTCTATTTGCTATACATAATATTTCATGTAATGTGAACTCATAAATAACTCCATTTTATCCAGGAAATATGAATAATTGAATATTATCCATCCTTTTTTAACTAAAAAATCTTCAACTCGAGGCGAGCTTCAAATCTTACCAAGCAGAAGAAAAAACAAGTCCAGATGAAATGAACTCTCAAGTAATTTTGGCATATTTTTTGTGCTACACACTTTTGAGCTCTTATATGTTCAGGTTCGGGCGAGGAGTTTTGCTGAATGGAAAGAATTTGAAAGGAGAATGAAAGAAGCAGAAAAGCAGCGCAGTAGAAATGGAAGCAACACACATCAGTTTCTGGCGAATGATTTTTCTGATATAGCACGCCACGAGTTTGAATCAATCAACGGGAAGTTGGATAACTAATGCATCATAACTCTAGAGTTGCATATTTCTTTTTCTAAATACATATATGCTACACAAACACTGTGCTCAAAGAAAACGAAAGCACAATCTAAGTATGTAACATGAGGAAGCATTCTTGTTAGATTAGGAAATATCAGTTTTGCCCTTTCTAGCTCAACTGTATTGGATTACATAATTTGTGTTCTTTATATCTGACAGACCTACAAAAACAGACATATTGATGAATTCCCTCTTCACCAGTTCACTCATCCAATGATCATAGTGCACCCACATTTTCCACTCTTATCGTGTTTTATTTTACCAATGCACATGGAAAATTGAATAAAATACGAGACTCAAATGAAGGGTTTTGTATAACCACAATAGGGCGTTCTGGCAATGTACAAAGTTAATTATCAACAAAGTTGTCATAGTTGGCCAAACACTTTGAAGTATTAATCCCGTTACCTGAACAAAGAGCATATGTACAACCTTGTAAAGATAGAAAATCTTGAAAGCCGTACCTTGAAGTTCGGCTATAGTGGCTTGTCTTCAGGAGATACAGATGATTCGGGATGAGCAGTAGCACCACCATTATAGTCCAAAGAGGTACTGCTCTCAAGTCCTTTATTATGAGTTGCTATGGCATCTTTAAATTTCTGCAGCTGCATAATTGATTTGAGAAGATATTATCTCACTACGAAAATTAAACCATTAGAAACAACTAATTACTCACAAAACAAGAAAAACAACAATTTTTGTCCTTGTATTTCCTTTTTATGCACCTTAGTTCCTACTGTTCACCAATGTACTTAAATTCTTGCTTTTCTGCCCCTAACATTTATTTGTACTAGCTTTTTAGCCTTGCTCGTTTGTTTTCTTTGGCTTTTGCCCCAGACACTTTGTAAAGGGGCAAGTAGAGAAACATAAGAGTAGAATTAAAGCGTAGGAGGCAAAAAGAAAAGAAAAAAAACGAAGTTACCTTCTCCCTACTCAAGTTTGGATTTTAGAAGTAGATCATGTGTTGTCCAACTGAGCAAACTATTTTATAAGCAAAGTTACTATGTTATAATTTTGGTGTCACACAATGAAAGTAGACAGTTATTGCACTTCAACTTGTTGATGTCTATGGTGCCAAAAATGATGGGGAATATAAGACGCAAGCAAGGGGCCGCAAGAGAAGGATTTGAAGGCTGATAACATATAAAGAAAGGAGGAGACTGCAAAAACTACCCCTGAGGTTTAGCCTATGTTACATAAAAGCCCACCCTTTCAAAACTTGCAAATACCACCCTCACAAATTGCACTTGTAGATGAAGGCATATGAGGGAGAGAAAATCAAGGGTTGATCGTGATACTTGACGGTGCATCTGTAACTTCAAAACATAATAGAGTTCTCTATAAATAGGCAAAGCCTCAAGGGTAGTGTTTGTGATTCCCTTGAATAAAATATTGTAGTCCTACCTTGGCAAGAGAGCATGAAAATGAATCAACGAGGCCATCGGCTCCCCTATAGAAGTGGAAGCATGGAAGGACCCTTATATTCAAGCTTTTGCACAGGGGCTTATTCTCATCAAAATTCACCTTGAGAAAAAGAATTTCTGGGTGTTGTTCTGCAATCCTGCATATCTGAACTCAAGAAAATTATCAAACATAGCAACAACCTTAAACTTTATGATATGCTCTCATGGAGGAAAGTAAGTAGTTTGATAGTTCATAAGAAATTCAGAAACAAAATATAAGTAGCATATGGATGCCAAATGCTAGAACCATATTATGTAGTTCGCCTACAAGTGTAAACAAATTTTTTTTGCAATATATGCTCTGTACATAGATAGGACATTGAAAAGGGCATCTTTAAATAAAATAAGTTGAATGACGTTGCAAATTTGTGGGAGACCCTAATAGGATTAGGGTCTTCTACTGGATAAGGGGATAGCCATGTGGCCTTCGATACAAAAATGGGATGAAATTGAAACACCCAACTTGCTACATCTATTTGCAACAAAATTGAAAGAGAAAAAAGGTCCATCGCCATCCCCCTTCTCTTTCAGGGAATAACTAATCCTCAATCATGTTTCATGTAAACTTAAGCTTCTAGGAAACGTTTACACCATTAACATTTATCTATAAATATCCCGCTCCTGCTTAATATTTAATTCTACCCGTGCACGGCCAGATTAAACTAACCAATCACATTTGGTGAAGACGAATCTTAGTGACATAAGGTGGCCTAATAATTTGAAGAACTACTTACTGAAGTTCACAAATGGTGATTAATCATTTGTAAAATTCAAAAGCAACTACACCTTATATTCATTTAACGATTTACAGGCTAAGGTTAAGAGAGAAATATATTCTGAAGGTGAGGTCTACAAGAAGTAAACTTACTTTGGGGAATAGAGCTCGGCAAGAAGCACACCATGTACCAAAGAATTCAACAATGACTAGTCTATCTCCAGCCTGACCCAAAGCATCTACAAATTCTTGTGTTGAATGAATGTCCAGCATATTTGGGCCTGCATTCTTTTCCCACCATTTTGGTGGATCCGTTTCAGAAGCAGTCGCATGTACCTGAAGTTCAATGGGAGATCTTAGAGTTGCTAAGACAATAAAATCACACCTGCTACATGACATTATCAAGACACAGCAAAGACTGTTATCCAACATCCATCTAACTTCTCTGGTCAAATTTTCAGCCTGAATAACCTAACTCATCACTAGATTCCTTCGTCCTCTAACAAATAACAATCCCGTCCTGGGATGTCCTAGTATAGCATCATCACTACACACATATACACACACAGATGTTTGTGTTAAGTTTAATGCTTATTATACAACAACGATCCAATAATTCTTCAATATTTACATGCTCTTTCATCTTCCCAACAACTCATCAAGTGTTCACAACATAACACCTACTTTACAAATACAGCAGAAAATATTAAATTATAACAATATGCCAGCATCAAATACCCTGCAAATAAGCCTTAAAAAATTTCAACAATCGCGTAATCAAAATTCAGAACGCAAAAAAAAACTAAGCCCATAAGGAAAAGAGGCAATCTTTATCACCTTCAATAGGAAAAAACCTCTTTTCTGAGGTTTAGCAACAAAAGAAGAAGAAAAACTGTGATTTCTTGAGCTTAGCTTGCATTCACTCGAAGGCAGTAGATCATAAGCCCGATTTGAGCCAAACCAAATTCTTCTAAGATCGTAATTTTTTTGTGGGGCGATAGAGTTTCCCTGCATACTAAGTAATTACCTTTCTTTTAATTCCTCTCTGAATAGGTGGATTACCAATTTCTGTTCTGCTAATATGAAAATCAAAATTAAGAATAAAAGCGTTATGAATATCCTGAATATTTGGGGAAAAGAAGTTCAAAAGTTTTATAGCGTGCAGCCGGTTTCCTCGTTTAAATCACAATACCTACCCGCAACAGAAGTACCATTGTTTGCGTGGTCAACTCTTACCGGACGGATGGGTAATGTGCTAATAGCAATAGAGCTTCTATACGCTTTTTTTTCATCAGCCGGTAATACTTGTATAGATTACACACTGTTACATTGGATGTATAGATTCAAAATTAAAAGTTCATAATATTTTAATGAGGTGGGTAACATGTGTATGTTATTGTACACTTTCCTGAAATTAATTCACTTGATAAAAAAAAAAAAAAAATAGTTAAAATTGGAAAAAAAAGTAAAAATTCGTACACTACCTCCTTCAAATTAATGTCAGTAAAAAAAGTTTCTTCAATCGTTTATGATATAGTTTAGTAGATACATTATAGTTTGTTCGGCCTAATAGTACAGTTTACTATGTCTAACCATATAATATTATAACCAGAGTTTATTTCGACAGTTAACAATATAGTTTGTCCAGTCTATTAGTATAGTTTACAACGCTTAACAGTATAATATTATAACCAGAGTTACAGTATAATTTTTTTTGGGAATAAATAGTTCTAATGCAAATTGTAAACTACTGCACATTTATTATTCCAGCTTACAGTATAATTATTGTTCTTTTATAGTACATATTAATTTGCTTAAAAGTATAAGTTCATTTAGTAATACATTATTTACAATTTATAGTGTATATATATATATATATATATATATATATATATTTATTCTTTGTATATTACTTTATAACTATTTTTCCAGGTTACAGTATATTTATTGTTGACTTATAGTATATATTATGTTGTCTAATAGTATACGTTTATTAGTTACGGTATAATTTTACTATAAATTATTTTTCCAAGTTACAATATATTTTATGTTTTCTTATATTATGTATTATGTTGTCTAATAGTATAAATATATATTTTGTATATAATATAATATAAAAATATCTACTGAATATTATTCAAAACTGTTTTACTATGATTAACTATATGATGTTAGGAACCTATGGTGAAAATTTAAGAATATTTCGACGAGTCTATGGCTTTTAGCGAATTTTACAAATTAAGGCTGATTTTAGGTCCAAAATGGTTAGACCTTAAAAAATCTGTTTTGTATAAATTTATCCCTTAGGAATTTTTGTGAATTATTGGATTATGTTATAGTTATTACCTAATATATAACATTTTCATGACATCTAAGCACGTGTAAAATCCAATGTTCTAAAAGTCGCTAGGCGCTAGTTAGGCGGTGGACTGGGGCCTAGCGACTAATTGGGGTCTGGGCGGGACTAATCGGGACATAGACGTAGTTAGGCGGGGAGGAATCGGAAAATAAACGTAGGCGGTCAATGAGAGCCTAGCGCCTAGACGGGGATTAATCGGAGTTAATCGGGGATTTTTAGAACAGAGGTAAAATCACATCACTCCAATCAAAGAGCTATCCTTTCATGCATTAGATGTTAGATAGACCTTAAATAATTGTGTAAGTACGTTAAGATATTTTATAAGGGACTCGAGTATAAATATAGGTGTACTTATAAGCTAAGTTGTCTGAAATATTGAATTCCTAAAAATGTGAGTACACTACAAAATAAGACTAATAGAGCAAAAACCGTCACAAGTGTAGTACGAGCTAGATCAAGATATTCATGGAGCTTACCCCTACAATCAAACGACAAGCGTGGGTAACTTGTATTTGATGTTCTTCAATTTTATGTATTCTTGTGTACGCCGGCTTGGCTTCAAGGTCATTCCGTTATATAGGACCTTCGGGTCACCGGCTTGGCATCAGTGTCATTCTGTTATACAGGATCTTCGGATCACAGACCTTCGGGTCAGTAGTTAGTTGGTCGTGGGCAGGGCCGGACCTTCCATTAGTCGGAAGAGTCCGCCACCTCGGGCCCGAAAAATACACAATTTTTAGGGGCCCGAAATTATTTATATATCTGTATATGTATGTATTTATATCACTAATGAGCTTAAAAGACTAAGGAGATTATCTAGTGCAGCGGCTTGCGTATGTCTTAGTTATTGCAGCATCACGGGTGTGAGTCTCTTTTTGGTGACAAAGATCTTTTATTTTCTGCTTGTTCATTTGTGAGTTGCAGTTGTAGGAGCCTTGTTTTCGGTGATAAAAGATCTCTAATTTTCTTCTTATTTTATGTCAAATATTATTCTTATTGGTATTTTTTTTTTTAATATTCTTAATGAGAAAATATGAATAGTAAAATGGTGTATTACATAGTAAGTACTAAAATAAATCAATGGAGTAAAGAAACAAATCGTAAGATTCATATAGGGGGAAATTGGGGCAAAGAAAGGGAGAATTATATATAAGTAATTTTTGTGTTTTTTTAATAATATAAATATGTGGATTTTTTTTTTTAAATCATAAATATCTAAAGAATTGAGTGTGTTTACTTAAGGCTGGAGAGTGCTGAGACAAACTTGACTGAGGAGTTAATGAGTGTGCTTTATTGAGATTTGCTCCCCTGAATCTAGTGAGGGAAACCATAAATAAACACACCCTATATTTTTCTCTCGGTTTGTGCATTGGAGAAAAATATGTTTTAGGGACCCACTTTATAAATTCGACTCAGGCCCTAATATTCCTAGGTCCGGCCTTGGTCGATGGGTCAACTGATTATAATCTTGCACGTCAATATACAGTTTCGTGGAATTTTGAATGAACGTTATCCGCTGGGTCACATAACTATGATGATATGCTTAAACGAGTTCAGGTACGGCGGGAGATGATGATGTACAGCTAACTGGAAGACAGGTTTCCCAGTAGATGCATATGTAAATATTTAAGAGTGATTGAGTTCGTTTTGAAACCCGCAAATCGTGCAGTCTATGTTTGAAATTGATCAGGATATGTAAATAAATAAATGTGAGTTGGATTGCTTTGCATTCTAGTAATATATTATGACTTTATGTAGCTTCTGATTCAGAGATGTGGGTGAAAAACGAGTAATTTTCCAATATGGTACGTAATTTTTGAAAAGGGGAAAAAAATTATAACTCGTGTTTTGTATCATAGTTATTCTTCCGTTGAAGCTCTTCAGCTAAAATCATTCATCAAGCAACAGAGGGTATCAGTAGCGACTCTAAACCATAATTCTGGTTTCGAGGCGTTACAACGTGGATTTTTCCTTGGACTCTGAGTCAAAAAGTCTTTTCCGAATATAACAGAATGATTTGAAAATTGTAAGAAAAGGAATGCTCTTCAGTTAAGCTAAGCATCTACATCAACCCGAGGTAAGTACATATAACCAGGTTTTTGAAATACTTTGTTAATTATGTTAGTTAATTGAAATAGTTTGCTTTTAATACCGCTAGGTATTAATATTTTCTTTTAAGAATCTTGCATGCATATTTTTAATTTTATTAACTAGTAACTGACGCGGGCGGATGTGTTGATGATATTGTACCTAGAGATGGAGCAGTTGGACCAACCTAGATCCCAGGAGGAGTCGAGTACAAGGAATGTTACCAAGCAGGATGGAAAAATATTTGGGATTTCATCACCCGGATCCGTCGTGCCAGTAGGAACGGCGCCCGGATAGAATACCACACATACTGTAAGACTCTAGAAGAAGAAGTTGAGCATTTTGAAGACCGAATTAGGGAGGCACGTGAACTGGAAGATGAGGCCTACCGTTTAGACTTGAAGGTGTTGAACAGGGAAGTCCGTATTCAGACTCTTCAAGAAACACTGACAGAAGTATGTGCAGAGGTGGAAAGGTTGAGCGAGCGAGCGAGCAGACAATCTTCGGCAGGAGGCCGATAGTTGTAGGTTCCTAGCCGGAATTCAGGACAATCAGATCGTAAGATCGAATGAAGAAATGAATGTTGAATCGACAATGTATTTGTCAGGTGTGCGCCCACGGGTGCGGATGTCATTGACATAAGCATGAGTGCTGCCCGCACGAGATCAGACAAGACCGAGTAGGCCACCAGTAGACGAGGAGCCTGGACTGAAGCATACACGCTATGAATGGATCGATGAGGTGTTGACAGATGAGGAGTGATGAGCACGTAGGACGCACGTGTATAGTTTTGTCTCTATGTTACCAGTAGGATGGCATAGTCGGCCACCCCGGATAAATAAATAATTTAGACGCTAATATCTTTTGCTGTGTATATGATAAGTAATGCGTGACGTATTATACCTTTATAAATTGAAAAATAGTCCTGACTTTTTGCTACTTAATGATATTTCGATTTCATAGTATTCACGTTATACTTTTTATATGTGAGCTACTTGCCTTAGGAAGATTGAACACTAACGACTTATACTTTACAGAAAACTTAGAATCTTGTGTACTATGGCTTCTCCAACTAGACAACAGAAAAATAGACGAGCAGCTAATGAATGCCATGATGATGTAATGGATGACCAAAATGCTAATGTAGCAAGAGATTTCTTTGTCCAATTGAGGGACTTTATGCAACACCAAGTTATGCCCTCTCCTGTTAATCAGGAGCAGGGCATACCAAGGGTTAATCACGTAATAGAACAATTTCGACGCTTCCAGCCACCATGGTTTAATGGAAGAGAAGGACCCGTAGGTACTGAAGAGTGGATCGCCGAGTTGGAACGAATTTTTGAGTATATGGAGATATCAGAAACTCAGAAAGTTTCGTGTGCAAAATTTCAGCTGGCCGAGGATGCGGGACAGTGGTGGCAATCATACTAAATAATAATGACTGTTGAAGCACAACAAGCCCTAGAGTGGGAGGGCTTCAAAGGGATCATTCTGGACCGCTATTTCCCTCAAGCTTTGAGAGATGAGAAAGAGGTTGAGTTCATGAACCTCCGCCAAGGAACTAATACGGTAGCAGAATATGAGCGCAGGTTCAACTTGTTGTCACGATATGCGCCGCATCTCGTAAATACAGACGATAGAAAAGCTCGACGATTTGAGAGAAAGTTGCGACCAGAGATTGAGGGAATCATTTATGGGTTAAAATTACCACATTTTAGGGATGTGTTTGAGAGGTCTCGTATAGTTTCCATGAGTTTGGCATTGGAGAATGAACAAAGACCAGTAATGGGCATTGGCAAAAGGAAGGGAATACAACTACCAGTGCAGAAAGGGAATACAACAAGAAACGTTCGCCCCATATCAGGGATGGCTCCAAGACAGCCGGAGACTGTCTGTTCGAAAAGGATATATGTTACCGATGCTACCAGCCAGGTCATAGAGCCAACGAGTGCACTAACCCGAGGAGTACCACATTAACGGGCAAGGATGCTTTTGGACCTCCACGGGGAAATCAGAACCTAAATCTAAGGAATAAGGCTAAACTAAACGCCTTACAAGAAGTAGAATATATGGAACAAGAAGAAGAAGAAGGAGAGGTATCAAAGAATAATCATGAGAAGGGAGCTAACGGGGAGAATGAAACGTTGACAGGCATGTGCCTTGTTTCGAATATACCTGCATATGTTTTATTTGACTCGGGAGCATCACACTCCTTTATGTCCAATGCCTTTGGAAAAGAGCTAGGCTTGAATTGCATTAGGAATACAAAACTTGAGGTTAACATTCCTTCAGGAGAAAACATAATGACTAGAAGTTTGGCAAGGAACGTTAAGATGAGCTTTGATAAGGAAGTAATCGAAGCAGATTTGCACATACTAGGTAGGAAAGGCTTTGACATCATTTTAGGTATGGACTGGCTATGTAAGAATAAAGCGATAATTCGATGTGTTGATCGTGTATGATGAATTTATAAATGACTAGGTTGTTGGATGAATTTGAAATCCATCCAAAATGAACTAGAAATTTATGAGGAATTTAAAATCACTTGATTTGATTCTTTTAGCCAAACAAATTGGGTGAATTTGATGATGGAGTTCCAACTCCGCCCTTCAAATTCCTCCGTCCAAATATACCCTAAAATAATTGCTGCGTCCTTGAGATTTCCACCCATGTTCTCCTAAAGAAATTCTGTTGGTGAGTCCATTCTCCCCACAATTCTCCTTTCACTTTAAATGAATTGTTTGGTGGTAAAGTAACAAAAATTGTCATTCATACATACCCTACCCTCTTAATATGTATCCAGAACATGTTTTTAGAAGTGAAGTTCTTTTTGAATGCTTTTTGAACTGGAATGTAGATCGAAAATTATTTACAACAAATGCATAATTGTTTGACTAACGATGCTAAACTTCCAATACTCTCTTGCCTGGTAGCAAGTTGGTGAAATCGTGACAAAGCTTGGAAGTAATTGTGTACTCGTTCATTTTCTTCCTATGGAACCAATTTAATCATTGTGGAGATGTATTCAGAAGACGGCCCACATGGTCCAACATATTGAACCACTAGTTAACTTCTATCTTAAAACCAATTGGCTATAGAAAGAGGCGTTCACTGAACTTATAAGGTGATCTCTTTTTTTCCACATTAATGTGAGGACAATTCACATGTGAATTCTTCACTTCTAAAGGGCTTGTTTCGCTCAATTTTAATATTTCCAGCATTTTCATAATAACACTGTAGAAACGAAAATATGCTTGAATAAACAACAATGGTACAGACCCCTTGAAAGCACGCACACGCACTGCACACGAGTATATGGTTTATGGAAACACGGAACAGAACATGGCTAACCAGCTGCTGTGATACATTGTGTGTATGAGTATGAGAGAGAAAAAGAGAGTTGAAACTACCCCAACAATATATATAACACGATAACATAAGCTGTGATTTTAGCAAACAAAGCTCGAGAACATGTCACAAATTATTAGTCACAACTTATTCTTCAAATCTTGCAGAACAGGCACATTACAACTAATCTTCAAACAGTACAAATTTCAAATTGAATATGAAGTCTATAAAAGAATAAAATTGACAAACTCAGAAACATTAGACGATAATACATCTGCATAGTGATTTTCCATAATCAGCTCAAACATATTCCTAGACAAACAAGAATGTGATCCACCAGTAGGCATCATAATGACGTTATCCTACTTACAGTTATCAATATAAACAATCATATTTTGTGACAAAAAATCATCATTTGCATTAAATGCTTAAACACAATAGCTTCAGCTCCTGCCAATCCTATACACACACTGACGGTAACCATTCAAGCAAGACATTGGTCTGTGAAATCTACCAAACATTCGGTAAACAGATTTAGACTCACAGAAGCTAAGGAACACCAACGAGGAAAACTATGAGCTAGAGGTAGGTTGAGGTTTCAGATACCAGACCTACATAACTAAGAATTTTGAACACGTAGAAGCAGCAATACTAACGCATGCACCCAAAGCGTAATTAGTAATAACAGGTATAAAAGAGAAATACAAAAAAGTGAAGCTTTCCTGAAGATATAAAGAAACCAAATTCTACTACAATACAATTCCAAGTGACCAAGATGCTTAAGACTCACCAAAACAGGGCCATAATTCCATTTATTACTACAATTATAACATGTTAATTATCAACCTTGTTTTAATCATTATTATTGCTGCTGCTGCTGTAACTAGAAGTATTTACACGTGTTTGCTTTTAATATAAGATAGTCCAAAAACAGTTTCTCCAGCCATTTCAAAGGAACAGTTACGGCCACAAGGTCTCCTAAGTCCTATTAGTCGAGCATGTTAAAGTGGGAGAAGGGAATTGTCTGCATGCATCCAAAAGGGTGACCAGACAATTCGAGACATCAGACATGATAAAAAACTACTCTGTCCACTACTGGACGTACGAAGCTTTCTAGTTAAGGTCCAGATCAGACAGACCCACAAAAGTTGGTATCTTGTCATATTATAGCAACCTTCGCAGACATAAGATAGTGGAACAACCAGAGTCAGAAAAATGTACCTCCCTCCACTTACCTGTTTCTCTGAGGGAACTTTGGAGAAGCAGCAATTACTTCCCATCTGCAAGAAACGTAAGAGGCGAAAACTAATATTAGAGAAAATTATAAACTGATGTTCCCAAAGGAAAGTTGGTCCTTGTGGGGAAGGAAGAATAGATGTCCTTATAAACATTAATAGAAAATTCTCAAACAAGATAATATCAATTAGATAGCATACAAAATAACATACTTCTTTTTTGATAAGACTAGGATAAATTTTATTGATTTAGAAGAGAGGCTAGGGATGAGAAATTCCTAGCAAAATTACATCAGAATAACATACTGACACCAACTAGAACACCCCAGAAAGTTTCTCATCTCTCAAATTCTCATACGGGGCTGACTGAGTAGTCCTTAGCCTGATTGCACCAAATAATCTTAAAAACCCCGGGCATTTCAACAACAAACTAGTCAGCTTAGAAAGCCTGGGCATTAATTTCATTAAAGCATGCCTCGCTGCTGGCTCACTCTTGTATAACTCTTGCAAAGATTATAGTCCGTAATCATCTTCAACTTCTAAATTGACTGTGCTGCAAGTTTATCTCAAGGAAAGCATGTAGACGTAAAACACTGATGACTAGAAGCTCTTCAACGACAGATAAACCTTTTAGAAGCCTTGTTTCTTCTTGTATCTGATAAATGATCATTATACTACTAAACATAGCTTTCCCAGGATGAATCTTTGACTAGTGATCAATACACAAATATCTACAAAGAAAAACCTTCATGGAATCACTGCTATGACCCAATTGACAGAGTTTTCCCTCGAAATGACACTTACAAGAAAACTATGACGAATCAACCCCACGAGCTGGTTCAACTTATCGAAAACCAAATAATGATACGGGGGCCAACCTAAACTAGTTTGGATTTCAGTCATAAGATAGCAGACTCGCTCCGAATCACTGCTCAAGACATTCCCATGAAGCAATATTTATATCCAATTGAACATCCTTCCAAATAAATATATCTCTGCAACCATTTAACTCAATTGAACATGCTAAACCTCTCAAACTGAACTAGGCTTTGGATATTTCAGTTGCTGGAGCATAACACTATTACATCAATCTTAACCACCAATCAAGTCGTAGTGTAACATGCCATGGCAATGGCTCATCGAGTTCATCTTCAACAAATAGTTTCCTCCCCAACTTATATATTACACTTGTAGATACAATCAAACACCATAGAATGCATACTCCATGATAACTAAAATGTAGATGTTTGTAACAGTTCTATGTCAGTCGAAATTCCAACATATAATCTTTATAACAAGCTGCTTCTCAAATGTTTACATCCTCAACATTACAGATGAACTAAAGAACATCAACTGCCACACAGAAAGGAGGCATATACCTCTAGCGATGAAGATGCCCAAGGTGAGAAAGCAGTACGCTTGACTCATATCTACCCTCCTCACACACGTCCTGTATTCTCAATTTCACAATATCCAGAGCCAAATTACCCTATTCTTATGAGCAATGGAAGTAGTTCTTAAGAGCTATCCATGGATAACCTAATTCTGTTTTCTTGTCTCCATCTCCTCCATAGTTCCAAATAAATGGAATGTAAACCAACCAAAAAAATCAGCAAATTCAGCTAATATCTGATTCACAGTCCAATATCAGATTTCTACATTATATACAACGTATCAAGCAATATTAAATGGAAACAAATCAGAAATGTATACTCTACATCTGAAAGCACCTGAACGATTTCAATAAAGAGTAAGCATGGGCAACAGGGAAATGTATACTCTACATCTAAAAGCACCTGAAACAGGCAGACATATAAATGGAAAACTAACCAGGAGAGGCAATACCTAAAGAGCTGAAGGAGCATACTTGCCTATGTAGTGAACTTGGCCTTCATCATTCAGCAACTCACCACCATCAGTCTTCCAATCGATCCATGGTCAGTCTGATGCAAGAGAACCCCTTTTCCCAGGAAGGTGAGGCAACTACTTTACTAGATAAAAGTATCATGCATTAACCAGAACGGTAGCTCGAAGAGATTTTTCACCTGGTTTGATACTACAACCTATTTGAACAGGTGAACTAGGCTGGAAAGGGCGACAAGCTTCCGCTTGTTAATCCAAATATAAGTTCACTTGCAGCCGTTTGATAGTTGTGACAATGTGCAGATCTTACATAAGCCTTAGAAGAAAGCATAGCAGGTTTGTATATTCTAATTTTTAAAAGAAAATAAAAAAAATCTTGCAAATATGGCACTGGAAACTTCCTTTTCCCAGCTTTCCAAATTCCCTAAAACAGCCATAATTCCTACAAAATCCACCTTAAAATCTAACTATATCAATGCGAACATGGGCAAAAGAGTCGCACACAAGATTATTGTAATAACAAAGCACATCTGCTAAGAGCTTTTTGTTCCTGAGCTATCAACAGCCCATCGCAATGATTAAGTCTATTAGCAACCTTAAAAAATTATTGTCAAAGTGATACAGCCTCCGCTGCAGCAATATATTCACCAACCAATGAAAAGCTCAAAATGGAAGAAGAAACAGCCCGTGAGTCAAAACTCAACCAGGACATAGACGAGAGTAGCAACGTATTGAGTCTTCCTTGCATCTTCACTCGTTCATATGTTACTTAGAGGATGTAAAAGTAACTCCACATAACAAGTGGGTGGGTTCAAGACATAGGATATGCAAAGTTAGTGAAGAGACGCCTTCACAAAGGCTGAAAAGATCTCTCTTTCTAAGGGAACTTCACCCAAGCAATATGATAATAAGAATGTATGGTAGAACAACGTCTGAAAACTAAAAAAGAAATTTGATCTCAATCAGATCCTTTGCAAGCACAGAAAAGGGTCCTAGCTTGAAGAAGATGCCAAGCTCACATAACTCTTAAGAAGCGCCAATAGCATTCTAATTCAAGAAACTTTTCCCCGTCAAATGAAGAGTTCGATCAAACTCTAATCCCAATCGCATTTTCAGTAAGATAAGACTTCATACGATTACAACAAACTAAACTTGGCGAGTGAAGCCTTTAACTTCAGGAAAAACCTCAAAAAATGAGATAGTGATGACCAAATTCACTACCAAGCATTCACTCAAACAACCAATGATACAGAAAACTCGTGCCATCATAGGACTGAACTTCATGCACTTAAACAGTGTTACATAAATTGCCAACAGCAACCACCACATAACTATAAACACCACTAATCTAAAAACTCACCAACCAGCTCCGGTGATGATTCCTAAAAGAAATAGTCAGAAGTAGAAACGACGGCGGGAGAGTGATGGTATGACAAAGAAACACAATGAGGGCAGCATTAAAATGCTACTGAGCCACAATTTTGGTCAAAGTAAGGGAAGCAAGCAATACCAAATGTCAAGACAGAAGCCTTAACATTCTATACATGTAATTAAATACGATAAGCAATATAAGCATTAAGCTACACGTACGCATAGGATCACACTCTCTTCTCCTTTACTCTATTGGGAAGCAGATAAACAATACTTGTAAGGCGTGCTTGATTAATGTATATCCATCCACATCTCAACGGCGACTCATCCTTGGTTTTTCAATGCCTCCCCAGGAAGCAGAACTTGAACCATATGTAGACCCCTTGTCTACAGCTCCCTGAAAGAAAATGTCAATCCAAATATTAATCACAGGACATTATCTTTCTTCTACAATTAAATGACTGAATTTTCTGATTAGCAGTATCCACACCTGCCGAATCCCATATCCATCACCATGAGGGGTAGGATAATTGGCATCTGGATTGCTGAACTTCAGCCCATAAGGTCCACCTTAGCAATCAAATATTAGAAAGTCAGAATAATAAATAAGGCATCATTATGGACAAAAACATGGAGACATATCTAGCAAGTCTACAAATGTAGCACTAATACAATTAGAAATTAGTAAAAAAAATATGTTGAAACATATGAGACCAGCACAGCTAATGCAGACAAAACCAAGGCCACAACCTAGAAGCCCTATCAGAGAAAAGCTTTTGTAGCCCCACTAACTTCAAACAAATAAAGAACTAAGAGATGGTGTAACCCTTCTATAATGTGAACTTCTGCAACTCGCGGCAAACAGCAGGGGGCAGAGAGAGAGAGAGAGAGATCACTAATGAGAATTAGCACTTCGATAATTGGCTATCAAGAAATAAATATAGGACATTGAAAGTGTGTTACAATTTTGATCTTCAAAGGACTGTTCTGAGAAAAATAAAGAGATCTCCAGAGAAAAAGGAAAGGAAAGTGACAACCTGCACCCCATGCTCTAGCACCTGGATGTGCAAGCTCTGAACGAAGCCTTTCAACTTCACGAGCCATGCTGACCAAGTTCTTTTCCATTACCTGCCTCTGTTCCATCAGCTCAATATTTGCATTCTTTTCATAGTCAGTGGCAGCTCTGGAAGTCAGAAAATACTAGCTTAGTCAGATCAGGAGATCTTTTGGAAACCATACAGCAGTGACTGATCAAATAAATTCACAGTGCCCATGCTCACAAAAGTATGTCAAGGACAAACCTAGCTCGCATGAGTTCCTGATGCAGCCCATCCATCTTATTCCTTAGATTAGGAATTTGCTGGTTATCAGCCCGCAGCTTTGCAAGTTCTTCAGAAAGGGCTTGAACCTGTGCTGATAGATCATGTCTAATGGCATTCAGTCTCTGAATCTCAGCTTGGAGTTGTGCCGCGTCATTCTTAAGAGGCTCAGTTGCACGAAGGTCAGCCTCTAACTTGAGACTCCTTTCTATAAGGTCCCTAGAATGGAGTTCTTGTTCAGCTCGCATGTCAGCAATACCAAGATTCATGCGACGTAACTGTTCCTTTGCAGCAGCTAACTCTCGCTCCAGTGCAATTCGATCCTCAACCAGTCTCCGATTTTCTGACAGAAGCCTGCGAAGCTCACCGTGTCGAATTTCAAGTTCTTCCTCTAGTAGAGCAGGATGAGGAGGTATAGGCCGGGCCAAAGGACCTCTAGGAGCATGCTCCTCCAATGGATAACCACGCCGATGACCAAAAGCGTTGTGAGGAACTCGATTTCTTCCCGCCATCTTAACTTAAACTACAAAAGAGGACTATATTTTCATAAAACTGAAACGGGGTAGAAACATTTACTAAAATACAAAGTTCCATGCAGAAAGTTGTTGAGTTCTGATAAAATCATAAAAAACCTATCATGTAAGTGCATTCAATACTGTGCTCTTGGAGCGTCAGCACATTGGTATGATAAAAGCAATCAGCTGTTAGGGAACCAGCCCCAGGACTAAAAATAAGTGTATCTCTATATCCTCCATGAAAGGATATCCGGCCACAGAATAATGTCACTGTACGGCTCAATTTAGTGCAAAAAACAGTACCTGAATACATCATCTCTGAATTTCCAGTTAGCATTCAAACTAAGTTTTCCAGAAAAAAGTCTTGGTCAGTTGGCACACGAAATTATTCAAAAGAATGGCATATGGTTATCACTGCGTATATGATTGAAGCTAGTGATTTTTATATTTGTTACAATAAAAAAATCTTGGAAAGTATAGGCTCATTCACAAATTTTAAACTGGAGCAAGCAGCCTAACCTTCACTTTCCCGGACAAATCTACCCGGTTTCGTAAACTAACCAAGCGAAGGAGGGTATTTGTCTCCAAGTACATAATATTTTTTGTTATGCGAGCCACAACTTTTATTCCACAAACAGTAACTATAAAATTATTGTCACCTAGTTTCAATCCACACACACACAATTCTTGAAGACCTGTCCAAGATGTCTATCAACACAGTATTTTGAAGCTTGAATGCATGTGTTATTAAAAAGAACGATGGACTCTTCCAAAGGAACAAAACATAACAGTATTTTGACAGATTAGGAAGGGGAAAGTTAGAAGCTTGAATGCTGTCCAACCTTATCATAGTGGACATAATGGATGGAAACTGCCAATTTTAAAAGGGGGCAATGACGAGATAAGGATAAGGCGCTGAGAGACTAGAACTAAATGAGGAAAGGAGGAGCCGTGGAGGCAAATGCATGGGAACTTCCAAACAATGACATACTGTCCCAAGTCCAATGACTACAATTTTCTTTCCAATTTTGCAAAGGTAGAAAAATCTAGATTAACCATAGAGCTGCAAACAATTATAAGCAATTAGTGCCGTGAGGATTTCCAAATTAAGCTTGCTACCAATCCCCTGTGATACTGGAATGGAGTAACAGGATTCACCGCCATTCCAGTAGGCTCCCATAATTTAAACACACTAGTTCCAGCCTAAAGACTCATTGCATTTAAGTACCCAAGATGAATACAAAGAACCCACAAAAATGAAAACTGGAAACTATTCTCACTATGAAACACATGCAAACCATGTCAAAGTCAATTAAATTGAATCAACAAGTTTTTCAGCAAATTAATCCACGAAATGGGGAACCTCAAAAATCAATTTATAAGTTCCTCCCCCCAGAGGGAGAGAGAACATAACATGATGCATTAACAATAAACAACAATCTCTCATCAAAATAACATAATAGAAAACAATCAAGTTTGCCATATCATATGCACATCAAAATCTCCAAGTTAAGTCATGACAAAGTCTTTAAACAACTACAATCTAATACTTTAGCTCATTCACAAAAATAAATACAAAAGAAAAAATAGGAGAAATTTTCCATTCGACCTCCACCTGCAAAACAACTCCATACGTATGCACTTAATCGAAATTTCTAATTTAAATAGGATTTCTTACCTTCAAAGATGAAAACGATGGAAGAGGAGGAGGTAAGCGATAACAACAAACTGTAGGGTTTGAACGAAAACTTAAATTGCAGAAACAGTAATTATGAGGGAATGGAAGGGGCTTCAAAGAACGACAGCGTTTCAAAGAATCCTTGATGTCGCATGTAGGATGAAGCCGAAGGCTTTTCGAACTTGGAACCAATATGAGGTACGGCAATTTTGGAAACTTTCACCGTCCAGCAGTAGGTTGGGTTAGGACTAGTCACGGAGCTCGTGGATTATGGAAATTGGATGGTAAATTTCAAACATAAAAAATTTGTTAGACCATTTAATCTTTTATGAACTGAAACCTTTTTGGTATGGATGCAGATATTCCTCAATTTTTCTTACCGAAAATCGTACTGAATCATATTGAGCCGTACAAACTGTGTTGAATCAAATAGGTCAAGTAAGTACTAATTATAAATTTACAAATAAATTTCCTACAAAATTAATTTAATTAAGAACTAAAATTAAACTATGCATAATTCCATAGTTAGTTTAGTCTAATATAAATTATTAAAGCAACCTTATACTTAATTATTATGTAATTTTCAGAAATGATTTATTTTACTCAATAATTTTGATGCCAATAATTAAAATTATTAAATAAACAAATTATACAATTAAATTATATAGTTTAATATTATTTCTTTAAAATTATATCGATTAAATTTTATATATTTGTTTGAAATTATTTATTTGTTCAAAATTATATAAATAAAATCATTTATTTAATATGTTTTGAGGAAATTGTGCCTACACAGGCCTCCGTTTTTTTTGTTACGTGATATCTCATAGCCATCATTTTACATTTCCTCACAAGCTTAAACAGACACTTTTTCGATGGCTTTAAAGGACACACATGATGTTGCCCTCGCTGCTGCCAATGTCGGCCTCGCTACCGACAATCTGTATCCTCCAACAGTGATCCGTCCTAGCATTCCTACTGCTCACATCACTACTGTTGTCAACGTTCCGGTTAACCATGCGCATAAATCGAAGAAGTACACTGATTTGAACTTCAAAAGATGGCAATAAAAGATGTTGTTTTACCTCACCACTTAGAGCTTTGGGAGGTTCTTGACTGGAGATCCACCCAAATTGGGTGAAGATGTTGATGTTCAAGCGATCAATGCGCTTGATGCTTGGAACCATTCAGACTTCCTATGTTGGAATTATGTGATGAATGGCTTGGCTGATTCGCTATACAACGAGTATAGTTCGATGAAAACGACCAAAGAACTTTGGGAGTCCCTCGACAAGAAATACAAAACGGAGGATGTCGGTGCCAAAAAGTTCATTGTTGGTCGGTTCCTCAACTACAAAATGGTCATGCAAAAGCCGTTATAAGCCAAGTGCAAGAGCTTCAAGTCATCTTGCATGAGATTCATTCTGAAGGAATGTTGTTGCGCGAAACTTTCCAAGTGGCTATTATTATCGAGAAACTACCACCTGCTTGGAAGCATTTCAAGATTTGAAACATAAGCGAAAGTAGATGAGCATCGAAGAACTAGTTGTTAGGCTTCGCATTGAATAAGACAACCGGGGTTCAGAGAAAAAAATCGCTCTGGAGTTGGCTAAGGCCAACGTCGTTGACCATGGTGAAGGCTCAAGGAGGAACTTCAAGAAGAAATACAGTCTATTTGGCAACGGTGCTTTAGGACCGAAGAAAGAAAATTTCAAGAAGAAATTTACCAACAACTGCTTTAATTGTGACAAGCCGGGTCACCGAACTCCCAAGTGTAGAAAACCAAAGAAATAAGAGGCTAATATGGTGGATGAGATCACCAAAATGTTGACGACATGCATCTTGTGGTGGTGGTCTCGGAGGTGAACTTGGTAAGTTCAAACCCACGTGAATGGTGGATCAACACGGTTGCTATCTGTCACGTTTGTTCAAATAAGGAGCTCTTCAGCTTCCTTGATGAGAGTGTGACCGATGAAAAACTCTATAAGGGAAATTTTGCTACTACAGATGTGAAAGGTCAAGGGAAGATGGTCTCGAATATGACTCTGGGGAAGGAGCTGACTCGTAATAATGTGCTTTATGTGTTGGAGATTCGCAAGAATTTGGTGTCTGCCTCGTTGTTGAATAATGAATATGCATGGCTTTTGCATTGTGTTTGAGATGGATAAGTTTATTTTGTTAAAAAAAATGGATGTTTGTAGGAAAGGGTTATGTGTGTGATGACTTGTTTGAGCTAAATGTAATGGACATTAAGCCCAAAATGAATGAAATTTTTTACTCTTTTGTTTATTTACTTGAGTTTTCTATTGTGTGGAATAATAGACTAGGATGTGTCAATTTTGATAGTCTGCGCATGTTAATGAACTTAAAGCATATATACATTCCATATTGATACGAAATACAAGTCCAAAACTTGTGTTCTTAAGGCAAAGTTAGTCGTCTTTACAAACTATTGAAAGAACTAGTGATCCACTTAAACATAATACAAACTGATGTGTGTGATCTAAAGATGTTCAAACTCATGGTGGAAATAAATATGTTATTACTTTTGTTAATAATTACACCAAATATTGCTATGTGTATCATCTAAAAGGTAAAGAGGAAGCCATAGAGAAGTTCATTCTCTGCAAAACTGAAGTTGAGAATCAACAATAAGAAGATTAAGGTGCAACGAAAGAAGTGATAGAGGAGAAGAGTATGCATCTTTGTTTACTAATTTTTGTGCTCAGAATCAAGCATGAAACCATTGCACCTTATTCACCTCAACAAAATGGCATTGCCGAACGTAAGAATCATATATGAAAGAAATGACGAATGCAATGTTGTTGAGCTCTGGCTTAACCCAAAACATGTGGGGGAAGCTGTGTTGTCAGCTAACTACCTTTTAAATAAAGTCCCTCAGATAAAAGTTGAATAAAAGTCCATTTGTAAGTTATGGCTCAGAAGACCACCATTCTACAAATACTTAAAAGTGTGGGGTGCCTTGTTAAGGTAGCTATACCTTTACCTAATAAGAAAACAATTAGATAAAAAACTGTTGATTGTGTATTCGTTAGATATGCACGTAACAATAGTGCTTATCGGTTTCTTGTGCATGAATCTAAGATTTGTGACATATACAAGAACATGATACTGGAGTATCGAAACACATCGTTCTTTGAACATGTGTTTCCTTATAAAACTCAAGAAAAAGTAGCTTCCACCAGTAAGACTGTGGAAACAGTGAACGAAGAACAAGGCAAATTGATTGAGGTTGAGCCGGATAAAAAAGATATTTGGTCTAGATTTCTCACCTATATCTTGAAAGCAAACCTCAAAGTTTATTGGAAGCCATAAATTCGTCAGAATGACCTCTTTTGAAAGAGACAATTTAAAGTGAGATTGACTCCATTCTAAAAACCATACTTGGGAGCTAGTGAATCTTCCTCCAGGAAGTAAACCACTAGGATATAAATGGATTTTCAAAAGAAAAATGAACGCAGGTGGGTCGATCGATAAGTACAAATCGAGACTTGTGATCAAAGGTTACAAGCAAAGAGAAGGCCTTAACTACTTTGACACTTATTCTCCTGTGACGAGAATAACTTCCATAAGTATGGTTTTGGCCATTGCAGTCTTGAGAAATCTTGAAGTGCATCAAATACATGTCAAGACCGCTTTCGTTAATAAAGATTTAGAGGAAGAAATTTATATGGAGCAACTTGAGGGATTCTGTGCTCCCGGACAAGAGAATAAAGTTACGTAGATGACATGCTAACCATTGGTAGAAATTGCAAGATGATCAAATCCACAAAAGATATGTTGAATTAAAGATTCAATATGAAAGATATGTGTCTAGCTGATGAGATTCTTGGAATCAAAATCCATATATCACTTAAAGAATTTTTTTTTTTTTTTTTAAGTCAATCTCATTACATTGATAAAGCACTTGAGAAGTTCAACAAGGATGACTTCTTATGCTAGAACTCGGATGGATACGAGTCAACATTTATTGAAAAATATAAGAGAAAGTGTTTATAAAGTCGAGTACTTGAGAATAATTGGGAGTCTAATGTACCTAATGAGTTGTACTAGACCAGACAGAGTATTCGTTGTGAGCAAGTTAAGGAGATACATGAGTAATCCAGGAAATGATCACTGGAAAGCAATTGTGAGAGTACTCAGATACTTGAGATATACTCGTGATTTTGGTCTGCACTACACTAGGTATCCGGCTATAGTTGAAGGCTATAGTGATGTAAATTGGATATCAGATATGAAGGACTCAAAGTCTACAAGTGGATACGTGTTCACTTTAGGTGGTGCAGCAGTATCCCAGAAGTCTTCTAAGCAAACAGTAATTGCAAGGTACACAATGGAGTTGGATTTTATTTCTCTACACAAGTGTGGAGAAGAATTCGAATGGCTTTAACATTTCTTTTTAGATTTTCCAATGCGGCCTAAGCATGTGCTCGCGATCCGTATACATTGCAATAGTCAATCGGCCATAGGGAGAGCACGAAGAAACATATAGGTAAGTGTAGGCATATACATCGTAGACATAATACCATTAGGCAACTACTCTCGACTGGTGTAATCTCTTTTGATTATGTAAAATCTAAAGATAATATAGCAGGTTCGTTAACAAAACGGTAAACTAGAGAGTTGGCGAAATCATCAAAGGGAATGAGACTAAAGCTTTTGGAAGAAAGAGTTGAGGCAGTGGAAACCCAACCTAGTTGACTGGAGATCCCAAGATCTAGGGTTAATGGGACAACCTAATTGTTAAACTCTAAGATCATTGTTGACAATCTCCATCTCATTCCTAGGATGAAACAGTAATGCCCTTGTGGGATACAGTTAAGCTTAAGGCTTTTAACGATTCTTATGTTTTAGTTAGAGTGGAGTAATACGAGCTACTCTTAGTTAAGAATCACATATGTGAGAGAGACACTTCAAAGGAATTATGAAAGGCTAAATTCTTAGAAACTCTTGTAGAACCAAGAAGATGTTCATGGCCAAACTAACATAACCATGAGAACTAAAATGTGAAAGAGAATCCTGTGTGTGAAGCACAAATGGCATATTGGTTCAAGGACATCGTTTCTACTGTTAGCTAATAAAGTAAAAGTATTTCACAAGGAAATATCCGAGGGGTAATACCTACCTATCCTATGCAAGATTCAACTGTTGATTTTTATCAGCGAGCAATTTAAGTTTGTGTCAATTTTTCATTCATGAGGGAGATTATTGGAAAATAGCCCTTTTAGGCAACCCAATTTGGGACAAAATTAAAGTGGGGCCCGGTAATGAAACATGGGAGTTTAAGGTGGTATCATACTCTCCTCTGGAAGAGATTCGAGGTGATATATCATTTGCCTAAAACGGCCAATGGGTGAATGAGAAATTGAAACTCAAAGTGTAGCACTTGAAGTTATTTTTGGACTTTGTCTCAATTTTGAGTGCAGTATCGTCATTTTTCCATTAAACACGCGTGTTTTACCCAGATAAAATGCAAAAAGCAAAAGAATCAAAATTGTGGAAATCATGATACGATAATGGTACTGAAGAGAGAGATGAGGGGATGTGCGTTTGAAAGTGTGTTTATATACATGATGTGGTATTTAAGAACGCAGGGTGAAGAAGTGGAAAAGATGCATAGAGAGAGAGATGGGGGGGGGGGGAGGATAAGTTTATTGATTTTTTTGTTCTTCATGTTGCGTCATTGTTACGCCCTCATCTAACAATTTCCATTTGTGAACTGTTAAGAGCCGCCACATGAGTCCATATATGAAGTGACACATCAATTTTCTTGAAAAGGACCACAACTTACTACTATACTACATAAGAAACTAAAAGGGAGAAAAATCTGTGGCATGCCAAAATTTCCTGGGTACCTGATTCGTGATATGGCGCATTCAGTCAACAGTTTCTAGTAATGGCGGAATTTTGGGAGTTCAATAGATATTAAGTTGGGTCAACAAACACAATAATATGCGAAATAATTTACAGAAGCAGATCATGTCAGAGATAATTGCAGGAAGTGGTCCATACATATAAACAAGTCTGTCAATCCAAGGTGATGAAGGGAATCGTTTTGGCACTAATAGAAGGACAAAAAATGTTTAATAAATTATTGGTGCCTCCTTGAGGTCTATATTTCTTATTAAGAAAAAAAAAAAACCTTCACAAGATTTTCAGTTTCTTAAAATACAAATGTTAGATGTGGTATTTAAGAGTTTCAAAAGGAGTTGTATTGTTATTATTAGACTAAACTTGGGTAATTTATGTAATCTAACCTGTTACAAAGGAAAGCTGGATTAATTCACTAGAAAAATATGTTAGTTCTAGTTGATGATACCTAGAGTACTTGTTGGATTATGCAGCGCGCTTTGCAGAACGTTATCGTTCCACTTGTTTGTAAGCTTCCAAATCAGAATCAGTATCAATTTCTTCATTAGCATCGGCATCCCTAGCCCCCGCTAGAGCTCGAAGCTCATGCTTTCTTCGCATTTCTCCAATATCATCTCGTTTTGGTAAATTGTCATCACTAGACACAATCTTCCAAAGATATGAAGTAGTTCTAAAAAAACTTTCGGAGAAGCAAAAATAAGATGACATTCGTAAGTTTGTTGACCGAGGAATTTAAAGAGACACATGATAGCAAGTTCTTCAAAATATCAAGAGAAGATCTTTTGTATCTTAGTTCTAGGTTCGAGCAGAATTATGAGAACAATGAGTTGCATTGAGATAGACAGAATAAACAAAAAAACCTAAGTTTAAGTACCACCAGACCCTCCGTTTGACTATTCCGTCAAGAGTGGTGTTTAGAACCGTTATTCAGCTGCAATATACTACAGTTGTTAATTTCATAAGTTTTAATTTGCAATATTCTTAAACAGTAAAAAACTTTTGGTACTATTAAAAAATAGATAATGTTAAAACTCTATACCCTGCATTTATTCGGGTGAAGTGTCAGTTGCTGAGAGACCATGTCTGAATGTGACAATTTTGCATCCCCATTGCTCCTACCATTTGCTAGATCTATTTTCATGGCCTCGTCAACAAAATCATCCAACGTCTCAAGGTGTTGCGAACAAAATTTAGTAGTTATTTTTCTCCCCAATGTTCTTCATCTCACTAAATACAAGCCAAATAAATACATAAACATAACAGAGTGGCAATCTCAATTCCTCTACTTATAATCAATCATTAAATATTTCATATCCCCCAAACCCAACAAATCAAACACTTCACACCTTTTTTCTAGTGGATCCTCTCAGCAGGTGAATTGTTAGATGATACCAGAGAGAGAGAGGCGGGTCGACAACAACGGGAGATAAATTGATACCTCGGAAACGTCATCACAATTTTATATAAACCCTGGCAGGATTTTGCTTCTTCTGTTTTAAGATACTGATGATCAATACGAGATTTAAGCTATTGCGCGTATATAGGTTAGGGTTTGGTTTCGCAATGGTCATCATCCAATAAAATTGCACCCAAAATTACAATCCCACTGGAGGTGCTCTTAGAAAAATAATAAAAGAACTGCTATCAAATCAAAAGAATATAAATCTAAATATAGCTATAATATTGTTACAAATCACAGAGTGATCCCTATATTTTGTGGACACCTTAGCCCATTACCTGAAAATGGTTAGAAGCCCGAAGCACGACATTGTCTGAAGCATGACAATACTAGAAGCACGACAGTGCCGGAAGCACGACAATGCAAGCAGCGAGAAGCACGACAGCATGGAATCATGTCACTCCAAAAAGCACAACAATGAATGAATCACGACAGTGAGGAAGCACGTCAAATTCAAGAAGCACGACAATGGAGAAACACGTCATCTAAGAAGCATGACAGTGCAAGCGTGATAATGCAAGAAGCATGACATTGTGGAATCATGTCAATCCAAGAAGCACGACAGTACAGAAGCACGCCAATCCAAGAAGCACTACAATGCAAGCACGACAGTGCGGAAGCATGTCAATGCAGAAGCACGACGATGCTTTTGTAATTTTTTTGATAAATATGGCTCATTTGTTGAATGAAAATACGACGATTTCCTCTGGAATCTCTAATTTCCCTTATGTTCCAGTTTTGTTACGAATATTTTATAAAACGTTATCAGCACGAGTTTTTCTCAAGAAGCTAGGAGAAAGTGAATTGATATTATTTTTCCCACTTCTCTTCTTCCCTGAAGGAAATGACGGGTATTGAAACAAAAAAAAAAATTTAAATCCTCGATATTATCGGCAGAAATTATTTGACATGGTGTGTTGATGTTAAACTAAACCTTCGAGGTACATCACTTGTTGAAACTTTGAATGATACAAATATAGAACACGTAAACAAAAAGGACGAGGCAAATGACGCTGATATTCATTTGCCATCACCTTGCGGATCTAAAAAATGAATATGTACAAATTGAGAGGGTATGTGAAAATGGCAAAGACCTAGATAGAGATTCGACCACACTAGAAATGTGATACTGCTACAAACGCAATATGAATGAAAACAATTAAGGTTACACAATATATTTCCATTGTTGATTACAACTCAAAGTCATTATTTTGACTTGCTCTTTGCGGGACAAAGTTATCTGAATATGAAAAGTTAAAGAAAACTTTCTTTACTATGTAGGTCCCAAATATGGCACTCCAGCAGTACTACCGAGAAAGACAATTTAAAAAATAGTGCGAGTTGATTTATGTCGAGCTGAAAAAGGCTAGTGTGTTACTCTTGAATCATGATGTACATCCTACATGATCTATAAATATGCCTGAAGCACATGTTAATTCTAAAAGAATTATAGGACGGTCTAAAGGTCACGAGTATATACCCACTTGCAGGACCTACAAGGATAGACATGGTGGTCCTCGTAGATATAATCAAAGTCATTCTAGAAATAATAATTATCAAATTAAACAAGCGCAATCTACAAAAGAAAAAAAAAAGGAATCGGGTTAAAATGCCCGCAAGGGAATCTGATGAAACTGCTGGTTATAGATGTGGGATGACCGAACGTTGGTCAAGAATCCATCATACTGCCCACACTTGGTAGAATTCGAAAAAGGGTAAAGGAATATGCGTTAAAAACATGTGATTGAGGTTGTTAAGCCATTCTCATAGAGGCCGATACATCTAAAATTGTACGGTATGTGATCATATCCCAACTCAGGACAAGAAATCATTAGATGTGTTAGATTTCTTGAAAGAATATGATCCTGAAGCACATATTTCTAATTGATGGAAAAATATTCAAACCTAAGTCTACTTTATCAGAAAAGTAAAAAATATTTGAATATATTTGTGTACCTCCCTTGGATGGTGTGTCTTCATGAGGTTGAGATTGTTTTGTTTTAAGGTGAACTAAATAGTTATTGAACTCAGATGATACATTCCCGAGCACGAGTTAATGTTACGAGTGGAAAATATTGAAAATGAAGCCTATTGTCTACTTGATGGCATAACAACGTGCACAATATTATCCGACAAAAGGTATTTCTCAAGTATGACTTTGTGCAAAATACAAGTCAAAATCAAATCTGGTTCCAGAAATTATAGATGACTCTGGAAATGTAACAATTATGTTATCAAATAGTACCATCTTGCATATTGAAAATGCATCCAGAATATGAAAAAAAAACTTGTTAAGTGTTAAAGATACATATCTGAATGACTATACTTTACAGACTCTCATTGAAAGTGATACGAAGAGTGTGTGCATCACATCTTTTAAGATGGGTAAACGGGCTACCCATGAAAAGATTAGTTGGACCTAACTTTCGTTTATTTGCATATATTTGTGCTAACCTTATTTTGTATAATTGCAAGAATGATCGATTTCACTTAATTGTGATTTTACCACCAATAACGTAACGATTTTATTTACATGTCTTGTACAACATTTTAATTGCTTGCTTTATTTATTCGTTATATTATCACCTATAAAGATAATTATATTTCTCTAGAAGATCTTAATGATATCAACGCTATCTGAAATGTATGTTACCTGAAGTAACTATATATTTGGTACCTTGAATAAAAGTTCACAATAAAATTTCAATATATATTAACAACTCCAATAAAATCGGTACTAAACCGGGGTGCTACATAATGCCGAAACATGAAATGAAATTATTCAAAAGTGGAAGGATATGATATTCTTCATAGAGCATGCATGCTGTGAATATGGTTCTCTAGCAGTAGCATCTAAAAATGCTTGAAAAAAAAATCCAGATCTGATTTATGTTTATTATAAAGGAAAGTGATGAACACTTCATTGCGACCTTATGAGGTCCCACATAGTGCTTAGAGCACTTTGAAATTTCAGCAGAGATAGAGGTCAATTGAGAGATTATGGACACATATGAAGATATAACGATCCTCCTCAAATAACATATGGATGACCGTGGCGGATGTGAATATTCCTTTCAAGATGATTACTCGATCTTAATAAAAATATCTTATTCAAAGATATCGTGATAAAGGCAAGGCATATTCAATAGATTGTACCTCTATCGGATGAAAAGTTCTCGATATTGAGAAATGCAATGCCTTCAAATTACCTCTCCTAGATGATATGTTTTCCTGGGATTGAGATTTTGTATCAATAATAAAATTATTTTTCTCGGATTACATATTCAATGAGGTTATGTTTATTGTGTTTGAAATATATGATCGTATATTTTCTTTCCTTGAATGTCACATTCTTACAGTTGAGTTTATCTCAATTGAATGATATGTTCTCAAGGTCGAGCTAACATTGTCAAATTAGATTAAATCATGAAATATTTCTCGAGAATGAATTTGTTTACAAATACAAAATATCCATATCATGTCCCATTGAGATTATTGATAGCTCTGGGAGTGCAAGAAATATATTATTAGATCTAGAAGAGCTACCAAATTCCAAATATGTACGTCGTAACGTGCGTAATTAGGAGACACTAATAAAAATAAAAGGGGTGTCTTTGTATCAAATTATATTGTAAAGATAACGAACAATCTATGAGAAATTTGAAGCAGCAGCTTCTGGGTTGTATTGTGTCCAAATTTAGACTTCAGAATCATATAATATTATGTTGGAAGCTAGTGAATCTTGATATATTCGATAGTGGCATGATCGCCTTGACACCCCAAAAATACAAAGCTATGTATGATTGTTAAACGTACTACAGACATTCATTGAAAGCACAAAGATGCTAATGTCCAAAAAAATATTAATGTGTATCATATTTACAAGGAACTAATTGTTAAACCTTAAACCAAAATGGTTGGTTATCATATTTGTAGACCAATACACCCAGCAGGTGGGCTTTTCGAATATTTTATGGTCCTTGTAGGCACATCCTGTAGATGATCCAAAATATATTGATTCAATAATGAGTTAAATTTTGTTGTTCGATATTATTGATATAAGATCTAATCTCAATAGTATAACTTGAAATTGTGCAGTACTGCATGAATCAACATTGATGAGAATGTGCCACATCGCTTACGACATGAACTCCAGAAAATGGAGAATGAAATGTTCAACAATTTGTTACTATCAAGATCTTGCAGATATAGTTACAAGATCTTTGTCAACAAGTAAATTTGATAAATTTATACATTACATTGGAATGAGAAGAGTTGCGAACTTGCAAGATTGATAAAATTGTATGAATCAGGGGAAGCGAAATTTGGTATGTTGTACTCTTTTTCCCTTATGTTTGGTTATTATCCTATTAGGGTTTTTCCAACTTGAGGTTTGTAATGAGGCAACTATATGCACCTGGCATGAGTTAGAGTTATGCACTCTTTTCCTTTTTGATAAGTTTTGTCCCACTAGGTTTCCGACTTAAGGATTTTAACGAGGCATACTAAAATTCAAAGTAGTCCTGAAGACTGAGCATTGACAAAAAATGTTTAGAATTAAAATAATCATAAAAGTTGGGTCATAAAGGCTAATGAATATACTTTTCTTATGATAGGTTTCTTCTCACAGGATTTTTCCGACTCAGGTTTTAGATGATGCATATCTATTTTGAAGACAAATAGTTCTACTTTACTTCTGACCACTTTCTACCAATATATTTTCGGGCTTATAAATTTTACGAGGCATTTATACATTCATCCAATTAATGAAAAGAAATAATGATAATGTGTCCAAGTGGGAGTGTTATAAATCACAGAGTAATCCATATATTTTGTGGACCTTAGCCCATTACATGAAAGTGATCAGAAGCCCGAAGCACGACATTGCCAGAAGTACGACAATACCAAAAGCACGATAGTGTTGAAACACGACGATGCGAAAGTACGTTAGTCCAAGAAGCACGACAGTGCGGAAGCACGTCAAATTCAAGAAGCACGACAATGCGAAAGCACGTCAATCCAAGCACGGCAGTGCAAGAAGCACGATAGTGAGGGAGCACGTCAATCCACGACACTGCAAGTACGACAATGCAAAAACACGTCAATCCAAGAAGCACGACAATGAATGAAACATGACAATGCGGAAGCAGGACAATGCAAGAAGCATGACGATGCTTTTGTAAAAAAAATCGATACATATAGCTCATTTGTTGAATGAAAATACGACGATTTTCTCTGGAATTTCTAATTTCCCTTATGTTCTAGTTCTGTTACGAATATTTTATAACAAATATAAAGTAATACCGTCTTATATGTTGTAATAACAATTAACAATAAAATCCACATTTTAAGAAAACATGTATCAATCCGTGTGATGCGGGTTTGTAAATATAACCGTGAATAGATATTAAGAATTTACATGTTTAAATTGTTATAATATAAAAATATTATAATCAATAAATAATAAGTAATAAAAATTTATATATTTATTATAAAAAAAGGCAGTGACAAGGTATTAAAATTTATAAATATGAGTAAGTTCTGAAATATTTATATTTATTTTTTCAAGGTATAAAAATCTCTAGCATCATTACATGGAGGTTACATTGGTCATCTAGTATGCTCTATGTTTTTTTTTTCTTTTTTTTTTAATTTTATTTTTTGTTACAATCATGATTGAGAAGGAGTTTGGTGGAGTTTGATCCTGTATATGACCTAAGTTACACAATGATCTACCTACCGATCTATAATCAATTCCCGTATGGTTCATGTTTCTTAAAGATGGGTGTAAATATATATAATTATACTTTTGTGATACATGCTTATATTTATCCAAAATATCTGAATTTTTTTATTTTTATACTATAACGTTCAAGAAATTTTCAAAACCTTTAAATTAGTATCAATAACCCTAAATTTTAATTTTGTTAAGAATGCATCTCAATTAAACATTTTACAAACCCAATACAAATATTTCAACCTACAATAGATACTCTTGTTCAACCTAACTGATCAACTAGCAAACAATTACTTGTAACTAATATAATATTTTATTTTAATATATACAATAATATAATGTCAAACTAAAGACCGTAAAAAAATGATTAATTTGATTTATAATAAATGAACATTATATTAGAAAAGAAAAAGTTATTTGTAAAATTTAGATTTTTCTTTTGCAAAAAGAAATAAAATTTTGTCAATTTATAATTGACAACAAAGCACAACTGCCAGCTTTTCGTCAATATTTTATGTGCTTCCTCTATTGCATGAGTAATTAATTCTTTTCCTCGATATTCCAATAACATAATGACTTGTGGGCAAGATATATATATATATATATATATATATATATATATATTTTATAGATATTAAAAACAAGAAAAAGATTATATTGTTAATTTTTCAAGGAACTATTATTTTCTTTCGAATATATATTAAATTATTATGTATTGTGAGATCAAACTAAAACTACTATAGATTTAAACAAATTTAAATAGCTATCTCCTGATTTGCTTAACAAATATTAAAAATTGATTATGTCATGCGTTTACTCAAGATTTATTTATGGTGTGATTCATTCTCTTCTTTCATCTTGGGAGAAATATGATCGGAATGAGCTAATTCAATCCCCTCCGATAAAATAAGAATAGTTCCACATTTCAACCGAAGAACAACTCCACATTCCAACTCCCTCTCTTACCATTAGTAAGATTACGTGTTTACTCAAAACTGATTTATCGTGTGATTCATTCTCCGTTAAGATATACGCTTCTTAAAAAGCCCATATTATTCTAAATGTTGTCGATTACTAAACAAGATATGAATTTATAGAATATTCTGAAAATAATATGGGAAGTAGAGCATTTTCTTCTCATATATATGTTCTCTTATTCTTGCTTTGCACCTTTTAAGGGATTCCAGCTACGTGTGTATTTTGCATTTTTATTGTTATTCTTGTACCAAATATCCTCCACTAAAGTCTAATATAATCATTTTAAAATACATGGGAATGTAAAAATTGACAAAGTATCAAGTAAAATAAACAAAAATCCATTAGATTAAAAAGCAAATCTAGAACAAGAAAATATATAACATAAATTATGATCATTTTAAATATATCATTTTAAACACCTAATAACCTCGAAAGCATGTTGGTTATTATAGTGATGTCCTCAATTGGCCCATGTGGCAATCTATTTGGACTTAGGAGTGTTTGCAATTGTTTTTCACAAGTATTTTTCAGCTTATAACTTTAAGAAAACTGTTTTGAAGTATTTGAAAAATCAACTTTAACTTTAATAAAAATAATTATAGGCCAAAAGTTAAAAGTAGAAAATAATATTTTTTTCCAATTTTCTGGTATTTTAGTAAATATATAGAAAAAAATTCTCACTTATAAGTCTTAAACACTACCTACTGATTTTAAGCAATTTTACCACAATATCTACTTTTATTTACTTCTTAAAAAATTAACCAAAGGAAAACACCCTTTAATAAGATAATTTTTAGTACAAACCAGATTACAGAAGAAAGAAAATATTCAATCCAGCCCTGCGCTAGATTACAGAAAACTTTAAAACTTCGACGTCAGGCAAAATTGCAGACACGTTCCAGTGCCATAATTGACAACAGCTTAACCGGAAGTGCATAAGTTGATGAACATGCAACAGTATTACGCAGCCGTTGGATGTGATTACTAGCTCTTGAACCTGATGCTATGACTGATCCCTGCATTAATACCAGATGCTTCTCCTCCGTAGGGTCTTGTTGGCTTTTTGACTGGAAGGAGCTGCCCTTTTCTGGCATTTTCTGCCTTCTTGTGCTTAAGCTGAGAGAGAGAGTCTAATTATTCAGAAAGTACACTTAAATGAACTACTTAGGAGGGGGGTGTCATTTCAGATAGATACCCTGTAATTCTTCCTAGGGTTCTTGATTTCCTTCTTGCGAGGACGAGTTAACCCTCTATTCTTTTCAATCTAGAGAAAATACAAGCGCCAAAATCAAGCTTAGGTTGGAGTACAGAAAAAAAAAGAGGGGTGCTGCCTAGAAGGTGAAGGGCAAAACTGTGGTATGCCAAAATTTCCTGGGTACCTGATTCGTGATATGGCGCTTTCCGTCAACAGTTTCAGGCAATGATGGAATTTTGGGAGTTCTGTAGATATTAAGTTGGGTCAGCAAACACAATAATATGTGAAATAATTTACAGAAGCAGATCATGTCAGAGAAAATTGCAGGAAGTGGTTCATACATAAAACATGCCGATCAACCCAAGGCGATGAAGGGAATCGTTTTGGCACTAACAGAACGGGAAAATATGTCTTTATAATTTACTACTGCTCCCTTGAGGTCTCTATATTTCTTATTAGGGAAAAAAAATCTCCACAAGATTTCAATTTCTAAAAATACGAATGACAGATGTGGTATTTAGGAGTTTTGAAAAGGAGCTGTATTGTTATTGTTGTTGCTATTATTATAGACTAACTCGGATAATTTATGTAATCTAACCTATTAAAAAGGAAAGCTGGAATAATTGACAAGAAAAATATGCTACTTCTGTTTGATGATACCTGGAGTACTTGTTAGATTTCGCAGCAAGTTTTGCAGCACGTTGTCGTTCCACTTGTTTGTAAAAATCCAAATAAGAATTGGTATCAACTTCTTCATTAGCATCGGCATCCCCATCACTCAAAAGGTTACCAATCCCATCAGCATTTGTAATTCTAGCCCCAGCCAGAGCTCGAAGCTCATGCTTTCTTCGCCTTTCTCCAATATCATCTCGTTTTGGTAAATCATCATCACCAGACACAGCCTTCCAAAGACATGAATTAGTTCCAAAAAAAACTTTCGGAGAAGCAAAAGAAGATGACATTCAAAATTTGCTGAGGGAGGAATTCAAAGAGACACATGATAGATGTTCTGGATCTTCCTTCTAGGTTCGAGCAGAACTGTGAGAGCAATGAGTTGCTTTGGGATAGACACAATAAACAAAAACCTAAGTATAAGTACCACCGGACCCTCTATTTGACGATTCTGTAAGAGTGGGTGTTTAGAAGCAACCGCTATTCAGCTGCAATCTATCTATATCTATATCTATATCTATATCTATATATATATAGAGCAGCTGATACCTCAAAAACGGCGTCGCAATCTATCTATATTTATATCTATATCTATATCTATACAAAAGAAGAACAGTCAGAGATAATTACAGAAGTGCCATTTTCCCGCCAACTTGTCTTGCAATTCTTGTACAATTATTCTATATTTAAAAAAAATATATAAACTGCATTGCTAGCTGTTCTGGCTGGTAGCATCAGAACCGAGTCAATGCATGCTTCACAAGCAAAAAAGAAAGACCACAATCTACGAGGAGTCGAATCCTCTGTCCAGGAATGGAACATGCGATTTCAAATTAAAATATCTTGAACTGAATAAACCCCTAATGACTTTAAATGAATAAAAATTCAATCTGATGATTTACAGATTCCATGGTGCATTTATAAATACAATACAATCATAAAATCAACCCAACATGCAATATAACATAGCAAAATTCGCGACTTTCTGTGTTGAGAAGAACTCGACGACTCAGTATCAGTCTGTGTGCTTATGCAACTGTGAGATAAGGTGAACTTGCGAATTAGACAGAAGAAGAACTGGTAAGTTTTTTAGGAAAAGCATCAGACCTGGCGGAGCAAGTGACGCATCAGAACCATACGAAACAGGATTCGGCGGAAAGAGAAACCACTGGCTCCGGCGGAGAAACAATTTGGTGGCAGCTCGTGGATGATGATTGATCAAGTCCAGTAGTACCGTGAAGATTTGGGCTGTAGGGTTTTTTATGAACAGAATGGACACATTATTTATGGACCAATTACAATGAAGAGCCCAACAGAAACTTATGGGGCCAATGGTTTTCTGAACATAAGGCCCACATGAAGAGCCCAATTATAGGTAG
Source organism: Ajuga chamaepitys (assembly GCA_958295605.1). Lineage (NCBI taxonomy): Eukaryota > Viridiplantae > Streptophyta > Magnoliopsida > Lamiales > Lamiaceae > Ajuga > Ajuga chamaepitys. The sequence goes on along the minus strand of OY282500.1, from coordinate 4,449,142 downwards.
GTCACAAGCCTAGCCTGCTTTCGGAGAATTTAAAAGATACCCCTCCGTCCCGGCCCAATTTGCCTACCTTGATCGGACACGGAGGTTAAGAAAAAGCAGATTTTGTAGCATCTTTGACTTTTTCAAAGGTGAAGATTCAATGTGGAGATTTTGAGGGTGGAGATTGTGAGAGAAATTTGTCATTTATGGACTGACAAATTAGATTGAGACAAACCAAAAAGAAAAGTTGACAAATTAAAGCGGAACGGAGGGATTAATAAATAAATAACATTTTTTCTCACTTCTTTTATTATGCTTTCTCGCAACTATTATTAAATGATTACTACTTATGTTATTTTGGTTTAACACTTCAAAAGTGTCAATCCAATGGAATATTATGCTATTGGTGAATTGAGCTCAAAATTAAGTGTTACTACCTCCGTCCCGTTCTAACTTTCCTGCTTTTCTTTTTGATTTGTCTTAACTTAATTTTTCAGTTCATAAATGATAAATTTCTCTCAGAATCTTCACCTTTAAAAAAATAAAAAATTTCACAAAATTTATTTTTTCTTAACCTCCGTGCCCGATCAAAGTAGGAAAGTTAATTTGAGACGGAGGAAGTATATGGTAACGTATATGGTAACATAATATTTGAAGTTAGGAATAGAAAATAATTTTCATTATCTCTATCATGTGTAGTGCAATCAGAACCCTTGAAGTGAGAGTTATAATTAATAGAATTTCTATTCATCCTTGGTCGAAGTACCATAGTTAATAAAAAGAATTGGGATAGTTATTTAGGACACAACAATTCTTGTCACCGACTCATTAAAAAGTACATTGATTTTTGTAACAGTGTTAGTATAAATACATATATCTTAATAATTTTTCTAAATTTATAGTGTGTTATAGTTGTCATTTTAATTATTTGTAATGCTCAAACCATATAAAGAAATATACTATGATTAGTTTTTTATGATTATTTATTATCGAAAAATACAGTTGTGGAGAACTTACCACTTGAGATTTACCTATTTTTGTGTGTGGCTCCGATTGTGGGATTTAATTCTGAATATAGACTTTGTTGAAGGAAAAACATAATTAATGTGCCTTCGTCAAAAGTAATTGATGAAGGGGCAATTTAGGTATTCACTAAATAATATGTAACTGTGAACCCTTGTATTTGACATCCTATATAAAGGGAATCTGATGAATAAGAGAACACTAATTATTCCGTGTCTATCTTTCTTCTTTTCTTTTTCGTTTTTCCTTAGACAGACTTCTATTTCTATCATCAAATATAATGAATCCCATATGTCCATCAATTACATCAAATCTTTTATATCACTTTTTGGGGTTTTATATCAAAGATTTAAAAGATAAGTCAATTATTAATTAAGGTGCTGAAGGATTTTTTTTTTCCCTTTTTTTTTTTATCAATTTATGGTCTAAAAGATTATAAACTATCAATGAAAGACTCATAATTCTAAAATTACTAAAGGCATGTTTGAAAAATTACAAAATAAACAAAATAAAATTGTCTCAAAGTAATAAGCAGAAGAAATATACGTCAAAAGTCTTTCGTTACATTATAGTTTTTTTAAGAAATTTTTTATTTTTAAAATTCTATGTAATTTCTTTTTTGAAAGATGTTTTTCCTTTTCAAAAAAAAAAAAAAAAACTGTTTTTTATAGTCATACACAAGGGAATATTGTTCTGTAAAAAAAATTGTAATTTTTTTTTGAGTTCGTAATTTTTAAATTCATGTATTCATATTTCACTAAATTGTACTATTTTACTTTTTTTTTTTTGTTAATTTGTATATTTTAAAAAATAATTTGCAAATTATTTAATATTTTAAATATATCAAATAATAATTTTAAAAATAATAATGTAGTGAAAAACTTTAGACATATATATTCTCATGTTTATCACTTCAAGGCAATTTTATTTTGTTGGTTTTGCAATTTTTCAAACAAACCCTATGGTTTTGGATTTATGGATCTTTCATTCTTTCTTAATAGTGTCCAATCTTCCAAGTCCTAGATTGATAGAAATTTTCTAGTTTGGATTTGAATGAGTCTTCCATTATATATATATATATATATATATATATATATATATATATATGACTAGAAAAAGTGCATTTTTTGGGAATTTTTTCATCCTAGGTCTTTTTACAATCAATTCCATACTGAAAATAGAATTTAATTAATACAATCTCATTATTCTCCAAATATGTGATTAAAAATATCAACTATAGAGGAGAAAAAAACAAATATAAAATTTAGAGATCATCGATAGGATAAAGTTGTTCGACGGAGGTTACTAGTGTGAGTGAGAAGGGGAAGCAATATAGTTGTGTATGGTGGATCTGGATGAGGTTAAGGGCGAGCTGCAGTGGCAATCCCTAACCCAATCGACCTGACGAATTCAATTCAACCCGATATGAATTTACTGAGGGAAACCTGCAATCAACCCGACACGAACCAATTAACCCGATTTTGACCCGGATCGACAAAAAATTATATTTCTTCTCAAATGTAATAATTATATCTTTCAAATTATTTTTTAATATACTAGTAGATGCCCATGCATCGCACGAAAAAGATCCTTTCGAAATGACATTAATCTTAATTGTAACTTGAAAAATTATCGATCATAGTTAACTACATACGATGAAAACATAATACATATGCTAAAATAAAATTCATGTTCTATACTGATGACATATGTACTACAATGCATCAATGACTTATAACATAACATGAATACATGAAATATATACAATAACATGAAAATTGAAACAAAATTAAACATAACTATTACAAATTCTGAAAAACTTCCTTATAAACAATGTTTGTGGTAGTCTTTCTTTTCGCGTCTTTGTCATCACATATTAAAATCTTCAACCCCTTTCGATTCGTGATGTGAGAGACAACAACGTACAATTGGCCATGACAGAACATGAGTTTCTTCAAGAATAAACCAACATGGTTAAGTGACTGACCTTGACTTTTATTTATCGTCATTAAATAAGAAACAATAAAAGAAAATTGTCTCCTCTGAAATCGGAAAGGCATTCTCTTATCAGAAGGCGTCACAAAAAGGCGAGGAATGAGAACTTTCACACCAGCATTATCCCCTGATATAACATATGCCTCCACCACGTGATCACCAAGTTTTGTTAGCACCAGTCAGGCACCATTGCAATAACCAAGAGAATAGTCTATGTTCCGCAAAAACATAACCGGTGTACCAATCTTGAGATTTAGCTCATGATTGGGCAACCCAGAACACTTGATTGAAAATTCAAAACTTCGGGGGGTATGAAGATCATTCAAAGATCTACATTCACATCGGATTTACACGGCGTATCCGAACTTAAGTACATCATACCTTGAGAAGTGTTCTTCGAAGTCATATATTCATTAATAGACTCCACAACATTCAGCGTAGGTGCCAATATAGCTCTACCATGTAGATAAGCTGTATCGTCCCCCACTGTAAATCTAGATATGTAATCTCAACAATATTTGCAATTGGATTCTCACCACTTTGTAGCATTATATCTTGTGGGATGCCAATCTCCACTTCTCCATCATTCGGACCACCAATTACTCCATCACCTATACTTGCTATCCATTCCGTAAATGTTCTTAGATCACTACCTTCAACATCGTTAGGAACTGGAGTCTCATATTCTTTGTTAATCGTAACACTTTGAAATATGACCACATATAAAACGAATTGATGGTCGCGTGAAACATATCCTGACGTGTGCCCTTTAACACTACTGGTAGAATTTGTCTGAAATCTCCATCCAACACAACATTCTTGCCACCAAACGGAATTTTCTTCTTCGTTATGTCTTGAGCTAATCTATCCAGAGTCTCAAAATAATATTTGTGCATCATGGGGGCTTTATCCCAAATCATATGTTTTGATTTCCCAATCATCTCAGCCAGAGAACTGCCCAAAGTTATATTGGACGACGAATCTTCATGCACATTCAATGGGATCTTGAAACGCGAATGTGCCGTCCTTCCCCCGAAAGAGACACCATATTGCTCGAGGCAACATTCAAAACAATGTCACCCCTAGATCGTAGAGCAGCCAATAGTGTCCTCCAAATAAAGGTCTTTCCAGTTCCTCCATAACCGTATACAAAGAATGCCCCTCCATCACCAATATCTAGTGAATTCATAATAGTGGAATAAACATTTTTTTGCTCATCGGTCAGATTTGCAACTAACTTAGCGTGCTCAATAGCTAGAGCTTCTCGATCATAGTTTAGTTCATCAGCAACAAAATGATTACCAGAACTCGCATCACTATAGAATTCTGCAATTGGCATAGGACCGTAATCAGATAGGCTTTTTCCTCGATTCCGCAATCATTTTCTTGATATCCACAAGAGTGTGATTTTTTACTTCTTTCTCAGTCAAAGTTAAATCTGCATAATCGTTACACCATTTGTTAGCAGTTAACTCCCAAAAATTCACGTCCGCATAATAAACTTAATATGAACAAATATAAATAAATGATGTCATACCTTGATTCTTCGGCAGAAAACGTTGTCTATAAAGAATGTCATCAGATAAATACTTCCAGCAGTTCTCCCATACATATTCAGGACGTTCAATAGAATTAGAGAATAAGAGCGTGACAAACAACCCTCTCAAGTGTTAAGCATATGCCCAACGACTTGCCTCTTTAATGTTGTTAATATACTCTTTGTCATCTTCGAGTAACCCCCTTGCAAAGCAAGCATCACGATACATTTCGTATTGTACAACTCCCATCTTTCTAATATCTGCATGGCATTTGCAACCTTTAATAACATTCAAAAGACATCTGGCGTAATATGGATCACCACAACTAGGTAGCACATAATGAAGCCTACCTATTGCTTCACCCTTTTCCCTCTTCACCCATTCCCTTGTCTTCTGCTTCTAAACAATTTTTTTAGAAAACTGAGCATACATTAACCCTTCTGCCTCAAGGTATTTCTTATTCGCCTCAAACCATCCAAGAACATACTTTGGCTTACACTTTGTCTTTCTACAACATCCTCCAAAAGGCTCATTTTCCGAAAAAACTACGAATTGTTGATTCTCAAAATGAAAACTTAAGTCTCTTAACAGGAGGATAACGATACTGAAGCTTCGCACGGTGATATGTACTTACAACCATAGTACATACTTATCTCATCTACTGTATTCTTAGCTGCATTATCAACACTTGCTTTGTAGAATCCGGACGTAATACGATCGTGACCCTTATTTATGTACTTAAACAAATACATTATAGACCGAGACTGATTACACCACTCAACATTTATGTGCGCTCCATACTTGAGTAGAAGATATCTATTGTGCGGTACTGCATAAGCATTGCTTAATGGAATGCCGCTTTTCACGACTGTCCTTCCATCGTCTCTACATCTATATACTGGATATCCTTCATCATCTATAGAAGTACAATCAACAAATCTTTTCGAAAAGTGCTTCGTACATCTTCCATCATCATCCATTCAAGGGGGATTCGGACGCGCTATTCTACACATGAATCATGAATTCTTGCACCGCCGAGTAGTATTTAGGATCAGAGGTCTCATCAAGAATTTCAGCAGAAATAATTCGATCAATATCGGGAGATGTGGGAAACTTACCATCATTTGCAAGGAAAAGTAGTATATGCGCATGTGGCAGCCCCCATTTTTTAAATTCAATAGTGTACAACACTACATATAATTCAAACATAGCTAAAATAATACAAAAAAAATACTTGCATTTTAATTAAGTTGATAAAAGTATTAAGTAGATTACCTGCTATAACAGTGGCAAAAATTTTCTTGCAACGAACCTCATTAATAAGTGCATCTAGTTTAATCTTGAACACTCTAACAATGACATCAGGTCGATCATCTGGCTTCAAGTTCCTTGGCTCTAAAAAACGTGCAATCTTTGGCTATTTTGGATTGCAAGTAAATGCGAAAAATAGATCAGGATAATTTGCCCATTTGCAAATAGTCATTGCATCATGATAGCTTTGAATCATGTAACATGGATCACCTGTACACGAGGATGGTAATACAATCCTCAAACCCATAAAGCTAATATTTGTTTCGCCTCACAAAAGAGCATCCGCAAGACCATTGTATTGCTCTACAGGCAAGACCTTCTGATTTAATCTGATAATAAGTAGTATGATTGACTCAATAATCGTATAAAGATCAATGATAACTTGCTGAGTAGGCCTTCTGCTATTCAAAATAATTGATCTCTCCGATGTCCTTTCTTGTAAGCGAAATGCAGCAAACTCTCGTATGCTCACATTCTTCCTTCCACGTACACCCCATCCAATCGATCGTCCCAATCATCACCAACCACACCTTGTTGCACTTGACCTGGTTGCGACCCACCCCCAAAGCCGAGTTATGCTTCTCTCTTCCAACCAAACTCTCGATGATGCCAACCATGGATAAACCTTAGTTGTTGGCCCTCAACCAAGGCCCTAATTGTCTCAAGGGTTCCCGTCCACTTTCCTTAGCTTCCACTACACAATTTGTCTCCACATGATCCAACTTGCCACATATGTAACAAAACTTCGACAATTTTTCATAGTGATAAAGAACAACATCACGATTCTCTTGAAACAAATCGCTGTACCCCGTCACAAAGATTTAGATAAATCCACAGACACCCTAACACGAAGATATTTGCCAATCACGCGAGGCGTGTCAACTTCTAAAATAGGCCTTTTACGTCCAATAAAGCGTCCAATCTCTTCCGTCATATGTCGAAATTGTAACCCATGTATTTGCACCCAGAAGGGTACATAGTTGATGGTACACGTGTTTATGCATGCATATTAGGTCTATTTAAGTATTCATTTAGTGACATTGCATGCATAATTGACCGTGTATTGTTCATATTTGCATTAATGGGCAACTTGACGTTGTTTGACTTATTTTAAAGTTATTTGGGTAAATCTAGATCGATTCGAACTCGACTGAAGATGGACAAAGAAACAAGTCTCGCAAGTCTAAAATGAAGTAAAATCGAGTCAAGCATGAGGAAGTCGTGCTCAGCCGAGACAAAAGTATGCTGGAAAGTCATATTTTAGCTGGAGAGGTATCTCAGCCGAGACAACCTTTCTTGGCCGAGAATTTGATACATGACTCTCGGCCGAGACACAAAATCGGTTTATACAGTAATTTACTCAAAAATCGCCTTTTTAAGCCCAACTGAAGCCCACTTGATCTCCGTCTATATAAAGAAGATCCCAAGTCCAAAAATCAGAGTTTTTGGATTGTCTCTAAAGCTTGGACTTGGAGATTCCGGAGAGCATCAAGAATTAAGATTCATCGTCTCATAATTATTACGAAATTATGTCTATGAGTAGCAAATAGTGAATTCATTCGCTAGGATAACATAAGTCGCGGTCACTTGTACCGAGCTTGTGAGTATAACACCGTACCTATCCTGTTGCCCTGGTACCTTATGCGTTCGGTTAACGGTGTTTTAGAGATCGTATCCGAAGACCACTTAATCGGATAGATTTGCAGAGTGTACTTGTGATTAATTACACCTAAGAGGTAACAATGTTAGCATAACATACTTGTTAATTCTTGGGGTAGAGGTTTCTTGGGATAGAGGTTTAAGAACTAATTTGTCAAACAATTGCATTAATTACGAGGATAATCCAGATTAGGGGGATACTAGATTAAAGACGGGAATACCTTCTTATATTTGAATTCATCTTTAAATTTCTAGTGTATTTGTTATATGCAATAGTTACTTAATTCCAATCAACTCTCCCCGTATTTTATTATACATATATATATATATATATTATATGATTACTATTATGTCCATAATTAGGTTAAATACATAAATATAATTAGTTTCCCTGGTCCCTGTGGGACCTACCCTTACTTACTCTTTCTACTATTTAGAAAAAGGAAAGCTAGGAGTAAAAATAGAAAATAACTAATTTGACTGCACCCGACAGTGCGGCCAGTTGACCTGTAAATTCTTAGGCTTTTGATCCCCCGGTAGCCGCGCTAAGCCTAACAATGCCCCATTAAAGTACCAGGGCTGATTTCTCAATATCCTATTAAATTCCACTACATCGCCGAATTTAAAAGCAATTATGCATTTTCCAACTGCCCAACTGACCATCCAATCTCCAAATGCGCCATAAGGTAAGACCAAAGTCTTTCAATCCAATGGGTCGCTTAAGGATGAAGTGCCTGTGCAAACAAGATTCAGCCGCCTTTCTCTCACTGTTAATGACAACCACGTTTTTCGCTTCCACCTCAGATAGTATCATTGAGTCCCACCTATCGGCTAATGAGTTCATCATCTCCTTTGCCATGAAAGAAAAATAGTACCAAGGCACTGCCGTCAATCTCGCTAAAACAAGAACACCAAAAATAGTGATCCCAAACCGTCAAAGAAAAGAGAAACAATAGGAAAAGGCTGAGAAGCCAGAAGAATCGCTGAAAAAACTAGAAGAGAACCGCAATCCAGCGTAGAAAGTTTCACTTCGAGAGATAGAAAATCCTAACCCTAGAAGGAGAGGTCTCTTAAAAGACCAGTCTAGTATTAGAGATGTATTAATAATGTATAAAACTTCAAAGCAACATAGCACTTTTTTTTTAGGTAAATATAACACACTCTTGATCTAGGAAAAATGAAACAAACGTGCCCAAAATTCGGAGCTAACACAACCTAATCAAATATAATAACATAAATTGTTACATCATCTAAATAAATAAATAAATCCGAGGTGAGATTATCACTAAATCCAAAACCAAACATAGTCCAACGTTATAGTTTCTCACATCATTTTTGACTTCTCATCTCCTTTGTATTATTAGTTTTCCTTCTCTTCCTCCCAAAATTTTAAAAGTGGAGGGCAAAAAAGTAGCTAATAATCCATTATGCTTCAAAAGGGCACACATAATCATGCCCACTTGGCCTAACAAAAGAATAAATATTTGCCATTAACTTCTATTTATACAGACAAAAAAGTGAAATATGTACGAATATGATGTAGAATCACTCGAGACTAAAGAAAATAAGAGTAAAGTATCAAATGGCAGCCTAGATTGATTAACTCTCTTAGACTATGTTTGTTTAGGTTTGAGAGCTGCTGTGATATTTTTGGTTGTAGTAGAATGATTGGGGTTTGGGGAAGTGAAAAAAGGTGTTTATTTGTTTGGGTAGTTGTGAAAGTAGTTATAGTATTGGAGATATTAATTTACCGTAAAAGGTTATGTGATGTATGTGAGATGTTTGTCAATTGATGATTAATTTAATGATTAAAGTAATATTGATAATTATGATTGATTGATTAAAATAGAAGGTGTATGGGGGTCTTGCGGCAATTAGCCAAACAAATATGGTTTTGGGTTTGGACTAACCTTTTTGGATTTGACCCAAAAACCAAACACACATAAGGTTGATATGGTATTTATAGCTAGGGTTCTTACAGCAACCCCATCAAGCCATCAAAATTTTGCACATAAGCCACTAAACGTCTTTTTTGTGGCACCGACACAAACTATACGGGGTTTGACAAATAAACCACCAAACTTATTTTTCGGTCATTTTTTGATGAATTCTGCACATGACTTGCGCGTGATAAAAATTTTAAGCACTTGTTTTCTTCTAAACGATCTTTTTAGTGTGCCCAAATTGTAAAATTCCTTCACACCTTTCTTTTTCCGAATATTTCCTTTGAATCACAAATGGTTCTCTCCCCCAATATTTATAACCTACATTGTTGAAGATGAGCAACTCATTTACCTACAAAAAATCTTGTTTGGACAAAAACATAAAAACCCTTAGAGGTTTATCACGCACAAGTAACATGCGGAATTCCGATAAAAAAATAATCAGAAAATAATTCCTAACAAGAAATTAACTACATATGGTGATGATGGTCATAAAAAAAGATTACAAAAAGTAACGTGGTGACGATATGCATTAATGTATGTTTAAGCATGTATGGTGAATGAGCAAAAGACAAACATGATGATATATAGAAAATAAAGAAATGTGGTTCAAGTATACATATGTATGTATATTCTACCCTACCCTACCCTATCAATATATATATATATGGTGATGGTGAAGAAGAAAATAATGCAGCTGTGCAGACCAACTTTTTGCTCAAAAATGGTCTTCCTTCTTAATTAGTTATATATGTTGTGATTCTGTTGTCTCTGCCCTACTCATTCTCTAACTCTTTCTTCTTTTCACCCAAACTGGCATTCCCCTCTTCAACCTCACTGTCGGGAAATTTATAATCGAATCCTCCTCAGCTTCCCATCTGCAAATTTACGCCCGGATTAACAATCGCGCGCTTCAATGTTAAAAAAACCTTAATAATCTTTTTCATTTTCGCACTTCTTTAATATGCACTATGTACATTTTGGTGTTGTCGTGACCTCATTTTGCATAAGTATTATCCGAACTTCCAATACTATATATAAGGGCTTTTCCGTGCCGTAAGTAACAAAGACACTAACTATATCATGTTTGAATAACATATATAAACCAAATAATTAACAATCATTTGTCATTTTATTTTAATTTTAATTATACGTTCACTTTTTATAGGTACCTAGGAGAGCCAACATTAGTTGGAATAAAATTAGACAAGATTTTCCTAAAAATTACAGGGGCATCACGTTGAGATAGATTTCAATAATTTGGACAATAAAATTATGTTAATTTATATAGATTTTTCCTAGAGAAAATCACACTAGTGGATTTTGAATGATGCATATGATATTGATATGAACCAATGAGTCAGAGTTCTAAAAAATTGGATGTAATTAAAGCAACCTCATGATTTGCTTGTTATCATATTTCAATTATATATATACAAATCTGTATATCATTATGGGTATATTTGTTTATGGTTTAACTCGGTAAATTTAGGGGAATAAATTTCAATAAAGTGCATTCATTAACTTTCTCAGTCAAATTTGACCGAGCACTCCACAGTCTTAAACAAACATAGCGTAAACTTGGCATAAATTTTATTCTTTTTAAAAACCTTTATGTAGCTGACAAATCATTCACTATCAACTTATATAGTTTACAGGCCCGGCCCCTACCCTTGTTCTCATTTCTAACTTTCCTTTGAGTTAATCATTATCCCATATTCTCCACCTAACCAATGCACCTTTTGCCCTATAAGCCATACACACTTTTCAATTCATTTTTTTTATTACAATTAAATATCCAATCAATAATAACTTAAAACTTCAGCTGCAAATGAAACAAACTAATTTGCCCTTCTTTATACAATTTGGTAGAGGTAGCAAAATGTTTGTTTTGGCTTGACTGAATTTCAGACCAACCTAACTCAACATATATATGGCATTGGCTGACTGCCACATCTATAAGTTAGTGAAAGTGATGCATGTTAAATGAGGGTATATTAGTAAAATAACTTAAAAGTAAGAATTTAAAGGATTTAGTGTATATTAATATAGTTTATGTCAACACATATTATCTAATAAATTAAACTATCCACTTGGAGACCCTCTAAAGCATAACCAAGATTTGTGAAGATTTCATCAAATTGGAAACTGCGGATCATAGAGATGAACCCTAATTACTTCCTAAGCTATTCCTTATTTTGTTTGTCAGAAACCTTGTTATAAAATTAATAGGAAAATTTCATTTTTAGTTCATTATTTAACAGTAAAAATTGTCTTTTGAGACACATCTTAAATAACGAGTATTTGTCACAATTTAGGGAAAATTTCATTTTTGCTCCCATTTGAAACTTTTTTAGTCCCATTTTTGTCATTTATAGTCCTAAATTTTCTTTGTCATCCGTTTTAGTCCCAAGTTTTCAATTTTGATCCTAGACATTTTCAATTTTTATCATTTTAAGTCCCACTTTTTTCATCACTTTTAGTCCCAAGTTTTAAATTTTGGGAGTAAAAGTGAGGAAAGAAAACTTGAGAATATAAATGAAAAAATGGGGCTAAAAAAGTTTCGGCTCAAATCCTGTGGGATTAAAAGTGAAATTTTCTCTCGAATTATGAGTATTTGTCGCAACTTTCTTATTGGAGGCAACAAGTCGTCATTAATTAGTCGTCTCATTAACCCAGGAGCAAATAATATATTTGTGATGACAAAAGTGGTCACAAATACATTTTGCAACAACTAGTTGTCTTAAAAATAATCTTAAAATGATCTCAAAAAAATTTTAATTTTTTTTTTGTAGCAACAAGTGGTAACAAAGTATTTATTATTTTGTGGTCCCAAAACATATTATAAAAATCACCTCTTTTATTGTAGTGAATCTGATAGAGGACTACTATATATTAAACTAAGGCAAACTTAAACTAAATTGTGTCCACAAAAAGTTGATATTAAAAAATCAATTTGGAAATAAATAAATCAAGCGCATACCCAAATTGGGACAAACAAAAAATAAAAGTAATTGTTGATACCTGAATTGAGTCACAAAATGATGTAAGAAAATAGAAGCCTCCAGCCTGGCTAAGTCAAGCCCTGGACACAGTCTTTGTCCACCTCCAAATGGGGTGAATTTGGCACCGTTTATTTCCTTGTCCTATTTATTATCAGCTCAGGCCCATCAAAATAATAAAATTATCGAAAAAACGAATAGGGTTAAAAATAAGAAGTTAATTATCTTACTTGCCATCTCCATGGATTAAACTGATAAGGGGAGTCATATAGTTTATGATCCAAGTGAACTGCTCTGAAATATGCAAACACACACCATCCCTTTGGGAATAAATGCCCCTTTATTTCCACATCTTTCATGGCTTTTCTCATCACTCCTGAGATTATGTTTCCCATCCTTAAGGTTTCTGTAATAACCTGCATAATTCAATGCTTGTGAATGTCATGTAAAAACACGAGTGTAGTTTAGTTTGTGATGATGACAACTCACTGTTTGTGTAAAGGGCAAACATGATAAGTAATCATTCCAACAAAATGGCTCATTCACTTTCTCCTTAAGCCTCTTCAATTTAAGGTTCTCCTCCTATAATAAATATAATTAAAAATGTGGACATTTCGACCTAGTGTAGTAAAACGCCAAATACTGTGCATCAAAATAACGTCATAGCGGTGCACAATGACGTTATTTTGGTGAACAAATGGAGAGTGAGAGAGACAGAGAGGGTACATACAGTTAATTGTGTTCGGGCGTTCGGGCAATCTGATAGGTATTTGATAGCAAGAGTGACAAGGACTGGGACCGAATCCTCTCCAGGAATCAGTAAATCAACCATATTTTCTGCTATTAATTCATCTGTCAATTCTTCACTTGTATCATTGAACAATGCATCTGCTACATCTTTTGCTATTCCTCCACCATTTTTGCAACTCCTTTTTGCTTCCATGATTCCATCAATTATCTTTACCATTTTCATTTTTGCCTACAAAATCAATAATCAATAAAACCCACTTCATTTAATATTACTCCCTCCGTCCCAGCCTAATTGGCCTACCTTGACCGAACACGAAGACTAAGAAAAAAACAGATTTTGTTGAATCTTTGATTTTTTCAAAGGTGGAGATTAAGAGTGGAGATTCTGAGGGTGGAGATTGTGAGAAAATTTTGTCATTTATGCATTAGACCAATTAAGTGGGGACAAACAAAAAGGAAAAGTAGGCCAATTAAGGTGGGACGGAGGGAATACATGATAAGCAATCACATTGGTATAATTAAATAGGAGATGTTGCACAATTTGCAGCAGAGGATCCAAATTATTTATTTTCTATGTAATACACATAATTCGTCGAGAATAATATCATACTACAACAAAATATTCTACAAATTATTTAAAGTTATAATTTTTAAACTTTTTTGAAGAAAATTAGTTGTTGCAAAAAATACTTAAGACGATTAATTAATAATGACACATTGTCTCTAATAATGTAGTTGGGACAACCCTCTATTGTTTTAAAAGACTACTTTTGGAATGTAGTAAAAAATGTACTCCCTTCGTCCCAGCTAACTTGTCATAGTTGACCGAGCACATATGTTAATCTACTTTTTTTTCGACTTTTTTAAAAATGTGGAGATTGAATGTGGAGATTTTGAGGATGAAAATTGTGAGACAAATTTTATTTTTAAAGGTGTAAAAAGTTAAGTGTGACAGACCAAAATAAAAAGTGTGACAAGTTAGTTGTGACGGAGGGAGTATCAGAGTAAGAATAAAAATGGAAATTAAGTACTTGCCTGTAATGATCGGTAAAGCTGAGTGCCAGGAAAATTTAGTGGTAAAGAGACAAGGCCAGCAATAAATTCTTGAAAATGTTGTTTTAGTAGCTCCATTTCATGACCCGGATCCAAACTAATCAATGCTTTCACTAGAACTTGAAATGCAATCTGAACACAACAAATACAATTGAAAAACATGGAAAAATTAAATTTACAACAGCAGACACAATAATTACCCAGGTTATAATCTTTACGGACAACCATAATTCATGCAGAACCAACTCATGTCATGTAAAAAACCCAATCATTAGGTTTCAAATTATTTCATAGTGTAATAATAATCAAGTACAAGCTGCAGTAATCATTCTAACATAAAGAAACCAACATATACTTACACCAACTTTCCACTGTGCATGTTCAGTGTGTGTATAGTATTCATGCAAAACAATACTCCCTCCGTCTCAATTAACTTTTCAGAGTTAATCGAGCACGAATGTTAAGAAAAAATAAATTTTGTGGAATCTTTGACTTTTTTAAAGGTGGAGATTATGAGAGAAATTTCCTTTTTAAGGGTGTGAAAAATTAAGTGGGACGGAACGAAATGAAAAGTAAGAAAAGTTAGCCGAGACAGAGGGAGTACTAAATACTGATATCCTCAATTCCAAATTGTTTTCCTTAACAAAAAGTACTTCACGTGTATATAGTGGCAGGTGCAGGAATTTTACTTGATAGGACACCAATACAAGTATATGTGGAGACGATCTTTTTAAGAAAAAGACACTTGTATTAATACCATAGTAATTTTTTTAAATATTTCAAGATTTTTTATATTAATGCTTATACATTTACATGTAGAAGATAAAACATAAGTTGGATAAGAAACAAATATATGAGGCGTCCCCACCCCACATGTAATACAAAGACACACGTGTGCAGGGGTGTAATTCTTACATTTTTGGCTTGATCTTGAATGTAAACAGGAGAATCTTGTGTCCAGTTCCCCATAGATTCCATAAGATAGTTGTGCATGTCAGCTGTGATCTGGGCTTTTAGAGATGGAGACTTTAAAAAGCCCCCAATTAATCCATGAATTCTCCTCTGTAGACTTCCATTAATTTGCAAGATTGAAGATTTTCCCATCAACTCCATCAGGGATTTTGGGTAAGATGGTATAAATGTTTTTGCATCACTTTGCAGAATAATTCTGCTCACTTCTGCATCAGATGATACTATTGTTGGACTCCCAAACAAGTGTGACTTGAATACCTTCCCATACCTACAAAAATAAATTATTTTTCATTTTTCCAGTGTTGCACAATGTGACACTAAAAAACATAACAGAATTGGCCATAGGACCACAAATTCATCGAGAAAATAAAGAAGTAGTTTTGCAAGCGCACGAGACGAAGTTTGACATTTAGTGGAGATGAAAGTATTATGAGAAAGTTAAGGAAAGAAGATCGATAGTATACTGACATGCGGCGTCGTTTGTGGATGAAGGCCTCCGGTGCGTCGGAATAAGCACAAGAAATGAACTGAATGGTTTCTCCGACGAAAGGCAGTAATCCAAGGCTGCCCAATGGAAGTTTTGATGATGATCTGCTGCATCTCAACCTTCTGTGCACAAACCATAATATAATTGCTACTATCACTACCAACACCCAAACAAGATTCTTCATTTATGTTTCTTGTTTGGCTGTGGGCTATTAAAAGCAATACCAAAATCTTGGTTTTATTAAATTTATTTGCATGAGACAGAGAGAGAGATAGAGAGTGTGTGTGTGTGAATAATCTTGTTTGCTTTTCTTGTTTGTGAAGAAGAATGGGACAGAAAATAAATTAGGAAATCAGATTGTATAAATATATTTGGGACATCACATATTGCCTCGAGAAAGAGAGAGCGTGTTTTGTTTCAATAAATCTGAATACTCCCCCGGTCCGATATAATTTGCACACTTTCCTTTTCTAGATGTCCCAAGATAATTTGCACACCCTTAAAAATGAAATTTATCTTAAAATCTCCATCCTTGGAAAAGTAAACTAAAAAGCAAAAAACAACTCTTTCTTATTCCACGTGTCGAGAAGAATATACAAATTATCTCGGGACGAAGGGAGTGTATCATACAAAAGAGAACCCTATGCTTAATTTCCCTTACAACTAAAATACTCTCCATTGTGTATATGAGTGTGATTAGAGTATTAAAAATACGTACACTAATCAAATTCTCTGGTATATACTTCCGTCTCAAAAAAAAAGTCAAACTTTCACCCGAGTATAATCTTGTGTTTTTTTCCATGGATGAAGATTTAAGTTTTGCAAAATAAACAATTATATAAAATTCATTCTTCATATAAAAAAATGTAAATATGAAGCAAAAACACAGAGGCACACGCTTAACTAAACATTTATATTATTGATTTGAATGATGAAAGCTAAAAAGAAAAAAAAAAGAATTTTGGTTGTTATTAATTGTCCCTACGGAAATGATTGAAAGGTGGGCAAAATATGAGTGGGATTTATGGGAATGGGCCTGTGCCCTCGTGCACTAATCATGTGATCATACTATAATTAAATTCTCATCATCTTCCATTTATTTTATACGATATACCTCTTAAGATTCCCAAAATAATTCATATTCATATGTATAATTGCAACTATAAATCTGTGACTTCTTTTGGGCATAATAATGAAATAAAATTGGACGTGCATGCGTAGAAATTTTGCACCTATTATATGTGTTTTTTCAAATAAGAATCAAGTGGAATATTGAACTCGGTCACAGATAATCACCATTACAGGACCACATAATATTTTTTTCTTCAAAAGAAAAAGAGAGAAAAAAAAATGTAGAACTACGAGTATTGGAAAAATTCATTTTTAGTTCTGTATATTAGGTATTGTTTGATAAAAATTCTATATGTTATAAAATTTTAATTTTAGTCATGTATGTTCCAAAAGTTATCCAATTTAAGGACATTGACCATCGCCGACAATCAATTAGTTGGAATTAGTCGCATGCATCACATGTGACTAGTAATTCTTGGAAAGATGAAGAAAGGAAGAAAAATAAAATAAAATAAACTTCATACGAGAATTAGGGTTTAACTTTTCCTTTTTTTTTTGGGATAGCTACTAAAATAATTTAATAATGTAATATGTCATCTGAACAAATACTTAACATATAAGCATCAAGATTCAAAATCCCCAAATTTATTAGTCTAATTCCAACCAATGTTCATTCTTGATAGAGCGCACACGGAGGGATACTATATGTCATCTAATAAAAATATCGTGATTTTGATGGACTCGGCATGATAGGAAAATATATATAAGTTGCCTACTATTTAGGGGTTGTGGACTTTCTTGCCCATCCTGTTGCATCGCGCAACTTATATTCACTGTGTAGCATTTTTTGTTCAATTTGTGTCCAAAAGTGGTCGTTTTAAAGTCACGTGAAATATCATGTGCTTCTCTTTTAAGTGAAATCCAATCAATGACGCTTCTGTGGCAGTCTACATATACTTTAGTTGGATTTGGAAGAGAACTTTTGTGCCAACTCGAATAAATTAACGGACAACCCCAACCCAACCCACCTTCATTTTCCCCATTCTTCTTTCTACTCAAACCCTTCTTCTTCCCTATTCTTGTTAGAAAAAGGAAAGGAGATGAATATATATGTGTGTGTAGTTTATTTGGACTACTTTTTGGTTTGGTCAAATTGTAATATTGATGAATGCATGCTCTCATGTGGGTGGAACGGCTACCTCTCTTTTACAAGAATTTATATAATTAATTATAGTCATTAAAATTATTGTGGCTAAAAGCAAGGGTATCAGTTGGATCTTTTCAATATCAATTAATTATCAAACAATTATACGTGCACGTCTATTTAATTCTTCAAAATTAAAGTGTTCCGTTTTCCAATTTGTTTCTATTTTTTTTAATTCAAAAAGGCACAACAAAGAGAACTTCTACCAACTTGTGTTGACTATTTTTAACTCAATACTTTACTTTTCTTTCTGCTTCTTCTTCCTAATTTATATACCACATACGTACGTAGTGACTATACTGCCACGCCTGAAACGAATTAGTCTCGCTTCGCTCCGTCTTCTTAGAAAATTTGATACCAACCGATTTCACTTCGCTTACCCGGTAGATTAATCAGCTCAGCCTAGCTCCATCCTGCCTTGATTTTTTCCCATATGATCAATCAAGGACTGAGCCAATGCATGGCCAATGCCCCCCTGGAATTTTCAGAACAATTATTATATAAAGTATATGCAAAACTTTGACGTAGATTTCCCTATAGTTTAGTGGATAGGCACTTGGTGTCAAAGTCAAATGTCTAGGGATCAAATCCCCACAACAGCAAATGGGTTCCTTTTTCTTTGAATATGTTTTACATTTTTACGTATTCATTCAACAAATTAAGTAAAAAAAATTTACAGTTTCACATATTCATTCAACAAATTAAGTAAATTGTCAACTTGAGATATTACGGGGCCCCCCTGAACATAATTTCTGGCTCCGTCACTGTGATCAATAATGACATGATACTATGTTTTAATATAATAATTCTAGAATTAAAATATAATTTAGAATATACGCTATTA
The DNA here is from genome assembly GCA_958295605.1 of Ajuga chamaepitys. Classification (NCBI taxonomy): domain Eukaryota; kingdom Viridiplantae; phylum Streptophyta; class Magnoliopsida; order Lamiales; family Lamiaceae; genus Ajuga; species Ajuga chamaepitys. The sequence goes on along the minus strand of OY282500.1, from coordinate 4,430,311 downwards.
ATAAGGAGTTCATTCACAAAAATCATTAAATAATTTCTCAAAGACAATAAAACAAGCTGAAATAATAAAAAATTTAAATATATTTGGTAGTAAAATTCGGTAATATCCGTCTCACCGAATTTTACCCACCATATATGAAGCAAGTTTAGTACAAATTTGGATTTCAATCCAATTCATTGTCATTTCAGGTGGTAAATTAGGACGTTTGCAACAAAATATTAAATGTCTGCGGGCAAGATTCATAGAGGAAATAACTATCAGCCAATTCATAGTACGATGAAATGCTCTTCTATATTCCTCGTGGATACAAGTTAATATGTCGATTTCTGATGTAGAAAAGATTAATTCCTAAATGTGAAATAAGATAATCGCCTTCATTTTGTGAGACATTTTGTGAGATTTGGACACATATATTGGGATATATTATGTTTTTCCACGATGAAAAATAGAGCAAGACTGGTGTTAATATATGCCAATCGCTAGCATGTAAAACAAAATAAATTACGAAATTGAAACATATTAATCCCTCCGTTTCGAGATAATTTGTACACTTTTTTTTTTTTTTTTCGGTTGGTTCCGAGATAATTTACACACTCTTAAAAATTAATTTTTTCTTACAATCTCCACTCTTAAAACTCTATCATCAATCTCCACCTTTGAAAAAGTCAACTAAAAAATAATAAATAATTCTTTCTTATTTCACGTATTGGAAGGGGTGTGTAAATTATCGCAGGATAGAGGAGTACATATTTTAAAGATTGAAACTCTGACAATACCCTTTTTAATGACTTTGAAAGTGGTTCTTTGACTAGAAAAAATAAAATCCTGCAAATGAATGATTCCAATAATATAAAATTGTGTTGGGACAAAATTATATAGTAATCTCCGTGGCTCAACTTTCCTTTTTCATCTTTTATTTGAATTTGTTAGTTTGAATTAGGCACTTTAGCACAAACCCCATCATTCTCCCAATTTGTTTAAGGAATCTTCAGATTACTAAATATATATTGTAAATTTGGATATGATTCAAGAATTGCGTGTATCTTTCCAAATTATAGTAATTATGTATGTATATTTTGTTAGTTTGCATATTATTGAAACTTTAAGTGGGATTGGTGGTGTTCCACATCTTCATTGGGACTCGTGCATTCATCTCGATTTAGTAGTTTTTTTTTTCCTCTCAATAATATGAATTAATAAAGAATTTGATTAAAAATAATTATAACAAAACTTCAGTTTTAAATAAGGGTGAGACCACCATGAGCACGTAATATGATAAGAAAGGTAAGTAGTTTGACTACAAACTACTGATGTATCTTAATCAGAGGTGGAACACATTACTACGTGCTCATGATGAATAGATGGTCAGTTTCTATTTGTAATAATGTTAATACTCTATAATGAAGAAATTTAATTTTTTTTATCTAAAAGTAATCTTATTAACTAAGAGTGAAAAATATTTGCATGAGAATCCATCGCTTTCATGTATTATTCCTAACATTAAAAGATGCTCTTTTTCCTTCGATACTAATACATATATGTGTGATTCTTGAACATATATCATGCAAATTTTCTCTGTATTATCCCAATGTTTTATTATGTTAGCAAAACACAGCCTGCGGGAATTTTAACAATTATAGTCTTCGCCTAACTTTTAGTAAACATTTACCCATATGGACAAGAAAATACATCATGGAATACAAAAACTAAACTAAAAAATAAAAAATTAATGCCGACTCATATGACAAAACATCTAAATACTAATATTTTCTCTCATCCAAACACCCAATTTCTTCGATTTTTAGATTTAACAGAATCTTGATCACGGCACCCAATACAAGAATGATAATGATCTGATTTGGTCTAAAGGGTTAGGATGTATTCACAACTATTCCAACCTTGGATACTCATCAAGACCCCAATCTACTATCCAGCCCATTCTCGAGCCCGCCATCCTTCAACGGGCAAGTTTCTGGCCCCTCGGGCTCCTTCGTCGTAACCCAATGTCGTTGGACTCAGGCTACATGGCGAGCTCCATGACCGTGCTAACAAACGACACCACCGATTTTAGGCAGAATGGTGCAAGAATTCACTGAGGTCCCAGCCGCCCTCTTCTCAATTCTATATATTCACGACGATTGGATATGTTTTTCGCCGACTCAACATTGAGGTCAGACTAATTTAGACACTCTCGGCCCGTTGTACTCACTTTGGCCCTCAATCCACAAGGCCTTATCTCAATTGGCATCACAAAGCTCTCGGTATAAATGTTACAGATTCAAAGCTCATCTCATCTATACATGTCCACATTCTGCAAATTTTGGTATAAATACTTCAAAATCCTACTGTAGAAAATTTGGCACAACTATTTTCTTTGAAACTCTAATTTGTTTGTTGAAGATGGTAGTGAGGGAATTTTAGCTCGGTTTGGAGGTTTTGTCATGATACACCATTAATTTCTTTTTCAGTTCTTAATCCACCAGTAATTATTAATTCTTTACTATATTTATATAAATCGTCATATATTGAGATACATCTAAAATTTTCCCTTCTTTTAAATTCTTTTTATCATCTTTCTTAAAATAAATTTCTCCTAATCTAAGAATAAAGAAAAAATCATCCCTCCCTCCACGGTGACTCGACCCAAGATCATAGGCCTAAGTAATAGATGCTCTGCCACTTGAATTATCCCTAGTTTATGCGTCAAGGGACAATTGTCCAAAATTCTCATAATTCCTCCCACGCTAGGGTCGATCAGTATATATTTTACCCTTGATTTACTTGAGCTTTGGAATTTACTATATTCTATTTTTTTTGTTATAATAGAATGTACTATATTTTATATAAAAAGAAAGAAAAAGAAAGAGAAATGTATAGATTAATTTTTTTGGTGTTTTTCCCCTTTGCCTGGAATTCTATCTAGAAAAGCAAATTAATAATCAAATAAAAAGTAAAAAAAAAATCGTTACTTTTATGTAAAACCACGTCTAATCTAGGTTCATCACGCAACTCTTCGAGAAGAAAAGACTAACAGCATTAGAAATCGAGACTTTATGGATCCAGGAGATTCTGCTTTCTTTAAAAAAATGATTTCTTTTCTTACTTTTCCATTTTTGATTTGGATGGATTGTGATGGGTCCTTCACAGATCCTCTTCGTGGCTCAAGAAAAATTATGTAAACCAAACAAATCCCTACAAATGCTATGATTTATATTTCACAAATGGAAGCACATTGGCAGGTTAATAATTACAGGCAAACTTGCATGTACATGTAAATCTCATAGACCACTTGACAATTTCATGATGGAAGAATTGAATCTTGACACACACAGTGTGTGAACTGAGAGGATTTGGTATGATATGAGATCAAAAGAAAACAAAGCTTCATTTCAAATTCAAGAAAAAAAAAAAAGGCATAGAGAAATTACCATGTCCAACAAAATGCAGACATCAGGGAAGTTTTGTTGAAAATGAGGAACTTATCGAAGTTTCTTAAGAGTGAGAAATTTATCAGATTGAGGGAATGGATTTGGCTCTGATTAACTGTTTGAGAACAGCTTTCTCCTCGTCAATGCGTTTTTTCTCTTCGGGATCTTTGGGCTTCACTTTCCTCTTCTCCTCCAGAATCCATTTGAACAGTGCACGCTGTTGATCCTCTGGAATTGGCGGGCGTCGAATGGGCTCCACAATGGGCACACTGACCGGTGTTTCAGTTTCAGTGATAGCAGGGGCGGGGGGAGCGGCAGTAGAGGTTGACGTAGAACTGGTGGTATGATCGCGTGTCTCTTCTTCAGAAGTTCCTTTATTTAGCACTGTAGTCCTCACGAGAGCATAGGCTGTAGAAAATGTGCATCTTCAGGCAGAGAAAACGTAACATAAACAAAAAATTAAGTCCACAGCTGATTCATAAATGGAATGAAATAGATTGACAATGTAAATATGCAGAGGCATGTTTATGAATATTACTACCTCCGTCCCGCTCTAACTTTCCTACTTTCCTTTTTAGTTTGTCCCAACTTAACTTTCCAGTCCATAAATGACAAATTTCTCTCATAATCTCCACCCTCAAAATCTCCACCTTCAATCTCCACCTTTAAAAAAGTCAAAGATTCTCACAAAATCTATTTTTTCTTAACCTCCGTGCCCGGTTAAAGTAGGAAAGTTAAGCCCGGACGGAGGAAGTAGCTGTTTTCATTTCATTCAACAAGGCTTTATCCTGTGCTTATTCTAAAGACATCCTTCACAAGTTTGCTGGTAAAAACAAATCTAATGAAATATCCTCGGGAAGTTAGAAATATTATGTGTATAAATTTTGAACAAAAAAATGCATTACAAAATTAATTCTTGAGACAAGTATTAAAAATTATAGACTAAATGGAAAAGGATGACGGCATGATTTTTCCCACATATTGATGATAATCGACCTCTGTCCACTTGAGAAAAGAAAAATTGGCGAATAATCACCAGAGTTTCTACTTGAGAATGCTTATTGAATATGCACCTCCTAACAGTTTGTGCCAACATGTCAGATTCACACTTTCGACTTTTCACAAGAAAACAAGCTTATCTAACACTTCAAGCGCAGGCTGAGAAGGTAGGAGTCCGATGAACCATTCATAAAATAATTCTCCAAAGAAAAAAAACAAAGTAAGATTTCACAGTGAGCAGTAAAGAACAGGTCTTTGCTTTGCCAGACCAACAATTTCAACAGACAATGATAACTACTTCGTGATAGAAAGGATAGGATTTCTATGATTTCCAAGTTAGCATCAGAAAGGAAGAAATTCTGAAACAGAACAAATACATGGAAAAAATAACGGTTACAGATCTACGGCACTCAAGCTTTGCACTGATAGGCCCCAATCTGCAGCCCACTTGGGGCCTCGTGCCTTTCACAACATTGGATATACTCGAATATTGCTATCAGTGATTATCTTCCATTTCCAAATAGTTCAAAGCTATCCTTTGTAGTTTGTCAACGTGGCACTTCTTACAGCGATGTTATAACACGTGCGGTTCAAGATTGTACTATGAAATTCTTGAGTACATTGTACTTCCTGTTGATAAAGGATGGAACAAGAACTCGATCTAACATCTTAATCAGCATAAAACTGCTGTCCCAAGGAGCAAGGAGGCTGACACTACGGCATAGATAGTGATTCTAGGGAAACAACAGGAAAACCTAGTCGATCATGTTGTCATATTACCAAACGTAACTAGAAAAATCACAGAATTCTACCCCAACACATCCACAGTCGTTTATCAGAACTCCATTGCCATTAGGAACAAGTGCTATCCTCACCATTTGGTCTTCACTTTATATGGAGAGATGAGAGAACTATCTAAGACAAACTTACTCACTCGAGCGACCAAAATAACGACATTTATACCAAAGCATATCCTTTCACCATTTGTAATTATACGTATAATCACTGTCGCATTTGGAAAATGGAGATGAGTTCTCAGTCAAGACAAAAAAGGAGCAGGATCTCTATTCCCTAAAGATGGTTATATGGCATGGCCTGTAATAATTTAAGATAAATTACCGGGATACATAAAAGCTTATACAATTTGAATAGGTATATTATCGTTTTCAGAGTAAACTTCATTGAAAACAGTTCCTCAAAATTTACATATAGGGGGATAGTAAAAGGATGATTGTGATGATCAAGATGGATAAGCAGAGTATGTTTAAGTGTCCTGTAAATTACACTACAAATGCAATTTGTATGTGATTCTAAATAAGGCGAGACACCTCTACTGTTAATCATTGGTTTCGCCTTTATATCCATGAAATTTGCATCTTGCTTGCAACATACAAAGAAAACAAGCTCATTAACTCTTTAACTAGCAACAATTTAGGGAAACTAAAGGAAAAAAGTTCCTACCAAAGACAGCACAAACCCCTTGTTTCTAGTTCACGATTTTCAAAAGGATCAACCTCTAGCTCCGTCACTCATCCCATTCCCATGGATCAAATGAGGAACTATAAATTGCAGGACTAGAGATTCAAATAAGGAGGAGGTCATAGAATGAAACCTGTGATAGGAGTCCACAATGCTTTTGATCTTATTCAAAAAACATATTCTATAATCACATGTTGTGCATACAACATTGAGGAAAAACAACCATCCTAGAAAATAAGCACTTGTCGAGTATCCAATGACCCAAACTACCTCCATACATCTCTACAGAACTATCAAAAGCTTATTTGGGGGTAATTCTCACCCAATTGTACCCACTAAATCAACAATCCGAATAATAAATCAATACACTATCCTACTCGGATTTCTTCCCATAGACTATAAACAAAGAGGAATGCATGATCTTCAAAAAGAAAAATTAAAAAGGGAAGAACCTCCAGTGACGAAGCTGATGCCCAACAGTAGTTTCCCGAAGAACTTGTAGCGTCGAAGGAACGAATCCTGAGGCTGTGGTGGAGGCGGTGGTGGTGGCGGCGGCGGAGCCGCAGCTCCCGTTGACGATGAGGACGCCGTTGTGATTGCTGTAGGCGCCTTCAGCTTGGCTGTCACGAAAGAGAATCAAATAGGAATAATCAATCAGAAAACAACAAAGTATTGACTCACAATGTCAATCATTGCATCATACAATAAATAAAGTTAGTTTTCATTAAAGAAACAAAAGATTAATTATGAGATAGTGAGCAGACATTTTTTAGGTTTGTTGGTGAAGAGCTTTGGGCCTTCATCGCTCATTTGCTAATCTTCTTCTTTCTTCTTCTCCAAGACGTCTCTCGATTTCTTCAGTTGTAGACTTGTAGAATGTAGACGTTGTTCCTTTCGTGGGTTTTCGGTTTTCCCCGTGACGACGTCGTTCCGTTGGAAAAGGAGTAACAATTCAAATTCAATATATTTGAATTTAGAGAAAAGAAAATCCTCGGCTCTTAAAAACTAAGGAATGATATAATCTCTCCGTCCCGACTTAATTTATCTACTTATTTTTTTGATTTGTCTTAAATAATTTTATCAATAAAAAAAAATCAATTTTTTTCTTAACTCCATGCCCTATTAAAATAGACAAATAAAGTTGGAGTGAATAGTTACTAATATTTTTTTACTGATTTGAAGAGGAATTTAATAAGTCTGACGCTTTCTTATAAAATTATGTTCTAGGCTTTTATTTTTATTTTGGTCGGGCCATTTTGATATTCCAAATTCAGTATATGTATACTTATGTTACTATATCTTATAAATACTTACAAATATAATAAAATGATAATTCTCAAAATTCATCATTCATTATAATTATTCACCCAAGATAAAAAATATCAGGCGATACGATTAAAGTATATATTTTAATTTTATTTTCCCTTTACACCTAATAGTTAAAAATGTTTAGTTGACATAGTGTAGATGAGTAATAATAAGATACACACATGTAAATTAAATATTAAAGGCGTACTAAAAAATAGTAAGCGGTCGAGTACAATTTAACAAACTAAAACAGTTGTGTTTCTATATTTAAGAAAATAGTCGACTAATATTTAAGTCGATCTTTATAGCATGAATGATATTGAATCTAAGTAGAAAATCTCAAAGACTGACACTTAAACAACTTCCTTTCTTTCTCCCTAGCCATATCGGCTGAAACAGCCTCTTGGGCACCAATTCGCCGCGCCCAAGCCGAGACGAAACCAAAACCAAACCATTCCCTTAACCACACAAGAGTTTGCAGCCCAATCGAAACAAAGTTGATAACCATGAATGAGAGAGATACTAATCCTTCAATCACATAGGACAGGAAGGGACTTGGCTTGGATAAACTGTTTGAGAATGGCCTTCTCCTCATCAATGCGCTTTTTCTCTTCAGCGTCTCTAGGCTTCACTTTCCTCTTCTCCGCTAGCATCCATTTTAACACTTCACGCTGTTGATCCTCTGGAACTGCTGCCCGTTGAATGGGCAGACTGACCGCCTTTTCGGTGACAGCAGAACTGGTGGGACGATCATCAGGTAACTCTTCATCATATTTTGCCTTATCTCTCATTGAAACCCTCAACAGAGTATATGCTGCACAAAATGTTGCTTCTTCAGTCAGAGTTCATCAAAATAAAGCAGCTTTTTAGATGCCACACAACCAATATTAAGTGCTCATTTCACTCAAGAAAGCTTCATCCTAGGCTAATCTAAAAGCAAACTTGTGAAACATAATCTAAATGTTTCTAATGTCAATGCAGGTATCAAAATCAAAATAATATAAAAAAATATAAGAATAATAAAAGTATTACTAACAGAAAAACATGGAAAAAAAAGAAAAAGAAAACAGCACAAGGAAAGCGAATTCTTGACACAGGCACAAAAGAAATACAACAGCAACAACAAACCCTTCTTTCTACTATGTGGGGTCAGATATATGAATCACACAGCCCGCTTCGGTCTAAACACATGATCCCGTTGGTATTTAGTATAAAATGCCTTCTCTTTATGTTTCATTCCAAGTCTTTTCACGTCTCCGTTTTGATTTGAGTCAGATTCTCTGCTTTCTATGCATCGTACTAGTGCATCTAAAGGTCTCCTTTGAAAATATCATACCATCTTAAACGTGCTTCTTCAATTTTCTCATATATAGTGGCCAGAAGCACCTTCTATCTAATAAATCCATTACTTATTCTATCAATTGAGTGTGTCCTCACATCCATGTTTTTGTTTATCAACCTAAATTGCTAAGAGAGAAAAAGATGACAAAGTAGCTTCTCCCACAAAAATAAAATAAAATTGGTGTTTACTCGAGTACTGTCCGCTCAAAGAACACTTGTTCCATAATTTCCCTAATTATTAGATAGTTAAATTTGAAACCAACTGTTGCATCATCCGAGTGTCTTAATAAAGCATGCTGCTCACAACGATGCGCTAAAAGTATCATTCACTAAATAGTTTGTCAAAGCAAAAAAGAACATATGTGAAAGAACTAAAGTAGATCGACTTAATTGAGATTATGACGCTAAAATTAAGACCTTGATCTAACATCTTAAGCAGCATAAAAATTCTGTCAAAGAAGAAAATTTAGATATAGATATTTGATTTCATGTGGCTACTGAAAGCTAGTAGGATGAAATCGTAGTCCTAAACAAAGATGGCAAGTAAATTAATTGAATTATACTTCAAAACATCCCAATCTTTCATAAAACAAGTGAATTTCCTATCCAACAACTATTTTGGTTGATCTTCACTTTGGACAACTTTAGAGATCAGAATACAATCTAAGACAAAAATACTTACTAGAAGTGAGCCAAATTTAAGGTTTCAAATCATTGCTGGCAGAACACCTTTAAAACATTCAAATTGTGGTGGTCAGTAAACCATGTTCTGTTAACTCCTGGTCGAACATGTTTATATTCATTTGACCATGAGCAATCGAACACCTCAACTGGGAGTGTATCTAGTAAATTTTGGGCTGTGAATAACCATGCCAGGCAGAACAGGAACAAGAGAGCGTTGTGCTAAATAAGGCAATTAACAATTAGAGTGAGTGCACCCTTAGTTTCACAATAACTTCTGAAAAGCTCAAAGGATCAGAGACTACTGACAAATGAACAGAAAGATCAATACAACAAGGATTATGATTCAGTGCAGTACTGAAAGTCTAGAAACAAATTCAACCCACGCAAAATAACACAAATAATAAACAATTAGAGAATCACAGGACTCTATAGAAATGAATAAATAAATAACCTCCAATGGTGAAATTCACGACCAATACAATCGGTACAATGAACTTATAGCGCTCAAGAAATGATGGCAGCGGCAACCTAAAGCGCTGGAAAAATGGTTCCTTCTTAGACGGCGGCGGAGGATGAACGGAAGCTCCTGCCGGCGTTGACGACACCGTTGTGATTGATGTTGATGCCTTCAACTTCGCTATCACAAACAAAAATGGAAATCAGAATACAAACACGCCGATTAACAATGTTAATTGGTGCATCATACAATAAACAAGAAACAATCACATTTTTTGGGTTTGTTGGCGAAGAGCTTTGGTCCTTCATCGCCCATTGTTGATCTCCTTTCGTCCAAGTTTTCTATTGATTTCTTGTGGACCAGTTCAGTTGCTTACTATAATTCCTTTTTGGGGTTTTGGGAGGGCTTTTCCCCAGGGTACGGCGTCGTTACTACCATAGAGTGGAGAAAAAATTAGAATACTATAAATAATAGGGATGTAAACGAGCCGAACCAAGCCGAACAGTACCAGGCTCGAGTTCGGCTCGTTTGATTTTTAGTGGGCTCGAGTTCGGCTCGAACTTATAAATGTGTGTTCGAGTTCGGTTCGTTATATAATTATCAAGCTCGCGAATAGTTCGAGTTCGATTCGATAAAAGCTCGATAACAGAATAAAGCAAACTTAAGCTCGAGCTCGGATTCGTATAAGGCTCGATAACATAGTTCGAGCTCGGATTCGTGAAAAGTTCGATAACATAGTTCGAGCTCGGGTTCGTGAAACCTGTAATAAAGCTCGAAAGTCACTAAAACAAAGCTCGTTTATATACTAAGCTCAGTCTCAAAATTAGTACATGACATTCAGTTTCTACATATTATCATGCATCAATATCCACATGTAACCAAAAACCTACAATGTCCAAAAAACTAATCTTAACAATTCAAAGTTTTATCAATCTTTGACAAAAAGGCTCGATGGCCGATTGTTGAAGCTAGTAGATGAGTAGCAAAATCACCACATGTAACCAAAAACCTACAATGTCCAAAAAAATACCCAGATAAAACACAAGATATAATAACTCACTTAAACAATCAAATCTCAAAAACAATGAAAGAAAGCCACAATCACAAAAACACTTGAATATCTTAAAATGATATTAACCAAAGAAAATAAAAACATACCAAAGTATGAGAATGGGCATTCCTTCAGTGTCTTGTAAGACAATGGAATCTCTTGAATCTCCGAAATTTCCTTCCTCATATAAACATATAAGTCATAAGATGAAAACAATTGAACAATAATAAATTAAATAAACAATTTTATGAAATGTTAAATTACTTACTTTTCTTTTTCTCTTGATACCATATTGAGCACGCAACCAATCTTCCCCGCAAAGTAGAGCTTGAACTGTTTCCACTCCTAAATTGGCACGGTACGGGTCAATAACCCTACCACCGGCACTAAAAGCTGATTCTGAAGCCACGGTAGTTATGGGAATTGCTAGTACATCACAAGCCATCTTTGACAAGGTTCTGAACTTTAAGTTGTTCATCTTCCACCAAGACAAAGCATCAAATTCACTCTCTTCTTCCCAAATAACAACTCCTTCCTCCAAGTACACTTCTAATTCAGATTTAACCTTTTCAACACTATCAACATTTTTAATATAACTACAAAATTCAGCCCTCATTTTTCGTTTCCCCTTTCCAGTGGTGCTCACATTGCTAGAAGTATCATTTTGAAAATTATCTTGAACGTTCTTGTCAGCATTAGCATTGTGAGCATCAACATACTCAGTGTACAAGGATCTCAATGTTTCACGAATTGTGATAATATGCTCTATTGCAGTAGCTTCAGAATAAATATTTGGAAAACACCATTCAATGAGTTTCATTTTATACCTTGGATCTAGAACTGCTGCCATCGAGATCAACAAGTTACACTGGCCCCAATATTTCTCAAATTTCTCCTTCATCTTCTTTGTCATATCCGTCATGAAACTATCTTCACCCACACTTGCTTCATTCAACAACTTCTTGATGTTGTACAGTTCAGTAAGAAACAAGTTTGCAGTGGGATATTCAGTACCTGAAATTAAATTATATGAGTTTCAAATTTACAAAAATATTAAGAAAATGAGGATATCAGTTTGTACCTGAGATAAGATGAGTGACTTCATTAAACTCCTCGAGAAATGAACAAACTACACGGACCTTCTCCCAATCATCCTCACTTGGCAAGTGTGCGTAAGAAATGTCTCTTTGTTGGTATCTTGGAAAGACATCTTTCAACTCTAGGGCTGCTGACAACATATAATATGTCGCGTTCCACCTTGTACAACAATCCAACACAAGCTTCTTCGAGGACAACTGCAAGTTTTTCGCGATTTCACTAAATATATTAATGCGTGTCTCTGAAGCTGCTATATGTTTTACACTCTCACGAACATTGTGAACCACATCTTGAATCTCAGATAACCCATATTGCACCAAAATATTCAAAATATGCGCGCAACATCTTACATGAAACAAATTTTCCACCAAGAGGGAGCTCGTTTTTGTATAAGAGATTTTCCTTGAGCATCCGAACAGCAACATCATTGTACGCCGCATTGTCAACCGTAATTGTCCACACCTTATTTTCAACTCCCCACTCCACCAAACACTTGTTCAACGCATCACAAACAGCAACTCCGGTATGAGGCGGTGGAACATCACAGAAGTTCAATGTCCTCTTTTGCAAATTGTAATCAGAGTCAACGTAATGGCAAGTGACGACCATATATGAAATTTTCTGATCAGACTTCCATAAATCAGTCGTCACACTAATCCTATGTACATCACTTAATGCCGCCATCACTTTTTGCTTCTCTCTATCATAAGAAGCCATGCAATCCTTTTTTGCAGTGACACGGCTGAAGCTCTGATAATGTGGAGTGGCAGTCTTCATGGCTAAATTGAAGAGGTCGTACTCCACAAAAGAGAATGGCAGCTCATGGACAATGATCATGTGAGAAATGACCTCTCTCATCTTTGATTAATCATATTTGAAGTTTTGTACCGCATGAACCGTTTCACTCTCAGTTAGCGTTGTGGTGATGCATAAATTTTTCTGCCCTTTAGCTTTCTTCCTCGGACAGTTCCTGCTGTGCCTAAGAATATGTGATGTAACACCTGAGGGGTTGAGTGTCAATTTTCTGCCACAGTGGATGCATTCCGCTTTTCTAGTTCCATCCTTGAGCACTTTAAAGTCTTGCCATGCTATGGATGTTTTTTCTCTTTCTTTTTTCTGTCTCTTAAGAACCTCCTCACTTGTCCCTCCATCATTAGACTCTTCAATTTGGCTCATTTGAGTTGGGTTTATATCATTGTTTTCAGCCTGTGAAGTTTGTGGGGTAGAAACATTTGACATGTCCTGCAAAAGCAAAACAACCTAAGTAAATAACAAATTAATTCAAAATATGAAGGAAAATCACTCAATATAAGAATTTGATTTTAGTGTTTAAACATGTGCTGAAGAAACAAAAAAATTAATAAAACAAACATGATGAAAAAGAATATCAAAGCTAAAAAAAATACTACTTTTCCAAACTGTATGTGTATATATATGCATGTGAGCTTGTTTGTTTTGTCATGATATATATACATATAAACCGTTTATTTCAATTAAAGGACCACCTATTTCTATTATCTCACACATATATCATTGATGAGAGTGGGAAACATGGCTTCCCTTATTTTTTATTTCAATTAACCAACAATCATTGATGATATATATGGTCCTTAAACCACTCTCTCACAGCCACAAACACACATAAATTATGTATTATTTAGAGCCTTGATCTGTTTTTACTATTTTGTTTTTCAAGTTTGGTTGAGAGAATTGGCAGAATCAACATACAATTAGTTGGTATAATTGTAACTGAAAATGTAATAGTAATTATAATAAAAATAGTACTACAATAAGTTATGGTAAATTATGTAGAAAGTAGGAGAGGTAACATTGAAAGAAAAGATAAAATTCCTATCTAAACTAGAGCCAAATGCACTGTCACGTGCCAACGACCCATTATCAATTTATCACCTTGTCTGCTATGGAAGAAACCAAATGTCCCTTATAGAAAAAAGTTAGACCAACTTATGTACCGAATCTGTTCCCCTATAGAAGACGAGCTTTCTCACATTAACATCCTAATTTCTCTGTTCTCTAGAACATTTATCCTGAATGCCAGGGGAAATTCCAAAAACCACCCAGTTTAGGACTCAATTAGAGCACCACCTCCCTTCAAGGTATTCCCAAACGCAAATTTCAGTAACTAGTTTACTGTCCGTATAAGAATTAGCCAAAGCTCGTCAAGACCTCAATGTTCAGAAAAACAAGCCAAGAGCATCCTCATAAGTCATATAAACATAATCAATGCTACCCTACTCCCGGAAAACAGAGCAATTCTTCAAATAGAATCCACAAGCAACAGCCTATACGTATCAAATTTCTTTATGCAATTTAGATAAGGAAGAGAAAATAGAAAATGTCGTACCGATCGAATATGAGACGTAGCGGTGAGGCGCGGCTGTGGCGGTGAGGCGCGGCGGGTGAGGCGCGGCTGCGGCGGTGAGGCGCGACGGGTGAGACGCGGCTGCGGCGGTGAGGCGTGGCTGCGGCGGTGAGGGGCGGCGGGTGAGGCGCGGCTGCGCGACTTGAGAGGAACCCTAGTTTTTTTACTGACTACGATTTTACTCTTACAAACTTACTGCTGATAGTGATAAGTGATATGTGGGTAATGGGTTTACATCCCCAATAGTCATTTGGTAAATATTTTGCTTAGTTAATAAATAAATCAATGAAAACACTTACTAAAAGTCATAATTGGCCTAGTGGAATAAGACCTTTGCTTTATTTTAAATGGTCTAGAGTTCAAATCTCATTGAAGACACATTTTTTTTAAATATATATATATATATATTCGAACAGGCTCGCGAGCCAGCTCGTAAGCTCGGCTCGCGAGCCTGAGTTCACGAACAGGCTCGCGAGCTTACGAACCAAATACTTGCAGGTTCGAGTTCGGCTCGATAATTTTATCGAGCTCGAAAATTGGGCTCGGGCTCGGCTCGTTTAGGTCTGCGAACGATCCCGAACGAATATTTTTTTGAGCCGAAACCCGAATAGCTCGCGAACAGTTTGGTTTGATTACATCCCTAATAAATATTAGAAGGGGAGGTCTCTTTGCACTGCATGTGTCATGAGTCAAAATGTGTTATCATTTATGCCTAATGATATTATATATGATGAGTAAAGATATCATGTTGAAAATGTATCACCATTTATTATCGTGCAATTTGTGCCTAAAGGTATCAGCCTAAATCACTCCACCAACAACCACCCACCCCTCTACCTTAGTTTTTACCAACCCACCCCATATCCACCCCACCCATCTTTTATACTCCCAAGTCCCAATGCCTAACCACCAACCCCCTCCCCCCCACCCAATAGGACTGGATCGGTACGGCATATCGAAAAATTTGGGCTATACCGAATACCGTTACCGTACTGGCAAATTCGGTATACCGAATTTTCGGTATAAACTCGACACATACCGACGCATACCGATACCGAAATCATGTACGGTATCGGTATTATACCGAATTTATACCGATTTTTCAATATTCTTAAATTAAAAAAATGTATCGGTACACTGCCCATACTGAACCGAAATTTCCAGTTTTAATCAATTTATCATATCTGCCTTAGAAAAATATAGTACAATTCAATTCAAACAATAAATACATGTCTTTCAACGATTCACAATCCAACAAATATATATCTAGTTCACAATCCAACAAATATGTGTCTTTCAAGTATCAACAGTTCCGAATCCAACAATTCAATTAAAAACAACATATATGTCTTTCAACAAATTCACAACCCAACAAAGATGAACATAATAATACTCTTGTTCTAAGGCGTGCCTCTAATAACCCAAGTGTCGGCTCCAATAGATACTTGAGCTGAAAAAGCAGAACAACAAAAATTAGAGCAAAATGTCAAGGAACTAAATTAAATTTGGAGCAAACTCAAAGAACTAGATTAAATTTGCCATGAAATAATATTCAAATCATACTTAAAATTATAAAAGAAATCTTACCTCGAAGTTAAACTGTAGATGAGGTGGAGGCCGAAGTGAAAGATCTTGAATGGTCTTGAATGGCATTTGCAGCTAGACCAAACAAATTCAAAATTATTATTATTTGAACTAGATAAGCATAATAATTGAAGTTTAAACTTTATTAAAAAAATTACGTACTCTTCTCAATTTCTTCGATTTCCTTATACAAATCTAGGTCATCGTCTGTTGGATCTTTATAAAAGTTGAAGTTCTCTGCTTTGAGCCAATCATTAGGACATACCAATGCCTCTACCATTTTCGGGCTCAAACTACTCCTAAAAGGATCAACAACCCTTTTGCCCAAACTAAAAGCTGACTCACTAGCAACGGTAGAACTTGGTATTGCAAACATATCCTTGGCAATAATTGAAAGGACTGGATACCTAGTTTCACTTCCTTTCCACCACTCCAAAAGATTAAAAGATTGATTAGATCTTTTTTCAATATCATCCATTAGGTATTTATCCACCTCGTTAGATATCTCTTGCAGTTGCTCATCTTCATTTTGTGCTTCCACCTCATTGAACAATTCGTCCCAAAGACCACCACCTACACTACTAGTACCATCTCCACCTTCACACTCTATCTCCATATTTTGATTATCAACATTCAAGGAATCATTTATCCCCTTGTACTCCGACCACAAACTTACCAAGTTCTTTTTAACCTTGTCAACAAACTCTTGAACCTCACTACTAGTACCTCCCAATTTCTTGATGCTTACTTGATCATTTGAAGCTTATTTCTCGGATCCAAAACATTGGCAATGAAAATCAAAGCATTCACATTATTCCAATCCCCCCAATACTTGTTAAATTTAACCCTCATCGCACTTGCTACCTTTTGAAGAATCATATCCGAATGGCCATCGCTCCTTCTCTCAATCTCAATTTATAGTGCAATCGTTGATTGATAAATTAATTGAGAGGTAGGAGTCTTTGATGCATTTAACTCTAAAGTGGCATCGTAAAACTTTTTCAAAAAGTGCACAAATGCTTTTGCGTTCTCCCAATCCTCTTCTCTTAGAGGGCCTACCCTTTCTTTCCCCTTATCATCATTTTCATGAAAATAATTCATAAAAGGATATCACTCTTCACCCATCCTTTCAAACACCCTCTTATACTTCAATGCAACATCAAGCATCTTACAAGTTGAATTCCACCTAGTTTTCACATCCATAGGTACTGTTGACGTACTAGCAAACTTCGCTAGCACGACAAACTCCTTAAATTTATTCAACCTAGAGGGAGAAACATTTCTTATGGCTTTAATCGAAGCATTAAGCTCTTTCAAACCACCTTTAACAATTAAGTTAAGGATATTACATGCACACCTCAAATGCAGGTATTTTCCTTCAAACAACAAATTATTTTCACTTTTCATTCTTTTCTTCAAGTAATCAATCGCCGTATCATTAGAAGAAGCATTACCAACAACAATTGAAAATACTTTTTCTATTCCTCACTCCCTAAGACAAACCGCAACCATCTTGCCGATTTCTTCTCCTACATGACTAGTGATTTTTGTGAAGTTAATTATCCTCTTATGCAATTTCCAATCACTATCCAAAAAGTGGGTTGTGATGACCATGTAATTTATGTTTTGAATAGAGGTCCAAGTATCAGTAGTGATACTTACCCTATGGCCACTAATCACACTTTTTATCTTGGCTTTCTCAGTTAAAAATAATTCATAAACCATATATGCAACTTTTTTCCTATGCGGAATTCTAAATCTCGGTTGTAGTTCATGAACCTACCCTTTTAACCCTTTCCCCTCGACAACACGAAAAGACATCTCATCAATAATCACAAACTCTGTAAGCTTTGATTCACACCGTTTTTGATTAAAAGTATGAGGAACCAAGGGATTTACCTGTCCCATTGTCTCACTTGTCAACACGGTTTGACCTTTCGCAGTCCCACTCCCTATGTATAATGGACTTGCCTTGCACCTCTTCTCCAAGTGGTTTTTTAGCCCACTAGTACTTCCGTAAGTCACCGGGATCTCCACTTTACAATATTTTCATATCGCCAAAGGTTGTACGGTGTCATTGTCCAACTGTCTCGACACTTTCTCACAGTGCTCCCAATAAGGACTCTTCTTTTTTGGAGATACAGGAGGCTTTGTTGCCGAATCTTTTCTTGGACGTTTTCGACTTTTAGTAACATCTTCAGAGTCTATTGTGTTTGGTATTTCGGATAGACTTGGGCTTGGCAATGAAGCTGAAGATTCGGATTTCATTCGTAAATCTGAAAAATAATTCAAACAATCAGAGAGTGTTGCACAAGTATAAAGTAAATGCAAATGAAGATAAAATGAAAAGATTTATAGAGTGTAGGTAGGCTGGGCTAAAGATAAAATGGAAAGGAAAATAAAACAACTAAAAAACATAATGAATGGAGATTATTCAAGTATTAATTATTCAAATGCACACAAATATGCATTTATTTGTGTATACAGTGCTGCCAGTGCACAAATGAATGGAGATTAAATTTGGTGTATCTTCTTATGGGTTAATTATTCAAGGCCTACAATAAACAAATGAAGTTTTATTATTTAAGTTTTTGGCTTTTTTCACCTGATGCTTTGGGCTCTAGTAATTAAATTATAAATAAATTGGGCTATTAGGTCTGATGGGCCCTATTCTATGTCATAATTACGACAATGATTTAATTGGCTTTTCCATTTGATTTTACAAGCCGTCTTACATGAAAATCAACATAATGAAAGTTGCCTGATCAACATATTGCAGAATATATAGTACATATATGAAATACAGATTTACTTGGTTTTTCCATCTGAAATTTAATAGGTTGTGCTACTTTTGCAATTAATAGATTGTGTTAATTTTTCCCTCTGAATTGATAAATTAATAACTAGAGCCCAAACCATCAGGTGATAATATGCCCTTATTTAAAATAAAATTATCTAATATAATAATTAAAAATCAATTATTAGGCATCAACTCAAAATTCCATCACGCACATTACAAAATTAAAAAGTCAACATCCCAATTTCTAATTATAAACTCCAAAAGTCAACTATAACTGTTAATTTTAGATTCTCTTCTTTCTGCGGAACACAATCAAATACATTCACAGTTTGCCAATACACTCCTAATCAAAGTCAGCCTAAAGAATGAAGTGCAATTGGTTTCTAAAATCACAATTTCCTGGATTCAGAAACAGTATCCGGTGTTATAAGAAGTTCTCTAAAAAAGTTAGCCTTTGACATCTTCTCTTATCATAGTCAGAACCTTATTAGATTAAGCAAACTCAAAACAAATTCTTGTGAGATTATAACTGCAGCATAAGGACAGCCAAACCAAGATGATAATTCATTGGAAGAAAATAGAGACCTTTTTGCATGGAATGAATTATTCAGATTTCTGATGTATAACATTTGCTTGAATAGCGCCAAAAAAACATTCATTCCACAGAAGAAATTAAAAAAAAAACTCAGTAATCATTTTTTTCGCCAAAAACCTCCTATTGTTGTTCTAAAATTCATCAACAGAACATAAATAAGATGAAAAAAATACAAATCCAAATTCCAAGAAACATAAACTCTTTAAGAATGAAGCAATCACCTATGTTTTATGCAATTCTAATGTATGCGGTGGCACAGAGGACGGGAAATAAGGGAGGCATGCGGAGTGAGACGACCAACGGCGATCGGCGGTGGAGTGGTGGCGGAGAAGATGAGAGGCGGGAGTTGACGAGTGGGGCAGTGGCACAGCGCGGAGGAGATGAGATTGGGAATTTGGGAAGGGAATTAAGGTTCTGAGTCAGGTAAGACAAAACACACGGTATGTTAATGAATAATTAACCTTGGAAAAAGAGAAAAATCTATTAATAATTCTTTAACCTTCGGTATTCGGTATATCAGTATACCGATTTGTATATATACCGAAAATTCAGAATTTTTTTATACCGGTACCGAACCGAAAAATACCGGTAACGGTATCATACCGTACCGAAAATTTGGTATACCGAAAATTTCGGTATTTTCGATATTTTTTCGTTACGGTATGTGCGGTATTTCGGGATTTCGGTATTTTTCCCCACCCCCACCCCATTCCCCATTCCCCACTCTCGCTTATCATTTTGCTAATTTATCTGCTTTATTTTTCCACTGACCTCTCTTCTCACAACTGTTGCAAACCATTTTTCCCATTGATGTTTGCTCTACACATTTTTTGCCCATACGATAAATAGTTGGAAGTATACCGTCGCCGAAACGTGCATAATACCTCTTTCTGGAAAAAAATTGTTGTGCTTGAAGTTAAAATTCGTTTTCTTTAGCCTCCATTGAACAAATCGAGGGAGGATATCGTCGGCAACTCGATCCGCACATCCTGTCTCGATCTCGGGAATTGCCTCGAAATCTAAATTTGTTGCAGTGTAAAGGGACATGATGATTATGAACATGATGATGTGAATCTGAAGAAAGGATGTAATAATTTAATTCGAACAAGTTACTTAGACATACCAAGAATACAGTCGAAAAGCCATAAAAGTGATATTTTGTTAGATTTGTTGGTAACTTGAAGTGTCAGTGAAATCATGTATCGCAATAGGTTTTGATACTTGTACATCCCCCAAGTGAAGTCATCCCACGCTTCATCATCCTCCACAATAGCCCAAACCCATGGCTCAATAATCTTTTTACTGGGATCCAACCCCAATAGAATAGAATACAAATATAGGACTTTGGCAACCTTCACAGTGTCACCAACACTATCTTGAAAGTGTCCATTGCCAAACATTGTCCTCAGTCGATTAACCCTATCTGCATTAGGCCCGATCCTCCAGGCGAATACGCCATCTATCGGGGGCATTTCATACCGTTCAAGATCCACATCACCAAATTTCAATCCCGTGACAAGTGCGTACTCTCGTGCACCAAACTTGATCGGCTGCAACCCCACCTAGAACTAGAGCTCGGGGATTCCGTGGATGTCGGCCTTCACAATTTCATATGAAACAACCGTGCCTATTGCAACATTTGGAGTGATTAGATCATGTCCCTCGAATTCTAAAAGGGTTCCGAAAGTTGAAACTCTATAGGCTGCATGAGCTGCTTGACCTGCCCGGTGAAGCTCCCTCCTTATGATCGTTGTAACGACAGTAACCGTTAATCCGATGTTGCATCTGATGCATGGCTGGGTGTTTTCACACCCCGACATCAACCTGTGAAAAAAATCAATGGTAGATGTATAAATTAGTGAAACTATACATGCGGTTAAACAAAATCATACGAATAGCTTGACGAGAGCACTACAAGAAACAGGGCTTTTTGCCACTACAAAATGTAGTTACAAAAAATTGAGAGTAGTTACAAAAATATTTTTAGTAACTAAATATCTAAAAGTAGTTACTATAAGGTAGTCATTTATAATAAGATGCAAAAAGTTTTTTTGCAACTACTTTATAGTTACTAATGTATTTGTAACTATTTTTTGCAACTACTTTGTAGTTACTAATATATTTGTAACTACAAGTAGTTGCAAAATAGTTTGTTATATTGTAGCAAATTTGGTTAAAATTGTATGAAATATTTTATGTAACTACTAGTAGTTACAAAAGGGGTTATTTTTAGTAACTACTTTGTAGTTGCAAAAAATTAGTGGCAAATGCCCTTTTTTCTTGTAGTGGAGGTACAAACCCCCAACATGAAAAGTCACAAATTTGTTCGCATATTGTCAATTGTGCACACTGGTAGCTAAATAGTTCAAGCGACAAACGACATGAACTAATTATTACGACTATTGGATACAAAAACTTAGTACATGCAACATAATACCATGTCAACGAACTAATGTATCATGCACATTTAACCTTTGTGCAATGTAGCATATAATAAGTGAGATTCTTCATTAACTCCATATTTCAACTTCCGTTTAGCATCTGGATGCTTTAATCTGTAGTTATGTTCAATAATTCATACATGTGATTAATGAGAAGTTTTTGCTTGCCAGCTCCTCATCTATGACTTAATAACCTGACTCTTTACGCACCTCCAAGTGGTAGATTTACTTTGGAAACTCTCACTGAAATCTATCCATAGAAGAACACGTCTCTGGAGGTTGACATTGTCATTTAACTTTAAGTTTATGTGGATCCAGATAGTTGGTTTTTATTTATTTAATTTAATTTCCATTGATACTCTCTAGGGTTCATTACCCACTCTTGTTTATCTTTTTACCACTTAGAAGAAAATTTGATTCAATCGTGAAATATTCGGGGAAGAAAAGAATCCTCTTTAAGGTATGATATATGAAATTCTGAGAACTACAGTGAATGTTATAACATTCACAGACGAAACAGTAAACAGAACAAATCACACCACAATATAAACGCGGGCCTGAATCCCTCAGACCCCTCGGACTTTATGTTATTGATAATATTATCAAATAGGCTATGTTTTACAAGAAGACCTCATTCTTCTATACCTAACCTATTGTATCATCAACAACGCCCGGCGACTCCTGTCGACTTCTTCGACACTGACACGGCACACCACCGAAGGTCGGACGAACTCTCCCGAGCCCGCCTTGAAGTAGCTTCTCCCGAAGATACTTCTACTTGACACTCTAAGACTGACAAACTATTACAACTCGAAGACTATGTTATAACACAGTGAAAATCAACTCTTGACTCAATCAAAATAATGCTGTCGAATACTAAGATACTGATCTGTTTCTTTGAACTATAATCACGTATTCGATGCCCCCCTACACTGAATGACTTTCGTTAATAAATAGCGGGGTCACAACTTTCTCTCCAAGTAATATATCTCTGGATAAGATTGTAATCTTCTTCCAAATCTTCCATATCTTCCCATATGTTTTGCAATCCTTATCCATAATTCCTATTTTCTTCATATAAAACAAATAATTAAATAACAATATATTTTTGACAGAACTCCCAAAATTAAATTCTTTTACAATCTCCCCCTTTTTGGGCATTTTTGTCAAAAACCAACATAATCAGAAATAGTGCAGAAATAAAATCAGGACACTGCCCTTTTCAAAAGCCACTCCCCCTTAGCTGTATAATCTCCCCCTCAACTGCACAACTCAAACACAAAAGCCAACAAATAATATATCTATGCAGAATAATCATCCCAAATCAATCAAGTACTGCAGACACAAATCTCCCTCTGCACAGAAGCATAGAAACTCGAAACAAAAAAACTTACAAACACCCTGAAGGATAAAAGGAAGAACCTCTGAATGATATCTCGTAAGTGAATGTTATAACATTTTCAGAATGATATCTCGGAAGTAAATATTATAACATTTTCGGACGAGCCATAGAAGTGGAATCCCACTTCCAGAATTCAGAAATAATCAACTCCCAACAATTTATTCTCCCCCTTTTTTGACATAAAATGCTAACCAAAACATAAAACAAAGACATGGAAACATATATTGGAACAACATTATGTGACCGGGATGACATTTTTAAATGACAGAGACAGAGCTTTGTGCCGATCATGGGAGATACTGTATGCTTGCACTTCCTCGATGTGGATTCATCGTTAGCCATGGTGCGAGATAAGTGGATGATTCTGAAGACTAGGGTTTATAGAGAGATTATGAGATAATGTAGTGAGATATGACCCAGTGCAATGGTCCTCGATTTTTGAAGGGGATATGGGTTTAAGTCCAAACCACTCTTTACTTTAGCCCACAAGATATTTTCCACCTGATCTAGGGATTAGAATAATGGAACCAAAAAATAAAAATTAAACACATGTCCACGATCTAATTTTACGGATTAAACATAGGCACCGTGGATATAAAAATGAGAATTTGCACACACCTATCAAGTTATGCAAAAGATGCCTAATGCATAATATAAATTGACTCGTGTAATTAGTGCCCCACAATCTGTGGCAAGCAGAGCATTTAGCAAAGAACTAGACAAAATTTCACATCAAGACATTACTGGCACAATTTGAGAAGACGGGCTAATAAATATTAAAATAAAGGTGCCTTATTCCTCCGACTTCTTTTACCCTCTCGTGGAGTAACTCGCAAACCCCACGCGCCAAAACCGCACTAGGAAAATCCGGTGCGACGAGCTCTTGGTTTCTTCTTATAACCCCTTGATCAACAATTAAGAAAGCAAGCATTAAGAAATCAAACATTTTATTTTTGTGGTCGGTGGCTTTCACAGATCAATCACTTTCTGTGTCAGTAGCTCTTTTCAATTTTTGTGATCGATAGCTGCTCTCAACATCATTTCATGACCGTAGCCCTTTCCGACAAGAGGGGAATGAGTGTGCCAGTTAGTCGAAAAGAAATGTTAAGTTTTAAGCCAAACAACTCTTTAAACTTGCTCCTTCATATGTGGCGTATGACACGAGGATGTACAAAAAATGTCTAGTGCAGATCCTAGATGCATGTTATAACATAGATTTTTTTTTTCTTTTTTTTTTCTTTTTTTTTTTTTTAAAGTAAAGACCTATTGACTTTTTGAGTGTGACAAATCTCTGGAATCCAGGGCCTTAAAATAAATATCCGCTAATTGATCTCCAGTTGGACTATGATTCATGATAGTGGTTCCTTCTAATGACGGTGTCTAATATCCATGTGCTTTATTCGAGAGTGTAGGACCAGACTTTTGGTAAAGGTATTAGCACTAGTATTGTCACAGAATATATTGGGAACACTTACCTCAACACCATAGACTGACAACTTTTGATTCATCCTTACGGGTTGCGCGCAACAACTCCCGGTGGCTATACACTCTGCCTCTTTGTAGCTCTTATGTTCATGTTTTACAAGGAGATCCCAAGCTTCCTTAGCAGATTTGCAGTTGCAAATTTTTGTGTACTGAATTTGATCCACCGTTGTTCTGATAAACAAGAATGCCTTGTGATTCACCTTGTATTTCTCATTTTCAAGGGCAGACCATTGAGCCTTTGGCTTTGGAGTGGTAGAATCTTCAAGCTTAGGTGCAGACCACCCATTTTCAACAACATTCCAATACTCATCGCCCATGGCTTCGAGATGTGCCATGGTTAAAGATTTCCAGTAGTCATAATTCGTTCCATCAAACAATGGAAGACGTGTGGTGTTTCCCCGAAAATCCATGCCGATGTAGTTCTCGCAGGATCAGCCGTATGAGAATACGGACCCGCTCTGATACCAATTGAAATTCTGAGAACTACAGTGAATGTTATAACATTCACAGACGAAACAGTAAACAGAACAAATCACACCACAATATAAACGCGGGGCTGAATCCCTCAGACCCCTCGGACTTTATGTTATTGATAATATTGCCAAATAGGCTATGTTTTACAAGAAGACCTCACTCTTCTATACCTAACCTATTGTATCATCAACAACGCCCGGCGACTCCCGTCGACTTCTTCGACACTGACACGGCACACCACCGAAGGTCGGACGAACTTTCCCAAACCCGCCTTTAAGTAGCTTCTCCCGAAGATACTTCTACTTGACCCACTAAGACTGACAAACTATTACAACTCGAAGACTATGTTATAGCACATTGAAAATCAACTCTTGACTCAATCAAAATAACGCTGTCGAATACTAAGATACTGATCTGTTTCTTTGAACTATAATCACGTATTCGATGCCCCCCTACACTGAATGACTTTCGTTAATAAATAGCGGGGTCACAGCTTTCTCTCCAAGTAACATATCTCTAGATAAGATTGTAATCTTCTTTCAAATCTTCCATATCTTCCCATATCTTTTGCAATCCTTATCCATAATTCCTATTTTCTGCACATAAAATAAATAATTAAATAACTATATATTTTTGACAAAACTCCCAAAATTAAATTCTTTTACAATATATCTCATTAGTTACATGCCCCTGTTACTGATATCAAGTTTTTCCATTTTATAAATGTTGTATGACCTTCTATTCGTCCAATTAACAAGCTTGTTCTTACAAAATCTCTACTTTGTTTAGTTATGGCCGTAGAGCAGCTTTTTTTAGTTTCTTTTCTTTGTATCTTGGTTTGATTGCAGCTTAATTATTGTCGAAAGGAGATGAACACAGCTATGCTTGTAGCCGTTGTCGCTGCCATTGGCAATTTGTTACAAGGATGGGATAACACCGCCATGGCTGATTCACCTCTCTCTCTGATTTTGATGTATTTCATCTAATACCTTATTCAGCTGTGCTTCCTCTTTGTTCAGTCTTTCTGATATCTAGATGTTGTGTTGCTTTGATTTCACTGTAGATATTCAGCTTATACTAATTTATAGCTATCCGGCTAACTTAAAGTTGAGTAGAAGTTATCGCTTGCAAACATTCATTATTTTAACACCCTACATATTTCTCATTGTCGTTTTTATAGTCAACAGGTTTTTTACAATGAATATGACCTGGACCACTTTAACATAGCATGTTAGTTCATCTCTTGGCTACAAGCTCATTGTCAGGATTTTAGTAGATACTTTCTCTTTTTTAAATGTGTTCTCGTTTGCTCTAATTAACAGGGGTGCCATGGAAAATAAGAATTTGAATTTCGCTTGAAGCTCTCACATTATTTTAGTATTTAATATATTTATATATTGTACTCCCTCCGTCTCACTTAACTTGTCACAATATATTGATCGGGCACGGATGTCAAGAAAAAACAGATTTTGTAGAACTTTGATTTTTTATAGGTGGAGATTGAATGTGGAAATTTTGTGTGATGATATATAGCTGTTTGGTGGCATACAAACTCAGCATTACTCTGAAGAAGCAGTTGAAATACAGTTAGAATCAGTTTTGCAATTAATCAGTTAGTTTTCTGGCCAGACTTTCAACAACGGTTTTATTGACCTTTAACAACGGTTTTTTCATGCAAAACAGAATTCTGTTATTCTGTTATTCAGTTTTGTTCTGCGGATTGAGCAGTTTCCATTCAGCTGGGGAGTTCATTTCATTCTCTTATAAATACTGCAACACTCAGAGATTGAAGGGGTTGATTATGCGAAGATTCTTCTCAAATACACATAGTCTAGAAATTCTTTCTTTCATTCTAGTGAGTTGTGTGTTTTGTATCTTGGTGAGAGTGTTATACAAGAGGAATAAGCTGCGGTGAAGTAGTTTATCTTGTATGGTTGTATTCTGGTGATTGATATAGTGAATTCATCTCTCTCCCGTGGATGTAGGTTGATAAAACCGAACCACGTAAATTCCTTTGTTCTTATTTTCTGTTTTCTTGCGTTCATTCTTGTTTCTTGGCCATTTGAGAAGCTCTGTTGATTTGAGAGCTTAGGTGTGAGGTTTATTAACATTTTGAGGGTGGAGATTGAATGTGAAGATTTTGATTGCCATTTATAGGTGTGAATTGTTAAGTGGGACATACCGAAATGGAAAGTGTGACAAGTGAGACGGAGGGAGTACTCTTTAAGTAGCATTATTTTGTTTCGACAGATTTTTGTGTTGTTTGATAGATAACAAAATACAGCCCTTGTGTAAGCATTCATGGTTTTATGTACTAGAAATGTGAAAAGAAGGATTGAGATCGGTTATGTTTTCTATTGCTTGTTTGTTTCTTTCTTTAAGCTTAGAATGTAGATGTTTCTTGATGGATTAAGTTGAAACACTTCTAGGCAATAAATGTTTCAAAATCATGCGATGACACTAAATAAAAAGAATTTAGTTGAGGCGTCTTAAAATATAAATAAAATTATAAAAAAATTAGATAACATAATGATAGAAATCAGATAATATATATAATGACAGACTAGAGAAAAAAAAATTTGTAATAGAATAATTCCGTTATTAATATAGGTAAGATCGTGACGGTAAATTCCGTGATTAATTTGTGAGGGATATTTAGTCACAAAGTTGCCAAATTCCGTTAGTAAGGAGGTTCAAGTGACGAAAATATGAAAAAGAAAAAAATGACGGATTTTTCGAAATTGTGATAGAATTTTCGTGACCTTTAGTGACGGATTGAATTTCAATCCGTCATTATTGATGTAGTGACAAAGACTTTTTGTTACGGAACATTTCCATCACCAATCCGTCACTACGCCCTGGTTGTAACGGAATTTATCAGTTTAGTGACGAAAATTTTCATCGCAATTGGTGATTTTTTTTTATAACCCATGGAGGTAATGCCCATGAGGATAGGGTAGAAAAAACCGACAAACATCTTACCACTAGGTCAAAATGCTAATTGTTGATAGGCGTCGGCAATGCCACCACAAAATAATCTAAGTATACCGTATTTTTTTTCTCTCATTCTCACCTTCTTTCTTGACTCATGTATCTCGCGTTTACATATATTTTTCGACTAACATCGTTCACAAAATACATGTTGAAGTTTCTTGACCATGTTCGGAAACTAAAATCCGAACGAACAAGAGATTTCTGGAAATTAAAATTCGAACTCTGCATAAAATGTTTGTTATCCATGTTTCAAACACTTTGATCGTTGTGCGGAATATTTTTTCGAAACAAGATAGTGGTCGATGTATTAAATGGTCAGAAAATAATTTTCAAGTGAATTATGGAGCATCTGGAACAACGGTTGTGAACATAGAGTTTGTCGTCCACATTATATTTTCTAAATATTGTGTAATACGTTAAAAAAATCAGTCCCAAATGAATGAACACATAAATCAAGTCCCAAATTAATGAAAAATTAGTTAATCTTCATTTTAACATCTCATAATAATCAATAAGCACAAAATAATTTAAAATTCCAAACAACAATCAATCATTCAATTAAACTCTAATTTATCGAAATCTAGATAAGGAATGAATAAAATTCGAATTTTTGTCTTTAATTTACTTTATTATTAGTTATAATAGTAGTTACGATAAAATAAGAACTTGATATGGTGTATAAATAAAATTTTAATAGTTTAATTATTAAAATATGATACATTTAGTAAAAATGGTATAATTAAAATATTTTATGGTGACATTAACCATCGCCTTGTTGATATACATATAAAAAAAATCCATATATTTAGAGCATGCATGAAAACTCAAACCCTTAAATCCTATTCTATTTCTTATTTTCCGCACCGCTCCTTTTCTGTTTTCTTCACAGGACATATTTGCAATTGCTGGGTTTCATCCTATAATTTTAATGGAAAATACAATGGAAAATTGATCCTTTCATTTTATAATTTTACCTCTTTTGCAAAATTGTGTGGCCAGAATCAAAAGGATTTATTTGTACTTTTTTTTTCTTTCTAAAAACGACTTTTTACTGTCAAGGCAGGTTAAGTAACCGATTGCTATTGATGTGGAGTTGTTAATATTTTAATTATCTACTGGGTTTTTATTATTTCAGTGCCTACTAAGTATAATTTGGGAGGGATCAACTCACTCTCCAAAATATGTCCCACATTGCACGCTCACAATCCACAGCTTTCTGTATATGGGGTGGTTACGAAAAGTTTTGACGTGCCCCACCACAAAATGCTAATTGTTAATAGGCGTCGGCTAATGCCACCACAATCTAAGTCCAGTTAGGACCATCTAGTATAGTGTCAATACCCTCCAATAAGCAGCTACTGATGGTAATTGTACATAATTGGTGGCTACAATTTCACTAGACAATTGAAGTCGAATAGAGCAATTGCCCCCAAATATTGCAAAGCAACGTCTAACTTAGACTTATGCATATTCCAGAACATAAAGATTAAATAGAAGTATGTTTTATACTTCAACATAAGTATAGTCCTCTCTACACCAAATAAGTCCTCATAAATGTTACACAAAGAAGACCAAATACATGATTCGGAAACAACTGCAAGGGTCATCTTAACAAACTTTAACTCCTTTCAACCCAAATTGATGTGTTTCCTCAGTTCCAAGAGCGGCCGCTGCCATATCCCCTTCCACGATCTCGACCACCTCCATATGCTATCATCACAAGGGTCAAACGTTAAACACCCTAAACTGGAACTGACTACGAAATTTTTGAATTTCAAATTCAAGATCAATAGCATAATTTCTATGGAGAAGATTAATCATAGGGATATTTACAAAAAATATCCATTGGTTTTAGCCTCAATTTGTTTTTTTTCACCAATAGAACCATCTGAAGGGGGTCCATGTAACAAAATAGAGACCTCAAAGGGGTAATTGTAATATTGAAACATAATTTGGGTTATTTATGTGAATAGGCCAAACCTCAAGGATAGCTTTTTGTATTTTTCTTAAACATATTACTACTGAAGGGACAGAATGTGGCTTTAAAAACATAGAACAGATTGAGCAAAACTTGCAGCAGACAAGGCTAACCTGGAGGAGGAGGTGCACCCCGGCCCATCGCGACCAGGTCAGGGCTGATCTTCTGTCCAGCTTCTTCTAGGATATTAATTAGGTCCTTCGCAAATCTGGCATTGGCAGCAGTGAAGAAAGTATATGCCGTGCCTTTGGCGCCTGCCCTTCCTGTTCGACCTATACGATGAACATAATCCTCCAGAGAACCCGGAAAGTCATAATTCACGACATATTTTACATCCTTCACATCTGCAAGGTTGATGAGAAATTAACAGCGTAAGTATGCTTCTTGAAAGGTCACTGAACTCAAAGATAAAACTCGTAATTGTGAAATTCTGCTTACAATACCAATTCCGACATTCCCTTCTTCATGAGCTCAAAATGCAATAAAACATAATATTTCACGTTTGGTAAACAGCATTACATATCCTACCGTGTCGGACAATTGAATAATGGAAGTACCAATGGAGAATGAGGACACAGAAGCCATAGTACAATGTTTCAATTTATTAATCTCTCTTTAACAGGAATGCAGCAAACCAACAAAATGGTCTACCTCCTAGACATACCTAGACCACGAGCTGCAACATCTGTAGCTGTCATTATAGGACTCTTCCCAGCCCTGAATTCTGATAGAACCCAATCTCTTTCTGCTTGACTTTTATCTCCATGAATAGATAACGCTGGCCAACCATCCATTCGAAGCTGCCTGGTTATCTGATCACACCCTTTTTTTGTGTCCATAAATATCAGAATCCGGCTACCATCCATAATGTCCTCCAGCAGCTTCACTAACCTGAACACGTCAACCAATTAAGAACAATAGAGACAACGGTTAGTAATTCTGAGGCATGGCTTTTAAAACATTAAAAAGAAATTACAGGGAAGTGTATAAATTCGATCGTACTTGTTATATTTTTGACTCTCAGAGACAATCTCAACATGCTGGTGAATTGCATGGTTGGCTTTCAGATCTGGCGAGCCGATAACCACCTGTTACCCCACCCAACCTCAAATGAGAAAAAGGCAAATCGGAAGCTGATTACAGCACTTCCACAGTTCCACCAATTTAGGTGTTATGGTTCATATAGAGCATAAGCAACGTGGAAACAAGACACATAAATTGCTCTATTCCTGCTTTTCAGCAGATATTTATCCAGTAGTACACAAACAAACTTTAATATGGACAACCCAAATTCATGGTTTAGGTTAGGATATGAATACAAACGTAGTAGTAGGAGTCCGCGGCAATAGCTCCATCTGTACATTCTAATTTTGAACCAAAAAGCAGTGAAAGAAATAGCTCTTACTTTATAAGGATTAAACAAGGATCTTCGGGCAAGTTGTTCAACCTCTTTAGGCCATGTGGCACTCCAGTACAAAGTTTGACGATCTGGGCGAATCTGCAAAACAGTAAAGTATCAGTCAGTCTCATTGGATGTTAGATACAGAAATATGTATTAATACAAGAAAGCAGACAAATCTGAACAATAAAAACAATGTACATTAAATATTCACATATGAACTCAAGCAGTTGACAGCTACTGCAAAATTGAACTTCACTCGAAGACTTTCTGAACTAAGCTAACCTGATCAACAATTTTTCGAATCTGAGGCTCAAAACCCATGTCTAGCATCCGATCTGCCTCATCCAAGACCAGATATGTTACCCTTCTCAGATTTGTATGATGAGATTCCAACATATCTATTAGCCTTCCAGGTGTAGCAATGACGATTTCAACACCTAGTATGGTGTAAAGATGATAATCAGTGGAATGTTTAGGAAATCAGGAGTGAGTACACAAGTGAAAGGAAAGGAGAAGCAGAAGGGAATACCCGATCCACGAACATCACGATACAGTAGTAAAGTCACGTTGAGCTTATCACCACCTACCTTTCTGGAGATCACGAACTTGGGGGCCCTTAGGGACCCCCCCATATATGCATGTATTCTTAATCTTTGATGATGCACCAAATTTAGTAGCTTCTTGTTGTATCTGAACAGCAAGTTCACGAGTTGGAGCTAATACTAATACTATGGGGCCATCTCCAGGAGCTAACAAAGAACAAATAATATTTAAGAAAAAACTCAGTCAACTTATGAACAGTATAATACTTGAAAAAGTGAATGTTGACATATATATGTGCACATATCCATATAAATAGTACGTCACTTTTTACGCACCCTCATTTAGTTGCTACATAGAAGATTCAGGCATACCTAAAAATGGTTGAGCATTAACATGCACAATAGCAGGTAAGAGATACGCAAGTGTCTTTCCAGACCCTGTTTCTGCAATGCCAATAAGATCTCGACCCTTTAAAGCCATAGGCCATCCTTGAGATTGAATAGGTGTAGGTTCAGTAAACCCAGCTTTTGAAATTTCTTGAATAACATAATCTGTTTCACAAAAATAAACAACTAAATTAATAAAGAGTGGTTAATTATTTATTTCAATTCCAAGCAAATTATGTAGAACTACCAAAAAACCAAGATTATTTATTGGACTTAAAGGGTGTTTGGCTAAACTTATTCAAAATATCTTATAACCTCTAACATCTTATAATGTTTTTAGAGCTAATAAGATGACAAAACTTATTTTAAAAATAAGTTATTGAAGTGTTTAGTTATAATAAGATGGATGTACTTGTAAGTTAGTAATGGCAATTTGTAACCAAAATAATAAAATACAAAGTATTTTAAAAGTAAGATCTTATTTGAGAAATAAGCGAACTCTCCTTACTTTTTAAAACAACTTATAAGCTGCAAAAATCTTATTCTGAGATGAAATAAATTCTTATCTTATACGTTGCAAACATCTTATTCTGAGATGTTCTGGAGAGCTTATAAGATCAGCCAAACACCCTCTTAATAAAGTCACAGGGAAGAAATGTGTAGCAGTATGCAAAGGTACATATCGAAGCAATCACAAACAAGTATGTTATATGCATTTCCCTTGAAAAGGTTCCATAACAAAATAAGTAACAAGTAAAACAAAGACTCATAACAAACAAATAGACAACTGCCCATCTAAAAACCTTGTTCACAGCTATCAAAAAATCAAATAACAAGATATATGCCCATTGCAAACCACACATAGGTCAACAGATTAGGCTCTTCCAAATTACTTAGCAAACCATACTAACACAGAGTAATCAAATCTTTACAACGGTCAAAATAAGTCCTTCAATCATACAGCACAAGTATCACTAGATTGTTTAAGAAAAGAAAGTATGAACGTGTGCACTGCAAAACGTCACTAGTACTTTATAGATCTCAAAAACATTTCAACATTGCCCACAAAATAAAATAAATATATAGATAAAAAAATCAGATTGTATCACTGTTGGACTCATCATTTTTTATGCACTCACATTGTAGGACCTTATTCAATTGGCATAAACTAGCCTAACTTCTTCAATTCACTTCCCTCAGTACACCATAGTGGTTCTCAACATCCACTAGACTATCAAATAATCGGACTTGTACTAATCAATTGTTTCAAAAGAAGTACATAAAAAGTCCATCTTGTCTTACTTCCAAGGATAGCAAAAATGTCCGCAAGAGATTATATTCAAGGCATTATATCCAAGAGACTGAAGAGATTCTAGACTACCAGTAGCATCACTGGCAGATGAAAAGCACCACCAGACTAGCAGATGCTCAGCTAACCTAAGAGAAATAAATAAAACTTGCGCCAATACCTGGGAAACCAACATCTCGAAAACTCTTAATAGGCTTGGGCACATCCTTTCCTTCAACAGTAATCTCTCGTCGCAGCCTATACTCCTCCACCTCAGCCTCTGACATAGCGGCAACAGACGGAGACTCCACATAAAAATTCTTCTCAAACGGCGTCAATCCGTCCAACTCCGACTTCCGAGGCGGCGACAGCGCCCCATCATCGTCCCTCTTGGTCGAAGACGAAGACCGATAACTGCTCTCAAATTCTCTCTTATGACCAAATCCCGAATCCCTACTTACACAAAACAAAAAAACGATAAATCCGGAGAAGAAAATACTCCATTTTCAGCGCGAAACACATAAGATTGATTTTCAGAAAAGAAAAAACGAAATTAAACGATAAAATGTATGAATTGAAGGGGACTTTACCCGCGGCGGTCGCGGTAGGAGCCAGGGTCCGCCGACCGGCTGTCGTAGCGACTCATAGTGTATGGATACTAATAAATTTCAAGTTAGATTAGGGATTTTGAGATTTAGGGCTTTACCCTGTGGGAATTTTAGGAACGGGAAACGGGGAAAGCAACGACTGTTGAGAGCGTAAGAATTAACAGCTGGTTTTATTCTCACCGCCCTACTTGGCTACTTACGTAGTGCTTCGTTTTGTTATGTCTGGCTGTTTGCTATTAAATTTGTAATTTCAATTTGGTTATCCTATTAACACCAACAAGCCTAGGTTACTTTGGGTGATTAGGGGTCATAGGACAAAATAATTACTCCTAAGTCCTAATCCATTGACTATTTTCAAAGACAGATATAATAAGTTATACTTGAGCCTCGATCTGACTACTTTTAAAGACATATATAATAAGTTATACTTGAGCCTCGGTCTATTTCTAAAAAGAGGGATTAAAAGAGTGATTCTTATCCCTACTCCATAGGAGGACAAACTATCACCTTCATTGTAGTAGAATCATTTCGAAAAATATTTTCATTTTTCAAGGGTGATTTAATAGAAAAATTTCATATTCCTTTAACAACCTCAGCAACTCTTTTCCCTATATTTTCATTCAAGGTCAAAAGAAAAAAATCGTAACAATGGCTCTCGCTCGGCGTTTTTGGTGTAACTTGATTAGATCGAAAATTTCTCTGAAGTATCTTCTTCCCCTGTTCAAGGTCTGGCTCGAATAGAGGTCCGTCATTTACTGCTAAAATATGGAAGAGATGAGTACGACCATCATGATTTCCCCTGTCCTCGACCATATGAGAAAAACTGACTTAAATGTGTTCCATTGTTTAACTAAAATGTAGGGAATAAATCTAGGGATGAATATCTTCAACGTTAGTCAAGTTTGATCTTAGATTAGCCAAGGAAAATATACATGGCAAGGAGTGTTGGTGTATCTATAGCAAACCCAGTTAGCAATTTTTCTTCCCAAACCAACAATGGAAGAAATTGAGGTGTTTACCAATTTGGCCATCAATTTTCAGTACAAAATCAATAAGAAATTTGTAATTTCTAGTAAAATCACTAAATGATAAATTCAGTCCAAGAATATATACTTTAAGTAGTCAATGGATTGTGAATGACTAAAGTTATCACTTTCCCCCCCTTTAGTCACTCCTTATTCTTATTCACTCATTATCCTATACTCAAAGTAGTCGAGGCCACATATATCTTTCAATACTTCTCTGAGAAAAAGAAAAAAGAGAAAAAGGAAAAAGTTGACAGAGGATAGATCAAACTCAAAAGCATAAATTCTGCCAAAAATTACTTTTGGTCCGTAAATTTTGGCTTTTACGATTCTGGTCCCTCCAATTTTCACTTTTTCAATTTAGCCCCTTAATCGAAAAATTTATCCAATTTAAGGTTAATTTTGGCCGGAAATTGAAAACCTCTCTGGAAAAGGTCACGTGCTAGTCACATCACAACTAAAAAATGGGGCAAAATGGCGAGGCATGACACGCGGCGCTTCTCCTCGCTAATGTGGAGCTCTTATTTGACATGTCAATAAATAAGGGAATAGATAATAATAAAAATTCTCCACACACTAAATAAAATATCGAAATACAAAAAGAAGAAAAAGAAACGAAAAAAAAAAAAAAAACAAGTAATTTTGTTTGCTTAAGAAATAAAATTGTCAATTCCTCTTCTCATGTCCTAATAATCAAACCCTAATCGCAGTTCACCCCTAGATTCCCAACCTCCCAAAAAAACCATGTGTTCCTCCCCGATTGAAGAAGCAAGAAACTACATTGGCGAATCGATTATAGTTTGCGTGCGCGGAAAAGGTGCGCGGGCTTGGGACGTCCCCAAATACGGTTCATTTTTTTCGTAATGGGTCTTTCGATTTTATATGCGGATGTGATTATGGGGTTATTTTGTTGGGTTTCACAGTCTTAAAGTACCCTTACCCCCAGCTACTGATATAATTTATTTTATGTTTTGGGCAACTGGCACCATTTTTTTTTTTAATTGTTTATGTTATATTCGGCAAATGGTCCCATCTTGCACTATTTAATGTGAATTTATTGGGCAAAATGGTCCCATATTTGAATTCTTTTTGCTTACTATTGGCCAAAATGGTCCCATTTTGAATCTAGATTGTTTATTTGTAGGGCAAATGGTCCCATTTCTATATTGATTGTTTATTTTATGGTTATTGGGCAGATTGGTCCCTTTATTTCCTGTTTGCTAAGGTTTTTCAATCTAATGATGATTTGGTTGTTTTGCTGTTCTTTTCAGATCTTAGATCCAACTACTTCACTCTAGTTCTGAACTATGGGAGGAGGGGGTTTTCCAAAACATGCCAAAATCGAATACATAGGTGGTGACATTTTAGTGTTTGACATGCTAAAAGCTAATGAAATAAAAATGTCAGACTTACATGGCTTCAGTAATCAGGTTGGGGTCGAGGGAACTAGAACGTACCATCTTTGCCTTAGGGACCTTGCATTTAAATTGCTCTTAGATGATGACGGCCTTAGGAAATGGGCCAATGAATTTTTGAAGGAGAGGAATATGTTTGTCTTTGTAGAAACAATAGGTGAAATAGCCCATGAAACACATAACCCTAGTGAATCTGATAATGAGTCAGATTATGAGTCATTCAAGGATTCATACTTTGTTGGGGGTAATGAAATAGACGAGGATGATGATTAAATTTTTGACAACCATGTAGATTTGGTTGAGGGTGATCAGGTGGACCCAAAAAACATAACCAATAGTGCAGTGTATGTATGTTGTGGTTAATCTCGGGAAGTGTAGTAATCTTTGAGTGTAAGGTGGAACCTAGTGAACCAACTGTAGGTAATGGGGGGATCCTGTTGAAGAAAAGGTTGATGATTCTACTAATGATGAGGGTAGTGAGCCTGACCACAGTGCAGTTGATGTAACTGATGAATTTGATGAGGCTAGATTGTTAGAGGAAGAGGTTGATGAACCACACTATCTTGTTCAACCCTCGGACCATGTATAATCCTGAGTTCGAACTATGGATGATTTTTTCTAGTAAAAATGAGTTCGAATTGGCTGCCCAGTCACACCCCACAAAGCATGGGAGATATATCAAATTCACTAAAAATGATGAGCGGAGGGTTTATGCAATGTGTCTGAGGGCTAAGTGTAGATGGTTGATTCGTGTTTTAAAGAGGGTTAATGAGGAACCATGGCTGATTAGATCCTTCTACGGGGAGACACTCATGTGCCCCTTCTTCCACTATCAGAAAAATGACCTCAACTTAGCTCAGTAATAGGTTTTTACAAAGGTTTCAATCTGACAAGAATAGGGTTGTCTTAGGATTCATGGAGGATGTCTCCTCTAACACCACTACAAGAAATTCATCAAATGGCGACGGATTTAGTGACAAAAAGATTCAGTGGTTAAGTATCAACATAATTGTGACCATAGTTAAGTAACTATTTGGTTAAATCTGAGTACTTATTGTAGATGTTTATTGGTAAAATATTTAGGCTACAAATAAGAAAAGTTAAGTAACTTTTCTAAAAAATTATTTAGCAATTTCATATTCTTTAAATAATTCAATTAATCAATTGATTATACTTTCTAACTTAAATTTATTCTATAATTTAATCGATATCTATACTATTATACATATATATATGTGTGCTGGTGCGTGTATTAAAATACTATAGAGCCAAATATGTAAAATAAAAAATAAAATATTTTGCTGTCCATTTGCAATTGGCAATTGCAAGGATTTTATTCATGTATATGCCCCTAAAGATAAATTGTTGCAGTATCAACATTTTGTTAGTTTGTCTCTTTTTAAATAATTCTTTTCAATTTCTTAAAACACCAACATGTTTTTTTTTCCTAATCCATTTTTACGTATGATATATCAAATTAGTAATCTTTTCATCGCATTGTGGATTAAACTATTTATATTGTGAATTAAATTATATAAAGAACAAACCAATTGAATATTTTTAACAATAAAAAATATAGAATTATTTAAAAAAAATAGAATTTTCTTATAACATAACACCCGAGAAATTCCTTCAGCTAACAATCAAATTGGTAGAAAGAAAAAGAGGATTCTCCAGGGGTTGTCCTCGGGACCGTTCCAATATTTTAGAGGGCCCGGAGCGAAAAAGATAATGAGGCCCCTTATTTTTTTTGAAGTAACATATTGTATACTATCTACAGGTAATAAAATAAAAATAAAGTATTAGTGAGGTATCGCACTTGAGACTTCATCAAAGTACAAGATTTTCCTCTACCAACAACAACCAACTAAGCTACATCACCTATTCATACAATTATTTATCTGTAATCAGTATATAACGTGTATATATATACAATACTAAAAAAAATTCGGGGTCCTTGGTCGGCGGGAGGCCCGGTGCGGCGGCATCGCCTCGACCACCTTAGGGCCGCCCCTGGTTGTCCTATCTAAGCTACCATTGTTTCTGATGTGCCATGATGAAGAACTGGCCATGTCGGAAGGGTGATGATTGGCGATTTGGGTCCCTGAAGAACTCCACCCACCTTTCTTATATAATTGTCTTTTCTGCAGAATGGTATCACATCGCGACTCAATGATACCGATACAAGTAACAGAGTTTGGGCACCCGACCTACATTGAAGCACTGTTATTTAAAGGTGAGAAAATGAGAATAACAAGGGAGGAGAGCATGTCAAGAGTTCGGTGTTCTTCTCCACCATAAAGGATAGAAACCACCTCTAAGACTTACTTTATCAAAGCCCTTGGAGTCCAGGTCGTAACGATAGAAAAATTAAAAAAAAGTAAATGAGAAATAATATTGATGGCCATGACCCCACAATCCAATCCCATTCTACAACCTGCCACATGTCGGTATCTCATTTGTTGTATTAAATTATTTATTTAATATAATTTTAATAATAAATAAATAATATAGTTTTTATTTTATAAAAATAAAAAAATATCAAAATTCTTATTATTTTTTTTTCTCTACAAGTAGAATCTAATGTTGACATATTTTGAATCAAAATTATAAGCTCTTTATTTTTTTTCCTTTATAAATAGAAGGGTTGGTTCGATATTTTAGATGGGTTAGGCCATAAAAATATAGGTCCGACGTACTAGCTGGCTCATTCGTATCAGTCTGATGGGCCAAAAGCTCGACGGATCCCGGGCCGATTCGATAATCTTAGTATATTATAGGAAAGCTCATAATGCTCTTTGTTAGAGTTATGAATTTTTATTAAAAAATCTTTTAGTTTAATTTTTATTTTAAAACATTTCTTTAATAATTAAAGCCTGAGTCAGACTCATTAACTGATAGACCCAGTCTTCCCCTCTTCTTCTCCCACTTACTAACATTAATAACGTTAATGGAGATAGAGAAGAGAGGATACAGAGAATCAAAATACTTTTCGTATTCTTTATTTTATTAGTATACCAAGCAGTAGAGGGAGTCAGTATTCCGGTGCCTTTTTCAGTGCAGAAGAGTTCCGAAACAGAGAGCTTTCTGGGTTGTTTTATCCTGGGGACGACGGAGCTGAATACTGCTTGCACAATTTGGGCAGAGCCGCGAATTGTCTTAAAGAGAGCGACCTAGTACGCGACTCAACCCAAAAAAACTATCCGGTAATTTTGTTCTTGTTTCTATTGTGCACCAACAAATTTAAGACGAATTTTTTCTGCCATGAACACCGAAATTGATTCGGTCACCGTTGATCTCAACAAACCTTTTCGTTTTGAGGGTCTCCATTTCAAAAGATGGAGACAGAAAATGTTATTTTTTCTCACCACCAAAAAAGTCTCATACGTTCTCACCTCTGAAAAACTCACTTTACCCAATTTACTGGATATACCTTCTAATGAACAAATTAAGCAACAAGCAACATTGGTGGAAACTGATTTCTTGTGCAAGAATTTTATTCTGAATGGTTTGGCGGATGACTTATATGATTACTCCTCCTCCAAAGAGTCTGCAAAAGATGTTTGGGATGCAGTCCAGAAGAAATATGACACTGAGGAGGCTGGAGCAAAGAAATACGCGGTGAGCTGATATCTCAAGTGCCAAATGTCTGATGATAAATCCGTGGAGGTACAATCTCATAAACTACAAAAAATTGCATATGAGATTATCTCAGAAGGTGTGGCTTTGGATGAACAATTTCAAGTTGCTGTTTTAATTGATAAATTACCCCCTAGTTGGAAAGATTTCAAAAATGTTCTCAGGCACAAAATCAAAGAATTTTCACTGGAAAGTCTAATAACCTGCCTTCGTATTGAGGAAGAAGCCCGGAAACAAGATCAGAAGGAAGAAATTCTTGTTGTGTCTAACAACAAAAATATTCAGAAATACTCCACCTCCGCTGTTCTAAAACCAAAACTAAAAAATATGAAGAATCAAAATCAAAATCAAAATCGTCGTA
Organism: Ajuga chamaepitys; assembly: GCA_958295605.1. Taxonomy (NCBI): domain Eukaryota; kingdom Viridiplantae; phylum Streptophyta; class Magnoliopsida; order Lamiales; family Lamiaceae; genus Ajuga; species Ajuga chamaepitys. The sequence continues at coordinate 4,389,663 of OY282500.1, read as the reverse complement.
ATTTTCAGAACCGGAATGCTCCTCAGTTTCAGAATAGGAATAATCAACTCCCCCTTCAAGAAATGGACCCCCGGTGAGAAAAGATGTGGTTCATAGAGGAGTCCCAGTGGGAGAATTTAAATGTTAGAATTGTGACAAACCTGGCCATATGGCTAGGAATTATCGTAATGGGACTCAACGTGTGGCACCACAGACTAATCTTATTAATGAGCCATTTATTGCCATGATTACTGAAATCCATTTAATTGGAGGATCCGAAGGGTGGTGGGTAGACACAGGTGCTTCTCGCCATGTCTGCTTTGATCGAACTATGTTCAAATCTTATTCTGAAGCCGAGGATAAAATGTACTTTTGGGTTATTCTCACACTATTATTGTTGCCGGGACTGGTGAGGTGGAGTTGAAGTTTACCTTTGGAAAGACCCTGATTCTCAAAGATGTTTTGCATACTCCAGAGATGAGGAAGAATCTTGTTTTGGGCTACCTTCTCAACAAGGCTAGTTTACTCAGACTATAGGGGCTGATGTTTATACTTTAGCAAAAAAACAATGTTTTTGTTGGTAGGGGTTATGCTACTGATGGGATGTTTAAGTTGAATGTTGATGTGAATAAAATTTTTCCTTCTGTTTATATCTATTTTTTTAATACTTGGCATTCTAGATTATTTCATGTCAACAAACGTATTATTAAAAATATGTGTAATTTAGGCTTAATTCCGGAATTGTCTGTAAATGATTTTGAAAAATGTGAATATTGCAGTCAAGCAAAAATTACTAAAACTCCTCATAAATCAGTAATACAAAAGGAAATTGAGTCATTTAATTCATTCTGATATATGTGAATTTGACGGTGTATTGACTAGAAATGAAAAACGATATTTTGTTACATTTATTGATGATTGCTTTGATTATACTTATGTTTATCTCATGGAACATAAGAGTGAAGCATTTGATATGTTTAAATTATTTATCACTGAAATCAATGCAATAAGAAAGTGAAAAGACTGCGTAGTGATAGAGGTACTGAGTATGATTCTGATATGTTTATTGAGTTTTTTAAATTACATGGCATTATTCATGAAAAAACAGCACATTATTCTCCTGAATTGAATGGAAAAGCTGAAAGAAAAAATAGGACTTTGACTGAGTCTGTTGTTGCTATTTTGTTAAATTCAGGTGCTGCTTTTTATTGGTGGGGAGAAATTTTATTGACTGCATGTTATGTGTTGAACCGTGTTCCCAAATAAAAAAACAATGTTTCTCCATATGAAAATTTCAAAGGCAGAAAGCCAAATTTATCTTATTTTAAAATTTGTGGTTGCTTGGCTTATGTAAGAATTCCTTATCCAAAAAGGAAAAAGCTTGCTAGTAGAGCTTATGAATAAGTGTTTATTGGCTATGCTGTGAATAGTAAAGCATGTAGATTTTTTTATTTGAATTCTCATACTATTATTGAATCGAATGATGCTGATTTTTATGAAGATAAATTCCCTTTTATATCAAGGAATAGTGGGGGCTCGACTTCTAGTAATAATCCATAACTAGAATAAGTGAACCTTGTATGGAATTGGAGTCTGAACCCAGAAAGAGTAAACGTGCTAGAATTGCTAAAGACTATGGTTCTGATTATTATGTTTTTACTGTTGAACAAGACCCACAAAATATACAAGAAGCCTTGTTCTCTGTAGATGCTGAATTTGGCAAGAAGCTATAAATGATGAAATGAAATCACTTGTTTTTAATAGGACTTGGGATTTAGTTGATTTACCTCCTGGTTGCAAAACTATAGGATGTAAATGGATATTGAAAAGGAAATTGAAACCTGATGGTACAGGTGATAAATACAAAGCTCGCCTAGTTGATAAATGATTTAAACAAAAAGAGAATATTGATTTCTTTGATACTTTTTCGCCTGTTAGTCGAATTACATCAATTCGTGTTTTATTTGCATTTGCTTTTATTAATGATCTTGTTGTGCATCAAATGGATGTGAAAACTGTTTTTTAAATGGTGAATTGATTGAAAAAATTTATATGGATCAGCCTGAGGGTTTTGTAATTTCTGAGCAAGCAAATAAAACGTGTAAATTGAATAGATCTCTTTATGGATTAAAGCAGGCTCCAATGCAGTGGCATGAAAAATTTGATAATCTTGTTATCTCACATGTTTTCATAGTGAATGAGAGTGATAAGTGCATTTATTATAAATCAGAGAATGAGCTTTGCACTATAATATGTCTCTATATGGATGATTTGCTTATATTTGGTTCTAATATTCATGTGGTTAACAATGTGAAATCTTTGTTATGTGCAAATTTCGATATGGAAGATCCTGGTGAAGTAAACGTTATTCTTGGAATTAGGATAACTAGGTCTGTAAAAGAAATTTGCTTAGATCAGTCACATTACATTGAGAAAGTTTTGAAAAAATATAATTATTTTGATTGTAAACCTGCATGCACACCATATGATCCTAGTGTAAAATTGTTTTAAAATACTGGTGATAGTGTAAGACAATCTAAGTATGCGAGCATAATTGGTAGCTTACGCTATGTAACTGATTGCACTAGACCAGATATTGCATATGTTGTGGGATTGTTATGTAGATTTACAAGTAGACCGAGTATTGAACATTTGTATGCTATTGAGAGAGTTATGAGATATTTGAAAAGAACTGTGAACTTTGGTTTACATTATGAGAAGTTTCCCGCTGTCTTAGAAGGATATAGCGATGCTGACTGGAATACTCTTTCAGATGACTCCAAGCCAACTAGTGGCTATATGTTTAATATAGCTGGTGAGGCTGTCTCTTGGAAGTCAAAGAAACAGACTATTTTGGCTCAGTCCACTATGGAGTCTGAGTTGATAGCACTGGCTACAGCTAGTGAAGAAGCAAGATGGTTAAGAAATCTGCTATATGATACTCCCTTATGGGAAATACTGATTCCAGCTGTATTGATCCATTGCGATAGTACCACGGCTATTGCAAAAGTTCAGAACCGTTATTATAACGGCAAAAGACGACAAATACGTCGTAAGCACAGTACTGTTAGAGAATACCTCTCTACAGGGGCTGTTATAGTGGATCATATACGTACTGATGAAAATTTAGCTGATCCTTTGACTAAAGGATTAGCAAGAGAGAAAGTTTGCAGAACCTCGAAAGGAATGAGACTTTTGCCCTTAGATTGATTGATGAGTTACATACGATGGTAACCCAACCTATAGACTGGAGATCCCAAGAAATAGGTTCAATGGGCAATAACAAGTCGTAAGTAATATGTGTGAATCATGCTAATTTTATAATTTTGGAATCCTTTCGAGTATTATTGTGTTGAAGCATGATATCCTGAAGCGATATAATTAAGGTTGAGTTTATATTTTTAACTCTTAATGGGTTCTATATATCCAGTTGGATTGGGATACCTAGCTACATGAGTACTCCTGATAGACCTATCTATGTGTATGTGGAAGCGAGGCCGCTTCCTATGAGATTGTGGGAAAAATCTCTAGAGCATTCACTATACCGGGATACACGTGTATGGCCGTAAAAGCATGGGCTTTTGGACTACTCCCTGGTAGAGTTGTGTGTGGGATGTTGTTAGAGATAGAGTTCAAAACTACGAGTTACTCTAGTAAAATCTAAATCATTCATACTATGTAAAGGTTCAAGTTGATCAATACCTTTACTTATGCACAACTTTATAATACTGCTTGATGAAATTGTTTTGGAAAAGTACTTTGAAAAATTCAAGTGGGGGATTGTTAGAGTAATGAATTATGATTAAAAAATCTTTTAGTTTAATTTTTATTTTAAAACATTTCTTTAATAATTAAAGACTGAGTCAGACCCATTAACTGATAGGCCCAGACTTCCCCTCTTCTTCTCCCACTTACTAACATTAATAACGTTAATAAAACCTATCTCTTCCATTATTCAAGAGGGAAGGAGATAGAGAAGAAAGGATACAGAGAATCAAAATACTTTCCGTATTCTTAATTTATTAGTATACCAAGCAGTAGAGGGAGTCAGTATTCCGATGCCTTTCCAGTGCAGAAGGGTTCCGAAACAAGGAGTTTTCTGGGTTGTTTTATCCTGGGGACGACGGGGCTGAATACTGCTTGTACAATTTGGGCAGAGCCGCGAATCGTGTTAAAGAGAGCGACCTAGTACGCGACTCAACCCAAAAAAACTATCCGGTAAATTTGTTCTTGTTTCTATTGTGCACCAACACTCTCAAATACAACTTGATCGAGCATATATGGCGAAAATTCGGTCCCGCTAATTAAATATATATGTTGTAATTTTATGAGTCTAATTTAGTATTTCAAACATGTATTTGTAGCTTAATTCATTTTTTTTCAATTTCGTAATTCAACTTGTGCAATTTTAATTTGGTTATCATTTTAGCATGTTATTTTAAACGCACCGGAAAAAGAAAAAAACAACTTATTGTAATTAAGGAATTACAATATCTTTTTTATCCTTCAAATGTATCAGAAAAAGCGCAAAAATAATATGCAATTATTAAACTGTAGCAAAAATATTGATTTTATTAGGAAATAAATTATGTATTTGGATAAAAGAAATTAATATTTATTAAAATGTTGGGTTGTGTTGGGTTGTTGATAAAGTGTGAAAATGTATTTTTTGGGTTATGGAGTAGGTTGTGTATGTAGAGGAGAGCGAAATGAATATTTTATTGATAGGTTGGTTTTTGGGGGATTGTTGATAAAGTGAGTGTAATATACTGACAATCGTTTTCCTTTGTCAAAAGGTTAAATGGGGACCACTGACGTATCAGTGCGAATTTGTATTGCTTTACACTGACAACCGTTTTTCTCTGTTGATGTATAAATAGCTCAGTTATTCTTGGCTTCCAAGGTAGCTATTCAATAATATTCTGTTGCTCTTTTCCTCATTATAATTATCAAATCACAACTGCTGACTTGAGCATTGCACGCTCTTCACCGGAGATCCCCGGTATCGGTTTTTGTAGAGTTATTCGTGAAGCAAATCACCACGGCGGGAAGCTCATTTCAAAACAATCACGCCCTGTTTTAGGTATAACTTTACTTGTTTTCTTTTGCCCAAGCTGAAACCATTTTGGCACAACAATGAGCCCGTATTTGGTAAACATCTCAAGCTAAGGCGTGAGAATTTCTCCACTGTGCCAACAATTTCGATTCCTTTCTTTGGGATTTTCTTCATTGGTCTAAAAACAAATGACCTAATGAAGGACATTTTCTTGATTTCTTTTATTTTGCTAATAGTTTTTGCCCTTTTTTAGCTATTACACTACAACAAATAAGGGAATTAAGGACGAATGGAAAACGTCACTAAAAGTCATAAAAATGTCACTAATAGTTATGTGGGAATTATTTCATCACATCAAACGTCACAATATCTGTTACACTTTATTAACAGTTGCAATACTCTCAACAAAACAGCATGCAATAAGAAAGATAACACTTACACCACATGCACCACAAACTATCTCAAACACCGATTCTACAGACTACTCAACCATGAAAACAAAAATAAGGCAACGTTTACGTGGTTCAGCCAAATATGGCCTACGTCCACGGGAGAGGAAGAACAGATTCACTAATCATCAGAAGTACAAGAATTACACATATCACCTTTCTTGTTATGTGATCAAAACCAGCAGATTTAATTCTGCTACCAACAGCTAGCAGTTCTATGTCCTACTGACTCTTCTTTTCGAGCTATATCACAATAGGGACAAGTACTCTCTCTAGCTGATTCTCTCTTGTGTACATAATTGATGAATACAGGAGAATTTACAGAGAAGTTAACTGAAAAAAGAACCTCTAAACAGAAGAAAATAAACAGTGCTGAGTTGCCTTCTCTCTCTCTTCACGGTTTTAACTGCTTACTTCTTGTTATAACTGAATTGATCTCCTCAAGCAACTCAGCTAAGCTGATGTGTATATCTCCTGCTGAATAGACTGTAAACTCATCAATTAATAAACTCACAATATCCTAGTTGCTAATAGTATTTAGAGATAATTTTTTGAAACGTCTCTAAAATAATTTTTAGTGATGTTTCTTAATTGTCTTAAAGATCATTTTTAGTGACGTTTTTCTAATTGTTTCAAAAGATTTTATTTAGTGACGTTTCTCAATTGTCTCAAAATGGTTCTTTTAGTGATACTTTTTTAATTGTCTCAAAAGATTTCTTATAGTGACATTTTTTAAATTGTCTCAAAAGAGTTTTTTAGTGACGTTTTTATTAATTGTCTTATATAGTTCTTTTAGTGATGATTTTTTTAATTGTCTCAAAAAGAGTTCTTTTAGTGACATTCTTTTATTGTTAGTGATTTTTTTAATTGTCTTAAAAAATATCTTCTGTGACGTCTTTTCTAATTGTGTAAAGAATCTCTTTTAGTGACGTTTTCTTTATTTGTCTCAAAAAATCTTTTGTGATAACGCATAAATCTCTTTCTCTCTCTCTCTCTATATATATATTACGTCTAATGATTTATAACAAATCCATCAATAATTCCAAAATGAAAATAAAAATATTTAAAATGTCTCAAGTTTCGTTAGAAATACAAATTTGTGTTATACAAACTTCATTTTGCTCAATACTTTCTTCAACACTAATAAGACCGGGGGCAATCCTCCCGTATATGTTGATCGGGGAACCGACTCCTGCTCCACGCACGATTCCAGACATTCCCAGTTCGTAGAAGAAGGAAACGAGAGAAATACACTAGGGTTGAAACTATTTAGGATGCAATAGAAGTGGACGAAGTCACATTTAGTTTTGTTTTTTACCTTTAATGGAATAAACTCTACTTTTCTTCATAAGAGAAAGGAGCCAATACCTGCTAGTAACAATATCAACATGCTTCATTGAATAAACTGGGGTTTCTCCTACAAAATCATGACCACAAATAAATTATAAAAGGCAATTGCTGAGTCATGCTCATGTAACCCGTGCACCTTAAAGCACACATTAGCTATAGGCCTTCCAGGATACATGATTCCCATAATGTACTTTGGGATTATATTTAGACCAGGAGTCTGCAGTGAAAAACAACACTGAGTTAAATTAAATAATAATAATTGTTTAATATGAGATCATCAATTGAAGAATTACTTGATTTGTGGTTGCACTGATATTAATACTGATTGGAAGGGTGAACGCGAAAGCAAGAAAAGCAGCAACCTCCTAGAATGGCATCTCCAACAAAAATTGTCAATCACAACGTCCAAAAGACAACTGTTTTACGCAATAATCGTAGTTATTTAGATCATGTTTATTGGTGACTCTTACTTAAGGGTCATCCAAGACAAAATAATATGTAAAAAGAAAAAGATTAATTGTAATAAGGCTTATGACCTTCCACAACTAGGTTGTGGAACACATGTCATTACCCCGTTGGTCGTATTAAATTATTTATTGGATATAATTTTAATAATAAATAAATAAAATAATTTTCTTTTAACAAAATTTGATTTTTTAATTAGAATTCTTATTTTTTCTTTATAAGTAGAGCAATTATTGATATTACGGTTGTGCATAGAGCTTGGAGATTACCGAAATTGGATCGAAACTCGGACCGAATTAGTTCCGAATCAAAATATTCGTTGACTATTTGACCTTTCTGAACCGAATTGAACCATTATTTTCTTGGTACGGATTTGGATATTTAATTTGGTTATTATTTTAGCATGTTATTTTAAACGCACCGAATTTTTTTTACCTTATTATAATTACGGAATTAAAAAATTCTTTTTTCCTTGAAATATATTAGAAAAAGTATGAAAAAGAATATGCAATTATTAAACCGTAGCAAAAATATTGATTTTATTGGGAAATACTCTATGTATTTGGATAAAAGAAATTAATATTTATTAAAATGTTGGGTTGTGTTGGGTGGTTGATAAAGTGTGAAAATGTATTTTTTAGGTTGTGGAGTAGGTTGTGTATATGGAGGAGAGAGAAATGTATATTTTATTGATAGAATGGGTTGCGAGGGGTTTTTAATAAACATGGTCTTAGCACTCAACCGTGGTCTTTGTACAAACCGTAGTGTTTTACATTTTTTTTTTTTGCTAAAAGACTACGGTTTCGAAAAATCATTGTTGTTTAACTGTAGTCGAATACCTATTTTTTTGCTTAAAGACAACGGTTTGTATGTCCGCTGTTAAAAGGGCGATGTCAATATATTTTTAATGGATAATTTAAAAGAATTATTTTCTTTAATCAACGACAACAGTTTTGGTAACCGTTGTTAATCGAGCGTTGTCATTACCGTATTTAACTTTCTTTACTTTTTAAATACGTATTTACAAGATTGAAATAACTTTTAATGTTTTACAATTAAAAAATGTTTATTATTAGTTTTTTTAAATATTCTTTCCTCGATGTCTTTTATTGGCTTATCTAATATTTCGAATTGAGTTATACAATTTTTTTCTATGTAACAAATATTAATAGATTTTTGTTTTATATTCACTACTAGCTATATATTTAATTTATTGATATATTAATATATTAAGAAAATATTAAATTTTACAAATAAATATTATATTCTTTTAATATATTTTTTTAAAACTTATGTGAAAGTTGTTCGGCCCAACAAAACTGCACACTATGAAATGTGTTCGACTGGAATAGGAGCCGAATATTGTAAAGGATTGTTCGGCCTAAATTAGTCGAACACCGAAAATATAAATGATAATTTTGTTTTCCCTTTTATTTTAATATATGCAAATAAAAATAAAAGAAAGTATATAACTATTTATTAGCATAGTCTATTTTACACGTGAATGTCAAAGTTAATATATATATATATAAAAAGTGGCACCACTAAGGTTCAAGCACTAGCAGTGCATATATGATTTTTAATTACCAACCAATAGGACACTCAAGACTTATGTGATGATTTGTTGCAATAAATTTATTTGTTATCTGAATTAAGACTATCTCTTATCTCTCCCTAGTGATAAATAATTTGGGATAACAAAAAACTCCAGATTCTCAGCTTCTCCGCCGCGTTAAGACCTTTTCCCCACATCTCCTCCAATTTTCAGCTTCTCCGCCGCGTTAAGACCTTTTCCCTACTTCTCATTCGTCGTGTTAAGGCCCTTACTACTCTACTTCTCCTTCGCCGCGTGTCCCATTACCTTGCTTCTCCTTCGCCGCGCTGTCCCTTACCGGCGTTAGATGCTCCGGCGACCATTCAACTTTTTATCTTTGCTCGGAGTTCTTATATCTAGTAAGGTATTTTGGTCCTTTAGTTAATTTTTGTATTTTTATTTTTTAGATGTCAATCTATTCTGTTTAGTTTTAATATGATGTCGTAGTTTATGTTTTGATTTGAATCTGAATTGAAGGAAGTTTCTGTTTAGTTTATGTCGTAGTTTACTTTGTTGTCGTAATATCTTCTGAGATTGTTGACTCATTTGGATGCTTTTCTAATGACATGTTTTTATCCTCTTTTTATCCCTCATTATTATGGGCTAATATAATTTTATGTTGTATGTTGTGTTTAGAGATTGCCTCTTCATGATTCGGTATTCCGTGATTACTACTACATTGTTATGCTGAGACTTGAGTCATTTAGCGGTTAGCAGGATAACTTACCGATATAGGGGTCTTTATGATGAAACTCTTGTGTATAGGATATTTCTATGCTTCACGAGCTCGGAATCAGATTTGTTCTCATTCTCGGACCCATGTTCAAATTGACAGGCTCCTAGCGAAAAGAGGTTTGCAAAATTTACTACAATTTTCCCCTTGTTCAAATTCAGACTCGTTTTGTTGTCTTTATTGTTTCACTCTAGTTGGGTAATTGATTGACCATATAACTAATTTTTTTGTGTCTATTTTTTTCATTTCGGAATGTAATCTGGTTAATTGCTGATATTTGTGTTTCCATCTACTTGGTAATGTGTTAATAAATGAGTTACTTTTTCTTATATGTATATACTTTTTGTCACAGTATCTGAACCAAAGTATGTTGGTTTGTAAACATAGCTAGGCGTTAGTCGCTCGGGTGGTATACTACGACTTAGCAATTAGTCGGAGTTCATCGGGGCCTAGACGTGGTTAGGTATGGAGGAATAAAAAGAATGTATAAGTGACCAATGAGAGCCTAATGTCTAGATGAGGAGTAATCGGAGTTAGTTCGATGTTTTAACAATAGGCACTACAACTAAGAAGGACGTCTTTTATGACATATTATTTGAGGCCACAATTGTTGTCTCTAATAATAAATATTTGTGACCACTTGCCATCACAAAAAGTTTTACAAATTATTTGAGCTATTTTAACTTGTTTTAGAGATAATTAGTTATTTTTTTTTAAAAAAAAATTAATTCGCAATTGAGACAACTTTCATCATCTCAAATAATATTATTTGCGGATGAATTATTGAGATGATTAATTTACAGTCATGACAAATATTTATTATTTGAGATAGCATTTTTAGTTTCCCAAAAAACTATTTTTCCATGTAGTTAGCTTAAATAGATGTCCAAATTCTTTTACAAAACAGAGAAGAAAACCCATTGGATTACTTAATTCCTCTTTGTTAAGAAAGCCTAGTATATTTGATTTGGTGTATATTTTATTTATATAGAAGATTTTAGTTTATTCTTGATTAGGAATTTTGTAGATTCCGAATTGCAATCTATTGGCAATTTACATATTGCAAAAAGTACTTTTGACACAACTAAAATTTGAACTCTCAATCTTATTGTAATGTTACAATAGTGATGTCAGGATTTCACAAAAAAATCTTCAAATAGGGGAATTCTTCACGTGATAGTGTAATTATTTGAGAATGGGGGGCTAGGTAATTGTAGGCATAGCAGTTTTGATAAAGTCATCTTATTTTAGGGTCTTTTTAAATCAACAGCCAACTAAAAAACTGTTACTATGCATCTCATTCATGCCTTGCGTTAGTTGCATACTGCATGCAATCGGTAGCCCTTAATTTTAAGCATAGAAAATGATACAATTACTTTATGTGATGAAGTCAAAATAAAATGATCAATCATTGTTTATGTGATTAAGTCAAAATAGAATGATGGATGATTGGTTATAGATGAGAAACTAACAAAAACTTTAGTTTGGATGTAATTAATGTCTTGTTTCGTAGTTATCTAGATGCATATGAACTAGTATTTAATTATTTCTTGTGTTTTTAATTCTTTTAGGGATCTTATAGTGTCGAAATTGATGTTTAAGGATACGTTATCGGATGAGCTGGAGTACATTATTTCATGCTTAATTTCAAATATCTTGAAATAGAATAAGTAAGATTATTAGTAGTTAAAATTTATCTTAGACAATAGTACTAAAGCACTAACATATTGCATCAAATCTATCATACATAAACTGTAGCTAGAAAAATAAGATGCAACATTGAATGTTTCTATCTTTTATGTTTTTTTTTTAAAATTTTATTTCTACTACTCTTTATTTGCAATAGACATGAGATAATATATATAATAATGAAAATATATAAAATTACTTATAAAATAATTTAGCTGATTTTAGTTAATTTATTACGATATTCTCAATACATCAAAGATCTATACAATAATTCTATATTGATATCAAACAAGAGAAAACCTTAACATGTTGCAAATATATCTTTTACTTGATAACCGTAGTTACATAGGTATCGATAATTCATATGACCAATTATTGTTACTTTATATCATACTTCAGTGCTCAATAAGTATTAGAGTAAGTATGTAAAAGCGGAAAAAAATTGTGGTGGTCATAAATTACAAATAGTGATTAAGTAATTTGAAATAATAAAATAAAAAAAGGTCATGATAAACAACTGCATGTTGATTTTAATAAAATGATACAAAATATTACTTCGTTCTAATTTATTTTTTGCAATAATTATACTAAAAAATATCAATCACGTATGACACACGTGCTTGTTCCAAGTATAATTTAAAAATTTGAGCTACTTCCATCTCATTTTGTCTAGAAATAAAAAATGTCACTTGGAAGAAAAATTTAAAATTGAGGATCTTTATCTATGTAGTCTATGTGAACGATCTGAACTATTTAAACCTAAGAGCTAACTAGGATCAAAAAAATTTCCACCTCATTACTATCAGAAAAACTACAAGCCTAGCTAGGAAAAACATTGTGAATAGACAAGATAATTTGAACCCAAAAACCGAGATGTATTGTATTGATTGATGGTCTTTCATGTTTACAGTAGCATGCTATTTATAGAGCTAGCTAGGCTATCAACAAACATTACAATGATCTATCCAGCATACTAATCAAACAATCTTGGCCAGAGAATTGGTCTTCAATCCGCTGGATAAAGCTGCAACAACTTTGTCTTCTTCTTCTCTTTATCTGCCGTTCTTTTCTTTTGTACTCCTGGATCATTAATGCTATCAGCTGGAGGTTTGACTTCCTAAGCTTGAATGCTTTGGCAGCAAGTTCTCATAGCAAGCTGCTGATTAGGCACTGCCACATGGGAAATTGCAAGGTGGTAGGATGACTTGGATTTATGCAGGGGATCAGTTTTCATGCAAGCAACAGTTTTAGCTCTGCTAACATCCCCCCTCAATTTGAGCTGGGATGAGGGAACAACACAAAGTTTTTTTCTTAGCTGGTGAAAAATTGTTGACTAAGTGGTTTAGTGAGAATGTCTGCTATCTGATCCTGGGTTGGAACATGTTGGACATGAAGTCGGCCATGTGAGACTTCATCTCTGATAAAGTGTAAATCAAGCTGAACATGTTTGGTTTTAGCATGGAAGACAAGATTCGAAGCCATGAGAATTGTGCTTAAGTTATCAACCCAAGCTACAAAAGTATGAGATGTAGGGATTTGCAGCTCATGAAGGAGGGATCGAATCCATATGATTTCTGCAATAAGGTGTGCTAGACTCCGGTATTCAACTTCAGTGCTGGATCTTGACATACTTTGTTGCTTTTTAGACTTCCATGAGACTAGATTAGTCCCAAGAACACAAAAAAAACCAGTAATGGATTTTCTGTCATCCACATAAGTGGCCCAATCTGAGTCACTGAACCCAATTTAATTCTGTGTATTGGATTTGTGAAAGTGTAAGCCATAATTGGAAGTACCTGCCAAGTATCTGAGGATTCTTTTTACAGCTTTCCAATGAGTGGTGAGGGGAGCAGCCATGTATTGGCTCACTTTGTTGACAACAAAAGACAGTTCAGGATGGGTTATGGTGGCATACCATAAAGCTCCCACTGTGCTTCTATAAAGAAATCCGTCACAAAATGGATCACCATCAGTTTTGGACAAGGCTGGTGATGTAATCATGGGGGTAGGGATGGCAATGGGGCAGGGCGGGGCGGGTATCTAAAAACCCAAGCTCGCCCCGCGCACATGGATTTTGACCCGCCCTGCCCCGCGCCCCGCGGCGGGTCAGCAAAAATTGCCCCGCGCCCCGACCTGTGCGGGGCGGATCTGCCCCGCCCCGCCCCATCCTATATATAATTTTTTTTTTTCGAATTTCTGAAAATATCACAATTTTAGTGTATTTTCTGAAGATGCAATATTCATAAAAATCATAAATCACATTCAACCACCCACAAATTCATTGGGAAAAAATATGCAATCAAAATCACATTCAACCACCCAAATAAAACACAAGCCATTCATAAATTCAATAGTTCAACACTTCAACAATTCAAATAAGCACCCAACAATACAAAAGTCAAAAGCTAATGAAATTCTTAAATTCATAACAAAACCCAATTCTAAAGATAAAAGGCAACATCCTTGATTGAAAATTGTTGCTTCCAAGCCACATACATCCTTCCCAAATTCAAACCTACAATAACAAGATAAGTTTGAGCTTAAGTACTTCAATTTTATAAAAAACACATTAAGATGAAGATAATTAAACAATATGAATTACTTACCTCAAGTTCATTCTTCTCTTCATCCGAATCGTAAAAGACGATTGCATGTACTTCATTCAATGAATTAGCTGCATTACATAATGTTGGAGCATTAAGCGTAAATTATTAGGTATGTCAATTAAATAAAAATATCAATTTAAGTACTTACCGGTCTCCGATACTATCCAATTTTGTGAACACATTAAGGCCTCGATAGTATTAGGATGAAGTCTACTACGGTGAGGACTAATCAATCGTCCACTTATGCTGAAAGCAGACTCGGAAGCAACAGTAGAAACTGGAATTGCTAAGATGTCTCTTGCAATTTGAGACAAAATAGGATATTTACCTTTATTTGCCTTCCACCAAGATAAAACCTCAAAATCTGGACTTCGAGGTACAACATCCTCATCCAAGTAATTGTCCAAATCCGACCTCACAGACTTTCTTTTCTTTCTAGAAGTGTACTTGTCAAAATCACTAAGTGAATCACCAGCACTAGAACCCATATCCATCATCGAACAATTTCCATCACCACCATTTTTTTGCTTCTCATTGTCACTTGCCTCGTATTGCTTAAGCATGTCACGACATAAAGAAATGATCCTATCCACCTCAAATTCAGACTCATCATAAAAAATCTTAGCGAAGTAGAACTCTAGCAAATCCACCTTAAACCTAGGGTCAAGAATAACTGCCACCCCCATAATCCCATGCACAACTGACCAATACTTATCAAACTTCATGAACATTTTCCTAGACATATTTTCAACAACCTCAATACCACAAGAACTCCACTCTTTTAAAGCTACTTGGATTTCACAAATTTTTGGAAAATAGATATTTGCAGTAGGATACTGGGTACCAGAAAAAAGTAAAGTTGCTGTATAAAACAACTTTAGCCTACCACAAATTTCTTTAGTCAAGTTCCACTCAAGTTCACTAGGCATGCTTTTGTATTTTGAATCACGATTCTTTAAACGAGAAAAAACTTCTTTGAACTCTAGAGCTGTTTGTAGCATAAAAAATGTGGAGTTCCAACGAGTTTTGCAATCAAGAATGAGTTTCTTACCATTATAAGCCTTTATTTGACGAGCAGACTCCTCAAATTTCTCCCATATTTTAGGTGTCCCCGACCAGTAAGCCACACTATCTCTAACCTTTTCAATTGTACTCCCAATGACCTCCATCCCTTCTTTCACAATCAGGTTTAATATATGCACACAACACCGCATGTGTACTAACTTGCCTTCAAGCAGGAGAGAATCCGGTGGAAGTTTATCGACAAGCAATTCCATCATAGCATCACTAGTCGAACAGTTATCCACTGTTACAGTGGATATCTTTCGATCTAAATTCCAGTCCATAAAACATTCCACCAACGCCTCACATAGGACTTCGCTTGTATGTGGACTTGGCACATAAATAAACCTACAAAGCAAATTTAAAATAAAATAAAATCAATGATATAAAAATCTAACAAGTATAATAATGTTGAATATTAAAATTGCCACTTTTAATGATTAATAATAATGATACCTTATAATCCGATTTTGTAATTTCCAAGAGTTGTCAATGAAGTGCGCCGTAACAGCCATAAATCCTTTCTTCTGAAAAGAAGATGTCTACATATCCGTTGTTATCGCAACTCGACTTTCATTTTTCTCAAAGATCAACATTGTAGACTCCTTCAAAGCCTCATATATATCAAAACAAGACTTCTTGATTGTATTCCTCGTGACCATCTTGAAGCAAGGATTCAAACTCTTTACAAAGTTTCGAAACCCAACATGTTCTACCATCTTAAGAGGATACTCGTGCATAATAATCATCCTTGCTAGTTCCTTACGAGAAAACTCTTCATTGAAGTTGAAAGGAGAGAGCTCGAATTTCTCCTTACTGAAGTTGGCATTTAAGACCTATTGTCTTATATCCGGTTGTCTTCGTTTACGGCATCTTACAACGTGATTTTTCAAGTGGGTAGTACCTTGCCTTGGGTCACCTAGCAAATAGGAGCTGCAATACTTGCACTGAGCCTTTTTCATTCCATTTAAATCTATTCTAGTGAAATGCTCCCAAACAGTCGAATATTGCTTTCCTGATGTTCCTCCTTTCACCTGAGCCTCGTTAGTTAGTGTAGAGTTACCTGGGGCTGGAGAAGCTGGAGAAGAGGGAGAAGCAGGCGAACTATTTGGAGATTCAAATGGTGAAAGTTCAGTAGGCGAAATATCCGGTGACATGGCAGGTGAAATAAGATCATCTTGATCCATCGACTGATAGTCACCTTCATCAGCCATTATATTAACACTGTCCAAAACTCAAGGCAAAAAAAAAAAAAAAAATAGACTTTAAGTACCAGAATTATATTCTTCATTTCATAAAGAAAAATTACATTCTTCATTTCACAAATAAAATTACATTCTTCATTTCACAAAAATAAAACAAAATTACATTAAAGAAAAATTACATTCTTCATTTCACAAAAAAAAAAAAAAAAAAAAAAACAGAATTGCATTATTCATTTCACAAAGAAAAATTACATTCTTCATGTCATAAAAAAAAAAACAGAATTACATTATTCATTTCACAAAGAATTACATTCTTCATTTGTATTAAAATAAAAAATACATTCTTCGTTTGTTATTAAAAGAAACAGAATTTCATTAATTTTAAAAACAAACATAATTACATTCTTCATTTCACAAAAATAAAACAGAATTACATTTGTACAGTCTATACATACATGAACATGATACACATACCTGAACCTAATTTAATAAAATCTCTTATATGTGTGTGTCTATATATATATTTCTGAGCTACCTTGAGATCTGTTAGAGAAAGGCCAAGAAAGTAGAAACACACATAATGGCCGGAAATTAACTCTTCAAAAAGACAAAAATCACAGCAGCAAAATATATATTAAATTCGTTGTTCCAAGCTAACACACATAATGCCAATCAACTCTTCAAAAATCACAGCAGCAAATCAGAAAATAATTTCGAAACAAATCGAAAACAAAGAGAAACAAAAAAAGTAAAAAAATTTGAACTTACCTGGTCGCACCGCCGGAGTATTGGCCGGGAATCTAGAGAAGGGGAGGAGCAACACCGTCGGGGACTGCCAGAGGATGGGAGAAAAGCGAAGCAGCAGCTTGCTGCCTTGAGTTGTGGCTGCGCAGCAGCAACTTGAGGTTGTGAGCAGGGTGCGTGTGTGAGTTAGGGACTTAGGGTTTAAAATAGAAATTAAAGTGTGTGTGAGTTTCATTAACTTATTATATATATATATATATATATATATATATATATATATATTATTTATATATATTTTAACAGGTGCGGGTCAAACGGGGCGGGTCGGGGCAAAACTGATACCCATGCCCGACCTGCCCCGCCCAACGGGTCGGGTTTGATCTGCCCCGTTCTCAAAACGGGACGGGTTTGACCTGCCCCAGAGGTCTCGGGTCAGGGCGGGTCGGATCGGATCAGGGCAATTCTGCCATCCCTACATGGGGGTAGCTATGCCCTTGGCATCAACCATGTTTACTCTGTGCAGCAGCTCCTTGATGTGTTTTTCTTGGCATAGATGAAGTCCTTGACTAGTTTTAGTGACTTCTATTCCCAAGAAATGCTGAACATCTCCCATGTCTTTAAGAGAAAGTTGCCCTTTGAATTGTTGGATCACCATGAAGATTTCATTATCATTATTCCTTGAGATAAGAATATCATCAACATATATCAGTATGTAAATGGTACAAAAATCATTGATTTTGTAGAATAGAGAATTATCAACTTTGGAGTATTTGAATCCACACTTTGCTTTTGACTTTAAGGTACCAGCTTCTGAAGGCTTGTTTAAGCCCATATAGAGCTTTAGAGAGCTTACATACTAAACCTGCTGTGTTAGGGTCTTGAAGTTCAAAACCAGGAGGTTGTTTCATGTATACCTCTTTCCTTAAATCACCATTAAGAAAAGCATTATCCATATCTAAATGCTTAATAGGCCATCCATTGGAAACTGCAACAAACAAGATCACTCTGATGGCTGTTGGTTTTACTACTGGACTGAATGTCTCATAGAAGTTAAGTCCAGCAGCTTGGGAAAATCCTTAGGCCACTAACCTTGCCTTGTATCTTGAAACACTGCCATCTGAGTTCCTCTTGATTTTAAATATCCATGTACTTCCCACAAGATTCTTTCCATGCGGCAGTTTGGTAAGAGCCCAAGTTTTGTTCCTCATGAGTGCCTTGTATTCAATCTCCATTGCCTCTCTCCATCTGTTATCATTAATAGCTTCTTTATGGCTTTTAGGTTCCTTAGGCTCCGGAAGTGCAAGAGCATAAGTCTTAGGTTTGTAGATTCCAGCTTTGGATCTAGTGAGCATGTGATGACCTGTGGGTTGAGGAATAGGATCATGAGAAGAATGAGAGGGTTGAACAGGTTCATCAGTATATGAATCATGAGAGTGATGGGATGAGGGACCAGGTGAGGGAGTGTTTGGGTTTTCTGACTGGTTTGTGGTATTAGTGGGACAAGATTCATCAGAGATGTCAAAAGTATCAGTGCAGCAAGGATGAGTAGCGATAACAGGTGGAGGATTGAGAGTTGTGTTGGCATAGGGGAATTTTTCTTCATCAAAGATAACATCTCTAGTGACTAGGACTCTTTTATCAGGAAGAAGGACCTTATACCCTTTGTGTTGGGTGTTGTACCCAATGAAAGTGGAAGGGAGTGATCTTAACTGTAATTTGTGTTTGTTTAAGGCCCTAACATGGGGATAGCAGAGGCAACCAAAGACTCTTAATCTTTGGTAATCAGACTTGATGTTATGGAGAATTTCCAGGGGACTTTTATATTCAAGGGATTTCATGGGAGTTCTATTTATGATGTAGACAGATGAAGTGAAAGCATCATCCTAGAAATGTATTGGAAGATGTGACTGAGCAATTAAGGACAATCCCATTTCTAGAATATGCCTGTGTTTCCTCTCAACGATCCCATTTTGCTGAGGGGTATAGGGACAAGACATTCTATGTTCTATCCCACATTTCTGTAAGAGTCCTTTTAAACTAATGAATTCACCTCCACCATCACTCTGAAGACATTTTATCTTAGTGCAAAACTGATTCTCAACCATTCTTCTGGAATTGTCAAACACAGTGACAACATCACTTTTTAATTTGAGCAAATATATCCAGGCAAACCTGCTGAAGTGATCAACAAAGTTGATATAATAAGAAAATCCATTTCTGGACTTAGTGGGAGCTGGTCCCCACAAGTCAGTATGAACAAGCTGAAAAGGTACAAAATAGATGGTAGTGGAATCAGGGAAAGGTGCTCTATGACTTTTAGCAAGAATACAAGATTGACAAATGGAATCAGAAGATTCTTTGATTGAAAATGAGAGATTACAACTTTTTAAGGCCTTTTTTACAATATCATAGCTACTATGACCCATCCTCTGGTGCCAAAGTTCTAAACTAAGACCTTTACTTAAGGAAATAGAAAATACATTGGAATTATAAAAGCTAGAAGGCTTAAGATTTGAAATGGAACATGATTTGACTTGCTTTTGAGAGATTTGGACTGGAAAGGATGTAAATTGAAGTGCTACAGGCCATCTCTAAGATTCCCTTGGAGTAAGACATCCTGTGTTACTTGGTCCTTAACAAAACGAACATGAGGATGGAATTAAAAAAAGACAGAATTATCAAGTGCAAACTGAGAAACACTTAACATATTCTTTGTAATGTTAGGAAGATGAAAAAGATTCCTAAGAAGAAAGGCTCTAGAATTTTTAAGGGAAGTGAGAAGAGTGTTACCAATATGGGAGATAGACTCACCAGCACCATTTCCCATCTGAACCTTAGAACTGCCATGATATTCACTGAGGTGGAGGTTGTTAAAATCATTGTAACATGGTTGGAGGCCCCTGTATCAGGATACCAGCTGCTATCCATTCCCACTTCAGTGTTATAGTTTGGAATCTGAGCCATGTTGAGTGAAGGGTCCCTGGAGGTAGGAAGATTCTGATTTTGCTGATTGTTTCTTTGAGGGAAGGATGGATCAGCCCTATACCAACATTTATCAGCAGTGTGGCCTTGTTTAAAGCATATCTGCCATGTCACTCTAGTTTGAGTGTTTCTTCCTCCTTTGCCTCCTCTGAAACCACCCCTGCCATTTCTTCCTCCTCCATAGTTGTTTCCTCTACCTCCTTGCTGATTGTTGTTTCCTTTGGTCTGAGTGACTGTGTTCACACTCATTTGTGATCCTTCTGAGTTTGTGAGAGAGGGTTGATTATTTTTCAACCTTGATTCAAAGCTCAACAGCAAGGCTTGCAACTCTGGGACAGATATGGGATCAGCTCTTGATGCAATTGTCACCATCACTGAGTCATACTCAGTGCCTAAACCTCCAAGGATATAAAGTATCTGATCTGCTTCAGATATAGCTTATCCAACAGAAGCCAAGATGTCAAAACAACCCTTCATTTTGGTTAAAAACTCTCTCATGGTGATTCTAGTTCTCTTAAGATTGTGCAACTGGAGCTTGTGTTGCAAGATTTTTGCTTTGTTCTGGCTTGAAAAGTTGACTTTGAGTGTGTCCCATATTTCTTTTGAGGTGTTGAGACCAACCATCAGAGTGAGGATACTATCTGAAAGAGATGATAGTATCCAAGAGGCTAAGAGCTGATCCTGGATATATTATGGATTCGGTCCTTGATCAGCAACGTTTTTTTTTTGTGGTGCTCGATCTTTAGTTATGAACCCTTCTAAGCCATAACCTCTTATGGCTGTGAGCACTTGTTATTTCCATATCAAGTAGTTAGCTTCATCGAGCTTCAAAGAGATAGGCTGACTTTGTAGTTGGACAATGGTGATATTTGAATTGGTAGAGCAGAGACAGCAGCATCAGTAGCAGCTGGGGTTGTTGATTCGGAAGACATGATGGGTTATGAGAAGAAGAAGTAAAAAGATTTCAGAAGAAGAAAGGGGTAACTAGAGACAGGCCCTAAGACCTGCTCTGATACCATATCAGAAAAACAACAAGCCTAGCTAGGAAATGCGTTGTGAATAGACAAGATAATTTGAGCTCAACAACTGAGATGTATTGTATCGATTGATGATCTTTTATGTTTGCAGTAGCTATCTATTTATAGAGCTAGCTAGGCTATCGACAAACATTACAATGATCTATCCAGCATACTAATCAAACAATCTTGGCCATAGGATTGGTCTTCAATCCGTTGGATAAAGTTGCAGCAGCTTTGTCTTCTTCTTCTTCTCTTTATCTGCTGTTATTTTCTTTTGTACTCCTGGATCATTAATGCTATCAGCTGGAGGTTTGACTGAGCTTGAATGCTTGGGCAGCAAGTTCTCCTAACAGGCTGCTGATTAGGCACTGGCACATGGGAAATTGCAAGGTGGCAGGATGACTTGGATTTATGCATGGGATCAGTTTTCATGCAAGCAATAGTTTTAGCTCTGCTAACAATTATATATTATTAGAGAAAAGAATACAAAAAATTTCTCCGGAAAAAGAAGAATTCTAAAAGAAATATAAAACAGTGGAACATAAACATCATACTTTCATACCTGAAATTTCGGTAATAAAAAAAAAATAGACAAATGAAGAAAAGAAAACTCTGGTACAATACTTAAGAGACAAGACAATATATTAAGTTTAAATACAGAAAACATTTATTATGGGGATAATTATTTTTTGAGGGGACAAACCAACTTAGAAGAGGATGATGAAAAAACCCCTCAGCTACAAAACAAAAGCAAACATGAAGAAATCAAAATATGGGTTGAATTACGAGCTCCTCAAAGTGGAAGCTGTAATAACTGACCCCGTCGAAAATGCCTTCATCATGTAGACTGGTAACAAATTGTCCGTCGAAAGAGCTCCTGTCTCGCTGTGTATAAGAGAAGGGAACATTGCACTTCCCATGAGTTGCTACATAATTAATTCTTGCTCTACTCTTTGCGGGTACGATAACAGTGTATGTAGCCGATACTGTTCTTGTTTTCTCGGTGGAGTTTCCCCACTCGAGCGTATCAGTTACCTCAGTAGAGATTTCAATCTTCCCTTCTGCAATAAATGGAATACCAGCTTTTATTTCGGTTGTGACACCTGTCATTATAGATAAACTGTTGCTGAAGGAAGAAATTTCAGTAACTTCTTCAGAAACTGTAATAGCTAAAGTGGAGTCTGTGGCATTTGGATTTTCGGCGGTACCAATGCCTACGATGAAGGGTCTCTCGTCATATATTCTCGCGTCCTCCAGTCGATATCTGACATCGTAGATGCTTCTGTCTAAAACACGTTCGGACACTACCATTCTTGCTTCGGTGGTCATAGATCGTTCTGCAGCGTTGAGAAAAAAGTCCAACCCATCCTTGCTAAGACGTCGACAGAAATTGTTGTTTACTGCACACTTAAGAGCGATTGTTCTGTCATCAACTTTGACCGGCCAAAACCAAGAACCATCAAGGGTGACCTCACTACCACCACCAAGGGCCATTATCCAATTGGAGTCATATAGAATCCAATTGGAAGGACCACCACTACCAGAATAGGGGTTATAGATAGTATTTATGCGAACATGTCCATCATGTGTATAATGGACCTCGAAGGCCGCCTTCTCTTCGTTACCATCGGGTGACGAGAATTGCAGGTAATAAGGAAACGTTATCCCGACAACCATTTGAGCTGAAAGGAAATAGCCATTGTCTCCTTTAAAGGATACTGCTTTAGGCATTCTAACAAGTGTAGCCCAATCCACCACTCTGAAAGTATACACCTCACTCGCATCGCGACGGTTGTTGTCCTCTACGTAGACACGATCCGGCTGCAGATCCACTCGCACACGCCCTCCACTTTGAACGTGAGTCAACGAGAGACTGTTATCGTCAGTCAGACTCAGTTGGAATAACGTACACGTCAGTTTGGACATGTCCTCGTCCGGTTGATCACCGGAAGCCACGATCCAATGATCTTGGGGACCTGGCCCCCGTCGGGCCCAATATTTGTTGCTTTTAGCAAACCGAAGGTGAAAGAATTTGTTACTAAGTGATGTCCTCTCAACAGTAATCCTGGCTGAAGTGTCGAACACAGTGTCGCCATCACATGCCACGAAACCGCGCAGGGAGGCGGGTTCGTCTGTGTAAGAAACGTACTTCCCTTGAGATGAGGACCATGGTTGGATCACCATGTTCTCAGGAATGAAACCTGCCATTCTTCTTCTGCAAAAACAAATTAATTTTAATTGTCAACTTGCATGCTAAACCCCTCTATTCTATTCTAGAATGCAGTATTCCTGAATAACAATCACATGCATATGTGTTAATTAATGATGTTACTCAACGCATCATAATTTATTTCCCATTTTTTACACACAAAAAATAATAGTATCACGTACAAGATTAATAAAATTGTGCAACGAAAATGAAGGACTAGGAAACAAGAGAATACTAGCTAATAGGAGTATGTGTTTTCCCCTAAAATTAAGGGTATTAATCGAAAAAAGGAAAGATACTGACTTACAGACGTTTTTGTGTAAGAAAAGTAAAAACTTTAAATGTTTTTGTGTGTGAAGAAGGTTGTCCTGGAACCTCCTTATTTAGAGTCCTACTACTGTACCACATTGGTACTGATACCGCTACGTTATTGCAGTCGTTGGATTTGACAAATTTTAATCTGGACCGTTGAATAATTTCTCAATAATAAAAAATTCTGAAAGGGTAAATGTGTCAGGTCACATATTTTGTTCTGTTCAAAAACATTTATATTTCCAATAACTTTTTCCGTAAAACTGTTTTCCATGAGAATTAATTACACACCTCTCTTTTCCTTTCAAGCTTCAACAAATTCTGAAAGGCCATTCTTTTTTTTCTCTGTCATTGTAATTTTCCCATGTGAATCTTCACAGTTTGCCTTCTCCTCATTCAATCTGAAAATAAATAAAACTAATATTTTTTATACTGAAATTGTTTATTAATTTCTAATTCTAGCCTGCACTCTATAATATAGTCCAATTCAAAAAAAAAAAAAAAACTCAAATCTAACTCAAATAATAAACTATAATCAATTTAAAATAAAATATTTCATTATAATATATGTGATACGAATGTAAACCGAAGATCATGAAAGATGAAAACTTTGATATATTATACATAAAAAATGAAATAGAAACAAAAAAAATATTTGTAATTAAAAAAAGTTGAGTGAGAATTATGAACATACCAAAAGACGAACTAACAAAATTATTTTCGAAATTTTTGGGCTGGAAAGTCAAAATGATAGTAAAAATTCCTCCATTTAACTTATATATATATATTGACATGAAAAGATTGGGACTGAGTCTGGTAAGAACCCTAATCTGGATTTGAATTTTTAGGGTAATTTTTGAATGAGGTTTTGAATCTTTACGTTCAAAGCATGAGAGATAGAGGGGGGTGAGAAAAATGTTAAATGAGGGAGTCAAAAGGTTGCCAAAAATTTCTGACCCTAATTCTTTTTTGGAAAAAGATTACTGAGACTAATTAATATGTTCATTAAATGAGTCATAAAAAAATTATATTTATATTGAACATTAATTTCAGAGGACCCAACGAGTAGAATAATTACCTAATTTATCCTCTATTGGTACTGATACCACATTGGTATAGTAAAATTATCCCCTTATTTATAGATGGATGAAGGATAAATTGGTAATCAAACAGTTTCCTTCAATAATGTTCAGATCATCAATTCTATGATTAAATTATTATCACTAGAAACAAAGGATAGTGGTCCATAACCTTAGTTTATGAATTATGTCCACCCTTACCTAATGTTGTGTGTCTTCTTCGTTATGTCCCAACGTCTTGTTAAAGAAATATTTGATTGATACAAGAATAGCGTGAATTTTGTGTGAGATGTACACATCAACAACATGGCATATTATTTAGTTTCATATTAGGAAGTTTATCTTTAGCTCTTCGCAATAAGAAAAAATGATCTTTTAACACAATAAAAAGTGGTCTTAAATAATGCTACCTCTGTTTTTTTAGTTGTTATTCTAACTTATTTGTTTTGTTTGTAAATAGTTGTCATTCTAACTTTTTACCACTTTTTTTACAATATTAACCCTTATGGAAAGTTAACAAGATATAGAAATGATTAAAAAAATCAAGAGATTTAAGGAAATTAGCTGAGGGTTGACTTGTCAACTTTTTAAGTCCCTTAATTTTCATATAAAAAGTTAAAATGAAAACTAAGAAAAACGGAGGTAGTAAGTGTTTATGACAACTTTATTATTAGAGACAACATGTAGATACTAATTAGTAGTCTCAATAGATCAAACGGCAAATATATATCCGTGATAAGAGAAATAGTCTCAAATATTTTGACATAAAAAAATTAACATATTTGTTTAGTTTCTTTGTAGGAACCTTTTTTCAAAGAAAAATATTATTAATAGATACAGGGATCAGCGAGGACTGAATAATAAAAGGAAAGATGATAGACTAATTTACGTACAAAAAATCACACGATTGGTTTTTGACTATCCCGAAACGAAATTGGAATGAAATATATTTTTGTCAGAATTTCGAAGAAATAAATTTTCGGAAATATTCGAAAATTTCGATTTCGATTGTGTCCAGGTACAATTTATTGTAATTTCGAGGAAATTTTATCAAAATTTCAATGAATTTTGGTGAAATTTCGGTAATCTCGATAAATTTTTGAAGAAAATTTCGGTAATCTCGATAAATTTTTGGTGAAATTTTGGATATATATATATTTTTAAATAGTTGACATAATATACAATGAACTCTCTTTTAAGCTAAAAATATTATTGAATAAAGGAATATAAGAAATTTTAACAAAAGCAACAGCTAGCTTATCGACATTTTTAATATGTATCATATATTGTCAGACATCGGATAAATTGGTAATCAAACAATTTTCTTCAATAACGTTCAGATAATCAATTCTATGATTTAAGTATCACTAAAAACATAGGGTAGCGGTCCATCACCATAATTTATGTCCATCGTCCGGTTAAAAAAAAATATTTGATTGATGATACAAGAATCACGTGAATTTTGTGTTAGAAGTATACATCAAGAACTTGGCATATTGTTTAATTAATTTCATATTAGGAATTTTACCTTTACATTTTCATTAAAAGAAAAATAGTCTTTTGAGACAACTAAATGTTGTATCAAATAATAAATATTTGTGACAATTATTACAAACAACATGTAACTAATAATTAGTCGTCTCAATAGCTCGAACGGAAATAATATATATGTGCAAGAAAAGTGGTTGTAAATGTGTCTCAAATATTTTGACATAAAAAAATTAACATATTTGTTTTGTTTATTTCGGGGAACTTTTTTTAAAAAGAAAAGTTTCATTAATAAATACTAGAATTCTCCCATCGTGCGATGCACGAAGGTAGCACGGATATATAATATAAATGATGTATTTATATAATTATATTGTACTCTCTCCGTCCCGAATGAACTTGAACACTTTTCAAATTCGGGTGTCCCAAGCAAACTTGCACACTTACTAAAAAGGAAGAAAATCCACAATTTCTACCACAACAATTCCGTTTATTTATACAAATGCCATCCCTTACCCAAATCAGCCATTTGATAATGGTCCATTAAGTTAACTAAAACTGATTTTATAACCCTAATCCCAACCCAACCCAAATAACAATACCACCACTCTTCCCAACCCAAACCATTATACCAGCCCAACTCATTATTTTTGTAAATCTGCATCTAGTTTTCCCTGGATCATTCTCGATCCATTCCTCTCTCTCTCTCTCTCTCTCTCTCTCTCTCTCTCACTACTCCTGCCAAACCCTAATCTTCACTCTTCTTCTTCCCATATCTGTGATTGAACTGCCCCTTCATTTTTGTAATCCCTACAACCACTCTCTTCTCTCTTCCTCTTCGCCTTTCCCATCCCTTTCCGATACCAGCTTTTCGAAAACTCCTTTTTTGCGATGTCTTATCTTACTGATTCCATAGAGGAGTCCCAACCTATTAGCGAGTACTATTTCGCTTCGGAGGAAACATATGTACCGGAGACGCCATTTGATACGGATTTGGGCTTGAGTCTAGAGTTGAAGGGATCTCATCCAATTCTGGATCTGTGTCCTTCCTCTGGAGTCTCTGATGGTGGCCGGCGTGAGGAAGCTGAGTCGGGGGGTTCGTGGGTGGATACGAAAAAGAAACCGGCCCACTTCATGCACCACTTGACCTTGTGGTTTTCGATCTGCGCGCATAGGTTATTCTGTATCTTTTAGATCTGAGTTTTGTTGATGTTTTTTTTTTTTTTTTTTTGTGTAGGTGATGTCGGTGTGCTTGTTTGGTCGCATTATAGTGATGCTGCATGTGTCCTCTTTTCTGTTTATTTGGAGAGCCGTGCTCTATTTTGCTAATTTTTGGTTCAGTGTTGTGCTGAATCTGTGGGATTTGTGGATTTGTGCTCTTTTTGAAGGTTAAATTTAATCTTGGGGACAAGAATCACTGATAATGTTTGCTGTAATCTGAATCGGTGGCTCTGGTAGATGATTCTGTAAATTGCTGTGATGTGAGACTGTTGCCTTTGTCCTGAATCTGCTGATTTGTTCTGAATCTGTTGCTTTTACTGATTATTCTGAAGGTGTGATTTGAGACTGTTGGTTTGTGGGGAATCTGTTGCTTTGAATAATGATTCAGCAGCTGATATCTGAATCTGTTGCTCTGTTTAGGTTGTCCAATTCAGAATTTGTTAAGGTTTAGTTGAATTGTTCAACTACTTTAATGAATTCTGATATGTGTTTAAACTAAGTGATGTTTTTTAAGTTGATAGTTAAACCAAAACACTCTCTCCCTGTCTTGAATGAACTTGCATACTTAATTAGGTGGTATGTTTTCACTGGGTGATGCTAATATCTGCTGACAGTGTGAACATTTTCTATAAATTGTTTGTATGGTTGATCGTAGGTTCAGTTAAATTGTGTAGACTTGGTAGCATTCTGTGAATTGCTGCTAGTAAACAAAATTTCTCCCTAAATATAGGACCCAATGATGAATATTTTCTGAGGGTCATGGGGATAATAAAATAAGGGGGGGTATTAACACTAAAATATTTGAATTGGTATAAACTGGAGCATTGTAAAATTAGTGTTTATAGCCTAAGCAAAACAAACACTATATTGTGTTTATGCTATAAACACTGACCCAAAAAGCTTGGTAACGTAAACTAAATGTATCCTAATTCGGTCATCAATCCCCCTATTTCATAAGAACTGGCAGCCTACTCGTTTTCAATCAAGAACTCTATTCCTTCCCTAATATCTTCTTCTTCAACCTCAAAAGATAGTGGCAAACAACCTTGACTTTCTAGTGCAGCCTTTCCAATTCGGGGTATTTTGTAATTGTTGTGTCCCTTCAGTCTCATAACCTCTATCATACATGCGTGCAAACTTAAAAAGACATTGTTAAGTTTGATTACCTCCAAATCTGCATAAGATTGCAACACATTAGTAACCAACTGTTCAGTAGTTTTTGAAGGCTTTTCCACCTCAAGGACTGCATAGCCCTGAAATACCCCAAATCCAATACATATGTATCTGGGGAATTAGGTGATTGACACATTAGGGTAATTTGAAATCCATCTGATGTTGCAGCAGCCCTAAAATCCTGATCCAAATTGTTGATGTGTGGTTTTGCATTATCTTGTTGTATTATGATTCTTTTGCTAGTAACATCACCGATGGATTCTAACAACATTAAAAAGCTGTTACAATCCATTATGGAGGCTTACTCTTCTAATAAGCTAAATGATGATTGTAAATTCTGATTGCTATATCATTACCTGTCTCAAAATGCAATCCTGATAACCTCCTTGGTTATTGACTTGATTGGTTTAGTGATCAACGTACCTCTAATTCTGTTCCGGCTATTCTTTTGAGCTGGTACTTGAGTTGTGAAGGGAAAAATGCCAATTTTCCCATCAAACTCAAGCTCACCTTGGCTTGAATACCTTGGTCGTGCAACAACACACATAAATATCACTTTGGGTATAAAACGCTTGCTTTTACAAGCTCTATAAGGTTCTGGCTCTTCTTGCAACTTATACGTCCTCTTGGTTACCCATATAGAACCACTTTTCATCTATATGAATGACGTTGTGCATAGTCTCATACCTTATTTTTTGTGTTTGGCTGTAAAAATGCAATGCGGACAGGCTGTACTTTAGCCTCTGTAGTTTGTTTGCTTCAGTTAGGGCGGGTTTTATGGCATTGGTGTGTGGTTTTATCTTGCTAGATTGAACCCACCTCCCTACCTTACTTTTGCTCACCTTTAATTCATTGGATAGTCTACTTATTGAGCCCCTGATGCAGAATGGTATGCTTTTCATCATTTGTATGTCTAATTCTTTACTAACCACTCCTATGCCGAGCTTCTTTATCTCGAAACTGACCGGTTTGTTTGTTGCCATTTGCTCTTTTGCAGCCTCCCATATGTAATGAATGGTTCGACGGCTGACTCCAAATGATGCTGCTGCCTCTTTGATCTTGCCATGATGTACCACTTGATTCGTGCTATTCTCCGTCAAGAACTGAGCAATCAATGCGGTTTGATGGAGTCAAAATTTTCCATCCCTTTTTGTCGCAAACCATTATTCTTCTATGTGTTTCTGCTGGTTTTTTAGATTGAGCATTGAATGTATTTAATGTTCATTTAATGCTCATTATATAGGGCTTTTAGAAGTATGTTAAATTTTGGTGGGAAAGTGAAATTTGTAATTTTTGCACAGTTTGAACTGTAAAATCGTTTTAGGAGATGAAACTGTTGGAGGGATAAAATTTCCCCAGAATTGACTGTATAAAATTTTTCAAGTTTCGGTACTGTTCACTCTCAGAAATCCCAGCTTTTATTTTTAGCAGTTTTGTGTTGTAGAAAACTACTAGTGGTTTAACTTAGGGACATCTGCTGAAAAATAAGGCGAAGATTAGTATGTTAAAACCGCCCCTTTATTATTCAGCTAATAGAGTTAAAGTAACAGTTAAAAAGTCAACAAAAAATGAAAAAGCAACTTTCTTAATTTCTGTGCCCAAGCTCCTGTGCAAGTTCATTCGGAAAGATGTAAATTTTATAAATTTATAATAAAAGGAAAGAGCTTAAAATTAAAATACATAAGTATGGATAAGTTATGAGATAGTCATATTCACTGATTTATTCTGTCAAACTAAATCGGTTCACAAATTACTTTTGCTAATACACCGATCATTTTCATTTGTTATTAATGCAAACTAACAAATTTATCCATGTAAAACAAAATAATTTTATAACCAAAATAATTTTATAAATAAACTAAATAGTGAAATCAAACTAAATAATCTTATATAAATATACAAGAAAATTATATTTCTTCTAGATATTTTTTTTTTTTCACATATAACCTCAAATTTCGGCTAATATGTTGATATCAATATTTGAAATACAGAATCTTTGGCTAATTTACTGATAATAGAAAATATTCTCCCGGCATATATCTACGAAATTTATGGTAAGATTCTGCTAATCACAAATTTCAGCTAATTTGATATTTAGAAATATTCTGCCAGCATATATCATCGGAATTTACGGTAAGATTTTACTAATCACAAATTTTGACTAATCTGTTGAATATATCAATAATTAGAATAAAAAGTCGTTTGCTAATTGTAATACAAAATTTTATGGTAAGATTCTGCAAACCATAAATTTTGACAGATTTTCGGGTTGTAATTCCAGTATAATCTTACCATAAAATTGTTATTTTCTACAGCAAGTAGGTGTGTTTGGGCGGAAAAAAAATAATAAAATTATTATTTATAGAAGATTCCATTTTATGTGTATATATATATATATATATATATATATATATATATAATCCTAATCATCTTTCGAAACATTTTCATTTTTCCGTCTAAATCACCCTTCCTCATCGGGTAAGCCATGTGTCTCGATCACAATTGTTCGATCAATCACTAATTTCAGCAAATACTCTTAATTAATAGTAATTGCATTTAATTTGGCTGATTTTGGGTGTATTGTATTGATTTCTCCCCTTATTTGGGAGATAATGATATGAACATTCCTTAAAAAAATATTATGTGCTTTTATTATTTTTAAACTTTTCATATTTATTAATACTATATTACATCTGTAATAAATAATGACTCCTACACATTCAGAAACTTAATCGCGTGAAGAATCGGAGCACATAATAAGTTCTTGGAGCTCAAAACAGAAAATGAAAATTCTGTTAAAAAACGGTTATGACAGGTTTTGACAACGGTTTTAGCTAAAACCGTTGTCTTTCAGTTTTGCTTCCAATTTACAGTTTTTCTGTTACATTTTCTGGAGCTAGTTTTAGGCTGATATAAGGAGTTTGTTTTCCCGGTTTTCAAGTGCAGTTAAGTGAGATCATTCCAAAGAAATTCTTGGTCTACCTAGAGAGAGAATTGAGAGGATTGTAGAGAGAGAAACATGAGAGGGAAAGCTTGGGATTGAGTTTGTTTCTTGTGTTTCGATTGTTGGCTCAATCCTGTTATTCTTGGATGATGATCTTGCAAACTTTGAACTGTTCTTGATCATGATAATAGTGGTGATCTTCTCTGCTCCGTGGATGTAGACTTTCTAAGTCGAACCACGTAAATTGTGTTGTGTTCATTTGTTATTTCTGTTTTTATTTCTTTGAAATCATCATTTTGTGATTCATTGTTTCCACAACAAATTGGCGTCGTCTGTCTGAAGTGAATCACGTTGATAGCTGCGGAGTTGGTTTTCAGAACAAACTATGGCAGCCATGAGATTTGATGTGGAGAAATTCGATGGCAGAAACGATTTTGGACTCTGGCAGGTCAAAATGCGCGCATTGATGGTACAGCAAGGGTTAGCTGGGGCTCTGAAAGGGATTAAAGGTTTCCCTAAATCCATGGATGCGGAACAAAGGGCTGAGCGCATGGAGAAGGCTCACTCCACAATCATTCTGTCCCTGGCAGATAAAGTGCTAAGAGAAGTAGCTAAGGAACAAACCGCTGAGGGAGTTTGGAATAAACTGGAGGAGTTATACAAGAAGAAGACTACAGTTAACCGTCTGTATATTAAGCAAAAATTGTATTCCTTCAAGATTCAAGAAGGGAAATCCATGGATGACCAGCTGGAGGAGTTCAGCAAACATCTAGATGACTTGGAGGGAATTGAGGCAAAAGTAGAGGATGAAGACAAAGCCATCATCTTGTTGAATGCTTTGCCAAAATGCTATGAACACCTCAAAGATGCCATGTTATATGGCAGGGAAACAAAAATAAGCCTTGCTAAAGTTCAAACCGCATTAAGAGCAAAGGAGATGCAACAATCCAATGGTCATAAAGGGGATCTGCAGGCTGAAGGGTTGAGTATAAGGCCAGGAAATCAACCCAAGAAGAAGCAGTTCTCAGGAAATCAAAACAAAGGAAATCAGCAGTTGAAATCCAAAGCAGCAGATGGAAAGGAAACAAGGAAATGTTTCCACTGCAAGAAACCAGGGTATCTGAAGAAAAATTGTTTTGAATTCAAAAGAAAACAAGCACAGAAAAGCCAAAACACAAGTACTACTGATTTGGCCCAAGCAGAAGAAACTTCTGATGTCTTGAATATAACAGATGTCAGGACAGATGATAAATGGATTCTTGACTCTGGATGTAGCTTTCACATGTGTCCAAATATTGGATGGTTTCAAGAATTCAAGCAATCAAGATCTGGAACTGTCATGTTAGGGAATGACCAAGCATGCCCTGTGGAAGGAATTGGCAGCATCAAGCTGAGGATGCATGATGGATCAGAAAAAATCATGGCAGAAGTAAGATACATTCCACTCCTAAAAAGAAACCTCATAAGTCTAGGTACTCTAGAAAATAAAGGTTGTGAATTCAAATCAGAAAAGGGATTTCTGCATGTGTACAAAAACTCAAAACTGGTCATGAAAGGAGTTAAGAAGTCCAGTCTGTATTATCTGTTGGCAGAAACTGTGATAGGAGATACAAACAGTGTTATAAAGAATGATTCAGATATATGGCATAAGAGGTTAGGCCATATAAGTGAAAAAGGCATGAATGAACTGCTGAAACAGAACCTCTTGCACAACAAGACTAGCTTCAAAATTGATCCATGTGAAGTGTGCATTATAAGTAAAAGTGTAAAGAAACCTTTTCTTGTGGGCAAACACACCTCCAAGAAACCTCTAGACTACGCACACTCTGACTGATGGGGACCATCAAAGAATGAAACAATGGGAGGGGGAAGGTATTTCTTGAGC
This sequence comes from Ajuga chamaepitys, assembly GCA_958295605.1. Lineage (NCBI taxonomy): Eukaryota > Viridiplantae > Streptophyta > Magnoliopsida > Lamiales > Lamiaceae > Ajuga > Ajuga chamaepitys. Next base: position 4,356,419 of record OY282500.1, on the reverse strand, counting down.
ATAATTGATGACTATCAAGAAAGGTCTGGATATACATACTCAAGAACAAATCAGATGCATTCACAAAATTCCAGGAATGGTGTGCTGAAGTAGAGACTGAGAAGGGGGCTTCTCTGAAGTGTCTGAGAACAGATAATGGCCTTGAGTTCCTCTCAGAAGAATTCCAAGACTTTTGTAAAGAGAAGGGCATGAAGAGACATAGGACTGTCCCTGGTCATCCTCAGCAAAATGGAGTTGCTGAGAGGATGAATAGGACAATCACAGAGAGAATCAGATGTCTACTCTTGAGTTCAGGATTACAAAAGAAATTCTGGGGAGAAGCTGCAACAACAACAGTATATCTGATAAACAGGAGTCCATCAACAGCCAATGATTTCATCACACTAGAGGAAAGATGGAATGGAAATCCACCTAAGTATTCACACCTAAAAGTATTTGGATGTATGGCATATGCCCATATAAAGCAGGACAAGCTGGAAGCAAGAGCTCTAAAGTGCATAATGCTTGGATACCCCAAAGGGGTTAAAGGTTACAGGCTCTGGTGCATTGAGAATGGAATGAACAAAATCATTATCAGCAGAGATGTGTTTTTTGATGAATACAAAATGCCAATGAAAAAGGAGCAACAAATTGAGCTCAATCATGATGAAAACAGATTGCATGCTGAAACAAGGCATGATGATGAAATGGAAACCCATAGTCAGGAAGATTATAATGGAGAAGATCAAGATGAAGGGTATGATGAAGAAGGAGACATCAACCAATATCAACTGGTAAGAGATAGGCAAAGAAGAACAGTCAAACCATCCACCAGATATGGAAATGACTATCTCACTGCATATGCCTTGACAGTAGCAGAAGAAACTGAATATTCTGAGCCCAGAACCTATAGAGAAGCCATAGAAAGCAAGGATAAAGAAAGCTGGATGGTTGCTATGAAGGAAGAGATGGATTTACTTGAGAAGAATGGAACTTGGGTTCTGGTAAAAAGGCCAACAAACCAAAAACTGATTAGCTGCAAATGGATTTACAAGAAAAAGGTGGAGTTTGTTGGGGTGGAGAAAATCAGATATAAAGCCAGGTTAGTGGCTCGAGATTTCACTCAGAAAGAAGGGATAGACTACAATGAGATTTTCTCCCCTGTAGTCAAACACTGCTCCATAAGAATATTGCTTGCTTTAGTTGCTCAAATGGATTTAAAGCTGGAGCAGTTGGATGTAAAGACAGCTTTTCTGCATGGAGAGCTTAAAGAGACTATTTTCATGACACAGCCAGAGGGTTTCATACTCCCTGGAGATGAGAATAAGGCTTGTTTACTGAAGAAGTCTTTGTATGGTCTCAAGCAAAGCTCAAGACAGTGGTACATCAGATTCGACAGATGTATGAAGAAGATTGGCTACACCAAATCCAAGTATGATAATTGTGTATTCATGAAGAGGGCTGGACAGAAAATTGTTAGTTTCTTGTTGCTATATGTGGATGACATGCTTGTAGCAAGTCAAGATCAAGCTGAAATAGATAAGCTGAAGGAAGATTTGCAAAGTGAGTTTGAAATGAAACAGTTGGGAGAGGCTAGAAGAATACTTGGCATGGATATTGTTAGAAATCAAGAGAAAGGATTACTGTGGTTACATCACAGAAGCTATATATGCAAAGTGTTGAAGAAGTTTAACATGGATGAATCAAGACAGGTGTCAACCCCTTTGGCTCAACATTTTAAACTATCTGAACAACAGAAACCAAGGAATGAGCAAGAGATTCATGAGATGAACAGCATCCCATATTCTAATGCTGTTGGAAGTATCATGTATGTGATGGTGTGCACAAGGCCAGACATATCACATGCTGTGAGTGTTGTCCGTAGGTATATGTCAAATCCAGGAAGGCAACACTGGGAGGCTCTAAAGTGGATAATGAGGTACTTAAGAGGGGCAGCAGATTATGGAATAATGTTCAAAAGATGTGATGATTCATCAGAAGCTTTGAAGGGTTATGTGGATTCAGATTATGCAGCAAATTTGGATAATAAGAGATCACAATCAGGATATGTCTTTACTCTGTTTGGTGCTGCAGTTAGCTGGAGGTCAATGTTGCAACCCGTAGTAGCATTGTCAACAACAGAAGCTGAGTTTATGGCTATGACAGAGGCAGTAAAAGAAGCAATCTGGTTGAGGGGTATTCTATCTGAATTTGGGATTAAGCAGAAGTCAGTTAAAGTATTGTGTGATTCTCAAGGTGCATTACACTTAGTCAAGCATCAAGTTTTTCATGACAAGTCTAAACACATAGATGTGAAGTTGCATTATGTGAGAGATGTAATTGAAAAAGGAGATGTGGAAGTTCACAAGGTTTGCACAAAGGAGAATGCTGCAGATATGCTCACAAAAGCATTGCCCTCGGAGAAGTTTAGATACTGCTTGGATTTAATCCAAGTAGTGCAGTGTATCTGATGATTTGTCAAAGATTGAGACATGTCCAGAGTTTGGACATGAGAAAGAGTGGGGAGGATGATCACTTGAAAGTTTGATTGAAAATAGTATGGTATCTTCATGTGTTGAGTCAGGTGGAGATTTGTAATGAATAATGACTCGTAAAAATTCAGAAACTTAATCGCGTGAAGAATCGAAGCACAGAATCAGTTCTTGGAGCTCAAAACAGAAAATGAAAATTTTGTTAAAAAACGGTTATGACAAGTTTTGACAACGGTAAAACCGTTGTCTTTCAGTTTTGCTTCCAATTTACAGTTTTTCTGTTACATTTTCTGGAGCTGGTTTTAGGCTGATATAAGGAGTTTGTTTTCCCGGTTTTCAAGTGCAGTTAAGTGAGATCATTCCAAAGAAATTCTTGGTCTACCTAGAGAGAGAATTGAGAGGATTGTAGAGAGAGAAACATGAGAGGGAAAGCTTGGGATTGAGTTTGTTTCTTGTGTTTCGGTTGTTGGCTCAATCCTGTTATTCTTGGATGATGATCTTGCAAACTTTGTACTGTTCTTGATCATGATAATAGTGGTGATCTTCTCTGCTCCGTGGATGTAGACTTTCTAAGTCGAACCACGTAAATCGTGTTGTGTTCATTTGTATTTTCTGTTTTTATTTCTTTGAAATCATCATTTTGTGATTCATTGTTTCCACAACAACATCTTTGCTCAAATAAAGCTGGATGCAATCATTGTTCCTCCAATTCAAATGAAATTCTTCCCTTTCACTTCATCCTCTCTTCCGTTTCAATCACCCATTTTTTTTCTTTTTTTTTTCTTTCTGTATTTTTATTGAATTGTTGTTAATTTTTTTCATAAAAGATGGTGTATTTTTGTTGTTTTGATCATATATTCATAATGATCACTCAATTTTTTTTTTTTTTTTTGAAAATAGTAGATTGTTTATGGTTCATCGGGGATTACAAATTCTTCATTGGGAAAGATATTTCCCAATGAATATGATTGTTGATACCAACTTTTTTCCATTGTTCACTGATTATAGTAAGGATAATGGTGATTTTGTTTGGTGAAAGATGAAATCTCGGAAAATGAATGAAGCAAAAATTGAATTGTAGACCGCCTCGGCATCTATCAGTATTGCCGCATTATGTCAGCACTGCTACCCTTCAGATTTATATACTATGGTGATGTTTGTTTGTTGTTATTTGAGTTATATACTATGTTATTTGCAAAATCTCATTCAGTATTATTATCATCACAATATAAATTTTGCAGGTATTGATCATATTGATTTATTGCATGTGTAGTTTTCCATAAGAATTTTATTATTGATCAAATATTCAATGAATACATGAAACTTAAACTTTTGCAAGTATTGATCATATATTCATATTTTTCATTATATTTGAATGTGTGTTCTTTTCCAGGTAATATTCATATTCCAATTTTATTTTATTTTTGTTCATCTATTAACATTTTAAATATATTTTATGGAGTTATTCAACATTTATGATAAAATTGATTTATTCTATGTGTGTTTTTCCAGGTGTCCATACATTTCGTAATATCAAAATACATTTGGTATTATCAACATTATAATTTTGAATTTTTGCAGGTATTAATCATATTGATTTATTGTATGTGTTTTTTTTTGCAAGTTTTCAAAAATTTTGTAATATCACAATACATTTTTATTATCAACATTGTAATTTTAATTTTTTGCAGGTATTGATCATATCTTCATATTTATCAACATTTGGTACTATCGAAATACGTTCGATATTATTATAAAAAACAATCAACTGTATACAAAAAATTCCAGGTAATTTACAAAATTTAATTTATATACAATTAGATTTTTCTATTTTTAGTGCATGTTTAATTGTTTACATTTTTCTTATTTGTTCATATATATTTAGATTTGTGCTTGCTCTTTTAATTCCTAGAAATTATTAATGTTTTTGTTTGTTTTATATACTTTAGATTTGTGCATGCTTTTTTAAAATGTCATAAAAAATGTCTGATCATGTCATATGATCTTTTATTTTAGATGTTTGTGTACTTGTATAATCTCGATTTGTCATAATTCTGGTCTTAAATCACAATTGTGGTTTAAACTGTGTGAATTTCTCCTTTCGTCTATATCCATTATTTCATCCCAATCACATGTGATATTTTATGTGATATTTTTTCTTAAGATTTTTTCGTGCTCTTTTAATTCGTAGCCATTGTTTAGCATTTTTGTTTATATTGTTTGGTCTTATTTTCTTTTTTCATCTCATTATATTATAGATGTTGCAAATTTGTATATACTAAAGAAGAAACAAGTAAGTTCATCTTTGCGTTTAAAATATTGTGTTTGTTAATTTGTGCTTTATGTAAACTTTGTATTTTTTTTTTGTAAGATTTTTAATTCGAGCAAGATTTGATATTTTTTATTTTGATTAACGTCGAGTTTATGTGTTATTTGTTATGTTTTTTTTTATTACATGTTATTTATATGTCATTTTCTTTATAATGATCTTTAACCTTGAATTTGAGGGTATTTGGTAGTTGTGGATTTTTTTTTTTTATAATGTTATTTAACATTTTATGTTCTAACTATTCAAATGATATATCCAATCTCAAATCTTGCAGGTTGTTTCAAAATAAATCTTGAGTTGATTTTGCACGAAGGTTATCGTTACTAAAGGCAATATTTTATGATCAATAATTGTGGCCTTTTTTTTTTTTTTAAAAAAAAAGTCCTTCATTGTAAAGTTCGTCATATTAATTCTTAATTTGATTTTTTTTTGTAGCTCTTTGACATCCAGTCGAGCAGCTATCAACCAAAGGTAACATGTATTGATTTGTATTATTAAAGCTTACTTTATGTTTTTATGAGTTATATTTGTTGTTATTTTTTTTTTATTACATGTTATTTACATGTAATTTTCTTAATAATGATCTTAAACCTTGAATATGAGGGTATTTGGTATTTGCGGTTTTTTTTTTTTTTTTTTTTTTTTTTTTGTCTTTTTTTATAGTTTTACTTAGTGTTTTTATGTTCTAACTATTCAATGATATATATAATCACTAATATTGCAGGTTGTTTCAAAATAAATCTTGAGTTGATTTTGCACAAAAGGTAATATCTTCTTATTTAGAATCCTTGCATATTAGTGTAATTATGATCTTCATGGCATTTGTTTTTCTTTATTTCCTATTTCATGATTCTAAATAAAATTTTGATAGGAATTTCTTCTTAATATTGTGTACACAATTTATTATTTTATTTTAGTAGTAATTATTATTTTTAATATTTTTTGGTTGTAAATTTGTCAGTTTGTGGTAGAAAGTCGATGCTTTTGTTGACTTTATTCTTGATTTTCTGATTGGTAAATTGGTTGTTCGATGTTTAGTTTGATTTTAAATTGTTTTTAGTTGTAAATTTTCTGTTATTTGAAAACTTGATTAAAATATGGATCCATGTTTTTAGTTGTAAATTTTCACTTTAATGTTTTCGTATTTAAATATTTGGATGCTTATCCAATACAAAATCTTGCAGGTTTAAACTTGAGTTATATCTTGCAGGTTTAAATTTTCACTTTAATTTTTTCATATTTGAATTTTCAGTTTGTTGTTTACATTGTCATTTTCTGGTGGTTTATTAATAATGTAGATTAGGTTTTTATCTTATAATTATTTCATTGTGTATCCCTTGACAAATTTACTGAAGCTGGTGCGAACAAGGAGCCAGAGTTCACAATTTCACTCTATAATTCCTATTTCACTTATTCAAGAATGGTAATCCATTATCCAAAAATAAGTATATTGTAGTATCATTTATGTTTTTTTTTTTTTTTTTGTAATGAGTGACTGAATTTACAATTGAATTGTTGATTGTAACTTGCAGTTGATACCCAAAGATTTCTGGATAAATCATTTGGAACGTCTCAACCCTCATGGCAAGACTGTTCATCTTCTTTTTTAAGACAATAAGTGGGAAGTATCTTTGAAGTGTGAATGAGAAAATATTGCTCAAGAATGGAATGGAAGACTTCCTTACAAATAGTGGTCTCGAGGTTAGGAGTATCTGCACTTTCAAGCTTATAGATGAAGAAAAACTTGTGTTTTTATTGTCTACTTGAGAATTATTTAATGTTATATTTGGTATTCATAACTATTTTATGTGAGATATTTTGATATATGTAGCTACTATGACAAGCGTATTGATGTTTAATGTTGATGGATATTTTCCTGATAGTCAACTACTATTTTTTGTTTCAACATTCGTATATATTAATCTTATTTTTAGATGTCTTGATAGGTAATTATGCGATCCAAATTAAAGTCGTTCTCCTTCATACATGTACATATTTGCTTCAAATTTTTAAATCTATTAATTATTTATTTATTGGATCGATAAAGTTACTTTTAGATTAGTTATTTATAGATGTTTTATTTGATACGAGCTTTTTATAGATGTTTAATTTAAATGATTACTTTAAAATAATTTTTTTTTATATTTATTAATTATTTGTTTATTGGATCTGTAAAGTTACTTTTAAATTAATTATTATTAATTTAGATTATTAATTTAAAAATATATAAATTGTTAATATTTTTTTTTTTCATATTGGAGTCAATGTTGTGTTCATGAATTTGTATATGTAATATTCTTAATTACTAATATTTAAGTTGTTTATTATATGTGTTTATCGTCATCCTAAATGGTAAGTATCATCTAATTTTGAAATTGATTGAATGAATTTGTTTCCCATCTTAATAGTCAATTCATATATTTTGTTTCTACTTCAATGAAATTTTACTTATTATAAAAAAATTCGATCGACAATTAATATTAATTTGAATCATTATGTATTTGAGATTGTTTTGTACATACTAATATATTTGTAAAATTTTAAAATAAAACTTAAAAATCCATTGAAATTAAAACAGTTTGTAAAATTTATTATTTTTTAATTCTTGCGTATTAATATAAATTAATTTATTTTATCTATAAAGTTTCTTTTATCAAATTTTATATATTATTTGTTCATAAAAGTTGTTAATTGGGATTATTGTCCTCTTTAATGGTAAGTATCGTTTAAATTTGAATATGACTGAATAGATTTTTTCCCATCTTAATAGTCAATTCATATATTTTATTTCTACTTCCGATAAGATTTTACTTATTATATATAAACTTGATTGCCAATTAATATAAATTTGAATCATTTTCTATTTGAGATTTTTTCGTACATACCATATATTTGTAAAAAATAATAATAAAACTTAAATATCTGTCAAATAAAAGAATCTATATAATTTATAATTTTTTATTTCTTACATATTAATTATTTATTTATGTGATCTATAAAATTTCATCTATCAAATCTTATATTGGGTATTTTAATTAATTTTTAATTACCTCAAATATAGATTGCATATTTTTTTCCGGATTATTGTCATCCAAAAATTGTATCATCTAATTTTTTAAAAATTTAAGGGATTTAGCAAAATTGATAGTCAAATATATTGATATATTTAACTAATAAAAAATATCTAACATCAGATCTGGCAGATCCGTGTAGCGAGTTGCTGATCTCCAAAGATCTACAGGATTTTTACATGTTGTGCCTTTTCGTCTGGTTTCGGCTATACTGAAGGTCTATGTATTCTCTCTGAATTTATTACTCGATTTGCTTTGTTTGGGGTCTGTTAACCTCAAACCGTAGTTTTCAGTTTCGATTTGTAAGTTGACACCCCTGTGCGGGTATTGCATGCTGAGGGCTGGTTTAATGTGATGATGATGTCCCTGTGTGGGTTATTCTCTTATTTTATCTTGTTGTCCTTGTGTGGGTTATTCTCTGATTTGATGCTCTTGCCCCTGTGTGGGATTGATTGTCTTGATGATTTTGCCCCTGTGTGAGATTGCTATGTTTTTGTGTTGTTGCCCTGTGTAGGACTACCTGTCTTATTGATTTAAGCTGTTGAGATTGAAACTGTTCCTTTCTAGGTTTTGTTTAGGAAACTTACTGGTAGCTTAAAATAAGTGATGATTTTATTCTGATATTTTAAGGTTGCCTTTGTTAACAGTTTGGGGGTATCAACTGTGTTTACAATTTGGTAAAAAAAAGTTGGCAAATTCTGAATTTAAATAATGCATATGTTATAGCCAAATACGTTGGTAGCTTAAACTGAAAAATTAAATGATTTGGTTTTTTATGCTTAATGTTTCCCTAGTAGTTCAGTTCGTGGTTCGTTGGGTAATAAGAATCCCAATGATGAATTTTTTTTGAGGGATCAGTGGGTAGCAATATGTTTAGGTAAATGCTTATCCATATAATCAAAATGTTTTTCATACAAATACCTCCTAAGTTTACAACTTAAGTAAAATGTACATCCCTATATGATGTTTATGATGTAAACTTAGGATCTATTCCCACAGCTGCCCTACTTTTTACTCCTAATCATACCTTAATTGAGACATTAGCCCACCTATATCATAAGTACCTCCAGCCTGATCCTTTTTAATTAAGTGCTCAATTGCATGTCTTACTAGTACTTCTTCATCAATTGCTAGAGATGTTGGGAGTGTACCTTTTCTAGTTAAATGTCCTTTGCCCAAATGTGGGAGTTTGTAGTTATTGTGTCCTTTCTGTTTCATGATCTCTATCAAACAGGCCTGCTAACTTAGATAAACATTGTTTAGTTTTGATGCCTCCATGTCTTCATATGCCTTGACCACGTTCTTCAGTAAATCATCAACTTCTGTTTCGAACTGTAGAGATTGAATTGCCCTAATAAATCCTAGGTCTAGGACATTAGTGTCTGGTAAATTAGGGGGTTGACAAATAAGTTAAATATTAAAACCATCTGAAGAAGCTGCTGCCCTAAATTCTGGGTTGTAATTGTTGATGTGTGGCTTTGCATTATCCTGTTGTATCACTATATGTTTACTTGCATCAGCTGGCCACGTAGCCTTAATGGCTGGAATAACTGAAATTGAAAAATTTGAAGAAACTTTCTCCTGATTGTTAAGTCTGAAAAAATTGTAATGTCACCAATGTGTCTAACACTAGTGTTAGACATATTTAAGAGACTTACAATTTCTAGTGTGCTATATAATGATTTTTTTCTGATATCAATTTTTGAAAAAAAAATAAAAAATAAAAAATCCTACCTGCTGCAATATGCGATATTTGATGACAGCTTTGGTTGTTGAGTCAATTGGTTTAGTCACCGAAGTACCTCGAACTCGATTCCGACTATTTCTGAGGGCTGGTTCTTTTGTTGTAAATGGAAAAATTCCAATTTTTTCATCGAACAAAAGTTCCCCGCCAACTGTGTATCGAGGACGAGCAAACCGCACACATGAACATTACCTTTGGTATATACCTTTTGTTTTTGCAAGACCTATATGGATCATCTTCTTCAACTAATTTGTATGCCCTCTCAATGGTACTTTGCAAATAGAACCACTTTTCATCAATATGGATGGTGTTGTGCGTGGAATCATACCTGATTTTGTTGACCTGCCTATCTAAATGAAAACAACTTAGACTGTATTTAAGTCTTTGCAACATGTTTGAGTCTGTGAGTAAAGTTTTGATTGCATTTGTATATGCTTTTATCAATCCTGATTTGACCCATCTTCCTACGTGACTCTTACTTACCTCAAGCTCCTTGGCTAATCTTCTTATGCTGCCTCTTTTGGAAAATGGGATGCCCTTCATTTGCTCAACATCTAGTTCGGCTTTTGGCTTCTTGTTCACCCTTTTGACTTCAGTAAGTTCAATTGGTAACCCGACTAATATTTGAACTTGTGCAGATTTCTAGATGTAATGGATAGTGCTCCGACTTGCTCCAAATAATGAAGTCGCTGCCTTGATCTTGCCGGAATGAACGACTCCGTCGGTACTGTTCGCTAAAAGGAACTGCGCGATCATACAACAGTCTGATGGAGTTAAATGTGCATCTCTTCTAGTGATAGGCATTTCTGTTGAATTTCTATAAATTTTCTATTGGTGACAATTTAGAGCATTTAGAGTTGAATTAAATGTTGTTGGGTGAGCATTTATATAGTCTAGATTCTGATTTTTTTTTTTAGGAGGGAAATTTCAGTTTGTAATTTTGGATTAGAAGTCTTTAAAATTCCTACTGCAATTTTGGTTAATTTGGAGGGAAATCCTCCTCATTTTTGTTCTTAGTGAAATTCAAAAAAATTCAGCAGATTTTTACAGGATTTTTTACAATTCATGTGCCCATTATTTTTTTCTTACAGCAGGTTTTGTTTGCCGAAATTAAGATTATGGTTTAGTACAGTAATCTTTCCCTTAATTTTGTACTAATACTTAGTTGACTAGTCAAAAAAAAAAATAAAAAGTAGTTTTTTCTTAATATCCGAACCACTTCAGTTGTGCAAAATAAGTCGGGATGGAGGGAGTATTAGATAATTTAGTAAAAAAGTTGTAGATCTTATTTGACATACACTACTAGAAACAAAGTTTTTTGTCATTACAAAATTTAGTTACAAATTAAAAATGGAGAGTAGTCACAAAAATACTTCTAGTAACTAAATATCTAAAAGTAGTTATTATAGGGTAGTCACTAATAATAAGATGCAAAAACTTTTTTTACAACTACTTTGTACTCCCTCCGTCCCACCTTATCTTGCACACTTTCCTTAAATGGTCGTCTCACTTTATCTTGCACAACCTAAAAAAGGAAAGTTATAACATAATCTCCACCCTCAAAATCTTCACTCTCAATCTCCACCCTCAATTTACCTTTGAAAAGTCAACAAACAATCAAAAAGCAACTTTTCTTAATACCCGTGTCGACCCCCCCGTGCAAGATAAGCCGGGACGGAGGGAGTAGTTACTAATGTATTTGTAACTATTTTTTGCAACTACTTTGTAGTTACTAATATATTTGTAACTACAAGTAGTTGCAAAATAGTTTGTCATATTATAGAAATTTGGTTAAAATTGTATGATATATTTTATGTAACTACTAATAGTTACAAAATGAGTTATTTTTAGTAACTACTTTGTAGTTGAAAAAAACTAGAAGCAAATGCCATTTTTTCTTATAGTGATACTACGTTTCGACTTTTACTTAAACTAATATTTTAACAATTAAATTACTTTATGATAGAATGTATAGAATAATTTTTTAAAAAAAAATAGATTACTGTTGACATATGATTAGTTCACTTAATTATACGTGAAAGAAATAGCCTTGTGATAACATTATGATTCACTTACATAATTTTTCGAGAAAATGATTTATCCTTTAAATACTTCTCGCTGAAAACATTTTGAAGTTGCTAAAAATAAAAATAAAAAAAGATACCAAAATATAATTTTTAAAATTAATATACCAAGTGTCGCACGAGCAACACACGTGCCAAATTCTAGAGTGGAACTTAAACTGCATACACTGATTTGGACCTGAAAAATATGGTACTAAGGTAAAATGTTGAAAAGAAAAGTCCGGTAGTTGAAAGGCAGGTGAATATATTAGCTAGAAAATGTTTTAAACACAGAAAACATTTATTATGGGGATAATTATTTTTTGAGGGGAAAAACCAACTTAGAAGAAGATGATGAAAAAACCCCTCAGCTACAAAACAAAAGGAAACATGAAGAAATCAAAATATGGGTTGAATTACGAGCTCCTCAAAGTGGAAGCTGTAATAACTGACCCCGTCGAAAATGCCTTCATCATGTAGACTGGTAACAAATTGTCCGTCGAAAGAGCTCCTGTCTCGCTGTGTATAAGAGAAGGGAACATTGCACTTCCCATGAGTTGCTACATAATTAATTCTTGCTCTACTCTTTGCGGGTACGATAACAGTGTATGTAGCCGATACTGTTCTTGTTTTCTCGGTGGAGTTTCCCCACTCGAGCGTATCAGTTACCTCAGTAGAGATTTCAATCTTCCCTTCTGCAATAAATGGAATACCAGCTTTTATTTCGGTTGTGACACCTGCCATTATAGATAAACTGTTGCTGAAGGAAGAAATTTCAGTAACTTCTTCAGAAACTGTAATAGCTAAAGTGGAGTCTGTGGCATTTGGATTTTCGGCGGTACCAATGCCTACGATGAAGGGTCTCTCGTCATATATTCTCGCGTCCTCCAGTCGATATCTGACATCGTAGATGCTTCTGTCTAAAACACGTTCGGACACTACCATTCTTGCTTCGGTGGTCATAGATCGTTCTGCAGCGTTGAGAAAAAAGTCCAACCCATCCTTGCTAAGACGTCGACAGAAATTGTTGTTTACTGCACACTTAAGAGCGATTGTTCTGTCATCAACTTTGACCGGCCAAAACCAAGAACCATCAAGGGTGACCTCACTACCACCACCAAGGGCCATTATCCAATTGGAGTCATATAGAATCCAATTGGAAGGACCACCACTACCAGAATAGGGGTTATAGATAGTATTTATGCGAACATGTCCATCATGTGTATAATGGACCTCGAAGGCCGCCTTCTCTTCGTTACCATCGGGTGACGAGAATTGCAGGTAATAAGGAAACGTTATCCCGACAACCATTTGAGCTGAAAGGAAATAGCCATTGTCTCCTTTAAAGGATACTGCTTTAGGCATTCTAACAAGTGTAGCCCAATCCACCACTCTGAAAGTATACACCTCACTCGCATCGCGACGGTTGGTGTCCTCTACGTAGACACGATCCGGCTGCAGATCCACTCGCACACGCCCTCCACTTTGAACGTGAGTCAACGAGAGACTGTTATCGTCAGTCAGACTCAGTTGGAATAACGTACACGTCAGTTTGGACATGTCCTCGTCCGGTTGATCACCGGAAGCCACGATCCAATGATCTTGGGGACCTGGCCCCCGTCGGGCCCAATATTTGTTGCTTTTAGCAAACCGAAGGTGAAAGAATTTGTTACTAAGTGATGTCCTCTCAACAGTAATCCTGGCTGAAGTGTCGAACACAGTGTCGCCATCACATGCCACGAAACCGCGCAGGGAGGCGGGTTCGTCTGTGTAAGAAACGTACTTCCCTTGAGATGAGGACCATGGTTGGATCACCATGTTCTCAGGAATGGGAGCTGCCATTCTTCTTCTGCAAAAGCCAATTAATTTTAATTGTCAACTTGCATGCTAAACCCCTCTATTCTATTCTAGAATGCAGTATTCCTGAATAGCAATCACATGCATATGTGTTAATTAATGATGTTACTCAACGCATCATAATTTATTTTCCCATTTTTTAAACACAAAAAATAAGAGTATCACGTACAAGATTAATAAAATTGTGCAACGAAAATGAAGGACTAGGAAACAAGAGAATACTAGCTAATAGGAGTATGTGTTTTCCCCTAAAATTAAGGGTATTAATCGAAAAATGGAAAGATACTGACTTACAGACGTTTTTGTGTAAGAAAAGTAAAAACTTTGAAATGTTTTTGTGTGTGAAGAAGGTTGTCCTGGAACCTCCTTATTTATAGATGGATGAAGGATAAATTGGTAATCAAACAGTTTCCTTAAATAATGTTCAGATCATCAATTCTATGATTTAATTATCACTAAAAACATAGGATAGTGGTCCATAACCTTAGTTTATGTCTATCCTTACCTTGGTATGTCTTCTTCGTTATGTGCCAACGTCTTGTTAAAGAAATATTTGATTGATACAAGAATAGCGTGAATTTTGTGTTAGAAGTATACATCAAGAACTTGGCATATTATTTAATTTCATATTAGGTTTTAGAGTACAACTTTTGCGCAATCATTGCACCCATGCAACCCTCATTTTTCCACTGTTAGATTTATTCCATTTCGATCTGAACGTTCATTTAATCCGAATAATTTAAAAAAGAAAAAGGGCTGAAATGTCAAATCATTCTCACCTCTTCCCCATAAGTTATTACAAGTCCCCAATTTTTTTTTTATGAAAACTAAGTTCAACACTCTATCTCCCTCTGTTTCGAAAATAATCCTCCATTAGCCAAGTTTTTAAAACAAATTTTTCTCTTTGCTTCTGTGCAACATATATCGTTTTTTTACATCAATCCATCTTCACCCTCTCACATAGACGTACCATGTCGAACGAGAACAAAGCTTTCTCCAATAGCGCCGTCGCCACCAACAGGCATGTCCACCTCCGTCGGGACATCTCCTTTTTCAGAGGTCCTCTATTCAAATTATTAGAAAAACAATAATGGGGTGGATTGAAATTATTAAAAAATAATAATGGGTCCTAGTATAACATTAAAAATGATAAAAATACCTTACGATTGCATAGGTGCAACGATTGCACAGAAGAATTACTCGGAATTTTATCATTAAGTAGTTTTTCATTACAAGAAAAATGGTCTTTTGAGACAACAAAATGTGGTTTCAAATAATAAGTATTTATAACAACTTTATTATTAGAGACAACATGTAGATAATAATCAGTAGTCTCAATAGCTTAAACGGCAAATAAATATCCGTGACAAGAAACGTAGTCTCAAATACGTCTCAGATATTTTAACATAAAAAATTGACATATTTGATTAGTTTCTTTATCGGAACCTTTTTTTTAAAGAAAAGTTTTATTTATTCCCTCCGTTTCATAAAGAATGTCATTTTAGTTATTTTTGGAGAAATTAAGGATTGGTATTTAATTGGTATGTTTTGTGAAATAAGGAAATAATAAACTAAATTAAGTAGGTTGTTTAAGTTAATATTGGAAGAATTGTAGTTTTTATGGTAAAGTGACACTTATTGTGAAATTTTTCAAAGTGTCTAAAATGAAATTCTTTATGAAATGAAGGGAGTAATAAATATTGGAATCAGGTCTGTATAATAAAAGGAAAGATGGTAGACTAATTTACGTACAAAAATCCACACGATCGGTTTTGGCTATCCCGAAACGAAATTGGGAAGTAATAATTTCTGTCAGAATTTCAAAGTGATAAATTTTTGGAAATATTCGAAAATTTTGTTTCGGTTGTCTCCGGGTACAATTTATTGTAATTTCGAGGAAATTTTGGTGAATTCTATTGAAATTTTGGTGAATCTCGATAAAATTTCAGATATTTTTATTTTTTTAAATGGTTGACATGATATGCAATGGACTATATTTTGAGCTAAAGACATTATTGAACACAGGAAAATAGGAAATTCTGACAAAAAATAATAGTTTATCGACATTTTTAATAGGTATCATATTATCAGACATCATTTATATTGTTTAATATTTATAAACTACTTATAAACATTTTCATTTGTATCAATGTTTTTCCAAACATGTGCATTTGAGTTAGTTATAACAATTTATAAAATATCATCTTAAATTTTAAGATTTTTAATACATCTTTCACCTTTTTAAAACTGCACCGATATTTCACCGATATCTATATTTCTCCAAAATTTCCGTAAAATTGAAATATAAATATTTCTGTAAAAATCGAACTTTTCATCCTCGGTTTTATCATATTAAATTAGGTTTTTCGCTGTATAATTCATAGGGAAAAACCTTGTTCGCATGAAGCGTTACAGAACACTTGCTTATTATTGGGAAAACCCGCGCCCCTACAACATTATAAATATGACCGCATTTGTTAAACAATAATAGGAGATGATCCAATGGTGTTGTTCGCACTGTAAAGCATTGGAGCTTGGAGGTCGAGGGTTTGAGCCTTGTTGCCAACGCTCTAGTTTCTCCTTGCGTTGCGTCCTCCAATTTTTTCCTTTCCTTTCTTTTTCTTTTTCTTTTTTTTTTTTTTTGTGCTGCCTCCAGTTTTTTCCTTTTCTTTTTCCTTTTTGTTTTCTTTTTTTTTGCGCTGCCTCAAGTTTTTTCCTATTCTTTTAAAAAATACTTTTACCTTCATTTGAGTTTGTTCCAAAATTTAATCTACAATGATTTCATTACTACGTTTACCTAAACCTAAAACTGTAAATATTATAGTACTAAAGATAAGGTTCGATAAATGAACCTGCACATAATCATTTATGTAGTAATTATTCCGAATACCAAATGCGACACATTCCAAAATAGAGGATCCCATATAGTCAAAATTAGTGCGTGCACTTAAATCTCAATAATTAACGCTAATAAGAATTGGAATAATATGGTATTTATAAAAGTTACACAAGTGAACTGCAAAACTACTAACATATCTACTCATCCCTACTTTCTTTTTCCCATGTTTAAACATAAAAATAATACTAACAGATACAAGATTGTGCTCTTTG
Organism: Ajuga chamaepitys; assembly: GCA_958295605.1. Taxonomy (NCBI): domain Eukaryota; kingdom Viridiplantae; phylum Streptophyta; class Magnoliopsida; order Lamiales; family Lamiaceae; genus Ajuga; species Ajuga chamaepitys. The sequence goes on along the minus strand of OY282500.1, from coordinate 4,339,773 downwards.
AGCATAGCTATCAAAGAACGTTCCTGACGTGGGGACAACTTTGCTGAAATGATGACTGGCAGGGTTTCACTTGTCCCCAAGTAAGCGTACTTCAAGTGCTTCGGAAGGGATTTGAGCTCAAGAGTGGGAGCTTGGACTGTGGAGGGGAGCATCTTTGGATGAGAAGCGGGTTGTGGGATGAATTTCTAATCATGCCTCGGCTTTGCAAGCTGTGGCATTTGGAGGGTTGCCACTAACTTGACCAAATCTTTGTGGGTCTCTCAAATCTCGTTTGGTTCATTTTCTAATGGTGTAGTGAAGAATATCACCAATGGGTCCCTGCACAACTGAAAATCTTCCTCGACAAGTGGGTCAATGACACTAACAGAGAAAATAGAATGGGCATCCTCGAAAAATCTCATGGCATCATAAATGTTAAACTTAACAGTGCGTCCATCGAACTCCATTGTGAGGTTCCCTCACGAAAATTTATCTTTGCTTGAGAGGTGTTCAAGAACGGCCCTAACAAAATAGGTGTAGAAGTTGATGTATCGCCATTCATATCTAGCACATAAACATCAGCAAGAAACACTAACTCACCTACCTTCACTAGTACATCTTCTATGACACCATCAGGATATGAGTTACTATAGTCAGCTAACTGTATAACTATCCTAGTTTCTTTTAGTGGCCGAAGATTTAATGCATGAAAAAAAGAGTGTGGCATAACGTTTATGGATGCACCTAGATCTAGCATAGCTAACTCTATGGTTTGGTTACCTATCTTACAAGGAATTACGAACATACCTGGGTCCTTGCACTTTGGAGGGATCTTCTTTTGGAGGATGGCTGACACATTCTCCCCCATGATCACTTTCTCGTCACCTGTCAACCTTAGTTTGTTAGTACATACCTTGGGATTTGTCTGATTGCGTCAATTAATGGGATGTTTATCTCGACTTTTCGAAATACTTCCAAGAGCTCCTTTTCCTTATTATCTTTCACTGCCTTCGCAAGTCAACTAGGAAATGGTATTGGTTGAGTCGGAACAGGTGGCAAAGGAGGTTGTTTATTCGAGTGATGTGTCTTGGCCGAGATGGGTTGGCAGTGCAACTGAGTTTTCTGGGAAACTTTTGTCTCTGCCGAGACAAGGTGTCTCGCTTGAGATGAGTTTCTCGACCTCCCCCTCATTCTTCTTGATTTTTCCTTCAACTTCCTCTTCCGAATTTTACCCGGGCTTTTTAGGCTCTCCAAGCTTAGTTCCACTCCTCAGTGTGATAGCACTCACGTTTCTCGAGTTAGTCTTCGGTTGGGCTGGTGATTTACCATTATTCGTACTCTCCAATCGACTCACGGCAGTAGCTAATTGACTCACTTGTATCTCAAGGTTCTTGATGCTCGACTTCGTATCCTTCTGGAACTGAACAGTGTTAGTTGCCAAGGTTTTTATGATATCTTCTAAGGATAGATCGGGAGCTTGCTCAGTCGGTTGCTTCTGTTGGTACATGCCCCTTGGGAGCGATTTTGGTCTCCCGACTGCTACGGTTGATTTTCATACCTCAAGTTGGGATGATTCCTCCACCCCGGATTGTAAGATTGGGAGTAGGGGTCATACCTTCTTTGCCAAACAATTTCCGTGCCAACTGCATTAGCATGGGCGTCGATCTCATCTCCTAGAACTCGACACTCCTCTATTGAATGTTTCAAGGTCTCACAAATACGGCATGACTTAATAACTGGTTTGCCCCCTGAAGCAACCTTCTTTACTAGATTCGTTAACGCCTCAATCTTGTCATCAATGGACAAGTCCGTTGCCTCTCTTACTGGCTAGATCGGTGCATCCCTACACCCAAACTGCTGGGAATTAGCTGTCATCTTCGATATCAGTTCTCTGGCTGCAGTTGGGGTTTTATTCACTTACACTCCCCAACTAGCTGAATCTGTCATGTTCCGGTCCGCCAGTGATAATATCCCTCATAAAAATACTGGAGTAGCAATTGATCGGTTATCTGATGTTATGGACAGCTTGCCACCATTTTCTTGAACCGCTCCCAATACTCATATAAATTCTCGCCCTGCATTTGTCGAGCTCAATTTATCTCTTTTCTGAGGTTTGTTGCTCCAGATGTAGAAACATATTTTTCCAAAAAGTGTCTCTCCATCTCCTCCCACGTAGTGATGGAAGCTGGGGGAAGATAGAGAGCCAATCCTTCGCCAAATTATTCAAAGAGAAGGTAAAAAGCCTGTAATTTGTTCGCCTCTTCATTAACAATAGTGGGCTTCATACTTGAGCAGACAATGTGGAACTCCTTCAGATGTTTGTGGGGAGCCTTGACTGAGATGCAATGGAATGGGAGCAAAAGATAGATTAGCCTTGATTTCAGTTCAAACGCGGTGTTCGCTCCCAAGTTAGGGAAAGTGATGCATAAGGGCTGATGAGTAGCGCCAATGTTGGCCAATTCTTTCATAGACTTCTCTTCTGCCATGTCTATACGCTTTCTAATTCAGATAGGATGGTTTCAGTGTCAGAATATACCATTTCAGTTTCCTCTCGAATCTCTCTCGTTTATTTCCTCAGAACCCGATCTCTTCGAGTAATCTCCGGGTCGAATTGCAGATCTTTGCTACCGTATGAACGAATGATCATTCGTAGTTGTAATAAGATGCAAATGAACAAGTGAGTGTCAAGTATATATAAAGAAATAATAATAGTAATAAAACTAATAATGGTTAATACTAAAAACGCAATTAATTTCAACCGCTCCCCGGCACCGGTGCCAACATTTGACCGCACTGTTGGGTGCAATCAAATTAGTTATTATTTTTTTCATAGCTTTCCTTTTCTAAATAGTAGAAGGGTAAGTCAGGGTCGATCCCACAGGGAACAAGGAAACTAATTTTTTTTTATGTATTTAACCTAAATATGCAAACAATAGTAATAATATATATATATAATATAGGGAAAGTTGATTGGAATTTAGTAACTACTGCAGATAACAAATAAACTAGTAATTTAAGATGAATTCAAATATAATAAGGTGTTCCCGCATTTAATAGTATCCCCCTAGTCTGTATTATTCACGTAATTAATGCAACTGTTTAACAAATTAGTTCTGAAATTCCTACCTAAGAATTAATAAGCACGCTCTGTCAATCTTGTTAACCCTTAAGTGTAATTAATCACAAGTATGCTCAGCAATTAATCTATCTAATTAAGTGGTCTTAGAATACGATGTCAACATCGTTAACCGAACGCACAGATACCAGAGTAATGGGATAGGTACGGTGTTGTACTAACAAGCTCGGTACAAGTGACCACGATTTATGTTATCCTAGCAAATAAATTCATTATTTGCTACTCGTAGACATAATTTTGTAACAATGACGGATTACGATTTATGACCTAGCAACAATTATTACTACCCGGGTGTTCAATCTAAATAACAAAACACAAGATATAAATAAACCGAATAACATAAATAATTTCAGAACATAATTCAGTCAAACAATTATTGTAAGAAGTACGAAAATATCCTCATAGGGTTCAACATCAGTTAAAGATGAAAATAAAGGAACTTAGTCGATCATAGTGATGGCTAAAAACATTGTAATAATGAAAACATGAAAATTAAACTAGAAAAACCCGAGACGATGAATCTTGATTCTTCGTGCTCTCTGGAATCCCCAAGTCGAAGCTTCAAAGTCAATCCAAATTTATGATTTTTGGACTTGGGGTCTTCTTTATATAAATGGAGATGAAGTGGGCTTGAGTTGGGCCTGAAAAGGCAATCTCCAAGCAAATTATTGTATAAACCGGATGTGTGTCTTGGCCGAGAAGGTTTGTTTCGGCCGAGAGTTATGTACCAAATTCTCTGTCGAGATACCTCTCCAGCTGAAATGACTTTCCAATATACTTTTGTCTCGGTCGAGATTGATTGTCTCGGCCTAGAATGGGTTTCCCATGCTTGGCTCGATTTTGCTTCATTTTAGATTTGCGAGACTTGTGTCTTCATCCATCTTTAGTCGAGTTCGACTTTTCGGTCTAGATTTACCTAAATAACTTCAAAATAAGTCAAACAATGTTAAACCCAATAATGCAAATATGAATAATACACGGTCAATTATGCATGCAAATGTCACTAGATGAACACTTAAATCGACATAATATGCATGCATCAACACGTGTACCATTTGGTAACATGCGTGATCAATTTGGACATCTGATTATCCAATTATAACTTATGGTATAGGCAGATGTGAGTTTTCTCAAGTTAAGACGTTGACTTGAGGATATCTAAGGAGAAAACTCAGGTTAGGTGTTCAAAAACACCTAGACCAAGATCGCTAAAATGTGTCAAGTGAATGACATACGCTTCCTTTAGGAAAATGACACATTGTAATGTGCATTTCATAACGGATGTGCTTATGACAAAAAATGGATAATAAGAAATGTATTAAGAATTAACCCACTCACTATCACGAAATTGAAAGAAATAAGAACGAGGAAAAAAACACAAATTTGGTTATCCAGTTTGTTACGATGTGTAACTACGTCTAGGGGCGATACCAAGCCAGGGAGTGACATGCTCTAATTCTAACCCTAAAATACCGCAAGTGTACGGGTGTAGATGTAAATAATGGAAGTCAAGGTCGATCCATAGGGAATGAGATAACGTAGTTTGATGACCTAATTATCTAGGACTATCCTAACTAGATACTAGAATTTGTGAAATATTGATTATCTATTAAATTAATATTGCATGTAACTAAAAACCAAATTAACTAAGGTGATTTTCAATCAACGAGAATGTATCCTAGGATTTCGATTTCAAGAATTATGCTAATGATGATTATCTCTAATTTATGAACCTTTAAACGAGTTTATCTATCTATTAGGCGGCAACCTAACCCTTCTCTCGAAGCGACTAAGTCATAGATTGATTAAGCAAATTACTCTCTCGAGTCAATTGATCCTAACAACTCATAACAGCCACTTAACCTTTGCATACACGATCATAGACAATCGCGCTATGTGTTATCGTCTATTAAGAATTTCCTTCTCTCGAAGCGTAATCGTTAAACAATTAAATTAAACCTAATTGACCAGATTAAATTTAATTATAAGGATTTGATAATGTCAGGAACCGGAACGGTCGGATCCGAGGTCTGGCGATGCTTGAGATTTCCTAGGTTGGTCGATCATCGGTCTCAACTTGCAAAACAGAACCCCGGGGTCGCCCCCAAGGGGTAGATCCTTCGATACTTAAGTTAGTATCTGACGGTCGTTTAGTAAGGGTAGGGTAAAAAGTATATCACGTCTACTATTTTTTGCTTAACTCTACCTTATCTTGGCCGAGGTCTATATATGAGAGACCTTGGACCTCGGCCCTGGACCAACACCTCAGTCCCAGGGTCTGGACTGGGAGACCTTGAAACTCGGCCATTGGGCCACACCTCGGTCCAAGGGTTTGGACTGGGAGACCTTGGACCTCGGCTCTGGCCCAACGCCTTAGATGGTATCTCCATATTACGTCCACTAGTAGTCCATATATCGCAATCTTATGTTGCCACGTGTCAACATATATAATTACGGAATTATCCCTCATCAGGATTAAATCAAACACATAGATAGATAATAAAAATTGGAGTCTATAAATTAAACGACTAAATCAACATTGTTGTAAAACCCTGCTTTCTAATCATAGGATACAAGTAGTTTAGCTACTCATACCTAGTACCAATTCAATACAATAATCCAATGAATACATTGTAAAGAAAATAAGACTAAACAAGAAATAAATAAGTCCGATAGTTCGGCTCGTCAATCTTCGTCTTCTTGTGCTCACGTCTTCTTCTCCAATGTAAAAGCATGAGAAATTATGTTATGATATCTCCTCCTTGAAAACTCGAATTTGACTTAAGCTGGGATCAAAATCCTCAAGAGATTAGGATAAAAATCTCATCAAAATCCGGATTGACTTAAGGGAGCGATTCCGGCGCGACCTTGTCGAGCTGCGGCACGACCGTGCCCAGGCTACCGCTGCACACTCTTGAGCCAATCTACTTTTAGCGCGACCGTGTTGCCTCTTGGCGTGGTCGCGTCAAACACTCTGGTTTTTCTCTTTGAAGGGCTTTTTTATGCTACTGCGTCCAATCCTGGCACGGTCGCGTCATTTCATCAACGTTGTGGGCCTGACTGTGACCCAATAAAACCTTAAATTTAAAAAATAATTCTAACATTTTTATGTTAATTTGAAGACATTTAAAATAAAATTTTAGAGATTTAGAAATAATTTCAAATTTTTACATAATCTTATAATTTTTAAATCATTTTTATATATTTGATAAATTATTTAAGGCGTTTTTACTAGAACTGATTTTTTTTAAAAATAATTCCATTATTTTCAAATATTTTGAATGAGTTTTTAGTGTGTAAGAAATAGTTTCAGATCTTTAAATATTTTTTAACTAGTTTTTAATCTTTTCGTCGGAAATTTTCACCGAAAATTGCAAATTGTAACAAAACTTAGAATACAAATTGCATTCGGCAAGAAAAATTAGTCTAAATTTTAGAAGTGTATCAAAACAATATAATTTTGGCTAAATTTAGTAATTAACTCTTCAAAAAATTCAACTTCAAACTTTGTCTTACAGTAACAGCATGGTCGGCAAGATGATCTATTTGTTTATTACTTCACGATGCATATGGAGTACAATATAAATATATTTTTGTATGTAGATGCAAAAACTAAGAGACAATCGGTTAACTGAAGACAAATTCCTACTGACAAATTAAATCAAATCATGCCAATTTCTTGATATATAAATCTTTCACGTAATTCATGCCAAACACGTTAAATCAATTGTCAATTTCTTCACATATATGTTTGGAAATTGCCTTGGAAGATTGGAATCTTTGAGCAATTTTTTGTTTTAGATTTTATTTGTTAAAATTGGAATTAAGGTAAAAATTCATGATCCATATTTTGAGTAGATGAATTTAGTGTATTTATGTTCTCAAATTCAATTTCGGGTGAATGAGAATTAATGTCTAAAAGTTGCAACTTAAACATGGAAAGTTGGAAGAGTTTAAATGGAAATATAGGAACTTGTCCCACATAGAAAAAAATGAGTAATTAGATACTCCTTATTAAGAGGAGCATTGGATAAGGATTTAACAAATGTGCTTCCTTATGGTGGATCTTAGTGGAATTTTAGTCTATCCGAGCCCGCGCGAACATGTCACATTTGAGTCACTTTAGAGGCGCACTTCGCGAGGAGCCTTAAAGTTTTGGCAGAATGGTCCGAACAGGTGGCTCATGGGGTTCGATGACATGGCACACCAGCTAGGCGGAATAGTGGCGCACCGGGTCGGGTCAGACCGACCAGCCAGTGACCCAAGCGGATGGGGCGAGTACGAGCCCAAACCTGCGACGCGTCGCCTGACGGGGCGCGAGTCAGTCTGCAAGTACGACCACCCAACGAACGGGTGAGTCCATGTCCGAAACGGTTCGGGCTTGGCCGAACTGGTGGCACCAAGGGCCAATATTTTTTTTTTTTTTTTTTTCCGAAAAGACACCACAACTCTTCAAAAATTATATTGAGTCTATCTCTTAAGTATTTACTCCACCCCAGAATTTGCATTTCATTTCACTCCAACAATTTTATCTGTATTTACATTCTAGTGCTCTAGTCCTCCCAAATTCCTAAATAAAAAAATTCTAAGTATTGAGTCCATCTCTTAAGTACACCATAACGAACTCATACAATATTATAAAGCTTTCAAGAAATTCATACCAACCTTTCTCTTATCAAAGGAATTGAATAAAAAAAATGAGAGAGATGAATCACACAAGTTTTTATAATTTTAAAATATCGTTGTATCCCTTTTTTGACAGTGGAAATGGACAAAATGGAACATAATAACAAACACAATGATGGCCGGATCCAATAATTATAAAGAGGATATCCACAAATAAAAAATATATAAAGAAACATCACAATTTTCAAAATAGAAAAAAATGGTAAACAAACTTCTAATAAATCCTTTAAACTTCTATCAATCCGCCACTAAAAACAACATTGTTCTAGTGATCTTGACGCGGTCCTTACAAGAGCCCTGAGGATCCAGATTTAATATTTAAAAGGCTTAATATCAATTTGCATCCTGAGTTTAAGATTTTTTTCGCTTTTAACCTAAAGTATATTTTGTATCAGATATCCGACAAAGAATTCCAGCCAAGAAAATAAAAAAATATTTAAAGAAATTGGAAATTTTGTAAAAATTTGAAAAATATTTTAAAATTTTAAAATTCATTTAAAAATGAAAAATTTAACTGAGAATAATATCTTTTAAGAAATTAATTTTCATAAAAGTTCAATTTTTTTCTAAAATTTAGAAGTTGAAAGTTTTAATATCTTAAAAGGATTTTAAAATTTAAATTTTTCGAATTAAAAAAATTCTACTTATTTTATAAAGTAAGATTTTTTTTGAAAAAAAATATTTAATAAATTCTAAATAATTTTTATATGTTTCATAAATAACTTTAAACTCTTAGGAAAATTGACACCTTTAAAAAAAATACTTTCAACGTTACATGAATAATTGTACATATCATAAATATTTTTTTTAGATTTTAAAATAATTTTAAGATTTTTCAACCTACTTGGATGATTCATTTGACAAAGTCTCATGTGCACCAGTTACACGGTGCAATTCAGGTTAGATATCACCATTTATACTAATACCTTTACACATAATGTGTAATACATTTAGGTATAAATGGTGATATATTTTCAACGTGATACATTTAACCATCATATGTAATACCTTCAGGCATAAATAATAATACATTTTGACCCATGATCCGGATTGCACGGATCTAATATCCATGTAACTGGTGCACAATAGACCTCCCCAATTCCTATATATGTCCATAAAATGTTATGTATTGTTCTAGAATTTGAAAAATTTACATAATAATAATTCAAATGAATCGGATTATAGTTGTACCGTAGGAACAATTGTTTATTAATGTGTGTATGTCTCAAATAATTAATAGCATTTGTAGACATCTTTTGCACGGATCTAATCCTGGTCATGGGTGAAAAAGTATTAATGACTAATTTTAACCATAGTGTATCGCAAGTATACAACGCTAGTGTAGCCAGTGGCAGACGAGGTTGATCCACATAGTTTGTTCATATGTACAGCATAGTACCCTAACTGTAATATCTCTATCATAACTAGACTTTCGAATAAGTGATTGACTATACTAAAATTATAAAACCTAAATTGCATAAATTAACTAATTAATGAAGAATTACTTGGAACACAAGGAATCAAATAACAAGGAAAACTCAGATGGATTGAGACGTATTCTAGGGTTTCCATTTTAATTAAGACTTCCTATGTATGATTAATCTAAAATTCTAGACTTTAAAATCATTTATATCGTTTATTAGGCGGCACGTATATTGACTACCTCTTCTCGGATGATGCTAATCTGTTTACAATTAGGAATAATCACCCTCCCGGGCTACTAAACCTAAAGACTCTCAAAAGTCCCTAAACCAATGGTTACGTAATTACCTCACTCCTCTCGGACGAATATTGATAATTACGATATGTGTCATAAGTCTTTTAACGAAATTCTCCTCTCGAAGTTGAATCGTTAACCTTATAGATAGTATTTAAGTAATCAATTCAAATATATCATGGGAATAAAACAAACACATAGATAAATGAATATAATGGAGTCTAGAATTAAAGATGAAAAATAAAAACATAGTATATTTGTAACCTACTTTCTAATCGTTAGAGCACAAAGGTAATTAGTTACACATATCTAGAGTAAAAACTAAATAAATTTATAGCCAAATATGATTGTAAATTAACTACAAGTAAAAGAAGTAAACAAAACCCGAATCTTGATCTTGATCTTGATCTTTGTCTCATTCTTCTTTGCTCTTCGATCTTGCCTCCGAAGTGTTCTACAATGATGATAGTTTGAAATTTTTGGACTAGGAAGCTTGTATTTATAAGTTGGAGGATATTAGGGTTGAAACGAGTTTGAAATAAGCCAACACACGTGTAATAAAATTAAACCGCCAAGCCAACTCGACCAAGTCACTAAGCTTGCCTCGCCCGAGTTGGACGACTCGATCAAGTCACACAATTGGCCTCGCCCGAGTTGATTTTTTCTGCCTTGAACGTGCATTGAGCTTGACTAGGCCTCGACCGAGTCTCTTCTTGGCCTCGTCCAAGTTGGAGTGTTCAACCCAAAGAGTCTTTTCTACCTAACTCAGCCTCGACCGAGTCACCTTTTGGGCCTCGACCGAGTTACCACATTTTGTCGAGCATCTTATTTTCTTTGTTTCCTCTCATCATCTTGCTCGTCTCTCATCCAAACTTCGTCCAGACGGACTTTTTAGCATATAATTACCTGATTAACACAAAAACAAGCACAAACACGTCATCTATCTAAATATAATGAATTTAAGCACATTATGGCCAAGTACACATGCAAATGATACAAAATATACTCCTAAATCAATATAAAATGCATGTGTACACAACATGTATCAAAATCCCCCAAACTTAAAATATTGTCCATCCTCGAACAACTAAACAAAACAGAACAAGAACTACAAGCATTTACGGCGATTGGATGACGAATCTAGTCTTAGTGAAATTTTTCTAGAAAATCAACAATGTAGAAATTCGAGCATTAGTGACATGACAATATATCAACTACTTTCAAGACAAGAGACTTAAGAATCAATGATCATCATGAGTTAAGTGTATCACTCATCTCTCAAGTGTATAAATTAGGACATTTTTACACTCAAATTAGACCACATGCACCGTCTACCATAAGATTGCCTATTGTCTAAGTTAGACCTCGTACAATTGATATATGTGACAAAGAATAAAAACTTTATTTTAGTTGTAATGTGGACTTAAGGTTAGGTGCGATAAATTTGGATAAAAAGCGACTAGTTATTAGACAAATAAAGTTATTCCTAACCTAACTAATCATCAACATCGTTCATTCAAGCCTCACTCTTCAATTTTCAGAAAACCACACAATGTGGTCTCTTCACCCTTCAAAAGGACTTTTCTATCTTGCTCTATCAACCAAAAACTTCTAATGCCTTATTTATTCGAGTACCACATTGGGACTACTCGTTTTTCAAACATTTAAACATACTAGGAAATTTCCCATGTTTGACCCTCCTAAACAAACAAATGTATACAACTTTCTCTTTTTTCTCGATTTTTTTTTCTTTTTTTTTTTACGAAAACGAAAATACATTAAAAACAACTAGGAGGGTCATCTTTTCCCTTTTCTTTGGCTATAACAAATTATCTCATTCACCAACTTCTCCCAATCATTTATTCCATTCATTATCTCGTGCTTTTACCATTCTACCTTCCAATCCACCTCCCTCTTCATCAATTAGTCCAATTAAAAGGGCCAATGACTAAAACAAAAGTATATGCTTGTAATGTTTGACTATGAAAAATAAAGCTTAAGGTTCAAAGTGGATAATCACGGATTATTTTTCAAGTTTTGGTAAAAAGAGTTATTTTTCAAGGCTAAAAAATAGGTTTTTAAGAAAAAAAAAAAAAACACCCGAAAATCATCTTCTAAGTCACAACACGTACTTGGCATATTCATATAGAGACGCAAAACAAGTTTTAGAGACTAAGTACGTTATGACCAATAATTTCACACCGAAAGAATAATAAATTACTCCAATAATAGGAGTACAAATAAGGCTCAAATCTCACAAGCTAAATTGATCATTATTTAAGTTCAAACTCAATTTCGTCTCCATATACCTATCATGCTCTTCTATGTGTCAACATGTTATTTATTTAAAAATCAACTCGTCATCAATACATCACCATCTATCAACCCTATTTTCAGTTTTTCAAGATCGAGTTTTAGACTCATATCAACCAAAATTAAACTAGCACGAAAAAAAAAATCTAGCTAAAACAACTCAGTAAAATAAACTTAACATGACATGGAAATTCAGCAATGGGCTCATAGACCCGACAATTTTAATTCTCCAAAGCAATGGACACACAGACCCTACATCACGAATTATATTCTCCCCACAAGAATAACAAAAAGACAAACATAACAACTACAATGATCAATAACACACTTAGCAAAATAAGAACGTAAATCATAAAAGCTACCAAGACATGCTATTATAGACCCCCTCCCCCAAACTTGGTTGGAGGCCAATGTTTTTGGGGAAAAGAGTGGTACATCTTGGTGCTAAGTCACAATGTGCTACTGAGGTGGAGGTGGTGGCGGTGGAGCAAAACCCCATGTCTAACAAAATTGGGTCATCGCGTCCATTTGCTGCTGCTGATATACCCATCTCGCATCCTATTGTTGTCACCATTGAGTCTCAGCCTCCCATCGTTGGTCTTGCTGGATCCACCTTTGCTCTTGTTGGTGCCTCCACGCATTGTCTTCCTCCATTCTCCTCTGTTGGTTTTCTCTCATGACCCAAATGTTATCTCAACACAAGTTCTATGTAGTAGTGAATGAAGAAAGTATGGTGACATATTGTCACCACCTCCTATAGGTGGGAATGGATCATGTGGCCTTGAAGCTCGATTTCTTCGTCGTCCTCCTAGCCCTGATCCTTCCAGGACATCAGCCAAATCCACGTGACCTTCAAAGCTATGGATGACTTGATAGAGATGTTGTTCAATCTTAGTGGGTTGAACCTCTTGGGCTTGATGCGCAGACGAATTCATTTTCCAATTATCAATATCATGAAGCCCCTCAATTTTAGAAATATCAATGTTAGGGAGCTTGAAAATCCCACCTCGGTTATGTAGATGCACATGTGTTCTTACATTACTTTTCCACAAGGTCATCTTCAGTCTACATACATCTTCCAATCGGAGATAAATATCTCCGGGCACCAAGTCTTCATCTTCAGTGGTAACTCAAAAATGGTAACCAATAGGGGTAATCAGATCCCCGATCGAGATCTCTCTCGACTGCTTCATTATACCTGAAGATCAAATTGTTCCATCAAGACTTGGCTGATATCCATTTTATACCCTGTTGCGATACACCATAAAAAGAACATCTCTTTCTGACTTACGTTGCCCGTCTCAGGTCGGGCGAGAACAGTGTATGTTATGAGGCGATGAAAGTACCAAAACACTGAATTCCTAATCCAGGACACTTTATTCCTAGATGGATCACTCTGCCAATCGAATCATAAATGTTAGAATATGATTCCGGGCAGAACGCGAAGTGTTGCACAAGGTGTTGCAACAGGTTCTGCAACACCTTGGGTTTGTTTGTGCAGAAAACAGCAGAGCGCACAAACAAGAGCGGAAACAAATAAACACAACAAAAGATTCACAAAAAACAGATGAAATAAGTTTAATCTCAAGCAATCCAAAAGCTTGAGTCAAACTTTATTACTCAATCAAAAGAGTACATTGTCGATTCATCCCAAAATTACATAGACCAAGATGAAAAGAAAAATCACCACTGATCTAATTCCTAAAACTAAATTACAAACTCACACAAAAAGATCTGGACATAAGGATCACACAACCCACAAAGAAACGTGGGAGTGTGTGTGTGCAACTTGATGTGTTGCTGCAGAAGATGGCATCTTTAGTTGTTTTACGTAGAGGGAGATAATTAAGGGGGAGTGTGACTGTTTAAGTCTCAACACAGTTTTTTTGTTACTTCCATTGTGTTTTCTCTAACATCTTAGATTTTTGCTTTGTTTTGTAGGTTTTGTCCAGTAAGGCAAAAAAGGATGGAGATTGTAGGAAAATGTGTGGTGCAATATGTCTCAACACAATGCTCCAACACTTTTCCTATCTCATTCTTTTGTAAATATATTTTTTCCTTACTTGACTTTCATGTTTGACTAATCTTTCTCTTTTGTTAGATGTTTGACACTTTCTGTAACACCTTATTTCCTCAACAATCTCCCATTATTTGTCTTACTGATAAAAACCCACAAACATCTAACAAAAGAGAAAGATTAGTGAAACATGATGGTCAAGTAAGGTAAAAATATATTTATAAAATAACGAGATAGGAAAAGTGTTGAAGCATTGTGTTGAGACACATTGCACAACACCTTTTCCTACAATTTCTCCCTTTTTTGCCTTACTGGACAAAACCTACAAAACAAAGCAAAAATCTAAGATGTTAGAGAAAACACAATGGAAGTATCAAAAAAAGAGTGTTGAGACTTAAACAGTCACACTCCCCCTTAGTTATCCCCCCCCCCCCTCCCCACGTAAAACAACTAAAGATGCCATCTTCTGCAGCATCATTCTCAACTTCTGTACCATCTAGATTTTTGCACCTCTAGACACACCAGCAGCTACACAACATCACTTTCTCCCCCTTTTTTGGCCAGAAAGCAGATTCGGTACACTCCCCATTTTATAAAGGAAAGAAAGATCTAGTTCAACACACTGGTGTTGAGTATGGTGTTGCAACACTATCTGGAGCAAGTCATAGAACACCAGATCTGGTTAATGGTGGTACAGAAATGTCATCTTCTTTAATGGTCAGATCTACATGAGAAGCTTACCAAAACATTCATGTCAAGGCTGATCAACACTTACAAACAGAATAGTTAGTTGCCATAGTTAAAGTAAGTGGTAGATTTTCCAATAAGAGTACAAAACATATACAAAATAAACTACCCTCATCTTCTACAACAACACATCAGTTAATGAGTGGCAATGGAGGTGTTTGAAGACCAATTTAAGTAAACAATTTTGTGGAGGGTATCTATGAGAATTAAGTGAGGAAATTGTGGAGTTGGTGTTTTTGACACTATGTTATAGCACCTCCAGTTGAGGTACTAACAATGAGATGTGGGAGTTGTCTAAGACTTATCATCAACCAAAAAGACTTCAAAGAAGAGATTGATGATATGTAATATTTTCATAAACTCTCCCCCTCACATAGATAACACCAAACCTAATAGAACAAATTCTATCCACAATTTTCCTCATCATGTGAAGTTCCCTACACAACGTACTCAACAAGCCAAACAACTCTTATTGCACAAATGACATAATGAATGTTTCTTTCAACTAAACCTCCATATCCTCTTAAGTTACTCCATTTTCTATCCACAAATTTAGTAAAACAAAAAATAAGTAAACATTTATACCTTAGTGGCTCATTGTTAGAAACATCACCTTGTTGATCAACTAGACATGGTTCATCTTCTTCTTAGCTTCTCGATCTTCTCCTTCCTTTTCTTCAAGACATTCTTCTACCCCCTCTTCTTATTCTTCTTCAGTTTCATACTCACAACCAATGAATAGAGAATATAAGGGAGTAAAACAAGTCTTCTTGTTGAGTGCTTTCCTAAGAGAAACTATGAAGTCGGCCAATGTGGTCTCCATGTTAATGTCTTCTTCAGTGACTTCATGAATGATGTTGTCATTGTGAACAGCTGATTGTCACATTTGTCAGTAACACTATTCTGACGACCTTTTGAAACTTCAGGATGAGGTTCAACAACATCTTCTACATCACTTTCTGCAGATTTAGCCTAGTTTCCCAATGCGCTCAAGTCATTCCCTCTTGTAACACCTTCTTCTATCCATAACCTGATTTAGTAAGTATCGAGAAATTCCTTTTTGCCCTTTTTCAGAACACTTCACATGGTTGGTCTTTCATCAACCAAATGAATTCCTTGGAGAAAATCAGATGGAATTTCAACATTGAGTGGATTTGCAGGTTCTTCAGGCAGCTGGAATGAAAGCTTCTTCAGACTATGCAATTAATGATCAAATTCTTGCCTGAAACTGTTTGTGTTACAGAAGGTGTTGCAGCACCTCATGTCACACCTCAGTTGTGACTCCTGCATATTCAGATCGAAAAATTGAAGGAATGAGAAGATATGGATTTCGATGTTTGATCTGCAAAAGAAGATGAAATGTTAGGAATTGATAGAGAATGTGAAGAGTCAGACTAAATTTAATAAACAAATATGCTATAAATGAGTTAAGAGTGTTAGTCACTTCATCATCCAAGTTAGGCATGACTGCACAAAGCAATAACCACACAAATTAACCCAAGTAAGCACAATTTCAAGTAAATTGTGTAGAGTGTCAAATATATGATGGGATTTTTACACCTATACCGATACACAACCCAACTCACATGACAAAGAACATGACTGTTTGAATTTTACCAACAACCCACTATTCCATACAAAACAAGGTCACCTTAAAAAATAAGTGGGTGATTACTAAGATGTCCATGTCTTTGCACAATTAATGAGTTAATGAAATCAGTCTTCAACCTTCATCAAAGGTCAATACCTAAATGACAATGCAGAATGATCTTTTCTTTTTTACTAATTTTTTTTGTTTTTTTGTTTTTTTTTTCTTAATTTTATTTAAGCTATTGATTTTTTTATAAACAGAAAAATATGTTGAAATCAATCAGCACACAAACATGAAAATAATGTGAGTAATGAAAAACTTAGAAACTATTTTGTAGATCAAGAAAAAAAAATTTGTTGACTCCCAAGTAATCCACCACCTTGCACATCACTTTTGATCAAAATTTTCTGACCATCTTTTGCAAGATGATACTCCATATCTGAACACATCAGAAAGAAGAGATTTACATGACATTGGACCAATAGACATCACCAAGAAAAATCTGACTGGAGAAAGAAAAAATCAGACAAAGGTGATGGCTTAAAGAAAAGCAATAAGGTTAGTAAGGGATTTAAAAAAAGTGACAACAATCTAAAATCCACAAAATAATTAAAACTTTTAACATTACTCACCTATTCACAAGGCAAAGCATTCTCAATGTAAGTCGAAAGAAAATAAAAACAAGAACATAAAATTTAGTAGCGTCGTTTCTTGCTACCAAATTAATGTGTATGAAGAATACACTATACCTTATCCTACTACTCTAACTAGTAGAGTGGCAAGTAAGGGTCGATCCCATGAGGAACGGTCGAACAATTTTACTTTTATGTATTAAGCTATTATGATCAAGAAATAAAGTGTAGATAAGCTAGAAAACAATAAAGAAGTGGGGGGATTTTAATGAAATAACAACTAACACCTAAATAAACAAAGACAAATAAAGAGATTTTTATAGGTTGGTTTTTAAATTACAAAATGATTCACTCTTGATCATATTTCACCGAGGTCTTGGACGATTTATGCAACTATTGTTAATGCCCTATTCAATTGTGATTCTAGCCCTTATCTCAAGGCTATTAACAAGCTCTAATAGCCTTGTTATCCCTTAATCTTAGTTAATCAAAACAAGCTCTTCAACTAACCTTATTCAGTTTAACCGAATCCTCGACAAGCTCTCTTAGATTCAATCACCAAATGCATTAAACACTAGGACAACGAGATAAATTCAACATAAAACTCGCAAGCTCGGTTTTAGTGGTTGAACTTTGTGTTATCACCAATAAATAAATCTATTGTTTGCTACACGGGAATCGAAAATCCTACAATTACGGATAGTAATTTCCTATTCTAGCAACACATTCACAAATCCCTTAAAGGGTGATCAATCCAATAATTAATTCATAAATGTGACTCAATAACAGCAAATAACACAAAACACTTGAAAACACAATATTTTCGGTAACATTAACCGTAATAATTACATAAATGTCTTGAACTCAAGGTTCCACAATAATCAAGAGTGAACAAAAGGGTGCTAGCCACCCATTTTACCTAATACAAAGATAAAATAACAGAAAATTAAAGTAAACATAATAATAGGATAGAAAGAACCAAAAGTTAGGGTTGAAGATCAAGATCTTCAACCCCCTTCCATTCCTTTGCTTCCAATGGAGAAAAGTGGCTGATTATGTGTGGGGGATGGGTTCTAGGTTATTTTCTAGGTTAAATTCGAATGGGATGATATATATATATAAGGAGAGAAAGTGCTAGTCCAAAAATAGGCAAAATCGCATTCAGGATTTTAAAACAGGGTAAGGAATCTCGGCCGAGATGCAAGTGTGTCTCGGCCGAGACGTGAAAAAGAGATTTTTAGCTGGTAGGTTGAAGGCTGATCTCGGCCGAGATTGGGTTGCATCTCGGCCGAGACGTGAAAAGAGGAAATTAGGATTTTTCAGGATTTGACTCATCTCGGCCGAGATTGGATTGTATCTCGGCCGAGATCTTCATCCCTTGAATTTCTGAAATCCCCTGCAGACTCATCTCGGTCTAGACGCATTATCTGTCTCGGCCTAGATTTTCCATCTCGGCCTAGACGCATTTTCTGTCTCGGCCTAGATTTTCAATTTTGCAATTCTTCATGAATCCCCTGGAGACTCATCTCGGCCGAGATTTGCATCCTGTCTCGGCCGAGATCTTCAATTAGCCCTTCCTTTTGTTGCCTCGATCGATCCCTCGACTCCGCGGTCGTCTGATGTTCTTTTTCGATCCTTTTTCACCTGTCTTAACACAAAAACAGCACAAACGCATTATTTTGCCCATGAGAGTATAAAAGCACTAAATACACGTGATTAATTATTGACACTAAAATGACACTAAAAATGCCCTAAAGTGCGTGCACGAAACACGTGTACCACAGTACACGCAAACCATGAGATTTCCTCAAGAGAGAAAATCTGTAGAAGTCTATAGCTTGGTGAAGGTATAAGTCAGTTGTTTCTTACTCATAATGTGCTCAATCTGAATTATGTTCATTCCCACCAAAGCACACAAAAATATGAGATAAGTTTCTGTGTTTGGTGAATGAATATGGTATGAGATTTTATTAATGATCAAGATGGAAACACCTCTGAAATTTTTCTTCCAATCATCTAGATCCCTACCAAAAATTAAGCAAATAAACCCCATAACATTTGTATCAGCATCTTTAGTAAACCATATTAATTATGTACATTTTTGTTTATTTTATATTTAATATATATTTAAAAAAAAGTTGGATGAGTTTGTTTAAATAATAAGTTGTCGGTATTTATTTAGGAAAATTGCACTTCATCCTAATTAAGGCAGACGAATAACTTTTGTTGTGGGAATCAATAGAATCACATAAAATAACAAATTATCTCCAAGATATGAAAAGAAAAACACAGGAGCAAACACACAACGATTTTTACGTGGTTCGACTGTAAAGTCTACATCCACGGAGCAGAAGAGAATGCCACCTTCACTATGATCAAAATCAGTATAAAGTTACAAGAGCAATCACTCAAAAACAAGATTGAAAGAAAACCTAAACACAAGAACAAGCTTAAAACCAAGCTAATCCCTCTTGTGTTTCTCACTCTAAGAACCACCTCTCTCTCTCTCTAGATAGGTGATATTTTCTCCAGAATGACCTCTCACAACCTATCTACAAACCGGGAAAAACAACCCTTTTAAACTGACCCAAACCAGCTCCAGAAACTCCTAACAGAAAAACTGCCAACACTGCTGCAAGCTGAAAGACAATGGTTTTAATAAAAACCGTTGCGAAAAACTGTTGTTACCGTTTTTTAACAGATTCTTCCAATTTCTGTTTAAGCCTGAAATTCGAGTCCAAATCCGATTCTTCGAGCGATTATACATAATTCTGAATGTGTTCAAGTCACCATTCATCACAAATCTCCACCTGACTTGCACATGAAGATACAACACTTCTTTTAACCAAACTTCAATGGAATCCTCCCCACTCTGCACATGTCCAAACTCTGGACATGTTTTAATCCCTGACAACACATCAGCTACACTGTACTACTTGGATTAATTCCAAGCAGTATCTAAACTTCTCAGAGGGCAATGCTTTTGTAAGCATATCTGCAGCATTCTCTTTTGTGCATATCTTATGAACTTCTACATCTCCTCTCTCAATTATATCTCTCACATAATGCAGCTTCACATCTATGTGTTTTGACTTGTCATGGAAGACTTGATGCTTGACTAAGTGTAATGCACCTTGAGAATCACATAACACTTTAACTGACTTCTGCTTTATTCCAAATTCAGACAAAATCCCGCTCAACCAGATTGCTTCTTTCACTGCCTCTGTCATTGCCATAAATTCAGCTTCTGTTGTTGACAATGCTACTACAGGTTGCAACATTGACCTCCAACCGATTGCAGCACCAAACAAAGTGAAAACATAACCTGATTGTGACCTTCTGTTGTCCAAATTTGCTACATAATCAGAGTCCACATACCCTTTCAAAGCTTCTGATGAATCATCACATCTTTTGAACATTATCCCAAATTCTGCTGCACCTTTTAAGTACCTTATTTTCCATTTTAGAGCTTCCCAGTGTTGCCTTCCTGGATTGGACATATACCTGCTGACAACACTCACAGCATGTGATATGTCTGGTCTTGTACATACCATCACATACATAATACTTCCAACAACATTTGAATATGGAATGTTGTTCATCTCATGAATCTCCTGCTCATCTCTTGGCTTATGTTGTTCTGAAAGCTTAAAATGTTGAGCCAAAGGGGTTGACACTAGGGCTGTGCGTTCGGCTAAACCGAACCGAACCGAACCGAAATTTCGGTTAACCGAAATTTCGGTTTGTCATTTTAGGGAACCGAAAACGGAACCGAACTAAAACGGTTCGGTTCGGTTAAAACCGAAAATTTTCGGTTTTTTCGGTTCCGGTTTCGGTTAACCATTATTTTTTCCGACAGTTTACAACATAAACAATAAGCTAATATTCCAAAGTGATCACATTGTTGTCATCATCCATCTAAATAAACATGTTCCATTAATTCAAAGAAAATTAACAATAGCAATATGTGATCAATGAGTACTAACAGTAGCAAATGTGAATATGTGATCATCAAATGACAAGACAACAACATTTGAGTAACAATAGCAAATGATATTACTAAATGTTTTCCCAGAGTCCAAAGTGATCATCGAGACAACTCCTACAAACTAATTGAAAGTAACAACAATTTCAAAATAGCAAATACTAATAATTCAAGTTCAAAAAAGCAAAAGCAATCCAAATTTCAACAAAGTGATCATAGAAATAATTCAAGTTCAAATCAAGTAGTAAAAGAGTAGTAAAAAATCTGAAAAGTTAAGTTTCAATTAAAAAAAAAAAAAACTAAAAGAAAATTCTGAAAATTAAATCGGTTTTCGGATCGGATCGGTTAACCGCTGTCCTAAACCGAAACCGAACCGAAAATCGAAACTTACTAAAATATATAACCGAAAACCGAACCGAATTTTCGGATCGGTTTTCGGTCCCAACCGAATTTTCGGTTTCGGTTCGGTTCGGTCGGTTAACCGATCCGTGCACACCCCTAGTTGACACATGTCTTGACTCATCCATGTTGAATTTCTTCAACACTTTGTAGATATAACTCCTCTACTGTAAGCACAGGAATCCCTTTTGCTGATCTCTGACAATATCCATGCCAAGTATTCTTCTGGCTTCTCCTAGCTGTTTCATTTCAAATTCACATTGTAAATCTTTCTTCAGCTTATCTATTTCAGCTTGATCTTGACTTGCTACAAGCACGTCATCCACATAAAGCAACAAGAAACTAACAATCTTCTGTCCAGCCTTTTTCATGAACACACAGTTATCATACTTAGATTTGGTATAGTCAATCTTCTTCATACATCTGTCAAATCTGATGTACCACTGTCTTGAACTTTGTTTGAGTCCATACAAAGATTTCTTCAACAAGCAAGCTTTATCTTCATCTCCAGGAAGTATAAAACCTTATAAATCCATTTGCAGCTCACTAATTTCTGATTTGTTGGCCTTTTCACCAGAATCCAAGTTCCATTCTTCTCAAGTGAATCCATCTCTTCCTTCATAGCAACAATCCAGTTTTCTTTATCCTTACTTTCTATGGCTTCTCTATAGGTTCTAGGCTTAGAATATTCAGTTTCTTCTGCTACAGTCAAGGCATAAGCAGTAAGATAGTCATTTCCATATCTAGTAGATGGTTTAATTACCCTTCTCTGCCTATCCCTTAATAGTTGATATTGGCTGATATCTTCTTCCTCATCATATACATCATTTGGATCTTCCCTGTTATAATCATCTTGATCAGAGTTTTCTTCTTTATCATCATGCTCCATTTCAACATGCATTCTGTCCTCTTCATGGTTGAACTCAATCTGTTGCTCCTTTTTCATTTGCATTTTGCTTTCATCAAATGTCACATCCCTGCTGATAATGATCTTGTTCATCCCATTTTCAATGCACCAGAGTCTATAACCTTTTACCCCTTTGGGATATCCAAGCATTATGCACTTTATGGCTCTTGCCTCCAACTTGTTCTGCTTTATATGGGCATATGCCATACATCCAAATACCCTTAGGTGTGAATATTTGGGTGGGTTTCCACTTCACCTTTTTTCTGGTGTCATAAACTCATTTTCCGTTGATGGACTCCTATTGATCAAATATGTTGCTGTCGTTGCAGCTTCCCCCCAGAATTTCTTCTGTAACCCTGAACTCAGAAGTAGACATCTGATTCTCTCTGTGATTGTTCTATTCATCCTCTCAGCAACCCCATTTTGCTAAGGATGGCCAGGGACAGTCCTATTGGTAAACGTGTTTATGCATGCATAATAGGTCGAGTTAAGTGTCTATTTAGTGGCATTTGCATGCGTAATTGACCGTGTATTGCTCATATTTGTATTATTGGACAATTTGATGCTTGTGACTTGTTTTGAAGTTATTTGGGGGAATTTAGACCAAAAAGTCGAACTCGACTTAAACTGGATGTGAGAACAAGTTCCGCAAGTCAAAAACCGAGAGAAAATCGAACTGAGGCTGCTGGGAACCAGTCTCGGCCGAGCCAGAGGAGCTCGGCCGAGCTAGAAGGTCAGAGAATTCGGATTTCTGGCTGTAGAAGAGTCTCGGCCGAGACAGTCATTCTCGGCCGAGACAGAGTGATACACCTCTACTATTTTGGCCATATCTTGAGATCTACAACTCCGATTGAGGTGCAATTGGTGGCGTTAGAAAGCTGATTCGAAGAACTACAACTTTGAGTGAAAGAAGAAAAACCCAAAAATGACCATAAGACCCTCAAAAACAGCTTTGAAGTTGGAAAAAGAATCCAGTGTCGGTCCATTACTTGGCCCACAAGCTCAAAAACGTTTTTTTTAGACTTATTTTCCTATTCCAATTAGGTTTTATCCTTCTTTATCCTAGAGATGTACTCCTATAAATATCTCAAGGCTCTAGACATCAAGGGAGAACTTTTACATTGATTCGAGAGCTCGGACGTAGGAATTCTGAAGAACACGAAGACTCAAGATTCGGCGATTCGGGTTTTATAGTTTTATGTTTTCTTTTATTAGTTTGTTCTTAGCGATCGCTATGATCGGCTAAGCATTTATTTTCCCGTCTTTGACTATGTTGAACCCTAGACTTTTATTTATGTAATTAATTCAGTAATTGCTTAATTTAATTATGTTCTGAGATTACTTGTGTTATTGGATTACTCTATCTTTTATATGTTTGTTATGTGGACTGATCACCCTAGTAATAGGCATATAGCTGTCGCTAGGTCATGAATTCATAATCCGTAATGTTATGCGTTTGTGCCCAAAAGTAGCAAAAAGTGGTTACTCGCTAGGATAACACAAAGTCGCGGTCACTTGTACCACGTTCGTGAGTACAACACCGTACCTACTCCGTTGCCTTAGTTCCCTATGCGTCTAATAATGATAGTTCTAGCGAGCGTCTCCTAGGACTACTTAATTGGATAGGATTAATTGCTAAGTTCTTAGGATTAATTATACTTAAGGGGTAACAAGGGTTAGCTAAGCGTACCTGTTAATTCTTGGAGTAGGGGTCTCAGAACTAATTAGTTAAGTAGTTGCATTAGTTACATGAATATTCAGGCTAGGGGGATACTGGGTTAAAGGCGGGATACTTTTTATTCACTAGTTAATTCGTCTTTAGTTATTTGCATTAGTTAATTAATTCTAATCAAAACTCCCCCCTTATTATATTTATACTATTAGTACTTATATAGAATTGGTTAGTACAATTAATTGATTAATTCCTGTTCTCTGTGGGATCGACCCTGACTTGCTCTAGCTACTGTTAGGAATAGTTAGGTTAAATAATTCCTGTTCT
The DNA here is from genome assembly GCA_958295605.1 of Ajuga chamaepitys. Taxonomy (NCBI): domain Eukaryota; kingdom Viridiplantae; phylum Streptophyta; class Magnoliopsida; order Lamiales; family Lamiaceae; genus Ajuga; species Ajuga chamaepitys. The sequence goes on along the minus strand of OY282500.1, from coordinate 4,315,665 downwards.
CTGTGGGATCGACCCTGACTTGCTCTAGCTACTGTTAGGAATAGTTAGGTTAAATAATCATCTTATTTGACTGCACCCGACAGTGCGGCCACCTATGCCTCTTCATTCCCTTCCTTTTACAGAATTCCTGAAATTCCTCTGAGAGGAACTCAAGTCCATTGTCTGTTCTAAGACATTTCAAACCCTTTCTCAATCTATACTTCATCACACCATTCTTGGAACTTTGTGAATGCATCAGATTTATTCTTAAGTATATATATCCAAACCTTTCTTGAGTAATCATCAATTATACTCAAGAAATACCTTCCTCCTCCCATTGTCTCAGTCTTTGAGGGTCCCCACAAGTCAGAATGTGCATAGTCCAGGGGTTTCTTTGAAGTGTGCTTTCCAACTAGGAATGATTTCTTTACACTCTTACTTAAAATACACACTTCACAGGGATCAATTTTAAAACAGGTCTTGCTCTGCAGTAGGTTTTGTTTCATCAATGCATTCATACCATTCACTCATACGGCCTAACCTTTTATGCCATATATCTGACTCATTTTTTATGACACTGTTTACATCCCCTATCACAGTTTCTGCTAGAAGATAATACAGACTAGATTTCTTGATCCCTTTCATGACCAGTTTTGAATTCTTGTACACATGCAGGGATCCATTTTCAGATTTGAAATCACAACCTTTGTTTTCAAGAGTGCCAAGACTTATGAGGTTTCTTTTAAGGAGTGGAATGTACCTTACCTCTGTCAGGATCTTTTCTGATCCATCATGCACCCTCAGTTTGATGTTGCCAATCCCTTCCACTGGACATGCTTGATCATTTCCCAGCGTAACAGTTCCAGATCTTGATTGCTGGAATTCATGAAACCATTCAATGTTTGGACACATATGGAAACTACATCCAGAGTTAAGAATCCACTTATCATCAGTCTTGACATCTGTTATGTTCAAGACATCAGAATTTTCTTCTGCTTAAGCCAAATCAGCAATGCTTGTGTTTTGACCTTTCTGAGCTTGTTTTCTCTTGAACTCATAATAATTTTTCTTCAGATGTCCAGGTTTCTTGCAATGGAAACATTTCTTGTTTCCTTTTCATCTGTTGTCTTAGATTTCAACTGCTGATTCCTCTTGTTTTGATTTCCTGGAAACTGCTTCTTCTTGGGATGGTTACCTGGTCTTATGGTTAACCCCTCAGCCTGCAAATCCACTTTGTAACCACTTGAATGTTGCATCTCCTTTGCCCTTAATGAAGTTTGGACCTCAGCAAGGCTAATTTTGGTTTCTCTTCCATATAACATGGCATCTTTTAGATGTTCATAACATTTGGGTAAGGCATTTAACAGGATGATGGCCTTGTCTTCATCCTCCACCTTTGCTTCTATTCCTTCCAAGTCATCCAGATGTTTGCTAAACTCCTCTAGCTGATCATCCATGGATTTGCCTTCTTGAATCTTGAAGGAGTATAGTTTCTGTTTGATGTACAAGCGGTTAACCATGGTTTTCTTCTTGTACAACTCCTCAAGTTTATTCCAGACTCCTTCAGCAGTCTGTTCCTTTGCTACTTCTCTTAGCACTTTGTCTGCTAATGATAGAATGATGGTGGAATGAGCTTTTTCCATGCGCTCGGCTCTTTGATCCCCATCCATGGACTCCGGGAAACCTTTAATCCCCTTCAAAGCACCAGCTAATCCTTGTTGTACCATCAATGCCCGCATCTTGACTTGCCACAATCCAAAATTATTTCTGCCGTCAAACTTCTCTACATCAAATCTCATGGCTGCCATTATTTCTATTGAAAACAAAAACCGCAGTGATCAACGTGATTCAATTTCCCACAGACGGCGCCAATTTGTTGTGGGAATCAATAGAATCACATAAAATAACAAATTATCTCCAAGAAATGAAAAGAAAAACACATGAGCAAACACACAACGATTTTTACGTGGTTCGACTGTAAAGTCTACATCCACGGAGCAGAAGAGAATGCCACCTTCACTATGATCAAAATCAGTACAGAGTTACAAGAGCAATCACTCAAAAATGAGATTGAAAGAAAACCTAAACACAAGAACAAGCTTAAAACCAAGCTAATCCCTCTTGTGTTTCTCACTCTAAAAACCACCTCTCTCTCTTTATAGATAGGTGATATTTTCTCCAGAATGACCTCTCACAACCTATCTACAAACCGGGAAAAACAACCCTTTTAAACTGACCCAAACAAGCTCCAGAAACTCCTAACAGAAAAACTGCCAAAACTACTGCAAGCTGAAAGACAACGGTTTTAATAAAAACCGTTGCGAAAAACTGTTGTAACCGTTTTTAAACAGATTCTTCCAATTTCTGTTTAAGCCTGAATTCGAGTCCAAATTCGATTCTTCGAGCGATTATACATAATTCTGAATGTGTTCAAGTCACCATTCATCAAAATTTCAATTATTACAAAATTAAGGATAAACATAATTCTATTTAAAAATAATTAATTATGTACTTTTTCATTGACTTACTACAAATGATGATCATAATTGTGTAAATATATCCATTATAATATAATTTTGAGGTAAAGTTGATTTTCCAAAATGTTGGATATTTTTTTTTCCTCTTTGTTTAAATTTTACGTTTCAATTAAGTTAACATTTACAATTATTTTTAACACAAAAACAATTAAACGTGTTTAATTATGCAAATTAAGCACGATTCAAAATACATTTTCCTTTATTTTAATATTAAATATAATTATAATTAACAATTTAAAATGTTAGTTTTCATAAATTATGAAACAAAATGCAATTATGAAATATATATAAGTGTATTATGCATCATTGTTGAAATATCATTATTTTCACTACTGATTTTTGTTTTATGTTTAAATTAAAATGTAATTAAATCTATTAGTGACATTTATCCATCATTGACTTTATAATTAAACTGATTCATCACAATCAAAATTCACAAAAATATGGTGAAATAGTAACTATAAATTAAATAAAATGGACTGCATCAACGGAAGAAATAGACAACATATTTATAAAAATGATCAAAAGAACTAATGTAAATCAACATTGATAATTAAAAAAAGTGCTTCAAAGATTTATTGAAATGGTGATAGAAATCATATCCTCGGAAATTGTCCCTAAAAGGTTGCGCTGAAAAAAAAATATAATAAAAAAGTTAGTAATAAATATTGTAAAGGAATATTATAATTCAAAAAATAAGCTTAAATCATCTTCTAACGAAAAAATAAAAAATACCCGGAACATGCCAATTTCCAAAATAAACAGCCTTCATCACTAAATCATCAGCAAATTTTGTAATATGAAACTGTTATTTTCGGCATATGAAACGATAATACATACGTGTATTTTAATATCAACGTCATAAACCAACGCCTCCCAACCCCTCGAAGAACAATTTCCCTTCCTTTCTTTTTAAAAGAACATCCCAACTTTTTGTTTCTCCATATACAAATATCTTGCAAGTCATATCAGAAATATGATTGATATGTCTCACAAGTCTATTCGGTATTTCATGCATTGACGATAACCATAAAGTTAGTATTAATTTTTTTTCTTATATATAAAACAAAAAATTTATTAATGGAGTAAAATATTTTTAATAATAAAGAACACGCGTAAATTAAACTATTACCAATTCATGATATGGATTGTGCTCCGGGAATCGATATATAAATTTAGGAAAATGATCAAAATCGGGCATAAATTCATTTCCCACAACGCTGCTTGATGAACTGCATGGATGAATAATCTATCACCATCTATAAAATAAAAATATTTTAACTTTATTTTCTAGCATGTTGATTTAAATTATAAATGCATAAAGTATAAGAAATGAACGTGACCTGTTTGACATTATAAGAGTGTTCACTTAATACAGGATGATATCGTTGGAGAGTAATGAAGAGAATTATGCAATACTCTTAACTTATAAAAAGTAGATTATATTTTTGGAGTTAGATTAGTTATAATTTGATTACAAATCATCTTCACAATTAGCGCGTTTCAATAATACAACTATAGAATATATTAATTCCTAATGATGAGCAAATCAGATTATTTATAATGAAACTGTACATTTCATAAAATAATCCGGAAAAAAATATGCAATTTATATTTGAGATAATTAAAATTAATAAAATACCTAACATAACATTTGATAAAAGAAAAATTATAAATAAAATAAACTAATAATTAATACATAAGAAATAAAAAATAAAAAATTATATAAATTCATTTTATTTGATAAATATTTAAGTTGTCATCTTTTTTTTTTACAAATATATGGTATGTAAGGAAAAAAATTTCAAATAGAAAATGAGTCAAATTTATATTAATGACAATCAAATTTATTTATATATTCAACAGTTTTTATAAACAAATAATATATAAAATTTGATAAAAGATTCTTTCAAGATAAAATAAAATAATTTATATTAATACGCAAGAAATAAAAAGTAATGAATTTTATCAAATGTTTCTATTTGAAGGGATTTAAGTTTTATTTTAAAATTTTACAAATATTCTGGTATGTACGAAAAAATCTCAAATATATAATGATTCAAATTTATATTAATTGTCAATCAACTTTTTCTATAATAAGTAAAATTTCATCGGAAGTAGAAACAAAATATATGAATTGACTGTTAAGATGGAAAAAAAAAAATGCATTCAATCAGTTTAAAAAATTAGATGATATTAACCATTTAGGATGACAATAATCACATATAATAAGCAACTTAAATAATGTTAATTAAGAATAAATAAGAATAATATTTTGTTGATTTACAATACACATTCTTCAAACTAATATCTTTTCAAATCTTCCTTGTATATAGACATGTTTGATAAAGATTTATGCAGAAGATTGATTTATAATACTAATCTCTCTTAGTAAATGAGTTACTAACTATTTTCAAAAGTCAATAAAAAGGATAAAATGTAATTGTTATTCAAGACTTATAACTATGTATGACAAGAATTGTAGAAGATTTGAAAAAACAATTTAGATATGTTATCATCTTATACATATAAAATTTACCATTGACAAAATTGGATGTGCTATTGACCTTTTAAAAATTTATTCATATTAATGTTAATATCATTCGAATTAATTATAGTGTTTAATTCATGCCTATAAATTAATGTGTAAATAAGGTTTTTAATATAATTACCAAATCACATACAACCATAAGGTTCTCTAAAAAATGAATAAACTTAATAGTTTTTAATTTATAATAATATGACTCATTATGACAATTATGTTCTAATATGTGGTGAATATATTGCACTCAAATAATTTAAAAACAATAATACTCTTAAATAAGTAGGTTAAGCAATTTAAAATAGGAATGATCTAATCTAATGCAAAAAATAAACACAAATATAATTACAAAAAATACATGTCAACTACGTTTGTTTTAATTAGTATATTAGAATAATTACTCAATAAATATAATTGAAAAGGTAGAGTTTTGAATAATAAAGTTAGTTGTAAATTTATATTTTTTAAAATCACCAATATTAGTAGATTATATAAAAGTAAATTAATTGAACATTAATTATGTTTTTGAGTCCGTTTTGTTTTTCATTATAAAAACACATGAATGAGTTAGATATTCAAGATTTTTAATCTAATCACCGAATTAAATATATCCATATGTTTCTCTAAAAAACCAACCAATATACCTAACAGTTCTTAATAAGATAAATTAATTGGTATAAAATTTCATACTATATCAATTTTACTTTCCGATTTCACTATCAATTGAAAAATATATGCATGAGATACATAGTGAAGATTTTGTTGCAAATATTTTATATTTATGAACACTTTATAAACGAAAATGAATAAAAATCAACATCTATCCAACATCATAAAATATCCGAAAAATATTATGAAGTCTTTCTAAACAAAACTTATATAAAAAGCTTATAAATTAAAAAAAAAAATGATAATTTAGCTGGTAAAAAATAATAAGATATATTTTTATACAGTAACAAAAATTCTATTGACAAATTAATTATTAACAACTTTATAATTTATAAAGTAATATTTTTTTCTTAAGTTAACTAATATTTGTTTTTTTAATTTTAATTTTACATAAGACATATTTTATGTAGTTATATGAAATTGGTATAAAATTTCAAATTACATCAATTTTGAGTCCATTTTGTTTATCACTTTAAAAATACATGAATGAGATATATACTGAAGATTTTTAATATAATTACCAAATCAAATACATCCATAAGGTTCTCTAAAAAATGAATAAACTTAATAGTTTTTAATTTATAATAATATGACCCATTATGACAATAATGTTCTAACATCAGGTGAATATATTGCACTCAAACAATTTAAAAACAATAATACTCTTAAATAATTAGGTTAGGCAGTTTAAAATAGGAATGATCTAATCTAATGCAAACAATTAACACAAATATTATTACCAAAAATATAAGTCAACTACGTTTGTTTTAATTAATATATTATAATAATTTTTTAATAAATATAATTAAAAACGTAGAGTTTTGAATAATAAAGTTAGTTGTAAAATTATATTTTTGAAAACTACCAATATTAATAGATTATATAAAAGTAAACTAATTGAACTTTAATTATGCTTTTGAGTCCGCTTTGTTTTTCACTTTAAAAACACATGAATGAGTTATATATTCAAGATTTTTAATCTAATTACAGAATTAAATATATCCATAAGTTTCTCTAAAAAAACCAATATACCTAATAGATCTTAATAAAATAAATTAATTGTATACAATTTCATATTATATCCATTTAACTTGTCGATTTAATATCAATTAAAAAATATATGTCTGTGATACATATTGAAGATTTTGTTGCAAATATTTGATATTTATGAAAACTTTCTAAAAGAAAATTATTAAAATAAATATCTATCCAATGTGATAAAATATCCAAAAAATATTATGAAGCCTTTCTAAATGAAATAAAATTGTACAGACACAAATATTATAAAAAATTGTACCACCAAAGTATAGACACAAATATGCATGACCTAATTTTTAAAATGAAATAAAAGATGTGGTTTTATATCGCAGGTAAGAGAGAGAGAGAGAGAGAGAGAGAGAGAGCGAGCGAGAGAGATTCACATATAACCATATAAATTTCATTGACCTTCTTATTATTCCAAAGATAAAAGTTTATAAAAGTTTACCTAATTTATATTTCCTATCTAGCTGGAGTTTGACTTATCATTTATTAAAATAATTGGGTATCCTTTTAAATAATAGGTTATTTAAAATTGAATAAACCGAACTTTAATTATACTTGTAAAATTGTTATATCCTGCATTATATATTTGATATATTCAAAGACTTAATAAAAAGAAATTATATTTTTAAAATATTAAAAGAATATATAGATTGTAACATTAAAGAGATATAATTTTGACATCTGCAAGATAAAAAAAAAAATGATTAAAAGGTAAATCGTAATATTTGTTATAAGGATGTGCATGGATGAATAATCTATCACAATATAATTTTGTAACTGTAAAGAGATACTTTCTCCGTCCCGGCTTATCTTGCACAGGGGGGTCTGCACGGGTATTAAGAAAAAAAAATTTTGGTTGTTTGTTGACTTTACAAAAGGTGGATTGAGGGTGGAGATTTTGAGAGTGGAGATTATGTTATAACTTTCCTTTTTTAGACTATGCAAGAAAATGTGCGACGGTCGTTTAAGGAAAGTGTGCAATATAAGGTGGGACGGAGGGAGTATATAATTTTGACAATGTGCATGGATGAATAATCTATCAAAATATATAATACAAAAACGTTTTAACTTTATTTTATAAAATATTAATTTAGATTATAATTGTATAAAGTTAAGAAATGAGTGTTGTCTGGATGACATTATAAGAGTTTTCATTATAATACAGGTTCATATTCTAGGATATTACTGAAGAGAATTGTGCAAAATTCTTAATTTATAAAAAAAATTCTTGAGTTAGATTAGGTATAGTATTGTGCAATACTCTTAATTTATAAAAAATACATTATGTTTCTGGAGTTAGATTATGTATAGTTTGATTAAAAATAATCTTCATAATTAGCACATTTTAATAATATAATTCAAGATTATACTAAGTCCTAATGGTCAGGAAATCAGATTATTTATAATAAAATTAAACTTTTGTCAAGACCAATCAATTTAAATAAAATTCGATTAAAAACATATATAAGATAAGATTATTAAAATATATGCAAATAAAGTGAACGATTTTTATTGGAAAAATATATCTTAAAGACTTGTTGCAAATTTATTGGTGTATAAAGACTTTGGTAAATCCCTTAAATTTTATAACAATTAGATGATACAATTTTTGGATGACAATAATCCTGAAAAACTATGCAATCTTCATTTGATTTAATTAAAAATTCTAAAAAAAATATATCAGCTTTTCATGAAATATTATATAATATCATGATAAAAGAAACTTTATACATCCAATAAAGAAATAATTAATACTTAAAATATAAAAAAACTATGGATCTATACCAAATGATATATACGACAAATTCTGAAATGGATAATGATTCAAATTTATATTAATTGGCTATCAGGTTTGTTGATAATAAGTAAAATCTCATGAAGAGTAGAAACAAAGTATATGATTGACTATTTAAGATGGGGAAAAAAACGATTTAGTCATTTTAAAATTTAGATGATAGCATTTAGGATGATAATAATTCCCTATAATAAACAACATAAATATATATTTCGCTAATTAGGAATAATTCATATATAATTTCATGATAACACAACCTTGACGTTAATATGATAAAAAAATAATAGTTAAAATATTTCAAACTAATAATTTAAATTAAATTAACGTTTTCATTGATTTATATAGATTTAAAATTTGTAGCAAATGTTTGATATGTACAAAAATATGAGTTAAATATATCCATATCTTGACTATAAAAGTTTGATAATTCCTTTAAATTTTAAAATAATTATTTGATACCAATTTTGGATGACAATAATCTTGAAAAAAAGATACATAGGTTAAATGCAATGAACATCCTTTGAGTTGTTTAGAGAAATGGCGATTAACATTTCTCACTACAAGAAAAAATGGTATTTACCGCTAGTTTTTTGCAACTACAAGAGTGGTTACTAAAAGTAACCCATTTTGTAACTATTAGTAGTTACATAAAATATTTCATACAATTTTAACTAAATTTGCTACAATATGCCAAGTTCTTTTGCAACTACTTGTAGTTACAAATACATTAGTAACTACAAAGTAGTTGCAAAAAATAGTTACAAATGCATTAGTAACTACAAAGCAGTTACAAAAAAACCTTTTGCATCTTATTATAAGTGACTACCCTATAGTAACTACTTTTAGATTTGTAGTTACTAAAAATATTTTTGTTACTACTCTCCCTTTTTTGTAACTACATTTTGTATTGGCAAAAGGTCTTATTTCTAGTATAGATCTATACATAATGTATATTGAATTATGGAATATTTTGTTATGATTCGAAGGTTGAACACAATGAACCTTCTTTAAGTTAATGTATAATCAAATCTTCTTTATGCTTACATGGTTTTAGAACAGAATTTAAGCCGTTAAAAAAACTTTTATGTACCATTATTTATTTATTATGTGCAATCATTAAGCATCAGTATTAAATCTTTTTCAATAATATGTTGTTAGACTATTAGATTATTTGAATTTACGCAATTTTTTTATATTGTAAAATTTAATTTCAAAATATTATACAGAAAAATAATGTAAATATCTAAACTTTCAGCATTAATTTTTGCACTAAAATATCTACATAGATTTGCCAACATTCTTCTTAACTTAATCCAAACTAGTTGTCCACTCGTCCAATGCACGAGATAATTTTTTTTTTCTAACAATAATAATTTTATAAATTGCTTAAATAACATCAAATAGGAAACTTTAAAAATTGTTGTATATACAATGAAGAGTCGTGGAAGCCTCAACTATTATTGACAACAATCATGTTCACGTCAAACTAAACAATTAAACTATCATTGTGAAGGCAATAAATAAATAAAGGAATTGTTAAATTAAGTTACTTATAAAAAGTCTATAAACAAAGATAAATTACTCCAAAGATTTATTTCAGATTTTTATTGCATCTTTCTGAAAGGAAAAGAAACCATTGCGGGTCATGGTACGATTTGGACTAAAATCTCTTTGAATGAGATATTATGCTATCTCCACTTGAAGCATTTCTGATAAGTTTATTATAGATTTATAGTGACAAAAGGAAACAAATAATCTTGATACACATGCACCTCTAATTGAAAAAACATCACAACATCAGAAGAAAAAAAAATACCATTTGCAGAAACAAAATAGCCAACATTTCTAGGTTAGGTTCAAGTCAAAAACAAAAAAATGTTGAATATATAGTATTTGTAAATCTATAAAGACAACAAAATTTCATTTACCCTTTAGAACATTTTTGAGATACAACTACTATACGACATATTATCAAACACTGTTTAATTAGATTTTAGAAAAAGATACAGCTCAACTTTGACAAATCTCCAAGTTTCAAGATAACAGAAGTAAGTGAAAATATTAATGTTATTCTAAAAGACATCACCCAGCTTATGCTAAAGTTAATTTATGTACTGTGAAACCATATATGGACTAACTAAAACAACTCTTCACTACAATAGAGAAAAGAAATCGCATCGTATAAATCTTGTACCTTGACGTGCAGCTTACTAAAAGGTCGTCTTCTTTATTCTGTCTTTCGAGCGGGCGCCTCTGGCTGCCTTTGCTTCAACCCATTTCAAATATTTTGTTGGGTTTTCTTCACCATCGTAATAACGACCTACTAACTTCCCACATATCTCAGGACTGGACAAACCATGCGGATTATCTGTAAGTCCCTCTTCAGTAAAATTCCCAGAGACAAATGCTCGGGAAGCATCCCTTCTGGCAAAATGGTTGTAGCCGCCTCCGGCACCTTAATGACTTATTCATTTACTCACATCAAAAACTGACATAAGGATTTCAAGAAGTATTGGCAATCAAGGATCAATGCCATTGTAAAGAGCAAACTCCTCCGCAGTGAATAGTCACTGCAAAGGAGAAAAAAAAAAAACCAAAATTACGTTGTCGATCGAAAATAGTGCTCGAATTTCATAATCAAAATATTGAGAATATAGTTTAATTAGATATTAATAGATATTGATGATATTTGAAATCTAATGGACAATAAATACCAAGCTCCTCTTATAGAGGGATATTTTCATCCACCACATGCAAGAAGATCAAGAGAAACTACAAGATCAAAGCTCAAATTCTTAACCATTTGAAAATATCAAGCTAGCTTGACCGTTGGTATTATCCCATAATTTCCTCTTTTACATATCAATCCCAATTTTAAAGCCTTTAGTTCCACAGCTATTGCCCGGTCGTGGTTTGTAAAATTTGAGTAAATCCGTATCAAGAAAATCCGTATCAAGAAGCATACCAACAAATAAAATTTTCAATTAATCTGCACTAAAAGCAAGAGTTTTTCATGAACTCGTATACACACAAAATCATCTAAATAGAAGATAAAAGTTTATATTTTCATCAGTGTCAAAACAAAAAAATGAAAAAGAAACATATAAAACTATTGTCACCTAAAATTATACCAATTTCTTCAGCTCGTTGCAAGAGAGATATAATAAAAATAGAGTCAGATCACCATCTTATTCCTAGAAATATTGTATACTCATTGAAATAAGAGATAATTTGTATACTCATCTCATTAGAGTGAAGGAAATATACATTTGTAACAACAAATTTCGTGTATTGAATGTATAAACAAGAAAAAGATGTACAAAATTCAATATTCGGATCAAATGAATAATGTTTACAATTTGTGAGTTCCTATCTCTAGTTCTCTTCTGATTCTTCTCTTCGATTGATTGATGTCGGAGTTGACTTTGATTTTTTCCGATTTTGGACTTTGGACTTTAACTTGAGTAACGTTAATTCAAAGGCTTGTAAGTAAGCTTGATTTTGAATTAAACGATACTTTAGAATCAATATGTGAAGAACGTTTTCGAAGATCTTGACGAACGACGGAGAACACCTTCAAAGTTTTGACTTGAAAACGCCGATCGGAGGGGCTCAGCACATTGATCTTGGATTAAACGTTGAAAATCTTGAGATTGGATTTGTAACGCTTTGAAAATCCCAAGATTGACTTCGTAACGTCGGATTGTAATACCGGATTGGCTTTATAACGCCGAATTTTGGCTTTATAACGCCGGATTTTGGCTTTGTATTGTCTGAGTCTCAAGATTGATTTTGTACCACCTTTCTTGAGTTTCTGTTGTCGTCGAGAATGAGGCTCTATTTATAGTGGTAGGATGGAGAAAACCCTAATGGGCTTGAGTCTGAACGGAGTGATATGATTGGTCCTTCATAATATCATTATCGATAAGATAATTATTAAATTAACTGTATTTAATTTAATAATTACTGCAACAACTTGACACATGGAGCATTCTGATTGGTCCAGCATGACTTTGTTAATTTTCTGGATTTTTAAATCAATTTTATGATTTTAAACATTTTTTTTAATTTTAAATGAAATTTTAGAATTTTCAAATTAATTTCAGATTTTTCTTTAATTTTCTAGATTTTAAATGAATTTTCTGGAATTTTAAGTTAATTTCTAAATTTTAAATGAATTTTTACAAGTTTAAAGTTAATTTCAGAAATAATATTATTTTTTGGATTTTAAATAAATTTTCTTAATTTTAGAATTTTAAAATTAATTTTAGAATAAGTTTTGAACTTTTTGGGATTTAAACTAATTTTTTTATTTTAAATTAATTTTCCAACTTTAACTAAATTTACAATTTTAGATTTTTTTTTATTTTCTTAATTTTAAATGAATTTTCTGCATTTTCTGAATTGTTTATTGCTACGTGTTGACATCTTATTGATCCAAAAAAAAAAAAAAAACATGTGCGTGTCACATGGCCTATACGGCCCGAAATATAGTGGAGATTAAAAAAATGAAAAAGAAAAAAAAAAAAAAACATTAGTACAGGTTATCCTCGGAAAAATAAAATCTTGGGGCTGTAAACGTGAAAAATACACATAGTACAGGTTACTTTTTGTAATTAACCCAATATATTTTTTGGCCTTTAAGATTTCAATGTTTATAATAATCATTTTTAGGTTTATGTGGAAAGTCAAAAGTAGGAATGGATAATTTTTTATACCATTATGTTGTGCTTTTGAGTTGTTTATTTTTATTTCGTTTTGTTTATGTATTGATTAAAATTACTTTGTGAAATATATATGGTTCTTAACAATAATCGAATTTTTAAAAATGTCAGTAGAATATATTTTCTTAAAGAACTGATTTACACATGATATTAGAATAATATATTTTTTAAAAGAATCAAAATAAAATTAAGAAAATAGGATCACGTGCAACACATGTAACCGATGTTAGCTAAAAGAAGAAGGCAAAAACTTGTATGTGACCGTCACACGGCCGTCATACAGTATGACGGAAAAAAGTATCACTTTTTGTGGTAAAAGTATCACGTTTATCTGTAAAAGTATCACTACAACAAAAGAAGTTTTTTGCATAAGACTTTTTGACACCACAATTGTGGTCACTAATAATACGTTATTTGTGACCACTTGTTGTCACAAATCTCTCTACAAATTATTTGAGACAACTTTAAAACTACTTTTAGAGACAACTAGTTGTTGCAAAAAAATATTTGAGACGCATTTCAGATCACTTTTGTGGTCACAAATATATTATTTGCGACCGAGTTATTGAGACGACAATAAAGTTGTGACAAATAATCATAAGGTGTGACAAATACTCATTATTTAAGACCACTTTACTTAAGTTGTGACAAATACTCATTATTTGAAACCATTTTTTTGTGGTCTCAAAAGACCTTTTTCCTTGTAGTGTATGACATTTTTTGAACAAAAGAAAATATCACTTTTTGTAGCAAAAATATCACATTTATCTGTAAAAGTATCAATGTAGTAAAAATATCACTTTTTCTGTAAAAGTATCAATGTTTTATGTAAAAATGTATTCCGTCACACGTATAACCGTACACACACAAAACTCACTCAAAGAAAGAATGTTACGAGTTTATAATTTCCTTTTTGCTGCAACTTTCGGATTTCTCATCAAGAGAAGCCGTTCTCTAAATAATTTTCTTCTTTATTTTTTGTTGTTTCTTCTTCCTTTAGTCGGGAGTATGAAGAAATGGGTATAAATTCCTTGACCTCGGTCAAATAATGATAATTTGATGCTATTGAATATCGAGACTTTGGGGCCAAATTTTTTTGTTGTTGGTAAAGGAGACTACAGGGAACAATATGGAAAATTAATTGATGAACACGAGTGAACATCTGAACACAAAACAGATTATATGTTCAAATCAACACCAGTACAAATAAATTCTTCATAAAATCCTTAACAAACTAAAATTCTTGGATCGGACAGGGACTTATTAAGGCCGAAGCCGGAGCTGAAGAACACGCCCCTTAATTGGGCTGCGATACAAAGGTAGCACCTTCCATATCCTCATAGCATTCGACTAGCTTAGCCGAACGAGGGTGATTTTCACGTACTCCAATGACACGGCCATCTTACCGAGGAGCCGCTGCGGTAAGGCTGTCAGGCAGGTGCAACAATCTAACATCACCTCCGTCAGACAAGGCATCACGGATGCAGAATCTTCCTCTTCGTCCGTGATGTCCTCCCACTCCTTCCAATCCGGACAGAACATAAAAGTCAGTTTCCTCAACTTCGGAAACCCAATACCCATGCTGCCTCTGTTTCTTGTTATTCCTAGGAATTCCCTTCCCACAAATTCCAATCCTTCCATATCAGAAGCATAAATCTCTTCGAGGCAAGGTAGTTTCCCAAGAGGTGGCAATGACGACATACGTGTGAAGTAGGAGAGCTTGATAGACTTTAGCTGGTTCAGAGGCGAGCCGACCCAGCCCCCAAGTTTGGATCCCTTGTATCTAGAAATTTCTAAATATGACAGGCTTGGATGCGGCTCCACAGAATCCATTACATCCATCCATACACGGTCATTCTTTTCATTCATCTCATCATAAAACGATATCCGGAGTCCATGAAGGTTTGCCTTATTCCTCAAATGTCCTTCCTTTTCATGCTCAACCATGTCTTTCGTATCACCACTCAATTTGATATTCAATTTTAGAAATCCACTAAGATGGTTTAAGTTCTTCAACATTCCCAGTTTACCTCTTCCTACGTGGAACTGACTCAATGTGTGTAGACGGATTAACTGGGCTAGCCCTTGAGGAAATTGTAGTATCCCAGTAAACAAATTGTGGAGGTGTTTGAGGTTTATGAGCTCGTCGATTCCTTCAGGAAATCCACATAGATTGCTGCAGGATGCAATATTTAGTGTTCGCAATTCATGCAAACAGCATATACTCTCTGGCAACTCCTTTAGAGACTGATTATGGCTCAAGTCGAGGTGTCGCACGTGAATCAGATTCCCAATTTCCCGAGGAACCTCTATTAGTTTGCAGTTGCTAAGTCGAAGAAATTGCAGGTTGTAAAGCTTACAAATGGTTTTGACGACTTCACTCGACATAGGATTCTCAGATAAGTCCAACCACCTCAAGTGAATCAACTGCTCTATCTCCTGCGGAATTCCATCCGAAGTTCTGTATGATATGTTTAACACCCTCAGAGCTGTCAGGCAATCACATATATATCCATTTGACAGTAAGCTACGATATCTCTTGACGCTAGAAACCACCAAAGAACTGCATCATTGGCAAGTTGTCGTCTTCATCCCCGCCTCCATGCTAACACTATGTCTATCCTTCCTTAGAGATCGAGCAAAATCATGTACTATGTCATGCATTTTACATGATATAATTTGCTCATCTAGTCCACTTTTCTCCTTTAAGTCTTGAAACAGAGAGCGCAATGCTAAATTATTAAAGTACTCTCGTCCTTTAAGTTCTATATCTCCACCATTTTCAACATCTGCGCTCAAATAACCTTGTGCTATCCAATTCTCAATTAGCTTCTCCACATGAATCCAAGAATCCTTGGGGAAAACAGCACAATAAGAAAAACAACGCTTAAGTGTTGGAGACAATTCATTGTAGCTCAAAAGTAAGTGAGGAAAAAGTTGTAATTCTGCTTCCTCCAATTGCCATATTTCACTGGCTACTACGTTCTCCCACTCTTCCAAACTATTCTTAAATCGCAAGAGACTTCCCAAGACATTTGCTGCAAGTGGCAAGCCCTTGCATTTACTTGCTATTTTCTCACCAACGCCTCGGAATTTTTCGCATTCCTCTTTACTCCTTCCAGAGAGGGAGATCCGAGACAACAGCAACCAACACTCTTCGGTAGAGAGCTGCCGTGGGCGAAAGATCTCACTTTCAATCGTCCCCATAGTTCTAGCGACCTTTTCGTTTCTTGTTGTCACTAGAATTTTACTACCCGGAGCACCATATTTGAGATTGATTTTCAAGGGCTCCCACTTGGTATAGTCCTCAGTCCAAACATCATCCAAAACAAGAAGAAATTTCTTCCCATAAATACAACCTCTAAGATTTTGTAACAGCAGTTCCAGTTGGTTGATATTTGCAGGGCAACTCCCATTTACACTTTCTATGATCCCTTTGGCTATCCCAATCTCGTCAAAGGTATCAGAAACACATATCCAGATACTTAATTCGAAACATTTCTCTACTCGACTATCGTTATAAACTAGTTGAGCTAGAGTCGTCTTCCCAAGTCCCCCTACCCCCACTATAGACACAATGTAACTGCTATCACCATTAACCATGATCAGTTTTTGTACAATATAATCCCTATCCCTGTCCCTGCCTTGAACTTTCTCGAATTCAACCGAAGAAGTAGATTGAACTCTCCAAGATTTCGGCAAGGGATAAGCATTGGGCTGAGACATGACAAAATTGTAACGATCTTTCTCCCTCAAAATCTCATCAAGTTTTGCTTTCACATTATGTATTCTGGTTGCAATATGATGACGGACAACAACTTTCTTGAAACACAAACATGAATATGATGGGATGAAGGACCGTACCTTCTGCTTAGGAGGAGCAGCAAAATCAGATGGATGTTTTTCAATCCGAAGTTTGTGAATCGCATAATCCCATTCGTCTAGAACGTCCTCCATTTCATATGAGGTATATTCGAGCCTCACCAACCAATCTTTGACGCTTTTTTCTTCATATCCTCTCATTTCTGCATCATCCAACACATTTCTGACTGTATTCAGCTCTTTGGCAAGATTACGAACCTCCGTCTCGGCACCTCTCACTAGATTTATATGGTGTCGAGCCTGCTCTTCTATCAGACCTACAAGTCGCTCTGCCACGGCAGAAACTACAGCCTCAGCAGCCATGTCAATCTCGATCTGTTTCTCTAACTCTCTGAGTATGTGTTTTTTGGTGGAAAATAATTCGATAACATCTATTTCATTTGCATTTACATTTATACACATACAGAACGACTGCCTGTTTTTCTTTCTTTTGTTTTTTTGGTTCAAATATTATGTGGTTTAAAATGGACAAGTGGGGTTGGAAATTCTTGGAAAATGCAAGTTTTAAAAAGAGACATTCCTCTGAATTTCTGACGTGAAACAAGAATGTACATGGAGCGTTCACTTGTAAAAAGAAAGACTTACAAACCACAAAGAAAGTCCAAGTCTTCTTAGTCTTTTTGTTCACATGGGATCCTCTAACCCGCTTTTATCCTTTTTCAATCGTGTTCCACTCTAAAATCGAGTCAATTATAATTATGTTTTTATGATTTATGAATTTAAAGTTCAAGATTTAAATTCAGGATTCAAGATTCATGTTTAAATTTCATATTTAAGGTGTAGAATTCGACTTTTCTTGATCTAAGATATATCTTTTATCGTAGACTCTCGATTTCATGATTCACGGTTCATGGTTCATGATTTAATAATGGTTCAGTGTTTGCAATTCAATAGTTCATAGTTTAGGATTCATGATTCATGTATACAGGATTCACGATTTATGTTGTATGACTCGATTTTGAAGTGGGATACGGTTGAGACGAGTAAATGTGGGACAGAGAATTATTACCTGTCGTGCCATAATGAAAGTTTTTCTTCAAAGATTTTATCTACTTCTCTATTATAAAACTGTGAGTTGTTTTTTACAAAATTTAATTTGCCTATTATATCATTAATGAATTTTAATTTTTAAGGTTTGTTTAATAACTATTTTTAAAATTTTATTTATATGGTTAGACAAGATTTGATTTGCCTACTATATATATCCTTATGAATTTTAATTTTTAAGGTTAGTTTATTAACTATATTTTTATAGTTTTATTTATTTGGTTAGAGCATTATATAGTTCAAATGTCATCTATCAATTCATGAATATGATACCCTCAAAAAAAAATTCATAGATATGATATCTAATTCATCTAGTGGCATAAGTTGAACCTACATACTGATAATATTTTATATATTTTTTTTCAATAATATACATAACAATATTATTTTTATTATTTTTTTAAATTTAATATGTTTTTAAAAATTCTTATCTCTTTTATAATGAGATTCTTTTATATACTTGTCAAAACAGAAAATTGTAGAAAAAGAAAAAAAAACCATTGGTAAATTTTTAAGGTTAATTTAGTAACTTGACTTTTTAATTTTATTTATTTAGTAAGATTCATTTTATAATTCAAAATTCATCTCTCAAGTCTTAACTTATGAAATTTTCTATCACATTTCATATAATATATAGTTCAACTTATGACATAAGCTAAACCTATATATTCATAATATCTTATATTATTATTCCTTAATTTGTAACAAAATACGTTATGTTTTTCTTTTTATTTATTTTATTTTATTTTATTCTTCATAAATATTTGATAGTTTTTCTAATTGGTTCTTCTATAATTGAAAAGAAAGGAGAAAGATCGATTAGCAAAAATGTACTCACAATAAGTAAAATTACTTTAGTATATGATTCTCGGGATATTAAATAATTGAATTTTACACAAAACTTATTTATGTATTTATAAAAAAATTATAGAAAAGTAAACATACAACCATATGATGACAAAATGAATAGAAGTGAGTAAATGCATTGTGAAAAAAAGATAACGCAAACTTACGAATAGTCTATTATTAGTAAATAAAACTTTATTAATATAGTGTACTAAATTATAAAAGAAAAACTAATGCAAAAATTATCAATATTAAAGGGTCTAAGTGAATTT
This sequence comes from Ajuga chamaepitys, assembly GCA_958295605.1. Lineage (NCBI taxonomy): Eukaryota > Viridiplantae > Streptophyta > Magnoliopsida > Lamiales > Lamiaceae > Ajuga > Ajuga chamaepitys. The sequence goes on along the minus strand of OY282500.1, from coordinate 4,296,328 downwards.
TCGTTATAAAAAAAAATTATAATAGGGGAGTCTAGGTAATATAATAGAAAAATCAAAGAATAAAGTAATGTGATAGAGTATATTATACTCTCAGAAAAGAATATAAGAACACAAACTATATATATATATATATATATATATATACATACACATATGCGACTAGATCAACGCGTTAGTGCTTCAAGAGAAACTCCCAACCTTCTACAGAAAGAAAAAAGGAAAAGAGGGGAATGGTATATAAAGTCAACAGATCTCAATGAATGCAATAAGATTTATGGCTACACAAACTGGTGAGAACAGTTCTAGATCGGGTCCAAGATGAACTACTGTTTGCGGAACTTTCTCGATACCAATAACTCCTTTTTTGGGTACATACTCCCAATAAAGTGAAAAGAGCGAATTCATTCGATTTCTAAAAAAGATTACGCATAGCAAGCAAGGAAGATTTCAGTTCCCAAAGCAAGCGACGACATATATGCAGAGAGTGTGCATGCACAAAGCCAATAAGATCTTTCTGATTATGTGATGTCGCCAAAATAACAACAATCTGATCCATGCAACCGGGCAACCACGCATGAAGAGCAAATAGTTAGATGTATATACAAGTTATTAAAATGTAGTATTTTAAAATTTAGATTAAACTAGGCATTCATACATTTAGTCTTACTGTTCAAATTTAGATTAAACTAGCAATATATATATTTACACGTTAAATTTCTTTATATGAGTATTAATAAATAAAATATAAATCGAATTATTATGCTTGTAGAAAATGAGATTATATATTATATTTATTTTCAATGATTTAGAAGAATGAAATCAGCATACTTTTTCTTCAAATGTGCCAGTGATTTGGTGCAAAACATAAAAATCTATGCCTCATTATTACGTATATACTTTTTCAATCATCGTATAACTTTATTCAAGGTATATTAATGATGGTTGAGTCTGTGTATAATAAGAAGTAAACAATAGTTAGAACAAATCAAACTTTATTTATATAATATAGAAAATTTTGTAAAACTAAATACTTCTACATTATATCATGGTATGTCGTTTTTTATGAATCTTTTAACGTTAATTATTATAACTTATTTTGTTAAGACTAAGATATTTAACTTTTTATTTTTCTTTTGTGATTATTTTAGTTTTTAGCTGATTCAAAATTATGTTTGTTCAGTGAATTAATTTTTTACTCCATTGAATTATCTACAAAGTTGTGTATATATGTTACAATGATCACAATGTACAATTATTTTACGTTCAGAATAATTTTATTATTATGTTATAGTAAAAGAATTGTAACGATGCACAACGCACGTGCGTATTGCTAGTTACTCAAACGAGTGTCTAAATTCAAAAGTTGATATTACGTTTTATTAGAAAGGCCAAAAGTAAAATATTAAAATTTTCAATTTCATAAATTACTTCCATACCATTGAATATGTCAAATAAAAGTAAAATAGGTCTTATGAGTACGAACCCCTAATTTTTGGACACTTGTAATAAAAAAATATAACTTTGAATACGATTCTCATTAAGGGACAAAGAGAGCATTATTTTTTATTCAGCAGTGTACAATACTCTTGTACAAAATCTGCACTCATACTCAGTAGTTTTAACTACTTTGATCACTAAAAAAGAATCTTGCATAATATTCCCCTAAATTTATTCATGTTTCTTGATTTTTCTACTTTATATCTGTGAAACACATTACATATGTATCTTATTTAATAATATAAAGTGTCTTTCATTTTTACTTTAAAAGTAATCAAGCTTAATTTTATGTTATGTATACTTTCAACTTCGAATATAATCTTGCAGTGCTTCTTTACCTATTATCGAAGTTACACATCATATAATTGTTTTTAAGAAATAATTTATCAGATATAGTTAAATAATTTTCAAACTAACCTTTTGGTTTTTGTAATTTATACTCTTATTTTATCAGCTTTTAAATATATTATGCTTTTAGTTTTTCATTGTTAAATACGAACATTTTGCCTCCCTCTTATTATTCTCCTTCTTCATACCCTGTCTTTATAATGTAATAAAAAAACTAATAAACATCAATCTTTCTATTATTAACCTGAAATTATGGGATGGAACCTTTTATGTCTATCAAAGTTTGGATTTCATATAATTATAGATTTTATTTTATAAGACACTTCACATAGAATTTTGTTTAATTCATAACATTTTTTGTTATGATGCACCATTAATTAAGACGAAATATGAACTGATTGAAGATTCAAAGCCTACAAGAAAAATGATATTTTCAGACCATAAAAAGTGGTTCCAAATGATTAGTATTTGTCACAATTTAAGTAAAGTGGTCTCAAATAATGAGTATTTGTCACAAGTTATGAGTATTTTTGTTAGCAATATAGAAAAGCACGTGCATGAGCATGCACAAGAAAGTAGCTCAGCAGCATAACAGCAGTACATCAACATAGTTTCAGTTTGTTACAATTATGTTGAATAGAAGATTCTAGAATAGCTGTGTATTTATGACTTGTATAAATACTCACTCTTGTACATGTTTTGAATAAAATGAAATCACATTTCAAAGCATCTAAGATGGTATCCAGAGCCAAGTGCTTAACCGCCACTATGTACCTTTTTTCTTCTCAAACTTTCTTCAATCAAGCTTCAATGGCGACAATCAATGTCAGCTTCTCTCCTCCTACTTTCACCGCTATCTATCTTCGGTTAAATCGTGCCAATTACTCTCATTGGCTTACACAAGTCTTGTCAATCATTCGTGCTGTCGAGGCACGTCAAATTAGTTATTTATTTCCTAACTATTCCTAACAGTAGCTAGAGCAAGTCAGGGTCGATCCCACAGAGAACAGGAATTAATTAAATAAATAAAAGTCTAGGGTTCAACATAGTCAAAGACGGGAAAATAAACGCTTAGCCGATCATAGTGATCGCTAAGAACAAACTAATACAAGAAAACATAAAGCTATAAAACTATAAAACTATAAAACCCGAGTTGCTGAATCTTGAGTCTTCGTGTTCTTCAGAATTTCCAAGTCCGCGCTCTCGAATCAATGTAAAAGTGTAATTTTCGGACTTTTGGATCTTCTATTTATAGTCGAGGATGAACTAGGCTCAATGTGGGCCAGAAAAGAATTAATCCGCGCATGACTTGGGCTGGGCCACTGCCTGTCTCGGTCGAGAATTTCTGGCTCGGCCGAGCTCCCTATAAAAGTGGCTTGGCCGAGAATTTATGGCTCGGCCGAGAATCTTCAACAGACAAATTTTACGTCTTTTGCTGACCTTCAAGCTCGGCCGAGCTCCTCTGGCTCGGCCGAGACCAATTCCCAGCAATCTTGGATCAATTTTCGCTCGGTTTTTGGCGTGCGATACTTGTTCTCGCATCTAGTTTAAGTCGAGTTCAACTTTTTGGTCTAATTTCACCTTAATGCTTCAAAACAAGTCAAACAACATTAATTTGTCCAATAATACCAATACGAGCGTTACACGACTAATTATGCATGCAAATGTTACTAAGACAATTTAATCGACCTATTATGCACGCATAATTATGTGTACCAAAATCCCCCAAACTTAACCTTTGTTCGTCCCGTACAAAACAAAGCAAAGAAGAAACACAAAAGACACGTGTTTAAAGCGACTTTAAGTGGCAAACCAAAGTTTCAGAACATATTTTAATAAAGAAAGACAATACGATAACGTGAGCATATCCAACATAGCAACTTAGACTACTTTCGAGACTCGATAATTTCAACAAGTGATCCTTACGGGTTAAGTGTAGCACTCTTCTCTCAAGTGTATAAGGTAAAGTTAATTCACTCGCATTGTACTACATGCAACGCCTACCATATGCTTGCCCGTTATCTAAATCAGACCTCGTACTTGACATGTGTGATATAGGATCAAAAAGGTCTTTATTCAGGTTGTAATGTAGGCTTAAGGTAAGGTGGGAAATATTTGGGTACAAGTGACTAATCTTTGGACTAATCGAGTTGTTCCTACTCAACCACCCCTCAAAACAATCACTCAATCCTCACTCTTTTAATTTCAGCAAACTCCCCGCAAGGACATTCCTTCACCCAACAAAAGTCTTTATCATAACCCAACACTTTCTCATGCTTTATTTCCGGGCACCACAATTTGTGGGACTAACCAATTTCTCACATCAATTCAAATCAATAAGCATTGTTTAGCCTCCTAACCTCTCCTTGGACAAAAATAGCAAAACACTTATTTACAACAACTTCTTTTTCTTCTTCTTCTTTTTTTTTTTTTTTCTTGAATTACTATTCAACACTGGCCAATACGTCACACTTTACACCCCCTCCCCCAAACTTGGTTAAAAACCAGCGTTTGTGGGGAAAATAGTGGGATGAATTGGTTCAAAACACATAACACTTATGAGAGGTTAGTTTAAGCTAGATTCTTTCACCTATCATTTGCATTCCCCTTTTTCCTTCCATATTCTCCATCTCTACCCAAGTTAATTCCCAACTACCTTCCAATCCTCCTCCCTCATACTCACTCTTAGTCCAAATGGGCCAAAGGTTTATATGAAAAGGATGTGGCTTGTAACATGGGGCGATCAAAGAAAAAGCTATAAAGCGCAACTGGGCTACAACGGAAAATTTAATTGGTGAAAAGGAAGACATTGAAAGGCTGAATAATAGGTTAAAAATAAAAAACCACCTAATATCATATCCTACATCACAACATGTTCGACATATTCACGATAGAGACTCCGGACAAGTTCTAGAGACGACTACATACAACCAATGAATGCACACCGAAAGAATGTAAATATTACTCCAAAAATGGGAGTACAAAATTTTGGCTCAACAACTCACAGGGTTATAATTGATCACAAGTCTCAAGACCAAGCTCAATTTTATCTTCATTACATGTCATGCTCTATCATACGTCATAAATTCAAATTCAACACATTTTATGATCATCACGAACTCGTTGCACACTTAACAATGTCCCAAATCATCCTTAAAACACGTAAACACGACTAAAGTATAATCACGGGTTCGACTCAATCCTAGACTCAAATGCAAAACATAATAAATAAATAAAAACAATTAAAATGTAAAACTAACTCGCTATCACAGATAAAGGCACGCAAGTCTGACGATCAACCACACATTGGTTCACAGGCCAGACGATCAACCACATAATGCAGACCAAGTTTGTAATCTAGCAACACCAAAAACTAACAAAAAAACAATGAAAGAGGAAATGCAACCAATCCGACCACTTACACCCCCTCCCCCAAACTTAGGTTGAAAACCTAAAGTTGCAGGGGACAAGAGTGGTTCGAATTGGTGCTACTCACAATGCTCCTACTGCGGTGGTGGGTTGGGCGGGTAGCCTTGACCCCAATAGGGTGGTGGCGTGTTCCAACGGTCCTCTAGTGCCCTCTGCCAGTCCAGCTACTGTTGATGCCAAGACTGCTGTTGTGCCCATCTCTCATCCTCGGTTTGATATCGAGACTGCTGCTGGGCCCATCGATCATCCTCGATTTGGTATCGAGACTGCAGTTCTCCCCGAATGAGAGAGACATCCTCTTGGAGGGACGAAACCAAATCCTCCATATGCTCTCGGTATTCTGCCTCGCTCATAATGGACGTAGTTGGGCGCTTCCTTCTCGGCCTAGATGGCCGACTGCTTTCTTCAGTGGTTGTGCCGGGCTCTGCCTCCTCGGCCGCCTTAGTATCCTCGTCCTCCTCTATGTTGGCTACCTGAGCCACATGATACTTCCGGACCTCATCAGGGTCCAGTATCCTTGATGCTACGATGTGGGCCGGGGATGCCAAAGCCAAGTTCGGCCGGTCTCGGAGACTGTTGACTAAGGTCAACGGAATATTGGGCAATGTCAAGAATGGTCCGTGTGTCTGGATCATGAACATGATCGTCCGGTTGGTCGGGGTACGAGCTATGCCACTCGGAACGGAGCGGACTACCATCCGCATGTGCTCGAAGTCGTCCCATTCGAGCTGATATCGAGAGGATACCGGGGTCAAGTCAGTCAATGGAATTCCAAAATGAGCCGCGACCGGAGTTATGAGACCGCCAATGTATATTGGCTCCTTCCGCTTCACCACCTGTGCGAACTGCTCTATTAATATTTCAGCCCCATCCACCTTGCAACCGGTCATGATTGCGAACAAAACTTCAAGCTCCTGCATTCGGGATGCCCCTGTTTCTTTTCTCGCAAAAAGAGTGAGTGCGAGCAGCTTTTGAATGTATCGTACTACCGGGCTCCGAATCCACGAGGTCTTGGCATTCTTCGTATAGGGCTGAGGGTCAATGAGGCCTGGTGCATAAATCAACCACCCCCAAAATTGGTTGACGTCGAATTCAGCTATCCTCTGTTGGTTTTCATATGCATCGCGGGGTGTCCACCTGTTTACAAGATGTTCGGAAGTCTGTCCGAAAAGTACCGCGAGCTCGGTTACTGACAGCTCATGTGACTCTCCATTTAATTGGAAGGAAATACGCCCCGGTTTGGCCCCACATTTGTCGGGGTCAATTGTGATCTCTAGAGTACTGAGAAATTCGAGGGTGAGGCCGGCATAAGTGGCCTGAGCTTTCATGTACCCTAGTAGTCCGGTATTCTTCAGCAGTGTGTGTACATTCTCCAGTAGGCCGAGTCGGCGGAGGATGTCATCGTTGCCAAACTGGGTGGGCATGATCGGGTGTGTGCATAGTTTGGAGAAACGGACCTGGTGAGCCTCTTTCTCTAGCACGAACCCATAATGTCTGCTATCGGTAGGTGGGAAGTTTTGAGGATTGACTATGGGGTCCTCCATAATGGGCTCTTTGCCCTTTCCCTTGCCTCGACTCGACGATCCGGAACCTTTTCGGGGACCCATTTCTTGTAGCCTACACACATGACACAACAAGTACGAGTTCAATTTAAGGTCTTGCAAACACCAAATACACATTGATTAATCTCTAATAGCCACTAATTCGGATCAATTGTACCAAGTAATCCATGTTAAATGACAAATCAAGTTGATTCACCTCACTATGAACCATTATATCTAAAAATCAGAATGTAATTACTTAAAACACGAGTACAATCAGTCTAAAACTAGGGAATTGTCATAACAAAACAATGTCTATAAGGTGTTCGACTAATTATCTCAATGAGCGCTACTCGAAATTGTAACCAAAATCACCTACATTGTATCTACCCACAACATAATCATCCCGAATTCATACACATTCTCATAAATTCATGTCAATAGAGCTTCTTAATAACATACTTTCGACCAAAGTTAAATAGGGTTCATCTCCAAAAATCAACAAGAAATTATCACGAAATCCCCCCAAACTGCAACAGTCGAACGAAATTAACCACTAAAAATTAAGGGTAGAGAGAAGCTTCACTTACCAAACACGTTTAGACGAGGGAAATTTGAATTAGGTCGGTTCGCGCCCTTTTTAGCTCGTCCGAAAATTCGCACCAAATTCGAAATTAATCGGTGATAGGTGTGTGAAATTGTGTGTGCTACTGATTTCTAGTGTTTTGGTGGAAGAAACACATGGTATTAGGTGAATTATAGGGTGAAAGTGTGTGAGTTGTGTGTGTTTTTTCGAAAGGGGGAAGAAGGGAATGGGGGTGTTTTATATTATTCGCGAAACTTAAATCTAGACTCGCGCACAGCTCGGCCGAGATTTTTCGGCTCGGCCGCGCCGCGTATAAAAGTGGCTCGGCCGAGACTTTTTGGCTCGGCCGAGATATGAGTCCAGGGCCATTTCCCCTGTTTTCATCGTAGGGGTGTCTCGGCCGAGAAAATGTAGCTCGGCCGAGACTTGTATAAAAGTGGCTCGACCGAGATTTTGTGGCTCGGCCGAGATGTGTGTCCGGGGGGTTTTCCCTGTTTTTGGCCGGCTGAGTCGCGGCCGAGAATATCTGGCTCGGCCGAGCTGACTTACCAGTTGCGATTTTCGTCTTTTTGACCCCCGGGTCCGTGCTCTATCCCTCGAATGTTATGGTTCGGTGCCTTCTAGTCCAGCTAGTTCCTAAAGACTCAAAACAAATAATTGTAAACCCATACAAAAAGCAATAATACTAAAGAAAAGAAGTACGACAAAAAAATAAAACGGGGAAATGTCGGGTTGCCTCCCGACAAGCGCTTTTGTTTTACGCCGTTGGCTCGACGGATGTTACGTTCAATTGAGTGGCGGGTCCGCAAGTTGTATGATTTCTTCGGGCAGCTGTTTGAATGTCTCGAAGTACGGTTTGAGCCGATGCCCATTGACTTTGAGTATCTTCCTAGTTTGTTCACTTTTTATCTCAACTGCGCCATGAGCAAATACATTATATACAACAAATGGACCTATCCAACGGGAACGCAACTTACCGGGAAATAGCTTGAGGCGAGAGTGATAGAGAAGCACTTTGTCACCCACAACAAAAGTCTTCTTGTGTAGACGAGAGTCATGGAAGGCTTTCGTCTTTTCTTTGTATATCAGTGCATTCTCAAATGCCTCTTTCCGGATTTCTTCGAGTTCTTGCAGTTGAAGTTTCCGGTGAGTGCCAGCTTCATCGTAATCCATGTTACACTGTTTAATTGCCCAATAGGTGCGGTGCTCAAGCTCGATTGGTAAGTGGCAAGGTTTCCCATACACCAAGCAGTATGGTGACATGCCGATGGGTGTTTTGTATGCCGTTCTGTAAGCCCATAAAGCATCGTCAAGTCTCACGCTCCAATCCTTCCGGTTTGGCTGTACCGTCTTTTCCAAAATGGATTTGATCTCGCGGTTGGATGTTTCGGCTTGTCCACTTGTTTGGGGATGGTATGCTGTTGAAACTTTGTGCAAAACATGGTATTTTCGCAGCAAGGCCTCTACAGTGCGGTTACAAAAGTGCGTTCCCCTGTCGCTAATGATTGCTTTTGGAATCCCAAACCTAGAGAAAATGTTAGACTTAACAAAATCTGCAACAACTCGAGAATCGTTAGTCCGAGTGGCCTTGGCCTCCACCCATTTGGAAACATAATCTACAGCAAGTAAGATATACAAATTTCCATAAGATGAAGGAAATGGTCCTATAAAGTCCATGCCCCAAGTATAAAAAATTTCACAAATCATTATGGGTTGTTGGGGCATCTCATTCCTTTGGGAATTATTACCGGTTTTTTGACAGCTATGACACGTTTTACAAAATAAATGTGCATCTCTAAACAAAGTGGGCCAGTAAAATCCACTCTCTAATACTTTATGTGTCGTTCTCTTAGACCCAAAGTGACCCCCACATGCATAAGAGTGACAAAACGATAGGATAGAATGAAATTCAGATTCGACTACGCATCTCCTAATTATTTGGTCAGTACAATGTTTCCACAAATACGGGTCATCCCATACATAGTATTTAGCCTCACTCCTTAATCTATCTCGCTGTGCTTTAGATATTTCTTTAGGAAAGACTTTTGCAACAAGGAAATTAACTAAATCGGCATACCATGGTGGTGTTGGGTCGACGTGTTGTGTTACCTCGAACAGTTGTTCGTCGGGAAAGCTCTCCTGTAAGGGTAGGTCGTTCTCTTCAAGGGTCAACCGGCTCAAGTGGTCTGCGACCGAATTCTCGGTTCCCTTTTTGTATTTGATCTCCAAATCAAACTCTTGGAGGAGGAGAATCCACTGTATTAACCTCGGCTTAGCCTCTTTTTTCGACAAAAGGTACCTAAGTGCTGCATGGTCAGAGTGAACAATAATTTTTGTACCCAATAAATAAGAACGGAATTTTTCCAAAGCAAAAACTATAGCTAAAAGCTCTTTTTCAGTTGTGGTGTAGTTTGCTTGGGCTGGGTTCAAAGTTCTTGATGCATAATAAATAACATGCGTCACTTTCCCTTTTTGCTGTCCCAACACAGCTCCGACCGCATAGTCACTTGCATCGCACATGATCTCGAATGGCAAACTCCAATCCGGCGGTTGTATGATGGGTGGTGTCGTCAACCTTTCTTTTAGCGTGTCAAAAACGGTTTTGCACTCAAGCGTCATCTCAAACTCCACATCGTTCTGTAACAGTTTGCACAAAGGGGCCGAAATCTTGGAGAAATCTTTGATGAATCGCCTATAGAAACCTGCATGACCAAGAAACGAACGAACTTCCCGCACACTCGCGGGGTAAGGCAAAGCAGTAATGATATCTATTTTTGATTTGTCTACCTCAATCCCTTTAGCTGAGACAATGTGGCCTAATACTATCCCTTGTTCAACCATAAAATGACATTTTTCCCAATTTAGTACAAGGTTAGTTTTAGCACATCTTTTCAAGATTAAGACTAGGTTATCTAAGCACTTTTCAAATGACTCCCCATAAATACTAAAATCATTCATAAATACCTCTATGATATGGCCTACGTATTCAGAGAAAATACTTACCATACACCTTTGGAACGTTGCTGGAGCATTGCAAAGTCCGAACGGCATTCTTCGCCAGGCGAATGTCCCAAAAGGACAAGTAAATGTCGTCTTTTCTTGATCCTCTGGTGCAATGGCTATCTGAAAATATCCTGAGAAACCATCTAAAAAGCAATAAAAAGAATGCCCAACTAAGCGCTCAAGCATTTGATCAATAAAAGGTAAAGGGAAATGGTCTTTGCGAGTCATAGAATTTAGCTTACGATAATCCATACATACTCGCCACCCAGTCTGGAGACGGGTGGGAACCAACTCACCTGCTTGATTTTCCACAACTGTGACCCCCGATTTTTTTGGAACTACTTGAGTAGGGCTGACATACTTACTGTCTGAGATGGGGTAGATGATGCCGACGTCTAACAACTTGATTACCTCATTTTTCACAACCTCCATCATCGGCGGATTCAGTCGCCTTTGAGGCTCTCGACTGGGTTTGGCGTCTTCTTCAAGGTGGATCCTATGCATGCACAGCGAAGGGCTAATCCCCTCAATGTCGGCTATGGTCCACCCAATTGCCTTTTTATGCTCCTTGAGCACGGCTATCAGTGAGCTTTCTTGTATGGCGTGAGCTTGGATGAGATGATGACTGGCAGCGTCTCACTTGTCCCCAAATACGCATACTTCAGGTGTTCAGGAAGGGATTTTAGCTCGAGAGTAGGGGCTTGTACCGTGGATGGGAGCATCTTAGTGTTAGACTCGGGTAATGGAATGAATCTCTGATCGCGCTTCTGCCTTGCAAACTGTGGTGTTTGAAGTGTTGCCACTAATTCCACCAATTCCCTGCGCGTTTCCCAAATCTCATCTGGTCCATTCTCCAATCGTGTGGTCAAGAATATTTCTGTTGGGTCCCTGCACAAATGAAAAACTTCCTCGACGAGAAGGTCAATGACACTAATCGAGAAGACAGAATGAGCATCCTCCGGGAATTTCATGGCATCGTAAATATTAAATTTAACAATACTCCCATCAAACTCCATTGTGAGGTTTCCCTCACGGACGTCTATCTTTGTTTGGAAGGTATTCAAAAATGGCCTCCCTAACAAAATAGGCGTAGAAGTAGATGTATCCCCATTCATATCCAAAACATAAAAGTTTGCAGGGAACACTAGGTCGCCTATTTCCACTAGAACATCCTCTACTAGTCCGTCGGGATATGAAGTACTACGATCAGCTAACTGAATAACTATCCTAGTTTCTTTTAATGGTCCGGGTTTTAATGCATGAAATATGGAACGAGGCATGACGTTTATAGATGCACCTAAATCAAGCATAGCTCGTTCTATGATGTGATCATTTATTGTAACTGGAATTACGAACATACCTGGGTCCTTGCACTTTGGAGGTATCTTCTTCTGGAAGATGGCGGACACATTTTCTCCCATTATTATTTTCTCATCCCCCTTCAACCTGCGTTTGTTAGTGCATAAATCTTTAAGAAATTTTGCATACCTCAGAATTTGTCTGATTGCATCGATTAGCGGAATGTTTATCTCGACTTTCTTGAATACATCCAAGATCTTTTTTTCCTTGGTATCTTTCACTCTACGTGCGTGTCGACTCGGAAACGGCAATGGTTGGGTCCGAATAGGTGTCGCAGGAATCTGCTTCTGCTGGAGCTGTGTCTCGGCCGAGACAGATGATTCTCGGCCGAGCCTGAGTGCCACCTCATCACTTTCTCGGCCGAGACAGATTTTCTCGGCCGAGACATGCTGATCGTCATTTTCTTCTGTTTTTCCTCCGTTTTCGCCAATATCCTCATCTGAACTTTGCCCAGGCTTCTTAGGCTCTCCAAGCTCCGTTCCACTCCTAAGTGTAATTGCACTAACGTTCCTTGGATTAATCTCAGGCTGAGCGGGTAGTTTGCCGCTGTTTGCACTCTCCAATCGACTCACCGCGGTAGCTAGTTGACTCATTTGAGTCTCAAGAGTTCTGATGCTCGACTGGGTGTCTTTTTGGAACTGCAATGTGTTGTTGGCCAGATTCTTGACAATGTCTTCTAGCGAGGAGCTGGGTGCTTGTTCAACCGACTGTTTTTGTTGGTACATACCCCGCGGAAAGCGGTTTGGCTCTCCCGATTGCTGCGGCTGATTCTGCTGTGGCTGATTTCCATACCTCAAATTTGGATGATCCCTCCATCCCGGATTATAGGATTGGGAGTAGGGGTCATACTTCCTTTGTAGAAAATTATCTGAGCCTACGGCGTTGGCATGGGCCTCCAACTCATTCCCTAGAACCTGGCACTCGTCGGTCGAGTGCTCCAATGTCTTACAAATACGGCAAGGCTTGATGACAGCTTTGCCCTCAGAGGCAACCTTTCTTACTAAAGTCGTCAATGCTTCCAATTTATCTTCTATGGCTGAATCATTCATCTCCCTTACTGGCCTGAGTGGTGCGTCCCTATACCCAAATTGTTGTGCATTCGCAGCCATCTTGGATATTAGTTCCCTTGCTGCTCTTGGAGACTTCTCAACTAGAACTCCACCACTAGCGGAGTCTATCATATTCCGATCTGCTGTTGACAACCTTTCATAAAAATACTGGATAAGTAGTTGGTCGGTGATCTGGTGTTGTGGACAGCTTGTCTCCAGCTTCTTGAACCGTTCCCAATATTCATATAAATTCTCCCCCTGCAGTTGTCTAGCTCCACTAATCTCTTTCCGGAGGTTCATAGCTCTAGAGGTGGGGAAATACTTCTCCAAAAATTGTCTCTCCATTTCTACCCAAGTGGTAATGGATGAGGGGGGCAAGTAGTAGAGCCAATCTTTGGTCAAATCCTTTAAAGAAAATGGGAAGGCTCGCAGCTTGATTGCCTCTTCAGTAACAGTGACGGGCTTCATACTCGAGCAGACGATGTGAAACTCCTTTAAGTGCTTGTGGGGATCCTCACCTGAAAGGCCATGGAAAGAGGGTAGAAGATTTGAGTTCGAATGTAGTGTTCTCTCCCAAAGTCGGGAAAGTAATGCATAAGGGCTGATGAGTGACTCCAGTGTTGGCCAATTCCTTCATGGACTTTTCTTGTGCCATTTCCTCTTGTTCAATTTCTGACGCGAACAAGGTTTCAATAGTGTATGGTAAAGCTTCGACTTGCTCTCGATGTTCTCTCGCCTTCTTCCTCAAAACTCGATCTCTTCAAGTAATCTCAGGATCAAAGTGTAGCTCTTTGTCACCACGTGAACGAGTGATCATTCACTGCTGTAATAAGATGGAAGGTATAACATAAGTAACCAAAAACTATATATTTAAAATAAATAACGAACTTAAACAAATAATGGTTAATACTAAAACTTAATTAATTTCAACCGTTCCCCGACAACGGCACCAAAATTTGACCGCACTGTTGAGGCACGTCAAATTAGTTATTTATTTCCTAACTATTCCTAACAGTAGCTAGAGCAAGTCAGGGTCGATCCCACAGAGAACAGGAATTAATTAAATAAATAAAAGTCTAGGGTTCAACATAGTCAAAGACGGGAAAATAAACGCTCAGCCGATCATAGTGATCGCTAAGAACAAACTAATACAAGAAAACATAAAGCTATAAAATTATAAAACTATAAAACCCGAGTTGCTGAATCTTGAGTCTTCGTGTTCTTCAGAATTTCCAAGTCCGCGCTCTCGAATCAATGTAAAAGTGTAATTTGCGGACTTTTGGATCTTCTATTTATAGTCGAGGATGAACTAGGCTCAATTTGGGCCAGAAAAGAATTAATCCGCGCATGACTTGGGCTGGGCCACTGCTTGTCTCGGCCGAGAATTTCTGGCTCGGCCGAGCTCCCTATAAAAGTGGCTCGGCCGAGAATTTATGGCTCGGCCGAGAATCTTCAACAGACAAATTTTACGTCTTTTGCTGACCTTCAAGCTCGGCCGAGCTCCTCTGGCTCGGCCGAGACCAATTCCCAGCAATCTTGGATCAATTTCCGCTTGGTTTGTGACGTGCAATACTTGTTCTCGCATCCAGTTTAAGTCGAGTTCGACTTTTTGGTTTAATTTCACCTTAATGCTTCAAAACAAGTCAAACAACATTAATTTGTCCAATAATACCAATACGAGCATTACACGACTAATTATGCATGCAAATGTTACTAACTAGACAATTTAATCGACCTATTATGCACGCATAATTACGTGTACCATTGAGGATCATTTTTTGTTCAATTGGCTTCTAGCCTCCATTTCAGAGAACATGCTAGGTTATGTTTCTCGATGTCAGTCTGCTGTTGAGTTATGAACAGTTCTCGAGGAAATGAACAAGTCACAATCGCGAGCTCGAGTAATGCATCTCAAATTGTTGTTGCAGTGCACCAAAAAAAGGTGATCTATCTGTTGATGATTAAGTCCTCAAAATGCGAGGGTATGCCGATTCTGTTATAGCTGATGGACATGATTTACCTGATGAAGACTTAATTTAGTATAATCTCACTGGATTTGGTCTGGAGTATGAATCTATTGTTGTTAACATGAGTATGAAGTCAGATGCCATTTCTCTTCTTGAGTTACAGTATCTTCTTCAATCGCATGAAATGCGTCTTCAGCTGAGGTTTCATGTGGAAAACACACATCAACAATAGAGGAGATTTTACCAACACTGGACGAAGCAGGGGAAAATTTTCTAAAAACAAAGTTCAGTGTCAATTATGTGGAAAGAATAATCATGTGGCTGCAAATTGGGCAAAATGCACTCCTTACACTTTCCTTTTTGTTGAACCACATACTACTGCCCCTTTTCAACTCATCCATAGTGATGTCTGGGGTCCCTCTTCTGTCCCCTGCACTGCTGGTTATAAATACTATGTTCTGTTTCGAGATGATTTCAGTAGGTTTGTGTGGTTATATCCTCTCACACTAAAATCAGAAGTGTGTTGTTTTTTAACATTTTAATGTCATGATTGGCAAGCAATTCAATTCCCAAAATTCAAATGTTTCAATTATATTGGGGTGGGGAGTATAGGCCTTTAAAACCCTTATCGCACAAACTAGGCATTCACTTTAGATTGTCTTGCCCTCACACTCATCAACAAAATGGGAGAGCTGAGAGAAAACACATGCATGTTATAGAAATTGGGCTTAATTTTCTTGCTCAATCTTCTCTTCCTCAAAAATTCTGGTGGGATGCATTCGCTTCTGCAGCATACACTATAAATATGTTACCAACCCCCACACCTCAAAACAAGTCACCTTATCAGCTTCTTTACAGTAGAGCTCCAAATTTTTCATTCTCAAAGTGTTTCGATGTGCCTGCTATCTTTTTCTACATCCTTACAACACCTCTAAACTCCAATGCAGTAAGTGAAAAGTTTTTATTCTTAGGGTATAGCACATCCCGCAAAGGATATAAATGCCTTAACTCAAGTGGCAGAATGTTTACAGCTAGAATTGTCAGTTTCCATGAGCAAGACTTTCCATATACTGATATGTTCCTTAAACTATTTGTAGTTGACTCTCCTTTGCACACTCTTTGTCTACCTATCTTGCCCACAATCACTTGTACTACACTACCACCACTAACACCACAATCCTCTACTAATACCACCTCCACTAATTCCACAAATTGTGCATCTGCTCAAGCTTCCTCCCCAGCTCACTCGAATGCTCAGAGAAATGCTTCCCAATCATCTAGTACTTCTTTCAGTCCTTCCTGCCCTTTGTTTCCACATTCCACTCATTCTATGCAAATTAGATCCAAAAGTGGCATCTTCAAACCCAAAGTCTACAACACCACCACTTCTTCTAATACCACCACTTCTTCTACCTTTTCTCTTCAAGAACCATCCACTGTTAGGGAAGCTTTAACACAGAGCCATTGGAAGAAAGCCATGGATGATGAGTATGCAGCTTTGGTAAACAAAATTAGACTTAGGATTTGGTTTCTTTTTCCCAAGATATGAATCTAGTCAGTCATAAATGGGTGTTCAGGACAAAGTTTCATGCTGATGGCAGTTTAGAAAAGTTCAAGGCTCGACTTGTTGCTAAGGGGTTTCAATAGAGTGATGGGGTTGATTTCTTTGAGACATATTCTCCTGTTGTCAAGCCTATCACCATAAGACTAGTTTTCTCCTTGGCTATCTCTAGAGGGTGGAACATTCATCATGAATAATGCTTTCCTTAATGGGGACTTGTCTATTTTTGTGACCCAACCAGAAGGTTTTGTTGACTCTACCAAACCCAATTATGTCTGTAAATTGAAGAAAACTTTGTATGGCCTTAACTAAGCTCCAAAGGCCTGGTTTGATAAACTCAAAGGGTTTCTAATCAGCTAGGGTTTCAAGGAGACAATTTCTTACTTTTCTTTGTTCTACCTGAAGTAAGGTGAAGACTTGCTGCTGGTACTAGTCTATGTTGATGACATCTTGGTGATAGAGGAAAGTGAAAAGCAAATTCAGCAGCTCATATCAGATCTTGACAAGTCATTCTCCCTCAAGAATCTTGGCCAAATGAGCTATTTTCTAGGCATACAAGTTCTTTTTACCCCGGGGGTGTTTTACTTCATCAGCAGAAGTACACTTTGAATTTGCTGCTGAAAACATCTATGGATAAATGCAAGCCTTGCTCCACTCGATCTTCTTTTGGTCAGAAACTGTCAGCACAAGATAGCCTGTTTTTTAAACATCCCACTCTTTGCAGAAGCACAATAGGGGTTCTTTAGATTCTGTCAATGACTAGACCAGACATATTCTGTGAACAAATTGAGTCAGTTCATGAAAGAGCCTACTCAAAATCACTGGAAAGCTTGTAAACTCTTATTGAGATATATTAAAGGAACCTGCTCACTTGGCATCTTGCTCACCCCATCACCTAGACTATCTCTTCGTGGTTTTTGTGATGCTGACTAGGCATCCTGGTCTGATGACAGAAGATCTACTGGAGGCTTTGTGGTTTTTCTTGGTTCAAATCCAATCAGCTGGAGTTTCAAGAAACAACAAGTGGTAGCTCGAAGTAGCACAAAGGCTGAGTATAGAAATGTGGCAGTGGCCAAAACAAACTGGTGTGGGTGCAATCTTTGTTTGTTGAACTTGGCCTTACTGTTTAAACACCCTCTATCCTTTGGTGTGACAATAATGGTGATGTGTCCTTGGCATCCAATCCTGTTTATCATGCCAGGATTAAACATATAGAAATAGATATACATTACATTAGACAAAAAATACAGTCTTAAGAATTAGATGTTCGGTTTGTGCCTTCTCTTGATCAAATTGTTGATATACTTACTAAGCCCTTTCCTGAGCAGCGTTTTGGTTATCTTCGACAGAAGTTCTCGTTGATTTCTCCTGGTTGCAGCAACAGGGGAGTGTTAGCAATATAGAAAAGCACATGCATGAGCATGCACAAGAAAGCAGCTCAGCAGCATAACAGCAGGACAACAGCATAGTTTCAGTTTGTGACAATTCTGTTGAATAGAAGATTCTAGAATAGTTGTGTATTTATGACTTGTATGTATACTCTTTCTTGTACATGTTTAGATAGAATGAAATCACGTTTCACATCATCTAAGAATTTGTCACAATTTTATTGTCGTTCCAATAACTCGAACACAAATAATATATTTGTGACCACAAAAGTAGTTTTAAATGCGTCTCAAATATTTTTTGAAACAATTAGTTGTCCCTAACAGTAGTTTTAAAATGGTCTCAAATAATTTGTAGTATCAAAAAATATTATACAAAGGACCTCTTTTATTACAGCATAAAGTCAAATTTGAGTGCGGAGAGAAGGTAGTATGGCAGAAAAAAGATAGAAAGAATGCTCTTTTCCGCCGATGACAACCCCAGCGGTTGGGAAGATTAATAACAGAGACGTGGCTAGAAAGAAGAACTTGCAGACTGAAGATTGAAGCAAAGAAACCTGAAATTATTGGGATAAATTGGCAACATCGCCTGTTTCTGGCGTGTTTTTCCCAAGAGAGACATGGTTGAAGGCATAAAGATTAAAGAGGATAAGGTGGCTGCGTAAAAAGTTGAGGCTGTAAATAGAGAATTCAGTTATACGAGGACTGTAAAGAGAAATATATTGAGTGTCAATAGAATTAGAACCACCCAATTATACATTCCTTTAGAAAGACTATTGGCCAACTTTGTAATTATTTTCTGGTGTGGACCGTGAGATTATATGGACTTTATAATTAATAGCAAGCTATTGCCAACATACATATACAAAATTAATAAAAAGTCAGCTATTCCTCAACCAGTGATCGGCACGATGGGCTTCGTAAATTCAACGATTCCGTAGGTACAAGTATTATATTTCATCTTGCTTAGTTCTATTATTATTATCAATTTTTTTAATTTTTATTGTTGGGGTGGAAGGGGATCGCAGGTTCGTTAATAATTTCATTGGATATACGTGATACGTGATACGTGATGATTGTTTTAAAATATTTACTTATCTTTGATAAAATAATTCAAAGTATTGGTGACGGAGTCAGGAATTGTAATCAAAGGGACGCGACTATCAATAATATAAAAATAGCCAAAAATATTATATTTATAATATAAAAAATGTGTATGCAAATATAATCAAGATAATATTAACTAGTCATGTGATTAAAATAATATAATAATACATACAAACAAAAATATAAGGTTGTGTTTGGATAGAAGGATTTGGAAAGCAGAGGATTTGATATCTAATTCTTTGTATTTGGAAATCCACTCGTTTCAAATCCATTTCAAATCCCTTATTTGGATGTTTAAATTCAAATGAGTGGATTTGAATTGTTTAAATTTTTCCTCTTTCAGTTCTTTCTTAACATTTTTTAAAGGATGATGATAACGAAAGTGTGTGTAGTGTGTGTGAAGTGTGTGTAGTGAGTGCGTGTAGTGTGTGCGTGTGTGCGGGTAGTGTGGTGCATGTGCAAATATTCAATGAAAATTTTATTGTTCAACTAAATTGACCAAATTCAGCAATTTAAAAAAATAAAGAATGTTGAAGGAAAAATACAATTAGTGTGCCTTCATCAAAAGTAATTGATGAAGGGCAATTTAGTATTCACTTAATAATATATAACTGTGAAACCCTTGTATTTGACACCCTATATAAAGGGGATCTGATGAATAAGAGAACCCTAATTATTCCGTGTGTATCTTTCTTCTTTACTTTTCTGCGTCCCCTTAAACACGTTATCAGCACGAAACTCCACCATCCATACATGATATGCTACTTCATGTAACTGGTGGATTCATAGTGACAGCCGCTTTAAACTAATTGCAGTGCGTGTGATTTTCAATTAGTTTTTTTTTTTTTAGATTCGAGATTATTATTTCATTTCATCATGACTCAATCACATGACCCTAATTTGAATTATGATCATGAGAACAATCATTAGTAGTTTTTGCTCTTGAATTATCATGATAATGTTGGCAGCATCGTATTGGGGTTTTATTAATATGGGTTCTTCATCTTTAATTCAAGTTTGATAATCTTTAGTTGCATAATAAAATTAGTGGATAGCTGTATATATATATCTGCCATTGTAATCGGGATGTTCATGGTTTTTTACGGCTTATTGGATCCTCTCATTAATTGATTTGACAATTTACATGAAAATCGTAAATATAAGAACTGGCAATATATCCAATTGGACTCTAATGGGCATGGTTTGATTTTATTCTTATCTAAGTATATATAGATAATTACTATTATTGTTTATGAATGTATCAACATAGAATGTTAGTGCTTAAATTTCTTTTTCCCATTAATTTGATTGATATCTGTAAATTACACACGCTTGGTTACTCAGATATCGAGATTGGATTGGAAAGCTACCATCATATTACCATCAAGTTCTTTTCTGCAAAGTTTTGAGTAGTGCCATAGAAAAGAATCGTGTCTTTTCTGCGAGGTAAATTTATTTACCCTATTTTGTGAATTAACCATGAATAATTGGTATTTATTTACAGTGGCATGGCATGTATTTGTCTATAGACGATAATTTTTTTTTATACTTGATAACTTAAATATTTTTGTCAAGTAATCATAAGAAATTATATGAGTACAAGTTTCTCCTGTGGCATACAATTATAGTTTTGTGAAAATTGAGATAGATTTATGTGTATGCATGTGACAATATGTACAATCTTGGCAACTATGATATTTTGCATGACTTAGATGATTTTCTTGAAGACATGATCATCTGCTTCATACCTTGACACTTTATCATGAAATTGAAAGTTATGTAGTCAAATTATTATATTCTAAGATTCTGTAACTAGAAATTGTTATAAGTTTATCACGTGAGTTGTTTATTATACGCTTAGAGATATTTGTAAATTACTTTATTTGCTTGATAAATTGGGTACTTGATCATGCTTGCCTATAAACTTAGTTAAGTACTATTGTATATTTTCATGATAAAGAAAATTCATGGAAGTTACATAATCAGTACAAATCAACTACATGATAAAGTAATTTCACAAAGTATCGAAAAATTTGTGATATATGGTCCCGGAATATAATTCAAAAGAAAATGATTAAACCAACTAGATTCAAATTTGAATATTAGACTCAGAAGAAATTGAGTTACTGCAATTGATATTCCTAATAGGAAAATATTTCCATGAAAAATAACTACACTCTGTAAGAACTCTTATGATCATATCATCAACCGACCCCAATGACAAAGCACTGTCTGACATAGTAGAAGTCACAGTCAAAACTCTAATGAATTCGAGGTTGTGATTTCATCCTAACTTACTCTGGAAGCATCCTTTAATTGAGATACACGATGAACCGAGGGATTCTACAAAGAAATTTGGAAAACATAGATACTCTCTAACTACACTACAAGAAAAACTGCATTTAGTGAGAGGAAATTCCGTGGTTAAAAGCCCCAAAAACCGTCATAAAAGACATTTAGTGACGGGATATATACCGTCACCACCCCTGGCTACAGCTTCCGCCACTAAAGGTAAATAATGACGGGAAACCAGTCCGTCACTAAAAAGTATTTAGTGACAGTAATAACCCGTCACTAAAAAGATGTATAATGACAGTCAATTCCCGTCACTAATTGCACTAATCCCCGTCACTAATAACTTAATTATGGACTAATTTTATAACTAAGTAACCCGTCACTAATAACACTAGTCATAGTAATATACCGTCACTATAGAGTTTATATAGTGACTGTCAATTCCCGTCACTAATTACACTAATAGACTCTCATTATAGAATAACATATTAAATAACTAACCCGTCACTAAATCTAAATTTTTCGTCATTATATCAAATATTTCCCGTCATTAGTGGTATATTTTAGTGACAAAGTACTCCCCTCACTACATAAATAATTACCCCGTCACTAAAAATTAATTACTATTTAGTCATCAATTATATATATATATATATATATATATATTATATAGATATATATATATTATCCCCCCATAAAAATACTATACATTTTTCCATTTATATATATAACAAGATGCAATCATAATTAAACTCTACAAAATGCATATTCGTGATCACTAATAAAATTGAATTACAGGTTAATAAATAAGAATTTGATCTAAAATTCAAGTACAAAATGGACATTTCCGATCAATTTATAATACAACCAAAAACTGTCATTCACCTTGGAAATTTGCTTTCTGAAGTAAGTTAATCTAGGAGATTTCGCTCCGTGAAACCCGTAGTCAAAACTTACATTTTCAGTGTAAATAATACAATCAGAAAACAAAATTCATCTTCAAAAGATGCTTTCCAGAATTAGTTCAAAATCAACACAACACATATTTGCCAAAAGATCTTCCACCTGTTAAATAAAAGCTGATATAAGTGAAGCATTCATAGATTATAAATTATTATGTGTAATCTGCATGGGAAAAGTAAATGACATTGCATATAACAAATGATCATAGTAAATGGCATGCATATATTCAACTTCATAAACTATTGCACAGATTACAAAGCCAACAACAAGAAGAAGACAAAACAAAATTTTGTGCAAGTTAATACAAGGGGAACCACATAACAACTTAATTCTTCCGCAAGAAAAGAAAGTCAACAAACAGAAAACTTTAAACCATAGAAACAAGATTAATCAACTCAAAGACAGTCATTCCAGTTCACTCTTTTTCGAAGTAATATTTCAATCTAAACGTCCATAATCTCTCTTTCCCACTGTTCTCTGATTCCTAAAGCCATATTACAGAATAAGCTCAAATACATTTCCGCCATAATCTCTCTTTCACCTAAAAAGAATAAGGAACATTGTTTAGTTGATATCCCACCTCTAAGCAGCAACTTTTTCCCCAAGAAGCCTATATAAGTAGAAGCGTTTTATAAAGCAAGAATGAGCAGCAGCCTATATAAGCAGCTACATTTAATTGATCTCAATTTAGACATCTAAAATTTAGAATAAATTTTTTTAAGACAAAAAGAATAAGCAACACTGAAAGCCTATATAAGTGTACACTTTAAAATCAAATGACTATGCTACATAGTAACCAACTTCACCAATTCTAATAACCAACCTACTTATTTTTTCTTGAATATGAAAACTAGATTAAGTTGTATCTCTTGAATGCGATTGGTAGTTGTAGTTGTGATTGGAGGTGGTTCATTGTGGCTTTTCTCCATTCGATCCAACCTACCTTCAATCCCATCCATAGTCTAAGAATTGATCAACACCATCTTTATATTGTTAATTCCAACAGCCATTGACAAGACTCATCAATTTCTTGTTCGGCGCCATAATAGAAATCGAACAGATGGTTTATAGCAAGGATACAAACCTAAAATATGAAAATTAAATTTTAATTGCAAATTAGAAAGGTAAAGTCAATGTTACAAGCAAGACTCAATAGAAAAGCTCAACACATAATTCTAATAGTAGAAACTCGATTTGTACTTGCCCAAGTTCATTATAAATTAGATAAGAAAAATAATGGATATGAGCATATGAGCAAGTATACCACCAGATTTGTACTTGCCCAAATTCATTATAAATTATTACTTGAGTAAGTATACCACCAGATTTCCAAATAAAAATATTTTACCAATAAATACCGAAATTGTTCCCTTGTTTGCCTCTGTAGAAAATAGCAACAGCAGACACCAAAACTTATAATAAATTATAAATCACATACACGCAATTCACAAACACTATACATTTCATACACACTAAACACATTTCATACACATTACAAACATTTCACGCACTTCAAACACAATACATGCACACACTTCCCACACTAATTAGGAAATGGATTCTATGTTTCTTAAGAGCATATTACAAAAAGTACATGATTAGCAAGAGTAAGACCCGTGAATAAAAAAAGATATGATATTAGGAAGATAAATCAGTCGAAATGAAGCAAAAAGATTCAGTGTTACTTATAATTGCAGGTCCTATATGCACGTGATACAAGATTGAAGAACCAAATTTCCTAATGTCTAGGCAACATCCGACTTGATGAAATATGCAAACAAATCTGAACAAATTTCAATATGTTGAGATCGAAAGTTGGATCATAACTTGGAGAATACACTTTCATGATCAGCCACAATTGTTTTGATTACCTTTCAAATACAAGTTACAAGTGCCATAGGAATAAAAAGGCATATTTCTCTCCAAAAAAGTAAGATCTAAACCAAACGAGGCAGGCTTTACACAACCTTCTAATCTAACAAATCATAAGCCTTTGTTCCACAAAAAGCTTTACTTGTTCTAAGAGGTACAAGTTTTCATTTTTGGCCAATTTCACAATATTTTAATAAATTCTCGTTTAGACGACTTCTTTTGTTTGTGGGCTTGACTTATTAAATCATATGTAACTCAGACGTGAAACTAAAACTTTTAAGATCTTATTTTACCAATATATTAATTCAAGAAAATCATGGTTCATACAACACCAAATCCGGCAAATGAAAAGAAGGCAATGAAATGTTCATCTTATACAAGAGCAATCTTATACTATGATGTAATATTACTAAAACGAAATATGAACTTGAAACAAAAAATAAAGGCCAAACTAGGAATATCTTGTCATCTCATACTTTTTACAAAATTAATTACCTTCCCAAATGGAGAAACAAGTTGGTGAGGAGCTGTTATGTTATCTCCTAACTTTTCCTTTCTCACCTGTATCAATTTCAAGTAAAAATATTGAGCAATTGGACTGATATTTTCTGTAATAAAATGTGAGCCCATGAATACATGTCCAAGAGCAACCAATTGATGAGAAAGTGAAGAGATTCCTAATCTTAAAAAGTTGGTTGGATTGGACTTTGAAATTTAGTCTGGTTCTGATTTTCATACCCAAATTGTCATTATTTTATACTTCACCACACTCTGTACCTTTGCTCAATGAGATTTTCACCTAGCATCTTCTGTGAATTAGATTTACTTTATATTAAATTTTTATTTAGATTTCCTTTTATACCATATTTATCTATTATTTACTTCATAATATATTGGAAACTAGGAAACTGGAACTCCTTTGGAGCAAATGGATGACCTGATTAATTTTTAAGGGGATTTGGCAACTGATGGTTTTATTTCTTTAGTATTAAGAAAACGAGGAATAATATCATGGTCTACACCTCTTTTTTCTTTTCATTTCCATTGAAAATGTGTTATTAAACTTAAAAAATTTAACATGTAAAGGCCTATAGCATGGTTTCTAGAACAGAAGAAAGTGCTTTTTCTTTTCCTTAGGGAATGTTTTCCATTACTTATTTAAAGTACTTTTGTGATTTTGACTTAATTTAAGCTAAATGGAGTGTTTGGTAATAATTGTTTCTACTATAATTGAGCTCTTAAAAACTATAAGCTATAAGCAATAAATGAGTTGCTTTTAGTAGCTTCTTGGTACTTTTGTAAATTTGTCAAACTTATTTAAGTAAAGTGAGTGATAAGAAGCACTTGTTTATCAAACACTACAACTTTTAAATTTTGGCCAAAAGCATGTAATTCTCAAACACTACCTACTTTTAGTTATAAGTATTTTTTCTATAATTTCTAATTTTAATCATTTTTCAAAAGCACAAGCAACCACAAACTCTCCCTTAGGGGATGTTTTCCTTTGCTTAACTTTTGAAGAAGTGATTAAAATTGCTTAAAATCAAAAGTAGATAGTGTTTGAAAATAAGTGATTTTGGACAAATATAAAAGTTGAAGTGTTTGATACTTAAGTAACTTTTAGCTTATGCATGAGCGAAAAACTTTTATTTGTTTACCAAATACCAAAAAGCTGAAAGAAAAAACTATTTGCTACTTTTAGCTTTTGCCCTAATATAAATTCTATTAAAGCTAAAGTTGTTTTCTCAACCACTCCAAAACAATTTTTTTCAAGCTAGAAGCAAAAAAGCAGAAAAATAATTGAAAACACCCAAAGGAATGTTATTCCCGGTACAAATCCTAGTTTGAGCAAGATATTTCACATATTTTCATTCACTTTCTCCCCAGCTTCCCTTCTGTATTCTCCCTCCCTCCGTCCCCTATCCTCCCCCTCCACCCATACTTAATTTAATATAACTTAAAAACATCAAAACCACTTTAGTGTTCTCATATAGCAATAACTAAAAAATAATTGAAATTCTTTATACCTGTTATCTGAGAAAAGACTTGAGAAGCACTTTTCGGTATACCAATTCCAACATGCAACAATGGATACACAGAGAGAAACAAAATTAGAAAAATAGATACACCTAGGGTTTAATAAAGAAAGAGAAATGAATTCTAACCTCTCTACACTTGCTGCTTAACCGATGGTGGTGGAGAGGTCAGATGTCCGACGTAGTAGAAGCGGAAAGAATGGTTTTCCAAGACAAAGAGACAAAATTAGAAAAATAGATACAGCTAAGGTTTAAGAAAGAGAGCGAGAAACGAAGTCGAACCTCTCTATACTTTTTGTTGAACCGACGGTGGCGGAGAGGTGTCGTCCGACGCAGTAGAAGCGGAGAGGGAAAGGGTTTTCCAAAAGACAGAGATGGACGATCAGAAAAGGGAGAGAAACTTGTTCTCTTTTCAATTTTAATTTGACTTTTATTCATTGTTTTATTCTTTATTTTAGTAGGAGTTAAAAGAAATGGTGGGAAACAAGCCGCCCTCTTTTTTCATTTTCATTAGTGACGGTATAATTTACTTTTTCTTTTTAATTTTTGTTTTTGTCACCAAAATTTAGTTTTTTGGTGAGAGTATTTTTTTACTCTCATAAAAGCCAAATATATAGCACATTTAGTGAGAGGTTTTTGTTACTCTCACTATTTTTCTCTCACTAAAAGTAACTTTTCTTGTAGTGCTAGCTAGTGGAATGAAATCCACTTACTAAACTACAAGAAGAGGTCAATAACTTCAACAAGGGCATGTTGTGCCTAAAAACACATCTTACTTTCTGCGAAAAGAAAATCATAGAAGATGATATGATACAAAATATATAAATATATATATCTTCATTTTCCACTTCAACACTTATACTAGAGAACCAGTATAGGTTGGAGTAAGAAAATAAAAGAATTGCAATATTAAATTAGCTAATCAACCAGTGCAAGTAGTTGAGAGGCATGATCAGTTTTTTCTGAAAAATAACATCAAACGCATTGGGATAAAGAAAATTCTCAAGCCCAAGTATGATGAACTAAATAGTGGAAATAACCCAAAGTAAAGGGAACGAATGTGTCTGTCTTATAGTTGTGGTCATGATACATCACAAAGTAAGGGACATAGAAGCCCTGGAGGCCTTCCGATGTGCCTACCCCAAATAAACATGGTGGTTGTGAAAACCATGTGCAAAAGACACCTCGAAAACCTCTAAACAAAAGAGATAGAGTTGGTAATGAACATTTAAATAAGTATGAAACTATTATACTTTTTTATAAAAACTGCTAGAGCAGTTAACTATAAGAGATACAGGAAGTCCAAAGAACAGAGACTCACTGCATCACTGCGTAATGACCATCATTGAATCACAAGTACTAAAAGAACGAAGAATCGTCAAATTCTCTAGATGTCTAATGACATAACAATTATAGTCACAAAATGCTCTATATGCACCAAGAGCTATTATAATGTTATTAAGTAAAGATAATCTTGTCAAAGACTATCATTTCAAAACTACATGTGAGAATGGAATTGAATAATTTATGATACCTCTAATGAATGTGATAGGAAGCACATCTTAGACAAATAAATGAGTCAATCTAGTGACATGTACGCCACTACAACTCTGATCGTTGGATCAAACACCATCACCAAAACGAACTTTGGAAGACAGAATCATATGTTACCTAAAATGCTTTCTAAAGTACTAAAAGCACGACCAACATCCCATTCGGCCTCGTTAACTATTTTAGGGCATATCACTCATTCTACCAAGCCTACTATTTGGTAATAAGTAAGATTGATACCTTCCTATGCCTGATATATAAGTAAGACTATCCATTCTTACAAAAGAACATAATATAATATATGTGGACCTATCAAACCAGAAAAGCGGGTCATTGAAGTATCTTGGTTCTGGTAAATGCTTTGGCACATTAACTGATCATCACATTATTGTCCATAATAAACGTTGCATCAGAAAAACTCCTAGTAAATATTGTCTAAGGGCTCACCACCCTCACTCCATAAAGTCAATCAGACTTATTAACTCTAGAGAGTTCTCATCGTAAGGATTTGATGATTATTGCATATCTGTCAGGATCAATGTATAGAATCCTTTAACCCATGTGGATACACAAAAATGGACTCACATATGCCACCATCAAAAGGATATAGATGGAGGATTAGGCATTACAATACGTACTAAAATGCCTATCATATATGGAGTTATGCAATATCGTTGCAACTTTACTTTATTTGTCTCAGACCCACTGCTAACCAATAATTTATGTATCAGTTGGTAACTGGATATAGCCTGATATTTTTACATTTACGCAAATTTGATTACGCAATATATGTGCCTATTTGCGTCCCTACAACGCATCAAAATGGGTCTTTAAAGATAATTAAATATGTATGTTGGTTATGAATTTCCAACTATTACCCGCTATTTGAAACCTTTGATAGGCGAAATTTAAAACTATTTACTGCTAGATTGGCGAATTGTCACTTTAATGAGACAGTCTTCCCGTCGTTAGGGGGAGATAAGAAAAAGAATTTTCTAAGGGAACGACAGGAAGTGTTTCCCAGTTTGTCTCATTAGGATCCCCACACTTCATAATGTCAAGTGAAGTAAGACGAATTATCGATCTTCTAAGTATGGAAGATATGATTGTTGATGCATTTGATAAAATCGCTAAAGTGACAAAATTATATATACCAACTGCAAATGTGCCTATAAGGTTAAAAGTCCCCAGTAAGGGGCACAACACCGCAGATAAAGGTGTTGCAATCACACTTAGTGGAGGTGTGGTTGAGGTCGTGGCTCTCAAAAGGAAATGGGAGATGTCACGTGGTTCGATGAACATCTGCTCAAGGAAGAAGGCAGATGTGGCACAATTTGAATCATCAATGAAAAGAAATACTCTCAAATTATCTCTAATTAATTATGTCCATAAATCATCACTGGAGGACGCTCCGAAGTTTAATATGATTCTAGAGATAATGAGAGTGCATGTGAGTTAATGGAAAAATCTTTCACGTGCATTGATGATGTATACATTATTGTTCAATGAATTATAGAACTCAATAATATTGAACCACGCTCTATTGTAAAGATATCAACAAAGAGTATATTGGCTTATATGGAATTAATCCAGGTAGAACTCGATTCTATGACAAAACAACAGGTATTTGGTTTGGTAGTGCTAGCCTTACCAAGTGTAAAGCCTGTAGGACATAAAATATGTTTTGTCAATAACCGTAGTGAGAAGAATAAGTCCTGAGATGCAAAAGTTACCTTAAAGCACAAGGTTTTCTCACAAAGCCCTGGAATTGACTACGAGGAGATATTCTCCCACAACGAACGTCATAACGTCTTATTGATAAGTTTCCGAAGGATTGGAAATGCAGCATACTAATGTGGTTACAACATATCTCTTTGGGGATCTTGTTATTGAGATATGTGTAAGTGTGAGATGGACTTGCATTGCCTAACTCAAGTAACTCTAGACCACGGAGTGCATTTACAATATTAGATTGAAATGCTCACTTTGATTGAAATAAATCTGGACGAAAATTGTATATCCGTCTGAGTGACTACTTGATTGGGAAGGGAAAGAACAAGTATTATTACCCCTATGCATTTATAAAGAAAACGATTTCTATGTTTGCAACTATAGCAGCTTATGTCGATGTTAAGGACATAATGGGTACTCTTAAAGAAATAAGAGCTAGTGTGATGTATTTGAAATCTAAATTGAGATAAAGGATCATGGAAAAACTCACCAAGTTTGTGGAATATCAATTTCTTAGTTTGCATATATCCAAAAGATTATCAGGCAATTTCATATGGATAAAATGCAATCTGTTAGCACTCCTATGATTGGTTGAAGTGTGGACATAAAGAAAGATCCATTTGAGTCCAAAGGAAATGACGAAAGAGCTGTTGGGAGGTGAAATTCCCTACTTAATTGAAATGTGCGCATTATTGTACAAAAAACTCAATGCACTCAACCATGTTACTTTCTCAAAGAACATGTTGGTTATATTTTACTCAGGACAACGCAATATCAATTGAATGATATCAAATAGTATTTTGATATATGAAAGAAATCATTGACTCATATTTGTTCCTCCCATATTAGAGATAAGAGAGATTACAAATGAAATTGTGAAACTAAAGAAAATGTCAAATGCTCTCATATAGAGAGATAAAAGGATTACAAAAGAATATGTAACTCCTAAATAAATGTTGAAACTACCCCTTACGATGAAAACTTGAAAAGTACTACTTTGGTTGGTTCATATGTTGGTTATCTTGTTGGCCAATGTAAAGGTCATTACTGAATTGGTTATGTATTACCATGAGGAACACGACGAAAACTTGAAGATCAATCTATCACAACTATTCAAGCTACCTCATCACATCACTCATGGATGATATCTCAAGAAATTTATTAACCTATATGGCCAGAGTATTAGTGACTTGAGCTATACCACCGAAGAGCGTACCCGAAGTTATGAAGATGAAGTTATTTGCAACAAATAGATGGATTATGCTACACATCAAAGGTGACGAGACCAAGCATGTACCACCAACGCTTTTCTATAACTAGCAACCATATAATATCCTCATGATTTATGTAAAATTAAGGATGAAGAGATTTTCAAAACTCTCTTGATAGATGTGGTATCAAGGGAGAGATGTAGACTTCAGGGGGAGTCTCAACGAAGGTGCGTTGCACTCTTTTTCCCTTCAACCAAGGTTTATTTTTTCCACCGGGTTTTGTTACTTGGCAAGGTTTCTAACGAGACAACAAGTTATGCACCAATTCCCCTTTGACTTGGCACAAGGGGGAGTGTTGAAGGAAAAACACAATTAGTGTGTCTTCGTCAAAAGTAATTGATGAAGGGCAATTTAGGTATTCACTAAATAATACGTAACTGTGAAACCCTTGTCTTGTATTTGACACCCTATATAAAGGGGATTTGATGAATAAGAGAACCCTAATTATTCCGTGTATATCTTTCTTCTTTACTTTTTTGTTTTCCCTTAAACAAAGAACTAATTTTAAGGAATATTATGAAAAAAAATTTAGTATAAAAAATAGTACAAATTATTGGAAAATGATTTCAAATTTTACTTAAACTTTGCAAAATACTCCCTCCGTCCCGGCTTAACCTGCCTAGATTGACCGGGCACGGGGATTAAGAAAAAATAGATTTTGTGGAATCTTTGACTTTTTTAAAGGTGGAGATTGAGAATGAAGATTTGGAGGGTGGAGATTGTGAAAAAATTGTTATTTATGGGGTAGGCAGATTAAGGTGGGACAAACTAAAATAGCAAGTAGGCAGGTTAAGTTGGGACGGAGGTAGTATATATTAAAGTATAACAATATGCTGGAAATGCTCCTTTAAGACATTTAAATGATAGCCACGTAGACTTAAATACTTGATTCAACCCCCTAAAAATCTAGGCTATGTTTGGTTGGGGTTGGGGTGGCTGGGTTGGGAGAAGTGGATGAAGTTAGTGGCTGGGGGTGTTAGAGAGTGATGTTTAGTTGGGTGGTTGGGGTTGTGATTGGAGTGTCGGATTTAATTATTAATTGTAAAATGTGATGTGATATGTGTAAGAGGTAGTTCTTAATGATTGGAGAATGATTAAAATAGTATTAAGATTTGTGATTGACTAATTTTGTGTGTAATTATTGATAGGTAGCTTGGTCAAGCCAACTCAAACAAACATTATAAAGGGTTGGCCCAACCTGAGGTGGGCCAACCCCAAGCAAACATGGCCCTACATTCCCGATTAGAAGTGTATATTAATTACTATTAAGTATTGTAAATAAGTTATTTTTTAATCAAAGATTTGTAACTAACAAAATTGTAGACATTTAAAGTTTAAGACTTGGTCAATTGCATAACTTCAGGCTATACAGAAAGTGAGAAAATGTATTTATTACATATGTATCGAATCATTAATTCATTTTGATTTTGCTCGAATAGGCTAACGCCAATAAACTTATAAATAGTAGTTTAGCTAATAAGTCATTCTCCTTCCTATAATAATAATAATAATAATAATAGTAATAATAGTAATAATAATTTTTGTTCTCTTTCTATTTCAGGCTAATTTATTGGGCCTTATAAGAGTTTTAATTCGCTTTGTACACTGATGGCACGTGACCACATGAGTGAGCCCCACTTGTATCTCGCTCCAAAAACTATATGGGTATGTTTATTTAAGGTTGGAGAGTGCTGGATTAAATCTGATTGAGAGAGTTAATGAGTGTTATAAACCACCCAAAATTATATAATTGCATTTTTTTTCAATCGGCGGATAAACCATCAAACTTATTTTTCGATCATTTTTCGTTAAAATTCGTAAGTAAACTTACGCGTGGTAAACTTTTAATGGCTTTCTTTTGTACAAACAATCTTTTAGTATACCAAAAGTATAAAATTCTTTCACATCTTTATTTTCCATAAAGCCCTTAAAAATTTAAGGTTTTGGTTGTCCAAACATGTTTAACACGCATAGGGATTTAACAAAGATGTTTGGACAAAAAACGTCCTTAAAAATTTATAACGCGCAAGTCACATGTGGAAATCCGGTGAAAAATGATTGAAAAATAAGTTTGTTGAGGTTCATCTGTCAAAACCTATATAGTTTATATGTATGAGTGTCCCCCAAAAAAGTTCAATAATTTATGTAAAAAATGCTAATAGTTTGGTGGAGTTGTTGCAATTAACCCTAAATTGTATTATCGTTTCTTATTCAAATAAAAAATACTTGTTTATCTAGTGAATTAACATTTTCTTTGAGAAGAAATAAATTAATTCAATTAACAAATTAATTAGCTAATATTACTTCGTCACACCCGAGTTTGTTCATTTTTCTTATTGGTACGTCCCACACTAATTTGTACATCCTTAAAAAGGTAATTTCACTCACAATCTCCACCTTTGAAAAGTTAACCAAAAAGCAAAAAAATGTCGTAGGAGAAGTAGAAAAGTAAACAATAAAGATAGACACAGAATAAATTTAGGGTTCCCTTATTCATCAGGTCTCCTTTATATAGGGTGTCAAATACAAGGGTTTCGCAGTTATATAATATTTAGTGAATACCTAAATTGTCTTTCATCAATTACCTTTGATAAAGACACACTAATTGTGTTTTTCCTTCAATACTCCCATTGTGTCAAGTCAAAGGGGAATTGGTGCATAACTTGTTGCCTCGTTAAAATTGTCAAGTAACAAAACTCAGTGGGAGAAATAAACCTTGGTCGAAGGAAAAAAGAGTGCAATGCACCTTTGTTGAGACTCCTTTTGAAGTCTACATATCTCCCTTGATATGTACATCTATCAAGAGAGCTTTGAAAATCTACTACAACATAAATGAGCTAATGTAACACCCAAAAAGTGTTACCTATATACCAAAATATGTTACTATAGACTTTATGTAACACTTTATTGGTATTACATTTGCCGGTGCTACCTAAAGTCTAATATAACACTTTTGATGATCTTTAGTAACACTTTTAATAAGTGTTACATTAGATTTTAAATTGTAACACTTTATGGTAACACTAGAAAAATGTTGCACATAACCCTCTTTATGTAACACTTTTAATTGAAAGAAAAAATAAAAAAAGTTGTCATTGTTGCTGTTTCGAACCCAGGTTGATAGATTGCAGGAGCTTAAGTGCAAAGCCTTAACCACTAGGCTACAATAATTTTTTTAGTTTTTTTTTGTATGAAAAACAATATATACACAAGATTTTATTGTAACATCAATAAAATACACTCAAAATTAAATTTTCATCAAACTACAATCTAACTTAATTTTATTTAGGTTATTCATATCAATTTGACACAATGTTTCCATTATTTTTTTTTCATTTTCATCCACTTATATATATATATATATATATATATATATTTAAAACTTATTTTATATCACATTAATTTAATACATCTAGTTATTGTAAATAAATCTTAAGACATTATCATTAATTTTAATTACCATAATTTTATGTATTAAGACACCTTAATTGTTGTTTTTTTTATAGATTTTAAATAAAAAAATAAACTTACAAACATGAAGATACATGACTAAATGTCCCAAGTCTAGGTTCTCACATTTAAGAAATGTATTCAAATTCTTAAAGCTACAAGTCTATTTTGTAATTGTTTAGTAAAACCACAAATAAGTCACAAATAAAATTTAATTTATTCTTAACGAATAGATGAATATCTTTAGGTGCTCTAATAAATTGTTATTTTTGTAGGTCTGAGTCGATCATTTTCACTACTTATGTTACAGGCATTCTGTTGTAATATTAAGATATAACACATGAGATAAATAAAAATAAAAGTCACATAAGAAAAATAATGCACAAATATTTAATTAGTTTAAAATAAAATAAATAATTTTATTATTTACAAGTTTTACTTATTTATAAGTGTTACATAAAAGTGTTACTTATTCAAAAGTGTTGCGTAAAAAGTGTTACTTATTTAAAAGTGTTACCTAAATGTGTTACAATTTAAAAGTGTTACGTTCAAAGCGTCACATATTCTAAATGTATTACACGAAAGTGTTACATATTCGCAAATGTTACAAAAATGTTACATAAAAGTGTTACATATTCATAAGTGTTACAAAAGTGTTACATAAAAGTCAAAATTTCAAAAGTGTTACAAACGAAATGTTACATAAAGCCATTTATGTTGTAGATATCTTCATCCTCAATTTTACATAAATCTTGAGAATATTACGTGGTTGCGATTATAGAAAAGCGTTGGCGGTAAATGCTTGGTCTCGCCACATTTAATGTGTAGCATAATCCATCTGTTTGTTGCAAATAACTTCATCTTCATAACTTTGAATAGACTCTTTAATGGTATAGTTCAAGTCACTAATACTTTAACCATATATGTTAATGAACTTCATGAGATGTCATCCATGAGTGATGTGATGAGGTAGCTTGAGTAGTTGTGATAGGTTGATCTTCAAGTTTTCGTCGTGTTCCTCATGATAATACATAATCGGTTTGGTAATGACATTTATATTGGCCACTAAGATAACTAACATCTAAACCAACCAAAGTAGTATTTAGTATTTCGAGTAGGGGGTAGCTTCAACATTTACTTAGAAGTTATAGATTCTTTTGTAATCCTTTTATCTCTTTATATGAGAGCATTTGACATTTCCTTTAGAATGTACAATTTCATTTGTAATATCTCTTGTCTCAAATATGGGAAGAACAAATTTGTCGATGGTTTCTTTCAAATGTCAAAATACTATTTGATATAATTCCATTGATATTGTGTTGTCCTAAGTAAAATATAACCCACACGTTCTTTGATAAAGTAATACATGGTTGAGTGCATTGAACTTTTTATACAATAATGGGCACACTTCAATTAAGTAGAGAATTTCATCTCTCAATATCTCTTTCGTCATTTCCTTTAGAGTCAAATGACTCTTTTCTTATGTCCACACTTCATCTAATCATAGGAGTGCTAACAGATTGCACTTTATCATGTTAAATCGCCTGATAATCTTTTGGATATATGCAAACTGAGGAATTAATATTCCACAAAGTCGGTCTTCTAGTTCAAGGCATAGACTATACCGAGTTTTCCTATAATCCTTTATCTCAATTTATATAGAGTACCTATTATGTTCTTAACATCGACATAAGCTGCTATAGTAGCAAATATAGAACTCGTTTTCTTTATAAATGCATAGGGGCAATATTACTTGTTCTTTCCCTTCCCAATCAAGCAGTCTCTTAGACGAGTATACCATTTCCGTCCAGATTGATTTCAATAAAAGTGAGCATTTTAATCTAATATTGTAAATGCACTCCGTGGTCTAGAGTCACTTGAGTTGGACAATGCAAGTCCATCCGATACTTTCACATATCTCAATAACAAGATCCCCAAAGTGATATGTTGTAACCACATTAATATGTTGCATTTTCAATCTTTGGAAACTTATCAATAAGACGTCTGTTGCGGGAGAATGTCTCCTCATAGTCAATTCCAGGGCTTTGTGAGAAAACATTGTTCTTTAAGGTAAGTTTTGTATCTCAGGACTTTATTCTTCTCACTATACTTACTGACAAAACATATTTTGTGTCCTACAGGCTTTACACTTGGTGAGGCTAGCACTATCAAATCAAATACCTGTCGTTTTGTCATAGAATCGAGTTCTACCTAGACTAATTCCATATAGGCCAATATACTCTTTGTTGATATCTTACAATGGAGTGTGGTTCGATATTATTGTGCACTATAATTCATTGAGTAATAATGTATACATCATCAATGCACGTGAAAGATCTTTCTATTAAGGCACATGCACTCTCATTATCTCTAGAATCATATTAAACTTCGGAGCGTCCTCTAGTGATGATTCATGGACATAATTAATTTGAGAGTATTTCTTTTTGTTGATGATTTAAATTGTGTCACACCTACCTCCTTCCTTGAGCAGGTGTTCCTCAAACCACGTGACATCCCTCATTTTCTTTTGGGAGCCACGACCTCAACCACACCTCCACTAAATGTGGTTGCAACACCTTTATCTGCGGTGTTGTGCTCCTTATTGGGGACTTTTAACCTTACAAGCACATTTGCAACTGTTATATATGATCTTGTCACTTTAGCGATTTTACCAAATGCATCAATAATCAAATCTTCCATATTTTGAAGATCAATAATTCGTTTTACTTCACTTTACATAATGAAGTGTGGGGTATTTTACTTTACATTATGAAGTGTGGGAATCCTAATGAGACATACTGGAAAACACTTCATGTCATTCCCTTAGAAAATTCTTTTTCTTATCTCCCCCTAACGATAGAAAAACTGTCTCATTAAAGTGACAATCCGTCAATCTTGCGGTAAAAAAATCTCGCTTGTTAAAGTCCAAATAGCGGGTAATATTTGGGAATTCATATCCAACATAAATACTTAATCGTCTTTAAAAACTCATTTTGGTGCGCTGTGGGGGCGCTGTAGGCACATATACTGCATAACCAAATATGTGTATATGTAAAAATATCAAGCTAAATTCAGTTACCAACTGGTACATATAAATTATTGATTAGCAGTGGGTCTAAGACGCCAATAAATTTTTCCTATAAAGTGCCAAGGTTCTGGCGCAAGTATATCATCAATGTCACAAGCTGATCGGAATTGGAAGAGAAAGCGGTTTATATCAATCCGAAACGGATTAAAGGATTTATGTGTACATACTTGGTCAATCAAACAAAGAGTTCCGCTTACGATTTCCTGTTCTGTATCCTCTATGATCGAAATTGGTTCCTCATCATCGTTGCCCCCCTCCCCCCTTTATCCAGATCTGTAGCCATTATGTATCAATTGTCTTAACCTGCAAAAATCAAAAGTGAACACCTCGTCCAGTTTCAGAAAATATAAGATCATTCGCAACAAGATTACCCGATTAAGAAACCCTACTGAAAGAAGCAAAAGCCCAATGGTAAAGACGGGAAGCCAAAAACAAATCAAACCAGAAAGAAAATCACAGAAAACTAGCAGAAATCAGTAAACGGAAGCAACTTCATCGCTACAGAAACCCTTCGACATAGGGAGACTCTTCCGTAAAAGGAGACGAAACCCTACTGGCGTTAGGGCCTGCTATGAGTATTTATTAATTTGTTATATACAAAAGACCTCATTTTGAATAACTTGAGAGAGCACTCACAATTGCCAAAATATGAGCATTTAAAATAGGTATACAAATGGATCGGATAGTGTACACGTATGCTTTTCCATACCCGCACTTATTGCCTTGGGTAGGGAACGATAAAACTCATTGGGTAATTGAGTGGTCTGTAGGTAATCGGATCACCCGAACAATATATATATATATATGTATATAATATGTATGTATATCATATCTACAACAAATCATATACAACATATATAATGGGGATGTTTGCTTGGGGTTTGCCAAACCCATAATCAGTTTGGCCAACCCCAAGTGATGTTTGTTTGGCCAAGCCACGATATTAGGGTTTGGTAGGGGAACATCAATCACAAATCAAAAAATTATTTTAATTATTCTCCCAATCATTAATAACTACCTCTTACTCATATTACATCACATTTCACAATTAATAATTAAATTTCCCACCCAACCAAACATCACTCTTTAACATCCCAAGCCATTAACTCCAGCCACTTCCCCCAGCCCAGCCACCCCAGCCCCAAGCAAACATCCCCAATATGTTATTGTTATATTATATGTTATTTGATACGTAATAATATATTATAAACATGATAAATTAGATATATTTCTAATTTTTTAATATATAACCTATTACATATATACTAATACATATATGTAAAATCGGATACACGAGTAGGGTAATGGATAATATATTATTCTCGTATCTTACCTTATTATTTCACTAAAATATCAAATTCGGACAATGCTCGATCATATTATCCGTTTACTCTAACCACGAATAAAATTAACATCTAATCTACAACAGTTGAAGTTGTTCGCAAACTACCTAAAACTTATTGGTACAGATGTAAAAGGTTTTCTTTCCTTAAATGCCGCCCTGCAATGGCTTGTTTTGAGAACCAAACCTCATCAATATCTTACCTTATTTACAGCATCCCCTCTTTGTTGGAATTTTAAATTTAAATGGAGATAGTCTCGTTCACCTATATATGGTGGCCATAAATTATATGTCCATAGGTGATGTGTCAATATTTTATAGAGTGAAAATAATTATATTATTCATAATTTAAGGATGTAATCTTTACATATTAACGGTGAACACATTAACTTGTGATCACCAATTGTAGGGAGCATTTCTGGAATGAGAAGTATCTTTTTAGATGAAAAAGTGTTTATGAAAAGTTACATCTGTTTAAATACAATAGGTCGAAACAAAATATCATCTATTCATCAAAATATACAATCTAACAAGAATCCTAAGATACACCCATTCATGAGATGACACCAAGAAATATATAAGTATACGTTCTTATTTCAAATTTCACACCGGTCCAACTAAGTCGATTTCAGTCGAAATAATTAAGAAATCCGTTTGTTCTTATTCCTCCATTATTTTTAGAGGAGAGTTCTAGATACTATTTGCTTCGTCCTTTTTATCATTATTGTGTTATAATCATAAGAAGACAATTTTATATATTCGAAGACGATTGATATAGAACCGTAAGCTCTGAATGGACAATTTTGTCTTACAAAAAGCGTGTCAAACACTCTCCTCTACTCAAGCTTATCCGCTTAATATTTTTATATTGAGATTGTAGAAAAATATTGGGATACAATGACATTACAACAAACAACTTGTACACGATGCAAACTTGTTCCAACATGAACAATTGATGGAACGCAAACTCCTTCAAACATCATCTTTGTTTTGTCACGACTGGATTTGGACAACTACGTAGTTTGTTGTAAATATTGTTGCACTCCACATAATTGGCAAAACAATATCTCTAGGATCTTTTTCGTGAACCTACAAAATACAAGTTAGTGCAAGGACAGCCGAGGCGAGTTCATGACTCTTTTCACTAGACAAATACGCAAAGCCCAGGTGGTTACGGATACCGGCATAATGTGCTCAAGATACAACAGTTGATGTCTCAAAGGTAGTAGCATTCCAAACCTTTGAGCTCCGGCGAACTAAAAAGTGTCAAGATCCTGAGCATGTATGACATTATGTATCTGTCTCGTAGTTGCATGATTTTATATTCTACCAAAACGCATTGTAAATGTCTATCTTATTTATAGATATTTTCAATTAGCGGGGGGTACTAATTGCTACACATTACAGTACTAATTGCAAGTTGCAACATAATGGTTATAAGTAATGAAAGAGTAATTGTCAAGTGTCTTTTTACTTTTCCATATGTCCACAATAAATGTGGTTATTAATATATGATTGTTACTTTGCATTGATTGCAACCTTTAATGGTGATGTCATTTTATGACATTCATTCATGATGTCCTCCAACTCCAATTAAGTATATCTCTGGGAGGTTATAATCGGATATTCAAACGATCACTTGCAATTTGTCAACCGAATCAAATTCGAGTAGCAAAACTTAACCTTGATTCCTAATTAAATTAAGGAACTATTGCATGTTATTTAAATTAAATTAAGGTAATATAAAAATACTTTAAGTTTTGACTAAATTTTGTTTGACCCATTCCGCTTCTTTTAAATATAATATGGAAGGGCTGTTAATTAATACGGTAAGTTGGCTTAAACTAAACTAATATAAGAATGCTTTAAATTCCAGCTAATTTGTGTTCGCCTATTTCGCCCCTTTTAAATATAACATTAAAGGGTAGTTCCTGCTTATCTTTTCTAAAGTGTCTATTTTATTCCTAATTGATGAATTACTAGATTGTTAATTAATACAGTAATTTGGCACTAAACAAGATTTCTTTTTTATATTGAATTTTTGTCTCATCTACTATCACATTATTTAAGTTTTTATTTGCTATATTTTCCTTGGGCAAGTTAATATTCAATTTTTTCCCAACAAAGTTGAGGTATAAATGTTTATTTATTGTACTAAAAAATGAATGTTTATTTTTAAAATTGACATAGCTTTGTTTTATGATAAAAAATTAATTGAATCATAGTTCCATGATATGCAAGATTTTTTCGGTCAAGTAAATTATGATACTAACTTTTTTCGTGACATAGGGCAACTTGATTGGATGCTCGAACTCTGTATTTGCAAGACGACAGTTCAAAACCGATTATTATATTCAGCCAGACCGCCCAACTCCAGTTTTTATATGCACTCATTGGCTTTGTTTTGTAATTGCTTAGCCTTTTAAATGCCAATTTTAGATTTTCTGGGCACCTTAATTTGCCGGCTTGTGGCATGAAAAGGTTTAAGGTTTGTCTCTTGTGAGTGACCATCCTGTGGTCTCCACATTTTTTGCACTTTCTTTTGTTTTCTTTTCCTCATTTATAATACTATCTATTTAATATAAGAAAAGCAGGAAGCTAGTTTGAGTAAGAGATTGACTTGAGCATAATTACCACGCCACTCAAATTACATTTTGCCGGATTTTTTAGAAGATTATAATTTTATTTGAGAAATATTTTAAATTTTATTTTGAATTCCTTTTTTCTTGTGCGGCTAAATTAAGGTGGTGTTTGCAAAAACAACAAACCAACCTAAAATCACTTTTGACAATTCAAAAGTGATTTTGAAGTGTTTGGAAACTCTTAAAACAGATTGACAGAATCACTTAAAATTTGATTCTGAGAAACTGCTATCACTCAGCTTCTACCAGATTTTGGCTTTAAAATCACTTTATTTCTAAACACTACCAAATTCTGATTTTTGTAGAAAAAATCAATTCAAATTACTTTTCTAAAAGCACAATCTGTTGCAAACACCCCCTGTCCCATAGTAAGGTTTTCATTTATGCTACATTAATTCATCTATTAATATGCTTTTAAGAAAAAATTAAATGTGACAAATATGAAACATTATCAAATAATTTACCTAAGAATAAAATACACTGATGTATACATACAGGTTTCTTGTTTAATAACATTAGTCATTAGATAAGATGTTTACATCGGGAAAACTCTTCAAAGCAACGATAGGTACAGAGGGAGGGGTCAATCACCAATTTTTAATTGAACAACTGGTTACTATAATTTTACTGAAGACTATTATCTTTAGATATTTAAAAAGTATTAGACAGTAAAATATTATTTTATAAAATACTTATGCCGTCCCGCTTAGATTTGCACACCTTAAAAAGAAAATTTCTCAAATAATCTTCATCCTCAAAATTTCCTATCCTCAATCAGTTTTTCCTTAACCTTCGCGTCCATTCCTACGTACAAATCTAAATCCGTCCCTACATGTAAATCTGAGCGGGACAGAGATAGTAGTGATTTACATGCGTGCGGCATAACTTTTGCTATATGTACTCGAAAACTTTGAAAATTCTTTAAATTATGTTTAATCCTTTCTAATTATTATATCTAGTGATATCATAATCGGACCAGCCGGTTCGATCTGTAAAATTGGGAACCTGGGGCGAGTCCAGTCCGAGAGGCACTCAAAAACCGGAATTATAGTTAAACCGCAAACAACCGGATAAACCCGCGTAGAACCGGTATAACCGGCAATCTTGAAAAAAACGGTGGAACCGTTATGTAGAAAAGAAGGAAGAAAATTGTGGATCTCCGTCAAAATCTGGGGATTTATGTCATTATTCATTAACTGCCCAAATACATTTAGCAAAGACGTCTGAGGAATCAGATCGAAATACTTGGAGATCTTTGCCCCTAGCTTCCTAAATACATGCAATTTTTCTGTTATTTGTAAATCAGCCGGGAAAACTTCAGATGTGAAAATGGATTGAGAAGTGCTGAGTCAAATTTGGCTGAAAGACTTAGAGGGTGTTTGTGTGAGTTTATAAGCTCCTAAAAACATCTTATAAGATGCTTAGGAACTTATAAACTCTTGCAAAGTGTTTGGCAAAAAAAAATGTTTAGGAACTTATAAGATATTAAAAAAATAAGTTGTTATACCCCATCTTATTTTCATCTTATTTTTTAAGATCTTAATTATCAAATTTCACACACAATTCACACATTTCACACACTAATCAAAATGTGTGTTTAATATTAATTTTAAATTAGACCCCAAATCTATAGCTAAATCACTATATTTAATTGCAAGCTTATAAACTCTTTTATCCAAACACTTTGTTAACTTATAAGCTCCTTAAAAATTACATCTTATAAGCTCTTGAAACAACTCATAAGATGTTAGAGTTTATAAAATGTTTAAAATAAGCTTAGTCAAACACTATTTTAATGAGTATGTTTTATTGAATTCGATTTTCTAAATTTGCTGAGCTCAATTTTAAACAAACGGACCCAAAATATATTTGTAGTTGACCGAATCTATGAAAATGCTCTCCGATTAAATGAGAAAAATAGATGAGAAGGTGTAGTTTTGTTTATTGGAGTCGCCGAGAGAAGAGGAAGAGAGAGTTGGCGAGACAGTGAGATTCTGGAAAAGAGTTCTGTGGAATCGAGATAGATGAAAGAGAAAGTCAAATAAGCTGCATAATTATATTATATTTAGGGGCACTGACAGGGGTATCCTACTTTAATTTTTTCCTTTTATTTTAAATGGATTAGATTATTTGCTAGGCAATGTTTGACCAAATTCATAAATTATTTGATTGATTTTTTTTTTCTTTTATAAGGATTTTCTTTAATCAGTTTTGTTACTTATTCCTTTTGAAGTTAATATATTATTTTAATTTGTTAATATTTTTGTTGAATGTGTTTTTCATAAACTATTTATTTTTATTATAATTATCATATACATCATGTTTTAGAAGAACAAATTGTGGTAGATATTTTGTAAAGGAAAAATTATTACATAGACATTAAGAAAGTATAGTTAAAAAACTGATAATTTTTATTATACCGGTTGAATCACCGGTTAAACCTATTCAACCGGTTGAACCTCTAATCGATGATAAAATTGGTTTAATCTCCAGTCCGGTTATAACAACACTGATTATATCGAAAGATCTCATGCATTTCCTCCGTTTTAAAATTAGGTTCCTTTAAGTTAAAATAGTTTTTTTTTTTTTAAATTAAGTGTCGTTTTAAAACAAAAATCCACAATTTGTTCAATTTTATCATAAACAACATACTTAATTTATTAATTATTTCCTTAGTTCAAAACATATTCAATAAAACGAATTATATATGGAAGTATTTACCTTTTATATCTATCTCTAAGTTTTAAAAAATAGAAAAATAAAAAGACACCTATTTTAAAATGAATGAAGTAGCAAATGATGACTTGATAACTTATATAACTCCATAATTTAATTTATCTAAAAATTTCCGCTTTTTTCAACAACTTATTTTCAACTAAGATAAATGAGAGTATAAGTTCAATAAACTAATTAAGACATATAGTTTATTTCAAATAAGTTTGCCAAAAAGATTATTGATAAATAAACTGATGATGTATTTGTTGGGAAGTGTTGAGTCAAATCTAATTGAGAAAATTAATAAGTGTGTTTTATTAAAATTTGAATCCCTAAATTTATTGAGAGAAACCTTAAGTAAACACACCGTAACTTTC
This sequence comes from Ajuga chamaepitys, assembly GCA_958295605.1. Classification (NCBI taxonomy): domain Eukaryota; kingdom Viridiplantae; phylum Streptophyta; class Magnoliopsida; order Lamiales; family Lamiaceae; genus Ajuga; species Ajuga chamaepitys. Next base: position 4,252,163 of record OY282500.1, on the reverse strand, counting down.
AACATGAAATGATGCAATAATAGCAAATTCTATACTTTGTTACATTTTATAAGTGTACGATTAGATTATTCACTTAGGCACCGTTTGCTTGCTATTAGAGAGGGTGAGAGGGGATTATATCATCACGTTTAAACTGTTTGGTTCACATTGTCACTTCTCAGGAAATAAGCAAAGTCCAGTTTTTAATCCCAGGACCTGATGATAATGTAACCCACAGAGGAGGTGGGTTATGCTATCCAACTGATAAATAGACGAAATTTATTAAAACTCAAATTACTAAATTGCCGTATTTACCCTACCTTTCTTCCGTACATAAAAATCGTCCAAGATCAGAATTCCATATCAGAAGGGCTGACGCAGGTGACGAACTTCATCTTCTTCGCACAAGTACAATAATTCACTCCGTCTTTCAGATCTGATTGATTAAATACTACTCCCTCCGTCTCACACTACAACAAAAGAGGTCTTTTGTATAAGACTTTTTGGCACCACAATTGTTGTCACTAATAATAAGTTATTTGTGACCACTTGTTGTCACAAATCACTCTACAAATTATTTGAGTCAACTTTAAGACTACTTTTAGAGACAACTAATTGTTGCGAAAAATATTTTAGATGCATTTGAAACCACTTTTGTGGTCACAAATATATTATTTGCGACCGAGTTATTGAGACGACAATAAAGTTGTGACAAATACTCATAAGTTGTGGCAAATACTCATTATTTGAGACCACTTTGCTAAAGTTGTGACAAATACTCATTATTTGAGACCATTTTTTGTGGTCTCAAAAGACCCTTTTCCTTGTAGTGTCAGGCTGTCAGTTAACTTTTCACAATTGATCGGGCACGGTTGTTAAGGAAAAATAGATTTTATTTTTTCTTTGACTTTTTTAAAGGTGGAGATTGAGGGTGGAGATTTTGAGGATGAAGATTGTATGAAAAATTTCCTTTTTAAGGATGTGAAAAGTTAAGTGAGACGGATTGAAATGAAAAGTAGGAAAAGTTAGTTGAGACGGAGGAAGTATATACTACATTCCTATCGTTATTCATCAGCCTTCATTTAATTTCATTGCTTCTCCTTCGATAAATATTTTCTTTATTTCCAATTTCTGTCGCGATCGCGAGAAAGACAACCAACAGCAGCAGTGGATACAAACGATTTATTTTCAAGTCGATTGCGTTTTGCTGAGAGTGATTGGAAGAACGATTTGAAACCCTTAAATAAACCTATTAGAAAATCTAAAAATTTAATGAGACTTTGTTTGAATATTAAAATTGAGGGAGAGGTATATTTGACTTTTCAATTTGCATAACCATAGACAAGTGAACAAATCAAACACATTAATATGTGTAACCCATCTATTAAGTTTTGGTGGCTTCCAAACCAAACAAGTTACACGTATATCCAATGATAGCTAAATCTATGTTGTGTGTCATTTAAAATTATATCACCCTTTATTCAACTTTGAAAGTAAACGATGCCCTTAAAAAATATCAAGTGGATAGCATAAAATAGCTCCATTTATTGCCGCTATCTTAGCTTGTTATTAACTTTTGGTAGTTTTTTTTTTTTTTTTCCCTTTTTAGAGAGGAATAAACTTTGATAGTTGAATTGAAAGAGTAGATTTAGATAGACATTAGTGTCACTATAAAATAGACAGTCATTAAGCGGTAATATTAAATAGGAAAGAACAAGACAAGAAACTGGTTATTGTCCAATCGTCAGTCTTTGTAAGAACATTAATGAGTAGAATTATATTGCATCCAATTATATATATATTTTACTGATCAATCAGTAGCTGAGGCATGTGCTACCGGGAATGGGTCCAGTATTGTGGCTTCAAAAAATAGAACGGTGCAGTGGTTAATAAATGCCATATTTTCCCTTATTTCCTCTTCTACATTCAGTATTTTGATGTGTATATATATAATAATAAATTTATATAGAATTATACTAAAAAGGGTTACACTACTAATAATAAAAAAAATAGAATAAAGTTTTTCAAACAAAAGTTGGATGTTGCACCTTGAGACTAAGTTGTTGGAAGTTCTTACTCATATTAAAATATACAAAAAAATTTCATGTGTAAATGTATGTTGAGATCGAAATTATAGAGAAAGTATGTTAGGTCCAATACTTTTTGTGTATATAACATATAATGAACTTATGGGTGTGAGTTGATGATGTAATGTGACACACAAACATGTATTTTTCTTCAAATGCCAGTGAATTGGTACAAAACATAAAAATCTATACACTCATTATGACATATTTTTCAATCATTGTATAACTTTATTCATGATATATTAATGATGCTCAAGTCTATGTATAATAAGAAGTAAACACTTATTAGAATATATCAAGCTTTATATATATATATATATATATATATATATTACTAATATAAAAGTATGAATTTGTTTCGTCCTTTTTTTTAATTGTTTCGTCTTTTCTTGTGATGTCTATTATATCCTTACTAAGTATTCAATTTAAGGGTAGTTAAGTAATTTAAAATAATTTATGTTTTCCTTACTTGATTATAAAATCTAAAATATCCTTACTAAGAATTAAACTTAGGGGTAGTTAAGTAACTTAAAATAATTTATGTTTTCCTTACTTGATTATAAAAAATAAGAGTCCTTTTATATTAAAAACTTCTTCTAAAAAACTACATGCTTAAATTATCCTTCTTCTATACTTTCAATTCTTTGAATTTTGAAATTAAATAAATTCCATATTAAAGTAGATTTAAAGAGCTTTCCCGTGATGTGTTATTTGCATATATTTTAAACAATTGCACTAAGTAATATAATTATTTAAGGTATGGAATAAAGAAAAAAAATTAAATTTATTGATTATTTTCAATCTTATCTATAACTATCATATTTTTACTATTTATAGTGTCAAATTTTTTTTTTAAATAGTAAATTTTATGGAATAATCTGAAAACTTTTATAATACATACTTTTAATTTTTATTATTCATATTTAATATATACTATGATTTTTTACATGTCAAATCATGTAGTTGAGCTTAACAACTAACATAATTTAAGCTATAATAATTGCGTATAATGTATTACATATTAAAATTAGTTTTAATAGAATAAGAAGAGAAAAAGTTATATAGATAGACAAATAAAATATTGTCTTTTCTTAACATTATTAATTTAAGTTATAAGGTCATATTAGAAGAATGCACAGTCTAAATTATTTGAATAAAAAAAGGAAATAGTGAGGAAATTTGTTGTTATAAATCTTGTGATACATAAACATTAAATATAATTAAAAATCTATATCTGAATACTCATTATACCTCACTATAATTTGTAGATATCAAGTCATTGTAGTTTTTCTAAACATAAAGGAATTTCATTAATGGTTGCTTGAATCGGATAACACTGATCCCCCCTACCTATAAAAGTATAGGTAATTTCTTACAAAATAATGTATGGACAAAATACCCCTACCCCTATATTTATATCCATAAGTTAAGGTTAAATAAGTAATTTTAATTTTTTTTTTTCTAATCTAAGAACAAAGAAAATATATCTCTCACTATAATAATACTCCCATAAAAAAAAAAGCAAAAACCAGAGGAATCAACTCTTTTTTAAGTAAGTTCTTGTTACCTGGTTGTTTTAATGATATATTTATATTTATTATATGTTTAGTTTAATATTGTTAAATAAGATTTTAAGTGGACAAAATTTTATTAATTTAAGTTTATTTGGTTATGTTTTGAATTGAGTTAATAGAGTAGCACCTTTCAATTTTTACGATATTATTTTTCAAATTATTAATATCATGAATTGTAATTTGCATGACCAATATAACTTTTGAATTTCAAATTATATTTGAATCATGGAGCGTTCTGCGATCCTAATAAATCAAATGAGAATGTGATATTTCACCATTAAACTAGATGATTAAGATGCCCTATCATAACAATATTGAATAAGAATTAAAATATATTGAGAATGGTAAACGAGAATTCAATAATTTTGATTAATAACTGAAATTCTTCAAATTTTAAATAATGTTAATTTCTTATTAAATTATTGGTTAATCACCAAAAACGTCATGACTTTTGGTCCAATTTTTCAATTGCAACATGATCTTTAAAACTTAGTAATATTAATCACCAACCTTTAAAACTTAGCAATATTAATCACCAACTTTGTAGTTTTTTCAATTACCCTCAATCTATTTCACAATGCTTCACTTTGATTGGCGTTAATTGGGAGTGAAAGACGTGACATAATAGCTTCATTCACCGATTTACTACAACTATGACAATAGATAACAAAATAGGTTTATATGTTGTAATTGAAAAAAACTTATAGTTAGTGTTTAATATTGCTAAGTTTTAAAGGTGATGTTGCAACTGAAAATTGGACTAAAGGTCGTGAATTTTTTGGTAATTAACCCCAAATTATATCTTAAGAGCTTGCTAACAATATATCACAAGCATATACCTAGACATTTATTTGATGTGATTTTTTTTTTTTTTTAATTATCATTTTAAGTAAAGCATCCTCAAAATTTTAACATTCTGACGCAAGTAAGAATTATTTAATTTTAGATAAAATTAAGAATAAGTTTATTGAATCTTCAAACTAATAGCGCGCGTTATCATAATATAGGCAGTTTAAGAGAAATATAGTATTATTTTAGTTGTATCATATCTTTTAGATGAACATTGTTTAAAAGGGTTCTCATAAGTACATACGTAAGAATTTATTTGATATTATCTGAATCAGTTTTAAGTTAAAGATTATCGACATTTCATATATATGTGATTTTTAATTAACTATGGATGTAAAATTTGTTTCAATATTGGTGTTTAATAATTATATAAATTTTATAAGTAATTTTATTTAATAATGGTGTTTAACAAAAATTATAAGCAAATATGACAAATAATTCAATTTGTTAAATTATGTTTTTTCTTTTTCTTTTGTTGGGTGGTTTGATTAATTACTTAGTTGTGTCATGTCTTATTATGAAAATTTTAGAAAGAGTTTCATGTGATGGAATTAAAAAAAAAAAAAAAAGTAAAGGAAATTGTGTCTCTTATTCTAAATAAATCAATATTAAAGAAAAAATGTATATATATATATATATATATATTATAGTTATGAAAACAAAAGTAAAATAAATTAAATTACTTCATATAACATTAAGTATAATTAATTTCAAAATAAAGGAATATATGAAACCGAAAAATGTGTGTGTGTGTGTATATATATAGGATGAAAAGTTCACTTCTAAAACGAATTTTAAATTGCGAAGAAAGAGGAAGTATAAACAATAAAATTAATTTTTTTATTAGTTTAAAGAAAAAAACGAAAAGATTCGCAATAAAATTAAGTAGGTCTCCAAGAACCATTCAGGATTTTAAAACATCCTTAGTTTGAGTAAACAAAAGTTAATCACTTAAAATCATTACATAAATATGCATCTTTGTGGATTATTAGTTTTGACATCTACAATTAATTGGTAAAATTCAAAATTTAGTCATCTAACTATAAAGCCACTAATTTTTGTGGTCGTGTGTGCATTTGATCAGTTTTACTAGAAAACATTGACAAATCACCTAAGATGGAATTTAAAGAAAAAAAGAATGAATATCCAATAAAATAAGAGCTTACACATTAGTGTGATAATAATCACGCAAAAAACTCTTTTGTGTTGATGGGGAAAAAGAAGTCAGAACGTATACAAAGTATATTTAATCATCTAATTAAATCTTTAGTCATAGAACACCAATAATTTTTCTAGCCTATTTAATCAAAGTACTAAAAAATACTCTCTCCGTCCCGGCCTAATTGGTCTATTTTAGCCGGGCACGGAGACTAAAAGAAAACAGATTTTGTGGAATCTTTGACTTTTTCAAAGGAGGAGATTAAGAGTGGAGATTTTGAGGGTGGGGATTGTGAGAGAAATTTTGCCGTTTATGGGCTAGGACAATTAAGTTGGGACAAATAAAAATAGAAAGTAGGCCAATTAGGCCGGGACGGAGGGAGTATAATTTTGAAAGTCATGTGTACAACAAACAACACAATGAACATAGAGAACTAGAATTCTAAGTAAAAGTAAAAACAAAAGAGAACAAAACAATCATGCATACACAAAAATAAGTCCACTTACGTAACATGGTCATAAATCAAGGATTTTTTATTTTTTTTTAAAAAGAAAGTGGCCCTGATTTTAAATCACTCTACACTAAAGAAAAAATTGTCTATATATATAGATATAATAAATTAAAGGACCTTCATATAACATTAATTATAATTAATTTCAAAATAAAGGAATATAGGAAGCAAAAATTGTTTCGATTATTAATTATGAATTTTAGCATTTAAAGGATGAAAAGTTTACTTCAAAAAATATTTTCAAATTTGTAAAGAAAGAGGAAGAAGAAACAATAAAAATAAAATTGGTTTATAATTAAGTAAGTCACTATAAATAGATATATTTGTGGCGTATTAGCCCTGACATCTAAATTTATTGGGTGAAATTCAAAGTTAGTCCTCTAACTATAAAGCCCACAAACTTTTGTGGTTATGTGCATTTCATCATGTTTACTAGAAAACATCGGTACATGCACCTAAGATGGAATATTTACAAAAAAAAAAACCAATGAATATCCAAGATAACATAAAATAAGAATTATATATAATGTGATAATAAATCAAGTAAAACCTTTTTTGTATTAGTTTGAAAAAACAGTACTGAAAGTATTCTAATTATAATTAATCATCTAATTAATTCTTTAGTCATAGAACACCAAGAATTTTTCTAGCTTATTTAATCAAATTTTAAAAAATATAATTATGAAATTTCATGTATACCATACGCAACACAATAAACTCTGTGAATTAGAAGTCTAAATAAATAAATAAAAAGAACAAGAAAATAATAATTCATGCATAATAAGATCATTTATGTAGCATTTGTCATAAATCAAGCAAAACTTCTTAAGTGTATGTTTTTTTTTTTGTGAAATATATATGTGTGTGTGCATATATATATTCTAATTTTATGTTTATTTAATCATCTAATTATTTCTTTTTTTATGGTGCACTTTAATTTTTTTAGACAATGCAATTTAATTAGATTATGATATGTTTATCTTTATAAATTCACGGGCACCACGTGTAACGCACGTGAGACTTTACTAGTTGACATAAAAAGAGTGGTGGGACAAACAATTCTTTTGGCTCTATAAATTTATTTTATGTCTATATCCAATGCAATTTTCGGCGGAAAGAGTAGATGTCTAATATCAGATAGTAAAAAAGTGTATCAATATTACGATGATAAATGATTACATTGAATTTTATTAAAACGATCGACTAATACGATCACCTAAAATATAATTATTTTACATTCAAATGAATCGTTTGATTAAATAATAAAAAAATTATAACCACACCCGTATTTATTTATAGTAATATATAAAATGTAAGTTCTGAATTGAGAAAATTTCAAAATATAAGGCTCGAATAAACAAACTGAATTCGCACGTTTTTTGCTACTACATTTTATATAATTCGGTCACTGTTTCATTGAAGTGAAATTTGCCATTTACAATAATGGTTTTAAGAAAAATCCGAACCGAATTAATTTCGCCTACTAAGACAGAAACATATATATAGAGCAAGTTAGCAGGAATACAGAAGCGACAAATATGAACACGTGGAAGATATATGAATAGTAATTAAAATGTGGTAAATGGTAAATGAGTTGTGATCAGAAATTCAGAACAATTCCCAGGAAATTGTGCTGACACCACGCATAAATTTATGTACGATTCATTTCAAAATTTAATTTGGAAACATATAATATCTCTTTATGCACTACCAACTCACTTGAGAGCCATGGCTTCCTCACCAGCTTTATGGGGTAAGCTTTTTCTTGCTTCCTTAATGCATGATTATATCCATTCTTATGAATTAATTATTCTTTTAATCAATCTTTATGGATTAATAAATACTTCTCTGAATTTGTGTTTATTTAGGACTTGTGTGTGTGCATGTATGTTGTCATACAACTGTCTTATTAATGCTTCAAAGCTCTTCAAGGGAGTTCCTTGCGCTGCTTGTTTCATGAATAGAATTTGCTAATATGGAGTAAAATAATTTCCACCGTTTTCACTTTTGGCTAATGATTATTGTAATAAAATGCATTCCCAGGGAAAATGAATGACATGGGATCGTCATCCACTTTGAGGACCATGGTTGATTGCTTCAATCTATTCGCGGGCTTCGTTTTTTATCTGTTTTTTATTGTAATGAGGAAGAGAAATCCCAGAGTGAGCAGAAGAAATTGGGTTGACATAGCCATTTCAGGTGTTTGTGGTCTTGTGAGCTTAGAGTATTATGGGGCTGCTATATATTGTGTCATTACCGAAGGCAAAGGATTTATTCATTTGAATTGGGTACTATGCTTTGGTAGGGCACTAATTTGGACAACCTTGTCTGTTTCTTTGATCGTTCGAGGATCAAAACTGATGGTGGCTCTGAAATCGTGTTGGTGGATTGTCTTATTTCTGTTGATTTCCGCGTTAAATACAGCAGATTTAGTAAAATTGCATCAGATAGAGGTTCTTGAAGTTGCACCTTGGGTTGCAACTTTGTTACTCTTCGTTTGCGCTTTAAGGAATCTTCGTAGGAATTTGTCACAACCTGAGGTAGACAATAGCTTCTTCGAATCTCTATTGGTTGAAGAGTCGGAGAAGAAGAATGCGGATTTAGACCGTGCCTCGTTTTTGAGTAAATTGCTGTTTTCTTGGATAAATCCGCTGCTTCGGATAGGTAACACCAAGACTCTAACTCTTGATGATGTTCCTTCTCTCGGGTACGAAGATGAAGCCCTTTTAGCCTACATGAAATTTAGCGACGCGTGGAATGTAGTCGAAGGAGAAAAGGGCACGAAAACCTCAAACAATCTTGTATTTTGGGCTATGACGAGAGTATACTGGAAGAGTATGGTGGTAGCTGGAATCTGTGCACTGCTTAGGACAATTGCTGTTGTGGCTACTCCATTGATGCTTTATGCTTTCGTCAACTACTCAAATCATGAGACGAAAAATCTGAAAGAGGGTATTTTCTTAGTGGGGTTGTTGATTGTTTTGAAGGTTGTCGAGTCCTTGTCCTACCGACAGTTCTACTTTTATTCACGAAGAATTGGTATGAGGATGAGATCAGCTCTAATGGTTGCAGTTTACCAAAAGCAGCTGAAGCTTTCTAGTTTTGGAAGGCAACGACACTCAACTGGTGAGATAGTTAACTATATTGCAGTTGATGCTTACAGAATGGGAGAGTTTCCGATGTGGTTCCACATGGGGTGGGCTTCGCCAGTTCAGCTTTTCTTGGCCATAGGTGTCCTTGCCTATATTGTGGGCCTTGGAGTTCTTCCGGGCTTAGTACCCTTCATTATCTGTGGTCTTCTAAACTTACCTTTCGCAAAGTTACTACAGAAGTATCAGACGGAGTTTATGATCGTTCAAGACAAGAGATTGAGATCTTTATCGGAAATTCTTAACAACATGAAGATAATAAAGTTGCAGTCATGGGAAGAGAATTTCAAGAATGTGGTTGAATCCTTTAGAAGGAGTGAGTTCAAATGGTTGTCTGAAACTCAGTACACGAAAACATGTGGCACGTTGTTGTATTGGATGTCTCCGACTATTGTTTCTTCATTCATCTTCTTTGGATGCGTTCTTTTCAAGAGTGCCCCATTGGATGCTGGCACCATCTTCACAATCATGGCTGCACTGAGAACCATGTCGGAACCTGTCAGGTTTATACCTGAAGCGCTCTCTGCCCTGATTCAGGTGAAGGTATCCTTTGAGAGGATAAACTCCTTTATGCTTGAAGATGAACTCAAACAAGAGGATTCACTAATACCTCGTGCAGGAGAATTGGGCCACATAATCTGTATAGAAGATGGTGTTTTTAGTTGGGATGCAGAAACAGCTACTCCAACTCTGCGACAAATAGCCTTAGAAGCAAAATTTGGAGAGAAGATTGCTGTTTGTGGGCCCGTTGGAGCTGGAAAATCGTCACTTTTGTATGCTATTCTTGGTGAAATACCGACTATATCAGGAACTGTAAGTCATCAGTCAAGATGAAAAAAAAAAATGCTAGATGAAAAAGATTAAATAAATAATCAAATTTTTATTTTTCTTGTTGTATCCAGGTGAGTGTTCTTGGATCAGTGGCTTATGTTTCTCAAGCTTCTTGGATCCAAAGTGGGACTGTTCGGGAAAATATACTCTTTGGAAAGGCGATGGACAAAACCAAATACGAAGCTGCTATTAGAGTTTGTGCTTTGGACAAAGATATCGAAAGTTTTGATTACGGTGATCTAACAGAGATAGGGCAGAGAGGCCTTAATCTGAGTGGAGGGCAGAAGCAGAGGGTTCAGCTTGCTCGTGCTGTCTATAGTGATGCTGATATATATCTTCTCGACGACCCTTTTAGTGCAGTAGATGCACACACAGCAGCAGCGCTTTTCAATGTAAGAAGAAAAATAATACTTGTTCCTTCGATATGTAGAAAGCTGATCAATTTAAGATCTTCAACTGCAGGATTGTGTCATGACTGCTCTAGCAAAGAAGACGGTTATTCTCGTAACTCATCAAGTGGAGTTTCTCAATAATGTAGACAGCATTCTGGTAATGAATTTGCAGAAACTGTTAAAGAACTTTTCTTTCTTGTGTTAGGATGAGTACAAGGGATCTTTTGTAATGTTCTAAATTTAAGTTTTAAATGCTTTTAGGTCGTAGAAGGTGGCCAAATCACTCAATCAGGAAACTACAAGGAGATTCTGACATCTGGAACAACCTTTGAACAACTTGTATTTGCTCATAAAAGTTCCGTAGGTTCATTTGATGTTCCTTCTGGATCACACCAACTTGAGCAGCAAGTAGAGCAGAACGATAAGCCTAACAATAGACAAGAAAGAGAAGAAGAAATTGTAACGAACCCAATGATTCAGTTGACGGAGGAAGAAGAGAAGGAAGTCGGAGATGTTGGGTGGAGAACTTTCTTTGATTACCTTTTGATTTCGAAAAGAATAATCTATGCCTGTCTAAGTACGGCAGCTCAGTTCGGTTTTGTTGGTCTTCAAGCTACTGCAAGCTTCTGGCTGGCTTCTTCTGTTCAAAATCCTAAAAGAAGCAGCATCTTTGTCATATGCATTTATACTATGTTATCTTTCCTTAGTGCTGTTTTTGTATTTTTCAGATCACTATTTTCAGTATTTTTAGGACTAAAAGCATCTGAAGAATTTTTCTCCGGTTTCATCAACTCTATTTTCAATGCACCTATGCTCTTCTTCGATTCCACTCCAGTCGGGAGAATATTGACTCGTGTAAGATGATCAGTTCACAGGATCTTTTTTCAAGTTACATTTTTCGACTATGCTTATAATGCACACTCTCATTTACATTTTACAGGCCTCATCCGATCTAAGTGTATTAGATTTCGACATCCCTATTGCATTTCAATTTGTTATGGCTTCTTCGACTGAGCTGCTATTAACAATTGCAATTATGGCCTATGTCACATGGCAAGTTTTCTTTGTGGGCATATTTGCTATGATATCCTCGAAATATGTCCAGGTAAGATTCGAAACCTCAAATTCTCGTTCATGGTCTATCTTACCTCAAGACGGTGTGTCTGAAATTCGATTATTGGATGAAGGGATACTATCAAAAATCTGCAGGGGAGCTGATGAGAATCAATGGGACCACCAAAGCCCCATCATGAATTACGCATCCGAAACCGCCCTCGGAGTTGCCACGATACGAGCATTTAAAATGGTTGACAAATTCTTTTCAAACTACCTTAGACTTGTTGATACAGATGCAAAAGTTTTTCTGTCCTCAAACGCGGCCCTGGAATGGTTCGTTTTGAGAACTGAAGGACTTCAAAATCTAACCTTATTCACCGCTGCCGTCTTTCTAATCTTGTTTCCTAGAAACTATATTGCTCCAGGTACTTCAGTCTTATTTAAAACTTTTCAAGCTTCTCCATTTGATGCTAACTTATTATTTATCTATTTTTATGTTGTTCAGGACTTGTGGGACTCTCTCTTTCTTATGCTTTTGCTCTTACGAGCACTCAGGTGTTTCTATCGAGATGGTATAGTAGCTTAGCTAACTACGTTGTTTCGGTGGAAAGGATCAAACAGTATATGCATATACCACCAGAGCCTCCAGCGATCATAGCAGATAAAAGGCCACCAGCTTCATGGCCACCAAAGGGTCGAATAGAGTTGCTCGCTTTAAAGGTGAGATATCGAGTAGTTTTGTCAAATAGAATGTTTGATTTACTTATTGGTACAATCAACAGATCAATGAGAGGATAAACGTTTGCACTACAAGAAAAATGATCTTTTGAGATAGCAAAATTTGGAGCTGAGTTTATACTAGGTGCAAATCATCCTAGAAGTATCACTCTATAAAGAATGATGTTCAAAACTCCTGTTTTATTTTTTCAGATACGTTATCGTCCAAATGCTCCAATAATCCTGAAAGGGATCACCTGCACTTTCAAAGAAGGGACTAGAGTAGGGGTAGTGGGCAGGACCGGAAGTGGAAAAACAACGCTAATTAGCGCTTTGTTTCGTCTGGTTGAGCCTCACAGCGGGCAAATTCTCGTAGATGGAATTGATATATGCTCAATAGGGCTTAGGGATTTACGGTTGAAACTGAGCATCATTCCTCAAGAGCCAACTCTGTTCAGGGGCAGTGTTAGGACAAATTTGGATCCTTTGGGCCTTCATTCTGATGATGATATATGGAAGGTAATTTCTCCGTAAGCTGAAGCAATTGCATTCGTATAATTACTTGATGAAGCTAATCATTTCTTGATTACCAGGCTCTGGAGAAATGCCAGCTTAAATCTACGATCAGTAAACTGCCAAACTTGCTCGACTCTTCTGGTAAGACATTTTTTTCCAAATCATAAGTTCAAGAAACATTATGAATCAAATAGGATTTATAATTATTGAGTTGAAGCGTTGAAATTGAGATCGTTTTCATTCAGTTAGTGACGAAGGGGAGAACTGGAGTATGGGGCAGAGACAGCTCTTCTGCCTCGGAAGGGTCCTTCTCAGACGAAACAAAATATTGGTTCTTGATGAGGCAACGGCCTCAATTGACTCCGCCACAGATGCCATCTTACAGAAGATTATCAGGGAAGAATTTGCAAACTGTACTGTAATAACTGTAGCACATAGAGTTCCGACTGTCGTAGACAGTGACATGGTCCTGGTCTTGTCTTATGGTACGTCATGATCGTATGTACTGTGGCCATTTTCATGTTGTAAGTTTTGTCACATATTTAAGAGTTTGTTGAAATCTTGTAGGGAAGCTGGTGGAGTATGATGAACCGTGGAAGCTTATGGAGACAAACTCGTCTTTTGCAAAGCTTGTAGCTGAATATTGGGCAAGTTGCACAAGGAATTAGCAATGTTATTTCATTGCACCAACAAAATCACAGCACCTCTTTACAAGCGGCGCATATTGGTGCAATCAAACACAACTTATATACAGAAACTAATAGGAAACACTCACATTTACATTTTCTTAGGATGTGTTTACTTAAGGTTGAGGAGTGCTGGACCAAACTTCGCTAAAGGAGTTAATAAGTACTCCCTCCGTCCCACCCTAATTTGCACACTTTCCTTTTTCGGTTGTCCCACCCTATTTTGCACACCCCTAAAATGGAAAGGAATCTTACAATCTCCACCCTTAAAGTCTCCACCCTCAATCTTCACCTTTAAAAAAGTCAAAGATTCCACAAAATCTGCTTTTTCTTAATATACGCGCCGGAGCAGGTGTGCAAATTAAGCCAGGACGGAGGGAGTATGTTTTATCGGGATTTGGACCCTAAATCTACTGAGTCAAGCCTTAAATAAACACACCCTTAGAGAACTCCACCCTCGAGGGAGGGGTAATTCTGGCATCACAGATAAATTGTGCCTTATATCTTGAGTACAAAATGATTGTGGTATTGGCTACAATTAGGTATAATTATTTTTACCTGGGTACAAATAAGAGTAGAAGGAAGAGGAACTGGTGGTGGGCTGCGTGCAGTTTACATTTTTCTTTATCTTTATTCCATTAAGTTTTAACATTTTTATTGAAGGATATTATTTTCAATTATTTTAATTTTGGTCCCTTTAATTTTATAAAATTTGATAAATTCGTTCAGTTACCGCATACAGTAGTAATAGTAGGTAAGACAATAAATTATTTTGACGTGAACAGAATTTATTTCAAAAATATTTTAGTTGCTTCTTCAATTGACCACTTAATTAAACATTCTAAACTATTTTTCCGCTGCTAGCAAAGCACACGTGCCATACATTTGGATCACTATATTTCGGAAAATTCACCTCCACAAAAGCGCTTTTATTTGTGATATTTTCTAAGATCATAATTGTGGTCACTAATAATAAATTATTTGTGACAACTTATTTATCACAAATTTCTTTATAAATTATTTGAGAATATTTTAAGACTACTTCTATAAATAACTAATTGTTGTAAAAAATATTTGAGAAGCATTTGAGACCATTTTTATCGCTACAAATATATTATTTGCGTTCGAGTTATTGAGACGACGATAAACTTGTGATAAATACTCATTATTTGAAACCACTTTAAAAGATTAATATGCTAATTCTTATATATATCGAAAATTTAATTGAGAATTACAGTTGTATATGACACTTTATGGATATGTAAGTAGAAAATAAATCATAATTTGGTCTGTAAAATAATAATATCAACCAAGTCGGGTCAAATAATAGGCCATGTTCGTAAACTTAACTTGAACTCTAATTGAAATAAATGAGCATTTGAGCCTAAAATAAATCATGATGCATGAATCAGACTAGGACCTAATTAGAAATTAGGCTTAATATATTTGCACGAGTATGTTCTTGGACCTATCACATAAAATGAACTCTTTACGTGTAGTTGAACTTAAAATAATGAAGTGGTTTCCTTGGCTTGAATTTGGGTCTACGACCCAATCCTAGAGCATATTGATGTATTTGACCCATATTAATTAATAAACTCAACTAAAATATAAAAAATACCTAAATAAGATATTTAATAAAAATAGTGGGCGTTACAACCATGAAGTTTAAATCTCCATTCTGCCTGGATCCGGTATCATAAGCTATATCGTTTCCACTATTTCAAGAAAACCTATTCTCGGCCAGACCAGGAGAAACCTTTAATTTGGGGTAGTGGCTGCGGATACTCCGATATTTGGTTATACATGCCCATGACTGATTCTATATCAACAACTTCCTTAAAACACGACGGAATGTGCAAGGCAATTGAAGTACCTGCGACCCTTCCATCTTGTCCTACCAAGGAGAAGTTGAGCTGAATTGGCATCCCTTCACCAAACGGAAGGACGTATAAACCCTTGGGAACAGAGTGACTCAATTGAGCATTGTGGTAACGAATGCGGACTTTGCGGAGAGTGCCTTAGCCAAACCAAAATAAATCTGAAAAAAAAAAAATTAAATTTCAAAAATCAAAATAAAAAATGAAAATAAAATTGAAACCCTCTTTCAGTCCACCCACGACACTTACTGATAGGTCTTCCTCTTCTGCTCCGACATCTCTTCTATCCGCCGCCGCCAAAGCCGCCACTCACCGTAGACGCAGATGCAGCTGTCCCTCTCAAATTTTAAGCGCCAGAATTTGTGAGAGGTCACCACACTGCAGATGCATCAACAGCCATTGACGACATGTATCTAGGTGGAGACGATGTATTATTGATTCTATATGTGCAAAGGTGCGGGCAATGGGAAAAACTCGAAAATAGTCCTGTATGTCAGGGCCTGTCCAAAACTGGTCCTCTATGTTTCATAATTTCAATTTTGGACAAAATCTAATTCCGAACACATGGAAGATATAAGACCAAAATTGAAATTATGAAACATAGAGGACCAGTTTCGAATAGGCCCTAACATACAGGACTAATTTCGAATTTTTCCCTGCGGGGAATTGTATAAGGGTAGAGGGGGAGATCAAAGGTATTCTAAGATCTCTTGTGAGTCTACTATTTTATGTGTCTTTTTGTGGTCGGAACAGTTCGTCTTGCTCCACAGTGGCGGAGTCGATGAGAATCAATGGTACCGGCGTGGTGGATTTGATTTATCTAGCTGTAATATATTTCTGGTCTTTACATTATGTCTGTTTCATTTTAAATTACATAATGAATGAATTGTTCTGCTTCGATTATAAAAAAAATTGAAAGTTAGAAAATATTCTTTTATAACTTCTAATAATTTTTCGGGTTTTTTTTTTTAAATAGTTTTAATTTGAAATACTTTTTTAATTCTAATTTTATCTTTGAAAAAGCCTAAAAACATTTCAAAGTTGTAAAATAATTTTTTCTGAATTCTAAATAATTTTAAACTTTTTCAATAAAACTGATTTTTTTTAAAAATAATTCCAACATCTTAAAGTTAATTTTAAGACATTCCAAATGAATTTTTAGAGTTTTAGAATTAATTTAAGATTTTTATATATTTTATAAATTATTTAAGACTTTTTTAGTAATTTTTTTATAAATAATTTCAATATTTTCAGATATTTTAAATGAATTTTTAGTGTTTTACAAATAATTTTCAGATATTTTTAATAATCTTATAATTTTAAACTTTGTCACCGGAAGTTGCAATTTGTGACAAAACATGGAGTACATGTTGCAATCGACAAAAAAAATAAAAAAATAAAAAAAATTAGGTTCTAAAGTGTTAAAACACTCAAAGTTCAAGCTGATTATTATTATTATTATTATTATTATTATTATTATTATTATTATTATTATTATTATTATTATTATTATTATTATTATATTTTATTTTTTGAGCGGAGGGGGGAGGGGGGCTTAGAGGGTTTAGGGGCATATCAAGGCCGTACCTAGAAGTATTTGGGCCTGAGTCGAGTTTATTAAATGAGGCCATAATTTATTTTTTTCTAGTGTACAAACTTAAAAAAATAAACATAAAAAAGTTAAAGCATTTCCAACACTCTATATATTTATTCTATCATAGGAAATTAAAAAAACAAATAGTTTTCCAAATAGGCCAATAATTTTTTTTTTCCTAGTGTTACAAACTTAAAGAAAAACATAAACTTTTTTAATCATTTGCAATACTCTTGGTATTAATATTATCATAGGGAAAACAACAAATGTTAAAAATCAAGGGAGGATTCGAAACCTGTCTTTAAATTGTTAGGAAAATACATTAACCGTTGGACTATATCAATTAATTATTAAAAAAGCACATCTAAATATTATATATAAGTACCTAAATAAATTCAGGCTCCTACAAAATTACAGCTTTTCGGGGCCCGAGGCGACGGATTCTACCGACTAATGGGAGGTCCAGCCACGGGGACTATGTTGGGCCTAGTCACTGATAATGTATTGTCTGCTTTGAGCTGAATCTGCATGAATTTATTTTTGGGTTAATACCTAAAATACATTATATCAATGAAGATATTTTAATTCTAATAAATTTCATGATTTTTTTATGTATATGTGGTGTGAGACTTTGTTAATAATTGGATCATATAATATTTTCGTTGTCTTTCATTTTGTATAATGTTGATTCTAATACATACCTTGTTAGTTAGTAAAGTCATATGTATATGTAATATGTAACATTGTGTTAAAATATAGGAGTAAAATAAAGTACAAAATGAAATATAAAATCTCATCTGCCAACTATACACATTTAGGTCATAAATACTAAGTTATTAAGTCTTGGGTTTTCTATAAAAAAATATAAGTATTCAACTTGGACACAATTGCATCACATTCATGATTAGCTATAGCTTCCGCCTCGTTTAATAATTTCAATTTCTTATCCATGTGCATTCGATTATGTTTATATCATTATCACCTTATTACTAAATTTTCACGGTTGCTTTCATTACCTTTTCTTTATGATTCCATGACTATTTGATTGTTCAATCAACTAAACAAGAATTATTAATTAGAGTTGCATTATTTCTGGATAACATTATTTGACCGAGATTAAAAATATAATAATCATACTATGCCAGGCTTGTGCCTGTTAGTAGTTATTTATAAATCTCTAGACAATGTGCTGCTGATTACCACCATTAACACACGCATACATAAGGCACATAAGAAGAAAACAGGGGTAGCTAGCTAGCTAGTGATCATCATGGCTGATGCGATCGTATCCATTGTGGCTGAGCGACTTATAGGTCTGATAGAAGAACAGGCTCGTTACCATATAAATCTGGTCAGAGGCGCTGAGAAGGAGGTTCGTGGTCTCGCAAAAGAGCTGAAGACGGCAAGGAATGTGTTGGATGATGCTGAGAATCGCAGGTTCAAGGAAAAAAGCGTCAAAGATTGGTTGGTGACGCTTGAACATACATCTTATGAAATGGAGGATGTTTTGGACGAATGGAATTACGCGATTCTCAAACTTCAGATGGAACATGATGAACCTGAAGATGCTGGTGTTGTTGATCCCCCTAAGCAAAAGGTATGGTCCTTAATTCCGTCATCTTCGTGTTTATGTTTCAAGAAAGTTGTTGTTCGTCATCATATTGCAAAGAAAATACTAGATGTGAAAGCACAACTTGATGAGGTTTTGAGGGAGAAAGTTCGATATAATTTTGTCATGTCTGAGCCCACCACTGAGAATCCTACACCTGAATCTTGGCGGATTCAATCTACTTCCCTGATTGACTTTGATAACATCCATGGTCGGGATAGAGATAGGGATATTCTTGTTCGCAAACTTATGGGTGATGGTGGTAGGCAAAAGGAATTAGGCATACAGGTTGTGTCTATAGTGGGTGTTGGGGGACTTGGGAAAACGACTCTTGCTCAATTAGTTTATAACGATAGTCGAGTTGAGAAATTTTTTGACTTAAGAATTTGGGTTTGCGTTTCTGATCCTTTTGATGTGGCTGTGATTACTAATGGGATTCTTGAGAGCATGGGACAGGGAAGGTCTTCGAATACCACCAAACTTGATACCCTACTTAAAAATTTAAAAGAGTCTGTTTCGGGGCAGAGGTTTCTTCTCGTCCTTGATGATGTTTGGACAGAAGACTATAACAAATGGGAACCCTTGGAAAACTCCCTTAGATTTGGTGGAGCAGGTAGTATGATTTTGGTGACAACCAGAAATGAAAGGGTTGCAAAAATCATGGGCACAATAGACGATGATATTCATCATCCAGGGGTGCTCTCTAATGAAGATTGTTGGTTGCTATTGCGTCGCATAGCTCTTTCTAGAAGCAACAATTTGGAATTCGAGGATATTGGTAAGAAAATAGTTGAAAAGTGCAACGGCTTGCCTCTTGCGGCAAAGACTTTGGGAAGTCTTTTGCGTTTCAAGAATACTCTCGAAGAGTGGGAGAATGTACTGAATAGTGAAATATGGCAATTGGAGAAAGCAGAAGTAGAGCTTTTCCCTCATTTGCTTTTGAGCTACAATGAATTTTCCCCAACAATTAAGCGTTGCTTCTCCTACTGCGCCGTCTTTCCTAAAGATTATGTGATTGATGTCGAGGACCTAATAGGATATTGGATGGCGCTAGGTTATTTGGGCTCCGAGGGTGACATGGAAGGCAGAGGGCGAGAGTACTTTGATATTTTAGCAACACATTCACTATTTCAAGACTTTGAGAAAGATAACTTGGAAGGGAAAATAATAAAGTGTAAGATGCATGATATTGTACATGATTTTGCTCAATTTCTTAGGAAGAGCAGTAGACTAGAGGTAGCAAGTGTGAATAACACAACTTGCCAAGTGTGTAACCCTCTGTTAGTTTCCACTGTGAATGAATATTGTAGCTTAGTGAGCAAGTTCGAGAAACTTCCTCCAAATCTTTGCGACTGCCTCACACGTCTGAGGGCGTTAAGGCTGAAGGGCCCTCTTATGAGTAGTCTTCCACAAGGAATGGAAAAGTTGATTCACTTGAGATGGTTGAACTTAAATGCAGTTGACAATATATCCTCTGATGACCTTAAAGTCATTTTCCGGCTTTATAACTTGCAAACTCTTATATTAATAGACCTTTTCCTAGAAGAGGTCCCAAAGGAAATTGGGAACTTGATTCACTTAAGACATCTCGTTGTGAGTGGAATTGTGTTTCTGAGGAAACTACCAAAGGAAATTGGGAATTTGATTCAGTTGAGACATCTCGACTTGAGCAGGAATATGAATGTGGATGAGTTGCCAAGTGAAATCGGGAATTTGGTTCACTTGAGACATCTCAATTTGAGTGGCTGTGGAAGTCTGGAAGAGTTGCCAAAGGAAATTGGGAAGTTGATTCACTTGAGACACTTGAACTTGAACCTGAGTTCACTGAACGAGTTGCCTTGGGAAATTGGGAATTTGACTCAGTTAAGACACCTCGATTTGAGCTCGAGTCGGTCTCTGAAGGAGTTGCCAGAGAGCATAGGTGGTTTGCACGAATTGCGTACCTTGAACGTCTTTAGATGCAAAAATCTGTGCGGCATTCCTGAAGGTCTGGCCAAGTTAACCCGTCTTCGCACATTGAAAGAATTTCATGGAGGGAGTGCACAAGGAAAATTGAGATCATTGAAGAACTTGAACCATCTTAGTGGACTTCTAAAGTTGTTTATCAGATTAGATGGTGACGGTGGTCTGAAACGAGTGGCTGAAGATGCCAGTGAAGCAGAATTAAGGAATAAGACACAGATTGATGAACTTCAAATAATATTTGAGGATGAGATGGATAAAACCGAGGAGTCGTCGTTATCGTCTATGTGGATGGAGCTAATAGATGCTCTAGAGCCCCACCCAAATCTGATAGATCTCAATATTTCCTACTACAATGGCACCAAACTTCCACTCAGCTGGATGGTCTCGCCCCTCAACCAAGTACGGAAAGTTGGTATCCGGTATTTTAATCGCCTGATATCATTGCCGCCTTTTGGAAATTTACCATGCCTTGAAGAGATTGAGTTTTTCGACATGGAAGGATTAGAATTCGTGGGACGAGAATTCTTGGGAATAACAAGAGACGGGGTGGGCTTTCCGAAATTGAAGAAACTAAGGTTCTACGGATGTCGGAAGTGGAGAGAGTGGGAGGACATAACGGCCGAAGAAGAAGATTCTGCAGACATATCGGTAATGCCTTGTCTGACTCAATTGGAGATCAAGTCCTGTGGTTTGATGGGGCTGCCACATCGCCTCTTACGTAAGGCGTTGTTGTTGCAAGTGTTGGATATTTATGGCTCGATAAAGCTAGGAATACGCTACAGATTCAAG
Organism: Ajuga chamaepitys; assembly: GCA_958295605.1. Lineage (NCBI taxonomy): Eukaryota > Viridiplantae > Streptophyta > Magnoliopsida > Lamiales > Lamiaceae > Ajuga > Ajuga chamaepitys. Next base: position 4,230,820 of record OY282500.1, on the reverse strand, counting down.
GACGATCCCGACTGGGAATCCATATCGCGGATTAATCCGGCCCTTCAGCTTAAGTTATGAGTGATGAGGACATGATGCAGATTTTATGCAGCTCTTCTTCTTCTTCTTTGTTGTCTTAGTTAGCATTTTCAGAATTCACAAGATGATTGGTACTTCTGATTTTTTTTTTGGTTTGTTGTTTTTTCCTTCTTTAATTGGTTACATGTGAACTTTGTACGGGTGAATGCGGCCAGTTTAATAATCTCTTATGATCTCCTTATTTTTTTTTTTGAATTGGTGGGACAATGTTGTACCCATAATTTCGTGACCGTGTAATGTAATTTCGTGACACAAGGTACATAGTAACGTGTAGCATGTAACGGACTTCGATCAGAGAAAATGATAGTATTTGTTAAAAAAAATATTTTTTTTAGAAAATTCTTATATCTTCGCTCAATTTTTTTTTTTAATTAAACTTTTATATGAAATATTTTCTTTTATAATTGTTTTCCTTTTTCCTTAATGATTGTAGAGGAGAACTTAATTAAGTAAAAACAGTACATATTTTTAAACATTTATCCAATGGCAGAATTAAAATTACAAGTTTCATTTTTCAGTGAATATCTATCTATCTATTACTAATATAAATGTAAGAATTATTTCGTCTTATTTTTAGTTTCGTCTTTTCTTGTAATACCTATAATATCCTTTTAAAATATTAAGTTTTAAGGATAAATAAGTAATTTCGCAATTATTAAATTTAAAATTTACTAATATTATTAGAAGATATATCTTTTAATGGTAGTAATATATTTATGGATATCGATATAAGATGACTAATATATCCTAACAAAGATCTAACATATCCCAACTACTAAACTTATTGGATACTTAGTTCGTAATCATATTTAATACATAATTCCTTACTCTTTTGTGACAATATCAATATATATCGACACATTGTCCCGGCGTGACTCCTACTCTCTCTTAACCAGCCGACCGTCTTTCTTTTTTTTTTATTCCTTTACTTTTTATCACCTGTTTTCTTCCAACCATACAACATTAAATTATTAATATTAAAAGTGTAACGAAACAACTGTAAGCTAAACATAATACCTCGACACATGTTTAATCAACTTAAACTTACAAATATAAATTTATATAGTTTTTTTTTAACAAAAATGGTCAAACAGAACACATTTAGATATAGTTGTACACAAAATGCATGATTGCAATTACTAATTTTATTAGTGACAAGAGCCTAGGTCCCAGTGTTTCAACTAACTAATGACTAGCTGCTTTTAAAACACTAAAAAACCCAATAAATTAAACAACTCAAATACTACAATACATTTTCATATTAGAAATGAAAATTAATAACAAATAATATATGCCCCTAAATAAAAACGACATAAAAATAGAATAGTGACAGAAAGTGACAAAAAAATCATAAGTAACCGATTAGTGATCGAACAACAATCAAATATTAGATACAGACATATTCCGTCTCTAAACTATATGTAATTTGCTCTCTAATTTCATAATAGAGACGGAAAATAACTCATCACTAAGTTTAGAGATGGAATAAACGGGGGCTCTAAATTTTAGAGACGGACAAATATTTTGTCTCAAGTCCGTCACTACTTTAGTTTAAAGAAGGATATCATGTGATTAGAGACATATTGTTGCCCTTCTAATTTGACTTTTTTCTTGTAGTGGAACCATATAAGTACCCTAACAAAGTCTTTTATTTGCGCGATAATCACGTAAATTTGGGTTTGGGCCTCCAGTTAATTTTACTTTTTGTACGTAGTTGATTCATCCACAATTATGTATAGGTGGTTCAAGAGATACATAGATATCTAGACGCATTGGCATTAGTTCACATATATGAAAAATAATATATGTTTATCACATGACTTGCATCCTGATTGGAAAGAAATTAAAGAAAATTTATATGATGGTTAGCAATCAAAAGATCGACCAGATTTGCCTGTAAGAGTTTTTCGGGTGAAATTGCATGATTTGAAAGATCAACTATTAAAAAAAGAGATATTTGGAAATATAGCTGCTCATGTACATGTTGTCGAATTTCAGAAAAAAGTGATTGTCACATGCTCACATGCTTATTATTCTAAAATCAGAGCATAAGATAAATAATGTTGATGAGTAGGATAAGTATGTGTTGCGCAAAAATTCCTGATCAAGAATAGTATCCTAAATTATATGAGTCACAAAGAAACATATGATGCACGGACCATATGGTGGAAAAAAACCAAAAAAATCATGCATAGTGTAAATATCACTACCCAAGACCATATTGTAAAATAATAGTACAAGCTAAAGGATGTTACCTGACTTACCAAAGAAGGAAAAATGGAGCATCAGTGGAAGTTTGCAATGCACAATTAGATAACCAGTTGGTAGTTGACATAGACTTTCCTAACCCTAGTTTACCGCAAGTATACGGTGTAGGTGTAGGTAGCGGTAGCCAAGGTCGATCCTCAGGGATTGACTCTAAGCGTAGTTCGATACTCTGAATATTATAAGACTCTCCTAACTAGACTCTAGATTAGTGAAGGTTGTTTGTAAACTTTATACTAATTAATGTATCTAAAAATAATAAATAAACCACGAATAACTTGGAAAACAGAGAATTAATGATTACAAACGACTTAGATGGATTAAAGCGTATCCTAGGGTATAGATTTCACTTACGATCTTGATGTATAATTTAACCTAAAATTCTACACTTTTAAATCAATTTTAGTGTTTATTAGACTGCACTCAAGTAAACCTAGCCCTCCCCCCGAAGCGATTAGGTTGTTGATCTATTAGACTTAGTCACGCTAAGTGTGGTACGTCTATTAATAATTTTCTCCTACAGGAGCAAAACTATTGAACTTGTAGATTTAACTTAATTGATCAATTTAAACTAAATCATTAGAATAAAATAAACACATAGATAAACAAATAAATTGGAGTCTAGAATTAAATGGTAAACGTTTATACATCATTCTTTGTAACCTACTTTCTACTACTTGAACACAAACATGTTTAGCTATTCATAATTGTATTTAAATCAAATAAACATTCATAGACATATATCACTCAAAATTAAATACAAAAGAAGAACAAACTAAACCCGGATCTCTAATCGTCGATCTTCATCGTATTGCTCCTTGATCTTCGATTCTTGTTTCCAAAGTATATAATATTCCCTCTAGAACTCGAGCTTGGAGTCTTTTTTTATAAAGTTAGGGATGAATCTTGGGGAAATAGGATCAAAATCCTACTTAAATTAGGCATCTTCTTAAAAAATGGATTTCTGTTGCGGCCGCACGCAAGCTATATCACGGTCGCGACATGCATCTCCAAAACTGCTTTAAAACACTATTTTTTTCGCGGTCGCGATACATGTCTAGCTTCAATTTTCACTTTCTAGACATCTTTTGTCTCGGCCATGACCAATAGTGGCGCGGTCGTGACGGTTTATTCCGGCTCAACTTTGTTTTAGACTAGTTCAAACTGAGTTTTCTCCTTCTTGACTTGTTCCTTCGTCCAATAATCGTAAAATACGATTTTTCAGCCTAAAACACTTACAAAATCTTCAAAACAAGTCAAAACACGTTAAATGATCCAATATGATAAATATAAACAAATCTTGACCAAAGATGCACGTAAATGATATAAAATATGTTCCTAAGTCAACCTAAATACATGCATAATTAACGTGTATCAGTAGTTCCTTAATTACCATCTATTGTCTAGATATAATAGTCATACCAATATAGAAATATGTTCTCGAGTAAAAGGTTTGAAGTATTTGTACAAGTACATCTATAAAAGTCATGATAAAGTGACGATTAATGTGACATAAAATGATGACAATACCACCATGCATTGACGAAAACAAATAACTGCCACATGCTCACATGCTTATTACTCTAAAACCAAAGTATGAGATAAAAACCTAAAAAATCATGCATGGTTAGAGATAAGTGTAAATGTCACTACCCAAGACCGTATTGTAAAATAAAAATTCAAGGAAAAGATGGCTACCCGACTTACTGAAGAAGGAAAAAAGTAACATATGTATGCACAATTAGATAACCAGCGGGTAGTTCCTTATAATTCATATTTATTATCTAGATATAATAGTTATACCAATATAGAAATATGTTCTCGAGTAAAAGTTGTGAATTATTTGCAAAAGAATATTTAAAAAGGTCATGATAAAGTGATTAATTAATGTGGTACAAAATGATGACAATACCACCATTAATGAAATCAAACAATTTCAAGATGCCTGGTCGATTTCTGCTCAAGAAGCCATGTGGAGAACTTTTTAATTTAATTTAAATGAAATATACCCAACAATTATAACATTGCAGCTCCATCTACCTAACCAACAATGTGTCACCTATTTGAATAATTAAAATTTAGAGAAAATAGTGGATGACGATTATTATTTAAAGAGAATACTCACAGAGTTGTATTCTATGTGTGCTAAAGGTAAAGATACAAGATAATATATTTACAAGGAATTCCTAGAGCACTATGTATGAGATGAAAAAAATAAGTGTTGGAGAGAAAGGAACAAACAAACAAGAAGTGATTGGACGTATACGTGTTGAAAATCTACCTGAAGGTGAAATGCACTATCTAAGGTTACTCTTTAGCCTTGTGCAAGGACCAACCTCTTTTATGTATTTGTTGTTCGTTGGAAAAATACAATGCTCCACTATCAAAGAGGCAACTAAAAAAAAAAATTACTTGAAGCAGAACAAAGTATTTGTGAATGTCTGAATGAAGTTATTACTTTTCAAATGTCATATGAGTTATACGTTTTTTGCTATTATCTTAGTACATTGTGTTCCCAAGGATTTCGAAAATCTATGGGACACATACTACAATGCATTGTCGGAAGATTTTAAGAGAGAAGCGAAATGCAAGCCTGCCATAAAAATTAAAAAAAATATTTGGAAAGTATAGAATACGTTTTAGAGAGCGTGGAAAAAATATAAGTTCATATGATCTTCTGAACCCACCTGTGGATAACGACAATGTGGATTCAAACTTGTCTAGAGAGATTCACGAAAATAATTAATTGAAATCCCTAAAGAAGATTATGAAGCAAAATTAAATTTGATTAATAAACAACGTAAGGCTCTTTTTTTTTTTTTTTTTTTTTTTTAAATCATATTAGAGTACATAGATAAAGAAAAATGTGGAATTTTCTTTATTGATGGCCCATGTAAAAAAAGTTCTTATATCACGAAATCTTAGCCCATCTTAGAAAAAAATTGTACTTGCAACTGAATATCTAGTGTAGCTGCAAAATGCCAATAAATGCAGATGAAAGCAATGCATGTAATATTACTAACCAAAGCAGAGCTATTGTATTATTTCGAGAAGCGAATTGATTTTATAGGATTGAGCACCAATGATTAAAAGATGGCTATTGAAAATGTGAATTGATTACTCAATGATATAATGGGAAATGATAAAGAGAGTTTTGGAGAAAAAGTGGATGTTTTTCTGTGGAGATCTCAGAAAAGTATTGTCGGTTACTCCCATGGCAACATTTCTTCAAATAATATCTGCTAGCATGGTCAAATCATAATTATAACCTAAATGCGAAAAATACCTCTTATAAGAAGCATGAGATCAAAAAGCAATCTAAATTTCAGGGAGTTCTTGCTAAGAGTAGGAAATGGTGAACAACCAACTGGGAAAGAAGAGATTATAACCATTCCAGACGAGATGATCATCAAGTATGATGATGAGAAAGATTCTATAAAATGACTCATCGATGTTATTTCTCCATACCTACAATAGAATGCACATTCATCACAATACATGTCAAGCAGGGTAATATTAACAACAAAAAATGAGCAAGTTAATAAGTTGAATGAGGAGCTAATATCTTTATTTTTGAGAGAAGGAAAAACGTTCTAGCTTTGGTGAAGGTAATGATGACATGGACAACATTACCGAATTTTTTTTTGAGCTCTTTGACTCCTAATGAATTGCCTCCACATAAGTTGTTGTTTAAAAAATTGCCCTATAATATTTTAAAGAAACTTAGAGCCGTCTAATGTTTTATGTAATGGAACAAGAATGGTTTGTAGGGACTTCAAAGAAAATGTGCTTGATGCAGAAATTGTATTTGGTCAACATACCAGAAATCATGTCTCTATAACTAGAATATATCCATTTCATTTTAGACACAAACAATTTTTTTCTAGACTTTGGTTTTCCATGACAATCAATAAAGCACAAGATCAAACAATCTCAAATGTCGGAGTATTCTTGCCACGTCCAAATTTTTCTCATAAAAAATTATATGTTGCACTTTCTCGTGGAACTTCAATGTCTAGCACAAAAGTATTAATTAAACCAAACACACACACACACACACACACACACACACACATATATATATATATAGAGAGAGAGAGAGAGAAATAGAGAGAAAGAGAGAGAATCTTATACGTACCTAATATCAGCACCAACGTGAGTGCTAAATTAATTGACACCCACCTTAGCCTTTAAAATCTTATAATTTCTCTCCCCTTTACTTACTTTAAAGATTCGTTTCTCTCTCTACAAGTTCTCTCTCCATCTCTCACAAATTCCAGATGGCAGATAATCTGACCAACTGAAAATTCCTAAAAGTTCAAACCCTTTCCTCACCATTTCTTCAAGCTCCTTCAATTCCACCGCGTCCGAAACGTGTAGTAACGCTTCCCGAAAATATTCCCCACTATATTTTTCAAAGTCGCCACAGTGAGACAAATTCATTTTTTATTTCCTTTAAAATTTAAACTGTATAAGCGAAAGTATTTGTAATTCTAAAAATAGTCTTTATTCCAAAAATACGAAAAATAAAATTTCAAAATGTATAGATATATGCAGAAGCGTATAATTATTACAGACTTGAAATATAAATTATTAATAATCATAAGAATACTTTATAAGTATCACGAGCCCTAAGTGGAGTTGAACGGAGCTCATGAGATCTACAACAGCCTGCTGCACGTCTCATTCATCCTGAAATATTTGTAGGAGATATGAGTCTCAAAGAAACCCGTGAGTAACTCTGCATGTAGTTATAGTATGTAGGATTAAAAATTCAATCACATAAACATTCAATAAAGTTAATGCTCAACTTTTACGGGGTCAAATACTGAACCCAACTCATACGGTGTTAATTTCTATGACTCAACTTTCACGGGGTCCAACCCAACTCATACGAGGTTAATTTCTCAGTCCCAACTTTCACGGGGTCCTGTACTTTCAAAATATGTATAGGAACGCAATATCAATTGAAATCAATAAGCATTACACTATAACTTTTCTGCTCACACTTGAAGTCAAAAATCAAGATATAACTATATAAATCCTGTCCACATTATAATTGAAAGCTAACTTGCAATCATCATTACCCACTTTTTTTTTTTTTTTTTTTTTTTTTTTTTTTTTTTTTTTTTTTTTTTTTAACACTAGAAAGTAGAGTTGGGGTAGTGTTCTTCGCGAGCTCCTAAACTCAGTCCGACCACCTAGCATCAGTTATTTGCAAATGCCTTGTTACTTATCGAGCTCCTGTTTTATATTATGAATTTCCAAGAAAATCAAATATCTTATGAATATTCATTTCTTTGAAAATTCATAAACCGACATTCCATTTGAATAAAATTCTACAAAAATATTTTTCTTACTTCTAGTTACTTACATATCATAGTTATATCAAACAAAAATCGAAATAAAATCCTTTCCTATTTTTTTTTTAAAATAGGTGAAAATACTATGCTTTTCCCTTAAAATTATACCTCTAGTTTTTTTCTTGTATTTTTCCATTATAATCCTATTACCTTTCAAAATTTAATATCATGGTTTTCAATAATCATTTTACTATTTTAACAACATAAATAATTTATAAATATATATATATATATATATATATATCAAAATTTCAGTTTGTAATTTTTTGATAAATAGAATTTTAGAAGCCCATTTAAAAAGCTTCTAAAATCTGTTTTTAACTCTTTAATTAACTTTTAAATTTTTTAACTTCAAATATACCATATATGTAACTTACTATAGCTATGAATGTAAAAATAATATTTCAGATTTTATTTTTTTTAATTTTCAGATTATCGAGTTTATTTATTTATTTATTTATTTTGAAAAAAAAAAACTGTTTTTTAGCTTAAAAATGTCTTAAATCCTCTTTTTAATTTTCTGACTTCAAATAAACCATATATATAAATTATTATATCTTTATATACCAAATATAAAATTTTCAGAATATTAAAAAAAGGAAAATGATCAACCTTATGTTCATAGATTTTTTTCTTTGAATTTTTTAGAGTAGAAAAACTAGAAAAATATTTATCTCATCTTTTAATCTCCGTTTTTATTTTTCGACTCTAAATATATCTTATAAACACTGTAAGACACCCATTTACATCATAAAACAAATTCCTAAATTTTATAAAAGGTCAACATTATAACGACGCAAGAATGTCATTCACCGAAAAATTAAAAATAGGGGAAGTTGGTCTATTCCTCAACATATTCCCAACAATAAAACAAACAATCAATATTCAAAATTATTTAAAAAAAAAAATGTAAATCAATAGAGGGGTTGAGCCCCTATTATATTGTTTACATAATAGTAGTTTAAAATAATATTTCTTCGATTTTCACAGGGTAAATAATGTTTATTTGCCATCCTACATGTTATAAAAACATGATCCTTGGACGTAGGCTTTAGAAAAATTAAAATCGAAGAAAAGAAGAAAGTACACCAGAGCCGTAGGTCCGACCTGGACTCGAGAATTGAAATTCTCGAAAATATTTCTACAACTAAGAAACTACTACCTTTAAGAGAAATTTTTAGGAGAAGAAGAGAATAGTGTATTTTGGAGTGTGGGGGAGGTGGGTATTTATATGAAAAAAATTGAATAGTAAGGAGTTTACTATTGAAGATATTTTCCATATTTTGGCGATTTTTCTGTTTCAGAAAATTTATTCCATAAACTATCTGGAACTCGTTTTTATTTTTTTCTTATTCCACCATCACACATACTTTAGTAGACCATTCTATCATAAAAAGCGTTTCTCATTTTCGAGTAAAAATAATATATCCGTAAACTACAAAAAACTTACTTTTACATTTTTCTTTTTGTAAATATCTGACACACAATTTTTAATGTGGAAATGGGGCCACAGGTCCACGCAGAGAGTGTAAAACTCTTTTCTGCCACTTTAACTCTTTTATTGCAAAAATACCCACAAAATCGTTTGTACCCTTGCTTTTTTAAGGATTAGTTAAAATGACTTTGGATGTGACTCATGAGCTCACAAATCCCATTAATTTCTTCACCATGTATGATACACGATATATGTCGTGTATCATATATTTCACACTGTTGGTTGCATCCATATCTGATGGATCCCAATATGGTTGGGATATATATCTGACGAGATATTTAATATCTTATTAGATATATTCCCAATAGGGATGGAGATCTTATCCATAATAGGAGATAGATCTCTCCCATACTAATAAATATACGAATATATTGGTATTTGTAGACTACGGAAAAACAATCCACAGAATACATATTTCTCCCCTTTCTCTCTAATTCTCTGTCTTGGAGAATCACCGAAGTCCTCCAAGAGTCTAGGGTGTGGAGTAGACGGCGAATGCTCTAGTAGTATTCGTCCAGACGGGCTTGTAGACGAATCAGTGCACGATCCTTCAGTTTGGGAATCAACCGAATACATTCCGCTGCAAATCAACTGAGGTATACCGATTCTCATATACGTGTTTACGTGTTTTACGTGCCTTAGTTTCTAACAGTGGTATCAAAGCGCGTATTATTCGTTCTCGCCTGTGTCCATTATTAATTTATTGTTTCATTATTCAATTGGATTATGAAGACTGTTTCGTGTTTTCATTATTATTCAGAATTGGATTATATAATTGAATAATGAATATTTGGTATTGAAATCTGAAAAAAAAAAAAGAAAAAGAGAATAAGGGAACATAAACTGTTCCAAAATTGAATACCAAATCCGACGACGCTCAACGAGGTTCGGAGGCGCAGGCGATGGCGTCGCCAGTCCGCGCCGCTGCGCTGCTTTCCTGCGAAGCTGTTGTCGCTGCTCCGGCGCTGCTGCTGCACCCTCCGCCGCGCGGCTTCGCCGCTGCTGCCCTGATCCGCGCGGCGCCGGCGCTCGGCTGCGCCTCTGCTTCTCCTCCGCGCCGGAGGCGAGAGCTCGCGACGGAGGATGCGCGACTGCGCCGCTGCTACCGCTGCCTTGCGCGCGCGCCGGCGCTCCGCCGGCGGATGTCGCTGCCTCTGCTGTCGCTGCTCTCCGCTGCTGCTACGCGGCGCTGCTGCCCGGCTCATGCTCTTCCGCTGCGCCGCTGCTGTCGCCTTGCGCGGCGCTGCTGCTACTGCCCTGCTTCTTCTTCGCGCCACTGCTCCGGCGGCGGCGGCGGAGGAGAGGCGGCGACGACAGGGAACTAGGGTTTCGTAATGGGCTGGGCTCTTGGGCCCTATGATTGGGCCCTGTTTTTTTTTAATTTGGGCTAGGCCTGTTTTTTTTGGCTTAATCAAAGAGGGAGTGGGCCATTTTTATTAAAATATAATCTGTTTTTTTTAAAAGGAAATGGGGCCGTTATTTTTTTTAACGAAAAAAAGGGGCTGCATTTTTTTAAAATTGGAGATTAAATTGGGCCTGGACAAATATGGCCAATTTATTTGGTGACCAATTCCTTAATTAATTAAAATGTTTTTGTGATTAGGCCACTTTAAATTAATTAAATCAATTATGTGATTTAATTTCATTATTTGCGTATTTTTATTACGTGATGTGATTGATGTATGTGTGAGATGGTTGATGACAATGGTGGTTATACGATATTACGATGTAATTTTTTTTAGAATCATGTAGTAGGAACGAAAATTGTAATTATTTATTTATTTATTTTTCGTTTCTCACTAGGACACATGTATTAGAGGGGCCAATTTTTAGGCCATGTAATTTTTTGTTGTTTCGTATTTACCACCATAGGTCATTAACATCTCACTTTATTAATATTTTTTTTAATGAATGTTCTTGCGATGGACAATTTTTATTCGCGGTCGTTTAATTTTTTATTATCGTCTTCAATTGAGTGGGAGATGATTATGAGCCAATGCGGCGAATTTTCGATCTCATTCACTTGTGTGAAATAATAAAATTTTATTTGGACCCGAATAAAAATATTAAATAGACAACCTTCTAACATAGTTTGCGCAAATATTAACAGAAATGGATGCCCAAATGGCTTTTTCTGATCTTTACGGTTCTGGCAAACTAGATGGCCAGAACTATGCCATGTGGCACCGTAAGATCAAATTTCTGCTACATAATATGAAGGTCCTTGACCATCTCACCGAGACTATGGCCGCACCGGTTGAGCCAGAAAACGGTCAAAATGCCCAATATCGTCGCGATTTAGACGCGTACAATAAGTGGGAGAATCAAGATCGGTCTGCGCGCTATACTATGCTTAGCTGCATGCAGGATCATCTGATTCGTGAGTTCGAGACGTTTGCTACAGCTAAAGAGCTGTGGGACAGCTTAAAGGTCACGTACGGCACTACCTCGGCAACGAGACTAAGGGCTTTAACCCTTAAATTCAATCAGTACGTACTTGACCCTAAGCACATCATGGGCCAGCATCTTGATATCATGAAAGACATGATTCGAGAGCTTCAAAATGCTGGAAATGAACTCACCAACGAACAACAAGTTTTGGCAGTCCTAAGGTCGCTACCTGAGCAGACTTGGGGACAAGTTAAACTTGTGCTCACACACAACGAGCAAATCCAGACCTTTGACAGCGTCGCCAGTCATCTTAGACTCGAGGCTGACCGTCGAGAGGCGGAAAGAGCACAAGCGGCTGCTTTCGTCGCACATGCTGGCCAACGCAAGCCTAACACAGGCAACCGTTGGAAAAAGCAAAAGAATGCAGGACAAAGCAACGCCAAAAACCAAAACTTGGGCCCGCAAGGTGAAAAAGCTAAAAAGCGTCACCGTGGAAAAAGGGGCGGAAAGAAGAAAGACACCTGCTATAACTGTGGAAAGACGGGTCACTTTGCTCGTAGTTGTACTGAGCCAAAGAAGGTAAGACCCGCTCCTAGCTCTACTGATTCATTTGTCTGTTCACATGTGTTAGTTGCTAATTCTCTCCTGGTTGGATTGTAGACTCAGGAGCAACCAAACACGTGACAAGAGATATAGTAGGATTTGTAGATTATCATCGAGTACCAGCGGGCAGCCACTACATTGCTATGGGAAATGGCGCGCAAGAAGAGGTGGTGGGAGTTGGTGCATACCAGCTCACACTTAGCACTATGCGCGAGCTGCTCCTTAGTGATGTGCTTTATGCGCCTAGTATTCGATGTAATTTACTTTCAGTTTCAGCACTTTTGAGTCAAAATTTTTCTTTCCTGTTTGAAAAGACCATGTTATCTATTTTTCTCGGCAACAACCTTTATGGCGTAGGACATATGAACAATGGATTTTTCATGTTAGATTTATCTATTGAATGCACTACTTTTATTTCTTCATCTGTTGATATTTTGAATGAATCAAATAAATGGCATGCAAGGTTAGGACACATAGGGCGTGAAAGGATGACTAGGTTAGCTCGAGAAGGCCTTTTAGGCAATCTCGCTAAAGTCAACCTTCCTGTGTGCGAACCATGTCTGGCAGGAAAAGCCTGCCGGAAGCCTTTTGGAAAGGCAAAAAGAGCTACTCAACCTCTAGAGTTAGTTCACTCAGACATATGCGGACCCGTAAATGTGAAGGCACGACACGGTGCATCCTATTTCCTCACATTTATTGATGATTATTCGCGCTATGGTTCAGTGTATCTCCTGTCTCACCGCTCGGAAGCGCTTGATTGTTTTAAGCGATTCTTAGCGGAGGTTGAGAACCAAAGAGATAGGAAACTTAAAACGTTACGCACTGATAGAGGGCGAGAATACTTGTCTGATCAGTTCAGGCAATACTGTGAGGAAAAAGGGATCATAAGGCAACTGTCAATTCTTTACACTCCGCAACAAAATGGTGTTGCAGAGAGGAGGAATAGGACACTTCTGGAAATGGCCAGATCAATGATGGCGCAAGCAAATCTACCAATATCCTTTTGGGGAGATGCAATCTTAACTGCTGCCGACATATTGAACCGTGTGCCGTCTAAATCAGTTCCTTCGACGCCGTATGAGTTGTGGCATGAAAGAAAGCCCAACTTAGAAGGTTTGCGCCCTTGGGGGTCAGCAGGGTTTGTTCATAATACTTCCCATAAGCATGGGAAACTTGATCCTAGAGCAGTTAAACATATCTTTATAAGATATTGTGACCACTCGAAAGGCTATGTGATGTATGGTGAACATCCTGACGGAGGAATGACAGAAATTGAGTCGTGCGATGTCAATTTCCTCGAGGAGGAATTTCCAACAATTGGAGAAGTTAAAGGAGATCTTAAACTTTATGAGTTACAAGATCCCGAAGACAACGCTGGAATTCCTGGCGATGATGCGGTTTTACAACCAAATCCAACAATCGACGGGAATAATGAGAGCGATCTTAGAGTCAGTGGAAGAATTCCATTGCGTGAAGACTCTCAAGATCTAGAGTTGCGCAGGAGCAAGCGTGGAACGGTTCCCCGAAGACGTTTTGAACTCGAAGGGGAATCTTTCATGTGCGCAACAATGGATGTTGATGAGCCAGCCACTTATGAAGAGGCTGTAACTTCTCCAAATGCTACAGAGTGGATAAGTGCTATGGAGGAAGAGATGAGTTCGATGGCTAAGAACCAAGTTTGGGAGCTAGTCGATCTACCGTCTAGACGCAAGACAATTGAGAACAAGTGGGTTCTCAAAGTCAAGCGAAAAGCAGATGGCTCGATAGACAAGTATAAGGCTCGCCTAGTGGCGAAAGGCTTTACCCAAAGAGAAGGTGTGGACTATGAAGAGACATTCTCCCCGGTGGTGAGGTTTGCCTCTATCCGTCTCATTTTAGCAATTGTCGCCCATCTTGATTTGGAACTGTTCCAAATGGATGTGAAGACAGCATTTCTCAATGGAGAACTAGGTGATGAGATCTATATGGATCAACCTAAGGGTTTTCAGGTAAAGGGACAAGAGCGCAAAGTATGCCGCTTAAAACGTTCCATTTATGGACTGAAACAATCATCCAGACAGTGGTACCTTCGATTTCATCGAGCTATCACTTCGATAGGCTTTACGATGGTTGAGGAAGATCACCGTGTGTATGTCAAAAGGGATGAGAAGAATTTCACAATTCTCTCATTATATGTGGATGACATTTTGCTGGCGGGAAATGATACGGAGATGATTGTCGCCACTCAGCAGTGGCTATCATCTACTTTTGAGATGAAAGACATGGGAGAGGCAGAATACATACTTGGTGTTAAGATACACCGAGATCGCTCAAAGAGACTCTTAACTTTGTCTCAAGAGACTTATATTAAGAGGGTTCTGGAGCGATTTCGTATGCATAATGCTAAACCCGTTGACACGCCTATGGAAAAACATTGTGTTCTTAGCAAAGATCTATGCCCAAAAACAGATGATGAAAAGGAAAGTATGGCTAAGGTTCCTTATGCAAGCGCGGTAGGGAGTTTGATGTACGCAATGATGTGTACTCGACCAGACTTGTGCTTTGCAGTAGGGATGGTGAGTAGGTATCAAAGTAATCCTGGACGCGCTCACTGGGCTGCAGTCAAAAGGATACTTAGATATCTAAAGGGGACAAGTGATTTAGCTTTGTGCTATCACGGTGGCAGTTTGAAGCTACTTGGTTACAGCGATGCTGATGGATCAGCAGATAGAGATGACCGCAAATCCACATCAGGATATGCATTCTTGTTAGGAGGCGCTGCTATCACTTGGAGTAGCAAGAAGCAGCCTTGTATATCTCTATCCACTATGGAAGCAGAGTACATTGCTTGTACATCTGCAGTTCAAGAGGCTATCTGGTTGAGAAGATTTCTTCAGACTTTGCGCGTCACGGCGCATGTAGATGATGCAGTAGTTGTCCTTTGTGATAACACAGCTGCACTAGCATATGCTAAGGACCCCAAGTATCATGGGAGGACCAAGCATATTGACACCAGATACCACTTTATCCGAGATAATATTGCGCAGGGGCAAGTGGTTCTCAGGCATGTTCCCACTGGTGAAATGATAGCTGATCCTTTCACCAAGCCTTTGAGTAGAGATGTATTTCAAAGGCATGTTAGGAGTATGGGACTTCGTAGAATTTAAAATTCTTTTAGCCTGTATGAACAATTTTATTTATCAATAAAATGTGCCCTTATTATATGTTAGAAGTAATGTGTCTATTATGTGTGATATGTCACAAGGCTTAGATTGTCCCACTCACACGGAAAATCGCCCTGGCGCTTTGGTAAGCGAGCAGGATGAGACTGGCGGATCAAACGCTTGAGTGATCACCTTCGTGAAAGGAACAACACGAAAGGTTGTTGCCCATAGTCGCCTTGGCAAGAGGCCAAGATGAGATCATACTTGATCGATTATGAAGAATGTCCTAACTTCATAAAAGTTTCTTAATAGCCGAGTGTGCGAATCATTAGGAGTTGTGTTGGAGATAAATTCCTAAGTGGTCCGCAGGTCAGACGCTAGAAGAGCGACTGGACTAAGACTCGTATGATGTTCAGAGCGTGACATGCCCAAATTTGAGTGGGAGCTCCATCATAGCATGTATTCATACTACATGTGCTTAATGACGACCTTAGTAAGAGGAGTGACCGAATAGATCCCTGCTTCGTCACTGTGTGAGCTCTTATAGTGTTTCTTGTGCCCTTTGGGACTTTTGGACTTTGTCATGAAGTGTAAGCTTGATGACGCTACTTTAGCATGTGTTCAATGGCCATGGTTAATACGGTCTGTCGAAGCATGACTAAGAAAGCTGTCAAGTCCAAGCAGATTGACATGAGAGGCCAAGGAAAAACTAAGCTGGTAATGCACTTGTGTACTATGGCTCATAGGCCGGCCGACTAAGTCGAATTAGTTTTGACATAGTCATGAGCATAGATACAAAGTTAAGGGGTCAAACATGCTCTATATGAATACGAGGGGTCAGAGATGTTTGGTCTAGTGCAACCACGTAGTTTGTGGTACACAGCGAGTCTCCTGAGTTGATGAGTTATGTTAGTTGGGTGATAACTTAATATAACTCTCCTCACTTTGTTCCATTCAGTTCTCGCTTGGTCGCACGCCTTAGTCTCTGTATGAAAGAAGAGATATGATGATGAGAATTGTGGAGTCTTTAAGATTCGAGTAAGTCGGATCAGATTTGTATGAGTGGGAGATGTTGGTTGCATCCATATCTGATGGATCCCAATATGGTTGGGATATATATCTGACGAGATATTTAATATCTTATTAGATATATTCCCAATAGGGATGAAGATCTTATCCATAATAGGAGATAAATCTCTCCCATACTAATAAATATACGAATATATTGGTATTTGTAGACTACGGAAAAACAATCCACAGAATACATATTTCTCCCCTTTCTCTCTAATTCTCTGTCTTGGAGAATCACCGAAGCCCTCCAAGAGTCTAGGGTGTGGAGTAGACGGCGAATGCTCTAGTAGTATTCGTCCAGACGGGCTTGTAGACGAATCAGTGCACGATCCTTCAGTTTGGGAATCAACCGAATACATTCCGCTGCAAATCAACTGAGGTATACCGATTCCCATATACGTGTTTACGTGTTTTACGTGCCTTAATTTCTAACACACACGATATATGTCGTATATGATCACTACTAGAAACAAGGTTTTTTGTCACTACAAAATGTAATTACAAAAAATGGAGAGTAGTTACAAAAATATTTTTAGTTACTAAAAATCTAAAAGTAGTTACTATAGGGTAGTCACTTATAATAAGATGCAAAAAGTTTTTTTGCAACTACTTTGTAGTTACTAATGTATTTGTAACTATTTTTTGCAAATACTTTGTAGTTACTAATATATTTGTAGCTACAAGTAGTTGCAAAAGAGTTTGTCATATTGTAACAAATTTGGTTAAAATTGTATGAAATATTTTATGTAACTACTAATAGTTACAAAATAGGTTATTTTTAGTAACTACTTTGTAGTTGCAAAAAACTAGTGGCAAATGCTCTTTTTTCTTGCAGTGGATGCACGACATATGTCGTGTACGAAATATATGATACACGACATATTTCGTGTATCATATGCCGTGTATCATACACGACATCGTGTATGAAATGAGTGACGGTTAGGGTGAAGGTGAGGGTGATGATAAATTAAATGAAGTGTATAATGGACATCACAATCTAAATGTGGGTATTTTTGCAATTTAAAAGTTAAGTGATAAAAAAAGAGTTTCCTACTTTCTGCAGGGGTACAATAATTTTTTTCCCATTTTTAATCATTCCCTATTTTCAATTTTATTTCTAATTCAAAAAAATTTTCCGTAAATTTTCCATTTTACAACTGTATTATGAGAACTAGATAAAAGTCAATTTTAAAATTTTCTTTTTTCATTCATCTCAACTATAGTTTTTAACTATTCCATTTTCCTAATTATATCATTTTCTGAGTTCAAAATTTTATCTGTAAATTTTTTGTTTGATAAATGTATCATATAAACAATCGAAACCTCATTTTTAAATTTTTCTTTTTCCAAATATCTCAAGCATAATTTTTTTACCATTCCATCTACCTAGCATTATCCTTTTTTCGAGTCTGAAATTTTATCTGTAGTTTTCGTTTTATAAATGTATCTTGAAAACTATCTAAAACTTATTTTTTATTTTTTATTTTCACAAATATCTTGAATACAGACTTCGATCATTCTAATTTCCAAATTTCTTCCTTTTTTGAGTCTGAAGTTTTATCCAAAAAAATTCTGTTTTATTATTGTATGTTAAAAACTATCGAAAACTTACCTTTATATTTTTCTTCCTTCCAATACTTCAAACATAATTCTTGAACATTTTATCTACCTAATTTTATCCTTTTTCGAGTCTGAAATTATATCCATAAATTTTGGGATTTTAGAGAAAATGTTATTTATTTGTTGTAAACAAGATTTTAAATTTTAATTGTTCATATATATTGAACCTGATAATAAACCTTTTTTATTTCTTAAGTCTCACATTTTCCTGAGTCATAGGTGCGGATGAGTTGTAGCATCACGGTATCACTTTTACGACCAAAAAAATCACAAAAAATATTTCGTTAGTTAAATATTGTAAAGTATGCATGAAAGTATTTAAAAATATATTTTGAATATTTTTTTAAGAAATTAAAGGTTTGAGGTATTACAATGAGCACATATCGAATTGGACCCGACACTTGACGACATAGTGTAAAGTCCACCATTAATTGGACTTCATGTGTCTATCTCACGGGAGTTCAATCTTTTATAAACCAATTGTCAAAGGCCCACATATGGAAGGTCCAAGAGAAGTACTCCCTCCGTTACGACCTAATTTATCTACCTTGGTCGGATATGGAGATTATGAAAAATCAGATTTTGTGGAATCTTTGACTTTTTCAAATGTGAAGATTAAGGATGGAGATTTTGTGAAATCTTTGACTTTTTCAAATGTGAAGATTAAGGGTAGAGATTTTGAGGGTGGAGATTGTGAGAGAAATTTACCATTTATGGACTGGTCAATTAGATTGGAACAAACAAAAATAAAAGGTAGGTCAATTAGACCGGGACGGAGAGAGTAATAAGGATGAATATAAAAACGTCCAGGAGGAAAAATAATTACACACTAATTGTTGGAAGCGTTAACAACTTGGAAGGATTTCCCGAGACTTTGGTGTCATTTGTTTTATTTTGTATATGAATTAATGTTTGCTTTGGAAATTTTTAACGTAGATTCGAATGCCGTTATGTGCGGCTAGATTTTCAATTACAGTTCTGGATTTATGTTTGAACCTTAGTTATGATTACCTTGTAATTCTTACCATGATAATTTTGGAATTGTATTTTGTGATTATTTATATAATCCATTTTAATTATTTATACTATGTGTGTAATTGATTTAGATTGATCATCTATATTGATTGCCCTATATAGCTAGGATGTATTCATAATTCGCAATTGTTATGAATTAATGCCCATTAGTAGCAATTAGTGGATTAGTTCACTTCGATAGCACAAATCAAGATTAATTAGACCGAACTTGTATAGCACAAATCAGGGTATAACTAGTTGCACAGATCTTGATGTAAAAAAAGAAACGAGAGTATAATTTGATGTGAGAAAAGAAACGGATAGTATAATAATACTGTAACACATCCCTCAATTAGGTGAATGTTACTTCAACAAATTGACTCTGAATTTTTCACAATTCTTATAAAAACACTGAAATAAAGAGAATTACTATAGCATTTTTCTTTGTACTTTGCTTGCAAACACAATCTTAAAATAGCATTTCAAGTATGAACAACCCGAGTGCTCTCTATTTATTTAAATAAAACACGGATTTATTTAAAAAAGTAAACACGAATTGCAAGTATCTGTAGGGGTCGATAAGAATTTCCTGTGTCGACACCATCATTAAGTTGAATGAAGGAAGAACACCCTGCAATTCTAACTACCCCTAACCCCTTACAAAAATAATAGAAAAAGATAATTTATTTTCTGATTTATTCGCCATTTATACATCCAAATCCTGAGGAAATTTTCAGATTGTAGAAGGTGCCAATGGGCTACATTTGGTCCCACATATATTCACGCAATTTTCCACTTTGTCAAAATCTGCAAAAGAGGTGATGGTAAAACTGATTTAGCACAAGTACTACATCAAAATAACAGAGGAATATGAGAAAGTTTAAGAAGAAGACTGTTAGGAATTTATCCCACCCACAACCACGACACGACTAGATAAACGGATAAAGAAAGCGATAAAATAGCAAACAATACGACAACAATTTGATTACCCAGTTCGTTACGATGTGTAACTACGTCTGGGGGCGATACCAAGCCAGGATATTTACTAAAGTGATGAATTTTCGAGTTACAATAAGCCATGAAGGAAACCCTTATTTATAATAACACCTTGGGCCTCAAAATCTGATCCTGACTTGAGGCCCAAGAAAACTGCCGCTAGACTCGCCTCGGCCGAGGCCGCTTTTCGCCTCGGCCGCGGCACTTTCTCAGTGCCAACCTCCTTCGCGTACAGATTCCGGGACTCGGTCGAGGCCACCTGCCTCGGTCGAGTTGCCTCCTCGCCTCGGCCGAGGCCTCCTGCCTCGGCCGAGTTGCTCTCTCGGCACAAACTCCCCTGTTCCGTCAATCTTGCCTCGGCCGCGGCCTCCCGCCTCGGCCGAGTTGCTCCTGGACGCGTTTTTGGGCTCCATTCTCAACAATCTCCCACTTGGAGACCAAAATACCTTCAAAGCAAATTTCCTCCTCTTTTCTTCCTTCCCGTTCCTTACTTGGTATCACCATCTCCTCTTCTTCACGTTTCGAGGCCAATTGAAGTTATGCACAACTTCAATTTCTCTAAGGTTACAACCTTAGTAAACATGTCAGCTGGGTTCTCACTCCCGAGAATTTTCTCAAGTCGCAAGGCTTTCTTCTCAAGTAAGTGGCGGATGACATGATACTTCAATTCAACGTGCTTAGTTCTTGAATGAAATGCCGGATTGCTCGCCAAGAAGATTGCACTCTGACTATCACTGTAGAGTACACTATTTCCGTGCTCCTTTCCAAGTTCGCCCAAGAACCTTTGCAACCACACCATCTCCTTACTTGCCTCCGTCACGGCAACGTACTCCGCCTCCGTGGTGGACAGTGCAACCACCTTTTGCAACTTAGATGTCCAAGAAATTGCCGTACCACCATAAGTAAACACATACCCGGTCGTACTCTTTCTTCCATCAAGATCGTTTGATGCTAGGTCCGCATCAACGTAGCCAACTAACTCAGAATTTCTTCCATTAAAGCACAAAGCTTTACTTGTGGTACCTCGCAAGTACCTTAGAATCCACTTCACCGCTTCCCAATGCTGTTTGCCCAGATCACCCATGAACCGGCTCACTACTCCCACTGCATGCGCAATATCCGGACGAGTACAAACCATGGCGTACATGATACTCCCAATTGCCGATGCATATGGCACATCCATCATTTGAGTACGCTCTTCCTTGGTACTCGGCGACTCCTTCTTCGACAGCTTAAAGTGTCCCCCCAAGGGAACATTGACCGGCTTCGAACCCTCCATGTTAAATCTTTCTAGGACCTTTTGGATGTAGTCCGCCTGTGAAAGATATAACAAATTTGCCGCCTTTCTCTCGATCCTCATACCCAAAATCTGCTTCGCTTCTCCAAGGTCTTTCATGGAGAACCTCTCAGACAACTGCTTCTTCAGCCTTTCCAACTCCCTTGGATTGGCTCCTACAATCAACATATCGTCAACGTATAATAATAGGATGAGATAGCTATTGTCAAACCTTTTGTAGTAACAGCAATGATCAGCATGGCATCTATGGTATCCAATCTCCAACATGAAATTGTCGAACTTCATGTACCACTGCTTCGGAGCTTGCTTCAACCCATACAAGCTCTTCTTCAATTTGCACACAAGGCTTTCCTTTCCGTCTACTACGAACCCCTCCGGCTGTACCATGTACAACTCCTCCGCCAAATCACCATGAAGGAAAGCCGTCTTCACATCCATCTGATGCAACAGTAGATTCTCCGCAACCACCATGCTCAACACCATGCGAATCGTTGTCAACTTCACAACAGGAGTGAACACATCTGTATAGTCAATACCATACCGTTGCTCGAACCCTTTCACAACTAACCTTGCTTTGTAGCGTTTGCTACCATCGGCCTCATTCTTGATTCGGTAGACCCACTTGCTGTGCAACGCCTTCTTGCCCTTGGGAAGCTCAGACAGTTCCCAAGTGCCATTCACACGAAGTGATGCCATTTCATCTTCCATGGCAGCCATCCATCTTCGTTTATCACCAACCTGCTTTGCCTCTGCAAAGCTCTCAGGTTCACCACCATCAGTCAACAATAAGTAAAAGTTAGAGGGCGAATACTTATCTGGTGGCCTTCGATCTCTAACTGGTCTTTGAGGTGGTGGTGGTGTTCTTGGTTCGTCATCATGAACCTCCTCATTGACCGGACTCCCTTTGCTCCCACTCGAGTCAAGATCGGGTAACTCGACAGTGCGGAGCTTTCCACTATCAACGCCCAAATCCTTCATTCTATCCTTGTACATAACCTGTTCATTGAATATAACATCTCGGCTGCGAATTACTTTTCGGCTTTGCTCATCCCATAGCCTATAGCCGAGCTCATCGCCGCCATACCCAACAAACGTACACTTCACGGACTTGGCATCTAGCTTATTTCTCCCAACAGAATCCAAAAGAGCGTAAGCAACACAACCGAAAATACGTAAGTAAGATAGATTTACCTCCTTTCCAGTCCACTCCTCCTCGGGTATCCGGTTATCCAAGGGAACCGATGGACCTCGGTTGATCAGGAATGCAGCTGTGCTCACTGCATCCGCCCAGAACGACTGAGGCAGTCCGCTCTTCAGTCTCATGCATCTCGCCCGTTCATTTAGAGTTCTGTTCATCCTCTCGGCCACACCATTTTGCTGGGGTGTTCCACGTACAGTCCTCTCTGTACGAATCCCATGCTCAGCACAATACTCCTTGAACTCCTTGAGTTCATATTCGCCGCCATTGTCGGAACGCAGGCACTTCACCTTCAATCCCGTCTCCGTCTCAACCAAGGCCTTCCACCTTTTGAAAACATCAAAAGCATTAGACTTATTTTTCAGAAAATAAATCCATACCTTGCGGGTTGAATCGTCGATGAACGTCATGTAGTACATCGATCCTCCAATGGACGCCACCGGAGCTGGTCCCCATAGATCGCTATGGACCAACTCTAGCTTCTCCTTCTTCAGGGCTCTGCCACTCCTCGAGAAACTCACTCGCCTTTGTTTCCCGAGGACACAATCTTCACACATACCAACCTCCACGGTTTGTAAACCAGGCAGTTTACCCTTCGAACTCATGACCTTCATCCCTTTCTCGCTCATGTGGCCCAGCCGGCAGTGCCACAAATCTACATCACCATTACCACTCGCAAGATCAAGGGAATCCTGCGAGTTACTGGTCATGTACAGCGTTCCTTCCTTCTTACCACGAGCTACTACCATAGCTCCCTTGGTAATCTTCCAGTTGCTGCAGCCAAACGTTACTACGTAACCTTCCTTGTCAAGCTGTCCAACTGAAAGCAAGTTCCTCTTTAATCCAGGGATGTGTCTCACTCCATTCAACATTAGTTTTGAGCCATTTGATGTCTCAACCTTTACGTTTCCCTTACCCACGATTTTCAGGGGTTCATCATCTGCCAGATACACCTGTCCAAAATCGCCAGAAACATAATTTTGCATTATACTAAAGTTACCGCATGAATGGAATGATGCGCCGGAATCCAAGACCCAAGACTCCATGGGACTGCACACGCTCAAGACCAATGCATCGCCATCATCCTCTTCCGTGGCTGCATTCGCTGTCTTCCTGTCTGCCTGATCCCCCTTGTTCTTCTTCGGCGCCTTGCACTGGTATTTGAAGTGACCCACCTCGTCACAATTCCAGCACTTCTTCGTCTGACTCTTCCCTCTGGATTTTGACCTCCCCCTAGACTGCCTTCCCTTCTGTCTGCCTCTGTTCTCGGTATTCAGTGCTGACCCTGAGGACGATCCTGATCCTGATTCGTTTCTCCGAATCTCCTCCCCGATCATCAAGTCCCTCACCCTGTCAAACTTCAGCTTAGCGTCTGTGGCGCTAACGGCTGTCACTGTACCGGCCCAACTGTCTGGCAGAGAAGATAGCATTATTAGGGCCCGAATCTCATCATCAAACTTTATATCCACCGAGTCCAACTGTGAGGTCAACATGTTGAACTCATTCAAGTGTTGCTGTACTGGTGTTCCCTCCGTCATCCTCAGATTAAACAACCGTCTAATCAGATGAACTTTGTTTGCCGTCGATGGCTTTTGATACATCTCCTCCAAGGTTTTCAGCATTTCCCGTGTAGACTTCGCGCCTGTGGTATGGTAAGCCACTTCCTTGGACAGCGACAGACGCACCGCGCTCATCGCTTTCCTGTCCAATAACTCCCACTCCTCCGCAGACATCTTCTCGGGCTTCTCCTTGAGGGGCTGGTGCAAATCCTTACCGTATAGGTAATCTTCAATTTGCATCTTCCAGAATCCATAATCAGTCCCATCGAATCTCTCCACCGAAATCTTTCCGTCGTTCATCGTGAATCCTCCCAGGAAACTATCCTGATGCTCTGATACCAGTTGTTAGGAATTTATCCCACCCACAACCACGACACGACTAGATAAACGGATAAAGAAAGCGATAAAATAGCAAACAATACGACAACAATTTGATTACCCAGTTCGTTACGATGTGTAACTACGTCTGGGGGCGATACCAAGCCAGGATATTTACTAAAGTGATGAATTTTCGAGTTACAATAAGCCATGAAGGAAACCCTTATTTATAATAACACCTTGGGCCTCAAAATCTGATCCTGACTTGAGGCCCAAGAAAACTGCCGCTAGACTCGCCTCGGCCGAGGCCGCTTTTCGCCTCGGCCGCGGCACTTTCTCAGTGCCAACCTCCTTCGCGTACAGATTCCGGGACTCGGTCGAGGCCACCTGCCTCGGTCGAGTTGCCTCCTCGCCTCGGCCGAGGCCTCCTGCCTCGGCCGAGTTGCTCTCTCGGCACAAACTCCCCTGTTCCGTCAATCTTGCCTCGGCCGCGGCCTCCCGCCTCGGCCGAGTTGCTCCTGGACGCGTTTTTGGGCTCCATTCTCAACAAAGACTGACAATAGAAATGACGAGAAAATTTGAGGTTGGAAAACAAATATTTGTTATTTGTAAGTCTAAAAATGTGGTAATGCATTTCAAAGCAATTCTACTGTGGAATTTTGATATTACTAGTAATAATTTAGTAGTTTATATGTTTAAATTTCACAAAAAGTTTGCTTTTTTTCACTAGAAGAAAAACGATATTTTGAGACTATAAAAAGTGGTTTCAAATAATGAATATTTGTCACAACTTAAGTGAAGCGATCTCAAATAATGACTATTTGTCACCATTAATTTATGAATACTCGTCACAACTTTATTGTCGTCTTAATAATTCTGACGCAAATAATGTATGTGTGACTACAAAAGTGGTCTCAAATGCGTCACAAATATTTTTTGCAACAACTAATTGTTTCTAAAAGTAATCTTAAAATGTCTCAAATAATTTGTATAGAGATTTGTGACAACAAATGGTCATAAATAACTTATTATTAGTGACTATAATTGTTGTGTCAAAAAGTGGTATACAAAATACCACTTTTGTTATATTGTTTGTAAACTATAAATCACAACATTAAACATTTTTTTTATATAAAAAAAAAATCACGGATAAATTTATAAAATTCAAGAAGTTGTTTGTGATAGATTTTATGAAAATATATGTATAAGAAAACAAACTTTATTGTATCTTTTAGGTCAGCATGATTGCTCATATATACCTACCCCAGACATATACTAATGTTACTACAAGAAAAATATTTTGGACATGAATACCAGTTAAACATTTAACATTATAACTTACCTTTGCCAAAGCCTGCACATTGATCAATCGCACAACGATATTTACAGTAGTCATACACAGTCGAAGGGGAGTCCGAACTCGGGCTCGGACTCGAACTGGAACTCGAACTCGAACTCGAACCCGAACCCGGATATATGATGCACTTGGCGAGGCATTTTCCGATACACACGAATTTATTCTGGCTTCCCAAAAAGCAGCCAAGAGCACAAGGTTCAAAGCATTCCTTGAAACTGGATGCTGATGCTTGGCTTGAAAATACCAACATCAGCACAACAATTATACTTATCATGGAATTGACTTTGCCTTGAGACATCGTGCCTTTTCTCTCTAGATTTGTTTAACAATATTTTATTCGAGAACTGCAGAGGCTTCACTCTATGAGTGTGGGTATAAATAGATCAATTTTTGTTATGAGATTTCTTCTCATAATTTGATTCTGGGCCTTTGGTTATTAAAGTGAGTCAAACATATATAGGACTGGATTTTGTTGCCTTACTTCGTTGATTGAGTTGATCGTAATGGGCTGATGATGGCAACACCTAATTAACATTTGTCTTTGAATTGTACTCCCTCCGCCCCGAATGAACTTGCAAACTTTCATAATCAGGATATCCCACTTCTTTTACACACTTTTCATTTCAAGAAATAAAATTTTACATTTCTATCCCCACATTAATCACATAATTACAAATCAGCCATCAGATAAAGATAAAAGCAGATTTGATTAAGTCAACATTTATAAAAAAAATAACTTTTCTTAATATGTGTGTCGGGGAGCCAGTGCAAGTTTATTCTGGACGGAGGGAGTAAATTTTTAAGGCAAAAACTTGTATGTGACCGTCACATGGTGTGACGAGAAAAATTATAACTTTTTATGGTAAAAGTATCACATTTATCTGTAAAAATATCACTTTTTTTTAACAAAAAAAAGTATCACTTTTTGTAGCAAAAGTATCACCTTTATCCGTAAAAGTATCAATGTAATAAAATTATCACTTTTATCTGTAAAAGTATTACATTTTCCTATAAAAATATCAATTTTTTCGTAAAAGTGTATTCCGTCACACATAAGACTCACTCATTTTTTAACACTTACTCCACTAAAATAAAAAAGTATGTAAGATACATAATTTTTTTGACTTGCTCGAAATTGCAGGACTGATTCTTTTTCCCCATATGTATACTAAGTAAAGAATAGTTTCATGCACGTGAATCACTATTTTAATTATTTTCTTGAATGATCTAAAGTTCCTTATATTCCGTAAACTTGTAGTTGCTATTTGTTTAATTACATATTTTAATATTTATATTAAAGAATGAAGTTAATATAATATTTACAACTAAATAATATTATAAGTATATAACTATTTAGACACTTATAAATTTGCATATTAGTAATTTCTTATAGGAACTCTTAGTTATGCTTGGTTGTAATTTTGTGAAATATTTATTAAAATAAATTATCAAAGTTAGTGACTTTAAGCTAAAGATAAACCCCAAAATCACATAAAGCTAAATTAATATAAAAATGTTTAAATTAAATCATATTAAAAATTAATATTTTGGTTCTCTTTACATTAGTAGATAAAATAAATATAATACAGTTTTATACACTTGTTACTCTTTTCCCTCATTTCCTTATTATTACCCTATGGATAGTACTTGCGCATCCGCATATTTCTTTCACTTATTTAATAGTCTAATAAATATTTGTGCTCTTGAAGTGCTTCGCTCAGAATGACAATTAATTTCATATGAATAACTAATATATTTAAGATTTTTAATTGCAATTTTAATGAAGTCTATCTCCTATCTTCTTATTTCAAAATTCTACAAACATATTTTTAATACAAAACACATATATTTAAAAAATAAAGGTAATTAGACTTAACATTCATACTCCGTCAGTTTCACATAATTTTTACATTCCTTTAGTCTTTATAACATAAACTTCGTGTTTTTGCACTTTATATAATGTCAATGGAACATTATGTATGCATTCTTCTATTTACAAACATAAGATGTTTATACTGTTATTTTTTCGGTGACACTCTTAATTGGACTTTAAAATATTTACATTTTTTATTTGTGTCTAATCATATAGTCATGATCTAACACCAAGTTTTTAATAACAATGTATTCAATTATGTATAGATTAAGTAGCAAAATGTAATTACCCTAAATAAAATTTCCAGCATTGCTTTGTAAATAATTCATCATCATTACATATAATAATATTTTAAGAAATCCTCCTCTCCCACACTTACCTTTATTTTGAACACTTTCCCCGATATAAAATATTTAATCTACTTTTATTTTGAACATGAAACTTACCTTTTGAAGTTTTATTCGCAATATATATGTAAATTTATATTCTTCTTATTTAAAATATCCATGCTTAATAATATGATAATTTAATTTAATTTTCTTACAAGCATATTACTGGATGAATTAATGTAAAATAAATGTGAAGGGCACTCATGAAAAACTCCTATGGAAAAACAATCAGATCTTTCTCTAGTATTCTCGATCTCATCTCTCTCTAGTCTTCTTGATCTCAGTTTGCTGCCGGCCATACTTTATCTTACCTCCATCGATTCTTTGTTTCAACATAATAATATATTTTTTGTCATTTATTTGTTTATTTATTTATCTTGAACGTTATTTTTGTTCTTTCCTTACTTGAAATTTAAGGCACTTTTGGGTTAATACACACACACATACACATAACAAACCTAATAGAATTAGGATATAAAGGATATTGCATCACTAACCTTAAACTAATTAATTTTGATGTATATATGTAGATGAATATAACTTATAAGACCTGATAAAATTATGATATAAAGGAAATTACACCACTAATTACCTTAAACTAATGAATTTTGATATATATATATATATATATATATATATATATATATATGCACTAATAGAATATAACGAAAATTACATTATTAACCTCAAACTAATTATAAAGGAAATTACACCATTAACCTTAAACTAATTAATTTTGAAGGGATACAATAGCACAAACAAAAATTAACTGAAACTTAAGGCACTTTTATATTAGTGTATAGATAAATATTGATTAAAGTTTAGCTATAACAAAAAAAATCTCTTCTAGTTCTTGATTTATTACTCTCCCATCCCAAATGACTCAAATTTGAAATTTATTATATATGATACTTACCAGTGTTGTTATAATTAGACCAGTGATCACACCGGTATTATCATCGATTAGAGGTTTAACCGGTCGAACCGGTTTAATGGATGGTTCAACACGTACAATAGAAATAATTAGTTTTAACTATACTTTCTTATTGTTAATAATATAGTACTCCCTCCGTTTCATAAAGAATGTCATTTTAACTATTTTTGGGATTGATATTTAATTGGTATGTTTTGTGAAATAAGGAAATAATCAACTAAATTAAGTAGGTTATTTAAGATAATATTGGAAGAATTGTGATTTTTTTGATAAAGTGATATTTATTGTGAAATTTTTCAGAGTGTCTAAAATGACATTCTTTATGAAACGGAGGGAGTATTATTTAAGACATCTATATATGATTATAATAATAAAAATAAAGATTTCATAAAAAGAAATTTAAATAGAAGGTAAGAAATAAAAAGAGAGGAAAAAAGGTCAGCCTGCCTAAAATAATTAGGTGACAACTGTTTTCTTCATTTTCAGAATTTGTTACCAGCCGTCTCTCTTCCTCTTTTCTCCCAGTCTCCTCTAGAATTTAGATAACTCTCCATTAATTTAAGATCTGATGCTCTTCTACAGATTTATCTCCATCAGATCTGATGTTCTCCTGTATGAGTTCACATAAGTTAAAGTTGCATATATTTAAGATGTTACAAGCAAAGATCCCCAAAATTTCCTGATATGATGTTCTTCACATTTCTCATTTCTATGCCTGATCTATGTATGACTGTAACACCTCGTTTTTGTAATTTCAAATTAAGATATTTTTGAAGGGATGTGAGTTACGTCATATGTTTTGAACTTATAAAACTTGTTTGATAAATTGAAAAGATAAATTTGTAAGTAAATAAAAAAAAAAAATTGCAATATATCAAATACTCCCTCTGTCCCGGCTAACTTTTCACAGTTGACTGGACACGGAGGTTAAGAAAAAATAGAAGTTGCTTTTACTTGTTTGACTTACAACCCCTTAATCTATTTTTTTAAAGGGTGTAATTAGTGAAAATACACAGTAATTAATTTTTCATAATCTATGAACAATGAACAGTAAAATGGGACTGTAAAAATAGTAAAAAAATCAGAAATGCAACTGAAACCAGAAATTTTTTGAATTTCACAGATCAAAAATTTTTTGGGGTAAATTCCCACCAAATTACATAAATTTTCTGGATTACAAGGGCAACATACTAAAATTGAAATTACATTCAAAATTCCCTCCTAATCAATTTCAAACACATAAAATTTACTATAAAAATTATTTTACTTAACAAAAAACATAATTCAATGCTTTACATTCATTACAATAATTTTTCCAAGTTAAAAAACTTAACAATGGCAGAAGTGTCAAACCGAAGAACCGGGCCCAACTTGACTCCATTAGATCGACACCTCATCGCTCAGTTTTTAATGTCTAACAACACCAACGAAGTTGTTCACCGTGGTAAGCTGGAGGAAGTCGCAACATCATTTGAAGTTTCAACTCGGACAATTCAGTTTATCTGGACAGTAGTAAAGAAGCTGATCAATGAAGGTAAACTTCTTTCCAGAATTTAAACAAAGGGTAGCCTCTAAAGGTCCGATTCCTTTAGATGAAGAGGCTATGAAAGCCATACCATTTTCGGAGAGGGAGATGATTTGTAGGCTTGCCAAAGAGTTGCAAGTCAGCAAAAACAAAGTTGGCAAATCGGTGAAAGCGGGTGCAATAGAAGCACATTTAAATGCAATTAAGCCACTACTTACAGATGCAAATAGGCTGCAAAGGCTGAAGTACAACCTTAGCTTCTTACATCATGACAGTTCTCTAAACAAAATCAGGTATGAAAGCATGCACAACATTGTTCACATCAATGAAAAGTAGTTTTATATGAAACGCACATGTGAACACGCATACAAACTTGCAGAAGAGGATGATCCTTATAGGGTATGCAAAAGAAAAAGATTTATCCCAAAAGTTATTTTTATGTGCGCCGTAGCAAGACCACATTACACAGCAGATGGGACTCTATTGTTTGATGGGAAAATTAGAATTTCACAGCAGATGGGACTCTATTGTTTGATGGGAAAATTAGAATTTTCCCATTCACAATAATGGAGCCTGCCCTCAGGAACAATGTTAATCGAGTTAGGGGCACATTAGTCACCAAATCGATTGAATCTATAAACGCACAAGTCATCAGAGACTACATGTTAGAGAAGGTGATTCTTTAAACTATCAAAAAATTATCATCATTTAGTTTTTCTGTGTTAATAAGTCTCCTAATATATGTCCTAGAACCTTATTTTTAGCTCATTGGACAGAAATGTCACATTATTAACACACTTAAAGTTTGTGATCAATCATTATTTCATCATTGGAAATTCACAGATTCTACCAACATTCACAGATTCTACCAGCAATCAAGGCCAAATGACATACTGCAGCAAGTAAAAACATAATTATACAGCAGGATAATGCAAGACCTCATCTAAGCAATTATGACACTGATTTAGAGGGGCTGTCTCAGCAGATGGATTTAACATTCAGATAATGTGTCAACCCCTGTCTCAGCAGATGGATTTAACATTCAGATAATGTGTCAACCCCCAAGTTCACCAGACACAAATGAGAATGAGAATGAGAATGAGGCTGCGGTGAAGACTTCACTGCGAGTGTTGACAAATAATGCTGGTTGGGGAGCTGCTATGGACGTCTCCATGAAGCGATGGAGGATGTCATACTTCTTTGCTTCATTCAGAAGATTCGGGAAAGATGGGACGGGCACCATAGACATGCGCGTATCGGAGAAGCTAAGAAACTGAGGACTGAGACCGCGTAAAAACTAATGATTTTTATCCAATTAGTCAACAGGGCGGCCAATGGAAGAGAGTTGATTGCAAAGATTTTTTAATCTACGACCGAACTCATCAACCGTCGAATTTCCACAGCGAAGAAAAAGCAATTCTTCACGGAGTTTCAAGGCACGAGAGGTGGAGGCATGAGTGAAGGCAGCCTCTAAAGCAAGCCAGGCCGAACAAGATGCAGCGCAATCGACAACCTCAGACATGGCCTCTTCCCAAAGAGTAAAGAACATGACATCGAGTAGTTTTTTATCTGTCATGCGCCATGTCTATGATTGTTGCAAAGGGAAGAGAGTCACGCAAAGAGGCCATGGGAGAGATGACGAAGAAGACCAGTTCGTCGGGGAGGGGTATGACGGCGAGAAGCCGAGAAGAAGAGAAAAGAATAGAGGAGATTAGGGTTTGTGATGTTTCTGGCTCTGATACCATGTGAAGATTGAGATTACCACACAATTATGTGGCTTTACGTATATTGCTTTATATACAAAATGATTACATCAGAATGTTACAACAGAATTGGAGAGAATAAAGGAAAGAATACAAATGAATATTCTAATACAGTTAAAGTAATCTAATCCATAATTATCTTGATATGTCTCTAATAGTTAGCTATAGGGAGGGAAAAAAGTACAAATGGTCCCATAACTTTTTACTTTTTCGGATTTAGTCCCATAAGTTATTGCTTTTTCGATTTAGTCCCACAACTCTAGTAATTGCTCAATTTTAGTCCAATTTTGACCCAATATTGACCAACTAGCCGGAAAAGGTCACGTGACTTTCACGTGCCGGCGCGGTTTTGGAAATTCCGGCTAAAATGGTCCCATAACTTTTTACTTTTTCGAATTTAGTCCCATAAGTTATTGCTTTTTCGATTTAGTCCCACATCTCTACTAATTGCTCAATTTTTGTCCAATTTTAACCTAATGTTGACCAGCTAACCGGAAAAGGTCACGTGATCTTCACGTGCCGGCGCGATTTTGGGAATTCTGACGACTTATGACACGTGTCGCCGGACTTCCGAGGTGGAATTTTAATTTTTTTTATTAGGAGACCACATCAGCAAATTATTTACCTTGTCAGCTTATATTTTTCTTTTGCCTGAATTGAATTAAACTCCAAAAAATACAAATGCAAAATAAGGAAATGTAATATTTTATCGATCTAACCCTTAAATCAGAATTAGCATCCCTTCTTCTTCTTCTTCTTCTTCTTCTTCTTCTTCTTCTTCTTCTTCTTCTTCTTCTTCTTCAGTTCGCGTCCTTCTACAAGAAAAAGCTCTAACTTTTCTCTTCCAATCTTTTCTATTAGAAAGTCGCGGCTTCAACTCCCCCAAAATTGGAGAACACACGAAGACAAAGAACCATGTCCCAATCTAGGAATAGCTTGCGAAATAGTATTGTGTGTGCGAATTCGTAGCCCTAGCTCTCTTAGCTCAACACAATTGATTACAGCAACAATCAAACAATCAAAACAAGCAATCAACTTGTTTCAAGAACACACTTGTATGCAAGAAAGTTTAACAAAGAAGAAAATATAAATTCAACAAAGAGAGTTACGTGGTTCTCCCTTCAATACACTTGTTGCCTCCTCTATATGGAATGACAAGAAATATATATGTATCAGAGATGGGAAAAAAAACCGCCTTAGAGAACAACGGATGAGATTAAATCAAGAAACCGGATCACAACTCCTCAAGTAACAAACTAACTGCTTTCTGCAAACAACAACAGTTGAAAGACCACGGTTTGAATAAAAACCGTTGTAAAAGCTGAATAACAGAAATAACAGAATTAGTTTCCTGAAACGGAATTTAGTTGTTATGAAATCCTCTTCAATCAATTTACACTTAATCCTGAGTTGATAAGCCATATCTTTAACAGTGTGCGACTAAGGTTTGAATTCCCCCATTAAAACCTCTTGGAAAGAAGAAAATGTTGGGCGTAGGTTCTACGGCTGCTCTCACGATACCCGATATGGTTTTTAGTTCTTGCTTCAATTTTATTAGTTTATTCAAGGTTGAATTGAATTAATTGAAACATACTGGATATAATTTTGGCAGAATGAAGGTCATTGTACGAGTTTTAGGTGGATAGATGCACTTCTATGTGATAGAAGCAAACACATAATGAGAGGGCTCTTGTGAAGGCTTAACGAGAAGAACGCTGAAAATGAGGTCCTGCATAACGCCCGCATGAATCTCGAAGAAATTATTTCCGTAACCGAGATAGATAATGAGAGAATGAACTACTCGTTAAAGAAAAAAAAAAACAGGTGGAGTTAATGAACAAGGAGTTGGAGTCCATCAACAATGAGTTGATAAAACATAAAATTCGGCGGAATTTTCAAAATCGCGTCGGCACGTGAAGGTCACATGACCTTTTTCGGTCAACTGGTCAACATTAGGTCAAAATTGGACCAAAATTGAGCAATTACTAGAGATATGAGACTAAATCGAAAAAACAATAACTTATGGGACTAAATTCGAAAAGGTAAAAAGTTATGGGACTATTTTAGCCGAAATTTTCAAAACCGCGCCGGCACGTGAAGGTCACGTGACCTTTTCCGGTCAGTTGGTCAACATTTGGTCAAAATTGGACCAAAATTGAGCAATTACCAGAGATGTGGGACTAAATCGAAAAAGCAATAACTTATGAGACTAAATCCGAAAAAGTAAAAAGTTATGGGATTATTTTGGTTTTTTTCCCGCTATAGGGATTTCGATAAGGGCCGGCCTGATCCTACCCGACCTAATTCTTGAAAAAGAAGGGGCGGTCCTCAGTTTGTGCCGAAAGGGTGACGGTCCAAGGCCCAAATTTTAGGGGGCCAATTTTTTTAGGTATGCACGTATATTTCCGTGTTTGTCTTGTAATTTAGGGTTGTTCTTGAAAAAACCTGTAAGTTTTGAATTATCAATTCTAATCAGGTATGTAAGGATCGAGTCCAATTCGAGGATAAATTTTGCCGAAAATTATAAAATCAGCCGGAATTTGTCACACGTGTGTTAATTTTTGGGGCTTTCTTCTATTTCATATTTTATTTTGGTTTTTTAGTTATTGTCTTATATATGTGTGAATCAACTTTGCGACGTATTTGTTCAGAAAAAAATAATCTATTCCACGTCAAATTAATATATGACCACGTGGCAATAAATTGGAAAGTCCCAAAATTTCACGAACAAGTGATGTGCACGTGATAAATTCTGGCTGATTTTACACTTTTTGGCAAAATTTGTTCTGAAATTGGACTAGATAGAAGCAGCTTGATAATATTTTCATTTAAGGATCAAGTTAACAATGATAATTAACACAGGTTCCAGCTTATAAAGAATGAGAAACTAATATTTGTATCTTTCTTTAGTACATATTTTATTGTTGTAATCCTACGTAAATTTGAATGATAATGTTCTAATCTTTACGGTTATGCTTGGATTATGTGTACAAATTTTTTCTCTTTGTCTAGGACCCACATTTTTCGTTGTTGTTCACAGGACCTTTTTTCATTGTTGCCCAGGAGCCCCCAGATTGTCAGGGCCGACTCTGTTCAAAAGCCCTAGTCCTAAAGGGTCAGGTTTAAAAGCCCTAATGTTATAAGGGTCTTGAAAGCCACCTAACCATGGCCCTTTACGTTCTATAAGTTTACATATTTTTTCTTTGTTATCGTTCTCAAATTTCATAATCGAGACGTTTAAATTTCATGAAAAATGAGTTAATTAAAATAAGTCAAGATACAAGCATCATAATCTCGTTATATATTGAAAACATACTTATTAAAAGAGATAGAACACAATATATTTAAGAACGAGAAAATATTTATTGAAAGATACAGAAAATATATAAGGGCCCTTACATACCCAAGCCCTATAAGTAGCTAAGGGCCTAGTAGGTGTACAAATTCATTCTAGACAATAAGCTAACGGAAAAATCAAATTGGTACAAAATAAATATGGAAGTAGTTTAGGTAAAGCGTGAGTACAGTTCAATATTTTGACAAACAAGAGGGAAAAGAAATGATCAAACTAAAGAAGACCGATTCTCTTGAAGGATGTTATTGCTCCACTAAACATTTCTGGGAGTCCATTTTCAAACTCAAAACCAGTTTCCATGAGTTTCTTGCTTGACAGCTGAGGACGTCCGACACGTATTAAATCCTTTAACGAACTGCAGGAAGTGAAAACCAATGTTTGCGTCAAGTTTACTTCTTCTTTGTGTGTGTGTGTGTGTGTGTGTGTGTGTGTGAGAGAGAGAGAGAGAGAGAGAGAGAGGGCACTGCAACTTACTCTGTAGTTGGTAGGTCATATTCAGGGTATGTAGCAGACAAGAAATCATGCATCTCATCTATTGTAGTAATCCCATATGAGCAAATGTATCTCCCTTTTGCGTTTGGAAACTCAAAAAGGTGAATATGGGCTCTTACCACATCGTCCACATGAACTAAATTAATCTTCGCTAGTTGCTGATACAACTTGGTGTTTCCTGAAAAACATTAGTGAGGAGATTTTCAAGAATATATATATCAAATCATAACATGTTATAATCAATGTTGTTTAGGGTATTACCTAAAATTAATGCCATAGTTGCGCGGACGGAATCAGGAGAATGAGAAGTAATGAAGGGACCATGAATCCAGGAAGGAAGAACAGTGACAAGATCCAATCCATGTTTGTCAGCAAAATCAATGGCTGCCTTCTCTGTCAATGTTTTGGTCACGATATAAGCTCCTGCGAACATCCCAAGCTTTCGAACATATTCCACATCACTCCAATAACTCTCATCTATCGTATCTGCACCATTAATCTCCTCATTGAAAACCAACGTAGTGGCGCTGGACGTCAAAACAACGCGTTTCACAGTTTTGGAGTCGACGCAGGCCTGTAGAATGCCGATGGTTCCGTCTATAGCCCTCTTGATTTTCACTTCTTCGGTTTCTGTCCCCGAAATATCTACCGGATGAGCCACAAGGAACACTCCCACGCACCCTAGTATGGCCGGGGCGAAGCTTTCGGGACTGTTGAGGTCTGCTTCGAAGATCTGTAACCTTTCTGATGCACCTGGTAAGTTCTTCAAATAGCTCAAGTCCTTTTTTCCCTCTGGATCAATCCTAGTGCTGGTATTCACAGAATAACCATGTTCAAGAAGTGTTTTGACCATCCATGATCCAACAAAACCAGTTCCACCAGTCACACACACTCTACCCTTATTGTTCTCACCCATTTAATTTCTTGATCTTGTTTTTTCACTCTGTGTATTGCTATTGGTATTGCAAACAACATTAATACACGTGCTTATAAATAGACCATCCCTGTCTTTGCATCATTTAAATTTTTTAAAACAATTAGTCGCCACCTTTGACCCTTCAGAATTTCAACTTCTATTCGAGGTTGAATTCATCTAGAAGGAAAAAATTATTGTTTAATAATTTGTTACTTCAATAAGAAATTCTTGTCCAAGGTCAACTTTGGTTTTCAATTAAAAATTTATAAAAAAGTACTCCAAATAACCCAATTAATTGGATCAAATCATCCCACTAGATCGGTTAAATTTGATTTCCATTCCCAACTTTGGAACGATTTTAAAATTTTAAAATCTTTTAACTTTATTATCTCGTACACATTCCTTGTTAAAGCAAAATAAAATATTTAGAAACACTCCAATCTATTTCTTTAGCCAAATTCCGAAAGTATTTTTTAAGTATTCGGATCACTGTCTTAATTTTTTAATTAGTGATGTCATCATATACACGTGGTGTGTATTAATTAGTGATGTCATCATATACACGTGACATGTAGTGATTGTTTTGGAATATAAGATGGAACACGAATTGGAATAGAGGATCTCATCTGCCACTTCTGACTCGATTAATTTATAATACATTGCACGATCATAGATCTCGATCGAAGAAGAGACACCACAATTGAATCTGATTCAATCCAGTTTTCAACCTTCCTATTTTTGTTTTAGTTGGACAACGTGTCATCTTGCCACTTGAGTTAATATATTTTATTAAAAAGAATTATTTGTAACTCAATTTGTAAAGTATCTTGTAATATAGATCAGTGGTTAGGGAATAATTTCCACCTATCCATGCTAATCAGGAATTGTAATTAAAACAATACAGTTCCCTGAAATAATGTGTTGATTTAATCGGAAGCAATGATAAAAATACCTTGAAAGTTATTCATATTTATGAAAATATTCTTTATGTTTGACACTGTAAATTTCGCCTACAAATTATAGTCAAATCCGTCTTAACAAACAGAAACTAAAAATAATTCAAAATGAAACTAATAAATTTCAAATTCATCACAATCTAGACATTAGGTTATATTTTGACTGAATTTAAAAATCCAACCAAATTTGCCTTTGAAAACCCAAAATGAAAGTAATAGATTTCAAATGAATAACAAGCCAAACATACATTATTGGAAGTATTCTCAAATTATTTGGTGGGAATGCAATCTTACATAAATGTTGACGTAATGGCTACATCTAGAAAATTCAATAAAAGGCCATCATCTAGCATTGTCGTTGTATGACTAATTAATTCTAACTCCTATTTCAGAAGGTGAATTATTTAAATTAGGGTTATTTATAAAATGCAACATGAACTATAAGTGATTTTACACTTTGTAATTTAAATTATTATTATTATTATTATTATTATTATTATTAATTTATTTTATTTATTTTTTTTTTTTATCACAATCTGTATTATATATTTTTTTTGCACTTTGCAATCTCCAGCTATATATTTCGGCATGTATAAGTTATGTGCTCAGCACATGCCAAAAGACGCAATTAAATGGCGACATATCGCTGATACACTAATTCCTAACCTAGTAACCCCCAAGTGTACGGTGCTCTTGTAGCTAGTGGCAAACAAGGTCGATCCCACAGAGACTGTATTATGTAAATTTAATACCCTAATTTTAATACCTCTACTCTATCTAGCTAGACTTTCGAATAAGTAGATGACTTTGGTATTTTCTAAAACCTAATTGTATAAAAATAACTAACTAATGAAGAATTGCTTGGCAAACAAGTAATAAAAAACAAGGTAGATTCAGATGGATAAAGACGTATTATAGGGATTCGATTTAAGTTACGACCTCCTATGCTTGATTACTCGATCTATTGTTCTAGGCTTCTAAACTAATTCTTATTGTTATTAGGCGGTGCTACTCCTAATTAGCCCTCCTCTTGAAGCCGCTAACGTGTAGATCAATTAAGGATAGTCACCCTCTCGAGCCAACTATCACATAAAAGGCTTCCAAGAGTTCCCTTAGCCAATGCTTACACAAGTCCTCACTCCTCTCGGACGATTATTGGTACCTACGCTATATGCTCGTTTGCCTATCAACAATTTCATTCTCTCGAAGCCAAATTAGTAAGCAAGTAGAATTAATCAATTGGCCAAATTAAATCATTCATGAAATAAGAATAAAGCGTATAGATAATCAGCTAAGAATGGCGTCTAGAATTAAACAAAAGTAATCAAAACATAATTGGTAAATAACCTACTCTCTAACCTAGAATACAAAGGTGTTTAGCTATTCATAACTAATATAAAAAACCAATTAGATTCATAGCAAAACATATTGGAAATTAACTACAAAGAAGAGAATTAACAAAACCCGAATCTTGATCTTTATCTTTGTCTCATCACTCATTACTCTTCGAGCTTGCCACCAAAGCATTTTTCAATGATGATTTTTTATAATTTAAGACTAGGAAAGACCCTATATATAGATAAGGAAGGATTGAGGTTGAAACAGGCAAAAAATAAGCCAAAAATGCGTGCAAAACGCGCAAGAACCCGCCATCGACGCGCCCGCAATCGTTGGCCTGACGAATTTTCGGGACTGACTTTCAAGCCATTTTTTAGAGTCTTTCGATCATTTTATGGACTTGTCTCTTTTTAGAAAAGTTGTAGCCCTTTGAATTAACTTTCCAATGCCACCAATTTCACTTCAATCGAAGTTGTGGATCTCAAGATATGGCTAAGCACTAAAGGTATGTCAAGCCAACAGAGAAACTTCACTTCCGAAAGCATTTTTGATGCGGCCGCGTCGTTGGGTTGTCAGTATGTTTTAAATTTTCTAAGTCACTTTTGATGCGGTTTTGTCCATGGACGCAACCGTGTTCGATCTTTTTCCTCTTTTAACTCCCCTTTCGTCCCTTTTTGTCCTTATTTGATTTGTTACTTCTACGAACTTCTTCCAAGCGGACTTTTGAGCATTAAATTACCTGAATAACCTCAAAAAAAGTACAAACACGTCATCCGGCACAATATGATGTATCTAAGCACATTCCAGTCAATTAGGCATGCAAATAATATAAAAGTAAACATCTAAATCAATCTAAATGCATGCATACACGACGTGTATCAAAATCTCCCAAACTTAACTTGTTGCTCGTCCCCGAACAACAAAAGGAAATAAAATAAGAACATGATTTTAGGGCGATTGGATGATGATTCCAGTCTCAGTTAAGTTTTTCCATAAAACAAACGACCTAGAAACTCGAGCATTAGTGACATGACAAGATTTTAAGTACTTTCGAGACAAGAGACTTATAAATTTTAATGATTCTTAAGTGTATCACTTATCTCTCAAGTGTATAAAATTTGGGCGTGTTTACACTCAAATTGGACCATATGCACCGTCTACCATATGCTTGCCTATTATTTAAATTAGTCCTCATACTTGACATATGTGAAGAATAAAAAACGTCATTATTTTGGTTGTAATGTTGGCTTAAGGTAAGGTGGGTAAATTTGGATATAAGTGACTAATTATTGGACCAATCAAGTTATTCCTAACCTGACCACCCTCAACATTGTTCACTCAATCCTCACTCTTCAAATTTCAGAAAACCACTCTATATGGCTTCTTCACCCATCAAAAATACTTTTCTCATCAACCAAGAATTTCATGCCTATCTTATTTGAGTACCAAATTGGGACTACTCGTTGTTAACCCCTCTTAAACAACAAAACAAAATACATATTTACAACATTCACTTTTTTTCTTTTTTCTCGATTTTTCTCTCTTTTTCCTTTTTAAGGATAAAACAAACTATACTATAAAAAAACTAGAAGGGGTCATCTTTTCCTTTTCTTTTGTCCAATCAACTCATCTCACACATTCATTCCACTTATTCCCTCGTGCTTTTATCTATTCTACCTTCCAATCCACCTCTCTCTTTATCAATTCGTCCAATTAAACTAGCCAAAGGCTTAAAGAAACGTATAGACTTGTAATATTCGCCTATGAAAATCATAGCTCAAAGTGGCTTAATAGGGATTATTCCTATAAAATTTTGGTATAAAGATTACTTTTTAAGGCTCAAAAGTAGGCTTTTAAGAAAAGAATGTCTAATATCATCTTCTAAGTCACAACACATACTCAACATATTTCTTGAAAAGAAGCAAGACAAGTTCTTAATACTAAATACATCATTGCCTATCATTTCACACCGAAAGATTGAAAAATTATTCCAAAAATAGGAGTAAAAATAAAGACTCAAATCTCACAGGGCAGAATTATTTTTGTTGGTAAATTCCGTAGCTAATCCTTTAATTTCTTGTAGTGCTCCATCCCGGCTTATTTTGCACACTTTTCGTTTTTTGCTGTCCTAATTTATTTTGCACACTCCTACAATAGAAACTAATTCCCACGATCTTCACCCTCAAAATCTCAACTCTTAATCTCCACCTTTAAAAAAATCAAAGAAAAAGTAAAATCTCTTTTTTCTTAACATCCATACCGGTTAACTGTGCAAACTAAGTCGGGATGGAGGGAGTAATATCTACCACCATTCTCTCTTAGATAGAAGATAGAGATTCAAAATATTCTAAATCATATTTTTTAATTTCTACAAGAGTCCAACTTAATTTGATTTTTAAAACACTTCTTGATCAATTCTGAAAAAAAATAAACTTCAACATATCATTATTTAATATATATCTTGAATATAAAAGTTGACTAAGTTTATCTATAATTATTGATAATTACTTGAAAAGTATTAGAGCATAATTTCAAGTAAATATATTTGAAAAAGATATACAATTTGCATTTTTCTATTAAAAAATTAATATGTATTTGATAGTATTTGTATAACATGAATGAAGTAATTTCAATGAACCTTAAAATAATATTGGTGTTACATCAAGTAACTTTAGTTCAAAAGTGATGTAGTACAACTTTTTCTTACTTCAAAAATAAATACATAAAAAAATCTTATGACTTCTAAATCGTACATTTTTGTGTTAGTTTTTTTTCTTCTTTCATATAAAAACAACTAAAAGATAAAGGGAGTGTAAATACGAAATAAAAATATTTGCAATATTATCTTTAAACTTATCAAAGTTAATTGCTCATACGATCTCCAACCCAAAAAAATGTATACTCTCCACAACCTATAAAAAGAGTCGTGTTTG
Organism: Ajuga chamaepitys; assembly: GCA_958295605.1. Lineage (NCBI taxonomy): Eukaryota > Viridiplantae > Streptophyta > Magnoliopsida > Lamiales > Lamiaceae > Ajuga > Ajuga chamaepitys. Next base: position 4,188,578 of record OY282500.1, on the reverse strand, counting down.
ATAAATATTTAACTTTTCACATTTGTGGTCAATTAGATGAATGTATATGCTTCTAAAAACCATGATTTCTCACATATAAGAATTCATTTTTTTTTTCATTTGACTTATCCAACCATATAAATTTATAATCAATTTTAGTATTTAAGTTTTTCAAGATTAAGCCCTTACCATAAGTAACCATGGGTAATTTCCAGACCAACATCTCAACCTTTTGTTTTTTTGAAAAAATTTAGTAAGAAGACTTACAATTTATTGCGAATTGTCATCTAGAATAAAGCTCGATCGTCCACAGCTAGACACGTGTACTGACACGAGATTAGTTTTTGCAACTAAAATTGAGCAACCGCAAGTGTACGACGTCAATAGTAGTACTAAGCAAGTACAAGGTCAATCCCACGAGGATTGGTATCGATATCGGATAAGTGAAATAACATAAACATTTAAATGGCTAACTAGACGATCAAATAAGTGATTTTTGGTATTTTAAGAACTAATTTAAATAAACAAGCAATTAAAACTAATATGATGAACTAGAGCACAAATTATAGGGGTTAAACAATTAATAAGGGTGATCTAGGCTTAGATTTCAATTACGGGCATCTAATCACTACTAATCCAAATTAATTCAACTTTTAACCGAATGCTATGTATCAAGGAACGATCACAAACGTATGTAAAACCCCCTCTCGGAGCAAATTACGTGTTGATTGTATATAATTAATCACCGTACCCGGTCGATTAATCAAATACAACTCCTAATCGATTTTAAGACCTAAGTTCCCACAATTAGCTCAAACCTCTCGGTTTTATTGCTTAATCATGTCTATTAATGTGATCTCGGATCAAATCTCCCCTCTCGGTTTCAATTTAATCCTCAATAATGTTAAATAAGTGATCAAATCATTCAACAAACATTTTTAAACAATTAATCAATCAATAGCATAACACGGAGTTGAATTAATCGGCTAATAATAACTAAACACCCATAATTTACTCTCTAAACCTAGATTAAGGAAATTAGCCAACCATAATCATAATAAGAAATAAACACAAATATATAGACATAATCATGTTCACACTAATATTAAATGAAAATGGAAAGATAAAACCTATTGAGAAGACAATTATTGATCCCCAAGTAAAATCCCCAAAAGTGCTCTCTTTGATTCCCTCTCTCTAAAAAGTGTCTAATGAAAATGTGGTAGCTCAAAAACTGAAAATTAGGGTCCCTATATACCCAATTGGGGCTTTTTTAAAGGCCTTGGGCCAAAAAATAAGTTTGGGACTGAAAAGCCCATATTTTCGGTGTTCGTACACGGTTGTGATCGTGCAAGGTTGCACGGACCGTGCACAACCTCGGAAAGCACAAACTCTCTAGAAGACCATGCACGGTCCGTGCATGGTCGCACGGTCATGACCGTGCGCCTATCTGTGGGCGGCTCCTAGCCTTCTGTACGCATGGGCCGTGCACGGTTGTGAAGGCTTGCACGGTTGTGACCGTGCACGGCCCAGTTTTGGCCCGCTTCTTCATTCTTCGGGTGTTTTCTTGATTTCTTCGACTCTCTTCTACTTGTCAACTCTTTGTACACCTTTCTTACCTACAAAATGCTCAAAAATAAAGTTTTTCCGACGAGAGAAAGAAAATACGAATTATTTGACAGACGAGAGCTTAGAATGTAAAAACACATGATAAATTCTCTATTCTAAGCGTGTTTTCATGATTGAAAACCCCGTTTGTCATGTACATCAATCAATGATTGAGATTTCTTCAAGATGACAATTCGCAACAACTTGCAAGTTCAGATGGTAAATTAATTACAACAAAAAGAAGTTTGTATGACGAAGTGTAAAAGCGTGCAAAGTTGAGATGACAAATTATAATTTTTTCTGTAAAAATATTAAAGATGAAGTAGTCTTTATGAAGAACCTATATGTAGGGGTGAGAATTGGCCAAGCTACCCAATAAAGGCCTATGTCTTAGCCTGCATTAGGCTCAGTTCAGCCCAGCCTATTTGGTAGGAATCAGACTTAGTCTTTCCTTTGGGTCTATTTACTAAAGTAGGCGAGACATAGGCTTCAAAAAAGACCGTATAAGCGTACAAACCAGCCTACTTAGAATTTATCTATATAAATAATATAGTTCTATAACAAAAAATATGTAAACTTTAATCATCCTACTCTGGTTTATTTAACTAAATTGTGTAACAACTCATATATTTATGTAAAGATATTTATTGTAGGTCTTTAATAGGCTTTAAATATGTGCAGACAGACTTAATCGTGAAAAAAGCCAGACTTGGCCTATAAAAAAAGTATCTTATTGATAATAGGCCAGACTTGGGCCCAATGTTTGTTAATCAGGCTCATGGAAAGCTAAACCTACTGCTACCTCTAGCCATATGCAAACTCTATGATGCATTTCTCAAAATCTTCTCTTAATTTGATTATGTGATAAAAAATATAGAATTGAGATCGATAGTCCATAGATTGATGAAAACTTTATACGAACAAGTACAATCAAAGTGATTAATCATGATAACATAAAAACAAATTCAATCTTAGAAAATTCTAAAATATAGAAGATTAAGTAAACTATTGAAAGCTATGTAGCATTTTTTACATTTACATTATTTTTTATGTTAAGATATATTGAATATGTGACTCAAAATATATTTTTCCTAACTAATACTACCTCCGTTTTTTTAGTTGTTTTTTTAGGTTTTGTGGTTTGTTTTAAAATAGATGTTCTTTTAGCCTTTTTTCATATTTCTCCCAATACTATCACTATCATTATTTCTATAAAACATATAATTATCTAACCTACCATATCTAATTTATTTTCTCCATACCTAATGGAAACAAATAATAATAGTATAAAGGAAAGGAGGAGAAACCCATGGGGAAGTTCAATACTTCCTTGGCCTTGAGGTCCATAGAACTGAGAAGTATATAATTCTGAACCAGCATAAAAATGCTATTGACTTACTCACTGAATCAAATATGGCAGACTGTAAACCAAGCCCCACTCCCTATAATTCTACTAAAAAATTATCCTCATGTGATAGTGAGTTGTTTGATTCCTCTTCTCTATACAGAAGCACTATTGGTTCCCTTCAAAATCTAATACTTAGCAGACCAAATCTAGCTTATATTGTCAACAAGCTCTCTCAGTTCTTGAAAGCTCCAACACTCAATCACTGGAGTACCTGCAAGAGAGTGTTGAGATACATCAAAGGAACAGTGACTCTTGGCTTGCAGTTCCAACCATTTACTAATCATACTCTTCAGTGTTTTATAGATGCAGACTAGGCAAGTTCACTAGATGATAGGAAGTCAACAGGTGGTTTTTGTGTATTCTTAGGCTCCAATCTTCCCACATGGAGCTCTAAAAAACAGAATGTTGTGGCTAAGGGTAGCACATAAAGTGAATACTAAAAATTAAATAAGTCGTAAAAGTGTGTATTAGTAGTTTTTGGAGAGTTATACCTTCAACAAACTGGCTAAAAATATAAAGTTGTACAATTTTTTTTAACAAGACTCTTATTATGGGACGGATAGAATAACATCCTTAATATAATATTTTTTTCTATGGTCCCGACTTGAAGCCTATATGCTAAATTTACATATTGATAAATTGGTACCTCTTTTTAATTATTGAATTTTACCTTTCCTTGAGGTTATTAGTTTTCGAAGGTTTTATTATTGTGAGAATGACCTGATTCGAGAAGTAACATTTACATTTGTTGGATTATCTGTGTACATGATATTTATAAGGAAATATCAGCGTTGTGTTGAATAATTTTATAAAGCGAACAGTGAATAATTTATTGGATACAATAGTATATTCAATTGATTAATTTTTTTGTTCAAATCTAAAGCGTAGCATGCTATAAAACAAAAGAATTTCTAGAGTATAGTATTTTAAATTTGAATAGTACATACCACTAATTTATAATGTATAGTATTATTTTATATTATGAGTTTCGAAATTTTGATTTAATTTACATTCCAACAAATTCTATCAACTATATTGTTAATAATTATTCTACTATAGTACATCATATGTTAGCTTCCTGACATATTCATTTAATATTTTGGAGAACATATTATGTGCATACGTCTCTGGTAGCTCTACAAATTCACCTATGATAATTATGCTATTTCAACTATCTCTCTATCATTTTCATTAACTTGCATTTCTTTTCCTAAAAAATTATCAGTCTCATTAGTGTGTGAGAACTTTAGTAGACTTATACTACACTATAAGTTAACATATTAGAGTTGTAGTAGTCTTTGCCAAAAATAAAACATCCTAATTACACTATATTTCTAACTTTACACATACAATAAATAATAATAGAACTTTGCATCAGATAACCTAACGAAAAAACCTTCTTTTGTTTTAATTTGGAGTCAATAGCATATAGGTTGATGAAAACATCCTATAAACAAGAACAATTAAAATAATCCATCATAATATGAAAGGAAGTTCAGTTTTATAAAATTCTTTAGAATGAGTCTTGTGTGTGATGGTCACACGTGTGATCAAATACATTTTTACAGGAAAAAGTGATACTTTTATAAGAAATAGTGATACTTTTACTACATTGATATTTTTACAGATAAATGTAATACTTTTGCCACAAAAAAGATACTTTTTCTGTTAAAGAAAAGTGATACTTTTATAAATAAACGTGATACTTTTATCAAAAAAATGATACTTTTTTTCCGTCACACTGTGTGACGGTCATGTGACGGTCACATATAAGTTTTTTTCAATTCTTTAATAGAAAAGACTTTGTAAACTACTGAAGCTAATGTAACATTAGTAACATTTACATGCTTACATGTAAATTTACTAATAAAGTCTGCTTTGTTAATTGTAACATGCTTACTAAAATATTTGCGATATATATTTCTAAATCTCTATTTATTTTTTTCTATATCAATTATATTAACAATATAAAATTTAAAAATTTATTTCATATACTCAACATGCTTTAGGATAAAAAAATACTATATAGTCTCTAATCCTTTTTATTTTTCTGATTTTAATTGATTTTTTATACTTTTTTATGTATTCTTTATAAGGGATTTCCACTAAAAATTGGGTTACGACAATTAATAATCGATTTATGTGGTATAAGATCCAATTTAAAGAAATACAATGATTGAAACATTTACAAAGCAAAACCAGCTTTAATGAAAGTAAAATTACAATCGCGTAATGTTGTCAAATAAATAGAGGAACATGATTCAAAAACAACTTAAGAGCATGCGAATACAAATTTAATTTCTCATTACATAAATGTTTTAACGTGAGTGAAAAAAGATTTATCAAAAACAATTCATCCCTATTTATTTTTCCTCATTCAAAAATTTTAGATTGGAAATTCTTATGATATGCCTTTACTTAAATAAATAGTGTGTCCAATGAAAAGAAATCAGATTTTGCCTATTTATATACGTTTTCCCTCTTGCTACTCCATAAAAATAGTTTTAATAAATAATTTCATTATTTGTAAGCATAATGGATTGGATTATGTTTACATATGTTAATTTTCAAATTAAAGGAATTAAACAATCAATTCTGGTCCTGAACAAAATACTTAAATAAACAAATAGTATTTTAGTGAATATGTATACATGAATTTAAAAATTATGAACTCCTAAAAAAAAATTATATGAAAATTTTAAAAAATAACTATTTTCCCCTGAAACGTAAAAAATAAATTACATAAATTCTTCCGAATTTTTTTTTTAAAAAAAAAAGATAAACTACATAAAATAAAAAAAGAAATATTTGAAAAATAATAATATTCAAAATAACAATGTAGCGAAAAACTTTTGACGTATATTTTCCTTTCTTATCACTTTAAGACAATTTTATTTTGAGGGTTTTATAATCTCCAAATAGGCCATGAAATGATTTTAGATTTAAATAGAACTTTTATTAATAGTTTCAAATCTTTTAGGCCCTACATTTATATAAATTTTCTTTTTGGGGCTTAATTGATAGTTGACCAATTTGTTGGATCCGTGACCAATAAAACTCAAAAAAAAAAAAAAAAAAAAAAAAAATAGTAAAACTTAATTTTTCAGGACCTACTTCAATTAATTTGCAAAATTCAACTCCTAACTCAGATCTCCCATGTTTCAAGTAAAAATTAAGAATTTTGAAAAAGTACGCAGCTAAATTTGGAAACTAAATGTAATTGTGCAATCTGCTTAATAAGACTTTGTATTTCAAATTAAACTATTGATTTCCATATCCATACTGAATTAGGAAACATTCCTAAGTGAATTTAAATGCCCTAATAACAATTGAATTTTTTTATAAAAACTAAAACATATTTAAACCCTCGTTTCAGTGTTACAATCATTATAATTAGTCTATTTTAAAATTAACCACATAGCTGAAGAATCCAAAGTTGCAGTATCGTTACAATGGGGAGATCGAGCTACAATAATAGTGTTCAGTCATCACAAAAAAAAAAAAAAAAAAAAAAAGACAAAAGAATTATATTAGTCATGGATAGATAGATAGATAGATAATACAAAAATAAATAAATTGATAAATATAAATATAGATATTTAAAATGAAATGAATAAACACTTAAAATTTATAAATTACTTAGCTACCCTTAAATTTTAGTATTACTAAGGATATATTAAGCATAACATAAAATAGACGAAATAAAATATTCATACTTTTATAATAGGATATATCTGATAAACATACAATCGAAAATTTGATCTGGTAATAAACTCTTCCTTGATTGGCGAAAATCCGGATCCAGAAGAATAATCTAGAAAGAGAGCTCAATAATCTAAATAAGTTTCTTCCTTGATTGTGGAGGCCTTTGGGAATTGAATGATTAATCTATATATATATAAAAGTAAAATGGAGGGTATTAGTGTAATTTTAGTTTTTCTTCTAAGAATTTTAGACCATAATTGGTAACTTTTTCTTATTTTTGATAAGTTCATAACTTTCTTTTATTTTTCTAATATACATAACTTTTTCGTTTTAATCCGATTTTTATGCATAATATACCAAATTATTCATCTTTTCACGATCTTAGATTTGACATCCATATCATATATATTATATTGATATATTTGATTTGAATTAACAAATTGTTTGTTGGTTAATTATTTGTGCTATATTTGATGTTTATTGTGAATTGGACTATAATATTTTGGTTTTAGTTGCAACTAAAATTAGTAAAATAAATTCTTTATAAAAGATATAATTTTTTTTTTATAAATACAACTAATCAATTTATTTTATTTGACATGGATTTTCAATTTTTTTTTTCTATTTAAATAATGAAAGTCCCACTTGATTAAATCAAAGGCAAAAACAACAATATCCATTTTATAATCAACTTATTAAATCATCAAATCTGCTAAAATATCTTTTTATCACGACTTTGAGCATATATATAATTATCTATTAAAATATATATTGAAATTATTTTTTATTACCTATTTATATTTTTAACAACGAGGATTTTGTTAAAATTACTCTTTTAAGGAAATTTATTCTTTGTAGCCTAAAATTATGACTTTTATTACATTTGAAAATCTTTTTAATTTTTTACTTTTACTAAAACATCAATTATATATTTTTACACTTTCTAAGCTAAATAATACTTGGTCGCACAAATCAACAACAAATGTCTTTTTTACTTTTAACAATCTAAATAAATTTGTTCGCATTAATCAATTTTTATCTTCTAACAAATAAACTATCTCTAAGAAGGCTATAACATTTATATAAATAATTTAAAATACCAAGTAAAATACGAAAATATTCAAATATTTAAAGAAATCAAAGACTTTAATTTGTTATTCGAATCATTAAATAAATTTTGAATTTTATTTTGTTAAAATAAGATTTTATTAAATAAAAATTATTTAAGTATATTTGAAATCACCAAATGAAATGTTAAAAGTTGCAAATGAAAATTCAATGTTATAAAGAAAAAAATAAATATTTATAATTAGAATTTGAAAGTTTATTTAGATAACTTAAAAGTTAAATATAAATTAAAAGCAGGGACATAATGAGAAAATTATTAAACTTTACATTACATATGATCCAAATAAAATATCATTGTTCCTTTTATTATATATTTTATGGTTATTTTTAATTATTTATAGTTAGAATTTAAATATTATTTTATAAATTAATATATATATATATATATATATATATATATATATATATATATTTATATAAGCCACACTAATGATAATTCTGTAAGTAACACTTTCCAACCTAAAATTTTAGACTGTGATCGGTAAGTTGCTGTCACATTCGATAAGTATCAAAATTTATTTTACTTTATAAAGTTGCAAATATCTTTTTTTTTTTTTTTTCATTTCTAATCTATTTGTTATGTATACTATATCAAATTAATCATCTTTTGACGATGTTTGATTTGACATTCATATGATATATATAATAATAAGATATTCTACTTAAAATATTATATTATTTGTTCGTTGATTATTTAAGTAAGACCTCAGTGTTTATTGTGGGTTGTACAAAAAATATAGTATTGGTTTGGAATAAAATTAAAAATCATTCAACATTCTCTTTTACAAATGATTTTACTTGATTATTTCATTAAAACCACACTAATCAGTTTGTTTTATCTGACATGAATTGTCTCAAGTTAATATTTGATTTATAATCAACTTATTAAATTATTGAATTTGCTAATGTTTATTTGATTTAGTAATTATTTTTGTTGATAAACCACAAAACTATGATTTTCGCTCATATATATAACTTTATATATGATAATTAATCTTAGAATTTTTTTTATTAATTTTTTTTATGTTTTAGATATATTAATGTTATCTTTCTATTAATAAATACAATTTGCAACCTATACTATGATATTATACAAGTTGCAACTAAACTTCTTTTAAATAAGCAAAATTAACCAGCTAGAACTATATATTTTTAGACTTTGCAACCTAAACAATACTGGGTCACATTAACCAATCTCAATTATGTCTTCTTCTTTTTTCACATTTTTCGACCTATGCAATTTTTTTTTTTTTTTCATTAACCAATGTATAACTACTATTTACAATATGAATGTATAATTTAATTGAAACTTTTCAACATATATATGAAGGTATTAAGAAATATTGGAGCACTCATATGTTTTATTTTGTTATTCCAACTATTGAATAACTTTTGAATATTATTTTGTTAACTTTTTATTCTTTGTATATCGGAAATACCAAGTAAAGTACTAAAACTTACAAATAAGATTTTTTAAAAAGAGATAGTTATATTTAGAAGTTAAATATTTAAAATAAAATGGAAAAAATTAAAGAAAAATAAATTTCTTATAACATTATCCAATTTATTTTATTTAATAATATGAATTGATAGTTAGATACTTATATTTGTTTTAACATTCATAATTAATTAAGCTATTATGCACATATGTGAAGAATGATGCAGACACACTAAATGTGTACTTGGATTTTAAAGATTAGAAATGATCATTTTGAAAAAGATTTTCTTTTTATATAGAATATTTATCTTAATGTTAATCTATAGAATATATATATATATATATATATATATATAAAGTAAGTTATATTAAATTCATATATGCAAGAAATTTATATATACATTACTTATAATTTTATTTATGTGTTATCTTATATTTTAAAAAATATATATTTTATTAGGATAAAACGATCACATATTTAAATATTAAATAATATCATATTTAGTTTTATTAAAATTATTACTTTTAAATAAACTTCTGTGCATCGCACGGAAATATTATTAGTTAATGTAATCTTTTAATCATGTTAGATTTCATTTTTATTTTTTTTAATGTATGACTTAATCTTCTACTGATGTTAGGAATATGTAATTTATAGGATCCAAAAAGTTGATGATGATGATGATGATGATGATGATGATGATGATGATGATGATGATGATGATAGATGATTTTTTGTTCAAAATTATTTAATTGTCCTCAAAAGTTGAAACTTTCTAGGTGTTACAAAAAAAGACGAAATAAAAAATAAGACGAAACAATTCATACTTTTATATTAACTAGTAATACGCACGTGCGTTGCACGTGATCACTATTTGTTTACTATTATCTAATTAAAAAAATAATGTGAATATCAAACAATTGTACTTTGTGCGGTGATATTGGTTGATCATTCTAATAAAATTAAAATTCAATGTAGTAATTAATCATGGTAATATATATATATATATATATATATATATATATATATATATATATATATATATATATATATATATAAACTACTCCTTAGATTATTCAGTGCCAGAAGAAAATATGAAAGATTTAATCAATTAAGCAAACACAATCCAAAATCAAATAAAAATAAAAAATAATCATAAAAGTGGAAAAGAGAGGTTAAATAATCTTAATTTAGCAAAACACGTTATAATAATGTTAAAAGATTCATAAAAATGATATACCATGATATAATGTATTATTCTTACAAAATTTATATATATAAGGTTTGTTATATTCTAATTATTGTTTACTTCTCAATATAGATAGACTCCGGCATCATTAATATATTAGAAATAAAGTTATACGGTTACTGAAAAACTGTATAATAATGAAGATATATAGATTTCCACTTAACAAAATATACAAATCTTATTACATCATCAACTAACATCCATAAGTTCAGAAATTGTTAGATACACGAATATTGGGCCTAACATATTTTCTCTATAATTTCTTAGTTGATAATTCTGATTTGAACATACTTTTGCAAATAAAATAATTTGTATATTTTATATAATTTCTTAGTTGATAATTCTGATTTGAACATACATTTGCAAATATAATCATTTGTATATTTTAATGTGAGGAAAAATTTCCAACAACTTGTATCAAAATCCAACATCTACCTTCTGTTATTAAACTTTTTTTTTTAAATTTTTTTATTATTATGAAGTATAAATTCTTTTAGTATAATTTACTTATTGATTTACGATTGCTTATTTTAATTTCGTTTAATTATTTCTTCAATTCTACATTGAAGTTTGAAAATTATGTGTGATTTAAAATTAAAATCCTACTATAGTATATTTATAAGATAAATAATTTTTTTTATAAAGGGTTGACTATATACATAATATCTCATAAACTTCGTTCGAGATATATGCTACAATCTATATGTTAATATAATATATATTTTTTTCAACGTTTCCATTATTTTTATGATTTACTTCCCTGTTTAGTTTTAGTGATATACTGCCAATTTTTCACACATTGCACATTCATTTAAAAATCTTATATATACATGTACTTAAATCATTTTGATTTTGTTTCTTCCATTTTATTTTTTATTTGTCAGTTTGTCACACTTTATTCCAGTGTAGTTATTAACATTCACATTTTACTATCTTTATTTTTCTGCATATTTTAATTTGATCATCTGATATTGATTCACATATATAGTACAACTTTTTTAACCATTCACATAATACAACTTAGTTTATTATTTCGTTATAGTTCTTATTGTTTCTTATAGTACCTTATAATTTTATATAGCGAATATATACATTTCACCAGTTATTATATATGCTTAAAATATATTTATGATATTTCTGTGGATTTAATGATTTTCTTGAATGTTAGATTTTAAACATTTAAAATAATTAGGTGTAATTATTCATGTTCACTAATTTTCATGTTTTCCCTTTTGCCACTTCTATTATTATTACAATAATACTTTGATATAAAACAAATTTCATCTTAGAAAGTTCTTAAATATAGAAGATTAAGAAAATTATTGAAGTCTATGCAACATTCTTGACTTTCACATATGTGTGAGTGTAAATTTTGACTCCCTCACGCCGCAACGGAGCATTTTTCAGGGTGACACCCTATTCCCTAATTATGCTGAAGTTTTTTCTTGCATTTTACAATATTTACAGATTTGTCGGCACATTCATGGGATTAAAATCTCCCAAACTGCACCCGTAATCACTCATCTCTTTTTGTGCAGATGACATACTTCTATTTGGTGTTGCAACTATAGAGGGTCGAACATCTTAAGTTCGCTATCAATCTCTACAAGTGTGTTCCACGGCAAATGTATTAAGTTTGAGAAATCAGAGATTCTTTTTAGGCCTAATACACAAGCTTAGATTTCTCATTTAATCTTCCAATTGTTTCGAGTTGCTAAAGTGACTTCGCATGGTAAATATCTCGGGCTCCTTTCTATTATTGGCCGGAATAAACAAAAGATTGCTTTAAAGAATGAGTTAGTAAATGGCAAGAAAAGCAATTAAGCGAAGTGGGTAAAGAAGTGCTCATTAAATCTATTATATAAGCAATATCCACGTACATAATGTCTTGCTTCCAGTTTATGGACCATGTTCTTATTAATCAAAAGAATTTGGTAAAATCTTATTGGTGGGGGTGGGGGGTAGCTTGTCCGCGAGGAAATTCAGTGGAAGTTTTGGGATGTCCTCAAGCAACGAAAATCTCAAGGTGGCCTAGGCTTTTGCAATTTGAAAGCATTTAACCTTGTCATGTTGTTTAAGCAAGCACATGACCCTTCAGTTTCTCCATCCAGCCTCTTTGCCCGAATCATGCAGTCCAAGTACTACCCTTTCACGTATGTGTAACATGCTACTCTTGGTTCTCATCCCAAGTTTACATGACACCGTATTATGGCTAGTCATCGTGTTGTTCTTCTTGGTTGTCGAAGGCTCATGGGTAGTGGCCGGACAACAACCCTCTTCCATGACAGATGAGTTCCTTTGCCTCCGCACTTTTCCATAAGATCAACTACATCAGGCCTCCCGCAAGACATCTGAGTCAGCTCCATCATTGATTCAGATCTTGGACTCTGCAATGGGCTATTAATTCAGGTAAATTTTTACTTATTGAATGTTGATGTCATTATCCCTATTCCTCTTAAAAATCACCATTCTTCAAATCGGTGGATGTGACATTATTTCCATTATGGTAACTTTTCAGTCCTATTGCATATTATTTTATTATCGGTTATTCCAAAGATTTATTGACACCTACTCCTTTCCGGTTAGTAGCTAATGCCCGAACCTCAATAGGAGGAGAAGTTGGAAGCTTAAATTATCAGCCCGTATCTTGTATTTTCTTTGAAGATATTGCTCTAATTCATTCCATCGTCCAATGACTTAGCTCACTGTCATCTTCATCATAAACCCCGTTGTTCTTTATGTTCACCACCTGATCACTCTTTAGTGCATCTCTTCTTCATGAGCCCCCTGTCCTCATCAATTTAGCAAGCGGCTAGAATTTATGAAATTATCTTCCAGTTCTGACAGCATATACGGGACTTGTAGTTCCAAGAGATTTTACTCCTCGATGACTTAAATATAGCATAATACTTTGTTTTCCTTGCCCATTTAATCTGGTTTCAACAAATAAATTTGTCTGCTTTAATGTGCATACATACGAGTATTGTTTGCAACAACAACCCAGACCTTGCAAGATTTTTGGAATGCTAATTCCTTCTCTCAAACGTCACCACCCTACCCTTTTATCCCTTGTTTGTTCTTATCCGGAAGGCCATTGTTTATATATTTTTTTATGGGTGTACATCATCAACTCGTAGTTCAATGAAAGATGATATGAGTCATGTATTTTTTTAAAAAAAATTGGCATATTGTTGGCAAAGATGTTATTAATTTTATTTTATACATACATACTAATAATTTTTTCCTTCTGTTAGTAACACTTACATTGTGCTTATTTCGAAATTAGAAAACCAAAGCTTATTACCCAATTCCACTCGATTAGTTTGTGGAATGTCATTTATAAGTTAGCTTCTAAAGTGCTCTCTAATTGGGTACAACCCTGCATCCCTTTTATAATCTTTGAATCTCAGTCAGCCTTCATCCCAGGAAGGTTAATTACGGATAATATTCTTATCGCTTATGAATTACACCATTATATGAAGCTTGGAAATCCAGGAAAGAGGGACTCATGTCTATTAAGTTTGATATGAGTAAAGCATTTCACTGAGTTGGGTTGTCTTTCGTCTACCGTATGCTTCTTGCTTGAGGCTTTCCTAAGAGTTTTCATGACATTATTTTGCCTTTCTTGTCATTTCTGCAATTTATCTTCCTTCACTAAGGTTTTAATTTTGGTGCACTCACGCTACATCGGGGAATTCTTCAAGGGCATCTCCTCTCCCTATTTGTGCTAAAGTTTTTTCTTGCATTTTATTAAGTTCTCTATCAATCTCTACAAGAGTATTTTAGGGCAATGTATTAATTTTGAGAAATCACGGAGTCTTTTTAGACCTAATACACAAGCTCAGATTCGTCCCTCAATCTTCCAATTGTTTGAAATTGCTGAAGTGGCTTCACATGGTAGATATCTTGGCTCCTTTCTATTGTTGGCTGGAATAAAGAATAGACTTTTGCAATTAGTAAGTGTATTAATGGTTGGTAGAGAAGCAATTAAGAAAAATGAGTAAATAAGTGCACATTATATCTATTATATAAGCAATATCCACGTACACAATATATTATTTTCATTTGTCGAACCATGTTCTTAGTAACCTAGAGATTTTGGCAAAATCTTATTAATGGGGTGTGGGGGAGGATGGGAGAGCTCGTCCACGAGGAAAATTCGGTAGAAGTCTTGGGACGTCCTCAAGCAACGAAAATCTCAAGGTGGTCTAGGCTTTTGCAATTTAAAAACATTTAACCTTGCCATGTTGCTTAAGCTAGCACGGTGCTCTTTAGTTTCTATACCCAGCTTCCTTTTACGAATCATGCAGTCCTAGTATAATGTCAGTGTTACATGCTGCTCTTGGTTCTCGGCCGAACTTTATATGGCACAGTATTATGGCGATCATCGTGTTATTCTTCTTGGTTGTAGCAGGCTCATGGCCAATGGCGAGACAACAATATTCTTCCATGAATGATGAGTTCCTTTGCCTCCCCATTTTACCATCAGATCAGCTACATTAGGCTTCCCACAAGACGCCCGAGTCAGCTCCATCATTGATCAGATCTTGGACTCTGGAATGAGCTGTTAGTTCGGGCCAATTTTGACCTATTGAAGGTTGATGTGATTCTCGCTATTCCTCTGAAAAATTATCATTCTACGTTGGATGTTAGATTATTCCCATTGTAGTAACTTTTCTATCCGATCTGCATATCATTTTATAATGGGTTCTTTCGAAGACTTTACCACTCCTTTTCGGTTAGTAGCTATGGCCCGAACCCCATCTAGAGGAGAATTGGAAAGCTTATCATCTTGTATCTTGCATTTTCTTTGGAGATGCTGCTCTAATTCCTGCCATTGTCCAACAACTTAGCTCGCTGTCATCTTCATTATGAACCCCAGTGTTCTTTATGCTCACCACTTGATCACTCTTTAATGCATCTCTTCTTCACGTGCCTCATTTCCTCATTAATTTGGCAAGCAACTGAAATTTATGAAATTATCTTCCAATTCTGACAGCATCTACGCAACTTGTAGTTTCAAGATATTGTGTTCCTCGATGACTAAAATATAGCATAATACTTTGTTGTCCTTGTCCACTTTATTTAGTTTCAACAAAATAAAATTGTCTTCTACGATGTTCGTAGATACTCACAAGTATTGCTTGCAACAGTAACCCAGACTTTTCAAGATTTTCGGGATGCTAATTCCTTCCCTTAAACATCATAGTTGCACCCTTGATTCATTGCTTGTTCTTCCCCCAAATGTCATTATTCATATATACTTTGATGGGGGCACATCATTTGCTCGTAAGTCCTCATCTGCTAGTATTTGTACTTGCTCCAAGGATGCTCAATTTATAAATATCAATGATTTGAAGTATGCTGAAATTCTTGCTCTTCATGAGGCGGTTAGACTTATCATTGATACTGGAGTTCCCAAATTTTGTATTCTTGGGGATTCTAGCACTACTATATTTGCGTCGATGGATGATGTGGATTGTGCCTATGCATGTATGCCTTTATTATCTTATATTAGACATCCACTCTCTTTTTTCCATGGACGAAAATTGTATTCGATATGACGTAAAATAAAATTTATAGTGCCAAAAGAATTGTTTGTCCCTTGTACCACCCTTTTTATGTCAATCAGTGTTGACCAATTCAAGCAACCATTAATAAAAATAACTTTGTGTTTAAAAAAACTACAATGACTTGATATTTACAAATTATAATAAAGTAGCATGAGTATTCAGATATATATTTTTTATTTATATTTAATGTTTATACATGATAAGATTTATCACAACAAATTTGGTCACTATTTCCTTTTTTTATTCAAATATTTTTCACTTTGCATTTTTGTAATATGATCTTATAACTTAAATTAATAGTGTTAAGAAAGACAATATTTTTATTATCTATCTATATAACTTTTTCATCTTCTTATTCTATAAAAATACTTTTAATATGTAATCACATTATATGCAAGTATAAGAGCTTAAAATTATGTTAGTTGTTAAGTTCAGTTACATGAATTTGACATGTAAAAAAATCATAGTATATATTAAATATGAATAATATAATTAAAAGTATGTATTATAAAAGTTTTAAGATTATTCCATAAAATTTATTATTTATAAAAAAAATTGACATTATGAATAATAAAAATATGATAGTTATAGATAAGTTTGAAAAAAATCAATAAATTTCATTTTTTTTTATTCCATACCTTAAATAATTATATAATTTAGTACAATAGTTTAAAATATATGCAAATAACATATCACTGGAAAGCTCTTAAATCTACTTTAATACGAAATTGATTTTATTTCAAAATTCAAAGTATTGAAAGTGTAGAAGAATGATAATTTAAGCATGTAGTTTTTTAGGAGTTTTTAATATAAAAGGACTCTTAATTTTTTTAGTCCAGTAAGGAAAACATATGTTATTTTAAATTACTTAACTACCCTTAAATTTAGTACTTAGTAAGGATATAATAGGCATCAAAAGGAAAGACGAAACTAAAAATAGGACGAAACAATTCATACTTTTATATTAGTAATAGATAATAGATTAATAATAGATATATATATTTGAAGTGACAAATTATTTAATCATAATTTTTTCCTTCTAGATGAAGGGAGTTAATTATACTTCAACTTACGTAATTATATAAGTTGAAATGCTGAAGGGAAAAGGGAAAAAAAAAATGAAGGTGGCGACTAATTATTTTTAAAATATTAAATGATAGAATGCAGAGAACTGATCAGATGCGCACCTCTTTTATCCGCAACGCTCCGCGATGCTTATGGAACACTAATTAGGTTGCGCCAAGTGTCCAATTTCTCAACTCTTCCAAACTCCAATTTTTTCCACCGTCTCCCCCACCTCCTTCCTTCTCTTTCCCTCTCTCTGCAGCTTTAAGAGGGGCCAAATTTCTTAATTTTCCACACCCCAAACCCACCATACGTATCTCTCTTCCCCTCCCCCTTTAATATAGTTATATGAAATCGCGCACAATCAAATCTCAGTGATGAATTTCAATTGCAGTAAACTTTTATTTTAAATTTTAAAATTGTACAATGGTCGAAACCAGTAAAAAAGAAAGAAACACATTTTTTGTTGATGCTGGAGAGTGATGGCCAAATAGCCGTGGACCTGAACAATTCTGATAGAATGCATTATGCGTGCACATATATATTTTAAGCAGAGTTAAAAAAGGCATTTGATGGAAACTCCTATACATTATCATTCACCGATAGTTGTTGGAGAAAAGAGAAGAAAATATATACTCCCTCCATTTCGGTCTAATTTTCCTATTTTGATTGGTCACGAAAATTAAGAAAAAATAAATTTTATGGAATTTTTTACTTTTTTAAAGGTGGAGATTGAGGGTGAAGATTTTGAGGATGGAGATTGTGAAAGTAATTTATCATTTATGGACTGAAAAACTAAATTAGGATAAAGCGAAAAGAAAAATAGAAAAATTAGAGCGGGACGGAGGTAGTATTTTATTCCTCGTGGGAGGTGATCAGGGACATTTATAAACTAGTTTTAGCTTTTTCTTCACATCGCCTCTTAAATCTAATCTTAATATTTAATTAACTAAAACAGTTTTTTTAAGTCAAAAGAAAAAAAAAATTACTTTTGGACTTTGGGTTAAAAAAAATTGGATTGGAGTGCTTTCAAATACATCATCCGTCCCGACCTAATTGTCCAACTTATCATACTAATTGTCTAAATCTATAAATGGCAAATTCTCTTACAATCTCCACCTTTAAAATCTCCATTTTTAGTCTCCACCTTTGAAAAAGTCAAATATTCCACAAAATTTATTTTTTCTTAGTGTCCGTACTCGACTAAGATTGGACAATTAGGTCGAGACGGAGGGAGTATATGTTTTTGTTTCAAAAAGAAATGCGTACTGGGACCACACTGTTCACTGATTTGAAAAATTGAAAACCATATCAAAGTTTGATAGTCCCAGAATGTTAAAAATGGAACCGAATCAAAACTTATAAATATTCATATAGTGTCGGTACT
The DNA here is from genome assembly GCA_958295605.1 of Ajuga chamaepitys. NCBI lineage: Eukaryota > Viridiplantae > Streptophyta > Magnoliopsida > Lamiales > Lamiaceae > Ajuga > Ajuga chamaepitys. The sequence continues at coordinate 4,170,037 of OY282500.1, read as the reverse complement.
CGACTAAGATTGGACAATTAGGTCGAGACGGAGGGAGTATATGTTTTTGTTTCAAAAAGAAATGCGTACGGGGACCACACTGTTCACTGATTTGAAAAATTGAAAACCGTATCAAAGTTTGATAGTCCCAGAATGTTAAAAATGGAACCGAATCAAAACTTATAAATATTCATATCAATCCATCAAACTCGGAACAATATTTCAAATCTAACGGATCTAGTGGGATGATTTGACCCATTGATTGGGTTATTTGGAATTCTGTTGAGCTTTTTATAAATTTTTAATTGAAAATAAAAGTTGACCATAGAATTCAACAAGATCTTGTTTTTTGAAGTAACAAATTATTGAACCATAATTTTTTTCTTTCTAGATGAAGGGAGTCAAAAGAAAAGAAAAATGACCAAGTTGAGTTTGAAGTTTGAAGTTTCAACTTTCAAATATATATTATTGTAAGAAAAAGACAGGGAGAGATGGTCTATTTATAAGCACATGTATTAATGTTGTTTGCAATACCAATAGCAACACAGAGTGAAAATTAGAACAAGATCAAGAAATTAAATGGGTGAGAACAATAAGGGTAGAGTGTGTGTGACTGGTGGAACTGGTTTTGTTGGATCATGGATGGTCAAAACACTTCTTGAACATGGTTATTCTGTGAATACCAGCACTAGGATTGATCCAGAGGGAAAAAAGGACTTGAGCTATTTGAAGAACTTACCAGGTGCATCAGAAAGGTTACAGATCTTCGAAGCAGACCTCAACAGTCCCGAAAGCTTCGCCCCGGCCATACTAGGGTGCGTGGGAGTGTTCCTTGTGGCTCATCCGGTAGATATTTCGGGGACAGAAACCGAAGAAGTGAAAATCAAGAGGGCTATAGACGGAACCATCGGCATTCTACAGGCCTGCGTCGACTCCAAAACTGTGAAACGCGTTGTTTTGACGTCCAGCGCCACTACGTTGGTTTTCAATGAGGAGATTAATGGTGCAGATACGATAGATGAGAGTTATTGGAGTGATGTGGAATATGTTCGAAAGCTTGGGATGTTCGCAGGAGCTTATATCGTGACCAAAACATTGACAGAGAAGGCAGCCATTGATTTTGCTGACAAACATGGATTGGATCTTGTCACTGTTCTTCCTTCCTGGATTCATGGTCCCTTCATTACTTCTCATTCTCCTGATTCCGTCCGCGCAACTATGGCATTAATTTTAGGTAATACCCTAAACGACATTGATTATAACATGTTATGATTTGATATATATATTCTTGAAAATCTCCTCACTAATGTTTTTCAGGAAACACCAAGTTGTATCAGCAACTAGCGAAGATTAATTTAGTTCATGTGGACGATGTGGTAAGAGCCCATATTCACCTTTTTGAGTTTCCAAACGCAAAAGGGAGATACATTTGCTCATATGGGATTACTACAATAGATGAGATGCATGATTTCTTGTCTGCTACATACCCTGAATATGACCTACCAACTACAGAGTAAGTTGCAGTGCCCTCTCTCTCTCTCTCTCTCTCTCTCTCTCTCTCACACACACACACACACACACACAAAGAAGAAGTAAACTTGACGCAAACATTGGTTTTCACTTCCTGCAGTTCGTTAAAGGATTTAATACGTGTCGGACGTCCTCAGCTGTCGAGCAAGAAACTCATGGAAACTGGTTTTGAGTTTGAAAATGGACTCCCAGAAATGTTTAGTGGAGCAATAACATCCTTCAAGAGAATCGGTCTTCTTTAGTTTGATCATTTCTTTTCCCTCTTGTTTGTCAAAATATTGAACTGTACTCACGCTTTACCTAAACTACTTCCATATTTATTTTGTACCAATTTGATTTTTCCGTTAGCTTATTGTCTAGAATGAATTTGTATACCTACTAGGCCCTTAGCTACTTATAGGGCTTGGGTATGTAAGGGCCCTTATATATTTTCTGTATCTTTCAATAAATATTTTCTCGTTCTTAAATATCACTACAAGGAAAAGGGTCTTTTGAGATCACAAAAAAGTGGTCTCAAATAATGAGTATTTGCCACAACTTAAGCAAAGTGGACTCAAATAATGAGTATTTGTCACAACTTATGAGTATTTGTCAAAACTTTATTGTCGTCTCAATAACTCGGTCGCAAATAATATATTTGTGACCACAAAAGTGGTCTCAAATGCGTCTCAAATACAAGATAAAATACGATAATAAAACGGGTGATATTAGTAAGCGGGGAAATCAACCTTTATTAATTACATTTAAGATAAATGAGGGAAAAAACCAACTTTTAAGAAGTTGATGAAAAAAACCCTCCCTATGAAGAAAAAGAAAAAACAAAATCACAAGACACATGCAAGCAAAGCAAAACCGAAAGCTTTATTAGGTGAAATCCCAGCCACAATAATATTATTCATCTTCACTCCTTTAGACGTCGGACTTCACGCTGCACAAAGTGAAAGTTGTAGTAATTGAGACCGAAAAAAATACCGTCAGTGTGGCGACTAGTATAAGGCTGGCCATCAGTGGAACTCATGTCTTTCTGAATGTAGTTGAATGGGACACTACACTTGCCACTCGTTGCTATATATTCAACTATTACCTGACTCCTTGGTGGTACCACTGCTGAATATTCAGCGCTTGTTCTTATTGCTTTTTCCTGGGTAGTGTCCCAGTTCAATGCAGCGGTTACCTCAACAGAGACTTGAACTTTTCCTTCTGCGAGGAATGGAATGCCTGCTTTGATTTCGGTTGAGACACCTGTCTTAATAGAAAAACCCCTGCTAAAAGTAGAAGAGCTCCTTTCTTCATATTCAATTTTGATAGTCATACGAGATTCTGTGTTAGAAGTATTAGAAGCAGAACCTCTCCCTGCCACGAAGGGCCTCTCATCGTACACTCGAGCATCCATCATCCGGTAGTTAACACTGGAGATTTCCCTCCTGAGGACGGGTTCTTCCAGTTGCATTCTTGCGTACCGGTCAATAGTGGGAGTGAAAGCACGAAGAAGATCTTTATAGTTCGCGCTACTACCACTATAACGTTTACAAAACTGGTTATTTCTTGAAGAGCGAAGAGCGATGACATTGTCAGAAACTTTGACTGGCCAATAGAGAGTGTCAACGTTATCATTACTATTTGAATCGGCCAATATCCAGTCATGACCATCACACCTCCAAAACCTGCCAAAATACTCATTCTTTATGCGAACATGTCCAGTTGGCTGCAATTCGACCTGTTGCGCTACATATCGATCTGCATTATCCTCTGATCCAAATTGCACGTGGTTATATCCATTATAATAAGCTTTGAGGTACTTGTTATTGTCACCTTTGAACACGACACGCCTTGGCATCCTAAGCAGTGTATCACAATCGATATAAGTGAAATTGGTAGCAGTTGTCCCAGTGGTTGCATAAATACCACGGACACTCGTAGAGGTGTCTACTCGTACAGCCCCTCTGCTTTGAACATGAGTGAATTTGATAAGCCCATTAGCAAGTATAGTTGGTTCAAACAACGTACATGATGCATTGGATACATTTTCCTCCGGTTGGTCGGAGGTAGCACGAATCCAGTAATCATTTGAACTGGGGCCTCGTCGCGACCAATATTTATTGGTGTGAGTAAATTTCAGGTGCACATACTTGTTGTTAGTGCGTGCAACTTCAACTTCGATCTTGGCTAGTGGGTCAAATACAGTCCCTCCATTGCAACTTACAAGGCCAGCCCCTTTGTTGGAATCATACATGTAACATGCATTGTTGCTGAACAATGCATCAGTAGCTGCTCTGATCACGATGAAATTGGGGAGCTGATTGGCCATACTAGCAAGTCACTATGTTTCTCCAACAAAAGAAAAACAGAAAAGCTTCATCAGGTCATTAATATTCATATACAAATTATAAGTAAAAAAAAGCATATATATGAGGCGCATTAGTTTGTTGTAATTTAAGCAAAACTCTCATTATTAAATCACAATATTTAGATATATCACTATAACAACAAATATATTCTATCATACGACTACAACTATGGTCACTAATAATAAGCAAATGTTGATATCAGACTTGTTCCCTATCAATATGATGAAGACATATCACTTACAGTTGTTTTCTCTGACGAAGATGATGTAGTTTTGTTTGTGTGCAGAAAAATGATTTCTCAACTCTCTTATTTATAGATGATGAGGGACTTGTGTATTTTTGGAAGGGCTCAAGGATCAAATAAACAAGCACTGTCACTCAATTACTGGAGATGCTTATTCTCTCAATTTTTTTTAATAGGAATCACTTATTATATTCAAAGAACGTGGGTTATATATTTACAATACGTGGCTAGCAGTTCGGATTCCCTGTTATCGGAGGTGTTTCATCCTCTGTTGCACTCAATTCACTAGGTGACACATTAATATGTGTCAAAGTTGTATTCGAATAATGTGAAAGTCAGAAGGGTGGGGTCGGGTGAACACGCAAGTTAACCTCACAGCCCCCTCTTCTTCATCCTTTTCTTTTTTTCTTACATGAAAGAGCAGCTTATATTTCTATCGTAGCTTCACAAGTACGCTGATTATTTCTTCATGTTAGGAGTCTTGTCTTGATAGCTAAACAAGCTAGATTCAGGGCAAAACCTACACATTCCCCTAGTCGTGTTCCAACGCGACGGACCCAAAAATTTGAGCGAGGGAGTCCAACTATAGACGGATCTAAGAGTTCGTCTCACAAGTTAAATTTATTTTAACTACGCTCTATGGTTATGTGGCAATCTTTTACCAAATAAGGGTCACATTCTAAATAGGCTAGAAATAAAATCCTTGTATATTAAGCTCTAAGCTTAAAATATCGAATAAATTACATTAATTAATAATTATATGTTAGGAAATCGAAAAGAATTGTGTGCCTCTTATATATCTCAATAAACCTTAATAATAGTCAACTTTAGAAATAAAACTAAAGTACAAAAAACTTAGATTAAATCAATAAATCGAAAAGTGTTGTAGGAAAATAGAAAATAATAACAGTAAAGAGAGACGGAAGAGAGACACAGAATAATTAGGGTTCTCTTATTCATCAGATCCCCTTTATATAGGGTGTCAAATACAAGGGTTCACAGTTACATATTATTTAGTGAATACTTAAATTGCCCTTCATCAATTACTTTTGACGAAGGCACACTAATTGTGTTTTTCCTTCAACACTCCCCCTTGTGCCAAATCAAAAGAGAATTGGTGCATAACTTGTTGCCTCATTAAAAACCTTGCCAAGTAACAAAACCCAGTGGGAAAAAATAAACCTTGGTCGAAGGGAAAAGAGTGCAACGCACCTTTGTTGAGACTCCCCCTGAAGTCTACATCTCTCCCTTAATATGTACATCTATCAAGAGAGTTTCGAAAAATCTCTTTATCCTCGATTTACATAAATCATGAGGATATTATGTGGTTGTTGGTTATAGAAAAGTGTTGGCAGTACATGCTTGGTCTCGTCACCTTTGATGTGTAGCATAATTCATCTGTTTGTTGCAAATAACTTCATCTTCATAAATTCGGGTACGCTCTTCGGTGTTAAAGCTCAAGTCACTAATGCTTTAACTCTATAGGTTGATGAACTTCGTGAGATATCATCCGTGAGTGATGTGATGAGGTTGTTTAAGTAGTTGTGATTGATGGATCTTCAAGTTTTCGTCGTGTTCCTCATGGTAATACATAACCGGTTTGGTAATGACCTCTACATTGGCCACTAAGATAACCAATATCTAAACCAACCAAAATAATATTTAGTATTTCGTAGTGGGGGATAGCTTCAACATTTAGTTAGGAGTTACATATTCTTTTGTAATATATTTATCTCTTTATATGAGAACATTTGACATTTACTTTAGAGTTTACAATTTCATTTGTAATCTCTCTTGTCTCTAATATGGGAAGAACAAATATTTGTCAAGGGTTTCTTTCAGATGTCAAAATACTTTTTGATATCATTCCACTGATATTGCGTTGTCCTGAGTAAAATATAACTTACAAATTCTTTGAGAAAGTAATACATGGTTGAGTACATTGAGCTTTTTGTACAATAATGCGCACATATTAATTAAGTAGGGAATTTCATCTCCTAATAGCTCTTTCGTCATTTCCTTTGGACTCAAATGGATCTTTCCTTATGTCCACACTTCAACCAATCATAGGAGTGCTAACAGATTGCACTTTATCCATGTGAAATTGCCTGAGAATCGTTTGGATATATGCAAACTGAGGAATTAATATTCCACAAACTCGGTGGGTTTTCCCATGATCCTTTATCTCAATTTAGATTTCAAAAACATGACAGTATCTCTTATTTCTCTAAGAGTACCTATTATGTCCTTAACATCGACATAAATTGCTACATTTGCAAATATTGAACTTGTGTTTCTTTATAAATGCATAGGAGCAATACTACTTGTTCTTCCCCTTCCCAATCAAGTAGTCACTTAGACGGGTATACCATTTCCGTCCAAATTTATTTCAATCAAAGTGAGCATTTCAATCTAATATTGTAAATGCACTCCGTGGTCTGGAGTTACTTGATTTGGGCAATGCAAGTCCATCTGACACTTACACATATCTCAATAACAAGATCCCCAAAGAGATATGTTGTAACCACATTAGTATGCTGCATTTTCAATCCTTCGGAAACTTATCAATAAGACGTTATGACGTCCGTTGCGGGAGAATATCTCCTCGTAGTCAATTCCAGGGCTTTGTGAGAAAACCTTGTGCTTTAAGGTAAGTTTTACATCTCAGAACTTATTCTTCTCACTACGCTTACTGACAAAACATATTTTATGTCCTACAGGCTTTACACTTGGCAAGGCTAGCACTACCAAACCAAATACCTTTTGTTTTGTCATAGAATCGAGTTCTACCTGGATTGATTCCATATAGGCCAATATGCTCTTTGTTATATCTTACAATAGAGCGTGGTTCGATATCATCGCGCTCTATAATTCATTGAGCAACAATGTATACATCATCAATGCACGTGAAAGTTTTTTTTCATTAACTCACATGCACTTTCATTATCTCTAGAATCATATTAAACTTCGGAGCGTCCTCCAATGGTAATTCATGGACATAATTAATTAGAAATAATTTGAGAGTATTTCTTTTTATTGATGATTTAAATTGTGCCACACCTGCCTCCTTCCTTGAGCAGGTGTTCATCAAACCACGTGGCATCCCTCATTTCTTTTTAGGAGCCACGGCCTCAACCACACCTCCACTAAGTGTAGTTGCAACACCTTTATCTGCGGTGTTGTGCCCTTTACTAGAGACTTTTAACCTTACAGGCACATTTGCAGCTGGTATATATGATCTTGTCACTTTAGTGATCTTAACAAATGCATCAACACTTTGAAGATCGATAATTCGTTTTACTTTACTTTACATTATGAAGTGTGGGGATCCTAATGAGACATACTGGGAAACACTTCCTGTCGTTCCCTTAGAAAATTCTTTTTCTTATTTCCCCCTAACGACGGGAAGACTGTCTCATTAAAGTGACAATCCGCCAATCTAACGGTAAATAGATCTCGTCTGTCAAAGGTTTCAAATAGCAGGTAATAGTTGCAAATCCATCACCATCATAAATATTAAATTGTCTTTAAAGACTCATTTTGATGCTTTGTGGAGACGCAAATAGGCACATATACTGCATAATCAAATTTGAGTAAATGTAAAAATATCAGGCTAAATCCAGTTACCAACTGGTATGCATAATTTTTGGTTAGCATTGGGTCTGAGACAAATAAATTAAAGTTGCAGTGATATTGCATAGTCCCATGTCCGATAGACATTTTAGTGCGCATTGCAATGCCTAATCCTCCATCTATATCCTTTGGATGGTGGCATATGTGAGACCATTTTTGTGTATCCACATGGGTTAAAGGATACTATACATTGATCCTAACAGATATGCAATAATCATCAAATCCTTATGATGAGAACTCTCTAGAGTTAACAAGTCTTATTGACTTTATGAAGTGAGGGTGGTGAGCCCTTAGACAATATTTTCTAGGAGTTTTTCTGATGCAACATTTATTGTGGATAATAATGTGATGATCAGTTAATGTGCCAAAGCATTTACCAGAACCATAGATACTTTAATGACCCGCTTTTCTAGTTTGATAGGTCCACATATATTATATTATGTTATTTTTATAAGAATGGGTTGTCTTACATATATATCAGGCATAGGAAGGTCTCGATCCTACTTATTATCAAATAGTAGGGTTGGTAGAATGAGTGATATGCCCTAAAACAGTCAACAAGGCAGAATTGGATGTTGGTCGTGCTTTTAGTACTTTAGAAAGCATTTTGGGTAACATATGATTCTGTCTTCCAAAGTTCGTTTTGGTGATGGTGTTTGATCCAACGATCAGAGTTGTAGTGGAGTGCATATCACTACACTGACTCATTTATTTCTCTAAGATGTGCTTTCTTTCACATTCATTAGAGGTATCATAAATTATTCAATTCCATTCTCACATGTAGTTTTGAAATGATAGTCTTTGACACGATTATCTTTACTTAAAAACATTGTAATAGCTCTTAGTGCATATAGAGCGTTTGTGACTATAATTGTTATGTCATTAGACATCTAGAGAATTCGATGATTCTTCGCCCTTTTAGTACTTGTGATTCAGTGATGGTCATTATGCAGTGATGCAGTGAGTCTTTGTTCTTTGGACTTCCTGTATCTCTTATAGTTAACTGCTCTAGCAGTTTTTATACAAAAGTATAATATTTATTGAAGTTCATTACCAACTCTTTCCCTTTCGTTTGGGGGTTGATGTGTCTTTTGCACCTTGATGTCAAAACAAGCAAGTCCAGTACCACCATGTCCATATGTTGAGTGGTATTAGGAGAGCCTCTATGGACCAAATGGTTCTTACCCCGTGATGTATTATCGCTATATCGGTGGGATTGACACATCCCGTCCCCTTTGCTTTGGGGCTCTTTCCACTATTTAGTTTGTCATAGTTAGGTAAGAAAATTTTCCTTTTCCTAGCTCAACATATTGTCATATTGAGTGTTACCTATACTGGTTCTCTAGTATAAGTATCAAAGTATGCAAACAATTTTATATATAATATCTTCTGTGATTTTCTTCTTACAGAAAATAAGACGTGTTTTTAGGCACCAAATGTCCTTGTTGAAGTTATTGACCCCTTCTTGTAGTCTAGTAAGTGGATTTCATTCCACTATCTAGTTAGAGAGTATCTATGTTTTCCAAATTTCTTTGTGGAATCTCACGGTTCATCATTTATCTCAATTGAAGGATGCTTCCAGAGTAAGTTAGGATGAAATCACAGCCTCTAATTCATTAGAGTGTTGACTATGACTTTTACTTTGTTGACAGTGCTTTGTCATTTGGGGTCAGTTGATGATATGATCGGGAGAGTATTTTTTGTAGGATGTAGTTATTTTTCCATGAAAGTAGTTTCCTATTAGCAATATTAATTGTGGTAACTCAATTTCTTTTGAGTTTACTAATTTAAATGTGGTGCGAGTTGGTTTAATCATCTTCTTATGAATTGTATTTCGAGACCATAAATCACAAGTTTTTCGATACTTTGTAGAAGTACTTTATCATGTAGTTGATTTGTCCATGAATCTCCTTTATCATGGACATACATAATTTATCATAAAATTAAGCATGGGCAAAATACATACCAAGTTCATAATCTTTCAGATAAATAATCTAATTCAAAATTTCTAGTCACTAAATCCTCAAAAGGCATAATAATTCGACTAAATAACGTTCAATTTCATGAGGAAATATCAAATCAGATTGAACACGAGTGTTCCATGAATATCAGTAAAATCAAGCAATATTATATAATTGCCAAAATTGTATGTCAAGAGGGGGATGCCACGTATATATATGATTCACAATTGTCCAAAGTCATATTTATTTAAGATACTCCTCATGCTCACTCACAAAAATATTTAAATTGTGATGCATAGAATGGACAAATACAAAATGCTATCATAACCAAATATTAATTACTTGCATTTACTTCGCAAAATAGGGTGATTCGGATTACCTTGTGGAGAATGATTCGAGGCTTTAGGAACTGTGTATGTCCGTGATAAAATTTATGGCAGTTATTAAGTGCCAGCGCTGATAGTTCTGTTTGCGTTAATCGGCGCTAATCGTTCAGTCTCCGTTAATGGTTCCGTACTCGGAATTTTCTTCTTCTGTTGTGCGCCTTCTTTCATTCTGATGTTCGTGCGATTTTTCTTTTTCTTTTTCTTTTTTTGTTTTGGTAGGAGAGCAAATTCGTGCTGATAACGTGTTGTAGGAAAATAAAAAATAATAACAGTAAAGAGAGACGGAAGAGAGATACGGAATAATTAGGATTCTCTTATTCATCAGATCCCCTTTATATAGGGTGTCAAATACAAGGGTTCACAGTTACATATTATTTAGTGAATACCTAAATTGTCCTTCATCAATTACTTTTGACGAAGGCACACTAATTGTGTTTTTCCTTCAACAAAAAGTACTCCCCAGGATCCTAATTTTTGAGAATTTATATTTTACGGTCCACTTTTATAAAATTTCATTCTTAAGATCTCACAAAATAGCTTTTACGTGCCGATGGACAATTAAATAAGCTTTTACAGCTTTGAATTATGCTCTGCATAAATATCGGGTAAAATTTATTACTCCCTCCGTTTCGTATTAATTGACATTTTAGAATAAAAGGAAAAAATTAAGAATTGAATATTTTGATAGATATATCATCAGTTAAAGATTTGACCAAATCAAAATATCCTAATAGATTGAAAAGTAAAGATATTTTAGGATTGAGTCCAGGAAGAAAATTGGGAGAATTGGTGAAAAATATGCATAACGTCAATTAATTGAAAAAAAGAAAAACATCCTAGAACGTCAATTAATATGAAACGAAGGGAGTATTAGTCATGTATATTAGTGCTTGTATAGAAAATATCATGTATTTTTCATATATTTATTTTGGTCCTGTATCTTTTGAAATTTGTCCAATTTAAAGACATAGCCCATTGCCGACGTCCATGTGATCAGAATTAGTCACATTCGCTGCACATAACTATTAAATTGTGTGTTTTCTTTGAATTATGTAATCGTATATATATACTTCAGTTTTGTTTCTTTTGCTATTGTTAATAATGATATTCTCAATTTTTCATGATATTCTTATTTGCATTATTAATCTGATCAAATATAATGAAACACATTAACCCTTGTCATAGACGAAAACAATTTGGACATGTGTGTATATATAAATGTGCTTTATTTTTACATGAATATATAATACCAAATAGGGCATGGGGAATGTGAAAAGTGTTGAAGATTCGAGCATTTGGCCTCCAATTAAGTCAAAAAGGGATTCAAACTGGGTCCCTCCCTCCACTAGAATCGGGTGCTCCATTATCCGTTGTCTCATCAATCCCAGAATCACATTTATGGCAAGAAATGAATAATTACGTCCTTAATATTTTTGGACATGTGTATGTATATATAAGGACGACTATGGCTATATATATCTACTAATGACTGAAGGAGGTTGGAGTACTTTAAATTATGATAAATAAAGTGAATTTCAGAATTTTCACAAATTCCAGACTCAATTTTAGAATTTCCCCAAAGTTATTAGCGCAAGGGCACCACGGCCAAAACTATCCAACAACAAAGTTTTTCAACATAAAGGGAGCAGTCTCTACAACTACCGCATCTTCAATAACTCCAACCCAATTTAGTAAAACAACAAATTTTTAATAAACTATAAACATTAAACATGCTTGAAGGACCAATCTCAATTAAAGATAAGATTCAGAAACAATTGCAGAGCTATCCTTTCACTTAACAAAAACTGGGGGGTGGTCAAGTTCAGCAATTTTTACCAAAAAATGTGTGTTTTATTCCATCAAACAACTTCTTTTACACAAACAAATGAGCCACCATACTATAAGCATCCTCATATCATCATCGCAAACATCGTTCCCCCTCTATTTTAAACTACTGAAGGAAACAAAGCTTGCCCTCTAACTAGAGATATTCACAAATCTAAGAAAATGTACATCTTTATGCTCAATGCAGATGCAAACATAACATGTAATCCTTCAGGCATAGTAAGCAATACACTCCCCCAAACTTGAAACTGCAGATAAGCTTCAATAATTAATAGATTAGAATTTAGTTTAGAGTAAAAACCAAACTGGATTAGCCTCACTACAACATAAATAGCTTTATGTAACACTTCGTTTGTAACACTTTTAAATTTTGACTTTTATGTAACACTTTTGTAACACATATGAATACGTAACACTTTCATGTAACACTTTTGTAACATCTGCAAATATGTAACACTTTCGTGTAACACTTTTAGAATATGTAACGCTTTGAACGTAACACTTTTAAATTGTAACACATTTAGGTAACACTTTTAAATAAGTAACACTTTTTTACTCAACACTTTTGAATAAGTAACACTTTTACGTAACACTTATAAATAAGTAACACTTGTAAATAATAAAACTATTTATTTTATTTTAAACTAATAATATATTTGTGGATTATTTTTCTTATGTGACTTTAATTTTTATTTGTCTCATGTGCTACATCTTAATTATCGCAATAGAATATCTGTAACATAAGTGGTGAAAACGATCGACTCAGACCTACAAAAATAACAATTTATTAGAGCACCTAAAGATTTACTTATTCGTTAAGAATAAATTAAATTTTATTTGTGACTTATTTGTGTGTATGTATATCGATATACACACATTATATTTTTACTAAACAATTACAAAATTGACTTGTAGCTTTAAGAATTTGAATACATTTCTTAAGTGTGAGAACCTAGACTTAGGACATTTGGTCATGTGTCTTCATGTCTATAAGTTTATTTTTTATTTAAAATTTATAAAACACAATAATTAAGGTGCCTTAATACATAAAATTATGGTAATTAAAATTAATGATAATGTCTTAAGATTTATATACAATAACTAGATGTATAAAATTAATGTGATATAAAATCAGTTATATATATATATGAGTGGATGAAAATGAAAAAAAAAAAAAAAGAATAATGGAAATATTGTGTTAGAATAACCTAAAATAAAATTAAGTTAGATTGTAGTTTGATGAAAACTTAATTTTGAGTTTATTTTATTGATGTTACGATAAAATCTTGTGTATATATTGTTATCTTAAAAAAATTACTAAGCAAGTTATTGCAGCCTAGTGGTTAAGACTTTGTACTTAAACTCCTGCAATCTAGCAACATGGGTTCGAAACCCAGCAATGACAATTTTTTTATTTTTTCTTCCAATTAAAAGTGTTATAGAAAGTGGGTTATATGTAACATTTTTTTAGTGTTACCATAAAGTGTTACAATTCAAAATCTAATGTAACACGTATTAAAAGTATTACTAAAGATCATCAAAAGTGTTACATTAGACTTTAGGTAGCACCGGCAAATGTAACACCAATAAAATGTTACCTAAAGTCTATAGTAACATATTTTATTATATATGTAACACTTTTTGGGTGTTACATTAGCTCATTTATGTTGTAGTGCCTCTTGACACTGAGTGATCCAGTGTCGCTTCCCTTCGATTCGATTCTTCCCAAAACCTTTTCAATAAACACACCAAGGAGGTTTTGGAATTGGTCTCAAGAAGGCACATTGAAAATGGCATATTCAACCTTCCGTCAAACTTTAGTTCTTGTAGTACTTCTTCTAACATTAAGAACTCGATGAAAGGTATTTTAAAGGGAATCAATTTTGAAAAATAGCATGACGCTTGCTTGACTTGATTTTACAAGGTATATTGATCTCCTCTATTTTGAACAAAAATGTGCTACCTGATTTTTTTCGAAAGTTATATGCTTTACACTGGGTGACCCAGTGTTGCTGCTGAAATTGACAATAGGGAACCCAATGTCAGTTTAAACACTAGACGGCCTAGTATCCATTTTGACACAAGGTGACCATTGTCCGTTTTGACACTAGGTGGCCTAATGTCCGTTTTGATACTAGGTGACCCAATGTCAGTTTTGACACTTTGTGTGACCCATGTCAGTTGATGGAAGTTCAACCCTGAATGACCCAGTGTTAGGCTTGTAAGTGAATTCGCCCATTCTTCGTTGTTTTTCAAGGCATGTTCGGGCTTCTTAAGTTCTTCAAGTTGCTCTCCACTCCTCAAGTTCATCACACTCACATTCTTAAAGTTTGCATTAGGTTGAGATGATGAATTCAAATTAGCGATTGTTGACAACTGTCGCACTTGATTCTCGAGACTCTTGATTGTCAACTGAGTATCGTGCTGGTACTGCTTCCTGTTCTGCTGGAATGGTAAGGTGTTTAAAGCTACTAGCTAGTTTCATCATATTGTCCAACGACGAACTAGAATTTTCTATGAGTTGTGCTTCTTACCGACTATCCAATTATTCCTTCCTTCTTACGTTGTTATGTTCCCAAAGATATTCAGACATGAGTCTGTGATATGCTCGAATGTGTTACAAATACGATTTGGCTTAATTGGCGTATCACAAGTATCAAATTATTGTGAATTTCTTGTCATACTCTCAATGCTGCATCTGGAATTAAGTATAATAAAGCTCAACTACTTGCCACATCTATCATATTGCAATCCATCAATGACAAACCCTCATAAAGTATTCGATTAACAACTGCTCACTGATTTGATGTTGTGGGCATCTTGCGACCAATCTCTTAAAGCACTCCCAGTACTCATAGAGAGTTTCTTTGTGCATATGCATTATACCTTTTATCTCATTCCGTATCCTTGCTGCTCGAGATGCAGGAAATAATTTCTGTAGGAATAACCTCTCTAGTTGAACCCATGTGGTGATGGACCCTTTCACATAGTACAACCAATGATTCGTCATATCCTTCAAGGAAAATGGAAAAGCCCGGCCTCAGCTTAATTTGTTAATTTGTCAACCCTGCAGGCTTCATGCTTTAATTAGCAAACTATATGGAACCCTTTGAGGTATTTATATGAGTCCTCGCCTACATAACCATGAAACAAAGGCAACAAGTGAGTGACATCATAATTTATACAACAAAAACTGTTAATCACAATGCCCAAAAGACAACGGTTTTACGCAATAACCGTAGTCTTTTAGCGCTTAACCGTGGTCATTGTACAAACCCTAGTGTTTTACATTTGTTTTTTCGCTAAAAGATTACGGTTTCGCAAAACCGTTGTGGTTTAACCGTAGTCGAATAACTATTTTTTGTTAAAAGACTACGGTTCAAAAACCGTTGTGGTTTAACCGTAGTTGAATACCTATTTTCGCTAAAAGACTACGGTTCGCAAAACCATTATGGTTTAACCGTCGAATACCTATTTTCACTTAAAGACAATGGTCTGTACGTCCGTTGTTGAAAGGGCGTTGATAATATATTTTTTTTATGAATAATTTAAAAGAATTATTTTCTGTGATCAACAATAATAATTAAAAAATATTTATTATTAATTTTTTTTTAAATATTCTTTCTTCGATATCTTTTATTGGCCTATATAGTATTTCGAATTTAGTTATATAATTATTTTCTATGTATACAATATTAATAGATTTTTGTTTTTATATTCATTACTAGCTATATATTTAATTTATGCATATATTAATATATTAAAAAATATTAAATTTTATAAATATTATTTCCTTTTAATATTCTTTTTTAAAATTTATGTGAAAGATGTTCGGCCCAATTAAACTTGACAATGTGAAAGGTCACTACAAGAAAAATGCACTTTTAGGATGCTTTTAAGATAAGTGTCCTATTAGATATATAATAGGACTCTCGTTTAGGAAATGTCTCATTATATGAGTCATATGATAGTGTGCAACTTATGTGACACTTTAAAGTGTCCCATTAAAATATACTAAATTTTAACCTGATTGATTTATCTTCAGTAAAATCAAACTTAATGTTTAGATTTTTTTTTCTAGTATTAATTTTCTATAATATTTATATTAGAAGAACATAATTAAATTAAAGAACTCAATATTCAATGACTGTGCCATCAACTTGTACATAGAAAAGTCGCGCCACTATTCAACTTGCATTCGTACATGTTAAATAATTAGATGTTGATACAAATATATATGTAGCATTGTACTTAATAAAATGAGATAATCAATTTCAATTATTTATTTTATTTTCTACACAAAATCTATTAATATAAAAGCTTGAATGTTTGATGCTTAAGTAGCTTTTAGCTTATGAGTAAGAGAAAAAACTTCTACTTATTTACAAAAATACCAAAAAAGTTAGAAAAAACAATTATTTTCAACGTTTAGCTTTTGGTCTAAAATCACTTTTATTAAAACTAAAACTATTTTCCAAACACTCCAAAAAAATTTTTCCCAAGAAATAATCTGAAAAGCACTTAGCAAAAATAATTGCAAATACCCCATTAACTCATATACCATTAAAAAAAATAAGATATAAGCTTGTATTAGTACCTGCCCTTAATTAAGCATTGCGTACTAATAAATAAATAAAAATGTATTATTGTTAATTGTATTTTAAAGATATATCTAATATCAAATTTGTTTGAATACATACAGAAATTTTCTCACTTCACTCTCGTTCTCTCACTTCGCACAGCTCTTCTGTTCTGTCTCTCTCGCCACTCTGTCATTAATCAAGCTCAATCTCAGGCGCAACTCGTTGTCGGATATCCTCCGGCAACGCATATCCACCGGCGGCGGATGATATCAAATATCCACCAATAGGCCGCTGGGACAATATTCGACTATCGATCGACGCCTTTAATTTTATTCAGTAGCCCAAATCTCACTCATTTGTTGTCTACGGAGGCGCTTGAAAGTTACAATGGCAACAACAAACGGAAATTGTGATTATTCACCGACGGCTTCACCACATTGCTAGGGGCTCCTAATTTGGTGAGTAGCCCTAATTTTACCCATTCACTGATACTCTAATTGAATAATATTTCCAACGTTATTCTTGTTTCTTTGATTCTAAATACCGATTTCCCTCCTTGAATCATCTTCCTAGTATCTGAGTTTGGATTTAAGTTCTTATTTTAGTCTGAATAAAATTCCTCTTTTAATGTTGAAGAGTTTCTGAACATTTATCTCTATACTTCTCCATTTTAGATCTAATGGCGTCAAACAACACGGGCACCCCTTCCGCTTTTGAGAAGGAGCAGGTAACGCACACGAATTGGTGCATGTTTTCTGTAATCGAGTTCCAATGTTGTGATTTGAAACTTTTTTCGTTGCTTAATTTTTGTTTTCTCGTTAAGATTATTGGAATGATGGAGAAGGAGATGGAATACAGAGTGGATATGTTTAACAAGTAGGTAATTGCGCTCTTCGTGTTTGTAAAAATTCCTCAATTGATTTTCAAATTGATCCTGCTTTCGTTTATGTGCGGGAGTTGTTGCATTGGTGGTATTATGTTTATGTTCTATTTCTAATGCAGAACTTTAGCTTGATTTTCTAATGATGTCAGAAGTGTTCTAGTTGTTTCTCTTAACTCCCGTTCCTTATTTATGAAATTACCAATTGGGTTATAAGTTTGGTGTAAATTGAGCTTGTGACTACACTATTACCTATTTTTTGCTGTCAATATTCATAATCTTGAAAGTTGACAAAACCTCGATACGATATTAAAGAGCCAAATGCAATTCTAGAAACAATATTTTATTTACTCATCGAGTTTCTTAAATTATGTCAGAGCTTGTCTAATATTAATTTAACCGAGTTTGAATCGAGTGAGACACAAGTTGAATTTGAGTAGTTTGACATTTTTACACTTCTTTTAATATTTTATTTACTCATCGAGTTCGAGTCAAACATTAGATTTCATCAAATAAGATAGAGTTGGGAGAGAGAAGTAAGAACTCGAAATATTTCTGGAGCAAAAATTCAAATAAATTTCATAGTTTTAAAACTAAAATTATACCAAATGTGCTTAGTTATTTGTGAGTAATATGCTTTTGTTGCTGATATCAATGATAAATTTTCATTCTGGATAATTATTAGTTAAATATAACCTGAGATGCCCCAAATATTTTATCCTAAAGTATAGAAGTATGCTTCTGTTATTATTTCAATCCCTAACTCTAGTTTAATTAACAGTATTTTCAAAAGGCTATTATGTGTTTAATGCTATTTTTTATGGAATAATATAGGTTAAATAACGAGAAACAATATTATTGTTTTGGTAATTAAGTGGTTACTCATTCCTCTTCTTTCCAGAAAGCATCATTTTTTTACCTTTGACTTCGAGGGTGTTTGGCTAAACTTGTTTTAATTAAACATCTTATAAGCTCTAACATTTTATAAGTTGTTTCAAGAAGTTATAAGATGCAATTTTTAAGGAGCTTATAAGTTAACAAAGTATTTGAATAAAAGAGCTTATAAGCTTGCAATTGAATATAGTGATTTAACTATAAATTTGGGGTCTAATTTAAAGTTAAAATTAAACTCACATTTTGATTAGTGTGTGAACTGTGTGAAATGTGTGTAGTGTGTGTAGTGTGTGAAATGTTTGTAGTGTGTGTAGTGTGTAAAATATTTGTAGTGTGTGTAGTGTGAATTGTGTGTAGTGTGTGTAAGTGTATGAATTGTGTGTAAAATTTGTATGTAATAATTAAGATCTTAAAAAGTAAGATGGAAATAAGATGGGGTATAGCAACTTATTTTTTTTAGATCTTATAAGCTCTTAGAGCTTCTTTTTGTGTCTTATAAGCTCCTAAACATCTTTTTTTGCCAAAAACTTTGCTAAAGCTTATAAGCTCCTAAACATCTTATAAGATGTTTTTAGGAGCTTATAAGCTCAGCCAAACACCCTCTTCATATTTGAATATTTTATTTGCATCGAGTTGATAGTATAAATCTTAACTACAATGCTAAAGAAGGAAACAGAACATGGCGGTAACAATTTCTTATTCATCATTTGTCCTTTGTGGTACTTAGTCATTATTGTTTTTCTTCTATACATATTTTTACACATTATATCTTTTTTTACCTGGTCTCAAAAATATTTTGGTATGTGCCGAAGACATAAAAAGCCGAATATCTTGTCTTTCTTTTGTACAGGTTGATAAAGTTGATTCGGAGTAATTACTAATTCAAATTGGCAGCATTTGTAAATCTGAAGAATTTGATTTGGTACCCAACTTACGAGGACTAAAAATTTCATACAAGTAAGCTTTTTTACTGTGGAATTAGCAGTTTTTTTTTTATAATTTTTATTTTGTTCCCTCTTTTCTACTGTTTAAGTTCTGATCCGTCATTTTTTATTGTTTCTGAGTTTTATCTGTGTGGTGGAGTGGTGCAGCACTACTACTGGATGTGTAGTTCAAGATTATGTACTGTGAAGTTTGTCACATATTCATATCTCCATATGGCGAAGAATGAACAGGGAATGACTTGGTATCGTATTGTACCTAGGTATGTGTCTGTGATTCACTCGCTGTGTGTGTCTATGTGTGTGCATTTGGGAAAAACAGTTGCAAAAGATAAAGTGCTTAATTTAGTAATCCTTTGTGCGTATTGGGAGAAATAGTGCATATTTTATTAAATTTGAAGTGTTGTATTTAGTAATTTACTATATTTATTTTGTTTTTTTTTTATTGCATCCTAGGGAGTGTCTTTTTTTTAGTAATATTTTTATTTCTCAAAAGCTTTGACCTCCTCAATTGAAGTATCACATACCTAAATTAATTTGTTAGATGACACCGATCGCAAGAGTAATGGTTCAGTTCCCCCGCCCTCCAAATTTTGGGAAATTCCGGCCATGGTTGATGAAGACTCACAGGCACTCAATGATGAACCTTCCATTGCATCCTCAAAATCCTTAATGGAGAGTTCCATTTATGATTCTAAGAGTGAGTTCGTGTTGGCAGTGGAGATGTACCATCTACACAGTTTAGTTGAGTTCAGGGTGACTCGATCGTACAAGGCACATTACACTATGATTTGCAAAACAAATAAGTGTTCATTCACTTTAAATTCAGATGCGAAAGGAGGTGTTTGGAGAGTTTAGAAATTGACCGATCACGATTGTTCATAGAACCTAATCTTAAAAGAAAAGATGCGCCTCTGTAATGGATTTAAGTGTAGAAAAATTAATTTGTAATTTTTTTTCTTTTCTAGCTTTGAGACGTAATGTAACTTTGATATTTAGAAATAAATGAATTATTTTAATCTAATATTTACTCTTTCTTATTTGACTTGTTATTGAAGATTAAACAACAGACATAAATATTAATTTATGTTATATATATGTATATATATTTATATATAAATTAAAAAAGAAAATAAAAATATATTAAAAAAACTATAAAAGATATCATCTACAACAACGGTTTATGAAAAAAAAAAGACAACGGTCTTTGACCGTAGTATAAGAAATTCATCAATCGTGGTCATACATACCGTAGTCGTAGATGCTACTATTACGATAACGGTTATCAACCGTAGTCTTTATCGTTAATTACTACGGTTCCGACCGTAGTCGAAGAAAATCACCAACCGTGGCCATACATACCGTAGTCGTAGATGCTACTATTACAACAACGATTATCAACCGTAGTCTTTATTGTTAATTACTACAGTTCATTAACCGTAGTTATTGGTGGTAGGTCTACCACTACGGTATCTACTACTACGGTCGCTGAATGCCTTTAACTACGGTTTTTTACCGTAGTCTTACACAATTTTTGAGCTAATTAGCACAAAATTTGTGTTAGTATTAATCTCAAGAAATGTAATGCAATTTTTTTGTTGAGTGATGGTAGATCTGGCGAGCTCCATCAAGGTTTGAGTGATGGTAAAAAAACCGTAGTTAAAGGCATGCAGCAATCGTAGTAGTACATACCGTAGTCGTAGACCCTATATCAATAACTACGGTTCAGAACCGTAGTGGTTAATTATAAAGACTACGGTTGTTAACTGTTGTCGTACTAGTAACATCTACGACTACGGTATGTATGACCACGGTTGGGAACTACTATTGACTATGGTCTGAACCGTAGTAATATATACTAACGACTACGGTTGATAACCGTTGTTGTAATAGTAGCATCTACGACTACGGTATGTATGACCACGGTTGGTGATTTTCTTCGACTACGGTCAAAGACCGTTGTCTTTTCTTTTTCATAAACCGTTGTTGTAGATGATGCTCTTTTATAGTTTTTTTTATATATATTTTTTTGTATTTATATATAAATGTGTATATATATATATATAAAACATAAATTAATATTTATGTGCAATAACGTATCACTTAAGAAAGAGTAAAATTTTAGATTAAAAAAATCATTTATTTCTAAATATCAAAGTTACATTACGTCTCAAAGCTAGAAAAGAAAAAAAATTACAAATTAATTTCTCTATACTTAAATCTATTACAGAGGCGCAACTTTTCTTTTGAATCATCTTTTGTTATCCTGCAAAAATAAAACACCAAAAAAGATAGAATTAAACACAAAATTTATTTGTTAATCCAGATATCTACAACACAAAATAGTAAAAACATTAAGTTTAGGATTAGGCCTGGGCAGGATTATGCGGAGCTCATATGAAAACAAGGCAGAGACAAATATACAACGAACTATGAAGCTTCTCACCATAACATAATTTAACTTTACCTAACAATGCCCATATTTCCTAATCACCATAGAGGCTTCATAACGAAACTGTACTTCATAAGACATATATTGAGAAAACACTAAATCAAAACAATTACTAATACTCAGGTTTTTGCTACTTCTAGTTTATCATTATTATAATGTGTTCAACAATAGTTAACCTCCATAAACTTAGTAATATTGCATCGAACGGAGTAATAGTTTTTCAAAACTATTATAATGTTAAGTGTTACTTGAGAATTCTAAATATTACTTTTAACTTAAAGTTTTTTTTTTAGGAAACATGATACTCAAGAAAAATTAGCAGGAAATGACAAAAATTATAAATTTTCAGCTTTTTTTATTGTCCTAAGACTTCATACAATATAAGCCCTGTTGTTAATTACTTGGAATATATCTTTCAAACAAAACGTAGCATGTCTAAAATATTTAACATAAATCCTGTACTTGTATCTTCAAAAGATCTGAATAACTCACGCTTCTCATCATGCTTAGAATGAGTGGAAAACCAAACCTGCTTTCCAGGCCTCATTATAAGGACGGGTCTGCCCTTCCGGTCATGGAAATTAGCTCTGGAAACTTTGCCTGTCTCACCTTCATGTTCTACCTCGTGCTGGTACATATTCAGCATTCATTAATTCAACCACAATTACTTTATATCGAGAGAAAACTTTAGTAGAAAATTTGCAATTTCACAATAAACGAAAGCATAAACTTCCATGTTTAATGTTCTATTAAGCTCTCTGACTTGTAATTTCTGTGCACATCAAGCCACTTGTGAGCAATCTCCCTAAAAAACAAATTAATGAAGAAGTTCATAATTTGAATTCTTTTTAATTTGCTATAAACTCACCCAACATATTTCTTTTGGTTTGTAAGCTGACCTCCATTTAATGGTCTCCTCCAAAATTTTATGGGCTTTCTCAAGATTCCAGTTTCGAGCTTCTAAATACCTCTTCATGCATGCATCAGTGCAAAACTTCAAGCTGCTCCCAGAGCCTCCCTAAATTGTTGAACCTGTTACCATAAATATCACTATATGCATTTTAAATTCTTTTAAATCTTAAAGACAGAAAAGAGAAATCCTTTTTTTATTTCCTGGATCATAACAAAAATAAACATCCCATGTTAGTTGCATTCGAATGAAACTCACTAATTTATTTAATCAGGAAAAAGCAATAAGCAAACACAAGTAACTGTAACGGCCAATGTTGTCCAACAATCTCTGGCTCAAACGCCGATCCAGTAGTTACCGTTGAGTTGACAATCTTCGGAAAAAGGACCAAATGAATAGAAAGGTTGGGAACTTAGTGCACCATGAGCAGAGGGGCAAAATTTAGACACTGAATCATTTCATAATAATAAAGAATAAAGAAGACAGATTACTCTTAGTTAACTCCCATTGTACCTTAACATCTCGTTCTGCAATATCAATCTCCTGATGGCTATACGAATTTCTCCTAAACATCGTGAGTTCCAAATCGACCAGAAAGTTTGTACGATCAGCTGAGCCTGAAGTTGGAAAGAAAACAGTTGCCACTGATTTTATCAGATTTTTTTTTTCTCCTTAAAAATGATCTTGGAAAAAACATGCAGGAGAGTAATCGACCAACTTATACTTGAAGCGGTACTATACCATTTATAGAGCGAGGTTCACCACTTGATTGTAATCAAATAGTACAGTATCCATGTTGTATATTAATGAGAGAGATAGAGAGAGTTGGGCAAAAGTACTTCAGAGGAAATATTTCCTTTGCAACTAAACAGTTTTGTAAAGATATATATACTTGCAGATAGCGTTTCGTATTGTGCTACAAGCATCAGTATGATGATCATCACATTTTAATGAGTGATTAAACAACTGTTTATTAATTGCAACAGCTGAATACTTGAAAATATTATTATAGGATTTTCATATTATATAGGACAAAAGATGTAACTATAATATTTGATGCCTTCCAGTTACAAGTATAAGACTGATTGCATAAGTAGAGAGACATATTTACTTTGGGAGACACTGTTACTGAGGATACAATTAGCATACATCTATGATCAAAGCAGATGTAATAGGACAAACGTTTGCAATTATCTTACTTTTGATGAACTAAGGAAGCGATTCAAATAAAAGATAGAACATAAATCACTTTAGTGTTTGAGATTACTTAGAAGTTAAGAATGAAGAAGATGAAAGCAAATTTGGAAAAGGGGATGGCCTAAAAAACTGAAGGGCATTTGTGGTAGTTACAAAAGAAAAAATCCCTCAAACCAAATAGTTGACTAATGCAATCCTATCCTAAGGAGTAAGGAGTAAGGAATTATCAATCCTATCCTGAACACCAAATGAGGCCTGAATATGTAAAATATCACATCCCAGGCATGGGCAGAACCAGTGCATTTAATGTATAATTTGTCCTCATCCTCGCACAACAAATTCAATGCTTACAGAAGAACCACAACCAACATAAAGAAGTGGATTCTAAACACAGTCAACCTCTTCTTGTACAAAACACTGATCCTAAACAAAAGCTAAAATGAAATAGATCATGGAGAACAGGAAATAAACCCTAGGAAAAACAGTTTTACCAGCGGAAAGATAGTCGTGGCAATGACTTGCCGCCTTCCAGATTGTACATCACCGGACGAACATTCATCGACACTTTAAGCTGAGGAAGGCAGTTAGCAAACACGAGCGTGCACTGATCTGCATCTGTTTCGGCGTAGAGGAAATGAATCTGGAGTCAGTGGGGGCGCGGAGGCGATCGAAGGTGAAGACTATCTTCACGGTGCCAGATCCGATAACGTAATTGATCTCCGCGTTCTCAATATGTTGGAGCACGTGGACTCAGGCACCGCGCGTGTAGAGGAAGAAACCTACCTTGGAGAGTGCCCAGAGGTCGGGCGGAGCTCCGTTTAGGGTGAGCTGAGTGACATTGAGCTCTAACTGGCAGTGATGGGTGAATCCGAATTCGTCAAAAGGGATGATGGGTCGATCATCGGATCGGATCTCTGTGAACCGGATCTCGGCGGCGGCAACCGCGGCGGCGGAGAGAAGAGTAAACAAAAGGAGAGGGAGAGACGGTGATGTGGCTGAGATTTGCGCGACGGAGAAAGAGGGTCTCCAAGCGTTTTAAAATCGTGAAGTTAAAAATGCAAATGCAAGAATTAGAACTTAAAACGTGTTTTCAAGTCTCACAACTCTTTTCTTCCTTTTCAATTTTATTTAAGGGAGTGTTTGCAATTATTTTTTTTAAGTGAATTTTAACTTATAACTTGAAAAAGTTGTTTTAGAATGTTTAAAAAAATAACTTTAGCTTTAACATAAGTAATTTTAGGCCAAAAGCTAAAATTAAAAATAGTTTTTTTTCCAACTTTTATGTATTTAGGTAAATAAATAGAAGTTTTTTCTCATTTTCATAAGCTAAAAGTTGTTTAAGTATCAAACATTCCAACTTTTACATTTGCCCAATATCACTTTTATTCTCAAACACTACCTACTTTTGATTTTAAATAATTTTAACATAATTTATACTTTTAATCACTTCTCCAAAAGTTAAGCAAAGAAAAACACCAACTCAAAATAATTTTCCTTTCAACCGATGTATATCTTATTACTTATAATAAAATTTGTTTTAGAGAAAATATAATACAATTATATTATCATTTAAGTTAAAAGAAAAAAGAAACAATTCAATCAAAGGTTGTAAATTTTATTATCATCAAACCATAATGGGACTTTTTCAGGACAAGTGTCCCATTACATATCAAATAGGACAATTTTCTTGAAAATGTCCCAATAAGAGTGTCATAACAACCTTTTTTTCTTGTAGTGCACATTGTGCAGTTTAGTTGGGCCGAACATCTTTCACATAAATTTTAAAAAGAATATTGAATAGCTTGTAGTGAATATTTTATAATATATGCATAAATTAAATATATAGCTAGTAACGAATATAAAAAAAATCTACTAATATTGTATACATAGAAACAAATTGTACAACTAAATTCGAAATACTAGATAGGCCAATAAAAGACTTCGAGGAAAGAACATTTAAAAAAATGAATAATAAAAATTTTTAAATTGTAAAACATTAACAAGTATTTGAATCTTGTAAATACGTATTTAAAAAGGTAAAGGAAATTAAAAAGGGTAATGACAATGCTCGATTAACAACGATTACCAAAACCGTTGTCGTTGAACACACAAAATAATTTTTTTAAATTATCCATTAAAAAATATATTGACAACACCCTTTTAACAACGGACGTACTGACCGTTGTCATTAAGCGAAAAATAAATATTCGACTACGGTTAAACGACAACGGTTTTGCGTAAAATAGTCTTTTAGCGAAAATAGGTATTCCACTACGGACCACAACGGTTTTGCAACCGTAGTCTTTTAGCGAAAAGTAGGTATTCAACTATGGTTATACCACAACGGTTTTGCGAAACCGTAGTCTTTTAGAGAAAAAAAACATAAAACACTACGGTTTGTACAATGACCACGGGTGAGCGCTAAAAGACTGTGGTTATTGCGTAAAACTGTTGTCTTTTGGACGTAGTGATTAATAGTTTTTGTTGTAGTGATGGTTTCAGAAACACACATACAAACACAGAATCTGATCTTCTGTGTTATCAAACTGAAATGAGAAGAAATAGAAAGATAGACACCGGATTTACGTGGTTCAAATCACAATGTGTGATCGTACATCCACAGGAGAAGAACAGCAACTTCACTAATAAAAAACCGAGTACAAGAAAATACAAGAAGAAACTCTCAACTCAACAACAGCTCTCAGTCATCTATTGTCTCTCTCTTGAGTATTTCACTTGAATCCCCTCTTTTAGTTACATGAAGAAACACTCTGTACACTCTCTCTGGATTAGTAACTGCTCTCCAATCCACCACACATGATTTATACAGCATAACACATCAGCAAACTTGTAACAGAATGAATAATAGACTTCATACACGTGTTCGGCCCATTCCAGCTGAAAACGTTCTGTTCGGCCCATTCCAACCGAACGGAGTTTCTGATTTCATTTCCAATCCAGATCATTATCAAATTTACTGTTATGCTCTCACAACTAATTCTTAACTGGATTTTGAATGTATGAATGTGTTTGATTATATTTGAGCTACAATTTACAATTCTCCACCTTAGCTCAAATACCAAACACTTCAACTGCCTTTACTTACTTTGAGTAGATCCCTCTGTCTTCACCTTGATCAGATCCAGACACAATTCAAACTTCCCTCCAGATAGAGCTTTTGTGAAACAATCAGCAGGATTGAACTCAGTAGCAATCTTTGCTACCTTAATCACACCTTTGGATACAATATCTCTTACATAATGAAGCTTAACATCTATGTGCTTAGTCTTTTCATGATACCCTTGATGTTTTGCCAAGTGGACGGCACTCTGGTTGTCATAGTAGACTGTAACTCTTCTCTGCAGCACCCCAAATTCATTTAGAATACCTTTCAACCAAACTGCTTCCTTAATTGCATCAGTAAGAGCAACATATTTTGATTCTGTTGTTGAAAGAGCTACAACAGATTGATGATAGGCTCTCCAACTTATTGCTGTGCCAAAAAGTGTGAACACAGATCCTGATAAAGACTTTCTTGTATCCAGATTAGCAGCATAATCTGCATCTGTGAAACCTACCAGTGGACTGTCTTGTTTTTCTTGCATTTCAAACCTCAAACCTTCGTTTGTGCTTCCTCTAATGTACCTCAACACCCACTTCACAACTTCCCAATGAGTGTATCCAGGATCACTCATATATCCAGGATCACTCATATATCTACTGATAACACTCATGCAATAGGCCAAATCTGGCCTGCAGCATATCATTGCATACATTATACTACCCACTTCACTTGCATAGGGTATTTTCTGCATCTTAATCCTCTCTTGAGCAGTTTTAGGACACTGCATTAAAGATAATTTCAACTGTTGTCCCAAAGGAGTTGAAATAGGCTTGCTACAATGCATTTTAAACCTGTAAAGTACTTTCTCAAGATAGTATTTCTGTGACAGAAAAAATTTGGTGTTTTTGTCTGTTTCTCAAAATATCAATCCCAAGGATTCTTTGTGCCACACCAAGATCCTTCATTTCAAATTCTAATTTCAGTAGGTCTTTGATTCTGTTTATACCATCCAAATTCTCACAAGCCAACAACATATCATCTACATACAGCAGCAAATACATGTGAGAGTATTCAGAGTCTTGTTTGAGATACACACAGCTGTCATATCTGCTTCTTTTAAACCCAATTCTTAGCATTAAGTCATCAAATCTTAGAAACCACTGTCTTGGACTTTGTTTGAGTCCATACAGAGATCTCTTAAGCAAACATGCCTTGTTCTCTGCCTCTGTGACATGAATACCTTCTGGAACCTTCCTGTATATCTGTTCCTTCAGTTCTCCATGTAGAAAAGCTGTAGTGACATCCATCTGATGAAGTTCAAGATTAAAATGGGCTACAATTGCTAGCAAGATCCTGATAGAACAGTGTTTTACCACTGGTGAGAAGATCTCATTATAATCCAATCATTCTCTCTGTGTAAAACCTCTTGCAACCAATCTAGCTTTGTATCTAACAGTTGTCTTGTTTCCTGTCTCAAACTTCTTCTTAAAAATCCACTTACATCCTATAAGCTTCTGATTCTTTGGCCTTATCACTATTGTCCAAGTATTTTTCTTCTCCAGAGAGAGTAACTCTTCTTGCATAGCTAATAACCATTTTTCTTTGTTAACACATGTAATGGCTTCTGTGTAGGTTGCTGGTTCAGTGTTTTCCATTTCTTCAGCAGTGTAAAGTGCATATGAGACCATATCAGCATGTCCAAATCTCAATGGTGGATGAATCTTTCTTCTTTCTCTGTCCCTGACCAACTGATAGCCACTATAATCTTGCTGATAATCCTGCTCCTCTTGATCTTCATGAACAGATTCAGTGTTTCAGATTCAGGATTTAGAACAATTCTTTCAGGCTCCACCTCAAGCTGAATTGGATCATTCACCTTATTTGAACTTAAACTTTCCTTTTTCAGTGGCATTACATTTTCATTGAATGTAACATCTCTAGTTATTATACACTTATGATTTCCAGGTTCAATGCACCACAATTTAAAACCCTTTACACCCTTTGGATAGCCAATGAATACACACCTTATTGCTCTTGGTTCAAGCTTGTCCTGTTTGACATGAGCTAGTGCCAAACATCCAAACACCTTGAGATTCATATAATTTGCTAGTGTTCCACTCCAAACTTCCTCAGGATTCTTCAAATCTAGAGCAGTAGAAGGACACCTATTCACTAGGTAGCTTGCAGTGTTGACCATTTCTCCCCAGAAATTTCTGGCAATCCCTGAGCTTGACATCATACACCTTACTCTCTCTAGGAGAGTCCTGTTTATTCTCTCAGCAAGTCCATTTTGCTGAGGGGTTCCAGCTACTGTCTTATGTCTTTGAATTCCCTTCTCCTTGCAAAACTTGTTGAACTCATCAGAGACAAACTCCAAGCCATTGTCTGTTCTAAGACATTTTACCCTTTTTCCAGTTTGATTTTCAACCTCACTTGTCCATTCTTTGAATCTGATGAGTGCTTCAGATTTTGCTTTCAATATATATACCCATACTTTCCTAGAGTAGTCATCAATTATGGAGAGAAAGTATTTTCCACCACTCAGTGACTGAACTTTTGCAGATCCCCATAAATCTGAATGAATGTATTCTAGAATGGCTTTTGTTGTATGTTTGGCCTTTGGGAACTTCATCCTTTGAGCTTTACCAAAAATACAATCCTCACAGAGATCAAACTCATTGAGTTCATCATCCCCTAAGAGACCTTGTTTACCCAATTCCTGTAATCCTTTGAAACTGATATGGCCAAGTCTCTTGTGCCAGAGAATTGTTCCATCATCACTTGTAATATGTGACACTCCACCAAAAACAGTAGAACCCAAAAGAAAATATAACTCATTTCTCTTCACAACTTTCATTACAACATTTTTACCTCTAGACACTATTAAACTACCACCCTCTGATTGGAATTTATACCCCATAGTGTCTAGCATGCCTAGAGAGATTAAGTTCCTTTTGAGTTGTGGAACATACCTGACATTCTCTAGAATTCTGACCACACCATCATACATCTTTAGTTTAATTGAACCTGATCCTTTAATCTTGCACTCTAGATCATTTCCAAGTAACACTGATCCACAGTTATGTTGCTTGAAATGATAGAACCACTCCTTGTTTGGACAAATATGGAATGAACATCCTGAGTCCAATACCCATTCTGTGTCAATTTGAACAGAAGACACAGTAAGAACTTCTCCAGATTCATACCCTGCAGTATCCTCTACAATATCAGCAGAATGCTTTGTCTTTGCATTTCTGTTTTTCTTGAGCTTGTGACCTGGCTTGATTCTTTGGCTTCTTGGGACAGTCTTTGGCTAAATGACCTGGCAAATGGCACTTGAAACACTTCCTGGTTTCTGGTTCAACCGAAGAGGAGGTCTCATTCTTCTTCCATTGAGTTTTATTTTGATTTTGAAACTTCTTCTTGAAGTTCTTCTTGATCATTAAACCCTCACCATGTGTTTCTTGCTGTCCAGATTCATTTATCTTCTGCAACTCCTTTGATTTCAAGGCAGATGTAATTTCAGCCAATGTAATTTGTTTTTCCCTTCCAAACAAGATTGCATCCTTGAAGTTTTCATATGACTTTGGAAGAGCACTTAATAGTATAAGTGCTTTATCTTCATCATCCATCTTTACTTCATATTTTCCAAATCATCCAGAATTTTGTGAAACAAGTCAATCTGATTTGTTATTGGCTTTTCATCGAGCATCTTGAAAGCATAGAGCCTTTGTTTCATGTACAGTCTGTTAGCAATTGATTTTGTCATATAAGTCTTCTCTAACTTATCTCAGATAGCTTTTGCAGTGGTTTCTTTGGCCACTTCTCTCAACACATTATCACCAAGACACAAAATAATGGCACTATGTGCCTTTTCCATGATCATTTGCTTCTCTTCAGGCTTCAGAGTTGATGGCATACCTTCTTCTCCATCCAAAGCCATGGACAGACCTTGCTGCACAAGTAATGCCTTCATTTTCACCCTCCATAAGCCAAAATCAGACTTCCCTGTGAACCTTTCTACATCAAACCGTGTTGATGCCATCATTTGGTTGCTGTTTCCCACAGACGGCGCCAATTGTAAGGATTTTCACCCAAAAACACAACCAATCTAACAATGGTTTCAGAAACACACATACAAACACAGAATCTGATCTTCTGTGTTATCAAACAAAAATGAGAAGAAATAGAAAGATAGACACCGGATTTACGTGGTTCAGATCACAATGTGTGATCCTTCATCCATAGGAGAAGAACAACAACTTCACTAATCAAAAACCGAGTACAAGAAAATACAAGAAGAAACTCTCAACTCAACAACAGCTCTCAATCATCTATTGTCTCTCTCTTGAGTATTTCACTTGAATCCCCTCTTTTAGTTACATGAAGAAACACTCTATACACTCTCTCTGGATTAGTAACTACTCTCCAATCCACCACACATGAGTTATACAGCATAACACATCAGCAAACTTGTAACAGAATGAATAACAGACTTCATACACGTGTTCGGCCCATTCCAGCTGAAAACGTAACTGCTGTTCGGCCCATTCCAACCGAACGGAGTTTCTGATTTCATTTCCAATATAGACCATTATCAAATTTACTGTTATGCCCTCACAACTAATTCTTAGCTGAATTTTGAATGTAGAAATGTGTTTGATTATATTTGAGCTACATTTTACAGCTTAATATCTTATAATTTCCTGCTTTTTCAAAATCGCCCCACATATATGAAAACTATCTGTTTTAAGGATATGATTAGGGGTGGGAAAGAAGACGATGAACAATAACGGTATCTTACAGATTTTTTTTCTTTTTATTGATTTTTTTATTTTATTTGGGAGACATTTTAATTTAATTTTAATTATTGATTTTAATTCGGTAGGATGATTTGACAATGAAAATTTGATGTTGGATATTATTTAAAGTAAGAAAGAAAAATAATAAATTCCATCTCAGAATCCGGCGTCACGTCACTTAAAATAATCAATTTTTGGCCGGCACGTGACGGTTTCCGGCGGAAGTTTGAATTATTTGGGACTGAAAACGGACAATTTCGATATATATAGTATAATTTTAAAAGAGCAAAAAGTTATGGTACGGGTTATGAATTTTGAAGTGTGTTTATCCATAGACGCATGAATAAATTCCGTATGATTATTCACATCTTCCAAAGAAACGCATATTTGTGTGTATTTATATTATCACAAGGATGGATGCAGGGACTGCAATAGGCCAAACAATCTACAGAGAGGTTTATATTTTAGCTAAAGGGGATCTCAATGCAAACACAATGAATATTTCAAATGATATTCATGCAGAGGATAATTCAAAGTAAAACTTATTTGTCCATCAACACATAACAGCTACTTTGTTGGATCCTAAGAATGAAATTTTATGAGAGTGGACCTTAAGAATATGATTCAAAGAAAAATTTCTATACAGTTTTCTTTTTATCCATAGACCCGTGAATACATTCTCCAAAATTAGGAACCTGGATAGTCGTCCCTCTTGCCCTTGATTTAAAATTTTTTAGGGACTTCCAAAAATTTGCCTATTTCACTTCTGAGCTATCTATCTATACATTAATATAAAAGTACTTGAAGTTCACTACAAAAAAAAAAGCATTTGCCACTAGTTTTTTGCAACTACAAAGTAGTTACTAAAATAACCCTTTTGTAACTATTAGTAGTTACATAAAATATTTCATACAATTTTAACCAAATTTGCTACAATATGACAAACTCTTTTGCAACTACTTGTAGTTTGTAACTACAAGTAGTTGCAAAAAATAGTTACAAATACATTAATAACTATAAAGTAGTTGCAAAAAAACTTTTTGCATCTTATTATAAGTGACTACCCTATAGTAACTACTTTTAGATATTTAGTTACTAAAAATATTTTTGTAACTACTTTCCATTGATTGTAATTACATTTTGTAGTGGCAAAAAGTCTTGTTTCTAGTAGTGGTTTCAGTCAATTTTAGTTTAACCTATTTTGTCCCTGTTAAATTAAAATAGTTTAAGGACGATTGTGTAATTCCTTATGATAAGTACCCTAATCCTATTCTAATTTTAATAGCAGCAGGCAATAAAATATATATTTTATTTTAAAAAAATAAGGAAAAATAACAACAATTGTTTCTAGGCATCTCGAAGGATTATGCCAAATTTTCAGCTAGATTTCCGGTTATATCTGCAAGCTTATGATGATGTGTCTCTATCTGCATAATTTGGTCTTCTATTAGTCCTAAATCTAGATGAATATTCATCACCAGAATCTATTGAAACTTGCTTCTCAAAGCCAGACCAAGTATTCATTGTTCCCTGTTATGAAACAACTGCCAAGTCAGTTATTACTGCTCCAATTTATATTGCTATATTAATTTCATTGAACTCTGCTCTCTAACTAAATTGATGAATAGAATATATATATAGATTGTATAAATTGATAATATACAAAAAGAAAAAAATTATAATAATAAACTCTAAGTGCTTGGTATTATTTGTTTTTATTCTTAATACATTTCTCGTACAAGTGATTATGATATATATTATATATATAATATTTTAAAATCATGTTAATGACAAGTCCGAAAATTAGGGTCAGAACCATAAATTTTAGTTAAGGGGAGTGATCATTAGCAATGTTATGGTCATTAATAATAATCTTTCTGATAATATTCAGAATTTTTTTAATAAAAATAAAAATTAAGTTATGTGGTTCACAAGTCCTCATACTTCTAAACAAAAAGATTTATACACAAAAAGATATATATATATATATACACACACATATATATATATATACGAGCAATACGCACGTGTGTTGCATGTGATCACTATTTTTTTACTATTATTTAATCGAAAAAATAAATGTGAACATAAAATAACTATATTTTGTGTGGTGATATTGGTTGGTCATTCTAATAAAATTCAATGTAGTTATTAATCATGGTAATATATATACACAACTTCTTAGATTATTCAGTGCCAGAAAAAGAAAATGAAAAAAATTAATCGATTAATAAACACAATCCAAAATTAAATAAAAATTAAAAATAATCATAAAAGAGGAAAAAATAGGTTAAATAATCTTAGCTTAGCAAAACACGTTATATTAATGTTAAAAGATTCATAAAAACAACATACCATGATATGATGTATTATTCTTACGAAATTTATATATATAAAGTTTGATATATTATAATTATTGTTTACTTCTCAATATAGATAGACTCCGGCATCATTATTATATTAGAAATAAAGTTATACGATTAATGAAAAACTTTATAATTATGAAGATATAGATTTTCATTGAACAAAAGATACAAAGGCATTTGTCTTATTACATCATCAACGGACATTCCGTCCCTGCCGACAATGTATTGGCAAAGAAAACATGCTAGGAAAAAACCAAGTATGTCAACTTGGTTCATTTTTCAAGAAAAATAGTGTTTTAAGTTGATATGTTTTATATTATTTAAACCTTTAATTTATCTATTATGAACTTTAAATTTATTTATGAACAAGAATTCATGAATCCGAGTGTGGAGAAACATAAAATGAAAAAAGAAAATTAGATGTAGTTATTGTGGTGTTGCAAGATTTGAATACGAAGCCCCAACCTTATGTTGTGATAATGGAAATATTCGTCTTTCATCTACTAAAAGCCTGATGAATTATACAGTTTGTTTACTTCAAATTCAGAAGAGGTTGTTCAATTTAGAAAAGATTTAGAGTTTGTACCTTTAGAGCACAAGGCATGACTTATCACAATCTTCTAGGATTGAAAGCAATTAATGATTGTCCTGAATATTTGTTATTGTATTTTATTGACAGCTAGAATTTGGCAAGCAGCTAGAATTTATGAAACTATCGTCCGATTTTGACAGCATCTATGCGACTTGTAGTCTCAAGAGATTTTGCTCCTCGATGACTTAAATATAGCATAAAACTCTGTTTTCCTTGCCCACTTAATCTGATTTCAACGAAATAAAATTATCTTCTTTGATTTTCGTACATACTCACGAGTATTGCTTGCAACAACAACCTAGACCTTGAAATTTTTTGATGTGGGTACATCATCTGCTCGTAAATCAACGAAACTTGTTATGAGCCCTGTATTTTCTTTAAAAAATAATTGGCATATTGTTACAAAGATGTTATTAATTTTATTTTGCACATGATTACTCATAATTCTTTAAGTCCTTCTGTTAGTAACACTTACATTGTGCTTACTTCGAAAATTAGAAAACCAAGAGTTTATTACCCAATTTTTGCCCGATTAGTTTGTCGAATGTCATTTATAAGTTAATTTCTAAAGTGCTCTCTATTTGGGTTCGGCCCTGCATGCCTTATATAATCTTTGAATCTCAGTCTGTCTTCATCCGGGTCGATTAATTATGGATAATATTCTTATCGCTTATGAATTACACCATTGTATGAAACTAAAAAAATCCAGGAAAGAGGGACTCATGTACATTAAGTTGGATATGAGTAAAGTGTTTCACTGCATTTAGTGGTGTTTCATCTACCGTATGCTTCTTGCTTGAGGCTTTCCTAAGAGTTTTTATGACATTGTTTTGTCTTGCTTGTCATTTGTGCACTTTAGTTTCCTTCATTAAGGTATTAATTTTAGCCCACTCACGCTACAACGAAGAATTCTTTAGGGGTATCCCCTCTCCCCTATTTGTGCTGAAATTTTCTCTTGCACTTTACTAAGTTCACTATCAATCTCTACAAGTGTGTTTCAGGGCAATGTATTAATTTTGAGAAATCAGGGATTCTTTTAAAGCCTAATACACAAGCTCAGATTCGTTATTCAATCTGCCAATTGTTTGGAATTGCTGAAGTGGTTTCGCATGGTAAATATCTCAGCTCATTTCTATTGTTGGTCGAAATAAACAAGATATTTTGCAGGCATTAAAGAACATATTAGTAAGCGCATTAATGTTTGGTAAGAGAAGTAATTAAGCAAAGCGGGTAAAGAAGTGCACATTATATCTATTGCATAAGAAATATCTACGTCACAATGTATTGTTTCCAGTTGCCGAACCATGTTCTTAGTAATCTGGAGAATTCGGCAAAATCTTATTAGTGTGTGGGTGGTGGAGGGGCGGGGGGATAGCTCGTCCACGAGAAAATTCGGTGGAAGTCTTGGGATGTCCTCAAGCAACGAAAATCTCAAGGTGGCCTAGGATTTTGTAATTTAAAAACATTTAACCTTGTCATGTTGCCTAAGCTAGCATGGCACCCTTTAGTTTCTTCATCCAGCCTCTTTGCCCGAATCATTCAGTCTTAGTACAACGTCTGTGCTACATGGTGC
Organism: Ajuga chamaepitys; assembly: GCA_958295605.1. Lineage (NCBI taxonomy): Eukaryota > Viridiplantae > Streptophyta > Magnoliopsida > Lamiales > Lamiaceae > Ajuga > Ajuga chamaepitys. The sequence goes on along the minus strand of OY282500.1, from coordinate 4,133,857 downwards.
TTTTGGTTCTCGGCCCAACTTTACATGGCACAGTACTATGGCGATCATCGCGTTATTCTTCTTGGTTGTCACAAGCACATGGGCAATGGAGAGACAACAACCATCTTCCATGACAGATGAGTTCATTTGCCTCTCCATTTTACCATTAGATCAGCTACATCAGGCCTTCCGCAAGACGCCCGAGTAAACTGCATTATTAATTCAAATCTTGGACTCTGTAATGAGCTTTTAGTTTGGGTTAATTTTGACCTATTGAAGGCTGATGTGATATTCCTCTGAAAAATCACCATTCTTCGGACCGTTGGGCGATAGATTATTCTCATTGAAGTAACTTTTCAGTCTGATCTGCATTCATTTTTTTATGGATTCTTCGAATACCTTATTGGCACCCACTCCTTCCCGATTCATAGCTATGGCCCGAACCCCATTTGGTGGAGAATTTGAAAGCTTACCAGCTCGTGTCTTGCATATTCTTTGGAATACTGATCTAATTCCTGCCACCGTCCAACAACTTAGCTCGCCATCATCATCATTATGAGCCCCGCTTTCTTTATGTTCATCACTTGATCACTCTTTACTGCATCTCTTCTTCATGTGCCTCGTTTCCTCATTAATTTGGCAAGCAACTGAAATTTATGAAATTATCTTTCGATTCTGACAGCATCTGCACGACTTGTATTTTCAAGAGATTGTGCTTCTCGATGACTTAAATATAGCATAATACTTTATTTTCTTTGCTCACTTAATCTAGTTTCAATGAAATAAATTATCTTCTCCGATGTTCGTACATACTCCACAAGTATTGCTTGCAACAACAACCCAGACCTTTCAATATTTTCGGGAAGCTAAATTCTTCCCTTAAACATTATAACTGGCACCGTCGATTCCTTGCTTGTTCTTCTCCCAAAAACATAAGTTAAATACCCCTTAAACTATTGAAACTGTAGAAGAAGGATAATTTAAGTATGTAGCCTTTTAGGAGGATTTTATAATATGAAAGAAGTCTTACTTTTTATAATCAAGTAAGAAAAATATAAATTGTTTTAAATTAATTAACAACCCATAAATTTAATTTTTAGTAAGGATATTTTACTTTTTATAATCAAGTAAGGAAAACATAAATTATTTGAAATTATTTAATTACCCTTAAATTTAATACTTAGTAAGAATATTATAGGTATCACAAGAAAAGACGAAACATAAAACAGGACGAAAATTGTTAGTAATAGACATACACATGTCCAAAAATATTAAGGACGTAATTAAATGTGATTCTGGGATTGATAGAGAGTGGATAATGGAGCACCCGATTCTAGTGAAGGGAGGGACCCAGTTTGAATCCCTTTTTGACTTAATTGGAGGCCAAATGCTCGAATCCTCAACACTTTCCACATTCCCTTGCCCTAATTGATATTATATACTCCCTCCGTTCCAATTATATAGGCTGATTGGATTTTTCACGGAGATTAAGAAAATAATTAAAAAAACAAATTACTCCTAAAGTCCGCATTTAATGAGTTTAGTTTTCAAATTTTTTTATGTGCAATAATTAATGGAGTACCTTATTTATCTCAAGAATTAACAATATTCTATGATGAATATGTAGTTTTCGAGAAGTTGGTAGGAGAAAAGTTGAATAATTTATCTTTTCAAGATTATTTAATAGTGGTATATTAATGAATGACCTAAATAAATTCTACCATATATAATAACTGGCCTATATATTTGGGACACCCCAAAAAGGAATACAAGCCTATATAATTGGGATGGAGGGAGTATTCATGTAAAAATAAAGCCCATTTATTTTTACACACATTTCCAAATTGTTTTCGTCTATGACAAGAGTTAATGTATTTCATTATATTTGCTCTGATTAATAAAGCAAAAAAGAATATCATGAAAAATTGAGATTATCATGATTAACCATAGCAAAAGAAAAGAAAAAAAAAAACTGAAGTATAAATATATGATTACATAATGCAGAGAAAACACCACAATTTAATAGTTACATGCAGCGAATGTGACTAATTTTGGTTAAATTGGACTTCGGCGATGGGCTATGTCTTTAAATTGGACAAATTTCAAATGATACAGGATCAAAAATAAATATATAAAAAATACATAATATCTTCTATACAAGCACTAATATACATGATTAATAATAAATTTTTCCCGATATTTATGCAGAGTATAATTCAAAGTAAAAGCTTACCTAATTGTCCATCGGCACGTGAAAGCTACTTTGTGAGATCTTAAGAATGAAATTTTATAAAGTGGACCTTAAGAATATTCCTTCAAAGGAAAATGTATGAAAACTATAGTTTTTAATTTATCCATAGAAATGCGAATAAATTCTAAAAATTAGGACCCTGGTTAGTACTTTTCGATTTATTGATTTAATCTAACTTCTTTTGTACTTTCTAGTTTTATTTCCAAAGTTAATGATTGTTGAGGTTTATGGAGATATATAAGGGGCGCACAATCCTTATCGATTCTCTAAAATATAATTTTTAATTAATGTAATTTATTCAATATTTTAAGCTCTAGCCTGTTTAGAATTAATGTGACCCCTATTTAGTAAAAGATTTCCCCATAATTATAGAGGGTAGTTAAAATAAGACGAACTCCTAGATCGGTCTATAACATTTATTGTGTTGGAACACGACTAGGGGAATGTGTAGGTTTTGCCCTGAATCTAGCTCAGTTTAGCTATCAAGTCAAGACTCCTAACATGAAGAAATAATCAGCGTACTTGTGAAGCTACGATAGAAATATAAGCTGCTTTTCATGTAAGGAAAAATAGAAAAGGATGAAGAAGAGGGAGCTGTGAGGTTAACTTGCGTGTCCACCCGACCCCACCCTTCTGACTTTCACATTATTTGGGTACGACGTGACACATATTAATTTGTGACATCATATCATACAAGTGTCGGTTAATGAATGTAATAAAACACATAATGTAACATCAAAGTGTAACAGATGATCTCGACCTCTATTATGACTCAAATCATCGGAGGCTCAACAAGCTAGCCACGTATTGTAAATATATAACCCACGTTCTTTGAATATAATAAGTGATTCCAATTAAAAAAAATTGAGGGGGTGTTTGCAAACAAAGGTGATTCTTGAAAAGTGATTTTAATTGATTTTGTGATAAAATAAGAATTTGGTAGTGTTTGGAAGAAAAATAATTTTAGACAAATTATAAGTGCTTCTCTTATGATGAGTGTTTGCAAAATAAAATTACTTTTTCACAGAAAATTTACACAAATACCCTCTTAGTACTGCTGATTAGCATCGCAAGGAAGACACTGCAGATGGTGGTGGTAGCAGTTTTGCGATGAAGACGACGATGGGTGGTAGTAGCTTTGCAGGGAAGACGACGATGGGTGATAGTAGTTTTGTGAGGAAGATGACAATGAGCTGGAAGATGATGAACATGATGATGAGTGTTTTTTTAGGACAATGATAATAGTTAATCAGAGCGCCATGTTTCTTTCACAGAAAACTTCAGGCCCTGCAATTGTGTGACCAAAAAAGTTGGGGCATGGGGTGCTAAATTACTAAAATAAAAAAAATAAAAAATTCACTATAATTATAGAAATGTCATGAGAATCTGCTAGAAGTTGGGTTTTGGCAGATTTGTAGAATCACTTTTAATTGATTCTCAAAAGTTATTCTAGAGCTCTAATGTGTGATTGCAAACACCCCCTTAAATAGAATTGCTTATAAAAAGTGATTTTAAAAACTAAATTGAGTTTGCAAACACCACCTGAGAGAATAAGCATCTCCAGCAATTGAGTGACAGTGCTTGTTATTTGATCCTTGAGCCCTTCCAAAATACACAAATCCCTCATCATCTATAAATAAGAGAGTTGAGAAATCATTTTTCTGCACACAAACAAAACTACATCATCTTCGTCAGAGAAAACAACTGTAAGTGTTATGTCTTCATCATATTGATAGGGAACAAGTCTGATATCAACATTTGCTTATTATTAGTGACCATAGTTGTAGTCGTATGATAGAATATATTTGTTGTTATAGTGATATATCTAAATATTGTGATTTGATAATAAGAGTTAGTATTGCTTAAATTACAACAAACTAATGCGCCTCATATATGTGCTTTTTTTTTACTTATAATTTGTATATGAATATTGATGAGCTGATGAAGCTTTTTCGTTTTTCTTTTTGTTGGAGAAACATAGTGACTTGCTAGTATGGCCAATCAGCTCCCCAATTTCATCGTGATCAGAGCAAGTACTGATGCATTGTTCAGCAACAATGCATGTTACATGTATGAATCCAACAAAGGGGCTGGCCTTGTAAGTTGCAATGGAGGGACTGTATTTGAACCACTAGCCAAGATCGAAGTTGAAGTTGCACGCACTAACAACAAGTATGTGCACCTGAAATTTACTCACACCAATAAATATTGGTCGCGACGAGGCCCCAGTTCAAATGATTACTGGATTCGTGCTACCTCCGACCAACCGGAGGAAAATGTATCCAAGGCATCATGTACGTTGTTTGAACCAACTATACTTGCTAATGGGCTTATCAAATTCACTCATGTTCAAAGCAGAGGGGCTGTACGAGTAGACACCTCTACGAGTGTCCGTGGTATTTATGCAACCACTGGGACAACTGCTACCAATTTCACTTATATCGATTGTGATACACTGCTTAGGATACCAAGGCGTGTCGTGTTCAAAGGTGACAATAACAAGTACCTCAAAGCTTATTATAATGGATATAACCACGTGCAATTTGGATCAGAGGATAATGCAGATCGATATGTAGCCCAACAGGTCGAATTGCAGCCAACTGGACATGTTCGCATAAAGAATGAGTATTTTGGCAGGTTTTGGAGGTGTGATGGTCATGACTGGATATTGGCCGATTCAAATAGTAATGATAACGTTGACACTCTCTATTGGCCAGTCAAAGTTTCTGACAATGTCATCGCTCTTCGCTCTTCAAGAAATAACCAGTTTTGCAAACGTTATAGTGGTAGTAGCGCGAACTATAAAGATCTTCTTCGTGCTTTCACTCCCACTATTGACCGGTACGCAAGAATGCAACTGGAAGAACCCGTCCTCAGGAGGGAAATCTCCAGTGTTAACTACCGGATGATGGATGCTCGAGTGTACGATGAGAGGCCCTTCGTGGCAGGGAGAGGTTCTGCTTCTAATACTTCTAACACAGAATCTCGTATGACTATCAAAATTGAATATGAAGATAAGCGGTCTTCTACTTTTAGCAGGGGTTTATCTATTACGACAGGTGTCTCAACCGAAATCAAAGCAGGCATTCCATTCCTCGCAGAAGGAAAAATTCAAGTCTCTGTTGAGGTAACCGGTTCATTGAACTGGGAAACTACCGAAGAAAAAACAATAATAACAACGGCTGAATATTCAGCTGTGGTACCGCCAAGGAGTCGGGTTTTAGTTGAATATATCGCAACGAGTGGCAAGTGTAGTGTCCCGTTCACCTACACTCAGAAAGACACGAGTTCCACTGATGGCCAGCCTTATACTAGTCGGCACACTGACGGTATTTTTTTCGGTCTCAATTACTATAACTTTCACTTTGTGCAGCGTGAAGTCACACGTCTAAAGGAGTGACGATGAATAACATTATTGTGGCTGGGATTTCACCTAATAAGGCTTTTGGCTTTCCTTTGCTCTTCCGTCTTTTTATTTCTTTTGTCTTGTGATTTTCTGTTATTTTCTTAGGGAGGGTTTTTTTCATCAACTTCTTAAAAGTTGGTTTTTTCCCTCATTTATCTTACATGTAATTACTATTCCTATTAATAATTAATAAAGGTTGATTTCCCGGCATACTAAATTGCATGCTTCTCTTTAAAGATACATATAACATGACCCGTTACATTATCGTATTTTGTCTTGTATTTCACCATATTTCTCAAACAACACATGTATTAAATGATATCCCCAATCTTACACATTAATGTTTCGTAGCAGTTTAGCATTAATACTAAACTTTCTAATTCTACGGCCAACATCACTACAACATAACTAAGCATATGTAACACTTTCTTTGAAAAAGAAAAATTGAATATTTATCATTGCTGAGTTTCGAACCCAGGTTGCTAGATTACAGGAGTTTAAGTGCAAAGATTGCACCACTATATATACAAGATATTTGCTATAACATCAATAAAAGACTCAAAATTAAATTCCCATCAAATTACAACCTGACTTAATTTTATTGAGTCTACTCTATATAATTTCATACTAACTTTTTACTTTGTTTGTTTTTCAGTTTGATCCACTCATATATCTATTACTAATATAAAAGTATGAATTGTTTCGTCCTGTTTTTGGTTTCGTCTTTTCTTGTGATGCCTATAATATCCTTACTAAGTATTAAATTTAATGGTAGTTAAGTAATTTAAAATAAATTATGTTTTCCTTACTTGATTATAAAAAGTAAAAATATCCTTACTAAGAATTAAATTTAAGGGTAGTTAAGTAATTTAAAATAATTTATGTTTTCCTTACTTGATTATAAAAAGTAAGAGTCCTTTTATATTAAAAACTTCTCCTAAAAAACTACATGCTTAAATTATCCTTCTTCTACACTTTCAATGCTTTGAATTTTGAAATGAAATCAATTTCGTACTCCCTCCGTTCCAAAATAGATGATGTTTTAGCTTCTTAAACAAAGTCCAAAATAATTGATGTTCTAGGTTTTTTTTACCATTTCTCTCTATTTTACCCCTATGTAAATCCAAAAATATCTTTGACTTTTCAACCTTCCACTCACATTTGATATCATTAAATCTTATCTGCACAAATTTTAGGGGGTTATATTTGGTAATATATTTGTTTCTTAATTATTTTGTTTTTTTCTAAAACATCATCTATTTTGGAACGGAGGGAGTATTAAAGTAGATTTAAAGACCTTTCCAGTGATATGTTATTTGCATATATTTTAAACAATTGTACTAAATTATATAATTATTTAAGATATGGAATAAAGAAAAAATGAATTTATTGATTTTTTTTTTCAATCTTATCCATAACTATCATATTTTTACTATTCATACTGTCAATTTTTTTAAATAATCAATTTTAAGGAATAATCTTAAAACTTTTATAATACATACTTTTAATTTTGATTATTCATATTAAATATATACTATGATTTCTTTACATGTCAAATTCATGTAATTGAGCTTAACAGCTAACATAATTTAAGCTCTTATACTTGCATAAAATGTGATTACATATTAAAAATTATTTTTATAGAATAAGAAGATAAAAAAGTTATATAAATAGACAAATAAAAATATTGTCTTTTCTTAACACTGTTAATTTAAGCTATAAGGTCATATTACAAAAATGCAAAGTCTAAAATATTTGAATAGAAAAAGGGAATAGTGAGCGAATTTGTTGTGATAAATCTTATCATGCATAAACATTAAATATAATTAAAAAAAATTATATCTGAATATTCATGCTACTTCACTATAATTTATAAATATCAAGTCATTGTAGTTTTTTCAAACCTAGAGTAATTTCATTAATGGTTGTCTGAATCGGGCAACACTAATTTACATAAAAGGAGTGGTGCATGGGACAAACAATTCTTTTGGCACTATAATTTTATTTTACATCCTATCCAATACAATTTCTGTCTATGGAAAGAAGACAGTAGATGTCTAATATCAGATAACAAAGGCATACATGCATAGGCACAGTCCGCATCACCTATCGATGTGAATATAGTAGTGCTAGAATCCCCAAGAATACAAAACTTTGGACCTCCAGTATCAGTGGCAAGTCGAACCACCTCACGAAGACCAAGAACTTTAGCATACTTCAATTCATTGATATTTATAAATTGGGCATCCTTGGAGCAAGCATAAATGCCAGCAAATGAGGAGTTACAAGCAAATGATGTACCCCCATCAAAGTATATATGAATAATGGCATTTGGGGAAAGAACAAACAATGGATCAAGGGTGCGGCTATGATGTTTAAGGGAAGTAATTAGCATCCTGAAAATCTTGGAAGGTTTGGGTTGTTGCTGCAAGTAATACTTCTGAGTATGTACGAACATCTCATAAGACAATTTTATTTCTTCGAAACCAGATTAAGTGGAAAAAGACAACAAAGTATTTTGCCATATTTAAGTCATCGAGGAGCACAATATCTTGAAAATACAAGTAGCGTAGTTGCTGTCAGAATCGGAAGATATATAAATTTCAATTGCTTGCCAAATTAATGAGGAAACGAGGCACGTGAAGAAGAGATGCATTAAAGAGTGATCAAGTGGTGAACATAAAGAACAACATGACTTATAATGAAGATGACAATGAGCTAAATTGTTGGACGATGGCAGGAATTAGAGCAGCATCTCTAAAGAAAATGCAAGATACAGGCTGATAAGCTTTCGAATTCTCCTCCAAATGGGGTTCGGGCCATAGCTACTAACCGGGAAGGAATGGGTATAAGTAAGATCTTCGGAAGAATCCATAATAAAATGATATGCGGTTCGGACCGAAAAATTACTACATTTGAATAATCTAACATCCAATGGTCCGGAGAATGATGATTTTTCATAGGAATAGCGAGAATCAATCAGCCTTCAAGAGGTCAAAATTGACACAAACTAACAGCTCATACCAGAGTCCAAGATCATAATCAATAATGGAAATAACTCGAGCGTCTTGCGGGAGGTCTGATGTAGCTGATATGATGGTAAAACGAGGATGCAAAGGAACTCATCTGTCATGAAAGATGTTGTCTCGCCATCACCCATGAGCCTGTGACAACCAAGAAGAATAACACGATGATCGCCATAATACTGCAACAACCAAGAAGAATATCCATAATTCCTATTTTCTGCACATATAATAAATAATTAAATAACGATATATTTTTGACAAAAACTCCCAAAATTAAATTCTTTTACAATATTCCCCTTTTCGACATTTTTGTAAAAAACAAACATAATCAGAAATAAACTTAGGACACTTCCCTTTTCAAAATAATATAAAATTTATAGGTATATATATAGGTATATGTATTTTGTATAGATAGATATATAGCTATAGATATATATACTTATGTATATATATATATATTAATATAGATATAGATATAAATATTTATTTGTATAAAAAGGTATATACATAGATATATAGATATAGATATATATACATATGATCAAATAATAAACGTTTAAAATTTATAAATTACTTAGTTAGTCGTAAATATTAATACTAGGGTATATTACGCAAAACAAAGAATGGACGGAATAAAAAATTCATACTTTATTAATAGGATATAGATATGTGTATGTGTGTGTGTGCCCATATCTGCGTGCGAGTCTCCAACAAAACGAAATGTATTTATGTTTGTAAAATAAATAAAGAGTAAGACTTATTTACAACATATGCATGTTACTTCTTACGTACAACTGGCCGAATAAATTACGCAAGTTTGTAAAGTTTTCAATGTCAAAATTTATATAGCTTCTATTTGTAACTTAAAAATTGTTTTCAACTATTATTTAGTTGGATTTCTTTAAATATATTATTTTAAAAATAATAATACGTTTTTCAGAAAAAAAAAGTGATAACTTTGACCAATTAAGTGATACTTTTTGCCAGAAAAGTGATGTTTCTAAAATTAGTCTGACCTGTTATAAATAAAAAGATTCATGCATATGGTGTATATAATCTTTTACCATAAAACAAACAAGAATAGAATCCATTACAAATTATATCCAAAAAAAATTGAAGTATATATTGCCACAAATAATTCAAGGAAAATGCATTGGCATTATTTTATCCAATAATTCAAAGGATATGCATATGACAGTTCAGAGGAAAACCATATTTGTTGATCGACATAGTAATAAACCATGTTTGTGTGACCTTGAGAATGACCTTTTTATGAATGTGGATTTTCAGCTCAGTGTTCAACACTTTTGGGGAGGACACATTCACCATGCACTTAGTAGTATATATGTATAATATATACACATGTCCTAATTGGGAATGTAATAACCAACCTGACCTCTGGTAGGATAATATTATCCATCCAAGAACTCAATCTTGTATTTAATAGCAACTTATTAGTTAGCGACTTCGTCATACATAGGCTCTCCGGATTCTACCATAAACTTACCACAATTTCCTTCTCTGCCACCTCGACAATGATATCGTATGCGACACACAACATGATTGTCGAGTGCACCTTCTCCTCCGGACTGGACATCTCGGTCTCTCCTAGAGCTGCCGCCTTGCCCTTCTTACCATTCGACATCAAAAGGTGATCACATTGCTTCAATAAGACTCGCATCTTGATCTGCCATAAACTGAAACTGTTCCTCCTCGTGAATTTGTCAATTTTCACATTTAAGACGAAGAAATTAGAGAAGGTAGCAACTGCACACTCTACTACAACATTATAAACGTAACTCCACAAGAACCATCTCTAACTTGTCTAAAGATACAAATATATCTTGTCATTGCTGAATAATAATATAATTAAAACTATGTTAGGTCAATCTTCCAAAACTCAACAATATAATTTTATTTCAACAATCACATCAACACTAATAATAATAATTGAACTTCCTCCGTTTTAAATCTCGATGACTCACTCGTACCCAAAATCGCTCGTCCGAAACAGACTGAGCTTATCGTAAATATGCTATAGAGTGTTGAATCAATACCTGAGGATTTATGGATATGTCCGGGCAAGAACGAATCTCAGCTAAAATTCGGGGAGCAAAGCAGATTCGAGCTACAAATTGCACGGCCTGGAACGGTGTCTTCCGAAAGATGCAGAACTGCTGCCCCCAAATCGCAATACTGCAGCCAATCTTTTAGACGTCGATCCTGCAGAGGTTGAGATAACAAGTTGAGCAGCTTACGAGCAATACTCGGAAATTCTGTAGATAAGGCATCAACAAATGTAGATAACAACAACCTATTATAGAAGGCTTGTAGCTGGGTGCTTGGAGGTAATTTTATGTAATAATTTTCACTATACACATGGTACTCAGCCTCCGTTGCTAAACAAGTTATCTCATTAATAGAACACCTACTAAACAATTGCATGTTATGATTTATGATGTTTTAGTTAGCACCAAGAGTCATTTTGTATCAAACCCTTAAGTATGTATTCCCTCAATATCCTCTTCGATTATTCAGATAAAAAAGGACTTATACTCAATGGAATGCAGTCATAATCAGTTCAACTCTATTTCAAATGAACCATCATATCCGGAGGAAAAAAAACATATAGAAGTAAGCTACTTCGCGCGCATCAACGCTTGTTTCTGTTCTTGTGAGAGCTGAGAAATAGCAATTCTAAACTGTTTCATCCACTCTAACCCAGTGATAGAAGATTCAACCAGGTTGAAGGGTACACACACAGCTCTAATTCAACGAACATTACAAGGTATTCGCACGTTCAATCCAAGAATTTTCAAGTGATCTATCCATTCTCAAGTTACTGGACATCAGGACACAGAAACAACTTACGGTGCGTACCCCAGAAAGTATATAAATTATAATTACTTATCCAGACAAAGACCAACATATTGGAACTCATAATACATTGACACGTCCACTTCCCGAAACAAACACTAAAACTAGTAATTCCAGAACCAATATACATAGCTGGACTGGGTGGAACATGTTTCGACCTTTATGGTTGCAGATATAACAGAGTATGACAATAAAGCAAAAAATGATCTAAAGAAGGGTGACTCCAAATCCGAACTACCACCATCATTAATAGAGAAAGAAGTTAGCACAAGCCAAGACTAGAAATCAGACAAGCAGATCCCGTCAAACTCAAAGTGGACCACTCATGCCTGGTACTGTTTGAGATTATACACATAATATTATTTTACAGAAAATATATATATACACCTTATCGTTCTACCTAATAATATGACAGATATAGCCCAAATGTTTTGCATTCCAACACAGTTTGAGATTATACACAAACAATCAATCAACATAAAAACAAAAATCTCCACAAAAACTTATTTTCGGTGGCTTAACACAAGGCTCTACTGTATCAAGTAACTAATTGGTCTAAGTATCAAAAATCACAAGCTCCACTGTAGACGACAACACAAATATTAAGGACACTGCTGTCTATTTTCGTGATCAACTAAAATCAAAATTAGAGTTACATTTGCGTACAATCAAATCAAATAGTGATACAAACTACCACCATTGGAAGCTGAATAAAATGTTTATATTAGAGGTTTTTTTTTCATACGTGACAACATGCCATCATGCTTTCTTCAACAAATTCAGAAAAGATTTGTAGTTGTGATTCAAAAAGTATGAATAATAGTGTAATATTGCTTAAAATTCCCCAAACCATAAAGCAAAGATCAATATATTCTAGGATGTGCAAAATAGGTTGCACCCCATTATCTTCTTTCATTTTCTTGTAACAAAGGCAGCCTGTTTCGTTACAGTGGCTGATTATCAAATGCGAGAACGGTTCAGCCGATTGTTCTAAATCAACATACCAATGTGTGTTATGATAACACAAAAAGGGAATATGTAAAGTTAATATCATAAAGCACTGATAACCCAAAAAACATTGATTCTAAGTTGTTATTAGAATATCACTACAACAAATAAGGGAATTAGGGACGATTTATTTTGAGACAATTTTGAAATCGTCTCAAATAGGTTGCTTTTTGGGACGTTTTGCATATATTGTCCCAATTAAATTATTGTGTGACATTTTCTAAAAAACGTCTCTAAATGGTATACTATATATGACGTTTTCTTAGAAATGTCTCATAATGAGACATTATTCTGTGACCTTTTTCTAAATACGTCTCAAAATGGTTTATATTAGTGACGTTTTTCATAAACGTCTCAAAATATTATATTATTTTGTGACATTTCTCAAGAACGTCTCAAAAGGATGTATAATAGTGACATTTTCTTAGAAACGTCTCAAAATGGGACATTATTTTTTGACCTTTTCTAAATACGTCTCAAAATCGTGTATATTAGTGACATTTTTCTAAGAACGTCTCAAAATATTATATTTTTTTGTGACATTTCTCAAAAAGTCTCAAAAGGATATATATTAGTGATGTTTTTCTTATAAAAGTCTCAAAACGAGACATTGTTTTGTGACCTTTTTCGAAAGACATCTCAAAATAGTGTATATTAGTGACACTTTTCTAAGAACGTCTCAAAATATTACATTATTTTGTGACATTTCTCAAGAACGTCTCAAAAGGATATATATTAGTGACGTCTTCTTATAAACGTCTCAAAATGAGACATTAGTTTGTTACATTTTTTCTAAATACGTCTCAAAATCATGTATATTAGTGACGTTTTTCTAAGGACGTCTCAAAACGTCACAATATCATTTTCTTTTAATTTTAAAATTAGTTTAATACATTATGTAACGTTTTTCCCTAAAACGTCACAATTTCATTTTCTTTTAATTTTAGAATTACTTATAACACATGTTGTGACATTTTTCCCTATAACTTCACAATATCATTTTCTTTTAATTTTAAAATTACTTTATTACATTATGTGACGTTTTTTCCTAAAACGTCACAATATCATTTTCTTTTAATTTTAGAATTACTTATAACACATTTTGTGACATTTTTTCCTAAAACGTCACAATATCATTTTCTTTTAATTTTAAAATTACTTTATTACATTATGTGACGTTTTTCCATAAAACGTCACAATATCATGTTCTTTTAATTTTAGAATTACTTATAACACATTTTGTGACATTTTTCCTAAAACGTTACAATATCATTTTCTTTTAATTTTACAATTACTTTATTACATTATTTGACGTTTTAGGGAAAAACGTCACAATATCATTTTCTTTTAGTTTTAGGATTACTTATTACATTGTGTGACGTTTTTCCCTAAAACGTCACAATATCATTTTCTTTTAATTTTGAAATTACTTTATTACATTATGTGACGTTTTTCCCTAAAACGTCACAATATTATTTTCTTTTAATTTTAGAATTACTTATAACACATTTTGTTACATTTTTTTCCTAAAACGTCTCAATACCATTTTCTTTTTAATTTTAAAATTACTTTATTACATTATGTGACGTTTTTCCATAAAACGTCACAATATCATGTTCTTTTAATTTTAGAATTACTTATAACACATTTTGTGACATTTTTCCCTAAAACGTCACAATATCATTTTCTTTTAATTTTAAAATTACTTTATTACATTATGTGACGTTTTAGGGAAAAACGTCACAATATCATTTTCTTTTAATTTTAGAATTACTTTATTACATTGTGTGACGTCTTCCCCTAAAACGTCACAATATCATTTTATTTTAATTTTAGAATTACTTATAATACATTTTATGATGTTTTTCCATAAAACGTCACAATATCATTTTATTTTAATTTTAGAATTTTATTTTCATTTAAAATTAGATAAACACATTTTTTATGTTTTTATATAATATAATAAATAAAAAATTGTATAAATTACAAACAAAATTTTTAATTTTAATTCTTTTTAACTACGTTTTTTTTTTAATTAATTATCTAAGTAACATTTTCTTTCTTTTAGTGAATTTATTTTTTAGAACTCAAAATATAACAATTTTCCCACTTTTAGTTAATTTCTCTCTTTATCACCCCAAATGAGAAACTTCTAGCTTACATTCCCAGCTCCGAGCTTCACTCCCAGCTCGTTCATCTTCTTCGCGCGAGCTCTCCCTACAGCTCGTCGACGATCGCGCCCGAGCTGCCGTTCTCTCTCCTCGTCGATCGCGAGCACTCATTCTCCCTTCTCCGCGATCACGCGAGCTCTCTCCAGCTCACTTCGCAGCAGGAGCTCTCTCTCTCTCTCTCTCTCTCTCTCTCTCGCCTCTCGTTTTGCTTGTTTTCAGTTTCTAATCTACAAATTTCTCGAATAGATTCAGTAGGATGATGTTTGATTTTGATTTAAATATGTTCAGGAGTTGATTTAAGATAAAGTTGCTTACTGGTGGAAAGAGGCTGAAACTTACGATTTGGGATACAGGTAACTCAATTATAATTCAATTTGATGTTATCGCAAGTTGCATTTCACATTCGCCTGGAATTTCTTCGAATATGAAATTATAGTAATATGCCTTTGATGAATCTCTTGTATTTGAAGGAACTGTTGATAGTTTACGAAGCCTATCTAAGCTGAAATAATGCCAAACTGACGAGAAAGAAGGTAAAGTATGGTGTAAAGAAGCCTTTGAATCTCTTGTATTTGACATGTTTGATGAAATGCCTCGCTGAAATTGAAATAGGCTGTACCAGGGGTGGTTTTTAGCGGTTGCAAGATTAATGTTAGCACTTAGCAGGGTGAAATGAAGAGGAAATATGAACTTATAAAATATTAGATTTGTTTCTAATTGAACTTAATAATTCGACATTGCTCTTTGTGAATCAGTTTGTTATGTAATCTTACCGAAAAAAAAGGTCTATTATATGAGAATCTGTTATGCTATTTGTATTTTAAGGTAAAATCCACTTAGAATATTACAGCTAGATCTGATATAATTAGTTGGAGTAGCAATAGTGGAGGATGGTGATTCTTGAAATTTATAACCCCTGCCACTAAAGGATGGTGATTATAGGATATGCTTCTTGAATAGATGCAACTATATTCTAATAACAACTAAAAATCAATGTTTTTTGGGTTATCAGTGCTTTATAATATTAACTTCACATATTTCCTTTTTGTGTTATCATAACACACATTGGTATGTTGATTTAGAACAATCGGCTGAACCGTTCTCGCATTTGATAATCAGCCACTGTAACGCACCGTAAGTTGTTTCTGTGTTCCTGCTGTCCAGTAACTTGAGAATGTATTATGTGTTCCAATAGAGTTGAACTGATTATGACTGCATTCCATTGAGTATAACTCCTTTTTTATCTGAATAATCGAAGAGGATATTGAGGGCATACATACTTATGAGTTTGATACAAAATGACTCTTGGTGCTAACTAAAACATCATAAACCACAACATGTAATTGTTTAGCAGGTGTTCTATTAATGAGATAACTTGTTTAGCAACAGAGGCTGAGTACCATGTGTATAGTGAAAATTATTACATAAAATTACCTCCAAGCACCTAGCTACAAGCCTTCTATAATAGGTTGTTGTTATCTACATTTGCTGATGCCTTATCTACAGAATTTCCGAGTATTGCTCGTAAGCTGCTCAACTTGTTATCTCACCCTCTTTAGTTGTTTACCTCTGCAGGATCGACGTCTAAAAGATTGGCTGGAGTATTGCGATTTGGGGGCAGTAGTTCTGCATCTTTCGGAAGACACTGTTCCAGGCCTTGCAATTTGTAGCTCGAATCTGATTCCAGCCTTACTGCCGATCTGCTTCGCTCCCCGAATTTTAGCTGAGATGTTTCGTTCTTGCCCGGACATATCCGTAAATCCTCAGGTATTAATTCAACACTCTATAGCATATTTTCGATTGGCTCAGTCTGTTTCGTACGAGCGATTTTGGGTACGAGTGAGTCATCGAGATTTGAAACGGAGGAAGTTCAATTATTACTATTATTCAGCAATAACAATTGGAGTTGGTTCATGACTCTTACAAAATTTACTAGACTTCAAATAGAAGGTATTTAATGAATCCCGAATAGAAATATTTGTATGTTGGAAGTAATAAATGGCTAACCTTTGAGATAAAGATTCAGATAACTAAAAAAGAAAATAAATGAAAACAGGGGAAATAAATAATGGAAGGATCTGGAGTGAAGTACACAACATATATTTGTATCTTTAGACAAGTTAGAGATGGTTCTTGTGGAGTTACGTTTATAATGTTGTAATAGAGTGTGCAGTTGCTACCTTCTCTTTCTTCGTCTTTATATACACATAGGTGCTTTCAATTCTGATTCTTCTTAAGCTGCAAACTATATACACCCTTATTGTTGTTATTCAGAATTGTGGTCCAGATTATTGCCTTTCTTTGTGTTGATAGAAGCACTAGGCTAGTAGCATTAAAAGCAACTTAGATACAATATAAAACATGAAGATGGTGAAATTGGTTTATTGATGAGTGAAGAAGATAGAAAATTCTTTAGTGTAGCTGTTGGAGCTTCAGGTTCAACTTAGAATATAAATCCACATAACTGTTCAGCTTCAGGTTCGAAGATATGCTCATATATGTGTCTCCTTTTTTACTAAGAGAAACCTCACTATCAAATACAAAAAAATAATAGATATGTCATTTTATTAATTTATTTTATTATTCAAATCATACTTTTTAAATCTCAGTCACCTTTATCCTCAAACTTTTTCATGGGGGACGGGGATCCCTTAATTTAGATAGTTTAACTTTTGCCAATTTCACTTTTATGTAATAAAAAAAATATAATTTTTTTCAGTATTCAATTGCTACACAAGCTTGACTTTTGCCAACAAAAAAAATATAATAATAATAAATAATTATAATTGCATGCACTGCCGGCTACCGATAAATATGTTTTTTAGATATTTTATTTTATGAGATGTTCCAAGTATATATCTATCATAGTTGTAATTTTATTTTTTACAGATTGTGATAGCTCTCAGATGTGATAATCTGTCCAATTATTCTCACGGTTGCCTCATTGTTTTACAGATTGTGAAGGAAGTGATCATTGCTTGTGTGGATGGGTATGATGCAGATATTAAGAATGTTATTAGAAATGCTGCTTGTGGTTTGCACTTAACGAGGGAGGTTGCAATGTCTATTGCTAGTAAAGCAGTAAATATTAATAAATCAAGATATATCATTTACCGAAAATTCTCCAAGTTGATACATTTGACAGTTTCTTCTTGTTTCGTCTATTGAGACCCGTTTATTGATCAAAATCTTAATTCAGTTGAAATTGTATGCAAGTGCAGTGCCATTCTTGAAATATTTGTATGGAGTTTAATGTTTTTATTATATGGAGCTTTTATATGTTATTGAAGAGATCTTTTGAGATAGTTGAAAAAACGTCACCGAAAGAAATATGTTGAGGTAATTGAAAAAACGTCACTATAAAGTTTTTTTTTGAGACAATTTTTAAAAAATGTGACTAAAGAAATTTTTTGAAACAATAAATAAAGTGTCACCAAAAGAATTTTTTTGAGACAATTAAAAAGAACGTCACTAAAAGAAATTTTTGAGACATTAAAAAAAAGTCACTAAAAAGGACTTTTCTGAGACAATTTTTTAAAAATGTCACTAAAAGAATTTTTTGAGACAATTAAAAAAGCGTCACTATAAGAAATCTTTTGAGACATTAAAATAACGTCACTAAAAGAAAATTTTTGAGACAATTGAAAAACGTCACTAAAGGAAATCTTTTGAGACAATTAGAAAAACATCACTAAAAATAATCTTTTTGAGACGATTAAGAAACGTCACTAAAAAAATGTTTTAGAGACATTTTAAAAAATTCGTCTCTAAATACTATTAGCGACTAGGATATTGTGACGTTTGATGTGACGAAATAATTTCGTCCCACATAATTATTAGTGACATTTTTAGGACTTTTAGTGACGTTTTTCATTCGTCTCTAATTTCCTTATTTGTTGTAGTGAATATAGTTGCATCTATTCAAGAAGCATATGCTATAATCACCATCCTTTAGTGGCAGGGGTTTTAAATTTCAAGAATCACCATCCTCCACTATTGCTACTCCAAATAATTATATCAGATCTAGCTGTAATATTCTTAGTGGATTTTACCTTAAAATACAAATAGCATAACAGATTCTCATATAACAGACCTTTTTTTTCGGTAAGATTACATAACAGATTCTCATAACGAAAATGATATTATGACGTTTTAGGAGAAAAAGTCACAATGTAATAAAGTAATTTTTAAATTAAAAAAAATGATATTGTGACGTTTTAGGGGAAAATGTCACAAAATATGTTATCAGTAATTCTAAAATTAAAAGAAAATGATATTGTGACGTTTTTCCCTAAAACGTCACATAATGTAATAAAGTAATTTTTAAATTAAAAGAAAATGATATTGTGACGTTTAAGGGAAAAAGGTCACAAAATGTGTTATAAGTAATTCTAAAATTAAAAGAAAATGATATTGTCAAGTTTTGAGACGTCCTTAGAACAACGTCACTAATATATACGATTTTGAGGAGTACCTAATAAAATGTCACGGAATAATGTAACATTTTGAGACGTTTCTAAGAAAACGTCACTAATATATATCCTTTTGAGACGTTCTTGAGAAATGTCACAAAATAATATAATATTTTGAGACGTTTAAGGAAAACGTCACTAATATACACCATTTTGAGACGTATTTACAAAAAGGTCACAAATTAATGTCTCATTTTGAAACATTTCTAAGAAAATGTCACTAATATGTATCCTTTTGAAACGTTCTTGAGAAATGTCACAAAATAATGCAACATTTTGAGACGTTTAAGAAAAACATCACTAATATACACCATTTTGAGACGTATTTACAAAAAGGTCACAAAATAATGTCTCATTTTGAGATGTTTTTAAGAAAACGTCACTAATATATATTCTTTTAAGACGTTATTGAGAAATGTCACAAAATAATATAACATTTAGAGACGTTTAAGAAAAACGTCAGTAATATACACCATTTTGAGACGTATTTACAAAAAGGTCACAAAATAATGTCTCATTTTGAGACGTTTCTAGGAAAATGTCATATATAGTATACCATTTAGAGACGTTTTAAAAAAAATGTCACACAATACTTTATTTCGGACAATATATGCAAAAAGTCCCAAAAAGCAACCTATTTGATGCGATTTCAAAATCGTTTTAAAATAAATCGTCCCTAATTCTCTCATTTGTTGTATTAACTTCAAAATTCATATCCCATACCACAACTTTGAGCTTTTTTAAAATTATACTATATATATTGAAATTGTCCATTTTCAGTCGCAAAAGATTCAAACTTCCGCCGGAAACCGTCACGTGCCGGCCAAATTGGGTATTTTAAGTGACGTGACCCCCCGATTCTGAGATGGAATTTATTGTTTTGCTTTCTTACTTTAAATAATATTCAACATCAGATTTTCATTGTCAAATCATCCTACCGAATTAAAATCAATAACTAAAACTAAATTAAAATGTCTCCTAAATGAAATAGAAAAATCAATAAAAAGAAAAAAAAATGTGTCCTAATCATGTCCTTAAAACAGACAGTTTTCATATATGTGGGACGATTTTGAAAAAGCATGAAATTATAAGATATTAAGCAAAAGACGAAAAAATTATGGGGCGATATATGAATTTTTCCTTTGCTTTGAATTTTCTATACAGGATATAGAAAATTTTCATTCTTATGGTGCCACGGACAATCTTTTGCCTTGCCGATGGACGACTATGAGTTTCCTTGGAATTATGCTCTTCGTATTCTTTCAATTATCTTTGAATTATTGTAGTTTGTGGACGGAATATGTACACCACTATTTCTTTTAATATCATTGGTATTGATATTCTTATTTGCTTTATTTATTTTATCAAATATAAATAATATTTTTTTTGTCATAAAGACTAATTAAGAGAGTGTTTGGCTAAATTTATTTTAAACATCTTATAAGCTCCAACATCTTATAAGTTGTTTCAAGAGCTTAAAAGATGTAACTTTTAAGGAGCTTATAAATTAACAAAATGTTTGGATAAAAGAACTTATAAGCTTGCAATTGAATATAATGATTCAGCTATAAATTTGTGGTCTAATTTAAAGTTAATATTAAACGCACATTAAAGACTAATTAAATTAGGACATGTGTGCATAAAGACTTAATTAGGACAGGTGTGCATAAAGACTTAATTGGGAAAAAAACCAAAATAATCCCATAACTTTTTACTTTTTCGGATTTAGTTCCATAAGTTATTGCTTTTTCGATTTAGTCCCACATCTCTGGTAATTGCTCAATTTTAGTCCAATTTTGACCAAATGTTGACCAACTGACCGGAAAAGGTCACGTGACCTTCACGTGCCGGCGCGGTTTTGAAAATTTCGGCTAAAATGGTCCCATAACTTTTTACCTTTTCGAATTTAGTCCCATAAGTCATTGTTTTTACGATTTAGTCTCATATCTCTAGTAATTGCTCAATTTTGGTCCAATTTTGACCTAATGTTGACCAGTTGACCGAAAAAGGTCATGTGACCTTCACGTGCCGACGCGATTTTGAAAATTCCACCGACTTTTATGTTTTATCAACTCATTGTTGATGGACTCCAACTCCTTGTTCTTTAACTCCAACTGTTTTTTTTTTCTTTAACGAGTAGCTCATTCTCTCATTATCTATCTCGGTTACGGAAACAATTTCTTCGAGATTCATGCGGGCGTTATGCAGGACCTCATTTTCAGCGTTCTTCTCGTTAAGCCTTCACAAGAGCCCTCTCATTATGTGTTTGCTTCTATCACATAGAAGTGCATCTATCCACCTAAAACTCGTACAATGACCTTCATTCTGCCAAAATTATATCCAGTATGTTTCAATTAATTCAATTCAACCTTGAATAAACTAATAAAATTGAAGCAAGAACTAAAAACCATATCGGGTATCGTGAGAGCAGCCGTAGAACCTACGCCCAATATTTTCTTCTTTCCAAGAGGTTTTAATGGGGGAATTCAAACCTTAGTCGCACACTGTTAAAGATATGGCTTATCAACTCAAGATTAAGTGTAAATTGATTGAAGAGGATTTCATAACAACTAAATTCTGTTTCAGGAAACTAATTCTGTTATTTCTGTTATTCAGCTTCTACAACGGCTTTTATTCAAATCGTGGTCTTTCAACTATTGTTGTTTGCAGAAAGCAGTTAGTTTGTTACTTGAGGAGTTGTGATCCGTTTCTTGATTTAATATAGAGGAGACAACAAGTGTATTGAAGGGAGAACCACGTAACTCTCTTTGTTGATTTTATATTTTCTTCTTTGTTAAACTTTCTTGCATACAAGTGTGTTCTTGAAACAAGTTGATTGCTTGTTTTGATTGTTTGATTGTTGCTGTAATCAATTGTGTTGAGCTAAGAGAGCTAGGGCTACGAATTCGCACACACAATACTATTTCGCAAGCTATTCCTAGATTGGGACATGGTTCTTTGTCTTCGTGTGTTCTCCAATTTTGGGGGAGTTGAAGCCGCGACTTTCTAATAGAAAAGATTGGAAGAGAAAAGTTAGAGCTTTTTCTTGTAGAAGGACGCGAACTAAAGAAGAAGAAGAAGAAGAAGAAGAAGAAGAAGAAGGGATGATAATTCTGATTTAAGGGTTAGATCGATAAAATATTACATTTCCTTATTTTGCATTTGTATTTTTTGGAGTTTAATTCAATTCAGGCAAAAGAAAAATATAAGCTGACAAGGTAAATAATTTGCTGATGTGGTCTCCTAATAAAAAAAATTAAAATTCCACCTTGGAAGTCCGGTGACACGTGTCATAAGTCGTCAGAATTCCCAAAATCGCGCCGGCACGTGAAGATCACGTGACCTTTTCCGGTTAGCTGGTCAACATTAGGTCAAAATTGGACAAAAATTGAGCAATTAGAGATGTGGGACTAAATCGAAAAAGCAATAACTTATGAGACTAAATTCGAAAAAGTAAAAAGTTATGGGACCATTTTAGCCGGAATTTCCAAAATCGCGCCGGCACGTGAAAGTCACGTGACCTTTTCCGGTCAGTTGGTCAATATTGGGTCAAAATTGGACTAAAATTGAGCAATTACTAAAGTTGTGGGACTAAATCGAAAAAGCAATAACTTATGGGACTAAATCTGAAAAAGTAAAAAGTTATGGGACCATTTGTACTTTTTCCCGACTTAATTAGTGCATGGTGAATGGATTCCAGCATTTGGCCTCCAAGTCAATAAGAGATTTAAATTGGGTCCCATATGTCACTGGAATTGGATACATCATCCTCTCACCAATCTATATGTTCTCTATAATCACATTTATGAAACTAGATTCTAGTTAAGCACCAGACTAAGATCTAATGCATAGTCGAACCTTAGAAGAAATTAGGTATGGTCTGGGAGAAATAAGTGGGGAGAAGTCACAACCGAGAAAATGGTTTTTTGAGATTAAATATCTCGTAACTTTCTGCTTTTTAGTCCCATATATGTTTAAATTATTCGATTTTAGACCTCAAATTTGAATTTTCGCCGGAAAAATGCATGTGTAGGTCACGTGCCGGCAAAACATTATGGTTTTGCCCACGTGGCACCAAATTTATGCGTTTTTTTTTTCCTGCACAACAAGGATTAATTCTTTTCCTCGTCATTATAAACATTTTAATTTATTGCAATTATCTTTCTCTCATCCAAAGCCCTGACCAAATTCCAACTCTCTACCTTTACCTCCATCGTTACCGTCGCCGTTTCCCCCGAAACCACCGGTCTTGGCGCCACCGCATTCGTCGTTGTCCCAGTCCCCTTCAACTCCTTTGCTACTATCTTCACCTTCATACAGGACTGAAATTGGACTTGATCCTAGCTTACAGGACTAAAATTACTAAAATTAATATTCAAAACATACATGTCTTTTCCTGAAACAACCCTTCAATTATAAGACCAATTAAAAACTATTTTTTCCACACCCACATATATATATATATATAGAAATATAAGAAGGAAACATTATTAATTAGAGATACGAGAAATTGAATATCGCTCCCATACAATGTAAACATTACAAGAGAAAATGGTATTTTTCGCTGTACTTTTTTCAACTACAAGAGTAATACTAAAATAATCTATTTTGTAATTATTAGTAGTTACATAAACTATATTATATAATTTTAAGTTACTACAATATGATAAGTTTTTTTGTCATTACTTGTAGTTACAAATACATTAGTGATTACAAAGTAGTTGCAAAAACTTTTTTGTTATATTCTTCGTATTTCTTTTCTCTTGTTGGAAAACCTCGTTTTCAAGCATTTTGCAGGTAAAAAAGTATACAAAGAGGTGACGAGTAGATTGGAGTCAAAGAAATCGAGAAAAAACCCGAGGAATGAAGAAACGGGCCAAAATTGGGCCGTGCACGGTCACAACCGTGCATGCCTTCACAAACCGTGCATGGCCCGTGCGCGCAAAAAGCAGGGGCAGCCATACACGGGCGCACGGTCATGACCGTGCGACCTTGCACGGACCGTGCAAGCCTGTCCAGAGAATAGGTGATTTCAGGGGTTGTGCACGGTCCGTTCAGCCTTGCACGGGCATGACCGTGCACAAACTCCGGAATTGGCCTAATTTCAGCCCATTTATGTAATTTTGAGCCCAAGACTTTGTAAAAAAGCCCCAAATGGGGGTATAGACTAAGATTTTCAGATTTTTGGAACACACACTATTCACTTTATTTACTTTTTAGAGAGAGAAAGCTACAGAGCATTTTGGGGGAATTACTTGAAGATCAAGATTTATTTCTTCAATAGGTTTTATCCTTCCATTTTCATCTAAATTTTGTATAAAACATGATTATGTCTATATATTTGTGTTTATTTATTATGATGATCATGGTTGACTAATTTTCTTAATCTAGGTTTAGAAAGTAGATTATGGGTGATTAGTGATTTTACTCGATTAATTTAATCCCGTGCTATGCTATTAGTTGATTAATGGTTTATTATGCTTGTTGAATTTGATCACTTGTTTAACATTATTGAGGATTAAATTGAAATCGAGAGGGGAAATTTGATCCGAGATCACATTAATCGACATGATTAGGTAATAAAACCGAGAGGTTTGAGTTAATTGTGAGAACATTGATCTTAAGACCGATTAGGAGTTGTATTTGATTAATCGACCGGAGACGGTGATTAATCTTATACAATTAACACGTAAGTTGCTCCGAGAGGGGATCTTACATATAATTTGTGATCGTTTCCTAATACGTAGCATTCGGTTTAAAGGTTGAAATAATCGAGATAATAATTGCTAATTACCCTAATCGAAATCTAAGCCTAGATTACCCTTATTAATCGGTTCTTCCCTATAAATTGCCATCTAGTCTATCTTATTAGTTTCAATTGCTTGATTGATCTAAATTAGAGTTTAAAAATACCAAAACCAATCTCGATCGTTTAGTTAGCCACTTAAATGTTTGGATTACTTCATCTTTCCGATATTGGGCCGATTCCTCGTGGGATCGACCTTGTGCTCACATAGTGCTACTTCGACGCCGTATACTTGCGGTTGTTCGATTTAGTTACAACAACTAAGTGTGTGTCAATAACTAAAAAAAAGAAAGGAAAAGAAAGTGTCCCTGAAAGTCGAGTCATGTGGAAGGATGGGAAGGATCAAAATTCATGAAACGGAAGAATGCATCCATCTTAGCCGTGATGTTCTCGTAGAAAGCCTCTTGCTTTGCTATAGCATTCACAACCGTATCCTCCAATTGGACAACGCGATCGTGTATCTCACGAAGAGGCGGGGAAGGAGGAGGAATTGAATCATCCACCTCATCAACATCATTGGATACCTGAGTGCGTTTCCGTTTCAACTGAGTTCGTAGTTCCGCTCTGGTCCGAGGTTGCCCGGGGGGCGAAAATTGACATATATTCCCCACCGTAGAAACCAGGCCCATCCGTTCCACACACTCCACATTGAGTGGTTCCATCTTGCAGGCTATATGCATGTTAGGACAACTAAGATCAAGCAGACCAAGGTTAACAACCAAATGAGTAATAACAGACCCAAGAATCAAAGGCTTATTTTAACTCACAACAGTGGACATTTGAGATGCTAGCCAATGACCTATATTAACCTGAATGTTATGCAACATAGCCCAAATGAAAAAAAAAAATCAGTTTTAGTGCAGGTATTGGAACTAAACTTCCTACCAGAAAAACTAAATGCAAAGAAACGCTGTACATATCGCCAAACAGGTTGCAGAAGATGGGTACTTTTCGACTGACTTGGATCATAAGTAATGATATCATTCGACATATTCTTCCATTCCAACTGGGGGTGAAAATCTTTATCAAATTGAACTAAAGAATTCCTATAAAAGTCAGTGTGAACATACTCCTCAGAAATGACACCTAATGCCAGATTGAATTCAGTAATACTCTGAGAGAATTCTTTCCCCATTACTCGGTAGGACACAATATTAGGTGTATCTAAGGTATAAACAGCCTTTAGATCAAAATGAAAGGTGGTGTAAAACTCTTGAGTCAGCTCAGTAAAAGCAGGGCAATGAATCTGACAGTATTCGTTCCAACCACTGCCATCAATTAGCTCATCAAATGCATGCTTAATATTCAATTTTTCCAATGTGGGAATGTCAACACATTTACAAGGAATAATCTCAAGCCGACGTACCTTGGTATACCTTTCCTGTAAGGCCGGTGTATCGAATTGGAGATTACCTTGTAAACTCTCTTCTGAGGGAGGTAGAATGGCCTTGGCCTTGGCCTTGGCACTTCGAGCAGGGGCTTGAGAAGCACCGGTGGGCTTACTGGTAGGGGCAGAAGGGTTGGAGATCTTACTAGAACTTGCCCCCTTGGTGGACTTGCCCTTAGCAGACTGAGGTGTACGCGATCGGGTACTAGATTTCCCCATTACCCAAAATCACACGTAAAATTCAACAATTCCCGCTGCACACTCAATCAATCAATCAGAAAATTCAAACACTCTAAGAAGCAAAGGTGCAATTCACCATATAAAACCAAGCAAAATCAGTGAGGGTGTGCGAACAAACTCAATGGCAAAGATGAAGGTGGACTGAAACCACGTCAGAATCGCGTCGGCGGCGGTGCTCCGGTGGTTGGAAGCTGTGTTGGGAGCTGTCTCGCGTAGGTGCGCACGACTGGACACTTCGCGAATGCGAGCTGCTGCTGTTGCCTGTGCCTGTGGTTCGCGTCGCCGCGACGGAGATGATGTCGCCGGGCAGAACCCACGCTGATGGAAAAGGCCGGCACAGTGGTGCGCAGGCTATTGGCCGGAGGAGGTGGCGAGGCTGTAGCAGATGTCAGGCACCGAAAATTCACAGCGATGCTGGCTGCTGGACGAGCGTGGTGCGCGCCGCCGCGACGAAGATGGGCGCGCTGATGATGGTCGCCGGAGTGAGAATTGAGAGGGAGTTGATGGTGGCGTGAGGGCTGCGGAAAAAGAAGAGACGTGGGATTAGGGTTCTCAATCCTGTTTTCTTTCTTTAATTTTCGTTTATATATATATATATAATAACCTGAAAATAATTAAATTAAGGGGGCATTAATAATTTGTGCAGAAGACTTGAGTGAATTGGGCGTGATCACGCCCAATTTGATACTGACTCAAATCACTTGACTAGTCCGATTTTGGCGTGATCACGCCAAAAAGCGACTAGTTTTCTGCCCCCTCTACGAAAATTAACCTATTTAAAAGGAATGTGACTTATTTATTTGGCGTGATCACGCCAAATAAAAGTAATCCCCGGACCTATTTTACTACGTGAATCAAACGAACTACAAAAAACCTAAGGAACTCGAAAAGCACACTAAGACTAAACAAAGCAAAATAAAAATTTGGGTTGCCTCCCAATAGCGCAATTTTTTTAACGTCGTTATGCTCGACGTCCTTCACTCCATTACGCCGATGAATAAACGGGGTCTCTTAAGTCAAAATCAATGACATAGGACACATTCTCTTCTTCGTTAAATAATTTAAGATGATGCTCGTTCACTTTAAATACCTTATCTGTGTCTAAGCTTTTAATCTCCACTGAACCATAAGGAAACACATTAGTAACAACAAAAGGACCAAGCCATTTAGAACGAAGCTTACCCGGCATGAGTTTAAGACGAGAGTTAAAAAGTAACACCTTTTTACCCACTTCAAATTGTTTTCTCAAGATTGAACTATCATGAAACAATTTCGTCTTTTCTTTGTAGATGCGCGAGTTCTCATAGGCTTCCAATCGGATTTCCTCTAACTCTTGCAAATCCAACTTTCTCGACTTACCGGCTTCTTCCAATTCCATATTGCAGCGTTTTACCGCCCAATAGGCTCGATGCTCAATCTAGACTGGTAAATGGCAAGACTTACCAAAAACTAACCTATAGGGGGACATTCCAATAGGAGTTTTAAATGCCGTTCGGTAAGCCCAAAGCGCGTCATCAAGGCGAAGGCTCCAATCCTTTCTCCCAGGATTCACCGTTTTCTCCAAAATTGACTTTACCTCTCGATTAGACACTTCTGCCTGACCATTCGTTTGAGGATGGTAGGCAGTGGCTACACGGTGATACACCCCATACTTCTGCAATAGTGCCTTCACTGTTCTATTGCAAAAATGGCTTCCTTGGTCACTTATTATCGCCCTTGGTATTCCAAACCTGCTGAAAATGTTAGACTTGATAAAACCTACGACAGCAACAGAATCGTCAGTCCTAGTGGGCTTTGCTTCGACCCACTTTGAAACATAATCAACAACCAAAAGAATATATAAATACCCACAAGACGATGGAAACGGTCCCATAAAGTCTATACCCCAAACATCGAAAATTTCACAAACAAGAATAGGAATTTGAGGCATTTCATTCCTACGTGATAATGAACCCGTTCTTTGACATCTCTCACAAGTTTTGCAAAACAAATAAGCATCCTTAAACAAAGTTTCCCAATACAAACCACTATCCAAAACTTTTCTAGCAGTTCTTTTTGGGCCATAGTGACCACCACAAGCATAATTATGACAAAAAGCTAGAATGGGCTTATGTTCATTTTCATGTATACATTGCCTAACCATTTGGTCGGAACAGAATTTCCACAAATGAGGTTCATCCCACACATAGTACTTAGCCTCATATCTAATCTTTTGCTTTCGTGATTTACTAAGTTCACCAGGTAAAATTTCGGCAACTAAATAATTGACTATATCTGCATACCAAGGAATCATACCTTTCATCTGGAACAGCTGCTCATCAGGAAAGAGCTCAGAGATAGGCAATGCTTCTTCCTCTGTCACCAATCTACTCAAGTGATCGGCCACTGGGTTTTCAGCTCCTTTTCGATCCTTGATTTCGATGTCAAATTCTTGAAGCAAGAGTATCCACCGTATCAATCTCGGTTTGGATTCTTTCTTAGCTAGCAGAAATTTCAAAGCTGCATGATCAGAGTAAACATAAACTTTAGAGCCAAGCAAATAAGAACGAAATTTATCCAAAGCAAAAACAATTGCTAAAAGCTCTTTCTCAGTAGTCGTATAGTTGCTCTGAGCAGAATCCAATGTTCTTGAAGCGTAATATATGACATGGCTCTTCTTATCGATTCGCTGGCCCAAGACAGCTCCAACCGCATAATTACTGGCGTCGCACATGATCTCGAACGGCAAATTCCAGTCAGGTGGTTGGATAATGGGCGCAATCGTCAACATGTTTTTGAGCTTGTCAAATGCCAACTTGCACGCGTCTCCAAACTCAAATTTCACATCTTTTTGGGGTAATCTCGACATGGGTAAGGCAATCTTGGAGAAATCCTTTATAAATCTACGGTAAAAACCTGTATGTCCAAGAAAAGCTCGAATTTCCTTAACGTTAGTAGGATAAGGTAAATTCATAATCAAATCAACCTTTGCCTTATCAACCTCTATACCTCTAGAAGAAATCACATGACCTAACACAATGCCCTCAGTCACCATAAAATGACACTTCTCATAGTTCAAGACCAAATTAGTGTCAATGCATCTTTTTAGAATTCTAGACAAATGACCTAAGCAATTATCAAAGGAATCTCCATGTACAGTAAAATCATCCATAAAGACTTCAATACAATTCTCTATGAATTCAGAAAAAATACTAAGCATACACCTTTGAAATGTACCCGGGGCATTACATAGACCGAAAGGCATCCTTCTCCAGGCAA
This sequence comes from Ajuga chamaepitys, assembly GCA_958295605.1. NCBI lineage: Eukaryota > Viridiplantae > Streptophyta > Magnoliopsida > Lamiales > Lamiaceae > Ajuga > Ajuga chamaepitys. Next base: position 4,103,976 of record OY282500.1, on the reverse strand, counting down.
ATGTCCCGAAGGGACATGTGAACGTCGTCTTCTCCTGGTCTTCTTAGCAATCGCAATTTGATGATACCCTGAAAAATCATCTAGAAAACAAAAGTAAGCTCTACCAGCTAATCGTTCCAACATTTGGTCAATAAAGGGAAGGGGGAAATGATCCTTTCTAGTAGCTAAATTAAGCTTCCTAAAATCAATGACCATACGCCATCCATTTTGTACCCTCGTAGGCACCAATTCATTATTTTGATTTCTTACCACTGTGATGTCTGTCTTCTTAGGTACAACATAGATCGGACTTACCCACTTACTATCCGAAATTGGATAGATCAAATAGGACAATTTTCTTGAAAATGTCCCAATAAAAGACATGCATGGTTATTGAAACTTATACTCATTCCGTCCTACAATAAGAGTTCCATTTGAAAATGTACAACTTTTTATTTTTAACTATTTTAATGAATGTACAATTCCCTGAAAGTCACCAAATCAAATTTACAACTTTTTTGTTTCATTTCACTACAACGAACGAGGTCTTTTGTATAAGACTTTTTGACACCATAATTGTGGTCACTTATAATAAGTTATTTGTGACCACTTGTTGTCACAAATCTCTCTACAAATTATTTGAGACAACTTTAAGACTACTTTTAGAGACAACTAGTTGTTGCAAAAAATATTTGAGACGCATTTGAGTCCACTTTTGTGGTCATAAATATATTATTTGCGACCGAGTTGTTGAGACGACAATAAAGTAGTGGCAAATACTCATAAGTTGTGACAAATACTCATTATTTGAGACCACTTTACTTAAGTTGTGACAAATACTCATTATTTGAGATTTTTTGTGGTCTCAAAAGACCATTTTCCTTGTAGTGTTTATTCAATATATAACTAATTTATGAAATAAAAATATGATTTTTTTTACTTCAACTAATAAAATGAGACACTGACTTTTAAAAAAAGAATCTTAGTTTGCGACAAAAAAAAGTTTGAAATAAGACTTTTATTATGGGACTGAGTAAAAAATAAATGTGAAACTTAACCACACATACAAGGGAAGGTAAGGAGTGTGATGTAATTTATAAATGTTATTATTTCAGTTTTCTGTGTACGACTTGATTATAGGTAATAAAATTCTATTAAAAAAATCAAAATAATGAGTCACAAATTGATTATTTCTTTACAAATAAATAAAAAGAAAAAAAAATTAATTGGTAGGCAAGATAAGTTTGGAGAATCTCTCGACTAAAAAAGTTAAGTTATTGAAATATGATATACTAGTAAACAAAATAATAAAAACATTAATAAAAAGATGTAGAACATGCAAAAAAATTGAGTGCGACACATGTTAAGATTCAGTGGTGGAGTGAGGACACATAATTTTGTGTATTTTTAAGAAAAACACCAAAATTACTAAGTGCCCAAATGGTTGATGGGCTTAATGCACCCAACATGCAACTACATTTCTACCAAGGTTCGGTCTCAAAAGGAAGGGTTGATATACCTCAAAGTGAAACCGATTTCTAAGATGAAAAGTAGGACGTGAAGTAGGTCATAGCTCTTTCCTCTGACTCCAATTCCTTGGCTTCTTCTCCTCCTTCGGCGTTTAAGCTCCTACTACCTTCTAACTAAAAGAGGGAAAAGATGCTCGATTTTGTAGCTTTGAGGTGCAAAGAGGCTAGGTAAGGGTATATGGTCCTCTATCGAGAGTTCTTTAGGGAGAGGGGAGGGATGTTTCTTTTCGAAAGAGATGAGGTGAAGTTGAAGAGAGAGATGAGAGAGAGAGTGAGAGATGTCGAAGATGAAGTTAAAGACGTGGGGGTGTTTGTTGAACTTAAGGGGGATAGTGGAGGTTACTATTCCACCTTTTGTGTTGGCGAGTGATGGCCTTACATGGAGTATAAGGTATGAGAGTGTGTGTGCTATAGTGTGAGTCTAGGGGAGCACTAAGTATCACCAAATATTGAAAAATATGTATGCTAGGGAGAAGTGGGGTGGTCGTCCCATGGCTAGGGAGGTGGTGTGATTTTGTTTGGGTCCTAGAGGATGGTCAAGTCATAGCTCAAGTAAGTAGCTTGGGGTTCTACAGAATGCTCTTGTTTGGACATAAGATGTAAGGGAATTAAGCCTTAAAAGTATAACAATATGTAAAAGGAAAGATTTGTGTTGTCATATCCTTTCATCGCCCTAAATGTTCCCTTGTCATACTTCGATTATTGTCCTATATATTTAGAAGGTCCTCTAAAATTATATGTTTCAGAATTCACTGAAAACATGCTGAAATTTAAAATCCTTAGTGAAGAGAAATGTGCAATGTAGTTAGTTTATAAAAGTATGACCTATTATGACAACTATGATCTAATATGGGGTGAATATATTGTACTCAATTATTCTAAAAACAATAATTGTTTTAACTAAGATAAACAATTAAAAATATGAATGATATAATCTAATGCAATACTTAATAATTGTTCATTAAGTATAATTAAAAACGAAGAATCTTAAATAATGAAATTATTCGTAAAATAAATCTATATATGAATAGACCTTTAGTTATGCTTTTGATATTAATTTCAATTATATTGAAGAAAATACTCTACGGATAAGTGTCAACATATAATAAATAAAAACATATATCTTTGTTTAACATGACAGTTGAATATGATTCACATTGTCAAGCACTACAATAGTGGGATAATGGTGTTTATTTTTATTTTTATTTTATATATTTTTGTATAAATGGAACAACTATTCGAAGAGTATAAAGTTTACAAGAAGAAAAACAAAGATGAAAATGACTATACATGTACTATGATCATAAAGAATGACATATAAATATACATTAAATATGTGAAGGAAAAAAAAAAAGAAAAAAAATTGTGGAAGCTATATTTTAAATAAAATGTACTAACTTCCAGAAAAAATGTCATATTTATCTTAGAATTATGACAAAAAATATTTTTGGTTTCTATATTTTAATTAATTTAATTGCCTAAGTCAAACAAATATATATTTGAGATAAATATTTTCTCCTCGTATTAAAATTAAAAATTTAAGTAAAGATATTTAAAGTTTTGTGCATTCACAAAAAATACTAACATGTCATACTTTTAATTTTAATAAATGATGCAAATATAGCATATATTTGTCCCAAATAAATGAAATAACAAAAAAATATTTCATATTTAAAATGACAATTTCTTTTGCACCTAATATTTTATTTATATCTAAGAGAATACAGACATTTACTAATTTAAATCAGAATATGCTTTCAAGCACGTTTCTATAAATACAAGAACATGGGATTTTAGTGTATAGTTACAACTTTAAATGTACAAAATAAAAACAACATAGATTGTTATGCATGCATCGTTATACTATAATAAATGACCGCGCTGTCGAGGCACGTCAAATTAATTACCTTCTCTACCTCTACTAACTAGTAGCAGCGATAAGTAAGGGTCGAATCCCACAAGGAGCGGATGAATTAATTATGCTTCTAATATTAATAATAAACAATAAAAGTAAATAAAGGGGGTTTTGAGTTTTAATAATCTACTAACTAACTAATCAAATAAACAATTATAATGTTAAAGACCTTAAAAACTCAATTAAACAAATAGTAATCGACTTAAACCAATATCAAAAGTAATACTAGTTCTCAGTTCAGTATCCCCCTATTCGTCTACAAATTAATTAACTAATTAAACCTGATTATTATCCCTCAACCTTCTAACCCTAGACCGACAACAAGCTCTATCGGCCCGAATTATCCCTTAAGAATAGTTAACCAAGATACGATCATTAGCTAACCCTATTTAATTGAACAGCCTAGAAAATGCTCTCTAGGTTTAATTCATTAAACGCATTAATAATTAGGATAATAGGTCAGACTAGACTCCAAGTACATACGCTTGATCCGGATGGCCTAGATTTGTGTTATCCCTAACGAATTAATCGTTATTGCTACTCGCGATTATAAAGTTATAACAATTACGGATTATAATTTTATAACCTAGCAGTGATAAATTAATAACCTAATTCGACGGGCCCTATCAAATCAAGCAATCAACCAATCGTGGGTCATGAGAACAAGTAACACAAATAAGTTGGGAAATAATAAATCAACATTCAATTACGGATCAATTAATCATCAAAACGAATAGGGTTCAACATCCCTTCAAACTAGTATAAAACAAACTAGCTACTCATAACTAAACTATTGTCTAAAGCTTGATAAAATAAAGACATAATTAAAATAAACGGAAAATAAAAGCAAACGGAATTGACGACGGAACAACGCTGGCCGCCTTCTGCTTCCTGCCTTCAATTCCCGTATGGACTCCCTTCTGCAATTCCCGTATGGACCATCATAGGTTTAATTCCCCAGCTTTTATAAGGATTCAATTGGGCTTAACAGCCCAATTCCGTCCTCACGTTGGATTAACAGAAAAATTGGGCCACCGCCCCTTTTTAACTAATTAAGCCCATATTCACAGCTTCTACTCTCCATGGGCCAAACCCTTCTTTTCCATACGGCTCTCCTTTCAACTGGGCCGATTCCCGCCCAGTTCTTCCTTTACTCGTCGATCCAATCTAATTAATACCAAAATTACTCCAAATTCACTGCAATTTCACCATAAACACAATTTTGGAATATTTGACTTAAGTGTGCAGATAAGTAAAAAAATACAGTGCATAGTAAATAAAATGCAATAAACTCACATTCATATCAATATAAATAATGCACGTTTTTCTACTTATCAAATCCCCCCAAACTTAAATCATTGCTTGTCCTCAAGCAATTTAGCACAAAAATAAACTAGGGGAAATAAACAAAGTTTTCACTCGCTCAGACAACTCACCGAACACACTTGGGTTCTCGTCACTCGATAGGAAGAAGCACAAACTTTCTTTAAAGCACACAAAATTTCGGACTGAAATCAAACTCCCCACTAAACTTTATTGGTGAAAAGGGCATCGCAATTCAAATTTTCCACAAATGAACTAAAATTTTGTCAAGAATGCTTCTTTTCTTTCTATTTTTTTTTTCTTTTTTTTTTCTTTTTTTTTTTAATACACGAACGAAACAAGAACTAGTTGGACCATTGGATTAGACTTCGTATCGAGGACCACCCCTTTATTTCTCCAATTTTTTTTTCTTTTTTTTTTTCTTTTTCTCTTGTTTTTTTTTTCATTGTGGGTGAGGTCGGCAGCTCCACACCACTCGTAGGTTAGTCCGTGTGCTATTATTGATTTGTAATTTTTGTTTTTGTTTGATTTTCACATTCGAACCCCTATGAGCAGGCAGCTGATTCAGCCCCTCACCATCTTTTCTCACAATTTTTTTTTCAACTAAACACCATTAACCCAAACACAATTATTTTCCATCCTTTAGGGGTGGTATCCACAACTACTCCATCTTTTACCAATTCAAGTCCAACTTATTATAAACATAAAATAAAACAATAAAAATTTAACATGTGAAGCATACTCGACAAACCAACTTAATCGGGACATATTCAGACACAATGTTATCCCTTTCACACAACTTTAGTGTCATTCAATCTCAGCAAATTTAACCAGAATATACTAAATAAGCCGACTCTTCTCCCGAAGTAACATACCCCCAATAAATAAAAAACACTTTGTGTCATCATCGCGAGTTCCTACCCCCTTTTTTTTTTTCTTTTTTTTTTCTTTTTTTTTTAATAAACAAAGAACAACTAAAGCAACTAATAATTAAAGAAAGAAAGTACAAGAATAAAATACAAACTAATATGTATATATAATTTACTTCACTACGAATCACCCCCCCTCCCCCAAACTTAATCGCAGGCAGATGTGCAATTAACACATGAAAGGTAAAGCGAAATGCAATACAGTAAGAAAAGGAGGTCACCGGGTCAACGAGAACACGACTACTGCCATTTTTTTTCTTGTGAATCAAGGTGAGCCACCTCAAGTCAACCCTCTAATCCCCGTGATAACTTTCACCCTCTCAAAGTTCGCACCAAGGCGGTTTTGGAATAGGTCTCAAATGTGGTACGTCCGCTAATACCTTGTTCAACACTCCATCAGGCTCTATATGGTTAATTACTTTAAGCTTTAAAAACTCAATGGAGAGGATATAGATCTTCGCTAAAAAATAGATGCGCATCGATTTGATCCCCACTTTTTGAAAGACATCAAGGACCTGTTTCTCCTTGTTTTCCTGTTCGGGTTTTCTTATTCTAGAAAGAAACGGCAACGGGTTAGTAATAACAGAATTAGAAATAGGAGATTTTACCTCAACAATCGATTCTGGACTCGACACATTAGATGATCCAATGTGCTCTTCTGATCCAATGTGCTGCGGCACACTGGATGTCCCAATGTGCGTCTGTTGCCCGTTGTTCTCCACGTTCTTTTCTGTTTCGTCTGAGTTTTCTTCGCTTATCATGTTCTCTTCTTTCAGCCCGGGCTTGTTAGGCTCTCCAAGCTGCTTTCCACTTTGCAAAGTAATGGCGCTCACATTCCTCGAATTTATTTCGGGTTGGGAAGGTAGCTTTCCACTATTCATGCCTTCCAGTCGACTCACGGTGGTGGCCAATTGACTCACTTGAGTCTCCAGATTCTTTATGCTCGATTGCGTATATTTCTGGAATTGAACAGTGTTGGTGGACATGGTTTTCACGATGTCTTCTAAGGACGGGCTAGATGTGTGCTCAGCTGGCTGTTTAGTGTAATACATGCCCCTTGGTGGTGGCGGTCGAGTCTGTTCACCTGCTTGTGGTTGCTGGTTCCCATACTTGAAATTAGGATGATCCTGCCAACCGGGATTATAAGACTGAGAATAAAGATCGTATCTTCTCCCTTGGAAATTTCCAGTACCAACAGCATTTGCATGTGCATCGATCTCGTCTGTTAGCAGTTTGCAATTGTCGGTGGTATGCTCAAGTGTGTCGCAAATCCGACACGGTTTCACCTGTGGGGTTCCTGCGGTGGCTATCTTCATGACAAAAGAGGTAAGTTCTTGTAATTTATCTTCAACAGATGAAAACACCTACCTCCCTGACCATTTTCGGTGGAAGGTCCCTTGCACGAAATTGCTGGGAATTAGCTGTCATGTCTGATATGAGTTCTTTGGCCTCTGCTGGAGTTTTATTAACCAATCTTCCTCCCGCAGCTGCATCTATCATATTACGGTCCATAAATGACAACCCCTCATAGAAATACTGAATGAGAAGTTGCTCGGTGAACTGATGTTGTGGACAACTCACTATCAGCTTCTTATATCGCTCCCAACACTCATAGAGAGACTCTCCTTGCATTTGCATTATACCACATATTTCCTTCCGTAATGTGACTACTCGAGATGTTGGGAAATATCTCTGTATAAATAGTCGTTCCATCTGAGTCCATGTGGTGATAGTCTCTGTCAAATAGTGCAACCAATCTTTTGCATTGCCCTTCAAAGAAAATGGAAAAGCCCGTAGCTTGATCAGTTCGTCAGTGACTCCTATAGGTTTCATTACCGAACACACCAAATGGAACTCCTTTAAGTGTCTATAAGGATCCTCGCCTGCATAACCATGAAACAATGGCAACAAGTGTATAATATCACTTTTAAGCTCAAAATTTGTGTGGACATTATAATCAGGAAATGAAATGCAAAAAGATTGTTCAGTATTGACAGGATTGATAAACTCTCTCAAAGTTTGAGTTGAAGTCATAATTTCCATGGAGTTGATCTCAATCCTTAACCTACACAAATTTCTTCGAAATAGTATATAAGGACGCTACAAGAAACAAAGAAGAAACAAAGAAGAAAAGAGGAAAGAAAAAAAATAGAATGCTGAACGTATATGAGAGGAAATCAAATTTACAAAAATCTGTGAATGGACAGACACATTGGATGACACAATGTGGCGTCCGTCTGATAATGTGCGATGGCCGAAATCACTAATTTGACGAGAACAGTAAACAAGAATGAAATTAACTAAAACTAATACTAATTAATAATGAAAACTAAATTAATTCAACACCGCTCCCCGGCAACGGCGCCAAAATTTGACCGCGCTGTCGAGGCACGTCAAATTAATTACCTTCTCTACCTCTACTAACTAGTAGCAGCGATAAGTAAGGGTCGAATCCCACAAGGAGCGGATGAATTAATTATGCTTCTAATATTAATAATAAACAATAAAAGTAAATAAAGGGGGTTTTGAGTTTTAATAATCTACTAACTAACTAATCAAATAAACAATTACAATGCTAAAGACCTTAAAGACTCAATTAAACAAATAATAATCGACTTAAACCAATATCAAAAGTAATACTAGTTCTCAGTTCAGTATCCCCCTATTCGTCTACAAATTAATTAACTAATTAAACCTGATTATTATCCCTCAACCTTCTAACCCTAGACCGACAACAAGCTCTATCGGCCCGAATTATCCCTTAAGAATAGTTAACCAAGATACGATCATTAGCTAACCCTATTTAATTGAACAACCTAGAAAACGCTCTCTAGGTTTAATTCATTAAATGCATTAATAATTAGAATAATAGGTCAGACTAGACTCCAAATACATACGCTCGATCCGGATGGCCTAGATTTGTGTTACCCCTAACGAATTAATCGTTATTGCTACTCGCGATTATAAAGTTATAACAATTACGGATTATAATTTTATAACCTAGCAGTGATAAATTAATAACCTAATTCGACGGGCCCTATCAAATCAAGCAATCAACCAATCGTGGGTCATGAGAACAAGTAACACAAATAAGTTGGGAAATAATAAATCAACATTCAATTACGGATCAATTAATCATCAAAACGAATAGGGTTCAACATCCCTTCAAACTAGTATAAAACAAACTAGCTACTCATAACTAAACTATTGTCTAAAGCTTGATAAAATAAAGACATAATTAAAATAAACGGAAAATAAAAGCAAACGGAATTGACGACGGAACAACGCTGGCCGCCTTCTGCTTCATGCCTTCAATTCCCGTATGGACTCTCTTCTGCAATTCCCGTATGGACCATCATAGGTTTAATTCCCCAGCTTTTATAAGGATTCAATTGGGCTTAACAACCCAATTCCGTCCTCACGTTGGATTAACAGAAAAATTGGGCCACCGCCCCTTTTTAACTAATTAAGCCCATATTCACAGCTTCTACTCTCCATGGGCCAAACCCTTCTTTTCCATACGGCTCACCTTTCAACTGGGCCGATTCCCCCCCAGTTCTTCCTTTACTCGTCGATTCAATCTAATTAATCCAAAATTACTCCAAATTCACTGCAATTTCACCATAAACACAATTTTGGAATATTTGACTTAAGTGTGCAGATAAGTAAAAAAATACAGTGCATAGTAAATAAAATGCAATAAAATGCAATAAACTCACATTCCTATCAATATAAATAATGCACGTTTTTCTACTTATCAATAAAAGAACTCAAGGATAAGTAGATTAGTATTACAAATTTTTATTACTAAGTTGAGATTTACATTACCCTTTATATCAATGAAGAAAAAATATTAAGAGGCCGTCAAAGTATTGGCCTTTTTTTATTAATGCATATAGATGAAATATTAAAATTTCTTAATAGGCCACCAAACTATTGAAAATCAGTTATTAAAAAGATCCTAAATTATGACATATCTTTCATGAAGTTCGTGAATTAAATGAAATAAAATTTTAAACACTACAAGGAAAAGGGTCTTTTGAGACCACAAAAAAGTGGTCTCAAATAATGAGTATTTGCCACAACTTAAGCAAAGTGGTCTCAAATAATGAGTATTTGCCACAACTTTATTGTCGTCTCAATAACTCGATCGCAAATAATATATTTGTGACCACAAAAGTGGTCTCAAATGCGTCTCAAATATTTTTTGCAACAACTAGTTGTCTCTAAAAGTAGTCTTAAAGTTGTCTCAAATAATTTGTAGAGAGATTTGTGACAACAAGTGGTCACAAATAACTTACTATTAGTGACCACAATTGTGGTGTCAAAATGTCTTATACAAAAGACTTCTTTTATTGTAGTGAAAAATAAGACCAAAACATTAATTATTGATCATAACCTTGTTAAAAGAAATTATTATTAAAAAATAACGTCGAGTTAAGAACTCTTTTACAAGAAAGAAAGAAACAAACAAAATACCTATAATAGTAGAAGGAAAAATGACTGGAGCTCCTTTGGGTATATTTTCCTCTTGTATAGCTTGTATGAGTATTAGACAAGTACTTAGAGTATGTATTTATAATTAGAGATTAATATTTCTCCTACGAGGATTAGAATATCTTGTTAGATTTTATAAGATTTGACAGCGCTGTCGAGGCACGTCAAATTAAATACCTTCTCTACCTCTACTAACTAGTAGCAGCGATAAGTAAGGGTCGAATCCCACAAGGAGCGGATGAATTAATTATGCTTCTAATATTAATAATAAACAATAAAAGTAAATAAAGGGGGTTTTGAGTTTTAATAATCTACTAACTAACTAATCAAATAAACAATTATAATGCTAAAGACCTTAAAGACTCAATTAAACAAATATTAACTTGACTTAAACAAATATTAAAGGTAACACTAGTTCTCAGTTCAGTATCCCCTATTCGTCTACAAATTAATTAACTAATTAAACCTGATTATTATCCCTCAACCTTCTAACCCTAGACCGACAACAAGCTCTGTCGGCCCGTATTATCCCTTAAGAATAGTCAACTAAGATACGATCATTAACTAACCCTATTTAATTGAACAACCTAGAAAACGCTCTCTAGGTTTAATTCATTAAATGCATTAACAATCAGGATAATAGGTCAGACTAGACTCCAAATACATACGCTCGATCCGGATGGCCTAGATTTGTGTTACCCCTAACGAATTAATCGTTATTGCTACTCGCGATTATAAAATTATAACAATTACGGATTACAATTTTATAACCTAGCAGTGATAAATTAATAACCTAATTTGACGGGCCCTATCAAATCAAGCAATCAACCAATCATGGGTCATAAGATCAAGTAACACAAAGAAGTTGGGAAATAATAAATCAACATTCAATTACGGATCAATTAATCATCAAAACGAATAGGGTTCAACATCCCTTCAAACTAGTATAAAATAACCTAGCTACTCATAACTAAACTATTGTCTAAAATTTGATAAAAGAAAGACATAATTAAAATAAACGGAAAATAAAAGCAAACAAAATCGACGACGAAACGCTCGCTGCCGTGACGCTTCCTCCTTCAGTTTCCGTACGGACGCCCGTATGGACTCCCGTATGGACTACTGCTGCAATTCCCGTATGGATTCTGCTCCCTTAATTCTCGTATGGACGACCCCTTTTATAAGGATTCAATTTGGCTTTTAACAGCCCCTCACGTTGGATTACAGAAAAATTGGGCCACCGCCCCTTTTTAACTAATTAAGCCCATATTCACAGCTTCTACTCTCCATGGGCCAAACCCTTCTTTTCCATACGATTCTCCTTTCAACTGGGCCAATTCCGGCCCAGTTCTTCCTTTACTCGTCGATCCATTCTAATTACTCCAAAATTACTCCAAATTCACTGCAATTTCACAATAAACACAGCTTTGGAGTATTTGACTTAAGTGTGCAAATAAGTAGAAAAATAACAGTGCATAGTAAATAAAATGCAATAAAATCACATTCCTATCAATATAAATAATGCATATTTTTCTACTTATCAAATCCCCCCAAACTTAAACCATTGCTTGTCCTCAAGCAATTTAGCACACAAACAAGCTAGGGGAAATAAACAAAGTTTTCACTCGCTCAGACACCTTACCAAACTCACTTAGGTTTTCCGTCACTTGGTAGGAAGAAGCACAAACTTTCTTTTAAAGCAAACAAAATTCCGGACTGAAATCAAACTCCCCACTAAACTTTATTGGTGAAAAGGGCATCGCATCCAAACTTCCCGCAATTGAACCAAAATTTTGTCAAACATGCTTCTTCTTTTTCGATTTTTTGTCTCTCTTTTTTTTTTTTTTTTTTTTTATTATAAACAAAGAACAACTAAAGCAACTAATAATTAAAGAAAGAAAGTACAGGAATAAAATGCAAACTAATATGTATATACAATTTACTTCACTGCGAATCCCCCAAACTTAATCGCATGCAGATGTGCAATTAACACATGAAAGGTAAAGCGAAATGCAATAAAGTAAGGACAGGAGGTCACCGGGTCAACGAGAAGACGACTACTGCCATTTTTTTTCTTTCTTGTGAATCAAGGTGAGCCTCCTCAAGTCAACCCTCTAATCCCCGTGATAACTTTCACCCTCTCAAAGTTCGCACCAAGGTGGTTTTGGAATAGGTCTCAAATGTGGCACGTCCACTAATACCTTGCTCAACACTCCATCAGGCTCTATATGGCTAATTACTTTAAGCTTTAAGAACTCGGTGGAGATGATATAGATCTTCGCTAAAAGATAGATACGCATCGATTTGGTCTCCACTTTTTGAAAGACATCAAGGACCTGTTTCTCCTTGTTTTCCTGTTCGAGTTTTCTTATTCTAGAAAGAAACGGCAACGGGTTAGTAATAACAGAATTAGAAATAGGAGTTTTTACCTCAACGGACGATTCTAGACTCGACACTTTGGATGACCCAATGTGCTCTTCTGATCCAATGTGCTGTGGCACACTGAATGTCCCAATGTGCGTCTGTTGCACGCTGTTCTCCACGTTCTTTTCTGTTTCGTCTGCGTTTTCTTCGTTGTTCATGTTTCCTTCTTCTAGCCCGGGCTTGTTAGGCTCTCCAAGCTGCTTTCCGCTTCGCAAAGTAATGGCACTTACATTCCTCAGATTTATTTCGGGTTGGGAAGGTAGCTTTTCACTATTCATGCTTTCCAGTCGACTCATGGCGGTGGCCAATTGACTCACTTGCGTCTCCAGATTTTTTATGCTCGATTGCGTATCTTTCTGGAATTGAACAGTGTTGGCGGACATGGTTTTCACGATGTCCTCTAAGGACGGACTAGACGTGTGCTCAGCTGGCTGTTTTGGGAAATACATTCCTCTCGGTGGTGGCGGTCGAGTCTGCTCACCCGCTTGTGGTTGTTGGTTTCCATACTTGAAATTAGGATGATCACCCAAATCGGGATTATAAGACTGAGAGTACGGATCGTATCTTCTCCCTTGGAAATTCCCAGTACCAACAGCATTTGCATGTGCATCAATCTCGTCTGTCAGCAGTTTGCAATTATCGGTGGTATGCTCAAGTGTGTCGCAAATCCGACACGGTGTAACCTGTGGTGTTGCGGAGGCGGCTATCTTCCTGACAAAAGAGGTAAGTTCTTCTAATTTATCTTCAACAGATGAAACACCTACCTCCCTTACCATTTTCGGTGGAAGGTCCCTTGCACTAAATTGCTGGGAATTAGCTGCCATGTCTGATATGAGTTCCTTGGCCTCTGCTGGAGTTTTATTAACCAATCTTCCTCCCGCAGCTGCATCTATCATATTACGGTCCATAAGTGACAACCCTTCATAGAAATACTGAATGAGAAGTTGCTCGGTGAACTGATGTTGTGGACAACTCACTATCAGCTTCTTATATCGCTCCCAACACTCGTACAGAGACTCTCCTTGCATTTGCATTATACCACATATTTCCTTCCGTATTGTGACTACTCGAGATGTTGGGAAATATCTTTGTATGAATAGTCGTTCCATCTGAGTCCATGTGGTGATAGTCTCTGTCAAATAGTGCAACCAATCTTTTGCATTGCCCTTCAAAGAAAATGGAAAAGCCCGTAGCTTGATCAGTTCGTCAGTGACTCCCATAGGTTTCATTACCGAACACACCAAATGGAACTCCTTTAGGTGTCTATAAGGATCCTCGCCTGCATAACCATGAAACAATGGCAATAAGTGTATAATATCACTTTTAAGCTCAAAATTAGTGTGGACATTATAATCAGGGAATGAAATGCAAAAAGATTGTTCAGTATTGACGGGATTGAAAAACTCTCTCAAAGTTTGAGTTGAATTCATAATTTCCATGGAGTTGATCTCAATCCTTAACCTACACAAACTTCTCCGAATTAGTATATAAGGACGCTACAAGAAACAAAGAAGAAAGGAGGAAAGAAAAAAAAAAACAGAATGCTGAACGTATATGAGAGCAAATCAAATTTACAAAAATATGTGAATGGACAGACACATTGGATGACCCAATGTGGCGTCCATTTGCTAATGTGCGATGGCAGAATTCACTAATTTGACGAGAACAATAAACAAGAAAGAAATTAACTAAAACTAATATTAATTAATAATAGAAACTAAATTAATTCAACACCGCTCCCCGGCAACGGTGCCAAAATTTGACAGCGCTGTCGAGGCACGTCAAATTAAATACCTTCTCTACCTCTACTAACTAGTAGCAGCGATAAGTAAGGGTCGAATCCCACAAGGAGCGGATGAATTAATTATGCTTCTAATATTAATAATAAACAATAAAAGTAAATAAAGGGGGTTTTGAGTTTTAATAATCTACTAACTAACTAATCAAATAAACAATTATAATGCTAAAGACCTTAAAGACTCAATTAAACAAATATTAACTTGACTTAAACAAATATTAAAGGTAATACTAGTTCTCAGTTCAGTATCCCCCTATTCGTCTACAAATTAATTAACTAATTAAACCTGATTATTATCCCTCAACCTTCTAACCCTAGACCGACAACAAGCTCTGTCGGCCCGAATTATCCCTTAAGAATAGTCAACTAAGATACGATCATTAACTAACCCTATTTAATTGAACAACCTAGAAAACGTTCTCTAGGTTTAATTCATTAAATGCATTAACAATTAGGATAATATGTCAGACTAGACTCCAAATACATACGCTCGATCCGGATGGCCTAGATTTGTGTTACCGCTAACGAATTAATCGTTATTGCTACTCGCGATTATAAAATTATAACAATTACGGATTACAATTTTATAACCTAGCAGTGATAAATTAATAACCTAATTCGACGGGCCCTATCAAATCAAGCAATTAACCAATCATGGGTCATAAGATCAAGTAACACAAAGAAGTTGGGAAATAATAAATCAACATTCAATTACGGATCAATTAATCATCAAAACGAATAGGGTTCAACATCCCTTCAAACTAGTATAAAATAACCTAGCTACTCATAACTAAACTATTGTCTAAAACTTGATAAAAGAAAGACATAATTAAAATAAACGGAAAATAAAAGCAAACGAAATCGACGACGAAACGCTCGCTGCCGTGACGCTTCCTCCTTCAGTTTCCGTACGGACGCCCGTATGGACTCCCGTATGGACTACTACTGGAATTCCCGTATGGATTCTGCTCCCTTAATTCTCGTATGGACGACCCCTTTTATAAGGATTCAATTGGGCTTTTAACAGCCCCTCACGTTGGATTACAGAAAAATTGGGCCACCGCCCCTTTTTAATTAATTAAGCCCATATTCACAGCTTCTACTCTCCATGGGCCAAACCCTTCTTTTCCATACGATTCTCCTTTCAACTGGGCCAATTCCGGCCAAGTTCTTCCTTTACTCGTCGATCCATTCTAATTACTCCAAAATTACTCCAAATTCACTGCAATTTCACAATAAACACAGCTTTGGAGTATTTGACTTAAGTGTGCAAATAAGTAGAAAAATAACAGTGCATAGTAAATAAAATGCAATAAAATCACATTCCTATCAATATAAATAATGCATATTTTTCTACTTATCAAGATTAAATAATAATTATCTAATAAGTATATCTTAAAAGATTAATATATTAATTCCATAAATTTTATACATTCACATCAAATCAATACTCTACCGATTCTTATATACTAATTTTTTTTCCATAAAATTCAAATCTGAGTTCCGAATCCATGAACATGTATGATAAGTTCATGTGGATGGCTGAATCATCTCCTCAAATCAAAATCCGTCAATCCAAATATGTTGCAGATATATTGAGATGGGTTAATTAATTAAAATAAACTACAATACCATGTGACACTACAAGCAAAACTAACTATTTTGCATTAGTTCACAGGCCAAATATTTCCGTCAAAGTCTAAGGAATTAGTAGAAGGTATATGCAGGGGGGCGGGGGTAAGAAAATAGCAGAGGAGAATATTTCGCTAATTCAAATGTACACTACAAGAAAACGCGTTTTAGCGGCGAAAATTTTCGCCGCAAACCAGTTGTGTTTCGCCATTAAAACGAATTAGCGACCAAAAATTTCGCTGTCAGAGCTGTCGCTATTTCAGCATCACTAATTCTATTTGCGATGAAAGTTAGTACATCGCCGCAAATATTAGCGAAAAAAAAAAAAAAAAAAAGAAGTTAGTCATTGATAATAAAAATAATATGAAATAATATATATTAGCTGCAAATATTTTATTTCGCCGCCAACCTTGCGGTGCAAATATAATATTTGGTCGCTAAATATTAAAATTATAAATAATAATAATAAATAAATTAGCAGCGAAAATTATATTTCGTCATTAATTTTGCGGCGAAAATGTAAAATTGTGTCGCTAATTATTACCTGCAAAATTATATTTCATAGCTAAGTGTGCAGAAAAAAATTACACATTTTTCGCTAATTAATAAAATTATAAAATAATAATAATAATAAATATATTAGCCGCAAAACTTATATTTCGTTGCTAATGGTGCGGCGAAAATGTAAACTTTTGTCTCCAATTATTAGCTGCGAAATTATATTTCATAACTAATTGTGCAGCGAAAATTTACACTTTTGTTGCTAATTAATAAAATTATAAAATATTAATCATAAATATAATATCCATGAAAATTATATTTCGTCGCTAATGTTGCGGCGAAAATGTAAAAGTTTGTCACTATTCATTAGCTCCAAAATTATTATTATTTTTTTTTTTGCTAAGTTTGCGGATAAATTAAAAAATTGGTCGCTAATTAATGAAATTAAAAAAAATATTAAAAAAATATTAGCTAATAAAATTATAAAATAATACGAAAATTTGCTAGCTAAATATTTTATGCACAACTAGTTTTGCAACAAATTAATATTTTCATCCCTAGTTTGGAGAAAAATTTGCAATGCATTATTGAGCCTCGTTGCTATTTCGAAAAATTAGCTAAAATGATATGCTCTTGAATCATTCGTAAAACCATTCTAAAATAAGTATAATCAAAATAGCAATTCAAATTTCAAGGTGTCAACATATTCTGTACCACTGTTTCAAGTACTTAAACCTGAAGTTTGTGCACAAAAAAAAAAAAAAAAAAAAAAAGAAAAGAAAAGAATTATGTTCTTCGTTCAAACCCCTTCATCGACCCCATGAACCTGAAGAAATAAAATCCTTACATCATGTATCCATTTCAACTTTGCTACATATCATAGTAACAACAAGCTACATAAAATAATAACTACATTTACTAGCATCAATATGTCAAAACTAATAACTCAAATACCACTAAAATAACATTGCACCGCAATAATATTTGCATCAATTTTGGATGTATTCCACATTTTGTGTTACTCAATGCCAAAAAAAATATAAACTTTTAGGATAAATACAAACCAGAAATTTCACAAACAAATTTATTAGAGCCCCTCAAACCATCAATAACTATTATTTTTTCTTAAAACCTATGTAAAGATTAGAAGCCCCGAAAGCTCCCTAAAATCCATATTCAAATGTCTAGACTAAATACAATAATATGACATAATCTATAACATCATTTCGTTAATCTCCCATAATCATCGCCCATCAACTGATAATAATTTTCATACTCATATATACGTGCAACTACCATAAGAAGCTTCAAAAATGAAAGAGGGGGCGCAGAGAGAAAGCGCAATATTCTTCAAAAATAAAAATGAGTAGACTTACTTTAATACTAAAGTGGTGGGGTAGATGGTGACATCACACCCATCAGAGATCGAACTTTAGTAGGGGCTATTTTCTTAAATGTTTGCATTGTCATTCTTTGATAAGCCTCCATGTTCTCCTTAAGGCTTTTGATATCTTCTTGTGTTGATTGCAAAGAGGTTCGAGTGCTTTCTAGTTCACCTTGAGTAGATTGAAGCTCCTGTCTAAATTTAGCATTGATTGTCCTTCGAGAACTGTCATCACGAGAACTGTCATTACAACAAACCTTAAATAGCTTTGCATTCATTTCTATTTCTTACACCAAAAATAAAAATGGTACTCCCTCCGTCCCAAATGAACTTGCACAAGGGGATCGGCACACATATTAAGAGAAAGTTGCTTTTTGAGATCTTGTCAACTTTTCAAAGGTTGATTGAGGGTGGAGATTGAGAGTAAAGATTTTGAGGGTGGATATTGTATTATAACTTTCCTTTTTAAGGATTTGCAAGTTTATTTGGGACGGACAAAAACGGAAAGTGTACAAGTTTATTCGGGACCAAGAAAGTACATCATAAAAAACTTAGTTTCCAATTTATTAGATTCAATAAGAAGATCCTATAGATAGTATAGGCCATTAAAAAGTTAACAGAACATAGATCTGTAATTCTTAAGCTTGCTCTTCTTCCATTAATCTTAGAACCCAAAAAACCTAGAAGAAGTGATTCTTCAAGAATCGGCTATTTATAATTTGTACATGATTCTAAAGATTTCAAATTTAGGACTACATTTTGATCATGATCAATGCACTACAACAAAAGAAGTCTTTTGCATAAGACTTTTTGACACCACAATTGTGGTCACTAATAATAAGTTATTCGTGACCACTTGTTGTCACAAATCTCTCTACAAATTATTTGAGACAACTTTAAGACTACTTTTAGAGACAACTAGTTGTTGCAAAAAATATTTGAGACGCATTTGAGACCACTTTTGTGGTCACAAATATATTATTTGCGACGGAGTTATTGAGACGACAATAAAGTTGTGACAAATACTCATAAGTTGTGACAAATACTCATTATTTGAGACCACTTTGCTTGAGTTGTGGCAAATACTCATTATTTGATGCCACTTTTTTGTGGTCTCAAAAGACCCTTTTCCTTGTAGTGATGACGGAATTAAAAATTGCTTATGGAGTGGGGAATCATATGGAGAATAAATATGTAAAAAGCGAAGTTAAAAAGATATTTATTTGTAAATAAATCATATAAGTAAACAAAGACAATCTAAATTAAAATAGTTTAAATATTAACAAAATGAACAAATAACTAATAGTGATGGTTTATTTATAACATAGAACAATATTAATTATTCTCATTCAAAATTGAAATCATATTTATATGCGATCTTAAACAAAGATTATTAATATTATTTTCTCTTAATAAGCATACGTTAAAATGATTACAAACTTTAATTTTTCTTTATTATTTACTACCAAATTGTCTTCGTGCATGACAAAAGTAAGTAGTGTTCAAGAATTAAGTAATTTTGACCAAATTTTTATAGTTGAAGTGTTTAATAAATAAGTACTTATGATCTCTTAAATTATCAAACCATCAAGTAAAAGCAGCACTTTGCTGCTTATGACTTTTAGCTTCCAGCTGATTAATTAAATAGAAGCTAGGCTCCCAAAATACTCTAAATCAACTTAAATTAAGATAGAAACTAATATTTTCTTAAAAATAGCAAATGCAAATACTCACAAAGTTAAGAAAAACAACAAAATCCAACTCCACAAATTCCCGCAGAGACAGGAACGGAGCTAGGATTCTATAATGAGGGGGGCGAAATAATTTTTTGAATTATATATAAACGTTTTCAATTTGAGGGTGATGAACTCATTTTTTAACTATAATTACACTATATGTATATATACAGTACATCGATCGACAAATTTGAGGAGGCGGCCGCCACCGCCAATTCCCCCTTGGCTCCGTGGCTGCGCAGAGAGCAACAGTCCCCTCACTACATCCAATACACAATCAGATTAAAAATTGTAAAAATCCAACGGCCTTTTAAATGTCTAAATTAAAGAAATTTAAACACCATACACTTTTGCATATTAAATTATTTTATATCCATCCAACTCTTGCTATATTGTATTGATGATGTCAACAGGCAAACAAAAGAAATTGAGATAACTCAGAGGTTTCTTCAGCCATATTAAAATTACTTCAGCATCATCAATGTATAGCTTGCTTCAAGGTTTATGAAGGTTACCATTATGATTTAATTATCCAAGAGTTCACATTCCAACCTTTCAACAGGACATGATCTCTCTTAACTATTTGCATCCAGACATTAACATGCATTTGCAAGTATTGCTTTAGGACAATATGTGAGTGTGCGTGAGTGTGTATGCGTGCGCGTATAAAAAATATAATTATATTACAGATCTAAGTAAGTATAAGATCCTTTAAAGTATTTCAAATTTAAAGATTATATATTGTTTTACAGGACTAGGATTACAGGGTATTTGCAATTGCACTTCTCAAGTGCTTTTCAGTTTATAGCTTAACATAAGTTATTTTGGGTATTTGAATAAACAACTTTAACTTTAATAGAAGTGATTTTAAGTAAAAACAATTAAAAGTAGAAATTGTTGAAGGAAAAACACAATTAGTGTGCCTAGCTTCGTCAAAAGTAACTGATGAAGGGCAATTTAGATATTCACTAAATATTATGTATCTGTGAAACCCTTGTATTTGACACCCTATATAAAGGGGATCTGATGAATAAGAGAACCCTAATTATTCCGTGTCTCTCTTCCGTCTCTCTTTACTATTCTTCTTTTCTATTTTCCTACAACACGTTATCAGCACGAATTGTTCTATGTACAAACACAATTTCCATCCACACACCAAAATTAATTCCAATCCACACACAAAATACAATTGACGGTATGTGACAACAACGATGCATATAATCTTCTGGGATATACGGGACTATGCTATCTTTTGATCCACCACACCATGCTCAATTTCCACTGTGCAAATTCTAGAACGCCTCAACACACAAAATTGTGACAAACATGAACCATGATCAATATCCGGTTAGTAATTCTTATTTTATTAATTGGGAATTGACTGATTTGTGACTCTACACCTGCCAAAATATTTAAGTATGTAATTGATGATATATCCCAAGCATAAGATTATGGTGATTGGTTGGTCTACTGATACCATTAAAATCTAGTATGCAATTTCATGGTACTTAGCATTAGACGTAATATAAAATTGAGTTATCAAAACTGTGATTATGCTTAAGCGTTTGATATTGAGTTGCTGCATCAGTCTGTATCATCAGTTTTCAGTGAAATTGTTGAAAAAAAGAATCTTGAATTTATGCATGTCAGCCTAATTATATTTGGAGGTAATTTATTTCTTTTGGCCCCCGACTAGCTGATCAATTGGTTTGTTGAGATTTATAACACTCATTTATGCATTTAACTGCTTTCTCTTGTCTGAAATTTTTATTTGCGAGCATCAACTTATTTCCGATGATATAGAGTTTGGATTGGAATCCTTCCTCACAACGTTTGAGAAGTTCCATAAGAAAGAATCGTGTCTTTCCTGCAAGATCAACTGCGTGATAAAGTATTTTCGCAAAGTATCGAAAAACTTGTGATATATGGTCCCGAAATCTAATTCAAAAGAAAATGATTAAACCAACTAGATCCAAATTTGAATATTGGACTCAGAAAAAATTGAGTTACCACAATTGATATTCCTAATAGGAAACTATTTTCATGAAAAATAACTACACTCTGTAAGAACTCTCTTACGATCATATCATCAACCGACCCCAACGACAAAGCACTGTCTGACATAGTAGAAGTCACAGTCAATGCTCTAATGAATTTGAGACGACAAATTAATCCTAGCTTACACTAGGAGTATTGCTTAGTTCAAAAATTCCCGATGAGCTACGGAATGCATTAAAAGAAATTTTTAAAATGTAGATGAATCTCTACTTTTGATATTAACTATCTAGTGGAAAGAAACTCACTCACTAAACTACAGAAGGGTCAATAGCCTCAATAAGGACACGTTGTGCCTAAAAACACATCTCTCTTTATGTGTAAACAAATCACAGAAGATGATATGATACATAAAATTTCTTTACTTTCCTACTCCAATGCTTATACTACCGAACTTGTATATGCTAGAGTATGAAATAAAAGAATTACAATATTCAATTAGCTAATCAACCAGTGCAAGTAGTTGAGAGGCATGCCCAATTTCTTCTAAAAAGTAACACCAAACGTGCTGGGATAAAGAAAATTCTCTAGCCTAACTATGTTAAACTAAATAGTAAAGATAACCTCAAAGTAAAGGGAACGAATGTGTCTGTCTCTGCAGTTATGGTCATGATACACCACAAAGTAAGGGACATAGAAGCCCTGGAGGCCTTCCGATGTGCCTACCCCAAATGGACATGGTGGTTATGAAAACAATGTGCAAAAGACACCTCGGTACCCTCTAAACAAAAGGGATAGAGTTGGTAATGAACTTTTAAATAAGTGTGGAAATAATATACTTTTGTATAAAAATTGCTAAAGCAGTTAACTATAAGAGATACAAGAAGTCCAAAGAACAGAGACTCAATGCATCACTGCATAATGACCATCATTGAATCACAAGTACTAAAAGGGTGAAGAATCGTCGAATTCTCTAGATGCCTAATGACATAACAATTATAGTCATAAAACGCTCTATATGCACCAAGAGCTATTACAATGTTATTAAGTAAAGATATTCGTGTCAAAGACTATCATTTCAAAACTACATGTGAGAATGGAATTGAATAATTTATGATACTTCTTATGAATGTGAAAGGAAGCACATCTTAGAGAAATAAATGAGTCAATCTAATGGTATGTACTCCACTACAACTCTGATCATTGGATCAAACACTATCACCAAAATGAACTTTGTAAGACAGAATCATATGTTACCCAAAATGAACTTTGGGACATTAATTCATATAGGTTTTGGTACGACTTTCTTAGACATCCAAGTCATAACATGATGTTTCATATTTAAGAAATTATATGGACGTTCTTTCTTTCGAGTGAAATACAAAAAGGGATAAAAATCCGATACGATGTACAGTGTCAGTGCTAATTTTATTATAACACAGTCAATATTTTCTAAAGTACTTGAAGCACGACCAACATCCCACTCTACATTATTAACTATTTTAAGGCACATCACTCGTTCTACCAAGCCTACTATTTAGTAATAAGTAGGATCGAGATCTTCCTATGCCTGATATATAAGTAAGCCATTCCATTCTTACAAAAGAACATAATATAATATATGTGGACCTATCAAACCAGAAAAGCGGGCCATTAAAGTGTCTATGGTTCTGGTAAATGCTTTGGCACACTAACTAATCATCACATTATTGTCCACAAGAAATGTTGCATTGAAAAACTCCTAGAATATATTATATAAGGGTTCACCACCCTCACTTCATAATGTCTATAAGACTTATTAACTCTAGAGAGTTTTCATCATAAGGATTTGATGATTATTGCATATCTATCTGGATCAATGTATAGTATCCTTTAACCCATGTGGATACACAAAAATGGTCTCACATATGCCACCATCAAAAGGATATAGATGGAGGACTAGGCATTGCAATGCCTACTAACATGCCTATCAGATATGGGGTTATGCAATATCGTTGCAACTTTACTTTATTTGTCTCAGACCCACTACCAACCGAAAATTATGCGTACCAGTTGGTAACTGAATTTAGCCTGATATTTTTACATTTACGCAAATTTGGTTACGCAGTATATGTGCCTATTTGCTTCCCCACAACGCATCAAAATGGGTCCTTAAAGACAATTAAATATTTATGTTGGTTATGGATTTCCAACGATTACCTACTATTTGAAACCTTTGACAGGCGAGATCTATTTACCGCTAGATTGGCGGATTGTCACTTTAATGAGACAGTCTTCCCGTCGTTAGGGGGAGATAAGAAAAAGAATTTTCTAAGGGAACGACAGGAAGTGTTTCCCAGTATGTTTCATTTGATCCCCACACTTCATAATGTAAAGTGAAGTAAAACGAATTATCGATCTTCAAAGTATGGAAGATTTGATTGTTGATGCATTTGCTAAGATCGCTAAAGTGACAAGATCATATATACCAGCTGCAAATGTGACTGTAAGGTTAAAAGTCCCCAGTAAAGGGCACAACACCGCAGATAAAGGTGTTGCAACCACACTTAGTGGAGGTGTGGTTGAGGCCGTGGCTCCTAGAAGGAAATGGGGGATGCCACGTGGTTCGATGAACACCTGCTCAAGGAAGGAGGCAGGTGTGGCACAATTTAAATCATCAATGAAAAGAAATACTCTGAAATTATCTCTAATTAATTATGTCCATGAATCACCACTGGAGGACGCTCCGAAGTTTAATATGATTCTAGAGATAATGAGAGTGCATGTGAGTTAATGGAAAAATATTTCACGTGCATTGATGATGTATACATTGTTGCTCAATGAATTATAGAGCACAATAATATCGAACCACGCTCTATTGTAAGATATCAACAAAGAGCATATTGGCCTATATGGAATCAATCCAGGTAGAACTCGATTCTATGACAGAACAACATGTATTTGGTTTGGTAGTGCTAGCCTTACCAAGTGTAAAGCCTGTAGGACATAAAATATGTTTTGTCAGTAAGCGTAGTGAGAATAATAAGTCCTGAGATGCAAAACTTACCTTAAAGCACAAGGTTTTCTCACAAAGCCCTGGAATTGACTACGAGGAGATATTCTCCCGCAACGGGTGTCATAACGTCTTATCGATAAGTTTCCGAAGGATTGCAAATGCAGCATACTAATGTACATATCTCTTTGGGGATCTTGTTATTGAGATATGTGTAAGTGTCAGATGGACCTGCATTGCCCAATTCAAGTAACTCTAGACCACGGAGTGCATTTACAATATTATATTGAAATGCTCACTTTGATTGAAATAAATCTGGGCGGAAATGACATACTCGTCTGAGTGACTACTTGATTGGGAAAGGAAAGAACAACTAGTATTGCCCTTATGCATTTATAAAGAAAACAATTTTTATATTTGCAACTATAGCAACTTATGTCGATATTAAGGACATAATAGGTACTCTTAAAGAAGTAAGAGATACTGTGATGTATTTGAAATCTAAATTGAGATAAAGGATCATGGAAAAACTCACCGAGTTTGTGGAATATTAATTCCTCAGTTTGCATATATCCAAAAGATTATCAGGCAATTTCACATGGATAAAGTGCAATCTGTTAGCACTCCTATGGTTGGTTGTAGTGTGGACAAGGAAAGATCCATTTGAGTTCAAAGGAAATGATGAAAGAGCTATTGGGAGATGAAATTCCCTACTTAACTGAAATGTGCGTATTATTGTATTAAAAGCTCAATAAACTCAACCATGTATTACTTTCTCAAAGAACATGTTGGTATATTTTACTCAGGACAACACAAATATCAGTTGAATGATATCAAATAGTATTTTGGCATGTGAAAGAAACCATTGACACATATTTGTTCTTCCCATATTAGAGACAAGAGAGATTACAAATGAAATTGTAAAACTCTAAAGAAAATGTCAAATGCTCTCATATATAGAGATTAAAGGATTACAAAAGAATATGTAACTCGTAAATAAATGTTGAAGCTACCCCCACTACGAAATACCGAATACTACTTTGGTTAGTTTAAATGTTGGTTATCTTGTTAGCTAATGTAAAGGTCATTACCAAACTAGTTACGTGTTACCACGAGGAGTACAATGAAATCTTGAAGATCCACCAAGCACAACTCATTTATCAACCCCACCAAATCAGATAAAGATGGTTGTCCTACATGAAGGAGTTCTTAAGTACTATGGTTGAAGACCTACCACAGAAGACCGACCTAAATTTATGAAGATAATGCAGTTTGCAACAAGAAGATAGAACTATGCTACATAGGAGATGATTATACGAACCATATGCCTCAAAGTTTGTCTATAACCAGCCACCATAAACTTTCCCCATGATTTATATAAATCGAGGATGCGGAGATTTTTAAAACTCTCCTAATAGATGTACGTATCAGGGGAGGTGTGTAGACTTCAGGGGGAGTCTCAACATAGGTGCGTTGCACTCTTTTTCTCTTCGACCAAGGTTTATTTTTTCCCACTGGGTTTTGTTACTTGGCAAGGTTTTTAACGAGGCAACGAGTTATGCACCAATTCTCCTTTGACTTGGCACAAGGGGGAGTGTTGAAGGAAAAACACAATTAGTGTGCCTTCGTCAAAAGTAACTGATGAAGGGCAATTTAGGTATTCACTAAATATTATGTATCTGTGAAACCCTTGTATTTGACACCCTATATAAAGGGGATCTGATGAATAAGAGAACCCTAATTATTCCGTGTCTCTCTTCCATCTCTCTTTACTATTTTCCTACAACAGAATTATTGATATTTAGAAATATTTAATCTCAAAATTAAATTATTATATTTAAGTATCAAACACCTGATGGACCACGGGTCACCCCGATAATCTTAGTATATAATAGGGGGGCCGACCCGAAATATGACGTTAATCTGACAGGCCTGCTCGAGCGGACCAGACCGCGCGAATCGCCACCTAACTATTGTACAAAAAAAGATAATTATGGATCTAAAAACAAAGGATCCTTTAAAGGAGGTCAAAATAATGTCATTAATAAATTATATATTATATATTTATTTATTTAATAGAGGTAAGTAAATCATATTTTAGTAACTATTTAATGTCTATATTTAGATTTAGAGGTGGTACAATTGGTTCGGTTCGGTCCAGTCCGACCCTTATTTTAAATGGGGTGAATAATAGTAATTCTAGCCGAAAGTACTATTTGGCCCCATAAGCGCGACCCGATAGGCCAAAATCTCGATTGACCACGGGCCGACTCGATAATCTTATTATATTATAGGGACATAGGTTGGGTCGGGCAGACTAACTTTAGGCCAGGTAAGACTGGCCCAAAATATGATGTTGGCCAGACGGACTGAGCCCAATCGGGCCGCCCGAATTGTCACTTCTTGGTAGATTAGTATATGAAAAGTTGCAAAGAACAACCTTTATTTGTTACCATTTGCTTAAGATGTCATTTATGTTTATTACTTGTTAAATATATATTGTTACTTTATCAATATTGCATATTTTATGTTTTCATATATGTACCTAAACCTGTAATGACCAATTTACTTGTTAGTACAAGTAAAATGACTATATGTACATACAACATTTGTAAAGTTACAAGATATTTTAAATAATTATCAAAGTAAAATGATACTTTAAGCAAGTGGCCAAAGATAAATGATATTTCGTGCAATTTTACCAATAAATCCAAGACCAACTAAATAAAATTGTTAACAGTTGTACTTAGCCATCAAATAAACTATTGATTCATTTTATGCTCTTTTATTTATAAATCATGTACTGTATTTTAATATATAGATAATAGATTATATAATAAATCATGTATTGCGTTTTAAAATAAATTTAGAATTTTAAAATATCATCAAAAATTTAGTGCAATAAAATTATTTGCATCAAATAGTTATAAGTTAAAATCACATTCGTATAACTATAAAAACGAAAATGCCTATAGGGTTCGTTAATATTAGCGGCAAAGTGTGACATGTCGCAGCAAATTATACCGTTAGGGATTAAATATGTCTTTGTCGCTAAAAGTATCATAATTTAAATATACCAAGAAAATATTTTATATAACTTAATTTGATATTTTAGTAATTTGCGACGCATACTAAAATATTTACCTCTAAATGTTAACGGTGAAAATGGATAATTAGTCTAAATTTGTTATATAATTTAGAAAAATCAAAATTAACTATTTAATTATCCAAAACATTATATTTTGCGACAAACGTTAACATATAGGCCGTTAACTTTACAACGAACATTATATGTTCATCGCTAATGTTAGCGATAAGATATAGAATTTTTGCAGCAAAGTGTAAGTAGTGACAAAAAATCTATAGGAATTGCTAATATTAGCGGCGAAGTCAAAAATTTCGTAGCAAATTAAACCGTTAATGATGAAATATGCCTTTGTCGCTAAAATTATTAGAATTTAAATATACCAAGAAAATATTTTTATTTATTTAGTTTGATATTTTAGTAATTTGCGATAATATTAAGTTATTTATTGCTAAATGTTAGCGGTGTAAATGGACAATTAGGTGCAATTTATTATATAATTTAAAAAAAATCAAAATTAACTATTTATTTAACAAAAACAAATATATTTTAAGAAAAACGTTAAGATATTTGCCGCTAACTTTGCAGCGAACATTATATGTTCATCGCTAACATTAGCGATAAGAATCTACAGGCGTCGCTAATATTAGTGGCGAAGTGTGATCCTTCGCAGAAATTAAACCTTTAGCGATGAAATATGCTTTTGTTGAAAAATTAAAATTAACTATTTATTTAACTAAAACTGAAAGTTTTATAGTCTGCACTGTCTACGTTGCAACACAGAACCTGACGAAAAAAAAAAAAAAAAAAAAAGAAAAATAAACACTAAAATAAACACGGGGCTGAATCCCTCAAACCCCTTGGACATTTGTTATTGATACTCCGTATAACGATAGGTTTTACAAAGAGACTCGATTCCCTAACACCTAACCTATACTATATCTAATAACGTCCAGCGACTCCCGTCGACTTAGCCGGCACTAACACGACACACCACCGAAGGCCGAACGAGCTCTCCCGAACCCGCCTTGAAGTTCCTTCTCCCCAAGATCCTTCGACACAAACCCTATTGACTCAAAGTGCAACACGCACCAATATATCTACTAAAAGAATTTTGTTTCTCACGAAAACCAACTAGCAACAAAATCAAATATATAAGACTAACAATTTTGGACCAATTAATATCATCTCATAAGTGCACTATTTATCATATACGTAGTAATTCTCTCACAAGTGCACACCCATTATAATCTGCAGAGCCTTGTATATATAAGGGACACCCTCCGTGCTTATCCGCCACCATCCATGCTTATCCGCCAATAAATTAAAGCTCATGGGCTAATCATGTGATTTCTTGTTCGCCAAGTCTTGAAGATTTATATCTTTAAAGATACTCCATCAAATCTTATTCGATTCTTATGATCCGCCTACCAAAACGGTAAAACATTAAAATAATAAAATGTAGTAACATAGCTAATCATTAATAATAAATATACTAAATTAAATTAAAATAACATAAGGGATTTTGACAAAAATATTGCCAATACAAAATATCCTAACAAAAACAAATATATTTTGAGACAAACGTTAACATATTTGTCGCTTACTTTGCTGCGAACATTATATATTCATAGCCGACGTTCGTGATGAGATATAGAATTTTTGCAGCAAAGTGTAAGTAGCGACAAGAAATCTACAGGCATCGCTAATATTAGCTGCGATGTGTAAACTTTCGTAGCAAATTAAACCGTTAGGGATGAAATATACTTTTGTCGCAAATTAAGAACAAGCGCTGAATATTCAGCAGTGGTACCACCAAGGAGTCCGGTAATAGTTGAATATATAGCAACGAGTGGCAAGTGTAGTGTCCCATTCAACTACATTCAGAAAGACATGAGTTCCACTGATGGCCAGCCTTGTACTAGTCGCCACACTGACGGTATTTTTTTCGGTCTCAATTACTACAACTTTCACTTTGTGCAGCGTGAAGTCCGACGTCTAAAGGAGTGAAGATGAATAATATTATTGTGGCTGGGATTTCACCTAATAAGGCTTTCGGTTTTGCTTTGCTTGCATGTGTCTTGTGATTTTGTTTTTTTCTTTTTCTTCATAGGGAGGGTTTTTTTCATCAACTTCTTAAAAGTTGGTTTTTTCCCTCATTTATCTTAAATGTAATTAATAAAGGTTGATTTCCCCGCTTACTAATATCATGCTTCTCTTTAAACACATATCTCATCACCCACCTTGTATTTTATCTTGTATTTCATCATGTTCATCAAACGATACATGTATTAGATCATATCGCAAAATTTACGCGTTAATGTTTCGTAGCAATACTAAACTTTCTAATTCTACAGTAAATATCACTACAACATAACTAAGCATATGTAACACCCAAAAAGTATTACATATATACAAAAAAAACGTTATTATAAATTTTAGGTAATGAGAATGAATGAAGACTCATTCCCATTTATGGTGCTCGCTACATAATGAAAAAGTTAATCATAACCCCATTTTATTAAAAATCCCCCCCCCCCCCCACTTCATTCCATAGTATGATTGACCCCTCATTCATACTCATTATCATTGTCATTGATTATTTGCAATCAAGCGGGCCCTAATACTAGCTAGTCGACATACTGATTGTATTTATATTGGTGTCAATTACTACAACTTCCACTATGTGCACGTCAAGTCCGACCTCTAAGGAGTACTCAAGATGAATAACATTGTGCAGGGATTTCACCTAATGATACACGTGTTTATGCGTGCATTTTAGATCGATTTAAGTGTCCGTTTAATGATATTTGCATACATAATCAATCGTGATTGGCCTATATTCGTATTATTGTGCTATTTGATGTTTGTAGACTTGTTTTAGAGATATTCAGGTGATTTAAAGCGAAATAATTGCATTCGACTAAGGACGGGTGAAGAAACGAGTCCCGAAAAGTTCAAAACAAAAGAAAATCGAGCCAAGTACGAAAAGGCTAGTCACAGCCGCGACCTAGATGCACGGACGCGTAAAAAATGGACTAGAAAGGGCTGAAAAACCCTGGAAACCGCGGCCGCGGCCAAAAGCCTCTCGGATTTTTTGCCAGCTTGCACACCTCTAGTATTTTGACCATATCTTGAGATCTACAACTCCAATTGAGGTGCAATTGGTGCAGTTGGAAAGATGATTCAAAGAGCTACAACTTTGCGTGAAAGAGGCAAAACCCAAAAATGACTAGAAGACCCTAAAAAATAGCTTTGAAGTTGGAAAAACAATGCAGTGTCGGCCCATTAATTGGCCCACAAGCTCAAAAACGAGTTTTTGACTTATTTTCCTATTTCAATTAGGTTTCTTTTTCCCTCTTTATCCTAGACATGTACTCCTATAAATATCTTAAGGCTCTAGACATCAAAAGGAGAGTTGGAATTGGGATTTTGGAGCACTTCAAAGGGGACGAGCAATCAAGATTCGGCATTCTCGGTTTCATGTTTCTAATTTATTTTAGTTTTATGCTTTTCATTAGAATTATGTCTATTGTCACCGCCATGAGCGGCTAGTAGGTTATTTCAGTCCTTAGTCGAGTCGAACCCTAGTTTTATTATCTTGTGGTATTTACAGTACTTATTAAACGATTGATTCCTTAAAACGTTTTTATACTATTTATTTATCCTTCAATGCTTATGTGTTTATGTGCTAGATTGATCACCCAGGATTATAATTGCATAAGTAACGCTAAGTTATAATCGTAATTCGTGATTGTTACGAACCTATAGCCACTTAGTAGCGAATAGCGAGTGATATCGCTAGGGTAGTATATAGCTCGGTCTGAATGGGTCCGAGCTTACAAGGCCCACACCGTGTCTATCCCGTTATCCTAGTACTCTAGGCGTCCGGTTAATGAGATCCAGAGAGCTTATTCTGAGGTCACTCAACTGGATAGACTAACCAAAGAGCTTGTTTTGGTTAGTTAAACATAAGGGATAACGAGGTTAACCGAGCTTGTTGCTAATCTCGGGGTAGGAGTTTTAAGGTTAAAATTGGTTAATAATTGCATTTATCACAGGGTAGTAATAACTAGGGGGAGATAAGATTAAGGACTGGGATTCGTTAATTCATAAGTAGAATATTTCCTTAGTTAAGTGCTTAGTTTTGTTTTAGCTCATTAGCTAATTAAAAATCAAATTACAAAACCCCCCATTACTTATATAATTATTAATATATTGCTAGTATTAGGATTTCTATCAAATATTATAAGTCTTCCTGCTCCCTGTGGAATCGACCCTACTTATCACTTCTACAAGCTAGAAGGGTAGCTAGGTTTAACTAATTTTACCGCATCGCGACAGTGCGGTCACCTAATCAGCCGGCTTTTGCTTTTGCTTTGCTATTATGTCTTGTGATTTTCTACTTGTTGTTTTTATTTTCTAGGGGAGGGTTTTTTTCATCGACTTCTTAAAAGTTGGTTTTTTCCCTCATTTATCTTAAATGTAATTCCTTTTCCTATTAATAATTAATAAAGGCTGATTTCCCTACCGACCACCTATTAATTGCTTGTCTTTCAACACAAAATATCTGTTACTAATATACAAGTGGGGATGTTTCGTCTTTTCGTGTGATGCATTAAATGTAATGTAATTCCTCTTTATTAATAATAATGGTTGATTTCCCTACCAACCACTCATTAATTGCTTGTCTTTCAACACAAAATATCTATTTTTATTACTAATATATAAGTGTGGATGTTTCGTCTTTTCGTGTCATGCCTATAATATTCTTACTAAATATTAAATTTGAGGATTATTAGATAATTTAATATAATTTATGTTTCCTTACTAAGTATTAAATTTAAGGGTAATTAAGTAACTGAAAATAATTTATAGTTTTTTAATTTAATTATAACTATCATATGTTTTCTTACTTAATTATAACTATATTTTTAATAGAATATGAAGAGTGACATGACTTACATACACATACATATGTCTATTATATTATCAGTGACGTTTAATTCTCCCACCACTGACATATAATTGAGGTCTAATGTGCAACTTAATTACTGCAGATTGATATTACTAGAATTATGTTTATTGGATGTTTTGTGCATTTAGAAACGATACGAATTGTCTCCATTTCTTAAAAATTGTATGGTTAAAATTCAACTGCGGTGATCCATGGAGCTTTCACGCTAAAGCAAAATTATATTATGTAACTTAAAATTTACATAAAAAGGAAAGATACAACAAATTGTAACTGTAGATTGTAAGTTGTTACATATTATTGTTTTTTTATTTGACAAAGTACAAAAACACGAAAAGTTGAGATGGTGATCTGTAATTTACTCATGGTTATATTTAGTGTAGTCCTGTAGTGTAAAATGTACAAGAGCTCTCACACCCTAATATAGACGATAGCTTAAAAAGACATGCATGGTTACTGAAACTTATACTCATTCCGTCCTATAATAAGAGTTCCGTTTGAAAATGTACAACTTTTTATTTTTAACTATTTTAATGAATGTACAATTTCCTGAAAGTCACCAAATCAAATTTACAACTTTTTTTTTTCATTTATTCAATATATAACTAATTTATGAAATAAAAATATGATTTTTTATACTTCAACTAATAAAATGAGACACTGACTTTTAAAAAAAGAATCTTATTTTGGGACAAAAAAAAAAGTTTGAAATAAGTATTTTATTATGGGACTGAGTTAGTACTATAGATCGTGGAAATAACATAAATTTTATAAGTGAATTTATATAGTGTTTGAGGAGTTATACACAGTATATGTTTATTCAAATACTAAATGAGTGAGTATGTCAGAAAACTAAAATATGATGCATTGTCGTTCATTGATTATTAAGATATTAATTGATAGAAGTTGTAAGTAAGAAATATTAAGAAAATAAAAATACTTACACTATATTATAAAATGACCTTATATATAATAAGTCTATTATTGTACATGCATTTTTCAGGGGTAAAAAATAAATGTGAAACTTAACCACACATATAAGGGAAGGTAAGGAGTGTGATGTAATTTATAAATGTTATTATTTCAGTTTTCTGTGTACGACTTGGTTTTAGGTAATAACTTCTGTTAAAAAATAAAAATAATGAGTCACAAATTGATTATTTCTTTACAAATAAATAAAAAGAAAAAAAATTAATTGTTAGGCAAGATAAGTTTGAAAAATCTCTCGACTAAACAAGTTAAGTTATTGAAATATGATATACTAGTAAACAAAATAATAAAAACATTAATAAAAAGATGTAGAACATGCAAAAAAATTGAGTGCGACACATGTTAAGATTCAGTGGTGGACTAAATCAGTATAACAATAAAGTCTAAAAAGTGCATTAGAAGCTGCAATTTGAAGACCAAAAGACATGACAAATGAACATGAAAATTATAATATAATTAAGAAAATAAAGAAAAAGTGTATTAGCACATCGATATATATAACTTTTTATAAAAAAGATAAAAAAAAAATTCGCAAATAATACTAAAGGAAATATTGAGAAAAAAGACTAATACCGTAGAAAATCATTTTAGTTTCATAGCCAAGAGATCTAAAATGAATCATATACACTTAATAAGAAGTATTTGGATAATATTAGAATAAGAGAAAATGGTTTTTGATATATTAAAAATCAATTTTTCTTTTCATTTTTTGTTAAGAAATAATCAATTTGCGATTCATCATTTTGAACAATTCCTCATGTATACGAATTGAAGGTCATTAAAATTCATGAAAAAAATATCGTAATGTAAGAAAGACTCTCGGTTAAACAAATTTAAGTTATTGAGATATGATATAATAGTAAATAAAATAACAAAAGATGTTGACCATGTAGGGCCGAAATAAGTCAAGTTGAGTTTAGTGTATTGTTGTTCAAGCTTATTCGAAATACTATCGAACATCTAATATTATGTTTGATTATGTTTAATTGTTATATAAATCAAGCTTGGACGAGCTTTAATCGATCCAAACACGAGTCGAGGTCGAGTAATTAATTTGACATATTTATACTTGTTTTAATATTTTTAACTTATCGAACTTAAGTCGAGCTTCATATTTTATTACACGCAAAAGTATTTTCAAGTTTGTTTGATATCTTTCATCAAACATAGTTTACACGAGCTTTTTAACGAACGATCTCGAATAAGGTATCAAGTAGCTTGGAATGATTTTCAGGCCTAAAAACATGTTAAGATTGTGTAATGAATTTAAAGCACAAGAATGAAGTCTAAAAAGTGCATTAGAAGCTATAATTTGAAGAGTGGAAGACGTGATCAAAATAGATTTGAAAATTATAACATAATCACAAAAATTAAGAAATTATATAAAATAGAAAAAAATATATTAACACTTCTTTATATATAAATGGTAACAAAATAAATTTTATGTTACATTCTTTAAACATTTATAACATATACATTTCAGAAAAAATAATATTTGACGCATTATCGTACATTAATTATTAAGATAGTAATTGATAGAAGTTGTATGTAAGAGACGGGCTTTTTCATTGGATCGATTTTGCATATGCTAACTAAGAACACAAACAAAGAACACAATGTAAAACCGTAAATAAAATAAAAACTAAAAATTAAAATGCAGAAAATAAATATCTAGTCTAGCGTCAAACTATTTATCTAAATAAAAGTTAAACATAGTTGTTAGTCCCCATCAACGACGCCAAAAACTTGATAACATTGTTTTTAACCTAGTATGCCGCAAGTGTACGGTGCTAGTGCAAACGGGCAGTAAGTAAGGTCGACCCCATAAGGATTGTGTACCTATTTCAACTAAGTACCCTAATTATAATAACTCAACCCTATCTAGGCTCTAGAAAGTTGATTGATTGTTGTTTTAACCTTAAACTAAAGTTCAAGAAGATAAATAAGCAAATAAAACAGACGCTTAAACGAAAGCAAACAAGTAATCACGAAAGTTTTGATAAGATAAAAGAAGTATTGTAGGGCTTCGATTTCAATTACAATTTCCTATGTTTGATTATTCCGCTATTCTAGACTTTTATACAAATTCTTATTGCTTTTTAAACAGAACAAATATTGATTAGTCCTCCTCTCAGACGATGCTAACAGGTTCATCAATTATGAACAATTACCCCCTCGGGCTAACTATATATCGCATTAAGTATCCATAAAACCCTAAATCAATGTCTACACAGATATCTAAATCCTCTCGTTTATATTATAGATACCTATGGTATATCAAGTGATCATGTCATGTAAGCCTATTAACAATCCTCTCCTCTTGGTCGTCGAATTATTAAGCATGTAGAACTATATCAAGTGAGCAGTTTGATAATTCATAAGAATAAAAAATTCATATAGATAAATAATTAAAAACGGAGTCTAGAATTAATAAAATTAAATCAAAACATAATCAATATATAATCTACTCTCTAACCCTAAAACATAAGAGAATTAATTACTCATGTTCATCATTAATATCCAAAAACATCTGTAGACAAATATCCTTGAATAATAAAAATAACCAAAAGAAATAAAACCCGAATCTTAGATCTTGATCTTCATCTTCTCGCGTTCTTTACTCTTTAATCCAAGCCTCCAAGTGTTTTCAATGATAAAAGACGATAATTTTCAGACTTGGGATCATCTATTTATAAGTTTCAGACGGATTGGGGTTGAAACTGGTTGAAAATAGGCCAAAACGCGTGAACTAAAGCTGAATCGATTAACGAACGTGATCGGTTTACCCAACGTAGTCGGTTCGCCAACTCGGCCGGTCCATCCAATGCGGCCGCGTTGGAGTCACAAGGCTAAACCAGCTTTTGAAGATATATTTTGCTCGGTCGTGGCCATGAACGCGGTTGGTTCGAGCCTTTTTCAGGTTTAGGTCGTTTGTGTTCGCCCAATCCATCTTCTAACTCTTTTTTTGCTCATTTTTTCCCCTAGTTGACTCGTTCTTGTTCTTCTGAACCATATTCCAACACTTTTGATACTAAAATATACTCCCTCCGTCCCGCTCAGTTTTGCACACTTTTCCTTTCGGTCCATCCCACTCAGTTTTGCACACCCTTAAAAAAGAAATTTTTCTTACAATCTCCACCCTCAATCTCCACCTTAGAAAAAGTCAACCATAAAGTAAAAAATAGTTTTTTTCTTAACCAGCTTCATGCCCATCCCTACGTGCAAAACTTAGCAGGACGGAGAGAGTACTATTTTTACTACAAAACAAGTAAACACGTCATTCGGCTCAAGATAACTAAATATAACACAAAACCACATTTATATGCAAACACTATCAAAATACTCATTTAAGTTGGCCTAAATGCGTGCATACACTACCTATATCAATCGACTGATTGACATACTCTCGCTGATTGAGCAATGCTGATTGTTAACACAGTATTTTTGGGGATAAGATTTGGTTGTGCTATTTTGGAATACGTTCTGTATAGGTTTCCTTATGCAATTCTGTACAAATTGTAGTTAACAAAATTTTATTTTGATTAGATTGGGAGCTGAATTTACATTGATAATTTTGTCTAAGATTACGGTCAACTACGAAATGAAAATGTGTTTTAACACCAGACAATTGCGTAGAGAAAAAAAAAAAAAAAAGATTTGGTATGAGTTTTGTCCAAGAAAATTGCCAAGTTACTATTCCTAGATGATTTTATTATTATATTAAGTGCGACAAGAAGGTATTTTTTTTTTTTTTTTTCCTTTTCTGCAGTGATTTTACGTTTATTCTGGGCATAATATTGAGGCCTATAATTGGCTGAGTTATGGGATGAATGTGCATGATGAATGTGCTAGATAGGTTATGACAGCTAATGATCTTGGCAGATTTGGAATGTGTATCCTTATCTGCTATTAGATATAAATTATAGTAGCCAATATTTTTATTGTGATTTAATTGGGTACCTAATTTTAGCAAATATATAGTAAGAATTTCGGCAAGCATTACGATGAAATCTGCATAAAATCGCATTTGACAATTAGAAGATTTGCTAGAAATATAAAAATGTGTTTTAGACGTAGTCATATTCCCCAGACATAGCAACTTAGTTTGAACGGGAAATTGTTTAACTTGCTATTTAGGGATATATTAGTATTTAGACAAACTTATAAACTATTAAGTTCTAAGATACAGAGCTTAATGTGAATAGTAACCCACACCACATTATAATATAAACTTGAAGCAAATACTTCACGCTAAAAAACTGAAAGGATTTGCATTTGGAATTAGCAAGATTATATTTTAAAATTAACTTGTGTACATGTAAATAAAAAGACATGTTGAATATTGTATGTTTTTATATATATGCCACTTCATTAAAGTCCAACGCTAGAAAATAATGTCAAAACAATTGAATAGACCAATATGATGATAACATGCATAAAGTGAGAAAATTCATTGTGAAGAAAATGTGAAAATATAATAAAAGCTTATGAATTGAATTTATTATTAGTAGATAAATTTTATTACCATAATGAACTAAATTATAAAAAGCTATTTTAAGCGGATCAATATTGGAAGGTCTAAGTGAATTGTCATAATAAAAAAACAAATAATTATGTTTTTTTATACAACTTAAATTACTATTTTTTTATATTGGAATATATTTTATATTATTTGAGTAAAAGATAGTAATTATATTAAATACTATTTCAAACGATTTCACGTAATATAATAAAAAAATCAAAGAATAACCTAGTGTGATAGGATCTGATATATTATATTATGAGAAAATAATAAGAAAGAAAAAGAAAAAATCAAATGTATACATTGTAGTTTGATGTACATACAAATTATTAAAATGAAATATTTCGAAATTAAATAATTAATAAAAATTTATTTTAAATTAAAGACCTTCATACTTTTAATATTACATTTAAATAAATTCATTAATCATGTGCGAGCCACGTGCTATTTACTAGTTAAATAAACGACCCTCTTCACATACTGGTTTAAACTTGACAATAACCTTCAATGGATCAAATGGAAGACACTACTAGAATCAAGACTTTGTGCAACTATAAAATGTAGTTATAAAAAAGGGAGTAGTCACAAAAATAATTTTAGTAACTACATGTGAACATTGGTTACAATAGGGTGCCACTTACAGCAAGATGCAAAAAAGTTTTTGAAACTACTTTGTAATTATTAATGTATTTGTAACTACAAGTAGTGACAAAAAAACTTATCATATTGTAGTAACTTAAAATTATATAATATAGTTTATGTAACTACTAATAATTACAAAATAGATTATTTTAGTAATCACTCTTATAGTTGAAAAAAGTACAGCGAGAAATACCCTTTTCTCTTGTAGTGTTTACATTGTATGGGAGCGATATTCAATTTCTCGTATCTCTAATTAATAATGTTTCCTTCTTATATTTCTATATATATATATATATATATATATATATATATATATTTTGTATGTTTCCTTATATATATACATATATGGGAAAAATTCGTTTTTAATTGGTCTTATAATTGAAGGGCTGGTCCAGGAAAAACATGTATGTTTTGAAAAATTAATTTTAGTCCTGTAAGCTAGGATCAAGTCCAATTTCAGTCCTGTATGAAGGTGAAGATACTAGCGAAGGAGTTGAAGGGGACTGGGATAACGACGAATGCGGTGGCGCGGGGACCGGTGGTTTTGGGGGAAACGGCGACGGTAACGATGGAGGTAAAGGTAGAGAGTTGGAATTTGGTTAGGGCTTTGGATGAGAGAAAGATAATTGCAATAAATTAAAATGTTTATAATGACGAGGAAAAGAATTAATCCTAGTTGCGCAAAAAAAAAAAAAAAAAAAAAAAGCATAAATTTGGTGCCACGTTGGCAAAACCCTAATGTTTTGCCGGCACGTGACCTACACATGCATTTTCCGGCGAAAATTCAAATTTGGGGACTAAAATCGAATAATTTAAACATGTATGGGACTAAAAAGCAGAAAGTTACTAGATATTTAGTCTCAAAAAACCATTTTTTCGGTTGTGACTTCTCCCCGCTTATTTCTCCCAGACCCTACCTAATTTCTTCTAAGGTTCGACTATGCATTAGATCTTAGTCTGGTGCTTAACTGGAATCTAGTTTCATAAATGTGATTATAGAGAACATATGGATTGGTGAGAGGATGATGTATCCAATTCCAGTGATGTATAGGACCCAATTTAAATCTCTTATTGACTTGGAGGCCAAATGCTGGAATCCTTAGGTTTAGTGTTCAATACTTTTTGGGAGGATGGACATTCACCATGCACTAATTAAGTCTTTACGCACACCTGTCCTAATTAAGTCTTTATGCACACATGTCCTAATTGAGTCTTTATGCACACATGTCCTAATTTAGAGGATGTTTGGCTGAGCTTATAAGTTCTTAAAAAACATTATAAGATATTTTTAGGAGCTTATAAACTCTTGCAAAGTGTTTGGCAAAAAAAGATGTTTAAGAGCTTATAAGATACAAAAATAAGCTCTTAAAAAAATAAGTTGCAATACCCCAACTTAAATCCATCTTATTTTTTAAAATCTTAATTATTACACTCAAATTTCACACACAATTCACACTTACACACACTACACACATTTCACACACTACACACATTTCATACACTACACATATTTCACATACTACACACACTTCACACACTTCACACACTTCATACACAACACACACTACACACACACTTCACACACTACACACATTTCACACACTAATCAAAATGTGCGTTTAATATTAACTTTAAATTAGACCCCAAATTTATAGCTAAATCATTATATTCAATTGCAAGCTTATAAGCTCTTTTATCCAAACACTTTGTTATTTTATAAGCTCCTTAAAAATTACATCTTATAAGCTCTTGAAACAACTTATAAGATATTGGATCTTATAAGATGTTTAAAATAAGTTTAGCCAAACACCCTCTTAATTAGTCTTTAATGTGCGTTTAATATTAACTTGAAATTAGACCCCAGATTTATAGCTGAATTATTATATTCAATTGCAAGCTTATAAGCTCTTTTATCCAAACACTTTGTTAACTTATAAGCTCTTTAAAATTACATCTTATAAGCTCTTGAAACAACTTATAAGATGTTGGAGCTTATAAGATATTTAAAATAAGTTTAGCCAAACACCCTCTTAATTAGTTTTTATGATAAAAAAAAAAAAAATTATATTTGATAAAATAAATAAAGCAAATAAGAATATTAAAAGAAATAGTGGAGTATATATTCCATCTACAAACTACAATAATTCAAAGATAATTGAAAGAATACGAAGAGCATAATTCCAAGGAAACTCATAGTCGTCCATCGGCAAGGCAAAAGATTGTCTGTGGCACCATAAGAATGAAAATTTTCAATATCTTGTATAGAAAATTCAAAGCAAAGAAAAAATTCATATATCACCCCCATAATTTTTTCGTCTTTTGCTTAATATCTTATAATTTCATGCTTTTTCAAAATCGTCCCACATATAT
Source organism: Ajuga chamaepitys (assembly GCA_958295605.1). Classification (NCBI taxonomy): domain Eukaryota; kingdom Viridiplantae; phylum Streptophyta; class Magnoliopsida; order Lamiales; family Lamiaceae; genus Ajuga; species Ajuga chamaepitys. Next base: position 4,062,758 of record OY282500.1, on the reverse strand, counting down.
GAAAACTGTCTGTTTTAAGGATATGATTAGGACACTTTTTTTTTTCTTTTTATTGATTTTTTATTTTATTTAGGAGACATTTTAATTTAGTTTTAGTTATTGATTTTAATTCGGTAGGATGATTTGACAATGAAAATCTGATGTTGAATATTATTTAAAGTAAGAAAGCAAAATAATAAATTCCATCTCAGAATCCGGGGTCACGTCACTTAAAATACCCAATTTGGCCGGCACGTGCGGTTTCCTGCGGAAGTTTGAATCTTTTGCGACTGAAAACGGACAATTTCAATATATATAGTATAATTTTAAAAAAGTTAAAAGTTATGGTACGGGATATGAATTTTGAAGTCACTACAACAAATGAGAGAATTAGGGACGATTTATTTTAAGACGACTTTGAAATCGTATCAAATAGGTTGCTTTTTGGGACGTTTTGCATATATTGTCCCAAAAAAGTATTGTGTGACATTTTTTTTAAAACGTCTCTAAATGGTATACTATATGTGACATTTTCCTAGAAACATCTCAAAATGAGACATTATTTTGTGACCTTTTTGTAAATACGTCTCAAAATGGTGTATATTACTGACGTTTTTCTTAAACGTCTCAAAATGTTATATTATTTTGTGACATTTCTCAATAACGTCTTAAAAGAATATATATTAGTGACGTTTTCTTAAAAAGGTCTCAAAATGAGACATTATTTTGTGACCTTTTTGTAAATACGTCTCAAAATGGTGTATATTACTGACGTTTTTCTTAAACGTCTCAAAATGTTACATTATTTTGTGACATTTCTCAAGAACGTTTCAGAAGGATACATATTAGTGACATTTTCTTAGAAATGTTTCAAAATGAGACATTAATTTGTGAACTTTTTGTAAATACGTCTCAAAATGGTGTATATTAGTGACGTTTTCCTTAAACGTCTCAAAATATTATATTATTTTGTGACATTTCTCAAGAACGTCTCAAAAGGATATATATTAGTGACGTTTTCTTAGAAACGTCTCAAAATGTTACATTATTTCGTGATATTTTATTAGGTACGCCTCAAAATCGTGTATATTAGTGACGTTGTTCTAAGGACGTCTCAAAACTTGACAATATCATTTTCTTTTAATTTTAGAATTATTTATAACACATTTTGTGACCTTTTTCCCTTAAACGTCACAATATCATTTTCTTTTAATTTAAAAATTACTTTATTACATTATGTGATGTTTTAGGGAAAAACGTCACAATATCATTTTCTTTTAATTTTAGAATTACTGATAACATATTTTGTGACATTTTCCCCTAAAACGTCACAATATCATTTTTTTTAATTTAAAAATTACTTTATTACATTGTGACTTTTTCTCCTAAAACGTCATAATATCATTTTCGTTATGAGAATCTGTTATGTAATCTTACCGAAAAAAAGGTCTGTTATATGAGAATCTGTTATGCTATTTGTATTTTAAGGTAAAATCCACTAAGAATATTACAGCTAGATCTGATATAATTATTTGGAGTAGCAATAGTGGAGGATGGTGATTCTTGAAATTTAAAACCCCTGCCACTAAAGGATGGTGATTATAGCATATGCTTCTTGAATAGATGCAACTATATTCAAATAACAACTTAGAATCAATGTTTTTTGGGTTATCAGTGCTTTATGATATTAACTTAATTTACATATTTCCTTTTTGTGCTATCATAACACACATTGGAATGTTGATTTAGAACAATCGGCTGAACCGTTCTCGCATTTGATAATCAGCTACTGTAACGAAACAGGTTGCCTCTGTTACAAGAAAATGAAAGAAGATAATGGGGTGCAACCTATTTTGCACATCCTAGAATATATTGATCTTTGCTTTATGGTTTGGGGAATTTTAAGCAATATTACACTACTATTCATAATTTTAAGCATGATGGAATGTTGTCACGTATGAAAAAAAAAACCTCTAATATAAACATTTTATTCAGCTTCCAATGGTGGTAGTTTGTATCACTATTTGATTTGATTGTACGCAAATGTAACTCTAATTTTGATTTTAGTTGATCACGAAAATAGACAGCAGTGTCCTTAATATTTGTGTTGTCGTCTACAGTGGAGCTTGTGATTTTTGATACTTAGACCAATTAGTTACTTGATACAGTAGAGCCTTGTGTTAAGCCACCGAAAATAAGTTTTTGTGGAGATTTTTGTTTTTATGTTGATTGATTGTTTGTGTATAATCTCAAACTGTGTTGGAATGCAAAACATTTGGGCTATATCTGTCATATTATTAGGTAGAACGATAAGGTGTATATATATATTTTCTGTAAAATAATATTATGTGTATAATCTCAAACAGTACCAGGCATGAGTGGTCCACTTTGAGTTTGACGGGATCTGCTTGTCTGATTTCTAGTCTTGGCTTGTGCTAACTTCTTTCTCAATTAGTGATGGTGGCAGCTCGGATTTGGAGTCACCCTTCTTTAGATCATTTTTTGCTTTATCGTCATACTCTGTTATATCTGCAACCATAAAGGTCGAAACATGTTCCACCCAGTCCAGCTATGTACATTGGTTCTGGAATTACTAGTTTTAGTGTTTGTTTCGGGAAGTGGACGTGTCAATGTATTATGAGTTCCAATATGTTGGTCTTTGTCTGGATAAGTAATTATAATTTATATACTTTCTGGGGTACGCACCGTAAGTTGTTTCTGTGTCCTGATGTCCAGTAACTTGAGAATGGATAGATCACTTGAAAATTATTGAATTGAACGTGAAAATACCTTGTAATGTTCGTTGAATTAGAGTTGTGCGTGTACCCTTCAACCTGGTTGAATATTCTCTCACTGGGTTAGAGTGGATGAAACAGTTTAGAATTGCTATTTCTCAGCTCTCACAAGAACAGAAACAAGTGTTGATGCGCGCGAAGTAGCTTACTTCTATATGTTTTTTTTCCTCCGGATATGATGGTTCATTTGAAATAGAGTTGAACTGATTATGACTGCATTCCATTGAGTATAAGTCCTTTTTTATCTGAATAATCGAAGAGGATATTGAGGGAATACATACTTAAGGGTTTGATACAAAATGACTCTTGGTGCTAACTAAAACATCATAAATCATAACATGCAATTGTTTAGTAGGTGTTCTATTAATGAGATAACTTGTTTAGCAACGGAGGCTGAGTACCATGTGTATAGTGAAAATTATTACATAAAATTACCTCCAAGCACCCAGCTACAAGCCTTCTATAATAGGTTGTTGTTATCTACATTTGTTGATGCCTTATCTACAGAATTTCCGAGTATTGCTCGTAAGCTGCTCAACTTGTTATCTCAACCTCTGCAGGATCGACGCCTAAAAGATTGGCTGGAGTATTGCTATTTTGGGGCAGCAGTTCTGCATCTTTCGGAAGACACCGTTCCAGGCCTTGCAATTTGTAGCTCGTATCTTATTCGCTCCCCGAATTTTAGCTGAGAAGTTTCGTTCTTGCCCGGACATATCCATAAATCCTCAGGTATTGATTCAACACTCTATAGCATATTTCGGATTGGCTCAGTCTGTTTCGTACGAGCGATTTTAGGTACGAGTGAGTCATCGATATTTGAAACGGAGGAAGTTCAATTATTATTATTAGTGTTGATGTGATTGTTGAAATAAAATTATATTGTTGAGTTTTGGAAGATTGACCTAACATAGTTTTAATTATATTATTATTCAGCAATGACAAGTTAGAGATGGTTCTTGTGGAGTTACGTTTATAATGTTGTAATAGAGTGTGCAGTTGTTACCTTCTCTTTCTTCGTCTTTATATGCACATAGGTGCTTTCAATTCTGATTCTTCTTAACCTGCAAACTATATACACCCTTATTGTTGTTATACAGAGTTGTGGTCTTTCATAAAATCTTTATGCATGATTTGGTAAGTCAATCAATTCCTGGTCTGACTTTTCCTCATAATTATCTTGCATTCACAATCATATGTTTGTTGCATGCACTGTCGGCTACCGATAAATATGCTTTTTACATATTTTATTTTATGAGATGTTCCAAGTATATATCTATCATAGTTGTAATTTTTATTTATTACAGATTGTGATAGCTCTCAGATATGATACTTAGGATAGCTCTCAAATGTGATAATTTGTCCAATTATTCTCATTGTTGCATCATTGTTTTACAGATTGTGAAGGAAGTGATCGTTGCTAGTGTGGATGGGTATGATGCAGATACTAAGAATGTTGTTAAAAATACTGCTTTTGGTTTGCACTTAACGAGGGAGGTTGCGATGTCTATTGCTAGTAACCTCTAATCCCCGAACCTAATGGGCCTTAGATAAGTTAACTCAATTAGATCCCAGCTAGTAGCTAAAACATAGACCTCTGTACATTTTCTTTAGGAAAATACCTTTGTCGATAGGTTAGCCTATTGCAGCCCCTGCATCCATCCTTGTCATATAAATACACACAAACACACACAAACACACACGTATCTTATCCGTAGGTGAGATCAGGGATGAAAATATCTCGAAATTTCTGCAAATCTTTTCCGAAATTTTTCCTTTTTTGTGATCTCGAAACGAAATTGGAATGTAATAGATTTATGTCGGAATTTTGGAGAAATTTCGAAGAAATTTCTGGAAATCTATACACTAATCTATACACTAATATAAAAGTGTCTTAAGTTTCAGCCAATTTATGTGTGGCCTATTTTACTCCTTGTAAGTTTAAATATTTTAAGGGCAATGTTATAATTTCCTACCATACATATCCTAATTAATATATTCCAATCCTACGATTGGCCTATCTTATCTTACATATAAAAGTGCCCTAAGTTTCTGCCAATTTATGTTTGATCTATTTTACCCTTCTAAGTTTAAATATTTTAAGGACAGTGTTGTAATTTCCTACCATACATATCCTAATTAATATATTTCAATCCTACGATTAACCTATCTTACCCTCTTTTATTTAAATATTCTAAGCATAATATTGTAATTTCCTGTCATACATATCCTAATTATTATATTCCGATTCTAATTGTATTATAATTACGTATTATAATTATATACACAAGCATTGACTTACTTGAGAATTAATTAAGTTTAAATAGCATAATGAAAGTTCAAATTTAAGTATATATTTTAAGGATAATATTGTAATTTCCTATCTTACATATCCTAATTATTATATTTCAACCCTAATCTAATCATAATTGTATTATAATCATGTATTCTCATAATATACACTAGCATCGACGTATTTTAGAATGAATTAAGTTTAAATGACTAATACTTCTGTATTAGTGACTTTCGTTTGACAAAATTTACACTTGCACACGTTAGCATATGTCTTTATTCTAATAATAGAATGGGTTTGTTCGGATGTTAATGTGATTAATACAATTGATTGTATTTCAAGCCTAATTCTACGCATCCTGAAATTTATCGACGTATCGTACAAAGAGGTTCAACACAAAAGTATTCTGGACAAATGAAGAAACGAATCCAATCTTGATCGCTTATTGAACGATATTTCTTGAAGAACAGTCTTGGTCTTTGGCTAATCACAGAGAATTAAGAAACGAATTAAATCGCTTATTTTGCTTCATATGTGTAGTGGGATTAAATTTGATCAATAATTTAATCTTATAATGTTTAAGATATGTTTTGCCTATTGTACCCTCTTAAAGTTTAATATTCTATGGACAATATTGTAATTTTTTTAATATATTCTAATCATTTTATTCGGATCCTAATTCTAATTCTAATAGTATTCTAATATCTTAATTATATACCAAGATTCAGTAATATTTTAACCTCATGAAGTAATTTTACTTCATATGTGTAGCAGACTAAGAAATCAATTAAGTTAACAGTGGTATGTTCATGATTGAATAGTTATATGTTTGTGACATTCGTTTGAAAAAATTATTTACACTTGCACACGTTCGCGATTTGTCTTTATTCTAATAATAGAATGAGTGTGTTCAAATATTAATGTGATTAATATGAAACCCAATTTGGTATTCCAAGCCTAATTCTACGCATCCTAATTATGTACCGAAGTATCATGCAGAGAGGTTCAACACAAAAGTATTCTGGACAAATCAAGAAACGAATCCAATCTTGAATCGCTTATTGAATGAGATTTCTTGGATAACAGTCTTGATCTTTAGCTAATCACGGAGAATCAAGAAACGAATCAAATCGCTTATTGATAATATTATAAAATTATTACTATTATACCGGAATGGTTGAATTAATGTGTTGAAAATGAGGCAAAAATATGATATGACTCCTGCAAAATTTGAACTGGATCGGTGCACAAAAGTGAGACTACTACAATATGCAACAAGTGCAAAGATGAGCCAACGGAAGCAATACCAAGACACAAATATGTCTATAATATAATCTTCGTGATACTTTTATAATAGGCTGGGTCATAGATCTCTTGGCCCGACAAACTTGACTCGATTGACTAAAAGACTAACGAGCCGCGAGCCGGCCTAATAATCTTAGTATCTATAGGGGGCTAGGCTGGGTCGGACTATCTAATTTTAAGCCTAATAAAAATTTGGCTTGGTCAGGCGTATGGCGTTGGCCCGGTCAGACCCGACCTGACCTGACCCGAGGGGCTAGGTCCGAACCGAGCTAGGTTGTCCTAATTTCCACCTCTACAAGTACATAATAAACGTAAACGTTCATCAATGAATCTACAACGCAACAATAACCATGCATGATGAGATAACAACATTATATCTTGGATGCTCAGCACATGAGTGCATTGAGTCCATAGAAAAGGTAATAAGTTACTTTGTAATAACCAACACTAATAAATTCATGCATTAAAAAATGTAACCTTACTAAGATAAACCTAATACAGGGAAAAAAATGAATCCAAATACTACAGAAAATTAATCTTACTGAATGCAAATGATGTGTGGTTCTTCACCGCACAAGATCAAAATACTAATTAAAGTTGTCGAAGGAAGATTGAACACAATAACAGAGGCAATCGAAATGATAGAACCCACATAACAAAGAAGAGAACGAGAAATATACAACTACAATAATACTTGAAGATAAACTACAAAAGTGGAAGGGAAGAAAATGAGGCGAACAATAGAGAAAAGTTAAGAGGATGAAGAAACTAGAAGAATGGAAGAGAAGAATAAACGATGTAACGCAAAAACAAGAGTAGAAGACAGCATTCAAATTGAAAGCGATGATAAGGTGATAGAGATCAAAAAAGAAAAATAAAGAGGAACAAAACTACAACTTTAGTTTTGGAGAATAAAATTATAGAAGTTGAAGGGAAGAAAACAAGAACAAAATCCAAGAGAAAACAACATGAACAAACTGCAACAACAGAAGAGAAGAAGAAATGAAGAAATACAAAGAGAAAATAGAGGACAACAGTCAAATAGAGTGCTGATGAGCAAACACTCAAACAATTTTGAACAAATCATAAAAAAAAAAAAAAAAAAAAAAAAGGATATCGGTAACAAGGAAGATCAAGAAGGAGAAAAAATAGAAACAAGTGCATCCGTAAAAAGAAAGAATTATGCCATTTCAAACAACTTCCAAGACAAATACGGTTTTTTTTTTTTTTTTTTTCCTTTTTTTCTTTTTAATTTTAAATAACATAGTATAATTTCATATAAATCAAGTTGAAGCAATTCATTTATAGGTACTAGGACAAAATTGTGATGTCATAATTTTCCTCAGGTTACGTATATTATTTATTATTAGTTAATTTAGTAAAAATGTTGTATATCTTATTTACATACTATGTTTAGATTTTTACTCAAATTAACATTTTAACAACTACACTATTTTCGGACAAAATTTATAGAATATTTTTTAAAAAATAGGGTACTATTGAGATATCTCCAGTTTTACCTAATTATACGCAAAAGAAGTAAGCATATGATGATATTATGATTTCTTATACAATTCTCTGGAAAATGATTTATTCTCTGAATACTTTCCGTTGATTGGAAATTGCTAAAAAAAAAAGAAAAAAAAAGTGCCAAAATATAATTTTTTAAATTAATATACTAACACTACAAAAAAAGTTCATATTAGAGCTGGAAATTAGTAACAAATAATATCGGTTTAAATAAAAACGAAATAAAAATAGAATAGTGATGAAAAATGGCAAGAGATCATTAGTATCCGGTTAGTGAAGAAATAACAACCGCATATTAGAGACTGATTTGTCTCTATTCTATAGATAATTTGGTCTCTAATTTTATAGAAGAGATGAAAATTCCGTCCCTAAATTTAGAGAGGAAACTAATCGGTCTCTAAATTTTAGAGAAAAACATTATAGAAACCAAACATTTTGTCTCAAGCCAGTCACTACTTTAGTCTAGGATGTATACCATGTGATTAGAGACGAAGTTTTCTGTCTCTAATTTAACTTTTTCTTATAATGTAAGTGTCGCACGTGCCAAAGTCTAGTATCCAAAAATTTCGATTCTTGTTGTCTCCAGATACAATTTGTTGTAATTTCGTGAAAATTTTACCAAAATTTCGGTGAATTTCGGTGAAATTTTGAATAATTTTTATTTTTTTAAAAATGATTGACATGATATGCAATGGATTCTCCGTTGAGCTAAAGATATTATTGAACACAGGAAAATAAGAACTTCAGACGAAAAGCAACAAGTTGTTGGCATATTTAATATGTACCGTATTGTCAGACATCGTTTACATTGTTTAATATTTACAAACTAGTTGTAAACATTTTCATTTGTATCATTTTTTTCTCTAAACATGTGTTTTAAGTTAGTTATAACAATTTATAAATATCATCTCAAAATTTTCAGATTTTTAATACATTTTTCAACTTTTTTAAAATTATACCGATATGTCAGCTGATATCGATATTTCTCCGAAATTCTTGTAAAATTGAAATATCGAAACTTTCATCCTTGGGCGGGATAAATATGCGTTTCCTCTGAATCATGCTCTTCATATCCTTTCAATTTCTTAAGGTCCCATAAACAAGCTTTTACCTTGCCGATGGATGAGTATGGGTTTCCTTTGAATTATGCTCTTCATATCCTTTCAATTATCTTTGAATTATTGTAGTTTGTAGACGGAATATATACTCCACTATTTATTTTAATATCATCGGTATTGATATTCTTATTTACTTTATTTATTTTATCAAATATAAATACATTTGTTCTTGTCATAAATACTAAATTAGGACATGTGCGCGTGTATATATGCCAACATGGTGAACGTCCATCCTCCCCAAAAGAGGATACCAGCATTTGGAATTCGATACTCCATCCTCTCACTAATCCATATGTTCTCTATTATCACATTTATGAAACTCGATGTTCCAAATGACGCCAAATGCTAATTAAGCAGCAGATTCGAATCTAATGCATAGTCGAACCTTGAGAGGGATTAGGTAAGGTCTGGGAATATTAAGCAGAGAGGAATTGGGAGGAAAAAGCAAAGCTGCCGAGAACAATATCTAGTGCCTAAGTAGGACCTAGTTAAAATTCAAAGTAAACTTTTCAAACAACGATAATACTAGAGAAATTGGCTTTTAAAAGGGTGGAGTAGAAGGCTGGAGAACAAACGTGTTAGTAGCATGAATCAGGCCAGCAACATCTAAGCCTAGTGTTTACTTTAAAGGAAAAGTTGTTTTATAACTCAATATTTGCACTCTATAGCTTATTTCCGATTGGCTCAGTCTGTTTCGGACGAGCGATTTTGTGTACGAGTGAGTCATCGAGATTTGAAACGGAGGAAGTTCAATTATTATTATTAGTGTTGATGTGATTGTTGAAATAAATTATATTGTAGAGTTTTGGAAGATTGACCTAACATAGTTTTAATTATATTATTATTCAGCAATGACAATTGGAGTTGGTTCATGACTTTTACAAAATTTACTAGACTTCAAATAGAAGGTATTTAATGAATCCCGAATAGAAATATTTGTATATATGTAGGAAGTAATAAATGGCTAACCTTTGGGATAAAGATTCAGATAACTAAAAAAGAAAAAAATGGAAAACAGGGGAAATAAATAATGGAAGGATCCGAAGTGAAGTAGACAAGATATATTTGTATCTTTAGACAAGTTAGAGATGGTTCTTGTGGACTTACGTTTATAATGTTGTAATAGAGTGTGCAGTTGCTACCTTCTCTTTCTTCGTCTTTATATACACATAGGTGCTTTCAATTCTATGGTGACACGTGCTAAGGCAGGTATCTTTAAGCCCCGCTATCCTGTTCATCTTGCATCTACTTCTTTATTGGCAGCTTTGACCGCATCCCCCAAACCCCGTGGTTTCAAATCCGCACTCAAATCTCCTCACTAGGTTTCGGCCATGTAAGAAGAAATTGATGCGCTGCATTCTAATCTTACTTGGGATCTTGTCACTACAAGAAATCTGCTAAAAGACAACGCCTTTAAGACAACAGTTTTAAATAAAAACCGATGTCTATTAGAGAAATTCAGTTGTAATAGCTTTTTCCGTTGTGGTTTAACTGAGTAATACACTGAACAACAACAGTTATACTGTTGCGTTGTTGTGTGCCGTTGTTGTTTTGCGCCAATTTTTTTTTTATAACTAAAATTAACAAAATCGTGTAAGGATTACCTATTTTTTATTCTTTTTATTTTTGACCCCAAAATTGTTATTTACATTAACACTTTTACACCAAAATCACAAACACAAAAAAAACCCCTCCCCGTGAAACCCTCACCACCCAGCCGCGCCGCCACCGCCGCCCAGACGCCACCGCCGCCCAGACGCTACCGCCCCCGCTCAGACACCGTCGTCTCACTAACTATTGATTATCATTATACGAAAGATACCTAATTCTGCTCGTTAAGATATAGAGAGAGGGGTTTCTTTGTTGAACCAAAATCGCCGATCTCCGTTACAATCCTCCGATATCCGCCGCCTCCTGAGATATCTGCCTTATTTCGCTCTAACTCACACATGCTTAAAAGGATTCGTAAGATTTTTCGTTGAGATGACCTTGAGAAGCTGCGGTTTTGTACCCAAGGTGAGTCTCTTCATTTATATTCTTATGAAATTGAAGCTTGTAATAGTGAGTGCGACTTAGTGAAACCATAAATTTATTTGTAGAAATAAACTAATCGGCAATTGCATGAATTTTGATGAGTTTTTGTAACTATTCGGATCATCGTCGTCAACGACAACGGGATCAGAAATGTTTCTATTTTCAGTTGCGAAGCGGAAATGTTCGAAAATGCACATGCCTGCGATGTTTGTAACCTGTTGATGACTTATAATGTAAATGTATGCTTTTAGTCCTTTGGCTGCTTCATAAGGTAATGTTGTGAGAATTCTGATGTGCAGGAATGGTGACTGCAAAAGTAGGAAAACGGCATGCATTCACAGCTTTTGAAGCACTGAAAGAAACGTTTATTAGGTGAGGTGCATGCTTTTTTAATCCAGCACTTTTGGCTTTTTTGAGAAATACTTTTAGTACATGTTCTAAAGAAACATTGTTTCGAAAAGATATGACGCACCATTCTACCTACGGCTGATGCTTTTTTATTTTTTCTGCCAGTCTACTACCTGATCGCAAGCTGAAAACTCTTTATCAACGGCCTCTAAATCACCTGTCTAATACAAAAGATGGTAACACTCTTTTGCTATTTTGGCATTGGGAGGAATGCTTAAAGGAAAGGTACTGCTTATTTTTTCCTCAGATTTCGGAAAATTTATTGGTGTATAACAGTCCATATAGTGTGAGTTGTGTAAACTAGTAAGATAGAAAAGATAAGATTTGGCTAATTTTCAGATACGAATAATTTGTTTCCGCCCTTCAGGAAGCTTCTGTTGATGTAATATTTAAGCTCAAAAGCTTGGCACTGAAGGTTAGCGTTCCATCTGCTCTTGACCTGTGTGGTTTTATGCATCCTATGAGTTGCTCATATTTTATATAAAAAAGTACTCATTAATTGTTTTCCATTACCCCCTGTTCTTGGAGAAATGGAAAAGGGTATTGTGGAAAACGTGCGTCTATCTTGTTACGTTAGGAATGCTGATATCTTTGTTGGTCGATCTGAATATGTCGTGGACGGCTATTACAGCTGCACTAGCCCAATAGCAGTTTTAGCAGCTGTTATAATTGTTCTCTCCAATTTGGCTTCTAACGTACCTACAGGTATGTGGATAAATTCTTGCTTTGTTGGTTCAGTTTTGAAGCTAGGTAATATCACAATGAAACCTTGTTGAACATGAATCCACAGTCTTGCTTCTAGGAGGTCGAGTAGCAGCTTCAGCGGCTGCAATGTCTCCGGGTAACGAGAAGAAACCGTGGCTCGTGTTGGGACTCGTCATGCATTATGTTTGTTTGTTATTTTGCAAGGTATGACTCATTACTGGATTCAAATATGAATGCCTCAAAGATTGATGAGGTTTGCTAAGACTTGCAAGAATCTCAAGCTTTTTACCCACATCTCAACTGGTATGTTCATGTATATATATTTCATAAATAGGAGAGAGATTAATTAATTAATTAATTAATGATATATATGTTGTTGTATTTGTAGCGTATGTTAATGGAAGAAAAGGAGGAGTAATACTTGAGAAGCCATTGATAATGGGAGATAATGCAAGAAAGGAGGCAGCAGCTCAAGTAGATGTCGCTGATGAGATTAAAATGATCCTTAAATCAGCTACTGCCTCCTCAGACGACTATGATGTCACCAAAACTTTGAAAAAACTTGGCCAAGACAGGTTAGTTATCTCCAAAAATACAGATCAAACTTATTGCATGTGTATGGTGGCACCCTATTTCATTTTGTTATTTAGTTATGAGGAGATGATATAGCAAATATTTGATAATTTAACAGAGCATCAATTTTGGGATGGTACAATGCATATCAGCTGACTAAAGTAATGGGTGAGATGGTTCTGAGTGAAATAAGAGGGGACGTACCGTTGCTTGTTGTCAGGCCAACTGTTATTGAGAGCAGTTATAAACAGCCTTTTCCTGGATGGATACAAGGAAACAGGTTTTTTTTTTGTTTTTTTTTTTTTTTTGTTGTTGTTTTCTAATTTATTTATTATTTTCTGTGCATTAATGTTTCAATTGTTGGATATTAATTAGGATGTTTGATCCAGTCATCATTTCTTATGGAAAGGGACATCTTCCAGCCTTCTATGGAAATCCTGACGTGGTAATGGATGTTGTAAGTATGTATTAAACCTTTAATACCTAAGGATTCTTTTCGCTTATCACATTGATTTTGGTATGGTTGTCTCTATCCAAGATATCTTATGTTAGAGTGTGCTTTGCCGATCAGGTTCATTCTAAGAACTTCAATGTTGGGGTTCAAGCCTTGATGCTGCTAGATAAAATCTCATCTAAAAATCAAGTTGTCAGTGATCGTTTTTATCGTGCCTTGTACTCCAAACTGTTGCTTCCAACTGCGATGAATTCTTCCAAGGTTAGTACTACTGTCTACCATTCCAATTCCTTAGTATTTAAATGAAATTGATGAGCTAATTAACAATTGTTTGCTTCCCAAGATTAATTTTCAATGATTAATTAAGTTCCCTCAATTATTACAGGAGGAAATGTTCATTGCATAGAAGAAAATGGAAGAACTTTTAAAAAAATATCTTATTTTCCGAGTGTGACGTCCATATTATATAAATGGAGTATGAAAACAATTACGAGAAAAGGTTATCTTCTAATTTAGCGGCTTATATTACATGCATAAGAGTCAATTTAGAACTCTTGAAATTATAGATTATAATATTGTTATTTTACTTTTGGTGTGTCAATATATGTTTGGTTAACAAAGGAATTGAATTGGACCGGTCTGGGGTCCTTATCAATCCCTGCTTTCACAAACAATTATCAAACTCAAAACCTATGTTTATTTTTGGATTAAAGACGTCATAATCTCATTTAAATTATTTTACTTATTTTTTAAATGATGCAATTGTTCAAATCTGGGGGCTTTGATGTTTTTCTTAGCTCCCATTTCCAAAAAGATAAAATTGAATATAAAGTCCATAGTCTAGATGATAATGCTCGCTCCTTGCTTCTTTTTTCTCATTCGTATATGTATTGTCGTGAATTGAAGATATGGAACTATTTAAATTCCTAGATAATGAAATTGTTTCCTAAACTTAAAAGACTGACCTCTGCTGGTTGTCTAAAGAACTACTCTTTTTCTTTAAATAAAAAAAAATACTTTTGATAATTACAGCAAGTTATATATTACTGCGATGCACAATTTGTAAATATAGTAATGGGTATATAATAAGAATTATAAATTAAATTTTTATATATTGAATACTGTGTGATTTCAAAATGTCACAAAAGATTGTCGTATAACTATATAACTCTTGATCGCTCTATTCGACTGTAAAGAAAATATTTAAGTAAAAGAAAATAACACTCCTTTCTCATGTTTTACATAGTATTGTCTAAAAAAATCATGGCACTATCTTTTAGATATATGCAATAAGATAGTCATGATTGTGCGAGGCAGGTTGACATGTTAATTTTGTATTATCGAAGATGGACCCTTGTTCCTTGACATACATACTTTTGGGACTACACTTCTTCAATTCCACTTTCACTTTTATCAAGTTCATTCTCTTCTTGTTCAAGTAATATGCTCCTATTTATACTTAAGAAATTAGGTTCATAATGATTGGGAAGGAGAGTCAATTTAGTAATAAGCTTGCTTTTGTTTCTACTACAGATATGTGTTGGGTGTTGGCATATGTGTTGGGTGTTGGCATCACATATGGACATGGCAGAGAAAGATGAGATAGATGGGCGATTTCTTGCATGTCGGACTATCTATGAAAAGGAGAAAATTGTAGCAATTCAAACGTATTGTGAAAGGTTGATCTTTTAGTGCTTTTGATCCTTCTCTGTTATGTAAAATAGAGCTCTGATTTTAACAGTTCATTGATTCTTTGTTTTCTTTACTTAATTCACAATATTTTTTGTGATACAGGACAATGTCCAAAATTTGATGATTTGACTATCGAAATAATTCGTTTTAGTTTATTTTATTTACTTTTTACTTCTTTTATGTGATGTATTTTCTTCTTGAAGAATTTATTATTTAAAAATATTAAAAAAATTAAAACAGAAAAATAATAACTAATAATAGGTTATTATAAAGGTTAAATGACAACGATAAAAAACCGTTGTCTTTACGACGTTGTAAAAATTAAAACCACAACGGTTAAAAACACTTGTAATGACTGTTGTTGTAAAGGCACAAAAGACAACGGTTAATAACTGTTGTTAAAATTAAGTGTTGTGATACAAACGACAACGGTCAAGCTACGTTGTAAAGGGCGTTGCTGCAAATGTCAATTACAACGGTTAAAAACTGTTGTGGTATGGGTCTTCGACAACGGTTAAAAACCGTTGTGGTAGGTAGGGGTCTACTACAACGCCAGGTACGACAACGCTCAATTATCGTAAACGACAACGGTTTTCCACCGTTGTCATTTTGCAGAATTGTTGTAGTGTGTTCCTCTCCCACCTGATACAAATGTGTTGGTTCTAAATGGGTCTTCCGTACAAAATACCATCCAGATGGCTCAGTTGATTGTTATAAGGCACGCCTTGTTGCTCAAGGCTTCAGTCAGATTCTTGGTTCCGACTTTCATCATACATTCAGCCCGGTCGTCAAATCTTCCACTGTCCGTGTTATTTTGGCTCTTTTAGTTTAGTTTCAATGGCCTCTACATTAACTTGATGTCAAGAATGCCTTTTTCAATGGTATTCTTCCTAAGCCTATTTACATGGCCTAACCACCGGGTTTCGTTGATGCTCGCTTTTCGTCTCATGTGAGCCGACTTAAGAAGGCGTTGTATGGCCTTCGCCAAGCTCCTCTAGCTAATTGGTTCCAGCGCTTCAGTGCCTATCTTCTTGGGCTTGGATTTCGAGCGAGCCAGTCTGACTCTTCACAGTTCTTTTTTCATCGTGGTACCTCCATTATCTTTGTATTACTTTATGTTGATGACATAATTGTTACAGGATCTGATTCGCTATTACTTCGGCGGTTCATTGATCGTACTCACCGAGAGTTTGCCATCAAAGATCTTGGCGCTCTCACGTATTTTCTGGGACTTGAAATATCTCATACTTCTGACGGTCTATTTGTTGGTCAAGCAAAGTACGCTCGTGACATTTTGGATCGGGCTGGCCTTCTCGAATCCAAACCTGTGTTGACTCCTCTTGCCTCTGGTGAATCGCTCTCAAGCTCAGGGACTCCTCTTCCTGATCCCACAATATATCGTTCGATAGTTGGAGCTCTTCAGTATTTGACAATCACTCGGCCGGATCTCTCCTACTCAGTTAATGTGGTTAGCCAATATCTCCGAGCTTCGACTACTGAACATTTTCTTGCGGTTAAGCATATCCTTCGATACGTCAAAGGTAGTCTTCTATTTAGATTGTCATTTACTCGCCCCACTGATCCCTCAGTTGTTGCTTACTCTGATGCCGATTGGACCCGCTGTATCGAGACTCGCCGATCTACTTATGGTTATGCTGTTTTTCACTGGGGGAATCTCGTCTCTTGGGCCGCCAAGAAACAACCTACCGTTTCTCGATCCAGTTGTGAATCTGAGTACCGCACCTTAGCTAATGCCGCCTCTGAGGTTATTTGGCTTCTTAATCTTCTCCGTGAGTTACATTGCACACCTTCTACTCATCCACTCCTTTTATGTGACAACAAAAGCGCCATATTTCTTAGTCAAAATCCGGTAGCATACAAACGGGCCAAGCACATTGATATTGATTGTCACTTTGTTCGCGAGCTTGTTTCCTCTGGCAAACTTGATACTCAGTTTGTTCCGTGTCATCTTCAGCTCGTTAACATCTTCACGAAAGCTCTTCCTTGTCCGACATTTGAATTTCTTCGATCCAAGCTTCGAGGGTGTCCTCAACCCACATCTCGCTTGACGAGGGGTATTAGAGATATAATTAAGGAATAATTGTGTAAATTGTATTAGGCATATTTGTTGTATTCTTTCCTTATTTTACGCCTGTTTGTTGTAACTCACATACTTTATATATGAGAAATATACGACTCACATATTTGTGTGGTGATTACGCAATCCTTACACTTACTCATGAAACGCTACACACAATTCATGAAGAAGCATCGAAGAGGAAATTCTTCCAAGCATCAATATGCCAGAGAGTAGCAACGCTCTCGATCTACGAATTTGTGCGATAGAGGAAGAGGAATAGACAGAGGAAAAGAGATCTTGGTGCATGAAAATGTGATGGAGATATAAGGTAGAAGTCTTTCAATTGTACTACTCTCAAATAATCTTTTTGGCTTGAAAATATGATGGTTGTAAAAATCTAAAAGTAGATGATGGACAGAGAGAGAGAGTGCACCGCTCTCAATTAATTATACTCTATTATTATGTTCCCTTTTAAAATTTATTTAATTTTTATTGATTGTTTTAGGTTGAATTAAAATATTTTCTTTTAATTTGTCTTCAAAGACAAGCACTTAGTAGGTCGGTTCGGATCTTCTACCATATTTAATACAATATTTTCTACAACATATTACATTGCTCATGACATATTATTTAAGATGTAAGAAATGTGTAGATCAAAATGTAGTAGAAGAAGTTGTATAATATGAAGGAGAAGATCCAGAATGATTAATCGCAGGGAAATCAACCTTTGTTATTAATAAAGAGGAATTACATTTAACATAAACGAGGGAAAAAACCAACTTTTAAGAAGTTGATGAAAAAAACCCTCCCTAAGAAAATAAAACAAAAAGACGAAAGAGCAAAGTCAAAGGTGAAATCCCAGCCACAATAATATTATTCATCTTCACTCCTTTAGACGTCGGACTTCACGCTGCACAAAGTGAAAGTTGTATTGATCGACACCGAAAAAAATACAGTCAGTGTGCCGACTAGTATAAGGCCGGCCATCAGTGGAACTTATGTCTTTCTGAATGTAGTTGAATGGGACTCTACACTTGCCACTCGTTCCTACATATTCAACTATTACCTGACTCCTTGGTGGTACCGTTGCTTCATATTCAGCGCTTGTTCTTGTTGTTGTTTCCTGGGTAGTTTCCCAGTTCAATGCAGCGGTTACCTCAACATGGAATTGAATTTTTCCGTTTACGAGGAACGGAATGCCTGCTGTGATTTCGGTTGAGACACCTGTCGTAATAGAAAAACCCCTGCTAAATGTAGAAGAGCTCCTTTGTTCATATTCAATTTTGATTCTCATTTTAGATTCTGTGTTAGTAGTATTAGAAGCAGAACCTCTCCCTGCCACGAAGGGCCTCTCATCGTACACTCGAGCATCCATCATCCGGTAGTTAACACTGGAGATTTCCCTTCTGAGGACGGGTTCTGCCAGTTGCATTCTTGCGTACTGGTCAATAGTGGGAGTGAAAGCACGAAGAACATCTATATATTTTGGGTTACTGTTACTATAACGTTTACAAAACTGGTTATTTCTTGAAGAGCGAAGAGCGATGACATTGTCAGAAACTTTGACTGGCCAATACAGAGTGTCTATATTTGTACTACTATTTGAATCAGCCAATATCCAGTGATCGCCATCACACCTCCAAAACCCGCCAAAATACTCATTCTTTATGCGAACATGTCCAGTGGGCTGCAATTCGACCTGTTGGGCTACATATCGACCAGCATTATCCCCTGATCCAAATTGCAGGTGCTTATATCCATTATTATAAGCTTTGAGGTACTTGCCATTGTCACCTTTGAACACGACACGCTTAGGTAACCTATGCAATGTATCCCAGTCGATATAAGTGAAGTTGGTCGCAGTCGTCCCAGTGGCTGCATAAATACCGTGGACGCCCGTAGAGGTATCTACTCGTACAGCCCCTCTGCTTTGAACATGAGTGAATTTGATAAGCTCATTAGCAAGTATATGTGAGTATAGAGTGTATGTATGGCTTCACAATGCAGTAACAATTAGCCTGGAAGCAAGAAAATCAGATTGGAAGACATAAGAAAACAGTTAAAATCAAGAGGGAAGAGTTTCTGTTGTGAAAAACGGTTATTCTGGTAAACCGTTGTCGTTTAGCTAGAAACTGTTGTCGTTTATATGCAAAACCGTTGCGAATCTTCTGGAAGGAAAAGCTGTTAATCTGTTGCAACTGAATTTCGTCCGGTTTACTTCAGCTGCTAGAAACCGTCGCTCATACTCCCTAGTCCACACATCGAGGAGTGCATATTCCATTCCATTCTAGTTTTTCAGATTCAATTTAGAGTGAGAATTTGTAGAGAGGTTAGAGATTGATTCTTATGTTCTACATGAGTTCTTGGTAAACTCTAAGTGATTGTAATCTGATTCAAGCCTAGTGAATTGATAGAGGGATCATCTCTATCCGTGGATGTAGGATTTAAATCCGAACCACGTAAAGATTGTTTGTCTTTGTTTTTCCTTGTTCTTTGTTTTCTCTCATTTTCTTTTGTGAGTTTCTGGTTTTGGTTTCATTGTTGGTTTGTGTTGCTTTTGGTGGATCTTGGAGGTTAACTAATAACAATTGGCGCCGTCTGTGGGAATCGAACCCACAACCACGCGATCAAGATCTGAAAGAATGTCACTCTCCAAGTTGGAAACTGAGAAGTTCACAGGGAAGAATGATTATGGGCTCTGGAAACTGAAACTGAAGGCATTACTGGTTCAGCAAGGTTTATCTACAGCTCTGAAGGTTGAGAGAGATGATCCAGAGATAAGTGATCCAGAGAAGAAAAGAGAATTTCATGACAAGAAGATGGAAATCCAGGAGAGGGCTCATAGTTTGATCATTCTGTGCTTGTCTGATAAGGTTTTGAGATTGGTCTCAAAAGAGAACACAGCTGCAGGGGTAATGAAGAAGCTGGATGAATTGTACATGGAGAAATCCATGACCAATAGGCTCTTCCTGAAGCAGAAGCTGTACTCATTCAAATTCTCAGAAGAAAAGTCAGTAGAAGATCAACTTGAAGAGTTCAATAAAACTCTAGATGATCTAGAGTCTGTAGAAGTAACCATGGGAGATGAAGATAAGGCAATCTTACTTCTAAATTCATTACCTCCTTCTTATGATCATTTGAAGGATGCAATGATGTATGGTGGAACCACCACGGTTTCCTTTGCTGCAGTACAATCAGCTCTAAGGTCAAAAGAGATGCAAAGACTGAATCAGGATTCAAAGGAAACTGCAGGAGAAGGATTATTTGTGAAAAAGGGGAAGTTTCAGAAAGCCAAGAAAGGTCCAAATTCAGAACAACCAAAGAAAGCCCCTGATTCAAAGCCAAAGAACACTGAAGGAAAAGAAACAAGAAAATGTTTCTTTTGCAAGAAGCCTGGTCATCTTAAGAAGAATTGCTTTGAGTACAAGAAGAAACAATCCCAAAAGTCAGGAACTCACTCAACTAATAATGCAGATGCTGTTGAAGCCCTATCTGAAGATCCAGAAGTTCTAAACATAACAGAATCTAGTCCAGAAATGCAATGGATTCTTGATTCTGGGTGCTCTTTTCACATGTGTCCAATACTATCTTGGTTTGAGAATCTCAAGGAACAAGACTCAGGAAATGTCATGCTGGGGAATGATGAAGTATGTCCAGTTAAAGGAATAGGAGACATAAAGCTGAAGATCCATGATGGCACAATAAAAGTTCTGAAGGAAGTCAGGTATATTCCAAACCTGAGGAGAAATTTAATTAGTCTGGGGACATTAGAATCCAGAGGGTGTAATTTCAAATCAGAAAGGGGATGCCTATATGTCTTAAAGGAGAACAAGATAGTCATGAAAGGCATAAAGAGAAATAGCCTGTACTATCTTGATGGAAAAGTGATACATGGTGAATCTGCTAATGTCTCTCACACTGATTATGACCTGTGGCATTCAAGACTGGGGCATGTGGGAGAATCTAGCATAACTCAACTAGCAAAGCAAGGACTGATCAATCATACTGGAAGTCTGAAAGCACACAGAACATGTGAAGAATGTATACTAGGAAAAACAAAGAAACTACCTTATCCTGTTGGAAAACATTCCTCCAAACATGCTCTGGATTATGTGTATGCTGATCTTTGGGGACCATCTAGAACTCAAACTCTAGGTGGAGGAAGGTTTTTCTTGAGCATTATGGATGATTTCAGTAGGAAGCTATGGCTGTATGTCCTGAAAGCTAAGTCAGAATGCTTTGAGAAGTTCAAAGACTGGTGTGCTGAGGTTGAGACAGAAAAGGGGAGCAAGCTCAAGTGTCTGAGGACAGATAATGGATTGGAATTCATGTCTGATGAGTTCAACAGTTTCTGTAAGACAAAGGGAATAAAAAGGCACAACACTGTCCCAGGAAATCCTCAACAGAATGGAGTCATTGAGAGGATGAACAGGACTGTGTTAGAAAGGGTGAGGTGCATGTTACTAAGTTCAGGGCTTGGAAAAAGATTCTGGGGGGAAGCTGCCTCTACAGCAGCTTATCTAATCAACAGAAGTCCTTCAGTTGCCTTGGAAAACAAGACTCCAGAGGAGATATGGACTGGAAAGCCACCCAGCTATAATCATTTAAGGGTATTTGGATGCAGGGCATATGCTCATGTCAAGAAAGACAAACTTGATGCAAGAGCAGTAAAATGCATCATGGTTGGATATCCAAATGGAGTAAAAGGGTATAGGCTTTGGTGTACAGAAGAAGGACAGAAGAAAATTCTCATAAGCAGAGATGTAGTATTTTGTGAAGAAATATTGCCTTACAAGCCAGCAAAGACTGAAACAGAAGTAATATTGCAGAATATTAGTGATCCTATGTCTGAGGTGGAGAAATCTAAGAAGAGGATTGACTCAGAATCAGAAGATTCAGCTGATGAAGAACAAACTCAAGAGGAAGAATCAGATATCCAGAGTTATCAGCTGGTCAGAGACAGAGAAAGAAGAATAAGGAAGCCCTCTACAAGGTATGCTGAGGATTATCTAACAGCATATGCACTTATGACAGCTGAAGAAGAGATTGAATTCCCAGAACCAAGAACCTATTCAGAAGCAATTCAGGGATCAGACAAAGAGAAGTGGCTCATGGCAATGCAAGAGGAAATTGAATCACTTGAAAAGAACCAAACTTGGGTACTTGTTCAGAAGCCCAGAAATCAAAAGCTAGTAAGCTGTAAGTGGATTTTCAAGAGGAAAACCGAGGTCACAGAAGTGGAGAAAATCAGATACAAAGCCAGATTGGTTGCCAGAGGGTTTACTCAAAGAGAAGGAGTTGATTTTAATGAGATTTTCTCTCCAGTAGTTAAGCACACATCCATTAGAATTCTATTAGCCTTAGTGGCTCAGTTTGATTTTGAATTAGAGCAGCTAGATGTCAAAACTGCATTTCTTCATGGTGAGCTTAAGGAAAAGATATATATGACTCAGCCTGATGGTTTCATAGTTCCAGGAAATGAAGATAAGTGCTGTTTGCTACAAAAATCATTATATGGTCTTAAACAAAGTCCAAGGCAGTGGTATTTGAAGTTTGACAGCTACATGAGAGTTATTGGATTTGAAAGATCAAGGTATGACAGTTGTGTATATCTGAAGTTCTGTGAAAGTGGAGTTAGTGTCTTTCTACTCCTATATGTTGATGACATGTTAGTTGCAAGTAAAAGCAAGGCAGAAATTAAAATGGTAAAAGAACAGTTGAAAGCTGAGTTTGAAATGAAGGAGCTTGGACAGGCTAGAAGGATTCTGGGAATGGATATATTGAGAGATAGGTCTCAAGGGTGTTTGCTGCTGCATCAAACTGACTATGTACAGAAAGTGTTGAAGAAATTTAACATGCATGAGAGTAGGCCTGTTACAGTTCCTCTAGGACAACAATTTAAACTATCTGAGCATCAGAAGCCAAGGAATGAGGATGAAGAATCAGAGATGAGCAGAGTTCCATATTCAAATGCTGTTGGAAGCATTATGTATATTATGGTCTGTACAAGACCAGATGTGTCTCATGCTATTAGTGTGGTGAGTAGATACATGTCAAATCCGGGGAAGGCTCATTGGGAAGCATTGAAATATGTCATGAGATACCTAAAAGGAGCTGGAAATTATGGGATTTTGTTCAAGAAGGAGGACAGAGAAGGTGATGCTGTTATAGGTTTTGTAGATTCTGATTTTGCATCAAATCTTGATTCTAGAAAGTCTCAGACCGGATACATTTTTACATTGTATGGCTCAGCAGTGAGCTGGAAATCCATGCTTCAGCCTGTAGTGGCTTTGTCAACCACTGAAGCAGAGTTTATTGCACTCACTGAAGCAGTGAAGGAGGCAGTATGGATGAAAGGCATATTATCTGAATTTGGAATCAAACAAGACTCAGTCAAGGTGAAATGTGACTCACAGGGTGCTTTACATTTAGCCAAACATCATGTGTTCCATGAGAGGTGTAAGCACATAGATGTTAGGTTACACTTTGTGAGAGATATTGTTGACAAGGGTTCAGTTTGTTTGGAGAAGGTTAGAACTGAAGAAAATGCAGCTGATATGCTTACCAAATCATTAACTCGAGACAAATTCCAGTATTGTCTTCAGTTAGTGAGGATTCAAACTATTTGAAAGAAGCATGGGAAAAGGTGGAGTGGTTCTGATGTCAGTTCATGTTAAGGAAATGGGAAAAGGAGTATGTTTTGATGTGATTGAGAAGCCAAGGTGGAGATTGTGAGTATAGAGTGTATGTATGGCTTCACAATGCAGTAACAATTAGCCTGGAAGCAAGAAAATCAGATTGGAAGACATAAGAAAACAGTTAAAATCAAGAGGGAAGAGTTTCTGTTGTGAAAAACGGTTATTCTGGTAAACCGTTGTCGTTTAGCTAGAAACTGTTGTCGTTTATATGCAAAACCGTTGCGAATCTTCTGGAAGGAAAAGCTGTTAATCTGTTGCAACTGAATTTCGTCCGGTTTACTTCAGCTGCTAGAAACCGTCGCTCATACTCCCTAGTCCACACATCGAGGAGTGCATATTCCATTCCATTCTAGTTTTTCAGATTCAATTTAGAGTGAGAATTTGTAGAGAGGTTAGAGATTGATTCTTATGTTCTACATGAGTTCTTGGTAAACTCTAAGTGATTGTAATCTGATTCAAGCCTAGTGAATTGATAGAGGGATCATCTCTATCCGTGGATGTAGGATTTAAATCCGAACCACGTAAAGATTGTTTGTCTTTGTTTTTCCTTGTTCTTTGTTTTCTCTCATTTTCTTTTGTGAGTTTCTGGTTTTGGTTTCATTGTTGGTTTGTGTTGCTTTTGGTGGATCTTGGAGGTTAACTAATAACAATAGTTGGCTCAAACAACGTACATGATGCCTTGGCTACATTTTCCTCCGGTTGGTCGGAGGTAGCACGAATCCAGTAATCATTTGAACTGGGGCCTCGTCGCGACCAATATTTATTGGTGTGAGTAAATTTCAGGTGCACATACTTGTTGTTAGTGCGTGCAACTTCAACTTCGATCTTGGCTAGTGGGTCAAATACAGTCCCTCCATTGCAACTTACAAGGCCAGCCCCTTTGTTGGATTCATACATGTAACATGCATTGTTGCTGAACAATGCATCAGTAGTTACTCTGATCACGATGAAATTGGGGAGCTGATTGTCCATACTAGCAAGTCACTATGTTTCTCCAACAAAAAGAAAAACGAAAAAGCTTCATCAGGTCATGAATATTCACATAAAAAATAGCATATATATGAGCTGCATTAGTTTGTTGTAAATTTACCAACTCTCATTATTAAATTATTACCATATTTAGATATATCACCATGACAACAAATTTATTTTACCATACGACCACAGCTGTGGTCACCATATTTAGATATATTGGTACTACTATGGTCACTACCAAATTTATTTTACCATACGACCACAGCTGTTTTTTCAAAATTGTACTATATATATTGAAATTGTCCGTTTTCAGTTCCAAAAAATTCAAACTTTCGCCGGAAACCATCCCGTGCCGGCCAAAATTGGGTATTTTAAGTGATATGGCGCCGGATTCTGAGATGTAATTTATTATTTTGCTTTCTTACTTTAAATAATATTCAACATCATATTTTCGTTGTCAAATCATCCTACCGAATTAAAATTGATAATTGAAACTAGATTAAAATGTCTCCTAAATAAAATAAAAAAAATCAATGAAAAGAAAAAAGAATGAGTCCTAATCATATCTTGAAATAGACAGTTTCCATACATATAGGACGATTTTGAAAAAGGAAGAAGTTATAAAACATTAAGCAAAGGACGAAAAAGTTATGGAATGATATATGAATTTTTCCTTTAAATTTTCTATATAAGATATAGAAAATTTTGATTCTTAAGGTCCCACAAGCAATCTTTTGCCTTGCCGATGGACGACTATGAGTTTCCTTTGAATTATGCTCTTCGTATATCCTTTCAATTATCTTTGAATTATTGTAGTTTGTAGACGGAATATGTACCCCACTATTTCTTTTAATATCATTGGTATTGATATTCTTATTTGTTTATTTATTTTATCAAATATAAATAATTCTTTTCTTGCCATAAAGACTCAATTAGGACATGTGTGCGTGTATATATGCTAATACTACCAATTAGTGCATGGTGAATGTCCATCCTCCCCAAAAGTATTGAACACTAACCCTAAGGATTCCAGCATTTGGCCTCCAAGTCAATAAGAGATTTAAATTGGGTCCTATATATCACTGGAATTGGAT
Organism: Ajuga chamaepitys; assembly: GCA_958295605.1. Classification (NCBI taxonomy): domain Eukaryota; kingdom Viridiplantae; phylum Streptophyta; class Magnoliopsida; order Lamiales; family Lamiaceae; genus Ajuga; species Ajuga chamaepitys. The sequence continues at coordinate 4,037,028 of OY282500.1, read as the reverse complement.
ATATACATCATCCTCTCATCAATCCATATGTTCTCTATAATAAAATTTATGAAACTAGATTCTAGTTAAGAAGTAGACTAAGATCTAATGCATAGTTGAACCTTAGAAGGAATTAGGGTCTGGGAGAAATAAGCGGAGAGAAGTCACTACCAAAAAAAATGATCTTTTGAAACTAAATATCTCGTAACTTTCTGCTTTTTAGTCCCATACATTTTGAGATTATCCGATTTTAACCACAAGAGTGATTACTAAAATAATCTCTTTTTAACTATTAATTTATGTTACATAAAATATTTTATATAATTTTAACCAAAAATTATTACAATATGACAAATTTTTTTGTCACAACTTATAGTTACAAATACATTAGTAATTACAAAGTAGTTGCAAAAAATTCCTTTTGCATCTTACTGAAAATGGCTACCCTATTGTAATCAATGTAGACATGTAGTTACTAAAATATTTTTGTGACTACTCTCCCTTCTTTATAACTTCATTTTGTAGTTATAAAATTCCTTGATTCTAGTAGTGTCTTCCATTTGATCCATTGAGGGTTATTGTGAAGTTTAAACCAGTTTGTGAAGAGGGTCGCCTATTTAACTAGTAAATAGCACGTGGCTCGCACGTGATTACGAATTTATTTAGATGTAATATTAAAAGTATGAAGGTCATTAATTTGAAATAAAGTTTAATTAATTATTTAATTTTAAAATATTTTTCTAATAATTTGTATGTACATCAAATTACAATTTATACATTTAATTTTTTCTTTTTCTTTTAATTATTTTCTCTTAATATAATATATCAGACCCTATCACATTAGGTTACTCTTTGATTTTTCTATTATATTATGTAAACTCGTTTGAAATTGTATATAATATGAATTACTATCTTTTGCTCAAATAATATTAAAATATATTCCAATATAAAAAATAGTCATTTAAGTTGCATAAAAAAACATAATTATTTATTTTTTTTATAATGGTGATTCACTTAGACCCTTCAATATTGATCTTCCTAAAATAGCTTTTTATAATTAAGTTCATTATGTCAATAAAGTTTATCTACTAATAATAAATTCAATTCATAAGCTTTTATTATATATACACATTTTCTTCACAATGAATTTTGTCACTTTATGCATTTTGTCATTATATTGGTTCTATTCAATTTTTTTGACATTATATTTAAATGTTGGACTTTAATAAAGTGGCACACACACACAAACATACAATATTCAACGGGTCTTTTTATTTACATGTACAAAAGTTAATTTTAAAGTATAATTATGTTGATTCCAAATACAAGTTATTTCATTCTTTTAATGTGAAGTATTTGTTTCAAATTTATATTATAATGTGGTGTAGGTTACTATTCACATTAAGCTCTAACCTTTGAACTTAATAGTTTATACGTTGGTCTAAATATTAATATTATCACAAAATTATCCCAAAATAGCAAGTTAGACAATTTCCCGCTCAAACAAAGTTGCTATTTCTGGGGAATACGACTACGTCTGAAACACATTATTTATATTTCTAGCAAATCCTTTAATTCATAATCCTTGTCGAAATTCTTACCATATATTCGCCAGAATTAGTATCCCAATCAAATCACAATCAAAATATTGGCTACTATAATTTAGGTACGTTATGTAAGGAAAAAAATGCACATATACAATATATTACAATTAAAAATTTATGTTAATTTATTTAAAACACAAAAATCATCTCCCAAATTATTGATAACTAGAACTCTCCATCATGTGATGCACGATTTGAAAATATTTATTTGTAAGAGAAATGTTAAAGTTAAATAATCGAACAAAACAAGGAAATAACTTAACTTTTTTTATGTAAAAGAATATTGAATTATCTAATAATTCCTCATTTCATTAAAAAAAATTAACTTATTTTAATTTACAACTATATCCAATGTAAATAGTTCAATTCACAATAAATATTCAAATCTAAGCACAAAAATCAACTATTACAATTATTTATTTTAAATTTTATCTATTATATCAAAAAATTTAATATTAATATCAAATTAAATACTAAGAAAAGAAGACTGCTTTTTATCTATTGGGAATAAAAAAAATGGATTAAAAAAAATTATTCATGCCTTTAGGATTTCGAAAAAAATCAAAATATTTTAGATAGAGAGGTGGAGCTACAAAAAATGAAGAAGATGTTTAAATTTCGTCCATCCTTAAGATGCGCACATATGATCCCCGCTATTTCTTTTTATGTTCTTCATAACAAAATTAAATATTAGTTGTGAATCTAGAAAAAAATATCTGTAATATTTATTTAAATTTTATTTGTATTTAAGATCCAACCGAATAATTCAACTCATATTACATAAAAAAAACTAACAGAAATAATCCTCAACCAATTGAATTTTTTTAATATAACTTATTTTAAAGCATGCAATGTATATGTCAAATTAAAGGTCTTGAAAAATATTAATTTTCTGTATTTTACATTAAAAAATAGAAAAAGAACCAAAAATTATTTGCCTTTCAATTTTATTTTGTTTTTATTATAAAATGAATTTATTAAAAGTTTTCACCTATAATTTTTTTATACATCAAATGGCCACCAAAATTTAAGTTTGGAACTAATTTTGGAAAGTTTTTACCATATATATACATTTTTTTACCATATATATACAAATGTCTTATTATATTAGTTATGATTTAAACCTACCAACTTTAGGAAGTAAAATGGGCGGGAAAATATTTTCCTTTTATAGAGGTTCTATTTTATTATATAATAAGATTAAAATAAATGGAAATGTCACTTAGGTGCAATGTATAAGGTAAAATCGTATATGTCGCAATCTAATAGCAAATAAGGATACACATTCACAATCTGAAAAGATCATTAGTTGTCATAACCTATCTAGCACATTCATCATGCACATTCATCCCATAATTCAGCCAATTACAATTATAGCCTCTATATTATGTCCAAAATAAACGTAAAATCATTGCAAAAAAAAACTAGTATCTTGACTTACTTAATATAGTAATAAAATCATCTAGGAATAGTAATTTGGCTATTTTCCTGGCCAAAACTTATACCAAATCTAGAAAATATGTTTTTTTATTTCTACGCAATTGTCTGGTGTTAGAACACATTTTTATTTCATAGTTAACCGTAATCTTAGACAAAATTATTAATGTAAATTCAGCTCCCAATCTAATCAAAATAAAATTTTATTAACTACAATTTGTACGTAATTGCATAAGGAAACCTATACAGAATCTATTCCAAAATAGCCCACCCAAATCTTATCCCCAAAAATATCATTTTGGATCTCCTACTCCATACAATACAACATCTTCTACCATATTTCAATCCACACACGACACGTGTATATGATGACATAACGAATACATCATAAGTGATTATGTAGCATGATTAGTATAATGTGTTGTACAAGATATTGTACCAAGTGCGGTTGAAAATCCGAACCACAAAAATACTATGTTAACAATCAGCATTGCTCAATCAACAAAAATATGTCAATCAGTGCCATTGATACAAGTAGCATATGCAAGCAGTTAGGCCAACTTAAATGAGTATTTTGGTAGTGTTTGCATATAAATGCGGTTATTTTGTGTTATATTTAATTATCTTGAGGCGAATGACGTGTTTACTTGTTTTGTAATAAAAATAGTATATTTTAGTACCAAAAGTGTTGGAATATGGTTTGAAAGAGAAAGAACGAGTCAACTAGGGAAAAAACGAGCGAAAAAAGAGTTAGAAAATGGATTGGACGAGCAAAAACGACCCAAACTAGGAAAAGGTTCGAACTGGCCGCATTCATGGGCACGGCCAAGCAAAAAGTATCTTCGAAAGCCGATTTAGCCCTGTGACTCCAACGCGGCCACGTTGGATGGACCGGTCGAGTTGGCAAACCCGGTGAGTTGGGTAAACCGATCGCGTTCGTCCATCCGTTCAGCTCTTGGATTGAAGAATAAAGAACGCGAGAAGACAAAGATCAAGATCTAAGATTAGGGTTTTGTTTCTTTTAGTTATTTTTATTATTCAAAGATATTTGCCTATAGATGTTTTTTGGGTATTAATGATGAACATGAGTAATTAATTCTCTTGTGTTTTAGGGTTAAAGAGTAGATTATATATGATTATGTTTTGATTTCATTTTATTAATTCTAGACTCCGTTTTTAATTATTTACCTATATGCTTGTTTTATTCTTATGTATTTATCAAACTGATCACTTGATATTGTTCTACATGCTTAAAAATTGGACATCCAAGAGGAGAGGATTGTTAATAGTCTTACATGACATGATCACTTGATATATCATAGGTATCTATAGTATGTTCGAGAGGAGTGAGATATCTGTGTAGGCACTGGTTTAGGATTTTATGGATACTTAATCCCATAGTTAGCATCATCTGAGAGGAGGGTTAATCAATGGCTGTTCCGTTTATTAAGCAATAAGAATTGGCATAAAAGTCTAAAATAGTAAAATAGTCAAACATAGAAAATTAAAATAGAAATCGAAGCCCTAGAATGCGTCTTTTATCTTATCGAATCTTTCATGATTACTTGTTTGCTTTCTTTTAAGTGTCTGTTTTATTAACTTATTTATTTTTTTCCACTTTAGTTTTAGGTTAAAACAACAATCAATCAACTTTCAAGAGCCTAGATAGGGTTGAGTTATTATAATTAGGGTACTTAGTTGACATAGGTACACAGTTCTTATGGGATCGACCTTGCTCACTACCTGTCTGCACTAGCACCGTACACTTGTTGTATACTAGGTTAGAAAATAGTGTTGTCAAATTTTGGCGCCGTTGATGGGAACTGATAACTATGTTTAACTTTTATTTAGATAAATAGTTCGACTCTAGACTAGATATTTATTTTTTGCACTTTAATTTTTAGTTTTTATTTTATTTTTGTTTTTACGTTGTCTTCTTTGTTTGTGTTCTCAGTTAGCATATGCAAACTCGGTCCAATGGAAAAGCCAGTCTCTTACATACAACTTCTATCAGTTACTATCTTAATAATTAATGTACAATAATGCATCAAATATTATTTTTCTGAAATGTATGTGTTATAAAAGTTTAAAGAATATAACATAAAATTTATTTTGTTAATATTTATATATGGAGAAGTGTTAATACATTTTTTTTTATTTTATACAATTTCTTAATTTTTGTAATTATGTTATAACTTTCATGTCCATTTTGATCACACCTTCCACTCTTCAAATTATAGCTTATAATGCACTTTTAAGAATTTATTTTGTATACTTGTGCTTTAAATTCATTGAACAATCTTAACATGTTTTTAGGCCTGCATTCATACCAAGCTACTTGATACCTAATTCATGATCGTTCGTTAAAAGCTCGTTTAAACTAAGTTTGACAAAAGATATCAAACAAGTTTGAAAATACTTTTGCATGTGATAAAATATGAAGCTCCACTTGAGCTCGATAAGTTATAAATATTAAAAAAAGTATAAAAATATCAAATTAACTACTCGACCTCGACTCATGTTTAGATCGACCAAAGCTCGTTCAAGCTTGATATATAATAACTAAAAATACTCGAACATAATGTTAGATGCTCGATAATATTTCGAATAAGCTTGAACAACAATACGTTTAGCTCAACTTGACTTATTTCGGCCCTACATGTTCTACATCTTTTGTTATTTTATTTACTATTATATCATATCTCAATAACTTACACTTGTTTAGCCGAGAGTATTTCTAAACTATTACATTACAATATTTTTATCACGAATTTTGTTGACCTTCAATTCGTATACACGAGAAATTGTTCAAAATGATGAATCGCAAATTGATTATTTCTTAACAAAAAATAAAAAGAAAAAATTTGATTTTTAATATATCAAAAAATATTTTATCTTATACTTCTTATTATTAGTATATGATTCATTTTAGATCTCTTGGCAATGAAACTAAAATGATTTTCTACGGTATTAGTTTTTTTTCTCAATATTTCCTCTTGTATTATTTGCGAAAAAAAAATTTTAAAAAATTATATATATCGATGTGCGAATACACTTTTTCATTAATAGTTATAAAATTTCTTTATTTTCGTAATTATATTATAATTTTAATGTTCATTTGGTCATGTCTTTTGGCCTCCAAATTGTAGCTTCTAATGCTCTTTTTAGAATTCATTGTTATAATGATTTAGTCCAATACTCAATCTTAGCATGTTCCCACTCAATTTTTTAGCATGTTCTACGTCTTTTTTATTATTTAGTTTACTAGTTTATCATATTTCAATAACTTAACTTGTTTAGTCGAGAGATTTTCCAAACTATTACACTACAACATCTTACCTAACAATTAATTTTTTTCTTTTTATTTTTTTGTAAAGAAGTAATCAATTTGCGACTCATTATTTTGATTTTTTAATAGAAGTTATTACCAATAACCAAGTCGTACACAGAAAAATTAAAATAATAACCTTTATAAAATATATCACACTCCTTACCTTCTCTTGTATCGGATCGGATCCTCTATTCCATAAATTTATTCCATGTTCTATTCCACCGATGGATTTACACCACCTGTCCTAGGAGTAAAATATAATTTAGCGGAGTCTCGCACCAAATAAATTAACCTACGCAACATATGTGGTTTTCGGAGCTGATCACTCAAGAACTTCTGCCAAAACAAAACATAAAAAAAAAAAAAAAAAAAAAAAAAAAAAAAAAACGAGGGAGAAGGGAGGGATGATCCGAACTGAAACTACAAAGGAAGAAATTTCAGCAACACGAACAACGAACATACGGACAAAGGGAGAAACAATGAAGGACAATTCGCAGCGCATCTTTTCCATAAAAAATCAACTCAAAAATCAAAATCAGTGAGTATATGTATAATGTTTGTGTTTCCATTCTTTATGAATTGATTGTATGCAAATTAAGAGAAACTAATTTTCTTGTTACATTGGTAAGAGAACTTGCAAACAAATTAAATAGAGGCTGAGTCTCTATTTCGTACACCAATTGTTCGATAAAATACTTCAAAGAACAAAAAGAAGTAATTTTCAACTCTGCTGATTTTGGTACATAACCAAAAACGTTTTTCTCTTTTCTCATTCTTGAAATGTTTGCTGCATTTGGCTGAAGTTTCTCAAATTCTCTTAATTTCGCTTTTATGTTATATCCTAATATCATGTTAATGATGCGAAACTTTTGAATTTACCTTCGGAACTGATTCTTGGAGACAATGGGACTGTGAAAGATGAATTAGAATTGTATTCATTGAGCTTGTGGATAATTTGATCATAATTGTCGAGGCTTTGAAGTTATTTAGTTGGTATTGTATGAGCTTCTTGCCATGCTTTTCTTGTAATATAATGAGTTTGCACTACAAGAATTTTTGAAATAGTTGTCTAGTTATAAATAAATTTGTTATTAATAGTGCTGTTGTTAAAAGTACCCTTTTAACTACAAGTAAAAATCGTTGTCTGTTCCATAAACAACAACACTTTATATAACAGATATAATATGTTGTCTTTGTTAATTTTAACTACATTTTGGATCCGTTGTTTAATCTTAAAACCATTATCTTTGTTAGTTTTAACAACAGTTTTTCCCCGTTGTTCTACAATTTAAACCGTTGTCTATTTAGTGTTAATTTCGAATTTAGCAGCTCTTTTTACCCGTTGTCTTTTACCCGTTGTTCTTCATTTTAAATCGTGTCTATTTAACAGACAATTTATTAACAATAATTATAAATCAAAACATGTTTTCTATGAGGTATGCTTTACTCCAAAGAGGTTGATTCTGCTGCTTACCTCATGACTCAATTCCATATGGTAGCCAAAGGAGCGAAGAACATACAAATTGGGGGACTTAGTGACTGCGATTGCCAAACATTTCAAAGTCCGTTTTGCCCATCTTCAACCAGTTTTTGGTGAAACATTAATATAAAAAATATGTATGTTAAATGGTTAGATCTCCGATTGGACTGATCCGATTTCAATGATCAACAAATATTCTTGATCTCTCCTATTCTCCCAATTTTTCTCATTTGTAGCAAAGTGAATAAAGTACTATTATCTTTTCGTCTTGAAATATTTTCTTTTTTTCTTCAAAGACAAGCAATCAGTAGGTTGGTTCGGATATTCTACCACATTTGATACAATATTTTTTACAATATATTACGTTGTTCATGCCATATAATTAATTATTTAAGATGTATCTGTGATGTCATTATTGTAGATCGAAATGTAGTAGAAGATGTTGAATTGTATGGAGAAGGAGATCCAAAGTGATAGTAGGCAGGGAAATCAATGTTTATTAATAGGAATAGGAATTACATTTAACATAAATGAGGGAAAAAACCAACTTTTAAGAAGTTGATGAAAAAAACCCTCCCTATGAAAAAAAACAAAATCACAAGACACATGCAAGCGAAGCAAAACCAAAAGCCTAATTAGGTGAAATCCCAGCCACAATAATATTATTCATCTTCACTCCTTTAGACGTCGGACTTCACGCTGCACAAAGTGAATGTTGTAGTAATTGAGGCCAATATAAATACCATCAGTATGCCGACTAGTATAAGGGCGACCATCAGTGGAACTCGTGTCTTTCTGAGTGTACGAGAATGGTACACTACACTTTCCACTTGTTGCTATTAAATCAACTATCATCTCACTCCTTGGCGGTACCACAGCTACATATGAAGCCTCTGCTCTTGTTGTTTCCTCCTTGCTAGTTTTCTCCTTCAATACAGTGGTTGCCTCACCAGGCACTTCAATTCTTCTTTCTGCAACGAATGGAATGCCTGTTTTGATTTCTGTCGAGACACCTGTCATAATAGAAAAACCCCCGCTAAAGGAAGAAGACTGCTTTTTTTCATATGCAACTAAGATAGTCATCCTAGATTCTGTGTTAGAATTATTAGTTGCAGAACCGGTCCCTGCCACGAAAGTCTTCTCATCGTATACTCGACCATCCATCATCCGGTAATTAACATCGGAGATTTCCCTTTTGAGGACGGGTTCTTCCAGTCGCATTCTTGCATATTGGTCAATAGTGGAAGTGAAAGCACGAAGAACATCTCTTCTAGTCGCATGATCTGTAAAACGTTTACAATATTGGTTGTTTTGTGAAGAGCGAAGAGCAATGATATTGCCAGAAACTCTGACAGGCCAAAATAAAGTGTCTACGTTATTATTACTCCCTGAATCCGCAATTATCCAGTGATCACCATTACAACTCCAAAACTTGCCAAAATACTCATTCTTTATGCGAATATGTCCAGTGGGCTGCACTTCGACCTGTTGAGCTGCATATCGATCAGCACTATTCGCTGATCCAAATTGCAGGTGATTGTATCCATTATAATAAGCTTTGAGGTACATGTTATTGTCACCTCTGAACACAACACGCCTAGGTACCCTAAGCAATGTATCAGAATCGATATAAGTGAAATTGGTCGCAGTCGTCCCAGTGGTTGCATAAATACCACGGACACTCGTAGAGGTGTCTACTCGTACAGCCCTTCCGCTTTGAACATGAGTTAATTTGAGAAGCCCATTACCAAGTAGAGTTGGCTCGAACAACGTACATGATGCCTTGGATACATTTTCATCCGGTTGGTTGGAGGTAGCACAAATCCCGTTATCATTCCGCGACCAATATTTATTTGTGTGAATAAATTTCAGGTGCATGTACTTGGCGTTAGTGCGTGCAACTTCAACTTCGATCTTGGCCAGTGGGTCAAATACATTCCCTCCATTGCAACATACAAGGCCAGCCCCTTTGTTGGATTCGTACATGTAACTGAGCACTGCATCGTCAGTTCCTCTGATCACTATCAACTTAGGGAGCTGATTGGCCATACTAGTCACTATAAAACAAAAACAAAGAGCTTTATCAATGCCTTAAAAGAAATAACTTTGTACAATTTCTCGACAACTTATAAATTAATAAAATGTTTGTATCGTACAGTAGTCAAACGGATAAAAAGAAATTCACATAAGAAGGTAAGGGCAAAGATCAAAAGATAAAAATAAATCAATGTTATCAAGACAATGCATGATAATCCTACTAAGAAACTAAATCATAGACACCATAACACTTACAGTTGTTTTCTCTGATGAAGATGATGTAGTTTTGTTTGTGTGCAGAAAAATGATTTCTCAACTCTCTTATTTATAGATGATGAGGGACTTGTGTATTTTAGAAGGGCTGAAGGAGTGTCACTGTCACTCAATTATGAGATGCTTATTCCCTAAAATTATTTGGAGACGTTTAAATATTCGGAAAACGTGGGTTATATATTTGGATTATGTGGGGTCACGTCTAACATTCAAGTAAACCAGACATCTGGCTTCTTCTTCTTATTCATTTTTCTTCCATAAAGACCGGCTTATATTTCTATGGTAACTTTGTAACTTCACAAGTACACTGTATACCAATGTTTGTGGGACCGGACTGGTGATCGAACCGGACAAGCTACCGGTTCAAGGTTCGACCGGTTCAATCGGTTCAATCACCGGTTTAACCGGTCAAAGACAAATTGTTGACTTTTGAATTTCGATAGTTCTTTATGTATAATACAATCTGATTTGATACTATAGTTTAACTTGTAAAAAAAAATTCAACATATATCAATATCAATTAATTTAAAGATACTTTTAACTCTAATTTTTTTAATAACATCCTAATGCCAAATTTAAAATAAGACGGGAAAAATAAGGGCAAATGAAGATAAATGTGAAAATCCCAGTTTTTTACTTAAAATAGGCCAAAACACAACTTTATTTAAAAAAAAAAATTGAATATAATCCGGTTCGGCCGGTTCGGCGGTCAAACTGGTTCTCACCGGTTTTCAACGATTTTATGTGATTTTCGGTTTTTTAACGCTACCGGACCGGTTCCAGGCCCGGTTCCCGGTTGAACCGGTCGAACCGGCCGGTCCGGTCCGGTCCGGTCCCACAAACCATGTTGTATACAAGGTTATTTCTTTAAAGGGAAAAACTTATATGAAACCATCACACGATGTGATGCGTAAAAAATATTATTTCTTATAGTAAAAGTATCATGTTTATTTGTAAAAATATTATTTTTTTTTAACAAAAAAAAGTATCACTTTTTGTAATAAAAGTATCACTTTTATCTGTAAAAGTATAACTATAACAAAAGTATCAGTTTTATTTGTAAAAGTATTAATTTTTTCTGTAAAAGTGTATTCCATCACACGTGAAACCGTCACGCTCAAGACTCACTCTTCTTTAAATTAGCAGTCTCGACCAGATAGCTAAATGGATGAGGAAAAATTATATTTGATTACGTAATTTTTTACTTTGTTGTTTTTTGTCTCAAAATTATTTGATCTCGTAACTCGTTTAATTGGTCAATTTTAATCTAATTTTCACCAACAATTGTTAAATTGACCTGAAAATGTCACGTGTCGGTAAAATTTAGGTGAATCCAACTATTTAAGCTACATGGCTCTTATTTTCTGATGTGTAATGATTATTAATTATTTTTTTAAAACAAACTGACACATCACACAATTAAAAAAACAAGTCAACAATATTAAAACTTCTTTTTAATTTTCCTTCCCTCTCACTACGCGATTTGACTCAAATTAACAGAGCCAAGAAGAACCCTAAAAATTTTCTTCTTCCCAGGAATAATATTTTAAAATTTTCCATAGAAGTATCATTAGGAATAAATGTTAATTGAGTTCACAACAGCTACACTCTCAGCCTTTCTTGGGGAAACAGAGTCGAGACATTGTTGGTTTATTAGGCCCAATTCTAGTAAGCCCAATTTGATCCCCAAGCCCAAACCCAAATTGGCAGCCCCACCTTTTCTTCTACCCCTCATCAGATTCATTCCCCCCTATTTGAGATTGTCTCTTTGATTTACGGGAAGTCAATTACTCCTCCTGGTTTTCTGCTCCATTCTTCCCTATAAGAATGGAGCACCCTCTTCTTTGTGAAGGGTGTAGCAGAATAAGAGTGATACACTTTTGTGTGTGTGTGAGTCTCTCTGCCACCATTAACGTCCCTTTCTTCGTCTACGTCTTCCTTGTTCCCTTTTGTGGGTCGGGTGGGTGGAGTGCTAGAGAAGAGTGTGGGAGTTACCGGGGTTAAGGGTTTGGATTTCTACTTTGTGTGGAAATCACCCATAGGGCTCCAAATTCGCTGCTGTCATTATTCGATCGGAAACGGGCTCAAGGTTTTTCTGAGCCATACTCGAACCTAGACCACGGTTCGATTCCTAACAGTGGTATCAGAGCCACGGTTGTCAAAACCGTGGTCTCGCCGGTGTGTAAAATCCCTCCGTGGGATTGAAGGGCTTTTCCGGCGTTTTTTCGAAGACTGTTCGTCTTCTCAGTTGTTCTGCCGAAGATTGAATCTCGGCCGAGACTCACCATTTTTCTCGGCCGAGACGGGCGTCCAGAGATTCCAGCTTTCGTAACAGAGAAACTATCTCGGCCGAGACTCTTTCTCTTCTCGGCCGAGACGGGCTTACCGCGAAATTGAGAATTTTTTCTGTCAAATAATCTCGGCCGAGACACCTTCTTCTTCTCGGCCGAGACGTGTCTCCCGGGTCAAAGAACAGAATCCGCTGTGAAGTTTTCTCGGCCGAAACCACTCTCCTTCTCGGCCGAGATTGGTGGTCCGAGGTCCAGTGACCAAAAGTCAGCTGTCCAGCCCCCTTGGCTGTCCTCCCGTCGCGCCTTTGTCCGACGTGAGCCGAATCCTTCTCCAGTACAGGTAAGTCGGGTTCTCCTCCCGGTGAGGACCCGCTCGGGTAAATTGGCTTGATCCCTTAGCTACCGTTTGGGAACGGATAGGTCTTTTACTGCTTTCGTAGCTGCCGTTTGTGAACGGATAGGATTGACTTTACGTGCTGGTAGCTTAGGATTATCTTTGTGATTAATTGCTTCCGCTTTCATTCTGATTGTGATCTTTCTTTGCACTTTGTGTGTTCGCATTCTCTTGTTTTCTTCCTGGAGATTGTCAAGTGACCCCCTGCTCCACTGATAAATCAGTGTTGAGAACTGGGAAATCCTTGATTGTTATATTCTCCGTAAAAACTTGTGTGTTTTTGTGATGGGTTCTATGTCGGGGTACAGTCTGGCTCCGTTTGACGGACGTTCAGACTTTGGTATTTGGCAACAAAAAGTGAAGGGTATTCTTGTACAACAGCGTGTGTACAAGTGTATCAGTCTGCAATTTTCTGAATCTGATTCTGACGAGAAAAAGGCTGAAATGGATGAGCTGGCATACTCATCCATTATCCTTAACCTTTCTGACTCGGTGTTAAGAAAGGTGAGTGATCAGGATTCTGCCAAAGGGTTGTGGGAAAAATTGCAAGAACTGTATACTGAGACTTCGTTGCCTAGTAAAATGTTTTTGCTTGAAAAAATTTTCCTGTTCAAACTTGATTTGAATAAAGACATAGAAGAGAATCTGGATGTTTTTACAAAACTGATTCAAGATATTAAGAAAACGGGAGATAAAAACATTGATGACTATACCCCGATTGTGCTCTTAAATGCCATTCCTGATACCTATAACGATGTAAAATCTGCAATCAAATATGGTAGGGATCAGGTGAACCTTGAAACTGTAATAAGTGGCTTAAAAAGCAAAGAAATGGATTTAAGAGCCAATCCGAGTAAGAAAAATCATGGTGAGGTTATGTTTGTGAGAGGGAGGGCTAAAAACAGGAATAGTCAACCAAACAATAACCAGGGCAATCATGATAAGAAGAAGAAAGATAACCGCAGTAGGTCTAAGTCTAGGCCCAAGCTTAAAAAATGTTTTAACTGTGGTGAATCTGGTCATTTTATTAAAGAATGTCCTAAGAAACAAAAAGAACAAGCCAATAAAGCTTCTGGAGATGAGAAAACTGGTGATGTCTTTATGGTAACTGGGTCATGTGATGTGTCTCGTGTGAATTCTGTGCATTCTGACACTTTGTGTGAAAATGAATGGCTCATTGATTCTGGTTGTACTTTCCACATGTCACCTTTTAAGGACTTGTTTTGCTCATATAGAGAAGTTAGTGATGGGTTTGTGTCTTTGGCTAATGAAAAGAAATGTAAAATCTTTGGGATTGGGGACATTACATTAGCATGTGCATCTGGTTTTGGCATAACACTTAAAAATGTTAGATATGTGCCTGATTTGTGTAATAATCTGATTTCCTGTGCTGCATTAGAAGATGATGGGTTAGAGGGAATATGGGGAAGGGGCATGATGAAAATCATGAGGGGATCGTTGGTGGTCCTAAAAGCTGAAAAGCGAAATAACTTGTATGTTTGTTTTGCTAAGTCTACACCTAGTTCTGTCAATTTTGTCAAGGAGGACAAAACTGAACTATGGCACCGTAGACTTGGTCACATGAGTAGTAAAGGGCTGGAAATTCTGCAGAAAGCTGGGTCATTTGGAAATGATAAGCTCTCGTGCATGCCCTTCTGTGAGTCGTGTGTAAAAGGAAAACAACATAGAGTTAGCTTCCCTGTTTCCTCTCCTCCCAATAGGTCTAAATGTACTGGCATACTTGATTACTTGCATGCTGATGTATGGGGACCTGCCAGTGTTCCCACACATGGCGGAAAGATGTATTTCCTTTCTATTGTGGATGATTTCTCAAGAAAAGTATGGGTTTTGCTGTTGAAACAAAAATCTGATGTTTTTGAGAATTTTAAAAATTGGAAAGTTTTAATTGAAAATCAAACAGGAAAAAAGATTAGAAATCTTAGGACTGATAATGGTCTAGAGTTTTGCAATAATTCTTTGAATGAGTTATGTGTAAAATCTGGAATTAGGAGGCATAAAACGGTTCCCTACACACCTCAGCAAAACGGTGTGGCTGAAAGGATGAACCGAACTCTACTTGAAAGGGTGAGGAGCTTGTTGGCTTCCTCTGGACTTTCAAAAGAGTTCTGGGGTGAAGCAGTCTGTACTGCTGCCTATCTAATCAATAGGTCCCCATCTGTGCCTTTAGATGGTAAATGTCCTGAATCTGTTTGGTCCGGAAAATCAATTGACTTTTCTAATTTGCGAATTTTTGGTTGTGCTGCTTTTGCTCACCAGAAAGGTGATAAACTTGAACCTAGGTCTAGGAAATGTGTTTTTCTAGGATACCCTGATGGTGTGAAGGGTTATAGGTTGTGGCTAAAAGATGAACCTGGTTTTAAAGTAATAATAAGTAGAGATGTCGTTTTTAACGAATCTGACTTTCCATGTTTATCTACCTCTGTGGTTTTGCCTGCTTCTGACACTGCTCCTTCTGAGGTGGAGCAATCAGACTTATCTGATTCTGATATGCATGATTCAAGTGTTAACTTACCTGTTGAAAATGAGAATGTGGAAGATGTGTCTAATGTGCCTGATGATGCTGATTATCAACTTGCTAGGGATAGGCCTAGAAGAAACATTAGGACACCTGCTAGATTTGATGACTTCCATATTGATACTCATGCTTTCAATGTCTTTGAATCTGTTGATGATTGTGAACCTAAGACGTATAAGGAAGCTTTGAAATCTGAAAACTCTAAAAATTGGTTAAATGCTATGAAAGAAGAAATGAACTCACTGCATGTTAACCAAACCTGGACCCTTGTGCCTAAACCTGAACATTGTTCTGTTGTTGATTGTAAATGGCTTTATAAAATCAAGGATGAGGGTGAGAGAGTTAGGTTTAAAGCTAGACTTGTGGCTAAAGGTTTTACTCAAAAAGAGGGGATAGATTATACGGAAATCTTTGCTCCTGTTGTCAAGTTTGTCACTGTGCGCATCATGCTTGCATTAGTTGCTCATTTTGATTGGGAATTGAAACAGTTGGATGTCAAAACTGCTTTCTTGCATGGTGACCTTGATAAAAAAATATACATGAGACAACCTGATGGTTTCGTTGATCCTAAAAAATCTGATCATGTATGCTTGTTGAGAAAATCCTTGTATGGCTTGAAACAATCACCAAGACAGTGAAATAAGAAATTTGATGAATGCATGATGTCTTTGAAGTTTAAGAAAAGCCTTTATGATCATTGTTTGTACTTTAAAGATAATGCATCCATGCCTATCTTCTTGCTCATTTATGTCGATGACATGCTTCTGATAAGTCCTTGTCTGAAATCGATTGAACATGTTCAAAAATGCCTTAGTGATAATTTTGAAATGAAGTATCTTGGTGATGCTAAAAGAATCCTAGGGATGAACATAGAAAGAGATAGGAAGAATCGAACTTTACTTTTAAATCAGATTTCCTATGTGGAGAAGATTTTGAGTAAATTTGCGATGTCTAATGCTAAGCCTGCTTCTGTGCCTCTTGCTGCTCATTGTGTGCTAAGTAAGGATCAGTCCCCAAAGATTGATTCTGAAATTGCTAAAATGGCTAAGGTACCCTATTCTAAGGCGATTGGTTCTGTGATGTATTTGATGATTAGTACTAGACCAGACATTGCATACACAGTTAGTTGCTTGAGTAGGTACATGTCTAACCCTGGTATGCCTCATTGGGATGCTGTGAAAGGGTTACTTAGATACTTTAGAGGGTCTTCTAGAGTTAGCCTGAAATTTGCTAGGTCTGCTAGAGGTGTAAATTTGGTTGGCTATGATGATTCCAATTATGCAAATGATAGAGATAATAGGAAGTCCACTACCTCCTATGTGTTCACTTTGTGTGGGTCTTGCATAAGTTGGAAATCTCAGTTACAGCATGTTGTTGCACTGTCGACTACTGAATCAGAATATATTGTTATTACTGAAGCCTTGAAAGAGGCTGTTTGGCTGAAAGGCCTATTGTCTGAAATTGGTTTTCTGGACGATAATGTAGTAGTATATTCTAATAGTCAGTCGGGGATTCAGTTGTGCAAAAATCCTGTGTTTCATGATAGAACTAAGCATATTGATGTTAGATTTCACTTCATTCGTGACATTGTTGAAAAGGGAATTGTGTGCCTTGAGAAAATTGCTTCTCTATTCAATCCCGCTGATATGGGAACTAAGTGCTTATCTGTTGAGAAATTTCATTCTTGCATGAGAACCCTGAACTTGGATCCTAATGATTAGATCATTTTTGTTTGTGATGTTCTTAAGTTAGACTTTGTGTCTACTTCTTGCTTTGACTGTGTGTTTTTCCTCTTGGTGAAAAATAACATGCATTGTGCGTGTTATCTCCTGTACTTTGTGTACGGGAGTTTAGCGATGATGATTCCTCCGTTTCCGTGATCGATCAACAGCGTAAGTGAATTGGGCCCAAGGTGGAGATTGTTGGTTTATTAGGCCCAATTCTATTAAGCCCAATTTGATCCCCAAGCCCAAACCCAAATTGGCAGCCCCACCTTTTCTTCTACCCCCCATCAGATTCATTCCCCCCTATTTGAGATTGTCTCTTTGATTTACGGGAAGTCAATTACTCCTCCTGGTTTTCTGCTCCATTCTTCCCTATAAGAATGGAGCACCCTCTTCTTTGTGAAGGGTGTAGCAGAATAAGAGTGATACACTTTTGTGTGTGTGTGAGTCTCTCTGCCACCATTAACGTCCCTTTCTTCGTCTACGTCTTCCTTGTTCCCTTTTGTGGGTCGGGTGGGTGGAGTGCTAGAGAAGAGTGTGGGAGTTACCGGGGTTAAGGGTTTGGATTTCTACTTTGTGTGGAAATCACCCATAGGGCTCCAAATTCGCTGCTGTCATTATTCGATCGGAAACGGGCTCAAGGTTTTTCTGAGCCATACTCGAACCTAGACCACGGTTCGATTCCTAACAGATATGTTGAGATGAAAATCTAAAAAAATTGAAGTCGTGGTTGAAGATAAATAACACAGTTTGGGAGCGGATAGTTCGACTTTCAGCACATTATTAGAGGAAAGCAGTTGATCAGTGGAGGAAGTTTTTCACAATAGATTCTCTCTTGGCTTCCCTCATTTCTCTGTACTATCTCAATGTCTTCCTTTCTATTTCTGTAACTTTTCCTCTGTAATCTGCTTATCTTGGTTAATGAAGTATACATGCTATGTTTCCAATATTGGCTCCGCCTACCGACTATAGCCACGAATATTACGATCTCAACTCGGGTCGTAACAAAAATTTATTAATCTTCAGCTTAACATCTCATAACAATCAATAAAAACATAATTACTGAGAAATTTAAATAATAATCAATCGTTCAATTATACCCTAATTTATTAGAATCTAGATAAAGAAGACTAATTAAGAGGGTGTTTGCAAACTCATTATCAACATTAAATCACTTTTAAAAAGAACTTCAATTTAAAGGAGTGTTTGCAAATTCCTATTTCATCACAATAATCACTTCCTAGAAGTGATTTTGAGAATCCCCAAAATCCTAGCTTTTGGGTGCTTTTGATTTTTTTTACAAACAAATGGAAATATTTTTTGTTTTATTTATTATTTTTTATTTGTTTAGAATCACTTTTTCTCCAAACACTACAAAATTCTAATTTTACCACAAAATCAATTTAAATCACTTTTAAAAAAGCACAATTGTTTGCAAACACCCCCTAAGTGGCATCTGCTTGACTTTTTCGAACAGCAATACGTGATTAGAATATTGTTTCTCTTTTGTTTCATTATTAATATTAATTAATGTCATTTGTTTTTACTTCTTTTATGAATTTTTTCCTTTATTATTAGTTATGATAGAAATAATGGTAAAATTGGAACTTATTGTGGTGTGTAAAGGAAATAGGATTAGTTTAATTATTTAAGAGTGGTGTCCTTAATAATTATAGTGTACTTAGAATTATATGGTGGCATTAACCGCCGTCTATTGTTGACTTGGACTTTTGATTGTGTGATGTCATTTTGTTGAAAAAAATAATTAAAAATCAGTACACATCAGAAAATAAGAGCCACGTAGCATAAATGGGAAAAATTTGTTTTTGGTCCACTAACTTAGGGCGAGTCCAAAAACTGGTCCAGTAACTTAGGACCGAGTCCAATTTGAGGACAAATTTCGCCGGAATTGACTAAGTTGGCCGGAATTACTCATGTGCAAGGCACGTGGTCGTTCAATTTGGCTTTCCAGCTATTTGTCCTTATATTGGACTCGGCCCTAAGTTACTGGACTAAAATTGATAATATCGTAGTTAGTGGACCAGTTTTGGACTCGCCCTAAATTAGCGGACCAAAAACGAAAATTTTCCTTGTTTTGTCCCATAATCCAAATTTAACAGAATACATTGATTCTTTATCATTTTTTTTACCTAGATTCAAATGGTTCTTGCCTTGATTCAAATAGTTAGAGATTTTGTAATTATAGCAAACCCTAAACCCTACTGGCACGTGCGTGGCAGGTACCTTTTTCCGGTCAATTTAACAATTTTTTATGAAAATTGGATTAAAATTAAGTAATTAAACGAGTTATGAAACTAAATTGAAAATGTAAATAATTATTGTATCAAAAGTGAAAATGTAAAAAGTTATTGGATCAAATATGTATTTTTCCCCTAAATGGATCATGATCCCAAAACCTATCTTTAAATTCAATAACAACTTTAAATTAAGTTAAAAATTGGACTCTTGTTAAACCACCACCCCAAAAAAAAAATTGTACTCTTGTTTTGGGATAGATTGAGTATTTAATAAAGCTACACAATAATAAAATATTTCAATAAAATATAGTTTTCCTGGAATTTGCACATATTTAATTTTAGTATTTTAGTAGAAGTGAAATAGAAAAATTATCAGAAGTCCTCAAAATTTTTGGAGGACTTTGTAACAAACAATCAAAGGCATGAGGGGAGTCACATGAGATCCTCTATCCTCTAGTCGTAACAAACAATCAAAGGCATAAGGGGAGTCACATGAGATCTCTATCCTCTAGTCTCAAGTATTGGATGATGGGAAGAATGGATTCAGTCTCAGAACTAAGAAAGACCGAGGCTATAGTGTCGTCGACTATTTTGGAGTTATCAATCGAAATGGTAGTAGAGTTGGTGTGATCGTTCAAGCCTTTTGGGAAAATAAGAAGATGAAACAGAGGCAAATTGCAGTTCGGCTTGATGAAGTCGTCACAATTTCTTCGTTTTGTATTGTTGAGAATGGTGCCAAAAAGTCAAAAGAAGATTGTTAACCCACATGAACTTTGACAAAATGCAACAGCCATTTTTATTGAATTGGAAAAATTACATGGACATGTTCTTTTAGCATTTAAGGCATGAGAAAAATTGGCAAAGAGGTGGACTTTTTGTACTACTCATTTCCTTATAAATGGAAGAATTCTTCAAGTGCAAAAGACATACCAAAAGTGCAGTATGAAAGAATGCATGAGAACTCCAGGAATATATGTTAATCTTTGTAAATAATTATATCTAAATTTATTTTGTGTACTCTCTTTAGAGTCACGCTCTAGTATAGAAAGTTAGGAGAAAGGTGTGAGTCATTAAGGATTTGTCAGAGTGTGTTAGTTTTAGTGTCAGAAGAGAGAAAAATTGTGTGATTGTAAAAGCTTCACATGTATAGTGGTATTTTTCTTTCTGTGGGTCGTGATTTTTCTCCGGTTGTGGAGTTTCCACATTAAATTCTTGTGTTGTGATTTTTTGTTTCTGCCGTATTATTTTTTCAGTTTGTTTTTACATACCCCCAAGGTAGGATGTGGGTCCATGGGTCCCAACAAGTGGTATCAGAGCCTAAGTTCGGGTAGCCTAGGTGTGGTTCGTAGTCTCTAAATTTTGAGTATGGGTTGTGGTTGCAGCATAAGCTCAGCCTCCACATCATAAAAGTTTTTTGAGACGGTAAATTCATAAGTTAGAGTTGTACATAAAAATGTCAAAGTTTTCAACAATGAAGTTTGACGTGGAGAAATTTGACGGAAGGATAAATCTTGGCTTGCGGAAAATACAAGTCAAAGATCTGCTGATACAAGCTGAGTTACAGAAGGCACTTAAAGCAACTGTACATTCTAGCATGGACGATGAAGAGTGGGCGGAGTTAGATTTGAGGGCTACAAGAACAATACGACTATGTTTGGCCAAGAATATCCTTGCGAACGTGCATGGAATTTCAAATGCCAAAGAGTTGTGGGAAAAGCTTGAAGCACTATACCAAGCTAAGGGTATCTAAAATCAGTTGTACCTGAAAGAGCAATTTCACACATTGCCGATGGGGGATGTGCAAAAATCTCAGATCATCTGAGTGCTCTCAATGGCATCATTTCAGAGCTAGAGGCAATTGGAGTTAAAATTGAAGATAAGGATAAAGCTTTGAGGCTCATCTTGTTGCTTCCATATTCATACGAGCATATGAAGAAAATCCTGATGTATGGAAAGGAGAGGTTGGCATTTGCTGAAGTTGCCAGAAAACTTCTATCTGAAGAAAGAAGGCTGACAAGTGACAGTCGTACTTCGACGAAAAACTCAACAATGGTGGCAATTGGCAAAGGAAGGAAGAAAGACTCCAAAGAGAATGTAGTCTACTGGAAGTGGGGACTAAAGGACATTTAAAGCTAAATTGTCCAAGTCAAGGTGGAGCTAATAAGGCAAATAGCTCTGATGCTAACATCATAACCGAATAAGAAGTCCTCTAAGGAGATGTGCATCCTTATGGCATGTCAGCGATTTACAAGAAAAAGGATGTGAGGTGTTAACTGGTCCACATAATTGGACACAAGGCATTAGCTTGGCGTGGATGCAGGGTGTGTGATGAAAATTATGTCGATGGTTGAAGGACTTCTAGGGAGAGTCAAGGGTTGGGAGTAGCACCATAAATTCTAGCAGGTGTTTTTCAACATGTGCCTATGAAATTCTTAGAATTTTTTATTTTATTCACAATTTTTATTTATTTCATTTGATGTATAAATATTATTTTTATTCTATTTTAAATTACTTCCCTACTATTGCGAGTCCGATATAGTATACTCGTTTAATCAAATCATATAATTTGTTTACTTGAACAGTATTATTTGTAATTTTATAATTTTGTTTTCTTGTTGTTGTGGATCCAATATAGTATATCTTGTGTAACCAAAACATATAATTTGTTTACCTGAACCGTATTATTTATAATTAGTAATTTTATTATTGTTACAAATGCAATATAATATAATCATTTTAACTAAAACATATTATTTTTTTAACTTAATAGTATTATTTGTAATTTTTTTTATTTTTGTTATTTTTTCTTGTTGTTGCAGATCTAATATAGTATAATCTATTTAACCAAAATGTATTATTTGTTTACCTGAACAATATGACTTGTAAATGTGAAAAAAAAAAAAAAAAAAATCGGAAGAAATAATAAAAAAAATTTAAATAATAATATTATAATAAACTATCAATTTATTGTTATTCACTTAAATGATATTTATCTACTAATTATTCCTATTAATTACATCAAGAAAATATGAGTAACTCTTGCGTGCCCATACGTACGGATCTTATTATGTGCAATGGGTTGAGCCAACCTGCTTCACTAAAAAGTAAAGTTATCACTATTTATGCTTAGAAGTATTACTTCATATTCTTAAAGGTATTACTCAACGGGTAAAAAAGGTATTATTAGGTTCATGAAGAGGTATCACTTTTAGTTGGAAAGGATATTCTACATATTTATTTTAATTAGTGTGGTATCATGGTTTATGTCTAAGGGTATTAGTTCATGTGCGTAAAGATATTACTCATTGTGCGAGAAAAAGTATCACTTTTAGTTAGAAAAGATATTTGATCTATTTATTTTAATTTGTAAGGTATTACTTCATATCGTAAAAGTATTACGCGATGAGTGAAATTGTATCACTTTTAGTTGCAAAAAGTTTGTCCAAAAATGTATCCGTTCAATTTATATATTTGTGAGACATCATTATTTATGCATAAAGATATTACTTGATACGCATAAAGGTATTACTCTGCGTGCTTACTAGGCGTGTAAAATGTATATCATATATATTTTTTTAATTAGTGAGGTATTATTCCATATGCGCAAAGTATTATTTGATGGGTGAAAATGCATGTATAACTTTTTGAAACAAGTATTCGTTAAATTTATAATAATTTGTAAAGTATTAATGTTTAAATATTAATGTTTATGCCTAAAGATATTACTTCAATGTCTGAAGGCATTAGTAAGAATATCCAAGTGAGAGCTTTGAGCAAGTCTTTGCACTCCCATATTGGCAAACACAACTATCAATTGCTCTTTGATCCACCCCCACACACACACATATATATATATATTACTAATATAAAAGTATAAATAGTTTGGTCTTTTTTTGTTTCGTCTTTTTTTGTGATGTCTATTATATCCTTACTAAGTATTAAATTTAAGGGCAGTTTAATAATTTAAAATAATTTATGTTTTCTTTACTTGATTATAAAAACTAAAATATCCTTACTAAGAATTAAATTTAGGGGTAGTTAAGTAACTTAAAATTATTTATGTTTTCCTTACTTAATTATAAAAAGTAAGAGTGCTTTTATATTAAAAACTCCTCTCAAAAAACAACATGTTTAAATTATCCTTCTTCTACACTTTCAATACTTTGAATTTTAAAATGAAATAAATTCCATATTAAAGTAGATTTAGAGAGCTTTCCAATGATGTGTTATTTGCATATATTTTAAACAATTATACTAAACAATATAATTATTTAAGGTATGGAATAAAGAAAAAATTAAATTTATTGATTTTTTTTTCAATCTTATCTATAACTATCATATTTTTACTATGGGTTTTTATCGGTCAAATAACTGAAAGATCGATCAACTATCAATTCAGGTCCTGAAAGATAATTTTCATCAATCCAGGACCCAAAAGATTTGAAACTATTAATGGAAGACCCATAAGTCTAAAATCATTGGAGGACCTGTTTGGAAATTAAATTGCAAAACCCACAAAATAAAAATACACAAAATAAAACTGTTTCGAAGTGATAAGCAATTTAAATATACGTCAAAACTCTTTCACGATATTTTTTAAAATTTATTAATTTTTGAATTTTCTGTAGCTTCATGTTTGAAATTGTTAGTTTTTTTAATTTGTTTTTTTTTAAACATCTGTAACTTCTTTTTTAAGTTATACGTGGGGGAAAACATTATTTTTTTTAAAAATTCTGTAATTTCTTTTTGAGTTCATAATATTTAAATTCATGTAAACATATTTCACTAAAATGTATTTCTTCTTATGTAAATACCTTTTTTTGTTAATTTGTCTATTTTAAAAAAATATTATAAATATTTAATTATTTTAGATATATCATGATAATTTAAAAAAAAAAACAATGTAGTGAAAAACTTTTGACGTATAATATGGGTTTTCCATTGATAGTTTCAAATCTTTTAGGCGTTGGATTGATAGAAATTATCTTTCAAGACCTGAATTGTATCTTTCGGGTCCTTGACTGATAAAAGCCCTTTTACTATTCATATTGTCAATTTTTTTTAAATAATAAATTTTATGGAATAATCTTAAAACTTTTATAATACATACTTTTAATTTTTATTATTCATATTAAATATATACTATTACATGTCAAATTCATGTAGTTGAGCTTAACAACTAACATAATTTTAGCTCTTATAACTGCGTATAAAGTGATTACATATTGAAATTAGTTTTAATAGAATAAGAAGATGAAAAAATTATATAAATAAACAAATAAAAGTATTGTTTTTTCTTAACACTATTAATTTAAGTTATAAGGTCATATTAGAAGAATGCATAGTCTAAATTATTTGAATAAAAAAAGGAAATAGTGAGGAAATTTGTTGTGATAAATCTTATCATACATAAACATTAAATATAATTAAAAATCTATATCTGAATACTCATACTACCACACTATAATTTGTAGATATCAAGTCATTGTAGTTTTTCTAATCGTAAAGTAATTTTATTAATGGTTGCTTGAATCGGTTAACATTAATTGACATAAAAAGGGTGGTGCGACAAACAATTCTTTTGGTGCTATAAATTTATTTTATGTCCTATCCAATACAATTTCCGTCCATAGAATGGAGAGAGTAGATGTCTAATATTAGATAGCAAAGACATACATGCATAGGAACAATCTGCATCACCTATCGACGCAATATAGTAGTGCTAGAATCCCCAAGAATACAAAACTTGAAACTCCAGTATCATTGATAAGTCGAACTGCCTCACGAAGAACAAGAACTTTAGCATACTTCAGATCGTTGATATTATAAATTGGGCATCCTTGGAGCAAGCATAAATACCAGCAAATGAGAAGTTACGAGCAAATCATGTACCCCCATCAAAACATATATGAATAATGACATTTGGGGAAAGAACAAGCAATGAATCAAGGGTGTGACTGTGATGTTTAAGGAAAAGAATTAGCATCCCGAAAATCGTTGAAGGGGTCTGGGTTGTTGTTGCAAGCAATACTTGTGAGTATGTACGAACATTGAAGAAAATTTTATTTCATTGAAACCAGATTAAGTGTGCAAGGAAAACAAAGTGTTCTGCTATATTTAAGTCATCGAGGAGCATAATCTCTTGAAACTACAAGTAGCATAGATGCTGTCGGAATTGGAAGATAATTTCATAAGTTTTCATAATGAAGATGACGATGAGTTAAGTTGTGGGACGATGGCAAGAATTAGGGCAACATCTCCCAAGAAAATGCATTATACGAGCTGATAAGCTTTCAAATTCCCCTCCAAATGGGGTTCGTGTCATAACTACTAACTGGGAAGGAGTGGGTTTCAGTAAGGTCTTTGGAAGAACTCATAATAAAATGATATGGGATCGAACCGAAAAGTTACTATAATGGGAATAATCTAACATCCACTAGTCCGGAGAATGGTGATTTTTAGAGGAATAGCGAGAATCGCATCAATCTTCAATAGGTCAAAATTGACCCGAACTAACAGCTCATTCTAGAGTCCAAGATCTGAATCAATGATGGAGCTAATTCAGGCGTCTTGCGGGAGGCTTGATGTAACTGATTTGATGATAAAACGGGAAGGCGAAGGAATTCATCTATCATGGGTCATTGTCTCTCCATTGCCCATGAGCCTGCAACAACCAAGAAAAATAACACGATGATTGCCCTAATACTATGCCATGTAAAGCTAGGTCGAGAACCAAGAGCATCATGTAACACAGATGCTGTACTGGGACTGCATGATTCGGGAAAAGAGGCTGGATGTAGAAACTAAAGGGCGCCATACTAGCTTAGGCAACAAGGCAAGGCTAAATGTTTTTAAATTGCAAAATCCTAGGCCACCTTGTGATTTTCGTTGCTCCAGGACGTCCCTAGAATTCCACCAAATTTCCTCGTGGACGAGCTATCCTTCCCCCTCCCCTTCTCCCCCACACCCCATTAATAAGATTTTTCGAATTCTCCAGATTACTACGAACATGGCTTGACAACTGGAAATAAGTACATTATGTTCGTGGATATTGCTTATATAATAAATATAATGTGCACTTCTTTACTCGCTTTGCTTAATTACTTCTCTTACCAATCATTAATGCTCTTACTAATCTGTTCTTTAATGCCTGCAAAATTGTATTCTTTACTCCGGCCAACAATAGAAAGAAGCCGAGATATCTACCATGTGAAGCCACTTCAGCAATTCCAAACAATTGGCAGACTGAGTGACGAATTTGAGCTTGTGTATTAGGCCTAAAAAAAATCTATGATTTCTCAAAATTAATACATTTACCTTGAAACGCTCTTGTAGTGATTGATAGCAAACTTAGTAAAATGCAAGAAAAAAAAGTTTAGCACAAATAGGGGGAAGGGGATCCCCCTGAAGAATTCTACGATGTAGCGTGAGTGGGGCAAAATTAATACCTTAATGAAGTAAGCTAAAGTGCACAAATGACAAGCAAAACAAAACAATGTCGTGAAAACTCTTAGGAAGGCCTCAAACAAGAAGAATAAGGTAGACGAAAGACCACTCAACCTAGTGAAAGATTTTACTCATATCCAACTTAATAGACATGAGTCCCTCTTTTCCAGATTCCTAAGCTTTATACAATGGTGTAACTCATAAGTGATATTATCCATAATTAACCGACCCAGAATAAAGGCTGACTGAGATTCAAAGATTATAAAAGGGATGCAGTGTCGTACCCAAGTAGAGAGTACTTTAGAAGCTAACTTATAAATGACATTCCACAACTAATCGGGCTAAATTGGGTAATAAGCTTTGGTTTTCTAATTTTTTAATTAAGCACAATGTAAGTGTTACTAACAGAAGGACTCAAAGAATTATGAGTAAGCATGTGAAAAATAAAATTAATAACATCTTTGCCAACAATATGCTAATTTTTTTATAAAAAAAAAAAAATACAGGAATCATAACATCTTTCTTCAAACTGCGAGCAGATGATGTACCTCCATCAAACTGTATATGATCAATGGCATTCGGGGGAAGAACAAGCAAGGGATAAAAGGGCGCGATTGTGACGTTTGAGGGAAGAAATTAACATCCCCAAAATCTTGCAAGGTCTGAGTTGTTATTGCAAGTAATACTCGTGAGTATGTACGGACATCAGAGAAAATAATTTTATTTTTTTTAAACCATATTAAGTGGGCAAGGAAAAAAAAGTATTACGTTATATTTAAGTCATTGAGGAGTAAAATCTCTTGAAACTACAAGTCGTGTATATGCTGTCAAAAATCAAAAGATAGTTTCATAAATTCTAGCTGCTTGCCAAATTGATGAGGACAGGGGACCCATGAAGAAGAGATGCACTAAAGAGTGATCATGTGGTGAGCATAAAGAACACCGGGGTTCATGATGAAGATGATGGCGAGCTAAGTCATTGGACAATAGCAAGAATTAGAGCAACATCTCCAAAGTAAATGCAAAATACAAGCTGATAACTTAAGCTTCCAAATGAGGAGCAGGCCATAGTTACTAACCGGGAAGAAGTATGTGCCAATAAAATCTTCGAAAGAACCCATAATAAAATGATATCCGATCGGATCAAATAGTTACCAAAATGGAACCCATCTGAATCAATGATGGAGCTGACTAAGCCATCTTGCGGGAGGCCTGATGTAGCTGATCTGATTGGAAAATGGGGAGGCAAAGGAACCCATCTGTCATGGAAGAGGGTTGTTGTCTGGCCAATGACAACTAAGAAGATTAACACGATGACCAGTCATAATATGGTGCCATGTAAATTTGGGACGAGAACCAAGAGTAGCATGTAACACATACATGGAAGGATAGTACTTGGACTGCATGATTTAGGCAAAGAGGCTGGATGGAGAAACTAAAGGGTCCTATGCTTGCTTAGACAAGATGTCAAGGTTAAATGCTTTCAAATTGCAAAAGCCTAGGGCACTTTGAGATTTTCGTTGCTTGAAGACGTCCCAAGACTTCCACTGAATTTTTCTCGCGGACGAGCTACCCCCTACCCCCACCAATAAGATTTTACCAAATTCTCCATATTAATAAGAACATGGTCCGGCAACGGGAAGCAAGACATTGTGTACGTGGATATTGCTTATATAATAGATTTAATGGGCACTTCTTTACCCGCTTTGCTTAATTGTTTTTCTTGTCAACCATTGATGAGCTTACTAACCCATTCTTTAATGCTTGCAAAAATCTCTTGTTTATTCTGGCCAACAATAGAAAGGAGTCCGAGACATTTACCATTCAAAGCCACTTCAGCAACTCCAAATAATTGACAGATTGAATGAGAAATCTAAACTTGTGTATTAGGCCTAAAAAGGATTCCTGATTTCTCAAAATTAATACATTGCCCTGAAACATACTTGTAGAGATTGATAGGAAACTTAAGATGTTAGGCCTTCTCTATAGTTGCAACTCCAAAAAGAAATGTGTCATCTGCACAAAAAGAGATGAGAGATAACGAGTGCAGTTCGGGAGATTTTAATCCCATGGATGCACCGAAAAATCTGTAAATATTGTAAAATGCAAGAAAAAACTTCAGCACAAATATGGAAGAGGGGGTCACCCTGAAAAATGCTTCGCTGCAGCGTGAGGGGAGCAAATTTACACTCACACATTTGTGAAAATCAAGAATGTTATATAGAATTCAATAGTTTTCTTAATCTTCTATATTTAAGAATTTTCTAAGATGAAATTTGTTATATGTTAAAGTTTTATTGTAATAATAATAGAAGTAGTAAAAGGAAAAACATAAAAATTAGTGAACATGAATAATTGCACCTAATTATTTTAAATATTTAAAATTTAACATTCAAGAAAATTATTAAATTGATAGAAATATTATAAATATATTTTAAGCATATATAAGAACTGGAAATGTATTTATTACGCTACATAAAATTATAAGGTACAATTAAAAAAAAAAATTATAAAGAAATAATAAGCAATGTTGTGCTATGTGAATGATTAAAAAAGTTGTACTATGTGAATCAGTATCAAATCATTAAATTAAAACATGCAGAAAAATAAAGATAGTATTTAGCTTACAAGCATAGATTAGATAAAAATAAATTATAACACACTGGAATAAAGTGTGGAGTCCAAATAAAAAATAAAATGGGAGAAGCAAAATCGGAATGATTTAAGTACATGTATATATAAGATTTTTAGATGAATGTGCAATGTGTGAAAAATTGGGAGTATTCAACTAAAACTGAACATGGAAGTAAATTCATAAAAATAATTCAAACAGAAAAATATATATTATCGATTGAAGTTTATGAGACACTATGTATACAGTCAACCCTAAAAAAAATATTATTTATCTTAAAAATATACTATAGTAGGATTTTCATTTTAAATCACACATGATTTTCAAACTTCAATGTA
This sequence comes from Ajuga chamaepitys, assembly GCA_958295605.1. Lineage (NCBI taxonomy): Eukaryota > Viridiplantae > Streptophyta > Magnoliopsida > Lamiales > Lamiaceae > Ajuga > Ajuga chamaepitys. Next base: position 4,007,268 of record OY282500.1, on the reverse strand, counting down.
GAATTGAAGAAATAATTGAGCGAGATTGAAATAAGCAATCGTAAATCAATAAGTAAATTATACTAAAAGAAGTTATACTTCCTAATAATAAAAAAGACAAAAAGAAGTTTCATAACAGAAGTTGGATGTTGGATTATGATACAAGTTGTTGAAAGTTTTTCCTCACATTAAAATATAAAAAATGATTTTATTTGCAGATATATGTTCAGACAAGAGTTATCAATTAAGAAATTATAGAGAAACAATGTTAGGCATAATATTCCTGTGTGATCTAACAAATTCTGAACTTATGGATGTCAATTGATGATGTAATAAGACAAATGACTTTGTATCTTTTATTTAATGGAAATCTATATCTTCATTATTATGCAGTTTTTCCATATAACTTTATTTCTAATATATTAATGATATAAGAGTCTATCTATACTGAGAAGTAACAATAATTAGAACATATCACACTTTATATATATAAATTTTGTAAGAATAATACATTATATCATGGTATGTCGTTTTTATGAATCTTTTAACATTATTATAGCGTGTTTTACTAAACTAAGATTATTTACCTTTTTTTTTCCTCTTTTATGCTTATTTTTAATTTGTATTTGATTTTGGATTGTGTTTGCTCAATTGATTAAATCTTTCATATTTTTTTCTGGCACTGAATTATCAAAGAAATTGTGTGTAGATATTATCATGATTAATAACTACATTGAGTTTTACTAGATTGATCAACCAATATCACCAAAGTACAATTATCTTATGTTCACATTAATTTTTTTAATTAGATAATAGTAAAAAAATAGTGTTCACGTGCAACGCACGTGCGTATTACTAGTGTGTGTATATATATATATATATGAAAAAAAACTATTATAGAAATTTTTCTTTGAATCATATTTTTAAGGTCCACTCTTATAAATTAAATTTCATTCTAAGGATCCCAAAAAGTAGCTTTTATGTGTTGATGGACAAATAAGCTTTTACTTTGAATTATCCTCTGCATCAATATCATTTGAATTATTCATTGTGTTTGCATTGAGATCCCCGTTAGGTAAAATATAAACCTCTTTAGATTGTTTGGCCTATTGCAGCCCCTACATCCATCCTTCTGATATAAATACACACAAATATGCGTTTTTTTTGGAAGATGTGAATAATCATACGGATAATTTCTTCATGCGTCTATGGATAAACGCACTTCAAAATCCATATCCCGTACCATAATTTTTGCGACTTCCGCTAAAAACCCACGTGCCGGTCAAAATTAGGTATTTTAAGTGATGTGGCACCGGATTCTGAGATAGGAATTTTTATTATTTTGCTTGCTTACTTTAAATAATATGCAACATCAGATTTGCATTGTCAAATCATCCTACCGAATTAAAATCGATAATTAAGCTAAACTAAATTAAAATATATCCTAAATAAAATAAAATAAAAATCTATAAAAAATAAATAAATAAAAATTTGTAAGATACCGTCATTGGTCAACATCTTCCTCCCCGCCCCTAATCATATCCTGAGGGCTCGTTTACTTCGGCGTATAAGGATAACATCCTTATCCTCTTGCCTTGGATAATTTAGTAGGATAAGGATAATCTGGAGAAATCATCCCACGTTTACTTCTCCGCGTAAAGGATGGATAAGGATAACTTTTATCTTTTTCCTATGTTTACTTTAGTGAATATCAATTAGGGTAGTGGGGCTATATTTGTAATAACTGATTAACAAAGATAGAAAAGATGGGTTTTCAACCATTCCCTTCTTATTTTCCCGAATTGATAAATCAGTGATTTCTTAAAAGGGGGACGAAGAATGCGTTTCTTAAAAGGGGGACGAAGAATGCGAAAGAAGTGTTCGAATCTTCAATAAACCTAGCAGTATCCCCCATGCGATGCACGGTTTGTAAATTTAAATTAATAAATAATAAGAATTTTAATATAATAAAATATTACAATTAATATATAATAAGAGATGAAAAGTTGTATATTAATAAAAGAAGAGTCAATGAAAAATATTAAAAAAAATTGAGTAAGTTACATAATATCATTTTTTTTTCTTAATGTAAGAATATCTCTAGTATCCATGCATGTATGTAGATCATGTTGATCATCTTGTACAAAGGATGAGTGTATATATATTTATATTTATTATTTTATGAGAAACGTTTATATTTATCCAAAGTATCTAAATTTTTATTTCAAAAATAATAGTCAAGAAATTTTCAAAAGTTTTTAGTGAGTAACAATAGCACTACATTCTAAGTTTATTAACTTTAATTTGTAGCACAAATACACTAATAATTAATCCACATAAACAACCAACAAATAATTATTTATCTTTAATTTATTTTTTATACAATATGCTGTCAAACTATAGATAACTAATTTAATTTATTATACAGGCAAATCACATTATAAATGGAAAAAAAAAAATCTATTTCAAATTTTTTTTTTTGAAAAATAAAATAAAATATTTAAATTATAAACTGAAACTACAAAATATTTACTAAATAATTTAATTTTTATATTTGTATATGATTAAAAAAATTAATAGAAAGAAGAAAACATAATGAGAATTAGAATTAAAATTCTTATCCTACAACTAAGGATAAGTTATCCAAGGGGGGATGGTGGGATAGTTATCCCATGTTTTATCCTGGATTTCCCGGGTTATCCCGGGTAAAGTGGATAACCCGGGATAAAAAATCTGCCAAAGTAAACGTCGGATAAGTCAGGATACAATTATATTATCCTGGGTTATCCTCCTTTATCCCCCGAAGTAAACGAGGCCTGAAAGTATAGTATATGTGTAGATTTTGGAAAAGCAGGAAATTATACGCTAAATATCATTGTTTATCCTGTAAGAATTTTTTTTTCGATTTCAGTTCTATAAATATCTGTTTTTTCAATTTAGTCCTGTAAGTGCTTAAATTGTCTAATTTAAGAACAATGTTCGCCCAAAAACATCAAATCGACCGGAAATAGTTACTTGCAAGTCACGTGACCCTAATAATTAGTAAAATTCGGCGACTCGTAGTGACGTGGAAAAAATTAGTTGAGTTGAACATGTTTCCCTGACAATTTTTAATTCAAAATAAAATTATTATCCATGTCAGTTCAGAGAACTAGAATTATTTGTGATATTACACAAAACCCAATTAAACATTAAATATTATATTCCAGGTGAAAAATTGTTCACTAATTTATCTGATGTTTAATATTTAATTGGGTTATTATAATATGGTTTTACAAATAATTTTATTTTTCTCTAATGACATGGATAAAAATTTTATTTTGAATTTAAATTTGACAGAAAAAGTCCAACTCAGATAATTTTTGTCACATCACTACAAGTCGCCGAATCTTACTAATTATTTTAGTCTCGTGACTATTGCCGGCCGATTTAATTTTTTTTTGGTGAAAATTATCCTTAAATTGGAGAATTTTAGCACTTACCGGATTAAATTAAAAGAGTTTATACTTATGGGACTAAAATCAAAAAAATAAATATTTACGAGATCAAAAATAATTTTTGACCGAAATTATAAGATATTTAACAAAAGATGAAAAAGTTATGGAAGGATTTATGAAATTTTTCCCTGTATTATGAAATTTTTCATTCTTAAGGTCCCACAAACAATTTTTTGCCTTGCCGAGGGACGAGTATGGGTTTCCTTTGAATTATGCTCTTCATATCCTTTCAATTATCTTCGAATTATTGTAGTTTGTAGACGGAATATATGCCCCACTATTTCTTTTAATATGATTGGTATTTATATTTTTTTATTTTTTTTAGCTTTGCAATAACTAATTGATTGGTATTTATATTCTAATGAAATTCGTATTTGCTTTATTTATTTTGTCAAATATAAATACTTTTGTTGTTGTCATAAGCACTCAATTAAGACATGTGTGCGAATACCAATTAGTGCATCGTGAATGTCTATCCTCCCCAAAAGTGTTGAAAACTATCTGCCTGAAGATTCCAGCATTTGGTCTCCAAGTCAATAAGATATCTAAATTGGGTCCCTTATGTCACTAGAGTTGGATACTCCATCATCCCCTCACCAATCCATATGGTCTCTTTAATGTTAAATGCTACTCGAATGATAAATAGGGATCTAATGCACTCGACTTTAAGAGGGATTAGACGAGGTATGGGAAGAATAAGCGGGAAGGAGTTGGCAAGAAAACGAAAAGCTGGAGACAACAATCTAGTGCCTAAGGAGGACCTAATCAAAACTAGGCAAAAACTTTTAAAACAAAGATAATGCTAAAGAAAATGGGCTTTTGAAGATTACTCCCTCCATTTCAAATTAATTGACGTTTTAGGATGTTGTTCTATTTTTCTATTAATTGACGTTTTACATATTTTACACAAATTCTATCAGTTTTCTTGCTGGACTCTATCCTAAAAAATCTCTATTTTTCAATCTATCAGAGATATTATTATTTTATCCCTTAAAATATTCCCTGTAATTATAGCGCCTTCTTCCCTCTCCCTCCTTATTCCACGCTTTCTTCCCCTCTTTTTCCTTCCTTCCACAATTTAAATTGAATAAAAAAAAAAAAAAAAACTTTTTTTTTTCTCATTCTCGCGCTTGCTTCCCCCTCTCCCTCCTTTATTCCACAATTTAAATTGCATAAAAAAAAATTCCTCTTTTTTCTAAAGTATTTCCCTTTATTTTTTTACATATTTTCCATCCACAAGCAAAGAAAACCCAAAATCGTTAACAGTTTTGCAGTCTTGAAAGAGAAGATGAAATCTTGAGGGAGAAGAAGAAGGACCATAATTATTTAAAGATGCTAAATTTTAGAGATTCATATGAGAGAGAAAAATAATTAAGTGAGGGTATATCTGTCAAAAAAAAATCATTCTTAATTCTTTCTTTTCATTTTAAAACGTCAATTAATTTGAAACGGTGAAGGTATAATATTATTGTATATTGAAAAAGAAAATGTATGGCGACTAACATAATATAATTTTATTATGTTTGGAATATTTTATTTAAATTAATTCATGTCTTTATATAACCAATTGAATGAATTGAATATTACACCTGTTAAAGTAACTTAATAAGTAATTTTATAAATTGTTCTTATAAAACGCAATTATTTAAAATATTATAATTGAAAGTAACAGATAATATAATATTTTAATAAAAATATAAAATTTACGTGCAGCGGACGTATTATTCACTAGTAAAACTAAAAGATCGGAAAGAATAGAACTCATTGATTATTAACGTGACTCTACCACTAATTTAGCAACTGATTAGCAATTAATTACCACTATTTTAGGAACATAATAAAAGAATATCTCTTTACATAAATTAAATTAATGCTAAATATATACTCTAACACTTCCTCACAATCGATACGGGAGGCTTCCGAATGTAGAGACTGTCACAGAAATCTTCAAAAAGAACCAAAGGAAAACCCTTTGTAAAGATATCGGCAATTTGATAGTGTGATGGGACATGATGGACGCAAACCTCACCACGAGCAACATTTTTTCACGAACAAAATGAATAACCATCTCAATATGTTTTGTGCACTTTGTACCGGATTACCAAAAAGGTAAATAGCACTGCCATTGACACAGTAAATCATGGTAGGTTTTGAGATAGGACAATGCAATTTCAAAAGAAGGTGTGTAGCCATCATGACTCTGAAACTACATTTGCAACGCCACGATATTCAGCCCCTACACTCAATCTGGATAATGTAGCTTGACGTTTTGCAGACCAAGATACCAAATTATCCCCAAGAAATACATGGTAACCAGAAGTCGGCCTACGGGTATCAGGATAGCCACCCTAATCTGTGTATGTATATGAAATGAGAGTCGATGTCGAACTCGGATATAAATACAAACCATGATCAAGTTTACCCTGGAGATAACGCAAGATCCTTTAAAGCACATGCATGTGCTCCTCACGTGGATCATGCATAAATAAACAGACCTAGTGTAATGCATAAGTGTAATGCCCCTGGCCCTCTAAATGCACTAAAGATATTCCATGCATTTTATAATATTTTTACATAATTTTAATTCATTTTAAAATACAAAATAAGTATGTTTATTATTTTAGAAAATAAGTATTATTGCGATGTACCAGGTCGACTGCACTCCTAGCACCAAAAAGATAAGAATTAAAAATACATGATATAGGAACCCAAAAATTAGTATCGGATGTTAAACCTAATGTAATTATTTTTAAAATATAAATAAAATGAATAATTAAAAATGTATGTGTATATATATATAATATATATATATATATATATATCCTAGTAATAAAATAATAATAATAAGATAATAATGTAATACTCCCTCTGTCCCGAATGAACATGCATTGCACACTTTTCATTTCAGGAAATAAAGCTCTATATTTCTACCCCATATTAATCACATAATTACAAATCTGTCATCACATAAAGGTAAAAATAGATTTGACTAAGTCAACATTTATCAAAAAGTAACTTTTCTTAATATGTGTGTCGGGGGACCAATGCAAGTTCATTTAGAACGGAGGGAGTAATATGTAAAATAATCAAATAGGAATTTCAAATATACTATTTATAGTAAATGCATAGATTAGATAATCTGCTTGTACCAAACACATCTAAGAAGTTAAATAATGAGAAGTGGGTTACGTCCCACATTGAATAAATAAGTTAATTTTCATCCCACATCGAACTAGAAGGGAAAAAAAAAAAACTGACAGCCACTGCTTCTATAAATAGTAACTCACTTTCTTTATAAGTATAGAAAGAAAATATATAGAAATATTTACTATTTTATAAATGGGATTCCTTTAATTAAGAGATCCTTAGTGCATGTTTGGTTGGGGTTGAGGGTGACTGGATTACTGTTGGCTGGTAATAGTGACTGGAGTTAGTGGCTGGGAGAGTAGAAAAATGATGTTTGTTTGGGTGATTAGGGTAGTGGTTATGGTGTACAATATAATTTTTAATTGTAAAATATGATGTGATGTGTAAGAGTTTGTTAATAATGATTAATTTTATGATTAAAGTGATATTGAAATTTGTGGTGGTTTGTAGTGGTTGAGTCAACCTATGTAAACAAACATAAGAAGGGGTTGGGCTAATCCATCAGGGTTGGACCAACCCTAATGGTAGCGTCGTTTATTGCTACCAAATTAAATGTGTATGAAATATACACTTAACCTTATCCTACTACTCTAACTAGTAGAGTGGCAAGTAAGGGTCGATCCCACGAGGAACGGTCGAACAATTTTTTGCTCTATGTATTAAGCTATTGTTATCGAAAAACATAAAGTAAATAAGCTAGAAAACAATAAAGACGTGGGGGGAATTTAATGAAATAACAACTAACACCTAAATAAACAAAGACAAATAAAGAGATTTGTTTTGGTTTTTTTTTTTTTTTAATAGTAAAACAAGCCACCCTTGATCATGCTTCCCCTTGGTCTTAGACCATTGATGCAACTATTGTTAATGCCCTATTCAATTGTGATTCTAGCCCTTATCTCAAGGCTATTAACAAGCTCTAATAGCCTTGTTGTCCCTTAATCTTAGTTAATCAAAATAAGCTCTTCGACTAACCCTATTCAGTTTAACCGAATCCTCGAACAAGCTCTCTTAGATTCAATCACCAAATGCATTAAACACTAGGACAACGAGATAAATTCAACATAAAACTCGCAAGTTCGGTTTTAGTGGTTGAACTTTGTGTTATCACCAATAAATAAATCTATTGTTTGCTACATAGGAATCGGAAATCCTACAATTACGGATAGTAATTTCCTATTCTAGCAACACATTCACAAATCCCTTAAAGGGTGATCAATCCAATAATTAATTCATAAATGTGAGTCAATAAGAGCAAATAACAAGGAACACTTGAATACACAATATTTTCGGTAACATTAACCGTAATAATCACATAAACGTCTTAAACTCAAGATTTCACAATAATCAAGGGTGAACAAAAGGGTGCTAGTCACCCATATTAACTACTACAAAGATAAAATAACAGAAAATTAAAGAAAACATGAAAATACGATAGAAAGAACCAAAAGTTAGGGTTGAAGATCCCCCTTCCATTCCTTTGCTTCCGATGGAGAAAAGTGGCTGATTATGTGTGGGGGATGGGTTCTAGGTTTGGTCAAATTCGAAAATGACCTTATATATATAAAGGAGAAAAAGTGTTAGTCAAAAATAGGCAAAATCGCATTCAGGATTTTAAAACAGGGTAAGGAATCTCGGCCGAGATGCAAGTGTGTCTAGGCCGCGACGTGAAAAAGGATTTTTCAGCTGGTGGGTCGAAGGCTAATCTCGGCCGAGATTGGATTGCATCTCGGCCGAGACGTGAAAAGAGGAAATTAGGACTTTTCAGGATTTGACTCATCTAGGCCGAGATGCAATCTTCATCTTTTGAATTTCTGAAATCCCCTACAGACTCATCTCGGCCTAGACGCATTATCTGTCTCGGCCTAGACGCATTATCTGTCTCGGCCTAGATTTTCAATTTTGCAATTCTTCATGAAATCCCCTGTAGACTCATCTCGGCCGAGATTTGCATCATGTCTCGGCCGAGATCTTCAATTAGCCCTTCCTTTTGTTGCCTCGATCGATTCCTCGACTCCGCGGTCGTCTGATGTTCTTTTTCGACCCTTTTTCACCTGTCTTAACACAAAAACAACACAAACGCATTATTTTGCCCATGAGAGTATAAAAGCACTAAATACATGTGATTATGCAAATTATTGACACTAAAATGACACTAAAAATATCCTAAAGTGCGTGCACGAAACACGTGTACCAAATCTCCCCAAACTTAAAACTTGTTCGTCCCGAACAATAAAGAGAAAGACAAAAGGACACGTGTTTAGGGCTAAGTTTAGTGGCATTTGATTTCAGAATTTTCATAAGAAAGAGTAAGCGATCATGATAAAAGCGAGCATATGTGGTAGACTAGATCCACTACTCTCGAGACATAACACTCTCAACTTAAGATCCTCACATGGTGAGCGTATCTCTCGACTCTCAAGTGTATCAAAAGGGAAGTGTATACGCTCACATTGAAATGCATAAAATGCCTACCATAAGCTTGCCAATCATCTAAACTTCGATGTATACCGACGTGTGTGACAAAGAATCAAAAAGGTCTTTAATAGGTTGTAATGTTGGCTTGGGGTAAGGTGGGAAAATTTCTGGTATAAGTGACTATAAAACGGACTAAATGAGTTAGCTAATCTCATCTACCCCTCCAACAACAATCACTGTACCTCACTCTTTACTGCCTTAGCAAACCAATCCCAAAAATTGGTTTCTTCCCCTTACAACAAAGTCCACAACCTAATTGCTTTCTCAATTCTCCCTTGGAGTGTATTTTCTTTTGAATTTTTACAACTTTGAGAACATCTATCAAAAGACATTTATATTACTAGCCTCTCCAAATCAAAAGCAACAATTGAGTATATACAACTAGCTTTTTCTTTTGTTTTTCTGATTTTTCGACTTTTTTTTTTCTTTTTTTGTAAAAAAAAAAATTGGAGAGGACTAGTATTCTTGATTCTTTGCTTATTGTTTCAATTCCTTCCACCCTTCAATATTCCCAATAGTTCACCCCTTTCAATCCCAAATTTACCCGACTACCTTCCAACCGCCTACCTCATACTCAAATAGTCCAATTAAGGTCAAAAGCTAAATCGAAAGGTACTTGGCTTGTAGAGTTGGGCTGTCAAACAAGAGGCTAAAAGCTCAAGGGGCTCCACTAGAGATAATATCAAATTTGGTACAAAGAAAGTGTTTTCAAGCTTGAAAATAGGTTCAAGTCAAGAATTGTCTAAGATCATTTTCAATGTCACACAATGCACCGACACATGCAAAATAGAGAATTATGGCAAGTTCTAGAGACAACTAAGTGCACTCAATGAATTTCACACCGAAAGTAAGTTTAAATTACTCCAAAGATGGAAGTATCTTCTAAAGCTCAAAAACTCACTCGGTTGCAATTTTTTATCAAAAGTTTTGAGTGTGTGTTCAATTTTGTTTCAAAAAGTCTATCATGCTCTACCATGTGCTTCTTTAAAAGATATTTGTCAAAGAAAATTCATCATTAATCAATGCCACATTTCTTATCCTAAACTCATCCAATTGCTTTCTCGAGCTACCAATTTGTACGAATCCACCCCCTCCCCAAACTTAGTTGCAAACTAAGTTTGTGGAAAAGAGGAGTACAATTTGGTGCTCACCGAATTTAACCATATTATTCACCACTTTACAATTTATTAAAAATGCAACAGACTAATCCATACAAAGATACCAAACCATTTCAAGTCTAATAAGTCCAAAAGACAATAGAGTAGCATATGGAAAGTTAAACTCTTGGGCTGTCAATACGTACACCTACCAAGACTTCCCCAAACTTGGTTAAAAACCAAAGTTTGTGAGGAAGAAAGGGTACGAATTGGTGTCCTAACTCATAGTGATTTTTGGCCTTCTTCAATTCCATTTGGTGCTATCTCCTTGAATTTCACGGATTGGTCGGTTCCTTATCATCATAGTCTCTGCACTCTAAAAGAAGATAATAAGACAATATCTAAATATAAGTAAACAACCTAAACTACGAAATTGAATATACGAAAAGCAATAAACGTCGGGTTGCCTCCCGACAAGCGCCTTTGTTTAACGTCGTTGGCTCGACGGATGCTCTTTAAATAAACAAAATAAAAAAAAACTAGCTATGTAATAAAACTAACGCTTAACACATAAAACAAAATCGTTCTAAACCATTCCCCGGCAACGGCGCCAAAATTTGGTAGCGTCGTTTCTTGCTACCAAATTAAATGTGTATGAAATATACAGTTAACCTTATATATCCTACTACTCTAACTAGTAGAGTGGCAAGTAAGGGTCGATCCCACGAGGAACGATCGAACAATTTTTTGCTCTATGTATTAAGTTATTATTATCGAGAAACATAAAGTAAATAAGCTAGAAAACAATAAAGAAGTGGGGGGAATTTAATGAAATAACAACTAACACCTAAATAAACAAAGACAAATAAAGAGATTTGTTTTGGTTTTTGGTTTTTTTAATAGTAAAACAAGCCACCCTTGATCATGCTTCCCCTTGGTCTTAGACCATTGATGCAACTATTGTTAATGCCCTATTCAATTGTGATTCTAGCCCTTATCTCAAGGCTATTAACAAGCTCTAATAGCCTTGTTGTCCCTTAATCTTAGTTAATCAAAATAAGCTCTTCGACTAACCCTATTCAGTTTAACCGAATCCTCAAACAAGCTCTCTTAGATTCAATCACCAAATGCATTAAACACTAGGACAACGAGATAAATTCAACATAAAACTCGCAAGCTCGGTTTTAGTGGTTGAACTTTGTGTTATCACCAATAAATAAATCTATTGTTTGCTACACGGAAATCAAAAATCCTACAATTACGGATAGTAATTTCCTATTCTAGCAACACATTCACAAATCCCTTAAAGGGTGATCAATCCAATAATTAATTCATAAATGTGAGTCAATAAGAGCAAATAACACGAAACACTTGAATACACAATATTTTCGGTAATATTAACCGTAATAATCACATAAACGTCTTAAACTTAAGATTCCACAATAATCAAGGGTGAACAAAAGGGTGCTAGTCACCCATATTAACTAATACCAAGATAAAATAACAGAAAATTAAAGAAAACATGAAAATAGGATAGAAAGAACCAAAAGTTAGGGTTGAAGATCAAGATCTTCAACCCCCTTCCATTCCTTTGCTTCCGATGGAGAAAAGTGGTTGATTATGTGTGGGGGATGGGTTCTAGGTTTGGTGAAATTCGAAAATGACCTTATATATATAAAGGAGAAAAAGTGTTAGTCAAAAATAGGCAAAATCGCATTCAGGATTTTAAAACAGGGTAAGGAATCTCGGCCGAGATGCAAGTGTGTCTAGGCCGCGACGTGAAAAAGGATTTTTCAGCTGGTGGGTCGAAGGCTAATCTCGGCCGAGATTGGGTTGCATCTCGTCCGAGACGTGAAAAGAGGAAATTAGGACTTTTCAGGATTTGACTCATCTAGGCCGAGATTGGATTGCATCTCGGCCTAGATCTTCATCTTTTGAATTTCTGAAATTCCCTGCAGGCTCATCTCGGCCTAGACGCATTATCTGTCTCGGCCTAGATCTTCCATCTCGGCCTAGACGCATTATCTGTCTCGGCCTAGATTTTCATATTTGCAATTCTTCATGAAATCCCCTGGAGACTCATCTCGGCCGAGATTTGCATCCTGTCGCGGCCGAGATCTTCAATTAGCCCTTCCTTTTGTTGCCTCGATCGATTCCTCGGCTCCGCGGTCGTTTGATGTTCTTTTTCGACCCTTTTTCACCTGTCTTAACACAAAAACAGCACAAACGCATTATTTTGCCCATGAGAGTATAAAAGCACTAAATACACGTGATTATGCACATTATTGACACTAACATGACACTAAAAATGCCCTAAAGTGCGTGCACGAAACACGTGTACCACCTAACCAAACATACCCTTAGTTTATTTTCGGCAACTTTCGGGTCAGTGTTTTTTGGAAAAGTTGTTGATAGTATATCTGTTTTGAGGTACGTCTTCTTTAATAATTTTCTTTTTTTATTTATATAGATTTAGAAATTTAGTTATTTTGTTAATGTATGTTATGTAAGTATTAGTTAAGATGCATGTTAGTAAGTGTTAGTAATAAATGTTAAATATTTATTAATGTTGTTTATAATTTAAAGTTTACAAATAATTAGGCCTTTTGGTTTATGACTAGAATTTTTAGTAACTTGACTTTTGTATTAAAAATTGTAATAAAATAAATATACTTCAAGGATAGTATACCATACTCGATTATTTTTAAAATACTAAGCCCGATAAGTAATAAAAATTTATGAAACAACATGTGCTAGGTGTAGTGTCGATCGAGCCAGGGACATACGCGACTTCCTCGCCTATTCAAAGCAAGCGTAAAAGGTGGATAAATAGACTATTTGTAAGTACGTTATGCTATTGAACTTGTACTTTGATCAGTATGTTTGACTTCGGGCTTATTAATATGATACCTCTTAAGTCGTAAGATTGACTTTTGAGAAAGATTCTTAAGTCGTAAGATTGGCTTTTGAGTAGGGCTTGGGAGCCATAAAATTGGCTCCTAAGTCCAGCAATATGGCTTTTGAGTTGTAAGATGGGCTCCTAAGTCAAGGATGTATTTATTATGGTGCACCTTCATTTAGTATAATTACTTAGATAGTTCTCAATGAGTTTATACTCATGCCCTTAATTACAAATCTTCAGGTTAGCTAAGCGAGGTAGTCGGGCTGTTGCGGCAAGGGTCACTAGGTTCCTTTTTCTACCCGCAACTTTGAGATATTTTTGTCTCTTCTATGTATATAAATAAGCTTTTGTGTCACAAAATCCGGGTATTTTCTTTTACTTAGAAACTTTGGAACCACTAGTGTAAATATATTTCGGCGGTGTTTTATTGTCAAAAATATCTACTTTTATCCGATAAATATTTTATGTCACGCTTTCGCACCTTATCTAATTTACTACTTAAATAAAAGAAAAGAAAATTTTAGTAGCACTTCGATCCCGAATTAACGGGATTGGTGCGCTACAAGAAGTGATGTCAGGTCTCGTAAACGTGAGATATTGAAGAGCTCCAGCTAGGCTACGGTAATGTGTTGCATCTGGCTACGACTCAGAAGTATTAATGCTCATCTTGGGCTTCGTGTAAACTGGGATTTGCAACAATTTACAAGATGACACACCTGCACGCTCAATAATTTCTGACGCATACTTGCGTTGGGAAAAAAAGAGTCCCTCTTTATGACGAGACATCATAGAAAAACTCCAAACTTAAAGAAATACAAAAGACTTGCGGAGATCCTAAGGCGAAGCAATCAATATAATATTGTCAACATATAGTAGAAGGTATGCCATATCATTAACTCGATGGTAGATGGATAGTGAATGGTCCATCATGCTATGAAAGAATCTGATACAAAATCTGCAAATCGGTTGTAACAAGCTCGAGGAGCCTGCTTGAGCCCATACAACAATTTCTTCAACAAGCAAACATAATCAGGATACTGACGATTCTGAAATCCCAACTGATGCATGTAAACAATGTCTTTCGATTCCCCATGTAAGAAAGCATTCTTGACATCAAGCTTGTGAATGGGTCATGCTTTAGAAAGCGATAAGTTGAGAACAGTGCGGATAGTGGCCGATTTGACAACCGGACTAGAATTCTCGCCACAATCAATCCCAACTTGTTGAGTTTTACCATCACCTAGTTATGCCTCTGAAAGGAACCACCAGTTTTTCTTTATAGGAAAAAACCCAAATTGATCGAATTACATTAACACCAGAGGGCGGGGTACCAATTTCCAAGTCTTATTATCAATTAGAGCATTATATTCATCAGTCGTAGCCAATTTTGGATTTGGGTCTTTTAGGGCCAACACAGGGCTTTTGGGCAAGGGTGATTTCGTACAGCTTGTATGGAGGTTGAGTTGTGCTTTTGGTTTATAGATAGTTCGTTGAGCTCGTGTAACTGGACGGTTTGACTGAGTAGGGAGAATTTTGCGGTTTTGGTCCTATTAGACACGCATTTGTTGCTTTCTGTCCCAACTCTCTCGATTTTGATTCCACTGGACTTGAAAGTTGCAGTTGAAGTCCATCTATTACATTATCCTTTAAATTTTTTGCACTTTTGGTCCCAGCTATTTTGGCATTTCAGTTCCATCTTCTTTGGCACTTTTGGTCCCATTTCAGTTGCAGAATGTTGGAGGGAAAATGCTCGCTTTTGGAGAAAAAAAACTCATCTTCCATGTAATTAAGCCCATATCCACACCATAAACTATAGATTCAACAACTAGAGATAAAAATCAAGAAAGTACAAATCTTAACAATGTCATCATCATCAAGTAGGCAAAGGCCCCACCCCACCCGATGTTATATGCCACTGTGGCAAAGGCACCCGTAGGTACATCACGTCTAGGTCCACCAGCTGAGGTTGTTTGTTCTACGGCTGCCCGGACTGGGACCCCAGTGGGTGCAATTTCTTTGTTTGGCAAGACGAGCTAGAAAATGCACCAAATGCACCTGAGGTAGGAATGCTGCCTATCGGATTATGCAGAGGATTGAAGGCTTTGTGGAGCTGGAGGGTATTCTTACTCAGAGAGAGGAGTAAGCAAGTTGGGTGGTGCAAAACGCGGAAATGGTTGTAGGTGATATGAGTGAAAAGATTAGACGGATGGTTGTTGAGGTTACTGCATTGAAGAGGATGTTGAAAATGACCATTTGTGTCATTTTGTTTGTGGCCATGGTTTTAGTTGCTAGGGTTATCATGTAACTAAGAAAGCTAGATGTGAACTACCCTAAGATAGTACCATTTTGTTTTCTAATGTAATGTCTATGAATTATGTTCCTAAATGCAGAATGATTTTCCCATGTGAATCAACAATGACGCAACATTCCAGAATGTGTGAGCTTTGAAATTTCTTACATCCCTAGCAACAATGCAGAATGATAAAGGTGTTGTGATGTACAAGAAAAAGTAGCAGCAACCACAAATGACCAATAAAATTTATAAACATATACAAAATGAGCATTTCATAAAAGCCAAATGGGGATATATTACAACTGCATAGTTTGTGTGCCAAAATTCAAAGCCAAGACACAATAAACCCCACAAAACAATGAACCTGGCTGGATAAACTGTCTAAGATGGCACACACATAATAATGATAAATGTCCATTTAGCAATAGGCACAAATCATGAATCAAAAGCAGCATACCACACCAACAACTAAACTAACTTAACACTTTCCTCCACCCTTTCGAGATTTATCAACACCAGATTGAAGACTTGAAAGGATCATAAATTTGTTACCTCCCTTATTTATTACCTTCATCTTATTTTGTCCTTCCTCACTCACCACTGTTGAATTTGGCCTTCTAGGAAAAGAATTTGGCTGAATGACATAGGTGGTAGGGCTCTGATATTAACACCTATTGGTGCTGAGGGTGGAGCATTACTGAGGTAGCCACTAAGTATGGCACCTTTCTACTAGAACTACCTTTTTGTAACCGATTGCTCTGGTTTCTACCCAATTGAGCCTTTTTTCCTTGCCTAAATTCAGTTACAAGCATATAAGAAGCTAACAAATATTAAAAATCTATTTAAGAAGAGAAAATCAAGTTACTTACAAGTCTTTTCCTCCCTGCCCTAGTGGTTGGTTTGACCATGTTTGCCTCTAGCTCTGCTGCCTTTATTGATATTGTAAAGTAATACTTAAATAACACTTAAAATAATAATTACCTAGTCAGATTAATCATCTTTTAAGCACATAATGCTTACATTTTCGATCTCCATCACCAAATTCTCTTCTTCTTGAGTGAGGGGTGGATACTCAGCTTGGATATCCATCTCCTCTTAACCAATAGCCGCATCTTGTTGATCATCATTATGGTTCTGACTGGGCCCATGAACAAAACCAGTATAAGTACAGTACATTAAAGTAAACAGGATCAAGGCACATCCAAGTTTATTGTGCCCCACTTCTCCAAAATGTTTACAAGTCACTTTGAAATGCTGCTTTGACATTTTTTACCAGCTACCTTTCATCTTTTTTTTTCCCCCCTTTTGGTTCCTCGATTGTAGCATCAAACCTTCTAGCTTTTTGTGCCCTTCCTTTCTTCCTTTTTCTAAAGTCTGCAGGTAGAGGTAGGATGTAACCGGTTTTTTCTCCATAGCACTTCACCGTTCATGGGGACAATTGAGTGTGCATAGACTGCAGAATATGTCTCAACTAAGTAATAGTTATAAACAAAATCTTCAAGATCTCTGGCAGCTGCATTGATGGCACTAACAACATGTTTGCATGGAATGCCACTGACATCCCATTTCCTGCATATCTCTTACCATTAGAGCTAGAAACTTCAAACATGTATTCATTGGACTTTAGGGGGATACAGTCTGCAAAGTCATCCATCATCTTAGTCAATATTTTCTGAATCCTATGACATATTGCGCTCCCTTCCCATCTCCTCGCACATCTATCTTTGTTCTTCCGTAGTTTTAACATACAATATTCCTTGACCACTCAACCATTGCCAGTGTTAATTTCTCCCTAGCGTCAAGCAATGCAGCAATCCATTGTTCACACATGTTGTTCACCAATGTGTCACAAATTCCAAAAGTATTAAAGTGTGATCTTGACCGCTGAGAAGGATGCTTATCCTTCAACCGCTCCACACATCTTTCATCTAGTTCACCAAGCTGCTCCATTGCCCTATTGAAGGCTGGGATAGTTGTAGCCTTAGTTGCCTTCCAGAGGAGTGTTTTGAAGTCATTTCCCCTATAGCCAACTCTCTTCATATTCCCATGTAGATCCCTTACATAGAACCTATTTTCTACCCCTAGCAGGACCTTCTCAAATGCTGAAATTAAGCCCTTCTGCTTGTCTGACATAAAAGCATAAACACCCCCCTATCAAATCTTCCTCTAATAAGCACAAAATCAACTCCCAGCTATCTCCATTCTCAACCCCTACAACTGCATATGCAAGTAGGTATGGATCATTGTTTGGATCTATACAAATAGTTGTTAGCAACACTCCAGGTGTACGATCTCTTAGATGGCAGCCATCTACTCCAATCCATGGCCAGCATCCTGACTTAAACCCAACATTCAAAACATGTAAACATACATAAAAAAAATTTAACTTATTCCCTCGTGGTGTGTTGACCGCACTATCGAGGTAGGTCATATTAACTACTTTTTCTACCTCCAGTTTCGAGTAGCAGTGACACTACAAGAAAATGTGTTTTTAGCGGCGAAAATTTTCAATGCAAACCAGTTGGATTTCGCCGCTAAACCGATTTAGTGATCAAAAAATTTCGCCGCAAGGACCGTCGCTAATTTCGTTTGCGACGAAAGTTAGTACATCGCCGCAAATATTAGCAGCAAAAAAAATAAGTTTGTCGCTGCTAATACAACTTATAAATAATATAAAAATATATATATTAGCTGCAAATATTTTATTTTGCTGCCAATTTGAGGTGCAATTATAATATTTTGTCGCTAATTAATAAAATTATAAAATAATAATAATAAATATATTAGCCGCGAAAATTATATTATTGCGACGAAAATGTGATATTTCGTCGCTAATTATTAGCTGCAAAATTATATTTCGAAGCCAAGTGTGCGGCGAAAATTTACACGTTTGTCGCTAATAAATAAAATTCTAAAATAATAATATTAAATATATTAGCTGCGAAAGTTATATTTCGTCGCAAATTTTGAGGTGAAAACGAAAAAATTCATCGCTAATTATTAGCTGCGCAATTATATTTTGTAGCTAAGTGAGCGGTGAAATAATAAAATAAATATAATATCCGTGAAAATTATATTTCATCGCTAATATTGCAGCGAAAATATAAAAGCTAGTCACTAATTATTAGCTACGAATTAGCTAAAATGATATGCTCTTGAATCATATATAAAACCATCCTAAAAAAAATATAATCAAAATAACAATTCAAATTGTCTACAAATCCGGTATCACGAGTAGTGTTTCAAGTACTTAAACATAAAATTGTTCTAAAACACACAAATTACGTTCCTCATTCATGCTCCTTCATCGACCATATGAACATGAAAAAAAAAATCATTACATGGCCATTTAAATTTTGCTGCATATCATAGTAAAAACAAGCTACATAAAACAATAAACTACATTTACTATCATCAATCTGTCAAAAATAATACCACAAAAATAACATTGCACCACAATAAAACTTACATCAATCTTGGATGTATTTCACATGTAGTGTGACTCGATGCCAAAAAAAATATAAAGTTTAGTATCAAATACAAACCAGAAATTTCGCAAACAAAATTAATAGAGCCCCTCAAACCATCAATAACTATCATTTTGCTTAAAACTTATGTAAAAATTAGAAGCCCTGAAAGCTCCCTAAAATCTATTTCAAAGGTCTAGACTAAATACAATAATATGAAATAATCTATAACATCATTTTGTTACTCTCCCATAATCATCGTCCATCAACAGATAATAATTTTCCTACTCATATATACATTCAAGTGTCATAAGATGCTTCAAAAATGAAAGAGGAGGCACAGAGATAAAGCGCAATATGCTTCAAAACTAAAAGTGAGTAGACTTACTTTAACACTGAAGTGGCAGGGTAGATGACGACATCGCACCCAGCAGAGAGTGAACTTCAGTAGGGGTTATTTTCTGAAATATCTGCAATGTCATTATTTGATAAGCCTCCATATTTTCCTTAAGGCTTTTGATATCTTCTTGTGCTGATTGCAAGTAGGCTCGAGTGCTTTCCAGTTCACCTTGAGTAGATTGAAGCTCCTTTCTAAGTTTAGCATTAGCTAAAGTTAGCGGCGTATGGATAAATTTCGCCGTAAATTTTTTTTTTTTTTTTTTTTTTTGCGGCTTCACACTAAAATTATTATAATTTAAATTACTAAGAGAATAATTTTATTTATTATTTTTGATATTTTAGTGATTTGCAACGACTTTCAAATGATATGTCGCTAAGTGTTAGCGGCAAAAGTACATATTTTGTCGCTATCTAATATATAATTAATAGAAAATTAGATTTAACTATATATATTTTATAAAACATATGTTTTGCGACAAATTATAATATATTTGCCGCTACCTTTGCTGCGAATAGTGTATTTTCATCGCTAAATTAGCGACAAAATGTAGGTTTTCTTCGCGAAGTAAAAATAGCGACAAAACAGTTCCAAACGTCGCTAAAGTTAGCAACGTATGGATAAATTTTGCCGTAATTTTTTTTTTTTTTTTTTTTGTCGGCTTAACACTAAAAATTATAATTTAAATTACTAAGAAAATAATATTTATTATTAATTTTGATATTTTAGTGATTTGCGACGACTTTCAAGTGATATGTCGCTAAGTGTTAGCGGCAAAAATACATATTTTGCCGCTATTTGATATATAATTAATAGGAAATTAGAACTATATATTGTTTATAAAACATATATTTTGCGACAAATTATAATATATTTGTCGCTAACTTTGCTGTGAATAGTGTATTTTCATTGCTGTATTAGCGAAGAAATGTAGGTTTTCGTCGCGAAGTAAAAATAGAGACAAAACAGTTCCAAACGTCGCTAAAGTTAGCGACGTATGAATAAATTGCGCCGCAATTTTTTTTTTTTTTTGGTCGGCTTCACATTATTATAATTTAAATTAATAAGAAAATAATTTTATATATTAATTTTGATATTTTACTGATTTGCGATGACTTTCAAGTGATATGTCGCTAAGTGTTAGCCCAAAAACACATATTTTACCGCTATTTGATATATAATTAATAGGAAATTAGATTTAACTATATATTTTTTATAAAATATATGTTATAAAAAATATATGTTTTGCGACAAATTATAATATATTTGCCGCTAACTTTGCTGCGAATAGAGTATTTTCATCGCTAAATTAGTGACGAAATGTAGGTTTTCGTTGCAAAGTAAAAACAGCGACAAAACAATTCCAAACGTCACTAAAGTTAGCGGCGAAGCTGGAAATTTTTGCCGCTATTTTTAATTTAGCGGCGAATATGGATTTTGCCGCAAAAATTCCGCCGCTATACGCATTTTCTTGTAGTGTGATAAGGGTCGAATCCCATAAGGAACGGTTGGATTAATTATGCTTCTTAATATTAATAACTAGACGATAAAAGTAAACAAAGAGGAGTTTTGATATGTATTAATCTACTTATTACACTAATCAATTAATCAACTAATAACTAAAGACTTCAAACACTCAATTAAACAAGTAACTCGACTTAAATCAATATCAAAAGACTACTAATTCTCAGTTCAGTATCCCCTTACTCGTATACGAATTAATTAACTAATTACACCTGATTATCTATCCCACAAGTTTCTAATCCTAGACCGACAACAAGCTCTATCGGCCCGAATTATCCCTTAATATTAGTTAAATAAAACAAGCTCTTTAGCTAACCCTGTTTGCTTGAACAGCCTAGAATAAGCTCTCTAGGTTTAATTCCTTAAACGCATCAATAATTAGGATAATAGGTCAGACTAGACTCCAAATATATACACTCGATTCGGATGGCCTAGATTTATGTTACCCTTAACGAATTAATTGCTATTGTTACTTACAAATATAAAATTATAACAATTACTGATTACAATTTTATAATCTAGCATTGATAAATTAATAACCTAATCCGACGGGCCCTATCAAATCAAGAAAACAACATATCATGGGTCATATGATCAAGTAAAACAAATAAGTTATTGCATAGAAATCAAAATCTAATTACGGATCAATCATAAAATATAAGTAGGTTTCAACCTCTCTGTAAACTAGCATAAAATAAATTAGCTATACATAGCTATACTAATATCCAAGATCTCATAATAATAAACTAACAACATAATTAAAAACGGACGAAAAATAAAATCAAACAGAACTAGAGGAGTCTGTCTTCGAAACTCGCACTTTCTCGCCTTCTTCTACTTCACGCCACTTCAATTATATGAACCTATAACCTTCTCCTTTTCTATTTACTAGGAAAGTCTCACGTGTCTTGCACGTGGTATACGTGAATTTATAAAAGCAAATATCATAATCTAATTACATTGAATTAGCTAAAAAACTGTGAATAATATTGTGTTTCTGTATTTCTATCAATGTGATTACATAGAATATATATACACCTTAATTTACAGACTACAGCTAATCATGTAAAAGATACAAATATACAAGGAAAGCAATTAAACAGAATATTTATGATTTATTTCCTTTATCATCCCCCCTCAAGCGAAGTGTCGGGTGTGGCAAGACACGAAGCTTGGACCGGAAGAACTCAAACAGAGGACGAGGCAAGCTTTTGGTAAAAACATCGGCGAGTTGGAGATGAGAAGGTACATATTGAGTGGAAAGAGTACCCGAAGCAACCAATTCGCGAACAAAATGATAGTCGATGTCGATATGCTTGGATCGTTTGTTGGCTATCGGATTTTGGCTGAGAAAAATAGTGCTCTTATTGTCACAATATAGAATCGGGCGAGTGGAGGGGACGGCCCGTAGCTCTCGCAGAAGATAAGTGAGCCAAAGGAGCTCAGAAGAGGCATGCGCAAGGGCCCGATATTCGGACTCACAGCTGGACCGAGCGACAGTCGGCTGTTTCTTGGCGCTCCAAGATATTAAATTGCTTCCTAAGAAGAATGTATATCCATAAGTGGAACGCCGAGTGTCGGGACAGCGAGCCCAGTCAGCATCGGAGTACCCGATTAAGCTAGATGAATCATCGCGAGAGAAGCTAAGACCATGATTTAATGTGCCTTTAACATATTGCAAAATTCGTTTAACAGCACAATAATGATCATCGGTTGGACATTGGAGATATTGACTTACTTGATTAACAGCAAAGGACATATCGGGGCGAGTGATTGTAAGATATTGAAGAGCCCCCACGAGAGATCGATAGTGAGTCGGGTCTGCAAGTGGCGAACCCGACGAGGACAAGGCAGAATCCACGGCCAAGGGAGTGGAGACGGGTTTGGATTCATGAAGAGCAGCGCGAGTGAGTATATCATGAGCATATTTGGATTGACTTAAGAATAAACCAGAGGGCGTGTATGTGACTTCCAAACCCAAGAAATAATTGAGTTGACCAAGATCCTTTATGGAAAATTCCTTGTGTAGCCGAGAGATAAAGCTGGGAATGAGAGATTTATTGTTGCCAGTGAGAATGATGTCGTCGACATAAACGAGCAAATAAAGCAAAGTTGCGCCTCGATGAAATATAAAAAGAGATGTGTCAGCTCGACTCCGAGAGAAGCCAAGAGAGAACAAGAAGGTGCTAAGTCGATCGAACCAAGCACGGGGGGCCTGTTTGAGACCATAGAGAGCCTTACGAAGACGACATACATGGTCGGGGAACCTTGGATCATGAAAGCCCGAGGGTTGTTCCATATAAACAGGTTTGGTGAGGTAACCGTTAAGGAAGGCATTTTTGACATCCAGCTGATGTAATGGCCAATTACGTAAAACTGCGAGAGCAATAACAGTGCGGACAGTAGCTGCTTTGACGACTGGACTGAAAGTATGAGAAAAGTCAAGGCCTGGAATTTGAGTGAACCCTTGGGCGACCAAACGGGCTTTATAACGGTCAATAGTGCCATCAGAATGATACTTGGTCCGGAAGACCCACTTCGAACCAACTATATTGACCCCAGGAGGTCGAGGAACTAAGTCCCACGTGCTATTAGTTTTGAGAGCTTGCATTTCTTCGTTCATAGCGGCAGTCCAGTGAGGATGTTTAAGAGCTGATTTAAAACCACGCGGCTCAGTGGAAATAGTTAGAGCAGCATATAATGCGGTAGGGGCGAGATAAGCTGCATATTTGGGCTTAAAGATTCCGGACTTAGCCCGAGTTTGCATGGGGTGTTGAGAAATGGATGGAGCAGACTGCTGCACAGGCGGTGCAGATGGTAGTTGCGGGGAGAGAGCACCCGATGGAGGTGATGATGGTGGATCAGATGACGGCGTGATGGCGTCTGACGGACAAAGAACGCATGGAGGAGTGGACGGAGATGAGACGGGAGCTGCTGTTGTAGGACTAGATGAGGAAGGAGGCTTATGAACGAGACCAGGCTCCAGAAATGAACTCATTTCCAAGGCGGAGATGGAGGCAGGAGCACCCGAGGAGACATACGGAAAAAGCATCTCGTCAAACTGGGCATGGCGGGTGACATACATTCGACCAAGAGACGGGTCAAAGCAACAATATCCCTTGTAGTGAGAGTTGTATCCCAGGAAAATGCATGGTGAACTTCGCGGAAGCAACTTGTTGGATACATAATCGCGAAGGCATGGAAATACGCGACACCCGAAAGGTCGAAAATTGGCATAATTTGGAGAGACACCATATAGAACCTGAAAAGGAGACATACCATCCAATAGAGGGGTGGGAAGTCGGTTAATGGTATAAACCGCGGTACTAAAAGCATCCAACCAGAATGTAGGTGGTAATTTGGAATTGAACAAAATCGCCAAGCCAGTCTCCGTAATATGCCGATGCTTGCGTTCGGCACGTCCATTTTGAGATGGTGTGTAAGGGCAGGAGATATTGTGGTGAATGCCATTTTGCTGAAGAAATTCGCGAACAAATTTATTTACAAATTCGGTGCCACCGTCACTTTGAAACACTTTGAGTTTGCGAGAAAATTGTGTTGTAACAAAAGCATAAAATTGCCGAAATATGTCAAAGAATTCTGATTTACGCCGCAAAGGATATAGCCAGGTGAACCGAGTGTGATCGTCAACAAAAAAAATGACATAATAATTAAACCCATCTCGCGAACAAATGGGCGAAGGGCCCCACAAGTCACAATGAACAAGATCAAGAACATGAGAAGATCGTTTGGTATTTATAGTGTAAGACTGGCGCTTACTTTTTGCTAACTGACAAGAAGAGCATAAATGAGGAGTAGGTAATAATGAAGTAACTGATAAATGTCCCAGTTTGTTTAAATCAGAAATAACAGAAAATGGCACATGCGCCAATCTTAAATGCCAAAGATGGAAAGAAGCACGTAAACTCCGAGAATTTAAAACCGCAGCGAGAGCAGAATGTCCATGCTCCAGAATGTAAAGGCCATTTTCACGCCTTCCGTGAGCCAGAGCCTCCTTTGTGGCTCGATTCTGAATAGTGAAAGAATGATCAGAAAAGATAACATCAATGGGATAATCACGGGTCAATTTACTGATCGATAGCAAATTCTTAGTAATGTTGGGCACAACTAAGACATCCAGTAACTTGATGTTAGAAGACAAAGTGCGAGAACCAATATGCGAAATATTTAAAAGAGCACCATTACCAACAATGACATTATCGGAGCCGGAGTAACGATCATATGTGTCCAAAGAGGTTGGCGCCGGAGTCATATGGGCGGAAGCTCCAGTGTCAAGGTACCAGTCGGAGGAGTCAGATTTTGAGACTGCACAATTGGCGTGAAAAGCCTCTGCAAGGTTTGCCTCAGTAGACGCATTTGCAAAACGTCCGAGATCGGGACATTTATTAGCGTAGTGTCCGTCTTGGCGGCAAAGTTGACAGTGAGGAGGGCGACGGTTTTTGGGGACAGCATTGGGTTGACGACCAGCCCCATTTGAACCACGAGATGACCGTCCGGAGTTACCACCACGTGCAGAATTTCCACGATAAGAGGTAGAATTGTTACTGGAGCGTGCAGTGTTAGCATAGAAGGCAGCTGAGGACGGGGTTATGCCGGATAAGGAGAGCTGAAAAATTTCATAACTCTGGGCCTGAGGCAGAAGGTCGGAGAAGGTGGGCAGTGGTTTAATTGCCATTTGAGCGGCTGAGAAGGGGCCGAACGACTCGCCGAGACCGCGAAGAAACCAGAGAGTTTTGTGGGCAGCAGCGACGGGAGAGTTGATAGCTGCAAGTTGATCACAAAGATGTTTGAAAAGACGACCATATTCGGCAACGGTACGTGAGCCTTTCTTCAAGGACTGAAGCTCATCGAGAAGCTGGAGTTCTCGCTGTTGGGAGCCATGGCCGAAGGAATTTTCGAGAGCTAGCCACACATCGCGGGAGGAGGAGGAGCCGATGGTGACAGCGAGAGCCTCTTCTGTGAGGGAGGGTAAAAGAAGGCTCTTGATACGTTGGTCTTGGGACAGCCAGACTTTGTACTCCGGGTTCGGCAAGGGAGCAGATATGATCGAGCCGTCAGTCGGAGGGAGGGTTGGCGACGGCGGATCAGTGGTGCCATCGACGAAGGAGAAGAGATCCTGACAAATGAGAAGTGGTTCAACTTGGCTACGCCAAAGTATATAATTATTGGAGGTAAGCTTTACTGTGATCATATGTATGAGGGTGGAAAGTGGAAGAGAATCGGAAGAAGAGAGACTGGCCATGGTAATTAACGTTGAGGGAAGACGACAGCGGGAAATAGAAGAAATTAAGAAAACCTAGGCTCTGATACCATGTGAATAATATTGTGTTTCTGTATTTCTATCAATGTGATTACATAGAATATATATACACCTTAATTTACAGACTACAGCTAATCATGTAAAAGATACAAATATACAAGGAAAGCAATTAAACAGAATATTTATGATTTATTTCCTTTATCAAAAACTAAGGTGTACCATATAAAAAGGACATAATTAGATTAAATAAACTTAGAATCAGAATATTTTATTTACATAAAAAAAACAAAAAAAAACGCCAACGCTAAAGAAATTTTTGCTTGATTTATGACAGTGTTGCTTAAATGGTCTTATTATTTTGTATGCATAAATTATTATCTTTTTGTTTTTGTTTTCTATTTAGACCTCTAGTTCTCAAAGTTAATTGGGTTGCATATCATATGCATGAACTTTTATAATTATATTTTTTAATACTTTTATTAAATATGCTAGAAAATAACTTGGTGTTCTACGACTAAAGAATTAATTAGATGATTATATATATTTAGAATACTTTAAGTTCTATTTTTGCCCATCAATATAAAAAGAAGTTTGCCTTGATCTATTATAAAATTATATGTGTAAGCTCATATTTTATGTTTTCTTGGATATTAATTATTTTTGAAAAAAATCCATCTTAGGTGGATACTGTCAATGATTTATAGTAAAAATGATTAAATGCACATAAGCACAAAAGCTAGTGGACATTATAGTTATAAGACTAAAGTTTGAATTTCACCTAATAATTTTAGATGTTTAAGCTAATAAGTCACAAAGATACATGTTTATGTAATAACTCTTAAGTGATTCATTTTTGTTTACTTAAACTAAGGACCTTCTAAAGTCTTTGAATGGTTCTTAGAGACTTATTTACAAACCTAATTTTGGGGAAAATTACAGATTGACATCCCAACTTTGCGTGTTTTTGCAGTTTGTCATATAAAGTTTTTTTTTGCAATATACCATCTATATTTATAATTTTTTTGAAAATTACCATCTGAGAGAAATCTCAGTTGTCAATAGTTGGACAATCAATTGTTGAAATTTGTTCCAGATGATAATTCGCAACAAAATAAGTTTATATATCAAACTGTAAAAACACGTATAGTTTGGATGGTTATTTGTAGTTTTCCCTTAACTCTATTGTGGATCTTTTAACTTTTATTTATAGTAATAGTAATAGCAAAATCATTTTTATTATTTCTTCTTTCTCTTTCTTTGCACATTTGAAAATTATTTTTGAAGTAAACTTTTCATCCAAACATATATGCTCAAAAACCTTAATTGTAAATCAAAGTATTTTTTGTTTTCTATATTCTTTTATTTTGAAATTAATTATACTTAATGTTACATGAAACTTCTTTAATTTATTTTATCATTCTTTTGCATAGCTATTTTACATATATATATATATATATACACACACACATAGACATATTTTTACCCTTACCTTAGATTATATGGCCACATTCTTTTAATAAGCATGAACCCTAAAGAATTTATTCCTTGATATATGACCATGTTGCGTAAACGACTAAATGATCTTATTTTTTGTGTATGCATGGATTTTTTTTTTCTCTTTTGTTTTTCTATTTTATTTAGGCTTCTAGTTCTCTATGTTCATTGCGTTGCACAATATACACATGAATTTCAAGATTATATCTTTTAATACATTGATTGGCTAGAAAATTTCTTGGTGTTCTGACTTAAAATTAGATAATTAAATATGCTTAGAATACTTTCAGCACTGTTTTTCTTTTTCATCAACACAGAAGAGTTTTTTGCATGATTTAATATCATACTATATGTGTAAGGTCTTACTTTTTATTTTCTTGGATATTCATTTTTTTTTAATTTTTCTTTTCTAAAAAGTCCCACCTACTTATTTTTAGTGTGAATCTTTTCACCTTATCTTTAAAGCAATAACAAAATATTTTTTGTTGTTTTTCCCTCCTCTTCCTCTGCAAATTTGAACAATTTTTTATTTTGAAATTATTTATACTTAATGGTAGATGAAGCTCCTTTAATTATAAGATATGACATAACTAAGCTCCTTTAGTTTGGAATGATTAAATATCAGAGACACTATTTCTTTTACTTTTTTTCCCTTCACATGAAACTCTTTTATAAACTTTTCATTATAAGATATGACATAACTAAGTAATTAAATCAAACCATCTAAATAAGAAGAAGAAAAAATATAATTTAAGAAATCGAAATGTTTGTCATGTTTGCTTATATTTTTTGGTAAAAACCAATGTTCAATAAACTTAATTATAAGATCTCAACTCATTAGGGTGTAATTTTTTGTTCTCGATATTATAATATATTTAGATTCATTGTTAATTAAAAACCACATGTATATGAAATGACGTTAATCCTTAACTTACAAATGATGAAAATATTATCAATTTTTTTTTTATATATTTGCTTATGAGAATTATTTTAAACTTTTCATGTAAAAGATATGACACAACTAAAATAATGAATTTCAACAAAAGAATCTTAAACTACCTCTGTTATATTAACTAATTTTATTAGTTTGAAGATTTATAAATAAACTTATTCTTAATTCTCTCTAAAATTATATCATTCTTACTTGCATCAATTTGTCAAAATTGAATTGGTCAAAATGTTTAATTTTTCATAATCTTTCTTAAAATGATTAAAATTACATCACATAAATGTCTAAGTATATGCTTATATTATGTGCACACTCTTGAGATATAATTTGATATTAAATTCTTTTATTTAATTTTGAAAAATAAAATTCAAGTTAGTAAATAACTATTGGACTCTCGTTTACCCAATTCTCAATATATTTCAATTCTCATTCAAAATTATTATAATAGGGATCTCAGTCACCCAATTTAATCTTGCTGATATTATCAAATAATTTTTTTTGCATACGTGCTTATGAGAACCCTTTAAACTTTTCATCTAAAAGATATGACACAATTAAAATACTAAATTTCAACAAAAAATAAAAAATAAATTACCTCTATTGTATTACCTAATTTTATCAATTTGAAGATTCATGAATAAACTTATTCTTTATTCTCTCTAAAATTATATAATTCTTACTTGCGTCAATTTGTCAAAATTTGAAATGGTCAAAATATTTAATTTTTCATAATCTTTCTTAAAATGATAAGAATTACATCAAATAAATTTCTTATATTATTTGCAAGCTCTTGAGATATAATGTAATATAAATATTAAAATTTATTAAATTTTGAAAACAATTCAAGTCAGAAAATAACTATTGGACTCTCATTTACCCTTCTCAATATATTTAAATTCTTATTCAAAATTATTAAAATAGGTCATCCACTTTGATCTTGTTGAATATATATATCAAATTATTTGATTATTTCTATATAATAATATGATCTAAGGATATATTAGTTATGATATTAATTTGTAAGATACAACTCATATTTTTAAGAATTAGGGACATATGAATAATTTAAATGATGCTAGCTGAAGTTTAAGTATAATAAAAATACACTATTTTCGTTAGTAGCGAAGTATCACATTCTCACATAATTAATTAGTAGAAGGCTCCATGATTTAAGCATAACTTGAAATGAAAAACTTAATGGTCATGAAAATTACAATACCTAGAATCGATAATTTGGAAAATAAAGTCGTAAAAAAATTGAAGGTGCTACTCTATAAACTCAATCTAGAACGCAACCAAATAAAATTAAATTAATAAAATCTCATCCACTTAAATTGTTAAAACTTAAATGTTTAATTGAGTGTGAGTTTATTATAGTGATAGATATAGGTTATTTTTTCACCAATATTGTTTTGAAATTAATCAATGCAACTTAATTATATAACAATTTACTTGTTTGACCTTAACTTATAGTTATACATGTAGGAATATTTTTGTTCATATATTATTTTGTAAGAAACACTCACACTTTTATAGGTAGGGGGATAAGCCTAGGTGGGCCTTTTTCCACTTAAAAACATCACCGCCACTTTAGCTTTTTTTCATTCTCAAGGCCCGATGGCCTTTTCTTCATATAAGGCCCACTTCGGCCTTCCAAATCCCAATTTGTGGCAATAATTCAAGTCAGTCCACATTTCTTTCGTCCAAGTCTAATTTGTGGTCTTTTCTTTCAGTTGTTGTCTTTTTCTTCCTAATGTGCTAGTTTCGGCCCAATTCTTCATTCACCACATTCCTAAGCCATCTTGATTTACTCGGTTATCCGATCCAAGTGATCCAAAAATGCTCCAAGTCCACTATAATTACCTAAAAACACAACTTGGAATATTTAACTTTAGTGTGCAGATAAATAGAAAAATAACGGTGCATAATAAATAAAATACAATAAACTCACATTCATATCAATCTAAATAATGCACATTTTTCTACTTATCATGTGTTGTCTACCTGTAAAATAATTGTGGATCCTGGATCTTTTTCAATTAAAGTCTCTGCATAGTCTCATAATTTGGCATATTGATTTGTTTTATCCCCCTCAATAATCTTCAATACTTTCTGTTTTGCCTTGTACGCCTGGAATTGTGAAATGTACACCCCAAGCTGGTCAATTGCCTCATTTCTCCATCCCCTGACACATCTCTTTAGATCTGCTCTAAAGGATTTTTCATACATTTCTGCTAGCCACCTAGAACTTGCATTATCAACTACATGATGTCTTGGGCAAGTATGGGTAAGGTCCATCTCCTTTATCTGAAAGGATCCCTCATTACTTACCTTAAGTGCATTTATATGCCACTCATATCTTTCTGTCTTACACCTAGCATAAATCCTCCTTCCATTATTTTTTGTAAACCTAGTGGTATGTCCTACCTTCACTAAGTAGTTGCTAACAGCTTGCTTGAATAGTTGTTTATTGCAACAAATCTAGTGTAGCCTGAACTCTGGGTTTAGGGAAGTGATACCCTAAACACAATCAAATATTGCCTTTCTTTAGCATCTTCATCAAGGGACCATAGTCAAAATTAGACTCATTTTTTATGAATGTCATCTCCATCACCTTCGCCCTTTGAACTCTCATCATCATTGACCTGCCTAGACAACTTTGGACCCACCAATTCAACATCCAAATCAACTTTCTCATCATATATTATGTCGTCTACTAGTTCATCACAATTATCCTCCTTCCCAACAAAGTCCTTATCACTACTTTCATCAACTTGATCTATATTCACCAGCAAAATCTCCCTTGAACACTCTTTCTCACCAACATTTCCAGGGCTAACCATCAATTCATCCTCTCCTACAGATTTTCCAGCCTCAGCATGCTCACCTTGGTCATCCACATACTATTCAGGTTGCTCAGGCTGGTGTTTCACTTTTTTTAGCAGCCTTGCTCAACATATTAGCCTGCAGATTATTCAACCGAACCTTCAAATGTGTCATCCTCATCCAACAAAACTATCTCACCCTCAACCTCTTCATCTTCTTCAGCCTCTTCATCCACTGCAGGGGTTTTAATGTGGTTCTAAAAGATATGAGTGGGGGGACTCTGTATTTACTGCAGGGTTCAACTTTATATGTTCCTATCATTGTTGCATTATTCGAGGTTCCTAAAGATGATCTGACTAAGTTATGGCACATGAGACTTAGTCACATGGGTGAAAGGGGAATGCAGATTCTGTTGAAAGGAGATTTTCTTGGTGGCCACAAGGCCACTAGCCTTGAATTCTGTGAACACTGTGTTTTTTGGAACTTTACATTACAATATGTTTCCCAAGGTAATTCACAAACTGAAAGGCACGCTTGATTACATCCATTCTGATTATTGGGCTCCTTCATGTGTGAATCTCTAGGAGACCATAGATATTTTGTGTCTATAATTTATGGCTACTAAAGAATGACTTGGGTGATTATGATGAAATATAAGAGTGAAGCTTTCAAGAGTTTTAAGCAGTGGAAGGGTTTGGTGAAAAATTAAACTGGGAGGAAAATCAAAAGGCTACAAACTGATATGGTCTGAACACTACAAGAAATCTATAGTTTTTGCGACGATAAAATTCGTCATATAAAATTCATATTTCGTCACTATAAGTATTTGGTGACGAAATTTTAGCGTCACATGAAACGTCATGGTATGTCCGTGGTATTAGGTATATGTGACAATATTTGAATTTGTAACTAAAAGTATAACTTTTAATGACAGTACATGTCATCGTCACCATAATTTATAGTATATAGTGATGCATAATTCGTTGCCTATATCATCCAAAATTTGTCATCTAATATTGTATTTCGTCATTGAAAGTGAACATGTAATATGACGATAGCGTTGTTTGTCATCAAAATATCATATTTTGGTGACGAAAATCATTGAAATACTCAACTCATCAAACTTTGGTGACGCTTTCATCGTCACAACTATATTTATCATTTTGTCATGTTTATAATAATTCGTCACAATATAGTTAGTTTGTAGTGACGAAATTTCTTTCGTCGTTTTATAAATATATTTAATAACAATGAATTTCGTCAGCAACGGTTAACATTTAATGACAAACTTTCACCGTCATTAATACGTACAATTGGCGACGAGATGTCTTGTCACGATAAAAAAAATTAAGTAACAAAAATTATTTTTGTCACTGAAGACTTGGATAAGCCGACGTTATATTTTGTCATTGTATAGTTACATTTTGTGACCAAAAAAAAAATTGATGTCACTACATGAGCACATAAAGTGACAACTGAAGTGTCTTCATTTAGTTGTAGTGTCTTCATTTAGTTGTATTAGTAACGGTAATAAAAACCGTCACTAATGACATACATATGGTGACGATATGTTTTGTCATTATTAAGCGATTTATGGTGACAAGCTACATTTCGTGCCAATTTAAATATCTATGATGACGAACTAGTTGTCACATTTGATTAATATTTAGAGACAATTTTTTCAAACCGTCTTCTAAAAATTCATTTATGACGTAAAATAAATTTCTATCGAGCAATTCAATTCGTCATAAAATATAATTCTAGCCACAAAAATATCGAATCTGACTAAATGGTTCTTATGGTGACATATAACTTCATAGTTAACGTTTATTGATAAAATATTGTATTACTTTATAAAATTTTAAATGCATTAAATTCAACAATGCTAAAAGGGAAAAAAAATTGAAATCAATAGGCAACAAATACTAAGTAAAATGAAATTATTTAAAAAGATAAAACATAAACATCCGAAATAAACATCACTTGATGAAAGAAACATGATTGTTTAAAAGGAAAAAGAATAACTAAATCTTCAAACAACACTCATTCCAAGCTCTCAATTGATAAAGATCAAAATTGTCTCGTCTTTCAGCTTCCTCACCAACGCATCAAATCTAAAAAAGACAAAAAAAAAAAAAAAAAAAAAAAAAGGTCAAGCAAATATAAAGAACTCGTGAAAATTAGTGGGAAAACTAGTGATCTATAAATTCTACTGAATCTGGTCAACTTGCATTTATAGCAAACACAACCAAGAGTCCTTCCAACTAATTATAATCAATCGGTATTGACATCTATGTATTTAGTCAAAAAAATACACAAGACCATAAAATTGTAGAGAGAGAAATTGAAAAATCATTTTAGTAACGTTGATTATATAAATCAAAGGAAATCATTAAGATGTGAATAATTCCAGGTACAGATTATTACAGCAACAAAGACATGGTTGTTCACATTCCATCAAACTATTTTCTGCACAAACTATTACATACATGATTAATTATTAATTTTTTCATATACACTGTTGGACTTCTCATATATATTTCCTAAGGCATGAAAAATCAAAAGTTGTCTTGCTAAGAGTAACGTATACCATAATTACAGAGACAAGTGGATTTCTGATTTTTTTGGATACATTAAAGAGTCATATAAGAAAACCATAAGCAAATAATGACTAATTAAATATGCTAAACGACTCATTTTGAAAAAGGACATCTGCTTGTTTACACATACATATATATTATGGGACTAAAATTATTTTTGGTCCTGTAACTCTTCACTGGAACAATTTTGGTCCCAAAAAATTAGTTAAAAAGTCAGTTTAGTCCCCTAACTTTGGAATTGGCTTGGAGTTAGTCATTTTTTCGCCGCCAGTGTCCAATTTGGCCGGATCTTACGTGTCGGTCACGTGAATTATTTATCTAGCTAATTTTTAAATACTTGGCACCGACGAGTGATATGGAATTACAGAAATATTAAGAATTTTTTTTAAAAAAAAATTTAATTTTTTTACTTCAACATCACTCACGGTGCCAGGCACTAAAAAATTACTTAATGACCAGCACGTGCGAATTTCTCGCCAAAATGGTCACCAACAGCAAAAAAAGAATTAAATTCGGACCAATCCCAAAATTACGGGACTAAATTGAATTTTTAACTATTTTTTGGATAAAAATTGTACGAGTGAAAAGTTATGGGACCAAAAAATGATTTCAGCCCTATATTATGGGACCGAAAGTTAATACCATACAGAACTAGAATTAAGTTTATCTTGTTGTTATCTGTAGTTAAATTACAACAGTATTGCTAGTTCAACAGAATATCGATAGCATACGATCATTTCAGTCCTCTATGCTTGCAGCAAATTACACAAACATACATTTAGTAATAGAGGAGGACGATAGCAACTGATAGAAAAATGTAGTGGATTTTGATGCGATCATATGTGGTGCACGTGCAATTATTCACTGAAAATTTCGATTTACATCGAAGAAAAGGAATGGTTTTGAAATTGCCCATAAGTCACAGATGTGTTTAGCAATTCTCCTGATTATAAACTTTCATTTTCATTCCAATATACTATTCAATAGGGAATATACTTTTAATCCCAGATCCCTTGTATTTTCAGTCCTAACAAATTAGAGATTTGCAATTTAAGTTCCACACTACAAGAAATTGTGGATTCAGCAGCGAAAGTTTAGTGGGAAATTTATGTTCTCCGCTAAAAGGTATTATTTGCAGTAAAAATTGCGTGATTTGCCGCAAGCGGCCCCTTTAGTCATTTTATCGCTATATTTATATATATATATATATATATATATATATATATATACACATATTATAGAATTAACAGAAAAATGATCGACGTACTACAACAATTTCCAAACAACTTTGAAGAGAATTAACAGAAAATCTTCTATTTCTTTCAACCATAAAGATCAGCACACAACAACAATCATTCTTCCACATTAAAACCATCCTAAATCAAAATAAAAAAAGATCCAAAACAAAGTAGACAACCAACAATTGAGAGTTACCTTACCAGCCGTTCTTCTTTTTTCTCAAGCTTTTCTTGACTCACTGCAATATAGGGTTTACGCAGAAATTGAATTAATATAATAAATACTAACGAGATAAGATTGCGAAAAATATATGCAATTGAAGCCCGCCACTTTCTAATAAAAAGTAATTGAAACAAAATAAGATCCCGCTAACCCAAATATTAGCCACTAAATTGAAATTCTCAAACCCTTTTCAGTATTGGAAAAACAAAAATTACGATTTAATCACAAAAATTATATTTTACTTTTCAGATATTTGTGTTCTTCCAAATACGTAAAAGATTAATCATTGTCCCACAAATAAATTACTGAATCATATGATATTTATATGTAACAGAAACCGTAGAGAATAAGGAAAGATACGAAAAATTAAATTATTAGAAATTGATTTATCTGTAGAATCACCAAATCTGAATGTATAACAAATCTTACAGATCTGTTCAAATCTGAACAAAAACTTGGAAATTTCGTCAAATCCTTCTGTGCATGTGTGTAGATTGGAGTCGGGGATGGGCTGGAGTGGGACCTGGACGGCGGGCCGCGAGGGTCTCCGTTTGGGTCTGGGCTGGGCCGTCGGGATCTATGGTTGAGGTGTGGCTCATGGGTTAGGCGAGGGATGAAAGAGGTAGAGGTGTGGCACGTGGGCTGGTCGCGGCGCGGGATGAAATAGGTATGGGGAGTGGCTCATGGGTTTCACCATTTGGGGAGAGAAGGTCGGCGGGGTGAGCAGAAATGGGTATATGGCCTGGGGAGAGGGTTAAAGTGGGATAGCAGAAGAGCAGGACACCCTCTTTACCCTTTTTTCTTTCTTTTCTATACTATTATTATATCCTTTCTTCAAAAACAAGTGTGATTATTGTTTTCTGTTTCTTTTTATTTTATTAACATTTTTTATTATGTAAATAAGTAATATATATATATATATATATATATATATATATTATAACGTGATGCAATGAATAATATATTATATATTTATACCTAAATGTTACTCCCTCCGTCCCATTTAATTTTGTGGGACTGACCGGACACGGATGTTAAGAAAAAATTATTTTTGCTTTTAAGTTGACTTTATCAAAGGTGTAGATTGAGGGTGAAGATTTTGAGGGTGGAGATTGTAGAAAAATTTTTCTTTTTTAAGGGTGTGCAAATTTAAGTGGGACGGGGGGAAGTATTTGGTATGCTAAATAATATATTATTAATTATGAAATATATATTTGTGAGGTGAGTAGGTAAATGTATATTATCATGTACCATATCTTATCTTACCACCAATATATCGAATTCAGCTAATACCCGACTTTATTATCCGTCATTTCTCGAGCAATCTTATATGCGGAAAAATTTACATCTATATTTTTGGATAACAAATGGAGATAGGGATGTTAATTTTACTTGTGGGTATAATAACTCCACGGGTGTAATAGGTGGAAATAGGGATGTCAATTACCAGTATATATAATGTTATATTTAAAGTATATTATTTAACGTACTAAATAACATATAATATGATATTATTTGTCCTATATATTATTTATTATACATTATTTATTTGTTTATAATATAATCCAGGTTCCGATTATTCGGGGCACGATAAATAAAAAAAGATTAATAAAGTGAAGAAAGGAAGTAATAATAGTAAAAGAAAAGAAAGAAAAAGGTAAAGAAGGTGTCCTGCTCTTCTAAAGTTCTACTTCACAAGGTGTAATATATTGGCTACTGCACCGGATCACTATCAGTTAAAGTGTTTCGCAAGTATTTTTCAGCTTATAACTTGAAAAAAAGATTTGGAGTGTTTCAGAAAAAAAACAACTTTAACTTTAATAAAAATAATTTTAAATCAAAAGTTAAAAGTAGAAAATAGTTGTTTATCCAACTATTTGGTATTTTTGTAAATAAATAGAAGTTTTTTCACTTATAAACTAAAAGTAACTTCAGTATCAACCACCCAAAATTTCATATTTGACCAAAATCAATTTATTCTTAAAAGTAGCTATTTTTAATTTTAAGTAATTTTACCACCATTTCTAATTTAATCACTTATTCAAAATTTAAAGCAAAGGGAAACACATCCCTAAAAGTCAACTATCACACAATTTAAACATATAGCAATTAAGAAAATAAATTATTCGGTGAAGTAACAAATATACTGCACAAGGTGCAATAGACGCCTTTAGTTTTTCTTTTCTTTTCTTACTTTTCGTTCCATTTATTTCCCTAAACTGTTTATTTGCTATTACGTTGTTCCCCTTTTCATTTTTCTTATTTTATTTATTTTTTGTTTTATTGGCATTTGCCCTTGAAACAAATCTTTCTGTATATTTTTTTTTAATTCCATTTAATCCTTTGTATTATGATTCAGATGGCAGCACTTTTTCCATTTAACGATTGTGGAAATTAGACTAGTTGGTTCAATAGTGAACGGACCACTGGTCTAGTCCGGTGAGGAGTACAAAATCGCTTAAAATCGGATTGGTTAAACTGAAAAATCGTTTCTACTTTAATTTTTTTTTAAATAAAAATTATAAAATAGTAAATATTTTGTTTAGCTTTCTACTTTTTAATAACTATATAAAAATTAATAGAAGTGTTAAAATAAATTCAATCCTAATAATAATAATATAATACAGTATAAATTATTTATACGTAAACAAAAAGAAAAATATTTATTTTCATATACTATCAGTATAATATATGATATCATATTAAACATAAATACAATAATATTTATTTAGATCACTAGTAATTTTTTATTTGTAAATTAAAAATAATGCCTACAGTATCCGGGCCGGAATATTTGATAGGGGTATATGGCCTGACATACATCAATTTATGCCATATAAAACTGTTTTTATGGTTCAAACGCTAAAATCGGAATGAGCCGGGAAAAACCGGAACCGGTGAATTCGAAAACTTTTATGTTATAGAGAGCTTGGAAATTAGTTGTTATCCTTTTTTAGTTATCAAATTCCAGCCATCTTTGTTTAGATATACTTAGGAGCCAACAATCTCCAATAATATTTTCTATAAACTATTCTATAATACTAGTAGTATCCCCGTGTGAATATAAATGAATAAATGATAACAATTTCAATATAATAAAATATTACAATCAATATATTATAAGAGATGAAAAATTATATGTTAATGAAAGAATAGTTAATTAAAAATATTAAAAATTATTTGTTTTTTTTTTAATGTATGAATATTTCTACCATCCATATATGTAGGTTATGTTGATCATCTTGTACAAAGGATGAGTGTATATATATATCTATAATTTTATGATAAACATTTATATTTATTCAAAGTTTCTAATTTTTTTTTTTTCAAATATAATGTTCAAGAAATTTTCAAAAGTTTTTAGTGAGTACCAATAGCATTCCATTCTAATTTTATTAATTTTTATTTGTAGCACAAATACGCTAATAATTCATCCACATAATCCACCAATAAATAATTATTTGTTTTTCATTTAATTTATTTATACATTATGGTGTCAAACTATAGGTCGATAATAGATGACTAGCTTAATTTATTATACAGGAAAATCACATTAGAAATGAAAAAAATATATATTTTTTATTTCAAAAAATATATTTTTTTGGAAATAAAATAAAATGTTGAAATTATAAACTGAAATTATAAAATGTTTACTAATTAATTCATTTTTTATATTTTTATATGATTAAATAAATAATAAAAAAGAAAACAAAATTCAAATTAAGCTATTTCCAAATAAAATATTTTTATACTAAAAATAAACAAAATCCAAATTAAACTATTTCCAAATGAAATGATTTATACCAAAAATAATGTTCTCCAAATAAAATACTTTATACCAAAAAATATTTTTTTTTCAAAAATGACAAAGGGATTTGAACGGAAAAATTTCTAGATTACTATTTTCGGTGAATTTTGTTATTATATAAATATGATAATGAATTATTTAGAAGTTATAAATGGCTTGAACTAGGAATCTATAACTACAATCTTGCTCGGGGGGCTTTGCACAAACTATATGACTACATCAACCTTCAGCGAGACAAGGGTTGAATATCAGGTTTCAATGAAATTGATTTTGACTACTTCTTTTTATGGTTCAAGTCATTATACTATGAATCATATAAATAATTTCACAAAAAATAACGTATCAGTATGCTAGCAGAGTTGGCAAGCCACCTCTTTGTCACCTAAGAGGTCTGGAGATTGACTCCAGGCTTAGACAAGTATTTTTTGTGGTTTTCCAAGCTTTCTAACTTATTAGAAGTTATTCTCCGGGTTTTATATCACAATTGATTGGTAGCTGAGTTGTTAGATTGCTTATGAGACTTATAGCAGGTTTTGAGTTCGAATCCAAGTGAAAATATATTTTACTATTTTTACTTTAATAAACATGTTAAATTTATTGAGTATTAAGTAATAAACATAAGAAGTTATAGATTTATTGGTAAAAGCTTGGGACTTTTTATTCCAGGTTCAGTTCAATTCTTGATAATGATTTTTTTAGTTTTCTAGTTCGCATCTCTAACAGACAAATTAATGGATATTATCAACAAATTTAAATATCTTATCTTAGACGAAAAATTATCGACATGTTTTAATTACTATAATGCAACAAAAATTAAATTAGCATCTCTAATTGACAAATTAATGGACATTAACAAATTTAAATATCTTTAACGAAAAATTATCGTCATGTTTTAATTACTATAACGCAACAAAAATTTAAACTATAAAAAATAGAAAATATTTTAGTGATGATATTCGTATTCGTCATCATAGCGCACACAAATATTAAATTGTGACGAAATAACTTACTTTGTCACCATATATAACATTTGTGACAAAATAATTTTGTTGCTCTTTCAAAAAATAATATAGGTGATGAATTGGTACTCGTCGTCACTGAATATGTACATCCACGACGGAATAATTTTGTCCGTTAATTTTTTTAAACATTTATGATAAAATTTAATATTTTTATAAATTAAAATATGACGAATTAATTGCCCTTTGTCGCCAAATTTAATTAAATATGACGAAATAATTTCGTCACCTATTCGTTCGAGATTAATAATGACATATTTTTTTGTCACCAAAAAAAAAAAAAAAGGTGACTGTGACAAAACACATCGTCATAAATTAATAATCTTTTTTGTCTTTAAAATAATTGGTGATAAATTTATTCATATTGTCACTAAATATAAGAATAGGTGACCAAGAAGAATTCGTCATTAATTCCTTTAAACAATTAGTGACAATATATGACATTGTAAAGAAAGAATAGAATTAATGACATTAAATATCGTCACTAGTTATTTTGAAGTTGTCATCAAAAGGTGATGGAGAAGAACACTCACATTCTGACACCGAGCTGAAAGATGTTTTACCACCAGAAACTCAACCATCTGAAGTTAGACCGCACTATATAGCTCTTGATCGAGCTAGAAGGATTGGAGTTGAAGCTCCAAAGAGATATGGGTTTGAGAATATGATGGAATATGCATTACAGGTTGCTGAAGAGGTGGATTCTCATGAGTCATCCAACTACAAAGAAGATGTTACATGTACTGAGTCCACCCAATGGCCTGCTACCATAGGAGATGAGATGGAGTCACTTCACAAGATATGACTTGGGAATTAGTCAAACGACTTCCGGAAAGAAAGATTATTACTTGTAAATGGATTTTCAATAAGAAGGAAGGGATATGACCTATTGAGGGTATCAAGTATAAGGCCAAAGTCATTGCTAGAGGGTTCAAACAGAGACAGGGAGTAGACTAGAACGAGACATTCTTACCTATGGTCAGACATACTTTCATTAGGGTACTATTACAAATGGTCGCCCATCAAGATATGGAGCTTGAACAACTAGATATGAAGATATATTTTCTACATGGGGATTTGGATAAGGAGCTATACATGACTCAGCCAGATGGTTTCCAAATTTTAAGGAAAGAAGATTACGTTTGCAAGTTGAAGAAGTTATATGGGCTAAAGCAGTCTCCAAGGCAGTGGTACAAGAGATTTGATAGTCACATGGCACATCTAGGTCACAACAGGAGTCCGTATGATAGTTGTGTGTATCACAGCAAGCTGGAAGATGTCCGTACATCTACTTGGTTCTGTGTGTGGATGATATGTTGATAGCTGCTAAAGACAAGTCAAATATTCAGAAGTTGAGGGGCCTTCTCAGTGCTGGGCTTGAAATGAAAGATTTTGGTACTCCTCAGAAGATATTGGGCATGGAGATTCATAGGGATAGAAGTCAGAAGAAGCTTTTCCTTTCTCAAAAGAAATATGTTCAAAAGATATTGTCATGGTTTGGTATGTCGATAGCAAAACCTATTAATACTCCGAGTGATGCGAATATTCATTTTTCTATTATCTTTGCCCCAAATCTACTAAGGAGAAGGAGTACATGTCTCGAGTTTCCTATGCTAGTGCAGTAGGGAGTTTGATGTATGCTATTGTTTGCACTAGACCTAATCTTGGACATGTTGTCGGTGTGGTTAGTAGGTTCATGGCTCAACCTGGTAAGGAACATCGGCAAGTAGTGAAGAGGATTTTTCGATACCTTAGAGGCACGTCTAGTGTTAGCCTCATTTATGGAGGTGATACAAACTGTTTTGTTGCAGGATATTGTAATCTGATTATGCAGGAGATGTGGACAGTATGAGATCCATGACCGAGTATGTTTTCAGTCTTAATGGTTTTGTTGTTAGTTGGAAGGCTACTTTGCAGCTTACAGAAGTAGAGTATATGGCTTTGACGGAAGCAGCTAAAGAGGGAATCTGGTTGAGAGGATTGGCCAGTGATGTTGGTCTACATAATCACTATGCATCTGTGTTCTGTGATAGTCTTAGTGCAATATGTTTGGCTCAAGCTCATTATGAGAGGACGAAGCATATAGATGCCAGATATCATTTTCTGAGAATTAAGAGGAGGATTAAGGTGAAGAAAGTTGGGACTACTGATAACCCTGTTGATATGTTCACCAAGCCGGTTCCGACTAACAAGTTCCAACATTGTTTTGACTTGTTAAATGTTACAAGGTGTTAGTTGTCCCATCTTTGGGGACAAATCTGTGTACGAGGAGTTGCTCGTACGTACGAGCGTTTTTATGGTGCATCTGATACATTTATTTATCTTTCTCGCAAACCTTTATAACATTGGCAATGGATGATATTATAATTTTCTTTATGGTAAAAATTTAGATACATCATATATATGGATATTTTTATGTACAACAAATCGAATTAATTTTAAAAAATTAAGTTTTTGATAAAAAGTATTACCTGATTGGCCAAAAGTATTATATGTTTGAATAAATTTGACAATAAAGTTGTAATTTACTGATACATTTGTTTAAGAAAAAGCTAAAACTTTTGTTGAATTAAGGAATTTTTTTCGCCACCTTTATTGAGTACGTGTGGACCTCAAAAAAGGCACTCAAACAAAAAAAATTGAGTCCATTCATTTGAATACATTTTCAAGCGATTAATATTTTTTTCACGAAAAAAAGTGACACTTCTTTTATTAAAAAAAAAAAAACTAATATTTTTTTAAGAAAAGCCATACCTTTTTGGTGGAAGGTATTACTCAAAAGTAGATTATGAGATATCAATATGGAAATTATAAATTGTGTACATGTATATATAATTGATGGTAAATAAATTTTTTTTCAAAGAAAAGCCATACCTTTTCCTTTTTGTGAAAGGTATTAATCAAAAGTAGATTATAAGATATCAATATGAAAATTATAAAAAAAAATTGTACATGTATATAAAATTGATGGTAAATACTTATTAAAAACTTGATAGGAACACATAATGTTAAAAAAATACAAGAATTATTAAATTCTATAAAAAAAGAAAGTAGCAAACATTTTTACCTACAGAAACATAATATTTTTTTTCTTAAAACATAATACTTGATCTGAAAAGCATATTATTTTTTTCGAAAGTAATATTTTTAAAGAAATCCAATTGAATAATGATTGAAAACAATTTGTTAGTTATAAATAGAGAATTTATATAAATGTTGATATTGAAAACTTATATAATCTTTGATAAGAATACATAATTAATTTATTAAAAAAACACATGAAATGTTAAGTTTTCTAGAAAGTATTATATTTTTTCTGAAAAAAGTATTATGTTTTCTGGAAAAAGTATTAGTTATCGGTTCTTTTGGATGCCAATATTTTTTAATTGAACAAAAATACGGAACCGTTTGGATCAATTCGACCCACTGTACATAATAAAATACATACACATGAGGTATAAAAGTTTTACTCTTACATTACTTATTTTATCAAATATAAATACATTTCATGATAGACACACAAATATATAATCACATATGTTTTCATTGTTATTTAATTTTATTTTATTCAAATGTTTGCGTTAATGAGGTCTTTGAAAATGTACGAGAGTTTAGTATTTTTATTTGTATATAACTGGGAAATATTGGTAAAAATGCCCCTTAAGTTTGCCATAGTTAAGAAAATGTCCTTAAATTTGGCACTTTTTAAGATTGCCCTCTAAATTATAAAAAAAGGATAAAAATGTCCCGTCATCGGCTAGTACCTGTTACCCAGCCGATGACGGGCTGACGTGGCATTAATTTCTTGGAAAAATTGGTAAAAATGCCCCTTAAGTTTGTCATAATTAAGGAAATATCCTTTAAGTTTGACACTTTTTTAAAAATGTCCCATAAGTTACAAAAAAATTGGTAAAAATGCCCCTTTATCCGCTACTACCTGTTACCCAGTCGGTGACAAGGTTCACGTGGCATTAATTTTTTTTAAAAGCTGATGTGGTTTTTTATATGATGTGGTATTGTTTTACTTTTCTTCTTATATATAATTCCTGATTTAGATTATAAAATATATTTTAAAAAATCTAATAAAAATAAATGTACATTCAAATATGAATATTATAAAAATAATACTCCCTCCGTCCCGGCCCAATTTGTCTACCTTGGCCGGGCACGGAGGTTAAGAAAAAATAAATTTTGTGGAATCTTTGGTTTTTTTAAAGGTGGAGATTGAATGTGGAGATTTGAGGGTGGAGATTGTGGGAGAAATTTGTCATTTATGGGCTGAAAAATTAGATTGAGATAAACCGAAAAGGAAAGTAGGCAAATTAGAGCGGGACGGAGGGAGTAGTAACTTATTTTAAAAAAATCAAAAATTAAAATTTTGTTTACAAAATATGGTAAAATCCAAAAAAAAAACTGAAAAATATTT
Source organism: Ajuga chamaepitys (assembly GCA_958295605.1). Taxonomy (NCBI): domain Eukaryota; kingdom Viridiplantae; phylum Streptophyta; class Magnoliopsida; order Lamiales; family Lamiaceae; genus Ajuga; species Ajuga chamaepitys. Next base: position 3,962,623 of record OY282500.1, on the reverse strand, counting down.
TAAAAAATAGAAAATAGTTTTAAAAATCATGAAACATTTCTAAGAAGCTAAAAAAATATATAGTAACCACTGTTGACGCATCCCAATCCTTATCTTCTTCTTCCCTATTTTCTTCTCCCTCAGATCGCCTCCGCCGCCGCCGCCTCCGCTGCCTATTTCTTTACCCAATTCAAATTAGCGACTACTCTACCCGCCATTTCAAATCTCCCAAATCAAAACGGAAATAAGCCTTAAGCCCGAAATTGGAACGATGAGACTGCCGACGGCCCACCATGATTGCAGATCTGGTCTTCGATCAGCCTTAGATCTGGTCATTTGAAAGCTAAGATAGGAAATTCGATGTCAACAATTGTCTGGATCGGAAGTTGAAATGACGAATGAACGGACGGTGACGGTGGCACAAGGTTGGCCGGATGGGTTGCAGATCTGTGGTGGTGGAGAACTGTGTTCTTTAAAGAACAGGCAACTGTTCTTTTTAAGAACATGGAAGAAATAAAAAGTTGTTTAAAAAAAATCTTGAGTTAATATTTTTTCTTTAAATTTTCACATTTCTTTTTAAAGACCTGGAAGAGAAAAAACTAATATATCTTGATGAAAATACGAGATGGGCGAGGGGGTGAGATTCTATTTTTAGATTTGTTTTAAGTTTTCCATAATTTTTTCTTAGATTATAAAATTAGTTTTTAGATTTTCAAATAATTTTTATATGTTTTAAATAATTAATTGATTTAAAAAAATATATCAATTTATGTTTTACATATAGTTTAATTATAAACTTTGTATATCAATATTTTTTTTTTTGTCATCCTAATTTATAATTTAAAAAAAATGAATAATATCAAAGACAAAAGAAAAATAAAAAATATTAATGCTACATAATATAAAAACCCACAACAACTTTAAAAAAAAAAAAAATTAATGCCACATCAGCCCATTACCGGCTGGGTAACAGATAGTAGCCGGTGACAGGGTACTTTTATCAATTTTTTGTAACTTAGGGGACATTTTTAGAAAAGTGTCAAGCTTAAAAGACATTTTTTAATTATGGCAAACTTAAGGGGCATTTTTACCAATTTGTCTAAACAACTGAGCCTTGTGATACGAATAACAATGTTTAGTTTACCCTTCCTAAATACGAATAACAACTCTTGGACTCGTACCAAAAACTGGTATACAGATACATACCAAAATATATTTGTAAAGCCCCATCTTCCAAGAATGCACTTTACAAAACTTACCAAAAAAACACCTTAAACATATGGCATTTTCACATTTTTAGAATGTAAATAAATATAGAATAACCTATAATTTAACCACAAATTACGAGAAGAAGATATATACAACAAAAATATAGAGTATTTGTGAATTGTATTGTTTTATTAAGAATGTCAGTACAAGATTATATGCAATTACATGAGTAGAGAACAAGAAATGAATCATACAATATTGGTATAGGATATGACCAAATCTAAATATTATTTTAGAATATCTTCAGTATCTCTAATACGCCCCCGCAAAATTGACGTTCCATCGATGACACAATTTTGAAAATAAGTTGTTGAAAACGTTGATGGGGAAGAGGCTTTGTAAGTAAATCCACTAGCTGATCAAGGGTGTTGACATACGAGACTGAAAGAAGACCCTTGGCTGATAGGTCGCAAATGAAATGGACATCAATAGCGATGTGCTTCATACGCGAATGCTGACTTGGATGGTGTGCAAGGCGCGTAGAACTTATGTTGTCACAAAGAATACATGGAGAACGTGGAATTGCCAAATGTGGATCGTGGGAAAGTTGAATAACCCAACAGACCTAAGAAGTAGCAAAAGCTAGAGCCCGATACTCAGCTTCGATGGAAGAGCGAGCAACACCAGTTTGTTTTTGCAATCTCCAAAAGATAGGGTTACCTCCGAGAAAAACAACGTAAGCAGATGTGGATTTCTCATCACGTGTATCACCACCAAAATCAGAATCCAAAAACGCAGTGATGGAGGTGTCAGAGGTTGGTCAAAAGAGGAGACCAAAGTGTAAAGTACCCTTTAAGTAGCACAGAAATCGCTTAACAGGCCCCCCAATCATCCGGAGTAGGGTCGGACATGGATTGGGCGAGACGATTGACAGTAAAGACAATGTTTGGGCGTGTGAAGGCGAGATATTGGCGACTATTGATAGCACTGCGGTATTCCAAGGGAATGACTGATGAAGTAGAGGAATAGATCGACGAGGTGGAGGGGGTTGACAGCAGTTTGGACCCATCTGTCTTGTGCCGTTGTAGCAGCTCAACAATGTACTTTTGTTGAGATAAGAACGAGTCTTTCTTACATCGGGCCCATCGATGCCAAGGAAAAATGAGAGATCGCCAAGATCCTTAACAGCAAAGGATGATTGGAGATGCTGCATTAAACGACGAATTATGATCACGATAGTAAGTAAACAATGAGTGATCAACATGAGACTGAATAAAACCAAACCGAATAAGAGCATCAATCAATGCATGGTACCACGCACGTAGGGCCTGACAAACAGTGACTTTCGAAGAAGACATACATGAGATGGGCTGTCAGGATCTATGAAACCGGGCGGTTTGCTTCATGTGGACGGGATGAGATAGTTTTCCATGAAGGAATGCGTTGCTAACGTCCAGTTGACGTAGAGGCCATCCACCCTTGCCAAGTTTTCCAGGCTTAGGAGATCTAGAGTGGGAGCACATTGATCCCCGAAAAGCTCCAAAACGAAAGAGAGTAGAGCCAGCGCAAGAGTTGATCAATGTGCCGATCGATCCCGATCGACCAGAAATTGAAGTTGTTATCGGGGCCAAAATCCAGGAACCGGAGTGAACATTGTTGCTCGTATTCCTGCGGAACAATCTGGATGTCTTCGCTTGGTCTCACGAAGACATGATCAGAGTGGACCCAGAAGTTATCACTCACCGATTAAACATCAACCCCGAGGCACGTCTAGTAAGGCAGAAACCATTTTAGTCCAGAGAAGTATGATGCACTTAAGTGCGAGGTGCAAAAGCTGCTGGCGAACGGTCTGGTGCGAGAGGTCTTCTATCCAGAATGGATAGCTAATCCGGTCCTGGTGATAAAGCCAAACTTAACGTGGCGAATGTGTATAGACTTTACAGATCTCATAAAGCTTGTCTGAAAGATAGCTTCCCGCTCCCCCACATCGATTAACTGATAGATGCGACCGCTGGACATGAGCTTATGAGCTTTATGGACACGTTCTCTGGATATCATCAGATCCCAATGCACCCCGGTGACCAAGAGAATACTGTATTCGTCACAGATCGTGGGCTTTTCTATTGGACAAAAATGTCGTTCGGTCTAAACAATGCGGGGGCAACCTACCAAAGGTTAGTAAATAAAATGTTTGCAAAGCAAATAGGAAGAACGATGGAGGTCTACGTGGATGATATGCTGGTCAAAAGTCAACGTAAGGTCGATCACATAAGCCACCTGGCTGAAGCTTTCGCAATCTTGAAACAATTTCGGATGAAGCTGAATCCAAAAAAGTGCACGTTCGGAGTATCCTCCGGAAAATTCTTAGGATTCATAGTTAGCAAGAGGGGGATTGAGGCAAATCCACAAAAAATTCAAGCCATCCTAGATCTACGCCCACCGCGAAAGATAACGGAAAAGTGCAAACCATTCTTTCAAGCGATAACGAAGGGAAAGGAGTTCGTCTGGGACGACCGTTGTGTCCAAGCTTTTGAAAAATTGAAAGAGTTTCTCCAATCACCCCTCAAAAGACCTATTTGGATTTCGTTTAACTCGAAACACCCATTTGCACCCAATAACATTAGTTGTGGGAGGCGGTGGTACAAATTCCCATTTATCGTGTTTTTGGAGAGCAGTAAACTCTTCTGTCATAGCAGTACACCAACGAGAGTAAGATAGAGCAGCCGAGACATTTGGACACTCAACAACCGAAGGTAGGGGATGTTTGGTGGTAGGGAAGAGATGTTTCGGCTTTAAAATATTATTTTGACTTCGAGTACGCATAACATGCGTACATGGTGGATTTAGGTTGGCAGGCTGAGGCGGCTCAGACACCGGGGTAACCTCAAGCTGCCATGGCTCGAGCTAAGGCAGAGAAACTGCCGAAGATGGGCCAGAGACGGGTGGTTGGGGATAGGCCGTTGGAGGAGGCCCACTAGAGGAATTTTGTTCAGGATGAAGAAAAAGGCGGGATAGTGGCTCCGTGGAGGGCTTGGTGAGGGGGATTGATGTCCAGAATCTACCTTCATCAAACTAGATGTGACGGGAAAAAATATAGGCGACCCGAGGTAGGATCAAAACATTTGTAGGCACTCTGAGAGCTGGAATATCCCACAAAAATGCATGGCATAGATGGATAAGAGAGCTTCCCCGGAAAATAAAGGCATAGCCAAGTGTAGCAGACACAACTGAAAGTGCGTAATTTCAGATAATTAGACTCACGACGAAATAATACTTCAAAGGGCTATGGGAGTCCCTGAGAAGAGTAGGAACACGATTAATTAAATAAACTTCCGCCTGCGCTGCAAAGGACATAAAATCATGAGGTAAGCTAGAGTGATGTAAAAGGGTCCGGGTTACCTCAAGAATATGTCAGTTATGCCGCTCAGACATGCCATTTTGTTGTGGTATGTGTGGGGCGGTGGTAATCCAACTAATGCCGCATGAGATAAAGAACGAGCGTAGGGCCAAAATTTTGATTTTGGCACTGAACTGATTTTCCACCATTATTTTAAACTGTTTGACAACGGAGCACACCTGAGACTTAGCTTGTAACAGGAAAAGCCAACAATAACGAGTAAACGAGTCAAGAAACAACAAAAAAATATCGACAACAATCATGGCTAACACGTGGAGCAGGTCCCCAAACATCAGAATATTAATAGTCCAAAACAGAAGTAGCAATAAGAGAAGAGTCTGAAAATGGAAGTTTATGCGACTTGCAAATATCACAAGATACATAATTTGAGTCCAAAACAATAGACTTATTTGAAGCAGGTAATTTAAATATTTGTATGATGATGGAGCAGCGAGAGGGATGTCCCAAGCGAGCATGCCAAGTAGCAGACGACGTATGTACGCACACCAAGCGCAACAAATTTTGATGGAGACTGCAAATAGTAGGAAGGTGGACGTATATGCTAGACACCATCCTTACAAACCCCTTGAGCTAGAGACGCCTCCATTAGACGATCCTTCACAATAAAAGTAGAGATACCAATGTAGTAATGGGAAGTTTCATACCATCATCAATCTGTATTTTTTTAGTGCCATCATATTCAAAGTGGATAAACATGGTGAAGAGATCATTAGTCAGACTGTGGGAAGCACCAGAATCGACAAGCCAAGAATTAACAGGAGCAAACCGAATTAGTGATTGGATGACATTAGCAGAAGCATTCAGACGCCTGCATGAAGTAGTTGTGTGGCCTGGAGTGTCGCACCATTGTCAAACAATAGAAGCAGATTTACCACGACCGCTATTAGAACCTGTATTATAGGTGCATATTTCCACGAGATTGATTACCACCGCAAAAATTATTGTTACCACAGTACTGAGAGTTGGAACCACCACGGTTCTGCGTGTGGGAACCAGTAGAGGTTCGACCTTGAGAGGAGAAACCACCTCAATGGGAAGAGGATCCATGTGAAGGTTTGCCACAAGCCACATTGGTTGTGACAACAAGAGACGTGTTGGTGCTTTCCAAGTGCTTCAAATAATGTTCGTGTTCGACAAGAAAGTCATGCAGCGTTTCACGAGATCGGATAGGGCCTACAATCTCATGATAGGCATAACCTAACCCATTGAGAACATACAGGGTGAGGCCGTCATCATTAACTAGAGAATCGATCAAGGAGAGCTCGTCAGCTATGAATTTGATTGATTGGAGAAAGGTGGAGACATATTGATCACCGATCGTAGTCTGAGTGAGATCAATTTTTAATTGAAGGACTCGAGATCGGGATTTTTTGGCATAAAAGCAATGAAGAATGTACCATGCGTTAGCGGATGTAGTGGTGGAGGAAATTAAAGGGAGGAGTTCAGTGGAGACAGAACCAAAAATCGCTGCCAGAATTAGCTGATCCTGGCGAAACCATGATGCATACATCGGATCATCAGTAGGCGGGCTTGGCTTCCAGCGTCGATGCGGCCAGTGAGGTCGAACCCGTTAAGAACAGCCTGGAAGTTGCACGCCAGGAAGTGTATGTGGATGGAGTGAGTTTGGCGGGAATATGGTGATGTGCAGTTATTGTGACCACTGATGGTGGAGTGGGTGGGTTGATGGTGGTATCGCTGGTTGCAGAGGTGGTTGAGTCGATACCATGGAAAAGGTCGAGATGAGGGTCGAGATGTGGTGAGCAGAAGAATAGGATCGAAACTCTCGTTAAAGAGTGATGGCTGATACCATATAGAGTATTTGTGAATTATATTGTTTTATCAAGAATGTCAGTACATGATTATATACAATTACATGAGTACGGAACAAGAAATGAATCATACAAATCATACAATATTGGTACATGTTATGATCAAATCTAAATATTATTTTGGAATATCTTCAGTGTCTCTCATAAAATAATAGCTTTTGTGTACAAATTGACCAAAATCACATTTAGCACAAGGAAAATGATCAATTTTGAATAACTGAGTCAAAAGTCTATAAGAAATATAAATAAATAGATCTGGAGTTATGACAAAATATATTTCCCACTTGTTCATATGGGAAAAAGAAAGAAAAGAAAAAAGAAAAAGAAAATGTAAAAAATATAGAAAGTAAATAAAATAAAATAAATTAATTAATTGATATTTGTTTCAACCAATTGTCGCGTCCGCAGCTTTGCCGAAAACCTTATTTTTTAGGCCACGTTCGCGCTACGTCAGCAACTCCAGCAAAATTAGTGACCTCCAACGAAATTTATCCTCAAATTGAACATTTTTTATGACTAATAGAATTAAAATTGAAATTATCTAACATACGTGATTTTTTTCTAGACAAATCCTAATCTACTTTGCTCTTGACACGAGCGCTTGTGGATACGGCCTTTGGTGGCCACCATTCTAAACCAAACAGAACTAAAAATAATTTTTTTCCCAATAAATTACTACCGTTACTCATAATTGCAATTCGATATATTCTGATGGCTAGAGTCCACATACTTGGAAAAGTTCTTATGTTATATGTTCCATTATTTATCAAATTATGTAGGGGATGATTGTACTGAGATGTAGTAGCATGTACCACGTTCGATTTGGTACATTTACGGACGAGATATCAAAAAAGTATTTTAGTTTAAGGGTATAGTAAGGTAGGATGTGTATTGAAAATTGTAAAAGGTGTATTGGAATTTGTAAAATGTGTGTTGGAAATTGTAAAAGGTGATGTAGGTAATAGAGTGTGGATAGGAGGGATGGGTCATCCGATGTAAAATAAAATACGTTGAGGATGACAATGTCACATCTGGATGGGGACATCCCAATCCAATAATCCTCTTAGTGTATGTTTGTTTACGGATTTGTCCGCAGATGAAGGATAGGTCGATCTAAACTTGCGTTTGGGCTGAGATTTAAAATTAGGACTCCTTAATCCACATAACAGAAGCCTATTTTACTTACTCTCCCCCCTCCCTCGCACCAACTATAAAATAATTCTTTAATATTTTTTTGTTATTTTTCTAGCATAATGATTGCACTTTTTACAAATCCTACCATATTTCATTTTAAAACAAACACAAAATTTGCACTAAGATTAGCCACGCTCATTCAATCCATAAACAAACATACTCTTAATGCCCCGCAGGATTATCATTTTGGTGTGTAGATTATTATTTGTGGTTTGAGTTTGTTAACTTGGCTTTTGATTGAGGGATTTTGTTTGGATTTCTGTGGCTTATAGGAGGTTATTGTCAGTGTGGTTCAGTGAGAAATTATCGAATGATGATTAACCAATCTAATTGTTGAGTTAATAGTAAAGTTCCGTTAGACTAGCCCGTTTAGGCGTTAGATTGTACGTGGTCACTTACGTTTTCCCCCCTGCTTAATGCCTCCTAGACCCGCTTAACCCTGCCTAAGCCCTGACTAGGTTTAGACCTTATTCTGCCGCCTAGCGTCTTTTAGAATATTAGTTACATGTAGCTGGTTGTATAATGTGTGCAAATAATAATGTTAAGTCATATTCATGGATAAATTTTCTGTATTGCATTTTTGGCTTTATTAGCATGCTCATATTTAAAACTCGTTGTTTCCTATGAACCTTAATTTTGAGGATTTAGTGGAGTTTGTTATCTTATGTGTTTGATTTTTACTTTTTTTGCATAAACGATACTAGCAGTTTTCATAAGTTTTGTGGTATTGATGTAGTGGAGTTAGGTGGAACATATTTAGGATATGAGACATGGCTGCCCACTCCACCCAAAGAGGAAAAGCCTCGTTCTGCTTTCAATCCGGCGTCACTTGCTTACATTGGGGACTGCATTTATGAGGTGTCTACTTGATTCTCTGTAATGCTTGATGTGTGAAATTTTTTTAGTCTTTTACATTAGTAAATACTTGTTGGTTTCCAGATATTTATTTGTAGTGTGATTTATACTTGCTACTTTTCAATATATTGACAATAGGCTTTGTAGATATCCAAAGAATGATTGGTATTTAGTTGAGGCTAATGTGGTCTTCATTAACAGGTAGAGGTTTATTCCCAATTTTTTGCATTTTTTTCCCCAGAACATGGGAGTCAAATTTAGTGAACTAGGTAATTCTTTGCAAAGAGAGCTTAATAGCAAGCTATATCAGTTATATGTGACTGGTCGACAGGATGTTAAAAACTAAGGAATATTTAATTCGATTATGACTTAATAATGTAAATCATTTTGTGATGTGGATAACATAAACGTTTCTATCCAGAGTCAATTTTGCAATAACGTAATCGTAGTATACAATTTAGAACATGGACGAGCAGATTAATAGATTCTAAATTTGTCTCGTATGGAGTAATTTGATATTGTTTCTGTAAACCCTGTCCTCAAATCCAAAGCCCTCGTTCCAAATGCAAATCACTTTATAAGTTATCATTTATTGTTTGCAATACTCTCGGATGCTAATGCCATATTTCTATAATGCACATGTTTTGGAAGTGTTGTCATATGATTCTCTTTAATGGTGCTTGCTTTATCAACTGGGTGCAGCTGTATGCTCGCAGACACTTCTTGTTCCCTCCACTGAATATTGAAGAATACAATGACCGCGTAATGGCTGTTGTACGTTGTGAGGCCCAGGTATTACGTACTACGTTTCTTCAGGAGAAATTCAACTATATTAACTTTAGCCTTAGATTTTAAAGTTCACTTCTATTACAGATGATGCGTATACAACCTGGGTTGTTAATAAACTATGATTTTCCCTGGAGCTTCTCTAGGAGTTCTATCTCTAGTACTTTTCAACTTTAACCTTAGATATCTTTTTGGACTAAAGGTTGCTTCATGTTGCTCATGTCCGAACTTGAATTTGCATTTGCATGCTGTTTTAACTAAGATCTGATAAATTTTGGTTGTTTTCTAGTGATGCTATATATATATTTTTTTTTATCTTTTCTTCTCCCTACACATGAGCCTATCAATTATCAATTCATATATATATGGATATTCCTTTAGGAAAATCTCACTGAGTGACTCATTCTTTTACTAGGGGTATGTCATTGAATCACAGTACACATACCAAAACCTACATTCTCCGCTGTCTATTTAGTTGACTGTAAAGTATTAAAAGTGGAAAAGGTGCATAAAAGTACACATACTTTTTTGTGTCTATCGTCTGAACTTTCAATTGATGAATATGTGATGTTTCAGGATGCAATGCTACAAAAACTTATGAGTGACAACTTCTTGTCGCAAGAAGAGAGGTTTGTAGTTTGTTTTATTTTTCTTTTTGGTTCTTTCTTGCATATACTTAATTTGTAAATCGTGAGCGACTAAGAAAATTTTGTTTCTATAAAAGAATATGTGCTCCAGTGCTTGGATAAATTTTTAGAACCCGTTTAGCTTTTTTGGTTCAAGAAATGTCCATTTCATGTACTACCTTATAATAAATGAGTTCATTTGCTTCAAATATGTAAAAAATTTATTCAACGAAGCCAATCCGAGTCAATGTTGTCTATGCTAGATATGTAGTTCTCCATAATTCACTTGACAACCCCAGTACCTGCATATATGCACCTTTTGGAACCTCTAGCCAATTTTCTTTTTGACAATACTGATGTAGCTAATATGTGCTTGGTCATATTATGTATTCTTGATCTAAGCAAGCATCTTATTAGCAGGGATGTGCTTCGTTGGGGTAAAAATATTGGTTCCTCCAAAACAAGAACAAAGAAGCGAGCAGGTGTGGCAGTTTATAACAGAGCATCTTCGCTGGAGACACTTGTAAGTTTCTTCTACCTTTTCAGCAAAAACCTAAAGCATAATTATCAGGTAGAAGAGTGGCAACATGTGTCACTTGCCTTGAATTTCTGTTGTTTCCCTTGCTTTGGCCATGTGCTCTTTTGCAATGGTGTATATATTGGCTATGCATGTTTTAGTGTCTGCTGTGCACTATTTTAATTGTTGGTGACTTGGCGTGCTACACTACCACTTTCTTTTTTTGTATAGAATTTTATGGAAGTCCCCGTGTCAGTGAATTGTTTCTTTTCTTCCTTGATCATGTTAGTTTCCAGTGTAAAAAAGTTGTATATCATGATTTCAACATAACATGAATTCTTGGACAACAAAATCTGCATTTGACCAAATGGAGCTTGCTTCATCATGTTGTTCGTTTCTAACTTCTCGAGAAGATCTTAGAAGTTCACTTTATTCTTATATTTAGAGAATATATCACTGATACAAATGTGGTGTTCAGAGATGATTGCGTGGATAAGGAAAATGAAATTCTATTCCACTACTTCATTAAAGGTCTGCCAATATGAACTGAAGCTGTAATCATGTTTGGTAATGTCGGTGCAGCTATAATGTCTATAGTATATTCTCTTACCTTGAACCAGAATATAATGCAGGCTTTCATAGTAGCCCTCGCTTTCATAGTAAATCTAACTTATCCTCTGTGATGCACTTCAAGTATGTCATTCACTGTCCTACAACACAACCAGCCGATGCTATAATCAAGCATGACTAACTAAACTATGGAGTCATTAAAACACTCACCTGCTGCTGGTCCACCCCCAGTGTTAAAAGACACATACTTACACAAAATTATATCATCGTATTTGGTGCTTTATTAGTTCCTTCAAGATTGCTAATTTATCAAGATGCTCTTATCCAAATTCTTGAAGACAGTTTTCTGACTTGTTTTATAATTTTTGTTGTAGGTTGGCTATTTGTATCTTACAAATGTTCAACGACTAGATGAAATCATGGAAAAAATAGGCTTCTCCATTGATTCTTCTGCTCCCGCAATACAAGAGAAATAAAAAGGAGAGTTCAATGCTGATTATCCCAACAAAATGACTTGCCTGAGGACCTTCACATAGGTAGTCTACATAAAGCAATTTGTTTTTACTTTCAAATGGAAACACCATATCTTTCTTGGGCCGCCCGTTCAGTTCATGGAGCAAATTTGATATCATTATAATTTATACTTACTTTTGAAAAACACAAAACCTACTTGTAATGCCAGTAAATTTAAATTTACCACTTCAAACATTACCATTGCCCTTTTAGGTACTACAATAGAAAATGTAAGGTTCTCTAAATGAGCATTTCCTATTCTTTTGGCAGGTTGGCTCTTGAAATAGCTATACATATCTTAAATTATGTGGCTAAAGTGGAATCACAATAAACAAAGACTATGTTGCATCTTTGAGCCAGTTAAAAAGAGAGCAAGTTCATTGAGGTTAAAGAGTCCCTTCAACTAAACTGGCGCAATATACGACCTTGTATACATTACAATTTGGAGATTGACTTTCATTTTGATGTGGATAGAGTTTCCCTATGGTAATGGAAGTTTACATTTTTTCTATTTTATTTTGTCCATATGAATGGATTATGGTCTTTCAAATTCTCTCTAGAACGTTCCACACGAGATGTAATGGAGACGAGCACTGATTATGATTTTCTATATACGTGTTTTTTTCGGAATGTAACAAAACATGAATCCTTAACAGATTGTGTGGTACTTAGAACCCACGAGGTGTACACATTCAGGGAGAACCTCACACTCCAATTCTTTGGATATGGCACGTTTCTGGTTCTCTAGTTCATGACCACGAGACAATTTTATCCATTCCTGGATAAAATTTTATACATCTGCCAATCAGTAATACTTGTATTTTCGTGATTCTTCGTTATTTGTATTGAGATTTAGGCATGTTATGCTGGCTCCACCCCGCCCCCAGTGGTGTTAGCAGCTACAGTTAGCACGGTTATATAGGGATGTTTGGGCTTGGTCCACAAATGTTTGGTTTCCACTGTAAATGGGGATTTGATCATCCACCCCATTCAATTAACAATACTTTCATCCCGACTGACCTATAATTTTGACATCTAAAGTATCCTACACATTCATAAACAATTGACTTATTGATTGGACATCTACAATATCGATTTTACATTAATCTATCCTAGTATAAACATAACTTTACTTTTTGAATAGTCGTACACCTTCTAAATGGGTCTAGTCAAAAGTTTAGACTATTCAAATTGTTTTGAGTCCAAAGAAGGAAGAGAGAAAAAAAAGTCACATGATTAAACGCGGTAGGGCGTGCAGAATTTGAAGCTCTACATCAACAATGGAACCTTATAACTTGATCGAGTCATTGAAATCTAATATATATATATATATATATATATATAGAAATTATTTTATATTTGGATTTTTCATACTTTATGATTGAATGTTACCTTTTTTCTTGCTAGGGGCTAAAAATACCATATGATTGTGCATCTGCAGCTGGATAGCTAAAATTTTATTTCAGGCTCCACGTTAGCAATTGGAATTAAATATGTTTTCAATGGAGAAATAATACAAATGATAAATTTATACGTTATATTTGAAAAGTAATGGCGCAAATGATAATTGATTAACGGATTGTGGATTTTAATGTAGTTAAGTATATTGGGAATGTGATGCGCCAAATAAGCGCGTTAGATGTTTATCATGATTTAGGTGGAAGTGGAGTTTAAAGTGCAATTGGTAATTCGGTTGGCCCCTTTAATTTTGAGTCCCAACAACAGATAATTATCTAATACATGAAGTTGGTTCATCTCTCTGTCTAGACATGGTGCATGTGTATTAGCATGACAGCAATGTGGGGTTTGTATGTTGAGCTTTAGGCCCCACTCAAAAGATAGCTAGTCACTTCACCGAATTGCCAAGGGTGTGTTGTGGCCCATCACAACCAAAACCAACAAATGTCGGCACATACGAATATCTGAATTCATTATCAAAATTTAAGGTTTGTGTTAACTTACGGCTGGAGGAGGTTGGAGTACTGTGAACTGAGGAAAATAAAGTGGAGAGAGAAAATTGAGTTAAATAAATGGGCGTTTGGTTTTGTTAATTGTAAATTGTGCTGAGGTTCGTTTTTAGTGTAAAATGTGAGAAAAATGTGATATGATGTGTGTAAATATATTACGAGCAACTCCAGAGGAAAGACAATCCAATTGGCTCAATCCTCAATGGATTGGGCCAAGTAGTGAGTAAACACACCATTACTCGTTATTGGTTGCCCTTAATAGCTGGGTTAAGTCTCGCTAACCTAAAGTTTAAGACGCAGACCACCATATCACTTCGGCCCGGTTTTATAAATGAAAATCCATGTTAATATATCCGCTAGGGAGGGGGGGTGAATATGCTATCCCTCCCTGAATTCAAATTTTTGTATTGTTCCAAATATTTACCATCGTATCATTTTTCCTCATATTACTCTGAAACCCTAGTCTTCTAACCTCATTACTTCCATGACACAGGAGGAGCTTTCGGATTCGAGAAATACTCTGAAACTTCATACTCATGTAACAACTCCATTTTTTTTGTCGTGTAATTGGCTTTGCATAAACTTTTGTAAAATCAGAATATGATTGAACTTTGCTCAGTTTTTTTCATTTTTTTTTTTTTTTTTGCAATTCTTTATAATTAGGAATACTTGTTGTTATATTGTAGTAGTATAGTATTGCATTGTTTTAAAAAAATTATTTTGGGTCTTGAATGCAATCTTCCATGGCTAGATTAGGCCGGCGCGCAGTGAACCTACTCATCGTTCTAGAGGAAATTATTTTTCAAACCCTCTTCCTTTTGAATCTCATTAACGTCCATCGTCCACACATTGACAGTGAAGAGTCTGGTTTTACTTGTCTTATCCAATACAGAATGGCCGATACGATACTGGACCAGATTAAGTACATGATCAAATTGCTTGGGCTTAGCGATACTGACTACTATATTAAGCTTAAAATGAATAGAAGTACTTTTACTAGGCTTTGCCATGTTCTAGAGCATGCCGGAGGGCCGACCAACTCTAGGTTTGTAATAGTGCGTGAGAAGGTTGCAATGTTCTGAACCGTCCTGGTTCACCACATTAAGTTACGTTGTGTGAAGTTTGATTTTGTGCGCAGTGGTCACGCAGTTAGTACCCACTTCCACTCCATCTTAAACGCAATCTTGCGTTTGCACATGGTTTTGCTAGCTAAGCCAGAACCTATCGATGAAACAAACACCCATCCACGGTGGAAATAGTTTCAGGTTAGTGTTGGCCTTTTAATTGTCCTTTTTTGTCGGTGTAGTGTGTGTTGACCTTTATGAACTCCTATGACCGTTGTAACATACTTTAATCCAAGGTTGTTTGCGGGCTTTAGATGGAACTTACGTCCATGTCACGGTATCAGAGGCTGAAAAGGCTCGTTATCGGACTAGAAAAGGGACCATAGATGTCAACGTCCTAGGTGTTTGTAATGCAAATATGCAATTTATTTACCTGATGACCGGTTGGGAAGGCTCGGCCGCTAATTCTAGAATTCTTTGAGTTGCCGTTAGTAGACCTAATGGCTTTAAGATTCCTGAAGGTATTTATAATTCACATCACTTTGATCCTTCGCTTTCCAATGCGTATCTTTCCAAACTAGTTGTCCTTCCCTAATTGCTTGAATTTTTTTTTGTAGGCAACTACTACATTTGTGACAATGGTTACACTAATAGGGAGGGTTTTTTAACACCATATAAATCATTTAGGTACCACTTAGATGATTGGGGTGTCGGTCCATCATTACCCCAAAATTCACAGGAATTTTACAATATGAATCATTCGAGAGCGAGGAATGTGATTGACCACACCTTTGGGGTCATTAAAAAATGTTGGGCTTGTCTTCGGAGTGCAACGTTATCCAATAAAAATCCAAAACTGGATAATCATGGCTTGCGGTTTGTTACACAATTTCTTATGAATGTACCAGCCTGTTAATCCTTTGGTTGATGAGTTTGGGGAGGACGTCGTTAATAACGAAGAGGAGGACCACGGGGATTAAATTGACATGGTTGAGTCTACCCCCGCTTGGAATGCATTTTGTGACACCTTAGCACAATCGATGTACATGGAGCGGCAAGCATCAAGACATTAATATCCCACTTTGTACTCCAACAAATATGCTGTCGTATATTCCGTTTTGTATGTCTGTGAAGATGGTTTTGTTGTCGATGTATTAATACAATGAAAAGGGTTTTTATTGCACGTTTTGTAACATGTACTTGGTAGGCTGAACAGAGAGAATGTGTCAAGATCGTCTTCGTCAATGTGATTAAGCTGTAGCGACGAGACAAATTCCTGAGTCAACTGCGAATAAGTAGGCCTGTCCAATCTTAAGAGCCTGAACCAGTCGCTCCCACGTATGAAATAACAAACGTCGGGGTACGACAACACGTTATTGGTCACCGTTGAGTCGTAAAACTTAGTAGGGAAGACGTTCATCTTGCCAACTTTTTCTTTGATCTCAAACATGTTTATGTTAGCTGGACATGAATCTGAAGAAGATGAAGCCATAACATGTCTTGAAGTAAGAAATTGTAGAGAATGGAAAAAGAACATAACAAGTATTATGTGACAAATGTAGGGGGTAGTGCAGGCACAGGACTTAAGTTTTGTATTGTTAAATAGAGAGGTTCTGTACACCCAGCCCGTATTCTAGTGAGCCTACTAAATAAATTGGTCAAAGACTATCTTTTTTAAGATTTTGCAATATCTTGGGCAGAAAAATATACAGCTCAAGGTAGGAGCAAGAATATACATAGTTATCCCTTTGTATTGAGGATGTGTACTTAAGTAGGTAGCCTTATTTTATGAACATTAAATTTCTGCAACAACAAAAAAATTCGCAGATGGCATAAACAAAATCTGAATGCCCAGATATGATTTACTGCTACAAGTCCGCATCCTAATAACACATCGTTGGAGACGTTCATTTCATCAGTACATGAATTTCTTTCACAAATGATTAAATAAATCAAGTTTATTTGACCAAAATATTTTTGGGATTTTTTACAATCTTGGAGAGGGCAAATGAAATTAGACTGAAACCCTAAACTAATTGACAATTATCTCAAGTTTTTGTAAACAAAATTGAAGTAACAAATTTGAAGCTTACCAGACATCTGACACCCTAAGCAACCCAAGTCGCGTCCGAATTGTGGTCGCCGTCAAAAGTACGACCGGCGTGTGCTTATGAAGCAACCTGAGCAGTGAGGCACAGTTCACCGCATCGAGATGAGGCTATGTCACAGTCGAAGAATAGGATGGAGATTAGCTTGAGTATAACTGTAGTGGCATGTTTTGGGTAAATATCTCTAATTTTTAAAGGGTACGATGGTCACGATGGTGTGTGGGAACCTATGCAACACCCCGTCCAAACATTTTAATAGTTGTAATACTAGGTGCATACTTGCTCATCACTTTGAAACCAAACAGATTATTCATTAACCATGGACGTGTTAAAATGTCGAATAACTGGGCGAAATCTAATCACTCTCTGCGGTATCAGGGCAACCAATCGCACCCTTAGGGTGCTAAATTAATTTTAGTAGTTGTCTCAATTTTATGTTTAATTAATAATGTTAACATTGGGTTTATCTCTCTTACAAACTTATAAATAGGATGAGATTTTTTC
This sequence comes from Ajuga chamaepitys, assembly GCA_958295605.1. NCBI lineage: Eukaryota > Viridiplantae > Streptophyta > Magnoliopsida > Lamiales > Lamiaceae > Ajuga > Ajuga chamaepitys. The sequence continues at coordinate 3,945,484 of OY282500.1, read as the reverse complement.
CGTATATCTTTCTTATGAAGTTACAAGATACTAACTCTTCCCACATACCATACTTTATCAAATTCAAATCTTCAATTGAACGTTTTAGCTAAGTAATGTATATAACATATACTTGTTAATACATATGGTAAGCCCACTCGCGGCCGAATTCTTTCTCTCAAAAATAATCTTCATAATCCGATGAGAGGTATTTAATTTGTAATTGATTTTATGATGGAGATTAAGGGCATTGTTGATGCTTTAGCCCTTATCGATGTTCAAAAGGACCCCGAAGATATGGCATTGAGGTGTTGAATGGATTAAATGATTATTTTAAGAACTATCAAGTGCAATTCAGGCCCAAGAATATGCGATTTCACTCGACGTACTTCATGACAAACTGCTCTCGACCGAGGCTCAGTTAGCCTCCCGTCCGCAACCTTCTTTTGGGTAGCCTATCACTGCCTTTACTGTTGTCGGTAACAACCGTGGAAATTCCTTCTTTAAGCAGTCCAGCCGCTCCTCTGGTCCATACAGTCACGCTCTCATCATTCGCAGCCCCCTACTCCATCTCCCGCACCACAAGGTCAGAAACCTTACCTTGGCAAGTGCCAACTGTGTGGCGAAACTGGACACTCAGCAAGGCGCTACCCAGATTTCACTCACTCGCTTGTATCGTGTCCGTCTCATCCACTGCAGCGACCGGCTTACACCTCTCTTCGGCTCATACTGCAGATTCTAATCCTATGACCTTGGATTGGATACTTGATTCCAGTGCTTCACACCATATCACGTCGAACTTGCACAACTTATCTCTTCATGCTCTGTACGAGGGAAGCGATGATATTGTTATTGGTGATGGTAAAAGTTTGGGCATCACTCCTATTGGTTCCTTAATTTTTCCTACGTATAATTCCCTTAAATTTCATGATGTATTGCATGTTCCCAAAATGGTAAATAATTTGATATCAGCTTCCAGCTTGTGCCATGAGAATAATGTTAATGTTATTTTTTCTGACTGAGTTTCAGGTGAAGGACAATTCATACACGCGTTTATTTATGCACTTTAAGTCTGTTAAAATGATGATTTGTAATGTTTGTGTGTATAAGTGATCGTGTTTAGCTTGTTTTTAGGTCTTTGGATCATTTGATGCCAGTGGTTTTGTTTTGAGCTAAATAGACAATTTAAGGCTAAGTATGTTCGACGAAGGAATGAAGTCCGGGACGTCAAATGGAGAAAAAACGCAAGAAAACAAGGAACAGAGCACCGCGACCGCGACCTAAGTGCGCGGCCGCGGTCAAACTGAAGAAAACAAGTCAAAAAAGCTGGACAAGTGGCGCAGCCGCGGCCTACCTGCGCGGCCGTGGCGTGATTTTGGATAAGAAGTGGGCGCGGGCGCGGCCCATCTGCGCGGTCGCGGCCCAATAAGGCGACTATTTAATCCTTGGGCCACAAGATTTCCGATTTTGAGCCCAAAATCAACCCAACTTGACTTTTTCTATAGAAAAGGGACTCTTATGCTCGGAAATTGGACACTTTTACATTACGAGAGAGCAAGATTGAGAGGAGACTGAAGGAGACGAGCAATCCAGATCGACAGTATTCGGGTTTTTTCATTCCTTAGTTATTTAAATTATGCACTTTCAATTTAATTTATCTTTTGTCACAGCCATGAGCGGTTAGTAGGTTATTTCAGTCCTTAGTCGAGTCGACCCCTAGTTGTACTATCATGTGATTTTCACAGTGATTGTTAAAAAATTGATTACCTTGAAACGTTGTTATGCTATTTGATTATCTTTCAATGCTTATGTGTTATTGTGTTAGATTGATCACCTAGAATTATAATTTCATAAGTAACGCTAGGTTATAATCGTAATCCGTAATTGTTACGAACCTATAACCACTTAGTAGCGAATAGTGAGTGATATCGCTAGGGTAATATATAGCTCGGTCTGAATGGGTCCGAGCTTACGAGGTCCACACCGTGTCTATTCCGTTATCCTAGTACTCTAGGCGTCCGATTTATGAGATCCAGAGAGCTTGTTCTGAGATCACTCAACTGGATAGACTAACCAAAGAGCTTGTTTTGGTTAGTTAATCATAAGGGATAACGAGGTTAGCAGAGCTTGTTGCTAATCTCGGGGTAGGAGTTTTGAGGTTGAAATTGGTTAATAATTGCATCTGTCACAGGGTAGTAATAACTAGGAGGAGATAAGATTGAGGGTTGGGATTCGGAATTCATAAGTAGAATATTTTCATAGTTAAGTGTTTAATTTCTGTTTTAGCTCATTAGTTAATTGAAAATCAACTAAAAACCCCCCATTACTTTCATATATATATGGTGATACATTGCTAGTATTTGGATTCATTTTAACACTATAAGTCTTTCTGCTCCCTGTGGGATCGACCCTACTTATCATTTCTACAAGTTAGGAGGGTAGCTAGGTATTACTAATTTTACCGCATCGCGACAGTGCGGATCGTACGAGGGCACTCTACTTCGTAGACCTCACGTTAATGAACTCCATTTTTGGCCAACCAGTGTGTGTGCTCGACTTCAGCCCCTACCTTAATTTTTATTACGCAACCCTTATCTGCCTAGCATGCCCGTCTTGGTCATCCTTCAGCAAAAATATTGCATTGTGCCATGTATAGTCACAAATTACCGTTCAATAAACTTTCAAACTTTGCTTGTGATTCTTGTAAATATGTCAAGTCTCACAAATTACCTTGCACTGAGTCAAGTATAACCTCTACTGATCCACTTGAATTAATTTATTCAGATGTTAGGACATCTCCTGTTTTATCTATTGATGGATATAAATATTATGTTGTTTTTGTTGATCATTTCAGTAAATATGTTTGGTTATATCCACTTCGATATGAATTTGATGTCCTTGCTACATTTACTGCATTCAAAGCATTAGTTGAGAATTTCTTTAAAACTAAAATCATCACGCTATATACTGATATGGGAGGGGAATATGTTGCTCTCGTTCCCTTCTAACTACTCACAACGTAACATATCTTAGCACTCCTCCAAATAAACCCTGACATAATGGAGCTTCTAAACGTAGGGATTGTCACATTGTTGGCATTACCTTACTTCATCAAGCATTCATGCCTCTTTCATATTGGTCTTATGCCCTGTCCACTGCCACTCATCCCATAAACCGCCTTCCTAAGGCCAACTTAATAATGTCATACTTTGAGAAACTCCTAAATCATCCTCCAAACATACTCAAACTCCGTATCTTTGGTTGTCGGTGCTATCCCTAGCACGGACCATACTCAACTCACAAACTTCACAATCGCTCCAGCCTTGTGTCTTTGTTTGGTACTCCTCACACAGAGTGCCTATCTGTATCTTGATCCATCCTCCAACAAGCTCTACACCTCTAGACATGTTGAGTTTGTTGAGGACGTGTTCCCCTTTGCTACTTTGCCAAACACACATTCTTCCCCTCCTCTGATCTGATTAACACTGAACCTCTCTCTCACTACTACCCATGGCTGAGCAAAGGTGAGCACACGCTCCCTGCTCTACCACCGTTGTCCCTCCAAAGACCTCCTTCACCATCACCTGCTCTACCGCGTCCTCCATCACATAATATTTCTTTATAATTTGAACTTAGTTAGTTAGCTTCTTCTCTTGTTGTCAAATTTATAATTCATCTCCTATCCCCTCTTCTTGCTCGCTTGTGCTCGACGATGCTTCTCATTTTTCTTCTTTTCTTTGTTTTGTTAGTATTTTTAGTTTAGTTTAAATGTAAAAGGTAAGAAATAAGGTTGACACGAATTGATTAGAATAAATGATATCACATGTGTCCATTAATAATTATGTCAAAATTATATATACAAATTTTAAATAAGATAATTTATTTTTCGGAAGTAGGATTTTAATACATCATTGGTGATGCTTACGTGATCATTCTTGTATAATTAAGTGTTGGGAGGTGGGAGTGTATTCTTTAGCTTTGAAAAATAATCATTAGCAATTGAATTTCTTCTAGTGTGAAATAGATAATTTGTTGACTTCCATTTGGTCCCACTTCTTGAATACAAAATCCAATAAACAAATCACCTCCACTCGATTAATTGAGGTGAGATGCTCATTCAATTATTTGGAATTTATTAGTAATCCATTATTTTATTATAGATTCTGAGATATATTTAAGTACTAATATTTGTTTATTTATTTATTTATTGACAACTCTATCGTAAAAAATCAAATTTACATGTTAGATTTTTATTGATTGACTATTTTTTTTTTCTTATGGTTTTTACCTAACTACATCTGGTCTATGTTTTGTCACATCCTGTCCCGACAATACGTTAAACTCTAATGTATTGTTACTGCAAGAAGAAATGATATTTGTCACTACTTTTTTTGCAACTACAAAAGTGATTACAAAAAATAATCATTTTGTAATTATTAGTAGTTACATAAAATATTTCATAATCAAATTTGTTTTAGTATGACAAACTCTTTTGCAACTACTTGTAGTTACAAATACATTAGTAACTATAAAATAGTTACAAATATATTAATAATTACAAAGTTGTTGCAAATTTTTTTTTGCATCTTACTATAAGTGGGTACTCTATTATTAACCATATGCTAAGTGTGGTTACTAAAAATACTTTTGTGACCATTCTCCCTTTTTTATAACTACATTTTATATGACAAAAAGTCTTAATTCTAGTAGTGTGTTGGACTGTTGTCTAACATTATTTGCAACATTAATTTAGTGGAAGAGAGAGAGAGAGAGAGAGAGAGAGTTCCTTGTTGGAGTATAGAGCCTGAATGTACTGAACACTTTATCATGGACAGGCGATCCAGCTGGGTAAATTATGTTATTATAAATAATCGTTCTCTCATTATATATTGTATACAAAAAATATAATTAAAATATCTGGTTTAGCATCGCCTAAATGTATTTACACATCGTAACGAATTAGGTCAATAATTTTATATGTTATTTTCCTTGCTTTCGTGATTATTGCGTGTGTTATTTCTTTAACACCAATTTTGTATTCGCTAGTTCAATCTTAATCAACTGGTCAGTGTCTTGTCCATAAACTCAAATGCTTCGCTGTCATATCTTTGGCATTGTTGGCCCGTCGCATGAAAATTGCTTCCTTTCTTATTTTTCTTGTCTCTATTAATTGTTTAGGCTTTACTAGACTTTCTTTCTGGCAAATTTAATAAAATGGTGTATTGTTCACAATAATATTAAAATTATAAGTGAAACTTTTATTTATTTATCAAATTAAATGAATTCGTCTGTGCCACAGGCGAGTTTAATGGAATCTGACATTCAATTTAAAAATCCACTTATAATTTTAATGTTATTGTGAACAGTACAACATTTTATTAAATTTGCCCATATTTCTTGCATTATTCATTTGTGTCTTTTTTTTTTCCTTTTAATAATGTGACAACTATTTAAGTATACTTTTTAGTATTAAGTTTAAAAGGAATACTTGTTTTAAAATAATAGGAGAAAAAATAATAAATTGCTAAATTCGAAACAATACTATTTATCACTTTTTAGGGAGAACAAATAATTTATAACCACATTGCAAAATCAAATCCTCTCTTTTAATCATGTATATCTTATTATCAATTCAAAAGACGAGTAAAATCCACATTTACAATTCTCATCCGAAATGAGAGTCACGTATTATAGGGATATTTTTGTTTTTGTTTTTAATCAATCAGATCAAGTTACAACATTTTAAAAGCCAATAATTCATACTTAGAGTACTTATCTCACTTGTTCATTTGACTTAGGCCTTCTCCAAGATGTACCTGAAAAACAGATATATCTTTCGTCACACCAGTGTCATCTCAAAAGTAAAAATATTTATACCTCAAAATAAAACTCCTCCCCAACAATATACCCAAAAAGTATGAATATGTGGGGGGTCACCTCAATATTCTATTTATCTTTTTTATTTATTAATCTATGAACTATATTAATTATTTAATATAATAAATAGTCAAATATTCCAATTGTTTTAATATTTTATTATATTTCGGAAAAAAAAAACACCATAAAAAATATTAATTTTTTTTTCTTCATATAAATGTGTGTCCATTTTTTATTTTTTTAGAATTGAAGAAATTTGACTAGAAAATTGCAATTTCGGTATAGTAGAGAATGTAGAAAATGATGAAATGAGAACATGTATTATAGTGAAAATTTATATATTTTAAAAAAAATTAAATTTTATAAAACTAACCGTTGGAAGAAATTATTCAGTTTTTTTTTTTTAAAAGGTGAAATAGCCGTTGCAAAAATTTGCAAACGGCAATATTAATATAGCATTCATCATTTATTACATTTAAAATAGAAAGGAAAGCAAAAGAAACAAAAAAAAAAAAAATAGAAATAAAAACGAAAAAAATAAAATAAATAAATAAAGGCTGGGGACAAGCCGTAGGCGTGGGGACTACCACGCGCGCCGCCAACGTGCTCGGCTGCCCCCTCCTTTTCCGCATTTAGAGTCCACTCTCTCCCCTCCCCCATTCTCCCCCACCTCAAAATACCTAAGTAGTAAATTTACTACCTCACATAAATACCCCAACCCCCAAATTCATTCTCCAATGATAAAATATTTATTATTTATTAGGTATTTTGCTCCACTCCAAATCACCATATTCCTCTTCATCGGGAGGGCCTTATGCAAGTAACTCATAAGTGAAATTAAAATTCGAACAAAAATACTAGACATAGAATCTTGAAAAAGAACGCTCAATTTGTGAAAAAATGTGTGTTTAAAATTACTCCAATTGCAGAACGAATAAAGTAAAAAAAGAAGTTATTTATTTATTAATTAAAAGGGGGATGAAATTTAAAGGTTTGTTTGGCAAGTTGGTAAATTCAATGATAGTAGGTTAGTAGTAGTGGATGAAGATGTGACATGCGTCGCCAAAACCCGAATTGCTTAGCTTATTGGACTTTAAGCGGCAATCCAAACGTGTCTAACTTTCATTTCCATTTTGGGGAAACTTTTTCCTTTGGGCAACTTAAATCCATACTCCCTCGTCCCACCTAATTTTGCATGGTTGATCGAATATGGATGTGAAGAAAAAATAATTTTTAAAAAATATTTGACTTTTTCAAATGTGGAGATTTTGAGGGTGGAGATTGTAAAAAGAAATTTCTTTTTAAGAATGTACAAAATTAAGTGGGACGAATCGAAAAAGAATGTATATAAATTTAAGTGGGACGGAGGGAGTATTTATTTTCTTCTCATTACTGAAATTTAAAGGCTTCTAAGGCCTCATCTGTTTTTCAGCATCAGCTGGGATAGTATGATTAGTTGTCCAAACTAGTTGAGCGTTTGGTGCATTAGTTTGTAGCCCGGATAGGACAAAGAGCTCGGTAAAAAATCAGTGCTATCTCATCGACCGTCACAATTTGTCTCGAATCAAAGGATGAGATAATTTATCATCAATATTTTGTTACATTATTTAGAGGGTGAATTAACATAAATAATTAATCGCGTCTATTAACATATACCATATACGATTTATCAAATGAATTTTGTACTTCAAACCAAACATACTTACTAACGAAAAATTACAAATAATCATCCTAACTTTACTTATTTTGCAGTTGTTATATAAATTTTTTTGTTGCCAACTACCATTTTCAGCGAATCTCAATCATTGATTGTCCAACTATGGACGGATGAGATTACTCGATCAAATGGTAACTTGCAAAAAGATCATAAGTTCAGATAGTAAATTGAAAAAAAAAAATTATATGAAAAACTGTAAAAACACGCAAAGTTGGATGACTATATAGTTTTCCCACTTACTAATAATAATGAACAATGCAATCTTACCCATTATTATAGTATAGACAAGAAATGTTAAAATAAATAGTCTAAGTTAATTATAGTATATATAGTTATAAGAAAGGCTATCGTATAGTATAAGATACAAGAAATGCACTAATTTTTACTTATAAATTTCAAAATTAAAAAAATAGCACGATCAAGAACACATTGACAATTTTAAAATGGCGACGACTATTTTCACCACAAAAATTCCTTATGCAAGACATTTATCTTTAGACAAAAGTAACCCCGACTTTAATCAACTAACTTATCCTTTTACAATATTTAAAAAATTAAATATACAACTAATCTTCTCCACCCCTTTTGCTTTCTTGATCGCTACTTTAGTAGACAGACAACTTCAGTCCATCTTCAAATGAATCTCCTCTGATTGAAGGATCAACGTTTGCTTAATATTGGAGAGTGTTGGGCTAAACCTTGTTGAAGGAGTTAATGAATGTGCTTTATTGAGATTTGATCGTTTAAATTTACTGAGCTCAATCTTAAGCAAACGGAATATACTAGTCTTTTCATTTTCAGATTTATAGGTAAATGTTGATGTTTGGCAGGAACTGATCTGCTAGTATACTGAATAAATTGATTCAAGGAGATCTTGTAATGGCGTATGTTGTCTAGTCACATTCTTCCAAGAGAGAAGGACAAGATCGGTTATTTATATGGTGTGTAAAGAATTATAAGAATTTAAATATTTTATGAGTGGTGTGCATAGAAAATTCGGTCCGGAAATAATTTTATGTGAATGCATAAGCCGCGTCCTTTTAAAATGGCTGTTATTATTGAATTTTCTAGACTATTTATTTGCCTTCTATATTATTATGGAGAATTTCTGTTATAACTATTTTGAAATAATAGAGAATCGTTGTTTCAACTTTATAATTCTTTATTTATATATGCTCATATTTATTTGTATTAGAGTAAGATTTAGGTAAAAAGTTGCACTAGAACTTGCATCTTAATCAATAAATGATTATTATCTGTCCTAGTCAATGATTTACGTATATCATTCTTAATAATTTTTAATTAACTTAACTACGTGTGATGAAACCATGATGGGGACTCTTAAATTAACTCGGATGTCACAAACAGCTAAACAAGTACTCCCTCTGTTCCGGTTTGTTTTGTATACTTTTTGTTTTCGATCGTCCCAACTTATTTTGCACATCCCTAAAATAGAAATTAATTCCCACAATCTTCATCCTCAAAATTTCAAGTCTCAATCTCCACCTTTTAAAAAAGTCAAAGAAAAGGCAAAATCTATTTTTTCTTAATATCCGTGCCGATCACTTGTGCAAAATAAATCGAGACGGAGGAAGTATAACTTATGTATCAATTAAATAAATATATCCAAATTATTTATGAAATATTACAATTTAACGTCCGAACATTGTTTATTTTTTTATTTTGCAATACAATTTTTACTTTTATTGCAATATGTCATTTAAACTTATAAATTATTACAAATTATCATCTCGAATGAATACCATGATTCATGGATACATGTTTGGTGCAATAAATTATAAGTTGAGATAGTAGATTACAAACAAAAAAAGAGTTTATATGACAAAATGCGCGAGTATAAAAAAATGGATGGTAATTTGTAATTTTCTCAAATTCTTTATGAAACAATTTGACGTATAGGTTATCAATTTTCAAATTTACTTTCCATTGGAGGTATGAATATTGTTCAATTTTATATTTATTATATTTTTCTTCTTACGAACAATTTTAATGAATATTGGATTTTTTATAAAATATCATAACTTATTATGTTTGTTTGTTTGTGGGAAAGCGAATGAAGAGAATTTATTATTGAGCTCTCCATCATCATATATTCATAGCACGCAAATTAAAGTAAGGATACTCTATGGAATAATTGGATTGGGATGGACATGTTTTAATGAGGACATGCACATTCCACATGCATATGCCCATGTATTAATATTTCTTATGCTAATTTTTCTTACAAATAGAAACCACCTTATTAATAATTAATAATCGATCCATTATTAGATATATCACTTTTTCTAATTTTCCATCTCACAAATATAATCCACTTCCAAATTTTACACTAACTAGAAAAACTCATTTAATACTGTGAAAACTCATGTTATACTCCCAGAGTCGGCCTTTAGGGGGGCAAGGCGGCGGGGCCGCACCTGGAACCCCCACCGGCGTGGGCTTTTTTTTTTTTTTTTTCTGTATAAATTTGTATTTTTCATATATATATTTAACATATGTTAAGCATAACATAAATCGACATAACTCAAGTGGCCCTTAAGTGACCAATTTCTGAAGTGAAAAGATTAGACATGTGGAAGATGGGATCGATTCCTCCTCAACTAAGAAACAATAATTCTTTTAAATTTTAAATGATGTGATGGACCTATCACTTTGATGCTCATTCAAATTAGTCCGAGACTCATTTTTAGTTAATTAAAATTATTTCTAAAATAATAGTAAGTAATAATAATTTTTTTACATATTAAATGATATGATGGATCTGTCGCTTTGAAACCCATTTAAACAGAGTCTGAGACTCATTTTTAGTTGATTAAAAATATTTCTAAAATAATAATATTAATATTGTAAGGGACTTAATTTTTTTTCCGCACCAAATTCTTCCAAAGATTGAACCGGCTTTGTATACTCCGAAGATGAAAGGATTGTAAATATAGCTTGTAATTTTAATGTACCATTTAATTGTGATATATTAAGAATAGAGTTATTCAATACATACTTAATAAGGAAATGTAACTATTTCTTTTAGCCATAAAAGACATTTTAATATCTTTATGAGACGGAGGAAGTGTAATAGAAATAAGTTGCCCATAGTTTTTTAATTATAATTCATCACCATCATATATATTGATTTCACATATATTCTACATGATATGTCATACTTCAGTTCTGTATAAATATTTTTTAGCTATTTATTTGGCCCGTTGATTGCATGCAGTGACGAATCAAAAAATTTGATCGAGTGGCCCACCTATAAATGGATTTAGGAGTTCGTCTTACAAGGTAAAATAAGAATTACGCTCTAGGGTTATGTGATAATTTATACCAAATAGGGAGGAAATTCTAAATAGGCTAAAAACCAATTATTTAATTTATTAGGCTTCAAACATAAAATATTAGATAAATAATATTAAAAATACATATATTTTAGAAAATCTAAATGGGAGTAGTACGATTATACGCCCATTAAATATGTACATGAACCTCAACGATAGTCAACTCTATAAATAAAAATAGAAAATACTACTCCCTCCGTTCCGTATTAATTGACGTTTTAGGATGAAAGGGAGAAATTAAGGATTGAATATTTTGACAGATATACCCTCAACTAAAGATTTGATTAAATCAAAATATTTCTGATAGATTGAAAAATAGAGATATTTTAGGATTGAATTCAGGGAGAAAATTGGTAGAATTGGTGAAAAATATGTAAAACGTCAATTAATTGGAAAAGGAAATAACATCCTAAAACGTCAATTAATATGGAACGGAGGGAGTAATGATTTAGATAACATCAATAAATTGATTTAATTACAAAAAAAGTTCTAAGATATAATATGTCTATATTCATTATATTTTCTGTTGGATTTATTGTTCACCCAACAATGACTTACAAGATTTTACTAATATATTACAACTCTTTAAAGCTAGAGCTGTGTAATAACTGCAACAACAAATGAATAATCACAAAGGATTCTAGATAGTTGATGTTCGAACAACACAAGAATAGCCACCATGGATTATGTACTGCAGATGTTCGAATAGTACAAGAACTTCTTCAAGGATTCTGAATAGATGATGTTCAAATGACACTGGATAAACTCACGAATCACTTCAAATATTCTAAACAAATTACGTTTGTGCAACACAAGAATAACTCCGAGATTCTAAATACGTGTTATCTCTGAAATAGATGTTAGAATAACAAAAGAAAAAAAGGGTGAGGCCGAGTCAAGGTTAGACCTCTTTCCGCAAAACGAATACATCCCGGCTAGTGCTCACGGTTTGGCGTAACGTTTTCCAAAGATAAAACGACTTCCATCTTCTGGATAGTAGCAACACAAATCCAGAAGCACCAACTAGAATGTGTGATAAGAATTGAGAAATGACTATATGCCAAAATGAATTTGAAATATAAGGATTTTAAAAAATGCAATGAGATGCAGATTTTCAGAAGTATTTCAAGTGTTTTTTTATCTTTTTCAAAAATATTCCTTGCTGGATAACAATGACCTACATATATAAGCATCATCCCATTCAATTGGAGATTAAATACACTCAATAATGGGTCTTTAAGGCATTCAAACTTGTCATTTAAGTCATTCAAACGAGGTTAGTAACCTCGAGGTGCTACACTACCTTTATGCAGGTGTTACACCACTATAACGTCCCATTAATGATCGAAGTTACACGCCATGTCCATTGACAGTTCGAACATGAATATCCAAGTCTGCCTTAACAAGTGACCATCTTCGTGCATGAATTTTCACTCACCAAAATTCGATTTTGAGAAATTCAATACACAACGATCATCTACTCGAAATGTAGAATGATCACACATAGCTCAATTACATTAGAGTTGAATATTTTGCCACTTCCCAATTAATCAAATTTGAGTACTCATCAATTTTCTTAAACCAATATTTATTCCTAGTGCTTATGTATAATAATACACATCCATTTCATTCAGGTTAAATATCCCTATCGCTTATAAATATCCATTTAATTCAAGTTAAACAATAGAATTATTTATTTCATTTTATTAAGTTATTTCAAAATCAATTAAAATAAACATATATAATAACAAATTTGACGGAGACAGATGGCCCAACGCCTCTTGGCCCGAGTAGATCAGTCACTGATCGAATGCATTCGGAATATCTCTGACTCTAACTCTAACTCTAAGTAGATGTATCTATTTCGGACACGTATGTCGTACCACAAACCCCATATATGTGATAAACATTCGAAAAGCTTTCAAAGTAAAGGTGATTATGAATTAATGAATGAAACAAGCTGCATAACCCCGTGATGTTGATTTTTTTCCTTTTCCGGGGAAGATGACTTAATAAGAAATTAGTGAAGTTTAGTTAAAACAAGAAAGATAATTTCACACGCTCAATTTCAGCACGTGAAGCCCACGGCCCAATCTTAACCTCCGTAGCTTCACAAACGCGACAAAAACTACGCCGAATTGAATGCCTTGGGATTGACTAGTGAGAATCTTTGTTTGTAAATGAATTACTATCAATAAGCGCGTTTTACTCAGCTTTTTAGCAACAGCCAAACACCCCTTTGTTAATCCTTTTCTTGTGTTGCTGCTTTTAATGTGAAAAAAAGAAAAAACAAAAACTTTCCCAAAATTAAGACAGAATATTATGAAACCCCATTAATTGTTTATTAGATGAAGCTAGAAATGTTACAAGTAGAAGCCGAAAAGGTGGGGCCTACTTTTTGGTGGGTCCAAAAGTCCGGAAAAACTGGGGCCCTCTTTCACTTTCAAACAAACCACCACACTTTAGTCCATAAAAGCAGCTGCAGAGTACCCAAAATCTCAAGATCCAAATTTACACAAACATACCATCTACTGTGTGTGCAGCTTCTCACTAGCAACCATTATTACCACACAGTAAAAAAGGTGAACTGGGGAAATTTTGAGACAAGGATAACAGCTGTTTGCCTTGTTTTTTGCCTGACTATTTGTTCCTTCCTAAAGTTTGTATCTTTTTGGTATACTGCATTTTCTCTCTCTAATTGGGAGAAGCATAGAATAAAGTGGGAAAAGGGAAAGAAAGAAAGAATCAAAGATATAAGTGGGGAGGTGAAAAAGAGAAGTTCTAAATATACAACCTCTGAAGAGGGTTTTGGCATTATGTGTCTCAATATTGCAATGTGGAATGCACTTTTGGTTGGGGTGGTGTTATTGAGCTCATGGGTTTGTTGTGAAGCTTCTGTTTCATATGATTCTAAGGCCATTTCTGTAAATGGACAGAGGAAAATCCTTCTTTCTGGGTCCATTCACTATCCAAGAAGCACCCCTGAGGTATTTTATCACTATTCTTTGATATTTTTTAATAACTTTTTAATTTGTTTTGTTGTATAATTTTTTGGGTACTGCAGATGTGGCCAGATCTTATTCAGAAGGCAAAAGAAGGTGGATTGGATGTAATTCAAACATATGTTTTTTGGAATGGGCATGAACCTGAACCTGGGAAAGTTAGTCTGCATTTTCATCTTTATGGAATATTGGCTCTTTTTTTTAACAATTTGTACCTATATTATCTTATTGATATTTAAAAAAAATGTTTTGCAGTATTATTTTGAAGATAGGTATGATTTGGTGAAGTTTATTAAGCTGGTGCAGAAAGCAGGGCTGTATGCTCATCTCAGAATTGGTCCCTATGCTTGTGCTGAGTGGAATTTTGGGTAATATGGCTGAAAAAAGTTCTTTTTGGGGGAAAATGAGTGTCTATTTGTTGTTGAATGTTTACAATATTGTTTCTTGTTTTCTATTATAGGGGTTTTCCAGTTTGGCTAAAGTACGTTCCGGGCATTAGTTTCAGGACAGACAATGAGCCTTTTAAGGTTGGACTAACTGAATTTTCTTGCTAATGAGTTTATAGAGTTTATAAATTTTTTAGTAATATTCATTCACCAAGAATAATTTGTTTTCTTGTTTGTGTTTGTGGAATTCTTTGACAAAAGGCTGCTATGCAAAAATTCACTACCAAGATTGTGAATATGATGAAAGCTGAGAAGTTGTACGAAACTCAAGGCGGTCCGATCATCTTGTCTCAGGTAGTTAAATTTATTTCAGTATATTGTTTTGTTTCCTCTGAATCACTATGGCAAGACAGACATTTTTTTAGTAAATAATTTAACTGTGGTTTCTGTGATAGATTGAGAATGAGTATGGACCAATGGAGTATGAACTTGGTGAACCGGGCCGAGCTTACACGGAATGGGCGGCCAAGATGGCTGTGGATCTTGGTACTGGTGTCCCGTGGGTCATGTGCAAGCAAGATGACGCCCCTGATCCGATTGTAAGTATTTGCTCTTTCCTAACTCTGATAATGGTTTGCATGTTGTATTAATTTGTTTAGTAGTGGATTTACTTATTCTACAGTCACTTGTCCTGATTAATATTATCTATTATATATGTGAGATCTTATCACTCTTGCACATGGCTTGCTTTTCTTAGTCTATCATGCACATCTGTTTGGTTTTATCTTAATTAAATAGTCACAGGCCTATGAGTCTTCCCTCTGACTAAATTATGACACATCCTTGTTGATTATAATATTGCCATGCTCTATTATAAAAGGGACATTTTTTTGCTCCACCAGTTTACAGCCATTGGCTTTAACTCGATTTCTATTTTACCAACAAGAAAGTATGTTTTTCGTGAAATAAAATGTACTTCGTCTTTGCAGATTAACACCTGCAATGGTTTCTACTGTGATTACTTCTCTCCAAACAAGGCCTTTAAACCCAAGATGTGGACTGAAGCGTGGACTGGCTGGTACTTACGGAAACTGATTTGTGATATAACAGTGCCACGGACGTTATATCGTGTTTATATTATATAATAACATTTTATAACGTTATTCTATAGGTTCACTGAATTTGGCGGTCCAGTTCCGTATCGACCAGCTGAAGATATGGCCTTCTCTGTTGCTAAATTTATTCAGAAAGGCGGCTCTTACATTAACTATTATATGGTAAATTGATTGTTCTCCGAATTTACTGACTGAATATCATTGGCGATCAGATTTAGCTAACTGCTCTTTTATATTTTTTTCTTTATTAGTATCATGGAGGTACGAACTTCGGACGGACTGCTGGTGGTCCATTTATAGCAACTAGCTATGACTATGATGCACCTCTTGATGAATTTGGTATGCACATCGGTTCCTTCAGTTTTTTAAGGTCGAAGTTGCACGTATTCCCAGCCTGGCATGAACATTATGATGCATGTATTCCTTTGACTAGTAAGGGGAATGACTTAAATATAACTTCAATATATAACACTGATGGGTAACTTGGAGATCTTGTTGGAATCATCAAACCCATTGCATGCGCGTCGTGATTTGAGAAAGCCCTTGTGACTTAGTTTTTTAGCTATCAGCAATACCTAACGTGAAGCATTAACATTGTAATCTAAATATCATTCGACTAAATAGTGGCTCTTGAGCGAAAGCATAACACTATACATTTATGTATAGGATTATTGAGGCAGCCCAAATGGGGTCATCTGAAAGACTTGCATAGAGCAATCAAGCTCTGTGAGCCAGCTCTAGTATCTGGAGATCCTACTGTTACACCTCTCGGAAACTATCAAGAGGTTGGTTTAATTTCTCCTCTCCTTTTTTCCCGTCCATTGTCTAGAGTGGAAAATGATATATTTGCCATACAGGCTCATGTTTTCAAATCAAGATCCGGCGCTTGTGCTGCTTTTCTTGCAAATTACAATCAACATTCATATGCAAAGGTGTTGTTTGCGAACGGGCACTACAATTTGCCACCTTGGTCTATCAGCATCCTTCCTGATTGCAAACACACTGTCTATAATACAGCAAGGGTAAGAGAGAGATTTTAATAGTCCTTTGTACCCTGTTTTATAATTGAGATTGTGTTTTGATTCCATTAAAGCATGTATTGCTGAATTTTGATACTCATACGAGCTTTCTTGTGAAGATTGGTGCCCAAAGTGCTCAAATGAAGATGACCCCTGTGAACAACGGATTAGATTGGCAGTCGTACAACGAAGAGGCCGCATCTCGTGGGGACAATTCATTTACAATGGTTGGATTGGTGGAGCAGATCAATATGACTAGAGACAACACCGACTATCTATGGTATACAACAGAGTAAGTGTACTTGTACCTGTGATTCTACTCACTTAAACAATACAAACCTTGGCCATGAAGGAAAATCGGTTGTTCTTTCCATTCTGATATTTACTCCTTTTCTTAAACTGTAATCAGAGTGGAGATTGACCCAAGTGAAGGGTTTTTAAGAGGGGGGAAGCGGCCCGTTCTTACAGTATTATCTGCTGGCCATGCCATGCATGTATTTATCAACGGAGAACTATCAGGTGGGCCTACCAATCTTTACCTTCCAATAGTTTTGTAATCTTGTTTTCACTGGAATGAGTGATGATTTGATAAATTCACTATGAGGGGAAGAAAAAAGATAGAAAGAATAGAAAAAGGGAAGGGAAAAAAAAAGACTATGGGTGGTTAGTCCCAACGAGACTAAAATTCCTTCCTTGATAGCACCTATCTAGCCGCAGTAATAATATTTTCTTGACCTCTACTTTGGATTAACTCTTCGTATGATGTAAATTTGTCACAGGAACTGCCTACGGAAGTCTAGAAAACCCCAGACTAACTTTTAGCGACAGCGTGTATCTGAAAGCTGGAGTAAACCAAATTTCACTGCTGAGCATTGCTGTTGGTCTCCCGGTACATCCTCTTTTCTCTCTCTACCAACTCATTGCTACATGCATATCCGTCTCTTGAACACACACGTTCTGCTTGTTAATCAATTTTGAAGTTGATAGTGTTTATTTTATGAATGAGCTCAGAATGTTGGCCCACATTTTGAGACATGGAATGCTGGTGTTCTTGGTCCCGTTTCACTCAGTGGCCTTAATGAGGGGAGACGAGATTTAACATGGCAAAAGTGGACTTATTCGGTTAGTTTGTAAACATTTAACCTTTTCTTATTGGCTGCTTTCCTTCTTACTTTTAGTAATTCTGACCTTCTCCTTGACAGATTGGTCTAAAAGGAGAATCTCTAAGTCTTCATTCACTCAGTGGAACCTCTTCCGTCGAATGGGTTGAAGGGTCATTTGTTAGTGAAAAGCAGCCATTGACATGGTACAAGGTGAGTATATTTTGCTTAGTTAGAAAACTCAGAAGCGACCATAAGTGGGTTACTACTTTGCTATGCTACCTCTTCGAGCGTTTAAAGACGATTTCTTTTTATATCAAGTAATTTTATTAACGAAAACACCTGTAGGCTTGTAGCATCTTTCTTGATTTCAAGTGAAGTTACTTAAACTAAGACTGCTAGTTTTTATTTTGTCTGCTATTTTCCAGACTACTTTCAGTGCTCCAGACGGAGACGAGCCTTTGGCTTTGGATATGAATTCCATGAGTAAAGGTCAGGTTTGGATAAATGGTCAAAGCATCGGACGCTATTGGAATCAGTACAAAGCATTAGGTGACTGTGCTCCCTGCAACTATACTGGGTGGTTCAACGAGAAAAAATGCCTAGCCAATTGCAATGAAGCTTCTCAGAGATGGTAAAATTTAAATCCATATACCTATATAGCTTCAAAAACACGTCTTTTGTATGATCTATATTTGATGACACGAGGATTTTTATTTTGATTTTCTTTCCAGGTATCACGTTCCTCGTTCTTGGTTGTTCCCAAAAGGAAATCTATTAGTCGTGTTTGAAGAATGGGGAGGAAACCCTTATGGAATCTCTTTGGTGAAACGGGAAGTTGCGAGTGTGTGTGCCGATATTCATGAATGGCAACCAACCCTAGTGAACTGGCAAATGGCATCATCAGGCAAAGTCAACAAACCATTAAGGCCGAAAGCCCACCTCTCGTGTGCCAACAGTCAAAAGATTTCGTCTATCAAATTCGCTAGCTTTGGAACGCCAGAGGGTACTTGTGGTAACTTCCAACAAGGAAGTTGTCACGCTTTTCATTCTTACGATGTTTTTGAAAGGGTACTTCCACACATCTTAATCAATGGGTCCTTAATATCATTCTTTTGCATGCATTCACACACACATTCTCACCTTGCAACAGTTTAAGACTTTTCTCGTGTCTGATTTTCGCCTTTGTTTTCTATCTCTCTTGTGCAGTATTGTGTTGGACAACAATCTTGTACGGTGCCTATAACACCCGAGATCTTCGGAGGAGATCCATGTCATAATGTTATGAAGAAACTCTCAGTCGAGGCTATCTGTAGTTAAAGAGGAACGCACATCGGAAATCAGGCATAAATGTCCTTGATAGAGGTATTCCGATGCTCAAGTCAGTTTTGCGAGGCGGCTATTGGATATTACGTTATTGATGACAACCATTTTTCTTTAGGCTTTTGGTGGGGGTGAAGTTGTACATATATGCAACACACCATCTTGTCCAAAAGTCTTAGTGGAATTTAAAAATGATTCAAGATGAGAATATGTACATATAGATAGTTTATCAAGAAAAATCTGGAGTTAAAATGCACAATGTGACGATAATTGAGTCCTTGTGCGCAATTTTCTCCAGGTTTTGAAATTCAAGCTCTTGGCTTGTAAGAATTGAAGTTGTACTTTTCATGTGAAGGAAGCAATCTTTCATTGCTTAAACCTTGTACAAACTGCTTTTGTAGTTGTACCAATTAACAAGATTCATCATGAAATGTTGTCTGCTTTTTGCATGCGTGGTCTGTAGGAAATCAAGAACTGAGAAAAAATGAACTCCTTTGAAGAAATGGAATTAGAGGTTGAAAAATGTGATTCATGTTAGAAATTGAAAAAAATTAATAGTTGATAGGTTTTCTTGTTACCATTTAAAGTTTATGTTGTAATTGAAAAATTCAATCAAAATTGGTGATTTTTTATACAATTAAACCTTATTATAACCGAGTTTCTTGGGATTTTGTCCTAAAATGTTCGACCTGGCTTGTGCCGAACCATATATGGTGGCTTATCCCCACAAATGTTTCGTTTAGATGTAGATAGGAATTGACCACACCCCATCCAACTAATTTTATTTGCAAATAACATGTTGATTTTACATTTACTATAAATTACTAACTCACCTCTAACCCATTGATTTGACATCTACATATTTATCTTACCATACTTCATTCTAATATAAACATCTATTTATACTATTCAAATAGTTCTCAACATAATAAATATGCTCAACCAAATATTTTTTGGCTGATCATTGTTTCAAAAATGCTAATCAAAATATTGGAAACATGCAAGCCGGCCCTGGCGGTCGAGGCAGTGCAGCTGCACCTGATCCTCTGTCGGCTAGGGCTCCAAATTTTATAAAATCTGTGCGGGTGTTGAGGTCGCGTGTTTGATATACCTAAATCATATATATATATATTTTAATTTTTAACAATCGGTCAATACAAAAGGGTTTTTTATTTATATTTTTTAGTTGCACATTATTTAAATAAATTAAATGACTTATTTAATTTTTGTTAGGAATTTTTTGTATATATAATGAAAAATTGAAAATTTATGTTACGGTTATAAAAAATTCAGTTCCTGTCCAATCATTTTCTTAAACTTTGTTTATTTTTGCGGTTAATGTACTAGTTGTTGTTCCATTTTCTTGATTAAGTGAGAAAGTTTTATGTACATTTATTTTGAAGAGATTGAAACATGAATTTGTATATATATCTAAATTTTACGTAAAGTCGATAAAATTACTTCGATATAATGTTGTCTGTGTCTTAATGAACCCCAATTCAATTTTATATCATGCCCTTTAAAATATTGGATCGACTCCGACATAGATGGTGAAACCGTAACATAAATTTGATTTCATACGCTACAAAATATACTCATAACACTACTTTTACTCATTTTTGTATACAAAAATTCACTGCCATCCAGAAAGGAAAAAGAAAAACCCAAACATGTTGAAACAGTTAGAAGTTTAGAAACATTTAATATTCTTGTTTCTTACTCTCTATCTGACAAAAATAGTCAATTTTAAATGTTACACAAACTAATAAATTCATCAATATGGAAGAGTTACTGTTATATCCTTATTTAATATAGTAAGTTAAAGAATGATGTATATAAATGGTAATTTTAGTGAATTATTTAGTAGCTGGGGATATATTAGAAAAACTTTAGTACCTCTGAATAATAAAGAAAAGTTGAGATATCCTAAAACAGATAATGAGACTATTAATATGAGATGGAAAGAAGTATTTTTATAGTGTTTTTTTAGAAGACATTAAAGGAAGTTTTGGATAACCTACTGTGGACACAGAGAATAAATTTAATACAATCTATTACCTCAATTCCAGCTAATTTTGCACATTTTCTTTTCGGTCATTCCACCTTATTTTGCACACTTAAAAAAAAAAGAAACTTCTTCCATAATCTCCACCCTCAAAATTTTACCGCTCAATCTCCATCTTTAAAAAAATCAAGAAAAAAAATAAATTTTGTTTTTTCTTAACATTCGTGTCCGGACACCCGTGCAAAATTAGCCGGAACGGGGGGAGGAGGGAGTATATGTTCTCTTATCCAGCTTATGTGATCCTATAATTTTTTAAGCTTAATTTAGTGTTATATTTTAATTATTAATTTTCAAAAAGAATTCATCAGCCCACTAATTCAAGATGACTAGGAAAATTTTGATTTGTAAATCAAGAATATTCGAGGCCTAATAAACCTAGGACAAACAAAAAGGCAACAACTTCCTAAATTCTCCCCCCTAAATTTAATTATTACACTAACAATATTTGCAAATACAAACAAACACCCACATCACATAAGAAGCTATATCTCAATCCACCTGCAGCAAAAATCCACTCTACTCACCCGCTTTATTATTAATCAATAAACAAATAATATCCATTTCAAAAACAAATAATAAAATAATATCCAAAACACACCCACAGTGAGAAATCACATTTTTCTCCATGGCGGCCACCCCAGTTGTTCTTCTCATCACTCTGTCTTCTGAAAATTCATCACCTCAAGCTTCAGTCTTTCACATTACGATGTTTTCTTCTTTCACTTTCTTCCTCTTCTTCACTTTTTGTATTGTCATTTTCTCTCTCTTCACAATCTTGAAGAATTACATCCCCAGTAATGGCGGCCAAGGAGAACAAACCTCCATAAAAATCCAATCTTTTCCTGTAAATGATGGTGAAAGGGTGGCCCAAAAACAGACCGGATGCGAGCCCGACCCGGAAAAATTGGCCCGTTCGTTGCTTCTTGAGATCTTGCCTTCGAGTTCGCCGAAATGGGATTCCCTTTTCAGTAGAAGTGAAGATTTTGATGGTGACCCGGGAGAGAAAACCGGGTCGGGTCAAGAAGATAAGAAGAGGAAGAAGAAGCGGGCAAAGAAGAAGAGGCCCGGCCCGAATGAAGAGGATAGAAAGGGAAAGGAAGAGTTTGTGTGCTTGTATCCTTTCACTAAATCTTCAAGTGCTACTCAAAGGAAAATTAAGCAGCAGTATGATCAACTTGTCAGGTCTCATGGATCAAATGGATTGACTCTTGATCAGGTGTTTTTTCCGTTATTGTTAATTGATGGAGTGGTTGATTTGATATAAAATTACTTAATTCAATTGCAAGTTTTTTATATATCCAAATATATGTGTTTGTGGGGTCTTATCCACTGCTATCGGCTAGTAGGTTGCTTAAATGTTGTTACTCATTAATATTAAATATTAGCTATAGGAGGACTATTGATCAGTTCTGTTGTTGACGAGTGTTTCCATGTGATGTGGGCTTTTTGGGGTTTAGGTGTTCTAAGCAATGTTCTAAAAGACGCAACTCGGGCGGCAGACCAGGGACTAGCGCCTAGTGCGGCTAAGTGGAGTCTAGGGAGATTAAGCGGGAAGAGGTTGGGAATAATCGATAGGTGGCCAAGGTCGTCTAGCGCCTAAAGGGGACCTAGTCGGAGTAAAGGGGCTTTTAGAACAGAGGTTTTAAGATATATGTCATTGTAATAAATGTGTTATTAATGAAAATTGTTGCCAATTGATTTCCTAAGTTCCATCATCTGGGGTAGCGGATTTGGTTTCCAGAATTTCTGTTGCCTCCTACGGAGTTTTGTGTTGGTGCTGAGAAAGAGTCAAAGAAACATTTCTTTCTCACGAAGTCCTGTTACACACACTTTGGGTCGTCATATAGTTGTGGTTTTGGTATTTGATGGAGAATATGAAAGTTCTCCTGTTTCTCGGAAAGCTTTGTGCTAGTGAAACAACTTTCATGCTTAAAAAGTGCGGGTGGGAGTCACAATGCCACAACCATTCCTCTAGTTACTGGTTCCCATACTGGACTTGGTAAAGGTTAAGCATATCAACCCCTTGAAAGTTGAAGGGATCTTCAAGACTCAGCCTTGATAAGAGTTGTGAAGGTTAGGAGCCATCCTGGAAGTTGAAATGGTATCTAATGCTTGAAGCACCCACGAGTTGCTTGGTTACTTGTATGCATGTTTTGCGCATCACATGATGTTACTGCCAAACAAAGATGGTTTTCTTCAGATTGAAGTTCGAAACATAAAAGATAAAAAAAGAAAAAAAACACAAGGTTCATATTAAGTACTTCAGAGACATGTGATGTGGTCTGACAAAGTAAAAGTAGATGTCCAACGGAATGATGGTTGGATGCAATATTTTGTGTAAACAAAATTTTGCTTGGAATTATTCTTTAGTTTAGTGAAGAACTTCAAATGCTGGGGGACTAGGTGAGAGAAAAACTTATTGTTTCTCTAAATTCCTCATGTCAGACATATACCAGGTCATAACTAGATCTTAGCCTGCTACTTTACAGAGAAAAATCGATATAAACTTCAGCCAATTAAAATGCATGATCAACAGTCTCAGGTTTTATTTCCTGCTACATCATACATGTACCCATATCAACCTGTATTCTTTCTGGAAGTTCGTTAGCTTTCTATTGGTGCCTATATAGAATTGTTTTTTTTTCCTTATGAGAGCCTATATAGAATTGTTGGCATTCTAAATTACTTGTTCATTTTTCTGGTGTCAATAAGGTTCAGATCTTGGGGAATGGAATTGTTTCGAGTCCAATACTTTATTTCAAAAGTCTGGTATAGCTATGAAGAAGTATTAGAGTCGTATTTCACCTTTTGATCCACTTGTGCGTGTATACTCATTATATGACAGCGTTAGGGCATTCTATAGATCTTGATATTATGAGATGTTGAAATGAATCTGATGTTGTTTCTTCCCTCAACTGTGTTTCTTTAATTGATCCGTTAACGTGGTTCATCGTACAATTAAACAATATACTTGTTCCTGTTTCTCCATGTTTGTAGCTGTGACAAATTGAAAGAAACTTATCAATATTTTTTGCGCATGCTAAATCTAAAAAATGTGACATCACGGCCTGTGGGCACTTGCGTCCCTTTTTCCACCACAAAATATCGTGAAATTGTGAGTGATTCTGCTTGTCTGTTCTACCTGAAATAAAGATGAATCATAATAGAAATGTAGCTTATCAACTTTTGTGTTCGCAGTACATGTAAACCATCTTACCGTCGTCTTTAGGTAGTGAAACAGCTTGGATTGTAAACAATTATTCTGGGTTATTTATTTTTTGATAATTTTGTTGTATATTGCTTGGAATCTCTTTCATGCGCAGAGGTCTCACTGACTCGGGAGCGTAGTAAATCAAATAGTCGTTATGCGACAAACAAATTTTAATTTCTTTGGTGGTGACAGAAAGCATAAATATGCAGTATAACTAAAGTTACATGGTGCAGATTGGACAGTTTGTCAATTGCTTGGTCGAGGCGAGAAACGAGCTGCAGACCAAGTATGTTTGCTTGCATTATTTTCTTTATATACGGTGTAAAATCAGAAATTCAATTGTATATATAACTGTAGTTGCTTATATCTTGTTTAAAAAGAACTCATTCCTTGAAAACGCTTAACAGGTCCGAGGTCATTAAGAGGAGATTCACAATTACCAAGGCTCTACTGTTTAAGGCAGACAGGTCGTCATTTGACCGCCTACGTCAGCAGGTCCTAAAGAAGCAGTCTCGAGTTAACTTCCCATTGTAACGATCTTTCTCGATCTCAATATTTTCTTTTTACGTGTAGATATACAAGCTAGAATTAGAGCAGAAGAGATTAGAAGAGGATGCTTTTGTATATAACTGGCTTCAAGAACAGCTTAAGGTGTCTCCAGCCTACAAGAAGGTACCCTTCTATTCCCCGCGCTCGTTTATTGAATGTCAAAACTCCGCAGATGCTACAAATAAAATGTAACAGGCTTTAGCATCCACTGTCTACACACACAGGCTTGCATGTATGTGCGTGTGTATATAGGCGCTAGATACTATCCTGTGGTGAAAATATACCGTGTATTTTGGTTAATCAAGTCAAATTCTTTCCTTCTGCTTTAATTCTTGAACGTGGATTATTTTCTGATGCCTTCTCGTCTTGAAGATGCTAGAAATTGGTGCCTGTATGGAGATGAAAGCAAAATCGAGCAGCCTTATTGAGAGAGCAGATGCTGAGTTCTCTGATATATCATTCGAAGAGTTGCTAGCACAGGAGAAGAAAGATGCATTTTGGTTCGTTCGAATCATAAACCTAAATCCCTCAGTAAGTTTACATTAAATGAAACTTGATACTAAATACGCCTTCACTCTTTTCAGGCAGAGAAACGGGAAGCTTAAACCATGCTCGGGATGAATACGAAATTAGTGACTAATTATATCTGATATACTAATAACAGTATGTACATCTGAAACTCAGAATCATGCACAACCAGGAATATGATACTGCTTGTGCGATTTTGGATTGAGTTCAAACGAAATTATGAATCTTCGACTTTTCAATCGTTTATAGGTTTTTGGAGCTCTTGCTTTCAGGTCTTAATCGATCCTAATGCTAACAGATGTTCTGTAAATTATGTTTCTGCAGTATTGTGGTCATCTATACCAACTGCGTTTTCTTCTTAATTTGGTTTTAGTTTTGTTTTTTGCTCTTTTTTTTTTTTCTTTTTGGTTTCCAAAGAGATATAATATCAACAATAGAATTCAAATGATACAAGTTGGTATGATTGGCTTAAGTAGATACTGATGACTCAATTGTGCGTGTGTTGATATTTGATTTTTGTGCTAGATTTGTTTAAATGACCTCGTCCTATATTCATCACCTATTTTGTCGTTTATTGTTATAATTATAATGAATTTATGATTGAAATTACGGTTGTTATAACTTTACTCTTAATTCACAGTGGTAACATCTTGCCATTGAGAATTTTATAATGACTAGCACTACGCACGTGCGATGCACGTGGTTATAATTTTTTTCTATTATTTAATAAAAGAATTTATTTGAACGTAAAATAATTGTACATTGTGATCACTGTAATATATATACATTGCGATGCACGAGACATATATTCTTATATTTTGCACCAAATCATTGGCATTTGAAGAAAAATACATTTTTAATTGTCTCATTACATCATTAACTGACATTTATAAGTTAATTATTTGTTATATAGACACAAAATATTAGGCCTAACGTACTTTTCTATAATTCTCTATTAAATAATTTCGATTTCAACATACATTTGCACATGAAATTCTTTACATATTTTAATGTGAGGAAAAACTTCCAGCAACTAAGTATCAAGGTCCAACGTCCAACTTTTGTTATGAATGTTATTTTCTAATTTTTTTTATTATTATTAAGTATAACCCTCTTTAATATAATTTACTTATCGATTTAAGATTGCTTATTTCAATTTCCCTTAATTATTTTTTCAATGCAACGCGAAATTTAAAAATTATGTATGATGTAAAATAAAAATCCTACTATAGTATAATTACAAAATAAAAAATATTTTTTATGGAAGGTTGACTATATATATAATGTCCCACAATCTTCAATCAAGACACATGCTACAATCTATATAAAATATAATAAATGTTTTAACTAATTTGTAATGTCTTTAATTCCTTATTTAGTTCTAGTAAAATACTCATAATTTTTCAAACATTGCACATTCATATAAACGTCTTATATATACATGTTTAAACCACGCATTTCGATTTTATTTCTCTCATTTTATTCTTTATTTAGACTATACAGTACTCTATTCGACGTAATTATTTTTTATCTAATCTATTATCAAGTTAATATTAACATTCAAATTTCGTTGTCTTTATTTTTCAATAATGTTTTAATTTAATTATGTGATACTCATTCACATAGTACAAATTTTGAATCATTCACAGTACAACTTAGTTCATTATTTCTTTATAGTTCTTTTTTATTTCTTAATTGTATCTTATAATTTATATACCATAGTAAATTCATTTAAATAAATTAAGTAAAAGAAATATAACTTGTATGGACATCTAACTATATATATATATATAATTTTTTGTTTTCTGTATTCTTCTCTCATAGTATAATATATCTGACTCTATCACATTAGTTTATTCTTTGATTTTTCTATTATATTACCTAGACTCGTCTATTATAGTTTTCTTTATAATGAAAATTCACTTAGATCCTTTAGTATTTATAATTTTTATGTTAGTTTTTTTATAATTTTTTTCATTATGTTAATAAAGTTATATCTACTAATAATAAAGTTTATTCATAAGTTTGTGTTATCTTTCTTCACAATGCATTTTCTCACTTCTATTCATTTAATCATCATATAGTTCTTATTCAATTGTTTTGACATTATTTTCTATTGTTGGACTTTAATAAATTAAGTAGTATACACAAAAAAACATACAATTTCCTATCATGTCTTTTTACTCACTCAAAAGTTAATTTTAAAATATAACCTCAGCGATTTCACATGCAAGTCATTTTATTCTTAATTTTAGTACTTGCTTCAAGTTTATATTACAATGAAGTTTAAGTTACTATTCGCATTAAGCTCTAACACTTGATCAATTCAATAATTTACACTTTAGTCTAAATATTCTATATTTAAATTTTATTTTTTCATTAGATAATTTATAAATTCTATTATTGTTTCTCCATGTTGTAATAATGATACTTCAATAATTTAGAAAATTAAGATAATTTTTTTAGTTTACTTTTTTTTTTTAAATTTATGTACAGTACGTAGTTATAACACCTATATACTCAATCCAATAACTACAACAAAACAATGATAGTGCATTATATAATATTTACTTTACCATAATATATGAATGACTCAAAATTAATGATACTTGATAAAATATTTAAAATATGTAAAATGTAATAGTTTAATATGATTTCAATAGTTATAAGTTTGACTTCATAGTCGAATAATTGACACAAGATTGTTGACATATGATCGTATTTATATTTTTCTATTATATAAAAATAATTGAAAGTTATATTTAAAAAATGCCAATAAAGAATTATTTTGAAAAAAAATAGATGAGATTAAATTAAATCTTTTATTTTATTTAAAAAATGTACACATTATATGTCAGAATAATATGTAAATGATTCACAATGATTTATATTACTATGTATAAATTATTGACAAATTCTTACATAGTGTTTGGTCATAAATAAAATAGTCAACTCTTATTATAAATCTAATTTTTTTTTGACAGTCTATTATAAATATAAAGTAGAATAATACTTATCTAATAGTTACAATTTATTTGTCTAAATTTGAATATTATAAATTTGCTATTTGCAATAATAACTTGCAATAGTGGTATACCATAAATGTATTTAGGTATTGGATGTTATATTGAGTTTTTGTATTTTCATGGCGAAAAAGTACTAATAGATTTTAGGATTAGCAACAAGAAGAAAAAATCATATACATAAAAATTAGAATAATGAATAATAGTGAAAGCTCTTCTTGATTTAATTTATCATCTAACAAAGAAGTCAAAGTTTAGAGCTATTAAACTCCTACTAAACTATGTTTAATTTTCTCTAATTTTATACATACATATATATATATATATATTGTGTACATTTCAATTATTTAATATTTTGAGAATCATAAACTAAAGTACTTTAATATTCATAATATCTTATATTCTTATTCCTTTTTAGTAATATACATTATATCATTTTTTTAATTTTTTTATATACTTTCTTCAGTTTTTCATAAATTTCATATAGTTCTATTAATTGGATTCTTTTACAATTGTAGAGAAAGGAGAAATTTCGATTCACAAAATTTTAAGAGTAAATAAAAGGAATATGATACACTATAGTTGTCTCGTCAATTTTTTTTTCTTCTTCTTTTTTTTTTTTTTTTTTTTTGTTATGATTAGTAGAATGAGTATATATATATACACACACACACACACATATATATATATTATAACTATGTATCAAAATTGAAAAGAAAAAGTAAACTAAAAATAAAAAAATATCTCTGAAATGAAAAATGATAAATAAGAACTCTCACTATTATTTAATTGTTCTAATTTTTATGTGTATAGTTTTTCTTTTTTTTGATTGCTAATCATAAAAAATTTTAGTATTTTTTTTCACAATGAAAACACCAAAACTTAATAATTTTGCAAACATTTAATATCTAAATAACTCTAAAGTACCACTATTTGAAATTAAAAATCTTGGAATCATTATCCTAGTAAAAAGTCAAACTTAAGAGTTACTAAAGTCTATAATATGTTTAAATTTCAATAATTTTCTTATAAATACATAAATATCTTTTGTGTAACTTCAATTATTCAATATCATGAGAATCATATACTAAAATAATTTTATTTATTGTAAGTACATTTGTGCTAATTGGTCTTTCTCCTTTCTCTTCAATTATAGAAGAAACCAATTAGAAAAATTATCAGAAATTTATGAAGAATCGAATAAAATATAAAAAAATAAAAAAATAATATAATGAATTTTACTACAAAGGAATAATAATTAATATAAGATATTATGAATATTTAGGTTCAACTTATGTCATCAGCTATATATTATATGAAATGTGATAGAAAATTTGATAAGTTGAGATTTGAGAGATGAATTTCAATTAAAATGGATCTTACTAAATAAATAAAACTTTTCAAAATAAAGTCACTAAATTAGCGATAAAAATTTACTAATTAATGGTTTTTTTCTACAATTTTCTTTTTTGACAATTATATAAAAGAATCTCATTATAAAAGAGATAAGAAATTTAAAAAGAAACTTAAAAATAAAAATAATGTATATTATTAAAAACAAAGAAAAATATAAAATATGATTAATATGTAGGTTCATCTTATGTCATTAGATGAATTATATCATATCCGTGTTTTTTTTTTAGGGATCATATTCATGAATTGATAGATGAACTATATAGGGCTCTAACCAAATAAATGAAACTTTGAGAATATAGTTAATAAACTAACCTTAAAAAATAAAATTCATTAATGATATAATAGGCAAATCAAATTTTGTCTAACCATATAAATAAAAATTCAAAGATATAGTTTATATATAAAACTTTAAAGATATAGTTACCAAACTAACCTTAAAAATTAAAATCCATTAAGGATATAATAGGCAAATCAAATTTTATAAGAAACAACTCACACTTTTATAATAAAAGTAGATTGTGGCAATGTAATTAGATGTCGTAAAAAGATGTTCATATTGTAACTTAAAAGAATTGAAAGTTTTGTTACATTTTAAAGTACTGTTAAAATTGAAAATTCACCCAAAGTTTGTATTTTTTCTTTCTTTAAATAACCCTGTATTAAATTCATCTCAATCTGTAGTTTGTATACTACATTTGTCCCATACAATAGGCTGAATGATTTTTACTCCGTGATTAAGAAAGTTATTGGAAAAACAAATTGACAAAGTAATTTTCTAATATGTTCATATATAATGAATATTACATTATTAATACTACCTCGATTTTTTTAAGTAATAATTTAGGTTTGTGAAATGTTTATAATATTTTGTTATTTTTTCTACATGTCTTCCGATACTGCCTCTTAATAATAAGATCGATAACATAAAGATAATTGGAGGGGTAACTCTAGTTTTGTTTTTTTCTACATTTCTTCCAATTCTACCTATTAATTATAAGAAAGAAAGATAATATATAAAGAAAACAGGGGAGTTATTTTAAGGATTTGAGGAGAGAAAATTTAATTGAAGTTTTATTTGTTCATTTTACATACTACTCAATTTTCTGATTCTAAGTCAAATTATAACTAAAAATCAGAGGTAGTATATTATTTAATGATCATATTGAATAACGATACATTAGTAATTAACTAAATAAATGTTGCTATTTATAAAAGGTGGACTACATATTTAGAATATTCCAAAAATAAATATTTGGCACCTATATCCGCTATTTATAAAGGAGTAGGCAATTTCTTACAAATTAATTTATCGACAAAAATAACTCCACATCTGTAACTTTAAATTAAGGTAAAACAAGTACATTAATTATCATAGAATTGAATTGTACTATTATCAGTTTCAAGAAAAAAGTGATGGAGAAGACTAGGGGTGAGCAAAATCGAAACCGAAAATCGAACTGAGCAATCCGGTTCGATTCGGTTTGAAAGTCAAAGTCGGTTCGGTTCGGTTTTGTTGAAAATTGAACGGTCGAATTTTATATTCGTTCGGTTCGATTTTTGCTAACAAAAAGTTCGGTGCACCGAACCGAACCAAAAAATGTGTTTATCTTTTGTACTAAGTGTTAGTGGTCGGTATGTGAATGTATAGACGAAGATGTAAAAATGCAGACAAAGTCGAGGCTAGAGTTTGACTCTATATCCGTAAGACGAAATTGTCACGTACTCAGGTGCAATACGTTTAATAGCAAAACGCCTCCAAGATACAACGACTTTTAAAACTTCAGACTGCTGCACTACGAGTCGGAAGTTATCTGCGAACGTACTCGGATATTTGGAACTTTCGGACTCTTAATGCAGAATTTGGAAAGCTTTTGAATCTCAAAGAACTTGTGAATTTTAATGAATGAAATGAAATATGGAGGGGCCTATTTATATATGTTGAAGAGTTGTGGTGCCTTTTCGGAAAGGCACCTATTCACCCCTTGGTTGCACCCTTTGGACTGGATCCACCAGTTCGCTGGGCGGTCGCACCCGCAGGCTGACCTGCGCCTTGGCGGGCGACGGGTCGCACTGGTTCGACTTGCCCGGCCTGCTGGCGGGTCGGTCCGACCCGGTGGGGTTGAACCGCCTGGTCCGAGCCAACCCGGTCCGTTTCAACCCACCGCCCAGCCCGGTCCGATTCGACCGGTCCGAGCCGACCCGGTTCGACCAACCGTCCGGTCCGGTTCCTGACCGGACCCGGTCCACGTCACTGCACCTCCTAACTCGAACCGCCACGTATCTATTGACTGAGCAATGTTCTTGTTGCCATTGAAATCTGCAATCGTGAGGTTAACATCTGTGGAATGGTCATCGTCTTCCATGTAGTGGCTCTCTTGTTCTTTAGATAGCCTATGCACTTATAGTTGGCTGCTATTTTGTTGCTTGCACGACAGTTGATATACCAATGATCAGTGTCTCCACACCTATAGCAAGGTTCATTGCAACTCGTTTCTCTTTGCACGAAGGATTTTGAGGTGCCTTTTGCACCTTGGCTCCACGACCACCGTCACTGCTAGGGGCACCAATACCTTCTCGATGCCCCTCCAATGGGAGGGCCACCACAACCTCTACCATGGCCCCGCAGCCCCTACCCCGCGATGCATTATTCCCACGTTGATATGGATTAGCACGTCCTGTCCCCTTTCCTTTGGGATTCTTTCCACTGTGCCCTTGCATTATTTTCTTTGTTCTAGTAGGTCTGACATTGTTGTTCAAAAGAACCTGGTCATGTATCTAAGCTACTTGCAGCCAATTTAGTCACGTTTTGAACATTTTCTATTTTTTGGTATTTTCACCCTCTTCCTAGTGGCTCCTCTGTCACTAGTGGTATTCGCGGGCGCGCTGGTGCTCTTTATTGCGATGCATCCTGTCGGGAAAGAGTAGACCTTATTCTAGTGTGCGCTAATTATGCGACATCAATTGAGATAACATCAACCACTCTAGGAATGTAGTTCTGAGGGCTTAACGCTCAGACCTAAAAAGAAAAGTATTTTTCAAATAGGCAGAGAAGAAGGGATGATGAACATAATTAGCAACGGAGGAAGCCATAACATAAGTGTTCAAAGAAAGTATGAAATGAGATCTTATGGGTGGATGGATGTGCAGGTGTTTTCGGCACATTTATATATAGTAGGTTCTTCCCGCAGCCAGGCATAGCCCATCAAGGGGCCTGAATGCAGTGTGAGAATCCAATATCCCGAAAACCTAAGGGTTCTCTGCAAGGTTTGTCTATGGATGGTGAATCAGGGCCTAAGATCAGGCCAAAAGGCATAGTCAATTGACAAAAGGTGAATATTTCTATACTACGCCTTGTTGGTCCCCAAGGACGGAGCAGGCTAGGTTAGCCGAAAAATGGTTATTGGTTCAAGAACGTATGATCTCGTAGAGAGGATTGTTTAGACATTCAGTGAATAGGTTTTTGGCTTCGGTGTGAGTAGGTAGTCAGATAAGTCTTGAATTTCATTACCTAGAAATAAGAATTTTTGTTCTAGATTAACCAGAACAATTGAAGTCACTTTTGTATTAGGGAATTGTTACATGTTAACAAAAAGATAGAATCAGGAATTCATCGGGATTTTAGGGTGGGTGCACGTTGGTATATTAATACCGCATCAATATATTAATACTGATTCAATCCGAGCTCTTAGAGTGCGCAGAGAATAGTTGTATCAGAGTCATATTCAACAAAAAATATGTCATGCTAACCGCATAGTCCTCTTCAGTTATTGCAACTGAACTTTTCCAATCCATTAGTTCCCCAGTGCAAGGACTACTGATTCTCATCCTTGTCATTGCCACTTCCCCTAGAAAGTAAGGTAGACTTCCTCCATCATAAAAGGAAGAGGGGATATTAGCCAAAAGTATACGGTAGGTACTTCTTCTCCATCCCTCGCTCTTTAATAGCTATTGGCACAACTATATCTCTCTTAAATCACTATCAAACAGAAAGTCCAATTGATCGTCAACGTCCTTGAGAGCAATTGAAGAATCTATGCGTAAAGCCATTAATGAGGAAGGCTTACCTCGAAAGAATTTTAAGTGTGAATTTTCACTAGTGCTGTGAAGAGTCTATCAACTAAAGCAAGAGAACTAGTCATGCAAAGGGACGAAGAAGAGGCCATGCAAAAGGAACTGCCCATGAGCATCACGTCATAGGTAAAGGGGAACGAGAAGGCAATATTTTTTTCAAATAATTCTACATAAATTTTCTTTTGTATATAAACAATTCTTTTAAGGCTTTCAAATAATTACAAATGCTCATTAGACTTTCTAAATTTTGTTGGACCAATTATAAATAAGTAAAAATATCTATGTTAATGTTTTCGTATCAAAATAATTAGTATAGATCCATGTAATACACAGAATTTGCATAACTAAAAATGTAATGTGTTAACTAAACTAAATAAAATAATTGGTGATATAATTTTTTTATGCATCAATAGCTATAATTAAATTTTGCTATCAAGTTCATATACAATTAGATTTGATATTTTATTAGATATTTTAAAGAACACTTTAGAATTTTCCTCTTTATCATCGTCTCGAATTATAATTTTATTTAAGTTGAGAAGTTGGAGTCTCTTGGGTTGTTTTATTCTATAAGTTACTCCAACCACATAATTATTCTATTAATAAATTAATGATATAGAAGTTACACATCAACATATATATGCTCTAATCACAATAATAACGACAAACCCAAAATCAGCCGCACATGCAAGAATGTAGTATAGCATCAAAGAAAAATATCCAAAATAAGGATGATTAAGGGAAAATAGTTGTGGTGAGCACCTGGCTATAAGACTTATGAATATATTTGATTGCCATACCAGCAAGTGCTTACCACTTGGTGCAAGATAACATCCCATAATTACTAGAACATGACATACGTTTTTAACTACAATTGAACTGGACTTTTCTGCCTTCCTATGCAAGTTCTTTAAAATCTTACACCACAGAAAAGTAATACTGTAGTCAACAAAAGCAGAACTACCAGAATACAAGACAAGCTTAGCCACCTACTAAACACAACTTCTTGCAGGCAGTAAAAGTTTACAGATTTAACAGCTCATCCTGCACAACTCAACGTACCAGATTTTACCTCTTCTACAATCCATCCATCCCGAAAACATTCCTTCGAAACTGTTCAACTCCCTCGTGTGATTTTTGTCATCAGTCGATCTTCACGGACGAATATATCTTTCGGACAAACCAGAAGCAGGCGTAGAACCCAATGGTGCCCGTCACCACAAAGAAAGCATATGATGCAATGAGCATGTACCCGAAGTACAAAATACCTGAAACCAGCTTGGTAATTTCCAGCTTAGTGAAGAAGTAGAAAGCCGAGTACAGGAAAAGGTACAGAGCAGAGGAACCAGAAGTCAAATAAGCTCTCCACCACCAATTATAATCTTCACTGCACAGCTGGAAATAGCAGAGAACGATTGTTATCTCCGCAGATGTGATAATCAAGATCACGAATACTATGAAGAGGAAGCCGAAGATGTAATAGAATTGGTTCAGCCAGATTGAAGTCAAGATGAAGAACAGCTCTATGAAAACGGCACCGAATGGGAGAATGCCTCCAATGAGCACAGAGAATATTGGTTTCATGTACCAGGCCTGTTCGGGTACCTGTCTAGGGATCTTATTGGTCTTCACCGGGTCTTCCATCGGGGGCTTTTTAAAGCCTAAATAACTACCGACGAACACCAATGGTACAGATATTCCGAACCATAAACAAACGAGAGCAAACATTGTTCCAAAGGGCACAGCTCCAGATGACTTCTCTCCCCAAATGAGAGCATTCAGCACAAAGAAGACTGCAAAGAGAATTCCAGGAAACATGAAGGCTGTTTTTAGGGTGATTCTTTTCCACTCGGTGCCTTTGAACGTTTTGTAGAGACGAGAAGATGAGTATCCAGCAAACAATCCCATGAAAACCCACAAGAGAACCATAGCAGTCATGAGTCCACCACGGTTGGACGGAGATAGGAAACCGAGCAACGCAAAGATCATTGTCACAAGAGTCATTACAAAGATCTGAACACCAGTTCCCACATAGACACACAGCAAACCGTAGTTTACGGGTGCCCTGAAAACATCTCCATGAACAAGTTTCCATCCCGTTTCTTCTTGAGCTTCATCTTGGGTCTCCAATTGATTATAGTTTGCGATATCTTTGTAGAGTGTTCTCATCATTATCATGGCAACCATGCCAGAGAGGAAGAGGACAATCATCAAGGAATTGATGATTGAAAACCAGTGAATTTGATCATCATTCATTAGGAGGTATGTATCCCACCTGGACGCCCATTTGATATCACTTTCCTGTAATGAAAATTAGGTTAATGTTGCAAAACCAACACAAGAGCTCAGATGAGAAAAATCAAATCTTGGATTATGTGAAGTGTACCTTGAAAGTAACATCATAAGTAAATACGATGTCTTTATCCGTATCAACTTCTTGTGGGACAGTACTCCCTTGAACCATATTTTTGGTGTTCTGGTTACATGTTGGCACATTAGGGTTCTTCTCATCCCACTCCTTGTACTCATGGTTAATGCTGTGGCCAAATGGTGAAAGCCAAATGCAAGTGAATAAAAATTAACTACACATGCAAAAAGTTGAAATCTCAAGAATTTCATATATTGATGTAAAGAGTCCATCCTTGATCATTTTACCACCTCAGCGGAACCTCTTACAACAACTTTTGAAAGTTGATTCATATATGCTAAACAACCCCAGTAACGGAAAGTCTAATTTCAGAAAGTAACTAACCTTCCAGGAGAAACTTCAAATCCAACGATTCGAGCAGAATCAGTTTCAGGATCTCTATGAAACATAACTCTGAAGCTTAAATGGTTATTAATAAAATATTTCTCCTCTTTGCTCTGGAAAATAAATGCATGCATTTAAAAAATTAGACATGTGTATACAGATATATACAAAATCTTTAAGATAAGGTAGATGAGAATAACTAACCCCAGCATAGTTACCCTTGAAACCAACTCGAAACCCATGCTCATAGGTTGTGGATGGAATTCCATCTCTCCTTTGCCTAAGTACAGCTACTGGAAGATTATCTAAAATCCTGAATGCAATTCAGATGTTAGAATATCAAACAAAAAAACATCACTTTTGTTACAAGAGAAGTAAAAAATAAGGATAGCAGCAGTAAGGGAATGAAACTGAGCATTACCCAGCACTTACATATTGACTCTGTACTCATCATCGATTTTTTCCTTAAAATCTTTTGCAGCTCGAGCATCAAGATGAACTTTGCAAGCCACTGTGCAAGACTTCTCATCCCTCATATTAAACTATTGTCAAACAATCCAAGAGGTCCATGTTAGGAAATAAATTATATCAAATAAAAGACAAAGTCTAAACAGTCATCAACTAGTCATAATCATCAACCAATCACGGATGCTTACAATGTAAACTGAATTTTCTATGCGGTCACCTCGAAGAATCTCTCCCAGATTTTCTGCAACATTCTGGATTTTACTTGGCTTGCAGTATTTCAAGAAATAAAAGTCATATGGAAGTTGTGTCTTAGTAGATGATAGCTTGTTCACTTTGACTTGAAGTTCATCCCCCTGTTAAAAATGGGAAGAAACAAGCATTATGCATGCATATAGGAATAAAAAAGGCACAAGCAAGATAAAGCACGTTCGGATGAAAAAGTAGGAAACATGTATACATAAGAGAATCTAAGATAATTCACACTGGAAAGATATGAATTTTTCAGTTTATTAACAGCTATAATGATTAAAAAAACTTATACCATTACAGATTATTTACATAAAAAAGAAATAGAACACCTAGCCAATATGTTTTTGTTCATAACTTTTAATGACAGCAATCGGTGAAATCTAAGAACAGGCTCTGTTTGTATAAACCTAGAGACTGTGGAAGTCACCCAAGTGTGGGCTTATAGCAGCAAAGACACTGCTTCTTTAGAAAAATAGGGTCTATACAAGGTACAAATCACAGACAATTTAAGAAAGGGAAAATATATACGTATATAAAGAGTATTGGTATGTAGAAGAGGCCGAAAGAGGAGATCCAAAATGTTAGAAGCTAATGACAGGGTAATACATCTCCAATAGATCAATATTCTTACTCATAGACGAGTAAGACATCAGATCTATGAACTTGACAAGCACACGAATAAGCATCGAGCCTGCAGGTACTACCAAATTAATCTTTTAGCATTGTGCACTCAACATTTGATACCCACTACAAATTAGCAAATTACATAATTTGCTAGAACAAACCAAGAAATGCACCAGTATCGCCAGAAGCAGAACATTCAGATCAAGTATCAGCAAAAGATAAATGCCGGAAACTTGAATAAAAAAGTTCACAATGACGACTAACAATTACACGCGATTCAATCTCATGCACAAACACCACCAATCAGGATATATAAAACACAACATTCCAGAGTAAGCACAACCCGGATCGGTCAAAATTCATGAAATCACCGACTAACTAAGCATAAACCCCAGATCTTCGTTCATCAATAAAACTAGAAAATACCAAAACTCTCAAGATGGACACACTAATTCTAGATCTAAAACTTGAAGGTTTAATAGATTAAGCTTCGAGCCGACAACTGTGAATTTAGAGAGTAATAACGGAAAAAAATCATTACTCTTTGAAAATCGCGAGGAGCAACTCCCGGAAGATAGAAGGATTGCACGGACGAGAACAAGAATAGCAAGCAGATAACAATGGCAGCGGCCGGGGCCGGGTTTCGGCGACCCATTTTCTCGGTTCGGATCCTCCTACCTGAGAAATGAGAATGAAGAGATTTGGAGGTGGAAGAGGGGTTTTACATAATTTTCATAGACAGATATATTTATAAGAAGTGAAGGCTAAGCACCTAAAGTCGCTGTTACAGAAAAAACGATATCTGTGCTTATTTATTTATTTTTTGAGAGAGCGTCGAATTGTGGATGTCAATCGACTACATTTCGTTCACACAAATAGCTACTCATTTTTCCGCATGAGATCCTCTATCCTATTTTTACCGCATTTTAATCGTTTTTTTACCTTAAAATTTAATTAATTATAATTATTTTTTCATAATTTGTGAATTTAAAGTTCATAATTTAGGTTCAAGATTCACAATTCATGTTTAGATTCTAGGTAAATAGATTTAGTATATGTCCTTTCCCCACTAATTTTTAATACCTCTAACATTAAAAAATAAACCAACCTACGCATTATTCGGTTCGAGATCGTTTATTAAAAACTTGTGCCAACTATATTTGATTAAAAATATTAAATAATTTTGAACATAATTTTACGTTTGATAAAAACTAAACCTTGATAAGTTAATATTAAAACAATTATAAAATTGTAAAACTACTGAAACCCTACTCGTCTTTGGCTCGAGTAGAACTCCTTCAAACTCGATTTAGTTAATAATTAAATATTTTACGAATAAATTTGAATAACAATGCATTCAACTCAACTCTACTTATTTACGATCAGAAATAACTCTTCTCATTAATTAAGAGATTGTTGAGTCTTATGTGCGACAATCACATAAATTTTATTCCGAGTGACGGAGTGATTTTTCTATTTTATGAACAGGATTATGATTTAGGTATGGTACTGCGGCATTAATTTAATCTTACTTAATAATAAAGGGAAACCCTCTATAAGTAGAAATAATTGGTTTTCCCGCCCAAACGTTATTGCTAAAATTAGAATTATTAAATTTATGGTAAAATCTTTTAAAATGAGGGAAAAATCTCCAATCATATATTAGCTACATTTAAATTATATTCTGCCAAAACTGGTCATAAACTGCCAAAAATTACTCTCATATTTAAGGAAAATCCCAATCATATATTAGTAATATTTGTAATGATATATTCCAATCATATATTAGACATATTTGTAATAATATTCTGTCAATAATTACTTGGTCATATTTAGGAAAGGTCTCCAATCATATAAAAGTGACTCGCCATAATCTGTCAAAATCTACTCCCATATTGAAGGAAAATCTTCAATCATTAGTAAGTAAGATTTGTAACGATATTTGACCAAATTCTAACTATATATGTTGGTGACATTTTGGAGAAATGCGAGAGTTCAAATCATACATCTTAATAATTTTTTTTTTTTTTTTCATTTGTATACTTCCAATTACATATTACCTATAAATGAAAATGCAAACTTCTGCCATTTATTTTGGGAGAGTTCAAAACATGCAAAATTACTCGGTAAAAAATTGAGGAAAAAATGACGAACTTTCTACCTATAAACATCCGCCGTACTCCTAACGTCGGGTTTATCAGTCAAACTCTCTGACAATTATCAAACGAGTTAATTAAGCAAATCAAACAAATCAGATGATAATATAACTATCATATTTGAATCGATTATAGAAAATTCTCAAACTATTATGTCCGGATATTTTACAATCTGTGTTTATCAAATAATACACGCATACAGATAAAATAGGACCAAAATTGGATATGTATGTATTCGTTGAAGTCCTCGATGGATATTTTGTTAAGTGAGATCCATATCGACTTGTCCTCCTGGAGTTATATGTGGTATACAACACGAAGAAGCATGTGAAGTGTATTGTAATAAAAAAAATAAAAGCTATTTTTTATTTATTTATTTAATCTAATAATTTTTGTCTATCGATTTTCACTGTTTTCTTATCCATAAATGTAGGTTGTTACTGAAGAGTTCTACTTAAACTTTTCTAAGGGAGTTCCTACACAATTCAAGCTTGATATGTCACAGGGTATGTCGCATGATGTTCGAGTGATCCTCCATGAAATTTTTACTACATTGTAAACGGTTTGGTCTCATTTTATCGACGTCTCAAATATTCGGCAAGGTGATTCCATTAGATTTAAGTATTTTACACCCTCAACATTCCAGGTGTCCATGTTTAATAAGTCTTGAGCGACTGCCGATGGTCTATACATTTTATATATTTTAGTTATTCGTTAAGGATTATATTTCAATTTTGATTATTACATGTGCTGATGTTGGGGTTTATGTTCATTTCCGTGTCTCTAAATAAATTAAATCATAATTCAACTATTTTTTAATTCTTAATCCATCCATTATTAATGTCATGCATTTATGATCTATAAAACATTTCATAACCGTGCATCGCACGGGAGATTTACTAGTTAAAAATTAAATCCGCTACACAAAATAAGGTTGGTATAGCTGCACGTTATATGATTTAGTTAATGTATGTGTGCGGTTGTGTATGTTTCTATTTCCCAAATTAAATGTAGACATGCAGTCAAAAAAAACATTGTGATGGTTTATTACTTTATTATTCATAAGGGATGGTCACTTGTGCACCAGTTAGATCTATATAATTCAGATTATGTATCAAAAGATATTATTATTTATATCTAAATACATTACGTAATTTGAATAAAAATATTATTTAAAAAATATCACGAATTATGATTTAAATATAAATTGTAATATTCATCCTAAATTGCACCGTGCAACTGACGCACATGAAATGTTGTCAATTAATAACTCACTGAGTTTGGTGCCATGTCTTAATTGACTGATTGAGTATTTATTGGTGAAGATTTGGTGGCCGCACCGACAACTTGCTAAGATTGACCCATCTTACAATTTCGAACCGTTTCACTTTTAAGGCAATGAAATTAACACCCTGTGTTTGTATTTAACTTTTCAGTTTAACTGCTAATTTTTTAAGATTTCAACTGCAAGTAAGAATCATGACAGTTTCGATCTCCTTATTTTTCTAAAAACAGTCTACTCCCTTCATTCCCGAATGGAATTACACACTTTTCAAATTCGGTCGTCCTAAATAAACTTACACACTTTCTAATAAGGAAAGTTATAACGCAATTTCCACCCTCAAAATTTCCACCCTCAATCTACCTTTGAAAAGTCAACAAAATCTTCAAAAAACAATTTTTATTAATATCTGTGTTGACCCTCCTATGCAAGTTCATTTGGGACGGAGGGAGTATAAGCTTATACTCGATGTGTTTTAAATTAATTAATGATATTTCAAATTAATTGTGATTTTAGATATTTTTCACGATTTTTCACAATTTTACAGTATCTGAGAGAGAGAAGAGTGCAAGTATTATTAGGTGAGAGAAAGGGGATTAGTTAAGGGATATATTTGTCTGTTTAAGATATCCTTGTCTGTTTAAGATATCCTTAATTCTTCCCATCAAGTCTAAAACATCAATCTACCTTATTCTTAAAAGTAAAATCTTTAAAAAGTCAACTGCTTATTTGTCTTTTTCTCCTTTTTTTGAATTCTTTTTAAAATCATCTATCAATATTTATGTGTATATGTGTGTTAGAAAAAAGGAGAAAGGAGAGAAATATGAGGGGAGTTGGTTAAGAACCAACCAATCACATTTGTTTTGTTTTTTTTTCTTTCCCCCTTAATATTTAAAAGCCGTATAACTTTTTTGGTTCAACTCCGTTTTTTATGAAAAATATACTGTACTAATCTTCTTTTCACGATCTTCGATTTGACATTCATTATGCATATATTAAACATTAATTTCTAAGTGTTATTTATTTTTTATGATACATTTCGATTTTAATTTTTTTGTATATAAAATAAAAATGCTAAATATTATCAAAATAATATTTTTTTGTGAAAAATTATCTACTCTTTTTTAGAAGATTAATTTCTTTTACTTTAGTTTGCCTTTTTATAATATTTTTTGTGAATCATTGTTCTAAAGAAATTTGATAAAAAGATAAACCAATTTGTTAAAGTTAAAATTTACGGTAAAAAATTTAGATATAATAGTTAAAATGATTTGTTGAATGAATTAGTGTCTCTTTTCTCTTGTGAAAAGACAAATGATGTTATCTACAAGTATGATAGGTTGATTTTTTTTTTTATTGCTTTAAATACGTCACAATAATATGATTTAACGCCATTGCTTAATGAACTAAGATCATTGTGAGATCTCATGCTAACATTACTAAATAGAAATATAATATATGTGACATCTGACATTGCTTCGCCCTATACCAATATTTAATTGTATTAGTATATTATTCAAATATTACAAATTAATATACAATTATCGCATACACCAATATTATGTTATATATTTTATATCAATTTTTTACTTATTATAGTACAACATTGCATACAAGTCCTTTGTAATATATTTTATTCATTACTTACTTTTAGTTTCATTATTATACATACTAGTAAAACACCCGTGCGTTGCATGGTTATCATACGTTTTACTATTGTGAGAATATATATTGATTTTTATTCGGTTATTTTTAATACATTAATATACTATTATTTGTCGATATATCTAAAAGTAAATGATGGTCGATGAATCATAAATATAAAAAATCTATACAGATTATAGTAATTATTTTAAAAAAACAATATTCGCATTTTTATGGAGCATTCTCACTTGAAAGAAACATAAGAAATTTATACATTTCTAAACACCTCTTTGTACACAACATTCGGTGTTTTGTTACAACTTTTGTTCTCATCATCACATATCAAAATTTTCAAGCCTCGACGATTGGTGACCCTTGAAACTGCAACATAGAGTTGACCGTGACTGAAAACGGGCCTTTTTAGGAACAGTCCAACTTGAGACAAAGATTGACCCTGACTTTTATTGATTGTCATGGCATATGACACAATTAGAGGAAATTGCATACGTTGAAACTTAAAAGGCAAGGTTGGATCGGAAGGTGTCAATGACATTTTAGGTATTAAAATCAGTTGACCGGCATTACTTCCAGTCAAAACTTTTCCCTCGAGAACATGAAAACCAAGGTTTGTGATGACCACCCTTGTACTGTTACATAGACCATTTGAAGGATCTATGTTCCTCAAAAGCATGACGGGAGTTCCAACTTTCAAAGTCAACTCATGGTTTGGAGTTCCAAAACACCTTAGTTTATTTAAGAATTCTGGTGTGTGCACTTCACCCAGTACATCTCCATTCGAGTCGGACTTGCAAGCACTATCTGAGCTGTAATATATCCTTTCTTCGTTTGCATTATTTTGGATCATGCGTTCATGTATAGTGCCGACTAAATCAAGAGTTGGTCAAAGAATGGCTCGTTCATGTAAAAATTGCGGATCATCTAGTTTATTGTAGAAATCTGGGTATATGCATTGTACAATTTCCTCAACTGGATCATCATGAAACTTTAGTAAAAGATCATCCGGTATTTCAATATCCGAACACCTGTGGTGGGTTCCGCCAATTGTCCCACCACCTATGCTTGCAACCCAAGATGTGAACTGCTTAAGTTCTTCATCTTCATTACCAGAAGATCGACGAAGGAGTCTCATATTCTTTGTCAGTCTAAGAACAGTGCAGTGCTCCCATATTTCTGAAGAATTAATCGTTGCACGAGCTATGTCTTGCCTAGTCCCTTTCGGTGCCACTGGCAAGTCTAAGATGTGAACTGCTTAAGTTGCTTTCTGATAAATGTTGACTTAGTCAAGTCTGTTTTCACCTTTATTAGCTTAAAAAGTGATGGCAGTTTTGTAATTATGTGATAACTTGGGGGTAGAGTTGTAAAGTTTCATTTCCTGAAATGGAAAGTGTGCAATCGGGTGTTTTATCCCCGATTAGGGAAGTATGCAAGTTCATTTGGGACGGAGGGAGTAATATATTTCAAGGGCAAAATCATAATTATTTTATTACCTGTCAAATATTAAAACTAATTTATAATTGGAGCTCAATTTGTCTATATACAGCCATTGTAGGAAACGTGATATCAATTCTCAATCCATCTAAACACTTAATTGATTCAACAGCTAACCTAAACTAAATAAACCAAAACTAAACAAAATAAATTGATTTCACTTTTAAAAAAAATTACTGAATATTTTCGTAGAAGATGAAAATCGCCCACAAGGATGATTTTTTTAACAATTGCATTAATTTAATCAATTATAAAAGATAAAGCAATTGGAATAAAATTAAATTATTACGAAATTTGACATAATTAACATTTCAGCTGACCTAATGTTATTATTAAAACCGTTTTTAAGCATGTGTTACAAAATGTGAATAGAAAAAAATTAATTAAGATTGTTTGAAGATTTTTGGGGATTGAT
The DNA here is from genome assembly GCA_958295605.1 of Ajuga chamaepitys. Taxonomy (NCBI): domain Eukaryota; kingdom Viridiplantae; phylum Streptophyta; class Magnoliopsida; order Lamiales; family Lamiaceae; genus Ajuga; species Ajuga chamaepitys. The sequence goes on along the minus strand of OY282500.1, from coordinate 3,900,648 downwards.
TAAGTATAAGTGAAAATAATCACAAATTACAACTGCTAACCCTTGACAGAAGCATATTCTCATTTGGTTACATCTCACTCATTCAAACACATTTAGTTTTGTTAATCATAAACTACACTTTGAAATGGATAATAATATACCACTGCTTTGCGAGCAAATGTATTTTTCTCAATGATAATACACAGTTCTTATACATTATTTAATTTGTGTACGATCGGGAATTAAATGATAATTCATCACACTGTATATATAAAAAATTAAACAAACGTATTTTTAAGATTAGAGAAATTCATTTCAAATAGATAACCCAACTAATAATAGAGACTAAACAAAGTGGCAGAATAACTGAACAAACTGATTTATTTCATAATTGGGATTACTCTAAAAAAACCACAAAAAACAATATTCATGACAAAATGAACGTCTACTTTTTCATTAAACTATAATTCGGATTCCGATGTATGACAACATCAATTCTCCAAAACCTGCATATTTGGCAAACTCAACTCAAACAGGAGCTTATCTTCATCAACCATGAAAAAAGTGTATGCGAACCCCCTCGGCAAATTATTGCCGTCCATAAAGCTACCAAGATCCTTCACGCTCATAAACACAAGGGTCCTTTGAAATCGTAGACCGATAGTCCTAATCGTTCCTTTCATGGACACCCTCATCAAACTGGGCAAATAAACTAACTTTTTTGCGAGATGACTCCACAAGGTAGCTGGAATAAGCTAAAAAATATTTTAAATAAGTCATACAACATTTTACACTAAATCAATAATTTATGTAATTTGGAAATACATATAGACGCAAAACATACCATCCAAGGAGTCTCAAGACGATCTTGACTGACAACAATGCTAAAACTACTAACTGGTTTTTGTTCACCAATGGAAAAATTATCGGTAGAACAACCAACACCATCCAAGTTTGACTTTAGCCCAACGAACTTAGAAGAACATTCAACATAAATACTATCACCAGGAACTTCGGGATTCACTAACCGAACAACGCCATCAGGATGATCCATGTAAACTACAGATGTTATTTAAATAAAAGTAAGAAAGAATAATATTACAAAAAATATATTACAATAAAATAATATTTATGCATGATTGTACGTGCATACCTATTGCATATCGTTCACATGCAACTTCAGCTTCTGGATAAAATCGCATGCTTGAACTTTTGAGTCCAACCAAACGATCCCCCACAATAAAATTATCCAAACCACTCTTAACTACACAAATGACATAATATTGACTAAATCATATAAATTAAATGATAATTCATATATAAATTGGCGAAAATTAATACAAATGTAATTATTAAAAAAATATCAAATACCAAGTATAAACTTTGGGACGTCTGCTCGAGGAATCCTCGTCTTGAGACACGTCTCGCACTTAAACACACGTACCTCAAACAATTGATAAGCAACATAAAAGAAGACAATAAAATCCGACTCCGCAATACCATTACCAAACACAAAATTTGTCCAACCATTTGTGAAAAAATAGTGACTCTGAATCTTTTGAATTTTCAAACGGAACGTTGTATAGTGGATGTTACGTACACATACCTCATCCGGTAAACCAGATGGGAACTGGCCAACAAAATCAGCAGGTATAGCCTGAAAATAAATAAAAAATTGATGTGGATTAAACAGAATTAAATAGATGTGGATTGCATTAATACGCTTAAATGGAATTAAACGGAAAAAAATTAAACGGAATTAATCGAAACACAAACTTACATAGAAGTGGTACGCATCCTGAGACTTGTACACTCTTAAACACGTTTTTTTAGACCGCAATCCAGACGTTACACTATTAGAGTGTTTATTGTTGGTTTCCATTCGGGAAAAACAGAGAGAGAGGTTTATTATTAAACTCTGATACTCAAAACTAAATAGCAAAATAATGTGTAGTATGAGCAACTGTGTAAGCGACATATGGTGAATATTATGCTGATTACGCAGGTATTTATAGATACGTAATTAATTTATTCATTCGTGTATTGAAGCTTATTTCGGATATTGATTAGCGCATAAATAGGGTGGGCAAAAGAAAAATAATAAAGATTTGAATCATACCTCGTGTAGTTGTCGTATTGTTGTGGAATGATGACTAAATCAGTTTATAATATTTTATTGTAGATTTGGTTTAAAATGGGAAAATAGCTTAATCATTGGCATAATCGAAATTCCTGATATGACACTTGACTATTCCAATAAAAAGATATGATGTATTAATTCAATGTAATTGATTGACTGAATATAATCAATTTAATACGTTTAATTGTTATGTTGCGAGATTTCAGAAATTTAATTGTAACATATTACCACTATATAAGCAATTCAGGAATTAATTGATTTGAATGTTTTACCATATATAAGGTAATATAAATTAATGCAGCCAATTATACCATAAATATAAATTAATGCAGCTAATATTGAAGTTCCAGAAATAGTATAGTTGTTTTGGGCGGGAAAATGTTTATATTACTATTCTTGGCGAATTTTGTTATATTATATAGTATAGATTTATTTTAATATTTAAATAATAATTTAACAAAAAAATTCTAGCCCGTGCATCGCACGGGTGGCAAACTAGTTAATTTAAAACGGAGGAAAAACTATTTTTATCATTAGAAAGAAATGGATTACGAACTTTTTATTTTTTAAAAATCTATGCTTGGAAAGAGTTTATAAGTATAAACTCCTAAAACGTTATGGGATTTTTTCAAGAGCTTGAACGTTTATATTGGCTAAACTTATTTTAAACAACTTATAAGTTTCAACAGCTTATAAGTGGTTTCAACAACTTATAAGATGTAATTTTTAAGAAGCTTATAAGTTAACAAAGTGTTTGGATAAAAGAGTTTATAAGCTTGCAATTGAATTTAGTGATTTATCTATGAATTTGGGGTCTAAAATTAAAAGTTAATATTAAACACACATTTTGATTAGTGTGTGAAGTGTGTGAACTGTGTGAAATGTGTGTAGTATGTGAAATGTGTGTTGTGTGTGTAAGTGTGAATTATATGTGAAATTTGAGTCTAATAATTAAGATCTTAACAAATAAGATGGGAATAAGATGGGGTACAACTTATTTTTTTTAGGTCTTATAAGCTCTTAGAGCTTATTTTTGTGTTTTATAAGCTTCTAAACATCTTTTTTCGCCAAACACTTTACAAGAGCTCATAAGCTCAGTCAAACACCCTCATAACATATTTTTGAGAACTTCAACCTTGGCTAAACACACAATATATATATATATATATATATATATATATGACAGATGGATGAACCTTCTTTAGCAAAATTATTTCTCATTCATTCATCATAGTGCTTATCTTCACATGAAGTTATTCTACGGTGGCTGGGATAAATGGGAGGAGGCTAAAATAGGCACTAGACACTCCAGTTTTACGGACAATTCACCGATTCTATTTAAAATCGCGAGTTTAATAATCCTGATCATATGTAACTTTTACATTTATCAAATACATGCAATTGAAGATTACACTTAACATAACTCTATAAACTTCTTGTTTCAATCCTAAATGTAGCGTCGTCTTCCTCCTCATCTTTCCCTGAGAGGATGGGGAATGTTTCATCTTCACAATTTGTTTTGTTTTTCACTTAATCTCTCTTTATGAGAGTTTTTGTCTCTCCTCAATAAGTGAAAGTATTAGTCCTGAAAATAATGGGAGTATTAATCCCGAAATAATGGGAGATTCGATATTCGTGGTGTTCGTTGTGTCCGCTTTGAAGATTCAAATGTCTACTAGCTTTTCAACACTGATTTGCTCATCTCTTGGGGCTTTCACCAGAATATCAGTGACAAATACGAGATCCGGGACACGTATTTTGATACACAATTTGTCTAGCACGTGATTTGTTTTATTTACTATATTTAAATGTGTATAAGTTTAAATCTAGCAGTTTTTTCTGCTTCAATTGTTTCATATATATTGATATTATTCGGCTATTTTTTCTTGTCAATCATTCCTTATTAATTCCAGCAATTTAATGATATTTTATTTTCTAAAAAAATTATAATTGATGATTGTATTGTTGTCTTCTTATTATTATTTCTTTTGTTTGTGGAATAAAAAGTTTATTTAAAAATTCACAAATTATGTAAAGCAAAAATTTACATAGAATTGTATTTTACATTTTATCTTATCTATAACTAAAATGTTTGTATCATAAGTATAAATATTTGAAAGAAAAATTTATATTATTAGAAAGTTAAATCAAATGAGTTTTTACATTTGAAATACAATACACAAAATTATTTTTTATTTTTTTATCAATAAGTAAATTATTATTCCGTGACTACAATGGACAAGAAATGTGAAATTATCAAATCAATTTTAAGTAAAATAATTAACTTAAACAAAATTATATAAATACTAATATTAACTCTATTAACTTTTGAACATATCTAATTAAAAAAAAAGAAGTTAATTTCATATATACATTGATATAAAGAGTTTTCCATTGATAATTTAGAAAATATATAAGAAAAAATATATTAGATACTTTTAAAGTAGAAAAATATGATTTTTCACTGTAATGTAAAAGATAATATTACATTGTATTAAAAAAAAATTATAATGGTAAACAAAATGAGTATTTGTCTTTTATAATAATACAATACATGAAAATTTGTTTTTGTGATTATTTATTTTTCTAAATAAATGAACTATATTTTTATAAATAAGACGGGAAATAATAGGCAAAATGATCAAATCTACAAAAGAAGTGTATATATTTTTTTTGTTTAGTTTGTTGAGAGTTTTTTTAAGAATTTTTAAAGGCAAATAAAAATAAATGATTACAAATACTGGTAATATCAAAATATAAAATTTGATTATTTTGAGGACTATTGAGAATTTGGGGAATAGCTCAAACATAATTTCCAGAAACAAAGTTTAAAAATATTTAAGTATGTATTATTGTTAGATATTTTCTTAAAAATAATTATTGTGTTTTTATTAATATGTATAATTTTTAATATATAAAGGGTGTTAATTTTATTTTGATTAATTATACATTAATTTAAATATTTATTGCTCTTAATTTTAGTATTTAACACAATTTCTATGGAGATCAAAGTCTTGAAATCTTTCTTAACTCTACTTGAGTTCTCTCAAGCATTAAAGTGAAATCAAATATATATATAATTCAAGACTCAACAAATAGTTATAATAAAATTAAAAATATCAAAATTAGATATAATACAAACATTAAGATAAATATGATATAAGAACTCATGCTTTGATAGCTTAAAAGAGCATCATTTGAAGTTTTTATATTTTTATTGTAATGGAAAATAGCAAATGATAAAGATACTTCTTACTTTTATTTTTATAAGATGTTTTTATTTTTATTCTTACACATTAGTTTTATTCTTTACTATTACTTAATATTTGAAGATATATAGTACGCTTTAGGTGTAGTCTTCTACATAGGATTAGATACTTTTTTCTTTTAGAAAATAAAATGATTGAAAATAATAAATGCTAAAGATATCATCTCTCTTAAAAAATAGATAATTATCAACGAATGCTATATATATATATATATATATATATATTGAAAAAAAGTAAGGATGAGATTAAATTAAAATCTTATTGTCTATTCAAACACTGTACCACTTCAATATAAGAAATTTTACTGTCCGGATTTCTTTATTATAAGAATTCGCTATTTACAGTGATTTTCAGACCCGGATCCTTTGTAGTTGAGTGATGTGCATTTCGGTGTACTCACATTCTCTCTACAATGTGGGCATTCACATTCCCTCTACAAAGTTATCCACATTATATAGAGAGAATGTGAGTAAATAAACCAAGTGCACATCTCTCAACTATAGAGGATCCGGATCCATGATTTTCCTAATATCTAAATGTTGAACTATCAATATGCAATTTTAAAGAAAATTATGATTTATACAAAAATGATAAAAAAATATAAATTATGAATACATAATTTCAGCAATATATAAAGTATCGAATTCAACGGTTAGAAAACAATGAAATGTTATATTATTAAATATAATAAGATTATAATCTTCTTTAATATAAATAAAATCGTCTATAAATAGTAACCTAGGATTTTTCCGCCAAAATCCCAACCCAGTTCTGATAACTACGTTTTTTAGTAGGTATGTATTAGTTACAATAATGTAAGGAAGATATCAATTCCGATTTATTCGCCAACCATATGTATGGTGAATTTAATAAATAGACTGCAATCTTATTATATAATAAAATGAAGCCTCCATAAATAGTAATTTCAGTATTTTCCCGCTCCAAACACACTTACTTAATGTAGACTAACAATTTAATGGTAAGATTATGATCATAAAGTAATTTTATGGTAAGATTATACTACAATTATGCTGAAATTTGTATTGCAGAATCTAACTATAAAATTTCGTATTCCAATTAGCAAAATATTTTGTACTCTAAATATTGATATATTCACTGATTAGCCAAAATTTGTGATTAGCAGAATCTTACCATAAATTCCATCGATATATGCTGGGAGAATATTTTCTAAATATCGACAAATCAGCCGAATATAAATATTGATATCAACATATTAGCCGAAAGAGGATATTTGTGAAAATTAACTTTTTCTAGAAGAAGTATACAATTTTCTTTTCTATTTAGTTTGCTTTTATTTTTTTGTTTATTTATAAAATAATTTTGGGCTATAAAAATTATTTTGTTTTACATGGCATAAATTTTTTGTATTTACATTAATAACAAATGAAAAAGAATTCGATGTATTAACCAAAGTAATTTGTGAACTGATTTAGTTTGATAAAATAAAGTTAATATTTGTTTGAACTATATATATGCTAATTTGAAAATAGAAATAGGATACCAAATTATTAATGTAATTTTTTATTTGGTCAAAATTTGATATATATATATATATATATTGATATTTAAAATATTTTATACAAAAGGAAAATGTGAAGTTGTTCTCAAAAATTAATTTAAGTATTGTTCAATAAATTGTAAACCATAAAAGAAGATTAGAATAACTTTTATGCAAAGATAACAAAGATATTCACACCCTAAACCAGTGAATATGACTATCTCATAACTTATTCATACTTATGTATTTTTTACTTTTTTAAAGCTCTTTCCTTTTACTATAAATATATTAATTTTTATCTTTTATTACATTACAATATAATTATATAAATATATCATTTATATTATATATTCGCGATACATTAACAATTCGTGCCACGATGAGAAAATTCTAGTTAGTATAAGTAATTGGTGCGTCCAATATGTAAAGAATGACCAGTTGCCATATAACATAATATCATGTCTCTTTTTCATCCCAATCAAATCGTGCCAGAATAAGGAAAAATCTAAATTTATGTAAAAATCTTTCATGATCAAACAATACCATAAACTGACGTCCATGATTAATGAAAGACTCATGCGTAGCTACACCACACAATCATTTCCATAACCAAATATTTAAATGTGTTAATCGCATTAATTCATAAAAGCAAGTTCAACTCTAATTCCACGTAAAAGACAGATTTGCATCAAATACCTAAATAATAAGGCCCTAATTTTCCGCAAGTGAAAGTATATATGCTTAAAATATCTGCAACACATGATCTCATTGAACCGGAGTACGGCTATAAATTGGTTCATTTCTATTATGGATTGTTCACATGCATCATGTACGTTACCTTCCTGCTTATAACATTTTATTCTCCATGAACCAATTTCGCAAATCCTGGATTACATTTCCCACGCGATTTTATCCCGGTCCAATATTCTCCTATTTATTTTGAATATTCCATTGTTTTTCCAGGGCTTCGACAATCTGTGAAGTAAGATTATAGGTTATCGAATAGATCTGGATAATCGACACATCTTTTACTCTATTCTTTTTCATGAGTTCGGTGATACTAGCCATCACAAAGATATTAGTTAATACAAGTTAATCTTTTTCCGTTTGCTTATTTCGTTTCTATACACCAAATACAAGTTCATTGTCAAGGAGTTATTAATAGTATCACCATTCCCTTTTCTGAGCTCCTAGAATTATTCTCATCTGGGCGAGCTTCATGAGCCTCAGTCCTAAATTATTGGCGCAGATAAAGTAACTGAAATACAAACTATTAATTCTCAATCAACAATCAAGACTGGAAATAATCACAACACCAAGAACAACACACAGCTCCAAACACATACACACGCAACTGAAATCGAAATAAACACAATCTTTACGTGGTTCAGTTAAGGTGACCTACATCCACGGAGGATCAGAGTATCCTCAATCCACTATTCACGAAGAAATATTTACAGATTACAACCGGAATTAGCAAAACCCCCAAATCCTGATCTAATCTGGGATAGACCCTAATCTCTCCTATCTCTCCGAATATGATGAAGAAAACTGTATAAGCTACTCTCAACTAATACATCCACACTCTAGCTACAAGAATTAAACAATTAGAAACTGATTTGCACTTCAAAATCAGTTGCACAATCAACGACCTTGTTTTCCCTCTTCAAAACAGAATTTCTGAATTCTCAACTACCGGTTCAGATTAGTTGTGAGCCGGTTCCAACCGATCTGAACCCGGTTCTGTGATCTTTAGGATTTTTCCAGTTTGTGAGTGCTGAAACTTGTTGAAATTGACTTATATTCCACAATTTTCCACCTCAATGAAACAAGGAACTCATCATACTCCTCACGTAACTATGTTGCTTCTGTTAAACACATTGTACAAGCTTCAACAAGCTTGTACAATGCTTGATTTTCCTCCTGGAAGTGTATTTATGAACAAGTCTGCTACATTATCTTCTGTTGCTACTTTCTTCACTGATACCACACCTTTCTCCACAATATCTCTCACAAGTTGCAACTTTACATCAATGTTTTTCAACCTTGCATGAAACACTTGATGTTTTACCAGGTGAATGGTGCTTTGATTGTCACAATAGATAACCACACTTCCTTGCTGCACTGCAAAATCCCTCAGAATTCCTCTGAGCCAAATTGCTTCTTTCACAGCCTCTGATACAACTATATATTCAGCTTCTGTTGTAGAGAGTGCAACCATTGACTGATGAACTGCTCTCCAACTAACTGCAGTTCCATACACAGTAAAAACATAGCCAGTGATTGATTTTCTGCTGTCAAGATTTCCTGCCAAGTCTGAGTTAACAAAACCTTGGATAGGATCTGCTGTTTCTCCACCTAACCTTTCAAACATTAATCCCAAATCCAAAGTTCCTTTGATGTACCTGAGAATGTATTTCAAGGCTTCCCAGTGCAGTTTCCCTGGATTGGACATAACTCTATTGACCATAGAAACACCATATGCCAAATCTGGTCTGCTACAGATCATGGCATACATTAAACTTCCAACCCCACTTGCATAAGGAATTCTTTGCATATACCTTTTCTCTTCATCAGTTTTAGGACACTGCTCCTTAGAGTTTAAATTGTTGTCCAGTTGGAGTAACAACAGACCTTGATTCATGCATTTGATACCTTTTCAGTACTTTCTGCAAGTAATCTCTCTGTGACAGCATCAGCTTTCCAGCATCTCTGTCTCTGATAATATCCATTCCCAGAATCTTTTTAGCATTTCCTAAGTCCTTCATTTCAAATTCTGAGCTTAACTTGTTCTTCATAAATTCTATTCTTATTTTACTCTTACTCGCTATTAGCATATCATCTACATACAACAATAGGTAAGTAAGAGCATCCTTCCCTTGTTTTTCAAAGTTTACACAGTTATCATACTTGCATCTGTCAAAGCCCACACTTAGCATGAACTGATTAAATCTCTTGTTCCACTTTCTAGGACTTTGTTTAAGTCCATAGAGTTATTTCTTAAGTAAACAGACCTTTTGTTCATTTCCTGGTAAAATGAATCCTTCAGGTTGCTGCACAAAAATTGTTTCTATCAAGTCTCCATGCAAGAAAGTTGTCTTGACATCCAGCTGCTGTAATTCCATATTTTCATGTGCTACTTTTGCAAGCAGAAGTCTGATAGAACAATGCTTTACAACTGGTGAGAATGCTTCATTAAAGTCAATGCCTTCTCTTTGTGTAAAGCCTCTTGCCACAAGTCTGGCTTTATACCTTACTATTTTTGTTCCAACAAACTCAACCTTCCTCTTGAAAATCCACTTTGAGCTAATAATCTTCTGATTCCTTTGTTTTTCTACCAACACCCATGTCTTATTCTTTTCAAGAGATTGCAGTTCCTCAACCATGGCTGCCATCCAATGCTCTCTATCTGTGCCAGATATTGCCTCACCATAGCTTTGAGGTTCTTGATATTCCAAGTTTTATGCTACTGCCAGAGCATAGGAAACCATATCAGCTTGACCAAATCTATTTGGTGGATTCTTACTCTATCCCTTGCTAGGTGATAATCTCTTAGATTTTGTTCTTCATCTAACTCATCCTCTGAAGATGGTTGTTCCAGATTTTCATTCTGTCTTTCAGTTCTGTCAAGATGTTCTTCATCTTCAGTGATCTCCACCTTAACAGATGTAATTTCTGTTGAGATATTACCATCCACATCAGTGCTGGATCCTGTGTGTTTATACCCCATCACTTGTTCATTGAAGGTCACATCTTTGCTTACAATAACCCTCTGATGTCCACTTTCCAAACATCACAGTTGATATCCTTTCACACCATTTGGATACCCTATAAAGATACATCTCACTGCCCTTGGTTCCAGCTTATCTTGTCCGATATGTGCAAAAGCCAGACATCCAAACACTTTCAAATCTTCATATTTGGACAACTTCCCATACCAGATCTCATTTGGTGTACTGAAATTTATGGAAGATGATGGTGATTTGTTGATAAGGTGACAGGCAGTGTTCACAGCTTCTCCCCATAATGCTTTTAGAAGTTTTGCATCTGTCAGCATGCATCTTACTTTTTCTAAAATATTTATGTTCATCCTTTCAGCTAATCCATTCTGTTGTGGGGAACAGTTCTATGTCTAATAATACATCTTTTCCTGCAAAACTCATTGAACTCTTCTGAGAGATATTCCAAACCATTATTAGTTCTCAAATGTTTCAGTTTCTTTCCTCTTTTATTTTCCATCTGAATGAGCCATTCTTTGAACTTGACAAAGGCTTCACTTTTGTGTTTTAGGATATATACCCATACTTTCCTGCTATGATTGTCTATCAATGTCATAAAATACCTACCTCCCCCCATGAGTTTCCACTTTTGCAGGTCCCCAAATGTCAGAATATATATAGTCTAGTGGTTCTGTTGTATTGTGTAATCCAGTTCTAAAAGATTGTTTCTTAGCCTTTCCTAGGACACAATGGTCACAAAACTCCAGTTTAATGATCTGTTTATCCCCAAACAAGCCTTTCTTAGACAACTCTGCCATTCCTTTCTCTCCTATATGTCCAAGCCTTTTATGCCATAGTAGAGTATTAGATTTGGTCATTGTGTTATCCAGTGTGCCAGATATTGGATTTCCAATCAGTATGTACAGACCATTAACCTTTTTGCCTTTCATGACTATTTTCCAAGCTTCAGTAACAATCATGAACCCATTTTCAGTTTTAAACTCACATCCATATGCATTTAAAGATCCCAAAGAAATGAGGTTTCTTTTCAAAGCAGGTACATACCTCACATTAGTGATTAACCTCTCCACTCTATCATGCATCATGATTTTGAGGGACCCAATCCCTTGTACCTTGCAGGCCTGGTCATTCCCCAGAAGCACAGTTCCACCATCAACTTTCTTGAGATCCCTGAACCATAGCTCATTTGGGCACATGTGGAAAGAACAACCTGAACCCAGAACCCATTCATCACTTACTCTTCCATTTGATATTGTGAGAACCTCAGCACTTTCATACCCTTCTTCTACAACTGCTGCATCAACACTGTTGCTGTCTTGTTTAGACTTTCTCTCAGGGCAATTCTTCTTGAGATGTCCCACTTGTTTACAAGAGAACATCGTCTTTTTTCTATCCATTCTAATCCCTTTTTATTTCCTTCATTTCCCTTCTTAACTTCTTTGTTTCCTGTTGCTTAAGGCTTCTTCTGGAATTTTTCCTTATTGAATTTCACATTCAAACCTTCTCCTGCAGTTTGTGACTTCTTTTCACCAAGATTTTGTAAGAACTTGGTTTTTAAAGCAGTTTGAATAGAATCATAGCTAAGTTGTTGAATTCAATATCATCAGAGCTTTATCATCTTCTTCAATTTTTACTTCAAGACTTTCAAGATCATCAACTAACTTGTTGAATTCATCTAGCTGTTCAAACAAGTTCTTCTCTTCTATCATCTTGAATCTGAGTAACTTCTGTTTCAAATATAACTTATTTGAAACAGATTCTCTAGATACAAATTTTCTAACCTCTTCCATGCTTCAATTGCTGTCTTGATTTTGGCAATCTCTCTCAGAGGTTTATCCCTAAGACACAGAATAATCGTGCTATGCGCTTTCTCAAGAACCTCCTTCTTTGCTTCATCAGTTGTAGCAGGCCATTCATCAGGCTTCAGAACCAGTGCCAATCCATGCTGTGTGAGGAGTGCTTTCATTTTCACCTTCCACAGACCAAAATCATTTTTGCTCGTGAACTTCTCAACATCTAGTTTCATCGACGCCATTTCCAATCTCCTTTTCCCACATACGGCGCCAATTGTTAATTCTCAATCAAGAATCAAGACTGGAAATAATCACAACACCAAGAACAACACATAGCTCTAAACACATACACACGCAACTGAAATCGAAACAAACACAATCTTTACGTGGTTCAGTCAGGGTGACCTACATCCACGGAGGATCAGAGTATCCTCAATCCACTATTCACGAAGAGAAATTTACAGATTACAACCGAAATTAGCAAAACCCCCCAAATCCTGATCCAATTTGGGATAGACCCTAATTCTCACTTAATCTCTCCTATCTCTCTCGAATATGATGAAGAAAACTGTATAAGCTACTCTCAACTAATACATCCGCACTCTAGTTACAAGAATTAAACAGTTAGAAACTGATTTGCACATCAAAATCAGCTGCACAATCAACGGCCCTGTTTTCCCTCTTCAAAATAGAATTTCTGAATTCTCAACTACCGGTTCAGATTAGTTGTGAGCCGGTTCTTTACTCTGAGCCGGTCCGAACCCGGTTCTGTGATCTTCAGGTTTTTCCAGTTTGTAAGTGCTGAAACTGACTTATATTCCACACAAACATTTTTCTTTTGTTAAAGATAAAATATAAAACACCTTCCTTTTGTTAAAGATATAATATGAAAATGATAGGAATATAAAGTCGAGGGTGTTGCACATCGATGAAGATGATAGACTATCTGGGGGTTGCTTTATGTTTTTCTTAAAGAAAACAAAAAAGATTAACTATAAGAAATCGGGGTACACATACTAAGTCAGTTGGAATGTTTTATGCCTTAGTTAAAAATATTGATTATTTAAGCTATACATATTGTAAAGCAAGATAATTACTAATAAACTGATTTATCCCACATGATATTTTAAAAGGATTGAGTTATAGAAACTTTTTTCAGAAGTACCATTGAGACTGACCTGGTGGGTTGATAGCCGGCCAGAAAAAAACTTACTATATTCTAGGTGGGTGGACTTGACTCACTAATTTTGGACTAGATTGGATTTTGAACCTACAAGACCCCGCTATGTTTTTAATATTTTTTATTGATTTTTTCTTTTCTCAACAAACATTTAATTTTCCATCACTTATTAAATATTTATTATAATATTTCACTATTTTATAATCATATAAATATAAATATATGAATTTATATTTATGTTAAATTTATACACTGTGTATCACACGTGGATTATACTAGTTTATTGGATAACCAACTCAACTTTATAATAATATAAGGTTAATGTAAATACTAAAATCATTCCATAAGAATATACTGGCTTCTATATGGAATCATCAAGATTGTATTTAAAATTAATCCTTAAGATAATACATCAAAAGACATTCTAGAAAGTGTATTTTAGATTCTAAAATAAAGATAAAACTCGTTGGTTATTTTTACAAAAAATTAAATCTTTTGAACATAGGACAAACACGAACAATAGGAAAGATGAACTTTAAGGTCATAAGCCATTAATGACGTAATTTATTTATATTTATAGTGAAAACTAAATAGTTAAATGGAATGTAAATGTCATAAATATTGATAATTTTCTTTATACAACTTAAAATAATAATTTGTTACAAATTATGTATATCTAAATATTATATAATTAAAAGATAAATAATTGTATAATTATATACTATTTAAGACGATCATAAATAATAAATTATTAAAATTAACAAAGAAATATAATAAAAAATGCAATAGAGTTAGAGATCTCTATATTATACTAATATAATGTGTTACACTATTAGAAAACAATATAAGTGGACGAATTAAATATTTAATATTTTTATTGCAATATATATACATATAAAGATTACAATAAAAAATAATATAAATTAACTACTTAATTAAATGTATTTATATTAGACACCACAGTGCAACGAGCATGTTATTTGATAGTCTTAAAATAACATGTTTGTGTGTCTGAGCAAGAAACTAATGGTGCAAAATTGTTGTCAAGAAATCTACCGTAGAATTCAAAGCCTAAAACACAGGGTCCGTTTGCTTAAAATTGAGCTCAGTAGATTCAGAGAATCGAATCTCAATAAAGCACACTCATTAATTTCTTCAGCCGAATTTGGCTCAGCACTCCTCAATCTTAAGCAAACGGGCCCTAGAATCTCGGATGTAACATTCTTTAGTAATTTGGAACATAACTTGACCAAGTTTGGAATATAAACAAGTACTACTGCAGTATATTTCTAGCCAAACATTATACTATAGAATGAACAAAAACAGAATCAACCTAAATTACAAATTTGATCTTTTGGTTACATCTGAACTAATACTCCCATTCAACTTGAAAGCTGGGACTTGCGAACCTGTCCAATTCCTTCAAGGATGTGCTTCGCATCTCTTCGTCGAATATAACTCGAACTTTAAGGCCTACTTCCCCGAGTTCCTCTTGTTTCTCTAATATATCTTTAGCAGAAATGGCAGCCGAATAACTACAATGATCCAACTCAATTGACTTAAGCGTTGGTATTTCTCCGATATCTGAAGGGATCTCTTCTAAGAAACTTAAATTTTGAAGAACAAGATGCTCAAGTCGTGGAAAGTGGGAGCTTTCTGTTATCCAATGTACCAACGGCATACAATTTGGACCATGAAACTCACATAGACGACTAATCTCCAAGAATTTTAGTCGACGAAATTGCCCTTCAATTGTTTCCCATTTGTATGATGCTCCAAAGGAACCCCAACATAATTTGAGTTTCTCAAGAAGGGGTAACGAACCTATATTTTCCATCACTTCGTCCCACAAGAAGCTACAGTGGGCTTCCAAACTCAACTTCTTGAGCGAGTGTGGGAAGGTAAGGTATTGCAAAAAGGTTCCACTTAACCAGAAAGCGCAATGAAGGGACTCGAGTTTATGTAGATGGTTAAGATTGTTTGGATAATAACTTGACCCCTCATCAAGTTCCCTATCATATGATAGTTTCAATTTCTTGATGTTGGGGATTCTCTTAACCACGTCTTCGCTAAACTTGAAATCACGCATCTCTGAGAGCGTTTGAATGTTTTCCAACACAATGTCATCTCGCCCTCCGACAGTGGTGGCAGAAGGATCCGGAAGAGAGAGTCCTCCTCTGAAGTTGGCATGTCTAAGCTGAGACATGTTCCAAATTTCGATCGGAGCAGTAAGCTCTTGCAGACAATCAACAATTAATGTCTGCAGATTCCAGAGGAGGCAGATTGAGGAAGGAAATTTGGAATGCAAATCAACTCTGATAGCAAGGTATCGTGAGTTAACCATCATCAACATATTTAGATCCATATATGGACCATTTAACCATGAAAAATCGTCAATTGTTTTCAATATCCTCAACAATCTGAAACTGAGTGATGGTAGATTTACTTTAAAATCACATATCAAAGAACGAGCAAGTGACATAGATTCCATGGCAGCCGGGGGTTCTCCTTTTGACGTGCTTCCAAGAATAACAACACGGCGTTGGGTATTCTCGATTTGTTGAAGGTCAATGCTACGTTGCTTTAAGACATCATAAAACTTATCTCTACGAGCTTGTCTCAAGCAGAGGTCCCTTAGAAGATCATGAATGCGGCATAGTTTTATGTTTCCAGTAGACCCCAACTTATGAACTAAAATGAGATTTCTATCGATGAGTTCCTTTAAATACTCTTTTGCAATCTCTTCCAAGCTTATGCCACTAATTGGCTTTAAAAATCCTTCGGCAACCCAAAGCTTAACGATCGTTGAGACAGTAATAACTCTATCTTCCTCAAAGACCCCCATATAAAGAAAGCATGGCTTTAGATAAATTGGCAATTGGTTATAGCTCATGTATAATATTTTTAAGCAACGCTCATTATCCTCAGAATTCACTATTGTATTTAAGTTTCCATCAATATATTGCCAATATTCTATCGTACATTCGGATTTCGCCAAAAGTCCTCCAATCACCACAATTGACAAAGGAAGACCCCTGCAATTTTTAACAATCTTCTTCCCAATATCCTCTAGTTGAAGAGGGCAACCTTCTTCACCAAACACTATTCGAGAAAATAGATTCCAACTATCATCTTGATCTAGGAAACTCATCTCAATGCCACAAGAGCTAGTTACATGACAAACCAAGTTTGATAGCCTAGTCGTGATCATTATTCGACTTCCATTATTGTTATCCGGAAAGAACAAGTTTAGCTTGTCCCACACTTCAATATCCCATAAATCATCAAGTACAATTAGATACCTCCTACCTGATAATCTTTTATGTAATTCAATTCCTAATTCATCAATTCCAATAAAATCTCCCCGACCCTCTTGAAGGAGTCCCAAAAGAATTTCTCTCATTCTATATTCTTGAGAAACAGTAACCCAAGAAAAAAAATCAAAATGTTGCGTAACGGCTCGATTTTCATAAAGATATCTAGCTAGAGTTGTCTTACCTATTCCACCCATGCCGACAATCGGAATGACTCGACGAGCAAGTTGTGTGTTAGTAAGCTTATCCATGATTACAAGTGCGAGATCATCAAAACCCACCATGACATTCTTCCGGGTGGAAGAAGAAGAAGAAGACACCATTGATTTTCTCTGCAGCTGATCTTGAATCCCAGTCTTTTCTTTAACAATCTCCATCACCTCTTTCTTGATAGAGTCCATGTCATCTACCACTTTCTGCAGGTCTTGATAAAAATCAACGGACCTGATTTGTTCCCCATGAATTCGATCCACTATGTGGGATTCGATTACATCTTCAACTGCGTAAGCCGCATCTGCGATGCGCATCTCAGTTGGATCTGCTTCTTTGCTGTAGCTTGCAACATGGGAATAATCTTCAAGAAATTCTTGCAAGAAAGTAATGTTTTCAGTGAGAGAATCAATCTGGTTTTTATCTAGAGAAATTGGAGGGCTAGGATGAAGCTTGATCTGATTTATTATATGCATAACAGAAACAAGAGCTGCATAAGCTGCCATCTTTAACTTCTGTTAAGTTTAATTTCTCAGGCAATTCTATCACCTATATACAGTATATATTTTGATGATGAAACAGTTAGATTGTTATGTTGACTTGACTCAATTATGAGGAACTTCTGTAGCACTTTTACAGCTGTTTATGTGTGAAATTTATGAGAACAAGCTAAGAAGCTTCTGCCTAGTTTCAGCGTCTACATGATGATAACTTAAGTGGGCCAATCCTTACAATGACTAACGGTATTTGAAGCTGCAATTCCTACTATCCCGTGAGTAATATTCGAATGAGTTCTATATCTACATACGAATCCAATAATGTATAACTCATCGGGCAGGGCAGAATTAATCCTAAATCTATGACTTCCAAATGCTAATGAAATAGCAGAAACTGAAAAATGTAACTGTAATAAAAATATGCTACCAAGGTAGCAACCACTTGATGTGATAAGAACACTATCGATCCAAAAGGAGACAAAAAAATTTAAAAAAGTTCACTGAAATCTACTGTGCAACTTAACATTGTTCTCGAATAAAAAATTAGACGCCTAAATATTTTGTAGTGTACAAATTTTTAATTCCAACATGAATTTCGAGAAAATGTATACTTCATTTACACGAAAATAAAAATAAAAGTCCGACCGAGATGAGAATCAGACAACTACGAGTGATCAGTTTATCCATAATTCCTTTCTCATGCTTCTCCACATGATTTTCTTCGCCATATTCACTCCCTCCTGTAAAGGCCTTACGGAGTTTCCATTTAACGTTTGCCAATCCATCCTTAAAGTTTGAAGAATTTCGACCAGAAGAAGAAGCTGCATTCATCTGAAACTGACCAACCAAAACACTACCTTCGTCATACTGCTCAATGGCTTCTAGTATCGACGCTGCCCGCGCGCAAAAATGCTGAGCAACAAAACCCTCAAAATTCCGAGGTGGTTTCCTCATAACATGAAGCATAGTCTTGCAAGAAAGGATGAAAGCGCCCTCGCTGTAGTCGAGGGACTTGTTTATCCATTTTGAATCATTGCTTTTTCCACTGCAGATGGGCTCGTTGAAAAACGGCCTCTCGTTTAGCACGAGCCCCTGAATCGACACCAAAATCTGCAGAATGCTGGATTTCTCTGACCACATCTCGACTTTACTACCCGACCAAGTATTAAGCAGGCTTAGGCAAACTTTCCCATCTTCATAAAGATTTGGATTCAAACGATACCCGTGCGAGTGGTAGTTAACTTTTGGAGGTGTTTTGGGGTAATCACATGGCAAGGCGATGTCGAAGAAGAAGAGGCCATCATGGTATGGAGTTCCAGCTGCTCCGATGATGACAGCGCGGAGCAAATCAATCCGCGTGTCGTAAACTTCGACGTAGATGGATTCTGGAAGGTTCTTTTCGAGGATTCTCCATTCTTTCATGATGTTGGCGTTAATGGAAATTAGGTTGGGCTTGTTAGATTGGAGGTAGTGATGATCTTCTACTAATGGTACCACATTAAAGTGTTTAAACTGGATGTTACTGCCACCATTTTCATCATCATCTGCACAAAATAGAAATTAATATACAGTGATAGTCCCTCCGTCCCACCTTATCTTGCACACTTTCCTTAAATGGCCGTCCCACCTTATCTTGCACAGCCTAAAAAAGGAAAGTTATAACATAATCTCCACCCTCAAAATCTTCACCCTCAATCCCCACCCTCAATTTACCTTTGAAAAGTCAACAAACAACCAAAAAGTAACTTTTCTTAATACTCGTGCCGACCCCCTTGTGCAAGATAAGCCGGGACGGAGGGAGTACATTCTATCGTTATAAATGAAATCCTAGTTTGGCCTTCTAATTCACATGGTTCACTGACATTATAGAAGTATATTACTCCCTTCGTCCCACCCTAATTTGCACACTTTTCTTTTCGGTTCGTCTCACACTAATTTACACATTCTTCAAAATGAAATTTCTCTTACAATCTCCCCCCTTAAAATTTTCACTCTCAATCTCCACCTTTAAAAAAGTCAACTAAAATGCAAAATATCAACTAAAATGCAAAAAAATTAGTTTTTTCTTAATATACACATTGGAGTAGGTGTGCAAATTAGAACGAGACGGAGAGAGTATATAACAGACTCTACGTTAATAAGATCAATGGAAGATTTATGTTTACTTTCCAGAATTCCAAATTGTAACTTTTTTATTCATCAGCAGAGGCGTGTTTGTTTAAGACCGTAGAGTACTGAAATACTATTAACTGGGGTAAATAAAATAGTAAATAATAGGTGAAAAAACAGGTTTTACCCTTTTCAAATATGTCGGGGAGAATTTTAAACAAACACAATCTGTATACAAACAACGATCAAGTTAGTAAAAACTGGACCAACCGAAAACGCAACGGATGGTCATGCCCATATCTGTTTTAGACCTGATCAGGACTGGTGATAATATTCACAAAATACAAAGCAAAAAGCAACATAAGGGCCCGGTTGGTTCAGAATCACGTACAATAATGATATTGATTATCGGTTGGTTCAGAATCACGAACGATAATGATATTGATTATCATACTATGGAATAATATGTGCGAAGTTGTCAATAAAATTAAAGTGAAAGATTAACTTCTTAGCATGAACCAAGCATAAAAAGTAGAATAACGTCTCTTTACTCCCATTATCCACCCCTTCCTGTACCAAGCGGCCCCTTAATAAACAATAACCAATCGATTTCATAACTAGTGTACCTAGTACATATAAACTAGTCAAACATGTATTTCCATTCCAAGTTGGATTACAAGTTACCCTTATGTTTAGAAAATCTGTTCCTAAATGTAATGTGTAAAAAACTGTAAATTGCTACGTAATAAATAAAAAAAAAAATTAGAAAAAGGAAGGAAGAAAACTGAGGATCAAAGAATATTAACAAATGAAAAATAACATGAAAATTGCAATTCGATCAGGAGAGTTGAAACTGAACAAGTACCTGAAGCCATGAACAGTGAAAGACAAAAAAAAGAAAAAGAAAAAAGAATTGAGTTGGTAATGTGAATTTGAATATATATCTCAAGGGTTTTGTACTTCCTTGCTCTTCATCTTTACGATTTCTTTTACTTCAAGAATAAATTCAATAATTGGTTCAAATATTTTATCTTTTCCCTTTTTTTGGGATTTGGATTCGATTGGAGATTCATGGTATCGAACACTCACACACAAAGATTGAGTTATTTATTTAATTTTTTTTTTTCAAATATAGGGCAATTTTAAGTCTATTTATCAGATTTAAGTGAACTCGCCTGTGGTCACAATCACTGTTCAATCTCTCCCTACGAGGGGCGAGTTCTTAATTTTTTTTTTTGATTAGAGATCAATTTTTTTTTTTTTTTGGGATGGAAGTACAAACATACGTAAACAGGGGCGAGTTCAAATTCTTTTCTTTTTTATGGCGTATTTTAGATTTTATATATATATTATCTATTATTTAATTTTCTTTTAGGATTATATACATATATATATTATCTATTATTTTTTTTTTTTAGGATTTTATATATATACTAGCAAATGCTCTATTTTTTTAAACAGTAAATCAATATTAACATGAACAATACTTTTATTGAAAACGCATTTTTATTTGATAATATATAACAAAAAAAGAAATGGTCAAAATTGCAATACAATTTAATAAAAATTGAGAAAAGAATATATTTTTTTAATAATTATTCTTATTATATAAAGTATTTTATTAGTTTAGTTCATTATTTTTCTAAATCAAAATCCAACTTTATTTATATTAATGAGTTCATCTTATGAATATAGGAGATTATTCGATAAAAAACTTGAAAGATCTGAGGCCATCTATGTCTTTTAAAATTCTAAATCCAAATCCAACTCTATTTATATGAATGAGCTCATGATATGGATTATGAAGATTCAGTTCATCCTAAAATTAAATTCTATTTTCTATGTCTTTCTTAAAATTTATTTCCAATAGAGGATATTTTGTAGGTAAACTAATAAAATATTTTATATAAGAATAATTCTTAATGTTTCTAATAGAAGATGTTTTGTACGTAAACTAATAAAATATTTTATATAAGAATAATCCTTTAGATTATTTGTTTCTCAATTCTATTAACTGATATCGGATTCTGGATTATGTATGTTCGCTTTATTTATTATTATTATTAATCAGTGTAATCTATTCAAAATTTATCATAATTTAATATGAATGTTTTGATAGAGACAAGATAAAAAAAAAAAAAAATCTGAAATAAGATACGAGTAAGAATTTCGTGAAAAGATTAAAATGTGTTTTTATTAGTGGAAATTACTGATTTTCCGAAATAAGAGGCAAGGAATGAAAACACTGTAAAAGAACACAAAAGTTTTCTTTGTAAAAAATTTTAACCATTTCCATTTTTGTTATATATTATCAAATAAAAATGCATTTTCAATAAAAGTATTGTTCATGTTAATATTGATTTACTGTTTAAAAAAACAACGCATTTACTAGTATATATATAAAATCCTAAAAAAAAAATAATAGATAATATATATATAAAATCCTAAAAGAAACTTAAATAATAGATAAGATATATATAAAATCTAAAATACGCCATAAAAAAGAAAAGAATTTGAACTCGCCGAGCGAGTTTACCGTATGTTTGTACTTGATCTCGCCCATGGCACAGGCGAGATCAGTCCCATCCCAAAAAAAAAAAAATTGATCTCGCCCCTTCCACAGGCGAGATCTAATGAATTTTTTTTTTTTTTTTTTTTTAAGAACTCGCCCCTGCGAGGGCCGAGATTGAACAGTGATTGTTAGATTTAAGTGAATTCGCCTGTGGCACAGGCAAGTTCACTTAAATTGATAAATAAAAAAAAAAAACACACTTATTATTTTAAGGATTTAGGATTTAAAATTGAAAATTAAAGCTATATTTGGTTTAAAAAGATATATCAATAGTAATACTTTTCAAAAAAAGAAAAAGAAAAATTAATCTTATTGTGACACTACTGGAGGAGTATCCAGATTTTGGAATAAGATCACATATTTTAAATTGTGTTATATCTTTTGTGCATGTTTGGTTTGGAACGAGGATGACTGGGGTACTATTGACTGGGAATAGTGGTTGAAATTAGTGGCTGGGAGAGTAAAAAAATGATGTTTATTTAAATGGTTGGGTAGTAGTTATAGTGTATGATATAATTTTTAATTGTAAAAATATGATGCGTTGTTTGTAAGAGTTTGTTAATAATGATCAATTTTATGATTAAAGTGATGTTGAAACTTGTGATGGTTTGTAATGATTGAGTCAACCTGTGTAAACAAACATAAGAAAAGATTGAGCTAAATCATCAGGTTGAGCCAACTCTAACCAAACATACCCTTTATTCTAATATTATTAACATATAAGATATCTATATCTATATATATATAAAAGCTAAATGGAGGGCCTTATTGTCATTTTAACTTTCCCTCCATTAACTTTTACACTAACTTGGTAAGTTTTTTTGTCTATTTTGGTAACTTTATATTTACTTTTAATTTTTTAAAATGCAAATAACTTTTATATTTTTAATCCATTTTTTAAGCATGATATATCAAATTATTCATCTTTTCACAATTTTCAATTTGACATCCATATCATATATATTACAATGAGCAATATATTTAATTTTAAAATAATAAATTCTATTGATTAATAATTTAGGTTATATTTGAGTGTTTATTGTAAAAAATAAAATAATTCTCCTTATAAAAATATTAGTTGAGTATTTTCTCGACGTACAACAAAGTTAGTATATTTCACATGAATTTTCAAATATATTCTTTACTTTAGTTACTACCAGAATAAAAAATATTGTTTAACTAATTAAACTCATATTTCATTAAATTAAAGGTAAAAAGTCAATAATTAATTTTATAAATAATTTATTAAATTATTACATCTGAGCATATGTATGTTTATATAATTAATTTTGTTTATTAGATGTGGACCTTTGAGTATATGTATGTTTATATATTATAATTATTATTGAGATTGTTTTCTTTATCACTTATAATGTATATTATGCTAAAATTATTTTATATAGTAACCTAAATTTTGTGACTTTTGTTATACTTTTCAATCTTTTTATTCGTGAATCAATCTCAACTATATATTTTTTATACTTTGCAACCTAAAAAATATGCCGCACTAACCAACTTCAATTATATCGTTTTTTTTTTATTCTTTGCAACCTAAGAGTTCTTTTTTTTTTTTTTTTTTTTTTTTTTTTTTTTTGTGCATTAATCAATTTTTATCTTAAATAATATAATATTTACAATATAAGTATAAAATTTAATTGACTAAATTACGAAACCAAATAAAATATGATAATATTTAAATATTTTGAAGAACTCACAAACTTTAAATTGTCTTCGAAATATTGAATAACTTTTGGTTTTATTTTGTAATGTTATTATTTATTTAATAATAAGAAGTATTTCAGTATATATGAAATTACCAAGTGTAATGTTCAAAGTTGCAAAGAGAATATATTCTAGAAAGAAACAGTTAAATATTTATAGTTATAATTTAAAATTTTATTTAGATATATTAAAAATCCATACATATATAAAAGTTATAAGAGTTAAAATTGTTAAGTTGTATTTTTCCACCAAAATATTTTGTTTTATTTATGTTTATTTGTGAAAGTGTTACCTTTTGATGTGTGTTTTTTTTTCCTTATTTAAAAAAAATTAGTCATTTTCCCAAATTTAAGGAAAAAAAATTATATCTCAACAATTTTTTACGTATTATATATCAAATTAATCATCATTTTATGATCTTTTGTCTGACATTCATATCACATATATAAAAGTGTGATATTATATAGAATAAATAAAAATTATATATTGATTGATTATTTGGTTAAATTTGAGTGCTTATTGCAGATGTTTATCGGTGTAATGTTTATGCCGCAATACGAATTAGTTGAAGAATTTTTCTAAAAAAATATTACCAATTTTTTTAAAGACATTAATCTATTTTATTTACTTTTCCATCTAAATTTTATTCTATAAATTAATCCACATATAAATTTCTATGTGTATAATAAAATAAAATGGAGTCAAATATGTAAAAAATATATTTTTCCATCCAATTGCAAATCAGACATTTTAAGAAAAAATATAAATGTATATATCCCTAAAGATATTACAATTTCAACATTTTGTTAGGTGTTCCTTTGCAAAAACTCTTTAGAAATTTTTATAATACTATTAAGTTTTATGTTTCTAATATATTTTTCACATATAATATATCAATTTAATCATCTTTTCATCTTCCTTAAGTTGAATTAGGTTTTAATTTTTTTATTGTGCATTGATTCATTTATATTGTGAATTAAATTATATAAAAATGAAACAATATCATATTTTAAAAAAATAAAAAAATATATGATTATTTGAAAAGAAAATCTAATTTTCTTATAAACTATTTAATTTATTTTATTATTATTTTACCTTATTTTTTTAATAAGTAGTGTGTTATTATATTTGTGTTTGCTCTACCATATGTAATTACTTGAACTATTTTCGGTAATTCGTATAGGTTAAGAAAGATACAGACTAACTAAACGTATGTTAGAGTTTTATAAAAACTAATTTTAACATAGAAATTTTTATTTGTTATTTGTTATATATATTAATATTTATTTTAATTTTATTATGTAACAATAATTTATTTATAAATAACACATACATATTTAATTCAAAAATTACACGGGAGAAACGGATATTTACACTGTTTAAAATTTTACTATATGTTAAAAAAATAAAAAATAAAAAATATTTATTAAGTATACAATGTTCACATTTTCAACTAATATAACCATATATTATTTAATTCAGTGAAATTTTTTACTTTATTAGTTATTTTCCGTGCATCGCACGGGAGTGATACTAGTATATAAAATAACATCATAACAATATCGATAACAGACTTATACTACATCCATGTTGATAACGTTGAAATAGAAAAAGAAACATTATTTGAATTATGTATCTCATCCCCGGATTTCATATATCAAATTGGACGGTAAGTAGCAGCTTCACTTTATATAATAAAATCAAGGTAAATAATATTTTTAGTTTAAATTTTACTATTTTTTGCTAATTTCATATTGGTCCAATTTTCGAGACCATGCAATCTAATCGATTTTTGCTGAGTCCACATCTTTTAATTTTAAAAGTTAAATTAAAAATTAATTTATTAAATTTAAAAAATTAAAATTGAAATTACAAAAAATAATCTCCTTAAAACAAACATAATGTAACTTAGGGCTCGCTTGATTTCAAATCATTAATGATAATGGTATGAATGAAGAATCAATCATACTATGAAATGAAATGAGGGGAATTATTAATAAAAAGAAGTAATGATTAACTTATTTATTACGTATCAAATATTATAAATGAGAATGCGGACGTCCTCATTCATTTTCATTTCTTACCCCTAAACCCCTAATCAAGCGGACTCTTAATGAATTAAAAAGTAAAGTGGGTGGGCGAATGAGATTCAGGTGCGCTAAAAAATGTATGACGAAAATGGAGGCTTTCAAAGTTCGGAATTTGCAATTAGGCATCCAAATCTTCAACCTTTTCAATTGACACCCAAAACTCTCGATTTCTTCTAAATTTTAGCAAATAAAATCCTAAACCCTAATTTTGGTCTTGGTTTTCAAGAGGGTGTGGCTATTAGCGTTTCTGATTACACTCTCAATAAAAATTATTTTATTGGTCTCGTAAAAAGAGTTACACTTGAAAAATGTATAACTTTTTACTTTTGGTCAATAAAATAATGACATAGTTCTCCAAAAAAATCATCAATTCGCACTTACACGACTTATTATATTTCTTTATTTGACTTATTCAACCATATATAACTCATAAAATAAAGTATTTACATTATTAACTTGAACTATGAAAACGAGACATTGACATTTGAAATGTGATTCTTATTTTCGAACTTTTTTCCCCCTTTTTAAAACTCGACTCTTATTATGAAACATATGAAGTAGTTTTTTGGGAGTATCTGATTGGTACTGACTCAATCATTAGGAACTTTTGTGGCCCTTTTACAACTGTTTATGTTTTAACATTCAGGTCATCTCCAATCGCTTGCACCAATCTAATATACAATCTGTACTACTTTAGGCCAATACTAATTCACTTTCCAACAACTTGCACTACTTTTTGCATTAAAGAAGAATATCCCTTATAATTAATTTATTTTCTCTTTATATTTATTAATTGTATTATAAATTACAATATATATATAATCACATTTAATACAAAATGCCAATATTAACATTTTTATTTTATATTTTAATATTAATCGAAGTCAAAGAAACATATAAACTTGAATAAGATTGATGAAAAATTAAAATTAAAATTTATAATAATAGTGCAAACAACACATGTAATATATTAAATTAAAAGATGGCGAACATTAGGACTACAATTACTCAACTAATGCATTTCGAAGGGTACTAAGTCTTTGTATTCCTAATTTCTGTATGTCGAGCAAGAAAATTCAGAAAATGCGTACATTTATTTTCGTCTACAATTGACACTTCCCTAGCTTCGTAAACCGGAGCATCAAGATCCTGTTCATCCTTAATTATCATATCGTGTATTATTATGCACAAAGTCGTGATATATTTCATATTACTAGGGAGAAATATTTGTATTTCCATTTTAGTAGAAAAATATTTTATTTTTAGGTTCTTTTTTTATTTCAGTTGTAGTAATTCTGTGTTTAATTATATTGAATAATTTTATGCAGTTGTTATCTACTCCCTTCGTCGTGCTCTAATTTGCCTACTTTCCTTTTCGATTTGTCACAATCTAATTTGTCAGTCCATAAATGACAAATTTCTCTCACAATCTCCACCTGTAAAAAATCCAAAAATTCCACAAAATCCGTTTTTTCTTAACCTCCATGCCCGACCAAGGTTGACAAATTGGGCCGGGGATGGAGGGAGTATATGTTTCGTGTCATTGTAATATTATATTTCACAGAATTTTGTAATTTTATTTTATCTTTGTAATGCCTTGTGTAGTAATTTAAATTTATATGGTGTTTTTCTTGTTATTGTTCACATTATATATTTTTATCAATTACAATTATAAACTTAATTTTTTATAAGAGTAATTAGGATACAAAGTGAAAATAATTAATATCTAA
This sequence comes from Ajuga chamaepitys, assembly GCA_958295605.1. Lineage (NCBI taxonomy): Eukaryota > Viridiplantae > Streptophyta > Magnoliopsida > Lamiales > Lamiaceae > Ajuga > Ajuga chamaepitys. Next base: position 3,872,784 of record OY282500.1, on the reverse strand, counting down.
TACTTAAAAATATTAATAATAATTAAATAAAATTGAAAGAAGCAAAAAAAAAAAAAAAAGAAAAAAAAGAAAGAAATAGAAAAATGAACTTTATATTTTTAAACTTTGGAGTGAGCAGGGTTGTCAGTTGGTAGCAGGGTTCTTTAAGTATATTGGTATTGTTGATAATTTTGCAGCTGAGCTCACTGCTATAATCGAAGGGCTTAAAATATGCCTTCGGCTGGGATTGAAGAAAATATGGATTGAGGTGGATGCATTGACTGTCTTGCAAATGATTCAAAACAATGGCAAAGGCAGTTGGCGATACCAACAACTTTTTGCAGAATTTATGAGATTGAAGGAGGGGCTAGAATTGAGACTCTCACATATCCACCGAGAAGGCAATCAACCGGCAGATTTTTTAGCAAATTATGCAGTCAAGAAGCAACAAGAACTCATATTTCTAAATTGTATTGAGTGCAAAAACCTTAGGGGTTTTTTAGTTGCTGATGCTTGGGCCTTCCAAGCTTTAGATTCAATTAGTGTTGATTTAGCATTGATGTTTTTTATCATCTCGTTATCCTCTTCTAGAGGCTGCTCTTGAACTCTTGTAAACTCTTATTATACAGCTTTCAGCAATATACAGGTTGGGGATTTGCCTAAATCCCTCCACCTATATGGTGGTATTGATATAAAAAAAACCTTTGGAGTGAGCATAAATTGAGAAAAATGAAAAGAGTAAAAATAAATGGTTTCAAAAAGCAGACAGTCCACATAATCCACGTATAAGTTGATGGCAGCCATGCAGCATAAGTTGCTGTTCATTTCGTGCCATGTTTTTCTCCACCATTAGAACGAAAGCAAGGATCGTTGCTCTGTATACCACTTATTATGATTCATGAAGCTGGCCTTAAATCAAACAAACAATTACCAGGAAATTTGAATGGAAAGAAAGGGAAGAAGACGAGAATCAGCAGAGTATATTTCTGATTTGCATATCAGTGCATGGTACAGCCGGTATGTGCTTTTTTTTTTTGTTGAGTACAAATCTTGATCGAGGTGAGGTTGGTGGGATTCAATTATACGAAAAATAATTCATAAACTTAAGAAAATGAGAAATTGACTTTCACTTTTATTTTTGGAGCATCTAGTTGGTACTGACTCGATCATTAGGAACTTCTGTAGCCCTTTTACAGGTGTCTATGTTTTTAACATTTATGAGACAAGCTAAGAAGCTTCTGCCTAATTTCAGTCTGTTGACGAGATAAGATTCATCTTTTAGGATTCCACATTCAGCAGCAGATAAGATTCCACTTCAGGTGGAATATAATTCCTTCCTATGAAGGCGCTTACATACAACAATGGCGCAATACAACAGCGACTATAAGGAGAATACAAGCAATGGCTGGAGACATTCGACTTAGATAAGGACGGAAAGACAACGAAGGCCGGATCAGCCGTGATGCGGTGGTTGAGGCCATGTGCACCGGCGCCATCTGGTGGAGGGTTGGCCATACGCTCAGCGAACGCGGTTTTATTGATGATGACAAAGAGATCAAATCTCTCTTGGCTTTTGCAGACAAGACTCTAGGGTTCAAGTTCAAATGATCTACTCTACAACCAGTACTTGCCCTTGCAGCTTTTACGCTAAAAAGTCTTATGATGAAATAAAACAATAATTTGTTTAGAATATTTATTACTACCTCCGTCCGAGCTAATGTGGAGAGTTGGCACAAGTATTAAGAAAGTTGTTTTTTGGGATTTTGTTAACTTTTCAAAGGTGAATTGAAGGTAGAGATTGAGGATGGAGATTTTGAGGGTTGAGTCTGTTATAACTTTCCTTTTGAGGGGTGTGCAAGATTAGTTGGGACGGACGAAAACGGAAGTGTGCAAATTTAGCTGGGACAGAGGAAGTACATTTTTTTTTTAGAAACTAGTGTTGTCACATGATTATGTTCATTTTAAAATTAATTACTTGTATTATTAATAATCATCAAGCGAGCAAACGCCCTACATCCCGAAGTAGGGAGGTAAATGAATCGAATCGAAGCATTGAAATTTAGTTTCGATTCAATTGGTTGATCGATTTTTTTTTCTTTCCTTACTTCTGATGCTTTAATAGGATTTATTGTATTTCATTCACAAGTTATATTTGTCTTCTGCTCATCCAGACAAATGAATAACTCAAATTTGTATAAGAATGTAAAAAAGAATAGATTTTATTAGTCCCCATTTGAGTTTCGAAATTTTTGTTTGATCATATTCCTTAAGGTGTTATGATTCTGATTAGTTCATGGTTTTCTTATTAATTTCTGCAGGATCAATGCTGATTGAAAGAAATTTCCTTTTCAATCCGTCCCACTCGAATTTACACACCTTTAAAAAGGAAATTTTCTAAATAATCTCCACCCTCAAAATCTCCATCTTTGAAAAAGTCAATCAAAAAACGATTTTTCTTAACCTTCGTGTCCGTCCCTACGTGCAAATCTGAGCGGGATGAAGGTAGTACAACACGTCATTTCCAAATCAACATATAAATACATTACCTTTTAACATATAAATACATTAGGATATCCAACTTGAGAAGTATACTGGATCAGGGGCGGAGCCACCTTGTAGGTGTGTGGCCCCACCCCATTCTATTATTTTTTACTCAGAAAAATATATAACAGGTGTATTATGTATTTATTTTGAAGGATATGTGTTTTGGTCCCGTCAAAATATGAAGTATTGGAACAAAGTTAATTTTAATAATATACAACAGAAATACTCTAAATTTTAACATATAGGTAATTATTGGTGTATTTTGACATATTTAATAATATTGTCGTGTATATTGACGTCAGTCGACAACTTTTTATCTGTCAACCTCCCTTGAAGGTGGGTCTTCTTGTCCCAACCCGAGCAGCCCGATAGGCTGAATGGGCTAAGCCCAATTTTAATTTGGCCCGAAAAACTTTTAGAAATCGTAGGTTGATGGCCTCTAGCACCAAATTGTAAACACATGTTATGTAATCGATTTTTAGCGACAAAAAGAAAAGTAGTTATGATATAGGCAAAAATTCGTATGTGACCGTCACACGGTTTTTTCACACGGTGTAACGGGAAAAAGTATCACGTTTATCTGTAAAAGTATCATTTTTTGTAACAAAAGTATCATCTTTATCTGTAAAAGTATCAATGTAATAAAAATATCATTTTTTCCTGTAAAAAACATCAATATTTTCTGTAAAAATACATTCAATCACACGTGTGACCATTCACACACAAGACTCACTCTATGATATATACCGTACCAACATTTTTGAAGCAACTAGTATTTTAGATTGCTACCTCAGAATATATTATTCAGGGGCGGGGCAACCAAATCGGGGGCCCTGTGCGAATTCATAAAATCGGGCCTTTTTTTCTAATTAAAAAAGACATGTATGTTTTCTAAATTATAAATTAATGTCACACTACATGGTAGCATATAAAACAAAATACAGAAGATATAACATTCACTTGAAAAGAGTAGCTCTATTGGCATGTTTAGAAACAAAATCACTAATTACACTTTCATTATCAATCTCTTCCAAGAGATCACATTCAATCGACATCAAAGCAAGTCCATTTAATCTTTCTTGCGACATAGTTGTTCCTAAACAATATTTTGAAAATAAACGAACAAAATATATATACATATATACTGTATGAGCTAAATTAATTTGGGGCCCCAATTTTTCGGGAGCCCTGTGCAGTCGCTCATGCTGCACAGGGGCCAGCGCCCCCCCTGATATTATTCCAAAAACCACATTAATTAATAAATTATTTCCTCATCAACATTAAAAAAAATATTCTCTGACCAGTGGTCCAGTGGAGACGTGCTAGCTTGTCCTGCCCGGTAACCAACAATATGTAGAGACATAGACGTGCAATTAACTAAGCTCGATTATATTATCCTGACTATATAAATACCCCTAAATATGAGTATATCACACACACGTACACACAGTGAATTCAGCCTTGTTCTTCTTAGTACGTTAATTTTACATGATGGCTCATAATATTAATACCAGACTGCTGATCAAGCATGCGTGTGTTTTCATAGTGGTGATGATGGCCAGAAAACACGCGCGTAGAACAATGTGGTTGAGCGAGTTAATAATCTGAACGTGGCAACTGGTGCCCTTGGTGCAACGGCCGATGCCTTGGGTCTGACCGGTAACCTCATTCGGGACCTTGTTGGCCCATGATTTTTCAATCCGAATTCTCTGTTATCGTAGGTGTTTCATCCTCTGTTATACTCAATTCACTAGGTGATACATGTTAATTTTTGACATCATACCATACATGTGTCGATTAGTGAATGAATGAAACACAAGATGTAACACCAAAGTGTAACATGTGATGTCATGGGATGATTTTTAGGGCGATCTTTCTGCACTGTCAAAAGAGGGACACTCCTCTATGAAGCTTTAATCCTCTTTGTTTTTTTACTATAAACATTTATAATAAAGGTTGGTGTGTTTGTAATCAATTTGAATTCCCTGTTATAGTAGGTGTTTTACACTCAATTCACTAGATGACACATGTTAATTTGTCACATCATACCATATGTGTATCGGTTAGTGAATAAGTGAAACACAAGATGTAACACCAAAGTATAACATGTGATCTCATGAGTGAGGCGGACTACTATTATGTTATTTCATCTTGTAGCGATTATTCTCTTGTGATGTTATGGAGACATATTCCCTTGCAACAAATCACATTTTTTATCCTGTATATAAAGAATAATCACATATTAAGATATTAACAAATTACTATAAATCAATGATGATACAAATAATATATTTACTAAGATTAATGAATTAAGTAAAAAATATTAACTTAAGGGATTTTGACAAAAATTTTGGCAACATAAAATAACCTAACAATCTTCCATTTGACATTTTTTGTCAAAAGCCCAAAAATAAATAATGACCTGTAAAAGGTACGACATCATAATAAAAAAATTCTCCCCCTAAACATAAGCAACAATGATGATAAAGTAAATAAATATGACAGCAACTAGCAATTTAGCAGTCCCGAATGAACTTGCATACTTCGCTAATTAGGATATCCCACCCCTTTTGCACACTTTCCATTTCAGGAAATAAAACTTGACATCTCTACCCCATATTAATCACATAATTACAAATTTGTCATCACATAAAGGTAAAAACAGATTTGACTTAGTCAATATTTATCAAAAGATAACTTTTTTTAATATATGTGCCGAGGGTCAGTGCAAATTCATTCGAGACGAAGGGAGTAATATTCTTTTCTAATATGTAAATATTTAATGAATAGTTTACCATTTGATATACTACTTTTTAATGTTAATAATGAATAGGAATATATTGGTAAAATATTACTATACACAAAAACTAAACTATATACTACCTTCGTTTTTTTAGATGTCTTTTTAACTTTTATGTTTTGTTTATAAATAGTTGTTCTTTTAACTATTTTTCTGCATTTCTTTCAATAATATTCCTATAATTATTTTTAAAAATACTCTAATCATCTAATCTACCATATCTATATAATTCAATTGAGAACTTATTTATCTATTTTCCATACCTCTTAATTTTTTTTTTATCAAAATCTAAAAGAACATCTAAAAAACGAAGGTAGTATTAATTAAAAATATAAAATAGAAGGAATACTTGCATATAGATACTGGATGAGAAGTTTTCTTGTCGTATAAATAGACATTTCCAATGCAAGAATAACTTTTAGGGTATGTTTGGTTGGAGTTCGTCCAAATCTTGATAGGTTAGTCCAACCCCTCCCTGTGTTTGTTTATACAGGTTGACCCAACTACTACAAACCACCACAAATTTCAATACCACTTTAATCATAAAATCAATTATTATTTTCAAACTCTTACATAACATCACATTATATTTTACAATTAAATATTATATCCTACACTATAACCACTACCACAACCACCCAAACAAACTTAATTTTTTTACTCTCTCAACCACTAACTCCAACCACTATTTCAGCCAACAGTACCTCAACCACTCCCGGCCCTAACCAAACATGCACTTATATATAGTCATCCAGCACAAGTATAGGTTGTGTTCAGGAAAAAATGTCTGATAGCAAATGATATATAATTGACATAATTTGTTTAAACTTATTGTCACTTAGAGTAGGTCGAGTAAGGACCTTAAAATTGCATCCATCAACAAAATCAATAAAATAACCAAAACAGTATTCATCTGAGAAGATGAATGAGAAAAAGTTAAAGATCAATTTAAATAAACAAAGGATCAAATGAAGTCTCAATCATCAGTCATCACAAGTCAATCAAGTTAGCTTTCCACAAACGCACTTCCATTCCAGAAAGTGAAATCTTTAACAGACAGTGTAATACATGTTCATCATTCAATCAAACCTAAAAACTTCACCTAAAAACAAGCAAAATTAGCATTGGAATTCCAAACACAAAAGATGGAGCAGTTCAAAGGGCAATCAAGACTTCCAAATTTTGCAGTCCCTAAACGCTACGATCTCACTCTAAAACTGGATCTTTCTGCTTCCACTTTTTCTGGGACTGTATTAATTGATGTTTCCATTAATGGGCCCACCAAATTTCTAGTCTTGAACTCCCTTCAACTGGACATTCATCAAGTCTCCTTTACCAACTCTGTCAACCAAGTATGTGTAATTTTTTGATGTTCAAGGTATTTCTTGATGATTTTGACATGGGACTTCATTTTCTGTTTATTTTAATGTTTTCTTGCAGAAACACTTTCCATCTGATATTGTGGTGGATAATGATGATGAAATCCTTGTTCTGGTGTTTGAAGAGGTTTTGAATGTGGGAAATGGGGTGTTGCAGATTCAGTTTTCAGGGGTGCTAAATGAACACTTGAAGGGTTTATATAGATGGTAATTTTTTATTTTTTATTTATTATTATTATTATTTTTTTTTTGTGTGTTTCATTCAATTTTTTATACAAAATGAAATATGTGAAAAAAGAAATTGAGTGAAATTGTGGGTTTCTATATTCTCTGGGGCAAGTGTTTTATCCTAACAATAGGAGCATATATGACTGCAGTACATACTCTGATAAGGGAGAAAAGAAGAATATGGTAGCATCTCAATTTGAGGCAGTTGATGCTAGAATGTGCTTCCCATGCTGGGATGAGCCTGCTCTCAAGGTAGATACATGAATATATTGTCTATTTCAAGTCGAGTTTAAGATAAACCTTTTGTTTCTATAGTCGACGAATAAAAAAACAGCCAATGTATATCTGATGTTTATCGAAAGAAACTGCAAATTGTTTGCTTTCATAACTGTTCTATTAATGCTGTCATGCTCTATGTTTGCCTGATATTTGATCTCAACTTTACAGGCGACGTTTAAAATAACCTTAGAAGGCATACCATCAGAGTTGACAGCATTGTCTAATATGCCTATTTCTGAGGAAAAACATTGTGGGCATCTCAAGACTGTTCACTTTGAAGAATCAGTACTTATGTCGACTTACTTAGTGGCTGTTGTGGTCGGTTTGTTTGACTACGTTGAAGCCATAACAGATGATGGTATTCATAGAATCATTACAATGTAACCAACATTATCTGGTCTTATCTCCACCATTGATGAATTCACAACTGCGATCTGTTGATGCAGGAGTAAAAGTTCGTGCCTATTGTCCTGTTGGTAAAAGTGAAATGGGGAAGTTTGCTTTAAATATTTCTGTGAAGATACTTGATTTCTTCAAAATGTAAGCCATCTATGATTCAAATCAAGATTTATTGAAACAACTTATGAAGTTGGATTAGGTTGTAAAATGTCTTAGGTACTTCTCGACGCCTTATCCCCTTCCCAAAATGGATATGGTAGCAGTTCCGGAGTTCTCTGGTGGAGCCATGGAGAATTATGGTCTGATTACGTTTCGTGAGACAGAGCTACTCTGTGATAATTTGCATTCTGCAGCAGCTAACATACAGAGGGTATGTCAATGAGTAGTTTTATGATTTCATTTATTTTTTTATTACCTGTGTCCAACTTCTGAGAATTATTGGAAAGAGATAATCGTTTATCGATGTCAGCTTACAATCGTTGTGGCACATGAAGTTGCTCATCACTGGTTTGGTAACCTGGTCACAATGGAATGGTGGACTCACTTATGGCTTAATGAGGGCTTTGCAACTTGGGTAGCTCTTTAGATTCCCTTTATTTTGTTTATATAGGGATGACTCTAACGTAGCTTCGTTTTCTAATTTTGCTGTCAAATAATGTTTTAGGTAAGCTATCTAGTTACTGACGAACTATTCCCAGAGTGGAACATTTGGAACCAATTTCTTCAAGAGATAGAAGATGGTCTGCGAATGGACGCATTAGAACAATCACATCCCATCGAGGTGACATTAGGCGTCTCATGGTGATAATATTCTTACTGCAGGGACTAGTCTTTTATTAAATAATGTCCGTAATCATTCTGCAGGTAGAAATACCTCAAGCTCGTGCTGTTCTTGAATATTTCGATGATATAAGCTACAGAAAGGGGTGCTCCGTTATTCGCATGTTGCAGAATTTTCTGGGCGACGATGTATTCCAGGTACAAGAGCCTACAGCATGAGATAAAGAATCCTTTCAAAAAAAGAAATAGCAATACCGTTGAAATGAGAGTTTAGTGAAATTATTTTTATGTTGAGACAGAAGTCTTTGGGTTCATACATGAAGAAGTTCGCATTTAGCAATGCCATAACAGAAGATCTATGGAATGTTATATCAGAAACATCAGGAGTCGAAGTTAACAAAATCATGGAGATATGGACAAAACAAAAAGGCTATCCAGTTATCACTGTAAAGCTGAAGGATACCAGTTTGGAATTTGAACAGGTTTTTAAGTTTCTCAAGTATAAATGTTTATTTTCGTATCTCACATTGACAGGTGTTATTCTGCCAATCTTCAGACACAGTTTTTGTCTTCTGGTTTAAATTCGGATGCACAGTGGATAGTTCCAGTGACACTGTCTGTCTCTTCATACGACAATCACAAGCGATTTCTTTTAGAAGCGAAACATGGGCAATTGGACATAGGGGATGTTCTATATTCTGGACCATTTTCAAGCCAAAATACAGCTAACAATGCAAATGATGTTGAAGAAAATTGGTGGATCAAAATTAATGTCCACCAGGTGGGATTCTACAGGGTGAAGTACGACGATGATATTGCAGCTCAACTACACAAAGCTATATCAAGAAATTGCTTATCGGCAGCAGATGAATTTGGTGAATAATACCTTCTAATAACATTTTCTGTTGGTAGTTTTCCATATGGGTTTAACTATCTTTTTTGTTTTTTCATATTTGATATAATCCTGTTCGACAGGAATTTTGGATGATACATTTGCTCTTTGTGAGGCGTGCTTGACGCCATTCTCATCTTTGCTTCAATTGATGGATACATACAGGAAGGAACTCAAATATATTGTGATATCAAGACTCATTGATGTAAAGCTTTTTTCTGTTATGTTACAAAAACATTAATCTTTTGGGGGGATATAACCTAAAGCTTTCATTTTAGGTATGCTATAGCGCTTCGAAAATCGTAAGAGATGCCATCCCAGAATTGGAGTCTGTTTTGAAGCAATTTTTCATCAGTCTCCTCCTACCACATGCAGAGTGAGAATTTCATAACATATCAAATTTCTTCATAAAATCTTAATTTTGCATTTAAACATTAAGAACATAGACCTATGACAATTACATATGTTTTATTGGACAGGAAACTAGGGTGGGATGCCATACCAGGTGAAAGCCAATTAGATGCATTGACAAGGGAACAGGTTTTGATGGCGTTAGCGAAACTTGACCACCCTCAGACGAAAGAAGCGATAAAACGGTTCCAAGCTTACTTGGAGGATAGAAACACCTCAGTACTTCCAGTTAACACCAGAAGGGTAATATAAAATGTCTCTATTTTCATCTGCTAATATTATCTATCTTAATCAATTTTATTACATCATCTTTTTAGGCTGCTTATGTGGCGGTGATGAGAAATACAAGTAGTGAAGATAAAACTGGGTTGAAATGGCTTCAGAAGATATATAGAGAAGTCGATTCAGTTCAGGAAAAGGCTAGGATTTTGCGTAAGCTTTAGTTTAAAGTTTACTGCATGCAATTCTTATAACTAGCTCTCTTTGTTTAAGCTTCAATTCAAGTCTGCCATTTTTGCCTTTTCAGGCTGCATCGCTTCTTGCCCAGACCCAGTTATAGTTTCAGAAATTCTTGACTTTTTGTTGACTGATGAGGTATGATAACAAAATCATGGCCATCAAGAAAAAAAATTAATCTTGCTTTATTTTCTGGGGTTTCACTAATTTCCGTTTTTGCTCCTATGAAGCTTCCTCCTCAAGACGTAGTCTATGTGCTTCCCGGAATAAGCTGGGAAGGTCGTGCTATAGCATGGACATGGTTTAAAGTACGCATTTAGTTCACTGCATTTGTGTGTGTTGTAATATTCACTTGATCTATCAGAAATTCGTCAAGAAATCAAGATGTTTTACAATGTTTGCAGTCGAAGTGGGATCTGATCCTGAGGAAATGGGGGACAGAGATGCTTTTTACTCATTTCATACGAGACATTATCACGCCAGTAAGTTACTAACACAATTACACAAATGTAATATCTTAGCCCAGATATTTATCAGAAAAAATAAAAACGTATTGTATGATTGTGAACGAAACTGGAATTGATTGATATAATAAAGCTGATTAATACATATCTGTTGCAGTTTTGCAGCGACGATATGGCGGATGAAGTTGAAACATTTTTCGGTAGCGATCCTCTTCCCTCCATTGAGTTGAACCTGAAACAAAGTCTGGAAATTGTGAAGATCAAAGCAAGGTGGGTTGAACATATAAAGACAGAACAACAGACTCTTGGAGAGTTGGTGAAGGACTTGCTTCCAAAGAGTAGTTTGATCTAGTATAGATGTTGCACCTGGTGAAATACATAATTCACAGAAACTTTCAAATTTTTTATATATAGAACACGCGGATGTGTGTGTGATTTGTGTATATGTACGTGTATATATATGTATTTTCAGCAACTAAAATAAGGGCATGCTTGTTAGGCTTCAACTCATTAAGCAAGTCCTGCAAGACTCGTCAAAAGGCATTTGGAAAATTAACAGTACATTATCTTTATTTTGAATTCGAGTGATAAACAATTTTTGGTTTAATCGATGCTGAGCTCTTATAATTCATATGCGAAATATAAATTGGGATATATAACTTATTCTTTCTATTTTTCTTTTTCTAAAAACAAAATCATTCGGAAGAAAAGTCCAAACTTAGTGTCAAATGAGACCTAAATCCACATCATGGTTCATGGACCGCTGAGCCTGGTTCATGACCTGTCGACTCCAGTATACATTAGTCTTGATTCCCTCATGGGATCCACTCTTTCTTGGTCACCAGATAGACGTTTGCTTTTTTATCCTAGAAAAATATAACGCAACCCAACCAACTCTTGTGCCATTCTGGTAAGGTCCATTTTGTTCGCTCTACTTAACACTAGCTACATTTCTTTCTAATAACTGTTAACACTATTAGTTGTCTTTTCAGACCAATTAGGGATTTGATCATGATTAAATGGGGAGCAGTGAATCTTCTCTACTCATTCAACACGAGCTATCATCTGCAGTAAATGAGTAACACAACAATGCACAGCTATACAAATCTTGTCTGGATAACATTATAAGGTGAAAAAAACATGTACATCTTTATAAACAAAACTAGGACCGTACAGAACCTATATGGGGCTGACGACGTTAAGCAGGAAAAGTAACTTCTTGGAGAGTTAGTCAAGGAATCAACTTGCGAGTAAGGTTAAGCATTCTTCTGCCTTTTAACTCAAGTGAGCAAGGCCAGAAATAGCAATCTCGTATACATTTCTCATAACAGTCATACAGTTCCATGTGTGTTTCTGTATAACTGTACGACAATTGATAGATGCTTACCCACACAGGTACTGTATGTGAATTTTTTTATGAATGAATGATGGATGCTAGGCCTGATTTATTACCCTCCTCTATTCCAAACAGCATTCAATTTCTTCATCAAATACCAGTACATGCTAAGTATCAAAGAAATGCGGTGCATGATACATATTTAAGAGATCAGAAATAGTTTAGATAAAGTATTCATTATGCAATCAAATATTGATGTTTGCTGTAGTTTCCTCCATAACACAAAAGTCAAGTTTTGAGTAGTATTAAACTGAGAATTAAAAACAAAGGCAAATTAGATGCTCACCCTCCAACCAACACACAAAAAGAAAAGAAAAAAGAACAGTCATCTCTTTACTTAGGAGAGTGGTAATGATACAGAAAAGAAAGAAAATGTCAAAGTAAAAAGAATAGAGAGAACCAGCAATGGGATCAATGGCTCGCAATCTCTCTCTTCGTCATCCACTTTAGATACCTGCATACTTCCACGGTACTCTTACAGTCTTACTAGCCAATACAGATACTATATTGAGCCAATGTAAAGATAAATAAACAAACTTGAACTTACATTTTCGCAGATCCTCTTGTTGAGAGTTAGGACTTGCCAAGCTCTCTAGTGCTCCATTCTTCTAGCATATTCGAACTTGAAGGGCTGCTTCCCCATGTAATTCCACTTGTTCCTCTAGTATCTTTTTAGCAGATAAGACAGCAGATTTACTGCAAACTATCAACTCAATTGATCGAAGTGTCAATATTTCTCCAATCTCCAAAGGGATCTCCTTCAAGTTCACTAGTCCTTCAAGTACAAGATGCTCGAGGCGTGGAAAGTGGGAGCTTTCCATTGTCCAATATTCCAGATCCAAACACCCCCACATTAGCAAGTATTTTAGGCTTAGGAAATGACCATCAATTGTTTCCCACTTGCGCCCCCTGAACGACCCATCTATGAGTTTGAGCTTCTCTAAAAGAGGCAATGAACCTATCTTTTCCAGCATGTCTTCCAAGTGGATGTATCTGCTTTCGATAGTCAACTTCTTGATCGAGTGGGGGAAGGTGAGGTTTTGCAGAAAATGAGTTCCATTTGGCTTGAGTTTTGGAGAAGAGTAGCAGCAAAAGGATTCAAGCCGACATAGACAGTCAAGATTGTTCAGACAGTAATTATGTGGCCCTTCCTCAAGTTCCTCATAATAAGAAACTTTCAGTTTCCTAATATTCGGGATTCTCTTAACCACCTCTTCGCCACATTTAAAGTTTCTTACCGTTTGGAGTGTCTGCAGGTTCTCTAGGACAGTTTCATCGCGGCAGTTAGGAGGATTTGGGAGATAAATCGCTCCAAACTTGAGATGCCTAAGTTGAGACATATGCCAAATTTCAGTAGGCACAATAAGGCTCTTACTGTAACTATTGCTAACGATTAATGTATGTAGATTCCAGAGGAGGCAGACTGACGAAAGAAATTTTGTCGCCCGGTAAGCATTGACATCAAGGTACCGTGAGTTGACTAACCAGAACATATTTTCAACCAAGTACCTCGGTGAATATTTCTCCCACGTTTTCAATATCCTCAACAATCCAAATCTGGCCAACGGTATAGATTCCTCACTACAACATATTAAAGAACGAGCAAGCGACATAGATTGCAGGGCATTAATGACTTTTCCCTCTGATGTGCTTCTAACAATAACAACCCGGCGTGGGTTATCTGTGCCTTGTGGATCCTTAACATTATGTTGCTTTGTGGAACTATAGAAACTCTCCTTTTGAGATTCTCTCAGGCAGAGGTCTCTAATGAGATCGTGAACTTTGCAAAATTTTATGTTTCCGGTAGACCCAAACTTATGAACTATAACGAGGTTTCTACTTATAAGTTCCTTTAAGTACTCTCGTGCAACTACTTCTATGCTTGTGTCACTAATCGGCTTTAGAAATCCTTCGGCAGCCCATAGCTTGACAAGCATCGATACATGGATCACACTGTCTTGTGGAAAAACTCCCATATAGAGAAAACATGGCTTTAGATGAACAGGCAACTGGCGATAGCTCATACGTAATATTTTTAAGCAACGCTCATTATCATCTGAATTCACCACTGAATTTAAATTTTCAGCTATATGTTCCCAATGTTCTCTTGTAGGTGTGGACTTTGCAATGAGCCCTCCAATCACAACGATCGACAAAGGAAGCCCTTTGCAATTTTTCACAATCTTCTTTCCGATTTTCTCCAGTTCAATAGGGCAACATTCTTCCCCAAAAACAGTTTCCGAAAATAAATTCCAACTATCATCTTCATCTAGAAAACTCATCTCAATGCCATTAGAGCCAGCCACGTAGGATGCCAAATTCGACAGCCTAGTAGTAATCACTATTCTACTTCCATTGTTGTTATCTGGAAAGAAGAACTTCAGTTTATCCCACACTTCAGTATCCCAAATATCATCCATTATAATCAAATACCTTCGACCCGACAATTTTTTGTGTAATTTATCTCCTAAATCACATTCATCCATTTCTTTCAAATACCGCCCGGTCTCTTGAATTAGCCCTAAAAGAACTTCCCTCATTTTATATTCTTGTGATATGGTAACCCAAGCACGAAAATCAAAATGTTGCACAACATCCTGATTGCAATAAATATTTCTAACAAGAGTTGTCTTACCCATACCGCCCATGCCGACAATCGGGATGATGTCGCTACCACATCGTCCTCCAGTGAGCTTATCTATGACTTCAATTAAAACATCGTCAAATCCCACCATGGTAGTATTCTGCACAGTGGAAGATCTCAACAAACTAGGAGATACTGAATTTGTCTGCAGCTGGTCTTCGAATTCCGTCTTCTCCTTAATCTCCACCGCCTCTTTCCTGATAGAGTCCACGTGTTCTATCACTCTCTGCAGATCTTCATACAATTCAACCGAAACAATTTCTTCACCCGACCCGGCTTCTTTACCATGACTTGTGGATCGAGCAAGGATTCGATCCACAATATGTGATTCGATTACATCTTCAGCCGCATAAGCTGCATCCGCTATGCGCATCTCCAAGGCATCTGCTTCGCTGGTGTAGCCAACATGGGGATTATAACCTTCGAGAAATTGTTGCAAGGAAGTAACGCTTTTAGCGAGAGATTCAACCTGCGTTTTGTCGAGAGAAATCGGAGGACGAGGATGGTGCTGTACTTGCTCTATAACATACATAAGAGAAACAAGAGCTGCATAAGCTGCCATGATACTTTCTTCACGAGGTTTCAGATAAACATATGAAAATGAAACGACAATTATTCTTCTGAATGATGTTTTGCAGAGTGTGGTCAAATGGCTAGAGAAAAAGCTACTCCATTTTCCTTTTCATGATTTGCGTCATTTTTTTATTTGGAGTTTCTGTAGCCTTTTACAGCTGTTCTATTCTATTCGCATAAAACAAATTCAGTGGACCATCTTCACCATTATCATTTACTAGCAATGCAGACTACTTCCAGCTTCAAAATTTCAGCTCAGCCCTAACATTGTTTCTCTCCGGCTGTTGATCCCAAATGAATTTCGACTGCACAAAACATAAAACGAAAAATAAATACTCAAAAGATATAGAGCGTGAACAAAAATCAGTTTCAAACAGCTCCCTCAAATTACGTTCGATTACACAGATGGGCATCCATATATTGTGAAATTTGAGGGGGGAAAAGAATTTTAAAGGTCCGTTTTGCTTAACATCGAAGAGTGTTAGGTCAAATTTGACTTAGTAAATGTGCTTTATTGGTACTCGACTCTTTAAGTTTACTGAGCTCAATCTTTACTCAACGTAAGTGAAAGTAATGATTTGTTCTTCATTTACAACTTGGAAATTCCTTTTCCTGTTCTTCCATGTAGACTTCGTATCCAGTCAGAGCCGACGTGGAATTTCTTTTTTATTATTTTTTTAGTTTTTAGTGTGTTTTTCCTGTCGTTCTGTATGTTCCTTTCGTTCGGCTGCGGCTCGTATACCAACTCAATGAGTCCAATGAAACAATAGCGTAACTCGACTGCGACTCGTATAGTAACTCAATGAGTCCAATGAAATAGAACTCTACAAAGAAACACAAACAAAGAAGCACAAATTCGGTTTGATCCGCGTCAATCTAGGGTAACATATTACAGCCGTCCATTCAACCAATAATAACCGTTGGATAGAAAATCACGGATTGGCGATTAATTTATTAATTTATTTAGAGCCGTTGTGCCTCGAGCCTCAAGTCCACGTTTCCAATTTTCAAGAAGCAACCTACCCCTCACCCTCCCTATATAAACCCTCTCCCACTCATTAAATCCCGTATACAATTCAATCATTGAAGTCACAGAATCTCCCTTGTTTCTTGTCAAGAGTTCTTTTCGAAGTTCTTAATCTGAGGTAGATTGTTTCCTCAATCAGATTACCAGTTCTGATCCTTTTCTTTGTCTCAATTCGTTGATCTGATTATCTTCTTTTCTTTGACCTAATTTTTTTATCTCCGAAAATTGCAGTAAATTTGATTAAGATTAGCAATGGCACGTACGAAGCAGACCGCTCGTAAATCTACCGGTGGAAAGGCCCCCAGGAAGCAGCTCGCCACTAAGGTTTGTCGATCAATTAGCCCTCTCTTCCTTGGGATTCTTTTATTGCGTGTGTATGTGGTTCAATAATTGCTTTTTGCTGATTTTTCCTGATTGCTACAGGCTGCAAGGAAATCAGCTCCGACCACCGGCGGAGTTAAGAAGCCCCACCGCTACCGCCCTGGGACCGTAGCTCTTCGGTAATTTCCAGCACACTTCTTCGTTATCAATTAATTTAATTACTTTTTATCAATTTAAATAATCTGTTCATCACAAACAGTGAAATCCGTAAATACCAGAAGAGCACAGAGCTTCTGATCCGTAAACTTCCGTTCCAGCGATTGGTTCGTGAAATCGCACAAGACTTCAAGACCGATCTGAGGTTTCAGAGTCACGCTGTGCTAGCACTCCAGGAGGCGGCGGAGGCGTATCTCGTGGGTCTCTTCGAGGACACCAATCTTTGCGCCATTCATGCGAAGAGGGTTACCATTATGCCCAAGGATATTCAGTTGGCCAGGCGTATTCGCGGTGAACGTGCTTAAGAAGGAAGTAGTTATCGGCGGCGGTGGTAGTTTAGCTAGGGTTTAATTTTACTTTTTTTTTAAATTTTTAATCTTTTCGCATAGATATGTTCTGAGAGCAGAGCATTTTAAGGAATTCGTTTGATTTTCTACATCTTATCAAACATCTTATCTGTATATCACAGTTTTCTTGCAATAAATATTGTTCTATTTTCTGAATTTTTATTATTTTGATGAATTTTAAGTGAGATTGATTAGGGGATTTTGATTAATTGTGCCTTAATTTTCGAATACAGTTTAGTCCATATACAATTTATCGTGGTTGTATTTTGTATTTCTTCTCTTAGCAGTAATTCTAATTTGTTGTATTTGTATAATATGCATAAATTAAGTGCTTGTTTATTTACGTTATTGTACAATATTTTATGAATGATTTATTTTTTAAATAGTTTAGCATCCTATTATTTGTTTTTTGCTAAATTATTATAATAATATACGAACTTAATTTTAGTCAGAACAATATTTAGCAAAAAACAAATACTTAATCATTATAATAATATACAAACTTAATAAATATATTAATTTTAGTAAGAACAATATTTATATATAAATCAAAGCAAATTATTTTGTTTGTAGGGGGGAAAGTTAGTTAATATTCTCATATATATGACTTAATTTAGACAAAAATAAAACAGAGACGAAAGGAAAGAAAAAAACAAGCATAAAATTTTGATATATTTCTTTCGTCCGCAGAGGCCCACATATTTTTTTTTTATTAAAACAATCAATATGTTTTCCACTCAATTTAAATTGAAACATCCTTTTAATAAAATGGTTTTCAAAAGCTAATATTTCATTTTATTAATTGAAGTAACAAAATTACATTACATTTCTCAAATAGGAGTAAGTCAAATAAAGAAATAGCTGAAAATGTATGAATGAGAACCATATGTTTGGGTAATTTTACTATGTACCCTGTGCATTAATACACCTGTGCTTTTTACCTGTTGTAGTAGGTAACTAACAATATTTTTTTTTCTTTCTATAGACAATTGTGTAGGGCCCACATCAAATTTATCTAATTTTATTATTACTCTATCTAACAAGTAACTATATGGAAAATATTTTATAAATATTTAACGATAACTAATATGCAATTTACTTTATTTTCTAACAAAAACAACAATAATAAGCTCAAGTTTTGTGTAAAGTGAAAATTTGGTTTGTGCACATAAAAAAAACATCTCCTTTTCTAATATGGGTTAATGATAAGCAAAAGATTTGTTTATCGGTATCTAATGCTACGTAGTATTTGTATAAGAATATATTTTTTCTGTAAATATTATATTAACATGTTATTCAATTGAAAGAAAAAAAAAGTAGTATGTAATTTTTTTTATAAGGCCGAGTAGGTAAACTTATTAACAATCATTTATTGTAAATTGTAAGTTTAAAACAATAGGAGGTTAGAAGATGTTTGACGATGTTTAACCGATTCAATATAGTATAAATAAAATTGAAGAATGACAACAACTTTATACTTTGTATCGTATATCTATTGTAGACTTTTTTATATATATATATTTTATTTTTAGAAACTTTACTAATTTATTAGTTGGACAAAAAAAAATATCACAATCAAAATATTGAATGTCCATGTCTAAATATTTTTTTACTAAAAAAGAAAAGAAACATAAATAATAAAACATGGCTCATAAATATCAAGTTGGCATGCATTATCATTTGGACGAGTAGCCTATTAGTGTTGAATTGATTGGGGTGCATTTAATTCTATGAAGTAGTTATTAATCAAGTAATTTAGTGACCACTTTAATAGGTATCAGGTTAGCAATAAATATATGATTTAAAGGTTAAAACTGAAATGAGTCAAATTTAATAATTAAGATTTTAGGATGTATTAATATACCTGGTGTATTGTAGAAGAATCATGTTTGTTTTAAAGTACATAAATATGTGCTTTTATAAAAGTTGTACATTCGGTGAATATGGCTTTATTTTAAGAGAATTATAAATCAGTTGGTTTAGTTCTTTATAAGGAAGAGATCAAATCACACCTAATACATTGTCAATCAAACTGTACTAAGAAAATTGTGGCATAGTGTGCGTATGCCTGGAATGTTTGTGTATCTGTATGTGAGGTGTGTATGGTGTGCAGTGTGTGATTATATATTAATGTTGTAGAAATTGTGAGACGCTAGACGGATAACAGACTAGGACCTAACCCATAGTTCAGCCCTAAACGAGGTATAATCGTGGTTAGGTGACGAAAAAAATATAGATAAATTAATGGGAGTCTAACGCCTAAATGGCGACTAACCACTGTCCGTTTGTAAATTTATAATATATATAAGGTGGTGAAAATTATTCAAATTCAACAAAAATAACCAGAAGCTTAAGAAGGACTTAAAATGCATTGATTTGATTTTTCTACTATACAAGTTAAGTGATTATTTCCTCCAAATGCAACCTAAATAAAATTAAATATATCTTTCAGGAGAAGAAAATGTATATATACACATAAACATCATATAATTTTATTTATATTATTAGTATAGAACTATTTTAATAGTCATTAGGCACTCCCTCCTTTTTCTGTTTATATAGTATATTATTATATGATGAGCAACTTCTTTCAAGGCGCAGAGCCACATTTTGCACACTCAGAAAATTATGTACGCCCATAAAATAACGGCCATTTAGGATCCTCTGCTCCGATTATCGCCTCTCCGCCAATTCCCCAATCTACCAATCTCCGGCAACTGGTCGCCGTCAATCGGAATTCATCTTAGTTTATCCCATGGGTACGCGAAGATCACTTTCTGTTTCAAACCGTTCATTTTGATTTTCATAATCAAATCAGTCTTTTAAATGATCTGCTCTTATTTATTATCAATGATTGTATATGATATTTGATAATGAGATTGTTAATGCATTAAACTGCTAATTAGATTTTTTTTTTTCTTTTTCACGTTAATAAAGGATTGATATTTCGGAATTACGGTTTCTCTGATACGACTGATATTGGCACGTATGCTGATTATAGATTGCAATTTTGTTTCCAGATTTTAAACCTGCGTAGAGCTAATGCCTGGTGTTCACTTAGATTTAATTTCTAAGTCGCTTGAAATTTCTGAAATGGGAAGGGTTGAATATTATTGAAATCCTACGCCAATGCCATGATAGTAAGAAGTGGACGTGATTTCTCCTGCTACACCTGGATTCATTGTTTTGAATTAAATTTTACCCATTCAGAACGCAGTGTTTCAGCTTGGTTTTTTTGTTTTATTCATGAATTTAAGATTACTCGTTTCTAATTAATTTTTTTTCCTCTTAGGCTTCTGGTTAACCATTCTTATATGCATGTCTGTAACATATGTGTGTGTGTGTTCCTGTTGCGCCTGTGTGTGCGAGTGTGCACATGCATGCATGCGTGTGTTGTATGTCTGCCCAGTGTGTGTGTGTGTGTTTTAACATTATTTTGCGTTGTAGCTGCTGCCTGCTACCTAGTCCCGTGCCATTGTGAAGTCTTTATAATTTCATTTGTTTTTTCTGGTCAGTAAATGCTTCTTCATAATTTACTTACATGTTTATGTTAATCCAGAAAAAAGCGAGAAGTGTTGCTCAACTCACCTCATAGATGGAGATGGTAATTTTAATGTTGAGGGGATTGATAATTTCATGAAGGAAGTCAAACTTGGAGAATGCGGGCTTTCCTATGCCGTAGTAGCCATTATGGGCCCTCAGAGTAGCGGTATTGAATTTTAATTTGAAATAATGAAGCTCTTATGCAGTATTTTATACTCCTGAATTGTGTTCGTGGCATTAAAGATTCTTTTTTCATGTTCTTGTTGGTAACTAGTTTGTGCTAGTGCTGCCAAGTCCATGTTCAAAATGCCTGAAATCTCTTATTTGCTTTGACAGGGAAGAGTACATTATTGAATAACCTGTTTGGTACTGATTTCAGAGAAATGGATGCTTTTAAGGGAAGGCATGCACATGTTGACTCTGCTATCATTTTCTTTTCCATTAATTATTTGCAATACTGACAATATCAGATTCTATCAGGTCCCAAACTACAAAAGGTATATGGATGGCGAAGTGTGTTGGCATCGAGCCTTGCACTCTTGTAATGGATTTAGAGGGTACTGATGGAAGAGAACGAG
This sequence comes from Ajuga chamaepitys, assembly GCA_958295605.1. Taxonomy (NCBI): domain Eukaryota; kingdom Viridiplantae; phylum Streptophyta; class Magnoliopsida; order Lamiales; family Lamiaceae; genus Ajuga; species Ajuga chamaepitys. Next base: position 3,851,528 of record OY282500.1, on the reverse strand, counting down.
GAGAGGTTTAACAATTTTTCTACTCAATAATTTAAAATTCTCGTGGTGATTATTGGATATCACGGTTTAACATTTTCATGGTGTTTCTGGGTATAATTTGGTCCAACCTGTTTCTCTCTCTCTTTTCTTTTCCGTTTCTTTTCTTCTCTTCTTCGCACCTATGGGATTTCAGAATATTAGTTGTTCTTTCACCTAAATATCTATTAGTTTGCCTATCTTCCAGCAAGTCTCAACAACATGGTCATGTTGATATCCATTCATTTATTGATTTGTATATTATATCCTAATCATAATATACTTCATAGCTCTGGGTTTTCTTTCCCCTTTTAAATGACTCTTTTCATTTTTTTTAACTCCTGATAATTATAGTGAATCATTTTCTTTTATTATTCAAATGACAGTGCTGAAACTGATTTACCCCTTTTCAGGATGATACTGCATTTGAAAAGCAGAGTGCTCTTTTTGCCCTTGCTGTATCTGATATAGTGCTAATAAACATGTAAGATCTTGAGGTGAACAAAATTTTGTTGCAGTATAACGATTACATTGTTTCTAGTATAGCACGGTCATTCTTGTGGCATATTATAATCTTCAGGTGGTGCCATGATATTGGTCGTGAGCAAGCTGCAAATAAACCTCTCTTGAAAACTGTGTTTCAGGTAAGGTATAGGCCTGCTATGTGCAATTTTTTTTATAGGAGTTGCAAATACATTAATGGATTTTCGTTGAATCAGGTTATGATGAGATTATTTAGTCCACGTAAGACAACTTTGTTGTTTGTTATTCGCGACAAAACAAGAGTATGTTCTTCCTCTTATTTGTACTTTTGAGTGCCTCGATGTGTGTGTATAAAATTATCAGTATTTGCTGCATTTGGTTCCTTATTATTAGTTCCGGAAATTCTCTTTCTCTGATTTTGCATTCTTGTAGACACCTTTGGAAAATTTGGAACCGGTGTTACGAGAAGACATTCAGAAGGTACATTTTATGCAACTTTACAACATGCTTGCATGCTTTTGGCGTATTTTGTTTCTAATATCATTCTCCATCCTTCTTTTTCTGCACATTTGGGAAGATATGGGATGCTGTTCCCAAACCAGAGGCTCACAAGGAAACTCCATTAAGTGAATTTTTCAACGTAAGATGATAATATTTTGATAAGTCTTCCATTAAATGAAAAAAAAAGAAAAATGAAGAAGAGAATCACAGGAATTTTCTCTTATTATATGGCAGGTCGAAGTAGTTGCTCTTTCCAGTTTTGAAGAGAAAGAAGAACAATTTAGGGAGCAGGTTCAATCTGTTGCTTGAATTCTTGAAAGTTGTACTCATTTTTTCGTAATGTTTGTGTCACGAATAGCTGTATCCGTAATTGACTTTTTATATATCTTGGACCATTTGGGGGAGGTGGATGCGCTGCTTGTTACTGGAGACAGGAATCTTACATTTGCTTAATACTATGTGTTTTTATTGAAGGTGGCAAGTTTAAGACAGAGATTTCACCATTCTATTGCTCCTGGTGGGCTTGCTGGTGATAGGCGTGGTGTTGTTCCTGCTTCAGGATTTTCATTCAGTGCACACCAAATATGGAAGGTTATAAAGGAGAACAAGGACCTTGACCTGCCTGCTCACAAGGTTGTACTCTTAACATCTTGTATGAACCCGATGCAAACTTTTGAGGAGGTCTAGACATTAAAAGGTTGCTGGTTTATCTGTAGGTCATGGTTGCCACTGTTCGTTGTGAAGAGATTGCTAATGAAAAGTTCTCTTCTTTCGTGGAGAATGAGGTGCTTTTCCCATGACACGTGCAACTAATTTCTTGAGGTTTCTGTTTATATGTCATGTGAAATTTATAAATTGTTAATTTTTGTCCGTATGTGCAGGAGTGGCGAGAATTAGAGGCGACAGTACAATATCAAGAAGTGCGAGGGTTTGGGAAGAAGCTCACTTCGATTCTTGATGCTTGTCTATCAGCGTAAGTTTAACACATGTGCACTGATATTTCTACTTTCGTAATTTGGCAAACACGACTGTGACACTTAATCTGAAGTTAGTACCTGTTTTAGAATCAGCCATTAATTTTGAAAGAATTCAACAACTGACTTCAGGTGCAAATGACTGTTTCATTTGCCTTCTAATTTCATTCGGTAAGAGCAAAGTGCCTCGAATTAGGCCATAGAACCGAAAATATAAATGTTGGAGTCCATCAGGTCAATATCTTCTGGATATTTCTTAGGTAGAAAGGCCTTACTATAACTTATTAATGTTTTAATCGAAAAAACCAACAGGGACGCCCTACAGCCAGGGGATTAAGGTCGGATCTCCTACCTGTATAAATTTCTAACACTGAAAAGGCAGGTTCCAGTCACAAGCGAATACTGCGCAAAAAAGAGAAAGAACACGCCATTAGAAGAATAAATTACAATGTAACAAGCAAAAGTCAAGCAACACAAATTCCCCAGTTGCTGGCCCAGCAATATGATCCACCCATCGGGAAGTAGGACAGGAGCCCAAAACGAATTCCACCTCTTTAGCCAACCTAGTGTTCGAAAAACCATAAGGAGCTCACAAAGTCCATGTACAATACAGGCCAAAGCTAAAAACAACCTAGGCCCATGTTTCGAACGTCAGCCCATCAACTCTGGAAAGCCCATTAGGGCCATTACCATGACATTAAGAAGCCTGTAGTGGCCCCAGCCCATTTTCAGAAACAGGAACTGAACTGAGAGAAAACCCAGGCCCATAACAAGCACAAGGTCATCAGAACATAAGATCACAAGCACATTTTTACTGATTCAAATTCTCAGCAACGTAAACCATCATGAAAAATCAACGTAAACCATCAAGTGAAGAGCCGTGATCTGTGTAGTATTCTTCTTTGGAGCTCTAACTTGCTCTATTGCATTTTGAAGGGAAGAGTAAAAAAGGCCAGTCAGACTCTCAGAAATCGTACTGATGTTAAGATTATGGTGAACTAATTTTGCAGCAGAAAATTAGTCACTCTTTTTTTTTCTTTTTTCTTTTGTGTTTTGTGATGCTCTTGAGTTTAAGTTCATCAGATATTTCTGTTGATGTTTAATTCTTTCCTACAATAGGTATGACACAGAGGCCACATATTTTGATGAAGGTGTGAGATCTTCAAAGCGGAAACAGTTGGAAGAGAAGCTTTTGCAAGTAACGTTACTCATTCAGCACACTTCTAAACACATAGTTGCATTAAAATGCATTCGTTTATTTTATAGTTATTGAAGCAATGCTGTGGTATTTCCTATGAATTTGGCAGAGACCTGGCAAGATGCAAAAGTAACATAATATTCCTTAAAATTGATTGTTGACATTAAAGCTTTTGGTATAAATGTGTGGATGTGTGAAACCCCCATGCAGATTAATAGTTAGATGGGATGGTAATAGTCAAGATCTTAGTGAAAAATATTTCTAATTCCTTGATAGATGCAGCCAGTTTGAGTTGGTTTTCTTCTGGTGAATGAAACTGCAGAACATTACATGTACTATTGTTTGCTAACATCACTGGACAGAATCGCAAATCTTTGTGAATGCTGAAATAGTTCTCATATCAAGCTGTTGCGCAATATTGTGCCCAAAAGAAAAGTCATCCACTACCACAACGTGTATTTACCACGTAAACAGTTTTTGAACTGAGTTATTTCAGACTCATATTATCGGTTTTTTTCTTTTTTGGCATATTGAATTTTTATCTCTTAGCTGACATGCTCATACACATTTTACATGCTTGTATAAGTGCCTAACTTGTAACCATTTTTGGTTGTAATGGATTTGAAGATTCATTTCTTCTAATTTCCTTCTTTTTGGGGGTGGTGGGAGGTGAAGTTTAATAAGTTATGTTGAATTCATCCACCAAAGATTCGTTTCTTTTTCCACTCAGTTTTCTCCCACGTTTTGTTGTTCCATTAGCTTGTCCAACCAGCATACCAATTCATGTTGGGACACATACGCTCTGGAACCTTGGATAAGTTCAAAGAAGCATTTAACAGTGCCTTGAATGAAGGGAAAGGATTTTCTGCAGCTGCACGTGATTGCACTGAATATTCTTTGTCACAGTTTGATGAAGCATCTGAAGGTACAGTTAGTTGACATTTAGCATGATATTCCGAGTGGGTGTAGTGACATGATAGTGCTGCTAACTTAGACATATTCCTGGTTAAAATCTTATTAGCTACTAGTATCGGATATTTACTGTTAGTTTGACCTGCTCTTTTTTTCTCTATATAGCTATAGCTATAAGTTTTGCTGCAACCTTCTCTTTGATGATCTTGAGAATTGGTTGTCATGCGACTCTTTGATTTGTAGGTGTTGATATCGTCCACGCTAACTGGGACTCTTCTAAAGTAAGAGAGAAACTCCGTCGTGACATAGATGAACATATTAAAGTGGTCCGGGAAGCCAAATTATCAGAACTCAGAACCATGTACGAGGTATGAAAAAATGTTAAATGCTTTTCTAAAATCCTGTGAGGGTGGTAGATTATATGTTACAATCTACTCCCTTAGAAATGACGAATATGGATACTTTTATGCACGAAGCAGGAACTAATTATTACCATGGAAAGAAAAATGAGCTAATGATATTCTGCAACAACTACATAAAACACATCATATTGGATTAACCTACAAAACATAAATAACTATAAGTTTTAAGCTACTTCATGTAAGACCACTTAATGCCACTTCTTGGATTCCTAGTCTACTTATACATTAGGCATATAGTGCCTTGTATGGGAAGAATGCATTGATTGCCAAAACCGTCATGCCACCAAATCAAAGTTTTGCTTGTTTGTATCTCAATAAACAGCATCTCTATGGACATTGAGGTAAACTGGGCCATTTCTCCCAATCCTAATACAATACACTCTTGCACAAACCAATTTCAAAATATTTCTCAACCGTTACAGCACAATTCTGCCCAATAATTTGCTTTCAGCACTCCCATTCAGTCAACTAAGGAGTTGCTTCAATTTATGGCAGAATGAAACTTAGTTTCTGCTTTGAAATACCTCATGGTAAAATAAATCATATTTTTCTAATCAGGGGAGGTAGGAGCAGCTAGTAACTAGAATTTGGGTCGAATAGTCATGATGTTGGCCACTAATCGTTTTTCCTTTTCCATGTTAATGCAAAGGTGTCCCACTGATAAGTTTTATCTACAGAAAAAATTAGATGAGGCATTATCTGCACCTGTAGAGGCTCTGCTAGATGGAGCCAGCAGTGAAACCTGGCCGGCAATCAGAAAACTTCTGCTGAGAGAGAGAGATACAGCAGTTAGTGGATTTTCTGCCGCACTTTCTGGTTTTGAAATGGATGATGTAACCAAGGATAAGATGTTATCAAACTTGGAGAATCATGCAAGAGGAATAGTTGAAGCAAAGGCAAAGGAAGAAGCTGGAAGAGTTTTGATTCGTATGAAAGACAGGTAATGTGCATATTTATTTATGACTTCTAACTCTCTTTTCTTGTTTTTCGCCCATGGGAACTGACCAGATTACTGTTGACAGGTTTTCAACGTTATTTAGCCATGATTCTGATTCAATGCCACGTGTCTGGACTGGAAAGGAAGATATTCGAGCAATCACTAAATCTGCTCGCTCTGCTGTATGAAATTCTCTACTGAAATCTCTTGTGGGACTAATTGTATAAAGATAATCTTTACAATTTTCCTTTTTTTTTTGGTGTGTGTGTGTGTTTTTCTTTTTTTCTTTCAACCGGACCTAGTCTTTAAAGCTGCTAGCCATCATGGCTGCTGTCCGGCTGGACGATGATGCTGATAATATTGAGAGTACCTTGTTCCTTGCTCTTATGGACCCGAAAGCTTCAGCTTCTACCAATAAGAGTTCAGTAGACCCTCTTGCCTCAAGCAGTTGGGATAAGGTAATTTTATCTTAAAATTTTGTCATTTTTTTCTTCCTCTATTATTGTTATTATTTTTTAATAGGAAAGATGAACTTTATTAATAAAGAGGAGAGTTACAAAGGGATGAGAAATCCCCAAATGGAAGTAAAAGCCAGAGCTAAAGTACAATATCCAAATCACGATAGACATCTTAGACATCTATACATGAGAGCCCCTAACGTTCTTATGGACTGAAATTCACCAAGCAACTCTAAACTAGAATTTTTCCAAACTTTGTCTGGAGATTCCTCCGTAGTTTCAAAAACTCTCTTATTCCTTTCCGAGCAAAGAGACCAGCAAAGAGCTTGTACATGACACCCCGAAGTGCCTTAACTCTTTTACTAATGCCGCTGCCAAGATTTAACAATAAAAGCATTCATTGAGGGACTGAAACATCTAGGACCTATCTCATTATCAAAGAGCATGTTATAATGTAATTTTGGTTCTTATACTTGGGTATGCTTGTACAATTCAAAGGACCTAACCAGTACTAAACCATCGTTCTTTTTTTGTTTTTCTTTTCCTATTTTCCTTTCCTTTTTTTAAGTTGAAACATAGAACAACTCCAATTTATTATCCAGATTTGTTACCCCATTTCATTCATAAAATTATAAGATTTTGTGCTTAGTACTCCCACATGCTTTTGTCTGATGCATATTTATGTTTTGGTATGTGACCTACCTTATGGAGGTGGGCCCCCTGTCCCCCCTAACTCCACCTCCCACTCCACTATTTGTATCCTTAAAATATGTATGTATTTATTTTAATAGGTGTGTGTTTTGGGCCCCCTCAAAATTATAAAAACCAGGAATAATTTAAACTGTTTTCATAATATGCAATAAAAACACTATAAATTTTAATATATAGGTAACTAATGATACATTTTGACACAATTTAATAATAAATATTGTTGACATTCTATTTAAATAATAAATATAATATATTTAATATTTATTATCACGTGTATATTAATGTTGGTCGGTGGTTCTTTATTTGTCAGCCTCTCCTTACCTTATGTCCTGGTCCGCCCCTAGATATGTCCCCATCCTCAGCACAAACAAGTAACGTGTGCTCTGAATCAAATTATTATGTGTGAACTTGCATTTGGAGGTCTCGAAATAGGACAGGTTAATCATGCAATGTGTGCTTCATAAAGTTGGCAACTCTATGTTAACAAATTTGGTGAACTAAAGGAATATCTGTCCCAAGCATATTTCGTTTGCAGATATCTGTACTAGGAGAAAGAAATGTGTTTATTTATGTAAACACTGGCTGCTCATATCTGGAGATTATTGTGACCTGGCATGTGTTTTAAATATTTGTTCTACTCACATAACATTCCTTGATTGTACTAGCCCCCATTAATTCTTCACCTCCATGCTCTATATTTAGCTAATTGTTGACTGTACTGCCTAGGTTCCATCATCAAAAACCTTGATAACACCAGTTCAGTGCAAATCATTGTGGAGGCAGTTTAAAAATGAGACTGAGTATACAGTTGGTCAGGCCATTGCTGCTCAGGTAACCTTACTTAATGCTTTTAAAAAATAAGATTTTGTGGAGACTTCTGTTTCTGGTTGCATCTCTCTTGTATCCATAGGGGTTTCTCATTGCATTATTGTGGGCTGGACATTCATAGATAGTTCTGATGTTTACTTATTTCTTCGCTATTAGGAGGCTAGCAAGAGAAACAACAACTGGTTGCCACCTCCATGGGCGATAGTCGCATTATTTATCTTGGGTTTTAATGAATTCATGACCCTTTTAAGGTACTTACTATTCATTATTTGTTCAGGAAGGTGAGGTTATTTGAGATATAGTGCACTAAGATTTGAAATGTTGATAGACTGGTTTTATATTTTTATTTGCTTTTTTCTTCTCTTTTTTTCTATATCATATCCACTTTGTCAGCTGCTTACAGATTTAACTCATGAAACTGTTTCTTTTGACAGAAATCCTTTGTATTTGTGCGTCATTTTTGTTGGCTTTCTTATTGTAAAGGCCCTTTGGGTGCAATTAGACATAGCTGGAGAATTCAGGCATGGAATTGTAAGTGAATTTTCTTAAACGTTGTCTTTCTTTAGCTTAGAGTCTTCTATTCATATGACATATTCATCTAATTCAGCTTTGTGACTAATTTGTTGAAATTCATTCTACTGTCGCTGCATAAAATTTATAAATAAAGCAATGGATCTCAGATTCATTTTTGCTTTCCCCTTGCTCATGTCATGCATGAACTTGTACTCACGTGGTAGACGAAATCTGTGTTGGTTTTGATGAATAAAATTTTGAAGTTTTTTGGAGGAAAAAATTGTTTTATCAGCTCTCCTGACCCGTAGAAGACTTTCTGACTCAATCCTTTTGCATGATTTACACGACATGTCTGATTTGTTTTTGCTGGTAGTAGTTGTGCACCAAAACCACAAAGTTTCTTGTTTTTGAATCACGGAAGCTTTACTGCAGCCAGATCAAATCAAATTCGACCAGAATGTTGGTGTAGATTTTTCTCATGCATAGCATAATATAACATCGACCCCCCGTGTACTTCCTTTATTTTTCATTATTACTCCTCATCGAGACTGATATTTTTCTTCTCACTCCTACAGGTACCTGGAATGCTCTCATTATCCACGAAACTTCTCCCGACAATCATGAATATCCTCAAAAAGCTAGCGGAGGAGGGCCAAAGGCATGCCAATGGTGATCCGTCTCGAGACCCTCCGCCTCCAGGGAAGAGCATCCAAAGTGGTCCAAAAGATCATAGTGGTTTCTCATCACCTGCTTCCTCTGTGGTAACTTCAGCTGGAAAAGGAGATGAACGCTCTGCACATTACAAAGCACAGTAAGCTGCTACTTACTCTCGTTCGGGGTTCCGTTTTATTATTATCAAAAAATGTCATATTATAACAGAGTTATGAACAGATTATGAAGGGGTATCGGTATGTTATAGGGGCTGGTTTATCATAAAATTTGCCCCCATTAATAGTTGTATTTTGTTTGTGATGGTAATCCACAAGGCTATTTAGTACTGTAGCCTTGATTGTGATTGTCTGTCTTAGCCTTCAATTTTGTATCTTTAGGAGTCAAGTTTAGTGCATTAAATTAAACTCGGAGTTAAATAAGAAATATGATCCTATGGTTTCGTTTCGTATTCATTCTTTTTCTTGAAATTTCAGTTTATGTCAATTATCACCTAATTATTAATGTTTTTTTTTTTTGAATTTCATTGATTAAGCTGTGGGTAGTATTATGGTGAAACTGTAGATGCTGTTTCATAGTTTTGCTTTGATGTTCAATGGATTGATACTTGGTTTCTATAAAGATCTTGGATCGTATTCTCGTGAAAAATATGGTATATCGTGATGAAGTGCAAGCTAGTATGGGCTTGCTTTCAGCTTTGATTTTATCGTTGGGCTTGGGCCAAAATTCTCAAATTTACTGTACTTATTTTGATTTATAAATCCCCATTCCTTTATGTTTGAACTGGGACTAAGTGGAAGAAGCACATTGGCTAGGCACATCCAAAATATTTAGGGTTAATTTCAAAATGCAACCTGTACTATGCGCGATTTTATATTTTGCAATCTAAACTAAATATTTTTTCCGATCACAACCTATATTGTACGTTTTTTTTCACTTTGCAACCTCCAGCTATATATTACGGCATGTATAAACCATGTGCCCAGCACATGCCAAAAAAGCCAATAAGATTGTGACACGTGTCAATCTTATTTAAAAATTTAAAAATAACTTATTAAAAATATAAAAATGATTAAAATGCCTACATGAATTTTATATAAAAATTTCAGAAACATTAAAAAATCAGAAAATAAAAATAAATTTAAAAAAAAAGAATTTTAATTTTTTAAAAATTCATTTCGAATTTAGAATACAAAAAATTTATATCTAAAATTATTTTAAAAATCCTAAATTCATATAAAATTAAAAAAATTAAAAAAAATCTTGAAAATTATTTTTAAAATTCTAAAATACATTTGAAATCCAGAATATATAGAAGAAATATATTTTCAGGAAATTAAAAAAAAAAAGGAAATTGAATTTATATTTTAAAAATAAAAATAAAATTACAGAAAAATAGAAGATAATTTGAAAATATTATATAAAAAAGTTTCAGAAAACTAGAAAAAAGAAAAAAAATTTGAAATTTCTTATTTCAGAAAAAAAAAAAAAAAAAAAGAACTGATTTCTTATTTGATTTTTAAATACTATAAAATTATATTTGTATTGGGATATAGTAGAATATGATTTGTATTGCATTTGTCAAACAGATACATATGATAATTATGAGTAATGATAAAAAAAAGTTGGGATTGGTATGTAATAATTAAAAGGTAATTTAAATTGATAGATTTATATTATTATATTATAAAATGTTATATAAGTAATGATCGGTTTATTGATAATGATTAAAAGTATCGTCATAAATTTTTAAAGTAGAGAAGGATTTTTACACATGAGATCATCTGTTACATTTTGTGTTACATTTTGTGTCACAAATTAATATGTATCACCTGGTGAATTGAGTGTAACAGGGGATGAAACACCTACTGTAACAGGGAATCCGAATTGTGATTTTTAATGGGAATGGATGGACAAATCTGTCTAACATTTTATAACAAATAGACTTTCAATTGGACCCAGTTAATCCACATCTTTTTGTTACACCTGCTAAATACACTGTTATAAGTAGTACCCATTTTTGCATAATGTCAAGTTTGGGAGACTCGTTTAGTTGGTCAATTATAGTTGGGTTGGTTTAGTTAAGGATAGGATAGGTGATGGGATATGATTATAGATAGCTTATCCCTCCGGTAGGCGGGTTACTTTATTACTCACTGTCCCATTATTTGAACTAGCACTACACATGGTTATAATTTTTTTCTATTATTTAATAAAAGAATTAATTTGAACGTAAAATAATTGTACATTGTGATCACTGTAATATATATACATAACTTCGTAGATTATTCAATGTAATAAAAATTAATCCGTTGAACAAACATTATTTTGAATCAACTAATAATTATAAGAATCACAAAAGAGAAATAGAAAAATTAAATAACCTAAGTCTTAATAAAACAAGTTATAATAATTAATGTTAAAAGATTCATAAAAAACGACATACCATGATATAATATAGCAATATTTAGTCTTACAAAATTTTCTATTATACATGCAAAGTTTGATTTATTCAAACTATTGTTTACTTCTTATTATACAGAGACTTGATCATCATTAATATATCTTGAATAAAGTTATACGATGATTGGAAAACTATTTACGTAATAATGAGGCATATATTCTTATGTTTTGCACTAAATCATTGGCATTTTAAGAAAAAACACATTTTTAATTGTCCCATTACATCATCAACTGACATTCATAAGTTAATTATTTGTTATATAGACACAAAATATTAGGCCTAACGTATTTTTCTATAATTCTCTATTAAATAATTTCGATTTCAACATACATTTGCACATGAAATTCTTTACATATTTTAATGTGAGGAAAAACTTCCAGCAAATTAGTATCAAGGTCCAACGTCCAACTTCTGTTATGAATGTTATTTTCTAATTTTTTTTATTATTAAGTATAATAAAAATTTAAAAATTATGTTCGAAATCTAAAAATTATGTGTGATGTTGAATAAAAATCCTAATATAGTATAATTACAAAATAAATAATATTTTTTATGGAAGGTTGACTATATATATAGTGTCTCACAATCTTCAATCAAGACACATGCTACAATCTATATAAAATATATAAATATTTTAAATAATTTGTAATGTCATTAATTCCTTATTTAGTTATAGTGAAATACTCATAATTTTTCAAACATTGCACATCCATGTAAAAGTCTTATATATACATGTTTGTACCACGCATTTCGAATTTATTTCTCTCATTTTATTCTTTATTTAGACTATACAGTACTTTATTCGGCGTAATTATTTTTTATCTAATCTATTGTCAAGTTAATATTAACATTCAAATTTCGTTATCTTTATTTTTCAATATGTTTTAATTTAATTATGTGATACTCATTCACATAGTACAATTTTTTTGAATCATTCACAGTACAACTTAGTTCATTATTTCTTTATAGTTCTTTTTTATTTCTTAATTGTACATACCATAGTAAATTCATTTATCAAGTTATTTTATATGCTTAAAATATATATATATATATATATATATATATATATATATATTATTTTTATTGATTTAGTAATTTGTTTAATTTTAGATCTTAAATATTTAAAAGAATCTAGGCAATTATTCATGTCCACTAATCTTTACGTTTGTCATTTTATCATTACTATTATTAGTACAATAAAATTTCACACCTCGGTCAAAACTCCAATTATTATAAACCTTGTTATTTTTATGTTTCTCCCCAATTTTCTAACATAACAGTTTTTTCTTTGGTCTATTAAAATTACATCATCTATTAAAAGTATTACATTAGTGAGTATGTTTGTGTAGGTATGTAAGGTATGTGATTAAAAATGATGTTCAACTTATAGATTTATTTGAATAAAATCAATCCATTGTATAGACCAATAGCATTTAAATTTACACAATATCACTACCGATGCATTTATAGTTGTTATATCTTCATATAGATCTTTTACTGATTTCATATATAAGCTACTTTTACCACTTTTCTCCATTTATATATATATATATATATATATATATATATATATATATATATATTGTATACTTTTTTAAGTCAATAAAATTCGCAAATCAATTATTATTTTCTGTTGTTGTAATGTCTATAAATGTTACTTATGAAGTATATCGATTTCATTCTTCTACTAATTTCCTACAAGCATAATAATTCGATTTATATTTACTTAGTAATGCTCATATATACAAAGAAATTTAGCGTGTAAACATATATATTTCTAGTTTAATCTAAATTTAAACAGTAAGGCTTAAATGTATCCCTAGTTTAATCTAAATTTTAAAATACTACATTGTAATAATTAACTTGTATGGACATCTAACTATATATATATATATTTTTTTTTTATTTTTTTTTTTTGTATTCTTCTCTCATAGTATAATATATTTGACTCTATCACATTAGTTTATTCTTTGATTTTTCTATTATATTACCTAGACTCGTCTATTATAGTTTTCTTTATAATGAAAATTCACTTAGACCCTTTAGTAATAATTTTTACGTTAGTTTTTTTATAATTTTTTTTCATTATGTTAATAAAGTTATATCTACTAATAATAAAGTTTATTCATAAGTTTGTGTTATCTTTATTCACAATGCATTTTCTCACTTCTATTCATTTTATCTATCATATAGTTCTTATTCAATTATTTGACATTATTTTCTATTGTTGGATTTAATAAAGTGGTATACACAAAAAAAACATACAATTTCCTATCATGTCTTTTTACTCACTCAAAAGTTAATTTTAAAATATAACCTCAGCGATTTCACATGCAAGTCATTTTATTATTGATTTTAGTACTTGCTTCAAGTTTATATTACAATGAAGTTTAAGTTATTATTCGCATTAAGCTCTAACACTTGATCAATTCAATAATTTACACTTTAGTCTAAATATTTTATATTCAAATTTTATTTTTCATTAGATAACTTATAAAGTCTATTATTGTTTTGCCATGTTGTAATAATGATAGTTCAATAATTTAGAAAATTAGGGAGATTATTGCAAGTAGCAAATTTATAATATTCAAATTTAGACAAATAAATTGTAACTATTAGATAAGTATTATTCTAATTTATATTTATAAGAGACTGTCAAAAAAATTTATATTTATAATAAGAGTTGACTATTTTATTTATGACCAAACACTATGTAAGAATTTGTCAATAATTATACATAGTAATATAAATCATTGTGAATCATTTACATATTGTTCTGACATATAATGTGTACATTTTTTTAAATAGAATAAAAGATTTAATTTAATCTCATCTATTTTTTTTTTCAGAATAATTCTTTATTGGCATTTTCTAAATTTAACTTTCAATTATTTTTATATAATAGAAAAATATAAGTACGATCATGTGTCATCAATCTTGTGTCAATTATTCGACTATGAAGTCAAACTTATAACTACTGAAATCATATTAAACTATTACATTTTACATATTTTAAATATTTTATCATGTAAGTATCATTAATTTTGAGTCATTCATATATTATGATAAATTAAATATTATATAATGCACTATCATTGTTTTGTTGTAGTTATTGGATTGAGTATATAGATGTTATAGCTACGTACCGTACCTAAATAAATAAATAGAAAAAGTAAACTAAAAAAATTATCTCCAGAAAATTAAAGATGATAAATTAAATCAAGAAGAACTTTCACTATTATTCATTGTTCTAACTTTTATGTATATGATTTTTTCTTCTTGTTGCTAATCCTAAAATCTATTAGTACTTTTTCGCCATGAAAATACAAAAACTTAATATAACATTCAATACCTAAATACCTTTATGGTATACCACTATTGCAAGTTAAGATTCTTATGGTCATTAACCTAATAAAGAAGTCAAAGTTTGGAGCTATTAAACTCCTACTAAAGTATATTTAATTTTCTCTAATTTTATACATATATATATAAATATATTTTGTGTACATTTCAATTATTTAATATTTTGAGAATTATAAACTAAAGTACTTTAATATTCATAATATCTTATATTCTTATTCCTTTTTAGTAATATACATTATATCATATTTTTTAACTTTTTAGATACTTTCTTCAGTTCTTCATAAATTTTATATAGTTTTTTTAATTGGATTCTTTTACAATTGTAGAGAAAGGAGAAAGTTCGATTCACAAAATTTTAAGAGTAAATAAAAGGAATATGATACACTACGGTTGTCTCGTTCATTTTTTTTTTATGATTAGTAGAATGAGTATATATATATATATATATATATATATATATATATATGAAAAATGTTAAATAAGAACTTTCATTATTATTTAATTGTTATAATTTTTATGTGTATAGTTTTTCTTTTTTTTGGTTGCTAATCATAAAATCTTCTAGTATTTTTTTCACAATGAAAACACCAAAACTTAATAATTTTGCAAACATTTAATATCTAAATAACTCTAAAGTACCACTATTTGAAATTAAAAGTCTTGGAATCATTATCCTAGTAAAAAAATCAAACTTAGGAGTTACTAAAGTCCTATAATATGTTTAAATTTCAATAATTTTCTTAAAAATACATAAATATCTTTGTGTAACTTCAATTATTCAATATCATGAGAACCATATACTAAAATAATTTACTTATTGTAAGTACATTTGTGCTAATTGGTCTTTCTCCTTTCTCTTCAATTATAGAAGAAACCAATAAGAAAAGATATCAGAAATTTATGAAAAATCGAATAAAATATAAACAAATAAAAAAATAATATAATGAATTTTACTACAAAAGAATAATAATATAAGATATTATGAATATTTAGGTTCAACTTATGTCATCAGTTGAACTATATATGATATGAAATGTGATAGAAAATTTGATAAGTTGAGACTTGAGAGATGAATTTCAATTATAAAAAGGATCTTACTAAATAAATAAAACTTTAATAAATAAAGTTACTAAATTAGCCATAAAAATTTACTAATTAATGGTTTTTTTTTTCTACAATTTTCTTTTTTGAAAATTATATAAAAGAATCTCATTATAAAAGAGATAAGAAATTTAAAAAGAAACTTAAAAATAAAAATAAATAAAAATAATGTATATTATTAAAAACAAAGAAAAATATAGAATATGATTAATATGTAGGTTCAACTTATGCCATTAGATGAATTATATCCTATCCGTGATTTTTTTAGGGTATCATATCCATGAATTGATAAATGAACTATATAGGGTTCTAACAAAAAAAAATGAAACTTTGAGAATATAGTTAATAAACTAACCTTATATAAAAAAGAAAATTCATTAATGATATAATAGGCAAATCAAATTTTGTCTAACCATATAACTAAAAATTCAAAGATATAGTTTATAAATAAAACTTTAAAGATATAGTTACCAAACTAACCTTAAAAATTAAAATTTATTAAGAATATAATAGGCAAATCAAATTTTGTAAGAAACAACTCACACTTTTATAATAGAAATAGGATAGATTATAATAGAAATAGATTATAGCAAGGGGATGGTAGGTGTCAACTTACAAAGCAAACGCCCGATAAGGTCATGGATGTCTAGGCCGCCAAGGCGCCATCTCACCGCTTCGATTTTGTCCGAAATGATTAAATAAGGTGTTTTCTGGTCTGGGCGTCGCTTAGACGGTCGTGGTCCGAATCGATTTTAAATAATTTTCTTTTTCTAAAAACAAAATAAAAACTGAAAAACAGTGTTGTTTTAGTTAACTTCATAGATAGAACTTAGAGTTGGAGTTGGAGTTTTAAATTTTTAATATTTAACATATTAATTTGAATTTGTAATTTTATGTTGGCTTATTTGATAAAGTTTATGAATACATGAATTCTTAAATTTAATAAAAAACAATTATATTGATGACAACTTTTAATTTTTCAAAATACAAATCCTTCGTAGCCAAAAAAAAAAAAAAAGTCAGCTTTTTATTTTTTTTATACTAAAAAAATGAAATTAATCTTATAAAGGATTGTATAGCTATATCTTCTATATTTTTTTTTAAAAAAATATTTTTAAATTAAATAATTAATAAAAAATATAAAAAAATAAAAAAAAATAAAAATTCTTGGGCGACTCTTAGGCTGTCAGAAAATACCCGCATCTGCTTTTCGCCTTCCATAACTTTAATTGGACAAGATGTGATTATCAGTCGCTATCCAGGCTTAATGAACATCGATAATGTAGTTCCAGCAGATTGTCTAAATAAGATCAAGTTATAACGGTAGTGAAGAATAAAGGGAGGAATTCTATGTTATTCACTCGGTCACTACCCAACTAGATAATCTAATCATCCATCCAAAAAGCTACCTAGATTTGTAAAAATAAGTCATTGAACTCAATTTACTTAAGTGGATAGTTGAATTATTCAATGGAGTACTATCCGACTGAGTACCGTAAAACTAGGCAGGACAAAGCTACCTGGATTTGTAAGCACATGGCAGGGTGGCTTTCGTACTTGTATTTATTTGTCAAGTACTCTGTATTTAGCAGGATAATAATTCAATTTTAATTGTACTCAACCATAAACTCACAATAATTATTATGCTTCTAATGCTTTTGACATTGCATAATATTTTTTCATCGTTTTCATCTAAAATTGGACTCCACCACCCTAAAAGCTGGGACCATTTCTTGATGTATAGGTACAGGTTCAAATTTCAAGATCCATCTAAATTGTTATAGACCATAAGTTATGTTTAATTATGGATGAAATAGAGCGTGATAAATATAAATTTGAAAATTTTAATTGTATGAATTTTAGATTTAATATTTATTGTAAGATAAAATGTAGTAAAATTAATAAAATATTATTGAATAATTATTAAAAAGTGATTAAAATATATTAAAAATATAATAATAATCAAATTAGATCATATCATCTCCTATGTGGACGGATAACTCACAAACAAAATATGTGATGCATGTGGAGGGTTTATCCCATTTGGTGTACTGTTGTTAATACCCTTATTTGGGGCAAAAATTAAACTCTACATCATGTCTATGTCTTGTGTTAGGAATTTGTGTCTTGAATTTGATTTGATTTGGATCGGCGTTCGTTTTAAGGTGGAAGAAGAATTTGAAGCAAATCTGAAAGCGTTGAAATTGGGCGCGTCGTAGGACGCAACCGCAACAGATAGTCGCGGCCGCGTCATGTTGCTGCATCTGGAGCGGTCGTGGGCGCGAAGTCCAGTCGCGGGCGCGACTGGTAATTCGAAGCATTGAGCAGTTTTGGTCGCGGACGCAACAGATAGTCGCGGCCACGACATGTCGGGCGGCGCAGCAGATGGGCTTAAGCTGTTTAGGCCCAGTTGAATTCCTTTTGTGTTTAGGATTAGGTTTTGGTGATTCCTTTTGTGTCTAGGATTAGGTTTTGGGGGCTTATAAATAGCCTTATAACCTTTGGAATTTGGTATTGGTCAATTAATTGATTGAATTGGTCAATTGGTTAATTGATTGAATTGGTCAGTTGGTTAGTTGATCAGTCATTGATTTGTTAGGACAAGAGAGAGGTTGTCAATTTGGGATATTTTAGAATTGGTATTTGTTGAGTACTTGGTACTCTTTTGATCTAGAATACCCAGTTTGGTTTTGGGACTCTATTTTCGGGTTTAGAGTCGTTTGGTCATAGAGTGTGGAGAGTTTGGTTTTGATCCAGTATCAATTGATTGATACTCGAGTTTGTCTCCGTTTGTTAGGATGAAGAGTTGGATAGTTGACCTAGGGTCAAGTTTGTCTTGTCCTATGTTGTAAGCACTCTTTTGATATTGATTGATTCCTCTAGTTTGGTCGTGAACGTAGCTAACAAGTTGTTAGCGAACTACGTTAAATTTGATGTCTTTGTTTTGACATTGTCGATCTTTCTCGTTTATCGTTTTTGCTTTGTTTTGTTCGTAATTTCTCAACATCTTGGATATTTAAATGTTTGGGAAATCAATGATAAATGAATATCTGTATAATCAGTTTTTAAGTGTTTACCATTATAGTGTTTTCTGAGATGGAGCCAGCAGGGGCTGGCAACGGAGGCCGCCCCCCTCAAATATTCTAGCGAAATTATTGTGTATATTCATATATAATATAACTATAGTTAAATAACAGATTCACCCCCTCAAATATTAATTTTTTTTATATATATTTCGAAAAAATAGTTCACCCCCTCTTTACAAAATCCTAACTCCATACCTTAGTGTTTATGCTTTAAATAATCTATTTGAAGCGAAAATCTAAAAGTAGATTTTCCCTACTTCTTTTTGCTTCTTTCTTTTAATTAAGATAAATTCATATGAATATTTTTTTTACACGTCAACTCCTAATTTTTCTATACTTCACGTATAACCCCATACTATACTTTTACTTAGATGTAAATTTTATACAATCTCTAATTAAAAAATATTTTTTGAAAGTAAAAACAATCGCTTGGTATGTCAGCTAAAGGTTCTGGTCTTTTCAATTTTTTTAAGCAATTTTTTTGAAGTCAATTGCTAATCAACTGCAATTTAAAATGGTTATATTTACTTTAGCAAATTGGATGTGATTGAAACTATTTATCCTACATAAATTAATGTTTACTTTCTTGATTTCTCAAAATGGGTCAATCCCACATACCTGAGATTATGTGTACAATCTGATACTATTGGGCTGATTATTGAACCCACCTCTTCCCTTAGAACTGATTTAGTCATTTAGATTAGAATTTCTGATCCTTTAAACTAGGATTTGTTGGGAAAATGAAACATGCAAAGTAAACGAGCCCAATCTAGATAGCAGGAAGATTGATTGCTGTTAACTGATTATGGTAATTTTGTAAATAGTGCAAGCATTTTTATTTGTGTTATGGGCAATGATAACATAGGAGTACTTTTATATAAAACACCCCAACTACTTTTTTCAAAATAACTTCAGAAACTACCCACGCTTCTTGAAAATTTATCCTTCTCGAAAAGTTTCCCACCACTCATTTATTCCTTGTAACACTAGCTCCGAAATTTACACTAGCTAATTTATCCATTATCTAAATATATATTCACACATGAACGAAGTTGAATAGCTCAAATGGTAGAGCATCTACTACCTAGACGTTTAGACATGGATTCGAGTCACCTTAGGGGGAAGGGAGGGATTTTTTCTTTGTTATTAGATTAAGAGAAAAAAATATATATATATTCACACATATTTATATTTCCACATATTGTATATAAATCTACGGTAAATATGATACACAGTGTAGATCTTTTGGTGTAGCATCTCAAAAACCTCCTCCTACCCCCTAAAAGAAAACAGAAAAAAAACTCATATCGCATCAGATGAGGTATTCTATTAAAAAACATATTTTGTCTTGTATTTTATGATCTCCACTATATTCCACGTGTATAAAATGATATTATAAATATACGCATGATAAGTGGTGGAGGTTATGAAAAATAAGATGGAACGTGGCGTTGAACAAAAAATCTTAGTTATATGTTATAAAATTTGGCGAAAAGACGAATATGCCCTTTGCCTGTACTACTGGTAACAGCTAATTTCAAAGTCTGTTGTAGTTTGTTGGATCTCTCGTAGACCACATACAAATGGGTATCTCGTCTTATAACTACTCTGCAGTACTGTTCCAGCCTAGCTTTTGCAGAACATTGATTGAACATAATGGAAATTCAGATGGTTATGAATGGAGTAATAATGGTAGAATTGTTGTGTGAGTCGAGGTAGGAACCCTTATTTTATTACATTGCACACCAATTCATGCATATCACCATTCCCATGAGGAAGCGGATTGGGTGCAGTAGATAAATAACTGAACCTGGTGCAGTAACTCAAACGGCGAGGTTTCGTTCTCATATTCTTTTACTTTTGCTTTGTCTTTTCTACACTTATTATTTCTTTTATCTTTTCTTTTTTCCTTTTCTATTGTTTTTTTTTTTATTTTCTGTTTCGTTTGTACGCCAT
Organism: Ajuga chamaepitys; assembly: GCA_958295605.1. Classification (NCBI taxonomy): domain Eukaryota; kingdom Viridiplantae; phylum Streptophyta; class Magnoliopsida; order Lamiales; family Lamiaceae; genus Ajuga; species Ajuga chamaepitys. The sequence goes on along the minus strand of OY282500.1, from coordinate 3,830,937 downwards.
TCTTTTTCCTTTTTAAAGAGAGGAATTGTATACACTTAATAAATTGTGCAATGCGATATAATTATTTTGTATAATCGTTTTCTTTTATTTTAAAGACATGCTGAATTATATAATTATTTTAGATATGAATATTATTAGGGGTGGTTCGATGTGGTATATGGTGTCGAAAGTTTTGATAAGTTGAAAATTTGGTACGATATCGATAATACTGATACTGTACTGGAATTTTGGCATATGGATATCGATATATACCGATCCATACCGTTGATTTTGGTATATCGAAAATTTAGTACGATATCGATAATACTGATAACGTACTGAAATTTGGTATTAACTAAATTTTGAATCGATACTGATATATATTGATTCATACCGTTGGTTTTTGGCATATCGCAAATTTCAGTACGGTATTAGTATTAATTGATATCGTACTAAATCTTCGATATACTAAAATCAACGGTATGGATCGATATACCCATATCTGTATGCCATCCACATGCAAAATTTTGGTACAGTATCAGTATTATCGATATTGTACCAAATTTTCAGCATAAAAAAAGTTTCGATACAATAACAGTATGAATGATTCGGTACGATATACCGCATCGAACCACCCCTAATAATATTCATATCTAAAATAATTATACAATTCAACATGTCTTTAAAATAAAAGAAAACGATTATACAAAATAACTATACCACATTGCACAATTTATTAAGTAAATACAATTCCTCGCTTTAAAATGAAAGAAGAATAACGTACAAACGGAACAGAAAATGAAAAGAAAAAACAATAGAAAAGGAAAAAAGAAAAGATAAAAGATATAATTAAAGTAGAAAAGACAAAACAAAAATGAGAACGGAACGACGCCGTTTGAGTGACTGCACCTGGTGCAGTTATTTATCTACCGCACTCAATCTGCTTCCCATTTCATGGGTCGTGTAGTAGGCCACGTGTTCTTCAATTACATGCATTTTATGGGGATTGGATGTGTGTCACGAGGAATGCGATTTAAACCAGTGATCTACCTTAATTTCTTTTGTGAATACGTAATCTTTAATTAAGTAGGTCTAAATCCGATTTATTTAGAATAAATTGAGATAATGTAACTGTTTAATTAGGTAAAAACTCGTATCTGATCGTCACACGGTCGTCACACGGTGTGACGAGAAAAAATATTACTTTTTGTGGTAAAAGTATCACGTTTATCTGATACTTTGTAAAAGTATCAATATAGTAACAGTATCACTTTTTCCTGTAAAAGTATCAATGTTTTCTGTTAAGTGTATTCCGTCACACGTGTGACCGTTCACACACAAGACTCACTCGTTTAATTAATACTTACACTACAAAAAAAATTCATATTAAAGACGAAAATTAGTAACGGATAATATCGGTTACAAAATAAAAACAGAATAGAAATAGAATAGTGGCGGAAAGTGGCAAAAAATTATTAGTATCCGATTAGTGACGAATTAGCAACCGAATATTAGAAAAATACATAATCCGTCTCGATTGGGTAGGTAATTTGATAGAGGAAAATTCCGTCACTAAATTTAGAGACGGTATAAAACCGGTCTCTAAATTTTAAAGACCAACATTATAGAGACTACCAATTTCGTCACTAATCCGTCACTACGTTAGTTTAGAAACCGATATAATGTAATTAGAGATGGATTTTTCCGTCTCTAATTTGATTTTTTCTTGTAGTGTTATCCACAACTGAAATTTGTTGTAGAGGGCGATCGACGATGTAAAGTAAGAAAAGAGTGATCGATGCTGTGATGGAATTTTGCATGTAGTTTGACTGAAAATAGACCTGGTTGGTCAACAATAACAAGGCACGGATTATTTCTTAGCTGGAACTGCCTTTTCTCTCTCTTGTATTCATGTGTTTTCACTCGAAATTACATTAGGATTTTACAAGGAATACACTAGGAGTTATTTATAGAAGTGTTCCCATCTTCGCATGGTTGAGAGGGTCTTCTCTAGAGAAAGTAAATAGTACATCAGGAGTGTACACACCAAATATAGTGAGTGATGTTAATGTACATCCTATGGCTACTAGAAGTAATAATGGTATTTTCAAACTTAAAGTTTATGCTATGTCTTTTGAACCTATGAATCCCACTGCAGCTCTTTTGGATTCCAACGGGAAGGAGGCGATGGCTGATGAGTATTTGGAACTACTAAGAAATAAAACTTGGAGACTTGTGCCTCTTCCAGCAGGAAATCAACCTATTGGGTGTAATTGAGTTTTTAAACTCAAAGAAAATTCTGATGATAGTGATAACAAGTACGAGGCTCTTTCTTCTAGTGGTTAAGCCCACTACAATCAGGATTATGCTTGTTGTAGCAATAAATAGCAACTGGAAAATCAGGCAAATAGATGTCAACAATGTTTTTTAGATGGAACTTTAATTGAAAAAATATACATGGAACAACCCGTTGGTATTAAAGATCCTACTCATCCTAACTATGTGTGTAAACTTGAGGGGTCTTTTTATGGTCTTAAGCAGGCTTCTAGAGCATGGTTCAACAAACTTAAGAGGACATTGATCACTTTGGGTTTTCACTCTATATATAAAGTCATAATTCCATATTTATCAGAGTTACAACTTCTTATTATTACTACATAGTTGTGTATGTAGATGACATCCCTCTCACAAGCGGCAATGAGGTTGAAATACAACATTTGGTCAAACTTAATCAACATTTTCCCCTTAAGGATCTGGGTGAATAAGATTACTTTTTGGGCGTTCAAGTGAAGAAAACAACAGATGGTGCACTTATCTCAAGGAAAATACATCAAGAACCTTTTGTGTAATATTAAAATGCAGTTTGTTAAAGTTATCACTGCTCCAATGACCACAAGTACTAAATTACCTTCCAATGGGAGTGATCCTGTCCAGGATGTTCACTTCTACAGAAGCACATCAGGAGCTTTACATCACTAGGCATGATTTGTCTTTTTCAGTAAATAAAGTATGTCAGTTCATGCAGTCACCGCCAGAAGCTCATTGGAAAGCTACGAACGTTTTCCAAGGCATCTCAATGGAACTATTGATTATGGTCTACACCTCATACCCAAAAGGGATCTGATGCTGATTGGGCTTCAGAGATTGAGGACAAAAGATTAATAATTGGTTACTGTTTGTTTTTTTGGAGGAAATTTGATATCTTGGCAATCCAGGAAACAACATACAATGTCCGGGTCATCCACTAAAGCTAGATATAGGATTTTAGCAAGTTTGGTGGCTGAGATTACTTGGGTTCAAGGATTATTACAAGAGTTGCAGAAACAGTCTTTACAACGGCCAGTGATTTGGGTAGATAATCTTAGTACAATGCATTTAGCTGCGACCCCGTATTACATGCAAGAACCAAGCACATCAAGCTTGACTTGTACTTTGCTCGAGAGGGAGTCCAACATAAATTAGTAGAGATCAGACATGTTCCTTCAGAGACCACTTGACGACATGTCCACTAAAGCCAACTCTAGCTCTATTTCCAGTACTTCGCGTAACAGACTCAAAGTCCTTGATTCAAGGACATTGAGTTTGAGGGGAATTTTTCGATAAAGCTCAAGTTTTTAACTCAACTTGAACTCTAGAGTCTTCCAACAACCATTCGGTTATAGTCCGAACTAGGGGTTAGTAAATCTGATAATTTTCGTTAATGTTAGTTATGAAAACATCTTGTAATCTATTTATAGCTAGAAAGTGTATTATATATCTCTTAGTTGAAAGACAAAGTCTCATGTACATCAGGTGCATGACACAATTCAGGTTGGGTATTATAATTTATGCTCAAATGTATTACTTGTTCGTGGTAAATTTATTATAATACTTTATGCGAAATAAGCAATATTTGTAAGCATAAATATTAATACATTTTCACCATAATACCTTACTCAGAAAATATATTCATTTAGGCATAAGCACTAATACATTTTTGCCCGTTATCCTGATTGCAAGGTAACTAATGTACAAAGAGACCCACTCTAGTTGAAATCAATGGAAATATTCTCTCTCTCCCTCCCCCCATTTAGCACATTCATTTAGCTATTCTTCATCTACTCTACTATACATGAAAATAGTATTATTGCTTCTGTAAAAGTTATTACTTTTCAATATAAATTACAAATATTTTTCTCAAGAAAAAGGTGTTGTAGAAAGAATCAGAAGAATTAAGAAATAAATATATTGTCAAATATACCTCTTCGATTTTGTGGTGATAAGATTTGATGAAATCAAATGTAAGTGGGAGATTGAAAAGTCAAAGATATTTTTGAATTTACATAGACGCAATATTGAGAGAAACGGTAAAAACAAACCTAAAACATCAATTATTTTGAAAAATCATTAAGAAGTTAGAACATCATTTATTTTAAAATGAAGAGAGTACAATTTAAGATTATAAATTTAGAACTTATATGATATTTTGATATTGAAAACTCAGATAAAAACACATATTTTATCCAAAAATTAATAAAAAAACACAGTTGCTTAGGTTTCTGAAAAAGTATTATTCTCATGCTTGCTGGTGGAATAATAATAATAAATTATTATTATAATTATTATTGAGCTAATTTTTAGCTTAAGTGGCTCGAGTGGAACCGTTGCATGGACTTAAACATTTGTAGTGCACAAGTGTTACTTATATACAATACATTATGTATGCATAAAATAAAACATAATTAAAACAGCATATAGAGCTTATGATCATGTCTGGATTTCAGAAAGATAAACATCAATTTTGAACCAAAAAAGAGCTTGAAGGTGACCTTTAACAAACATGTTTTGGACAAAATTAGAAAGTTGAGACTTCAAATTAAATCGAGGCCACAAATAACCCCATTTTGGAATGTTTTTATTATGACTAAGACATCCACTATATTATCTACCATAAATTTTATGGTTCCACAACATCATTTTATGACTAAATTGGAAATATATGTCCATAACATCATTTTCTCATATTTCATAATCCCCCTAAATCCGATCTCAAAATGTATAGTTAAGTTAGCCATGGGTAGTGATCCCTTTTAGGAACTCCATTGGTCCCCTATTTTGCTAATTAGGTATGACTTTTTTCCTTTTTCTTTGTCAGGCAAATCAAAGGACATATTCAGGTCTGATCGATTTTTTTCGGACACTGAATCTCTTAGATCGATTGGTCCAACATATTGTCGGGTTAAATTGAATTCGGTGTAATGACTGCAAAAAGATTTAGTGGGGTGTATGAGAAAGAAAGAGAGAGATGGGAAGTACTGAATTGATGCAGTGATTACACCGGATTCAAATCCCGAATAAAGCATATGAAATAGTAACCAAAGGTCCAAAACTACATTTTAAATATGTGGGAATGTGTTGTTGTACCATGTTAGAGATCGTAAAAATATTTTGTATCACTTTAACTCTTGAACTAAAACTATACCCACAATACTACTTATATCTCGCTTTAAAGAGAAAGCTACTAAAGTGAATTGAGATGTGACTTAGGATGATGTACACACGATATCGTGTACCTATGTACAGGATGATGTACACACGATATAGGGTTTAGAGTTTTGTATCACTTTAACTCTTGAAATGAAACTATACCCACAATACCACTTATATCCCGGTTTAAAAAGAAATTAAAGCTACTAAAGTGAATTGAGATGTGACTTAGGATGATGTACACACGATGTCGTGTATCTATGTACACGATTCTGTACATGATATCATGTAGAAGATTTATACGATATCGTGTATCTAAAAATTTATGTACATGATATCATGTAGAATATTTATACGGTATTGTGTATCTAAAAAGTTGTGTACATGATATCATGTACGAAGTAGGTAAAAGTGAGACGAAATTACAGTAAGTGAAGAGTATAACAGACATCACAGTCCAAATATAAATATTTTGACAGTTAAAATCCGAAGTGTAAAAAATCTTTTATACAATCTCTAAAGGAGTAGAGTGAATTTTTTCCCTTTAAATATTACAAAAAAATTGTCTAGAGATTTTGAAATAGATGCGGCCGGTAGAACATGGTACAATGTTTGTGAAAATGCAAGAGGTGATAATAAAGTGAAAAGAATTAAAAAAAAAAAAAAAATTGATGAGAGTAATATATATTTCCAGCTGGGTAGGGTTAGGGTAGATACCAAGTGTAAATGTGGAGTGAATGTGGCAGCTTTGAGTTGGGGCTCAGTCCATTCAATGTGGTGTAGTGTAGATCCCCAACCCATGTTTTTGTTATGTACCACCATTTGTATTTGTTTTGTCTTCTTTATCATTGTATGAGCCCGTTATACGATCTTTACCTGATGGGACGGGAAAAGATATTATTTTTTATAGTAAAAGTATCACTTTTATTTGTAAAAATGGTTTACCTCTGTCGCGTTTTAATTTACCTATTTTTTTTTTCGGTTTGTCCCAACCTAATTTGTCAGCCCACAAATAACAAATTTCTCTCACAATCTTCACCTTTGAAAAAATCAAAGATTCCACAAAATCTGTTTTTTCTTAATCGCCGTGCCCGGTCAAGGTAGGCAAATTAGGTCGGAACGGAGGTAGTATTTCTTTTGAACGAAAAAAAGTATCACTTTTTTAAGTAAAAGTATCACTTTTATTTGTAAAAATATCACGTTTATTTGTAAAGTATCAATTTTTTCTGTAAAAATGTGAGACCGTCACACACCACTCACTCTTTATTATATTTTAAATATCTAACTCGACATCAACAGTAGCCTCATAAAATATTTGAGAAATTGAAAATCTATTACATATCCACATTAGTTGAAATACGTATAAATAGTTAAAATTATACCTTAATTTATGTTTTTAACCTCTCTCTCAGAAACCGTTACTCCCTCCGTACTAGAAGAATCATATTTCAAAAAAATATTATCCTTAAATAGTAGTCATTTTAAATATTAATATCTCATTTTCATAGTTTAAGAAAAAAAATTATTTCACAAATTACTTGTATCTGATTGAATATATCGAACCAAAAAATTTAAATAATTCTTGTAAGTGATAATTGATTTTTTTTTTTCTAGATTTGTGTCATCATTAAATTGACAAAAAAAAAAAAAAAAAAATCCACCTTTTTCAATAGGATCTTTTGTGAGGGAATTATGTGGTATGAAATATAGACATGGAGACTTCTTTACAAAACGAATGCATCAATACATATCAATCCTAGATACTAGTGGTGCAAAATTCGGGTTTAGGTACTGATAATGCGCAATCCGGTAATCACACAATCGAACAGTAATCAACAAGAACAGAATGTAAAAACACAGAATTTACGTGGTTCGATCCGGAGATCTACGTCCACGGGGAGAAAACGGCAATCGCCGAGGTGTTTCTTTTACTCGAATGTTGAGTTTACAGTGCGTATTACAGAAAGCAAAGTGCGAACCCTAATTCAGAGTTCTTTTCATCTATTTATACTACTAAACCCAAACCCTAACTAAATCCCTATAATCTTGCCCACCAAATCTGCATGGCAGTTGGGAAAAGATCATGGGCCTTGATTCACGGAACAGATTTGATTCGCTGGACCGAATGCGTGTTGCTGGGCCTATTGGGCCTGGGCCTTCGCGCTTGCTAGCGTGTTCGCTGAGCTGGTAAATGGGCTCAGGATTAACCCGGCCCGAAGTAACCGGGTCATCCCTATCAGATGCCCCCCCCCCCCCAGCCGAAGCGAGGTAGGAGCTTCGGTTGTCACCGGGGTGGAACTGTAAGCAAGAAGACCGGGGTCACTGGCAGGCCGAAGTGTTTATGCGTGACGGAGTGTGTCCGCGTCCCTGGGACTTTGCAGAGCAGTCAATGGACGCAGTGCCGAGTTGGGCCGAGGTGTTTGGGACCTATAATGAGATATCGAATTTCCCAGAAGCGAAAAACGCGTTGTAAGTATATTACAGTCTGGCCGAGGTGGAAGGTATACCGGAGTGAGTAGTTTGGCCGAAATGGTAGGGGCACCGGAGTGTGGTAGTATGGCCGAGGTGGAAAGTACACCGGAGTGTATCTTGAATCTTCCTGAAGAAGGGTGAGGCTGATGTGATTGGCGGCGCCATAATGAGAGAGAGAGACGTGAAGTGACACGCTCTGCGAGTTCCAAGACAGCTGTTCCCCACGCGCCTCGGTAACTGTAAAGCGCGTGAAGAGCACGCATGAATCTCCATCACTGAATTTGAATAGGCTGCATCAGAGCCGTCGGTTTTTTGCATTTATATTAGGAATAACTGCACAGTAACTTTTCATCTTCTCCATTGTGATTCATCTGTTATAGAAAGCGGGAAAAAGAGGAACTTTGCGTTTGTGATTCATCAGAGATAAAAAATTTCTCAAATCCATCATTTCGAATTCAAATCAAGTAAGTATGTCATCCTCTTCATCTTCTTCATCTTCTGCCCCATCTTCGGCCTCGATCAAAGTAGTAGGAGGTTCGGATAAACCGTTAGATATCCCCCCCCCTATCATATATCATTCCGGAGAAGGATGTGATTAGAACCATAGACAGAGTCGATGGTTTAGAGTGTAATACCATGATGGTATCGTTTTATGAATGCCCGGCGGTGGATCTTGAGGTATCCTCCATAGGGTTACGGATGTCGCGGGGGCAACTTGAGAGGGAACTCCCATCATTTTATCTTCCTTTCGACCTTGATTACATAATTCCTACCCCCGAGGATAGGGCCTGTTGCCCACCCCAGGGGTTTATGACCGTATATATTGACCCCCTTAGAGTAGGGTTGAGATTGCCGCTGTGGGGCATAGTCGTAGAGTTGTTAAGATACTACGGCATTGCCCTCTGCCAGTTAGCGCCGAACGCGGTGAGGCAGTTGGTAGGATTCACTGTAGTTAGTAAGCAGGCCGGAATAGAGCCAACTGTAGAGCTTTTTAGGTTTTTCTACCAGCTGAAGAACTTCGGGAAGTCTAAGGGGTGGTATTCTTTTAGTCCCCGCGCCCGAGGAGGGTTTAAGGTCCAAAACCCGAGCAAAGTAGAGGGTTGGAAAGAGAAGTTCATCTTTGTTAGGAATAAGATAGCTCTTCCGAAGTGGAGGAGTGACGAGGTGCTGGATACTGCCCCCGTGGAGAGCCCGGGGGCCGAGGTGAAGCACACGTTCCGACAAGTGGGGACTTTCCAAACCCTCTGTTGCGAGGAGGAACTGGAGAAGGCTGGGCTTAGCCCATATTATTCAGGAAACGGAGATGCCGAAGAGGGTAGGAGTTCTTGTGTCCTGTTATTTAAGTTTACTGTTTTGCGCAGAATTAACCATTGATATATATGCAGTGGGACGCTTCGGAAAGCAACCGGCATCGGGGAGCCCCGCCAAGACTGAAGCGGCCAAGAAGAAGGGGAAAGCCGCGGAAGTATCTTCCCGGGGGAAGATACCAACCGGTGCGCGTCCGTCGACGGGGTCGGAGGAAAGAGTGACGCCGGCGGGGTCTCCGGCGTTGTCAAAGAAGAGGCCGGAGCCTACTGGGACGCCACAGGCCCCATCCAAGAGGCCCCGGACGGGGGAGAGCTCGCAGGTAACACTCAAAAACGCTGCTCATTACGTGAACTTACGTGAGGTGTATAACCGAGGTCTAATCCATGTGCCGCGTTGTGTTTAACTTATCCAGGGAGAGCAGGCGATCCCCAGTATGCTGGGGTTTGACAGCACGGATGCCGAGAAGATTCTTCGGCTGGCCAAAGGGATTATAGAGGTCGGCCTGAAGAGCGAAGTAGAAGCCAAGGAAGGGCTAGCCGCGACGGCGCGGGATCTTCGCGCGCGAAATGACAAACTGGCATATGACTTGACCCAGGCACGCAAGAGGGCTGCCTTGGTGGAGTCCGAAATCGCGCGTCTGCGCGGTGTGGAGACGGAAAATCATGGCCTCCGAGGTGAGCTGATGCAGCTGCGAGCGGAGATGGAGGCGAGGGAAGCAGCCGTGATTGGAGGGCAGGGGGCTTTGATGAGGGCCTTCGCTGATAAGCTGTTCAAGACCACGACCTTCCTCGACTTTCAGACGAAGTTCGTGGCAATAGGGGATAAAGCCACCCGAGCCATGGTGCTGGAGGAGGTAAAGGAGGCGTACCCGGAGGTGGACATTACTCGTCCAGAATTCGGGTATGACCCTGAGGCAGCGGCCGAGGTGGAAAAGGCCTATTACGCCTCTCTAGCGGAACTGCCGGAGTGGCCCTTGGTGATCGCGCTCGGGGAGAAGAGACAGCTCCTAACTGCCGCAGAAGTTGCGAGCTGCGAAGTGGACCAGGACGCTGAATTCCTGGCCTTCTGCAGGGGTGAACTGGTCCCAGCCCCCCAAAACACCGAGCCCCTCCCACCAATGGAAGTCGAAGTCCCCGCTGAAGCCGAGGCCGTCGTAGCAGCCGAAGAGGGAAATGCTGAAGTGTCTGAGGGCCAGCGAGAAGAGTTGCCCGAAGAGACTGAGGCAATTGAGCGGGAGGTCAGTAGATCCCCGCAAATTTAAACTTGTAAATTTGTAGAAATGTTAGGGATGATGTAATTGAACAATTGTACTCTTGCAATTTGAAATACAATTCCTTTTTCTTGGACTCTTGTCATCTGTTTATTTACGCGATCCATTATGTTTGTTGCCGAACTGTATTCAACTCTAATATGTTTGAGAGTAATCGTTCTGGTTGACTCTTATCATCTGTCTAGAACACCGCGGAGCTGCACGAGACAATAAAGAAGTTAATGGGATCACTCGAGTGGTTCCGCGGAGAGAAGAATCGTTTGGAGATGCACGTGGTGCCTAAGTTGAAGAAGCAGATAGCCTCGGCGGAGAGGAAGGTGGTTGAGGCCAATGAAAGAGCCAAAGACTTCGAGATGCAGTATCGAACCACAGCCGCCGAGATGAGCCGCGTCCGCGTTCATCATAAGGAGTATGAGCGGATTCTATCCGACTTTGGTCTTCTAACTTTTGAAGAAGTAGAAGAGCGGACTGTTGAAATCCAGAGTGACATTGCGGCATTGATGTCGAGGAGCTCGGTAGAGTCCGCGGAACTCGTGAGGAAAAGAGAAGTCCTGGAACTACTGCTCAGTATGTATGAAGGGCTGAAGGGCCGAATCAGGCGGAGGCCCTCTGCTGAAGAGTTCATTGCGAGCACAAGCCAGGACCGAAGTACGCAAAAAGCTCCTCGGAAGGAAAAGAAGACCAAAGGCAAGAAGAAGCCCTCTGAGCAGAGCAAAGGCATAGTCATCCGAGAGCCAGCTCCGGTGACTATAACTGAAGAGGAGCCCGTGACGATTGCCGAAGAGGTAGTCGATGAGCTGGCTCAAGAGATTGAGGTGATGGTCCCGGAGGAATGGGACCCTGAGCAATGGGCTCAAACCCCGAGGTCCGCGTCACAACAAACCAGCCGATAGCGGACCAGAGATGAAGCTCCTAGGCCAGCGCCTAGAGAAAGTCCTCGGCGAAGGGAACCTCAAAGGGATGACCGAGCCAGAGCCCGAGAGGGTAACAGAGCCGGAGCCCGAGGTCAAGGATCTTCAAGATCCCGGAGGACCCAACACAGACCGAGGAGCGGGTCCCAGCGCCGGAGCGCGCAATATTGGCTCGGGGGCCATAGACAGTAGCTTTGGTTTGTTGCCTTGTTGTTTTTTTTTTTTTTTTTTTTTTTTTTTTGGAGTCTTATGTAAAAAACCATTTGATTTGAATATTCAGAAGTTGATAATAAAACTGTTTTAACGTGTACAAACTGGAGTAACGAAGATAACTTGTTACAAATCACTTTAATCGGGTGTTCGGGAACGTGATAGAAAATTTGTTAACTGTTTTAAGTAGGTGTTCGGGAACACGGTTTGGATAAATCCTATCTCCCCGGACGGATCAGGCGGGAGTTAAAACTCCCCGGACGGATCAGGCGGGAGTGAAATTCCTCCCCGGACGGATCAGGCGGGAGTAAGCGTTTCTCCGGTTAAACAGACGAGAAAGTGATGTGAGTCCGGGGACTAAATTGCAAACCTCCTCGGACGGACCGAGAGAGAGAGGTTTGATTGTCCGGAGACTAATAATGATAGTACGATAGTGTTAGGGCGTCCCCGTAACGTAAAGAATTAACACAGTAAGTTACGCAAGCAAGAAATTTTATTCAATGATAAATGCCGGAGCTAACTCAAAAGTACAAAGTGAAATAACAACTATAAAGGGAATTAAAGGAAAGATAGTACTTGCGATGTGGCCTTCACAGATAGAATCGCCTCAAATTCGTGACGTGCCAACTTCGGGGGATCGGGGTCCCGTTGATATGTTCAAGCTGATAGGATCCAGAGTCATGTACAGCAACGACTCGGTAAGGGCCTTCCCAAGAAGCATGTAGTTTGCCCTCAGGGGCAGCTTTGCTGGCCGAGTTGAACCGAAGGACTAAGTCCCCGACATTGAACTGTGTACCTCGAACCCGGAGGTTGTAATACTGAGCAGCTCTCTGTTTGTACTTAGCCTGCTGAATGAACGATTGTTCTCGGCGATTCTCGAGCTCATCCAGATTTACGCAAAGAGCCTCGTCATTATCATCCGGAACTAATGTGAGGAGGCGAGGACTCGGCACACTGATCTCAGCGGGGATAACGGCTTCGGAGCCGTAAGTAAGGCTGTAAGAAGTCTCCCCGGTGGAGGTGTGCGGCGTTGTACGAATAGCCCATAAGACTTGTGGAAGGTTCTCAGCCCAGAGACCTTTGGCATTATCCAGGCGCTTTTTTATTCCCGTGAGAAGGGTCCGGTTGGTGACCTCAACCTGCCCGTTTGCTTGAGGGTGAGCCACCGAAGTGAAAATCTGTTTGATATGGAGTTCTTCACACCATGAGCGGAATGGATCGTTGGCAAACTGTTTACCGTTGTCCGAGATGATAGTGCTCGGGATGCCGAAGCGACAAACAATATTGCGCCACACAAACTTTAAAATGTTCTGTCCGGTGATAGCCGTAAGTGGTTCGGCCTCGACCCACTTAGTGAAGTAGTCTACGGCGACGACCAGGAATTTCAACCCTCCCGGAGCGACAGGGAAAGGCCCAACAATATCAATGCCCCATTGGATGAACGGCCATGCACCTTGGATTCCGGTGAGCTCGGTCTGTGGCAAATGCTTCACCCTGGAGTGTAGCTGACACTTGTTGCATCTAGTCACTAAGTCGTGAGCATCGTTGAACAGGGTAGGCCAATAGTATCCCCAACGGAGAACTTTTTTTGCTAAAGTCCGGGAACCGATATGGCTTGCACAGGCCCCTTCATGAACCTCCCGCAGAACTTGAATGGCCTCGGCAGGGGCGAGGCACCGAAGATTCGGTTGTAGGTACGATTGTCGATATAGAACTCCATTATGAAGGGAGTATTTGGGGGCTTTGAGCACAACTTGCCGAGCTCGTAGCTTATCAGTGGGCAGAATCCCATCTTGGAGATACTGAATGATCGGAGTCATCCAGTTCGGATCACTGTCGGTCAGTACCGAAACTGTAGCCTCATGAATTGCTGGATGGGAGAGGTCTTCAACCTTGATATCCGGAGATATATTAGTTTGGACCGCGGAGGCCAACTTGCTGAGTGTGTCTGCCCTGGAATTTTGAGCACGCGGGATTTTCCGGATAATTACTGTATCAAAAGTTGATATGAATTTGAGTGCTAGAGCGCGATACCTGACCATTGTTTCTTCTTTGGCGACATAAGTCCCCTGAATTTGCTTAGACACGATCTCGGAGTCCGTGAAGAGCTCTAAGTGATGAACACCTAAAGATTGAGCGAGCCGGAGCCCGGCGAGGACTGCCTCGTATTCCGCTACATTGTTAGTCACCTTAAATTTGAATCGGATGACATATTTAACCTCGACCTCCTCGGGGTCGATGAGAAGCAGCCCGGCACCACTTCCTCGGACCGTGGACGCTCCATCCACAAATAGTTGCCACATCCGTGGTGAAGGAGCGAGTGTGACGCGGTGCGGTGTATCATTGTCTGCGGGGGACTCATGATTGTCTGCCGGGGTTTCGGCCAGGAAGTCGGCAAGTGCTTGACCTTTAATTGCTCGGCGGGGGAGGAACTGGATATCATACTCACCTAACTCAATTGCCCACTTGGCGAGGCGCCCGGACACCTCGGGTTTCACAAGGATCTGGCGTATAGGGTGATTGGTCAGGACTCGTATTTCACGTCCCTGGAAGTATGGCCGAAGACGCCGAGCTGCCATAACAAGGGCCAAAGCGGTTTTTTCAAGTTCTGAATATCGCGTCTCGGCCCCATGGAGAACCCGGCTTGCAAAATATACGGGATGTTGAACCCCCTCCACTTCGCGCACAAGAGCGGCGCTGACAGCTTCTTCGGCGGATGCCAGATATAAGTACAGCGGCTCTCCGGGGAGAGGAACTGACAAAGTAGGCAGCTGCTGTATATGACGTTTCAAGGCTTCAAAAGCCTCGGAGCACTCTGGAGTCCACTCAAAGGACTTCGCTTGCCTCAGGATCTTGAAAAATGGGAGCTGGCGCTCCGCTGCCTTCGATAAGAATCTGTTTAAGGCCGCTAGGCCACCTGTAAGGCGTTGAACTTCCCTGAATGTTTTTGGGGGCTGCAAATCTAATACATCACGGAGTTTAGCTGGATTGGCTTGCAAGCCGTTTTGTGAAACCATGTATCCGAGGAACTTCCCGGAGCCAACACCGAAGGTGTATTTTGCCGGATTGAGTCGCAGGTTATAGCGCCGCAGGGTGCGCAATGTTTCGGCGATATCCTGCACACATGAAGGATGGGAGGAGCTTTTGATGACCAAGTCATCGACGTAAACCTCAACATTGCGACCTATCTGGTCGTGGAAGACAAAGTTCATTAGACGCTGATAGGTGGCTCCAGCATTCTTGAGCCCGAAGGGCAGTTTCTTGAAAGCGTAGCACCCAAAGGCAATGATAAACGCAGTTTTGATAGCATCCTGTGGATCCATAAAGATCTGATGATAGCCTTTGTACAGATCTAAGAAACAAAGTGCCACGTACCCCGTAATGGCTTCGGCCTTTTGATCGATGGAGGGCAGAGGATAGCAGTCCTTGGGACAGTGCTTATTGAGATCGGAAAAATCAACACACATCCGCCATGCCCCACTGCTTTTTGTTACCATTACTGGATTGGACAACCAGGAGGGGTAGAATACCTCGAACAAGATGTCCGCATCTAGGAGTTGTTTCACCTCAACTCGAATGGCTTCATTTCGCTCCGGAGCGAATTTCCTCTGCTTCTGTTGGATTGGCTTGACACCAGGATCGATGTTCAGCTTGTGGGTAATCACCTCGGGAGAGACCCCGGGCATGTCCAGAGGAGACCATGCAAAAACATCGGAATATTCTCGCAGGGTCTGAATAATGGCCTGATGTAGCCATGGCACGTCCACGGCCCCTACTGTTACTGTCTGCTCCGGCTTAGACGGATCTAGCGGGATTTGAGCAGTGGCATCCCCCAATGGGGTACGGTCCCGAGGTTCTAGAACCTGTGATGTTACCTGAAGCTACTGTTTGGGAGGGACCTTAGCAGTCTTTTTGAGTGCTACGTACATACACTCCTTTGAGACCCTTTGACTTCCGCGGATAGCCACCTCACCATGCGAAGTAGGAAACTTGAGCGCGAGGTGATACGTGGAGCATATGGCCTTTGCCGGGGTGAGCCAGTCTCGGCCCAATATCATGTTATATGGTGATGGAGAATTCACCACATAAAAGTCCACGAAGATAGTTTTTATCTTCGGATAAGTCCCCAAAGACGCTGGGAGAGTGATGATACCTTCCGGCCGGACTTCACCCTGAGTGAAAGTCTGTAGTGGCCCGGGGGCCGGTCGAAGTTGGTCTCGGGAGATCCCCATCCTCTCGAAACAGTCCGCAAATATAATGCTTACTGCAGCACCATTGTCCACGAAGACCCGCCGTACTGTTATATTAGCTACAGTCATGTCGATGACAATAGCGTCAGTGTGGGGTGTTATCTCTGGAACCGGATCCCTATCCGTGAAGCTGACAGTCTCGGACTGATGGAGGCGTTTGTGACGTGGCTCCTCGGGAGGAGGACGTCGAGCCTCTGCCTTTAAGGCATGTCGTGAAGCCCCGGTGGGTAGGGCTCCATATATCACGTTTATCACGTGAGGGGGTGCGTTGTCCCCGGGTCCTCCCGGAGGAGGAGGTGGAAGTGGGAGAAGTGGCGGCTGGCGATTGCCAGAATCTTGTCGTGCGTAGTTATTGGGCCCCTGCCGGTTATTCTGCCAATGTGGCCGATTTTGTTGAGTATCTCGATCATGGTAACCTCCGCGGTGATGAGACGAGCCCCCATTGTGGTTTGCCCGAGGTTGGTCTCCGGTTCGCGCAACGTATTGCCGCAAAAACCCTTTCTTGAGGCATTCCTCAATCTCCTTGCCGAGTTCTCGGCACTCCTCTGTCTCATGTCCGTGATCTCGGTGGTACGCGCACCACTTTCCACGGTTCCTCTTTTCAGGAGGCGCTGTCATCCGCGGACAAGGTCGGAAATCGTTTTTGTGGAGTGAAAGAATTTCAGCCCGTGACTTCGTCAGTGGAGTCAATTGCGGAATTGCACTTCGGGATTCTGGACGCCCCGGTGTCAAGCGTGAAAATGCGCTAGTTCGCGTACTAGGCCCAGTTTGTGCTTTGTCGGCCTGTCGCTTGATTGCGTGCTTCTCACGCTTCTGCCGAGTCTGCTCCTCAGCCTTAGCAAATTTGCACACTGTTTTGAACAGTGCTCGAGTTGTGACCGGGGTGTTCCGAGCTAACTCGGTGTGGAGTGCTCCAGGGCGGAGTCCATTCATAAAGGCGTTGATGGCCACATCGTCGGGGCAATTTCCCACCTTGAGGCTTACCGCTGTGAAACGGTCCAGAAATTGGGTAACGGTTTCACCGTCCCGTTGCTCCATATTCATGACGTCGGCCAGAGTGGCCATGGGCTTCGCCTGGGCTTCGAACCGTGCCCAAAAGTGCTCGGCGAGTTCTCTGAAAGAGGATATGCTGTCTCGCGGGAGAGAATCAAACCAGACCCGAGCTTCATCCAGTAAGTACTCCGGGAAAATCCTGCAGTACTGAAGGGATGTGATGTTATCATGACTAAGCATGCTGTGCCTAAAAGCGTCAAGAAAATTGGCCGGATCTCCAGCACCATTGTAAGGTGGTATAGCTGGCCGTTTGAACCCTTCGGGAAGGGTGATGGCCATGATTTCTGAGGAGAACGGCGTGATGATCTCTCCATTGGCATCAAGGCCCAGGATTCTATCCAGTTCAACGTTGCGTTGAACTCGCTCATACTCTTGGAGATCCTGAGCATGAGAATCAGCGTAGCGCACTCTTTTAGCCGCATTAAGTGGACGGCGGCGATCCACATCAGTTGGTTCCTCATTGCGGGGTCGTGATCCATTTGAACTCCCAAGGTCCTCGGAAGAACCAGGTCGTTCCCGTCGTCGATCCTGACGCCCGCGGTACCCCGGTTCCCGTTGGCCGCGCAGGCGGGGTGGAGGCACCACAGGATTATCATTGTGGCTAGCAGGTCCTGCGGCAGGCTCCGCTGGGCGTAGGCGATTAATTGCCCAATCTTGAAGGACATGTGCATGCTCTTGTAAGAAATCTTGGAGCAGTTCTGGGGTGATTTGAACGTTCACCGGTGGTTGAGCAGCAGCAATATTAGGGTCTTGCTGATCTTGAGGGGGTGGAGGGTTTTGATTACCCTGATGATTGGACGTACTCCCCGCCGGCAATTGCCTCGGCGGCAAAACTTGATCCACGGGTGGATCTTGGTTAGGTTGATCTCCTTGGCGAGATTGATTCTGACGAGTTGTCACCATGATTTCGGAAGGCAATGATATTACAAAATACTACCTTTCGATTCCCACAGACGGCGCCAATTTGATAATGCGCAATCCGGTAATCACACAATCGAACAGTAATCAACAAGAACAGAATGTAAAAACACAGAATTTACGTGGTTCGATCCGGAGATCTACGTCCACGGGGAGAAAACGGCAATCGCCGAGGTGTTTCTTTTACTCGAATGTTGAGTTTACAGTGCGTATTACAGAAAGCAAAGTGCGAACCCTAATTCAGAGTTCTTTTCATCTATTTATACTACTAAACCCAAACCCTAACTAAATCCCTATAATCTTGCCCACCAAATCTGCATGGCAGTTGGGAAAAGATCAGGGGCCTTGATTCACGGAACAGATTTGATTCGCTGGACCGAATGCGTGTTGCTGGGCCTGTTGGGCCTGGGCCTTCGCGCTTGCTGGCGTGTTCGCTGAGCTGGTAAATGGGCTTAGGATTAACCTGGCCCGAAGTAACCGGGTCATCCCTATCAGGTACTAAGCGTCCACAATCCTATTCGATTTCCTGCAAATCAGCCCCCTTTAACGTTTTTGGCACAAGGCGCCGTCTATGTAGGCGGTCTATTGGATCCTAAGCGTTTTTAAATATATTTTTGTTTTGAAAACGTTATAGTTTTTGGAATTTAAGATAATTGATTAAATTAAAAAGATAAAACTTAAAAATTAAAATCTTCATTTTCCTCATTTTAACTGCAGAAATATGAAACAAAAGTTAAAATTCTTTCTCCCACACTTCAAGTTCCTCCTTCGTCCTCTCTTTCCATTTCATCTTGTATAATTAATTGACTATATGAACATTTGTAGTGAAGTTTTATACACTATAAGTATAAACCTATAAGATAGATATACAAAAAAAAAAAATATTTTAATTTTAAACAAAAGGAAAAGATGATTCTCTAGGCGACGCTTAAGTTGTGCCTAGGCAGCTTCAGCTCTAGGCTCTGTAATAACATCCAACTACCGAGTTTCGCGTTGAACCACCATTCTAAATACTCTTAATATTTATATTACTTTTCAAAAAGAAAAATTTAGTAAACAAGGTGAGCCATTAAAACTTCTTTGCTTTGATCTAGATCCACACCCACCTCATCCTATTATAGTAATTATCTATAAAATTATTCTTAATATTCATATTACTTTTGAAAAAAAATAAAGTAAACAAGGTGAACCATTAAAAACCGCTTTGCTTTGGTCAAGATCCACACCCACTTCATCCTATTAATAGTAATTATCTATAAAATCACATTTAATGGTACTTATTTATTGATCCATTTGTTAATATTTTGTATTGACGGTGGGGTGGGGGATTAAGGGCAAATAAGTTTTCTTCGCAAATTTTATATACATTGGGTATATAAATTTTAAGGGAAACATCATACATCGTTTCATAATTATAGTCACTTCCATTAAATATTTTATAGTTTTTTATTTTTTCAATTTCATCTCACACATCTTGAGATTATTCAATTTTAGTTTCAAAATTCTAATTTTCGCCGGAAAATACATATGTCGGGAAAAAATTGGGGCTTTTGTCCATGTGGCATTGCATTTATATCTAAAACTTTCTGTTTTTTTTTTTTTTTTTTTTTTTAGTCACAAATCTCTAAAATTTGTCCAATTTTACTCCCAAAATTCTAGTTTTCTACGAAAAATCATGTGCCGATCAAAATTAAAGATTTTTGCTTACATGTGGAATAGGAATTCAGAGGTGGGATAATCGGATTATATTTTTATTTTTAACATTGCACACCTTAATTAAAAAATACAAAAATAACTAAAAGAAAATATGTAAGATATATTCATCAAAATTCTGTAAAATCAAAATTTATCTTCGGAATTGTTCACCTTCAATCCACAATGAAAATTCATCAAAATAAAAGTGAAAAAGGTATATAGGATTTTGACGATTATTAACATGCAACTCTACAATAAAAAAGTTGGAGAAACTAATAAAATGAAATTGTAAAGATTATCGAAGAAATACAGTCAACTACAGTATACAAACTTGAATTCTTCACCCGAAAAGATGTAGTTAGGTATCTCACAAGAAATAGGTTTATCATCTTCTCACTCTTCGATATGTTCATCTTCTTCGACTAGATCCAGCAACTGTTCAATCTGTTCATCTTCTTTGGCAGAGCCATCAGCGGTTCAATCTATATATCTTCTTATCGCAGATCCAGCAGTCGTTCTATATGTTCACCTTCTTCGTGCAAATCCAGTATCTTCTTTGCCAAGATCCAGATTCGCCGCCACTGAGCGCAGCCGTTCGATATCAGCGCCCTTCCCCCCCTCCCCGTTCTGGATGGTGATGGTGTCCTCTGTCATGACCCAAGTGGGACTATTTCACTCATGCAGGAACGTTCTATCGGCATGTGGGCCTCCTTATCTTCCATGGAGTGCGGCTCGAATGAGACTCGGGTTATGGAGATGGATTTTCTTGCTATGGTGTTGATGATGTGGGGCGCCTTGGTTGAGGAGGTGAAAGATTGCGAGAGGAAGAAGATGCTAAAAACATTTTTTACAGAGTTTTACAGATCTCGATTGGGAAAAAAGATGCTAAACAGTATATTTTTTTAATTTTATTTATGAAATTATTTTAATTGAGGTGTACAATGTGTTAAAAAAAAAAAAAATTATCCTCCTTAGAATTTCGATATCATGTAAGCAAAAAACCTCAATTTTGATCTGCACGTGATTTTTCCGGCGAAAATTTGATTTTTGAGACTGAAATTGGACAAATTTAAGAGATGAAAGACTAAATTAAAAAAACACAAAAAGTTTTGGATATAAATCCGGTGCCACGTGGGCAAAAACCTCAATTTTTTTGTTGACATGCATTTTCCGTCGGAAATTTGAATGTGTGGACTAAAATTAAATAATCTCAAGATTAATGGGACGAAATGAAAAATAACAAATCTACAAAATATTAGTAGAAGTGGTTGTAGTTATGAAACGATATCTTAGTTCCCCCAAATTTTAGTTCCGTATAATTTGGATTATGAATGTATCTGTAGAAGTTTTTCATAAATAAATCAGTAGACATGTTTGCAAAATAAGGCATCAATACCTATCGATCCTAAATACAATTAATATTTATCTAATATTAGTTACTCCAAAAAGCAAAATTGTTGCTACTATTTTCTCTCTTGCGTCAGATTTTATTTCGTTTGAATTTAGTGTAGCTCGGCGCTTCGGTAACATCCTAGCGCATAGTTTATCGCATTTTGCGTTGTGCCAATGATTTTCGGGGGTTGATGATCGGAAGTGTGCCGGCATCAATTGGACATATTGTTTCCGCTGTGGCGGTCTTTTCGTAATCTATTAAGTTTTAAAAAGCAAAAGAAAAAGGCAAAAAATTATATAGACCGTTATACGGTCGTTACACGATGTGACTGAAAAAAAGTATTATTTTTTGTAATAAAAGTATCACGTTTATCTGTAAAAATATTATTTTTTTTTAACAAAAAAAGGTATCACTTTTGCAGCAAATGTATCACTTTTATCTGTAAAAGTATCACTTTTTCCAGTAATAATTTTAGTTTCTTGTGAAAATATGTTTCATCACATGTGAAATCGTCACATACAAGATTCACTCAATAAAAAAAAACGGATTTTTTGCTTTGGTCTAGATCCAGAACCAATTCAACTTATATGGTACTTGTCCATAAATTAACGTTCAATGGTATCTTTAATTTATATCGACTTATTAACTAGTGATTCTTTTTATTTTGTATTGGGAAAATTATGTAATGAAAGACTGTTTTTTTTTTTAATCAACTATCATTGATAACATGATCTTTTAGCGATAATATAGAAATGCAATATCTTTAATCCAGTGCACTCGAGTAAGTTTTTCAGCCTCCACTTGTAAATGTGGAGCACAAAATTGAGATTTTGACCCGTCAAATTACATACGAAAAATTGCACAAATTCTTTTAACTCCTAATTAAATAAAACCAAATTGTTTTATCACTAAACATAACCATTAAATATTATTATTTCTATTTAATTAGGGGGTCTGTAAATCTCCCATGATTACACGTCTCTAACTATGATAGTCGAAATTTCGATTTTGAGCTTTACGTCAGTAAGTGGAGCAAAAACATGCGAGGGTTCATTGAATTGGAAAAAAATATAAAGATGGTATATTTTTATGTTGAATTTCCAAAGCATGCTTTAAATAATAATTAATTGAAATATCGTGAATTTTATGTACATTATTAGTTCTTTTGTATTTGATGGATCAAGGGTGGAGGATTAGGGCAAACTTTTTTTTTTTTTCTCTTCTTTTTTTTTTTTCCTTTCTTTGGCTCTAAAGTGTAGCTAGGTACACTGTTCAGAAAGAGAGATGAAAGTAAGGGCATGTTTGGTTGGGGCTGGGAGTGACTGGAGTATTGTTGGTTGGGTTAGTGACTAGAGTTAGTGGCTGGGAGAGTAAAAAAATGATGTTTGTTTGAGTGGTTTAGGTAGTGGTTATAATGTTGGATATAATTTTTAATTGTAAAATATGATGTGTTGTGTGTAAGAGTTTGTTAATAACGATTAATTTTATGATTAAAGTGATATTGAAATTTGTAATGATTTGTAATGGTTGGACCAACCTGTGTAAATAAATATAGAGAGTAATCGGGCCAACTCATCAGGGGCTGGACCAACCCCAAAGTAATGAATTGGGAAAATGATTTGGAAATATTTTTTGTTAGAAGGATGGGTATACAATACATATATGTCTATATATTAGCTTACAATTATCATAGAAATGTAAATGGTCCAAAACCCACATCTGCTAACCTAGTACATATATAATGAATGATAATTGATTAGCTAGCTAGGACATTAATTCATGACCTACTAGCCTAAGGCATATTTTGATTTCTTGACTAGTTGAATATGACATATATATTGTAAAATACTCCATGCGCTCTACAATATTAGGAGCAACATACCTGTGGTTGAAGTTGGTATTAAGCATTCCATCTTCACCCGGCTATCTCATTTTCTCATTTCGAATATTGTTCCTACTTAATTTTCGGTTAAAAAATGTGGGTCAGGGATAAGAATTTCTTGTTCATTGAACGGGGTAACCGCGGGGATTTAGGTTCCTAATTCTAGTTTTTATACTCTCAATTTTTTATTTTTATTTTTAGCTGAAATTCATACTAATTTTTTTGAAATAATAACACAATAATCTTCAATAATCAACAAAAAAAAATAAGTATTTAAAAAAAAAAAAAAACAAAGTAGCAATATCAATCATAAATATAAAATGGTGTGATTGAAACTTTAAAGAAACCAATAATTAGTTACCTAAACACAACATATTTTTAAGTGTTCATGTTTGTGGTGCATGTATATATATGGGGAACTGGGAATCCTCTTTTTTCTTAATCGGGGACGGTGGTGTGAGCAGGAACAGGGATAGGGAACATGAATCATGTCCCCATCCCATCCCCACTAAAAGAAACGAGGAATCCTCGTTCTTAATTTTATTAAAAATTCCCCGACCGAATAATATCGAGTCTCAATGGTATTGGTCCCCACGGGGGGTTTTGCCTGATCCCCTATAAAATCTAGTCACTTTAGACTTTGTACAAAAAAATAAGAATTGTTTGAATTGACAAATACATTCATATGCAATCTATCTATTTCACTCCCAAATTGCATTTTTTCCTCTTAAAAGATCTTTTCTTACCAATAAGTTTGATCACCGTAATTGTTGGGATATGTCTAAGTATAATATTAGAGGATTGTGGTTTTTATTTCTTTTTTTCTAAAATGACTTGCTCTCTTAACCAAGTTAGGAGAAAAAATATAATCGGTCCCATAACTTTTCACTTTTTTGCTTTTGGTTCTATAATTTTTAACTTTTTCAATTTAGTCTTGTATCTCAATAAATTACTTATTTTTATCGTAATTTTCACTAGAAATTGATGATTTACCAGAATTAATCACGTGAACCGCACGTGTTGGGAAAAATGGAGGGAAATTGGAGACTAAGATGATGTGGCGCATATTTGCTTATGTGTAATGTATTTTTAACTTTTTCGTAATCAAATTGACATATTACAAAAAAAAAAAAAAAAAAAAAAAAAAAACAACTCAGCTAGCTACAATGAGAAGACTCTCAGTGCTATTATCTTTGCGGTTGACATAAATGTCTTCAAGATGATCAAGCCATGAAAAATAGCTAAGGATGCTTGGGACATACTTCAGCGACATTATGAGGGAGGTGATAGCATTCGAGAGTCACGGCTTCGGATGGTCACCGATCGATTCGAGAATCTTTAAATGGAGGAGAACAAGACCATTCAAGCTTACTTCAACAAGATACTTGACATAGCTAATGAGGCCTCAAATTTAGGCGACCACATAAGCAACAAAAGCCTTGTGTCCAAGGCTATTCGATCTCTTTCAGATTGATTTAATGTCAAGATTTTAGCCATTGAGAAAGCACATAACACTGCCACTATGTAGCTTACAACCCTCATGAGCATTGTTCAGACGTACGAGATGAAAATGAATCATCAGAAGAAGATGTACAAAGGAAAGAATGTTACCCTTCGTGTAAATGATGGAGTCTCATAAGAGCCCATAGCCTCAAATGAAGACGAGGATGAGGGTTAGGAAGAGATTAGCGAAGGAGCTGATGTAGCGTAGTTGACTCGAAAGATCAACACTATGATGCAGAAATTAAGGAATAAGCCCTCAAGCTCATCAAAGGCACCCATTCAAAAGGATTCACCTCCCAAGAAGACTCCACCTATTTCAGCCCAACCGGTTAGATCAACAATTTTAGATCAGCCGGGGTACGAGTCCAAAAATATTGATTCGATGCAATGTCGAGCTTCCAAGGGATTTAGCCACTATGCAAATGAGTATGTCAATATCCTTCGAAAGTACGGCAAAGCCAACTAGGTCTCATTAAGTGAAGATGATGAGCTTGAGCTTGAAGCTATAGTAGAAAAAACAACCATGTCCTCAACCATAATAGATTGCTTCTCACTGGATGACACTAAGTTGTGTCCGAGATTGACCCAAGCTTCGACCTAACTTTAGAATTGTATGATTCCAGTTACTACCTTAATTTGTTCCGTTTCAACACCGTTGTTGAGAAAGAACCTGAGCAATATGCTGAGGAATAATCCAAGTGGTCGAGGAAATGAAGGTGGTCTACTTCGAGCTACTTAAAAAGTGGAAAAGACAGTGTTATGAGATGAATGAGTCGAAGAAAGAAAATGACAATCTCCGTGGACTTGCAATGCATTTGGAAGTACTCCCGACTCAGAAGGATGTAGAACTAGGTGTGGCAAACACCAAGTTGGAAGAGGCATCTGTAACCTTTAAGAGGTTAAACTTACGTACATCTAAACTCGATGAAGTTTTAGAAATTGGTAGAACCGATCATGCTGGTTTAAGATTTAATGAAGCTAGGAACCCCATATTGTGAGTAGTAATGGTTTACCTTTTGTTCGTGAAGGTTAAACGAATCGTAAAGAAGAATAAGATAATTCACTTAAACAATCAAAACGTAAAAGAAAACATAGATATGTATGTCATTACTGCTTTTCTCCTTATAACATTAGGTTTTTATGTCTTAAAATGAAATTTGATGTTAAAAAAGGCAAGATCTTGACTCAGAAGTTGCCCACATTCGTAACAACCAACTTGCCCAGAAACCCAAAATCCCTAAGAAACAGATATGAGTTGGTAAATCTGATCTAAAATGCAATGTTGCTTTTACTGCTTTAAGAGCTAACGGTTCAGGTTCTTGATACTTTGATAGTGGTTGCTCATGCTGCATGACGAGTGACAATGATGTTCTTGTTAACTATGAGCCATGTGAAGGCGGTTGTGTGGAGGGTAAAGTGGACCAATTTTGGGAAAAAAGAATCTTAAATGTTCTAGGTTTTCCCAAGTTATAGAATGTATACCACATTCAAGGACTTTTTGCTAACCTGATTAGAATAAGTCAGTTGTGAGATGATGATTTGCAAGTTAAGTTTACACGGAGTACATGTGATGTGTTTGATCGATCTAACATCCGTGTGATGACTAGACAAAGGTCAACAAACAATTGCTAACTAGTTGGTGAACTAAGGTGCAATCAAGCCCAAGTTGATGACAGATATTGTGTCATCAAAATATGGGACATGTGAACTTCCGAAACCCGGATAAACTGGTAAAGTTTGAAGTTGTAAGGGGTATACATAAACTCGAAATGAAATAAAACTATGAATGTAATGATTGTAGAAAATGTAAACAGACTCGTGTTGGTCAAAGGTTGTCCAACATGCAAGACAACATTCTGTTACCTCACACTATTTTGAATTCTTCAATGGATCTCATGGGTCCAGTTGAGGTAGAGAAATTAGGAGATAAGCGATAGTCGTTTGTGATTGTAGATGATTTCTCTAGATTTAGATGGGCAAGTTTAGCTACTAACCAAAAGCTGAAAAATAGTTTAAAAAGTGAAATGTGGTGCGAATTGACTTACAAACTGCCTAAAGAGAAGGGCGTCATTGGTTCATAATGCACGACTTGGACATTGAGGTATTCGAGCTTTTGGAACATTCGCCCCATCCTCCGCTATTTTTTTGAGTTCGCTACTTGGACGTGCATCATCTCGGTTAAGGTCTTCATTATATCAGATTGGACTTTCATTATATATGTGATTGATCCTTTCATTTTCATCAACTGATCTTCATCATTCACGACACCTCCATGCTATCGAGAGGCTAAAGCCTCTCCTCGCTTTCCAGGGAGTGCTTCCTCCCCGGTAGGTGCTTCCATTTGCTCGATCTCCATGTCCTCCTCCATTCCTTCCTCAGTGATGTTTGCTCTTTATTTCCGCTTCATGAGCATCTATATTAATCAACCAGCTTGCCAGTTCCACTATTGTAGTCAGAGTTGTATTGGGTAGAGGGAAGTCATTCTCTAATTTCTGTTGAAACATCCAGAAGGATTTCTTCAGCAATACATACATGCTTGACCTCATCGAACTAATGGCTAGTGTAGTTTCACCTGGAATGGTTGGAGGTGCGAGAATCTGACTTTAAGGTGCTTGGCGATGGCCATTATAAATCTCCTTATCCGGATATCCTCGTGCTCTTTTGCTACCATATGGAGCTGGTTCATGAAGTGCGAAGCTGATTTGACTTCTTTGGAGTAAGGCATACTCCACAGTAGAAGTAGCTCGTCCCCTCTAAGCGAGCCACTCTCGCCTTTCGCAAAATTGTATTTGCAATTATTTTCCATATGTAGCGTATGGTCGGGTTTCGGATCCGAGTACCTTTGATCCGTATCTCGCCCTTCTTAGCTCTGCGAGTGGCTTTCCATGTTATGGCATCTTGTGGTATTGAGGGACTTTCATATCCGCGGTGATTCTAGCACTGTAATTTTAGATGCTAATGGAAAAGTGGATTGTGTCATAATTTCCTTGTCGGTTCTTGAAGACTCTTGGGCCTTACTTTTGTTTTATTGTTCTAGAAAATTATTTTGGATAGGTAGGAACGAAAATTATGTAGCCCGTAACTTATCTCTTTATGTCAAATCTTGTAATTTGGGTTATGACTAATGGAGCTCTCCCCCTCTTTTCCTCGGTCGTTTAGTGGTTGTTTTTTTCCAGCTAATATGAATATATTTTCTATCTTTAAAAAAAAAATCGGTCTGCCTCGATGGATTGGGCCAACTTGCCCGAAATTTTAGATGGAACTATAGGAATCTTGGTCTGATAAATAGAAAAATGTGCATTATTATGTTGCTTAGAATGTGTTTTTGTTATCATGCAGTTGTTATGTTTCTACTTATTTGCACTTTGGTACCGAATACTCCAATTGTTGCCTTTTCATGTTAAATGCAGCGCTTCAGAGTCATTTTGAACTTTATAAGATGAGTTTGGACCAGGAGATTGACAAGAGAAAACATTTAGCTTGAGGAAAAAAAAAAAAAAAAAACTAGCACAATGGATCCACGGGTCGAAAGTCAAAAAACATGATTAAAATTACAAAGCCTTTAAAAGACAAACCCCAGTCGGTTCTATGAAGAGAAAATAGGTAAATGAGAGAAAGGTCAAGAAAGAGAGAGGCAGAAAAACACTAAGGCAAAGTCGAAGAGGAGAGATGGAGGGCATCAATCTTCTGTTTGATTTTATTTTAATTCTTGCTTTTTACATTTTAGTTTTATTCAATTCGTTGGAACGAAAGGTATGATGCTTGGCTAGACTTTTCTTTACTAGTTCCGAGGAAGGTTGAACCCTAATTCATTATCTTCATTAAATAATTCATAATTGTTTCTTTATATCTTTCTCGCCAATATATTCATCTTACTTGCTTAATTCGCTTATGATACACTGATAATCCGCCGATTTGACATGACTCACTAGGTTGGATTGTCGTGATATCTATTGCTAGGGTATAAGATCATTATCTGTGATTGTTGTGGTTTGTATTCAACAACAGAAAATAACAATTAACTCGTTAGCAGTGACATGAATCTAGATTATCTTAACCGAGCTTATGAACTCGGAGTCTAATTGTCTTATCATCTTAGTGATTAAAAATTTTAACATATTAAATTTAGAGAGCTTATGCTAGGTTGCTTGATTAAACAAGATTAATTGAATAACTTGTTTTAATTAACTAAAATTAGGAGACAATGCGGTTAACAGAGCTTGTTGTCAGTCTAAGAACAAGGAATTGCAAGATAGATTGAGTAATTATTTAGCGATGATTAAGAGTAGGGGGATATTGACCTGACAATTGATGATTATCTCTTATTTGATACTCATGAATTTCTATCTATTTTAGCTCTTTACATGATTTTTTCGATAGTTAATTAGTTTAATTAGATTAAACTAATTAACACTATGAACTTGATTAATTCATCCGTTTCATGTAGTATCGACCTTTACTTTCCATTGCTACTAGTTATTAGAGGTAGAAACGGGATTTTAGTTTTACATGGCCCGACAACACGGTTATTTTTTTTCAAAACCAAAATGTGATGGAATGAAGCGGAGACTTGTAAAACTCGTCCTATAATTTACGGATGGTTTCAAAAGTAATCATTTGTCTTTTTATTTGCTCATTTTTTGTCCTTTTTAGTGAAAATTCCATATATTCGTTGGGTGATTGAATGCACGCACGCACATGATCGCGTTTAGTCGAGATTTTTTATTTTTACAGAATCTATGATCTTCATTATGAATTTTGACATGCTTTACCATGTACTTATAGTGTGAAACGCCATTGTCATTTGCAAAGCCAAAAAAGTCTCAACTTTGCGTGATCATATGTGAAGCTCGTATTAAATTTTGGCTTAAAAGACAACCCAATTCGAAGAATTAAAAAGTATGATTAGATTTGAATAATTAAGAAGATAAAGGATTGGTTTTAGAACTACCCAATTACTTTCGGCTATTTACTAGAAAGAATAAATTGACCAACTCATTTTCCTTTCTTTTTATTATTAAGAAGATAAAAGATTGATTTTAGAACCGCCCAATTACTTTGGGCAATTTACCAGAAAGTATAAATTGACCAACTTTTTTTCCTTTCTTTTATTCTCTCCTCTTTGTTCTACGAAAACTTAATTACCAATTCATATTTCATATAATAATAATAATAACAATAACAACAACAATAATCGGAAGAAAATTAGTTGAATACAAGTACACAAGGACCAAAATAATTCCATTCAAAGAAGTGTAGAGCAGCAAACAATAATCTCCATAGTTTCATCACATGATATCATTATACACACACATACACCAACTACTTTTCTCACACACAAAGACATGTTCATACATTCACAGGATCGATTTAAATGTTGCCTATATATGGTGAAAAAGTTCCTTGCTTGTACGATCAGAAAACGCAGGCAGCTGGGACTTGGCTTAGCTGTCGAATTATAATGAAAACAAAAAACAAAAAAGTATATACACATTGATCCAAACGACGTGCATGCTTTTATGACCTCTCCAACCGTGCTATTAAATGCCATTTTCCCAGTTGGATTTCTGTGGCATTTATACATACATTGTTCATCTTCATCTGTATCTATCCATGTATATATGTGTATATATCTACACTATCCCACCAGTAAATAATAGTAGTAATTGCATACTAAATTATAGCAACCTCTCTGATTAATGCACGCCAAATCTACTCTTTATATGTGTGTGCGGCTGTGTGTGAAAGTGAGTGCATAAGATATAGAAGCAGAGATTAAGGCCAACCAGGGGGAGCCACATCAAGAGTTTTGGAATTTGAATTGAAAAAATTTAGTTTGTGTTGTGTGAGTGTGGCTGCTGGCTGATCCCCAATGGCTTTGGTTGGTGGTGGTGACTCTGCAGCAGCAGCAGCAGCTTACTTGTGTCTGCTTGTAATGATCACCACTGTGCTCACCTTCTGTCAAGGTTTCCCCTCTCTCTCTCTCCTTTTGAATCTGCTTATTTCTCTGTTGGACATACAACAGGTGCACTGTGTGTGTGTGTGTGTGTGAATTTGCTTTCTGTTGCATACACAAACAGGTCCACTGTGTGTGAATTCCTTTTAATCGAATCTAGGGTTTTAAAAACAAAAAAAATACTCAAATCTGGCTAGTATAATTACCAGAAATTGAAATAAATTTGATTAAAGAAGAGCAAATGGTGGTAATGCAGGTAATCCGAACGATCATCCAGCTCAATATCGATACCCGTTCATCAAGCCGGCCAGCTCATTCTCATCTGTGCCGTCGTCCGCCGCGTGGATCGGCCCCGCCGCCTCGTTCGACTACATAATTGTGGGCGGAGGGACGGCGGGGTGCCCCTTGGCCGCCACACTGTCGCGAAACTACACCGTTTTGCTGCTGGAAAGAGGGGGAACGCCATTTGCGAACTCGAATGTTTCGTTTATGGCGAATTTCCACCTTACTCTGGCTGATATTTCAGAGAAGTCGGCGTCGCAGATGTTCATCTCCACCGATGGGGTGTTCAATGCTAGGGGTAGAGTCTTAGGCGGTGGGACTTGCATCAATGCCGGATTTTACACCCGGGCAAGCGCAAGGTACAACTCCAACTAATTTTTTTCCTTTAATTTCTTTTTCATTTTCCATATTAAGGAAAAAAATCATAATGGACACCTCCTTGCAAGCTACTTTGTTACTTGTTACTTGTTTTGATTCCCATTTCCTCTTTTTCTACTTTCCTTCAATTCATTGTTAAGACTGAAACATATATAAATTGTTAGGAAGCCTAAAAATTAAAATATTAAAAGGAGAACCAGAAAGTCTATATACATCAAATTATTTTTGGATAAATTGCAACATGATGTCCTACGCTTCCATAATCTTGTACGAGATTTTCACATGATTTCATAATCGTACGAAATCATCTTGTAATCCTAACAAAATTTTAGTAATTCAGCCTAATGTCTTTTTTTTAGTATGAACTATGTAGTTAATTCTTTTCATATTTTCGGGTTGAATACTTAAATGATTTCTTTAGAAATCAGTTGACAGTACAGGAATAATATGAAAAGGAAAATAAAGGCGTTAACTTTTTTGCTTGAAAAAGGGGATACTAGGTTGAATCATTCCATACAATTTTATCATGTTAGAGTCTCATGCAAAATTATAATACCTCATGCATTTTACCCACTTAATCTTCCCTCTTTAATTCAAGCTACATATTATCTAGAATATCGAATGAGATCATAAAATTAAATTACAAGATTCATTCGAAGACCATCTAAAGACTCCAACTAGGCAACTACTCCCTCCGTCCTGCGGGAATTTGCATGGTTGATCCGACACGTATATTAAGAAAAAACTGCTTTTGTTTTTTGGTTTATTTTTTCAAAGGTAAAGATTGAGGAGAGAGATTTTAAGGGTGAAGATTGTGAGAAACTTTTCTTTTTAAGAGTTGTAAATTGGTATGGAACGTATAAAAAAGGAAGTGTGCAAATTTCGGGTGGGACGGAGGGAGTAATTAATTTATTCGCAATATGATTGCTGATAATATCTACAATAAGTGTGGATAATTTGTTTCTTATTGTAACTAGCTCTTTTACTCTAAATTTACTGTCCTTGTCTGAAAATTAAATAGAAAAAAAAAAACTATAATAGTTGGAGTTTGGCTGTTGCTAATGTTGTGTCATTATCAGAGATGGGTTTAGGTATGAAGTTGGCAATTCAATATGGGGACGCATCTATTTGAATGTTTACGTCTCTATCAATGCATTATTTTGATATAATCCTTAATAATCTTGATAGTCAAGTCAAACTAATTAGGCCCTCCACATGCAGAAGAACTGATTAATTTTATGTTTATATAGATAAATCATGACTATAGGTAGTACTCTATAACTACCATGTATAATGAGCCAAAAAAGTAGAAAAACTAATCATACACTTACACACTTATATAGCAAAACTGGTTTGACCCGATTGCCCGTGCAACATTTTAGGCAAGCTGGCCACATGAATTTTGATGTGAGATATCATGAGGTCCAGTAAGCCCGACCCGATGGACCAATGACTTGACGGCCCAGCGGACCACGGGCTAGTCCGACAAAACTGTATTTTAAGATAATGGCCTGAACTCTCACTAATTCTTGGCCTGACGGAATTTCAGCCCGGGCCAATCTAGCTTAACTTAGGCATTGGTCCGAAGGACTCGGGTTAGACTGAACAACCCGAATTGCCACCTCTTGTCACGCATTCTTTGGAATAGTGTAGGTTTTCAAGATTCAAAAGGGAAGCTACACATGCTACACCAGTTTATATATAATTCAATCTGCTTGTTAGTGCTAATAAATTCTTGAGTTGGTTGAAGCTTGTGACCAGTTAGGTAGACAAAGGACAATTTTATTTATAGATGGTGATGTGGAACAGCTAAAGAGACGCTAAACATTGAACTTTCATTTATGGCACCTGAACTACTCACTGTTTTCATTTAATGCCAAACTTTTTCTTCTTCTGCACATTTACACTACTTACAATATTTCGAATTACTATATTGCAAACTTCACAAGAAAAAAGAGAACAGAAAATAAAGAAATAATGTTGCATACTTGCTCAATTGCGTTAAAACTTTTATAGCTCTGTCTGTCTTGAACTGTGTATCAAAAACTTTTTTCTACACAATTTTGAAATGAATTTCCTAATATCTGAAGGGCTAGTGCAGTTTATACTAGTCAAGATTCAAGAGACTTCAATTCTTGATTTTTAACTAATTGACATATAGTAATGAGCATGGTGTTAATGTTGAAATGGTGTGATTTTCAGTGAGATTAAGAAAGCAGGGTGGGACCCTAAACTTGTGAATGAATCGTACCCCTGGATTGAGAAGCAAATAGTTCATCGACCTGATTTTGGGCCATGGCAGAGAGCAGTGAGGGATAGCCTTTTAGATGCTGGAATATCGCCTTTCAATGGATTCACCTATGATCACATGTATGGAACCAAAGTCGGTGGGACCACCTTCGATAGGTTTGGTCGCCGCCACACTGCCGCTGAGCTTCTCAACTCTGGTAATCCCGAAAAGCTTCATGTTTTAGTCCATGCTACAGTTCAGAAAATCGAGTTTGATACAACAGGTTGGTCCAAATAATAAGGTATAATTTTGATCACTTGGATGATCATAGCACTATATCATGACATTTTCCTTATTTGATTTCATTGAATAGGGAAAAGGCCGAAGGCTATTGGAGTTACCTTCAAAGACGAAAATGGCAAGTCGCACAAAGCGATTCTCTCGAAGAGAACCGGCAGTGAAATTATCATTACATCGGGTGCAATAGGGAGCCCTCATTTGCTTCTTCTAAGTGGCATTGGCCCAAAGGCAGAGCTTGAAAAGTTTAAAATCCCTGTTGTTCTTGATAATCAGTTTGTGGGAAAAGGCATGTCTGATAACCCTCTAAACACAATTTTCGTCCCGAGTAAAAAGCCTGTGAAGCCGTCCCTTATACAAACTGTGGGAATTACTAAATTGGGAGTCTACATTGAAGCTAGTTGCGGTTTTGGACAGAGCACCGATAGTATCCATTGCAACCATGGAATCGCTTCAGCTGAGGCAAGTAGCATAATTGAAAAAGAAATGTGTATACGTGTGTCGGTGTGTGTGTGTGTGTTCTGACATTATATTTTATGATATAAACAGATAGGGCAGCTATCGACGATCCCTCCGAAGCAAAGAACGCACGCAGCCATCCATGAATTCCGGAAAAGAAAGAGAGACCTTCCACATGAAGCATTTCAAGGAGGTTTCATCCTAGAAAAGATTGCTAGGCCTCTTTCAACTGGTCAAATTAGCCTATTAAACACGAACATAGATGATAACCCTTCAGTCACGTTCAACTACTTCAGTCATCCAGCTGATTTAGCGAAATGCGTAGAGGGTATACGTATAATAGAGAAGATGCTCAAGTCGAAACACTTCACCAACTACACGCAGTTAGATGAGGACGCAGTGGACAAGCTTCTAAACATGAGCGTCCAAGCTAATGTCAATCTGATCCCAAGACATACAAATGATACAGAATCACTCGAACAGTTCTGCAGAGACACTGTCATCACAATCTGGCATTACCACGGAGGGTGCCACGTGGGCCAAGTGGTAGATTCTGACTACAAGGTCATTGGTGCTGATAGGCTTCGCGTTGTTGATGGCTCGACTCTTGATGATTCCCCGGGAACTAATCCTCAAGGCACGCTCATGATGATGGGGAGGTAAGAATATATACCATATTTATCACCAAGAAACACCTTAAATTTGCTTTTGGTCGTTTCGTCTAATTTGGGCTGATGCAGGTACATGGGAGTGAAGATTTTGAGAGAGAGATTAGGAGCAGCAGCTAGAGTCTGAGAATCCAATAAGGAGTAGAAGAGGTTCCTTTGTGATGAGTTATTACAGGAAAAAATTGTAATTCTTTTAATCTTATTGTTCGCTGGCTATTGTATTAGACAAGCTTCTTATTAGATTGTGAAAAAATTGTTGTGTTCGAGTGTGTTGTAATGACTGTATCAATTATTCAGATGCTGGTATGTATTATCATTTTAGGGATCATCCATCATATCTTTCTTCGTTTTATCATACTAGTAAAGTATCACGTAATTTGCACGTATTAGACATGAATTTATAAAAATAAATATATTATAATCTAATTAAGTTAAATAGTGCAAAAAAATAAGGTGTACCATAAAGAAATAATTAGATAAATAAATAAACTTAGGTTTACAATGATTTGAACAAAAAAATTGTTAAAGAAAGTTTTGCTTGAATTTATGATAAATGATCTTATTTTTGTGTGTACGCAATTTATTATTTTTTTGTTTTTTTCTATTTACACTCCCAGTTTTCAAAATTCTTTGTTTTTCAATGGCAAACATGAATTTTCAAAATTATATTTTTAATACATTTTTTTAGCAAAACCATCAGTGTGATAAGGGGGGTTGGGTGGTAGGAGATATTGTCGTGTGTCGCTTACCAAATTAAATTGTATATATGTATATACTTATCCTTATCCTACGACTCTAACGAGTAGAGTGGTAAGTAAGTAAGGGTCGATCCCACAGAGAACGGTGGATTAGTGTTGTTCGAATATTACAAGCAACTAATGATTTACGATGGGTAGAGTAATAAACTTAAACAAGTAAACGAGAGGGGAATTTTGGATTGAAGTAACAACTAAATGCTAACAAGTGATCAACTGAAAATCTAGATAAGCAATAAATATTTTTGGTATTTTATATCAAACAAAGAAAGACAAATAACAAATGTTTTTCGGGTTTTAGAATATGATAAAAGGTCTACCCTCGATCTAGTATCCCCTTGAATCCGACTACCTAATGATTATCGTTGATGTCCCAAATTCAATGCGATTTAAACCCTTATCCCACAATCTATAAGGTCCGCTTATGTAAACTGTGTTGTCCCTTAATTGTGGATAAATCGAAGGTACGCTTATCGATTTATCCCTACCCAAATCAATTAGTGATCCAAACAAGCTCTTTTCACACTAATTGATATTGGGTGATCACAAGATAGAACAACGGGATAAATAGAACATAAACCTCGACACGGTCGGGTTTAGAGGCTAAACTCTATAATGCCACCAATGATATCAAGCATTGTTCGCTACTAAGGGAGATTAAAGCTTCAACAATCACGGAAAGTGAAGTTCAATCTCTAGCAACATACAATAAATGCCTCCCAAAGGGTGATCAATCCTCAAACAAGCATCTAGGCATGAGACAATCCAATCAAGCATTATAGAACATTTAAATTGCATAAATAAGGTAACATCAAGAGTCAATAATCACATTCTCATCATCAATCAAGGTTCAACATGATCAAGGGTAGAATTTAGGGTGCTAGCTACCCATTACACCTAATACAATCAGGAAAATACAGAAAATACAAGAATTCATAAAGATAAAGTGATAAAACCCAAGGATGATCAATGGGGAAGATGATGTGACTTCTTCTTGCCCTTATCTCCTCCTTGGATGAGATGGTGGCTGAATAGTGCTTCCAAAAGTATCAAAAAGTTAGGTTAATTTCGAATGGGATGATATATATATAAGAGGAGAAAGTGCTAGTAAAAAATAGGCAAAATCGCATTCAGGATTTTAAAACAGGGTAAGAAATCTTGGCCGAGACGAAAGTGTGTCTCGACAGAGACGTGAAAAAGGATTTTTCAGATTGGTGGGTCGAAGGCTGATCTCGGCCGAGACGTGAAAAGGGAAAAATGAGGCTGGCTAGGGTTTGACTCATCTCGGCCGAGATTAGATTTCATCTCGGTCGAGATCTTGGTCCTTTGAAAATCCTGAAATCCCCTGGAAACTCATCTCTGCGGAGATGCATTGCTTGTCTCGGCCGAGATCTTCAGTTTTGCAATTCTTCATGATTACCTTGGAGACTCATCTCGGCCGAGATTTTCATCCTATCTCGGTCGAGATCTTCAGTTAGCCCTTCCTTTTGTTGTCTCGATCGATCCCTCGACCCTGCGGTCATTTGATGTTCTTTTTCTATCCCTTTTCACATGTCTTAACACAAAAACAGCACAAACGCATTATCTTGCCCATGAGAGTATAAAAGCACTAAATACACGTGATTATGCATATTATTGACACTAAAATGACACTAAAAGTGCCATAAAGTGCGTGCACGGAACACCTGTACCATTGGGGCTAGATCACCCAAGGACGAAAATATCGGTATTCGCGGAGATATCGGTCTTTCAATTTACGGAGATATCGGTGAGATATCGATTAATATCGGAATATCGGTGATTTTTTTTAAAAAATGCCGAAAAATGTATTAAAACACTTAATTTATCACGATATTTTATAGATTGTTATAAACCTACTTAAATCCAAATATTTAATCTAAAAATTGAGCTCAATTTACGCATATACAACTAGTTGGTAAATAAAAAACAATACATACGTTCGATTTATCCTTTTCTCTTAGAATATTTAACATGAATTTTTAGTTATTATCTAAAATGTATTGTAAACAAAATTTGATTTATTGTTTTCTTTTTTGATTTAAAAAATATTATCTATTTATGAAAGAAAATTAAAGTCTTTATTAAAATTATTTCAACATTATGTAAGTTAAAAGCATTGAGAATATTTACAATATATAACAAATTTTCTTGATTGACCTATAACATTTTTTATACAAAGGCAACACTAATTAAAAATTAAATACAAATAAATTAGGAAATATAACAATTTTTAACTCTAATTTAACATAATATTTTTAAAATTGTTATAACAAATTTAAATATTACAACATTTTTTCATCATAAGATTATAAAGAAAACAAAATATTTACAAAAATGCCCAATTATTATTTTAACTTAGTTTTTATTTTTCTAATTTTCATTTTAATAACTAATTATGGTACATATTATTGTAAGTAGATTTTACTAAATAGGTTATATAAATGCTATGTAGATATTATAACAAGTTGTTGACTTGGCCTAGTGGTTAAAGCTTGGAGCTTGATTCAAGAGGTCTCAAGTTCGAATCCAAGTCTGGGCAAAATTTGAAGATTCACGATATTTCACGATATTTTGGCGAGAAATCGGCAATATCTCTCCGATTTCTCGCCACAAGCAGGCAGAAATAGAGGCGCGATATTTCAGCAGCGATTATCGCGAGGCGATAAAATGACAAAATACGATAACATCCCAATATCGTCTCGTTGGCTTAATTTTCGCGAGAAATCGGCGAGATTTCGCCGATTTCTCGCGAGATTTACATCCTTGAGATCACCAACCCATGCGCAAAATCTTAGAACTTACAAGGGCATTTAGGCTAATTAACACAAAAGCTAGCCTTTGAAGGAAATCTAAAGTTGGGAAGACCCAAAACATCTAAATTCAAAAAGTCTTTTAAGGCTTTTACATTGTTAAACATGCTGAAATTCTAAGTTAGGCTACTTTCTCACCGCTATGTTTGCAAGATGGTGGCCAACTTTGTTTCCTTCATGGTGCATATGCAAAACTCTCAAATCCAATCTCCTGAACAGTTTCATAAACTCTGCATATAAGGCTTGGAATGACCAATGTTCAACTGCATTTTTCCGGAACATGTTAAGAATAACAAGGGAGTCATCTCAAGCCAAACCATAATAACCCCCATTCTAAGACACAACTTAGGTGCTTCCACAATAGCACCAAATTCAAAAGTGATAGTATCATAATTGCCCATAAATTTCTAAAAACTAGAAACCAAGTGACCATTAGAGTCCCGAATGATGCCCCCAGCCCCGACAAGGCGGGGATCACCTTTTGACGCTCCATCAGTATTGATTTTGAATACCTTCATTTGGGTTTTTCATTGGACAAAAAACAGTTTTTTAACTTTAACTTTTAATCACCACATGAATCTTCCAAATCACAGCTAGTCTCTCCAAAAACCAACCGAGAGCATATTAGCATTGGATAAAGCCCTACGCTAATCCATCAGTAACCGTTGAATTTGAGAAGCAGGAAGCATTTGGTTCTGAAATTTGGAGAGATTCCGAGCACACAGTACCTGCCAAAAGATAAGGAAAGGAAGGGTATTGCAAATGTGCTCACGATTCATTTTCCTAGAGAACTAAAGGGAAATGAGATTTTGAAGATTAGTACCAACAGGGATAGATATGTGGAACATATAATTTGCAAAGTAATCCCAGACATGCCAAGCAGTTGGGCATTAAATAAAAGTATGATTGGTTTCTTCACAAGCTCTATGACACAAGTGACACCAAGAAATGGTCTCAAAACCTTTTATTATAAGGTTGTAATCAAGGGCTACAGATTTATTGATCCACCTCCAAAGAAATAAATATGGAGCGCTTAAAATGGTTTCGGGCCACATCATCAACTGTCAAGTTGTTGGAGGCTTGGAAATTCTCAGGGAATTCCAAGCAGAATAAAAAGTAAAGAGACCATTGGCGGAAGTTTCGAAATAGGCACACCGGGTAAACTTGTATTCACAAAGAGATCAGCAACTGAATCAATAACATGAGCAGGTAAAGTAGATTGCAAAACATATATATTCCATGCTCCAGTACACCAATAGGTACTCACTTTATCATCACAATTAAAAATGCTCACATATTGACACAAAGGAGTGTAATGCATCAATTATGAAACCAAAAAGATATCTTCCCCTTACCGATTCTCCAAAATATGTTGTTATCAGTAAAAACTTGGACCTTAAGGATTCTTCTCCAAAAAATGAGACTGATTAGGGCCCACATAAGCATTGTAAGGGTGAGTATATCTGATATATTTCCACTTAAAATAATGACACCAAAGAGCATTAGAGGTCCTAATTTTCCACCAAGCATAAGAAGAATAAGTTGTATTAACATAAAAAAGACTTCAACACCCAAACCCCCCTATTTTTTAGGAAAAGATAGCTTATCCAAGCAGCCCAGTGAATCTACTAAAGCTCAGAGTTAGAACTCCACCAAAAACTATTGAACAACCTATGAGACCTGTCAACGACGGTTTTGGTGTGTCAAATGACCCTCAAAGTGTACATAGGAATAGAA
The DNA here is from genome assembly GCA_958295605.1 of Ajuga chamaepitys. Classification (NCBI taxonomy): domain Eukaryota; kingdom Viridiplantae; phylum Streptophyta; class Magnoliopsida; order Lamiales; family Lamiaceae; genus Ajuga; species Ajuga chamaepitys. The sequence continues at coordinate 3,791,034 of OY282500.1, read as the reverse complement.
GATAGGACATTTTTTATGAGCTCAAGTCGTCCACCCATGCTTAAAAACATTTTATCCCAACCTAAAACCCTACCATTTATTTTCTTCAAATAACTCTTGAAACAAAGCATTCTTAACTCTACCTTTAAAGAGAGGCACACCCAAATATTTAAAAGAAAAAGTTTCCTCCACAAAATACGATAAAGCAAGAATTTTTTTCCTCCTATACATAGAAGTATTTTTGCCAAAGATAACAGTGCTTTTATTATAGTTCACTTTCTGCCTAGAGGCTTTCTCAAATATAAGGACTGGAAACATAAAAGTTGCTTAAAACAATCAATTCTAATAGAAGTAAACACAATTGTGTCGACAAAAGAAAATGAAGGGATCAATATCCCTCGCTTATTATATCTAATACCATGATTGATCTCAAACATTCCAATGAGACCATTGGTCAACACATTACAAGGAAAATAAGCTAGGGGAAAGTGGACCCCCTGTCTTATCCCCCTACTAGATTTTAAAAACCCCATAAGGGAGCCATTTATCAAAAGAGAAAACTAGGTATTATTAATAGCATTAGACACATAAGTAATGAAGAGCTCGATAAAACCTAGCAATCTAAGAATTTTAAGCAAAACAAGCCACTCAATCCTATCATAAGCTTTCTGAAGATCAATATTGTTGCAAGATTCAAACACTCACACATGCATTCAAATGACAAAACACAAAAGGATTTACGTGGTTCAACAATAGCCTACATCCACGGGTGGTTAACCATCGTTCACTACTTGTTTACAGTAGATTACAATCCAAGATTACACAAGCACTCTCAAGAAGCTCTCTTCTATGGCTCTCTTCCCTCTCTTGAATATGATCAGTAATCTCACTCTGTTACTCTCATTAAATGATAACCAAGTATGTGGTAATCCCTCTAGATGAAAGTTACAATAATGCAAATACAAGTAACATAAACAACTAACACACTAATCAAGTTGTTACAACAAAAATGGGCTGTAATCAATTTTAACTACTTTGCATGCAGGACATGAATTTCCTACGTAGTTTTGATCCATCTAACCAAATGATGCAACTTGCGTAACCCTTTGGATGGCTGAGTCTTGTAGCTAACTGTATCAACAAATATTAAGGATCATTTCACCATTTTTAATTGTGCTATTCAGTTCATGAACCATCTCCTGAGCTAGAATGATATTATCAACAATATCACAAGTAGGTACAAAACCACCTTTGGGCAGGAAGGATCAATGTAAGAAGAAGAACAACCAGCCTATTATCAACCATTTTAGTTAAAATGTTGTTGATGGCATTGCATAAGCTTATAGGTATAATGTCAGCCCAACCAGAAAGATGGTTCTTCTCTGGGATTGAGGTTAGAGAAGTACAAGCTAGTAACGCTTCTAGGCAATGAAATTCCTGAAAAGAATTCCCTAGAAGATTCTAACAAGTCATTCTCAACTAAGTCCCAACAATATTGAAAAACAGAGCTAAAAAACCATCTGATCCAGTAATACTGTCTTTATCAATCTTATGAACCACCTCAAATAACTCATTCATATTAGGAGTACTACACAACCTCAAGGCATCGTAATTAGAAATCAAGAGCTTAATGGTACTAAAATAGCACCATCAATATCACAGCCTTTAGAAGAAATCATAGAAATCGCAAGCAAATTTGCTAATTAGACTAGGCTCTCTAATGCTAATGTTATCAACAAGAATCTCATTATTTCTATTCTTGAATCTTTTTTTTTTTAACTAAAGCATGGAAATAGGCTATATTTTTCTCTCATTCTTTCAACAATTTACAGGTTGATTTTTTTTTTCCAAAAAGATTCTTCTATAGCAAGAGCAAGAGATAATTCAGCTTGCTTCTGCTTAAGAGGAATCAATTGGGAATTTATAGGGTCACTCAGGTAAGTACCCTCTTGATCAAGAAGATTTTGCGCAACCTGTTTAACTCTATCAAAAATATTCAAACACATTCTTTCAGCCTAAAGACCTTATGCTGGACATTTTTATACCCTTATGACCTGTAGGAAGATTCTAGGAATCTTCCATAGTTTCATAAAGTTGTGATGCTTAGTCTAAGCCTTGATGAATTACGGACGATTTAGAAATAAATCTCATAGTCGACAAGGATATAAACAAAGGATAGTGGCCTGAAGGACCTTTTGAAGATGTTTGACCTCAAACTTATTAAAAAGAACAACCCAACTAGAGGACACAAGAATTCTATCTAACATTTCCATGTAAAAGGAAGGCCAGAGAATCTTGCATCCTCTAAACCGCAATCACTATTCATTTTGCTAAAATCATTGATTGATTTAAGTTTTAATAACCCCCCCCCCCCCCTCCTTTTCTCATTATTATTATTATTATTATTATTATTATTATTATTATTATTATTATTATTATTATTATTATTATTATCATCATCATCATCCACATCATTAGATAAATATAATGCTCTTTTTTTTTTTTCTTTCCAAATTTGTCATAGTCTGTAACAATTATGGTTTAGTTTGTTATGTTACAATTTACTCATATATTGAAAGAAGTTAAATTACTTCTATTAATAAATTTGTAATATAATACAAGTTGACATATGGATTTTTTTCCTTCTTTCTTTCTTTTTTTTTTTTTTTTTTTTTTGTTTTTGTGTTGCAAAAACCATAAAAAAGATGGAGGGGTTAAGGTAAGGCCCTCAACCTATATATTAATAAGCAAAGAAAGGGCAATAGGTAGAAATCTATCTAGAAAATCTAAAAGTGAGATATCCCCAACCATCTAAATACAAGAACACACGAATGGATGGACATTCATCACATCTACAAAATTCCAATGAAGATTACCGTTTCACCGCCAAGTTGGCAAGGTGATCCGCTGCAGCATTTCCTTCTTGATGAATATGCAAAACTTTTATCAACATCCCCTTGTAAGCTTCTTGAATGCAGCTATGTTGGCTTGATAGGACCAACGTCCTACTCCATCTCCTCTCAAAAGGTGATAAACAACAATTGAATCTATCTCAAGCCAAAACTTAGAATACCCCTTTCTTACACATATTTGAAGTGCTTCCGTAATAGCACACAATTCAGAAGACATTGTGTCTGTATTGCCAAAAAACTTATAAAAAGCATATAACCAAGTGAGAGTTTGAACCACGAAATATTCCCCCCGCTCCAGCTAAACTAGGGTTTCCTTTAGACGCCCCATCAATGTTTATTTTTAAAAATCCCTCATCTGGGGGTTTCCATCGGACCAAAAATGATTTTTTCACAGCACGTAGGTGGACAAAAAAATTCCAGCTTGAGGCTAAGTACCGAAAGCCTCTCCAGAACCCCATTAGTAATAAGTTTGCTTGAGACAAGTCTCGAAGCTTACTCACCACCTGCTGTTGGATTCGAAAAGCAGAGGGAACTTTTCCCTCAAGCTTAGATGAGTTTCCGGCACACTAGATGCACCATAGCACAAGAAAGGGAAGAACAATGCAAATGTGCTCAGCATTCTGTTTTTTAGAGGACCACAAGGCAATCATATTAACAAGAGAGATATCAGGGGGCACAAGAATGTGGAAAAGATTTGCAAAGTATAACCACACTTGCTAGGAAATGGGGCAGCTCATAAAGGTATGGTTGGTCTCTTCACAGCTGTTATGACAAAGATGACACCAAGAAATTGCCATAAAACCTTTCTGACTGAGATTATCATCAAGGGCCAGAAATTTATTGACTAATCTCCAAAGAAAAATAGAGTGCGAATTCAGAAGAGTTTTTTGCCACAAAATCTATTTTTTCTTAACCTTCGTACTCGATCAACTAGGAAAGTTAAGCCGGGACGGAGGGAGTGACATTTTCTATATTTATAAAGACCGACATTAAACCTTCGACTATATTGTATTGCACGTAGCAATTAGAAAAATTAAGGGTTCATTTGTTTAAGATTGGGCTCAGTAGATTTAAAGGACCGAATCCCAATAAAGCACACTCATTAGTTCGTCCAGCCAAATTTGACCCAATATTCCACAGTCTTAAGCAAGCAGAAGATTTTTCTTTTTTGTGAAAAGACGTGTTTTTGTCGAAGAACACACGATTTCCCGATCGGGTTTGAACGAATCCTCTATTTCAAAGTTTCAGAATTAAACTTGAATCTTTTGTGGCAATTGAAAATTGATTAGTGATTCTGTTTGTCTTTTCTTGTCATATGAATATTACTACCTCCAACAATATAATTATATTACATCACAACATTTAAATACTTACGTAAGTAATTGTTTCCAGACTAAGGATAATATTGTAATTTTCTACTTTATATATCCTAATTATTATATTTCAACCCTAATTCTAATTTTAATTGTATTATAATCATGTATGCTCATTATATACACTAGCATCGACGTATTTGAGAATTAATTAAGTTTAAATAACTAAATGAAAGTTCAATAAGATTGAATACTTATGTGTTTATGATTTTCGTTTGACAAAATTTACACTTGCACACGTTAGCATATGTCTTTATTATAATAATAATAGAATGGGTTTGTTCGGATATTAATGTGATTAATACGGATCCTAATTGTATTTCAAGTCTAATTCAAGTATTCAACGCATCCTGAAATTTATCAATGTATCGGGCAAAGAGGTTCAACACAAAAGTAGACAAATGAAGAAACGAATCCAATCTCGATCGCTTATTGAATGATATTTCTTGAAGAGCAGTCTCGGTCTTTGGCTAAGCACAAAGAATTAAGAAACGAATTGAATCGCTTATTTCGCTTCATATGTGTAGTGGGATTAGATTTGATCAATAATTTAATCTTATAATGTTCAAGATATGTTTTTCCTATTTTACCCTCTTAAAGTTTAAATATTTTAGGGTCAATATTGTAATTTCTTAATATATTCTAATCATTTTGTTCGGATCCTAATTCTAATTCTAATAGTATTCAAATATCCTAATTATATACCAAGATTCAGTAATATTTTAACCTCATGAAGTAATTTCACTTCATATGTGTAGCAGACTAAGAAATCAATTAAGTTAACAGTGGTATGTTCATGATTGAATAATTATATGTTTGTGACTTTCGTTTGATAAAATTATTTACACTTGCACACATTCGCGATTTGTCTTTATTCTAATAATAGAATGGGTATGTTCAAAAATTAATGTGATTAATACGAAATCCAATTTGTATTCCAAGCCTAATTCTACGCATCCTAATTATGTACCGAAGTATCGTGCAAAGAGGTTCAACACAAAAGTATTATGGACAAATCAAGAAACGAATCCAATCTTGAATCGCTTATTGAATGAGATTTCTTGGAGAACATTCTTGATCTTTGGCTAATCACGGAGAATCAAGAAACAAATCAAATCGCTTATTGATAATATTATAAAATTATTGTCCTACTATATTATCTAACCAATGTAGTTAACTTATTATTTTACAAGTATCAATTCATAATAGTAAAGTTATGGAAAAGTATGACAAAAGTGAAGGACAAAATATTAGCTAGAGAAAATAGTCAATCAAAAGCCAATGATTGCCTCGCAAAGATTACAACAAATGAATTCAAAGGTAATCAATTAAAACAATAAAATATAAAAATATTTGGAAAATGCAATTTAAGCTGAAATATATTTTCATGTTAGGCGAGCTTCAATTGCAAACAACACCAACTTCAACTGTACAAATTAATCCACCTTCTAAAGAGCTTAAGGATATGAAACAACGATAAGAACTCTATATTTAATTTGAAAACAAAAATAGTATGAGTAAATTATTTAAAAAATTCTATATGAATAGTTAATATATTAAATTTTGTCATGCACCATTCATGATGCTTTAGATACGTGCAAACTATCAATGGTCCAAAGGATAAAAAATGCAAAAGGAGAAAACACTTGAAGATTTCATAAAACGAAAGAAAGTTTGACAAAGGTAAAAATAACAAAAAATATAAGTAGATAAAATATAACAAGAAAATAAAATCAAAATATACATAACCATGTATTTTAAAGTTGGTTAAAAACATATGCTAAGAAATATGCTAAAAACAATCATTCAACTAAACTAAAAAATCAATAACTTAACAGTGGTATGTTCAACGAATACCTACTAGGCTATTACTATTATACCGATATGGTTGAAGGTGTTGAAAATGAGGCAAAAATACGATATGACTCCTGCAAAATTTGAACTGGATCGGTGCGCAAAAGTTAGACTACTACAATATGCAACAAGTGCTAAGATGAGCCAACGGAAGCAATACCAAGATATAAATGTCTATAATATAATCTTCGTGATACTTTTATAATAGGTTGGGTCATAGATCTCTTGGCCCGACAAACTTGACTCGATGGACTAAAGACCAAAGAGCCGCGAGCCGGCCGAATAATCTTAGTATCTATAGAGGGCTAGGCTGGGTTGGGCTGACTAATTTTAAGTCTAATAAAAATTTGGCTCGGTCAGGCGTATGGCGTTGGCCCGGTCAGATCCGACCCGACCCGACCCGAGGAGCTAGGCCCGAGCCGAGCTAGGTTGCCCTAATTGCCACCTCTACAAGTACATAATAAACCTAAGTCTTCATCAATGAATCTACAACGCAACAATAACCATGTATGATGAGATAACAACATTATATCTTGGATGCTCAGCACATGAGTGCATTGAGTCCATGGAAAAGGTAATAACTTACTTTGTAATAATGAACACTAATAAATTCATACATTAAAAAATGTAATCTTACTAAGATAAATCTAATACAGGGAAAAAATGAATTCAAATACTACAAAAAATTAATCTTACTGAATGCAAATGATGTGTGGTTCTTTGCCGCACAAGATCAAAATACTAATTAAAGTTGTCGAAGGAAGATTGAGCACAATAACATAGACAATCGAAATAATAGAACCCACAGAGCAAAAAGAAGATAACGAGAAATATACAACTACAGTAATACTTAAGATAAACTACAAAAGTGGAAGGGAAGAAAACAAGGCGAACAACAAAGAAAAATTAAGAGGATGAAGAAATTAGAAGAATGGAAGAGAAGAAGAAACGACGTAACACCAAAACAATAGTAGAAGACTGCATTCATATTGAAAGCGATGATAAGGTGATAGAAATCACAAAAGAAAAATAAAGAGGAACAAAACAACAACTTTAGTTTTGGAGGATAAAACTATAGAAGTTGAAGGGAAGAAAACAAGAACAAAATCCAAGAATTATGCCATTTCAAAAGAACTTCCAAGACAAATAAGGTTTTTTTTTTTTTCTTCTTCTTTCTTTTCTTTTTAATTTTAAATAACATAGATGAATATAGTTTCATATAAATCAATTTGAAGCAATTCATTTATAGGTACTAGGACAAAGTTGTGATGTCACAATTTTCCTCAGGTTATGTATATTATTTATTATTAGTTAATTTAGTAAAAATATTGTATTCTTATTTTACATACTATGTTTAGACTTTTACTCAAATTAATATTTTAACAACTACACTATTTTCGGACAAAATTTATATATATATATATTTTTTTTAAATAGGGTACTGTTGAGATATCTCCAGTTTTACTTAATTATACGCAAAAGAAGTAGGGACATCATGATATTATGATTTCTTATACAATTCTCTGGAAAATGATTTATTCTCTGAATACTTTTCGTTGATTTGAAATTGCTAAAACAAAAATATATATATATATAAAAACAAGTCTCAAAATATAATTTTTAAAATTAATATACTAACACTACAAGAAAAGTTAAAATTAGAGATGAAAAAATTAGTAACAGATAATATCGGTGACTAAATAAAAACGAAATAAAAATAAAATAGTGTCGAAAAGTGGCAAGAGATCATTAGTATCCGGTTAGTGAAGAAATAACAACCGGATATTAGAGACTGATTGGTCTCTATTCTATAGATAATTTGGTCTTTAATTTTATAATAGAGATTAAAATTCCGTCCCAAATTTAGAGAGGAAACTAATCCGTCTCTAAATTTTAGAGAAAAACATTATAGAAACCAAACATTTTGTCTCAAGTCAGTCACTACTTTAGTCTAGGATGTATACCATGTGATTAGAGACGGATTTTTCTGTCTCTAATTTAATTTTTCTTATAATGTAAGTGTCGCACGTACAACGCAAGTGCCATCTAGTCATAAAAAATTGCTCAATTCTTGCTTGCATGCATGGTGTTTGTAATAATACTTCACTGAGAATTTGAATTTTCTTTCCTTAGAAACAAGAAGCCTAATCTACAATGAGAATAGGATATGTAGAAGGATAAACATATTTTTTTATAGTACTGTGTCTGTATATTATGATAGTGAAACGAAAATTATTAAATTACTAGGAAACATAGCAAACAATGAGTATTTGTCAATGCATAAGACAAAGCCGGACAATTAAATTTGTCTTGTATGCTTATTTCAGTTTCCATTGATATCAATATTCTGCGAAGTATAGCAGCAACATTATTCTGAAACCTTGTAATTGAGTTTCCTGGAGAAAGATTGATACAACTTAGACATGGCGGCCTATGCAGCTCTAGTTTCTCTTGATTTTATTATAAAGCAGATCAAGCATCATCCCCGTCCTCCTGTTTCTCTTGACGAAACTCAAGTTGAATCTCTCACTCAAAACATTATTATCTTGCAAGAGTTTCTTAAATGTTATTCTCAAGTTGCAGGCTACAGCAAAGAAGCAGATCCCTTGGAAATGCGCATTGCAGATGTGGCTTATGCATCTGAGGACGTTATCGAATCCCATATTGTGGATCGGATTCTCAGTACTCGCTCCACAAGTTATGATGATGAAGAAGAAGAAATTAATTCAGAAAAAGAAAAGAACTCTGGCGAAGAAATCAGTTCCATTGATTTGTATGAAGGCCTCCAGAAAATGATTGAAGACATGGAATCTTTGAAGAAAGAGGTGATGGAGATTAAAGAGAAGATGAGCATCCAACATCAATTGCAGAGAGATTCCTTGATTTCTGCTACTTCATTTGGACCTGTTTCCAGAAAGCGCAACACTACCGTGGTGGGTTTTGATGACGTCATAATTGAAGTCATGGATAAGCTCACCGGAGGAGAACCTGATCGCCAGGTCATTCCAATTGTCGGCATGGGTGGTATAGGTAAGACAGCTCTTGCTCGAAGTATTTATCAGAATCAGGTTGTTGCACAACATTTTGATATTCTTGTTTGGGCTAACATTTCTCAAGATTATAGAATGAAAGAAATTCTTTCAGAACTTATCGAAGAGAGCAGGGGAGGTTCGAGCAACAAGGATGAATACGAAATGGGGGATCAATTACACAAAAGATTATCAGGTAGGAGGTATTTGATTGTACTGGATGATATTTGGGATGTTGAACCGTGGGATCAACTTAGGAGGTTCCTTCCTGATAATAAAAATGGTAGCAGAATAGTAATAACAACGAGGATATCATGTTTTCAGTTGACGGACTCTTATGTCCTTACGATGAAGTTTCTGGACGAGGATAAGAGTTGGAGTTTGTTTTCTAATATTGTGTTTGGGGAAGATGGTTGCCCTCTTGAACTAGAGGAAATTGGAAAAAAGATTGTAGGAAATTGTAGAGGGCTTCCTTTATCAATTATTGTGGTTGGAGGACTCTTAGTGAAGTCCAAACACACAAGCGAATATTGGGGATATATAGCAGATAATTTGAATTCAGTTGTGAACTCAGAAGATGATGAAAATTGCCTGAAAATATTACTCATGAGCTATAACAAGTTGCCAATTTATCTAAAGCCATGTTTTCTCTATATGGGAGTTTTCTCAAGAGATAGAGAGATCTACGTGTCGAAGCTCGTAAAGCTTTGGGTTGCAGAAGGGTTTCTGAAACCAATTAGTGGTAGAAGTTTGGAAGAGACTGCATACATATACTTGTATGAACTTGTACAAAGAAATTTGATTTTAGTTCATGAGTTAGGGTGTATTGGCAGCATAAAGTACTGCATTATTCATGATTTGTTGAGGGACCTCAGCTTAAGAGAAGCTCAAAAGGAGAGATTTTATAGTTTCATACGGCACCGTAGTCTTGATTTTCCTCAAAGCACAAACACCCAACGCCGCGTTGTTGTTCCTGAGAGCACATCACAGGAGGAAGCCCTTAATGCCTTGCAATCTATGTCGTTAGGCCGTTCTATGATATGTGATATCGAGGCCGTACTACCGCCTGTAAATTCTAGATTGTTGAGAGTAATGTCATATATGCGCCATGATAACAAGTGTTTCCTTGACAAAATGTTTGGTCTAGTCAACTCAAGGTACCTTGCTGTCAGTGTTCATCTATATTCCAGATTTCCATCTTCAGTCTACTTCCTCTGGAATTTACAAACATTAATTGTTGATAATTTTGTGGAGGAGACTGCCCCCGCTGAAATCTGGAAGATGCCTCTGCTTAGGCATTTAGAGTTCGTTGGAGAGCTCAGACTCCCCGATCCTCCCAGTAGCAACAGTGGTGAGCAAGATGCCGTTGTCTTGGGGAATCTACAGACACTTGGGAGAATAAAAGATTTCGAGTGTTGCGAAGAGGTGGTTAAGAGAATCCCCAATATCGAGAAATTAAAACTAAAATATAATTTTGAAAAAATTGAGGAAGGCTGTCTCAACAAATTTGATCATCTGTATAGACTGAAATCGTTCGACTGCCAAAGTGGTCCGTGGGCAGGTGACATTCTGCGAAAACTTACCTTCCCACACTCGCTCAAGAAGTTGACTTTGGAAGGCAATAAGCATGTCTATTGGGACGACATGTTGGAAAAGATAGGTTTGTTATCCTTTCTTCAAAAGCTCAAACTAAAGTACGGGTCCTTTAGAGGAAGCCAGTGGGAAACAGTTGAAGATCAATTTCCCAGTCTGAGATTCTTACAAATCGAGCAGTGTAAAGATCTGGAATACTGGACAGTAGAAAGCTCACACTTCCCATGCCTCGAGCATATTTTTCTGCGGGGATTAGTCAACTTGAAGGAGATTCCTTTAGAAGTCGGAGAAATAACAACGCTGCAATCAATTGAGTTAGTTCTGTGTAGCAATTCTGCAGTCATCTCTGCTAAAATGATACAAGAGGAACAGGAGGAGCTATACGGTGAAGTAGGACTTCAAGTTCGGGTCTGGGGTAAGGATTATGAGCTGGACGATGAGTTGCGTCGGTTGGCAAGTCCCAACTTCAAAATCGTTTGATCACATGACATTTTGGCATGTATGTCTCCCTCCCTCTCTCTTTCTCTCTATGTGCACGCAGAGGGAATAGTTAATCCGGCGAAGGTGTCAAACTCATCCATAACCTCGACTCTGTTGATCCAGATTCTCATGTGTTACATACTGGTGCAGCTGTCGAAAAATTCTGCCAGGTTTTGTGGAAAGCCTCAGTGCACTCACATTTGTTAATTATTTTTTTCTGTTGTACGAAGAAATCGAGAGTGAATTCAGTTTACTATATATATTCCTTTGCATTTGACAAACTGTGTGATTAATTACTTTGATTAATACATCAGTCAACTGAGTTACATTAATACTCGCAAATATATGGTACAGATAGAATACTTGTGGGACTAGACAAATTAACAGCCCAGTATTATAAGCTAAATGATAGAAGCTAAGTGAAAATATTAAAAGAATTCGATGTAAAAAATGATGGTTGTGAAATAGCATATGTGATTGCATAACATTCTACAATTTGATTAATCTTGTTCTTTTACAATACAGCAAAACAGAATATGAAAGCAGTGGAAGTGAAAACGAGGAAGTCGTTGTGATCTCTTAAAATGTTATGGCATCGAATCTGATGCCCCCTTCACGGGAGAAGAAGTTCAAGCTTTGAAGCTGTTTGTGCAACGAGTTGGAGGAAACTCGAGAGCTAGTTTCTAGAAGCTTCAGCCATGAGGACTTGTGATCTGTTGATATAGAGAGCAGCAAGCACAGCAGAATACCGAAGGAACTTCTGGAAGATTCGGAGAACTGCAGATCTAGTTTTGACCATTAAATAGTGTCGCGGATCAGCAGGGTCTCAAGGGCAGGATTGTGAGTCTTTTAGGAGGCAATTCAATTCTGCTCCTCTTAAAATGGAAAGAAATTCATGTGTCTGGCAGAGACTCAGGAGATTGTCTAAGGGAGCACAACTATTCAGCACAAATTTAGTTCAGATATGTTTTCCATATTTTTTACCAAAAACATCAATCTTGCCAAGAATGTTTTTTTCTTGTTTTAAAATCCTCTATGTTCAAGCTGGTTTCAGGGGAAGAATTGTAATGATATCTTCATTTTGTAATATACCATACAATTAAATTACTATTCAAATGTCATTTTTATTTACTATGTGTTAAAAGAAATGGAGTACAAAATGAAATACCATATGTAGTAGAGGAGTTGAACTGAGCAACTGCCTCATCGATAATGGAAATTTGCTGAATTCAACTAAATACTTCAATGGGTTAAACTGAACACAAGAACATAGTACAACAACTTTTTCTTTCTAGCTGGCACTTTTTGAGACTCCTTTGGTTGCAATTCATCTTCTTCCTTCCTCTGCACTGGGATCTAAATCAGCCTTCGGTATCCCAAAACAGCGTCAGACTAGTAATTATCTCAAACATCATTGCAGAATATCGTAGAAAATGATTGTCGGGTTTTTCATTTTAAAGGAAATGAGAATCCAAAAGAGAGACATACCAGGACGATTAACTATAACTCGAAAGTTAGGACTTGCCAAACTTCGGAGTTCTTCCTGTTCATCGGGATCACTCGTCCGAACTTGGACATGAAAGTCGACTTCACCAGATAATGCCTCCTGTTCCTCTACTATATTCTTAGCAGAGACCATAGCAGAATTTGTACACTCGTCCAACTTAATTGATTTCAGCGTTGGTATCTCCCCGATTTCTGGTGGGATCTCATCCAAGCTTGCTAATCCTTTAAGAGCAAGGTGCTCAAGGCGTTGAAAATAGGAGCTTTCTGTTGTCCAGTATGTTAGATTCCTGCAGTACTTAATCTTCAAGATTTTGAGGCTGCAGAATTGCTCGTCAATTGTTTCCCACTCACCTCCTTCGAAGCACCCACCCTTGAGTTTTAACTTTTCAAGAAGGGGCAATGAACCTACCTTCTCCAATGTGTCTTCCCAATACATGTTGCCACTCAAAGTCAACTTCTTGCGCGAGTATGGGAAGGTAAGGCCCTGCAGATAACCGAACCATGAGTTCTACGTCGGAGCCATGTCATCCTCAATGTCAAAGAACTTGGGTGGTGCCATGTCGTTCTCTTCTTCACCAGGAGAGCTGAGAGAGGATGTAATCTCAATCTCATTCGCTGGGCCATCATCATTTTCGCCAAGCCTCAATATGGTATTACGCAGATTAGGTGGTAGTATAACATCAAACCGGTGTTCTTTAGTATGCTGCTGGTTAAAGAAGCCACGAACCTTTGAGGAACTGTTATGGCAACCTTCACAAAGATCGAATCCCATTTCCTCAACACAGTCTTTGCATCTGTATCTTGTTCCGATGATAGGATCCATCTGTTGGACCGATGACGATTTTCAAACAACTATACTATAATCTGAAAGTTCTATTTTGCTGACACTAATGAAACCTTTACAAATGAAAAGGAAATTGGAACTACCTGGCAATAATCACAAATAATCCCTGGATGAGAGTCGGGCACGCTGCCGGAGAACAAGGATGAGTAAGCATGCGTTCTCACAGGCTGCTTCTGTGTCTCTTCAGGCCCTTGTTAAAGTCAGAAATGTTCAAGTCAATATCAACATGAAAGAGCATGCAATCTCAAATGTGACAAGATAAACAAGTTACTCTCGTACATATGGTACATGAGCAGTGGCGAAGGCAGAATTTTATTTATGGGGACGATCGTATAAATAGAAGTATACGTACAATAATTTTTTTTTTTAAAATGAGATGCATTTTACTATTATTTTACGCCAAATTTTGATATGTTTCTACTTTTTCAATATTAGTATCCTACGCATATATGCATTAATTTATACATATAAAAAAATTTGTCATTAATTTTTAGGGGTCAATTTTATATATCAATACCCGAATATTCACATGTATACATTAATATTTATACTAAATATATATAAAATTAAAATTATAAAAAGATTTGGGGGGAGGGGGCAGTGGCCCCCCTTATATGCCTTTGTACACGAGGAACCACATGTCTTGGAATTTTATATATAGATGGAAGTCGAGACATCTATTCAGTAGCGGTCCTGAGCCTGGGCGATAAGGACAATCGCCTAGGGTTCAATATTTTAGGGAGTCCAAAAAATTTAAGTATGTTGTATATGAATAATAATATTATATTGATGTACTTCTTATTTTCTTAAGATAAAAATGGGCCAAAATATAGAAGCAAGCCCACCATTCCAAGTCCTATCATGTAATTATAGGAAAATTAATACTTCCTCCGTCACGAATAAATTTACACATTTTTCGAATTCGGTCGTTCCAAGCAAACTTGCACACTTCCTAATAAGGAAAGTTATAACTCAATCTCCACCATCAATCCACCTTTGAAAAGTCAATAAAATCACCAAAAAACAACTTTTCTTGATATCTGATCCGACCCCCTATCCAAGTTCATTTGGGACGAAGGGGGTATTAAAAAGGAAAGAAAACAGATAATGTAAACTCAACCTCACGCAACCTGGTTCTTTAATTCAATCAACGATAATAAAAAAAATCTCAAAACCCCTCCTTAACATTTGCCAGATAGCAGCTTTTAAGATGGAAATTGAACTTTTTTTCGCCCAACATGTAAAACTTTTAGGAAGAAACAACTTTTTTAAAATTGTGAGGAAGAAATTGCATATATAAGTGGAGGAATCTGCTACGAACTTTTTTCTATTATAGTAGATATGAATATTTCATCTTTAGAGAGTAGATTTGGACAATGGAATGTAATTGGAAATCTTTTGGTTTTTTGTTTAATCCCAAAAAATTGTTTTCACTTGAAGATCGGAGATTGCAGAATTGTTAATGCTCTTACACATAAAGACAAATGTTTGATCAATACTAATGATGATGATTTATTTTAGTGTTTCAATTGTGCTTGCCAATAGAAATAAAGTTATCGGTTAAAGTTTTTGAGTTTGTAAAAAAGCATTGGATTATTTTCTTGATATTTCTATTGCATATAGAACTTTTCTACCTCTACCAGTTACTGTAGCAGCAGCTAAATGAAGTTTTTCAAAACTAAAATTGATAAAATTATATTTGCATCCAATTATGCTGAGAAAGATTAAAATGAATTGATATATTATGCATTGAAATGAGGTGTTGGAAAAACTTGATTCCGAAGACTTAATTAATGATTATATGCTAGAAGATCTTAATATTTTCAATAATAGTTAGATACTTATTTGACTTTTATGTTTGTAGGTGCTGTCTTTTTTCGATTGTACATAGCAAATAATGGAGCAACTTGATAATATTGAACATTAAGCAAGAATAAAGGTAACACCGATATTTAGTGCAACTTTTTTATAAAAAATGAAAATATTTAGTGCAAATTTCGTTTTTGCAGCGGTAAGCTTATAATAATAAATAAGAAAGAATATTTATATTTAGTGTACTGTATAGGTATTTTTACTTTCTTTTCTAGAGAGTCCTATTTTTCGTTCTTACTCGAAGTCCTAAATTGTCAAGGTCGACCCTGCGTCTATTTCTACTTCTACTTGATTCGGAAGGCGAGAATTCTTACCAACTATTATAACTTCTAAAGCAATATCTCTTTCTACAGATTTAATTTGCAAACGACTCATCAAGCTAATATAGACACACAATGGCATTCACCATAAAATCCGCATTTCTCAGGCATCCTAAAATTAGCCTTCCGTATCCTAAAACAGTGTGTCAGAGAGTAGTATAAATCTTAAACATCATTGCGAATAGCCTAATATAGTACTACCTCCGTCCCACTCAGATTTGCACGTAGGGACGAACACGGAGGTTAAGAAAAAACTGCTTTTTGCTTTTTGGTTGACTTTTTGAAAGGTAGAGATTGAAAATGGAAATTTTGAGGGTGGAGATTATTTGAGAAATTTCCTTTTTAAGAGTCTACAAATCTGAGTGGGACGGACCGAAAATGAAAGTATGCAAATCTGAGCGGGACGGAGGGAGTATTAAACAGCAGAAAAATATTGTCCCAAGTTTCTTCATGCTTACATTCTATATCTCAGGATTTACAATTTAATCTAATGAAACATGTCATAACAAAATAATTGAGTTTATAGTAGTTCGAGTAAAGATGTCATACTGCATGAAAGGACACAAAGAAAATGTAGCAAATTTTCGACGAAATGAGTAAACAAAATAGAGACATACCTGTACGATTAAATATAATTCGAAAGTTAGGAGTTGCCAAACTTCGGAGTTCTTCCTGCTCATCGGGATCACTGGTCCGAACTTGGACTTGAAAGTCGACTTCACCAGATAATGCCTCCTGTTCCTCTATTATATTCTTAGCAGAGACCATGGCAGAATATGTACACTCGTCCAACTTGATTATTTTCAGCGTTGGTATCTCTCCGATTTCCGGAGGGATCTCGTCTAATCTTATTAATCCTTTAAGGGCAAGGTGCTCAAGGCGTGGAAAATGGGAGCTTTCTGTTGTCCAGTATGTTAGACTCCTGCAGTACTTAATCTTCAAGATTTTGAGGCTGCAGAATTGATCTTCAACTGTTGCCCACTCACCTCCTTCGAAGTACCCAGCCTTGAGTTTGAACTTTTCAAGAAGGGGCAATGAACCTACCTTTTCCAACGTGTCTTCCCAATACATGTTGCCACTCAAAGTCAACTTTTTGAGTGAGTGTGGGAAGGTAAGGTCCTCCAAATAATCAAAATCACTAGCGGGATTCTGAGAGCACTCAAAGGATTCGAGATTATCTAGTTGATTGAAATTGTTGACATGGTAATCACGAAATACATCTTCATTTATCCGCTGCGTATAGTACACTTTTATTTTCTTGATATTGGGGATCCTCTTAACCACCTCTTCGCTACAGTTCAAATTCCTCACACCCGTAAGCGTTTGTAAATTCTTTAAGACAGTGCAATCTTCGCTGGGAAGATCTGGGAGATAGAAATCTTCGACAAACTTGAGATGCCTAAGTTGAGGCATGTTCCAGATTCGAAATGGTGCACTGTTACCCCCACGTCTAACAATTAAAGTTTGTAGATTCCAGAGGGGGTCGAATGTGGAAGGAAAACGGGAACCATAACAAGCTTTGAAAATAAGGCATCGTGCATTCACTATTTTGAACATATCTTCTTGGAAATTCTGATGTTCATATTCTGGACACGACACTATCCTCAACAGTCGAAGTTTACGCAATGGTGGGACCTCCCTAGAATCACTTATCAATGAACGAGCATGCGGCATAATTGACAGGGCACTAGAGACTTCAATTTGTGAGGCGTGTTCAGGAATAACAATACAACGTTGGGTGCTTGGAACGTTAAGACTGCGTGGCCTCATGACACTATAAAACCTCTCTTTCTTTGCTTGTCTCAAACAGAGGTCTCTCAACAGATCATGAATCCTACAGTACTTTACATTCCGTACACATCCTAACTCATGAACTAAGACCAGATTTCTGTTAATAAGTTCCTCTAAGTACTCATCTCCAGCCTCCTCCAAACTTTTACCACTAATTGGTCTCACAATTCCTTCTGCTACCCATAACTTAGTGAGATCTGAGACACGGATCTCCCTATCTTCTGAGAAAACTCCCATATAGAGAAAACATGGTTTCATGTATACTGGCAACTGGTTATAGCTCATGTGTAATATTTTTAAGCACCTTTCATCGTCCTCTAAATTCACAATCGCACTTAAGTTGGTTGCTATAGCTTCCCAATAGCCTAGTGTGTGTTCAAACTTAGATATGAACCCCCCAACCACAACAATTGACAAAGGAAGTCCTCTACAACTTTTCACAATCGCCTTCCCAATTTCTTCTAGTTCAAGAGGACAGCCTTCTTCCCCAAACGCAATTTTTGAAAACAGATCCCAACTTTTATCCTCATCTAAAAATCCCATCTTGACGACATACGAGGCAGAAAACTGAAAATTTGATATCCGGGTTGTTATTACAATTCTACTACCATTTTGATTATCAGGAAAGAACCAGTTAAGTTGATCCCACACCTCAATATCCCAGAGATCATCTAATATAATCAGGTACCTCCTACGAGATAATTTTTTGTGTAACTTAGATCCTAATTCATGTTCACTTACATGGTGCGAATCTCCCCTACCCTCTTGAAGAAGTGCAACAAGAATTTCCCTTATGCTATATTCTTGAGAAACGGTAATCAAAACAAGAATATCAAAATGTAGCACAACGACTTGATTTTGATAAACATTTTGAGCGAGAGTGGTCTTACCTATGCCACCCATTCCGACAATCGGAATGATCTGGCGATCCTGCTGTCCTCCAATGAGCTTATCCATGAGTTCAACTAAGACATCATCAAAGCCCACCATGGTCTTGTTCTGCAAAGCGGCAGAAGATCTCAAGGAACCAGCCATCATTGAGTTTCTCAGCAACGGATCCTGGGCTCCTGTATTTTGTTTAATCTCCATCACCTCTTTGTTTAGCGAATCCATGTCTTCTATCACTTTCTTTAGACTTTTATAGAATGGATCAGTAGGACAAACCTCATCCCCATGATCATTTGCTCCACGCCCGAAGCACTTACAAAACTTCTGGAGACTTTGATACAACTGATCAGTAGCACTGAGGTCATCCACAATGTCTGAACTCATCATCGTTTCCCCATTATGAGTAGCAAGAACTCGGTCCACAATATGGGATTCGATAACATCTTCAACCGCATAAGCTGCATCGGCAATGCGCATCTCCAAGGCATCTGCTTCGTTGGTGTAGCCAACATGGGAATTGTAACCTTCAAGAAATTGTTGTAAGGAAGTAACTTTTGAAAAGAGAGATTCAACCTGGGTTTGGTCTAGAGAAATAGGAGGGCGAGGGTGAAGCTTGATCTGATCAATGGTATTCATAAGAGATGCTAGAGCTGCATAAGCTGCCATCTCCGATTATTATTTCTCTGAATGCAGCAAATTGAGAGTAGACTAGAGTATATGGGAGGCAATGTACGTGTGAATTACAATTGAGTGAGCAACTATGTGCTAATATAGAGCTTGGAAGTATTACAACAACACATGCAAAACAAAAATGATTTTGGTTACAAACTTGCTGAGGGAAGGTTTGAAATAAATAGTAGCTAATGTTAATTTTTAGTATAATAAATAAGAAAATTCTACACATAACAAGCATCGGACGAGTTTGGGTCAAACTAAGGCTGCTTCTGCATATAAGTTTTTTAAAATAAACTTGCTTGAATATAAGGTTTTTAGCTTAATAATAAGCTTGTTTCTACCTACTAAAATTGTTAATTTGTCTTATGCCATGAGAATTCTATACCTACCATTGGATGTTTGTATCTGTGCGTGTGAAAGCTGTAAATGGATTGTCAAAAGGTACATTGTTCTGCAGGCAGAGTAGGAAATTAAAGATTAATATAATACTCAACAATAATTAAGGTTGTTCTGAAGGCAATGTAGGTGCATCAGTTTTTACTAATTAATTAATATTATTTTTCTGGACTACGTGTTTTAAAAATTAATGCTTAGCATATAAGATGAACTCTATATAAATCATATAGTTGTCTCTCAAATTTTTTATTCAAATGCACGCATACACTGCCTCCAACAAATTCTGCAATTCCATGGCAGCTTATGCAGCTCTAGTTTCTCTTATGTATGTTATAAAGCAAATACAACATCATCCCAGCCCTCCAATTTCTCTTGACGAGACCCAGGTTGAATCTCTCACTAAAACCATTACCTTCTTGCAAGAATTTCTGGAAGGTTATAGTTCCCATGATGCAGACTACAGCACAGAGGTAGATCTCTTGGATATTCAAATTGCAGATACAGCTCATTCGGTTGAAGATGCAATTGAATTCCATATAGTGGACGTAATTCTTGCCAGTCATGGTTCCGCTGACTTGTATCAACACCTCAAGAAGGAGATAGAAGACATGGCCTTTCTTAAGAAACAGGCAATGGAGATTGAACAGAAGAGAGCTGTCCAACATCAGCTGCCGAGAAACTCAACGCCTGTTGCTGGTACTGCTTCCTTGAGATCTCATTCCGTTGTGCAAAATACTACCATGGTTGGATTTGATGATATCTTGATTGAAGTCATGGATAAACTCACTGGAGGACAGCCTGATCTTCAAATCATCCCAATTGTCGGCATGGGTGGTCTCGGTAAGACTACGCTTGCTAGAAATATATATCACAATCGCCTTATTGCACAACATTTTGATATTCTTGTTTGGGTTACCATTTCTCAAGAATATAGAATGAGAGAAATTCTTCTAGAACTTCTTCAGGAGGGGGGGCAAGATTTGAGCCAAATGAATGAATATGAATTACGAGATAACTTACACAAAAGGTTATTGTTGGCCCCCTAACCGGGCCCCATCTCACCATTGGTATGATATTGTCCGCTTTGGGTCAAGCCCGCACGAATTTGTTCTTGGGCTAACTCCCAAAAGGAGTCATACCAATAGAGATAGTCCAATCCTATTAAACCCCATGATCCTCCCATGTATATCCGATGTGGGACTTTGTTGGACAATCCTAACAACCCTCCCCTTCAAACAAAGGACCACTGAACCTCTCCTCACACGAACCAAACGAACCACTGAGCCTCCCCTCAAACGAACCACCGGGCCATGTCTGTTCCATCCAGTCGATCAGCCAACTCCACCGCATTTGGGCACATGTTTTACGCGGAGTCCATGGTTTACCGCCACTGGAGAGCCAGCCTTTGTTTACTCCAGTGAGCAATATGCACCAACATATATTTGGAGCCTCTCTCAACTTAGGCATTTCGAGTGTGGAGGTGGAATCTATCTCCCAGATCCTCCTGTTGGTGGGGAAAATAACATTGTTTTGGGAAACCTACAGACATTTGGAAAAATAATGAATTTCAAGTGTTATGAAGAGGTGGGTAAGAGAAGAATCCCCAATATCAAGAAATTAGTAGTAGATTACGATAAATATGAGGAAACATATTGTCTGAACAATCTTGCTCATCTACAAAAACTCGAATCCTTTTATTGCATGTCTTCTCCAACAGCCGGTTATGTTTTGCACAATTTTGTTTTCCCACGCTCGCTCAAGAAGTTGAGTATCGCAGGCCGCTGTGTTCATTGGGAAGAAATGTTGGAAAAGATAGAGTTGCCTCTTCTTCAGAAGCTTGTACTACGGTTCGGGTCCTTCAAAGGACGTAGGTGGGAAACAGTTGAAGGGCAGTTCCCCAATCTAAAATTCTTGAAAGTTGTCATGTGTAGTGATCTCGAATACTGGTCGACAGAAAGCTCTCACTTTCCACGCCTCGAGCACCTTCAACTTGAATATGTAGGTAAGTTGAGGGAGATCCCTTTAGAAATTGCAGAGATAACAACGTTGAAATCGATTAAGTTGAACAACTGTAGCAATGATGCAGTCATCTCTGCTAAGAAAGTGGTAGATGAACAAGAGGTGTTATATGGGGAAGTAGGCATTCAAGTTCGAGTTGTCAATTTGGATTTACAGCAGAAAGAACAATTGTGGAGGTTGGGAGGTCCTAACTTCCGACTTACATGATTCAATTTTCCATTGTCATTTGTACGTCTCCGTCTCCGTCTCCGTCTCCGGCCCTTTAAATTTTGCTTCTTATTCAAATTTTTATGCTTTACTTTTGAATTTTCAAGAACCAGTGTTCTAAGATGTTCCCACACTTCATTGGTTTTGATTTCAATTCGTATTTTCACCTCACTGATTTGTTTAATTAGTTATTAATAATTTTACAAGTAATAATCTGAAGCAGTTTTCAGATTTCTTGGGACTTCATACGTTGGCAAAGTAGTGGGTCTCCCAACTACTTGTGTAACTTCCTCTTACAAGAGACTAATCGCATTTACTTTAACTCTATCATGTCTCTATGTGCTCAGGAGATCATCTGTTACATTTTAATTGGTAACTGTCTTGCAGGTTTGAATAACTACAAATTCAAGTCAGAATTAGGACAGATATGACGGTTGACGAAGCGAAAAATTAGAGTTATCGTCTGGCTGCCTCAACACCTATTGATAGCACATGCAACTACATGCACATTTGCTTGCCCCGCTTTTCTCTCGATTTTTTTAGAAGCCTTTTGTCTAGAACTCCTTGAGCGTTTGCGAGTTAGACTATAGGTGTGAGAGAAATTTCCTTTTAAGGATGTACAAAGTTAGATGGGATGGGTCGAAAAGAAAAATATGCAAATTTAAGTTGGACGGAGGGAGTATAAAAGTTTGTTTTGACATTATTTTCTTCATTTTAAGCATAGCATTACTAACATTTACATATTCATGGTATTTTTATCCCAAACTATTAGTCTAATATTACGACTTATATATAAAAGAAAAGAATTTAATTCATTTATATATTTAAAGTAATGAGTCCAGATTTCGAAAATTTATTTTTTATTATGCATGTTCGAGTAGTTGAGAAATATATTTAATATTTATTTTTGGGTATGCTTTAATTTAATTGTGTCTATATTAGAATGAAAGTTTTAAAAAGGGTTATAATATGATGGGAAAAAAAAAATGTCCATAATGTTTTTATAGATGTTAAAGAAAAGAAAACGATAAATTTGAAGTAGAAATGGAAACAAAAATAAAATAAAGTAGAGTAAAATTTAGGCTACATAAAGTATAATCAATTCTTAAATAAAGGAAATGTGAAAAATATTACGATTTTGAGACTTAATATTTTAAGCATGTTTTATTTTAGTTATGTCATATCCATCTGCAGAAAATAAAAAAGTGTTCAGATTATGAAATTAAAAAAATAACAAATAATGAGAAAGACTAGACAAATGTAAATCTTTGTGGTTATTAACTTTGGCACTAAAAGATGGTAAGATGTATACCTTTTAACTAAGACCATGATCATGTCTAATCCCGAATTGAATCCTCTATTTCAATTTGTATTTCATTTAGTATTTCATTATATTCAGTACACGACATTTATTAATTAGTGACGTCATCATATACACGTAGCGTATAGTAATTATGATGGAATATAAGATGAAACACGAATTGAAATAGAGGATCTCATCTGGTCTAATCCACTAAGCTAGCAACATATTAATAAACTTCTAATTTTTATGTTGTTCGAGTCTAATCATTTGTTTTCCTAAAATTTTTGACATGGCATTTCAAATATGGAGCATGAGTTAGCAATGTCTGGTGTCACTTAGAAGAATATATTTTGTTGAAAGTAATTTTCAACAAAAATGATATATTCAACAAAAAAAATCTTTAATATTGATGGGTTGAAATTAGAAAATCATACTTGTAGTATTAGTCAAAATATTTAGTCTATTCATTCAGGAAATAACGCATATTCGCTTTTTATATTTACTAGTAAAGTCTCACGTACATTGCACGTGACACACATGAATTTATAAAAAAGAAATAGATCATAATCTAATTAAACTACATTGGCTAAAAACTAAGGTGTGTCATAAAAAAGAAAATAATTAGATTATATAAACTTAGAATCGGAATATTATTTTACAAAAAAAAAAAAAAAAAGAAGAGAACACCAACACTAAAGAAGTTTTTACTTGATTTATAACAGTGCTTCTTAAATGGTCTCATTATGTTGTATGCATAAATTATTATCTTTTTATTTTTTATTTTTAATTAGACTTATGGTTCTCAAAGTTCATTGTGTTGCATACCGTATGCATGAATTTTCATAATTATATTTTTTGATACTTTGATGAATAGGCTAGAAAAGTTCTTGGTATTCTATGACAAAAGAATAAATTAGATGATTAAATATACTTAGAATACTTTCAATACTTTTTTTCTCATCAATACAAAAGAGGTTTTGCTTGATCTATTATCACATTATTTGTGTTAGCTCTTACATTATGTTTCGTTGGATATTTACTAATTTTGAAAAAAAAAATCCATCTTAAGTGGATGTTGTCAACGATTTAAAGTAAAAATGATCAAATGCACATAACTACAAAAGTTAGTGGGTTTTATAGTTTCAGGACTAAAGCTTGAAATTTCACCTAATGATTTTAGATGGCAAATCTAATAAGCCACAAAGATACATAATTATGTAATAATTCTTAAGTGATTAATTTTCATTTACTTAACCTAAGGACCTTCTAAAATCATTGAATGGTTCTTGGAGACTTGCTTCTGCTGTGATCTTTTCACTATTATTTAGAGTAATAGCAAATTCTTTTTTTTATAATTTCTTCTTCCTCTTTTTGTTCTCTTGGTTTTTGCATTTAATTTAGACTTCTAATTCTCTATGTTCATTGTGTTGTACAATGTACTCATGAATTTCAAGATTATATTTTTTAATACATTGATTAAGTAGGCTAGAAAATTTCTTGGTTTTTTGACTTAAAACTGATTAGATAAATATACTTAGAATACTTTCGATACTGTTTATTTTTTTATTAACACAAAATAGTTTTTGTGTATGGTCTTACGTTATGTTTTCTTGGATATCCACTGTTTAATAAAAAAATCCAATCTTCGGTGGATTGTCAATGATTTCTAGTAAAATTGACCAAATGCACATAACCACGAAGGTTATTGGGCTTTATAATTAGAGGACTAAATTTTAAATTTTACCCATTAATTTTAGATGTCAAAGCTAATAAGCTATAAAGATACATATTTATATAATAATTTTAAGTGGTTAATTTTTCTATGAATGGTTCTGGTGGTTCCTGGAGACCTACTTATAAACCTACTTATTTCTATTGTCAATCTTTTCACTTTTTCAATAAAGTAATAACATAATTATTTTTATTGCTTCTCCTTCCTCTTCCTTTGCAAATTTGAAAATCGTTTTTACTTTGAAATTAATTATACTTAATGTTACATGAAGCTCCTTTAATTTATTTTATAATTTCCGCAACTATTTAAGTATATATATATATAGATATATATACTTTTTTTCTAGTTTTGATTGATTTAATATCACGGTCACTATTTCTTTTACTGTTTTTCCTTTCGCATGAACTCTTTTATAAACCTTTCATTATAAGATATGACATAACTAAGTAATTAAATCAAACCATAAGAAAAAAATAAACATAATTTAACAACTCGAAATATTTGTCATGTTTGCTTATAATTTTTGTTAAATATCAATGTTAAATAAAAATAATTATAAAATCACAATTCATTAGCCTATAATTTTTCTTCTTCTCCATATTGTATATATTTACATTTATAGTTAATTAAAAATTACTGAAATGTCGTTTCCTTAACTTACAAATGATGAAAATATTATCAAATAAATTTTTATATATGTACTTATGAGAACCCTTTTAAAATTTTCATTTAAAAGGTATGGCTAACTAAAATAATAAATTTCAACAAATTTTTCTTAAACTACCCCTATTATATTAACTCACTCTATTGTTTTGAAGATTTACGAATAATCTAAAATTACATAATTCTTACTTGCATTACTTTGTCAAAATTGGAAAGGAAAAAATATTTAACTTTTTATAATCCTCGACTTAAAAATGATAAAAATCACATCAAGTAAATGTCTAAGTATATGCTTAAATTGTTTGCAAGATCTTGAGATATAATTTAACATAAAATTAACTTTTATTAAATTTTGAAAAAAAATCTAGTTAGAAAATAACCATTGAACTCTCGTTTACCCTTCTCAATATATTTAAATTTTTATTCAGAATTTTTATGGTAGGCATCTTAATAATCCGATTTAATCTTATTGAATATGTATATCAAATTGCTTGATTCTTTGTATATGTTATAATATGATCTAAGGATATTTTAGTTATGGTATTAATTTGTAAGAAGCAACTCATATTTTTAAGAATTACGGAGATATGAATAATTTAAATGACGTGAGCTGAAGTTTAAGTATCAATACTATTTTGATATAATGTCATCATCCATATCATAAAAAAAACATTATTTTCTTTAGTAGTGAAATATCACATTCTCAACTAATAATTAGTATAAGGCGTCATGATTCAAACATAAATTGAAATACAAAAGTTATTGGGCATAAAAATTACAATACCTGATATCGATGATTTAGAATATGAAGTTGTAAAAATTGAAAGTGCTGTTCTATAAACTCAATCCAGAACACAACCAAATAAACTTAAATTAAATTTCTTTTATAAAAATTCAACTAAACAGTAATAAATATATCATATAACGACAAAGTAACAAAAACTAAAATATAAATATTTTATTCTTTTTTTTTTTTTTTTTGTTTATGTATCTTTTAATATAGTGTGAGTTTATTATAGTGATAGATATAGATTATTTTTCTATCATTATTGTTTTGAAATGAATTAGTGCAATTTAATTATATAAAAATTACGTATTTGACTTTAACTTATAGTTATAGATGTAAGGGTATTTATGTCCATACATTATTTTGTAAGAAACACCCACACTTTTATAGGTAGGGGATATGCGTATCACGTGCACGCGCGTGTCGCCTAACTAGTAAATGAAGAAATAGAAGATATCAAGTGAGACTACTGCAAAATGAAAAGTGAGGAAAACATAGATTTAGGTAGGTGTAAATAGCTTATGATTTTATTTGATTAGAAATTTTGATATATATTACCAAACAAATACGGAATGAGTATTTTGATATCTAAACTCATATGTGTATTTTCATTGCATCTTCATAATTCTAATCATAAAACTGGCTCTCCCACAAGATGGAGGATGAACAATCTTAATGTCAAATAAAGGCATTTAAAGAGGTAAATCAAAACATATAAAGTGGATTTGAGACATTTGAATAGTTAAGAAATATTAAAAGTACATCACTTATAAATTGTTATAATTTATTACTATATAATATCATTATTTAAATGGAGTACATTTTTATGTAACACATGGAGCTTATGAACATTGATCAGAGGGTATTTGACTAAGTTTATTTTAAATATTTTATAAGTACTAACATCTTATAAGATGTCTTAAGAGCTTATAAGTTGTTAAAGTGTTTGGATAATTTAGCTTATAAGTTTTCTTAAAATCTTATAAGATGGTGAAGTGTTTGACATTATATGATATTTCATTATGTAATGATAGAAAAAAAGAACAACATTATTTCTTATTCTCTTATTAGGGTCTTAGGGTCTATACAATTTGTAAATAGGGTAACCACTACACCAATCTGATATTCGATCCGTCGAGATATTTTAGAACTATGATTACTGTAGTAATTTAGTTAGGTCATTTACACTAGTCATTATGGGAAACGACCTTACTTCCTACTAGCTGCAACTGCACCGTACATTTTCAGTATATCTGGTACATATTAGAGCAATCAGGGATGTTGATAGAAATTTCGTCATGAGCATTTGGAGAGGCAGGTTATCGAATGGATACTATTACCAGTTGAAGGAAAAACAGGACATATCTTTCTATTATGGGATTCCAGAACCATTAAAATAAGGGATAACTTGCTTGGAGATTTTTCGGTTTCAATAAAAATTAGCAAGGATGACAACACATCATGGTGGTACACAGCGGTGTAGGGACCAAACAGATACAACTGAAGGGCAACATTTTGGGACGAATTTGTGGGACTAAGTACCATTTGTGGATACTGTTGGCGTCTAGGTGGAGACTTTAATGTAGTAAGAGCGTCGAGCGAAAAAATCCCCAACAAAAGCATAAGCATAAGTATGAGGACCTTTGAAGAGCTAAACTCGGAACTTCGGTTATGCGAATCACCACTTCGCAATGCTAAGTTTACCTATACTAACATGAAAAGAAGGCCGGTTTGATGCAAATTCGATCAATTCATTTTTACCACAGGATGGCAAGAATTTTCTTCCAAACATCAAGCACGAATCTAGCAATAATAAGGGCGGTATAAGTTTGGAAAAAGTTATCAATGCGGCTAACAATTTAGAAAATCCCAACTGATATTTAATGTATGTAGTATACATACAGTGGAAGAATAAGGTGAAGAAAAGCTAAGTCATTTAGTTCTACGGAGAGTTAGAAAAAGTGAGGAAAGTGTGAAAAATGATTGAGGAGTAGTTGAGGATAGCTAACTCAATTAGTCAAAAGCAAAAGTCACTCTTTCCAAAACTTTATCCCACATTTACCAAAGAGACTATGTTACAACCAAATAATAAAATCCTATTTAATTCCAAGCTTACATGCATTTAAGTGCAATGAGGGGCTAGACGATATGCAAGCATATGGTAGGCCGCATGCATGATACAACTCGATGAGTAAACACGTCATATTTTATACATTAAAGTGAAGAGTGATACACATAACTCGTGATGATCATTATCTTAAGAGATTAAGTTCTAAGAGTAGTTGAATTGTGTCTGTCTCCATATGTCCATATTGCCATGTTGTATGACTTTTGTAAAAATCGAACTTGAAGCAATAATATCACTAGTGGTTCATAATAAAAGTTGTGGGCTATTCTAGTTCTTCTGTTTTCGGGACGCACAACAATGTAAAGTTCGGAGAATTTTGATCACTCCAGATTTTGCGTGGTTTTTAGGGACATATTCATGGTTAAAAATGCAAAAGTACGTAGAATAATACTTCTTAACCCTTGTTTTATATTTTTGGTATATTTTCACTTGTTTTTTTATTTTGTAGCTATTTAGGTACAAAATGAAGCATATTTGGAGTAATTTTGAAATCCTGGTGCAAATGGAATAATATGAATGGTTGGACTAAAATGATAACTTAGAGCAAA
The DNA here is from genome assembly GCA_958295605.1 of Ajuga chamaepitys. Lineage (NCBI taxonomy): Eukaryota > Viridiplantae > Streptophyta > Magnoliopsida > Lamiales > Lamiaceae > Ajuga > Ajuga chamaepitys. Next base: position 3,762,135 of record OY282500.1, on the reverse strand, counting down.
CTGCATAATTGTAGGAGAATGAGCATAACATTTGACGTGGAAGTTGAAATCGCTCGATTCTAAAGCTAATAAAGAGGGCTACAACTTTTATATTGATGATGTTTCCCAATTTCTTCTCCAAAATAGCATAAATTACAAAAAAGGTCGAAGTTGGTGATTGATAGATAGGAAAATGTGCATTAATTTAGATGTCAAGATTGCATTTTTATTTAAATTTTGGTTGTTCCACTTATCATTTTTCTACCTATGTGGTTTTCTTGGTCCGAATTATTTGATTGCTCTTTTAGTGTGTATTTTAATAAAATTGAAGATTTTTCAAATTAAGACGGAGGGATACGTATCGAGTTGGGCCTGACACTGGGCAACTTGATGTCAAGCACAACCTACATCAAAATCACCAAAGTGAAAAGTGGACCATGGCTAATGGATGGTAGACGATCGTGGGGATTAAATCCACAAAAAGGCACGAGAAACATACTCCCTCTGTCCCAGTTAACTTGTCATAGTTGACTGGGCACGGAACTTAAGAAAAAGTAGAAGTTGCTTTTTGTTTGACCTACTAACCATTTTTCTCAGTTTTTTTAAAGGGTAGGATTAGTGAATTAACACTATCTCCCCTTTTTCTAATTCATGTTTGATAAAATTTCAACAAATCAATAAACAGTTGAAAAAAGAAAAAAGAAAAAGAAAAACTGAATGGAATATTTTATTGAAAAAGTCGCAAACTGTTCATGCTAAATTTTTGGGGGGAAATCCTCCCCCAGAACCAAATTAACAGTTGATTACAATGCCAGATTTCTGAAATTGAATTTACATTCAAATCTCCCTTCTAAACATCATTTTTACTTCTAAAAATCACTATAAATCTGAATCATTTCACAAAAAACTAGCATTCGGTGTTGTTACATTCATAAAGGCAGCATTAAACAATAACTAGTTTAAAATGGCAGAGCAGCCAAACCGAAAGAGAGGACCTAACTTATCTCCATCAGACCGACTTCTCACTGCTCAGTTTCTTATGTGTAACAACACCAAAGGAGTTGTAAACTCTGCTAAGCTGAAGGAAGTGGCAGCATCATTGGGAGTCTCGACTCGGACGATTCAGCATATCTGGGAGGCTGCAAGGAAGCTGATGGCAGCAGGTACACCAGTAACATTTCCTGAAATTAAACAAAGGGTTCCAAGCAATCATGCAGTGGCGTTAGATGAAGAGACTATGAAAGCCATACCATTTTCAAAGAGATGGACTATTCGCAGATTTGCTAAAGAATTGCAAGTCAGTAAAAGCAAAGTTAGCCGGTGGGTGAAATCGGGGGCAATAAAACCACATTCATAATATGCTAAATAGGCTTAAATACAGCCTTAGTTTTCTACACTATGACAGAGCTCTTAACATTATCAGGTATGATAGCATGCATAACGTGGTTCACATAGATGAAAAATGATTTTATATGAAACGTACATGCGAGCGAGCATACAAACTTACACCTGAGGATGATCCATACAGGTATGCAAGAGCAAAAGATATATACCAAAGGTTATGTTTATCTGTGTAGTAGCAAGACCACATTATACTAGTGATGGGGCTCTATTGTTTGATGGGAAAATTGAAATTTTCCCATTTACAACAATGGAGCCGGCCCTTAGGAACAGTGTGAATCGAGTAAGGGTACAATGGTCACTAAACTATTGAGTCCATAAACGCACAGGTCATCAAAGATTGCTTGTTAAATCAGGTGACTCTTTAAACTATCAGTTTGTTCTTCATCATCTAATTTACAGCCTAAGTAAGTCTCCTAAATTATGTCCTAGCATTTCAAATTTAGCAAAAATGGACAGATTGGTGACATTACGTAAACACAGAATTTTTGATCAAACACTGTCTCATCATTGGGCTTATACAGATTCTACCAGCAATCCAGGCAAAGTGGTCAACAGAAGCAAGCAGACACATCATTATACAACAGGATAATGCGAAGCCATATTTAAGCAATTATGACACTGACTTTAGAACAGCAGCCTCAGCTGATGGATTCAACATTCAATTAATGTGTCAGCCCCGAAATTCACCAGACACAAATGTGCTGGATTTGGGGTATTTCAGGGCCATTCAATCCCTACAAGTTGAAACAGCAAGTTATAGCATACAGGAGTTGGTGAATAATGTTCTCCAATCCTTTGACAAGATGGAAGTCACTAATCTCAACTCTGTATTTCTCAGTTTGCAGGCTTGTCTTATAGAGGTAATGAAAGTAAAAGGGAACAATTATAAACAATCACACATCGGGAAAAAAGCACAAGCAAGACGAGACATTTTACCTATGGCATTAGAAGTACCTGAAGATATAGTTAGAGAGGGAATTGATCACTTAATTACAAGAGAGCAAGCTTCAGGTACTTATGACATAGGTGGTCTATTGAATGATTTGGGGTACATGTAATGGGATTGACAAAGTAGTTTTTGCTCAAGTGTTTACAGCATAAACACAGACTAGATGTGTTGCTTTGCTTAGGCTGTAAACATTGAATTAATGGCAAAAAAAAAAAAAAAAAAAAAATTAGTTCTGTTTTTTTTTTTTTTTTTTTTTTAAGTTTAGTACCCTCAAAATAGTTTCATCATGGGGTAACAATAAGGCAAGCAACAGATGATAGCAGCATTAAACAATAAACATGATAAAGGTTTAAGCAACCAAGTCTCAACATGCAATTATTGGATCAAAAAATATTTTTCACTTTTTTTTTTCCTTTCAATTTAGTACCCTCAGAATGGTTTCATCATGGGTTAACAATAAGGCAAGCAACAGACGAGGGAAACATTAAACAATAAACATGATCAAGGTTTAAGCAACCAAGTCTCAACATGCAATTATTGGTAAAAGAAATTGTTTTTCAGTTCTATTTTATTTGTTTTTTTCAATTTAGTACCCTCGGAATGGTTTCATCATGGGGTAACAATAAGGCAAGCAACAGATGAGGGCAGCATTAAACAATGAACATGATCAAGATTTAAGCAGCCAAGTCTCAACATGCAATTATTGGCAAAAAAATCATTTTTTGGTTCTGTGTTTTTTTTTTTCAATTTAGTACCCTCAGAATAGTTTCATCATGAGGTAACAATAACGCAAGCAACATATGAGGGCAGCATTAAACAATGAACATGATTAAGGTTTAAGCAGCCAAGTCTCAACATGCAATTATTGACAAAAAAAATCATTTTTCAGTTCTGTTTATCTTTCAATTTAGTTCCCTCGGAATATTTTCTTCATTGGGTAACAATAAAGCAAGCAACAGAATAGGGCAACATTAGACAATAAACATGATCAAGGTTTAAGCAGCCAAGTCTCAACATGCAACTAAAGCCACTGTAAGCAGCAATAGATTAGGGCAACATTAAACAATCAGTATAAATAACATCACTTCTTTAAGCTACCAAATCAAGAAATAGCCAAAATGGATCAGTAAGCACAATATAAAAGCAGATCAGCAGGGGCAAATCAGTATAAGATCCCATTACTTGCTTAAACCACTAGATCAACAAATACCCAAATGGCACTATCAACATTCAAAGATCAATCAGCAACCCTTACATATAAACAAACACAATCAATCCTCCAACAATTTAATCACAAACCAACAGCATTACCCGGCAACAGAAAAACGGATCCGGATAATTTAGACCCAGCAAGGGACAGCAAACATGCACACATGTAAAAAAACCGCAGCAAATTTTCCCCAAAAATAGTAAGAGTTAGAACCCAAAATTAGGGTTTCAGAATTTTTTTGATAGAAGGAAACTATACCGCCAAACACTCATAATAGTGTCTTCGAACTGCATCCGAAGAAAACCACCAATTGACGGCAGAGGATTGATCTCCATTTCCAGAGACGGAAACATTATTCACCAATGAACCGGCTTCCTCAGTCTCGGAAAGGACTCCCTCCTCGCTGTCACACACCATTTCGGCAACAATCGACTCCTCTGAGTCGTAACAGATTTGTTCATCAGAGCTCGAATCCTCCTCCATTTATGGGTGAAGATGAAAATAAACGATGAATAACACCTGTGGAAGAGTCATCAGATATAGATCTGAGAAAACCACAAGAAATTGAACCCAGATCTTCAAGATCGCACTGCGCAAAGAAAGGGGGAGAAAAAGTGAGAGACTAGGGTTTGAGATAGAGAGAGAAAGAGAGATGACATAAAATGATTTGAGGAGTCGAAGTTAGTGGAGGTGGGAATGTGAATTAATTAGAGTTCATCTAGGTTTAATTTTAATTAAAAACAGTTAGAGTTTTAATTAATGAAATCTGAACTTTTTAAATTTTTAAAGTGATGGCAATTTTATAAATAGGTGAAAAAATTGAGGGTGTTAAGTGTTGAGTTTAATTGCTATTTTTTTTTTTTTTTTTTTGTGACAAGTTAAATGGAATGAATAGAAATGAAAAAATACAGCAGTAAGAAGTGGCAATACAAAAGTGTAATAAGTTAATTGGGACGGAGGAGTAATATATATGGTGGTGCAAAATGCCATATGGGCCTCTGATTGTCAAAAGGGGTCATAATTCATGAAATTGAATAGAAGGCCATGTGGGCCTTTATTTGGATACAAAGGGCGACGGTTTGTTGGGCAAGCAAGAGAAGCCCATGACCAAGAAATACCTATTAAAGGGAAGTAACAGAATTGCGAGAGGTGAAGACTGGAGAAAGAATTGGACAGAGTGGAAGTGCGAGGATCTAGATTTCTCATTTTCGACTCTTTAATTTCTATTTTTAAATTTATGTTGGATATTCTATTTATGTTTTTTAACGTCAATATGTGTAGCTAGTAGTTTAATTTCAGTCCTTAATTATGTTTGAATTCTAGTTTGATCGAATTGTAATTCTTACGATAATTTCTTTTGGGATTATATTTTGGAACTTTTTATGTTATTCGATTTAACCGTTCTTATATGTGGAGTATTAATTTAAATTGATCACCTTTATTAATTATTTGTGGAGTATTAATTTAGATTGATCACCTTTATTAATTGACCACGTATTAGCAACTAGGGTAATTTCATAATACGTAATCGTTGTGATTTCATGCCCATTGGTAGCAAATAGTGAATTAGTTTGCTCTATAATATAAATCAGGGTTAATTGGACCGACACTACAAGAAAACTGCCAAATTCCAACGTAAAATTTCCAATGGCATAAAAGCCGTTGGAATTTTTGAAAATTCCAACGGTAATTCCAACGGCAAATGAGCCGTTGGAATTTTGGAAAAAAATCCAACAGCAAAAGGCCGTTGGAATAACTGTTGGAAAAAAATTCCAACGGCAAAAGGCCGTTGGAATAGCTTTTGGAAAAAAAATTCCAACGGTAAAAAGTCCGTTGGAATTGCCGTCGGAATCATTTTTCCGTTGGAATTTAATTGTTGGAACAAAAAAATTCCAACCACTTTTCCAACGGCATAAAAACCGTTGGAATTAAAATTCCAACGGTTTCCGTTGGAATTTTTTTTCAATATTCCAACGACTCATTTGCTGTTGGAATTACCGTCGGAATTTTTAAAAATTCCAACAGTTTTTATGCCGTTGGAATTTTTTCGTTAGAATTTGGCAGTTTTCTTGTAGTGCGAGCTTATGAGTCCAACACTCTATTTACCCTATTGTCCTAACACTTTAAGCGTCTAGCCAAGTAGATCTAAAGAGCTTATTTTAAATTGTTTGCTAGATAGATTAACCAAAGAACTTATTTTGGTTAATTAAAATTAAGGGATAATTCGGATCAACAGAGCTTATTGTTGATTCAAGGGTAGAAGTTCTAGGATTAATTAAGGGTAGTTGCACTAATTATAAGGGCTAATCAGACTAGAGCGATAACTAGATTAGAGGTTGAGATCTTTTATATATTCAAGTTAAATAATTTTTTATTGCTTATTTTTAATTCATTCTTTTAGATTAGTAATTTAGTGAATCAAATCAAAACAAACTACCCTCCCCTTTTATGTTCTTGTTCGTTTTAAGTAATTAATACATAAAGCACAAATAATCGGATTGCTCCTTGTAGGATCGACTCTGACTTATCACTTCTACAAACTAAGAAGAGGGTAGTTAAGGATATTAATTTTTCCGTGCCTCGACATCACGATCAGTGACATGGGGCACCATTAGTATATCATTCATAACTTGAGTTATATAAATTCAATCAAGGTAACGCAAGTGACATTGGAAAGCTAATTCACTTATACACAACTTTGTTAGAAGTAACAAATCCTATATACTGAAGGGAAGACCTCTAATAATAGCTTCAAAGTTGGACTTGGAGTGCAGCCTTTCGTGTTTGCTCGACTGAACAGAGTGACCTAGCTCGGTCGTGCACCCTGCATTTTTTTAGAAATCAAGTGCGATTGACAAGCATTTTCTCGACCGAACGCCTTAGTCGCTCGGTCATGCAAAATGGCGAGTTTTCATGTTGGTTGATGCGTTTTTACGGGTTGTATCCAATTTAAGTCCGGTCCAAACCTACTGTGTCTACTCATATAAATATCCCCAAGGCTCCAACATATCAGAGACTTAGCGAGAGACTCGGTTTTATTATTCTATACCCTATACAAGAGGAAGGAGTGCTTAGAGAGCCGGGAGAGAGAAAGGAGTAGCAGCGGGGTATCCAGGAGGAGCATGATACACGTAGTGTGTGTATCCATGTATTTAGGCCGATTTATCCTAGTATTTTGGAAGCATTTGCATAAAATATCGATAATTATTTGCTTATATTGACTATCTTGAGTCGGATAACGTGTTTGCTCGTATTTATAGTAAAAGGTATTATTTTAGACTTAAAAGTCCGTTTGAATGAAGTTTGGAGAAGAAACGAGCAAGGAAAAGAAAATACCATGAAGATTTGGAAGAACTGGATAGAAGGTTCGATCCGGCCGGATGGATTTACTCAACCTAGCCGGATAATGTTTTGAGAAAAACGAATTTGGAGTCCAAAGGACTCGATCCGACAGCATCACTTTAAGCAATCCGGATGGATCCGTCGAAGTTAACCAAAGGATTAGTCCAAATTAGGCAATCCGACCGGATCACTTGGCGCAATCTAGCCGGATCGAGTGAGGCGGTTCATACGTTTTTCACCCTTTAGGCTGTTTTTCTGCATGTTTCAACCCTAATTCGTCCCAACTTATAAATAGAGGTTCTCTAAGTTTGAAAATCATAGACACACATATAAAATTCACCTTGGAGACTTGAATTGAAGAGCAAGAAGCGCGAAGTGAAGAAGATCAAGATTCACGACGATTCCGGGTTTTGTCGTCTTTTGTTTATTTTATTACTTTTAATATGTTTGTTTATGAACGTTTTTTTTTTTTAATTATAGATATGAGTAGCTAAACACGTTTGTGTTTTAGGGTTAGAAAATAGGTTATGATTAATTATGTTTTGATTCTTTTATTTTATTCTAGGCTTTATTTTATGTGTTTATTTTATGTGCTTGTTCTTATTTTATAAATTGAATGATTCGGCCAATTGATTATATTACGCTTGCTTAGTAATTCGATGCCCGAGAGGGGAGAGTTATTAATAGGCTTACGGCATATAGCGTAGGTATCAATAATCGTCTGAGAAGAATGGGATATATGTGTATGCATTGATCTCAGGATCCCTTTGGAGTTGTGTATGTCATAGTTAGCTCAAGAAGGGTAAATATTCATATGTGATCAACATGTTAGCGTTGTCCGAGAGGAGGGCTAACTAGAATAGTGATCGCCGAATAAGCGCTTGAATACAGCTTAAAGGTCTAGAATATAAGGATAATCATACATAAGAAATCGTAACTGAAATCGAATCCTAGGACACGTCTTGCGTTTCATTTATTCCTTCGTGATTAATGGTTTGCTTCTTTGAGCGTTCTACATATTTTATTTACTGTATTTCTGTACTTTTAGTTTAATAACAACAATCACCTTAATTTAGAGTCTAGATAGAGTTGGATTATTCCAAGTAGGTTATTAAATTAACATAGGAGCACAATCTCTGTGAGATCGACCTTACTCACTTCTATCTGCACTAGCATCGTTCGCTTGCGGTCATACTAGGGGTTAGAGAGTAAATTATTTGGATATTTTGAGTTTTATTTATTGATTGAATCTCATTCTATGTTGATATCTATGTGTTTTGAATTGATTTGCATGTTTAATGATTTGATCAATTATGAGACATGTTAGGCTTAATAAATCAAGATCCGAGAAGGGAGATTTGTTAATAGGCATAAACTCTTAGGATTAATATTCAATAGAACTAAAAAGTTTGGGATATTTGTGAGGGCATTGGTTTTTAGTAGGGGTGGAAAAACTCGACACGAATCGATAGCACAACACGAACACGCACGATAATTTTGGGCTTGGGCCGAGGTCTACCGCGTTCGAGTTATTATCGGGTCAACCCAATAAGACACAATGAAATTCGGGTCATGTCAAGCCAACCCGATAAACACGATAATGGCTCAATAATTTTTATTCTTCTTCTTTTTTTAATTATCTCTTATTAGTAATAATATTGTCATTCTTTGAATTCAAAACCGTCAACAATTAGGGTATTTTTAGTCCTAAAAAAATCAATTTGAGTTTTACTTGGATGAACCTAATATAGGTGGCACTTCTACGGCTTCATCCAGTGTAAGTAATTTGAAAATCGTGATGTTTATAAAATTTTATTAATAATGTATTTACTATTTCTTTATTAATAATATTTATTTGTTAATATTGAAATTGATTCATTTAGTAGTGGAAGATGAGTTTAAAAAAATGGGGCTAGCTGCCTAAAGCAGAAATATTAGAAAATTTGAAAGAATTTTCTTAATGACTATGTTTTTTGTTATAGATATTCGTTGTGGCATCTTTTCTTTGTATTATTCATCTGTTATGTGAATGGATATTAATTATAAAATATGTGCTCTACTAATTTGAATGTTCAAATTTGTTTAGTACTTTTACAAAAATCAATAGTAGTATTATGATAGTGAGTCTAAATAAAAAAATAAGACATAATAAAAATATAAGTATTAACAGGCTTATCGGGTCAGGCTGGGTTTTCGGGTTTTTATTGGTTCATGTTCACGTTTAGGTTTTCAACCCAATAAACTTAATAGGCAGGTTTGGGTTAACCTTTATCGGTTTGGGCCTTATCGGGTTAGCCCGATAACAGCTCAAACCGCACGATTTGCCACCGCTAGTCTTTAGTACTTTTGCAAGTTGCATGTATAGCATTCAATCGTATGCGATGGCTCTTGCATGTAATCAATGGTTTATTCGCTTCGAAAGGGAGTTTAAAAAAATTGTGCGATCGTCCTATATGAACTAGATTTCTGTTTAAGATTTGTTCAATTAATTAGAAATCCTAGGTGAAACATAATTGTAATCAGTTCCCTAAAATATATTCCTATTATTTGTTTTAGCCTTTATTTAGATAATAGTTTTTTTTGTTCAATTGGTTTAATACAGGGTCATAGTTAGAGTAGTTAGGGTAATACCAAACCATCACTTATTTGATTAGTCTAGATATATCAGACCAAAACGACTATAATACTTTGACTAGGATCCATTCATCAATCTCTATGGGATACGATATTACTTGTCACTAAGCTATTAACTATGCCGTGTACTTGTAGTTTAGATGGTAGAAAATAGCGTGATCAATCACGATCTTCTTGATTCAGAATGATTAACTTATATCGAATGAAATCATTTTCTCTTCCAACTTTCACCTTGAATTGCTTTGAGTTCATTCATGTCCCCAGTCCCACCATGCTAGAGGATCTTTATTGGAATTCCAATGTATCTTCTTTTTTTGACATCTTCCAAGGAGATTTTTTTCTTCAATGGTGGCATCAGGTTATGGACAAACATACATAGGAACCTTGAAGAATAGATTGTCTTTTTAGACATTCTTTTATCCATCTTTCGTCCTAGGGTTCCGGGTCAATAATTAAGGAGTGTATCTCCATATCTAGGATAATCTTTCATCTTCGGATGACTCGATTTTCCTTCATCACCATGATTGCTACGAAAATTAATGAGCATTTTTAGCTCCTTAATCTCTGAACAATGATAAGCCTTATTGTTTCATTATATTGGGTGAACCGCTTAAATGTCTGTAGGAAATTATTTCCTAATAGGATATCTGCACCGTTATCGTGGAAGTAAATTGGTGAAGTCTTGACTTTATACCAGGGGGCATGGGGTGTCCAACTTAAGTCACATGGGCTGCATAATTGGTCGGGTGGACCAAAACTGCACTTCTTTTTCAACTTCAAAACCATATTTGGAGGTCTTGCAGTTTGTATATAACATTGATTATTTCTGACAAAGTTGAAGCTATTAGAATTAGCTTTCAAATGTCACTAGTTTCACCAAGATTGGATAAGTATAGCTCAAGATATGAGTAAAATATCGGAGATGTGTCATGTCACCAACTAGAACATTTTTGCACAACTTCGACCCTCTTGGAATTTCTAGAGAAGGAATTGGAAAATTTTGTCAATATAGGAGTTGTAGCTCTCTATATCTTTTAGTTTTCCAAGGAATTAAGAAATGTGTAATTTGACTTTTACGTTAAACGTTGTGCTCATTCTCCTACAGCTGCGCAGTTTAACTTCAATTTCTCCTTCTTCTCTTCTCCGTTTTGGGCTGGTAAAACTCCATTTTGGATCTATCCAAGGCCTTTCTCAAGCCCGATCACTTAATTATTCTCGTTAGACCCTTCTTCACCTCGATTTCCTCTGGTATTCTACAATTGCTCCATATATGTCAATTTTTTTGTACCAAGAATGCTACAAAATCAACAAATAAGTGAAATCCGCTAGATACATGAAGATGAGGGCTGCCAAGTATAATTTCTGGTACTCTTTTACACAATTTTAGCTATAATTTAATATCTAAAAATAACAAAAATATGAAGTGATTAGTGACGACAAATCATCGCATACACTTATTATTAGAAACAACAATTATGATCTAAGATAATATAACACAAAAGACCTTCGTTTTCATTGTAGTGAGGGCTAAGCCCAACCAATTAGCAGTTTTGAATGCATTACTAGGCCTAAGAGCAGAAGCATGAGTTGTGTTAGTATGGGCCTAGGCCTTGATTAGCTTGGCAAATTATGCATAACATCACTTAGAGAAGAGGACAGAACTGGATTGGAACAGGCAGTTTTTAACCAAAAAACTGACAGAGGCTATAAGTTTTGAAATTTTGATAAATTATGATTTAATTAATAATTATTACAAAATTATACTTCCTCCGTGCCGACTTATTTTGCACAGGTGATCGGACACGGATGTTAAGAAAAACTAATTTTTGTTTTTTCTTTGACTTTTTTAAAGGTGGAGATTGAGTGTTGAGATTTTGAGGGTGCAGATTGTGGGAGAAGTTTTCTTTTTTAAGTGTGCAAAATAAGATGAGACGGCCGAAAAAGGAAAGTGTACAAATAAGTCGGGACGAAGGTAATATTATATTTATTAAAATTATGAAACATTGAGATATATTTATATATTTTGTCAAATTTATATTTCCGGTGCTAATAAAATAAATTAGCCCCGTTATGTAGTTCTTAATTGTTGGCAACATAGTGAAGAGAAAAGCAACATACTTAAATATTCATTTTGTTTCTTCACGAGAGTCTTGTTTAAAAATACACAAATTAAATATTTGTTTTAGTCAACTTGATGAAAAGTACTAACTTTTAAAAATCATCGATTCTTGATTCCACAACTTAATTTATTTTTTAATTAACTTATTTAATTATATGTAATTAATTTGTAAAATTAAAAAAATATATAAAAAAGGAACAACGTTTTACATGAACTAATAAAATGAGGTATGAGGTATTGACTTTTCAAATATAACTCTCACTTTTAACTAATATATATGTGTGTGAGAGAAAAAAAAAAAAAAAAGACTCATTTTAAGAGTGATGGAGTATCCTAGAAATTGCTTGAACAATAAAGCTGAGAAATTGGTTTTGGTTTATATTTCCGGTGCTTATAAAATGAAGATTGAGTCTTGTGCGTGACGGTCACACGTGTGACGGAATATATTTTTACAGAAAAAAATGATACTTTTACAAGAAATATATAGTGATACTTTTACAGAAAAAATTGATATTTTTACTGCATTGATACTTTTGCAGATAAAGGTGATATTTTTGCAGATAAAGGTGATACTTTTGCTATAAAAGCGATACTCTTTTTTGTTTCAAAAAAGTGATACTTTTTCAGATAAAAGTGATATTTTTATTACAAAAAAATGATATTTTTTTCGTCACACCGTATGACGGTCACATATAAATTTTTATCTAAAATAAAATAATAGACCATGCGGATCGCCCATTATTAGTGAATATTTAAAAAGAAGTTTATATATCAATATCATTGTAATTTTTTTTAAAGGGAAGCATTGACATACACTATTTGATTCTCTATCTGAAAACGAAATGGAATTATGTTAACACCTCTCTTCCACTACTTTACTATATGCATTTCTACCTTAATTTATACACCGCGTTACGCAGGCATTACCATTGTATATTACAAAAATATTAAAATTATTCCCTCAGAATTTTTTTTTACCTATAAATATGCTAAACGTATACCACTAATAACCACCATCAGCTAAATCAAAATAGAAATCAAGCATTTAATTTCTTTTTACTCATTCGTCATGGCAAATACTAGAATGATCAAGTCTGCATGCATTTTGGTGCTTTTCGTGATCATAGCCATGAATCAAGGATGTGTCGAGGCGCGCCACTTGTTACATGACCCATTTGTGACAGCGCGTTGGATCCGTAGTTCGGTTGCTGTATTGGGCAATACTGTCACGGCTGATGTTAACTTGCCTTGAGGGGGATGCTGGGTCTCGACTGGTTCTCAATATCTCTCTACTCTCGAATTTGTGATTTTTAGTAAATTTGGAATAATGTGACTCCATTAATTAATATAAGCTAGTTTGCTAGTCTTGATTGAGTTGTATTATGAAATCAAGATTAGAAACATTAGTGATTTAATTAATAGGAGTTTGTTATATATTGTGTCAAATGTGTGAATTGCTTTGTGTCAACTCCCTTCGACGTCTTAGAAAGAGTTCTATTTGTATATTCATACAAATAGGCTACTCTTTTCTGAAATAGAAGGAGTACGTGTTGTGTGTTTTTACTATAATGTTACTATGATGTGTGATCATCTACTCTTCATTTTCTGTAACAATTAATTCTTGTGATGTTATGTATTTGTGTTATTAAAGTTCAATTTACCTTCCTAACAAACATATGATACCACTGCCAAACTACTTTGAGTCACTCAATGATGCAGATAAAAAGATGGTAAGAAACAGTAGCATGCACACATAAAACCAAGGTTGTAAAAGTTGTTAGGCGCTAGTTAAACGGTGGATTTAGGCCTAGCGATTAGTCGGAATTTGGGCGGGACTATTCGGAGCATAGACGTAGTTAGACGGGGAGGAATCGGAAAACAAACATAGACGGTCAATGAAAGCCTAACGCCTATACGGAGATTAATCGAAGTTAGTGAGAATTTTTAAAACGGAGCATAAAATCCATTGATTATGGTAAATAGTGATACTCGGAAAGAGACAACTATTAACACATAAATAGAAAATATTAAATATAAGAAAATAAGTTAAAAAATATCATGACAAAAGATTAAAAATGAAAACTCGTCCAACAATATTAATTTTTATCTCCATTCTCCTCTCTCTGGAATCGATTCAATTTTTAGGTGGTTTATTCATATTTAATATTGTTGATATTTATATTTAGGGTTAAAAGTTAACAAAAATAAATAAAAGAACAATTTTTGTGATTTTTAATTATAACATGAACTTGAAAAGGTAAAAAAAGTTCATCCAACTTTCAATTTTTTTTTTTTTTAAAATACATTGAGCACATCTTTTTTAAATTTATTGTATTGTCTCCACCATCATATATAAGATCTACTTTAATGAGATCATCCTATGTCCACCACCTATTTTTTCATATATCACTATAATTATAGTGAATCGGAACTTGAAACATTTGTCACAACTTCCATTCTCAATTCGTGGTGGTGGTGGTGATGTGGTGGATGTAAAACAGTTCATCAAGGCAAATCTAAATATGATGGTGTAGACGCAATTAGATATAAAAAAATTATGATTGTAATTAAGAAAAAATTGAAAGTTGGGAATTTTCTTACCACCACCACCACCATCATTTGAAAGCGATTGAAATTGAGAATTAATTTTTGGGAAAATTGCAAAAGCTACCTATCAACTATGGGGATTGACTCATACCTATCATGTTAGTCCATCGCAATTTTTGCCCAGCGTGTTGGAGGTTTCGCAATTTGTGCCAAATTTTGTCAGAAAGTGCAAAACGGTACGTGAGTAGCACGTGCACGCTGATTTTCAATAATCCGGCGAGAAAATCATACATGGCGGCCTAGGTGGACTCCACATGTATTTAGGAGGTGCCAACTAGGATAAGTTAGTGGGCAAATTTCGTCAAATCTAAATAAATTTAAATAAAAAATCAAAAATAAATATAAAATTTAGAAAATTATTTCAAAATTTCTAAAATTCATTTAATATTCAGAAAATAAAAAAAATCCAAAAAATAATTTATTTTAAAAATTCTAAAACTTATTTAAATTTCAGAAAATTAAATTAAAAATAAAAATAAGAAATTCTAAATTTATTCAAAATTCAGAAAATTAAAAAAATATTTTTGAAAATTATTTAAAAACTTTTATATATATATATATATATTTCCGAAAATTAAAGACCAGCTCGTCGTCGTCAACCATTCAACATGACACCAGATTTACTAATGCCACCAAGATTGTCGAACCAAGGGTTCACTACCTTTCACATCTGCATCATTATTTAGCAGTCTGGCAAGCCAGCAGAGCTGAGGTTGATGGTGGCGTCGATAGATCATTTATTTAATTTTCAGAAATATATTTTGAGAAATAAATTTTCAGATCTAAGGTGGATGGTGTCGTCAATAAATTTGAGGTAGATGGTGGCATCGGTAAATGTGGTGTCACCTTGAATGGTTGACGGTGACGTGCAAGCCTTTAATATTCAGAGATCGTTTTTTTTTTTAAATTTGAATTTTAAATAAATTTTAGAATTTTTAAAATAATTTTTAGAAATATATTTCTCAATTTTCAGAATTTTAAATAATTTTTATAATTTTTAAAATAATTTTCTGAATTTCAAATAATTATTAAAAAAAATTAAATAATTTTCTGAAATGAGTTTTTAATTTACTGGATTTTAAATTAATTTAGAATTTTTTTATTTTTATTTATAAGAATTATTGGAATGTTAAACAGGTTTTTGAACTTTTTAAGTTAATTTTGGAAATATTTTTTATAATTTCGAAGTATTAAATAAATTTTAGAAATTTTAAAATAATTTTCTAAATTTATATTTATTTTCTAATTTTTTATTTTTCTGATTTTTTTATTTAAAATTATTTAAATTTGCCAAAATTTGCCCATTAACTTATTCTAGTTGGCACTTCCTAAATACATGTAGAGTCCACCTACGCTGTCATGTAGGATTTTCTCACCGGATTTTTGAAAATCGTCGTGCACGTGCTACTCACGTGTCGTTTTGCACTTTCCGGCGAAATTTGGGCACAAATTGCAAAATCCCCCTAACATGTTGGGAAAAAATTGCGATGGGCTAACATGATAGGTATGAAAGTCAACCCTCCTTAGTTGATGTGCAATTTTTACAATTTTCCCTTAATTTTTAAACTAGCACCATCTGGCTATTTTATTGAATCTGCTAAAATTCTAAAAACATATTAAATCTAACATTGTATTTTAGCATACGCCCAGACTATCATTTTGTCTTTTACTAGTGTTAAACAAAATATTGTTATCTGTCAAACAACAATACTGGTAGAACGAACCTAATCGTCAGACGAAATACAAAAATATGGGATGAAATAAATTCATGTCACAAATTTTAACGTTGCACGAAAATTAACATGACACGAGATTCAACATGTAATTATGCTACTACTTTAACATAACATAAATATCACCATGGAACGAAGATGGCACAAAATTTAAACTTGACACAAAACCCAAATTTATTAATAGTTCCTCTAATCAAAATAGTCCATTACAATTATTCAAAACCCATAATGCTTCCGTAAATTATAAATGTATAAACACAAATCAAATTCCATGCATTTTGACCAGAGTACATAGCTAGGTTGTTCCTATCAAGTTTTACAGGTTGTCGCTTAGTCTAATTACTCAATTGCGACCAACGGTTCCAGACGCAGATTTCTTCAGTAGCAACAAGCACAATCTCATTTCGTTTACTACTTCGAGACATAGAGCATCTACTTGGTTAATAAATAGAAACATGAATTCTTGGAAAATGTGATGAATAAAGCCCAACTTTTATTTCAAAATCATAAATATATTTATTACATCAGTACATCTTTTTTGTGGAGACTACTTGTTTGACTACCTATTGTAACTATACTCTCATCTATCATACAAAATATTAAAACTCACAACTCTCTTGTTTTTGTAAGAAACCAGAGGAAAATGGTTGATGCCCTTTTGTTTCCTTCAACCATAGAGGTTTGATACCCTCTATCTTACCTCCTTGCATTCAGTTGTGATCATATCATTGGTTCTACAAATTTCAGATGCTAATCATATCCAGATTGACGTGGTTGTGACCCTTACTCTTATTCTATTTTACATTATTTAAAATCAGTCTGTCCCTCGATGCATTATCCTATGTCCACTCTCTTCTGTCTTTCTCGGTGGATAATGTTCTTGTGACTAAGTCCATCAAGATTTGTCGAAAAATCGATTGAATTTTTTTTCCTTTGTGATACCCGGGATATCTTTTTCTTTCTCGTCTCCCTCTTTCTTGTGCTAATTTTGTTAGGAAGTGTAATATTAAAAATATAATAACTACAAGTGATGTTATTAGCATAAACATACATTTTACTTAAATAATTCTACTATTTTCAAACAACCTAAAATGCAAGTGCATGATGTGTTGCTAACTAGTGGTAAGTAATGTTATATCTCATAGAGACTAGTGATGATAACCTACCTAATGTACTACAATAGTTTCATTTGATTATGATATATTTTAAGGAAAATCCTCATCAATTGTTCTTATGAAAAGAAACTTATAAACACGAACAATAGAGAATATAAATTTTGAGGTCCTAGCCATTAATAATGTAATTTATATTTATTTATAGTTAGAGTCAAATTAAAGATTTTAAATGGAATATCAATGTCAAAAACATTTATTATTATTTTTATACTACCTTGGTTCCATCCGAATTTGCACATTTTCCTTAGTGGTACCTGGTACGTCCCATATCAATCTATACACCCTTCAAAATGAAATTTCTCTCACAATCTCTACCCTCAATCTCCACCTTTGAAAAAGTCAACCACAAAAAAATAATTTTTTCCTTTAATATACATGCCCGATTAAACGTGCAAACTCCCACGGAACGGAGGGAGTACCAATTAAGTAATATTTTACTATAAAATTAGACATATTTAAATATTAATTACCAAGTAAGATATAATAATTTGTACTATACGCTATTTAAGATCATTACAAATAATAAATGTTCAACTCAACAAAAGAAAATGTAATATCAAAACAAAGTAAAATGCAAGAGTTAGCGATATATATTACATTAATATAATGTGTATATGTATTACACTATTAGAAAAAGAAAATAATAATATTTACGTTGTAGCATATGTACATAAAGTATTTCAATTAGAACGATAAAATAGATAATGTAAATGAATTTATTTTAAGTGAAATATTTACATATTACGAACCACGTACAATGTACGTGTTAATTCCAACACTTGTAATAGGTGAAATTAGTAATATCATACTCGGTACAACAAACAATTTGCATTTAACGTTCTACTCCGTCTGTTCCAGTTAACTTGTCATATTTTCCATTTCGATTCGTCTCACTTAACTTATCACACCCATAAATGGTAATTAAAGGTAATAATTTTCACCCTCAAAATATCCACATTCAATCTCCACCTATAAAAAAGTAAAAAATTTCAAAAAATCTATTTTTTCTTAATATCTGTATCCGATCAACTGTGACAAGTTAACCAGGACGGAGGGAGTAATTAAGAACAAACATCCAATCTATATATTAAAACCAAGAGTTGCCACTCTTCGGCTGCGCCAACTCAGCTTTTTTAAGTATTCTAAATTCGCCAAGTGTCATCCATGCTCCTTCAATGCGTCTATATATGCATATATATACTATGTATTCCAATAAATTTTCTTAATATATATGTCCGATCCTACGTATAAATTTGAATGAGGCGAAAGTAGTACGATGTAACATACTGAATGTAATTTAATTCGGTCGCATTTAAGTTTAAAAGGCTCTTCATTTTTGAAATGATGGTGGGGATGTGATGAATATAGAACAAGATGAGGCTGCTCATTGATCTTTATCTAGTGGTATAAATGGAATACTCTTGGGATCACATAAATTAACAATTGTGTGTTACCAAAGAAAAGACAAAAAAAAATAAAATAATAATAATAAATAAATAAATAAATAAATAATAAAAAATAAATTATGGGCTTTTCCTTAAAATTTATTTGGACGTTTGCAGAACTTGCTTTCCTATTACTATATAAAAAGTGTGAATGATGGTAAATTTTTTTGCAAAATGTGATTTGCCTAATTTATCCATATGTCATTTATGAATATTAAGGATAAATATGTTATTATCAATAATTTGTAATGTTCATTTATCATTTAATTTTGAAAAATTCATAGGTTATTGAATCTATCATTTTATTATTTAATTTTATGAGATACATAGTTAAGAAAGACAATGAAGAGGCAACCGTTTGTTTAGCATTCTTATTTAATTACTACTATTCGTGTTCTAAATATTTTTACATTAGTTGCATTTTACATTTTAAGATCAATGGAAGGACTAAGTATTAAAAATAAATTAACTAATACATGAAAGACTTTCCATGAGACTCACATGTATGTATATAATGAAGAGACAATAATGAAATCGTCTTTTTTCCTCCCTATCATAACACATCATATAGTCAATTCTCTAGATATATAGTTGTCTCTGAATTCTACCAAATCCATCTAGATGTTGAGGAGGAAATTGCTCTATTTATCCGAAGAAGTTCGTATATGAATTTCTTTGCCAAGGTGACATCCCCCAATTAGCTGACAAGAATAAAGGCTAACAAGGTTTACCATTTTAGTTACTTAAATAACAAAAATAAAGACTAACAAGGTTTACCATTTTAGTTACTTAAATATCAGTTTATATGTTTTCACAATTTATAAAGATGGTTTTAACGTTTATTTTTGTTGCTCATTTCTTTTTGGTTTCATAATGTATACAGTGAATGAGGGTTAGTTTGTTGCAAAATGTAGTTTCCCTAAATTACGTATTTATGTCATTTTTTAATATGTGAGCTCTTTCTTTCTACTTGTTTGGTGAAATAGTTGTGTGCACTTATTTGAAATATGTACATTTTCCTAGAATTTTAGAATCATTACTCTTATGCCAAAGTGAACCATGTATGTAAAAGAAAGAAATGGGTGGTTTATATACATGTATTTACATGATCCTTGAATACTAAAATTTACACTTATTTGGAGGTTCCTGAAAAACTTTAATTGCGAAGTTAGACATCATGAAAATGTGTAAACGTACACCTGTCTCTTTCGCTTCGGGTAATATTACTAATTTAAAATCAGTTATTTGATTGTTCTATCTTATAAAAAGACGTATATAAACAAAAATTAATAAAATTTATATCATCATTAATTGTAATAGTCATTTACATTTATACTTTTATTTATATTCACATATGTCTATCGATAAAGAAACATGTATATGATGTAAACGAAGTATGATAACCTAAGTGCTATAGAAAAGGTAAAATAAGATAAAAAGAAAAAAAGAATAACAATACCCAAAAACAAACTTCCCGTGTACGTTGTACCATGGCTTTTGAGAGCACAAATGGTTTCGTCTAAATTGAAAGGTATATAATTTGACTGAATGGAGAAAAACAAAATAATAATTCTGTAACAACAAATTTCGTGTATAAAATGTATAAACACGAAAAAATGTACAAAGTAAAATATTCGGATCAAATGAATAAACTTTACAACTTCGTAGACCCTATCTCTAGTTCGCCTATGATTCTTCTCTTTGTATATGTCTTCAATTTTGTTGACTTGAACAACGCTAATCCAAAGCTTGTAAGCTTAATTTTTTGGATTAAACGCCGTTTGTTGCCGATTTCCTCGAAGAACGTCGATGAACACCGAAGAACGTTAAAATTCCTTTGTACCGAAATTCTTCGCTTGAAATTCCCTTGTACTGGAATTCTTCACTTTTTTTTTTTTTTTGAAACCAAAGAGGAATTCATTAATTTGAGCTGGAATCAGCCAGCAATGATGAACAAAGAAAAGGCGGGATAGAGTCCCAAACCATACAACGGAGATTACATAATTTCGCATAAGAAGCAACCGAATGAGCTAGAAAATTTTCAGACCTACGAATCCAAAAAATAATGCGAGTCTGGAATTTTTCGAGAAGCTGATGAATGTCATGGAGCACAGGAAGACAAAAATCGGGGCAATCAGTCTCTTTAAGGGCTGCAAGAATCGCCACAGATGAATCTCCGAGGATATGAAATCGGGTGTAGTTCGCCGAACAAGCTAAGGATAAAGCTTCCCTAAGAGCTAGCAACTCCGCAAGAATGGGGTCCGCGTTTCCGACAAACGATCTAGCCATGGCTTGAATGAAGGAGCCATCAATATCTTGGACAAACACCCCCGTATAAGCTGAATTCGTCTGAATAGAGGTTGCACCATCAAAATACAAGCAAATAGAGTTCTTAGGAGGGACCTGACAAAGTAATAAATCAGAGGTAGGAGGACATCGATTTCGGACAATAGATGTACGAAAGTCAAGCAGCAACTTAGCAGATTGGGAGACCAAAAGATGAGGAGCCATCCCCGAATTGTCAAACAACTTCTTGTTCCGGTTAAACCACATATTACTTGCAAGAGTACCAACATATTCCACCACCTCACGATCACTAGAAAGGATAATCTCCCTAAACCAGTGAGCTGCAGAAGAATGGGCAAAAGACATAATAAAATCAAAAAGACCTGCAGCCTTCCACACTGATGCAGCAAAAGAGCACAAGAAGAAAAGATGACAGGTTGAGTGATTGTGTTCATTGCATAAAGGGCATGTCGGGGAAAAAGCGAGGTGCCGATTTTCCAGATTTTCAGCAGTAGGAAGAGCATCGGAGCATATTCGCCAGAGAAAATGAAGGATCCTATTTGGTAGACGAAGTTTCCATAAGTTGTGCCAGACCGGGTGAGGTCCCGAACTAGCAGCAGACACCGGGGCAAGATCCAAAAATTCAGCTGAGTTATTCATGATGAAATGGTACGAAGAGCTTACCGAAAACTTCCCCGATTTGTGCGGATGCCATACCCACGAATCAACTGAGCTAATATCACGAAGAGGCATAGGAAGGATGTCTGATGCTTCAGTAGGTGTGAAGATGTTGTTAATGAGATCCTCATTCCAAGAGTTTGAGTTCGGAGTTCGGAGTAGAGCAACAGACGCATTAGGAGGTAAACTCAGACATGGTCTATATGCGATGAATCCCGGGGAAGAGGGGAGCCACCTATCGACCCAAATCCGAGTCTGGCGGCCCGAACAAATTAGCCGTCTACTACCCCGAAGAAGGACGCGACGTCCGTCTAGAATGCTCCGCCAAGTGAGAGATGGACGAGCTCCCAAAGTAGCAATTGAGAAGTCCGCATTAGGATGGTATTTCGCTTTGAGTAGTCGAGCAAGAAGAGATGAAGAGTTAGTCAAAAGGCGCCAAGCCTGTTTCGTGAGCATCGCTAGATTAAAAGCTTTAAAATTCCGAAAGCCGATGCCACCCCTATCCTTGCTCTGTTGCAACTTCTGCCAAGATAGCCATCGAATTTTCCTTTTACCGTCTCCATCGCCCCACCAAAAGGATCTTGCCAACTTATCAATATCAAGTAATATAGAGTCCGGCAACCGAAAACAAGACATTGAATAAGTTGGAATGGATTGAACGACTGCTTTGATAAGAATTTCCTTGCCCGCTCGGGAGAGTATTTTCTCTTTCCATCCCGAGATCCTTTTCCAGACTCTGTCTTTGATATTCGCAAACACCTCGCTTTTGTTTGATCCAACAATTGAAGGTAGGCCCAGATATTTATCATGTGCTGCAACACGAGGAATACCAAAAATATTACAGATGGATTCTGCCATATCAGGAGGTGTGCTAGGGCTGAAGAAAATGCCAGACTTCTCATAATTGATTTGCTGACCCGAGACACTCTCATATAGTTGGATGGCATATTTCAAGTGACTGGCCTCATCAACAGTTGCCGAACCAAACAAGAGGGTGTCATCTGCAAAAAATAAGTGAGAGATAATAGGAGCAGAATGGGAAATTTTAATACCATTGATTTGTCCACAACATTGCAAGTCTTGGAGAATAGAAGAGAACACCTCAGCACATAAAATAAATAAATACGGCGAGAGAGGATCGCCCTGTCTTATGCCCCTTTGAGGGATAAGTGAACCAAAGCGATGACCGTTGAGGAGGAAGCTAAAATCGACAGAAGAAATGCAAGTGTGAATCAAATTACAAAAATGCAAAGGAAAACCCATAGTGGTTAGGATGCTATAGACGAAAGGCCATTCAACCCGGTCAAAAGCCTTACTCATGTCTAATTTGATAGACATAACACCAACCCTACCCGACCTCTTATTCTTCATAAAGTGATGCATTTCGTAGGCAATCAAGACATTATCAGTAATAAGACGACCGGGTATAAAAGCAGATTGGGCGGGAGAGATAACATGATCAAGACAGGGTTTAATCCTATTAGCAAGGACTTTAGAAGCTAGCTTGTAAGTAACATTACAAAGGCTAATGGGTCGGAATTGAGATATGAGGTCCGGCTTCCTAACCTTAGGTATGAGAACGATAAAGGTGGAATTAACAGATGGAGCAAGAACATTATGCGAAAGGAAATGAAGAATAGAATTAGACACATCATTACCAACAATATTCCAGAATTTCTTAAAAAAGATGGGACTCATACCGTCAGGGCCAGGAGACTTATAGGGATGCATCTCTTTGAGGGCTTTGACTATCTCGTCTCCAGAAAAGGGTCGAGAAAGGGCAGTTTCCATCTCCGGGGTTATACGAGAGCGCACACGACGGAGGGTTTGATGGATAAGGCTCGGGTTAGGGTGGGAGGAGGCAAAAATATCGCCGAAGTAGGATAGTATGATCTGTTCAATTTGCCCTTTTTGATGGCAAACCAGGTCAAGGCTGTTACGCAAAGAATTGATATGATTAATTTCTCTTCGAGCAGAGGCATGATGGTGGAAATATTTTGTGTTGCGGTCTCCATGGCGGTGCTAATGTTGTTTGGCCCGCTGTTGCCAAACTATACTTTCCTTATCAAGAAGAGAGTCGAGCTTCACTTGGAGTTGAGAGATCTGTTCTTTGGCTGAAGGAGAAATAGGGCCTCTTTTCAAGGCGGTGAGAGCAGCCTTAGTGTTAGAAATTTCAGCCTTTAGGGAAGACGGCATGTGACCCGAATTCTTCACTTGATTCTTGACTTGTGGTGTTGTTTATTTTGGTGGAGAATGAAGCCCTATTTATAGTTGTAGGATGAAAAAAACTCTAATGGGCTTGAGCCTGAATGGAGCAATATGATTGGTCCTCCATGATATTATTATCCACAAGATAATTATAAAATTAATTGTATTTAATTTAATAATTACTGCAACAATTTGACACATGGAGCATTCTGATTGGTCCACCATGACTTGATGTTTATCCTCATCTTCTTGGATAATTACTAAATTAATTTAATTTAGTAATATCTGCATCATCTTTGACATGTGGCGGCTTCCGATTGGCCAATAAAATATATAGTAAATCACCAATTAAATTGATCATTTAATTTAGGAATTTAATTTAATTAATTCCTGATATTAAAATAATCAATATAAAATTAATTTTCACCTCATATTTTATTACGTCGCATATTTTAATTGAATACAAACTTTGTGTATCAACAAATTCCAAAATTATATAACATTCATTAATTTCTTTTTATAGATATTATATGTTACAAACATGTAGGTTCAGAAGTTCACTATCTTCAAAAGGTAAACATATCTTACGAAACTGTGTGTTCAAAACTTGTTATGACAATGGTAAAATAAAAATAGCACCAACTGATGTTTCTAAAGAGTTATTTCAGCTATATACTTTGGAACAACTTTTACATTAATATTATAAAAACTTATGACAATATATTTTTTCCTTTTTTTTTTCAGGTTTAACCCAATTCTAAATATGTTTAGAGAGATGTCACTTAAAGAATCAAAAGAATTTTACTTTCTTATTGCTTTTACTGAAAAAGTACAAGTGACCAACGAAAAAATTAATGTTGTTGGGGAGGCACTGCAACAGTCAGAAAAATGGAACTAAAAAAAAAAAGAAGTCTATTGCATCTGGTACAAATTCAAGGAATAAAAAAGAGATGAATAATGCCGTCAAAGCTTTTGAGGAGGTTGATTCATTAAAGAAGACGGGCATTCATACCAATAAAATTATAAAATCATTGGAAAAGAGGAAAAAGCTTGAAGAATTGGCTGAAGAGGACAAATAAATCTCTCATATTGAGTGATGATGAACATACACTTAGTGATATTATGAAAAAATACAAAAAGAATGGGGCAAATGCATATAAGAAGAATTATACTAAACGCATCAAATCAAGCAGGAAAAAGATTAGTTATATCTTTAATTAAATATGTATTTTCTATAAAATGTTATTACAAACATCTCAACCGTTTATTTTTTTATTATTATTCAATTTGTTCTATTTACTCCTAAATCATATAACTTTATATTTAGCTTATTTATCACTAACATTATTGTCAAATTCTCCCTTCCGAATTCATAATGTTAGTGCTTGGATACTATAAATCATCATATAAAAACATTTAATTTAGAAATTGCAAATATTTGATCCACATACTACGCAAGTCCCCCTTGAAAAATCACTTTAAATCTACAAGTAAAAGAGGTTCCTCTTATTTCAAATTGAGTTTCAGCTTATTTCTTCTTCTTTTTTTTCTTTTGTTTATTTTCTCGTTAAAAATATTTTTGTTTCAGAGATTACCTACTTTTAGTTTAAAATTATTTTTAATTTAATCACTTTTTAAAATGTACATGCAATTGCAGACACACCATATTAAAAGCAAACGATAGAAGTAAGAAGCTCACATTCCAACGAGTTACTAAAAACTATACACAGAAGTTGACTTTCGATACATCCATGGCATCATATGCTTAAACTCGTAGTTCAATCCTTATTATCGACTTAGTTTTATCCATTGTGTCACTTATCACAAGAAAGCCAACATCAGCTAATATAATCCATATATGCTGTAATTTCAGAGAAACAATAGTCGGAGAATGGCAGCTTATGCATCTCTAGTTTCTGTTATGCATATTTTAGATCAGATCCAGCATCATCCTCGCCCTCCAATTTCTCTTGACAAAACCCAGGTTGAATCTCTCACTGAAAGCATTACCTTGTTGCAAGAATTTCTTGAAGGTTATTCTCAAGTTGCAGGCTACAACAAAGAAGCAGATCCCTTGGAGATGCGCATTGCAGATGCAGCTTATGCGGCTGAAGATGTAATCGAATCCCATATTGTGGATCAAATTTGCGCAGCTGGATCCACAAGTTATGATAAGGCAAAGATCAGTTTCTTGAAGTTCTTTAAGTGCTTTCGAGATCCCAAGAAAGCTGAGGCTAGTTTTCATCAAAGTCTAGAGAAAGTGATAGCGAACATGGACTCGATCAAGAAAGAGGTGAT
This sequence comes from Ajuga chamaepitys, assembly GCA_958295605.1. Lineage (NCBI taxonomy): Eukaryota > Viridiplantae > Streptophyta > Magnoliopsida > Lamiales > Lamiaceae > Ajuga > Ajuga chamaepitys. Next base: position 3,736,068 of record OY282500.1, on the reverse strand, counting down.
GCAGATCAAAGATCAGCTGTGCAGAAACGCAATGGCTGATGATTCCTTGAGATCTTCTTCTTCTCGACAGAACAATACAATGGTGGGTTTTGATGATATCCTAGTTGAAATCATGGATAAGCTCACTGGAGGACAACCCGATCGCCAGATCATCTCAGTCGTAGGCATGGGTGGCACAGGTAAGACGACTCTTGCTAGAAATGTTTATCAACATCAAGTCGTTGTGCAGCATTTTGACCTTCGAACATGGGTTACTGTTTCTCAAGAATATAGAATGAGAGAGAGTCTTCTAGAACTTCTTCAGGAAAGGGGGCAAAATTTGAGTCAATTTGATGAACATGAATTAGGAGATCAATTACACAAAAAATTGTCAGGTCGAAGATATTTGATTATAATAGATGATATTTGGGATGTACAAGTGTGGGATCAACTTAGAAGGTACTTTCCTGATAACAGAAATGGTAGTGGAATTGTAATAACAACTAGGATATCCAATTTTGAGTTGGCTCACTCTTATATTCATAAGATGAGATTTTTGGATATGGATAAAAGTTGGAGTATGTTTTCTACAATTGTCTTCGGAAAAGAAGATTGCCCTCTTGAGCTTGAGGAAATAGGAAAGAAGATTGTAGAACATTGTAGAGGGCTTCCGTTGTCAATTGTTGTAGTTGGAGGACTCTTAGCGAAGTCTAAGCACAGACGAGAATATTGGGAAACAATAGCAGAAAATTTAAACTCGATTGTGAATTCAGAGGATAATGAGAATTGCTTAAAAATATTACATATGAGCTATAACCAGTTGCCAGTTTATCTGAAGCCATGTTTTCTCTACATGGGAGTTTTTGAGGAAGACAGAGAGATCCGCGTCTCAGAGCTCATTAGGTTATGGGTTGCTGAAGGAATTCTGAGACCAATTAGAGGCAAAAGTTTGGAAGAGGTTGCTGAAGAATATTTAGAAGAACTTATTAACAGAAATATGGTTTTAGCTCATGAGTTGGGAAGTATTGGAAACATTAAGTACTGCAAGGTCCATGATTTGTTGAGAGACCTCTCCTTAAAACAAGCAGAAAAAGAGAGGTTTTATAATGTCATAAGCCAAAACAGTTGTCACGTTCCAGATGACACAAGCACACAACGTCGCATTGTTGTTCCTGAACACACATCACAAGCGGAAGTCCGTGACACATTGCAATTTACTTCACCTGTTCGTTCTTTGATATGTGACTCTGAGAAAGTTCCTTCATTGCACAATTTTAGATTGTTGAGGATAATGTCATCTTCACATGATGAATGCATAGATGTCCGAAAGGAGATGTTCGAAACATTCAACTCACGGTACCTTGGTTTCCCAATTTATACGAATTCCAAATTTCCTTCTTCACTCTACCATTTTTGGAATCTACAAACATTAACTGTTAAATGTTTGGGTCCAAGTGCACCATTTGAAATTTGGGACATGCCTCAACTTAGGCATTTAAAGTTAGACGAAGAATTCATCCTCCCAGATCCTCCCAGAAGCAACATTGTCTTGCGGAATCTGCAGACGCTTGCGACAGTAATGAATCTGAAGTGCAGTGTAGAGGTGATTAAGAGAATCCCCAATATCAGAAAACTAAAAGTAGATTATGTGCCACAGGAGGTATCTGAAAAAGGACCGCGTGATTATTGTGTCAACAATTTCAATCAGCTAAACAAAATTGAATCCTTTTGCCTTTTCCAGCTTGCTTCAGGAGGGGTTGATTGTCTGCAGAACCTTACCTTCCCACACTCGCTCAAAAAGGTGACTTTGACTGTCGTTGACATCAGTTGGGACGACAAGGTGGAAAAGGTAGGTTCGTTACCCCTCCTTGAGACGTTAAAACTCAGGAACGGGATGTTCGATGGAGGAAAGTGGGAAACAGTTGAAGGACATTTCCTTAGACTGAAATTTCTGTCAGTCGAGTATTGCAATCTGGAATACTGGAAAACGGAAAGCTCCCACTTTCCACGCCTTGAGCACCTTGTTCTTAATCGGTTATATGAGCTGAAGGAGATCCCTTCAGAAATCATAGAGATACCAACGCTGAATTCAATCAAGTTGGAGGGCTGTACAAAATCTGCCGTTGTCTCTGCTGAGAATATAATAGAGGAACAAGAGGAATTATACGGTGAAGTAGGCGTTAGCCTTCAAGTTTTGTATTTTTCGGAATCGCCCGTCAGGTCCCAACATGCCTCGAGCGAGCGTATGTCAATCTTCTCTATCTCTTGCTTCTTAATTTAGTTAGTGCTTCATTTTTATTTGAATTCTTATTTTTTCACTATTTATTTTTCCCTTCGTTGATTATGTATGGTGGCTGTTGGGAGCTATCAATGACAATTGGAAGAAAGATACATTTTTTTCTGAGTTTTTTTATTACATACAAAGTGTTGTACAAAAGAAGTTGGATCTTGTTGCATCTCTTAGACTAATTTCAGTGATACGTATTTATCTAAATGTGCTGCTACTAATCGAAAGTTATTGTTGCTCAGGGATTCTAGACGCGGAATCAGATTCTGCGTGATATAGGGAAGAGGGTGGCTACTGAAAACTGCTTCGGACTTCTTTCGCCGCCACATCATTGATGCATGTAGATTTGGAACTTGATATGCATGTATGATCAGATTAGCTGTTTCCAATCTGTTTCTATCTGTGTAATTTCTGTGTATTATGATTTGAAATTTCAGATTTTGTTTTGATATAAGCAAGACATACATAGTTCTGCATCTTACTTACGAAATGAGTAAGAAGCATCTCAGCTCTTCAGTTTCCCTGCAAAGCATCTGTGGTTTCTTGAAACAATTTTCTTACAAAAAATGTAAATTAGAAATAAAAATTAACTCTGATGGTGTAGAATTGGTAGAGCCAACCAGATGGAGCTTGTTTTCTTCAACTCCAATCTGATTTTGACTAATAAGGATAAAAATTGGAGTTTGTTTTCTAAAATTGTGTTTAGAGGGCTTTCTTTGTCAGGTGCTGTGGTTGGAGGACTTCTAGCACAGTTTAAATACACGCCAGAATATTGGGAATCAATAGCAGGAAATTTAAACTCGATTGTAAATTCAGAGGATGAAAACTATCTAAAATGATTGTGGGTTAAATACTTAAATTAATTTGTATTTTTCGAGTTTTTACATTTCAATATCTAAATTTTATTTTTTAACTGATTGCAATATGAAGTTCATGAACTGTACAAGCTGCAACATCCGTCAATTTTTTCCAATTAAATATCAAACACGTAAGGTTTGTAGAATTAGATCGGAACGGTGCGAGCCTAGAACCGGGCCGGTAGTGTTAAATAATCGGAAATGGAGAAAAACCATTGAAAATTCGGTTCAAACGTCGGACTGATTATATTCTGTTTCTGTTTGTTTTTTTTTTTTAATAAAGTTGTGGGTTTAGAGAGCAAAAAGTTTATGGGTAATCAATTTCCATGAAACCGAAATCAGAGTCGACCCATAAACCAGCAGATGAAAGAACTAAAGAAATACAACACTAAAATATTACGATTTACGAAAGACAATATGAAGTAATATCACGTTATTGTTAAAAACGTAATATTTTCACATTTTCCCTCTCTAGTTCTTCCCCTTTTCAAACGAAATATTTTTGTGAATTTATGAATTATGATCTTAAATTTGGCGTTGGATGTTATTAGATATTAGAATTAGAAGTATCTTTGAATTAATTGATATTGGTATATACTGAACTTTCTTTTCACAAGTTAAGGTCTAAAATCAAATATATAATATCTTGCATTACACATAAGTAACTATTGAAATTCAAAAGTCAACAAGTTGCTTTTGACCCGGTTGAACCGGTGGTTACTGGTCAAACCTTGAACCGCTGGCTTGTCTGGTTCGGTCACCAGTCCGGTCCCACAAACACTGCAAACATGTGATAATGACATGCCGAATTATGGGGTTTTGCTATATCCATGATTTATTTGGCATGTGAATCTGCCTCAACAAATTATAGAAATAGCAAAAATTCTCTCAATTTAACATGTGAATGTCACGTGTTTGATATTTGGCCCAAAAAATTCGACGGCGATTGTAACTTGTATAATTCATGGACTTCAAGTTGTAATCGGTCAAAACAAAGTTTAAGTAGTAATGTGTAAAAATTTACAAAATCCGATTGATCTAAGTATTTAATTCAATTATTATATATGAGCTAAAACTAATTGTCGGTTTATCTGAACCATGTGTTTCCCTACATAGGGGTGTCTAGGTTGCAGAATAATATATAGAAGAACTCATTAACTAAATATGGTTACCGTAAGATTCATGATTTGTTCAGACACCTTTGCTTGGAACAAGCAGAAAATGATACTCACTCCATCCCGACTTATTTTGCACATTTTTTATTTTGGCTCGTCCCAACTTATTTTGCACACCCCTAATTATAGAAACTAATTCTCACAATCTTCACCCTCAAAATCTCAACCCTCAATCTCTACCTTTGAAAAAGTCAAAGAAAAAACAAAATCTATTTTTTTTAATATCCGTACCCGATCAACTGTGCAAAATAAGTCGGGACAGAGGAAGTATGTTTCATAATGTCATAAGGAAACACTGTAGTAACATTCCACAAGATACAAGCGCACAACGCCGCATTGTTATTCCTAAACTCACATCACGAAAGAAATCCGTATATTCGTATAAGTTGAAAGTGGCATAAGAATTGAGGAAGTCACACGAGATGAGATCCCCTGTTACATTAGTATGTTATAGTTTGTGTAACATCCCCGCGAGCATCGTGCATTTATTTTTCTTCATTTATTAATTTTACCTTTTCTCATAGTTTAATTAATTTTCATGATTGAACCTGCAGTTTTCTTTTTTATTTTGTACAGCAGCGGTCATTTCTTTACAGAAAGTAGTAAAACCTATTTGAGGTGGCTAAGTAGTACATTTAAATGATATAATCTTTTAAACTGGGAATGGAAGGCTAAAGGCCCATGGTCTCGCGGTGTTTATAATGAAACACAAGATGAAGCGTAAAACGTAATAAAAGATAGCATATGAATTATTATTATTATGTGAATTATCATGAGTTGGGCTGCACTGGAAATGTGAATTCCTAATCTTGGCAAGAATGATGAAAAATATGTAGAGTATTTCTCAACTAAAGTTGTGACGAATACTCGTGATCACTCATGCTCCCTTTAGACAATCTCCTGAGTCTCTGCCAGAAACCTCGTTTTCTTTCCATATTTAGAGGAGCAGAATTGAATTGTCTCCTAAAAGACTCAGATTCCTGCCCTTGAAACCCTGCTGATCCACTGTTCAAATCCGCAGCCGATAACGCGATTTTGTGGTCAAAACTCGATTCACATTCCTCCAAATCTTCCAACAGTTCATTCGATATTCTGCTGTGCTTGCTGCTCTCTATATCGACAGACAAGTCCTCGTGGCTGAAGCTTCTAGAAATTGGCTCTCGAATTTCCTCAAACTCGTTGCACACGAGCTTCAATGCTTGCACCACTTCTCCCATGAAGGGGCGATGAGAAACTTCGGGTTGCACGCACATTGATGCTATTGCTGCAACTTTGGCCGAGCTATCTAATGCTACATTTGCTTTTAAAGATGGATCGATTATCACTTCTAGACCTTCCCTTGCAGCGAGGAGTGGCCGAGCCCATGCGACCAAGTTTTCTTGTCCTGGTGGTTGAGACAAATCTACAGGCTTTCGTCCAGTTAGTAGCTCAAGCAGAACAACTCCATAACTGTAAACGTCACTTTTAACTAGGAGATGACCGGTCATTGCGTATTCTGGAGCTAAGTAACTGTAGGAAGAAGTTTATTCGACCAAGAGTGAGTTTAAGAAAAAAGCTGTTAAGCATATTTGGACAAGAAGTTGTTACCCGAAAGTACCCATGACATGGGTCGAAATATGTTTGCTCCCTTCATCCATTGCTGCTCTAGCCAAGCCAAAATCTGAGACCTTAGGCGTATAATCGTATTCCAACAAGATGTTGCTCGCCTTGAAGTCTCTGTGTATCACACGAGGACTTGAGTCCTCGTGCAAGTACGCCAGACCCCGGGCTGCACCCAGTGCGATTTTCATCCGAGCACACCAATCAAGAGGAGCAATCTCCTTATCAGCCCCTGTACCATCAAACGAAATCACCACGTGTCTTGATATAAGATAATGAAGAATAAATGAAAATAAAGCATGTTAATATTTACAAACCATGTAAATGTGACTCGACGCTTCCATTGGGAACAAGCTCGTAAACAAGACATCTGCAGTGATCCTCAGCACAGATTCCTATCAATTTGACTAAGTTCCTATGGTGTAATCTACCAAGCATCTCCACTTCTGCTAGAAACTCACGGCTCCCTTGCTGATCGTCTCTCTTTAGAACTTTCACTGCCACTTTCCGTCCATCATCAAGAGTACCACCGTACACAAGTCCAAAACCTCCTTCACCTACTATTCTTGAAGTATCAAAGTTATCAGTGGCTCTCTCTATATCATCGACGCTGAAAACCTTAGCAGATCCTGTAAATGCTAGAAGGCTAGAACTAAAGGACATTGAAGCTGAGCTTGTAGGCCTGCTTCTTAATGTTGTCAGCAGTCGACCGCCACCTGCCAATTCATATTGATTAGATTATGTACAGAAGTCATTTTTGAGTTTTTTCACAGGACTAGTAATTTAACTGTATTACACCATACCATACCCGGTGGTTTTCTGTCTGAAGGTATTAAACCTAGCTGATCACTTTTTTCAAATCGTGAACTGCTGCGGCTCCATTTCAATGAAAGTAGCAAAATAAATCCCATGACCACAACAAAAGCTGTCACTGAGGATAGGACAATTATAATGATCACGCTTTTGTTGGAATCATTCTTTCTTCTCCTTGGCACATCTACCCCTAAGGGCTTTATCGGGCCATCATCATTCCTATTGCTCGGATAAGGTTGAGCGTCGATTGTAGCAGATGTAGAGGGCGATGAAGGTGGAGATGGGGGTAGGCCTGCAAATCTTCACTGGTAAACTTCTAACTTCTTTAATAGGTATACTTAACAATAATTTATTTTCTTTTGTCGAATACCTGGATAACGAACATAAAGCACTTCATAGACACCGAATTTGGAAGACTTGAGAGAGAGCTCTCGGTTCCAGAAATTTCTATAGATCGAAAATGCAGTTGCAGGTTTGAATGATTCACCTAGAGGTACCAAGTTAATGAGGACAGTGGTTTTCTCTAGCTGGTGGTCTGCTGCATCTGCTCCCATAATACGAACTTGACTTCGATTTAACTGGATACTGGCTGCAACTTCTTCCGCAAGCTCAGAGACCAGGGGGAAAAATGTATACGGGGAGATACTGAACTGGAGTCTCACTTCAATGGGCCAAACACAAGCACAGGGTGCACCAGGTGGTGTATAAGTCAGTGGCTCACTGCATGTCATGGATACGCATCCTGCAAGATAAAACGTATTTCTCGTTTTGATTCTATGAAAAAGATTGAAGCTAAAGTAGTGGCTAAATGAAGTCTGAAACTAAGCAACGATTGTATGTTATTATGTTATATACCTTGATTGGGAGGAGGTGGTGGTAATGCCATACTTGGCAATGGTGGCAGAGTTTTCTTGTTACTTACCATAGGAGAATTCGCCGGAGACATGGAAGGAGAAGAGCTAGGGCCTTGCAGAAACAAGAAACAGTCATTTATTTTACACATAAGTTGTCTTCAAATGTAACAATATATAAATGGCAGTTTAGATCTCCGTTGTGCATAACACCACCAACTGTTGCAGTGTGAAATGATGCCGTTTCACACAGTTAGCTTATACTAGGTAAGTGAGCTCATGAGCTAATACAAGCTAACTGCCACATCTGCTGGTGTTGTGTTTTAAGCACAAAGAGGATCCAAATCCGTATATCGTACCATGTAAATGATTGGACGGAAATGCAGGCAAAGGCAGAGGCCCCCGTGAAGTTCGCCCCTTCGAAAATGGGAGGGGTGATGGTGAAGGTGCAATAGCAGATCCTGCACTTAACGGAAAAAGAAAAAAAACACACACAAACAAATGTCAAGCAACTTGAATTAGCAGAATCAAAAGGAGAAGCTCTTTCTGTCTGCGAAAATCAACCTCTTTTTTTGTGAGAAGCTCTATGTGGCTCATGATACGGCTCAGGAGCAATGTGTTGGACTCTTTTCCGAAAGTGGTGGTTGTTATGACCCAAGTTTGGTGATGAAGATGTCGATCCATGCACCCCTTTTTTGGGTGGATAGCTGGGAGATGGTTCCACAGGTGCATATGCATTGCTAGAGAAATTTAATTGCCGAGGTTTAGAGGCTACAAACAAAGAAATTGCATCTTAGCCAAAAGGGATTCTTTGGATTTCATAATTCATAAAAAGAAGCTAAAATTTGTAATGTAATACCTCTAGTTGATGGATAATATACAGGTGGTTGAGCATATGAATTGAGATGGGGTGCTGCATAATAATTTAAATTTAAACATTTCTTGTTAGTCGTTGATTGACAGAAAACTTAACTGAGTGAAAATGAGAGTGAACAAACTACCATTTCGTTGAAACAAAAATCGGGGTCTCCCTTCATAAAGCCCAAGATTAGGAGCTTTTATTTTGATGGGAAGAAGCATAGAAGCTACAGATGATGGAAAACCGAGACCTGCTAAACACCACGCATTATAAAAATGGTTAAAAGTAGCAATATGAAGGTCCACAACATAAAAAGTAAGTTCAAGTTGTGAAGAAGTGCTTAAAATAAGATAATGTCATAACAGGGCATTAATCTCAATCAGGATCTTCTACAACAATTGTACCATTGGACAGCACATGTATAATATGATATTATTAATTCATCAGCGGGTGATTATGTGTCATCTAATGGTGCAATTATCGTAGGAGATGTTAATCTACAGAAGGAGGCGAGAATCACACCGAACTTTTGTCGAACATGTAAGTGTCATCTACATTCATAGAGTAAAGAATCTTATTCACTATATCATAATAGAAGTATTGGATCATGAATAATATTCCAATTTACTAAAGAAGGTGGATTGTCGGTGAGATTCTAACTACTTAAATGTACATAAATCTGATTCCATCACAAACAAAAACAGGAAATTCATGGACATAGCTGAAGTTTACATAGTTATATAAATACAGCAAAAAAACAAAAATGAATGTACAACGAAGTTCTAACATACTACAGCAATTTGCTTCTACAGTCATAAGAAAAAACATGTTATCAATGATTTGGCGTGGGTTCTTAGGAAAAATCATATTATTTCATTGAAGATGATAACTTTATGGATCTATATCACATATCAATAAAAAACCAGTCAATAAAACTCTAACCCAGAAAAATGAAGGAAACACACACACACACACAGACAGTGAGACAGAGAATAACATCCAAAACAGCCCATTTACCTGCAGATTCTTGAATAAAGAAACTACACAGAATCAGAGAGAGAAAACTCAGTTGCAGCTCCATATCTCCCAGCAAAAAAGTAACAAAAATCAGAACTCAAGATCATTCATCCCCAAAATATCCCCATTCTGCATAATGCACTATAACAGTGCATGAAGGAAGGCACAGACCCAGAAATGGTATTTCTGAAGAAACAAGAAGACAGTGAAGCAAAGCAAACATAGGACTATTTAGGTGCAAGAAATGATTGTTCTGCTTTTGTAATAACTCTAACAAGCTCTGCAGAAACGGCAGAGAGTTTGAGTGCTTATGTTGAAATAGTATCACTTTCTTGAAGTAAAGTCACTGCTAAAACTGATCAAGGAAAAGGGAAACAACAGTACAATCTTTCACCAATCACTTTTGGGAAAGGAATTTAAAGCCTCATGGTGGGGATGAGAGAGAAACAGCAAGATCAAGAAAAGCATTAAATTTCTAGTGAGATGTTAGTTGAAGCTTAGCAAAAATGGAGGAAATAGTTAAAACCATTTTGAAGAGCAATTTTCAACATGCCAATAATAATAATGCTAGTAATTGTCCACTACCAGAGCAGTGTGTGTCATTTGTCAAAGTCTGATAAAAAGGTATTCAAGATTAATGGAACATTCTGATTTGTTTGGGTGTGGTAATAGATTCCAAACCTAATTTAGGCATGTTAACTAATTAATGCCAAGGTGTATCTCTGCTTGACATTCTTACAAACACTTGTTCGACAGAGAAGTGTGAGACGTTTTTATTACACAGCAGTTTGTTGGGCTCATGCCCATTAATATTCAGGAAATGTACTCATTTTTTTATTCTAATAAAAAAAGAATATTTTGATTAGTCATTTGTCTTTGTCCATGTTACAACCTTTTATTTTGTTCATCAAGACTTTAGCTAAAGAAGGGGGCCAAAATTATTAAAAGAACGGAGAATTTTGGGGGGTGGGGGACACAGGTTTGAAAGTATCGACACTTGATTTCTTGCTCTTCTCCCTCTACTTGGAAGTTGGAACGCGCATGATTTATAAAATTTACTAAAAGATATTTTCTTTATCTTATAAAAAATATTCTCCTCGTTCCAAATGAACTTGTATATTTTTTTAATCGGGATGTCTCACCCTTTTTGCACATCCATTTCAGAAAATAAAACTTTATATCTCTACTCCATATTAATCACATAATTACAAATTTGACATCACACAAAGGTAAAAATAGATTTGACTAAGTCAACATTTATCAAAAAATAATTTTTCTTAATATGTGTGCCGGGGGCCAGTGTAAGTTCATTCGTGATGGAGGGAGTATAACTTTTTTATTTTTAATTAATTTGACGAAGATAAATTCTTTAAAACTCATCAATTCTTACTTACACGACTTTTTTTTTTATTATTTATTATTTATTTAACATATTCAATCATATATAAGCAATTTGTGAAATAAAAATTTTATTTTTTTATTTGGACTAAGTAAACGATACATTAACATTTGAAACAATCCTCTTATTTTGGGACAATAATTTATTTTGAAACATTACTCTTTTTATGAGACATAATGATTATTACTCCCTCCGTCCCGAATGAACTTGCACAGGGGGGTCGGCACGCATATTAAGAAAAAGTTGTTTTTTGGGATTTTGTTGACTTTTCAAAGGTTGATTGAGGGTGGAGATTGAGAGTGGAGATTTTGAGTGTGGAGATTGTGTTAGAACTTTCCTTTTTAAGGGTGTGCAAGTTCATTTGGGACGGACGAAAACGGAAAGTGTGCAAGTTCATTCGGGACGGAGGAAGTATTTAAATTTCTTAATTAAATAATCTTTAAAAATTGTATAATACGTCAAGATAAAAGAGTACTCATTAATATAGTGGTTTCTAATTGATTAAAAATATACTCATTAACACATATATATGTAATGACAATATATCGTATAATATAATATGATCGAGTATTTTAAATGTTTAATTTTGATGAATTAATACTGAATACATCAAGTGGAAATCTAAAATAAAGATATTTATTTTGCAAAGTGAATATTGTTTATAATTTCCTCCATCCGTTCCATAAATAAAAATGTTTTAGAATTATTTTGAGTCCAAGAAAAAAGAGTTTAGTTTTAAAAGTCAACGTGTTGTTTTATTTGTTAAAGTGAAAATAATGTAGTAATTTTTTTTAGAGTTAATTATCAAAAAGAATCAGAACCTTTGATCCAATTTTTAATGGTAATATGACTTTTAAAATTTATCAATGTTGGTCATCAATTATAATTCTTTTTCAATTACAACATAGACTATATATTTTGACATCTGATTGTGTCTCCATCGTCATCATTAAATGCGCTTGGACAGGACTTTCATTTATCCTCGATCAATTTCACAATCCGTCAATTCCCTCGTCAATAATTAAGAGTCGAAGAAGTTAAATAATAACTTCAATCACCGATTAACGACAATAAAAATAACGGATTGTGAAATTGATCAATAGTAGATAACGGTCTTGTCCAGGTGCATTTAACGGTGGTGATGGCGACACAATCAGGTGTCAAAAAATTTAGTCGATGTTGTAAGTGAAAAATATATTTGATGACCAACATTGATAAGTTTTAAAACTCATATTGCAATTAAAAATTAGATCAGATGTCGTGATTTATTTGATAATGAACTTTTTTTGTTACAAATAAGTCATTATGATTTAATAAGTCAAACAATAAAAATAATTAAAGTCGTATAAATGAGATTCATGATTTTTTTAAGATTGTAGCCTCATCTTATTGAGAAAAGATAAAAGGTTATACATTTGTTGAAGATTACTCTTTTGTTGGGAAGGTGGAGTGGAGCTAATGTTTTTCAAGTAATTATATATCAATAGCTATATATAACACATCTGAGATCGATGTACATTAATGAAAATATAATAAAAATTTGGGTTTTCATTTTCAATTGACAAGTTTCTTAAAGATCAAACTAAATTATATTTTTTTAATTTTTATTTCTTTCAAATTAAGAAGTATGATTGAGGAACATTTAGGACCTCTAACTTAGGTATTAACATTTTAACAAAAGTTAGTAAGTCGAATTGACTTTTGCATACTTTGTTGTTGACAATTATTAATTCACATCTTAGGAGTAAACAGATAAAAAAAAAGACTTAGTTATCGAAATATATTAATTTTTATAAGAATGATATATATCAAGTATATTTTTTGTTGGAGTTTGAAATATGAATTTAGAAATATAAACAAAGATCTCACTTTGGGTATGTAAATACGTCATGCATTATTTGCATAGTTATTGAATAGATTCGGGTCCAGAGAATATGTTACAAAAATTATTTAAATTAGTGACATGGCTAAAAGGACTATTATTATACATGGAAAAAGTTAAACATATCAGTAGGCGCCTGTACAATCTCATTATTTTGTGAAAAATATCTTGTCATTGTATAATTAGTGTAGAATCATGTACAGTCTTTTCCAATTTGTCTATTTATAATCATTGAAATTCAAAGGGGATGTTTGCTTGGGGTTTGCCAAACCCATAATCAGTTTGGCCAACCCCAAGTGATGTTTGTTTGGCCAAGCCACGATATTAGGGTTTGGTAGGGGGACATCAATCACAAATCAAAAAATTATTTTAATTATTCTCCCAATCATTAATAACTACCACTTACTCATATTACATCACATTTCACAATTAATAATTAAATTTCCCACCCAACCAAACATCACTCTTTAACATCCCAAGCCATTAACTCCAGCCACTTCCCCCAGTCCAGCCACCCCAGCCTCAAGCAAACATCCCCTTTTATTTTTACCAATCTTACATATATGATCCAAAAAATATGTTAGAAAAAATAAATTAAACTAATACTGAAAGTGTATGTATACGACAAAAGGTTATAGGACAAAATAATCATCTGATAAGGATCCAAAAGTTAGGGTTTGCTTAAGATTGGAGAATATTATATGACAATTACCTTAAGCAAACATAAAAGTTTTCTTATTCTAAATTGAGTAACACTTGTGTGCATGCGATATAGAATAGGCTTATTGTACATCACTAGAATTTAACACATGGATTCCAAAAGAATAGCTGAAATATAATTTATAAAAAATTCGCGTACGCGAACTGGGTCAGCGCGCGGGTCGCGCCTTTTTTTTAAAAAAAAATCTACTGCAAGAACACAATAAGTTTACTGTAAGAACATAATAAGTCTACTGAAGAACACAATAAGTCTACTCTAAATACAAAATTACTATACTATAAGACTCTAACACAAAATTACTATACTACAAGAACACAATAAGTCTACTGTAAGAACACAATAAGTCTACTCTGAACAAAAAATAATTATACTACAAGAACACGATAAGTCTATTGAAGAACACAATAAGTCTACTCTAAACACAAAATTACTATACTACAAGAACCTAATAAGTCTATTGTAAGAACAAAAAAAAAAAAAACTAAAAATCGCGCGCAGGTCGGGCCAACAGCAACGGGTCGCGCGCGAATCTCAACGTGGACTGGTGTATAATAAACCTATGGTGCATCATATGCACACAAGTTTTCGCCTTCTAAATTTTTAGAGAATTTTGACGTGGTGTTCACCTTAAAACCAATTTTCAATTTAGCATCAAAATCATTTTATTTTTTTTGACACCGTAAGTATATCATTTTCCGCTAGAAATATTATATGACAATTACCTTGTAGTTTATACTTAAAAGTTATATCTAACTTATTTTATTAGAGTTTCCTCCCAAATTTTACTTCATATGATATTCATTTTCTAGAATTTAGCATATCAAATAATATATTTATGAAAATAAACCTTTTGAAAATTAATGCTACCTTACACAATGATGATTATTTTTTAATTTAGATACGTCGAAATAATATAGTTTATCATCCATATGTTTAATGAATTAATACGATTGTGAAATTTCATGTTAATATCACTAAATTGAATTATGTGACTCCCAAACAAATATTTATTAAAAACACCTGACTTGTTTCCCTCTATACAAATATATAATTATATTATTTGTTACTAAAAATATTACGAATAAATTAATGACATGCCAAACACCATGAATGAAGTGAGATTCTATTTTAAAAATGTTGCCAGACACTACAAATACATTTTTTAAAAATATTTTATAAGATGTTTTGGATAGTTTATAAGTTCAGTCAAACACCCTCTAAGTACAAGCTAATACAAAAGGCATAGACATATATTATAATTAGAGTACACTAATATCTCTATAATTGTTTAATAAATATAAATATCAACAAATACTTAAAAAAATATTAAAATTAATCAAGAATTTTACCAAAAAAACAAAAGTAATTTTTTTTCATTTCTTAAATAATAAGAAAAAACACCATTCAGACCTAAAAAAAAAAAATAAACGTCAAATCATTTGAATAAATTAAAGAATCATATATTAAAATCAATAGAAAGAGAATATCCCCGAGTCGCAACCACTTTTTTATTTTAATATTATTAAATAGCTTGATTTTCATTTTGCTATATTTTATATAACTAGAATTCCCCCGTCATTTATTTATAGAAAAAAATAAAATCAAAATATCATATAAAATAAATTTAATTTATTAAATAAAGAAGAATTTCAAATTCCAAATATCATATATAATTTCATATGTTGAATCTAATATAATTTCAAATTCTTATATATTTTAAGTCGTGTATCGCATGACGGGCCCGGAAATTCTAGTTGTTGGACTAATTAAGCTCCAAAAGGGAATTCTTCTTTCAAGAAAAAATAGATTTTTAGATTTATTTCTTTCAAGAAAAAATAGATTTACTGAAATTACTTATATAGTTATTCTAATAGGAGTATTAAAGAGGGTCACATTTGTATCATCCTTAAATATTCGGAGACTTTTCTTACTTTATTGAAAGTTCAATGACCTATCTAGCTAGACAAAATTCTTAGATCACCTATATGCTCATACCTTCGGATGTACTCCCCGTTCCGACTAACTTTCACAGTTGATCGGAAATGGAGGTTAAGAAAAAAGTCGAAGATGCTTTTTTCTTTTTTTACTTTTTTAAAAAGGAAGATTGAGTGTGGAAATTTTGAGGGTGGAGATCGTGAGAGAAATTTCATTTTTAAGGGTGTGAAAGGTTAAGTGGGACGGACCAAAATGGAAAGTAGGAAAAATTAGCTGGGTTGGAGGGACTATTCATTTTTCCATTTTCAAGAAAAAAAGGTCCATAATTTATGGTTGATTCTATGGTATCATTGTAGTACAGGTATTACTGTGAGATAAAGTTGAAATTGTATAATTTAGTAACATTGTTCTCTCACAATGGTGTCGATATCACAATAGTACCGAAGTGAAACTCACAATTTATATAAATTAAAATTTAGGAGGAAAAAAAACAAAATACATTGAATTGGTGAGGCCAAGTTTACCAACTACATATCGTCTATTTTTAGTACAACATATCATCGTCAAAGGGTCCTATTCGCTCA
Source organism: Ajuga chamaepitys (assembly GCA_958295605.1). Classification (NCBI taxonomy): domain Eukaryota; kingdom Viridiplantae; phylum Streptophyta; class Magnoliopsida; order Lamiales; family Lamiaceae; genus Ajuga; species Ajuga chamaepitys. The sequence continues at coordinate 3,720,110 of OY282500.1, read as the reverse complement.
TTAATTCACAATCAACAAATTTGTACTGTTGCAACTTTCAATCATCAATAACCATGCATATGCTTTTAAATAATTGTGCCAATATCCAACCGTACCCTGCTACAAATCGTAGAAACTTTTTTGACACTTTGTGTTAATGTATTCAAGTAACTAAGAAATTTAAATAAATATAGTAATAAACAAGTAAACGTAATAAAGATTGTGAGGGGGGGGGGGAGTTTTAGCAATCAACTAACAACCTACTAATAACAATAAAAAGCAATTTAAAGAACAATTACTCTAAAAATACTTATTAATTTAACAGTTCAAATAAACAATGGATTGATTTTTTGGGTTTTTAAAATATGATTAAAGTATCTACCCTTGATCGAGTATCCCTTTAGTTCCAATAAATTACACAACTATTGTTGATGCCCAATCGAAAGCATTTCAAATTCCTATTTCACGACTACTAACAAACTCTAGCAACCACGTCATCTCTTAATTCTAGCTAATCGAAATAAGCTCTTCGACTAACCCTATCTAATTAAACCAAAATGTCAAATAAGCTCTCTTCAATTTGGAAATCGAATGATAAAAGCTCCAAGATAACGAAATAGATTCGACATAAACCTCGAAAGCTCGGGTTTAGAGGTCGAACTCTACACTAGGGGAATCGAAAATCCTACAATTACGGATAGTAATTTCCAATTCTAGCAACATATTCATACAATTCCTAGAGGGTGATCAAACCAAGAAAAAACATACAAATATGAATTAATAACAGTAAATAGTGTAGAACACTTGAAATTTCAATCAAAAGGTAACATCAACTAGCAATAATCATGTAAACATTGTCACTTAAAGTTTTACATTTGATCAAGGGGAGAAATAAGGGTGCTACTCACCCATGGAAACTAAAACAAACAGAAAATAAGTAGAAAAGCAAGAAAACATGATACTAAGATAGATGAAACCAAAGATGTCAATTGGAGAAGATGATCCTTCAATCTCTTGCCCAATATCCCTCCTTGGTGGCTTTGGTGGCTAATGGCTGGAATTGTGTTCTTGGATAGGTCAAATTCGAAATGGAACTTATATATATAAGGGAAGAGTTCTCACATGAGTTTAAGGAAAAATCGCATTCACAATTTTAAAACAGGGTACAAAATCTCGGCCGAGATTCAAATGTGTCTCGGCCGTGACGAAGCAATGAGGGTTTTCTGCTGGGTGAATCGAAGGCTAATCTCGGCCGAGATGCAATTGTGTCTCGGCCGAGACGTGAAAAGGGAATTTCAGGGCTTGTTAGGGTTTGGCTCATCTCGGCCAAGATATGGGTTTCATCTCGGCCGAGATCTTGATCTCTTGAAAATTTTGCTTTCCCCTGGAACATCATCTCGGCCGAGATGCATTGCCCGTCTCGGCCGAGATCTTCAATTCTTTAAAACTTCAAGTTTTCCCTGGAAGGTCATCTCGGCCGTGATTTGCAACCTGTCTCGGCCGAGATCTTCCTTTAGCCTTGTCCTTTGTTGCTTCGATCGATTCATCGTCTCTGCGATCTTTTGATGCTCTATTTCGATCCATTTGCACCTGTTTTAACACAAAAATGAACCAAACGCATTATTTTTCCCAATGAGAATTGATAAAGCGGATACCCAGATATCAAGTGGTTCGCAATTAAGACGATTTCCCAGAATAACCAAACAAGAAAGAATATAAACGACACAAGAATTTACGTGGTTCGATCCGGAGATCTACATCCACGGGTGAAGGCAATAACCTTCAGAGATGCTTCACTATCTTTGTTTTTGAATACCCGAGTACAACCTTACAAGCTGTAGTTTTGGAATTCAGAATTGGAACCCTAATCTAAACAACACTTCTCCTATTTATACTATACAATAAAAACCCTAACCGAATCCCTAAAAATCCGGCGAGCATATCTGCATGGCTGTTTGGAAACTTGTCAATCACGCTGTGCATGGATGCATGGGCTTCGTTCAGCTGTGCCGCGCATGGGCTTAGCTGAGTTGGGCTTGCGTTCTTGAGCCCAATTGACCCGGTTGGCGGGCTGGACCGACCTGGGGAGATTGGGCCATACCTATCAGATGCCCCCCCACCAGCCGGAGCGAGGTAGGAGCTTCGGTTTAACAGATGCATTTGGTTGGCCGAGGTGTATGAGTTGTAGCCGAAGATGTATCGGAGTAGTACCAGAGTCCCGTGTAGCTGTAAGATGATACCATACGTAGGTGAACTAAAATACCCCCGAGGTGAAAGGATCAACCGGAGTCGAAGTGAAAGACCCCCGGGTGAAAGAATCAACTGGAGTCAAACTGAAATATCCCCAGGGTGAAAGGATCAACCGAAGTCGAAGTGAAAGACCCCCGGAGTGAAAGAATCAACTGGAGTCGAACTGAAATATCCCCGGGGTGAAAAAATCAATCGAACTCCAACTGAAACACCCCGGGGTGAAAGAATCAACCAGAGTCGAATTGAGATACCCCCCGGGGTGAAAAAATCAACCGAAGTCCAACTGAAACACCCCGGGGTGAAAGGATCAACCAGAGTCTAATTGAGATACCCCCTCCCCCCGGGGGTGAAAGGTTCAACCGGAGTTGAACCGTAAGACATTAAGGTGAAGTAATTATCCTGAGATGAGGTGGCACGTGATCATCATGTGCGCAGCGCGTGTGAGACACGCGGGTGCTTATCCTAAGGACTGCACGCGCCAATCTGAGTCACTGAATTTGAACAGGCACGATCTGGGCCGTTGAGATTCTGCATTAGAGGGAAATGAAGTGACAGTTTCACTTTACTTTTCATTTGTGAATTGCGATCAAAATCTAACGGGAAGACGAGAAAGACTTCGGCAAATTTCTGGAAATTGCTTCAACCATTTTGCACTTATCTTCCAAATATCAAGTAAGTATGTCTTCTTCCTCAGAATCTTCTAGCATTAGGGAGGTGGGTACAGAAGAGAGCTTTTGAGGTGGTACCTCTGCGAGTTATTTTCCTAGAGAGGAGTGAAAGTAGGAAAATATATAGGGCCGATTTAAGGGAAATCTGGTCCCGAGTAGTGAAATTTCCCACTTGTCTGGAGGAGGAGGCGAATCTGGAGGTGGCTTCAGTGGTGCCTCGGGTTACCGAAGCCCAAATCGAGGCAATGAACCCGTCTTTCTATTTTCCAATAGACTTAGAATATATAATACCTGGGCCTAATGATAGGGCATGTTGTCCACCAAGGGGGTTTATATCAATGTATATAGATCAGCTTAGGGTAGGGTTGAGGTTTCCATCGTGGGATTTTGTTGTGAGCTTTTAGGGTATTATGGTATTGCTCTGGGGCAGTTAGTGCCGAATGCCGTAAGGCAAATAGTAGGTTTTTATGGTAGTATGTAAAACATCGGGGGTAGACCCCTCTGTAGGTTTATTTAGGTACTTTTTTCAATTGAAATCTATTGGGAAGGGGAAGGGTTGGTGCACTCTGAACCCGAGGCTGCAGAAAGGGTTCAAGGTGCAAAATCCGAGTAAGGTGGATAATTGGAAGGTTAAGTTTATTTATGTAAAGGAGTCGAAGCCGATCCCGGGGTAGAGGGGGGATGAAGTCGGAGACAAGGTACCGAAGGGTGTACCGAGTTCAGTAGAGGTGTTTGAGCAGGCGGGGACAATGAAGCAAATATTTACGGAAGAGGAGTTGGAGGAGGCTGGGTTGAGCTTGTACTACACGAAGGGGCCGGAGTCGAGGACTTCGCCGCCCCAAAGCGAGGGCTCCACAGCCGGGGCTGAAGTGGAGGGTAGGAACTCTTTTGTTATAATTGATTGTGTAGCCAACTATTATTGCCTTTCAATATGTTGATTGTTTGCCTGCAGTGGGGCGCTTTAAAACCAGCCTGCAGAAGGAAGCCGCCGGGAGCTCGCTGGGGACTCCAGTGCCAGAGAAAGTTGTAACCCCAAAGAGCACAACTCCCGAGGTGGAGAAGACTTTGGGAAAAAGGCGCGGCCAGGTGGCCGCAGAAGATGCCGCGAGGTCTGATACGACCCCGAGGATGAAGAAGAGGCTGGGGCCTATGCTAACACCGCCGTCTGTTTCAAAGAAGATTCGTATTGATCCTACCTCGGAGGTATGTTTCACCATGCTTTAAACTTCCAATTGATTGGCCATATCTGATAAAATTCCTGCAGGGTCAGACAAGAGTATCGGGCCATCAAGTGTCCGAGATGGAAGAAGTATGGACCCTTAGCCAAGGGCTCATAGGGTTCGGGTGCCGGAGGCAGAAAGAGGAAACGGAGGAGCTGGCCAACAAGCTGAGGAAACTCCACAGGGAGTGTGACAAGTAGAGGTGGCAATTCGGGCGGTCGGGCCGGGCCCAGTCGGGCCAAGGGAAAGTAGAGGTCGGGAAAAGGGCCGGGCCCGATTTATTTCGGGCCTAGAAATGCTAGGCCCGGCCCGGAGGACCTCGAGCCATCGGGCTATCGAGCCAAAAAAGCCCACCAATGAGTTTTTTCCTTTTCTTTTTTTATTACTTTAACCATGAAGTAGAATTATATATAGAGGCAAACTTCAATTTAATTCTCTTAAGAAAAAATAATATATTACTATTCGTTGCAATATGGAATGATATCTATTAATCTATAGGCATGTCTCAAACCCCTGATATAACAACAACAACAACAACAACAACAACAACAATAATAATAATAATAATAATAATAATAATAATAATAATAATAATAATAATAATAATAACAATAATAATAATAATAATAATAATAATAATAATAATAATAATAATAATAATAATAAAAGAAGGATCAAATGATGATATACAGTTATATACTACACGTCACAAGTGATTTAATTTTTGTGTACGTACTATACTACATGTTAATCAATTTTTCATTTTTCGACACATAATAATTAAGTGAGCATGCTTGGATCCAATTCATTTTCCATCTTCGGCTAATAAAACTGAAGAAATAGAGTATTAAATTAGTCAAATGTCTTAATTTCTCGGTAAATAGATACATTTATGCTCTGCTAGAAAAAGAAAAAAGAAAAAAATGTTTCAAATAGTACACAAGATATTACCTAATTCCTAATTTTTTCTTATTCGATTAGTGAGGGGGAAAAAATTCAATTCCATCGGGCCGGGCCGGGCTTGGCCCGCCAAAATAAAAGCCCGTTCGGGCCGGGAAAAAAAAGCCCAAAATTTTTCAGGCATCTAATATGCCGACCCAGCCCGGTCTATATTTCGAGCTAAACGGGCCGGCCCGTCGGGTCGGGCCAATTTTTCCAGCTCTAGTGACAAGCTCCGCGCCGAAGCGGCAGAGACCAAGAGTGGCCAAGTGACAGCGCGGGGCAGGGCGCTCGAAGTTGAGAAGGAAGCTGCCCGTCTCCGAAATGAAGTCGCGGACATGGCCGTTCTCCGAGGAGAGTTGGCCTCAGCTCGGGAGGAGCTGAAGAAGAAAGCCGAAGGCCAGGGGGCCATGTTGAAGGCATTCGTCGAGAAGCTTTCGCAGACGGAAACGTTTTTGAAGTTTCTGACGGACTTCGTGGCGGTCGGGGATGTAGCTACCCGCTTCGAGGCGCTGGAGATTGTGAAGGATGCGTACCCGGAAGTAGATGTATACAAAAAGGAGTTCGGGTATGATTATGCATCGGTAGGCAATGTGGATGCTACCTACTACAACACATTCTCCCAGATGCCGGAGTGGCCGCTGGTGGAGGCATTGGCCCAAAAGGGAACCATTCTGACGGCCTAGGACGTGATGAGCTATACTGTAGACCAGGACGAGGAGTTCCTAGGATACCGAATGGGTGTGCACGTGCCGGAGCCGCGACAAAGAGCCCCACCCCCAAGGATGGAGCCTGAGGTGCTGGAACCAGCCTCCAAGGAGGGCGGTGTCCTATAGCTGGTAGCTAACCCAGCAACAACGCCGGGAGCCACATCCGTTCCAGGGGAGGTCAGTGCCCCTCCTAACTCAGGCGATGATGTAGCTTAGGATCACCTATTTTTGAAATATGTACTTGTAATAAACATTTCGCTGTATATTGCTGCGTTGATGAGATATAAACGACCATTTGTTTATGCCTGTTTGATTAGGAATACCAAAGTTGTGCTTTGACTATGATTTAGTATGCCGATGTTTACTGGTGTTGTTATAACCATGCTCTAAATAACACATGTTCAGCAGGAGAACACCGAAGACCTTCACGAGGTCATTCAGAAGTTGATGTAGTCGATGAACTGGCTGCAGAGAGAGAGAGAGACGACTTGAGGATGTCGGTAGTCCCGAGGTTGGAGAAAAACTATCTTCCACAGAGAAGAAGTTAACCGAGGCCGAAAAGGCGAGAATCGAGGCTGCAGAAAAGGCCTTAGATCATCAACTGAAGTACTTATCCAAATGTGCCGAAGTGGAGCGGCTCTTTGTCCACCAGAGGGAGTATGAGCGGATCTTATCGAAATTCGGCCTGTTAACCTTTGAGGAGCTCGAGGAGCGGACTGCTAAGATTCAAAAAGAGATAGCAGCACTGATAGAGGCCGAACACACAGACTTTGCCGAGGTGTTGAGAAAACGAGAAGTGCTAGAAATACTCCTGAGCATGTACGAAGACTTAAAAGGTCGCAGAAGATGGCGGCGTGCTCCGGAGGAAAATATTGCTAGCTGCAGACGGGGTAAATCAGCTAAAGCCCACCGGAGGAGGCCAAAGGGTGTGGTGAAACCCACCGGGGTCGTGGGCCTCCGATGAAGAAGTCCAGAAACTCGCCGAGCAGATTGAGGTGATGGCCCCAGCAGATTGGGACCCTGTAGGATGGGCAAACACCCCAGGGCCAGCTCGGAAATCAAGTCACAGTCGGCGAGGAGACCGCAGTAGTGGTAGGACCGGAGTCCAGACTCGGGGTGCTTCCAGATCCCGGGGGACTCGTAGAAGCGGCCGAGGTGGGCCATGTCACCGGAGTGTAGGCTATTGGTTAGGATGCGAAAAATAGGTACATAGGTAGTATTATAAATGTAATGCACACGATAAATAAAATGTATTTGAAAATGAACATGTATGTATGAAATTCTTTTGTAAATGACAGATTAGTGATGTATGCATTACATGATGCAATGCTCATATAAATTGTTTTGGTATAATGCAATGCAAGTAGAATATTGTTTAGTACTCGGGAGTATAGAATGTATGAACTCTTGTCCGGAGACAAGATATAAAATCTCCTCGGACGGATCAAGCGAGAGTCAACGCTTGTACGATGACAAGGTTGGGAACCTCTCCGGATGGATCAGGCGAGAGGGAATTCTTGTCCGGGGAAAAGGATTAGGATCTCTCCGGACGGATCGAGCGAGAGACAAATGTTTCCAGAGACAATTGATGATTGACGCAACAAATATGCGTATAGTCTAGGCCGGGACGTCCCCGCGGCGTAAGAGAGAAGCAATATACACGTTGAAAGTAAAGACTTTTATTAATATTCATTGTCAGAACAATTGAAAAAATACAAGAGTAATCTTGAAAAATAACGTACGGCGGTGGTGAAGTAAAGGTGTGTGCTGAAATTTAAATGAAGAATAAGTACTTGAAATGGGAAACTATAGATAGAAACGCCGCAGGTTGCTAACGTGCCAAATGCGAGGCATCGGGGTGCCGTCCAAGTGTTCTAACTGATAGCTCCCGGAGGCATGAGCAGCAGTGATGCGATAAGGCCCTTCCCAAGTAGCGTGCAATTTGCCCTCGGGGGCAGCTTTGCTAGCAGAGTTTAGCCGGAGCACTAAGTCTCGGACCTGGAACTGTGTACCTCGGACCCGGTTGTTGTGATACTGAGCCGCTTGTTGTTTGCTATTTTTAAAATGCAAGAATACATAAGGGATTTATTTGCTTAAGATTGATTTCAGTAAATTTAGAGGAGCGAATCTCAATAAATCACATTCATTAACTCTCTCAGTTAGGTTTGGCCAAGCACTCCACAATCTTAAGTAAACGGAGTCTTTTATATTATTATTTTATTAAGGAGTGAGATAGTATTAACTATTTGTGACTCAACCCACTAACCATATTGTATTATGTGATACTAGTAAATGCTCCCGTGCGATGCACGGGCTATTTTTTTTAAGAGTAAATCAATATTAATATGAACAATACCTTTTATTAACAATGCATTTTTATTTGATAATATATAACAAAGAAAGAAATGGTTAAAATTTGTTAAAAAAAAACTTTTGTGTTCTTTTGCAGTGCTATTCATTCCTTGTCTCTTACTCCAGAAAATCAGATTTTTCTTCTAATAAAAATACATTTTAATTTTTTCACGAATTTCTTCCTCGTATCTTATTCCAGATTTTTTTTTTTTTTTTTTTATTTCATCCTTTTATTTAGCTTCTCTTGTCTATATCAAAACATTCCTATTAAATTATAATAAATTTGAATAGATCACACTGATTGATAATAATAAATAAAGTGAACATACATAATCCAGAATCCGATATGATTGAACAGATTGAGAAACAAAAAGTTTCAAATCTAATATCAATTAATTAATAGGATTGAGAAACAAATAATCTTAAGGATTATTCTTATATACATTTTAAATAATAACTTTAAAAAAAATCATTAGTTTATCTTTTTTTTTTTTTTTGGACCGGAATATAGATCTTATAATGTTTCAATAATATCGTACAAATTATTAAAAAAGATATATGGCGTTTTTATATTCTATGTAAATATTCTTTGATTTATAAATTGAAATATATAATTATAATTTTTTTAATCAGTGATTATATCCACATTAGTTATTTAAAAATTATTTATATTTATTTCATAAATAAAAAATAGATATAATGCTCTTTAAAAATATAGAATACATATATATACAATTTATTCAATTCCTCAAATATCTCAATTACATATCTAAATTTTATAATATATTTTTATTATATCTATACTAATGAAATAATTTTAAATTGATTTTATATACATGCATTGAATATGTGGCAAACATTTTCTTTTTAAACAACAGGCTCGCCTTAGTATACACGCATCTAAATATTCATTCTGTTAAACATTAATTTAAAAAATCGGGAGTCCATATATTTATTTAAAGTTTATTTAAAACTCTAAAACTCTAATATACACATGTCTAAATATTTATACTGTTGATTAAATTAGCGGAATAGTATATTTCAACGAATGTATAATTCCTGAAATATCTCAACTACATTTTACACTATATATTAAAATAAATTACATTGCTATTCTTTTATTTTATTTGGTTCGGATATTTAAATATTCTAATATTCAATTATATTTTACCCTTTGATTTTAGATATGTATTGCCTTTTCTTATCCTAACTATATATATATATATACATATATATAAATTCTTTTATTTATAAATTGTATTATATAACTATAAATTTTAAATAGATATGATGTATTTTAGAATTCTAAAAAACATATCTGTAACATATTTTTTAATTTCTAAAACATTTCAACAACATTAACAATTCAAAATTAAATATATACCATGTTGATATGATTTGGACTGGATATTTAGATCGTTTAATATGACAATTAGATTTCCAATTGAAAAGTAGATTTCCAATTGAAAAGTAAATTAATATATGGCCTTTTCAACTCCACGGATTTTTCAATAGAAATATTTTGAGTTATAAATATATATTTCTACGTTTTTTTCTTTTTAGAATATCTTAACCAAACAACGCTTTTGCCGAGATATTTTAATTTATATATATTTCAATGATTTTATCAATTGAAGTTGATACATGGATTTATTTAAATAAAAATTATAAAATTGAAATCTACTACTACAATAAAATCAGATTTGGTCTTCAACATCAGCGGATCCTCGAATGTTTAGCGAATCTCTAACCCCTTTTTCAATATTCTTCGCGGATTGGTTGTATATATGTAATAAACCAAATTGTTATTTTCTTAGAAAAATATATTGACAACAATTTAAATAATTCACATAACAGGAAATAAATAAATCTAAACTTTTATATGATTACATATTACCATAGAAAAAGATGATGGTAGGTAAATTTGATTTTTGCAATCTTCAAAGCTATTTTCGCCAGAATCATGATTCACTGTTGCTGATTTTTTCTTATCTTTATTTGCAGGTCGTCCCTTTGGAGCATCCATTATGGTGAAGTATCTATCAATGTTGACACATAATAATTAAGGAATGTCAGAATAATAGAAATTTGCATCCACAAATGTGAATCCAAAAAACTATAATAGTTACAAAGCTAAGAAATTGCAAAATGAATAAGAAATAGAATTACTCAGCAAAATCAAATATAAATCAAATAAACTGAAAAATGAATTAGAAATAGAATTACTCAGCAAAATCAAATATGAATCAAATAAACTGAAATAGTGGCAAAATAAAGAAATTGCGAAATGAATAAAAAATAAAAATACCCAGCTGCAAATGTGATTCTCATTTACGTGATTCTCATTTACTGAAGACACTGTATTTATAGGAGCAAATATGTTATCAGATAAGAATTTTTTTAAATTTTAAATTTCATTAAATAATATAACGAAATCTGTTTTAAATATCTTTACAGATTTATTGTTGCTGATTTTTCGCCAGATCTCAAAATATAACATGGGATAATTTAAAATTCAAAATTCGAAATTCAAATTCACTTCTATTCTTAGTAACTAAATAATTGGGCGTGAAAAATCTTAACTTACTAATTCTAGATGACTTGGCTTATTATATATATATATAGATTTATATATATATATATATTTCTTCATCGTGCACGATATTGTGCAATATACATGATATCATGTATATTTATTTCTTCATCGTGCATGGTATTTATGCAATATACGCGATATCAAGTAGAATACTTACACGATATTGTGTATCTAAAATTTTATGTACACGATATCGTTTACGAAGTGGATGACGGTGAGGGTGAAAGTGGATTAAATAAAGGGTATAACGGGCATCACAGTTAGGGATAGCAATGGGGCGAGTATGAGGCAGGTTTTCCCTTTACCAGGACCTGCTTCATATGCAAAGATTCAGATCCGTAATCCGCTAAAATTATTTACAAACACCACGTGCTATCTCCAATAACAAATTCATTCAGTAATATTGAAGAATGGGTAGAAGAGAAAAAACTATAATTTTTTGGGTTAATTACAAACGAATCATGATCTTTAATTTTCAATTGCAACGTGACGTTTAAAACTTGTCAATGTTGATCACAAATTATATATTTGTTCAATTACAACATTGACCAAAATTTTGACATCTAGTTATATCGTCATCACCACCACTATATACGTCTGGACAAAACCTTCATTTACTCTCGATCAATTTCATAATCCATCATTTTCACTGTTATTAATCGGTGATTGAAATTATCATGTTACTTCTAATTAATGGCAGTAAAAATGACGGATTGTGAAATTGGTCGAGGGTATATGAAGGTCTTGTCCATGCGCATTTAATCGTGGCAGTGCGACACACTTTGATGTAAAAATATTTAGTCGATGTTGTAATTGAAAAAAAATTATAATACCTCCGTCCCGCTTTAACTTGCCTACTTTTTTTTCGGTTTGTCCCAACTTAACTTATCAGCCCATAAATGACAAATTTCACTCACAATCTCCGCCCTCAATCTCCACCTTTAAAAAAATAAAAGATTCCACAAAATCTGTTTTTTCTTAACCTCTGTATCCGATCAAAATAGGCAAGTTAAACCGAAAAGGAGGGAGTAGTTGGTGATCTGCACTAATAAATTTTAAAAATTATGTTGCAATTAAGAATTAGACTAAATGTGACGATTGTTTTTGGTAATTAATCCTATTTTTTTTGGTATGAAATTTGTTAAAAAACAAGTGAATGAATGAAGAGTGATTAGTTGTGGAATTGTGGAGTGTCCCCACTTGTCAATGTTAGGTAGGTGTTCTTAAAAAAGATATATAAAAAATGTGGTGCTGGAAACCACACTGTTTGAATTATGACAAAATAATGGGTGGTGGAATGGTGGATCTCAATTATGTTTCTTGTGTCTCTCCATCTAAATTATCACTCCAAAATTTAAATATAAACTATTGTCCCATTGACTTGTCGGTGGGAATGTTAAGCCCGGATCTACTCACATAATTTAAGGTTTTTTTCCTTCTTGGATTTTTATGGACCGATACTCGGTGTGTTTTTTTAAGGTTGAAGAATGCTGAGTTAAACTTGACTAAGGAAATTAATATGTTTTAGTAAAATTTGGTACCGTAAACAGGGATGGATCTAGGAACTTATAGCAAGAGGAGCGAACTTTTATAACTATGTTATATAGTATAAGGACGGAATTTTTTAATAAGGAGGCGAAGTTTAAAAGAGAAGGGAGAGGGAGGAAAACCATAAACAAATGCGGCCTCACTGAATCACAATTGTATCCTCAATATAAATTTGTCAAAAAGATTTTGATTCTCATTTTTGTTTTTTTAATTTTTGTTTTATTGGAATTATTGGAAGAATATTTTATACCGGAAGAGGACTTTTTTATATGTATTCCTTGGCCTAGAAAGCTTCTACTCTGAGTCTGCAAGAGTAGGCGGGATATTTGAATGTGGTTTTTCTACCAATAATCTCATATATTACAAATAAAAAAAATTATGATCTTGAAATATTTTGTCTATCTTTTCTTTCAATTGTTTGAATTTTCTCTAGGCTATTATTATTATTATTATTATTATTATTATTATTATTATTATTATTATTATTATTATTATTATTATTATTATTATTATTATTATTATTATTATTATTATTATTATTATTGTTGTTGTTGTTGTTGTTGTTGTTGTTGTTGTTATTATTGTTATTAGTATTATTCAGGATCTATCTCTTATGGCATTGATCTGTCTCATAGGGGCGAGAATCAGCCTCCGAGCTTCATCTTCTCTATTCTATATGAATTAAATTCGATTCGTTGGACTCCATCCGACCTGCAATAACCACGCCAGGGAGGACTCCAGCACGAGACTCCGACGCTCCAGTTAATTTCGATTCAGTCAAAAGATATGATATGTGCCGGATATCATAGTCGTGTGTGGAGAGATAAAGAAAATGTTAGGAGACTTCGACTTATTTTTTTTCTTGGTAGAAGTGATATATATAAGGATTTTTACTTGGAGGCATTATGGTCATTTCACAAAAATTAAGCACCCTTAGGACTAGGCCTACGATAGCCCTCCTCGTTTAAACCTCGACCAGTAACAACAAATAATAAAATATAGGTTCAAGTCCACAACTTCCAAAGTGCACCGTTTTTCCTCATTAGTTTGATTTTTTTCCCTTTGTTTCTTTTTTTTTTTTTTGATGAAAAAAAAAAAAACGATCATAGTAATTATAAAATTTAAGATAAAGCCCATTTAAGCTAGTTGAATAAGTAAGTTGGTTTATTAAGGAGCCCACTATTATGCTTTGTATCAAAACTTTGTCAAAGTAACACTCATGTCAAATCGACAATTGACCCAAATCTTCCATTGCAACAAGATGGAGTTCGTTAAATTCTAGTCCCATGGAATATACTCCTTCCGTCCGACTTAATTTGTACATCCGTTCCGACGCGTATATTAAGAAAAAATGATTTTTTTTTTTTGTTTTCTAGTTGACTTTTTCAAAAGTGAAGATTGAGAGTGGAGATTGTAAAATTTATTTCTATTTTGGAATGTGCAAAATAGGTGAGACGATCGAAAAAGAAAAGTGTGCAAATTAGAGCGGGATGGAGGGAGTATTTGGTATACCATTGACCATTTAGCTCATACACAATAATTTACCACAAAAAAACGGAAGAAAAAAAAACAATGAATCATATATAAAAAGTTTTATCTTTTCTTTTTCTTTCTCTTTTTATTGAAGAATTTTATTTGATTAATTGATAAAACTGTGAAATATTTAATAATCTTTTTAAGTAAAGGAAAATATGTTGTTCACAAATAGAAGAATATATTGTCACCAAATTGCTTCAAAAGAAAAAGTCCCACTGGGTTGTCGGTGAAGATTTTACCCTAATTACCTAAAACGTTTTGCACGAATGGCTACTTTGAGGCTATGAAACTATTGATGGAATATTGTAAGAAAACTATAATAATAATAATAATGACATGACCATTATAGTACTTCTAGTAGTAGTAAACTTCCTAAAAAAAAAATTGTAGTACTACTACACATAATAGTGATAATAATATGGAAGCGCCAAATTTGTTGAGATGATAGAATAAATATTTAGTTCACTATAGTACTGAAATAAATTAAATGCGAGGAGTAGTGCTCTTGTATACTAATTGTGCGGATCTAAAATCCGTGTAATTCGGGTCACAGGTGGATCCACTAAGTTGTAAGCAAAGTATTAGTGTTTATATTGAAATGTATTACTTGTTACAAAGAAATGTATCTGTAGTTAAAATATATGATTTCCTTTATCCACAAAATAGTCAACATACAAATACAAGTGAGTTACAATATAACAAATATAAATAATTCTTGGCCTAATATGCATGTAAATATTATAAAATATACCTAAATCGACATATTTACATGCATAAATAACGTGTATCACCGCATGATTATGAGGTATGTCTCTAAGAGAGTGAGGATAATATTGGATGATGGAAGATGACCTATCACTGTTCATCGATCCGTACAGGGTCCAAATTCTCGAGTGATGCCATGACCGATGAGTATAAGTTAATGCAAGACAATTAGGTTTGGGATCTGGTCCTGTTACCAGCAGGTTCGTTCGAAATCTGTTGGTTGTCAATGGATTTTTAAAACCAAGAGGGATTAAAGGGTAATATCGAAAGATATCAGACATGTCTTGTAGCTAAATACTTTACTCATCAAATGTTCATGTGCTTCGTCAATTTTTAACTGTTTCTTTGAAGGTACAATAGAAATAAGTCAAACTTGTTGTTTTCTTCGCATTGAATGTGATCACTCTATCTGTACTTTCACTTCTTTGGGATGGTCGTATTCCAGCATAAAAGAAATCCTTGCTTAATGCAATGCACCATTTGTCCTTTAGATTGTACAAATTCGCAAACCACTCATTTTCTTCAAGCTTTTGTTGATATCATATTGTTCCAACAACCTTCAAACTCAATTTCATCAACACACCCTGATAAGCACTTGTTGAATATCTCCTTGAATGTGTTGTTACCTTTCAAACTTGCAAACCTTGTTTATCGCATTTTGGTATAGATGCCATTGGCAAAGGCGATGTCTTGAATCAGGGAAAACCTGCGTTTTATAATAGACTCCAAACCTTGTACGGCAGTATTCAACATACTACTGCAAGCTGTATAAAAAAATAATATCAAGAATGAACAGAACTTTTCTTTGAAATTGAATAACATTATTGCATACTAAAACATATACTATCAGGCAGTATATGACATTTGATAAGTGACCATTAAAAATATTGTCAGGTAGTACCTTTTCAATTGCTTTTGCATTTGAAAAATCTTGATCTGTGAATATTGTGATTGAAGTTTTCCCTCTCATTGATTTCTTGAATGCAGTGAAAAGTCATTCAAATGATTCAACTTTTTCATCTGCTAGGAAGGCACATCCAAACATTACATTTTTCCAATGGTTGTTGATTCTTATAAAAGAAGCACAAACTAAGTTGTACTTGTTTGTTCTATATGTGGTGTCAAATATGAGAACATCACCATAGACATCATAATTTTCCATCATCATTGAATTTCTCCAAAAGATGTTGCATAATCTGCCATCTTTCAGTTTTCACTTTGTAGAAAAAATCACTGTCTTCTTCAATTTCTTCTTGTATCATTTCTATCATAGATTCTGCATCCCCCCTTCAATAAATTGCATTTTCATACAGTTTATGAAATTCAAATGGTCCTCTTGGTGTGCCCAACACTCTCTTCACCCCCAGCTTCATAAACCATGTATCTATAAGAATCCATTGGCCTTATTCCAGATTCAACTATATTTGCTATTGTTACTGCCTTTTCTTCAATGATTTTTCTCTCTGAACGATGCAAGTGGTATAGTTCTGGCCTAATTAACTCATGATTGTGAAATATATTATGTTTCACAACTTCAAACTCCCCCTCCTGATTCTTTGATACTTTCATAAATGCTTCACATTGTGTTCTTATAGTTTCGTTTCTCTTCCTCTTTCCATTTGATTTTCTCTTTTGTCCAGCTTTAGAACGCAGAAATTCCTTTCCCACGACCTCTCCTTTTGTTGAGAATCTATTTGTTGACTTTCTAATACTGAAACCTATACTACGAGCATGCTTGCAGTATAAACTATACATCTCACAAAGTGTGCTTCTTTTAAACTCAAGCAGTGAACCAGATACATCAATTGTTTCATTGAGAAGATCTGTAAAAAAAAAAAAAAAAAAAAAAGACAGTAGACAAGGTATACAGTTAGGCAACTCAGAATGTACTGATATTGACAATAAAGTATACTGTATTTTTTTTTTTTACCATCATTATTGTTGTTCAATGAATCATCTTCTGAACTTGATCTTTCAGTTTCATGATCATTTTCAATTAGGATTAGATCTGAAATTGAATATGTTTTCAATTAATCATGCTTAACGTATTTTGTATACTGAAAGAACACAACAAGTATACTCTAAACACAAAATAACTAAACTGCAAGAACATAATAAGTCTACTGTAACACAATAAGTCTACTCTAAACACAAAAAAAAAAAAATATATATATACTACAAGAACACAATAAGTCTACTCTAAACACTAAAAAACTATACTGCAAGAATACAATAAGTTTACTGTAAGAACACAATAAGTCTACTCCAAACACAAAATAACTATACTGCAAGAACACAATACTGTAAGAACACAATAAGTCTACTCCAAACACAAAATAACTATACTGCAAGAACACAATAAGTATTCTATAAGAAGACAATAAGTATATTGTTCATATACCTTTGTGATTTTCTTCGACCACTTTCTCATGATACACTTCAATATCCATTAATTCATTTGTTTATTCTGTCAAAACTAAAGAAAATATTACAAATGAAACATTACTTGATTCATGCTATAAGCTGATATTAAACATATATTATTAGATATCATATCTCATACTATAATCCAAATTTATATACCTCTGTGATTTTCTTGTGTCATTTTCTTGTACTGTTATATAGAATAAACAGACACTAATACATTGATTCTAGATTTCGAAGTTCACTTCCCTGATTTTAGCAGAATTCAACTGGAGAAGAAGGTGCGCAGGTCGATGAAGAAGATGTGAAATTGGACGTGTAGCTCTGATCGATGCGGAAGATGCGAAACTGTAGAAGAATGGAGCTGAGACGGGCGGCTCGACGAAGAAGACGCAAAACTAGAGATGTGCATCTCGACGAACGTGGGCTTGAGGTGGGAGACGGAGAAGGAGGTGAGAGAATTTATTGTATTTAAATTAACCTAGTGGGCCTTAATTAACTTAATGAGGTAAAAAATTAATGTGATGTATGATAAGGATTATTGTACACCATGATGCACCTAAATACTACTCCCTCCGTCCCGGTTAAAGCTTCCACTTTGACCGGGCACGGATGTTAAGAAAAAACAGTTATTTGACTTTTTTAAAGGTGGAGATTGAGTGGTTGAGATTTTGAGGGTGAGGATTGGGGGATTAGTTTCCTTTTTTGGGCTGGCAACTTTAAGTGGGACGGACCGATAAGGCAAGTAGGAAGCTTTAACCGGGACGGAGGGAGTACCTCCGTTTTTTTTTAGATGTCTTTTTAGTTTTTATACTTTGTTTATAAATAATTGTTCTTTTAGCTTTTTTTCACATTTTTTCCAATAGTACCCCTATAATTATTCCTAAAAAGTCTAAATTATCTAACCTACCATATCTATATAATTTAATAAGGGCTTATTTGTCTATTTTTCATATTTCTTAATTTCCTTATCCAAACCTAAAAGAACATCTAAAAAAAAATGGAGGTAGTATTACTCATATTGAAATGTACTAAAATTAGTCTAAACTGCTAAGTTGAACGCGTTTAACATCTCTAGATCTCCGCAACCATGTGAATATACATGTAAAACTATTTTGGATTGATAGTCATGATTTTCGCTATCCTACCTCGGTGAACAATATTAAAATGAGTCATACATTATTTAATTGGATATGTAGATACAAACTTAAAATTTAATAGTATCTTTTTATGTCTAAACATCAATCTAATTATGTATAACTCATTCAGATTTTATCCCCGGGATAAGGAAAAGTTAGCCATGAATGCCTTGCTTTATAATATAATAATGAATACTGAAAAGGACGAGCATATGGTAAAAGGCAAATATCGTATCAGTAATCAACCAAATATTAGTGGCTAATGCTACCAAACCTAATTTGGTCCTCTTGACATTTGTCCGTTATCTTTATCACTTTATTATCATGTTTTTCCAATTGTACTTCCACAAATTCATCCTCTTGAAACTTATTCTAGATATTTTCTGATGTTTTATTAATATTATTTTATTTTACTTCCACAAATCGATCGTGCAATGTGTTTCATCCCTATGATCGTGGGGTGTTACAAGGTTTAAATTTATATATAGGAATAGCGTGGAATTATTTTTGGTAAGATAATAAAATTCACGTATTAGGAACATTAGTCCCTCTTCTAGTCACGGTAGATACAAGTTATATGTCTATGCGTTGATGTGTGATCAATTCCGAACCTTCACACACAAAAAAAATTCTCAGCAAAAGGCAAAAGAGTTAAAAACAATTTAAACCCCCTAGTAAGGACATCTCTACAATTGGGCTTTTGCAGTGGACCATATTTGTAGCTCCATTATGTGAATATTTCTACCGAGTTGGGCTACGGTTGGCCCAAGATAAGAACATTAATGCAAATTATGAATATTTTTCCACTACAATTCTTTGTTTTTTTTTTTGTTTTTGGGGAGAATATTTAAATCTAGTATGGGACTATCTTTATCGTTTGAGAAATACAAGGACCCCAAATATAAGCTTAACTTATAAGAATTCATCTTTTCAGTACTCTCTCATTATTAGTCCTAGTTGATTAACATTAAAATTCTAAGAGCTTTTCATTTTCTCCAAAATCATAGATTCACAATAGGAATAACTTAACAAGATTACTCAATTAGGTATAACTGCACAAGATTATTCAATTAAGTTTTATTTAGGGACTAGGTGATACACAAATATTACTCAATTGTTGGCGCTGCTCAGTCTGTCTCCCGTGACCCGTCCACCACGAAAACCTAGCATCTTCACAACAATATATATGTAGGCATATTATTATATTTTTTATAATTTTGTTTGTGACTAGGTATTTTAGTAAATTCTGATGACAATTATTTTCTTCATTATTTTTAAATGTTCTACTTTAATTTGCTTTGTCTTTTTGTGGTTGTATTAATTTGTTCGTGTAACCATGAAAATTTAATAGGATTTAGTTTTGACAAAGTACTTTACTTTTTTTAAATGCGATATAAATTTTGTGTGAACTTGTATGACGTAATAATTTTATTCTTACTTTCTAATTATATATATGTATATATATAAATACTCGTGTGTATAAACAAAAGTATTTAAAATTTACCTTTATTTGTATTGAGGATCTCATTTTCTTGATTCGTTCCGAACTCCTAAAATGTCAAGGTCGACCCTATTCACACTATATAGTTGATCTGGAGAAAAAAATGGCTCTCAGATTTGAATAGTAAGATGCATTGTATTGTAACTTGTCCATATTATTTTTTAGAAAATTTAATGTGGGACCAACTGCAACATGGCTTCCTAATTTTCCCCTCACAAACCATGTGTGTATGCCTTTATGATTTCAGCTTCTGTTGGAACTTTTACTACTTTTTGCTCCAACTTATTTAAAACATTTTGTAACGTATGTTATCGTTTACTTTAAATATAAGTTGTTGAAGTGTCTTAAGACTCTTAATTAAAAGATTATAATGTCAATTGTATAATTTATGTCACTAGGTGTGCTCCCGTGCCATGCACGGGATGAATATATTATATTATGTTGTATTATATTAATAAGATGTAATAAAATTATGTTTCATATGCTATTTGAGATTATAAAATAGAATATATATTGATGAATTAGCCTATCAATATGTTACATGTTGCTTCAAACTGATTCTCAACTTTATTCTTACTTTTTATTCCTCACATTTTTTTTGTCAATAATTATATTTCATACACTACCTGCTTTTATTTGAAAGTAATTTTTTTAACAATTTCTAAATTTAATGATTTTTTAAAAAGTGCAAGCAATTACAATTACTCACATATAATTCATTTTTGGCTAAAAGAATTGATTATAAAAGAATATCTTATAATTAGTTTTAAGGATTTTATGGACTCAATCAAACACCCTTTTTTATTTTTATTTTTTGTTGTTGTTAACTGTTGAAAAAGATTAGAAGGCATGTGCAAAACAGATGAGATCCACTATTCCAATTCGTGTTCCATCTTGTATTTCAAAACAATTCCTACACGTCACGTGTATACGATGACATTATTAATTAACACATAGCGTGTAATAAATATAAT
Organism: Ajuga chamaepitys; assembly: GCA_958295605.1. Lineage (NCBI taxonomy): Eukaryota > Viridiplantae > Streptophyta > Magnoliopsida > Lamiales > Lamiaceae > Ajuga > Ajuga chamaepitys. The sequence continues at coordinate 3,699,509 of OY282500.1, read as the reverse complement.
GAAATACTAGATGAAATACAAATTGAAATAGAGGATCCAATCGGTATTTAAGAATTAAGATATTATTTTTTCCCTTTTTTGTAGGAAACTTTGCTCAAGATTTTTCTCCACGTTAATTTTAAGAGGAAAAAGAAAAGACTTCTATGACTTGAAACGTTACGCATAACCAACCAATTGGAATCCTTTTTTAATATTATATTTAACACAAAAGGATAAAAAAGATACCAATACTCAAATCATTTTCAAACACAATACTAAGATCCATCAGATACTTGAATTTGATTTAAAAGAATATCTAATATAGCAAGGGATCAACTATGTCAATTTACTTCACTATTTTCTGTATTAATACTCCCATCGATCCATATTAATTGACGTTTAGAATGTTCTTTTTTTTTTCAATTAATTGACGTTTTACATATTTTAAACCAATTCTATCAATTTTCTCCATGGACTCAACCCTAAAATATCTTTACTTTTTAATCTATTAGAGATATTTTGATTTGGTCAAATTTTTAGTTGAGGGTATATCTGTCAAAATATTCAATCCTTAATTCTTTCCTTTCATTCTAGAACGTCAATTAATATGGAATGGAGGAAGTATTTTTTATGAGGTTTTGTCAATGTTAATAAAAATGTAGTACATCAATAACCATTGTTTATTTCAGTTATGCTAAATATACACCTCCTAACATAGCAATATACATGCATAGATTATACTCATTCCGTTCTAAAAAAAATTATTTTTTATGTACTTGAAACATCAAATTTAACCCATAAGTTTCCTTATAACTATTTAGATGTATTTGGAATTTATGGTTCGTCCTCATAAACATCAAGGACGTGTTTACTACATAGATGGTGATAATTCACGTGGACTTTTTACATGATATCATTGTATGAAGTATGTTGATGATAAGCAAAATTGTCCACATACTTACTCAGAAAATAGTCCAAATAAATGGTATATCCTACCATTTTACTGCATACCCAGAAGGATGTCATCAATTATAACGTTATTTTAGATGTAGGTAAACATACCCTAAGTAATGTTATTTTAGAGAAATTGCATTATTTTGCAACAAAGAAATTGACTATAACTTGAAATAAATAAAAGCTGAATATTTGATTATGTTTGTAGAAAGGAAGGAGTGATGATTAAAATTAAAAGGTGAGATGATTATTTGATAATGATAAGAATTGAAGTGAGAAATTATGACAAGTGATGTCAATTAGTTAAACAAAGGGAATTGGGCAGTCTTGGTTCCCACGATAATTAAATGGAAGTATTCAACTCAACAGATATGTTAATTAGGTGAGGATTGGTGTAGGGTAATAATCCCACTTTCTCATAGGTTAATCTCCACCCAGCCTGTATTATTTTATTTATTTATTTATTTATTATTATTATTATTATTATTATTGTTGTTGTTGTTGTGGACCAGATTACAGTCATAGGTCGTGTTAAAATTTTGTCCCAATAATTAGAGTTGTGCATGAAATTTGAAGATTATCAAAATTGGACCAAATAAGTCTCGAAGCCAAAAAAATCGTCGTTTATTTGACTTTTTATAAACCGAATTGAACCAAATTTTTTTTTTTTTTAATAAATTTGGATATTTCTTAATTTTTTGAACTAAAAACTGTATTGAACCGAGCCGCGCCGTACCGAACTGGTGGTTCGAAACAGAAATAAACGGTTCACCTATGATCATTGGTCAAAAATCAACAACAATACATACTATTACGATTCATGTATAGTATTGTGTTTTTTCTGTTTTTCTTTGTTTGTTTTCTCTTTTTGCTTTCTTTGCCCTCTTTTCTATTTGTGGGGTTTTGCATAATGTATATAGTATAATGTTCTAAAATACACTAGACAATATATAATTGACAGATTGAATTCCAACGCCTAGTTAATGTTTAAACCGGTATATGATTTAGTAGGCGGATGTTGTGAAACAAGCACCAGAGAAATATAGAAATGTAGCGGAAATATATAAATTGTAAAGCATAAAAATAAGAACACAAGATTTATGTGGTCCGATAAATTGTCTACGTCCACGAAAGAGAGAGAGAGTGATATTTTTTTATAAAATATGTATTAAACAAGAGTTATGCTAGTCAATGTATCTATTTATAAATTGACGCTTATTGGCTTTGCTGATCACATGGATTAAGAAACTGATTAAAAAAGACAAATGCGTACTCAATTTTCTAATATATCTATATTTAATTAGCACTATACTATTTGATAACGCGCAATCCGGTAATCCAAAGAACTCGAAGTCAAGTTCGATTCACAACGTTACCCAATGCAAGAAAATTAAAGAACACAAGATATACGTGATTCGATCCGGAGATCTACGTCCACGGGCGCAAATAATCACCAGTCGGGGTGTTTTTCACTATCTTCCTTTCAATCTTACACGTTGTAGTTTAGGAGTACAAAGTGTCAACCCTAAATTTGAGTACAATTCTCCTATTTATACTACTCAATTCAAAACCCTAACTAAATCCCTACAATTGCGCCCACCAAATCTGCATGGGAGTTGGAAGGAGATCGTGGGGATCTCACTTTCCAAATATGCCGCGATTGGGTTGTTCCAGGCTCGTGCGCGCTTCTGGGCCGGTTTGGTTGCTGGGCTCGTTCTTCTGGACCCGGTCGCTCAAGGACGGGCCGACTCGACCCGGAATTACTGGGTCATACCTATCACTATTCAATATATTAATTTATCCTTGTGGAAAAAGCAAAATAAAATAAAAGCTACAATATATAGAAATAGAATTACGTATTTAGACATTTGAAAAATAAATACTTGTCTACATGTTTGGGACGCATGAAGTATAAGTTAGTCTGTCAACAACCTACATAATAACTACCAAAAACAAACTGTTAATGTTTCAACCTCATATCAACACCAACTAAAACCTCTTTGACAATAAGAAACCAAACAACAAACTAAACTAACAACAAGATTATCAAAGAATCAATCAAGCACATGCAAACACCAATTATGTGGTTCAGATCCTTTTGATATCCTACATCCACGGAGAGAACCAATCAATCTATCATCACTTCAAATTATTACAGATTACAAGAGCATCCCTTAATGATCATAGCTATAGAATCAAAACTCAACTCAGAATATCATACAACTCTTTACACTATGAACACCTCTCTTGTGTATCCCTCTGAATTTAAACTCCAAGATAATCTTTCTCTCATACCAACTCTCAGTCTGTAGTAGTGTAATTCTGTAATCTTCAGCCTAATGTATCAGTCTTCTTTTGCAGAAAAACGCAGCTCCTTCACATCTGTTTCAACTTTCAACTGCTTTCTTTCCTAATTGATTTTGCAGCACAATTACAATAATGCCCTCAACTTAAAACGAGAAAAGACTATATATAGCCCTTGGCAGCTATTAACTTATCTTTTTAACAGATTTTTTACAGTTAAATTGCGGAAAGTCACCTATAAAAACACCGGTTTGGATTTTTTACTACATTTTGTACAATATCTTCTACAACATACTCCCTCCATCCCAACTAACTTTTTCTACTTTCCTTTTCGGTCCGTCCCAGCTAACTATTCACACCCTTAAAAAGGAAATTTCTCTCACAATCTCCACCCTCAAAATCTCCACACTCAATCTCCATCTTTAATTTCTTAACCTCCGTGCCTGGTCAGCTGTGAAAAATTAGTCGGGACGGAGGGAGTATTATATTAATCATGTCACATAATCACTTATGATGTGTTCATGATATCATCATATACACGTACTACGTGTGAATTCAAATGTAATAAAAGATATCGCATTATATGAAGTAGGAGATTCAAAATGTAAAAACACACGCACTTAAATTATACGAAGTACTAAAATGGGTGTCCACTAGGGCATGGAGATGTAATAAATGGTAATAATGATGGTTCGGTCACACACGTGGTTCACAGAGGATTAAAAAGATTCAATTCCATGCGCTGATCATGTAATAATGAATTTGTAGACCCATAAATTAAAGTATGGTGGGTGATGCACAACCATCTGATTTAGGTTGAAAATTAAACTGAAAACTCCATTCCTTACGCAATTCCAAATACCATCTCAATCAATGATGTACCCACCTTAACATCACAAGTACATTCTATACATACTTCACGCAACAGGATCTTATTTTCAATGTTTCAACATCTATTTTACAATAATGTGAGTAACATTATATGCAATTAATGAACATATATGTACACAATTTAATATCTCATGTGTCTTACATTTTGGATTCATCTCCAACTTATATCTTTCACTTTTTATCAGACATTATAATCAAAATTTAACGAATTTATAAACATTAACTTTCAGCAAAATTATATGTTTTAAGATAAACATGTTGATGATAAACTACATAAATATTCTCTATATATATGTCAAAAATCCGTATATTTTATGTAGTTAGATTAGATGCAAAATAATAAGTCGGGTGATTTTCGTGCCATTAATAAAGCAGATGATTTATATGCTAATTTTATGATAATTTGTGAACTTAGTGAAACTAAATCTAATATTATTTTACAACTAGATGTCTACCCGTGTGATGCACGGGATGAGTATTTCTTTATAATAATAATAATATATAATAAAATTATCAACCTATATATTATTTGTGAATATAAAATTGAGAGTTGATATTTTTTTGTCCAATTATCTGTCTTCCTCCTTACATATCTTTTTTCTACATGTGTATTTTTTTTACATTTAATATCCTCAATTATCACAAATTGAAACTACCAGTTAAATTTTGACTATTCATTTTTTTATATTTACCCCTAGTAGAGTGACTTCCTTGCCTAAGGATGTTGCTCCTAAGACATCTTTGGTGGAAGAGGAGGTAGTAAGGAGTACTCCTTGCCCTGATAAAGGAAAGGGTATTATTACAACCCCTGTTCAACCAGACTTTCACAGTGATAAGAGAGTGCCGCCTTGTTGGAGTAATATTTCTAGGAAACCTGAGGGGTCAGGTCCCTCACACACTAACCCTCTTGATCATTTTGAAGTGCATGAAAACTCTTTCTCTAAGCTTGCAATTGATGTTAATGATGATGAATGTATTTTTGAAGATAATCATTTTGCTAACCAAGTTATATCAATGTTCCCTTTGCATGGGATGATGGAGGAAAATGAAGAAGATGAGGAAGATGCTACCTCTTAGGAAGAGGGTCGGGAACCAAATAGAAAAAGGAAGGTAGCATTGAAAAGGCAAAAAAACCTGCTAAAGAAAAACTCTGGTCTCCTAGTAATGCTTACTAGAAGGGATACAATGTTTACTAAAGGTAACTCTTCCTATACTAAGAAGTGATTATTATTACTTGGAACATTAGGGGAATTGGAAATAAAAAGGGCCAAACCTACTTAAAAAACTTTGATTAAAAAGAAAAAAACCAGATGTGTTTGCTATTTTAGAGTCAATATTTACCTTTTCTAATCCATTTTTTTTCACACTTTGGTTTATCAACATGTTCTTATTAATTCTAATGCTAAAATTTGGTTAATGTGGAAAGAGTCTGTTAAAATTGAGTTATTGTGTTCTACTGAACAAATGCTTGATGTGGAAATTTCTAATTTTGTGTTAGGATGTAGATTTTTAACTACCTTTGTTTATGGTACATGTGATAGGAGATCTAGATCTAAACTCAAAATTCTTGCCATATATGTTCAACCCACATCATCAAATCAATAATTTCACCCTTTTCGCTATCAATCACTAACAAGAACATAGGTAATTAAGCAAAATCACATAAAAATAGCACTACAAGTGCCTATACCTAAGCATGCTCAACACCAATTCTTGCACAAATTGCACTCACTCGACCATACAAATTCGAAATAAATTGCACAATTAATCGAGTATAGAGTTAGCCATAGTCCCCTCCAAAGAGTTTCAAGGGTTTTTCCTCCTCTGTATGAGGTTGATCATCATTGCATTCGGGAGTCGACATAATATGACCTTTAAAATAAAACTGCAAGCAAAACCAGAAGCAGCACACAAACTGGACAAGGAGGCCCAAGAGAACTGGCCGACAGAAAAGAAACAATAATAACAGTGCGTATAAGAACCCTACAAGTATAGAAAACTGACCATAACTTGCGATCATCTCTAGCAGACCGCCATGAATAAACATATATATAGCACTAGTAGCGAAGAAAAGAACAAAATATAAACTCCAACGCAAATGCGTAAGAATCAGTGCCCAAATAAGCCTTACACCAATTAATAGGACTTAACCCGGTCATAGCTTTAACCATAACCCTATCGCACATTGTAATTATCTCGACTCAATCATCACGTAAAGAAACAATAAATCCTAGATCCTAGTAACACAACACAGATTGTAAAAGACAAAGTTAAATATCGTAAAGAAGAAGAAACACATTATATCATTCGATCACTGATATGTTGGAACAGCGTGTAGAAACGTAGAGAGAGAAAGTATTTTCCTCTTATTCACTTCATATCAACTTGTTCAATTACAACAGAATATAAGATGGGTATTTATACCAGTCAACCTTTCTAACTTTGTTGACTGGAAAATATCTAATAAAGCTATAAATGGAATCATCTAGAAGAACTTCTACACCCCCCTCTCAAGTTGGACAGGGGAGAGGACAACCATGCCCAACTTGGATAGGAGAAATTGCAAACGCGGATAAGCAAAAAGCTTCGTAAAGAGGTCGGCAAGCTGATGTTTGGAGGAAACATGCTCCAAAATGATAAATCCTGCCTTATACTTGTTGCGAACCATGTGGCAGTCGATTTCAAGATGTTTCGTGCGTTCGTGAAACACGGGGTTGGCAGCAATATGTATGGCAGCCTGATTATCACACTTTAATGGGATAGGCAATGGTATCTGAATCAAAAAGTCTGAACAAACATAGGAAATCCATTCGAGCTCACTGACTGTGGTGCTAAGTGCCCTGTACTCGGCTTCGGCGGAGGACTTAGCAACCGTACACTGCTTCTTACTCTTCCAAGAGACGAGAGAATCACCTAAAAACACACCATAACCTGTAATGGACTTCCGTGTATCCTTGCAAGAAGCCCAATCCGCATCACAATATGACGTAAGCTGAAACTTAGGGGAACTAGAATAGAACAGACCCAAATCTTGTGTGCCCCGCAAGTAGCGAAGCAAGTGAACAGCAGCGTCCCAATGCACTGAGCATGGCTGAGTGACAAATTGGCTAAGCTGCTGAACAGAGTACGTGAGATCCGGTCTGGTGAAATTCAAATACAAGAGCTTGCCAATAAGCCGTCGATAACTATCGGGGTTGCTGAGTGGGGTACCCTGAAGGGCTTGTAAATGCAGGCCCTGTGGGAGAGGTGTGGAAACACTCTTGCAATCTGTTAAGCCAGCGTCCTGAAGCAAATCTGAAGCATATTTGCGTTGACAGAGAAAAATGCCTTCGGCAGTGCGGGCAATGTGCATTCCAAGAAAATATTTGGCCAAACCCAAATCCTTGATGGTAAAGATATCATTAAGATATTGTTTCAACTGCTAAATCAGTAAAATGTTGGTGCCTGTGACGAGAAGATCGTCCACATAAACCAAAACTGAAATTAGATGAGGTGTGAGATGTGAATAAACAATGATCATAAGGGGACTGTATAAAACCGTATTCCTGCATTTTGGCACTGAATTCCAGATTCCATTCTCGAGAAGCCTGCTTAAGGCCATACAGACTGCGTTTCAGCTTACATACTTGACCGGGTGAGGCCTTAGAATAGCCCGGAGGGGGGATCATGTACACCTCATCATGAAGACTACCATGAAGGAAGGCATTATTAACATCAAGTTGGTGAATCGGCCAACCTTTCATGGTAGCGATGGCGATGAATAGCCGAACAGTAACCACCTTGGCAACAGGAGAAAAGCTCTCTGTGTAATCTAGGCCAGGAATCTGTGTAAACCCCTTTGCCACTAACTGGGCTTTCAATCGTTCAATTGTCCCATCAGGGTGAAGTTTAGTCTTATATACCCACTTACAACCAATGGGTTTCTTGTTGGGAGGTAAGGCAACAAGATCCCAAGTATTGTTCCGTTCAAGGGCCTCCAACTCTTGATTCATGGCCGTGATCCAGCCTAACTGTCCACTAGCTTCTTTATAAGATGTAGGCTCAGGAGAACTAGATGACTGGAGAAAGTAAGGAGCATGTGCATGTGCAAAAGTGAGAGTGTTAGGATGGGGATAAGGTTGTACAACAGGCTGGTGAAGAAAGGAAGTAACGTATTGGTTGGGTGGAAAATAGGCTTGACCCACCACATAGTCTTGGAGCCAAGCTGGAGGAGCGCGATGTCGTTTTACTTTAGCAGAAATAGAATCTGGAACAGCAGAGGATGGAGCAGACTCTAGAGGTCTAGAGGAAGAAGGAAATGATTCTGAGGCTCTAGGAGGGTCAAGAGCAGCAGGGTCAGTAATAGGAATTAGGGGAAGTGGCATTGTATCAGGAAAGATTTGTGAGAAGAATATGGAAAATCAGAATCAAAGAATTTTACATCTCGTGAAATGAGGACTTGTTGAGTGTCGAGATCATAGAGTTTATAGCCCTTATGCCCAGTGACATATCCAAGAAAGACACACTTGTGGGACCGAGAGCTAAACTTAGATTTCTGAGGATGTATGTTGGCTGCATAGGCAAGGCAACCAAAAGAGTGGAGATCGGTAAAGTCGGGAGATTTGGAAAATAATATTTCATAGGGTGATTTCCAGCTTAGAATGGGACTGGGTAATCGATTTATGATGTAGGTGGCCATAAGAATGGAGTGATACCAAAAGGTGAGAGGTAAGTGAGAGTGAAACAACAAGGATCTTGCCATCTCAAGGAGATGCCGATGCTTGCATTCCACAACCCCGTTTTGTTGGGGAGTGTAAGGACAGCTCCGTTGATGTACAATGCCAAGGGAGGAGAGAAAATTGCTACAGTCTTTGCTAAGAAATTCAGAACCATTATCAGATCGGATGGCTTTAATTTTGGTGTTGAACTGAGTATGGACCATTTTCACAAAAGTCTTAAGGAAGGAAAGTGTTTGAGATTTGTGCATCATCAAATATATCCAGGTGCCTCGACTGTGATCATCAACGATAGAGAGGAAATATGGGGTGTTCGTAAGAGATTGCTCTTTGCAAGGACCCCAAATGTCCACATGTATGAGATCAAAAATATGTAGTGAATGAATAGAAGAAGTAGGAAAAGGTACATGATGTTGTTTCGCCTTAAAACAAGCAGTACAAGATTTTATTGTGTTAATAGAGGAATCAGTACAAAGAGGCTTTACACAATCAATATGTTGCAAAACTTTAACAGAAGCATGTCCAAGGGAGTGATGCCAAGTATCTAAGGAAGTAAGAGAAGCTAAAACAGGTATACGGAGAGAGGCGGCAGATTGGCGTGGAGCAAATATGTAGAGCTTCCCAATCATCTCTCCAGTGGCTATAGTATGATTAGTCTGAGGGTCCTGTATCAAGCAGTGAGTAGGTGTAAAAATACAATGAAGTTTAAGGGTGGAAGTCAGCTGGGGAATGGACAAGAGATTATATCGAAAGGAGGGAACATAAAGAACATCTGTGAGGATGATATTCTCATGCAAATGAACAGTACCAGCATGAGTAATCCGCTTCATAGAGCCATCAGGTAAAATGACGGTTACGGGAACAGATAAGAGAGAAATGTGATGCATGAGGTGAGGATTTGTGCACAAGTGCTTACTGGCCCCAGTATCTAGGATCCAAGAGTCGACACTTATATTTTCCACCAATGAAAAAGCTGTCTGAATAGGAAAGGAGGATGATATACCTGCTGAATGGGCAAAATGAACAAAGTCGAGCTGCTCTTTAGGAACAGAGGTCTTGGTTGGGAAAAATTTTGCAAGCTCCTTTTGGATAATAGCTGTGACATCCTGAGCAGTAGCATATTGTGGAGAGACTGATGGAAGGGGATCCTTTGGTGTATCATGAGTGGTAGCCAGATGAGCATATTGAGGGGAATTGCGCTGGTCTTTCATGGTCTTGTACCAATCTGGCTCCCCATGTAGTTTAAAGCACTCATGAATCTCATGACCAGGTCTTGTACAGTGATCACAAACAAGCTTAGCACGTTCCTCTTTCGTTTTCCTGGGAGGATCTCCCCTACCTCGAGCAAAACCTCCACGTGCCGAGGAGCTAGAACCAGATCGACCACCTCTGAAACCCCTACCTTGAGCAGACTTAACCATCATAGCCGTATTCTCAACAGATTCAGAGTATGACAAATTAACGGATCGTTGTTTCTCGACTCTCAGCAATATAGAGTAAACTTTATTCAGATCAGGCAGAGGTTCTAGCACAAGGATTTGAGAACGAATCGGATCATACAAATCGTTGAGCCCCATCAGAAATTGCATAACTCGATCCTCATTCGCATCTTGCAGTACAGATTTGCCAATCGGACAAGGACAAACGCGTAATGGTTTTACACTAGCATATTGATCCCAGAGGCGTTTTAATTTGGAGAAATATGCAATGATAGAGTCATTTCCTTGACTAATACTGTTAATGTCGCGGCGTAGCTGATAAATCAGGGGGCCATTAGATTGTCCGTACCTGAGAGCAATTTCATCCCACAGTTGTTTGGCGGAATCAGTATGAATAAAATCTTCAACAATGTCCTTGGCCAGAGTATTGAGAATCCACGAGGTCATGAAGTCAGTCTTCTTCCAATTGTCGTATGCCGGAGAGTCAATAGCAGGAGTATCAATACTTCCATCCACGAAGCCAAGCTTCGACTTCGCACCAAGAGCAATTATCATTGCTTTCTTCCATGACAGAAAATTCCGGCCGGTGAGCGGATTGCTCACAAGTATCATGCCCGGATGATCGGAAGCATGAAGCTGAAACGGATCTTCAATCGGAGCAGAGTATGCAGAAGCGGAGCTAGCGAGAGGAGCGGTAGAGCCGGCGGCCGCAGTTAGCGCCGGCCATTGGATCGGAGATCGGAAATTGGCCATGGAACCCTGGTAACTGATACCATGTAGAAACGTAGAGAGAGAAAGTATTTTCCTCTTATTCACTTCATATCAACTTGTTCAATTACAACATAATATAAGATGGGTATTTATACCAGTCAACCTTTCTAACTTTGTTGACTGGAAAATATCTAATAAAGTTATAAATGGAATCATCTAGAAGAACTTCTACACAGCATTGTGACCAACGAAATAAGCACGATTTCAGGAACTACCAATCGAGAGGATGTCATCTCCAAGCGAGGGAGTCAAAATTCTAAGCGAGAGGGAGAAGTTATTTTACATGTGGACTAGTTCTATAATCTTTTTGTTCTCTTAAAACTAAAACCGTAGTTATTCTTAGAAAAGTTAATAAAACATTGAAGTTACAAACACGACAATACTATATTAAAAATTACATAAGTTACCCTTTTAACTTTTCTCCCGTTAAACATTATAAAATACATAGTGCAAATTGCAAACATACGATAACTATATTATAAACAAATATTTCTTTGAGAATTTATTATAAATAAATATAAACACGGTCGTTTGGTATGATTTCAATCAGAAACCGTAACGAAATTATATAAAGCGATGCAAGTACAAACAATGTGCATGTTTAATTGGGACTGCTAGTTAGGAATAGTGACAGGGAGAATAAAAGAATGATGTTTATTTAGGTGATTGGAGTAGTGATTATAATGTAGGATATAATTTTAATTGTAAAATATGATGTGATGTGTGTAAGAGATTGTTAATAATAATTAATTTTATGATTAAAGTGATATTGGAGTTTGTGGTGATTTGTAGTAGGTTGGGACAACCTATATAAACAAACATAAAGAGAAGTACCAACCCATCAGATTGGACCAACCTCAACCAAATATACTGGTACACGTAATTATGCGTGCATAATAGGTCGATTAAAATGTCTAGTTAGGAACATTTGCATGCATAATTAGTCGTGTATTGCTCGTATTGGTATTATTGGACAAATTGATGTTGTTTGACTTGTTTTGAAGCATTAAGGTGAAATTAGACCAAAAAGTCGAACTCGACTTAAACTGGATGCGAGAACAAGTGTCGCATGTCAAAAACCGAGCGAAAATTGATCCAAGTTGCTGGGAATTGGTCTCGGCCGAGCCAAAGGAGCTCGGCCGAGCTTGAAGGTCAGCGAAGATGCCAAAAATTGGCTGTTGAAGATTCTCGGCCGAGCCAGAATTTCTCGGCCGAGCCACTTTTATAGAGAGCTCGGCCGAGCCAGGAATTCTCGACCGAGACAGGCGATGGCCCAGCCCAAGACGCGCGGATTAGTCTTTTTCTGGCCCAAATTGAGCCTAATTCATCCTCGACTATAAATAGAAGATCCAAAAGTCCGAAAATCACTTTGGGGGGCACTAATTCAAGAGCGCGGACTTGGAAATTCGGAAGAACACGAAGACTCAAGATTCAGCACTCGGGTTTTAGAGTTTTTATAGTTTTAATGTTTTCTTTTTATAGTTTATTCTTAGCGATCGCTATGATCGGCTAAGCTTTATTTTCCCGTCTTTAACTATGTTGAACCCTAGACTGTTATTTATGTAATTAATTCAGTAATTGCTTAATTTAATTATGTTCTGAGATTACATTGTGTTATTGGATTACTCTATCTTTTATATGTTTGTTATGTGGACTGATCACCCTAGTAATAGGCATATAGCTGTCGCTAGGTCATAAATTCATAATCCGTAATTGTTATGCGTTTGTGCCCAAAAGTAGCAAAAAGTGGTTACTCGCTAGGATAACACAAAGTCGCGGTCACTTGTACCACGTTCGTGAGTACAACACCGTACCTACTCCGTTGCCTTAATTCCCTATGCGTCTAGTTACGATAGTTCTAGCGAGCGTCTCCTAGAACTACTTAATTGGATAGGATTAATTGCTAAGTTCTTAGGATTAATTATACTTAAGGGGTAACAAGGGTTAGCTAAGCGTACCTGTTAATTCTTGGAGTAGGGGTCTCAGAACTAATTAGTTAAGTAGTTGCATTAGTTACATGAATATTCAGGCTAGGGGGATACTAGGTTAAAGGCGGGATACTTTTTATTCACTAGTTAAATCGTCTTTAGTTATTTGCATTAGTTAATTAACTCTAATCAAAACTCCCCCCCCCCCCCCCTTATTATAGTTATATTATTAGTATTTATATATAATTGGTTAGTACGATTATTTAGTTAATTCCTGTTCTCTGTGGGATCGACCCTGACTTGCTCTAGCTACTGTTAGGAATAGTTAGGAAATAAATCATCTTATTTGACTGCACCCGACAGTGCGGTCAAATTTTGGCGCCGTTGCCGGGGAACGATTGAAATTAATTAAATTTTAGTATTGACCATTATTTGTTTACGTTTCGTTCTTCATTTTAAATATATAGTTTTTAGTTACTTACGATATACCTTGCATCTCATTACAACAGTGAATGATCACGCGTTCACGTGGTGACAAAGAGCTACACTTTGATCCTGAGATTACTCGAAGAGATCGAGTTTTGAGGAAGAAGGCGAGAGAACATCGAGAGCAAGTCGAAGCTTTACCATATACTACTGAAACCCTGTTTGAGTCAGAAATTGAGCAAGAGGAAATGGCACAAGAAAAGTCCATGAAGGAACTGGCCAACGCTGGAGTCACGCATCAGCCCTTGTGCATTACTTTCCCGACCTTGGGCGAAAACACTACATTCGAACTCAAATCGGGGCTGATCCATCTTTTGCCCTCATTCCATGGCCTTTCCGGTGAGGATCCCCACAAGCACTTAAAGGAGTTTCACACCGTCTGCTCGAGTATGAAGCCCGTCACTGTTACTGAAGAGGCAATCAAGCTGCGAGCTTTCCCCTTTTCTTTAAAGGACTTGGCCAAAGATTGGCTCTACTACTTGCCCCCTTCGTCCATTACCACGTGGGTAGAAATGGAGAGACAGTTTTTGGAAAAGTACTTCCCCGCCTCTAGAGCTACGAACCTCCGAAAAGAGATTAGTGGAGCTAGACAACTGCAGGGGGAGAATTTATATGAATATTGGGAACGGTTCAAGAAGCTGGAGACAAGCTGTCCACAACACCAGATCACCGACCAGCTACTTATCCGGTACTTTTATGAAGGGTTGTCAACAGCAGATCGGAATATGATAGACTCAGCTAGTGGTGGAGTTCTAGTTGAGAAGACTCCAAGAGCAGCAAGGGAACTAATATCCAAGATGGCTGCGAATGCACAACAATTTGGGTATAGGGACGCACCACTTAGGCCAGTAAGGGAGATGAATGATTCAGCCATAGAAGACAAATTGGAAGCATTGACAACTTTAGTAAGAAAGGTTGCCTCTGAAGGCAAAGCTGTCATCAAGCCGTGCCGTATTTGTGAGACATTGGAGCACTCGACCGACGAGTGCCAGGTTCTAGGGAATGAGTTGGAGGCCCATGCCAACGCCGTAGGCTCGGATAATTTTCGACAAAGGAAGTATGACCCCTACTCCCAATCCTATAATCCGGGGTGGAGGGATCATCCAAATTTGAGGTATGGAAATCAGCCACAGCAGAATCAGCCGCAGCAATCGGGAGAACCAAACCGCTTTCCGCGGGGTATGTACCAACAAAAACAGGCGGTTGAACAAGCACCCAGCTCCTCGTTAGAGGACATTGTCAAGAATCTGGCCAATAACACATTGCAGTTCCAAAAAGACACCCAGTCGAGCATCAGAACTCTTGAGACTCAAATGAGTCAACTAGCTACCGCGGTGAGTCGATTGGAGAGTGCGAACAGCGGCAAACTACCCGCTCAGCCTGAGATTAATCCAAGGAACGTTAGTGCAATTACACTTAGGAGTGGAACGGAGCTTGGAGAGCCTAAGAAGCCCGGGCAAAGTTCAGACGAGGATATTGGCGAAAACGGAGGAAAAACTGAAGAAACTGACGAACAGCAGGTCTCGGCCGAGAAAATCTGTCTCGGCCGAGAAAGTGATGAGGTGGCAGTCGGGCTCGGCCGAGAATCATCTGTCTCGGCCGAGACACAGCTCCAGCAGAAGCAGACTCCTGCGACACCTATTCCGACCCAACCATTGCCATTTCCGAGTCGACTCGCACCTAGAGTGAAGAATACCAAGGAAAAAGAGATCTTGGATGTATTCAAGAAAGTCGAGATAAACATTCCGCTAATCGACGCAATCAGACAAATTCCGAGGTATGCAAAATTTCTTAAAGATTTATGCACTAACAAACGCAGGTTGAAGGGGGATGAGAAAATCATAATGGGAGAAAATGTGTCCGCCATCTTCCAGAAGAAGATACCTCCGAAGTGCAAGGACCCAGGTATGTTCGTAATTCCAGTTACAATAAATGATCACATCATAGAACGAGCTATGCTCGATTTAGGTGCATCTATAAACGTCATGCCTCGTTCCATATTTCATGCATTAAAACCCGGACCATTAAAAGAAACTAGGATAGTTATTCAGTTAGCTGATCGTAGTACTTCATATCCCGACGGACTAGTAGAGGATGTTCTAGTGGAAATAGGCGACTTAGTGTTCCCTGCAGACTTTTATGTTTTGGATATGAATGGGGATACATCTACTTCTACGCCTATTTTGTTAGGGAGGCCATTTTTGAATACCTCCCAAACAAAGATAGACGTCCGTGAGGGAAACCTCACAATGGAGTTTGATGGGAGTATTGTTAAATTTAATATTTACGATGCCATGAAATTCCCGGAGGATGCTCACTCTGTTTTTTCGATTAGTGTCATTGACCCTCTCGTCGAGGAAGTTTTTCATTTGTGCAGGGACCCAACAGAAATATTCTTGACCACACGATTGAAGAATGGACCAGATGAGATTTGGGAAACGTGTAAGGAATTGGTGGAATTAGTGGCAACACTTCAAACACCACAGTTTGCAAGGCAGAAGCGCGATCAGGGATTCATCCCATTACCCGAGTCTAATACTAAGATGCTCCCATCCACGGTACAAGCCCCTACTCTCGAGCTTAAATCCCTTCCTGAACACCTGAAGTATGCATATTTGGGGACAAGTGAGACGCTGCCAGTCATCATCTCATCCAAGCTCACGTCCTACCAAGAAAGTTCACTGATAGCCGTGCTCAAGGAGCATAAAAAGGCAATTGGGTGGACCATAGCCGACATTGAGGGGATTAGCCCTTCGCTCTGTATGCATAGGATCCACCTTGAAGAAGACGCCAAACCCAGTCGAGAGCCTCAAAGGCGCCTGAATCCGCCGATGATGGAGGTTGTGAAAAAAGAGGTAATCAAGTTGTTAGACGTCGGCATCATCTACCCCATCTCAGATAGTAAGTATGTCAGCCCTACTCAAGTAGTTCCAAAAAAATCGGGGGTCACAGTTGTGGAAAATCAAGCAGGTGAGTTGGTTCCCACCCGTCTCCAGACTGGGTGGCGAGTATGTATGGATTATCGTAAGCTAAATTCTATGACTCGCAAAGACCATTTCCCTTTACCTTTTATTGATCAAATGCTTGAGCGCTTAGCTGAGCATTCTTTTTATTGCTTTTTAGATGGTTTCTCAGGATATTTTCAGATAGCCATTGCACCAGAGGATCAAGAAAAGACGACATTTACTTGTCCTTTTGGGACATTCGCCTGGCGAAGAATGCCGTTCGGACTTTGCAATGCTCCAGCAACATTCCAAAGGTGTATGGTAAGTATTTTCTCTGAATACGTAGGTCATATCATAGAGGTATTTATGGATGATTTTAGTGTTTATGGGGAGTCATTTGAAAAGTGCTTAGATAACCTAGTCTTAATCTTGAAAAGATGTGCTGACACTAACCTTGTACTAAACTGGGAAAAATGTCATTTTATGGTTGAACAAGGGATAGTATTAGGCCACATTGTCTCAGCTAAAGGGATCGAGGTAGATAAGTCAAAAATAGATATCATAACTGCTTTGCCTTACCCCGCGAGTGTGCGGGAAGTTCGTTCTTTTCTTGGTCATGCAGGTTTCTATAGGCGATTCATCAAAGATTTCTCCAAGATTTCAGCCCCTTTGTGCAAACTGTTACAGAAGGATGTGGAGTTTGAGATGACGCCTGAGTGCAAAATCGCTTTTGACACGCTAAAAGAAAGGTTGACGACACCACCCATCATACAACCGCCGGATTGGAGTTTGCCATTCGAGATCATGTGCGATGCCAGTGACTATGCGGTCGGAGCTGTGTTGGGACAGCAAAAAGGGAAAGTGACGCATGTTATCTATTATGCATCAAGAACCTTGAACCCAGCCCAAGCAAATTACACCACAACTGAGAAAGAGCTTCTAGCTATTGTTTTTGCTTTGGAAAAATTTCGTTCTTATTTATTGGGTACAAAAATTATTGTTCACTCTGACCATGCAGCACTTAGGTACCTTTTGTCGAAAAAAGAGGCTAAGCCGAGGTTAATACGGTGGATCCTCCTCCTCCAAGAGTTTGATTTGGAGATCAAAGACAAAAAAGGAACTGAGAATTTGGTCGCAGACCACTTGAGCCGGTTGACCCTTGAAGAGAACGACCTACCCCTACAGGAGAGCTTTCCCGACGAACAACTGTTCGAGGTAACACAACACGTCGACCTAACACCACCATGGTATGCCGATTTAGTTAATTTCCTTGTTGCAAATGTCTTTCCTAAAGAAATGTCTAAAGCACAGCGAGATAGATTAAGGAGTGAGGCTAAATACTATGTATGGGATGACCCGTATTTGTGGAAACATTGTACTGACCAAATAATTAGGAGATGCGTAGTTGAATCTGAATTTCATTCTATCCTATCGTTTTGTCACTCTTATGCATGTGGGGGTCATTTTGGATCTAAGAGAACGGCACATAAAGTATTAGAGAGTGGATTTTACTGGCCAACTTTGTTTAGAGATGCACATTTATTTTGTAAAACTTGTGATAGCTGTCAAAGAACCGGTAATAATTCCCAAAGGAATGAGATGCCCCAACAACCCATAATGATTTGTGAAATTTTCGATACTTGGGGCATGGACTTTATGGGACCATTTCCTTCATCTTATGGAAATTTGTATATCTTACTTGCTGTAGATTATGTTTCCAAATGGGTGGAGGCCAAGGCCACTCGGACTAACGATTCTCGAGTTGTTGCAGATTTTGTTAAGTCTAACATTTTCTCTAGGTTCGGGATTCCAAAAGCGATCATTAGCGACAGGGGAACGCACTTTTGTAACCGCACTGTAGAGGCCTTGCTGCGAAAATACCATGTTTTGCACAAAGTTTCAACAGCATACCATCCCCAAACAAGTGGACAAGCCGAAACATCCAACCGCGAGATCAAATCCATTTTGGAAAAGACGGTACAGCCAAACCGGAAGGATTGGAGCGTGCGACTTGATGATGCTTTATGGGCTTACAGAACAGCGTACAAAACACCCATCGGCATGTCACCATACCGCTTGGTTTATGGGAAACCTTGCCACCTACCAGTCGAGCTTGAGCACCGCGCCTACTGGGCAATTAAACGGTGCAACATGGATTACGATGAAGCTGGCACTCACCGGAAACTTCAACTGCAAGAACTCGAAGAAATCCGGAATGAGGCATTTGAGAATGCACTGATATACAAAGAAAAGACGAAAGCCTTCCATGACTCTCGTCTACACAGGAAGACTTTTGTTGTGGGTGATAAAGTGCTTCTCTATCACTCTCGCCTCAAGCTATTCCCCGGTAAGTTGCGTTCCCGTTGGATAGGTCCATTTGTTGTCTATAATGTATTTCCTCATGGCGCAGTTGAGATAAAAAGTGAACAAACGAGGAAGATACTCAAAGTCAATGGGCATCGGCTCAAACCTTACTTCGAGACATTCAAACAGCTGCCCGAAGAAATCATACAACTTGCGGATCCGCCACTCAATTGAACGTAACACCCGTCGAGCCAACGACGTAAAACAAAGGCGCTTGTCGGGAGGCAACCCGATATTTACCCGTTTTATTTTTTTCGCATTTCGTTTCTTTAGAATTATTGCTTTTTGTATGGGTTTACTATTATTTGTTTTTGAGTCTTTAGGAACTAGCTGGACCAGAAGGCACCAGACCATAAAATTCAAGGGATAAAGCACGGAACAGGGGGTCAAACAGACGAAAAATCGAAACTGGTAAGTTTGCTCGGCCGAGCTACATTTTCTCGGCCGAGACTCAATCCGGCCAAAAACAGGGGAATTTCGCTGGACAAAAATCTCGGCCGAGCCACAAAATCTCGGCCGAGCCACTTTTATACAGGTCTCGGCCGAGCCTCATTTTCTCGGCCGAGATACCTTTACGCTGAAAACAGGGGAATTGGCCCTGGAGTCATATCTCGGCCGAGCCACAAAGTCTCGGCCGAGCCTGTTTTATACGCGGCGCGGCCGCGCCACATTTTCTCGGCCGAGCCGTACGCGTAGCCAGTTTTAAAACACGCGAACAGCCCACCAAACCCCCATTCCCTTCTTCCCCATTTTCGAAAACACACATACCTCACACACTTTCACCATATAAATCACCTAATACATATATTTCTCCCACCAAAACACTAGAAATCAGTAGCACACACAATTTCACACACCTATCACCGATTAATTTTGAATTTGGTGAAAATTGTTGGACGACCTAAAAAGGGCGCGAACCGACCTAATTCCAATTTTCCTCGTCTAAACGTGTTTGGTAAGTGACGCTTCTCTCTACCCTTAATTTTTAGTGGTTAACTTTGTTCGACTATTGAAATTTGGGGGGATATCGTGATAAATTCTTGTGTATTTTTGAAATTGAGCCCTACTTAACCTTGGTCGAAAATATATTGTTAAGAAGCTCCATTGACATGAATTTGTGGGAATGTGTATGAATTTGGGATGATTATGTGTGGGTAGATACAATGTAGGTGATTTTGATTACAAGTTCGAGTTATCACTCATTGAGACAATTAGTCGAACACCTTATAGACATTGTTTTGGTATGACAATCCCCTAGTTTAGACTGATTGTACTCGTGTTTTACGTAATTCCATTCTGATTTTGAGATATAATGGTTCATACTGAGGTGCATTAACTTGATTTGTCAATAAAAATGGATTACTGGGTACAATTGATCCAAATTAGTGGCTATTAGAGGCTAATCAATGTGTAGTTGGTGTTTGCAAGACCTTAAATTGAACTCGTGCTTGTTGTGTCAGGTGTGTAGGTTATACGAAATGGGTCCCCGAAAAAGTTCCGGATCATCGAGTCGAGGCAAGGGAAAGGGCAAAGAGCCCGTTATGGAGGACCCCGTAGTCCATCCTCAAAACTTTCCACTGACTGATAGCAGACACTATGGGTTCGTCCTAGAGAAAGAGGCTCATCAGGCCCGGTTCGCTAAACTGTGCACACGCCCGATCATGCCCACTCGATTTGGCAACGATGACATCCTCCGCCGGCTCGGCCTACTGGAGAATGTACACACCCTGCTGAAGAATGCCGGAATACTAGGGTACATGAAAGCTCAAGCCACTTATGCCGGCCTCACCCTCGAATTTCTCAGCACTCTAGAGATCACAATTGACCCCGACAAATGTGGGGCCAAACCGGGGCGTATTTCCTTCCAATTAAATGGAGAGTCACATGAGCTGTCAGTAACCGAGCTAGCGGTACTTTTCGGACAGACTCCCGAACATCCCGTACACAGGTGGACACCCCGAGATGCATATGCAAATCAACAGAGGATAGCGGAATTCGAGGTCAACCAATTCTGGGGGCGGTTGACTTATGCACCAGGCCTCGTTGATCCGCAGCCCTATACGAAGAATGCCAAGACTTCATGGATTCGGAGCCCGGTAGTCCGTTACATTCAAAAACTTCTCGCATTGACTCTTTTTGCGAGAAAAGAAACAGGGGCCTCCCGAATGCAAGAGCTGGAAGTTTTGTTCGCGATCATGACCGGTTGCAAGGTGGATGGGGCTGAAATATTGATTGAGCAGTTCGCCCAGGTGGTGAAGCGGAAGGAGCCAATATACATTGGCGGTCTCATAACTCCGATCGCGGCTCATTTTGGAATTCCATTGACTGATTTGGCCCCGGTCTCCTCTCGATATCAGCTCGACTGGGACGACTTCGAGCACATGCGGATGGTAGTCCGCTCCGTTCCGAGTGGTATAGCTCGAACCCCGACTAACCGGACGATCATGTCCGTGATCCAGACGCACGGACCATTCTTGATATTGCCCAATATGCCGTTGACCTTGGTCAACAGTCTCCGAGACCGGCCGAACTTGGCTTTGGCATCCCCGGCCCACATCGCAGCATCGAGGACACCGGACCCTGATGAGGTCCGAAAATATCACGTGGCTCAGGTAGCCAATATAGAGGAGGACGAGGATACTGAGGCGGCCGAGGAGGCAGAGCCCGGCACAGCCGCTGAAGAAAGCAGTCAGCCATCTCGGCCGAGAAGGAAGCGCCCAACCACGGCCATTATGAGCGAGGCCGAATACCGAGAGCACATGGAGGATTTGGTCTCGTCCCTCCAAGAGGATGTCTCTCTCATTCGGGGAGAAATGCAGTCTCGATACCAAATCGAGGATGATCGATGGGCCCAGCAGCAGTCTCGATATCAAATCGAGGATGAGAGATGGGCACAACAGCAGTCTTGGCATCAGCAACAACTGGACTGGCAGAGGGCAATAGAGGAACGTTGGAACACGCCACCACCCTATTGGGGTCAAGGCTACCCGCCTAACCCACCACCGCAGTAGGAGCATTGTGAGTAGCACCAATTCGAACCACTCTTGTCCCCTACAACTTTCGATTTTCAACCTAAGTTTGGGGGAGGGGGTGTAAGTGGGTCGGATTGGTTGCATTTCCTCTTTTATTGTCTTTCTGTTAAGTTTTTGGTGTTGCTAGATTACAAACTTGGTCTGCATTCTGTGGTTGATCGTCGGGCCTGTGAGCCAATGTGTGGTTGATCGTCAGGCCTGCGTGCCTTTATCTGCGATAGCTAGTTAGTACATTTTAATTGTTTTTATTTATTGTGTTTTGCATTTGAGTCTAGGATTAAGTCGAACCCGTGATTGTACTTGAGTCGTGTTTTACGTGTTTAAGGACAATTTGGGACATTATTAAGTGTGCAACGAGTTCGTGATGATCATAAAATGTGTTGAATTTGAAATTATGACGTATGATAGAGCATGACATGTAATGAAGATAAAATTGAGCTTGGTCTTGAGACTTGTGATCAATTATAACCTGGTGAGTTTTTGAGCCAAAATTTGTACTCCCATTTTTGGAGTAATATTTACATTCTTTCGGTGTGCATTCATTGGTTATATGTAGTCGACTCTAGAACTTGCCCGGAGTCTCTATCGTGAATATGTCAAACATGCTGTGATGTAGGATATGATATTAGGCGGTTCTTGATTGTTTTAACCTATTATTCAGCCTTTCCATGTCTTCCTTTTCACCAATTAAATTTTCCTTTGTTAGCCCATTTGAGCTATGTAGCTTTTTCTTTGACGCCCTATGTTACAAGCCACATCCTTTCCATATAAACCTTTGACCCATTTGGACTAAGAGTGAGTATGAGGGAGGAGGATTGGAAGGTAGTTGGGAATTAACTTGGGTAGAGATGGAGAATGTGGAAGAAAAAGGGGAATGCAAATGATAGGTGAAAGAATCTGGCTTAGACTAACCTCTCTTAAGTGTTATGTGTTTTGAACCAATTCATCCCACTATTTTCCCCACTAACGTTGGTTTTCAACCAAGTTTGGGGGAGGGGGTGTAAAGTGTGACGAATTGGTCAGTGTTTGAAAAAAAAAAAAAAAAAAAAAAAAAAAAAAAAAGGAAAAGAGAAATAGTCGTTTGTGAATAAGTGTTTTATTACTTTTGTTCAAAGAGAGGTTAGGAGACTAAACAATGCTTAATGATTTGAATTGATGTGAGAAATTGGGTAGTCCCACAAAATTGTGGTACCCAGAAATGAAGCATGAGAAAGTGTTAGGTTATTATAAAGATTTTTGTTGGATGAAGGAATTTCCTTGTGGGGAGTTTGCTGAAATTAAAAGAGTGAGGATTGAGTGATTGTTTTTGAGGGGTGGTTGAGTAGGAAAAACTCGATTAGTCCAAAGATTAGTCACTTATACCCAAATATTTCCCACCTTACCTTAAGCCCACATTACAACCTAAATAAAGACCTTTTTGATCCTATATCACACATGTCAAGTACGAGGTCTGATTTAGATAACGGGCAAGCATATGGTAGGCGTTGCATGTAGTCCAATGCGAGTGAATTAACTTTACCTTATACACTTGAGAGAAGAGTGATACACTTAACCCGTAAGGATCACTTGTTAAAAGTATCAAGTCTCGAAAGTAGTCTAAGTTGCTATGTTGGATATGCTCAAGTTATCGTATTGTCTTTCTTTGTAAAAATATGTTCTGAAACTTTGTTTGCCACTTAAGTCGCTTTAAACACGTGTCTTTTGTGTTTCTTCTTTGTTTTGCATTGTTCGGGACGAACAAAGGTTTAAGTTTGGGGGATTTTGGTACACGTAATTATGCGTGCATAATAGGTCGATTAAAATGTCTAGTTAGGAACATTTGCATGCATAATTAGTCGTGTATTGCTCGTATTGGTATTATTGGACAAATTGATGTTGTTTGACTTGTTTTGAAGCATTAAGGTGAAATTAGACCAAAAAGTCGAACTCGACTTAAACTGGATGCGAGAACAAGTGTCGCATGTCAAAAACCGAGCGAAAATTGATCCAAGTTGCTGGGAATTGGTCTCGGCCGAGCCAAAGGAGCTCGGTCGAGCTTGAAGGTCAGCGAAGATGCCAAAAATTGGCTGTTGAAGATTCTCGGCCGAGCCAGAATTTCTCGGCCGAGCCACTTTTATAGAGAGCTCGGCCGAGACAGGCGATGGCCCAGCCCAAGACGCGCGGATTAGTCCTTTTCTGGCCCAAATTGAGCCTAATTCATCCTCGACTATAAATAGAAGATCCAAAAGTCCGAAAATCACTTTGGGGGGCACTAATTCAAGAGCGCGGACTTGGAAATTCGGAAGAACACGAAGACTCAAGATTCAGCACTCGGGTTTTAGAGTTTTTATAGTTTTAATGTTTTCTTTTTATAGTTTATTCTTAGCGATCGCTATGATCGGCTAAGCTTTATTTTCCCGTCTTTAACTATGTTGAACCCTAGACTGTTATTTATGTAATTAATTCAGTAATTGCTTAATTTAATTATGTTCTGAGATTACATTGTGTTATTGGATTACTTTATCTTTTATATGTTTGTTATGTGGACTGATCACCCTAGTAATAGGCATATAGCTGTCGCTAGGTCATAAATTCATAATCCGTAATTGTTATGCGTTTGTGCCCAAAAGTAGCAAAAAGTGGTTACTCGCTAGGATAACACAAAGTCGCGGTCACTTGTACCACGTTCGTGAGTACAACACCGTACCTACTCCGTTGCCTTAATTCCCTATGCGTCTAGTTACGATAGTTCTAGCGAGCGTCTCCTAGAACTACTTAATTGGATAGGATTAATTGCTAAGTTCTTAGGATTAATTATACTTAAGGGGTAACAAGGGTTAGCTAAGCGTACCTGTTAATTCTTGGAGTAGGGGTCTCAGAACTAATTAGTTAAGTAGTTGCATTAGTTACATGAATATTCAGGCTAGGGGGATACTGGGTTAAAGGCGGGATACTTTTTATTCACCCCCCCCCCCCTATTATAGTTATATTATTAGTATTTATATAGAATTGGTTAGTACGATTATTTAGTTAATTCCTGTTCTCTGTGGGATCGACCCTGACTTGCTCTAGCTACTGTTAGGAATAGTTAGGAAATAAATCATCTTATTTGACTGCACCCGACAGTGCGGTCATATACCCAATGTATGGACCAACCTCAACCAAATATACCCAATGTTGTCTAGTTCGATTTAAATCTAAAACCGTAATTAAGTATATAAAACGGTGCAACTTCGGGTTTTCGGGTCTGCAAAGTAGATTAAGTAGTTTAGTAAAAAATACTGATACGGTCAGTTTTGGCGATCTTTTGTGATCACCCTAGGACTATAAATCTAATTTAGAATTTGGTCAACTCAAGAAGAAAAAGAAAAAAGAAAAATCAAAGTGTACGTTAAACAGTCACTAATCGTATGTTAAACAGTCACTAATTGTAATTACGCATTAGTTAAGCAGTTCCTGTCGGCTTCTCTCCACTCACCTCACCCATTCCCCTTTCCGATCTTCATATATTCTTCCAAAACCTCCTTCTCTCTCTCTCTCTAGAATACACCCACAGTACACATATATATACATATATTCATGCATTAATAGAAGTTAATTCAGAAAAAAACAATTAGAACAGAATAAGATGAATGACAGAGTGTACCCATCAGCGAAGCCAGCCGCCAATGGCACCGACGCGCCTCCAGTTGCCAACGGCGGTGCTAATCCGTCCTTCCCGGCGAACAAGACGCAGCTCTACAACACCAATCGACCGGCCTACCGCCCCCAGCCGCCTCCACGGCGGCGTCACCGCCGTAGCTTCTGTTGCTCGTGCTGTCTCTGGACAACTCTCCTGATTCTACTACTCCTCCTCCTAGTCGCCATCGCCGGCGCCGCGTTTTACGTCATCTACCGCCCCCACCGCCCTTCCTTCTCCGTTAATTCTCTTCATCTCTCCAGATTCAACCTCACCGACACTTCTCTGACCTCCTCCTTCAATTTCACCATCACCGCCCGTAATCCTAACAAAAAAATCACCTTCTTCTACGACCAAATTAACGTCAAAATACTCTCTAGCGATCTCGATATCGCCGACGGATCTTTCCCCGGCTTTACTCAGGGCAGGAAGAACATTACGACGCTGAGGAGTGTCGTTTCGAGCTCGAAGAATCAATTCCCTACCGGCACCGACATCTCACCGTTGAAATCCAGCTTGAGGAGTAGGAATTTACCGCTTAAGATTCAGCTGGACACTAAAGTGAAGGTGAAAATTGGGAAAATTGAAACGAAGAAGCTCAGAATTAGGGTTACCTGTGACGGAATTAAGATTGCAATCCCCACCGGCAGAACGGCGACGGTGGCAACAACTTCGAACATCAAGTGCAAGGTCGATCCGAGAATCAAGATTATCAAATGGACAGTTTGAGTAATTTCTTGCTGAAGGTGTGATAATATTTTTATTTTTGGAACTTTTTGATTGTGTTATTTTTTCTCCCTCTTTTTTTTGTGGGTTGGTATACGATTGGTAATAGGAGGATAATTAGGATTTTCAATGTTGAATTGTGTTGTTTAGCTATTAATCACATTTAATTGCTGTTTTTCTACCATTGATTAGTGAATTTTATGAGCATTTTGTAGAATATAGTTTGATTTGATTGCGGATTAATAAACATTAGAACCCATTTCTTGTCCCTAAATTAATTTACTCTTCCGAATAAGAGTATGCGTGTGGCTGTATTTGTCCATTGCTGACAAATAAGACTACGTCGTTTTAGAGTTGTTGATAAGAATTTTACATTGAACCAAAACGACGCAGTTCAATATGTACGATAGGATTAGAATATTATATTTCATCCGTCTCACTCAAATTTGTATTTTTTTTTTTCGAAGGTCCCACACTAATATTTACATTCTTAAGAAAATTTTCTTACAATTTTCACTATCAATTTTTATCTTTAAAAAAGTTAATTAAAAAATAGAAGAAGTAATTCTTTTAATATACGTATTCGATTCTACGTACAAATCTGAATGGGACAGCTAATAATTAAGATTAGGGATTCGAAATGAGTTTTGGGGGTTGTGTGTGGGTCAGTGGGTGGAGGAGTTAGTTAATGGTGGACAGTAAATTGAGGATAATGATTCAATAATTGCGATAAGTACTTAAAGATTATAATAAGTGGTGTTTAACTTTTCGCTGTCCTGGGTTGACTTTCATTAATTGCTTTTTTACTGGAATTTGCGCTATTAATTGTTGAATTTATTTGGAATCTTATAAGTTGGGTATTACCAATTTATATTAGTCCCGGTAGATACTGCAATATATTCTGCTTCCTTCGTTTTAAAATAATTGATATTTTAACTTTTTTATAATTTTTTAAATAGTTTATGCTTTAGCTATATTTTATCATATTTCTCAATTTTGTGCTTATATCAAGTCTAAAATATAATTTACTTTTTAACTTGACATTCATATTTAATTTCATCAAATTTTATAACCACAAAATTTAGGGATATATTTAACAATATATTTATTTCTTAATTCTTTCGTTTCTTTTCAAAACATCATTTATTTTGAAATGAACGTGTATTTTTATTTCATTTTGGTTGTTATGTGCTCACTAATAATGTCTCCGCCCAAGCTAAATTCAGATTCCATATTTGGGGACATAATTTTGTGCACATGGAGATGTGATAATAGTTTAGCAGTTAGCTGTGGAAATTGTGTTCTAGTTGACTTAAAGTGCACATTGTGTACTTAAAGTCAATAATATTTTTAAGTAATTTTACAATATTTTTTAAGTAATAATAATATTATCAGAAGGACTACTAATTTTTTATTTTAAAAATATTTTTGTCCAAAAAGTATTATGTTTCAAAAGTTAATATCTTAAGGTCCGTTTGCTTAAAACTGAGGAATGCAGAGTCAAACCTGACTGAGGGAGTTAATAAGTGTGCTTTATTAAAATTTGATTCTCTAAATCCACTGAGCCAAGTCTAAAATAAACGGACCCTTAGTTTATTAGTTAGTAAGATAATGTGATTGAATTAGTTAATAAACAAGGTGGTGTTTCATACTTTCATCAAAAAAAAAAAAAAAAAAAAAATATGTATATATATATATATATATACATTTCTCAAACATGTTTCTTTTTTGGGACGGGACAGAGGACGAAGGAATCTTAATTATTTTTTGCTAAATAAACCATACTTCTTTTTTGTAATTTAATTCGGAGCTAAAATTTCTCACTGCAAAATTGCAGAACAGCTACCCTTGATTATTATAAATGGTAACTTCCAAATTTGAATACTAGTAGAGTGAAAGGGTGTTCGACTAAATTTATTTTAAATATCTTATGATTTTTCTTATGAGTTTATATGATGTAATCCTTTAAGAGCTTATAAATTAGAAAAATATTTGATAAAATAACTTATAATTTTGTAACTGAATAAATAAATTTAGCTATGAATGTTTTGATGAATTTGAAAGCCACCATGAAACACACATTTTGATTATTGTGTGAAGTGTGTGTAGTATGTGTTATTCCAGTGTAACTTATAAGATCTCAAAATAAGATGGATTAGAGCAACTTATTATTATTATTTAAGCTTATAAACTCTAGGGACATCTTATAAATTGTTTAACATCTTATTTTATCAATGTTTTTAAAAGTTCTCAAACATCTTATGAGATATTTTAAACGACTTATAAGTTTAGACAAACACCCTCCAATAATTACGAGTAAATAAGCAAAAGTTTATAGCTTGTCATTCCAACATTCCAGGTTTTACACTGTCATTCTTCTGTGTTTTTGCTTTTTTTTCTTTTTAAAAACAATGCAAAATTAAAATTTATGGTTAATTATCATTTCAAATCAATCTCAACCATTAACATAAGCATTTTTATCCAATCGTGAACGCTGAGCTTTGTTCTAGATAATAATTAACAACAAGAACAAGTTTACACAATAAATAACAAAAGATAGAAAATTCGTATGACAAAATACAAAAATACGAAAAAATTGAGATAACAACTTGTAATCCCTCTGTGCTGAATGAACTTGCACACTTTCTATTTTGATCTGTCTCAAACAATTTGCACACTTTCTTAAAAAGAAACAAATCTCACAAATTCTACCTCACAATACACCTTTATTTACCAAATAAAGCAAAAAGATAGGTGTGAAAAGTTAACGTAATCCAAAAAAGTAATTTTTCTTAATATGTGTGCCTACTTGCCAGTGTAAGTTCATTCAGGACGAATAGAGTATTTATTTTTCCATTTTAAGGGGTGTTTTGAAAATTGAAACAAGGGAGGCAAACGCATTTATGGACATTATGGTAAAATCAATGAATAGTTGAGGAGACAATATTAAAGGAAGTGGCAGATATTTTGTGTAATTTAATGAAATGGTAGGTACGCTCAAGGTGGTCGGTAGGCTTCGCGTCGGTGGAAATTAAATTTTATTTAAGTCATCAATGTAAAAATATTTGTAGTTGAATTTATTTTGATGTAGAAACTCCATACCCAAAATGATTTTATGAAAAAATATAAAATTAATAAAGAAATTTATACTTCCTATATTTCATATTAATTGTCGTTTTAGCTACTCTCTTTTCTTTAATTAATTGACGTTTTAGATTTTTTCACGAATTCTACCAATTTACTCTATGGACTCAATTCTAGAATATCTTTATTTCAACCCATCACATACTCCCTCCGTTTCAAAATAAGTGGCGTTTTAGGTTGTTGATGATTTTCCAAATTAAGTATCGTTTTAGATATTTTTCACGATTTCTTCCAACTTTATCCCTATAGTATCTTTTAAGTTACCAGTAAAGCCCCTAATATAAAGGGAGAAAGGAAGGAGTATAGCGGCAAATATAAACGGAGAGAGGAAATATAATTATTGAAACCTAATTTTAGGAATAATAGATGAGAGAAAGAAGATTAGTTAAGGGATATATCTTCAGTGAAATAACTTTTTCTGATAAAGAAAATAAAAAGTTGAGAGATATAAGATTTTTAATTCTTAATTCTTTTCTTTCATTCTAAAACATCACTTATTTTGAAACGGAGGAAGTAAATTTTATTTGATCAAATCTTTATCCCCTAATATTAGCTGAGGATATATCTGTCAATATATTTTATCTCTAATTCTTTAATTTTTTTTCTAAAAAAAAAATTAATATGAAACGAAGGAGTATTATTTGGGGGGTTCTATCAAGACTTTTATACTAATAATAATTTTTCTATAAACATGTCCACTTGACAAATAAAAACTTCGACATATAAATATAAATATATGCGGAGGGGAACATGTTAGGCATGTGTGAATATGCTTTGTTTAGTTATCCATCCACCTCCATTTTAAAGACCAAAATGTATTTTTAGATTTCTTAATTATTCAAAAATATTTTAAAGGTAAATCGATTATGAAAATTGCTATATATTCCGTTGTTATTCTACTATATATATATATATATATATATATCTCAAAAGGTCCCTCAATTATTATAATTTAAAGATGTTTGCAATTATTAAAAATAAAAATGTTTGTAAAGATCTCTCGATTTTCAAAAATATTTTTTTAATATTTTTGTAATCTTTTTTAACTTAGGACACGCTTTTTGAATAATTAATGTACCTTTACAATCATTTTCATGACTAAACTTCTAGAAATTGTTTGAAAATAAAAAAATACAACGAAACGATAAACGCGAAAATCGATAATGTAAAAAATATAAAATTTAACGTGGTTTGCTAACAATTTATTAGTAATGTTTACGGTTAAACGAGAGGAATCAAATTCAATATTAAAGAATGTTACAATATATGAATTAGACAAATTTGACCCTAGGTCAACTATCAACCTCTTCCTCTTAACAATCGGAGACAAATTAAGTACCAATTGATGGATTCTCGACCAAAATAAATTCGTCACACTCTATTAACCCAAGCGACTTTAAACCCGAAAATAGAGTTCCAAAAGCAGACTGAATATTCTAGACCAACTGAGTATCAAGTACTCAACAAATAACAACTATAAAATATCTCAAACTAACAACCTCTTTCTGTCTGTATAAATCCCAAAGTCAATAGGATTATTTATAAGCTCCCAAACCTAACATAGACATAAAACAGCATTTTCTGCACCTTCTAAGCTTATCGCGGCCGCGACTACATGTTGCGTCCGCGTTGACTCCTCAATGCCAAATTCACTTTTCTAGGCACAATTTATCGTGGCCGCGTTGCTTCCAACGCCCTTCAAATCCAAATCTTCATTTTAATACGAACGTCGACCCAAATCAAACCAAATTCAAGGCACAATTCCTAATAGAAATATTCATGAAAAACTAGAAAATCTAAAGATAAATTTTGACTATTTTACTCATATATATTAGTCACACCATCGATCGTTTTGTTTGCATGTTATATGTAAATAATCACCATTCTCTATGCTCAAGCTTATCACTTTGATTGTATCTCAATATCTGTTACAATAAAAGTAGTACAGAAATACATCATCATCTACATCTCCTGAAAGTTCATATCTACTTCTTCTTGCCTCATTCTTTAATTATAGAAGGATGCGGAATATTTTTAATATGTTATTGGTTATCTATTTTCATTTTGTTTTGTTTCATCTTTTTCCTTTTCCCCCTCTCCTTAGGTTTTCCTTTGTAAGATTTCTCCATGTCTTTGTACGTCTTTCCACGTCTTATACGGTCTCCGATCTCTAGTCTACTATGGATCTTTCAACTTTGAATTCTGTTGTAATTGACAAACATTCGATACGAAGTTTGATGGAGATTGATGATATTGATTCAGAGTCAAAGGTAGTTGTTCGTGCTTTTTCCGATTCATTGCTTGTTGTGCATGCAGATGCAGTCACAAGGAGAGTCGGGTCTTATTGCTATTGGATTTCTTATGGATGATATTTAGCGTATGCTTTGGATGTATTATTTAATGTATTGATCATTGACTTGCACATTTTTTCTCTTCTTCAGCAAATCAGATTGTATGGATGAATTCTAATTTTTCTGATTGTCTTGAAAGTCTTGTATTTTGAGTTGATTAATGAAATTATTAAGTTAAAAAAAAAACAATAATAATAAGTAAAAGAAAAGGTTAAACCCTTATACAAAAATAAGAGGTACAATTATGTTTAGGCAAAATGTATGTATAGGTTTTTTCACTACTGGTAAATATTTATATAAACTTCTTAATTATTAAAATATTTATTTCATTTTTAAATTATCGAAAATTATATATGCAGATCCCTTAGTTACTAATGTAGTTGTTCAAGTTCCTAAACTATTAACCATTATAGTGTCTAAGTCCATATTGAAGATAGTGAAAGCGGTCGAATATATTAACATATTCTAGCGTAATTTTCATCAAAAGAAAAGTTAACTTTTGAAGTGTAATTGAATGGCAAATTAGGCATATTCGACCACTTGCAATATCGTCAGCCGCGAAAGCAACTTGACGAAATAAATTTTAATAGTTCAAAGACCTGAACATATATCTTAATATTAATTGAGGGATCTATACAAACATTTATCAATAATTTAAGGATATGCACATACATCTTGTCTCTTGGTTATAAATCAAGATTATGTGTTATACATTGATGCAAGTATTGTACGAGATGTCATACCAATTGAACTTTGGGCAGTCTCTCTTCCAGTGTCCCTTCTCGTGATAGAATAGACACTCATCATTTGGCAGTTTCGACTTCTTTTGAATCCCTCCACTCTTAGGCTTCAAGGCTGCATCACTAGATGCTTTCTTCTTCTTCTTCTACTTATTCGTCCTTTTGGAAGAGTTCACAGAAGAGCTCACCATGAGCACAAATTTGCCTTTAGAGGTAGAAGATTCATAGGTCTTAAGCATGTTGTGAAGCTCAGACAAAGTCACCTTCGTGTTGTTCATATTGAAGTTCACTATGAAATTTTCAAAAGAACTAGGAAGTGACTGCAAGATCAGATTAGTTGAAACACTTGAGGGTAACACCGTTCCAATCGATGTCAACCTCTCAATTAATCCAATCATCTTCAGTACATACTCAGAAACCTAGGCCCCATTATGAAGTTTACACTTAAAGAGGTCACTCGGTATCTCATACTCCATTATCTGAGCTTGTGAGGCGTACAGGCTCTCCAAGTGTTTTATCATCTCATAAGGGAGCATGTGTTCATGTTGCCTATGTAGTTCAATACTCATTGAAGACAACATGACACACTGAGCCGAGGTGGCATCCTCAACATGCTTCTTGTGAGCATCTGCGTCAAACTTAGCATACTCAGGAGAAGTCTTGTCGGGGATGGCACTGATTGGTTCGTGCAAGACGTACTCAACCTTTTCTTGACTTAGCACCAAGCGCAAGCAACGGAGCCAATCCGTAAAGTTAGACCCAGTCAACTTGTTTGATTCCATCAAATATTTATAAGCCAAATTCGACATTTTTTATCTGAACAGAAAATAATCGAACCGAAAAGTAAATTAGAATAAAGTAAATAAAGATCACATTCATATCAATAATCAAAACAAGGATTTATTGTAATGATTAGCTCCCATTAATTTTAACATATTTTGCGTCCCCAAGCACAAAATACGGATTTATAATAATTATAAATCTT
Source organism: Ajuga chamaepitys (assembly GCA_958295605.1). Classification (NCBI taxonomy): domain Eukaryota; kingdom Viridiplantae; phylum Streptophyta; class Magnoliopsida; order Lamiales; family Lamiaceae; genus Ajuga; species Ajuga chamaepitys. The sequence goes on along the minus strand of OY282500.1, from coordinate 3,666,097 downwards.
AGTGGTCCAAGATCCAAGTCTATATTATTGTAGCCTCTGCTTTGGCTGATGACTGCAATAATATCACTCAGTAGGCCTCCAAGCCAATTGCAACAATAATTTTGCAATTCCTGATTAATTAATCCAATTAATTTTGCGTCCTCAAACTATTTTGGTCGCTTTGGCGTCTCAAAATAATTTAAGCAAGTCATTTCCATCACATGATGCCAAACATGCATCTATGAATGAGTCCCAACCTCGTCGCTTTAGAGTAAACACTTTGGTGTAAAACTCGTGGACGAAGAGATTAAGAATTTCATACAATAATGATGGACGGCGTTTTTATTTCTATATAAGACTTGGTTTTATTTGGGGATTTTATATGTGATACTATTTGTTAAATTTAATATCTAATATTAAATTAAACGCAATTACTGGGTGCCGCCTACCCAATCATAAGAAATGCGGACCACACATATTGGCCGCCGCCTACCCATACATAATTTCGCGGACTACATGTATTGGGCGCCGCCTACCCAAACATAGAACGGTCTTAAATTACCGTAATTTAAATTGAATAAGCATAAAATCAAATAATAGCTTATCACATCATATCAAATAAAGCTCAACGAATAAAATTACTAATCCAATTAAAATTTTATTCTTTAATTAAATGTGGATTAATTTGAAATTAATATATTTAATTTTAATCCACATTTAATTAGAAGGTAAAACAATTATAAATCGAGCCTCGGGCTCTGATACCACTGTTAGTATTTTCGACTACATCCAATGTACGCAGCGGAATAAATAATCGAGAATTATAATCGTGATTTATAACTGAATTAATGTTGAGCAATAATTACGCTAAAGTTGGAATAACTTACTTGTGCGTAATTAACCGAACAGAATTGAGCGTGACTGAATTCACCACTTCAGGTATCCACGCGTATGTTTCCGTCGCAGGAACTATCCTCGGTACAATTGATCAATTATTGATCGCTAGGAAATCCCTTATTGAACTATATGGTGTTTCTTTCTGACAAGATTAACTCTCCCTACAATAGGGAATAGACATATATATAGCGCATACACCCTAGGTATATGGGTCTAATATTCTGGCCTGCTTTAATTAATTAATTAGTATAACCTATTAATTAATTAAAGCTCATATTCCAATCATATAGTACACAAATTAGATATTGAATATCATAATTTTGAGTAGTTTTCTTGTACGTCAGTTGCACGATCTTGAATTCTTGCAATTCGGGTTGTGGGGGAATTCACGGGTAAGATATTAATATTTATATTGAAATGTATTGTTTGTTTTGAAGAAGGTAGTAGTGTTCTGAAAAATATATTGCATATTTTGGTGAAATACAATAAAAAGAGTATGACAATTTAATTGTAAATAAAAAATACAATAACTTTCAAATAATTACTAATAAATTATGAGATATGACAAAATGATTATGAAAATTACAAATAATTACAAAAAATATATATAAATTAATCTAGTAAATCCATCCTTACTATAAAAAGAAAATAGTCTGACTAATATGTCATCACCAAATTAATTTTACGGAGAAAGTAGAAAAAGGAGAGTGAAAAAAAAGAGATACGTTTTCTTGGGGAAACCCGAAAAAAGAGATAGGGGAGCGAGGAAGGGAAAGGAAGAGAAATTATTTGTCATGTGTTATTTTCTTTTTCTTTTTAATTCTTTTTATTTTGTCTTTTCAACTATAATTTTAAACCATCTATTAATTTTTCGTTTCCAATCTATTTGTGAGAAACAATATATCAAACTAATTTTCTTTTTAGGATCTTTAATTTAACACCTTGAATATATTTAAAAATTAGTCAATTTCTTAAGAATAAACTATTAGTCTAAAATGTGAACTATCATTTTGCGTTGTTTTCTTTTAAAAATAAGTTTCAGCCACTATCAGTTATATATTGCAAGAAAATTGCGATTTTGATCCCATGGGATACGGGGTTGTTTTATTTTGACCCCAGCCCTGGCAGAAGTGTCCTCGACAAAAAATTTACTTGCACTTTTGGTCTCCACGTCACGTTTTTAGTCTTTTTTTTTTTTTTTTTTTTGCATTTTTGGTCTCAAATGTTGTACAGTTAGGGCATTTTTGGAGAGAAAGTTGCTCATTTTAGAGCCAAAACCTATTGTTCTACTCACCACAATATACTTATAAAAATCAAAGGGTCAATTACCAAAAGCAACCTGTATTATGAGCCTTTTTCAGTTTTGCAACCTAAACTTTTTAGTTTTTCCGATGACAACCTGTATTAATTATTTTTTTTCAATTTGCAACCTCCGGCTATATTTCCGGCTATATTGGCCATGTGACTTGCACATGTTCTTTTTTGGACCAATAAGATGGCGACACGTGGCGGCTAATAAAATATTTAAAAAAATATTAATAAATATTTTAAAAATTTCAGAAATTTCATTAATAAATCTAGAAAATTAATAAAAAAAATCTGAAATTCTTTTAGAAATTCTAAAAATTTATTTAAAATTTAAAAAACTTATTTAAAATTTAAAAAAATTATTTATAATCGAAAAAATAAAATAAAATAATTTTGTTATTAATTAAAAATTTCTGAAAATTCATTAATAAATCTAGAAAATTAAAAAAAAATCTGAAATTCTTTTAGAAATTCTAAAAATTTATTTAAAATTTAAAAAAATTATTTATAATCGAAAAATAAAATAAAATAATTTTGTAATTAATTAAAAATTTCAGAAATTTCATTATAAATTCTGAAAAAAAAATTATTTCTAAAATTAATTTGAAATTCTAAAAATTTATTTAAAATTAAGAAAAATCATTTAAAATCAAAAAAATAATTTTAAAAACAGAAAATAAAAAATAATAAAAATTATTTTATTTTATTTTTCGATTATAAATAATTTTTTTAAAATTTAAATATTTTTTTTAAATTTTAAATAAATTTTTAGAATTTCTAAAAGAATTTCAGATTTTTTTTTTAATTTTCTAGATTTATTAATGAATTTTCAGAAATTTTTAATTAATTACAAAATTATTTTATTTTATTTTTTCGATTATAAATAATTTTTTTAAATTTTAAATAATTTTTTTAAATTTTAAATAAATTTTTAGAATTTCTAAAAGAATTTCAGATTTTTTTTATTAATTTTCTAGATTTATTAATGAAATTTCTGAAATTTTTAAAATATTTATTAATATTTTTTTAAATATTTTATTAGCCGCCACGTGTCGCCATCTTATTGATCCAAAAAAGAACATGTGCAAGTCACATGGCCTATATAGTCGGAAATATATCCGGAGGTTGCAAATTGAAAAAAAATAATTAATACAGGTTGTCATCGGAAAAACTAAAAAGTTTAGGTTGCAAAACTGAAAAAGGCTCATAATACAGGTTGTTTTTGGTAATTGACCCAAAATCAAATAAACACTATAATCACTTTTTCCCGAAGCTCTTGATCACGAGCTTAGCTAACCAAATCACAAAATGCCATGGCGAAAGACATGGCAAGACGGAGATCAGAGAAGATGCGAAACTGGGGCCCTAAGCCACGTAAAAAGCAGCGAGCTTTATCACTGTCAGACACCGGTGCACCGATCGGTGCCAACTGATGACAAAGAATGTTGAAGCGACGGCTAAAATCGACCACAGATTCTGAGCCACCACGCTGCAAAAACTGGAGTTCATCCCAGAGTTGATTCACTCGCGATGGAGTATTCGGGCTGAAGGTTGCTTCAAGGGCTGCCCATATATCAGACACAGATCGCAGACCGATCACTTCCGACATAGCCTCTTCGGACAAGGATGAGAGTGTTCAAAGGGATGGAGTCTGAGGAAGCCATGAAAAAGAGCTGAGAAGGTTGGACAGGTGGGGAAGAAAGAAGTGATAAGGGAGAATTGATCAGTGGACGCAGGATACGATAGGAGATAAAAAAAATTAAGGTTTCTATGATGAACCTCTTGATACCATGTAAAGGAAATATTTTGATCATCGTAAGAATGGTGATTTAGTTTCCACTATATATAATTTCAAAGTACAACAAGATTACAACAAATCAAGAGATAATTATTCACAAGATATCTACCAATTTAAAATACAAATAAGATCTATCCCTTTTGTTAAATCAACCAAGAATTTCCAGAAACACAATGAACTCAATCAAAACAACAACGCACACCTCAACCTTCAACAACAGAAATTGAAAATCAAATAGAAATTGAAACACAGACGAGTTAACGTGGTTCGAGCATAAAAGATCTACGTCCACGGGAGAATCAGAACTCTTTTCGTCCACTAACAAAGATCAATTGGTTACAGATACACTCTGAATTTGATAACCCCCAATTTAAACCCAAAACCAGAACAAACTCAATTACAAGTGTTTTCCTCATCTACCCAACTGAAAATTCCGATTAATAATGAACTAGACATGCTCTTTATACAGTACCGAGTGCAAACACAAAGAGAAACTAACTGAAGAAATGAATTTGGCTCAGAAGCCTACAGAAGAAAATTTGGCTCTATTTTGTAATTCAAAATTCTGTTATGAAAACAGAATTTGGTTAACCACCGGTTCAGAGTCCGGTTCACGCAACCCGACCGGTTCTTAACTTCCTCAAACTGGTCCTCGAACCATCTTCACTTCTTGAACTTGTTCATATACTTCTTTGTGAAATTGAACACTCAAGTAACACTTTTTTTACAGGGTGAATTAAATATGTGGATTGATTAATCGTACCTTCTCTATTAAAGTTGATAAAATAAATCAAAACCTGCAAAACCTCTGTGTGTGTGTATTTTTCTGAAAACCTGAAATTTTAAATGTTAATAAGATTAATAAAAGTTGCATTAGTTTAAGTGAAATGATGTGGAGAATGTGGACTTAATGCGGAAGTCAAAACGTATAATATATTTCATTACTAATACAAATATATTTGTTCAAAGTAAATAATACACCCTCCGTTTCATAAAGAATGTCATTCTAACTATTTTTTAGAAAGTAAGGATTGATATTTAATTGGTATATTTTGTGAAATAAGGAAATAATAAACTAAATTAAATAGGTTGTTTAAGTTAATATTGGAAAAATTATAATTTTTATGATAAAGTGACACACTTATTATGAAATTTTTTAAAGTGTCTAAAATGACATTCTTTATGAAATGGAGGGAGTACAACTTAACGTAAACACAAGTACATTTTTAGAAATAAAAAAAAAAATTACATACGACTAGTAGATTTTACCAAGTTTACACGTGTGTATTTTAATTATGGCTGAAAATGATGTGTGTGGTTAAAGCAAGCTGTAGTGTAGTTGGACTCAACAGTTCCGTCAATCATTCAACTAAAAGTAACAACAGAAATGTTAAACGTAATCATTCGTCTATAGAAAAGAAGTACTTCCTCCGTCCAGCCCCAATTTACCTATTTTGATCGAGTACGAAGGTTAAAAAAAATAAGTTATTTTTTAAAATTTTTAACTTTTTCAAAAATAAAGATTAAATGCGGAGATTTTGAGAGTAGAGATTGTGAGAGAAATTTATCATTTATGAATTGACAAATTAAATTTGAATAAGTCAAAAAAGAAATAGATAAATTAGAGCGGAAACGGAGGGAGTACATCATTCAACAAGAAACAGAACCCTACATTTATTTCTGGACTCTGCTATTTTCCTTGTTTATAATGAGAATATTTTTTCTGTTTAATGAGAATATGTACATTTATTGCCAAACATAATTAGGAGGAAAGATGCCCAAATTCATTGATTGTATAACGACATCACCATACCGTTATATGTATAGATCACAAGTTCAATTCTCGTCCTGCCATATACATACATATATATATATATAATAATTATATTAAAAAAACGTAATAATTAAAAAAAAAAATGTCCTCGCCCTGTGACATGAATTGGATTTAATGATGATAATAATATTACATCTACTGCTACTAACCATCAAGATGGAAAATAATATAATCCCTCCGTCCCATAATGAGAATTATGATTAAAAAAGATTCTAATAGTAAATATGTTTTAAAAGCCAATGTTAAATTTTATTAATCCAAGTAAAAAATTCAAAATTTTTGTTTTAAAAATCAGTTATATATACAAATAAGTTCAATTAAAAATGATTTCTTTGGTGTGTGTGTGTGTGGGTGGGGGGGGGGAAGGGGGGTTGGCAATTATTTTGGGAGAATGTGTTAGTAAAATAAATATATTATAAATTATGAATACGTTTAGGAAAATAAACCTTAGATAAGAAAAATGGAAAACTGTAAAAAATAATGAAGAACCCATATAGGATCCTATGTTTATTGTGTGGAATCCAGTGTTCATTTAACTAAAAAATGCTACATGTACAACAAAAATGCATACTATACACATAGATCATACTTGTAAAACGACTAAAAATACCAAAAGATTACACAAGATCCAAACTAGGACCAACCAAAAAACTACTATATTTTCCAAAATGAAACTGCACACAGCAATGCCCAACTGATGCTCCTTACATATACAAAATTTCCCATCAATGGAGTTAGGGCTTCAATTTATATTTTCGAGCATATGAACTCTGAGGATCAGCGTCGAAGGCTATGAGCTGCTAATCTTGTAATCTCCAATTCGCAAAAGAAACGTGTCAAGAGTAATCCAGCAAGATCTGATTTCTTTCGAACAAGTTCTTCAGCCCCGCATGAAGCATTCCACTGGCTTGAGACTGTTGAAAGAACACATTTGTGCTAAAATTAGTGAAAGTGGTAGTAATTAACAGCAGCGGTGTGTTATGATATGAATGAAATGGAAAAGGTCAGAAGGGAGAAACCGAGAGCCTTCTGTAACACATGAAGCTTGAACCCTTCAGGCAAGGGGAAAAGCTTATAGGATCTCTATAGTTATTAGGACTTGGTCCCTGTACTTAGTGGCTTACGCAAGGACATAAACAAACATAGGTCTCGATTTTTACAAATTAAGTACAGGGACTCGCTTCGCAGACAAAAAAATGAAAAAAGAAAAGATTTTGGACCCAATGTTTATAAATGAAATTATGGGAACCCAAACATTATTTGTTTTTCTTAAGCTTCTAAAAGGTCTGTTAGAATATTTATGAATGGAAGATGAAACAAAGTTTTCTGGGACTATAGTGATGAATATAGAATATATTCAATAATGAACAAATGTGACGCTTTATCGAAAGCAAAACAGCATCTACGATATACTCGGTGATCAAACTTGACATGAGATAAGTAACAGAGCTCCATTTAAACTGATATTTACAAGTTTAATGGCTATAGTCTGAATACCTCCGTAAAGTTGGGCAGGGTATAATTCTTGTCTTGTCTAAGAACCTTTTTAGATGACTTTTGTACCTTCAGCTTTGCTCCTCCAACATCTCCCCGAGCATCTCCACGCTTCTCTTGGACATGTCACCACCTTTTAATAACGTTGTGAGAAACCTCGGATACAACGAAGGGTAATCCAGGGGACCAACCATATCCTACACAAAGAAAATCAAAGTTCATCCTCGATTATTCAAATATTTCATATACAAAATACATCGCAATACTTTCACTTTGCAAAAGATGTATGTATATATGTATGCCTATATATGTATATAAAATATTTCATCTACAAAATTCACTTCCAAAACGATTTTCCAAACATGACCTATTAGCACATGCACGTTTACTAATTATAAAACTAATATTGAAAGCATTTTACAGACATCATCTCCATATCAATAACCTCAAGAACCTATAACGGACCAAATGTTCAACCTACTAAATCGTAGCCTCCAATGTTGGTAAACTATAGGTTAGATGTCCATGCAGTGACCGGACAAATCTCAAGATTCCAGAAGCATATTCTCACAAGTCACATATCAGAAAATGGAACGAGGATAGTAACAGCAATCAATGACTCAGACATCATCAGACTTGAGGTACACCGATACCTCTGGATCAATAATTAAAGTTCATAGATACCCCATTGAGCAAGAAGATGGTGGTTTTATTTTTTTTAATTGCCATAAAATTAAAAGAGAGGGACATTTCTTTTTCAACAGTAAGATATGGAATACATAGGAGGCCAAGTAGCAAACCATGTGATGAAAGATGCCCTGAGGCCCGCCATTAGTGATTTGAGGCTCTAGTGGCACCTGATGAATAAATAAATAAAATGATCAAGTTATCATTTTAAATAATGAAATAGAATATAAGTGATGAGATACCGATACCAACCTTCCCCTTTTTACTTGTCATCCCACCATTGCTCACAGCCTCCTTTCCAAAATTCATTCTCTTGGAAGCTTTGCTTGTATTGGTCAATTTAGCCATAGGCACATATTGTCCAGATGACATACTGACATTATGATTCTGCCCTGCACCACCTAGGATAGCAAGAGGCGCGGAGACATCGGGTCTCAAATCATTATCAGAAGGTTGAGTACTGTTTGTACATTGTCTCAGAGCTTCATTTATAGCACTAACTGCATTATTGTAACTGTCCTGTGATAACGAACCCTCTTCACCCAATATTATAGCTCTTCGACAAAGGTCATTGTAACGTCTGATTTTCGCTTCCACTTCGTCCAATTTCTCACTGAGCGGAATTTTGCTTGTGGCAGCATTTGTCCATCTTTGCAGTATGTATTTAAATGGTATACTAAAGACACCGGACATTTGGAGAACCACAATAGCATGTCTACAAAGATAACCTTTATATTGAAAAGATCGGCAAGAACAGTATATATTCGATTTCGATTCATTCCATTCCACCAGAAAATCTTTATTATTTTCAAAGTCCTTCACCCCGAAGATTACATTCGAGCCATCTTCATTTTCCTTTTTCAGATGGCAAGCTGCTGCTCCCAGAACTTCCGTTTGAAATTTCTTGAATATTTCATGACTATAAACAAGCAGCAATTGTTTCTCAAAGGGTGAAGGTGACTTCAGCTCTGGTGTTTCATGCCAGGCATCGAAATTTGCTTTCGCCTCCTCTTCGTATCTGTCTTCAAGAACTGACTTATATTTCCCTATAAAATCTGTCAAAGAAGTTTCCACATGGATGTATCTGTCGAAGAAAGAATTCAAGCTTTCCAACCTTGAAGCTGCTGATAAGCCAGCAAAAGAAACGTCCTTTACAAAAGCAGGCACCCACAGCTTGCGATCTTCATACAAGGATTGAATCCATTCATCTTCTTGAAGATTGAATTTTTCGATCAACTTCCACCATCTTTTCTCAAATTGTTCCTCATTCCACGATCTATATATGCATTTATTGAGTTTTCCCATGAAAGTTTCATGCCAGATGCTGAGGTAATCCAGACGTCTTGGTATCTTTTCCAGAACATGCCATAAATGAAAAAATTGAAGAGTTTCTGGAAAAACAAGAGGGACAGCAGCTTTGATGGCCTCATTTTGGTCTGTGAGTAGCACCTTAGGAGATTTTCCCCCCATTGCCAAACACCATGATTGCATCAACCAAATAAATGTGTACAATGTCTCATCTGCAATCAAGCCACAGCCAAGCAATGTGGGCTGGATATGATGGTTCACTCCGATAAAAAGAACCAAAGGAATCCTATACTTACTCGCAAAATAGCTCATATCTAATGAAACCACATCACCAAAATGTGCAAAATCTTCCACACCTTTGGCATCGACCCAGAACACATTTCTTAGACGATGCTCTTCATTGAAGTCTAATGCATAGAAAAACTTCGGATTATCTTCATGCATTTGGGCACAAAATTCAAGTAAAACCTGAGCACCACCTTCTTCTAAGCTCAAATACCGCCCCCTATCATGCTGATTCCGTATTACATGCTCTATACTAGACCCTGAAAACTGATAAGCACCATACTGTTTCAAAACAGAAGCCGGTGCTTTCTTCTTCCTGACTTTAGCATCATTGTTTACAGAATCAACATTCCTATGGCTTCTAAAGAAATGCGCTTGAGCAGGTAAAAGCTCGTGGTTGTGTTCCTTTACGAAACTATGAATGTACCACTTCCCACTAGGCTTTCGCTTCACGTGCATACTAGCTTTACAGCCTATCTTCGGTGAAGGCCTCGGATTAATAGCATCGTCAGATTGTTGCTTATTTCCATACCTAATGCACGAAAATTTGGCATCAATGAATTCTTTAGAAGCCCTAGAGCGACGACTGCTTAATTTGGCTGTACCAAATCCCACCGATTTCGCATATTCTTTGTAATACTCGTAAGCAGACTCGTGTGTATCGAATTCCATATCATCCCTAGGCTCTAAGTTTGAATTTACTAGCATACTACTGCTACTCGCCTCCATTTCGTAATCTAAAACCAGATAACAGCGGATACACTTCGAATTCTCTACCAATGGGACTCGAAAATCTTAAGTTTTCGGAAAATTTACAGCAAAATTGCCTACAATTGAAGTTAAACAAATTTATGTAAAAACATATAGAAGACCGCGATTAAAGCTCAAGAATTCAAACAAAAAGAAAAAGGTAGAAAGAGAATTATGTACCGCAGATGGGTTGAAGAGTCCTTTGGTGGCCAGCAGGTATTGAATTCGAATAAAGAAGAATTCCTTTGAGGCGTAAAATGGTGAAAGTGAAGGAAAAAAGAAACGAGTCAGAAGATTTTCAAGAAAGTGAAACTGTATAAAATTCAATCTTCCCCAAATTTCTTGAAGAATGTCAATTTAACCCCTAAGGCCCTCCCCAATGGGAGGTATTTTGCCTAGGTGGAAAGTGGTGAAATACCTCAAAATTGGATATTCACCATTGGAGGAGATTTTTGGGGAGTGGGTAGGGGAACCCGGGTAGCGATTTCGCTACCCAGGAATTTGAGGGTCGAGCCGCGAGTGGGGATGCCGCGGGGGGAGGGACGCGCGCAACAAGAGGCGCAGCGCAGGCGCGTGGGCGCCACGCGCGCGCAAAGCGCGTTCAGGCGTGGGCCCCGCGGCCTACGCCATTGTCCCCCCCCTCATGATTACTTTTTTTTTCGTTTTTTTTTTTGTTTTTTTTTTTTTTTGCTGCTATTATGTGATATATGTGTGTATTAAAATTGAGCTATGTGTGTGTTTTTAAAAATAGCCGTTATTGCAACGGCTCCAAATTTTTAATTTTTTTTTCTTTTCACTGAAATTATCTAGCTTTTAGAAAATAATTTTTTTTTTTAAAAAAAAAATAAATTTACCCTATAAATATATCTTCCCACTCCATCATTTTCCCTACATTACCTACTATTCTCAAATTTCAATTTTCAAGATAATTTTCTTCTCTTCTCCTCTTCACACCCAAAAAAGAAATGGATAAAAATCCGTGGACGCAATGGTTCAATTCTTCGAATTCCGGAGAAGAAGCATCGCCTCCAAATATCAACTTTCGTCCACCTGTTACCAACTTCAATCATCAAAATCCTAATTTTCCAACTCATTTTCCTACTCATTTTCCAAAATTTTCGGAAGGTAGCAACAACCAACCCATGCCGTTTATTCCGTCTGCACCAGCATTCTACATGCATCCGAATCAATACCGTACATGCAACCTCCTCAGTCTGGGTTTCGTTCGATGATGGGCATAAATTCATTGAGAAGGCCCGGTAGTGATAGTTCCGATACAGACAGAGACACTCCGACCCCGAACTCTCAGCGTTCGTCTCCTTTCTCGTCTCACTTCTCCCCAGTCGGACTTGAAGGAATAAATCTCGCTGCCGACTTTGAGGCTGCTGATCATCCACCCAGGGCTCCAGCTCCAGCTCCACAAAAGAAAACTTACTCTCATGATGAAAACGCTCTTCTCTGTAGCTGTTGGCTCGATATCAGCATAGACTCTGTTGTTGGAAACGATCAAAAGCTTGATCAAATGTGGGTTCGGATCGCCGAGGCATACAACAGGAACCGTCCAAGCGGCACGCTACTTAGGACTCATAACCAGTTGAAGACTCATTACTATACCCTGCAGAAACAAGTGAGATGGTTCTGTGGTTGTTACACTATTGAGAATAAGGCCTGGGGAAGCGGTTGTAGCAATGCAGATATCATAGCGAAGGCGAAGGTTCAATATACTGCAAAACATGGAGGGGAGTTTAATCATATGAGTTCTTGGTATGTTTTGAAAGATAGCCCGAAGTTTGCCAATCTAGACAACGATGTCCGCGGCTCAAAAAAGACAAAAGTATCGGCATCTGGAGAGTACGTGATATCTTCAAACACCGACTCCAGCGCTGGAGAGGAAGTTAGGACGGAACACGCTCGTCCAATGAGGAGGAATGCGGCTAGGCGATTGAGCAAGGGCAAGGGAAAAGCAGGCACGTCTAATGCCAGAGAAAGCCTCGACGTTATTGAGCAAAGACTCCAGGCCTTAGAAGAACAAAACAAACAAAAGATCGAAGGATTGAACTCTATTGCCACTGCGAAAGAGTATAAACTAGTGATGAAAGATACCTCGAATATGACAGAGGACCAATTGCGTTTCCACCTCCTTGTGGTGGATAAAATCAAGAAGAAGTGGGGGATGTAGCTTTGGAAAAGTAGTCGTTGTATGCAAAACTAGTCATTGTATTTCTTTCCGTTATAAAACTAGCCGTTGTATTTCTTTCCGTTATAAAACTAGCCGTTGTATTTCTTTCCGTAATAAAACGAGCCATTGTACTTCTTTCCGTTATAAAACTAGCCGTTGTAAAACTAGCCGTTGCAAATATAGCCGTTACAAAACGAGTCGTTATCAAACTAGCCGTTGCAAATATAGCCGTTACAAAACTAGCCGTTCTAAAACTAGCCGTTCTAAAACTAGCCGTATAAAACTAGCCGTTATAACTCTAGTCTATAAAAGGTCCTATCCAGGTTGTTGCACATCTCAATCTATAACATTACACTCCTCTACATTCGAAAATGTCTTCATCTTCTGAAGAAAGTGATAGTCTTCTTGAATTCTTAATTGATGATACGACTGAGAAAGAAATACAGTCGTTACTTAAAAAAAAACAAGAGTTACTTGCCAATGCTGGGCTTCTCTGACGGCAAAGCTAGAAAACGAAGAATGTACGTTCGCCGAGATCGTGAGGCGGGGCATGCAAGAGTTACGGAAGCGAGACATTTCGTCGGCGTTTTCGTATGTTGAGAGAGTTATTCTTGCGCATAGTTGATGCATTGGAAGGCCACGATGACTATTTCCGGTTGAGGGTCGATGCAACTGGACAAAAGGGGTTCTCTCCACTCCAGAAGTGTACGGTTGCCATCCGCCAATTGGCGTATGGGGGACCTGCCGATCAATGGGACAAGTACCTACGTGTTGCCGAAACAACCGCTGTAGAATGTCTATTTAAATTTTGCCGTTGTGTGATCGAACTGTTTGGTGGATACTACTTGAGAAAGCCTAACGCCGATGATTGCCAGCGGCTGTTACAAATGAACGAAGAAAGGCACGGATTTCCCGGAATGCTAGGAAGCCTTGATTGCATGCACTGGGAATGGAGGAACTGTCCGGTAGCTTGGAAGGGCCAATTCACACGAGGTGATCATGGTGTCCCAACTATCATGCTCGAAGCGGTTGCCTCTGCAAATCTATGGATATGGCATGCCTACTTTGGAGTAGCAGGCTCCAACAACGACATAAACGTGCTCAATCAGTCTCCTTTGTTTACGGAAACGTTGCAAGGAGTCGCGCCCTCCATTAATTTCACAATCAATGGTAAGCAATATAATCAAGGATACTATCTCACCGATGGAATCTATCCAGAGTGGGCTACTTTTGTGAAAAGCTTTCAATGTCCCCAAGATCCGAAGAGACAACATTTCAAGGTACTGCAAGAGGCTGCTAGAAAGGACGTCGAACGAGCCTTTGGAGTGCTTCAAGCGCGTTTTGCAATGATTCACGGTCCTAGTCGTTTTTGGTACAAGAATAACTTGAAGGATATAATGTTAACTTGCATTATATTGCACAACATGATTATCGAAAATGAAGGAAATGCAGCGATCGATTGGTCCGACGATCCCAATTACGCCATACCGCCTCCACACGTAAGTCAAGGGTCAACTGGAGCATTCGTTGACTACGTTAGAAGAGGTGTCAAACTTCGGGATAAGCAGAAACATCTCCAGCTTCGGCAGAATTTAATTGAGCATGTTTGGGCTCGGTCCGAAAATAATTAGCTAGATGTCAAATTCGACGTTTCTTCGTCGGCGTTGTTGCTGTCGGGGTTTTTTTTTTCTTGTACGGTGTGAGCTTTCAATTTGTATTTTTACTATTTACGTAATAAAAAAATTAATAATATTTTTTTGGTTTTTTTTTCTTCTGAAAATATCCTAAAATATTAAAAAGTTAAAATAATCGGAATATTTAATTATTAATTATTTATCCGAAATAAGTTAATTATAATATAGATGATAAATAAAAATATAAATGAGATAAATAGGATATTAAGGTGGGTCCCCAAAAAATACCTACTTTTTGGGTATATTGTTGGGGAGGAGTTTTGTTTTGGAGGTAGGGGTATTTTTGCTTTTGAGGTGGAGCTGACGTGGCAACAAAATACCTGTTTTTTGGGAAGTGTCATTGGGGAAGGCCTAATCACTTTGGGATGTTTGATTGCCGGGGCATTTTGGCTGTGTACGGTGTACCATCATTTAAATATTAAAAGTGTTAATTACGTGGAAATTCACGATCTTTACGTCAATTAATGCTTACAATGTGATATTTTAAACATAACTTAAAAATATGCTATGTTCTTAATATTTTTCAATCCGATACACGCGAACTAAATTAAGGTCCAGATTATTGACATGGAGCTTCCATGGATTATACCAATTTCTTTTTTTTTTTAAAAAAAAAACCTACTAGGACAAAATAACGTCGTTTCATAATAAGATTTAAAAATGAAAAAAGAAAAAAATGGCATAAAACTGAAATTGAATTCACGATTTTAAACACAAAGGATAAAAAAATAAATTAATTGAAGAAGCATCATACCGATGTCTCCCACAAATTTAAACCAAATTACCACCAATAACTCTTCCAACCCACAAAAAAAAGAGATGTTGAATACAAATTCATTCTCACATCTCTCAAACAACAAGTAAGATTCTTTGGGTTGGGTGAAAATCCGTCTTTGGCATCAAGAAAACGGATGGAATTTGAGGATAATATTTTTTCACAGTTGGACTTGAATAACTGATACACGTCGTTTATACATGCATTTTAGGCCGATTTAGGGACATGATTGGTGTCATTTGCATGTGTACATAGTTGAAATATGTTTAAGTTCATTATCTTGAGTTAGATGACGTGTTTGTGCTTATTTTAGAGATAATCATGTATAAAAAGGCTAAAAAGTCCGTTTGGACGAAGTCCGGATGAAAAACCGAGAAAAAAGTTGGAAGAAACGAAGAAGAATTGGAGCTTGGGCAGAACGAGTTAACTCGATCAAGGCCATTTGGCAACTCAGTCGAGGTTGAGTTGAAGCAAAAACAACGAAGAGGATAGAGGGACCCAACTCGGGAGGGGCCCAACTCGGGCGAGGCCCATTCCAACTCGGTCGAGTTGCTTCTGGCGGTGCAATTAGTTGTTTTATGCGTTTTTGTCTTTTTGAAGCCCATCTTCACCCCATTTTGTCCCCAATTATAAATAAGAGCCTCCAAGTTCGAAAATAATATACAATCACCATCGAAGAAACACTTGGAAGCGAGATTGAAGATCAAGGAAGTGACAGGACGAAGATTGGAAACAAGATTCGGGTTTTTGTATTTCTTTTCTTTAGTTAATTATTCCAAACATGTCTGTCTATGGATGTATTTGCTTTTCTTCTTTGATTATGAGTAACTAAACACCTATTGTGTTCTAGGGTTAGAAAGAAGATTGTGAATAACTATGTTTTAATTTTATCTTTAATTCTAGACTCCAATTTATGATTGTTTTATCTATATGCTTTGTTCTTATTTTATGAGTTGCTTAATCTGTCCAATTTAGTAATTTTATATGTTTAGCTATTCGGCTTCGAGAGAAGGGGTTGTTAATAGGCATACGAGCACATAGCGTAGTTATCAATATTGTCTGAGAGGGGTGAGATAATTGCGTAGGCATTGACTTAGGAAATTCTTGGGAGTCATTTAGATTTGGTCGACTCTAGAGGGTGGCTATTCTTAATTGATCTACAAGTTGGCCGCTTCGAGAGGAGGGTTAATTTAGAGTAGTGTCACCTAATAAACAACAAAATTGGTTTAAAAGTCTAGAGTTTTAGGTTTAATTTTACATAGGAGTTCATAATTGAAATCTATGTCCTATAATACATCTTTATCCATATGAGTCTATCTTTCAATTACTTGTCTTCCAAGCAATTATTTGCTAATTAGTTATTTATATGCAATTAGTTTCTAGAAAATACAAAATTCATCCACTTAATCGAAAATCTAGATAGAGTAGAGGTGTTATACTTAGGGTGCTAAGTTTACACAATATCGTCCTCGTGGGATCGACCTTACTGCCATTAGCTACTTTAGAAACGTACACTTGCGGAAGATTATGGTATAAAATAATGCATCAATAACTAGATTCTGAATTGCTTATATTTAATAAAGACGACATTGCTAAAACTTAATTAGGTTTCATGAACGCGACCATCTCTAACTCTTCTGACCTTTTTTTATGCATTTGCTTGTGTTAAATTTAATTTTTGTTTGGTGGTTTCAATTGTCTAAAGTCATGAATTCAATTTAAGTTTTCGGTTTTTTCTTTTTAAATTTTAATATGAAATGACATAGTCTCGTCCTTGCAATTTTTTATTTAAAGAAAATTGGTATAATTTACATGGAGCCCAAAATTCTTACTTCGGGATCCATGTTAGCAATCTGGGCCCTAGTTTAACTCGTGCATATCGAATTGAAAAAAATTAAAAGGTGGTTCATTTCGATGTTACGTTTAAAAAGTCATGTTGTAAATGATAATTGACCTAAAGGTCGTGAATTTCCACGTAATAAACTCTAAAATAATGTTTGTATTAAATCAATGATGAACGTGAAAAATATTTTTCTTATATATTTCACGTCCATCTTTTTATGAGAAATGCAAGTCTTTATCACGTTTAAGTGCAATATAGTGTTTAATTGTATTTTCATGTTGAATTTCTTTTTTGATATGATTTGATGCGTTTTTGGGTGTTTGCGAGTCATGTTTTGAAGGTTAGGAAAATTCTGGAGATCGAGAAAATCATTTGCACCCATTTTCTCAATCCGACCCAAAATTTGAGGCTCAAACGGGCCCAAAAGGGGCTCGGGTAAGGCCGAAGTTGAAGTTCGTCAAGTCACAAATAAAAGTCGTGAAGGAGTCGAGGCGATGGGTGGAAATACCTCAAAACGGTGAAGAGGCTCAAGGAGGTCGTTTGCCCATTTCCCATTTGGCCTTAGTACCCGTATACTGAGGCCCAAATGGATCCAAATCAAGACCTACAAAAGCCTGAAACGAAGATCGTCAAGTCGCTAATAAAAATCGTGAAAAAGTCGAGTTGAAAAGATGAGAGGAAGAGGCCAAAAACGACGACGGAAGAAGATAGGACGAGAAAGGAGCACAAAAATTATGGACTGCCGGGCCGGTATCGGATCGGCACCCCGCTGGCACCAATTCCAGTGGCTCCTTCAGCCTCCACATTGCCAAATCGGTACCGAACTGCTAGTCGCCCGTTTTGGATTCGTTTGTCATCTCAGCATGTCTCCTTCCTATTTTAGTCGTAACTTTCTTAACGGACTCGTATTTGAGCAATTCAAGATGCTACATGGCTATGAAATAACACTACTAGAATAATAGCCTATCACTACATTATTTTAATGACACTTTAAAGAAAATGTCTTAACAGATAAACTATCAACACATTAGATTATGGAGTACTTCTTAGTACACTAAATAAAACACTATTAAGGCACTACCCACTTAGTGCCTACACATAATTTAAATAAGGCACAATTCAAGTGCCTTAATAGAACTTTAAAAAATAAATTGACGTAACTTCTCCTTTCTCCTTTGTTTTTTTTAATGTTATTTTAATATTTTATTTACTTCATTTTAGTCACAATATTAGTATTTGCCTACCAAGAGAAGTACATAGAGGAAACAAAACAGGTTGTCGGCGAAGGAAAAAGTTCATCCACAATCCAATTCTTCCTCTCCGAGTCAGAGCGATTCGATACACAGCGCATTTTCAGTGTTCTTCCTCTCCGAGTCCGAGCAATTTATGTTTATACACAATGCATTTTCGATACCCAGAATGCATTTCGGTAGCCCTATTGGTGAATGATGAGAAATCATAATTTAGGGGCAGGTACTCTCAGTCTCTCTTCTCTCAATTGGCTTCATCATCTCACACAAAATTGGTATCTCCATTAATTGAAATTACGTAATTGCAGGGGTTCGAATTTGTTGTGTACAAATTCTTCTTGATGAGGTGCTAGTTTTTTTCTCCATACATGCCTCCTTTGGGTTACTTTATCTCTATCTCGCACAAACTTGATATTCGCGTGTATAGAATCTCACTGTTTGTGAGTACCAGGTTTATTTTCCCTTTCTTTGATTGGTTTCCTTTTTTTGGTTTATTAACACTTCCTCGCCTCTTCATAAAGAGATTGAACTATTGTTCTTGTCATTTAGTTATGCAATTCTTTGATTGTATTGTTGATTTGAGACGCCTTATGTGATATTCTTCAATCACGAACTCATTTTGACTGAAGCAAGGGTGGGTCGTCTTTAGAAACTTCAACATATTTGATTATGCAAACCTTACTGAAAATTGACATTGCTCATATGCCTCTTTTGAAGTAGTTATCTTCTAAATGTTAAAATTTTAAGACATCAGATGGTTTATGGGTACTAGTAGCAGAGTTAGTTCATAGGTAACTTCATACAGTAATTAAACGTAATTTTTGTAGTTAACTTGAGAATCCCAATCAAAGTTCTTCTTGGTATGTGTGTGTGGATGTTAGGGGCAAACATTTACACAGTATGAAGCCATCCAGATATGTTTTTTGTCAAGTAAAGCATGGAAATGTCCAAGAAGCTCAAGTTAGAAGGTTTTGGGAAGTGAGTATTGTTTTATTATAGTTGGTTATATTTGTTGTTATTTCAAATGTTTGTCAGTGTGTGACACCCTATGATATAACTAAGAATGTTGCCTATGGAATATGGAGTGGTGTACATTGGAATCCATTTATCTTGAGTCTTGAGGAATTGAACTTAATTTTTATAGGATATTCATCAAAGTGTATATATGGAATATATTTATGTTTTCATTCATATACATGGGCATATTAAGATTCTTGATCTTACATTAGATTATTGGATCATATGTATGAAAGTTATTTGCCTATCTTAGACTTGTCTCATAGCCTAAACAAGTTCTATAATTATATGTCCTGACTAGTAAGATCTCTTTGAAATTGGACCGTGCAAAATTGCTACACTAGAGTTACTCGCTCTTTAGTTTTTAGATACATAATTTACATATTATTATTCCCTCTAAGTTTGCTGCTTCCAATTGTAGTTGATGTGTAGAACAACGATAAGTTGTGTCATCTCAAGTAGATGGAGAGGCCCATAGCTGTCGTATATGTAGAAGCACCTTTGGCAACATTTTTCTTATGTATAATTTATAATCAATATGTGATATGTAACTCTTTTGTTTATTTGGTATTGCGATAAACATGGTTCAGGGTTTAGGGCAGTGGTGGAGAGTACATTAAAGGGGGTGAATGATGAATTAGTTCTTGAATTGGAGGATAAAGCTTTAGTGGGGGGAGGTGTTGCTAATGCTTATAGTGAGGATAGGGCCTCTAAGGATCAAGCCTCACTCCATGGACTGTTTTTGTTGCTAGGTGATGAAAAATATCTCAAATTTTCAATTACATGAAATATCGATAATTGTTGTTATAATTTTTTATTTTTTTTTCATTTTCTTGAGTGTTAATTTGAGTTAAGTGAGAAACTGTCACTTCTCTATTTATGTGAAGTACTATACTCTGTTGTGTTTCTTGGAAGGAGAAGTGCTTTTCTTCATCCTATGAATAAGAATATTGATTTTTATGCTTTGATAATTACCAATAACATCACCATAATAGTTAAAAATTGTTGTTATATTGAAAATTCCTTGCAGGTAACAATTGTAACTTGTAATGATTCTCCATAATAATTCAAGACTCTTTAATCAATTTTAGCTAACTACTAGAACATGATAAGAAATAGAGGGTCTGTGGCATATATCATAAAAATGATTTCTCTGAAATTGATGAATTTTATGTTCTTTATGCTGATCATGATTTTAACATGCTCAATGGGTATACTTTAGCATGACTTCGCTTCACTAAAAAGAAATTAAGAAATCTCATTACTTGACATGACTTCTGCTGCCACTGCCACTTTTTTCTCAAGATCTTTAGTAAGTAGAGAAATATGCACCTACTTTAATTTGGTCATATTGTCGATCAGTTTTGTTAGTTAATTGGTTTTATGTTGGTAATCAGGAGAAATAGTTGATGAAAATTCTATGTGATTATGAAGTACCACTGCGGAGGTATATGACCAGGATAGGTCTCCATGGATTACTTATTGAATGTATACTTCTAAGGTGGAAGGTTGGTCTTCTTATAAGAGCATATGATCCCTGAAGTGTGTAACTCTAAACTCTACTCCAATTTTCCAGAGGTTCGACATTCATGCTAGTTTGTTGGTTGCATTTCAAATAAGATGAAAAATTGAAGTTCTGTGATGTATAAAAAAAATTCTAAACATTATAATTCCTAAGGAAACTATAGGAAGACATACAAGACAGTCTTTATCCCTTCTATATCTTTTATGAAATTTGATGATCATGAATGCTATGCGGAAACTATAGGAAGACATACAAGACGTCTTTATCCCTTCTATATCATTTATGAAATTTGATGATCATGAATGCTATGCGAGTAATATGATTGACTGATTGTTTGCGGAGTTGTGAATTTTTAATCATCTCAGGTGACTAGTTTTCCTAGCAGCTATGTCTACTTTCTGTCCTTATACATATAAATCTATCTCTTCCTATTTGTCTCTGTGTGGATTTCTGGAGTGACATCATCTATTTTTTGTTCAATATAAACAGGTTTTGGCCCAAAAGCTCTCAATGAGAAACATATATGGTGGTAGCTAGCATAGTTAACATTCAGCGCTGTCTTGAACTAATCAACGTGAATGGGTACCATCAAGAGTTGCAAAACTTCAGAGGCAATTTAGTATCTAAGAAGATCATGAGCAAAGTTCTGAAGACTGCATCTCAACTCTTCAGCAGCAATTAGAAGAAGTGCAGGAAGAAAAAATATGAGATTTAACAACAGCTAGCGACCTACTACTTATCTCCCTGAATGGAAACAAGGCTTATAGGTTACCTATCAGTTACCATCTTTGGCATTGTCTAGCTACTCTATGCACTGACCACAGACTTGGCCACTACCAGTGTCAATAAGTTGCGTTCATTGTCGAGTCCCGTCTTGTAAAGTTCTCCGAGTTTGCCATGATTGAAGATGTAATACCAATTTGTAACATTTATTTTATATTATAATCGAATTTTTATTGGTGCAATTAGTCATTATACATTGATAAATCACATTTTTTGTTGTTATTATTATTATTATTATTATTATTATTATTATTATTATTATTATTATTATTATTATTATTATTATTATTATTATTGTTGTCAAGACATTTGTTACTGTCACCCCAATTAACGGAAATGACTACTACATAAATCTATTAAGGCACTTCATAGTGTATTGATAAGAATTATTTGGAAGAATTATATTTAATTATGTGTAGGAAGAACTACCTTAACATGACACTTCAAAATGTATTAATAGGTGATGGTCTATAGCTACACTGGAATAGATGGCACTTTTTGTTAATGTCATAATAGATCAAATGTATTAATAAATAAGTTGTCATGACACTTTCAAGTGTCCAAAAAACTATTTTTTCTTGTAGTGTAAAGATCTATAATTTTTGTGTTCGAGCTGAGAGCTAATTCCACACCAATGTTTCTCAGAAATTACGAGAAGACCAAGTTGAGCGTATTCGGGTTGTCAAAGTCAACATTTGAAGTTTCGAAGCCTTTCTAATTATTTTTTTACCTTTGTACCCTTAATGCAAAGGGATTTTTCAACAAATTTTAAGTGAGGAGTGTGGAAGAAGTCCCCCATATTAACACCCCCTCAACCATTTGGAACATAACTAGTTTTCATTTGTAAAAATTCAACATTCTACTTACTCTCTTTCTACAAAATTCTCTCCCCTTTTCTCTCTTGAAAACTGTGGTTATTGTTCTTGAAGAACCTTTTAGGGTTCTTGAATTCTTGAAGGATTTTGGGGTTTTTCTAAGAAATTGGTGGAAGGTTGCTAACAACAAGATATTGAAGATTATTCGACCAATCTTAATGCAAGACTAAGTTTTCTCTCTCTTTTTTATTGTTTCTTCTTGCATTTGTTGAGTTTCTCTCCCCTCCCCCCATATTAAATGCTTGGTTATGGTATCTATTGTTGGTTTGGCATGATGTTTATGGCTTGTGACTAGTGATTGTGGTTTCTACGGTTGGGAGTAGCCCAACCCTAGGATTTATAATCTTGGTTGATTGTTGGTTGATTTGAGGGAATTGTTGTGATTGGAATTGATATTGTGGCTTTGTATGGCTTATATCTTAGGAGTAGTTAACCTAGAGTATATTGGTTCTCCTTGAGGGCACATGAAGGGCTACGGAAGAACCCGAATCACATTTATCGATTTAGATTGATGTTCTAAGGCCTCGCTCCTTAGGCATTATCCACTTGGGATGGGGATTTTAGGATTAATTGAATTATATTCTTGATTTGTTTGCCTTTAGCCTAATAATTCTGTTATCGGTCTTTAGTAATTGGAATTAGGATGAACTATGGTGTAGTGTAATTGGTTAATTTGGTGAATCCCTTTGTTTGTCCACTTGGATTTCTAATTTGGAACATGACCTTCTGTCACAACCCTTAGGTTAATCGATAATCGCTAGACTTAAATCCTAGGTTTAGGGTGAAACCATACATTGGAAATCGATGGAGTTGAGAGTATCCTTTTTATCTATTTAATTGCTTATTTTTATGCTTTTATAGTAATCATCAAATTTTCAACTTTCATCGTGTCTAATTTAATATTTCGAGAGACCTTTAGTGTGCTTCAGGGGATATCCTCCTTGTGGTTTGACTTTTTACTACCTCTGTCTTAACCCGTTTGCTTCCAGGCTAAGAAAATATTTCCCTAACTTAATCGTTTCAAGGATTTCTCGAGACAAGTTCAATAAAGTATGCTAAAATAGATACTATAATGTGTAAAATTGTATGGTACTATAAATGTTAAATTAATAGGTTAGTTGGAGTGAAAGTAATGCTTAATGGATGTATTAGTCGTATCCCCAATTCGGCTGGGCACAAGTCAGCACAGACATCACCAGCTTGTTTGGTTTTGGTTTTTACGGCAAAGCCTCCTATACACCATGTGCACGGTGGAATTTTCATTATCCATGAAAATGTATCACTGTTTATGTCGAAAGGTATTACTCGTACTAGGTAAATGTACTCATAACAGTAATATCTTTAAACATAAACGCTAATACATTTTCAGCATAATATATTTCTTCATAACAAGTAATACCTTTAAGCATAAACATTAATACATTTTCATGAAAAATTGTTCATTATTCGGATTGCACGGATTTAAGATTCGTGCAACTGCTGTACAAGAACTACTCTATTTTTACAATGACAATACTATACGACACTTAGATTGGATCCTATATTCTTATGTGATTTTAAAATAGTCATATTTAAATATAAAATTTAAAATGTGGGTTTTCCACTATTAATTCCTCTAATATAATACAATCAATTTCGATCTTCAGAATTTAGTAGAACTCACTACTTATAATTATTTCCTATATGCATGATTATTAAAACATAATTAGTTATATGTCAATCAATGATCACTAATTTATAGGGAAATGATAAGATGGTGAGGAGTCAAAATTTGACCGTACTATCGTCGAGGTGCAGTAAAATTAGTAAGCCTAGTTTTCTTCTTCTAACTTGTAGAAGTGACAAGTCAGGATCGAACTCACAGGGAGCAGGAAGATTTAACGTGTTTTATGTAATAACCTAAAATAATAATAATATATATATAAATATAGAATGTGTGTTTTAAAATTTTGCTTTTATAGAATTACTTTTGTTTTGACGTAAAATTAGTAAATGAAATTTGTTAGATTTAGACTAATGTCCACTCACCGAAAAAGTCGTAAAAAATATGGTTTTTTTTTTTTTTTTTTTTTTTTTTTTTTTTAAATTAAAATTTGTGCACAATAAAATAATGGCAAAAACTTGTATGTGATCGTCACATGGTGTGACTGGAAAAAGTATCATTTTTTGTGGTAAAAGTATCACGTTTATCTGTAAAAATATCATATTTTTTGAACAAAAAAAAGTATCACTTTTAGTAGCAAAAGTATCACCTTTATCTGTAAAGGTATCAATGTAGTAAAAATATCAATGTTATCTGTAAAAGTGTATTCCGTCACACGTGTAACCGTTCACACACAAGACTCATTTAATTCACTTTTAATTAATAATTAATAATTTCCTAACTAATTCTTACACACATCATATCACTATTTTTCAAAGTTATCAATCTCGTTCCGTTCCGGCAAGAAAAATGGAACAGGCAGCCTTCAATTTCGTCTCGGCCTAAATTCCGGCCGGAATGGTCGTTTCGGGCCGAAATGGACGAGATCCGAAACTGACTTCACAATTTATTTTTTTATTTTCTTTTTTCTATTGTTTTATTGAAAATTTGAATTTGATTTTGCCCATTTGTCCATTATCCCTGCGAAAACAGGCTCAAAGTCACATATACTTCATTTTCTTCTTGCTGAACGTTTGAACCTAAAACTTCAATTTAAAAACTTTAGATTTAGGAATTTTCAATTCTCAGTTTCTATAAACTTAAAATTTCAGGCCGGCCTGCAGACCATTGTTCCTCCTTCAACTATGACTTAAGCTTGGAATTTGGTAGTGGAAGTGTGGAGCTCGAGAGTTCAAAAGTGTGGGATGAAATTATTTAATATATATATATACATATATATATATATATTTATATCCGAAACAGTCCGAAATGAAACGCAGAAATGCTACGATACCGAAATCAAACATCTATTTATTTAACCCAAACTTTTTTTTCCACTTTATTTTCCCTAACCTACAATACTTCAACCTTAAATAAAAGTATACATTGGTTCACAAATTACTACTTTATATTACTCTTTAGAAAAAAAAGATTGTCAAATACATTTCTTTTTAGTTAATCTATTAAAAGAATTGGAAGAATAAAAAAATTTAGATTTTTTTCAAATATACCCCAAGTATCACACTCTCTAAAAGTAAGCGGTATTTCATAATTAACATATGGTTAAAATTAGAAAATAGTAAAAAATAGAATTTAAAAATTCATTAAAAAGCTAAAAGATGAATTAAAAAAAAAAGGGAATATGAAATAATTAAACAAATGAGCATAACAAGAAAATTATAAAAAAGTATATAAATAAATACATAGGTGGGGTGAAGTTGAAGTTAAGAAATAGGGTTTTAGGCATTCCTTGCCAAGCTTAAACCCTTCCTTGAATCTGCATACTAAAATCCTAAATTAACTGGTTTGTCCTCTTCTCATTGCCATTATCTTCCCTGATTTCGCGATGTACAGAGTTGCTTTCGCTGCTGCTTCATCTCTAAGGTTATACTCAAGCCGAAATAGTCGATAATTTTTCAATATTGTGAAATATGCTCTTAAGTTATGGTATTTACTCAACGATTTGTATGCAGGTCATCTACTTCCAGGAAGCTGGTAACTACACTTAAAAGTTTGATTTAATAGTTTTTACTCACTTTTTATCAAGTCTTATTTCTTTATTTTTTGGTTGAATTGGAAGGTTCGCAGTGGGGTTGGTTATACCAGGAATTATGTTGCTAAGGATATTAGTTTTGGTACTGGAGCTCGGGCGGCCATGCTCGCTGGAGTTAATGAACTCGCCGAAGCTGTAAAAGTGACAATGGGACCAAAAGTAACTAGGTTTAGTAATATATATATGTTGAGTTCTGTTGGGATACTGATTGCAAATGGGTTCAAATTTATGTTTTTAGTTTAATATAGATGTAGAGTACCAATTCCAAATGGGTATATGTTTGGATCAACATTACTGAGTTTACAGAATTCAAATTGTATGGGATATCTGGTTGAATTTGAAAAAAAAACTTTTGCAGTTCTAATTTATAGCCACTATGCTAATCTTACCTGACATTTCCGTCTTGATGTGCTATGATAACTCAATAGATGTCAAATGACATGTACTACTGCCGTGTGTACATCTTTCTTTTCATTTGATGTGGTCTTGTGTTCCCATATGTGGTTGTGTAATTTCATGTTATGCATCACTACTGCCAGCCATAAGTTATCAAGCGTTTTCTCGCACTTATGTGATGATGGGAATTCATTGCAACTAAACATTTGGGACTTTGAAATCTGCTGTTGCTCTGTTTACCCCCACTCCGTGTCTGTTTCCATTATTTCATGTGTGCCCTTAGACAACTCGATCATATAGTAGAAGACTGACCAAATTGTTTCTGTATATGAGTCAATCTTGTGAGCCCTCATTTGTTAGGACACTAGTCTTGGAATCATATTTGGATTTAGAAGCTTAAAATTTGGTGATGCAAAATGGTTAATTCTTCTTCAAATTCTGTGCAGGGTCGCACTGTAATTATTGAAAAAACTGGGAAACCCAAGATCACCAAGGATGGTGTAACAGTAGCCAAAAGCATAGAATTCTCAGATAAGACCAAAAATATTGGAGCAGATCTTGTGAAGCAAGTTGCTAATGCAACCAACAAGGTTGCTGGTGATGGTAATCTCTTGGCTTCATGTTTGCTTGATCTTATAACAGAACAAGTTCCCCAATTGAGTTTTAAATATACTATGAAATTCAAGACATATTTTCCATTTAAGAACTTCTGGAAAATGATAAAAGGTTTAGAGTCAGTTCTCTGTAAATTGGACTAATTCTTCTAGGTCACATGCTACTTTTTTGTCCCCAGGCATTTACTTTACACTTCCATTGATCTATCTGAAAATCTCGCATGAGATATCTGGCATTTCTTTTGATGTCTTATATCAGCTCATGAAATAATTGACTGTTGATCTCTTAAATGGATCTGAC
Source organism: Ajuga chamaepitys (assembly GCA_958295605.1). Lineage (NCBI taxonomy): Eukaryota > Viridiplantae > Streptophyta > Magnoliopsida > Lamiales > Lamiaceae > Ajuga > Ajuga chamaepitys. The sequence goes on along the minus strand of OY282500.1, from coordinate 3,638,810 downwards.
ATATCCCATATGTCTTGAGAGCCGAATTCTTCGCCTATTCAAGCTCACTGTCAACTTAGATAAGATCTCAATCCAGAATTTGGTGTTGCATCAGGTACCACTTGTGCTACTGTGCTGACTCAGGCAATTTTTAGAGAAGGTTGCAAATCAGTGGCCGCAGGTGTGAATGTGATGGACCTGCGCAAGGGTATAAACATGGCTGTTGATGCTGTTATTGCAGAGCTAAAGAACAGAGCACTCATGATTAGCACACCTGAAGAAATTACACAGGTGCTGGCATATGTACATTGAACTGAAATCCTTTTGAATATATTTTCTAGCTAAGTAGCCCAAGTATATAATCTTGAGAAGAGAACACTTCTATGCATGTTAGTCATAGTCATTAATACATCCACAGTAGAGCAGGGTGACACTGCCTGTATATTGCACTTCAAAGAGTGAAGCAGAATATATTTCTTATGCTCCCTAACCACCAATATTGTATAAGTTTATTCTGTTAATTGGGTTGCTGCCTGTTGAATGATTACTTAATTTCACTGAAACAAGCGCTGTATAGCTTATGCATGTTCTCCTATCCTGATGCTGCTGACTGGTGTATTCTAATTAAAGGTCGCTACGATCTCTGCAAATGGTGAGCGTGAGATTGGTGAAATCTTAGCACGAGCAATGGAGAAAGTGGGGAAGGAAGGAGTCATTACTGTTGCTGTGAGTATGCTTTGACTTGAAACTTTGCTTCGGAAGCTCAATGGACGATGACATATAATATCTGCCATTTTGCAGGACGGGAACATCCTGGATAATGAGTTGGAAGTGGTGGAGGGAATGAAGCTAGCCCGTGGTTATATATCTCCCTACTTTGTTACAGATACGAAGACCCAAAAGTGTGTATGTAAAGATGAAGATTAAAGTCCTTCACTAGCTGAATGCATTTTTTTGTTTGGATGTTTGGTTTACTGGTTGAATTGTTATTGGAGACTATTTGTCTATTTTTTTCCTTTAGAAAAGTTGAATCTTCTGATGATGACTGGATATATCTTGCTGCCTATCAACAGAAGTTGATATTGGATCAACTGATAGAGGACTTAAATTTTTGCTCAAAATTTGTTACTTCGTTATTTTTTCTCCTATTTTTATTCAGAAATGGTCATTTTAGTTATTACTGTTAACATAACTCCTTTTTAATGTAAACAGGAACTCGATAATCCTTTGATCTTAATTCACGAGAAGAAAATTTCAGACATGAATGCGCTTGTGAGAGTATTGGAGCTTGGGGTAAAGGTAATACATATTCATTCAGTTGGAATTTTATTGTACGCATACGAAGGGTTCTGAACTCCTGATTGAGGAAAAGAATTATGATGACTTAAGAGTTGGTGAATATAGTACCTCTTCAGACTTTTCCAGAAAAAATTTGTGATTGAAGATTTGATCTTGGCGCTTTTCTTTTGACAGAGAGCTCGTCCTGTGCTAATAGTAGCGGAAGATGTGGAAAGTGAGGTTCTTACTATGCTTATTATCAACAAGCACCGTGCAGGATTGAAGGTAAATCTCCTTTGTGTTCTCCACTTTACTGGACCTGATGGTTTTTTGCAGAGTTTATGCTCTTCCCTGTGTGGAAATGGTATCATTGACACTTAAGAATTTTCTCATCCTGAATATAATATTGTATTCCATATTTACTGTAGGTTTGTGCTGTGAAAGCTCCTGGTTTTGGGGATAACAGAAGAGCAAATTTAGAAGACCTTGCCATTCTCACTGGTGGGGAGGTGAGACAAGGTCCAACAGCTTACAGTTTTCTCTGTTGCATTCTTTTAGTGTGTCCAACATGTTCCGATTGCTACAGGTCATTAGTGAAGAACGGGGAATGGGTCTTGACAGAGTTCAGATTGATATGCTTGGTTCTGCTAAAAAGGTTACTACCATCGTATGAAGTCTGTATATCCACTTCTGTTAATAGGGACCTGTATTTGACTACTTTAGTTTTTGTTGGAGCAGGTCACAGTATCTGTTGATGACACTCTAATTCTGCATGGGAGTGGGGATAAGAAGTTGATAGAAGAAAGGTGTGAGCAGGTACTTGTGTACTTATAGAGACAATGACAACTGTATGCTTTTGCTTCTTTTTTTGTTCTTGTTTGGTATTACTATATTGAACTCCTATGTGTCCAAAAGTAGTGTTGTTTCTAAGAAGTATAGGGTTCATAAATGAATTCAAAATGTATTTACCATCGAATGGAGTTCTCTTGCAGTTTCTCTCTTTTAATGATGAAGTCTGTGCGTTCTGTAATGTCACCTTCCCCTTGTGCCTTTACCTTAGTCTCGGATAATAAGTGGAAATGCCTGCTTATCTTATATGGCACCTCACTTTGCTGATTCTTTACCATTTCACAGCAGTCGTGCTTGCTTGATTAGATTCCAATGGTCATTATGACGAATGGAGTTTCCAAGGTTTTAGAATTTGCGATAGATATTGTTGTCACTCTAGTAATCCTTTCTATCATACAGCTAAGAAGTGCCATTGAGAAGAGTAGTGCAATGTTTGACAAGGAGAAAGCTCAAGAACGGTTGTCAAAATTGTCTGGAGGTGTTGCAGTATTCAAGGTACATTATCATATAATCAAGATCCTTCAGTTGCAGCCTTATAGGTCTGTGCTTTCCCTTATCTAGTTTTGAATTTCCTTTCACAGGTTGGGGGTGCCAGTGAAACAGAAGTTGCAGAAAGGAAAGATCGGGTGACAGATGCTCTGAATGCAACCAGGGCTGCTGTGGAAGAGGGCATTGTTCCTGGTAAACTTCCTTCTATCTTTAGAAGCACACGTTTGCATTCATTTCACACCTTGAGGGGGTTGTTTTTCTGTCTAGGATCTGGTCATAGTTTATATGATCTGTTTCTCACTTCCAAGCATCATGTCCCACTTGTAAGACATATTTTGATCACCTTTAATCTGGTCATCTAATTGGTCACATTTTTGGCAGGGGGTGGAGTTGCTCTTTTATATGCCGCAAGAGTTCTTAAGGACCTTCAAACTGCAAACGAGGATCAGAAAAGAGGAGTTGAAATTATAGAGAACGCTCTTAAGGTTTGATCTTATGCTCTGTATGTGTAGTATGTGTTTTATGTCTGGAAGCATCTGTGGTGCACTATGCTGGTGTTGACATCTCGTTACAAAACAGGCACCTACTATTACCATTGCCTCAAATGCTGGTGATGATGGGGCACTAGTAATAGGCAAGTTATTGGAACAAGATGATCCGAATTTTGGCTATGATGCTGCTAAAGGTTTGTGTCAGTGGCCCCCTCTCCTTTGACAGTTGAAAGCATATGAGCTCTGCAGACATTTTTTTGAACTTCTCTGGTTATGTCAAGTTTATGCATTTTTCTGAATGAACTTGCTGGTCCATCTTTGATTAATGGATCTGAACTAAGGAGTCTGACTAAATTCTGAAACATATAGTTCTGCATATCCGTGGGAAATTCACTATTTGTGTGCTTCCTTATTGACAGCATCCGACTTTAGTTAGGACTGCCACTTATTGCTGTTCAGAAAGCATGGGGTGTGGTATTGCATTTTTGTCTTTATGGGATAATCTCAGTTATTGCAGATGTATTTTCCTATTATCTCACCTTACAGTTCTTTATTGTCTGAACTAGGTTTCGTTGGCAACCGAGTACATTTTTGTTTGCATTAATGGATTTTTACTAAATTCTCATCTCTCCCTTGGATTCCAAACTTGCTCTGGTGTCCATGTTCAATGGTTTTAAGAGAAAGATGTTTGAAATTTCAATTGGAATAGAAAGATGTTGGGAATATTAGAAGATGATGCTGGTGTTGTGAGACGGAGATTATAGAAGTATGATGGAAATCATTTCCTGTCTCACTTTTTTCCATTTCTTCAAACAGGTGAGTATGTTGACATGGTGAAGGCTGGAATTATAGATCCGGTCAAAGTTATTAGAACGGCTTTGGTCGATGCTGCTAGGTGAGGATTATAGCTTCTAATTCAGTTCTTCTATTTATAGATTTGTTGGTTGTTTTACCAACTAGCTATACATGGTTGCAGTGTCTCCTTGCTGTTGACCACGACTGAGGCAGCTATCGTGGATGCTCAAGGAGTGAAGAATCCACTTAAAAAGCGCGTTCCAAATATGGATGCTATGTCCTATTAAATTGTTGATAGCCCTCTTTTTGCCAGAAATACCAAATGATACATTACATTCATTAGGGATCACAAGCTTATCACTGCTAACATTGCCCTTATACAACGGGGCTCCACTTCAAGTGTAGGTTAGGCCATTATTTTGGATACACTAAAGTAGCTTGATCATTTGCCCATCTTTATATATACTTGCTTTTGGGGCTGTTGTCCGGGTGCAATTGTTCTCCCTCGGTGATGGATGAAACTTTTGTACGCTGTCACTGTTAAAGAGAGAAACTGCAAGCTTACTATACTCTCCCCTTTCCTATGGAATGCTTTTGTTTGTGTTCATTCTTCGAATTTGCCTAAATAGCATTTTTCTTTAGTTGAGTAGCAAGATATGAAACGGGTGTATTGCCTGGCCATACGGCGGTTACGAGGAGGCAAATGACTCGTCACCTTCAAAATGTGACTCGTGAGTCTGAGGACGTGATGAGGTTTCGCCAGCGGTAGTGATAATTAGTCCTTGGACGGTGCCGGAGAGTGGAGGTAGTGGGTGGTGGAAGTCGCTGAGTGAGAACTGAGAAGATGTATGCGTGTGTGTGTGAGAGCCAAAGGAAAATAGAACAGATAAGAAATTTAAATTTTTTATTTGTTCAGCCTAAAAACATTAAGTTAATTATGTTACGATGTTGTTGGAGGGCTAAAGTGTAGGGATGGTAATGGTGCAGGTCGGGGCGGGTAGTTGAATATACGTGTCTGTCCCACCTTTGTACGGGGCAACCTGCTGCGGGTCATAAGTTGGGGCAGGTTGATCCATTATTTTTGAAAAATAATAAAATTTGGATTATTATAATTTAAAATAAATATTAACTTAATACATTCTATACAAAAATTATTTTAAAGAGTCATCATGAACTAACAATAGTAAATGTTTAAAATACTTTATAATTTCTATTTTGTACTAATATTTATTTGTGTCAAAACTTAATTAATAATTTTTACGTTGTATGCTATCTTTTATTTGGTATTATTTGATACATATTATTATTTTAAACATTACGTGCTTACTAAATATTACATATTAAATTGATTAATTTACGTTTATAATACCATATATATGTAATTATTGTTGCAGGCAGAGCAGGGCGGGCAGGGACATGACGGGGCGAGGGTATGATCCATACCCACCTCGTCCCACCACGGGTCATAGGATGGGGCGATCCATATGCTCGGGTCAGGACAGGTTAGGTCAAAATTGATAATACGTAATATTTGAGTAAACAATATATAGAAATAATTAAAAAAATCAAGGGATTTAAGAAAATTAGTTGAGGAATGATTTGTCAACTTCTTAAGTTCCTTAATTTTCTTATCCAAATAGAATGACAATTAAGAAAAACAGAGTAGTATATGGACAAAAATAATCATAGATCTATAATTATAAGTTAATGTCGTAAAATTAAATTGTTATATAGTTAAATTACCTAATTAATTTTAAGAAAAAATTGATGTGGAAAAATAACTTATATATAAACTATAAAACAACTCACTCTCCATTAAAGAAGTTTCAAACAAAAACAAAATTTTCACTTGCCGTTATTTAATAATTTCAAGTGTTTATATAGATCTTAGAATAACTAAGAATATATATCCATATCAGTTAAGTTCCTTATTTACTGTGGCTTACTGTGGCACATGAGTAGGTGTCAGCTAATTGATTTGTCAACATTTTCTAAAAGGAAGTAAATTATCGTTCCTGAATTTAAGAATAAAGTCGTTACATATCAACAATAAATACATAACAGGTAATCATAATAGAAAGGTAGTGATAAACGGATTGCGATTGGCTAGGAGAACATTTTCGATGTTTAGGGTAATAGGATGCCTCATGCCTCATAATAGATTGAATATTTGCATGTGAAAAGTATATTGATGTTTTATTTTACTTTCTATTGATGACAATCCGTTTTTTTTTTTTTTTCCTTCTTTTTCAACGATATGACATGACAAAAATTGAAGGATATATAGTATATCGATTTGTCAATACATCATTTTGCCAAAAAACTGTATTAGAGAAGTCAAATAAGGTTTTTTCGAAGTTATCAATCCGTTTCGACGATGGCGTCGAATTTATAATTGAAATAAGATGTGTATCAGAGCATTTTTATATTTCATTTCGAAAAATATACGTATATATATATACATATATATATATTATTTAAACATAGTTTAATATATTACTAACTTAATACATGAATTAGATATAATATATTTTTTAAGTTTGTTTAATTATCATTGACGATGTAAGATTTCGAAAAAAAAAATTCAGACAAATCGACCAAAAAATCAATTAGCTGTAATTTATTATAAACTTCATCATTTCTTTTAAATATACACATATGTATATAGAAACAGAGTACAAAAAAAAGATACAATTTTTTTTTACGTCATTCCAGTTTTTTCGACCATCTCGAGAATTTCGGTTATTTCGGCGTCATTTCGGTCCTTCAGGACCGAAACGACCGAGAAATTGACAGAAATGAAATGACTAGCAGATCATTTCGTTTTTGTGACGATAATAAAACGTTTCGATCATTTCGGTCAGAACGAAATGCTATATATACACATAAATATATATATGTATATATCTCAATCATACTCCATATTGTTGCAATATTATTTTAAATGGAAGGATATATATGCTCCTTTTTTTTCTCCCTTATTTGAGAGAGTGCGCGATATTGATTCGTACTAATGTATCAATTGGATTTTGTTAATAGGAATATATAATTTTCTTAGGGAACTCCGCTTTGCAACCTAAATCATATCAAGTTTTACAACAAGCAAAATAGACTATTTATTGTTATACTAACCAACTTAAACTATATAATACGTTTCTCACTTTTCAACCTAAAAAAATCATTTTGGTTTTTACATTGTTCAACCTGAGAACTATTTTCTGTTATACTTTGCAACCTAAACATTTTCTATCACATGATCAAATATTTATCTTTAAATAAACATGAAATATATGATAAAATAAAAAATAATATTTTTATTATAAAATCTCAGCTTTTACGTAAACATGATTTTATGTTTTACTTTCCTTCTTTTATTCACAATTTTCAATTTATCAAATCAATTTTGAGACTCTATCTATAATTATTTAAAAAACTTGAAATATGTACAAAATAAAACTAATATTTTTGGAGATTTCATATTTAATGGAAAGTTGATACGTTTTCTTTTATTTTCTTTTGTATTTTTTAATGTATCTAAAGAAAATTTTCATTTCAAAATATTAATATGTAATTTTTTTTCTCTACAATTAAATTTTCATTTATAACTTTTAACATTTCAGGAGCTTTCGTATATACTGAAGTACTTCTTAACTTTTAAAAAATCCTAAAATATAAAAATTTGAAGTCATTCAATAATTTGAATAATAATTTAAAGTATGTGTGTTTTTCAAAATAATTGAATATTTTTATATTTTACTTGGTATTGCAATTTTATATTTTTTTATAAATATTATATTATTTAAATAAAAAAAATGACTATTGTGAACAAAATTGCTTTGATTGCAAAGAGTAAAAAAGACATAGTTGAAGTTAGTTAGTGCAAAGGTTTTAAATTGTAAAACAAAAAAAAGAAAACTATAGTTGAAGTTGATTAATGTAAAAAATGATTGTAAAGTATAATAAATGTCATAATTTTTGTCGTATAATGTAAACTTACTTAATAAAGTAATTTTCACAAAGTATATATTATATAAAAAAGAATAAGTAATAAAAAATAACATCAATAATAATAATAATAATAATAATAATAATAATAATAATAATAATAATAATTATGATATATAACCATACCTATGCTCCCCTACTTCTGTGATTAATCAAATGAACATTGTTATTATAATGTGTTTATATATATGTGTTAACAAATAATAGTTTAATAATATAGTTTATAAAATTAAATATTAAACTTTTGTCTTTAATTTGATAAAGTAGGAGTTTCATTATTTAAACAATAGTTTTTTTTCCGGGCATAACTTAAGTAAAAGAAAATATTTAACAATTCACGTCTACCCAAATAAACTATTTTTTTTACTTTTATAAAAAAACTCAACTAATACTTGTTTATAAGGGAATTATTTTATTAATTTTTTAGTTGTAGACTACACCTCATACTATAGTCCAATTCACAATAAACACTCAAACCTAACCAAAACAATTAAGCAATAAACAATTTATTTTTCCAGATTAAATATTTTATTATAATATATGTGATATGAATGCCAAATTGAAGATCATAAGAATTTGATTTATTTTGCATAAAACGGATTCGAAATGAAAAAAAATGTTTAAATTTTATAAATTGAAAGAACACAACTGACCAAAATTGACAAAAAAACTAACAAAAATTATTATCCAAAAGGGAAAAGTTAAAATGACAGAAAGACCATCAACTTGGCTTTTATATAATACTCCCTCCGTCCCGACTTATTTTGCACATCTGAAGTAGTACGAATATTAAGAAAAAACTGTTTTTTTTACCTTTTTTTTTACTAGTCAACTAAGTATTAGCAGAAAAATAAGAGAAATATAGTGTACTAATCTTTCCCTTATTTTAAGCAAACAAAACCTGTTGTACGTAAAAATAAGGGGCAAAAAAAAAAAAAAACATGAATAGTAAAAAATTATGTGAAGAATCTGATGAATTTTTTTGAATTTCATTAAGTTCAAAAATGAGGAGGATTTCCCATACTGTTAACAAAGACAACCTTAAAATATCAGAAAAAAATCATCACCTATTTTAAGCTACCAGTAAGTTTCCAAAACAAAACTCAGAAAGGGACAGTTTCAATCTCAACATTTTGAATCAACAAAACAAGCAGTCCCACATAGGGGCAACAATAACGAAAACATATCAATCCCACACAGGGACAAAACCATCAAGACAATCAATCCCACACAGGGGCAAGAGAATTAAATCAGAGAATAACCCACACAGGGGCAACATCATCACATTAAACCAGCCCTCAGCATGCAATACCCGCACAACGTTGTCAACAAACAAATCGAAACAGAAATCTATGATTTGAGGTCAACCGACCCCAAACAAAGCAAATCGGGTAATAAATTCAGAGAGAATACATAGACCTTTAGTATAGTCGGAAACCAATCGGAAAGGCACAAAATGTATAAATCTCGCAGATCTTTGGAGATCAACAACTCTCTACATGGAATCGCTAGATTTGATGTTAGATCGACTTCCTTCCCCGAAATCGCCTCCGCCGCCTTCAAGGCACTCAGTTCTGGCTCCGGCAACTGAGATTTTGCTATGAAAGAGTCCTCCGAATCATAAACGAAAGCATCGAACTCAGGGAAATCCTCCATTTTTTCCGCAAAAGAGGGATGGAAGATGCAAGAAATTAACAGATCGGAACTCGTCAAACAACCAGGAAGGCTGGTTGAACAAAGTGATAAAAGAGAGAAAGTAGATCTCAGAGACGATGAAGACGAGAAGAGAATTAGAGTTTTGTTGATGGAGGCTGGGGGAAGTGGGGTAAATTAGATCTGAAATCTAAATGGGATGGGTTTATTGTTTGGGTTGGGGTTGAGTTATTAGTTTAGGATTAGTGTATGTTAATTAATTTATGATAAGTTAGGTTTAGGAAAGTTAGGTGTTTAATTTTTTTTTTTTGTAAGTAATGGAAAACTTGTAAATAAATTGTGGAATTCTTTTTCATTTTGGGGGTATGCAAAATAAGTCGGGACACCCTAAAAAAGAAAGTGTGCAAAATAAGTCAGGACAGAGGGAGTATATAGATTACTCATAATTTCATCAATGCATAGTTCAAATAGCGATTCATCTATTATTCCAACACTATCGATGCATGTCACTTATGTATACTGACGTTATGATGATATCATAGACAAACATGTGGTGTGGCATGTAAAATAACGCCATGATGACATCATAGACAACACACATACTGTATATTAGTAGAGTTGAAAACTTGGAATAGAAAATGGAATAGTACCGTTTGAAATCAATGATCACATTTGCTTGAAGGAAGGGGCAAGCATTCTGTAAAAATAAAACAAATATGATGATAATGATGATGATGATGATGATATAAATTGCATATTGAAAGGAGCATCAACAATATGTTGCAACTAAGGGTGGTCCGGTGCGATATACCTTATCTAATTATATCTATATGTTACCAAATAATTTTTTTTTTGGTATATGAAAAATTCATACCTTTATAGTACCAAAAGTTTTGGTATACCAAGAACTCAGTACGCTATTGCCATTTATCGATACCCTACCCAAGTTTTGGTACACCGAATCAAGAAAATGGATCCTATTTCAAGCCTTTTCACTATTCCCGACTGGAAATCCATAAAGGACTTTAAGGGAGAACTACTCTCTCGCCTGGCGCCATTCCCGGACCTAGCAGCAGACGGGCGGAACTACGAGCGTTGTTTCAACTTCTTTCTTTGGTAGGTAACACACCACGCCTCCCCTTGCCGAAGTTGGTTGAGGACTTCGAAATCCAATCGAGTAAAGCACTGTTGAGAGGAAGATCCTTGGCCCCTCTTCATTCTCTACAGGGTTCCAAACCCAATGGCGCCGCCTCAACCCATCCCCTTCCATAGAACAATCCAGTCGACCCGATCTACGGATTTACGAACTTGCGATCACTTGCGGGGTTCGCCTCATTCGATTGACTAGAACTATTTATTACCCCTACAAGGAGCTGGTCTAAGCCTTCCCTCCCAAGGGCAGGTTCTTGCGCGTTACTCACCAGTCCGGGAAAGGTAGCGAACTTAGGGATGTGAGCGAGTGCTGAATCTGAATGTCTAGGAATTTCATTGTAAGCAGACGATAATTTCCCCTATGCGGTGCATCGTCTTGATATAAGACTTATATGGAGCTCCTTATTAAACCCCTGTCGGTAACTCATGACATCTAGCAAGTTAGGTAAATGGAAAAAGAACAGATGCTCTAGTTGTCGAGATTATCCAATTACACGAAAGACATAATCTGAGGTCAAGCACATGAATTTGACTTGAATATTATGATAATGATTTCGGCTCTATTATGAAGCGGCAGACAGACTGACCTCAGTTGGTGATTCAAATTTGGTGGTTTGACAAACAGATGGGACATTCACACTGGATAAATCTGACCCGGATAAATCTGACCCCTTTCCCTATTCCCCCTACGTAAATTTCTGTATACCATTAGAAATTTGATATCCCGAAATACCGAACTATCAAAATATCGAAAAAGAATTAGGTACATCAATATATATAGAAATACTGAACCACTAAAATACAAAAAAAAATCGATATATCAATATATATATATATATACACAAAAATATCGAACTTTTTTCAATATATAAAAAAAATTTAAATTCTTATACTCTTATTGTACGAATTTTTTTGTACCGTATAAATTGATGTACCAAAATTTTCGATAAATTTTTTTATACAATACGTATGGTATGTGACATTGATGTATTTTTCCCAACCCTAGTTGCAAAAATAGTAGTCCATTCGCCCCGGTTTATTTTGCACACTTTTTGTTTTCGGTCGTCCCAATTTATTTTGTACACCCTAAAATAGAAATTAATTCCCACAATCTTTACCCTCAAAATCTTAACCCTCAATTTCTATCTCTAAAAAAAATTAAAGAAAAAATAATTTATTTTTATTTTAATATTCGTGCACGATCAATTATGCAAAATAAGCCGGTACGAGGAAAGTACTACATCCGACAATAAGTAGAACTGTAGAAAGTCAAACATCGGTACTGCTAACAGAAACACGAGATTATCGGATTCCTATCCCTACTGTGGGGAAAATAACAATATAGATGCTATGTATTCGAAACGGCACCGTTTTAGATGCTTTCCAAATTTATTCTTTATTTTGATCTTAATATTTTTGGATTGTTTTCATTTCCAATACCATAAAAATGTTATTTATAATATAGTTGTTGATAATACACATTGTAGTGATTAACTAAAAAGTATTTGTAAAACACTCTATAAATTATTTAAAATTATTTTAAATTCTACTTTTAAAGAAAACTAACTGTGGTAAAGAAAATTTAAATAACTTTTTTTATCTCTAATATATTATTTGATCCGAATTATTGAGACAACTATTTAGTGAAGACATATTGTCCCTAAAATTAGTCATCCTTGTCCAAATAACCCCCAATGAAATAATAACATTATTGGGTCGTTCATCCGCCAGTTGAATATTTGGTCCATCGAGTTGGTCCTATCGGGTCAAATAATTCGGGCCAAGACTTATGTTGCGCAATCCATCTTAAATATCGGACCATTCAAGCATATATGGCCCAGTCCATCTTAAATAGTGAGCCGCAAATAATATATTTGAGACACAAAAAGTTAACTTAATTTTTTTTTACAATTAATTATTTCTAAAAATAGCTTTAAAATAATCCCAGATAATTTACAGAGTATTTCACAAATAATTTTTAATTAGTCATTACAATGTGTGTTATCAAAAAGTATATCATTAATTATATTTTTTGTAGTAATGAAAATGAAAGGAGAGAGAAATATAAAAAGTTGGTAATAATAAAAAATAAATGGAAAAAGAAAAAGAAACAATAATGAAAAAGTCAACTTGGAAAAATTTAAAAGAAATAATAAATTGAAAAGAATCCACACAATGATGCACCCCTGCTAGATAAGAATCCGAAATGATCAGTTTATCATTCTAATATAATACCGACAATTATAATTATTGTAAGTTTGACAATTTTGATTCACTGGATCAAAAGTGGCCACATGCTGGCTATATAATAATAGACCCACACAACTGTCAATTTTTCTTTCTTTATTTTTATTACAAACTCTTATTAGCGTTTAATTAAGATTTGATTTGCTAAATTTAGGGATCAAAATTTCGATAAAATATACTCATTACCTTTTTCGATTAAATTTGGTTTAGCACTCTCAATCTTAAGTAAACACATCTTATGTGTACCGAATTCGATTTTGAACAATTTAAGTTAAAGAACAGATTCATAAAAAATAGCGCTGTTTATGTTAAAATATATTACTTATTTTGAAAAGATGTATGTTTCGGTATAATATATTTTTCTAGAACAAATAATGCATTTCAACATAAACACTAATGCATTTTCATTAAAAATACCTTATGACCTTAATTACACGGATAAAAAATATGTGTAATTGGTGTACAACAGAACCACTGTTTGCGCTAAAAAGTATTATGCTTTATGTTATTAGGTATTGATGTTTATATTGAAACATATCAATCCTTATGCGAAAATGTATTAGTTGATTTGGTTAAAGGTAATAATACTGTTAAAGGTTAAAAGTATCTACGCTGATAAGTAGTTATTATTATTATTATTATTATTGTTATTATTTATATTTTCTGATTAAATGCATCAATATTTACATCGAAATACAATAAGTTTTTCCTTTTTTTTTTTCAGAACAAGTAATTCATACAATAAATTAGTAATTACTATCTCCGTCCCACTTAATTTTGCGTGGTTCTTTTTTTTTTTTTTTTTTTTTTTTTTTTTTTTTTTTGTTTTAGGGGTAAAATGCTATTTCATTCAATCAAAATGTTGGGCACTTGCCCTACATCAGATAAAAGAAGACAAGCTACTTGTGGTGGGTAATCCTCCATCCAGATAAACTCCATACCTACGCTAGAACAATGTCGCGTAAGAATATGTGCTACTTCGTTAGCTTCCCGGGGGATATGGGTGAAACGTGAGACAGTCAAAAGTCTCGCAATGCCTCGAATGTCCTCCACGACTACATCGCCATAGATGTCCTCAACATCAGCACCATTTAGTCCTCTAATCAATTGTAGGCAATCACTCTCCACAAGGAAGTGGTTAAGGCCACTCTCCATGGCAATCCTCAATGCCCATTTAAGTGCTAATCCTTCCATAACCAAAGGTGAGCCTTGGGTTGGGACTCTTTTTGATCCTGATGCCAGAACATCACCGCCGGAATCTCGAATGACAAAACCAAGCCCTGATGATCGGTCCGAAAAGAGGGCAGCGTCCACATTGAGCTTATTCCATCCTTCCGGTGGTCGTTTCCATTTTGCCATCCGATCCACTTTAGTACACCCTCCATGTTGTGATTTGCATGAATCCTGCCACTCCCAGAACTTGTTACCTCCGTCGATAAGGATTTGGTTCGCCTCAAACGGGACAGATTCGAAATAAAATTTATTTCGGTGATACCAAATCGTCCAAGCCAAGAATGACAGCATCTCCAGTGCCTCGGCTGCCATCTTCTCAATCAAACTCCAAAGAAAACCACGAAAAGATGAAGGTTGTCCCAGCCATGTATCTAGCTGAAGAGGGCTTCTTTTCCAAATCTCAACAACACAAGGACAATTTAGCAAAAGGTGGGAAAGTGATTCCTCCGCAAGGCCGCAAAGGTTACAAACGGGATCAATAGCCATACCTCGCCTTCTAATTTGGGTTTTCGTTGGCAAGGCATTTTGGCATGCTCGCCAGAGAAAATGTCGAATTTTCGGCGGTAAGTTGATACTCCACAGCTTCTTCCAGCATCCGCTTTGGACACTTGGTCCCGGGATATTCACTCCTTTAGTCGAGAAAAGTTTGACAGCCTCGTGGTATGCTGATTTAACCGAGTACTTTCCGGACTTAGTGAGATTCCACACCATGATATCAATTGGCAGCCTCTCACTCAAAGGGATACTGAGAATCAACTCGGCGTCCTCCTCTCCAAAAATCTGCTTAACTACATCAGATTTCCAGCTTTTCTCCTCGGTGTTGATCAAAGACGACACCATGCATTGATCATACTGACTGTCCCTGATCTGAGATGGTGCGCATAGCCCATTTCTTGGAATCCATCTATCCCGACTTGCTCTTATAGATGCCCCGTTCCCAACTCTCCATGCTGTCCCGGCTTCGATAATTCCCCTAGAGGCCATAAGACTCCTCCAAAGGTAACTAGGTTGGTACCCAACATGCGCGTCTCTTATGTTTGATCTTGGATGATATCGTGCCCGGACAATTTGTGCTACTAAAGTCATTGGCTTCGTCATCAGTCTCCATAGTTGTTTTCCCACCATTGCAATATTGAACCATTGTAGCTCCCTAAATCCAAGTCCTCCTTCATTCTTTGATCGCGTTATCCTATCCCATCCCACCCAGTGTTGTTTACGCACCTCCGTCGTACTTCCCCAGAAAAATCTCGCAATTGCCTTCTCAATGTTTCGGCACACGGAGATTGGAAGCAAAAAACAGCTCATAGAGTAAACAGGAATGGCTTGTATAACTGTTTTTAGGAGTACCTCTCTTCCAGCTTTCGATAGGGATCTCTCCTTCCACCCCTTTAGTCGACTGATCACTCGATCTTCAATGATTTGGAAGACTTGCTTCTTTGAACGTCCAATGAGAGTTGGTAAGCCCAAGTATTTTTTATAACACGACACATCTCGAACACCCAAGAGCTGGCCGAACTCTATTTTCTTTGCCTCCGCCACATTGCTACTAGCTGTAAGCTCCGATTTTTCAAGATTAATTCTTTGTCCCGATGCTTCCTCATAGACCTGAAGGATCTGTTTTATCCTCTCGCATTCGTCTGTACTTGCCTGAAAAAATAGAACACTACCGTCTGCGAAGAATAGATGGGAGAGAGCCGGAGCCTGACGTGCAATCTTCAATCCTCGAATTTCCCCTCTTGTCTGTGCAACCTGTAATAGAGAAGAGAAGCCTTCTGCACAACACAAAAACAGATATGGTGAAATAGGATCTCCCTGTCGGAGTCCTCTCGTAGGAGTAAAAGGGGGTGTAGGAACACCATTGACAAGGACCGAGTATGAAACTGTGCAAACGCATCTCATAACCAATCTAACCCAGCTATGAGCAAAACCCAACTTTAATAACATTGCCTCTAGGAAGTCCCACTCGACCCTATCATAGGCCTTTGTCATATCTAGTTTGAGAGCGAGCGTACCCCGATTCCCGGTTTTCTTCTTTTTCATACAATGAAAAGACTCGAAAGCTATCATAGCATTATCAGAGATTAGACGACCGGGAATAAAAGCACTTTGAAAAGGGGAAATGACTCTATCTAGTAAGACTTTCATCCTATTTGCAATGGTCTTGGAAATAATGCGGAGAATAACGTTACAAAGACTAATAGGGCGAAAGTCTTTGGGAGATTCTGGTTTCTTAACTTTCGGAATAAGAACAATAAAGGTGTGATTTAGTGATGTAGGATCTTGCCCATTATTAAGAATACATAAGCAAGTAGAGATGACGTCAGGACCAACAATATGCCAATAAGATTGGAAGAAGAGTGGAGGCATACCATCGGGTCCAGGTGCTTTGGATGGATGCATTTGTTTTAGAGCCTTCTGGATTTCTTGCTCAGTGTATGGTTCTGTCAACATAGCGTTCATGTTCGTAGTTACCCTGGGTTCAATATCGTCCAGGATTTTGTGCATATTACATGACCCATCCGAGGTGAATAAAGTAGAATAGAAACTTCTGATAGTATCAGCCACATCCTTATCATCATCAACCCAATCACCTGCTAAATTCCTAATCTTAGAAATTTTGTTTCTTTGGTGTCTCTGTGAGGCTTTCTTGTGAAAGAAAGAAGTGTTTATGTCCCCATCTTTTAACCACAAAGCCCTCGACCGTTGAAACCACATTGTTTCCTCAACTTTCCAAAGCTTCTCAAGGTCGTTTTCGATCGTCTTCATCTCATTGATCACCCTTTGACTCGGTTGTCTTTGTTGGAGGTCGGCTAGCTTTTCTTTTAAACTTCTCACTTTCTTCGTTACACTGCCAAACTCGTTTTTGTTCCATTCTTTCAAAACCGAGGCGCATTGTCTTGTCCTTTCCGTAAAGGTCATGGCATCTTTGTGTCCCTGCCAGCCGTCAAGGATCATTTCTTCGCATCGAGGGTGTGTGGTCCACATTTTCTCAAATCGGAACGGCTTGTTCTTTCTTCTATTCTCTTCATGGCCATGTGTAGTATTTGTGGAATTACAGAGTATCATAGGGCAGTGGTCTGATTTCAGACGAATCAGATGTCGAGCCCGCCTACGGGGGAAGGAGGAAATCCACTTATCGTTTGCCACAAATCGGTCGAGTCGACATTGGATGTTGTCGGCCCCTTGTTGACCATTAGTCCATGTAAATCGATGGCCCGTGAAACCCAGGTCTCTCAGCCCGCATTCAGCGAGTACATCCCGAAATCGCAGCATAGCTCTGTTGTTACGCTCGTGTCCACCTTGTTTTTCCGAATGCCACATGACTTCGTTGAAATCTCCCATACATATCCAAGCTGTATCATGGGCTGGCTTGAGTCGGCGGATTAAATTCCACGTGTTAAGTCGAAGTTGCTGCTCAGACCAACCATAAATACCAACCATCAACCATCCGTCATTGGAGTCTGAGTCCACCACATTCATAGCAATATGGTGAAAAGAAAAAGTTACTAGATCACACTTAATTGGTTCCTTCCAGAGCATGCACAAACCTCCTTTTTTATTCTTTCCAGTCCCCTCGCAAGACACAGGAAAGCAACCACTATACTGGAGTGTCCTCATATTTAAGTTTTGCATTTGTACCACACTTAGTTTCGTTTCCATGAGGAAAATAACACTCGGGTTCTCCTCATGTAGGAACTTCGAGAGAGCACGAACTGTCGCCGGGTTCCCAAGCCCCCGACAGTTCCAGCTGAAAATACTCATGGTGATCGGCGGAGGCTGCCAACTTTGTCATCCTGATTTTCGTCTTGGAATGCCGTGATTCTCCCTTTCTTTCCATCCCTGTCTATCATCATATCATCAGTCGGTTCTCGTTTAAGTCCTCTCGAATTTTTCTCCTCCAAATCATCATTGCTGCAGTTTCTCTGTTCTTTCTTTATTTTGGCCGTTTTCCGGGGGAGTCGTGGTTGTTTCTTAGATATCTGGGGTGAGGGAGGTGTTGTGAGGTCGAAGTGGGTTTGCTGATGCGGGTTTGTAGTAGGCTGTTGGGGTCCCGGTTGTGTTTTCGATTTGCTTAGAAGAGCAGTGGTAGTCTTGGAGTTTGGTTTGGGTTGGGTTGGTGTGCTTATATGGGGAAAGCAGGTGGGCGTTGTGTCTTGGTTTGTAGGTGATGATATGGTTTTTGGTGCATTGGAAGTTTGGGTCTGCGTGTGGATATGGGGAATTAAATGGGGGTTATGGTTGGTGACTAGCTGTATTAATTCAGAGGTTGGTGTCAGGTTGAGGTAGTTTGGGATTGGGCTTTTATTACTAATGGGTTTATTTTGGGATGTTGGTGTGGGTGGGTTCGTATTGGGGGTTGGATGTGTGAGTTCTGATGGTTGGATGTTGGGCCCAGGTGCTTTGTGTGGTCCATGAGTTGTAGCAGTAGGTGGGGGGGATGGGTATATATTCGGGTGGGTGTATAAGGGGGGTGGATTTTGGTGGTTTGTTGCATGGCCATGCAAAGTTTGTTGATATGTGATAGGCTCCTGTTGTTGCCCATGTGCTAATCTCATCTCCTTATTAGTGGACATGTGTATTCCACTTTCTCCCATTTCAAGCATATTCTCTTTCACTCCCACTTGTTTTAAGCTTTCTGCAAGTTTCAAGAGATCCTCCTCATTCACAGAGTGTCTGGATTCTGTTACACCTGTATTTTCGATTTGTTTATCCTTTTTCCAATGCTCTTTTTTGTACTCCGCGAATAGTTTCTTACGTGTCGAGACAGTCGGGTTTTCCTTCTCAATGCCCTCTGCCTTCACAGTAAAGTTTTTCAATGGAGACGCTTTAATCCACCCTCCGAACGGGAGCTTCGAATCGGGTATGTCTTGTAGTTCTTGTTGAGCCTCCACTACATCACATTCTCGCTTCATATGACCCATCAGTCCACAGACGTAACAAAAGCTGGCAAGTCTTTCGTACTTAAAAGGTATCCACATATCTGATCCTTCCTTCATGCTGATTTTTGTGCCCTTTTTGACTGGTCGTGTGACATCCAGCATTACTTTCAGTCGGATACTACGGCTGAACCCTTCCAACGATTTAGGATCAGTTTCCAGAAATTTTCCACACCGATCACCTATACGTTTGAGGTACTGTGGGGTTCGTGCAGCCATCGGCAGGTCGTAAGCCCGTATCCAGAACGGGACACGATTCATCATCACTGCAGAGGGTTGTTCGCTAAACTCGAGTTCCTTGAGTATGACAAGGTCCTTTTCAAAATGCCACGGTTCTAATGATAAAACCTTGTCCATATCATCCAAGTGATTAAATTGAAATGAGAATAATTCCGGTGTTACTTCCCTCGCCGTCAACCCCTTCTTTGGGTTCCATGCCCGTTTCATCGCCTCAAGAAAGCCAAATTTGTTGAAAGGCTTTTGTGTAAGCACCTTTGCCATCAGGCACAAGGTGGAGTGTCTATAGTTCCCTGGTTGGTCCTCTTTAATCAGAATCGGTATATCATCCCCTTCCTCTGTACCCATATTATCCCTCTCTGTAGCCATGAAATATGCACAAAGACTGTCCGAGCCCAGTGGTGGTACGAATCGAAGCGCTGCGTGACTCGATTGCCACCAGAGATAAAAGAAAGGAGATTGCCCTAAAACAAATGACCATCCAAAGCCCTGCACAAGCCAAAAACTAACGCCAAGAACCAAATAATAGTCAAAGAAAAAGAGTATATAAAGCAGGGGTTAGAACAGAGTATATATTCAAATGGAAATGGGGGTTAGTTCATACTGGATAGCAGAATGGAGCTAAGACCATATTAGAAATGGTGGATTCGAAGAAGGAAAGCAAGACAAAAAATAACCTGACCATTGCTCAGACCTAGACTCCCAGGAACTCGGAGTACGCCGCAATCCTCAAAGAGAGAGATACCGAACCCTAATCAAGAGGGACCCGTCCGGAAGGACGGCGCCGGCGCGATTACAGTAGCAACCGGCGAGAGAGGGCCACCAAATGCGTAGAGAGAGAAATATTTGTTACCTAACACCAATTTTTTAATTTTGCGTGGTTGATCAAACATGAATGTTAAGAAAAAATAGATTTTAGGGTATCTTTAACTTTTTGAAATGTGAAGATTTTGAGGGTGAAGATTGTGATAGAAATTTCTTTTTAAAGGATATGCAAAATTATGTAAGATGGACCGAAAAGAAAAATGTGTAAATCTAAATGGGACGGAGGGTGTACAATTTAAAAAAAATAAAATCGCACGACTTGTGAATGCATTCATAACCAGACCTGGAGTGTCCAGATACAAGATAACTACTCTTAAGAATAAATCGAGCTATACAATAAAAAATAAAAGAAAGTCCAAGGGAACTAGTCTTGGGAATAAAATCAAGCTATACAAACAATAAAAAATGAAACGAAGTACAGAGAACCAGTCTTGCGAATAGAATCAAGCTATTCAAATAAAAAACGAATGAAAACCCAGTAACATGCTTTTCACGAAAGGGACACAATGTATAAATATATATATGCGTGTGTATATATAAGCTCCATTTTGAGAGACATTGACAATAATATGGCTGCTTTTTTGTAGGAGTGGGTAAGTTTTGTGGAATATAGGGTTACCAGATGGAAGCATGCTACAGTAGCCATTGATGGGAGAAACTCTTTCGTATCTGAAGCCTAAAGAATTTGATTTATCAGGCTTCAGATAGGAAAGGGTTTCTCCAATCACTGTATATTCTAGTTTTAGATCATCAACGAAGCTCTGCGTTGTGAAAATCTGGTTAAGTTTGTCCACACGGAAGCTCCTTCAAAGGTATTTTTCTTGGTTCCACTAAATATACTGGGTTAATCCCTCTGTACTATATAGCTACATGCAAAGACAACTAAGTACTCCCTCCGTTGCGCTCAGTTTTGCACACTTTTCGTTTCAATCCGTTCATTTAGTTTTACACACCCTTAAAATGAAATTTCTCTTACAATTTCCACCCTCAAAATCTCGACCTTTGAAAATGTCAACCAAAAAGCAAAAATTAATTTTTTTTTAATATATGTGTCCGTCCCTACGTGCAAAACTGAGCAAGACGGAGGAAGTAATAGCCACGTCAATAGATTATGTAAATAACTTACGTGTGATCCTAAAATTTTACTTGATCAATTTTGATTATGAACTTCAATTTTTTTTTTTCACGTTTTATATCAATGGATTTTATTTTTCTTTTTTGTGGATCAATTTTTTTTCGTGGAACTTCGATTTTCTTTTTCACATCTAATATTAGTGATTTATTTCTTTTTTATCAGTTTGAATATGGTGTGTTTATATATATATATATATATATATATATATATATATAATAATAAAAGCCCTCAAATATTATCAGAATTTGAAGAAAATATTAATCTTTCTACAAAAAATTAAGGGCCGGACTGTTGAAGCCTACAATTTCTCTAAATTTATGCATCCTATTATAAAATACACCCCCACGAATAAGCAAAAAGTGGATCCAAACTTCTCAAACCTACCCTTTTCATAAAATAAATAAAAAAATAATTAAAATAAAATAGTTAATTAAAAATAAAAATAATAAAAAGGAGAAGAAGATCGCACGATCCCTTTTTTCTAGACGGACTCGAATATTATGCAGAGGAAAAGAAGAAGAATGACCATTGATACTTAACAATACTTGGAAGATGAAGGACAATCAAGCTTATTTTCTTATGGCCGCGGATGTAAGAATGAGAATAAAAAACAAACTAAAGATATATGAGAATCATTTCTCATTCAATAAGACACTAGAATTTTGTAACTTTTTCAAAGTAAAAAATGAATATATATATATATATATATATCAAATAACAATAGCTTTTTTGGTAAATAAGATACATATAGTTTTAAGACAAAATAAATCACCACATTTTTATTAAATCAAAATAGATATTGTTCTGCTTCTTTTAATTTGACTCAGGAAGCCTGAAGGTCACACATATTATAGAGAGAGGGGGAGAGAGATATCGTATTTTATTAAAAAATCACAATAATATTAAAATGAGATGAGAACCATAATTTTTTTAGATAATGAGATGTGATTTTATATAACCATTTTGTTGTAGCCATACAAGAAATCTTAAGAAGAAGAAAAGAATCTGAAATAACAAACAACTTTGTTACAGTAAAATTTGCACAACTGTACACTAAAGTAAGAGATGATAATAACTTCCTTGCAAAAAGAGAAAACCAGTATAAAGAAGAAAAAAAAGTTAATAACTTTAAAATATTTATTAACTCTCAGTGTTTCTATCATATACAGATTATTTATTTACCTATGGATGTATGATTATCAAAATATCTTATATTAGATTAATAGACATAAATGTCCAAAATTTCTAATATCCTTACATATAGACCATATCTTGTGAAATTGTAAGTGTGTGTGAAGAACATCTATTTGATATCTAGATTATGTAAAATATATCACACGAATATATGTATATATTCTTATGTGTGAATTTATTTAACATTATTCATGCTAAAAAATGGAGACAAAATATAAAATTTAATTACTACATTTTACGATTTTCACAACTATAGCACACTGGTTAAGTAATTGCCGATTAAATTAAAACCTATTGTATAACTTTTAATTATATCCTCTGTCTATGTCCCGTCAACTTTTCTGTCAAATCTTTAGAAGAATATACAATTTAATCTGGATCTTTCATATTTTACTATTCTATTTTATTCAAAATATATCTTGAACTTAATTATAAAATATTATTAAAATGTGAGAATTATAGGATGATAACAAATTAAAATTTTCAAAATTATTTCGATATGCATAACTAAAATTAAATCTCAAAATGATGATACTAAGTAACATTTTACGTTTTACTCAAATTATATATAAATATGAAATTTTGAAGTGTTCTATTCATAATACTAAAATTTGGAAACTAATACGCAACGAATTAAAATATATTCAACTTTGACACAAGTAAGAAAATAAAAATAAATATAAGTTTTATGCTTATAGGATTAAATTAAAATAAGGCAGAAAGAAATGAGAAATATAGATGAGCAAACTTATGAAGAACAGTATGTGGTATTTCGAATAAGTGACTTGAAATATCAGTTGATTTTAAGTTATTTCTAAACAGATAAAGTAGTAATAATAATGAAAATATTACCCCGTATATTTTAAAATAAGAGTCTACAAACATGAATTTTATTTTAAGACAGAGTAAGTAACGTTTTGTTTCCTTTAGTTTGAGTAAACAATAACCTGGTTCACTCAAAAGTTATTACACAGATATGTATGTTGTACGTTAGTAACTTTAACATCTAAGGTTTGGAGATATAGTCATATCATTAAGGTCATGCACTCATGCTCATGATTTGATGAAAGTCCTCTAACATTTTGCAAATTTGATGAGCTTCACTAGAAATTTGATAACAGAAATCCAAGATACAGTTAATAAATAAATATTTTTTAGTGCCACCACATCAAGTAACTTTCGATAAAGAAAACGTCTTTACAACGTCGAAAATTGAAATGATATCCTTGTAAGTAGTGAAATTACAGAACCATAAGTTTAGTTAAAAGACAAAAAATAGAATTTTCCCCAAAAAGAAAACAAAAATCATGGGTAACGCGTGCAACATGCGTGTACTCTTTACTAGTTATAAAAAACATGATTTTTTGTTTTTACAACATGACATTTAAAACTTATTATAATATCAGTCACGGATTATGAATTTTTTTCCATGACAACATCAATTGTGTGTTTTAACTTTTAATTGTGTCAACACCACCATTCATTGCTATAATTATAGTGAATTGAGGACTAACGTTATTATGTC
Organism: Ajuga chamaepitys; assembly: GCA_958295605.1. Classification (NCBI taxonomy): domain Eukaryota; kingdom Viridiplantae; phylum Streptophyta; class Magnoliopsida; order Lamiales; family Lamiaceae; genus Ajuga; species Ajuga chamaepitys. Next base: position 3,614,786 of record OY282500.1, on the reverse strand, counting down.
ACATATTTCGCTCTCAATTAATGAAAGTATAAATGACAGATTGTAAAATTGGTTGATGATAAATAAGGTGCCGCCTTACGTGACACCATTTGACATTAGTTAGGACTGCGGGGCAATTTATACCAGTTCAGAAAGCATGGGTTGTGGTATTGCGTTTCTGTCTTTTGGGGGACAATCTTAATTACTGTATTTTCCCTATATCTATACTGTGTTTTTGATCGTCTGAACTTGGTTTTGCTGACAAGCGAGTCCATTACTTTTTTGCCTTTAATTCTTCGTTTTGTTGCATTTTTACAAATTCTCATCTCTCTCTTTGATTCCAAGCTTGAACTAGTTTCCACGTTCAATAATTTCAAGAGAGATCTTTCAAATTTCAATTGGAACAAAATAAGTTGGGAATTTTCGAAGATGATGCTTGTGTTGTGAGACGGGATTATGAAAAGTATGATGAAAATCATTTCCTCTCTCACATTTTTCCAATTTCTTAAAAGATGTGAGGGTCCGCTTGGTTGTAAATTATTTCAATGACAATGATAATGTGTATAAATGAGAGGCCAATTATATTATGGAATGAAACAGGGGGAATTGTTAATAAAATAGGTAATAATAAATAATTTATTATGTACCAGGTATCATAAATGGGAATGAATCCTCATTCATTTTCATTCTTTACCCTTAAACCTCCAATCAAGCGGACCCTGAGTATGTTAGACATGGTGAAGACTGGAATTATAGATCAAGTGAAGTTATTGGAACGGCTTTGGTTGCTGCTGCTAGTGTTGATTTGTGTCAAAAATAAAAGAACATTTTTAGCCTACTTTGTTTTGACAAATGAATTGTAGCATACTTTGACAAAATGGCAGAAGCCATGTGTATAATTTGAAAAATGAAATAAATAGGGTCCGAAGGTCAAATTGTTAAAGAAACATGGATTGGCAGAAGACTTTTGTGCTCCTCACTCCTCTATAAATAGAGGAGTTCTCCAAGTGCACAACACACCAAAGTGCACAGAATGCATAGAGGTGTAAGTAGATTTGTCAAAGTTTTCGACATTGAAGTTTGACATGGAGAAATTTGACGGAATGATGATTTCAGCTTGTGACAAATACAAGTCAAAGATCTGCTGATATAAGTCGGATTACACTTGGTGCTTAAAGCTTCTGTAAAGTCTAGCGTGAGCGATAAAGATTGAGAGGAGTTAAATGATGCCACAAATTTCTCTCTCAAGTACAACCGATTTGAAATACCCTTATCTTGGAATATTGCTTCAAGCTTTTCCCACAAATCCTTGGCATTTGAAATCCCATGCACATTTGCAAGGACACTCTTGTCCAATGATAGCCCTAATGTGCTTGCAGCCCTCAAATCTAACCCCTCCCAATCTTCATTGCCCACACTTGACTGTCAAAATCTTTAAGCGCCTTGTGTAATCCGGCTTGTATCAGTAGATGTTTGACTTGTATTTGCCACAAGTCAAATTGTCTCCATGTCAAACTTCATTTCAAAAACTTTGACATATTTACTTGCACCCCTAACCTATGAATTGACCGTCTCGAAAAACGTTTATGATGTGGAGGCTCAGCTTAAACTACAACCACAAAGCATACTCAGAATTTAGAGACTACGAACCCCGGTTATCCAAACCTAACTAGAGCCAATTAGAGTAAAAATTGAATATGGGGATAAAGTTTTGAGGCTCGTCTTGTCGCTTCCATATTCATAAGAGCACATGAAGCCAATTATGATGTATGGAAAGAAAATATTAGTCTTTGCTGAAGTCGCCATGTAACTTCTTTCCAAAGAAAGAAAACCTACATATGACCTAATGCGAACTTTTCAAAATGAATATTCAATAATGATTCCTAATCATAACAGGATTCTAAAAAAATATCTATTATGATGTATATTAAAAATAAAGACTCCTAATAACTTTTACAATATGGTATTAATTAGTATACTAATGACAGTGACCTCGATCTATAACCCTGTGATACTTAAATGGAATCATAATTTAATAATAAAGAAGATAAAAACCGAATAAGTAATAAAGTGAATGACAACCAAAATTATTATTACATGGGATACCACACTAGAGCAAATTGCTCTACGTTATGGTGATGTATGAGTAGTTGTAAACAAGTTAAGTCGAGTTCATATTTGGTTCATTTATATTTTAGTCGAGTCAAGGGATGTTTAAGTGTGTGATTTTGTACCTAACTCTATAAATATAACTAAAATCTAAATGATTGTCACTACAAACGTAAAAGAAGAAAAACAACATCATAAGTTGAAGAAGCAGCAAACAAACCAAGAGAGCATTCATCATATAAACGACTCAAAAAATATATTTTAATTAATAACTCAAATAATGTTAATCTGGTGAAACTCAAATATTTACATTTTAAATGTTAATCTGCGATGTCAGTGGTGTTCTGATATTTTACATTTATCTTTTGTGGGTTGTTTTTGTTCTTATATTTTTGTTCTTACTTTGAAACAAATATGACGGTCGTTAACAAAAATATGTTACACTTTAAAAAAATTAATTATATATATACATATATACATTATGAATTTGAAGCGAACATCATTAAAAAATGAATAATTTGGTATTATTTTCATAAAAAATAGAGTTGAGACGAAAAAGTTACATAAAATATCACCTCATTAACCCACTAATGTGAAATGAAACTATCAATACACGTGTATTTGAAAGACAATCGACAAAAAGTATTTTAAATTAAATGGAAGTGTCTATTTGTACTAAATAAAAAAGTTTAGGTGTTGATTTATCCAAATTAACAAGTTCAAGTGTTTTATTGGACAAAAAAGTAGTTTAGGTGTTAATTTGAGCCTGAGCTAAAAGTTGAAGGGCCTATTTGTACCTTTTCCCGTGTATTTTTATATATATTCGCATATATCTGTATCATATTTTTTATATTAAATCTACATATATATACGCATACTTTGAAAATGAATTGCATAAGTACGTGTATATATACCTTCATCATAAATACAAATATTTAATATGATATATGATGAGTTTTTCTTTTCAAAAGTTATATACAACTACAAACGTTTTTTTATTAAAAAATAGTGTGTACCTGGCAGCATGTGTGGCGGAGCACATTTTAATTACAGGAAATGAATGGTACTTTTACAGATAAAAATAATACTTTTGCAAATAAAAATGACACTTTCGTTAGAATAAATAACATTTTTCTGAGTCGGTCTTTTGTGTGGCGATTCTACAGTTCTCATTCTTTATGACGGAGCCTCATTTCCACAAACTAATGGGAAAAGGCGGAGAACCATTTACTTATTTCCTTTTAACTATACCTAAGTTAACCCGTCACACGGATAGTCACATACAATTTTTTGTCTTTTTTGTCTAGAAAATTTAATACTTATGCAAATAAAAATAATATTTTTGCTGCAACAACAAATACATTTTATGTTGTCAAACACATTTTTTGTGAATTTCTTACGTCTATATGTATATCTTAGTATATATTTTATATAAACCTACATATTTTATTTATATATTTGTACTTTTCATATATTTGAATTATATGTACTCACATACATATGTATCTACACGCACGATTTTAAGCAAGTGCTACATAGCGTATAGCATGGTAGTTATTCACTAATGTTCACTTTCTAGCCCACCCCATTGTCAGTTTCTGGATCCATCCCTGAATGGATCACCCAAGAAACAATCTCTATACTAATATAAAAGTTCATACTATTTATCAGCTTTCACTAGCGAGCTGTTAGATAGAATTAGAGTATAATTGGGGCACTTACAGAGAATTACATCTTTGTTCGTTGACTATTTAAAGGGACAAAATAAATTAAACGAAACTTGACTAAAACTTAATGTCATCCCCCTTTAATATAAAAGGAGGATATCTCGTTGATGTGTCATCTTAGAAGTGATTCTTGCTGTTTTCTTTTTTTCTTTTTCTTTTTCTTTTTCTTTTGGTCTTTCTCGCTAAATTTCGGATAGTTTTTTTCCCCTTATTTTTCGCTCCTCGACGTGATTTTCTACGTAGCTCAAATATTTTTTTTTCTTTTTCTCAATTCATGTATTACGTAGACTTACTTTAAAATACAGGATTATGTATAATATTGGGACACATTTATTAAAAAAAAATCCCAATAGAAATCAGAAAAACATGCAAAACTTAAAATAAAATCCATAATTAAGCATAAATACATATACATGCTTTGTGATTCACTATTTTTTTAATCATAAACAAATAAATACCTATTTAAAAATATACAAACATACATAGGAAAACTAAGTTACACATAGTTTGTGAATACTTTACATAGAATAAAGCAAAGTCCCTCCACTAATATCCATTAATTTTATATTATTTTTCTTAAGTTTGTTTCTCCAAAGTTCTCTAGAAATTGTAACTGCAAATTTGGTGTAGTATCTTTTTTTTTTTTTTTAATTATTATATATAATATAATTGGGCCATCTATATTTTAGGCTTACTCAATTAATATGTTGAATATGAATACGAGGTGATAGTGTGTTGACCCAATCTATCATATATTTAAATTAAGTGTGTTAGCTCAATCTATTAGTATCATAATGAATACTATTTATTAGATAAAATAAATATTTAAGCTTATATCAGTTACATATGATACACTTATATGTTCCTTAATGCCGTTTTATTTATTTTGTTTATTGTAGGGCAATTTAATTCAATATATATATATATATATATATATATATCGCATTTTATAGAGTTACAAATCGAAAATGATTGAAGATTCTTATATGTGACGGAGAGAACAAACACATTAATACTATTGTGAATATTAGGTTTTCCGCAATTTATAGATTGTATAGATGTTTTGAATATTAATAATTATTTCATACAATACAAGTATCATGCTTTATTGCTTTTTGTAATTTTGATTATCATTTTAGTACCTGATATATTAATTATCCATTATAACTTTAAAGAAACGGTTATCCCGTGCATCGCACGAGCGGACATCTAGATTTTATAATGAATAGATATTATTATCTAAACTACTTCAACAATCACTCAACAAACACCATTTTTTCCCTTCCCAGCTACTTATTCGGCTGTTCCCAACCATTTTACTTCCGCCATCCAAGCTCCAAGTAAATACAGTCTTACTCTTTTATATTTATATTATATTATATTATTAGTAGTTGATTAATTTAATTAAATCTAACGAGCATATTTGGCATATTTTAAAAGTTCAAGAACCAATAAAAGTCGTTGAGGATTTAATTCGACCGCGACAAATATAAACATTTTCCCTAAAATTTAAAAGAAGTGGGAGACGGGAGACTGGAAGTTCTTGCGTTGAAGTCTTTATTTGCCCAATCTGATACGATATCAATAGATCGCTATTCGAGCAAACGTAAATTCCTACGAATTAAAGAAAGAAAGAAAAAGATATACCATTTCAAGCTGGTGAAAGACTCCACAAAAACGAGGGAGAAGAAGACGGTTTACATTTACCTCGTTAAACCCTTGCGCATGGCGGCCATGTTTTTTTGTACATTCGATCACAGTTCATGTGGGCCTACCTGATAATCCAGTCTTAAAAATCTTCGGTCATTGTACCATATCACTGTCAGTATGACCATCCCGTTGAACTTGTTATCCATTCACACACACCCCGCCTCATGCCTCCTGCCTCATTTCCTATCACATATTTTACGATCAGCCAAAAAAAATCTCGAAGTAGCTCCGTATTGTTCATCATGGCGGAGGCTTTTCTTGAAATTGTTCTGCAAAATCTGAATACTCAGATCAAAGATGAGGTCGGAATGATAATGGGCGCAGACGACGAGATGAAGAAGATTTCCAGCACCTTCACCACCATCCAAGCTGTCCTCGAAGATGCTGAAGAGAGGCAACTCCAAAGCAAGCCGATCCAAAATTGGCTTTGCAAGCTCACCGACCTTGCTTATGAGATCGATGATATACTTGATGAGTGCGCGACCCATGTCTTCAAACTGAAGCTCACAGGTGGAAAATGGAGTCGCTACAGCCTCAAGAAAATCCTTTTCAGACACAACATCGGAAGAAAGATAAAAGAGGTTACAAACAAACTGGATGCAGTTGCTGCCGAGCGTGCAAAGTTCCACCTGCACGAGAGTCCTGTAGTTAAGCAAAGAGAAGTTGCTGCAGCACGTGAGACTGGTTCGATTCTGAATGAGTCTCATCAAGTTTTTGGCAGGGAAGAAGATAAGGAGAAGATCGTCGGCGTTTTACTGAATCGTGTGAAGGAGGCTCAGGAAATGTCCGTTTTCCCCATAGTCGGTGTTGGTGGCATCGGCAAGACGACTATTGCTCAATTGGTTTTCAATGATAAACGTGTAATTGAGCATTTTGACAGACAACTTTGGATCTGTGTCTCTGACAATTTTGATCTCAAGACTTTGATCAGGGCTATGATTGAATCTGCAACTGGAAGTGGAAGTACTTCGGATCTAATGCAGCTGGATACTTTACAACGGCGCCTGTGGGATTTGTTGAATGGGAAGAGGTATTTGCTGGTGCTTGATGATGTTTGGAACACAGACCAAGACAAGTGGTTTTTGTTGAAAAACATTTTGGCATGTGGTTCAAATGGCACTTCAATCATCGTCACCACACGCCTCAAGATGGTTGCAGATATAATGGGAACTGTTCCACAGCATTGTTTGACGGGACTCTCAGAAGAGCATTGTTGGATGCTGCTAAGGGAACGTGCCTTTGGAGAAGAGAAAGAGGAATATCCTAATCTGGAAGTGATTGGCAAACAGATAGTGAAGAAGTGCGCCGGCGTGCCTATGGCTGCTAAGGCACTTGGGGGTCTTCTACGATTCAAGAGGACGGAAAAGGAATGGAATTATGTTAAAGAAAGTGAAATATGGAATCTACCACCTGAAGAAAGTTTGATATTGCCGGCTTTGAGGTTGAGTTATCACCATCTTCCTTTGTCACTGAGGCAGTGCTTTGTTTATTTTGCAATCTTTCCAAAGGACTTCAGAATTAGGAAAGAAGAACTGGTCTCTCTTTGGGCGGCTCATGGGTATATAATATCAAGGGGGATATTGGAAGTGGAGGATGTCGGTAATGAAATCTGCAACGAGTTGGTTCTGAGATCCCTTTTTCAATATCACCCATTGGATACTACCTGTATCATGATGCACGATCTGGTTCATGATCTTGCACAGTCAATCATGGAGAGCAAAGTTCCCAGGCTACAAGCCAAACATGTCACAAGTGCAAATAATAGCAAAATCCGCCAGGTAAATTTGACAGAAAAATTTGTGGCCTTTCCTGCAAGTGTTGAAAATGATATGGACTTATCTTCCATCTTGTTTTATTTTGGCCGTTTGAGAGTATTGGATGCAAGTTATACCATAGTAAAAGATTTACCTTCTACAATAGGCAATCTCAAACATTTGCGATTCTTGAATTTGTCTCATTCGCTAATATGTACGCTTCCCAAGTCATTATGTAATCTTCGGAATCTGCAAATATTGAATCTGAATAACTGCTGGAGTCTTGCTGCATTACCCAAGAAAATGAGGTACTTAAATAATCTCCGTCATCTTTGTTTGGAAAATTGCCCATCATTAAGGGAGTTGCCCTCTAAGATAGGAGAATTGAAGTCACTCAAAACACTGAGTCTGTTTATAGTGGGTGGCAATAGAGGACATCACCTCGCAGAATTGCAGCATTTGAACCTTCGTGGCAAGCTTAAGATTAAGCATTTGGAGAGAGTCAAAACCTATATGGATGCAAAGAAGGCAAACCTTGTTGAGAAAATAGACCTCCGTGATTTGAGTTTAGAGTGGGAAAGCAGCATTAAATCCAGGGAAGAACGAGATGAAAAGGTGTTGGAAGCACTTCAGCCTCATCCAAATCTTGAAACTTTACGTATAACAGGATTCGGTGGCAGGTCTTTTCCAGTTTGGATGGCAGATTCAATTTTTATAAAAATGGTTAATATTGAGATAGTGGAGTGCCAGAATAGTTTGCATCTTCCACAACTGGGAAGACTACCTCATCTAAAGTCCTTGAGGTTAGAGAAGCTAGGTGTGGAGTATATTATTGAAGGTGGAAATCTAGTAAATATTCAATTCCCATTTCTGGAATCACTACATTTAGTGTCTCTCAAGAATCTGAAAGGGCTATCAAAGGAGCAGGTTTACACACAAACATTATTCCCGAAGCTTGTAGAGCTGAAGATTGATTCTTGTTCCTCATTTATATTGCAAGAACTCCCTTCCCTCCGTGCTCTCAAGATTATATATATTCAAGGCTGCTCAAAATTTGTAGACCTGCCAGAGGATATTAAATACCTCCACAACCTCGCAACTGTTCATCTCATTAATGTTACTAATATGGTGCGCCTACCCAAAGCCTTACACCACCTATCCTCGTTGAAACATTTAGGTTTACAGGCTCTTCCTCAACTGAATTCACTACCAGACTGGTTACACAATCTAACATCTCTTCAAGGCCTGTTTATTTACGACTGCCCAAAGCTTGTATCGCTTCCGGTTAGTATCCAAGGAATGCCAAATCTCCAGTATCTCGCCATCGGTAACTGCCCAGAACTGGAAAGGCAATGCGACAGAGAAACCGGAAAGGACTGGCACAACATCTCCCACATTCCCAACCTGGTAATTGGTTCAATAATATCATGAAGTTCCTGATACCAGCTACTTCTCGCAGGTATGCATGTATTTCCTAAACCTGAAGCTGTTTCCATTTATATCAAGTGATCATATTGTAACTACAACTATGTTAAACGTTTTGAAAGCATTCATATTGCTCGTTACTCGGAGCCACAATGTTAAATAGAAATAAAAGAAACCGGCATAGGCCACCAAAAAAAATTAGTTTGAAAAACCTCTCAAAGCACTGCACGACTTCCATCCAAAAGTTTGAAAAATTAGTATTTAGTCGTATATCGTATCATGACATTTATTGAGCTTTTAAGCAAGTCAATTGGCCAATTTTTAACACTTCCCCTGTTTTTCAGCAGCAAAATTGCACTCATTACATATTCTTGAGGTTTACGGTAACACAAAATTGCAGCTACATTTTTCACTCTTTCTCTGGAAAGCTTTTATATATGGGGAAATTATTTGGACTTGTAATGTAGAAGAATGAAGTATTATTACCCGGAGTTCTCCATCAAATATATTCCAGTTTACCTAATGTGGAGAAAGAAAACCAAACATGTTGCTCGATACAACTAGTAAATGCTCCCGTGCGATGCACGGGCTATTTTTTTTAAGAGTAAATCAATATTAATATGAACAATACCTTTTATTAAAAATGCATTTTTATTTGATAATATATAACAAAAAAAGAAATGGTTAAAATTTGTTACAAATAAAACTTTTGTGTTCTTTTGTTGTTATTCATTCCTTGCCTCTTACTCCAGAAAATCAAAATTTTCCACTAATAAAAATACATTTTAATTTTTTCACAAATTTCTTCCTCGTATCTTATTCCAGAAAATTAATTAATTTTTTTTAATTTCATCCGTTTATTTAGCTTCTCTTGTCTATATCAAAACATTCCTATTAAATTATAATAAATTTGAATAGATCACACTGATTGATTAGCTTCTCTTGTCTATATCAAAACATTCCTATTAAACTATAATAAATTTGAATAGATCACACTGATTGATAATAATAAATATAGTGAACATACATAATCCAGAATCCGATATGATTGAACAGATTGAGAAACAAAAAGTTTCAAATCTAATATCAATTAATAGGATTGAAAAACAAATAATCTTAAGGATTATTCTTATATAAAATATTTTATAAGTTTACGTACAAAACATCTTCTATTAGAAACAACAACAAAAAAAGGAATTAAGGATTATTCTTATATAAAATATTTTATTAGTTTACCTACAAAATATCCTCTATTAGAAATAAATTTTAAGAAAGTCATAGAAAATACAATTTTATTTTAGGATGAATTGAATCTTCATAGTCCATATGATAGCTGATTCATATAAATAGAGTTGAATTTGGATTTAGAATTTTCAAAGACATAGATGACCTCAAATCTTTCAATTAGCTCATTAATACAAATAAAGTTGGATTTTGATTTAGAAAAATTAATGAACTAAACTAATAAAATACTTTATATAGGAATAATCATTAAGAAAATATATTATTTTCTCAATCTTATTAAATTGTATTGCAATTCTGGATTGTTTATCTTCGTTGTTTATTTATTATTGTTAATCAGTATGATCTATTCCAAAATTTATTATAATTTAATATTAAGATTTTGGGAGAGAGATGGGAGAAGAAAAAACCCGAATGAAATTAAGTACTTTGGATTGTAAATTGCCAATTTAAATTTATTTTTAAAAAAAATGAACATTCTAAATTTCTACTAATTTAGAAATATTCCACCATTTGAAATAAATTTGTTCTAAGATAAATTATTTTGTATTTTTCTATTTTTCTGATCGTAATTTATAATTATTTTTTCTGAAATTGTAATGACCAGGAGGAGCTATGTCAGAACCCTTACTGCCCACAACATTTTTTTTAGTAAGTTCATCAACCATGTTGAATACCAGAGCCATTGTTTCCGTATCAACTGACTTTGAAACTAAAATCTTGCGTGTGACAGATATGGATGAAGGGGTCCAGATATTTATAGCTTATATAAAACTCTAGTATACGCGCGTCTGTAACTACGTTATGTAAATATTCTTTGATTTATAAATTGAAATATATAATTATAAATTTTTTTAATCAGTGAATATATCCACATTAGTTATTTAAAAAAAAAAGTGTAGTTATGTCATAAATAAAAAATAGATATAATGTTCTTTAAAAATATAGAATACATATATATACAATTTATTCAATTCCTGAAATATCTCAATTACATATCTAAATTTTATAGTATGTTTTTATTATATCTATACTAATGAAATAATTTTAAATTGATTTTATAAGTTGTATTATATACATGCATCGAATATGTGGCAAACATTTTCTTTTTAAACAACAGGCTCGCCTTAGTATACACGCATCTAAATATTTATTCTGTTAAACATCAATTTAAAAAATCGGGGAGTCCATATATTTATTTAAAGTTTATTTAAAACTCTAATATACACATGTCTAAATATTTATTATGTTGATTAAATTAGCGAAATAGTATATTTCAACGAATGTATAGTTCCTGAAATATCTCAACTACATTTTACACTATATGCTAAAATAAATTACATGTCTATTCTTTTGTTTTATTTGGTTCGGATATTTAAATCTTCTAATATTCAATTATATTTTACCCTTTGATTTTAGATATGTATTGCCTTTTTTTATTCTAACTATATATATATATATACAAATTCTTTTATTTATAAATTGTATTATATAACTATAAATTTTAAATAGATATGATTGTATTTTAAAATTCTAGAAAATATATCTGTAACATATTTTTTAATTCCTAAAACATCTAAACAACATGAACAATTCAAAATTAAATATATACCATGTTGATATGATTTGGACTGGATATTTAGATCGTTTAATATGACAATTAGATTTCCAATTGAAAAGTAAAGAACAATTAAATATATACCATGTTGATATGATTTGTACTGGATATTTAGATCGTTTAATATGATAATTAGATTTTCAATTGAAAAGTAAATTAATATATGGCCTTTTCAACTCCACGGATTTTTCAATAGAAATATTTTGATTTATAAATATATATTTCTACGTTTTTGAGATATTTTAATTTATATATATTTCAATGATTTTATATTGCTTACTAAAACATTATCGGAATTGTGAATAATGTCGATTCAATTGAAGTTGATACATGAATTTATTTAAATAAAAATTATAAAATTGAAATCTACTACAGTAAAATCATATTTGGTCTTCAACATCAGCGGATCCTCGAATGTTTAGCGAATCTCTAACCCTTTGCCAATATTCTTCGTGGATTGGCTGTATACATGTAATAAATCAAATTGTTTTTTTCTTAGAAAAATATATTGACAACAATTTAAATAATTCACATAACAGGAAATAAATAAATCTAAACTTTTTATATGATTACATATTACCGTAGAATGGTAGATAAATTTGATTTTTGCAATCTTCAAAGTTGTTTTCGCCAGGATCATGATTCAGTGTTACTGATTTTTTCTTATCTTTATTTGCAGGTCCCCTTTGGAGCATCCATTATGGTGAAGTATCTATCAAAGTTGACACATAATAATTAAGGAATGCCAGAATAATAGAAATTTTCATCCACAAATGTGAATAAAAAACTGTAATATTTACAAAGCTAAGAAATTGCAAAATGAATAAGAAATAGAATTACTCAGCAAAATCAAATATGAATCAAATAAACTGAAATAGTGGCAAAATAAAGAAATTGCGAAAATAATAAAAAATAAAAATATCCAGCAGCAAATGTGATTCTCATTTACGTGATTCTCATTTCCTGAAGACACTGTATTTATAGGAGCAAATATATTATCAGATAAGGATTTTTTTAAATTTAAAAATTTAAAATTTTAAATAATATAACGAAATTTGTTTTAAATATCTTTACAGATTTATTGTTGCTGATTTTTCGCCAGATCTCAAAATATAACATGGGATAATTCAAAATTTAAAATTCGAAATTCAAATTCACTTCTATTCTTAGTAACTAAATAATTGGACGGGAAAAATCTTAACTTACTAATTCTGGATGACTTGACTTATTATATATATATAGATAAATATAAGTTCTTTTGCTTTAATTAGCTATAACAGCCATTGAATTCAGTGGAAATGGTGCACTGTGGCCTGTCAGGCCCATAGTGTAAGATTTGTTGATAGTTTAACTTTTTTGTTGATAAAGTAGCCACTGCATTTAAGTTCATTGACTGTGAGTGAAAGTCATGGATTATCTCGTGTAGCATGCTCGTGTTCACATCGTGTACTCCATAAATTTATATCGTGTACATATTAATATTATCGTGTACACGATCATTTTTATTATCGTGTACACAATAATTTTATATCGTGTACAAATAAAATAAAATCGTGTACACGATAATTTTACATCGTGTACAGATAAAATAATATCGGGTATACGATAAATTTACATCGTGTACAGACTAATTTTATATCGTGTATACGAAATGAAGGTGGGTGATCTTAACACTTAAAACTCTCCCTGATAAACTTTGGCTACTTCATCAAATGAAAAGTTAAATTATGCAAAAAAAGAGTACATTAAAGCCTGACAAGGCTACAGTGTCAACTTACCCTTTGAATTTAGTTGCAGGAACAAATTATTAATTTTGCATTTTTATCTTGTGGGCTGCCTTTCTTTGAGATGGGCTGGGCCTGGTCAGTTTCTTTTATAATGCATTCACACTGTCACATCTCTCTCATGCAGAGCCCATCTGCCCCATCCAAATAATACACAAAAATTAGGGCACGATTCGACAGCAATCGCGCGCGAACTCGAACTTAATTCCTGGTTTGTTCTCCTTCCATTTCTTCTTCATCTTGTTGCTCTATTTGCTGATCTTTGCGTCACGGGATAAACTTCAAAACGTGGCTACTACGAGTGGATCGCATGACTTTTCTTCAGAATATTGGTATAAACCTTATCGTAACCAACCAAGATACCTAGAATTCAGAATATAAACATACATAAACCTATAACATAGTAATTAGATGGAATGGGATTCATGGTTCAATTTTCCGTCACTGCCTTTATTTTCTTCTTTGATCTACTTTTGAGCGGAATCTCATTGTATGCCTCATCATCTGCCTTGTACCCTTTGTGGTTTTGCTGTAACCAATGGGCGTACAAAATTTAAGTTTTGAGATCTATTTGTAAAATTTTTGGAATGTATCTTTTTCTCCATTGACATGTATTTGCATAAAAAAGTAGTCAAAAGGTTTAGGCCAAAAGATCTAACGCTTCCGAACTCAGTCAAAACAATTAAGCTGACCTCAAATTTATTTCCCACAAACGGTTGGAGTTTGGCATTGTAGTCGTCCCGGTGTGCAGTTTACCATCTTGTTCTTTCAGTCGTCTAGGGTGAACCGTTTGTTTTCCCCTTGAAGTTGTAATTGGTGGTATATGCAAACTGTATAGTAATGCTACAGTTTTCATAGTACAATAGGAGAAACAAAATAACAGGGAATAAGGTTTACTGGCCTTGGACGGAGGCAAAGCTAGAGAATACAGAAATGGGGACAGTGAAAAGGTTTGTGAAGAAAGGATCGTTAGTCAGTGAAATGGGGTTCATCAAGGGCGGCGGTAACATAAACTGGTTCCCTGGTCACATGGCCGCCGCCACCCGCGCCATCCGCGACCGCCTCAAACTCTCCGACTTCGTCATCGAAGTTCGTGATGCTCGCGTAAGAACTTCTGCATATATTCATTTATTAACTGATTAATTTAAGCCAAATTACGCAATGTTTAAGAGTGGTTGCATTATTCTTAGAATTTAGTTTAACTATTTACTGAAGTGAATAAGCTTAATCGAGCATTTGTTGCTTGATTGTCCCACTGCAATCTGTAGATTTTTAGGTTTTCGAGTTTTGAGTTTTTTAGTTGATTCGAATGGAGCTTGTATGTTGTTGAAGCTGTATTTGCTATGTTAACAATTACGAAGTTGGCTTTAGTGAGACTGAGACAATAAGTATTGTGGTGAATGATTATTGATATAATTTGTTCTGTTTTTCAATCACCTTTTCCTGGAAATGGTTGCTAACTTACCTAGGTTTAATCACGTTAAAAATCACGACCGTTTAGTCAATTATCGTTTGCCAACTTTACTTCAAACATATCATAGAAATGCACCATATAAATTTTTCAATTTGATTGTCCCAAGTAAGTTTTGTGCTAGAATTGTTGATGTGGAGCTCAAAATCGAGTTTTGATCATCCCACTTGCAAACGTGTAAATATGCAACGTTTCTAATTAATTGAAAACGACAACATTTAATGATTAGGTTTAACGATAAAATGATGGCTTCGTTTTATTAGGAGTTGAAAGAACTCGTACAATAACACAACAAATTGGCGGGACAAAAATCTAATTTCAGTCTCTACAGCAATTTGAATCCACAATTTTTTTGCGTGCATTGAAGTGTAAAAACATCTAAATGCAGTACATTTATATGTTAATTACATTTATGTTGCAAATGATAATTAGCCAAAAGATCATGATTTATTACGTTATTAAGCTGCCAATATCTATTCATCGTCATTGCTTTAATCATATTTCAACTTTAATTGCAGGCGATTATTTTCTTGATTACGTTTCTTCTATGCCTTACAAATATGTATGCATATGTTTGTTATTTTTGCAGATACCATTATCATCTGCACACGCAGAATTGCAGCCTATGCTGGCGGGTAAAAGGCGAGTTGTTGCTCTCAATAAGAAAGATTTGGCCAATCCCAATATCATGCATGTAATATTCTGGCTTTATCTGTTCATATACGTCTCTAGATGTTTATACTCATTTTTTATGTTAAATTACGAAATTCAGAGTGTATGTGGCTTGTTAGTTATTGTTTTCATGCTTGCTTTGGAATTTAGGTTTGGAGTGGCATTTCTCACACAAACTATTTTGAAATAGACTTTAAAAAAAAATATATATATATCTTTGGGGTTGGATCTGACTGTGAATGTGTGTAAGATGGGTAGGCTTATCTATAGGGAGGGTGGAGGAGGACAAGTATGCGTCCGTTGCCTCTTGTTCTTTCCAGTAGTCCCGTGCTTTACTGTTTAGCTGATTTCATAATTTGGAACGACTGTATACGTATATAATATTTTTTTATCGGATATAATGATATATTAATGGTACTCCTTCCGAATCAATGATGTCTTGTGGCTCATAAAACCATTCACCGTGCCCTTGACTTCGATGATGGCTTTCCGGAGATCCTCCATCTGCTTTGTGGATCTGTCGATCTGTAGGAGCCCCCCGCACTTGGCCCCTATAATCTGGAAAACATGGTCATTCCAGACATGGAAGGGGAGACCTTCCACCTTCCATTGCAATCCACGAGTTCTTGCATTCGAACATCTCTTTCTCCTTGTTTGAATCTGGACTCCATCTTGACAATAGAATTGTCACTTGCTTCCCCAGAAACCATATCTTGCATTGACTCTAGGCCTCGGTCTCTTCCTCATCCTGGGCCCATCACAAAGCCTTGTCGTCCTGAAAAGGTTGGATGTGGACTATTCTTCGAAGAAAACTTCTCATTTGGGATTGAATGTCCAGATATGACTTGCGGGTACTGATTCTGGTGAGAACGAATTTCTTCCAATCCCTTTTGCCTCCCTCCCGCTCTACATCTGCATAACTACTCTTTCCTTCTTTGTTACTGTCCTCTGTGTGTTGTGTTTCAATCTTATCATTAGCCACAGCAACATCTCTCTCCGTTCGTCACTTGCATGGTTCTAGAATTTCTCTGATTGAGTTCGCCAATTTCTGCCAGCCTCTTCCGTTTCTTCCTTCTGATACGATGATTTTTTGCTTAGCCTTCCGCTCCATGAACTTTGTTATGGCTAGGGATGAGCCCTTGATGTTGTTCCCCATCTGAACCATTATGAAGAAATTACTTTCTCTTAACAGATTAAATCTTCTATTGTAGTTGTGCTTTGCCGCTTGATCAATGGCTTGACAGCACCATCATGCACTTCGTTAGTCCATGTCCACCATAAAGCTCGATTGCCTGGTTCTTTCCATGATTCTGATTGACGCGCCATGATCCAATACTGTTAGGCTGTAAACGTTCTGTTCAATCTGAAAATGTCTTTCTAGATGACGGTAGGATCTATCTCTCCTGTTGAATTCGTCTTCGTATGCTGCTAGCATGATGAAGATGTTTTGAAACTAATTGATTTTACCGTAAGTTCAGCAGTGCTTCTGTTGTGTATATGCTCCTCTCAATATGAAAACTTATTTCAATGTATCAATGTTACGATATGTTCTTGTTAGAAAAGTGAGAGTGACTTACTGAATTTACGTCTATACTTCCACTTAATATGGGTATCGCAGGAGACATCTCTATTCGTTCCTCCCTTTTTCCCAATCTAGTTCCTCCGCCATTAAATCACTACTTTCTAACTTCTAACTTCCATATGCTTCATGTTAGTTGAGTCTATTAAATGCCTTAGTGTTTGTTAACTTGGAATATTATTGTTTTAAACAATCATGATGCTGTAAATAGGATAAAATATTTATCTTCTAATGTTGTGCAGAAATGGGTTCGGTACTTTGATTCACTCAAACAAGATTGTCTGACGATAAATGCACACAGCAAAAGTTCCGTTCAAAAGGTTGGTTTAGCTTTTCCTTTTTGTGATTGTAAAATTTATTTGTCCATTCAATTAAATCTTGTTGGGATGTAATTGTTCTAGAAAAAAATTGCACGACAGTACTCAACCATTAATATGATGTTGACCACCTTAGCTTATCGAGTTTGAACAATATATTTGGTAGTAATATACTTTCTTTATCTTTCAAGCTCATTTATTTAAGTTTCTAGTTTTAAACAAACTGACTTTTGATTACTGCACGAAAGCTTCTTGATCTTGTGGAGTACAAATTGAAAGAAGCTATCTCTAAAGAGCCGACTCTCCTTGTCCTGGTGGTCGGAGTTCCAAATGTTGGCAAGTCAGCTCTAATCAATTCCATCCACCGCATAGCATCAGTTCGTTTTCCAGGTGAGATTCTGGTTTTTACTACCATATTCATATCTAAGCAAGCCAATGATGGTTATTTTCATCTTAGTGCAGGGGAAAAATAAACGAGCCACTGCGGGACCCTTACCTGGAGTTACTCAAGATATTGCTGGGTTTAAGGTACATACTTTCTCCAATCACTAAAGGGAGCTGCTTTTGTTTTGTAGATTTTCTAATTTTTCTTTCGAGTTGAGAAGTTGATTTTTTTCTTTACGCAACTGATGTAGACGTGGTTTTCTGGGGATGTTCTTTCCTTTGTTGTTTTGAGTTATCCGAAGTCTTTTGGCTTCGTGCATTGTATATTTGGCCTACTTGTTATTCTTTATAGGCATATTGAGATATCAATATGAACCTTACTATCAGAATTCAATGACAGTAATATTTGCATTTCTTTGCCATTTACTGAACCCCGGCTGCTCGGTTTTTTTTCTTTTTGTTTTTCTTTTTCTAAAACGCTGTACAGATTGCACATCAACCTAGCATATACGTTTTGGATACACCTGGAGTTCTGGTTCCCAGTATCGCAGATATAGAAACTGGGTTAAAGCTAGCTGCAGCAGGTAGGGTAGTAAATTAGTCGAGCCATACATAATAATGTTCAAGTTTGTTTGAAAAGTTATCAAGCTTTAAGTATCATTTTTTATCTTGTTTGATTGTGAATGAATCGAGCACTCGAGCTTGAACGATTTTAATTGACCAAAACACGAGTCAAGCTTGAGTAATTTGATATTTTTATACATATTTTAACAATTTATTATTATTGAGCTCGAGATCAAGTCGAGCTTTACATTTTACCAAGTGTAAACGAAAGTTTAAGCTTGTTGATAATTTTGTCCAACGAAGTTCAAAACGAGCTTTTGGCTAACGATCTCGAATCAAGTATCGAGTATCATAGATTGGTTATCACCCCTAGCTGCAAACTCCCTCCCTCTCTCTCTTCAGTTTAAAGGCTAATAGCTTAGAGTTCATAGTTAACGTTAAAGTTTAGAACTATCCATCTATAATCTATATGTCTATCTATCTTTCCCAAGTGTTATGATTGTGTTGGTTTCATTAAAGGTTAGAACTTTAAAGCCACCTATTGCAGGTTCTGTGAAGGATTCTGTCGTTGGTGAAGAGCGAATAGCGCAATACCTACTAGCAGTTTTGAACACCCGAGGCACTCCTCTCCATTGGAGGCGATCTCTGGATAGACAAACCGAAGTCCATCATGTTGAAGATAAACCCGACTACAGCCTCAAAAACCTATTGCCAAATAAGAGCAGACAACCCAGTGATAAATCTGATGTTGTCTACATTGAGGTAAATCCACAATCATGAATTATTTTTCTTCTCCCCGTGATTTCTAAATTTTCTCGTTTCATTTGCAGGATGTAGTTGCTCGTGTTCAAGGCGCCCTCTGTGGGACCCTTGCAGAATTCGATGGGAACTTGGAGGATGAAGATGACTTAGAAGATCTTGTATCCCAGCAGTTTGAAGCACTGCAAAAAGCTTTAAAAGTACCACATAGAACAACTTCAGAGGCTCGAACTATCGTGTCAAAGAAGTTCCTGACGTTGTTCAGAATGGGCAAACTTGGGCCATTCATCCTTGACGATGTCCCTGAGGCCGATGTGTCTACACTTTGAAACCTCGTAAGCGATAATACTTCTTCGACTCTTTCAGTTTTCTTGTTCTGGGGAGTCTACCATTTTTAAGTTGTAGTTTTGTTCATATGTAGTGGTAGTGGAATTAGAATAGGCTCAACTCTTTCTGTTTCCTTGGCTTCAGAAGTTTCTTTAGAGTCTTCGAGGTCTGCAGCATCTAAACTCCTCCTTGGAGCTATTAAAGAAAATTGAAACATCATTTCGGCAAAGCATTACCGTAAATAACACAACCAAAAAATTTGGGTGAAGGACAGTAATGGGTTTCTAATGCTTCTGGTTGCATAAAAATTGGAAATTACCACATGTTTCTTTTTTAGCAATATGGCCCCTTAAAAAGACCAAGATACCCTCAATGAGTTCAATAAACGATACATTTTGATCGCTCTCCACGCTTCATGTAGGCTATGTTTACTTAAGACTTGGCTCAATAGATTTAAGAGCTCAAATTTCGATAAAGCACACTCATTAACTCCCTCAGCCAGATTTGATCCAGCACTTTCCAGCCTTAAGTAAACATACCCGAATTTCGAGATAGTAATGTGTAATGTAACAAGCTTCTTTTTTCTCACATCTTCTACAAAAAGGTAGCGTAGTATTCTTATACGCCAATGCGGCTATATTCCATTTTTCTAACTTAGGTGCGGCTATGTTGCTAATGCATTTCTTTTAGGAAAAATTACATATTACCATCCAAACTCTTCGTGTTTTTGTAATTTATCATATAAATTATTTTTTGTTGCAGTTTATCATTTGAAGTTATGATTTTGTTTCAGCATGGTCGAGATTTGTTATACCTGGCAATTTATAAAAAAAAAAAAAAATTACATAGCAAACTGTAAAATTGCGCAAAGGTAGGATGGTATGTTGTAAAACCATTATTTTTTAAATAATTAAACTTTTTTGTATTGATCTATGTATTATCTGCTTATTTATGAGTTTTCTTTTTGCTTTGTGATGACAATGTTGGTTATTTATCAAATAATTATATTGGTTGATACCAATATATATACTTCCTAATTTGTAGTTGAAAAAATATTTTATTTATAACATAAATTTTCTGACCGAACTAGCATGATTTATTTATTTTTTTTCGTTTAGGATTTTTTAAAATAAATATTACTCCCTCCGTCTCGGTTTAAGTTTTTTACTTTGATCGGGCACGGAGGTTAAGAAAAAGCTGGAATCTTTGACTTTTTTAAAGGTGGAGATTGAAAGTGGAGATTTTGAGGGTGAAGATTGTGAGAGAAATTTGCCATTTATGGGCTGAGAAGTTAAGTTGTGACAATCAAAAAGAAAAGTAAAAAAATTAGAGCGGGACGAAAGTAGTATATTATATATATAATTTTTCTTTTTATTTTAAATTTTCTTATATTGCTATTTCCATTAGATGATTATTAATTAACTTCTTAGCTGGAGGTGACAATCTCCGACCCAAAATGATTTACATCTGGATACAGAGCAAATTAATTCGATCAGCACCATATAATAATACAAGTCAAACTCAGATAACACAAATTTAAAATTAAGTGAAAGTATTCGTGTACGAAAGCAAAATTTAAACACATCTTGGTAACAAGATTTACCAATTTATCTTAGGGAACAAAATATGTATGATTCCTATGTCAATTTTAATATTATTAAGGTAAGTATATGTTAATTAATTAACATCAACAATAATTATAAAAACACAGGTAACATTGTCTCGATCATAAATGGATATATAATTATATTATTACAAATAATAATAATAATTTACTATTACAGTAGAGAAACATTACAAGTCCTGCAAAGCACGGGTGAGATACGGTTAATTTTGATATACAATCATGGTAAGATATTGTTAACTTTTATATACAATCACACAAAATTGGTCTGATAAGTTATTGGTCGTATTGTAGCAACCTCTGACTAATTATTTTATTCTAAAAGTATCCCAAAGTTGAGCAATCCCCTAGTTCTATTACTCCATTTCAACCCTAGCTCTTCGCTGCAGCCATAACCCTTCCGCTTCTCTGATTTTTTTTTGATTGAACTATAAAAACGGTTTTATGAGACACTTCGCACCGATTCTCGATTCAACTGGTTGAATCGGCCAATCTGATCGAATTCTGACAACATCGAATAAAATCACAAATTTAATTATTACTAACTAATTCCCAAATGTACTATATTTTGTTCAAAATAATATCCGGCAACAAAGTACTCTCTCCGTCCCGCTCAGTTTTGCACACTTTCTTTTTCGGTCCGTCCCATTCAGTTTTGCATACCCTTAAAAATGAAATTTATCTTACAATCTCTACCCTCAAAATTTCCATCCTCAATCTCTACCTTTGAAAAAGTCAACAAAAAAGTAAAAAACAGTTTTTCTTAATATAGGTGTCCATTTCTACGTGCAAAACTGAGCGGGACGGAGGGAGTATTAATTTTAGATTTAATTTAGCATACAAGCTATTTAATTTTGATATTTATTTAAATGTTCTATACTAACATTGTAAATTATTATTTAAATTTCACAGGTTCAATATCCAATCTGTTGGACTACTCTCAATTTATTTATTTCATTTCTTTTTTGGAAGAGAGGGACGTTTTGTCGGGAAATAAAGGTCGTCAAAATCAGGAGGCTACACGCAGGTCAGGTCCTCAGAAAAATTGTTACTCCATCCACAGATGAATTTGGAGGAAATTATTTTCTACCTTATACGTCGGTAGGCATGTTTCTAAAGTCACTCCATGAAAGTCGTCCACTTGTTTGATAAAATGCCTGTTAGAAAATTCACTTATATTTGCGCACTCCGCGTGACTGGCTGGTAAGTGGTAACGCCGTTTCCGTGAACTGTTTAGCCTTTTAGTAGATCACACACGTGGACTTTGTTATTACCTGTGCTTCTGACCGTAAGCCATACTAATCCTCTCATAATCAGTATCTGCTATTACAGATTTTTACAATCAACAGCTATTCGCAAAGTTGCTCTTGATTTGGGTTTACTAGCAGTTGCGGTATGGCAGAGGCATTGTTTCAGATTGTGCTAGAAAAGATGAGCTCCCTTATCGAAGACGAGATTGGATTGATTATGGGCGTAGACGAGGAAATGAAGAAGCTTTTCAGTACCTCCACCACCATCCAAGCTGTTGTCGAAGATGCTGAAGCGAAGCAACTTGAAAGCAAGACGATCCGGAATTGGCTGTGCAAGCTCATTGATCTTGCTTATGAGATTGATGATATTCTGGATGAGTGTGCCACCCATGTCTCAAAATTGCAGCTCAGAAATAGCAAGTTGAATCGTTACAGCATCAAGAAGATTCTGTTTCGACACAATGTTGGGAGAAGAATCAAGCAAGTTGCAGTAAAACTGGATGCTGTTGCTGCAGAACGTGCAAAGTTTCATTTGCGCGAGATTGCTATCGAGAGGCCAAGAGAGGCCGCTGCCGCACGTGAGACTGGGTCCATTCTTAATGAGTCTCATCAAGTTTATGGTAGGAATAAGGACAAAAAGGAGATTGTGGACATTTTGGTGAGTGGTGTGAGGGACAATCAAGAAATCTGCGTGTTGCCCATTGTTGGTATTGGAGGCCTTGGCAAGACAACTCTTGCTCAAATAGTTTTCAAAGATCAGCGGGTGGTTGAGCATTTTGATAGAAGACTTTGGGTTTGTGTATCTGACAATTTTGATTTGAAGACTTTGATTAGGGCAATGATTGAATCTGCAGTCGGGAGTGGAAATGCTTCGGATTTAGTGCACTTGGATGCTTTACAGCGTGGTCTCTGGGAGTTGTTGAATCAGAAAAGATATTTGCTAGTGTTGGATGATGTTTGGAACACAGATCAAGAGAAGTGGTTTGTGTTAAGAAATATTTTGGCATGTGGCTCAAATGGCACTTCAATCATCATAACCACACGCCTCAACAATGTTGCTGATACAATGGGAACTATTCCGGCCCATCACTTGAAGGGGCTATCGGAAGGGCATTGCTTGATGCTTCTCAAACAACGTGCATTTGGAGAAGATAAGGATGGACATCCTAAGCTTGAAGTCATTGGGAAACAGATTGTGAGGAAGTGCGCTGGCGTGCCTATGGCTGCTAAAGCACTTGGAGGTCTTTTACGGTTCAAGAGATCAGAAAAGGAATGGACTTATGTAAAAGAAAGTGAAATATGGAATTTACCACAAGAAACTTTGATATTGCCAGCTCTGAGATTGAGTTATCATCATCTTCCTGTGGCACTGAGGCAGTGCTTTGCTTATTTTGCAATCTTTCCAAAGGATGTGGGTATTAGGAAGGAAGAATTGATCTTTCTTTGGATGGCTCATGGATATATATCATCAAAGGGAATACTGGAAGTAGAGGATGTTGGTAATGAAGTATGTAATGAGTTAGTTCTGAGATCCCTTTTCCAATATGTCCCATTCAGCTCTAGATCCACTATCATAATGCACGATCTTGTTCATGATCTTGCATTGTCAATCATGGAGAACAAAGTTCCCGGAGCACAACCTGAACGGCATGCTATAGGTACAGCGAGTAGCAAAATCCGCGAGGTCATTTTGAGAAGAAATTCTGTGGCCTTTCCTAAAAGTATTCAAAATGATATGGACATACATTCCATTTTAATGAAGTTTAGCCGTTTGAGAGTGTTAGATGCAAGTTTTTCAACAATAAAGGATTTGCCTTCTACAGTAGGCAATCTTAAACATTTGAGATACTTGAATCTGTCTAAATCTGATATCTGTATGCTACCCAACTCGTTATGTAGTCTCTGGAATCTGCAAATTTTGAATCTGAATGGCTGCTTGAGGCTTGTGGCGTTACCTAAGGACATGAGGTACTTAATTAATCTCCGTCATCTTTGTTTGGAATCATGTGTATCACTGAGCGGAATGCCCTCGAATATTGGAGAATTAGCTTGTCTTAAAACGTTGAGTTTGTTTATAGTGGGTTGCGGTAGAGGTAATGAACTTGGTGAGCTGCAATATTTGAATCTCGGTGGCAAGCTTGAGATTCAGCATTTGGAAAGAGTGGAAACCTATATGGATGCAAAGAAAGCAAACCTTGTTGTGAAAAAAGACCTTCGTCATTTAAGCTTAGTATGGCAATGCACCAATGCATCCAATTTAGGGGAGTATACAGATGAAAAGGTGTTGGAAGCACTTGAACCTCACCCTAACCTGGAAACTCTAAGTATAAGAGGCTTCAGTGGTAGGTTTTTCCCGGTTTGGATGTCAGGTTCAACTCTGGAAATGTTGGCACGTATCGATATATTGGACTGTCAGAATTGTTCGCGACTTCCACAACTGGGAGAGCTACCTCATCTAAAAGTCTTAAGGTTAGAGAAACTTGTGGTGGAGTACATTATTGAAGATGAAGTTCATGATGGGAGTCCAGTAAATATCCAGTTCCCATCGCTGGAAGCACTTCATTTATGTTCCCTCCCCCATCTCAAAGGCTTACTAAAGGACCAAGTGAGCACAAACATATTCCCAAATCTTGTGAAGCTAAGTGTTGATTCTTGTTGTTCCCTAATATTGCCAGAACTCTCATCCCTCCTGGAGTTGAACGTACAGAACTGCAGCAGCTTAATTCTTTCTTCATTCTCTAAGTTGGACACTCTTACTTCTCTTGAAGTGGGATTTGGCGAGAATATGAAATGCATTCCTATTGAGACGCTAGAAAAACTCACTAATCTCAAGTCACTGAGAATTGTTCGACCACACGAGTTCTCTCTTCCAGAAGAAGGGATGAGAGCCTTAAAATCTCTGACACAGTTATGGATAGAATGGAGTGAGACACTTACATGTTTGCCTCAAGGGTGGTTGCAACACCTCACTGCTCTCAAGTATGTTCGTATATATCGCTGCCCAGAACTTTTAGAGCTATCAGAGGAGATTAAATACCTCAGACACCTAGGACGTGTTGATCTCATTGGTATTCCAAAGATATTTTGTCTACCCAAAGCCTTACAACACCTAACCTCACTGAAAGCTCTTAGTATAGTGAGCCTTCTTCAACTCAATTCACTCCCAGACTGGTTTGAGAATTTAACATCTCTTCGAACTCTGCGTATTTTTGACTGCCCAAAGCTTGTATCACTTCCAGCTAGTATCCAAGGAATGTCTAATCTCTACCGTCTCGTTATTAGTGAATGCCCAGATCTGGAAAGGCGATGTGAGAGAGGAACTGGAGAGGACTGGCACAAGATTGCCCATATTCCACATCTTCAAATTGGTAATCATTATTAGAGAATACCAAATGTCTGGCGATAAGGGGAATTTCCAGAAAACGGTTGCTTCGCAGGTATATATTACTGTTGTTGCTTTAACAAAAAGAATTGTATACTTGATCGACAGTACGATCTCTCGTCAATTTGAACTACCATTTTTTGACTCAGAGCTTTTTCAATATCAATTGTCTTTTTTGTTCTTTAACCTTCTGTTATATAATTGCAACTACACTGAAAATTTTGCATGCATTCCTCTTTCCATTCACGTAGTATTGCACTAGAAACTGAAAAACTGCTTTAATTTGGAGCGTCGATTTTGATATGTCATTAATGATTAAATAGCAGCTATATGAATTCTTAATTTCTTGGACAGCTTCTCAATTTTAGTATATTATTCCATTTTCAGGCACCAAAACTTGTTTTTGCAAATCGCTGCTGCAGGTCTTCTTCAGAGTTTCTGTATTTCAAGGATTCAAACGTTACATCTTTAGGGAGGTTCACTTTTTGTTGTAATGTTTCTCGTCTTGTACAACGATAAAAGGGAATCTTTGTTTATGGTTCTATCGGTGTATCCTATAATTCGTTAACTACATTCCAACTAGTGTATTTTGCTTTTGTATGGAAATGATTGAAAGCCTGTGAAATCTCTCTTTATTTGGCGCTGCGTAATACCTCAAGTTCTGCCTTGAACTTGATTCACACTTCACAACACACTTGACATTGTTTGTGTTACATTTTGTTTAACTTTAGAATCTGGCATCAGATTCTTTCAACTAGATAATTTTTCTAGATCCCAAAACAATGTGTGTGGGGTCTTGTCACAAAAAAAAATAACAGAACTGTCAAAGCCTCTGCTTAAGTCTGTTGTTCTGCATTTCAATTTGTTGATTTTCTTCTATTTTTGTCTATCTACAAGGAACCCTGTAAACCAATTTGTATATATTTTCTAGGATGGTATTTTATCTCATAGTCTATACGGCCATTACCATACATGTGATATGTACTGGTGTAATAGAAAATGAAATTGATGTGCATCAAAACTAATGCCTATCCATTCTTGCAAATCCCAGTTTGAAATGTCCTATTCAAATACTTGATTCAGCTTTTTAGTGGTTGATAACCTGCTTATACCCAAAATACCAAATGATATTACATGAACTTATCACTGCGAACGTTATGCTTGTATGCTGGCTCTTCACTTCAGTTCAAGGTTAGTCCATCACATTGGATATTCTAAAATACCAAATCAATAGATCTTTATATAGTTCTTTTTTAGATAATGTTCGGGTGTGGTGAGGTATTTTTTTCACCCTGTCTTGCATGAACTTTGTGCAATGCATTCTTTGCATATTATTAGAAATGGGGATACTCTAAACATTTCATAGTTTGCATTGTGAATAAGGAAAACTTGTGAGGCTGAAAATTGTTGCAGCAAACTTTAAGTATTGTGATTGCTAGCAAAAGTTGGAAAATATCTTTCATCTGATAATCTAATAAGTTGCGTTTTCTGCTGGGGATGGCGTTTGATTGTATTCTGTGTGTGTGCGCGCGGGGGCGCGCATCTGTGGTGGGTTTGGTACCAGCTATGCCTGACTACTGCCACTGAATTCATGTGCTTTTGTGACATCCTTCAGTAACACGTAACATTAGCTTCTAAGGAAAAATAAGAGTTCTCTTTTCCCTTTTTGAATGTCAAAGTAAATAGTCCATTGTTTATACAAAAGATGTACTCCCTCCGTCCCGCCTTAATTTGCACACTTTCCCTTTTCGGTCGTCCCACCCTATTTTGCACACCCCTAAAATGGAAAGGAATCTTACAATCTCCACCCTTAAAATCTCCATTCTCAATCTCCACCTTTAAAAAAGTCAAAGATTCCACAAAATTTGCTTTTTCTTAATATATGCGCCGGAACAGGTGTGCAAATTAAGCCGGGATGGAGGGAGTACTTATTAAATGTTGTTTTCCGTACTGTACTTGTATTAAAATTAATTTACAATTTAAAATAAGATAATTAACGGCCCAGGTATTTATATCAGTTTCTTGGGTATCAGTTATTTGTTGGCAACATATTTTAGAAGGCCAGGAAATAAAAGTCTTGATTTAAAATTTAGGGACAGAGATTTTTTCTCCTCACAAAAATATCCCCTCCTCTGGAATGTAAATTTATTTTTTTGTAGCTAACAAACTTTAATGAGCTGATTCTGTGAGTAAATTTCAGTGATATTTTCCCTAAAATTTAAATGGAACTGGAAGACTGGAAGTCTTCGTTGCGTTGAAAAGTCTCCTTTGCACAATCACTATCAGTTTACCTTATAGGCTCATGCCGCTCATTCCCCTACCTATAAAAGTGTGAGTGTTTCTTACAAAATAATATATGGACAAAAATATCCCTACATGTATAACTATAAGTTAAGGTCAAACAAGTAAATTGTTATATAATTAAGTTGCATTGATTAATTTCAAAATAATATTGGTGAAAAAATAACCTATATCTATCACTATAATAAACTCACACTCAATTAAACAAAACATAGAAAAAATACAAAAAGAAAAAATAATAACCTATTTATATTTAAGTTTTAACAATTTAAGTGGATGAGATTTTATTAATTTAATTTTATTTGGTTGCGTTCTAGATTGAGTTTATAGAGTAGCACCTTCAATTTTTTTACGACTTTATTTTCCAAAGTATCGATACTAGGTATTGTAATTTTCATGACCATTAAGTTTTTCATTTCAAGTTATGCTTAAATCACGGAGCCTTCTACTAATTAATTATGTGAGAATGTGATACTTCGCTACTAACAAAAATAGTGTATTTTTATTATACTTAAACTTCAGCTAGCATCATTTAAATTATTCATATGTTCCTAATTCTTAAAAGTATGAGTTGCATCTTACAAATTAATATCATAACTAATATATCCTTAGATCATATTATTATATAGAAATAATCAAATAATTTGATATATATATTCAGCAAGATCAAAGTGGAGGATCAATATGCCTATTATAATAATTTTGAATAAGAATTTAAATATATTGAGAAGGGTAAATGAGAGTCCAATAGTTATTTTCTGACTTGAATTGTTTTCAAAATTTAATAAATTTTAATATTTATATTACATTATATCTCAAGAGCTTGCAAATAATATAAGCATATACTTAGAAATTTATTTGATGTAATTCTTATCTTTTTAAGAAAGATTATGAAAAATTAAATATTTTGACCATTTCAAATTTTGACAAATTGACGCAAGTAAGAATTATACTCCCTCCGTCCCGGCTTAATTTGCACACTTGCTCCGGCGCGTATATTAAGAAAAAAACAGATTTTGTGGAATCTTTGACTTTTTTAAAGGTGGAGATTGAGAGTGGAGATTTTAAAGGTGGTTTATTTCCATTTTAGGGGTGTGCAAAATAGGGTGGGACGACCGAAAAAGAAAAGTGTGCAAATTAGGGCGGGACGGAGGGAGTATAATTTTTGAGAGAATTAAGAATAAGTTTATTCATGAATCTTCAAACTGATAAAATTAGGTAATACAATAGAGGTAATTTAATTTTTTTTTTTTGGTTGAAATTTAGTATTTTAATTGTGTCATATCTTTTAGATGAAAAGTTTAAAGGGTTCTCATAAGCACGTATGCAAAAAATTTATTTGATAATATCAGCAAGATTAAATTGGGTGACTGAGATCCCTATTATAATAATTCTGAATGAGAATTGAAATATATTGAGAATTTGGTAAACGAGATCCAATAGTTATTTTCTAACTTGAATTTTATTTTTCAAAATTAAATAAAAGAATTTAATATCAAATTATATCTCAAGAGTGTGCAAATAATATAAGCATATACTTAGACATTTATGTGATGTAATTTTAATCATTTTAAGAAAGATTATGAAAAATTAAACATTTTGACCAATTCAATTTTGACAAATTGATGCAAGTAAGAATGATATAATTTTAGAGAGAATTAAGAATAAGTTTATTTATAAATCTTCAAACTAATAAAATTAGTTAATATAACAGAGGTAGTTTAAGATTCTTTTGTTGAAATTCATTATTTTAGTTGTGTCATATTTTTTACATGAAAAGTTTAAGGCTCCATTTGGATGGAGGGATTTGTGCTATGGATTTATAAATCCATTGTCAAATCCACTCCATGTGTTTGGATAAAATACTAAATGAGTGGATTTGAAAATCCAGATTTTTAAATCCACCCATTTGAAAATTCAGGATTTGAAATTCTCCATTTTACACTATATTTGGGTGGATTTCAAATCATTTAACAAAGGTAGTCATTTACAAATCCCTCCTGACTCACACTTCTCTCTCCTCCCCCCTCTTTCTCTGTATCTCTCTTTTTCTCTCTCTCTCTCTCTCGTCCTCTCTCTCTCTCCTCCCCCGCTCTCTCTCTTCTTCTCTTCTCCCTATCGCTATCTCTTCCTCTCGTTCTCCAATAAAATGCTCCTAATATTTTTTTTAATTCTTTTTTTTCCTTTTATCTCCAATTAAATGCTCCCAATAAATTTTTGGGATATAAAATACATATTATGTATATATGTGTGTATATATATAATTAGAAAAAAAAATTATTCGGTTAATTTTGATGTAGATAAATATTATTTTATTTAATAAAAAATATAAATTGTTAGTTTAAACTTTAAAGGAAAAAAATTGAATTTTACAAATATTGTATCAGTATTTTGCCAAATAATGGATTTGAAAATTTTGGATTTCAAAATCCTTTCACAAATCCACCATAAATCCAAACAAGGGATTTCAAGTCCATGGATTTCAAATCTAAGGATTTTGAAATCTATTCATTTTAAATCCCCTGACAAATCAAATCCCTCCATCCAAATGGGGCCTAAAATAATTCTCATAAGCAAATATATATATAAAAAAAAATTGATAATATTTTCATCATTTGTAAGTTAAGGATTAACGACATTTCATATACATGTGGTTTTTAATTACCAATGAATGTAAATATATTATAATATCGAGAACAAAAAATTACACCCTAATGAGTTGAGATCTTATAATTAAGTTTATTGAACATTGGGTTTTACCAAAAAATATAAGCAAACATGACAAACATTTCGATTTCTTAAATTATATTTTTTCTTCTTCTTTTTTAGATGGTTTGATTTAATTACTTAGTTATGTCATATCTTATAATGAAAAGTTTATAAAAGAGTTTCATGTGAAGGGAAAAAAAGTAAAAGAAATAGTGTCTTTGATATTTAATCATTCCAAACTAAAGGAGCTTAGTTATGTCATATCTTATAATTAAAGGAGCTTCATGTACCATTAAGTATAAATAATTTCAAAATAAAAAATTATTCAAATTTGCAGAGGAAGAGGAGGGAAAAACAACAAAAAATATTTTGTTATTGCTTTAAAGATAAGGTGAAAAGATTCACACTAAAAATAAGTAGGTGGAACTTTTTAGAAAAGAAAAATTAAAAAAAATGAATATCCAAGAAAATAAAAAGTAAGACCTTACACATATAGTATGATATTAAATCATACAACAAACTCTTCTGTGTTGATGAAAAAGAAAAACAGTGCTGAAAGTATTCTAAGCATATTTAATTATCTAATTTTAAGTCAGAACACCAAGAAATTTTCTAGCCAATCAATGTATTAAAAGATATAATCTTGAAATTCATGTGTATATTGTACAACGCAATGAACATAGAGAACTAGAAGCCTAAATAAAATAGAAAAACAAAAGAGAAAAAAAAAATCAATGCATACACAAAAAATAAGATCATTTAGTCGTTTACGCATCATGGTCATATATCAAGGAATAAATTATTTAGGGTTCATGTTTATTAAAAGAATGTGGCCATATAATCTAAGGTAAGGGTAAAAATATGTCTATGTGTGTGAGTGTGTATATATATATGTAAAATAGCTATGGAAAAGAATGATAAAATAAATTAAAGAAGTTTCATGTAACATTAAGTATAATTAATTTCAAAATAAAAGAATATAGAAAACAAAAAATACTTTGATTTACAATTAAGGTTTTTAAGCATATATGTTTGGGTGAAAAGTTTACTTCAAAAATAATTTTCAAATGTGCAAAGAAAGAGAAAGAAGAAATAATAAAAATGATTTTGCTATTACTATTACTATAAATAAAAGTGAAAAGATCCACAATAGAGTTAAGGGAAAACTACAAATAACCATCCAAACTATACGTGTTTTTACAGTTTGATATATAAACTTATTTTGTTGCGAATTATTATCTCGAACAAATTTCAACAATTGATTGTCCAACTATTGACAACTGAGATTTCTTTCAGATGGTAATTTTCAAAAAAATTATAAATATAGATGGTATATTGCAAAAAAAAACTTTATATGGCAAACTGCAAAAACACGCAAAGTTGGGATGTCAATCTGTAATTTTTCCCAAAATTAGGTTTGTAAATAAGTCTCCAAGAACCATTCAAAGACTTTAGAAGGTCCTTAGTTTAAGTAAACAAAAA
Source organism: Ajuga chamaepitys (assembly GCA_958295605.1). NCBI lineage: Eukaryota > Viridiplantae > Streptophyta > Magnoliopsida > Lamiales > Lamiaceae > Ajuga > Ajuga chamaepitys. Next base: position 3,582,617 of record OY282500.1, on the reverse strand, counting down.
TGAATCACTTAAGAGTTATTACATAAACATGTATCTTTGTGACTTATTAGCTTAAACATCCAAAATTATTAGGTGAAATTCAAACTTTAGTCTTATAACTATAATGTCCACTAACTTTTGTGGTTATGCGCATTTAATCATTTTTACTATAAATCATTGACAGTATCCACCAAAGATGGATTTTTTCAAAAATAATTAATATCCAAGAAAACATAAAATAAGAGCTTACACATATAGTTTTATAATAGATCAAGGCAAACCTCTTTTTATATTGATGGGGAAAAATAGAAGCTAAAGTATTCTAAATATATATAATCATCTAATTAATTCTTTAGTCGTAGAACACCAAGTTATTTTCTAGCCTATTTAATAAAAGTATTAAAAAATATAATTATGAAAGTTCATGCATATGATATGCAACTCAATTAACTTTGAGAACTAGAAGTCTAAATAGAAAACAAAAACAAAAAGATAATAATTTATACATACAAAATAATAAGACCATTTAAGCAACACTGCATGTCATAAATCAAGCAAAAATTTCTTTAGCGTTGATGTTTTTTTTTTGTTTTTTTTATGTAAATAAAATATTCTGATTCTAAGTTTATTTAATCTAATTATGTCCTTTTTATATGGTACACCTTAGTTTTTTTAGCTAATTCAATGTAATTAGATTATGATATTTGCTTTTATAAATTCACGTGTACCACGTGCAAGGCACGTGAGACTTTCCTAGTCTCATTTAAAAAGTTGCAATTTTGTTCTCCATTTACACTCCTCGTATTCATTTGCTCTCACGTACTCCCTCCGTCCCAGCTAACTTTTCGCAATTAATCGGACACGGATGTTAAGAAAAAACAGATTTAGTTTTTCCTTTGTCTTTTTTAAAGATGGAGATTGAGTGTGGAGATTGTGAGATAAATTTTCTTTTTTAGGGTGTGAGAAGTTAAGTGGGACGAATCGAAATAAAAAGTAGGAAAAGTTAACCGGGACGGAGGGAGTATTTCACAATCAACCAAAAATAAAAATAATAACAATCTCAAAATAGTTTTGAATTTGTTAATCATGGCAGAGGCTTTCCTTCAAATTGTTCTGAGAAATTTGAACTCTCTCTGATCCAAGATGAGATCGGAATGATAATGAGGGTAGATGAGGAGATGAAGAAGCTTTTTAGCACTTTCACCATCATTCAAGCTATGTTTGAAGAAATTTTGTGGGTTGCGAATAATCCCTCCTTAAAATTTATATACAATTTACTATTTTCGTTATCGGTGAAATTAAAATCAATATGTTTTAATTTTTTATACACAATCTACTATTTTTGTCGTTTAAACATATCATACAATTTACTTAATGCATATTACAATAACGATTCATGTATTATTTCGTGTGAATTCTACCCCGTATATAGCAGGAGCAGAAACTTAGTTAAAATGAGTTATCGATAACTTTTGACTTATCATTAATAATTTATGAATTATATTTATAATAATATAATCACATTCTTATTTTACTCAGAAGTCAGAACTAGTAAAACAATATAGTGGGAGAATCAGTTTCGTCCCAAATGAGTTGACTTCCTATCACCCCCTTCTACAGATGTATTACCGTATTGCTTACTCTGCCATGTCAACTATACAAAAGATTACCTGAACAATGTTGAATTAAAAATACTCCATATTTTTTATTTATTCTGTTATAAAGTTTCCAGCTACATCCTTGGAAACCACATTATTGCTCATGCTGCTATAATTCCTTATTCCACCATTTATCCTACCAGTTATTATGAGTGGGAAGGCATTTTGGTATATTCTCAGTCCGCGCGGTCTACGTGTCTGATAGAATGCCTGAATGAAACTTCAGTTATGTTTGCAGACTTTCTTGCTCCTGATCGCATTCTATTGTTTTTACTTTTGGTCTTTATATATTTCTCAAAGTTTGCTTGAATTTCATCAAGTCAATTTTAACAATATCATCGATAATCATTTAAAATTTCAGTTATTCCGCATTTGACATGAATATTTTACAGACTGCAACTGCAACCACTTGATACTTTCTTGTTTGACATCGGAGGTTGACTTTAGACTTGAATTTGCTTCCATAGCTATACTCAACCCTTTTTGAACAATCTTCTGCTTTTCAAACTACAATTGAAGATTATTTTGAAAGCTTCTCTGAGTTCCTAACAGTTCAATATGGCAGAGGCTTTCCTTCAAATTGTTCTGAGAAATCTGAACTCTCTCATCCAAGACGAGATCGGATTGATTGTGGGCGTTGACCAGGAGATGAAGAAGCTTTTCAGCACCTTCACCACCATCCAAGCTGTCCTCGAAGATGCTGAAGAGAAGCAACTTGAAAGCAAACCGATACAAAATTGGCTGTGCAAACTCAACGACCTTGTTTATGAGATCGATGATATTCTGGATGAGTGTGCCACACATGTCTCCAAAATGAAGCTCAGAGATGGCAAATTGAGTCGTTACAGCCTGAAGAAAATCCTGTTCAGACACAACATCGGACGAAGGATGAAAGAGGTTACAGGAAAACTGGATGCGGTTGCTGCTGAGCGTGCAAAGTTTCATTTGCGCGAGATGGATGTTGATAAGCCGAGAGAAGTCAGTGCCGCACGTGAGACTGGTTCGATACTGAATGAGTCTCATCAAGTTTTTGGCAGGGAAGATGATCAGCGGAAGATTGTTGACATTCTGTTGAATTGTGTGAAAGAGAATCAGGGAACATCTGTTCTGCCCATAACCGGTGTTGGTGGCCTTGGCAAGACGACCCTTGCTCAATTAGTTTTCAATGATAATCGTGTAACTGAGCATTTTGAGAAAAAACTTTGGATCTGTGTATCTGATAACTTTGATCTCAAGACCTTGGTCAGGGCGATGATCGAATCTGCAACGGAGAGTGGAAGTGCTTCGGATTTGATGCAGCTGGATACTTTGCAACGACGCCTGTGGGAGTTGTTGAATGGGAAGAGGTATTTGCTGGTGTTGGATGATGTTTGGAACACAGACCAAGACAAGTGGTTTGTGTTGAAAAATATTTTGGCATGTGGTTCGGATGGCACTTCAATCATCATCACCACACGCCTCAAGATGGTTGCAGATATAATGGGGACTCTTCCGCCCCATTGTTTGACAGGACTGTCGGAAGAGCTATGTTGGCTGCTGCTAAGGGAACGTGCGTTCGGAGAAGAGAAAGAGGAATATCCTAATCTGGAAGTCATTGGGAAACAGATAGTGAAGAAGTGTGCGGGTGTGCCTATGGCTGCAAAGGCACTTGGGGGTGTTCTACGATTCAAGAGGACGGAAAAGGAATGGAATTATGTGAAAGAAAGTGAAATATGGAATCTACCAGCAGAAGAAACATTGATATTGCCAGCTTTGAAGTTGAGTTATCATCATCTTCCTTTGGCATTGAGGCAGTGCTTTGCTTATTTTGCAGTCTTCCCCAAGGACTTTCTAATTAGGAAACAGGAATTGATTTCTCTTTGGATTGCTCATGGTTATATATCAGCAAGGGGGATATTGGAAGTGGAGGATGTTGGTAATGGAATCTGCAACGAGTTGGTTCTTAGATCCCTTTTCCAATATCACCATCTCCATACTAACACTATTGTTATGCACGATCTGGTTCATGATCTTGCGCAGTCAATCATGGAGGGCAAAGTTCCTGGGGTACAAGTCGAGCGGCATGTTACAAGTCTATCAAATAGTAAAATTCGCCAGGTAATTTTGGAAGACAAACTTGTGGCCTTTCCTACAAGCGTTCAACTTGATATGGACATATCTTCCATCTTAATCAAATTTAGCCGTTTGAGAGTATTAGATGCAAGTCGTACAACAATAAAAGATTTGCCTTCTACTGTAGGAAATCTCAAACATATGCGATTCTTGAATTTGTCTAGTTCTCTAATACATATCCTGCCCAACTCACTATGTAGTCTTTGGAATCTGCAACATTTGAATCTGAATTATTGCTCGAGGCTTGTGGCTTTACCTAAGAACATGAGGTACTTAAATAATCTCCGTCATCTTTGCTTGATAGAATGCTCATCATTGAGTGGAATGCCCTCTAAGATAGGAGAGTTAACTTGTCTCAGAACACTGAATTTGTTTATAGTGGGGCGCAATAGAGGAAATCAACTTGAAGAACTTCAAAGTTTGAACCTTGGTGGCAGGCTTCAGATCAGACATTTGGAGAGAGTAGAAACCTATATGGATGCGAAGAAGGCGAACATTGTTGAGAAAATAGATCTTCGGGATTTGAGCTTAGAATGGGAAAGCAATATGAAATCCTGGGATGATAGAGATGAAAAGGTGTTGGAAGCACTTCGACCTCACCCGAATCTTGAAATTTTATGTATAAGAGGCTTTGGTGGTGGATCTTTTCCAGTTTGGATGGCAGATTCAACGTTTATTAAAATGGTTCATATCGAGATAGTGGACTGCCAGTATTGTGTGCATCTTCCACAACTGGAAAGACTACCTCATCTAGAGTACTTGAAGTTAGAAAAGGTGAGTGTGGAGTATATTATCGAAGGTGGAAGTCCAGTGAGTAGTCTTCTGTTCCCATCTTTGAGTAAACTTGAGTTAAGGTCTCTCCCCAATCTCAAAGGGGTGTTAAAGGACGAAGCGAACACACAACAAGTAGTTTTTCCAAACCTTTTAAAGCTACAGATTGATTCTTGCTCATCATTTATATTGCCAGAACTCCCATCCCTCCAACAATTGGTGATAGAGAATTGCGGTAGCTTAATGTGGTCTTCATTCTTTAAGCTTGACACTCTTACTGCCCTCAGTTTTGAATTTGGTGAGAATTTAAAAAGTATTCCTATTGAGACGCTGGAAAAACTCACTAATCTCAAGAGACTGAGAATTGTTGGACCGGAAGAGATGTCTCTGCCGGAAGAAGGGCTGCGGGCCTTAAAATCTCTAAAACATTTATGGATAAAAGGGAGCGAGACACTAACATGTTTGCCTCCTAAAGGGTGGTTGCGCCACCTCCACTCTCTGAAGAGTATAACTATTGATGGCTGCTCAGAATTTGTTGAGCTGCCCGAGGAGATTAAAGACCTCCAGCACCTTGAAAATGTTAGTCTTGTGAATGTTCCTAAGATGGTGTGCCTTCCCAAAGCCTTACTGCACCTATCCTCATTGAAACATCTAACATCGCACGCACTTCCTCAACTGAATTCACTCCCAGACTGGTTAGACGATTTAACATCTCTTGAATATTTGTATATTTCAAACTGTCCAAAGCTTGTATCACTTCCGGCTAGTATCCGTGGAATGTCAAATCTCCAAAGCCTCTCCATTGGTGGTTGCCCAGAACTGGAAGTGCGATGTGAGAGAGGAACTGGAGAGGACTGGCACAAAATCTCCCACATTCCCAACCTGCTAATTGGAGGACCGCAATGATTAGAAAGCATCAATTCATGTATGACAACACGGTTATGAATTTCCTAATACCAGCTAATTCTCGCAGGTATGTAAATATTACTGCTGCAATTAAACTATATTATTTTGGCTTAATCTACTTCTATTATAAAAGTGTGAGTTGTTTCTTACAAAATTTGATTGCCTATTATATCCTTAATAAATTTTAATTTTTAAGGTTAGTTTGGTAACTATATATCTTTGAAATTTTACTTATAAACTATATCTTTGATTTTTTTTTTTTTTTTTATATAGTTAGATAAAAATTGATTTGCTTATTATATCATTAATGAATTTTAGTTTTTAAGGTTAGTTTATTAACTATATTCTCAAAGTTTTATGTATTTGGTTAGAGCCGTATATAGTTCATCTATCAATATATAGATATGACACCCTAAAAAAATTCATGGATATGATATATAATTCATCTAATGGCGTAAGTTGAACCTACATATTAATCAGATTCTATATTTTTGTTTAGTTTTAATAATATACATAACATTATTATTTTTATTTATTTTTATTTTTAAGTTTCTTTATAAATTTCTTACCTTTTATAATGAGATTCTTTTATATAATTGTCAAAAAAAAAAAAAAAAATTATAGAAAAAGAAAAAAACCATTAATTAGTAAAATTTTAAGGCTAATTTAGTAACTTTATTTTTTAAAGTTTCATTTATTTAGTAAGATTCATTTTATGATTGAAATTCATCTCTCAAGTCTCAACTTATGAAATTTTCTATCGCATTTAACATAATGTATAGTTCAACTGATGATATAAGCTGAACCTAATTATTCATAATATCTTATATTATTATTTATTTGTGGTATAATACATTTCATTCTTTTTATTTGTCTATATTTTATTTGATTCTTCATAAATTTTTGATAATTTTTATAATTGGTTTCTTCTATAATTGAAGAGAAAAGAGAAAGACCGATTAGCACAAACGTACTTACAATAAGTAAAATTACTTTAGTATATGATTCTCAGGATATTGAATAATTGAAGTTACGCAAAAGATATTTATGTATTTATAAGAAGATTATAGAAATTTAAACATATTATAGGACTTTAGTAACTCCAAAGTTTGACTTTTTTACTAGGATAATGATTCCAAGATTTTTAATTTCCAATAATGGTACTTTAAAGTTATTTAGATATTAAATGTTTGCAAAACTATTAAGTTTTGGTGTTTTCATGGCAAAAAAAATACTAAAACGTTTTACGATTAGCAACAACAAGAAAAAACCTATACACATAAAAATTAGAACAATTAAATAATAGTGAAAGCTCTTATTTATCATTTTTCTTTCTAGAGATATTTTTTTATTTTTAGTTTACATTTTCTTTTTAATTTAGGTACGTAGTTATAATATATATATATATATATATATATATATATATATATATATATATATATATACTCATTCTATTAACCATAACAAAAAAAAAAAAAAAAAAAAATTGACAGGACAACTATAGTGTATCATATTCCTTTTATTTGCTCTTAAATTTTTGTGAATCGATCTTTCTTCTTTCTCTACAATTATAAAAGAATCCAATTAGAAGAACTATATGAAATTTATGAAGAATTGAAGAAAGTATATTAAAAAATTAAAAAATAATATATATATATTACTAAAAAGGAATAAGAATATAAGATATTATGACTATTAAAGTACTTTAGCTTATGGTTCTCAAAATATTAAATATTTGAAATGTACACAAAAGGTATTTATATATGTATAAAAAATTGTAGAAAATAAGCATAGTTTAATAGGAGTTTAATAGCTCCAAACTTTGACTTCTTTGTTAGGATAATAATCACAAGAATCTTAACTTGCAATAGTGGTATACAATAAAGGTAGTTAGCTACTGAATGCTATATTAAGTTTTTGTGTTTTCATGGGGAAAAAGTACTAATAGATTTTAGGATTAGCAACAAGAAGAAAAAATCATATACATAAAAATTAGAACAATGAATAATAGTGAAAGCTCTTATTGATTTAATTTTCTGGAGATAATTCTTTAGTTTACTTTTTTCTTTTTTTTTTAATTTAGGTATGGTACGTAGCTATAACATATACATACTCATTCCAATAACTACAAGAAAAAAAATATGTTGACAAGACAACGATAGTGTATTATATAATATTTAATTAACCACAATATATGAATGACTCAAGATTAATGATACTTATATGATAAAATATTTAAAATATGTAAAATGAAATAGTTTAATATGATTTCAATAGTTAAAGTTTGACTTCATAGTCGAAAAATAGACACAAGATTGTTGACATATGATCGTACTTATATTTTTTAATTATATATAAATGATTGAAAGTTAAATTAAAAAAATCCATAAAAGAATTTTTTGGAAAAAAAAATAGATGAGATTAAATTAAATCTTTTAGTCTATTTAAAAAATATAAACATTATATGTCAGAACAATATGCAAATGATTCACAATGATTTATATTACTATGTATAAATTATTAACAAATTCTTACGTAGTGTTTGGTCATAAATAAAACAAGGGTTTTTGTCGGTCAAGGACCCGAAAGATAGGTCAACTATCAATTCAAGTCCTGAAAGATAATTTCTATAAATCCAGGGCCTAAAAGATTTGAAGCTATCAATAGAAGACCTATCAATTCAAAATCATTATAGGGCCTGTTTGGAAAAATGCAAAATCCAAAAAATAAATTTATCTCGAAATGATAAGTAAGGAAATATACGTAAAAAATATTTCACTACATTGTTTTTTATACATTATTGTGATATATCTAAAATAATTAAATATTTACATTTAAAAAAAAAATACAAATTAACAAAAAAAGGTATTTACATAAGAAAAAATACATTTTAGTGAAATATGTTTACATGAATTTAAATATTATGAACTCAAAAAGAAATTACAAACTCAAATATTTTTTTTCCCCGCGTATGACTTAAAAGAGAAATTACAGATGTTTAAAAAAAAATTATTAAAACTAACAATTTCAAATTTGAAACTACAGAAAATTCAAAAAAAAATAATAAATTTAAAAAAAATTATCATGAAAGACTTTTAACATATATTTCCACCGCTTATCACTTTGAGATAATTTTATTTTGGGTATTTTTATTTTGTGAGTTTTGCAATTTTCCAAACAGGCCCTCTAATGACTTTAGACTTATGTGTATTTCATTGATAGTTTCAAATATTTTAGGCCCTGAATTGATAGTTGACATATCTTTCGGGTCCTTGACCGATAAAAACACATAAAAGGGAACCAACTCTTATTATAAATATAAATTAGAATAATACTTATCTAATAGTAACAATTAATTTGTCTAAATTTGAATATTATAAATTTGCTACTTGCAATAATCTCCCTAAATTTCTAAATTATTGAAGTATCAATATTACAACATTGAGAAACAATAATGAAATTTTTATAAGTTATCTAATGAAAAATAAAATTTGAATATATAATATTTAGACTAAAGTGTGAACTATTGAATTCATCAAGTGTTAGAGCTTAATGCGAATGATAACTTAAACTTCATTATAATATACACTTGAAGCAAGTACTAAAGTCAAAGAATAAAATGACTTGCATGTAAATTGACTTTTGAGTGAGTAAAAAGACATGTTAGGAAATTGTATGTTTTTTTGTGTATACGACTTTATTAAAGTCCAACAATAAAAAACAATGTCAAAACAATTGAATAAGAACTATATGATGATAAAGTGAATAGAAGTGAGAAAATGCATTGTGAAGAAAGACAACACAAACTTATGAATAGACTTTATTATTAGTAGATATAACTTTATTAACATAATAAACAATATTATGAAGAAAAAAAACTAGCGTAAAAATTATAAATATTAAAGAGTCTAAGTGAATTTTCATTATAAAAAAAATTATAATAGACGAGTCTAGGTAATATAATAGAAAAATCAAAGGATAAACTAGTGTGATACAGTCAGACATATTATACTATGAGAAAAGAATACAAAAATAAAAATTAAATATCTATATTACAGGTAGATGTACATACAAGTTAATTATTACGATGTAGTATTTCGAAATTTGGATTAAACTAGGCATACATTTAGCCTTACTGTTTAAATTTTGATTAAACTAGCAATATATATATGTTTACTCGCTAAATTTCTTTGTATGAGCATCACTAAGTAAATATGAATCGAATTATTATGCTTGTAGGAAATAAGATTATATATTATATTTATTTTCAATGATTTAGAAGAATGAAATCGATGTACTTCATAAGTAACATTTATAAACATTACAACAAGAGAAAATAATAATTGATTTAGGAATTTTATTGAATTAAAAAAGTATACGATAAAGTCATTTATATATATATATATATATATATATATATATATATATAATGAAAAAGATGGAGGAAAGTGGTAAAAATTGCTTATATATGAAATCAGTAAAAGACATATATGAAGATATAAAAACTATAAATGCATCGGTAGTGATATTGTGTAAATTTAAATACTATTGGTCTATACAATGGACCAATTTTATTCAAATAAGTCTATAAGTTGAACATCATTTTTAATCACATACCTTACACACCTACATAAATATACTCACTAATGTAATACTTTTAATATGTGATGTAATTTTAGTATACCAAAGAAAAAACTGTTATGCTAGAAAATTGGAGAAGGACATAAAAATCACAAGGTTTATAATAATTGGAGTTTAGACCGAGGTGTGAAATTTTATTGTACTAATAATAGAAATAATAAAAATGGCAAACGTAAAAATTAGTGGACATTAATAGTTGCAAACTTTTAAATATTTAAGATCTAACATTAAACAAATTATTAAATCAATAAAAATAATATATATATTTTTTAAGCATATGTAATAACTTGATAAATGAATTTACTATGTTATATAAATTATAGGGTACACTAAAGAATAAAAAATAACGATTAAGAAATAATGAACTAAGTTAAACTGTGAATGATTCAATTGTACTATGTGAATGAGTATCACATAATTAAATTAAAACATGCTGAAAAATAAAGTGTGAAATGTGAATGTTAATTAATATTAACTTAACAATAGATTAGATAAAAAATAATTACGTCGAATAGAGTACTGTATAGTCTAAACAAAAAATAAAATGAGAGAAATAAAATCGGAATGTGTGGTTTAAACATGTATATATAAGACTTTTAAATGGATGTGCAATGTTTGAAAAATTAGGAGTATTTCACTATAACTATATAAGAAATTAAAGACATTATAAATTAGTTAAAATATTTATTATATTTTATATAGATTGTAGCATGTGTCTTGATTGAAGATTGTGAGACACTATGTATATAGTCAACCTTCCATAAAAAATATTATTTATTTTGTAATTATACTATAGTAGTTTCTTTATCTTAAATCACACATAATTTTTAAATTTCGACGTTGCATTGAGAAAATAATTAAGGGAAATTGAAATAAACAATCTTAAATTGATAAGTAAATTATATTAAAGAGGGTTATACTTAATAATAATAAAAAAAAGAAAAAAATTAAGAAACAACTTTCATAACAAAAGTTGGATATGGACCTTAATACTAAGTTGCTGGAAGTTTTTCCTCACATTAAAATATGTAAAGAATTTCATATGCAAATGTATATTGTAATTGAAATTATTTATTAGAGAACTATAGAAAATTACGTTAGGCCTAATATTTTGTGTGCATATAACAAATAATTGACTCATGGATGTCAGTTGATGATATAATGAGACAATTAAAAATGTGTTTTTCTTCAAATGCCAGTGATTTGGTGCAAACCATAAAATATTATGTCTCATTATTACGTATATAGTTTTTCAATAATCGTATTACTTATTCAAGATATATTAATGATGATCGAGTCTGTGTATAATAAGAAGTAAACAATTGTTTGAATAAATCAAACTTTACATGTATAACATAAAATTTTGTAAGGCTAAATATTTCTACAATATATCATGGTATTGGTATGTCGTTTTTTACGTATCTTTTAACGTTAATTATTATAACTTGTTTTATTAAGACTAAGGCTATTTAACTTTTCTATTTCTCTTTTGTGATTCTTATAGGTTTTAGTTGATTCAAAATTATGTTTGTTCAATGAATTCATTTTTATTACATTGAATAATCTACGAAGTTGTGTATATATATTACAGTGATCACAATGTACAATTATTTTATTTTCAACTTAAATTTGTTTATTAAATAATAGTAAAAATTATAACCACGTGCAACGCACAACACTAAAATGCATGATACTTTGGTCAAATATCAAATATACCACATTTACAAAATTTCAATTTCTGATGTGGAGCTCGAAACTGGAATTTTGGGCCATATTTTCTGATGTGCATCTTTTCTTAAAAAACAACCCTAATCAATCTAGTGGAGATATCCTCTAACCAGCCTGAACCCGCAACATAATAAGAATCTCGTAAACTAAAAGTTTTCGTTACATAGGATTGTGGTCCCTGACACCTTTCTAATGGTTGACATGTAGGTTAACTTCTCTTTTCTGTTTCCTTTTTCTTTTTGAAATTGCAGTCAATAAATGCTCGTACGCATTCTTCAACTTTTTTTCATTTTTAAATGAATCCTATGAACAGGGGAAACCAATTTTAACTTTTTTATGGGTCTGTCTAAAATAATCCCAGTGGCTACTGTGGGGAATATTGTTTTCAATGTATTCATATTTTTATTCACTTAGGTGCACTCTGTTTGTTAAAAATAAAAAAGAAAAGAAAACAAGGAATGGAAACACCAACTCCTATATATGTCTCGTAATGATCAGATGGGAGCATATTTGAATTCGGGATTTACGGTATTAGCTTCACAAAGTTTTTCTTCCATTTTCAGTTACTAATCCTTGTTTTCATAGTTTGCTTAAATTGTTGTTGATTAACTCTTGTAGATCGGCTTAAGTTTGATTGACTTCGTATCATCTGTTGACTTGGTTGGGTCGTGGTTAATAAACATGTGATAACCCACTTTTATTGTATTGAAAAGTTTTTGAAGGAATTTATTGATGATATCTCGCTTTTGCCAAAAAAATACTTATAATGATTAATGAGACTTCGCCCTGATCTTGGCTGAACTTTCTGAACACTTTCAGCAGCGAAATTGCAATCTTATAAGTGGAGACACCTTAACAGTTATCATGTCGAAAGCGCAAGAAGAGTTGTCAAAATCGTCTGGAAGTTTTGCTGTATTCATATGATATAATGAAGCTATCAGATGCAGGCTTATGGTCTGTGCTTTCGTTTTCCTTTGCACAGGTTGTTAGCTGTAGAAGCAATACCTTTAACATGTTCCCTTTTGGACTGTTGTGGGGTGGGGGGGTGGGAGGGGGGTGGGGTGGTAATGTACCATTGGATGAACTAATGAACACTGCCCTGTAATTTTCAGAATGAAATTGCAATCTTTACTTGCTCAGGTTTGTCTGTATGAAATTGCAGCTGTATCGTTTCCTTCCTCTTATTAGCAATATTTTTTTTTTCTTTTTTTTCATCATATGAAATTATGTCTTTCAACTTTTGGCAGCCCAAAACTTATGCTCTACTGTTACTCAATTTAACAATTCAATCAAGCAACTCTAAACCTCTCACAAGCAATATGACGAACACGTGCTATGCAATATCAAAGTATCACCCTAAAACTTTAACCAAAGCAAACCCAACACATTTTTACGTGGTTCGATTATTAAAACCTACATTCACGGGTACACTGATCTCTACCAATTCACTAATCACCAAAAATTACAAGGAATATGAGAATACAAGACTTCATGCAAAGAGGAAGAAGATGAACTTGCATGCCACTCTATCTTACAAATCTCTCTCTAACTTCCTAATCTTGACTGAATGATGTGTATTACAAGTGATAAGATACAGTGTTAATAAAGTCTAATCATAGTCACTAGATCCAAGTGCTGATCAAACGGTTGAAACAGATTCAAGCTGTTAAAACTGGAAGCATGCAACGGTTTTACATGTGATAGACAACGGTTCTGTAACAAACTTAATCGCCTGACTTTCAACTTTAAACTGTTTTCCCTCCAACTGCTTCAACTTATTTTGAGCTGTTTTTCTTCTTGATTCTGCTTCTACACAATCACTTTCCAACAGTTTGCTTAGTTGTGAAGACACACTACATTATTATCTCACATCTACTATTTTACTTTTACGATCTCGCCATTTACCTTTTTAATTACTGGAATTTAGTTCTATTTCACCTCAAGATTGGACTTACTAGGTGGAAAGTGGTCACCCATGTACAACTCCAAAATTTTGACGACTTCTATATTGATTGCATATGAACACGGTGGAAATGAAATGTGATTTGTCCAATGAGAAATTCAATTTTCAGGTTAGATGTGACTAAATTATCGAATTTAGAAAGATAAGGAAGAAAATTATCTCAAGTGTAAATTTGTTCAATTCAAAATACTTAAAATGTCAAACTGGACAAAAAAATAATTGAGGTGTTTACTTAAACTTGAAAGTACAATTGAGGGGTATATTTATAACTTAACAATATGAAATGTTTTTTTACCTTTTATAATTAAACAAATAAATGCTTAAAAAATTTAAATTACTTAATTACCCTTAATTTTAATACTATTAAGGATATGTTAGACATAACATAAAAATATATATGTATAAAATTTCTAAGTACTTAGTTACCTACAAATTTTAATACTTCTAAGGATATAATAAGCATAATATATATAAACCTTAAATTTTTACTGATGCACAATATACAAAATGGACCAAATAAAACATGGACGCAACTAATGCCACCACAAAAAAATCTTGAGGGCATTTCTAAAGGGCGTTCTATTGACACCACCAAAACCTCTCTATACACCACAATTTTCCGTTGACTAAAATGAACACTAGGGAATAGACTAAAATGTCCTTTTATTTATCTTGTTTTTTCAAAATAATTTATGCAGAAAAATTTAATATCTTTCATCACAATTTAAATTCTTAAATAAATAACGTGTCTTAGAACCCTAATTCACTAACCAATTCCACCAAATTCACGTAAAAACTCATAACTTGAAGAAGAAAATAGTATGGATGAAGGGGAATCTAAAGATACAAACAAGGAAACTTTTAACTATATTTTATTTCTGTTTAATTTTACGATTTGTCCGTAAAATAAACTATAGTTCAACAATTAATTCTGAAATAGGTCACGAGTCAGTTCGGTGTTTACTGGACGAACAGTTGAAACAATTTCGACTAGTAACGACCATAGTGTATAAACTTATATAACGACTACTGATCGAACGATTGTAAGAATTTCGGTCATTACTTGTCGTACTACATTAGCCTGTTCGGCTATTATTGACCTAACTCTTGTAAAAATAACATATAAACTTATACGGCGTATACTGACCAAACAGTTGTAAGAATTTCGGCTTGCCAAACAACATTAGCTTGTTTGGTCAATTACTGATCGAACAATTGTAAAGTTTTTGGTAAGCAGTAGTATCCAGCGTACTTAATAAACGTGAGCTAATAATGATCAGAATTCCTTCATCTTATGTTTGTGGGTTAATGAAAAAATCCTATTTCTTCTTTCAATACCATTTTCAAAGTTTTGAAGCTTGTGTTTGGTGTTCACCAAAATAATTGCTTGATTATTCTTATAAGTTTTTCATCAAAAGTAAAATTTTGGAAGACAGAAAAGAAGAAATGAACAACGTTCCATTTTTACGTTAGCCTTTTCTTTCAAAGGCCTCAAAATGCATCAATATTTGAGATCAACTTGGAACGCTATGTATCTAAATTACTCAAAATCAAGAATTGGAAAAAACATCAGGTCACGTTGGAAGTGGGTATGACTATTGAATATTACACACAAACAAAGGTATTTGAATTTTATTTTTATTGCTTTGTTTTTATGTCGAGCGTTTAACTGTAGTATATGATTTGATTGCATTAGTTAGATATGTATGCGGTTTCTTTGGTTTATTGTAATTTTATAGTCTGCAAAATTGACTAAAATAGAAAACAAACAATAAAACAGTCGAATTCATCAGATTCCTCAGATATTTGTTGTTGATATTTCGTATAACGATAAGTTTTACAAAAGAACTCAATTCCCTAACCTATACTATATCAATAACATTCAGAGACTTTCGTCGACTTGTTCGACTCTGATATAGAAAACCACCGATAACCTAACTCTCTCTCGAATCCGTTTTAAAACCCCTTCTCCAAAAGATCCGGCAAATAACTTAGTTTGCAACCAGGGACGGACTTACAACGCCCCCCCTTGGCCCTCGTACAAATTTGTTACTATATAAGTGTATTTTAGTCGGTTCTGATATAATTTAATTAAAAAAATAATAATAATTATATTGTTTAACTTGAATAATTGTCTAATAATAATCAACAAACGTATTTTTAAGTGTAAACAATAAGGATATAAATTTTAAGAAAATAGAATGAATGCTTACAAACGTTATATCGTGATTATTCATTTTTGTAATTGAATTAATTTATTGATTTCATCAACCTTATTCGTACTTTCTAGTGTTAGAGTTGAATATTATTGAAACTCTGGACTGATTAAAGAGGCCCAAAACGGTGGTCCAACCTTTTTTATTGTCCAAATTTTTATTTTCTAATGTAATTTATCCTATATTTTAAAAAATAGAGTCTAATATATGAGAGTTTGGTTTTCAGCCTCCTCAAAGTGTGCCTTATTTGGCATAAATTTTTTTACCCAATCGAGTATAATTCAAAAAATTTACTCCCATAAAACAAATTTACAGATTTTTAACTATAGTTGGACCCCCTTCGACAAAATTCCTGGGTCCGTCGCTGTTTGCAACACACACTAATTGCTCATACTAATTTATCCCACTGATTCTCAGGATTCACGAGTACATCACATAAGCTTTAGCAACATGAATATCTAAATCATGCACTTGCACGCCCCTCTGCACTCCAAGCATCCAGACCTTGCTGCCATACATATCTACCTTATCTATCGATTTATATATACCCTATGTTAACTATGAATGTTCTGTGTCGTTCATATATATCCATAGTCAGTGATGGACTCATAATTTTTATCGGGGGTTTCATTTATAAATATATCTAGGTATTCGTTTTATCGGGGTAAATTATTTTAATTATACTTTAAGATTTAAAGGAATTTTTTTTTTTTTTTAATTATACTCTAAGATTTGAAGAAATTTTTTATACCAAATAGGTGTCTCAGTTTGAGAAGGTTAGAAAACAAACTCTCATACATTATACTCTAAATTTAATACTTGGTGAAATTATATTTAAAACGACATTTTAAAAAATATAAAAGGACGGAGCGTCTCAGAATCTGTTCATGAGCTTCAACAATATTCAATTATATATATAAAAGTAAAAAGTACTAATGATATTGATAAGATTAATAAATTGAGTCAATTATTAAAAAAACATAATCAAGATTTAGTGTTTCTAAAAATTTCATTCTATTTTTTTAATTTTTTTATCTCTATTGCGTACACTTAGGAATAAATTGATTGATTATTATTAAATCATATTCAAGTCAAACAATAGAATTATATATTTTTATTTAATTACATTGTATTAAAGTCGACTAAAATATATTTATATGACCGGGGCCAAGGGGACCCAGTATCCCTCTTGGCCCCATGTAGATCCGTCAATGTCCATAGTAGTATTGAAATTTAACGGTAACTAGGTACTTTAAATTTTTTAAGCGTTTACTTCTTTAATTATAAAACCTATCTATCTATCTATCTATCTATCCGTCTATTTATCTATCTATATTATAGACATCACAAAAATCAATGTTTCACTTTATTAATCAAAGTTGATAGTTAAAATATTTCCATCTTAATTAAGTGATTTAAAATAATATTATATATGTATGTATGCCACTCTGGATGAAATCAAGCTGAAATTTTATATCTCACTGTGACCAATTAGGAGATAAAATAATCTTTTTTGACTTTGACCCTAAAATCTTTTTGTATGAAAAATAATTTTTTAAGCATATTGAATCGTATTTCCCCAAAGCGCAGGAGAAATTTCCCGTGTGTGATCTTTTTATTATTATATTATATATATATTTTTTTGGTTTTGATGTTAGTATAGATTGTTTCGTCCTATTTTTTGTTTCATCTTTTCTTGTGATGCTTATAATATTTTTACTAAATATTAAATTTAATTGTAATTACGTAATTTAAAATAATTTATTCATTCCTTATACACATATTATTCTTTTATTATTTTATCAATGTAGAATAACTCATATGTGAACCCCCTTCATACCATATTCCAACAGAGTGTAATCCCCAAGTTTGCCAACTCTTCCATCAACTAAACGTTCCTCTATCATTTTCACATTGACAACTAAACGTCCCACTTATCTCTGTCTAGACTTTAGATTCCAATTTACCCAATTAGTTCATAAATATCTTTTACAACATTAACATTAGGCCCCCACTTATTTGTGTCTATACTTTAAAAAATCATTTTAAAGTTTGTCAATATATTTAAAAGTATTAAGGTAAATTAAATGTAAAGATAGTAATTAAAATTTTACATTAAAATTACATCACGGGTCGAAAAAAGCGGCCAAGAATTTTAGAGTGATTCAATATAATCATTAACATTTGAATTTTTTTCTTATAATTCTCATTATACTAGTAATGTAAGATAAGGGTTGATCGCAAAAAATTACAAATTCTGGCCATGGCCAGACCAAATAGGAAGACCCTTAAATACAAACAGGAGGATCACAAATCAAATATCAACTAGAGAGCTACAAAATAAGATTATAATATCCTATCAAACGAAGATAAATCGAGTATCAATCAATTGACTCTCGACCCAAACAATCTCTCTACGCTCCAATAACCAAGCCATAAACCAACACTAATCACTCTATCTCCAAGGATTTCAGTGGGACTCATTTATAAGCCCCCAAATCTAAACCTAAACACAAAAGGAATTAAATTGGATCTAAACACGTAAGCTTATAATCTGGGCCGCCTAACGTGTCGTGGCCGCGACCAGAGATTGTCATGATCGCGACAAAATAACTCAAATATATCGCGCCCGCGACACATATATGTTGCAACCGCATTAGTGCCACAGATTCAAATCAACATTGTGACCACAGTTTATCGCGACCGCGACATTCCGCTCCAACTCGTCCACAATCTAATCTCCACTTTTGACACGAACATTCATCCTATTCGAACTCAATTCAAGGCACAAAATTCCTAAAATTAACATGCCATTCGATATGAGATATTCTATGGCATGCTCAATGTTGAAATTTATAGAGTGTGTAGGAAACACATATCAAACATAATAAATGAAACAAGCAGAAACGATGGCAACCGGAATATCTGATTTCATTGAATGAACTTCATAAATGAAGAACTGAAAGAAGTGCGGCTGCTAGCTTGTTACAAGATGAGCTG
The DNA here is from genome assembly GCA_958295605.1 of Ajuga chamaepitys. Lineage (NCBI taxonomy): Eukaryota > Viridiplantae > Streptophyta > Magnoliopsida > Lamiales > Lamiaceae > Ajuga > Ajuga chamaepitys. The sequence continues at coordinate 3,563,643 of OY282500.1, read as the reverse complement.
CTGATTAAATGTGTTTATATATCACACATTGCAGCAAAACTTAGCTAATTAATGCTAAAGACAAAAGACATAAATGTGTGCTTATAAGAAGCAACACTAGCTAATACCTTTCCTAAGCTAGAATGCTTTATTACCAAATGTGGTAATAAGCATTAACATGTCTAGCTAGTCTAGTCAAATCAAAAGAGATTAATCAGAATACATGCATTAATAACTTAATACATACTATAGTCTAATGTGTATTAAGATATCAATCCATGTAAAATTTATAATCCAACACTCCCCCCTCAAGCTGGATGTGTGGATGAACACAATCCAAGCTTGGAAAGTAGTCCAGCAAATGGTCCGGGAGGTAGCTGTTTGGTGAAGATATCTGCCAATTGATCCTTGGAAGATAATGACTGGAAGGTGAGGAATCCATCCTTGAATTGATTGCGTACAACATGACAGTCAATGTCCAAATGCTTGGTGCGTTCATGAAAGACTGGGTTTTCTGCTATGTGGACAGCAGCTTGATTGTCACATCCAAGGAGCAGTGGCTTTGGCACCTCAATCTGCAGGTCTGAGGAAATATAATTCAACCACATTAATTCACAAGTGGTGGAAGCCATTGCCCTATACTCAGCCTCTGCTGAACTTCTAGAAACAGTGGTTTGTTTCTTAGATTTCCAGGAGATAAGGCATTTTCCCAGAAAGACACAATAACCAGTAACTGATTTCCTGGTGTCTTGGCATGCACCCCAATCAGAATCACAGAAGGCTTGAATGGATAATTCACCTGTTTTTGGATAAAAAAGACCAAAATTGGAAGTGCCCTTTAGATATCTGAGCAGGTGTAAGGCAGCATTCCAGTGAGAGCTTCTTGGTGAGCTGACAAACTGACTTAACTGTTGTGTAGCAAATGTTAAGTCTGGCCTTGTGAGATTCATATACAATAACCTTCCTATCAATCTTCTGTAGGATTCAGTGTCTGCAAAAGGTAATCCATCTGAATTATTGAGCTTCTGACCATAAGGAAGTGGTGTAGAGGTGGGCTTAGAGTTGTCCAATCCTACATCATTGATGATGTCCAGAATGTACTTTCTTTGGCAAAGGAAAGTACCTGTGTCATTCTTACTCAGTTCCATGCCTAGAAAATAAGTAGCCTCTCCTAGATCTTTGATGCTAAAGCTAGCATCCATGAACTGCTTTACAGCACATAAAAAATCAGGATTATTCCCAGTGATTAGAACATCATCAACGTAAACTAATAAAGCCAAAAAATCATCATCTCCAGTCAATGTGAACAAGCAATGATCATGTGCAGATTGTATGAAACCAAAATGAAGCAATTTGGTGCACAATTCTGCATTCCACTGTCTAGAGGCTTGTTTAAGTCCATATAGACTCTTCTTAAGCCTACATACCTGTCCAGGACCAGCCTTTGTGTATCCATCTGGTGGTTGCAGGTATACTTCTCTGTCCAGAAAGCCATGCAAGAAGGCATTGTTGATGTCTATGTGATGCAATGGCCATCCTTTCATGGTGGCAAGTGCTATGAGATATCTCACAGTCACTGGCTTTGCAACTGGAGAGAAACTTTCCTCATAATCCTCTCCCAGAATCTGATTATACCCCTTGGCAACCAACCTTGCCTTATACCTTTCAATTAGACCATCTGGTTTGAGCTTGATCTTGTAAACCCATTTGCTCCCAATGGGTTTCTTGCCTTCTGGTAAATCTGTTATTTCCCATGTATCATTGGCTTCCAGTGCATCAAGTTCCTGATCCATGGCCTCCCTCCACTCTGGATAGGTGATAGCTTCCTTGTAGTTCTTAGGTTCTGGCACAATTAAGTGATTGGCATGAAAAGCTGCATGAGATTGTGGATGCTTGAACATGGATGTTACAAAATCCTGCAAACGAGCTGGTTTTTGTATTTGCCTAGTGCTTCTTCTAAGTGGTGTTGGCTCTGCACTCTGTTGATCTGCTTCTTCCTCTAATTCAGATGTGTGTCTGATATCTCTTCTTGTTGGTGCCGTTTCTGTATGAATTTGATCTCTTTTTGTTAACCTGGCACTCCTTCTGAGTGGTGTTGGGCTTCCATGAATCTCATCTGCTTCCCTTTCTGATTCAATTGACTCATCTGATGGGTCAGGTGTGTTAGATGGAACAGGGACAGCCAAAGGATTAGAGATAGGTGTTGAAGAGCTTTCCTCATCATTCAGAAATGACATTGGCATTGGAGATGATTCTTTCTTGTTTTCAAAATCAGGATCAACATATGGATAAGTGTTCTCAAGGCAAATAAGATCTCTTGAAGTAATCACTTGCTTGCTAGCAATATGATAGACTCTGTAAGCTTTCTGGTGAGGAGCATATCCCAAGAAGATGCATTTCTTGGCTCTTTGATCAAACTTATTTTTGTGTGGACTGGTATCAGTGGCATATGCAAGACAACCAAAGGGCTTCATCATTGCATATGTTGGTATTATTTGAAACATGACTGTAAATGGGACTTGCCAATTTAAGACTCTGGTGGGTAATCTGTTTATGATGTGTGTGGCAGTAAGGATGGAGTATGGCCATAAATAGTGCGGAATTGAAGACTCCTTCATCAAGGCTCTAGCCATTTCAAGTAAATGTATGTGTTTTCTCTCCACTACTCCATTCTGTTGTGGAGTATAGACACAGCTTCTTTGGTGAATTATTCCCTGGTCCTTGAGAAATTGCTGGCAATCTCCACTTAAGAACTCTGCTCCATTATCTGTTCTGACCATCTTCACTGTCTTCTCCAGCTGTCTTGTGATCATGTGGATAAATTCCTTAAGTGAGCTCACTGCTTGCTTCTTGCTTGCCATAAGATTCACCCAGGTCATCCTACTGTAATCATCTACAATGGTTAGAAAATAGGAAGTGTTGGTGATGCTGGGTTGACTGTATGGTCCCCAGATATCCACATGCAGAAGTTCTAACACCCTGGTGGTGCTAATTGTACTGGTAGGAAAACTGAGCCTGGTTTGCTTTGAGATATGGCAGATTTCACAATGTTTATGCATTTCCAGAACAGGTGGAGTGCACATGTGCTCCAGGAAGTGTAGATGCTGCATAGAAACTGGTGATGCATGTCCCAATCTTCTATGCCATGTTTTAAACAACTTGTTATAGTGTTCTGCATTAGCTGCATATGCTGCTAAAGCCTCTTCTGAGTATGCTGGCTTGGCAATATACAGTTTTCCGACAAGATGTCCAGTGAGAATAATGCTTCCATCTCTGGCACTTTTGACAGTGCAAGATTCATGATCAAATACAGCCTTTGCTCCTGTGTCCATTGTCAATTGGGATATGGATAGCAGGTTGCAAGTGAAACTTGGCACAAGAAATACCTCTGTCAGTGTGAGTTTGTCTGATAAGATAACCCTTCCATACTGCTCCACCTTTCTTTCTGTTCCATCTGGTAAAGTTACCATAGCTGTGTGTTGCATAGGCCTAAGATTGCTCATCAGAGTTGGATCATTGCACATGTGCCTGCTGGCACCTGTGTCAATGATCCATGCCCCATCATCCACTCCATCTATTAATGTGAAAGCAAAAAATGAGCTTCCAGCATGTGTATTGTTTGCATTTTTCACCCTTGAATTCTCTGCTTGCTGTTTCAGTTCTGATTGATTGAGAATCCTTGCCACTTCCCTTTGTACAATGGCTGATATATCTGGAGACCTGTTGTGACTTTCAGTGTAATGCTCATTTGCTGTCCCATCCTCTCCAGTTATATCAGCTGAGTGAGCATAATTTCCCTGATTTTCCTTCCACCAATCTGGATATCCTTTCAACTGGAAGCAGTTTAAAATCACATGTCCATGGTCTCCACAATGATCACAAAGTAGCTTTGCCTTTTCTTCCTTTGTTAATCTGATGTTGCCTCTTCCTCTACCATTAGAATGCCCTCCTCTTCTATTTGAGCCAAAATGGGCTAGTCTGTTTGCTAATCCTCTACCACCATTGTTGAATTTCACACTCATAGCTAAGCTATCCATCAATTCATTTCCAGATATATGTACATTCCTCTGTTTCTCAATTCTCAGAATCATTGAGTATGCTTTATCCACACTTGGAAGTGGATCCATCAGTAGGATTTGACTCATAATGGGATCATATGACTCATTTAATCCCATTAGGAACTGAATCAACTTGCCAGACATGTCAAATTCCTCCCATCCTTTAGTAGCTCCACAATGACAGGCCCCACAGGTGCACATTGGCAAGGATCTGAGCATAGATAGCTCATTCCACAGCTTGTGTAAGCTGTTATAGTAAACAGCCATTGATTGGTTCCCTTGGGTCAAGTTGCATATCTCCTTCTGGACATGAAACAGTTGGGGTCCATTGCTGTCTCCAAATCTGTTAGTGACTGTCTCCCACAGATCCTTTGCACTCTTAGCATAAAGAAAAGTTTCTGATATTTCCTTGGACAAAGAGTTTAATAGCCATGCTCTAACCATGCCATCCACTCTTTCCCACTGCTCTTTAAGTCTATTATCAGTGGGCATGGTAATGCTTCCATTTATGAACCCTATCTTGTTTTTAGCTAAGAGAGCTATTTGAACAGATTTACTCCATGGTAAAAAGTTACTTCCATTCAGTTTTGTAGATACTAGGGACATACCAGGGTGATCCGAGCCATGAAGACTCAATGGATCATTATCAAGGCAAATATTTGCAGTTTGAGCTGTGGCAGACTCTGATGTAGTCATAGCTCTTTCAGTTCCTTCAGATCTGAGTTGTGGCCACTCTTCTTGTGGTAAATGCCAAGCACTTCTGGTTGATGACATATATATATGGATCAACGCTGCTCTGGTACCATGTTGAAATTTATAGAGTGTGTAGGAAACACATATCAAACATAATAAATGAAACAAACAGAAACGATGGCAACCGGAATATCTGATTTCATTGAATGAACTTCATAAATGAAGAACTGAAAGAAGTGCGGCTGCTAGCTTGTTACAAGATGAGCTGCTGATTAAATGTGTTTATATATCACACATTGCAGCAAAACCTAGCTAATTAATGCTAAAGACAAAAGACATAAATGTGTGCTTATAAGAAGCAACACTAGCTAATACCTTTCCTAAGCTAGAATGCTTTATTACCAAATGTGGTAATAAGCATTAACATGTCTAGCTAGTCTAGTCAAATCAAAAGAGATTAATCAGAATACATGCATTAATAACTTAATACATACTATAGTCTAATGTGTATTAAGATATCAATCCATGTAAAATTTATAATCCAACACTCAATACCATCATTCTATTGACCAGAAAGCTTTCATAACAATTCACTGGCGTGTCTTCGACAATACCGAAGATAACAGGACAATTGATCCTTTAAAGTATTGGAAAAACTTTGTTATTATTGTCGTATAATCTATAAATTCATCAATGTGTGTCTCAATCTGATGTAAAGAAAAGGAGCATCCAGAAAGAATCCGCTTCCAAAAAAACCCGTATAATCACAAGTAAGGAAGAGGTATCTTTCGATAATGGCGGATTTTGTCATTGCTATTGTGGTGGGTAGGATTGCATCCATCATAGAAGAGCAGATATGGGACGAAGTAAACTTGGTGAGAGGCGTCAAGAAGGAGCTCCTAGATCTTAACAATGAGCTGAAAAAGATCAGGATTTTGTTGGATGATGAGAGAAGAAGATTGAAGGAGAGAAGCGTCAACAATTGGTTGTTGAGGCTGGAACAAATGTCTTACGAAATGGAGGATGTTTTGGACGAATGGAATCACGCGGTCCTCACACTCGAGATCGAAAATGATCAATGTGATAATGATGACGTTGTTGCTGCTCCAAAGCAAAAGGTATGCTGCTTCATCCTATCATCTTCATGTTTATTGTAATGAAATTGACTCATACACATTCGGAGGATTAATCGCGTGAAGAATCGGAGCTAAAAACCAGTCCCTGAAGCACAAAACAGAAAAATGGAAATTCTGGTTGAAAAACGGTTATAACAGAATCTGACAACGGTTTTAGCTAAAACCGTTGTCTTTCAGTTTTACTTCAGATTTTGCAGTTTTGCTGTTATTTTTCTTGAGGCTGATATAAGGAGGTTTTCTTCCCCGGTTTTCAGTGCGGTAAAAAGAGAGATCAATTCCAGAGTATTCTCAATCTATCTAGAGAGAGATGAGAGGATTGTAGAGAGAAAAACACGAGAGGGAGAGTTTAGAGTTTTGAGCTCATATTCTTGTGTTTAGGTTTCTTGGATCAATCCTGTTTCAATTGGATGATCTTGTATTCTCTGTACTGTTCTTGATCGTGATTATAGTGGTGATCTTCTCTGCTCCGTGGATGTAGACTTTCTAAGTCGAACCACGTAAATCGTCTTGTGTTCATTTCTGTTTTCTGTTTCTGTTTTTCTTGTTTCTTTGGAATCAATTTTGTGATTCATTTATTTCCCAACATTTATCATTGAAGAAAGTTGTCTTTTGTTATGATATTGACAATTGAAGATAAAAAACAGTGAAAAGACAATTAATGATAGGGATATCATTTTGAGTAAATGCACGTCCGATGCTAGTAACCACGTAGAACTAGGCCTCCACATTCTATGAGTAGTTGGTGTGGGAGGAATTGGGAAGACAACTCTTGCTCAACTAGCTTATAAGAATAATGAGGTGAAGAAATGTTTGATTTAAGAATTTGGATATGTGTTTCCGATCCTTTAGATGTAGGCGGGATAGCCACAGGGAAAGTTGAGAGCGCGGGAAAAGGGCTTTCTCCAACTACTAACTAATTGGATGTCCGGATAAAACATCTAATAGACTCTGTGTCAGGAAAAAATTTCTTCTGTCCTACATGATGGTTGGACAGAAGATTCCTCCAATTAGGAACCTTTGAAAAACGCCCACAAATATGGTGCAGCAGGTAGTAAGATTTTGATGACAATAAGAAATGAGAGGGTTGGAAAATTGATGGGCACCATGGACAATGATATTCATCGATTTGGACAGCACTCTCATGAACATTGTTGGTTATTATTGTGCCCGTGGCCCTTTCTGGAAGGAATGAAAAAAACAATGAAAACTTCTATGTCATTGGTAAGAACATAGCTAACAAATTCAAAGGCTTGCCACTTGTTACAAAGGCTTTGAGAAGTCTTTTGCACTTTAAGAATCGTTTGGAAGAATGGAAAATGTTTTGGATAGTGAAATATGGCAGTTGGAGGAAGCAGAAGTCGAGTTTTTCCGTCACTTGCGTTTGATCCATGATGAATCGTCCCCACCACTTAAACAATGTTTCTCACATATTGTCATCTTTCGCAAAGATCATGAGATTGGTGTAGAGGGACTAATAGAAGTTTGGATAGCACTAGGTTGTTTTGGGATCAATGATAATGGTAGTAACTTGGAACTTAGAGGACGGAATTACTTTGAAAACTTAGCAATGCGTTCTCTATTTCAAGAATTCAAAAGAAGTGATGTGGATGGTCAAATTCAAGATTGCAAAATGCATGATATAGTACTACACCAGAGTAAAGGCTGCAGTAATAATGAGGATAAAGTTGCCAAACTTAACCCTTTACTAGCTTCTACTTCTTATGTCAAAGCATATCGTACCTTATCCAACGAGATCTTAAGACCATTTATAACTGGCAAACTCTTGGCTTCATCAACTATGACCTAGAAGAGCTTCCTAGTGAAATCGGAAATTTGATTCACTTGAGAGTCTGAGAGACCTGGAATTGATTGACAGTTATGAGTCTCTAGCGGAGTTGCCACAGAGCTTATGTACAATCCTTGAATGTTCAATCATGCTGCAGTTTTCGTGGACTTCCTGAAGGGATGCATAGGCTTATAAACCTCAAACACCTTTATAAACTGTGTACTAAGACTCGAGCAGTTTCCTCGATCATTAGCCCGGCTAATTAGTCTTCGCACATCTCCCAGGTTCCGTGAGGAAGAAATTGCAGCAACTTGAGATTGTTGAAGAACTTGAACCGGCTTAGTGATTTCCTGCAGCTGGAGATCATATTAGCTGATGATGTGGTTGGGAATGCAGGGGATGCGGAATTGAGGAAAAAGATTCACATTCAACGCTTGGAGTTGTGTTCAAGGACAAAGTGGAAGAAAAGAAGACATCTGTGAGGATTGGGTATATTTGAAGCTCTTGAGCCACATCCATAACTTGGGAACGTTTGTTTGGCACTATAAGGGCTCCAAACTTCCGGGTTCGATCACCTCGCCCCTCAACCAACTAAGGGAGGTTCATCTCCATAGATTCGATCACCTGTCCTCATTGCCGGCTCTTGGAGAATTACAGAGCCTGGAAAAGCGCTTTATGAAGGAAATGCATGGATTACGATTTTTGGGACGAGAATTCTTCGGAATAGCTACAGGAGATATGGATATTGAATCTTCATCTTCAACAGGTGCAACTACAAGTTGAAGTTGTATCTTTTTTACTGGAGTAAGTAGGAAGAGTGGGAGGACATAACCAATGTAGAAGAAACTGCAAACGTGTTGTTAATGCCTTGTCTGAAGAAGTTGCATATCTTACCTGCAATGACCTGATGGTGCTACCACATCACCTCTTGCGTAAGGTGTGTCGTTGGAAGAGTTCAGATTTACAATCTATTGTCGGAAATCCAATTTTCCGGCTTAAGTTCTGAGGAGGACATATCAGACATGGAAATGCTGCAAGCCTGTTCTCTCAACTATTCAATCAGGGTGTTTTCTGAATTTGCGACTTTCCTTAGTGTGTTTTTCATCTTGTTTATATCCATATTCTTTTCATGTATATCAGGATTTTGTTGCTGAAATTTCTATACCCTTCAGCCGCCTGCTAGAATAAGATTTTCTGAGATGTGATATGACATGGAGGAAAATTATTATTTCCTGCTGACATGGCTGAGTTAAACTTAATAGTGGAATCTTGAAGACTTTGATCTCTTAAATTTATCTTTTAATTTTTCAAATTATTAAAATTAAGTTTGTGAAAATGGTGGTTGGTAATTGGTTACAAAGCCGATTAACCTAATTTATTTGTTTTGCATAGTAAAGTCACCCTTTACAAGTGTAATAATTTACCTATAATAGTATAAGATGGTAGTTTTTATACTTCTTTGTTTCTAAAAGAATATATGACTTAATTTCATGTACTGATAAAACTAACCCAAATGATGTGTTTGCTTAAGGCTTGGCTCAATAGATTTAGAGATTCAAATTTCGATAAAACACACTCATTAACCCCTCAGCCAAATTTGACCCAGCACTCCCAGCCTTAAGTAAATACAACTAAAGAAAAGGAAAAATAAAAAAAAAATGCCGAAATGATTTCTTTCTTTTCAATAGGTGTAAATGAGACGTGAATTCATGTTGACATCGAACTCTCTCTTGAAAAGAAACTTTCCTTTCAATTCTTTTCCTATATCAAGTTATCAACCAATCAAACACAACCCTTTGCATCTTTGAAAAGTTGAAAATTAATTAAATTACAAGTGGATGATCGATAAAATATTAGAAGACTTTCACATATGCATTAGCTGGTGATTCCATCTTTGATATGAGAAAGGCAGAACAGGCGTTGACAATTTTGCCAGAAAGAGCTGTAAATTCCTTGTAAGTTATATTATATATATATATAGAGGGAGCTACCATTACAGAGAAACAAGCCAATATATACACACATACTACATACACAAGAAACAACAAAAAAAGCTCATATCGATCATGGCTGAAGCTATCGTATCCGCTTTGGCTGAGCGGTTAACTGCTCTCGTTGAAGAGCAGATTCGAAACAAAGTAAATTTGATCAGGGGTGTTGACACGGAGGTCCTGAAGCTTTCCAACGAGCTGAAGACGATCAGAAATGTATTGGATGATGCAGAAAAGAGGGGATTCAAGGAGAGAAGTGTCAAAGATTGGTTGATGAGACTCGAGGACACGTCTTATGAAATGGATGACGTCTTAGATGAATGGTATTACGCTATTCTCAAATTTAAGATTAAACAATCTAAGGTATGGTCCTCAATCAAATCTCCCGTTTTATACTTCAAGAAAATTGCTGTTCGTCATGATATTGCCAAGAAAATTAAAACTGTGAAAGCACAACTGGATCAAATTTTTAACGAGAAGGATCGCTATAGTTTTGTTATGTCTCAGTCTGGTTCTTCTGCTGAACCTCAGCGAGTTCAATCTACTGATTTGATTGACTTAGCTGAAGTGCATGGACGAGACTCTGATAGGGATATTCTTGTGAGCAAGCTCATCCCTGATTGTGGTGTCCCACAAGAATTAGGCCTCCATGTCCATGCCATTGTAGGTGTGGGCGGAGTTGGGAAAACAACTCTTGCTCAACTAGTTTATAACGATAGTCGAGTAAAGGAATGTTTTGAATTAAGAGTTTGGATATGTGTTTCTGATCCCTTTGATGAGGCTGGCATTGCCAAAGGGATTATCGAGAGTGTAAGGGGGACCTCTCCAAATATCCACCAATTGAACATCCTATGTAAACATCTTATAGAGTCTATTTCTGGTAAAAAGTTTCTTCTAGTCCTAGACGATGTCTGGACAGAAGATTACAATAAGTGGGAACCCTTGAAGAACTCTCTTCAATGTGGTGGCGGAGGTAGTGCAGTCTTGGTGACAACAAGAAACGAAAGGGTTGCAGAAATAATGGGCACAAGGAACAGTAATATCCTCAATCTCGAACAACTCAATAACAACGATTGTTGGTTGTTATTGCATCGCATAGCCTTTCCTAGAAGGAATGCAAATGAATGTGAGAATCTAGAGGGTGTTGGTAAGAAAATAGCCAATAAGTGCAAGGGTTTGCCACTTGCAGCGAAGACATTGGGAAGTCTTTTGTGTTTCAAGAGTAGTTTGGCAGAGTGGGAGACTGTACTAAATAGTGAAATATGGCAACTAGAAAGAGTTGAAATAGATCTTTTCCCTCATTTGCTTTTGAGCTACAATGAATTGTCTCCAACACTTAAGCGTTGTTTCTCGTATTGTGCTGTCTTTCCGAAAGATTCTCTGATTGACGTCGAGGATCTAATAAGGAACTGGATGGCACAAGGTTATTTGGGCCTCAATGTTAGTGACATGGAACTTAAAGGGCAAGAGTGCTTTGATATTTTAGCCAAGCGTTCTCTATTTCAGGACTTCAAAAAAAATGAATCGGATGACCGAATTATTAAGTTTAAAATGCATGATATAGTGCATAATTTTGCTCAGTTTCTTCGGAAGAATGGCAGAATGGGGGTTGCTGAAATGAAGAATACAAGTTGCCAACTATGTGACCCTTTACTTATTTCCGGAGTAAAACAATACCGTAGCTTATTATATCCAGACCCTCCTCTAAGTCTTTGTGATTGTCTCATAACTCTAAGGGTATTCTCTCTAGGTTGGAGGTTTCCCTGCGTGCCCCAGGGAATAGGGAAGTTGATTCACTTGAGGTGGTTGGATTTGAGTGGAGTTTGGTTACCGGTCAGAGAGTTTAAAGCCCTTTGTAAGCTTTATTATTTGCAATATCTCTGGTTAAATCACTGCAGCTTATCAACGATTCCCCATGAAATCGGGGATTTGATTCACTTGAGACACCTGGACTTAAGCTACAATATAGCCTTCTTTTTACCAGAGAGCCTATGTGGTTTGCATGAACTGCGGACATTGAATCTCGATGGTTGTAGAATTTATGGCGGGTTTCCTGAAGGGATGCAGAAGCTGGTAAACCTCAAACACCTTCGTGTTAAGGGTTTACGCTGTCGATTTCCCCAAGGACTAAGCCAGTTAACTGCCCTTCGCACATTGACCGAATTCATGGGAGGACGCCATTTAAGCAAGTTGGGATTGTTGAAGAAGTTAAACCATCTGAGTGGATCACTAGAGCTGTGTATCAGATTATTAGCCAACGATTCGGAAGATATGGTTGAGGATGCGCGGGCAGCGGAGTTGAGAGAAAAGAAGTACCTTGAGAAACTGGCAATAAGGTTTTATGACGACATGGATGACAGGCACGAATCGGTGAGGATGGGCGTGATAGATGCACTCGAGCCACATCCGAACATGAAAATGTTGGACATTCAATACTACAAAGGCTGTCAAATTCCGTCTTGGATTGCGTCGCCTCTCAGCCAAATGAGGGAGATTTGTCTCTCTAAATTTAGTCGTCTGTCCTCGTTGCCGCCTCTCGGACAACTTCCTCACTTGGAAGAGATTAAGATGCATGAAATGGAGAGTCTTGAATTTGTGGGACGAGAATTCTTAGGAATAACAGGAACAAGTACTGTTGCATTTCCGAAATTGAAGAAACTGACGTTTTCTAGTTGTTTCAAGTGGGAGCAGTGGGAGGACATAACGGAGGAAGAAGAATCTGGAGATGTTTTTTCAATAATGGCTTGTCTTGCTGAGTTGAACATTGTAGAATGCCGGAGCTTGAAGTTGCTGCCGTATCGCCTCCTAAGCAAGGCGGCGTTGGAGAAAGTGAACATTTCAAGTTCATGGGGACTACAGCGTTATAAAGACAAGGAGAACTCTGCTTGGAAATACATAACTCAAAATCCTCGGTTTCAGATTGAATATTGAGGGCAACAAGATGCTGCAAAACTCGTGTTGAAGTATGAAGTACTGTAGAGAGGTTGTAATACTTCCTCCGTCCCGACCTAATTTGCCTATTTTTCTTTTCGGTTTGTCCCAATTTAATTTGTCAGTCCATAAATAGCAAATTTTTCTAACAATCTTCACCCACAAAATCTCAACATTTAAAAAAGTCAAAGATTCCACAAAATCTGTTTTTTTTCTTAACCTTCATGTCCGATCAAGGTACGCAAATTGAATCGGGACTGAGGGAGTAAGAATTATCTATCAAGTTGTGATAACAGTAGGTAAGGAGACTAGCTCCAGCTCTAGACAAAATTTGTAGAACTAAATTTGTTCGTATTATGAATTTTATTGCTTTAGTTATTATTTTTACTAAGCTTACCCTTTTTAATCGTTTCATTCACATTATTGTCTCTATCCCACTAATAAATTAATATCTCAAATAAAAAATTATGTCAAATTATTTTGTTTTTGATTGATCTGTCAATTTCTTTAGAAAATTTTCAATTGGAAAATCAAATATCTTATAGATATTATTACTAATTGTTTGTTTTTATTTATTCTATTTTGAAGAATAGTAAGATGTAATTTCTTTTAACCTTATCCTTTTAATGCATTTGAACTTTTACGTTCTAGCCCATCCCATTATCAAATCTTGGATCCGTCCCTGAATATGAGATTTTCTTTTCGTTTTAGGATATAGTATAATAATAAAGAAAGTCGTAAATAAACTGAAAAATAGTCATGCATGCATTATATATGTGTTTTTGTAACAATTAGTATTATCCCGTGCATTGCATAGTTTGTAGATGTAACATAAATAAATTATAATTATATATTTTAATAATATAGTAGAATCAATATATACTAATATAATAAGGAATAAAAATTATATGTTTGTTAATAAAATAAAATGACAATAAAAAACGTATCAACTATTTATAAAACAGTAAGTTATGAAATATTTATATTTCTTTTTTACTTAAAAAATAAGATTTATGAGTAACGTTGAGAATTACTCAATTCTATCGTTGATAATGCATTGTTCATGAAATGTACTAAAAGAATCTTTAATTATGGGATGATGAAGTATCACTTAATACAATACAACATAAATGACTTTATTGAAATACTTTGAAAAAAATGATTTTTATGTTATATTTTTATATAACACTTTTATAACATATCATATATTAAACACTTTTAATATATATAATACTTTAGGAGTAATACTTTTTAAATTATAACATTTTTAGGTAATACTTTTAAAATATGCAACATTTTGGACGTAACACTTTTAAATAGTACTCCCTCCGTCCCGGTTAAAGCTTCCTACTTGCCTTATCGGTCCGTCCCACTTAAAGTTGCCAGCCCAAAAAAGGAAATTATTCCCACAATCATCACCCTCAAAATCTCAATCACTCAATCTCCACCTTTAAAAAAGTCAAATAACTGTTTTTTCTTAACATCCGTGCCCGGTCAAAGTGGAAGCTTTAACCGGGACGGAGGGAGTAACATTTTTTAGTAATGTTTTTAAATAAGTAACACTTTTTATGAAATATTTTTGAATAAGTCACAAATTTCATGTAACACTCAACATTTTTAGGCAACACTTTTAATTAATAAAATGACTTTTTTAGGCAAAGCTTTATAGATGTGTTACATCTTAATTATCACAATCGACATTTGTAATTCAGAACTAAAAAAAGTTATTAGAGCACCTAAGGACTTAATTACTTATTAGTTATCTAAAATAAATTTTATTAGTGATTTACGTGTGTGTATATGTGAATATAGATATACACATACTCAACAACAAAAGAGTTTTTGTAGCTTAGCAATTTGAATACATTTTTTCAGTGTGATAACTGGAACTTGAAACACTCTGTCATATTTTTTCATGTTCATAAGTTTTTTTAGTTAATTCTATATTTTATAAAACACAACATAAATAAATAATTAAGTAATTTTAAATGTGACATACTATAAGGTGTCTCAAAATTGTCTACAACACATACATACATAAAACTATTATCATTGAAATTAGATGATGTCTTAAAATATATATACAATGATTAGATGTAACAAAATAGTTGATATAGAATAAATTATATATATATATATATATATGAGTGGATGAAATTGAAAAAAAAAAATTAATAGAACCTTTGTATCAAATTAAATAGTTGAATAAACTAAAGGAAATCAAGTAAGTTGTAGTTTTATGAGAATTTAATCTTGAGAGTAGCTTATTAATGTTAAAGAAAAAATTTGTGCATATATGAGTTTTCTTACAAAAAAATAAAATAAAAACAAGTTGAGAGCTTCAGCCTTAATAGTTAAGATCTTGCAAGCTTACCTGAATTTGAAACCTAGCAATACAAACAATCAATATTTCTTCTTCTTTAAAAAAATGTGTTACATAAAGAGGATTATATGTAACATTATTTTAATTTTACAATTAAAATTTAATATAACACTTATAAAAAAAGTTATTAAAGGTCATAGTGTTACTTTAAACTTAAGGTACCATCGGGAAGTGTGACATCAATAAAGTGTTACCTGAAGTTTATGGTAATATTTTTGGTATAAATATGTGTGTATATATATATGTAATTTTTTTTACGTGTTACATAAACTCAATTATGTTGTGATATTTTATTAACAATAGTGATCTATTTTTTTTATATTAATTTACACCATTCATGACTTTCATACAAACAATATTTTTATGAGATACCAGCTAATGCAAATAGCAAGTCAACAATTAAAATTAGGGCATTTGCAGCGAAACGCCCATTTTTTTCACACCTATAAAATTCTCGCTTCGATCAATATGAATTATAAATCCAAAGTCTTACTAGTAGTTAAACAATTTCATAGTCCCTTTTCAAATTACTTCTGGCATTCTCTCGCAAACCCTAGATTTTCACTTTAAAGAAGAAAAAGGAACACCGTTGTGCACTTCTAAGGACGAAAATAAATAACTGAGTTTTTTTGCATAGGTGTGGATAAGAACGATGATGTGATAACATAATTAAGATGTTAATATATGAATGAAATAATATGTTCCCGGTGTATTTGTTTGATTCTTTTTATGTGTAAATATATACGTGTAAAAAATTAGTGATGCCTAAAATTACTCCTAAGAAAATCACAATAATTTAATTTACATCACCCTTATTGATCTTTTGAAGAAATTATCGATGCTTAAAACTAAGTCCAAGAAAATCACGATTATTTGATTTAAATTATCTTATTGATCTGTTATTTATTTTATTACTGAAATAATATGTTCCTCAGTCAAAAAATAAATAATTGAAACTTATTTTTTCTGAATAATATGCTTACATCAATTAATTTGCCTCAATAATTTCAGTTTTCATATCAACGTATTCCAGAAGTAGATACAATTAACTTGATTAATCCATTGATCTAACATATTTATTTAATACTCCCTCCATTCCATAATAATTGACGTTTTAAAAAGAAAGGGAAGAATTAAGAATGAAAATTTTTGACAAATTTATCCCTCACTTAATTATTTATCTCTCTTATATGACTCCTAAAATTTAACATCTTTAAATATTTATCTTTTCTCTCTCTGAAATTCCATCTTCTCTCTCGTCCTCTCTGAAATTCCATCTTCTCTCTTTGGAGAGTGAAACTCCGGCATCTTTAAATATTTATCTTTTCTCTCTCTGAAATTCCATCTCCATCCTACAACTAACATACACTAAATGGATGTACTAGATAATGTCTAGCTTTTAGAGCATCCATTGTATGCTTCTCAATACTAGACAATTCTGGATAATGCTATTAGACATATATCCAAACAATTCCATAAGGCTATATTTAACTTTCCTCATTGTATCATTAAATCAAGCTATCTGTTAGAAATGTAGACTAGGGAAGTCCATAAGTAAATTAAGTTATTTCTTTTATTCAATTTAAATTGGGGAATGAAGGAGGAAGAGAGGAAGAAAGCCTGGATTAAGGAGGGAGAGAGAATAAGGCGCGTGGAATAAGGAAGGAGAGGGAAGAAGGCGCTATAATAAGCGGGAATATTTTAGGAGATAAAGATATTTCTGATAGATTTAAAAGTATTTTAGGAGATAAAGATATTTCTGATAGATTTAAAAGTAGCGATTTTTAAGGATTTAGTCCAGGGAGAAAACTGGAAAAATTAGTGAAAAAAATGTAAAACGTCAATTAATAAAAAAAAAAAAAAAAACTCATAAAACGTCAATTATTCGGATGGAGTATTAAATTCATAATTTAAGCTGATCATAGAGGTTATTTGAATAAATTAGGTATGTTTATCCGAATTTAACAACATAAGATATAATTAATTATGTTACTTAAATACGTATTTACAATAATCACTTTCCTTAATTACAGTCGTGAAAAATGATCGATTGATAAGCTAGAAATCTTTACTAAAATATTAGTTAGAGCTATAAATAATAGATAAACAAATTATTATTTCCCTATTTGGAAAGAGGAATGGGCCGGAAAATACACATCTTCTATTTATTGACGGATTTCTTTTATTATTAATTAAGATTAAAATAAGTTCTTAGAAAAGCACATATCAAAACAAATAATAATCTATCTCGAAATAAGATTCTTGTTTCAAAATTTTCTTTTTGTCTTAAAATAAAATTAATGTTCAAAAAGTGGGAAATACGTCTCTTAACAATGGCCTCATCCACTTTATTTTCCAAAACATTATGTTTTTTTTTAATTTCGTCTTATAACTCTAAAAATTATTTGATTTTAGTCCCAAATTCAAATTTCTGCCGAAAATGCCCACGTGCTGCTAAATTTAGGGATTTTCGACTATTTAAAGTGACGTAATGCCGGAATCCTACATAAAATTAGGAGTATTTCATTTTTCTATAGAAAAAGATACACATCAGCCAAATAATTATCTAATCACCTAAAAAAATACAAAAATAGTTAAAATTATTCACAAATAATAAAAAGAAAACCAGTCAAATTCAAAATAAAATAGAAAAAGATAAAAATAATTCCAAGAAATGAAGATCCAAACCCTGTTCATCTTCTTTCAATTTATCAATTTATTTATCTTATTTCGATCTTTCTAAAATCCCTTTTTTTTTTTGAGAAATTCTAAGCTCAAATCAGATTTAAGTATGCATGTACTACAACTTTGTTAAATAAACAGAGAATAATTGGTTCCTAAATCCTGATTAATCTTTTCCTTTTCTCGGTTACTAAAAATCTTAATTTTGTATTTTTCACTTTTAGTTAATGAGAGCTTTGTAGAAATTAAGAGATCTCGAGTTCTAAACTTTATCATCAAGAAAGAAACCGAAAATTCTCTGGTTCTAAACTCCGCCCCCACCCTTGGAATTAAAAAAACATTGTTTTTTTCTTTTAAGTTCTAAATGATTGGTTATTTATCTATTTTTATGGTAGTTGATTAAAAAAATTTACTTTTCTATTTTACCCCACCACTGAGGGGATGATTGGGTTGAGATATCCCCATCCGAATGTGGCATGAGTCATCCTCAACGTATTTCATTTTACATTAGATGACTCATCCCTCTACATCCACGTCCTAGTACCTACATCACATTTTACAATTTCCAACACACTTTTTACAAATTTCAATATACCTTTTACAATTTTCAATAAACATTCTACCTTATTATACTATTAAACTTAAATACATTTTTGGATGTCTCATCCATGAATATGCCTCATTGTACGTGATACATGCCACTACATCTCAATCCAATCATCCTCTAAGGTACTTTCTTGTTTCACACTAGCACTTACTTTCATAGACTCTCCTCCTCATAGTCATATTCTACTCTTTTTTTAAAGTTTCTCAAATTTGTCTGCATTTCATTGATTAGTTAATTTGAGCAATTAGAGTCATTAGATAATGACCACCAATAATAATATAATGTTGTATTAGTTTGTGCTCCTGGCAGCTTCTTTGTGGAATTTTTTGTGAAGACTAGATGCTTTCTTTGAATGTTTTGCACAGACTGCAACCACTATCTAATTTCTTTATATGCTCACTGAAGACTTGCTTTTGCTTCCATAAGCTATACTCACCCCCTATTATTAAACAACTCTTAAATAAGCTTGTTTCTCTCGAACATTAAAAACAGTATCAAACGATCTTGTAAGCGAGTCATTAATAAACGGTCTAATCATTGTTCGAGCTCTGTTTATTTCTGAAACAAGCAAAAATATTTTCCCAATCTTGGTACCAATAACTTTTCTTTCTCCTTTAGTAGGAATAAGGGAGCATAGTTTGAACCCTTAGCCTTTGCAATAAACCAATGAATTGTAGGTATCACATGGAAAAAATTAATTCTAAACTTGTAAGGGTACACGCGCGTTGCACGTGTTACTCATGAATTTTTTTTTTTTTGGAGGGAGGAGTTTTAAGTTTGGTTTTTCAACTAAACTTATGGTTCTCTAACTTCATTATTTACAAGGATATTATTCTAATTTTCAATTGTGCAAAGACTTAGACTTTTTTATTGATTTTTTTTTTTTATGTGTTAATAAAACTATTGATGTGGCATTGAAAAATGTTTACTCATTAACTGTATTAATTTTGGATGCCTTGTTATCAACTTTCTAGTGAAGATGATCAAATTTGCAAATTAGCAAAAAGTTAGAGGACTATCAACAAATGGTGAACATGACCTTGGTGCATCTCCAACAAATCGTGAACATGACCTTGGTGATATACAATATTTTTCTTATTATTACTACTTTATCAATTTAAGAATAATTTGAAATCAAACGGTATTTCAAGTCACTTACTCTAAAAACCACATAACATTCTTTATAAGTTTGCACATCTATATATATCTTACTCATTTCTTTCTCCCTTATTTTAATTTAATCCTAAAAGCATAAAAGTTAGAGCGTACTATTTATTCAATTTTCTTACGTTACGTTAAATTTAAGTATATTTTAATTTGTTATGTAATAGTTTCCAAATTTTAGTTATAATTTATCAAAATTCCATACTTATGTACTCCCTCCGTCCCGAAAAAATTTGCACAAGTAAGGTTGCACACATATTAAGAAAAAATATTTTTTGATTTTATGTTGACTTTTCAAAGGTTGCCTTTTACTTTATTAGCTAAAAATTGAGGGAGGGATTAGAGTGTTAATCTTTCCCTCCCATTATCATCTTAAATTCTGCCCAACACCCAAACATGTTCCAAAAACCTTAACAATTTAATGTTTTTTAGAATCTGAAAAATTCAAAATTAAGCAGAACTGAATGGAGGGAAAATTTCCCTCCATATCATTACATAAACATAATTCAGTTTTATAACTAAAAATCAAAATTTACAAATTCAAGTTTCCCTCCTAAAATTTAAACACATCCAAAATCCCTATAAATAGAGCATTGAATATGATGTAACCATATTCAATGCATTAAATCTACCCTAACAGAAAATCAGAAACACCAAATACAAATGGTTTGCACCGAAAAGGGGAAAATTTTGGCTCCATCAGACTGATGCTTGATTGCCCAGTTTTTAATTGCTAGCAACACAAATCGGGTTGTGCATCACGACAAGATCAAGGAAGTGGCTACATCATTTAGAGTTAGTCGTAGTACCATTTAATACATTTGGGAGCCTGCAAAACAACAAATGTTAGAAGGTGTTCCTGTTACTTTCAAGGCCAAAAAAGAAGGTATTGGAGTGGTAAGATCTGAACTTAATGTTGAAATGATGAGTATACCATTTTCAAATAGAGGCACTATAAGAAGGCTTGCTAAGGAACTAAAAATCAGCAAAAGTAAGGTAGGTAGGTGGGTTAAAATCTGGTGTGATAAAACCACACACTAGTGCCATTAAACCTGCCTTAATAGAGGCAAACAAACTGCAAAGGCTCAAGTACAGCCTCAGTTCGTTGCACTTGGACAACCAAACAAGTAAAATAAGGTATGAATCCATGCACAATAAAATTCACATCGATGAGAAGTGGTTCTACATGCAAAGTGCACCGAAAGGGCATACAAAGTGGCAGATGAAGATGATCCATATAGATCATGTAAAAGTAAGAGATACATAGCAAATGTAACGTTTATGTGTGCAGTTGCAAGACCACTGTATTCAAGTTAAGGTGAACTTTTGTTTGATGGAAAATTTGGTATTTTTCCCTTCACAAAACAAGCACCTGCTCAAAGAAACAACAGAAATAAAGTAAGGGGAACTTTGGTTACTAAATCCATAGACTCAATAACCAAAGAGATCATCAAGGACTGCATTGTGCAGCAATATGGTTTTTAGCCATCAGATTATAATGTCATCATTTAGCTTATTCATATAGTAAGCCTCCTAAATGGTTTATAACAACTTATCTAGCCAATAGAACCCATTGGTGACATTACAATCACACTACTTTAATATAAGCACATTATACCAGCAATAAAAGCTAAATGACCAGCACATGCAAGTAAAACGTCATAATTCAGCAAGACAATGCAAAGCCATATATCGTCAATTATGATCAAGAATCCAAAGTTGGATAATCATCAGATGGGTTTCAAATTCAACTCATGCCCGTCTCGCCCATGACAAATTAAATTATATTGAAACACGTAATAGGGTTTTTTTTTTGTAAATTGAGTGTTACTTATAAAATCTTGAAGAAATAAGACAAATAAGATGCTGAAGATTAACTTTTTCTTTTTGGAACTTATAAATTCTTAGAACTTATTTTTAGATCTTACAAATTATGTACGATTTTGTTTTGCCAAACACTTTTCGAAAGATTATAAATCCTTAAAATATCTCGCACCATCATACAGTTAGCTAATATTTTTATCGTGATTTATATGTCACTATTGCTATTAGTTATAGAATATTATAATAAGGCAAAAATTTGCCCGCAGCAGGTGCACAATAAGCCTTATTGTGCACCTGAGTTTTTATGATATTTTAGGTATTTAGGGTTTTACAATTTTTAGGGGCTTTTAGGATTTTAATTTTTTTTAGGATTTTTATGAATTTTTTTGAGAAGGTGTATAATAAGCTTTATTTGGATCTTATGCACTCAAGCCCCACTCTTATAATACGTTGCTACACTAAATGTGAGATGATCATCCACGTAAATTTCAATAAATCTTGCTACAAAGTAACTTTCGAGGAGAAAATAAAATAAATATATGAATTAAGAAAACACATTCCCTAAACTTCATGTTACTCAAAATTACATGTTAGACCTCATACATATTGTATGGTTGAAGGATAATTTTGTCTAACACATTTATTTGTTAAAGATAAGTGGTGCTTTTTGAACAGAGGAGACTAGCAAGTTTAGCATCATTACAATTAGGGGTGTTCATTATTCAGATTCATCCGAATTATCCGAAAATTCATCCGAACTATTTAGTTATATAGATTACTAATTCGGATTCGGATCGGATAAACGGGGTCACTCGAATTATTAAATGGATAAATGGATCGGATTCGGATCTTAGATTTTTATTCGAATTTTATCCGAAACCCGAATAAGAATATATATATATATATATACTAGCAACACGCACGTGCGTTGCACGTGGACACTATTTTTTTACTATTATCTAATCAAAAAAATTAATGTGAACATAAGATAATTATACTTTAGTGATATTGGTTGATCATTCTAGAAAAACTCAATGTAGTTATTAATCATGATAATATATAAACACAATTTCTTCGATTATTCAGTGCCAGAAAAAATATGCAAGATTAGTCGATTGAGCAAACACAATCTAAAATCAAATACAAATTAAAAATAATCATAAAAGAGGAAAAAAGAGGTTAAATAATCTTAGTTTAGTAAAACACGCTATAATAATGTTAAAAGATTCATAAAAACAACATACCATAATATAATGTATTATTCTTACAAAATTTATATATATATATAAAGTGTGATATATTCTAATAATTGTTACTTCTCAGTATAGATAGACTCTTGCATCATTAATATATTAGAAAATAAAGTTATACGATTACTGAAAAATTGCATAATAATTAAGATATAGATTTCCATTGAATAAAAGATACAAAGTCATTTGTCTTATTACAACATCAACTGACATCCATAAGTCCAGAATTTGTTCGACACACACCGGAATATTAGGCCTAACATTCTTTCTCTATAATTTCTTAATTGATAACTCTTGTCTGAACATACATTTGCAAATAAAATCATTTTTATATTTTGATGTGAGGAAAAACTTTCAACAACTTGTATCATAATCCAACATCCAGCAATTCTATTATGAAACTTCTTTTTGTTTTTTTATTATTAGGAAGTATAACTTCTTTTTGTATAATTTATTTATTGATTTACGATTGCTTATTTCAATTTCGCTTAATTATTTTTTCAATTTTACATTGAAGTTTGAAAATCATGTGTGATTTAAACTATAGTACTCTTAAGATAAATAATGTTTTTTTTTTTAGGGTTGACTATATACATAGTGTCTCATAAACTTCAATCGGTTATATATTTTTTCCCGTTCGAGTTATTTTTATGAATTTTTTTCCATGTTCAGTTTTAGTGGAATACTCCCAATTTTTCACACATTCAACATTCATTTAAAAATCTTATTTATACATGTATTTAAACCATTCTGATTTTGCTTCTCCCATTTTATCTTTTATTTGGACTATACCACACTTTATTCCAATGTAGTTATAATTTATTTTTATCTAATCTATGCTTGTAAGCTAATTATTATCTTTATTTTTCTGCATGTTTTAATTTAATCATCTGATATTGATTCAGATAGTACAACTTTTTTAATTATTCACAGAGCACAACATAGTTTATGATTTCTTTATAGTTCTTTTTTGTTTCTTTATTGTACCTTATAATTTTATATAGCGTAATAAATTCATTTAACCAGTTCTTATATATGCTTAAAATATATTTATAATATTTCTATCGATTTAATAATTTTCTTGAATGTTAAATTTTAAATATTTAAAATAATTAGGTGCAATTATTCATGTTCACTAATTTTTACGTTTTCCCTTTAACTACTTCTATTATTATTACAATAAAACTTTAACATATAACAAATTTGATCTTAGAAAATTCTTAAATAGAGAATATTAAGAATACTATTGAATTCTATATAACATTCTTGACTTTCACAAATGTGTGAGTGTAAATTTGCTTCCCTCACGCCGTAGCAGAGCATTTTTCAGGGTGACCCCCTCTTCCATATTTGTGACGAAGTCTTTTCTTACATTTTTACAAATTTTTTGGCGCATCCATGGGATTAAAATCTCCCGAACTGCACCGTTATCTCTCATCTCTTTTTGTGCAGATGACACATTTCTATTTGGTGTTGCAACTATAGAGAAGGCCTAACATCTTAAGTTTCCTATCAATCTCTACAAGTGTGTTTCAGGGCAATGTATTAATTTTGAGGAATCAGGAATCCTTTTTAGGCCTAATACACAAGCTTAGATTTCTCATTCAATCTGTCAATTGTTTGGAGTTACTGAAGTGGCTTTGCATGGTAAATATCTCAGACTCCTTTCTACTGTTGGTCGAAATAAACAAGAGATTTTTGCAGACATTAAAGAACGGGTTAGTAAGCGCATCAATGGTTGGCAAGAAAAGTAATTAAGCAAAGCGGGTAAAGAAGTGCTCATTAAATCTTTTATATAAGCAATATCCACGTACACATTGTCTTGCTTTCCGTTTACGGACCATGTTCTTATTAATCTAGAGAATTTGGTAAAATCTTATTGGTGGGCATAGGGGGGTAGCCTCTCCACGAGGAAAATTCGGTGGAAGTCTTGGGACGTCCTCAAGTAACGAAAATCTCAAAGTGGCCTAGGCTTTTGCAATTTGAAAGCATTTAACCTTGACATCTTGTCTAAGAAAACATAGGACCCTTTATTTTCTCCATCCAGCCTCTTTGCCTAAACCATGCAGTCCAAGTACTATCCTTCCATGTTTGTGGTACATGCTACTCTTGGTTCTCGTCCCAGGTTTATATGACACCGTATTATGACTGGTCATCATGTTATTCTTCTTAGTTGTCAATGGCCACACAACAACCCTCTTCCATGACCAATGGGTTCCTTTGCCTCCCCATTTTCCAATCAGATCAGCTACATCAGGCCTCCCGCAAGATGGCTGAGTCAGCTCCATCATTGCGTTAGATGGGTTCCATTTTGGTAACTTTTCGATCCGATTACATATCATTTTATTATGAGTTCTTTCGAAGATTTTATTGGCACATACTCCTTCCCAGTTAGTAGCTATGGCCCGCACCTCATTTGGAAGCTTAAATTATCAGCCTGTATCTTGCATTTACTTTGGAGATGTTGCTCTAATTCTTGTTATTATCCAATGACTTAGCTCGCCATCATCTTCATCATGAACCCCCGTTGTTCTTTCTGGTCACCACATGATCACTCTTTAGTGCATCTCTTCTTCACGGGCCCCCTGTCCTCATCAATTTGGCAAGCAGCTGGAATTATGAAGCTATTTTTCGATTCTGACAGCATATACACGACTTGTAGTTTCAAGAAATTTTACTCCTCGATGACTTAAATATAGCATAATACTTTATTTTTCTTGCCACTTAATCTGGTTTCAACAAAATAAAATTGTCTTCTCTGATGTCCGTACATACTCACGAGTATTGCTTGCAACAACAACTCAGACCTTGCAAGATTTTGGGGATATTAATTCCTTCTCTCAACCGCGCCCTTTTATCCATTGCTGCTTCTTCCCCCGAATGCCATTGTTCATATACACTTCAATGGAGGCACATCATCTGCTCGTAGTTTAATGAAAGATGTTATGATCCCTGTATTTTTTTTTTTTTTAAAAATTGACATATTGTTGGCAAATATGTTATTAATTTTATTTTGCACATGCTTACTCATAATTCTTTGAGTCCTTCTGTTAGTAACACTTACATTGTGCTTAATTTGAAAATTAGAAAACCAAAGGTTATTACCCAATTCAACCCGATTAGTTGTGGAATGTCATTTATAAGTTAGCTTCTAAAGTACTCTCTACTTGGGTACGGCTCCGCATCCCTTTTATAATCTTTGAATCTCTGTCAGTCTTTATTCCGGGTCGGTTAATTACGGATAATATTCTTATCACTTATGAATTACACCATTATATAAAGCTTAGGAATCCAGGAAAGAGGGACTCATGTCTATTAAGTTGGATATGAGTAAAATCTTTCACTGGGTTAAGTGGTCTTTCGTCTACCTTATGCTTCTTGCTTGAGGGTTTCCTAAGAGTTTTCACGACATTGTTTTGTTTTGCTTGTCATTTGTGCAACCTTAGCTTACTTCATTAAGTTATTAATTTTGGTCCACTCTTGCTACATCGGGAAATTCTTTAGGGGGATCCCTTCCCCCCTATTTGTGCTAAAGTTTTTTTTCTTGCATTTTACTAAGTTTGCTATCAATCACTACAAGAGCGTTTCAGGGTACTGTATTAATTTTGAGAAATCATAGATTTTCTTAGGCCTAATACACAACCTCAGATTCGTCACTCAATCTGCCAATTGTTTGGAATTGTTGAAGTGGCTTCACATGGTAGATATCTCAGCTCCTTTCTATTGTTGTTCGGAATAAAGAAGACAATTTTGCAGGCATTAAAGAACAAATTAGTAAGCGCGTTAGTGGGTGGTAAGTGAAGTAATTAAGCAAAGCGAGTAAAGAATTGCACATTATCTTTATTATTAAGCAATATCCACGAACATAATGTATTGTTTTTAATTGTCGAACCATGTTCGTAGTAATATGGAGAATTCAAAAAATCTTATTAATGGGGTGTGGGGGAGAGGGGGGGAGGATAGCTCGTCCACGAGGAAATTCAGTGAAATTCTTGGGACGTCGTGGAGCAACGAGAATCTCAAGATGGCCTAGGATTTTGCAATTTAAAAATATTTAACCTTGCCTTGTTGCCTAAGCTAGCATGGCGCCCTTTAGTTTCTACATCCAGTCTCTTTTCCCGAATCATGCAGTCTCAGTACAACGTCTGTGTTACATGATGCTCTTGGTTCTCGATATAGCTTTACATGACACAGTATTATGGTAATCATCGTGTTATTTTTCTTGGTTGTTGCAAGCTCATGGGCAATGTCGAGACAATGACACTCTTCCATGATAGATGAATTCCTTTGCTTCACCGTTTTATCATCAAATCAGTTACATCGGGCCTCTCGCAAGACGCCTGAATCAGCTCCATCATTGCTTCAGATCTTGGACTCTAGAATGAGCTATAAGTTCGGGTCAATTTTGATCTATTGAAGACTGATGTGATTTTCGCTATTCTTCTGAAAGTCACCATTCTCCGGACCATTGGATGTTAGATTATTCCCATTGTAGTAACTTTTCGGTTCGATCCCATATCATTTTATTATGAGTTCTTCCAAAGATCTTATTGACACCTGTTCATTCCCGGTTAGTACTTATGACCCGAACCCCATATGGAGGGGAATTTGAAAGCTTATCAGCTCGTACTTATGAAATTATCTTCCAATTATAACAGCATCTACGCTACTTGTAGTTTCAAGAGATTATGCTCCTCGATGACTTAAATATAGCAGAACACTTTGTTTTCCTTGCCCACTTAATCTGATTTCAACGAAATAAAATTGTCTTCTCCAATGTTCGTACATACTCACAAGTATTGCTTGCAACAACAACCCAAACCTTCAAAGATTTTCGGGATGCTAATTCCTTCCCTTAAACATCACAGCCGCACCCTTTATTCATTGTTTGTTCTTTCCCCAAATGTCATTATTCATATATACTTTGATGGGGTACATCATTTGCTCGTAACTTCTTATTTGCTGGTATTTATGCTTACTCCAAGGATGCCCAATTTATAATATCAACGATCTGAAGTATGCTAAAGTTCTTGCTCTTCGTGAGGCAGTTCGACTTACCACTGATACTGGAGTTCCAAGTTTTGTATTCTTGGGGATTCTAGCACTACTATTTTACGTCGATAGGTGATGCAGATTGTGCCTATGCATGTATGTCTTTGCTATCTAATATTAGACATTTACTCTCTCCCTTCTATGGACGGAAATTGTATTGAATAGGACATAAAATAAATTTATCGCACCAAAAGAATTGTTTGTTGCACCACCCTTTTTATGTCAATCAGTGTTAACCGATTCAAGCAACCATTAATGAAATTACTTTACGTTTAAAAAGACTACAATGACTTGATATCTACAAATTATAGTGAGATAGTATGAGTGTTCATATATAGATTTTTAATTGTATTTAATGTTTATGTATGATAAGATTTATCACAACAAATTTTCTCACTATTTTCTTTTTTTATTCAAACAATTTAGACTATGCATTCTTCTAATATGACCTTATAACTTAAATTAATAGTTTTAAGAAAAAATAATATTTTTATTTGTTTATCTATATATTTTTTTCCTCTTCTTATTCTATTAAAACTTATTTTAATATGTAATCACATAATACGTAATTATAATAACTTAAATTATGTTAGTTGTTAAGCTCAACTACATGAATTTGACATGCAATAGTATATATTAAATATGAATAATATAAATTAAAAGTATGTATTATAAAAATTTAATATTATTCCATAAAATTTATTATTTAAAAAAAAATTGACAGTATGAACAGTAAAAATATGATAGTTATAGATAAGATTGAAAAAAATCAATAAATTTAATTTTTTCTTTATTCCATACCTTAAATAATTATATTACTTAGTACAATTGTTTAAAATATATGCAAATAACACATCACTGGAAAACTCTTTAAATCTACTTTAATATGAAATTTATTTCATTTCAAAATTCAAAGTATAGAAAGTGTAGAAGAAGGATAATTTAAGCATGTAGTTATTTAGGAGGAGTTTTTAATATAAAAGTACTCGTACTTTTTATATCAAGTAAGGAAAACATAAATAATTTTAAGTTACTTAACTATCCCTAAATTTAATTCTTAGTAAGGATATTTTAGTTTTTATAATCAAGTAAGGAAACATAAATTATTTTAAATTACTTAAGCCCTTAAATTTACTTAGTAAGGATATAATAGGCATCACAAGAAAAGACGAAACCAAAAACAGGACGAAACAATTCATACTTTTATATTAGTAATAGATATATATATAATATTATTTTTATTTCATTAGGATTATTTATATAAAATATTTACAGTCACTTTCAGCTTAGGCCCAAAAAGACAACTCATAAATTAAACCCTTATAATTTCAAAAGCAATCGGACCCAAAAGACTTGGATTGATAGATTATCTCAAATTAAAGTAGCTCAAGTGCCCAACTACTCAAACAAGCTTGGTGTATTTAGAAATGTAAATATGTTTTGTTAATTATTATTGTAGGCTTGGATATTTCGGATGATTTGGTATCCGATCTTATTAACTCGAATATCCGAAACCCGAATATCCGAATATCCGAAGTCTTTCGAATCGGATTACAGATAAATTTTTTAAATCTTCAAACCCGACTAACCCGAACCCGAATAACCCGAAACCCGATTATCCATCCGAATGAACACCCCTAGTTACAATTAATGATTTATTATTAGCAAATTAGAGTCATTGACAATGACCCCCTATAATAGAAAATATTTTACAGGCTTGAATTACTAGATACTTTCTTGTTTCGCTGGACTTGCATTTGCTTCCATAAATATTTTATCAAGACTTGGGAAAACAAAAGCATTAAGAAATTTGTATTCTCTACGATACTACATGTTTCATCTTCTACTACGTACATAATAGTTAATAACATTATATAGTAGTTGTACATAGTGATGTTTCTTAAACATAGTAAAACACAAACTGAAACAAAAAATATAACAGTTAATCTCATGGAAGCAGAGAACACCTTAAAATAGTAGCTTTATACCAAGAATGCAGTAATAGAAGAAAAAAATCCGGCATGGCCGTCAAGTTACTTGGGCTGCTCAGGTAGGGGCAACAGCATAAATCAGTACCAGAAAAAGAAACTACGACCCGAAAAAGAGAAGCTAAAGATAAATTACCACCAGAAAAAGAAAAGATGAGAGAACAAGGGGAAAATGAGAAATAAAAAGGAAAATTTACTGACGACTACGTTGAAAGCGATGATGACGTGACAATTACTCAATACGTCCCCCGGCCCCCCGGCAAGAAGATCAAGCAAAAAAAATCTGGATATTCCACCAAGAATTAAAGTGAGGCGTATAAATTTTAATACCCTCCTATCGTGACTTTTGAGTTGTTTATTTTATTTAGTTTTGCTTTTGTCTTATATTGAACAACTGCAAAAAAATTATTTCCAATCTTTCCTTAGAATTTGTTGTTTCTGTAATTTTATAAGATCTTACAATTCAGAAAAACAATATACAATACAATATTTGATTGTTCGTAACAAACTTTGGGTTTCAGAAATTGTAGAGAATAAGGTTTTTTTGGCCATGAACTATAGCTTCAAAATGATCCACACACAAAATATTAAATATATATTGTAGTTGGCCCCTGGAAGCTTCTCTGGAAGATAGCAACTCTTCATTTAGAATTCCAATTACATGAGTATTTTACACAGACTGCAACTACTTGATACTTTCTTGTTTCACATTTGAGGTTGACTTTAGACTTGCATTTGCTTCCATAAGCTACACTAACCCCATAAGAACAATCTTCTGCTTTTACAAACTTTACAAATCAAAAATATTCTCAAACCTGTTCTGAGTTCCTACCATTTGATCATGGCCGAGGCTTTCCTTCAAATTGTGCTGGAAAATCTGAATTCTCTCATCCAAGATGAAATCGGAATGATAATGGGCGTAGACGACGAGATGAAGAAGCTATTTAGCACCTTCACCACCATCCAAGCTGTGCTTGAAGATGCTGAAGAGAAGCAACTCCAAAGCAAGCAGATCCGGAATTGGCTTCGCAAGCTCAATGACCTTGCTTATGAGATCGATGATATACTTGATGTGTGTGCTACACACGTTTCCAAACTGAAGCTCAGAGATGGAAAATGGAGTCGCTATGGCCTGCAGAAAATCCTGTTCCGACATAACATCGGAAGAAGGATGAAAGAGGTTACAAAGAAGCTGGATGCGGTTGCTGCTGAGCGCACAAAGTTTCACTTGCGTGAGATGGATATAGATAAGCCAAGAGACGCTGCTGCTGCACGTGAGACTGGTTCAATTCTGAATGAGTCTCATCAAGTTTTTGGCAGGGATAAAGATAAGGAGAAGATCGTTGACATTTTGCTAAATCGGGTGAAGGAGAATAAGGGAATGTCCGTTTTGCCAATAATTGGTGGTGGTGGCCTTGGCAAGACGACTGTTGCTCAATTAGTTTTCAATGATAACCGTGTAACTGAGCATTTTGAGAGAAAACTTTGGATCTGTGTGTCTGATAACTTTGATCTCAAGATTTTGGTCAAAGCGATGATTGAATCTGCAACTGAGAGTCGAAGTGATTCGGATTTAATGCAGCTGGATACTTTACAACGACGCATGTGGGAGTTGTTGAATGGGAAGAGGTATTTGCTGGTGTTGGATGATGTTTGGAACACAGACCAAAACAAGTGGTTTGTGTTCAAAAACATGTTGGCATGCGGTTCAAATGGCACTTCAATCATCGTCACCACACGCCTAAAGATGGTTGCGGATATAATGGGAACTCTTCCACCCCATTGTTTGACGGGACTGTCGGAAGAGCATTGTTGGCTGCTCCTAAGGGAACGTGCTTTTAGAGAAGAAGAAACAGAGGAGTATCCTGACCTGGAAGTCATTGGGAAACAAATAGTGAAGAAGTGTGCGGGTGTGCCTATGGCTGCTAAGGCACTTGGGGGTCTTCTACGGTTCAAGAGGACAGAGAAGGAATGGAATTATGTGAAAGAAAGTGAAATATGGAATCTACCAGAGGAAACATTGATATTACCAGCTTTAAGGTTGAGTTATCATCATCTTCCTTTGGCATTGAGGCAGTGCTTCGCTTACTTTGCAGTCTTTCCCAAGGACTTCAAAATCCAGAAACGAGAACTGATTTTTCTTTGGATTGCTCATGGATATATATCATCAAAGGGGATATTGGAAGTGGAGGATGTTGGAAATGAAATCTGCAACGAGTTGGTTCTTAGATCTCTTTTCCAATATCACCCATTTTATGCCGACAATATTATTATGCATGATTTGGTTCATGATCTTGCGCAGTCAATCATGGAGAGTAAAGTTCCTGGACAACAAGTCGAAAGACAAGTTACAAGTGCATCTAACAGCAAAATTCGCCAGGTGAATTTGGAAGACAAACTTGTGGCCTTTCCTACAAGCGTTCAACATGATATGGACATATCTTCCATCTTAATGAAGTTTAGCCGTTTGAGAGTACTAGATGCAAGTCTTACAAAAATACAAGATTTTCCTTCTACTGTATGCAATCTCAAACATTTGCGGTTATTGAATTTGTCAGGATGTGAAATTCAAAGTTTACCCAACTCATTATGTAGTCTTTGGAATTTGCAAATTTTGAATCTGAATAACTGTTCGAGGCTTGTGGCATTACCTAAGAACATGAGGTACGTAAATAATCTTCGTCATCTTTGCTTGGAAAAATGCTCATCATTGAGTGCAATGCCCACTAAGATAGGAGAATTAAATCGTCTCAGAACACTGAGTCTGTTTATAGTGGGTCGCAACAGAGGAAATCAACTTGAAGAACTGCAAAGTTTGAAGCTTGGTGGGAAGCTTAAGATTAAGCATTTGGAGAGAGTGGAGACCTATATGGATGCAGAGAAGGCAAACCTTTTTGAGAAAATAGACCTTCGTGAGTTGAGCTTAGAATGGGAAAGCAACATTAAATCCAGGGTAGATACAGACGCAGAGGTGTTGAAAGCACTTCGGCCTCACCCGAATCTTGAAACTTTTCGTATAAGAGGGTTCAGTGGCAGGTCTTTTCAAGGTTGGATGGCAGATTCAACTTTTATAAAATTGGTTCACATCAAAATTAAGGACTGCCAGAATTGTGTACATCTTCCACCACTGGGAAGACTACTTCATCTAAAATTGTTGAAGTTACAGGAGGTGGGTGTAAAGTATATTATTGAAGGTGGAAGTCCAGTAAGTAGTATTCAGTTCCCATCTCTTGAAAAACTACAGTTAAGGTCTCTCCCCAATCTCAAAGGGGTGGTACAGGTGGAGCAAGCAAACACAAAGCAAGTATTACTCCCAAAACTTGTAAATCTAATGATTTATTCTTGCTCCTCATTTATATTGCCACAACTCCCTTCCCTCCAAGCGTTGGATGTGTGGGACTGCAGTAGCTTAATGCTGTGGCCATTTTCAAATATGGACACTATTACTTCTCTTGCAGTGGGATTTGGCGAGAACATGAAAAGTGTTCCAATTGAGATGCTGGAAAAACTCACTAATCTCCAGGTACTGAATATTTATAAATTACAAGAGATGTCTCTGCCAGAAGAAGGGCTGCGAGCCTTGACATCTTTAAAACTTTTAAATATACAATGGAGTTGGACACTGACATGTTTGCCTCCTCAAGGGTGGTTGGGACACCTCCGTGATCTGAGCAGTATACATATTGGAAACTGCCCAGAATTTGTAGAGCTGCCAGAGGAGATTAAACACCACCCCTACCTTAGATATGTTCATCTCTATAGTGTTCCTAAGATGGTGTGCCTACCCAAAGCCTTACAGCACATAGCCTCCCTGAAACATCTACATCTGGAGAAGCTTGATCAACTGAATTCACTCCCAGACTGGTTAGACAATTTAACATCTCTTCAAAGCCTTCGTATTGACAACTGCCCAAAGCTTTTATCACTTCCGGCTAGTATCCAAGGAATGCCAAATCTTCAACACCTCGCAATTGATGGTTGCCCAGAACTGGAAGGGCGATGCAAAAGAGGAGCTGGAGAGGATTGGCACTACATTTCTCACATTCCCAACTTGGAAATTGGCACACTATCAGGAATTTTCTGATACCAGCTACTTGTCGCAGGTATACTTCATTCTTATCAACTTTTTCCATTTATATCAAGTAATGTCATAGTGTAAATTCGACTATGTTAAATGTTTCATCTGTTTCCATTTATACGACACTGTTTGATAGAAACAAAAAATGAAGCTGGCAAAGATGCGAAGAAGATTTTGTGGGTTTTTAAGATCTCATCAAAGCTCTGCGCGAAGATCTTTTTTCATATTGTCAATTATACAACAAATTCTAAGATAGGTGTAATTGTGGTTAAATTAGAAAGTAGATCCAACTTAATGATGAGTAAGCTAACTGGGATAAGATATATAAGTGGTGTTTGATCCCCTATGCTTTTACATTATAAGTGCTTCTTTAAAATTGAAAAAAATGTTAGTTCTTAGTATCATTTCGTGAGTTTTAAATTACAAAGTTTGACCATAATATACTTTTGCACCTAATTGTAAATGTTTGGCCTTCTTATATACAAATTTATTTTTTAGTAACTAATTCTTGTTTTCTAAATTTCTGTTGCAGGGCTTCTTCTTCTTCAGACTTCAAATGCTTCGACAGCGATGATCAGATTAGCTTCCACTCAACAAGTGTTCGTGTCTGAGAAATTCTTGTTGAATAAATCTTGTATTGATTTGTATTGAGTTTGTTTAATATTCTTGTTTGTTTTCCCCAAATTTCTTTAGAAAGTGGGCAACAGATTCTTTAAGTTGAAACAATTTTTCTAGATTCACACGAGGTGAATACGTGCAGGAACTGGCTAATTTCTGCACATTGATTTCGTTTATTTCTTTTCTTTTTTTCATCCTCTATAGGTTACACCAACGATTTTAAGATACTACTAGAAAATGTCATTAAAATTGCAGATAAATGATTATTGATTATTAGTAATTGTGAAGCTAACTTGCGTCATCATATTAATAGTCATGACGCTTTTATCAAAAGTGTCATGAAATATAATATACTGACGCATCATTTTGTGTCATTTTCACGTAAATTTAGTTACGCAATTTATGACCTTTTTACAAATGTCGATTGCTTTTTGTGACACTAATTAGCACCCTAAGCAAGAAAAATAACGTCACTATACACTGTCTTTGTTGTTAGAAATGAGATGTCAAATTATAAATCAAATTATTGAACTCTAATGATATTGAATGTAAAGTAAGACACTGGTTCTATCAAACTCCGAATGTATAATGGTGTTGTTAGAATTCTAGATAATGTGAGGTATGTCCCTCAGCTGAAGAGAAATATGATATCCCTTTGTATGCTGGCCGCAATGGGATATAAATTTCATCCAGAGGGAGAAAATTTGACAGTGTCAAAGGGATCACAAACTATGATAATAACAGTCA
The DNA here is from genome assembly GCA_958295605.1 of Ajuga chamaepitys. Taxonomy (NCBI): domain Eukaryota; kingdom Viridiplantae; phylum Streptophyta; class Magnoliopsida; order Lamiales; family Lamiaceae; genus Ajuga; species Ajuga chamaepitys. The sequence goes on along the minus strand of OY282500.1, from coordinate 3,528,676 downwards.
AGAGGAACGAATTATATTTCCTCATTGGCAGCACTATTACAGGGGAAGTACCTAGTACTGTCAGAACATATAAGACATCTCAGTGGCATAAGAGATTGGCACATGAGTGAGAAAGGTCTGCATGAACTAAGCTAGCAAAGACTACTGTCTGGAGATAGTATCTCACACATGGGCTTGTATGAACATTGTGTGTATGAAAAAGCAAAGAGATTGAAATTTGCTAAGGCTAAACATACAACACAAGGGAAGTTGGATTATATTTACTCAGATTTGTGGGACCTGCTAAAGTGCAAAGCATGAGTGGTGGAAAATACTTCCTGTCAATAGATGACATCCAGATTACAGAGAAGTATATTTTAACTCCCTCAGTCAAGTTTGACCCAGTACTCCCCAGTCTTATAGTTTTGGTAGATTATTAACATATTAAATGGAGGGACCACTCAGATTTTTTGTTTTTATTTATTTTATGACACATTTTTCTAAAGTAGCGTCATTGTGCAAAAAGTCAAAACAATGATTTCTTATTAGCAAATTAGAGTCATCAGACAATGACCCCATATAATATACACAATAAATTACATAATTTTGTGCCCCTGGCATCTTCTTTATGGAAGACAACAACTCTTCACTTAAAATTTCAATTATTCAGCATCCCACATGAATATTTTACGCAGAATGCAACCACTTTGATACTTTCTTGTTTGACTAATCTTGCATGTACTTCCATAAGCTATACTCACCCCCTTACAACAATCTTCTGCTTTTACAAACTATACAATTCAAAAATATTCTCAAACCTGCTCTGACTTCCTACCATTTCAACATGGCAGAGGCTTTCCTTCTACTTGTTCTCAGAAATCTGAACTCTCTCATCCAAGACGAGATCGGAATGATAATGGGCGTAGACGACGAGATGAAGAAGCTTTTCAGCGTCTTCACCACCATCCAAGTTGTGCTTGAAGATGCCGAAGAGAAGCAACTCGAAAGCAAACCCATCCGGAATTGGCTTTGCAAGCTCAACGACCTTGCTTATGAGGTTGATAATCTACTTGATGAGTGTGTGACACATGTCTCAAAAGCGAAGCTCAGAGATGGCAAATTGAGTCGCTACAGCCTCAAGAAAATCCTTTTCCGCCACAACATCGGGAGAAGGATGAAAGAGGTTACAGGAAAACTGGATGCGGTTGCTGCTGAGCGTACAAAGTTTCATTTGCGCGAGATGGATGTGGATAAACCAAGAGAAGTTGCTGCTGGACGTGAGACTGGTTCAATTCTGAACGAGTCTCATCAAGTTTTTGGCAGGGACGAAGATAAGGAGAAGATCGTCGACATTTTACTGAATCATGTGAAGGAGAACAAGGGAATGTCTGTTTTGCCAATAATCGGAGTTGGTGGCCTTGGCAAGACAACTCTTGCTCAATTGGTTTTCAAAGATAACCGTGTAACTAAGCATTTTAAGAGAAAACTTTGGATATGTGTATCTGACAATTTTGATCACAAGACTTTGATCAGGGCGATAATTGAATCTGCAACTGGGAGTGGAAGTGCTTCGGATTTAATGCAGCTGGATACTTTACAGCGACGCCTGTGGGAGTTGTTGAATGGGGAGAGATATTTGCTTGTGTTGGATGATGTTTGGAACACAGACCAAGACAAGTGGTTCGTGTTGAAAAACATTTTGGCATGTGGTTCGGATGGCACTTCAATCATCACCACCACACGCCTGAAGATGGTTGGGGATATAATGGGAACTCTTCCACCCCATTGTTTGACGGGACTGTCGGAAGAGCATTGTTGGATGCTACTAAGGGAACGTGCATTTGGAGAAGAGAAAGAGGAATATCCTAATCTGGAAGTCATCGGGAAACAGATAGTGAAGAAGTGTGCGGGCGTGCCAATGGCTGCTAAGGCACTTGGGGGTCTTCTACGGTTCAAGAGGGTGGAAAAGGAATGGAATTATGTGAAAGAAAGTGATATATGGAATTTACCACCGGAAGAAACATTGATATTGCCAGCTTTGAGGTTGAGTTATCATCATCTTCCTTTGGCATTGAGGCAGTGCTTTGCTTATTTTGCAGTTTTCCGGAAAGGCTTCAGTATTTCGAAAGAAGAACTGATCTCTCTTTGGATGGCTCATGGATATATATCATCCAGAGGGATATTGGAAGTGGAGGATGTTGGAGAGGAAATATGCAACGAGTTAGTTTTGAGATCCCTTCTCCAATATCACTTATTCCAACATGGCCATATCATGATGCACGATCTGGTCCATGATCTTGCGCAGTCAATCATGGAGAGCAAAGTTCCTGGGCTACAAGTCGAAAGACAAGTTGCAAGTGCATCTGACGGCAAAATTCGCCAGGTAAATTTGCTGTCAAAATTTGTGGCCTTTCCAGCAAGTGTTAAACTTGATATGGACATATCTTCCATCATGATCAAGTTCAGCAGTTTGAGAGTTTTAGTTGCAAGTCGTACAACAATACAAGATTTGCCTTCTACTGTTAGCAATCTCAAACATTTGCGACTCTTGAATTTGTCTCAATGTCAAATTCAAACTCTGCCCAAGACATTATGTAGACTTTGGAATCTACAAATTTTGAATCTGAATTATTGCTCGAGGCTTGTGGCATTACCTAAGAACATGAGGTACTTAAATAATCTGCGTCATATTTATTTGGAATCATGTTCATCATTGAGGGAAATGCCCTCTAAAATTGGAGAATTGAAGAGTCTGAAAACATTGACTCTTTTCATAGTGGGTCGCAACAAAGGAAATCAACTGGAAGAATTGCAAAGTTTGAAGCTTGGTGGGAAGCTTGAGATTAAGCATTTAGAGAGAGTGGAGTCCTATATGGATGCAGAGAAGGCAAACCTTGTTGAGAAAATAGACCTTCGTCATTTGAGATTAGAATGGGAAAGCAACATTAAATCCAGGGACAAAAGTGATGAAAAGGTGTTGGAAGCACTTCAGCCTCCCCCGAATCTTGAAACTTTACATATAAGAGGCTTCGGTGGTAGGTCTTTTCCAGTTTGGATGGCAGATTCAGCTTTCATAAAAGTGGCTCGCATCGAGATAGCGGAGTGCCAGAATTGTTTGCATCTCCCACAATTGGGAAGACTACCTCATCTGCAATACTTGAAGTTAGAGAAGGTGGGCGTGGAGTATATTATTGAAGGTGGAAGCCCAGTAGGTATTCTTCAGTTCCCATCTCTGCGCACACTACGGTTAAAGAGTCTCCCCAATCTGAAAGGGATGTTAAAGGAGCAACCAAACATGCAGCAGGTATTACCTCCCAAACTTACAGCTCTACAGATTGATTCTTGCCCTCCATTTATATTGCCAGAACTCCCATACCTCCGATGGTTGGAAGTACAGAAGTGCAGTAGCTTAATGTGGTCTTCATTCCCAAAGTTGGACGCTCTTACTTCTCTTGAAGTGGAATTTGGTGAGAACATGAAAAGTATTCCAATTGAGACTCTGGAGAAACTCACTAATCTGGAGAGACTGAGGATGGTTGGAGCAGAAGAAATGTCTCTGCCAGAAGAAGGGCTGCGAGCCTTGACATCTCTAACATATTTATATATAGGAAGGAATAAGACACTGACATGTTTTCCTCCTCAAAGGTGGTTGCGACACCTCCGTGCTCTCAATGATTTACATATTGAGGACTGCTCAGAATTTGTAGAGCTGCCAGAGGAGATTAAAGACCTCCAGTACCTCGAAGAAGTTAGTCTCTATGAAGTTCCTAAGATGATATGCCTACCTGAAGTCTTACAACGCCTATCCTCTCTGAAACATCTAAACTTATCAACAATTCCTCAACTGAATTCACTCCCAGACTGGTTACTCAATGTAACATCTCTTGAAAGCCTATATCTTTTCGAATGCCCAGAGCTTGTATCACTTCCGGCTACTATCCGAGGAATGCCAAATTTCCAAAACCTCAGCATTTTTGGTTGCCCAAAACTGAAGGAAATGATGAATGTTCTGTAATTTTCAGGATGAATTTACAATTTTTACTTGCTCAGGTTTTGTCTGTATGAAATTACAGCTGTATCGTTTCCTTCTTGCTCCTAGAAGCTCTTGTTTTCATGTAAAAAATCATGTCTTCTAACCTTTGTGCAGTCCAAAACTTGTACTCTATTCTTTTATTTTTACAATTTCCTCATTTACCATTCTAATTACGGGACCGTAAGATTGAATCTAATAGGTTGAGAATGGTCACTCAACATGTACAACTCCAAATTTTTGACGACTTTTATATTGATTGCAACATGATCTTTGAATTTTACCAAAGTTTGTTACCATGTACGATTTTTTCCAGTTACATTACCAACCATATTTTCTGAAATCGAGCCGCATAAAGATATTTTAATTATTAGTTAAGTATTTTCATTTGAACTTATCATGAATAAAGATGTATATATATGCTAGAAGAATTTCAGTCCATCACCAGGGACCTACAAAAATGGGTTCTATGTTCAAACTAACCCTTATGTGGGTTAAAAAGTGTTCACATGTAACTTGTAGTACTGTATATTGGTTTCAAAGTTACTCTTTTGAATTTGCATGTTGACATTCTATATAAAGGCCAGAAAAATGAAAATGCAAGGTTTTGAGATTACTCGTCTCTAATGAGATGCCTCAAGTGTTCACTTTTACCTCATTTTTCCAGTTGTATGCTCTTCTTTCCTTCCACTTCTGATCATTCCAAATTTATATACAAGAGAATTTCATACAGTTGATTCGATTTCTTTATGGACCAACAAGTTGATCTAAAGAAACGTCAGGGTTAGCTGGTAAATTTATCTTCAATTACACTGACATTGGAGGATTTTAATTGTGAGCATAAGTGACTTACACACTCACAATATTGGCTGGAAATAGAAAAGAAAGCAATTAACGATGGAAAAATTGGTTTTTATAGGTAGCTGGAAAATACAACAGAATAGTTAGTTATAACCGCTAAGTACAACGGTTCTGAAAACCGTTGTCTTTTCCGCATTTAAATGCGTTTAGAATCTGAGCTGATTTTCTGAGTCGTTTTTCATCCAGTTTCTTGTATCATCTTAAACCAATTGAAACGGGTATCTCACACACAATATCAAGTACAGATAGAGTGTTAGAGAGAAAAAGATCAGAGGGAGAATTACACTAGAAGATTAGAGCTTGTTTTCATAAGTTCTTGAGTGTATGTTGTGATTGTATATGCTTCTGATCTTGTTGTATACATCTGAATCATCAATAAATATTCAGGCCAACTCCATGAATGTAGATCTTTATTGGATCGAACCACGTAAACACTTGTCTCATTATTTTTCATCCACATCGATTGAGACACAACAGACAATATTGTTCCTCTAGTTGAATTTGAAATATCGAAAACCAGCAGTTTTATTATAGATTTTGTTTATCAGAAGTGTTTGACATTTTTCAAGAACTGTTGGCATGGATCTCTAGAAAATTGTGTCAAATTAAAGATGGAAATGGATCTCTACATTTCCACATTTTCTTTAATCAATTTTTTTTTTTTTTTAATCGAGTTGTCATGTAAAATATTTACAACGAGGTTTGTGTACTCTAAACTCACTATTGAATTTTTATATATTCCAATTCCAATTTTTTAGTGCATGTTCGGTCTTCATATCTCAAGACTCATCAAGAGAAAATTCTTACATAACTCCTAATTAGTATCTGCACTGTACTGGATGTGTAATACGTAAGCAACTTTTTTTTAATGTTGTTCTTTCATCCGCATGTCTTGCATTTAATAAAGTACAGATAATATTGATAGGGATGAATAAGATTTTCGTTTTGGGATCTTCACCAATAAAACACAATACCATGAGAAATGCTTGCCTAAAAAAGAAACTAATTTTGATAGCCCATTAGTGGATATTATTCTACTCCTGTTGCTATTTAAGAGATCGAATACCTTTTTTGTTTTCTAAGAGGTTGTTTACAATTTGTTTTTTCCGAGTGCTTTTCAATTTATAACATGACAAAATTTGTTTTGAAGTGTTTAGAAGAACAATAGTTTTAATAGAAGTAATTTTAGGCCAAAAATTAAAAGTAGAAAATAGTGGGCTAAAATCAATTTCGGTCCGGTGACTTTTCACTAGAACAATTTTAATCCCAAAAGAAGTTAAAAAGTCAATTTAATCCTGTAACTTTAGAATTGATCCGGATTTAATCATTTTCTCTCCGTTAATTGGTTACCAATTTGGCCGGAAATATCTCTCGAACTGTTCACGTGACTCAATTTTACAGCCGATATTTAAAAATGTAGCACCAACTAGTGACGAGGAACTAAAGTAAAAAATAAAAAATAAAAAATAAAAAATGAAATCCCTCTTCTGTTTTTCAATTTCTTTTTTTACTTCATTGTCACTCGCTTGTGTCAGTTATTTAAAAATAGTCCTGGAAAATGAATCACGTAGTCGGCACATGCGATATTTCCGGCCAAATTGATCACCCGTGGCGAAAAAAGGACTAAAGTTTGGACAAATTATAAAATTACGTGACAAATTAAATTTTTTTATTTTTTTGGACAAAAATTGTACGAGTGAAAGTTATGCGATCAAAAATGATTTGAGCTCTCTTTTTCTAACTTTTTGGTATTTTGGTAAATAAATAGAAGTTTTTTATCTCACTCATAAGCTAAAAGTTGTTTAAATATCAAATACTTCAACTTTTACTAATAACCAAAGTCACTTTTATTCTCAAACACTACATCCTTTTAATTTTAAGCAATTTTAACACAATCTCTACTTTTAATCACTTCTTCAAAAGTTAAGCAAAGAAAAATACCCTCCCAGAAAGAAGGAAAAAATTAACTTCTAATTAAGTTGGCAACACAATATTCTAAATACTACTCCCTCCGTTCCATTGTAATTGACGTTTTAGGATGTTTTCTTCTTTTTCTATTAATTGATGTTTTACATATTTTTCACTAATTCTCCCAGTTTTCTCCCTGCACTCAATCCTTAAAAATCTCTATTTTTAAATCTATCAAAGATATTTTTATTTGATCAAATCGTTTATCCCCTAAAATATTTCCGCTCATTATAGCGCATTCTTCCATCTCCCTCCTTATTTCACGCTTTCTTCCCCTTTTCCTCCTTTATTCCACAATTTAAATTGAATAAAAGAGCTTTTTTTTTTTTTTTTTTCAGTAAGCCTTTTTTGGGATTCATATGAGAGAGATAAATAATTAGGTGAGGGTATATCTGTCAAAAAATTTCATTATTAATTCTTCCCTTTCATTCTAAAACGTCAATTAAAATGGAATGGAGGGAGTAATATCTATTAGTAACATACCCCTTATATACTAAAAGAGAAACAACTTAGACAAGTGACATTCTCTAAGTTATTTTGCCAAGTAACATTCTCTCAAAAAAAATTGGAATATTAACTATAGTATAATAATTTAATATTTAATAATTATATATTTTAATTTCCAGAATGTAGCATATTTTAACGATTTTATAAATATGCATATATATTAAGAAAGATTACAATAATTTTATTCATCTTTATGTTTAATTCATCTCAATTTTTTTAATTTCCCTGTAGATAACGTGTAGAATATTTACATGATTTTATAGATTTGCTTTTATTTTATGAACGAGTACTATATAACTTTATCCATCTCAATTTTTTTAATTTCTCGGTAAATAACTTGTAGCATATTTACATGATTTTATGGATATGCGTATATTTTATGAAAGAGTACTCTATAACGTTATTCATTTCAATTTTTTTTATTTCCCCTGCAGATAACTTGTAACATATTTACATGGTTTATATATGTGCGTATATTTTATGAAAGAATACTATAACTTTATAGTATATAAGGGATTTTCCAAAACTAAAGGTAGAAATTTTTGGAGTGGATTGAGAATGTTAAATCAATTTATTTTGAATTGATGGATTGAATTAAGATATGTGATACATTTGGACAAATTAGCGTGCTCTAAATAAGTGAGATTCTGAATATATTTTTTATATCTGCCACATACTTAATTCTCTAATTGTGCCGTGTAATATGTTTTTAAAACATGATTTACCAGGATTTATCTCTAAGTGTACCCGTCTAATGCATTTTCAAAGTTTAAACCACTGATTCTTAAATATTAGCTACATGATTTATGGGATTTACCATAACATTCACTATTTAAACCGCATCCTATAGTTCTAAATGAATAGAACATTTTTTACGGATAATTCTCAGGTAGTCAATATTTTCCAGCTAATTCTCAGGCAGTCAATATTTCTTTTCTTTTTTTACTTCGATTGTGGTATATCATTTTTTTATTTTTGCGTAATTTACTAAAATAATGTACTAATTTTATAGGTATTTTAGAAATGACAAACACAAATTCTGTTTACAACTCTTCAATATAACTTAAAACTAACAATATGATTATTTCTTAGCTGTTAACCGAAAAGTTAAATTTAACAGATCCGTAAATATTACCTCTAGGTATTGTACTAGTACTTCCTAAGTATTAAACCAATCGAGGAGCACGGTCGATTTAATTTAAATTTTTAACTATCCCCAAAACTTTATTGCAAATAAAATGACAAACCCATTACCAAACACTCCCCCACCCACCACCAAGAAATTAAAGGGGAAAAAAAAAAAAAAAGTTAGATAACTAAAAATCACGTTCTCTTTACCCCTCTTATTCAATTTAACATATTGATGTTTCTAAACATGTCTTAAGATTTTTTTTTTAAGCTCATGTCTTTAGATCTTAGTGATATCTATTCAATATGTCAGGGAAAATTATAAAATGTATCTTATAATTTATGAACGATCCCCAAAACAGTTATATCATTGTTACGATTTCGTCATATTTCTTTTTGACTACTCAAATTTGATCATCCGTTATGCCAAATTCAAATTTTTTGTTGAATAATCGTGTGTGTACTTGAAATGGTTACGTTAAATTAGAGCTTTTTATTTTTCTGATGTAATAAATTATTTGGATAAGCTACCTTGATAAACAACATGACATCAAACATCGAACATATAAAAAAAATCTTTATTTTTTTCATTTTCACTTAAATCATTCATGAAAAAAAAAAAAATCTAAACTTCTAGTAACCGAAAACTGCGTTTCCATGTTCAAAGTAATCCTTGTGAGATATAAAAAGTATCCAACACATACATTGTACCATATTGGTTACAAATTTTGCATCTTTGCCGTTCCACTTTCTCTAATCTAATGATTTAACTTCTGATCAATTAATTTTTCACTATTGCTGCCATATATATAAACACCTCAAGATGTAAGGTATAATACCACTTATCTTTGGTTTACGATCGAACGATTGGATTGTAGACTCGAGGGAATGGACGTGGCTGCTTCCGAACAATGTTCTATCTCATTTTCCAAAATGGAAAATGGGAAAAATATCGGGTCATATTGGAAACGGGTGGTACCCTTAGCCTCCAAGGTATATATCGATCAATATTTTCATAAACAGATTGAACTCATCGCCTTTGTTGGTTGATTGTAATTTACTTGAGTAAATAAAATTCCTCAGTTCAATTAGTTAAAAGCAATTTTTTTTCTTTTTAACTTAGTTTAAATTTAGTATCCTATTCGATTACTTAATTACTTAATTTACTTTATAATTCATTGAAACAAAAAAAGCCCTGCTGGGTACTGACTAGGCCGGGCCATGAGAATAAGAATGTGCGATTTATTCTATTTTAGATTCTGGAACTGTACAAAATATATTCACCAAGTTACTATTTGACATGATAAAATAAAAGAAAATAGTCAATGATCTCCATAAATTAGCCAAATATGAGTACTTAACTACTCCTTCCGTTGCCCCTTTATTTGCACACTTTCCTTTTTTGATCGTCACATTCTATTTTGCACACTCTTAAAATGGAAAGAAATCTAAACAGTCAACTAAAAAGCAAAAAAAAAAAAAAAATTCTTAAAATACGTGTTGAAGCAGGTGTGCAAATTAGGTCAGGACAAAAGGAGTAGTAATTAAGGGCTTATTCATATAATTTGAAAAATGTTATATTTATTGCATCTATGAATTCTTGTTGATTGCAGATTGGAAAGGGTTTAGCCAAGGATAGCAATGCTACACTATTAATTGCTAAACACTGGTTAGAAGCAGTATGTAGATTCTTCTAACTTACATGAATAATAATTATCTAATTTTTCGCATAATTTTACTTTATATGTAACTGCTAATAATTTATTTTTGTATTGCAGATTGATCCACTCCACCGTTATGGTGAAAATCTGAAGTTGTATTATGATGTATGGATCAATAGCCACTGCCCACAACCATTCTTTTTCTGGTATAATCCACCAAAATAATTATGCAGTTCCTAAATTTTACTAGAATTTAATATTATTTACTCCCTCCGTCCCTTTCGGGGTGTGCAAATTATCTCGGGACGGAGGAAGTACAACTTACAATCTGTCATTTTTCATATTTTGAACTCTTTTATATAGGCTAGACAGTGGACATGGGAAGGAGATTGATCTAAAGGAGTGCTCAAGGGCTCAGTTACAACGACAACGGATTCGTTATCTTGAGCCTGTGAGCAAACTACATAAACCGAACTCCGGATTCTGATAATTTGATATGATTATTCTAATCTCTTAAATGATGAATTATTTGCAGAAAGATAGGGAAGAATTTGAAGTGATCATAAGAAATGGCAGACTTGTTTACAAACAAAATGGTGTGTTTTTGGAGACAACTAAAGGGAAGAAATGGATTTATGTCTTAAGCACTTCAAAAAAACTATTCGTTGCGCCGAAGCTTAAAGGCGTTTTTCAGCACTCCAGTTTTTTGTGTGGGGCTGTAACGCTTTCAGCGGGTCGAATAGTTACCTCTAACGGCAAACTCCAGGTCGATTACTTAAACTAACTTGATTAATTACTCAATATACGATGGACAAAGATTTGTTAAAATTAGTTTTGTTTGGTTTTTGCAAGGCTGCCTGGGCATATAGTGGCCATTATTGTACAACCGACGAGAGTCTGGAGCAATTAATTCGATTTCTTGATGAACAACAAGTTGATCTAAGTAATGTCAAGGTTGGTTGGTAACTTTGTACCTTAATTTTGCTTCCTCATTTAAGGATTTTACAGTGACTATATTTCTGATTTGTTTTTGTTTTTGTTGTTGTTGTTGTGCAGTTTTGTGCGGTAGATGATGATGTAGTTCCGCCTAGCCTTGTGTCGAAATCAGACGGGGCCGGAGACAGTATTGTTCCTTCGATTAACGGAGAATTACCAGAATCCAGCACTGCTGCTGCATAATTTGTTGATCAGAAGTCATAACTTTTAATTAATTTGCCAAAATTTGATGGCAAAGTTTTCTACATAGTCGAATGTTTTTGCTTGTGTTCCTAAAATTCAGCATTTTAAACGTTTTGTAATATCGGAGGAACAACAAATTTAATTCTACATATATCATTCAGCAAACACATAAACTTTATTGAGTTGGTTCAATTCAGAAAATGCATCATATCACATGAAAGAAATATTACTCCTTAATTTTGCAATTCTCCATAATGTAGAATTGTAGATCCATTTATATATAATTCGGTCTAAAAAAAAAGGCCCCTAACAACAAAACCCTGTTCTCAATTATTTTTCAGCTAATTCAAGTTTTGTTATGCGGTAGGAAAAATGCAAGGTTGTAAAAGTCGTCAAACGCTAGTTAGGCAGTGGAGTGAGACCTAGCGACTTGTTGGGGTCTGGGCAGGACAAATCGGGGCATAGACTTAGTTAGGCTGGAAGGAATCGAGAAATAAACGTAAGCGAAACCAATGGAAGCCTAGCGCTAGGCGGAGATTAACTGGAACTAAGCGGGGATTTCTAGAACAGAGGAAAAAAGTATGCTTAATCATCCCTCTTACATTTTAAAATATTTCTAGGGCATCCCTTATTTTAATTTTATTAGGTAAAAGATGTTCATATTTTTATTTATATTGTACTAGTATTTCTCCTGCGATGCACAAAAGTTTATTTATAAAATAATTTTATATAAATTAGTTATTATAAAATTTAAATACTTAAAAACGTAACAATTTCTCCTATCGATGAGGTCTTCTAATAATGGGATTATTCTCTGGATGTCATGTGTATAATACGACATCATAAATATACACATGGCAGTTAATGAAAGTTATGAAATACAAATTTGGAATTGAGGATCCGTACTACCCATCCCACCAATTAAAAAGAGACTGATTATAAATGTAACAATGTATTTTGAAATATTTTCAATACATAATAATATACAATTGATTATAGGAGAGACCATATATATTATATATATTTCTTGTAAATATTCAGTTTGCTAAAACCAGAATTAGACCAATAGGTTTTCAATTTGAGGGATGAGAAGGAGCCCACATGGGAAATAAATAAAATGGACCCGCTGTCCAAATGGCTCATTGGGCCAGGCCCTTCAGTTTACTTACCAACTAAACCCAACTTCAGTCTTTAACTTCCTGCTGTTATATTTTAGCTAACAAAGATTATTTGGCTTCATACATTAAAAAATATTTAATATTTGTCTTAAAATTGCCTAACCTCTAATGTAAATGTGTGTATATATAATACATATATATACATGAATTCGTTCAAGACTTAAAAGATGTGTCAACTATTAAGCTAAGGCCCGAAAGAAAAAACTATAAACTCAAAGCCCAATCAATTTAAAATTATAAATAAAAGGCTTAGAATTTTAATCAACTTAACAGACTTCTAACGAAAAAATAACATGGCCGTTAAATAGTGTCGTGGTTACCACCAAAATATAAATTAAAAGGAAAAAGAAATATTTTTACAAATTTCATTATTTAATCCTAGATGAATTAAAAATATTAAAAAGCAAGAGTTGTAAGTATCAGTATTTAAATAAATTTGAAGAGTAAATGATAGAAGGTACTCGAGATGAAGAATTATAACTAATTATGTTTGAATACTAGAGTATTAGGAAAGTAATTGTTCCCACATTTAATAGCAATGTACTTTGAAACTGATTTCACTTGTAAAGTAGCATCATTCCTTGTTCATAAGGACCACTAATATCACAATTATATGATTACAACATTGATGTATCATAAACAGAATAATGATTTTATCTTAAAGCAAATTGATTGTCTCAATATTTTACCATGTATGTCTAGTGATTTCCCCAATTTCTTATGATACTTCTTGCTCATTTTGGGGTTAAGATAGAATTGTGTTTGTTGACACACTTCCGTGGTTTATTTTTTCTCTTCAAATTGCTCTAAAGTCAACTTACTTTGATAATGATATATGTCCCCGAGGATGACCAACACCAACAACTATTCTCACTACTACACTTACTAATACTTAGAGTTAATTACGTGAAAATTCATAGTCATTTGATTAATTATCAGTCACAATATGTCTCTTCAAATATAACATAGAAATACATTATCTTTATTAATTTTTCAACTTGGTACACCCCGAGTATGTTCATTTGCTGACGTGGAGCTCGGAACTAGGATTTGGGTTATCTCAGCTGCAAAAGTATAACCAAAGCTGTTAGAAAGGCTATCGGAAGACATGGAATTCTCATCTACAACTATGAATACGGATGATCAATTCTTTGTAACGAAAACCATATATGTATTATGTAACTTCTATTTCAACATAGGCTTCGGTAGGAGGGGCCTTGATCTATCAATAGAGGGATAGCTCTACTTCCTCTGGGTCAAATTGAGATCGAGAATCCTTGGTTCTGTAAGAGAGTTAGCACCCCTTACAGTCTCCGTCGTAAAGAGGAACGCCATCCATTAAAGAAAGCAGTCAATTGAGTGAATCCAAATCCACTATATTTTAGTGCGCTGAATAATTGTCCTTTCCCCGTCGGTTTGGCTTCCTCTCTGGCGGCCACGTTCCTTACCCCCGCTACACTCTCACTCCAAGTTAGACCTGCTGAGCAAGATGCATTGTGATTTTCTATTCTGTGTACGCACCGGAGTATGCCCCGGGATGGGAAGAGATCAAATTCTCCGGTGAGATTTCTCTCGTAAAGTTATCTCTCTATTATGAACCTTTCTCAAGTCCGTTTATCAAACAAAAGGGTTTCACTCGGCCAAAGCTCAATGTGACATTGTAAATACTTGTTGGCACCCATGGGGGCTTTCTTTATTGCATGCAGGAGGGGCATCATGAAAGCAATCTCGAAAGAGAGAGGCGAGAAAGACTACATCTCGGGCGAGTTTTATAACATGGTCAGGAAAGGTTGAGTAAGATCCACTATCATCTGTTCCAAGAGTCTTTTTTAGCCTCGGTGACTGGCTCCTCACTGACAGACTAAAGACTAAAACTGAGGATGTAAATGTTCTGGGACTGAGGTACGGGTAGGCACAACTGAAATATGCATGCAAAGAAAATGAGCATTGGTTCACCAAATGAAAAGAGGCGCTTTGTTAATAGACAATGCTTTTGCCAAAAGATAAGTCTTGCAACATCTCTTTAACCACATGAGAGATCAGGTAGATAGACTACTACACGAAATAAAAAAGAAATAAAGTCTTGGTCAGAGCAAGCCGTGCTATTTTATTACCAGACAAAACTGGGAGAAGCTCAACTTAAACTAGAGCTAGAAACGCCCTATTTCGTTTCGCCGCACAGGCTCTGGGCGATACCGCCATTAAGTAGGGGGCTATGATTGCTATCACCCACCAGCCGCTTTTGGTTTTTTTGGAGAGAAAGGTTCCTCCAATGGTACTCTGAAAGGTGTGCCCTAATAGCAGGGGTGGCACCCAATGTTCAAGAAGAAGAAGGGGGCTTTATAGGTATATAAACAGTAGATTCAAGAGAGTCTTCCTGTGGGACTCTGGTGAACTACCTACCAAGGCCATAGCTTTCTGAGAGCTTTAAGAGCGGGGAGCACAGATATTACAGTGGATGCACTCAAGAAATGCCATTGACTCCAGCCCGAGAAAGGTGGTGTCAAAACTTGCAAAACCTTGGGCTAGGTCTCGAATGTATCTATCGAATACTTTCCTAGAGCGGAAGGTGGGCATGAAAATGAGACAAAGGGTAGGATGAGTTTAGAAGCTTGAAGCTAAAGGTGAACCTCTATTGACTTCATGTTTGAGTCTTTTAGAGAAGAAAAAGGTTGAGTCTTTTAGAGAAGAAAATAGCTACTCTTTTAGAGAAGAAAATAGCTACTTATTCTCAGTTGTTGAGATAGGTCCTGCCTGTTCGAGTCGTAAGAGAAAAGGAGCTTTAGCTTGGCTCTGTAGGTTTCTAGGAAGCCGGTGTTAGGGACTTTCAAGAACGGCATATGAGTTAGCGTCTACAGGTAGCTACTGGAAATCCTTTAACAAGCAAGTAATCAACTACCTTCGTTTTGGTTATCTGTAGGTGGTTGACAGGTTCTAAGCAAGAAAGCGAGCAGGAAATGGATAGCTAGCAGGCAAGTCAAAGCCAGTGATCAAGCTACTTTCCTTTGTTGTCGATCCAGCCTATCAAAGAAGATCATAGATGCACCTACGACATGAATAGCAATCCCGAGACGTTTCAACATTCTCAATAAAGTGCAAACCAAGATCCATGATACGAAAACTGAAATCAGAATCACAAAGAAAAAGATATCGTGATGTAAGTCTATAATTTCTTGCACAAAGGTGTTCGCATCTTGGTTTGCTAAAATTGGACTCTTCGACTGATTTCGTCCATTTCGATTGTCTTGGTATTCCAGGTATCATCCATTCTCCAACGAGTATCCTAAAAAAAACTTTTTCTCTCTTGTGCCTGCGTCTGTCACATTGACCTTGCGTTAGTGGCATTGGCTTATTTCTCCCTTTTCCTTTTATCTAGTGATAGTGGCGACCGGTGCTTGCTCGAGATAGCTTGAGCTAAAGTCCAAAGAAAAGAAGAGGGTAAGAGCGGCAAGAAGGGGAGAGGGTGAAGGCTTTAGCGGTGTATCTCAGCTATTCCTCGAAAACGATAACGTTTAATAATTAGATTTAATGATAAAATAATAATTATTTTTATTAACTAGACTTAAAAGAATTCGCATTATAGATATATAATTTGGTGGGTTAAAATCTCAATTTTGAACTCTACATCAACAATCGAAGCTAAAAACTTGCTCGGGTGCATTGAATTGAAAGAAATCATAAAAGTGGTGCATTTTTACGTCATAGTTAAAAGGTCATGTTGCAAATAATAATTGAATAAAAGTCCATAATTATTATTATTATTATTATTATTAAAATATGAGAAGGGATATTAGCATGGAGGGAACTAGAGGGGCCAAACCTCCCTCAAATTTTAATAATTTTTTAAGTGTATTTTTCATAATTTAAGATATATATATATATCTTTTAGTATTAGTAGTCATGTTTAAAATTACGAAGTAATTTTTTTTGGCTAAAAGAAGTGCGTATCAATTATTCATTTTAATATTCTTATTGTTTATAATTCTATACAAGAAAATTTAATTAGAGATGAAAATCAGTAACAAATATATTATCAATCACTAAATTAAAATAGAAACAGAATAGTGGCTGAGGTGGCAAAAATATTTTCAATATTACTAGTATCCGTTTAGTGAAGAAATAGCAACCAAATATTAGAGACAGACATAATGTGTCACTAAATTAGTCTCGGATTTTTTAATAGACACCAAATTCCGTCGATAAATATAGAGACGGAAAAAATCGATTTCTAGAGACGAGCATTTTAGAGATTAAATATTTCGTCTCAAGTACACCACTATTTTCTTTTCCTGGCAATATCATATTATTAGAGATAGATTTTTCCGTCTCCTTGGTTATTTGGTTATGTGAATTTTGTAACCTATATTTAATTTTATTGATTTTATACAAATAATGATATTTTATATTTTTATTTCTTAAATTGACTTTATACAAATAATAATGTTTTTTTCTTTTTCTTAAGTTGACTTTATAAAAATAATAATATTTTATATTTATATTTCTTAAACTGATATACCATATTTTATTTTAACATTATAGTTAGACACCCTAAGCATCTCCAACCATAACTATATTTCTTTTGTAAACTTTTCACTATATTTACAGTTTTGTGTATATTATCTCTAACCCAACTTTATCCCTCTAAATTTACAGTCTTGTGTAACTATAATTCCAACCCAACTTTATCCCTCTAAATTTACAGTTTTGTGTAACTATAACTCCAGCCAACTTTACACTAAATTTTTCACATTAAAAATAATTAATTATTATTTTTATACGTAACCGATTATTTGATTTTACTTATTATAATTTTTTTGCTATTTATTTTATATAAATTTTATTAATTGTGTTATCTGGAAAAAAGAATACTTTAAATTTTAAAGAACAATGGTTCTATATTACAAATTTTGATTAATATTAATTAGATATTTCTTAGTAATTAAATTTAATTAGATAGTACGTTAATAAAAAATTATATTATTAAAATTGAATAGGAATATTTTACAAAATATAATGTAAAATATTTTATTTTATATTTTTGTTGGGGGACACTATTCATTCTCCCAATTATAGGGGCATATATAGAGTGTGGTTGGAAGAGTGATTGTGTAAAACCTTCTATATTTATT
The DNA here is from genome assembly GCA_958295605.1 of Ajuga chamaepitys. NCBI lineage: Eukaryota > Viridiplantae > Streptophyta > Magnoliopsida > Lamiales > Lamiaceae > Ajuga > Ajuga chamaepitys. Next base: position 3,511,056 of record OY282500.1, on the reverse strand, counting down.
GTGTTTTAGTGCTAGGTTGGAGTTTGTCTAACTAAAAATTCTGACTCCGTCACTGAATATTAGTACTTATTGATTTTCACAAAGTCTATTTCATTCTGCAAATTCCTAAAGACTTGTGATAATAATGTAAGTTCAAACTTATTTTCTTTTAAATAAATATTAAATTTTGGTCTCGTCTAACCCGGTCAATTGGTGCACCATCGAACCAAATAGGACTCAAGAAGGTATTTGTATTTAGTTTTGGATTGTTCACACTTGAGCTGGTAACTCGACCCGCTCTGTCTAGCTCAATTCGAGTGTAAAGAAGAAACTATCAAAGTTGAGTTCAAGTCCCACAATATTGTCAAATATTAAGCCTAACTCGACACCTTAAAATACACAAAAATTATTCAAGCCAACTCTTGACCCATCTGATTTGGCAGACTAGCAAATCATACTTCGAACCTCAAAATCTATAGCTCATCCAATCTAAATGTTCTATTGAGTTTAAGTTGGTCAAGCTCGAAACAAATTTTACTAGACCATTAGCTGTTTTTAGTCAAATCTCATAAATTTAAATGTTTTACCACCATTTTTTATAAGGATAAATATTTTTTGAGATGGTGATATATCTCAAATTTCACATTAATTAATAGCATTTAGGTATTTTATCTCCAAAAGTGGGTAAAATATATATATTCTTACGAAGTAGGTAAATAATATTCCTACTTATTTTGTTTAGCTAAACACCTCTCTACCCTAATTTTATTTCATCCAGAGCAAAATACCACTTAATTTTAATCTACGTACAACGAAAATGCTCTCCTATTTACTGTGGGCACATGTTAATATGTTCACCACTAACGTGTAACGATCTTATCTCCAAATTAAAGATAAGGTAATTAATTATATTTAATGAGATTCTTGATACATTAGTCGGTGGACACATTAAGTTGTGTCCACTGCGGATAGGAAGGGGGAATTCTACTTTGTATCATATATTAGGAATTACTTTACTAATTATTTCTATACTTAATTAAAACACTCCTATTAGATTTTTTATTGCGTGTAGCTTCTATATTATTTATTCAAATTGACATGAATTTCAAATTCTATGATCCTTGTTTTCTTTCTTTTGTTGTAAAATAGTTCCTCGTCCCGGCTTAATTTATTTACTTGTTCTTATGGTTTATCTTAAATAACTTGGTCAATCCAAAAAATGAAATTTTTCTAACAATCTTTACCCTCAAAATCTCTACCTTTGGAAAAATCAAAGATTGCACAAAATTTATTTTTTCTTAACCTTCGTGTTTGATCAGATATAGTAAATTAAACCGGGATGAAGATAGTAATATTTAAAATAAAAATTTGTGCAAACGAATCACTGCATAACATGATTATTAGATGGGTTGGTAGAAGCAAGTAGGGTTGGATTTATTCATTTTGTTCCAAATCAAAATTTATGTTGAGTTTGATTTAACATATCCCGAATCTGACCCGTAATCATTCACACCCCAGTAAAACAAAAAGTACAAATTCAAGAAAACTTAACAAAAGACAGAATTCTTATTGCCCTTCTCTTAATTTCTTTCTTTTTTTCTTTTTCTTTTTTGGTGAGTAAACCATAAAATGGGCAACAAAACAAATTTGAACCTCAGGCAATGCCCTTATGTTGCTCATCAAAAAAAGAAAACAGTTTGCTGCCATTAGCCCTTGCATGTGCAACACTTTAACTCAATACTATCTTAATTATTTTGGTTAATTCCTTTTCCTCTTTCTTATTTGTTCCATTTTCGTTCGGAGGAGTGCATCATGTATAATATTCATAGGGTTTTTTTTTTTTCTTTTTTGTCTCATAAGTTAAGGTTGTCAGGCAACGAGAATGATGTTGGTGTTTATAAAATTGTGATGAACCGAGGCTTGTTTAACATAATTTTTTTTTAAATTATTCGTCCTCGATCTCTTCACTAGTGCTAAGAAAATTATCGGACGTTAGTTTCCCTAGATATAACGGATTTAGCAGAAACAATAGCATACAATTTCGGCTCTACAACGAACTGAAAATTTGCCTTTACTACTAATTTGTAAAGGCATAATTATCATGAATAAAAGATATAAAATGCCTAATATAATTAGCTAGGTTAAACTATTGAGCGAAATTAACAAACTATATCATTGACCTAAACTAATTAATTTGAAAGGGATAATATAGGTCAAACAAAATTTGGCTGAAACTTAAGACGCTTTTGACATTGTTGTAATAATATATATGAGAAAATATATTTTAGGAGTTTAATTGCTAGTTATAAGGGATATATAAGATCTTGTAAAAAGTTGAAGGGAAATTATATCTTAAATACTAACACTACAAGGAAAAGGGTCTTTTGATACCACAAAAAATGGTCTCAAATAATGAGTATTTGTCACAACTTTGTTGTCGTCTCAATAACTCGATCGCAAATAATATAGTTGTGACCATAAAAGTGGTCTTAAATGCGTCTCAAATATTTTTTGCAACAACTAGTTGTCTCTAAAAATAGTCTTAAAGTTGTCTCAAATAATTTGTAGAGAGATTTGTGACAACAAGTGGTCACAAATAACTTATTATTAGTGACCACAATTGTGGTGTCAAAAAGTCTTACAAAAGACCTCTTTTATTGTAGTGTAAACTAATTAATTTAAAGGGACAAAATTCACAAAATAAAAAATGAATGAAACTTATAGTGTAAAGATAATATGAGTGGTGAGTCCCATTAAATCATAATAATTGTAATTGCATGTATATATTATTTCGATTGACAATGGAGTTCCTGATCAATTAAAGTCCAATTACCGTTAATATGGGATATGTAAGATTTAACAGAGGTAGATTAAAGTGTGAAGGGATATTCCTTTATCAATCCTAAACCAGTTAATTTAAAGGAATAAAATAGAGTAAACAAAAATTGACCGAAGTTTAAGATTTTTTTATATTAGTGTAAAGTGTAATTGTGCAAAGATAAAGATTAAGAGCCCGCTTGCTTGCAAATCATCAATGACAGTGGTAATGAGAATGAATGAAGGGTCAATTATACTATGGAATGAAATGAGGGGAATTCTTAATAAAAGGGGATAATGATTAACTTATTTATTATGTATCAAACACCATAAATGGGAATGAGTCATCATTCATTCTCATTCCTTACCTCTAAATTTCCAAATCAAGCGGGCCCTAAACTCATTTCACTACAACTATAGTTATTTTATTTTATTTTACGGGAAACAGATTAACTCAATACTACCTTAATTATTTTGGTTAATTAATTCCTTTTCCTCTTTCTTATTTGTTCCATTTTCCAAACATTTTCCTCCGGAAAAATGCATCATGTATAATATTCATAGGGATTTTTCTTTTCTTTTTTATTTGTCTCACAAGTTAAGGTTGTTAGACAACGAAAATGAGGTTGATGGTTCTAAAATATGATGAATCGAGGCATGTTTAACACAATGTCCTTTAAACTAATTCGTCCTCTCTTCTTTGGTGCTAAGAGAAATATCGGTCGTTAGTTTTCGTGGATATAATGGGTTTAGCAGAAACAGTAGCATACAGTTTTGACTCTACTACGAACTGAAAAATTGCCTAAACTGTATCACCAAGCAAAGACGGCATGGAAGTATGCAGTATACTGGAAGAGAGGAATAGCAATTGCAGGAATGAATTTTCAAAAAATGAGTTGGAAGAGCCACTATTCATAGGCTCAAAAGGGCTTTTGGAGCACCCACTACTTCTGTAGTTAATCAACATTAATATAGAAGTTACGAAAAAGTTAATGGGAAAAAAACGTGGAGAAGATTATAATAGCCAGGAAGTTGTACAACCATGCATGTTGAAAAAATAAAATAGCAAAGATGAACTTGCGAAGCCGCCCCTCGACCGGATGTGTGCGTAGGTCGTGCTCGCACACAAGTCCCTTGGTCCGAGGCTCCAATCGACCTTTGATTTACACATCCCCCTCCCCTCACACCTGGGTGCGCAAGAGAGGGTCTCTATGTTACACATTCACACATTAGAAGGAGAATTATAAATACACTAAGCCAATTTTGTACTATTTTTCCAATGTGAGACAAAGTCCCAAACCAACTTTAAGTGCTCCACTTTGAGCTTCAATTTATCATTCACTCGTTAGCTGTTTTGGCCAAATGATATATTGTCTCGAACCTCTTCCGGTAATAGTACCATACCATCTTAAAATTCGATGTTTCATTATCGGGTCCCAATTTAAATTGTGCCCGAACGGGACTGCACAAAAAGGGCTATTTTTCCAACAATTCCCCACATGAATGGAAATTGACATGGACTTAAATTGCTCGGGGATACAAATCAACTTGTGAATCTTGCATAGGACAGGTAGACGTTACCCTTTGAACCTTCCCTTGTGCCAAGATATTTACTTTACTAGCTAACAGTAGACATGATGTCCTTAAACTGATCTACCATTTGTGTAAGTAATGATGTGTTTCACACAGGATTCTCCCTAATACATTTTAGTTCTCATGGTTATGTTCGTTTCGGCCATGAACATCTTCCTGGTTCTGCAAGAGTTTCTAGAAATTGGGTCTTTCACAATTTTCTTTGAAGCGGCCTCACTTCTCTCTCACGTAGGTGATTCTTAACTAAGAGTAACCTGCATTTACCTAGTAAAACTAATGCGTAAGGACCACTAAAAGGCTCAAGCTTAACCGTATATCACAGTTTCATCCTAGGAATGGGCTTGAGACTGACCATCACAGTGATCTCAGAGTTTTAACAAGTTGTCCCATTGAATGTAGTTCTTGGGATCTCCAGTCAACTAGGTCGGGTTTCCATTATCTGAATCTTTCTTCAAAGGCTTTTAGTCACATACCCCTTGATTATTTTGCAACCAACTCTCTATTTAACCATTTGGTTAACGGGTCCGCTATATTGTCTTTAGACTTAACATAATCAATAGAGATCACGCGGTTGAGAGTAGTTGTCTAACGGTATTATGTCTACGACGTATGTGCCTAGACTTACCATTGTACGTATTACTCTGTGTTCTCTCGATAGCCGATTGACTATCGCAATATATACAGATTGCAGGCACAGGCTTAGGCCATATTGGAATATCTTCTAAGAACTTTCGAAGCCATTCAACTTCTTCTCCTCACTTGTCTAGAGTAATAAACTCCGTCTCCATTGTGGACCTTGCAATTACCGCATGCTTAGAAGACTTCTAGGATACTACTGCACCACCTAAAGTGAACACATATTTTTTAATCCTTCATATCCGATATCCGATTGGCATCATTGTAGCCTTCAACTACAACATGATACCTAGTGTAGAGCCTCCATAATCACGAGTATATCATAAGTATCTAAGTACTCCTACAATTGCATTACAATGGTCGTATCCAGTATTGCTTGTGTATCTACTCAACTTACTCAGAACGAATGCTACGTCTGGTCTCATAAAATTCTTTAGGTACATTAGATTCCTAATTATTCTCGAGTACTTGTCTTGAGAAACACTTTCTCCCTTTTCGATAGATGTTGCCTCGGGGTTCTAGCATAGGAAGTATCATCCTTGTTGAACTTCTCAAGAATTTTATCAATGTAATGAGATTGACTCAAAACAAGTCCTTCAGATGATCAATGGATTTTTCTTCTAAGAATCACATCAGCTAGACCTATATATTTCATGTCGAATCTTGAATTCAACATATCATTGTGGATTTGATCATCTTGGCATTCCTACCAATGATTAGCATGTCATCTACGTAAAGAAATAGGATAACATACCCATTTTATGTGCTTTTCACATAGACACATTTATCACACTCATTGATCCTAAACCCCCAATTCATCATGACATTGTTTTGGTGATTGTTTTTAGCCATATAATGACTTCACCAATTTACAAACTTTATTCTCTTGCCCGGGAGCAGAGAAACCCTCAGGTTGTTCCAAATAAATTTCTTCTTCTAAATCTACATTGAGGAGAGCAGTCTTGACATCCATTTGATGCACTTCAAGATTTCCCAAGGTTGCAATTGCCATAACCATTCTTATGGAAGTTATTCTCGTCAGTCGTCACAGGAGAATAAGTGTCAAAGTAGTTAATGCCTTATCTTTTCTTATGACATTTGATTACTAGTATTTCCTTGTAATTATCATTTGGACCATCTACTTTCACTTTCCTTTTGAAAATCCATTTATAACCTAGTGGTTTACTTCTCGGAGGAAGATCCACTAGCTTCCAAATATGCAGTAAGAATTATGAATAAAACTACTAACTATTACATGCCTCAAAGTCAACAAATAATTCAACTTTCAAATATTTAAACTATCTATTACAAACTACCGCATATAAAATAAATAAAAATTTCGAAAGTAAATAAAAATTAAAAGGATAAAAGAAAAATAAAAATAAAAACTGCACATTAGTGTACCACTCTAACTCCCTCCCACAAACTTTTTTGTGACCAATTTTATGGGAACAAGTGGTACATTATGGGTGGACTCACAGAATTATTGCTACTGATGTGGAGGAGGAGGCCACTCATGCCATTGGCCCTGTGAGACATGCCACGTCTGGAGTTCTTCTACAATCTTCGTCGAATACCCATCTGAGTGCGAATATGAGTGAGTTGTTCAGCTATACCATTAAGACGAGCATTGGTGGCTCTCTCGAAGGTATCAAATCTACAGCTCAAGCCTCTAGTAATATGTCTCTTCAGCTTGGCTCGAGCTCTTACCTATGGTGCATCTCCCAGTTCTTGGTTGAGGTGCTAATGGCTCATCTCGTCCTCATGTGCTTGTCCAGGCACCTCATTCACCAGTTGTAGTAGGTGGTGGTCGGAAGACGGTCACATGAAATAATTTCTAGGATTGCTCTTGTGAAACCTCATCCTCTCGAGAAATTCTAGTATTTTCCTCGGATCTTGTAACTCGTATAGTTCAAGATTTCCTTTTACTTCTTCTATTGTTGGAAATTCCTCCTTGAGGAAATGACATAGTATGACTCAATTTTTCATTCTTCTGTCTGGATGTTCACCGTACATCACATAGTCTTTCGAGTGATTACAATATCTTATAAAGATATAATTTACTGCTCTAGAGTCAAGTTTTTCGTACTTATGAGAAATATTGTGAAGAAACTCAGTTGACCCCCAATGGCGTAAGCCTTCTAAGCTTTCTATCATGGCACAACTTATATGGCATCGAAGGAACTGACTTTGACGATAACGGCTAAATATATAGGCAGTAGTTAAAATTACATCTCCCCCTAAAGATATTCAAAGATTTGCTTGCGACATCATTGATTTGCTCTTGTCCAGAAGTATTCTATTCCTCCTCTCTACAAGATCATTTTGTTTCGGGGTGTATGAAATTGATAATTGTGTAACGATCCATTTTTCCTCACAATATTGTTTGAATCGCCCTTTGTCATTGCATTAAATATTAACTTTCCTATCTCTTTATTTCTCAACCTTCACTAAGAATCTCTTAAACCAATCGAACGCTTCTGAATGGTGAGACAAGAGATACACTAAACCATAGCGCGAATAATCATCAATAAAAGTGATAAAAACAGGATGTATTGTGTCGTGCCTTTACATTCACAGGTCCGCATATCTCCGATTGAACTACCTCTAGAGGTTGAGTAGCCATCTTTCCCTTTCCAAAAGGCTCCCAACAAGCTTTTTCTTCCAAACAAGGTTCACACAAATGAAGGTTGAACTTAGCGAGATTACCTAAAAAGCCTTATTGATTTAACCTAGTCATCATTTCTTGTGTTATGTGTCATAACCTCGCATGCCATTAACCAAAATTATAAGCGACATCAACAAATGAAGAAAGAAAAGAAATGCATTCATTAGATAATCCATGCATGAAAAATACGTTGTTTATATAGCCATACAATAAAGGTTATTGCCAAGAAAAATAGACATTATAGTTTGGTCGAACATGAAAGAAAAATCATGACCCAAACATGTTGAAACTAAAAGTAGATTGTATGAAATACTAGGCGCATAAAACACATCACTGAGGAGAAGCTCGCGTCCAGTGCTAAGTTTGAACTAGTATGATCCAACTACAACAACTTCCTCTTGCGCGCCATTTTCCATAGAAATTTAATGGTTGTCTGCTAGCACTCAATGATAATCTACGAATATTGTTCTATCTCTTATCACTTGTTTGGTTGATCTTGTGTGGATAATCCAACTATGAAGAGAATTAGCAAGGAACGCATATGAGCAAATGAATGAATCAGAAAAGCTAGGAGTGGATCTAACCTTCTTTGGCTCTGTACAAGTACTAGCAAAGTGACCCGGCTTGCCATAGTTGTAGCAATTATTTTTCTTCTTTTCACCCATTTTTTCATGTAGATGCTTTGTAGCCTTGTCGCCTTGCGAGCACAAGGCCACTACTTTGTCCAACATTATTTTGTTTGTTCCAATGATTGCATTTGTTGGGATTGCATTGTCCATCTTGTGCGGCAAAAGAAACTGTTTGTGCTTGTTCCGTCTCTCGATGGACAGCCTTAAGTCTGAGATGACTAGCGACTCTGTCAAAGGTCTGGATTTGTTCGTTCTATGTGAGATCAAGCTTAACGTGTCCCTAAGTCTGCTGAAGTAGCGATCTTAGGATTGTCGTGACTTGTGTTTATCAGTGAGTTCATTTCTACCATTTGGAGCTCTCGAATCATATCTTTCATGATACCAAGATGTTGGCTCATATTGTGTTTTAGGTCAAGTATGTACTAGTTAAACTTAAGGGTAAGAGTCCTTAATTCCATATTCGAGGTAGTACTATATGTGACATTTAAGCCTTCCCCCAGCTCTTTAACTGTAGGATATGTCTCGAACTCATGAATCAGATGATCTTGCATGCAGCTCGACATAGTATATCACTTTATCTTGATTCACTCATCTATTGTACGCGTCCATATCACGAAGATATTTGACACTGTATCCATTTTCTGGCTCAACTGGCATAGTCATAATGGTGGTGAAATGGTCAAGGACATTCTTATGGTGTAGTAGAAACTGAATCTTGTGGTATCATGCACATGTTATAGTTCTGGACATCAAGTTTGCCAGAGCCATAAAGATCATAAAATGCTACTTGTGCATCTATCTCCGTGTTTATGCCCAATATGTTAGATACTAGTCTATTAAAGATTTTAATTCAAATCCAAATGGAAACGTATTTTTTTCTCACAAGTGAATGAGACCTAAAACTTCGTCATATAGGTTCATAATCATCTCTCACTCAATTGAAGAAGATAATAAAAAATTGATCTAGAACAAAAATAGTATATATCTATTTAATCTAAGCATGTACCATAATATAAGGGTGACATTTAGTGCTCAAGTACCCAAAGTTTACACTGCCAAAAATTGTTCCCTCTAATATATATAAGCCCTAAGAAATTACAATTTTCTTGAACCTACTACGAAAATCAAATAATTACATATTCATATTTTGCATGAAACAACCTCTTAGCATAAGACCAATATGTAACAATAGGGCACGTAAATTGCATACAGATTTGTTTAAAAATTATATATGGCATCATATTTAGCATAAATCATGTGGCTGAATATGGCATCCTAAAACTGAATAAAGAATGCATTGTCATGATCTTATGCTAACAATAGATTGTTCAATAGATTGTAATAGCAATATATAGCATGTAATCATTTTAATCAGGCTAGAATGACCTCTAATGGCTTTATTATCAGTGTTACCAAATAGGCACGTATTTTCACATAAAACACGTAGAAATCGATATATATCTTTGAGCCGCAACGGAAGAAAATTGTTAATTCACCAACACCTAATCTTGAATAGCCTTCTACAAAACCTCTATCGCAATACAATGAACTACACAGTTCTTGTCACTCGCCATAATGAATCCTATCCAAGCATCCGCCAATTTCATGTACCTTAAACTATTAGAGAAATACGATGATGCTTCAAAGATATGTAGAGCGAAAATTCAGTATTTGTGTATCTTCTGTATATCACCGGAACAACTTTTAGGATTAAGAAATATCATCCATTGCCTTAAATTACATATTACCATATTAGATGTAATAATTTATGCATGTTAATAAATTAATCAAAGAATATTCTATTTGTCAAATATTCCGTATTTATAAAATATGTTTGATATTTTCAATAGCTACCAATGATAAGTTCACTGTTTCTCTTTTTCTTGATTATACAGTTGATATTCTTTTTCCCATCGCGAGTTTTTTTGTGACGGGATTTTGCTGGATTTTAACGAAACCAACTTTTAGAAGGTGCTTAACGACCTATGAATATGATAGAGGCTTAGTTTACGTTTGCTTTTCTACAAGGAACAAAAATTGATTTGCTTTTATATAAGAAGTTATTATTCGTGGTAATTGGTATCGACTTTTTGTGTTGAGCCATTTTCTTACACAACTAAATTTTGTACATTTATTTAAAACATGATTTTTTTCTGTTTTGCAAACATCCCCAAATAAATCTAAAGCAAAAGTTTGCATGAAGATGAAGCAATGTGTTGCTAAATAACTTTAAGCACACAAATATATATGCAGCAATTGATAATGACACAAGATGCAATTGCCAATTCATTTGGAACCTACTCAAATAAGTAATCACTTCCTTTTCGTACAACAACGTTTTAACGTCAAATATATATAATTGAACGCTTAATTTATATGTTTATGCGAAGAATAGGTGATCATTACTACTGTCGTGGTTTACGTTTACCCTGTCTCAATCGTGTTTCATTTTAAAATTGGTTATGTAACATGAATTTGTTAGGATTATTCAACAAAGTTTTACGTCGGATATACATGGGAAGATTGTGGAGTTTAATAGGATTGAAGTATCTTTATTGGTATGAGGCATTTTTGGAGTTAGCCCAAGAACAATGCAGGCTTGGCCTAAAATGGACAATATCATACTGATGTGGAGATGCGAATCCTATCAAGGTCCATCAGAATCATAAATCTCACACACATGAAGCCTGAACTATGAACTACACATGAATCATGAAAAGCCTAAACTATGAACTATTGAAACAACACATGAATCATGAAGCCTGAACTATTGAAATAAAACACTGAACCAATAAATCATGAACCATGAATAAATTGTATGTCTAGAATAGAACATATACCATAATCCAAAAAAAGTCGAATCCCAAACCCATAATCCATAGAATAGAACATATACCATAATCCAAAAAAAGTCGAATCTCAAACCTTAAACATGAAATCTAAATATGAATTCTGAATCATGAACCTAAATCATGAACTTCAAATTCACAAATTATAAAAAAAGAAAATATATATATATATATATAGTGGGATCGATTTTAGAGTAAAATATGATTGGGACAAGGTAAAAGTGAGATAGAGGATCTCATATGATATAAAATGTAGTGGTACACATACATTAGATATATATTACACGAAATTGTTTCGAAATGTATGGTGGGTGCATTCTAAGGATTTAGATTCTTCTAAAGTACTCTCTCTGTTCCGGCTTAACCTGCCTAGGTTGATCGGGCACGGGGATTAAGATAAAGTAAATTTTGTGGAATCTTTGACTTTTTTAAATGTGGAGATTGAGAATGAAGATTTTGAGGGTGGAGATTGTGAGAGAAATTTGCTATTTATGGGGTAGGCAGGTTAAGATTGGACAAACTAAAATGGCAAGTAGGCAGGTTAAGATGAGACGGAGGTAGTACTTAATATTTTAATTCGGAGAGGGAGTGACGTGTTCTATATATAAATTTATTTTTTAAAATATAGAACTATATAAAGTGTATCATTCTCTTTCATTGACTTCAAGCTCAAAGTCAAATCTAACTTTAATCAACTCAAAGAAAAAGAAAAAATATATATATACTCCCTTCGTTTCATATTAATTGACGTTTTAGGATGAAAGAGAAGGATTAAGGATTGGATATTTTGACAAATATACCCTCACCTAAAAATTTAACCAAATCATAATATAAATTGAAAAGTAGAAATATTTTATGATTGAGTCCAGAGAAAAAATTGATAGAATTGATGAAAAATATGTAAAAAGTCAATTAATTATAAAAGGAAAAAACAACCTAAAACGTCAATTAATATGGAATGGAGGGAGTAGTACCAAAAGAGCAACTACTTAGCTTGTGGAAAAAATTTCGGCCTCTATTTCATTAGTCCACGTAGAATCACGACAATATAAATTAAATAATTTGTAATAATAACAAATTACAATAGCAACCTACAAATTCTCAACTTTAATATTTAGTTTGCTAAATTATGTAAAAGTTCAAGACCTTTTTTGTCATTTATCATTTATCACATGACATTTCAATTATATCACAAAAATGTACCACTTTTAAATTTTAGTATATTTTTCATTTCATTTCTCATTTACCACGTTTAGATTTGAATTACTGAGGTGAAGAGAAAGAATCATCTATCCCACAATTATCCTATCCCTATTTTGTTTCATTTCAAAATCGAGTCATACAATATAAATTGTAAACCCCGAATACATGAATCATGAACCCTAAACTATGATCTATTGAATTATAAACACTAAACCATTAAATTTTAGACGTGTAGTCGTATAATTTCTTGTTTTGCTTAATCTTAGACGTGTAGTCGTATAATTTCTTTAATTTTAACCCCACACTATGAACAAAGATATCACTATATTCTTATTATTGAAACTGATTACTAAATGTTGTCGTTTTCATTTTATTAGGGGTGCAAAAATATCGTATAATTTTACATCTGCAACTGTGATGATCAAAATCTTAATTTGATCTTCACATCAGTAATTGAAGCCCGACACTTGTTCAATTGCGCTGAATTGAAAAAAGAAAATTGAAAATATGGTGAATTTTCTATATTATATTTAGAAACATCATGCTACTAATCATAATTAATCAAAATGTCACCAATTTTACATGAGTAGCCTTTTTTTTTTTAACATCCTTAATTCCAATAGTCGAAGTGTCGGTACGAAACTAAGAATGCAATTTCTTAGGTTGAATAAATGCGAGTGACGACGACATTGGTATATATATATATATAAGCATTTATAGGGTCAATGTTATAATTAATGTATGACATAGGGCTAAGTTTGTAAATGTCGCTAGGCGCTAATTAGGCGGTGAATTGGGACCTAACGATTAATCGGAGTCTGGACGAAATTAATCGGAGCATAAATGTAGTTAAATGGGGACTAATCGAAACTAGTCGGAATTTTTTACAAAAGAGAATAGGACCATGATTTTATTGCATATATAAATTAATATAATCCATACTTATGAGCTTAATGAATAATGAAACAAATTAATACTTGCAGTTCAAAGGGGACCAACAAATAGAATCACTAAAATATCCATTAAAACATGGCACTGTAATCATTAAACATCATTATGGTTTTGTTTGGCATTATTCTTGATGTTGATCTCATACTAATGTAAAACCATTAACAAAAAAGATTAATTCAATGTGGTCCTTATCTCTAATTCATAACTATTTTCTTGATTTATGACTCTCACTTGGCATCAATAAATGCTCTTAACAATCATCCACCCATGCATCTCGCACGTGTGAATACTACTCCCCTCGTTTCTTTTTATCTGTCACATTGTATCTATTTTCATAAATCAATATTTTCATTAATTAGGATATTAAAATATATCCACAATTTTTTAATCACTCCCTTAATTATAGAACACACTACAAGAAAAAAAAGTCTTATGAAACCACTTTTAATAATGCGTATTTGTCTCAACTTAAATAAAGTAGTCTCAAATAATGAGTATTTGTCACAACTTTATTGCCGTCTCAATAACTCAGACGCAAATAATATATTTGTGACCACAAAAGTGGTCTGAAATGCGCCTCAAATATTTTTTGCAACAACTAGTTGTCCCTAAAAGTAAACGTAAAATTGTCTCAAATAACTTGTTGAGAGCTTTGTGACAACAAGTGATTACAAATAACTTATTATTAGTGACCTTAATTGTGGTGTCAAAAAATATTATGCAAAAGACCTATTTTGTTGTAATGACTTATTGATTTTATCAAATTCACAATTCTTTGTTTATTTATTATGATTATTTATGAAAAAAGAAGATAAACTAACATCAATAATGCATTGTGACAATTAAAAAGAACGATGTTTTGAATTAAACGTGACGATTAAAAAGAAACAAAGGGACCTCCCTTGAATTATGACTTTTTTGCATAGAAAATAGTGAGCCAAAGATTCTTGTTTCGTATATGACTATCAAGAAGGTAAAAGATGATGGGATAATATCAAAATTTAATTTTGTTTTTATGTGATGAATGAAAACCATTAATATTAGAAGCTAACACCATTCATCACGTGAATTTAGAAAAAAAAATGGTTTCAATTTGGAAAACATAGTATGTAGTCCCTCCGTCCCAGCTAACTTTTCACAGTTGGCCAAACACAAAGGTTAAGAAAAAATAGATTTTGTAGAATCTTTGACTTTTTTAAAGGTGGAGATTGAATGTGGAGATTTTGAGGATGGAGATTGTGAGAGAAAATTCTTTTTTAAGAGTGTAAAAAGTTAAGTGGGACGGATCAAAATGAAAAGGAGAAAAAGTTAATTGGGACGGAGGGAGTATATATTCTTGTATGTGTTATAGATGGCCTAAAGTTAGGAGTATAAGTAGCATATCTCTGTTAGATACATTTGCTAAGTTTTTTTATTCTTTGTTACTTTTAGTTTAGATAGTTTTACTAAATTTATTTCATCTTCACATGGTGTCATATTGCTTGATTTTGCAAATGGAGAATGAAATGATGAACAAATACCAAAATCAGTAAGCTATATAACTCAATTTTGGCACAGAATATTTTTCAAGAAAAGATGTTTACTAGCCTAAAGAAATATGTCATTTTCTCATTGAAGGCCCAATTATGTCTCAAATAAAAAGACTTTTATTACTCTCATCGTCCCACAATAAGAGTTATTATCATAAAAAAACAAAAAAAAAAAACAAAAAGAAATGCCCTAAAATGAGAGTTTTATTTTAAAAGTCAACACCTTATTAGCTCAAGTCAAAACTTAAAAAAAAAAAAAAAATTAAGTTCACATATTAGTTAAATATGATTGAATGAGTCGACTATAAAATTAAAATAAGTCATGTCGCTACAACAGAAAAGGTCTGTTGTGATACATTATTTGAGACCATCAATAATAAGTTATGTAATCACTTGTAGTCACAAAACTCTAATTTGAGATCATTTTCAGACTGCCTTTAGAGACAATTAGTTGTTACAAAAATATTTGAGACAACTTTGGTTAGTCTCAAATATATGATTCGCAACCGAGTTATTGAGGCAATTAATTAGTGTCGACATGCACTACTAAAATAAAGACTTTTTGTCACTCCAAAATGTAGTTACAAAAGAGTTTGTCATATTTTTTAGAAAGTTATACATTCACTTAAACTTAAAAAAAGTTATACATTTTCAAATAAGACTCGTTTTATGAGACGGAAGTGTTCACTTGTTTTCCTTACAAGAGTACTCCCTTTAAAGCAAGTTACTTGATTACAATGAAGGACAGTCACAAGTAAACTTGAAACCAAAAAGTCAAGCAAAGAAAAGTATCTTTTGAAGAAGAATAAACCCCCACGATGAAATTTAATCCTCCTAAACACAAGACTATATATACATGGACCACTACATTTGTAACACAAAATAAATATATATTTGTGCATTTGTCTGTGTGTGTTTGGGTTTGTGTGAGACACAAAGTTGTACAACATAGACATACTTATTGATTCGAAAGGGATGTAATCAGCTCATATTTTGTGGCTAAATCGTCGAAAGTACAAACATAGGTTGGTGCATTGCCCTTTGTTTCAGAATTAAAGTACTCTACTCTTGTCCGAACATAATTAAAAACCCTCACTTTGTTCATCTGTTTAAACATTAATGTAAGCATGAAGTGATATATGTATCAAGGGAATTTTTCATTTTTGCTTCCTTTATATCCGGTAAAGTCCATTAGTAGATATAATTTTCTCGTTTCGGATTGTGTTTCATCTTATATTTCTGAGTAACCATCGTATGGCACGTGTGTTAGTCCTCTAACTTCATGGGGTTTTTTTATTTTTGTACTCTTAACTTTGATTCTGCAGAATTTTCAATTTCCCAGGCATGAATTGTTCACTTGGCTAGAAGACTGCTCGTGTGGCAATTTTAGTTCTGGAGATTTTGTCTAAACGTGGGGAAAATGCTAATTTATCTTTTAAGTTATTTATAACTTATAATCATGTACTTTGTCCGTCCCACCTGAGTTTGCACATTTTCCTTTTCGATACGTCCCACATCAATTTGCACATCCTTAAAAGGGAAAGTTCTCTCACAATCTTCACCCATTAAAATCTCCATCATCAATCTTCACCTTTAAAAAAGTCAACCAAAAAGCAAAAGCAGTTTTTTTTTAATATACGTGTCGGATCAATCGTGCAAACTCTTGCGGAGTAGAGTGAGTAGTTTTTAACGGCCTGATTTTGAAATTATCTTGTATATAATGAAAAAGAATCTACGGTTTTGGGTTACTCCTAACTTAATTATTTAAAAATATTTTACGAAAATTGAATTATTACATTAGTTGATGATACAAATATATTTAAGAGGTTACATAAGCAATATTATTTCCACATTTAGACAAAATTCCCAAAAAAAAGAAAGGTGTAAATTGAGCAATTCACGTTGAGAGAAAAAAAATCAGTAAATTTGAATAAAAATTAGACAAAATTAAAAGTTAGAAAACCAAAATAAAAGCTCATAAAAATAATATAAGCTGAATTTTCAAAAAATAAATAAAAAAACTTATGTTTGTTTAGTGCAAAAAGTTTTCTCCAGACACTTGAAACATGTTTTTCCTCATCATCTTAATTAAGAACATGGGGAATATGGTTTGTCCGAACTATAAGCGTGTACAAGAAGTATATGAAGAAATGTTAATGTTGTTGTAGGAGAAACGAAAATAAAGAAGAGAAAGACAAAAGAGAGACATGGAACAACTCAAGTTCTCTTATTTAGTAAATCATTTTATATAAGGTGTCAAATACAAGAGCTTCACGATTATATATATTTAGCGAATACCTGAATTGTCCTATTACTTTTGACGAATGCAGTTTTTCTTTTCCGAGTTTTTATATTTGATTAAAATTTGGAAAAGCAAAAATCAGTAAAGACAAGAGTATAATTACACATATATACAAAGCTGTAGAAATAAATGTACTTTTTTAGCATCCCAACAACAGACCTTAACACAAGATCCCTTTCAATCCCCTAATACATGGCTACCTATTTTGTAAGTATATATACATCTTTAACAATTGCAATTGAAACGTTAATATGCATCCAAATTTAAATTAAATGGGCTTCGACTCAAACTCTATTATATATGGAGCTACATCTCCTATTACAATGCATAGATACACGACGACATATGTGTATTAATGATGTCATTTTATAAATATATCAACATAATAGTGTAACCGCAACAAAAAATGTGGCACAATTTGTAATAGGAGATCCATTCAGCCAATGCGGTCATCAAATCCGGACGGGATCCTGTTCCATGTAGTGTTCCGTGTGATGATTATTTTGTGATACTAAATGGAACATCAAATGAAATAGAGGATCTCATTGTACCAAATCAATTTGCAACGTGAATAAGTTGCATATATAGCGCTAATAGCAAAACTAGTCCTGTATTTTATAAATAGGTACAAAAGTAGTCGTTTATCTTTTACATTTACATTATGTCTTCTACATTTTCTATTGCTCAAATTTAGTCATATCCTAAGCGAAACAATGAATTTTTTTTTTACCGTTATATACATACACTACACAAGATCGCATTAAATTCAGATTTTTCATTTTTCCGTAAATAAAGTAGACTTAATTCCCTAACACAAACCAAAATTAATCATGGGACCACAAGTCGCCTAGAATATATGAATCTCTAATTTGACGAGGTTATATGAAGCGCATATGTAATTACCTGGCAAATTTTTTGAATTTCAACGGAAAAAGATAACCAAAATATTCCCTCCTTCCCACCTTATCTTGCACATTTTCCTTAAACGGTCGTCCCACCTTATATTGCACGGCTTAAAAAAGGAACGCACTATAATAAAAAAAGTCTTTTGTATAACATTTTTTGACACCACAATTGTGGTCACTAATAATAAGTTATTTGTGACCACTTGTTGTCACAAATCTTTCTACAAATTATTTGAGATCATTTTAAGATTACTTTTAGAGACAACTAGTTGTTGCAAAAAATATTTGAGATGCATTTGAGACCATATTTGTGGTCACAAATATATTGTTTGCGACCGAGCTATTGAGACGACAATAAAGCTGTGACAATGCTCATAAGTTGTGACAAATACTCATTATTTGAGACCAATTTACTAAAGCTGTGGCAAATACTCATTATTTAAGACCACTTTTTATGGTCTCAAAAAACCCTTTTTCTTGTAGTGACGTTATAATATAATCTCCACTCTCAAAATCATCACCCTTAATCCACCTATTGAAAAGTGAACAAACAACTAAAAAGTAACTTTTCTTAATACATGTTTCGACTCCTTGTGCAAGATAAGCCGGGACGGAGGGAGTAGGAGTCAGAAAGATTAAAAAAGAAAAACTAATTTGAGAGCCGTGAGCAATATTGCAATTTTAGAAAGCTGCATACAATATTGAAATACAAATTCTGGATATAGAGAGAGAGAATTGTGGGTAAGAAAGTCTTTTTTTTTTAGAAGTTAAGAAAAAAAGATGTGAAAGAAATGGGACCATGGGTAAACTGCATGGCTGACTCGTGGACTAGACTCCAATTCCATGGCACTAAAACCTTCCCTATATAACATCCTTATTCACCCCACCCACAACCTGCTTCCACCTTTTCATCTGGTATATATATCCCTCTTCCTTCACTAATCTTCTACCTACATCTTGTTATTATTCTTCTGTCTCTCTTTCTGCAGATATATGCACAAGAGGACAAAAATGGCGCATCATTCTTGCTGCAACAAACAGAAAGTTAAGAGGGGTCTCTGGTCTCCTGAGGAAGATGAAAAACTCATCAACTACATTTCCACCTATGGCCATGGCTGCTGGAGCACTGTTCCAAGACTTGCTGGTTGGTACTCTCTCTCTCTCTCTCTTTCTTTCTCTCTCTCTTTGTCTCTCCCAGTGCATGCATTCTGACAGAAACATACACACACTATGTGTGTGAAATATACAGGACTGCAAAGATGTGGCAAAAGTTGCAGGCTGAGATGGATCAATTACCTGAGGCCTGATCTTAAAAGAGGCAACTTTACCCCTCAAGAAGCTGCTCTTATCATTGAGCTCCACAAACTTCTAGGAAACAGGTCTTTTCTTCTTCTTCTTTAATTAATTCAAATGTATATCTATATCAGACTTGCATGCATATATACTCACCTCTCTCTCTTTCTGCAGGTGGGCTCAGATAGCAAAGCATCTTCCTGGAAGAACAGACAATGAAGTGAAGAATTTCTGGAATTCAAGCATCAAGAAAAAGCTGTTGGCTGCTTCTCAGCTTTCTCCCTCTTCTGACAACTCATTCCTCTTTGATCCAATCCCAAACCCCCAAACAATCCCTAATTCTCTAACCCCAACTTATCCAGGGTTTGATATCATGAATTATGACCCTAATTTTGCCCTAATGCCTCACCCTTCAATCCACATACCACTCACCTCATCTGTCTCCGATCTCCCATCATGGCCCACATTCTCACCCGACCCACCACTTTCCAATCTCAACCCGACCCATATTCTCAAACCGGACGACAGCGTCATGTTCGGCTTCGACATCAACCCAAACCCAAACCCAGTAACCCTTCCTTACGATCAGGATTCCGCCATGCTTGACGCTCTGATGCCTGAGCTTGGTGAAATCACAAAAATGGGCTTCCAAGAACAACCCACTGGTGGGCTCTCCGGCTTCGACTCGCTCCATCCTAATCACATCAAGAACATCGCATCTCTCATGGCGTCATTCGCACCACCTTCGGCCGCCGCATCGCCGCCGCAAAACTGCGGCGGCGAGTTTCTTGTCAGTCCGGGTTTTTCGTCAACCTGGGGTCCGCAGTGAAAATGCAGTTTGTTTTTAGTGTTTTTTTTTTCTTAAGGAGAATTAATGCAGTTTGTTTTTGAATTAAGGTGATGATGCCGATGCAGAATCTATGTGGACAGAAACCTGAAATTTTCTATGTTTGTATCTGGTGTAGATCTTTCGTAATTAAATGTTCATAATGTAATGTGTGTTAATTTGCGTCTATCTTTTTCGTGAGTCAATTTCGTTTGATATTTTATGCACACAGTCACTTCGACTTCATGTATCTGTATATGTGTATGGTCTAATAAATGTATATCCTATTATTAACTGGAATATTTGTAACTATATTTATGCCTAGAACAGTAGAACTTGCTATAGTGAGAAGGTCCCTTCTAATGCACGTGAGGTTCTCTACTCTTTATCTTATTTAATAATACTCATCCTAATTAATTTTGTAAATATCGCTACGAGGAGTTTGAATGAGGTATAAGCATGGTTAAGTCGGGAGAAATTATGCTGAAAGGAATATAAAAAAATTTAAGGTAGCCAATAGAGTCTGACTACGTAGTTTGATTTCATCGCAACATAGATCTAAATGAATCGGTATGCATCACAACATACTATAATGTAGTAACACAATATAATTGAAACAACCAAGTGATCTTTGAAAAATGCTGTAAATACTTAAAATTTATTACTTGGAACAAACATATTTGCTATATGTATTTTTTTTTTCTTTCATCTTAGAAGGATATATGCCTATTGTTCTAACAGTAACTTTTAGAAAATTATCTATGTAGAATAAGATTCTTTATTTTCTTTTACTTTTTTGGCATTTTTTTTGTGGCCGGTATATATTTTTACGTCCATAAAAATATTTAGCGTGTCAACAAAAAATATTCCTCAAATATGTATTATTTGCAGTAAACAATAAACTACCAAAATATTACCAAATTAGTTTTTTTTTTTTTTTTTTGAAATAAATATAATAAATTTGATTAATTTTAGATGTAGCCACTCCTTCGGTGACCTTTGTAACTGAAGCCCTTGACTTGATTTTGCATACTCACACTTTAAAGCTCAAACTCAAAGTCCAACAAAGTCAGCAATAAAGTAGGAAACCCTGAACAACAACCGGAGACATTAATACTCATACAATGTGTTTGCTAGAGGCTGGAGAGTGCCGAACCAAACTTAGCTGAAGAAGTTAATGAGTGTGTTTTGGAATTTGGTTCCCTAAATCCACCGAGGAAACCATAAGCAAACACACATGAGAGTCAGAGATAACTACATTTCTTCTGACACAATGTACAACTACATTTCATATTAGTCCAGAAGATACTCTCTGAAAAATATAGGCAAACTCCATATGGGATAGATGGATAGGCTTTTCTCCTACCGTTTGCCTAACAATCTAAATTTGCTCGAAGCATGTTAGTCTGATTCTAGCTCGATCATACGCCAACTTCGTTATTCATCCTTAGCTGCTTTTCTGTCCAGGACACAAGAAGTTGTTACTTTACGAAACAAACAAAAAGACTAACATGCAGTTATAACAAAATAACTATCCACGCACCGGTCTAGACACAAAAATAGGTATTAGCTTGTATGTTAGATTTGAGGAAGTGAGGTATATATTGACATGCAAAGTGCATAAACAGGATGCTCTGCAGAAAAATGAAACAGGGTCTTCTCAGAGTATTTTTAAGAGCATTCGTAGATACTTGAACGCAAGATGAGAACTCTATAAAGCACAAAGAAAACAAGACTATTTACAGGTAAACACAAGAGTTTCTTGTTTAATTTATTACATTGTCTGTGATTATAATATGTTGATATGATTAGTGATCCACAGTCTCATGCAGCCGCTCAAAAAACATCAAATAAGACACAGAAACAGTATTGTGGAGTGGTAGCTATATGGCAAGTATAGGTACGTATATGCATGCTCTGCATGTACTGAATATGCGTGTGTGTGGGAGAGAATAAGGCGAAAAGAAAAGATCCATGCTGATTGGTCGATGAGAACGCTTTGGAAATAAAATAATGAGCTCAGGTTTGTCTCATGCAGGGGAGTCAAATAAAATAATGTCTTAGCCAACAACAATTTCCTCTAGGTGTAGCAGCAAGAACTAAACAAACAATTTCAACTTCAACCTTTTCAGTTTTCCTATTTCTGTGGGAATTGAGGAAACAATATAGAGAAAGAACTTGGACAAAATTCCAAATTCATCATGCTTATGTGCAAGAGAAATTGTCTAAGTTTACCCGACTAATAGTTGAAGACGACCAACTATGCATCATTGCGTTTATGACATCACATTTTCATCGTGTTGAGGGTGCTTTTTAAAATATTCGTTCACCTAAATGTCTGCTCACCGACCAGACACTGCCAAAATTAACTATTGGCAAACGTCATCAGAGCCCGAACAATCTTTTAGGACTAGTCATTGGCCATCAACAATATGTTTGTGGACATGGTTACATGTATAACACCACATTTGAAATCTTTCCTGATACAAAAGTAATATCTGAGCGGTACTGAAAAAAGAGCTATACATAGTAAGAAGCAGCAGCACGATCCTATTGGTGAATTCTAATAAATATCAATCAATACTCCTTGCAATATAAGGTTTCCTTTTTGTCTTTTCTCTTTCTTTAATACTTAAATCCCATAGGTTTGATCCTCGGCGTTTTTCACCTAACTCAATAACGAAAAAAACTTATTTGAATTTCCCTCTAAACAAGAAAATTCAAATACTTCCGCATGAGGAATATATGTAAATAAATGGCAAGGAAAGCACACTTGAATGAAATAGATAAAAGCAAGTACCCCAAAGTACACCATTTCAGAGCACAAGATACACTAGCTATTTTTAGTTACAATAATCGGTGACAACTACATTAAGTGCCTCCCCTGCACTATATGAAACCCCTCTTATTTAATATTGGTATATCGAACTGAGATGTGCCTTAACCGACACCCAGAAAGTACCTAATAAAATATTCAACAGACAAACAAGCAAAGGCAGTGGCTTCTAATACCTCAGCTTTGTGGATAAGTATAACGCCATTTATGTTTCAACCTTTAAGAGGAGATTATAGCAAATGCATCTCGATAACATCACAACCATCTACAGCAAACAGTAAACGTATGTACATGTTTAAGCTTAACGTAACAGAAGCATATTTCCAATAGCAGTGGGTGCAACCCTCACTACAGTAATAGTTTAAACTGCTCTTGTGGTACTAAAGATAGTGGTTTTCTTGACTATTTTGCTTTCACAATGGAAAGGGCCACAGGTTCATCTCTCTAAATTGAGATTGATTCAAATTGTGTATCAAAAGATAAGCGCGAAAAAGCCTATTTGGGGTATTCTCGAACCCTCGGTAATCCAGAATTATGTCGATCAGTATTGAGACCTAAACCTGGTGAACTCAAGGCTAACTACAATTGTAATCAGTTCATCAATGATTCAACTGGCTTCCACTTACATCAAATCACAGAATTACACATTTCCATACATAAATGCGTGCGTTATCTACTTATGCGATCAATTTACTAGCTAAAATGTTCAATTCCCCAATAAAACGTACTCAAGATAATGCAAATTATAATCAGAAAGTAAATACAAAATAAATTTACGAAAAAAGCGGAATGCACCACCGATCGAAGGTAGAGCAAACTTCAGAGGAGAGAGTTCTGAGCAATTCGGCGTCGTTCTGGTGCAGCTAACAACGTCATGCTAGAGAATGAGAGATGAAGAGGGAGGACAAGGATTTTGGCGAGGCCATAAATTTGGGGCTCCGAGGAGAATATGGTATCTGGGAATCGGAACTTGGCTGGGTAATCGGGTCATCGGACTCGGAGTCTCGGAGAAGCTCCAGCCCGGATTAAGGTTTTGGAGGATGCCATTTCGAGTTTGAAATAGACAAATGGAAAACTTATGAAATAAAATTTGAAAATCGTTCATTTCGATACTTAATTTTGGCCATGGTTGGGATTGGTCCAACCCCTAATGGTTTGGCCAAACCCTTCTCTATGTTTATTTATAAAGGTTGGCCCAGCCATCTCAAATCACCACAAATTTTAATACCACTTTAATTATTAAATCAATTATAATAAACAAATTTTTACACATATCACATCACATTTTAAAATTAAAAATTATATCCGACACTACAACTGTAAACACAAGAATTGTGCGGCATTCAACTTGAAATAAATAATCTTGACAAATTGATCTTCTTGCCAAAGCTGAAATAGGAAAGTCAAAGCAAATCATCTAGAATCAAGGTGAAATTAATTGACATGCTGGAGGGAGACTTTCTGGACGCTATTATATAGATGAGAAGCATCCATGAAGAGGCAGACGGCTGGAGTGATTTACAATTGGGAAAAACAGTTGTCTTGACTATAGAGTTCAATTTGTGTTCAACCAGTGTTGGAACACAGATAAGCAGATAGAGTTTATTCGGGAGAATTGACTCTTGAGTTGTTCAGGAGAACAAGTTGAGTTCGGGAGAACTCTCTACTTGTGTAGTGGAAGGGATTCTCTACATTTTGAGTACTTAATAGTCTTAGGAGTATAGTATTCAGGGGGAGTGTGTTTATGCATTGTAATATAATTTTCTATAGTACATTGTAAAGTAAATCACATCCCAGTAATAATATGTTCCAGAGGAAGGTGTCTTCCTCATATTTTCCAACCTTTAACTATTTTGAGATTATGTCATGTTCATTCACAGTATGAACTAGATCGGTACAACTCTTGTTTAAATCATTTGATACAAGTTATTAAAATAGCACACGCGCACATATTCTGATATTTCAACAACAACTACTCAACCATCCAAACAAACATCTTTTTTTTACTCTCCCGGCCACTAACTTCAGCCACTATCATCAGCCAACAGTACTCCAGTCACCTCAGCCCCAATGAAGTTATGCTAATTTCTTCAAAAGATTGCTCATTTAAATAACTTTTTTTAATATATTTTTTTGTATTTGAGACTTGCCAAGTAGATGATAATAATTTTTTTTGTGTTTTTGCAATTTTTCAAACAAGTCTTGTAATGGTTTTAATTTATGGGTCTTTGATAGTTTCAAATATTTTAGGTTCTTGATTGATCTAAATTTTCTTTCGGAACCCGAAATGATAGTTGATTTATCTTTTGGGTATTTGACCGATAAAACTCCTACTAAGAAATAAATTAAATGCGTAAGAATATGTACTAATATTGGGGAGGTCTCTTGTGCACCAGTTGCACGGATTTTAAATTCATGCAATTCGGGTCGTGAGTAAAAATGTATTAATATTCATGCCTAAAGATATTACATGTGATGAGCAAAACTAACACGATGAAAATGTATCACGATGTATGCTTAAAGGTACTAGCACTACGCACGTGCGTTGCACGTGGTTATAATTTTTTACTATTATTTAATAAAAAATTAATTTAAACGTAAAATAATTGTACGTTGTGATCACTATAATATATATACACAACCTTGTAAATTATTCAATATAATAAAAATTAATCCATTGAATAAACATAATTTTGAATCAACTAAAAATTAAAAAAATCACAAAAGAGAAATAGAAAAGTTAAATAACCTTAGTCTTAATAAAACAAGTTATAATAATTAACGTTAAATGATTCGTAAAAAATGACATACCATGATATAATGTAGAAATATATAGTCTTACAAATTTTTTTATTATACATGTAAAGTTTGATTTATTCAAACTATTGTTTACTTCTTATTATACAGAGACTTATTCATCATTAATATATCTTGAATAAAGTTATACGATAATTGGAAAACTATATACATAATAATGAGACATATAATTTTATGTTTTGCATCAAATCACTGGCATTTGAAGAAAAACACATTTTTAATTGTCTCATTACATCATCAACTGACATCCATAAGTTAATTATTTGTTATATACACACAAAATATTAGAGCCTAACGTACTTTTCTATAATTCTCTAATAAATAATTTCGATTTCAACATACATTTGCACATGAAATTCTTTACATATTTTATTGTGAGGAAAAACTTCCAGCAATTTAGTATCAAGGTCCAACATCCAACTTTTGTTATGAATATCATTTTCTAATTTTTTCTACTATTATTAAGTATAACCCTCTTTAATATAATTTACTAATCGACTTAAGATTGCTTATTTCAATTTTACTCAATTATTTTCTCAATGCAACGTCGAAATTTAAAAATTATGTGTAATTTAAAATAAAAATTCTATTATAGTGTAATTACAAAATAAATAACATTTTTTATGGAAGGTTGACTATATACATAGTATCTCACAATCTTCATTCAAGACACATACTACAATCCATATAAAATATAATAAATGTTTTAACTAATTTGTAATATCTTTAATTCCTTATTTAGTTATAGTGAAATACTCCTAATTTTTCAAACATTGAACATCCATTTAAAAGTCTTATATATATATATATATATATATATATATATATATATATATATATATATATATATATATATATTATATATATGTTTAAACCACGCATTCCAATTTTATTTCTCTCATTTTATTCTTTATTTAGACTATACAGTACTCTATTCGACGTAATTATTTTTATCTAATCTATTGTCAAGTTAATATTAACATTTACATTTCATTGTCTTTATTTTTCAGCATATTTTAATTTAATTATGTGACACTTATTCACATAGTACAATTTTTAAATCATTCACAGTATAACTTAGTTCATTATTTCTTTATAGTTTTTTTTATTCTTTATTGTACCTTATAATTTATATCGCATAGTAAGTTCCTTTATCAAGTTATTACATATGCTTTAATATATATATATATATATATATAATATTTTTATTGATTTAATAATTTATTTAATGTTATATCTTAAATATTTAAAAGAATCTGGTGCAACTATTCATGTCCACTAATTTTTACGTTTGTCATTTTATTATTTATATTATTAGTACAATAAAATTTCACAACTCAGTCTAAACTCCAATTATTATAAACCTTGTTATTTTTGTGTCTCAAATTTTCTAACATAACAGTTTTTTCTTTGGTCTACTAAAATTACATCACCTATTAAAAGTATTACATTAGTGAGTATGTTTGTAGGTGTATAAGGTATGTGATTAAAAATGATGTTCAACTTATAGATTTATTTGAATAAAATCGATCCATTGTATAGACCAGTAGTATTTAAATTTACACAATATCACTACCGATGCATTTATAGTTTTTATATCTTCATATATATCTTTTACTGATTTCATATATAAGCTACTTTTCCCACTTTGCTCCGTTTTTTTCATCTTATATATATATATATATATATATATATATATATATATATATATGACTTTATCATATACTCTTTGAATTCAATAAAATTCGTAAATCAATTATTATTTTTTCTTGTTGTAATATTTATAAATTCTACTTATGAAGTATATCGATTTCATTCTTCTACTCATTTCCTGCAAGCATAATAATTCGATTTATATTTACTTAGTAATGCTCATACAAAGAAATTTGGCGTGTAAAACAGTAAGGCTAAATGTATCCCTAGTTTAATCCAACTTTTAAAATACTACATTGTAATAATTAACTTGTATGGACATCTAATGACATATATATATATATATATATATATATATATAATTTTTGTTTTTGTATTCTTTTCTCATATATCTGACTCTATCATATTAGTTTATTCTTTGATTTTTCAATTATATTACCTAGACTCGTCTATTATAATTTTCTTTATAATGAAAAATTTACTTAGACCCTATAATATTTTTAATTTTTACGTTAGCTTTTTTATAATTTTGTTCATTATGTTAATAAAGTTATATCTACTAATAATAATGTCTATTCATAAGTTTGTGTTATATTTCTTCACAATGTATTTTCTCACTTGTATTTATTTTATCATCATATAGTTCTTATTCAATTGTTTTGACATTATTTTCTATTGTTGGACTTTAATAAAGTGGTATGCACAAAAAAAAAAAAAAAACATACAATTTCCTATTATGTCTTTTTACCCACTCAAAAGTTAATTTTAAAATATAATCTCAGCGATTTCACATGCAAGTCATTTTATTCTTTGATTTCAGTACTTGCTTCAAGTTTATATTATAATGAAGTTTAAGTTACTATTTGCATTAAGCTCTAACACTTGATCAATTCAATAATTTACACTTTAGTCTAAATATTCTATATTCAAATTTTATTTTTTCATTAGATAACTTATATAAATTCTATTATTGTTTCTTAGTGTTGTAATAATGATACTTCAATAATTTAAAAAATTAGGGAGATTATTGCAAGTAGCAAATTTATAATATTCAAATTTAGACAAATAAATTGTTACTCTTAGATAAGTATTATTCTAATTTATATTTATAATTGGCTATTTTATTTATGACCAAACACTATGTAAGAATTTGTCAATAATTTATACATAGTAACATAAATCATTATGAATCATTTACATATTGTTCTGACATATAATGTTTATATATTGTTAAATAGTCCAAATGATTTAATTTAATCTCATCTATTTTTTTTTTCAAAAAGTTCTTTTATAGAATTTTTTTAATTTAACTTTCTATCATTTTTATATAATAAAAAAATATAAGTATGATCATATGTCAACAATCGTGTGTCTATTATTCGACTATGAAGTCAAACTCATAACTATTGAAATCATATTAAACTTTTACATTTTACATATTTTAAATACTTTATCATGTTATTATCATTAATCTTGAGTCATTCATATATTGTGATAAATTAAATATTATATAATGCACTATCGTTGTTTTGTTGTAATTTTTGGAATGAGTATATAAATGTTATAGCTACTTACCGTACCTAAATTAAAAAAAAAAAAAAAAAGTAAACTAAAAAAATTATCTCCGGAAATTTAAAGATGATAAATTAAATCAATAAGAGCTTTCACTATTATTCATTGTTCTAATTTTTATGTATATGCTTTTTTCTTCTTGTTGCTAATCCTAAAATCTATTAGTACTTTTTCGCCATGAAAACACAAAAACTTAATATAATATTCAATACCTAAATATCTTTATGGTATACCACTATTGTAAGTTAAGATTCTTGTGGTGATTAACCTAACAAAGAAGTCAAAGTTTGGAGCTATTAAACTCCTACTAAACTATATTTAATTTTCTATAACTTTTATACATATATATATATATATATATAAATATCTTTGTGTACATTTCAATTATTTAATATTTTGAGAATCATAAACTAAAGTACTTTAATATTCATAATATCTTATATTCTTATTCCTTTTTAGTAATATACATTATATCATTTTTCAATTTTTATATATACTTTCTTCAGTTCTCATAAATTTCATATAGTTCTTCTAATTGGATTCTTTTATGATTGTAGAGAAATGAGAAAGATCGATTCACAAAAAATTAAGAGTAAATAAAAGGAATATATGATACACTATAGTTGTCTTGTCAAATTTTTTTTTGGTTATGGTTAGTAGAATGAGTATATATATATTATAACTACGTACCTAAATTAAAAAGAAAAAGTAAACCAAAAATAAAAAAGTATCTCTAAAATGAAAAATGATAAATAAGAGCTTTCAATATTATTCAATTGTTCTAATTTTTATGTGTATAGTTTTTTTCTTGTTTTTGCTAATCATAAAATCTTTTAGTATTTTTTTCACAATAAAAAAACACCAAAACTTGATAGTTTTGCAAACATTTAATATCTAAATAACTCTGAAGTACCACTATTTGAAATTAAAAGTCTTGGAATCATTATCCTAGTAAAAAAGTCATTCTTCGAAGTTACTAAAGTCATTATAATATGTTTAAATTTCTATAATTTTCTTATAAATACATAAATATCTTTTGTGTATCTTCAATTATTCAATATCATGAGAATCATATACTAAAGTAATTTTATTTATTGTAAGTACATTTGTGATAATTGGTCTTTCTCCTTTCTCTTCAATTATAGAAGAAACCAATTAGAAAAATTATCAGAAATTTATGAAGAATCGAATAAAATATAAACAAATAAAAAGAATAATATAATGTATTTTACTACAAAGGAATAATAATATAAGATATTATGAATATTTAAGTTCAACTTATGTCACCAGTTGAACTATATATTATATGAAATGTGATAGAAAATTTCATAAGTTGAGACTTGAGAGATGAATTTTTATTATAAAATGGACCTTACTAAATAAATAAAACTTTAAAAAATAAAATTACTAAATTAGCGTTAAAAATTTACTAATTAATTTATTTTTCTAGAATTTTCTTTTTTGACAATTATATAAAAGAATCTCATTATAAAAGAGATAAGAAATTTAAAAAGAAACTTAAAAATAAAAATAATAATGTTATGTATATCATAAAAAATAAAGAAAAATATAGAATATGATTAATATGTAGGTTCAACTTATGCCATTAGATGAATTATATATCATATCCGTGAATTTTTTTAGGGTATCATATCCATGAATTGATAGATGAATTATATAGGGCTCTAACCAAATAAATAAAACTTTGAGAATATAGTTAATAAACTAACCTTAAAAACTAAAATTCATTAATGATATAATAGGCAAATCAAATTTTATCTAACCATAAAAATTCAAAGATATAATTTATAAATAAAGCTTTAAGATATAGTTACCAAACTAACCTTAAAAATTAAAATTCATTAAGGATATAATAGGCATATCAAAATTTGTAAGAAACAACTCACACTTTTATAATAGAAGTAGATTATATATTATGGGTAAAGGTATTGTAATATATTTACCCATAACATGTAAAACTTTTAATCATGAATCGTGATAATCAACCGAAATCGCACTGTGCATCTGGTGCACATGAGACTTTGTCATTAGTATTTTAGTGGTGTCAGTTCTACTCGCGGTTAGGGTTAATTGGGGTAAACTAGTATACGGCTAGGGCACTATTCGAAGCGTAGAGCAATCGGGTAGGACATTGTTCGTACCGGTCAAATTAAATTAGCGTATGATTAGTATTATACCGGCACACTGTGATGAATCTGGAATTTTGCCGAGCGGTCCATTTACACACGGGTTTAGAAGTTCATATAACAGTGATGATTTTTTTAATTATATCCCAGCTAGGCCATGAAAAAAAAGTATATTTGTACCATACTCATTGATATCTATGTAGCAGTTATTTTGACATATTTATAAATGACATTCATACATATTCCTATAGAAACCGATAAGCATAAGAATAGACGCCGATTATTCGCAATCCACGAAATTTATAACATAGTACATTTTTAAATGTAGCCTACTTATGTTTAAAAATTAAGTACAGTGTTCTTAATACAAGGCACTTAGTAACAATCCTTCCATTCTTTATTAAATTGAACTGCTTAAAATAAAATATTAGAGATAAAGTAATTAAAATACAATTTATTTATTTTTTATTTAAAAAAAAAAAAAAAGGGAAATGGCTGAATAGTCTGTGAGGACGAAGCATAAAGTTAATTGAACAGTCTACTGGCTGGAAAGTAAAACAATTGAAAAATGAAAAACAAAAAGACAAAAAATTATATAAAAAGAGAAAGAAAAAGGTCTGATGCGATCGGTGAGAACAAAAAAACAAAAAAAAAAAACAAAAACAAAAAGTTGCATGAATCGTAAATTAAATTTGGGATGGGGGAAAGTAATAATAGATCAACTTCTTTCAGAGAACCGTACCCTCTACTGTAGATATTTCATCTTCTATTACACTTAATTAAATATACGATATATAATCATTTGTGACATCATTCAATACACATATCGAATGATAAATATATGAAACACAAGATAAAAGATCAAAATGTAACAAATGATTTCATATGTTCAAATTGGAGAATCTTAGGGACAACCAGGTAAAGGAAGTTGGAGCGACTTCTTTTTCCTTCTAATTTTATTGTAATTAATCAACTAGAATTCCCCAAATATATATTTTTCAAATTTAATGTATTATATTAAAATATTCAATCAATATCAGGATAAATACTAAAAAAATATGATTATCTTTTTATTACAAATAACAAATGAATTAAAGAGTAAAAAAGTTATTAGTGTTTTAAGAATGTTGAAAAATTAAAACATTTGAGAGAAAAAAAAAAAAAAAAAAAAAAGCTACAAAAAATCAAAGCAGATTTTGAGAAATCGTGAAAATATCTAAAATGACAAATTAACTTGAAATATCATTGACAAGTTAAAATGCCAATTAATTCGAAATGAAGGGAGTATTATATAACAATTATTCAAAACTATCAAATTGTTGAAAGAGAAACGAATAGGAAAATATGTCTGATTTTCTTCTATAGAGTTCTCTTTGATTACATAATAAAATTAAGTATTTTTCATTATTATTAAAAGTATTTAGTCTTAATAATACATATTTTAATAATTAAATGAGCAAATTATGTTTGATAAGAAAAATGGGCCACAAATAGAACCTTGAGAGGATGTGTTCATTTACTTTAACTTTTGAATAAGTGGTTAAAAATAGATATAGAGATTTTGATAAAATGTTTAAAATCAAAAGTAATAGTGTTTTAAAATAAAATTGATTTTTGCTCAAATATAAAAATTTGAGTGTTTGAAACGGCAACTTGTAACTTATGGTTAAAAAAAAAATATATATATATATATATATATATATATCTTTTTTCAAAAATACCAAAAAAATGATAAAAACAAGTATTTTTTATTTTTAACTTTTGACCTAAAAATCATTTTTATTAAAGATAGCAAACACTCCTTAAAAACACTTACGAGACTGCAATTGCAAATCAGCTTTATAAGTTGAAAATCACTTGAAAAAAACAATTGCAAACACCCCTTAAAAATATTTACGAGATTAAAGATTACGTGGAATTCCATCCCTCAGCCAAAAAAAGAAAAGCATTCAACTGTCCAAACAAGAAAAGAAGCATAACAATAACAATAAATAAAAGCCCCTGTAAAATTAAAGAATCTGTGATTTAGGGCTGACTACAACCAGTTTACATGGTGCAGTACAACAAACCAATCCACCAATCCCAACTCAAAGGTTTGGGGACGAAAAAAAACAACACAAACACAAAACGCTTAACTGTAAGCCAACCTATCATCCTTCATGTCAGTATCAAAGAAATTCTATGGAGATTGGCAATTTGCACAATGCCAAGACACCCCAACTAAACGTAGAAGCATTCGCCTCGTAAACGTATGGAGAGATTAACTAAGTATCACCAAAATTGGTGGAAAAATAAATTAATAAATACAGCCTCATGGTATTACAAAACTACACAAGGCAGATATCACTAAACTGTCTCCTTTCCATTCAAATGTACACGTTCCTTCTTATTGTCCTGCTAATAGTGCAGATGAGATCCAGTCGACAGCAGCAGTCTGCGTCTCTGAATCCAAATGCACAGAAGCAGAGTACGGGGTAACTGCAACCTGTTTTAAGATGCATGGATCGACCATTAATCTTGGTAACAACTTAACTCCCATACACCAAATTGCTTGCAATGAATACACAAGAAACTTCACTTTCATGCAAATGTACGTGTTCAATGGACGTATGAAAAGGACTGAAGAAAGGCCACACTTACAAAGTCATTTTCAAGTGCCCTAAAATCCAGATCCTCGTCCTCGTCTTCCTGTTCCTTGTTAACCATCTGAACAATAATTGGCCAGGTCATTCATCAAGAGAAGCTGAGGTGCATGTTACATATGATAATTCGGGCATGTTCAATATCATATTTAAAAAAAACCAAAAAAAAAAAGGAAGAACAACGAGTATGAAGGTTAAGTGAATGAAAACTTTTGAACCAAAAGCAATCCAATTATGGAGTAAGTTGGTACAGTGGTAGTACTGAAATATCACTTATACCAGAGTTCAATCATTTAAACCCTTGATACCAAAATAAGTGTCCCTGAAGGAAAAAAGAATGGCCCAAACTAAGTATATGCTTTTAGGAGTTCAAGAGATGATTGTTATTAATCTTCCAATATTGCCTACACCTAATTCCACGGAAAACCCAACAAAAGCTGCATATATGATGACCATCCAGTTCCCACAAGCAGAAAAAGAAACTTTACCTCGGCACGAAAATACTTGACCGTCCTTTTAAATTCAGATTTCCCTGCAGCACCAACCGATTCCACAACCTCAATATTCTTCTTTTGAGTGGTCAAACGTCGAGCAGCACCCTGGCCAAGACAAAAACACGACGAGTGTCAACTCCATTCTACAAAATATCCTTCAAACCCACACTATTATTAAATATACAGTATGAATATTCAAAGACTACACACAGCAGCAGATGCATCACGGCTGAGTTGGGCAAAATTCAAGCCAAGAGCTGGCTGGCTTCCAGCAAAACGTGCAGCAGCCTGATTCTTGGTGCTTGAAATGGCTAGCCAGCTAAGAGGGGACCTCCAAAGGCTTCTCTTGGTAACCTTGAGTCCCTGTTTAAATGTATTGCAACCACATACATGTGTTTATGGTAGTAAATCAAGAAGGCTACTGAACAAATTGCAACAACGAATACTAAGAAAAATCCAGTATATATTGCACTGAGGACGATTAACAAAGCACATGAACGTCAGAGAGAATTTTTTCCTCAACCTCGTTACATAGTTCTCTCATGCTATACAGCGAACTTTCTCTGGTCTAGGAGAGACTGAGATATCTTGTCACCCCAATATGGACTACGAAAATTGATAAGCTCTCCCATTTCTATTAGTCATTATGTTCAAATATGGCATGATTAAAAAATTATAGAAACACAATGACAAGAAACAAATACTGCTATAATTATTCATGCTAGAAATTCAAAAAAAAAAAAATCAGAAGTTGCTGATAATTTGTTTCCTGTGGAAACCATGAATCTACAATGTTAATTTAACTAAACATTCAGCGAGATGAAGCCCTTCACTATTTCTCTCATGTCCATACTGCTTTCTTATTATTACGAAATGAAACAGGAACTTATTATTGTATGCAACTACTACTGCATTAACTCAATCAACAAGTAGCATGAAATTGCTCCCAGAAAAAATAATACAACAGAAAATAAGCAGCATGAAATTTAAACGGTGGTAAGAGATGTGCTACCGGGATATAAAGGTATCATGAGAAATTACAAATCAACAGTGGGGGTAGTGAACTTATAGAAACGAGAAAAAGTCAAAGCAACATAAATCAGTGGGGGTTTTTTGGTGCTTTTCCTAAGAATAAAAATACTTATCTTATGATATTTATTCAGACAGAGTACAAATCCACTACACATAATAATTAGGATAATAAAGCAAACCTTATTTGCTGAGGGTGATGTTGGAATTTCAACGTCCAATGAGAAACCTTTTGGGTAGACCCCCTTCTCTATATCTCTTATAGCTGCATTTACTATTGGTACGCACACAGTCACAGCATCCTTGAAGTTGCTGTCCTCACTTTCATCTTTTTTCCTGCAATAGATTGCTATCTAATCTATCACACAGATGATTATAAATTAAGGTCGTAAACTACTTCATGGACGAAGAACATACCAGTTTAGTGACACTGATATGGACGGCACACCATTAACTAGTGCTTCCCTAGCTCCAGCAACGACACTCGAATAAAACCTGGATTTTATTGAGTTTGTTATAGTTATAATGCTTTTATATCAAATGAAACACAGGATTAACTTCACAGGAAATCAAAGGGAACAAAAGCAGCAACGCACATGTGGTGGCCACAGCTTGAACCCTTGTTAATACCACTTATTACCTACATACAAGTGAAAGAAGGAAAAAACAGTGACATCTTTGAAGAGCTAAGCAATGCCAAAACAATCATCCACTTCTTGGTGCATTATGAAACATACCAAAAGTGGCTTTGACCATGAAAACAGTGCACCAGATAGTGCCAGAGATACACAATCCACTGGAGTTCCTGAAAGTCGCATATGGCACAATATTTGCTTCAGGTGTTTAACTCAAACAATCAACATACCACCACTTGTAAAATTATTCAAGTCACACTGCACATACATGAACTTCAACACCAGAAGCGAATTACAAAACCATACCGGAGATTTCATAAGCAGTGGCACCATTAATTTCAACCGAAGCCACCTCAACAGTCTCCTTCAGTGACACCGAATGCCCTGATGTAGATTTGTCACTGCAAACACGCAACCGCCAGAAGATCAGAAGATTTCCAAAACCGACAGTCACAAAATGACATAGAAGAAACATATTCACATAAAACTTAACAAAACACAAAAGATCTACAAATTGACTTTAGGGAACATAACCACATAGGTGGATATTAATTATCAAGGCCCCAATACACACACAAGCATTGATTAATCAAGAATAACCAGCATTTCACCCCCAAAGACTAAGGAAAAAAGAAGAATATAGAAGTCACAAGATTCAAACAATGTAACACAGCACACGCCACAACACACACACTACCAAACCAGAGGTCAAAAAGAAGCAGAAAACGTTTGCCAAATCATTCACAACAACGTCGCAAATGAACCATCCATATATCAACCACAGGAACCGAGCAGAAGTATCAAAGATCTAAAGTAAGCTACCAATAAATCATTTATCAAACAACCAACACAAAAAGGCATCAATATAACGGAGCAAATCATTCAAAAAATTAAAGGGGGAAATAATAAGGAAAAAAGAGAAGATTATTACGATTGGGGGGCAACGACGTGGACATTGTAAAGGCCTTCACGAACAAGAGCCTCGACCAAATAAGAAAGCCCCGGAGATTCAACCCCATCACTATTCGTAACCAAAATTACAGGTTTGGACGAATTATCATCACCGGAAGACGAGGGCTGAGCCGAATCTTCGTCGGCTTTATCCGGCTTGGACGACACGTCGTCATCCCCGGCAGCGGCGGCTTGCTTGCGGTTAGCGAGGACGTCTTGGAGATTCGAAACGAGGCCCGGAGGCAAGAAGTTGTTCTTCAAGGCAGGAGTTGTCATTTTCGGAAGAAATAAAAGGGAAAAGGAAAAGGAAGTGGAATCTGAGTGAAATGATGAGGGTGAAGAAAGGAGGGATGTAGAGGGGTAGATTAGGGATGGGAGAATCGAAAATCAGACCACTGTAGAGAGAGAAAGAAGAGAGACGAAGGTTATTATTGAGGCAAGAGAGGGGGTGGTGGGGGTTGGGGTAGGGGCGGGGAAAACGGTTCAAACGGTAGTATTGGGCGTTTTCCTTTGGTAAGAAAGGGGCCTCCCCCATTAGCGCGTGCATGTCAGTTTCTTACCAGTTGGTTGGGATTGGTTTGTGTGGCTTTTCCTAAGCCGGCTTTGAATTCGAGCCATATAATAAAGTAATTCTGCTAATTAGTTATTATTAACTTTTACTTTAAATTGTACCGATTGCATCAAATTACGAGTGTTTTTCATATAAATTATCAGAAAAAAAAAAAAAAAAAAAAAATTGGCATCAGATTTACAGACTATATCTATTTGCTCAAATCAATCATCAAACTTAATTTT
The DNA here is from genome assembly GCA_958295605.1 of Ajuga chamaepitys. Classification (NCBI taxonomy): domain Eukaryota; kingdom Viridiplantae; phylum Streptophyta; class Magnoliopsida; order Lamiales; family Lamiaceae; genus Ajuga; species Ajuga chamaepitys. The sequence goes on along the minus strand of OY282500.1, from coordinate 3,473,305 downwards.
CGATTATTTCTCTATAAATTTATTTTCCGATCATTTTTTATTGGATTTCTGCATAAGCGTGACAAAATTTTCTAAGTATACACTAGAAGAAAAATGACTCAATTATATGAGCAAAATAGTCCTTAAAATTTTGTCAGTGCAAAAATGAATGAGAATAGGTTGGAAAATTAGTTTAGCTGTTTATTTGTTAATTTCGTATAGTTTGTATATATCGGTACCAAAAAAAGTTACTAATTTATGTGCAAAATTTAATATTTATTTTAAAATCAGATGTGATCAAATTTGTAAGATATTATTAAATTATTTTTATAAAATAATTACAATTTATAAAAACTAAAATAATACTCTCTCCGTCTCGGTCTAATTGGTCTACTTTCTGTTTTTGTTTGTCCCAACTTAATTGCCCTAGTCCATAAATGGCAAATTTATCTCATAATCTCAACCCTCAAAATCTTCACTCTTAATCTCCATCTTCGAAAAAATTAAAATATAAAATTTATTTTTTCTTAGTTTCCGTGCCCGACAAAAAAACTAATTAGATCAAAATAGAGGAAATATTAATTAAATTATTTGAATTAGATCATTTCAAGAAGCGAGCAAATGCATAAATACACATAACCAAACCGTTGACATCCTACATGATTGTGTGTTCTTAAAAATATAGAGTATTAATCTTTAACATCTATGATGATCATAGCTATGTATTTTTTTTTAATTAAGCTAGCGACACATTTGTGGCATTGCAGAAATAATTGTACGACTTATTTGGTATTCCACAAATACAATGAATGAGGATTTGACCCATTATATTATATTCAAGGAGACAATATAATTTTATGTGGGCACAAAGGGTGCATCCACAAGCAATCAAACTTCCAATTCATTAACACATGCTTCCCGTAATGGCTTAAGTTTCCTACTTTGATCGAGTACATAAGTTAAGGAAAAGTAAATTTTGTAAAATATTTGACTTTTTTAAAGGTGAAGATTGAGGGTGGAGATTGTGAGAGAAATTTATCATTTATGAGCTGATAAGTTAAGTTGGGACAAATCAAAAAGAAATATTAGAGCGAGACGGAGGTAATATTAATCAGTTTATGGTGCATCCATCCATATATTTTGTGCGGAGAGAGAGAGTTACAAGTTACTACCTCCGTCCCGACTTAATTTGTCTATTTTAATTGGGCATGAAGGTTAAGAAAAAATATTTTTTTTTAAATCTTTAATTTTTTCAAAGGTGGGGATTGAGGGTGGAGATTGTGAGAGAAATTTCCCTTTTTGGACTAGCAAAATTATTTGAGACAAACCAAAAGGTCAAATAGGCAAATTAAGTCGGGACAGAGGGAATAGTTATTTTTTTATCTTCAGCAAATATATATAAGTATGATGATTTTATAAATATTTCATTTTTTGTACTAAACATGAAAATAACAAATTCTTTTTTTTTTTTTCTCATTCTTGCAAATTTTGTTTTTGAATTGTTCTCTTAATTTAAATAATTTTAATAGTCTTTATTGTCTTCTTTTAATTTTTTCATATTTTTTCGGTTGAAGTATTTTCTTATCCCAAATTGAGAATCTAGTAAAAGAAATTTCCTTAAATGAAAGTGTCAAAATCTCATTTTATTAGTAGCGTAAAATCTGCTTTTTAATTTACGAATATTTTATATATATATATAATTGAATAAGTTAAAAAAAGTCATACAAAAGTAAATTGATGTTTTCACAAAATTTATACATTCAAATAATAACTAAAAATAAAAGTTTGCTTTGTGAAATATAACTCTCGTTATGGAATATATGGGTCTTTTGTTTTCTAGGTTCTAAGATATTTACAAAAATTTCACACATAATATAATTTTTAAACTTTAGATGTAATGTTTTATTTTTACGTTATTTTCATATTTTAAACACAATTATATTTAGTTAAACGTATGATTTCAATAAACGGAACAGAATTGTAAAAATATAAAAGATCAAAATAAATTGTATATCTTTTAATTCGGTGATGTATGTAATAATTAGTCGATTGATAAGGATTAAAAAGGTTGTTGGAATTCATAAAGTTAGTTACACTAAACCAACCAAACTATCACCAAAATGGCACATAATCCACCCAAGTTTTTTTTCTTTGCATCGAACTATACAAAGTTCGTTGTGATGGTTTAAGTGTTAAACTCGTATAATTTGTATAGTTTGTGTAAAAAAAGTTAAATCAGGTGGTTTATGTATCATGAATAAAGCTAAGATAGGTGGTTTACGTGTTATTTTTTATGATAAGTGATACAGCACCAAGAAGAATGTACACACCATGTATAGCATCCACTGAGTGTTTTCAGCGATATCTTAACATTTATGTGTCATATATATAAGTATGTTTACGAACAAATGGTGGTATATATCAATACTATATCTAGAAAGATGTACCATGTGCAGTAGTATTCATTGAGTATTTTTAACCACCTCTTAACATATACCCAAATGAATATGTTATGTGAATGGATGTAAAACACCCCGTATATAATGCACTACATGTAACGTCTTATTAATTAAATTCATATGTTAACATATACCCAAACGAATATGTTATGTGAGCGGATGTAAAACACCCAATATACAATGCACTACGTGTAACGTCTCATATGTTTGTAAATCGCAATTTCCACCCTCAATCAAATTTGAAAAATTAACAAAATCTCAAAAAATAATTTTTCTTAATATTTGTATTAACCTCCCACGTACAAGATAAAATGAGACGAAATGAGTAGTAACTAAGGGTTCGTTTGCTAAGATTAAGGAGTGCTGAGTCAAATCCGACTAAGGTAGTTAATGAATGTGTTTTATTAAAATTTGATCATTTAAATCTACTGAACTCAATCTTAAGTAAACGGACCCCATCGCTAGCTCCATGGAAGGCAAGAGTGTGGCGAAACATTATTTCCGAGTTTCCGTTAAAAGAAGTTGCGGGCCGTTTTGACGGTGCTCCAACTGGGACTTCCCCATCCCAAAAAAAGGGGGCAGCGGGCAAAACTCTTTTGACTGGAACGTGGATGGGACCGCCTATCATGGCGCGTGGAGGCAAGAAGATCATTGCAGTAGACCGTACAACGTGGCGACTACCCATTTGAACTACTTGTCCATCATCATTTTGTTATTGTATGTAATCTAATTCTATAATTAGCATAATATAGATTATAATTATATGAGATGGGAGCAAACCCTTCGTCCAACGTAGTACTACTTAGTCAAATAAAGTAGAATATTTTCAATTAGTTTAAAGGTAATCAATCAATTGTCTTCACTTTAGTACTCCAGTATTCTCACATCTAACCTGGAACATAACTTTTTACTTGTTTAGTTAAATAATTGTAATTTCCCCCTTCTCTTTAAAAAAATGTAATTTTATGAACTAAATCTGACTGGGAAAGTTAATGATAGTATTTTTGTTGGAATTGATTATCTAAATTTACTAATCTCAATCTTAAGCAAACAAACCCTCATTTGATAAGGTTCTCATAAATCAATTTATTGAATAAATATTTTTTTCTTAATGCCTGCATCCCTCCCCTCACTTTCCATAACCCCCCTCCCCATTCCCGGGCTCAAAAAAAAAATACTCTCTTCATCTCGAATGAACTTGTAATTTGCACATTTTTTATAAAGGAAATAAATTATACAAATTATACTCCACAATACACTTTTATTTACTAAATAAAGCAAAAAGGTATATTTAAAAAGTTAACAATCAACATAATCCAAAACATAACTTCTTTTAATACGTATGTCCACTTACCAATGTAAATTCATTCGGGACGGAAAGAGTATACCTTTCAGTTTTTCTTTTTAAAGGGACCGAAAAAAAAAAAAGTTGAGCCTGAGGATTTGGAAAATGAAACTGAAAGAAAAAAAAATGAATGACCCCATGTTGGAACATGGGGAGGGTTAGGGGTGGTGAAAAATATTAGAATTTCTATATATCACACGTACCATATCATACCATAAAACACTAAAATTTTCAATATACTGACAGGTCGTATCTAAATCAAAATTTTCCGGTACGATGCCGGTATAGAATGTCAATATTTTTATATATAATGAAATAGATTGGTACAGTATTTTAGTATATACCAAATTAAATCAGTATCATATTAGGATATACACAGAAATAATCGGTAATCACGGTATATATAAAAAATAATCGGTAAATCAATTTTCGGTATTAATTCTGATATGTATACCAAGTTAATACCATATTTTTTTCATTTTTGGTAATTTCGGTACAAATAGAGTTCAGTTACCGAATACCATATCGAAATTTCAGGATAGCGAATTTCAGTTTTGGTATAATGTGGATATGAATTTACTAATATTGAACTTTTTGTTGAGATATTAGGTATGAGTCAAAAAAATTGGTACATACGGTATACACCCCTAGATAGGGTGGGGAGGGGTGTTCAAAAAAAAAAAAAAAACTGAAGAAAAAGAAAACTGTGAAAAAATTGGCATGGGTAGGGGGAGGGTTGGGTGTTAATTTTAATATTTTGTTTCTTTAATAAATTTTAATATATTTTTATGAGTTATTTATAAAGAAATTAGAAATTAGTTTAAGATTTAAAATATAACGAAACATTCTTATATTCCGTTAAGTTTTTAACAGAGAGGGCCAGAAAAATTAGCGGTAAAAAGGAGGTTGCATTGTATTCTAAAGGGTCAAATAAAATAAGGTCACTTGTAGCAAGCGCATAAACTTTTGATTATTTTTAAATTACTAAATCAATTTTAGGAAGAAATAACAAAATCATCCACCATTAATTTTGTTATCTATTGTTACAATTTCAATCGCCATATATTCACCTACTTCATCCATTGCTACAACCATTTTTTTCATTATTCATTGTTACAATTGTAGTAAACTAAGTACATAAGTTACGATTATCACAATTTTCACACTCGATTCATGATTGCGGTAGCAACAGATTGTAAAATAAGTAATAGACACAATATTATCTCGTCAAGACAGATACTAAGGTGGTAGTTGAGAGACGCAATTAGATTTTAAAACATAGGCAATTTATGTGCATCAGTTGCACGGTGCAATTGTATGCTTGAAGTTATCACTTATCATGGGATGATGTATTATAATACATTTACTCTGGACAAGTAATACCTTTAAGCATAAACATTAATACATTTTCACTATGATATTGTTACCCAGAATATGTTATCTTTAGACATAAATATTAATACATTTTAACCCACGATCCGAGTTGCACGAATCTAAGATCCGTGCAATTGGTGCACAAAGTTGAATTTTTTTTAGGGTTTATTACCAAAAGCAACCCGAGGTATACCCGTTTTTACCACTTGCAACCTATTTTAAAATTCGTCGCCGAGTGCAACCTGAATTACTCGCGTTTTATCGATTACAACCTATTTTATAAATTCCGGCCAAAATCAAGAGCGTGCTACACACGCGCAATTTTGAGCAAGTGGTAAAAACGAGTGTACTTCAGGTTGCTTTTGGTAATAAACTCTTTTTTTTTTTTTTTTTCCTTTTCTTCCCTCCATCATTTTCAACAAGAGAATTTGATAAAATGACCGAGTATAGATACAAATACATACAAATTAGAACAACTCCTACCTAGATCTTCGTCTGAAAAATAAATTGAAGAAAATTGAACTATCCTCAACAGGATAATTTGAAGAAATGAATGAGTATAGATACAAAAACATACAAATAAGAACAACTCCAAGCTAGATTTTCTACTGAGAAATAAACCGAAGAGAATTGAACTCTTATCCAACAGTAGCATATATAGAATCTTCCAGTAGCTTTATCAGTGATAACCACAACTTCCAAAATTTCACCGAACTGTTCAAAGTACTTCTTCTGGATAATGATCGAATTTTTGAACAGAGTTAGTTTCTTCTGGATCTGTAAATCATAAATGTAGAAGAGGATTCGTGTTGAAGAAATTTACGGAAATTAGTGGAGAGAGGAGACGAACTGGTGTTAGGATGAGGGTGAATTAGGTCAGAGAGAGAAGGGAGGGATAAGGATGTACACGAACCAATTCGCTCGTAAACTATTCGGATCTCGGTTCGTGAAAAGCTCGATCGGGCTAGTCTAATGTCGTTAAAATAAACGAACCAAACTTAAGATTGATGATATTCGATTCGTTAGCTCGCGAGCAATTTTATTTGTTGGCTCGAGAGCTAGTTCGTAAATATTAAGCTAATGCTTATAATTAATTTCTAATTTTATAGTTATACTTATAATAAAATATATAATTATATAATTAAAACCATGCATTTGTATATATGTAATTAATTAATCTTAGTAGGTATATTATAATTTTAAAAATTTATAGCTTATTTTTAATTATATAATGATTAGTAACATATTTGTAATTTATATTTATTGAATTCATTTGGGCTCGATTAGACTCACTAGAGGCTCAAGTAAGTTCACGAGCCGTCCATATATTTGACAAATTAAGCTCGAGTTCGACTCGATAATTAATGAACTAAACTCAAACTCTTAGATATTCGATTTAGCTCTGTTAAAAAGGAGGATGAGAGAGAAAATGTGTAACAGCCCGATTTTCTGGACTATTTTTAAGTAATTATAAACCCCAAAATCAAGCCATGATATTTAATTTATTTAATTAAATACTATATTTTAAAATCAAGCCATTACGAAAATAGTAATTTAACATAATCATATATAAAGTCACAATATTTTACAAAATAAAGTATATTAAAATCAATATTGAAAATATACGAAATATTTTAAATACTTTAAGAATTTTGATGATAGTATTAAGTAATTAGCAGCGGAAAATATAATTTGTTCAAACCACGCACATCTTAAACATTCCTTCAATCAAATTGACATTCTAGTATAAATCACTGATAATTTGTTAAGTATCTAGAACATGTAAAAACTTATTAAATATTTCTCAATGATGACTCTAACACATCAATTCACCATAATAATTTTATCAAATACTCAATTATAATTACGAAGTATATAAATCACCTTAAACTCCTAGCTTACCATAATTTCATAAGATCTCAACTACCACATACTACAAGTCCAAAACTTCACCATACTTTTGAAATAATGTAAATCCTAAATCATAAACACCATATTGCACACATTTAATTATTAAGTCCAAATATAAATAATTTATAACTTTATACCACAATATGCTTTCCGGCTCCACCTCTGCTTCCATTGCTCATTTCATTTCTACCTGAGGTTCAATAATGGGTTGGGGTGAGCTTCCTTCAGCTCGTGGGAGTCACAGTTTATCACATTAATTATAAATACAAAGAGGCATACAATGTAACAATTATCATAATGATGCGCTTGTATTGGCAAGACACATAGAGCTAACTTGTATTGGCAAGTAGCATAATGACAATGAACCAAACTTGTATTGGCAAGTAGCAAATTGAATAGTCACTTGTATTGGCAAGTAACAACTTGAAGAATAAGTGCACATGTATACAGTCAAGTAAAAATAATTAAAGCGATAAACAATAAACGCCCACCTGAAAAAGTGTGATGTGTGATATGCAAATGCTTGAATTAGTCCAAAGTCCTAGGCCCGTACTCACGCTTCTCAAATTCTACAATTAATGAAAAAGGAGGAATATTTTAATAATGAGTATATAACTCATCTCAACAAGAAAACGTAAGTAAGGAAATGAGAATTAAAGAAAGATTGAAAATAATAATATAATAATAACATCATCATCAGATTGTGAGAAAATGCTACAAATGGTATGGTTGAGGAAACATGAATATATATTGAATGTTGTGATTTTCTTTCTGGAAGCAGTGGGCTTGGTAAAAAAAAATATTGGCCCAATTTGAAGATAACGTGTTGAAAGTTGAGTTTAGATGAGTATGTGGGCTGGAAACAGAAAGATGGAATTTGAGATTTAGATAGTCTCCCTCCTCCTTTCCATACGGACTGATACACGCCCTCCACCTTTCCATACGGAAAGATACACGCCCTCCACCTTTCCATACGAACTGATACACGCCCTCCACCGTCATTGTCCATACGGACTGTTACATGCCCTCCACTGCCATTGTCCATTTTCTTCCTCTTCGTCAAATGCACAGCTACACCCTTAGAATTATATTTTCTCTTCTCTTTATCGACGGCGGCCGGAGACTGCGGAAAAGTACCGTAGTCGGTCGGATAAGTGGCGGTGGTGGGTCGAAATTGGGTTCAAGGATTGGGGTCGAATTTGCCGGCGAAATTTGCCGGAAAAGTTTTGGGTAAGGACGAGTTGGCTTAAGAAATTCAATAACCAGAATTTGAAGAATTCCTTACCTTCTTTGGTTCTTTGCAGTAGACAGTAAAAGGAAAAGAAAAGATTCTTGTATTTATAACAAGTAAATACGTATGGTTACAGCTTCCAGTTTTCACCACTCCACTACTCCCACCTTTCACCCACGTTCTCACACCTTACACCCACTAAGAAAAATTCCTGTAACTGATATGATATATCTCCATCTACGTAATATCCTTAATTCTTTGGGCTCAAATTGAGTCAAACTAGTGGTTGGGCCTATACTTTGGGCTGATAATACAGATGTATGTGATGATGAGTAGAAAATCTGTTTAAGCAAATGGACCTTAAAATGTGGACTTAAAAAATATAACTAAAAAATTGATGGCCCATTAATTATATATTTGGACTAGACGGCCCAAATATAAATTATTAATCACATGAAATGAGTTGGCTTATGAATAAAATAAATGATGATTGAAAATAAAATCACACAAATTGGTAAAATAAATAGGCGGAATTTTTCGGGCGTTACAAAATGATGGCGGGAAGAAAAGAAAAAATAAAAAAAAAAAAATTATTACCAAGAGCAACCCGAGGTATACCCGTTTTTACCACTTGCTCAACATTACGCGCGTGTGGCACACGCTCTTAATTTTGGCCGGAATTTATAAAATAGGTTGTAATCGGTAAAACGAGAGTCAGTCAGGTTGCAATCGACGACGACTTTTAAAATAGGTTGCAAGTGGTAAAAATGGATATACATCAGGTTGCTTTTGGTAATAAACCCTTTTTTTTATTTGCTGTCAATTTCCAAGGTTCATTTTATTATTAAATACTCATATAAAGTTGTGTTAGAGTTTGCGTTAAAACTCCTAATAATTTTCCTATGTTTGTTTTGCCATTTATACACAATTAATTATGTGTACTATAAAAAAGGTTTACCGCTGCGGGTGATTGGGCTTTATTTTAGTATTTTTTTTATTTTAATGAATTATTCTTAAATTTTTTGGATATGTAAAATTGGAAAATTTTGAAAAAAAAAAAAAAAAAATTAATTTGATATTTAAAACATAACGGAATATTATTATATTTCGCTAAGTTTTTAAAGGAGAGGGCCAAAGGTGATTAACTCAGGGTCAAAAAAAATTATGAGGTCAAAAACAGCTTGCGCGCTATCCTAAAGGGTCAAAATTGATTTTTTCCCTATATTTTAGATGTACTAAATTTATTTTACTTTTTCTTTTCAATTTTTAGGGAAAAGAAAAAAAAAGGTTCAACATTATATTTTACTTTTAGAATGTACTTGAAGCCTTTTCTTATTTTAAACCCTAGAAAATGTGGAGTTGGTGGAATTAAATATTAGTCATTGACCTAAATTACAAGGATTTCGTTTAGCTATACTTCAACAGGTTCTCGAGAACCGAAGAAATTGAATTAGTGAAAATAAAAATTGAAAATACTCAAATAACTCAAGGTAGAGTGAATTTTTTTATCATATGCTATATGGCTACTTGCTTTCGCTGGTAGCATAAACTATTTCTCTTTTTCTTTTTCTGAATAAATTTATTAGTCCCTAATGATATTTTAGGATTGTTGGAAATTGATTTGGAATTTTGAGTTTTGACTTAAAATTGACCAATTTAATTAATTCAATCCATTTGTTAAAAATGGTAACAAGTTGTAAATTCATAATCTACACTTCTAGTAGATAAATTTAATGTATTAATATGCTCAAAATCAATTTCGGGTAAATGAGATATTAATTGTCAAAGGTTGCAACTTAAACTTGGAAATTGAAGAGTTTATGAAGGAAACATATGGGAACTTGTCCCACGTAGAAAAATTGGAGTAAGTGGATACTACTTATTTAGTAGAGCACTTGATAAGTAGTTATCAAGTGTGCTCCCCTATGATGGACCTTATGGTGGATCCTAGTGGAATTTTAGCCTTTTCGCTAAAATGGACCCGAGGATGGTGCTTCGCACCATCTGAGCCCGGGCCCGCACGTCGCACATGTCGCATTGAGCCTCTTTAGAGGCGCACGTATGCGTTGTCGCGAGGAGCCTTAAAGTTTTGGCTAGGTGGTCCAGACGGATGGCTCGCCGGTTTGTGGCGGTTCGAGTCAGGCGGTGCGGTGAGGTGAACCGGGTCGAACCGGACGGTTGGGCGGCTCGAACCAAACCGGACTGGGCAATGGGTCGAACCGGGTCGGCGGCTCGAACCGGACCGGACTGGGCGGTGTGCCGAATCGAGTCGGGTCGGACCGACCCGCCCGCAGGCGGGGCGGGTCGAACTAGTGCGACCCGTTGCCCGCCAGGGCGCGGGTCAGCCTGCGGGTGCGACCGCCCAGCGAACTGATGGGTACAGTCCAAAGGGTGCTACCAAGGGGTGAAGAGGTGCCTTTCCAAAAAAGGCACCACAACTCTTCAACATATATAAATAGGCCCCTCCACATTTCATTTCATTCATTCAAATTCACAAGTTCTTTGAGATTCAAAAGCTTTCTAAATTCTGCATTAGTAGAGTCCAAAAGTTCCAAATATCCGAGTACGTTCGCCGATAACTTCCGACTCGTAGTGCAGCGGTCTGAAGTTTTAAAGTCGTATCTTGGAGGCGTTTTGCTATTAGACGTATTGCACCTGAGTACGTGGCAATTTCGTCTTACGGATATAGAGTCAAAGTCTAGCCTCGACTTTGTCTGATTTTTTACATCTTCGTCTATACAATCACATACCGAAATATAACAGCGTAAGACGAAATTTTTGTATATTTGGAGATGTCTTCTACTGTTTCTACTCCTTCAATTCCTGTTACTCACGCCGAAAAACCGGCTAAATTTGCCGAAAATGATTTTAAGAGATGGCAGCAGAAAATGCTGTTCTACTTGACAACTCTCAGTCTTGCCCAGTTCTTGAGGGAAGATCCTCCTACTGTTGAAATAGGGGATAAAGAGGGAATGACTGCTTTGGACGCCTGGAACCACAGCGACTTCCTATGTCGAAATTACATTCTGAATGGATTAGACGACTCACTTTACAATGTCTATTCCATTTTTAAAATCGCAAAAGAATTGTGGTTATCTTTGGAGAAAAAATACAAAACGGAGGATGCCGGAATGGAGAAATTTATTGTCGGACGGTTCCTCGACTTCAAAATGGTGGACTCGAAGACTGTCATGGACCAAGTTCGAGAGTTGCAGTTGATCCTCCATGAAATTCATGCTGAAGGTATGCAACTATCTGAATCCATTCAAGTAGCCGCATTCATAGAGAAGCTACCGCCTCAATGGAAGGATTTCAAAAATTATCTCAAGTACAAACGCAAGGAAATGGGGCTTGAGGACTTGATCGTGCGACTACGGATCGAGGAAGACAACCGAAAATCTGAAGTCAAAAGCGACAAGAACCGTGGAGAGGCATGTGTAAATTTGGCTGAGTCCGGAAGTGGCAAGAAGAGAAAACGCGGTGCTGGCTCTAATAAGCAACCGAAGACCTCGAACAAAAGATTCAAAGGTAACTGTTATAACTGTGATAAGCCCGGACACAAGTCGAGTGAATGTCGACAGCCAAAGAAGGCAAATCAAGGCCAAAAGAATCAGGCCAACCTTGCTGAGCACAAATCCTTGCCAGAAGAACTGTCTGAATTGGATCTGTCCGCCGTTGTGTTCGAGGCCAACTTGGTAGATAATCCAAGGGAGTGGTGGATCAACATAGGAGCTACCCGTCATATCTGTTCAGACAAAGAACTGTTCTCCACTTACCAAGAGATCAATGACAGAAAGCTCTTCATGGGAAACTCTGCAACGTCTCCAGTGGTAGGATTGGGAAAAGTCGTGTTGAAGATGACGTCGGGAAAAGAACTAACTCTCGTGGATGTGCTGCATGTCCCAGACATTCGCAAGAATTTAGTCTCCGGTTCTTTATTGAGTAAGGCCGGATTTAGGTTGGTTTTTTAGGCAAATAATTTTGTACTGACCAAATGTGGTCAATTTATTGGGAAAGGCTATCTCGAAAAGAGTGTTTTCAAGATGAATGTAATGACTGTAAAGCGCGACATTAAGCGCAATATTAATATAAGTGAAGTTAATTACTTACTTGAGTGTTCTAATTTATGGCATGGTAGATTAGGACATGTAAATCAAAATACACTTAGACATTTAGTGAATTTAGATTTACTTCCTAGAATGGAATTTGATTCACAAAAGTGTGAGATCTGTGTGGAGGCAAAATTGGCCAAAACAACATTCCATTCAGTTGATAGAAGTACTTCACCTCTAGAACTTGTTCATACTGATGTGTGTGATTTAAAGTTTGTGCAAACTAGAGGTGGTAAGAATTACTTCATTACTTTTATTGATGATTGCACAAGATACTGTTATGTATATCTTTTGAAAAGTAAAGATGAAGCCATTGAGACATTCAAAAATTATAAGAATGAAGTTGAAAATCAACTTAGCAAAAGAATCAAAGTGATTCGTAGTGATAGAGGTGGAGAATATGTAGCTCCATTTGAAGAATTTTGCCAACAAAACGATATCATTCATCAAACTACAGCTCCATATTCACCTCAGTCAAATGGCGTTGCAGAATGCAAGAACCGAACTCTAAAAGAGATGATGAATGCTATGTTGATAAGTTCAGGCTTACCCCAGAACATGTAGGGGGAAGCAATCTTATCTGCCAACTACATTCTTAACAAACTGCCACATAAGAAAAGGGACAAAACTCTGTACGAGTTGTGGAAAGGAAGAAAACCTTCCTACCATTACCTCAAAGTGTGGGGGTGCCTTGCTAAGGTTGAAGTACCTAAGCCGAGACAAGTGAGAATAGGACCCAAAACTGTTGATTGCATTTTCATTGGATATGCGCATAACAGTAGTGCATATCGATTTCTGGTGCACAAATCAGACATTCCTGAAATAAACGTGGGAATGACTATTGAGTCAAGGAACGTGGTGTTCTTTGAGAACATATTTCCTAAGAAGGAAAACACAGAAGTAAGTTCTCGCAAAAGAACTCATGAAATTGCAAATGGTTCACCTGTTGAGGTTAATAAAGAACCTGAGGGTAATGATGAACCGAGACGTAGTAAAAGGGCCAGAAAGGAAAAGTCTTTTGGGCCGGATTTTCTATCATACATGATGGAAAGTGAACCCAGGACAATACATGAGGCATTTTCCAGTCCAGATGCTCCTCTCTGGAAAGAAGTAATAAACAGTGAAATCGAGTCCATCATGCAAAATCACACGTGGGAGATTGTAGATCTACCACCAGGCTGTAAACCACTTGGATGCAAGTGGATCCTAAAGAGGAAGTATAAAGCCGATGGATCAATTGATAAGTATAAGGCTAGATTGGTAAACAAAGAGAAGGATACGACTTCTTTGATACGTATTCCCCAGTTACGAGGATCACTTCCATTAGAGTTCTCATTGCTATTGCAGCTCTGCATAACCTTGAGATACATCAAATGGATGTGAAGACGGCCTTCTTAAATGGGGAATTGGAGGAGGAGATATATATGGAACAACCTGAAGGGTTTGTAGTTCCTGGCCAAGAAAAGAAGGTGTGTAAACTTGTTAGATCTTTGTACGGACTCAAACAAGCACCTCTTAAATGGCATGAAAAATTTGATAATTTGATGCTCTCTAATGATTTCAAAATCAATGAGTGCAATAAGTGTCTCTATATAAAGGGCACTCCAGAAGATTATGTGATAGTGTGTCTATACGTCGATGACATGCTTATTACGGGGAGTAATCATGACTCGATCATGAATACTAAAAACATGTTAAAACGAAATTTTGACATGAAAGACATGGGTCTGGCTGACGTCATTCTAGGGATGAAAATCTCTAGAACTTCTGATGGAATTTTCCTATCACAAACTCATTACGTTGAGAATGTGTTGAGGAAATTTGATGCTTATGATGTACCCCCGGCTAACACTCCTGTAGATGTTAATCTACACTTAACCAAAAATAGAGGAGACCCAGTGCTGCAACTGAAATATGCAAGAATTATCGGAAGCCTGATGTACATGACAAATGGTATGCGTCCGGATATAGCATATTCAGTTAGCAAACTTAGTAGATTTACAAGTAATTCTAACAAGGATCACTGGAAAGCTCTGATGAGAGTTTAAGGTATTTAAAACATACCATGAATCATGGAATTTTGTATACAAGATATCCAGCCGTATTGGAAGGATACACAGATGCAAACTGGATATCTGATACAAAAGATTCAAAATCCACTAGTGGTTATGTATTCACTATAGGTAGAGGAGCTATGGCTTGGAAATCCTCTAAACAAACTTGCATAGCTCGTTCCACAATGGAATCGGAGTTCATTGCTTTAGACAAAGCTGGTGAAGAGGCAGAATGGCTTCGGAACTTCTTAGAGGATATTCCTGGTTGGTGCAAACCAGTGCCTCCCGTGATGATACACTGTGATAGCATGTCTGCTATAGGAAGGGTACAAAGCCACATGTACAATGGTAAGTCTCGACACATCCGGAGGAGACACAATACCGTTAGACATTTGATCTCAAGTAGGGTAATCTCCATTGACTACGTAAAGTCAAAAGAAAACATTGCGGATCCGCTGACTAAGGCATTGGTCGAGATCAAATGTATAGCGCGGTAAGGGGAATGGGGCTAAAACCCACATACTAAAGAGTGTTCATAGTGGTAACTCGTCCATGATGACTGGAGGATCCCAAGAACTTGGTTCAACGAGACAACTAAGCTTTGAAGCACTCAGTTTTGCACTTGAAAACAAATTTCAAGCTCATTCTCGATTCCGCTCAAGTGTCAATTGTACCTTTTCGGTACAAAACCTGATGACGTGTGATGAGGGTAAGCTTAACAGCTTTTAATGATTCCTATACCTTCGTGGTAAGGTATTTCAGGGTACCTTTAATAGGAGATCACCTATATAAGTGTGAAGTGGGGCCGCTTCAAACTGACAAATGTAATATTTTCAGTACACACTTATGAATCCGAGATAATGTCCATGGCCAAAATGGACAACAACGTGAGAACCAAAAGGATATTAGAGTCGTTACTTTGTGGTTGTCATTGTACTTGATTTACACAAAAGCTGACCAGTTTAAGACATCATGTTCACTGAGCAGCGAGTAAATCCGATGGCATCTCACTAGGGAAGGTTCAAAGGCTGAAGCTACCTATCCTGATGAAGGGACGGCTCGTTGGGACTTTCTTAGGTGTGCATTGCATTAATATCATTCATGTGAGGGATTGTTGGAAATTGATTTGGAATTTTGGGTTTTGACTCAAAATTAACCAATTTAATTAATTCAATCCATTTGTTAAAAATGGTAACAAGTTGCAAATTCATAATCTACACTTCGAGTAGATGAATTTAATGTATTAATATGCTCAAAACCAATTTCGGGTGAATGAGATATTAATTGTCAAATGTTGCAACTTAAACTTGGAAGTTGAAGCGTTTATGAAGGAAACATATGGGAACTTGTCCCACATAGAAAAATTGGAGTAAGTGGATACTCCTTATTTAGTAGAGCACTTGATAAGTAGTTATCAAGTGTGCTCCCCTATGATGGACCATATGGTGGATCCTAGTGGGATTTTAGACTTTGGCTAAAATGGACCCGAGGATGGTGCTTCGCACCATCTGAGCCCGAGCCCGGGCCCGCACGCGCACGTCGCACATGTCGCATATGTCGCATTGAGTCGCTTTAGAGGCGCACTTTGCACTTTGCACTTCGCACGTACATGTCGTCGCGAGGAGCCTTAAAGTTTTGGCTAGGTGGTCCAGACGGATGGCTCGCGGGTTCGTGGCGGTTCGAGTCAGGCGGTGCGGTGAGGTGAACCGGACCGGACTGGGCAATGGGTCAAACCGGGTCGGCAGCTCGAACCGGACCGGACTGGGTGGTAGGCCGAACCGAGTCGAGTCGGATCGACCCGCCAGCAGGCCGGGCGGGTCGAACCAGTGCGACCCGTCGCCCGCCAGGGCACAGGTCAGCCTGCGGGTGCGACCGCCAGCGAACTGATGGGTCCAGTCCAAAGGGTGCAATCAAGGGGTGAAGAGGTGCCTTTCCAAAAAGGCACCACAACTCTTCAACATATATAAATAGGCCCCTCCACATTTCATTTCATTCATTCAAATTCACAAGTTCTTTGAGATCAAAAGCTTTCTAAATTCTGCATTAGTAGAGTCCGAAAGTTCCAAATATCCGAGTACGTTCGCCGATAACTTCCGACTCGTAGTGCAGCGGTCTGAAGTTTTAAAGTCGTTGTATCTTGGAGGCGTTTTACTATTAGACGTATTGCACCTGAGTACGTGGCAATTTCGTCTTACGGATATAGAGTCAAACTCTAGCCTCGACTTTGTCTGATTTTTTACATCTTCGTCTATACAATCACATACCAAATTATAACAAGGATGTATTTAGATTTAGACCAGTTAAAATAATTAAAAGAAAAGAATTGCAAATAACCCGATTTCCACAAGATAAATAGTGTTTTATCTTGGTAAACATATAAAAAAATTCAATATAAAATAAGGCTACTTGCAGCAAACTCATCAACTTTGGGATATTTTTATATTACTAAATTAACTTTAGAAAGAAATAACAAAATTCATCCACCATTTATTTTGTCATCCATTGTTGCAATTCCAATTGCCATACAACCTAAGTGTGCTACTTAGACATACATTGTTGCTTAGAGTGGTTAGTTAACTTCATATCCAACTTAATTTTGTGTTCTTTGTAATAAATTCAGATTTCTCAGGAATCTGAATTCATTTTCTTTTGGATACTTTCAGAATAGGTTTTTAGATATTGTTTTGTTCATCTAGGTTGTGTTATTCGTCTATTTAAAACGTTGGGGGTTCTTGGATAGTGAATCAAAGTCTGTCTCGATTCACATCTGGAATCTTCTTGTAATTCACCTTTTCTTATAGTGAGTTGTTTGCCCTGTGGCATCCACATGTTACTCATAACTTGTGGAAAATATTACTTCATTTGTTATTTTACGTATTCCGTTATGTTAGTGTTGGGCAAACATCGTACACGACATTTTGTGTGTACGAAGCAATGTATACTTTCAATTTGTCACAAAGCCAACACTTGACACACCAAGCGCGATCCTTCTGTGTGTTGCTCCAACATGGATTCTATAATAATGACCAACTTACCAGTTGTTGATGGTTTGGATTACGATTATTGAAAGTCAGTCTTAAGTCTCGTATCAAGTCAATTTATGTGAGAGCTTCGAAAGTTGTTGATGATGGATGGAGGATGTCTATGACACAAACGTTGAGAATGAAAGGATTAGGAAGCCAGGAGCACAATGGACGAAAACGAGCTCGATTTTTTAAATTTCAATGAGAAGGCCCTCAATGCTATTATCATAGCGGTCGACATGAACATTTTCAAACGGATCAAGCCAAGCAAGACATTTAAAGATGCATAGGACATACTTCAGCGACTCGCAAAGGTGATGATAGTGTTCGCGAGTCTAGACTTCGTATGGTGACCGACCGGTTTGAGAACTTGAGGATGGAAGAAGGTGGATCTATTTCATTTTACTTCAGTAACATTATATACATTACAAATGAAGCTTCTGACTTGGGAGATCCAATCAGCAAAAAATGTCTTTGTTCAGTGCCTGGTCAATATACAATCAAGATTTCGGCAATTGAAGAAGCTCACAACACCACAACAATGGAGCTTACACCTCTGATGAGTATCTTTCAGACGTACAACCGGAGAAAGCTTTACAATGTGGCCTTTCATATAGAAGATTGAGGTTCATCCAATGAAGATGAAGACAATGACTTGGAGGAGATCTCAGAGGGAGCTGATGTGGCGTTACTTACAAGAAAGATCAACTCCGCGATACGGAAGTTGAAGAACAAGTCTCTGAGCACACCAAAAGTTCCAGAACATAGGGATCTTCCACCTAAGAAGGCATCGGTTTTTTGGTCCTCTAGTTAGAAGATCGAGCTCTAACCGGTCTGAAAATGAACACATAAATTTAGACTCTGCTCAATACCGAGCGTGTAAAGGATTTGGCCACTATGCAAACGAGTGCGTCAATATCCTTCGGAAGTACGAGAAGAGCAACTAGGTGTCCATGATTGATGATGAAAGAGTTAGAACTTTAAGCTACTATGAAACAAATGGCAACGCTCTCAACCATGACAAAATGGCCTTTGCTGGATGACGATGATGTTGTGTTTGAGGTTTACCCAACATCAGACATAACATCTTAATCATATGATTCCAATTACTACTTGATATGTTCTAGTTCAACGTAACTATTGACAAAGTGTCAGATGAAGAGCATGATGAGAAGACCATTCATGTGGTTGAGGATATGAAGGTCGAATACTTTGAGTTGCTCAAGAAGTGGAAGAAACCGTGTCACGGAATGAATGAGCTGATTAAGGAGAATGATAATCTCCAAGAATTAGTGACTCAGTTGGAAGTCCTACTGACAAAGTAGGATGTTGAGCTAGGAGTAGCCAAAATCCAATTGGAAGATGCATTTGAAACCTTTAAAAGGTTAAATACAGGTACATCTAAACTTGATGAAGATTTAGCAATTGTTAGGTCCGATCATGATGGACTAGGTTTTAATTAATCTAGCGAAACTAACATTGTTAATGGCAATGGCTTACCTTTTGTACGAGAAGGTGAACTAAACTGTAATGGAAATTCTGAAAAATCACCTAATTAAACAAAAGGAAAGAGAAAAAGAAGATATGTATGTCAACAATGCATTGTTCTTGATCAAAATAGTCCTTTCTGCAGTAAAATGAAAAACAATTTCGCTAAAGGAAAGATGTTGACTCAGAACTTGCCAAACATTTGTAACAAAAGATCTACCTAGAATCTAAACACCCTCATAAAACGAGATGGGTTTGTAAATCCCACTTAACTTGTAATGTTGTATTTACTACTTTGAGAGCTAATGTTTCGGGCTCCTTGAACTTCGACAGTGGTTGTTCATGCCACATGACGGGTACCAATGATCTTTATCCAATTACGGACCATGTGAAGGAGGTCATGTTACTTATGGAGGAGGTTCCAAGGGACAGATTGTGGGAAAATGGGACTTTGAGTGTTCCTGGTTTTCCCAAGTTACAAAATGAGTTCCATGTGAAAGGATTTTTAGCTAATCCAATTAGCACAAGTCAACTATGAGATGGTGATTTTCAAGTGAAATTCACTCGTAACTCTAGTTATGTTTATGACCGGTCTAACACTCGTGTGATGACAAGAAGATGATCAGTTGTCAATTTGCTTCCTACTTGGAGAAATAAGGTTAATCGAGCTCAAATTGATGACACGATTTTGTGGCATCAAAAGATAGGCCATGTTGATTTTTGAAATATGTATAAACAAGTAAATTTTGTCGCTGTAGAGGTATACTTAAACTAGAAAAGAAGCAAAAATATGTTTTATTGGAGATTGTCAAAGAGGTAAATACGCTCGTATTGCTCACAAGGTTGTCCAACATTTTGTTACCTCGGCTGCTTTGAACTACTTCATATGGATCTAATGGGTCCAGTAAAAGTAGAGAGTATAGGTGGTGAGAGGTATTCATTCGTCATAGTAGACAACTTTTCTAGGTTTACTTGGGTAAGTTTTTTTGTTCGCCTAAATTTAACCTTAGCTTTATCGCAAGTGTACGGCATAGCAGAAGTTTAGTAGCTAATAAGGTCGATTCCACGAAGATCGGAAACTAACCCTCTTAAGTACTGCGATCCTAATAATCTAACTTTATCCAAACAATCGAAATTTGAATTGGTTTTTTAATAAACTAAAAAACTAACAATTAAACACAATTAACTAAAACAAAGATTTAAACAAGTAAGTTAGGAAGAAATCAATTAACAAGGATATTCTAGGTTTCGATTTCAACTATGCATCATTAATGATTATTAATCAATTAACTGAATCTTTAAACCAAATTCTAGCTTTAATAGGACATTCACTAAAAGTAGTCTAAATCCCCTCTCAGAGCGACTAAACCACAGGTTACGTGCAATAGCCACCGTTCACGATCGACTACAACTCCCAAAAGACCAAGAGACTAGCACCCTCACAATTATTTCAAACTTCTCAGTTCTATTAAATAATTATGTTTTATGTTGTAGACCTATTAACAAATCTTCCCTCTCGGTTCTCTATTTATTAAGACTAAGATGTCTAATAATTGACCAGATTATCAAACATATAGATAAAAACATAAAACGAATCCAATTAATCGAATTAACAAACAAAAAGATCAACATAGTGTACTATCTAACCTAGAATATATAGAAATTTAGCCAAACCCCCATTGTATTTAACATACAACAATATACCAAAACATAAACAATAAAGTAAAAAAATAATTAATTGATAAAACCTAACTATTCTTGCTCTTGAATCTTGGCTCTTCCTTTAAATTCCTTGCCTTGCACACCTGAGTATGATAAAAGATTATTATTTTTGCAGTCAAGGGTCCCTTTTTATAGTTGGGATGGAAAATAATGATAATGGGCTGAAAATCCATAAAAATGCGTGAAATCGTGTGGGCCTAGAAAATAGCTTGACCGAGCAGCATGTGATGCACCATTGATAACCCTAGTGTTAGTGCAAGTAGTGGTAAACAAGGTCGATCACACAGAGACTGTTCCTATGTTCAACTTAATACCCCGATTATAATAGGTCAATCTTATCTAGACTCTCAAATAAAGGTGATTGATTTAATTATTAAACTAAAAGTGCATAAAAACGATAAATAAAATATATACAACTCTCAAAGAAGCAACAAGAAGTCACAAAGGAATAAATTAGATAAAAGACAATATTCTAGGCTTCGATTTCAGTTACAATCTCCTACCTATGATTATCTTAATTTGCATGGATTTTTTAGGATGTTTATCCTTAATTTAATTTGTTTTTTTATTTGATCTTATCTTGCTAGATATGTTTGTTAGTTAGGGGGAGTATTTTTACGGTTAAAGGGGAGTTTAGTGATTTGACTTAGTTGTTTTTTAGTATACTTAGGTTTTGTGCTAGAAAAAGCAAAAAGGGGGAGATTGTTAGAGTTTGTGTTACAAACTCCTAATAATTTTCCTATTTATTATTGTTTGTTTTGTCTTTTATACGCAACGAATTATGTGTAAATTTTATGTGTTTCAATTAATATGTCAGTGTAGTACAACGAGCAATTTAGACTTGGTTTTTGGACGTGTGGCAGCCATGAAGGCATATGAGGTTGTAAATAGGAAATGTTGTTTTGGATATGCTTGCATGATAGGTTTTAGGTTGTTTTGTTTATCTAGACCTTGTTAATTCGTGTGTCTAAGACGTTAATGTCTTAGACAGTGAATCGAAGTATGTCTCAATTCACGTCTGAAATCTTTTGTAATTCGCTTCTTGTTATAGTGAGTTGTTTTGGTTTGTGGCATCCACATGCTAACTTGTGGAAAATGTTACCTTTTGTAATTTTACGTTTTTTCTTTTGTTTGTTTAAGTGTTTTGAGTTAACATCGTACACAACATTATGTGCATAAGAAATGGCATACTTTCAAATTGATGTTTTTTCCTCTCAATTAACCTAAAAATATATTCCTTTGTGGTATCACTATAGGACCGTTCAGAACTTGAACATAACGTCCTCCATGTACAATAAAATACTAAGGCTACACGCACACGCAACATTCACAATAACAAGCACTTCCTCCGTTTCATAAAAAAGCTCATACTTAAAAATGTACAACATTTTATCTTTTGTTAATATGATAGAATGCACAATTCTAAAAAATCCATCAATACACACACATGATTTTTATTTAATCTAACTTATTCAACCAAATCTAACTGATTTAATTTTTTTAGTTTAACTAGTAAAACATGACATTAATTTTCAGACAAATTTGCTTTTTCAAACATAACTTTCTTTATGGGATAAAAGGAGTACAATTTATGTTACTTAAAAATAAAGTACTTAAACATAAACTAGGCAGCATTACTATTACTAGGAAAGAGAACGCTTTTGGACGTTCGGCTTAAAAGAAGTAGATTTGAGTATTTTTAATACCTACCTTCACTTCAAAAAAAATAACTTGTCTTAATCAGAAGATGAAACATGTTTTATTTCTGCTTCTATGTACAAGTTCTATATACATTCAATTCTTTCCAAACAATACAACTTCTACTCTTTGTATTGATCACTAACTAGCAAACACTACTATTTATACTTAAAAGCAACTTTTTCACAATCTCTAAATTTAATTAATTATTCCGCATAAACTCCCCAAGTCAAACTCTTATAAGCTTACAGAAACAGAAGCAAAAATACAAATTTTTTAAGAAGGATCATAATTATAATTATAATTATAATCATAATATCATGTGAAGACAAGCCATACAAGTTACAACTTCAATTCTGAGGATCAGACTTCTTACAACCATTGAGGTTTTTACCACAATTCAGTGCACAGTATCAAGATAAAATAGCGGACAAAAAGAAAAAGAAAACAAAATGGGCACCTTTTCTTAGTAAATCAGTACACTACACTTCACGAAATATCGGCTACGTCTAGAAGTTCAGCAGGCCTCATTTTCTATACGGATGGAACCTACCATTCATTCCGTTGCCGTTCCCATACCCTTTGCCGTTTGCATATCCACCACCGGCGGCACCACCAGCACTTCCACCACCACTGCCACCACTGCCCCCTCCATATCCTTTCACGGGGCCATAACCACCACCACCGCTACCACTGCCTCCAAAGCCTTTACCGGCATCATACCCACCACTGGAGCCACCACCATAACCTTTACCCACACCATACCCAGCAGCTCCTCCGTACCCAACCGAAGGCCCAAATCCACCACCCCCATATGCACCTCCACCGTACATGGGCCCACCAAATCCATAACCATAGCCATACCCACCATACCCTGCATAAAATCCTGCGGCCCCACCAGCATAATTTCCTGGAAAATTCCCGTAACCACCATAGCCACCATAGCTGCCATAACCACCAAAGCCTCTACCCATTTTACCACCGTACCCACCAGCAAAACCTTCTGAGCCACCAGGGAAGTTTCCAGAAGATCTTGACATGCTACTTCCACGACGGAACCGACCATCACTAGACTGATCAAAACCAGATCTTTTAGGCTCAGCCTTCTTAATCTCCACCTGTAAATTGTACACTAGATCGTAAGTAATCTTATTATGTCACTAGTGTGGTAAAGGGGGGAAATATCATAAAAAACTCACTTGCTTTCCACCGATTTCATGCATTTGACCATCAGAGAATATCTTTTCAACAGCATCTTCAGTTTCGAAGGTTACAAACCCAAAGCCCCTAGAACGACCAGTTTTGTGATCCAACATAATTTGCTGCTCCACAATGTTACCATAGGAAGAGAAATAATCCCTCAAATCCTCTACAATACAATACATGAAATATTTGGTCAACAGGAAAAGTTTGATTTCTTCTACAAAGAAAAAAAATATAGACCAGTAAGAATCACCTTCATTTAATGACAATGGAAGGCCACCAACAAATATTTTCCTTGTCCTCGACACTCCTCTACCTTGCATGTCCTCTCTAGGTACTGTTCTCTTTACCTCAACCTGATATATAAATGCAAACTTGAGGTCCTAGGAAGATTCTTTTCCAATAGATAACCACTATGAAAAACTAAAACCTAAATGTTGTTGGCTAAATTATCAAAGAGTTCCTACCGCTCTACCATCGATTACATGCTCTTCCTGTAAAACCTTCTCAGCAACCTCTGGATCAGAAAATGTCACAAATCCAAAACCACGAGGTCTTCCTGAAATTTTGTCTAGCATAATCACAGAATCTGAAATTTCGCCAAACTTCCTGAAGTACCGGCTGAATGAATCTGCAAAGGAGAGTGCCAAACATAGTAAGCATAATAAATCTCTAGAGATACTATCAAATAAAGAGCTGCAGCAACAAACAATCAAATGACATCATGCAATCAAATTAATACTCTTAGATATAGTCAAATTAATACATCTGAGATTTGTTGGTATTCTTTAAAAGCTATTTGTTTGTCCGTAGTGGCAAATTTCAAATAAAACTAATATTGCAATTAATTAAAAATATTTCACACCAAAACCCCTCCCCAAATCAAAATCCCTAATCAGAACACAACCTTTTTACCCCATAATGTTGATCACGCCAACAAACCTATGATCTCTTAAAGCACATAAAAGGTAAAAAGCGGACGAAGCATCACATACCCAGAAAAGACAATTAATTGTTAAATCTCTCACAAGAAGCACATAACGCCAACTTGACCAACTATCAAATGTATGCACCGTGGAAAATTCTTATAGTATTAAAATAAAATTTAAAAAGCACGTCCTTATGTCATGTGCAACAAAGATCCAAAAAGGGAAATAAAATTGTAAGAAAACTCTCGACAAGTGGAAACTGGGTCAATATGCATGCTGGCACAGATAATTATCTTATGATTTATTATTAGCTAGTATTTTACATAAAGTTATTTGTCCATTCTGAACTAATGAAGTCCATATAAAAAGCTTATGGTCCTTATATATAAACTTAGTACTGTAAATGAATATTGATTCAAAGAACACTAAATACAAGAAGCATCCATCATTCTCAGGTTTCCGAGTAAGCACATATTGGAAACCAAAGTAAGACATGCCCTTCCAGGATCGACCCACAAACCCAAAGAGAGAGAAAAGACATGCACTTCCAGGATCAACTCCAAACACGAAGAGGGAGAAAAGAAAATGAACGGAAAAAAAGAAAAAAAAACTAAGAAAGACAACTCTCACTCTGGCTTTTATTCAAGAGCTAGTCAAATTGTAACATCTCAATCCTTGCCATTGAAGATCTATTAGTAGAATAATTTCCCATCAGGGCAACAGGAAAAGGTTGAGAATGCGAAAAAGAGGAACAAAAATAAAAACTGAAGAAGTATAAAACAGGAAACAAAAATATAAATGTGGTGCATACAAGGAAATAAATATATATGGAGCATATAAATTAAGAACGTTGAAAATGCACACTCTTATTTTTCACTCTAATTAGTGGAAAACAATAATCTCAACAATAAGCAGTAAATAAGATATGCATATTTTACCTTCTGATGTCTCCCAAGCAATGCCTCCGACGAAAAGTTTTCTATCACAACAAAAAAACCAATAGTTACTACAATTTTTTCACATCGCTCTCTTTCTTTCTTGGGGATCGAACCCAAACCCTCGATCTCACACCTCATAATATACAAACTAAACTAATCAAAACAGCATTTCAAATTTCTAACATGGACCTAACGACACAAGCTAAACTAGCACAACTAACCCTGCAGACGACGTAGAATCGTGCTTTATGCCTGCACTATCATCTATGTTATCAATTGAATCGTAGTTTCCCTCATCTGCTTCATAATGCCCTTCATACTGATTCGGTTCCTCTTCGCCGTAAACGGCGGCGTTCTGTTCTGGTACACCATAATCCATTTGGGAATTCTGTTCTATTCCTACCTATACAAAAAGAAATTGAAATACCTGCAAATAAACAAAGATTATTCTTCCAATTTCTCGACCCCTTTTTCAAACATACCCTTTTCTAGGAACCCTAAACAAAGACCTGAACAAATTACCTAACCCGATAGCTAGCTAGATATTTTCTATTCCTCGTTGTTGATTGCAGATGAAAGCTTCCAGCTGCGGTGTCGTTTTGGAGAAATTTGTCGTTGTGTTCGGAAACCCTAGCCTTCTTCGCTTCTTTTCTGAATTTTTTTATTTTTTCTTTTCTTTCAGCTCGAAAATTTCCCGTTCCGTTTTCGGTGCTTTCTCGCAATTTTATAGAATCACAAATTGATCTAGAGCGACGTCGTTCTGAGCGATACTGTTGGTTACGCACTTGGGCTTTGGGCTTCAGTTTTCTGCATTCAGTTTGGGCCGATTAGGCTTGTAGATATTTTTTATTTAAATAATTTCAAATTAGTGTTTAAACTGGATCCTATAATATACTCTCCGTGCCGACCTAATTTTCACATCTATTCCGGCGCGTATATCAAGAAAAAATTATTTTTACTTTTAATTAATCTTTTTAAAGTGAAGATTGAAGATGGAGATTTTGAAGATGAAGATTGTGAATAATTTTTCCTATTTAAGACTGTGTAAATTAGTGTGACGGATCGAAAAGGAAAATGTGCAAATTAGAATGGGACGGATGGAGTATTTTTAAGAAATAAATCTTTTAACTTTTAAAATGAGTCAAATGAGTTCTTATAAATCTAAGTTCTAATTAAATCATAAGTAGGACATTTCTAAATATTAAAATTACTAAATATATTTTAAAAAATACTAATACTAAACAAACTAGAAACATTATTAAGTTAATTAATATATTACCAAAATAATATCTCAAGCTATTGTTTGGTTTATTAATAAAATATAAATTTAAAATGATCTCTATCTAATAGACTATAAAATCCGAAAAACCTTGAATTATTTAAATAAAGTGAGGAAATTTTTTGTAATTTAAAGAAAAGACATAATAAATCAGCAAATCTCAACCATTTTTCCGTAATTAAGTTATTAAGAAAATTAAATTTATTTTATTGACTTATTTAAATATATTTAGGATTTAAGTTTTAGTTCATTAGATTATCTTATAAAATTATTTAATTATTGATATTTACGAGGATCCTATGTATCTCATCTCAGAAGTTTAGGTGTTAATTTGTTCAATTTTAAACATTCTAAGTGTTTATTTGAACAAAAAGAAATAGCTTAGGGCCTAATTTGAGCTCAATGTATTAGTTCAAGGGATAATTTGCTCATCTTCCGTTTTCAAAAATTAAATTAAATTTTTTTAGGAAAAAAGTCAATATATATAGATATATGTGTATTGCCCATATGACATATATACATATATATACACACTGTAGTTCTTTGTAGTGTGATGCACGATTTGAAAATAGTAAGAAAAATCAAAATTAAATAATTGAATAACTTATTTTTATTAAATAAAGAATATTATTATCTAATAATTATTTATTTCATAAATAAATAAATTTATTTATTTATTTTTTACAACTCATATACTGAAATTAAAGACAATAATCAACCAACGCATAAATTAAAGGCCATGAAAAAAAGATTGATTTAATATATTTTACATAAAAGATATTTGCTTTTTAATTTTATTTTATTAAATAAATCACCCAAAGTTGTAACCTATATTTTTTTCTATAGAGCAAGTTGCAAAACAATAATAATCTAAATTTGGAACTAATTTGAAAAAGATTTTACCATATATATATATACACAAATTTCTTTAAAGTCCCATTTGGATTGAGGGATTTGATTTGCTAAGGGATTTAAAATGAATAAATTTCAAAATCCTTAAATTTGAAATTCATGGACTTGAAATCCCTTGTTTGGATTTACGATGAATTTGTGAAAGGATTTTTAAATCCAAAATTTTCAAATCCATTATTTGACAAAAGACTAATAAAATATTTGTAAAATTCAATATTTTTTTTTTAAGTTTAAACTATCAATTTATATTTTTTATTAAATAAAATAATATTTATCTACATCCAAATTAATCGAACAATTTTTTTTCCATTTTTTTTAAATGACTACCTTTGTCAAAGGATTTGAAATCACCCAAATATAGTGTAAAATGATTAAATCTAAAATCTTGGATTTTTAATTGGGTTGATTTAAAAATCTGAATTTACAAATTCACTTATTTAGTGTTTTATCCAAACATATGGAGTTGATTTGACAATGAATTTATAAATTCACAGCACAATTCCTCCATTCAAATGGAGCCTAAAAGAATAGGTTGTGTTAGGTGAAGATGTATTTTTTGAATTATAGAGTGAATTATGTATATAGAGGAGAGATAAATGAATATTTTATTGATAGGTTTGGTCGGGGAAGATTGTTGATAATGGAGATTGATACAGCTAGAGTGATGACCCTTAACCCTCCAATCGTTTGACTGGTTGACTGTCTATTAATATAAAAACATATACAGTCATGTATATATATATATAAATTCTAGGTTTTCGTTTTCCCTCCTTCCTCTTCAATCCCCTCTCTCACGCTAGGTTTCGCCCTCCCATTTCCGATTTTGAAACTTTTTCTCGTAAATCATGAGTAAACCCGGCAAAGACAGCTTCGACATGTCCGGGATGAACCCCGTCCTCCCCGCCGCCGCCGCGGGTACTTCCTCTTTCCTAAATCTTAGTTACTGTGTTTTTGTGTGTGTATGCGCGTTACTGTTTGCCCTCATGATGTCGGTTCGTGATTAGTGGTTCTACTTTCCATTTTACTGCAGCGTTGAGTCCTGAAGATCGCGCGGGTTTAGTAAACGCCCTCAAGGTTTATGCTTTTCCATGTTTCTTATTTTCTGAGTTACATTTCGGCACCAATTGAGGCTTCTGACTCTGTTTCTAGAATAAGTTGCAGGGTTTGGCTGGTCATCAGGCGGACATCCTGGAGACATTGCCTCCCAAAGTGCGCAAGCGCGTCGAGGCGCTAAGAGAGATTCAGGTTGTTTTTTTATTTTATGATGTGTATCGATAAAATAATCCATTCATTTTATGCTTTTTGTTGGCACATAGGTGATATTCGAACTCTTATTCTGATTATGTTATTGGTTACAGTTGCTAATTACAGTCGTTATTCAGTTTTTAGTGCTATTGGCTTGTGATAAAAAAACCTTGCGCATTGATTTTATTTTATACTTAATCTTGTAGTGGCGAGTTCTCAATTTGTTTGTTTAACGGAGAGGAGATGAGTAATCTATATCTTCTGTCAAAATCTTTTTGTATTTTGTGATTCATCTATTCGACGTGTAACATAAGTTGACTGCCATTGTAACTGCATTGCCAAACCTTGAAGGTGGACTCCTGTGAGAGAGTTATGTTTTAAAATCTCCAAATATTTGAAGCTCACAGAGAGACTAACAGAGGTATACATGATCAAATTAGTTGCTCAAAGTAGTCAAACTAGTAGTTAAAGCTTGTAGATGTTGCCAAACTTGTAAAGGGGAGCAGAACAGAGATTTACTGGATGATGGTTATAGTGGTTAGTCTCAACCATGTAGCAAAATAATTTACCATTTAATGGCATACTATGTTTTACACATCTGCAAATCCATTCACATATCGCTGAAGTATAACAAAAGTTTTGCGGATGACAGGTCTTGTTGATATTAGCTTGACACTTTTTGAATTTTATCCTGATAGTACTGAAGATATTGCTCAAAGTGACATGTATACACATGTTATGATCTATTTTGTTATAGTCTTAATGTGTTCTTGTGCTTGCAGGGCCAGCACGATGAGCTAGAGGCCAAATTTCTTGAAGAGAGAGCAGCACTTGAAGCTAAATACCAGAAACAATATGATCCACTTTATACTAAAGTAATGATATTTATATAAACTTTTCATTTAGAAGCTGCATTATTTTGCCTTTGACTTGGTATTCTTGCAACATCAATTGAATTTCTTTCCAAACAATGTGCAGCGATTCGAAATTGTAAATGGTATTGTTGAAGTTGAAGGAGTGACTGATGCATCAATGGAGGAGGGAGAGGGCAAAGCAAATGAAGGTAAAACAGGAGTTTCACCCCCCGTGTTAGATCAATGTGCTGATAATGTACTAAGTTAAGCTTCAATTGTGTTATTGTAGGCTGTCAATGCTAATATTTAGTTGAACCATCATTTCAGGTAAAGGTGTACCGGACTTCTGGCTGAGGGCAATGAAGACAAATGAGATATTAGTCGAGGAGGTTGATAGTTGTAACATTCTTTCTTTGCTTACTCTGGTATTTTGTCTTGAACTGAACCTATTACACATTTTCTTTTAGATCACGGAACGTGATGAAGAGGCTCTAAAATATCTCAAGGACATCAAGTGGTGCAAAATTGATAATCCTAAGGGATTTAAGCTTGAATTCTTATTTGATACCAATCCCTTTTTCAAGAATTCTGTACTTACGAAGACATACCATATGGTTAATGAAGATAATGAGCCCATACTAGAGAAAGCAATAGGGTAATTTATTTATTCGGCAAACCTTATTTAGTCTTTCCATTTCGTGTTTGCAATATTTGTAAATGTTTATCCACGTCATATTGGACACCTTACAGGACAGAGATTGAATGGTATCCTGGAAAATGCTTGACTCAGAAGGTTTTGAAGAAGAAGCCGAAAAAGGGGGCAAAAAATACAAAGCCAATAATCAAGAATGAAAAGTGTGAAAGCTTTTTCAACTTCTTCAGTCCACCAGTGCTTCCAGATGATGAAGATGACATCGATGAGGATCAGGTACATATATGGTTCTTGCTGTTTGGTTCATCATCAGAAACCTGAAGCTGTAATTTTTTTTCGAACCATGCTTACATTTCCTTTTATTGTATGGAATAATGCCCAATAGGCTGAAGAACTACAAAGTCTCATGGAACAAGACTACGATATAGGGTGTGTCTCCTGTTCTATTCTGTACTGTTACTTCAGTAGCCAATGACTGGCCTTATATTGGCCGGGTGTTTTTTGAATTTTGGGACATAAACTTCTGCAATAACTTTTATGCACTACAGCTCCACAATTCGGGATAAAATCATCCCTCATGCTGTTTCATGGTTTACTGGGGAGGCTGCTGAAGCTGATGAACTTGACATTGATGATGGGGATGACGATGATGAGGATGAAGAGGACGATGAAGAGGAAGATGAAGATGAAGATGAAGACGATGATGAGGATGAAGATGACGATGAAAAGGAAGTCAGGACCAGGAAGAAGGTGAGCTCTGATCATTTGAAAAAATCAAACCAATCAAACTTTTGTTCTGATTTTCAGAATTTTACCATTTGACATTAAAGCTTGTCTTGTGGTCAGAAGGCATGATTAATTTTTTCAGCTTTCGTTCTATGTGTCAACTTGATCCACTTACCAAACTTTGAGATGCTTGTGACATTTACAGAAAGGTGGTAGAGCACAAGCTGGGGAAGGTCAACAAGGCGAGCGCCCTCCAGAGTGCAAGCAACAGTGATGTTGCAGGATATCAAGAGGATACTTAAATGGATATCTATTTTTTTCTTATTGTCTCCATATATTTATATTCTCCTCTTTCTTGGAACATTTTTTTTTTTGGGAAATGGTTGTTGAAGTGGAATTAGTTAGTTTCAAATGACTCTTGAGCATGTATGTTATTTGGTATCAAATATTCTTTATTTACAAATTGGAATTAGCGAAGTACAATCCTTGTATAAACTTGTTTGGGGTTTTTTCATGCTTCGTACGACCGACTTTATGATCTTCTTAATGTTGTGTGTCCCATTATTGAAGACATATATACAGATTAGCTTTTACATTTTTAATATTAATAATGCTCCATCCCACCCAGATTTGCACACGTTCATTTTCGGTACGTCTTAATTAATTTACACACCATTCAAAGTAAATTTATCTTTCAATCTCTACTCTCAAAATCTTCGTCCTCAATCGTCACATTTGAAAAAATCAACCACAAAGTAAAAATTAGTTTTTTCTCCGTATATGTATCTGACCTTGCGTGCAAATTTGAATGAAACGGATGTAGTAATTAATAGTATTAGCAATAGTATTGATGTTAATAATAGTAGTAACTATGTTATGTAAGTATATAACAAAAGAAGTACACTACTTATATTAAGTGTTCATTTTTCTATCAAAAACTGTAGTTACTAAAAATAGAATTGTTTTGAAAATTCGAATTTGTGAATATTTTAATCTCTTAATAAATAGGTGCCTTACTGTGGGAGCCAATAGATTTATGTAGATTTTATTTTAATTTATTCAGCACAACATGTGTAATCTTCCACCTTTTATATATGACGATAGGAGATTATTACGAGCGTAACTTAGAAAGTCATTATTTATCATCATCGTTAATTACATATATATATATATATAGCAAAAATAATTAGCCAAAATTCATTTAATGATTCGATGACTTTTCTATTAATAACTCATAAGTTGCATTCAAATATTGTTTTGTTGTATTACTTTAAAAAAGTACTTCGTTTTGAATAAAATAATACATAAATTGAAAAAAATATTACGTTTATCCGAAAAAAGTATATTTCTTTTACTTTCCATAGTAATACATTTTTTATAAATTGTAATATTTTTTATTTAAACGTATTATTGGTAGAACTTAATAATTCTTAACTTTTTTTAACTTTAGGTGTTACTATCAAGTTTTATATACTTTTCAACTATCAAGTTCATGTACTATAACACCAAGTATACACTCCGTATTGAAATTTCATCATTTACTTTTTGATAATGCACAACCCGGTATCCACACAATTTAAACAGTAATCTATGTAAAAAATATAAGAACACACAAGAATTACGTGGTTCGATCCGGAGATCTACGTCCACGGGCAAAAAACGGCAACCGCCGAGGTGTTTTTCTTTACTAGAACGCGGAGTTTACAGTACGTATTACAGAAGGCAAAGTGCGAACCCTAATTCAGAGTCCTTTTCACCTATTTATACTACTAAACCAAAACCCTAACTAAATCCCTATAATCTTGCCCACCAAATCTGCATGGCAGTTGGGACAAGATCATGGCCTTGATTCACGGAACAGATTTGATTCACTAAACAGAATGCGTGTTGCTGGCGCGCTTGCTGGGCCTGGGCTCAAGTTTGTGCATGCTGGGCTTCGCTGTTAGCCCGGCCTGAGCTGATCGGGTTGGTGACCCGACCCGAGCTGATCGGGTCATCCCTATCAGATGCCCCCCCCCCCAGCCGGAGCGAGGTAGGAGCTTCGGTTGTCACCGGGGTGGAACCGTAAGGAAGGAAAACCGGGGTCTCCGGTAGGCCGAAGTGTTTATGCGTGACTGAGTCGGTCCGCGCCCCAGGGACTCTGCGGAGCAGTCTGTAGACTCGGAGTCGAACGGAGCCGAAGTGCACGGGGCATTTGTCGAGAAATCGAGTTTCCCAGAAACAAGAGACGCGTTGGGAGTTTATAACAACCTGGCCGAGGTGAAGGTACGCCGGAGCGACTTGTTTGGTCAAAATGAAAGGAACACCGGAGCTGCACGAGAACAATATCTATGGTTCTTATCGCATCCTTCTCCGGAAAGATATATGATATAGGGGGGATATCTAACGGATTATCCGAATCTCCCACTAATTTGACCGAGGCCGAAGAGGGGGCAGAAGATGAAGCAGATGAAGAGGAGCCCGTGACGATTGCCGAACAGGTAGTCGACGAGCTGACTCAAGAGATTGAGGCGATGGTCCCGGAGGAGTGGGACCCTGAGCAATGGGCTCAAACCCCGAGGTCCACGTCAACGAGCTAGCAGAGAACGGACCAGGGGTCAAGTTCTTAGGCCAGCGCCTAGAGAAAGTCTTCGGCGAAGGGAACCACAAAGGGATGACCGAGCTAGAGCCCAAGAGGGTAATAGAGCCGGAGCCCGAGGTCAAAGATCTTCAAGATCCCGGAGGACTCAACACAGACCAGGGAACGGGTCCCAGCGCCGGAGCGCGCAGTATTGGCTCGGGGGCCATAGACAGTAGGTTTATCTGTTGCCTTGTTGTTATTTGTTTTTTTTTTTTTTTTTTTTTGAGTTTTATGTAAAAAACCATTTGTTATGTAATATTCGAAAAATGATAACTGCTGTAATGTGTACAAACTGGTGTAATGAAAGTGGTTCGTCACAAATCATTTTAATCGGTTGTTCGGGAACATAATAGGGAACTTGGTAACTGTTTTAAGTTGGTGTTCGGAAACACAGTATGAATAGGTTACTCCCCGGACAGATCAGGCAGGAGTAATGTCTCCCCGGACGGATCAGGCAGGAGTAATGTCTCCCCGGACGGATCAGGCAGGAGAAAACACTTCTCCGATTAATCAGACGAGAAAGTGATACGAGTCCGGAGACTAAATGTGAATCTCCTCGGACGGATCGAGGGACAGTTGTGATGGTCCGGAGACTAACAACGATCATATGTTAGTGTTAGGGTGTCCCCGTAACGTAAAGAAAAAACACAACGAGGTGCATAAACCGAGATGTTTTATTCAGTAATAAGTGCCGGAGCAAACTTCAAAAGTACAAAGGGAAATAATAACTAAAAAAGAAATCAAAGGAAAGATAGTACTTGCGGTGTGGCTTTCACAGATAGAAGCGTCTCAAATTTGTGACGTGCCAACTTCGGGGGATCGGGGTCCCGTTGAGGTGTTCAAGTTGATAAGAGCCGGAGTCGTGCGTGGCAACGACTCGGTAGGGGCCTTCCCATGAAGCATGTAGTTTGCCCTCGGGGGCAGCTTTGCTGGCCGAGTTGAGTCGGAGGACTAAGTCCCCGACATTGAACTGAGTACCTCGGACCCGGAGGTTATAATATTGGGCAGCTCGCTGCTTGCACTTAGCCTGGCGAACGAACGCTTGTTCCCGGCGATTCTCAAGCTCATCCAAATTCGTGCGAAGAGCCTCGTCATTATCATCTGGGACTAGTGTGAGGAGGCGAGGACTCGGCACACTGATCTCAGCGGGGATAACGGCTTCGGAGCCGTAAGTAAGGCTGTAAGGAGTCTCCCCGGTGGAAGTGTGCGGCGTTGTCCGAATAGCCCATAAGACTTGTGGAAGGTTTTCAGCCCAAAGACCTTTGGCATTATCCAGGCGCTTTTTTATTCCCGTGAGAAGGGTCCGGTTGGTGACCTCAACCTGCCCGTTTGCTTGAGGGTGAGCCACCGAAGTGAAAATCTGTTTGATGTGGAACTCTTCACACCATGAGCGGAATGGATCGTTGGCAAACTGTTTACCGTTGTCTGAAATGATAGTACTCGGGATGCCGAAGCGACAAACAATATTGCGCCACACAAACTTTAAAATGTTCTGTCCGGTGATAGCCGTAAGCGGTTCGGCTTCGACCCACTTAGTGAAGTAGTCTACGGCGACAACCAGGAATTTCAACCCTCCCGGAGCGACAGGGAAAGGCCCAACAATATCAATGCCCCATTGGATGAAAGGCCATGCTCCTTGGATTCCGGTGAGCTCGGTCTGTGGCAAATGCTTCACCCTGGAGTGTAGCTGACACTTGCTGCATCTAGTCACTAAGTCGTGAGCATCGTTGAATAGGGTAGGCCAATAGTATCCCCAGCGGAGGACTTTTTTTGCTAGAGTTCGGGAACCGATATGGCTTGCACAGGCCCCCTCATGAACCTCTCGCAGAACTTGAGTAGCCTCGGCAGGGGCGAGGCACCGAAGACTCGGTTGTAGGTACGATTGTCGGTATAAAACTCCATCATGAAGGGAGTATTTGGGGGCTTTGAGCACAACTTGCCGAGCTCGTAGCTTGTCAGTGGGTAGAATCCCATCTTGGAGATACTGAATGATCGGAATCATCCAGTTCGGATCACTGTCGGTCAGTACTGAGACTGTAGCCTCACGAATAGCTGGATGGGAAAGGTCTTCAACCTTGATATCCGGAGATATATTAGTTTGGACTGCGGAAGCCAACTTGCTGAGTGTGTCTGCCCTGGAATTTTGGGCACGCGGGATTTTCCGGATAATAACTGTATCAAAAGTTGATATGAATTTGAGTGCTAGAGCGTGGTACCTGACCATTGTTTCTTCTTTGGCGACATAAGTTCCCTGAATTTGCTTAGACACGATCTCGGAGTCCGTAAAAAGCTCTAAGTGACGAACACCTAAAGATTGTGCGAGCCGGAGCCCGGCGAGGACTGCCTCGTATTCTGCTACATTGTTAGTCACCTTAAATTTGAATCGGATGACATATTTGACCTCGACCCCCTCGGGGTCGATGAGAAGCAGCCCAGCACCACTTCCTCGGACTGTGGATGCTCCATCCACAAATAGTTGCCACATCCGTGGCGGAGGGGTGGGTGTGACGCGGTGTGGTGCATCATTGTCTGCGGAGGACTTATGATTATCTGCCGGGGTTTCGGCCAGGAAGTCAGCAAGTGCTTGACCTTTAATTGCTCGGCGAGGGAGGAACTGGATATCATACTCACCTAACTCAATTGCCCACTTAGCAAGGCGTCCGGACACCTCGGGTTTCACAAGGATCTGGCGTATAGGGTGATTGGTTAGGACCCGTATTTCACGCCCCTGGAAGTATGGCCGAAGACGCCGAGCTGCCATAACAAGAGCCAAAGCGGTTTTTTCAAGTTCTGAATATCGCGTCTCGGCTCCATGGAGCACCCGGCTTGCAAAATAAACGGGATGTTGAACCCCCTCTACTTCGCGCACAAGAGCGGCGCTGACAGCTTCTTCGGCGGATGCCAGATACAAGTATAGTGGCTCTCCGGGGAGAGGAACTGACAAAGTAGGCAGCTGCTGTATATGCAGTTTCAAAGCTTCAAAAGCCTCGGTGCACTCTGGAGTCCACTCAAAGGACTTCGCTTGCCTCAGGATCTTGAAGAATGGGAGCTGACGCTCCGCTGCTTTCGATAAGAATCTGTTTAAAGCCGCTAGGCCACCTGTAAGGCGTTGAACTTCCCTGAATGTTTTTGGGAGCTGCAAATCTAATATATCACGGAGTTTAGCTGGATTGGCTTGCAAGCCGTTTTGTGAAACCATGTATCCGAGGAACTTCCCGGAGCCAACACCGAAAGTGCATTTTGCCGGATTGAGTCGCAAGTTATAACGTCGCAGGGTGCGCAATGTTTCGGTGATATCCTGCACACATGAAGGATGGGAGGAGCTTTTAATGACCAAGTCATCGACGTAAACCTCAACATTGCGACCTATCTGGTCATGGAAGACAAAGTCCATTAGGCGCTGATAGGTGGCCCCAGCATTCTTGAGCCCGAAGGGCAATTTCTTGAAAGCATAGCATCCAAAGGCAGTGATAAACGCTGTTTTGATAGCATCCTGTGGATCCATAAAGATCTGATGATAGCCTTTGTACAGGTCCAAGAAACAAAGTACCGCGTACCCCGTAATGGCTTCGGCCTTTTGATCGATGGAGGGCAGAGGATAGCAGTCCTTGGGACAGTGCTTATTAAGATCGGAAAAATCGACACACATTCGCCATGCCCCACTGCTTTTTGTTACCATTACTGGATTGGACAACCAGGAGGGGTAGAATACCTCGAACAAGATGTCCGCATCTAGGAGTTGTTTCACCTCAATTCGAATGGCTTCATTTCGCTCTGGAGCGAATTTCCTCTGCTTCTGTTGGATTGGCTTGACACTAGGATCAATATTCAGCTTGTGGGTAATCACCTCGGGAGAGACTCCGGGCATGTCTAGAGGAGACCATGCGAAAACATCGGAATATTCTCGCAGGGTCTGGATAATGGCCTGATGTAGCCATGGCACGTCCACAGCCCCTACTGTTACTGTCTGCTCTGGCTTAGACGGATCTAGCGGGATTTGTGCAGTGGCATCCCCCAACGGGGTACGGTCCCGAGGTTCCAGAACCTGTGATGTTACCTGAAGCTACTGTTTGGGAGAAACCTTAGCAGTCTTCTTGAGCGCCACATACATGCACTCCTTTGAGACCCGTTGACTGCCACGGATGGTCACTTCACCATGCGAAGTGGGAAACTTTAGAGCGAGGTGATACGTGGAGCATATGGCTTTTGCCGGGGTGAGCCAATCTCGGCCCAATATCATATTATATGGTGAAGGAGAATTCACCACATAAAAGTCCACAAAGATAGTTTTTATCTTCGGATAAGTCCCCAAAGATGCTGGGAGAGTAATGATACCTTCCGGCCGGACTTCACCCTGGGTGAATGTCTGTAATGGCCCGGGGGCCGGTCGAAGTTGTTCTCGGGAGATCCCCATCCTCTCAAAACAATCCGCAAAGATGAT
Source organism: Ajuga chamaepitys (assembly GCA_958295605.1). Classification (NCBI taxonomy): domain Eukaryota; kingdom Viridiplantae; phylum Streptophyta; class Magnoliopsida; order Lamiales; family Lamiaceae; genus Ajuga; species Ajuga chamaepitys. The sequence goes on along the minus strand of OY282500.1, from coordinate 3,435,110 downwards.
GCTTACCGCAGCACCATTGTCCACGAAGACCCGCCGTATTGTTATATTGGCTACAGTCATGTCAATGACAATAGCGTCAGTGTGGGGTGTTATCTCCGGAACCGGATCCCTATCCGTGAAGCTGATAGTCTCGGACTGATGGAGGCGTTTGTGTCGCGGCTCCTCGGGAGGAGGACGTCGAGCCTCTGCCTTCAAGGCATGTCGTGAAGCACCGGTGGGTAAGGCTCCGTATATCACGTTTATCACGTGGGGAGGTGCATTGTCCCCGGGTTCTCCCGGAGGAGGAGGTGGAAGTGGGTGACGTGACGGCTGGCGATTGCCAGAATCTTGTCGCGCGTAGTTACTGGGCCCCTGCCGATTATTCTGCCAATGTGGCCGATTTTGTTGATTATCTCGATCATGGTAACCTTCGCGGTGATGAGACGAGCCCCCATTGTGGTTTGCCCGAGGTTGGTCTCCGGTTCGCGCAACGTATTGCCGCAGAAACCCTTTCTTGAGGCATTCCTCAATCTCCTTGCCGAGTTCTCGGCACTCCTCTGTCTCATGTCCGTGATCTCGGTGGTATGCGCACCACTTTCCACGGTTCCTCTTTTCAGGAGGCGCTGTCATCCGCGGACAAGGCCGGAAGTCGTTTTTGTGGAGTGAAAGAATTTCAGCCCGTGACTTCGTCAGCGGAGTCAATTGCGGAATTGCACTTCGGGATTCTGAATGCCCCGGTGTCAAGCGTGAAAATGCACTAGTTCGCGTACTAGGTCCAGTTTGTGCCTTGTCGGCCTGTCGCTTGATTGCGTGCTTCTCACGTTTCTGCCGTGTCTGTTCCTCGGCCTTAGCAAATTTGCACACTGTTTTGAACAGTGCTCGAGTTGTGACCGGGGTGTTCCGATCTAACTCGGTGTGGAGAGCTCCAGGGCGGAGTCCATTCATGAAGGCGTTGATGGCTACATCGTCAGGGCAATTTCCCACCTTGAGACTTACCGCTGTGAAACGGTCCAGAAATTGTGTAACGGTTTCGCCGTCCCGTTGTTCCATACTCATAATGTCGGCCAGAGTGGTCATGGGCTTCGCTCGAGCTTCGAACCTTGCCCAGAAATGCTCGGCGAGTTCTCTGAATGAGGATATGCTGTCTCTCGGGAGGGAATCAAACCAAACCCGAGCTTCATCCTGTAAGTACTCCGGGAAAATCCTACAGTACTGAAGAGATGTGATGTTATCATGACTAAGCATACTGTGCCTAAAAGCACCAAGAAAATTGGCCGGGTCTCCCGTGCCGTTGTAAGGTGCTATAGCTGGCCGTTTGAACCCTTCGGGAAGGGTAATGGCCATGATCTTGGAGGAGAACGGCGTGATAATCTCTCCGTTAGCATCAAGGCCTAGGATTCTGTCAAGTTCAACGTTGCGTTGAACCCGCTCATACTCTTGGAGGTCCTGAGCATGAGAGTCAGCATAGCGAGCTTTTTTAGCCGCACTAAGTGGACGACGGCGATCCACATCAGCTGGTTCTTCATTACGAGGTCGTGATCCGTTTGAACTCCCAAGGTCCTCGGAAGAACCAGGTCGTTCCCGTCGTCGATCTTGACGCCCGCGATAGCCCGGTGCTGGCTGTCCGCGCGGGCGAGGTGGAGGTACGCCGGGATTATCGTTATGGCTAACAGGTTCCGCGGCAGGTCTCGCTGGTCGTAGGCGATTGACTGCCCAATCTTGTAGGACATGCGCATGCTCCTGTAAGAAATCTTGGAGCAGTTCTGGTGTGATTTGAATGTTCACCGGTGGCTGAGCAACAGCAATATTAGGGCCTTGTTGATCTTGAGGGGGTGGAGGGTTTTGATTACCCTGATGATTGGATGCACTCGTTTCCGGCAATGGCCTCGGCGGTGCAACTTGATCCACGGGTGGATCCTGATCGGAATGGTCTCCACGACGGGCTTGATTCAAACGAGTTGTCACCATGATTCTTGGATGCAATGCGAACGTAAAAACTGCCTTGTCGTTCCCACAGACGGCGCCAATTTGATAATGCACAACCCGGTATCCACACAATTTAAACGGTAATCTATGTAAAAAATATAAGAACACACAAGAATTACGTGGTTCGATCCGGAGATCTACGTCCACGGGCAAAAAACGGCAACCGCCGAGGTGTTTTTCTTTACTAGAACGCGGAGTTTACAGTACGTATTACAGAAGGCAAAGTGCGAACCCTAATTCAGAGTCCTTTTCACCTATTTATACTACTAAACCAAAACCCTAACTAAATCCCTATAATCTTGCCCACCAAATCTGCATGGCAGTTGGGACAAGATCATGGCCTTGATTCACGGAACAGATTTGATTCACTAAACAGAATGCGTGTTGCTGGCGCGCTTGCTGGGCCTGGGCTCAAGTTTGTGCATGCTGGGCTTCGCTGTTAGCCCGGCCTGAGCTGATCGGGTTGGTGACCCGACCCGAGCTGATCGGGTCATCCCTATCACTTTTGGTTAAAACTTCTATGTTCTAGCTAAAAGTTCAAGAGTTTATATAATAAACATCTAATTTCATTTATTGTACTTTTCCTTTATATTTAAAAAAAATATTATTGTCTTGATCCATATGATCAAATGTAAGTGTGACGTAGAGGAGTTTAAAATTGGAAATCCATTTATTAGCGACAAGGAAAAGGTAAATTAAAATCAATGATGTATAGATTTATACTATTACTATATGAAAACTAACATAAATCATCGAAACATATATAGTTTGACCAAAATTACGATTTGTCATTTAGCATAATTTAATGAAAATATGTCATTTAGTCAAAGCTTGGGTAAGAACATGAATAATTATTAAGATAAAATATCTTAAATAAAAAATAATTCACAAAAGATAGTATTCTACTTTTATATCGAGAAGAGAACTTTTAATGTGTACCACATTCTAAACAAAGTTTGTAAACTTTTTAGGTTATGCATTTTTTCTTAAATCAACCAAAATCGAATCTCTCCTATTGCTATCATATAATTACTTGATTTGAACACATATCTATTTTTTGGGTGATTCTATGGTATCAATTGGGTACCGGTACCAATGAGAACATTCAGGATAATTCACATTCTTAAAGGTTGTTGATTTAATTAATACGCATGAATTAAATGATTATTTTATTAAACATTAAATGACTCATTTATTGCAACTCTAAAAGCTGTGCAATGTTATTTGACTGTGAGGGAAGTTCAAATAATGAATTCATCTTTCATTTTCTCTCTCTGTAGAAAAAGGAATAGGAGCCATAATCACCAAACATCAAAGTGATTTAATCGAACCCTTCAAAAATCCTAATACTTCAGTATACTCAAATTTCAAACCAAGATAATCAGTTTCTTCCCTCCGAATTTAATTTCAATTTTCACCCAATTTCATATCGATCCAGATATCTTTATCAACCATGTAGGAAGATCCCCCCATTCAACATAAATGTTTTTTCAATCGAATAAGGAATTTGTCGCAGTGGACATCCTCAAGAAATATGAACCGAAAAACGAAATCGCTGACGGGAGAAATTTGAAATGACAGTGTAGAGAGATGAACGGATGTAAATGAGATCCTCTAGGGAGGACATTACAAATGAGGAGAAGTCATTACAACTTATGCGAAAAAAGGAGTGAAATTAATTGTTCCAAAAAATAGGCTGGTGATAAATTTTAAATACCAAATCTGCCCTTATGCGTTGTTTTTTAGAGTGCAAATCAACGTCTCAAATTAAATGCAACTGAATTCAAAAGCTGAAATTTAGCAGTGGTATACTAGTATTGGTACTAATGTAGTACTAAAGTTGGACTCCGATTTTTTTTGGACCATGCAAACATATGTCTGTTAGTTACTTAGATAATTGTTATAACATGTTTTTTCTCGGAAGCTAGATTTCAACAATGACCAGTTTGTATATTATTGTCACAAAAGTAACTATTTTTCTTTTCTTTTCTTTTCTTTTTTCTCTTGTGACAACTCAAATGTATGGCAAAAATATTGTATTTAAGAAGATTTTTTAGAATTTGTAATTTTGTAGTACACATTATTTATGTTCGTTTAAAAAACATAAAAAATTGATGACATTCATGATGATGGTGTATTATAGTAGTAATAATTTTAGATAATACATATTTGAGCACTAATCATTAAATGTACTTACCAAAACATGAATCTTTCTAACATTTTTTATACCCAAAGAAAAAAAGAAATATATCCCTACATCGCACATGATCTCACTAGTTAATAATAATAGTAGTAGTAATTGAAATGAATATAGTGTTCCAGTAATTTATTTATATCAATCGTGTTGATCGTTTCGGCAATTACTTATAATTAATGTATTCCAATTATTAAGAAAAAGCTTATGCGTGAAAAATTCATTGATGTTGAATTCAAAGGAAATTTAGAACAAATTATACTATAAAATTCATAATTTATCTGTTCATATTCTTTGTTATATTTAAAATTATGGAGTAAAATCTTCATAATTTTTTATTAAAAAATATAACAATTTCGTCTCTTTTTTTTTTTTGTGAATTTTATATTGTTATATAAGATGGACCCGTACAGAAATTTATCTATATATATATATATATATTGGTTGTGGGAAAGAGAACAAGGAGAGTTGGCTTTAGAAGAAATGAAAAGAAAGAAAAACGAGAGAGCAATAGATACCACTCCATCTATGTCAAAATAACCATAGTTTTGTCAGATGATCTTGTACGATTTTATCAAAAAATATAAAGAAAAACTTGATTTAAATGACAATTTTTTCCAAAATTTTAAATAAATCGGATATTTTTTGAAGGAACAAACATGTCTTTATTAATCAATAAAACCAAACATCTACAAGTTTTAGCCTCTCTAACTCTAAGAAAAGATCATGTTCAATCCAAACATATGGATTAGATGATATTTTGTTAAATTATCCACAATCGAATTAACAGCTCGATAGATATAAGATAGGCCTCTAAAACCACTCGAGTGAAGCATATCACATACTTCAGCAACAACCAAATCATCAAAAATAAAAAAATCATCTTTTCTTCGTGATTGTCTATACAACGAGCAAAGAATCATAGTAAACCTGAATGCATTCGAAACGGCACTCCTCACAAGACCTCATTGCACCCTCTAACACTCGGTTCTACCCCCAAAACAATGCTCAATGAATGGATCAGTTGAGGGACTGCGGCTATTATAAGGATATCTAGTATGTATTTACAATGGCTTAAGAAATGGTTAATTACAAAAAAAATTTAACAATATTAGTACCAGCTATGGATTTTGTTTATGAATTACGATATTCGCTCGTATTTTTTAATATTTAATTGCATCACCATCACTATCATTAGATGCATCGTGAAAGGAGTGTCTTATATTTATAACATACTAGATGTCCGCCCGTGCGATACACGGGTTAGACGTATGTTTTAATATAATTTTAGTGTGGATTGGACATTAAAATCTTTAGATCCACAATAACCTTCCGTTATTTTAAAAATGAATATTCAGAATCAAAATCGAAACGGTACAGTATTTTTTTATTTTTTATTTTTATTCAGAACGGTTCGATTCGAAATTTCAGATCTAGGGGAACAATCATGTTCTAAAAGCAATTCCTTTTATTAGTTGAATAAGTTTTTTAAGAAAATATTTATTATCAAGAATAAGGTTTATATGATTAGATAAACCAAATCAACAAATATAATGAGTCGAGTAAGAGAGATATTGTAATTTTTAGAATATTGCACCTTTATAAAATTGATAAACAAAAAAAGTATTACCTCTACAAAAGTGGATTTATTATTTTTAATTATTAACCAAGTGCATACCAAATATGTTAAACTTAATATACCAATGACACAAAGACTTCACTGTAAACTTCAATCTGCCACAAATTTGCCAAACATATCCTACTAATGTTTGAGCTTTTTTCTAATTTGAGAGCTGCAACCGATAATTTATGCTTCCCGAATAATTGAAAGGTTAAACACTATACACATTTTTCAATATTCAAAGAAATAGATACAAATAGAATTTCAACAAATAAAATGTAAGAGGAAATACAAAATATATACTCCATCTGTTCAAATCTAATTGGTCTATCTTTCGTTTTTATTTGTCGCAATCTAATTGACCAGTCCATAAATGACAAATTTCTATCACAAAGACGCTAGCTAGCCATATGCACATTAATTTTGAGAAAGACAAAGACGTCGAGCAACTCTTTCTTCTAATTTATAGGAAGAGACAATCTGAATAGTAGCTCACCTATTCTTTAACAAATAAATTTGAATAAGTTCCATATTTAACTGGAATTGAAAGATAAATGGGCTGGAACATATTTTTTCTGAAATTACATTATTATTATTATTATTATTATAGATCACACAAAATTAAAAGTCAAACAAACTTGAAACATATCTATAATTGATAACTAATAAGAGTCCTATCCAATTTTGAATTCAATCTTTAATCAAAAGAAAATAGAGCACCCGGCAACACAAAAAGTCCACAATCAACTATCACCATTTTCTGAAAAATGATAGAAAATTTGAGAAAATGTACCTTCTTGGTTAAGAAATCAACATGAACAGTTGGTGTTGTTGCCATTGAGAATATACACCACCAGACACCACTTTTTAAGGATATTATCGTCCCTTTTCTTGCCTCTATCAAATTATTCTTCCACCGCCTTCTTCCTCCGCCGTCAACACCTATCTTAGTAGCCCTTCTTAGTTCTTCGGTACCTCTGCCCTACTAACCGAGCGCAGCGACATCATGACAGACGTGTTTTATCTCGAACTACTATATTTTGAGTTCTTAAGAAGATAAAATAGATGGACGCAAGCAGGATAATTAGATGAGCCAGATGGGCTTTAACCTTTAATCTACGGTAATTTTCATCAAAATTTTGAGGAAAAAAAGACCGATCAAGCAGTAAAAAAAATAAAAAAAGAAAACGATCAAGCCTTACCTTCATTTCGCCCAATGGATATTGTCAGTTCCTTTGCTAACTTAATATTCTCAACATGCGCATGACTACTTTCCACACGATCCACAAACCGTCGTTTTAGACAAAACCTGGGGGGCAATGGCCAGTTTCCACACAGTCCATAAACGTTGAAGTTTAGATTTCTCTCTTTGCTTTTGCTAGAATTTTGAAGCAGTTTTTCTACAATACTGTTATTTTATAAATTGATTTTTGTTAAGAAAATTATAATATCCTTGAAAATTATGGTGACAACACTTGTTAGTAGCGGACTCATAGGCACTTTTCTTTGATATGTACTACGGATAGGAATTTCTGAAGATAAAGCCATGCAACTGCTAACGTGAAAATAGGAACAGTTGTAAAAGTAGATATAATGTACACAATATAATTACAATATAAAATATGAAAAAAAAAAAAGCAAAAATAATGAGAAAATTCCGCTGGAGAGGACAACTCAGCAAATTACCCTCCTTTTATATTAAAGGGGGATTTAGTCAACCTGGTGCCGCCACGTCAGGATCTTCAATTTATATATATGTAATACTGTTTTTTTAATTTATCTATATGGACGTAGGGGCCATTTTTTTGTCTACACTGGGTCCTTAATGATTAGATTGGCTATGTTGGTAGCCCACATTGATGAGTAAGTCTCTTTTACACCAATTGCACGAATTTTAGATTTGTGTATTCAGGTCATGAGCAAAAGGATATTAGTATTAATGCCTATTTTGGTTAATGTATCATAGTGAAAATGTATTAATATCATAAATCGTGATATGCAACAACTTTGCCAAGTTTTACATGCAATGTTGCAATTGAAAATTAAATCGTTGTGATCTTTTTTTAATCAACCCTTTCATAAAAAAGAAAAGCATCTATTGTAATTTACATATAAAATCACTATATATTTATAATTATCCAAATATTAATAGAATTGATCTTTCTCTAATTTCGTCTTCAGGAAAACAATTTATTTCCATTTCAAATAAAATTCTAACTTAGGCCTCTAAAACGTTATTCTTTTTTAATAGGAGAAAAACGAATTTTATTTCTAATTTCTGTTTTTGTCGAATATATTATAAAAATCAAGGGATTGTGATGCGTATAATAATTGTGCCACCCTTGATTGAATTGACATGTTCCTATTCGAATATGTCATGGATTATCCTCAACGTAATTTATTTTATATGAGATGACCAATTTCTCTACATCCACATCTTATTACATATATCATATTTTATAATTTTCAAAACACCTTTTACAATTTTCAATACACCTTTTACAATTTTCAATACACATCCTACCCTGCTATACCCTTAAAATAAAATACAAAAATTGGATGTTCCATCCGTGGATGTGCGCATCGGATGTGGTACATGCCACTACATCCCAATCTAATCATCCCCTACTATACCCTTAAAATAAAATATCTTTTTGGATGTGCTGTCCGGTCGAATGTGGTACATGCCACTACATCCCAATCCAATTATCCCCTTATTGTACTCTGCGTGATTGTTTACTCATTTATTATTATTATTATTATTATTATTATTATTATTATTATTATTATTATTATTATTTATTTATTTTAATCTATTTGTTATTTATTTTAGGGTATTTAGTTGTTCGGCGCAACCCTTATACAGGACTGAAATTATATAAAGTTAAATTAGGGTTTTTCTTATTATCCCCTTGCGAGCCGCTATTCTACGAGAATTTATAAATTTCCTGCTCCTCTCGTCGGCCCAATTGTAGCAGTTTTCCCTCCTTCCTCTTCAATCCCCCTCTCTAGGTTTCTCTCTCTCATTTTCGATTTTCAACAAATTTCTCTTGAATCATGGTTAACCCCGACAAAGACAGCTTCGACATGTCCGAGATGGGCCACGGCCTCCCCCCCGCCGCCGCTGCCGGTATGTCCTCTATATGTTTGTGTATGCGCTTTATTGTTTTTACTGGTATGCCGGTTCGTGATTAATTTTTCCACATTTGATGTAATCTGCAGCATTGAGTGCTAAAGATCGTGCGGGTTTAGTAAACGCTCTCAAGGTTTATGATTTTACCTTTTTGTGTTTTCTGACTTACGTTTTGGCACCAATTAAGGCTTCTGACTCTGTTTGTAGAATAAGTTGCAGGATTTGGCTGGTCATCACGTCGACGTCCTGGAGACATTGCCTCCCAAAGTGCGCAAGCGCGTCGAGGCACTAAGAGAGATTCAGGTGTGTTTTTTTTTTTTTTTTGTTTGTTGATTTTGTGATGCGTTCATTATAAGATAATCGGTTGAATCTGTGCAACTTGTCGACTCATAGAGTGATATTCGATCATCTTATTCAATTATGTTACTGGTTCGAATTAGTGTTTTTTGGCGCGTGTGTATTTTTCTACAATTGCTAATCACAGTTGTTTGTCAAATTGGGTTTTACAGTGGGTTGTGATAAAAACCTTGAGAATTGTATTTGTTATACCCTCCTGTGTAATTTTTTTGTGTTTTGTGATTCATCTTTTCTACGTGTTACATAAGTTGAATGCCATGGTAAATGCATTGCCACCAAAAGCTTCAATTCTTTGAAGCTTGCATAGAGTCTCAGGCCTTGTGGCAAAACAGTTTAGCATTTAATAGGACACTATGTTTACACATCTGGAAATTCATTAAAGTATTTGTTGAAGCATAACAAAAGTTTTGTGGATGACGGGTCTTGTTGGTATTAGCTTGACACGTGTTTGAATTTTATTTGGTATTGAAAATGTTGCTCAAAGTGGCAAGTACACATGTGTGATAATCTATTTTTGTCATCTTAACACGTTCTTGTAATTGCAGGGCCAGCACGATGAGCTGGAGGCAAAATTTCTTGAAGAGAGAGCGGCACTTGAAGCTAAATACCAGAAACTATACGATCCTCTTTATACAAAAGTAATAACATTTTAAAATGCTTCTTAAATTAACTTTTCATTTAGAGGTTGCATTATTTTGCCTTCACATTTCTTATGCTTGTTGGGTGGGTATTCTTGCAATTCCAATTGAATTTTTTTCCTAACAATGTGCAGCGATTTGAAATTGTAAATGGTATTGTGGAAGTTGAAGGAGTGACTGATGCATCGACGGAGGGAGAGGACAAAGCAAATGAAGGTAAAACTGGATTCTCAACCCCCACCCACCAGCCAGATCAATGTGCTGATAGTGTTCTATTTCCATTGTGTTATTGTAGGCCGTCAGTAGTTTCTTTGTGCATTCCATTTCTTCATACACTGGCCTAGCTAAAATTTAGTTGAACCATCATTTCAGGTAAAGGTGTGCCCGACTTCTGGCTGACGGCAATGAAGACAAATGAAATATTGGCTGAGGAGGTTGATAGTTGTAATTTTCTGTCTCTTGCTTGCTCTGTTGTTTTGCCTTGAACTAATCCTATTACACATTCTTTTAGATCTCGGAGCGTGATGAAGAGGCTCTAAAATATCTCAAGGACATCAAATGGTGCAAAATTGATGATCGCAAGGGATTTAAGCTTGAATTCTTCTTTGATACCAATCCCTTTTTCAAGAACCCTGTACTTACGAAAACATATCATATGGTTAATGAAGATGATGAGCCCATATTAGAGAAAGCAATAGGGTAATTTATTTTTCGTCTTGACAAACCTTGTTTAATCTCTTTACTTAGTGTTTGTAAAATTAAAAAATGTTATCCATGTCATATTGGACATCTTACAGGACAGAGATTGAATGGTATCCTGGAAAATGCTTGACTCAGAAGGTTTTGAAGAAGAAGCCTAAGAAGGGGGCGAAAAATACAAAGCCAATAATGAAGACTGAAAATTGTGAAAGCTTTTTCAACTTCTTTAGTCCACCAGTAGTTCCAGATGATGAGGATGACATTGATGAGGATCAGGTACATATATGGTTCTTGCTGTTTGCTTCATCATGAGAATCCAATAGCTTTTATACCTTTCCGAATCATGCTTACTTTTCCTTTTTTATTTTTCTAAATTATGTCCTGATAGGCTGAAGAACTTCAAAATCTGATGGAGCAGGACTACGATATAGGGTGCGTGTTCTGATCTAGTTTGTACTGTTATATAGTAGCCAATTACTGGCCTTATATTGGCTGCATTCTTTAAATATAAGGGATAATCTTCTAATGACTTTTATGCATCACAGCTCCACAATTCGTGATAAAATTATCCCTCATGCTGTTTCATGGTTTACTGGGGAGGCTGCTGAAGCTGACGAACTTGACATTGATGATGGGGATGAGGATGACGATGATGAAGAAGACGAAGAGGATGATGAAGATGAAGAAGAAGATGAGGATGATGACGATGATGAAGATGACGAGGATGAAAAGGAAGTCAAGACCAGGAAGAAGGTTAGCACATATTATCTGTGAATTTATTCCAATTTGAATTTTTTCTTATTTGCAGAATTTTATCTTGGACACTCATTTTATTTTTTGGTGTTCCATTTAACATTGGCGCTTTTGCCTTTTGGTCAAAAGGCATGATTAAATTTTCAGCTTGATCCCACTTACCAAATTTTGAGATGGTTGTGATATGTACAGAAAGGCGGTAGAGCACCAGCTGCGGAAGGTCAACAGGGGGAACGCCCTCCAGAGTGCAAGCAACAGTGATGTTGCAGGTTAATATCAAGAGCATTCTTTAGTAGATCTATTTCCTTCTCATTGTCTCCCGAAATTTCGTATTCTTGTCTTTCTTGGTTCGTTGTGAAATGGTCGTGCCGTCAGTGGTCTTCCATGGTTTTGTAGTGGAATTATTTTGTTTCGAACGTCACTTGAGCATGTATTATTTGGTTTTTTGCTGATCCACTCTCTTCTGTGTAATAGATTGATTGACGGCATTTCGCTGTGGGTTTATATACGGGCCACGTTTGTTTTGATAATTTCTTCCATCTGAACATTTTACTTGGTTCTTATATTCATTCAGTTTTGATCTTTGAAGACATCATTTGATGTTGTACATGAGACTGACTAATCTTTTGCAATTAACTGTGACAGACTGAAATTTGTGAAGAACTATACATATTTCTAGTTTTCTTTAATTACAATTGAAATTTGTAAAGTACAATCCCTGTATGAATTTATTTGGGCCTTTCTTCATGGTCCTTGCGTCTAACTTTGAGATCTTGATGTTGTGGGTCCCGTTATTGATTATATATAGTTGTACCTTTCCATCAATAGCCCAAGATGGATGAATTTGGGCTGCGACTATGATACACGTCTTTCATTCTCCACCGAAAATTTCCACAACCGAGTGATCAATTTGTTAGGAGATCTACAGTTGAATATCATTTTAGGTTCATGGTATGGACATCTAGAATGAAATCGATGCACATGCTAATAAAATATTTGTGAACATCTAAATATTGCAACAAGAAAAAATAATATTTGGTATATGGGTTTTATTGACCTTTAAATAACTAACGGCCCTCCTTACTATACAAGACCTCCAATCAGTACAGAAAACTCACTCTCCTCCCGCACCCTCCTAAATTGACACAAAACACGCCTCTCCTCACTTGAATCGACACAAAACCCTTGAATCCCCACCGAACCCACTGTCTCTGGATACATCTCCCCCCGTTCCTTGTTAATACATCTTGACGGTGACAACTCTCCGACGACTACAGCGAAATTGAAGATGAAAGGCTAACCCATAATGATGCATTGCTGGACTGAGTGAAATATGTGTATTGATGGGGCTTGTATCGAACTCTTAAATCTGTGTATATTGCTTAGATTTGAAATGATTTGTGTGTCGATTGTGTTTTGTGCTGGATGTTTTGTGTACATTGTGTTTTGATAGGGGCTTGTATCAAATAATAGAAAAAAGAAAATAAGAAAGAAAAAATGGATCCATATGGCTGTGTATCAATCGATATCCAGGGATGGAACCGGAATTGGGTTGTATGTATTCTTATGTAAATAAAAGAAAAAAAATGTACCTTATACAAAAAATATGAAGATGTAATTACAATTGTAAATATGTTATAGAGATGTGTGAACTTTTTAATACTATTGGTACTGTTATAGGAAAATCTATCTACCCTACCTTAATCATTTAATGTAATATTTTGAATACAAAATGTATTTTAATATATTAAGGGAAAAAATATAAGTCTAAGAATTGTCGGGGCAAATAAACAAGCTTTTAATATAATTAGACTTTAGAATATGAAAATTCACACACATTGTAAGATAATCAATTAGACTTTAGAATATGAAATTTTATTTGTGAGTCAAAACATTGCGAGATAATATGTTGAGAAAATTAGCGTCTATGTAGATTTAAGTTTTTTTGGAATATGACTATATTGAAAAAGAAAAAGGACATAATACGTATTAAGATTAAGTGGTGAAAATAAATACTACCTCCGTCCCAGCTTAACCTGCCTACTTGTCATTTTAGTTTGTCCCACCTTAACCTGCCAACTCCATAAATAGCAAATTTCTCTCACAATCTCCACCCTCAAAATCTCTATTCTCAATCTCCACCTTTAAAAAAGTCAAAGATTCTACAAAATCTATTTTTTCTTAATCCCCGTGCCCGGTCAACCTAGGCAGGTTAAGCCGGAACGGAGGGAGTAATAAATATAGAAGTAATTATTTTTAATAATGGTATTTGAAGCTACTTATTGAAATGTTAGAAGACAATGCCAAATGCACGGGTTGAATTTTAATATGATTGGAAAATAAGAAATTATTTATCCAATAGAGAACAATTGTATCAACACACACAATGTATTAATTAGTGATGTCATCATATATACGTGGCGTGTAGTAGTTTTTTTGAAATACAAGATAGAATACATAATGGAGTAAAAGATCTGATCTGATAATATATGTGATGAAAATTGTAGAATGTTAAAGTAATGAGTGGTGTCATGAGTTAACCGGAAAGAATATTATTAAAGTCTAAAAAAAATTAAAAAATAATTTGGTAACTCAATTGGCGACATTTTATTAATGTACTACACTTAGGCTATGTTTACTTAAGCCTTGGCTCAGTAGATTTACGGGCTCAAATCCCGATAAAGCACACTCATTAACTCCCTCAGCCAGATTTGACCCAGCACTCTCCAGCCTTAAGTAAATATACCCTTAGACTTGAAACATAGCATATATGTTGACTTGTTATCACAACTTCTAAATCAAACTAGAACCTTCCTAAAACAAAACTAAAAAAATTATAAAACAAACCTTGATTAAACAAGCAGAAACACAGTATAAGAAAACATTAATAAAACAAAACGAACAAAAATTCGTAAACCAAAACATAAAAAAACCACGCAAACAAATATACGTAGATATCAATCACTAAACCACATCAAAAGTGCAGTATATTTCCTACTATATGATATATATAAATGGAAATCTAGACAATTTGGGGGTATAAGTGTACCCACTCCGTCACTATAGGCGAGTTTAGATTAATCTTTATTGGTTCGTGTCTTATTAGACTAGTACGATAACTGTTTAACCCGCACGATTTTTCACTCATAAAAATTACTCATATTTGCTAACTGAACTCAAAATATTGACCACTATATCTTTTTTCTGTTAAAAATAAATTTTCATCCCTCCCTCCTAAATTCGAACACCATGATAGACTCAGGGAGTTTGCTTATAACAATAATCTCTATCTTAATCTCTTGCATTTCTATTTTTATTTGAGTTTTTTTTATGATTTTCTAGAGTTCATGGTATTTATATGTCAAATCTTATGAACTTGTGATTTGATGTAGGTTGTAGTGTTTTTATTAAAAGATACAACATGGAAGGATTATTATGGGATAAAAACATAGGTTCTGAGATTTTTTTGCATGAACTTTGAAGGGGAAAATGTTTTATTTTGTAGCGTTGTTAAACGTGCATTTGTGTGTTCAAACGGGAAAAGTTATATGTCGAGAGTTCCTTTAGCCACCAAATTTTAAAGCTGTCAGCTCTGTTCGGACATTAGAATCGAACTAAAACCACCTGTGCAAGGCTTTACTTTAAACTACAAATATAACTAATTAGATCTAACTCTACAAATTATGCTATATGAAACGTATAAAGTGACATTATTAATGTATATGGCGTATTCTATTGAAATAATTGTAGTAGAAGATGCAATATCATGTGCCCTAAAAAAAATCCGATACTCAGTATATATGGACATTTTAGATAACTTAAGTTAAATCACCTTAGTCCAAAATTTTCCTAACATTTTGAAGCAATAATTTATTTCCATTTCTAATAAAAATTCCGGTCAGGCCATTATAAAATTTCTAAAGAGCCCTAATTTCCTGCTCGTCTCTTCGGTCCAGTCAGAGCAGTTTTTCCCTCCCTCCTCCTCAATCCTTTCTCTCTCTAGGTTTTTGCTCTCCCATTTCTGATTTTAAAAAATTCTCGTGAATCATGAGTAAACCCGACAAAGACAGCTTCGATATGTCCGAGATGGAGCCCGTCCTCCCCGCCGCCGCCGCCGGTACTTCCTCTTTCCTATATCCTAATTACTGTGTTTTTCTCTGTATTTGTCTCTGTGTGTGCGCTTTATTGTTTGTACTCATGATGTCGGTTCGTGATGAAGTTTTCCAAATTTGATTTTATCTGCAGCGTTGAGTCCTGAAGATCGTGCGGGTTTAGTAAACGCGCTCAAGGTTTATGATTTTCCATTTCTTGTTTCCTTGAGTTGCATTTCAGCACCGATTTAGGGTTTTGACTTTGTTTGTAGAATAAGTTGCAGGATTTGGCTGGTCATCACGTGGATGTCCTGGAGACATTGCCTCCCAAAGTGCGCAAGCGCGTCGAGGCTCTAAGAGAGATTCAGGTTTATTTATTCATTTATTTGTTTTATAAGTTTTGATGTGTTCATTGATAAGATAATTGTATTGCAGTCTTTGTGCTTAGAGAGAAGTGTAGGATAATCTTATTCTGATCATGTTGTTAGCTTGGATTAGTTTGGTGTGAGTGCGTGTGATCCTATGATTGCTAACTTAGTGCTCTGTCAATTTTTGGGTTGTGATAAGCCATTCATATTGATTTTCTTATACATCTTGTAGTGGGGAGTTCTCAGTTTGTTGTTTAAGGGAGAGGAGATGAGTAATCTGTATCTTCTATGTAATTCTTTTTAGTATTTTGTGATCAATCAGTTCGATGTGTCTTGTAAGTTGCCTGCTATAGTAACTGCATTGCCATCGAAAAAGGGACTCCTGTAATTGAGGATTTATGTTATACAATCTTCAAATCTTTTAAGCTTGCAAAGTGGGCTAAATGAGGTATATGCGATCAAATTAGTTGGTCAAAGTAGTAAATCAAGTAGTTGAAGTTTTTAGATGTTGAGAAACTTGTGAAGGGGAGAAGAACAAAGACATTTACAGAATGATTGTGGTAGTGATTAGCTCAGATCATGTGGCAAAATAATTTATCATTAAATGGCATGCTATGTTTTACACATCTGGGATTCCATTCTCGTACTGTTGAAGCATAACAGAAGTTTTGTGGATGATGGCTCTTGATGTTATTAGATTGTGACACATATCTCAATTTTATTCTGGTAGTACTGAAAATATTGCTCAAAGCGACATGTATACAATTGTGATAATCTACTTGTTCTCATAGTCTTAGCGTGTTCTTGTAATTGCAGGGCCAGCACGACGAGCTAGAGGCAAAATTTCTTGAAGAGAGAGCAGCACTTGAAGCTAAATACCAGAAACTGTACGATCCACTTTATACAAAGGTAATGACATTTTATAGTGCTTCTGTCATTATCTTTGATTTAGAGTATGCATTATTCTGCTGTCATCTTTCTTATGTTTATTGGGTGGGTATTCTTGCAACTCCAACTGAATTTCCGAACAATATGCAGCGATTTGAAATTGTAAATGGTATTGTGGAAGTTGAAGGAGTGACTGATGCATCGATGGAGGAGGGAGAGGGCAAAGCAAATGAAGGTAACACAGGATCCTTCCCCCCACCCCCCTGTTAGATCAGTGTGCTGATAATGTACTAATCTCAGCTTCAGTTGTGTTATTGTGGCCTGTTAATGCTTTAGTTTCTTTTTATATTCCATTTATTCATACACTGGCCTAGCTAAAATTTAGTTGAACCATAATTTCAGGTAAAGGTGTGCCTGACTTCTGGCTGACGGCAATGAAGACAAATGAAATATTGGCCGAGGAGGTTGATAGTTGTAATTTTCTGTCTCTTGCTTACACTGGTGTTTTGTCTTGACCTAATCCTATTACACATATTCTTTTAGATCTCGGAGCGTGACGAGGATGCTCTAAAATATCTGAAGGACATCAAGTGGTGCAAAATTGATAATCCCAAGGGCTTTAAGCTTGATTTCTTCTTTGATACCAATCCGTTTTTCAAGAATTCTATACTTACGAAGACATATCATATGATTAATGAAGATAATGAGCCCATACTAGAGAAAGCAATAGGGTAATTTATTTATTTATTCATCTTGGCACCTTATTTATCTTTCTACTTGGCGTTTGCAAAATTTTGAAAATGTTTATCCGTGTCATATTGGACATCTTACAGGACAGAGATTGAATGGTATCCTGGAAAATGCTTGACTCAGAAGGTTTTGAAGAAGAAGCCTAAGAAGGGTTCAAAAAATACAAAGCCAATCATGAAGACTGAAAAGTGCGAGAGCTTTTTCAACTTTTTTAGTCCACCAGTGGTTCCAGATGATGAAGATGACATTGATGAGGATCAGGTACATATATGGTTCTTGCTGTTTGATTCATTATCAGAACCTAGAGCTGGAAAATCTATTCGAATCATGCTTACTTTCCTTTTCCTATTTCAAATATGTCCCAATAGGCTGAAGAACTACAGAATCTGATGGAACAAGACTACGATATAGGGTGCGTTGTCTGTTCTATTTTGTACTGTAATTTAGTGGCCAGTGACTGGCCTTATGTTGGCTGCCATTCTTTTTAATACACGGGGCGTAATCTTCTGCAATGAATGTTTATGCATGGCAGCTCCACAATTCGGGATAAAATTATCCCTCATGCTGTTTCATGGTTTACTGGGGAGGCTGTTGAAGCTGATGAACTTGACATTGATGATGAGGATGAGGATGACAATGATGAAGAAGACGAAGAGGATGATGAAGATGAAGACGAAGAGGATGATGAGGACGATGACGAGGATGAAGATGATGAAAAGGAAGTCAAAACCAGGAAGAAGGTGAGCACAGATTATTTAGAGAATCAATCAAATTAATTTTGTTCTGATTACTCGTCTTCGTATAATTTTTTTGGTGTAGCATTTAACATTGAAGCTTTTGCCTTCTGGTCAAAAGGCATGATTAAATTTTCAGCTTGATCCCATTTACCAAATTTTGAGATGGTTGTGATATTTACAGAAAGGCGGTAGAGCACAAGCTGGGGAAGGTCAACAGGGGGAACGCCCTCCAGAGTGCAAGCAACAGTGATGTTGCAGGTTAATATCAAGAGAGTTTTCAAATTGATGATCTGTTTTCTTCTCATTATCTCCATATATTTCGTATTCTTCTCTTTCTTGGATGTTTGTTTCTTTGTGAAATGGTCGTGGTGATTTATGGTTGTTGAAGTGGTATTATTTAGTTTCAAATGTCAGTTGAGCATGTATGTTATTTAGTTTTTTGCTCATCAAATGTCCTGTGTAATAGACTGATGTACGGCATTTTGCTTTGGCTTTATATATGGCTCAGGTTGGTTTGATCATTCTCTCTCTCACGTTTCTGAGTATATCACTTGTTCGAGTATTCAATTTCTTATTCTTTGAAGACATCAATGGATTGTAAAACTGACTAATTCTCCAGAATCAACTGTGCGACCACTGTAATTTGTGAACTACACTTATTTGTGAATTACATTTCTTTTATCAATTTATTGGGGCTTTCTTCATGCTTCATGCGACCAACTTTGAGATCTTAATTTTGTGTGTCCTAGTATTGAAGACATAGATATGCGTTTAGGTTTTTCCTTCACCAAAACTGTCCACAATTGAGTGATTGATCTGTGAAGCATAATCAAATGCTTTATATTTCTACTTTTTCCTTTCAATAATTCTGAAGTACTAACGTACCAAGCGGTTATCAAATAATACATAGCAGTGTATATATATAAACACAAATATATGATTCTATTTTTTTGTCTCAAAAAGTGGAAACTTACCAAAGTTCTTAAGGATAATTTATCTTTTGTGGGATTCAAATCCACAGAAGCTCCATATGTTGTCTTGTCATACTTTATGTGTAAAAAGGACCTGTAATACAAAGGTAATTTGGCTTATACTACTTCCGTCCTGCTCTAACTTTTCTACTTTTCTTTTCGGTTTGTCTCAACTTTTCAGTCCATAAATGACAATTTTTTCTCACAATCTCCACCCTCAAAATCTTTACCCTCAATCTCCACCTTTAAAAAGTAAAAAATTCCACAAAATTTGTTTTTTCTTGATTTTCGTGTCTGGTCAAAGTAGAAAGTTAAGCCGGGACGGAGGGAGTAATAAGTAAACATATTACAAAATTGATTTAAGTGGAGAGATTTACCAAACATGAGAATTACAAATCTGGCTTTGGTTTTATGAACACCAAAAAAGAAAGTTGCGTCTTCTTTAACATCTCCTGATGCTATGACTCGGAACCCAAATCAAACAAGTCCACCATTGACTGGTCATAGATGGACTGTAGGTTTGTCCAATCGGAGTCCAGCTCTAGTTGCTCTACATTTGTTAATGTGGAGACATCAAATGATATTTCTATATCAGCCTGCATGAATTTCATTAAGGGTCCGCTTGGTCGGGAATTAGGGGTAGGTAACGAGAATGAAAGTGGATCGGTTTTCATTTTTCATGCTTGATACATAATGAATAAGTTAATCATTACACCATTTTATTAAAAATTCCGCCCACATCATTTCATATAATGATTAACCTCTCATTCATACCCATTACCATTATCATTCTTAAATTTTACCAAGCGGGCCCCTAAGTTGTAAATGTTTGAATCTGTTGGTAAATCTTGCAACAAAAGAAGATAACAAGATTATTACCCGAGAGGAAGTGACTTCTGGCATTTCAACATTTGACCTTCCTTGAAGCTTTGTGATTCGAGGAGTAACTATTGTTGGTGTTCACTCCACAGATATACACACAATGTATAACACAAGAACACTATAACTACTTCCAGATTCAACTCAACCCAACTCAAGAAAGCAAGAAAGATATGAAATCAGAAAAGGAAAGAAAACAGAACAATTACGTGGTTCGGATTCAATGAGAATCCTACATCCACGGCACCAAACCCCTCACACCTTTTTATTCCAAGGAGAAACAATTACAAGAGTTTATCAAACAAGATTGATAGGGATAACCCGGTTACTTCGGGTCGAGTCAAAATCCGAGCCTACTCACCGGCCCAACAGGCCCAGCAACGCGTGTCAACAGGCCCAGCAACGCGTGTTCTGTTCAGCGAATCAAGTCTGTTCCGCGAATCAAGGCCCATGATCTTTTCCCAACTGCCATGCAGATTTGGTGGGCAAGATTATAGGGATTTAGTTAGGGTTTCGATTTGATAGTATAAATAGGTGAAAAGAACTCGGAATTAGGGTTCGCACTTGGCATTCTGTAATACGCACTGTAAACTTCACGTTCTGGTAAAGAGAAACACCTCGGCGATTGCCGTTTTCTGCCCGTGGACGTAGATCTCCGGATCGAACCACGTATATTGTGTGTTTTTACTTGTTTCTTGCATTGATTCTCGTTGGGATTATTAGTTACCGGATTGCGCATTATCAAATTGGCGCCGTCTGTGGGAACGACAAGGCAGTTTTTTGAACGCGCTAACCAACAATTTTTCACGTTCACGTTGCATTCAAGAATCATGGTGACGACTCGTTTGAATCAAGCTCGCCGCGGGGATCAATCCGATCAAGATCCACCCGTGGATCAAGTTGTGCCGCCGAGGCAATTGCCGACAGGGAGTGCATCCAATCATCAGGGTAATCAAAACCCTCCACCCCCTCAAGACCAGCAAAACCCTAATATTGCTGCTGCTCAACCACCGGTAAACATTCAAATCACCCCAGAACTGCTCCAAGATTTCTTACAAGAGCATGCACATGTCCTCCAAGATTGGGCAATTAATCGCCTACGTCCCGCGGGGCCTGCCGCGGGGCCTGCCAGCCATAATGCTAATCCCGTGGTGCCTCCACCCCGCTCGCATGATCAGCAGGACCCGGGGCACCGCAGACGTCAGGATCGACGATGGGAACGACCTGGTTCTTCTGAGGACCACGGTAGTTCTAACGAATCACGACCGTGCAACGGTAAACCCTATGATGTTGATCGCCGCCGTCCACTTAATGCGGCTAAAAGAGTTCGCTATGCAAATCCTCATACTCTGGATCTTCAAGAGTATGAGCGAGTTCAACGCAACGTTGAACTGGATAGAATCTTGGGCCTAGATGCCAATGGAGAGATCATCACACCGTTCTCTCAGGAAATCATTGCCACTTCCCTTCCCGAAGGGTTTAAACGGCCAGCCATACCCCCTTACAATGGCACAGGAGATCCGGCCAATTTTCTTGGAGCTTTTCGGCACAGCATGCTTAGCCATGATAGCATCACGTCCCTCCAGTATTGTAAGATTTTCCCCGAGTACTTACAGGATGAAGCTCGGGTTTGGTTTGATTCTCTCCCACGTGACAGCGTGTCCTCCTTCAGAGAACTAGCCGAACACTTTTGGGCGCGGTTTGAAGCACGGGCAAAGCCCATGGCCACCCTGGCCGACGTCATGAATATGGAACAGCGGGACGGTGAAACCGTTACCCAATTTCTGGACCGTTTCACAGCGGTAAGCCTCAAGGTGGGAAACTGCCCCGACGATGTGGCCATCAACGCTTTTATGAATGGACTCCGCCCCGGAGCACTCCACACCGAGTTAGCTCGGAACACTCCGGTCACAACTCGAGCACTATTCAAAACAGTGTGCAAATTTGCTAAGGCCGAGGAGCAGACTCGCCAGAAGCGTGAGAAGCACGCTAGCAAGCGGCAATCCGAAAAGGCTCAACCCGGGCCTAGTACTCGACCTAGCGCGTTTTCCCGCCTGACACCGGGACGTTTAGAATCCCGAAGCGAAATTCCACAGTTGACTCCGTTGACGAAGTCACGAGCTGAGATCCTATCTATCCACAAGAATGATCTGCGACCTTGTCCGCGGATGACCGCGCCTCCTGAAAAGAGGAACCGTGGCAAGTGGTGCGCGTACCACCGAGATCACGGACATGAGACAGAGGAGTGCCGAGAACTCGGCAAGGAGATTGAGGAATGCCTCAAGAAAGGGCTCCTGCGGCAGTACGTCGCGCGACCCGGAGACCAACCTCGGGCAAACCACAATGGGGGTTCGTCCCACAACCGCGGAGGTTATCACGACCGAAGCGCTCAACAAAATCGGCCGCCATGGCAGAATAATCGGCCGGGGCCAAATAACTACGCACGGCAGGATTCTGGCAATCGCCAGCAACCACGTCTCCCACTACCACCTCCTCCTCCGGGGGGACCCGAAGACAACGCACCTCCTCACGTGATAAACGTGATATATGGAGCCCTACCCACCGGGGCCTCACGACATGCCTTAAAGGCAGAAGCTTGACGTCCTCCTCCCGAGGAGCCACGTCACAAACGCCTCCATCAGTCCGAGACTGTTAGCTTCACGGATAGGGACCCGTTCCGGAGGTAACACCTCATACGGATGCTATTGTCATCGACATGACTGTAGCCAACATAACGGTAAGGCGGGTCTTCGTGGATAACGGGGCCGCGGTAAGCGTTATATTTGCAGACTGTTTCGAAAGGATGGGGATTTCTCGAGATCAACTTCGACCGGCCCCCGGGCCACTACAGACTTTCACTCAGGGTGAAGTCCGGCCAGAAGGTATCATCACTCTCCCAGCGTCTTTGGGGACTTATCCGAGGATAAAAACTATCTTCGTGGACTTTTACGTGGTGAATTCTCCATCACCATATAACATGATATTGGGCCGGGACTGGCTCACCCCGGCAAAGGCCGTATGCTCCACGTATCACCTCGCGCTAAAGTTTCCCACTTCGCATGGTGAAGTGGCCATCCGCGGGAGTCAGCGGGTTTCAAAAGAGTGCATGTATGTGGCACTCAAAAAGACTGCTAAGGTTCCTCCCAAACAGCAACTCCAGGTCACATCACCAGCTCTAGAACCTCGGGAATGTATCCCGTTAGGGGATGCCACTGCCCAAGTCCCGCTAGATCCGTCTAAGCCGGAACAAACAGTAACTGTAGGCGCTGTGGATGTGCCATGGCTACATCAGGCCATTATTCAGACCCTGCGAGAATATTCCGATGTTTTTGCATGGTCTCCTCTGGATATGCCCGGGGTTTCACCCGAAGTGATTACTCATAAGCTGAACATTGATCCCAGCGTAAAGCCAATCCAACAAAAGCAGAGAAAATTCGCTCCGGAGCGAAATGAAGCTATTCGAGTTGAGGTGAAACAACTCCTGGATGCGGACATCTTGTTCGAGGTATTCTACCCCTCTTGGTTATCTAACCCGGTAATGGTAACGAAAACCAGTGGGGCATGGCGGATGTGTGTTGATTTTTCCGATCTCAATAAGCACTGTCCAAAAGATTGCTATCCTCTGCCCTCCATCGACCAAAAGGCCGAAGCCATTACGGGGTACGTGGCACTTTGCTTCCTCGATCTGTACAAGGGATACCATCAGATTTTTATGGATCCGCAGGATGCCCTCAAAACGGCCTTTATCACTGCCTTTGGGTGCTACGCTTTTAAGAAACTGCCCTTTGGACTCAAGAATGCTGGAGCCACCTATCAGCGTCTAATGGACTTCGTCTTCCACGATCAGATAGGTCGTAATGTTGAAGTTTATGTTGATGACTTGGTCATCAAAAGCTCCTCCCGTCCTTCGTGTGTGCAGGACATTACCGAAACATTGCGCACCCTGCGGCGCTATAACTTGCGACTCAATTCAGCAAAATGCACCTTCGGTGTTGGCTCCGGGAAGTTTCTCGGGTACATGGTTTCACAAAACGGCCTGCAGGCCAATCCGGCTAAACTCCGTGATGTATTAGATCTGCAGCCACCAAAAACATTCAGGGAAGTTCAACGCCTCACGGGTGGTTTGGCGGCATTAAACAGATTCTTATCGAAAGCAGCAGAGCGCCAGCTCCCATTATTTAGAATCCTGAGGCAAGCGAAGTCCTTTGAGTGGACTCCGGAGTGCACCGAGGCCTTCGAGGCCTTGAAACGTCATATACAGCAGCTGCCTACTTTGTCAGTCCCTCTCCCCGGAGAGCCGCTGTACTTATATCTGGCTTCCGCCGAGGAGGCTGTTAGCGCCGCTCTTGTGCGAGAAGTGGAAGGGGTTCAACATCCCGTGTATTTTGCAAGCCGGGTGCTTCATGGAGCGGAGACGCGATATTCCGTACTAGAAAAAACCGCCTTGGCCCTTGTTATGGCAGCTCGGCGTCTTCGGCCATACTTCCAAGGACGTGAAATACGCGTCTTGACTAATCACCCTATACGCCAAATCCTTGTGAAACCCGAGGTGTCTCGGCGTCTCGCCAAGTGGGCCATTGAGTTGGGCGAATATGATATCCAGTTTCTCCCCCGCAAAGCAATTAAGGGTCAAGCATTTGCCGACTTCCTGGCCGAAGCCCCGGCAGACAATCATGAGTCCCCCGCAGACAATGACACACAGCATCACGTCACCCATGCTCCTTCACCTCGGAAGTGGCAATTATTCGTGGATGGAGCATCCACGGTCCGAGGAAGTGGCGCCGGACTATTTCTCATCGACCTTGAGGAGGTTGAGGTTAAATATGTCATCAGATTTAAATTTAAGGTGACTAATAACGAAGCGGAATACGAGGCCGTCCTCGCCGGGCTCCGGCTCTCTCAATCTTTAGGTGCTCGTCACCTAGAGCTCTTCACGGACTCCGAGATCGTGTCCAAGCAAATTCAGGGGACTTATGTCGCCAAGGAAGAAACAATGGTCAGGTATCGCTCTCTAGCACTCAAACTCATGTCAACTTTTGATGCAGTTATAATCCAGAAAATCCCGCGTGCTCAGAATTCCAGGGCAGACGCACTCAGCAAGTTGGCCTCCGCGGTCCAAACTAATATATCTCCGGATATCATGGTCGAAGACCTCTCCCATCCAGCAATTCATGAGGCTACAGTTTTGGTACTGACCGACAGTGATCCGAACTGGATGACTCCGATCACTCAGTATCTCCGAGATGGGATTTTGCCCACTGACAAGCTACGAGCTCGGCAAGTTGTGCTCAAAGCCCCCAAATACTCCCTTCACAATGGAGTTCTATATCGACAATCGTACCTACAACCGAATCTCCGGTGCCTCGCCCCTGCCGAGGCCATTCAAGTTCTGCGGGAGGTTCACGAAGGGGCCTGCGCAAGCCATATCGGTTCCCGGACTTTAGCAAAGAAAGTTCTTCGCTGGGGATACTATTGGCCTACCCTGTTCAACGATGCTCATGACTTAGTGTCCAAATGCAGCAAATGCCAACTACACTCCCGTGTAAAGCATCTGCCACAAACCGAACTCACGGGAATCCAGAGTGCGTGGCCATTTATTCAGTGGGGTATTGATATTGTTGGACCCTTCCCCGTTGCTCCGGGAGGGTTGAAGTTCTTGGTCGTTGCCGTAGATTACTTCACTAAGTGGGTCGAAGCCGAACCACTTACCGCTATTACCGGTCAGAATATTTTGAAATTTGTATGGCGCAATATCGTTTGCCGCTTCGGCATCCCGAGCACTATTATCTCGGACAATGGTAAACAGTTTGCCAATGATCCATTCCGCTCATGGTGTGAAGAACTCCACATCAAACAGATTTTCACTTCGGTTGCTCACCCTCAAGCAAACGGGCAGGTTGAGGTCACCAATCGGACCCTTCTTAGGGGAATAAAGAAGCGCCTGGATAGTGCCAAAGGTCTCTGGGCTGAAAACCTTCCACAAGTCTTATGGGCTATTCGTACAACGCCGCACACCTCCACCGGGGAGACTCCTTACAGCCTTACTTACGGCTCCGAAGCCGTTATCCCCGCTGAAATCAGTGTGCCGAGTCCTCGCCTCCTCACATTAGTTCCGGATGATAATGACGAGGCTCTTCGCGCAAATTTGGATGAGCTTGAGAATCGCTGGGAACAATCGTTCATTCAGCAGGCTAAGTGCAAACAGCGAGCTGCCCAGTATTATAACCTCCGGGTTCGAGGTACACAGTTCAATGTCGGGGACTTAGTCCTTCGGCTCAACTCGGCCAGCAAAGCTGCCCCCGAGGGCAAACTACATGCTTCTTGGGAAGGCCCCTACCGAGTCGTTGCTGTACATGACTCTGGATCCTATCAGCTTGAACATATCAACGGGACCCCGATCCCCCGAAGTTGGCACGTCACAAATTTGAGGCGTTTCTATCTGTGAAGGCCACATCGCAAGTACTATCTTTCCTTTAATGTCCTTTATAGTTGTTATTTCACTTTGTACTTTTGAGTTTGCTCCGGTACTTATCATTGAATAAAAATTCTTTGCTTGCATAACTTACTGTGTTATTCTTTACGTTACGGGGACGCCCTAACACAATCATACTATCATTATTAGTCTCCGGACAATTAAACCTCTCTCTCGGTCCGTCCGAGGAGGTTTGCATATTAGTCCCCGGACTCACATTACTTTCTCGTCTGTTTAACCGGAGAAATGTTTACTCCCGCCTGATCCGTCCGGGGAGATTGGATTTATCCATACCGTGTTCCCGAACACCTACTTAAAACAGTTAACAAGTTTTCTATCATGTTCCCGAACACCCGATTAAAGTGATTTGTAACCTGTTACTTTAATTACACCAGTTTGTACACGTTACAACAGTTTTATTATTATCTTCTGAGTATTCAAATCAAATGGTTTTTTACATAAGACTACAAACATATAAAAAAAAAAAAAAAACAACAACAAAGACAACAAATACAAAAGCTACTGCCTACGGCCCCCGAGCCAATATTCAGCGCTCCGGCGCTGGGACCCGATCCTCGGTCTGCGTTGGGTCCTCCGGGATCTTGAAAATCCTCGACCTCGGGCTCCGGCTCTGATACCCCCTCGGGCTCCGGCTCGATCATCCCTTCGTGTTTCCCTTTGTCGAGGACTTTCCCTGGGCGCTGGCCTCGGGGCTTCATCTCTGGTCCGTGCCCTGTTGCTGGATTGTGGCGCCGACCTCGGTGTTTGAGCCCACTGCTCAGGGTCCCACTCTTCCGGAGCCATCACTTCGATTTCCCGGGCCAGTTCCTCGACCACCTCCTCATCAACCATCGGGAGTTCTTCTCCAATTGTGGTCACCGGCGCTGGCTCTCGAATGACTATGCCTTTGCTCTGCTCGGAGGGTTTCTTCTTGCCTTTGGTTTTCTTGTCCTTCCGAGGAGCTTTCTGCGTACTTCGGTCCTGGCTTGTGCTCGCGATGAACTCTTCAGCAGAAGGCCTCCGCCTGATTCGGCCCTTCAGCCCTTCGTACATACTGAGCAGCAAAGAAATCATCAAAGCTACAATGCACTCTTCTTTCTTTAGAATCTCACTCTCTCATTCTCCTCTCTATCTCAAACTCTAGGTTGTGAGCCCTTTGATTCACGGTTTTCCACTTATATTAAGTAACCGCCCTTCTCCTAACCAATCAAGACCCTTGGCAACCGTCATTCTCTTCCAATCAGTTAACAGCAACAAGAAAACAGTTATTGCAATTCTCAGCCCATGAAAACCGTTATTGAATCGAACAGGACCAAACAAACTCGGCCAGAACAGGTTTGAAAACTGTAACGGAATTCGGCCAGTTGTGGACCGAACAATGCTTGACTACTTCTACTTGTGTTAAACTTGACTTGAGTGACTTCAATGATCTTTTGATTGAGTTTAATCAGACTAAGCTCCTTCTAACTGATGTTAAACCATCTTAAGTAACTTCCAATGATGATTTGAGCTTAACACTTCACAATTCTCCACCTTAAGCTCCAAACCATCATTCCAAACCAGTCACTGACTTGTCTCAGCTGACTCCTTCTGATCTTGCTCCTCAACATAACTCCTCATATTGATAAGATCCAAGCACAACTGAAACTTTGTCGCTGGAAGAGATTTAGTAAAACAATCTGCAGGATTTACATCAGTAGAGATTTTCTTTACATGTATCAATCCTTTGCTTACTAAGTCTCTCACATAATGTAGTCTGACATCAATGTGTTTTGTCTTCTCATGATGACTCTGATGTTTGGCTAGATGTATAGCACTTTGACTGTCACAACAGATAGTTACTTGATGTTGGAATAAGCCAAACTCTTTCACAATTCCCTTTAACCATACTGCTTCTTTAATTGCTTCTGTTAGAGCTACATACTCTGACTCAGTAGTTGACAGAGCTACCACTGACTGGTGGTATGCTTTCCAGCTTATAGCTGTACCAAATAAGGTGAAAACATACCCAGTAATAGACTTCCTGGTATCAATGTTAGCTACATAATCAGCATCAACATATCCTGTTAATGCCTTGTCCAAGCTGTCTTGCTTCTGAAACTTCAAACCCTTTTCAGTTGAACCTCTCACATACCTCAATATCCACTTCATAGCCTCCCAATGTTGTGCTCCTGGATTCCCCATATATCTGCTTACGAGGCTCATGGAATGAGCAAGGTCAGGTCTGCAACAGACCATGGTATACATCACACTACCCACTGCACTTGCATATGGCACTCTTTTCATATATTCTTCTTCCTGATTTGACTTAGGACATTGTTCAAGAGATAATCTGATATGCTGTCCCAGGGGTGTAGAAACTATCTTGCACTGATGCATATTATATCTTTGCAACACTTTAACCAAGTAGTCCTGTTGAGACAAGAACACTTCATTTCTACTCCTGTTCCTTAGAATATCCATTCCTAGGATTTTCCTTGCCTCTCCAAGATCCTTCATTTCAAATTCAGTCTTTAGTAAATCCTTTACTTCAAGAATACCAGCTTGAGTTTCACAAGCAATCAACATGTCATCCACATAAAGAAGTAAAAATACCCTTGATGATTGTGAGTTGGTTTTGAGATATACACAACTATCATACTTGCTTCTCTTGAAACCAATTCTCAACATGAACTCATCAAGCCTCATGTACCATTGTCTAGGACTCTGTTTAAGTCCATATAAGGACCTTTTCAACATACAGGCTTTCTTGTCTGGTTCTGGGACTTGTACTCCTTCTGGAATTTTCATATAGATAGATTTCTTCTTTAAGCTTCCCATGAAGAAAAGCTGTAGTCACATCCATCTGGTGTAGATAAAGATTGTACTGAGCCACCAAAGCAAGTAAAATTCTTATAGAGCAGTGCTTTACCACAGGTGAGAATATCTCTGTATAGTCTGTCCCTTCTTTCTGTGTGAACCCTTTTGCAACTAACCTAGCTTTAAATCTGATCTTTGTTGGTTTAGAGGACTCTATCTTCTTCTTAAAGATCCATTTGCATCCCACAAGTTTCTGTAGTTTTGGTTTATTGACCACTTTCCAGGTGGAGTTCTTTTCTAAGGATAACAGCTCCTCTTGTATTGCCACTGTCCACTTATCACTCTCAGAGCTCTTCATTGCTTCTTGATATGATTCTGGTTCAGTACTTTCAACCTCTAGAGCTGTGTATAAAGCATAAGACACAATATCAGCTTGTCCATATCTTTGAGGTGCATGTATTTGCCTTCTCTGTCTATCTCTCACTAACTGGTATGATCTTATGGTATCAGCTTCTACATCCTCTAGAGCGTCCTCTTCTGTATTTGAATCAGATTCCTGTCGTGGCTTAGAATTATCAAGCTCCACCTCAAGCTGACCTTGGTAGGGATTTGAGCTGTTGCTCTCTCTGTTGTTCTCCTTCAGAAGTGGCATCTTTGATTCTTCAAATATGACATCTCTGCTGATCAAACACTTTTGATTCCCTGGTTCAATACACCATAGTCTAAACCCTTTGACTCCTTGAGGATATCCCAGGAAAATACACTTTAGAGCTCTTGGCTCTAACTTGTCTTGTTTTGTGTGTGCATAGGCTAAGCAACCAAACACCTTTAATTCTGAATAGCTAGCTGGGTGACCACTCCACATTTCTTCAGGGGTTTTAAAGGACAGGGCAGTGGAGGGAGATCTGTTTATTAGGAAAGCAGCAGTTGTAACAGCTTCCCCCCAGAAACTTTTACTTAGGCCAGCACTGATCATCATACACCTTACCCTTTCTAGGAGAGTTCTGTTCATTCTTTCTACCAAGCCATTTTGCTGAGGAGTACCTGCAACCGTTTTGTGTCTCTTGATACCCTTTCCCCTGCAAAACTCATTAAACTCTTCAGAAACAAACTCTAGACCATTGTCTGTTCTAAGGTGTTTTATCTGTTTTCCAGTCTGATTTTCCACCTCTATGGCCTAGTCTTTGAACTTCTGTAGTGTGTCACTCTTGGTTTTCAGAATGTATACCCAAACTTTCCTTGAGTAATCATCTATGATTGACAGAAAGTATCTTCCTCCACTGAGTGTTTGCACCTTGGATGGGCCCCAAAGGTCAGCATGTATGTAGTCTAGCTTGTCATTTGTTGTGTGTTCGGACTTGTTGAACTTCAGCCTCTTTGCTTTACCATATACACACGACTCACATAAGTCCATGTGGGTGATTTTATCACCACAGAGCAGATTCTGTTTGCTCAGCTCTTCTAGACCCTTTTCACTTATGTGAGCTAGTCTTTTATGCCAAAGTAGGGTGTTATCCCTTTCTTTTGCCATAGAAACTTCTCCCAGTACAGTGTTTCCTTGCAGGAAGTATAGTTCATTTCTCTTGACTGCTTTGATAACTTCCAAGGACCCCTTTGATACTGTTAGAACACCACCTTCAGATTGAAACTTATATCCTAATGAATCTAACATTCCAAGGGATATAAGATTCCTCTTTAGTTGAGGTACAAACCTCACATTTTCTAAAATTCTAACAGCTCCATCAAACATCTTAATCATAACTGATCCAATCCCTTTAACCCTGCATTCAACATCATTACCTAACAGGACAGATCCTCCATCTATATACTTTATAGTTTTGAACCAATCTTTAATAGGACAGATGTGAAAAGAACAGCCTGAATCTAACACCCATTCAGAGGATACAGGGTTTGAGGAGATAGTTAATACCTCAGCATAATTTGTATCATCTTTGGCTTCGGTCATGTCTACAGTAGGTTTGGCCGGTTGATGTTTCTGATGTTGATTCTGAGGTTTCTTGGGTTGATTCTTTGCCTTAGTGGGGCAATCTTTTGCCAGGTATCCCACATTATGGCACTTGAAACATTTTCTGGTTTCTTTATCCATGTCCTGAGATTGATCCCCTTTCTTCCAATTCTGTTTGTTCTTTTGATGAGCTTGTTTCTTGTGATATGCTTTCTTGATTATCAGTCCTTCAGCTTGCCTTTCACTCTGATGATTATCAGCTCCTTTTTGCAACTCTTTGGATCTAAGAGCTCCTTCGACCTCCAATAAAGATAGTTTGGTTTTACTTCCAAATAGAAGAGCATCCTTCAGATTTTCATATGATTTGGGTAATGAGTTCAACAGGATCAGGGCCTTGTCTTCATCATCCATGTTGACCTCAATATTTTCCAAGTCATCAAGAATTTTCTTGTATTCATCTATCTGATCTGTGATAGACTTTTCTTCAAACATCTTGTAAGCAAATAACTTCTGTTTCATGTATAGTCTATTTGCTACAGATTTTACCATATAAACTTGATCCAATTTTTCCCAAACACCTTTTGCAGTGGTTTCTTTGGATACTTCTCTTAAAGCCTTATCTCCAAGGCTTAAGATGATGGTACTGTGTGCTCTTTCCAGCAAGGATTGCTTCTCTTCTGCTTTCATTGCAATAGGGAGGTTATCTTCTCCCTTTAGAGCAACTGCAAGGCCTTGCTGCACCAAGAGGGCCTTCATCTTGACTTTCCATAATCCAAAATCTGAATTCCCGTTGAATTTCTCCACATCAAACCGAGCAGTAGTCATGGCGTTCCCACAGATGGCGCCACTTGTTGGTGTTCACTCCACAGATATACACACATTTTATAACACAAGAACACTATAACTACTTCCAGATTCAACTCAACCCAACTCAAGAAAGCAAGAAAGATATGAATCAGAAAAGGAAAGAAAACAGAACAATTACGTGGTTCGGATTCAATGAGAATCCTACATCCACGGCACCAAACCCCTCACACCTTTTTATTCCAAGGAGAAACAATTACAAGAGTTTATCAAACAAGATCAAACCAGAAAGAAATCAGCAAAGCTACAATGCACTCTTCTTTCTTTAGAATCTCACTCTCTCATTCTCCTCTCTATCTCAAACTCTAGGTTGTGAGCCCTTTGATTCACGGTTTTCCACTTATATTAAGTAACCGCCCTTCTCCTAACCAATCAAGACCCTTGGCAACCGTCATTCTCTTCCAATCAGTTAACAGCAACAAGAAAACAGTTATTGCAATTCTCAGCCCATGAAAACCGTTATTGAACCGAACAGGACCAAACAAACTCGGCCAGAACAGGTTTGGAAACTGTAACGGAATTCGGCCAGTTGTGGACCGAACAATGCTTGACTACTTCTACTTGTGTTAAACTTGACTTGAGTGACTTCAATGATGTTTTGATTGAGTTTAATCAGACTAAGCTCCTTCCAACTGATGTTAAACCATCTTAAGTAACTTCCAATGATGATTTGAGCTTAACACTTCACAACTATGTTCTCAACTTTTTTTATTTCTTTGATTGTTCATTTAACATCTAGTTTCCGGATTTATCGAGCCAAACCTTGCTTAAAATTTTTTGGCGCAAGAAGCAAGAATAAGAATTAATTTAAGGGTGTTAAATACATATGTATTCTTCTCTCACATTGGTAGCTGGACTCCTTGGTGACATTAATGTTAGGGTTCATGGACTCATTGACCCAACCCCAAAAAATTCTCCGTTTTGTGGAACTATCCAAGAATGCCTTGGATGAGTAAAATTTTATGGGATCGTATCTCAACTTAGAGTCGAGCTGCAATGAACCTCTCTCTAGTATGAAAGCTACGAGTCATGAAAAATATCATTCAGGTAGGCCTTTAGCACATACTTAACCATTTTCAAGCCACATATGTATTTTGAATTTTGAGTAGAAATAAGATAAAATTCAAGGCATTCCAACATGCCACTGCCCTTCTTAGAGTACAGTGGGTGCTTAGCTTCAGCCAATCTTCATTACTATACTTCAGGGCAATTCCACGTCCCTATTATGCTACCGATTATCATCCTCCACCACCCATCACGACTTAACCAAGCAGTAGTTGAGTCTCTAAATAGGCGTGTGTTAATGTGAGCCATTGGTGCTATTACAGGGTTATATATGGGCTTGATCCTTTTTATAAGGTGTGGATCCAAAATGTTTTTTAGGAATGACTAGGATTCGGGCTTGGTTATTGTGAGGGTGAGCCCCTGTTTACAGAATTGTTGGTTTTCCTCCCAGGAGGATTGCAGAAGAACCTGACCAGCATCCGTTGCTATCAGATGCTCTACCACTTGAGTTATCCAACTTCGTCTATTGTGTTCTTTTAAGATTGTAGTGGTAAAATAGGTAGTACAATCCTTTGTATATCATAGATCCTACGAGTAGTTACACTTTGTTAGCACTTTAATTTTTAAATAATTAAGTATAATAAAATATATGTTTAATTCAATGTTCACATATGCCTTTGCCCTTCTTGGAATAATGACAATGGTGGATATATTAACACGAACCATGGCCGGTAAGGAAGCATTTTTTATCGTATTTAATAATGATAAAAAAACAAAACTCATGATCAATCACTCTCACTGTCACACCCCGATTTAGGGAAATTTAGGGCTTGGACTTTAGGAAAATTTGAAAGAAATAGAGAATTTCTAGGATTGTATTTTCTGCGTAGCAGTGAATAAATAATTTTTCATTTATAAACGACATGGAATAAAACTTTGAAAATTTTCCAGTACCAAAAAGAAACATTTGAAAAGTTCATGTTAAAAACTTGGAATTTCAAGAAGTATAACTATGGATTTTAAATTTTTGAAATCGGATTTATTGAAACCGAAAATTCTGTGCAGCGGTAGTAAAAATTTTATAAATCAAATGTTACCATTTGGATACCTTTGAAATTTTAAATTATGATAGAAAACATGTTTATGAACAACATATAAAACAACAGAGTTTTTGAAGTAGTATAAAAAATATATAAAATAAAATACATGTCCAATGGACTTGAAATTTTTACATAATATAATAGGAATAAAAATACACGACATAGTAAAATTTTATAATTTTTGAAAATATTTAGACAGGGGAATAAAATTTAAAACGAAATACCTGTCTATTTGAAGAAGTTGAGATTTAGGCACAAAGTCGGCAGAAGAAAATACTTGGGATGACATGAACGAATTTTTATTGATAAAATCAGTTTTTATGAGTTTGTTGCCCTGTTATAGTTTCTATTCAAAAGAGTCAAATGATTTCTTGTAATTGAGTCTAATTTTCTGAAAAAGTTATTATACTATCTAAAGTCATCCACCTCCGCCATATCGCGCCAGCTCCAGCTATAGGTACGTTATGTTACATTACAAAAGCTATGCTACTTCTATGGTTCACAATAAAATTCAATTTTTTTTTCAAATGTCATATCATGCATACATATCATACATCTATGAGAACTAGTTTCATTACTTGAAACTGGAGGGTAATGATTTTTCATGGTCAAATTAGGAATGACATATGCATTATTATAGTGAACTCAAACAAATTTTGTTTACTAAATTTCGAGGACGAATTTTTTTAAGAGGGGTAGTTTGTAGCACCCATAAAATATTATTATTATTAGATTGAGCTACGTATTATTTTAGGGCCTAACTATTATTTTTAAATTATGATATGATTTATTATTGGAGACCATGTTCCAGAATCAAAGCTCAACCTCATGTTTTTACTTAGGGATCAAGAAAATAATTTCCTAGTCCAATTAGGAGTCCTAAAACCCTAGGAATGTAATCTATCTATATATATGGGATTACCTCCTACTGCTCTGATACCACTCTGTTACACCCTGATTTTCGTAGCTTTAAATAAAAGATATATTTTTAAGGGAAGTGAGCTATATCACAAGTTTTGAACTTAAAATAGAACTTTATTGATACATTGAGAAGACAACTTTGAAAGTAAAGTAGCATAATTTTAGAAAAAATCTAAATAAAACAACATATTTTGAATAAAATTCTACAACTTGACTCGATAAATGAATAATCGAACTTCAAAAAAAAAAAAAAAAAAAAAAAAACTCTCAAAATCAAACATCGGTATAAATCACATTTTGACCTGAAGTAAAGTTTAGAAGTAATTCTTTGACACTTTGACATCCACCGCCTCCTCGTACCACAACCAAACTCCAATGACCTGTAGAGCCTGAAATATAGAATGGGGTAAGCAAGCCATAAGCTCAATGGGGACATGTTTGTCAATCTTAAATACATCATGCAACAATTAATGAATGCATACAACACACTGTAAAATAGATATTAGCATAGGTAACACATAGCATAGAATATCATAACCCTGTTGCCTGTTGAGCATAGCATATCACATCACAAAGCATATCATAGAATGTAATTAACCTGTTGCCTGTTGACTAGCATAGCACATCACAAAGCATAGCATAACATAATATATAACTTGTTGCCTGTTGAGCATAGCGTAGCACAACACATAGCATAATATAAAATGTAATTAACCTGTTGCCTGTTGACTAGCATAACACAACATAAAATCATAGCATAACATAGTATATAGCCTGTTACCTTTTGCCTATGAAATGTTGCGTTTAGACATTAATATCACAATCGAAGCATTTAATATAGACAAACATAACCCGTAGAATAGAAATAGTCCCCACCTTTAAAAAGGATGAAACTTTGTATGTAGATGCATGCTCCTATTATCCATGGCTTTCGCTAGCCTCGGTCTCCTTTCCACTTAGACATGCATGAACTTATCTTGATTATCAAATATATATGAGATTTAGAAATTGGGAGGAAGTTGAAAATTTAGGGCTTGGTAGAGACTTTAGGAAAATTTGAAAGAAACAGAGAATTTCTAGGATTAGATTTTCTGCGTAGCAGCGAATAGATATTTTAAAACTTTGAAAATTTACCATTACCTAAAAGAAACATTGGAAAAGATCATATTAAAAATTTGAAAATTTTCAAGAAGTATAACTATGGATTTTGAATTTTTGAAATCGGATTTGTTGAAACTGAAAATTCTGTGTAACGGTAGTAAAACTTTATTAATTGAATGTTACCGGTTGGATACCTTTGAAATTTTAAATTATGATAGAAAAAATGGTTATGAACAACATATAAAAAAATCAGAGTTTTTGAAGAATTATAAATACATATATCGAAGTTTATAAATCAGAATAGAGGGATTTCAGATTCTGTATTGAATTAGTATAACAATCATATAAAATAAAATACATGTTGAATGGACTTGAAATTATTACATAATATCATAGGAATAAAAATACACGACCTAGTAAATTTCATAATTTTTGAAAATATTTAGACAGGGGAACAAAATTTAAAACGAAATACCTGTCTATTTGAATGTGCACTATAATAAATATATCCTTGACTTATGTGCCCATCTTACGACACAGAAGTCTTTGACTTAGGAGCCAATCTTATAACTCAGAAGCCATATTGTGTGACTTAGGAGCCAATCTTTCAACTCCGAAGTCTGACTATGAGCCCATCTTACGACTCAAAGCCATATTGAAGATCACTTAAGAGCCAATCATATGACTCAAAAGCATTCGGCTTATGAGCCAATCTTACGACTCAAAAGCCCCTCTTACAACTTGAGAGCTCACATACATATCAGAGTACAAGTTCAATAGTATAACAAAAGTCATGTACTTACAAATAACCCAGTCACCCACCTTTTATGCTTGCTTTAAAACAAGCATGATAAACCAATCGTCATTCTGTATGTACTTTATACCCTAACATTCCATTTGTAAGCGTCAGAGTACTAAAACTATTGTACTTATTGTATATATTAATAGACTTGTAAACTCAATATCTTCTACATATATGACTTATAAATTATTCGATGTGTTAAACAAAGGGCATATGTGCGTATAATTAATGTCATTACTCTTTTTCCCAAAAGTCTGATAGCACGACGAAGACCACGTAGACATGTGCAAAATGAAAATGAGCCTTTTGTCGAGAAGCAACCTCCACATGCTGTTGAAGTACAATGAGCGGATTTTGCACGGGAGTTGATACATGCTAGTTTTACATGTATTTTAGGTCAATTAAAGGTCGTAATATGGGACATATGCATGTGTATTTGGGTGAAAAGTGATTAAATTCCATCTCTTGAGCTAGATGACGTGTTTCTGCTTGTTTTGGTGTTATTCAGGTATAAAAAGGCCAAAAAGTCCGTTTGGGCAAGGTTCGGGTGGAAAACGAGCAAGAAAAGTCGGAAATAGCAAGAAGATGTTGAAGCTTGGCCAGAAACTCCAACTCGGTCGAGTTGTTTATCAACTCGGT
The DNA here is from genome assembly GCA_958295605.1 of Ajuga chamaepitys. Classification (NCBI taxonomy): domain Eukaryota; kingdom Viridiplantae; phylum Streptophyta; class Magnoliopsida; order Lamiales; family Lamiaceae; genus Ajuga; species Ajuga chamaepitys. The sequence continues at coordinate 3,397,397 of OY282500.1, read as the reverse complement.
CGAGGGATGAATGAAGAGAAAACGTGAAAATTGGCCAGCAACTCCAACTCGCCCGAGGCCTATTACGACTCGGTCGAGTTGACCCAACTCGGTCGAGTTGGCCAAACTCGGTCGAGTCAGCTTTCCGGGTCCAAAACAGAGTCTGCGCGTTTTAAAGCCCATTTTGGCCCCAAATTTGACCTATTACTATATAAGGAAGTCCCAAACTCTAAAAATAGCAGAGAGAGCTCATTAGAAGATATTTTGAAGAGGAAAGCAACATCGAAGAATCGAGATCAAGACGACGATTAGGGTTCTTATTCATTATCTCATTTCTTTACTTCAAATCATGTTTGTCTATGAACATATTTGTGTTATGAATATGAACATGAGTGAGTAGTTCTTTATTATTCTAGGGTTTTGAAAGTAGGTTTTAACGATGTTTGATTAATCGAAGTTTTCTATTCCAGTTAATGATTGTTATTCGTTATCTATATGTTGTGATTTATTTTCATGAATGGTTAATTTGATCACTTAACTACTTCTACATAATTCATAAGTTGGCTTTGAAAGGAGAAATTTGTGAATGGAAATACAACATATAGCGTAGTTGTTGAGCGCTCTGAAAGGAGGTGAGATAAATGCGTAGGCATAGGTCTAAGATCGATTGGGAGTTCATTAGGTCTAGTCGACTTGAAAGGGTGGCTAGGGGTAATGAATCTACAAGTTAATTGCTTCGAAAGGAGAGTTAACATATATGAGTGCCGTCTAATAACGATAGTAATCATTGCTAGTTTAGAATAATTAGATTGTCAAACTTAGTTAATTCTGAAATCAATTCTCTAGAATATATCTTCCAATCTTGCAAATTTGATAAATTGTTTTCTTATACTCGAATTTAAGTGTTTAGTACTAATTTAGTAAGATGAGTTCAATATTAAAATCAACCCAATTTAGAGCCTAGTTAGGAGTGTTTCAGGATATTTAGAGTATCAAACTAGTCATTAAGTCAGTCCTTGTGGGATCGACCTTGCTTGCCGTTATATACACTTGCACCCGTACACTTGCGGAGCGTTAGGTTATAAAATAGGCGAACAAGTTTTTGGCGCTGTTGCCGGGGACTGAGTTTAGTGTTTTAGTTTTTATTCTGATAACTAGAACAAGACTAGACTAGGCAACAATTTATTTTTGCACAATTGATTTCTGTTTTTATTTTTATTTTTATCTATTTCAATTTTACGTGGGTATTTTCTTGTTAGTGTTTTCAGGGATTGTGCATGCATACCAGGTCTAAGGGAAAAGAACATCTTATTCCGTGTGATCTAGAAATTGAAGCTACAGCTCGAAGACACGGAGCAAGGAGAAATCGACCAATTGAGATGGAAAATCCACCAAACCAAGAGGAGGTTATGAACCGCATCCTGATGGCACTGACCAATTTGGATGACAGAGTCACAAATATCCAACAACAACAACCTCCACAGAATCCAGTTCTTCCAGGAAGAAATCAGAATAACAACGAGAACAATGATGAGGACACTTCCCCAATAAGTGACTGCCTTCGTCCTCTGTCTAATCAGAATCCTGGAGGAGTACAACCGCCACCGCTCAATGCACACAGTTTTGAGCTCAAACCAGTGCTCATCAATATTGTGCAACAAAATCAGTATGGCGGTACTGCTTTAGAAGATCCGAACACTCATTTAACGAAGATACGATAAAAATCAACCATGTACCGCATGAGCAAGTGAAGATGAGGCTCTTTCCTTTTTCCTTAAAGGATAGAGCTCTACAATGGTTTAATTCGTTAGAGGAAATCACTGAGTGGGAAGAATTAAGTGAAAGATTCTTATTGAAGTACTTCCCACCCAGCAAGATGCTAGAATTGCAGAACAAAATCACACAGTTCAGACAGTTGGATCAGGAGCCACTGGGTGAAGCATGGGAAAGATTCAGAGATTTAATCCGAAGCTGTCCTCAGCATGGGTTCACCAGGAAGCAACAAATCTGTAAGTTTTACAATGGCTTGCTTGCACCAACTAGAGATCACGTAGACGCTGCGTCAGGAGGGAGTTTGATGGAGAAGAGTGTGAATGCGGCGTTTGCTATTCTAGATGCTATGTCTAGAACCAGTTATCAATGGCCGAACGAGTGTACGTAATCAGCCGAGGAGAGTTGCTAATGTAGTTGAAGTGGAATCAAATCAGAATTTGGCTTCTCAGATTTCAGCTTTGACGACCCAAATGAATTTGCTAACTAATCTGACGTTAGCACAACATTGTGAGCAATCACAGCCGCAACTAGCCCAAGAAGAAATGGAAGATGTGAACTTTGTGAATCAGCGGAATTTCAATAATTACCAAGGTAATTAGCCAAGGTATAACCAATATTCACAAGGTAACCAATATCCGCAAGGGAATCGGAATTATTCCAACTTGACTTATGGAAACTTGAAGAACACCCTTACTCCTCCACCAGGGTTCAAAGTCACAAATGGAATCATACATGATGGACGAAACCCAACTCCGGAAGAGTTAAGAGAAGCACAAGCAGCACAATTTGAGGAGAAGTTAGCGCAGCTGGAGAAGAAAATGGAAGGGAAGCATATTGAGCTGAGTAAAAATATAGCAGGCATGGGTGCAGAATTGAAAAGTGTGGCATCGGACATCCAGCATTTGATTAAAGCAACAGCAGCTCAGCATAAGAAAGGGCAGTTTCCTAGTGATACAGTGGTTAATCCAAGGGAACATTGTCAAGCCATTCAGTTGAGGAGTGGCACTGAATATGAAGGACCGAAGAAGCCGGTGGTGGAAGGCAAAGTTGTTGAAAAAGAGTACTTGGAAGAAAAAGCTGAGCCGGAGGAAAAAGGCAAAGAAGCGGAGAAACCGATAGAGAGGGGGATTACATTTGAAGGTGGCCCTAAATATATTCCTCCAGTTCCATACCCTCAAGCACTGAGAAGAAAGAAAGTGGACGACCAGTTTGCTAAGTTCTTAGACATCTTCAAGAAGATTCAAATCAATATTCCATTCGTGGATGCACTTCAACAAATGCCCAATTATGCAAAATTTCTCAAGGAAGTGATATCAAAGAAACGAAAGCTTGAGGATTATGAGACTGTCAACCTGTCTGAGGAGTGCAGCGCAGTGATTTAAAGGAAGCTGCCATTGAAGCAGAAAGATCCAGGTAGCTTTACAATTGCTTGCAAAATAGGTAATGACACATTTGAAAGAGCACTTTGTGATTTAGGAGCTAGCATTAATCTTATGCCCTTTTCTATTTTTGAAAAACTAGGAATAGGCACATTTAAACCTACCACAATTGCACTTCAAATGGCTGATAGATCTTTGACTTATCCTAGGGGAATAGTAGAAGATGTTCTTGTGCAAGTAGATAAATTCATATTTCCTGCAGATTTTGTGGTCTTAGATATGATGGAGGATAAAGATGTTCCTTTAATTCTAGGTCGCCCGTTTTTAGCAACGGGCAGTGCTTTAATTGATGTCCAAAAAGGAGAACTCACACTTAGAGTAAATAAGGACAAATTGACATTCTCTATTTATAAGGCTATGAAAATGCATGATGATGAAGAGGTTAATCAATTTGAAACATGTAGTGCTATAGATAGGTTAGATACTACATTGCATGAAGACATTCTGACACTTAGCGATTCTGATGTGTTAAAGCATTGTATCACAAATTCAATTTTTTCTGTGAAAGACATAGATGCTACTAATCTTGATCTTGTAGATGGGGTTAGTGCTTTGAACGCTTTGCAGGAAAAAAGGATGGAAGATGCAGAACATGAAGACATCACTAAGGAAGTCATGAAAGAAGCACCTGAAGAGAAAGCCAGTGGACCTGAGTTAAAACCATTACCGGAGCATCTGAGGTACGAATTTCTTGATCTAGAGAAAAAGCAACCGGTAATCATCTCTGCTTCTTTGACTGAGTCAGAAACTGAAAAGTTGTTGAGAGTGCTTAGGAAACATAAGTCGGCTATAGGATGGACAATTCATGATTTAAAAGGGATTAGCCCGACTATATGTATGCATAAAATCTTGATGGAGGATAGCTATAAACCCAGTGTTCAAAATCAGCGTAGATTAAATCCTATGATGCAAGAAATAGTACGAAAAGAGGTTCTTAAATGGCTAGATGCAGGGATAGTTTTCCCTATATCGGATAGCAAGTGGGTTAGTCCCACTCAGGTTGTACCTAAGAAAGGGGGAATGACGGTAGTAAGAGGTGATAATGATGAAGTCATAGCTACCAGGGTAGTTACAGGGTGGAGAGTTTGCATTGATTATAGAAAATTAAATGCGGCAACTCGTAAGGATCACTTTCCCTTACCCTTTTTGGATCAAATGCTAGATAGACTCGCAGGGTATGAGTTTTATTGTTTCTTAGATGGGTATTCTGGGTATAACCAAATCATGATAGCACCTGAGGATCAAGAGAAAACAGCTTTTGTATGCCCTTATGGAGTGTTTGCGTTTCGTAGAATGCCCTTTGGTTTATGCAATGCTCCTGCTACATTTCAACGTTGTATGATGGCAATATTTAGTGGACTCATAGAGAATATAATGGAAGTTTTTATGGATGATTTCTCTGTGTTTGGTTCCTCGTTTGATCATTGTCTTAATAATTTGTCATTAGTATTACAACGTTGTGAAGAGACTAATCTTGTGTTGAATTGGGAGAAATGCCACTTCATGGTGAAGGATGGTATCGTGTTAGGACATAGAATCTCTCCTGCAGGTTTAGAAGTTGATCGTGCGAAGGTAGTTGCCATTGAGCGATTACCACCTCCGGCAAATGAGAAAGGTGTGAGGAGTTTTCTTGGACATGCGGGATTTTATAGAAGGTTTATTCGTGATTTCTCTAAAATTACTAAGCCTTTATCCCGTCTATTGGAAAAAGATGTTGCGTTTGTTTTTGATGATTCTTGCAGGGAAGCATTTGAAACATTGAAGAAGGCATTAGTATCTGCTCCAATTCTGATCACTCCTGACTGGTCGCAGCCCTTTGAGTTGATGTGCGACGCCAGTGACATGGCCGTAGGGGCTGCATTAGGGCAAAAGCGGGACAAACTATTCAGAATCATCTACTATGCAAGTAAAACACTTGATTCCGCTCAATCAAACTATACAACCACTGAGAAGGAGATGCTGGCCGTGGTATATGCATTTGATAAGTTCCGGTCGTACTCGATTGGAGCTAAAACAATTGTATACACTGATCACGCAGCCATTAGATACTTGTTCGATAAGAAGGATTCCAAACCGAGATTGATACGATGGATTCTTTTACTCCAAGAGTTCGATGTAGAGATTCGAGACCGGAAAGGATGTGAAAACGTGGTTGCAGACCATTTATCTCGGATCACCAATGAAGAGGACAAGAAGGGGCAGAAAGAAGATATCAATGATTGTTTCCCGGATGAGTACATATTGACAATGGAGGAGGTACCATGGTTTGGGGATATTGTGAACTATTTAGCATGTGGAATTTCACCTCCGGATTTGACAACCCATAAGAAGAGGAAGTTTTTTCATGACATCAAGTTTTATATTTGGGATGATCCTATTCTTTACCGAAGGTGCGCTGATACCATACTTCGTGAGTGTGTTCCCCAAGTTGAAGTAGGAGACATAATCACTCAGTGCCACTCATCTCCAAGTGGAGGCCACTTTGCATCAGCGAAAACTGCGGCGAAGGTCTTACAAAGCGGATTTTACTGGCCAACCATTCATAAAGATTGCTTCGAGTTCATCACAAAGTGTGATCGCTGCCAAAGGACGGGGGGTATCTCTAGAAAACACGAGATGCCTCTCACGAATATAATTGAGGTGGAACTATTCGATGTTTGGGGAATCGACTTCATGGGGCCCTTCCCTTCATCAAAGGGGTTCCAATATATTCTACTTGCAGTGGATTATGTTTCGAGATGGGTGGAAGCGATTCCAACCCAAACGAATGACTCACGAGTGGTGATCAAATTCCTTCAGAAGAACGTAATCACACGATATGGAGCACCAAGAGCATTGCTGAGTGATGGGGGTTCGCACTTCTGCAACAAATGGTTGGCTGCACTGCTAGCTAAATATGGAGTAAAACATCGTGTCACAACTCCATACCACCCGCAAGCAAATGGTCAAGCAGAGCTCGCCAACCGAGAAATTAAGCAAATCTTGGAGAAATCGGTTAGTGGGAACCGTAAAGATTGGGCTTTGAAGTTAGATGACGCATTGTGGGCGTATAGAACGGCGTACAAAACGCCGTTGGGTATGTCACCATATCAATTGGTCTTTGGAAAGTCATGTCATTTACCGGTTGAATGGGAGCATCGTGCATACTGGGCTGTGAAGAAACTCAACTTCGACTTTGATTCAGCGGGCCAAGCTCGAGTTCTAAAACTCAATGAATTGGAAGAATTCCGAACACAAGCATTTGAGAACTCAAGCATCTACAAGGAGCGCACAAAAAGGATCCATGATAGAATGATAAAGAATCGACACTTTGAAGTTGGTGAACAAGTTCATTTGTTCAATTCACGGTTGCGCTTGTTTCCCGGAAAGCTAAAGTCACGATGGACGGGACCGTTCACAATTAAGCAGGTGCGAAAGTCGGGAGTAGTGGAATTGATGGATGCACAAGGAAGCACATTCCTTGTAAATGGTCAGAGGATCAAGAAATACTACAACCCGAGTCAAATTGCAACCGTAGATGAATTACGGTTGACCGAGCTGAACTAAAAATCCAAAAGGTCGTCGAGCTAAAGACGATAAAAGTAGCGCTTGTCGGGAGGCAACCCGATGTTTTGGTTTGTTTTAAATTTTCGTATTTTGAAATTTATGTTTTGAGTTGTCTTAATTTGTTTGTTAGTGCGCATAGGAAATACGACGTCATCGAAAAAGCAAGGAAAGACTTGAAAAGATGCGAGAAAAAGGAGTAAAAAACGGAGAAAAGGCTAAAACAGGGGAGATTCAGCGAGTTCAACTCGCCCGAGGCAAAAATTAAACTCGCCCGAGGCGAGTTTGAAGAAAAAAACTGAGAAATTCCAGAAAGTCTGACTCGACCGAGGCCAAATCCAACTCGACCGAGGCAGACTAATAACTCGACCGAGTCACAGGTAACTCGGTCGAGGCGCAGGACAGGGCAAAACGTGACCGTTTTCAGAAAAGACTAACTCGACCGAGTCACAGGTAACTTGGTCGAGTCGCAGATATCAGTTTCTTAAACACGTTTTTTCTCCCCTTTTCCTTCAAATTTTTACCTACTCCTTCTTCTCCCTCTCTAAGAAACCCTCCATTCCCCCCCCCTCCCCCAATTCTCTCTAATCTTCTTCAAAAACACACGAAATTCACAAACCCACTTCATAATCTTCAAAGTTTCCCAATTTTGACTTTGTAAAAGAGACAAATTGGGACTCTCTCCTCCACTTAGGGCTCAATTTCGAAAAGGGTCTTGCATCTAAGAATTTCCGGTAAGAATGCTTAACTTGCACTTGTTTGTTTATCAAGGATGGTTATTGTGTTTATTAGTTGGGATTGTAGTTGCCATTGATAAGTTTTGAGCATGACATTGATGTGTGCACTTGTAGTGCAACCGTGTAGAAAATTTTGTTGGGGAAAACTTATTATGAGTGGACTTGAGTGAATTGCACATATAGTTGAGTAGTTATGCTTGTGGGAATTGAATTAGAGCTATTTCCTTTTAATTCACATGCAAGAGTCATTGTGGCATTTTATCGAATATGTTGAGTACATTGTGGTTCTTGGGTGAAGACTAGGCTTTAATTGGTTCAATTATGTTCTATGTTGATGCAGAAAAATAGAGAAGTTTGCATTGATAGCAATATTGATGTTTACCTCTCCTGTGGGCTCATTTGATGCAAATTTGCAATTAACATAGTCGGAGAATGAATTACACGTTCATAAAGCCTAGGAGAGTAGGTGTTGCTTGTGTGTACCATGGTACTAACTGGAAAATGTTGTTCTATAGGGGTACATTATGCCACCTAAAGGAAGAAAACGGAAGGTTGCAGGTGAAACATCCTCGGCTAATCCACCCTCGGCTAATCCACCGGCATTCTCGCCTGATAATCCTCTATTTTACAATATCAGACTACAATCACCTGAAGAAGAGAGGCGATGGAAGAAAATCATTGGGAGAAAGATCATCCCCACTAAATTTACTATCTCTGTCGTGGAAAACCACCTTGGCATTCACAAGAATTTATGGATGCTCATAAAGAGGGTCGGTTGGGAGAACTTATTGGGAAGAGGTCTGGTCACATATCGGAATGATACATTAGAGTTTCTCACTACTCTAGTTCTACACCCTACCTCTGCTCAAGACAGGAAGCCGAGCAGTATGTCATTCCGGCTTCGCAACAACACTTACACACTTACTCGGGCTGAATTGAATGGCATTTACAAGCTGCCAAACACCGGAGATTGCACCCCGCCAGATGAATATAATGAGCACACATTCTGGAATCATATGGTAGAAGTTCCGGGACTTGTGCCTTGGATGAAGAGCGATCCATCGAGGAATAAGGTGTCTTGGATTCGTAATCCTGTTTTCCGGTATTTACATCGCTTAATTGCCTATACGGTGCTTGCTCGCCCTGAGACGGGCACTGTGACTCAAAAGGAGATGTTTCTTTTATGGTGTGTGGCAACGGGACGAAAGATTGATCTCAGCCAAATTCTGATGGAGCAGTTCGATCGCCAAGCAGTAAAACAAACGGGAGATATCTCGATTGGGGGTCTTATTACTCCTATAGCGAATCATTTTCAAGCGGTTTCTGATGATGACTCAGCTGAGAGAGTTCCCGGCGACTGGGGTATAACATTGGATGATGTTCGTAGGCTGAAGATGATTTTTTGGAGCAAACCGGAGGATCAATATTTGCTGTTGCAGAATCGAGGAGGGTTCTTTCGTCTTCCTAATGCCCAACTAACTAAGATTGAGGGGCTTGGGGATATAGCTAATTGGAAGATGCACTCCCCAGCTCATCGTGCACAAGAAGTTGACCCTACTCCTGATGAGTCTCGACTTTATCAAGCTGTGCACCGAATTGAGAGTCAAGGTGAAGGAACTAGTGGCTCGGGCCAAGGAGACCAAGAGAACATGGCTCAAGTGCTCCCTACATTGATTACATCTTTGAACAATTTGATGACACAGCAGCATCAGAGGATTGAAGAAGACAAACAGTGGCGAGTACAGCAAGAAGAACGGTGGGCTCAGCAGGATGATCGATGGAATACGGAGACCACTTGGAGATTACAACAAGATGAGAGGTGGATCAGACATGAGCAGAGACAAGCTTATCAACAACAGCAGTTGGATGCAATGGCTCAGTTCTGGCAGCCATGGGGTTTTAACCCACCACCACCACCTCCACCTCAGTAGCACTGTGAGAAGGCACAAAGACGCCTCACTTTTTTTCCCACAAACTTGGTTTCAATCAAGTTTGGGGGAGGGGGTGGATAGTGCTACGTCTTGGCCGCTTTTATTATTTTTTCGTTGTTATTTCATTCGGTGTTATTGAGGTCATGATTGTTCTTGGTTGTATATCGTATTTTACATCTTGCTTGAGTTAGTTGGTAAAGGGTCTATGTGCCAGAATAGCTGATTCGATTAATCTGTCGTATTAGTTAATGTTAGTTTATGTTTTGCATTTTAGTTGTGATTTTAGGTTAATTTTAAATTTCGTTGTTTAGAAGTCGTCAATTTGGTTCTTGATAAGCATAAAAAGGGTATTAGATGATAATTTGTCAATGATGAAATTTGTTTTTTTTGGAAGTAAATGAGGATAGAACACATAACAGAGCATGATAGGCAGTTGGAGACAAAATTGGGCTTAGACTTGAACAATAATCACAAATTAACCTGTGAGGTTTTGAGCTTTATATGTACTCTTATCTATAGAGTAATTTTATCATTCTTTCGGTGTGAAGTGATTGATCACATAGTATTTAGTCTCTAGAACTTGCCTTGCGTCTTTATAGGAATGTGTCGAGTACATGCTGTGGCATAGAAAATGATATTAGGCATTCTTTTGCTAAAAGCCCTATTTTTGAGCCTTTAAAAATAATCTTTTGTACAAAAAAAAAAGTGAAAAATCCCTAGTCAGCCATTTTGAGCTTTAAAGCCTTCTTTTTCAAAGCCATACATTACAAGCTTATACCTTTCTTTTAGCTTTGGCCCGAGCAATTGGACTAAGTGAGTAAGAGGGAGGTGTATTGGAAGGTAGAGGGGTAAGAGTATCAAGGTGGAGTGAATGTTTGGGATGATGTGAAGAGAGATTCGGGGAGGCAAAAGAGAAAGGAATAGAAAAATTCCCTCCTAAAAAAAAAAAGAAAAAACAAAAAAGAAAAAAAAAAAAAAACTTGGAAAAGAGAAAGTTGGAGGAGGGGTTAATAATGAGAATATGCATATATATGCCTAAGTGTGCATGAATTGTAAGAAGAACGAGTAGTCCCAAATGTGGTACTCGATCGGGTAGTCCCAAAGTGGTACCTGAGTGAAAGTGGCATAAATAATCTTGATTGATGCATAAATGTTGTGGTAAGGTGAAGAAGCCAAATTAATTGGTTTTTCTGAGAATTGAAGATTGAGATTGAGTGAACAAAGTTGATGGGTAGTCGGGTTAGGAATAACTTGATTAGTCCAATAAATAGTCACTTATATCTAAATGTATCCCACCTAACCATAAGCCAACATTACAGCCAAAAATAAAGACCTATTGATTCTTTGTCACACATGTCAAGTATGAGATCTAATTTAGACAATAGGCAAGCATATGGTAGACGATGCATGTGATTCAGTGTGAGCGCAAATACTTTCCATATCATACACTTGAGAGATGAGCGATACACTTATCCGGTGAGGATTGTTGTTTTAAGTTTAATGTCTCGACAGTAGTTGAAACCTGCCATGTCACTAATGCTCAAATGTTATGTTGTTGGTTTTGAAAGGAAAAACAAAAAGAGAACTTCTGAGACCGAAAATGTCATTTAATTGCCCTGAAATTTTATGATCATTGTGATGTTATGTTTTTTATTTATTGTTCGGGACGAACAATGGTTAAGTTTGGGGGTTTTGATACATGCTAGTTTTACATGTATTTTAGGTCAATTAAAGGTCGTAATATGGGACATATGCATGTGTATTTGGGCGAAAAGTGATTAAATTCCATCTCTTGAGCTAGATGACGTGTTTCTGCTTGTTTTGGTGTTATTCAGGTATAAAAAGGCCAAAAAGTCCGTTTGGGCAAGGTTCGGGTGGAAAACGAGCAAGAAAAGTCGGAAATAGCAAGAAGATGTTGAAGCTTGGCCAGAAACTCCAACTCGGTCGAGTTGTTTATCAACTCGGTCGAGGGATGAATGAAGAGAAAACGTGAAAATTGGCCAGCAACTCCAACTCGCCCGAGGCCTATTACGACTCGGTCGAGTTGACCCAACTCGGTCGAGTCAGCTTTCCGGGTCCAAAACAGAGTCTGCTCGTTTTAAAGCCCATTTTGGCCCCAAATTTGACCTATTACTATATAAGGAAGTCCCAAACTCTAAAAATAGCAGAGAGAGCTCATTAGAAGATATTTTGAAGAGGAAAGCAACATCGAAGAATCGAGATCAAGACGACGATTAGGGTTCTTATTCATTATCTCATTTCTTTACTTCAAATCATGTTTGTCTATGAACATATTTGTGTTATGAATATGAACATGAGTGAGTAGTTCTTTATTATTCTAGGGTTTTGAAAGTAGGTTTTAACGATGTTTGATTAATCGAAGTTTTCTATTCCAGTTAATGATTGTTATTCGTTATCTATATGTTGTGATTTATTTTCATGAATGGTTAATTTGATCACTTAACTACTTCTACATAATTCATAAGTTGGCTTTGAAAGGAGGAATTTGTGAATGGAAATACAACATATAGCGTAGTTGTTGAGCGCTCTGAAAGGAGGTGAGATAAATGCGTAGGCATAGGTCTAAGATCGATTGGGAGTTCATTAGGTCTAGTCGACTTGAAAGGGTGGCTAGGGGTAATGAATCTACAAGTTAATTGCTTCGAAAGGAGAGTTAACATATATGAGTGCCGTCTAATAACGATAGTAATCATTGCTAGTTTAGAATAATTAGATTGTCAAACTTAGTTAATTCTGAAATCAATTCTCTAGAATATATCTTTCAATCTTGCAAATTTGATAAATTGTTTTCTTATACTCGAATTTAAGTGTTTAGTACTAATTTAGTAAGATGAGTTCAATATTAAAATCAACCCAATTTAGAGCCTAGTTAGGAGTGTTTCAGGATATTTAGAGTATCAAACTAGTCAGTCCTTGTGGGATCGACCTTGCTTGCCGTTATATACACTTGCGGAGCGTTAGGTTATAAAATAGGCGAACAGGAGTTCATAAACTCTCTGCAGGGACTCATTCAACAAATACCAGCTAAGCAAAATGTACCAAATCCACTGAACCAGGGTGCCAACACTAATGTCATTATAGAGCAATTTCATCGTTTTTCACCACCAAGATTCAGAGGTAGTGAAGGACCTATGGTTGCTGAGGAGTGGATTCTTGAGCTTGAAAGAATCTTTGACCATACGGAATCAAACTAAAAATCAAAAGGTTTCATGTGCAATGTTTCAACTCGTAGAAGATGTTGGGCACTGGTGGAAGTCACACGAGCGAACAATGACGAATGAGCAAAAGCAAAATATGACCTGGAATGATTTAAAAAACATGATGATGGACCGTTACTTTCCACAATCTATCCGTGACCAAAAGGAAATTGAGTTCGTAAGTCTCAAATACGGAACCCGCCCAATGATGGAGTATGGAAGGCGTTTTAATCAGTTATCTAATTATGCTCCACACTTGGTTGATACGGATGAGAGAAAGACACGACATTTTGAGAGAGGTTTGTGACAAGAGATTGGAGGTATCGTGTCGGGTTTGAAATTGTCTGTGTATCATGAAACGTTTGAACGAGCGCACATTGTATCCCTTAACCAGAATTTAGAATACAACCAGAAACCTCAAGAGCAACCCGGGAAAAGAAAATGGGATTCTAGAGATAGGAATAAGTCTAACCACATTGTGAAGAGGGCAAACCCAAGAGGAGGATTAGGACCAAATGCAATTTCGATATGTCCTAACTGCAATAAGCACCACTGTGGAGAATGTTTGGTCGGACAAAAAATGTCTGCTATAAGTGTCATCGACCAGGACATAGGTATTGGGAGTGCACTACCGCACAGATCAAGACACCATAAAATGTTAATGCAGCAGACAAGAAATTAGGGAAGACACGTGTTTTTGCTCTAGCACAAGAAGAGTTAATGGAGGAGAATGAAACCATGGCAAGTATGTTATTTGTATTCGATCTTCCGGCATATATTTTGTTTGATACTGGTGCATCACATTCTTTTATATCCAAAGATTTTAAGAAGAAATTAGGCCTGGATTGTATTACAAATGGAGAAGAGTTGACGGTAAGTATTCCCTCAGTAGAAACTATTAGGATTAAGGATATCGTGATTGGTGTGAAGCTTTTGATAGGTAACAAAGAAATGGAAGCTGATCTATACGTATTAGAGATAAAATACTTTGATGTTATTTTAGGTATAGATCGGTTGACAAAGAATAGAGCAACAATCCGATGTTTTGAGCCTGAAATAGGTTTCGAAAGAACAATAGGATCCAAATTCACCTTTTACGGACCAAAACTAATACCAGACCGCGTGTTGTGTCAGCAATGAAAACTGTAAGAATGTTACGGAAAAGAGGAAATGAAGGCTACCTTGTGAATGTCATGGAAAATAATACTGTTAAGGTTACACCTATTGATATACCAACGGTGAGAGATTACATGGACGTATTTCCAAACGAGTTGCCTGGAGTACCTCCTGATCGACAGGTTGAATTCACAATATATTTGGTGCTAGGGGCTGCACCTATTTTAAATTGGGTTTTTAATTAATTGGATTAAACTGGGCGGCCCAGGAGAACCAAGATCCATGATATAAATATTCTTTTTTTTCAATTGGTTTGTAATTGGGCTAAATAGATGGCCCAGTGGGCCATGACCCATGTCACAAATGTTGGAAAAAAGGCTCAAAGAGTGACATGATGAGGGGGAAAAAAGAACACAATATACAACTTTTCTGCACGCTCTAATTGTGTTAGTTCCTAGCTTACATGTTGGTCTCGTATGTTGTGTTGCGAACATTGAATTAGATAGATGTAATTTATAACTCAATTATGTAAAAATTAAAGTGCTAATAAAGTCGAACTACTCAAAGAACCTATGATATACAAAGGATTGTACCATCTATTTTACCAATACAATCCTAAGGGAGCACAATGAGGAAACATAGTGTGGGGGCATTTAACTTCATTAGATCTTGTCAACTGGACACCCCACCCTGTAGCAATCTACCCCTACCATTCAATCCGATATCAACGGATGTTGGTCGGGTTCTGCTACAATCCTCCCGGGAGAAAAACCAGTAATTCTCTATATTGGAGTAGACCCTCAAAATAACCAAGCCCAAATCTTAGCCATTCCCAAAAACCTTTCTGATCCATACCTTATAGAGTGGATCAAGCCCACGTATAACCCTATTATAACACCCACGTCTCACATTAATCCAACCTCATTTAGAGACCTAACTACTTCATGGTTATGGCATGATGAGAGGTGGAGGGTAATAATGGGGAGCAAAAAAGGGAGACGGGGGATTGCTTTGAAGTATAGTAGTACAGACTTTGTGCACTGAACTAAAGCTAAGTGTCCACTATACACTGAGAAGGGCAGTGGCATGTTGGAATGCCTCGACTGTTACCCCGTTTCTACTCAAAATTCGGACGGGGTAAATACATACGTGGGTGAAAAAAGGATTAAATATGTGCTAAAGGCCAGCTGGAATCGATTTTAACGTCAGGGCCTATGGACTCTTTGACCCAACCCCACAAAATTCTCCTACTTGTGGAACTATCAAAGAATGTCTTTGATGCGTAGAATTTTCCGTGATCGTATCTCGACTCGAGTCGAGCTTCCATGAACCTTTCTCCAATTTGAAAACATCCTTCCTGTTGTACCTCCCAATAGCATACGCGTCATGGAAATTATCATTTAGGTTGGCCTTCAACACGTATTTATCCCTTTTCCCTCCCACATATGCAGTTACCCCGTCTGAATTTTGAGTAGATACAGGATAAAGGTCAAGGCATTCCAACATGCCACTACCCTTCTTAGAGTACAGTGGGCTCTTGGCTTCAGTCCAATGCACAAAGTCTGTACTAATATACTGCAAGGCAATCCCACGTCTCCCTTTTTTGCTCCCGATTATCACCCTCCACCTCCCATCATTCCCTACTCAAGCAGTAGTTGGATCTCTAAATGAACTGGCATTAATGTAAGTGGTTGGTGCTATTACACGATTATATCTAGGCTTGATCCACTCTATAAGGTATGGATCAGAAAAGTTTTTTGGAATGACTAGGATTTGGGCTTGGTTTTGTTCACTGTCAGCTCCAAAAAATTGCTGGTTTTCCGTTAGGGAGGATTGTAGCAGAACCCGACCAACATCCATAAATATCGGATTGAATACTAGGGGAGATTGCTATGGAGTGGGGTGTCCAATTCACACGATCTACTGAAGTAGAATGTGCCCATACTATGTGTCTCCGTTGGGCTCCTCTAAGATTATACTGGTAAAACAGATGGTACTATCCTTTGTATATCATAGGTCCTATGAGTAGTTTGACTTTGTTAGCATTTCAATTTTCACATAATTAAGTTATAAATTAACATCTAGTTAATTCAATATTTGCAACACAATATTTGCTGTCCTGGGCAGCCCAATTTCTTCCATTCAACACCCCAATTTAAAAAGATCAGCAATGGTAAAATATGCTAGAAAGAGAGAGAGGAAACGTGCATTTACTTTATTTATTTTTATACGATTACATTTTCTTTATTGCATTACAAGTTATAACGATTTTATTGTTTAATTATTTTTAATAGGGGCCCTTTTTTGACTCGCACTAGCCCTTACAAAATTTAACTAGTCATGCTCAGGTGCATATTTTATGTTGCGCGCTTAAACAAAACAGTCTATAAATATGTACACTAAAAAAATTAAAAAAAACTGTCAAATTCCAAAAAAAATCCTTTGGAATTTGAGATTTCATCACAACTTTTAACGGTTTTGTATTAATAGAAAAGTGGTTGTTGAAATTTCAAAATTTCAAAATTTCTACAATTTTTTCCTAACAGAAAACACATTCTAACTGTCATTTTTTTTTTTTTTAAATATGTGGATGCTAGAATATTTGTTGGAATTTTTAGAATTTCAATGAATTCTTGCTTCATTGGAATTTGAAAATATCCTTGCAGTGATATAAAGATAAATATTGGCAAGAAAGAAACTCACCAATTTGGATCTAATAATCCATAAGTCATTCATATCCAGCCCGTATCCACGTCAGCATTTGAAGAGCCACAAAAGTTTAAGAAACAAGACACGAAATTCATTAGACTAATTAACGTACTTTGATAATTAATCAATTTTAATTTGTAGGAACATAATTAGAATTTTTAATGTATAGATTAATTACCGCGCGTTCATCTAATTATGGGGAGGTTGGAAGTGATATGCTGTTCAGTAGGGCTGATTAGTAGTATGAACATACAGAATCTGAACAAGGAATGAGACGATGAAACACCTACTACTCCGTTTCATTTTTTTTGCAAGTCAACATATTTTATGATAAACGGAATATAATGACTTTGCTCCTAAGTATAAAATAGATATACTAGCTCGGGCGAAGTACGTACCAAGTCTCTTCTATGATGGAAGGATGAAAGATGGCTGTCAATCGATTAATATGAAGCTTTCAACTTCTTTCTGGACTCGCTGAACTGCGAAATTGAAAAAAAGATAGCAAAGGCTACCCAACCCACTTTGACTCTGATGAAACAATAAGGTTGTAAAACGATCAACTTTATATACTACTCCTCAACCCTAACAAACTCATAACTTCATTCCAAATAAACTAAGTACTAAAAATAATAATTAATAACTAAAACCAATTAATTAAAGGGTCCTTGCGCAGATGCCATGCTAATCTTCTCTGTATCGTTTCAATTTTATCGGATGTTCCCGAAGGGACTAACCTTCCATCAGATTTGGAAAACAAGAAAAACAGCTCTCACTATTAAATTTTACATTTTAAGCTAGTGCATCAATATTCTTTTTGTTTACTTCTTACTATTGTTATAAATTATGATTATTTAGAAAACTTGCACAATTTGATAAGTAAGTAGTTAGTAGTTTTATTAGCATTTATTATTTTGTTCAATAAGTGTGTTATTACTTTTTTTTTTGTAAATTTAATTTGAATTTTTTAGTTGCTAATGAATCATATATAAACTATGACGTATTTTCTTGTTACCTAAGTTTTTTTTTTTTTTTTGATAATTTGTTACCTATGTTTAAGATAGTCAAAAAAATCATCATGAACATAAAAAAAAATATATGAATCTTCATTGGAAAAATAAGACATTTTCAAAGAAAGCCAAAAAATAATTGGACATACTTGACCTCGAAGATATATATATATATATATTCTCAAATTCTCTACATGTCATGTGTTTACGAGCTCATGTATGTGAAAATTTCCTACAAAGCAGTAGTCATTATCTTATAAGATCCTACACCGGAGTAGTGGTTAATAAATTATATTAAGTGTGTGTCTGTGGAGATGATTAGTTGATTGGATGGAGCGGGACGTGAGCAGCAATATCCTATGGATTTCACGTAAGAAGTGTATGACACATCGCATTGAAAATGGGTAGTCAACTCGATCGAGTGTGGGGCATCACAGGAAAAATAGGTAGTCGACTAGATCGAGCAAGTATCTTCTAGAAAGAGGACGATGGTGAAGCCATTTGAGGGGGTGATGTGGTGTTCCATGTGAAGGGTACACCATGGATTCAAGTAAGGTGTGTGAGGCATCACTATGAATATGGTTAGTCAACTCGATCAAGCAAGTATCTTTCGGAAAAGGAAGATAGTGAATTGTTTGAGAGGAGGTTCGATGATCATTTGTTTGAAAAAGAGAATTGTTAGGATTATCAAATAAAGTGTCACGTTGATTACATATGGGACGATAAATAAAGTCTCATATCGATTATACTTGAGAAGATCGATATCTCTATTAATACCAACCTTTATGAGAAAATGTCCACAAATAAATTGATAAAGCATTCTTGTTATTTATAAAATTGGATAAATTGTTAAATTAATATATTAACCAATGAATTGGTGTTTGTTTATATTTGTCCAATGGTCCCAGGTATTTCATGGTAAACGTCAGCATCAATATTATTTATGTTTACTGGTCTGTTTTTCAGTGGTAACTTATTACTATTGTTATTGTTATTATTTTAAGAAACTTGCACAATTTGATAAGTAATTAGTTAGTAGTTTAGTGAGCATTTATTATTTTGTTCAATTAGGGTTAACATTTATTAACTTCAATTTTTAATTTGTTAGTTGCTAATGAATTATGACTCATGTCTCTCTTGTTACTTATATGATTTGTTGGCAAAGTTTCATGTACAACAATTGCTCGGTACGATTTGAGGTGAGTATCGCGACTTATACTTAAAGGTATCACTTGTTTAGGTAAATGTATTATAATTCATTTACCTAAAACAAATTATACATTTCAGCATAAACATTAATACATTTTCACCATACTTTTATCCAAAACATGTAATATCTTTAGACATAAATATTTACACATTTTGGTGCATGATCCGGATTGTAAGGATCTAAGTCGTACAACTGGTGCACAAGATCGAGACCTCCTCATGATTGTTAAATTGGTTTAGTTAAATTATTATGTTAACCGTTGTAACTTGTATATGATAAATTGATAAAGCATTCTTCTTGTTTTATATTTATAAAATTGGATTAAATTGTTAAATTAATATCTTAATCATTGGATTGGTTGAAGTTGCTATAAACTAATAATTGATTGTTTATCAACTTGTTGTGGGATAAATCCTCGATAATAAAATTCAGAATTATGACATTAGATCTCTTACAATATTATAACAAACTTTAATACATATTATAACAAACTTTAATACATAAATTTAGTTTAAAATCTCAATTAGTTGTACGATTTTCCAGAAGTAACAATAATTATAAAATAATGGTGAGTTTGGTTTGATCCAGAATCAGTTATAAACTAACTACACATCCACTGTTTGATGATGATTTTAAGTTATATCAGTTATAAACTCTAAAGACAAATACTCACTTATCAATTGGGGTTTTTCATTCTTTCTTTTTAAAAACCATACTCCTTCCATCCCGATCTAATTGGCCAACCTTGATCGGGCACGAAAACTAAGAAAAAATATATTTTGTGAAATTTTTCAAAGATGGAGATTAAGAGCGGAGATTTTGAGGGTGAAGATTGTGAGAGAATTTGTCATTTATGGGCTAGGACAATTAAGTTGGGACAAACAAATATGGCAAGTTGGCCAATTAGACCGGGACGAAGAGAGTATATAGTTGTAGAGAAAGCAGAAAATTAAAGAAGAAAGATAGACACGGAATAATCAGTGTTTTCTTATTCATCATATCGGTGTCAAATACAAGAGTTTCACAGTTACATACTCCCTCCGTCCCTGCTTAATTGGTCAACTTGTCATATTTGTTTGTCCCAACCTAATTGTCCTAGCCCATAAATGATAAATTATCTCACAATCTCCACCCTCAAAATCTCCACTCTTAATCTCCACCTTTGAAAAAGTCAAAGATTCCACAAAATCTATTTTTCCTTAATCTCTGTGCCCTACCAAGGTTGGTCAATTAAGATAGGACGAAGAGGGTAATATTTAGTGAATACCTAAATTGTGCCAAATACAAAAATTTCACAGTTACATAATATTTAATGAATACCTAAATCGTCCTTCATTTTGTCAAAATAAAATGTATTGCCTATTAATTTGTATTTTGTACTACTAGTTTAAGTTTGTGATTATATAAGCTTAAGCCCATGAGATAGAATTTATCTGAGAATGGGCCATAAAGATTCTTGGGCTTTAAACAGGAGTTCTGATTAGTAGATACAACCATATTGAAGTATTGAAAAGGAGCCCATATATGACTAGTCCGATCTGGTAAGTTGGATGCAATGTCTGCATTTGGTTTTCTTTTTTTCTTGTATTTGCTTTTGGTTTTGTTTTAATCAAATATAACACACACACATACATATATATGTATGCTTTGTAAGTTGTAACGGAAGATGGATATTGATTTTATTTATTGAATAATTTTTTTATTTCAACACTATAGGTGAAATGATATCCACATATGTGTCACATTGGATCCACATAGGATCAAGCCTACACCTCATCGAAGATCCGGAAAATCTAAATTTTTGGATCACGTGATGTTTACGTGCGTAATTAATGTAGTGCAGCGTAACGTATGCAATGAAACCTCAGTGAAACCCGTTGATTCAATAAGAATACCTAATTAAGTGATAAAAGGGAAAACCCAAAAAAATCATAAACTCAATGATCTGTCTTTTGACATCATAGAACTCCTATTTATATGAGAAATCAAAGAAGCCATAAAATCATTGACAAAAATAAAATTATGTAACTTAGAAAATAAGAAAGTAACAAATATACAACAATAAAATAACTAGATGCTTGAAATCTTCGAACGAGGTGCAAATACGCGATCATAATTGTCTAGATACGCCATTAATGTGGTGATATTACTGTCATTCTCCCTATGTTGGAAACAACTTGTCCTTGAATCGTGATCGGTGTCATCGCCTGACTACTTGGCATGATAAGGGATCGAATGCTTAACGTTGAACACATGGGACATGCGAAGATTACTCGGTAACTTAAGGCGATAAGCATGTGGATCAATCTTTTCCACAATTTTCACCGGACCAATCTTTAGACCTCATTTATCAACAACCACCACAACCCATATATTAACGAATAGGATTACGTAGTAATCTTTATTGAGTATATTTGTGTAATTATGTAATACTTAGGGAATGATGTGCATATGTTTTGTACATAGATTAGGGTTGTATCTCTGTATATTGTGATTAATGAAAATACCCTAATTTAGGGAGAATTACGCAATCTTACATGGTATCAGATATACCTCGATCCTGTTAGGTTTTCTCTTCAGAGTTTCTCCCCTCCATCTCTTTTCTTTTCCCGCCGCCGTTCCAGGTCATTACCATGGTGGATCTGCCACCTACTACTGAATTGATGGATGCCACCACCACCTCTTCCGACAGCACCTCCTCTTCCGCCCCGTTTCACCCTGCGTTTGTCGTCACCAACATAAGAAACCTCATGGGATTCGTTCTTGATCAAGATGACGGTCAATACATGACTTGGATTGAACTTTTTGGGAGTCAGGCTTGTGCCTTTAACGTCCTAGATCACATCGACGCTTCCTCTCCTCGTACTCCTGACGGCAACGATCATACATGACGTCAAGTGGACGCCATTGTCAAACAATGGATATACGGCACCATCTCCAAAGATTTGGTAAACACTATCATGAAACATAGCACTACGGCTCTTCAACTTTGGAAGCACCTTGAGGAAATTTTTCATGATAACAAATACACTCGTGTCATCTATCTTGGTGAACAAAAAATACTTGTCTGGAAAACGTTGCGTATTGCGTCCGTGACAATGTTCCTTTGATAGTTTCTAGAGTGGGTTTGTAGGGTGCTCGCATCAGTGTAAATTTTTTTTTAGTTAGGTTTTGGGGATTTTGTTGATTAAATTGTATCAGTAGCTTTGTGTTAGTTCAATTCGGGAAGGTTGTTAGTTTCCTTCCAGGGTTGAGGCTCCGAAGTTCGGAGGTCCCGAGTTGGTCTTTTTGGGCATGTTTGAGTGGACATCAGGGCCCTTTGTAGTCCAGCCCTTAGTATTGGGTTTCAGTGTCTCTTTTCGTATTTTTTGATTCGTCTTAAGACTACAATCATTGTAATTTCGTTTCCGAGTTTATTATATGATCTATCATTTTGAAAAGAAAAAAAGACAATCAGTCGCAAACAACAACAATAATAATAATAGTGATAATAATAATAATAATGATAATAATAATAATAATAATTAAAAAAAAAAAAAAGAAGAAGAAAATGTTTTCTCTTGTACCGAACAATAATAAAAAAAAAAAAAAGAAAAAAGAAGAAAATTTCTTCTGTACCGAACAAAACGTGAGACTAATCTGAAATACTTTGACGAGTTGTCCTGTCCACCTGTATATAACCAGCATTTCTGAATCTTTGTTAAAACTTAAAACAAACTGAAAATCCCAAATGGCTATACCTCTCTCCTTCGGTATTGCTCGTCCCATTCAAGCTCCATGGATCCGTTTAATCCCCTCCATTAGCCCATTTCTCGTTTCAAGAAATGGTTCCTCTTCCGGGAATCGTCTAATCCAAGCTTCGCTCCGTTCCAGTCAGTATTTTCGTATCCCTTTATTTACTTAGTGTATACGATAATTTCGAGCTTTGATTCTTTTCTTTTTGTGCCTGATCAACACAGCTCCCCGCCCCCCAAATTCTCGTGTTGAAAATTCTTTGTTGCTCGAAATTGAGTGTGGTTGAGGAACATAAAACTTACTTTTTATTTGGAAAGTGAAGCTGATTTCTTGAAGAAGTTGAGAAAGGCTTTTTAATACTCCGATTGTTCAATGCGGCTTTTCGATAAAGATACTGGTCGCGAATAATAAAGCGTTCTGACTATTGTATTGCTTTTTTCTTTCTCTTTTTGTTGTGTTGGGGATTTGGCATTTTACTGTTAAGCATAGTGAAAAGATGATAAATCTGAAATATGGCCAACAAAGTGAGGATTGCTCGTAGACTGTTAGTTGATGCCATGATACATAAATAGCATAGTTGTCTTTATTTGTTTTGTGCGTAAGAGGTTTATTTGTCTTACGGTGATGTGAGTTTGTAATCGCTCCAATGGGGAAGAACATGAGGATCAAAACAAAACAATGATTGATTCATACGCGGACTTGGGGGTAAATTAAGCTGTAGGAATTGAGTTACACATACTTATCATGACTTGTGCATCTTCTTCTAGTTTCATGGAAGTAAATTATCAACAACAAACATAAAGGATTGAGAAAAATGTTCATTTTAATGGTGATTCGGTATGTGCTTTGTCGTTATAAACGATTTTTCTTACAGGAGAGTCATAGTTTGGAGGGTGCTTTAAAGCGTGTTAACAGATTGTGATAACGTAATCTGCAAACAGAACGTGTTTATTGGTCATATGCATGTATGCCCATTCCCTGACCAACTTTTCATTGCTCATGTTTAGTTATAATTTTGATAGTTTTGTTTTTTTGACATATTTGGAGCCAGTCAGCCATCCATTTGTTCAGTATCTCATCTTTAATAAATGTTTCCTCTTCACCTTTTCTTCTAGTTCTTGGTTAAAGTGGGGAGGGGCTTCATGCAATATTTCTGTGCTGCCTAGTGCAAGGGGTTACCTATTTGGTTTTCTTGAATTGTACAGGCTCCGCTGTAAGTGATGCAGCAAAAGTTTCTGTTGACCAATCTGAAATACTTTTTGTTGGAACTGGGACTAGTGAAGGAATTCCTCGTGTGAGCTGCCTGACTAATCCTGACAAGACATGTCCAGTAAGCGTAACACTTATGCTACGTGCATTAACCTATATATTTCATAATGATGGCTACGGTTTCGGAACTAGGAGCAGAAATTAGCAAATTGTTTGTTTAATAGGTTTGCTCAAAGGCTAAAGAACCGGGTAACAAAAACAGGAGACTTAACACAAGCCTCCTGGTTCGCTTCCCTAGACCATCTGGAAAATGTAACATTCTCATTGATGCTGGCAAGTAAGTTGAAGATTCTCCCTTTTGACGATTTTGGATGAAAGCATTGTCATTATGCATCTTTAAGCATGATAGCTGAAATAGTTGTTCAACCCTCATACTTTGTTTGCACTCAGTCCTCATACATTGCCATTATGCATCTTTGAGCATGGTAGCTGAAATAGTTGTTCAATCCTTATACTTGCATCTCAGTATCAATGTTTTCTCATAATCTGCAGATGTATCCATGTTAAGGAATCTAATTATTTGAACCTTTATCTAGCCCCTAGTTCATCATTTTCATTTTGTTGAGATGATGAACAGAGAATATCCATTTCTTGAGGGCTTTTTTTGCTTCCCGACTTCATGAATGAGTGTCACTATATCTCTATGCTTTGCGTTTCTTCCATTAATTGAGTTTACTTGGGAGCAAGTTTATAACAAAAAAATAACAATAAAAAAGTTATGTCTTTTAGCTATTGTGATGAAGATTCATGCTTTCATTGGCCTATACTGCCAAACCTCTCATTAATGATATGTGTATATATATATATATATATGCATTTCATGGTGATGCATACCAATTTCGGCTATTCGTTTTGCATTCATGTGCTAATTACCCTTGTTTTAAAAATTAAAAAAAAAAAAGATCAAGAAAATGAAGGGAACAAATGAGTTAAGCTGGGGAAATATAATTGTATCTTCACAAAATGTTTCTGGTATAGTATAAGGATTTCTAGAACTTAATTTGGTTGCCATTCAATATCCTTGCTCTGCAGCATATGCTATCTACTAAGTTGGCGTCTTGGTTATCTATGCAGGTTTTTCTATCATAGTGCTCTGAGATGGTTCCCAACTTGTGGGTAAGCTAACTTAAGTTCATTTTTTCAGGGCTTCAATATGGCCTGCCATAGTGTAATACTTGGTTACATGCAAAACAAATGTTAGGCTTTAGTTTGTAGTTTGTACTACTGGGATGGTTGTTCATCTAATGATGCTCAATACGCATTACAAAGAGGACATTTATTGTGGAGAATCATTAGTGGGACTTCATCTGGTGCTGGAATGTCTTCATTGTGACTTTTGTGCGCATTTCATGATTTAAGTACAAGTGGCTATATTAAAAATCCTGCGGACTTGCGTAACGTTTAATGTATTGCCTTTCTGTGTCTCATTTGTTCTGGACATGTGGTACAGATTATATACCTATGATGGTCTTGTTTAGAGTTTATCTTCTAAGGTGAAAAGGTTTCTCGCAGTCGTTCAATGATCATCTGAAAGGGATTTTGTCTGGAAATGTACGAATTTCCATCATGCCAAAATTTCTCCCTGGAATTTTTTTTGTCTTTTTTTTTTTTTCCCCTCCTGTAAAGATGTTCTTGTAGATAAGAACTCTTGGGATTCCTGTGCCATTCTTTGCAGATTATTGTGTAAGTTCCATACTGTCATGCAAGCTCCCTTTTGTGACTACTTGAATTTCTGTCAGGATAAGAACAATTGATGCGGTTATAATTACTCATTCTCATGCTGATGCAATCGGAGGTCTCTGATATGATTACTTTTGACATTTCCGTGTATGATTATAATCATCAAGTAGCTTAAGAATGTCCATAAGAAGACTTGTTTGTTTTCAGGTCTGGATGATCTACGTGATTGGACAAACAATGTTCAGCCATCCATTCCTATATATACAGCAGAGCGTGATTTCGAGGTCCTTATTTCTCTTTTATCTGCATTTGCATACTTGAAGTTCTGTAGCTATATGATTGGCCCCACTGTGACTTTTACAATTGAAATTATGTGCTTTAGCCCTGGACACTTTGATTTTTGACATGAATTATGACCTAAAAATTACAAATGACAATTTATTTCATGAGCACTATCTCCTTATTGACCAGCATCATAGCAGAGGTCAATATTTGCAAACTGTCCAAGGATGCACAGAAAGTTAGAAATACTTGTGTCAATCCAAAGTTATAATAGCATTCAAGGTTTATACAAATTCATTTTCTACTAGAGTGGACATACATTAACAGTGATGAGTCCCAAATTTGATCATTCAAGGTCAATAATCATATACTTAACATGCACTCATTCACCGTTTTTTCTTAGTAGTATTATTTTCATTCACCTTTTTTAGAGTTTCCACAGTAGTCCCATCACTCGATGTCAATAATCATATACAACATCCACACATCATCCATTCACCTTTCTTTCTTTAAAAAACAAAAGAAAAAGAAAAATGATTATTTCGTCCATTATCATATAGTAGTTGATATGTGGGTCTATGGGTCATGAGAATTCCATTGCGTTCATGAGTTATCTGAACACTTGACAACACAGTATCTTAATTTCATTTATATGTATTCAGGTGATGAAGAAAACCCATTATTATTTGGTAGATACAAGTAGCGTCATACCTGGAGCGGCAGTTTCAGCTTTGCAATTTAACGTAATAAAAGAAGAGCCATTTATAGTACATGATCTTCAGGTGAGAATATGTGATGTTTCACCTATTTTACCCCAAACATAGATTACAATTATAATGCAAATTCCCAGGTTCTGGCTTTTCTTTTGTAATACTTTTCTGTATCGCTCTGTCCTGCAGTTTACTCCTTTACCAGTGTGGCATGGCCGTGGTTATCGCTCTTTGGGTTTTCGTTTTGGAAATATTTGTTACATTAGGTAATGATCTTAATAAGCTCGCATTTTACTCAATATTCTTTATGAAGTCTAATCATTTTCCGTTGTTCATCCAGTGATGTTAGTGAAATACCTGAAGAAACTTATCCCCTTCTCGAGAACTGTGAACTCCTTATTATGGTCTCTCTCTCTCTCTCCCCCCCCTGATCGACATCTTTTTCTCTTTTTGATGGATTGCGTTTAGCTGTCATTAATTTTGTACTTGTTTTGATGATTAGGATGCTTTAAGACCAGATCGATCTTCTTCAACTCATTTTGGACTTCCAAGAGTAAGTAATTATATTTACTTCAACTCATCTTTTCAGTTCTAGATTTCGATCAATACAAATAACTCTTCAAGGGGCTGGGGGATTCTAACTTATTTTTCATATGGTAAATATGTTTACTTCTCAGGCTCTGGAGGAAGTCAGAAAAATCCGACCAAAACGAACACTATTCACTGGTATGCTTTCATTGTTGGTTCTAGAGAGAGTCGACTTTGGATAACCGGTTGGCAATTATGGTCAATTTATAAGTTGGTCAAAATTAGCTTATGTTCGTATTTAATTTTTATAAATACAATCGAGCATCACCTGAACTAAAACATCTATATGCATTGTGATAAAACCGCTTACACCTTTATAATCATATCTGTATATCTTTTGCATGTTGTGAAGGGATGATGCATTTGATGGATCATGACATTGTAAATGGAGATCTGATAAAGTTGAAGGAGGCAGAAGGCCTCGACATACAACTCAGCTACGATGGGCTTCGTGTGCCAGTAACACTATAGCCTCTCTCAGGTTCACAAACTGTCGATTATTATCTCCATTCTTAATAGCATCAATCATTCAATATTGAGTCATTTGTTTTGGATCGCTTTCATTCTTGGATATTTTTTTCCTGCTGTCTTTCAAAACTATTAGTTTGAAAGAAGCTGACAATGAGAGATATCGTTTCCAATTGATAATAAAAGATTCTTCCTGTCTAATATTTCTTTGTTAATTTAGTAAAGGTTGCAGTTGGTATAAATACGTCGCTTTTTGTAAGCCTGTCTTTCTTGTTAATTACACAAGTTAATTACACAAGTCAACTAGTTTTTAGCATATTAACTAACTGTTAAAATTTACTACTTTATTAGCCAAAAAAGGACTGCGTCAGCAATTTTAAGAAAATTGATCAGAAGAGTAAAATGTGGAAACGCTTTCATCTTTTGGGTTATTGGTATTGAACAGAGGTGGCAACTCGGGTGCTCTGGTCTGGCACAATCTTTGGGCCACTGTCATATGTCGGATCAGGTTGAGTTAGCTCAAAATTCCTTTGAGTCAAATATTTGTGGGTAAAGTTCGGTCCATTCTCTTATATATACTATGATATTGGGACCGAGCCTATTAGGTTGGGCATATTGGCCCCAATGGCACTATGAGCTAAGAATCTTATGACTCATTCCGTCTAAAATGTTGAACGAGTTGGAATAGCCCATTGAACCGGGCTAATTTTGTCAGACCTAGTAGTGAGAGAATGTAATAGGATAAGAAGCATGCAGTAGTGTTGTCCATATTGTGCCACCCTTTGTTGACCCCAAGTCGGGGTTTTCTCACTTGCGGCAGAAAAAAATTAATAAAAAAATATCCAATATTCAGATTTAGATCGACCTAGACTTGTTTAGATCTTAGATTAGCCACAGAGTAGGAGCCGCCCCACCCACACCAATATGAAAATAATATTTCGTTTTAATTTGTACACTTTCGTTTTTCGATCGTTCCATCATATTTTGCACATCTTTAAAATAGAAAGAAAGTTTTAAATCTTCATCCTTAAAATCTTCACCCTCAATCACCACCTTTGAAAAATCAACTAAATTGTAAAAAACAGTTTTTTCTTAATATACGCGCCGAATCAAATGTGCAAATTAGACCGAAACGGAGGAAGTATATGTATACATCTTTTTCTATTTTATATTTGGGTTAATAAAGAACTTGGACATTTGATCAATTTTTAATTGCAATATAATTTTAAAATGTATTAATGTATACCATCAACTATTTATCTTTTCTTCATTACAACAACTGCAGTGGGGGCACAAAATAATATAAGTGCGTTTTGTGTGTGGCGGTCACATGTCTCATTTCGTTTGGCAGAGCCTTATTTATTCAAACCAAGAAGAAAATGACGGAGCTCTTTTATCTATTGTTTTTTTTATACTTTAGTTGACTCATCGCACGGAGTGAAATTCGTGTGATTGACATATACACATTTTTTACCTAAGATCTGACAGTGCATTGAGTGGTGACACCGAAAAAATTATGTTCTAGACGTGTTCTCTTATTATACTATTCTCTAAATCTTTTCATAGATTTTTTTTAAATAATTACTTGCGGAAGACCTTTTCTTCCCCCAATGAATAAATGATAGTTTAGTTGTGTCTTGAAGATAGAAAGCACTTAACGAAGCTTTAACAACCCTCCCCAAAATAATAACTAAAGGACATTTGAAATCCTACAAAACGAGGGTGTTTGACTGAGTTTATAAGCTCTTACAAAGTGTTTAGTAAAAAAAGATGAATATAAAAAAATAAACTTTAAGAACTTATAAGATCTAAAAAATAAGTTGATATATCCATCTTATTTTTTAAGATCTTAATTATGACATTTAAATTTCACATGCTACACACACATATACTTCACAAACTATTCACACTTCACATTCTACACAATACATACAGTGCACATGGTACAGACACTATACACATTTCACAATTCACACGTTACACACACTTTCAACATTAGTCAATATGGGTGATAATATTTTTCGAATTAGTTCCCTAAATTATGCTAAATCGATTCATACAATTGCAAACTTATAAGTTATTTTATTCAAATATTTTGTTAAATTATAAGCTCTTAAAAAATTACATATTATAAATGTTAGAAATTATAAAATATTTAAAATAAGCTTACCCTCTAAGTAATATGTGTATTTTAATTAGTAATTTCTTTCTTCACCCTTTCTTAGTTGGCCACAATCAAATTTGTCTAGTACCGAAATATAAAAGTTTCAATTTGATAATGTGGATAATAAGTTCACGACACAATTATTTCACCAGTAAAAATTGCACTCTTTCTGTCCCGATTAAATTTGCCATTTTGATTGAGCACAGATGTCAAGAAAAATCAGTTCTTTAATTTTTTTAAAAGTTGAAATTGAGGGTTGAGATTTTGAGGGTGAACATTGTGGGATTAATTTCCTTTTTCGGAATGATAATTTTAATTGGAATGGACCGAAAAAACAAGTAGGCAACTTTAAACGGGACGGAGGGACTATTAAATAAATAAATAAAAACTAATAATAATAATACTACTTCATATATTCTTGTTTGTGAATATTTGAATATCAGTACGAACGACTGTGCAAGTATGGCATGACTCATTTGAAATTTGACGTTGAGGTCAGTAGGGTAAGGAAACTATCACGTGCAATTCGAGCTAGGTATTACAATATATATATATATATTACTCGGTTTTTTTAAAAAGCGTTACAATACTTTTATCATAATAAGTATATTATTCAGTATTAGCATTAATATCTTTTTAGTATGATATCTTTTGTAGAACATGTAATACATTTAAGTATAAATATTAATATATTTTTATGAAAAATTACTCATGACTTTAATTGCATCGATTTAAAATTCATGCAACTGGTGTACAAGAGACCTACTTTATTTGACGGTGTTAAATTAGGTTTCTTCTACTATCTCTTAATTGATGCTTTATGATGTAGAGCGTGGGCCCAACCATTCAATTGTTCATACTTTTTTTTTTCGTTTGTCAAAGATTTATTTGAATTTTGAAAACTAGAACATTTTTTTTATTTTTTTTTTTTTTTTTTTGAGAAAGAAAAAATTGTTAGAATAAGAAACAAATTAGAAAAGAAAACAGGATACACGTTTGCTTGCAATACTATGGCACAAAGGAAAAATCAAATTAAGTACTTATAAATTAAATACTTATAAGGCGTCAAAAGGTAATTCAGGCCCTGCAAAAACTGGGATGTAATTCTAGATTCATATTGCAAAATAATTTCGGAATTTTACAATTACAGTGGTATATGTGATAACTTTACATCCATCAATAAAGAATTGAAACTATGCTTTTAGGTGGGATTGACTAAAGCTTGAATTGAGGTGGATGCTTCGATTGTGGTAATAATGATCCGAAACGAGGGTAAAGGGAGTTGGCTTTACCAAAACCTGTTTGCAGATTTTTTGAGGCTCAAGAAGAGGATGGAATTGAGAGTCTCACACATCCACCGAGAAGGCAACAAAGCTGCAGATTTCTTGGCAAACTGTGCAGTTAAAGAGCAACAAATTCTTTTCTTTCTTGATTGTGATAAATGCAAAAACTTGCATGATTTTTTAGTTGCTAATGTTTGGGTTCTTCCAAGCTTTAGATTTTCAATGTAATGCTTTCCTATTTTTTCAGCTTGTAAGGTTTTGTTTAATCGGATACTATCATGTGGCAGTGAGTACTCTATAAAATTTTCTGCATTATAATATACATTGGGGATCAATGCGTCGAATCCCTTCATTTTCATGATGATCTTGAAAAAAAAAAAAAAAAACAAAAATTAAAAAACAAAAAAACAATCATTTTGTATTCAACAAATATATTTCTCCTATAAACCATAACTACTTACACAATTATTAGAAAAAGTAGAAGATTCGAACAACATAAGAAACCCACGAGATTTATCAAGAAACAGAAGGCTTAAAAATCAATAGAAACCGAAGTTCAGAGGCAATAATATATTAGAAGCATTCCCCGTCTCATGAAAAGATGGTGAAGGAGGAATAGATTTAAGGTCCGCTTGATTGGGGTGTTTAAGGATAGAGAATGAGAATGAATGAGAACTTATTCCCATTTATGGTACTTGCTACTTATTAAATAAGTTAATCATTATTTTATCTTATTAACAATTCCTCCCACTTTATTCTATAGTATGATTGACCCCTCATTCATATCTATTATCATTGTTATTGATTTGCAATAAAGCGGACCGAACACGTAGCAGATGATTCTAATGTTCAAACTTTCTAAAGTTTCATAATCAGTCCCAACTGAAAAAAATACTTTTTGAAATGTTAAAACATACTCCCTCCGTCACGATCTACTTTGTACACCTGCTCCGGCGCATATTAAGAAAAAACTGTTTTTTCCTTTTTAGTTGATTTTTTCAAAGGTAGGGATTGAGAGTGGAGATTTTAAGGATGAAAATTGTACGATTTCTTTTCATTTTAAGAGTGTACAAAATAGAATGGAATGATCGAAAAAGATTAATGTATAAATTAGAACGGGACGGGGGAGGGAGTTATAAATATTCATATGACTGGATGTTATTATTTTAGAGGAACATATCATATAAATATTGGAGGTGAAGAATAAAGCATAGTTTGGTGGCATGGGGATACAAACAAATCTAACATATACTTTTGTACATGTGAATTTCATTTTCTTGTCTCTATTTATTTTGTCTTTTGTCCGAAAATTTTATACAGATCATTTCAAACTTTTAATGGAAAATTTGTATGATTAATTACTATTTTTTTAGGTCCACCCATTTCTCAATCAATTATGTCTTTTCCCTTTCATGCCTCCTCATGAACTACTAATTCAGTCCCCACCTCAACTTTTCTCTACATTGACTTTTTTAATTATTTGCAAAATTCATTTGCTTTACCTTTTAACTTCAATAATAATAATAATAATAATAATAATAATAATAATAATAATGTCTATAAAATTGGAGATTTGGCATGACTTTTAAATTTAATAAAATACACTACAGATTTTAAACCAATTTTACAGTTAGGGTCCGTTTGCTCAAAACTGAGGAATGCTGGACCAAATTTGACTGAGAGATTTGTCTATAAAATTGGATTTGGCATGACTTTTAAATTTAATAAAATATAGTACAGATTTTAAACCAATTTTACAGTTAGGGTCCGTTTGCTTAAGATTGAGGAATGCTGGACCAAATCTGACTGAGAAAGTTAATGAGTGTGCTTTATTAAAATTTAATCTATAAATTTACTGAACCCAAAGCTTAAGTAAACGGACCCTTAGAATAATGGGTATTTCTTTTACAAAAAATTGCCAATCCAACCAAATTCTTACAAATTGGTTGTCATGTTGTCATGATTTTTTTTAAAAGTTGTAACATAAAAAGTTTTTATCATGAAAATGATGTCACTTTACTCTTCTCGATTAACGGCATGGCAAAACATATGCACATGCATTATAATTTCCCGAACCGTTTATGTTATTTTTAGAAAAAAATATATGCGTATTTATATTTTATTATTTTATTTAGGTTCAGTATACGTATTATTATTTTTGTAAAGTTCAAAATAAATTTTAACATTCAAATTAAGTATCACGCTTCTATATTTTACCTACATTCTCATAATAAATAGAACAAAAAAAAAAACAAAAGATAAAAAAATTAAGAAATAAAAAAACACAACAAAGGTCTGGAATATTAGACATAACTATTGAACAAAATTATTTCAAATTCTCTAATCAACATTTTCGTTCTGGGCGACTAGGCCTTATGTCATCGAAATCTTCTTCAACCAAATTTTTTTCACTAGATCAATCAATTCCAATATTTTCGAGTAAATTATTACTAATATGTAGTAGTAGTAGTGGTGGTGGTGGTAGTAGTAATCATAATAATAATTGGTTATGGGGTCATTATCCGGTTCTATTAGGTTGACCCGATATAACCCAAATTTTATCGGGCTGACCCGATAACGATCCAAACCCAATAAAAATCAACCCAAATCCGAAATTATCGTGCTGGTTCATGTCGTGCTATCGAGTCGTGCCGAGTTTTGCCACCCTTAGATGGTCAGGATTTTTTCTTAAAAGTATAAGGTGGTCAAAGTATTGAAAAATGTTAATAATAATAGACTAAGTATTAAAAAAAGGACAACAATTTTATAATCATCCAATATAAAAGTTAGGGTACGCTTGCTTAACACTTGGCTCAGTAGATTTAGAGGACCGAATTCCAATAAAGTACACTCATTAACTCTCTCAGTTAAATTTGACCCAGCACTCCCCAATTTTAAGCAAACGGGCCCTTAGTGTTGAAACTATTTTTGTGATATTAATCCAACATGATAATAGTAATCCAATATAATGATAATTGGCAATTTAAAAAATGAGTTTATAAAAAATATGGTCGGCCAAATTCTGACCAGTTACATGACTCAAAAAAATAATATTACATTTATTGGCTTTTTCTGAACCAAATAACTGAAATTAATAAAGTATCAAGGTCGACCCATCATATCAAGAAGAAACAGCACTGCTACGACGAATTGTCAAATAACTGATTACTCATTAAATTTTTTAATTTTTAATTGCATCCTATGTCTATGATCATAGTCATAATTACTGCAATTATTGCATAGCAATTTACACGTTGTGTAACCATGTATATTATTGGCTAAGTATATGCTATTCGATCGGTAGTGAGGACTGAGTAATTCAATCATTCACTTAGAAGGTGAATTAAGATTAATGATTAATTTTCGTTTGATCTTCATTCATTTTTTTTATAGATGGTTGGATTACTTAATCGGATACTACCCAATTGAGTAGTATAGAGTTTCTCTATATTATTAGGTGTCTTTTACGAAATTATGTGCCTTGAATAATCTTGTGCATTGCAGGTTTCCAGAGGAGATAAGAGATGATTTCTATTTCATAGAGATATGTAATTTATTATATTAATTGTATTATTAACTTTTTCATTTTCATTATTTCCCCTAGTTAATATTTCTTGGCATTACAACGTCAACTAAATATGTGTAAATAAGAAATAAAATATAGGTGTATCAAAGAAAAATATAGTTAAAATTTAATGGTTCAACTATATTAACTAGCATTTCTTAACCAGTGTTATTTTTATGCGATAGGATTTATTCTTGTCTACCCACTTAAATCGATCATCCAACACACATCAATGTATTGACATATAAATGATGTATCAAATACATCCATCATTGATTTATATCTCTCGACATTAATATGGAGCGAAGATCCCACTTAAGTACAAATATCCAGAGCGTAATCTAAAATTAATCGCGGTACAAAGGTATAATTTATTTTTTAAGTTCTAAATTCTAATCCTTTAAAGTGTTTGGTGTTTCAAATACTACTCCCTCCGTCCCAACTTATTTTGCACAGAGGGGGTCGACACGGATATTAAGAAAAGTTACTTTTTGGTTGTTTATTGACTTTTCAAAGGTGAATTGAGGATGAAGATTGATGAGATAGATTTTGAGGGTGAAGATTATATTATAACCTTTTTTTTTTAAGTTGTGCAAGATAAGGTGGGATGATCGTTCAAAAACAGAGGGAGTAATAGATATGCTTTCCAAATGAAGTTTCCAAAATCATAATCAACGACCCAAATTCGTGGGTCAAATATAGTATATAATCAGATTATTTGTCGAGTGACTCATGGTACCAAAAATCATTAAATTCAATTTTTTTAATTTAACCAAATTGATATGATGGAGTGATGATAGTCCACTAGTTATATACTAGTATTTGATTAGTAACGACCATATGTACAATATTCAGCCCCATAACTAATTGGTTTCATAAATATTTTATTTTAAAGAGCATATGCATTTTTATATAATAAATTTATAATATTTTATCATGGCAGATGAGCTGGAAGAGCATGTTGGTACTTGGGTTCTGCAATACCAATTTCAAAACATTGAACAATAAAACAGGATAGTGACAAAATAACAATTACTATTATTTTTTATATATATCTTTTAGAATATGATAGTTTATTTAAAAACATGAGCCATTACAAAGATGACTGTCTCACATTTTTTTATATGCATGTACCATATCTTAAATTATTATATAGTCATCAATAACATATACTCCCTTTGTCTTGACCTAACTTATTTACTTTGACCGGACATGAAAGTTATAAAAAATAGATTTTGTACAATTTTTGACTTTTTTAAAGGTGAAGATTGAAGGTAGAGATTGTGAGAAATTTATCATTTATGAACTGATAAGTTAAATTGAGACAAACCGAAAAAAAAAAAGGTAAGTTAGAGCGGGGCAGAGTAGTATAATAGAGATATGGTATGTGTCTCTATGTGCATACCAAGTTTTTGGGCTTGGGTTCTTTTAATGCACCTAATTTCTATTAAAATTAGTTCAAAGTTTATATTTTCTTTGTCAGGTTACATTAGCCGGTTTTTCTATTTAGATTAAGATAATGACGATTGTGACGAAGTTGAATAACTTAAGTGGCAGAGCATCTACTACCTAAATCTTTGATTCTGGGTTTGAGTCACTGTGAAAGAGGGGAAAGTTTTTTCTTTGTTTCTTAGATTAGGAGAAAAAAATTTATTAAGATAATGACGACTGAGGTGTTTTAAGGATTGTAAAATTCGTGTTAAGTTCATTGTTTGTACTTATAAATACCCTCACTATAAATCATTATTTCCTATAATGATTATAAAATACAAAAAATAAAAAATAAAAATCCTGCGAAATTTTATGTGATTTATTTATTTTAAAGTTAAAAGCTGGTGGAAGTTACGTGATAGTGGCTTCTCAAAATCAGATTTTAAGTGATTATGAGAATCAGTTTTAAGAGTTTCCAAACACTCTAAAATCACTTTTGAATTGCCAAAAGTGATTTTAGGTTGGTGTGTTATATTTGCAAATACCACCTAAAATTGATTGTTAGAATCACTTAAAATTTGATTATGAGAAGCTGCTACCGCTCAGCTTCTACCAGCTTTTGGTTTTAAAATCATTTTATATCCAAACACTACCAAATTCTGATTTTTCTATCAAAATCAATTAAAATCACTTCTCTAGAAGCACAATTATTTGCAAACACCCCCTTAAATGGGGAGGAACTGAACCTCTAAAAGATTAATTGATATCTCTGCATATTCTAAACGTTTATGTCTAACACCGATTAGGACCTGTTTAGACAGTAAAGTGACACCACACTCTCCCCCTACTCCTCACCTCCTAATCCCATCTTCACCCTAGGCCCCAGTTAAACACTATATCATAGTTTACCTTTCGACTAGTATCTAACGTCTTTTAAAAATTAATTAATATATAGAACTCGAGCAAGGGTATACAACACAATAATAAACTTAGATATATAATTTGCTAGATCAATCAATTTAATTAGAAATAATTTGTAGTTGATATTTCTTCCAATCCTTATATGGAGGTTGATTAACTTTGTTCATGATGATTAAGAAAGCCATGGAAAAATATAATAAATTAACAAATTAATTTTCATAATATGTTCATATTTAATGAGTATATATTATATAATGTATTATTTGATGCTCATATTGAATAGAGTTGAATTAGTAAACGAGCTAGACATAAAACTTGCTTATCGAGTTGAATTAGTAAATGAGCTAGTCATAAAACTTACTTATCGAAACGGAGGAAGTACTATATCATTATTTTAAACACCCATTTTATAATTATATTTTTTGAACGAGATAATGAAATATGATAACTGTGGTACCTATCATTAAACTATCACTATAAAATTGACCGCTAGGCTGAATTTGATGTATCATGTCTCTTATTCTTTTAAAATTGTCTCCACTTGAGTTGTTTTAATTTAAAAAATATATAATAACATTTCAAATTCAAATTTAACTTTATAAATGTAAAAATAAATTTAAATATTAAATGAAACTGATTAAACACACTTTTTGCAAGAAAGGAGATGTAATTATCACTTTTTTAAGTTATGGACTTTTAGCCATGGGGTTTTAATCAATGGCTCAATCATGTACACTGTAAAAAAACTTAGAAATAAAGCTGAAGTGGATCTACTTCAATACTTATTTTAAAGTTTAAAAATTAAAAAAAATTAAAAAATTAAAAGTCCGCTTGATTGGGGTTTTAGAGATAGGAAATGAGAATGAATAAAGCTCATTCATCATTTACGGTGCTTGCTAATTATTACCGTTTTTATTAACAATTCCTCCTACTTCATTCCGTAGTATGATTGACCCTCATTCATATCCATTACTATTATCATTGATGATTTGTAATCGAGCGGGGCTGAAAGTCTCTATCTATGTCTACAAATCATATACAAATCGAACTCTTTCTATAACATGGTGGGCTCTTTTTGAGTTACTTTATAAGAGAAGGAAAAGCTGGTGTGCAATGGAGGAAAAAAGTGTTTTTTTTTTTTTTTGAAAAATTTTAAAAAGCAAATAAGTGTGGTATAAAGAAAGAGTAGATTTTTATGGGGTTTTGGAGAAGAAAACAAAAGTAGACAGAAAGTGCACGTCAGAGTTAGCCGTAGGGATGTGGTTTTTG
This sequence comes from Ajuga chamaepitys, assembly GCA_958295605.1. Taxonomy (NCBI): domain Eukaryota; kingdom Viridiplantae; phylum Streptophyta; class Magnoliopsida; order Lamiales; family Lamiaceae; genus Ajuga; species Ajuga chamaepitys. Next base: position 3,359,367 of record OY282500.1, on the reverse strand, counting down.
TGAGGGCAAAAAATGGTGGTTTTTATTTCTTGTTTTTTTTAGGAGGGTTTTCTTCTCATCCACATCTCACTCTTAATCTTTCTCTCTCATCACACACACACACACACACAGAAAAAGAGAAGTTTGTTTGTAGAAGATGGCTGGTCTTCTTTTCTTTGTTCTTACATGCATGACTATAATTGGATTTTCTTGGTTTTAGCAAAGAAACCACCATTGAAACTTGAAGAGGAAATACTATACCTCTCTCTCTCTCTCTCTCATCTCTCTCTCTCTCTGTCTTGTCTCCTGCGGTGATGCCAAAGGGGAAGAAGAAGAAGAAGCCATAATCCAAGAAGAGGCAGTTGAACAAGGTTTAATTTCTCTGTCCATTTTTCACCAAACTTTAACCTTTTTCTAGGTCAGTGTTTTTGTCTTTAGATCTCAAATAAAATCCTGTCTTATAGCTAACAACAAGTTAAAGATCTGTGTCATAATCCCATCCCATGTTTATTTTTAGCTAATATTATATCCCATCTCAGCAGAAAATGATAAAAAATTCAGCAGCTGGTGTTGAAGAAAACATGTCCAATTTGACTTCTGCTTCTGGTGATCAAGCAAGTGTTTCTTCTAGCAATGGTGGAAATGGAATATACTCCATTAATCATCCTCCCCCACCTAAGAAAAGAAGGAATCAACCAGGTCACCCAGGTAAATATACCATTTCAAGATTCAATTTTCATTCAAAAAGATCAAGAAAAATTGAATCTTTCTCTCTGTCAAGACCCTGATGCAGAAGTGATAGCTTTGTCACCAAGATCCCTTTTAGCAACAAACAGATTTGTGTGTGAAATCTGCAACAAAGGATTTCAAAGGGACCAGAATTTGCAGCTGCACAGAAGAGGACATAATCTGCCATGGAAACTGAAGCAGAGAACAAACAAAGAAATCAGGAAAAAGGTTTATGTCTGTCCAGAGACCAGCTGTGTCCATCATGATCCATCAAGAGCATTAGGTGACCTTACAGGAATCAAGAAACATTTTTGCAGAAAACATGGTGAAAAGAAGTGGAAATGTGAGAAATGTTCAAAGAAATATGCAGTTCAATCTGATTGGAAAGCACACTCTAAAACTTGTGGCACTAGGGAGTACAGATGTGACTGTGGCACCCTTTTTTCAAGGTAATTAATTAATTAATTACTGATAATTCAAATTTTTTCATAAATTATATTCACACTATACAGCCAATAGAGAATTATTGGGAAATGACTAGCAGCCTACCAATCTTATTTTTTGGAGAGAGACAGTGTTTTTAAATTTACTTTTTTCAACATTTTTTTGGGTCCATACTATAATAATGGGAGGATGAAATTAGAGAGCAATCCATCATTGCATATTGTAAAAATGGCATTGTTTTTCTCTAAATATTTTCCTTTTTAAGGTATATTCTTTTATAGGGTGGTGACAAATTTCAAACATGAGTGAGAGAGTCAATTTGATGAGGACATGCTTGTACAATTTTATAAACTAATTCCTATATCACTGTCAAATGAACTCACTTCTCACTAGCTGGTCAGAAACTTAACAGAATAATGATAAAATTTTAACTCCTCACTGTGTGTACTGTGTTTTTTTTTCTTGATTTTCAGGAGAGATAGTTTCATTACACACAGAGCCTTCTGTGATGCCCTTGCAGAAGAAAGTGCAAGATCAATAACTGGAGACAGCAGCAACACTAATATGAATAATATCCCACTTCAAAATCCTTCAATATCTCATCACATAAACCTCCAACAAATCCAATCCCAATTCAGCAATTTCCCAATCAAGAAAGAGCAGCAAAATTTCAGTCTCAGACCAGAAATCCCACCATGGTTAGCATGCCCACCAACCATGGGGCCAGGCCCACCACCGCCCATTGACCTCACTGCCACACCCTCATCATCATCACTCTTCCAAGATTTTCAACAAAACCAAAGTTTCAACCCGAACCCTAACCCTAGTAGCATGGGGCCCACTACCCTATCTACCCCATACGACCCCCCTCCACCACCACCGCACATCTCAGCCACTGCATTGCTGCAGAAAGCAGCGCAAATGGGTGCCAAAAGTAGCAACACACCATCACCCGCTGGTGTGTTTAGCAGACCCCACCAAACTCACGTGTCAGCTGCTGGTGAATCTGCAACAGCTGGTTTTAGTCTGCACTTGTCCTCACGTGACGAGTTCATCAATGGGTTGACTCAGTACGGGAATAAAGCTGCAGGCGGTGGTGGTACAGGGGGGGCTACCACCCCTTCTCCTTCTTTGTTTCATGACATGATGATGAATTATGAAGGGTCAACTTTTGAAGATATGTCCTTTGCTGGAATCTTGAATCATGCTTCGTCCACGAAGAAAGTTGAAGAAAGTTTGGATTTTGATGCCACCCTCGAACAGTTTAGCAGCAGAAACAGCTCCTCTAATGGCGGAAATGAAAATAGTAATAATGATGGGATGACAAGAGACTTCCTGGGATTAAGACCATTGTCTCAAAGTGATATTCTAAGTATAGCTGGTCTAACCAACTGTTTGAACAGTGATTCTTGCAATGAGCATCAGAATCAAACCCAGAAATCTTGGCAAGGTTAGATCTTTTTGAGGACCCTTTTGATGTTTTCTTGTGGGGGGCCAGGGGGGTGGGGGGTTAAGAATCTTGGCAATGTGTAATGTTCCAAAGGTTTCATAGATGCTTCTAAAGAGAAGAGCTACTGATAAAATTTGAAACCCTAGCTAATATATTTCAAGTCTTCTAGAATATTGGTATAATTGAAAGAATATGCATGGCTAAATGTTCATTTACAGTTCTCATTTAATTTGATGTTGCATTTTTGCGTTCTGTTTAAAGTATATGTTTATTGTATGAGAGGAAAATATTTCTTTAATTGGTCATCGTTCCAAAAAAAAAGTCACATATTCCATTTTTGTTGTCCTAGATTATGGCCAATTTCAATATGGAGATGATATAATTTCTCCAAAATGCTCTCATTTAATATCGGTTGGAACTATTAATCATTCTTCGGTCACTCCATGTATCCCACAGAATAAGAGTATAACAGAAAAACATTGAGTAAAATTACATTTCCAATACCACTAAAAATAGTTTCTTAATTTGTGTAAGTCAAAATGTAACTATCTTTTATGAAAAAATGGAGTATTTTAATACTAACCTTACTTGAAAATGTAATATATTTTATTTTTGGTGAATTAAATGAAGGTGCAACAACTTTTTAAGTACCAATCTGCACTCGCATGACTTATTTTACTTTTAAATAATTTAGTCATTTATTTATTACTCCCACCGTCCCACCTTATTTTGCACATTTTTCTTAAACAGTCGTCTCACCTTATCTTGCACAACCTAAAAAAAGAAAGTTATAACATAATCTCCACCCCTCAATCTTCACTCTCAATCCACCTTTGAAAAGTCAACAAACAACAAAAAAATAACTTTTCTTAATACCTGTGCCGACCCCGTACAAAATAAGTCGGAACGGAGGAAGTACTACTTTGTAAATTAAAAATTAAAGTTTTTACTTTGACTAATGAAATTAGATATTGACTATTTTAAGAATTCTTCTTAGCCCTACTTTTCATTTTAAAAATGAGCTTCTATAGAGAATCATTTGCATTGAATGCTAATTTATTGAAATAGAGCTCATTAATAATTTTGAATTCTCGTATGATTAAAATTAAATGCTTGGAATAGCACACATAAATGGATCTCTCTTTTGATGCACTTGTTCCAAAATTGATTGCATGTTATTGGAAAACATAAATGATGTCTGTGAAAGGGAATCAACCCATTCTAGGGATGGTGACATCAATAAATAATTCATTTCATTGTAAGTCATGTTTTCTGTCTCAATAATAAATTCATTCTCTAACACCTATGATCAAATAAGGGGAATCTTTTTACACCACGCAACTACTCCGTCTCAACTAATTTTGCACATATGAAGAGACATGCATATTAAGAAAAAATTGCTTTTTAGTTGACTTTTTTAAATGTGGAGATTGTGAGATAAATTTTTCTTTTTAAGAATGTGCAAAATTGTGTCGAACGGATCAAAAGAAAAGTGTGCAAAATTAAGCGAGAGGAAAGTAATAGTATTTTTCCATTCAGTTCATTATTGTACTTACAAATTGAGAATCCTAGTTAATATATTTACATTTAAGTGAATTTTAACCTCGAGGATTATGTGATGATATTTGTGGTATATCTTTAAGATTAGGGCTGTTGGATTGGAACCAAATTTTGCACATTTTCCTTATTGGTACGTTCAACATTAATTTGTGCATTCTTTAAAATGAAATTTCTCTTACAATCCACCATTAATCTTCATCTTTGAAAAAGTTAAAAAAAAGAAAAAAAAAATTCCTTAATGTACGTACTCGATCAAACGTGCAAACTTCTGCGGAATGGTGGGAGCAACAATTATCTTTTCTATATACATTAACATTTATTCCTAGCCACTATCGGAATACTAAGTGGGATTTTGAACCTTTAGAAAGAGTGGGATACTGAAAATAACATATGCACAATTATGTTTTTAAACTAAAGATGTGTTTGTTTATGGTCTTCCTCAGTAGATTTATGGGATCAAATTACAATAAAGCATACTCATAAATTCCGTCAATCAAATTTGACTCAGCATATCTCAGTTTTAAGCAAACACACCCTAAGTTTTACCCAAATTTGAATTTAATAATATTTTTTTAAAAGAAAATCACAAGTTAATGCACAATTTTTTTAAATTTTGCAATTTGACGCACAAGTTGACTTCCAATAAGATTTCATGATGTGGCAAAATAAACTCTACACTCAGCATCATGGTCGATCCACCAATCATAAAAAATGTGCTTAAAATTTAAATCGAGCTTGCCCTCCGTCCCACCTAATTTTACGGAGCTGATCGAACATGAATGTTAAGAAAAAGATACTTTTACTTTTAAGTTGACTTTATAAAATGTGTAGATTGAGGGTGAAAATTTTGAGAAAAAAATCTTTTTTACGAGTGTGTAAAGTTAAGTGAGACGAACGAAAAAGATAAATTTATAAATTTAAGTGGGCCGGAGGAAGTTTAATGATGGAGATAACATTGCATGCATGTGTTGATCTATAATGAAGTTGAATATATTTTTATTTATATATATGTGCACTAACTCAATGATTGAATTATACCCTACTCTATGAGATATATATTACGTACCATTAGTAGATGTGTGACAAATGAACCAATTAGAAATCATTGACCAATTTTTTTCCATAGTAACTCACTTGTCACATAGTCACCTTATAGGATGATATCTCATAGGATATGGTACAATATCTTACCCCCGATTGTGCACATTCCACTTTGATATATTTAAACAAAAAAATTAATTTTTTTTTTTAAAAAAAAAAAACACTTAATTGGGATGTGAATAAAATACAATGATATCAATCAGAAATATTATATACTCCTTCGTCCCATAATAAAGGTCATATTTAAATAAATCATTAATATGCACTCATAACGTTTTTTAATTGCTTATCAAATAAAATCTAACTAATTTGTGAAATTAAAAATTTTAACTTTTTATATGAACAATTAATTCAAACGAGATACTCCCTCCGTCCCAGCTAATTTTGCACGGTTGATCGGACACGGATGTTAAGAAAAAAAAAACAGATCTTGGGGAATTTTTTACTTTTTCAAAGGTGGAGATTGTGAGAGAAATTTTTTTTTAGGGTGTGCAAAGTTAAGTGGGACAGACCGAAAAAGAAAATATGTAAATTTAAATGAGACGGAAGGAGTATTAATTTTTGAAATTGGGGAATATGTGAGGGGGTACTAGCATAGGATTCTTTGATTGGAGGAGATATTTATTTGATTGTTGAAATGTGTAAGTGTTGATGAGAGGAAAGATTCTTGAAATGTGTAAGTTGAAAACATATATACACTTGGTAAGAGGAGATGCCATTTGACTCCTCATGTGAGTACAAAATGGATGCAATCCCAAGAATGCCCCCCAACAAAACCTGTCCTATACCTATATAAAATTTCTCTCTGTACTACACTGCCCATCAACACATAGCTAGGGATGTCTTTTTATCCCAATATGCAATGTCACCTCCCTCTTTTCATTTTTATATCTTTTACTTCCTCCGTCTCACTTTATTTTGCACACTTTTTCGTTTTTCATCTCAAACGAACTTACATATAACACAATTTTCACCCTCAATTCACCTTTGAAAAATCAACAAACAATTAAAAAATAATTTTTCTTAATACTCGTGTCGACTGCCTCCATGCAAGATAAGTGGGGATGGAGGGAGTATGTACAAAATAAATATATATAGTGGATACATTAAAAATGTTATATTCTTTTAACCGAAATAAAATGTTTTGAATATTTTCTCTTAATTAAGTTTTTTGTATTTATTTAAATTAAATAACGAAAAAGCTCTATTTTTTAACTCATCTAAGGCTATAAAATTGTTAAGATCGACTCTGATTAAATGATATCAAATCAATTATATTCATGTGTATGTCCGACGACAGATATGAAGGGCTGGGCGGATCTATAGTTCCTTTTGCACTTTCTAAAATTCGTGTGAACTTTTGTATTTTGTTTATAAATATTTAGTTGTTAAGAGTTCGTTCTTTTACTTTATAAAAGGTCCCCTTCTTTTTTGTCGAACTTTCTCTCCATGTTTCGTCTTATAATCCACAACTTTGCATCCTTTGGAATTAAATTCCAAATATGTCCATGTTATGCATCCACTTTGCATTCTTCATCTTCTGTATTATTTACTAAATATTTGTAATTAATATTTTGAATTAGTTAATATTAGGTGTATAATATTATATAAACATTGTAATATGTTTTTCTCTTTAATGTGATATATGTTGAGCTAAAAATAGAAGAAGAAAACATTATAATGACAAAAAATGGAGGATAGTGATGAGATAGAAGTAGATTAATAATTAAAAAGAAAACAAGTGTAAGTTTGTACTTTGTAGGTCGAAAAGTTCACATGCAAAATGTAGTAGGTGGGAACAAGCTTAGCTAGAATGAAAATGACATGGCTAGCCCCATTGTCTTGTCACTATTATTTACCACTCCTACACTACTTTTACCATATATATCCACAATATCAAAAGATATTTCAACAATTTCACATATGTGTATGTATAAAACATGGCACTGCCTTCGTCTTTCCACCGTGAATATATGTTAATTAGTTTATAAGTCAAAATTTTATAAAACGAGCATTAATTATTTCAAGTATGTTTGATGAGGTTGGCCTAGTCTTTGATGGGTTGACTCAACCCCTCCCTATGTTTGTTTACACAGGTTGATCCAACCACTACAAATCACCACAAGTTCCAATACCACTTAATCATAAAATTACTAACTCCAACCATTATCTCCAGCCAATAGTACCCCGGCCACCCCAATCCCAACCGAACATGCACTTTGTTTAAAATTTAGGGATAAAGATATTTAAACTACAGAAGTGAGGATATATAAATATGTGTCCACAGTGGTTAGATAAACATGATATCATATAATATGACAGGCCAACTTTCCTACCCACTGTAGGCATATATATCAATGTGTCCAGTAAATAATGTGTCGAAATAAGAATAATATTTAAAAAGCTAATGTCTTATTTACATGTGGTTATATAAACTAACAAATAAGAAAAAATGAGAAATTATAATTTTTAGAAGTTCAATTATACCTCTCTAATTTTTCAAATAAGTCTCTTATTTTAGAACGAGGGAGTACTATTTACCAAGTAACTACAATTTACAAATCGATGTATATAATACAAAATGGTGGTTCCTCATCAATGTACATATACAAAATAGTGATTTCTCATCGAGCACATATATGTTAGAGACGGATTTAAGTTTTCGTCCTAAATAGGGCAAAGTTTTTTAAAACTATTAAATAGATTATTGAGATGAATCTTAGGGGAGGGGGACGGATATGTTAAATGTATCAATGAATATTATTAGACAAAATTACGTATAATGTTTTATTTGGAAGTCGGGGATAATTTTTGGGGAACCGAGCACCACACCCCAAACCCCACCCCCCTCAATTAAAAAAAACATTATTTAAATACTAATTTTTTTTTTTTTTTTGCTTTTTTGATATATTTACAAGTGTATATGTTTGGTTCTCCCTATAAGATATTTTATATTTTTTTTCCAATAGATCATAGAAAAATATTTCATATCTATCCATTTGCACTTTTAAGATATAAATTAAAAATTATTAATATATATTGTATAAAATATATATTATTTTATATATCATGAGATCACTTGTTCCACTTATGTGTTTCACCTTAATTGTCTTTCATTTACCTACGACACATGTATTGAATGATGTCACTAATTAATACGCATCACACATTAAAAATTATGTTCTTAAATCGAAGAAATCAGGTAAAGTTATAAACTATAGCTTAGTTTGTAAATGATGAAACAACGTTCTCTTTTATCTTTATTTCAAACAGTATTCCATTTCATTTCGTATACAATGATGATTTCGCATGATCAATATAGATAGTATATATGGAAGGGAAGAAACATAAGATAAATATATGATTTATTACATGATTGCTTCCTTTTATTGGCAATCATATTTAATCTATGGGTTAGATTATAGTATGATTTCCCATTCACATATAGTGAAAGACGTGTTTGTTGAAAATGGTAAAGTCTCCTCCTTAGTGCTTTACAATTCATCATAGTCCTTTTGTTCCAAATCAATCATTAATTTGGTGCTATATATTTTCACTATCAAATGTCCATAACAAACACAGACAATTAATATGATTCCGATTATGCCCCCATAAAGCATGTTTGGTGACGATCAGAAATAGCGTCTTTTCAAAAGTATTTTCACTAAAAATGGGCTAATTAAAAAATATATACTCCCTCCGTCCGACTTAAGTTGCCTAATTAATCGAACACGGAGGTTAAAAAATACAGATTTTGCGAAATCTTTGACTTTTTCCAAAAATAAAAATTAAGGATAGGGATGGCAGTGAACCGGTTGAAACCCGAACCCTCATCAAACCCGCTTCAGATCGGACGGGTAAAAACCCGGTCAAACGGATATTGCTGGGTTTGAAGAGGGTTGTGGTTTTTGCTAAGCCCGCTCCGAACCCGCCCCATATATATTATATACTCCCTTCATTTCAAAATAAGTGACGTTTTAGTTTGTTAATGATTTTTCAAATTAAATGACGTTCTAGATATATTTCACGATTTCTTCCAACTGTATCCCTATCATTATCCTAAAATATCTCTTAGTATCTTTTAAACTAGCAATAAAGCGCGTTAAAGGGAGAGAGGAAAGATAATTATTAGAACGTGAATTTAGGAATAATAGATGAGAGAAAGAAGATTCGTTGAGGGATATATCTGTCAAGATTTTTTATTCTTAATTCTTCTCTTTCATTTTAAAACGTCAATTATTTTGAAATGGAGGGATTACATTTTTAATATTTATAATTTAATATAGTTATATACAATTATATATAATTTATATTCCAAGTTACCGCTACTTCTCATTTTAACTTTTAACCCTAAAGTGTCTCCCTCACCCTCATTCAGTTTATAATCACTCTTTATATTATATTTTAATTTTGGAATCATTTTATTGAAGAATAATAACAAGTTCGCAAGTGGCAATAATGTTGAATGTGTAAAAATTACTAGGACGGGTCGGGTTGGGTAAACCCGGCGGGTTGACGAGACAAGTTGGGGTGGGCGGGGTTTTCAAGATTATCGGGGTGAAGCGGGTTACGGATCTGAAGTTTTGCATGTGGGGCGGGTCCTGGTAAAGGGCAAACCTGTCCCATACCCGCCCCATTGTCATCCCTAATTGAGGGTGGAAATTGTGTGAGAAATTTGTCATTTATGGGCTGCCAAGTTAAGTTGGGATAAACCGAAAAGGAAAGTAGGCAAGTTAGAACGGGACGAAGGTAGTATAAACTTTGGGTCAATTTTTAAAATTTTAAAGATGAAAAATATATTTACCAATTTTATTTTTTTAATTATAACGTCGATCATATTTTTCGACATCTAATAACGTTGCTACTATCATTATTAGATCGATCCGCTTTAATAAGATCGTCATATAGCCACCACCTATTTTATAATATAATGTACTAAATTAAGCATTCAGTTAATTGGAAGTGGAAGACGTGATATATCAATGAGACTGTTTGAATAAGAAAAAAATCTAATTTTCTTATAAAATTATTTAGTTTATTTTATTTATTGTTTATCTTAATTTTTCAATGATTGTTGGGTATATTTGTGAGCCCTTTAATATTTATAATTAATTTAGCTATTTATGATTGTTCGCGTAAGTCAAGAAGGACACAAACATATTAAGAGATGCTTGAATTTCAAACATCAATAAATCAAATTTAAATATATATATATATATATATATATATATATATAATACTTAATATTTATCTTAATGTAATTATATGAAATAATTAATTTACAAGTATATATCCAATCCGTAAATCATACAGGAGAAACAAATCTTTACGTTATATATAATTTCACTATGTATAATTCAAAATTTTGAAATATTTATTTCATTAAGTATATGATAGTTTCATTTTTAAATAATTAAAATATATAATATTAAATTTTATTAAAACATTAGTTGATAAGTAGGCCTCCGTACATCGTACGAGAGTAATAATGATAATAAAAGTAATCAAATAAATAGAAATATTAATTTAAATAAAAATACAACATTATCTTAATCACCTAGAAATCATTTTCACTTGTGTCAATTCTACATATTACATGTAGCGGAAGCTTGGTTTATACATCTCTTACATAGCCATGACAGCCATAGGTGGACCTACCTTGAGCCCCTTGTCCCCATTAAAATGTACTATTCTCTTCGTCCCGAATAAATTTGCACAGACAAATGAATACATATATTAAGTAAAGTGATTTTTGACTTATATTGACTTTTCAAACCTCTTTATTTGAGAGAATTGTTTCCTTTTTAAGAAAGTTTGCAAATTGCTTGGGACGAATCAAAATAAAAAGTGTGTAAATTTATTTGAGATATAGAGAGTATTATATTGGTGTATTTTAGTTACTTTTAATACAACTTAATAAAATAAAATAAGTAGTTCTATTGTTCTTTGTTGCAAAAATCTCTGACTAGCTTTAATTAATCTTCGTCTAGACACTAGACTCATATTAGCCGCTGACGTTTATTTTTCGATTCCTTCCCGTCTAAATACTTTTTCAACCTTGCTTTGTTTAACTTGAATTAAATGAATGTATTATTATGTATAAGCAATAAAGATAAATATTAGAAAATATAATGAATATAAAAACATTATATCTTATATTTTCTTTTTATCTATTTTGTAATAAAATTAATTTATTGATATTATCTAAATAGTCAGTATTTTATAGTTTTATTTATAGAGTTGACTATTGTTTAGACTTATGGACATGGGCACAACGGTAGTCCTCCCTTTTAGATTTCCTTAACTTTTATTGCTTATAATATAATTTATCTAATATTTTGTGTATATTATTATTTTACTATAATTTTTTAATATTTTATATTTAGACATAATATAAAAGAACTTGACTTCTAACCTATTTAGTAAAAAATTGCCACATAACTTTGATGTGTAGTTAAAAAAAATTGACTTGTAAGATGAACTCTTAAATTCGTCTATATCTATAGACCTCCTCGATCAAATCTCTAGGTCCGTGACTGCATGACACCAAATTTAATTGTTTTAAATTCGTCTATATCTATAGACCTCCTCGATAAAAAAAAGTGATACTTTTACAGATAAATGTGACACTTTTATCACAAAAAATGATACTTTTTCCCGTCACACCGTGTGACAGTCGTGTAACGATCACATACGAGTTTTTGCGAGGATGGCCTACAAATAAAAAATTTAAAAAAATGTACTCAAAGAAATAAAATAAAAAATAAGGCCGTATGAAACAATATAGGTATAAAATGGGGCCGTAATCAAATAAAGTTGGACAGTAAGCCCAATGGGCCAACGTTTTAATAAAACAAAATCAGAAGCCTACTTTCTTCTACAGTATTCCTTCTCAGAGACAATTATTCTTCTTTGAACCTTTTCAAACCTCAAAATTATTTTTTTAATCTATTTATTCATTTTTTTTCAAATTTATTAATTTTTAGGATTTTTATTTGTCTTTTTTTTTTAATTTTTTTTTTTTTTTGTCAACTTTTGTTTTTTCCCTTCAAGTTTCAAGTATTTTTCCCCTATCCAGTTATCCTTTTCAGTCTTAATGGCATATACTCCCTCCGTCCCGTTTATTTTTGTACACTTTTCTTTTCGATTCGTCCATTCAGTTTTGCACACTTTTCAAAAAGAAATTTTTTCTTACAATCTCCACTCTCAATTTCCACTTTTAAAAAGTCAATCAAAAAGCAGAAAAACAGTTTTTTCATAATATACGTGTCCGTCCTTTCGTGCAAAATTGAACGGGACGGAGGGAGTATTAAGTCCATGAATTTAAAAATGAAAAAAAACAATAAATACAAAATCCATCATTTGGTCCCTCGAATATCCACGATTATTTGTAAAAATTCCTTAAGTATAAAAATGGTTGTAACAGTTTCCCGCTATACAAAAAAATTTCAGAAGGTCCTTCATTTATAAAATGTTTGTAAAGATTCTTTAATTATAAAAAAATATATCTATATAGGGTGAGTCGGCTTGACGTTGGCGTAAGTTTTGATAATACGGGGCGGGTTTTGCTCTTCAGCATCATGAGGGTGGTTTAGTTGCAGCTGGATGTCCTCAAATTAGAAACTTCGGGTCAGTTCTGGCGAGAGAGTTGGTGACAATTGAAAGTGGGATGCGGTTTTACTTGGAGTGAAATTTTGATGCCATTCGTATTTTTTTTCTGATTTATTGCTTGTTGTGCATGCAGTTACGAAACGAAATCCTCAAATAGATGGTGGCTGCATTTTTTCTAGGGTTTGAATCTTGAAAATGAAAAGGTTCTATCCAACTACGGCGGAAAAATAGAGAGAATGAAAAATTACTCTTGAACAATCTCTAGTTTTGATTTGTTGTAAAATTACATTCTTTAGTAGAGTAAAGGAAGTATATACTCTTAAACGATCTCTAATTTTGTTTTATAATAAAGTTGCATCCTTTAGGTTGAGGGAGTGCAAATTAAATGTTTTATGGAAATAAGTTCGATTTTTGTGTTTGATAAAAAAATCGCACAATTGTATGTTATGTTTCGATCTGTAAACTCAAATACGGTGTCTCTTGTGACCACCGCAACAAAAAGGATTGAGCATATTTCAAATTTTAAAATCGAACAGGATAAAAGTCGAACGATCTTCTACCCCGTGTAGTCAAAATAACCACTACTAATACGTTTTCCAGATAAAAAAAAGAAAGATAAAAAAAGAACACGATAAAATACATAATAGTCCTAAAAGTGAGAAAATAAATAAAACGAGATTTCTTTATCCATATTCTTTTGTCATTTGCACTCTAAGCCCTCTGATAGGTATGGCCAGTAGCTTCGGGTCGAAGTGACATCCCGGGCTAGATCAACCCGACCCGGGCAACTAAGCCCAACAACAAACAACCCAGAAGCGTGCGATCAAAATAGCGTGGCCCAATTGCAGCGTTCCCCACGTTCTTGGCCCATAATCTACTCCCAACTTCCATGCAACGGGAATAGGCGCAATTGTAGGGAGTTAGTTAGGGTTTTGAGTTGAGTAGTATAAGTAGGAGAATTGTTCTCAGAATTAGGGTTCGCGTTTTGTATTCTGAAACTATTACGCGTAAACTGAAAGAGTATAGTGAAAGAAACACCTCGGCAGGTGCCATTTTTCAGCCCGTGGACGTAGATCTCCGGATCGAACCACGTACATCTCGTGTTTTTTTTATATTTCTTGCATTGATTTTCGCTGAGTTTATTGTATACCGGATTGCGCTTTATCAATTGGCGCCGTCTGTGGGAACTGTAGGGCTGGTTTTAACATTGATACTGTTCTTGCTATACCATGGTAACCACTCGTTTAAATCAATCTCGCCAAGGTGACCATCAAGATCCACCCGTGGATCAAACTTTGCCGCCGAGGCAATCGCCGGTGCGGGACACATCTCATCATCAAGGCAACCAAGGTCCGGCTATGAATCCGGGCGACCAATTCTTACCTCTACCACCACAAGATGTGCAACATCCTAACCCTGCTGCTACCCAGCCGCAGGTTAATATTCAGGTGACTACGGAACTGCTCCAGGCTTTCCTACAAGAACATGCTCATGTTCTCCAAGATTGGGCAGCCAATCGCCTAAATCCTGACGGACCTGCTGGACACGATACCAACCCCGCAGTACATCCACCTCGTCGGAACCCGCCCAATCAACAAGATCCAGTGTACCGTGGGCGTCAGGACCGACGACGAGAACGACCCGGTTCTCCCGATGACCATGGGAGTTCTAATGGGTCAAGACAGCGCAATGATGAACCTGCCGACGCTGATCGTCGCCGTCCACTTAATGCGACTAAAAGAGTTCGTTATGCCAATCCCCATACTCTAGATCTTCAGGAGTATGAGCGAGTACAATGCAATGTTGAACTAGATAGAATCCTAGGCCTTGACGCCAATGGAGACATTATCACACCATTTTCCCAAGAAATTCTGGCTACGCCCCTTCCCGAAGGGTTCAAGAGACCTGCCATACCACCTTACGACGGCACTGGAGATCCAGCCAATTTTCTTGGAGCTTTCAGGCACAACATGCTAAGTCGAGATCATACCACGTCCCTTCACTATTATAAGATCTTTCCCGAGTATCTTCAGGACGAGGCTCGAGTTTGGTTCGACTCTCTCCCCCGTAATAGCATATCCTATTTTAGAGAACTTGAGCCGAACACTTTTGGGCACGTTTCGAAGCACGTGCAAAGCCCATGTCCACTTTGACCGATCTGATGAATATGGAACAACGGGATGGTGAAACCGTTACCCAATTTCTTGACCGCTTTACGGCGGAGAGTCTTAAGGTAGGAAGCTGCTCGGATGATGTTATCACCAATGCCTTCATGAATGGTCTTCGTCCCGGACCGCTCTACACCGAGTTGGTTCGTAATCCTCCGGTCACAATCCGAGCTCTGTTTAACACTGTGTGCAGATATGCTAAGGCCGAGGAGCAGACTCGTCGGAAGCGTGAGAAACATGCTAGTAAACGGCAGTCCGATAGGGCACAGGTTGGGCCCAGCGCACGACCCAGTGCTTTTTCTCGTCTGAACCAGGGGCATTCAGAATCTCGAGGGGATATTCCACAATTCACCCCGCTTACAAAATCGCGAGCTGAAATTCTTTCTGTTCACAAGAATGATTTACGGCCCTGTCCGCGGATGACTGCTCCGCCTGAAAAATGAAACCGCGAGAAGTGGTGCGCGTACCACCATGATCATGGACATGAGACGGAGGAGTGCCGAGAGCTCGGGAAGGAAATTGAAGATTGTCTAAAGAAAGACTTCTTGCGACAATACATTGCTCGGACCAATGACAAGCCTCGGTCCAGCCAGAATGGGGGTTCATCCCAAAACCATGGAGGTTATCATGACCGTGGTTCGCGTCAAAACAGGCCGCAATGGCAGAACAATAGGCCGGGGTCTAACAATTATGCACGACAAGACCATGGAAATCGTCAACAGCCTCGTTTTTTGCCACCACCACCTCCTCCGGGAGGACCCGGAGACAATGCACCTACTCACGTCATAAACATGATTTACGGGGCCCTTCCCACTGGGGCTTCGCGAAATGCTTTGAAGGCAGAGGCTCGCCGTCCTCCTCCCGAGGAGCCGCGTCATAAGCGCCTCCATCAATCCGAAACTGTCAGTTTCACAGATAGAGATCCAGTTCCAGAGATTACACCTCATACTGACGCCATTGTCATTGATATGGCTGTAGCCAATGTTACAGTCAAGCGAGTCTTCGTAGACAATGGAGCCGCAGTGAGTGTTATATTCACCGACTGTTTCCAGAAAATGGGGATTCCTCGTGAGCGACTTCGGCCGGCCCCCGGGCAGTTACAAACCTTCACCCAGGGTGAAGTTCAGCCAGATGGCGTTATTAATCTCCCGGCATCTCTGGGAACTTATCCGGCGATAAAAACCATTTTTGTGCATTTTTACGTGGTTAACTCTCCGTCCCCGTATAATATAATTTTGGGTCGGGATTGGCTTACCCCAGCCAGAGCCATATGCTCCACATACCACCTCGCGCTAAAATTCCCCACATCGCATGGCGAAGTGGCTATCCGCGGTAATCAGCGGGTTTCAAAGGAGTGCATGTACGTCGCACTCAAAAAGGCAACAAAAGTTCCTCCTAAACAGCAGCTTCAGGTGGCATCATCGACTTTCGAACCTAAGCTATGTACATCACTGGGGGACACCGCTGTCCAGGTGCCGATTGATCCATCCAAACCCGAACAAACAGTAACTGTCGGTGCCGTGGACGTGCCGTGGTTACATAATGCCATCATCCAGACCTTGCGAGAGTATTCCGATGTTTTCGCCTGGTCTCCTTTGGATATGCCCGGGGTCTCTCCTGATGTAATAACCCACAAATTAAACATCGATCCCAGCGTCAAACCTATACAGCAAAAACAAAGGAAATTCGCTTCGGAGCGAAACACGGCCATTCGAATCGAGGTACAACAACTTTTAGATGCAGATATCTTGTTTGAAGTCTATTACCCTTCTTGGCTGTCTAATCCTGTGATGGTAGTAAAGTCCAGCGGGGCATGGCGAATGTGCGTCGATTTCTCCGATCTCAATAAACACTGTCTGAAGGATTGTTATCCTCTGCCCTCTATCGACCAAAAGGCCGAAGCTATTACAGGGCACGTGGCGCTTTGTTTCTTAGACTTATACAAGGGGTACCATCAGATCCACATGGATCGTCAAGATGCCCTCAAAACGGCATTTATCACTGATTTTGGATGTTTCGCCTTCAAGAAAATGCCCTTCGGGCTCAAGAATGCGGGGGCTACATATCAACGACTTATGGACCGCGTTTTTCGCGATCAAATAGGTCGCAATGTTGAGGTTTACGTTGATGATTTAGTCATAAAAAGTACCTCCCATTCTAAATGTGTGCAGGACATTGTTGAAACGTTGCGTACTCTGCGGCGTTACAATCTGCGTCTTAATCCGGCAAAATGCACCTTCGGTGTTGGCTCCGGAAAGTTTCTCGGGTATATGGTTTCGCAGCATGGCCTTCAGGCCAATCCGGCCAAGCTTCGGGATGTGTTAGATCTGCAACCACCGAGGACGTTCAGAGACGTACAACGTCTCACTGGTGGTTTGGCGGCCTTAAACCATTTTTTGTCTAAAGCTGCGGAGCGTCAACTCCCATTCTTCAAGATTTTGAGACAGGCGAAGTCATTTGAGTGGACTTCGCAGTGCACCGAAGCTTTTGAGGCTTTAAAGCGTCATATACAGCAACTGCCCACTCTATCGGTTCCTCTTTCCGGAGAGCCACTTTACATATATTTGGTCTCCGCCGGAGAAGCCATTAGCGCCGCTCTTGTGCGCGAAGTCAATGGTGTGCAACGCCCGGTGTATTTTGCAAGCCGAGTTCTTCATGGGGCGGAGACTCGGTATTCCATGATGGAAAAAACAGTGCTCGCTCTCGTCATGGCGGCTCGGCGTTTGCGGCCATATTTCCAAGGGCGCAAAATACGGGTTCTAACTAATCATCCTATCCGGCAAATTCTTGTTAAGCCTGAGGTGTCAGGGCGCCTCGTCAAGTGGGCTGTCGAACTAGGAGAGTATGATATTCAGTTTCTTCCCCGCCGAGCTATCAAGGGTCAAGCACTAGCAGACTTTTTGGCCGAGACCCCAGGGGATAATCCTGAATCTTCTGCAGACAATGATAATCATCATCCTGCTGCTCTTGAACCTACACCACGCAAGTGGCAATTATATGTGGATGGTGCTTCCACAGCTCGTGGGAGTGGTGCCGGGGTGCTTCTCATTGACCTCGAGGGAGTTGAGGTTAAGTATGTTATTCGATTCAAATTTAAGGTGACCAATAATGAAGCAGAATACGAGGCAGTTCTTGCGGGGCTCCGGCTCGCTCAGTCCTTAGCTATCCGCCATCTTGAGCTCTTCACGGACTCCGAGGTTGTTTCCAATCAGATCCAGGGTACTTATACCGCTAAGGATGAAACGATGATCAGGTATCTCGCTTTAACACTCAAACTTATGTCAACTTTTGATTCGGTTGTTATCCAGAAGGTACCACGTACACAGAATGTTAAAGCTGACGCGCTCAGTAAGTTAGCCTCCGCGGTCCGCACTAATGTATCTCCGGATATTATAGTTGAAGATTTATTTCATCCGGCGATTCATGAGGCAACGGTCTCGGTATTGACCGACAATGGTCCGAATTGGATGACTTCTATTGTTCAGTATCTCCGAGATGGAACTTTGCCTAATGACAAGCTGCAAGCTCGGCAGATAGTTCTCAAGGCACCCAGGTACTCATTCCATGATGGAATCTTGTATCGACGGTCGTACTTACAACCAAATCTCCGATGCCTTGCTCCTGCCCAGGCCGGTCAGGTTCTTCGGGAGGTTCACGAAGGGTCCTGCGCCAGTCATATCGGCTCACGGACGCTGGCCAAAAAGATTCTTCGGTGGGGGTATTATTGGCCAACCTTGTTTAACGATGCCAATGATTTAGTGACCAAATGCAGCAAGTGTCCACTGCACTCCCGTGTAAAACACCTGTCACAAACCGAGCTCACTGGAATTCAAAGTGCGTGGCCATTTATCCAATGGGGAATTGATATTGTAGGCCCGTTTCCAGTCGCTCCGGGTGGACTGAAATTTCTTGTGGTCGCCGTAGATTACTTCACCAAGTGGGTAGAAGCCGAACCTCTTACTGCCATCACTGGTCAGAACGTTTTGAAGTTCGTCTGGCGAAACATTATATGCCGCTTCGGCATACCGAGCACTATTATTTCAGATAATGGCAAACAGTTCGCCAATGATCCCTTCCGGTCATGGTGCGAGGAGCTCCACATTAAACAAATTTTCACCTCGGTAGCTCACCCTCAAGCCAATGGTCAAATTGAAGTCACTAATCGTACACTCCTTGTGGGTATAAAGAAACGTTTGGATCGTGCTAAAGGTCTTTGGGCCGAAAATCTTCCGCAAGTCCTTTGGGCCTATCGCACTACGCCACATACCTCTACTGGAGAGACCCCCTACAGTCTTACTTATGGCTCCGAAGCTGTTATTCCGGCGGAAATCAGCGTGCCCAGCCCCCGCCTCATAACTCTGACTCCCGAGGATAATAACGAAGCTCTCCGTACAAACTTGGACGAGCTCGAATATCGTCGGGATCAATCTTTCATCCAGCAAGCCAAGTGTAAGCAACGTGCTGCTAAGTATCATCACCTCCGAGTTCGGGGTACTCAGTTCAATATCGGGGACTTAGTACTCCGACTAAACTCAGCGAGCAAGGCTGCCCCCGAGGGAAAATTACATGCTACCTGGGAAGGTCCTTATCGCATTGTTGCTGCGCACGATTCCGGGTCCTACCAGTTGGAGCATCCAGATGGAACCCCGATTCCCCGAAGCTGGCATGTTTCCAACTTAAGACGTTTCTATCTATGAACACCAAATGACAAGTATCGTTCCTATCCTATCTTTACGTTCATTGTACATTTCTTTTTCGATGCTATTTCCCTTTGTATTTCTTAAGTTGCTCCGGCACTCACCTTGAATAAAATTTCTTTATTTGTGCATCTTACTGTGCTTTCTTCTACATTACGGGGACGCCCTAGCGTAGTCGTATTATTATTATTTAGTCTCCGGATAGTTGGATCTCTCACCTGGTCCGTCCGGGGAGATTCGCGTTTGGTCCCCGGACTTGTATTCCCTCTCGCCTGTTTAACCGGAGAGGTGTTTTACTCCCACCCGATCCGTCCGGGGAGATTTTAATTGGCGCCGTCCATATAGTGTTCCCGAGCACCCATTAAGGTAATTATTATTTCTAGTTAACAACTCATTGTTTGCCTTTCAAAGTACACAACTTTGCAAACCAAAACGATTTTTTACATTTTTTCGATTAAAGGCCAAAAGGTTCTTTACACATTACTTCAAAAAAAAGAAAAAAAAGAAAAAGGAGGGGTCTTTAACACAACTATCTATGGCCTCCGAGCCAGTACTCGGCGCTCCGGCGTTGAGATCTGTTCCCGGACCTACTTCGTGTCCTCCGGGATTCTGAGGCTTCCCTGCGTTGAGCCCCAGCTCTCTCCCCTCCTCGGCCCACTCGGCGCCGCGGACTCGTCCTTGGTACTTGTCTGGGAGTTTCGCCTCTTGTGCGGCCTCGGAGACTCGGTTGCGGTGTAGACCTCGGTGTTTGGGCCCATTTCACGGGATCCCACTCCGCGGGGTCCATCACTTCGATCTCTTCGGCCAGTTTCTCCACTTCTTCTTCCGCAATAGGTACGGGGACTTCCTCGACAGCGGTCACCGGGGCCGGCTCTTGGATTACTATCCCTTTGCCTTTTCCCGCCGGCCTCTTTTTACTCCTCCGTGGAGCTTTCGCGATCTCTTGGCCCCGGCTGGAGCTTGCAATATACTCTTCGGCAGTGTGCTGCCACCTATCGCGTCCTCTCAGACCTTCATACATATTGAGGAGTAACTCCAGCACCTCTTGCTTTCTTACAAGCTCCGAGGATTCGGCCGGACCCTTCGCCATCAGTGCTGAAATTTCATTTTGAATCTCTACGACCCGTTCCTCAACTTCCTCAAATGTCAGCAAGCCGTACTCTGTCAGTATCCGGTCATACTCCCTTTGATGGATGAGGACACGGTCAAGTTCAGCAACTTTCACCAGGTATTTTAATTCCTGGTCCCTGGCCCTTTCCTCGGCCTCCTTCGCCCTTCTCTCCGCAGCCGCTGCCCGCTTCTCTAACCTCGACACCACTTGCATTTGCAAGTTATTCTTCTCTCCGCGGAACCAATCTAATGATTGCATGAGCTTCTTTATAGTGTTATGCAGCTCCGCGGTATCCTGAGCGGGCAACAGAATCAGTGGGAAAGAATTTCAAAAAATACATTGCACAGTTACTTATATAACCAACAACCACTTATATTCAATAAAATCGGAGTACATTATTAGTAGGGTGGTACAAGAGATTTGCATTGTTCCTATCATCTACTATATCAAATTTGAGGGGAACGACTGACCTCCTCCTCGGTCCCCTCAGCGTCCTCGGCCTCCACCTCCTGCCGGTCTTCAGCCGTTCCTGCCTCCTCCTCTACGGCAACTGCAGCAGCTTCCAAGACGAAGGTTATCAGGTTATAGAAAGCAATGCCAGGAATTCCTGATCTTGGTCAGCCTCACAGCTCGCAACCTCCTCGGCCCTCAAGATCTCTTTCTTCTCTGCTAGAGCCTTCACGGGGGGCCACTCTGGGAGGTGCGTTAGAGCTTGATAATAGGCCTTCTCCACCCCGGCCACGGCATCATAGTCATACCCGAACTCTGGACGATATACATCAACGTTCGGGTAGACTTCTTTGATCTGCTCCAACAACAATGATCGCGTGGCCGTGTCCCCGATAGCAACGAAGTTGGTCTGAAAGTCAAGAAATGTGCTCGTCTGGAGTAACTTCTCGGCAAACGCTTTCAGCATTGCCTCCTGACCTTCGACAATCGCCGCTTCTTGGGCCTTCATCTCTGCCCGCAGCTGAGCCGTTTCTCCACGAAGGGCCCCGGCTTCCGCCTCCACCTCGCGCAGTCGCGCAACCTCATTCTCCACCAAAGCCGCCCTCTTGCGCGCTTCGGCCAGATCCTGTGTTAGCCTGTCGTTGCGCGCGCGCAGATCCCTTGCCACCGCGGCCAGCTCTTCTTTGGCCTCCTTCTCGTTTTTCCGGCCAAGCTCCATAATCCCCCGCGCCAAGTGCAAAAGCTCCTCGGCGTCTGCCCCCTCCAACCCCAGCAGACTTGGGGGCCCTTGCTCCTCCAAACATCACAAAAGACAAAACAAGAAAATCAATACTGGTCGCGTACCCTTCATTTACACATACAGCAACTCACAGGGAATGCCAGATTTACCTCTACACTTTCCCCTGTGCGGAGTCTTTTGGCTGCTGCCGGAGACATCCCGGATGGTTCCGACCTCCTCTTTGCTCCGGGGGTTGACCCCGCCGCCACCACTCGCTCCTCCGGCCCCATGAAGGGTGTTGGACTGGGTGACATCTTCCCCCGGGGAGACACCTCAGCAGTTTTTCCCTTCTTCTTGGCTGCTGCAGCCACTGTGGGGCTTCCAGCCGGCTCCTTTCCGAAGCGTCCCACTGCATAAAGAAATTGGAGTTAGTCCTGCACAAGGCAACAATTTTTACATAGGTATAAGAACTCCTACCATCCTCGGCAACCCCTTCAACGGTCTCTTGACCCCGGGCGGACATCCCCGCCGCATCACCCGAATAGTATGGGCTCAGCCGCGCCTCCTCCAACTCCGCCTCAGTGCAAAGGGTCTTGAAAGTCCCCACTGCACGGAATATATCCACAACCTCGGCCTCCGGATCCCCCACCGGGGCAATATCTAGCACCTCCTCCCTTCTCCACCTCGGGAGGGCTACTCCGGTCTTCACAAAGATGAACTTCTCCTTCCACCCCTCCACCTTACTGGGGTTTTGTACCTTGAAACCACCTCGTGCTCGGGGATTGAAGGAGTACCACCCTTTGGATTTCCCGAATGCTTTTAGTTGATAAAAATACCTAAACAGCTCTACGGTCGGTTCCACCCCGGAATTCTTGCACACTACGGTGAACCCGACTACTTGCCTAATCGCGTTTGGCGCTAATTGGCTCAAGACGATGTTATAATATCTCAATAGCCGGATAACTATGTCCCAAAGGGGGAATCTCAAACCTATTTTTAAGGGGTCTATATATACACCAATGAAACCCTGCAGTGGGCAACAGGCCTTATCGCTGGGATCCGGCACTATATATTCTAAATTAAATGGGAAATAGAAGGAAGGGATTAAGGTCTCTATCTGCACTCGCGTCATCCGCGACGCTATAGTGGACACTTCAAAGTCATTCTCCGTACATTCATAAAAACCGACGACCCTAATGTTGGTTTCCATGCCGTCGGACCTTTCCACTGTCCTAATCTCACTCCTCTCTGGAATAACAAAGCGAAGGGGTGGCACATCTAACGGAGAGCTCTGGGTCCCTACTTCCTTAATAGAAGAAGAAGATGATGAAGAAGGCATACTTACTTGGTTTGAATTTGAGAAGTTTTGAATTTGAGATGAATCACAGGCGCACAGAATTCTCCTTTTTTCCCGCTTTCTAAACTTGCAAATCGCAATGAAGAAGATGAAGTATACTGTGCCATTATCCCAAATATATACTCAAGGAAATAACGGTCTAGATATGGTCTATTCAAATTCTGTGTTTCAGATTTGATCGTGCTCAACACGCGCCTTACAGTTCCCAAGGCGCGTGGGGAACAAGTTCATTGGAACTTACAAAGCGTGTCACTTCACATCCCTCTGTCTCATGATGGCGCCGCCAGTCACATCAACCTCATTCTTGGCCAGGAAGATTTGGACAGCTCTCCGGTGCCTCCTTCACCTCGGCCAGATTACTATCTTCTTTCGCTACACTTTATTGCCTTCGGGGTGCTCGGGCCCCGGCCGTCACCTCGGGGACGTTCAGTCCAGTTCGTCTTGGTCCCCGCGGACCCCACCACGGATTCTCTCAGTCTCAGCAAATTCTCGACTTCACTAAAACACTTCGGCTCGTAAGTGATCACAGCTCATCTTGCTTACATCTCCACCCTGATCATAACCGTAGCTCCTTCCTCGCTCCGGCTGGGGGGCATATGATAGATATGGCCAGTAGCTTCGGGTCGAAGTGACATCCCGGGGTAGATCAACCCGACCCGGGCAACTAAGCCCAGGAGGATAAGCCCAACAACAAACAGCCCAGAAGCGTGCGATCAAAATAGCATGGCCCAATTGCAGCGTTCCCCACGTTCTTGGCCCATAATCTACTCCCAACTTCCATGCAACGGGAATAGGCGCAATTGTAGGGAGTTAGTTAGGGTTTTGAGTTGAGTAGTATAAGTAGGAGAATTGTTATCAGAATTAGGGTTCGCGTTTTGTATTCTGAAACTATTACGTGTAAACTGAAAGAGTATAGTGAAAGAAACACCTCGGCAGGTGCCATTTTTCAGCCCGTGGACGTAGATCTCTGAATCGAACCACATACATTTCGTGTTTTTTTTATATTTCTTGCATTAATTTTCGCTGAGTTTATTGTATACCGGATTGCGCTTTATCACCCTCCACTGATAAAAACTTAAAAAAATAAATTAATGAACTGTGAATGGTCGCCGCTGGAATCCAATTGCTCACTTGCATAGTTGCATTCAACAATGGATGATCGGCTTACAGAAAATACAAGCCGGCCGATAGACCAAAGGAACTGCGGTTTGACTCTTTACTGCAACTCAAGTGAGAGTTAACACCAGTCCACCACTAGTCTACTACTCAGAAAGCAGCATCTCTTCAGTACAAACTGGCGTTCTGGCTGGACCGATCATACGCAAAAATGGCAAGAAATCGAAGTCTGGGAAAAACTGCCATTAAAATTTTCATCTTTTTGATATCCCTCTTCGTTTTGGGCGCTTTTGCTCCTTTGCCTTCCACTTCCGACCATACTCCTCAACTTCACTTGGATAAAGTAAGTTATTGTTGCCTTTTCAAAATTTTCTTATAATTTGTTTGGTTCCAGTAGTTGAAGAGTGAAATAAGCGAATATTTCTTGGTATTTCTGAGCTAGGGAAGCTAATTCTGTAGTTTGCTTGAACGATTAGTGTGTTCAAGATCAATAAATCAAGAGAATGTTTGTGGATTGCGGAAAATATTGTCAGTTTGCCGAACCGAACCAGTTTCATATATTTTATTTTGTAATGTGTGCCAGTTTTTGTTGTGATTATTAGTCTGATTAGGGATAATTTCTAAAATAGAACTTCAGTTACGTTTTTGGGTTTGGGGGGGGGGGGGTGGTTGTAAATCTCATTGAACATTTAACTTGTTATCGAGCTTCCTTAAGCTGTGAGTAAGAAAAGGTGAAAACTGCCACTTAT
The DNA here is from genome assembly GCA_958295605.1 of Ajuga chamaepitys. Classification (NCBI taxonomy): domain Eukaryota; kingdom Viridiplantae; phylum Streptophyta; class Magnoliopsida; order Lamiales; family Lamiaceae; genus Ajuga; species Ajuga chamaepitys. The sequence continues at coordinate 3,334,127 of OY282500.1, read as the reverse complement.
CAAGTAATTTCGGATATTTAGAGTGAGTGCGTACATTATCAAGTTCTGAGGAGCTCAAGGGCTACTTGCTTTCAATGTGGTTTATATGCTTTAATAATTAATGACATTTTAGTGGTTTTTATAGTGCTGTATTTTGGCAGGGATCTGTTCATAAGTTCAAGATAGCAGAGGACATGTTCTGGAAAGATGGGGAGCCATTTAGGATTATTGGAGGTGACTTACATTATTTCCGAGTGCATCCTGAGGTATTTATTGTCTTTCCATTATAATCTTACTGAGTTATATGTTGTCTTTCTGATTAGAACCATTTCACCTTTATTAGATTGCTTAGTTGTCATGATCATAGACATGTTATTGTTCAACTTGACTAAATAAATGGTGTTAGTGCTAAGTAATGATAAACTGTTAGAAAAGGAAGGATAAAAATGATCCGAGAAGAATTTTATGCTGGTTAAAAGTGCTAGGGGCTATTGCAACATGCCAATATCTTTAAGTTTATTTATTTATTATTATTTTTTGCTGTGGGTTTTAGTACTGGAAAGATAGACTACTCAGGGCAAAAGCGTTGGGCTTGAATACCGTTCAAACTTATGTTCCATGGAATCTACATGAGCCAAGACGAGGTCATCTGGTATTTGAGGGCATTGCAGATATAATTTCATTTCTAAAGCTCTGCAAGGAATTGGATATGTTGGTTATGCTGCGTCCTGGGCCTTACATTTGTGGAGGTTAGCAACACTTTCATGTGGATTTTTCTCATTATGTCGATTCAAAAATTCGTTTTAGACTGAAGGTTGACTTCACATCTAAGTATTCTTGACATGTGTATAGGATGGATTCTGATTGTAAGTCTAGTAGCTTAAGTAGTATGTGCTTGGGTGTTTCCTTATTCTTACAACATTTCGCCATTCTCAGTCAAAGGTTTGAGCCTTCCATATATACTTGTTCCTGTATTCTGTTTGTTCCCAGTGAAGTTAATCTCATCCTTTGCAAATAACTAGCACTTGCAATGCCATTATGCAACAAAAATCTTCTTGGTTACTCACTTTTTTAAGTGCCCTCCACTCGTCTTTACCCGTCCCCATTTCTTTTGGTTGTAGAGTGGGATTTGGGTGGCTTCCCTGCATGGTTGCTTGCGGAAGAGCCTTCTATCAGACTAAGATCATCTGACCCTGCATTCCTTAAATTGGTAAATTTCCTATATGTATAAAATGCCTGGCGATTTTCATCCCACCTAACCCAAAATGTAACCATCTTAGAGTGTGGAAAAATGTAGAATTGACCTAGAATGATTTTCTTATGCATCATCACATAGGTTGTAATCAGTACACATAATATCCCATGTGGAAACGTATAAAATGAAAACCTGATTCACAATAATATGCATTAGAAAAACAAGGTCTCTATTTAACTAAGTTTCTGAAGTGGACAAATTTCAGGCTTTGCTTTTCTTTTCTTTCTGCCTCTTTCCTTCCTTTGTGTCTGTTAACTGTATATTTATTGGCATGTCTAAACTCTAGATGAGTCCAAACATTTATAGTTATAGTTTAACCAACCAAAAATCTGCTATCAATTTAGATGCTGAAATATATATTATCAGTGTGATCATGCACTGGTGCCAGAAGTTAAAAAGAGAATGTTGAATCTTTATTATTTGTTGAGGTACGTGAAATTCAGTTGTAGTCATTGCTAAATTTGTCTAGAAGTTTGATTGCACCTAGTACTTAGAAAAATAAGTGCTGCCCTGCTTAATGGACTTGAAATATTACTTCATGATTGTTATCTCTACCCAAAATCTGATATTTCCCAATCATATCTGTTACAGGTCGAGAAGTGGTGGGGCATCCTACTCCCGAAAATGTCTCCTCTTCTCTACAGCAATGGAGGTCCGATTATCATGGTCCAGGTAGGGTATAACTATACATGCATCCGTTAAACTAGATAGAGACTTGATAACATGCAATCTCTTACTCTTGACCGCAAAGCAAATGTTAAAATAATGCTAACAATGTCTAGGATTCAAGTAGATACCAATTACTAATAGAAATAATCTTTTTCTGCTCTCCACATACCATTAACCTTCCTGGATTACTTTCAGCTGATAATAAGATGTAGCCCAAATTGAATTGGTTCTATGTATCGTTATAATCTAGAACATCTAAAGGAAGTATTTCTCTGCTTGATAGCCCCTTCAACTTGCCAAGTCTCCTGTGGACCAGGCTCTTGTTGGTTTCAAGTAACAATGGTTATGAATCAGCAATTGAGTGGCTAAGCAGTGTAGGCAGAGATGCACAGTCAGAGAAACGTGATCATCTCCTTGTGAGAATTTTCTCGTTCTATTAAATATTCTTGCACCATTCTTGCCCTCCAACAAGAATTACAGGAAATAGCTCCCACCTACCATGATGCTATCTATAGAATTAAGTGATCAAGTCCCTCCTGATTGGTGGAGGTACGGCTTGATATCTATTGCCTGTTTACAACAAAGTTGGTTGACTTCTAAAACTTTTTGTCCTTGTTCTGAAAAGCTGTGATCTTTTTTTGGTTGCTATTGAAGTTACCTGTCCAAAACCCATTGTAAGGTAGCTTGGCTCTGCATTCAACGTCAGAAAGTGTTCACAAATTAAAATAAAAAGCCATAATTTTATCTTAAGCTGTAGCTGAAAAAATGGAAGCAGCTGTTTGAAGCTTCTTTTTCCATATTAAGTGGGAGTATTGAATGCTAACTAAGTTATTTTGACATCATTTCAACCTATACCATGTTTTAATCTACTATTATAGGATTATTTCACCGTTTTAGTGGTTATCTAAGTGCAATATCTTGACAGATTGAAAATGAATTTGGTTCATACGGGGACGACAAAGCTTACCTGCATTATTTGGTGAAGCTAGCACGAAGGCACCTTGGAAATGATATAATATTGTAAGTTGAGCCTTTATTGAAAAAGTAGCTTCTTTGTTTCTGTGGACATACTCCAACTATCCATAAGTTTGAACTTCAATTCAAATAAAATGTAGTCAAACTATATCTCTCTAGTATGGTTCGCTATCCATTTGTGACTCCATGCATTACCCGAGAGGTAGAAGAAATAGAATGATTGTGACTGGATCATCATGGTTCAGCAAAGGTAACCATAATTTGCTAAGTTCGTATTTCTTACCCATCTCTTTGGAATATCTATTGGTGTTTGCAGGTATACCACTGATGGAGGTGCTAGAGAGAATCTCGAGAAAGGAACAATTCCAGGAGATGCTGTTTTCTCAGGTTAGATAACAGAAATCCTTGTACGAGTTTCTGCATTCTACGTGAGTTATGACTTGGACATTGCTTCTGTTTATACACCAGTATACATATTAGGTACTCAAAATTTGTAACTTTTGTTTTCGGTGAGAGGAACTATTCCCAATATCAGGTCCTTTCTGATTGTCAAGTCATTCACCTGCATAATTTGCACTCTTGATATTGAAATGCCACTTAGAGGTCCACTGAGTAGCAGTGATTCATTCGTAGTTTCCTGGTTTTGATGTTATTTTCTCTGTTTTTTAATTTTTTTGGTCTTGCTTTTCTTCTCTTGCTTATAAATGTAATGTGTCTTTTAACCATTCAGAACTTTATCATGTAGCCTAATCACTTTCTTTCTTTCTCCCTCCCTTCCTTCTTTTCTTTCTCCCCAGCTGTCGACTTCACCACTGGAGATGACCCATGGCCCATATTCAAGTTGCAGAAAGAGTTTAATGCACCAGGAAAATCTCCCCCTCTTTCAGCGTTGGTATCTTATCATTCTTTTCTTGTTTGTGCTTGTTGAGTAATATATCAACAATGCATCATGCTCTTTATATATAGGGAGTTCTACACTGGTTGGCTTACCCACTGGGGAGAGAAAATTGCAAGTACTGATGCAACTTTTACGGCTAATAATTTGGAAAAGATTTTGTCGAAGAATGGATCTGCTGTTCTCTATGTATGTCATTCTATGCTTAAGCAGCTCAACCCTTGTTGTCGAAGATAACTGTTTTCACTCGGATTACAAATGCTCTTTAATCTAGATGGTACACGGCGGAACGAATTTTGGATTTTACAGCGGTGCTAATACTGGAGATAGTGAGTCTAACTACAAGCCTGATCTTACATCTTATGATTATGTGAGGAAGATTTAAGACAGTTTTAATTTTCTATTTGCCTCGATAATAATTATTGGTGTCTTAATGGATTGTTTCTTCCTGCTGGAAACTCTTTTACTAGGACGCACCTATTAGAGAATCTGGTGATGTGCGCAACCCAAAGTACACAGGTATACTTAACCTTCAGGGCCATATATTCGACATGCTTCTCTTTTATCTGTTATATGATTGAAATTTTACTTGACGATGCTACTCGTTCTAAAAACTGATAGAAATAGAAACTAAACCAGGTATTACTAAATGATCAAATGCATGAACAGAGCCTATTGCTTACTTAAAATTTATTTTTAACTTTCTTTGTCATTTCTGTGGGTAGATTTGTGTGTCTGTTACTTTGCTTAGATATCATTTTTTACCTCTTTTTACATTCATTAGGGCTGTTATGACTGTAATAAGCTTGAATCTATTTGTGAAAGCTATGAAATATTTAATTGGATTTGGTCCAAAGAAAATCAAATAGAATTATTTGAAGTGCTACAAGTTTATTTTTTATTCATTTTCCTCTTATTTCCATCTCGATCCTCAAGTTCATATGAAATGGGTTTCAGTGTTTCATCTCTAACTTTTCTGCCTTCACATTTAATTCGGAAAAATATTTTCATGATGTATTATTGAATTTTCACTAAGTTCTGGATCTCATAATGATTCAAAATTTGATGATTGAATTTCTCACCTCTTATTGGTTAAGTTTAAAACTGATCTTCTACATATTTCTTGTCTTTTCAATGACAATATGATATTGCTTCAGCTCTGAGAAATGTCATTGCCAAATATAGTGGGGAGCCTCTCGCTTCTGTCCCGTCCGATAATGAAAAGATAGCTTATGGACGCATTAAGTTAGACAAAATTTCATTTTTGTTTGACATGATTGGTGGTATAAGAGGCCTTCATGACGTGGTTGAGTCTGAGAACCCTATCTCAATGGAAGCTATTGGACAGGTGACAAAAAACGAACTCTGCTCTCTTCTAGATAGTTCAAAGTAATGGATAGTAACTTCAGCTTTGTTTGATATTGTTCCCAGATCTTTGGCTTTGTGTTATATGCCTCTGAATACACTCCAAAAGGCAACGGAAGTGTGTTATCGATACCAAAGGTCATCTCATCATAGCCATACCCTACTAAACATTCTTGTTTGATCTTCAAGTTAGTCAGAATTTTTCACATCTTAAAATTGTTGTTTGATAGATGCCTGAATATAGTCAAGGATCTGACTTTTGTGAAGATATGGTTTTCTTCTTTTTTATTTTCTTTCGTGCATCTGTTTTAGCTTAAGCATCTTATGCTCCATTTTATTTGTTTCTGCATTTCACAAATATGCAGCACTGGCGGTCATGATCTTTCATGACAATTAGCCATCGGTAGGACCCTTCATAATGATTATTGAATTATGATCTCATCTCTGAATCATCAATTGCAGGTGCATGATAGAGCTCAAGTGTTTATTTCATGTCCTGAAGATAGCAGGAAACGGCCAACTTACATTGATGTCATCACGAGATGGTCTAATAAACCCATTTACCTGCCTAATTTAAAATGTGAATCAAAGAATAAACTTCTTATCTTGGTATGGACGCTCTCTTTCTCTCTATGCTCCCCCCACCCCCTTGTGGGAAAAAAAGAATCAATAATATTGTTTAATTTCCGGAATAACTCTTGCATAAGTTTTGATAACAGCTGCTCATCTAGTTAAGAAAGTGCAATAGTTTGTCGTACTCACATTCCACTCCTTTTGAGTTCTCTCATAGATGCACCCACTTTGATGGCCTTTTGGATAATGCTGCTATCACGGATTTACTGCAGTTTGTTTAATGTTTTAACTTCCCGTCATGGACTAAATGTAATTGTGTACCTTTATGATTTTCCTAGGTTAGTGATGTCATGTTTCATGAGCTTATCCAAAGTCCTTGTGGCTGCTTTTTTTGATTTAATTCTATAGTATTCTTTTGTTGTGACTGACAGCATTCTGTCCATTTTAAATTACTTCTAATCATAATTTGATCTCTTCAGTGATGATGGTTCTGGTTTTTTTTATATATATATATTTTCATTTTTTAGGATACGGTGATGATGATTTTGCTTTGCTTTATAGGTTGAAAACATGGGTCGTTTGAATTATGGGCCATATATATTTGACAGGAAGGTAAACAATCCTGTAAACAGCTATTTTTACTGTATCCATATGGTGTCTTTTCAGATATCTCATTCGGTCAATTTCTATTGACGTTATTGGGTAGAAATACTGCAGCCTCCCCACCCCCACCCCACCACCACACCAGTTATCATCTTTCCCTTAAACATTTGCAACACGATGATTGTTACGAAATCTGGTTTCCAGGGTATTCTGTCGCCTGTTTATTTGGATGCAAGGCCTCTCTATAAATGGAACATGCATCCCGTTTCTCTTGAAAATGTCACTGAAGCCCCAAAAATCAACCCCATCCTTCTGAAAGCAAAAAGGAGTTTTCCAGATCGGACAAGATTTAAAGCCAAAAAGAGTAAGTCCTGGATGCTTGTGTGACTTGACAGCATACTATAAACTTATAAAGAATTAAGTCCCAGTTTGCTTCTCTTAAACCCAAAACGATGAGATGATTTGGAGCTGTTAGCTGTGAAGGAATATGTTAGTTGTAACATCTTCTTCTGCTTTCGCAGAGCTTAATCTGGAACCAGCTTTTTACAGCGGTCACCTCAATATTAGCAAGGTCGGAGACACATACATGTCACTCAGAAGCTGGAGTAAAGGAATTGCATTTGTAAATGGAATAAATATTGGACGTTTTTGGCCGGTAATGTGTATATATACATTGTAATTTATCAGAAGTTGAATAGTTATATTAAGTCTGATGATCTTTTCTCTAGTTTATTTTTGGAGAAGAAGTCATGTCCTTTTCTTTTGTCTCATTTTTGCAGTCTGTTGGACCACAGTGCAACCTTTACGTCCCGGCTCCAATTCTCCGAGAAGGAGAAAATACCGTGGTATGACATCTGAAAGTACTAAGATATCTTTGTTTCTGCAAAAATCAATCTCCCCTTTTCTGGTTCGATAAGGTTTTTATGTGTGTTTATCTTGCATATTTTGATTTCAAAGCTGTAATTCAAATTTACCGATGCATTTGTTGTGAACGAAATCATTACAATCTTTCATTTGAACGATTTAATTAATTTCTTTCCATAGGAGAAGTCGAATAATTGATGAGACTAATAAACTAGTTGAGACCCTGTCTAAAATAGGTGATTCTGGAACTAGAAACACCGCATCCTGAACTGCTGGTGAGCTTTGTTGACTACCCAGACTTCACTTGCGGCAAATCCACCAGAAATCGTGTGATGGCCTTCTGATGGCATCAGATTTGCTGCTGGATGTTAGTATGAAGCTCTGGCTGCTGCTGCTGCTGATGTTACTCAGATATCTCGAGCGAGAGAGAGATTTATCTTGTTTGGATATATAAATTCAGTCTTGCAATAGCTATTTCATATTGACTCGGATTTTGCTGCAGATCCTGAAACATAAGAATACACATTTATAGCTCAGCAATGGTGGCTGATTGCACTTGCCATGTTCTTTATCACATGCGTCTCCTTTTCTCCTCAAGTTTTCACAATTATTATCTTTAGCTAGGTTTTTTTCTAATTCAACTGAAACATGTGATCACATTAAAATGCGAATTCCAGAGTGCTCGAAATCTCCCAGTGAATCTTAAAAAAAACTGGGAAAACTTTCTAGGTCGAAGCTATATTTAAGATTGCCCTGGAGTTTGGAGAGTTGTTTGAATCCAGTTTTGCCTCCGAATCCAACTCAGCAATTCATCCTACAAACCATAGCTCTCAATCAATCATTTAGGGGTAGATTTGATCTATATCAGCAGCTCCTAACCAGTAGTTGTTGATTTTTTATGAAGAAGCCGGGTTGATTTTTTCTTTTTTCAGATTAACTTTTTAACACGAAAATCTTTCGTATTAAGCAAAACTGCTATAATTAAACATCACAAAAGAATTTCCAATGTACAGATTGTTTGAAGGTACTACAATTGAAAATTCATGAACTTCTTAAACCATCCATACATTAGAGCTATACAACACATGCAAAACAAAAAAAAGAAATGCATTTGCAGCATTTCCCTCCAGAATGCATACCATGACCAACAGGAGAGGAGACACACATCTACGTCGAAATTCAAAACATAATATACATAATGAAATACGATATGATTACCAGGTACAGCCGATAATAAACTACTAGAAATTGAAACTATAAAAGATAAATCTTCACATCATCATCATTATTCAAACATTAAAAACATGCGCAGCCCCTTCTATTACAGAGAAGATCTGCATTAATTACAAAGTCCACAAACAATTAAATCCAAAGTAAAAACAACTTGCAGAATACTGATCCTCGTGTTACATTTCGTATTTCAATACAAGATAAAACACGTCTTAGAACAGAGGATCCCGCTTTTGATCAAGAATTATTAAAGCACCAATCCCGATCCAAAGAACTTCTCTTGTACAATTTGATCAAGTTTGTCAGCCATCTTGGCAGATAAATTATTCTTCCAATCTCCAACCTCACCCTTGCGGAAAAAATGTTTTCTTTCCACACCATTTGCCAATAGCCCCTTCTTGCTAGCTTCCAGGCTGCTTAAATTATCAAAGGACAATATCCCCTCCTTGCTATCATCAATATTATCATAGAATAATGTCCCCTTCTTGTTAACTTCCAGGTTGCTCATCTTATCAAAGCTGCACAACTTCAAGATTTCTTCAGCCAAACCCGACTCCTCTTCATCTGCAGAAAAAGGGCAGCCCAAGAACTCAGCCAGTCGGCGCAAATGAATCTCCGGCTGCTCTTTCATATCCTCGTACTTCAAGAAAAACACCCTGTCGGGATCTTCCTTGCTTTGCTTCCAGTAATCCAATATATGGTCCCAAACCGGACCGTACATGTTCAATCCCTTACAGAACACTTCAAAATCGTCTCCAATCGGAACTTTTTGAATCCTGAACTTGTTCATGAAGTGCCAAAGGGACACAAAAGTGTCCTTTGGGTTCCTGCAAACATAAACAACCTTGCAAGTAGAGTTGTTCTTCAGTGATGCTGGTAGAGAAACATAAGGAAGATGAGTGGAGTAGAATCTGGGAGAAGGCTTGGAAGTGATATTGGTGATAAGAAAACTGTCAGCATTTATGTCGAAGCCCAGTGTTAGTACAAGTTCATGTGGATTATGAGTTAGAAGAGGGTGGTTTTTGGTAACTGGAAACTGTTTTCGGTTGAGTAAAGCGAAAATGATTGCTTTAAACCAGGTGGTGCCTGATTTTTGACTGGTGGCAAGAAGTACATCAGAATCTTTAGCCTGAAAATGCTTCGAGGTTGAAATTATAGAATCAAGAGTTTTAGCTTCATACCAGAAACCTTGATACTGGTACGTATGAGGTGCAAGCCAACTCTTTTCTCTGGGTAGAGTGGAGATTAAATCCTTGCATTCTTGAGATAATGCTTCTTCCTCTTCTAAATGTGTTGAGGTGGACATATTCTCTCTCTCTCTTCTCTCCCTCTCTCTCTCTCTTTTCTCTCTCTCTCTCTCTCATTCTCTATTTGCGTTGCATTATATAGGAAGGGTGGCATGGGCGCATGTTTGAATATGGGTAAGTTGCACCCTATCCCCACTTGCATGGTTTCAGAATTTTGCTCCAGACTCTAGCGCATGTTGTTTATGGAGTGAGCGTGGCATGAAAATTTGGACGTGGAAATTATAATTGTATAAATTTTAAATTAAATGGTTTTTTTTTTTTTTTTTTTTTTTTGAAAAGAATGTGATAAAATTGATAAGATATTATTGAATGATCATTAAAAGGCAAAAACTTATATGAGACCGTCACACCGTCACACGGTGTGACGGGAAAAAAATATCACTTTTTGTGGTAAAAGTATCACGTTTATCTGTAAAAGTATCACTTTTTGGAAGAAAAAAAAAGTATCACTTTTGTAGCAAAAATGTCACATTTATCTGTAAAAATATCAATGTAGTAAAAATATCACTTTTATCTGTAAAAGTATCGCTATTTCTTGTGAAAGTATCAATGTTTCCTGTAAAAGTGTATTCCGTCATACGTGTGACCGCCACACACAAGACTCGCTCTCATAAAAAAAGTGATCAAAATGTAATAAAATTTAGATAATAATTAATAAAATTATTTGAATTAAAATGACGCATCCTCCCTCCTGACGAAGAAATCCATAAACAAATATATTCTTATGTGATTTTATAATTGCACGAAATTCTCGTATGATTTTAACAATTCAACACAATGACCTATTTTAGAGAAGAAAAGTTTGCGTATTTAATTTTTTTTTGTACTGTTACCGCCAAGGTCAACTGATTTACAAAGGTTATTCAAGTGTTTAATTAGAAAATATTAAAAGAATTAACGACACAGAAAAAAGATATTATGCTGAATTATCAAAAAGCATGTTGCGATCTTATGCAAAATTATGAAACCACAGGGGAAGGTGGTGCAATTTATCCGTATGCATATATAAGCAAATTCGTTCATGTCTCATAATCAGAGTCCTATTTGAAAATGTACAATTTTTTATTTTTTATTAATTTGATAAATGTATAACTCCTAAAATCATCAATATGCACTCATCAACCTTTTTTTATTATACTTATTCAATTATACCTATCTTATTTGTAATTTTTTTATTTGAACAAGTAAAACGGAATACTAAGTTTTGAATTTAGGGCAGGTTTTTATTTTTATTTTATTTTATTTTATTTTAATTTTTTTTTTTTAAATAGAACTCTTAATATAGAACGGAAGATAGAAGTATGTATTATGTATATATTGTCAAACTAAAGCAAGATATATATCCTCACGACTATCAAACTAAAATTTAATGAGTAGGTCTCTTGTACACCAAGATTCGTGTAATTCGAATCATGAACAATTTTTTGTGAAAATGCATTAGTGTTTGTCCCTAAGGGCTTGTTTACCTACCTCAATTAGCTTGGATAGGACCAAACTATCACACACAATCCCTTGTTTACTATCCATGAAGATTCGGACTGTTTAATCACGAGGTCCGAGATTAATGCATTATTTGGACTTTATTTGCATAATTGGTATCTCTCCAAAGGAGGTGTGATTGGTATATCCTACAAAGTAGATAAAGTGGAAATTAAATGGGATAGGGTGATCTGTAGTTAAAGTCATAATTAAATGGGCTCCTAATAGTCATTTGAGGTAGTGGGGGCCATGCAAATTATATGAGTCCTCGGTGATAATTGGATTGGGATGTAGTGACATGGACTACATTCGATGGGGTACGTTCGGACGGAACATTAAAAAATGTATTTCAGTTTAACGGTATAATAGGGTAGAATGTGTATTGGAAATTGTAAAAGTAGTATTGAAAATTGTAAAAAAGTGATGTAGGTAATAGAGTGTGGATGTGAAGCGATGAGTCATCCGATGTAAAATGAAATACGTTAAGGATGACCCATGCTACATCTGGATGGAGACATCCCAATCCAATTATTCCCGAAACTTCACACCCCAATTATGTGACCATTGATAATATATTCCCTCTCTACAGGATGCAGTCTTCAATGCAAGTAAACCCAAAAAGGAAGAGTTATTATATTCATTTACCCACGTATCACTCAAAAAGCCCATAGCAAGTAAACGAGCCCTAAAGGTATTATTTGATTTGAGGAAATATATTATGTTGGAAAAATAATTCTCCTCTCGTCCCGCCTTAATTTGCACATTTTTCATTTTTTGGCAGTCCTACTCAATTTTGGACAACCTCAAAATGAGAAAAATCTTACAACCTCCATGCTCAATCTCTACATTTGAAAAAGTCAACTGAAAAGCAAAAAACAGTTTTTTCTTAATATACACGCCGGAACAGGTGTGCAAATTAGGCCGAGACGAAGAAAGTAGTAATTATGTGAAATGTATTACTTATACTGGATAAATATATTAGCGAGTAATATATTTCAATGTAAATAATTATACCCAATTCAAATTATGGCGTAGAGAAGACTTTGACAAATTTAATTACTAGTTGTATTTGATGTGATTAATTTATTTATGTCAACTTAGTGAAAAGGATTTATTATCAAGGAATATTGAACAGTAGCTGACAAGTTGTTGCCTCATGTCATGGTTAACAATAATTTATTTATTATTTACTCGAAGTCTTACAACCTCAATTTATTGTAATAATTGTGCTTACAATGAGATGTTATAAATAAGTCTGTACATAACGGCTTCCACTATTCACAAGGGAAAATCCAAATTGATAATCAAGGAGGGTGAAAGAAGAATATCCTTTTATTATTTATAATAATAATAATAGAAGAATATCCTTTTATAATAATAATAATAACAAGAATAATAATAATACAGAAGGGAAGTATTTGACTTCTTTAGAGGCTGGGAACAAGTCTAATCAAGTTAAATATGCAATACATTACTACCTTCGTCCCGCTCTAACTTTTCTACTTTCATTTTCGGTTTGTCCCAATTTTAACTTATAAGGACAAATTTCTTTCACATCTCCACCCTCAATCTCCACCTTTAAAAAAGTCAAAGATTTCACAAAATCTGTTTTTTCTTAACCTCCGTGCCCGATCAAAGTAGGAAACTTAAGTCGGGACGGAGGGAGTATTTGTTGATACACAACTTTCGTATCCAATTAAAAGGCGCCACGTAATAAAATATATGTTAAAATCAATTTTATGTTGATTATTTTAATATTAGGAAATAATTAAATAGAATTCCTAAGTTAAATAATCAATTTAATTGGTGATTTATTATATATTTTATTGGCCAATTGAAAGCCATCACATGTCAAGATGATGCAGATATTACTAAATTAAATATCCAAGAAGATGGGGATAAACATCAAGTCATATTGGCCAATGAGAATGCTCCATGTGTCAAGTTGTTGCAATACAATTAATTTACTAATTTAATTTACTAATTATCTTATGGATAATGATATTATGAAGGACCAATCATATCGCTCCGTTCAGACTCAAGCCCATTAGGGATTTTCTCCATCCTACCACTATAAATAGAGCCTCATTTTCCACCAAAAATCACAACAACACAAGCTCAAGAAATGTGGTACAAAACCAATCTTGAGATTAAGGTGGTACAAAGTCAAAATCCGGCATTACAAAGTCAATCCGGTGTTACAAAGCCAATCTCAAAATTTTCAACGTAATCTCAAAATTTTCAACGTTTGATCTGAGATCAAGGTGCTAAACCCCTCCGATCGGCGTTTTCAAGTCAAAACTTCGAAGGTGTTCTTCGTCGTTCGTCCAGATCTTCGAAGACGTTCTTCGCATATTGAATCAAAAGTATCGTTTAATTCAAAATAAAGCTCACAAGGCTTTGAATTAACGTTACTCAAATCAAAGTGCAAAATCGGGGGAAATCAAAGTCAACTCCGACAAGAGAAGAATCAGAGGAGAATTAGAGATAGGATCCACAAAGTTGTAAACATTATCCATTTGATCCGAGAAATCTGATCTTGTAGTTCTTTTTTTGTATTTATTTATTTATACACGAAATTTATTGTTACAGTATTATTTAAGATTAATTACGTTATGACAATCACTAAATCAATCATCTATTTTCTATTATCCATCTATCTATTACTAATATAAAAATATGAATTGTTTCATTTTTTGTGATGCCTATAATATCATTACTAGGTATTAAATTAAGAATAATTACGTAATTTTAAATAATTTATAATATATATATATATATTATATAAAATAGATACGAATTAGAATTTGTGTAAAGAAATAGATAAAGAGTGAAACATAATATATATGCCACTTTGGATGAAATCAAGCTAAAAATTTTTATGGCACTGTAGAGATAAAAATAATTTTTTTGATCCCAATTTGTTTTCTGAAATATTAACTATTTAAGCATTACTGGGGATAGAATTTCTCCAAGGCTGAGGAGAAATTTTTCGTGACCTATCTTTTTATTATAATATTTTGATATTTTTGTTTTTTTAGTATGGATTATTTCGTTCAGTTTGTAATATCATTTTCTACATTTTCAACATTTTAAATTTGGAAAAAAATTAATTTTTTCGTATTAAAATAAATTTAAAGAGTTTTCAATTATATATTATTTTCATATATTTTAAAAAATTATACTAGATAATATAATTATTTAAAATATATATAAAATTATGAAAAAATCTAATTAATTAATTTATTTTTTAAGATTTTTTTTTATAGCGTAATCTTAAAACTTTTTATAATACATACACTTACTTTTTACTATTGATATGAGATTACACTACAAATTTTTACTTTTACATATTAAGTTCATATTGGGCATTAACAAGTAAACATAAGTCAAGATTTTATGCTTTGTATATAATGTGATTATATACTAAATATGATTTTTAATAGAATTGAAATTAAGAAAAGGAAAATGTATATAGATAAACAAAATAACATTATTGTCTTTTCTTAACATTTTTTATTTTAGTTCATAAGAAGAATACAAAGTCTAATTATTTGAATGAAAAAAAAAAATAATAAGCAAATTTGTTGTGTAAAATCTAATCATTTCCATACATGAAGTATAATGAAAAACAAGATTTATATTTGAATACTTAATGAATAGATTAGTGAGCAAATTTCTTGAAGCTTATCATATCCAAACATTAAGTATAATGGAAAATAAAATTTATGTTTGAATACAACTAATTGATTTTTAAATAATCTCATCTACTCTTATTTAATAATAAAAATTCATTGTAGTTTTACTTTCATTTACGTTGATTCTATTTTGAATTTTTTTTTTTTTTCTGAGTCATTGTCCTTTTATTTAATTGGATTTTATAGCACATAAAATAACCACTAATCACCCAATTTTTAATGTAAATAAAAGTACAAACTTAATCTTACTTAATAATAAAATGAAATCTTCTATAAATCCTAATTATAACATGTTTCCGCCTAAATAACCTTGCTAATTATGTCTTCGGCACACCAAGAGCATGTGTGTATGTGAATATTAAGTATTAAGTTTAACTCAATAATTTGCCTAATTACACCAAATTCGTCATGCTTTCCAGTGATATCCAATCCATGTTATTAGTGGTGATATATTATCATGGTTGTAGAAGGTAGAAAGCGGAGGCAGAGTAGTTTGAGGGGTTCCTCTGCGGCCCCTAGAGACTTCACCCCTTTTTAAAAAAAAAAAATTAATTTTTACATGTTGAATAAGAATGATGTGTCTAAACATAAGGCAAGAATTTTGCTGAAGTGCTTTTGCAGAAACAATTGGAAAGTAGCTCAAACGAAGCTGGATTTAAGAAGCAGTTTTGATTCATAAGCAATAGACAACGATTTAACCAATTTAACTGTCAAAACCGTTGTCTTTGCATTGTCCATTTGAATAAAAACTGTTAGTCTTTTATTCATTGATTTCTGCATCAGTTTGAGAGGGGTAACTTAGGGATTTTTGTTTGTTTTTCATTCTGATTCAACTCTCAGATGTATAAGTTGTTAGGATAGTTGAGAATGCAGTTACTAATATTCATCACACTCTAGAGAGAGAAACATCAAGATAGTTAGAGAGATCAAGAGAGGTTTAGAAGAACCACGGTTTGTGTGAGCTTGTTCTTTGATTCTTAGGGATCAAGATAGTGGAATCTGCTCCTGGTCCGTGGATGTAGGCATGTTGCCGAACCACGTAAGATTGGTGTTGTGTGATTGTTTCTGTTTTGGTTTGATCTTGGTTAGAGTAGTGAACGCAAGGTGTTTGACATTTTGCTTGATTGAGTTGATTAAGTGTTCTTGAGGTTAATTCTTACAACATGTAGTAAAAGTGTAACTGGACGAGATGTTTTTAAGATGTATATATGGATATATTTAATTTGGTTATATATTAAAACACGTCTTAGAACAGATGATCCCACTTTTGATCAAGGATTATTAAACCACCAATCCCGATCCAAAGAACTTCTCTTGTACAATTTGATCAAGTTTGTCAGCCATCTCGGCAGATAAATTATTCTCCCAATCTCCAACCTCACCCTTGCGGAAAAAATGTTTTCTTTCCATACCATTTACCAATAGCCTCTTCTTGCTTTCTCCGGGGCTGTTTATATTATCAAAGGACAATATCCCCTCCTTGCTATCATCAATACTACCAAACATGATCCCCTTCTTGTTAACTTCCAGGTTGCTCATATTATTAAAGCTGCACAATTTCATGATTTCTTCAACCCGGCTGCGCAAAAAGGGCAGCCCAAGAACTCAGCCAGACGGCGCAAATGAATCCCTGGCTGCTCTTTCATATCCTCGTACTTTAAGAACAACACCCTGTCGGGATCTTCCTTGCTTTGCTTCCAGTAATCCAATATATGGTCCCAAACCGGACCATACGTGTTCGATCCCTTACAGAACATTTCAAAATCGTCTCCAATCGGAACTTTTTGAATCCTGAACTTGTTCATGAAGTGCCAAAGGGACACAAAAGTGTCCTTTAGGTTCCTGCAAACATAAACAATCTTGCAAGTAGAGTTGTTCTTCACTGATGCTGGTAGAGAAACATAAGGAAGATGAGTAGCGTAGAATCTGGGAGAAGGATTGGAAGCGATATTGGTGATGACAAAATTGTCAGCAGCTATGGCGAAGCCTGTTGAGTTGTGGAGCCAAAAGCAGGGAGAATGAAGTGTTTCTCGCTGGAAAGTAATCTCGGCCGAGACGGGGAAGGATCTCGGCCGAGACGGGTGGGAGAGTCATCTCGGCCGAGACAGAGAAGTGATCTCGGCCGAGACTTGAAGGCAGACAAAATTGAGGTTTGTCCCTGGAGAGTCATCTCGGCCGAGACAGAGAAGTGATCTCGGCCGAGACGTGAAGGCAGGAAAAACGGGAAGTTTGCCCTGGAGACGCATCTCGGCCGAGACAGAGAGTGATCTCGGCCGAGACCCTTACACCGACTTAGTCATCTCGGCCGAGACAGGGTCTAATCTCGGCCGAGATTCAATAGACGGACTTACTTTTCAGCTTTTGTGTCCAAGAAGCTATTAAAACAGTTTATCCTTTCATTTTGTTCATTGTAACTCCAAGATTCATCAAAAGCAAAATATCCTGGCTTGGTATCGCCCCCAGACGTAGTTACGCTTCGTAACGAACTGGGTAATCAAATCGTTGTCTTGTTGTTTGCTACTTGTTATTGTGTTCTTTATCCGATTGTCTAGTCGTTCTGAAGATCGTGGCTAGGTTAAATTCCTAACAACTGGTATCAGAGCTCCGGGTTAGTTTCCTGGAGGATTCACGATGAACGACGGAAAGATTTCGGTGGAGAGATTCGATGGGACTGACTACGGATTCTGGAAGATGCAAATCGAAGATTATCTTTACGGTAAGGATTTGCACCAGCCCCTCAAGGAGAAGCCCGAGAAGATGTCTGCGGAGGAGTGGGAGTTATTGGACAGGAAAGCGATGAGCGCGGTGCGTCTGTCGCTGTCCAAGGAAGTGGCTTACCATACCACAGGCGCAAAGTCTACACGGGAGATGCTAAAAACCTTGGAGGAGATGTATCAAAAGCCATCGACGGCAAACAAGGTTCATCTGATTAGACGGTTGTTTAATCTGAGGATGACGGAGGGAACACCGGTAAGGCAACACTTGAATGAGTTCAACATGCTAACCTCACAGTTGGACTCGGTGGATATAAAGTTTGAAGATGAGATTCGGGCCTTAATAATGCTATCTTCTCTGCCAGACAGTTGGGCCGGTACAGTGACAGCCGTTAGCGCCACAGACGCTAAGCTGAAGTATGACAGAGTGAGGGACTTGATGATCGGGGAGGAGATTCGGAGAAACGAATCAGGATCAGGATCGTCCTCAGGGTCAGCACTGAATACCGAGAACAGAGGCAGACAGAAGGGAAGGCAGTTTAAGGGGAGGTCAAAATCCAGAGGGAAGAGTCAGACGAAAAAGTGCTGGAATTGTGACGAAGTTGGTCACTTTAAATACCAGTGCAAGGCGCCGAAGAAGAACAAGGGGGATCAGGCAGACAGGAAGACAGCAAATGCAGCCACGGATGATGATGATGGCGATGCATTGGTCTTGAGCGTGTGCAGTCCCATGGAGTCTTGGGTCTTGGATTCCGGCGCATCATTCCATTCATGCGGTAACTTTAGTATAATGCTAAATTATGTTTCTGGCGATTTTGGACAGGTGTATCTAGCAGATGATGAACCCCTGAAAATCGTGGGTAAGGGAAACGTAAAGGTTGAGACATCAAATGGCTCAAAATTGATGTTGAATGGAGTGAGACATATCCCTGGATTGAAGAGGAACCTACTTTCAGTTGGACAGCTTGACAGGGAAGGTTACGTAGTAACGTTTGGCTGTAGCAACTGGAAGATTACCAAGGGAGCTATGGTAGTAGCTCGTGGTAAGAAGGAAGGAACGCTGTACATGACCAGTAACTCGCAGGATTCCCTTGATCTTGCGAGTGGTAATGGTGATGCAAATTTGTGGCATTGTCGGCTGGGCCACATGAGCGAGAAAGGGATGAAAGTCATGAATTCGAAGGGTAAGCTGCCTGGTTTACAAACCGTGGAGGTTGGTATGTGTGAAGATTGTGTCTTCGGGAAACAAAGGCGAGTGAGTTTCTCGAGGAGTGGCAGGACCCCGAAGAAGGAGAAGCTAGAGCTGGTCCATAGTGATCTATGGGGACCAGCTCCGGTGGCGTCCATCGGAGGATCGATGTACTACATGACGTTCATCGACGATTCAACCCGTAAGGTATGGATTTATTTTCTTAAAAATAAGTCTAATGCATTTGACGTTTTCAAAAGGTGGAAGGCCTTGGTTGAGACGGAGACGGGGTTGAAGGTGAAGTGTCTGCGTTCCGACAATGGTGGAGAATATGAACTCAAGGAGTTCAAGGAGTATTGTGCTGAGAATGGGATTCGTACAGAGAGGACTGTACGTGGAACGCCCCAGCAGAATGGTGTGGCCGAGAGGATGAACAGAACTCTAAATGAACGAGCGAGATGCATGAGACTGAAGAGCGGATTGCCTCAGTCATTCTGGGCGGATGCAGTGAGCACAGCTGCATTCCTGATCAACCGAGGTCCATCGGTTCCCTTGGATAATCGGATACCCGAGGAGGAGTGGACTGGAAAGGAGGTAAATCTATCTTACCTACGTATTTTCGGTTGTGTTGCTTACGCTCTTTTGGATTCTGTTGAAAGAAATAAGCTAGATGCCAAGTCCGTGAAGTGTACGTTTGTTGGGTATGGCGGCGATGAATTCGGCTATAGGCTATGGAATGAGCAAAGCCGAAAGGTTATTCGCAGCCGAGATGTTATATTCAATGAACAGGTTATGTACAAGGATAGGGAGAAGGATTTGGGCGTTGATAGTGGAAAGGACCGCACTGTTGAGTTACCCGATCTAGACTCGAGTGGGAGCAAAGAGAGTCCGGTCGATGAGGAGGTTCATGATGACGAACCAAGAACACCACCACCACCTCAAAGACCAGTTAGAGATCGAAGGCCACCAAATAAGTATTCACCCTCTAACTTTTACTTATTGTTGACTGATGGTGGTGAACCTGAGAGTTTTGCAGAGGCAAAGCAGGTTGGTGATAAACGAAGTTGGATGGCTGCCATGGAAGATGAAATGGCATCACTTCGTGTGAATGGCACTTGGGAACTGTCCAAGCTTCCCAAGGGCAAGAAGGCGTTGCACAGCAAGTGGGTCTACCGAATCAAGAATGAGGCCGATGGTAGCAAACGCTACAAAGCTAGGTTAGTCGTGAAGGGTTTCGAGCAACGGTATGGTATTGATTATACGGATGTGTTCACTCCTGTTGTGAAGTTGACAACGATTCGCATGGTGTTGAGCATGGTGGTTGCGGAGAATCTACTGTTGCATCAGATGGATGTGAAGACGGCTTTCCTTCATGGTGATTTGGCGGAGGAGTTGTACATGGTACAGCCGGAGGGGTTCGTGATAGACGGAAAGGAAAGTCTTGTGTGCAAGTTGAAGAAGAGCTTGTATGGGCTGAAGCAAGCTCCGAAGCAGTGGTACATGAAGTTCGACAATTTCATGTTGGAGATTGGATACCATAGATGCCATGCTGATCATTGCTGTTACTACAAAAGGTTTGACAATAGCTATCTCATCCTACTACTATACGTTGATGATATGTTGATTGTAGGAGCAAATCCAAGGGAGTTGGAGAGGCTGAAGAAGCAATTGTCTGAGAGGTTCTCCATGAAAGACCTTGGAGAAGCGAAACAGATTTTGGGTATGAGGATCGAGAGAAAGGCGGCAAATTTGTTGTATCTTTCGCAGGCGGACTATATCGAGAAGGTCCTTGAAAGGTTTAACATGGAGGTTTCGAAGCCGGTCAATGTTCCCTTGGGGGGACACTTTAAGCTGTCGAAGAAGGAGTCGCCGAGTACCAAGGAGGAGCGTACTCAAATGATGGATGTGCCATATGCATCGGCAATTGGGAGTATCATGTACGCCATGGTTTGTACTCGTCCTGATATTGCTCATGCAGTGGGAGTAGTGAGCCGGTTCATGGGTGATCCGGGCAAACAGCATTGGGAAGCAGTGAAGTGGATTCTAAGGTACTTGCGAGGTACCACAAGTAAAGCTTTGTGCTTCGATGGAAGAAATTCTGAGTTAGTTGGCTACGTTGATGCGGACCTAGCATCAAACGATCTTGATGGAAGAAAGAGTACGACCGGGTATGTATTTACTTATGGTGGTACGGCAATTTCTTGGACATCTAAGTTGCAAAAGGTGGTTGCACTGTCCACCACGGAAGCGGAGTACGTTGCCGTGACGGAGGCAAGTAAGGAGATGGTGTGGTTGCAAAGGTTCTTGGGTGAACTTGGAAAGGAGCACGGAAATAGTGTACTCTACAGTGATAGTCAGAGTGCAATTTTCTTGGCGAGTAATCCGGCATTTCATTCAAGAACTAAGCATGTTGAGTTAAAGTATCATTTCATCCGACACTTACTTGAGATAAAAGCCTTGCGACTTGAGAAGATTCTCGGGAGTGAGAATCCAGCCGACATGTTTACTAAGGTTGTAACCTTAGAGAAATTGAAGTTGTGCATAACTTCAATTGGCCTCGAAACGTGAAGAAGAAGAGGAGACGGTGATACCAAGTAGGAACGGGAAGGAAGGAATTCGGTTTTTTGTCTCCAAGTGGGAGATTGTTGAGTTGTGGAGCCAAAAGCAGGGAGAATGAAGTGTTTCTCGCTGGAAAGTAATCTCGGCCGAGACGGGGAAGGATCTCGGCCGAGACGGGTGGGAGAGTCATCTCGGCCGAGACAGAGAAGTGATCTCGGCCGAGACTTGAAGGCAGGCAAAATGGAGGTTTGTCCCTGGAGAGTCATCTCGGCCGAGACAGAGAAGTGATCTCGGCCGAGACGTGAAGGCAGGAAAAACGGGAAGTTTGCCCTGGAGACGCATCTCGGCCGAGACAGAGAGTGATCTCGGCCGAGACCCTTACACCGACTTAGTCATCTCGGCCGAGACAGGGTCTAATCTCGGCCGAGATTCAATAGACGGACTTACTTTTCAGCTTTTGTGTCCAAGAAGCTATTAAAACAGTTTATCCTTTCATTTTGTTCATTGTAACTCCAAGATTCATCAAAAGCAAAATATCCTGGCTTGGTATCGCCCCCAGACGTAGTTATGCTTCGTAACGAACTGGGTAATCAAATCGTTGTCTTGTTGTTTGCTACTTGTTATTGTGTTCTTTATCCGATTGTCTAGTCGTTCTGAAGATCGTGGCTAGGTTAAATTCCTAACAAAGCCCAGTGTTAGTACAAGTTCATGTGGATTATGAGTTAGAAGAGGGTGGTTTTTGGTAACTGCAGGAAACTGTTTTCGGTTGAGTAAGGCGAAAATGATTGCTTTAAACCAGGTGGTGCCTGATTTTTGACTGGTGGCAAGAAGTACATCAGAATCTTTAGCCTGAAAATGCTTCGAGGTTGAAATTATAAAATCAAGAGTTCTAGCTTCATACCAGAAACCTTGATACTGGTACATATATGGTGCAAGCCAACTCTTTTCTCTGGGTAGAGTGGAGATTAAATCCTTGCATTCTTGAGATAATGCTTCTTCCTCTTCTAAATGTGTTGAGGTGGACATTCTCTCTCTCTCTCTTTCTCTCTCTTCTCTTTGCTCACTCTCTCATTCTCCATTTGCGTTGCATTATATAGGAAGGGTGGCAATGGGGGCATGTTTGAATATGGGTAAATTGCACCATATCCCCACACGCATGTTTGAATAATTTTGCTTTACACTCTTAGGCTATGTTTACTTAAGACTTGACTCAATAGATTTAAGGGCTCAAATTCCGATAAAGCACACTCATTAACTCCCTCAACCAAATTTGGTCCAACACTCTCTAGCCTTAAGTAAACATACCCTTAGAGTACAGACGACATCCTCTCTTTCAATTTTAAATTTTAATTAAATGTTTGTTTTTGGAAATAACGTGGTGAAATTGATAAGATATGATCATTAAAAATGTTCAAAATATATTAAAAATTTAGATAATAATTAATAAAATTATTTAAATTAAAATATCACATCTCCATTCAAACGAAAAAATTCATAAACAAAACTACTCTTGTGTGATTTTATAATTGCACCGAATTCTCATTTGATTTCAACAATTCAACAGAATGGCCTATTTTCGAGAAGAAAGGTTTGCGCCTTATATTATTTTCATACTGTTCCCTTCACACAATAAAAAAGGATCTTTGTGACAAAAAAAAGTTATCTCATGTCGTCACTATTAGTCGTCACAATTACTCGAATACAAATAATATATTTGTGACGATAAAAAATGGTCTCAAATGCGTCTCAAATATTTTTTGCAACAACTAATTGTCTCTAAAAGTAATCTTAAAAAATGGTTTAAAATAGTTTATAGAGAAATTTGTGACAACAAGAAATCACAAATAACTTATTATTAACGACTACAATTATGATTGGAAAAATATTATACAAAAGACTCATTTTATTGCAGTGCCGCAATCGACTGATTTATAAAGGTTATTTAAGTGTTTAACTAGAAAATATTAAAAGAACTAACGACGCGAAAAAAGATATTGTGCTAATTTTGTGATATTCTAGAAGCATGCATGGATCTCATGCAAAATTTTGAAATCACAGGGGAGCGTAGTACAATTTACCCATTTGAATATAAAAGCAAATACTTTTCCCTCTCATAATCAGAGTCTTATTTGAAATATACAATTTTTATTTTTTGTTAATTTGATGAAGTTATAACTATGCAAAAACTATCGATTATGCACTCATCAACCTCCTTTTTTAAATTTTATTTTACTTATTCAATTATATTTATCTTATTTGTAATTTTATTTTACTTGAACTAGTAAAATGAAATACTAAGTTTTAAAATAAAGTCTCATTTTTAGGACAATATTTTTTAAATAGTACTCTCAATATGGAACGAAGGATCGAAGTATGTATACGTATCTATTGTCAAACTAAAGCAAGGTGTATACCCTCATATCATGTATCCTCGTGAATATCAAACCAAAATTTAGCGAGTAGGTCTCATGTCATCAAGATTTGTGCAATCGGGATTATGAACAATTTTTTGTGAAAAAATATCAGTGTTTATTCTTAAATGTATTATTTGATTTGAAAAAATGGTATCATGCTGAAAAAATAGTAGTGTTATGCTGAAATGTACTTATACTGAATAAATATATTATCGAAGATACCCAATCAGGATTGTGCGGTGTACTTAGCGTATATAAAACTTTGACAAATTTAATTACTAGCTGTATTTGATGTGATTAATTTATTTATGTCACCTTAGTGAAAAGGATTTATTATCAAGGAATATTGAACAGTAGCTGACAGGTTGTTATCCTCGTGTTTCATGGTTAACAATAATTTA
Organism: Ajuga chamaepitys; assembly: GCA_958295605.1. Lineage (NCBI taxonomy): Eukaryota > Viridiplantae > Streptophyta > Magnoliopsida > Lamiales > Lamiaceae > Ajuga > Ajuga chamaepitys. The sequence goes on along the minus strand of OY282500.1, from coordinate 3,309,958 downwards.
TTTATTATTTAATCGAAGTCTTACAACCTCAATTTATTTAATAATTGTGCTTACAACGAGATGTTATAAATTAGTCCATACATTATTGAGAAGGGAAAATTCAAATTGCGGATTGAATCATCTATTTCGATTTGTGTTTCATCTAATATTTCATTATATTCACTACACACCATGTATTAATTAGTGATGTCATCTATTTCGATTTGTATTTCATCTAATATTTCATTATATTCACTACATACCATGTATTAATTAGTGATATCTTCATATACACGTGACGTGTAGTGATTTTTTTGGAACACGAATTAAAATAAAGAATTTCATCTGTCCAACGCGATAATCAAGGCGGGTGAGAGAAGAATATCCTTTATTATTTATAATAATGAAACAAAGTAATTTGACTTTAATTTTAGGGGCTGGAACAAGTCTAATCAAGTTAAATATGCAATATATTATTTAGGGTTAATTACGTTATGGGATTGAATCAACTGTCTATCTATCTATTATTTATTTATTATTAATATAAAAATATGAATTACTCCCTACGTCCTGACCTAATTAATCTACCTTTTGTTTTTGTTTGATCCAATTTAATTGACCAGCTCATAAATGATAAATTTTTGTCACAATGTTCACCCTCAAAATCTTCACCCATAATCTCCACCTTCGAAAAAGTCACAGTTTCTATAAAATCTGTTTTTTCTTAATCTTCGTGCCCGACTAAGGTAGGCCAATTAGGTCGGAACGGAGGGAGTATTACTTTTTTTTTTTTTTTTTTTTTTTATTTATTTATGCCTATAATATCATTATTAAGCATTAAATTTAAAAATAATTATGTAATTTAAAATAATTTATGACAAGTATATGTATAACTATATATTATATATAAAAAGTTAGATACAGATTAGAATTTATGTAAGAAAATAGATAAGAGTGAAACATAATAATATGTATGCCACTTTGGATGAAATCAAGCTGAAAAATTTATGGCACTGTGGAGATAAAATAATTTTTTTGAGTTGAATCCCAATTAATATATACTAGTATCGCTCCCGTGCGATGCACGGAAATTTATTTAAAAAGTAATTATTTTATTAAATTAAATATAATATTATATAATATAAAAAAATAGAATTATTATATTCTAACTAAATGAATATTTAAATAATCATTTTTTCTTTTTTTACGATCAACCTGAACTTTGCGCTCCTACCTTTGCAACCTTTGGTAGCAATTTTCGGAGAGAATTAAATATTTAAAAATAATTAAATTTTTTAGAAAATACAATATTTATTTTCAAATTCTAAAAAATTATTTAAAATATCAACTTTACTAAAAAAAATGTAGAAATTATTTTAATAAAAAATTAATTTTCATAAAAAAGATCGAATAATTTTGATATTACTTCAAATAACTTTAAATATTTATAAAAGGATTTATTTTTTCAAAAAATTAATTAAAAAGATACTTATATCATAAAATTTGACTTTTCATAGATACTTCCACATGTCTTAAACGAAATTTTATAGATTTTAAAATAATTTTTCAAGATAACTTTCAAATAGTTTAAATAAATTTTTAGAATTTAAAAGATAATTTTAAAAAATTTATAATAGTTTTATGATTCTAAAAAAATAATATTCTTTTATTTTTCTTGCTTATAATGATTTGATTTCAACTTTTTTTTTTCTATAAAAAAACTCAATTCTTTAATATATTTTTAACATGTTTAAGTTAATTTTCTGGTATTTTAAATGAAGTTTAGAATTTAAAAATATTTTTTAGATTTTTTTAAAAACTTTATGTTACTTAAATATTTCTAATATTCTTTTATTTTTCGCACTTAAATTGCTGGCAGAGGTTGCAAACGTGAATAAACGTATAGTTCAGGTTGTGAATGAAAAAAAGAAGCTGAAAAACGCGCATACTACATGTTGCAAAATGATATAAACCCAAAATATAAATAATGTAAATATCAATTTCTTCCAAGTGATATATGGATTTAATATAACTTACATTTTATGAATATATTATTTCATAAATTTATATTAAGATAAAATATTCAATGTAAAAAATATTATATCTACTTTTGAGAATGAATATCTCCTTATATTGAAACGCAAACATATATTTAGTGTGTTTGTGTGTGTGTATCCACCTTAACCTATGCGAACCCGCAATAGCTTAATTGAAAATGAATATTAAAACAAACACAAATACATAAATATCACACGACACACCAAAATATATCAAATAAAATAAATTGAATTGTATTATAAGAAAATTAGTGTTTTCTTTTATTTTTTTTCAATTTTTTTAAATATTTTGATTTATCCAAATAATTTTTCAAATTTTAACTATAACTATTTACTTTGTTTTAAGAAAAATTAATTTCAAGTTTTAATATTTTACATGGTGGTTTAATATACTCAAATATTTTTTAGATTTTAAATAAATCTTGATATTAACAAAATAAAATTCAATGATTATTCTATAGTTGGACTAACAAAATAAAGCATATGAATTCTTCAATATGTCTTAATAATATATGTATATGTTGAAATTTATTTAAAGATACAATTAATATATATATATATATATGTTTGTATATTTTGCTTAGGTTGCAAAACATGAAAAAATGCGACAAAGTATTGTTTATATTGAGAACTCTAAAAATTCTAGTTAGCTCAAGCATGTTAATTTTATTTTTTAAATAGAAATATAGATTGTAGCATATTTAAAATCTCATAGTTTAGACTGCAAAGTGTAATTATTATTTATAACGAAATAATATTAATATATAGAAAATATAAATATGTAAAAAAAAAAAAGATTAATTATCATATATAAATATATGTGAAAGTCTTAGTCCTATAATTAATTATAATAAATTAATATTTGTAAATATAATAATTAATTAGTTAATCATTAAATTATGCATTAACTTTTACTTTTAATTTAATAAAGTATATATTCATTTACTAAGGAAGGTAATACTTAATATTGTATTAATTTGAAGGAAAAATATAATTAATGTTTTAGAAGAAATTAAGAATGCATTAAAAATGTATTTTAGGCGGGAAAAGACAATTTACAATAATAACCCTCATTTTACTATATATATATATATATATATATATATATTAGTATGGAGTGTTTCATCCAGTTTGTAGTATTATTTTTTACACTTTCAATACTTTAAATTTTGAAATAAAATTAGCTTTGCACTAAAGTAGATTTCAAGAATTTTCAATTAAATATTATTTATATGTATTTAAAAAAATTGTACTAGATAATATAATTATTTAAAGCACGGAAATATGAAAAAAATTGAATTTATTGATTTTTTTTAAAAAAAACTTATATATAACTATCATATTTTTATTATTCACACTGTCAATTTTTTTTAGAAAAACAAAGAATTTTTTTATGGCATAATCCTAAAACTTTTATAATACATACACTTACTTTTTACTATTCATGTTAGTTTACACTACAAATTTTTATGTTTACATGTTAAATTCATATTGAGCATTAACAAGAAAACATAAGTCAAGTTCTTATACTTGCATATAATGTGATTATATACTAAATATTATTTTTGGCAGAATTGAAAGAAAAGGAAAATATATATAGATAAACAAAATAACATTATTGTCTTTTCTTAACATTATTTATTTAAGTTCAGAATCTAAAATATTTGAATGAAAAAAAGATAATAAGTAAATTTATTGTGAAAAATCTAATCATTTTCATACATGAAGTATAATGAAAAACAATATTTATATTTGAAATACTTAAGAAATAAATTAGTGAGCAAATTTGTTGAAGCTTATCATATCCAAATATTAAGTATAATGAAAAATAAAATTTAAGTTTGAATACTTCAAATTGATTTTTAAATAATCTCATCTATTCTTCTCTAATAATATGAATTCATTGTAGTTTTACTTTCATTTACCTTGATTCTGTTTTGAATTTTTTTTGAGTCATTGTCCTCTCCTATAATTAGATCTTATAGCACATAAAATGACCACTAACTGTAGTAACCCAATTTTTAATATAAATAAAGGTACAAACTCAATTTTACTTAATAATAAACTGGAACCGTCTATAAATTACAATTATAACATGTTTCTGCCTAAACAACCTTACTAATTATGTCTCTCGGTACAACAAGTGCATGCGTGTATGCAGGGACGGACCGACCTTAGTGCCAAGGGGGGCACTGGTCCCCCTGTCCCCGTCATAATGTGCTATAATATATGTGTGCCCCCTTTGGTACAGTCACAATATGTTATTATATGTGTATTTTAGTGGATTTTAGTATAACTTAATTAAAAATAATTATATTGTTTAACTTCAAGTAGATGAATGTATTGTTATGTATAAGCGATAGAGATAAAATGAAATTAGAAACATAAGATCTTGATTTTTTTTCCTTTTTGTGATTAAATCAATTTATTGATCTTATCTACATATTACTACGTAGTACTTTTCTAGGTTTATTCATAAAGTTGATTATATCTAGGGGGCGCATAATGATAGTCCTCCTTTAATTTTCTAAAATATTATTTTTTATTTTAAGTTTATGGCCTAATTATATAAAATAATTTGATTTATGGCCTACTCAGAATCTTCCCTCTATTTGGTAAAGATTTGCGACATGACATATTTAAAAGAAATTATTTCGTTAGACGAACTCCTACATCCATCTATAAATTTGAGCCCCCCTCACCTAAATTTCTGGATCCGTCACTGCGTGTATGTGAATAATAAGTATTAGGTTTAACTCAATTGTTTCCCTAATTACACAAAATTAGTCATGCTTTCTAGTGATATCCAATCCATGTTCATATTGGTGGTGATATATTATCATGATTGCAGAAGATAGAAAGCGCAGGCAGAGCAGTTTGGAATCGTCTAGGCGATTCCTAGGAAGCCCCTAGAGAGTAGAGACTTCATCCCTTTGTTTTAAAAATAAATTAATTAATTTTTACATGTTGAAGAAGAATGATGTGTCTAAACATAAGACAAGAATATTGCTGAAGTGATTTTGCAAAAGTAGCTCAAAAGAAGCTGTTGGAAGCTGGATTTAAGAAGCAGTTTTAATTCATAAGCAATAGACAACGGTTTAACCAATTTAACTATCAAAACCGTTGTCTTTACGTTGTCATTTTGAATAAAAATAATTGTCTTTTATTCGTTGATTTCTGCATTAGTTTGAGAGGGGTAACTTAGGGATTTTGGTTTGTTTTCTCATTCTGATTCAACTCTCAGGTGTATAAGTTGTTAGGATAGTGGAGAATGCAGTTACTAATATTCATAACACTCTAGAGACAGAGAACATCAAGATAGTTAGAGAGATTAGGTATAGAAGAGCCACGACTTGTGTGAGCTTGTTCTTCTGATTCTTTGACTTGTAACTGAATTTCTGTGATAGTGGAATCTGCTCCTGGTCCGTGGACGTAGGCATCTTGCCGAACCACGTAATATTGGTGTTGTGTGATTGTTTATCTTTTGGTTTGATCTTGGTTATAGTAGTGAACACAAGGCATTTGGCATTTTGCTTGTTTGAGTTGATTAAGTGTTCTTGAAGTTAATTCTTAGAATATTACATGTCTAAGTTATAGGTTTATACATATAGTGGGTCAAACGTCACTAAAATGGTTCATATACTTAATTAATTATGCAAGATAAAATGAAAAGGAGGGGCAACTAAGGAACTTGAAGTGTGGGGGAGAGAGTTTTAACGTTTGTTTCTTTTTTTTTTTTTGCTGCTGAAATGAGGAGAATGAGCATTTTAACTTTTAAGATTATCTTTTTAATTTAATCAATTGTCTCAAGTTAAAAAATGACGATATTTTTTTTTTACTTTTTTTTTAAAATAATAATAATAATAAATAAATAAATAAAGCCTATGCACCGACTAGCCAAAAACGCTTAAAGGGACCCAATTCAGCGTAATCGAAGGCGTAGCACCTAGGCAACCGCCTAAATCGCTTTTTGACAAACTCCACTAGTATCATGTCATCCGCCGTTTCTCATGCATTTCTCAATTAATGAATTTACAATGTTGTTACTAGTGACGGATCAGAATAGTCGAGGGAGGTCTATTTATAAACGAATGTAAGAGTTTGTCTCACATGATAATTTTTTATTTTTTTAACTATGTTATAAGGTTATGTGACAATTTTTTAGCAAAAATGGGGCAAATTCTGAGTACGCTAAATCAAAGTTTTTTATATTTGGCTCTAAACTTAAAATATTGGATAAATTACATTAAAAAAATATATCCATGAGTATATCAACTGTATAAATAAAACTTGAAAAGTATTAACAATTTAGATAAGATCAATAAATTATTTTAATTACAAAAAAGAAAAAAAAAATCAAGATATAATGTTTTCATATATATATTATATTTTCTAACATCTTTATATTTTTATTTCTTATACATAATAATACAACCATTTTGTTCAAGTTAAAATAATAGAATTATTTATTTTGTTTGATTAATTATATTAAAATCGGCTACAATAAACATATATAATAACACATTATGACGAAGGTCAAGGTGACACTGATTTATAATAACACATTATGACAGGGTCAGGGGGATCAATTTCCCCCTTGACCTCAACATAGGTCCGTCTGTGGTTGTTACGAAGTTCTTTTAACAATTATATCTTCTCTAAAACGATAATTTTTTTGGACGGAGGGAGTAAAATTCTATGGTAATTTATGAATTTTAGTTTCCTTAGATGAGTTAATTCCCTAAATCTCAGATTAATAAAAGTGTAACTTGACGAGATGCGTTTAAGATGTATATATGGATTTATTTAATTTGGTTGAAAAAAAATCTTGTAGCATTATAAAGAAAGTTAGATGAAAAATATGAGGGAATCATAAAGATAGTCTGAACATATGTATAGAAGACCTCCAAGTACCTGACTATTATGTTGCAATGTTCTAAAAGACGCTAGGTGCTAGTCGGACGACATATTATAATTTAACGCTTAATGAGATCTAGAAGAGAAATTATCGAGTCTAAGCGGAATTAAGTAGGGAGGAGTCGACCAAAAAATATAGACGATCAAGAACCGTCTAGCGCTCAAACAAAGTATAGTTAGAGGTAGTTAGAGATTTTTAAAACAGAACTATCGCGTAAAACATAAGCAATTTTTAACTCAAATCGAAAATAGAAAGGATAAATAAAGACTTCGATAAAGAACATCTTGAAAATAATACCGCCTTTCCCTCCTTTTCTTTTTAATTTTAGTTTTAGCTTTTAGAAAAAAGTTTATTCTTGACCAATCATTTGTTATTTCTGAAATTATATTAAAATATGCAATTTAAAAAAGCATTTAATAGTATAATATTTGGTTCATTGCAACAATCACCGCTTTGAAAACATGTCACTAGAATATATGTCCTTAAAAAAATCGATCTACACACACAAGGTGTTAGGATTATTACATGTTTTTGCTAAAAAAAATGAGTCCAAAGTAAACTTATAAAGTAATAATCACGTGCAATGCATGTGCTCAATTACTAGTCCACTATAAAAAAAAGAAGATGACATAAAAAATATTTGAACAATCCAAGATTATTAAAAAACTAAAGTAACTTTTTAATATTCTCATTAAAAAAAAGTAAGTAATTCTTATTTTCAGAAAGAAAACATAATTTTAAATTTTATGACATTGTTATTTTATATTAAAAAAACTAAAAATCAAAATAGATAATAATAATTCAAAAAGAGTATTTTACATTTAAAAATTAATACTGTAATCTTATATATGCTTGATGAATGTTAAATTGAAGACCTTAAATGATCATTAATTTAATATATATTTTTTATAAAACTTTTACTAGGTACATGTAGATTTTTAATTGTCTTCTGGCTTGGGCCTTCCGCAAGGAGCAAAATTAAAACATTTCAGGCTATTAATTAATGGCCCAAATTATATTAGAAGAGCCCAATATAATAATTTCCAGCCCAAACATCTGTCAATGGAGGACTAGGACGTTCCGAAGCTTTTCAGGAGTTGGAGAAAGAGGGAGGAAGACAACCCAATGGAGCATTTTGGTGGAGGAAATTGGGGAATGATCCCCAACATTCAGTCCCACAGTAATCCCACTACTCCTTCCAATCAGGACCATCTATTCCTTCAACAGCAGCAATTCGGTCAACAACAACAATTTCAGCAGCAACTCACTCAGCCGCAGCAGCAGCAGCAACGTTTCCAGCAACAGCTGCAACCACCGCAACAGCAGCAGCACCAGTCTCTCGCCTCCCACTTTCACCTACTCCATGTACTTTTCGATTTTGTTTTCACTGAATGAATGTACAGTTCTGTTTTTTGGGTTTTAGGGTTTTTGATTTGGGGATTTCTCCTTTTGGTTTTTCTTTATATTTTGCAGCTTGTGGAGAATTTAGCTGATGTAACTGAAAACGGGACAAGAGATCAGCAAACTGATGCACTGGTTAGTTGCAAAATTATGATGTTTTTTTATTTTTTTTTTGGCTACGAATCACATTTTTTGCAGCCCTAGTTAGTAATTTCAATTATATTCAGTGATTGAAGAGCATGTAAAAAAATACTCATATTTTACTTGAGTTTGCGTTGTATGTCTTGTATCAATTCTTGACCGTAAATACAAAAGTTTATTATGATCTGTTCTTGAGAGTTGCTAGTTTTTGCTTATTCGTGTAAAACGGTGTTTGTATGCATCTGTTGCAAGGTTGGCGAGCTGAACTCACAGTTCGAGAAGTGCCAGCAGCTATTAAACTCCATAGCGGGGACAATTAAGGCCAAATCAACGGTAATTTCAATTGTTTTTATGATATGTTAACAAAAATCTTACTATAATCTGAATTAGAAATAAAGATGAGAAACCGAGTTATTTCCTTATGTATTTTTGCATTGTCTCGTGACATTATTATGATCAAAATGATACCCATGTATTATGCATTTGCTTCGAATGGAATTTCTGGTTGAAAATTTTGCTTAAGTTCATGGTTTTGAATTATACAAAAATGTTATACCCAATTAAGATGCACCAAATCCCAGCCAGATTTTCCGTTTGTTTTGCTAAGGCAACCATTATTTCATTTAAAAAGAGAATTGCGAATCTTTAAGCATTTTATAGAAAACAATGATTTCTGACCGATTACCAAAATCCTTCATCTGAAGACACTGATTGTTCGTAAGCATATCTGGAAATTCTATTTTGTAGTTTAAATATGGGCGAAGTAGACGTTTAATATATGTTTGAGCTGGCATGTAGAGGTGTTTGCTTATAATTCATTCTCATGTCGCTGGGTACTCTTGTTGCAGACTGTTGGGGAACAAAAGCACAAGTTGGAGGAGACTGAGAACTTATTGGCTGAACGAAGGTTTGTAGAAGTTTTTCCCTTAGCTTAAAATATACTTTCGTCCAATGGTAAAAAGAAATGAATCGTGCCTTGCCTTGTTATAGTCCTCTCCCTCATCTCAGACGGAAACAAATACTCAGAATCAGCAGTCAGCAATGATGTTTTTAAGTGTGTATGTGTTTATTTATTTATTTGTTTATTTTTTAATATAAGGAACATGAAGTTCTTGCTAGGTTGTCGGAATTAAGGTCAATAGTTTGACATTGGCACGCTCTATATGACTACATCAGATGATCATGATTAATTTACGCAAAACAAAACAGGAATCTGATCCAATGTGGATATTCTGATAGTTATGTTCTTTCAAATCTTTGTTGTTTATTTCAGGGATATTATTTCGAAGTATAGAAGTTCAGTTGAAGAGCTCATTAATTCTCAAATATAAGCTCCTCTCTTTGGAGTATATCTCTGCCTTTTCGTGCATTTCCTGACTGAATAGCGATTGACAAACTGCACGGGTCGAGTGCCTCAGGGAAATGCAGATGGCACCTATAATTACACACATATATATACATGTTGTAAGTTGCATTTTTTTTGTCAAGCTTGTTAGATTTTACTCAGTACAATGACTTTCCAGGACCCCTGGACTAGTGTTGGAGAAACTTTTATGTTAAATGACATTATTTTTTGGTAACATTTTTTTAATAAAATTATCTTTTAGAATATATCATTTGAACATTCTTGAAATTGTGGCTACTCCATCAAGTGTGAATTTGGGGATTATAATTTGGGGAACATTCTTGAAAGTATTCTCATTCCCATTTGTTTTCTTACATATTTAAAAATTGAAAGACATTTATTTAATTAAGTACATGCCATACAATAACAACATAAATATTATAGCTATTATAAAAGTATTGCTTAATGTTAAAAACCCATATATATTCGTGATGCTAGAAATTAAATTTTGTATTAAATTTTAAATTTTCTTACATAGATGTAGTACTATATAAATAGAAATAAATGTTATATTGACTTACTACATACAATCAAACCTTCATTCTTGTGTTTTTTCCTAAAAAAATTACATTATTATATTTGAAAAGTTTAAAACTATATAAATCTGCAAATTGAAACTAAATGTCATAAAATATTTGTATAATAATATTACCAATATGAACTGTATTCTTTATCACCATAATTTTGACATAGATGACAAAGACCCCGTCTTTTATTAACCAGGCCCAATTAGCTCTCGAGTCATTTAAGTTGTTCCAAGATCATTCCATGCATATACCCTATAAAAAAATTACTCCCTCGTCCGAGCTAACTTTTCCTATTTTTCATTTCGATCCGTCCCACTTAACTTTTCATATCCTTAAAAAAAAAATCTTTTACAATCTTCACCCTCAAAGTCTGCATACTCAGAGGGTGTTTGCAAACCCATTTAAACATTCAAAATCACTTTTTAAAATCTATTTTTTTTTCTATGAGAGTGTTTGCAATCTTATACATGGGTACCAAAAATAGCTTCTGAAAATCAATTAAAAACTGATTCTTAGAAGCTACTAACACTCAGATTTTATCAATTTTTAGCTTTAACACCATTTTATTTCCAAACACTACCAAATTCTTAATTTTTCAGAAAATCAATTCAAAGCACTTTTCTAGAAGCACAATAGTTTGCAAACACTCCTTTAATCTCCACCTTTAAAAAAGTTAAAGAAAAAATAAAATCTGTTTTTTTTAACATCCATGTTCGATTAACTGTGAAAAGTTAGCCGGGACGGAAGGAGTATTAGACGTAGGATAAGTTCAAATATTGTCTAATCATCCCTTTAACTTTATAAATCTTTTTTTTTTTTTCCGATCGAAATCTGGTAACTTTTAACAGAACAAATTCAACAATCAGCTGTCAATTTAAAAAATTTCCACCTAAAACTATAAAACAAATGTCTCTCTCCCCTTCAATCTCTCTTTACCCTCCATTTTGTCTCTCCCATTCTCCCAAAAGAAAAGATGAGAGAGAAAGACGAAAGAAAGAGCAAGAAGAAAGCCACAATTCAATCAACAAACATAAAACTTCCTCTCCATCTCCATCCCCGCCGGAGCCGCAAATTCCCCACCCATCTCACACAACATATAATTAGCAATGCAATCCCACAACACCACCAGAAGCACTATCACCACAATCCCCAACAATACCCACAAGACCATCCCCCGTAGAACCACCTCCGCCCCTCAACCGCGCACCCACCACGCCTCCACCACCCAAGCCTGCGCAGCCTGCAAGTACCAACGCCGTAAGTGCGCCTCCGACTGCATCCTCGCCCCCTACTTCCCCCATGATCGCCAACTCCAGTTCCTAAACGCCCACCGCTTATTCGGCGTCAGCAACATTATCAAGATTGTAGGAAAGCTAAAACAACCGGAGAAGGATCACGCAATGCGCACGATCATCTTCCAGTCTGACGCACGTGCTGCTGACCCTGTCGGCGGCTGCTACCGTATTATACGTGATCTCGAGCAGAGGATAAGTCTCGCGAAGGCGGAGCTGGAGATTGTCCTTCACCACCTGGCTCTCTGCCGGGCTGCTGCCCAGCAGCAGGCAATGGTGCAGCAGCCGGAGGGTGGAGATTCTCATGATGATGAGAAATGGAGGGAACAATATGTGACGGAGGAGGAGACGCCAGCGGTGGAAGATTTGAATTCTTGGGGTTGTGTGGCTGCAGGTGATGTTCAAGCACATGCAGAGTCGACGTCTTCTTCATTGCCTCATGATGATGAACATCATGTGAGGAAGCTTTCCAAGGATGAATGCAATAATGACATGATCAGACCCATTCTTCATCATTTGGTATGTGATGATGATGGGAGAGAGGAAGAGTTTGAATTTGATGCCAACGGCAACATCATACCAAGGTTGGTTTCTACCATTTGTTTTTGTAATATAAACTAGCTATGATAACACGACCGTAATCAACCCAAGGTTATTATTATTATTTAGTACTCCTTCCGTCCCAAAAGAACTTGTGAAAATATGAAATAACTCGACGGAAAAGGATGAAAACGAAGAAATCAAAGCTATATATAGTGTTCATCGGCTGCTCCCCCGGGGGAACTGCTTTCAGCTGTGACATCTCATCTCATATTAGATTACGTGCATTTACTAACATTATACAACATAATATTAAAATATAATGACCATCTAACGCAACTTAACGATCATGTTTTAAACAAATACATGTTTATAAAGCAAAACAAGATCTGGAGTTTATGGATTTTACTTTTTACTTCTTGATAACGATTTTAATTTGATACTGCAGAAACAGTTCCATTTCAACAGAGGAGAAAGGCACAATGAAGGAAGAAGAGGATTGTTTTTCGTACGTTCAAGATCACCACGATTTAAAGGCAGCTGTCAATTTCTTCAGCCTCACAAACAGTGATTTATGAAGTATTCCACACACTAGTTTTGTAGATGAGTTAGGCAACATGTACATATGTTATGTCTGTTACATTGTCTCCCCCACACGGTAAATCGGAATATAATGGAGAATTCCAGTAATAATACTACATTCTTCTACACAACCAACTCCAATATAAAGGGTTCTAGAAAAAGAGTGAACAATCTCGATAGTTTTGCAAATTTGCAGCTGGAAAAAATAGGGGAAGTGTTAAAAAAGTGGCCTATCGACTTTCTTAAAAGCTCAATAAATGTCTTCACGATGTGATATACGATAACCATCAGATGAAATACTATCTTAAAATCAATAGTACAAGTTGGTTTATTCTATAGAGGATGGAAAAGAAAATGAAGAAATTCAACAAAATCAACGTGTAAAAATTAGGCAGGCTCCTTCACATATTCACCTCATGTGAATCTAAAAAGATGGTCTCAACTTACAGAATATGTTGCCCAGTTTCTTAAGGTACGTCGGGAAAACAAGCATACAATACGCAAACTCAAACAAGTCATCGGACGACACATCAAAGAAACTTAATATAAATACAAGACTTATTCAACAAGAATTTCAAAGATACAAATACCTATCGAGTGGAAGCTAATCTGAACAAGGGCGCCGAAGTCTGAAGAAGAAGAAGAAGCGCTGCAAAAAAAAAAAAAAAGAAGAAGCGCTGCAAAAGCAATTTAAAAACAAGATTAGCAACTTAAAATGGAATGAATATAAAAAGGCCTCATTAAAAAAGAAAAAAAGATAAAAACCAAACCTTTGAATACAAGAGCAATTTAGCTAAAGCTTTAAAATTCTCAATACAAAGCCCAACATTTACAATTATGTGCAACTGTGACTAAATTAAAGTTTTGGCCAAAATGACTGATGTAGAGACCTACAGAATGATAAGTAGAGCTAACATTCTTATTCCTTATTTTGATGAACTAAGTAAAAGCAGAGTAGATCAAAGATTACTTATATATCTTAAGAAAGGCTCCCCTATCCATGGTGACACATGTTAATGTGCCGATGGTGGATGTGTAAAAATCTAAATTTTAGATATGATTATTAGCTGCATTCTATGAGATGTTGCACATCAACTGGTGGACATATTAACTTGTACCCACGGTGGATGGGCGAGCGGGAGTGTATATCTTATCCTAATCATCAAGCACATCATCAATGTTGGCCAAATTTTTAATTTGACAACAAATGCACCTAATCTAGAATATTATTGTTTAATTGACAAATTTTGAAGTTTTCGCTTGGATGAGATTTTTCAAACTAAAAAAAATTGTGCCCTTTTTGGCGGTTTCGTTTCTATTTTTATCAAACAGTGTGGCTCCCAGTGAATGACAAGTTGAATGCTTTTACAACATTTGACACAGTAGTAATTACAATATGCAAAGTATTTGATATAAATGGAAACAGTTAAGGGTCTAAGAAAATAGTGATTCGATAGTAAGTACGTACATACCTACGGTAAGTAGATTTCTGATATTATTTCGCCAATATGCAGGTTGGGAATGTGGGAGATGATGGGCCAGTCCTCTCCAGTTCCTCTCTCGCATCGCCTTTCCAGTTCTGGGCAATTACCAATGACGAGGCGTTGAAGATTCGGCATTCCTTGGATACTAGTTGGAAGTGATACAAGCTTTGGGCAGTGAGAAATAATCAAAGATGTTAAATCTTCTAACCAGTCCGGGAGTGAGTTTAGCTGAGGAAGTCTCCATAAAATTAGATGTTTGAGTGGGGATAGGTGCCCTAAGGCTTGGGGTAGGCATACCATCTTAGTAACATCAAAGAACTCTACAGTTTCAAGGTAGTGGAGGTCTTTAATCTCCTCTGGCAGCTCTACAAATTCTGAGCAGCCTTCAATCCTTATAATCATCAGAGCATGGAGGTGTGGCAACCACCTTTGAGGAGGCAAACATATCAGTGTCTCACTTCCTATACGTAACTCTGTTAGAGATGTCAAGGCTCGCAGCCCTTCTTCTGGCAGAGACATCTCATCTGCTGCATAAATTGACAGTGACTTGAGGTTACCGAGTTTTTCCAGCATCTTAATTGGAATACTTTTCATGCTCTTGCCAAATCCCACTGTAAGAGAAGAAAGAGTGTCCAGATTTGAAAATGGCGACAGCATTAAGCTACTGCAGTACCGTACATCCAACGTTTGGAGAGATGGGAGTTCTGGCAATATAAATGAAGAGCAAGAAGAAATGAATAGATTTACAAGTTTGGGAAATACTACTTGTTGTGTGTTTGCATGCTCCTCCGTAAATAACCCTTTGAGATTAGGTAGAGACATTAACTGAAGGCCTTCCAGAGATGGGAACTGAAGAATACTTCCACCTTCAATAATATACTCCACTCCCAGCTTCTCTAAGTGCAACGATTTTAGAACAGGTAGTCTTCCGAGTTGTGGAAGATGCAAACAATTCTGGCAGTCCTCTATTTCGATATGGACCACTTTTATAAAAGCTGAATCTGCCATCCAATCTGGAAAAGACCTACCACTGAAGCCTCTTATACGTAAAGTTTCAAGATTTGAGTGAGGCCGTAGTGCTTCCAACACCTTTTCATCTCTATCATCCCTCGAATTAATTTTGCTTTCCCATTCGAAGCTCAAATCTCGAAGGTCTATTTTCTCAACAAGGTTTGTCTTCTTTGCATCTATATAGGACTCCACCCTCTCCAAATGCTTAATCTCAAGCTTCCCACCAAGGTTCAAACACTGCAATTCTTCAAGTTTATTCCGTTTATTGAGACCCACAATAAACTGACTCAGTGTTTTGAGACTCTTTAATTCTCCAATTTTAGAGGGCATTTCCCTCAATTTTATGCACTTCTCCAAACAAAGATGACGGAGATTAGATGGCATGTTCTTAGGTAATGCAACAAGACTCCAGCAACCATTCAGATTCAAATTCTGCAGATTCCAAAGACTACCTAATGACTTGGGCAGCGTACGTATCTTAGAATTAGACAAATTCAAGAATCGCATATGTTTGAGATTGCCTATTGTAGAAGGCAAATCTATTATAGTTGTATGACTTGCATCTAATACTCTCAAACGGCTGAACTTCATGAAGATGGAAGATATGTCCATATCATGGTGAACACTTGGAAAGGCCACAGATTTTCTCTTCAAATTTACCTGGCGTATTTTGCTATAAGATGAAATTGTAACTTGCCTTTCGACTTGTTCCCCAGGAAATTTGCTCTCCATGATTGACTGTGCAAGATCATGAATTAGATCATGCATAATTATACTGTCAGCAACAAATGGGTGATATTGGAAAAGGGATCTCAGAACTAACTCGTTGCATATTTCATTACCAACATCCTCCATTTCCAATATTCCCCTTGATGATATATATCCATGAGCAATCCAAAGAGAGATTAGTTCTCCTTTATCAATCTTAAAGTCCTTTGGAAAGACTGCAAAATATGTGAAGCATTGCCTCAAGGCCAAAGGAAGATGATGATAACTCAACCTCAAGGCTGGCAATATCAATGTTTCTTCTGGTTTTAGATTCCATATTTCACTTTCTTTCACATAATTCCATTCCTTCTCTGTCCTCTTGAACCGCAGAAGACCCCCCAGTGCTTTAGCAGCCATAGGCACACCCGCACACTTCTTCACTATCTGTCTCCCAATGACTTCGAGGGTAGGATATTCCTCTCTCTCTTCTTCTCTGAAAGCACGTGCCCTGAGGAGCAGCCAACAATGCTCTTGTGACAGTCCCTTCAAGTAATGGGGTGGAAGAGTTCCCACTATATCCGCAACCATCTTGAGGCGTGTGGTAACGATGATTGAAGTGCCATTTGAGCCACATACCAACATGTTTTTCAACAAAAGCCACTTGTCTTGATCCGTGTTCCAAACATCATCCAGCACCAGCAAGCACCTCTTCCCATTCAACAACTCCCATAGGCGTTGTAGTAAAGTATCCAGCTGCATTAAATCCGAAGCACTTCCACTCCCGGTTGCAGATTCAATCATAGCCCTGACCAGAGTCTTGAGATCAAAATTGTCAGATACGCAGATCCAAAGTTTTCTCTCAAAATGCTTGGTTACACGGTTATCATTGAAAACCAATTGAGCTAGAGTAGTCTTGCCAATGCCACCATCACCGATTATGGGCAGAACGGACATTCCCTGATTCTCCTTCACCCGATTCAGCAAAATGTCCACGATCTTCTCCTTATTGTCATCCCTGCCAAAAACTTGATGAGACTCGTTCATAATCGAACCAGTCTCACGTGTGGCAGCAAGTTCTCTAGGCTTATCCACATCCATCTCGCGCAAATGAAACTTTGCACGCTCGGCAGCAACCGCATCCAGTTTTCCTGTAATCTCTTTCATCCTTCTTCCGATGTTGTGCCGGAACAGAATTTTCTTGAGGCTGTAACGACTCAATCTTCCATCTCTGAGCTTCATTTTGGAGACATGCGTCGCGCACTCATCAAGTATATCATCAATCTCATAAACAAGGCCGTTGAGCTTGCCCAGCCAATTTCGTATCAGCTTGCTTTCGAGTTGCTTCTCTTCAGCATCTTCAAGCACAGCTTGGATGGTGGTGAAGGTGCTTAAAAGCTTCTTCATCTCCTCATCAGCTCCCACGATCAAGCCAATCTCGTCTTGGATGTGAGAGTTGAGATTTTTCAGAACAATTTGAAGGAAAGCCTCTGCCATATTGAAGTAATAGGAACTCAGAGCAGATTTCAGAATATTTTTGAAATGTAAAGCTTGTAAAAACAGATGATTGTTGTAAGAAACAATTTGTATAGCTTATGGAAGCAAATGCAAGCTCAAAGTCAGCCTCCAATGTGGAACAAGAAAGCATCAAGTGGTTGCAGGGCGCAAATGCTGTTAAAGTTAAAGTTAAAGTTGAAGTTAAAGTTGTTTGACGTTTTGCAAAATGATGTTAAAGTTAAAGTTAAAGTTAAACCTCCTAGTTTCTTAGAAATCGCGTCTTAGAATTAAATTATTTTACATGTGGGTAGGGGTGGCAAAATCGGGTTGGGCCGATTCAATAGGTCCGATATTTTAAATGGGTCGGACCAATGAAATGTAGGTCCAAAGTACTATTTGGTTCGATCGAGCCGGCCGGATGAGCCAAAAGCCTAACAAATTTTCCGGGTCGGCCCGAAAATCTAAGTATATTATAGGGTAATATCATGGACCGGACCGACTAATTTAAGCCCCGACCCGGCTCGAAATATATCTTTGGCCGGATCGCCTAAATTGCCACCTCTACATGTGGGTCCTCCAATTAATTGGTTTAGGGTAAAGATTAAAGATTAAGGTTCAAAGTTCAAACTCCTCTCCGAAAAGGGAAAGAAAAGCCGATTATTCGTGACCCACTAATTTTCTTAATGCAATCTATTTTACAATGTAGACTACTTATATGAACGCAATCTATTTCACAATGTAGACTACTTATATGAGTTATATTTCACTAGTAAGGTTGCAGGCGCGTTGTACTAGTTACCCATGATTTTTGTTTTCTTTTTGGGAAAAATTCTAAATTTGGTCTTTTAACTAAACTAGTTAGAGACACATGCGTTGCACGTGATCCATAAAATTTACTAAAGATATGCTATTATATTTTTCTAAATAAATATCTTAAAATTTTCTACAGCATATGTTAAGATAAAAATAAATACTTCTAAAATATACTCCTTATTAAATATATATCTTATATTAATGTCTTACGTAATCTGATAGAGTACTTTAAGTTCTTCACCGTGAAAAACTAAAATATTAAAATTAAGGAGTACATATCCAATGAATCTTGAATGATGCATGACCTACGCAAAATTTATTTTTATATAAATTTTTAAATAATTTACTCATACTATTTTTGTTTTTCAAATTATATATGATGTTCTAAACAGTGTTGTCTATCCTCAAGCTCTTCGGAAGGTGAATTAATTTGTACAGTTGAAGTTGACGTTGTTTGCAATTGAAGCTCGCCTAACATGAAAATATATTTCAATTTTATTGTAGTATTCTTATATATATATATATATATATATATATATATATATTTGGTTTTCTTGTTCTTTTTTCTTTAATTGTTTACCTTTGAATTTATTTGTTGTAATGCTTTTGATAGTATAGTTGCACAATAATTTTACGGCTATTTCCTCTAATGCTAGCCCTTCATTTTTTGTCTTATTTTTTCATAGGTTTATTTTTATGAGTTGGTACATGTAAAATCAATAAGCAACTTACAATGATAAGGTAGTATAATTGCACAATAATTTTCTGATTTTATCACTTAATCATGTCCCCTCTCTCTCTCTCTCTCTCCCTCCCTCTCCCTCTCTCCCTTCGTGTCTGCCTCCCTATATATATATGCTTATATATAATTATAAATATAATTTTGACTTACTATTTGTTCATGTTAGTAATCTCTCTCTTATCTTTGAGTCCATTTTTATGAGTACGAACTTTCATGCACTCCTTTACTCTTGTTTGATTTTTCTCTTGGATGTTTCTTTTTTCGATATACATCTATTATTGTTGGATTTATTGTTGACATATATTTTATTAAAAAAAGAATCGTATACATATTAGACTCACTTGCAGTGACGGACCCAGGAATTCAGTCAAGAGGGGCCCATTTATAGATGGATCTAGGAGTTCATTTTACGGGGTGATTTTTTTTTTTAATTTTTTTACTATGCTATAAAGTTATGTGCCAATATTTTACCAAATAGGAGACAAATTTTGCAGGCTAGAAATCAAATTAAAATTTGGCTCTAAACTTAAAATATTGGATAAATTATATTAAAAATTAATATTTTAAAAAATTTAAAAGGAGGACTACCCCTAAACATGTCCGTGAGCCTCAACAATTGTCAACTCTATAAATAAAACTAGAAAATTACTACCAATTTAGATAAGATAAATAAATTATTTTAATTACGAAAAGAAGAAAAATTATATAATGTCTCTATGTTCATTATATTTTATTCATTATATTTTTTAACATCTTTACCGTTGTTGCTTATAGAGAATAATACATCCATCTAATTTAAATTAAACTATAGTATTATTTATTTTATTTAATTAAATGAATTAAAATTGAAAAAAAAATATAATAGCACATTATGATGGGACCAACATATATAATATCACATTATAACGGGGCCAGGGGGGCCCAGTGCCCCCCTTGGCCCCTACGTGCGTCCGTCCCTGCTCACTTGTATGAGAATATATTAAGAAATATCAAAATAAATATTAAATAGTTAGAATTTATAACTTAAAGTTTTTAGTTTGAGAGCAAAGTTAAGTTTCATTTTAATCATATGTCATCAGAATAACATATCAAAAGAATATATAAATAAGAGTACAACATATATTGCAACGTTAAATATAGCTATAGCTTTTGTCATAGTGACCTTACTTATGCAAAGTAAATACCTGAGTATAATTTGTGTGAATTTATATTTTACATATATGTGTGTTATAGTCCTGCTCACCGTCTTTCTATAAGTAGATGTTAATTTGTCCACCAACTAGTGTATCAAAATCTTCTAAAATAATATTAATTTTTTATCATAAATAAAAAGCTAATTCATATATCAACTTTGTCGACAAAAGAATGTGAATATAAACTTGTCCAAGAAAAAATATAGCAGTTGAAAACATAAATGATATGATATTAGATGAAACCAATAAATCAATATAAAATGGGAATCTTGTTTAGCACCAACTTGTGACAACAAATTCAATGCATGATCGAACTTGGATTTAGATTTCATGCATAAAATAATGCAACAAAAACTCACCGAGATATCATCGTATGGAGCACCACTCGACAGTTACATTTGTACAATTTTGTCGGATTAATCTTCGGAATGACTCCTTTCACCGGCTTATAGGATAAAAAAGAATTAAAATTCTACGTCTCTTTTGTAAACTTTAAATTAACACAATTCTTCCGGCAAATTCACATACTTTCAACAATATCTAATATAACTATTTCTCAACAAATTATAGTTTTGGATCAAGATGAAATATAACAATAAAGGGTGCACATTTTTTGTTCATTAAGCTTAAGCCACTCTTTTAAATATAACATTAATTATTTATAGTAGCCTTGAATTCATTAAGATGTGACAATTCTTCTGTAGGCTATGATTACACATAACAAATATACGGTGTATATAAAACATGCACGACTAATTACTTTTTTTGCAATTAACACGTAATAACCCTAAGGTATAATCAACTAAGTTTGCTATTGCGACTTGAATGAGATATAAAGTCATTTGAGATGAAATTCTGATATTTGGATTGGAGAATACGTACACGATGGTGTTACAAAAATGAGTTTTGGTTTCAATGGTTGTGTGAGCGATGGTGTTACAAAAACGAATTTTGTTGAATCATGTTTATCTTCTGTTTGATGGAATGTCTAGGTGTTTATGTGCATCTAAATTATTGTAAGATAAGAAACAACAAAAGCAAAGATCTCGTAAATCTATACTATTATAAAATTAACAAACAGATGCTAAGATTAAAATATTTTAAGTTGTCGACAATTGGAACTAAAATAAAAAAAGTTTTGTGGTGAGACACAAATAAATACAAATAAAAGAAAATTAGTAAAAGATTAAATGTTCACAAATAAAAACTTAATTAAGTAGTTCCATGATGCTTGCAATAATTTAATGGAGCCGGATTTTTTTGATAAAGAACGAAAGGAAAAAAAACACATACCATTAGTTTTTATGTTATGTCGCCCTCCTGTTATGCGGACTTCTCATCTGTGTTGCTCTTTTTTCTTAAATCCAAATAAATGGTGAAAATTTCAAAACTGCATTTTCTATGTGCAACAAGAAAAATCAATAGTAAAAAGTAAATCATGAATACCAAAATATGCTTGGTCTGAATACCTCAGATTCCTCAAACCTTTCATTATTGTATAACGATAATTTTTATAAAGAGACACAACTCCCTGACACCAAATTTATACTATACCAACGACAGACTCGTCGACTTATTAATATTAATATTAATTAATGGTATTAGTCTATTAGAATATAATGATGAAATATATCTATATAACTAGAATACTCGAGTACAATTGGAATACTCGATAGATTTTGCGAAAATCTTATGTTCCGCCCATTGAAAGTGCACAATTCTTATCGGAATTTTAATTAATAGTATTGGAATAGAAATTACAAAATTATCCTTAAAATATTATAAATTAAAGGGTAAAACAGGTAAATAATTAAATTGGTCGAAACTTAAGGCACTTTTATATTAGTGCATAAATTTACGGTTCTTTAACTTCACTAGTTACAAGGATATTATCCTAATTTTCAATATTAATTTGTAAAGACTTGGTATTCTTTATTAAAAATTACTTGATGTGGTAATAACATCTTTAATGCGGCACTATCTTTTTTTAACTATAATTTGGATGTCTGCTATCAATTTTGTATAGTAAAGCTGATCCAATTTGCAGATCAACAAAATCTTAGAGAACTACTATAAATCGTGAGCATGACCTTAGTATATAACAATATCTCCAATAATTTTAGATGTTAACATTAATAATGTACAACATATATATGTGTGTGTAATAACTTTTAAGTGAATCAAATTATTGTTAACTCAAACTAAGACAAAAAAATCATACTTGCTCTGTCTTAGAATATAATTTATGTTTCTAGTCTTATTTTAAAAGGTAATGATTTTTATTATTATTATTATTATTACTACTTTATTAGTTTAAAAATAATTTGAAATCACTAGACAATTACTCGAAATACCACATAACGTTCTTCATAAGTTTGCTCATCCATATTACTCATTTCTTTCTCCCTTATTTTTATTTAATCTTGTAAGCATAAAAAATTAAAGTGTACTCTTTATTTTCATTTTCTTACTTTTCGTCAAATTTGGATATATTTTAATTCATTGCGTATTAGTTTCCAAATTTATGAATAAAACACATGGCTCACCTAAACTCTACCTCTAGTACGACTGCAAGTGTGCGGTGTTATTGTAACTAGTGTAAGCAATGTTGATCCCACAAAAAACCGAGACTAAGTTAATTAAGTACTACAATTATAACTCTATGGACAATCGAGAATCGAGTTTTGATTGGAAAGCTTAAATTGCTAAAATAAAGGACTAATTAACTAAATTGAAGTAGTAGAAAAATAATTGATAGAATCCATATAAAAGTATATAACGATTCACTAATAGTTAAGTACCCGATCAATTGAATCCTTAAATCGAATTTTAGTTGTTATCGTTAAGGCGACCATAACATTAAGTAAACCTCCCCCCTCCTCCTCCCCCGGAGCGAATAACTTGTAGAATACGTAAAGATAATCACCGTCGTCAATCGATTATTATATATGTAATTCCAAACGAACAATAGATCAAAACTCTCATAAATAACTCAAACATGTCGATTCTATCAACTTTTTACGCTGTACGTCGTGGCTTAATAATAGATCTCCCCTCTCATATCCCGATTTACTAAGCATATAAATGTTTAATAAGTGGCTAAATCATCAAACAACTGATAAAACAAACGTATAGATAAAAACATAGGACGAGATCCAATTAATCGAAATATAATCACTAGATCATTATAATCTACTGATCGCCCTCATATTTCTATGGGCTAAAATCATTTTTATCACGTAACTTGTCTCTCGTACAATTTTAGCCCCAAAAAAGTTAAAAAATTAATTTAGTCCCGTAACTTTGAAATTTGTCTGGATCTAGTCCTTTTTACGGCATCGGTGATCAATTTGGCTGGAAAATCGTAAGTGTCAATCACGTGACTCATTTTTAGGCTTATTATAAATACGTGGCACTGACGATTGACAAGGAACTAATATATATATATATGTATATGTGTATATATATATATATATATATTTTTTTTTTTTACTTCAACATCACTCGTCTGTGCCAAGTATTTAAAAATTGGCCAGAAAGTTGAGTCACGTGACCCACAAACACGATTTTCAGGCCAAAATGGTCACCGACAACAAAAAAAGGACTAATTCTAAAGTTACGGGACCAAATTAAATTTTAACTTTTTTTGCGAGACAAAAAATAAATTCAGCAAATTTCTACCAACTATACCGTAAGGCAGTGTTTGTCAGTGTATTATAACATAGTGTTCGAGTTGTAATAGTTTGTCAGTCTTAGTGTGTCAAATAGAAGTGTGTTCAGGATAAGCTACTTCAAGACGGGCTCGGGAGAGTTCGTTCGACCTTTGGTGGTGTGCCGTGTTAGTGTCGAAGAAATCGACGGGAGTCGCCGGACATTATTGGTGATACAATATGTTAGGTATAGAAGAGTGAGGTCTTCTTGTAAAACATAGCCTATTTGGCAATATTATCAATAAGATAAAATTCGAGAAGTGTGAGAGATTCAACCCCATATTTATATCATGGTGTTTCTTATCTTATTCTATTATGCCGTTTTATGAGTGTTATAATATGGAATTACAGTTCGTAGAAATTTCAGCTATAAAATTCTCAATCAAAGCCCAACATTTACAATTATGTGCAACTGTGACTAAACTAAAATATTGGTCGAAGTGAGTGATGTAGGTACCCTCAAAATGATCAGTAGAACTAATATTCTTGTTTCTAATTTTGATGAACTAAATAAAACCATAGGGAATCAAATATCACATATATATCTTCGGAAATGCTCCTGTACCCATGGTAGCACAAGTTAATGTATTAATGATTGATGTGTAAAAATCAAACTCTTAAATTTTGCATATGGTAATTAGCTGCAATAATTTATAAAATGATGCACATTAATTGGTGGACATATTAACTTGTAGGTACGATAGATATGCGTGTGGACTGTATATCGTATCTTTATCAGCAAGCACATTATTAATTTTGGCCAAAATTTGTTATTTGACCGCAATTGTGCCTAATCTAGAAGATTGTTGTTTAATTGACAAATCTTAAAAGTTTTCGCTTTGATGAGATTTTTTAAAACTATAGTTGGAGACACGTACTGATAGAACAATGAACTCCAAATTCACCACACACAAAGAATGATGATCACAAACAATCAAAATGAAGAATGCAAAACTGCACAAATTGATTAAACAAAATTGAACACAAACGCATTTGCGTAGTTCAGTCAATGTGACCTACATCCACGGAGGATCATAAGATCTCAATCCGCTAAAACTTGAAACCAATTGAACAAGATTACAAGGAATTCTCAAAACCCCAAAGTATCTCTCTACTTTGAAAACAAGAACCCTAACTCTCTAATTGTACTCATCAAGTTGTTAATCCAAGGGGAAAACAGTTACAAGATATTTATATCATCAATGCGAACTGTGATCAAGAATTGGACTTCGAATCTTCTAGAAAACGAAGTAGAAATGAGCTTGAAAAAATTCTGCAGAAAACCGTTGTAAAAGACTCTGAAAAACCGTTGTAAAAGATCCGGCAGTTATAACAACTTCCTAACAACCGGTTTGATTCTGTTTTATACACGGTTCTTCAACTCGACCCGATTCTCTCACTCCTGGACCCGGTTCCAGAAACTCTGATCCAAAATATACTTGAATACACTGATCTTTGATGAAATTAACCTTCTTTCACGTACGTTGCACGTGACCCATAAAATTTATTAATATAAAATAACTAAGTATTCTAAATAAGTAAACGTAGAAATTGAATGGTATTTTATGAAATAAAATAATTAACAATACATAGTATCTAATTGATTTAAGTACAGACTATAATACATCTCAGTTTTTGTGAACTATTTGTATTTTATTTATTAAGAAAAATATTTTAGTATTTTAAGTTTTTGGTAACTATGAAGATGTTACTTGTCTATACTTTAGTAATCTAGTGACAATGTCCTACCATAGTCTTATACAGTTCAGGAGTTTTATCCCCATTACATCAAAGAACCCCAAAACCTTTTAACAAGTATAAACACAAATTATTAGTTATATATATGAAAAAAGCAACCCAATTAAAAAGAATTATCTATATATCAAAATAATTTGATGCACAATCAATAATCTCAATATATTTTCTTATTTATTTAATTGATAAATAATGTTTTTCATTTTTAAGATAAATTAGTTACATAAATATATATTAAACCTACTTCTAGAATCTAGATGTCCCCAAAATGTTAAGATGAGATAGATGTCTAACGTTAAAGGCCAAACCGATCAATACATGAATATAAATGGACAAAAAAATAGATTATTAACAACTCTAACTCTATTTTAAGTATTTTATATAATGTTTGTTTGATATGTATTTAGATGTAACACTTAAGCTTCTATAGTTGTAATATTTATTTATATTTTCTTTATTCCAAACATTACGGTTGCATGTAAATATTTTTGAAGTTACAATAATTGATTGATCACTAATTAAAGTTATGAGTTATGATTAGCAATTTACTTTTATGTCCTTCAGTTCTAATTATATGTAGAGGGTTATTTATGTCTACACGTTAATTTGTAAGAAATACCCATACTTTTATAGGTAAGGGGAAAGTTTCCTTTTGCCCTTTTTTGCCGGTGTCTTTTTCTATTTCTATCAAACAGTGTGGCTCCCAGTGAAGACACGATGAATGGTTTTACAACATCTGACATAGTAGTAATTACAATATGCAAAATACTTGATATTAATGGAAACAATTAAGGTTCAAGAAAATAGTGATTTGATAGGATTTGCATACCTGCAAGGAGAAGCTTATTTAGCCAATATTCTGACAGGGAATGTGGGAGATGATGTGCCAGTCCTCTCCAGTTCCTCTCTTGCATCGCTTTTCCAGTTCTGGGCAATACTCTATAATTAGGAATTGGAGATTTGGCATTTCTCGGATACTAGCTGGAAGTGATACAAGCTTTGGGCAGCTAAGAATATGCAGGCTTTGAAGAGATGTCGTATTGTCTAACCAGTCTGGGAGTGAATTCAGCTGAGCAAGTTTGTATAAACTTAGAAGTTTGAGTGAGGATAGGTGCTGTAAGGCTTTGGGAAGGCACACCATCTTAGGAATATCAACGAGACTAAACGTAATCAAGGTATTGGAGGTCTTTAATCTCCTCCGGCAGCTCTACAAATTCTGAGCAGCTTTCAATACATATACTCGAGGGCACGGAGGTGTGGCAACCACCTTTGAGGAGGCAAACATGTCAGTGTCTCACTCCTTTCGGTAGCTAACATCGTTACTGTTAGAGATGTCAAGGCACGCAGCCCTTCTTATGCACAGACATCTCTTGCAGTCCAATAATTGTCAGCTTCTTGAGATTGCTGAGTTTTTCCAGCATCTCAATTGGAACACTTTTCATGTTCTCGCAAAATTCCAATCTAAGAGAACAAAGATTGTCCAGATTTGAAAATGGCCACAGCATTAAGCTACTGCAGTACCGTACATCCAACGTTTGGAGAGATGGGAGTTCTGGCAATATAAATGAAGAGCAAGAAGAAATGAATAGATTTACAAGTTTGGGAAATACTACTTGTTGTGTGTTTGCATGCTCCTCCGTAAATAACCCTTTGAGATTAGGGAGAGACATTAACTGAAGGCTTTCCAGAGATGGGAACTGAAGAATACTTCCCTCTTCAATAATATACTCCACTCCCAGCTTCTCTAAGTGCAACGATTTTAGAACAGGTAGTCTTCCGAGTTGTGGAAGATGCAAACAATTCTGGCAGTCCTCTATTTCGATACGAACCACTTTTATAAAAGCTGAATCTGCCATCCAATCTGGAAAAGACCTACCACTGAAGCCTCTTATACGTAAAGTTTCAAGATTTGCGTGAGGCCGTAGTGCTTCCAACACCTTTTCATCTCTATCATCCCTCGAATTAATTTTGCTTTTCCATTCGAAGCTCAAATCTCGAAGGTCTATTTTCTCAACAAGGTTTGTCTTCTTTGCATCCATATAGGACTCCACCCTCTCCAAATGCTTAACCTCAAGCTTGCCACCAAGGTTCAAACACTGCAATTCTTCAAGTTTATTCCGTTTATTGAGACCCACTATAAACAGACTGAGTGTTTTGAGACTCTTTAATTCTCCAATTTTAGAGGGCATTTCCCTCAATGATTCACAATCTTCCAAACAAAGATGACGAACATTGGATGGCATGTTTTTAGGTAATGCCACAAGATACCGGCATTCATTCAGATTCAAAATTTTCAGATTCCAAAGACTATGTAATGAGTTGGGCAGGGTACGTATCTTAGAATTAGACAAATTCAACAATCGCAAATGTTCCTACAGGTGTTCAACAAGATATGGACAAAATTTACCTGGCGTATTTTGTTATCAGATGAAATTGTGACTTGTCTTTCGACTTGTTCTCCAGGAACTTTGCTCTCCATTATTGACTGTGCAAGATCATGGACCAGATCGTGCATCATGATATGGTCAGGATTGAATGGATCATATTGGAAAAGGGATCTCAGAACTAACTCGTTGCATATTTCTTTACCAACATCCTCCATTTCCAATATTCCCCTTGATAATATATATCCATGAGCAATCCAAAGAGAGATCAGTGCTCCTTTCTCAATCTTAAAGTCCTTGGGAAATACTGCAAAATATACGAAGCACTGCCTCAATGCCAAAGGAAGATGATGATAACTCAACCTTAAAGCTGGTAATATCAATGTTTCTTCTGGTGGTAGATTCCATATTTCACTTTCTTTCACATAATTCCATTCTTTTTCCGTCCTCTTGAACCGAAGAAGATCCCCAAGTGCCTTAGCAGTCATTGGCAGACCGGCACACTTCTTCACTATCTGTCTCCCAATGACTTCGAGGGTAGGATATTCTTCTCTCTCTTCTTCTCTGAAAGCACGTGCCCTGAGGAGCAGCCAACAATGCTCTCGTGACAGTCCCTTCAAGTAATGGGGTGGAAGAGTTCCCACTATATCTGCAACCATCTTGAGGCGTGTGGTGACGATGATTGACGTGCCATTCGAACCGCATGCCAACATGTTTTTCAACAGAAACCACTTGTCTTGGTTTGTGTTCCAAACATCATCAAGCACCAGCAAATACCTCTTCGCATTCAACAAATCCCAGAGGCGTCGATGTAAAGTATCCAGCTGCATTAAATCCGAGGCACTTCCATTTCCAGTTACAGATTCAATCATTGCCCTGACTAAAGTCTTGAGATCAAAATTGTTAGATACACAGAGCCAAAGTTTTCTCTCAAACTGCTCAGTTACACGGTTATCATTGAAAACCAATTGAGCAACAGTCGTCTTTCCCAGGCCACCAACACCGATTATGGGCAAAACGGACATTTCCTGGTTCTCCTTCACCCGATTCAGCAAAATGTCGATGATCTTCTCCTTATCTTTTTTCCTGCCAAAAACTTGATGAGACTCATTAAGAATGGAACCTGTCTCTTGTGCGGCAGCGACTTCTCTGGGTTTATCCACATTCATCTCGCGCAAATGAAACTTTGCACGTTCAGCAGCAACCGCATCCAATTTCTTTGCAACCTCTTCCATCCTTCTCCCAATGTTGTGCCGGAACAGGATTTTCTTGAGGCTGTAACGACTCAATTTGCCATCTCTCAGCTTCATTTTGGAGACATTTGTAGCACACTCATCAAGTATATCATCGATCTCATAAACAAGGTCGTTAAGCTTGCACAGCCAATTCCGTATCTGCTTGCTTTTGAGTTGTTTCTCTTCAGCATCTTCAAGGACAGCTTGGATTGTGGTGAAGGTGCTGAAAAGCTTCTTCATCTCGTCGTCGACGCCCATTATCATTCCGATCTCATCTTTGATCAGAGAATTCAGATTTCCAGCACAATTTGAAGGAAAGCTTCCGCCATGATGAACAATTCAGAGCTACTTCGTGAATAATTTTTTTTCTTGGTTGATTGTAAAATATGTGATTGCAAACGAATAGAGAGGGGTATGAATGGATAAGAAGTTGCAAGTTTTGAAATGAGATGAAGCTCTAAGGTAAATTGATAGTGATTGTCAACACAAGGAAGGCAATCCGGATTCTCTGTTACGGTAGGTGTTGCATCTTCTGTTACACCCAATACACTACGTGACACATATGAATTTGTGACCTCATACCATACACGCGTCGGTTGATGAATGTGGTGAAATATAAGATGTAACACTAAATGTAACAGGGGATCTCGTGGGCAAGGAAGGCTCCCAGTCTCCCATACATGTCGCGCTCAAATTAAATCCTCAACTACTTTTTATCCTCGTGAGATCACCTGTTACATTTTGGTGTTACATCTTGTGTTTCACTTATTCACTAATTGATTGTAATAGGAAATTCGAATTGCTTTTTATCAGTTTTTTTACTTTTAATATGCCAAATAAGCTCACATAGCGGTTATACATAGGCTATTCTGCAGCGCGGGCGGGGTGAAACGGTCCACGGGTTCTGGCCCATTCTAACATATTATTCTCAAATTGGGTAGAGCTAGCCTAATATGTAGAGGATTAAAATTAAAATTATGAAATATACAGAGCTCAATTTGACGTGATGCGTACGAGTCACGAGTTAATTTCCGGTCATTAAAATAACCGGTGACGAATTTTGTCTTTAAATTGAACAAAATCCAAGATATAAAGTACTAGTATCAAAATTATACAATTATTCATGACTAGCTTTGTACAAAACCTTCACATACAATACATGACTAAGTTTGTTTGTTTTCCCTATATTTTATTTATATGTAATACCATATTTAATAGCACTTCTGAAAAAAGGTAACAAAGAAAAGAAAGTTTCGTAAGTAAATTTCATGGTATTAATTTTATATTTTACTATTTTCGTTCCGAATGAACTTGTTAGTAATGACATCAATAGTGCTGCTGAATAAATTTTCAAATATTACAACCTTTAAGTAACTTAAATACTTTATCTAAGTAATCTTTAAATTAATAGTATGTATATATATATATATATATATATATATATATATATATATATATAAAGTTAAATGGAGGAAATTTTTACTATTTTAACTTTTCCGCTTAAAATTTTACCAATAATTTGGTAAGCTTATATCAATTTTGGTAAGTTCATAGCTTTCTTTCAATTTTTTACAAATGTAAATAACTTTTTATTTATAACCCTTTTTTATGCATAATATATCAAATTATTCGTCTTTTAACGATATTCAGTTTGACATCCATATCACATATATTATAATGAGAAATTATTTTAAAAAATTAATTATTTATTGATTAATTATTTGGATTATATTTGAGCGTTTACTCTAAATTGTACTATAATATTGCATCTATAAGCTGCAACTAAAAGAATTAATAAAAGGCGACGATTATTGCCACCACAATAATTATCTGATAGAAAATATTAGTTAAGTTCTTTTTAAGTAAAACGAATTAAATTATTTTATTTGACATGAATTTTTACATATTTTCTTTACTTATGTGACACGCCGATAAAAATAATTATTTAAATAATGAAACTCCTATTTTATCAAATTAATTAAAGGCAAAAAAAATAATATTTAATTTTATGAAATCATTACATCTCCTACTATATATTATATTATAATAAGAAATATGTGAGCTTTAAGCATATGCATATTTACATATCATGATTACTATTGAGATTTTTTTTTTTTTTTTCACTTATTAATATTTTCATAGTGTATTTGATTACAATTACTTTATTAGATATGTTTACACTTTGCGACTTAAATGAAGTAAGTTACACTTTTCAATGTTTCTTCTACGTAACCAACTTCAACTATATGTTTTTTTACACTTCGGCCAGAAAATAAGAACAGAGGCCGAACACAACAGAATAACTCGGACAAACAGAAATGAACACGATTCGCGCAGCAAGAAGAAGATAAAATCAAACACACAAGAAGTTTTACGTGGTTCGAACAATTGTTCTACATCCACG
Organism: Ajuga chamaepitys; assembly: GCA_958295605.1. NCBI lineage: Eukaryota > Viridiplantae > Streptophyta > Magnoliopsida > Lamiales > Lamiaceae > Ajuga > Ajuga chamaepitys. The sequence goes on along the minus strand of OY282500.1, from coordinate 3,278,183 downwards.
GAGGATTAACACACCTCAATTTACTATCAAATCCTCAAGATTACAAGAATTGTTTCAGAATTGCACAAACCCCTCCATTTAGAACCCTAAATTGATAACCGCAACCCTAACTCCTAATTCTCTCTTGATGATAACAGAACCGGAGGGAAAAGTGTAAAATCGAATTGATTATATCAGTTTACATGTCTCTGTATAAAAGAATGAGCTCGAATCTTCCAGATAAGCAACCTGCAATCTAAACTGCTTCGCAACGGTTTAAAAATCGTTGTATGTTTGTTTGTTGCAGGTGATTTCATAACCGCCCTGAACCGGCGGTTATGACTTCGGTTCTTCATCTGACTTTGACTTCCCAGACCGGTTCCTGAACTTCTTGAACCGGTTCCTTGACCAGCACCATGTTTTATACAAAGTATGAACACCTTTGATGTAATTGACCCACAATTCACAAGTTACTCGATTGATATAAAAGAAAAAATATATATTATGTAATATGTATATATATTATATATAATGTGATACAACAAATCATATATGATATATTTTCTCCGTTCCGCTTAATTTTACACACTTTCCTTCTTTATTTTGTCCCTAAGTATACCGATACTTTCGTCTCACTTGAGATTAATAACTGATCCATCAATTATTGAATTAGTTTAATAAACACATAGATACAGGCACTAATTAATGTTAATGGAAATTTATTTTTTTCAAAGTTCTGTATTAACTTGAGTTAATTTCTGTCTTGCAAGAAGCAAAACATAATTTTAAGAATAGCTAGACAACACGTTGCATATATATATATATATGATATAATAATAAAATGTTTCATAACTAACTGATAGGTATATATTTGTTGTATTTTAGTTGTCGTATATATATTCCTTTTTACGTTGACTAATTAATACTAGCTCCCTTTTTTTATAATTGTGCTTTTAGGTTTCGTGAGATTTTTCAAATAGTTTTTTTTTCTTTTTTTTTTAAGTACTACCCCGTAATAATTGAAAAGAGATATAATATAAAGGAAAATTTGATATAATTTAAAATAGAAGAAAATTAATTGAGGACTTGATTGTCCATTTCACTCACTCTTTAATTTTCTAATCCTAAACTAAAAAAATAACTAAAAAAAAGGAGTAGCAGATACTGCATCCATTTTCATTTAGAGGTAGGGCAAATAGGCAATGGATAAATAAATCCTTAACTAAATTTGTTCCCTCCTCTCAAATCCCTTAAATTTCTCTTATTGTTTCGTTTATATTAACACTACAATAGAAGAGGTATTTTGCATAACAACTTTTGAGACCACAATTGTGATCACTAATAATAAGTTATTTGTGGCAACTTATTCTCACAAGTCTCGATACAAATGATTTTAGATCATTTTAAGACAATGTTTTGAGACAACTAGTTGTCCCAAAAAATATTTGACACACATTTGAGACCACTTTTGTCGTCACAAATATATTATTTGTCTCTAATAATAAAATTGTGATAAATACTAATAAGTTGTGACAGGTACTCATTATTTGAGACCAGTTTTTTATTGTCTCAAAAGACTATTTATTTTGAAGTGTATATTTCTTCCTCTAGATTATGTTATTAGATATTATAGGTTATAAATTAAAGGTTTTTTAGGGATAGTGATAGGGTAGTATTGAAAGAAATTAAAGAAAAAAGTGAAAAGAACATCTACGAATAAACAATACACAAAACCTAAAAATGCATCTGAAAAAACAGAGGTAGTACCCTTTGTATTGGAGGGGAGTTTTTATTACAAGTTCTGGCAAGGAACTTATCGGTAGGAACTAATTCATGTTAACTAACGGGGATTATAAAGTGTTTAACCAACTTAGGTATAATTATAAAATTAATTACATATCTAATATAAATCCTTCTTTCCTTACTTACATCATATGATTCCAAACAATATTTATTATATATTATTGTTATCATTAATATTATTTATTTGTACTGAAGCTGTTGTTTTGGAATATTGCATTAGTTTAATAAGCACCTAAACTGTAGATCGGGTCCTATTTTGTCTCGCTTGAGTTTAATGATTGTTTCATCAATTATTGAATTAGTTTAATAATTAAGCACATGGATACATGCAAACGAAATTTATTTTTTCAAACTTCTTTACTAACTTCAGTTGTTGTCTTGCAAGAAGCAAAATATTATTTAAGAATAGCTCACACGTTGCATATATATATATATATATATATATAATATATATATATATAAATGAAAAATTCACTACTAGAAAAAATCAAATTAGAAACGGAAAAATTCGTCTCTAATTACATGATATCGGTTTCTAAATTAAAGTAGTGACGGATTAGAGACCAAGTGGTTGGTCTCTATAATGTTGGTCTCTAAAATTTAGAGACCGGTTTTATTCCGTCTCTAAATTTAGTGACGGAATTTCTCTCTTTATTATGCGATTAGAGACCGGATTACCTACCGAATAGAGACGGATTATGTCCGTCTCAAATTTTCGGTTGCTAATTCGTCACTAATCGGATACTAATGATTTTTTGCCACTTTCCGTCACTAATCTATTTCTATTCTGTTATTATTTTGTGACCAATATCATCCGTAACTAATTTCCGTCTCTAATATGAATTTATTTTGTAGTGATTGACATTTTGAAACAACAAAAAGTGATCTTGAATAATGAGTATTTATCACAATTTTATAAATTTTTATCATAATTTTATTATTAAAGATAATATGTCACCACTAATTACTCTTCCCAATAATTCGGATGTAAATAATATTGTTAAAACAAGAATTACACAAGGTATGTACAGTATAAGCTGGTGTTTTCCATTGTTCAACCTACGAGTTTTTACTAGTTTGTTGTTATTTATTTATCTTATATATATTGTGGTTATATATATATATATATATATATATATATATATATATATATCTTATTTACAAAGGACCATCATATCCTAAACAATATTAACTAACAAACTTTCAAAGGAAGTTTTTTGTTGTTCGCTGTCTCTCTTCCTCTCTCCCTCGGGTAACTGCCCACCAATAAGTATAAAGGAGAAGAAAAACATAAGAGGTGATAATCGAGAAGAATAGAAGAAAGAACAAGAAGAAAAGAAGGACGTTGAGAGATATACCACAAAGTTGTCACTTTTCTTTTATGTACACTCTCACTTATTCCTTGTGAGTTTTGGAGGATTTTCTATCTTGGAATTCTCTTTTAGATGTGTGACAGATTAGTTGAAAGAAACTGGAGTTGATAGATTATATTTGTCAATTAATTCTTTAATGAGTATTCGATGTACAAAACCATGTATACCACTGTGCATGAAATTAAGATTGCTCTGATTTTAAATTGTCTGAGTTTTGTCTAAATCCACTCTCTAATTTATTTATGAGTTATGTACTACATTTTGTATCAATTTTGGTTGGTTATTCAATACGTGTTGCAACACTTTGTGCAACGCTGTCCGAATTAGGGGCACAAATTCTTTCAATTTGCATCAAGAGCCTTCACTTGACGATACTTAATGTGATCCTGAAGCAAATAATTATGGATGTCCCGGGAGCAGAAGTAATGAGACCACCCATTCTGGATGGTTCGAATTACTCTATTTGGAATATCAAAATGAGGTCTTACATAAAATCACTCGATGAACGTGCATGGAGATATATTGTTGTTGGATAGCCACCATGGCGAAAGGAAGATGAGACATTATTCCTAAGTCTGAGGCAGAATGCACTAATGATGAGTTCATTCTGTCGTGTTACAACTCAAAGGCAATCAATGCAATATTTTAGGTCTGTTGATTTGTCACTCTTTCGAATGATCCAAACTTGTGTTTCGGCAAAGGATGCATGGGAAAAAAAAGCGACAGTGATCAGAGAGTGTTAGAAAATCCAAACTAAAAATGATTGCAGTAAAAATTGAATACTTGAAGATGGACGACGTTGAAACCATTTCTTCTTACAATGCTCGGTTATGTGAATTGGAAAATGAGTCACATGCCTTGGATGATCCTATTAGCAATGAAAGATTAGTCGACAAGGTATTGAGAACTCTTCCTGAAAAAATCAATATAAAAGTTTATCCTTTGGATGATTCACGTGATACATCTAAAATTATTTAGATGTACTCATAGGAATTCTTCAAACTTTTGAGTTGAATTTGAATCAACAACAACAAATGAGAAGAAATGGTAAGAAAATTGCATTTCATTCTCAATCTGAAGATCCAAATTCAAATCTTAGGGGGGAGAGTATACTTTTGAATGAAAATCAGAAAGATCATATTTCTTATTTAACCAAAAAATATCAAAGTGCAAGCACTACTATAAAAAACATTTAAGACTACGGTAAAAAACCGTAGTGAAAGGTATTCAGCGATCGTGGTAGTAGATACCGTAGTCGTAGACCCTCTATCAATAACTACGGTTCGTAACCGTAGTGGTTAATTCTAAAGACTAAGGTTGGGAAGCGTAGTCATTATAGTAGCTTTTATACGAATACGCTATAAAGACAACAGTCGGGAACTTCCTTTGACTACGGTATAAACCGTAGTAATATATACTAATTAACAACTATGGTTGACAACCGTAGTGGCATATTTAATATCTACCACCACAGTATGTATGACCACGGTTAGGAACTTTCTTTGACTACGGTCTGAACCGTAGTAATATATATTAATCACTACGGTTGAAAACCGTAGTCGTAGATTTAAATGACTACGGTTGTTGGTTTTAATTGACTACGGTTTGAAATGTATTAAATATGAATAAAGACTACGGTTTATGGTTATTCATTGACAACGGTCTTAAACCGTTGTCGTAGATGTTTCTCAATTTAAAAAAAAAATGATGGTTGATGCTATTTGAAAATTGTAATTTACATTTTTTTTTATTATATTACTGAAATTAATGTATAATTAAACATACAATCAACATTTTGCGTCTATTTTTATATTGCTTTTATTATTGTTGAATACATATTTACTGCATAGATTCGTAAGGAAACGTTTAAGCATTGTACGTAAAAATCCCTTGAGATTTGCTTAATATAAGCTACTTCTGGCCAGTCTGCTTTGTGGCAGGGTCGGCCAATGTTTTAGGGACCCGGTGCAAAAAAGAAAATGAGGCCCCTTAAAACATTGGTTGTCAATATTGTATAAAAAAAACTATAAAAATAGCGCTAGAGAGGCCGGCATAAAAAATAAAACGAGGGCCCACTACAAAAGTAATGCTATAAAAAACTATAAAAGTATTGCTAGAGAGGCATCGAACTAGAGGCTTCATCTAAATGCAAGAATTTCCCCTACCAAGGGCAACCAAATAAGCTACATCATCTATTGATACAACTATTCATCTGTAATTCAAACTTCTCTATACAGGTGTGTATATATAGTACTAAAATAAATTCGGGGGGCCTGGTGCGACGGCACCGCCTCGGGCTGCCCCTGCTTTGTGGCCACTGCCTAAGTAAGCTTAGTGTATTAGCTTTACTACAAGAACCAGTTTCTTGCAGTAAGCAACAATCCTGTGCTCAAAGTATTTGGAAAAGAGAAAATTGAGTTAGAGGTTTATTCACCCCCTCTAAACCTCTACCACTTGGAATCAACACTTGTTTATAAGATTCGGATAATTCTGAGTCGGTTGGATTATCCTATGCGTTGTATATAAAGAGATCCGTACAAATGGGGTATACAAGTTTTTGTGTATTCCTTTTCACGTAGACTAATTACTAGAAGACGGTGATTATTCGCAACCCACAAAATTTCTTAATGTGGCCCATTTTTAATGTAGTCCACTTTTATTCAAAATTCAGGATAAATTTTTTAATACAACCCACTTAATATCAATAATACCCCTTTATATTAAGTTATTTAAATTAAAACATTATATATAAAACAAAAAAAAAAATTATATTTAAAAAATAAAAATAAAAACAGAAGCAGAAAGAAAACATATGGTAAATTAAAGGTTTTATCACAAATAGAAAAAAATGAAAGAAGATGTGCACGGTTTTATGAGAGAAGAAATAAAAGAAGATGATGAGGAAGAAGAAGCTAAATCCCAGTTTATATTTGGATCGAAGGACGTGCGTCAGGGATTAACGGAAAAAATAAAAAGGAATTACTTTGAGTCTTTGACTCCATCTTGTCATGAATTGGTGGAACATATTGCCAATTACTTCCAATATTGTGCGAATTGCCAAAACCATTGGTTCCGTAATCATTCCCAGAAAAGTTAGAAGGACTTACTTTGTGTTCAAAATTATACGAATTGATTCCATCCCGCCACAAATTAATTCTAGAGAAGTCCGTTTTGTAAATAAAATATATAAAAAGAAAATAATGAAAATGAACAATAACCATGAATTTCCGAAAAAAAGTAAATAATCCATTTTGTTGGTGTTTTTCATTGTTATTTATGTCATCCATTGATGAACCTTGAAGAAATTAGGGTTTCTATAGTTATGGAAAAAAATTAGTACCTCCGTCCCAATCTAACTTGTCTACTTTCCTTTTCGGTTTGTCCCAACTTAACTTGCAGCCCATAAATGGTAAATCCTCATCCTCAAAATCTCCACCCTCAATCTCCACCTTTAAAAAAGTCAAAGATTCCACAAAATCTGTTTTCTCTTAACCCCCGTGCCCGGTCAAACTAGGAAAATTAAGCCGGGACGGAGGGAGTATATTTTTTTATGTTTTTGTTTTTTCAAATTATATATATATATACATATTAATTATGTTTAATTTCATTAAGGGTATTATAGTCTTTTATTAAAAGAATTTTAATTTATTAAATTAATGGGTTACGTTAAAAAAATTTGTGGACTGCAAATAGTCGTCACCTTAATAGAATTGTCTCCATTTTCATTTAGAGCTAGGGGAAAATCGATAAATACATCATCAGCTAATTTATTCCCTCCTCTCGTATCCCTTAAATTTCTTTCATTATTTCATTTATATTATCATTACAATAAAAAGTGGTCTTTTGTATAATAAGTTTTGAGAACACAATTGTGTTCATCATAATAAGTTATTGTGACTACTTGTTCTCATAACTCTCTCTACGAATTATTTGAAACCATTTTAAGATTACTTTTAGAGACAAGTAGTTATTGCAAAAAATATTTGAGACGCGTTTGAGACCACTATTGTTGTCACAAATAAACTATTTGTGTCCGAGTTATTCAGACGACTAATTAGTGACGACATGTCGTCTTTAATAATAGAGTTGTGACAAATACTCATAAGTTATGACAAATAATCCCTCCGTCCCGAATGAATTTGCACACTTTCCAAATTCGGCCGTTCCAAGCAAACTTGCACACTTCCTAATAAGGAAGGTTATAACACAATCTCCACCCTTAAAATCTCTACCCTCAATCCACCTTTAAAAAGTCAACAAAATCCTCAAAAAATAAATTATCTTAATATCTGTGCCGACCCTCATGTGCAAGTTCATTTGGGATGGAGGGAGTATTCATTATTTGAGACTACTTTTTGTTATTTCAAAAGACTATTTTATTGTCCTTAATTTATGATATTAGATATAGAAGGTTATAAATTAAAAAAATTCTATGAATAATGATAGGGATAGTATTAGAAGAAATTGAAGAAAAAAGTTAAAAAAGAAATCTATGAATAAACAATTCAAATATAAAAATGCATCTAAAAGATAGTGGTAGTACACATTTTTCTTTTTTGTAAGTATGGAATATCATGGATTTGGATCAAAATGAGTGTGTAATACAAGTCTGGTTGAGGGGAGTTTTTAGTAGGCATGTCAACGGGGCGGGGCGGGGCGGGGCGGGGCAGATTTTTGGATTTTTTGACCTGCCCCGCCTCCGCTCCGCCCTGCCCCACCCTACCCCGCGCTCCGCCATGGAGCAAAAATATCTGTCCCATGTCTACCCCGCACGGGGCGGGTCTGCCCCGTACGGGGCGGATCTGCCCCGCCCTGCCCCCACCCGCCTTTATCTTTTTTAAAAAAAAAAAACTATTTTTTAATTAAAAACCTTGTTTTTTTTTTTATAATTGAAATTAATAGGGTTTGCATTTTTAGGTTTACATTAGTTTTGTTTTAACATTTTTTATATTTTTTAAAATTAATTATTAGAAAATGGAATTTGATTATTTAAATTTATTCTAATCATAATTTAATGTATTAGGATGTCATATATATAACATATCATATATAAAATTTGATATTATAAATACATATATACACATATTTAATATTTATGTGTGTGTATATATATATATATCTATATAATATTACATAATATATATTTAAAATTAAAATAAATTATATATATAAGGGAGGGAGGGGGAGCGGGGCGGGGCGGGGCGGGGCGGGTCCGGGGTCATGACCCGCATCTGACCCGCCCCGTGGCGGGGCAGGGCGTGCCCCGTTTTTCATCGGGACGGATTTTGCCCCGCTCCAAGGACCTCGGATCGGAGCAGATCGGGGCGGGACGGATCGATTTTGACATGCCTAGTTTTTAGTACAAGTTCTGACAAGGAATGGATTAGCAGGAACTAATTCATGTCCAGGAACCTGGGTTATAAAGTTTTTAACCAACTCAGGTACAACTAAAAAATTGGCAAAAATTTATGAGACAGTCACACGATCGTCATACAGTATGACGGGAAAAAAGTATTATTTTTTATAAAATTAGTATTACATTTATCTGTAAAAATATTATTTTTTCTGAACAAAAAAAGGTATCACTTTTTGTAGTTTAAGTATTACTTTTATCTGTAACAAAAGTATCACTTTCATCTGTAAAAGTATCATTTTTTTCCTGTAAAAGCATTTATTTTTTCTACAAAAATGTATTTCGTCACACGTAAGACCATCACACACAAGACTCACTCGAAAAAATTACACATCTAATATACATCCTTCTATTTTACACCATCTGATTGCATTCAAAACCTATTATTGTTGGTGTATTGTCGTTATTGGTATTATTATATCTTTTTCTTTTTTTTTTTTAACTGGTAAAAATTTATATGTGATCGTCACACGATCGTCACAGAGTATGACAGGAAAAAGTATTATTTTTTGTAGTAAAAGTATCACGTTTATCTGTAAAAGTATCACTTTTTTTGAACAAAAAAAAGTATCATTTTTTGTTACGAAAGTATTACTTTTATCTGTAAAAGTATCAATGTAGTAAAAGTATCACTTTTATCTATAAAAATATCACTTTTTCCTATAAAAATATTAATATTTTCTGTAAAAATATAATTCGTCACACATGAGACCGTCACACAGCAGGGACTCGTATGTTTATATTTTCAAGGCCATCTTTTCCATTTTTATTTTAATAAACACTTAATCATATTTGTTTTAGTATTTTTTATTTTTTTCAAGTCAATCATTACATCTTAATTTATATTGGAAGTAATACAACATTTTAGTCATTATTCTTCAATAGTACCCATCATTAGCATATATTATATTTTTCTTTCTCAATCAAGAGTTGTTCACTAAGCAATTAATTATTTATACTTCCGTTGAATAAATCATAAAAAATTGTCATTTTCTTTAGCAGGAAAAAAATTGTCTGTAGCAGGAAAAAGGAGGAGTATTGAATAGTAGAGATGAAAGAATACCAAATGGGGTTTTAAATTTGTTAGACAAGGTAGGGATAGAAACGTAAATTTCTAATTTAATCTTGAGTATAATCTAGTACGCTAGACATTCAATTTATGATATATAATTCTCATATCATGTCTATCAAATAGAATAGTACAATACAAATCATCAATTATCTACGATACACATCTTGACTTAAATTACCTACCTCAGTTTTCTCTTTCAGTTTTATTGGGTTAATTTTAAAAAAATCATGATTTTTTATTCAATTTTCAATTGCAATATGATATTTAGAACTTAGCAATATTAATCATTAATTTTGAAGTTCTTTCAATTACAATATCAATCATTACATCTAATTAGTTGTTTTAATACATTTTTCGACATTTTTCAAAACATTGCACGGTATTTCGATTATCGAAATTTCATCGAAATCTCCGTAAATTGAAATACCGATATTTTCGTCCTTGCTTAAGGACAATAATATTATAGTAAAATATTACACAGTATTAGCAATCACTTGAAAGTAGTCCTTTTTGAGTTTTTATTTTCTCCTACAATATTGTAAAATAAGAAAGATTTTATTTCGTAGACATACATGAATTTTATAAGCTGACTAATAGCTGAAGGAGTTAATAGAACTCCCAATAATAAAAAAAACAAAGGACGGCAGTAGATTTATCAGCTTTGGTATCTCATCAGAGCTCTTCAAAGTCTTCTTCTCCAAAAACAAAGAAATAATGGAATTGTCATATCCATTTCTAGAATAATCTAGTAAAATAGAGGAAATAAGGGCGCGCTTGATTGCAAATCATTAATAACAATAATAATGGATATGAATGAGGGGTTAATCATATTATGGAATGAAATGAGTTGTTAATAAAATGGGATAATGATTAACTTATTTATTGTCCTATCTATCTCGTCTTTAATTTCTCTGGATGCAATCCCCTTTCTTTATTGTCTCTATTGTTAGGATTGCCCAACAAAGTCCCACATCGGATATACATGGAAGGATCATGGGTTTTAATAGGATTGGACTATCTCTATTGGTATGAGGCCTTTTGGGAGTTAGCCCAAGAACAAATCCATGCGGGCTTGGCCCAAATCGGACAATATCATACCAATGTTGAGATGGGACCCGGTTAGGGGCCCAACATCTATTTGATATTCATCTCTAGATACTAAAATCGGACATTATTTATTAAAATTAGTTACTAAAATAAAAATTCCACAAAAAGTAAATAAAAGGATAAAAAAGTACAAATTTAATTATTTTAAGAAAAACAAATTAACTTTTAGTATTTAAATTTAAAAAAATATTTTTTAATTTAAATAAATATTTTATAAGAAAATTAACATTTGAATATAAATATTCCTTAATTTAAGATACCACACAAACAAAAAACAACATTACAATTTCATTACCTACTTTAATCATTGACCTATTTTCTATTACAATTTCTCAATTTAATTAATAATATTGGAATTTGCTGTCATGCAAGTGTTATATTAATACCACAATATTTTAACTGTGGCAAAAACTCAAGGATAAAATATATATTTTTTTATTTATATATTATTTAATAAAATTATTTTATTTTCTTGACTCTTTAACCCATAGAAAGGTCAGCCTTCTCTATACCAGCACTACTTGAAAATAGAGTAAAACTGAATCATACCGATGTAATCAAAAGATTGTTGATTCTAACGGTTGATAATTGGATTGTATTAATACAATGATTGCACAATAAAAAGATTCAATAATATAAACAAACCGAAATCAATCTATAACCCACATTCCCAATTAAACAGTCCTTTTGAACTTCAACTACATTTACTTAGAGGGTGTTTGACTAAATTTATTTTAAACATTTTATAAACTTCAACATTTTATAAGGTGTTTCAAGAGTTTATAAGATGTAATTTTTAACAAGCTTATAAGCTAACAAAGTGTTTGGATAAAAGAGCTTATAAGCTTGCAATTGAATATAAAGATTTAGCAATAAATTTGGGACCTAATTTAAAAGTTAATATTAAACATGCATTTTGATGTGTGTGTAGTATGTGAAGTGTGTGTAGTGTGTGTGGTATGTGTGGTGTGTGTGAAGTGTGTAGTGTGTGAAGCGTGTGTGTGTAGTGTGCGTCGTGTGTGTAGTGGGTGAAATGTGTATAGTGTGTGTTGTGTGTGAAGTGTGTGTAGTGTCTGAAATATTTGTAGTGTATGTAGTGCAAATTGTGTGTGGTGTGTGTAAGTGTGTGAATTATGTGTGAAATTTGAGTATAATAATTAAGATCTTAAAAAATAAGATGAAGATAAAAAGGGGTATAACAACTTATTATTTTAGATCTTATTAGAACTTATTTTTTGCACCTTATAAACTCTTAAATTTTTTTTTTTTTTTTTTATCAAATACTTTGCAAAAATTTATAAGCTCCTAAAAACATCTTATAAAATATTTTTAGGAGCTTATAAACTCAGCCGAACATCCTCCTAAACTAACACTACCTCAGCACCTTCAAAATCTTCTGTCTATAAATACAGGCGTCTCTGTAATTACACTCAACATACACATACACATAGACAAACACATAGACATACTGTGATGGAGATATTGATGCCATTCAACTTCACAGTTCTTCTGCTAATTCTTCCACCTCTCGTCTTCCTACTAATAAAAGCATGGACGAAATCATCCTCCCACCCAAAATACGAAAATCTCCCCCCAAGCCCACCGAGGCTGCCGGTGATCGGCCATATCCACCACCTGTTCGGTGACCTCACACACCGTGCACTCACAAGATTATCCCAACAACACGGCGCCGTCCTGTATCTCGAGCTTGGACAAATTCCAATGGTGGTGATTTCATCGCCAGAGGCGGCGAAGGAGGCGCTGAAGCTCCAGGATCCCGCCTGCGCTGATAGGCCTGACAGTATTGCAACCAAAATCATGTGGTACGATCACACCGACATCGCCTTTAGTCCGTACAACGAGTACTGGAGGCAAATGCGTAAGATCTGCATTTTGGAGTTTCTCAGCCCCAAAAACGTCAAATCCTTCGGGCATATCAGGCAAGCAGAGGTTCACCGGCTGGTCGAATCTCTCCGATTGTCGGCAGGGGAAACTGTTAATTTGACGGAGAAGATGTTTGCTTATACGAGCGCCGTTATTTGCAGAGCGACGTTTGGGAAGGTGGTTAAGGATCGTGATACATTGATTGCGGCGGTGAGGACGGCCCTGATGATGGCGGGGGGGTTCTCCTTGGCGGATATGTTTCCGTCCTCGAAGTTGCTGAATCTTCTCGCCTGGAATAAGTACAAACTGTTGAAGATGCGACGTGAGCTTGACGTCATTTTGGATGAAATCATGGAGGAGCATAAGTTGAAGCAGAGTGGGGAGTTTGGTGGTGAAGATATAGTTGATGTTCTGCTCAGGATGCAGAAAAACGAAGAACTCCAGTTTCCGATTACTAATGATAACATCAAAGGTGTCATCTTTGTAAGTAAATTACCTCACAAATACTTCATTATTCTCTTCATACGTGCGTCATATAATGTGATCGGATATTTGAAAATTTTCAGATTCATGCCAATTTTTTTAGAAAAACATAAGTACTCAAAATCAATTAATAAAACTGGAAAGGTACCGGCTTTTTTTTTTTTTTTTTTTTTTTTTTGAAATAGTTTGGTTCGAAATCTTAGATTTAATAGAACGATTCAATTCGACTTGGTTCCGTTCGAGCAATTGGAAATTTTTTATTAATTTAAGTAACATATTTAATTTTAATAAAATATATGAACATCTTACCAAAATAAATAATTTTATTATAACAAATTGATTTCCAATTCACTAACTTATGTTTTGAAAATCATATAATAATAATAATAATAATAATAATAATAATAATAATAATAATAATAATAATAATAATAATAATAATGATAATGATGATGATGATGATGATAATGTAAGATTGCTTTAATTATTTATGTTAAATATAACTAACTACAAAATTATGTATTATTCCATTTTTATTCTTATTTAAATTAATCTTTTTAGGGGTAACATACTTTTAAATTTGTGATTTGTTACTTAATTTTGTTATTAGGTTAAATACAGTTCCGTACGATTCGGTACGGTTTTCGATTCTGAAAATTGATAATATCTAAATCCGTGCAAAAAAAGTAATCAGTTTAGATCGATTTAGATTAAGTCAAATGATCAACAAATTTTTTCAGTTGAGACTAAATATTTTTAGTCAATTTTTTTTACGTACAGAAGTTTGAAAATGTGGCATATTTCAAGTTACTCCCTCCGTTCTGCGGGAGTTTACACGGTTGACCCGATACGTATATTAAGAAAAAAAATATTTTGCTTTTTTGTTGATTTTTTTAAAGGTGGAGATTGAGGATAGAGATTTTAAGGGTGGAAATTGTAAGAAAACTTTCATTTTTAAGGGCGTACAAATTGGTGTGGGACGTACCGAAAAGAAAATTAAAGTGTGTAAATTCGGATGAAAGGAAAGGAGTATTACATTCCATATATGTGGATGTTTGATATTAACACATATGTAGATAATGAATGTCTAAGACATGCACAACTTTTGGAGTTCAACTTCGGGTGAGACGGAGGGAGTATTACGTTCTATATATATGAAATGATGACATTCCATATATATTTATATCAAAGGTGATAACTTACCCTACAAAAATTCACCGAAGGTCAATAAAACATAAATTAAAGTCATACCTTTACATATGTTTATATTAGTGATGCAGTATTTTCAAACTTCATTCAATTAGGAGTATTTAGACACTATCCTTGGAATTACACAGTTCAAATATATTTACATTTTACCAATTAACGAACGAGGTCATTTATTATTCTTGAGAATATATACTGAGTGTGCTACTTTTGGAATATAGGACATGTTCGCTGGGGGATCTGAAACAACATCAACGGCCTTGGACTGGGCAATGGCAGAACTAATGAGAAATCCAAGAGTAATGGTGAAAGCGCAAGCAGAAATCCGAGAGGCGTTCAAGGGGAAGATGACTATAGAAGAAAGCGATGTTAGTGAATTAAAGTACCTAAAACTAGTGATCAAGGAAACTCTAAGGCTGCACCCTTCAAGCCCCATCCTACTTAGAGCATGCAGGGATAAATGTAAGGTCAACGGATATTCAATTCCGCTTAAATCTAAAGTGATTGTCAACATCTGGTCCATGGTAAGGGATCCTCTATATTGGCCCAAGCCCGAAATCTTTTGGCCCGAAAGATTCGAGGATAACTCGATGAACTTTTTGGGAAATAACTTCGAGTTCCTTCCTTTTGGGACGGGAAAAAGGATTTGCCCTGGTATAAATTTTGCACTGGCAACTGTGGGATTTCTGTTGGCGGAAATTCTGTATCACTTCGACTGGAAAATTCCTCAAGGGATGAGTTGGGAGGATATAGATATGAGTGAGGCTGATGGACTTACTGTATCACGAAAAAATGGTCTTTTCTTGGTTCCCATTGTGCACAATTTTTCCACTTAGAGTTGATTTTTCACTGGAATACTCTTCATTTAATACATGAACTTAAGTAATAATTGTAAAAAAATCGTGTATAAATAAATAGACACGAAAAATATGTATGAGTTATTGACAACGGCCTTAAATGATTGAGAAGGCCACATCTGGAATTTCACCTATATAAAATTTTAACTTGTTGACTTGTGGTGTTTTTTGTGTCTTGCAATGAATAATGACCCTCTATAGATAGGTGTAGGACGAGATATCTAGCGAGAGTTAATAGAACAATGCAATCTAATTTGTCATTCATAATTAATAAAATATACAAATATGTCCCAACATTTTATGATTTTAACAAATATAGCACAACCTTTCAGTAATTGTAGATTAAATCACAATCTATAAAAAATTTAACAATTTCAATTAGCATCCGCTTGTTTTCTATCAAATGTTTGCGTACGTGGCTGACGAAAATACACAATGGAAATTACGAATAATAAGAAGAAAAAAACTTTAATTATGTTGTGTCATCTACTTCACAACCTCCAACATCCCTCACCCCACTTCTTCATCTTCTTCGATAGACTCTTGGACACCCTAATTCTTCGATATGGTATTCTTGAATTGAGATGAAGAGAACTACAATAATTTTGTTAAACAACAACAGTTAAAAATTATTTTTGTCTATAATAATTTACCGTTGTTGTATAAGGCGTTGTGGTGGACCCCCTCAGACCACAACGTTTTCCACTGTTATATACATTAACCACAACTCCTTTACAACATATATTATCCAGTCTTTGACCTTCTATAACATCGATGGGTAACAACATATATAAATCGTTGTCTTTTTAACCTTTACAACAAAGATAATAACAACGTTATTCACCCGTTGTCTTTGAATGTTTAACAATAGTTTCTGCAATAGTTATTCTTCGTTGTCTTTGTACTCTTTAAACGACAACGATTTGTGGTACCTTTTTATTAGCCATTATTTATCCTGTTCTTTTTATAAATATTTTTAAATAACAAAAAAGGACAAAAAATTAAATAAAACAAAGTTTATATTGATAGTCAAATCATCAAATCTTAGATATATCTCGTACATTGTATATCTAGCAAATGATCCAAAATCTAGTTTTAGTAAAAAGTCCACCAATATGCTTCTAACGCTAGTTTAAAAAATTAACTAAGCAACAAGATCTTTTTAAGCTTCAACCCACTTCACAACAAATAAAGTCTCATTCCTCCATTCCCAATTGCTCATGACGGCCCCAAACAAGAGCACGACCATGGATAACATGCTTTAAGGGCTAGTTATTCACCTGATGGAAATTTAAAGTGCAAGTTACATTTACCTGTGGAAGCAATTTTGTGTACCGCACTTCACCCAACTCCAACTGTGTCAGAATCGTTAGAATCACCTGCAAAACCAACAAACTTGATGATCATACACCATAAGATTAATTATGATAATGGCATATTAGTTTTACCAAACATTTGCATCTCAAATGTTGTCTAATTCAGGATCAGTATATTAATTTGTTTACCACACAATTGTTCATTAGAGAAATAAGCAAGTTCCCATTATCTGGAAAAGTGGCTTCGTCTTTAATATGCAGGTGCACGGTCAAGGATTTGAGGGGATATTCTGATTTCAAAAAACAAAAAGTATACATAAACATGTAGCACAAGCAGCTAAGTAAAGGACCTATTCTTTCATGTCAAATATTTGGGATGCTGATTCTCTTACTATGGAACAGATTTCTTCCTTTGAAGAATCGTTACTTGTGAAGATTTGACAGAGTAACTAGTGGACGGTGAAGATTTTAAGAAAAACAGCATAAATATGCATAAATGATTCAAACATTATCAAAGTGAGAGGGAATCATCTCTTCTTCATTGAATGTTTTGAGAATGAAAAATATTACAGTTTGCGGCTGCCATAACTCTCCTACATCAATCCCTTATTTCTCATATATATATGAGCTAGAAAATGTGCCCTAGGTTAGCTTCAAAACAAGACAAACTTCATAAAAGCTTGCCATAATAAGCTAAGCATAAGTTGCCAACTTTTTGCATGTAGGCATGCAACTAAGCTCAAAACAGTAAGTTTTAACCTATTCTATATCCTAATTACAAAAGAAGCCTTATCAGGCTTAGTGAGATAAAAACATGACAGAATTAATGCTAATTAATGCTGATAATCTCAACATCCCCTCCTCAAGCTGGAAGTGCATTCAGTTGCAATCCAAGCTTGGACAAGAGTAAATTAAATGCTCCAGGTGATAACTGCTTGGTAAGGAGATCAGCTAGCTGGTCTTTGGAAGATACTGGATGAAGAGCTAAGAAACCTTCTTTGGACTGGTTGCGCACAACGTGACAGTCGATGTCTAAGTGCTTAGTCCGCTCGTGAAACACTGGATTTTCAGCGATGTGGATAGCAGCACGATTGTCACAAGATAGGGAAATCGGTTTGGGATTAGCAAGGCCCAAGTCTGCAGAAATGTAGTCAATCCAAATGAGTTCACAAGTGGCGGAAGCCATGGCCCTATACTCTGCCTCTGCAGAGCTCCTAGAAACCGTGGTTTGTTTTTTTGATTTCCAAGAAATGAGACAGTCTCCTAAGAACACACAATATCCAGTAATGGATTTCCTAGTATCTAAACAGGACCCCCAATCTGAATCACAAAAGGCCCGAATGGTGAAATCACTGGAATTGGAATAGAAAAGACCAAGGTATGTAGTACCTCTCAAGTATTTGAGTAGATGCATGGCAGTATTCCAGTGAGAGATTTTTGGTGCACTAACAAATTGGCTAAGCTGCTGCGTAGCAAATGTCAAGCCAGGCCTGGTCAGATTGAGGTATAAGAGTCTTCCAATCAGTCTTCTGTATGCTTCAGGATCTGAAAAAAAGGGTAGCATCTGAGTTGCTTAATTTTTTATCATAGGGTAGAGGAGTGGAGGTAGGTTTGCAGTTATCCAAACTTGCATCATTGAGGATGTCAAGGATATATTTTCTCTGAGATAGAAAAGTTCCACTTGTATTTCTGATTAACTCCATCCCTAGAAAGTAGCTAGCTGTTCCCAAATCCTTGATGGTGAATGCTTTATCCAGAACCTGTTTAAGACCATCAATTAGAACTCTGTTACTTCCAGTAATGAGAACATCATCCACATACACTAAAACAACCAAGAATTGATCATGTTTAGACATAGTGAACAAACAATGATCATGTGGTGATTGCTTAAAACCAAATGCCAGAAGTTTAGTGCAGAACTCTGTGTTCCATTGTCTAGAGGCTTGTTTCAAGCCATATAGACTCTTCTTAAGTCTGCACACTTGTCCTGGAGCTGCTCCAGAGTAACCATCAGGGGGTGTAAGATAAACTTCTTTGTCTAAGAACCCATGTAAAAATGCATTATTTATATCAATATGATGCAATGCCCAAGATTTGATAGTAGCCAATGCTATTAAGAATCTTACTGTTACTGGTTTAGCAACGGGGGACAAGCTATCATCATAATCCTCCCCAAGTATCTGGTTGTACCCCTTTGCCACCAATCTGGCCTTATATCTTTCAATGGATCCATCTGGGTTCAGTTTCACTTTGTAAACCCACTTGCTCCCAATTGCTCTTTTTCCAGCTGGCAAGGAGGTAACTTCCCATGTCTCATTCTGTTCAAGTGCTTGGAGCTCCTGCTACATAGCCTTAATCCATTCAGGGTACCTGTTGGCTTCCTTGAAGCTGCTTCGCTCTGGTATAGTGAGATGGCAAGTGTGAAAGGCAGCATGTGTTGCTGGTGGATGGAAGTATGAAATGGGATCTGACAAATCAGTGGAACTAGTAGAGCTTTGGACATAGTCTTTCAGGTGGCCTGGTTGATGTGTGGCTCTACTGCTTCTTCTGAGAGGAGGTGGCTCTGTAGATTGAATATCATCAGTTTGGACTGGATCATTGGCATTTGCTGGTGAAGATGGTGATGAGCTGCCAGGAATGTTATCAAAGTCCAATTCTGGTTCATCATCTTGAAAGAATGAAAATGGCAGAGTGGGCTCAATATTTGAGGGTTTGCCATTAGAGTTGCCAAATGGGTACACTGATTCAAGGAAGATAACATCCCTTGAAGTGATCACTTTGTGTTTCCCAATATTATACAATCTATACCCTTTTTGATGAGGAACATACCCTATGAATATACACTTCACTCCTCTTTCTTCAAATTTGGTTTTGTGAGGCTCAGTGTCAGTTGCATATGCTAAACAGCCAAATGGTTTCATGTTTCCATAGGATGCCACTTTGTTAAACATGATTTCATATGGTACTTGCCAATCCAGTACTCTTGTGGGGAGTCTATTTATTATATGTGCAGCTGTAAGGATGGAGTAGGGCCACAAGTAGTGTGGTGCTGAGGATTCCTTCATGAGTGCTCTAGCCTTTCAAGTAGATGTCTGTGTTTTCTTTCCACCACTTCGTTTTGTTGTGGAGTGTAAACACAGGTTTTCTGATGTATAATACCCCTGCTGGAAAAGTAATCCTGGCAGTCTTTGCTCATAAATTCTGCCCCATTATCAGTTCTTACAATCTTCACTTCCATTTCCAATTGCCTAGTGATCATTTTTATAAATTGCTGAAGTGATGTCAGAGCCTGTTTTTTGCTTGCCATCAGGTTTACCCAAGTCATCCTACTGTAGTCATCAACAACAGTCAAGAAGTAGGATGTTTCAGTAATGCTGGGTTGAGAGTATGGACCCCATATATCCACATGAAGTAACTCCAGTACTTTTGAACTCTGAGTTGAACTTATTGGAAAACTGAGTCTAGTTTGTTTGGTTATGTGGCATATTTCACAGCTTCTATGCTCCTCAATTACTGGGGGAGTGCACATATGCTTGAGAAAGTATAGATGCTGTAAGGTGGTTGGTGATGCATGACCAAGCCTTTTATGCCAACTTCTGAAGACTTTTATGTAGTGAGGGGCACTGACAGCATAAGCTTCTACTGCTTCTTTAGAGTAGGTTGGCTTGGCTATGTAGAGTTTTCCAATCAAATGACCAGTGAGTAACACATCTCCACTCTGTCCTAGCTTCACAACACATGAGTGTTGATCAAAAGTAGCTTGAGCTCCACTATTGAGAGTAAGTTGAGATATGGATAGCAAGTTGCAAGTGAAGCTTGGTACTAGAAAGACTTCCTTTAAGGTGAGTTTGTCTGACAGAATGACATCCCCATAATGAGTTACTTCCTTTTGAGCTCCATCTGGCAAAGTGATAACTGCAGTATGATGAAGTGGTGTGAGGTTTGTCATCAAGGTATGATCATTGCACATGTGTCTGCTGGCACCTGTGTCAATGATCCAGGCTTCATCATCCACCCCTTCAATCAGAGTAAATGCAAAATGTGAGCTTCCAATGCAAGGAAAATCATGTCCCTTTCCTTTGGGTGCCTCTGAATCTCCTCTAGCAATTGACTGAGAAGCAAATATTTTTGCAATTTCTTTCTGTACAATAGCAGAGATATCATTAGTATTTCCTGCAGATTGTGCATTGTTCTCACCTTGTTTTTCATTCCCCATACCCTCATTTACTACATTTGCATAATTCCTTTGCTCTTTTGGAACATAGTACCAATCTGGATACCCTTTCAGCTTGAAGCAATCTGCTATTACATGCCCATTGATACCACAGTGATCACATTGCAATTTTGCCTTTTCCTCTTTGTTGAGTCTTGGACCATTCCTGCCCCTCCCTGCTGAATATCCTCCCCTAGTATGTGAGCCTTGAGAGGTACCTCTTCCCAATGGGCCTCTTCCATTGTTTATGAATTTTGCACTCATGGCATTATGGTCAGAATTCTCAACTGTCCAACATTAATATTTCTCTGCTTCTCTATTCTCAGTACCATTGAATATGCCTTATCCACATTCGGCAGTGGATCCATCATAAGAATTTGGGTCCTCACTTGGTCATATGAATCATTCAATCCCATAAGGAATTGAATAAGCTTTCCAGACATTTCAAATTCCTCCCATTTCTTAGCAGCATCACAAGTGCAGATTGGTATAGGCTTTAAAAGAGATATTTCATTCCAGAGTTTATGCAATTTATTGTAGTAAACTGCCATCGATTGATTTCCTTGGGAGAGATTACATATGTCTTTCTGTATTTGAAACAATTGAGGACCATTGCTGTCACCAAACCTACTTGCCACAGTCTCCCACAAACTCTTGGCAGATTTAGCATATAAGAATGTTTCAGAAATATCTTTAGCAAGAGAATTAATCAACCATGCTCTCACCATACCATCCACCCTTTCCCACTGTTCTCTCAGCTTAGCATCAGTGGGCATTTCTACACTACCAGTTATGAAACCTAGCTTGTTTTTAGCGAGAAGAGCAATTTGAATGGATCTGCTCCAGGGTAAGTAATTATTTCCAGTAAGTTTGCTAGAAACTAGGCTCATACCTGGGTGATCCGAGCCATGTAGGCTAAGGGGATCATTTTCAGACAGATTCATTGACGAAATGGAAGATGTTGTCTCTATAGCCATGAAAGATGGAGTTGCTGTTGCAGATCCCAGTCGTGGCCACTCCTCTGTTGTATTTCTCAACGGATTTATGTTTGAAGTCATAGTTTTGAACTATGGCTCTGGTACCATGAAGATTTTAAGAAAAACAGCATAAATATGCATAAATGATTCAAACATTATCAAAGTGAGAGGGAATCATCTCTTCTTCATTGAATGTTTTGAGAATGAAAAATATTACAGTTTGCGGCTGCCATAACTCTCCTACATCAATCCCTGATTTCTCATATATATATGAGCTAGAAAATGTGCCCTAGGTTAGCTTCAAAACAAGACAAACTTCATAAAAGCTTGCCATAATAAGCTAAGCATAAGTTGCCAACTTTTTGCATGTAGGCATGCAACTAAGCTCAAAATAGTAAGTTTTAACCTATTCTATATCCTAATTACAAAAGAAGCCTTATCAGGTGATAGAGAAGATATGATAATTAACTTAGATGATTCAAATTGATACGTGTATTATAGGATAGATATTATTTGTACATATCTGTGGAAATCTTTATTTTCGTAAATCTATGTAAAATTGTTGTACTCACAATTATTTATAGTGGAAACAGGTCTCACCATATTCACGGTGAACAAAATAATTATTCTCACATGGTATCAGCCTAAAATACCTGAAACCCTTATTTTCTCTCCTTTTTTTTTTCTCTCCTTTCTTCCCTTTCTGCCGTTTTTCTATGGCTTCTGAATCTCTCTCTCTTAACACCATGATTCATCTTCTCAAAATTCCCCTCTCCTCCACGAATTACCTCATATGGCGTGATCAAGTCACTGCTGTTCTCCGGTGTGATGACCTGCACACCTTCTTGGACGGATCGGCTGTTGAGCCCTCCCTTACCCTTCCCAGTGAGCAGTCCTCCTTGGCGGACGGCACCCCTGCTGTTCTCATTCCAAATCCTGCCCACGAGGTTTGGATGCGTCGCCACGACCGTGTGCTCACTGTGCTTCTTTCTTCTCTTTCCGAAGAAGCCATGTCCGAAGTCATCGGGATTCGTTCCGCCTCGCTCGTCTGGTCCACGTTGGAGGCCGCCTTTAGCCCTAATACCCCTTCTCGTGCTACTCAATTAAGGGATGAGTTACAGTTTCTTGAGCGTGGTTCCGAATCTGTCACTGAATTTGGCCGTCGTTAAAACATCTTGTGTCATCAACTGGCGGCTATTGGTGCGCCTGTTTCTGATCCTGACAAGAGCCGATGGTTCATGCGGGGCCTTGGGCCTGAATTTCGTACATTTGTTGACGTCCGGCTTGCCTTGCCTCAGCCCATCTCTTTTCGTGACCTGGTCAGCCAAGCGCGTGACCAGGAGCTGCGCAACCGGGTGTCCTCCGTCTCTACTCCCTCGCCTGTCTCGATGGCATTTCTCGCCTCTCATTCTTCTGCAGGTTCTGGTCGCGGACATGGTGGTTTTTCTCATGGTCGCGGAAGTCCTTCCCGTGGGGTTCTTCCGTCTCCTGTTGCTTCGAACCCGCCTGCTCCGTCCTCTCATGTTAATTCTGGTCGAAAGGGGGCCCCTTCCTCTAACATCAATTCTGGTCGTGGGTCTGGCCGTGGCTCTACCAATAGCAAACGTCCATATGTTCCTCGCTGTCAGATTTGCCAAGGACCCCACTATGCGAATAATTGCCCGGACCGATATGCTAATAATCCCTCGGCTAACCTGGCTCAAGCTTTTGGTGCGCAGTGTTCATTAACTCCCTCTCCGTCCGATTGGTATGTGGACACAGGTGCCACCGCTCACATGACTTCTTCCACTACCGACCTTGATACGTTTGCCCCCTACTCTGGTAATGGTAAAGTTATCGTTGGTAATGGTGATGCATTATCAATTTCTCATTCTGGTTCTAGTTTCATTGATTCCCGTTTACCTTTACTAGATGTCTTAGTTGTTCCTCTCATTACCAAGAATTTATTATCCATTAGTAAATTAACTGCTGATCTTCCTGTTGATGTTATTTTTTCTAACCAATCTTTTGTGGTTCAGACTCGACTGACAAAGGAAATTCTGGCAAAGGGGAGATGGAGGGATGGTCTTTACATTCTTGATCGCGCTTCTGCTGCATTGGTGGCTGCTTTACATACTAGTTCTTTGAAGTCGTCTTTTGAATTATGGCATTCCCGTTTAGGACACACGTCTTTTTCTGTTATTAGTTTACTTAATAAATTGGGACATTTATCTGTTAATTCCCTTTTGCCCAAACCTCTTCTTTGCTCCTCCTGTCAATTGGCCAAGAGCAAGTGTTTACCGTTCTCTTTTAAT
Source organism: Ajuga chamaepitys (assembly GCA_958295605.1). Taxonomy (NCBI): domain Eukaryota; kingdom Viridiplantae; phylum Streptophyta; class Magnoliopsida; order Lamiales; family Lamiaceae; genus Ajuga; species Ajuga chamaepitys. The sequence goes on along the minus strand of OY282500.1, from coordinate 3,254,206 downwards.
GATAAGCGTGCTTCTCATGTTTTGGACTTAATACATTGTGATTTATGGGGCCCTGCTCCAGTTGTTTCGGTAGATGGTTTCAAATATTATGCTGTTTTTGTCGATGATTATTCTCGATTCTCTTAGTTTTATCCTTTACGTGCTAAATCGGAGTTTTTTGATGTTCTAACACGTTTTTTGCTGCTTGTCCAAAATCAATTTAATAAATCGGTTAAGATTTTTCAGAGTGATGGGGGCACTGAATTCACAAATAAACGTGTTCATGATCTTTTTGTTTCTCGTGGCATTCTGCATCGTTTTTCCTGCCCTCACACTCCTCAACAAAATGGTCGTGCTGAACGTAAACATAGACATATTACCGAAACTGGCTTGTCCTTACTTTTTCACTCTCATGCTCCTGCCCGTTTTTGGTTAGATGCCTTTTGCACGGCTGTTTACATCATCAATCGTTTGCCTAGTCTCTTGTTGGACAATAAATCTCCTTTTGAGCTTTTATTCAATTCTGTTCCGCATTATGGACTTTTTAAAGTTTTTGGTTGTCGCGTTTATCCCTATCTTCGTGATTACGCTGCTCATAAATTAGCTCCTCATAGTATTCCATGCATTTTTTTGGGCTACAGTAGTATTCATAAAGGTTTCAGGTGTTACGATCCTACTTCTTCACGTACCTACATTACTCGTCATGCTCAATTTGACGAAACTTTTTTCCCTTTTTCTGGTTCTACTTCCTATTTGTCCCCTGATTCTCTTGTTTTCTCATGGTTTGTTGACTTTCAGGACTCCTCCTCTGCCGGCCCGTCACCTACTGGGCCTTTCCCAGATGTTCCTGCTTCTTCCGGTTCTCTGGTGTCCCGCCGTCCGCATCTCTGTGGTCTCTGCCCGGATCATAACCCTCCTAATACACACACATTACCTCCGCCTAACCCGGTTCAAAACCCAGCTGCACCTCCTGCCCCAGTGCCGGCTCATGACCCAGCTCCGCCACCTCCCGTCCCCCGTTCTGTTCATCCTATGCAAACGCGTGCCAAGTCCGGTATCTTTAAACCACGGTACTCTGTTAATTTATCTTATACTGCTCTTTTATCCGCTTTATCCAATTCTACGGATCCTAAAGGTTTCAAATCTGCTATTAAATTTCCTCATTGGATGCATGCGATGCAAGAAGAGATTGCTGCTCTTCATTCTAACAAAACGTGGGATTTGGTTCCTCGTCCTTCGACGGGAAATGTAGTTGGCTCGAAATGGGTTTTTCGAACCAAATACACTTTCGATGGCTCAATTGAGTGCTACAAGGCCCGTCTTGTCGCTCAAGGGTTCACCCAAATCCCAGGTTTTGATTTTTCTCACACGTTTAGTCCTGTTGTCCGTGCAGCTACCGTTAGAGTTATTTTAAGCATTGCCACTCAGCGTTCATGGCCTCTTCATCAGTTAGACGTGAAGAATTTTCTTCATGGTCTCCTTGATAAGCCTGTCTATATGAACCAACCTCCCGGGTTTGTCGATCCTCGTTTTTCGGATCATGCCTGTAAGCTTAAGAAGGCTCTTTATGGCCTTCGTCAAGCTCCTCGTGCCTGATTTGATCGTTTCAGCTCTTTTCTCCTCTCTTTAGGTTTTCTGCGCAGTCGTTCTGACATGTCATTATTCTTTCTCCATCACTCTAACTATACTATCTTTTTGCTTTTATACGTTGATGACATTATTGTTACGGGCAGCGATCCGGCCATGCTTCGCAGGTTCATTGCTCGTATCCACAAGGAATTTGCTGTCAAAGATTTGGGCCGGCTCGGCTATTTTCTCGGCCTTGAAATATCACACACTTCATCCGGATTATTCTTGGGACAAGCGAAATATGCCCATGACATACTCTCCCGTGTTGACTTGGTCGACTCTAAACCTGTTTCCACTCCACTAGCTCCTGGTGAATCCTTTACCAATCAGGGGGATATGTTTGAAGATCCTACCCTATATCGTTCCCTCGTTGGTGCTTTGCAATATCTGACAATCACTCGCCCTGATCTCTCGTATGCTGTTAACCACTTAAGTCAGTTTCTCCAACGTCCTACTCTTGCGCATTTTGTAGCAGTCAAGCGTGTCTTACACTATGTTAAGGGAACAATTCACCATGGTCTATCCTTCACACGTTCTTCGGACTCCGCCATTATTGGATATTCTGATGCTGACTGGGCTCGCTGTGTGGACACAAGACGTTCCACATATGGCTATTCTATTTTGTTGGGTCCTAACTTGGTTTCTTGGAGTGCGAAGAAACAACCCACTGTTGCCCGCTCTAGCTGTGAGTCCGAATACCGTGCACTGGCTAACACCGCTCAAGAAATGGTGTGGCTTACTCAGCTTCTCAAAGAGCTTCGTGCACTTCCTTCTTCTCGTCCGCTTTTGCTTTGTGATAATAAGAACGCCCTGTTCCTCACTCAAAACCCTATTGCTCACAAACGGGCCAAACACATTGACATTGACTGTCACTTCATTCGTGAGCTCGTGCAAGCCAATAAATTGGAGACTCAGTTCGTTCCTTCTCATCTCCAATTAGCGGACATTTTCACCAAAAGTTTACCCAGTCCTGCCTTTGAACTTTTACGCTCCAAGCTCTGTGTTGTTCATCCCACACTTCGCTTGCGGGGGGGTGATAGAGAAGATATGATAATTAACTTAGATGATTCAAATTGATACGTGTATTATAGGATAGATATTATTTGTACATATCTGTGGAAATCTTTATTTCCGTAAATCTCTTGTAAAATTGTTGTACTCACAATTATTTATAGTGGAAACAGGTCTCACCATATTCACGGTGAACAAAATAATTATTCTCACATCAGGCTTAGTGAGATAAAAACATGACAGAATTAATGCTAATTAATGCTAATAATCTCAACAGACGGGATATTCATCCAAACTTTTTGGTAGGGAAGAAGATGAAGAGGAGATTGTGGACATTTTGGTGAATCATGTGATGGAGAATCAGGAAATGTCTGTTTTGCCCCATAATCGGTGTTGGTGGCCTTGGCAAGACGACTCTTGCTCAATTGGTTTTCAATGATAACTTTGTGATAGGGCATTTTGATAGAAAACTTTGGATATGCGTATCTGAGAAGTTTGATCTCAAGATTCTGGTCAGGGCTATGGCTGAATCTGCAACAGGGAGTGGAAGTGCTTCGGATTTAAGGCAGCTGGATACTTTACAACGACGTATGTGGGAGTTGTTGAATGGGAAGAGGTATTTGCTGGTGCTGGATGATGTTTGGAACACAGACCAAGATAACTGGTTTGTGTTGAAAAACATTTTGGAATATGGTTCAAATGGCACTTCAATCGTTGTCAACACGCCTTAAGATGGTTGCAGATATAATGGGAACTCTTCCACCCCATCGCTTGAGGGAATTATCACAAGAGCATCGTCGGATGCTTCTCAAAGAATGTGCTTTTGGAGATGAAGAGAAAGATGAATATCCTAACCGCCAAGTCATTGGGAAATAGATTGTGAAGAAATGTGCGGGTGTGCCTATGGTTGCTGAGGCACTGGGGGGTCTTCTTCGATTCAAGAGGATGGAGAAGGAATGGAATTATGTGAAAAGAAACTGAAATATGGAATCTACCACCAGAAGAAACATTGATATTGCCTGCTTTGAGGTTGAGTAATCATCATCTTCCTTTGGCTATGAGGCGGTGCTTTGCTTACTTTGCTATCTTTTCGAAGGACTTCAAAATTTTGAAAGAAGAATTGATCTCTCTTTGGGTGGCTCATGGGTATGTAACATCAAGGGGGATATTGGAAGTGGAGGATGTCGGTAATGAGATATGCAATGAGTTGGTTCTGAGATCCCTTTTCCAATATCACCCATTTGATGTTGACTTTATCATTATGCATGATCTGGTTCATGATCTTGTTCAGTCAATCCTGGAGAGTAAAGATCCCGAGGTACAAGTCGAAAGACACGTTACAATTTCATCAGATAGCAAAATACGCCAGGTAAATTTGTAGAGAAAATATGTGGCCTTACCTTCAAGCGTTCAACATGATATGGACATCTCTTCTGTCTTAATCACGTTTAGCCGTTTAAGAGTATTAGATGCAAGTTATACTTGTTCCGCGAGAAAAGATCTTCCTTCTACAGTTGGCAATCCCAAACATTTGTGAGTCTTGCTTGTCTTATTCTGAAATACGTTTGCTTCCCAACTCATTATGTAGTCTTTGGAATCTGCAAATTTTGAACATGAATTATTGTTGTTGGCTTGTGGTTTTACCTAAGAACATGAGGTACTTAAAGAATCTGTGTCATCTTCATTTGGAATTATGCTCATCATTGAGGGAAATGCCCTCTAAAATAGGAGAACTGAAGAGTCTGAAAACACTGAGTTTGTTTATAGTTGGTCGCAGTAGAGGAAATCGACTCGAAGAATTGCAGTGTTTGAACCTTGGTGGCAAGCTTGAGATTAAGCATTTGGAGAGAGTAGATACCTATATGGATGCGAAGAAGGCGAACCTTGTTGAGAAATTAGACCTTCGTGATTTGAGCTTAGAATGGGAAAGCAACATTAAATCCTTGGAAGTTACAGATGAAAAGGTGTTGGAAGCACTTCAACCTCACCCCAATATTGAAATTTTACGTATAAGAGGCTTTCGTGGTATATCTTTTCCAGTTTGGGTGGCAGATTCAACTTTTTAAAAATGGTTCGTATCGAGATATTGGACTACGAGTATTGTTTGCATCTTTCACAACTGGGAAGACTACCTCATCTAAAATTCTTGAAGTTAGAGAAGGTGGGTGTGGAGTATATTATTGAAGGTGGAAGTATTCTTCAGCTTCCATCTCTGGAATCACTTGAGTTATGGTGCCTCCCCTGTTGGGAAATAAGCGATCAAAACAAATAATAAGCGTAAAGAAACAGAAGATAAAAAATATTAAGAACTAATGTGGTTCGCTAGCAACTTGTTAGCTACAGTTACGTCCACGATCAAATGGGAGGATCCCAATCAAATTAAAAAGAGAGTCCAAACAAAATAGGACTAGAGTATCCTATCAAACAAAGACCAAAATCGAGTATCAATCAATTGATACTCGACCCAAACTATCTCTCATAGCAAACTATTCAAAGTAAAAAACAAAGCCATAGAATTCTAATTACTCTCTAACTCAAAGGACTCCAATAGGACTTATTTATAAGCCCCAAAAACATAATCCTATACAGAAAATGAATCACACTGGGCCTAAATCGCGTAAGCCCAAAATCTGCCGCCTATCGTGTCTCGGCTGCGACTATATGTCGCGCCCGCGACCAAAATAGAACAATTGGTTCGACCAAGCAGTCGCGCCCGTGACCAGGATTCATGCCCGCGGCCCCTGCAAATGTCAACTTCTCGCCGCGGCCGCGACGGAGTCCTCCGACACGACCCATTCCAACAGCATTCAAATTCAAGCCTCCACCTCAATACGAACGTCGATTCAAACCCAAGCTTCGTACTTTTCACTTGTGAGTAAAATTACATGATAAATGCTGAAGAAATTAAAAATAACGTAGAATTTGTACAAAAGTTCATTGCACTTGTATGCCTCAAGTTCACGTAATTCTGATTTATGTACAACACCACAAAACTTTTATAATTATTAAATTATTATTTATTTCAATCAAAGTCTACGTTCTTAAATCTTTAAACATTGCTCTGTAATTCAAGGATTAAAGATTTAGTCGGTTTTCTTTACCTAAACAATTTGAAACAAAATTAAGTAAAAAGCAATTATTTTGGACATTCATTTACACCATCTTTTCTTTAAGATAATTTTTTGAAGTTACAATAATTGATTGATCACTAAAGGTATGAGTTATAATTAGTTATTTACTTTTATGTCCTTCAATTATGATTATATGTGGAGGGTTATTTATGTGTACATATTAATTTGTAAGAACTGCATATACTTTTTTATGTCGGGGATAAAAGAACTATCTCTTTGAATCGAAACATATATAAATTGCTAGATGTGTCTCATAATGATCAAATAGGAGGATAATTGAATTCTGAATTTATGGTATTAGTTTCACAAAGTTTTTCTTCCATTTTCACAACTATGGCTGCGCACTGTGGAAGCTGGGATTCTATTTCTTCCTGGTAAATATGTTGTTATTCTGCAGGAAAAATTGCATCTTTACTTGCTCACTTTTCTTCTTGACCTCAAAAGTACTTGTATTTCATGTACACTTGTAAATAATACGTCGACTTATGTTTCACTAGTATTGCTCTCGTGCCATGCACAAAAGTTTGCTCGTAGAATAATATTTTAACTAAATCAATGTTATATTACTTTTTTTCTTAAACGTAAACGGACTGTATACTTGATAAAATAAATATTTTAAAATTTTGAATTATATTAGAGTAAAACGTTAAATGGTATAAATATTCACTTCTCCCTATAATTTTTGGATTGAATATATACTTATTATATATAAATAGAAATTATTATTATGGATATAATTGAAATAAATATTAAATATAACAAATAAAATACCTATTTAAGAAAAAAAAAAACTCAAACATACCTTATCCTTCTTAAATTATGCGACTAACCATAAATAATTCAATTAATTACATGTGTTAATCCAAACAAAAATATAATAAAATTCAACTTATTATTAAAAGAGAAGATAGTAATAAAATATATTGATAATTTATAAGAAAAATAATTTTTTTGTTTTGAATATTTAAAATTAGTCAATTAATTATTTTTATATAAATTAATTCACTATTTAAATAGTCTAAGCTAAAAAAAAAAAATCGAATTCAACTTAAAGAAGGTGAAATAATTATTAATTTGATAGATTATACGAAAAATAATTTAGGGAAAAAAAATGACAGCATGTTGATACTACTGATACCTTATGTTTTGGGACACATATATAAATAAACTCCTCGAAAATGTTTGATTTGCAATTGGGTGAAAATATGATTTTTGTTTTTCTTTTACATATTTAACTCCAATTTATTTTATTATACAAAGTGTGTGCGTGCACACACACAGAGAGACATACTAATATGTAAATTAGTATATATATAGATTAATTTATATAATAAAAGATAAAACAGTAAATACAATAAATTAATTAATAAAATTATTTTAAAAACAAAATTTAATATTATTTTTGGAAAAATATTTCCCTAATTCGTATTTGCAGACTAAACATGAAACCAGTAAACAACCACAATAAGTACTCAAATCTAACTAAATAAGTGAATAACCAATAAATAAACAATTGTATTTTATTTAATTAATATTACACTTTTATATATGCAATATAATGTCAAATTAAACATCATAAAAATATGATTACTTTGATAAATCCCTCCTCGATGTTTCGGATCTCCCGATCCTCTTCCATCTGCTCTTCGGTTGCTACTTGTTTAGGTAGAAGTTGAACTCCAGCTGGACCCTTCTAAATTATTTCTGCATGGGCCGGGGTCATCATCAACCAATTTTCACGCCTCATCACCGTGGTTAGAGTGGGGTTGGGCAAGGGAATGGTCCACCCTCACGCTGCTGCCACATCCATACTCTCTCCTTGGATAACTTAATATAATGAGATATTTTAAGAACTTCCGTCATTATCCTAGATTCACCGCTCATTGGTTGAAATCTTGAGAGATTAATCCTATAGTGCACCGCCAAGGCAGTGATGAAGCCTCCAATTCATATAACATCTGTTTCATGTGCTATAGAATTGAATTGGCCCATCAAATAAGGTGCTGATCGCACCTTGTGGGGCTTCATCATACACCCTAACAGGCAGTGGCGGACGGACAGAAGGAAGAGGGTATGCATGTGCATACCCTATTTTTTGAAAAAAAATTAGTACATATATTATATATCTCATATCTGTTCTTCATTCACAAAATTTTAAGATATGAAATTATTAATTAAATTATATTGTAGTGAATGGGCCCCACCACACCCACTAACTTATGATGAAATAAGTAACAATTCCAAAAAGTGGCGAGCCACTTTTTACTTAAATCAATTTTTTTTTTAAATAATGGTAATACACTATTTGTCTAGTTAGAATTAAAACATAGAAACTTACAGTACACCTTCTTCACAGTCTTTTTCCTCATTTTTTTGAACTGTATGGTTTTATCTTTTAGTATTTCAAGGAATTGTGCATACCCTGTTTATAATTTCTAGATCCGCCACTGCTAACAGGTAGAGCTCGTCCGCCCGGAGACCTCCTGCCTCATGCCTTGCGAAGAGAGTGTGCTGCATAATCTTAGCCAAATATCTGAATATCGGGTTTCGAATTTCGGTTGGCTTTGATCTGCTAGCATTGTAGGTGGGGTGATACGGTGTGGCGCCCGGTTGATAACTGATTTTTTGCTAGAATTCTTGAGAATTGAAATCCTCGTGGTGAGTAGCAGGGGAGTGAAACCGTAAGATTTCTCCTAATCGTCCAGAATGCATCTCACGAGGCCGGTTTCCCAGTCGGAATGTCATGCTCAAGGCTTCGTCACGATGCATGACAACATCAAGAGTGGAGAAAAATAAATTATTGAAATTGCAGATTCATACTATATTATATATATTGTTTGTTGTCTTTATTTTTTTTTTTTTTTAATATTGTTTGTTGGGTTCTGCGTTTTTTTTTTTTAAATTGCAGATTCATACTATATTATATATATATATATATATATATTTAAACTTACTTATGTTTATACCTCTAGATGTATGTCTATGATGTGATATATGCCTACTTAGATATTTTTGCAGATTAATTTTATTTAACTTAGGTACTGTGTTCTTACTTTCTTCCTTTCTATATATCTTACTTATTATATCATAAAATAATAAATTATTAAGATTTACAAAATTATGAAGTAAAAATATAAATCAAAATATTAATATTAAAATTTCAAATTAAATGTGATTAATATATATATATATATATTGTGATAATAATAGAAATTAATAAAAATAAAGAGAAAATAAATGAATTATAAGGAATATTTCTTATTAGTGCAAACAGTTGGAAAAGAAGTGCAGATTGTGCACTGGAGTGGTGTGAGCTGTTGGAGATGCCCATTTCTAAAAAATTTACCTTATAATTTTGATACATCATTTATCTCTATACAACGTTTATGGCCACCGTTTCTAAGCAATTTACCAATAATATATAAATAAAAATTCTTAATAAAGTATATTTTTACCTTATAGGGTATCTAAAAATATAGTAATTGACACCGTATAACTATTAGAATCTTCATGTGAATGACCTTATAATAATAAAATTATCATTTCGATTATTTGGGGAAAAAAATTAACTCGTCCCGTAACTTTTCACTTTTACGCAATTGATCCCGTAATTTTCACATTTATCAATTTAATCTCATAAGTTGGAAAATTGCTCAATTTAAGGTCAATTTTGGCTAGAAAATGAGCGTGTGTTACACGCGTCGATTCTCTCGTTTTTTCAGGTTAAAATTGGTCTTAAATTGAATTATTTTTTTAATTTACGAGACTAAATTTAAAAAAAATTGAAAATTACGAATCAGTTATATAAAAGTAAAAAATTACGGGACGAATTAAATTTTTTTTCCAAAATAATGTGATGCACCCTCTCCATAAAAAAGTACAATAAAATAGTCATGTTTGCTGAATTCTGAGTTACACAATAAATAATGATCATCGGAGATATTTAGGGTCCGTTTGCTTAAAATTGAGTTCAGTAGATTTAGAGAATCTCAATAAAATACACTCACTAATTCTCTCAGTAAGATTTGATCCAACACTCTGTTATCTTAAGCAAACGAACCCTTATTATTCTCCCAGTTGGCACTGTCTGATAAAGTTAAATGGTCTCACCTACAATCTAAATTCTCTTCATTAATCACACATGGAGAATGTTTGTTGTAGGTATGGGACCCATTAGATGGAGGAATGTCCAGTTATATTTCCTTCCACTATTAATCTAATAACCCACTATTAATCTAATAACCCTATTGATTTGGATGTTATAATACACATCCGGCACTACAACATAAATGGATTTATGTAACATTTAAAAAGTGTTACAATAAATTTTAGGTAATACATTATTGGTGTTACATTTATCGGTGCTACCTAAAGTCTAAAGTAACATTTCTGATGATCTTTAGTAACGTTTTGCATAAGTGTTACATTATATTTTAAATTGTAACACTTCATGATAACACTAAAAAAAGTTACATATAATCCTTTATGTAACATTTTTTTTTAAAAAAAAAAAAATATTGAATATTTATCATTGTTGGGATTCGAACCCAAGTTGTAAACCTGCAAGATCCTTAATTGTAACTGTCAAACCACTAGGCTATAATAACTCTATTATTTTATTTTATATGAAAACATATATATACACAGTTTTTTGTTGTAACATGAATAAATTATTCTCATGATTAAATGCTTACTAAACTACAACCAAACTTAATTTTATTTAGCATGTTTTAGTATCTAAGGTGATATAAATTTTTCATTAACTAATTCTTTTTTTCAATTTTGTCCACTCACACACATACACATATTTATAACTTATTCAATATCATACTAACGTGTTACATCGAATTATTTTATATAAATATTAAGACATATCATTAATTTCAATTGCATTAAGTAGATAATGTTAAGACACCTTGAAAAATTAAGTAATTAATTACTTTTTTTTGTGTGTTTTATAGAATATGAAATTAAATAAAAAATAAACTTACGAACATGAAAGACATGACAAAATTTTTTAAGTCCAGTGTTTTATACTCAAAAATTGCATGTATTTAAACTTTTAAGCTACAAAACTCCTTTCTTGTTGTTAGTAAAATATGATTATCTATATATAGACACATATACAAAAAAAAAAAAAAAAATCACTAATAAAATTTATGTTACATAACTAATAAGTAAATCCTAGGTGCTATAATAAATTGTTATTTTAGTTGTTTGTTTTCATATTCTCATGTTACGAATGTTCTATAGTGATTGTTAAGATGTAACACGTCTATAAAGCTTTGCCTCAAAAAGTCATTTGTAAAATATAAGTGATTAAAATATTTTAATTCTTCAAAAGTCACGAGAAGAACAAATCCGAAGATATTTTATTATTTTGAAATAAAAAAATATATAATTTTATCAATTGAAAGTGTTACTTATTTATAAGTGTTACCTAAAAGTGTTACTATTTAAAAAGTGTTACATCCAAGATGTTACATATTTTAAAAGTGTTACATGAATATGTTACATATTCGCACATTTTACAAAAGTATTATATGAAAGTGTTACATATTCATAACTGTTACATAAAAGTAAAAAATTTGAAAGTATTACTTAAAGCTATTTACTCTATGTTGTAGTATTGTTTTATTTCATCCCACTTCCGTCCATTTCCATCCCATCCCATTCCCTTTCTAAACAGCAGAAAGGCGTCACTCGCAATCACGACAATGGATCTAATGGGATTTCTGTAATTCATCGTTGCCCATACCATGGGTGACTTCTAATTAACTTCAATGTCGCCCTTTGTGGAGGTGAATATATATATATGTATATATATATATATATATTTTAATTTCGCTAATGGAAGAAGACTTTGGACAGTGAATAGGCTGTTGTCATTCATCTTACCTCACTGCAGGTGCATATGGTGGGTTCCCTTAACCAAGCCACTGCCTATGAGTTGCCGACTCATTCTTCAAAAGGCACGTGGTCAGAGCCCTAGCTCATCCCACAGGAAATGACGTGACAGAAGAAATGAGATTTTGCCTAGTTCAAGCGGTCCCGAATTTCTTGTTTGCTTAACACATTATTGCTTTCTAGGGCATGAACATGGGCAATTAGGCAGGGTGTATAGTATTAGAACAGTAGCATTCGGTCTAAGTAAGTATTCTTCGAATTTCAACATAAATTACATCCACCTATATAAACATCCTGAAACAAACATACCCTCAACCGATGACATTAATATATATAAAATCACCCTTTATTGATTGAGCTAGAATTGGTCCCACTTATAAGAATAAGGCTAACATGTGAAAAGTCAGAGTTTGTGCGCGTGTGCAATGTAATTAATCTGAAAGATATGTAAAGAAACAATCGTATATATGATAAAGAAAGTTCTTACAGAGTACGAACTTGATTAGTATAGAAAGAAAGTTTATTCATAAGATTTAAGAAAGAACCCTTTTTTTCTTACAAGCAATATCTCATGGATAAGTAAAGTAAAGAGAATACAATTTTGTACTCACAGAAACACTTAGAAATCCCTCCTAACTTTCAGTACATACTCCCCCTAAATATGTGCTCACTCTTTTGGTCTCCCAAATAAGATTTTCAGTACAGATGATCCCTCAATCTATACTTAGATGATTCTCCCGAACCTCTATATGTTCTCCTGAACACACTGGACACAACTCTCCCGAATTGTTTCTAATGATCTACTGATGTTCGTTCACAATTCAAACATCAGTAGAACATATGCAAGATTTGATGAATTACACAAGTGTTTTTCTCTCCAGAACTCGATGTCTTTTAATGTTTTCTCACCACTATTTATACTGCATTCTTCCAGCTCTTTAATCACCATTTCTCCAGCAATTAATTTTGGGGGATTGAAAGTAATTTGGGAAGTTTTGACCTTCCTTCTTTGTTTTGATCTTTGATTGATTCCTTGATATGAGGAACAAGATCACGTTCCTTGATCTTCTGAATCATCTTTCCTTTCCTCACTTTCAATCTTCATGATCCTATCAATCAACTAAACAAGAGTATTTTTCAATAAATGTCATTTATATAAAAAGTGATTTTTACATGTATTATGTATATCATCACTAGCAATTAGGGAATATATTACTGTTAAGTTCTGCAGAAATTCCTATATATAGCAGAGCCACAACAACTATTTGTGACAATCCAGAATAATCATTTACATACATAATTATTATGATGGAGTTGAAAAGCCAAAGTAATGTTGGAGTAATTAGCGCTTCTTCTCGTCCTCTTGCAAATTTTCATCCAAGTGTATGGGGAGACACTTTCCTTCATCTGCATATGCCGCAATCCACCGAGGTACATATTTATGTTATCGCGAAAAAATCATCAACTTCGAATGAATTTTCGTTTACAAAGTTCGCTTTAAAATGTCACAAAATCGTTCCCCGAGTTTCAGTCACTCTGCTCTTGATTCATGATGGTGGGGACAGTAAATTATAAAATGTGATGGATATAAGACGGTCTGGTCAACACTGATCTTATTATATGGTTGCAAATAATTAGATATAAATTATGAGGTCACGTTGATTAATTTGGTAATGTTGAAGTTATTTGTTTTTGGACAATCAAAGGGTGGTGCAGAAGAGGTAGTTGAAGAGTTGAAAGTGGAAGTTAAAAAAGAGCTAAAAGAAGCATCATGCGAGTACCTGCGACTACTGAAAATGGTTGATGCAATACAACGATTAGGCGTTGAGTATCATTTTAAGGAGGAGGTTGATGAAGCTCTTCAAATTCTGTCTGAAAAGTTTGATGATTATTGCAAACACAACCATGATATGTACACCACTGCTCTTAGTTTTCGCCTTCTCAGACAACACGGATACCCTACGGTTTCCTGCAGTAAGTATATATTGTTGTATAGTTAATGTTTTACTGGAAGAAGAGATGACCCGCATATTTTATGTTTGACAGAAATCTTCGACAAATTTACGGATGAGAAATTAGGTGGGTTCAAGGTTCCCAACATCGAAGAAGTTGCCGGAGTTCTTGAATTCTTCAAAGCCACACATCTGAGAATCCATGGCGAAGATATACTGGATGAAGGCTATGTTTTCAGTAGAAATTACCTGGAATCAGTTCTGCCGGATTTAAAGAATCCTGTTGCTGAACAAGTTAGTCACGCAATGTACGAATACTCTAACCGGAGAGGAATAACAAGACTAGAAGCAAGGCACTACATATCCATGTACGACCAACTGCCTTCTCACCATATAGGCTTACTCAGGCTTGCTAAGTTGGATTTCAACCTCCTACAGTCTCTGCACAAAATGGAGTTAACCGAGCTCTCTAGGTATGTAATAAAGGCACTTGTGATCTTTTACGACCAGGAGTATAACATTTCCTACAACATATGTATAATCATAACACATGCACAATATAATCTCACTAGTAATATATGAGCCATGATTATGACGATATGAGTACGTACGCAGGTGGTGGAATGGTCTAGAAGTTCCTACAAAACTATCATATGCAAGAGATCGAATGGTGGAGACTTACTTTTGGAGTGTGGGAGTATATTTTGAACCAGAATATGGTGTTGCTAGGAAGTTTTTAACCAAATTGCTGTCCCTCCTATGTATTATTGATGATACTTTTGACGCATATGCTACTTTTGAAGAACTACAACTATTCACAGCAGTAATTGAAAGGTAATTCATTCAAAATCTCGATTATTACAATTTGAATTTTGTAAAACTTAAGAAGATAATATTGCAGGTGGAGTCCTTCATGTTTGGATCAACTTCCAAACTGTATGAAAGTAATTTACAAGGCCCTTCTGGACGTGTTTGAAGAAGTTGAAGCAGAAATGATCAAACATGGGACATCATACCGTACCAACTATGGAATAGAAGCAGTATGTACTTTATGGATATATTTTTTAATTTTTGCCTTTTCTTTGTTTTATTTAGCAAGCAGTGTTCCTTCTATCTACTTTGTTGGCAGAAACAAACCAAGAACACACAAAAACCAACCAAGAAACTCTAAACGGCAAAATAGCAAACACTTGGTGTGCAAGTGTTTAAATGACAAACAAAACAGAAAAAATGAACAGTGCAGCGATTTTTACGTGGTTCGGTGTTCAATCACCTACATGCAAAGGACGTTGGAGAGTTTCTCTAATCACAGAAAATCCAGAGATCCAAGCAATTGGAACAAGAAACCCTATCCAAGAGAAAACCCACTATAACTAACTTTGATTCCTCACAACTTGTGTTTCTCTCTCTAGATATCATGATCTCGTAACTAGCATGGATTAGGAGAGTATTTATACTCCTAACAACTATTTACAATAGACAGAATTACAAATGTAATGACTAACTACACATTTCAGCTCAAATCTGTTAACTCAAACGACGACGGTATTTGGCCCATACAACAAAGGTTTACTAATTTAACCGTCAGAAAACCGTTGTCTTTGGCTATTTCCAGACTGTTGCATTTGACAGCTTTACCAATAAGCATCTTCTTCTGCTTTTAGCATCTAGCGAGGAAATTGCGATTTTGGTCCCACAGGACACAGGACAGTTGTATTTTGGTCCCAAGGTTTTCACATTTGATCCCATAAACATAAAATCGAGCACATTTAGTCCCATTAGAAATTTCACAAGCATTTATAGTCCCAAGTTTTTACATTTTCAATCCCACAACGTTTATCATTAACGTTTTTTGTCACGTGCATAGCACATGTCCGTTAAATGACGTAATAAATACGAAAAAATTGCAGTTTTAGTCCCACAGGACACGAGGCTGTTGTATTTTGGTCCCAAAGTTTTACTTTTGATCCCACAAATTCAAAATCGAGCACTTTTAGTCCCATAAGAAATTCCACAAGCATTTATAGTCCCATGTTTTTTCATTTTCAATAACATTTTTTCTTTTTTGTTGCATATTAGTTCGACCAGATTTTTTCGGGCATGTTTAAAGGGAATAAGGCGTGTTACTTCAACACAGGGGTGATGGTGATGGATCTGGAGAGATGGAGAAGGAAAGATTACACAGAAAAAATTGGGAAATTGATGGATACAGAGGGAGAGGAGGATATATGAGTTGGATTTTTTTCGCCCCTTCATGTTGATTTTTGGAGGGGAGGTAGAAGGGAATTGATCATAGGTGGAATCAACATGGTCTAGGTGGGTATAATGTACAGAATAACTACCGCGGTTTGCATGCGGGTTGGGTCAGTTTGGTGCATTGGAACGAGAAGGAGAAGCCATGAGTGAGGTTTGATGAAGGGCGGCCTTGCCCCGTGGATCATTTGTGGGCCCCTCATGATCTAAAAAAATTAATTTGCGAAGGTATAGTATATTAAAATACAGGATATCGTTGATGATCCCATGTACGAGGTATTTTTTTGGTTGGAATTCAAATGAATTTGAATTTGAGAATGTGACACGAGATATTACAGACCATTTTTCACGTAATTATTCAAGTACAAATTACTAATAATGAAGACCTTTTCAGATCCTACAGCTTATAATCAGTTTTTCTAGATTTTCAAAAGCTAGTTAGAATGTTCTCATTAAATGAAATCCATAGAGTATCAAATCTCTTATTGTTTCGATGTTCATGGATTTGAAAATCATTATTCTTTTTTAACTACGTTCCAATATTCTGTTTGACTGGGACCGAAAAAGAACTTTGCTTACTGGCATTTCTCATTTATATTTATACGATTTTTTTAGTTAAGTGACTCGGATGAATTGGTGAAGCAAAATCAAATATCAAGCAAAAACTGAGAGGTGAGATTAAGTTACTTTATATTGGTTGATGTAAAGAGGAGCATGGAAGTAGAGGAAAAGAGATCAAATCAGCTATCAATCGAAAAATTGATTTATGGAGGGAAAAAATGGTTGTCTGGTTTGGGATGAAAAATGCAAAAAATCTTGGGACTAAAAGTGCTTGTTTGGTTGGGACCAAAACTGCACAAAACCTTTGGGACTAATAGTGCTTGTTTGGTTGGGACCAAAACTGCACAAAAACTTTGGAGCTAAAAGTGCTAGCAAAGATAACAGAAAACGTGACGGTGGGACTAAATGTGCTCGATTTTATATTTGTGGGATCAAATGTAAAAACCTTGGTACCAAAATGCAATTGCCTTGTGTCTTGTGGGACCAAAACCGCAATTTCCTCAGCATCTAGCTTTCAGTTAGCTGGAGACCAGATTCTCCAGAATCACTTATCACTTAATTTGATCTGAATGTGTTTGCCACACACACTTCCGTTCAACATACTTGGTACAATATTCCTAGCTAAGCAATATGTACTGCTGGTGAAATTTCTGGTTCGAGCATACTTTGCTGAGATTATATGGAGGGAAGAAAAGCACAAACCCACAACCCAAGAGTACTTGCAGACTGCAACTAAAAGCTGTGGATATTGTGGGAAGCAAGGTATGTATAAAACACACATATATGTAGCCATATATGTGCTATACATCGGAGAATTTTTAATTATGTCTAAAGTAACAAAAATGTTCACAACTTTCATTTCTTTCCAATTTCAATGACTACAATTTTTTACATTGAATTGTGTCCTCATTACTTTTATTAGATTCGCCTTTCGAACCTAGATCCACCACATATATTAAAATAGTAGTTACTAGAGGGTCAAAGTTACGATCGCCATAACTTCCATTTCTGATATATGGCGGTGGCAGCAACATTGTAAAATAGGTGGCAGACATAGAAATGTTCCATCAAGGCGAACTAAATGATGGTAATTAGATAAGATATCAAAAATATATAAGTGGGTGATTTGTTTTACACCTTTTAAACTTTATTAATTGAAAACTCATCTAAATTTGGTTAAAGAATTACAATCAACCCTATACATAGTGAGATATATTTTTTGAAAGATGACAGAAAAAAATATTTCTTATAAAAATAGGAATAATTGTACATCGTGCCATTAATTTATTGGTTACCTAATATGTTACTTACATATAAGTAGTTGAAAGAGAAGTTATTTCTTCAAATATTAGAATCATATTATTTTTATATACAAATTTGTTGTGAAAATTACAGACCTTCATCTTTTTATAGAACCACGACCTTTATTCTTTTAGTTGTCCTTTTAACTTAGGATAAGAAAATTATAGAGTAGATGAAATGACAAGTAAGGCCTCAATTCTCCTCCTCAAATTTCTAAAATTATTTCACTATTTCCTTTATACTATTTCTCTTTCCAATTATTAAGGGGTAATATTGGAAGAAATGTAAAATAGGGCTTAGAATAATAAGTATAAGCATTTCACAATATTTAAAACAAAGGTAATAAATGGTGAGCATAAAATCATGCAATCAATATCTACAATTTCAATATACAATTCTTCCCGATCATCAAATTAAATTCAATTTTGACAAAATTTAATATGTTATGTTTGCTTATTTTGAGATGCAGTTTGAGCATGAAAGAGAGCACATACCATCAGCAGTAGAATGCTACATGGAAGAGCATAAAGTGTCAATAGAAGAGGCAGTAAATCGTTTAGAGTCGGCGTGGAAGGATATAAATAAGACCTTCCTCAAACCAACTAAAATTCCAGTCCCTCTACTTTATCGTATTCTCAATTTGGCCCGGGGGATTGAGGTTTTCTATAGAAGGGGAGATTGGTACACTCACGTGGGTCCTGAAATGCAAAGTTTCATCAAGCAACTCTTCATTGAGCCTCTTAACTAATAGTAATTGTGAGCAATTCTCTTTAATTTCTTGAGAAGTTTCTATTCAAGTACGTCTTACACATTGTTCGTACAAGGGAGTAAAATCATCAGATATGGTTAGTATCTTGTGGATTATGAAATCAATCGATTGCCTCCTTATCTTCCAACAATCAATTTCATGTTTTGATCTCCAATGTGTTCTTTATTTGAATATGTACCTGCAAAATAAATGTGAGATATTATCCGGCAAATACAAACATTAACAAAACAAATACCAATACCAAATACAGACTATTAGAGAAAATTCAAGTGTCAATAATAAAATAAATACGGTATCTCAAAACTTCCGAAATAAACTATAGGAATCAGAACATAAAAAATAGAACAATTTGATGTAACAAGTTGTGTTGAACAATAAAAACTAAGGTTAGGAGATTTACCCTTCCTGATCTCATGTGAAGTGAAGCTAATACCTTACTGAAGATATGCACGGTTAATGATGTAACAAGCCGTGTTGATGACTGCATCCTACTGTTTTCTCACATCCCTTTAGAATTGAGCATAACTTGGATCATTTCCTGTAATGTTCGATCTTCCTTCCTACAACACCGTATTGTTTTGTTATTTTAAGAGTTGAAAACTCACGAGCAATATCACATGAGGTACAAAAATAAATGAAGATGAATTTTCAAACTCCTTATCATGATCGCTCGGAACATGAACAATATTGGACTTCTTCTCATTTTCAAGTTTTAAGACAGTGATTTGAAAACTACGAAGGCATAAAAATTTTCTCTCAAGAAATCAACTCATGTGAACTTGGAAAAATCATCAATACATGAAAAATTACATCTCTTACCAGTTTTACTTTCAACCTGAACTAGACCCATAAGATCCATGAAGTAGCTCCAAAATCTGCTTGGTAGACATGTCTTGTTGTTCCTTATGAGAATTTCGCTTTTTCTTACCATGTTGCATAGACCACACACTCCATGTTTATCCATCTTCAACTTGTGTATTCCACAAAAAACAATTTCACTAGACAAATTCTCTTGATGCAAATAATTTTTGTGACCTATTTTTTTATGCCGAAATTCAGTATCACTAAGTGTAATGGTAAAATTACAATTAAGATCATATTGCAACAAGTAACAATTGTCAGTAAATCAGTTATGACATGGTTCTCACCAGAATCATAAACCAAACTTTTATCATGTGTGAACATAACAAAAAGTCCTAGATCACAAATGCAACTAATACTTAGCAGATTAGCCTTCAACTTGTCGACTAGAAGAACACCAACAAGTTTAGGTAACCCACTAGCGTTTATCATACCTCTCCCAAGAACTTTATCGCTTACTCCATCACCAAATGTAACTTAAGTTTCATCAATAGGAACAACACCAACCAAATTTAACTTGAAGCTAGTCATGTAACGTGAACATCCACTATCAAAATACCATTCACCACTAAAACTAGACTAGGACATTTTTGTTACCATAAATCAGGAAACAACAGGCTATCTAGAAGATTTCTCTAAAGTTTCTAAACTTTTGTCTCATTTGTTAGAAAACGATATTGCTTTTGTTTTCGATGATAATTGTGCGTAGACCTTTGAGACATTAAAGAAGACATTCGTGTTTGCTCCGATTCTGATCACACTGGATTGATCCCAAACATTCAAGCTAATGTGTGATGTTAGTGACATGGCTATTGGGGCAGCTTTAGGCCAAAAGAGGGATAAACAGTTTAGAGTGACCTACTAAGTGAGCAAGACCCTTGACACGGCTCAAGCCAATTACACCACCACCGAGAAGGAGATATTGATCATAGTTTATGTGTTCGACAAGTTCTGATCTAACCCTATTGGAGCTAAACTAGGGAATTAGTTAATTCGTCCGTTTCCTGTGGGATTGACCCTTATTTTGCACTACTACTATTTAGTAAAGATTGAGATAAGGCAATTTAATTTTGTGTGCCTTGACGGCACGATCAAGTATGTTGGTTTTTAACTTTAGACATGAGTAACTAAACTTATTGTGTTCTATGATTAGAAAGTAGACTACGTATTTATATATATTGATGTTATTCGTTTAATTTTAGAAAGCTTTATCATCTATCTGTATGTTTGTTTTAATCATATGATGGTGTCAATCTGATCAATTGATAGTTGTCTATAAGTTTAACGATTTGTTATCCAAGAAGAGAGGGTCGTTAATAGACTTACAACACATAGCGTAAATATTAAAATTCATTCGAGAGGAGTGAGGTGTTTATATAGGCATTGCTCTAGGTACTTTTGGGAGTCTTTAGGTGAAGTTAGCCTGAGAGGGTAATTATCTCCAGTTGACCTACATGTTAGTGTTGTCCGAGAGGAGAGCTAATCAATATCCATGCCTCTTAATAGATGATATAATTGGTTTAAAAGTCTAAAATTTAAAATAATCAAACATAGGGAAATGTAGTTGAAATCGAAGCCCTAAAATGCATCTTAATCTCATTTGGATCTCTCCTTGCTATTTGTGTTCTTGTTAATCAAGCAATCACTTAGTTAATTAGTTAAATCTAGTAATTTAGATTATTGCACAAATCAAACCACGTACTTGAGAGTCTAGATAGAGTAGAATTATTAAAATTAGGGTATTAAACTAAATCTAGGAAACAGTCTATGTGGATTGACATTGTTTGCAAGATCCACTACTGAAAGAGACCGGGATCGTACAACAAGACGTGAAGCAACCATGTCAGCAGAGAGGACTTCGAGTCAAAGTCAGCAATCTTAAGATTACAATATATAACATTTGGAACAAGGAGCATCCTTGTACTGACTTGCAATAACGTGAAAATATTTATCCTCACAACAAGAAAAGCAACTCTGTAACACTGACAAAGTTGCACCTACTCTGACCTACTCTAGCAAAAAGACAACAACGACTATAAGTCGTACGACAAACATTAAATTTCAGGAAATCTCCTTCCCTATTCAACAAGGATGAACACCAACTACTATAAATAAAAAGAGACTAAGGACGAGAACATATTTTACTTACGAAGTACTTTTCATACTATCATACTCTGAGCATTCAATATTTCAAACTAAGCACGCATCCTTACAATATCTATAGAAAAGTGTAAGCAAAGAAGAAGACACAAATAGCAGTGTCACATCAACTTCTCAACGTGCAATAGATTCTTAAGGTTTATCTAAACTAAGGTCTCAGAAAGCTCACTCTCAGTCTCAATTTATATTACCATAGCAACCTGCCCATATCCCAAACTTTGCTACACGTTTAGAGCCAACTTTCAATTCAAGAAACACTTTCATAAAGCTTATTTTTTTAGTGGTTTTTAATGGGGAGTCTAAGGCTGTGCACGAAGCTTGGAGATTACTGAAATCGAGCCTAAATCCGGATCGAATAAGTTTCAAATTGAAAACATCCGTTGACCATTGACTTTTTCAAACTGAGTCGATTATTTTTTTACAGATTTAGATATTTCTTAATTTTCCAAACCAAAGCCCGTGCTGAGCCGCACCGAACTGTATTGTATTGAATAACGATAAAATAATAAATTACAGATTTTAAAAATATATTATCCCTAAAAGATAATTTTAAATAAGAGTTCAAATTAAATTATCCATAATTCTGTAGTTAGTTAAATTTAACATAAGTAATTAAAGTAGCCTTGTATTAAATTATTGTATGATTTTCAATACATAAATTGGTGAATTGGAAATAAATTTGATGTATTAAAATTATTTATTTTGGTTAGCTGTCAATATATATATTTTTTTTAAATTGATTATATTATTCAAAAGATAAAAAATCTCTAGTTATCTGACCGCGCTGTCGAGGCACGTCAAATTAACTACCTTCTCTATCTCTACTAACTAGTAGCAGCGATAAGTATGGGTCGAATCCCACAAGGAGCGAATGAATTAATTATGCTTCTAATATTAATAATAAACAATAAAAGTAAATAAAGGAGGTTTTGAGTTTTAATAATCTACTAACTAACTAATCAAATAAACAATTATAATGCTAAAGACCTTAAAGACTCAATTAAATAAATACTAACTTGACTTAAACAAATATTAAAGGTAATACTAGTTCTCAGTTCAGTATCCCCCTATTCGTCTACAAATTAATTAACTAATTAAACCTGATTATTATCCCTCAACCTTCTAACCCTAGACCGACAACAAGCCCTGTCGGCCCGAATTATCCCTTAAGAATAGTCAACTAAGATACGATCATTAGTTAACCCTATTTAATTGAACAACCTAGAAAACGCTCTCTAGGTTTAATTCATTAAACGCATTAATAATTAGGATAATAGGTCAGATTAGACTCCAAATACATACGCTCGATCCGGATGGCCTAGATTTGTGTTACCCCTAACGAATTAATCATTATTGCTACTCGTGATTATAAAATTATAACAATTACGGATTACAATTTTATAACCTAGTAGTGATAAATTAATAACCTAATTCGATGGGTCCTATCAAATCAAGCAATCAACCAATCGTGGGTCATAAGAATAAGTAACACAAATAAGTTGGGAAATAATAAATCAACATTCAATTACGGATCAATTAATCATCAAAACGAATAGGGTTCAACATCCCTTCAAACTAGTATAAAGTAAACTAGCTACTCATAACTAAACTATTGTCTAAAACTTGATAAAATAAAGACATAATTAAAATAAACGGAAAATAAAAGCAAACGGAAATAAAGACATAATTAAAATAAACGGAAAATAAAAGCAAACGGAATTGACGACGGAACAACGCTGGCCGCCTTCTGCTTCCTGCCTTTAGTTTTCGTACGGACACCCGTATGGACACCCGTATGGATTACTCCTCCTCAATTCTTGTATGGACCCTCATAGGTTTAATTCCCCAGCTTTTATAAGGATTCAATTGGGCTTTAACAGCCCCTCACGTTGGATTAACAGAAAAATTGGGCCACCGCCCCTTTTTAACTAATTAAGCCCATATTCACAGTTTCTACTCTCCATGGGCAAAACCCTTCTTTTCCATACGGTTCTCCTTTCAACTGGGCCAATTCCGGTCAAGTTCTTTCTTTACTCATCGATCCAATCTAATTACTCCAAAATTACTCCAAATTCACTGCAATTTCACAATAACCACAACTTTGGAGTATTTGACTTAAGTGTGCGAATAAGTAGAAAAATAACAGTGCATAGTAAATAAAATGCAATAAATCACATTCCTATTAATATAAATAATGCACATTTTTCTACTTATCATTATCCAAGTTGAATCAAACAAAATTGAGCCGTTCTTGTAGATCCAAAATTCTAAACCGAATTATCCTCAAACGAAAAATAATCGTATCGTACCGTCCTTATTTTTTGGATTGATTTTGGATACTCATTTTTAAAATAATCGAAGTTTGGGAATTTATAGATTTTCAAATCTCCGATCCACATCGTACCGTGCACACCCCTGTTCGTCTATTGAATCTGAGATTCAGATTAGACTAGTTTAGTTCTGAGGAGCTTTTATAGTAGAGGAGTAGTCCTCCGAGAAAGAAACTATTATAATGTGCCAAGTTGGACTTGGACATCGATGTAGCTAAGATTGTAGTGTGCGAACTTAGTGTTTTTTCTCTATGTGAGGGAAGCGTAGGCGTAGAAGGATTACCCTCACCTTCGAACCACTATAACTATTGTGTATTTGCATATATTTCTTACTGTTGTTGTAATAGACCTACAACTAATGCATTGTCTTAGAAAATGTTTCATCATATTTTCGTTGTTGCATAAAACGTATTGCTTGCTATAAGTTCCAAAAAGTACAATCTGTTATAAGGTAATTGTTCTCTGGGAACTTGTTGATGTAAGCTCAGGTGTAGGAACAAGTTTCTACAGCAGATAGAAACTTACTGCCCACATTTTAGTGGGGCGATTTGATTACAAAACAACATAATATATATTACGGAATTCATAGAAATTGGAATAATTATCCATTGTTTGGAAAACTAGTGGCAACTGCCAGAAGAGGAATGGATTTACTGATTGTAAGTCCAGCCTTTTCAGTCATATCCAAGTCTTTTCCTTCAGCTCCATTAGGCAACTTCCAATTAAACTCCAGCAAAAGATTTGCCAAAAGAAACTCAATGATAGACATAGAATATGTAATCGCTGGACAGGCCCTTCTCCCTGCCCCAAAAGGAATCAACTCAAAATCAACACCTTTCAAGTCTATCGAAGAGTTCAAGAATCTCTCTGGCTTAAACTTTTCGGGTTCATCCCACAATGCAGGGTCTCTCCCTATCGCCCAAACATTGACCATCACAAGTGTTCCCGATGAAATGTTGTAGCCGTTTAGGGTTGCATCTTTGCGTGCTCTTCGGGGTACCAACAAGGGGAGTGGTGGATGACAACGAAAAGTTTCTTTAATCACTGCTTTCAAATAATACATTTTTTCCAGGTCATCATATGTTATGTCATGTTTTTCTTTAACAACTTGCCTTATTTCGCTTTGCAATTTGCCCATAATTGTGGAATGTCGTAACAGTTCAGCCATCGCCCATTCCAAAACTATGGGTGTTGTCTCAAAGCCAGCTCCAAATACATCCTGTGGAGTTCAACCGAAAGTAGACAATTTTTTAGTATTAATATGTAGTATTAACTAAAATAATAAGCTTACTTTAATACTCCCTCCGTCCCAGCTGAGTTGCACACTTTTCTTTTCTGGACGTCTCATCTAAGTTTGCACATTCTTAAAAAGGAAAGTTTTCTCACAATCTCCACCCTTAAAATCTCCACTTTCAATCTTCACCTTTAAAAAAATCAACCAAAAAGCAAAAAACAGCTTTTTCTTAATATACGTGCCGCTTCAAGTGTGCAAACTCAGTCGGGACGGAGGGAGTAATATAATATAATGTGTTTTACCAGAAAATAAGAAATACAACACTTACATATGTTGAAACAACAAACCCCAGTAAAAACTACCCTCACATATATAAGAGAAAACCGCAAAACCCGTCCTGTAATTTAAGGGGTCCCAAAACTAAGGGTTTGTTTGCTTAAAGTTTGGGAGCGCTGAGCCAAATCTGGCTGAGGAAGTTAATAAGTGTGCTCTATCGGCATTTGGTCCCTAAATCTACTGACCCAAACCTTCATTAGACTATTGCATGTGAACCGCACATGGCCTTGTTGAATTGGGGATTCTTATTTTCACAAGGAATTTTGGCTCCTGCGTTCAATTTTGGCCTTAATTTGTATGTTTTTATGTAATATTGTTTACCATGGTAAATTTTGGTCCATGTGCAATTAATCGGGTATAAATTTAAATTGCGGTTAAAAAACAACCAATTGAATAATTGAAAATGTAAATGACAAACTTAAACCTAAAGTAATAAAGGATAAATTTTCAAAAACGTACCAACCAATTGAATAATTGAAAATGTAAATGACAAACTTAGAGAAACTAGAACAATAAAGGGAAATTTTAGAAAAATGTACCAAAAAAATTGGATGACAAGTCGAAAAAAATGATGTCACATAAACCTAATTAGAGTTACAAGATAGTTTTATAAAATGATAAATTTATTGGCTATATTAATAATTTGTGCAAAATCATTGGACATTATTACCCATTTTTCAGAAGATACACGTATTGTTCAAAACTGTTCATAAATTATAGGACCGCCTTACAATTTTCCTAATAGAGTCAATCATTATTAGTTTAGTGATATCACTTCACCAAATAATAGTTGTACGTGAGAAGTCCGATCTCCATTCCTCAAAGCCGTCTTATAAATATATAGAAGAAAAAGTCAAAGGATTCCCCAAAATCCTTATTAAAATAATCCGTACTTCCCTATTTGTTCTTGAAGTGCATAATTTCCTACTTAATACTAAAAGAGAAGTGTAATAATTCATATACTGAAAAGCGTCGCTATGTGTGCATTTATTGAAAAAACAATTGAATGTCAGGAATTACTCTCCTCTACCAATCAAAATTAATCTCTCGTTCTCTCTCTCTTCCCCTAAAAAATAAGCTCTCTCTCTCAATTATCTTTCTTTGGGAAAATTGCAAAAGATGTCCATTAAGTATAGAGGATGCCATATTTCTACCCATTATGTTTAGATCTGACAATTGTTGCCTCAAGTAACGAAATTGCGCAATTCTTGCTCAAATCTCTCTGGAATTCATTAAAGCTCATGTGTCGTGTCACATGTCCAGCAAGATTAAAAAATTCGGCGTTTGCAACTGACATGGCAGCCTAGCTAGATCCAACGTCAGATTTTGGGCAACTTTTGCCTAGCATCATAAATTAATGGCAAATTTTGCCAAATCATTAAAACATTAAAATAATTTTTTAAAAATAATAATAAAAATATATTCTAAAAATTTAAAAATTAGAAAATGATATATAAAACTATATATTCTAAATTCATTTAAAATTCAAAAACATAAAAAAATTATTTATGATGATTTGACAAAAGTTGTCCAAAACGCCACGTTGGATCCAGCTACCGGGCACGTGCACGACACGTGATCTTTTGTGAATTCTAGAGAGATTTGGGTAAAAATTGTGCAATTTCGTTATTTGATGGGCAACAATTTCGCTCTCGATGAAAAATATTTCAAAATACGATATTCAGATAGACATTCATATTGCAGGATGAGATATATTTGAAATATTTAAAGTATTTTCATGTAAAAAATGTGAGAGCATTCAAAAAAAAAAAAAATAGTTTTGTTTACTTTCATATTGTTATATTTTAGTGATTTTTAGATTTTTAGAATTATTTTGTTAGGATGAAAAATTAGTAAATGACATAGATTTGATAGATTTACATTAATGTCCAATAAAAAAAAATATTTGTACAATAGAGGAGTATATATATTTAGTGAAATTTGTGCATAGTAAAAATAAATTTAATTCACTATTTGTGAATTAGATTTAAGACTCATATTTTTTGTATAATTAATTTTTAATACATAAAATACAATGTGTATATATATTTATATTATGACATATATATTTTACAATCTATATAGTAATATTAGAACTTAATAACGTATTATTAATGTATTAGAATATTCGGTTCTGAGCATCCCATGTTAATGATCATAACAAATGATCTTTAGAAAGAAGCAGATAATAAAACAAATTCTAATATCCAAGATTCTAACCAGATAGATAAACCTACAGAGACAAAAGAAAAAAATATAACAAAAGGAAAAATGTAGGGATCAAGAGGGGATTTACTCCCATGAGATCACCTGTTACATTTCAGTATTACATCTTGTGTTTCACCACATTCACTAACTGCCATCTGTATGATATGATGTCATAAATTAATATGTGTCACTTAATGAATTGAGTGTAACAGAGTATGAACGTAAAGAATTGGGATTTACTTACCAAAATCATTCCTTTGATGCTATCTCTGTCAACGGAAACATCAGCAGATTTATCATTGTAAACTTGAAGCAGAATATCTAGAAAGTTCTCCTGCAAATCATCTTTCTCCTTCTGACTATGCAACCGCTGTTCAATCATACCTTCAAAAAAATCATCGAGTCCTTTGGCCACCATCTCCACCTTCGAGTACAACCCGTTGACTCGACTGATCCAACTCAGCCATGGAATGTACTCTCCGATATCAGTAGCCATCAACACCTCTGACAACCCTTTAGCCAGAAACCGGAACTTCTTATTCCCATTTTCGGAATTTCCGCATTTCCTTCCAAAAGCCGATCTACAGATTGCATCGAAACTGGACTCGGGAATTAACTCACTCAAATTCACGGAGCCTCCAGATTCTTTGATCTTTTTCACCAGAAGTGCTGTTTCTTCTTCTATGATGGAACGGGATGACTGGACCCTTTTGTTAGACAACAGTTTGAGAACAAAATGGCTCTTGGCCTGCCTCCAGTAATCTCCGTAGGGTGAAAACGCTACGTCTTTACAGTCATAAAAGCATCTCCGTTGAACCTTGCTGACAGGCCTGTCTGAGAAGGTGGCCCCCTGAGTTTTCATGATCTCGCGTGCTGTGTTAGCCGACGAGACAATCAAGACTGGAACACGACCTAAGTGAAGAAGCATGAGCGGACCGTGTTTCCGGGCCAGGACATGGAGATTCTGATGAGGTAATGAGCCCAGTTGATGGAGATTTCCGAGTATCGGCAGCTTTGGTGGTGATGGTGGTGGGTTCTTGTTTCCGGCAGGTTTACGGAGGAATTTGTTGATGGACCATAACAAGAATATAGATACAAGAGTTGGAACTATATACTGTTCAAAGTGAATCTCATACATTTTGTAAATGAGAATATGAAGCTAGCTAAGGAGTTATACACGGCTCTGGTGTTTTGCGTTTGATATTGTTGACATTTTGAAGTGTTCGTTCCCAAATAATTGCATTATTGAGATGATGTGGCCACATTAGTTATTATTTTATAAAAATTCACAATTATTTAATTAGTCAATCATGGTAGTGTGACGTGACCTTTTAACTATTAGCAACCTTCTCAATTTTTCCAATTCAATACGCATAAATTAGTTTTGGACGTCAATTTTCATATGCATCTTCTATCCCACTTTTATCCTCCGTTACAAGAAAACTGCCAAATTTCAACGACATAAAAACTGTTAGAAATTTTTTAAAATTCCAACGGTAATTTCAACAGCAAATGAGCCGTTGGAATAGCTGTTGGAAAAAAATTCCAACTGCTTAATAGTTGTTGGAAAAAAAAAATTCCAACGGTAAAAAGTTCATTGGAATTGCCGTTGAAATCCATTTTCCGTCGGAATTTAATTGTTGGAACAAAAAAATTCCAACAGCCACTTTTCCAACGGCATAAAAACCGTTGGAATTGCCGTTGGAATTAAAATTCCAACGGTACAATTCCAACGGTTTTTATGCCGTTGGAAAAGTGGTTGTTGAAATGGTAAATTACCGTTGGAATTTTAATTCCAACGGCAATTCCAACGGTTTTTATGTCGTTGGAAAAGTGGCTGTTGGAATTTTTTTGTTCCAACAATTAAATTCCGACGGAAAAGGGATTCCAACGGCAATTCCAACGGACTTTTTACCGTTGGAACTTTTTTTCCAACAGCTATTCCAACGGCTTCTACTGTTGGTATTTTTTTCCAACAGCTATTCCAACGGCCTTTTGCCGTGGAATTTTGGAAAAAATTCCAACGGCTCATTTGCTGTTGGAATTACCGTTGGAATTTTCAAAAATTCCAACAGTTTTTATGCCGTTGAAATTTTTCGTTGGAATTTGACAGTTTTCTTGTAGTGCTCTTACAATCGTGTCCCACCTTAATATCGAGTCAATTATTATTATTTTTTATGATTTGTGAATTTAAAATTCATGATTTAGGTTCAAGATTCAGTATTCATATTTAGATTCCATGTTTTAAGGTCTATGGTTCAATTTTCGTGAATTATTGTATATTTTCTATGGCAGGTCTATGGTTCAATTTTCGTGAAATATGACATATTTTCTATGAACTAAACTGAATGGTTCAGTATTTATAATTCAATATTTCATATTTTAGGTTTCATGATACATGTATTCGAGGTTCATGATTCATGTTCGATGACTCGATTTTAAAATGAGACAGGCTAAATGTGGAACAAAGGATCCTTACCCGTCATTCCTATGTGCAGCACGACACCAACATTTAATAATTAGTTACAACATGGTGTAATTTTTTCATGCCATGAATAAGCGGGAAAATTGTATTTTTAATTCCATAAATTAGGGTTATTTATAATTTTAGTCCCACAAATTAAAATGTTTACCATAGGTTTTTATCGAAAATTGTAAATTCATCGAAAAATAACAAATGAGAGTTATAAAGGGTGGATCTCCGTCCGTGGGTGTAGGGTGGTGGTCACCATCCTCCTATCTGATACAACACCAAATGTGTAGCTTTCATCCTACCAAAATTATGAAAGCCTTCGGTCAAACGATTTTAATTCATCGCAGACGGGACAAACTCAAGCTTCTCAGCACTGAATGCTTTTATCAAGTCAAGTGTACAATAAGGACTTCCACCGTCAAGCAACCACGGGATGAGAACGTTCCAAGTAAGCTTGTCGGGGTGCAATGGTATGATTGAAAATAAAAAATTATCACGAGCTTCAGAAAAATGGTTGGCGTCTTAGAGAAATTGGAGAACGATTAGGAAGGAAGTCGCGTTCATGAAGTTGTAGGAGGACATGGAGAGGGGCGTTAGGGAAGGGGCGTGATCGACATTACATAGTTTGTGGACTCGCATAAAAATTATTTGGTGTTTTTCAGCCGATTTAAGATTTTTCGGCGAGAAAATAACTAAAATTATATCCTTTTCTAACTTATGAGACTGAAAATGGAAAAGACTATTTGGAGAGGACTGAAATTGTAAGTTAATCAAACTTTTCAGACTTGAAATACAAATTTTCCATGAATTTGCTCTAAAAGTTCTTACTTGAATTTACTTTCAAGAATATAGTCCTTCTCTGCATAGAAGTTTTTGCCCGTTAGGGTTTTGCTAGGGTTTTATCACCTTTTCGTCCAGCTAATTTTTCCATTCTTACTGTTTTTTCATTGTCCTTCTAGTTCTCTAACTTTCTTTGTTTATTTAAATGGGTTAGGGATCGGGGTTTTTTATGGTCTAGAGTATTGGGTTTAGAATGAGCGATATTCACCCTTGGTTGATAGGGAGTACTTATTTATCCATAATCCATTTTCTGTTTCTTTTATTTTCTTTGTCAAGTTGCTTGGTCTGGAGAATGGTGAATAAGGTGGTGACGATGATGATGCGGTGAATTTAGATAAACTGTGGAACAACAGCCATATCTCAGTAGATTGGGACCGGCGTATTTGGTCGGAAGGCTATGCAACAGTAAATCACACGGGTCTTTATTGTGATCAAATATGAGGAAAACATGGAGACAATTGAATAATAAGGGATTATGGCATGGGACTGGGGTGTTGGTCTTATTCTTTTCAAGGTTACATACGTTGAGTCGCGAGATTAGTTACTGAAAAATTAGTCGTGGCATTTCGAGGGCGCTCTATTTGTTGTGAAGCAGATCACAGGTACAAAACAACCATAAACGTGTGTGGTGGATGAATCCAGTTTTTAGATTTGGGCATATGATATTCCAGCAGCTTGTATGAACGTGAAGGCCATGACATCAATATCAATGAAAACAAGAGTGCTTAAAAAACTAGATGAATTAATTAGAGGAGGGTTGTTTGGTAAGTTTATTCGATTCAAGAGCAGAATTAACATAAGTAAGTTGTTGGCAAGGGGAGTGAAGGTGAAAATAGGTGGGGATTATCTATAGCTTCCTCTAAAGTATGAAACATGTTGTGAGTATAAGCATAAGGAGTGCAAAGATGACAGGTCAACAACATTAGAAGAAACTGAGCCAACCACCTCAGCTATAAGCACGTGAAGATGAGTCACAGAAAATGTCAGCATTAGTTAGTTAGAGACGGTCATAACCTTCTCAATTCTAGAAGTTACTATGCTAGTGTATATATCATGTAATTCTCTCTTGTATTCGGTTGAGTTGAAATGGGAAAAATTTGAGCTCCATTCTCTCTCTATTCTCTTCTCTCTGTCCTTGTTTCTATTATAGCATAGTATCAAGAGTTGGGGCAATACTGCCAATCACAACTTGAAATTTGTGGCGCGGCTTCGCAAAGATCAAAATTTGTTCAGCTGGTTAATGAATCTGGTTATAGAGAATTTGCTTGGATCTATTCAGGAGTGTACTACATCAGCTAAGATTTGGAAAGAGTTCGACACATTGTTCAATTACTCTTCAAAGGCTAGGGTTCTACACCTTAAATCACTTATTCAGACAACTGAGAAAGGATATCAGTCAGTGGAAGAATATGTGTTGAAGATGAGAACAATAGCACATGAGATGAAAGATGGTGGTCACACGGTGGATGAAAATGATCTTATCTTACATGTGTTGAATAGATTAGGTCAGGAGTATGAGTCTGTAGTTTTCAATATCACATCTCTAAACAGAGCTGCCAGAGCTATCAGAAATTCAATACATGTTACAAACACATGAAATGCGATTGAAGCAGTTGCATGGTGGTGATTTGGTCCAACCATCTGCTTACTTGGGAAACATAAAATTTCCACAGAAGTATAATAAGTTTGCTGATACTAGAAAGAGTCTAGGAAGCTTTGGAGGACACACAGAGGGAAGATGTTTTGCCAGATTTGTGGCAGAAACAACCACTTTGCCCCGAAATGTTATTGGAGCTTCGATGATAATTTTCCTAGACTAGAGAATTAGGCTATTCAGGCACAACTTGTGGCTCTTTAGTCACCATCTAGCTCAAATCAATCTACAGTTCCTTACTCCTCCAACTTACCTACAAACTCTTTTGTGTCTAACTTCTCTGATGTTGTCTCTATGTCTAACACTTCTTTCTCAACTTCCAAACCTACTACCAACTATCATGGTTCGAGCTCTAGCTCGGTTGCTGCTCATGATCCTGAGTGGTATTTCGATAGCGGGGTCACACACCATGTGACACATGATCTACACAATCTGCATCATCTATCCCCTTACACAGGTACTAATTCTCTTGTGATTGGGAATGGCTATATATATCTTGTATTGGCACAAATTCTATACATACTCTCACCTCATCTAAATCTCTTAATCTCAAACATATCTTATATGTTCCTCAAGTAACCAAAACTCTATTGAGTATCACTAGACTGTTAGCTGATAACAATGCTTACATTGAATTATGTGATCTGGTGTTGTGTTAAGGATCTTCAAACACACCACACTCTTTTGAAAGGACACCTCAGTGACGGACTCTGCAAGCTATCTTTCCCCAACAATTCAACATCAACTGTTTAGCAGCACCAAACTACTGCCACCCCTCAGTTTTTGTCTGTATTCATTAACTCTCATTGTTAACCTGCTGTTAAACTTTCCAATTCCCTTACCGATGTATGGCATGCAAGGTTAGGGCATCTTTGCTTTACTCTTCTCTCTCCTGTACTCAAAACATTGCAATTACCAGCTGCTAGCAAGAAACTTACATTTTGTGAATCATGTCGGTTAGGCAAAAAATATCAAATGCACTTTCTTACTGTTGCTCACCATACCACTGCACCTTTCCAACTGGTTCACACAGATGTGTGGGGACCAGCTTCTGTTCTCTCCCCTGAAGGCTATAGATACTATATCCATTTTGTGCATGACTTCACCAAGTTCACATGGATATTTCCCCTTACACAAAAATCTCAAGTCACTACTACTTTTCTCAATTTCAATGCCATGGTGGAAAGACAATTTCAACTGCAAATAAAGTGATCAGATTGGGAGGGGGGGAGGGGAGAGTATAGACCACTTCAAAACGTGTGCAGTACACTTGGGATTATCTTCCAACATCCTTGCCCTCATATCCACCAACAGAATGGTGCTCAGAAAGAAAACACCAACAGATCCTAGAAATTGGTCTTACTCTTCTAGTGCATGCTTCACTGCCCTCTAAATATTGGTGGGACGCATTCTCAACTTCAGTATATCTTATAAACAGATTACCAAACACCTCCCTATGCCTCATCTCTCCTTATACCAAGCTTGCACACAGAATCCCAGATTATAAATTCCTGAAAGTATTTGGATGTGCTTGCTTTCCATTCCTCAGACTCTATACTCACTCCAAACTGCAATAAAGATCCTCTAAATGCATATTTCTTAGCTATAGTCCCACTCATAAAGGCTATAAATGCCTTAGTTCTGATGGCATAATATATATCTCCAGAACAATGGAGTTTGTTGAGCATGAATTCCCTTATCACTCATTGTTCCCACAAGAATCTGCCACTTCTCCTCTTCATCGCACTGTCTCATCTACTCTTCCTGTTCTTCCACTTCCCATTCTTCCCACACCAAACACCACAAACACCTCTATTTCTAGCTTAAGTTCTTCCTTCCACTGGGAGAGCACTTCCTCTCCTACCTCACAGTCATAACATGAGTCAGTTCGTGCCACTGCTACCTTACCAATGGTAAAAAAAAATTAGAATTTCAATTCCAACGGTTTTTATGTCGTTGGATTTTTTTCCAACAGCTATTCCAACGGCCTTTTGCCGTTGGAATTTTGTTGAAATTATTTCCAAATTCCAATGGCTCGTTTAACGTTGGCAATTTTAAAAATTCCAATGAATTTATGCTTTGTTGAAATTTGACAGTTTTCTTGTTTCACTTGAAAATCTTTTTTATTGATTTGAAATCTAATTGAAATGGAGTCATTTGAAATTCTTAAGCCTCTACTCAAATTATATCCGACTATCCAAATACAACCATATAGAGACAAAAAAATTAACCATATTATATATTCACAAAACATATCGCTCTTCTATAATGCATTTCTTGCTCCATAACTTAGTTATATTTATATTATGAAAACTAAATGAAAATGTGAGCTGAATGGAGTTTGAAACGGAGGCCTTTTCGTTCAACCGTGTCAATGTCCCAATCCTATTATTTGGGTTCCTAAATCTTTGTTGTTTGTCCAGAATATTAATAAAAATATCCTGTATATTTACTCTGCATTTTTAAAAAATGACTTTTAACTTACAAAAAATTGATAAAAATATCTTGTGATTGAAACTCATCAGGTCACTCATGAGTTGACTATTATTTGCTTATGTGACACTTATTTTTTTATATTTTTCTTGCTTAGTCACTTATTGAGGTTGTAAAAGAAATTAAAAATACTATATACAGAATTACAGATCTATAGATACATATTAAAATCTAATTATGCAAAGGTGAATATTTTAAGAAATTTAATTGTTATTTTAAAAATCGAAAACAATTAAAATTCCATCTTCTCTCCGGTCAAGATCTGATCTCTGTTCTCAATCTTCTTCCCCCAAGCATTTGATCTGCCTTGATTCGGGTCCAGATCTGATCCCAAAGATGTTCTTTTCGGTGGGGGTTCTAGGAAGAACAAGCACCCATGACTTAGTTTAAAAAAGGTTTTTCCTGTTGGGCCTCTAACTTGGCCTCATCTCCTCATTGATATGATATTGTTCACTTTGGGTCAAGCCCGCACGAATTTATTCTTGAGCTAACTTCCAAAAAATCTCATATCAATAGAGATACTTCAATCCTATTAAACCCCATGATCATCCATGCATATCCGATGTGGAACTTTGTTGGCAATCCTAACATTTCCACACAATTGTTTGCCTCTAAACCCTCAGATCCACGAACGGCAAGAACTAAATCTGGCTTATAATCCATCTCAATGAGATGTCTGAATTTGTTGCTGCTCCATTTGATGGTAGCACTATGAACCCGATTCCTCGGCTTCTTACAATCACCATCACGGACATATACATAGACATTCAAATGATGAACAAGAAGAACCCCCCAACCTTTTCCCCTCATACAAACATATACATATATACAGACATAAGGACTTATATATATATATATATATATGAAGAATCCCCTTAACTTTCGATTTAAGTTGAAATGTGGAGTAGCTGTCCGATTTGCATACGTAAATCTAGAATAAGCTCGTATTTCTTTATAACGACGGAATCGATGGAGGTGGTCGGCGACGGTGGTGGTGGTGGATGAAATTTATTGCCACATTTATTTGAAAAATTCTTTCACATTATTTTTTTATATTATTTTTCAATTTCTTTACCATTCTAATAAGTGACTAAGTAGGAAAAATACAAAAAAAAATTGAAAAAATAAATATCATATAAGTAAATTACATTTAGCTCATAGATTATCGGATGCGTAACAGGTAAAAACCGATCATGGAATATTTTTATCTATTTTTTATAAATTAGAAGACATT
The DNA here is from genome assembly GCA_958295605.1 of Ajuga chamaepitys. Lineage (NCBI taxonomy): Eukaryota > Viridiplantae > Streptophyta > Magnoliopsida > Lamiales > Lamiaceae > Ajuga > Ajuga chamaepitys. The sequence continues at coordinate 3,217,889 of OY282500.1, read as the reverse complement.
TTTAAAAAAATATCAAATTTAAAGGATTTTTTTTAATTAGGACAAACTTACGAGATATTTTTACCAATTTTCCCTTGTTTATCCTACCACTTTCGGTGTCTACCATTGTTAGTGTCCCAAATCTTGTTTTTCCTACAACTTGTGGATGATATGAGATCTTCGGATGATTCCGATAATAATTGTAGCCAAAATGGACCAAAAAATCATTTCAATTTGCCATGGCATACCTAATCTGCTGAATGCTATTAATTATATGTTCTAATTACGGTTTCAAGTTCGAGTCTCCTTCGTCTATCAATTTTTTTTTTTTTTCTATTGTTTTGATTTTTGGATTAGGTTACATAAATTCAATCTAAATTTAAAAAGATATTGCAGTTTTAAATAAATTTAAACTTACTTGTAAGGAAAATTTGTGAAAATGCTCCATAAGTTTTCAATATTTATGAAAATACTCTTTAAATTTTTTACTTCATAAAAACGTATTTGATGAAAACGGAAAAGAAAAGAGATAAAATTTAGTCTTTATTTTCATACGCCATTAACAGTTTCTCTCTCCTCCCACCGTCGTTTGACTGGTGATGGGAGAGCAAGGATTGAACCAAACCTATGTTTGTTCATGGAGTTATCCACTCGGATAGGAGACGTGACTATTTAACTCAAGTGATTTATTATTTAATTATTATTAATTCTTTTAATATATTACACAATAAGTAAGTAATTCGAACTTCTGCGTAGTTATTGCTCAACGTTAATTCAATTATAAATTTCGATCGTTATTCTCGATAATTATTCCGCTGCGCACATCGAGAAATCCTAAAATTGTGTACATCCATAAATAAAATACTCCCTCCGTCCCGCTCAGATTTGCACACTTTCCTTTTCGGTCCGTCCCACTCAGATTTGCACACTCTTAAAAAGGAAATTTCTCAAATAATCTCCACCCTCAAAATCTCCATTTTTAATCTCCACCTTCCAAAAAATCAACCAAAAAGTAAAAAGTAACTTTTTCTTAACCTCCGTGCTCGTCCCTACGTGCTGAGCGGGACGGAGGTAGTAACATAACCTCACCATAAACTGAATTATTGGAGGGACCGCATAGAAAAGAATTCAATTCTCAGATACGTTTTTCTAATAAAGTAGCATGCAAAACGTCAAATAATTATTTATTATTAAATTAGAGTCCGTGATCGCCTTTATTTATTAGGTATTTCTGCAACCAATTGAAGCTTTCTTGCAATTGCTTTCATGTGCTTTATTATAAATTACAGTGGAAGACTTCTTGCAATTGCTTTCATGTGCTTTATTATAAATTACAGTGGAAGACAGTAAGGCAATGTTTGGTTGGGGCTGGGGTGGCTGGATTGGGGGAAGTAGCTGGAGTTAGTGGTTGGGGAAGTAGCTGGAGGTGTTTGGTTGGGTGGCTGGGATTGTGGTTGGGGTGTAATATTTAATTATTAATTGTAAAATGTGATGTGATATGTGTAAGAGGTAGTTATTAATGATTGGAAAAATGATTAAAGTAGTGTTTGGATTTGTGATTAATATCCCCCACCAAACCCTAATACACCGGTTTGGTCAAACCAGCCCAAAAAAAACATGAGGTTGGGTTGGCCCAACTGAGGAGAGGTTGGGCCAACCCCAACCAAACATGCCCTAAACTCTTTCATTTAATTAATCCGTACTTCACACGAATATTTTACAGATTGTGTTATAAAATAGCGAGGGCTCGTTTAGTTGCAAATCATTAATGACAATGATAATAAATATGAATGAAGGGGCAATCATACTATGAAATGGAGTTGGGGGAATTGTTAATAAAATGAAATAATAATTAACTTATATATTATGTACCAAGCACCATAAATAAAAATGAGTCATCATTCATTCTCATTCCCTATTTCTAAACTCTCCAATCAAGCGGATCGTAAATCAATATATGACTGCCCTTACCCCCTATTTCTATTGGATGTTTTTAGAGTGACAACAAATTTTCTGCAAAATACTTCGTGTCATGTGCGACAACTCATTGAAATAATTCCACGATGGTAAGAGTAAAAAAACACTAAAGAAAATCGAAAAAACACTAAAAATCAAAAAAGATAAACTGGAGGCCGGTGGTGGACTACATTTAGGATGAGAGAGGGGTGAAATAAATCAAATACTCCCTCCGTCCCAACTTAGCTTGCCTATTTGTCATTTGAATTTGTCCCAACTTAACTTATCAGTTCATAAATGATAATTTCTAACACAATCTCCGTCCTCAAAATCTCCATCATCAATCTCCACATTTGAAAAAGTCAAAAATTCCATAAAATTTGTTTTTTCTTAACCTCCGTGCTTGATCAACTAGACAAGTTAAGCGGGGACGGAGGGAGTAATTATTAATCTTTGCGCTGATAGGATGAATTGTTATTTTGCCAAATGGTTCATTTGAAATTGATGAATTTGAAAATTATTTCATGAATCCACCACAAATCTAAACGAACGGATCTTTAAGTCAATTGCTATTAAATCTAAGGAATCTCATATTTGTTTGTTTTATCAAATTCCTCAATCCACTTACAACCTAAATAATTTTATTTTTTGTATTTGAATCTCTCTGTAATTTCCAGAGTATTTCTGTTAAATAAATTTTCCTATGGTAAGTTGCTTTTGAAATATTAAATACTTTAGATCTTAAGAAAGGTTCAATCTTTTGAAAAATTATAATTATAACTTCATGTCTTTGAAATAATGAGTGTTTCTCTAATTTTAAGATTTTTGTACACTAAATGCCCACATGTGCGATGCACGGGATGAATACTTTTCAGGAAAATTTTCATTTTTAGTCCAGTATGTTAAGCCTTGTCCAGTAAAAGTCTTGTATGTTAGAAAATTTCAATTTTAGTCCTCTATGTTCCAAAAGTTGTCCAATATAAGGACACTAACAATCATCAACGACCAATTTAGCCGGAATTCGACTAATAAATTTAGGGCTTTTGAGTGTCAATGCTTATGTGTTAAGTATTTGTCCTGATAACATGTCAAATCATTAAATTATGCGCCTATATACAGGATTTTTTCTAACATACAAGATTTTTACTAGACAATGCCTAATATACAGGACTAAAAATGAATTTTTCTCATACTTTTCATATTATAACAATATTAATAATAATAATAGTAATATGTAATGAAATTATGCGCCTATATATTACTTGAGAATATAAAATCTAGAGTCAATATTTCATTGTCCAATTATTTTTCTTCCTCCTTCTATTTCCTTTACTACATGTATTTATTTTTACTTTTAGTGTTTTTTATTATAAAAAATTGAAACTATTAATTAGATTTTCATATTTTTTGTTAATTTAATTTTTAGAACAGATGCAAGAAAGATAATATAGACGAGAAATAAACAACACACAGATTTACGTGGTTCACTAACAATGTGTTAGCTACGTCCACAGGTAGAAGAGAGGAATCAATTTATTCAGATGTTTACTGAATACAGACTGACAGAAATAAGACTGTTTTAAGATTGATTCAACTAGACCCTAAGTCACAAATTAGGGCTATATAGACTGACTGAGTCTCAAAATAGGTCAAATTAGACCTAAATACTGAAAACTCAAAATAAAACCGACTTAACGGACATGACTGCGTTGAACCGTTGCGTTCCGAAACAAACACCGATTCCCTAACTAGAACAAATTTTTCATGGCGGCTTCAGTTTCCGTCACGGTCACGTCAAGCTTCCGTCGCGACCGCGGTTCAGCCTGTCGTGGCCGCGTTCGTCAGTCAGCTCTCCCAACCTTATTTAGGAGCTTCTGTCGTGGCCGCGTCCTCCAGGTGCGTCCAAAACCCAGCAAAACAGATTCAAGATATTCACAGATCAAATTCTCACCTTGACAACAGACGTGAACCAAAACAGACGAGATTCAAGGCACCAATCCAACAAATCTCCACCTTGACTTGAATCCTCTCACAGTATTAGTGTAACTGATATTATTATTAATGTATTTTATTATAATTTCTTAAATCTTGGTAATTAGTTATGTATAAGATAAGTTTTGTCTTGTATATAGAGCATAGCAGATTTGTTGTAATTCATTAAGGAAATTAATCTTATTTCATAGTATCAGCAGCCAAGCAAATCTTGACCTAATTTTCTCTACTCTCCTTTCTTCTCACCGTCCCCACTCCCCAACCCTCCTTATCTTCCCCTTGATGATCGGCCACCGCTCCTCATGGCGGATAACCAACAGACCGACACCCAAAAATTCCACCCTGCACTCGTTGTTAACAACATACGCACCTTCATCCTCATCACTTTGGAGATGGAAACAGCGTAGTATGCATCTTGGGCGGAATTATTCAAGATTCATTGCACATCGTATACCGTTCTCGATCACATATTCTTCCCGATAAGGAGAAGCCTATGACCGCTGATAAAGCATTATGGTCACGTCTGGATGCCATTGTTAAACAATGGATTTACGGTACGATTTCTAAAGATCTTCTCACCACCGTCTAGGTCGTTGAATCTACTACCGAGCAGATTTGGGAGCGTCTCCGGCTATTGTTCCAAGATAATAAGGATTGTCGTGCCTTATACTCAAAATCGTACACTCCAACACCTCCCAACGACACTCCACCTTTCTAATACCCGTCTAACACTCTGTCCCCTCCTCAAAATCCAATCCACCTTACTCGCACAATAATAACACACAGCATGCATGGGATTTTTCGTCCCAAAGCTCCATTTAATCTTCACACCTCAATTTCACCATCACCTAAAAATCCCCACCTAGCCTTGTCCGACCCGAATTGGAAAGCTGCCATGGTCGATGAGTTTAATGCTTTAATTAAAAGTAAGACTTGGCAGTTAGTACCTCGTCCACTTGATGTTAATGTTATACGTTGTATGTAGATTTTTTGTCATAAAAATAATTCTGACGGTTCCTTTGAGAGGCACAAAGCCCGTCTTGTAGGTGATGGCAGGTCTCAACAGGTTGGCATTGATTGTTATGCAACATTTAGTCCCGTGGTAAAATCGGCAACTATTCGCACTATTCTTAGCATTGCCTTATCCAAATCTTGGGCCATACATCAACTGAACATTAAAAATGTCTTTCTTCACGGACATTTGAAAGACATAGTGTACATGCATCAGCCTCTCGGTTTTCGTGACTCGAATTATCCGAATCATGTCTGTCTGCTCAAGAAATCTCTATATGGTCTCAAACAAGCTCCCCGCGCTTGGTACCAACGATTCACCAATTTTGTTGCTACTATTTGTTTCAAGCACATTTGGTCGGACCATTCTCTGTTTGTCTATCGCCATGGCCCAGACTTAGCATATCTTTTGCTATATGTCGACGATATCATTATCACAACTTCTTCCGACACACTACGGAAATCCCTCATGCCTCGACTTGCTACTGAATTCGCTATGAAGGATCTCAGCCTCCATTATTTCTTGGGCATTTTCGTAACTCGCCACACCACCGGCCTCTTTCTCAATCAGTGTAAGTATGCTAAGGAAATTATTGCGAAAGCAGGCATGACATCTTGTAAACCCAGTGCTACTCCTGTTGATACGAACAACAAACTAGGAATCAACTCCGGTTCCCCAGTTTCGATCGGATCCCACTCATTATCATAGTATTGGCAGCGCATTGTAATATCTTACATTCACAAGACCTGATATCTCTTATATCGTTCAACAAATATGCCTTCACATACATGATCCTCGCGAAGGTCATATGGGTGCACTTAAGCGTATCCTTCGCTACATTCAGGGTACGATTCACTACGGACTTCATCTTTACAAATCATCTATCAAGACCCTGACATCCTACTCCAATGCTGACTGAGCAAGATGCCCAGATACTCGGCGGTCCACTTCCGGTTACTGTGTATTTCTTGGTGACAACTTAGTCTCTTGGTCGTCCAAACTCCAGCCCACCCTCTCACGATCAAGTGTCGAAGCTGAATATAGGGGAGTTGCCAATGTAGTTTTGGAATCGTGTTGACTTCGTAATCTACTTCTAGAGCTTCACATTCCTCTTCCCAAGGCTACCTTAGTTTACTACGACAACATCAGTGCTCTCTACCTCTCCGAGAATCTAGTTCAACACCAACGAACTAAACATATAGAACTGGACGTCCACTTTGTCCGTGAAAAGGTAGCCCTCGGCCAAGTCCGAGTTCTCCACGTTCCATCTCGATACCAAATAGCAGACATCTTTACCAAAGGTCTTTCCTGTGTTATTTTCATTGATTTTAGAGACAGTTTCCGCGTTTGAGAACCTTCCGATCCGATTGCGGTGTGTATTAGTGTAACTGATATTATTATTCATGTATTTTATTATAACTGCTTAAATCTTGGTAATAGTTATGTATAGGATAAGATTTGTCTTGTATATAGAGCATAGCAGATTTGTTGTAGTTCATTAAGGAAATTAATCTTATTTCACACAGATCAAAAAATGTCCTCTCATAGACCAAATGTAACAGATGCAACTAAAAGTGCCCAGATTGTACGATCAGACTCTCGTACTCAGACTTGTCCCAATGATGGGACAACTAAAACCTTGTGATATTCAACAAATTTAAATCTTTAGACGTACCTCTAAGATACAGGAAAAATCTCTTCAGATGCATCAAACTTCCCGCGGCACTAGCATAGGGAACTCGAGACAATGTAATAGCAAAAGAATGGAAATTCTCTCCGGGTACCTTGGACGATACAAAACTCATCATATCCTCAAATCCATACTTCTTTGGAGCTTCAACTCCAATTCTTCTAGCTTCAGTTAGTTGAGTTTCTGGTGGTACATCTTTCAGCTCAATGACAAAGTGTGAATCTCCATCACCTTCTTGTGACTCATTGTGCTTCACCTGTTTGTCAACATTATCGTTTTCAGACAAAACAATAGACTTCACAATAGGACTAACCTTAGTCAGGTTTTCCTTGGAAAACTCAGATGCTGCAGTAGCAGCAGAAACAGACAAAGTTGAACCTTGCAATAAATACAAAATCCCCCGCTTCACACCTTTCAGAACCACGTTCGAACCCTTCTAGATACTCAAAACTCCACTTGCACCTTTGAAACTAAACACTTTACTATCCAATAGACTAAGTGATATCAAATTTTTCGTCATGAGTGGAACATGCCTAACATCGTTCAACATGCAGAACCTACCATCATGTGTCTGCATCTTGATTAAGCCTATTCCAACCCTCTTGCAAATAGAATTGTTACCCTTAGAAATATTACCTCCATCTACTTGCTTGTAAGTTTTAAACCACTCCCTGCATGGACATATATGATAAGATGCCTCAGAGTCAAGAACCCACACATCAGTGAGACGTGTTTGTTCAGCAGCGACTAGGGCCAAGTCCTCCTCGGAGCTGGTGTTATCTCCGTCAGCAACAACAACAATATCTGCTTTAATTATATTCCTCATTTCGCTTCTTCTTCGGACAATCATTCTTCCAATGCCCTGTCTCTTTATGTAGTTACAAATATCATCCGGTTTAGGACCTCTAGAACCTGATATCTTCTTCCTTGAATTTTCAGATCCCCTACTTCCACTAGCTACTAGCCCAGCGGCTTGATTATCCGTATTTGTACCCGATGCCTTATGGCGCAGCTCTTTGATATGCAAAGTTGATCTAACTTCCTCTAGAAACACAATTTATTTCCCAACAATAAAAGACTGAACAAAATTCTCATATGACAGAGGCAAAGAAACTAATAGAATTAAAGCAGCATCCTTCATCTTCTATTTTAACATCAATATTACTCAATTCTAATAAAATTATGTTCAATTAATCCAGATGTTCACGAACCGACCGACCTTCGTGCATACGCAGACTGAACAGACTTTGCTTCAACACCAACTTATTTGTAAGCGACTCCGTCATATACAGACTCTCCAGTTTCAACGACAAACCTGCCGCAGTTTTCTCCTCTGCAACCATGGTAATGATATCCTCTGCGAGAGACAACATGAGTGTTGAATGCACTTTCTCCTCCAGACTGGCCATCTCAGCCTCTCCCAGAGCCACCTTCTTGCCCTTGTCCTTCTTATCCTTCGACATCAGCGGTGCCCACAGCCTTTGTTGTTACGACAAGGCTCGCATCCTGATCTGCCACAGACTAAAACGGTTCTTCCCGTGAATTTATCGACTTCACGTTTATCCTAGACATCTTTCTCACCAGATTGCGGAAGCCCCTCACCGAGCTCTAGTACTAATTTCTTAGAACAGATGCAAGAAAGACAGCATAAATGATAAAAAAAAAAAAACAACACGAAGATTTACGTAGTTCACTAACCAATTTATTCAGATGTTTACGGATTACAAACTGACATAATTCAGACTCAGACTATTTTCAAATTGATTGAACTAGACCCTAAGTCACAAATTAGGGCTATATATAATCCCCTGACTGACTCGGCCTCAAAATAGGCAAAATTTGAACTAAATACGAAAAACTCAAAAAAACCGACTTAACGAACGTGACTACGTTGAACCGTCGCGGTCGTGTTCCGAAACAAACACCGATGCCCTAACTAGAACAAATTTGTCGCGGCTGATTCAGCCTTCATTGTGGTCACGTCAAGCTTCCCTTGAGGCCGCGTTCGTCAGTCAGCTCTATCAACCTTATCTAGGCAGCTTCTGTCGCGGCCGCGAAGGATACGCATCCAAAACCCAGCAAAACAGATTCAAGACATTCACATATCAAACCTCTACCTGGACAACAGACAAGAACCAAAACAATTGAGATTCAAGGCACTAATCCAACATTAATTATTTGAATGCAGGATTTGATGAATATGAATGTTTTAAATATAATTTTAAAGACAATGTTAAAATTTATTCTCCCTATTATTTCACTCGTGCATTACACGAGGTGTAATATTTGTATATACATTAATTTTATTACATATTCATACAAGGACAAAACGATGTCGAATATATTGAATAATTATCATTTGAAAGCCACATATATTAAAATATTATTACATATTCATACAAGGACAAAACGATATCGAATATATTGAATAATTGTCGTTTGAAAGCCACATATATTAAATAATATAATATTAGTATAAGAAGTTACATACATATTAGTTCAAACAAAATAATTTAATCTATCAAATAATTATTAAGATAAAACTAAAATAAATAATTTAATCTTCTTAAAAAATAAATAATTTTAATTCGTTAAAAATATTATTTTTTAAATTATCATATTTTTATTTTATAAACAAATGTTTAAAAATCAAATATGTCATAATCATCATAATTAATATTTTACACTTAAAGTCTGTATTTTAATCATATATATACATCATGAATGTTAAATCTATATTTTAATTATATTTTTTCTCTTATTTTGTTGTTTTTTTAATATATGTCACATGGCCTCAATTAATTAAAAAAGAAAAACGAAAATATGTTGGCACATGTGAATAAAAAGTCACCAAGGTTGTTGACCTGCTGCGTTACCGGCTATAATAGGTCGAAGGATAAAGTGGGCAACTTTTTGTAAGTTATAGGACATTTTATGCAAGGGTAAAAGTTAGTAAACATTTTCAGTTAAAGGGTATTTGGTGCAATTTTCCCTCCATAAAAAAGAACAATAAATATCCCGGAATCCTGAATTGTGAGTTACACAATAGATTAAGTGGAAATGGTGTACAGTGGCCCGTCAGAGGCTCGCTACACATTTTTCTGCTTATTTTAACTTTTGTCTTGATAAAGTAGCCACATTTACTTGTACTCTCTATCTTGCTCTTGCTCTATGTACACGAAATAATATTACCGTATACACGATGTGTACACGATAATATTATATTGTGCACTCGATATGTAAACGATATCGTGTATGTTACACGAAGTGTGAGGGTGCATTAGAGTGGGGATGAAGGTGAGAATAATTAAATAAAGGGTAAAATAGGTTCCGCACATGTTTATGACTAATTTGTCAATAAAAATGTTAAAGAAGCAAAAAAGTGGATAAACAAGCCGTGACAAGGCTACAGTGTCAAGAACGCCTTAGATTAATGACCATGAGAGAGACTTGTTATTCTCACAGCTGGCATCGTCTCATATAAGTTAAGTGGTCTTACGTACAATCCAAATTAAGTATTCTCTGCATTAACCACACGTAGCTAACACGACGTTAATATATTATCATTCATTGCAAGATTAAATATTATAATGACCCTAATTGATTGAGCTAGAATGATCCCACTTTAAGAATAAGGCAACATGTATGTCATATAGATTGGCAATATGCTCTAAGAAGGAATATATTCCCTTTCATTTCTGAAGAAATTTCTGTATATAACGAAGCCACAACAACTAGTTATGAAAATCGAAAATAATCATTTATAGACATAATTATTATGATGGAGTTGAAAAGCCAAAGTAATGTTGGAATAATTACCGCTTCTTCTCGTCCTCTTGCAAATTTTCATCCAAGTGTATGGGGAGACTGCTTCCTTCATCTGCATATGCCACAGTCCAGTGAGGTACATGTTTAGTTTATTGAAAATAAGTCACCAACTTTGAAGAATCAAGTATATAAATAAATCACCAACTTTTGAAGAATCAAGTATATATGAATATAAATCACGTGGATTAATTTGGTAATACTGAAGTTTTTTTCCCTTTTTGGACAATCAAAGGCTGGTGCAGAACAGCTTGTTGAAGAGTTGAAAGTGGAAGTTAAAACAGAGCTAAAAGAAGCGTCATGTGAGTACCTGCGACTACTGAAGATGGTGGATGCAATACAACGATTAGGCATCGAGTATCATTTTAAGGAGGAGATTGATGAAGCTCTTCAAATTGTGTCCGAAAAGTTTGATGATTATTGCAAAGACAACCATGATATGTACACCACTGCTCTTAGTTTTCGCCTTCTTAGACAACACGGATACCCTACGGTTTCTTGCAGTAAGTGTATATTGTTGCATAGTTAATGTTTTACTGGAAGAAGAGATGACCTGCATGTTTTATTAATTACATATGTTTGACAGAAATCTTCGACAAATTTACGGATGAGAAATTAGGTGGGTTCAAGGTTGCCAACATCGAAGAAGTTACCGGAGTTCTCGAATTCTTCGAAGCCACACATCTGAGAATCCATGGCGAAGATATACTGGATGAAGGCTATGTTTTAAGTAGAAATTACCTGGAATCAGTTCTGCCGGATTTAAAGAATCCTGTTGCTGAGCAAGTTAGTCACGCACTGTACGAATACTCTAACCGGAGAGGAATAACAAGACTAGAAGCAAGGCACTACATATCCATGTACGACCTACTGCCTTCTCACCATATAGGCTTACTCAGGCTTGCTAAGTTGGATTTCAACCTCGTACAGTCTCTGCACAAAATGGAGTTAACCGAGCTCTCTAGGTATGTAATAAAGGCACTTGTGATCTTTTACGACCAGGAGTATAACATTTCCTACAACATATGTATAATCATAACGCATGCACAATATAATCTCACTAGTAATATATGAGCCATGACTAAGATGATATGAGTACGTACGCAGGTGGTGGAATGGTCTAGAAGTTCCTATAAAAGTCTCATATGCAAGAGATCGAATGGTGGAGACTTACTTTTGGAGTGTGGGAGTATATTTTGAACCAGAATATGCTGTTGCAAGGAAGTTTCTAACCAAATTGCAGTCCCTCCTATCTATTATTGATGATACTTTTGACGCATATGCTACTTTTGAAGAACTACAACTATTCACAGCAGTAATTGAAAGGTAATTCATTCAAAATCTCGATTATTACAATTTGAATTATGTAAAAATTAAGAAGATAATATTGCAGGTGGAGTCCTTCATGTCTGGATCAACTTCCAAACTGTATGCAAGTAATTTACAAGGCCCTTTTGGACGTTTTTGAAGAAGTTGAAGCGGAAATGATCAAACAAGGGACATCATATCGTACCAACTATGGAATAGAAGCAGTAAGTACTTTATGGATATATTTTTTCTTTTTTTCCTTTTCTTTGTTCGTTTATTTAGCAAGCAGTGTTCCTTCTATTTACTTTGTTGGCAGAAACAAGCCAAGACCACACAAAAACCAACCAAGAAACTCTAAACGGCAAAATAACAAACACTTGGTGTGCAAGTGTTTAAATGACAATCAAAACAGAAAAAATGAACAATGCAGCGACTTACGTGGTTCGGTGTTCAATCACCTACATCCACGGGAGGTTGGAGAGTTTCTCTAATCACAGAAAATCCAGAGATACAAGCAATTGGAACAAGAAACCCTATCCCAAAAGAAAACCCACTATAAGTATTCCTCACAACTTGTGTTTCTCTCTCTAGATATGATGATCTCGTAAATATATGGATTAGGAGAGTATTTATACTTCTAACGACTATTTACAAGAATTGAAGATAGACAGAATTACAAATGGAATGACTAACTACACATTTCAGCTCAAATCTGTTAACTCAAACGACAACGGTATTTGGCCAATACGACAACGGTTAACTAATTTAACCGTCAGAAAACCGTTGTCTTTAGCTATTTCCAGACTGTTGCATTTGACAGCTTTACCAATAAGCATCTTCTTCTGCTTTTGGCATCTAGCTTCCAGTTAGCTGGAGACCAGATTCTCCAGAATCACTTATCACTTAATTTGATCTGAATGTGTTTGCCACACACACTTCCATTCAACATACTTGGTACAATATTCCTAGCTAAGCAATATATACTGCAGGTGAAATTTCTGGTTCGAGCATACTTTGCTGAGATTATATGGAGGGAAGAAAAGCACAAACCCACAACTCAAGAGTACTTGCAGACTGCAACTAAAAGCTGTGGATATACATCTTGTATAATAATATCATTTCTTGGCATGGGAGACAATATTGCTACCGCAGACGCCTTCGATTGGGTGCTTACGCAACCTGATATTGTCAAAGCTGCCTCAATAATTGCCAGATTAGGTGATGATATTGTGGGACACAAGGTATGTATAAAAAACACATTTGGATCCTCTATTTCAATCCGTGTTTCATCTTGTTTTCCAATACAACCACTACACGCTATGTGTTAGTTAGTGATGTCATCATATACACGTAGCGTGTAGTGATTATTTTAGAATATAAAATGGAACACAAATTGAAACAGAGGATCTAATCTACATATATATATATAGTCATATATGTACTAAGAAGTGTATATATAAGGATTAATTAATTTAAAAACAAAAAATAGCAATTTCGGAGAATTTTTAATTATGACATGATCTTCTGAAAGTAACAAAAATGTTCACAACTTTCATTTCTTTCCAATTTCAATGACTACAATTTTTCACATTGAATTGTGTCCTTGTTTCTTTTATTAGATTCGCCTTTCGAGCCTAGATCCACCACATATATTTTCATCTATGGATAAAATAGTAGTTACTAGAGGGTCACTTCCATTTCCGATATATGGTGGTGGCAGCAACATTGTAAAGTAGGTGGCAGATATAAAAATGTCTCATCAAGGCGAACCTAACATTAATGGTGGTAATTAAATAAGATGTCAAAAATATATGGACGATATTATAATTGGAAAAAAATAAAAGTAGGCGATTTGTTTTCCACCTTTTATACTTTTATTTAATTGAAAAGTTCATCTAAATTTAGTTAAAAAATCACAAACAACCCTGTACATAATGATATATATATATATATATATTTTTTTTTTTTTGAAAGATGACACACAAAAATTCTCTTACAAAAATAGGAATATTTGTACATCGTGCCATTAACCTATTGGTCAACTGATAAATTACGACCTCCATACTTTTAGTTGTTCTTTTAGTTTAGAATAAGAAAATAGATTAGATGAAATGACAAATAAGATCTCAATTCTCCTCAAATTCCTAAATTTAATTCGCTCTTTCCTTTATATATATCATTTCTATTTCCAATTATTAAGGGGTAATATTGGGAGAAATATGAAAAAGGACTTAGAAATATAACTATAAACATTTCACAAAACTTAAAACCAATGTAAAAGTGATGAGCATGAAATCATGCAATCAATAACTGTATTTTCAATATACAATTCTTTCCGATCATCAAATTAAATTCAGTTATGACAAAATTTAATATGTTATGTTTGCTTATTTTGAGATGCAGTTTGAGCATGAAAGAGAGCATATACCATCAGTAGTAGAATGCTACATGGAAGAGCATAATGTGTCCATAGAAAATGCGGTAAAAGAACTCAACAATCGGTTAGAGTCGGCGTGGAAGGATATAAATAAGGCCTTCCTCAAACCAACTAAAATTCCAGTCCCTCTACTTTATCGTATTCTCAATTTGTCACGAGGGATTGAGGTTTTCTACAAAAGGGGAGATTGGTACACTCACGTGGGTCCCGAAATGCAAAGTTTCATCAAGCAACTCTTCATTGAGCCTCTTCCCTAAAAGTAATTTTGTACAGTACTCTTTAATTTCTTGAGAAGTTGTTATTCAAGTACGTCTTACACAATGTCCGTACAAGGGAGTAAAATCATAGACATTGTTAGTATCTTGTGGATTATGAAATGAATTGGTTGCCTCCTTATCTTCAAGTAATTAATCACCGACTTCATGCTTTGATCTCCAATTTTTTTTTTTAACTTGGACTTATTCTATGCTACCCAAGTGGGTAGTAAATACATCCAAACATATCTCGGAAGATCTCGTTAGTATATATAAATTAACTAACACAATCTAGTCTAACTAAATAAAACATATTTCGAGTCTAAATAGTATACAAGATTATTTTCATCTAAAATGAAAAAATAATTAATAAAGAAAATATATTTTTATGTATCAAAATATATTTTCTAACACTCGCCCCTTTAGCATTCCGATCGAGAATATCTGAATATGTACATGCAAAATAAATGTGAAATGTTATCCGGCAAATACAAACATAACAAAACAAATACCAATACCAAATTTTCCTAATTACAAATACAGATTATTAAAGCAAATTCAAGTGTCAATAATAGAATAAATATGGCATCAGAGAACTTCCAAAATAAAATATAAGAATCGGAAAACATAACAATTTGATGTAACAAGTCATGTTGAACAATAAAAATTAAAGTTAGGAGATTTACCCTTCCCGATCTCATGTGAAGTGAACCCAATACCTTAATTAAGGTTGAGAGACTTACCCTTCCCGATCTCATGTGAAGTGAACCCAATACCTTACTGAAGATATGCACGGTTAATGATGTAACAAGCCATGTTGATGACGTCAGCCCACTGTTTGTCACATCCCTTTGGAATTGAGCATAACTCGGACCATTTCCTGTAATGTTCGATCTTCCTTCCTACAACACTGTTTTGTTTTGGTGTTCTAAGAGTTGAAAACTCATGAGAAATATCACATGACGTACAAAAATAAAAGGAAGATGAATTCTCAAACTCTCTACCATGATCACTCCGAATACAAACAATACTGGACTTCTTCTCATTTTCAAGTTTTAAGCCAGTGATTTGAAAACTTTTAAAGCATCAGAATTTTCTCTCAAGAAATCAACTCATGTGAACCTGGAAAAATCATCAATACGTAAAAAATTACATCTCTTACCACTTTTACTTTCAACATGAATTGGACCCATGAGATCCATAAAGTAGCTCCAAAATTTGCTTGGTAAACATTTCTTGTTATTCCTTGTGAGCATTTCACTTTTGCTTCTCATGTTGCACAGACCACACACTCCATGTTTATCCATCTTCAACTTGGGTATTCCACAAAAAACAGTTACACTAGACACATTCTCTTGATGCGAATAGTTTATGTGACCCAGTTTTTTATGTCGAAATTCAGTTCACTAGTATGGTAAAATTACAGTTAAGATCATATTGCAACAAGTAGCAATTAATTATCAGTAAATCTAACTCCAGTTAGGACATGGTTCTCACCAAAATCATTAACCAAACATTTATCATGTGTGAACATAACAAAAAGTCCTAGATCACAAATGCAGCTAATACTTAGCAAATTAGCCTTCAACTTGTCGACTCGAAGCACACTTACAAGTTTAGGTAACCCACTAACATTTATCATACCTCTCCCAAGAACTTTATTGCTTACTCCATCACCAAATGTAACTTAAGTTTCATCAATAGGAACAACACCAACCAAATTTGAGTTGAATCTACTCATGTAAAGTGAACATTCATTATCGAAATACCATGCACTACTAAAACTAGTGTTGAAATTGTGACTTGAATCTCGTCGGTTTTTTCGGGTTTACATCTGTGTTCAAGGTGGAGGATCGCTGAGCATTGCCTTGATGTTGTTTCTGGGCGTCAAGTGACGTGGCCGCGATGGGAGTGACACGGTCGCGTCAATTTGTGGCTAAAAACAAGATCGACACTATGGAGTGAACGCGACCGCGATGGGTTGGTCACCGCCGCGACAAGAAGTAGATGCGGGCGCGACAGTCGGGTGTCGCAGTTGCGACAAAGATGAGCCAATTTGGATGCGGTCGTGAAGGTTGGAGGCAGTGCAATTCTGGGCCTAGTACGTTTTAGACCCAATTTCGGCCTATTTTGAGTTTTAGTTTGTTTGGGGTCTATAAAAGGTTCCATAGCTGTTTTAGGTCATAATCTGGTCAATAATTCTGAGATTATTCAATTAGTCATTCTGTACTTAAATCTCCCTCTCGGTTTCAATTTAATCCCCACTAAATTATCAAACAATTGGTCAAATCATTTAACAAGCATTATAAACAATCAATCAACTAATAACATAACATAGATTGAATTAATCGGGTAAAAATCATTAATCACCCATAATCTACTTTCAAAATTTAGATTAAAAAAATTTAGCCAACCATGATTGACCGCACTGTCGCGATGCGGTAAAATTAATTAAACCTAGCTACCCTTCTAGCTCGTAGAAGTGGTAAGTAGGGTCGATTCCACAGGGAGCAGGAAGACTCTTAGTGTTTAAGTAAATCCTAATACTAGCAACATATATAAATATATAAATAATGGGGATTTATGAATTGATGTATATTAACTAAGGAACTAAAACAGAAATTAAGCAAATTAATTATGACTTGTTCTACTTATAAAATAACGAATCCCAGCCCTTAATCTTATCTCCCCCTAGTTATTACTACCCTGTGATAGATGCAATTATTAACCAATTTTATCCTTAAAACTCCTACCCCGAGGTTAGCAACAAGTTCTGCCGACCTCGTTATCCCTTATGTTTAACTAACCAAAACAAGCTCTTTGGTTAGTCTATCCAGTTGAGTGACCTCAGAATAAGCTCTCTGGATCTCATTAACCGGACGCCTAGAGAACTAGGATAATGGGATAGACACGGTGTGGACCTCGTAAGCTCGGACCCATTCAGACCGAGCTGTATACTACCCTAGCGATATCACTCACTATTCGCTACTAAGTGGCTATAGGTTCGTAACAATTACGGATTACGATTATAACCTAGCGTTACTTATGCAATTATAATCCTAGGTGATCAATCTAACATATAAACACACAAGCATTGAAGGATAAACAAATAGTATAACAACGTTTCAAGGAATAAACTGATTAATAACCACTGTAAATATCACAAAATAGCAAAACTAGGGTTCGACTCGACTAAGGACTGAAATAACCTACTAGCCGCTCATGGCGGTGACAAAAGACAAATTAAACTGAAAATACATAATTAAAAGACTTAAGGACTAGAAAACCCGAGTATTGCCGATCTTGATTGCTCGTCCCATTCGGAATCTCCCAATCTTGCTCTCTTGTAATGTCCAAGTCCCCTATTCCCAAGCATAAGGGTCCCTTTTTATAGAGGAAGTCACTTTGGGTTGATTTTGGGCTTTAAAACGGAATTCTTTTGGCCCAAGGATTAATTAGCCGCCTTAACGGGCCGCGACCGCGCTCATGGGCCGCGCCTGCGCCCGCTCTTGGTCCAGCAGCACGCCGCGGCCGCGCAAGTGTGCCTCGGCCGCGCTACTTGTCCAGAGTTTTTCCGCTTATTTCTTCACTTGGACCGCGGCCGCGCCATTTTGCCGCGGTCGCGGTACTCTGTTCTTCATTTTCCGGTGATTTTTCCATCCTTTTGACATCCGGACTTCATTTCCTCGTTGTGCATCCGGCCGAGTACGAATACTTAGCCTTAAATCACCTATTTAGCTCAAAATGAAAACACAAACGTCAAATAGTCCAAAGGCACTAAAACAAACCAAATACTCTCCATTCTACACGCAAACATCACAATTCATCACTCTAACAGACTTAAAGTGCATAAATAAACGCGTGTACCAATGATCATAATAAGAGATAAACACAAATATATAGACACAATAATGTTCATTAAAATATTAAATAAAAATGGAAGGATAAAACATATTTGAATGTTGATCTTGATCTTCAAGTTGAATTCCCCTTCTTTATCTCTCTAATTTCTCTCTCTAAAAAGTTATACAAATAATGAATGATATGAAAAACTGAAGGAGGAAGGATTTTTAAACACATTTGAACGCTTTAATGGACAATGGGTCAAAAATAGGAGAGTTTAAAGCCTGAAGCCCATTCTACCGCTGCATTTTGACACGGTCGTGTGCTTTATAGCTGGGCGACACGATCGGATCGTGTCTAACCCAAAATTTGGGATTTTGTCTAGGCTCCCAACACGGGTTGTGTGGATTTACACTGGGCCACACGACCGGGTGGTGTGCAGCAAAAACTGCACTTGTAGTTCAACTTCAAAGCCATTTTTCGAGATTTTCGAGTTCGATTTTGACTTTGGCTCTTTCTGACAAAGTTGTAGCTCTTTGAGTTGGCTTTCAAATGTCGTTGATTTCACCTCTATTGGATATGCATATCTCAAGATATGCCCAAATACTGAAGGTGTGTCCGTTTGGAATTTTGCATTTTTGCCTCTTTCTCGCTCGTTTTTTCGACTTATTTCCATTCATCGTACTTTTAGCCTATTTTACCTGTAAAATGTTCAAAAACCGTCCTTTCTGATGAAAGAAAAAAAATATGAAATAATGACAAATGATAGCTTAGAATACACAAATATATGATAAAATTTCTACTCTAAGCGTGTTTTCATAACCAAAAATCCCGTTTGTCAACTCCATCAAACTAAACTCTTTGCTCGTCCCCAAGCAACAAATCAATCTAGTATTTTCTTTCTCAATCGGAGGGAAGAAGTAGGCCTCATTGTTTTTACTTGAAAGTGTACGTCTCATACCAAAAACACACTCTATCTATGCAACATCACAAGTCAAGGAACATTTGAGATTATCACAATATCCTCACAGATAAGGGTATTACTCAAGCACTCAAGTGTATAAAACAAGGTTGTGTATCGCTCGAGTTGTATACATATGAATGTCCTACCATATGCTTGCATATTGTCTCATCTCTCCATCACATTTGATAAATACGTGTAAAGAATTAGAAAGATCTTTATTTTGGTTGTAATATAGGATTTTTTGGATAGGTGAGACATGTTTGAGTGTAGTGACATAACTTGGATCAATTGAGTTGCACTCAACTAAGGTTTACTCCCATTCTCTATTCATCATTTATCGCTTTTATGTTCCTTTCACCTTCTCCAAATTACCCCAACCAACTATTTCACGAAAATGAGTCAGCATAATTTTGACTTCTAACTCATTCCAGTTGCAGATTGAATCATAGCCTTGATCAAAATCTTGAGATCAAAATTGTCGATCCAAAGTTTTCTCTCAAAATGCTCAGTTACCTAATTATCATTGAAAACCAATTGAGTAAGAGTCGTCTTGCCGAGGCCACCTGTAGAAACTTATAGAATGTATACAAGATACATGTTAAGAAGAGTAAATAAAAGAAGCAAAAGTAATGGCAACAGTTATATCTTGTTTCATTGAATGAGCTTCATAAATGAAGAACTCAGAGTGCGGCCATATTTCATTACAAAATGAGCTGCAGATGTTTGTGTTTATATATCACAATAGCAGCAAAACCTAGTAGATTAACACTAAAGACAAAGAACATTAATGTGTGCTTATAAGAAGCAACACTAGGATAGTACATTTCCTAAGCTAGAATGCTTTATTACCAAATATGGTAATAAGCATTAACAGGTCTAGCTTGACTAGTCTAATCAAAAAGATTAATCAAAAATACATTCATTAATGACTTAATACAGACTATAATCCAGCGTGTATTAAGGTGTCAATCCATGTAATCCATATTCCAACACTCCCCCCTCAAGCTGGATGTGTGGATGAACACAATCCAAGCTTGGAAAGGATTCCAGCAAACGGTCCTGGAGGCAACTGTTTGATGAAGATATCTGCCAATTGATCCTTGGATGATAATGACTGGAAGGTGAGGAATCCATCCTTGAACTGATTGCGCACAACATGACAGTCAATGTCCAAATGCTTTGTACGTTCATGAAAGACTGGGTTTTCAGCTATGTGGACAGCAGCTTGATTATCACATCCAAAAAGCAGTGGCTTTGGCACTTCAATCTGCAAGTCTGATGAAACATAATTTAACCACATCAATTCACAAGTGGTGGAAGCCATGGCCCTATATTCGGCCTCTGCTGAACTTCTAGAAACAGTGGTTTGTTTCTTAGATTTTCAGGAAATAAGGCATCTTCCCAGAAAGACACAATAACCATTAACTGATTTCCTGGTGTCTTGACATGCACCCCAATCAAAATCACAGAAGGCTTGAATAGATAGTTCACCTGCTTTGGGATAGAAAAGACCAAAGTTGGAAGTGCCCTTCAAATATCTGAGCAGATGTAAGGCAGCATTCCAGTGAGAGCTTCTAGGTGAGCTGACAAACTGACTTAACTGCTGTTTAGCAAATGTTAAGTCTGGCCTTGTGAGATTCAGATACAATAACCTTCCTATTAATCTCCTGTAGGATTCAGTGTCTGCAAAAGGCAATCCATCTGAACTATTAAGCTTCTGACCATAAGGAAGTGGTGTAGAGGTGGGCTTAGAGTTGTCCAATCCTACATCATTGATAATATCCAAAATGTACTTTCTGTGACAAAGGAAAGTACCTGTGTCATTCTGACTCAATTCCATGCCTAAAAAATAAGTAGCTTCTCCCAGGTCTTTGATGCTAAAGCTAGTATCCATGAACTGCTTTACAGCATATATAAGATTAGGATTATTCCCAGTGATCAAAACATCATCAACATAGATTAATAAAGCCAGAAAATCATCATCTCCAGTCAATGTGAACAGGCAATGATCATGTGCAGATTGTGTGAAACCAAAATGGAGCAGTTTAGTGCACAATTCTGTATTCCACTGTCTAGAGGCTTGTTTAAGTCCATATAGACTCTTCTTAAGTCTACATACCTGTCCAGGACCAGCCTTGGTGTATCCATCAGGTGGTTGCAGGTATACTTCTTTGTCCAGAAAGCCATGTAAGAAGGCGTTGTTGATGTCTATGTGATGCAATGGCCATCCTTTCATGGTGGCAAGTGCTATGAGATATCTCACAGTCACTGTCTTGGCAACTGGGGAGAAACTTTCCTCATAGTCCTCTCCCAAAATCTGGTTATACCCCTTAGCAACTAACCTTGCTTTATATCTTTCAACCATACCATCTGGTTTGAGCTTGATCTTGTAAACCCATTTGCTACCAATGGGTTTCTTTCCTGCAGGCAGATCAGTTATCTCCCATGTATCATTAGCTTCCAAGGCATTAAGTTCCTGATCCATGGCCTCCCCTCCATTCTGAATAAGTGACAGCTTCCTTGTAGTTCTTAGCTCTGGCACAATCAAGTGATTGGCATGAAAGGCTGCATAAGAGTGTGGATGCTTGAACATGGATGTTAAAAATCCTGCAGATGGGATGGTTTTTGTATTTGCTTAGTACTCCTTCTGAGTGGTATTGGGTCTGCATTCAGTTGATCTGCTCCTTCCTCTGATTCAGATATTTGCCTAGTACTTCTTCTTGGTGGTGTTGGATCTGCATGAATTTGATCTCTTTATGTTAGCCTGGCACTCCTTCTGAGTGGTGTTGGGCCTGCATGAACCTCATCTGCTTCTCTCTCTGATTCAAGTAATTCCTCTAATGGATCAGCTATGCTAGATGGAATAGGTACAACTAAAGGGCTGGAAATAGGTGCTGAAGAGCCTTCTTCATCATCCAGGAATGGTAGTGGTATTGGAGATGAGTCTGTTTTGTTCTCCAAATCAGGATCAGCTTATAGATAGGTATTCTCAAGACAAATAAGATCTCTTGAAGTAATCACTTGCTTGCTAGCAATGTGATAGACTCTGTAAGCCTTTTGGTGAGGGGCATATCCCAAGAAAATGCATTTCTTGGCTCTTTGATCAAATTTGTTCTTGTGTGGACTTGTATCAGTGGCATAAGCAAGACAACCAAAGGGTTTCATCATTGCATACGTTGGTATTCGTTGAAACATCACTGTGAATGGAACTTGCCAGTTTAAAACTCTTGTGGGTAGTCTATTTATGATGTGTGTTGCAGTGAGGATGGAGTATGGCCATAAGTAGTGTGGGATTGAAGACTCTTTCATCAAAGCTCTTGCCATCTCAAGCAAATGTCTGTGTTTTCTCTCCACTACTCCATTCTGTTGTGGAGTATAAACACAGCTTCTCTGGTGTATTATCCCCTGATCCTTGAGAAACTGCTGGCATTCTCCACTCAAAAACTCAGCTCCATTATCTGTTCTAACCATCTTCACTGACTTCTCCAGTTGCCTTGTGATCATGTGGATGAATTCCTTAAGTGAGCTGACTGCTTGTTTCTTGCTTGCCATAAGATTCACCCAGGTCATCCTACTATAATCATCCACAATGGTAAGAAAGTAGGATGTGTTGGTGATGCTGGGTTGACTATATGGTCCCCAGATATCCACATGCAGAAATTTAAGCACCCTGGTGGTGCTAATTGAACTGGTGGGAAAGCTGAGTCTGGTCTGCTTTGAGATATGACAGATTTCACAATGCTTGTGTGTTTCCAGAACAGGTGGAGTACACATATGCTCCAGGAAGTGTAAGTGCTGCATAGAAGCTGGTGATGCATGTCCCAGTCTTCTATGCCAAGTTTTGAACAGCTTGTTATAGTGTTCTGCATTAGCTGCATATGCTGCTAAAGCCTCTTCTGAGTATGCTGGCTTGGCAATGTACAGCTTTCCAACCAGGTGTCCAGTGAGGATTATGCTTCCATCTCTTGCACTTTTGACAGTGCAAGATTCATGATCAAACACAGCCTTTGCTCCTGTGTCCATTGTCAATTGGGATATGGATAACAGGTTGCAAGTGAAACTTGGTACAAGAAATACTTCTGTCAGTGTAAGTTTGTCTGATAAGAAAACACTTCCACACTGCTCCACCTTTCTTTCTGTTCCATCTAGTAAAGTCACCATAGCTGTGTGCTGTATAGGTCTAAGATTGCTCATCAGAGTTGGATCATTGCACATGTGCCTGCTAGCACCTGTGTCAATGATCCATGCACCATCATCCACTCCATCTATTAATGTGAAAGCAAAAAATGAGCTTCAAGCATGTGCATTGTTTGAATTCTTCACCCTTGAACCCTCTGTTTGTTGTTTCAGTTCTGATTGATTCAGAATTCTTGCCACTTCCCTTTGTACAATGGCTGATATATCTTGAGATCTGCTGTGACTTTCAGTGTAATGTTCATTTCCTGTCCCATCTTCTCCAGTTACATCAGCTAAGTGAGCATAATTTCCCTGGTTTCCCTTCCACCAATCTGGATATCCTTTCAACTGGAAGCAGTTTGAGATCAAATGTCCATGATTTCCACAATGGTCACAAAGTAATTTTGCCTTTTTTTCCTTTGTCAATCTGATGTTGCCTCTTCCTCTGCCATTAGAGTGCCCTCCTCTGCTATTTGAGCCAAAATGGGCTGGTCTATTTGTTGAGCCTCTACCACCATTGTTGAATTTCACATTCATGGCTGAGCTGTCCATTAACTCATTTCCAGATATATGCACATTTCTTTGTCTCTCAATTCTCAAGATCATTGAGTATGCTTTATCCACACTTGGAAGTGGATCCATCAGTAGGATTTGACTCCTAATGGGATCATATGACTCATTTAATCCCATTAAGAACTGAATCAACTTTCCAGACATGTCAAATTCCTCAAATCCTTTAGTAGCTCCACAAGAGCAGGCCCCACAGGTACAGACTGGCAAGGATCTAAGCATAGACAGCTCATTCCATAGCTTATGCAAGCTATTATAGTAAACAGCCATTGATTGGTTCCCCTAAGTCAAGTTACATATCTCCTTCTGGACATGAAACAGTTGGGGTCCATTACAGTCTCCAAATCTGTTAGTTACTATTTCCCACAGATCCCTTGCACTTTTGGCATAAAGAAATGTTTCTGATATTTCCTTAGACAAAGAGTTCAACAGCCATGCCCTAACCATACCATCCACTCTTTCCCACTGCTCTTTAAGTCTATTGTCAGTGGGCATAGTAATGCTGTCATTTATGAACCCTATCTTGTTTTTAGCTAAGAGAACTATTTGAACTGATTTACTCCATGGAAAATAGTTGCTTCCATTCAGCTTGGTAGATACTAGAGATATACCTGGGTGATCCGAGCCATGAAGGCTCAATGGATCATTATCAAGACAAATATTTGTTGCAGTTTGAGCTGTGGCAGATTCTGTGGTGGCCATGGCTCTTTCAGCTTCTTCAGATCTGAGTTGTGGCCACTCTTCTTGTGGTAAACGCCAAGCACTCGCCAAGCACTTCCGGTTGATGACATGTATTTGGATCAACACTGCTCTGGTACCATGTAGAAACTTATAGAATGGATACAAGATACATGTTAAGAAGAGTAAATAAAAGAAGCAGAAGTAATGGCAACAGTTATATCTTGTTTCATTGAATGAGCTTCATAAATGAAGAACTCAGAGTGCGGCCATATTTCATTACAAAATGAGCTGCAGATGTTTGTGTTTATATATCACAATAGCAGCAAAACCTAGTAGATTAACACTAAAGACAAAGAACATTAATGTGTGCTTATAAGAAGCAACACTAGGATAGTACCTTTCCTAAGCTAGAATGCTTTATTACCAAATATGGTAATAAGCATTAACAGGTCTAGCTTGACTAGTCTAATCAAAAAGATTAATCAAAAATACATGCATTAATGACTTAATACAGACTATAATCCAGCGTGTATTAAGGTGTCAATCCATGTAATCCATATTCCAACACCACCAACACCAGTTATGGGCAAAATGGACGTTTTCCTGATTCTCCTTCACACGATTCAATAAAATGTCGACGATCTTCTCCTCATCCTTTTCCCTGTCAAAAACTTCTTGAGAAATATTCAGAAAAGAACCAGTCTCACGTGCAGCAGCAACTTCTCTGGGCTTATCTACATCGATCTCACACAAATGAAACTTTGCACGCTCAGCAACAATTGTATCCAGTTTCTTTGCAACCTCTTCCATCATTCTCCCCATGTTGTGCTGGAACAGGATTTTCTTGAGGCTGTAGAGACTCAATTTGCCACCTCTAAGCTTCATTTTTGGAGACATGGGTCCCACACTCATCAAGTATATCATCAATTCTCCTAGATTTTTACTACTTGATCTTTCTCGTTTCTCTACAATGATTAAAAAAAAACATTAGAAGAATTATAAAAAATTTATGAAGAATCAAACAAAAAAAAATATAAGTATTTTTTTCTAAAAGAAATAAGAATATAAGATACCATGTATATTTAGGTTCAACTTACGACATTGACTTAGCTAAATATCATATGAAATATAAAATTTCATAAATTGAGAGATGACTTCAAGGTATAAAATGACTCTTGCCAAATATATAAAACTTTAAAGATAAAGTTACTAAATTAGCTCTAAAAATTTCACCAAATTAGATTTTCTACTTTTTCTACAATTATTAATAGAATCTCATTATAAAAGAGATGAGCAATTTTAAAAGAAACTTAAAATCAAATTAAATAAAAGGAATATGATACATTATAGTTGTCTTGTCAAATATATTTTTATTATGGATAGAGGAATCAGTATAAAGATATTATAGCTATGTACCTAAATTGGAAAAAGTAAATTAGAAATAAATAATTATCTCTATAAGATGTTTAATTTTCTATCATTTTATAGATACATAAATATCTTTTGTGTAAATTTTAACTACTAAATATTATAAGAAAACAGACACACACAGATATATATATATATATATATATATATATATATATATCTTTTAGATTTTTACTAATCAGTCTTTCTCCTTTCTCTCTAGAAGAACCCAATTAGAAAAATTATAAGAAATTTATGAAGAATCGAAGAAAATAAAAAGAATAATATAATTTATTTTACTAAAAGTGACTAATAATAATATAAGATATGAATATTAAGGTTCAACTTATGTCATTAATTGAACATAATATCACACGAAGAATTGAAGAAAATAAAAATAAATAAAATGAATAAATAATGTATTTTACTAAAAATGAATAATAATAATAATAATAATAATAATAATAATAATAATAATAATAATAATAATAATAATAATAATAATAATAATAATAATATAAGATTTTATGAATATTTAGATTCAGCTTACGTAATTAGTTAACTAAATATCATATGAAATGTGATAGAAAACTTCATAAGTTGAGGCTTGACTGCTTGAGAGATGAATTTAAATTATAAAATGACTCTTACTTAATAAATAACATTTAAAAAATAAAGTTATTAAATTAACCATAAAAATTTCACTAATAGTTTTTTTTTTCTTTTTCTACAATTATATAAGAGAATCACATTATAAAAGAAATAACAAATTTAAAAAGAAAATCAAAAATAAAATTTAAAAATTATAATGTTATTTATATTACTAAAAAGAAAGGAAAATATAAAATTCTATCAATATTGGATTCAAATTATTTCATTAGATATCATATCTATAAATTAATAGATGTTATTTGAACAATATAATGCTCTTACCAAATAAATAAACTTTGAAGATATACCTAGTAAACTAACCTTATAATTTAAAATTCATTAAGGATATAATAGGCTAATCAATTTTTTGTAAGAAATAACTCATACTTTTATAATAGAAATAGATATATAATAATTATTTTAGTACTCCCTCCTTCCTGACTTAATTTACCTAGTTGACCGGGCACGGAGGTTAAGAAAAAACAGATTTGTGGAATCTTTGACTTTTTCAAAGGTAGAGATTGTGTGAGAAATTTGTCATTTATGAGCTGACAAATTAAGTTGGGACAGATCGAAATGGTAAGTAGGCAAGTTAAGCTGAGACGTAGAGAGTAATTTTTATAAATGGCGTACAATTTTTAACTGGTTACAGGAAAAATAAGAGCTTCTATGAGGAAGAAGGAAACGATACGGCTACAATTTCATATATATAGACAAAACTTGAGAAATTAAAAATTGCAATTCATGCTGAAATTACAGGGCAGTGTTGATTAGTTCAATCAAGTCCACCCGGCACCCGACCTCTCAACATTCAAACATGCTCCTATGATCGTTATGAGACACATATGGGAATTGACGTTTCGATTCAAAAAGCAGTTTTTTCTGCTTTAACAGACTGGGTGGTCCCAAGTGAATGACAAGACGAATGTATTGAAAATTTAAATATAGTTTTAATTACAGCACTAATTTAAAAACATACCTGCGAAGAAGCTGTTTCCACGAAATTCCTGATCTTGTTGCCAGGGGAGAGATTTGATGCTATCTAATCATCGAGGTCAGCCCATATACAGGTGAGGAATGTAGGAGATGTTGTCCCAGTCCTCTCCAATTCCTCTCGTGCATCGCCGTTGCAGTTCTGTGCAACCATAGATAAAGAGGTATTGGAGATTTGGCATTCCTCGGATACTAGCCGGAAGTGATACAAGCTTTGGGCAGTCGTTAATATACAGGGTTTGGAGAGATGTCACATTGCCTAAGCAGTCTGGAAGCGAATTCAGCTGAGGAAGTCTGGATAAAGATAGAGTTATCAGTGAGGATAGGTGTTGTATGGCTTTGGGTAGGCACACCATCTTAGGAACATTTATGAGCCAAACACCTTCAAGATTGTGGAGGTCTTGAATCTCCTCTGCCAGCTCTATCAATTCTGAGCAGCCTTCAATCTCTATCTTCGTCAGAGCATGGAGGTGTGGCGACCATCCTTTAGGAGGAAAACATGTCAGTGTCTCATTCCATCGTATATATAACTTTGTTAGAGATGTCAAGGCTCGTAGACCTTCTTCTACGAGAGTGACTCCATGAATTGACAGTGACTTGAGGTTACTGAGTTTTTCCAGCATCTCAATTGAAATACTTTTCATGTTCTCGCCAAATCCCACTGTAAAAGAAGTAAGAGGGTCCAGATTTGAAAATGGCGACAGCATTAAGCTACTGCAGTACCGTACAACCAACTCATGGAGGGATGGGAGTTCTGGCAATATAAATGAGGAGCAAGATTCAATCTCTAGGTTTAAAAGTTTAGGAAATACTACTTGTTGTGTGTTTGCTTCCTCCTTTAACACCCCTTTGAGATTGGGTAGAGACCTTAACTCGAGTCCTTCCAGAGATGGGAACTGAAGGATACTTCCACCTTCAATAATATACTCCACACCCAGCTTTGCTAACTTCAACGATTTTAGATGAGGTAGTCTTCCCAGTTGTGGAAGATGTACACAATTCTGGCAGTTCTCTATTACGATATCAACCACTTTTATAAAAGCTGAATCTGCCATCCAATCTGGAAAATACCTGCCACCAAAGCCTCTTATACATAGAGTTTCAAGATTCAAGTGAGGCCGTAGTGCTTCCAACACCTTATCATCTCTATCGTCCCTGGAATTAATGCTTCTTTCCCATTCGAAGCTCAAATCTCGAAGGTTTATTTTCTCAACAAGGTTTGCCTTCTTTGCATCCGTATAGGACTCCACCCTCTCCAAATGCTTAATCTCAAGCTTCCCACCAAGGTTCAAACAATGCAATTCTTCGAGTTTATTCCCTTTTCTGAGACCCAATATAAACATACTCAGTGTTTTCAGACTCTTTAATTCTCCAATTTTAGGGGGCATCTCCATCAGTGATGGGCATGATTCCAAATAAAGATGGCGGAGATTAGATGGCATTTTCTTAGGCAATGCTACAAGACACCAACAATTTTTCAGATTCAAAATTTGCAGATTCCAAAGACTACCTAATGACTTGGGCAGTGTACGTATCTCAGAATAAGACAAATTCAAGAATCTTATATGTTTGAGATTGCCTATTGTAGAAGGCAAATCTATTATAGTTGTATGACTTGCATCTAATACTCTCAAACGGCTGAACTTGATTGAGATGGAAGATATGTCCATATCTTGTTGAACACTTGTAGGAAAGGCCACAGATTTTCTCTGTAAATTTACCTGGCGTATTTTGCTGTCAGATGCAATTGGAACTTGTCTTTCGACTTGTTCCCCTGGAACTTTGCTCTCCATGATTGATTGTGCAAGATCATGGACCAGATCGTGCATCATGATACGGTCAGGATTGAATGGGTTAGGATCGAATGGGCAATATTGAAGAAGGGATCTCAGAAGTAACTCGTTGCAGATTTCATTACCGACATCCTCCACTTCCAATATCCCCCTCGATGATATATACCCATGAGCCACCCAAAGAGAGACCAGTTCTTCTTTTGTAATGCGGAACGACTTCGGGATGACTGCAAAATATACGAAGCACTGCCTCAATGCCAAAGGAAGATGATGATAACTCAACCTCAAAGCTGGCAATATCAAAGTTTCTTCTGGTGGTAGATTCCATATTGCACTTTCTTTCACATAATTCCATTCCTTTTCCATCCTCTTGAACCGTAGAACACCCCCTAGTGCCTTAGCAGCCATAGGTACACCCGCGCATTTATTTACTATCTGTTTCCCAATGACTTCCAGATTAGGATATTCCTCTTTCTCTTCGCCAAACGCACGTTCCCTTAGCAGCAACCAACAATGCTCTTCCGACAGTCCTGTCAAACAATGGGGTGAAACAGTTCCCATTATATCAGCAACCATCTTGAGGCGTGTGGTGAGGATGATCGAAGTGCCATTTGAACCGCATTCCAAAATGTTTTTCAACACAAACCACTTGTCTTGGTCTGTGTTCCAAACATCATCTAACACCAGCAAATACCTCTTCCCATTCAACAACTCCCACAGGCGTCGTTGTAAAGTATCTAGCTGCATTAAATCTGAAGCACTTCCACTTCCAGTTGCAGATTCAATCATAGCCTTGATCAAAATCTTGAGATCAAAATTGTCAGATACACAGATCCAAAGTTTTCTCTCAAAATGCTCAGTTACACGGTTATCATTGAAAACTAATTGAGTAAGAGTCGTCTTGCCGAGGCCACCAACACCGATTATGGGCAAGACGGACATTTCCTGATTCTCCTTCACACGATTCAGCAAAATGTCGACGATCTTCTCCTTATCTTTTTTCCTGCCAAAAACTTGATGAGACACATTCAGAATGGAACCAGTCTCACGTGCAGTAGCGACTTCTGTTGCCTTACTCACATCCATATCGCGCAAATGAAACTTTGCACGTTCAGCAGCAATCACATCCAATTTCTTTGCAACCTCTTTCATCCTTCTCCCGATGTTGTGTCTAAACAGGATTTTCTTAAGGCTGTAACGACTCAATTTGCCGCCTCTGAGCTTCATTTTGGAGACATGTGTCGCACACTCATCAAGCACATCATCGATTTCATAAACAAGGTTGTTGAGCTTGCAAAGCCAATTCCGGATCTGCTTGCTTTGGAGTTGTTTCTCTTCAGCATCTTCAAGGACAGCTTGGATTGTCGTGAAGGTGCTGAAAAGCTTCTTCATCTCGTTGTCTACGCCCATTATCATTCCAATCTCATCTTGGATCAGAGAGTTTAAATTTCTCAGAACAATTAGAAGGAAAGCCTCTGCCATATTGAAGTGGTAGGAACTCAGAGCAGCTTTAAGAATATTTTTGAATTGTAATATTTGTAAAAGCAGATGATTGTTCTAAGGGGATGAGTACAGTACAGCTTATGCAAGTAAATGCAAGTCTTAAGTGAGCCTATATAATGTGAAACAAGAAATCAGAAAGTGGACCGGTAAAAGCAGAAAGTTCCTAGTGGTTGCAGTAGTCTGCACAAAATATTCCACAAAGAAGTTGCAAGGAGCACAAATAAAATATAATATTATTATTGGGGGTCACTGTCTAATGATTCTAATTTCTAAAATTGACTAATTACTGAAATGCAGACAAAGTTTGAGACTATTAAAACACTAGAATATGACTAGGAGGAAGAGAGGCTATGGAAGCAAGTATAAGTGTGAAACAAGAAAGTACCAGGTGGGGGGTAAAATAGAAAGTTAAGTTTGTTTAATCAACTACCATGACAAGAAGACAAGTAACCAATTATTTTTTTTAAAAAAAAAAAGGAATTCCAAATAAATACTTTATTTAGTATGATACAGGTCTAGCCGTCTAGTAGTGGGGATGGAGTTTAGAACCCAAGACTTTGATAGAATACACATCTTATAGCACACACATCGCACGTGAGTAAGAAGCACCTATTCTGTGCACGTATAATAAGCTGATTAGCTAGGACTTGAGCGGTTATAATCGTACTGTTATGCTTAGCATTAGAGCTTGTATACATAAGCTGTAAACATACATTTGTATTAGATTTTGTCCTTGCAGATAAAGTTTAGAACCCAAGACCTCTTAATTCAAAAGCAAAAGTCGTGCCATGAGCTACAAGGAGAAGATTAATCAGGAACTAATTATTCTGTTTCTATGTAAGGAAGTCGTAGCCTATTTATCTGAAGCTTAAAATTTGTCAAATTTATCCTAAATCCTTATCGAACTTAATACAGCTTTTCCACAAGATCTGCGTCATGTATCATTGATTTTTTTTATAAGACATGTATCATCAAATATAGTACTCCAGCCATACTAGTTAAATTTAACAAAAGCTGATTCTGGTAGGATTAGCTTTATTAAATTGCAAGTTGGCCAACACATTAAGGGCCCACTTGGTTGGGGGATTACGGGTGGGTAATGGGTATGAAAGATGATCGATTCCCATTTATTATGCTTGGTTCATAAAATTAGGAACTAGAATAAGACAATCATTACCACATTTGATTAACTCATGATTCATTTTCACACTAATATCCATTGTACAATTTGAACTAGGCAGCAACAATGCAATCACCATTTCCGTAGTGATTGAGCCCTCATTCATATCCATTACAATTTCCATTCCAAAATTTAAACCAAGTGGCCCCTAAATTATTAACTCTTCGTTATTGATCAATTGTTAAAACTGACTAATCAGTGAAAGCCAGACAATTTTGAGAACTAAAAAACACTAGAATATGAGCAGGAGAGGAAAGGCCATGAAAGCAAGTTCAAGTATTAAAATGCTCTGATGAAACCAAAAGTACCTAGCGCTTGTAAAACTTGTGGGTTCACTTGCAACTTCAACAGCATTAATTTGTTATGTATCCTTCCCCCGAAGGTTGTGTAGGGACATGAATTCATCAGACTTTAACAACATTACATACTACATCTTCATCTCCATGTCTACACCCGTTTCTTGATCCAATCTCGTCTTAGTATTCCAGGACAAGTTGAAACCCATGTTCTATTTTCTGTTACAGAGTAGGGGCAAATGCAAACATGTGTACTCTTTCTACTCCAGGGGCAAATAGTGCACGGAAAGGGAGTTAGCAGTCATACATGAAGTATGCAAATATAAGTGAATTTTCTATCAGGCATTATATCGAACAAGTAGACTTCACATGACTGAGTTTCGTATAGTGGATTTACCAACATGGCTTCCTACAATGATTATCGTCAATCCTCCATGCCGCTTCTTCAATCTGCAAAAAGGACGTATAACTATACGCGTGTTTCGGCAGAGCCGCCAATTGAATAATTCTATGAAGACTCAACTCCCACAACTATTGGTCTCCTTTAAACTTTGAACTTGTTAATTTACACAAGATTGAGGTCATGTTATCTGGGAGCCCCCCCATACGTTATTTGCATTCTCCTTCTGGAAAAATTACAAAAGTTATCCATCAATCAAGGTTGTGTGGTATTTTTTACCCAATGTAGTTGGGCTTCGCGATTTTTGTTCAGTATGTAGCAATATTATTCACTTTCTGCCTAGTTTTGACTCGAACAAACAAAAATGCACGTGAAATGTTGAGTGCTTCTTTTCCGGCCTATCAGTAGGTTTAACTTCTTTCTCTAAATATTCATTCAAGAAAACAGATTTCACATCCATTTGCTGGATCTTCCAATGATTCTGAGCTACAAGAGATATTATCAATCGAATAGTCTCAAGGGTGCTAACGATGCAAATACTTCATCATAATCAATTCCGGTATTTTTCTCTTTAGGATGGAGTGTATTTGGAGGATCCGCGGGTGAACCTTACTAAAACAACCGGAGAAGGATCACATGATGCGCACACGATTATAGCAGAACAGTCCCATTTCAACAGAGAAGAAACCACAATCAAGGAAGAAGACTGTACGCAAGAAAGATAACGGAAAATGAAAAGTAGGATCACAGAATTTACATGATTCACTAAAAAACGTGTTTGCTCGTTCACGGGCAGAAGAGGATTCGTATATTATTATACAGAGCAACTACAATTATACAGAAAGACACTAGATCAAATAGGAAAGCTACATATAGTGAACGTGTCGTAGGGTTCAAGACATTCCAGCAAAAACGATTCTTTTTCGTAGGTTCACCGTGACGTAAGGGCAGCTGCCAATTTCTTCAGGCTCACAAATAGTGATTTATGAAGTATCCTGCAACCGGTTTTGAAGATGAGTGGGCAATATGTACATATATTTATTTACATTGTTTGGTTTTGTTTCTCCCCACAAAGTAAATGGGAATATATTAGATGGAGAACTCCAGTAATAATATTTCATTCTTCGACACAACCAACTCCAAATAATTTCCACATATATAAAAGCTTTCCAGAAAAAAAAGAGTTGAAAAGTCTAGAAGCATTTTTGCAAATTTGCTGCTGGAAAAACAGGGGAAGTATGAAAAAAAGTGATTTGCAAATGCAGAGTTGGAAATCACTTTTTTTTTCAAACACTACCTACTTTTTACATAAGTGATTTTTATAAAATCTCTAATCTTAATCACTTTTCCAAAACCAAAAGCAATCGCAAACACCCCTTAATATAAATACAAGACAATCAACAACAATTTCAAAGATACAAACACCTGTCGAGGGGAAGCTAATCTGAGCATCGGCACCAAAGCATTGAAGTCTGAAGAAGAAGTACCCTGCAGCAGTGATTTGAAAAACAAGGATTAGCAACACAAAGTGGATTTTGAATATAAAAGGCCTCATTAAAATGAAAAAGAAAAAAAAAATCAAACCTTTGCATACAAGTGTAATTTGGCTAGAGCTTTAGAATTGTCAAAGTCCAACATTTACAATTAGGTGCAAAAGTATATTTTGGTGGGTATTTTCATAAATGGTCTAGTCAAAGTTGGACTTATCAAGAATGCTCTTACTTATTCTAAATAATTAAAAATAGCCTTTTTTTTACACAATTCATGTTTTGACACAGTTGTTTAAACAACTATCGAGTTGTTTAAACAACTAGGTTATTTGATTAAAAATAACTCTATTGTTTTAAAACAACTCGGTTATTTAAACCCAAAACAACCATGTTGTTTTAAAAAACTCATCCGTTTTCAGTACAAATCTACCATATTATTTGCACAACTTGAAGGATGGAAAATAAAACTATCATATAAGTATAAAATCACAACCTTAACTCTTAAAAAAACATAATGTTTATAGATTGAGAAACAAAATAAAGTATGCTATGAAAGAAAATAAGAACAAACACCAACCTGCAAAAATAATCCGAACATGAATGATGGTGGAGCTATGAAAGAAAAGAAGAAGATAAATGGAAAATTGAGAGAGTTAAGAGAAAGTAAGAAGAGAAGAGAAAGGAATGAATACATAGGAAGAAGAAAGATGGAGAAATCAATTCTCTTTCAAATTTGAATTTCAAAATCTGAAAATATATAGATATATTTTTTTTAATTAAGCCAAACATGAAGAAGGCCATTTTTTATTATAAGCTAGATTATCCGGCTATATTTGATATATACCACTATTTTTATCACATTTAGTAATTTAAAACTCAAAAAAAATAATACTTAGAACTAATATTCTTTTCAATTTTGATGAACTAAAGTTAAGGCAGTGGATCAAACACCACTTATATATCTGATCCCAGAGCTTACTCCAAATTTCTAATTTGACCACAATTACACCTAATCTTCAAATTTATTGTTTAATTTTTTTTTTCTCCTAATCTTAGAATAAAGAAAAAAAATTCCCTGTTCCAGGATGACTCGAACCCAGGACCAAAGACCTAGGTAGTAGATTTTTCTGTCACTTGAACTATCTAACTTCGTCAATAAAAAACAATTCTTGGAGTTTTCGCTGAAAACTTGCATTTGACCTCATACAAAAACAATAATTCAAATTATGCCATATAAAAACATTATGAAGCTACCCATATAATCAATTACTCAAATTATACTTCAATTTTATCATCTAGACATATAGGGTTTGATGTTTCAATTTGTATAGCAGCTAATTTCTTTTTCTTGTCGTATAAATGCCTCAATAACATTTAACATAGTCGTAATTGTTGAGGGAACCAGACACACGTGGATTACAAACATAAATACTTTTATCAAATAAAAAGTCATTACAAAGACAATATAATAACCAAGACTCTAATACTTAATTCTAAAAACACGCTCTATACAAAATTTGTTTATACGGAGCGGTGTTTGGCTAAACTTATTTTAAACATCTTATAAGATGTAATTTTAAGAAACTTATAAGTTAACAAAGTGTTTGGATAAAAGAGCTTATAAGCTTCTCACTGAATATAGTAATTTAACTATAAATTTGGGATCTAATTTAAAAGTTAATATTAAACACACATTTTAATTAGTGTGTGAAGTGTGTGAAGTGTGTGAAGTGTGTGTAGTGTGTGTAGTGTGAGTGTGTGAAGTGTATGTAGTGTGTGAAGTGTGTGTGGTATGTGTGGTGTTGTGGTGTGTGTAATGTTTGAAGCGTGTGAAATGTTTGTGAATTGTGTCTAGTGTGTGTATGTGTGTGAATTGTGAGTGTAGTAATTAAAATCTTAAAAAATAAGATGTAAATAAGATGGGGTATAACAACTTATTTTTTTTAGATCTTATAAGCTCTTAGAGCTTATTTTTGTATCTTATAAGCTCTTAAAAATCTTTTTTTGCCAAACACTTTACAAGAGCTTATAAGGTCGTAAACATCAGCTTATAAGTTCAGCCAAACACCCTCTAAACTAGGTCGGTTGTGTCAACGGACATACTAAACTAAACAATCTTTCACCTCTTGAGTTGCTACAACTTTCTAGCATTGTACAATAAAATATCTTGCAATAAAATGTAGAAGCAAATTGTGCTTTCTCTCGGCTTCTCCAGAAGATTAAATAATTTATTCAATAGTAATTACAATATGAAAAGAAATTCTCTACGCAGAGCTTTGATGAGATTTTTCAATCTACAAAGTCTCGTTGGCCAGTTTCCTTTGTATTTCTATCAAACATTGTGGCTTTCAGTGACGGGCCAGATGAAACATTTACATAGTGGTAGTTACAATATGCAAATTACGTGAAATAAATGGAAACATGAGTTGAAAATATTGATTTGATAATATATACAGGCATACCTGGCGACAACTAGCTGACATCAGGATGCTTCTTAATGATCGTTGCGAATTTCCAGGCTAGAAATGTGGGTTATGTAGTGCCAGTCCTCTCCAGTTCCTCTCTCACATCGCCTTTCCAGTTCTGGGCAATACTCTATAATTAGGCGTTGGAGATTTGGCATTCTTCGGATACTAGCTGGAAGTGATACAAGCTTTGGGCAGTTAAAAATATACAGGCTTTGAAGAGATGTCATATTGTGTAACCAGTCTGGGAGTGAATTCAGTTGAGGAAGTTCCTGTAGAACTAGATCTCTCAGTGAGAATAGGTGCTGTAACGCTTTGGGAAGGCACACCATCTTAGGAGCATTCAAAAGTGAAACAGTATCAAGGTGGTGGAGGTCTTTAATATCCTCTGGCAGCTCTACAAATTCTAAGCAGCTTTGGATATGTATATTCTTAAGAGCACGGAGGTGAGGCAACCACCCTTGAGGAGGCAAACATGTCAGTCTCTCACTCCCTCCTACAAATAACTTTGTTAGAGATGTCAAGGCTCGCAGCCCTTCTTCTGGCAGAGACATCTCTTGTAGTCCAACAATTGACAGTGACTTGAGATTACTGAGTTTTTCGAGCAACTCAACTGGAACACTTTTTAGGTTCTCCCCAAATTCCAGTGAAAGAGAAGCAAGAGTGTCCATATTTGAAAATGGCGACAGCATTAAGCTACTACAGTCCCCTAAATTCAACTCTTGGAGAGGTGGGAGTTCTGGCAATATAAATAAGGAGGAGCAAGAACAAATGTTTAGATTTACAAGTTTTGGAAATACTAGTTGTTGTGTGTTTGGTTGCTCCTCCTTAAACACCCTTTTGAGATTGGAGAGATACCTTAACTCAAGTTTTTCCAGGGATGGGAACTGAACACTACTTCCACCTTTAATAATATACTCCACACCCACCTCCTCTAGCTTCAATGATTTTAGAACAAGTAGTCTTCCGAGTTGTGGAAGATGCAAACAATTATGGCAGTCCTCTATTTCGATATGAACCACTTTTTTAAAAGCTGAATCTGCCATCCAATCTGGAAAAGACCTATCACTGAAGCCTCTTATACGTAAAGTTTCAAGATTTGAGTGAGGCCGTAGTGCTTCCAACACCTTTTCATCTCTATCATCCCCCGAATCAATTTTGCTTTTCCATTTGAAGCTCAAATCTCGAAGGTCTATTTTCTCAACAAGGTTTGTATTCTTTGCATCCATATAGGACTCCACCCTCTCCAAATGCTTAATCTCAAGCTTCCCACCAAGGTTCAAACACTGCAATTCTTCAAGTTTATTCTGTTTATTGAGACCCACAATAAATTGACTCAGTGTTTTGAGACCCTTTAATTCTCCAATTTTAGAGGGCATTTTCCTCAATGATATGCAACCTTCCAAACAAAGATGAGGGAGATTAGATGGCATGTTCTTAGGTAAACCCACAAGCCAGTAGCAAAAGTTCGAATTCAATTTTTGCAGATTCCAAAGACTACATAACGAGTTGGGTAGAGTTTGAATTTTACATCCAGACAAATTCAATAATCGCATATGTTTGAGATTGCCTATTGTAGGAGGAAGATCTATTATAGTTGTATGACTTGCATCTAATACTCTCAAACGACTGAACTTCATGAAGATGGAAGATATGTCCATATCATGGTGAACACTTGTAGGAAAGGCCACAGAATTTCTCTTCAAATTTACCGCTATAAGATGAAATAGTAACTTGTCTTTCAACTTGTTCCCCAGGAACTTTGCTCTTCATGATTGACTGTGCAAGATCATGGACCAGATCATGCATCATGATATAGTCAGACCCAGAATTGGGTGTGCAATATTGGAAAAGGGATCTCAGAACTAACTCGTTGCATATTTCATTACCAACATCCTCCATTTCCAGTATTCCCCTTGATGATATATATCCATGAGCAATCCAAAGAGAGATCAGTTCTCCTTTCTTAATCTTAAAGTCCTTTGGAAAGACTGCAAAATATGTGAAGCACTGCCTCAATGCCAAAGGAAGATGATGATAACTCAACCTCAAAGCTGGCAATATCATTGTTTCTTCTTGTTTTAAATCCCATATTTCACTTTCTTTCACATAATTCCATTCCCTCTCTGTCCTCTTGAAACGCAGAAGACCCCCGAGTGCCTTAGCAGCCATAGGCACTCCGGCACATTTCTTTACTATCTGTCTCCCAATGACTTCGAGCGTAGGATATTCTTCTCTCTCTTCTTCTCTGAAAGCACGTGCCCTGAGAAGCAGCCAACAATGCTTTTGTGACAGTCCCTCCAAGTAATGGGGTGGAAGAGTTCCCATTATATCCGCAACCATCTTAAGGCGTGTGGTGACGATGATTGAAGTGCCATTTGAGCCACATACCAACATGTTTTTCAACACAAGCCACTTCTCTTGATCCGTGTTCCAAACATCATACAACACCAGCAAATACCTCTTCCCATTCAACAACTCCCATAGGCGTCGTAGTAAAGTATCCAGCTGCATTAAATCAGAAGCATTTCCACTCCCGGTTGCAAATTCAATCATAGCCCTGACCAGAGTCTTAAGATCAAAATTGTCAGATACGCAGATCCAAAGTTTTCTCTCAAAATTCTTGGTTACGCGGTTATCATTGAAAACCAATTGAGCAAGAGTGGTCTTTCCCAGGCCACCAACACCGATTATGGGCAAAACGACATTTCCTGATTCTCCTTCACACGATTCAGCAAAATATCAACGATCTTCTTCCTATCTTTTTTCCTGCCAAAAACTTGATGAGACTCATTCAGAATGGAACCAGTCTCGTGAGCGGCAGCAACTTCTCTGGGGTTGTCCACATCCATCTCGAGCAAATGAAACTTATCACGCTCAGCAGCAACCGCATCCAGTTTTCGTGTAACCTCCTTCATCCGATGTTGTGGCGGAACTGGATTTTCTTGAGGCTGTAACGATTCAATATGCCATCTCTGAGCTTCATTTTGGAGACATGAGTCGCGCACTCATCAAGTATATCATCAATCTCATAAACAAGGTCCATGAGCTTGCCCAGCCAATTTCGTATCGACTTGCTTTTGAGTTGCTTCTCTTCAGCATCTTCGAGCACAGCTTGGATAGTGGTGAAGGTGCTAAAAAGCTTCTTCATCTCCTCATCAACTCCCACGATCAATCTGATCTCGTCTTAGATGAGTGAGTTCAGATTTTCCAGCACAATTTGAAGGAAAGCCTCCGCCATATTGAAGCTGTAGGAACTCAGAGCAGATTTCAGAATATTTTTGAATTCAAAAGCTTGTAAAAACAGATGATTGATGTAAGAAACAGTTTGTATAGCTAATGGAAGTCTAAAGTCAACCTCCAATGTGACACAAGAAAGTATCAAGTGGTTGCAGTTTGTGTAAAATATTCATGAGATCGCCCAATAATTGAAATTTTAAACGAGGAGTTGTTATCTTCCAAAAAGTATCATTGTCTAGCGACTGTAATTTGCTAATAATAAATCATTATTTGACGTTTCGCATAATGATGTTAAAGCTAATCTTCTGCTATTTTCCACCTTTACTGTTAAAACTGCTGGTGCCTGTGTGCCATAAATTCTCATATTTTTAGAAGCTGAAATCTGTGTTGAGTTGTGAAGCCAAAAACAGGGGAACAGGGGTGTTTCTCGCTGGAAGGTAATCTCGGCCGAGACGGGTAAGGATCTCGGCCGAGACGGGCTGAAGAGTCATCTCGGCCGAGACAGAGAATGATCTCGGCCGAGACATGAAGGCAGGCAAAACTGGTAGTTTGCCCTGAAGAGTCATCTCGGCCGAGACAGAGAATGATCTCGGCCGAGACGTGAAGGCAGGCAGAACTGGAAGTTTGCTCTGGAGACTCATCTCGGCCGAGACAGAGAATGATCTCGGCCGAGACGTTAACACCGACTTACTTTAACTTTTGTCTGGAGAAGTAATCTCGGCCGAGACAGGGACTGATCTCGGCCGAGATTCTTAAACCGCCTTATTTTTTCAGCGCCTTTTTAGAGGTTATTTTCGGTGTCCAACTGGTGTTGTTGTTCTTTGTAACCCCAAAATTTCATCTCTTAGCAAAATATCCTGGCTTGGTATTGCCCCCAGACGTAGTTACACTTCGTAACGAACTGGGTAATCAAATCGTTGTCTTGTTGTTTGCTATTGTTATTGTGTTCTTTATCCGATTGTCTAGTCGTTTAGGGATCGTGGGTAGGATAAATTCCTAACAACTGGTATCAGAGCTTCGGGTTAGTTTCCTGAAGGATTCACGATGAACGACGGAAAGATTACGGTGGAGAGATTCGATGGGTCTGATTACGGATTCTGGAAGATGCAAATTGAAGATTACCTTTACGGTAAGGATTTGCACCAGCCCCTCAAGGAGATGCCCGAGAAGATGTCTACGGAGGAGTGGGAGCTATTGGACAGGAAAGCGATGAGCGCGGTGCGTCTGTCGCTGTCCAAGGAAGTGGCCTACCATACCACAGGCGCGAAGTCTACTCGGGAGATGCTGAAAACCTTGGAGGAGATGTATCAAAAGCCATCGACGGCAAACAAGGTTCATCTGATTAGACGTTTGTTTAATCTGAGGATGACAGAGGGAACACCAGTAAGGCAACACTTGAATGAGTTCAACATGCTAACCTCACAGTTGGACTCGGTGGATATAAAGTTTGATGATGAGATTCGGGCCCTAATAATGCTATCTTCTCTGCCAAACAGTTGGGCCGGTACAGTGACAGCCGTTAGCGCCACAGACGCTAAGCTGAAGTATGACAGGGTGAGGGACTTGATGATCGGGGAAGAGATTCGGAGAAACGAATCAGGATCAGGATCGTCCTCAGGGTCAGCACTGAATACCGAGAACAGAGGCAGACAAGAGGGAAGGCAGTCTAGGGGGAGGTCAAAATCCAGAGGGAAGAGTCAGACGAAGAAGTGCTGGAATTGTGACGAGGTTGGTCACTTCAAATACCAGTGCAAGGCACCGAAGAAGAACAAGGGGGGTCAGGCAGACAGGAAGACAGTAAATGCAGCCACGGATGAGGATGATGGCGATGCATTGGTCTTAAGTGTGTGCAGTCCCATGGAGTCTTGGGTCTTGGATTCCGGCGCATCATTCCATTCATGCGGTAACTTCAGTATTATGCAAAATTATGTTTCTGGCGATTTTGGACAGGTGTATCTGGCAGATGATGAACCCCTGAAAATCGTGGGTAAAGGAGACGTAAAGGTTGAGACATCAAATGGCTCAAAACTGATGTTGAATGGAGTGAGACATATCCCTGGATTAAAGAGGAACTTGCTTTCAGTTGGACAGCTTGACAGGGAAGGTTACGTAGTGACGTTTGGCTGTAGCAACTGGAAGATTACCAAGGGAGCTATGGTTGTAGCTCGAGGTAAGAAGGAAGGAACGCTGTACATGACCAGTAACTCGCAGGATTCCCTTGATCTTGCGAGTGGTAATGGTGATGTAGATTTGTGGCACTGTCGGCTGGGCCACATGAGCGAAAAAGGGATGAAAGTCATGTGTTCGAAAGGTAAACTGCCTGGTCTACAAACCGTGGAGGTTGGTATATGTGAAGATTGTGTCTTTGGGAAACAAAGGAGAGTGAGTTTCTCGAGGACAGGCAGGACCCTGAAGAAGGAGAAGCTAGAGTTGGTCCATAGCGATCTATGGGGACCAGCTCCGGTGGCGTCCATCGGA
This sequence comes from Ajuga chamaepitys, assembly GCA_958295605.1. Taxonomy (NCBI): domain Eukaryota; kingdom Viridiplantae; phylum Streptophyta; class Magnoliopsida; order Lamiales; family Lamiaceae; genus Ajuga; species Ajuga chamaepitys. Next base: position 3,175,306 of record OY282500.1, on the reverse strand, counting down.
GGATCGATGTACTACATGACGTTCATCGACGATTCAACCCGCAAGGTATGGATTTATTTTCTTAAAAATAAGTCTAATGCATTTGACGTTTTCAAAAGGTGGAAGGCCTTGGTTGAGACGGAGACGGGGTTGAAGGTGAAGTGCCTGCGTTCCGACAATGGTGGTGAATATGAACTCAAGGAGTTCAAGGAGTATTGTGCTGAGAATGGGATTCGTACAGAGAAGACTGTACGTGGAACGCCCCAGCAGAATGGTGTGGCCGAGAGGATGAACAGAACTCTAAATGAACGAGCGAGATGCATGAGACTGAAGAGCGGACTGCCTCAGTCATTCTGGGCGGATGCAGTGAGCACAGCTGCATTCCTGATCAACCGAGGTCCATCGGTTCCCTTGGATAATCGGATACCCGAGGAGGAGTGGACTGGAAAGGAGGTAAATCTATCTTACCTGCGTATTTTCGGTTGTGTTGCTTACGCTCTTTTGGATTCTGTTGGAAGAAATAAGCTAGATGCCAAGTCCGTGAAGTGTACGTTTGTTGGGTATGGCGGCGATGAGTTCGGCTATAGGCTATGGGATGAGCAAAGCCGAAAAGTAATTCGCAGCCGAGATGTGATATTCAATGAACAGGTTATGTACAAGGATAGAATGAAGGATTTGGGCGTTGATAGTGGAAAGCTCCGCACTGTTGAGTTACCCGATCTAGACTCGAGTGGGAGCAAAGAGAGTCCGGTCGATGAGGAGGTTCATGATGACGAACCAAGAACACCACCACCACCTCAAAGACCAGTTAGAGATCGAAGGCCACCAAATAAGTATTCACCCTCTAACTTTTACTTATTGTTGACTGATGGTGGTGAACCTGAGAGCTTTGCAGAGGCAAAGCAGGTTGTTGATAAACGAAGTTGGATGGCTGCCATGGAAGATGAAATGGCATCACTTCGTGTGAATGGCACTTGGGAACTGTCCAAGCTTCCCAAGGGCAAGAAGGCGTTGCACAGCAAGTGGGTCTACCGAATCAAGAATGAGGCCGATGGTAGCAAACGCTACAAAGCTAGGTTAGTCGTGAAAGGATTCGAGCAATGGTATGGTATTGACTATACGGATGTGTTCACTCCTGTTGTGAAGTTGACAACGATTCGCATGGTGTTGAGCATGGTGGTTGCGGAGAATCTACTGTTGCATCAGATGGATGTGAAGACGGCTTTCCTTCATGGTGATTTGGCGGAGGAGTTGTACATGGTACAGCCGGAGAGGTTCGTGGTAGACGGAAAGGAAAGTCTTGTGTGCAAGTTGAAGAAGAGCTTGTATGGGTTGAAGCAAGCTCCGAAGCAGTGGTACATGAAGTTCGACAATTTCATGTTGGAGATTGGATACCATAGATGCCAAGCTGATCATTGCTGTTACTACAAAAGGTTTGACAATAGCTATCTCATCCTACTACTATACGTTGATGATATGTTGATTGTAGGAGCAAATCCAAGGGAGTTGGAGAGGCTGAAGAAGCAATTGTCTGAGAGGTTCTCCATGAAAGACCTTGGAGAAGCGAAACAGATTTTGGGTATGAGAATCAAGAGAAAGGCGGCAAATTTGTTGTATCTTTCGCAGGCGGACTATATCGAGAAGGTCCTTGAAAGATTTAACATGGAGGTTTCGAAGCCGGTCAATGTTCCCTTGGGGGGGCACTTTAAGCTGTCGAAGAAGGAGTCGCCGAGTACCAAGGAGGAGCGTACTCAAATGATGGATGTACCATATGCATCGGCAATTGGGAGTATCATGTACGCCATGGTTTGTACTCGTCCGGATATTGCGCATGCAGTGGGAGTAGTGAGCCGGTTCATGGGTGATCCGGGCAAACAGCATTGGGAAGCAGTAAAGTGGATTCTAAGGTACTTGCGAGGTACCACAAGTAAAGCTTTGTGCTTTGACGGAAGAAATTCTGAGTTAGTTGGCTACGTTGATGCGGACCTAGCATCAAACGATCTTGATGGAAGAAAGAGTACGACCGGGTATGTATTTACTTATGGTGGTACGGCAATTTCTTGGACATCTAAGTTGCAAAAGGTGGTTGCACTATCCACCACGGAGGCGGAGTACGTTGCCGTGACGGAGGCAAGTAAGGAGATGGTGTGGTTGCAAAGTTTCTTGGGTGAACTTGGAAAGGAGCACGGAAGTAGTGTACTCTACAGTGATAGTCAGAGTGCAATATTCTTGGCGAGTAATCCGGCATTTCATTCAAGAACTAAGCATGTTGAGTTAAAGTATCACTTCATCCGACACTTACTTGAGAAGAAAGCCTTGCGACTTGAGAAGATTCTCGGGAGTGAGAATCCAGCCGACATGTTTACTAAGGTTGTAACCTTAGAGAAATTGAAGTTGTGCATAACTTCAATTGGCCTCGAAACGTGAAGAAGAAGAGGAGATGGTGATACCAAGTAGGAAACGGGAAGGAAGAAATTTGCTTTGAAGGTGTTTTAGTCTCCAAGTGGGAGATTGTTGAGTTGTGGAGCCAAAAACAGGGGAACAGGGGTGTTTCTCGCTGGAAGGTAATCTCGGCCGAGACGGGTAAGGATCTCGGCCGAGACGGGCTGAAGAGTCATCTCGGCCGAGACAGAGAATGATCTCGGCCGAGACGTGAAGGCAGGCAGAACTGGAAGTTTGCTCTGGAGAATGATCTCGGCCGAGACGTTAACACCGACTTACTTTAACTTTTGTCTGGAGAAGTAATCTCGGCCGAGACAGGGACTGATCTCGGCCGAGATTCTTAAACCGCCTTATTTTTTCAGCGCCTTTTTAGAGGTTATTTTTGGTGTCCAACTGGTGTTGTTGTTCTTTGTAACCCCAAAATTTCATCTCTTAGCAAAATATCCTGGCTTGGTATTGCCCCCAGACGTAGTTACACTTCGTAACGAACTGGGTAATCAAATCGTTGTCTTGTTGTTTGCTATTGTTATTGTGTTCTTTATCCGATTGTCTAGTCGTTTAGGGATCGTGGGTAGGATAAATTCCTAACAATCTGTACTATCCTGCCCCATTTTCATTTCTTAAAATTGTTGGCTGAATTTTACACCTCTCGGCCTAAAATTTACTGAATTGTTGTTGTTCATATCTCCTATATCTGTTTGTAGTCTTGTGCTCTCCATTTACTATGTCACAGGATCAAAATTCCATCCACCCGGAATCAATCGCACCGGTAGGAGTACCCGCCCCACTAGTTCGAAAGAATCTATTACTCTTGGCTCAAAGGACTAATTTGCGGAGGAGTCACTGATGGATATGAATGGGCCTCAGGCCCTACCAGGTAAAAATTTAAATTGGGCAAATCGCCTAAAACAGTCTGCTCGGGACGAGTTAAAGCTTGAAAATTTTAAAATCACTGACGAGCTCATTTCCCTAAGGGACTCTGATATTTTTGATGTTAAAAAGGAGTGAGGTCTTTGCCTCCTTGGACGTTTCGCAGGCCGTTGCCAAGGCTAGTTAATATCCAATAATTTTTGGAAAAAAAGATTGCACAGTCTCTCTCCAAGAGAATAACGGTGTAATTTTCAAATTCAAATATATTAACACAGTTTTAGAAGGAGGCACATACCAGCATTTCCCTCCTTCTAAAGAAACTGTCTAACTAATAAATGTGCCAATCTGGTTTAAATTCTCTGACCTCCCTATAGAATGCTGGCATAAAATTGTTTCGTGGAGGGCCTAAAATTGCTTAAAAAATAGGCAGTCTTATGTTGAGGTTGATGTCTCACTGCCTTTACCTGACTGTGTCCACATTAAACTTCCATGTGGGAAAATTTTCGAGCAAAAAATCTCTTACGAACATAGGCCAAGATTGTGCCTTAATGTTCAAATTTTGGACACTATACGGAGGATTGCCCGAGGGACCAGCCCCAAAAAAATAAAAGCAAAATTCCCCTTGGTACCAACATAGTTAAACCTGCTCAGCCCAGCCCTATTTTTTAAGCAATTTTAGGCCCTCCACGAAACAATTTTATGCCAGCATTCTATAGGATTTAAACCAGATTGGCACATTTATTAGTTAGACAGTTTCTTTAGAAGGAGGGAAATGCTGGTATGTGCCTCCTTCTAAAACTGAGTTAATATATTTGAATTTGAAAATTACACAGTTATTCTCTTGGAGAGAGACTGTGCAATCTTTTTTTTCAAAAATTAGGAAGTTTTTGGTAACTAGCCCAGGCAACGGCCTGCGAAACGTCCAAGGAGGCAAAGACCTCACTCCTTTTTAACATCAAAAATATCAGAGTCCCCCTAGGGAAATGAGCTCGTCAGTAATTTCAAATTTTTCAAGCTTTAACTCGTCCCGAGCAGACTGTTTTAAGCGATTTGCCCAATTTAATTTTTTAAATGGTAGGACCTGAGGCCCATTCATATCCATCAGAGACTCATCCGCAAATGAGTCCTTTGAGCCAAGAGTAATAGACTCTTTCGAACTAGTGAGGCGGGTATTCCTACCCGGTGCGATTGTTTCCGGGTGGATGGAATTTTGATCCTGTGACATAGTAAATGGAGAGCACAAGACTACAAACACATATAGCAGCTATGAACCGCAGCAATTTAGTAAATTTTAGGCCGAGAGGTGTAAAATTCAGCCAACAATTTTCAGAAATGAAAATGGGGCAGGATAGTACAAATTTCAGCTTCTAAAAATATGAGAATTTATGGCACACAGGCCCCATCAGTC